>OX383314.1:5231728-10231728 GCA_947523025.1 Dryobota labecula
TTATCATCATCACTTGACATTTTCACAACGAAAAGACGTGCTTTCTCGATGCTAGTTGAAAGAAAACTGAGATGTTTTGTAGCGTGATTGACGATTGCATGAAGCAGCGTGGACATAGCAAATAAGCAAAGTACGCCTATCGTCATTTGTAGGTTGCATGCATTCGTCAAATGACGCGTCCGTGGACAGTTAGCCTAATATTTGTGTCGTTTTAGGCGATTAACACACGGCACCGCGCGCCGCCGCGGTAGGCGGTGAAGCGGATCTCATGTCGCATTGGCCTCTAATAAATCCGTAGATGCCTAACACACGTACACCGCACGACCGCGCGGTCGAGCGGTGCTCTCACCGCCACCGCCCCTCCGCGCTGCCGTCCGCGCGGTGGGGCGGCGCCTCACACACGGGGCGCCGCTTAACCGCGCGGATCATCGTGTGTGCAGGACGTGTTGCAATTTAAAAATGGATGAACCCAATATCTTCTTATTTTTTTCTTTCTACACCATAAAAGCCAGATTGCTGTCACCACTTCAGAGTCCATTCTTGCTAGTGTCTGTGATCAAACTGGTCAAAACCGTGTTAAATCCATCCGCGCGGCCAGGCGCGTAAACCGCCTTACCGCGCGGGGCACCGCTACAAAATCCGCTTTACCGCCACCGTCCTCCGCGGCGGTGCGCGGTGCCGTGTGATAATCGCCTTAGTTTTTTTGATGTTCGTGTTTTATGTAGGCTCTGTTACAATGATTCCTTTTTTTTGATTCTGACCTTTTTTCGACCACTTGGAATAATAGAACAAAAGAAACAAGATGAGAAAGTTTTTAATTTTAATGTTATGTTAATACTGCTAATTGTGGGAAATCTACTCAACTGAGATGCTAATTTTATACTTATCGGATAGCATAGAAATAGCAGTCTGCGTCAGGATGACTGGACCAAGGGAGATTTTGGATGTTTGGGCAATACCACGTTTTAGTACCTATTTGGTACTATTTGGTACCAGACATCAAATAATTGGTACCTCGCTAAAGAGGGAAAACTATTACGAAGAAAGTGGCCAGCCATTCTGACTTCAGAATGGCTGGACCAAGCCGGTTTCATCTAGTTGTAGGCGTTATAACTAGTTCATCTTTTCGTTAAAATTTAGTACCTCATTGGTACCTCAACATATGTTTTTCTTATATTTTTTCGATAAGCCAATAAAAATTTACACCTAGAAGAAATTTTGCATGTAATCTGGAGCACGTTGATTTCACCTAATTGTAGGCGTTATAATTATTTATCTTTTCACAAAAATTTAGTACCTTATTGGAACCTCCACATATGTTTTTCTTAGATTTTTTCGATAAGCCAATAATAAGTTACATGCACCTACAAGAACTTTTGCATAATAGGGTGTATCTATTCAAACACGAAATATTTTAAGAGAAACATCTATAGGTGGTAAAAAAGCCATAGCAGCGAAAACAAAAAAAAATATGTATGTGTTTTATATTTTTACGTAATTATTATAATTTTAAAATTGTTTGGGCCATTTTGCAAAAAAACCTTTACTTACTTATTTTATTTTATTCTATGAATGACCCGCCCGGACGCGGCGATGGTGGCGGCACGAGCGCGGTGTCTTTTTGAAAATTAATCATCATATCAAGTAATTTTCTTTTTTTAATATATTCAGCTAAAAAAAAAAATACTTTTCCATGGCTTCTTTACCACAAACTTTCTTTACATGAAACACCCTATCTATATAATAATGTTTATTTTTGTACCAAGAAAATTACCGAAATTAATTTAAAATAAATTTATTGGAGCTATATTGTAATAATGATGACAAAGTACGAACTAAAGTTATTGTCATAATTATGAAAACAGGTTTAAATATTTTACGTATACCCACATTTTTTCTAGAAATAATGTCTGACTATGTTTTACTATCCGCATCTTTAACTTACTATAAAGTTGAATGAAAAATGCAAAATAAATGGTCGTATTTAATAATAAATCAATATGTTGAGTATTACTACATAAACAGTAAGATAACAGAAGTTTTGCTTGAAGTAAGGATAAACTAATAAGCAGTAAAGACAGGACTATTTTTAAATCATTAACTAAATCACAGGGTGTTCTACCCTGGGCATGCCACGATTGTGGCGATAAGTCCCCTCTTTGAGCAGTGGCTAGAGAGGCGCCACGGCGTCCTCACCTTCCGCCTGACACAGGTCCTCACCGGACACGGTTGTTTCGGGAGGTTCCTGTTCAGGATAAGGCGGGAGGAAACGCCCGGGTGTTACCACTGTGTGGATCGCCCGGAGGAGACGGTGGAGCATACGGTGGAGGTCTGCCCGGCTTGGGCAGAGCTCCGCCGTGTCCTCACGGAGGCCATCGGCGGCGGCGATCTTGCCTCCGGCCCTGGTCCAGGCCATGGTCCGGAGCGAGAGTGCATGGGAGGCAGTCACCTCCTTCTGCGAAGCAGTAATTCTCGCGAAGGAGGAGGCGGAACGCGTGAGGGAGCGGCAGTCTGTGCGCCCTCACGCCCCTAGTCGCCGCAGGAGACGCCCTGGGCGTAGGCGCGGGCTTGCGGACGGCGAGCTATGGGCAGCTCGCCGTCCGGTAAGGACCAGGCCCGGGTCGACGGCGCGTTTTGTTCCACGCGCGCCTCAAAGAGATGTCAGCACGCACTGACGGGGTCCGCCAGGACCGGTGCCTGCCAGGGTTGCGGGTTTGTCCGAAAGGGATACCGCGGCCCTGATACACAGGCAACTGAAGCAACACGAGTGGATATTAGTCAGTAAAAGTCTGACACCCTTCCGCTCCGCCCACAGCGGGAGAAGTTATTTGATAAATTCCCACCCAAAAAAAAAGGGTGTTCTACCCATGAATATGAACATATTCAGGTACCAACTCTGAAATCACAAAAAAAAAAATCTGCTGTTTCTTAAATTGTGGTCCAGAAGATATTGAACGTTCATAATATATGTAAAAGCTGTTTTTTTTTATATTTATAGAGACCTATTTATTTATTTTAAACATGTTTAGTTTCGTTATAAAGTACCAACTGGCTTAAAAAAAACCGGGCAAGTGCGAGTTGGACTCGCCCACGAAAGGTTCCGTACCACCGTACAATATTTATTAACACTATGTATTTAAAAAAAAAATACTTGAGTTTATAAACACGATTTTTGTAAGGGGACCCACTTTCATTCTTTACTTTATTTATTTTTATTATTTTTTGATACAGCGGCATCAGAAATACACGATCTGTGAAAATTTCAACTGTTTACTTATTAAGGTTCATGAGATACAGCCCGCTGACAGACAGACGGACAAACAGCGGAGGTTTAGTAATAGGGTTCCGTTTAGTATCCTTCGGTCACGGAACCCTAATAAGATCACTTTTTCAAAGGCCATTAAACATAAATGAGTATTTACCATTCAATTAATATGGATGTATATGTAATATTAAAACTAATGTGTATAAAAAAAAATCGGAAATGTATTTCCTTTGTACAAAAATAAACATTATTATAATACTTACGCAAAAATTCTTGTAGGTGTAATTTATTTTTCGGCTATAGAAAAAATCTAAGAAAAACACATGTGGAGTTTCCAATGAGGTACTAAATTTTCGTGAAAAGATAAACTAATTATAACGCCTACAACTAGGTGAAATCAACTTGCTCCAGATTACATGCGAAATTTCTTCTAGGTATAACTTTTTTTTGGCTTATCGAAAAAAATATAAGAAAAACATATGTTGAGGTACCAATGAGGTACTAAATTTTAACGAAAATATGAACTAGTTATAACGCCTACAACTAGGTGAAACCGGCTTGGTCCAGCCATTCTGAAGTCAGAATGGCTGGCCACTTTCTTCGTAATAGGTTTCCCTCTTTAGCGAGGTACCAATTATTTGATGTCTGGTACCAAATAGTACCAAATAGGTACTAAAACTTGGTATTGCCCAAACATCCAAAATCTCCCTTGGTCCAGTCATCCTGACGCAGACGAAATAGCATTCATCAAAAAAAAAAAGAAACCTTGTCCCAAGCGTGCTCGAACTACGACCGAAGGAAAGTTCCCATTGATATTTTATTACCAATGAAAAAACCGCACCTTTTTTCATTTACAAAAATTTACGTCCGAGCGCTGCAAGCAAAAATAGTCCTTACGGTGCTTAGTTGTCTTTTCTCGATAGTACATATAACGAAAAACCTTTTTTTTTTTCTTGTCTGTTTGTTCCGGCTAATCTCTGAAACAGCTGGGCCGATATTGAAGGGACTGATGTTTTAAGAAGTGACCGCGTTAATTAACAGCTTTGCTTCTTTTGACAACAATCAGTCTTACCTTTGCCTTTTCCCAATTTTTTGTCTAAATATTTTACATATACTTAATAATTTTTGTTTTACCCACCTTATGAATGTATTAATTAAGATCGAACACCTGCTAAATGTCTCGAAATATTATGTTCACTTTAAAGTGCTTATGTGTGTGATTATTGGAGAACGAGGAAGACTGACCTACCGTGATACAGTTTCTACTAGTACGGAGGTCAGTGTGAATTAGTCTGTAACAACCATATTTCTACGCACGACATGAGATCTTATTTATATTTTTTTATTTTTTATTATTTATTTATTTATTCTACTATGAGTTTGCTCTTGACTTTAGTCTAGGTCTGGATGACAGAGACAAAGTCTACGATGGAGTGAGCTTACCCAGAAGAAGCCTGTTCACTCTCACTTTGAATAGATTAGGGTTGTATGCGTTCGGAAACACAGACGCAGGCAGAGAGTTCCACTCCTTTGCTGCGCGCATTATAAAAGACGTTTGAAAACGTTTCACGTTTTCGACGTTTTCATTTCTTTATACGTATAACTATGTCGGGGTCAGCATCCAGTCCAACCCAGTAACTGGGTAACACAATACCCCTTGGTAAGACTAGTTGTCAGACTTTTGGGCTTCTGACTACCCGAAACGACTGTCAAAGATTTATGAGTGACAGCTGAGACCGACGGCTGTACTTTTGACAACAATTCCCAGTTATTTTACCTTTCATGATTAGAGTCCTTTCATAGTCATTTTACCCCTGACAGCAGCAAGCTTATTGTTACGAGAGACTTATCAGTAGCAGCAACCAAAAAGCATGCTACGTGTTCCTGTAGCTGCTATGGTTCAGGTGTAGTTTGACCGGTACAGCTGTTCTGTGCGTGTGAAGCGGCGGGGACGGCGTTGACGAATGAGCGAACTACACTGCTCTCACCTCGCCGCGCACATACCTCAGCGGAACAGCGGTACCGATCAAACTATACCTGCTCCTACTGTCCCATCTCAAAATCCACCCTCTAAAGACATCTTTTATTTTTTAGATCTGCAGGGTATGCCTAGCTTTGGATGTGAAAATGTATGATTTGAAGGACATTGAATTGAGAGAAATGTTCCAGAATATTACTGGGATAACGGTAAGTTATTGTTGTCTTTGTTTTACATACATACATACATAAATTCACGCCTTTTTCTCATGGGGGTAGGCAGAAACTATAGAGCGCCAACTGCTACGCTCCTTAAATACTCTTTTGCTTCGTTCATTTTGTACGTTCATACATCTGGTCATACACGCACGCCGATTGAGAGTGCTACGCACCTGACCTTTCTGAAGAACATCACCAATTAGGTCACTATATGTCCTCCTAGGGCGTCTCACAGCGTTTCCACTCACATCTGCCTTGTAAATACCTTTTGTAAGTCGCCTTTCATTCATCCTCTCAACGTGACCGAACCATCTAAGCATACTCTTTTCAATTTGCGTTTTACATAGCATAGCATTACGGCTGTCATCCCCGAAGGGCTAGGCAGATGTGTACCTATAGTACACCTACATTTGGCTAGTAATGTTTAAGTCCCATGTGATAGGGGCGCATCTATTGTCATCAACCGGGCACAATCCCAAACATTCCCAGATTTACACCGAGTTTTTAGGATCAAAAGCAACTAGATGTAGAACATGTAGAGGTATAGGTAATTTGATTGTTAAAACATAATTATTGTAAATATGTTATTTGATTATCTGTGATACGAATTTACACCAGGGTTTTATGATTAAAAGCAATTACGATGACTAAAACCCTTAAACCACATTGGAAAAGTCTGATCGCCAACTCCCCTCATCGCAGCCGTAAGACAGACAGCGATGAGTGTGTTGGCGATCCACGCCACAGTGTACAGCGATTTAAAGTGAGGGCAATACTTCCCAGTCGCCACCCAGTGGTAACTGGGAATTTTATTCCCGATTGCCACCTGGTGGTAATCCATGTGGGAATATTCTATGGACTTGATTTTAAAGAAATTTAATTCTATAATTATTTTTTATAAATATTCCTAGATTAGCCTGGAAGCAAACCCAATGTTTTTGCACAAAAATAGATCGAGTTCGCAGGGTACAGTCAACCACGCGTGCATGTGAACGATTTGACTTTGACAGCGCCTTTATTTCGTAGTTCTAAGGGGTATTTTTGTAGTTCATATGTTACTACTAACATGCGATTCTTTCTTCCTTATACCAGGTTACCGAAAATAACCATTCTATACTTGAGCGCCTGTGTTGGGAGTGCGCTGGAAGACTCAAAGCAGCTGCGGCATTCAGAAATAAAGCGCTGCTCAGCGATGCTTTGCTGCAGGGCTTAGCAAACACTGGCG
This sequence comes from Dryobota labecula, assembly GCA_947523025.1. NCBI lineage: Eukaryota > Metazoa > Arthropoda > Insecta > Lepidoptera > Noctuidae > Dryobota > Dryobota labecula. The sequence goes on from OX383314.1 coordinate 5,238,415, forward strand.
AACAAGTGAGTAACAGTTAATCACGTTTTTTCTAACTGTGCGCCTGTCAACGTCAAAATATTGCAGTGTATGTATAATGTGTAAAGGAACTAATGCACATTGTGAAAGTAGTTTGTTCAGAATCGATTAAGTACTGAATCTATTTTTGGCATTTTTAATATACGTATTTTTTTTGAACTATGTAAATTACAGTGACACTTCCACTATGACTACGCTAGAGACCTATACGTAGGGTTGCCAACCTTTTTTATATCAAATATAGTATTTTCGAAGCCATTGCCTGTAAAAATATGGTAGATGGCGAAAAAATATAGTAGGTATAATTACCATAAACATTTTTATTCTTTGAATGCATATTTTTTTGCTACTACCTTCAATAACAGATTTTTTGTTTTTATTTTTAATGTCTCGTAACAATATTTACATTAAATTAAGGTTACAAAATACCATTACTTCAGCTTTAATGAGATTTTTAATACTGGCCCTATTGCGATCATCTCGCCATTTGTATTGAATTAAAAATATAGTAGTTTCGCCTACTATATTTTTTCTTTAGAAATATAGTAATTATGACTCTAAATATAGCAGGATACTATATTATATAGTAAGGTTGGCAACCCTACCTATACGTGTGCGCGATTGTTTGCGTGCGTAGATTTATAATATGATCACAATTTTCTTCCTCAATCAGTATAACAAATTAAATTTAAAAAATAAATGTTCTTTACATAATAGTGACAATTCAGTGTATGTATTATGATTATAACATAATATTCTAATTGGTGTCTATGGTGGTATGCGTTAATTCTGGGACATGTTGTACAAATTATGTAATAAAAAAAACAACTTAACGGATAAAATGGCAGAACTGTGCAGACGACACGAGTTGTGTAAACCGTACTAGAAAGCGTCGGCGGGGCGCTAAGTAAGCGGGCGGGTGGATTCCATACTGACAAAGTGTCAACCTACGACTTTGACAGCTCCAAGCGCACAGATAAAAAAATCGCGATACAGTGCATTCATTATAACTTGACGCATGACGCTATTGGTAGCACTGAACTTTGCAGTCATGTGATTGGTAGTACTGTTCTGTCAGTCGCCATTTTGAACTCTATTTGTTGAAACTAAATCTGCAAAATTCAGTGCAAACAAACGCGTCACGCGTCAAGTTATAAAGATTGCACTGTGGTAGTAAAGTTGTTTATGGGGTAGCTCGTCCGGGGTAGTACATACTATAATCATACATATTTCTACTGCCGAGCGGCGATGCTTTGTTCCGGATTGGGTGTTTCAGCTTTGTCTCTGGGTTGGCAACGCATTTGAAATGTGTTTGGTTTTGAAAAGAAAGTAATAAACCTTATGGGGGCAGTGCTAAGGTAGCCCGTGAAATTCAATCTTACGATTTTTGCAATTTTCAGCTCATTCTCTGGGTGTATGTTGAATAAAGTGAGGTTCGCGACCGAAACAAATATGTATTTACAGAATTAGAATCGGTAACAAACCGGCAAATTGCAAAAAACTAAAAAATCAATTTCGCTGGCTACCCTGACGCTTACCCCTTATGTACAATATTGTTTTGAATAAAAAAAATATTCTTTTGTTGCCCGTCGTACTACCAGTAGTACCACTGGTAAAAAAACCGCATTTCATAGTTTACTCCACGAATACCCTAGGGATATTGCGAAAACACGGATAATTAGACAATGGTAAAAACATTTCTGCGAACAACTTGGAAGTAGCGCTTGCTGGCCGCTGTCGCGGCACGCCTCGCGCGCGGTTTTCACAGTTTTAACCTTTTTGTTTTTTTTTTTGACGCTGAGAAATACATTACGCATCCCGGCTCGTCGGGAGACGAGACGGGGTATGTGGGACTCCCTGCCAAAATGGCAGTATACCCACTAAAACTCAGCGGTGTTCCCTCATCGCCTTGATGGGAGGGTCATGGGAAACCGGCACAGCCTTTACATCCACAACCCTCCCGGCGCATGTCCGCGTAGCTGGCGGGCCCCGCACTCCCCAAGCTGGGGGGCTACGGGAATGGCCGGGAACACCTGGCCATTCCCGTCCGACACTGGCGGAGGCCTGTGCAATACAGGCAAGGGTGCGCCCGCACCCGTTGCCTGCTGGCTTCCACCTGGGACCCCGCGCCAGATGACCCCGCGTCCAGGCACCCCTAGTCCCCCCGCGACTCACAGTTTTAACCTAACCTAACATATTTCACTCAGTTCAAAATGACAAATCATACCATTTGCCTGCGAGTGGATAATTAGACAATGGTAAAAACATTTCTGCGGCAGATTGTATGATTCGTCATTTTGAACTGGGTGAAATAGGTTAGGTTAGGTTTTTGTGTAAACTATGAAATGTGGACCGTACTAAAAAAAACTGTACTACTGGTAGTTAAACTAAATAATTATAATAAAAAAGTGGGTTTGTGATTATGATCACGTGGTAGAAGTGGAAACTTACGACTGGAACCGAGTATACGCGATTCAGCGTCACCAACTGACAAGAGCCGAGTATACCCGATTCAGCGTCACCGACCCGAACTCGACGGTTCAGTTTGGTTCACTGTTCAGAAAGAGCGCAAAGTGCGCCTAAAGACATGTTCATTTCAAAGTTTTAACTACAATGAGTAAATCTGAGATTTTCTCAAAAATAAAAAATTAAGGGTGTTTGTTTCAAATTTCAGATACTTAAAAATGACATCAATTTGATAAAAGAAAACCAAGATTATCTCAAATCAGCTGGAACTTTGAGTACTATAGAAGTATTTCATATTGTAGAAATTGATCCCGAAAACGAAAGCTTACATTCTATATCGGAAGAAAATGGCACAGAAATAGTACAAAATACTCGAAAAGATTTGATAGAACTAAAGGAAAATATTATCGAAGAAAATAATGATGAGATGGACGTTGAAGACGAATCAATGGTTGCAGCTCCTATCAATACTGTGATAGAAAATGATTATATATGTCCCAACACTGGTGAAGAAAATACAACTATTGTTTTAGAAACAGATCCTCTCTTTAGTAATAATATACCTTTAAGAGAAGATACAATTAACTCAGCGTATAACAGACCCTTGCCAGGCTGTTCCCATGTTGAACCAATGAACCCGATCCTCGGCTACCGTCTAAAAACACCTAGTGATTGTGAATTTAATAAAAAAATAAAAAAAGTGGTAATAAACATACCAAATAGAGATCCGATCTCAAAAATAGCGTCCAAAAAATCAAAAGATGATCACACATTGGAAGGTGTTGCAAAATTAAAAAATATAAATGTGAATGTAGCTGGTATTAGTAAAAAGTATTCAAATCAAAAACTGGTGAAGAAGATACAAGTTAAAGCAAATACTTTTACAGATGTGGAATATCTGAGTTTCGAAAATTACGAGTTTTAATTTGGCAAGATCTTTATTTTTGTAAAGGAGCTCAGGGAAATAAGTACTCCCTCCATACATATTTCTGATTCCAAGAGATGTAGTGTTCTGGTAGGAAGAGTGCAGGTGTAACAAACATCAGTTATGTAAAAGTCCAATGAGAAGTCATAGAGAGCGAGCCCCTTGGCCAGCCAGGCACAAATCCGCCCTCCGGGCTGCTATGAAGAAATTCCAGTTGAAAAAATGTTTAACACTTGCCTGGACTGAAAATCGAGCACAGCTTTGCAGTCGTTGCAGCAGTCACTTGCGACAACCAACGTGGAAGCCAATGGTGTAATGACCACCGCATACACGAGTGGTTCCCCAACCTTTTACCAAACGCCCATCTCAACTTTCAACTAAAATCACTACGCTCCTCTTGCCTTTTAGGGTAAAACTTGGAGCCGATGACGTGTGCTGAATGTGCGCAATAATAACCTCATCATCTGTCTAGCCATTTCCCAACTTTGTAGGGATCGGCTTTCCAGTCTAACCGAATGTCGCTGAGTGGCAGTATTTTACATAGAGCGACTGCCTATCTGACCTCCACAACTCAGTTACTGGGTAACACAACCGAGTACCCTTTGACAAGACTAATTGTCAGACTCTCTGGATCCTGGCTACACGTAACGACTGTCAAAGATCTTTGAATGACAGCCGGGACCAACGGCGTAACGTGCTTTCTGAGGCACCGAGGGGTCTCGGTATGTAGTGGATGGTCACCCATCCATGGAGCGATCGCGGCAAGAGTAGTTTTAGGAGAGCATTTTACTGATGACATTGAGTCCGACGGTTCTGACAGCGATAGCGTCGCCTCCAACGTGTCAGACAGGTAGGGGACCCAAGAATTATTATCTAATTATACCGGATGACATTTTTTTCCGTTTTAAAAACATTGGGTATACTAGGTGAATGGAGTAGAAGCCTATGGCATAGTTTTTTATATTTTTTGCAAAGAAATAAATTTATCCATCGATAATGGTGCCGATTCTCTTGTTCACAAACTAAACTAAATTTAAGTTCAGTGCATCTTTTTCTTTCTATTTCATTAAGAAAAGGACAAGATAAATTTTAGTTCAGTCCTGTCAAATTAATCAGCGCCTGTCACTACATACAAGTTTAGACGTGATTAAAACTTGCCGACTAAAATTACGTCAAAATACGTCAAGCGCTGATTAATTTGACAGGACTAAACTAAAATTTATCTTCTGTCCTTTTCTTAATGAAATAGAAAGAAAAAGATGCACTGAACTTAAATTTAGTTTAGTTTGTGAACAAGGGAATCGGCACCAATACCCCACATTTGAAGTACAACTTATCATACTAGAACAATTTTTTTTTTTCAAGACGGAAAAAATGGCATCCGTTATAATCTTATTCTTATTGCAGTGTTTGTTTCAAGCCTTGAACGTTTTTTTTAAGTATATTTTTTTTTCTCCTTTATTATAGCTCAAGAGTTTCCTCCATTGAAATGTCTCTGGATGGAGTGTGGACTGAGGAGACAGCAATAGTAAATAGTTTTCCATTTACTGGGAACCCCGAGATTAATAAAATACAATTTATTCAAAAATAAAAATTGGAAAAATACAGTATAAATCTTAGAAATAATGTAGGTACAAAGTATGATGCCTGTACTAGGATAAACCTGTATCACAGGCGGCATGAGTTTTTACAATTACTATTAGTACAACTGATTTCTTAATTAAGATCGCGGAAGCGTTGACTGAAGGGCCTGTAGAATATTTTAACGCTGTTTTCCAAGAAAACTGACCAGCCTAGTGGCAATGACTTATATGCATGCACAAATTTTGATATCCAGGCCACTGAACTCTAATAGCCGCCTAATAAAGTGGAAAAACACAAGGCTGAATTGTGAACGTTTTTAGGCATTCTTTTTTTCAAGGGCACCGCTAGGCGGAGTATAATAGCAGATTATTGGCGGTGCTACGCTATGACGTCATCTGCCACGTCATGACGTCAGTTGTACGCTACAGCTATCCCAGAGCAGAGCTATGCGAGGGGAAGGTGCGGGAAAGACTGCAGTCCTAATTAAGAGCTACCACCGTGGATACACGTGTAATAATTGATCTATGTTATTAGACACCTCGTGAGTTCTCATTTCTGTACTAACAATATGTATAGGAACAGATTTCTGTTAATATTAAGATCCATGTATTTTAACACTACTTACGAAACTAGAAATAAGTAGGTACTCCAAAATTGATTACTTGTTAAAAGGTGCCAATGTGTCAGGTGCTTGGTAAAAGAAAAGGAAAGACACCAAAATCATTTGCCCGGCTTGTGATGGCGGACTTTGTATTGCATGTTACGGACCACAACAACGAAAATCCAAATTTGTAATGTGCAAAATGTACCTATATAATAAATATTTTGATTGTAAATATTAATTCGTTTTATTCTAATACTTACCTACATAAACAAAAAAGTCTAAATTGGCAACACTAATCACGCACGCTATATTTCGTCGCATTGGATTGGAGGGCAATGGAGCTACGCCACAATTTTTGCAAAATGGAGTTAAGTACAGTGGCCAGCACATCACGCTACACGAAACTGACAAATTTCTCCAAATGATTTAAAAATTTAAGATGTTGATGATTAAGTTTAAAATCGAACGAGAAACTAAAGAAACGAACTAACTACTACTACTAAGGAAGTGTAGTTCTGTTGGAATTACTCCATTAACAAAGCGACGATTTTTGCTGAATAGCGCCCTTACTCATGTATACGAGTACGTGTATGGACAATTAGTTGCTAATTTGTTGCAGCGAATAAACAAGAGAAATAGTAGAAAATTGTTTCAATAATTTGTTAATTCGATTTTAGTTGGCCGCTCGGACGGCAATGGTGCCGATTCCCTTGTTCACAAACTAAACTAAATTTAAGTTCAGTGCATCTTTTTCTTTCTATTTCATTAAGAAAAGGACAGAAGGTACATTTTAGTTAAGTCCTGTCAAATTAATCAGCGCTTGACGTAAATTCACGTAATTTTAGTAGGCAAGTTTTTAATCGCGTCTAAACTTGTATGGAGTAGTGATAGGCGCTGATTAATTTGACAGGACTAAACTAAAATTTATCTTCTGTCCTTTTCATAAGTGAATAGAAAGAAAAAGATGCACTGAACTTAAATTTAGTTTAGTTTGTGAACAAAGGAATCGGCACCAATATGGCATAAAATACAGTTATTTATTTCGTTATTAAAAATAGGTTCAAGCTTAGTTAAAAGTACTAATCGACAGGTATCAAAACCTAGTTTGGATAAATGTGGCATCATCATTCGCCAATTTACATTATTTATACTCCATTTATTATAACATTAGATAAATAACTGTTCTCACCCTTTCGTTATTTCGATGTAAACGTTGAATAAACTCCGTTATTTCACGATAAATACAAAGCACTGTAATCTATTTACCATTTACATTAAAAAAATTACTCTAAAGTGCAGTAATTTCAACAATATTACACAATAACTGTCGTTATTTAGCCGTTATTTGTCTAATGCTATAGTAAATGGAGTATAGTTTCGGTGTGAGCACAGGCTACGGCAAGTGGCGGTTCTAGCGGCCAACTATTTTTGGTTATAGCGTCTTAGTTTTTTTGCAATAAATTCAGGAAAAGAGGTGTGTATAGTAACAAGTTACCACTAATTCTTGGTAAAGTTTAACCTTTTGACCGCCAAAGTCATCTATAGATGTGACAACCAAAATAAGCCCAGTCACGGCTACATGACAGACTTTTATACGTAAATCTGTAAATATGGACATTAACGGGGCACAAGTCTATACTCCAGGCGTTCTACCTTGCCAGACTCATGAAACTTGCCCAGGACCTTATGCTGACTAGACCAACGATGTACTCCTAAATTATTGGAATAATATTTATTATTCTGGATCGATTTTATTTCTTTGTTCGAAAGGGTGGAAAAAAAAGACCGTGGTTGGAGGAAAAGTACCTTTAATATTGATTATGGCAAATTTTACTGAAAGGAAACATTACTTTATTTAAAAAAATAATTAAAACTAAATTTAAAATTTTTTGAAACATCACCTGCTTGAGCCGGGAATAGAACCGGTGAAATGTGAAAAAAAAAACAACCTGTATTTTATGATACCAACCGAAAGAGTCATTCTTATGGATCAATTCCTTTGAAATAACATAGTATCTTAAATTAAAGAAAGTTTTTGTAAAACTTACTATCTAAAGAAAATAGTTCACTTAACTTATGAATTGCTCAAAATGAGACCCACTTTTACGTAAGCACAGACGTATTCTTCGACTTGAATTCGCTACGTGTCGCCTTTTATATCGAGATTTTTATCGTCTTTCTTTCATTTAAGATACTATGTTGTTTAAAAGGATTTGATCCTTATGAATGACTCTTTCGGTTGGTATCATAAAAAACAGGTTGTTTTTTTTTTCCACATTTCACCGGTTCTATTCCCGGCTCAAGCAGGTGATTTTTCAAAAATCTTTAAATGCAGTTTTAATTATTTTTGAAAATAAAGGAATGTTTCCTTTCAGTAAAATGTTCTATCACGAATATTAAGGGTACTTTTCCTCCAACCACGGTATTTATTTTCCACCCTGTATATTATACCTACTTCCCAGCCTGGTCACCATAGACGAAAACTGTTGGCAGTATTAGTAAAAAAAATCTGTACAATATTGGCAAAATGGGATTTGTGTAAAAGCCGCAATTAACCACACATTTGACTCTCACACATAATATTCAAAGCTTTACTTGGGCTTAAGCGTTTCTATAGTTCAAGTTTGTTTCAAGTTCCGATCACTTTTTTAGTTAAAAAACTAGTTAATACGGAATTTTACGAAAAAATCTGTAGGTCTGGCAATGCTTTAATGCTATGATTTGCGCCATGCAGTGTTGCCAGTCCTACTGTTTTAACTACTTTTTTTGTAAGGCAACCCTTTGTTTTGTTTTAGTCTATATTTCTAGTGCTTTTTGGAACTTTAGTTGCCACCTGAAGCACATATTATACATTTGGCTTGTTTGTTGCTGATCGTGTGGGTACAAACATGGTCTACCGTCTACTGATTCTGGTGTGTAACCAAAATGTATAAAAAGTGGTAAATTCTCGAATTTTCAAACTTTATCGTATACTAGACAGTAGAATTAATGTTCTGTAATTACTATTTACTGTTTTCTACTGATTTTTGTATGATGGATTAGTTGTTTATTTGTTTGGTAGGGTTGGCAACACTGGTGTTATGGTCATGTCATGTTTTGATGTTTTCATGTTTGTTTGACAGAATAGTGTTGGGTAGGACAAGCAATTTTGATGAGTTTGTATGAGTAACTCATTCAGCTTGGTGAGGTAGTACATTGTACCACTTCAAATGAGGTGGGACAATATTACATTAATAGGACAATGTAACATCAATGGGATATTGTCCCAAAAATGTGACATTGTCCCAATAATGTCAGATTGTCCCACCTTATTTGAAGTACTAACACAAAAGACATACGAGGCTTTGAGCTGAGCTTAGAAATATGAGGGATAGGGAAAATATCATATTACTGAGTAATGCATGACTACAACAAACGCATCGTAGTTTAGACGGATGACGAATAAAATTTGTGTCTCAAATTAAATAAACAGCGTACGACATGAAATATTTCTTTTTAATAGTTAATCAAGAAAAAAATTACTAATTGTAATTTAAAAATAGCAACATTGCCACTTTTTTACCGCCGAGTCTGTTACGTCTCTCGTTGATAACCTGACCAGACTTCGAAAAAAAATATTTCCGAAGGAACTATAAAAGTAATCTGTGGAAGGAACACTCGTAGCAGATATGCACAGTCGTTTTTTAGCCATTTCATATAACCTACATTAATTAATAAGGTCTACTCTCCCGCCCGCACACATTCGTTCGTCCAACCGCGATGCCCCGCTCACTTGAAGTGAACCAACGAAACGAGTCAAGACCTCCCTCGTTCGCGAGCTAGAAGTGCGACAACGACAATCCTTGCACTCGCTCGCTCACCTCGCGTCAGCATTGTCAGGCCTCACTCACCTCACCACACTCACTCACTTGTCAGTTCGAGATTCATTCATTTGTATGTCACAGTGAAGCGGTACAAAATTTTATTTTGAGGTGTTGGGACATTCAATCGTTTTGTATGGGACATTTGAGGTGCCTCTTTCATGTCCTACCCAACACTATGACAGAATGACATGACAGCTGTTTTACAAACAAAATATTGATTGTCTGATTGTGGAACTTTTTATTTTAATTCATAAGTAATGGGTACTTTTATCTGCTATAATTAATATATACGCTGTTCACATAATATGTGTAAAATCAGAAAATTAATTCATTCTATATTTTGTCGTAAGTTTACATTATAGGACTATTCAATTTTATAAAAAAAAATATGAGGTGCTGTGTTCAGAATTGCCATAACGATGACTTGAAGAAAACAAATAAAAGTAACGGAATTACATTTCATAAGTAAGTACTTAGCTCAAAGACCTAACCATAAAAATACTAAACAGTAATTACGATCCCGACAAGAACTGCCTCACCATTTGTAATGGACGTCCCTGACCCAATTTGTCACAAGTAGTATTGTCATGCCTGAGGATATTGTAGATTAAAAAATATAAATTTCTAAGTGGCTTGTGCCAACTTAATCAACTACTTACTTTATTAATTTACGAGTACCTACCGTTCTTCATAAGTTCGTATTTAAGTGTATCTTGCGCATTAGTAAAAAAAAACCGGTCAAGGGCGATTCGGGCTCGCCCACCGAGGCACAGTGGACTGAAGTCGTGAAGTACGGATTTAAGGATTTGTATGCACATTTTTGGAATCATATAGATTCCAAAAATGTGCATACAAATCCTCCAGCTAATATAATATTTTTGTTATGTGATTTTTTTTTCATAAACCCATTACTTTCAAAGTTATAGGTAGTTTCAATATTGTATGAAAAAAAAAAAAGAAAAAGATCGACAAACATGTAGTTTAATTCATCAAACTATCCCCGAAAAATTAAACCATAACAGCTATGTAGTTCAACTTTACCCAGATTCTAACTAGTTAAGTAAATTGTAACAGTATACGGTATTTGACAACACATAAATATTAATTTCATGGAAAAATACTAAATAAGACATAATCATATACACTTTTTCCCTTGAAACTTGCATTAAAAAGTCTTGTTCCGACATTATTTGTCATATTTTGTTATGTCATATTTTTTACTAAAAACCAAATACAATCTAACTGTTTGCAGGGCAGTGGGGGTCACGTCAAATACATATTAGCTTCATATCTGTGCCCAACGGCCCAATAGAGGTGTATAAAATCCCCTCTGACTTGCGGCCATATGGTGCCCCCCACGGGCCCAAACGGAACTATTGTATTTCGACCACATGGTGTTCCCCACGGCTCGAACAGAAAGACTGAAAAATTTAAGCATCGTTTAACGTGTTATGTATTGACTCTTGTGACCACAGAAGGCAGTAGACAATTTTAATGCATCTCAGCTATTATCTTTACAATAAACTGCTTTATTTTTGTTATGTATTATTCTATGTATATATCTTAAAAACACTTATATACTTGATATCGACGCTTGAAAGGCAATATTGACCAAGCGACATGTTGGCAACTTTACACAAGAGCATCTTAAAGTATGTTAATTCCAAAAAAAAAAAAAACTAACTTTAAAATTGAGTATTTTCAATTTTTTTGTGTATACTCTCGTACTGTACCTATACTTACCCAAAAAAAAAAGCATTTTGAAGAATTTTTTTTTTTGAAAAAATTTCTTTATAATGCTTGAGTGTAATGTTGCCAACATGTCGTTTGGTCAATATTGCGTTTCAAGCGTCGTGCTCGTTATATATATATATATATATATATATATATATATTAGGTTACCGAAGGATCCATTCCACTGCTCTGAATGGTTAAAAGCCTTGGCTGGAGCTGATTGCCGATTGAGCAAGTGGCTTGTAGTGTGCTCTGATCATTTTCTACCTGAAGATTTTGACTATACTCGGCCGAATCAGCGAAGAGTCAAAAGTGGAGCTGTTCCCACTGTGGTGAGTTCACATTAAATATTTATTACAATAATCAATAATGTGTTCCTCAAAGAGTAAGGCCTCACGTAGCAATTTAATGGACCTTGCATATTTGGTATGCACTGTCAATAAACTTTGAAAGTTTCCCATAATCTAGACAAATAACACGCGAATTAAATGAATATTTTATTTGTTAATATGTTATGGATTAGATACTATATTGTTTGAAAGGAATTGATCCTTACGAATGACTCTTTCGGTTGGTATCATAAAATACACGATTTTTTTTTTCACATTTCACCAGTACTATTCCCGGCTCAAGCAGGTGATTTTTCAAAAATCTTTAAATGCAGTTTTAATTATTTTTGAAAATAAAGGAATTTTTCCTCTCAGTATCCATTTTTCAGTTGCCATCATCAATATTAAGGGTACTTTTCCTCCAACCACGGTCTTTTTTTTCCACCCTGTATAATACATTATTTGTGTTGTATTTGTATAGATACTTGACTTTTTTCTGTTTGTGATCAAAGATGACGCGTGAAAAATGGGGCCTGTTGAGTTGCAGCGATGTAAATTAATTTCATTTTTTTTATTTTTCAGATGGCTTTCGATAACCAGGCTGAATTAAAGGTGAGTCAGTAAGATATTATCTCGACCAAAGATTTAAATCGTTAGATTCACCCTAACGCGCCAAAAGGTAGTTGCGTTTCTGTTTCGTTTTGTCACACTCACAATGACGCAGTGATTTGACTTGTCATGGAAACTCTATTAATAGCCTCTTGGGACACTAAACACCCTCAGACGTTATTATTAGGGAATGCAATCTCGTTCTCGCGAGATCTCGGCCTTTTTAGCGAGATTGATCTCAGCCGAAAAATGGGCGAGATCTCGCGAGTTTAACGAGATTTCACTCGAGCATAAAAACGTCGTATTCGGGGGTAAAGGCGAACTTTTACAGTTCGCGGATGACTGCCTGAGATCTGTGGTTCCAACCAGCGTTTAATCCGAAAGGGCCTTCTCAGCGGCTGGTTATCTGGCCAGCAAAATAAGAAGCTGTATAGCAGACGATTCTTTGGACATTTTGTGCTTCTTAAGGAGCTGTAATAATGGCGTGTGATGTGAACTGCACAAGCCTTTCATTTGATTGGTATATTTGGTTAACTAATCTCTAATTTCTGATAGATCTCTGAGTATGTATAGTTTTCTTTAGTTGATAATAATATCTCAGTTTAATAGTCAACTCAACTTAGTTTCATTTTAGTTTCTGACTTCTTGTTGTTTTGTTATAAAAGAACTGTTTTATTATTAAGACTTTTGTTTGATATTAGAAGAGAAGACTGGTTGTTTCATTTCATATTTGATTAGATACGTCAAAGTTTACTACTCAAAAGGTTATTTAAAAAAATGATAGATAGATACGTCAAACAATGTTAAATACGTAAAAGTTTGTTTAAAAAATTCGTAAAAATAAATGTTTATTTCATAATATCTATAATTCTTATTTTTTTTTTCCTAATTCAAATACTGTGATTATTTGCAAGAATAAACACACAAAACTGCCAATCTTGCGAGATCTCGAAATTGACGAGATCTCGCGATATTGTTATTCATAAACTCGCGAGATCTCGCCTGAGCCCCAATCTCGCGAGATTACATTCCCTAGTTATTATAATAAAACTTCTATTGAGTCTCGTTCAGTGTCCTTCAACCGATTAATAATGTGTGAGCTTACTCTTCTCAGTATGGACACTTTTTTGCGTAACTAAAACTAAGTACGGTGGCAGGGCAAATTTAGTGATTTAAATCTTTGTTCACGACTGAATGTTTTCAGTTGTACATATATATGGCAGGCAGGTTGTATAATTCGTCATTTTACAAACGGCGCCGTTCGTTTACAAACGCGCGGCGTTATGCAAAATGCCTAAGGCAATTTGGCAACTCGTTCAGTTTTTATAATTTCTACCTCCAGACAGCCCAACCGAATGGGTTAGGTTAGAACTGTGACCAACCGCGCGCGAGCGAAGCGATTAATGCCGCGGCAGCGGCCGGCGAGCGCCAAACAGGCGCGACACGCGACGACCGGTCTCTTTGTGTCGCGCCTGTTTGTAAGAGACTTTAAAGGTCTCTGCACACAGCGGGCGCGACGCGGCGGGACGGGACGCCGACGCGACGTTGAGCAGTTGTAATGTACTAGATATTACGGACGACGCCACACAGAGCGTCGCGTCACGTCGCGTCGAGCCGGACGGCTCTGTGTGGCGCCGTCCGTAATATCTAGTACATTACAACTGCTCAGCGTCCCGTCCCGCCGCGCCGCGCCCGCTGTGTGTAGAGACCTTAAGAGGGTACCGAGCGCGCAGTGGCGCCCTCATCGTTTGTTTGGTGATTTCTTTTATTTTAGAATGAAAATGCAGAAAATAAGCATGTAGCGTTGAGCTCCACAAGACTTATTATTATTTATTTCGTTTTTCTTTGCCAGCGTCTGTGTTCCCTTCCACATGACGCTGGCAGAGAGTTGCACACTTTGGCTGTGCGCATAATTAATGTGGAACTTAGGGTGCTGGGTCCGGAGTCTGTTAAAGGCTTCCATTCCATGCTACCTGGGCTAAAGATCGGTGTGTCGTGCGGGCCTAGGCAAGTGAAAATTTCTTTTAAAGAGTTTCGCAACGAATTTCAACGGGATTTACATTAGCATATGTCAGTCCCATACAATTTTTACTTTACCATAATCGTTATCGCTGATAGTGTCACTTTGTCTGAGCTACTCTGAAGTGAGAGTCTAAAGTGGAAATGAGTATCAAATCCATTTATTTTTTTAGGTGTGCAGAGTGTGCCTAGCTTTAGATGTCAAAATGTATGATATGAAGGACTTCAAATTGAGTGAAATGTTCCAAAATGTCACGGGAATATCGGTAAGTTATTGTTGTAGAAATGTGGAATATTGGATTCGCTGTTGTGACTGAAGCTACCGAAATACAGCTTTACAAAATAAAATAATAGGTATAATAACAGGAACGGGTCGTGAGCTCGTGCCGGTTATTATACCTATTATTTTATTTTGTGTGTGTAGTCAAGGCAGTAGTGGGGGCAAGCTCGCGCATGTACACTTTTAAAAATGACAGGCGAGCGTCTAATAGACGACGAGTATCGACTGACGAACCAATCGCATGCAGCTCGGCGCCCCCCGGCTTCTTCATTCCGCCAAAGATACCTTAAAAATTTACTACTGCGCAGGTTTCAGTTTGTGCTCACGACTCATGCCGGTTACTATACCTACTTTGAACAGAAGCAAAGCCGAGGGTCTAGTGAGAGTTTTAATACTTTCTCGATTGCGTTAACGTAAACTTTACATATACATAATATCACGCTTTTATTCCCCGAAGGGTTAGGCTGAAGTGTACATATAGTATACCCACGTTTTGTCAGGTATTTTTAAGTCCCATGCAACAGGGGGCGAGTCTATTGCCATCAACCTTAAGTTATTAGTTGAGCTGCACGATTACTGACAAATGCGTGCACTGACTGGACAGGTCCACTCAATCTGTGTGGTCCTTCCCTCAAAAGACCATTTCCAGATACCAATCTACATGGTCTTCACATGATCTGACGAAGATTATGTCTGGATTATGTCTGGCCGGTGGGGAGTTAGCGGTTAAAAGAGACTGTGAATCTCAATAAGTTAGCATAATTCTCAAATGAAATAGTCTTTGAATAAGGTTACTTGGACTTAGACAATTGTATTGATGATTTTAATGATAATAATTCTGTAAATACATACTTGTTTCGGTCGCGAATTATATTTTCATCAATATACAACCGATTATACGTTGCTTAGTCTCTATAATCGATTTTGAACGAGTTCGGAATATTGGCAACTCTCGCTGAGTTTTGCTTCTGTATGAAGTAGGTATTATTACTTTATCGCTTTATATATATGCATGTCTATCTACTACTTTATGAAAAATGCCATGACAATAGCCTTCATTTGTCAGGCTTGCGACAAAAACGAAAGCATACTCCATCGCGTTTGTTGGGAGTGCACCGCGCGACTCACAGCGGCTGCAGCGTTCAGAGACAAAGCGCTGCTCAGCGATGCACTGCTGAAAGACCTAGTAAACATCAAACATAGTGAAATCGCATTATTTAAACAAAATCACACTTCTCTAAAATCACCTCTAACCGTTCAAACTGTATTCACTTCATCTGATATTGAATGCGAAGATAGTATCTCTGAAAACAAAGAAATAGAAATACCACTCAATGATGCGACGGATATAAAAGAACGAAAAACTGAATTACGAATGATTGAAGAAGAAAAAGAGATAGATTTTGAGGAGTACGAGCCTTGGATAGATGTTCCTATGAAAACTGAGATTGAATCTGATCCTATAGCTGAAAATAACATCATCTTTAAAAATAGAAAAAGCGATATATTTTTAAAACCAACCCACTTCAATGAAGTTTTTACATTTAGAGAAGATAGTGCAGAAGATGAAATAAGAAGTACTGAAGTAAAAATTAATAATAATGATAAAATTTTAAGTGCAGATATCAAAATGACTAATTTACCGATAGTAAATGATGGTGATGACATCGATTCAGTAGACGACAAAGAGAAAAAATTGAAGCTTGATCAAATCGTTAATATTGTGGCTGAATCCTCAAGCGAAGAAGACACACAGACCTCAGCAAAAGACTTATCTGTCAATGAGTCTAAACAAAAGATGAGCAGTAAGGTTGGAGCAACGAATAAAAGAGTCAGGTAAGAAAAAGGTCTTCGTTTGGAGAGGAACCATAGCTGATTGCTAGCTGGCAGCTGATATATTGCCCAGCTAGAAAAGTGGTAGCGACTTAATTGTAGTATGTATGTATTTTTTCACTTCTTATACTCTAAAAGTTCGTCTTTATGTTGTGCGTAGGCGGCATTAAGTCGCTCTTTATGCTCTAGTGCATAAAGTATTTTTTTTTTTCTATGACTAAGATAATCAGGCCCAACAGCCACACGCACAATAAAACGTCTCAGATTAAAGTCTTTATTTGATTTAATTTATATCACTTCCGTGTTTTCTATAGTTAATTTAATATAACCAGATAAAATAGGTGTCTTTATTTTTTAAATATATTTTTTTAATATGCGAAGAATCATTTTTATGACTTGGCGTCGCCAGCCGATGGCCCAGAGGGAGGCCAATTGATATAAGGAGGATGGGAAAATTATTCATTGAAGGTACAGTCAATAGCACATGAAACTGTAGTATGAGTGTTACCTGTATGGCGATTGTAATAAGAACGGTACAAAGTCCAATGAGCAAAGCACCACAAGCTCTTTAACTGTACAATAAATAAAACTTTTAAACCAAGTTATTACATTTATTAGAAAAATTGAATATAGTTTAAATATTTTAATGATACAAGTGGTAGAGCGAGACCCTGTTTTTGAGTTAATTGAAACATAATCTTCCATGTTTTTTTTTTTTGTAAACTTCTCGACTGCTTAATTATGAAAATGTTTTCTAAGTTTTCATTAATAAGTTTTCTGTGTACACTAATCATGCCCAGACCATAGAGGCGATTTTCCCCCATAATGCTTCTTAGTTATGATTTTGGTTGCTTTGCATTTGGCTACATCACCTGCCCCCCTTGGCGCTGCCATTTTAAAACGGTAACACCAATTACATTAATTAACACAGAGATTGAAACGGGTATAGTAAACAAAAATATTTCAAATACTAACATATAATAGAGGACAACCTAGCATACTTCCTCTTACAAAACATCAGACATACACGCATAATTTGCTCCATTCATCAGCAAACATGACATTTAGGATTGGTGGTCAGGAGGGCATCACACAGCCCACAGGGGACTCAACTCTGGCGACAGTTTTAGATAACGGAGGCGCAAACAGGGGCCTTACTCCCGAAAACGATTCGAGTTTGATTTTGTTTCCGATCCGAACTCGATTTAAAACCTTACTCCCGAAACAATTCGAATCGTAAATCAAGATCGACAAAGGTTCGAGTATTATCAGCGTCGTTATGCGTATCCGGCGGATTACGTCATCGTCGAGTGATCTATGTCTTTTAGGTAGTTATCTCACTCGATCTGAATAAATTAGCTTCTTTGATATCGTGTAATTTGACGTTTAGTTTTGATCCAACAACTCGATATCTATTTCTCAGATGACGTGCGGAGTACGAACTTTTCGATCCTAACGAATCTTTCGATCGAAGTTAGTTTCGCTTCGAACCACCGCACGATCGTGCCGGATTCAAGTGTATGGATTGGCATTTAATTCGAAACCAATTCGATTGATTCAGAACTCGATGCTGTCGGGAATTATGGCCCCTGATTGCGGCGTCGGCTTTGGCGATGTCCGATGTAATTGTCGGGAACAAACAGTCGACAGAAAAGATCGTGGATTTAGAGACTGTCGATGCGTCCTCTATATTACGTCTCGGGGTAAAATGGTTTCCTTTATGCACTAGCTTTACAATCTACTATAATTATAAAGAGTTTACAGCACTCTTTACTTCCAGAGAAGATAGTACATATTTAAATCTATGCCCCACAAATCGTGTCTGCATGTACCGCCAATCTGATTTTTTTTTAATTATTACTGTAAGGGCCTTACACGGTTTCATGCCGTGAAAAACTACGGTTTATTCGCTGTGTGTAGGCACGGTCTCGAGTACTCTCGAGGGATCACTATAGATGCTTGTTGACAGACACATTTTTTCTACGGCGCGGTTTATACGCCGTACCTAGGGCATGTAATGTCGGAAGGTTCTCAACTCCGGAACTGAGTTCCAATACTGGAGATCTGATTCCGGAATTCCGGACCTGGTAACTTTTAAAGTTTGTGTCAAATCAAACAAGATTTATAATTATATCAGTCTTTTAATCATTTTTAGTAACAAATTTAAAATCTTTCTCCCTTTTTACTCTAATTAAACATTTTAAACCGTAAAATCAACAAGGCTTATTTATCACACAATAGAAGTCTTTTAATCATTTTTAATAACAAATTAAACATCTTTCTCCCTTATTACTCTAATTAAACATTGGCCGTCTAGCGGCCTGTGAAAAGTTCCACAGCCTATTTTGGTTGCATTTAGATAAAATAATAATCAAAATATCATAAAATTATGAATATCGGAATTCCGATATTACTCCTCTCAATTCCGGAATTGAAATATCAGATATTTTTTTACGGAATTCCGGAATTACGAAATTCCGGAATCCCAGAATGCATGCCCTAGCCGTACCGAACAGAAACCGTGCCGTTTACAAAGGGCCTAACTGTATCATAATTTCTTAAATAATAACATATATTTTGTTCACAGGCTTAACGACAGAATAAAAGATAAAATAATTACGTTGAAGGAAGACGGACTCTCTGTACGTGCAATAGCTAAGGAAACTGGATTGTCGGTTAGTCTAAAAATAACCTATTGATTTGTAACGGCAGAAAGACTTCATGCGGGTGATAAAGCTGATATCAGCCTTCGGGCAGTATCCACAACAGACAACACCCATCTGGTCGGAGGATCCTCCCTTTTCTATGGAGGATGAGCGAACTTAACACCCAGTTCCACATACCTCTATACTACTAAACCTTGTCTTAGGGCGTCGCTGGAGGAGGACAACAAGGGACTGGCTGGATCAGTTCTGGTTTTCCAAGATGAAAATACTTAGATTCGAGACCCATGTTGGGTGCCAATGTCAAGTCAGTGCAAGAACAAATTGCTACCCTTAGATTTTACTTCGTCATACCTCTAGTTCCATAACTCCATCCATATTGCACCTATTCTTTGCGACTTTTTTTTCGAGCCGCGTGCGTTTAAAATTATTGTTCGATATTATTTAAATTTAAATTTGTTTTTAGATAGCATCTGTTGACCGCTGGTGGAGCCGCTATCGCAAAAACGGTAATACATACCGTAGATCTACCACTGAAGAGGCAGACGTAAGTGATACAAAACCGAATTACTGTTTCAACGCTGCAGAGCCTGGCAAGGAAATGGGGGTTTGTTCTGCAGTAGTGAGACAAAGATTGCATGAAGCTGGGTTTGAACACATACTCATGAAAAAGCCTGAAAGAAATATTAAAATGGAACAGATAACAACTAGGTAACTGAGAGCGTTTGCACACTGTATAGTAATTTTATCATACTAAGCGACGCGCGTTATACTTGTGGTAACCAAATGTACACACACGCTTCTTCTTCTGGTTTTTTATCGCGCCTTGCGGTAGGAGTTGGCTGGTAGAAATCGTCACGTAACGAAAAAACATCAGTGTTAAAGTGTCAAAAGTATTTGGTTTTGTTTTAAATCATGAGAAATAAATTCGTTCCTGCAAGCTTAGCACGAGCACCGTTTTGTCGACGGAAGAGTAGACAAAAATGACGGTCCGTGTAGACAGTACGATGGCAGCAAAAGTAGAAAGAGTCAACGGTACTTTTTACGAAATTCACTGACTCGTTTACATAATTCCACTCAGAATTCTTTGTTTTGTCGTAGGATGTTTTTGTTTCTGTTTGATTCTCAATTTTTACTGATATTAAGTCTTGAAAAAAATAGGGTGTACGAGTAATAGGGGAACGGAGTAGAAGCCTATGGCATAAATATTTTTATTTATTTTGATTTTTCAATAACATAGAAAGTAATTGATCTATCAATAAAGGAACACATTTAAAATAAACTTTTAATTCTAAAACAATAAAACGAGTCGATTTCGAAAAAAAAAAAAACGATTAAAATGATCGAAATTCAAATCATACGCACACTACTAGGGCATGCATTCTGGAATTCCGGAATTTCGCAATTCCGGAATTGAGAGGAGTAATATCGGAATTCCGATGTTCATAATATTTTGATTATTATTTTATCTAAACGCAACCAAACTAGTCTGTGGAACTTTCCACAAGCCGCTAGATGGCCAATGTTTAATTAGAGTAATAAGGGAGAAAGATGTTTAATTTGTTACTAAAAATGATTAAAAGACTGATTTATAAATCTTGTTTGATTTGAAACAAACTTTAAAAGTTACCAGTTCCGGAAACAGTTCCGGTATTGAGAACCTTCCAATATTGCATGCCCTACACACTACCAAATGCGCGGAATTTGTATTCAGAAATTTTACAATCTCAATGGTGGATCTGGATGGTGGTGGTTTAGTAGTAAGCAAATATTCTCGTGTCTGGCTTCTATTCCACTTACACAACACACCTTATTATTTTTGAGACGGTAAATAAAGTCATGCCATATAAAGACAACTATATTTTTTTTTCTCAAAGTGTCAAAGTACCGTATTTTGGAACAAAAAAATATTACAGTAATGTTGGCCTTAAGCATTTACTTAGAAATGTCCTATTAACTAAATGATGTAAAATAGGAGCTGATAGCTTTGTTCTTCTACTAAATATCACAGTTTTGCGTTCAAAACGCACTCCTGTAAAATCCTGATTGGTCGAGTAGAAAGTTTTCTACTGTCTTTAGCATGGCAATTACCATAATTAAATTGTCTTCATTAGCCTAAGGTAATGAAGACAATTTGATTTGACAACAATATATATATATATTTTTTTTGACAAGTTGAATTATTTTGACACTGGAATAGAAAACTTTTTCTGAAATAGTCTACAATAAAAATGGACCTAGACAAAGATCGTTAGAAACGAAAGACAAAATGACAGGTTCTAGTAGGATTGCCACTTGCCACGATGCGATGTCAAAAATGGAGAAATCACTTTATACAGAATGTGCTGTGTCTATTCTTCGTAGAAATAGAAAGCATCATGCCTGCTGACGAGGGTCCTGATAATATTCCTTCTTAAATGATTAATCATTTTATTACAGCAAGCATAAAGCGCTCCATGACGATTTAAAGCATCGAATAATATCGTTAAAGCAAGAAGGAATGACTAATAGTCGGATAGCTTACCTGTTAGATACTTCAGTGAGTATTAAATGTATCTTAGATCATATACTTGTCTAGATGGAGCAATGCAAACAAACGACGCCCGAAAACTGTCTCCAATTACGTGATATGTGTGAGTACCGCTCGTGTACTTATTGTAGTCAAACTGTCAAGGTGTGCGTGTTTAGGGATGCCTGCTCCAAATTATTAACTCACCCTTTCTCCATTATTTAATAAGATGAAAGTTAAACAAAATAGGTTAAATAAAGTAATTATTTGTAGATTAGTGTTTTATTTAATTTAGTTACAACAAAAAATTTATAAATCAAAACCCATCTCTTTGTGTTTGTTTTCGGAACAGTTTTCTATTTAATTTTATTGCCTGGGCTACGTTATCTGATTTACAAATATGGTGACATCTTATTTTTTTTTTTTTTTTAGAATGATGAAGTAATGATATTTGTATTTTGTCTACCATAGTTTCGCCATGACTCCCTAGTAATGAACTGACAACACAGGCTAATCAGACTAACCTACAAAATAACGGATAATAAATCGTGTTTTCTTAAAATAATTGTGGTTAAATAACAAAACCTACCGATGAAAAGTGATCTTGGTGTTATTATACGGTTTTCCCACATAATTACGACACAATTTGACAGCACAAACCGGCATAATTAATTATTTTTCGTGAGCACGTTACCCTTAAGTGATTCAAATGATACTGACGTTTGTGAGAAGCGAGTCTCCCAAATATATTAGACTTTATTTGGGCCGTTCGGTACGGTCAATGTGTCACTAGACAAGTATATGATCTAAGAAATGTATCGTTTTATTCAATATGGCCGCCCAGCCAACTAGAGGAATGTGGCCGCTTTTCTTTAGATCGAATTTTGTTGCTTAGTGTCTCAATATGAAATTTTATAAAAGGTATTAGAAAATTCTAGACACCGAGGTTCCTAATTGAGCCGTTTTTCATAATTCCTTCTCAGTCACGAGATAATATTTTTTTAAAGGAGTGTTGCTTTAAACATCAATATTTTCTTTGCAAAACTCGAAGAGCCATATTTATGTCCAGGTACTTGCTCATTTATTGTTTATTTTTTTAGCGAATCACAGTTCGTAAGTGGTGGAGTCGCTGGTGCAATGAAGGGCATATGCAAAACGGAAAACAGACTGGAAGGAAAAGAAAAACTACGCCTGAAGAAGACCAACTCTTAATAGATCGGGTGACTCAAGAACAAACTGTCCATACGCCGTCGCTGGCTAAGGAAATGGGCATTTCCCCAGAGTAATACATAATATTAATTTTATTATTGCTTGTTTTACGTAGTAGAGAGCTCCTCGTTCTCGTATAGGTATAACTTCTACTGGCTTCAGCCCGTGACTACGTCCGCGTGAAATTTCTTGTTCCCCCGACGCATCTCGTTGCATCGCGTCGCATCGCATCTCGTCGCATCGCATCACCTGCCCGTGCTATTATTTCGATTTCGATTAGCGTTCTTTTTTTAACTTTTGACATGAATACGTCTTTTTTGCTTTATAATTTTTTTTATTTCCATAGTGGGGGTAATTTAGAGAACTAGTGATAACAAAATCGGGGGATATTGCAGTTACATATCTATCATCTACATCCAAAATTTAATTGTGGTGTAATTTATTTTTTTAAACGTTGCTCCACATTAGGAATTTCTCCTGTATTGTGGGTGCGTTTACAAACATTTAAACTCACATACACAAACAGCCCGACCCGGAATAACTACTTGTAGGTTATACAAATATTTGTTCCGTGTTCAGCGTGGCAGTCAATCGCTTAACCACTGCGCTAACCGTGCCGTCAATTTTTTTTTAAATTTAAATTAAATGTTGGATGTAGATTTTTATCACCAGTTTTCTGAATTCCCTCCCACTATGGAAGTAAAAAAAACGTATTCATGTCAAAAGTAAAAAAAAAACGCTAAGCGAAATCGAAGTGATGCGATGCGACGCGGTGGCTTGAGGGACGAAATTTCACGCGGACGTAGTCGCGGGCAGAAGCTATTGTATTTATAAACTGAACATGAACGATGTAACCAATACTTTGATTTAGAAGAGTGTCCATGGAGTGTCTTGCCCGTTCTTCTCCATAGGAATTCATCTTCCTGACTGACCGACTCCTTGACAATCAATCAAAAGTGCCTATATAGGGTAGATTTTTGGGACCCCAGTAAGGGCAGGTACCTTCACCGTTGTCAGTACCGGTTTTAGCAATACCGGCACCCTGGGCGAGGTTTCTATGGTGCTCTCTTTTTACTTTCCAATTTACAAGTATGAAAAAAGCCCTTGGTTTTTTTTTAAACAACCGTTTATTTCAATAAAACCATTTAAAAAAACTTTTTAGCCTTTCTATGGGCAAACTCTCATATAAAAGCATCGAAGTCTATGTTTTCTGCAATTTCATTTTCTATTGACAAAATTGCCAAGTTTTTCAATCTCGATTGAGATTGAAAAACACCCTATTGTTGATCGCAGATAGGTTTGTATCAGCTTAATATTAGAAAAAATCCTTTCTCCCCTCGCTACCGTTACAAGTATAGTGTCCAATATTCTCAATGGAAGGACGAGACGGGAACCCAGACATGAAGGGGCGCTTCATGCCTGGCGCCCTTGGGCGGTCGCCCAACCGCGCCCTACCCTAACCAGGGCTTTAAATACCGGTAAATTTTCGTAACGTTACCTTGTATTGACAGATTTAACGTTATTATTAAAATAACTGTAATCGATTTAACGTTATGCGACTATTAATTTTATCGTTATTTTAAACGGGTGAGATGTAAGTAGTGGGGCCTGAGGCGTGCGGCGCGGCGGGAACCCGCCCTCGCGCCTATCTGATGCCGTGCCGATCAAAACGTTGCCTGAATCTGCCTGATTCTTACCCACAGAACGGCAACGTAGCTAAATTAACGTTAGTTACCGTATTTTTGTTAATGTTAATTAACGTTATATTACTGGTAATGTTATCAAGTAACGTTAAATTTTTGTAACGTTAGTAGGTATAACATTGAAATTTAACGTTACGTAGCGGTTATTATTTTGTTATTTGGTAACGTTAACAAGCTCTGACCCTAACGCCGCTACTGACCGTTGTAGCTACAAGAAAACGGTCTTAGGAGACTGTCCTTAACTTTTTGAGACATTTAGATCTGCATTCACAGATCGAGAGATGATTTTCCTTTTTTCTTTATTTCTAGGTGTGTACGAAGACGACTAGCGGAGGCAGGGTTTAAACACAAGGAGAGGAAAGCCTACGTACCTTTGAAAGCGGGCCGGAGTCATAAGTAATTACTTATTTTTTCACAGCACCCGAGCGTTTATACGACTCATTGAGCTATAGGCCACGTCCTCCCGCGTATCAGTTTTTGTTCGGAAAACCAAAAGGCGTCACCTGTCGGCTCAACCACACGTTCTGACTCCCCGAAGAAAAAAAATCGGAGTGTGGCTGTGTCGTTACACGGCCGTGTGTTTTACGTGAATACGTGTACGTCTGCAGGTATACAAACCAGTATAGGCCGATATAGCATTTTTATGTTTTTTACTTTAACTCCATTATACAGTGTGTCTTTATAATGTGCACATATCGAAATGAGGGAATCTATGCTTAATTTTATCTACGGAAAAAATACAAAAAAAAACTACATTTTTTTATGGAGTTTTTATTTTTTAATTTTTATTTCAAAATTTCTCAATAAGACGCCCCCTTATTGAGAAATTTTACAAAAATTGTGAAAAAAAAAACAGATTTTTGCTAAAAAAAAAAAAAAAACATTTGTTTCTTTTCAATTGAGGGTAGTTTTATCCCCAATTTTTATTTTATGAGGACGCCTAATTACTTCCAATCATTATGGAGTTTGTTTCATCGTGATAGATCATTTAGTTTAAAAGTTACACCGTTTTGTTTACACTGGGATTTTTTTTTTAATTCCATAAAAAAGAAAATAAAATATTTATATATATTTTTTTATTTTGCCGTAGATAAAATTAAGCGTAGATTCCCTCATTTCGATATGTGCACATTATAAAGACTCACACTGTATTTACTATTACTATTTCAAACTAATGTTTTTTATACGCAATCAATAGATCTTGACGGGAGCTGACGATTGAAACTCAAACGAACGTCGTAGCTTTTCTTACCGAGGTCGCTGTTGAGCCGTTTTTCATAATTCCTTCTCAGTCACGAGATAATATTTTTTTTAAGTAGTGGCGCTAGTGGACCCTTGTAGGCCCTCTTAATTACTAACATTTTTATTTTTATTTTTTTTCTTTGGAGAAATTTGACAGTTTCGTGTTAGCTTGATGTGCTGGCCACTGTACCTACCTACGCCGCCCGAACACTGTCGTCTCTGCCTTTTGCACTAGACACAGCAGTTTGTTTTGCTACGCATAGAATTCGTAACATTTAGTTAGAGCGTTGAATTTAAATATTTTTGTATGAAAATATGATAAATTAAAATCCGATGAATTATTAAAAGTCATAGGACCAAAGTTGTTGTTAATATAGTCCTGAGAGTTTTGTTTGTGATTTACCAATGGACCTATATATCGTCCCCGTAGAGCGAAAAGTCACTAAGTCGAAAAATGCCCATAATGACTAATCAATGTCACTAAAATCAACATTTTCTTCTCTAAATATCTGTCTAAATCGTCATTTTTGTAGCAGCCCACGCTTTTGTTTTACGAAATGTGAAAAGTAAGTAAGTCAACCTTTTGTACCCTTTTGCGTAATGGGAGAAATAACTAATTTAGTCAAATTATTATACATTTATCGAAAATTTACATCATCCGAAATTAAAACGACTCAATTACTTTTTCTCTTGATTTATCAATGCATACATACGCGTTTAGGTAGTCTTAAAATCACTAAGATGATTAACTTTGTTTTTAAAGTCAGTTGTTTGCTTAGTGTTCGCTAAAACACACAAAAGCGAAAATTAACTAACTCCACTTAGTGACTACTCACTCTTTATTTTTAAATTATTTGTACAATACTACAAAAGAGAACAGTTAATTAGTTTGATGTTTTTAAATTTTCTCAATTATTAGAGGTTTCACGTGTTTTAACTCTTATAATATATATTGGTGCCGATTCCCTTGTTCACAAACTTAACTAAATTTAAGTTCATTGCATCTTTTTCTTTCTATTTCATTAAGAAAAGGACAGAAGATACATTTTTGTTTAGTCCTGTCAAATTAATCAGCGCCTGTCACTACTCCATACAAGTTTAGACGTGATTAAAAACTTGACTACTAAAATTACGTCAATTTACGTCAAGCGCTGATTAATTTGACAGGATGAAACTAAAATTTTTCTTCTGTCCTTTTCTTAATGAAATAGAAAGAAAAAGATGCACTGAACTTAAATTTAGTTTAGTTTGTGAACAAGGGAATCGGCACCAATGTATTTTATTTCCTTCAAATTAAAGCTAAAAACATGAAGATATGTAACGGCAAGCCAAACTTATAACGATTTTCAAAAACTTTAACTCTAATTATCTCAAAACACGATTTTACGACTTAATGACTTTTCGCTCTACGGGGACGATATATACAAATATTATTTAATTTATGTACAGGGTCGAATATTTGTATGAAAATATGATAGATTAAAATCTGATGAATCAATAAAAGTCATAGAACAAAAGTTATTGTTAATATAGTCCTGAGAGTTTGTTTGTTATTCACCAATGAACCTATATACAAATAATATTTAATTTATGGACAGGGTCGATGAAGAAATCAAGCAACAAATAATATCGATGAAACTAAATGGCGTTTCAGTTACCGACATTGCTAACCAATTTCGAGTGCCGGTGAGTTTTGAAACCTACTACCAATCTAATAAAAAAGCCGGGAGATGTCGTGGATGGAACACTTGGTTGATACCGTGTGACATATCAAATGAATATCTTTTTATAATTTTGAAACAAATACCTACATACTTCTGAAGTTATTTAATTTTACCATTAACCCTTATCTCCCAAACTACTGATCATATTTTTTTATTTTTTTTAAATAAATAAAGCTGTTCCTGATTTATAGACAGAAGATAAATTTTAGTTTAGTCCTGTTAAATTAATCAGAGCCAGTCACTACTCCATATAAGTTTAGACGTGATTAAAAACTTGCCGACTAAAATTACGTCAATTTTCGTCAAGCGCTGATTAATTTGACAGGACTAAACTAAAATTTATCTTCCGTCCTTTTCTTAATGAAACAGAAAGAAAAGATGCACAGAACTTAAATTTAGTTTAGTTTGTGAACAAGGGAATCGGCACCATTGTCAAGTTTGTTCTTGGGATAAATTCACCCCAACTGCGGAACCCTTCATTGTGTGGTCCGACATGCACTTGTCCGGTTTTTTTTATACTAGCTCACTGAAATTAAAGTTTAATAAAATGATTATTTTTCAGCGTACCACAATTTACCAATGGTGGCAACGATGGTGTAAAGAAAACAACATCAAAGTAACAAGTGATAATAACAGAAGCACCTCGACTGAACAAGAGCAGAGTTTAGCAGAACCTAATGTCGAAAAGATTGTGCAAACGCCGTCAATAATGTCGTCTCAAAAGTCTTTATGGCAGAAATTGCCCGATGTGGAATTAATACCTTGAACAGCACTTACGCGGAACGACGTATGACGTCTCGTCAATAACGAGCAATTTTCAGCAATTTTAAGATTGTATAGAAATTACTACCAGGGCCTCAAGTCTGCTATTACAATAGTGACAGAATGATCTCTTCATTGTGAGTTTTTGACAGATTTGCCATACAAACACTGTCAAATACTCACAATGGCGAGACCATTCTGACACTATTGTAATAGCAGACTTGAGGCCCTGATGTACTGCAGGGTACCATCCCCACTTGATTGATATCCCGACCAGTCGTACTCAGCGCTTCTCCTCCACATTTATTAAGCGCACAGCCAAAGTTTGGAACTCTCTGCCAGCGTCTGTGTTCCCTTCCACATATAACCCGTCTGCCTTCAAAGCAAGACTGAATAGGCATCTCCTGGGCTCGCTCGTTCCATCATAGACCTGATCCATCGCTTTCTATCAGGTGAAATTTATTTCAAGAGCAAGCCCAATTAGCAATAAATAAAAATAGCCAAGAATTGCACTTGTGGCGGCATCTAGAACGCTACATGTGAACTACAACAAAGACCTGACCTCACAAATCCTGCATCGCGCAATCAGAGTTTACCGCGTGACTAGATACAACATCCCGACATCAACCGTCGGGCAGTTGCCCACCAGACACGACACCCGTCTGGTCGGAGGATCCTCCCTTTTCCATAGAGTATGAGTGAACTTTACACCCTGTTCCTCATGCCTCTATACACTGGAAATTATTATGGTTCAAACTGTGCGTATCGTACGTGATGTTGAACAAGTTTGGAGTTTACAAAAGTAATAAAATAAAAACGAAGTATTTAGAAAGTGCTTACTTTTTTTACTTTACTTACTTTTTGTAAAAGTCAGAAAGATAGTACATATCAATACATCTATATTTTGTCAAATACAAATTACTACCAACATAATTGTTAGTATCAACTAAATGGAATAGACTATTGTTAAATGTCATGTTATGCAATGTCATATTAATTTCAAATCTTAAAATATTTTCTTCCTGTGGCAAACTGTTACTGTATGGGAATGTAAACAACACAATTTTTCTTAAATTTAGGTTACATAATGTTCTATAATATTGGAGCAATTCTCCTTTGTTCACATTTCCCCTATTATCCATAAAAATTAATAAAGTAGTTTCCTGGTTAAAGTAACATTTAATTATTTCTTTCATAATATTAAATAAAGAACAACCAGGCATACAGTAGTTTAGTATGGAGTGTCCTGGATATTCATCTGTCAACAAGTGGCAT
The DNA here is from genome assembly GCA_947523025.1 of Dryobota labecula. NCBI lineage: Eukaryota > Metazoa > Arthropoda > Insecta > Lepidoptera > Noctuidae > Dryobota > Dryobota labecula. The sequence continues at coordinate 5,267,766 of OX383314.1, forward strand.
AGGCATAGGCAACAAGTGGCCTAGGCATAGGCAAGTGGCAACATCTGTGATCATAGGCCGTGTCTCCGACACACTACATAAAGAATTGTTTGGCAACGGTATTTTGTTTGCATAGTTCTTATAGTTACTTCACTTTAACCGTTAGCGCTTCATAGATGATTATTTACAAAAAATAATAATGATAAAATGTTTTGCACCACTGTCCTGTCATTTTGACAGTGACATTTCTTGACATTACTTTGTTTACATAAATTATCTGAATTAGAGATTTTGGGTATATCAAAAAAAAAAAAATACAAGTATCAAATCTTTTTTTTTTTTTATTCAGACCACATTGTTATGTTGCCAGCTGAAGATTTTTTTAAATGCTTCCATTTCTTTGTGCCACGACTCTGGCCAAACTCTTATCAATAAACGATATTTTAAGTGTAAATTGATTATTATTCCCTTTATTCCTTTATAACGAAAACGAAAAACATAAATAACTGGTCTAAAAATAAGAAGCCGAGAGTCACCTGTTCACCCCGGTATTATGATATTTTTTTTTGCCCTGGACCATACCTTCTGATTACGGACAAATTGAACCGGGAACCTTCTGGTTACGGACAAATTGAAGGTTTATGTTCCAATTTTATTTACGAAAACAAGGTCTATTGTATAAGTTACCTAGTGCACGTTACCCCAGCAGGAAAGTGTCTCCTGGAGTGATATGAGTGGAACGTATAATTAGTGCGTAATCTGCTGTAAATGTGCGCCAAATAAAAAAATTGAGCGTTTTGTCGTTTTGGAATGAAACGGAAAAAACGATTCCTGCTGGAGTAAAGTTTTTCCAGCAGGAAAATTCTAAACGAAAGGTCAGAGAGAGAAATATTTTGCGTGTGCGTAGTCGCAGCGGAAAAATGTCGAATTTCTTAATTTCAGTTTTACAGATATTTAGTGTATGACATCGTGTAAATGTGTATGGTAAGTAAAAATTTGTGCATCCAACCATTGGGGAGCTATTCAAGAAAAACTGTTTGCGCTGGGATTTGTGCATCCAACCATTGGGGAGCTATTCAAGAAAAACTGTTTTCGCTGGGACTACGTCATCCTAGCGGCATTTTTTTTTTTCTTTGGACGTTCTAGAAAAAAAATACATCTAATAATTTGTGTGTTGCGAGAGGTAAATGTGTATGTATAAATGAAATTTGTGTGTCATAAAACTGCGAAGATATTCAAGTTTCCGCTGCGCTGACGTTTGGCCATTTGATGAAAATCATATAAAACGGTTTAGTGGAGAGTTGTAATTTTTTACGCACGTTGCTTTGAATTTGTATGTAATGTTTGTGAAAACAGAATTTGAAAAAAACATACAGAAGATAAACACGTAAAAGTAAAATAAGGTTATTAGGTCCAAGTGCTTAAAATATTAACTGAGCCTAACTTATAACGTTTATTTGTATCTTGTAAGGGTCTACAACGTCCTGCCAAGTTTCATATATATGTGCTCTTAGTAATTAATGAGCTATGGCATAATTTACTACAACTGGATCACTATATTGTATGACATCCGATTGTAGAACTTTTTAATGGAAAAGCAAAATGAAACATATTCCAATATTTAGTGTATTAATTCAACAATTCACATGTAAAATTTCAGCTCATTACACTAAATAATTAAAGAGATTTAATAAAAATACCTGAACAACTGCAATACATGGATAAACCGACCAAGTTTGAATGGCTACCAAAGAGCGGGTTTGCAGTATATAGAGCTAACGTTCTAAAATTACCAGTGTTGTACCATTATGGATTCGTACCAAGCTGAATATTTTCACTATATATTTTTGACTAAACGCACTAATTCTTGGTTTAGACCCACACATCTTGGGTTGAGCCGGTTTCTTCTAGTTTGCTGTCAAAGTTATGACACCGTCGTTTTGACTTTTAGCAATATTATTCAATAACGCATGCATATGCACTTTTGAAACTTTTTATGGTTATTAAAAGCGCCAAGAAGGATCGAATACAGTTTTCAGCGAGCTGATACGTTTTCTCATTTAGGCGCTACGATATTTTTTTGGGTTTTCAAAAAAGCGCGATTATTTGAAAATTATAAATATTTTCTTAAATCTAATTCTGTCACAAATACGCACAAATAAAGAGGTACTCGTATGTTTATTCTACAGGCGCACATATAATGGTTTTAGAGATACACGATTCTGCAAAACGTTACTCCAACAGGAAATGCAATATCTCGAAAACCTGATGACGCCCAAATTATATTTTCAGCGCACATTTTTGCACAAATATAAGCTTTCTGCCCATGCAAAATATTTCTCTCTCCGACCTTTCGTTTAGAATTTTCCTGCTGGAAAAACTTTACCCCAGGAGGAATCGTTTTTTCCGTTTTATTCCAAAACGACAAAACGCACATTTTTTTTATTTGGCGTACATTTACAGTAGATTACGCACTAATTATACGTTCCACTCATATCACTCTAGGAGACACTTTCCTGCTGGGGTAACGTACACAGTTACTTATATTAACTTTCAATACTCCCACGATCCCTGTACCCAGGGCCGTCTTCAACCTATTGGAGGGCCTCGGCACATGATGATGGGGGCCCCATTATCATGTGCCGAGACATAATATTGACAGCGGACTGTTTTGTTAAAACAGGCAAAAATTGTATTAAATAAGCAATATTCTAGATTCATTCAACTCTTATTTTTATTCCTTTTTTTGTCACATAAAATGAATAATAAGTTTGTAGGTATCCGGAAAAGTACCTAACTAAAATTCACCCTTCTAGTTTTGAGATTAAGCAAAACCATCAATTACTTCTCTACAGTCGAAGTCTGTTATTATAACACATTCTATGGTGTCATCAGCGACAAACTGGTCAATCTTTCTTGAAGCATTATGCTCCATAATTCGTTTCTCTTTCTTTACAATTTGGAGAAGGAGTGTTCCCCACTGCAGTTAGTAACCATCATGCATTTATGCTTAAAAGATTCTCAATGCAATTTTTACATTTGAAAACGTGTCTCCAATTTAGTTTTCTTACAAAAGATGATATATTCCTAAAATACTGTTTCTTCATGTTAATTTAACATGAAAGTCACAAAAAAAGTATTTTGTGATTTTTTAATGCTCATTATAAGACTCGAAAGAAATTGTACTAGTTCACTAATGATGTTTTCCTTAAAACGGTATACGTATTTGATGTTTGGTGGTCTGGCAGGAACTAGCCCTAGTAGCATTTTTGTTGGCGTTTGGTTGGGCCACATACTTCTGAAGGTGGCCCCAACTAAATGCCAACGGAAAATGCTACTAGGGAGGGGGCCCCCTTCGATCGACGGGCCCTGGGCAATTGCTCAGAGTGCCCACTGGAAAAGAGGGGCCTGCCTATAACGTTGCATGCACCCATAAGCACAATGTTTTGTGTGCGTTACGTTGCGCACTACCGTAAACCGGAACAGCGAATTTACAGCCAAACATAAGTCTTTTTCACAGCAATTATTTGGGCACAAAGTAACTTAGTTGAACTAAAAAATAAAGATAGAAAATCTCTATTTTTTTGTTTAAAAAAATTCCATCAATCAATGAAAATGTGTGCGGTGGCCAGCACATCAAGTTACCACCAACTGTCAAATTTTTCTAAACGATTTTAAACTTTAATATCTTGGAGATTAAGTTCAAAATCGAACGAGAAAATTTGACAGTTTGTGGTAACTAGTTGTGCTGGCCGTCGTACATGACGGCTTCGTGAAGGGTCTTGTTAGACCTTTATAGCAACCCACCGCTTTTGAGAACAAGGCAAGCTCCCGTACATCTATTATAACTTGCTCGTACTGCCCCACTGCTGGCAATTCCATGAATGTGTCATCAAAATAAAAACATAACGCGCAATAAGACATCGTTCCAATAAAAAAACAGCGATTTAAAAAAAAAATCTTCATGCTCTCCGCTTCCGCTATAGAGTAAGGAAGTGTTGCTAGCTTTAACTTCCAAAATTCTTTACAGTTTTTGCAAGCAAGTATCATCATAAATTATATATTTTATACATGTCATATCCGGACAATACGGTATTACATTTTTTCAAAGCTTATATGAAACATTCATTTGCTTTTTAACCAATATCAATATAGCACAAAGTCGTAAAAAAAAAATAACTTAAACAATCAGAAGTGAATTAAGTCCAAAATAATATAGAAGGACTATCAGTTCCTAATACAGGTACTTATTTGCTTAAAAGGACTGTTCTATCACTAGCTATGTAATATAATAAGATACAAAGTTTTTTAAAGTGGAGTTTATTTGTGTAAAATACACCGACTATTACTAGCGTCCCAACGTGCGGCCTTGTTTCGTAAAAAACGGTTAACAATACATTATTTCGTGCATATACTGTTGGTATTTGTTCATTCTTTTAAGCATTTATTGCGCTTACTGAAATCTCACAAGCCGTCTGTCTCAGTGAGTGTAATTTATTTTATCTGTTTTATTTACAGTTTATTTATATAATAATAAAAATAACAATAATTATAATATCTTAACTATTTTTGATATTTAATTTGTTGAAATTCTTAAGTTAACTGCACTTTGGACTTCAATTTAATCAAGTTCCTTTCGCTTTTGCTCCAGTAAGGTGGCCAGCACATCAAGTTACCACAAACTGTCAGATTTGCTCGTTCGATTTTGAACTTAATCGTCAACATTTTAAAGTTTAATATTGTTTGGAGAAATTTGACAGTTTTGTGTCGCTTGATGTGCTGGCCACTGTACAACGTGTCTTTATGGAGCATACCGATACTTTCAGTATTTTTTTAAATCCATGGATTGCCAAATACGTAGAATTACAGAAAAATCCGCAGGTCTGGCAATGCTACATGATTTATGTCATTATTGATTTTGGTTTGACAGCTGTTTTTTTATCAAAGAAAAAGGCTACAATCCGGTTTAAGCCGTAATCGCTCATAGCACTCACGTCAATAATTTGCGTTCCGATTTAGTTAACACGATTATGAAAGCTGAGAGCTGTTTGGCAGCGCTAACGGTGATATTACTAAAGGGTATGGTCGGCGTAATCGCAAAATGGCGCATGTCATGACGTCATCTATGACGATTCACGGGACATCGATACTCGTTAGCGCGCTGATGCGCTCACAGAGTACCTACATTTATATAAAGACGCGCTCACGCCAATTCGGTACGACTACGAGTACGCTCACATTTATTACAGTGTAATTCGAAATGCAGCCAAAGAAAACACAAAACATTTATTCTGTGCTTAAAAATATGTGAAAAATTGGTTTTCAGTTAAAAACAGGCATTTTAATCTTGTTGTTAATCTGCACCCTGTTCACTTACTAAATGAAAAATCCGAGTTTAAGTTTACGTTTTACAAACTTAAATATTTTTAAATGTTTCACAAACAAACATGAGGTGCTGTGTACAGAATTGCCTCAATGATGACTCAAAGAAAACAAATAAAAGCAATGGAATAACATTTCATAAGTAAGTACCTATAATATCAATCTGAGCCTTTTCCAAATTTGTTTTAAAGGGTGTACCTATTCCGGCTGTCCCCATCGCCTTTGTCCCCATTAATGGTAATTCACATAAAAAGCCAAAAAAAAGAAGGTTCCAAAAGGTAAAATTTTAGCTTGTTAACTAGATTGTATCAGAGCTGGCTACCCAAGGTATTTACAATAAAGAAAACCTGTGGACCACAACATGGTTGTAGAGACTATTTTAATAAAACAAAACTAGTGTAAACTCTTTTTAACGAATCTTATGGGACCAAGCATTTTTTTTTTTGTTATAAGTAGTTTTTGTTTTAAGGAGGGAGGAAGGAAAAATAACCGAATTTCACCAATGACAATAATTTGTAATTTTATTCCTTTTAGTAAGTAAATAAATTATTCCATACATATTCTGTGCAAAGGCACAGAATACGTATGGAATAATTTTTAAAATGACACTATGACATTATTGAAGTAACTGGTCCGAGTTGATGGAGTCAGCCCAAAACAGGGAAAATTGGCACAGGATGGAGGAGGCTTTTACCCAAAAGGGATCCATATCCAAATAAAATATATTATACGTAACTACTAATTTGTAAAAACAATATGTGAAGAAAATATGGAATAAATGAGCTTTATTATTATTATTTTTTTAAATAATAATAATAATGTTTTTTTTTTCAATTTTTTTTTTCTTTTTTTTTAAAGCATGCAAAGGCATGCTTTGGTGCCTAGTGAGTTTAGTAAGGGAGACCAAAATTTCCTAGAGACAATGTAATCCAAGTACATCCAAGAGTAATGAATGCAATCCAATAGTAATGTGTGATCTGTAATTTTTATGTGTACATAATAAAGAGTATTTTATCTATCTATCTATCACACATGTTGGAGGCAATTTACAATAACAAAAGTAAGGCAGTTGTTTACAACCTCAGGGTTTCTTAGAAAATTAACATGTTGACGGACAGTATTCCCTCAGGTCACTACAAAATGTTATCAAATCAAATCCAAAACTTTATTTCGAGCCAAGACTCATAAAGGGTTAGTAACAATGTTCTTTACGTTGAATGTTTTTTGTGTTGTTTACGTTTTAGTAAACAACACAATATGGTGACACATGTAACTGACAACAGTGAACTGTATAAGGACAGTCCACTCTGTCCGCATCATTTTCAGAACCCTGTTGAATGAAATGAGGGAATCTATACTTAATTTTATCTACGAAAAAAAATAAAAAATAAAATCTAAATTTATTTTTTAATTTTGTATGGAATTTTTATTTCAAAATTTCTCAATAAGACGCCCCCTTATTGAGACATTTTAAATTATTGTAAAAAATGATTTAAAAAAAATAGATTTTTGCAAAAAAAACATGTTTCTTTTCAATTGAGGGTAGTTTTTCCTCAATTTTTATTTTATGAGGACGCCTAATTACTTCCAATCATTATGGAGTTAGTTTCATCGTGATAGATCATTTAGTTCAAAAGTTACACCAATTTGTTTACACAGGGAACAATTTTTTTTTAATTCCATAAAAAATAAAATAATATATTTAGATTTTTTATATTTTTGCCATAGATAAAATTAAGCATAGATTCCCCCATTTCGATATGTGCACATTATATAGACTCACACTATAGTATAAAAACAATACTGCAAATAACCCCAACTATTGCCCTGTTTCATTTGATCCAAGATTTTTTACCCACCCTGTATAGTCCTGAAAGGTTCATTCAATCAAGTTATACATGTGTTTTTAGTGTTATAAAAGCATGTTAAGACTTCATAAACATAATATATTTCAGGTTACCGAGGGATCCGGACCACTCTGCTGCATGGTTAGCAGCTGTAGCAACACTGGGTTGCCGAATGAATAAGTGTCTTGTAGTATGCTCTGAACATTTTCTACCTGAAGACTTTGATGACACAAGGCCAAATCAGCGAAGAGTTAAAAGTGGAGCAGTTCCTACCATAGTAACCGTAAGTATTAATTAATGTAATTAATTAAACACCTTAAGAGGGTTGTCACCGGTCCACTAGTGCTACACCTTTAAACACATATTGTTACGAGCTTGCGGTTCGTGACAATAAAAACTGCCAATTTAAAAAAAAACAAAAATGACACATTAATTAAACGACACTGATAACAACTCAAACACACTAATTATGAAACACAAATGCACTACTGATCACTTTAAAATCGCACTTGAAGATCGCTTGTTCGCTTATTCGCTTCGACTGTGTCGATCGGGGTCCATACCTGCCTTATTATAGTCCTTAGATAGTTCCAGAACCTTGTAGAAATATCTAGAATGTTCGAGTACATACCGGCCCCTACTGACCAGATCTCGGAAGTTCTAGAAAGTTCTAGCATCGAATTCTCTAGAAGAATCTCGAGTCTACTAGTTCTGCTACTCGATACTAGATGGCGTTAGTGGTCATTAGTTCTGCTATTCGATACTAGATGGCGCTAGTAGTACTTATACTTGTGTGGCGCGTAACAATATTATCTCGTGACTGAGACGGAATTGCCGTGAAGAAGGAAGTGCCGTGTGGTGCCGGACGTAAAGAATAGCACCACCCCATTTCCTCCCGTGGGTGTCGTAAAAGGCGACTAAGGGACTTACTAGAAAATGGGCAGCAGCGTTCTCTATGCGGTTTTAACACACCATACTACGATCGCCAACCCGCCTGCCAAGCGTGGCGATTATGGCAATTCCCCCCCCCTTTTGGGGGAGGTCTATGTCCAGCACTGGACGTCTTTCGGCTGAAATGATGAGAAGGAATTATGAACAACGGTTCAATCAACTATATCGGTAAGTGTGTCTAGAATTTTCTAATACCTTTTTAAAGTTTCATATTGAGACAGGAAGCAAGAAAATTCGATCTAAATAAAAACGGCCACATTCCTCTAGATCGTATTTTGTTGCTTCGTGTGGATCGATTTATTTTCCTGTTCCCTGAATGAATTAAAAAAAAAATTGTATGTGTTATGTTATTTAAGATAGTGTTGCGCGCCACAATTAATGCCTGGTACATCGTGACATTAAGTACCACTAGCGCCATCTAGTATAGAAAAGCAGAACTAGTAAACCCTTAGCGCCATCTAGTATCGAGTAGCAGAACTAGTAGAGTCAAGATGCTTTATGATAATTTAATTAAGGACCATGCTACCGCATTAGGATTTTTTCCTGTAATGATCGCAGTGTTTGTGATAAATAAATAAATAGATAATAATAAAAATCAGGTTTTCGGTTACCTGATTTTTATTATTATCTATCTTGACACGCAAAAAAATGTCACTTGCAATCAAGCAAACAAGCCCATCGCAGGCCAATGCTGGACACATGCCTTTCCCAGAAAAAAATAAAAATGTTAATTATTATTTTTCAGATGGCTCCTATTATCCAGGATGAATTTAAGGTAAGCCACTAGTATATATAGCCAAATGGTATCGTAAATATTTCACTGACTGATAGCGGTCACATATTTTTGATCCGAAGATGACCAAAATTTTCCATAGTGTGCCGCCGCGATTCTCTCGCCCGTGATGGTGCCTAATAGCTGATCTATACAATTCTCGATCTACGTTTGTAACAGTGACAGTCTCTTTATAAAGATCGGTGTATCATTTTAACGGCCGGGTACTGACCATTTTTTTTTTTAGGTGTGCAGAGTTTGCCTGGCCCTAGACGTCAAAATGTACGATATGAAAGATTTTAGATTGAGTGAAATGTTCCAAAATATCACAGGAATATCGGTAAGTCATTGTTGTAAAAAACCTACATAATAGGCCACTTGACAGTAAGGCCTCGGTCTCGAAGTCAGCGATTGCGGGGCGGGGGCGACGGCGGCGCGGGGAGCGGCGCGGCAACGCGACCCGATCTCGAAGCCAGCGGGCAGATCGCGGGGCGCTAGAGCGGCGTAGTGTTGTGTTATGAGAATTAGTGTCTTTGGTCGCGAACGATATGTCTAAACAGCGACGTCAACATCTTTTTGATACAAATTTCTTCGTAACTTTCAAACTCAAACCCAAACTCAAAGCATTTATTTCAAATAAACCAATTACAGGCACTTTTGAATGGTCAAGGGGTCGGTCAGTCAGAAAGATGAAACTAGTTGCCCATTCCAAAGCGTAGTAGGTTCCTATGGAGAAGAACGGGCAAGAAACTCCACGGACACTCTTTTAAAACAAAATATTGTTACAAAAAATGGGTTACATCATTCATATTTAAGTTATACATGTGAGAACAATGTAGAAAGACGTGCACGTTAAAAGCGTCCGTAATAAAAATAATTCAAAAATTTAAATAAATTAAAATAAGCCGTGGCAGCTAAGAGATGACCAGTCCCAACTGACGGCACCCGTTCACGAACATGACGCATGGATTAGCACCATTTAGCTCAACCATTTTGCAACACGCCACCATCAGCGAGACATTTGAGTGAGCATGACATACTCTCAGCCGCCAGAGCACATTCAAGTCAATAAAAGACATTACCCGGTAAATGGTAGCTTTAGATGCATAACACTACGTCAATGCAGACGTGCGTGCACCGCTAGGCTGGTGCGCATCGCTCGTACGCCGCTCCCCGCGCCGCTGCCTTAGAGGCCAGTTCCATATAAATCTATGCATTGATACGCGCCACTCCCCACGCTGCCGTCGCCGCTGCTGCGTGCCGCCCCGCGCCCGCTGACTTCGTGCCCGTAGCCTTAGAAACTTACCTTAAGCTGGCCATACATGAGCACTCCATTTCCTTCACGCCGCGCGGTGTGGATTGCGGCCGAACGGAACTCAAACATCGATCAACACACCAAGTGGGCACAAGCGCGACGGGTCAGCACATAAATTTATCACAAACGTTCGATTTTCAACTTTATCATCAACATTTTAAAGTTTTAAATCGTTTGGAGAAAGACAGTTTCGTTTAGATTGATGTGCTGTCCACTGTACATCTATGTGTGTAGTGAAATTATGCAATGTGGAGACAACAATACGACAAGAAATGAAAAAGCTAGCAATACTAATACTATTAACCCTTTACAAAGCACCAGTCAAATCCTGCATGGAGTATTGCAGCCACCTTTGGGATGGCTCAGCTAAGTACCAACTTGCTGCGCTTGAATCGGTGGAACGCATAGCTAAGAGGCTCATTGGCGACGTAAAAGTGGTGGATGCCAAGCTTCACAGCTTGGCTCATCGCCGCAAGGTTGCCTGCTTGTCGGTCTTCTACAGATTGTACTTACGACCTCATTCCACCGGCCGTCTTTTACCATCGGACATCTAGACGCACTGCAAGTTACCACCCCTACCTAGTTGTTATTCCACCAACTCGCACTAAGCGTTTTCAAACGTCTTTTATAATGCGCACAGCAAAGGAGTGGAACTATGTGCCTGCGTCTGTGTTTCCGAACACATACAACCCTAATCTATTCAAAGTGAGAGTGAACAGGCTTCTTCTGGGTAAGCTCACTCCATCGTCGACTTTGTCTCTGTCACCCAGACCTATACTAGAGTCAAGAGCAAACCCATAGTAAAATAAAATAAAATAAAAATACTGAGTATTTTGGAACTCTCAAATAAATTCTAACATCGAAATAAAAAGGAGTTTTTTTTAAGCTTATTATTTTCCGAGTGACTGATAACTTAAAAGTCGACTAAATGTTTGCAACAAATAAAATAACTTGCCAGCGATTAAATATTTTTGCGACTATTATATTATGTAAGGTTCAAAATTAAAGGTGTTATAAAAACTAAAAACTAGCAGCTGCGTTTAGGTAGCAAATAAACTATACCAGTCAAATAAAATATTAGGCGAGGAGCTATAAATATTGACTTGGCGACTAATAATGTTAGTAGGGTGGCAAAGATAATATATTACCAACTATTACTATTACTATTTTCTTTAATAGAGCGGTAACGCTAACAATTAGCAAATTTTTATACTGTCTCCCGATTGGCCGGTTTCTATTTTCGGACACTTTATTAAAAAGATGCATATTACATTTAACGAAAACAGCCACATCGAAAATATAAGCATTTTGAACTGAGTGAAATAGGTTCGGTTAAAACTGTGACCAACCACGCGCGAGCCGAGCGAGCGTAGCGAGCGGTGCCGCGGCAGCGGCCGGCGAGCGCTACTTTCAAGTTGCTAGCAGAAATGTTTTTACCATTGTCTAATTATCAAAGTAGAAAATAGGCTTTCATAAATTATACAATGAGGTATAAACAACCTCATTGTATAATTTATGAAAGCCTATTTTCTAATTTACCTAACCGCCGTCAAGTTGTCGCGTAACAATAAATTCAGTTGCTATACCAAAAAATCACTGCCAATTTAAATTTAAACAAAGCTACTTTATACTTAAAATGTAACTTCACTGTAAACTGCCAACCTATTATTTTTGCTACCCATTTTAATTATTTTTAAAACCCTATCAGATTAGATTGTCGCCGCGTTAAATACATGCCTTTTTTTTTAAACAAACTAAATAGAGTGATGGTTCGACTATGGCGTTTGACAATCAGCCGTCTAGCTATAGTGACTAAACTATTGAATATAAATATTTGATTGAATTTTTGTATGCAGACTGGGAATGAGAAACGAGAGTTAGAGCGTGGAACTCTCTGCCAGCGTCTGTGTTCGCTTTCACATATAACCGAACAGGCATCTTCTGGACACGCTCGTTCCATCATAGACCTCATCCATCGCTTTCTATTGGGCGAGATCGAGGTCAAAAGCAGGCCCAATCAGTAGTAATAAAAAAAAAACATCATTAGATATAAATAACTAGCTGACCCGACAGACTTCGTTCTGTCAAAAGCTATAGTATAAACTCCACTACTCTACCCTACCCTACCCTACCTACCCTACCTACCTACCTAACTACTTACCCTACCCTACCCTACCTACCTACCTACCTACCTACCCTATCCTACGCTACCCTACCTACCTACCTACCCTACCCTACCCTACCCTACCCTACCCTACCTACCTAGCCTACCCTACCCTACCCTACCCTACCAACCTACCACCCTACCCTACCCTACCTACCCTACCCTACCTACCTACCTACCCTACCCTACTCTACCCTACCCTACCCTATCTACCTACCTACCTACCCTACCCTACTCTACCCTAACCTAATTTTTCGTAAAAACCATAAAAAAAAATTTAAAAAAAGTTACACACGTGTACCATTACGCATATACGCAGTTTCATTTATTGTCGTATTGTCTTCTCCACCTTGATATAATAAGACGCTGAGATTATGATGTGTCGTAATAACAGTCTTTTGTCAATAATGTAATTTGTCAGGCTATCGATAAAAAAGGCAGTATACTACAGCGAGTTTGTTGGGAGTGTGCTGCGCGCCTCACAGCGGCTGCAGCATTCAGAGATAAAGCGCTGTTCAGCGATGCGCTGCTAAAAGAGCAAGTACACATCAAAGAAAGTGACATCACATTATTAAAACAAAATTACAATTCTCTAAAATCTCCTCTATCCGTTAAAACAGCATCTACTTCATATGACATTGAATGCGAACATACTAGCTCTGAAAACAAGGAAATAGGAACATCAAGCAATAATGAGACAGATATAAAAGACAGAAAACCACTAATAAGAGTTATTGAAGAAGAAAGAGAGATAGAATTTGAACAGTACGAGTCTTGGATAGATGTTCCTGTAAAAACTGAGATAGAATCTGATCCCATAGCCGATAATAATATGCGATTTCAAGATCGAAGAAGCGATACATTATTAGAACAAACGCATTTTAATGAAAGTTTTACGTATGTCAGAGAACATGGTGAATGTGGAATAACAAATACTGAAGGACAAATGAATAACTATGATGATAAGATTATAAGAGAAGATACACAAAAAAAAGTCCCGTACATAAATGATTCTGGTAACATCATCTTAGTAAATAAAGAGAAAAAAATTAAGCTTGATGTTATCGGTAATGTTGTGGACGAGAGCTCGAGCGAAGAAGACATACAAAGTACAGCAGTCGAACTGTTTGTCAATGAGTCTAAGCAAACGATGAGCAGTGAAGTTGGGGCTTCGAATAAAAAAGTAAGGTAAGAAAAAGTTTTTCTCTATACGCTATACCTCAAGTCTAAGGCCGCTTTCCGAATTGGCTATAATCGCTCACAGCGCTCACATCGTCTCACATGCGTTCCGATTTAGATATTACGATTATGACAGCAAGGGCTGTCAACAACTCGGAACGCTCGTGAACGCGCTCACGGTGCTCACGCAATGTCAAAACGATATTAAAGTATTTCTCTGTGTATACACCAAAAATTTGTTCTACTTAGGTTAGGTAGCAACTGTAGCCAGAAGAACAATTTTGAAAATGTCACGATACGATAAGATGCGACTCAAAACAAAACAGCACACTGTCATTTTTGACAGCGCTCACGGCGATATTAGTAAAAGGCATGGTCGGCGTTATCGCAAGATGGCGAATGTCATGACGTCATCTATGACGTTTCACGGGACATCGTTATCGCGCTCACGCTAATTCGGTACGGGTTTTAGCATGCGATTAATTATGATGAATAATTCAGTTAATTTATGTAAACAAAGTAATGTCAAGAAAAGTCACTGTCAAAATGACAGGATAGGACGTTGAATTTAAAGTATTTCATTTACATTGAAAATATATTATAAGTTAATTAATTTGAGGGGAAAAATTAATAAATTATTATTAAAATAAAAATAAAAAAATAATATTTTAAGGGGGTTAAAGTATTTATAAAGAAAAAATTAAATAATTTATTTAAAAATAATTATCTATAATATTAAAGTGAATTAATTATAAGAACTATGCAAACGAAATACCGTTGCCAAACAATGTTTTGTGTAGTGTGTCGGAGACACACGGCATATGATCGTCATAATCAGCTCTTTTGAGTCCACTGCTAGTCACAGGCCAAAATCTATTTCCAATCGAAACAGTTTACAGTCGTTTTCATCCAAATGTGGCTAGATATTCTACTTATAATATGAATCTATGAATGAGAGTTGTAATATTAGTGTTGTTGAAGATCTAAAAAATTTGGATATGTTTGGATCCCCGGCATTGTTACCAGTATCATAAAATATTTTATACCAGAAAATATCCTGACAGGACTTCGGACAGAAATTAAAAGAATTTAAAGGAATTTAAAGTATTTCATTTACATTGAAAAAGAAAAGATATTATTATTATTTATTTATTTGCTTACATGTTAAACACTGGTTAGTAGGCATGCATTGAAATTTCATGACACAGTATTAAGACATGCACCCTGTAAGGGCACTGCAAATGTTTCCTATCAAATTATTGTATTACATAATATGTTACTGATTCTAATTATTACAATTATTCATTACATTAATTATACTAAACATTAATCAATCATTTATTTAAGATTAAGCATTATTTTCATTTCAGTTTATTTCACATTTACGTCATGCATTATTACAAGTTCAATTTATTCACGATTTGTCAGCCTTAAATTCTTCAACGGTATAGTAGCCTCTCTTTATTAACATAGATTTTAACTGTTTCGAGAAAATTGAGTCATCGTTTTTTTGATATTGTTATTATTTAAGATATTATAAGTTAATTCATTTGAGGGGAAAAACTCGAGGCAAAAGCGCAGCGGGCTCGCCGCGGGTGCGAAACGAGGTAGCCGCAACTACGCGACGTGATCTCAGCGTTTTTACAAAATTGTACACTCTCTAGTCTCACTATCTCTTGGGCGCCATCTCCACGGGCGAGAAAAACGCGGTGATAGTCTCGCCGTGCCATCAAATTCAATAGAAGCTCTATGAATCAATCTCCACACGGCGTTATCATCGCGGCGATTATTTGAAGGCCCAGCGTGAATATCGCCGCGATTCTCTCGCCCGTGGAGATGGCGCCTTGTACAGTAACGTCTAAAGCTCTCGTTCCGCAAACGCGGCGAACATGTTGCGTTCACGTGGCGTGCTGGCGACGCACACACCGCGAGCTCGTTGAACAATCGCCTCGCTGAAATCACGCTCGCAAATCGACACCATAGATACGAATTTTTCAGTCGGATACATAGATGTGTTTTAACTAAATGTTTTAAAATTATTATTGTCACTGTGTTGCCTGTATCATAAATTCAAAACTAATAATATTTTTCATTTTGTTCGTACAGGCGTCCGTACTTGCTTAACGAAAGGATAAAAGAAAAAATTATTGAGTTGAAGAATAACGGTCTTTCTGTCGCCGCTATATCTAAAGAAACTGGATTGTCGGTAAGTCCTATGCCTATTATTGTTACGCGGCCAAAGGCTAAAGTACGACAAGCGAAACGCGATACAAAAAAAAAAACAAACCAAAACAAACTAGAAACTGGATGTAAACTACATTTATAGGTATTGATAGCCACTTTATTAACAAGCTTTGTGTATCAGAATGGTAACTAGTTGTTTACTACCGTCGTGCCCTCGTAGAGGCGATCGACAGCGGCGGCGACCTCTCGCGCCCGGCCCTGGTTCAAGCCATGGTCCGGGGCGAGAGGGAATGGGAGGCAGTCACCTCCTGCGAAGCAGTCATGCTAGCGAAGGAGGTGGCGGGATGGGAGAGGGAGAGAGCGGAGAGAGCCTCCCGTCCCAGCCGCCGCGGTAGACGCTCCGGGCGTCGGGAGCCGCGTGGCCACCGTAGGCGCGGGCCTGCGGGCGGTGAGTAATGGGTAGCTCACCGTCCGATCAGGACCAGCTGTGCTATTCTGTAACTATCTCACCGTGAAAACATAAGTGAAGTGAGCTGTCAATAGTGTCAATCCCATGGAATTACAGCTCACTTCACGCTCACTTCACTTATGTTTTCACGGTGAGATAGTTACAAAATAGCACTGCAGGCCCGTGCCGGACGGCGCGTACGTGTTCCATGCGCGCCTCAAAGAGATGTCAGCAACGACGAGGGGGCCCATTAGGGCCCAAGCCTGCTGGGTCAGCGGGATTGTCCGAAAGGGGTACCGCTGCCCCGGAACATAAAGGGCCAAGGAAGGAACCCGGGTGGGTTTTAGTCAGTAAGAGTCTGACACTCCCTTCCGCTCCACCCAGAGCGGGAGGGGACATTTGATGATCTCAATTCCTGAAAAAAAAAAAAAAAAAATGCTAGTTTACTATGTATGAAAGTCCCTATGAATATGGTGTGTAGGGAAAGGTTTTATAAAGAAAAGCACAGAAAGACAAGACTAGGCATTTATTTTAATTAGGCTTGTCAAAGGTATGTTACTGAGAAAGCTAGTTGTCCGTTCCAAAACTAGGTCTTCGTGGAGAAGAATGGACAAGAAACTCCACGGAAACTATTATTTATGCTGTTGGCGCCACTGCACGCCAAGTTGATGCTGTCATTCAGTCTATGTATTATGGTCTGAAACAAGACATAGACACATTTGACAGAATGACAGCATCAACTTGGCGTGCAGTGGCGCCAACATCCTTGACTGGAACGATACTTTTCGCTGACGATAATGCGGCTCGAAGGACCAATGTTTGACATGCGTTTATCGTGTCTCCATTGTTTTCACTGTTTTTTTTTCCAAATATATTTTTATTAAAACCGTTACACCATCAAATACCAGGAGTACGTTATTCAGCTCCCAAACATATGCCATTAAAGTATTCTATCATCATATTTCTTACATTTCCATAAATTACCGTTATCTCAAACAGATAATCCTATCCATTGGACCTTTACTCAGATTAATAGCAACATTATTATAATAATATATAAAGGAAGGAACATGTATTCCATTAAACAATACCAATAACACATTACCAATATTAAGTCTAACGTATAGCGGTTATTACGTATTAAGTCTGATTTACACATCATAATACCAGCCTATAACTATCCCACTGATGGGCAAAGGCCTCTTCTCCTACAGAGAAGGCACGAGCAAAGATCGCAGTCGGCGATTTCAGACTGTAAGTCTAGGTTTTGGGGCGGTATCAACAACATGCGACATGCGAACTACGCCTCAAAGACCTGACGTCACAAATCCTGCATCGCGCTATCAGAGTTTACCGCGCGACTAGCATATATACAACATCCCGACATCAACCGTCGGGCAGTTGCCCACCAGACACAGTACCCGTCTGGTCGGAGGGTCCTCCCTTTACTATAGTCAAACTTGTTTAGTCGTTGAGAAAATGGAATTGACTCGAGAAAATTCAAGAGCGATGATTTATTATGACTTTCGAAGTGGTTTAACACAAAAACAGTGTGTTGACCGGATGATTTCTGCATTTGGTGATGAAGCCCCATCCAAAACCACAATTTATCGCTGGTTTGCTGAATTTCAACGTGGACGTGTCAAGCTCAGTGATGATCCCCGTCAAGGTCGTCCAAAAACTGCAGTCACCCAAGAAAACGTTGATGCTGTGCGTAAGCTGATTGAGGAAGATCGACATGTGACATACCGCGAAATTCAGGCAACTTTAGACATTGGCATGAGTCAAATACAAATACTCTTGCATGAACAATTAGATGTAAAAAAGTTGTTTTCCCGATGGATACCGCATTCGCTCTGTGAAGAGCAAAAAGCGGCTCGCGTTACTTGGTGCCTCAGAACTCTCGAAAGATTCCACGCAGGATCCTCAAATGCTGTATACAACATCGTATCAGGTGACGAATCCTGGATATATGCGTACGAACCCGAAACAAAAAATCAGTCACGAGTTTGGGTGTTCGAAAATGAGTTAAAGCCAACAAAAATTGTTCGTTCACGGAGTGTTGCAAAAAAAATGGTGGCCACGTTTGTCTCCAAAACCGGCCATGTTACGACTATTCCTCTTGAGGGACAAAGAACGGTTAATGCAGAATGGTATGCTAGCATTTGTTTGCCACAGGTCGTTTCTGAACTCCGTAAAGAGAACTGCAACCGCCGCATCATCCTCCATCACGACAATGCGAGTTCTCACACCGCGCACAGAACAAAGAGTTTTTAGAGCAAGAAAACATAGAATTATTAGACCATCCGCCGTGTACAGCCCCGACCTAAGCCCTAATGATTTCTATACTTTCCCTAAAATAAAGAATAAATTGCGTGGACAGAGATTTTCATCACCTAAAGAAGCTGTGGACGCCTACAAAACGGCCATTTTGGAGACCCCAACTTCCGAATGGAATGGTTGCTTCAATTATTGGTTCCATCGTATGGAAAAATGTGTCAAATTTCGCGGAGAATACTTCTAAAAGCAATAAATACATTTTTAAATAGTAATGTTGTGTCTCTTCCTTGATTCCCGAAATTTTCAGTGCCGCCCTCGTATTATATTTACATTGCGCGTTGACAAACTGCCACAGTCAAATAGCTTTTGACAGAACGAAGTCTGTCGGGTCAGCTAGTCATATTAATAAAAAAATTACTTACATAAAACACTTCGGGAGTGGTGGCTCGTTACGTCACAGCTACGTATAACGTCGGATGGTTATTATTTTTTTTTTGTAAAAAGTTTTAATTTCTCTTTAGTTGTGGTACGTACCACACACCAATTCGTATACGTCCACGTTGAAATTCAGCAAACCAGCGATAAATTGTGGTTTTGGATGGGGCTTCATCACCAAATGCAGAAATCATCCGGTCAACACACTGTTTTTGTGTTAAACCACTTCGAAAGTCATAATAAATCATCGCTCTTGAATTTTCTCGAGTCAATTCCATTTTCTCAACGACTAAACAAGTTTGACAAAACCTTGTGAGAAGACCGAGAATCTTTTTTTAAATAAATAAACGGTATTCGATTTTTAAAACCAAGGAGTTTTCAATTAAAAAGATTTGAATATGACAGGAACAGTGGAAATATTCCATTCCCGATACTTTTAGTGCAGCCCTCGTACCACAACAGTGACAGGAAGTTTTATAACATACACCGACTGTATTAATTATTATTGAAGCTAACTCTGCCCTAGAAAAGTTAATATAATATTTTGTTTGTTTTATCATGTTTAGATACTAATACCCAATGATGTATAAAACTATAGATACGTTGTCCGCACTCTAAAATGGCAACATGAAATGAAGCCAATTGGCCACATTGCGCTCAGTCACGCACCAACCTGTCGCGCGACGTAGTATAAGTAGTTATCTAGTATTTTCGCCGTTTTTAAGCGCCGAGATGTTTGTTGATAACGTGTCTATATATAATACGTCATTGCTAATACCCATCACGGCTGCGGAGTTTCTCTAGCTATTTAATTTGATTACATTTTTTATTGTTTTAGACATCGTCTATTAGCTGCTGGTGGAGACGCTATCGCAAAAGTGGTAACTCATACCGTAGATCAATTTTCCCAGGGAGAGATGGAAAACCGCACTATTATTACAACCCGTCAGAACCTGGCAAAGAAATGGAGACATGCCCTACAGTCGTGAAACAGAGATTACTTGAAGCTGGGCTTGAACACATAATCATGAAAAAGCCTGAAAGAAGTGCGAACACAAGGTATTTTCAAAACACTGGAAATTCTTGCGTAATATTATGTTTATGTATTTATACACGCGCGGTAGTGCCTGCGCGGATTAATTTTTATGTTATTGGTTGTATAGTGGGATTACCTATATTTTTTCAACACATATGCTCAAAAAATGCATTTACGAAGCCTGTATACATTGTTCGAAAGTAAAAAATTACGCACCGTACAACGGAACGTGCGGTAAAATAGGTACTCTCACCTAACTAAGTACCTATTTTACCGCATACCCCGTTGTATAGCACCGTGCGTATTCTTTACGGTATTTTTTTTAATTTCTATAATAGTACATTACTTACCAAGGGCTGTAAAAGAAAGAAAGCCCGAAATCGTAGGTATTTGTGACCCGAGCCGCAGGCGAGGGTTGTAAATATGCGATAGAGGGCTTTCTTTTTTACTGCCCGTGGTGAGTTCACAATTTTACGTCTTCACCTGGCCACAATGCGAGTTTTTCTGTACGCTTAGCGTGCGGTAAAACTCACATTATGGCCAGGTGTGACGTAAAAAATATTATAAGAATTCCACCAAGGAGAACGAAAATAAATAAGCTGACTGACCGAACCTCCTTGAAAGCGCTTTTGCTCAATACGTTTGTCTCACTTTAATACTAAAGAGTAAATGAGACGAAAGATGTAGTTCTAATTTTCACCACGTGCATGTGGCGCCATTTGCAAATTCGCGCCATTTTCATATTAGAAACGTCAAAGATTGTTGCAACTTTCCGACTGATATTTATAAACAAAATAATAAAATGAGTTCAAGCGAGGAATCTGATATAATATGGAATCTACTCCACCTGATATTTTTAATGAGTCTCTTGACTAAAAAAAAAACATAAATGTCTATCATAACGTTATAATTTATTAACATTATTCTTTTATATTATCATTTTGGTTCATTACATATTGTACTGTTTTCTCGCAAATGTGTTGAAAAACATTGTATGACACACGTGCAGAAATTGGTATTTACAAACTCGTGACTATGGTAAGCCCTCGACTTCGTATCGGGCTTACATTCGTCTACTCGTTTGTAAAAACCAACTTACCGTACTAGTATAATAAATAACTATTATTATTATTAACATAAGCGGGATATTTACCATGTTTATTCATTGTTCTGAGTTTCCGATATTTCGGCGCTGTTGCAAGCACCATGATCACGGATAAACTGAAGTCACTGCGGGTGGGTGTTTATGAGCAGACAAAACGGTCTACCCTCTTTCTTGTTCGTTTTTTGCACTCAGTACCGCTACCACTGTCACTCGCAACTCGATTCTGTTCCCGACACACGAAACTCACTGTGTCCGCTCGCGAACTTTTTTCGGCACTTCTTCGGTTTTTACACAGCTGAGTTTCGTGTGTCGGGAACAGAATCGAGTTGCGAGTGACAGTGGTAGCGGTACTGAGTGCAAAAAACGAACAAGAAAGAGGGTAGACCGTTTTGCCTGCTCATAAACACCCACCCGCAGTGACTTTAGTTTATCCGTGATCATGGTGCTTGCAACAGCGCCGAAATATCGGGAACTCAGAACAATGAATAAACATGGTAAATATCCCGCTTATGTTAATAATAATAATATTAGTGACCATGACAGTTTAAAAACTTATAAATAACTATTGTTTTAATCGCGTTAATATACTATGTGTGAAATTTTCCATTTAAAATTATGAGAAAAAAAAAGACATTTTAAAAAATGCGTGAGAGAATCTCTCTACGCAAACGTTCTGGAGGGTCAAAAAAAAAAGAAAAATGTTACGTAACGCGTAGTTCAATGTTGTTTTTATTCAATAAAAAGTTAATTCTTTTATTAATGCATATAATGACAAGCAATAATAAGGTCAACATTTACGA
Source organism: Dryobota labecula (assembly GCA_947523025.1). Taxonomy (NCBI): domain Eukaryota; kingdom Metazoa; phylum Arthropoda; class Insecta; order Lepidoptera; family Noctuidae; genus Dryobota; species Dryobota labecula. Next base: position 5,289,643 of record OX383314.1, read on the forward strand.
AGACTTGTACAACGTCTAAGTAGTCCGGAGGTTTCAAGACCGCTTGCCGTGCATAGTATTGGAGGTTCAAATCCTAGGCGCAACATGTTGACTGGAGAAACAATTTTTAATTGAATATTGTGACTAATTGTAATTTAATGATTGTTTATTTATGAATTGACTATATAAATTATTCCATATTGTTTTTATTACGCATGCAACCATATATTTGTACGCCTTTTGGCATAATATAGCGACCTATGAACTTTAATTTAAGAACTATTCACTACCATAAAAAAAATATTATGATTAAAAGACCCCCCCTCCCCCAAATTCGTTACGTAATACTTGAACGCTTCCTTAAGTACTGTTTATTTTATTTTGTTACTTATTGATAGCACAGAAAGAAACATGACACTGACTGCTATGCCCAATAGAACGTATCAACAGCGTATCAAACCCGTGCATAACGGTTTTAGTGACCGTATCATCCGCGTCTCATATCCGTGCGATTCCCGTTCTTTCGGTTGTAGTAGTTCACCTGTGTTTTCGCGTAAGACATAGGCGTCAGGAAGAGCGAGCGAATATTTTTATTTAGCTATTAGAAAAATGACCATGAGAGAATTGGCAATGATAGCCATCTTTAATTGCAAAAATCGTAAGAAAATTTGAATTTCGCGGGCTATGTTAGCGCTTACCCCTTAAGGTCCAGATATATGTCAGTGACCTTGGGTGGTTAGCTTGCGTGTTCTGTACTGAGCTCACGCAACGCGTCGTACGTCCAGCCAGTAATAGGACTCGCGCCTCCAGGAGCGCTGTCCCAAATAAGACGCATTATTAATTTATTATACATAAAACAAAAGGTATTTTAATAAAACACGTATACTAAAAGATCAATAATTAGATTATCTTTAAAAAGGTGAAGATTTCAGAAAAATATGCTAGATAGATTTTGCGTGATTCTCAGTTTTTTATCCGCGTTAGACATTACTTTATTTCACTATGTAATATAGACATAATCTAAAATATTCATATATTAAGTTATTAAGAAAATGCTCTAATTTAACATATATTTTTTCCAAATCATTAACAATACTAGTTTAGACGTGATCTTCAGTACAAAATCATTAAAAGTCGGTTATCCTCGCCTTAAACGGCAAGCACCCGGCTAGAAAGAGATGTATGAAAGAAGGAGACATGCTGCACTGACCACAAATAAATTGGAATAATGGCAGGGGAATGACGGTGTAACACGTTTTAAATACTATAGTGATAAATACACCCTAAGGGCCGAAACACATAACAGCGTTGCGGCGCCACGCCGCTTAAATTAAAATTGGCAGTGGCGTCAGCGCCGATATTAGCGGCGTGGCGCCGCACTGTGGCGCAAATCCCAGCGTTATGACGTCATACTTGTTGACAATGATAGATAGATAGATATAATACTCTTTATTATGTACACCATAAAAATTACAGATATAAATGTAGAACTGTTACATAGGGTGTCACAATGGGCGGTCTTATCGACAATGATTCAGCTTGTTTCTATCACTCTTGCAAACAACACGCGTCAAGCATTAAAGATAGTTGATAAAATAAATTTGACAACACGGTTGGCGCAGTGGTTAAGCGATTGACTGCTGCGCTGCGTGTCGTGGGTTCGATTCCCGCACGGAACAAATATTTGTATGACCTACAAGTAGTTGTTCCGGGTCTGGCTGTTTGTGTATGTGAATTTAATGTTTGTAAACACACCCACGATACAGGAGAAATTCCTAGTGTGGGGCAACGTTTAAAAAAAAAATAATAATAATAATAATTCGTCTATCTTTAAGGGCGCTACACACGGCTAAGATACTATAATATTTTATCTTAAGATACAATATCGCTCGCCATACAATTCAATGGATCATAGGTAAAGGGCGCTACACACACACACACGCACACAAATATTATCTTCATCGTGTGTAATGGTCCATTGAATTGTATGGCGAGCGATATTGTATTTTAAGATAAAATATTATAGTATCTTAGCCGTTTGTAGCGCCCTTTAATGCTTTGTATTTTCGAGGCCATCGGGATTCATAGAATTATTAAATGGATGTATCCAGTATCTTCTTTGTCATATATTGAAAACAGAGTAATGTCTTCTTAATAATAAATAAGCAATACATTTCTTACGACGATCCATGGCAGAGACACATCTATCTACAATAAAAAATCACGAGGAACATGGTTACCCTACCATACGACAATAAAACGCTAATTTTCGCAACGCCGCAATGCCGCAACGCAAACTGCCGATTTTAGCGTTGCGGCGGCGCAACGCGGTTATGTGTTTCGGCCCTTAAATAATTATATATTTTATTTCAGTACGCGTAAAGCGCTTCATGAGGATTTAAAACAGCGGATAGTAGCGCTGAAGCAGGAAGGAATGTCTAATAGCCGGATAGCTTACCTGTTAAATACTGCAGTGAGTATTTTTTTTTTAATGGCATCTCGCAGGTCAACTTAGGAGGTCATCGACTGCTCTGGGCTATCCTGTGTATGCCTTAATAAATTAAGACATAGGTACTGACCTCGGCTTAAGGCATCGTTGGGAGAGGGCAAAAAGGGCTGTAGTGAGTATGAACAAATATACCATTTTATACAATACTGACAACACTGGAGGAGCGCTACCGAAATAAATGAAATGCTTGTTGGAAGTTTGAGGAATTTTAATCAATCATCCTCCAACTTGGTTGGATGCTAATAGCATGTCAGGTAATTTTTTTAAATACCGGTAAATTTTCATAACGTTACCTTGTATTGACAGAGTTAACGTTATTATTAAAATAACGGTAATCGGTTTAACGTTATTTATGCGACTATTAATTTTATCGTTATTTTAAACGGGTGAGATGTAAGTAGTGGGGCCTGAGGCGTGCGGCGCGGCGGGAGTTCGCCCTCGCGCCTCTCTGATGCCGTGCCGATCAAAACGTTGCCTGAATCTGCCCGATTCTTACCCACAGAACGGCAACGTAGCTAAATTAACGTTAGTTATCGTATTTTTGTTAATGTTAATTAACATTTTAGTACTGGTAATGTTATCAAGTAACGTTAAATTTTTGTAACGTTAGTAGGTATAACATTGAAATTTAACGTTGCGTAACGGTTATTATTTTGTTATTTGGTAACGTTAACAAGCCCAAACAATACTGCTTGGATGAGAGTTGCCGAGATTCGAGCTGAATGGCGTGCAATTGGAGAGGCCTATGTCCAGCAGTGGACTGCTATGGGCTGATGATGATGTTATGTGTTTTTTTTTCAGCGAAACACAGTGCATAAATGGTGGAATCGCTGGTGCAATGAAGGTCATATGCAAAACCATAAGCAGCCTGGCAGGAAAAGAAAAACTACGCCTGAAGAAGACCAACTCTTAATAGATCGAGTGACTCAAGAACAGACTGTCCATACGCCATCCCTGGCTAAGGAATTTGGCATTTCTTTAAAGTAATTATTATTTATTTATTAAAAGTTTATGCACAAGTAAAAAGTGTACAAAGGCGGACTTAATGCCTTGGGCATTTTCTACCAGTCTACAATACAGTAGGTGCAATAACAGAAAACAACTTAGAAAATATTTATAACTAAGATATAAGAATAAATACATCGCACCTTTAGATTTATAGAGACCTTATTTGAAATCATCAATCACATCATCAGTTAATGACATCATCAATTAATTCACAATATTATAGTGACCTCATTGGTGATGTTCTTTAGGAAGGTTGAAATCTTAAAATTTCATATATAAAAAAAACACCTTGTATATGTCGCACCTTTAGAATTATAGAGACCTAATTTCTTCAGAAGTTGAAAAACATCACCAAATTAGGTCACTATAATATTATTGTGCGACATATACAAGGTGTTTTTTTTTTATATCCCATAACTCTAGTGTATGAGTGAGACCATATCAAAGAATCAACTGGCATATTAATTAATTTTCAATTATCATTTTTTTTTTGTTTTAATTTTTCATAAAAAATAATTGTACAGTCGCAGAATGAAAAGGTTGACCACCTTAAGATCTGTTTTTGCTTGCGCAGTTTAGGTTATCAGTATCTGCTTTATCGACCGAGTATGACAAATTCCGTCATAATGAATGTCATTTCACTACATGAATGAAAAAAAATGGCAATGACATTTGACATTGACAGGAACTGTTATTCACATTTATAGTTTTAATCATTAAAAGCGAAGAGGATGTAATTAGATTTATCAAACTTGACACAACGTAATGGCAAGAACAAACTAATAAAAAGCTTCTAGTTCAACTATTAATAGTCAAGGAACATTCGCCTAAGCAAATTTGAACTTTGTTGTCAAACAGTTTAACATAATTTTCAATACAACACTCTCGTCTGTTACACAGTTTAAAAAGGTAACATGTGCTTGCAACGCGTAAATGAATTTATTTGAAAACTGGTCAACCTTTTCATTCCGCGACTGTACAAAGTCACGATTATTAATATAAAACACCCTTACGTTTCTTAGCTTTAAATATTAATTATTGGTTTGAATAAAAATGAATTACTCGTATTTATCAATGAAACTTAGATACCTACACGCATTGAGGGTCTCAGTTTCATCAGTTTGACAACGTCGCAAAAGTAACGATTCGTCATACGGATGATAATTTTTGACCTAAATTAATATGATTGATGATAAATTATCTTCGAAACTATGCATTTTTGGACCACATAATCTAGGACTTTTTGTATTATTTTTAATCATAGAATATAACCCTAGAGTTATGAGATATGAAAAAAAAACACGTTGTATACAAAAAAAAAAAAAAAAAAAGTTATGAGAGTTAAACAAAAATACCTACAACAACTTAAATCTGAGACGAATCTGCCAACTTCTTGCGTATGTATTCTCGAGCTTTCACTTTTAATGTGAACTGATTGGTTAGCGTCCTGATATTCTGAGGGAGCGCATTCCAAAACAAAACCGCCTGGACAAAGAAAGAAGACTTTATACCGGATGACATTTTTTACCGTCTCGTAAAAATTTGGGTATACTAGGTGAACGGAGTAGAAGCCTATGGCATAGTTTTTATAATTTTTTCTTTAACCTAGAAAGAAATTGATCTATGGATAAATACCACACATTTGAAGTAAACTTATCATACTATAACAATAAACACAGTAATTTAACAAAAAACATAATTCAATAAATAAATACGATAAATAATATTTAAATTTAAATCATACGCACCCAAATTTCAATATTTTTATCTTTTATTTTAGTTTTATTTCCGAGAAAAAAAAAAAAAAAAAAAAATGCTATGCCATAGGCTTCTACTCCGTTCACCTAGTATACCCAATTTTTTTCGAGACGGTAAAAAAAGTCATCCGGTATAACCAGAGCGATGAGAAGGACAACGACGAAGACGATTATTCTCGGACCGAAGATTAGTAGTAAGAAGGTCAAATAAAATTAACTAGCGAAACTTCATTGAAGTCATATTTGATGATAATAAAGTACTGATATTCAGCTGCATTCGGTAGAAGGCTAGGCAGATGACGATCTGGTGATGACAAACCTAATGATATCATTCACTTGTTACCCTTGGTCCCGGTGGGTCGACCCATTACTGGGTCCATCGGTAATTTTTATTACCCGTGGTTCCATGGTATTAGGGATTGTTCCCGGACTTCTGACTATATCGATAGAAAATGACAACCATCAGTTACACCGAACCAATAACGTGTCGGAGTCTTGGCATAGCAAAACAAAAAAAAAAAAAAAATTGCACAAACATAATGCGTCTCCTGAACTTTTGTCCAAACTATCGAAAAATAAAAAGAATAATCCAGTTAGAACTAGAACAAAAATAGCAATTGAAAATGTTGAATTCAAAACTGATACACTAATGACTTAGAAACTATCTTTCTATTTTTATCTATTTTAGAGTCCATTGGGAAGGTACAAAACAAAAGAGTTGTTCTTCAATGGGTACCATCCCATATTGGCCTGTATGGAAATGAGGAAGTAGATCGTTTGGCAAAAGAGGCTATCACAGACGGAATATCTGTTGAATGTTTCCCCTTATTTAGTGACCTCTTGTATCGAGTTCGCAACCAGTGTGTAAAATTATGGAAAGAATACTTTGATGAGAGGTCACTAAGTAAGGGGATTTGGTATAGAACCATTCAACATAGCCTTCCCGCGTTCCTTGGTTTGTGGGTACAGATATGCATCGAAATGAGATTGTGACTGCTTTCAGACTACGTTCGGGTCATATTCCGTTGAATAGCTTCGCCTTTTTAATGAGAAAGACTGATTCGCCCAATTGTTCTGAGTGTGACAAGGTAGAGGATACCACTCATATTTTAGCGGAATGTGTCCGGAACGGGGTTGAGAGGAGCAACTATTTAATAGAAAATAATTTTAATTATAATGATGTTGGCATGTATCTTGGCTGCTCCCTTGTCCAGGACAGCCAAAAATTTATAAAAAATTGTACACCTAGGTATTAAGCGTAGATAGACATAGAATGCCCCTATGAGGGTGACATGGTCATACTGATCAAACCCTCTATAATTAATAAAGATATAAAAATAAAAAAAAACATTTCTAATGCTTATCCAACTGATATTTCGCCAGTAATTAATTCCATCGGTAATTTTTTTTAAATTTTATTTTGCTATGGCAAGACTCCGACTCGTTATTGGTTCGGTGTAACTGATGGTTTTCATTTTCTACCAATATAGTCAGAAGTTCGGGAACAATCCCTAATGCCATGGAACCACGGGTAATAAAAATTACCCATGGACCCAGTATGGGTCGACCCACCGGGACCAAGGGTAACGAGTGATATCATTGACTTGAATGTGCCCTGGCTACTGAGAGTATGTCATGCTCACTCTAATGTCTCGCTGATGGTGGCGCGTGTGTTGGATCATTTATTACATCCGAATATCTCCGTAGCGTGACACTTCGTCGGGCGGTTTTTGTTTCATAAATTCTCAGCCCAGGTTCGCACGGGCGATTTTTTATCGCTCACTGCATTTTCAACTCTCGGGATTAAGCCAAGAGTTGAGATTCAAACAGAGTGCGTTCCAGCACGTCAAAAAAATACACCAATTGATTTTCTACTCTCAGCGTTAAGCAGTGAGTTGAAAACAGTGCTCCATAAAAAATCGCCCGTGGAATTTTAATATATTTTCTTTCTTTCTTTTTAGGTGTTTAACAAATAGACTGAAGGAGGCAGGGTTTCAAAACAAGACAAGGGAAGCATACGTACCCTTGAAAGCGGGCCGGAGTCATAAGTAATTAACTTATTATAAATTTACAGTTAATTATTTTTATGTCACACCTGGCCATAATGTGAGTTTTACCGCACGCTACGCGTACAGTAAAACTCGCATTGTGGCCAGATGAAAACGTAAAATTGTGTACTCACCACGGGCAGTAAAAAAGAAAGCCCTCTATCGCATATTTACAACCCTCGGCTGCGGCTCGGGTCAAAAATACCTGCGATTTCGGGCTTTCTTTCTTTTACGGCCCTTGGTAAGTAATGTACTGTTATCTCACGAAGCGACGCGTACTTTACATGTGGTAACCAAGTGTACAAACACACTGAATTTAAAAAAAATATATGAAAAAGCGTTTATTCACAGAAATAATTGTTTACATGATATATAATATATTATTATATACGTCTGCCAAACTACAAAGCAGTTTGTTGGCAGATGTAGCTCCTTTGTTTTTGTACATATTAACATTATTTTTTTATTGAGACTTTTTCACTTAGAGGTAAAAACTATTCTAGCATTCCTTATATTGAATCAGAAAATCAAAAACATTAAATATTCTCTGCAGTGAGGCTTTGACAAGGTACTTATGTATTTTATTTTCAAAAGAGGTTTTTGTGATAGAACTATTTATATCGACTGGAAGGTTATTAAAAATAGTTGGAACTAAAAAAAATCTACATCTTCGACCATAATAATTATTACAAGTGGGCACTACAAATCTTTTCATATTATTGTTCCTTTCAGATCTTGTGCGTATTATAACGAGGCCAGGAAAGCCAGAGTGGTCTAAAAAACAGCTCTAAACTTACCTCAGAAGCAGGTTTAAAAAATAAAATCAGTATTGAAAAATGACAGTCTGGCCACTCTGGCTCTCTGAAGCCATGAGAGCCAAAGTGGCCTAAAAACTGTTCTAAACTAACCTCGGAAGCAGTTTTTTAAGAAGAAAAAACAGAATTGAAAAATGACAGTTAGGCCACTCTGGCTCTCATGGATGTGCGTGGAGACGAGTAGCGTCAGCACTTAACACACACACACACATACTTCCGACTTCGCCATTGTTTCGGACGGTACCGAGAGCTCCTGCGTTTATACACACACTATCTTTTGCCCCGCGGCTCCGCCCGCGTAGATGTCGGTTATCGCGTAAAAAAGTAGCCTATGTCCTTCTCCGTATCCCAGGCTATATCTCTGCCAAATTTCATTACGATCGGTTCAGCGGTTTAGGCGTGAAAACGTAACATACAGACAGACAGACAGAGTTACTTTCACATTTATAATATTAGTATGGATTAACAGCGTGTTTGTACTCTTGGTTACCACAAGTCAATCGCGCGTGGCTTCGTGAAATAAAAATATTATACCTCGGCGTTTGTAAAATAGAATAGAATAGAATAATCTTTATTGCACATAGGGCATGCAATATCGGAAGGTTCTCAATTCCGGAACTGAGTTCCAATACTGGAGATCTGATTCCGGAATTCCGGAACTGGTAACTTTTAAAGTTTGTTTCTAATCAAACAAGATTTATAATTATATCAGTCTTTTAATAATTTTTAGTGACAAATTAAACATCTTTCTCCCTTATTACTCTAATTAAACATTTTAAACCGTAAAATCAACAAGGATATTTATCACACAATAGAAGTCTTTTAATCATTTTTAGTAATAAATTAAACATCTTTCTCCTTTATTACTCTAATTAAACATTGGCCGTCTAGCGGCTTGTGGAAAGTTCCACAGACTAGTTTGGTTGCGTTTAGATAAAATAATAATAAAAATATTTTAAAAAATTGAATTTCGGAATTCCGATATTACTCCTCTCAATTCCGGAATTGAAATATCAGAAAAATTGTTACGGAATTCCGGAATTCCGGAATGCATGCCCTAATTGCACACCATAAAAATGACAAATTTATACAGGGTTATTGGTAAAACACTAACAACCTAGGACTGTATTGTTGAAATCATAAACAACAAGTTTTTCTGTGACTTCTTACAAAACATAATACATTTACCAAAAAAGACCTTCAAGATTTCGATTTTTTCCAATAATCCTGTATACGCAGAAATTTTACAAGGGGTGACACAATGGGCGGTCTTATCGCTAAAACCGATCTTTTAAAGACATCCTTTCTTTCAAATAACCACTATACTTTGTACATCCTAAGGTTGTCTTTAAAAGGTCGGGTTTAGTATAACCATCATCACATCATCATTTCAGCCGAAAGACGTCCACTGCTGGGCATAGCACTGGTGGAGAGGAGTGGTGTTGCCATAATCGCCACGCTTGGCAGGCGGGTTGGCGATCGCAGTATGGTGTTAAAAATGCATAGAGAACGCTGCTGCCCATTCTCTAGTAAATCCCTTAGTCGCCTTTTACGACACCCACGGGAGGAAATGGGGTGGTGCTATTCTAAACATAAGTTAACATAATGTACTTAAATGTTATTTAATTCATGTACAGGGTCGATGAGGAAGTCAAACAACAAATTATCTCGATGAAACTAAATGGCGTTTCAGTCACCGACATTGCTAACCAATTTCGAGTGCCGGTGAGTACTCCTATCTAATAGTGTAGGTAATATTACAAATACAACGCAGCAAAGTTCTTTAAGCACGTGGTCAGAATGAGAACCGTAAACTTGAAAATTTTATTAATTATACAGGATTTTTTTGTAATCAGTGCGCAAATTTTGACAAATTAAACTTAAACGTGTTTTATTATACACCTATTTCTTATTTTGATATGTCTTAGTACAAAAAAATTAAGTTATCGTTAACGAAAGATGTTTATTTTGAAACTGGTATAATGGATACTCGCCGCGCAACGCGGTGCGGTCAGTGAAGCGGAACGCAGTAGTAGGTACCTATCAGCCGTGCGCTCGCCCATTGATATTATTACGAATAGATTGCATCCATATTTTGCTGATTTCAAGTGGACCAAAAAAAAACTATTGAACAAATAATGTCAATGTGTTCTATTATTGATAATGAACCACCGAAAAAAAATTGAGCGCTGGTTAAAAACTTAACCTGTATACCATTATAGAGGTATGAGGAACAGGGTGTAAAGTTCACTCATCCACTATTGAAAAGGGAGGAAGCAACAAAATTTAAGTTAATTCAAACAATCCAAAGAAAAACGGCCACATTCTAGATCGTATTTTGTTGCATCGTGTCTCAATATGAAACTTTATAAAAGGTATTAGAAAATTCTAGACACACTTACCGAGGTTGCTGATTGAGCCGTTTTTCATAATTCCTTCTCAGTCACGAGATAATATTTTTTTAAAGGAGTTAGTTGACCGAGGTATGCCCTTTTAAGTCAAGCAAACACATGGCCAATTTTCTTATAGCTCACACCAATATTAGAGTTTAAAAAAATGTTTACTTTTTCAGCGTACCACAATTTACCAATGGTGGCAACGATGGTGTAAGGAAAATAACATCAAAGTAACAAGTGATAATAACCGAAGCACCTTGACTGAGCAAGAGCAGAGTTTAGCTGAACCTAATGTCGAAAAGATTGTGCAAACGCCGTCAATAATGTCGTCACAAAAGTCTTTATGGCAGAAATTGCCCGATGTGGAATAGTGTGAGCACATTACACTGAAGAATAATTGCGCAACTTCAGTTGCCCGACAATTGCTTAACTATAACGGCATGAACAGCAATATACGGCAATTTAAAAATTGTGTAGAAAAAATATATACAGGGTGTAAGGGACAGCTCTCCGTAGACTGATGTGGTGAATTCAGTATATAATACTAAGATGACCGGTACATGAAATTATTTCAGGGACGTTATGGGAATCCAATAAACCTAGGGCCTTACTCCCGACAGCATCGAGTTCTGAATCAATCGAATTGGAGTCGAAATAAATGCCGATTCATACTCTTGAATCCGACACTAGCGCACGATCGTGCGGTGGTTCGAAGCGAAAGTAACTTCGATCGAAAGATTCGTTAGGATCGAAAAGTTCGTACTCCCGCCATCTGACAGATAGATATCGAGTTGTTGGATCAAAATTATACGATATTAAAGGGGCTACTTTATTCAGATCGAGTGAGATTTTAGAAAGAATGAAAGAAAAAAGCACTAGGGTATCGTTTTTTACATGGGAAAGTGAATACATTCAACTACCTAAAAGTTACTAACCAAAGACATAGAGCACTTGACAATGACGTAATCCGCCGGATACGTAAAACTAACGCCAATAATACTCGAACCTATGTCGATCTTGATTTACGATTCAAATTGGTTCGGGAGTAAGGTTTTAAATCGAGTTCGAATCGTAAACAAAATCAAACTCGAATCGTTTTCGAGAGTAAAGCCCTTGATTTGTTTTATTACCTCACACGCAATGTATCTGTACCGTGGCAAAACGCACGTAGCGAACGGCAGCACAGCGAGCTTTCGGCCGCCCTCCCCGCCACGGGGCGCGGTGAGTTTGATGAACTCTGTAGCTAGGAAGAAAGTGAACAATTCGAGCAACAAATTCGAAACAAAACATTCGAGCGTCGTTCGTTAGAGTATTTCAAGATCCATTGCAGATTTTTTTTAATTTAACCGATTTATTTACATAAATGAAGTGCGCACAGAGAATGTAATTTTACATTGAAATAAAGGAATAGTAACTGAAAAAAATTATAAATAATATTAAAATTTTCCTGAGAAAATGTCCGGTGGAATTTGATTCAAAATAAAGAGCTGAATGCACCTTGCTAGTTTGCGGAGGGCTGTCCATTACAGCCTGTATATATAACCGTATATAATATACTGGGCCGGGTGGAAGGAAAACGCGCTCAAGGGAGAGCACCGGTAAGATGGTCAGACGCGATCAAGAAGGCTGTTGAAGAAGGCATTTACCGAGCGGTCGACACTGCAGAAGATCGCATAACATAGCGTCGTACGTTGTCGCGATCCTCAGCATTGAGGGAATGATGAAGAAGAATAGAAAATCAAAATACTTTATTTCACATAAACCTACATGGGCACTTATGAAACGTCAGAAGCTAGGTGCACGGTTCGAGTTAGTCGTTTCCTATGGAGAAGAGCCGGCAAGAAACTCCACAGTTACTCTTTTAAAAATAATTGGCTTTACAATATTATTAAATAACAGTGATCATAGGTATGGGAGGACAGTGTAGGCCTTTCAACAATTACCAGGTACTTAACAAAATAGAAAACCGCCAACAAATCTACACTCTACTAGGCCTACAACGTTCTCACATTCACAAAATATAAAATAATCTAAGTATATAAAATATTAATGACATGATTGATAGAAAATATAGAAATTGCCGAGAATGACTCTGTAAATGGTATGGTACAGGCCCGGGGTTTACCGTAGGTACGCCTATGCCTAGCTGTAGCTAATAGTGATTTTGAACCCGTTTGGAGTTCACGAGTTATTTAGTTAATTCATAAAACCTAGGAATGTAAGTTTAATGTTACGGAAATGCTATAAAAACTTTTGTAAATATGGAAAATACAAACATCAAAAAAAGTTTGCGATCACTTTGAAAAATCGAAATCCTTTTTGTTAGGTACGGTAGATTATATTATGATTCGGCTCGCCTGACTTAAACCCAATAGAGCACGCGTGGGATGCTCTTAAGCGAGCTGTTTGGAACCGTCATCCACGTCCCTAGACAGTGCCAGAGCTCACGGAAGCCGCTATTCAAGAATGGGATAGGTTAACCCAAGAAATGCTGGATAACTTGATTCTCAGCATGCCCAGGAGGATCATCGCATGTGTTCGAGCCAGGAGAGGAGTTATATTATATTGAATATGAACCTTTTATTAATAAATTTTTGTTTAAGTTTGGTTAAACAGTCTTTTTCTTTCTATCAAATTTCTGTTACAATTATATTATGATTAATTACTCAATTTTTATTAATAAAAAAAATAAAAACATAAATTATTTCATTTCAAACAGGTTATTTATATTTAAAGAAAACACAACAAAGAATTTTTCTTGAAAAAATTCAATTTAAAAAATTATATCAGCCTACGCTAGTGATCACAAACTTTTTTGATGTGTGTATGTCCCCCCCCCCCCCCGACCCTTGCTCGACGAAGCGCCAGCCCGCGCCGCAGCTGAGCCTGTAGCTTTAAATTCCCCGTTTAATAATAATAACCCTGATTTAATCCAGCCTGTTCCTTGCTGTCCTCCCCCCGATGCTGCTCTAAGCCGAGGTTCGTACCTCACAGGGGGTGCCCTTAGCGTGCAATCGTTTAGTTTATAAGTTTTATGCCCTGGCTGAAGGCTTTAAAGTTTCGCTTAAGGCAGCCCCAGGAAAGTCCGGTTAAGGAGTCACGACCTCTTAAGCCATAGTTTAAAAACAAATAGGAAAATATGTATCTAATAAGTAAGTATACTTAATAAATATTACTTTATGTGTACAATTATTTTTATTTCACATTCATTTCATCTTATTAAAATATTAGGTTGGGGAAAAAGTCTTTTCGCATTATAGTATGTATGAATTTGTAATAAAATCTCTTTGGCTATACTATTTGTATCTGGCTGGTTTTAGTATCATTGAAAGTTTAAATTTTAAAGAACGTAATTCCAAATTCAAATTAGGAAAATGTGTGATTTTCATTTGTTTTTCGTACTGTCAAGATGAGTGAATCTAATGAAGAAATTCGATACATTTTAAAATTTTACTACAAAGAAGGTAAAAATGCAACGCAAGCCCCGAAAAAAATTTGAGATGTTTATGGACCTATACCCAAAGTCTCTAATTCAGATAATTTATGTAAACAAAGTAATGTCAAGAAATATCACTGTCAAAATGACAGGACAGTGGTTCAAAACATTTTATCATATTTTTATTTTGTAAATAGTCATCGCTAAAATTAAAGTGAATTAATTATAAGAACTATGCAAACAAAATACCGTTGCCAAACAATGTATTGTGTAGTATGTCGAAGACACGGCATATGATCGTCATAATCAGCCCTTTTAAGTCCAGTGCTAAACGTAAGCCTCCTAAAATCGATTTCCACTCGAAACAGTTTACTGCCGTTTTCATCCAAAATGTGGCTAGATATGCTACTTACAATATGAATCTATGAATGTATAAATATGAATGTGTGAGTTGTAATATTAGTGTTGTTGAATATGTAAAACATTTGAAAATGTTTGGATCTCCTGCATAACCCCAGTATCATAAAATATTTTATACCAGAAAATCTTTTTTTTATAACTTTGTATAAAACCGGAAATTATTTATGATATGGTATGATTATTTTTTAATTATTATTTCTTAAAATCAGTACTTAAAAGAAAATGTAACCTCTTTTTTCGCCATTTTATGTGAATTACCATTACGAAGATATTTTTTTGATATGTTATCCCCTTTGTTTACATAAATTATCTGAATTTGAGACTTTGGGTATAGTGCAGTGTCTGTGAGAGTAGCACATATTTTGTTTAAGCGTTTTCAATCCGTAAATTTTGATGTCAAAGATGCACGTCGCTGGTCGCCCTATTACGGATAAAATGGATGCCATTTTTGAAAAAGTGGAGCAAGTTCGGCATATCAGTAGTTACGACGTAGCTGAAGAACTGGGAATTGACCACAAAATAGTTTTGGCACATTTGAAAAAAACTGGGTACACAAAAAAGCTCGATATTTGGGTACCTCACGAGCTCACTGAAAGAAACCTAATGAACCGTGTACGCATTTGTGATTCTTTATTACGACGTAATGAAACCGACCCATTTTTGAAGAAGCTGATAACTGGTGATGAAAAGTGGATCACGTACAACAAGAACGTGCGAAAAAGATCGTGGTCAAAGGCCGCTCAGGCTTCACAGAATGTGGCGAAACCCGGGTTTATTTATTTATTTAATACTTTAAGCACAAAAACATGTACAGAGGCGGACTTAATGCCATAGGCATTTTCTACCAGTCAACCCTTGGGTGATGCAGAGACATACAGTAGTAGGTGCAATAGCGAAAATTGAGGAATAAATATTCATTTAAATATAAAGATATACATAAACCTATTACAAACTATAAATTCAATATATAAATCTTATTATATATAAATATAAGCACAAATAAATACACATAAATATGTATACTAAAACAAATAAGACACACAATGGGAAAACATTACCGTTATGAAGATACTGCCAGCTTTTTGCAAATATGCTCACGAACTTTTACTTTAAAAGATAATCGGTTGGTTGCCATCCTGATTTCCTGGGGGAGCGCATTCCACAGAGAGATAGACTGTATGAAGAAGGAAGAGTGAATGACGTCTGTGCGGTGAGTGGGACATTGAAGAAGACGATTGTGAGATGAACGAAGATTTCTATTGTGGTTGGCGCAAATGTACTGAAAGTGGGGGGCTAGGTAACGAGGGGAAGATGGAGAGTCAAGAAATGAAAACAAGGTGGTCAGCGCCCTTTGCTCTCTGCGCTGGCGTATGGGCAACCACTTTAGAAGCGACCGATGCGCAGAGACATGATCATATTTACGCAGATTGAAAACGAATCGAATGCAGTTATTGGGAAGACGGGTTAACTCGCAACAAGGTGACGCTGTGTGTGTGGTGGGATTGGAAGGGCATTATTCATTATGAGCTGTTACCACCAGGCAGGACCATTGATTCTGAACTCTACTGCGAACAACTGATGAGATTAAAGCAAGAAGTTGAGAGAAAGCGGCCGGAATTAATCAACAGAAGGGGTGTGGTTTTTCATCATGATAACGCTAGACCTCACACATTTTTAGCCACTCAGCAAAAATTAAGAGAGTTTGGCTGGGAGGTGTTAATGCATCCGCCGCATAGTCCTGACCTTGCACCTTCAGATTTCCACCTGTTTCGGTCTCTTCAGAATTCTTGAGGCAGTGTCAGGTTAACATCACAAGAGGACTGCCAAAACCACTTGTCGCGGTATTTTGATCAGAAGTCCCAAAATTTCTATAGCAATGGGATCATGTCCCTACCTACAAGATGGCAAAAAGTTATCGAACAAAATGGTACCTACATGCTATAGTTAAATGTAAATAAACTATATTAAAAAATGTTTTGAATTTTTTTTTAAAAAATGCGAAGAAACTTTTCCCCAGCCTATTATATCTTTATTCAGAAAGAAAAATTGGTAAAGGGCTATGCCCAATTTTGGTGCCTTTTTTTTGGATGGCACATCACTACAGCAATGTTACGACTATTTTATCAATAAAAATGAAAATATGATTTCCGGTCTTTTTTATTTCATAGTGTAAACACTATTTGGACTAATGTTGCATCATGTGGGCTGAAATAAAAGTAAGCCTAAGTTACCTACTCCGTAGAACATCAGCTATCTGCCAGTGAAAGTCCCGTCAAAATCGGTCCAGCTGTTTCGGAGATTAGCCGGAAAAAACGGATAGACAGACTACTTTCTGATCAAGTGTTATTTTTTTTTGGGAAATAAATACTTATTATTATATTTTGACTTTGTTTGGTATTTCCTTCAAAAGTATTTCTCTAAAATTGGGGGCCCGGGGTGGATCGCCCCTGCCCCCCGCCCCCTAACCCCTTAGTCCGCCAGTGCTAATTAGGAATTACAGGATTCTTGTAGCACGCCTTGCTACCGTCGCCGGAGTTGGCCATAACACGGGCGCAAGGTCTTTGAGAGAGCGTCGCAAACGACGCAGGCTCTTTGGAGGCGTCGCGAGCGGCCGGCGCTCGGCGTCCCTTTAGACCTTGCGTCTGTGTGCACCGCACATCCTGCACCATAGGTAAAGCTGGCCGTGGTTCTGATAATCAGTCTTAATCTAGAAAATAATTTTGAAAGCCGTGATTATGTGTTGCAGCAAAATAAAAACAAGTTGCACATTTTCCGGTTTTGTTTGACCAGATTTGCATTTTGTACTGACTGATGGAGCAAAAAGACATTGTTCCATTATAAAAGCAACTACCGCGTCATGCATCATAGAGTACGCAAGTGTTGCTAGGTTTTAACTTTCAAAATGCATAAATCCGTAAAATAAAGAATTACAGATTATTTTTCAAAGGTTTTGCTTAGTTTAATATCATTATAGCACAAATCTCAAAAAGAAAGAAAAGTCGAAGATAAAAGGACTATAATTTTACACTCTGAGATACCCTAGTTAAAAGCACCGCACACCCCGCATCACAGGTAAAGCCGGCCCCTAGTTCTGATAATCAGTCTTAATCTAGAAAATAATATTGAACGCCGTGATTATGTGTGGCAGCAAAATAAAAACAAAATGCATATTTTCTGGTTTTGATAGACCAGAAAATGTGCATTTTGTACTGACCGACGAAGCCAAAAGACATTGTTCCATTATAACAGCAACTACCGCTTCATACATCATAGAGTACGCAAGTGTTGCTAGGTTTTAACTTTCCAAAATGTATAAATTCGTAGAATAAAGAATTACAGATTATTTTTTAAAGCTTTTGCTTAGTTTTAAACTAAATATCAATATAGTAGCTCAAATCTGAAAAAGAAACAAAGCCAAAGATAAAAGGACTATCATTTCTTTATTTTTAAGATAAGACCACTAACTGTCAAATTTTTTCGTTTGATTTTGAACTTAATTATCAACATTTTAAACTAAAAAATCCTTTGGAGAAATTTTACAGTTTCGTGTAGCTTGATGTGCTGGCCACTGTACATAACTTAGAATAGGGATGTATCCTAGGTAAAAAAAAAAGAATAACTGTTTAGTCCGTCAATCAGATAAAAAAAATATTAGACACGTATTTTTTGTTTATCATATTAATAAAAGATGACTTAGATAAAATACATTAAACTTGGGGAGTGGGGGCTTGTTACGTCACAGCTACGTATAAAATCTACTGAGAAATGAATGATAAATGATAAATGATAAATGATTTTATTTCTGTAAGTAGGTTTTTACAAACACTTTTACACGTCAATCATATTTTAAAACTAGATGAGGTCGGCATTTCGTATCTGACTACTCTGAGAAGAAAGACCGAAACAAACTCAGAGGTCACAGTCTCTTTTAAAGTCCAGACATAATCTTGGTCAAATCATGTGAAGACCATGTAGACTGGTGTCTGAAATGGTCTTTTGAAGAAAGAACCACACAGATTGAGTGGACCTGTCCATTCAGTGCACGCATTTGTCAGTAATCGTGCAGCTCAACTCAGAACATAAGGAGCTCAACGATTCGACGAACAATACCAAAGAAAGGACATTTGGGCAGGCCGCATAAATTACTCAAACTGCCATACCATGAACAGGGAAAAAAAAAAAAAAAACAAAGACCCACATAGTCTTCACATTCACAATAATTAAAATAATAACATTATACTTCACAAGTAAATATTCATGTCAATGTGTATAAAGCAATCACAATAAAAAAAAAGTTTCAATATATAAAATTTGGAGCAGCTCAATCCCAAGCCTTTTTGTCCTCAATATAATCTTTAATGGTATAAAAGGCTTTCTGGCACAACTTACGTTTAATGAATGATTTGAATTGATTAATGCTTAGATCTTGAACGTGGCTTGGAAGTTTATTATAAAAGCGTATACATTGACATCTGAACGAACCACCTATTTTCTTGAGCCGCGTTTTAGGTACAACATACATGTGTTTGTTCCTAGTATTTATATTATGGATATCACTGTATTTTTTAAACAATTTTATGTTTTTATAAAAGATTTTCAAAAATATACTGAGAAGGCACAGTCATAACATTTATTTCCTTAAATTTCTCTCTGAGAGAGTGTCTCGAACTTAATTTATAAATTGATCGAACAGCTCTTTTCTGCAAAACAAAGATAGACTGAAAGTCGGCGGCATTTCCCCACAACAGAATACCGTACGACATTACACTATGAAAATAACTAAAGTACACTAAACGGGCTGTCTCTATGTCAGTTAAATTACGAATTTTTCTAACGGCGTATGCTGCGGAGCTCAGCTTCTTAGACAATTTATCTATATGTGGGCCCCACTGAAGCTTAGCATCCAAAGTTAAGCCCAAGAATACTGTGCTATCTTCAGGATTCAATTCTTCGCCCTTTATCAACACATTATTTTTCACCTGCCTAACGTGAGGTAGCGTAAACTTAATGCATTTCACATACTCCTTAAAACTAAAAATGCCTGCAATACTATTGTACCAGAAACAACTTTGACTGATCACTACCCGGTTTTACTATGGATGAACTTTAAGAAACCTCAACATCATGCGATAACTACCATTAAAAAAGTCGACGAAGTTGGCTTAAAAGAGGAAATCTCAAAAATTGACTTCACTCTGGTATACGAATCGATTGATCCTAATATTTCTCTGGGACATATTGTCTCTTCACTTCAGGCTGCAATTCATAAACACACCAAAGTCACAACCTTATCACGTAGAAAGAAGATTATAAAACCTTGGATAACACAAGGTTTATTGCGCTGTATGAGAAACAGAGACAAATTGCATAAAAAATCTAAACTTTCGCCAGATAACGCTATATTAAAATTGACATACACACGCTACAGAAACTACTGCAACTCAATACTTAAAAAAGTAAAAAGAGCTTATGAAAAAAACCTTGTCCAATCGGCTCAGAACGATAATAAGAAACTTTGGAAAGTCATAAAGGACGTCACAAATACTAATAAAAATGCTAACTACTCAAATGAACTTCTATCCCTTGATGCCAGTCCGAAACAGTCTCTGGATAAAATAAATGACTACTTTGTAAATGTTGGTAGGTCTCTGGCCGATAAGATCCGGCAAATTAATTTAAACCCAACAGGCATTAGTGTAGATACCAACTCTGACAAGCTCACTTCAATTAATTCCTTTG
Source organism: Dryobota labecula (assembly GCA_947523025.1). Taxonomy (NCBI): domain Eukaryota; kingdom Metazoa; phylum Arthropoda; class Insecta; order Lepidoptera; family Noctuidae; genus Dryobota; species Dryobota labecula. The sequence continues at coordinate 5,309,750 of OX383314.1, forward strand.
TATTGGAGGATACTGATGAATTTGAAGTAGACCGCCTCATCATGAACTTGAAAACAGATAGTTCAACGGGATTTGACGGGATTAGCAATAAACTTTTAAAAAAATTCAAAAACATTTTAGTTCCCCCGCTCACCTTTATTTTCAATTTGTGTCTCCAAAATGGAATTTTCCCGGATTCGTTAAAGAAGTCTGAAGTTTGCCCTATACATAAAGGTGGAAACAGAGATTCCATCACCAATTATAGGCCAATATCCATACTCCCATCTATTTCAAAGCTGCTGGAGAGAATTATCAATAAGAGACTTACTAGATACCTTGAAAACAATAACTTGCTCTCTCCCAATCAGTACGGTTTTCGAAATGGTAAATCTACTGAACAAGCGGTTAACAATCTTACAGGTTATATTAGTAATAATTTGGACAGCAAAAAAAAGTGCCTTGCCATCTTCTTAGATTTAGCAAAGGCCTTTGATACAATCTCTGTTTCAGTCCTCTTGTCCAAGCTTGAAAGGCTGGGAATCAGAGGCACGCAGTTGAAACTCTTCAAAAGCTACCTTACCAACCGCCGCCAGTGTGTTCGTGTGGGAAATTTCACCAGCACTGACCGCCTAGTTACACACGGAGTTCCACAGGGTAGCATATTAGGGCCAACCTTATTTCTTTTATATATAAACGACCTTACTAACATAATACTTTCCCAAGGCAAAATCATCTCGTTTGCGGACGATACTGCTCTCCTTTTTTCAGCTGATAACTGGAATGAAGTATTTTGTGCCGCTCAATCTGGATTTGATGCTGTGAGAAAATGGCTAAACGACAATGTCTTAACGTTAAATACCGGCAAAACGAAATACATTTGCTTTAGTATTAGGTCAGATATGGGGATTAACCATGATCATGCCATTATTCCACATGAGTGTACATCGCTTGATTGTTGCTCTTGTTCTAAATTAGAGCGGGTTGATTCCATCAAATATTTAGGAGTAACTATAGATAAAAATCTTAACTTCAAGGAACACATAAGAATTCTATCGGGACGGGTCCGGAAACTCATATATATGTTTAAAAATCTACGTCACATCGCTGATCCTCATATCCTGAAACGAATATACTTTTCTCTCTGTCAGTCACTCATAACATATTGTATATCCGTTTGGGGAGGTGCTCCGAAAACTACACTTAGGTCTGTTGAGGTTGCCCAACGTGCAATACTAAAGGTCAGCACCTTTAAGCCAATACTTTTCTCTACTGCTTTACTTTACAAGATGTGTGGAGTACTGACTGTGAGACAATTATTCATCTTGAAAATTCTCATTATGCAACACACTTGTACAAATTACGACCCCCACTTTTTGAATTCACGCAGAAATTATATGGTTTTTACTCAACACAGGTCTTACAGTACTAAATTTGGTACTAACTTCTTTAACTTCCTCGGTCCCTATATCTACAATAAACTTAATAAAAATCTTAATATTTATCCACTCAACACAGATCGCTGCAAGAAAAAAGTATCGGAATACCTACAAGGTCTCACATATGATGAAACGGAGGAACTTCTAACTGTTCCAAGATAGACAGTAATAATGTTTATGTTAGCAATAAATAATTCTCTATATACAAATATATATACATGTTTATTTATTATTTTAATTTTTTTTTGTACATATTTAATATATCCGCGTATCTCACTAATTCATGTGTTCACTTATATTAATCTCAAGCACACTCACAAATAGACACACCCTCTCACACACACTCACTCACCATATCACATAACACAAAAAGAGGTACAGATCATAAATACAACCTTAGATAGACTATTCTTGTTCTTTTGTTTTGTTAAAATGCTAGCATTTAAGAACTCTAATCTTATGTAACCCGAGGGGATTTGGCGCTGTTAGCCGAAATACAGGTTACTCCTAGTTCGGCTCCAGATGCTAAAACTTTTGTGTACTTTTGTTTTATCATAGCACATAACTGTAATATAATCTAAGTACTGTTTTTATGAAATAAAGATTATTATTATTATTATTATTTTATATACATTTATATATCTCGGGACCCTGGGGTCCCGGACCTTTGGAAGGCGTACGAGGGGCCGAAGCCAACTCGCAGAGGCCCCTTAGACAATTTTAAATGGAATGAGGCACCAACCGACGATTATCCCTGTATGCACTATGCAGGTGCACCCAAGGACAACCCCCGGTTGGTGTAGGACTATTGTAGGATATGGAAACAAATATATTGGACTATGGGTTTGGGTGGTTCAAATGGACTGGTTACCTAAAACTATGGAAGGACTATGGCCCCTGCCTGATCAATGTTTTATTGTACACGGATAAAATGGCAGGGGGTGACTTGCACACTCATTAATGGGCCCCCGGAAACGGTCGCTAGCACATAGTGATGTAGCGACAAGGGGGCAACATATCCTGAGGTGCTCGAGGAGTGGAGAGGTATTCCACGGCTCTCAGAACAATCCCAGAGCCCGGAAGATGGTCAAGATCCCTACAAGCACTTACTGAAATACTTCCTTCCTCCGAGCACGTTTGCTCTTGCGAATCTCCACTCAAGCCGGCCAATAAAGGCAAGAATGAGGTGGGAGCTCAGTTCCTCGTCAGTGTTCACTCCAGCCGGCCAATAAAGGCAAGCTAGAGATGAGGAACATGACTTCTCCCGGGAGATAGGGTCCGTGGGGTCGCAACTGCCCAACAGCTCGCCACATGCTGCCCTGCGGGTTTCTGTATCTCTCTTGGTCTGGCTCCTCACCCTAGACATGTTCCGGTAAAGTAAACTCTACCGGTACAGACCCAGAGTTCGGAGCGCGCAAGCCCCACCACGACGTCAACGTAGAGATACGGCGGTGGGGTTATTATTATTATTATTATTTTTATATATTTACATATCTCGGGACCCTGGGGTCCCGGACCTTTGGAAGGCGTACGAGGAGCCGAAGCCAACTCGCAGAGGCCCGTTAGACGCTTTTTAATTAAATGAGGCACCAACCGACGATTATCCCTGTACCCACTATGCAAGTGCACCCAAGGACAACCCCCGGTTGGTGTAGGACTATTGCAGGATATGGAACCAAAGAAATTGGACTATGGGTTTGGGTGGTTAAAATGAACTGGTTACCAAAAACTATGGAAGGACTATGGCCCCTGCCTGATCAATGTTTTAATATACACGGATAAAATGGCAGGGGGTGACTTGCACACTCAATAATGGGCCCCCGAAAACGGTCGCTAGCACATAGTGACGTAGCGACAAGGGGGCAACATGTCCTGAGGTGCTCGAGGAGTGGAGAGGTATTCCAAGGCTCTCAGAACAATCCCAGAGCCCGGAAGATGGTCAAGATCCCTACAAGCACTTACTGGAATACTTCCTTCCTCCGAGCACGTTTGCTCTTGCGAATCTCCACTCAAGCCGGCCAATAAAGGCAAGAATGAGGTGGGAGCTCAGTTCCTCGTCAGTGTTCACTCCAGCCGGCCAATAAAGGCAAGCCAGAGGTGAGGAACATGACTTCTCCCGGGAGATAGGGTCCGTGGGATCGCAACTGCCCAACAGCTCGCCACATGCTGCCCTGCGGGTTTCTGTATCTCTCTTGGTCTGGCTCCTCACCCTAGACATGTTCCGGAAAAGTAAACTCTACCGGCACAGACCTAAAGTTCGGAGCGCGCAAGCCCCACCACGACGTCAACGTAGAGATACGGCGGTGGGGTTATTATTATTATTTTATTTTCATATTTTTGCATATCTCGGGACCCTGGGGTCCCGGACCTTTGGAAGGCGTACGAGGGGCCGAAGCCAACTCGCAGAGGCCCGTTAGGCGCTTTTTAATTAAATGAGGCACCAACCGACGATTATCCCTGTACGCACTATGCAAGTGCACCCAAGGACAACCCCCGGTTGGTGTAGGACTATTGCAGGATATGGAAACAAAGATATTGGACTATGGGTTGGGTGGTTAAAATGGACTGGTTACCAAAAACTATGGAAGGACTATGGCCCCTGCCTGATCAATGTTTTATTTTAAACACGGATAAATTGGCAGGGGGTGACTTGCACACTCAATAATGGGCCCCCGAAAACGGTCGCTAGCACATAGTGACGTAGCGACAAGGGGGCAACATATCCTGAGGTGCTCGAGGAGTGGAGAGGTATTCCACGGCTCTCAGAACAATCCCAGAGCCCGGAAGATGGTCAAGATCCCTACAAGCACTTACTGGAATACTTCCTTCCTCCGAGCACGTTTGCTCTTGCGAATCTCCACTCAAGCCGGCCAATAAAGGCAAGAATGAGGTGGGAGCTCAGTTCCTCGTCAGTGTTCCCTCCAGCCGGCCAATAAAGGCAAACCAGAGATGAGGAACATGACTTCTCCCGGGAGATGAGGTCCGTGGGGTCGCAACTGCCCAACAGCTCGCCACATGCTGCCCTGCGGGTTTCTGTATCTCTCTTGGTCTGGCTCCTCACCCTAGATATGTTCCGGTAAAGTAAACTCTACCGGCACAGACCCAGAGTTCGGAGCGCGCAAGCCCCACCACGACGTCAACGTAGAGATACGGCGGTGGGGTTATTATTATTATTATTTGGTTTTTTTTTCATTAAGAAGTAAATTATTAACATTGAACCAATGAACTACTTTTGAGATCGCGCTATTTACATCGTCAGTAACCAGCTCCTGACGTTTAAGTTTAAACAAAAGTGAAGTGTCATCTGCAGCAACTGTACTGAAGTCATGCCACATTGGAAGTCAATGTGTCGCCGTAATGTTTTAATGAAAAAAAATAAAAATACATGTCCAATATTATTCTTTCTTTCTTTCTTTTTAAAAAAAAAGTTTTGATTTAATTGCTCTTTTTCTTTTCTTTTGTCTATTGCTCCCTGTATTTTCCGTATTTTTTAATACATGGATAGCCAATTATGGCCGCTTTCCGAATTGGCTATAATCGCTCACAGCGCTCACATCGTCTCACATGCGTTCCGATTTACCCTGCGTTCCGAGTTGCGATAATATCGATATTCGCGCGCTAAAACCCGTACCGAATTAGCGTGAGCGCGATAACGATGTCCCGTGAAACGTCATAGATGACGTCATGACATTCGCCATCTTGCGATAACGCCGACCATGCCTTTTACTAATATCGCCGTGAGCGCTGTCAAAAATGACAGTGTGCTGTTTGGTTTTGAGTCGCATCTTATCGTATCGTGGCATTTTCAAAATTGTTCTTCTGGCTACAGTTGCTACCTAATCTAAGAAGAACAAATTTTTGGTGTATACACAGAAAAATAGTCTAATATCGTTTTGATATTGCGTGAGCACCGTGAGCGCGTTTACGAGCGTTCCGAGTTGTTGACAGCCTTCGGCTATCATAATCGTAATATCTAAATCGGAACGCATGTGAGACGATGTGAGCGCTGTGAGCGATTATAGCCAATTCGGAAAGCGGCCTTAGATATTACGATTATGACACCCGAAGGCTGTCAACAACTCGGAACGCTCGTGAACGCGCTCAAGCAATGTCAAAACGATATTAGACTATTTCTCTGTGTATACACCAAAAATTTGTTCTTCTTAGGTTTGGTAGCATCTGTAGCCAGAAGAACAATTTTGAAAATGCCACGATACTATAAGATGCGACTCAAAACAAAACAGCACACTGTCATTTTTGACAGCGCTCACGGCGATATTAGTAAAAGGCATGGTCGGCGTTATCGCAAGATGGCGAATGTCATGACGTCATCTATGACGTTTCACGGGACATCGTTATCGCGCTCACGCTAATTCGGTACGGGTTTTAGCGCGCGAATATCGATATTATCGCAACTCGGAACGCAGGGTATGTAGAGCTACAAAACAAATCTTTAGATCGAAAAAAAAAAATACATAAAAACAACTGTCACTAGAATCAATGTCAATTTGACAGTGACTTGTGACAGCTGTTTGTATCAAAGAAAAAAGAAAACAATAAATATTTATTGTGAAAAATTGATTTTTAGTTCGATGTAATAACTTATTAATCTTGTAATTAATCTGCACCCTGTTCACCTAATATATGAAAAATCCGAGGTTTTAACCAATACTAAGTTAACGTTAAATAAACTGACATATTTTTCAATGTTTACCAGTTTTTAGCATATTAACAAAAAAAAAAAAAAAAAATGAGGTGCTGTGTACAGAATTGCTTCAATGATGACTCGAAGAAAACAAATAAAAGCCATGGAATCACATTTCATAAGTAAGTATTTAACCATTAAATTCTTAATAGTAATTTCGTCTAAAACAAGAAACCCTTGGAAGTCAATCAATCAGATCAGCCTATCGCAGTCCGCTGCAGGACATAGGCCTCTTCCAGGCTGCGCCACAACAACGTGTCCTCTGCCTTCCGCATCCAGTCTGTCCCAGCCACCTTTTTAAGGTTGTACCTTCGCCCTTTCATAAGTTTTTGGCACTATCTTAAGAATAGCTGCTGTAGTCCAATTAAAAAAAGCGGCCAAGTGCGAGTCGGACTAACCCATGTAGCAGCAAGCGCGGTTTACGATTTATGACTTATTAAACAAAAAACTACTTACTAGATCTTGTTTAAACCAATTTCCGGTGGGAGTTTACATGGTAATGTACATCATATATTTTTTTTTAGTTTTATCATTCTCTTATTTTAGAAGTTATAGGGGGGGGGGGGACACATTTTACCACTTTGGAAGTGTCTCGCGCAAACTATTCAGTTTAGAAAAAATGATATTAGAAACCTCAATATCACTTTTGAAGACCTATCCATAGATACACCACACAAATGGGTATGATGAAAAAAAAAATATTTTGAGTTTCAGTTCTAAGTATGGGGAACCCCCAAAATGTATTGTTTTTTTTTTCTATTTTTGTGTGAAAATCTTAATGCGGTGCACAGAATACATCTACTTACCAAGTTTCAACAGTATAGTTCTTATAGTTTCGGAAAAAAGTGGCTGTGACATACGGACAGACAGACAGACAGACATGACGGATCCATAAGGGTTCGGTTTTTTGCCATTTGGCTATGGAACCCTAACTAGTTAGCTAGGTGGTAGCAGAGCTGGTACAAGGTACACCGGTCAACAATCAAAATCAAAAGTCATTTATTCGAACTATGCTGAAAATCTACACTTTTAGAATGTCCAAATTACATAAAGGTACTATTTGGAACTGAGCTGCCAACTGCAACTTCCGATAGCACGTGCAGCGCTTGGAAGCCATCCTAACTAATATTATATATTCGACCGTAGCAGTTAACATTGTCGGATCTACATTTTTGCGATTTTCATTTTATTGCATTAATTCAATTCAATTCATTTATTTCAATCAACATTGGATCATAATAGCATTGGGTAGGTACATTAAATAAAAATTATTAGAAAAATAAATAAAAATAAGACAAAACGCAACACACAATTTCATTATTACATACAAATTAAATTAGAAAAGTCAACAAATTAAAATTAGAAATAATAATAATCATATTTAAAAATATTGTCATAAAAAAAACATTAAAGGTCTTAGAATAAGTTTATAAAAATGCCCCCGCAAATTATTAAACTCCAAAAAAAACAAAATACATAGATGGTTGATTTTAGGAATACAATTATTATTTTTTATATTGCGGGGGAATTTTTATAAACTTATTCTAAGACCTTTAATACAATAAAATGAAAATCGCAAAAATGTAGATCTGACAATATTAATTGCTACTGTCGATATGCAAAAGTAAGTTTGTTTGTTACCTTTTCACGTCTTAACCACTGAACCGATCATCCTGAAATTTTGCATATACGTTGTCAGGTGTACAGAAACAGATATAGGGTACCTTTCGTACCAAAAAAAAGAAAATAATCACATTCACAAAATAGAAAATAATCTATATAAAAGGCAAAAAAATCTGTTTAAACCAAATGACATGGTTACCATTATAGCTATAGTTGTAGTTAGCAGCTAGTGTTAGTATGATAAAAGCGCATTTAGATTGGATAAATATGGTATTTTCAGGTTGCCAAAGGATCCACACCATTCTGCGGCATGGTTATCAGCCATAGCTGGACTGGGTTGCCGAATGAATAAGTGTCTTGTAGTATGCTCTGAACATTTTCTACCTGAAGACTTTGATGTCACACGGCCAAACCAGCGCAGAGTCAAAAGTGGAGCAGTTCCGACCATAGTAAGTGAACAGTATACAGGGTGTTAAAGAAATTGCATGCCAAAGCTTAGGGGTAGGTTCAGTACCGATAAAGGAACCCAGGAAAAAAAAAATTGCAAGATCAACCAAATTTAGTACCTACTAACTTAAAATAGCAATCGTGTATAGTTAAAATTAATTGATTTGTTTAAATGCTTTAATTACCTGCTATCGAACGCGTTGTTATTTTGTCCTACACTTCTCGCATCCGAATACTAAGGGCCGCCCGGCCGGCGCATTATTTGCTACTGAAAACGGCCCGCGATAAATGGCGCAAGATGTGCGCCCCTAACTTTACGACGGTATGTAAGCACGCTAAACTAGGAATAAGAAATACTTGGAATTGTAATTTACGTACCTAGTTACCTATCCTTCACGCGGCGTTATCGAAGTGTTCGGGCGTAGGTATTTCATTGCGTTCGATAGCAGGTAGGTAACTCTAGGAAATTATTAATTAGCATTTTATCAAAATATAAACTTATTTTAAGCAATTTTTTAATCATTAGGTTCATCTTATGATAATTTTCGTTTTTTTTTTTAAAGGTATATATTTTTTATTTTTTACGGCATTCTTCATCGATACTGAACTCATCCTGAAGCTATGGCACGCAATTTCTTTAACATCCTGTATAATCATTAAAATAATAAATGATGTGCTTGTCGTCAAGTCTTAAGGTGCATTTCCACTGAAGCTGAGACAGAATTTTTACTATCTTTTAAGTACTTACTTATTTTTTTTTTTGTATTTCTGTCAAAGAGTGTCCATGGAGTTTTTTGCCCAGTCTTCTCCATAAGTAATACCTATTAGGTACCCATTATGCTTTGGAACAGGCAACTAGCTTCATCTTTCTCACGGACCGACTCCTTGACAATTCAAAAGTGCCTGTAATTGGTTTAATTGAAATAAATGTCTGAGTTTGATAAATAAAATAACTTTTTTTCAGGTGGCTCCTGTTCTTCAGGAAGAATTTAAGGTAAGCCAGTGGTAAGAGAGCAGTGGTAGCCCATTGGTAAGGGAGTTCAAGATTATAGATGGTATCTCTGTCACACCCTTCTTTGTGACAGTTTTTTTTTTCTAAAGACACCATTATGTTTTTTAGGTATGCAGAGTTTGCCTGGCTTTAGATGTCAAAATGTACGATATGAAAGATTTTAGATTGAGTGAAATGTTCCAAAATATCACTGGAATATCGGTAAGTCATTGTTTGTATTACCGTAATTATATAATAAGAGTGTATATCCCGCACGGGCTGGCAACGTCGCATTTCTAGAGGTTTTTCGTGATTCTTTTATTAAATTTTGAATCAAAGTACTATTTACCGCTCCGCAGCCTCGCTCCGCTCAGGTGGACAGGCAGCCTAAAGCGTGTTTTTTATTTTATTAAACTACTAGCTTTTGCCCGCGACTCCGCCCGCGTGGATGTCAGTTATCGCCTAAAAAAGTAGCCTATGTCCTTCTCCATATCCCAGGCTATATATCTGCCAAATTTCATGACGATCGGTTCAGCGGTTTAGGCGTGAAAATGTAACATACAGACAGACAGACAGATAGACAGACAGACAGAGTTTCATTCACATTTATAATATTAGTATTAGTATGGATGATTTTTATTACTTTTTGAAAAGGTCAAAATATGTGTTATAGTTTGCACACTCATGCTCAAAGATCTGTGTCACTCATCGCGACTTTGTAGGTACACATCGGTGTATTTGAATTTACATATATATATAATAAGCCCTCGTACTTACGGGTGATTTATATCGCGTACTAGATTTTCAAAGCACTGCCACAGATTAATACAGATGGGAATTCCGGAATTCCGTATCAATTTTTCTGATATTTCAATTCCGGAATTGAGAGGAGTAATATCGGAACTCCGATATTCATATTTTTTTAAATATTTTGATTATTATTTTATCTAAACGCAAACAAACTAGTCTGTAGAACTTTCCACAAGCCGCTAGACGGCCGGGCCGTGATAATTTGTTACTAAAAATGATTAAAAGACTTCTATTGTGTGATAAATAAGCCTTGTTGATTTTACGGTTTAAAATGTTTAATTAGAGTAAAAAGGGAGAAAGATTTTAAATTTGTTACTAAAAATGATTAAAGACTGATATAATTATAAATCTTGTTTGATTTGAAACAAACTTTAAAAGTTACCAGTTCCGGAATTCCGGAATCAGATCTCCAGTATAGGAATTCAGTTCCGGAATTGAGAACCTTCCGATATTGCATGCCCTAGATGGGATACTCCGCAGTTTAGGTATGAAGCTCCAAGTACGCGGCGGGCCCATCTCACTGGGGCAATTCAGTAGGACTGTCGCGTTGCCGCCGTATAAGACTTACGCGATAGAAAGAGAGGTGTAGGTGAATACAACTGTGGGTAATAAGCGTTGTGCGACCTGAATTGCACTTTATTGTGTCGTAGCAAGAGTCGCTTTTTATTGAAATGAATTTGTGGAGAGTCCCAACTGTATTAATCTTTGGCACTGCTTAGCTTCGAGAGTTCAAAATCCAGCAGAGTATTTCTTTACGCGTCCCAATACGCCAACCGAGCATTGGATTCTCAATGCTCGGCTCAACACCGTGAGTCGAAAATCCAATGCGCGAATAAATCGTCGCGTGAAAAAATCGCTCGTGGTTACTAGAGCAAAGGCGCCAAGCGATAACTCACGTCTCAGGTCTTCATTTGACAGGCTATCGACAAAGAAGGCAGTATACTACAGAGGGTTTGTTGGGAATGCGCTGCGCGCCTCACAGCGGCTGCAGCGTTCAGAGACAAAGCGCTGCTCAGCGATGCATTGTTGAAAGTCCATGTACATATAACCAAATGTGAAATCGCAGCATTAAAACAAAATCGCCCTTCTCTAAATTCACCATTAACCGTTCAAGCTGTATTTACTTCTTCTGACATTGAAGGCGAACATACTGTCTCAGAAAACAAAGAAATAAATAATATATTCCTAATCAATGATGAGACAGTTATAAAAGAAAGAAAAAATAAAATAAGAATGAATGAGAAAGAGATAGAATTTGAGGAGTACGAGCCTTGGATAGATGTTCCTGTTAAGACTGAGGTAGAATCTGATCCCATAGCTGATAATAATATGCTATTTCATGATCGAAAAAGCGATACAGCTTTAGAACTAACACATTTCAATGATACGTCTCCCAGAGAACATAGTGAAAATGAAATGACAAATTCTGAAGTTCAAATTAATAATAATGATAAGATTTTAAGAGAAGATATCCCAATCATAAATTATGCCAACATTATTATTGGAGAAGACTATGTTAATGTAGATAAAAAACCAAAGCTTGGTATAATCGGCAATATTATTGATGAGTCCTTAAGTGAAGAAGACACGCAAAGTACAGCAGATGTATCTGTCAATACGTCTAAGCAAAAGATGAGCAGTAAGGTTGGGATCAAGAAGGAAAGATCAAAAATCAGGTAAGAAAAAGGTTTTCTCTGTTATGGGCACGAATTTATAGCATACTTGCGACCCACCCTGACGCCCTAATGATAAATGAGGTGACCACTAAAAATACGTACTTAATCATTTTGTACTCGACTCGAACTATTATATGTATGTAGAAGTTTATATGAAAGTTTAACATACTTCTACATAGTAAAACAGATCGAAATTATACCTAATGGTTGGAGACGACTATTTCTTGATTATTTGTTGACACCAAATTCAAAAAAAATAACTTAAGCGTTTCGCGGTAATCGGTGGCGAGAAAGGCTCACCACGCAATCCTCACCAAGAAACCTTTATATCTCTGGAACCCCTTAATGACTGTTGTCGAGATTTGACGTCATCCTCCCTGGCGGAACCACCTTTGCTGTAACAAGTATAAGTTACATGAAAAAATTCTATGGAATGTCTATAAGATTCTAGTCCTATTAAAAAAAAAAACTATATCTCTAGTTTCGACGTAAACTTTTATTTAAAGTGGTTGCGCTGCAGAGTATCCTTCTTGGCGAAACCACCATGATATTTCTATTACTATACATAGTATACGCAAATAGATAGTATCAAATAATTCTATAACAATTCTATATTGCACTAGCACCCCCAAATCTTCAATCTAATTTAAATTTACGAACAAAACGGTGCCTCAAACTTTGTCTTCGAAATAGTCGCTAAGTGCCTAGATTAAAGTTCTTAGCATAAAACGTTTCGTCAAATATCATACAATATCTTCCATGCGTTTAGTTCATAAGCATACAAATAATAATTCAGATGTTTCAACGTCTCTTCACAATCCTCACGTCTAGTGCAAGCAAACGGCTGGGAGTATCGACTTGGTTTCAATTTAAAAAAAAATGTCACGCAATAGTCGTAACGCTATGCCAAATCTCTTCTCACCAACGTATAGCTATCACTTGGGAATTATAATGCCACTTTTTCTTTAAATGTTTGTCTGTCTGTCTGTTTGTTCCGATTTTGACGGGACTTGCACAGGCAGATAGCTGATGTTATAACTTGATGATTGAATGTATGATTAATTTGTGATGTAACAAATAATATCGTTGTAAATTTGTCCGCACAGGAACAATGAGGGTTTAAAAGGAAAAATAATTGCCATGAACAAAAAGGGTATTTCTGTCCCTGCAATAGCTAAGGAAACTGGAGCGTCGGTTAGTATTATAATAGTTATTTATGTAACTGTTGTATAATAAGGGGTATTAAAACACGAATGTGGGTTTATCACACGAGGCGAAGCCGAGTGTGATAATAGTAGGTATCACATGAGTGTTTTAATACCTAATTATGTACAGTTGCATACAAGACTTTATCTACACCCATGTTATCTACTCTTTGATATTTTCCAATTCATGAAATCTTGGTACGCCTTTTTATATTGTTTTCTCGACTTTTCTGGTAATAATTGGTTAGAAATGTCCTTTGCTGCATTAGGAATATCTGGTGGTGTGTTATCAAAGCTTGTATCACTCATGTTTTGTAAACAACAAACTTATAAATTTTTGCAATATTTACTAATATCGAACAAAAATGGCGGGATGCGACGTGAACTCGAATAACCTATAACTTTTTTTTTAAATTACGTTACTGCGCTGTGGTAGTAATACGCACGTGCATGACAATGTTTTTTTTTTGAAATTCATAAATGTGGTTGTTTGATGAGTAAGGAAGGGATCGAAAACGCAAAAGAGTTGCATAATGAAATTTAGTACAACATTTTATCACTCGTTTGGATGATATTATGGTTACTATGACACCGATTGTTTTAATTTTGGCAATAAGCTAACTGTTTCAGAAACTTTTATAGAAGATTTATAGCATGGGTGTAGATAAATATTATAATATAAAATGGAATCATTAGTACCTGCACCATAAAAATTACATAATATACAGGATTATTGGTAAAATAATATAATAATATTTTAAACAAAAATGCATGTGTTCTCAATTTTTCAGATAACATCTATTTACACTTGGTTGCATCGCTTTAATCGTAACGTCACGAAATACCATAGATCTACCACTCTAGAACGAGAACAGACTGTGTTAGAAAGTGATTCAGAACAGAGTTACTATTATAACCCCGAAACTGGTAAAGAAATGGGGGCTTGTTCTACGACTGTGCGACGACGGATGCGTCAAGCTGGTCTTGAACACATACTCATGAGAAAGCCTGAAAGAACTGTTGATATGGGGCTGAAAATAAGGTAATATTGTCTTTTTAGGGTCGTCGTGTGTGCGTCCATCACAACCATTTTGCTCCGAATCTAAATCTCCGATAAGTTCAACTTTGGTACACATATGAACTTCTGGGATTTAAACACGGACGTTTAACGTAAATAACTGAATTTTGAGTATAGGGTCAATTTTGTGTCGCAAACTAGAAAAAAACAAAAAAATCTAATGAAAGGACTTGGTTTGTCAATTCCATATTTATTTTTTTATAATTTTAAAGTAATTATTTTTAACGTTAGAAAGTTGACCATTCCCGCCCCACTTATCTCTGAAACTGATGCGGATTAAAAAAAAAAATATATGCAGTATGGGTAGGTACCTTATTCGTTGAAGTTTCAGGAGACTATCCTTATTGTTGGAAAAAATTTGATCCCCATTACGAGTTGCGTGGTCCGACAAGCACTTGGCCGGTATTTTGGAAGACAGCTGTTTTTTATTTTTGTAAAACAGTCTTGTTTATAATATTTTCTTTAAAATTTATTTTAATTATTATTGAATACTCCATGACGGGCTGGTAAAATATAAATGCCTTTAAATGATTATTTATATTTTATTACAGCAAGCATAAAGCGCTCCATGACGATTTAAAACAGCGAATAATAGCTCTAAAGCAAGAAGGAATGTCAAATAGCCGGATAGCTTACCTGTTAGAGACTACAGTGAGTATAAGAAAATTTACCATAGCTAAGGTTCCATACAGAACAGAGACATAAAGGACATACAGGTTAAAGTAACAGAAAAGTTGAAACGGAATTGAAAAGAGTACGCTTAACTCTTACAGAGGTATGAGTAAGTGGCATTGATAAAATTATGAAATAACTCTTAAAAGTGTTTTTTATAAAAGCAAATTACATACCATTAGAAAGGTCACACACTAGGGATGTTTTGCTAGAATTGGAACTCCTCAATCATTTTTTTTTTAATGCAAGTTGAAGTTAAGATTTAAGTATTTCTTACATCTTTCTGTAAGTTTGAGGACTCATAACTTTTTTTCTAGCTAACATCTGAATAAAGCAACAATTTTATAAGAATCTGCTAAAATTAAAGATTAAAAAAAAAAAAAAATGCCTGTTTTACCCATTTTTAATAAAAATTACACTTTAAAGTTAAGAAAATGGTGAAACTAGAAGAAAGCTAAAAAATTTTTTTTTTAAATATCCAGATGGCCAGGGCCAAATAAATTAGGGCTGAGTAAGTAGCAGATGACCCCACCTATCCACCATTTTCGTATGTTCAACGTTCTGCCAAACACCCTGTATATCCTAGTCACGCGGTAAACTTTGATTGCGCGATGCAGGATTTGTGACGTCAGGTCTTTGATGCGTAGTTCACATTTGGCGTTATATATGCCGCCACAAAGTAATGGAATAATTCGACTGTTGTTATACACTGGTATCTTGTGTTCGCTCTCATCTCAGTATCATTCCTACGAACTGTATGGAAAGAGTTTTTTTTGCGATTTCTGACTTTTCTAATACTCAAACCTATGTTGGATCCATAGAGTTTTTTCTTATTCCACTAATCCCCCCTGAGAGAATCCCGCTCAGTGGGAAAAACTGAACCCTGATGTATAAAAATCACTTTCAGGGGGATCTATGGAATAAGAATTTATTCTTTTAATTCTAGTTTCCCCCCTAAGGGGGATTATCACGGAGGAATTCTATTTTTTTTGTTTATAGATTCCACTTTTCCTCCTAAAGGGGAATTTCAGGGGGGATTTGTGGAATAAGCCGTTTTTTGTAGGGATGCATCCGATACCGATGCCGATATATCGGCGATACTCGAAGTTTGCCGATATATCTGCATCGGCCATATTTTTATGGCCGATTCAACGATACTTTTCTCATCAATGTTAATTTCTAAAACTATTAACTAATCTCAACCTGTCTATAGTTTTAAACGGTGATATTTAGTTTGTCTTGTTATTTGTTCTTTTTATATAAATTTAAAAATAAACTGACTTGTGTTTTATTTATTTTACCTTCATTTTTGAATTCAATAGGCGTATCGGTATCGGTATCGCCGATATTTTTATAAGAGCATCTGTATCGGTATCGTGTCGGCAAAAAAGCATATCGAGGCATCCCTAGTTTTTTGATCCTTATAAAAAACAGAATCGATTGGCATCCAAAAAAACTTTTTGTGCAAATTGCCCATTTTCATGCAGACTGTATCTTTTTTTTTTTCAAAATCTTTGAATGCAGATCATAATGTTTCTAAAAGTTATAAACTCTTTTCTTTTTTAGCGAGATACCGTTCGCAAATGGTGGAATCGCTGGTGCAATGACGGCCATATGAACAATCATAAAAGTACAGGAACGAAAAGAAAAACAACGGCTCAAGAAGATCAACTCTTAATAGACCGGGTGGCTCAAGAACAAACTGTCCATACGCCGTCATTGGCTAAGGAGTTAGGCATTTCTGCCAAGTAATAATACAAATCTGTTCTGCAAGCACATAGATGGCCACTGAGGTTCTGGAGTGGCGACCACGTACCGGAAGACGTAGCGTTGGAAGGCCTCCCACAAGGTGGACCGATGACCTTGTGAAGGCCGCAGGAATCCGCTGCATACGGGAAGCACAGAACCGGTCGAAGTGGCGGTGCTTGGGGGAGGCCTATGTCCAGCTGTGGACGTCTTTCGGATGAAATGATGATGATAAAAAATACAAATTAAAAATCAAAGTCAAATTAAATTCTATAACTTTACAGCTGATTAAGTGGTCAACGGCCACTGCTAATGTATGAACTTGAAATTACGAGCTTAGAAAATAAAATCGTCAGTAGATAATGATACCCATCGGCCATCACGTCTGTGAAGTTTTGCCAGCTAATTTAAATTTATCCTGTATAAGGTTAAATTCAATTGGCTTATTCCACAAATCCCCCCTGAAAAATCCCCCTTAGGAGCAAAAGTGGAATATATAAAAACCAGTCTAGAATTCACCCCTGCTTATTTCACTAATCCCCCAGAGAATCCCCCTCAGTGGGGCAAACTGAACCCTAATGTAAAAAAAAACACTTTCAAGGGGGGTTTTGGAATAAGTTTTTTTTTTCTGTTCTAGTTTTCCCCCCTAAGCGGGATTATCAGGGGTGAATTCTAGACTGTTTTTTATAGATTCTACTTTTCCTCCTAAGAGGGATTTTCAGGAGGGATTTGTGGAATAAGCCATTAAATTGACTGACTAAACGTACACGTAATAGTTTATTTCTTTCTAGGTGTGTAAGGAACAGACTGAGGGAGGCAGGATTTAAACTCAAGGAAAGAAAGGCCAGTGTACCCCTGAGATCAGGACGGAGCCATAAGTGAGGCACTTATTCATTTATAGTATCCCGAAGTTAAGCCCTTGTATCCACGCCGCAGACCATTTTTTTAACTCGGCGAGTTTTTGTCGCATACTGAATTTTCAACGCGCTGCTTAGGGTCGAGAGTTGAAAATCCAACAGTATTTTTTTAACGCCCTGGTCTGCTCTCTGTTGCAATCTCAATGCTCGGCTCAACACCAGTTCAAAAACCAGTGCGCGATAAAAACATCGCGCGTGCAACTCTTGGCTATACAAAGTGTTTTTTTTTATATCCCATAACTCTAGGGTATGAATGAGACCATATCAAAAAATCAATTGGCATATGAATTATTTTTCAATTATCTTTTTTTTTCCATTTTTCATACTGAATAATTTGACAAAGTCACGATAATTAATGTAAAACACCCTTACGGGAAATATGATAATGTCGCATTTTCTTAGCTTTAAATATTAATGATTGGTTTGAATGAAAATGAATTACTCGCATTTATCAATGAAACTTAGATACCTACACGCATTGAGGTTCACAGTTTCATCAGTTTGGCAACATCGCAAAAGTAATAATTCGTCATACGGATGATAATTTTTAACCTAAATTAATATGATTGATGATAATTAAAAACAGCAATGTATGTTGAAATACTCCAACGAACGACGCATGAAATTAGCTGTTCACTTTCTGCCTAGCTATAGAGTTCATTGTACTACCTGCGCCCCGTGGTGGGATCGGCGGCCGAAGGTTCGCTGCGCTGCCGTTCGCTACGTGCGTTTTGCCACGGCAACGATACATTGCGTGTATATTTGATTCCCATAACGTTCCTGAAATAATATCATGTACCGGTCATCTTACAATTAGTATGATATACTGAATTAACCCCAGCAGTCACCCTGTATATTATAAATATATATTTGTATTTATGACTGTATTTTTTAGGGTAGATGAGGTTACCAAACAGCAAATAATATCGATGAAACACAATGGCGTTTCGGTCACCGATATTGCTAACCAATTCCGAGTAACAGTAAGTTTTATTTATTCTACTTATACACCCTGCATTTTTTGTTAGAAACCTATAACTTAAAAAAAAAATATATATATATTATTTAATTAATATTTCATATGGTCGTAAATTCAAATTAACAAAAAAAAAAAAACAACCGACTTTAATTTCGGAAGTCGGTGGCATAAAACAGAAATACAGAACCAAGGACACCGAGTTCCGAAATTAAAGTTATTTTTCACTTTTTTAGTGTTTTGTTATTAAGTGAAAATTTCTTTAGGCGCGTTGAGCACTTTTTGAGTGAACGAAAATCATGGAACTCGCGCCATCGTCACTGAACGCTTTCAAGTTACTCAGTTTTAACTTCTATTGGCAGTCCCCAAAGACTGCCCCGTTTTTTTTTAATGTGTAAATAGAGTTTTCCATATAATGTAGTAGAGTGTAGATTTGTTGGCGGTTTTCTATTTTGTTAAGTACCTGGTAATTGTTGAAAGGCCTACACTGTCCTCCCATACCTATTACTTATCACTGTTATTTAATAATATTGTAAAGCCAATTATTTTTAAAAGAGTAACCGTGGAGTTTCTTGCCGGCTCTTCTCCATAGGAAACGACTAACTCGAACCGTGCACCTAGCTTCTGACGTTTCATAAGTGCCCATGTAGGTTTATGTGAAATAAAATATTTTGATTTTGATTTTGATTTTAATGGTGCCGATTCCCTTGTTTACAAACTAAACTAAATTTAAGTTCAGTGCATCTTTTTCTTTCTATTTCATTAAGAAAAGGACAAAAGATAAATTTTAGTTCAGTCCTGTCAAATTAATCAGCGCTTGACGTAAATTGACGTAATTTTAGTCGGCAAGTTTTTAATCACGTCTGTATGGAGTAGTGACAGGCGCTGGTTAATTTGACAGGACTAAACTAAAATTTATCTTCTGTCCTTTTCTTAATGAAATAGAAAGAAAAAGATGCACTGAACTTAAATTTAGTTTAGTTTGTGAACAAGGGAATCGGCACCAATATCACATACCAATATTAGTTTCAAAAAACGATTTTTTTTCAGCGTACCTCCGTCTACGTATGGTGGCGTCGATGGTGTAAGGAAAATAACATAAAAATAACATGTGATAACAATACAACGACTGAACAAGAGCAGAGCTTAGCGGAACACACTAATGTCGAGAAGATTGTGCAAACGCCGTCGATATTATCATCAAAGAAATCTTTATGGCAGAAATTGCCTGATGTGGAGTTTATATCTTAATAGGAGCTAACTATGGGAACTGAATTGAGTACAGCCACCAGCACATCAGGGGCCCAAGTCTGCTATTTTTATAAATTCGTTACTCCAACACGATCCCATTGTCATTTTGCTAAAAGTTCGTAATCTGCTAAATTCATAATGGTCGATCATTGGTCGGTGAATGGTCTCGTAATAGAATTGTATTACAATGGCATTTTGAACATTAATTCATGCCAGATTTCATTTATATATATTTTACATATTATTTATTAGTGTTATAAGCAATCTGAAGTAGTAGGAAGTTGGAAGTTTAGGAGGAAGTTTAATTTGTCATTATGTACGAGATTACCAATTCTTTCAATGGAGTGTCAGTGGCTGACCATTGGAAAGCCATAATGACGCCATTATATTAGTAGATTACCAAACTTGTCAAAATCAACAATTATGAAATCAATGATAGACCATTCTGACACTACGAGCATTGTAATAGCAGACTTGAGGCCCAGGTTATGCGAAACTGTCAAATTTCTCCAAACGATTTGAAACCTTGAAATGTTGATGGTTAAGTTCAAAATCGAACATTTAACTTAGGTGAAGTGAGTTGTAATTCCACCTGACGCTTGGGATTGAGACTATTGACAGCTCACTTCACGCCCACTTCACTCATGTTTTCACGGTGAGATAGTTACAGAACAGTACTGCAGGGTGTATCACTCATACTCTATAGTAAAAGGAGGCTACTCCGACCAGACGGGTGTCGTGTCTGGTGGGCAACTGCCCGACGGTTGATGTCGGGATGTTGTATATAGGGTGTATCTATTCAAACACGAAATATTTTAAGAGAAACACCAAAAAAAAAGAAAAAAAAAAAAAAGCCAAAGAAAGGAGAAGAGAAGAAGTTAAAGAAGCCATAGAAATGTTTTTTTTTTTAACTGTGTATTTTATCTAAAAAAATTAAATAATTTATAATTACTTGATTCTGATGATTAATTATCAAAATTCACCGTGCTCGTGCCGCCACCGTCGCGGCGTCGCAGCGTCCGGGCGGGTCATTCATAGAATAAGTAAATAAAGGATTTTTTGCAAAATGTTTCAAGCAATCCACCTATAGATGTTTCCCTTAAAATATTTCGTGTATGAATAGATACACCTTATATATGCTAGTCGCGCGGTAAACTCTGACTGCGCGATGCAGGATTTGTGACGTCAGGTCTTGATGCGTAGTTTGCATGTGGCATTGTAGATACCGCCACATGTTAAGTTGTAAAGGGTCAAAATAAATTAGGTAGCGAAACTCCGCAGATGTCATGGGTATTGTCGTCTAATAAATAATAATAGAATCTTTATTGACATAAGTTATGTAAACATTTTTATGAATCCCCTAACTCTTGCGCTAGTGTACACTGTATTAAAGGAGCTAGTGTTAACCCCTAGTCCTTTATGATCATGCTGACTAGAAATCAAAACGTCTATGCCAAGTATTGCCTAAACCTTATATTGACTAGAAAGCACAATGGTGCCGATTCCCTTGTTCACAAACTAAACTAAATTTAAGTTCAGTGCATCTTTTTCTTTCTATTCCATTAAGAAAAGGACAGAAGATAAATTTTAGTTTAGTCCTGTCAAATTCATCAGCGCTTGACGTATATTGACGTAATTTTACCCTGCGTTCCGAGTTGCGATAATATCGATATTCGCGTGCTAAAACCCGTACCGAATTAGCGTGAGCGCGATAACGATGTCCCGTGAAACGTCATAGACGACGTCATGACATTCGCCATCTTGCGATAACGCCGACCATGCCTTTTACTATTAGCGCCGTGAGCGCTGTCAAAAATGACAGTTGTGCTGTTTTGTTTTGAGTCGCATCGTATCTAACGTGGCATTTTCAAAATTGTTCTTCTGGCTACAATTGCTACCTAACTTAAGAAGAACAAATTTTTGGTGTATACACAGAGAAATACTCTAATATCGTTTTGACATTGCTTGAGCACCGTGAGTGCGTTCACGAGCGTTCCGAGTTGTTGACAGTCCTCGGCTGTCATAATCGTAATATCTAAATCGGAACGCATGTGAGACGATGTGAGCGCTGTGAGCGATTATAGCCAATTCGGAAAGCGGCCTTAGTAGGAAAGTTTTTAATCACGTCTATACTTGTATGGAGTAGTGACAGTGAGTGACAGGCGCTGATTAATTTGACAGGACTAAACTAACATTTATCTTCTGTCCTTTTCTTAATGAAATAGAAAGAAAAAGATGCAATGAACTAAAATTTAGTTAGTTTGTGAACAAGGGAATCTGCACCATTGACTAGGAAGCACAATGCCTATCTTGCAATATGTCTATACAGTATTTGAACAAAACCTTATTCTTACTATGAACCAAAATGCCTACCTTGCAATATGTCTATTATTT
This sequence comes from Dryobota labecula, assembly GCA_947523025.1. Taxonomy (NCBI): domain Eukaryota; kingdom Metazoa; phylum Arthropoda; class Insecta; order Lepidoptera; family Noctuidae; genus Dryobota; species Dryobota labecula. The sequence goes on from OX383314.1 coordinate 5,331,656, forward strand.
TAGGAGAAGGGAGTACCGTTTCTGGCCACATACAATACTGGGTATATATATACAACTAATTTTTAACCATAATGTGGGTTGAGTTGTTTCTGCTAAACTACGTCCAATTTTAGTCGGTCAACTAACATGAGCAATTTTTTTCGGAAGCGCTCTTGCAGTGTACCTACTATAGTAAAATGTAAACGTTTAGGTTATACTTCTGAGGAAGGATGGAGATGGAAAGGAGTGATGATATGTTATAATAAATGTTATTTTAACTTATTGTGGTTTTTATTTATTATCTCAAGAACATGGGCAGCAGCAACTATTATTTCTATGGGAAATTGTATTTTATTTCGGTAAGTAGTAAAAAAAAATGGCAGTCATAACGACTGCCGACAGAAGTGAAAACTCAACTTTGAATAACTGACAGCGCTACACATCACGAGTATGTCGCGCATTTCGGTGACGCGAACCCATAAGTTTTCCCCTACCAAAAATCGCTCAACGCGACTAAAGAAGTATTCATTTCAAAAACACTAAAGGAGTCTGCCCATTACACCGTACCGTACCATGAACGTACAGGCACGGAAGAAACATGACACTGACTACTATGCCCACTAGAACGTATCAACAGCACATCATACCCGTGCATAACGGTTTTAGTGATCGTAGAATCCGCGTCTCATATCCGTGCGGTTCCCGTTCTTACGGTTGTAGTAGTTCACGTTCACCTGTGTTTTCGCGTGAGGCAGATGCGTCAAGAAGAGCGAGCGAATATTTTTATTTAGCTATTAGAAGACCATGAGAGAATTGGCAATGATAGCCATTGTTTTAGACGAGGCAGAAAGAGAAAACAATAATATTAGACGATCATGACGATACTGGGCTCGCGCCGCTTACCGCTTTAAAAAAAAAGTAAGGTCGAGGGAGAAATACTGGACGGCCCTTAGCTGATGATGAAAAAAATCTTTTATGTACAGTGGCCAGCACATCAAGCTAGGTATACGAAATGTCAAATTTCTCCAAACGACTTTATACTTGATGATTAAGTTCAAAATTCAAAAACATGACATTGGCTAATGCGCAAACCGTGCGAAGCCAAAAAAAAAAAAAAAAAGTTCAAAATTGAACGAGATAATTTGACAGTTTGTGGTAACTTGATGTGCTGGCCACCGTACACACAGGTGCTTCTATGTCGGTCGGGTGTTAGAATACAATAAACTTTTGGCGCCTGAATGACATGGGCGTGGGCGTTATTGGTATATGTTGAAATGTTTTGTGAAATTGCATAGAAAATATTAGGCCTATGTACGGTGGCCAGCACATGAAACTGTCAGATTTTCTCATTCGATTTTGAACATAATTATTAACGTTTTTAAGTTTAAAATCGTTTGGAGAAATTTGACAGTTTCGTGTAGCTTGATGTGCTGGCCACTGTACTAAGGTACTGCTTGCTTCTTGAGAAATAAAGAGAGATATTTATCAGAGATTCTTTGGCCAATATACATAGATGAGACGAGTCCCGGGAAATACTTGGTTTGCAGATTCTAAACACAATAAATATTTGTTCAGGGTGATGAACATGATGTTACTTCATAAAAATAAAAAAAACACTTAAACCTATTATACATGGGCACTTATGAAGGCTCATACGACTAGTGCGATATCGCGGGCGCGACGCGACTAGTACCATAATTTCTTTGTCGGTGCCTGTCGCGTCCACGATATCGCGCGAGTCTGTACGAGCCTTGAAACGTCAAAAGCTAGGTGCAGTTGCAGATACTAGGTTACTCCTCATTAATAAAAAAAAAGACTCAAAGGGTCATTATAAGATTCCTGTATGAGAGCGACTGACAGTGCTAAAAGACGGCGTTCCAATATAGCGGCAAAAATTAAAAAGCTAAAATAAACATGGTGGGCGCTTTATGTTTGACAGCTTGTGTATTTATTAAAAATACACAAATAATCTAAAATAAACATTAGTACGATCATTGATGATTTAAAATATACATTGGTAATTAATCTCGTAATGCAATGGTACTAATAAACCCGTACCCTATTCACATATTTTACGAAAATTTGAGGCATGAAGACTACGCTATGTTTACATTTTTTAAACTAACATTTTAATAAATATTTATCAAAAAGAATGAGGTGCAGTGTTCAGAATTGTTCTAATGACACGAGAACTACTAACAAAAGCCATGGAATCACATTTCATATGTAAGTTATCTTGAAATTTATACATAATAAATTCGATCATAACAAACCTATGAAAATACTTTTCTTCTTGCTAGTTCGTAGTTCGTACTTTTTTCTAATTAGATCAACTCTCAAAGTTAATGCTTCTTAATGTGCTTCTTAAATTATTTCAAGTTCTAATAAGATTTATACTTAAACTGTCATTTTAAGATACAACCTAAGCCACCTAGCCTTAAACTATGATAGATAGTCTTCTAATTTGGAGACAATCAATATCCCTAGCCATTTACCAATTATGTTGGGGTCGACTTCCAGTCTGACCAGATAAAGCTGAATACCAGTGTTTTATATGGAGTGACTGCCTATCTGACCTCCAGAACCCAGTTACTGGGTAACACAATACCCGTTGGTAATGTCCGACTTTTGGGCTTCTGACTACCCATAATGACTGTCAAAGATCTAGAATGACAGCTGGGACCAACGTTTTAACGAGGTTTCCGAGCGACCGGAGGGGTTTCAATATGTAATGGATAGTCACCCATCCACAATTCAACCGCGGCAAACGTAGCGTTCAAACCTTTCGATTAAAGATGGGCCGAACATGGGTTTCACCGAATACGAACATTCGGGCGAATGTTCGGTAAAACTTTTACCGAACCGAATATTCGGCATAATTGATTGAACAGTATACAGGTCTGAACTTGTTCACGCAAAGCGCGCCTGGACCCTCCCGCCCGCTACCTCCGCTGTATCAGATGTTGTTATTGCATCATCTAGTAAGGAGTAAAATTTCGCCCGAAACAGCTGCATACTTACTTATATTTTGTTTTTATTAACCATCTTTTTTATCTAATGTTATTGGAAATAAAGCTACAGTGTCGATAAAAACATAAAGCTGCACCGTAAATTAATTACCTAATAAAAATAACACATTTAAAACTCAACTCATGATAAATCATACACGGCTCAATACAGTAAAAACTTTGAGTACCACTTTGCCGAACATTCACATGGCGATATAGCCGAATATTCGGCCGAATACGAATATTTGGTAAACCTGTCGAATATGCCGAATACCGAATACAAAACGAATATTCGGCCCATCCCTACTCTCGATCGACCCGTGTGGCCGGTATCAAAAGTATTTTTTATTCTAATCCATACGAACATCCTACTATATTGTAAACGCGAAATTTTGCCTTTATCTATTTGAAATTACAGGTTTCCAAAACAGCTGGACCTCCGCGCTGCCTGGGTGGAGGCACTCAGCATGTCTGACTGGGAGCCCAAAGACAGAAGCACCGTCTGCTCTGAGCACTTCAGGAGTGATGATATCTACGAGACCAAGGGTGGGTTGAGAAAGATAAAATGCGGAGCCGTGCCTGTTTTGATGACAGTAAGTATGATTTTATTGAATCTAATAAGAATATCTTTTGAGAATTTTTAGAGGGATAGAAAATGTACTCCTATTTACTTTAATGATTTTAAAATATCCAGCCTTGTTGGTGTAGTGGTCGCAGGGCTACTGTTCAGCATGAGGTCCTGGGTTCGATTCCCGTGTCGGGCATAGTGTTATTGGGTTTTTCCATCTAGTATTTCTTAGTATGAGCCTGGACTCTGGATATGTGCCCGGTTGAAGGCAAGAGGCTCGCTCCTATTACATGGGACTTAAACATGGCAAAATGTGGGTGTACTAGTTACCCCTCTTGCCCAACCCTTCCGGGAAACAAGACGTGATGTTATGCCCATGTAACACACACTCTCATAAAGATCTGAGATGCTATACTCGAAGTTGTGGAGGAGTAGATATGTTCAACTTCGAGAAAGAGGTCAATTGTCGAATCCGATTCCGCTGGGCAGCGTTCGGGAAGCTACGCAATATCTTCTCGTCCCACATACCACAGTGTCTCAAGACGAAAGTCTTTGACCAGTGCGTGTTGCCAGGGATGACCACAGAAACGTGGTCGCTCACAATGGGCCTTATTAGAAGACTAAAAGTCACCAAAAGGGCAACAGAGAGGGCTATGTTTGGAGTTTCCCTACGTGATCTAATCAAAAATGAAGAAATCCGCAGGAGAACTAAGGTAACCAACATAGCTCGAAGAATTGCTAAGCTTAAGTGGCAGTGGGCACATTGCTCGCAGAACAGATGGCCGATGGTGCCGAAAGGTTCTGGAGTGGCGACCGCGTACTGGAAGACGTAGCGTTGGAAGGCTTCCCACAAGGTGGACCGATGACCTTGTGAAGGCCGCAGGAATCCGCTGGATGCGGGAAGCACAGAACCGGTCGAAGTGGCGGTGATTGGGGGAGGCCTATGTCCAGCAGTGGACGTCTTTCGACTGAAATTATGTTTTTTTTTTATGAACCGTAGCGCATTGCCGGAAAAATGGGCACGAGCAGCCCCTATAGACCGAATCCGCGAAATAGGAAGCGGTGTAAAGAAATATATCTGAAAAGTCATCCCCTAAAGAAGTCGGTTAAATAGAAGATGATATTCCCACTGGGCACGCAGCTTGTAACCTTTAATAGTTGAAAACTAGCGACCAGAGTCGGCTACAGTATTATTATGTCACGAAGCGACACTGGCTTGATTTGTGATTACCAAGTGTAAAACACGCTGTGAATGTGTGTGTAAGCGCAGGAGCTCTCGGTACCGTCCGAGACAATGGCGAAGTCGGACGTGTATGTGTCATGTGCTGACGCTACTCGTCGTCACACACACATTCACAGCGTGTTTGTACACTTGGTGACCACAAGTAAAGCGCGCGTCGCTTTTTTTTTTACATATAACGGGGAAGCTCTTGGCCTTCATCTCACCTGATGGTAAGTGCTGATAAGGCCGAAGATGGAAGCGAGCTTCACCCGGAATCCTCAACCACAGAGGAACTGGCTATCTTACCTCTAACTGCTGAAACACAACAAATGCTGTTAACATTGTTGTTTTGGCGACAGACTTAGATAAGATGGTGGTAGCTAGCCAGGCGGACTTAGAACAAGCCCTACCACTAACCAAAAAACTATTTAGTTTCAAACCTTTTGTCTTAAACCTTTTGGTTCATTTTCCAGCACTCAGCAGATGACCTTGATGCACCAGCCGCATTGAGGGTAAGATCGACTTTATACCATTTATAATATTAATCTCATTGTTAATATTAGACTAGGCTCCCAGTAGAGATCCGTATGCATAATATGCAGCACGCATTCTGACTTCTGATATGTGTTGTAGTGATCCCAGGCTTCAATATGACTGATGTTACCAGTGACTATTGTGTTCACTTTTGATTTTGATCCTTCCGGTATAAACTCTCTAAATCATGATGAAAACCGTATCATAATCCGTTGCGTAGTTTAAAAGAACAACGCGGTCACATAGACAGATACGAAAAGTGACTTTTATAATAGTAGTAGGGTGATTGCTTATAGTAATTGGCCACGCTATAGTAATTGGCCACTCATAACAAAAGAGGTTTTATGAACTAAAATGAAAATACAGAAGACATCGTCGCATTAGTGGTGAAGAGAGCTAAGTCACACTTTGGATCGAATTGAGTTATGAACACCACCATACTCGTCGTTAAACGGAGATTCTAGTGGTGAAGAGATCTAAGTGATAGCTCAACTAGAGGTTTGGTTTTTCATTCAGACGTGAAAGGAGTTAAATGAAACTAGGAACAAAAATCAAGTCGTGAATTTTTGATTTATCTTTATCTTGGAACCAGTTCAGTGTGGAATAGCTCCCTTCGCTACGAAGGCGACGATATTTTTGTCCGTTACCTTGTTTCTACCTCTTTTATTATGGGGGGCCAATTACTATAGCGTGGCCAATTACTATAGCAGTCAACCATATTTTGAATTTTCATACCACTCAACTATCAACCTTATCACGATGAAGTCTATGTTCATTTTTGAGTAAGAAGGTCCTTCATATATATTTTTTACAATGCAATTTGAACTTTGTCCTGTAGGATATTGAGTTTCTAGTTCCATAATTTGATAAATAATCTAACATTCGGAATTAAAGTTTAAACAGTCTTCAAAATATTTACCAGGTGTGCCGAATATGCCTTGTGATGGACACAAAAATGTATCACATAAGAGAATTAAAACTGGATCAAATGTATGAGCAGATCACTGGACTGATGGTAAGTTTTCTTGACTCGTTCGTTCGTCGTAAGTTCCCCGACGAAGGAATGCAATCTCGTGAGATTTCGTTAGATTTTTGCAGACATTAATCTCGGTAAATATGACCGAGATCTCGCGAAATGAGATTGCATTCCCTAGTCTCGACTTATAGTGTTGGCCCAGCGGCCACTACTGCTTCATAATCCCAGTGCTTGATCTGATTTGTACCTGTCATTTATAAAGGCTAGTTCAGAAGAGCGCCTACCGCAGCGTGTGTGCTGGGAATGCGCCGCTCGTCTGAACTCGGCGTGTCGCTTCAGAAATAAGGCTCTACGCAGCGATGCCTTGCTACATGATATGCTGCAGTCCGATACTTATGTAAGTAGATATACCAAGCCTTATACAGTAGCACTTGACAATATTATTGAACTTGGAAATATGCCTCGTTGGTCTAGATCAGCGGTCGGCAACACGTGGCCCGAGGGCCGCATGCGGCCTGCGAACGTCTTACTTGCGGCCCGTGAATGTTTTATAAATAAGTTATAAATATCAAAATAAATGCATTAATTAATGAATGAGCGCGCCTCTAAGAAATCAACACTTTTATTTTATGAACGAAAAAGGCAAATCTATTCCAGAGGTAAGAGATACTCAATGGTTATTAGACTTTGGATATTTGACAGATGTAACTCATGAATTAAATACGCTGATAAGGCTGAAGCCTTACATTCAGCGTATTTAATTCATGGTAGTCAGCAGGTATGCGTGGTAGGCAGTGGTATGGCCAGGTAAAAACGAAACTAATCTCTGATAAGCACACAGACGTAAAGACATTCCAAATAAAATAAAAAACTCTATTATAGATATATATATAGAGAATATTGATAAAAAAACTTAGAGATCATTTTCCGAATTTTAAGGCTTTGACTGCCAGACAACAGACACAATAGAAAAACTATTGTTAGCGGTCACCGGTGACCGCGGTGGCAGTCAATGTGTTAAAAAAGGCTGTCGTGGAATCAGAAAAGGAAAGTCAATTTTGCTACCTTGAAGCCTTTGCCTGCCAAAAGGTTGCCGACCGCTGGTCTAGATTGGTTGATTGATTGGTAGGTTGGTTGGATTATTTTGGTTTTTTATTTGGTCTGCGGCTCCAATACGACCTATCGTCGTGATCAGGAATCTATTGGTATGCAACTTGTTGTTAGGTTATTTATCCATATACAATGGACCATTGTGTTTTCAGCTTCAAATGAATCAACATTTTTCTTACAGATAAAAATCCGCGATATAAAATCGATAAACCGAAAACACAACAACCTCTCGTCTTCCCTAATACATCAGATATACGAAAATGACGACTTCGACCTACGCATCAAAGACCTATCTAGTATCAAAACGGAAGAACTACCGGATACTTCCGAAATAATACCAATTATCAGCGACGAAATTGACGTGAAAAGTCTAGCTCCTATTAACGAAGTCGAAATTAAAGATGAGAGCAGTAATAATGAGATTTTTTTTGAAGAATACGACCATTTTGATGATGACGATGATAGAGTTTTAAGTGAAGTTTATGTCGAGAAGAAGGAGAAGCCTAAAGTTAAGAAAAAGAGGGAAAAAGTTGTTAAAAAAGTTAAGCCGAAGAAGGTTGAAGAAGAAGATGATCCGGACACCACTAGTGATAAGTATGTGTTGGAATATGCATGTATTTATTTTTTTCACTTATCCTTAAGTCGCAGATATATATATATGCCAGTGACCTTGAGTGGTTAGCCTGCGTGTTCTGTACTGAGCTTACACAACGCGTCGTACGTTCAGCCAGTAATGACAGCTGTCCCAAATAAGACGCATTATTAATTTATCATACATAAAACAAAAGGCATTTTAATAAAACACGTATACTAAAAGATCAATAATTAAACTATCTTTAAAAAGGTGAATGTTTCAGAAAAATACGCTTTATAGATTTTGCGTGATTCTCAGTTTTTTATCCGCGTTAGACATAACTTTACAAATTAATTTCACTGTGTAATATAAATATAATCTAAAATATTCACATATTAAGTTATTAAGAAAATGCTCTAATTAAACATATATTTTTTCCAAATCATTAACACTACTCGTTTAGATGTGATCTTCAGTATACAATCATTAAAAGTCGGTTATCGTTGCCTTAATGTTCTTTCTTTGGTATTGTTCGCCGAATCGTTGAGCTCCTTATGTTCTGAGTTGAGCTGCACGATTACTGACAAATGCGTGCACTGACTGGACAGGTCCACTTAATCTGTGTGGTTCTTTCCTGAAAAGACTATTTCAGACACCAATCTACATGGTCTTCACATTATGTGACCAAATGTCTGGACTTTAAAAGAGACTGTGACCTGTGATTTTTTTGCGGCCTTTCTTCTCAATGTATTCAGATATGAAACGCCGACCTTTACAAAGTAAATATTAATTTCTCCTTAACATGAGACATAATTTATGGATGGCCCCTAATTATCCATACTAATATTATAAATGTGAAAGTAAATCTGTCTGTCTGTCTGTTACGTTTTCACGCCTAAACCGCTGAACCGATCGCCATGAAATTTGGCAGAGATATAGCCTGGGATATGGAGAAGGACATCGGCTACTTTTTTACGCGATAACAGACATCCACGCGGGCGGAGCCGCGGGTTAAAGCTAGTATGTTATAATTTTTTGTTTACTTTTGTAGGTACAAAAAAAACGATGTAAAACGGCGGCGAAATAACGAAGCTTTCGACGAGTCGCTGTTCACAATTACTCCACTAACGTATGACCAGCAAATAGAAGAGATTTTAAAAAGACAAGAGAGTTATAACTACACCAGTGCTCCTTATAAATGTACGATATGTTATAGAGGATTCCAGATACGGGATCGGTTTACCGCCCATTCTGTAAGGCACACTGAGGTAAGAATTCGATTATACAATACATACACATACATGGGGTTGGCTTCTAGTCTAACCGGATACCATTTACATGGAGCGACTGTCTATCTGACCTCCACAACCCATTTACAGGATTTTATCCCGTAAAGCGACGCGCGCTTGACTTGTGGTTACCAAATGTACACACACGCTGTGAATGTGTGCATGAAGACGTGTAGGGTCAGCACATAACACACACACACACACTTCCAACTTCGCCATAGTCTCGGACGGTACTGAGAGCTCCTGATGCCGATTCCCTTGTTCACAAACTAAACTAAATTTAAGTTCAGTGCATCTTTTTCTTTCTATTTCGTTAAGAAAAGGACAGAAGATAAATTTTAGTTTAGTCCTGTTAAATTAATCAGCGCCTGTCACTACTCCATACAAGTTTAGACGTGATTAAAAACTTGCCGACTAAAATGACGGCAATTTACGTCAAGCGCTGATTAATTTGACAGGACTAAACTAAAATTTATCTTCTGTCCTTTTCTTAATGAAATAGAAAGAAAAAGATACACTGAACTTAAATTTAGTTTAGTTTGTGAACAAGGGAATCGGTTCCAATATCTTTAAAAAAATCGAGTCGTATCGACTCGAGATATGATCTCAACTTGCATTTGACCAGTTCTATTGTTTCAGCAATGCGGGGCCTATGAATGTTTTATCTGCAAAACAAGACTGAAAACTAGTCGCGCGCTACGAAAACATCTCACGGCGCAACATACAGAACAATATAGTTGTAAGGGGTGTCCGTTTGTCACTAGAAATAGGTGAGTTACTACTCAACAAATATTTAGTACATGAAATAGGTCAGTTACTACTCAATAAATATTTAGTACATAAAACAGATGTGTTACTACTCAATAAATATTTAGTACATGAAATAGGTCAGTTACTACTCAATAAATATTTAGTACATGAAATAGATGAGTTACTACTCAATAAATATTTAGTACATTAAACAGATGTGTTACTACTCAATAAATATTTAGTACATAAAATAGATGAGTTACTACTCAAACAATATTTAGTACATGAAATACATAGGTGAGTTACTGCTCACAAAATATATTTTAAGAAAAAAAATAAAAAATACGGGCTGTGGTCGTATACGGCTAATCGAAAGCCCGTTTACGCTAGTCGATGACCGAATACGGGCTGCAACCGAATCGGCCAAAACGACCTATTGTAATTGTGCCATAAATATTAATTAATGACGGGATCCGTTTGTTTCAGAGGTGTAGCGAGGGAACATGAGAAGTGGCACGCGGGTACTAAATACCAGTGTCCGCACTGTGCTAGTGAGTTTGAGTAAGTATTTAGATTTATTATATGACACTAGTAGCAGTACACGGCTCTAATCTACACAAATAAGTAACATTAAATTGTCTGTTTGTAATGTCAAAATAACAGCTTTTACTAAATGCATATCAAATCAAAACTTTTATTTTAGCAGAAAACACTGTTACAATGGTGTTATAAAAATGTACATGTTTCAAGTGATTCTACCGTAAGGCATGCAAAATGTATACAATCATAAAATACAGTCAACAAATAAAACAATCATAAAATACTTTAAGATATTAAATTAATGCAATGTCATACAGATAATAAATTACCTGAAAAAATTAAAGAAGAACAAAAACTTTATACATTCATAAATAAATTAAAACAATTTCTGGTATCTAAATGCTATTACAATATCAATGAATACTTAAATGACAAATTTTAAATAACATGTATATGTTAATAATCACAACACCTATTCAATATTATTATTATAACAACTAAGTAGTCAAATAAAAGCCCCTCTTCCTCTCTCCTACTTTTGCCGTGCCCGACAGGGTCCACAATGATCATATCTTTGTAAAACCTACCACCTAAGTTCACATGTGGAAGCAATAAATATATTGAGTATTGAGTATTGATATTTTTTTTATTTACTAATAGTAATATTTAAATAATTTCAATGTCGTTCCTAGAATTACCTATTACAATGTTTTGTTTTTCATAACCATCTTTTTTATCTAATGTTATTGGAAATAAAGCTAGTGTCGACAAAAACAAAGCTGCACTGTAAATTACTTACCTAATAAAAATAACACTTTTCTCATGATAAATCATACACGGCTCAATACAGTAAAAATTTTGAGTACCACTTTGGCGAACATTCGGCGATATAGCCGAATATTCGGCCGAATACGAATATTCGGTAAACCTGCCGAATATGCCGAATACCGAATATAAAACGAATATTCGGCCCATCCCTAGTATAAAGCACGTTTTGGATTTCATTTGTAAACTATGGCACACACAGCCAAACAAAAATTAACTCTGTAGCCGTGAAAATAAAGTCGAAAATAAATTATTCACGTGCTTTGTGCTCTCGTGGAATATTATTTCAGTTTATATATTTTCGACCGTATTTCGACGTGTATAAGGTTGAGATTTCGTCAGTATTATTCTACAACATATATGGGTCATATTCGCATAAAGCACGTTTTGCATTTCGTATATGAACTATAGTGCGCAAACAGCCAAACAAAAATCAACTCTACCGACATAGAAATAATGTCCAAAATAAATTAATCAAGTACCTCTGGCCGCTTATGCTCTCGAGGACTAGTGTTATTTTCGACTTTATTTCAACGTCTATTAGGTTGAGATTTCGTCAGTAATATTCTACAATAGTATTATTTGTTTTGTTTTCAGTAAAATAACAACATATATGGGGCATATTCGTATAAAGCATGTCTCAGATTTCGTATGTGAACTCTGTGGGTATACGTTTGTCAGTGAAAAGGGAATAGCTGTTCATAAGAAGAAGAAACATCGGATTGACAAAGCGGTCAGTATCTTGCCACTTACAGATATGCCAACAAAAGTATGCGCTTCGGGTATCCTAACTCGATACCAGAAGTATTAATGAAAGTAAGGTACAAAACACGGTTTTTCACGAGAGTCAAAAAACGATTTTATTTTTTAAATCTGTCTGTAACTTTTGCTGTTTGCTCCAATTTTAATTGTGTCTAGAGCAGGGCTGTTGCGGATGCCGATTTTTTCACATCCGCGAATGTGAATGCGGATGCGGATTTTTAAAGGCTCACATCCGCGGATGCGGATGTTTAAAATCTTATCAAACATAGTATATGAATGAAGAATTAAAACAATGATATTTATTACTGAAAATTAGTATTAATTTAATGCTCCTACTTATTTTTACCTTCACTTACTAATTTTCATATTAGTTAGTAGAGTTAAAAATAGGAGCATTATATACTTAATAAAGAGTAATATTGCCGCCTTTTCTGATTCAAGGCGGTTACGCAGAGGTTCGTAAATTAAACCCGCGCTACTAAATAATTGTTCACTAGGAACACTGCCTGGTGGAGTGGATAAAAATCTTCGTGCTATTGGTGATAATATCTTAAATTCCTCTCGATGAACATTCCACCATTTAAGAGGATTTTCATCCACATTGACTCTTTTTTTAGTGCGGTAAGAAAGTAATTGTATTACATCCGCATCCGCATGAACATCCGCATTGATTATTGCGGATGCGGATGCGAATATCCGCAACATCCCTGGTCTAGAGCAAAGTTTCTTAGAATTTCCTATTCTTTCATGCTATCAACGATAGATTTACGAATACCCAGTGGTTCAGACCAGTATTTTACTATACTACAGTTTTATATTACAGTTGACATTAGAAGGGCCTTACTGTGAGCTGTGTGACGTCAAGTTCGTGTCGGAAGAGGCTCATGACCGACATCTGAAGTTATCTTCAAAGCATAGCAGTGATCATGATCCGTAAGTATTATATGATTTTTACACGTAACCCAAGTGAATATAGCAATTAATAGTAGATTGTTATACAAGGGATGAAAGGGACCTATTGAAGCACGAGCGTAGCGAGGGCGCCAATAGTTCGAGTGTCTAAAAGACCATGGTTTATGTGAAATTAAATATTTTGATTTTGATAGTAAAGTCAGTTACTGCTATACCCCCCCCCCCCCCAGTTACTAACAAATGTATGATTATCATATTTTTCCAATTTTGGGTTGATTTCGTATAGGTATTTAAATAAAATTAAGAATGATTAAATTCTATCGATTCGTATTCTAAAAAACTCAACCATTTATGCAAGGGGGGGGTCAGCTAATTGGAGTAACTGACTTTACGTTTTCGTGGTTAAATTTCCGGCCTCTACGCTGGCGGAGTCGCAGGCAAAAAGTAGTTTTGTATAAAATGTCGGTACGATAAAATCATAATCTTAATAATTTCAACAATATTTTTAATACAATTCGTATCAAGTAAAAAGCGCGCTGGACTACCGCAAAACCATACGTTGTATTGGTTAATTTAACTCACACACTGACTTATTATAATGCAAAATTTTTAGGAAAATTATTTAAAATATTTGTAAATATGTGAGCACCATGTATGTATCTATCGCATTTATTATTTTTTCTGTCATTACTTCACTTTTCATTCTTTTTACCAATTGAGGCGTCTAATTGCAAACTATGCTAAAACGATATTTCTGGATATTGAGTTATTAATAAGTTTTAAATTCAATAAAATGTAATCGCATTCCTTGGTGCACGACACATTTACACAAGTCTCCATTGGTCCGCCATACTATTCGTAAGGTCACTTGGTGCAAAAGCAAGCGCTGTGATTGGTTGTTTTAGTTGTAGAGGAATTTGAATTTAACCCATGCCATTTATAGTGTATTTTGTTATCAAGCATAAGGTTGGAGGCTCAATTTAGTACTGTTAGAGAGGGATTTACTCGGAAATGAGTTTGTCACTTAGTACAGAATTGAGAAAACTTTCAAAAGAGCGAAGAAAGTCGGTTTCAAGGTAAAATCGTTTTAGCGGGGTTTGCAATTAGACGCCTCAATTGTGGTAAGTAATTTTGATTCTAGGTACATCGTCTTCACCTATAATTATTAATTAATGTATACAAACTATTGTTAACATTTTAAAAGAGTAAGTATGGAGTTTCTTGCCCATTCTTCTCCATACGTAACTAGCTTTTGGAAGGGGCAACTAGAATCAATTAATTATTTTTGTAAGTTTGACGTTCAAAAGTGCCTTTTACGTGCCTATTTGAAATAAATGATTTGACTTTCACGTCACTTAAAAATGGCATGGTATGGTTGTGCGGTTGGCCAGCGCTCTTATTACGTGACACGATCTAATACAACTTAAAGGTGCTGCCACACTGCTGTTTAAAAATGTTAACAAACATTTTCTAATACTAATACATTTACTAACAAAGTGTAATAAGTAATAGATGATATAACAACAAAATCTATAATATTAACAACATATAACAACGGAACCTATAATTTTATTTGATATAGCGATTAGTTAATATAATGAACTATTGATATAATTTTAAAATAACTAATTTTTATAAGAATAACATACATTAAATATAACATCGTTTGACATAACATACATTAAATATAAAATAGTTTTGACATACCACTCAAAAATATAAAACTTATTTGGTCTAATATGTTGAAAACGCCTAACATAACTAGTAACTGATTACCACCTGCGCTAAGATAGGCCGACGGAGCCCCGCTGTGCGGGGCTCCTATTTCTGCGTGGTTTAAAATAAAATAGCCACGAAGGCTAAGGCGGGAGCGAAGCGGAGCGGAGCTCCCGCCTTAGCCTTCTAACCTAACCTATCCGAGTCGGGGTACTCTGAGTCAGGGTGTTAACCATAATGACGTTTTTAATATATATTAAACGTTAGACCTAATGATTTTCGATTAAATAAATAATATACATATTAAACGTTAGACCAAATGATTTTCGATTACATAAACGTTATATCAAACAACGTTATACTAATTAAGTTTTAGAATAAATAAATGTTATATGTAAAGAAATTATATCAACAGTTGGTATATCTCACGTTGATTATATCTTATGAACGATAATAAAATGAAATTAGACCAAATGAGTTTATACTTTATGAGACGCACCCACTAACAAATGTTAGGAATTGTTAAATGTTTTAAGTGCTCCTACACCGATGGAAAATGTTTACAAACATTTATAACATTTGAAAAATCGGCTCGCTAGCAGTTTGGATTGAGATTTTCTCATTGGATTACCTTTTTTTTTTTGTTTAAAAAACAAGAAAAAGCACAATATCTGGATGCGCCAAACACTAAGAGCTAGACAAAAGATTAGTGCCACAGATTATATCAAGCATTTGGGCATTGACAGCTGCCTAAATATTTTTTTGAGAATGAATAGGTAGTTCTGAATTTGAATATCTACGGAATTTAATTGGGCCGAAAATAGGTAAACAGGACGCGAATTTTAGAAAATCTATAAGTATTACGGAATGACTGGCTGTAACGTTAAGATTTTTGGCAACTGGTAGCAGTTATAAAAGTCTTGGAAATGTGTTTAAGCTGTATCTATAATATACAATTTGTTAACTAACAATTTTGTTCAGAAATGTTTACTAATATTACTTAAGGGTCCGTGCACGAAAAAAACTCTCTTTTGTCAATTTCTTATCTAACTGTGAGAAAACTTGAAATAATCGAAACATTAAGTCTGTGTAACTATGAAAATACAGTTTTCATGGTGTCAGTCACAGCAGCTGTTAATAATTTCATCATTTTTGTGCTCTCCAAAATATAGTTTATTTCGCCGTTGATTTACTAAATGAAGATATCGTATAATCAATAAATAAAATTTTGATTATATTTCAAGGATAGCTGAAGACTAATTTGTGATTTTTAAATTTCTTGATATAATGTGCTAAATAATAGGAAAAAATATATTACTGACGGGGTTTAAAACAAAAACAAAGGTTTTTTCAATATTATTTTTCTGCTATATTTTGTATGGAAGTTGAAAAAAGTGGTTCCGCCACATGCAAGTTGACCATATAATGAAGTTGATAATATTTTTTAATGTTCAAAATCAACAGCAGTTTCTTGTAGAATGATGATCAAATGTCAGTCTCGCGTCATTTTTCGGAAAACTTGTTGCAAATATTAGTGATTTACCGTGAATACTTAATTTATTTGAAAAATCCCTTTCAGCCACATGCAAAACAAAGAATACAACTGTTCAAATCACAAATAATTTTGTTTAAATTATTTTTCCCTTTCTCACAAACAGTGAACAAAATTGATCAAAATCAGTAGATTTCGTGCACGGCCCCTTAACATGAAATCATTTTCTAACATTGTAATCATATGTTTCTTAACAAATGTTAACTAACGTTTTTAAACATTTTTAAACAGCAGTGTGGCAGCACCTTTACAGTTGTTCGCTGGACAGCGGTTTTTTTACGTGACTTTGAAAGTGAAATTTTTTAGTTAACGTATTTAATTTACAGCAATCGAATCAGGAACGACTCCCAAAGCATGAACGCAGAACGCAATGGCCGCGTTATGAGACGCATAGAGAGGAGGCCGGTCATACACCCGCGCTTACCGAGCGACAGCGATCATGAACCGCACACACCCGTCAATTGCGAACAGGTTGGTAACATAATGGCTGTAATCCCGAAAGGGGTAGCCAGAGTTGTGTAGTACAGGCAGTTACTCTAATTCTGAGTCTGGCTGTTTGTGTGTGAATTTAAATGTTTGTAAACGCACCCACAATACAGGAGAAATTCCTAGTGTGGGGCAGAGTTTAAAAAAAAAAAGAAAAAAAAGGAAAAAAAAAATGCTGACCCCTCCTTGCATAAATGGTTGTGATTTTAATCTTATTTAAATACCTACACGAAATCTACCGAAAAGTAGAAAAATATGAAAGTATATCAGGTGATCCTCTTGGGCATGCTGAGAATCAAGTTATCCAGCATTTCTTGGGGTAACCTGTCCCATCCTTGAATAGCGGCTTCCCTGAGCTCTGGCACTGTCTGGGGACGTGGCTGACGGTTCCAAACAGCTCGCTTAAGAGCATCCCTCGCGTGCTCTATTGGGTTTAAGTCAGGCGAGCCGAATCATTATATAATCTACCGTACATAACAAAAAAGATTTCGATTATTCAAAGTGATCGCAATCTTTTTGATGTGTGTATGTTCTGTCGAAGCAATGAGTAGTCTCAAATTTGGCCCGTGTCGAAATAATTAACTGTCGAAATTCAGTATGACACTCAACCCCAACCATTTCGGCGTTTCTTGTCTTTGGGTCTTTTATTGTTCTATTCCTATTGGTCGAAAAAGGATGGTCAGACATCTGTGATCATTGTTTTAATTCTGAATAACTACAAATACCAAAGTAAATTATTTTGTTCGCACCACTTAAAGCCAGCTGCAGACCTAGAACTAAGGTAAGGTAGTTTAGGTTAGCTCGCATAGCTGGGGTAAATAATTTGTCAAGCTTATGTGCAGGGCCTCAAGTCTGCTATTACAATAGTGTCAGAATGGTCTCTTCATTGTGAGTTTTTGACAGATTTGCCATACAAACACTGTCAAATACTCACAATGGCGAGATCATTCTGACACTATTGTAATAGCAGACTTGAGGCCCAGATCGCAAACTATGCTTAGCTCCTGATCTGCAACCGGCTTTAACCTAAAAAAAACACGTTAAACGGCCCGACACGTTAAAATCTAGAAGGGTATAAAATAATTAACCATGCGCCTCGAAAACATAACCTCCCCTTTTCATAAAGTCGGCTAAAACAAAGCAATTCTTTTCACCTACAGTGTGGCATTCAACTTCGCGACCTGCGAGTGTACGCGCAACACTTTCGTCGGGCTCACCCGGACAAGAACCGAACCAAGTACCCCGCGATGAAGACGCCTTGTATGTGTGAGCAGTGCGGGAAGATATTCCAGGTAGATAGATAGAATACTCTTTATTATGTACACCATAAAAATTACAGATATAAATGTAGAACTGTTACATAGGGTGTCACAATGGGCGGTCTTATCGCTAAAAGCGATCTTTTACAGGTAGGCTGTGCTCTCAGCGTCGGACTGGCCAGCCGGGCCCCAGCCTGCGCGGGCCCCAAGCCAGGCGGTTGGTAGGGTAGGGTGCCGAGCAGGCTAGGTCCCAGCTCCTGCGACCTAAATGTAAACCAGATCAGATAGTTCGTTCATACAATCAGAGATATATTAAATAGAAAAATTCGAAAATGTTGGAACCTGAGCAGGCCATCACTCCTCTTTAAAAAAAATATTGATTGATTAGCTTCATAATTGTTATAATTATTTGAATATAATTAGAACTGTACTTAGGTACCTAATAATATATATATCTATACTAATATATAAAGCTGAAGAGTTTGTTTGTTTGTTTGTTTGTTTGAACGCGCTAATCTCAGGAACTACGGGTTGGAATTGAAAAATTATTTTTGTGTTGGATAGTCCATTTATTGAGGAAGGCTATAGGCTAGGCTATATAACATCACGCTACAACCAAAAGGAGCGGAGCATAAATGAAAAATGTTGCAAAAACGGGAAAAAATATTCCTTTTTGAGAGCTTCCGTTGCGTGCGCTGCGTAAACGGTTTAAGTTACGCAAATATCATGTATGATGGAATTGTTCCTCTTTAAATTTTCAAAAAAAAAATCCACGACAGCATATTTCTATTTTTTAAGATTTACTCACTATAACCTTTTTTATGGTAATCAAATTTGTTCGAAATTAATGCATTATTTGCAAAGGAGTTTTCATAAACATGATATTAATCCTTATCCAAATAAATACGTTATTCATCTCAAGTATTTAATTTTGAACAAAGTTGCCCTTACATTATTTAATTTCAATGAATATCTTAGGAGATATAACTGTTTTATAATAACTCCGCAGCAAAATAATGATCAACTCTGCGAGGTAGTCTATTCTAAAGCTGAAGAGTTAGTTTTTCCGTAACCAAAGGGTAAAATGGGACCCTATTATTAAAACTCCGCTGTCCGTCTGTCTGTCTGTCTGTCTGTCTGTCCGTCTGTCACCAGGCTGTATCTCATGAACCGTGGTAGTTAAACAATTGAAATTTTCACATATGATGTACTTCTGTTGCCGCTATAACATTAAATACTAAAAAACAGAAAACAATAATATTTAAGGGGGGCTCCCATACAACGGACATGATTTTTTTGCCGTTTTTTTTGCTCCGCCCGCATGGGTGTCGGTTATCGCGTAAAAAAGTAGCCTATATCCTTGTCTATATCCCAGGTCGATCGGTTCAGCGGTTTAGGCGTGAAAACGTAACATACAGACAGACAGACAGACAAATAGACAGACTGACAGAGTTACTTTCACATTTATAATATTAGTAAGGATAAGGATTTGTATGGGTGGTACGGAACCCTTCGTGCGTGAGTCCGACTCGCACTTGGCCGGTTTTTTGTTTTTTGAACGTGCTAATCTCTGGAACTGCGAATTGGATTTGAAAAAATCTTTTTGCATTTTACAGCCCAATTCTTGAGGAAGAATTACATTACTATTAACTAGAACACCATTTAAAAAAAATGAAAGTTTATGCGAAAACGAAGTAAAAGCACGGGCAGGCAATCTGTTGCGACGGGGTGGGTCGGGGGACCAAGAAATTTAACGCGGACGAAGTCGCGGGCAGAAGCTAGTAGGTACATATATCGTTGATAATGAATAATTTGTATATTTCATTATTTTCTGATACTATCCCAGCTACCATTATCCAGTCTCGGGCCCCAGGCTTGTGGGAAGCCACTCGGGCCCTTACGGCCCAGTTCGACCCTATGTGCTCTTTTCGATTCTACAATTATTTTTACGAAACATACTATAACAAGTGTAAGTGAAGTTCTATGTGTAAGTGTAAGGGACAACCCTCTGCAGACTAATGGGGTGAATTCAGTATATCATACTAAGATGACCGGTACATGAAATTATTTCAGGAACGGTATGGGAATCCAATAAACCCGATTTGTTTTATTACCTCACACGCAATGTATCGTTACCATGGCAAAACGCACGTAGCGAACGGCAGCTCCCCGCTACGGGGCGCGGTGAGTTCGATGAACTCTGTAGCTAGGCAGAAAGTGAACATTGCTGATTTTTTTTATTTTATCAGTTTTGTTTACATACATGGAGTGCTGCGTTTAGAGAATGTAATTTTACATTTAAATAAAGGAAAATAACTGAAAAACCGATAAAAAAATGAAAAGTTCCCTGAGAAATTTTCCGGTGTAGTATGATTCGAAATAAGGAGCTGAATACAGCCTGTTAGTTTGCGGAGGGCAAAGGGGGTGCGGGGTTCTTTGCTTTGATTATTTTTGATGACATGGGGGACGGGGGGGTCTGGATAGTGAACTTACGTCAGCAATGTTTATTTATTTTTCTACAATATTTAATTGATTTTGATTTGAACAAAAATGGCAACTCCAAGTTAGGGGATTCCCCAAAATAATTGATACTGCTTACTCGCTCTCACGCGGTGTTTTATGGTTAGAAAGAACCGAAGTTGGGAAATTACTTAAATAGGCATTCAATTACTTTTAGTCTATAAATTCCTTGAATTTCATAAAATATTTTTTTTTAATAATAATCATTAATGTCCTTCAGAGATCAGTTAGATTTAATCCACCTATCTCTATTCCTTTTTCCTCTTCTAACTATAGGCAAAACTCATACATGGTGCGAGCGAGTAAGGATTTTAATATTCTTTGTAAAGAGTTCTCATTTGACCCATTTACCAACAAAACCTATTCTACGCGCACTCAGCTGAACGCTGACTTCTTTAGAAGTGCATAGTGTTTATTGTACCTTAAATATATTGATAATCTTTTCTATCGTGATTGTTAGTAATCCTAAGATCCTAAGATTTATACTGCTTTTTCTGATTTTTCCCGTGAGAACTTTAGAGGTATGAGGAACAGGGTGTAAAGTTCACTCATACTCTATAGTAAAGGGAGGATCCTCCGACCAGACGGGTATTGTGTCTGGTGGGCAACTGCCCAACGGTTGATGTCGGGATGTTGTATATATGCTAGTCGCGGGGTTAACTCTGATAGCGCGATGCAGGATTTGTGACGTCAGGTCTTTGATGCGTAGTTCGAATGTGGCGTTGTTGATACCGCCACAGGACCTGTAATTGGCTCTATGTTTCATATTCAATTGTTATCCATCTGTTATAGCTGTTGGTTCTCCTATAAATAAATAAATACAATAAAAGAAACTTGAACAGATTAAAAAAGTGTCAATGTTTACGTAAGCATAGGAGTGGCAAAGTAAGCAAAGCTCCCCATGAGCTTTGCTTACTTTTGCCGATAAAAGGGAGTCAGGGTTCAAAATTACTAAAATTCTGCTTAATAATACTTGAATGGCCCCTTTCTAAAGAATCAATATCGTCACTTTAAGAAGACCTTTCCCGGTCCGTGTATCGTCAACGCGAGCATGATTGAAAAGCTTGCTGTTTCATCCAGCGCAATGTTAATGCTAACAGGCAAGTGCGAACGCAATAACATTGAACGAAAAATAGTGTGCGGAAATTTCATAAAACTTGTTCCAGGAAATACGTGTTTTTGAGAAAGCCTTACAAGTTTGTGAAATAAATGTATGTTATTTAGAATCTCCATTACATGTGCGATGTTTCTATGCAGATGTTTTCTTTATTTTTACAAGTTATGAGTACATTATGAACGGCCAAAGTTCAGGTAAAATGTGTGCAAAAAGTAAATTTTTGGAGGCGTATACTGAATTTGTTTCTCCAAATTTAAATTTTTTGCTTTCATAGAAACCTAGATATAGTGCACATGATACCAATTAGTTCAAAATTATCATTGAACGATGTGTTCCAAGGCCATAATCACGTACAAGCGTTTGTATGAAAAGTATGACGGGTTGGCCGCTCTTAAGGGCCTATACTACCTCAAATGGCCTAAGCCATTTGAGGTCGACATAACGGACGATCATGCTAACATGATCCTCCGTTATGTCGAAAATACTGCAGCATTAATTTTGAAATAAATATATGGTAAAGTTGAGGATTAATGTTAAGTATTATGTTACCCAAAAACACGATTCCATAAAATTTTCTCGATAGAAAAAAAAATCCAAAGTTACCTCCAAACCGAACAATAAACCGCTGGTATTCAAAAAATACTTCAAATTAGATAATGAAACTTTGCATATTAACTGAACTAACTATAAAGCAGGTCTTATGTTATTTACTTTTTTTAAATGACCATTATTTTCACCGTAAAACGAAATTACCTAAACTATGAGCGCCTTGGAGCCTTTTCCCTGCCGCCCTGTCTCGCTTGCTCGCGTGACCGTTAGCAATAGTGTGCGAGCGAGATACAGAGTGAGGTAGTATACACTCTTAACAAATATTTCTTGTTTTCAGAGCATGGCCCTCTTAAAAGATCACATGTGGGTCCACACCGGTGAAAAACGTTTCAAATGTGACCGCTGTACTAAGAGCTTCACCCAGAAAACAAACCTAGTGTTCCATATGAGGGTCCACAGTGCCACACGACCGAGCTACGAGTGTCCGCTGTGCGGGAAACACTTCGCGTTCTTCAATAACAGAAGACGACACATGTTTGTAAGTACTAACCTGTGATAGTATTGTTCGGTGTGCTAACAAAACATTAAATTCAATGCAAATCAGTGGCGTAGCTAGTCATAAAGGGGCCCTTTGTTGGGATTCCTTTTTACCCGACTGCGGCGAAACTTCAAAGGAAGGGATTATTTTTTACAAAATAGCGTAGCAGTGCCACACGCACGAACCAACTTGCTCAGCAACGTGCCACTGACGCGCGCCTTGCACGCACTGAACGACACGGCTGATCAATTTATTCGGAGGTTCGATTTATTTTCCTGCTCCCTTTATGAATTCATAAAAATTATATTGTATGTGTTATGTTATTTAAGATAGTGTTGCGCGCCACAATTAATGCTTGGCACATCGTGAAATTAAGTACCACTAGCGCTATCTAGTATTGAAAAGCAGAACTAGTAGACCACTAGCGCCATCTAGTATCGAGTAGCAGAACTAGTAGAGCCAAGATGCTTCTAGAAAGTTCGATGCTAGAACTTTCTAGAACTATCGTCATCTGGTCAGTCGGGGCCAGTATGTACTCGAACATTCTAGATGTTTCTACAGTAGAAGGTTCTGGAACTATATAAGGCCGGTATGGACCCCGACCCGGGTCAGTCGAAAAACAAGCGATCAAGCGACAAGTGAACTTCAAACGATACAAGCGATCTGCAAGTGCGACTTTAGAGCGATCAGTAGTGCAGTTTTGTTTTATAGTTAGTGTTTGAGTTGTTATCAATGTTATTTAATTAAAGTGTTATTTTTGGTTATTAATTCGGCAGTTTTTATTGTCACGGATCCCAAGCTCGTAACAATAGTCGTTAGTCGTAGGTTGTCGTGATTTTTTTTTCTATAATGATAGCAGTGTTTGTGATACATAAATTTCATTGATTCCAGATCCACACCGGCCTGAAACCCTTTAAATGTGACAATTGTGGGAAATGTTTCACAACAGCGGGCGAACACAGGGCGCACGTTGAACATGTGCATCTCAAGAAGCCTTGGCCTAAGCGGGCGAGGCAAAGGAACAGAGACTGGAAGTGCGATGATCCTAGTATTGAGGACTGAGTGAGCCATTCACAAAGAGATTTAGGATACTGTAGAGAGGCTCTCTGAAGTAAAGTCATCATCAGCCTAGCATTTTTCTAAAATACCAGTATTTTAGGCTTATTCCACAAATCCCCCCCTGAAGTTCCCCCTTAGGAGGAAAAGTGGAATCTAAAAAACAGCCTAGAATTAACCCCTGATAATCCCGCTTCGGGGGGAAAACTTGAATTGAAGAAAAAAAAGATCCCCTGAAAGTGATTTTTTTTAACATTAGGGTTCAGTTTTCCCCACTGATGGGGAATATCCGATCTCTACTCATAATGCATACTCGTCAAAAAGCCAATCAAAATAAAGCGATTGTATCCGTTTGGAAAGGACTCCTCAAGGGCAATCCAATGATACCCAAAAAACACCATACGACAGCGGGGCTCGTGGTTACGTAATAACAGCCGCAGGAGTCGATCGATCAGGTTAAGCTACGCTTGCCGGGGTTGGTCCGTGGATGGGTGACCATCTTTACATACCAAGACCCCTCCGTGAATCGGAAAGAACATTATGCCGTTGGTCCTGGCTGTCATTTGTAGATCATTGACAGTTGTTACGGGTCGTCAGAAGCCCCAAAGTCTAACAACCAGTCTTACTAAGGGGTATCGTATTACCCAGTAACTGGGTTGTGGAGGTCAGATAGGCAGTCGCTCCATGTTTAATACTGGTACTCAGCTGCATCCGGTTAGACTGGAAGCCAACCCCAACAAAGAAAAACGCTAGGCAGATGACTTTTGATTAGGGATTAATATGAAGCAACGTACTATGTTATTAGCAAGAAGTACACAATACAGTTTTATCTCTGTGTTGAGAGATTTTAGAATCGATATTGTAATAGTTTGAACGTTCAAAATTCCGTGTATTCTGGACCAATGGGAATGAAAAATAAATGACTGAATTATTCCCGTTCATCCCACTAACAAAATCAGTGGGACGAACGGGAATCAATTTAATAATATTTATTAAATTCCCGTTCATCCGACCAGTGAGAGGATGGCAGTGGGACGAACGGGAATACACGGAAAATTATTCTTTTGAGATTGGGCCTATTTTAACTCTAGAAGGTTAACATAGAGCAAAAACAGTCCCAATACAGTATATTTTATAGTGTAACGCCTAGCTGAGTTATAAACAAAGATCGGAATTAGGTAGAGTTAATTTACCTAAACTTCGAGAAAGGATGATTATGAAAAATGGAAAACATTTTAACCAGTGTGTAAATTTTTTTTGGTGATTCAGTATCAGTAATAGAACACATTCCCACTATTTATTCAATACTTTTGTTTTTTGTCCGACTTTTGTCAGCAAAATATGGACACAATCTATTCGTAATAATATCAATGGGCGCGAGCGCACGCGGCGGGTGTCGACGAGGTGTAGTCCCGTTACGCACGCATCGAGTGACGTCGCGTCGATTTCCTGCGCATGCACCGCAAAGCACATGATTGTGTACTGACCTACAACGATGTCAGACTTTACTGCCGCAAGTTTTACGAGATGGTGCGAGTGTATTTAGTAAGAGGTTAAAAAAAAAAGTGGAAAGGACCATTTTAGCAGCCACTCAAAGGCTGCTTGATCAAAATGATCACAGATAGTTCAGGACCCCGAATAAGTGTATAACTAGAGATCGAATATTCGGATGCATATTTACCTAAAGTTTATTTTGAGCTATGAAAGTATGGAAGCGGCTTCCTAAAATATTTTATTGTATTAAAAAACCCGTGTCGCCAGGAACAACGGGAATGCATAACTAGTCGAGTGTGTATGTAGTATGTGACTTCTAAAAAAATATTTATTTAAAATAAAAAAAACCGGGATTCTTGGATTGCATAACTAATCTGATGCATATTTAAAAGAAAAGTTCGTAACCACTACATACGTCAGACTAAATAACTCTCTATGACTATACTCCATTTACTATAGCATTAGAAAAAAGAGGCTCGTAGAAGCAGGAGTGCGAAACATTTTATTCAAAGTTAAAAGTTTAAACAATTAAACTAAAAATGTTTTAACATAACTTTGATAAATAGGTCGTAATAACATCTTCATCACACATTACTTACAACAAAACGAATGAATGAAACAAACGATTACGTCGTGATGATTTAAATTTAATTAAGATTAAAGGAAATAAAAGTCTTTTTTTTTACAATATTTTATTTAAAACAACAACTTTCAACACACAATAGTTGGTGTAACTTCTTCGTCTTCATCATATAATTTAGTCACTATCATCAGAGAATAAAGATGAAGAAGTTTCACCGACGTTACCTAATAATAAATCTTTCTACCACATCATTCATTATGCTTTAACTTTTCCTCTTCTTTAATTGCATGAGCAACGCAAGACTGCCATCGTTCTAGCGTAATACTATCCAGATCTTGTGGGAGTAATTGTTTCTCCTTGTCTAATTTGAACGTTTTATTATGTTGAGCCACATACCCCATCATTTGAGCCCATATTAATTCTATAGGGTTGAACTCGCAGTGGTAGGGTGGGAGGCGCAATACTGAAATACCCTTCTCTCTAGCCATCTCATCTACAACAAACTTTTGGTATAAATGTCTTTGTATTTTTGCTTTTTCTAATAAAGTTGCCCTAAGATCTTTTTCCTCAAAAGGAATATTTTTGCTTTTAAACCATTCCTGTATATCTATCTGCCTTTCGTGTAGCTGTGGTTAGCAGCTTCTCCAATGTCCTTGAGTGGTATAGCGCATTGTCCATAACAATTACAGCGCCACTCTCAATTTTTGACAAAATTAACTTGAACCATTTTCACTTTTGTCTATCGCGCTTCTATAACATATTCCCTGTAAATTGAGAGGTCTGGCTCTTATGAAACAGGAAATCCTAGTACAAGAGTCAGGGCTACACAGATGATTGTGTCTTGAAGTGTAAATAAATAAATTATTATTATTATTAAAGTTGAAGGCGTCCATTTCGAAATGGTCATCTTCATCACCTTTCTTTGCATCTAATATTAATGCAGCATCCATTAAAAACCCTTCACAAACCCTGTGAAATAAAATTAATACAAGTCAATTATTCCGTACCCCCTATATAATTTCACTGCTGGAAATAGTTAATAGATAAATACTATAACAAAATTTATAACTTTAAAAGTTCGCTTTGCATGCGTTAATTCATAATACAATATAATATGTATTACTTAATTAATAGTCAATAACAATGGGGTGTTAATTTTTTTATGACGAGGACAGTCCATAAAATACATACCAGTATGACCGATTATAAGTTGGATTTTTTAAACCAGCAGATAGACCTTCCCAATGTGCTTCTTTTGAAGACTTATTATTAGTGTCATGCCATATTAGGCTTTTCGTGTGACCTGTTTGTATGATAAAAGGTTATTAATATAAATATACCATTCATTTCACGAACCAAGTTTATGAAATTATGTTTAACTGTATAATTAATTATAATGTTATTGAATGCAAGAGGTCATACACTGCTTAGTGCATAAATAGCTGTTAAGAAATTTAGAAGCACTGTACCTTCATTTAGCCAAGTGTCATCTAAATAATAATATATTTTCCTTCCTTTATTCCTTAGCCTTTTTATTTCATGAAGATATTTTAGTCTCCAAAGGACGATCTCCTGCTTGTCTATGACTTCTATGAGTGCACTTTTTCTGCTCCGTTTGATTTATGTGAACTTTAATGTTTATTTAATTATTTTATACAAACTGCTTGTTTTAAAATCTGGCAGAGACTCGTCACTGTTAACTGCTTCCAGCATCTTGTCCAAGGTGGGCAACTCATTATTAAAGAAGAAGGAATGAATTTTCCTGCATATTCCACTAAATGTGATGTCATCAAAATCATCACGTTTCATGTGCTTCTGTTGGGGAGGGGGAGATTGCAGGCGACTGTTTATGTTGTACTCTTTGAGAATATTGGACAGAGTAGCCCGAGATACGCCTGTAAATAATAAAATCATGTGCGGAGTTTCTAAAATATAATACATTTTATCACAATGCATGTTAGTTTCAAATATTTTTATAGTAATAATTTTATGAATCATCCTTACCGGCAACTTCTGCGATTTTGTTTATCATCTCAGTCCTATAATGAGGAGTATCTGCAGGCCAGGACTCCAATTGCTTAAAAATATTTATCACAGGTTGTTTTTCTACAGCACCCAGCGTTCTCTTTATTTTGGGAGACATTATTGTTTCGTCGGAGTCAACTTATGGATCACGTTTTTTTCGCCGTTGGCTTTGGTCAGACTCAGCACTTATATGTTGTAAGCCACTCGGTCCCGCACCGGGATCACTCATAGCTCAAAAAAAAAGTAACGTTTTGTACAAACAACCCAATGACAACACTAATAACAATACAATAATAAAGAAATAACTAAATATTATTTATTATTTTAATAAATAACAACAAAATCACGAAAATTAAACAATAACAAACAAAGTATTCACAAGTAAATGACATACATGACAATCTTAGAACATTGTCAAGTCAATTTCTCAGACGACATAAACCAGTAAAATTAGAAATCCCCGGCTGTCACAGCTTATGAAGGGATTAAGTAACATTTTAGATTTGGTAGGATTATAGTGAAACAAAAAGCGTTGCAGTATTGTTGACTCCTGCTTCTTTTAGGTTTTTAGCATAGGCACTGTAATTTTAAATTGGAATGAAATAATATATCTAAATGAAAGCTACTTAATTTCATATGGTTGTTTTTTTAAATGATTACAATTAAGTGTGATAGCTGATATATAAATTCATTTTAATGGATTTGGCGTCAATCGTAACTATAACAAGTTTATTGTACTTTTGTTATAAAGTGTGCATCAAAAATAACCTTTTTTAACTTCTGTCTAATGCTATTATAAATGGAGTATAAATAGTCTTAAATAATAGTCTAGTCATAGTAATTATTAGTAGGTGGTATTTGTTAAAATATCTATTAGTTTATTTTATTTGTATATGTGTATTAGTATCAATAGAACTATATAAATTCTCTTAATCAAGAAGTTAGTATTTTTGTCATTATTTTTGTACCCTATCACTGTTTTTATATTTAACCCAAAGGATGACTGGTAGAGAATGCCTTGTGGCATTAAGTCCGCCTATGTACCACTATTGTACATGAAGTTTAAATAAATAATATTTAAAATTGGGATTTTTACCAACATTTGAAAGTAATTAAAGATACCAGAAACATATATCAGAAACCTAAACTTGTAGATCCCAGAACTGCGGAATTTTTTCGATACAAAAGCGCATTCCATATTACCCAACATCTCAAATTTAGGTGAATATGCATCCGAATATCCAATCTCTAGTTATAACTGTTATAAGTGCCTTAATTTAACTTATCACAACGCATAATTTTCTGCAAAATGAAGGAAAAAATTGAATTACTCTTCTAATAACTTCGGATCACGGCCAAAACTTAAAAAACTAGTTTAACAATTAATAACCTGCTTAAATACCTACGGTGAATTCGCGAGCGCACAGCTGATAGGTACTATCGAAGAAAACTGTAACTACGCAATTTGAAAACAAAATACAGTGAACACTATGACCACATCTGTTAACGCACCGTTTTGCGTCGACCAATGAAACAGTAATATTTTTGTCGTTTTTTTTTTTTTTTCTGTAAGTAGGTTTTTACAAACACTTTTACACGTCAATCATATTTTAAAACTAGATGAGGTCGGCGTTTCGTATCTGACTACTCTGAGAAGAAAGACCGAAACAAACTCAGAGGTCACAGTCTCTTTTAAAGTCCAGACATAATCTTGGTCAAATCATGTGAAGACCATGTAGATTGGTGTCTGAAATGGTCTTTTGAAGAAAGAACCACACAGATTGAGTGGACCTATCCATTCAGTGCACGCATTTGTCAGTAATCGTGCAGCTCAACTCAGAACATAAGGAGCTCAACGATTCGACGAACAATACCAAAGAAAGGACGTTTGGGCAGGCCGCATAAATTACTCAAACTGCCATACAGTGATCAAAAAAAAAATACTGAGAAGAAAAAAATAAAAATAAAGACCCACATAGTCTTCACATTCACAATAATTAAAATAATAATATTATACTTCACAAGTAAATATTTATGTCAATGTGTATAAAGCAATCACAATAAAAAAAGTTTCAATATGTAAAATTTGGAGCAGCTCAATCCCAAGCCTTTTTGTCCTCAATATAATCTTTAATGGTATAAAAGGCTTTCTGGCACAACTTACGTTTAATGAATGATTTGAATTTATTAATGCTTAGATCTTGAACGTGGCTTGGAAGTTTATTATAAAAGCGTATGCGTTTTTTTTGTAGGCTCTGTTACAATTATTAGTTGATCACAGATGTCTGACCTTTTTTTGACCACTAGGAATAAAACAAAAGAAACAAGATGAGAAAGTTTTTATTTTTAATGTTTTTATACTTTACATTTTGTTCAAATAATTTCTCGGGTTCAGTCAGTTGCAAATTTGTTGTTGGTAATTAGGTGCATTCCTTGAAAAGGGGTTATAACTAGAGCTAATTTAAAACAAACCAATATGCCCGGTGCTTATCGAGTTTTGCGCTTTTAAAGTTTTATGGAAATATTCCGCCTCTCACCCAAATACTGCTAATTGTGAGAAATCTACTCAACTGAGATGCTAATTTTATACTTTTCGGATAGCATAGAAAATCCATTCATCAAAATAGAACCTTGTCCCAAGCGTACTCGAACTACGACCGAAGGAAGATTCCCATTGATATTTTTTTATTATTTACAAAAATTTCTATAGCGGCCGAGCTCTGCAAGCAAAAATAGTCCTTACGGTGCTCAGATATGCTTTTCTTCGATAGTACAGATGCCAGCACATCAAGCTACTACAATCTGTTAAATTTCTTTAATAGATTTTCAACTTTATCACTACAGTATAAGGTTCAAGGTTGATTGCGAAAATGTGACAGTTTCGGGTAGCTTGACCTGCTGGCGTCTGTACTTACAACTGCGTTATGCTTCACAGCACGCGCCGGCGGACGGCGGGTATCTATTAAACTAGTTTCAAAATAAATGTTCGTTATCGATAACTTAATTTTTTATGTACTAAGACATATCAAAATAAAATATAGGTGTTTAATAAAAACTCGTTTAATTTGTCAAAATTTGCGCATTGCTTAAAAACATTTCCTGTAGAGAGGATGATACCTCCTCTAAAATTCTGGAATGATTATAATGAGGTTAAAATCCCGGGATTTAAAAACCACGAATTATTTCTTGGACTTTATTTCTAGACTCGGAAGCCATAAGCACTTAAGTCAAATCTGAACTTAAAAGATTAAGTACTTTTGGCCGCCGCGTCTAGATTTATAGTTACAAATTATTGATTTGTCAAAGTCAAATCATTTATTTCAAATAAGCACGAAGATGCACTTTTGAACGTCAAAAATTACATGAATAGTTAATTGATTCTAGTTGCGCCTTCCAAAAGGTAGTTATGTATGGAGAAGAATGGGCAAGAAACTCCATACTTACTCTTTTAAAATGTTAACAATAGTGTTTGTACCTAGAATAAAAATAAAAAATTACTTACCACAATTGGTAAAAAGAATGAAAAGTGAAGTAATGACAGAAAAATTAATAAATGCGATAGGTACATGGTGCTCACATATTTACAAACACTGTATATGATTTTCCAAAAAAAAATTAAACGTATAATAAGTCAGTGTGTGAGTTAAATTTATATTAATCACAGAAAATAAAATTAATATCATAAAAATTTTAAAAATCATATATATTTTTTTTTAGGGTTATGTACTAAAATTGCTAAAAAAGCTTTTTCATTTAATAGTTTATTTATTTATTTAAACTTCATGTACAATAGTGGTACATAGGCGGACTTAATGCCACAAGGCATTCTCTACCAGTCAACCTTTGGGTTAAATATAAAAACAGTGGTAGGGTACAAAAATAATGACTAAAATACTAACTTCTTGATTAAGAGAATTTATATAGTTTTATTGAACCCAATTTTTTTTAAATATGTTTTTAAATAAAGTGAATTAACTTTACCTATTCCAATTCTGGTTATAAATGAAGTAATATAATAAACTTTTATATAAATTAATGGCTTCCTAAGACGTTTTGTACTGTAATTAGCTATAATTAACTAGAAAATATAATAACTTAGATTTGATCTCAGTAATGAATGGCCTACACAATGACACATATGGCACATAAATCTTTCTTTCTTTTTTTTTCTTTTTTTTTTAAAACGTTGCCCCACACTAGGAATTTCTCCTGTATCGTGGGTGCGTTTACAAACATTTAAACTCACATACACAAACCGCCAGACCCGGAACAACTACTTGTAGATCATACAAATATTTGTTCCGTGCGGGAATCGAACCCGCGACACGCAACGCAGTAGTCAATCGCTTAACCACTGCGCCAACCGTGCCGTCAATATTTATAATGGACAATTATTTTGATTACTGGCAAGCTTTAGACAGGTTTAAGGCTGCCTGAATGCTGGGTATCGTTTCTATAGCTTCTTTACCACTATACCCAAAGTCTCAAATTCAGATAATTTATGTAAACAAAGGGGATAACATATCAAAAAAATATCTTCATAATGGTAATTCACATAAATGGCGAAAAAAAAAGGTTCCGTTTTCTTTTAAGTACTGATTTCATGAAATAATAATAAAAAAATAATCATACCGTAATTATTTTTATACATTTTCGGTTTTAAACAAAGTTATTAAAAAAAAGGAGATTTTCTAGTATAAAATATTTTATGATACTGGTAACAATGCAGGAGATCCAAACATTTTCAATTTTTTTACATCTTCAACAACACTAATATTACTACTCTCATTCATAGATTCATTTTGTAAGTAGCTTATCTAGCCACATTTTGGATGAAAACGGCTGTAAACTGTTTCGAGAGGAAATCAATTTTGGGAGGTTTACGTCTAGCAGTGGACTTAAAAGGGCTGATTATGACGATCATAGGCCGTGTCTCCGACAAACTACATATAACATTGTTAGGCAACAGTATTTTGTTTGCATAGTTCTTATAATTAATTCACTTTAATTTCATAGACGATTATTTACAAAAAATAATAATGATAAAATGTTTTGTACCACTGTCCTGCCATTTTGACAGTGACATTTCTTGACATTACTTTGTTTACATAAATTATCTGAATTAGAGACTTTGGGTATAGGTAGCTGATCTCTTGCTTGATCGTTCTCTGTGCAACCTGCCTCGGACATTTAATTCGGTATGTGTTGCCGGTGTTGTGTTGTTGATTGTGTGTTTTGTATTACTAACATTAGTTATAAGGTATTTTTCACTAACAAGATTGACTATGTTGTTGTCTGAAACTGGATAAATAAATAAATATACGAAAACGACCCAAAACTAGAAAAAAAAAAATATCGTATTTGTTAGTAAAAAAAACCTCAACCATTTGAGCAAAGGGGTCAGCTAATTGTGGTAACTGACTGTAATCCATAAAACTGTTGGTATTCGTTTTTACACGGTAAAAAATTTATCGTGAGAACAACGGTATAAACCGAATATAGTAAAAAATGTGCGGTGTATTGACGTGTAAACCCATCCTGAGACGAGGCAGTTACACTGCCCTAATACGCATAATGACATTGAATTCATTCACGAAAATACTCAAAAATAATATATTATGTACATTTTTATTTTATGTGATTGTAATTAGAGATATATTTTAGAATATTGTGTATAGTTGACTGCTAGATTATTATTTTAGTTATATTATAAGTATTGTATGTAAGAGGCTTTTAGATTATAGAAATGGGAAGGCGTGTAAATTGAGGCCTAAATAATGTTTCGAATATTTTATAATACTCGTAGCAGTGGTATAATTTTTTATTGAAAATTTGAATTTTGCAGGCTACCTTAGCGCTTCCCTCTTAAATGATGTAGCTACAGGAAAATGGTCTTGGGAGACTGCCCTTAAGTTTTTGAGTAATTGCTAACTGCATTCACCGATTTTGGTAAAATGAAATGAAATCGTGAAAAGAAATGAAATGAAATCGTGAAAAGAAATGAATTGAAATCGTTTATTCCATTTGTTAGCATTAGGACAGATTCGCTATACGCCAGATTCGCGTTAGGTCTGATTCGCGTTAGGTCTGATTCGCGTTAGGTCTGATTCGCGTTAGGTCTGATTCGCTTAAGGCGATGTTCTTCAAGTTAACCTCTAGGAAATGTAATTTTAATGTCATTTTATTTAGAAACGGTAATGATTAAACACGTGAAAAAATTATATGTTGCTTTTGAGACCTTTCTGTAGGTACGTCGGGTACTCGATACATAATTAGATAAAGTTCGCTTGATAGAAAAAAAATCCAAACATAGGGTTTATTTTGTGGATAAAAATAATTTTATTTCAATATTAATATATACCACATTATGTATTGAAAATCACATCAAAATAAACCTCTATGATGATGTAATGTCCGTCGGGTTTAACATTGTTAATATCGTAAAACATATAATTTTCAACCCAAAATTAACGAAATTCACGGAACAGTTTACTCGCGCTCAGCTGTCACCTCTAGAACAAAAATGCACGCTCAAAGAACCTGGCCTAAAGACAGAATATGTACAGACCGCAACATAAAGTTCCTTTGTTCGCATAAGGACAGATTCGGTTTACGCCAGAATATTACATCATAAAAATTGTCAACAATGCGTTACCAAGGACAAATTTCAACTTTAGAGTGTTTAAAACATTTTGCGAATTTGGTGAATATAGAAAAAAAATAGTACAGGCAATTAATTGTTGGTTAATGTCGATGTCTGTAAGGTTTTTATTTTTATTTTCTCTGATGTGTCGTATTAATGAATAAAATTATTTTTCATCCGACTGTACTTCTGTCTTTAAGCGAATCTGACCTAACGCGAATCTGGCGTAAAGCGAATCTGTCCTTATGCTAACAAATGGTTTATTCTGTAAATAGGATATCGGAATCACTTTTAAGTACACGTCATATTAAAAAATTTAAATAAGCTAGACGAAGTCGACATTTCCTATCTGACTAAATGGTACAGTCAGCTAGAAAAACGTCAATACTAAGCATCTTAAAAAAATCCAACCTGTACTTATATGTTGAAAGTGCAAAATACAATACAGATCACGGCCGTAAATATGGCACATCCAGTTTTAGAAAAATATCGGCTTTGGAGTGCGTTGTCTCGGGCACATCGAGATGCTCAAAGTGCGATGTGTCATATTTACTCCCGTATGACATCAACATTAGAAATAATCTGCAGACGTCCAATGCAATAAAGCCAACAAAATGTGTAAGACCACGACATCAGAAGCGTACTTATTTTGTGATGACCAAATGATAAGTTTTTCTAGTTTCTATAACCATTAAATTCAGTATGTATAGACGACCTCGTAATTGCTTTACCACTTTTGACGATACCCAGTAAAATGAAACTTCATTTTAGTGCCGTAAATATGGCACATCCAGTTTTAGAAACATGTCGGCTTTGTAGTGAGTTTTCTCTAGCTCGAAGCGATGTGTTATATTAACGACTACTTTACACCAAAATTGAAAATAATTTGAAGATGTCAAATGCAATAAATCCAACACTAATTGTAAGACCACGACATCAGAAGCATACTTATTTTGCGATGACCAAATGATAAGTAGTTTCTATAAAGCTATATTTTCCAGTATAATGATCTCGCACTGTATAGAATTACCATATAATGAGGGGTCAGCTTATTCTGGTAACTTATAGCCTGATATGTAGCCGTGTGTAAATCCGACCTCGTAATTGCAACATTTTCGACATCAATTCCCAGTAAATTCAAACTTCACTTTGGTGCCAAAATCATCAATGAAACTAAACGCGATTCATCATCATCATTTCAGCCGAAATACGTCCACTGTTCGACATAGGCCTCCCCCAAAGGGGGGGTTTGCCATAATCGCCACGCTTGGCAGATCGCAGTATGGTGTTAACAATGCACAGAGAACGCTGCTGCCCATTCTCTAGTAAGTCCCTTAGTCGCCTTTTACGACACCCACGGGAGGAAATGCTGCCGCGCTAACGAAGAATGCAATAACTCGATTTTGTTATATATTCGTTATATATTTGGAGTCAGCGAATCGAAATCTACTAACTCTCTCTAAGCAACATTTTATTGATCCTTCAGGAACTCGGTTTTTCAGTAAGCAAGAATGCAATAACTAAAACTTCATAACAAATTCAATAATCAAAAATACAATTCTCAGAAGCGGCAAAATCGAGTTATTGCATTTTTCGTTAGTGCGCCAGAATGGGAAACGCGATTAGCACATCTAAAGTGCACCCTAATCGTGTAATTGTGCATTTAATTACAATCTGAATGATTTTGAAGGATATTGCTAATCCATTGCTTCATATGCTCGAAAAATTTGTCCGCTCAAAAACGTAAATAACGCAACGAATGTTGTTGAACTGTCAAAACGAAAGCCAATGCTACTGTGTGTTACGCAACTACCCTGCTGCGTTTAAAAGCTGTCAGTGTTAATTTTCTACCGAAATTATGACACTGACAGCTGATGTAACGTTCCATTTTTCCGGGAGGGGAAAAATGTAAGGTTACAATCTGGCGCCCAACGTGGGGCCTAGATTGTAATGTTAATTTTTTCCTTTTTCAATAAGCCTTGACTCTCCGACGGCTGGTGGCTCTCGGACCTCTTGATACGACCTGCTCCTCCGAGGTCGGCGTCTTGGAAGCCTGACTTGAGGTTTCTCTCCAAGAAACCCCTGGACCTCTCACTCTTAAGGACGGACCTCCAACGTAACTTCTCCCCGGTATCCCTGGCCTCTTATATCTTTCAGTTAGGACCCTCTAATACCCATTCGGTAGGGCCTATTAAACCATCAAATTATTTTTATTTATTAAATTGTTTACTCTTTAACTTGTTTATTTTCTTTTTAAGCTAGGACTCCTCCAGTTCTGATGATAGGTAGTTCTATCTCTGACCTTAAATTTTTCCCCTCCCGGAAAAATGTAACGTTACACTGATGAAAGCGGTTTAGATGAGTTGATCGCGTTCAGTTCCATTGGTAAATTCCACCCTAAGGTTGAAATCTGTTACATAAACAAACTAATAGATCTTGTCGTTTGATGACATGCTAGTGACATTCATCATTAGGGTGGTATAGCAGTTACGAGGTCCACTATACTATAAATGCTTCAGGATTGTGTATATTTATTATAGAGTGTGAGTTTGTGCAAGTTTTTTATTGGAAGAAATGTAATAAATGCGTAATTATTATAATATATTTTGTGGTTTTATTCATACAAGTAGGTAATCTAATGGAAAAAAGAGGGTGCGTGCTAATGACCACACGGCATATTCCCACCGTCCCCATTAATGGTAATTCACATAAAATGGCGGAAAAATCTTAGGTTCCATTTTCTTTCAAGTACTGATTTTAAAATTAATAATTAAAAAATCTGTACTTAAAAAGAAAATGGAACCTATTTTTCGCCATTTTATCTGAATTACCATTAATGGCCCCCTTTTTTCGCATATTTCTTCAAAAGTACAGAAGTACATTGAAAAAGAAACAGATACAGACGCCAGCACATCAAGCTACTACAATCTGTCAAATTTCTTTAATCGATTTTCAACTTTATCACTACATATAAGGTTCAAGGTTGATTGCGAAAATTTGACAGTTTCGGGTAGCTTGACTTGCTGGCGTCTGTACATAGACTCCTAGAGGTGAGTAAATTGCATTGGTGCACACCTAAAACGCAAATTTTGGGAGGCCTTGCGGGGAAAACGTAGGTACATAATCCAGACTCCGGGCTGCTACTAGAAATTCAATTTCCGACCCGGGAATCGAACCCAGTACATCAAGCTCAGCAGTAGCGCTTGCTACCACTAGACCAAAGAGGTAGGCTACGGATAAAGATTTAGTTTGTCTAACATGCTGTCTGATGGATACTGACATTGGTGAATAGTCGGAACAGTTCAAACTGACAATTACATCAAGCCGAACAAGTGTGTAGGGGGGGTCTTCAAGTATTACGCAAGCATCAGGAGTCTTGACTATTTTCGATGACATGGGGGCATGGGGGACATGGTCTGGACGGTGATTACGTCAGCAATATGTATTTACATTTCAATTTTCTGCAAAATTTAATTGATTTTGATTTGAACAAAGATAGCAACCCCATGTTCAGGGATTCCCCAAAATAATTGATGTTGCTTACTCGCTCTAACGCGGTGTTTTATGGTTAGAAAGTACCGAAGTAGGGATTACTTAAATGGACACTCAATTACTTTTAGTCTATAAATTCCTTATTTCTAGACTCTTGGATAACAATAAAGAAACCTGTACAGGGGGCCAAGTCTACTAATGTACAAACGTTGCAATGGTCTCTTCATTGTGAGTTTTTGACAGATTTGCTATATAAACACTGTCAAATACTCACAATGGCGAGACCATTCTGACACTATTGTAATAGCAGACTTGAGGCCCAGATAAAAAAAAAATACCAATGTTTACGTAAGCATAAGAGGGGCGGGGGAGGATCAGCTGTGCTTACTTTTTCTGACAAGGGGGAGGTGGGGGTTCAAAATTACTAAAATTCTGCTTACGTAACACTTGAATAACACCCCTCATAGACCAACGAGGCAGTTACAAATAAAAAACACAATTTTATAAATTTTAATGTATTTTCATACTAAGTACATCAATACGTGAATTTCTGACTTAAATAGGTACATGATTATTATATGAGTAGATGTATGATACTAATTCAATGAATATTGAGTTCTGTTCATCATTATATTGTAGGTGATTCCAGCACGAACATTTTAGCAAAATAGTGGATATTGGTGCCGATTCCCTTGTTCACAAAACGAAACTAAATTTAAGTACATTGCATCTTTTTCATTAAGAAAAGGACAAGATAAATTTTAGTTTAGTCCTGTCAAATTAATCAGCACTTGACGTAAATTGACGTAATTTTAGTTGGCAAGTTTTTAATCACGTCTAAACTTTTATGGAGTAGTGACAGGCGCTGATTAATTTGACAGGACTAAACTAAAATTTTTCTTCTGTCCTTTTCTTAATGAAATAGAAAGAAAAAGATGCACTGAACTTCAATTTAGTTTGTGAACAAGGGAATCGGCACCATTATAGTCCCTTATTGTGTAGTTATCGACAAGTTCTGTATGAGAACCTTATACAAATTAACAGTTTGGCGGACACAATAGTATAGTTTTATTGTTATACCGTCTATGGGCGTTTTAGGTCCTACAAAGTGTTAAATTAGCTAGCGAAACTCCGCACGAATCACGCCTGCGGAGTTTCCCTAACTAACTAATTTAATTTAATCCTGTATTTATATGATCGGGGTATAGATAAAACACGAATTTTCTCAACTCATACTTCAAGTCTCAAGACCAAAAAAATTACTTTAATAC
This sequence comes from Dryobota labecula, assembly GCA_947523025.1. NCBI lineage: Eukaryota > Metazoa > Arthropoda > Insecta > Lepidoptera > Noctuidae > Dryobota > Dryobota labecula. The sequence continues at coordinate 5,371,006 of OX383314.1, forward strand.
TTCACTTTACTTATTGGTTTTATGTGTTTAGATATCGATACCAATCATGTTTTTTTTTTCTGGTTAGGAAATTATAAAATATTTTCTCCCGCTCTGGTTGGAGCGGGAGGGCGTGTCAGACTTTTACTGACTAAAGCCCACCCATGTTCCTTCAGTTGCGTATCCGTTCGTTGCCTGTATGCCAGGGCCACGGTATCCCTTTCAGACAAACCCGCAACCCTGGCAGGATACCAATCATGACTGTGGTGGAGTTTTGCTAGCTAATTTAATTTGATCCTGTATTTTAATTTTTACGAAAGCATTGTATCGAAACTATAATCTTACATACACACCCGTATTCCTATTTTTTTTTGAGGATGGGAAATCATCAAATGACCCCTCCCGGCTGGTTGGAGCGGAAGGGAGTGTCAGAATCTTACTGACTAAAACCCACCCGTGTTCCTTCCTTGGCCCTTTATGTTCCGGGGCAGCGGTACCACTTTCGGACAATCCCGCTGACCCGGCAGGCTTGGGCCCTAATGGCCCCCCTCGTCGTTGCTGACATCTTTTTGAGGCGCGCGTGGAACACGTAAGCGCCGTACCCGTATTCCCTAAGGTGTAAGTAAAGGCATATTAGTACAGGCTCATTTCGTCAGTTATGTGCCCTATGGGTGTATTCACGCTGTCCTCACCGCCCGTGTCCCCATTAAGAGCCAACTAGTCGTGGTCTCGAACCCACTGGTGGGCGTGGCCAAAAAGCACGATGTCTCACCTAGCATCGTGTCCTCGATGTTGAGTGAAATGCACGATAATTCATAGTAAACCGCGCGCGAAGTCCTTTGACAGGTTGAGTTTTATGAAAAAACTACTGGATAAATCAATCACTACATATTATAAAACAAAGTCCTCCGCCGCGTCTGTCTGTCTGTTCGAGATAAACTCAAAAACTGCTGCACCGATTTTCATGCTGTTTTCACCAATAGATAGCGTGGTTTTCGAGGAAGGTTTTAGTATATAATTTGTTAAGTTATTGTATACATTAACGATATTTGTTGGAGGTGTCGGAAAAAAATAAGCTGTCTGGGAGCTTTCAACGAAAACGCTGTCTAACCCCTTTGAGATATAACAAAATAATGTATGATGGAATTGTGTATCCTGCTATGCTACTTTTATTTTAGAAAGAGCCAGGCGGGCGAAGCCGCGGGCAGAAGCTAGTTACAAATAAAATTTATTGAAATCTTCGATAATTGAGCTTTGTCGGAACGGACTTTGTTTTGGAGATTTTACACTTCTTTTATTACTTATTTACGCCCAAAGTTGCGTTAAAATTAGCAGGAAAAACGAATCTTTGTTGGCTCATAACTTATTAATGGCTTTTTATTTTGCTTCCGTACAGACAAAATTAATAATAAGACAAAACGATACCATGTTTAACTTTGGATGTACAATGTCAAACAGTGGAGTGGATACCCCCCCCCCGAAATTTGGGTATGGAAAAAGTATCGACTAGTTTCACCTTAATGGTAATTCACATAAAATGGCAAAACTAAAGGTTGCAATTTTCTTTTAAGTACTGATTTTAGAGAAACTGAACCTTTTTTTCGCCATTTTATGTGAAATATAATACATTTAATGGGGACACGGACGGTGGGGACAAAGGGAATACACCGCCCTATGTGATAGGGGACGAGCCTTGTAAAGTTTTGAAGTTCCTAATGTTCGTGCTAAGTTAACTAAACGCACAACTTTCTTATTGTTATGACATCAAAAGAAAAACATTGATATTGATGTAGGTACTATCACGAGCATCTGAAACGGACCACCGTAAGGAGTATTCTTGCATGCAGCGCTCGGCCGCTATAGTTACACTTACTTTATATGCTCATCAACCACTAGCGTCGCAGCATCAGATTTTAGCTGAGCCCCTTGGAAAAAAAGATCGTAAAAAACCAGCCGAGGTGGTCAGACATGTGATATTATTGTAACAGAGCCTGATGTACCGGACGGGCGTGATCGCTGGACGCGAAGGTCAGGAAGGTTGTAAGGCTATCCCAGTCCAAGCGGCGCTGACGTCCTGCACCAATAGTTCAGGATATCTTCAATACTCACTGCGAGGCATTACTCTTGGAAGAACACGGGTTTTTGATGGAGGAATAACAAGACCATATTACTGATAAGTATTCATAAGTATTCAAGAAGCGATTTCAGGACTCCTCAGGACTACTATATTACTATTTAGGTGGAACTAGTTTCAATTGGGCGGCGCAAAAAGAGACGGTAAACAGATGTGGATATCCTGAGCACGGGAAGTTGTTTTGAAAGTGTGCTGATTCGTATGCCCGCGATGGTATTTATAGGTACTATGGATAAATACTCGTATGTTGATAATGTAAACATTTACTTAGAGTAAACACAATTTTTTATATTACTAGACAGTTCTAACATTTTAATCACAAATCTGCATTTCTACTTCCTTAAAAATAATATGACACGAATTAGTTTTATCAGTGATCCTTACTAACTAAAATGAATACTTCAATGACAAATTTTAAATAACATGTTATATGTTAATAATCACAATACTTAATCAATATTATTATTATAACAATTATACCCAAAATCTCTAATTCAGATAATATAAGTAAACAAAGTAATGTCAAGAAATGTCACTGTCAAAATGACAGGACAGTGGTGCAAAAAAAAATACTCTATATTTTTTTGTAAATTAAAGTGAATTAATTATAAGAACTATGCAAACAAAATACCGTTGCCAAACAATGTTATATGTAGTGTGTCGGAGACACGGCCTATGATCGTCATAATAGCGCTTTTAAGTCCACTGCTAGACGTAGGCCTTCCAAAATCGATTTCCACTCGAAACAGTTTACAGCCGTTTTCATCCAAAATGTGGCAAGATATGCTACATACAATATGAATCTATGAATGAGAGTTGTAATATTAGTGTTGTTGAAGATGTAAAAAAATGTGAAAATGTTTGGATCTCCTGCATTGTTACCAGTATCATAAAATATTTTATACCAGAAAATCTCCTTTTTTTAATAACTTTGTTTTAAACCGAAAATTTATAAAAATTATTACGGTATGATTATTTTTTTATTATTATTTCTTAAATTCAGTACTTAAAAGAAAATGGAACCTTTTTTTTTTTTCGCCATTTTATGTGAATTACCATTACGAAGATATTTTTTTGATATGTTATCCCCTTTGTTTACATAAATTATCTGAATTTGAGACTTTGGGTATAAGTAGTCAAATAAAAGCCCCACTTCCTCTCTCCTACTTTAGCTGTGCCCGACAGGGTCCACAATGATCATATCTTTGTAAAACCTACCACCTAAGTTCACATTTGGAAGCAATAAATATATAGAGTATTGAGTAAAATCTTATTTTCTCACTTATACAATATTATAAATGCTTAAACAGAGTGACAACTTAGCATCCGTATCCGTCAAGAGAGTGATTCTACCTGTCATACTATGAAACGAATATACCCGATTCGGGGGAAAAAAAATGGGGGGTGGGGTCATTCAAGAATTGGATTGGTAGTAATACTGGTAGTAACGACGGGCAACAAACGCAAATATTGATGTTAAGTTTTTTACAAGCGAAATTTAAAGGTTTTATCAAAACTATTAACTGATTAGAAACGATGGTTTCAGAAACGATGGTAGTTAGCGGTCATACAATTTCAGAACGTTGCAAGTCGGCGAAATGTTCACATTGCGTTACATTTTAATATTATAATACATTGGCTTATTTTCTATTTGTATATCTATTTGCACGGGCTGAATGTCTGATACAGGCATTGAAGTGGTTTGTGCTTGATTCTGTGAACAAAATAAGTAAGTTTAGATTGGAATACCAAGAAAAACAAAATTAATTTTAAAAACTATTTTAACAAGCCTGTATTTCCGAAGAGTCAGATCTGTCTGTCTGTTTGTCCCGGCTTATCTTCGAAACGGCTGGACCAATTTTGAAGGGACTTTTTCTGGCAGATAGCTGATGTTTTAAAGAGTAACGTAGGCTACTTATAATTTAGAAAGAACCCACGCCGGTGAAGCCGTGAGCAGTAACTAGTTATATTTATATACATGCTAGCTTTCAGCGGTTCAAGCGTGTTCGGTTTAGGCGTGAAAACGTAACAGACAGACAGAGTAACTTTCACATTTATAAATATTAGTTTGGATATACGATAAGTTAGGCTCCTTATTTTCATATTAACATTATAAAATACTAGCTTTTGCCCGCGGCTCTGCCCGCGTTGATGTCGGTTATCGCGTAAAAAGTAACCTATGTCCTTCTCCATATCCCAGGCTATATCCCTGCCAAATTTCATGACGATCGTTTCAGTGGTTTAGGCGTGAAAACGTAACATACAGACAGACAGATAGAGAGACAGACAGACAGATAGACAGACAGACAGACAGACAGAGTTACTTTCACATTTATAATATTAGTATGGATGAAATTAAGACGGCTAACGTATCGAATTTATTTTAGAAAATGATAGGCGGGCGCAGCCGAGGGTAGCAGCTAGTAATGAATAAAATGTCACCAATATCTCTCTGCCTACCTCTTCGGTGATTACAGATGTGATATTATGCACACATTTGAGGCCATGAGAGCCAGAGTGGCCTAAAAACAGCTCTAAACTTACCTAGGAAGCAGTTTTTCAAAATAAAATCAATATTGTAAAAATTACAGTCTGGCCACTCTGGCTCTCTAAAGCCATGAAAGCCAGAGTGGCCTAAAAACTGTTCTAAACTTACCTCGGAAGCAATTTTTCAAAATAAAATCAGTATTGATAAAATGACAGTCTGGCCACTCTGGCTCTCTGAAGCCATGAGAGCCAGAGTGGCCTAAAAACTGTTCTAAACTTACCTCGGAAGCAGTTTTTCAAAATAAAATCAGTATTGTAAAAATTACAGTCTGGCCACTCTGGCTGTCTAAAGCCATGAGAGCCAGAGTGGCCTAAAAACTGTTCTAAACTTACCTCGGAAGCAGTATTTCAAAATAAAATCAGTACTGTAAAAATTACAGTCTGGCCACTCTGGCTCTCGAAAGCCATGAGAGCCAGAGTGGCCTAAAAACTGTTCTAAACTTACCTCGGAAGCAGTTTTTCAAAATAAAATCAGTATTGATAAAATGACAGTCTGGCCACTCTGGCTCTCTGAAGCCATATGAGCCAGAGTGGCCTAAAAACTGTTCTAAACTTACCTCGGAAGCAGATTTGAAGAAGAAAAACAGAATTGAAAAATGACAGTTAGGTCACTCTGGTTCTCATGGCCTCATATAAACATACCTGTCTATCTTTCCTCTTCCCCCTAGCTCGCTTCGGCCACGGCTTCTTAAGATGTACGTAAGTGATGTGAACACGCTTCTCGCTCGCGTGTTTGAAGCATTTTCCGCACATCTCGCATTTAAACGGTTTAAGACCGGTGTGGCTCTGTGGAAAAGATAATCGGTACACATTACAATTTTTTTTTAATGAGTTGTATTGAAATATGTGGTTAGCTAACGACCTCGACAATTGATCGTATTATTCGTCACTCTCCCTTAGATGTCACTCGCTTGCGGTAGCGTCGGGGGTCGGGTTGCCTCCTTCCCTCTCCTCTCGGTAATGGCTGATCTTTGCGTTATGCTCGGGAACGGGTGCTGCTTGTAGTGCCTGGTCATCTTGCTGACCATGGTTTCGTTATTATTATTATTAGTAATTAACTGTTTATTTATGGTCTTTTTTTTTTTTGAGGATGGGAAATCATCAAATGACCCCTCCCGCTCTGGGTGGAGCGGAAGGGAGTGTCAGAATCTTACTGACTAAAACCCACCCGTGTTCCTTCCTTGGCCCTTTATGTGCCCGCTGACCCGGCAGGCTTGGGCCCTAATGGGCCCCCTCGTCGTTGCTGACATCTCTTTGAGGCGCACATGGAACACGTACGCGCCGTCCGGCACAAGGCCTGGTGCTGATCGGACGGTGAGCTACCCATTACTCACCGCCCGCAGGCCCGCGCCTACGGTGGCCGGGAGTCGTCACGCGGCTCCCGACGCCCGGAGCGTCTACCGCGGCGGCTGGGACGGGAGGCTCTCTCCCTCTCCTATCTCGCCACCTCCTTCGCTAGCATAACTGCTTTGCAGAAGGAGGTGACTGCCTCCCATTCCCTCTCGCCCCGGACCATGGCTTGAACCAGGGCCGGGCGCGAGAGGTCGCCGCCGCTGCCGATCGCCTCTACGAGGACACGACGGTGCTCCGCCCAAGCAGGGCAGACCGCCACTGCATGCTCCACCGTGTCCTTGGGGCGATCATCGCAGTAGTGACACCCGGGCGTTTCCTCCCGGGTGATAATATGCAGGAACCTCCCGAAACATCCGTGTCCGGAGAAGACCTGCGTCAGGCGGTAGGTGAGGACGCCGTGACGCCTCCCTAGCCACTCCTCAAAGAGGGGTCTTACCGCCGCTATCGTGACGTGCCCTCTTCGATGGTCCTAGTTCATCATTTTGTGTTACATATGCAAGTCTCCTGGTATAAAGATACCAGGAGACTTTTATTTAGGTAATTAGTTTTTTTTTTGCATTTTTAGTTTTTTGCTTGTGTATAGTTTTTCACTATATTTGCTGGTATATTGGCGTGTGCTAGCTGACATATGGCAAGTATATTAATTTACTGCAACGCGCCCGCAGCGCGGTCAGTGAAGCGGAACGCAGTAGTAGGTACCTATCAGCTGTGCGCTCGCCCTTTGATATTATTACGAATAGATTGTATCCATATTTTGCTGATTTCAAGTGGAACAAAAAAAAAGTATTGAACTAATAATTGAAATGTGTTCTATTACTGATACTGAACCACCAAAAAAAATGCGTATTGGTTAAAAACATGTCCTGTATGGTATGTTCAGCAGAGGACTGCGATAGGCCGAGTTGAATACAACATTATTTTTAGTATATGCAAAACCTGAATATAGTTTGTTCAGAATAAGTAACTGAATCGATTCCAATAGTTTTTACACCATGTTATATTTTTTCCCAAAAATATTTAAAAAAGGTTACAAGTTGGACACCGAGCGACACTAAGTACTTGACCATTACGAAAAAGTCCAAAGCCTGCAAGTGTGATGGAAAATGTTATCACCAGTTAATTACAATACAATCGTCGTACGGTTAGATACCTACTGCCAAATTAATATTATTATTAATGAACACAAGGCGCGGGTGCGCCGCGTGGTGAGCATGTTTTTGTACGGACAACCAGGTAACATAACAAGCTTATAACTTTGTTATTTTTCATGATACAGTTTTGAAATTTTGTACATAAATTCTTTACATAAAAATACTAGACACGTGTTTCGGGTTTCGCATAAACTAAAACTAATGTTGTATATAACAAACTACCTGACATCATAAAGAAAGAAGAAAAATTAAATATATTTATAAAAGAACTTAAAAAATACTGGTAAACAAATGTTATTCCTCCTTAGAAGAATATTTAAATGATATGATAGCATAAATAAAAAAATTAAAGTATATGTTTAGGAAATTACTACCTTAACAATAAATAATAATAATTGATAACAATAATTTATAATAATATGCAATTCATAGGTATGCTTAAAAAATATTTATGGTACGGTAATTATTAATAAATAATATTAAAAAAAAAAAATAAGAAGTAATAATTAATCAAAGAAAAACAATTTAAATAAATGAATAAAAAGAATTATAATACATAATAAACAGGTATATAAAAATAATCTAAAATATTTAGGTACATTTGCAGATAAAATAATACATAAATAATAGATTAGTGTCAATCAAAGTCAGGAGATCGAGAATAAGATACTAACTATCTTATTCTCGATATCTTATTCCCTGACTTTGATTGTAAGTAAGTTAAAACTTGTTCCTAAACCTAAAACAGGGCTTCCTCTCTCCTACCCTTTTGCTGTGCCCTACAGGGTCCATAATGATCTAAATTATATAGTTACCACCTAAAGTAAACATTATGGAAAAGCAATAAAGATATTGAGTATTGATTATTGATACATTACGTACCACCATATGCCTCTGCATGTTACTTGCAGTAGTGAAGCTCTTGGAACAAACACTGCAGATGTGATTGCCTCTTGTAGCTCCATGCACTCGTTGGTGAGCAATAAGTCTGTATTTTCGAACAAACTGCTTGTCGCAGGATGAGCATTTAAATTGCTTGGAGTCTGTGTGAGTCCAGCTGTGGTCTTGTAAGAGGGCTAGGCTCTGGAACAAGAGAAAGAATTTTATGAGCTTCGTTTGAGTTCATGGAGTACCATGTAGTCGTTTATTTATGTTATTATGATGTATGTTGACTTGAAAGAGCATGGCATTGAGAGGCTTATTCCACAAATCCCCCCTGAAAATCCCCCTTTTAGGAGGAAAAGTGGAATCTATAAAAAACAGTCTAGAATTCACCCCTGATAATCCCGCTTAGCGGGGAAAACTTGAATTGAAGAAAAAAAAAGATCCCCTGAAAGTGTTTTTTTTTTACATTAGGGTTCAGTTTTCCCTACTGAGGGGAATTCTCTGGGGGATTAGTGAAATAAGCCGGATTATCAGGGGTGAATTCTAGACTGGTTTTTATATATTCCACTTTTCCTCTTAAGGGGGATTTGTGGAATAAGCCGAATTGAGAGTATGTCATGCTCACTTCAGGCGACGATAACAGACTTTTAATGATTTTATAATGAAAATCACGTCTAAACGAGTAGTGTTTATGATTTGGAAAAAATATATTATGTTAAATTAGAGCATTTTCTTAATAACTTAATATGTGAATATTTTAGATTATGTTTATTACATAGTGAAATGAATTTGTAAATTTATGTCTAACGCGGATAAAAAACTGAGAATCACGCAAAATCTATCAAGCGTATTTTTCTTAAACCTTCACCTTTTTAAAGATAATTTGATTATTGATCTTTTAGTATACGTGTTCTATTAAAATACTTTTTGTTTTATGCATAATAAATTAATAATGCGAATTATTTGGGACAGAAATGTGGCGGTATCAACAACGCCACATGCGAACTAGGCATCAAAGACCTGACGTCACAAATCCTGCATCGCGCTATCAGAGTTTACCGCGCGACTAGCATATATACAACATCCCGACATCAACCGTTGGGCACTTGCCCACCAGATACAATACCCGTCTGGTCGGAGGATCCTCCCTTTACTATAGAGTATGAGTGAACTTTACACCCTGTTCCTCATACCTCTAAAGCGCTCCTGGATGGGCGAATCTTATTACTGGCTGGACGTACGACGCGTTGCGTGAGCTCAGTTCAGAACACGCAAGCTAACCACTCAAGGTCACTGGCATATATATGGGCCTTAAATGACTCACAGATGCACAGTGTTTTACGAAGCCCATTTTTCGGACATCACATTTTGATTTAAAAAAACTGATAGAAATAATCATTTAAATGTAAGATTTCGTAACCTCATTTAGCTACCAAGTCTAGTAGTAACAATAAATATTAATTATTCTATAGAGCTGCCTTGACTCCTGTTCCGCGCTGCCCTTTTCACTAGATTTTTTTTTTTTTTTTTTTATTCTACTATGAGTTTGCTCTTGACTTTAGTCTAGGTCTGGATGACAGAGACAAAGTCTACGATGGAGTGAGCTTACCCAGAAGTAGCCTGTTCACTCTCACTTTGAATAGATTAGGGTTGTATGCGTTCGGAAACACAGACGCAGGCAGAGAGTTCCACTCCTTTGCTGCGCGCATTATAAAAGACGTTTGAAAACGCTTAGTGCGAGTTGGTGGAATATCAACTAGGTAGGGGTGGTAACTTGCAGTGCGTCTAGATGTCCGATGGATGGTGTCGATTGCGGAGCTTTCCTGACGCGGAGCTGGGAGTTACCTTTCAAGTACTATAGATCTACCTCCTTCTTGCCTTGAGAGTGCGTGTTAGGTAGTCTTTATAATTTTAGTCACTGTATTTTTTTACCTTCAAATTCATTAAACTGTTCAGTCTATTTTAACCTTTTTTATTTGTTAGGAATAAGTAGACATGACAGATTGGCAAAAAACAAATGAACGAAAAAAAAAAAAATGACAGCGATGCGGACGAGTACTTCGACGCCTATTAAGTGTCCTTTTGTTTTTCTTTTTATATATACAGCGTGTTACGGAAAGGGTATATACATATCAAAGGCACGGATTCTTTTGGTGATAACAAACTACAGGGCAATATTTTTTAATACCTATACCTACATAAATAAAAAGTTAAGAAACATTTAACTAAAAATCAAATGTTTCTAATCGAATTCTACACATCACTAGACCAAGTCAGCTGATCGGTGTCAATAAACTACACACGAAGAAACGGCGGTAACATGTTTGCGTATGTGAATTTAATGTTTGTAAACGCACCCACGATACAGGAGAAATTCCTAGTGGGGCAACGTTTAAAAAAAAAAAAATACTTATGATTTAAATTTAATAAACTATCGTAATAAAAAAAATATTAAGCATTTTCTAGTTAGTGCTTTTGAGCTGAAATTTTGTACAGAGATTCTGAACCAGATACACTCTTCACCCCGTTTGTATGGATATACCCTTTCCGTAACACGCTGTATAGTTTGTTAGTCTTTTAATTTAGTACCAAGTGTAAATAGTTGCGACATATATTGTATATTTCCTGGTTTTTTTATGTTATAATAATTCAAAAAAACGTTAATATAAAATTACAACACTCATTATTCTATTCTATTCTATTTATTTGAACTAGGTTTTTTTTTGTGTATAATTACACATTATATGACATGTACCCATTATATTGTATTTTTTTTCCAGTGCCCGGGTATAGATTGTTTTAAAGTCATGGGATAGCTACAAAAAAATAAAAACAAAATTACAAAAGTTTTATTGGAAAAAAGAAAAGGTGATGAAGACAATGATCTAACAAAACACAATTAACAAGTTTCTACATCACAATATTTTGGTTTGGCCGTTGACTCCCAAACTAAACAGGGCTTGTATCTTGGGGGTCGGATGTTAAAGCCAAAACTTAACAGAATATGTCAAATATACCTGAAACATTTTCCCGCAGACTTCGCACATGCTCTTCGACTTCATCGAAGGGTAGTTGGTTCGATTCTTGTCTGGGTGCATTCTTCTAAAGTGTCTGTAGTACGACAGAGGGTCTGGTAGTTGCATTTCACACTGAAACAAGATCAAAATATTTTGTCACATTTTTTTTTTCTACTAAGTGTATTTGCTTTTGACTCTAGATACAGACAAAGTCTACGATGGAGTGAGCTTAGCCAGAAGAAGCCTGTTCACTCTCACTTTGAATTAATTAGGCTTGTATGCGTTCGGAAACACAGACGCAGGCAGAGAGTTCCACTCCTTTGCTGTGCGCATTATAAAAGACGTTTGAAAACGCTTAGTACGAGTTGGTGGAATATCAACCAGGTAGGGGTGGTAACTTGCAGTGCGTCTAAATGTCCGATGGTAGAAGGGGGCCGGTGGAATGAGGTCGTGGAGTTCATGGGCACACTCGCCGAAGTACAATCTGTAGAAGACCGACAAGCAGGCAACCTTGCGGCGATGAGCCAAGCTGTGAAACTTGGCATCCACCAGTTTTACGTCGCCAATGAGCCTCTTAGCTCTGTGTTCCACCGAGTCAAGCGCAGCAAGTTGGTACTTAGCTGAGCCACCCCAAAGGTGGCTGCAATACTCAATGCAGGATCGGACTTGTGCTTTGTAAAGGGTTAAAAGCTGTCCAGGCGTAAAGTATCGCTTCACCCTATTTAGGACGCCCAGTTTCTTGGCCGCAGTTTGAGCTTTGCTCTCGATGATGGAGCCAAAGTTGAGACCAGATGTCAACTCCATGCCTAGGAGCTCGAGCCGATCAGTTACATAAACCTACATGAGTACTTATGAAACGTCAGAAGCTAGGTGCACGGTTCCAATTGGTCGTTTCCTATGGAGAAGAGCCGGCAAGAAACTCCACGATTACTCTTTTAAAAATAATTGGCTTTTACAATATTTTCAAATAACAGTGATAATAGATATAGGAGGACAGTGTAGACCTTTCAACAATTACCAGCTACTTAAGAAAATAGAAAATTGACAAGAAATCTATAGTCTACTAGGCCTAAATGGTTCTCACATTTACAAAATAGAAAAGAATCTATATAAAAGACATTAAAAAAATCCCTTGGGCAAGCCACAGGAGGAGGTAGATTTTGAAAAAGGTTCCACGAAGAAGCTTTCTCCGCGCTGACATTCTCATTTGTGAACAGTACACATACACACATCAAAAAAATTATATCTGTAATTTTTTAAATTGAACATTATCAAAAAAAAAAAATCTTTGTGGTTTTTCTTTAAATAGAAATACCCTGTTTGAAATTAAAAAATAAAACTATTCTTTATTTAAAAAAAATTGAGTAATTAATCATAATGTAATTGTAACAGAAATTTTATGGAAAGAAAAAGAACCAAACTTAAACAACAATTTATTAATAAAAGGTTTATATTGAATATAATACAGCGTGTTACGGAAAGGGTATATACATATCAAAGGCACGGATACTTTTGGTGATAACAAACTACAGGGCAATATTTTTTAATACCTATAGCTACATAAATAAAAAGTTAAGAAACATTTAACTAAAAATCAAATGTTTCTAATCGAATTCTACACATCACTAGACCAAGTCAGCTGATCGGTGTCAATAAACTACACACAAAGAAACGACGGTTACACGTTTGTTATGATTTAAATTTAATGAACTATCGAAATAAAAAAAATATTAAGCATTTTCTAGTTAGTGCTTTTGAGCTGAAATTTTGTACAGAGATTCTGAACCAGATACACTCTTCACCCCGTTTGTATGGATATACCCTTTCCGTAACACGCTGTATAACTCCTCCCCTAGCTCGAACACATGCGGTGATCTCCTGGGCATGCTGAGAATCAAGTTATCCAGCATTTCTTAGGGTAACCCATTCTTGAATAGCGGCTTCTCTGAGCTCTAGCACTGTCTAGGGACGTGGCTGACGGTTCCCAACAGCTCGCTTAAGAGCATCCCACGCGTGCTCTATTGCGTTTAAGTCAGGCGAGCAGAATCGTAATATAATCTACTGTACCTAACAAAACAGATTTCGATTTTTCAAAGTGATCGCAAACTTTTTTTGATGTGTGTACGTATACATAATATACCGGATGACTTTTTTTACCGTCTCGAAAAAAATTGGGTATACTAGGTGAACGGAGTAGAAGGCTATGGCATAGCAATTTTTTTTTTTTTCAGAAATAAATCTAAATAAAAGATAAAAATATTGAAATTTGGGTGCGTATGATTTAAATTTAAATATTATTTATCGTATTTATTTATTGAATTATGTTTTTTGTTAAATTTCTGTGTTTATTGTTATAGTATGATAAGTTTACTTCAAATGTGTGGTATTTATCCATAGATCAATTTCTTTCTAGGTTAAAGAAAAAATAATAAAAACTATGCCATAGGCTTCTACTCCGTTCACCTAGTATACCCAAATTTTTACGAGACGGTAAAAAAAGTCATCCGGTATATTAGTACATTGTGATACAAGGGTGGAAAGTACCCTTCATACGACGTTTTTCAATACAGTTGTGGAAAATAGTAAAAAACAAATTAAATATGTTTGTTTTAATATATATACATAGGTCAAATAGAAAATAAAATTATCGGAAGTCGCCATATATCTTTCTCGAGATTTTGGGAGCAAAATTTCATCTTGCGCAGTTTTCGCCTCAGATAAAATATCGGGTGGAGTTAATTCCATTTCATCACTTGTACTTGATCTCATATTAACAAAAAAAAAAAATATCACACAAAATTTTCAGATAATGGCGCATTTTTGCAACTGAACATTTTTTTTTTTAAACGAAAACAGCCTATACAGCCTATTCGATTTTCGACAAAATAATGTTGATGTGAAAATAATTTACCTAATTAAAACTAAATTAAATATATTAATTACGTGTCATGATGGCCCGTTGGTTAAGGCCTCGCCTCTCATGCATGAGGTTGTGGGTTCAAATCTGCGCAAGTACCAATGTGACTTTTTCAATTCATATGTACTTTCTGAGTTTATCTTGGACATTACTGACATCGGTGAAGGAAAAACATCGTGAGGAAACCTGGACTTATAGTTAATATAAGTCTGAAATCGCCAACCCGTCTTGAGCAAGCGTGGTGATCAATGCTCGTGCCTTCTCTGTATGAGAAGAGGCCTTTGCCCAGCAGTGGGACAGTTATAGGCTGGTATTATTATTATTAAATATATTAAACACCCATTTAAAAGACTTTTGGGACTCATTAATTTTTCCTCGTATTAAATCTATCCCATTTTATTATATGTATGAAAACTCTTTGCTACTAAACTTTTTAAATTGTCTTATAAATTTAAAACTAAACTGCAAAACAAAACGATCGAGCTTGTAAATGGTCACGACTGCGTAACAGAAAGATGCATATTATGCAAAAGATTTAATCATTTACAGCCTCTGAAAGTACGCCATGTTTAACAATTGATTTGGGTTCTAGGGGTCATAAATATGGTGAAATTTTCGAAATACTCAACTTTAGGTGCAAGACCAATAGGTAGATTTTTTCTGACGAAATCTATCTAATAAAAACCAATAAACATATAGGGTATAGGGTAATTGGTAAAACACTAACAACCTCTCAGGGCCTCAAGTCTGCTATTACAATAGTGTCAGAATGGTCTCGCCATTGTGAGTATTTGACAGTGTTTGTATGGCAAATCTGTCAAAAACTCACAATGAAGAGACCATTCTGACACTATTGTAATAGCAGACTTGGAGCCCTGGACTTATATATGGTGATGTTTCGGTTTATATTTTGTTTTGATCCTTAGTTCATTAAACAAGCGCAAAGAACAAAAATAATGATGTTTAAGGAGAGACATAGTGTTTTTATCATGATTTTTAAATCATGATTAAAAAAAAAACTATTAATCTAATCTTATTAATTTTTATTTTTTTTTTTATTTTTTATTAATTTTTATTTTATTTTATTTGTGTTATTAATCTTTGTCTTTTTTTAAAAAGACAAAGATTGAGCACGCTTTATCGACACGGGCAAGGCTAGCGTATTAATCTAGTTTTCAAATCTTACCTGTTCACAAGTTATAGGTCCTTCAGGCTTGTATGTGTTCCGTTTCTTCTTCCCTTCGGTATCGTTGTGAATCTTACCGCTGTCTTGTTCCCTATAGTTACGACGGACATGTGGCTTGCTTGATTTTCTGTTAAAAAGATTTAAAATAAGATCAAGATTTTATTTACCAAACTCATTTTGATGACTAACTTATAATTATAAGCTCAGGGTTGGCTTTAGTATCGTGCGGCACGCGGAGGGGGTTAAAAAGGGTCAAAGCTAGTAGAGTTTGGGTCCCCGATTGTAACGCTATCACTCTTATTACAAGGTAATGCATATTTTTCGAGAAATTAATGAAAAATGTTTCTAACCTCAAATCAGTTTTATAGCGAAAACGGAACGTTAAAATGGGCGATTGACAACTAAATCTGTTCCACATATTGTCTATGGTGCAAAATTACGTGAAAAGTTGGCAAAATGGAACGTAAAAAAAAGATATTAATGTTATTGTGTCACTGTCATTGTTCATGTTCATTCCGTTCACAGACTACTTGAGTACTTACTTGGACTTGGGGCACCCCGAGTCGGATAGATTAGGTTAGAAGGGTATGGCGGGGTCGAATGAGCGAGCGAAGCGAGCGAATAGACCCCGCCATACCCTTCGTGGTTATTTTTTTTTAAACCACTCAGTAGTAGGAGCCCCGCGTAGCGGGGCTCCGTCGACCGCCCTTCCCTCGACTGTGCTACATTGAGCGCTTTTTATGCGACTATAAAATTTTTTGAGGTTAGGTTACTATTATTAGTTTTTCTCAAGAACGGTGTGTTGCCTTTACGTGAAAGTGGTGTCAGGGCAGACGGGCACCTCCTCATTTCCACTTCCAACCCAAATTTTAACCCTACTACGCCTTTTTAAGCGACTATAGTGTTTTGAGGTTAGGTTACATTTATCGGTTTTTTCAGGAATGGTGCATTACCTTTTAATGGGAGTGGTACCAGGGGGCAAGAGGGACCCCCCCTTTCCTCCCCCCCAACCCCCTCCCCCTACGCGTGCCGCACGATACTAAATTTTACCCTTCCCCCTAAACGAACCTTAACATAGTTGATAATATATTTTTCAACACACTTGCTTGTAAAGTGACTATAATGGTTCATTATTCAGCTTATTACACTCGTGTTCATTACTTTACATTGGTATCGATTCCCTTGTTCACAAACTTAACTAAATTTAAGTTCAATGCATCTTTTTCTTTTTATTTCATTAAGAAAAGGACAGAAGATAAATTTTAGTTTAGTCCTGTCTAATGAATCAGCGCTTGACGTATTTTGACGTAATTTTAGTCGGCAAGTTTTTAATCACGTCTAAACTTGTATGGAGTAGTGACAGGCGCTGATTAATTGGACAGGACTAAACTAAAATTTATCTTCTGTTCTTTTCTTAATGAAATAGAAAGAAAAAGATGCACTGAACTTAAATTTAGTTTAGTTTGTGAACAAGGGAATCGGCACCATTACCACACGAGTGTTTTTACTTTACATTACCAAACTTGTGTTTATTATTTTTCATTACCATACAAGTGTTTATGACTTTACATTATCACACTTGTGTTTTTACTTTTTTTTCAATCTGTCTCTGTGACTTATGGCAACGCATTTAGGTTCATTATTCAGCTTATTATACACTTTTGTTTTTTACTATACTGTCACACAAGTGTTTAATATGACTGTGACTCTTATGGTAACGCATTTAGGTTCATTATTCAGCTTATTATACACTCGAGTTTTTTACTATGCATTACCACACTAGTGCTTTTTTTTACTTAACATTACTACACTAGTGTTTTTAATTTACATTACCACAATAGTGTTTTTACTTTACATTACCACAAACTCAAAAGATCATTTTCAGACAGCAATCTACATGGTCCTCAAATGATCTGACCAAGGTTATGTCTGGACTCTAAAAGAGACTGGAATATTTAGAGAAAGGAATAATTATAATGACGTTTAAATACCGGGATTTAAAAATTATGAATGATTTATTGTACTTTATTTATAGTTACAAATGATTGATTTGAAAAATCATACATACTTTTTTTTGGGTTACAGTTTGTTAAATATTTTTGTTTTGTATGAAAATTTGATAAATTAAGTTACTTGGAATTATTAAAAGTCACAGAACAAAATTTGTTTTTTATGATGTTAGTCCCTAATATATAGTGCTTGCTGGTTTTGTTAGTGTTTTACCAGTAACTCTGTATAATGTACAATTTTTTTTGTTTTCCCTAACAAAATATTAAATTAACAATCGACCGGTTGTGAATAATAGATGTTCTGAATATGTTTAGAATTTATATTAGTTTGCTATACTTACATTTCATCACTATGTTTGGCTGATAACTGCACGTGTCTTTGTAAAGCCTCCTTACTTATAAATTGTACATCACATTTCGTGCACCTCGGACCGTTTGTCGGGACCTGTGAGAGATAGATACAATGTTTTATTTATCTTGAAAAATTCTTTGTGAAATGTAGGAGAGATCGGCGCTTGCACTTTTAAAGTATAAAGTCTGTCCATGCCAAGGTTGCCTGGAAGAGATCGCAGTATGCGATAAGGCCAAAAGACCTATATTATACACCGATAAATTTTAGTGGTTGTTTTCCCGCAGCAGAACAACTTGCCATAAGGAGTACTTTCGGAATATAGAGTGAAAGTAAAAAAATAAAGATGTTTTTGTTTTAAAAATAATTTAAAAAATATGCATCAACTCGAAAACGTGAGAATCAATAGTAACACTAGAGGTAACTTGTAGGTACTACTCGAATCGCACGCGCCGCCAACAAAGGGAACAGCGATTCATAAATGTTCAAAGCAAAATAAATTCTCGCACGTGGTGATTTTTCACAATGGTTAATCTGCCATTTTTTGTTTCTAACATTTAATTTGTTTATAAAACGATTGTATTACCAAACAAAACCATTTCGCTGCGGGAAAACAACCATTTAAATTTCACGGTGTATAGTGTATAAGTTTTTCTTTTCTTTTGTAATGTGTAATTAAAAAATATGAAAAAAATAAAACAGGCGACTTCCAAAAAAAAAAAAAAACGCTACAAAGTGAAAAATAACTTTAATTTCGGAAGTCGGTGGCAAAAAACTAAAATAAAGATCCAAAGACACGACTTCCGAAATTAAAGTTATTTTTCACTTTGTATTGTTTTCTTTTTGGACGTCGTTTTTTTTTTTGTCAAAAGTTTTCTACACCGGCATGGCATTTTAGTCGTCTTACAAAGACAGCCCACTTCATGTATCCAATGATTACTAATCATTCATGCAAAAAAATAAAAAAAATGAATATAGGAATGGAGCGGCGACATCCTTATCAGAGTTCATTCACCCTAACGCAAAAATGTGTTTCTTACTATTGCAACTTAAACTTGATCTAAATCCATTCTGCGACGCCCTTGTATCACAAGGCTCGGACTGCACTCGTAACAGGGTGTTTTAAACTATGTCATGCGTATAATATATGTATAAAAATAAAAATTCAAATTCAAATGTTCCAAAAATTTTTTTTACATGAATGATTAGTAGTCATTGGATACATGAAGTGGGCTGTTTTTGTAAGACGACTAAAATGCCACGGTGTATGTGCTAAGTTTGTCTTTTGAGTGCTAAAACTTAAAACTATCTTTAGTCAACTAAGTCTGTCTTCTGAATAGTATACTCTGTAACTCATATTATGTCAATAAAGATTATTATTATTATTATACTTACTTGTTCATCATCAAACCGGTGTTTCAGCTTCTTGTGAAGACCTAGCCCCTTGTCGCTAACGAAGGAGTAGCCACACAACTGACACACGATGTCTGAAGGGTGCTTTATACGAATGTGACTCATGTAGGTTGAAAGTTTACTGTAAATCAACAATAAATAATAATTAACAATACTTAAAAAAAAAAAAACAGGGCAATCTTTGGGGACTGCCTATAGAAGTGAAAACTAAGTACATATATACACAGTATACATATAGCTCATGGAAAACGTTCGGTGACGATGACGCGAGTTCCATGATTTTTGTTCACCCAAAAAGTACTCAGCGCACCTATAGAAGTGTTCACTTCAAAAGTGATCGTATTTATTATTATGTGAGTAATCAGCGCTTGACGTTAAACTTGTATGGAGTAGTGACAGGCGCTGATTACTTTGACAGGACTAAACTAAAATTTATCTTCTGTCCTTTTCTTATTGAAATAGAAAGAAAAAGATGCACTGAACTTAAATTTAGTTTAGTTTGTGAACAAGGGAATCGGCACCAATATCAGCGATGAAAAAATCAAAGACACTTACTCGAAATTCTCCATACAATGTGGGCAAACATATTTAGTTCCATTATGATATTCCTCATGTAGTTTAGCTGCATGCCTGAAAAGCCACATGAAACCCTATTTAGGTATTATGATGTAAGTAGCAAACAAGATTTCTAACTAATACTCAATCTTTATCTATATACAGGATACGTTTTTAAACAGTGCGCATTTTTTGCTGCTACAGTATCAGTAATAGAACGTATTTCCATTATATGTCTAATACTTTTTTTTTTTTGGTCCTTGAAATCAGCAAAATATGGATACAATCTATTCGTAATAATATCAATGGGCGAGCGCACAGCTGATAGGTACCTACTACTGCGTTCCGCTTCACTAACCGCGCTGCTGGCGCGTTGCGCGACGAGTATCCATTATACCAGTTTCAAAATAAACATCTTTCGTTAACGATAACTTAATTTGTTTGTATTAAGACATCAAAATAAGAAATAGGTGTACAATAAAACACGTTCAAGTTTAATTTGTCAAAGTTTGCTCATTGGTTAAAAACTTTTCCTGTATAGTGGCACCGGTGACTGAAAAGTTGTGTGAAAATCGGTTGTCATGGTATGGGCATGTGATGCGGAGAAATGAGGGAAATGTCGTGAGAAAAGGTTTGAGATGATTGTGGCTACACGAGTGGGGGATGTTTAAAGATACACAGTCCATTTGTGTGAAAGATGATATGGCTAGAAAGGGGTTATCCATGAAGTATGGAAGAAAAATACATGTTGTGGCGACAGTGCCGGTTTTAGCATTACCGGCGCCATGGGCGAGGTTTCTTTGGCGCCCACTTTCAACACTCCAATTCACACGTGAAAAAAAGCCAGGTGTTTTTTTTTAAACTACGTTTATTTCAAAGAAACTTAAAAAAAAAATTGCCTTTCTATCGTCTAACTCTCAAAAGCATCAGTCTATGTTTTCTGCAATTTGTTTTTCGATTGACAAAATTGCCAAGTTTGTCAATCTCGATTGAGATTGTGTCGATCGCAGATAGGTTTATAACAGCTTAAGCTTAGAAAAAGTTATTTCCCCACTCGCTACCGTTACAGGTATAGTGACCAATATTCTCAATGGAAGGACGAGACGGGAAACCAGACATGAAGGAGCGCCCCTTCATGCCTGGCGCCCTTGGGCGGTCGCCCAACCGCGCCCTACCCTAACGCCGCTACTGTGTGGCGACCACAAATAAATTGGGATAAACCACAAATAAACTGGAATAAGGGCAGGAGAATGATGATGTTTTGTCATATAATTCTGTCATCAGCGGCAGCGCCAGCTTATTTATTTAAACTTCATGTACAATTGTGGTACATAGGCGGACTTAATGCCACAAGGCATTCTCTACCAGTCAACCTTTGGGTTAAATATAAAAACATAGTTATAGGGTACAAAAATAATGTCTAAAATACTAACTTTTTGATTACGAGAATTTATATATTGATACTACACATAATACAAATAAACTAATAGATATTTTAACAAATACCACCTAATAATAATTACTATGACTAGACTATTATTTAGTCTGACTTATGTAGTGGTTACGAACTTTTCTTTTAAAAGTAAATTGAAAAAAAAAAAGATAATTTAAAAGGTAGCGCGTTCCAGAGCTTTATTGTAGAGATAGCGTAAGAATTTGACATAAAACCAAGCTTATCACCCACGTCCCACTTGACTCGCCTTGCCTAGGTTTATTTATTTTTTCAAATGTATGCAAAAGTACACAATAACTGAAAGGCGATCTTAATGCCTTCCTGCCCTAATGGTTTCTAAATCCAATTTACGTTATTCCAAACCCAGTTTAAACCATTCATAAGTCGCACATCAGACGGAAGATTCGTCACGTAACGGCAGAACGTACACTCTCAACCGATGATATAATAACCGGCACGAGTCGTGAGCACAGATGTGCAGTAGGGGGGGCAAGCCCGCGCATGTACACTTTCGGCTAAATAAAAATGACACGCGAGAGTCCAATAGACGACTAGTATCGACTGACGAACCAATCGCATGCAGCTCGGCGCTCCCCAGCTTCTTCATTCCGCCAAAGAGACCAAAAAATTTACTACTGCGCTGGTGTCAGTTTGTGCTCAGGACTCATGCCGGTTACTATA
This sequence comes from Dryobota labecula, assembly GCA_947523025.1. Taxonomy (NCBI): domain Eukaryota; kingdom Metazoa; phylum Arthropoda; class Insecta; order Lepidoptera; family Noctuidae; genus Dryobota; species Dryobota labecula. Next base: position 5,392,635 of record OX383314.1, read on the forward strand.
GTTAGGCCTGTGTTCACCCACATTTAAATCAACTGTTTAGATATTTAATCAGTTGTTTACTCAAAATTTCATAGGAAATTTGACATAAACCAACTGTTTAAATACCTAACCGGTGGTTTGAATGTTGGTGAACACAGGCCTTAGTGCGTCGAGCATACACTGGAAGTTAACTAAGTTACGCCCGTCCAATCTTCGGTCAGATGTGCGACCACCCCTAATCTTGCTATCTTGAAATATTTCAGTCTACTTACCTTCTAAAGGTCACATAGTTACATCTCTTACAGCTAAACTTCTGCATATGACTGGTTGTATGGTTTCTGAGCGCTTGTAACTTTTTGAAGCGTATCTTACATATAGCACAGCTGTATACTCCACATTGCTGAAAGAAATATTTTTGGTCTCGTAAAAAATTGACTAATGAAAAAAGTATTATAAAATAAATTATCTGGCGAAACTTCACAGAAGTAGTGTGGGTCATATCATCTGGGCCTCAAGTCTGCTATTACAATAGTGTCAGAATGGTCTATCATTGATTTCATAATTGTTGATTTTGACAAGTTTGGTAATCTACTAATATAATGGCATCATTATGACTCTCCAATGTTCAGCCACTGACACTCCATAGAAACAAATTTGGTAATCTCGTACATAATGACAAATGACACTTCCTACTAAATTTCCAACTTCCTACTACTTCAGATTGCTTATAAATAATATGTAAAAATATATACAAATGAATTCTGGCATGAATAAATGTTCAAAATGCCATTGTAATACGAGACCATTGACCGACCAATGATCGACCATTATGAATTTAGCAGATTACGAACTTTTAGCAAAATGACAATGGGATCGTGTTGGAGTGACGAATTTATAAAAATAGCAGACTTGGGCCCCAGATGAAGAAAAAACAAAAAAAAAAATGGTTTTCTGTATTTCAGTTTACGGACGATAATTTTACGTGATAACGTAACACAAGCGGAATACTTAGGCCGATCGTGCCTCTCTATCGCTTGTTCCGCGCTCTCGCTTACACACTCGGCTCAGGCGGAACGTGACAATGAGTCATGCTTTTTCGTGCGTGAAGCCGTGCGTTCATTGATTTGTAGACGTTACCACGTCAATAGATTTCCTAAACTCAACTTCAAACAAGTAGCTACTGCTGCTCGAGAACAACTGCCCTCGGGACGCTCTCGAACTAAGAAACAATCCATACCAATATTATAAATGTGAAAGTAACTCTGTCTGTCTGTCTGTATGTTACCTTTTCACGCCTAAACCGCTCAACCGATCGTCATGAAATTTGGCAGAGATATAGCCTGGGATATGGAGACGGACATAGGCTACTTTTTTACGCGATAACCGACATCTACGCGGGCGGAGCCGCGGGCAAAAGCTAGTAAACTATAAATTAGAATGTCCATTTAAGTAATTTCCCTACTTCACTTCTTTCTAACCATAAAACACCGCGTGAGAGCGAGTAACCAATATCAATTATTTTGGGGAATCCCAGAACATTGGGTTGCCATCTTTGTGAAAATCAAAATCAACTAAATTTTGCAGAAAAACCTGAAAAGTAAATAAATATTGTTAACGTAATCACCATCCAGACTCCCCCCCCCCCCCTCTTGGTGCTTACGTAATACTTGAAAGACCTAGAATCTGGAGAATGCTCGACCCCTGTCATACAGGATGTCCTAGTTCAGGGCATCAAGTCTGCTATTACAATAGTGTCAGAATGGTCTCGCCATTGTGAGTTTTTGACATATTTGCCATACAAACACTGTCAAATACTCACAATGGCGAGACCATTCTGACACTATTGTAATAGCAGACTTGAGGCCCTGGTGTCGAGATGTCATTGATGTAACGTGTATTGATGTTTGGAAATATATAAATTATTAATTAAAATAATAATAATCAAAATAATAATTATTCTATTCTAATAGGGTAGGTAGGCCTCTGGTGTGGGATGCAACCTGTGTCCACACCCTTGCGCCATCTCATGTTTCAAGCACGGCTGGCTGTGCTGGCGCTACTGCTGCGGCTGCTGAGACCCTCAAACGGCGCAAATTCTGTAACCTTATGGGTAACTACAGTTTTGAGCCGTTTGGGGTCGAAACGCTCGGGTCATGGGGTCCGAATGCATGTCTCCTTTTTAAAGAAATTTCTCGCCGACTGGTCGACACTTCACGTGACCAGATAATAATAATTTTAATATAATTATAATTTTAGAATTCGCTTTGGCAATGCCAGTCTTCTGGGCATGTTTCCGGATGACAGCGATGCGGACGAGTACTTCGACGCCCATTAAGCGTCCTTTTGTTTTTCTTTGTATTTTTTGTTTTTGATATATTAAGTTTGTTAGTCTTTTAATTTAGTACCTAGTGTAAATAGTTAGTTGGGACACATATTGAAAGAAAGAAAGAAAAATAGGTTTATTTGTCACAGAAACACGTGCATACAAAAAGATAATTAACTTGAGTAGGTGGTATACAGAAAAATAAAAAAATAATAAAAAGATCTACATTCCAATCACGAGCACAAAACAAAAAAGTCGGCAGCTGCACGTCATGACTGTGACAAGAAGGCTTCCACTCAGCATGATGCTGTGCTATGAGGGACCCACAGCACAGCGCTGATTTTCAGTGGTTATCCGGAAAAGACATACGGAAACCAAGTCAGGCTTAAAGAAATTAAAATAAATAGGCAACTAGATAAAATAAAACAAACAGTACTCAGAATATAATCTATGTAACTATACAACCAGATATATAAATAAATATTATTAGATAAAAAAAAAAAAAAACAAAATAATCCGCAGGCATCACGCGCGTGTAGAAATAAATAAATAAATAAAGTAGGTATCCACTAAAACATACTATTACGCAAGAATATAATTATGTCTCGCTCACACCCCCACCTCCGCGTCGCCTGCGCGCGCGCTCACAATCACATTATACAATCAAAATTCTATATTGTATATTCTGTAAATATAATAAAATGTAAAAAAATACTATTAAAAAAAAAACATACTATAAAAATCTAATCAAAACACTCAATTTGTAAGTAGCACTACAAATTGGCATTCACAGGTACGTTTTCCGATTCATTTGTTAACATCTGATAATTTTGGAACAGGTTATAGACAAAACTAGTACTTACATCCGTATGCCGTATCATGTGTCCTGTATATGCATCTTTATCCAAAAACCCTTTAAAACATTCATTGCACTTAAATCCCGAATTCGTATAATTACTTGAATACTGTCTTTTAGTAACCTCATACATTTGTTCTTCCTGATTTAAATCCTTAATGTTAAAAATATCATTATTCAATACTTCATTCGCTGGCTTGCAACGACCATCTTTCTTTTTCTTTTTGACTTTCTTCGTATCTTTTCCTATTTTTTGTATATTATCGTCGCTAGAATCTACGTAGTTAAATATAAGGGTGTCATCATCTCTTAAATCTAAGTTAGGTAAATTTATTTGATGTATTTTTTGTCGTTTATTCCTCTTGGCCTTGGGGCTGGGGGTGGTTTCTTGGTCGCTGCAGTACACAAAATGATAATCTGCGTGATCGGCTTGGAATGTTCTCGTCCGAAGGGTCGTTGTAAGATTGTGCGCGGCTAGCGTGGTGTCTATGAGAGATACATCGAGAGGTTGCTGCAAACAAAAAAGTCCAATCATTTATTATAAATAGGCACATAAAACGCACTTTTGAACGTTCAATTTGCAAAAAATAGTAGATTGTTATAGATATATAGATTATATAATATATATAAATATAGATTATACAAGGGGCTAAAATGACCCATTTGTACGAGGTAGTTTTACTCCCGAGCTTTAGCGAGGGAGTAAATAGACACCGAGTTATAATGGGTTTATAGCGCCGTGTTACACTACTTTTCACTACGATTGCGAGAAAATAAAATAATCCAATACAATATTAAAAATAAATTACGGCCACTAATTCAATTAGCAAATTAGAGGAAAAATCGTAGCCCCGCAGCGCCTTGCATGCATTCTACCAAAGAGATCGCCGATTATAGTTCCATTTAAAAAAATAAAATTTTGTTCTTTTTTTATGAAACAGTCGAGTCTTTGTTCATGATTATTCTACTTATGACTAAAAACTTTTTCGTTTTTGTAGGCTCATTGTCATTTGACAGACAAAAATTAAAAAAAAAAAACTTCTTCCCCTAGAGAAAGAAATGCTATTTTTGATTCGCTCAGGTACGCCACAATGACGGTCTTTTTGTGCAAGAGGAGTGAAAAATGATTTGATTCTAGTTGCCCCGTCCAAAAGACGTGAGTTCGATGAACTCTGTAGCTAGGCAGAAAGTGAACAGCTGATTTCGAGCGTCGTTCGTTAGAGTATTTCAACATCCATTGCAGATCTTTTTTATTTTAGCTTTTTATTTATGTAAATGGAGTGCTGCTTACAGAGAATGTAATTTTTCTTTCAACTACGTAGAATTAATCACTACAAAACCGATCACAAAGGACGTATTTTTTGCTTAGAACCAAAACAGTGCAGAAATGTTATATAAAATATCATGGCTGCACAGTTTTTCATTAATGCACTGTTTTTATTTAGATATAAATTTACCACAGAGGTTTAATGTCTCCCGTTAAGCTTAATATAAAATGTATGCAATAGATCTAAAAGATACTGGCTGAAAATAAAAATCGGCTGAATAAAACCGAATTAGAGAGAGTAAAAAAATAAATAAACATATAGCACGCATTTTGTACCATTGTAAAACTTTGATCCGACTTGCTAAAGTGAGTGATTAATGTTAAGTACTACGTTTTCTCTTTGCGTATTTGACAAAGCAGGACATATACCTACATTGCATAGGTAGGATACATAGGCACATTGTTTATGTATACTCTGTTCCAGAACTATTTGATGATAATGTAAACAAACGGATCAGAAAACGTACCTGTGGATGCCAATTTGTTGTGCCACTTACAAATTAATTTATTATTTGAATACTTAAATACTAATTTTGCATCACTTTAAGATGTTTTTCATTTGACAAAAGGGATCAAATTGAGCGCTTCGATTTATTATTTGAATACTTAAATCCAAATTTTGAATCACTTTGAGATGTTTTTCATTTAACAATAGGGATCAAATTGGGCGCTTCGATTTATTATTTGAATATTTAAATCCTAATTTTGAATCACTTTGAGATGTTTTTCATTTGACAATAGGGATCAAATTGAGCGCTTCGATTTATTATTTGAATACATAAATCCTAATTTTGAATCACTTTAAGATGTTTTTCATTTGACAATAGGGATCAAATTGAGCGCTTTGATTTATTATTTTAATACTTAAATCCAAATTTTGAATCACTTTAAGATGTTTTTCATTTGACAATAGGGATCAAATTGAGTGCTTCGATTTATTATTTGAATACATAAATCCTAATTTTGAATCACTTTAAGATGTTTTTCATTTGACAATAGGGATCAAATTGAGCGCTTCGATTTATTATTTGAATACTTAAATCCTAATTTTGAATCACTTTAAGATGTATTTCATTTGACAATAGGGATCAAATTGAGCGCTTCGATTTATTATTTGAATACATAAATCCTAATTTTGAATCACTTTAAGATGTTTTTCATTTGACAATAGGGATCAAATTGAGCGCTTCGATTTATTATTTGAATTCTTATATCCTAATTTTAAATCACTAAGTTGTTTTTCATTTGAAAATAAGACTGATGACAAAAAAATTTTTTTTGACCGTCATGTAGATAATAAAAAAAATATTGGACACGTATTTTTTCTTTTTTTACGTAATCAAAAAATTAAGGTGATACATTGAGTTCAAATGTGGCATGACGTCACTGTATGCTAGATTTTATACGTAGTTTGTTAGAATTGTGACGTAACGAGCCCCCACTCCCCAACTTTAATGTTTTATCTTTGCATTTTTTGTTAAGAGCCATTTCACAAAATTTTAACGCTCGAGTTTAGGTAAAAGACGGCAGCGCTGTGTATGTGAGCGTAACTATCCACACATACACAATTTAAGCAGTGTAACGCGAGTGTCGAGACGGACTAAATAATCTTGAGCCATTATAATAATAATGCGGTATTTAGAGATTTATTAAAAAAGTTATTTTATTTATTCAGTCTACTAAAGCTTTCTAGACTAATAAAAAAATACAAATATATGTTTTGAAAGTATATAATAAAAATGAACAGGAAAACAATCACATCGTACAAAATATAAGTGTTGGTCATTATTATTTGATGTCAAGTAATAATGACTATCACTTACGTTAAATAAATATTTGTCGTAAAGGCATTGATCTTGCTTTTCTAGGGTCTATAATTTCCGGCAATACGGAATCTTCGTAAAAACGAGTCAATTTGGGAAGCATCAAAATGTTGTGGTCGTAGTATAATATCACGGCTACGATATGAGCACTCGACAATTGAGATGCGGGAAAAAGTAGCACAGGTCCTTCCTCGATGGGCGCTCGCGCTGTACTAAACGGTGCCCACTTGTGCATCGCAATTTATTCTTTTTTAGAGTGTTTAAAAAAAGGATATTGTGGCTAATTAAATGAAGGGATTTTAATCAAACTTGAGAATTCGATTTGTTAAAGAACATAGTTCATTTTGAGATGATTTTTAAAATGTAATTACGCTTTATTCAAACAAAAAAATCGCAATATAATTGCGAATAAATCGTAAAAATTGTCCTAAGTCTTTATTTTTTTTACCTATTAATGTTATTAATAATCGAAATTCTAGTACGTCATTTGTCGACAAAACTATATGTCTGATGCTTTGTGTATTTTTTTCAGTCAAATTTATAAATATTAATTATAGAAATAGGAGTCTGAAATTGCCTCTGCGCTGATTTTTCAGTAAACTAGTTCTGGGAGATTAATAACTACAAAGTACACAAATAAGTTTTTGTAAATGTGTTACATGAAGTGTCAATACGAAAGAATCATCTATTATTTACATATATTCACCAATACCAGAGAATTAACTAAGATGGTAAATTAGGCGACTAAAATCTTAGATATTCGCGCGAAAACGTAAAATGGCTCTTAATATGATAAAGCAAAAAATGTCTAATATTTTTTTTATTATCTGACTGACGGACTAAACAGATTTTTTTTTCTACCCACGAAACATCCCTATTGAAGTAATTTTTAAAACCTCAATTTGCTTCGAAGATTTTTCAATGTAAATTTAATCATCATCACCATTGCTCTCAAAACGGTGAAGGAAAACATATTGAGGTCATGTACACTCAAATGTCTGGCTGGTGGTGGCGTGTGCGTTGGATCATTAAGTTCCCTTCAAAATGGTTGAGATAAATGGTGCTGATCCATGCGTCATGTTCGTGAACGGGCGCCGTCAATTGGGACTGGTCATCTCTTAGCTGCCACGGCTTATTTTAATTGATTTTAATTTTTGAATTGCTTTTTGTTTTTATTACGGACGCTTCTAACGGGCACGTCTTTGTACATTGTTCTCACATGTATAATTTCAACATGGATGTTGTAACCAATATTTTGTTTTAAAAGAGTGTCCGTGGAGTTTCTTGCCCGTTCTTCTCCATAGGAAACTACTACGCTTTGGAATGGGCAACTAGCTTCATCTTTCTGACTGACCGACCCCTTGATATGTATTCTGTGCCCTTGACAGTTGAAAAGTGCTTGTAATTGGTTTATTTGAAATAAATGCTTTGAGTTTGACATGAAACATAATGTCAAACTCAAAGCATTTTTTTTTAATCTAGGGCATCTCAGAGTTAACCATGAGAGGTTGAGACTCTTTAACCGGTCTTTCCTGTGGTTGCCTTAAGCTCCTAACGAAACTTAATGACTCCAGCCAGGGCGTAAAAACTTATAAGCTAAACGACTGCGCGCTAAGGGCACCCCCTGTGGGGTACGAACCTCGGCTTAGGGCAGAGTCGGAGGGAGGATGGCAAGGGACCGACGGTGGCTGGATAAAATCAGGGTTATGGTTATTATCAGGGGGATTTAAAGCTACAGGCTCAGCTATTACGCGGGCTGGCGCTTCGCTTACGAGCAAGGGTCGGGGAGGACTATTTAGTCGGGGATTTAGCGCGGGGCCTCGGCGGCAAGGTCGGAATCAGCGTTTATTTCACACACAGTTGTACTTAAAGTTTACACTTTCATCAAAGAGTTTAGGACCAGATTATAGGTACCGAGAACTCCGCTCCCCTCCGGTGCGGACGTCGACTGCTCACTCACATTGATGAACGGGCGAATCAGGGAATACAGTAAAGTGTTCGTTTGTATCGCTCGCGTCCTGAATGTAGTGAACGAAGTCATCCTTGCGTTGCACTCCCAGCAAACTCGCGGAGGCAGTGACTCACCCTGGCCTTCTTCCTGTTGGATAAATAGTAATCATTTTTTTAAATATTTTTTTGCCTCGAGAACCACGCTATCCATTAGTATTAGTAGAAAACAGCATGAAAATCGATGCAGCAGTTTTAGAGTTTATCGCGAACAGACTGACAGACAAAACAGACAGACCACAGAAAAAAAATCTTTTCCATGGCTTCTTTACCACCTATATGTGTATCTCTTAAAATATTTCGTGTTTGAATAGATACAACCTATATAAAGGTGTTTTCTAGGGTTCCGTGGCCCGTGGGAAACAAGGAACCCTTAGGCCTCTGCCTCGAATCTTGCGGGCAGCGGCCCGGCGGCGGCGGCGGCGGCGCGGGAGCGGCAGGATCTAATGCGTAAAATTAAATGGACCGGCCCTCGATACCAGCGGCGCGGGCGCGGGCAACGAGCGGTGCACTCCAGTCAAGCGGTGACCGCCCAAGCGTCTGTATTGCAGTGTTGTGCAATTTATTTTTGTGACGTTAGGAATAAGTTTGTATCAAAAAGATGTCGCCGTTGTTCAGACATTTCATTCACGAATAAAAACAAATATCTCGACGACACAACCACGAACATTACGCCGCTATCTGCCCGCTGGTTTCGAGAACGGGTCTGAGTTGCCCGCGCCGCTACCGCGCCGCCGCCGCCGCCGCGCCGCTGCCCGCAAGATTCGAGGCAGAGGTCTTATAGTTTCGCTTTGTCCGTCTGTCAGTCAGTATGTCTGTAGTACCTAAATAAACAATGAATAACATTGAAACTTACCCCATTGTTCTGGTTGTTGAGTACTTCCTGGAAAGTTGTTCGATTTTGTGGGGGTATAGTATACAGTTTTCTGTCACTGGACAGGCATAAGCAGCATACCTGTGAGAAAAAAATGTTTTGGATAAAACCGCAGTTTGTATGGTAAAGTATAAATAAACCCTCCAAAGAAAAAAATTATAATATAATAAAAAAAAAACAAAGATAAGGAAGTAAAGAGTATACTATATACACCGTGGCATTTTAGTCGTCATACAAAGACAGCCCACTTCATGTATCCAATGACTACTAATCATTCATGTAATAAATTTTTTTTTTTTGAACATTTGTTTATTTTATTTTATTTTTATTAATTATGACGCATGACATAGTTTAAAACACCCTGTTACGAGTGCAGTCCAAGCCTTGTGAGTTGTGATACAAGGGCGCTGCAGAATGGATTTAGATTAAGTTTAAGTTGCAATAGTAAGAAACACATTTTTACGTTAGGGTTGAATGAACTCTGATAAAGATGTCACCGCTCCATTCCGCGGCGCCCTTGTAACACAAGGCTCGGACTGCACTCGTAACAAGGTGTTTTAAACTATGTAATGTGTCATAAATAATAATAAAAAAACAAATGTTAATTTTTTTTTATGAATGATTAGTAGTCATTGGATACATGAAGTGGGCTGTCTTTGTAAGACGACTAAAATGCCACGGTGTTTACGGTGTATCTATTCATACACAAAATATTTTAAGAGAAACATCTATAGGTGGTAAAGAAGCCATAGCAGCGAAAAAAATTATTTATTTAAGTGTTTATTTTTACATAATTATTATAATTTTAAAATTGCTTGAGACATTTTGCATAAAAACCTTTACTTACCTTTTTTTTTTAATACTATGAATGACCCGCCCGGACGCGGCGACGGTGGCAGCACGAGCGTGGTGCCTTTTGATAATTCATCATCATATCAAGTAATTTTAAATTATTTAATTTTTTAAATAATATACTCAGATTAAAAATAAAAAAAACGATTCCATGGCTTCTTTACCACCTAATATTTCGTGTTTGAATAGATACACCTGTATTTTAATTTTTTTATATAAATAACTAGGCATGGAAATGGAGCACAGTGGCTCGATTTAGGAGTCTGGGAGGCTCCCAGACTTCTCGATATAAGTAGTATACTCTTTCCTCTCTTATGTTTGTTTTTTTATATTTGATTTTTACTTAACTGTGTGTACATAAATAATAAAATAAATAGATATACAAGGTTATTGGTAAAACACTAACAAGCTTTTAGGGGCCCAAGTCTGCTATTTTTATAAATTCGTCACTCCAACTTGATCCCATTGTCATTTTGCTAAAAGTTCGTAATCTGCTAAATTCATAATGGTCGATCATTGGTCAGTCAATGGTCTCGTAATAGAATTGTATTACAATGGCATTTTGAACATTTATTCATGCCAGATTTCATTTATATATATTTATACATATTATTTATTAGTGTTTTATGCAATCTGAAGTAGTAGGAAGTTGCGAAGTTTAGTAGGAAGTTTCATTTGTCATTATGTAAGAGATTACCAATTCTTTCAATGGAGTGTCAGTGGCTGACCATTGGAAAGTCATAATGACGCCATTATATTAGTAGATTACCAAACTTGTCAAAATCAACAATTATGAAATCAATGATAGACCATTCTGACGCTATTGTAATAGCAGACTTGAGGCCCAAACAACAACTTTTGTTCTATGAATCTTTACAATACATTTACCAAAAACAAACCGTCAAGATTTTGTTGTACTATCTAAAACATTTCAATTCTGTAATTTTCTGTATACACAGCTGCATTAAGTGGTTACCCCTCCAAAAGACATGTGCGTTCAAATCCGAGATAGGCCCAAGTTGGTTTTAGTATTATGCAAAAACATTTTAGTGTAATTAATGTATTGTTCTAGTGAATTGGGTTTAACATTTACACAGTAAATTTAGGCCTAGATAGATTTGTTGGTACTTTTCTATTTTGTTAAGTACCTGGTAATTGTTGAAAGGCCTACACTGTCCGCCCATACCTATTATCACTGTTATTTGATAATATTGTAAAGCCAATTATTTTTAAAAGAGTGACCGTGGAGTTTCTTGCCGGCTCTTCTCCATAGGAAACGACTAATTGGAACCGTGTACCTAGCTTCTGACGTTTCATAAGTGCCCATGTAAAAATGAAATAAAATATTTTATTTATTTTTTACATGAGAGAAAATTTTATTTCAATTTTATTTTTTATGTGAAATAAAATATTTTGATTTATTAATTTATTTTATTTTAAAGAAGGCTTACAGACTAACAAACCAATGATAAAAAGAAAGTAATATAAAAAAATTGCTAATAACAAGCCTCCACATATAGTTATAATCAATAAAAAAAGTACATATAAGTTAATATAATTAGTTAATATATAAGTTAAATGTCCATGAAAAATTACTGCCAAAAGCCGTCTTAAGGTCGCCACACTGGTGCAGAACAAGTCAACATCAAGGTCCATAGCTAAGTGCACTTCTTATTGAGAAAACATTCCGCCTACAATTAGTCATTGCGAAAGGTACATTTAATATTGGCCGTTGACGTAATCCCATCAGATTTGTGTGTAATGACAGATTAGCAATGATTAACGATTTATTTAACGTCTAAATAGACCGGAGGTTTTAAGACTTAAAAGTAAGTAGGAGTCTCATTTTCTATGAAATGTATGGGAGTTTTTTGTGATTTCTGATTTTTCTAGTACTCCCATTTTTTCAGTGCCATAAGGTTTTTATCCTTATAAGAAACAGGATCGATAGGAATAAAAATAAAAAAAATGTTTTTGTGAAAACGGCCCATTTTTTTGCTGACTGTATTTTTTTTTATTTTTCAAAATATGTCGATGGGAATCAAACTTAAAAAATAAAATAAGTACAGTCTCCTGTAACTGCAACAGATAAGGTAATCTACCCTTAGTAATCCATCTAAAAAATCCACCGTGTATAATGAGCCATTTTTGAGTACACATTTTGCTATAATTTTGACAATTATTTTTGTGCAAGGAATGTGCGTCTCATGGACTTCATGGGGGTAAATTAAGTGATTTGAGGTCAACAGGTAAATTGGATAAAGTTATGCAAAATGGGTCCAGCCCACAAAAACCATTTTTTGGGTTATCGTCATAAATAGCATCTACACAATATCAGCTTTAGTATATGCAAAGAAATACCCAAGCCGCAAAGTTCCTTTTTTCTAATGAAAAACACAGACGTTAATGATACCAACAGAATATTAAGCATTTTCCCAGAGTCAAAATAGAACCATGTGTCATGAAAACATAGATAACATGGGTTTTAAAAGATCCAAACTACTTTGGATTTCTATGTCAAATCGATTTTTGACTATAAAACCATGCCATATTATGAATATATTTTTTTTACGGGTACTATTGTGTCTGATGAAGAAAACTGATAATTTTATGTACTTACTATTCTTATATGCGTTTTATTGCCTCAACTTAACACTAAAAGATCCATCCCACATTTTTAATATTGAAAAAAGAACCAAAAAGATTTTTACTGAAAATAAAGTATATTTATGCACATGAAATTTATTAAAAATTTAATTTAAGAGGATTTGGAAAACAAACTACAGTCTTGTTATTTTAATATATTGATTATACTAAAACTCTCATTTTCTCAAAAGTAAGATTTTGTGGCTGGATCCATTTTGCATAACTACATCCAATTAAGGGCTAAAAAAAAACTTACCTCTTCAGCGGTTTTTCCCTGACCCTCAGTATCTTCATTATCACTCACTAACTCATCAGGTTCAGTAGGAAAGCTAACAGTAAATGCAGCTATATCAAAATTTACATTTTGTGGTACAGAACCACTGCTTTGACCATTATTTACATCATCATTGTTGATATTTTCATCATAAATTTCACCCTGGTTGGCACTGCCTCCATCCATCTTGTTGTCTTGTGCTTGTACCTGTGATACCGATTTTTATATCAAAGTACCTACATGTATTTTAATGCTTAGACCTTTTGAATTAAAGCATTTATAAGATTGATTTAATTTCTAATTGGAATCTTATTACATAAAGGGATTTGTAGGTGTTCCGTTTTTTGTATGGGAGACAGAACGTAAAAAATCAAGTCCTCACAATTTCATTTTCGTTCGGTATTTTAATAACAATGAATAGTTTAAATAGTTCTTAATAAAATTGATAGATGCAATAATTGTTGGATTTTACCTGAACAGAGCGACACACAAAAGTTGACTTATCACTGATAATAACTTATTTAATAATCTCAAAATGCAAACTGCAGGTGCAAGTGTGCAACTAAGTAGTAAAACCGATCGATTATTTTCAGATTCAGAGAATCGTCTGTCATTTGTTATTTATTTTTTATTTATCAACTTCCGCGTCCGTCAGCCACACAAAAAAAAATGTCTTTCTTCTTTTGTTGTCTTTGGATAAAGGATTATAATATTCTACAGAAGGATGGAAAATAAATAAAGTTTTAGAGCACATTCAAGTTTAATGATTTATTCACATTGAAGATTTCCAGAGTGCATGGTATAAAAAATAAAACGAATTAAGGGAGAAGCGTCAGGGTAGCCCGCGAAATTAAATATTTCTTAAGTTTTTTGCAATTTTCATGTCAGTATCAGATTGTATGTTGATCTAAATATGATTCGCGGCCGTATCAAATATTTATTTATAGAATTAAAATAAAAAGAATCATCCATACCTCTTTCTAAGTTAATATTGGCCTCAAATGTCATGATTTCACGAAATAGAAATTATAGGGTAAATTGCGCTTAGAGAGTTGAATTGATAATTTAGTAAGGCTGAAAATGCAAGTATCCAATCTCAAAGTTGGACGCTATGGTTTTCCGTTTCATAGTAGAAGCGCGCCAATTTTTTGCAAAAAAAGGCGGGAAAGCTCAGTTTTTCTCTTTTCGTTTTCGTTTCGCATCAATCAACAATCAACACGTGACACGAACCCAGGGAAAGAAAAAGGTAATTAATTGATTTTGTCGTATTGATTACTATGTTAAATTAGAAGTGATTAAGTAGAGATAGACATGCAGGGTGATATAAGCTGGGACTGACTGATAATATCGAAAGACGGGAGAAAGCTGTGGTGTGGCCATTGTTAATTTAACAATGGTTGCAAAGATTATAATATAATGTTATATGGTTGTGGCGTATCTTTGTAGAGGGCAATGACCACTCGTCTCAGATCAAATATGTTTGATCTGAGCCAGCAGTGGACTGCATTAATCTAAGGAAAAAATTGAAAATTCAACAATCAAGAGTCAAAAATTCCGTCTCCCAGACAAAATTTCAATAGTTTTGAATAAAATCAATTATTATTGCAGATGAGTCGTCGCAATTTGCGGCAAAAGCCGCGCATTAGTTATTATGAGCCTGAAGAGCCGAGCTTGGATGAATATGTCTGTAAGTATAAATATGTTACATTTTTCGACCGCAGTGATTAGGTATGCGTGGTGATGAATGCTCGTTCCTGCACTGTGAGAAGAGACTTGCCCTGCAGTGGACGGTGGATCAGTTTAAAGGCTCCTACAAACAGGCGCGACGCACTCGACACAAAGGCACCGGGTGTCGCGCGACGAGCGGTGCCTTTATGTCGCGTCTGGCGTTGCGCTTGTTTGAAGGAGCCTTTATTTAAATATCGATATTTTTATTGATAAGATTAATTTGAGAAGCGTCATACCTACTTATTTTAAAATCTTGATTTATTATGGCTCCTACAAACAGGCGCGACACAACGAGAACACGCGGCACGCGGTGTCTTTGTGTCGCGTCGGGTAAATTGGAAGTTAGTTCGGTGCTTCAAAGATATTTTGGCGCTTAAATCATAATTATTGACAGGGCGCGCTGTTGGTAAACATTTTTGAAATCGTATTGAAAATTTAGATCCGATTTTGGCCACACGTTACAAGATCCCGCTACAGTATTGTAAAAGGGTGTATATAGTTTTTTTTTTTTTTTTTTTTTCAGTTTGCGATGAGTGCGCCGACTTTGTGTACGAGTATTGCGCCATACACGGTCCTTTACTGGTCATACCAGATGATAAGGTAAGAACTGAAAATTTTCTAGCTAATTTCAAAAATTGAGTTTGAAATATATTTTATACCTACAGTGGCCAGCACAACAAGCTACACGAAACTGATGCCGATTCCCTTGTTCACAAACTAAACGAAATTTAAGTTCAGTGCATCTTTATCTTTCTATTTAATGAAGAAAAAAACAGAAGATTAATTTTAGTTAAACCTGTCAAATTAATCAGCGCCTGTCACTACTCCATACTACAAGTTTAGACGTGATTAAAAACTTGCCTAGGTACTAAAATTACATCAATTTACGTCAAGCGCACTTTGATGATTAAATTCAGCTGGCCACCGTACTTAATGCATTATTTACCATATGTTTTCGTATATATTATGGAAAATAATTAATATATACTTATTACTATATTAGTAGATACTTACATAACTAAAATAATAAGGGTGCGTTTCCATTGAAGCGGCGACGAGCAGAGCGGAAAAGTCATCATCATTTCAGACGAAAGACGTCCACTGCTGGACATAAGCCTCCCCCAATTGGGGGGGGGGGGGGGGGAGGTTGCCATAATTGCCACGCTTGGCAGGCCACATTCCTCTATTATAGATCGTATTTTGTTGCTTCGTGTCTCGATATGAAAATTTATAAAAGGTATTAGAAAATTCTAAACACACTTGCCGATATAGTTGATTGAGCCGTTTCTTATAATTCCTTCGCTTAATTTCTAACGCTGTTAAGTTCTGAGTTGAGCTGCACGATTACTGACAAATGCGTGCACTGACTCGACAGGTTCACTCAATCTGTGTTGTCTATCATCAAAAGACCATTTCAGACACCAACTATATAGTCTTTACGTATGATTTGACCAAGATTATGTCTGGACTTTAAAAGAGACTGTGACCTCCGAGTTTGTTTCGGCCTTTCATCTCAGAGTAGTCAGATAGGAAACGCCGACCTCATCTAGTTTTAAAATATGATTGACGTGTAGTTGAAGTGTTTGTCAGTGGCGGATTTACCCAAATATAGGCTGTCCCATTTTTGCCGCCTCTACAATTGTCAACTACTAGATTATTTTTTTAATCCAATAATTTGGTTGAATTGCAAAATAAATAGTTTTTGGGATATTCTGAGCTAACCAAAGCTCAATCATGTAACACTAAGGCGCCATCTCCACGGGTGAGAAAATCGCGGCGATAGTCTCGCCGTGCCATCAAATTCAATAGAAGCTCTATGAATCAATCTCCACACGGCGTTATCATCGCGGCGATTATGAAGGCCCAGCGTGAATATCGCCGCGATTCTCTCGCCCGTGGAGATGGCGCCTAATAAGGCGGGGCGGCAAAACATAATGAGGCCGCTCCCTACCCAGTGCATTCTGAGTTTATGTAGGCATTTCTAGTAACATTTTGCAGGAATTAAATGACAAAAAAAAAATCTGTTCACGGAATTTCTTATCAAAAAGCAGGAATGTGGGATGCAAGAGTGAGTGCGTCGAGCTCGAAATTAAAAGGGAAAGGAAGAGGGAAAAGTCATACAAAAGATGTCTTGTAGACATCTTTCTGCAAGACATCAGAAAACCATCTTACAGAAAACTATTGGTTTTTTTTTTGAGTGCAAAAAAATTACAAAAAATCGGTCGCCAAATTAGCCGCCCTAGCTTCAAGCCCACTCAGCCTACTGGTAAATCCGCCACTGGTGTTTGTACAAACCTACTTACAGAAATAAAATTAGTTATAATTAGTATACTGTAACACTTTTGTTAAGGTTCCATCAAAAAGCCCGTTCCCTGCTTACGTCCCGCGCGCCGCCCTCACTATCCCGCATGTGTTCCTGCACCTAGCTCCCTCCATCATACCAGGTATGCTACCTATTTTACCATAGAATAAAAACCGCCTAAGTGCGTGTCGGAACACGCACTCTGAACTGTTCCGTAGTTGGGACATAACCAGGCCCTAGGCAACCAGGGGCGTGGTACCCCAAAAGGGCCATGGCCCGGGGCGGCATGCTGCGAGGGGCAGCGCAAGCCGCCCGGAATGAATGTTGGAATTCGATTTGTAGGTAAATAATGTCAAATAATGAAAAGATTAAACAAGGAAGTATGTAAAAAAAAAAAAAATATATATACTTATTATGCCAGAAAAATATTAAAAAAGCCTACCTAATTAACAAAAACTACAACTCATTTGGTTGTAAGTTTGATAGACATCAAGACGCGGGGCAATCGTATTAATGACAGGCGCGGCGGCGTCCATGCGTCGGACTCTGCCGCGCGTCGTGACTCGGAAGTTCGGGGCTAGGGCGGTAGGGAGACAGTATAAATATGGATTGAGCTACTGGATTTTGTTTTTTTTTGACTTACCTGCAATATTTTTGAACGGCCTATCCGAAGATACAGGATGGGATAGACTGGATAAAAAAAACATCCTTTACGTGTAGGGGAGATATTATACAACGTTTATTAGTAAGGAGGTTACCTCCTTACTAATAAACGTTGTAAAGCGTCTGTATAGTTACACAACGCTTTGTCTTCTTCTTTCGAAAGTCAAATTACTGACGAGTGAAAGAGAGAAATCGGTGTGTAACTATACAGACGCTATACAACGTTTATTAGTAAGGAGGTAAAAAATAAATATCTCAAGATTTTATTTTACCGCTTTGTCGGCGTGATTAATACTATGTATACCCACGCTAAATTACAGCTTTCTAGGTAGTACTAAGAAGCTCAGTCTTTGTTTATAAATTATCTGAATTTGAGACTTTGGGTATAGTAATTTCAATTACTTCTTGTATTGTGTCACTCAGGCGCAGGTCTGGGTGTATTCAGCACATTAACTCTCCCGCGCGGGGTACGGTTCGGTCCGTACTGCGGAGTGCAGACGCAGGAAGTCGACTCCATGTATTGTTGGCAGGTACTGTAATATCTAATTATATTAAAGGCGAAAGCGTCAAGTAAGCCCGCGGAATTCAAATTTTCTTACGATTTTTGCAACTTTAGGTCAGTATCAGATTGTAGGTATGTTGATCTAAAAATCATCAATACAACTATCTAAGTTCATATAATCTTATTGAATTTCTATTTCATGAAATCATGACGCTTAAGGACAACAATACAACTTGAGTTTTATTGCTGATTCTAAAACTGTAAAGCCATAATAGTTTGGCTGACCCCACATTCGGCGTGCGCGATCCACGGGCGTTGGAGTAGCGCGCGCGCTGCGTGAGCGTCGGGTGTTGCCGCCGTGTGACGTCTGTGAGGCGTGCGCGCGGCGCGCGCGCGGTGCTCGCCTTGGCGTTTAACCCCCTTCAGACAAGTCAGTCACAATTTGGCCAGTGCCGTGTTAGCACACATCGTTGCGTTACTGTCCTACAATTACTAACAAAATGGACTCAGACGAGGAAACACTACTGTTAGCTTTGCTACTAAAAAGAAATAAGACACGTAATAAAAAGACTAAACGCCTCTGGAAAGATACATTATGGTCTTCTTGTTCACAAGAAAGTGATTACTATATTTTGTATTACTTTTTTTGCGGCGGGGATAGCGGGCGAAGGGAACGCGACTCGAGCGTCGCGAGCGCGCCGCGCGCACGCTGCACGCACGTCACACGGCGGTAACAACCGACGCTCGCGCTACTCGCACGCCCGTGGATCGCGCACGCCAAATGTGGGGTCAGCCTAACGAGTGCAAATCAAATTTTAATCAACAGACACTATTATAATTAGTAAATTGCAATAAACGTAAGAAAATTCGAATTTCGCGGGTTACCTTTATTTCGACTAACAAATGATTAAAGGCACATAAATTACAAAAAAAAGACTACTTTTTATCCAAACATAAGTCACGTGACCAGGGGCCTGAGTCTGCTATTTTTATAAATTCGTCACTCCAACACGATCCCATTGTCATTTTGCTAAAAGTTCGTAATCTGCTAAATTCATAATGGTCGATCATTGGCCGGTCAATGGAGTAGTAGTAGGAGTAGCAAGTCTGCTATTACAATAGTGTCAGAATGGTCTATCATTGATTTCATAATTGTTGATTTTGACAAGTTTGGTAATCTACTAATATAATGGCGTCATTATGACTTTCCAATGATCAGCCACTGACACTCCATTGAAAGAATTGGTAATCTCGTACATAATGACAAATGAAACTTCCTACTAAACTTCCAACTTCCTACTACTTCAGATTGCTTATAACACTAATAAATATTATGTAAAAATATATATAAATAAAATCTGGCATGAATAAATGTTCAAAATGCCATTGTAACCTACAATTCTATTACGAGACCATTGACCGACCAATGATCGACCATTATGAATTTAGCAGATTACGAACTTTTAGCAAAATGACAATGGGATCGTGTTGGAGTGACGAATTTATAAAAATAGCAGACTTGGGCCCTTGGCGATCTGTACGGGTTTTCAACACCTACCACACTGGTGATCATTATTACATTTGTATACTTTTTATGCAAATAAATTATTTAAAAAAATGGTCCTCGCTAGATATACTCGCGCTCACACAAGCGGTCGCACGTGGTAGACGCGGCGGACGGAGAGCGTTCCAACTGGATGCGCTACGTCAACTGCGCGAGGAACTGGCGCGAACAGAACCTTCTCGCTTACCAGTATCAGGGACAGCTGTATTATAGGTATATTTCTGTTACAATCATGTACTAATACGAGCAGTGGTGGCCCAGTAGTAACGGCCCCCGACTTACCGAGTTATAGATCGTGGGAGACAAAATCCTAGAACATAAAATTCGAAGACATGTCACATCTACCAAAGATTACAGCCATAGGCGTATTATAAGGGAGGGGGGGGGGGGGGTTGGCTGTGCCCAGCCCAGATTGGTCTGGGCAATGGTCTGGATAAGTCCCCTCTTTGAGGAGTGGCTAGAGAGGCGCCACGGCGTCCTCACCTTTCGCCTGACACAGGTCCTAACCGGACACGGTTGTTTCGGGAGGTTCCTGTTTCGGATTAGGCGGGAGGAAAGGCCCGGGTGTTACTACTGTCTAGATCGCGCGGAGGACACGGTGGAGCATACGGTGGAAGTCTGCTCGGTTTGGCCAGAGCACCGCCGTGTCCTCACGAAGACGAGTGGCGGCGGCGATATTTCGCGTCCGGCCCTAGTCCAGGCCATGGTCTGGAGCGAGAGTGCATGGGAGGCAGTCACCTCCTTCTGCGAAGTAGTAATGCTCGCGAAGGAGGAGGCGGAACGCGTGAGGGAGCGGTAGTCTGTGCGCCCTCACGCCCCTAGTCGCAGCAGTAGACGCCCTGGGCGCACAGTGGAACGAATGTATGGGAGCGGTTGGACGTAGACATGTCCGAAAAAAAAGAGTAAAATTATGCCAAACTAATGATGCCATCTTATTCGATTACTTAATGCCTTCATAACTTGTGGTGATGAATTTCTTCATAACTCCCATATTTCGGGAGTAATTTGAGAAAATGTGAAATTTTACTATGAAAATGAGTGTATCGAGCTCTCTCCCTCCTGATTCCGGGCTTGTTTCAAGTAGCGGTCTCTAATATCATAATGCTAATACTAAGAGCTATATTTAATACTAAGACACATAGTGCGCCAAATGTGCACTTTCTGGGATAAAGAGTGATGTTTATTTTATAACACAATTTTTTTATTTTTTGTTTATTTTGTTGATTAAAACCGTTTTTCTAAAGGTTTACCTTATTACAATAACATTTCTGAGCAGCCAATTAGAGAAGATATAAGCTAATTAGGATATATAATTAGGGACTTAAGGTTTACATATAAAACTGATGCACTAATGATTACTGATAAGAACATTGCTATTATTTAATTACTAAATGGCTCTTAATACACTAATTTAGCATGCATCATTTACTAATTATCACAATAACTAATTACCTTGCAATATTTAACAAAGGATACCTGGGATACCTGGATTTTATATAAATAGGTCACTATTAGTAACTTTAAAATCAGTGTTGATTTACACCTCGTTGTATCCAAGCTAATCTCGCAATGTATTTTCCAAATTTTAATACAAATCTTGATATTCACGTTGCTTTATGCGCACGCGCACATAAAGATTTACGCGACTTTAACTATTTGTTCAGTGTTTTAAAAGATAACAGTTGTGTTCAGTTATGTGAAAGTGCTGAAACAAGTTTAAAAGACTGGTGTCGTCGATTTTGCTACCGCATTTATGCAAAATGGACACAGTCTGGAAGAAGCACAGATAAGTTTCGGAAGAAACATGAGATTTGGCTACAGGCTGCAATTCAATGGCCGGAATTACAGAATGAAAATATGGAACCTTCTACAGAAAATATAAGTGACGTCATCGAGCCCATAATTTCTCCTGCTAAATCTGATGCTTCAACTTGTACACATCCTAGTCCTCGTAAATCTTTTGAGGACCTTAGTAACCGGCAAAAAAGAAGACGCACTGAAGATAGTCTTTCATGCAGCAGTAGCAGCGCTGAAATTATGTTTTCGGCCGAAAGGGCGCTTCAAAAGGCAGGACAAAGCGATACAGCTTATGTTATGAAATACTTGACGGAGAATCCAGAAGAGGCCTCAAAAATCAAAGCCTTCATTGAAGGTAAATCAATTCAGGTACGGGAAATATCCCCTTTGAAGGCATTGGCTCTTTATGTATCGATGAACTTATCGAAATGGCGCTATAACACTCTTCGGGATTTCAACACTCAAGAAGGAGCTCTTCAATACCCGAGTTACTACATGTTGGTTAAAGAAAAAATTAAGTGCTATCCGGCCAAAGAAGATCTCACAGTTACAGAGAGCTCTGCAAAAATCAAATTACAAGCCTTGATGGATTTAACCTCAAGAAGACTTATTAGGTCGTTAGAAACCCCTGTTGATCCCAATCAACAGCTCGTATTGACCAGCAAATGGGGTTTTGACGGATCATCTAGCCAAAGCATTTATCATCAAAGGACGAGTGAAGATGAGCAAATCGATCTTGCTAGTAATTTTATGATTAGTCTTGTACCACTGCGGCTCGTCTCAAAAGGTGTAACAATTTGGGAAAACGAGCGACCATCTTCCACTTCATTTTGCCGGCCAATATTGTTTAAGTTTATAAAGGAAACCAAAGAAAATGTGCAGAGAGAGATGGCTGAAATCGAAGCAGAGATTGAAGCCTTAACTCCATCCACCATCACTGATGGAATTAGTGTCAAACACCAACTGCTGTTGACAATGATTGATGGTAAAATTCATTCCATTATATCCAATACAGCAGCTTCAGTGTGTGACATATGCAAGGCTTGTCCTAAAGAAATGAATAATTTAGAGTTAATCAAAGATAAACACGCAAACGAGGACATGTATAAATATAGCTTAAGCACCCTTCACGCTTGGATTCGCTCAATGGAATGCTTATTACACATTTCCTACAAATTAGACATAAAATCATGGCAAGTAAGGGGTGATATAGCAAAAAGGCAAGTTGATGACAGGAAGAAAAGAGTTCAAGAGGCTGTAAGAAGAGAAACGGGCTTACTTCTCGATGTTGTGAAACAAGGCAGTGGATCCACCAACAATGGCAACTCGGCAAGGAGATTTTTTGAAAACTACACTAAATCTGCTGAACTGACCGGAATAGATGCTATGCTTTTAAGAAAAATCTGTGTGATCTTGCAGTGTATTTCATCAGGAGAGAAGATCAACGTAACTAAATTCCGAGAGTTCTGCTTTGATACTGCTAAGCTTTACGTGGAGTTATACCCATGGTATTATATGCCTTCTTCACTTCATAAAATTTTAATGCATGGGCCAGACATAGTTCAGAACATGTCAATTGTGCCCATTGGTTTTCTATCCGAAGAGGCATCTGAGGCTAGAAATAAAGATTTTAGAAAATATAGAGAGGGGCATTCTCGAAAGCATAGCAGTATCTCATGCAATGAAGATATTATGCACAATCTTTTACTGTCTTCTGATCCACTTGTTACAAGTATCCGTCCAAAAGGAAATAAGTTTGTAAAAAAATCTTCTTTTAAGGAATTTTATGAGCTTACGGATTCTGAGAAAAGTGATATCGAATTTGTTAACATAAATGATTTAGCGGACATCGATTCTGAATTTGAATTAATTGATGATGATGATGATGACGAAGATAATTAAATGATGTTATTGTTTTAAAATGTGTAACTTAGTAAATTAGAGCTTACATCTTAATTATTTATTGTACTTTTAATGAAACTAGGTAATTTATTATCAACTTACTTAAAAGTCATACTCTCATCAGTTCTTGTGAATATTTTTGTTAATATATATTTCTGTATATATATAATATATTTATAGACCTCTTAATAAGTCTGTCTGCGGTTTAAAGTAAATACAAATGGGGAAAAAACGTTTTTTTTTTTAAATTTTCATTTCCTTTTATCCCAGAAAGTGCACATTTGGCGCACTATGTGTCTTAGTATTAAATATAGCTCTTAGTAATAGCATTACGATATTAGAGACCGCTACTTGAAACAAGCCCGGAATCAGGAGGGAGAGAGCTCGATACACTCATTTTCATAGTAAAATTTCACATTTTCTCAAATTACTCCCGAAATATGGGAGTTATGAAGAAATTCATCACCACAATTTATGAAGGCATTAAGTAATCGAATAAGATGGCATCATTAGTTTGTCATAATTTTACTCTTATTTTTCGGACATGTCTACGTCCAACCGCTCCCATACATTCGTTCCACTGTGGGGCGGCGGGAATCGGTAGCAGATTCCCCGGCCACCATAGGCGCGGGCTTGCGGACGGCGAGCTATGGGCAGCTCGCCGTCCGGTAAGGACTAGGCTCGGGTCGACGGTGCGTTGTGTTCCACGCGCGCCTTAAAGAGATGTCAGCAGGAACTGACGGGGTCCGCTAGGGCCGCTGCCTGCCAGGGTTGCGGGTTTGTCCAAAAGGGATACCGTGGCCCTGGCACACAGGCAACTGAAGAAACACGGGTGGGTTTTAGTCAGTAAAAGTCTGACACGCCCTCCCGCTCCGCTCAGAGCGGGAGACGTTATTTGATAATTTCCCACCCAAAAAAAAAAAGGACCAGCCGTTGTGGCGATGTTTGGAGAGGCCTTTGTCCAGAAGTGGACGTATTGCTGCAGCTGATATGCTGACGATGTCTTCTAGGCGTGTCTAACATAAACTCACAAAAAACGTCTTCCTGCATTCCTGATTTTTTTACTACAAAATTGACAATGATTTTTTAAGGTCTCCCATAAAACATCTTAGTAAATTGGCAATGGGCTGAAGTACCAGGATTTCAAATGAGTTTGGAATTTTCAAACCATTAAAACGCTTTTACATCACCCTAGGAACTAAATGGCATGGTAATGTATTCTGCAAATCACACATGATTAAGATCTTGTTTAGATCTTAAATTAATATTTTCACTTCTCATGCTCTAAAAGTTCATTTTTATGTTGCGCGTAGGCGACATTAAGTCGCTTTTTATGCTCTAGTGCATAAAGTATATTTTTATTCTAAGACTAACATAATCAGGCCCATCAGCCACACGCACAATACAACGTCGCAGATTAAAGTCGTTATTTTATTTCATTTGCTTTTATTTATATCACTTCCGTGATTTAAAAACTCAAATAAACGTTTGTATGACGAACCCAAGTCGTATGACACATGTTGAAAATTAAAAAATACTGTTATTATATACGTGCCTGTTTCATTTTCTCGCAATTCCAGTGAAAAGCAGAGTGTATAACTCGGGCATAAACGAGCCATTTTACTCCTCGACTATCCACCCTCCACCCTCGTCTGCAGCTCGGATAGATATATACGTCTCGGGGTAAAATTGCTTCTTTTAGCTGTACAATCTACCAGTGGCGTGCCTAGGGGTCAAAATTAGGGCAAGCCAATATATATTTTGGATAAAAAAACACATCCTACCCTATCGCCTGGCAAAGTGGCGCCTATCGACTGAGCCGTTAAAGAACTGACTAATTTTCGTTTTTCATAATTGTAAGTAATTGCGATTTATTCTTTTGTTCCAAAACTAATACCACTATGTATGTTTTTCAACAAAGATGAAACAAATATCAGTGGTATTAGTTGCTAGATAAGGTATAGATATAGACCTAAATATTTAAATATGAATTAACAACAAAACATGACTGGAAAAATGTGGGTGTAGCTAGGTAGGCATACCTCTGCTTAACCCTCCGAGGAATACAGGCGTGATGTTATGCTTAAATATACGTAAATTTTAAATACGAAGAGTACCTACTGGTAATCCTTTAGAAAATCACAACTATTATAAGTACAAGTTATCAGTATCGTGTAAAATATGATACGTGAGCCATCTATTATCATTATTGGCACAACAGAGCTCTTCGAGTCGTAATAATTCATATTTCAAACGCTCGCAAATTCGCAACAGTTGTTATGGGAAAAATATTACAATACGGCTACTAGATGGCGCACAAATAATTGATTGATTTGTGATTTCTAACTACACATTGCTTACATTTAATTCGTTTGATATGTAACTGGGCTCCGGTTTGTTGCCATCTTGTTGCTGCATGTTTCTCTAAGACTAGGTCGTATAAAGAAAGCAAAGATACAAGCCCTAAGAAATTACCTCTATTGAATGAGGTTTTAAACTCATTGTGACCTCGGAAAGGAAGTTCTTAAAGTGCTAAATGACACACAACATCAACCTAATCTTTGAAAAACAGCGCGATTGTGTTCGACACGCATAATGTATTCAGCGAGATTATATTTGTCTGTAAAACTCAAAGTATTTACCTTTTCCAAGTAACGATTTCACACCAATACACACTTTAATCCTTCACAAGGAACAATTACATGCGTTTCCGAATTCATTTTAATTATAAGAAACTTTTTCATCACTTCAAAAACAAGGTAATTACAGCAAAAACTAATGACAACACAAACTCACAGAAAATTTAAAAAAATCAAAACTTAAACGGCGTCAGTAACCGCTCAAAACAATTAATTTGAAATTACATCATGCAAATTCACGCTTTGCGCAGCGACTCGCGCACACATACTCAGGATCTACAATCCTACCACCTCCTACTACGATTCGTTTCATTCATAAAAAGTCAAAAGCCGGGCTTAAAAATTCGAACATTTGCAGAATGAGTACATACTATCATATCAAGGACGTTAACACATTTCTTTGCGAAAAAATGAGAAGTTAGAAGCCCGATTTGAAGCCACCTTGTGTGAGCGAGAAAGCTATACTTCATTCATCGATACGATCTCGCCTCCTGCTTAGCGCTATAACGTTAGAGCGAGATCGCAACTGCGGCATCGGAGATAGTTTGGCAACGGTGCATGATGAAAGTGGCGATGAATTTAAATATTATTCCTTGAGTATGTAACTCTGGCAACGTTGCATCGTAGTACGTATCTAGCGCGCGGCCGGTACGTTTTTATTCTTGTGGCCGGTACTACGCGGAGAGTTTAATGTTATTATTCGTATCAATTCTTGCGACATTGAGTTTGTATACAGGTGTAGTTTTTTTATTAATAGGCTCACTTTTGATTGAAAGCCGGGCTTTTCGGCTTTAATGAAAGGAACGCCCCTGCAATCTACTATTTCGTTTCAGGACTATTAAAATAATTCCTCGCTTCACGGAGCTGATGGTGTTCTACGGTAGCGAGTTCGCGAACGCACTTCACATCAACCTCAGCAAGTACAATTCACCGCCCGGATATGCCCAGAAATTCGGTAAAATATTGCTTATTGAACCCTCGGATCAAAATTATTTATTTATTTATTTAACAATTTATGTACACACACATAAACAGACAAGAAGAAAGTAACAGAAAAATACGTACAAAGGTACCTACATGGGCACTTATGAAACGACAGAAACTAGGTGCATGGTTCCAATTAGTCGTTTCCTATGAAGAAGAGCCGGCAATAAACTCCACGGTTACTCTTTTAAAAATAATAGATTTTTACAATATTTTCAAATGACAGTGTTAATGGTTATGACAGTGTCAATGGTGCCGATTCCCTTGTTCACAAACTAAACTAAATTTAGGTTCAGTGCATCTTTTTCTTTCTATTTCGTTAAGAAAAGGACAGAAGATAAATTTTAGTTTAGTCCTGTCAAATTAATCAGTGGTGTACCACTTACATATATACAATAAATACACATACACAAAGCATATAGATACTTATCCATATAAATATATATATTATATACATACAATAATAAACATGATACAAGAGCAAGGAACTTTAAGTAATGATGATGTTTAAGAAGAGAGGAAGTGATTTTTAACCAGAATTTTAAAAGTGGACAAAGATTGAGCACGCCTTATCGAGACGGGCAAGGCATTCCATAACCGTACTGCTTGTACTGTAAAAGTCTTGTCATAAAAACTAGCGGAATGCATAGGCATCTTTAGTCTCAAGTTTCAAAGATGCACTGAACTTAAATTTAGTTTAGTTTGTGAACAAGGGAATCGGCACCAGTGTAGGCCTTTCAATAATTACTAGGTACTTAACAAAATATAAAAGTGCCAACAAATCTACAGTCTACTAGGCCTTCGACGTTCTCACATTCACAAAACAAAATAAGAAAGAAAAAAAAAAAAAACTATTCAAACCAAATGATATGGTTGCCACAACTACAGTTACAAATCCATACTAATCCATACTAATAATATAAATGTGAAAGTAACTCTGTCTGTCTGTCTGTATGTTACGTTTTCACTGCTAAACCGCTGAACCGATCGTCATGAAATTTGGCAGAGATATAGCCTGGGATATGGAGAAGGTCATAGCGGCTACTTTTTACGCGATAACCGACATCCACGCGGGCGGATCCGCGCGCAAAAGCTAGTTATAAATAAAATTTAAATGTCAGTTTGTAATGTCAAATATATAGATGTATAAACGATCAACGTTTTCAAAAGCACAGAGGGATATCAATCGATACAACTCCTATTCAAAACATTTGAGGTAGGCACTTATAACACACACGCTACTTTTTACGCGATAACCGACATCAACGCGGGCGGAGCCATGGGCAAAAGCTAGTCTGATATAAATATCATGTCCACAAAAGCAACTAATAAAGAGTTGAAATTAGAATTGTTGGTTTATAAAGTCAAATAATGAGATGATTATTTGATTATGTCAAGAAAGAATGTAAATTTTAATAAAAACTTTTTTTAAACAACCGACTTTCAAAAAAAAAAAAAACAATAAAAAGTGAAAAATTACTTAATTTTTGAAAGTCGGTTGTTTTTTTTTGTTAAAAAGTTTTATATTTTTCACTTTTTAGTTATGATACCTATCCCACAACAATTCTATTACCACTACTTGCTATACCGCACAAACAAGAGTGACACAAGAAACCTATACGAAGTAGATTAAATACAAACTAAACAACTCAAAAACTACCCAAGCAAAGTTAATAAAAAACGGTTAAAAACCATTTATAGCCCGAGTACATCTCATGACAATTCCAATAAACCCAAACACGGCTAGGATACATTGTTTTATTACGGAGTTCCGGTTGATACCTTCCGGCCTCATCTTCAGATCAGTTCGATGGTACCATTTTCATCAGAATTATTTATTTAAACTTGCTACATAGTCGCTTAACTATCTTAATCGAGATATCTTATCGCCACCCGTGAAATACTTATCATTGAGGAGTTCCGATGGCCATTTGTGGTCTTCTTGATCAGTTTTACTTCATCAAATGATACTTTCTGAATGCAAATGCTTGAGTTGTTGATGAAAATACAAAAATCGCTATATGTTTGCCTATAAAATTTGAGGAGTTCCCTAAATTCCTCATTGATCCCATCATCAGAACTGGATTTTGAAAAAAATCGGACCAATCTGGAAGTATATTCTTTCAAATAAAAAAATAATTTTTCAAATAGGTTCATAAACGACGGAGAACTGAGGTAACAAACATTAAAAAAAAAAATACAACCGAATTGAGAACCTCCTCCTTTTTGGAAAGTCGGTTAAAAATAAAACATCATTATTTGGGAGCAGTATTTTTTTAATTTTTTTTTATTAAGTTTATTTATGCATCAGTTTACAAAAAGGGGTTTAGTGTTTGGAGCCTCCTTTTAAGCAAACAATGCCTGTTTTAGGAGACTCCGCTCTTCCATAGTACAGCATAATTACTTAATCTATTAACAAAATTACAAAACCATAGGTACTTAGAATATCAATAAAAATAAGTATGTTAGTGATAGTACGATTCGAGTGTGAATGCCTGTGCGTAGTATGTCTGTATGTGAGAGAGTATGCGAGAGTGTATGTGAGAGTGTAAGTGAGGGTGTATGTGTGAGTGTATCTGCTACTTTATGTGCTCCAAAAGTGCCTCCGTGTCATTATAGGTAAGTGTCTTTAACCAATTTGTTATTATTGTTTTACATTCATAACTTTTTTTTTTGTGTATATCTAAATATTTTTGTTTATTTTGTTGTTTATTTGAGCAGAAAGTTTATTAAATTGCCTACTAGCAAACATGGTTTTGGTCTGTGGAATGTGTGCAACGATGTCAGTCCTCCTTTTGCGTAATAAGTCTGGATCATATGGCATGGATTTATGCTTTTTAAGACTGTTTGGATATTGTACATTTTCTTACGGAAAGTAGATCACTAACTTTATATAGGTTCTCAGTAGGATATCTTTTATTTTTAAAGTACATTACGAGTATCTTTATCAGAGCTCGTTGGGCTCGCTCCACGTCTATAAAATTAGTTTTCACTGCACCTCCCCAAATAGTTAATAAAAATAATTAATAGACACTTACATAATTATACCGTTAACAAATCATTTCGAGAGAACAGCCAGACTGTCATGACTGTCAGGTCCCATTTTTATAACTTTTTAGCAAAAAGACAACAGATTTCCAATAAAAAAAAAAAAGTGAAAAATAACTTTAATTTCGGAAGTCGGTGTCCTTGATTCTGTATTTTCGTTTTTTTTTTTTTTTGTAATCATGATCATAATCATTTATTTGTCAGAACATGGTCGGTATGTAGATTACATGGTCTTAAGTTACATAGATTGTCTCATCACATTCTACCACATGGGCGTACAAATGTTACACAGATTACATTGGTGATAAATTATTATTAATAAAAAAAAATATAAATTAATTTCAAATTCAAAATTCAAAAAGGGATGTCAGCTTAGTAATTAAATAATATAAATAATAATGGCATTTAATTTATGTGTCAGTATCATTTATGTAGTCATTCAAATTATAGTAGCATTTATTACATAAAAAAAATTTAAACTGCTTCTTAAATCCAGCCAACTCTAACTCTCTAATTGATTTTTTTATTTTATTATAAATTTGCGGGGCTCTGCAGAATATGCTTTTTGCAGAATATGTAATAAATCGATTCTAAATAAATTTTGGTTGCTATGAAATTTGAATTTTATCTTGTATGACACTTAGTATGTATTTAAAAACTAGATAATTACCTAAAATTCTGAATTAAATTTATTTACTTTTTAAACTTTTTAACTTTTTGAGTCAGCAATTTTTTTAAGAATTTCACTTACTTTCTTTTATTTTTTATTAATACATTTTTATTACAACAGGTGCACCCGCTGCAAAGAAACCGAAACTTATCAAGCAAAAGGAAAAAATTGAAAATTCAGTATCACCCAAGCTAAATACAAGCGAACAAGCACATACACATATAACTGAAAATACTAAGAAAAGTACATTTAAATCCATAAACAAAACGGTAAAAATTCTTTGTAGTAATAAAGTTTTAAATAAGAAACCTAAAGTTATTAATAATATAATTTGTAATAAACAAAATATTATAGAAACGAAAAGCAAAGAAAATACTACTCCATTGCAGTGTAGCAATGTTGATAACGATGAATTAAAATGTAAGATTTGTAATTACAATGATATTAACAGTACTGATGTAAAGAGTCATAGCTTAAAGCACAATAATGTATGTACTAAAGATAGACCTTATAAATGTGATACTTGTCAGAGTAGTTTTAGCTATAGGAATGTTTTGATAGACCATATACGTACACACACTGGTGAGAAACCTTATAAATGTGATATTTGTCAAGGAAGTTTTATTCAAAAGGGCCATTTAAATTATCATATTCGTACACACACTGGTGAGAAACCTTATAAATGTGATATTTGTCAGAGAAGTTTTAGTCAAAAGGGCCATTTAAATGATCATATTCGTACCCACACTGGTGAAAAACCTTATAAATGTGATATTTGTCATAGTAGTTTTATTCAAAAGAGCTATTTTAATTTTCACATTCGTACACACACTGGTGAGAAACTTTATAAATGTGATATTTGTCAGAGAAGTTTTAGTCAAAAGAATATTTTGCAAAATCATATTCGTACACACACTGGTGAGAAACCTTATAAATGTGATATTTGTCAGAGAAGTTTTAGTTATAAGCAACATTTGAAAATACATTTTCGTACACACACTGGTGAGAAACCCTATAAATGTGATGTTTGTCAGAAAAGTTTTAGTCAAAAGGGCCACTTAAATGATCATATTCGTACACACACTGGTGATAAACCCTATAAATGTGATATTTGTCAGAGAAGTTTTAGTCAAAAGATTATTTTGGTAAATCATATTCGTACCCACACTGGTGAAAAACCTTATAAATGTGATATTTGTCAGAAAAGTTTTATTCGAAAGAGTATTTTGGAAAATCATATTCGTACACACACTGGTGAGAAACCCTATAAATGTGATGTTTGTCAGAGAAGTTTTAGTAGAAAAGGTTATTTGAAAACTCATATTCCTACACACACCGGTGATAAACCTTATAAATGTGATATTTGTCAGAAAAGTTTTACTCAAAAGAGTTATTTGAAAACTCATACTCGTACACACACTGGTGATAAACCTTTTAAATGTGATAATTGTCCTATAAGTTTTTCTAAGAAATTTTCTTTGAAATATCATGTTTCCAAACATCATCAATGAATCACAATACTCAATACTTACTCAATATCTTTATTGCTTTTCCATAATGTATGTGTATTTAGGTGGTAACTATATAATTTAGATCATTATGGACCCTGTAGGGCACAGCAAAAGGGTAGGAGAGGGGAAGCCCTGTTTTAGGTATAGGAGAGGATCAAAGTATAAGATACTAACATTTCTCAAATCTATTATACCAAACCTCAGCAGCAGAAAATGTGGCCTAAGACATAAAAGGGGATTTGTGAACAACAACTTTTTCTTTGTATGGGATAATACATGTATGCATGCCAAGTGCTCCTCTACTTAGTTGGTTTATATAATTAATTTCACATTTTCGGTTACTAATTTAAAATTGATTTCTGCAAATCCATACTAATATTATAAATGTGAAAGTAGTTTTGTCTGTCTGTTAAGTTTTCACGCCTAAACCGCTGAACCGATCGTCATGAAATTTGGCAGATATTATAGCCTGGGATATGGAGAAGGACATAATACTACTTTTTTACGCGATAACCGACATCCACGCGGGCGGAGCCGCGGGCAAAAGCTAGAAAGTAATAATCTCGGCGGTCTGTCCCCGCCAGGTAAGACCCCCAGTTTCCTGGGGGAGGCCCGACGAAGGCGACCAGCGACGAGATGGCGACTTCATGGCGCTCCTACAGGTCAATGTAGCCTAAGGTTCAGTAAAATTGATTTTGATTCTTATAGCACCCTTCCCTTCCCCTATATAGCAGTTTCGAACCACCGTGAGTCGGGTTAAAATATGCCAGAGCTGTTTTTAAAGTTATCCATGAATGTACGAGTACCTTCGGGATTTTCGAGGTACATTGAGAATTACGGACGAACTCAGTTGACGTAAATTGACGTAATTTTAGTCGGCAAGTTTTTAATCGCGTCTAAACTTGTATGGAGTAGTGACAGGCGCTGATTAATTTGACAGGACTAAACTAAAATTTATCTTCTGTCCTTTTCTTAATGAAATAGAAAGAAAAAGATGCACTGAACTAAATTTAGTTTAGTTTGTGAACAAGGGAATCGGCACCATTGTCCCTCATATAGCAGTTTCGAACCACCGTGCGACTGTGCGATTGCAAAGACCTATATAGTTATAAGTTTTTATTGCGTAACTATATGCATCTTTGTATGTGGGATTCTTTTACCCTCGGAGCATCTTAACAACTGGATGGATTTGAATACATTCAATGAAATGTCTATCGACTCGGCTAGATCGCGCGATGGTTATAGGCTAGGTTTCTGTGGGCTAGGTTTTTTTAATTTTTTATTAAATAAAAATGGCAGATTTTAGACAATAACAAGTTAGCAACCTTGAAAAAAAAATGTGCCAAGACCAGAGATATCAAGAAAAGGGCTTGAAGAGACGATTCCAAGAATTTATCACACTAATGCCCAAATACTCAAACGTCACTTAAGTTTAAGACGTTCTTATAAGTGTTTCTGTCGCTACAAAACAGTTTAAAGTGACAGAGACAGCATTAGACTTAACTGCGACTTAAAATTGAATTGCGTTTGAGTATTCAGCAGTAAGGTTGAAATTAAAAAACTAACGAACTTAGTGGCAGTGCGGTGTTTTATGTTTATTTCTAAAAACCGTTAAATGTACAAATTCAAATATTTTTATTTGTTGAACATAGGTAGGTAAGGTACAGGGCCTCAAGTCGGCTATTACAATTGTGTCAGAATGGTCTCGCCATTGTGAGTATTTGACAGTGTTTGTATGGCAAATCTGTCAAAAACTCACAATGAAGAGACCATTCTGACACTATTGTAATAGCAGACTTGAGGCCCTGATGTTGTGTTTATTAAAGTACGCTATGTCTAGCCGTCATCGGCGTACAAATATTACATATTGCAAACATATCAAACTATTATCCACTTATCACACAATATTAAATCATTCAAATTCAAATTGTCGATACAATAAAACATTCAAATAAAATATAATAATAATTAATTCTAGTATAGACTGTCAAATCATTAAATAATAAATAATAATGTTACTCATTATAATATCAGCTATCTGCCAGAGAAAGTCCCGTTAAAATCGGTCCAGCCGTTTCGGAGATTAGCCGGAACAAACAGACGGACACACAAAAATTAAAAAGTTTTTTTTTTGTACCGTATATATTTTCATATGCGGGGATTGTGCCTAAGTCATAGCAGCCGCACGGGTCGATTGACCAGGTTAAGCTACGCTTGAAGCGGTTGATCCGTGGATGGGTGACCATCTTTACATACCAAGACCTTTTTTGCTCCCGGCTGTCATTCGTGGATCTTTGACAGTCCTTACAGAAACCCGAATTTCTGACAACCAGTCTTACCAAGGGGTATCGTATTATTCAGTTACAGGGTTGTGGAGGTCAGAGAGGCAGTCGATCCATGTAAAATACTACTAATAGGTACTTATAAATAACTAGCTTTTGCCCGCGGCTCCGCCCGCGTGGATGTCGGTTATCGCGTAAAAAAGTAGCCTATGTCCTCCATATCCCAGGCTATATCTCTGCCAAATTTCATGACGATCGGTTCAGCGGTTTAGGCGTGAAAATTTAACATACAGAAAGACAGTTAATTTCACATTTATAATATTAGTATGGATATTCAGCTGAATCAGTTGGAAAAAGGCTAGGTAAATGATGTTATACTTTCTTATGCTAAATGCATAAGAAAGATTCCGTTCACTGAGGGATTGGTTTTTTCACACCCTGTCAGTTTTATACAAACGAATATGTGTTTTACGTCACACCTGGCCATAATGTGAGTTTTACCGCACGCTGCGCATTGTGGCCAGGTGAAGACGTAAAATTGTGTACTCACCACGGGCAGTAAAAAAGAAAGCCCTCTATCGCATATTTACAACCCTCGCCTGCGGCACCTGCGATTTCGGGCTTTCTTTCTTTTACAGCCCTTGGTAAGTAATGTACTATTACGAATTTGAACTTCATTAGTTACAAATCTTGTACAACTGACAGGTTTCAAAAAAGCATTCTCTCGGTGTTATTTTGGCATTACAAACACACTTTAATTTTATTCATTGGTTAGAAAATGACAGTGATGTATATGAAGTTGACATTCAACCTGAAGGGTGGTGAAGAAATAACGAGTTCAACTATACAGCTTGGCCATAAAGAGTAGAAATTAAATAAAATTGAACTAAAAAAGAAACCATATTAAGTTATTGCATTTTACGTCAAAAATGTGACTCTTCTTCTTCGCTTCGCTCTTGACAGAGAGGTCGTGGTCGCAATGAGCTTTCCCTGGTAGCATTTTTTTGGCGTTTGGTTGGGCCACATACCTCTGAAGTTGGCCCAACTAAATGCCAACGGAAAATGCTACTAGGGTTGTCCAATCGCAGGTGTTGTTAGATGACAGTCTGGTGCATTCACTAACGGGCCTCGCAACTGCGGATTTAATCTGATCGGTCCACCTAATCGGTGACCTCCCGCGTGGCCTATTACCTTCTACTCTGCCCTGCACCACTAGACGCTCTATGGAGTCATAATTCCGTCTCGAGGCATGCCCAAAGAACTTCAGTATTCGAGACTGTACTAGTGCTGATAGACGCTGTTTGATGCAGAGTTCTTGGAGTATGGACACGTTTGTACGGAATTCTGTCCACGAGATCCCAAGCATTCTTCTCCAGCACCACATTTCTAGAGCATCTACTTTTTTCTTTTCCAGTTCTCGTAATGTCCACGTCTCAGCTGCGTACAAAAATGTGACAGTTACGTAGAAAGTGGCGCCCTCATTTAATGTCTACTCTTTATGGCCAAGCTGTACCTACTGACCGTGTTACCAATCTATAAAAATAAATAAAATTGAAGTGTCTGTAATGTCAAATAGCTTTCTACTAAATGCGCGAAAGCGTATACGGTACCTAATTATAAATTTTAAAAAAATTGTTGTCTATCTGTTTGTTCCGGCTATAATCTCCGAAACGACTGGACCGATTTTGTCGGGACTTATCTGGCAGATGGCTAATGTTATAAAAAGTAACTTGGCTTACTTTTATTTTAGAAAAAGCCACGCGGACAAAGCCGCGTGCGGAAGCTAGACCATGCATTAAAAAAAAAATGACGATTTGATATTCACGTAATATTTGCTTTTATTTATATTAGTCTTAGGTACTTGTTATTGTGCTCGTGTTTTTTTTTAGCTTATATTTTAGGTCATATTTGTTTAACATGGTGGTTATGTGATTTCTTTTAATTTTATTTTGAACAAGTATAGTCTTTTTAATTTTCGACGGTGAAGTGCCAATACCTCCTAACTTAAATTTTTCTAGTATTCACTTTTTTATCATTTTGAATTTAAAAGCATTATTCGCATGTTTTAGTGAAATCTCCTAAGTGTATTTTTTGTTGCTAAACTAATATGTGGAAATACCTGCAATTAAACCAACATGCCTAATTTTGCATTACCTCCATGCATGCATCCTCATTCAGTTTGTGTACATTTTTGACTGTGTCAGTTATACCTAAAGTCTCTAATTCAGATAATTTATGTAAACAAAGTAATGTCAAAAAATGTCACTGTCAAAATGACAGGACAGTGGTGCAAAACATTTTATCATTAAATGTTTTTGTAAATAATCATCGCTAAAATTAAAGTGAATTAATTATAAGAACTATGCAAACAAAATACCGTTGCCAAACAATGTTTTTTGTAGTGTGTCGGAGACACGGTATATGATAGTCATAATCAGCCCTTTTAAGCCCAGTGCTAGACGTAGGCGTCCCAAAATCGATTTCCAATCGAAACAGTTTACAGCCGTTTTCATCCAAAATGTGGCTAGATATGCTACTTACAATATGAATCTATTTATGAGAGTTGTAATATTAGTGTTGTTGAAGATTAAAAAATTTGAGAATGTTTGGATCTCCTGCATTGTTACCAGTATCATAAAATATTTTATACCAGAAAATCTCCTTTTATTAATAACTTTGTTTAAAACCGAAAATTTATAAAAATTATTACGGTATGATTATTTTTTAATTATTATTTCTTAAAATCAGTACTTAAAAGAAAATAGGACCTCTTTTTTGCAATTTTATGTGAATTACCATTACGAAGATATTTTTTTGTTGTGTTATCCCCGTTGTTTACATAAATTATCTGAATTTGAGACTTTGAGTATAGGTGTTATTGATATTAAAAAAAAAATGTTTTTTTTTTTAAATGCAAGGGAAGTAGAAGACGACATACAATCTCATAGGTATTTTAACTCTTTAAATAATTCCTTTGTAATAAGTGTTGTTATCAAATTGAGGCAAGCGAAAGGCAAACAATTGTAGGTACGAAGATATTCGTACAAAAAGGTATAGGTAGGTTCTATACCTTTTTGTACGAATATCTTCGTACCTACAATTGTTTGCCTTTCGCTTGCCTCAATTTGATAACAATATTTTTTTCTATAATTTATATAATCTTTACGTAGGTTACTTTTAAATTAATTAATGCTTTGATTTTTTATCATTTTGTAACTGTACTACTAAATAAAACTATTATTTTTATATTTTATATTTTTGTTCATATTTTTTTTACATGGTGGATATGTGATTTCTAAAATTTTTATTTTGAAAAAGTATTTTCGTTTTTTTTTTTTTTTAATACAAGCGAAGTAGAAGACGACATGTTAATACAATCTCATAGATATTTAAAGTTTTTAAATAATTCCTTTGCAATAAGGCCTATAACTTTTATACGAAAATCTTCGTACCTATAATTGTTTGCCTTTCGTTTCCCTCAATTTGATAACAATACATTTTTTCTATAATAATTATCTTTACGTAGGTTACTTTAAATTAATTAATGCTTTGATTTTTTATCATTCTGTATCTGTATTCTGTACTACTAAATAAAACTATTATTTCTATTTTTTTTTCTCCTCATTTTGAACGGCCAATATCTACAATAGTAGATTGTACAGCTAGTACATAAAAGAAGCCATTTTACCCCGAGACGTATGTACAATATCTATACCTATATCTACCTAAGCCGCAGGCGATAGTAAAGTCGAGATAGTATACTCGCTTTTCACTTCGATTGCGAGAAAATGAAACGGGCATAAAATCACTTTTCACTGTTCAAAAACAGTGTACGACTAAACGCCGACAGACTGAACACCGACAAGACTACTTCGACGGGACTCTTCGCCGACAGGACACTTCGCCGACTGGACTCTTCGCCGACAGTATCTGACTATCGGAGATAAGTTGCGTCGCTGGATGAGCCCATAGGTTAGGTTAGGTTAGAGCTGTGACCAACCGCGCGTGAGCCGAGCGAGCGAAGCGAGCGGTGCCGCGGGAGCAGCCGGCGAACGCTACTTCCAAGTTGCTCGCAGATTTTTTTTCACCATTTTCTAATTAGTCGCTGATGAGCCCTGTCGGCGAAGTCCTGTCGGCGAAGAGTCCCGTCGAAGTAAAGTCTTGTCAGTGTTCAGTCTGTCGATACACTCGTTCAAAAATGGTTGCAAAATTGAAGAAGAGAATAGCGAAGTTTTTATTTTTATTTTCAACATGATTGACATTTGACTTGAGTAGGTACTTCATACTGCCAAGCCATAAAAACATTTCTTTGCGTTTTTAAATACTTAATAAAGGTTTAATTAAATTAACGACAGAAAAAACGGAAGTGATATAAATTAAATCAAATGAAATAAAATAACGACTTTAATCTGCGACGTTTTATTGTGCGTGTGGCTGTTAGGCCTGATTATGTTAGTCAAAGAAAAAAAAAGAAAAACTTAATGCACCAGAGCAGGACACAGAGCACCTTGTAATACTGGAGCAGGAGTTCCCAAACTGTGCGTTGCGACTCCCCGAGGCGTCGCGGCGTTGTCCCAGGGGTGTCGCGAACCGGTATGTTCATGTCAGCGGCACGCGAATTATCAATTATTAATTATTATTATGGTTTTTAAATTTAACTTTCTCAGGTTAGTACCTGGCTTTTTCAGAATCTCACGGGTGTGAACCAAGGTGAGATTCTGGTTATTATTTTGAGAAGGTAAAATATTATTATTATTAAATTTAATTATTAATTATCAATACGACTGGATTAGAGATCCATTCCAATCCATTCCACCCCTTCTGCAGTTTCAATAGTCTAGGGAACAGTTGTTAGGACTATCTTGTACTAACAGCCTAAAACTTTAGTTCGATTAAGACAATGTAATAAAATTTTGGAGCAATGTATCCCAAGAATATCTCCTACTCTTAGTACTACATCTTTGAAGATGACCTTTTGCAACGTCTTAATTGTGCAAAAGTAGCTTTTCTGTAATTAAATCTAAATACAGACCACAAATCAATTTAGAAAAAAATATGACGGTAGCTATTTCAAAGCTTCAGCCCTATTTGAGAAGTTATGCTCAGAAGAGCAAACTCATTCGTCTCATTAATTTTACCTACTGTTTTTCAATCAATCATTTATTTTGTTAAACATAGGTATGGTTACAGATAATATATTGTGTAAAATATGTGCACTATGTTTTGCCAATTTATGGCGTACAGAATTAACATAAACAAGCATTTACAATTAAGGTGACATGTCAATAGAATACAAAAACAAAAAATCATTCAATTAAAAATATGTCAGATGTGTAAACAGGTAATAAATAAAATCATAAGTGTTTAATTAGCAAGTCGGACTCGTCCTACCTCTCTGTTTATCAGTAGTAAACTCAGTGATGGAGTAGTAACATCTATCTAAAAGGAATTTAAATAAAGACCTCTTAAAGGCTCCCAGACACTATATTTCTAATAGCTGCTGGTATATTATTATATATTTTTGGGGCCATACCTAGCACACTTTTGCTGAAAAGTGCAAAGTGCTTTTAAAGCCTTGCAAATTATATTTTTTGTAAGTAAATAAAAGTTAGTAAGATTATACATTCTTTTGAGTTTTCTTTGTATTTGTGTGCTAGCTAGAGTCTAGATGGATTTTTTTAATGAGTCTAGCCGCTAGACTCTAGATTCAAGAGCTGTACGCAGGTATCTTTTATAAAAGGGAGTCGCAAAAAAATTACAACATGTAAAGCTTCGATCAATAATAGATTGATCGAAGATGTAAAGGGAGTCGCAGTATAAAAAGATTGGGAACCTCTGCACTAGACTACGAGTATAACAAGCGACTTTATTATATCGCCTAACAACAAAGACGAACTTTTAGAGCATGAGAAGTGAAAATTTATTTGTTCTTCAAAGAGATAACAAATTACTGGAGTCATTGAGCTGAATTAATTGTTATTTACTGTGTTACGTGATCTCTCGTCGCGATACGGAACATCAGCATGTTACCCCAGAGTGTCACCAAAATGTAATATGGGGCTTAACAATTAAACAACACCTGTTATCCTAAAAAGGTAGGTAGATGGGCATAGCCCATATATTGATGCCGATTCCCTTGTTCACGAATTAAACTAAATTTAAGTTCAGTGCACCTTTTTCTTTCTATTTCATTAAGAAAAGGACAGAAGATAAATTTTAGTTTAGTCCTGTCAAATTAATCAGCGCTTGACGTAATTTTAGTCGGCAAGTTTTTAATCACGTCTAAACTTGTATGGAGTAGTGACAGGCGCTGATTAATTCACAGGACTAAACTAAAATTTATCTTCTGTCCTTTTCTTAATGAAATAGAAAGAAAAAGATGCACTGAACTTAAATTGAGTTTATTTTGTGAACAAGACAATCGGCACCATTGCCAGTTATGATTTAAGTCCCATGTACCTAAAAGAGGACGAGTCAATTGCCATCAACCGGGCACAACGCCAGACTCCGGGCTGCTACAGAGAAATTCCAATTCCCAGTTTAGGTGAAAGTTGAAAATAAAACACAAAAATCATTTTAAAAATGTATTGCAGACTCTCAATAGCTAATTCTATCACAATAGTAAGATATGTGTATACTGTATATAACATAATTATGTAAACATAAAGATCACAATGTAAACAAAACTTAGTCCCACTTGCACCATCAATCTTCCGCTTTTAGCTCTAACTGTTGAATTGTGTGTATGAATGTTTTAAATAAGAAAACACATTCACACACAACACAACATTCTGTCTTTGTCATCTTCAAAAGATTGACAGAAACAGAACGGTGTTTTAATTCATAGGTATAAATTAACCGTGTTTAGTGATTTCTGGCGCAAGTGTGGCTTACAATTCTTCATACAAAAATGAGTAAATTATACTATCATTATATTTCGGCTACTACAAAAGGGGAAAAATATCAACTTCGAATAAAATTAATAGCGTTAATCAGGACGTTTTTACTCAAAAAATCATCTCGGTTCGAGCTTCACAGATTGAGCTATGACATTACTAAGGGTTCATTTTGCAATATAATAATAAAATTATACTAATATTATAAAGACGTAAAATTTGTGAGTTTCGCTAAAATTCTTTCAGTAATGGGTATCTAGTATTTGTCAGTGTCATATGATATATGCCGACGAGCAATTTTCTGAACGTGAGCGATTCGAGAGCAACTACTACAGGCAGCTAGCATCCGGCTCGAAGGACCATACCTAAAGAAGAATGGGTACATATCCTCCAGGTGGTACGAGAATTAAATGATAAAACAAAATATTTCTAAGGACTAAGTCGCGGGCAGAAGCTAGTAGCCACATAAAAGTGATCCGATTATAGAAAAATAAGCCCTTAGTAAAGAAAGCATTTCATACGAAAATTAACCTGCTTCTTGTGTTGACAAGTTCGCTAGGTATGCTGGTATCTTTCTCGAATACGGGATTTATCATATTGGATGTGTTAACAACCAAGTTTTAAAACAAGTCAGACAAAATATCGTCGCCTGAAAGTAGCCTAACCGCTTTTTTCATCTGAACCATAGCCAATTAATATCTGTTCCAAAAGAATGTGATGAAAGTATAAACAAACTTCGTTCAGGTAAATTCTTACACATTCTGTATTTAGGTTTTTTAGGCGCGCGGACACAGACACGCCCCTTGCTACTTCTCCTGTTTTTTATATTTCTATGGCTAACATGTTTAAAATGTAAACAAATGGATCAGACATCGTACCTGTGGCTGCCAATTTGTAGTCCCATTTAAAAATTGGTATTGATTTATTTGATTATTTGAATACTTAAACCCGAAATTATAATTCCGAGTCAAATTAAAGATGTTTTTAATACCTGCCGCACGGATCGATCGATTAGGTTAAGCTACGTTTGCCGCGGTTGATCCGTGGATGGGTGACCATCTTTACATACCAAGGCCCCTCCGTGCTGGGAGAGCACGTTAAGCCGTTGGTCCGAGCTGTCATTCGTGGATCTTTGACAGTCGTTACGGGTCGTCAGAAGCCCGAAAGTATGACAACCAGTCTTACCAAGGGGTATCGTGTCCATTAACTGAGTTGTGGAGGTCAGATAGGTAGTTGCTCGATGTAAAATACTGGCATTCAGCTGCGTACGTTAGACTGGAAGCCAATCCCAACATAGTTGAGAACTGGCGAGCAGATTAATTATTTACATTCATCAGATTTTTTGGAACAGACCATACAATGAAAAGAAAAAGTATTAAGAACCAACTAGTCACGGGCTCGAACTCAATGGTGGGCGTGGCCAAAAAGCACGCTGTCTCGCCTAGCATCGTGTCCGTCATCGTGTGTTGAGTGAAATGCACGATAATTCATAGTAAACCGCGCGCGTAAAAAAATACGAAAAGTCCTTTGGAAGGTTGATTTTTATGAAAAAAAAAAAAAAAAAACTACTGGATAAATCAATTACAAATAAAATGTATTGAAATCTACGATAATTGAGCTTTGTCGGAGCGGACTTTGTTTTTGAGATTTTACACTTCTTTTATTACTTATTTACGCCCAAAGTTGCGTTAAAATTAGCAGGAAAAACGAATCTTTGTTGGCTCATAACTTATTAATGGCTTTTTATTTTGCTTCCGTACAGACAAAATTAATAATAAGACAGAACGATATCATGTTTAACTTTGGGTGTGCAATGTCAAACAGTGGAGTAATACCTCCCCGAAATTTTTATGGAAAAAGTATCGACTAGTTATGATGTCGTATTGGTCGATTCAAAATTATAACCCGCAAAGGACATGTCCGAAAATGGTTTTTTATTATTCAATCATTCTAACCAGGATGAGTTAAATATATTATACATTTTTAAAGACCTCCAATTTTGAGAAAAATCGTTTTTTATTTTAGTGTGAATTTACTCCTGAAACGAACAAAATCTATGTAAATAACGTGAGCACACCGTAAAAAATCGTAAACTTGTCAAAATTGACACATCGTACTGTCATTACTGTCAATCAATATTTGATTTAAGAGTAAACAAAACGTTATTAAAATCAGATTATTTATATATGTAACATTAAAAATAAGAAATAGGATGAAATGGGATCACAGAGTACTTTTTTATTAGATGAATAGAATCATCTGTCAATTAAGACATTGTCAAAGTGTGTGGGAGGTTTTATTTGGGTTCCCATCCACGAATAAAATATATGTACTAACATTAAATAGTTTATAATTTTTCTCATAAATGGAGGGGTCCAAAAATATTATTTAAGTGGTTCCAAGTTCCATATTTTTGTCATTTTTATTTAAGTGTTGGTTGATGCTGGTTAGATTTTTCTCGGAATAAAAAACCAACGTCCATACAAAAAGCGGACATCTCCTTTAAAAAGTCTCCAATAAATTAATAGATTGATATTTGATTAATTAGAGATCGTGTGAATAAAGTAGGTAAATAATTCAAGGATCTTAAAACTATATGGACTTGATTTGACATGATAATATCTGTGGCCTGGTGCTAAAAAGGCCAATATCAATAATCCTTATTTTCAATAATAAGCATTAGAAAATTAAACCAGC
Organism: Dryobota labecula; assembly: GCA_947523025.1. NCBI lineage: Eukaryota > Metazoa > Arthropoda > Insecta > Lepidoptera > Noctuidae > Dryobota > Dryobota labecula. The sequence continues at coordinate 5,436,781 of OX383314.1, forward strand.
ATTGATTGTTATTATTGTATTATGATATGTTATGATTTGTAAATCAATTTTTATGAGCAATATTGCAACATTATAATGTATGAGATTTTTATTTGAATAATATACATATGCGAATCAGATCGTCTCCAGTACAACAATAAAAATGCAAAAATTTGTTTTAGGGGGCCTGGGGGCCATGTCTACTAATGTACAAACGTTGCAATAGTCTCTTCATTGTGAGTTTTTGACAGATTTGCCATACAAACACTGTCAAATACTCACAATGGCGAGACCATTCTGACACTATTGTAATAGCAGACTTGAGGCCCTGGTGACCTGACATACAGGTTTTGAAAAAAACCTAGTTTAGGCACCAGTCTTCCACAAATTAACTATAAAATTTGTCTTTTGAGAGATGGTCATTTTACTTACGCCCTTTTAGCACACACAAATATATCACTTTTTCAATAATTTGGCAGTAAAATCTCATTTCTCACAAAAATGTACTTTGGCCATTTTAGCACCAAGCCACAGATATTATGTCTATATAGGGTCATTGGTACTAAGAACTCTCAGGACTATATCACTTAACTTTTGTTCTATGACTACAAACTGCCGTGTTTAGTGCACGGGAGGCGTAGGTAGGTACAACAAAATACAGAATTGAAATGTGTTATACCCAAATTCTCTAATTCAGATAATTTATGTAAACAAAGTAATGTCAATAAATGTCACTGTCAAAATGACAGGACAGTGGTGCAAAACATTTTATCATTATTACTTTTTTGTAAATATTCGTCTATGAAATTAAAGTGAATTAATTTTAAGAACTATGCAAACAAAATACATACCGTTGCTAATCAATGTTTTGTGTAGTGTGTCGGAGACACGGCCTATGATCGTCATAATCAGTCCTTTTAAGTCCAGTGCTAGATGTAGGCCTCCCAAAATCGATTTCCACTCGAAACAGTTGACAGCCGTTTTCATCCAAAATGTGGCTAGATATGCTACATACAATATGAATCTATGAATGAGAGTTGTAATATTAAGTGTTGTTAAAGATGTAAAATATGTGAATAACTTTGTTTTAAACCGTAAATTTATTTAAAAAAAATACGGTATGATTATTTTTTAATTATTATTTCTTAAAATCAGTACTTAAAAGAAAATGGAACCTTTTTTTCACCATTTTCTGTGAATTACCATTACAAATATATATTTTTGATATGTTATCCCCTTTGTTTACATAAATTATCTAAATTTGAGACTTTGGGTATAGATAGAACAACGAAATCATGAAGGTTATTTTTTGGTTAATGATATTTTGTTAAAAGTCATATAAGAAAAGTTGTTGTTATACCATCGACCCTGTTTATTAAAAAGTTAATAACATTTGATTTCTTTAGGACAGTAATAAATAGGTATGAAAAATATCAATTAAATATACAAGGTCAAATAAGATTAGTTAGCGAAACTTTACAGATGTGATGTGAATCGATATCAAAACATGATTAAACAAAAGAAAAAGTGATTTGATGATATTTTGTATAGGGTCAACGACCGCAGATACTGTAGTTAATTGAAATATGAGCTGAAAAAACTGTTTTTAATTTATTTATCGTGTTTAGATTACATATCTTTTTTTCTGCGTTACAACATTTCACAATTCGGATGGAACTTGGATATCGAATGCGTATCGAATGCAAAACACAAATATTTGTTTTGAATCAGTTCATTTAGACACTGAGCCGTTTACACTCTATCCATCAGCATAGAAATACTAAAACCTCTATAAAAGATTGTATAAAATCTTATATTAATAATATATACATATATCACAACAATGATTGCTTTATTTTAAAATTTTCGCCTTTCCCTATTAAGATAGGCAGTCTTGGAATTTAATATATTACATATACACAATTTATTTATAATTAAAACAAAATTCCATACAAAAAGGTTTGAAAAGAAAATGATGACTTAAATACAATAGTTATTTGTGCAACAAGAGAGCAAAGTTGGTATTTGCTGCGAGTGTTGATTTTGAATCCCGAGTAAGCGAAGGATTTTATCATTGATTCTAGGTTAGAATCCTGAGCGCAGCGAGGGATTCAAAGACGCGTGATAGAAATAACTTAAATAAAAAATAAAAAAACATTAAAAACCTTAACAGATGATTTGCAATTTTGCAGTTATCGGTATCTGAATGTTTTATTGTTTTTTTTTTTTCCTTTTTGGGCCTATTAGGTATCGAATTTAAAAATCGAGTCAAATCGACTTGTTTCTATCTCTCACTATTTTCGTATCGAAGTGAAAGTGACAGAACAATGTGAAGTTCAAATCTTTGGAATTTTGTGAGTAGACCCAACACTGTTCTCGGCACTTTTTTAAAGTTATTTTTTCTTACGCTCGCAGCAAAATCAAATTTTGCTCAGTCTTTAAACAGCAAAACCTGCTCATTGAGGTGCTGAGGAGAAAAATATTTTATCATGGGCTGCAATCTTATAACACTTTTCTCAAAGAAATAGTCTTGGAACAGTTTTTTTAAACGTAAAACATCTGATTATTATTATATTGTACCCCACGATAGAATTTACGCAAAAAAACAGGATAATTAAAATACTAGTAATGAAAATATTAAAACCTCACACGAACCTTTCAGACTTATTAATAATAATAATCTTAAAAAAATGTTTAACGGACACTATTAACTGGAAAAAGTTTTATCAAAATCTGTATAGCTTATTTAAAAGTGTAAATATTCTAAAAAACTGTGTGTTTTCGAGACATATTCTACAAAACTGTTTTAGTTATATATACAATAAAATTGTTCCCTTTAAAATACACTCAATTGAAGAGATAAGTAGTTAGCCAAGAAATTATCATCATTCCTGGAGCCCAAGTCAACTATTTTTATAAATTCGTCACTCCAACACGATCCCTTTGTCATTTTGCTAAAAGTTCGTAATCTGCTAAATTCATAATGGTCGATCATTGGTCGGTCAATGGTCTCGTAATAGAATTATGTATATTAAGTTAGTAGAAATGATTTTCGAAAAACGACTACCAAATTTGAACATTTATTCATGCCAGATTTCAATTATATATTTTTACATATTATTTATTAGTGTTATAAGCAATAGTAGGAAGATGGAAGTTTCATTTGTCATTATATACGAGATTACCAATATATATTATTTCTTTCAATGGAGTGTCAGTGGCTGACCATTGGAAAATCATAATGACGCCATTATATTAGTAATTACCAAACTTGTCAAAATCAACAATTATGAAATCAATGATAGACCATTCTGACACTATTGTAATAGAATTTCTTTGAAGGATAAAATAAAAAATGAAATTAACCTGAAACGAACCAGAGTTACCAATATAACTTGCAGAGTAAGCAAGCTGAAGTGGCAGTGGGCTGGCCATGTTTGTCGAAGGACCGATGGCCGGTGGAGCAGACGAGTCTTGAAGTGGAGACCGCGTATCGGTAAGTGTAATGTGGGACGCCCCCCAGCTAGATGGAGCAACGACCTCAAAAAGGTGGCTGGGACAGACTGGATGCGGAAGGCGGAGGACAGGGTGTTGTGGCACAGCATAGGAGATGCCTATGTTCAGCAGTGGACTGAGACAGGCCGAGTTGATTGATTGCGTGGTCATAGTGTAACACACAAACAATGGGTGCTATTTGTGCTCACCAGTTGGCGCCACTGTTGAGTAAAGACCTGTAAGTAATTTTATTTTATATGTTTTGGATATGTTTAATTATTACTCATTACTTCATAAAATGTCTGTTTTATTACATTTTAAAATATCAAATGAATATTAACACATTACCCTAGTAGCATTTTCCGGTGGAATTTAGTTGGGCCACCTTCAGAGGTATGTGGCCTAACCAAAAAAATGCTACTAGGGTATAATGTTCCTAAAATTGGCTAGTATTAAGCAGATAAATATTATTCATCCTCCAAGTGCTTCGAAGTTAGATCCTAAGTTGTTACCTAAAATCTTAAGCCATCATTAACCTTTTAACCGCCCCGGTCGGATTAATACGACAAATTTTTCGTGCCCGTACCGCCTCAGTCGTATTTATACGACCGAGAACCTATGTTCGTTTTGTGCTTTTTATATCATTGCACGACCATATTTGTCGTAGATATTTATTTGTTAATCTACAAATAAATATCTACGACAAATATGGTCGTGCACCCAGCGCCCGGCTCATAATTATGAGCCGGGCGCTGGGGGCACGGCAATTGATATAAAACCAAGCGGTCAATAGGTTAATCAGGAATGGTACAATCTGAATAATCAGTAACAATGCAAACAGTGAACATTCAGTTTCAAATTTGACATTTCTAGAGACCTCACTCTACACTAACGCCTCTAGTGGCGAATTCAAGCGCGATAGTCCTCTTTGCAATGGGTTTAATTTTGTTTTTTTTGGCTTATTTATTAATTTCTCTGACTTAACATAGTTAGCTGCCTTACTTATCTCTTCAGTTGGAAATTAAAAAAATAGGCAAAAACTACAGAACACAGACTACGATCCTTACAAACCTATTTAAAAAACATTTTTGTAAATACATTTTCGATTTTCATTGAAAAAGCCTCTGAATTCGAGCTACCATTTTACCCGACTGCGAATAGCATAGTAGGGGTTTTAATAAAATACAAAGTATTAGATATACGCAATATTATGTTTTATTTGTCTAAGTAAAGCAGGCGCTTTTGCTTTTTAGGTTTCTGTACCTTAAAATATAAATACAATTTTTTCTATAACTTCTGAGTTGAGCTATGCTATTACTGACAAATGCCTGCAATGGCTAGACAGGTACACTCAAATCTGTATGGTTTTTTCTCTTAATTTACATGATTCTCATAATTATGATCTGACCAAGATTATGTCTGGACTTTAAAAGAGACTGTGACCTCGTGAGTTTGTTTCGGCCTTTCTTCTCAGAGTAGTCAGATACGAAATGCCGATCTCATCTAGTTTCAAAACATAAGTTAAGACGTGTAAAAGTGTTTTTTTTTTTTACCAATATACAGAAATAAATATCTTTTTTTTCGCAAAGTTCGTTAGCGACGGTACGGACCCGATCGTATGCGTCGACATCCTGCCGGACGTGATCGGCTGTCGCCGCATCCGTTCGTATCCTTTCCGACCCGATTCATCATCCACACTTAAACTGGTTTAACTGGTTTATTTACTACGTTCGGCCTACCAAACTTAAAACGCCAAAAAATGACGTAAATTCAAAATTAAAACCATAATACAGCGTATATCCCACACAACATTAATAAATAATAGTGAGTCTTATCTCAAACCCAATAAGGTCTTGTTTCCTTTGAGTGAAGAGCGGAGTTTTTTCACGAACGCTGACGGTTGTATGAGAATCGATACCTCGGTCCCATGCTTACTAAGTCTATTCATGTCATCTTCGCCTCCCTGTAAAGAAAAATAACAAATATTTGAGGCGTCTAATTGCAAACCCCGCTAAAATATTTTTTCTGGATATTGAGTTATTGATGAGTTTTAAATTCAATAAAATGTAATCGCACTCCTTAGTGCACGACACATTTACACAAGTCTCCATTGGTCCGCCATACTATTCGTAAGGTCACTTGGTGCAAAAGCAAGCACTGGGATTGGTTGTTTTCGTTGTAGAGGAATTTGAATTTTACCCATGCCATTTATAGTGTATTTTGTTATCAAGCATAAGGTTGGAGGCTCAATTTAGTACTGTTAGAGAGAGATTTGCTCGGAAATGAGTTTGTCACTTAGTACAGAATTGAGAAAACTTTCAAAAGAGAGAATAAGGTCGGTTTCAAGGTAAAATCGTTTTAGCGGGGTTTGCAATTAGACGCCTCATTTAATGATTGACATCACGCCATGATTTTATATCGTACTATAGTTTGACCGATACTACTGTACCGTACTTTAATAATACGCGGCGAGGCGGGGGGCGTCGTTGACGAATGAGTGGCGGGACACCGTGAGCGTTGACGAATGTGCGGCGGGACGCCGTGAGGGTTGAAGTATGAGCGGCGGGACGCCGTGAGCGTTGAGGAATGAGCGGCGGGACGCCGTAAGCGTTGACGTATGAGCGGCGGGACGCCGTGAGCGTTGAGGAAGGAGCAGCGGGACGCCGTTAGCGTTAACGAATGATCGGCGGGACGCCATGAGCGTTGAGGAATGAGCGCCGGGACGCCGTGATCGTTGAAGAATGAGCGGCGGGACGCTGTGAGCGTTGAAGAATGAGCGGCGGGACGCCGTGATAGTTGAGGAATGAGCGGCGGGACGCCGTGAGCGTTGAGGAATAAGTGGCTGGTAGCCGTGATCGTTGAGGAATGAGCGGCGGGACGCCGTGACCGTTGAGGAATGAGCGGCGGGACGCCATGAACGTTGATGAATGTGCGGCGAGACGCCATGAGCGGCGGGACGCTGTGAGCGTTGACGAATGAGAATGACATTTACCTTCAGTAGATTAATAGGCCTATTATTGATCTCCGTAAGCGCCCAACTGCCCGGGGGTGGGACACTTGCCCGGGCACACGCACTGTGAGGCGATACACCCGTTATATTGCATTCATTGTCCAACTTCAGGCCTAGGGCTTCTTGGTCTCTCTTGTTAATTACGTAGATTTTACCTAAAGGCACTCTGTGGAATAGGATATCTACCTGAAAAGTAATAAAAAAAATGCAAATTAAATTCAAAATTCAAAATATCATTATTGTGGGCATATGTTTGTTACAGGTCTTAACAAAAAAATTCAGTTCCAATATGTCCTGCCTAATTGGCATACAATAATTATGTGTAGGCATTAAGTTTAAAATTATTTTACACGTCAAATTTAGTTATTATAAATGTCAAAATATCAAAATACAGTAAAATTATTATTAGGTATATACAGTATACATGGTCAACAAATCAATCAATAATTCAAGAAATCTTGGATCGTGTAGTATGCTTTATCAATTAAAAAGTTACGTAATTTATTTTTAAACACTGGAAGTTCCTTAGTGCTCAGAATGTCAATAGGTATTTTGTTGTATATTTTTGATGCAATGCCAAAGAAGCTTTTGTTAAATAGAGCCGTTAAAAACGCCAACTAAAAAGGTATAAACAAGATATCAAACACAGACGAATCTATACTTCTTTTTCTCGACAGTCAGGCAGCTCGCACTTGCAGGAAGCGAGTTGAGGTGTAGAGCGAGAAGTTTTTAATCTCGAATCCCCACGTACCTACTTGGTACGTGGGGATTCGAGATTAAAAACTTCTCTTTCAATATCGCTTTTATAACGGATGGAAAAAGACACTTAACGAAGCCTAGACTCACTTATACTCCCCGTCATTGTGTTTTTTTGTACTGGGCCTCAAGTCTGCTATTAAAAAAGTGTCAGAATGGTCTATCATTGATTTCATAATTGTTGATTTTGACAAGTTTGGTAATCTACTAATATAATGGCGTCATTATGACTTCAATGGTCAGCCACTGACACTCCATTGAAAGAATTGGTAATCTCGTACATAATGACAAATGAAACTTCATACTAAACTTCCAACTACTTCAGATTGCTTATAACACTAATAAATAATATGTAAAAATATATATAAATGAAATCTGGCATGAATAAATATTCAAAATGCCATTGTAATACAATTCTATTACGAGACCATTGACCGACCAATGATCGAACATTATGAATTTAGCAGATTACGACTTTTAGCAAAATGACAATGGGATCGTGTTGGAGTGACGAATTTATAAAAATAGCAGACTTGGGCCCCAGGACCATACCTGGAAAACGTCAATCAGATAATAAAAAACTGTTAGATACGTATTATTTGCTTTATCATATTAATTAAAATAATACTTAGATAAAACACATTAAACTTGGGGAGTGGGGGCTTGTTACGTCACAGCTACATATAAAATCTAGCGAGCAGTGACGTCATGCCACATTTGATCTCAATGTATCGCCATAATGTTATGATGTTGGGAGATTCCGCTCTTCCACTTAGCATTGTGGCGTCATCTAACGCCACATGCGAACTACGCGTCAAAGACCTGACGTCACAAATCCTGCATCGCGCAATCAGAGTTTACCGCGCGACTAGCATATATACAACATCCCGACATCAATTGTTGGGCAGTTGCCCCCCGACACGACACCCGTCTGGTCGGAGTCCCCTCCCTTTTCCATAGAGTATGAGTGAACTTTACACCCTGTTCCTCATACCTAGCACAATCCAGTATTATTTTTTATTTTTTTAAACGACCCACACTAGGAATTTCTCCTGTATCGTGGGTGCGCTCACAAACATTTAAACTCACATACACAAACAGCCAGACCCGGAACAACTACTAGTAGGTCATACAAATATTTGTTCCGTGCGAGAATCGAACCCGCGACACGCAGCGCAGCAGTCAATCGCTTAACCACTGCGCCAACCGTGCCGTCAGTTATGGGTATATTTAGTGTCTTACCGTGTGTGAATGAGCATTGTTGACTAGCTGCCTTGCGTGCCCCGCGTCCCTGGGTGCGCGGCTGCATAGCGCGGCCACGCGGTCTCCCGCGCGACCGTTCATGCGGACACCAGATGGACCCCACCACGCTATCCTGTACAAATTACACTTTATTACTATTTTATTACCCGACTGCGCGAGTTAACTACCCGATTTACCACGTGTTACCCAGTAACAGACATGCCTGAGATATACAATGTGTAACTGAATTAAAGCACATTATGAAATTAATTTGTTCTGGGGCGTTACTCCCGAAATCGATTCGAGTTTGATTTTGATTCCGATTCGATTTCGTTTCTGATCCGAACTCGATTTAAAACTTAAAACTGACCGAAGTTAGTTTCGCTTCGAACCACCGCACGATCGTGCGCTAGTGTCGGATTCAAGAGTATGGATCGGCATTTAATTCGAACCCAATTCGATTGATTCAGAACTCGATGCTGTCGGGAGTAAGGTCCCTGATCCGAACTCGATTTAAAACCTTACTCCCGAACCAATTCGAATCGTTTACGATCGGTTACGATTGATGGTTGGATCGACATAGGTTCGAGTATTACGTCATCGTCAAGTGCTCTATGTCTTTGGTTAGTAACTTTTAGGTAGTTAAATGTTTTCACTTTTCCACGTAAAAACGATACCCTAGTGCTTTTTTTCTTTCTTTCTTTCTAAAATCTCACTAGATCTGTATAAAATAGCTTCTTTGATATCGTGTAATTTTGATCCAACAACTCGATATCTATCTGTCAGATGGCGTGTGGAGTACGATCTTTTCGATCCTAACGAATCTTTCGATCGAAGTTAGTTTCGCTTCGAACCACCGCACGATTGTGCGCTAGTGTCGGATTCAAGAGTATGGATCGGCATTTATTTCGAATTCAATTCGATTGATTCAGAACTCGATGCTGTCGGGTGTAAGGCCCCAGTATCGTTTACTGAATCGATTTCTGTCATTTTTTATATAAAACTAAGCAAATTAGAGTCACAATTCTACTTTATAGTTAAAACAAACCAAAATGGACTAAATAGCTAGTACGCTAGACCCTCATACGTGTGCGACTGTGTACGCGCGTAGAAAGACGTTCACTGCTGCACATAGGCCTCCCCCAAGCACCGCCACCTCGACCGGTTCCGTACTTCCCACATCCAGCGGATTCCTGCGGCTTTCACAAGGTCATCGGTCCACCTTGTGGGAGCCCTTACAACGCTACGTCTTCCGGTACGCGGTCGCCACTACAGAACCTTTCGGCCCCAACGGCCATCTGTTCTGCGAGCAATGCGCCCTGCCCATTGCCACTTAAGTTTGGCAATTCTTCGAGCTATGTCGGTTACCTTGGTTCTCTTGCGGATCTCTTCATTTCTGATTCGATCACGTAGGGAAACTCCAAGCATAGCCCTAGGCCCATTGTGAGCGACCACGTTTCAGTGCCATATGTCATCACTGGCAACACGCACTGGTCAAAGACTTTCGTCTTGAGAAACTGCGGACATATTTTGATTATAACATAATATTCTAATAGGGGTGTGTTTGGGGAAGCGTTAACTCCTGGACATGTAGTATATCTCCAGGGCATGTGTAGCCAAGTCAGAGGCCCATGGGCGACATAAAAACTCTGACACCAGGTAGTTACTAACCAGACGATTAAGAAGAAGACTGGGTTGTGGAAGTCAGATAGGCATGTCGCTCCATGTAAAATATTAGTATTCAGCCGCATCTGGTTAGACTGGAAGCTGACCCCTACATAGTTGGGAAAAAAGGGCCGAAAGGATCAGTTAAACTCTAACTCAAAGTATTTATTTCAAATAAACCAATTACAGGCACTTTTGTATTGTCAAGGGGTCGGTCAGTCAGAAAGATGAAGCTAATTGCCCATTCCAAAACGTAGTAGGTTCCTATGGAGAAGAACGAGCAAGAAACTCCACGGACACTCTTTTAAAACATAATATCGTTACAAAATATGGGTTAAATCATTCATGTTGAAGTTGTGAGAACAATGTAGAAAGACGTGCACGTTAGAAGCGTCCGTATTAAAAACAATTCAAAAATTTAAATAAGCCGTGGCAGCTAAGAGATGACCAGTCCCAACTGACGGCGCCCGTTCACGAACATGACGCATGGATCAGCACCATTCAGCTCAACCATTTTGAAGGGAACTCAATGATCCAACACACACGCCACCACCAACGAGACATTAGAGTGAGCATGACATACTCTCAGCCGCCAGGGCACATTCAAGTCAATGAAAGACATATTACCCGGTCAATGGTAGCTCTATAGTACATAGTACTCATACCTGTGCTATGCAATTTTATAATACAAAGGAGATTGAGTTTATACAATGCAAAGATAGTCTTACACTCTTCAGCAGCTCCAACATTATTGTCAAATGGTAATGAATTTGTTGTGGTTGTGGAGCAGGACTAGCATTCAGCCAAGCATTTTTATCAGCGATGTATTAGAGTGTATTCAAGTCTAGTTCAAGTCAGTGTTGCCCCTATTTTTGGGGTTCCGTAGCCAAATGGCAAAAAACGGAACCCTTATGGATTCGTCATGTCTGTCTGTCCGTCCGTATGTCACAGCCACTTTTTTCCGAAACTATAAGAACTATACTGTTGAAACTTGGTAAGTAGATGTATTCTGTGAACCGCATTAAGATTTACAAACAAAAATAGAAAAAAAAAAAAAAAATGGGGTTTCCCCATACTTAGAACTGAAACACAATTTTATTTTTTTTCATCAAACCCATACGCGTGGTATATCTATGGATAGGTCTTCAAAAATGATATTGAGGTTTCTAACATCATTTTTTTTTCTAAACTGAATAGTTTGCGCTTTGAGAGACACTTCCAAAGTGGTAAAATGTGTGTAACTTCTAAAATAAGAGAATGATAAAACTAAAAAAAATATATGATGTACATTACCATGTAAACTTCCACCGAAAATTGGTTTGAACGAGATCTAGTAAATAGTTTTTTTTTAATACGTCATAAATCGTAAACCGGGCTTGCTGCTACGGAACCCTTCATGGGCGAGTCCGACTCGCACTTGGCCGCTTTTTTTTTTCTATGGTTTTAAGGACTTACCACACTTGATTATGATAATCAATGAAGATTGGAGCGTGTGTCGTGTTGATTGTCGCGGGTAAGGCTGCGCCCCTTCTCTGTTCAGCGCGCAGGGCGGAGGCCTGTCGTGCACGGAGAGGTGTCAGGGTTCCGGGGGCTGAGATAGGTGCTGGGGCGGACGTGTATAGCGACGTGTCTGTTCGTAAGAGACATATTCAAGTTAAAAACCGATAATGAAAATAATGGAGTGATAAAATCGTCGATCTTTATATGAGATCTACCTATTCATACACGAAATATTTTAAGAGATACACCCAAAGAAGCCAAATAAATAAAAAACTGTTTTTATCTAAGACTATTAAAAATAAAAAGATTATTATTGATCCAAAGGCGCGCCGTGGCTCGCCGACGGTAAAGGTTTTATGCAAAATTTCTCAAACAATTTTAAAGTTATAAAAAATCCATAAAAACCTACTTAATGGCAATCCTCCAAGCTTGACCGGAGGAACGGTTTTCGGACTCTTATTACCCGCCTTGAATATAAGTAGTTCACTCTTAAAATTGTACCTGAGGCCATGTGACCCCACATATCTGTCACAGATCCCTGACAAATGGGCTCAGCAGCATCAACTTAACAAAATTAATTACTTATTAACAATCATACTTATTCATATTTGCACGCCATAGTATTTGGCAAACATGTCTGAGCATGTATTTTTGTCTTTATGTTATTTATTTATTTTATTATTTATGTACACACAGTTAAATACATAGAGATACGACATAATTATAATATATATATTATTATTATTATATTATATATTATTATATGTTATCTTGCATGCACGTTTTTATTTTTAAAACTCTTGTATGTGTACACATGTTTATGCAAATAAATATATATTTATCTTTAACTACACATACTCTTATTTTTTTTTTTTCACTTTTAAGCAGGTGAATATTAAATGATATATCTTACCATTACTCAAAGAATTGCTTCTTCTCCTAGTTGAATCCACTCTTATTTCAGGCCTCGATCTGTGTACAACTTTAACTGGTGACGTCACTCCGGGACTCCTACTAATAGAGAAATAAGTGTGAATAAAGAGAGATAACAAAAAAGTGGAAATTAAAGAGAAAAAAAATGTAAGAAAATTATTTTATTCGGGACTCACAGGAAATACAAATAGTAAAAAAAGAAGCATTTAAAACTAACAAAGGACATGTCCGAAAATGGTTTTTGATTATTCAATCATTCTACCCAGGATATCCATACTTAATATTATAAATGTGAAAGTAACTCTGTCTGTCTGTATGTTACGTTTTCACACCTAAACCACTGAACCGATCGTCATGAAATTTGGCAGAGATATAGCCTGGGATATGGAGAAGGACATAGGCTACTTTTTTACGCGATAACTGACATCTACGCGGGCGGAGCCGCGGGCAAAAGCTAGTGTTAAATATATTTCGATAGACATCCCAAAAAGTTGGTTCTAACTATATCATACATTTTAGAAAGACAAATAAAACTGTGTAACACACTTGACTCTTAACAAAAATCAGCACTTTCAAAATCAAAGCTTTTAATATTACGCAAATTTATTGAACGGCCTATCCAAAGATACCCACAACATGGGAGAGACGAGAAAAAAAAATATCATCCCTACTTTACGTGTAGGGGAGGTACCCTAAATAAAAATATATTTCAAGATTTTATTTTACCACTTGTCGGCGTGATTAATACGTATATCTATGCCAAATTACAGCTTTCTAGTACTGAGATTATCTGAGCTATGCCGCGGACAGACAGACGGACCTGGAGAAACTATAAGGGTTCCTTGTTTACTACGAAACCCTAAAAAGTACCGAATTTTACGAAAACTCCCCGTCGAAAGGTATCGTTACTTAGATCGGTCGTCAAAACACTTTTTCTACTTCCATTCTCCCCGGTCAACCGCCACGCTTTTCACTCACTCCCCTCTCTTTCATATAAATTCGTATAAATTCCCTTAATATTCGTGTTACGAACATAAATATTTTGTAACAAAATAATTATAATTTATTTATTTCAGACATTATAATAATAATAATAATTTATTTACCAAAAATAAGAAATACAATGCATGTTACATTATTTAGATTTTACATTTGTGCTCAATTTTTGTGAATTATAGTCCATAGACACACACTCATACATTTAAATTATAATTATACTATTTTAAACAGATAAAAACCCAAAATAAAACTGTGATTAATAAAATTTCAACACCATGTTCATTAAAAAAAAAAAAAAAAATTAAGAAAAAAAAAATTTCTGAATCGCAAAATAAAATGTCAAATTTATTATTAAAATTTCCAAATTGTAAAATGTTATAAAAATGTGAAAAAAATAAATAAAAACTATATAAAAATAACAAATACAAAAAAAAAAAAACTAATATCAACATTGCGTCTTATTTTCCACTTTATTTCAACTGCAGCAAGGTGCAAAACTGCACAAAGGGGCGGCGCAGATCTGGCGAACAATTAATATCATTTGTTCGCCAGATCTGCGCCGCCCCTTTTTTTTTTTTGGTGGGATATTAGATAATTATTTTATTGAGGAGCTCGTGGCTAAGTAATAACAGCCGCACGGGTCGATCCGTCAGGTTAAGCTACGCTTGCCGGGGTTGGTCAGTGGATGGGTGACCATCTTTACATACCGAGACTTCTCCGTGCCTCGGAAAGCACGTTAAGCCGTTGGTCCCGGCTGTCATTCGTGGATCTTTGACAGTCGTTAAGGGTCGTCAGAAGCCCAAAAAGTCTGACAACCAGTCTTACCAAGGGGTATCGTGTTACCCAGTTACTGGGTTATGGAGGTCAGATAGGCAGTCGCTCCATGTAAAATACTGGTATTCAGCTGCATCCGGTTAGACTGGAAGCCGACCCCAACATAGTTGGGAAAAGGCTAGGCAGATTGATATATTAGATAATTATTTTATTGTGTATGTGTGATTTTTATATCAATTATGTGTTTAAAAAATGTAATGTAATGTAATGGACTTTGTCTGAAAATAAATGAATTATTATTATCAAATAACTTCTACCGCTCTGGGCGGAGCGGGAGGGCGTGTCAGACTTTTACTGACTAAAACCCACTCGTGTTCCTTCAGTTGCCTGTGTGCCAGGGCCACGGTATCCCTTTCGGACAAAACCGCAATCCTGGCAGGCAGCGGCCCTAGCGGACCCCGTCAGTTCCTGCTGACGTCTCTTTAAGGCGCGTGTGGAAAATAACGCGCCGTCGACCCGGGCAAGGGGCCTTACTCCCGACACATCCGAGTTCTGACTCAATCGAATTGGATTCGAATTAAATGCCGATCCATACTCTTAAATACCGACACTAGCGCACGATCGTGCGGTGGTTCGAAGTGAAACTAACTTCGATCTAAAGATTCGTTAGGATCGAAAAGTTCGTACTCCGCACGCCATCTGACAGATAGATATCGAGTTGATGAATCAAAACTAAACGTCAAATTACACGATATCAATAAAGCTACTATATTCAGATCGAGTGAGATAACTACCTAAAAGACACTTGACGATGACGTAATCCGCCGGATACGCATAAAACGACGCTGATAATACTTGAACCTATGTCGATCTTGGTTTAAGATTCGAATTGGTTCAGGAGTAAGGTTTTAAATCAAGTTTGGATCGAATCGGAAACAAAATCAAACTCGAATCGTTTTCGTAAGGTCCTTACCGGACGGCGAGCCATCTGCGTCGCCCCTAACGATATAATTTCACTTACCTATCCTGATTATCGTCTTGCCTAGTAGGGCTTTCCTTCTTGGTGTGTCCTATAGATTTTAGCCTCGTTAGCAAAGATAGTTCGGTTAGACCTCGCTTCCAAATCGGCTTGTTTTGTGTTTGACTTTGTTCCGTATTTTCTGAAAAAATAAAGAAGATATTTTCAATCAATATCTTTATTGTGGATCATAGGTAGGTACATAATACAGGTATTAAAATATATTGTGTATATACAATAGAAACACACACACAATTAGGTACATAGAAATTACATTTACATTATTGGTACAAATTATTAAGATTTCACATCATCATCAGGGTGTATCTATTCAAACACGAAATATTTTAAGAGATACACCTACAGGTGGTAAAGAAGACAAGGAAACGATTTTTTATTAAATCTGAGTATATTATTTAAAAAAAAAAATATCGAAATTACTTGAATGATGATTAATTATCAAAATTTATTTATTTATTTAAACTTCTCACACACAATAAGGTACAAAGGCGGACTTAATGCCATAGGCATTCTCTACCAGTCAACCAAGGGTAGTGAAGAGATAAGATGGCAGGTGCTCTAATTAATAGGGAGGAGAGGAGATAATAATAATAAAAATATTAAAAAGATAACAAATAAAATAGATACACAAGTACATAAATATGTAGTAAACTTATAATAGACATACATACATATTACTATAACGTATAAATACCTACTTATTATACCTTAAATATTACTTATTACCTTATTTTCTTGATAATTGGGTTGACTCTATTTGTTATGAAAATAACTCCGCAATTTCCGCTTAAATGCATACCGACTGGTGGCCGTCCTGATATCCAGAGGAAGCGCATTCCAGAGAAGAATAGACTGAATATGAAAGGAAGAATGAACAAAGTCAGAAGTATGAGAAGGACAGAGTAGGAGAAGATTGTAGGAAGAACGCAGATTCTTAGCGTGTGAAGAACATAGATATTGAAAGTGAGACTTAAGATAAGAAGGAGGGGTGGGAGAGTTGAGAAGGGCGAAAAGCGTGGTCAAAGCACGCAAACTTCTTCTCTGGCGAATAGACATCCATTTGAAAATTCACCGCGCTCGTGCCGCCACCTTCGCCGCGTCCGGGCGGGTCATTCATAGAATAAATAAAATTTTGGAAAATGCAACTCCTTTTCAAAATGTCTCAAGCAATTTTAAAATTATAATAATTATGTAAAAATATAAAACACTTCGATATTTTTTTTTTTTTGCTGCTATGGTTTTTTATCACCTCTATATGTTCATCTTAAAATATTTCGTGTATGAATAGATTCATCTTATATTTAAATATAAAATGTATTCCCCAATTTTCGTAATTGCACCTACCAATGTTTGTCTCTGCATCACCCAAAGGCTGACTGGTAGAAAATGCCTATGGCATTAATATTATATAAATAATTTGAGCCTCATCTTTTTTTAAATTGGTTAAAGAAGAACAATAGAATTTCAACTTACCATTCTTAATCTCTCTCTTCGGACTATTATTCTGTGCTCTTCTAGCTATACTCTCTCTCGCTCTAACTGCAGCATCATAAGCATTTTGACTCCTAGACCGTTCAATTGACCTTAGCCTATTCAGGGGATCATTATTTGACCCTGAATTGACCTGCACCCTATTCGAATCTCCATTACAATTGACCTCAGGGGTCACGTTAACTGAACTAGTGTTGTTATTACTCAGAAAAAGGTATTCATAAGTGGAATCTCCGACTTCTAAATTCGGAAGTGAAGACTTTCGATTTTTTTCAACAGTTTTTAGCTTTTTTATTGGTAATGGCGATGGTTTAGTGTTTGACGTCGAAGCCATGCAAAGTCTCTCATATAGTTCCTCATTATGATTCCCAGTCTGAAAATTCGTTGAACTCTGAAAACTCGAGAATTCATCATTTGTTCCCGATAAGCTTACTGTTGTAGTCAGACTCAAATGTCCATAATCCGAATCGTTTTTAGCGAAAGTGGTACCGTATTCATTTTCTTCTGTATTAACTATGTTTACGAAGTTAGGGTTCGGTTGGTCGGTTATGGTCAGGTTTTGTTTGAACTCGAAGTCAAATACGTCTGTTTCTGGTCCCATGACGGGTATGGCTGTGTGTGGTGGTTCTTTATTTGAAACTTGGATCACTGTTATGTTCGTAGCTTGATGGTTGCTGGAAATGAAAGTTTTTTTTTTAAAGATGCTATGCATCAAAAATATCTGACGTAACACATCCTGAATCGCGAAATCAGAGTTTACCGCGCGACTAATAGATATACAACATCCCGACTTCAACCGTCGGGCTCCCTCGGACTCTGCCCTAAGCCGACTTTCAAAGTCAAATAATTTATTTCAAATAGGCACGAAGATGCACTTTTGAACGTCAAAAATTACATGAATAGTTAATTGATTCTAGTTGCGCCTTCCAAAATGTAGTTATGTATGGAGAAGAATGGGCAAGAAACTCCATACTTACTCTTTTAAAATGTTAACAATAGTTTGTATACATTAATTAATATTTATAGGTGAAGACGATGTACCTAGAATAAAAAAAAAAAAATATATTTTCCACAATTGGTAAAAAGAATGAAAAGTGAAGCAATAACAGAAAAAATAATAAATGCGATAGGTACATGGTGCTCACATATTTACAAACATTGTATGATTTCAAAAAAAAAAAAAAACAACATATAACAAGTCAGTGTGTGAGTTAAATTTATATTAATCACAGAAAATAAAATGAATATTAATTTCGTACTCCACAGGGGGTGCCCTTAGCGCGCAGTCGTTTTACGCCCTGGCTGGAGGCTTTAAGTTTTCAGGAGCTTAAGGCAACCACAGGAAAGACCGGTGAAAGAGTCTCAACCTCTCATGGTTAACTCTAAGATCTAAAAGCCCTAGCGAAAAAACTATTTTTTTTGGGAGGGAAATTATCACATAACTTCTCCCGCTCTGGGCAGAGCGGGAGGGCGTGTCAGACTGCTCCACCGTGTCCTCGGGGCGATCATCGCAGTGGTGACACCCGGGCGTTTCCTCCCGCCTGATAATGTGCAGGAACCTCACGAAACATCCGTGTCCGGAGAGGACCTGCGTCAGGCGGTGGGTGAGGACGCCGTGACGCCTCCCTAGCCAGTCCTCAAAGAGGGATCTTACCGCCGCTATCGTGGCGTGCCCTCAGACTTTTACTAACAAAAACCCACCCGTGTTCCTTCAGTTGCCTGTGTGCCAGGGCCACGGTATCCCTTTCGGACAAACCCACAACCCTGGCAAGACAAGATTTAAAAGAGTGTCCGTGGAGTTTCTTGCCCGTTATTCTCCATAGGTACCTACTACACATTGGAATGGGCAACAAGCTTCATCTTTCTGACTGACCGACCCCTTGACGATACAAAAAAAACTTTTTAACAAAAAAAAAAACAAGATCCAAAAAAATTTTTTTTTTTTTTAAATAACTTTAATTTCGGATGTCCAAACCACCGGATGTCGGAACCATTTATAGCCCGAGTGCATCTCATGACGATTCCAATAAGCCCAAACACGGCTAGGATACATTGTTTTATTACGGAGTTCCGGTGCATACCTTGCGGCTTCATCTTCAGATCAGTTGGATGGTACCATTTTCATCAAAATTATTTATTTATATTTGCTTCATATTTGCTTAACTATCTTAATCATATCTTATCGCCACCCGTGAAATACTTATCGTTGAGCAGTTCCGGTAGCCATTTGTGGTCTTCTCCATCAGTTCCACTTCATCAAATGGTACTTTCTGAATGATTTGCATTCAGAAAGCATCATTTGATGAAGCTTGAGTTGTTGATTAAAATGCAAAAATCGCTATGTTTGCCTATAAAATTTGAGGAGTTCCCTCAATTCCTCATGGATCCCATCATCAGAACTGGATTTTGAAAAAAATGGGACCAATCCGGAAGTATATCCTTTCAAATTAAAAAAAGAATTTTCCATATCGGTTTATAAAAGACGGAATTCTGAGGTAAAACACATACAAAAAAAAAAAAAAAAAAACAACCGAATTGAAAACCTCCTCCTTTTTGGAGAGTCGGTTAAAAAGTGCCTGTAATTAGTTTATATGAAATAAATGCTTTGAGTTTGAGAACTGCCAGAACCACAGAGTTATATTTAAATGACATAATCCACCAACCTCAAACTCTCCGTGCCATCTTTGTCTCCATTACTGACGACCACTCTCTGCTTATACTCTCCCTCAACTTCCTCGTCACACATTCTATCTATTTCAGCAAAGAATTCTTCATCACTGTCAGTTGCACTCGTCCTAGAAAAAAAAAAAAAAATTTTTATTAATTTCACATAAAAAAAAAATTACCACCTACCAATTTATTTCCATCATGTATATACTTTTTTTACATCAAAAAAATTATTTCACTACAAATAAATTAATCGGGATTTGGGGCACCCCGACTCGGACAGGTTAGGTTCGAAGGGGATGGCGGGGTCTAGTGAACAAGTCCCTTCGTTGTTTTTTTTTTTTAACCACCCAGAAATAGGGTCCCCTCGAAGCGGGGACCCGTCGACTACTCATTATTATTGCTTCCGCTTCGGTTTTTCCATAAATAAAGTCCAATAAATAATTCGTGGTTTTTAAATCCCGGGATTTAAACGTCATTATAATTATTACGGGATTTTACACTCTGTCTGTCTGTCTGTATGTTACGTTTTCACGCCTAAACCGCTGAACCGATCGTCATGAAATTTGGCAGAGATATAGCCTGGGATATGGAGAAGGACATAGGCTAGTTTTTTACGCGATAACCGACATCCACGCGGGCGGAGCCGCGGGTTCACAAACCTTTTAAATATTGAATCATCTAAGCAGATATTCTGTCCACAGATTTTAGCCACACTTTTCCTAGGCTCAGTCTTAGCTTGACTAGTACTAGGTAACGACGTGAAAGGAGTATCCCAGTTGGATATATCAATTTCTTCTTCTGTAGAGGTCGTGGGTTCAACTTCGGGTTCGGTTCGGGTCGGTTCTGGTCCGGTTGGTTCTTGAGAGTACGAGTTGGTTGGTCGGGTA
Organism: Dryobota labecula; assembly: GCA_947523025.1. NCBI lineage: Eukaryota > Metazoa > Arthropoda > Insecta > Lepidoptera > Noctuidae > Dryobota > Dryobota labecula. The sequence goes on from OX383314.1 coordinate 5,457,221, forward strand.
GTCGTTAGTTCTATGCCGGGTACCCTGGAAAGAATCAATTAATTTTATTACTATGAGTTTCTCAGTGGCGTGCCATGAGGGGTCAAAATTATGCTTCGTTGCCACTAGTACCATTAACAGTTCCATGATGGAACTACTGATATTTATTTTTAATCACTAGTTCCATTTTAAAAGAAACTGAAAATAATGGAACTAATGTTGATTTTGTTATCACTAGTTCCATATTATTATTTTAGGCACTCGGATTACATCTGCATCCTGGGATTTACTTTCCATCCTTCTTTACAAAGATGATTATTTTAAATCCATACTGATATCGAATCATAAATGAAAAAAAAAAAAAAAAAAAATTATTTTATTGAATATAATTATTATACCTCTACCTCTAGTGTTTTTACACCCTTAAAAAATTTCACAAGTGCCTAAAATAATAATGTGCCTCCAAAATAATAATATATCTCCGCTGCCTGATGATCTACAGCCTTCGAAATGTGTTCAAAATTTTGTGACGGGGACAATAATGATAACCTGAATTTGTGACGGATAAATTGAATTTTTCAATTCCAACCAGTAGTTCCTGAGATTAGCGCGTACAAACAAACAAACAAACAAACTCTTCAGCTTTATAATATTAGTATATAGTATAGATGGATTATGGATAGTTTTAATACTTTCAATATTTCTAACACCCCTTTCTTGCTACCTTACCTATCAGGTGGTGTAGGAGGCGTGGGTGGTAATGGAGACGTGGGGTCCCTGGCCGCAGCCCTAGGGGGCGGGGGCGGCGGCGGGGGCGCAGGTCCAGCACAGTACACGTTTTCACCACGACCCAGGATCTTTAGCTCGTGGAGTGTGTTGCGGAGAGTTGTGACCCAATCTTGCATTGATTCCCTGAAAAGATGTCGGATATTGACAATCTAAAAAATAGTGAGTTTTGAATTTTTGTAGATAATTTTGGGTGAAAAGAGGACATAACACACAAAGGAGACCATTCAGGTTTCATACAAAGTTGGGCCCAAAATCGAAAGTCGGCCAACGGAAAAGGATGTTTTTAATCCGTTTGGAACATCATCCTTAGCATTTGGTACTATGGCACAAAAGCGGTAGAACCATCATATTAGCAGCTACATAAGTTCGAAATAAATGTAAACATATCATCTAAGTATGTACATGGACTTATTTAGTGGGTCATTCTCAACTTTTTTGTCATAACTGTAATTCTGTAAATGTGACTGACTGCATTTCGACCCTCCAATCCGTTGCTATATGATTCTCTTTCTATTCTCGAAAAAAAAATTGAAAATCGAACTTGACGTTTTTTTTAAAATATTATTCTCATTTACAGAAAAAAAGTTGAGAATGACCCACTAAATAAGTCCATGTATATACTTAGATGATATGATTACATTTATTTCGAACATATGTAGCTGCTAATACAGTGTCAGACTTTATAATGTGCAGATATCGAAATGAGGGAATTTATGCTTAATTTTATCTACGGAAAAAAAAAACGTAATTATTATTATTATTTTTTTTATTATTTCAAAATTTCTCCTACCTTATTGAGAAATTTTACAATTATAGTAAAACATGATGAAAAAAAAAAAAAATACAGGTTTTTGCTAAAAAAAACATGTTTCTTTTCAATTGAGGGTAGTTTTTTCCCCAATTTTATGAGGACGCCTAATTACTTCCAATCATTATGGAGTTTGTTTCATCGTGATAGATCCTTTAGTTTAAAAGTTACACCGTTTTGTTTACACTGGGAACAATTTTTTTATGAATTCCATATAAAATAAAATATTTTTTTATATTTTTGTCGCATATAAAATTAAACATAGATTCTCTCATTCCGATATGTGCACATTATAAAGACTCACACTGTATGATGGTTCTATCGTTTTGGTGCCAAATGCTTAAAATGATGTCCCAAACAGATTAAAGACTTTTTTTTAATTGATTTTGATTTTAAACTCTTATTTCATAATGATTTTCCTTTCTTTTCTTCTGTTTTGTGTACAATAAAGAGTATTCTAATAATCCATTAGTTTTAGTAGTGGCCACTTGGTTCGACTGTAGTTTGTCCTTGACATTAATTTTATGATAAGTCTAACTCGCACACTGACTTTTTATTTGTAAAAAATAATACAATATTTGTAAATATGTGAGCACCATGTATCTAACACATTATTAATTTTTCCGTCATTGCTTCATTTTTTTTTTTTATTACCTGTTGTGGTATAGTAATTTTATTCTGGGTACATCATCTTCACATGGAATGATATAATTGATGTATACAAAGTATTGTAAAACAGTTTAAGAGTAACAGTGGAGTTTCTTGCCCATTCTTCTCCATGCGAAACTACCTTTTGGAAGGGGCAGCTAGAATCAATTTTATTTCCGTGTAAATTTTGACGTTCAAAAGTGCCATTTATGTGCCTATTTGAAATAAATGCTTTGACTTTGACTTCGGACTATTTGAACTATACCAATTATTTTTTAAAGAGTAACAGTGGAAGTTCTTGCCACCATAAGAAATGACCAATTGGAACCGGGCACCTAGCTTCTGAAGTTTCATAAGTGCCCATGTAGGTTTATGTGTAATAAAATATTTTGATCAATGATTTTATTTCCTGGGCCTCAAGTCTGCTATTACAATAGTGTCATAGGTCTCGCCATTGTGATTATTTGACAGTGTTTGTATGGCAAATCTGTCAAAAACTCACAATGAAGAGACCATTGCAACGTTTGTACATTAGTAGACTTGGCCCCCAGTTGGTTTGATTAAACAATTATGAAGAATCCCAAGTACTTAGATGTCCCGTTGTATAAGAAAAACAACAAATTCTCGATCCGATCAAATTTTTCGCGACGGAATACCGATGAGACCGTTATATATATATATTTTTTTTTTTTTTTGAAAACGTTGCTCCACTCTAGGAATTTCTCCTGTATTGTGGGTGCGTTTACAAACATTTAAACTCACATACACCTTAGGTCAGACCCAAAACAACTACTTGTAGGTCATACAAATATTAGTTACGTGCGGGAATCGAACCCGCGACACGCAGCGCAGCAGTCAATCGCTTAACCACTGCGCCAACCGTGTCGACATTGGATCGCACATGCGCTTGCGCAGATCACGACATAAGACGTCGTGGGTGGTTTAAAATTGGACCTCAACTCTCATTGACTAGATTCGGATGAAAATATGAGACTCCTCACCAATCAGACGCCAGCATCCTAACGGCACCACTATCAGTATCCACCCAAGAAGTCATACTGGTCCCCACAACGTGGTTTGACATTAGCTGTGACATAAATTTTTTTTTAGGGAAAATTATCAATTGACGTCTCCCGCCCTGGGCGGAGCGTGTCAGACTTTGACTGACTAAAACCCACCCGTGTTCTTTCAGTTGCCTGTGTGCCAGGGCCACGGTATCCCTTTCGGACAAACCCGCAACCGTGGCATGTACCAGTTCTGGCGGACCCCGTCAGTGCGTGCTGACATCTCTTTGAGGCGCGCGTGGAACACAACGCGCCGTCGACCCGGGCCTGGTCCTTACCGGACGGCGAGCTGCCCATAGCTCGCCGTCCGCAAACCCGCGCCTACGGTGTCCCGGAATTGGCTATCGACTCCCGCCGCCCAGGGATCTCCTGCAGCGACTAGGGACGTGAGGGCGCACAGACTGCCTCTCCCTCACGCGTTCAACCTCCTCCTTCGCGAGCATTACTGCTTCGCAGGAGGTGACGGCTTCCCATACAGCTGTCACATGCCAGGCAGCCCTAAGACAGGCCCGCCATATTGGCTTGTCGGCGACTATGTTCTACTAGTAGCAGTAGAGCTTTTTGCGAAGGAGCTTGTCCGGGAAGTACTACCACCATACATATTCCTACAACCAAGCGTGCCGGTGTAATTATTTATAGGCAAATGAGACATTTCAGCTTTGGGATGGCCATGCATTTGCTACCACTTTTTAATTTTAAGGAGTGTTCATTTAGTTTTTTTCCCGTTCTTCTCCATAGGAACCTACTACACTTTGGAAACCATTCCAAAGTGTAGTAGGTTGTAGTTGACCACAACTAGGTTCAACTTTCCAACTGACCGACTCCTTGACAATACAAAAGTGGCTGAAGTATTGGTTTGAAATAAATGCTTTGAGGTTGACTTACCATCAGGTGACCCATTGGCTACTCTGCCATAAAAAAACAAAGAGACACTCACCAATCAGGCGCCAGCATCCTAACGGCACCACTATCAGTATCCACCAAGAAGTCATACTGGTCTCCATAGTGTGGTTTGACACTGGCTGTCACATGCCTTGCTGCTCTCAGACACGCTCGCCATATTGGTTTGTGAGAGATAGTTGCTGCACAGCTGGCTTCTGGGTACTGTTCCAAGTAGGGTGTTCTTCCGTTGTGCACGCATAGTTGGGTCCACATCGGTTTTAGGGGTACTTTCTGGAAGTAGATAAAGATATGTTATTGCTTATCTGTATCTTAAACGTAAATATTTAGGCTCTACAGTCTGCCCATGTCGGATATGCAATACGTCACCAACGCCGCAAAGGGGCGAACCTCAAATGAGAAAATTTTACAGAAGAGTTAATAAACGTTTTTTTTTTCTCCCGATGACGAGCTTATTTCGGCCATAAATAAATAAATAAAAAAAAATTATGACAATATTCTATTATAATATTTTTTTTTTATTTATGGCCGAAATAAGCTTGTCATCGGGAGAAAAAAAACGTTTATTGCCTCTTCTGTAAAATTTTGGGTTTGTTGGCGACGAATAGTATTACAAGGCAAATAAATTTAATAACAAACAAATTACAAATAAATAACATAAATTTTCATGTTTTATTACATAACTTCAAAAGTATTTATTTTAGAATTATTAAAAAAAGACATCTGAAATTGTTACAACAAGCCCTTTCATTAGATATATCACACGGTACATTTAGAAAAACTTTTTTGAGTTCACAGAAATTAACATGTGTACCAAACCACTTAATCGGTCCAGTAGATTCAGGGCAAATTGGCTGTGACAGACGGACAGACAGACACACGAGTGATCCTATATTAGTGTTGGGTAGGACATGCAAGAGGCACCTCAAATGTCCCATACAAAACGATTGAATGTCCCAACACCTCAAAATAAAATTTTGTACCGCTTCACTGTGACATACAAATGAATGAATCTCGAACTGACAAGTGAGTGAGTGTGGTGAGGTGAGTGAGGCCTGACAATGCTGACGTGAGGTGAGCGAGCGAGTGCAAGGATTGTCGTTGTCGCACTTCTAGCTCGCGAACGAGGGAGGTCTTGACTCGTTTCGTTGGTTCACTTCAAGTGAGCGGGACAGCGCGGTTGGACGAACGAATGTGTGCGGGCGGGAGAGTAGACCTTATTAATTAATGTAGGTTATATGAAGTGGCTAAAAAACGACTGTGCATATCTGCTACGAGTGTTCCTTCCACAGAGTACTTTTATAGTTCCTTCGGAAATAAATTTTTTCGAAGTCTGGTCAGGTTATCATCGAGAGACGTAACAGACTCGGCGGTAAAAAAGTGGCAATGTTGCTATTTTTAAATTACAATTAGTAATTTTTTTCTTGATTAACTATTAAAAAGAAATATTTCATGTCGTACGCTGTTTATTTAATTTGAGACACAAATTTTATTCGTCATCCGTCTAAACTACGATGCGTTTGTTGTAGTCATGCATTACTCAGTAATATGATATTTTCCCTATCCCTCATATTTCTAAGCTCAGCTCAAAGCCTCGTATGTCTTTTGTGTTAGTTAGTACTTCAAATACGGTGGGACAATCTGACATTATTGGGACAATGTCACATTTTTGGGACAATATCCCATTGATGTTACATTGTTTATTAATGTAATATTATGCCTATTAATGTAATATTGTCCCACCTCATTTGAAGTGGTACAATGTACTACCTCACCAAGCTGAATGAGTTACTCATACAAACTCGTCAAAATTGCTTGTCCTACCCAACACTATCCTATATGGTTTCCGTTTTTTCCTTTTGAGGTGTTCATGAATGACTGAATTAATGATTTTATTCCTGTAAGTAGGTTTGTACAAATATTATTACACGTCAAAAGTAAATAATGTTTTATAAATTAGGTAACCGTAAATATAGCATATTAAATAAGTTCGTAAGCGTCAGTCAGTACGGTCCTATGCTAGAACTCGGTACCTACCGAAATATAATTGCATCTTAACCTTATACAAATCATAGAAATTCTTGAGGGTTAGCACGCATGATCGCTGTCGAACAATAGTTGGTATAGTTTCTTATCTTAGAAGTATTTGCTTCAAGAGTTTAAGCTTCAAATACTTTGCAGGACAAGCAGAATTTGATGTTGGCTAAATGAGTTTTGTTTTTATTCAGACTTCCATTTTTAATTGATGCTTATTACTAGAGATGCACCGAAGTTCGTGTCACATTCGGTATTACCGAAGTTCGGCAGTTTTTACCGAACTTCGTCTCCGGCCGAATTTCGGTTAGATCTGCCGAATGTCGGCCGAAATTCGGTAGCTTAAATTAATTTAAATAAGAAATGGAAAAGTGAAAAGAAATTTAGTTTAAAATGAAATCTAGATCAAATGATGATTTGTTAGTAAATAGGTAACGTGGATGTTCGTGTTTGTTTTTATTTCCGTAGAAAAGAAACATCATCACGTATCAAAAATATGCTTTATTAAAATTATCAATTGCAATATTATCTATCAGCAAGGTAACATAAGATTCTGTCTTCTTTGTAACTTATTTTAGATATAACATTTTTACTTTGACTTTCAGTCTTTAAATTTTTATTTATGCAACAAAACAATATTTTTTATTTATTGGCTGAAATGATGATTATTTTTAAACATTTAGTTTCAAAACAGGTCTAGCTATTGAAACATTTATAATTAAATTTGCAGTTACGCATAATAATTAATTGACGAAATTTAACCGAATTTCGGCCGAACTTCGGCTTCGGTACATATCTGAACCGAACATTCGGCCGAATTCGACATTCGGCAGGACCCACATTCGGTGCAACACTACTTATTACATTCATTGGAAGTCACCCAAAGGGCAATGGAGAGGGCTATGGTTGGAGAATCCCTACGTGATCGAATCAGAAATGAAGAGATCCGCAGGAGAAGCAAAGTAACCGACATAGCTCGAAGCAAAGTAACCGACATAGCTCGAAGCAAAGTAACCGAAATGGCTCGAAGAATTGCCAAACTTAAGTGGCAATAGGCAGGGCACATTGCTCGCAGAACAGATGGCCAATGGGGCCTAAAAGGTCTGGAGTGGCGACTGCGTACCGGAAGACGTAGCGTTGGAAGGCCTCCCACAAGGTGGACCGATGACCTTGTGAAGGCCGCAGGAATCCATTGGATGCAGGAAGCACAAAACCGGTCGAAGTGGCGGTGATAAGGGGAGGCCTAGGTCCAGCAGTGGACGTCTTTCGGCTGAAATCATGATGATGATATTGATTGGTACTGTTGTCACCAATAATATAAGAGTAGGTACCTATTTTTTTTTTACTTTGTCGCCCCTTTTGCATGGGACTTGATCATAACTGGTGGTGTTGGTGTAGATTCTAGCCACACCTCTACCCAACCCTTTGGGGAAACAAGACGTAATGTTATTATATAGGAGAGGACCTCAAATAGTATTTTTATATCGAGGGACTAAACGAAACCATAATATATTAAGTTGGCGTTTAGTCTCGAGGTGCAAACTGTACTTTTCACTTTGAGTGCGAGAAAAATAGTAAATTTAGTACAAAAACATTTAATAAATAGTACTTAGTAAAATAAAAATCACAAAAGATTTAAAAACCGAACAAATTATGATATTGAAACAACAACAAATTAACAACACCCGAAAAAAATGCAGAAATTTTCGCGGTCAGTTTTTTCTTCTAAACCAGTCACAGATTAACAATTTAAAACACATGGCGCCACCTTCTTTGCAGAAAAACCATGGAACTAAAACTCTCAACATTTTCGCAATGAAGATGGTCCACACACTCCACAGATAATAGTATATTTACTGGCTGTTTGAGTTTGTCTATGTCACACGAAGGAAATTAAAAAACTAATTACTTTCACTCTAGGGATGTCCGAAATGCAATAAAGTATCGATATATATCTTATCGATATTTTTTGTATGAATATCGATATTGATATTTTTATTAAAAAATATCGATATATCGGTATGATTTGACAGAGAATATTCGTGCTAATCAATAGACGTAATTTTTAATAAATCAAGAACAACTATTCAGACATTTTAATTATTTATTAGTCAAACCAATATTTATCTGATACAGACATAAGAAAAACTCTTTTAAAACAGCATATCGAGTCGACCAAAAACCAAAAATACATAAAATATATTTGTTAAAAAGATGTTACTATAAAAAAAGTATTCCTTTTTAGGATTTTTTAATCTTAAAACTTATAAATGTTTATTGGTCTGAAAAAATATAGATTTTTATATCTTTTCGATACTTGGAATTTTATATCGATACATCGATATATCGAAATATTAAATATCGCTCAAAAATATCGATACATTGAAAAAATTATATCGATTTTTTTTCAACAAGCCTATTTCATTCCCTAGAGTTAGAGACTAAAGTACTAAAGTGGTCACTTGAGTCCCGCTTCGTAGGGCCATATTGGCGTACTTTTAGAGCATGAGAAGTGAAAAATTGTGAATAATATCACAATTTTTGAGGTCCTCTCCTATAGCCATTCAAAACGATAGCAGAAAAAGTCATCAAACTCACCTTACTCCCCAAAGGTCTAAGTTTACTGTTGCCTACATCATTAGGTATCCGTTTAAGATACGCATTCTTCTGTATCTCCCTGTAATAGACAGGCCCTTCATCTCTACTGGAAGCCATCTTGAATTAGCTGTCATTCAGCTGCTGGAAAGATAAATTAGAGACAGGTTTATGATTTTAACTAAAAAGGAAACAAGGTCGTCTTTGAGGTATTGAGTTACCCCGTAACTGAGTTGTGGAGGTCAGATAGACAGTCGCTCCATGTACAACACCAACCTAGTTCGGAAATGGCTAGACTTTCTATGTTCTATGTTAGAGGGTTTGGTTTCCGCACTTAAGTCCTTAAGATGGACCATTGTGCGTGGGCCATGGCAGCCGTTGGTGGTTATACCAACCAGCCCACCTCCTTCCAGAAGCTGATTACGTCTCCTGGTCTGTTCAGAACATTGGCATAGGATCTGAAATGGGCAGGTCATATTTCGAGATACACAGATCAAAGGTGGACATTGGAGTCAACGAAGTGGTCTGGAGCAGGAGGCAAGAGGAGCAGGGGTAGACCATGCAAGAGATGGGTGGATGACATTATTGAAGTAGCTGGTCCGAGTTGGATGGAGTCGGCCCAAAACAGGGAAAATTGGCACAGGATGGAGGAGGCTTTTACCCAAAAGGGATCCATATCGAAATAAAATATATAAGTAAATACGAATTTGTAAAAACAGAATACTGAAGAAAAATATGGAATAAATGAGCTTTATTATTATTATTATTATTGACATAAGATTACAAAAACTCGAAAGGATGAATTCATATCTTGGCGCCGAGGGCACTTTTTTACTTTTTTGACATGGCGGTCAAAAGGCAATAAAACATACCTGGCTTTGTTGTATTTAAAACTAACATAGTGACTTATTCATTGACTATGTAAACTACTATGAGTAACTGAGAGATATGTACATAAATTACTAGATTACATACATACTTAAACTCATGCATTCTACACATGGGGGTAAGTAGAAACTATAGAACGCCAACAACAACGCTCCTTTCAGACAAACTCCTTTTGCTTCGTCTAGTTAATATCAATCATGCAATCAATCAATAAATCATTTATCTTGTTAAACATAGGTATGGTTACAGATAATATATTACTAAATATGTGCACTATGTTTTGCCAATATATGGCATATAAAATTAACATAAACAAGCAATAATTACAAGCAGTATTGAGTGGAACGATAGATTGCAGTGAACTTTTGGGCTCATTAGAGATTAAAATTCCGACTCGGATTCGTAGGCTTATGCCTAGGAATCCGAGTCAGCCAGGGATGCCAGGGATGTAAAATAAGTTGTATGTGTTATCACATACAACTTAATTTTACATCCCTGGCTCAAAAACGAACCTCGGTCATTACTCCGCTGTGCCAAGACTTTGTAGGCAATGCAAAACGTCAGCTAAAACTGCGAATCTAGACATCTGCGAGATTTAATTTAAGAATCTCTCAATATTATATTAACTTTTTCTATGTCCTTTAAAATTTTATGAATTTTTCAATATGTTAAATATTATTAATATTTTAATTTTGTTAGCTGAGTTGTTAACTATATTGTACAGCTGCTTAGTACCTGATGTTGCCCTTTATTTATATGTCATGTATTGTGTACATCTTTTGTTGGAGGTCCTAAATAAATAAATAAATAACAAATAATATATCTGGTCATACACACATGCCGGTTGGGAGTAATATGCACCAGAGCTTTCTGAACAAAATAACCAATTAGGTCATATGTCCTCCTAGGGCGTCCCCTCCCAGCGGAATTACTAGATTACTCAAACAAAATTCCAATAAGTTACTAGTTTTATCACTGAATCACTGGTGCATGAGTAAACTGATACTTTGTTTTAGATTTTAACTATTCTTTTACATGATCTTAGTCATCCTCTAGAAATTAATACAATTTTGTTAGGGTCAGTATGTATGTCTTCTTGTTCCATTCATCTCTATTAACAACTAGCTGACCTGAAAGAAATTGTCCTGTTCATATTCTGAAACTGTACCAATATTTCTTTTTGTAAAAACTTAATACAACTACGAACACGAACATTTTATAACAAAAAATAGACAAATTGGTCCAGCCGTTTGCAAGTAATGCGCTTACCAGCATTTCATTTTTATTTAAATAGATAGAAGATAGATTATCTTCTTTGTAACAAGCCAATCATCTTGCTCACAATCCATTCATTTTTTCAATCATAATAGATCTGACTTGTTTACTATAAGTCCAAAGATTTCAATGTTAGAGAGGATTATATTAGCCCAGCTAAACTATTGCAAAATGCAAACTGATTGAATATAATGTATGCATGTTACCTTGATCTCAAAAACGAAGAGAGCTAGTTATAACAATAAACTACTCACAACGAACGTTATTACAACTTCAGAACAATTAGTTTTAAACAGTTAATTAGGAGGTCGCACAGACGATGTTTGTGCTTCTGAACGTAATATCTACAGCTACGATCAACAATTGACGCTTGTATTAATTACGGAGGGCACACGGGACAACACAGGCAGTGACTCAGAACAAAACTATGCATGTCCATCCTTAAAAAGTCAAGTAACTGTTCAAAACCTATCGTAAAAGGCATGCCGTGAAAACTTTCGATTTACACACAATCTACTAGAATAACCCGGAAATCTACACATGTAAGACGTAGATAGGGTTGTGATGCACTCGTTAAATAACAATTATGTGTACAAACGCAAAAGAAAGCGCAAAAATGATTACCTTTTTTTACTGACTGTAATACTTGCACCTTTCTCTTCGGTTTAAAGTTAGTTTTTAACGTTTGACCTTCATGCTATATTATTATAGCGGCGGTTTACGTATATGTGGTGCTATTGAGAAATAAATGGATTTGTTTTAAATCACAATATAATTTTTTGACAGAAAACATGCACAATGAACACAAAGCAAAGACGCCATATTAAATATTTATGACATTTGCGCTCTTACTATTGCCATTCTGCAAATAGTTAATTGAATCAAAGATGAAGGCTGAACGATCATACGCTGTTCACTAATTTATTTTGGGTTATTATGGTTATTAATAATCGTGTGAGTGTGTTATAAAATTGCAAATACGATAAAAATAAAACCAAGAAAAAAGGACTCTTCTTTCAGTTTTCCTTTGTTTCCACCTCGCATTCTATGTGCATAGACAAGAACAGAAAATTACGAAAATGGGTCCAAAATGGCAACATTGTTCTCATTCATCATTGTCTATGAAAGTTAGTTGACATTTCTTATGGTGATAAAGTGTGAAAACAAATAGGAAAACTACAGAAAATGTAAGTTAACATGATTTTATTGGATCAGTAAGAAACGGGTCTTTCGATCTGCATTTTTGAAACGTTTTGCTGAACTAAATATTAATATTTATTGCCTTGATTTTCAATTATCATCGTCGCTGTCAAAGTATTTCAACTTTTTAATTTTAGTACGTGTCATTGCCACCGCTGCGCTGCCGTTTCCACTTATTTTGATCACGTGATCAATTCAACCGCCAAAATAATTGTCATTTTCTTCGCCGACCACGGAATTTTCTGTCGTTACAAGAAAACGGTTAGTTTCCTCGTCTTTCTTGAGTTATTACATCTAAAAATACTCGAAAACGCGTGCTAGTCCTTTGCCTGAAGTAAAACAAGAGTAAAAATACACAATCATGGCAAAAGTGCACATAACCAACGTTGTTGTGTTGGACAATCCTAGTCCGTTTCTAAATCCTTTTCAATTCGAGTTAACATTCGAATGCATTGAGGAACTGAAAGAAGACTTAGAATGGAAGATGATTTACGTTGGATCAGCCGAAACGGAGGAGCACGACCAGGTTTTAGACACGATTTACGTCGGACCGATACCTGAAGGTAGACACATGTTTGTATTCCAAGCGCCTCCACCTGATGTTACACGGATTCCTGAAAACGACGCTTTAGGCGTCACGGTGGTGCTTCTAACGTGTTCTTACAGAGGACAGGAGTTCGTGAGAGTAGGTTACTTCATAAATAACGAATACTCAGAATCTGAGCCAGAACTACGTGAAAATCCGCCGGCGAAACCTCAGTTTGACAAAGTAGTGAGAAATATCCTCGCTTCTGAACCTCGTGTGACTAGATTTAAGATTAACTGGGCGGAACCTGACGCGGCGGCTGCTGCGGATTCGGGAGATGGAAATTTGGAAACTTCACATGCACCAAGCAATGACTCTTATGCGTTTAATGCTGACAGTCAGATCAGCGGGATTGAGTTCCAAGGCAGTTTAAGCGGTTATGGTGATAATTCTAATTCAATTGCTCCTATGGAGTGCTGAGGTAAGAAATCAATTATTTATGCTTTCGAAAATTATGGCTTTCTAGCTTTTGCCTGTTGCTCCGCCCGTGTGGATATCGGTTATCACGTAAAAAGTAGCCTATGTCCCTCCATATCCCAGGCTAGGTATATCTCTCTCTATTAAGTTTCATGATGATTCGTTCAGCGGTTTAGGTGTGAAAATGTAACAGACAAGAGTTACTTTCACATTTATTATATTAGTGTGGATTTGTAAAGGTTGTATTATAAAAATCTGCTTCTATGGTCTAGTGTTCGCATTGCTATTGCCGAGTATGAGGTCCTGGGTTTGATTCCCAGGTCGGCCAAAGAGTTATTAGGTTTTTTGATTAGGTATTTCTCAGTAGCAGTCCGGAGTGTGCATTTGTACCCGGTTGACAATAGGCTTGCAATTACATGGGACTTAAACATAGCTGGTGACATGTGGGTAAAATGATCATTATTTTATTTAGCATATACAAACTCCAATATATGGGAACCCTGTTCTAAGGAGGAAAAGCCCTATCTTTTGTGTAGCTGTTATGTTTAGTCACTTAAATAAAAAATAAAGATAAAAAAAGAAATCAACTTTAGAATATAGAGGGTACTACAAAGCTAATCTTGTCTACTTTGAAATGTTACTGTACCACTACCAGATTTTCTTTGTGACTTTTACCCATCTTATGACTCACTGGTAAATATTGTGAGGGTACTCTGGTGATCCAACAGATGATACAAGTGTGACTGTGGAGCCACGTTGCTAATAGGCAATACAGGCTGATAATGAAACTCCATGACAATACGTGTATTTTGTGTACGGATGGGAATTCGATTATTTGATCCATCCCAGCTCCTCAAAGAAGGCCAGCAACTTGGTGTTACCGCACACAATTTTTCGTTCAATGTTATTGCGTTCTCACTTGCCTGTTAGCATTAACATTGCGCTGGCTGAAACAACAAGCTTTTCAATCATGCTCGTGTTGACTATAGAATAGACGGATCGGAAGGGCCCTCTTAACCTGATCGATCGACCAGTGAGCCAGAAACCCCTCTGTATGCAATGCAATTCATGTAACAACATGTTTAAAAAGTTGTTTACATTTAAAATTTCCACTTACAGTGACTCATGGATATGACCTTTAAAATTTCAAAGGTGCTTATCTACTTAGGTACACACGGCCACAAATCAAGCTGTAATTTACACAAAAAAATAATTAATTTAATTTTTTATTTTTTTATTTATTTATTTATCTTTATTTGATCAGACTACAATGGTCTCTAGTGTTAGTAACAAAATGGCTTAGCTTATGTTAGTACTTAATAACTAAAACAGAACGGGTCCGGTTTGCAAACGCCCACACTAGCGGGCTGTCTGCCTGGGTGGCTGTTGATTGCAGGATAGTGTTAGGACTGCCACGCAGCCTGTGGCAGGCAGATTATGAGAGATAGTGAGGCAGATTACGCCACAGTGCATCAAAACCTTCAGTACGTGCATCTGCAAACATTGCCGAGGCACTACAAAACCGCGGTAATCGCAACAATACCCTGAATGCGTTATTGTATTGGATACGCAGAGCATTGTAAGCCTTCTGCGTATATGTGAACCACAGGGCTCCCTAGTACAGTGCTGTGCAGTATGCCTTAAAAGGCTTAACAATGCGAGATCAGCATAAACTGGAAATGTATAGCTTGATTTGTGGCCATAGTTAAATGATAAGAATTGTAGTATTTATAGTGTTAACATACATGAACTCACGCCTTTTTCCGATGGGGGTAGGTTAAACTACAGAATGCCACTTGTTACTATCCTTAGGGCCGATTTTTCAATCCTCAGATAAAGAATCGAATAGTGTTTATTCCCTAGATAGCATGAATTTGTATTTTTCAATAGCCAGATACCCAGTATCTGACGAGTTAAGCCTGTAACTGAGGAATAAAGTTAACTGTCCCTTCAAGCATCAGTTACTAGCTTATTCTAGGGAATAATGTATTGACGTTTTTTTTTTGTTTGAGGTATTATTGTCCGCCATCTGTTCTATACAGTTCCTGTCTGTGTAGTCATCTTTGTCTTTTTTCCATATTTAGGCTCTCGTAGGTACTTTAATTTTAATGTTTTGGCCGAACATACTCGTACTACAGATTCACTCGTCGGTTTATTTATTTTAAATTATTGACCGATATTTGTTCACTAATTCTGACTTTAAGCACAAAAGAACAAAAAACAAGTGTCAAATTTATTCTTCAGGTAAAAGTTAGTCAAAATCTCATCAAAATTTCAAGCAGAAAATGTTTTGTTTATATTCTTGCCTAACACATTGAATACTGTATCTGTGCATCTCGCTTGCACATTGATAGTGTGAAGTTGGTTAGCAAAGACCCCAGATAACTATTCTTCAGATATTATACGATTGAAAAATTTAAAATATTTATTCGTCTTGTAAACAGCCAGATAATTTTATACGCTAGGTAGCTATTCGACGTTTTAACTGAGGATTGAAAAATCGGCCCTTACATAGGTACTCCTTTTGTTTTTAAGTTCATATAATTATCTGGTCATACATGCACCTACCTACCTACCTACCTATCTATCTTCCTACCTATTACGCCAGTTATTTGATTTTCTTATTATATAATTATATTTTTATCCATACTAATATTATAAATGTGAAAGTAACTCTGTCTGTCTGTTTGTATGTTACGTTTTCACGCCTAAACCACTGAACCGATCGTCATGAAATTTGGCAGAGATATAGCTTGGGATATGGAGATGGACATAGGCTACTTTTTTTACGCGATAACCGACATCTACGCGGGCGGATCCGCGGGCAAAAGCTTTTAAGTAGTTAAAGTACTCTTTTATAATCTTGTGTTTAGTTTGTGATGTTCCTGTGCGAGTCACAATAAATAATTTTTCTTTCTTTCTTTCTTTTCTTTATATATTTTGTTTTTGGTTTTATTTTAATCTAAACATTCTTTGTTTCAGGTTACCAAAAACTAGTATAGAAGAAAAAATATCCTGAGAAGCTGAAGTGGCTGAGCACTTCATGAGGAGATTCATAATCTTGTATAGTGTACACACAATAATTGGACTGAAAATTTTGACAGTATGGAACTTACTATTTTATGAAAACTTGCTCGATTAGTAGGAAGTAAGGAATAGTTGTATTTTTGTATAATAATATTAGATTTTGAATTTATTTAGTTTATTTAACAAATTTCTGTTTTCTGATCTAACAAGAGATGTTTCAGTTGGTTTACTGATCAGAGACACCCGTTTCGCTCACACTACACCTATATTAATGGATTAATAAAAGCGCGCTGTTCGATTTTCAACGCTCGGCTTCGCGCGGAAGCGGGAACGTTTAAATATTACGTAACGCAAATTTTCGAGATATATGAACCCCCTCCCCTCCATGTAATGCGCCGTTATGTTTTCTGTACCCCCCCTTCCCCCCTAGTAAAACGTTACGTAACCACCAAGCGACCATTTTTACCTAAAAGTCACAATTATGTGGCGTAAAGTACCGGAAAGTCGCTCAAATACCTTAGTTATTGATTTAATCGTGTTTATATACTATGTGAAATTTTCCATTTGAAATTTTCAGAAACAAAATACGTTTTAAAAAACGCGTGAGAGAACCTCTTCGCGACCTTCTTGAAGGGTTAAAAAAAAAACAATGTTAAGTAACGCGTAGTTCGAATCCCCCCTCCCGCCCCTGTAACCAATCTTAACGTTTCACAAGATAACCCCTCCCCCCAAATTCGTTATTTGAGGCGTCCAATTTCAAACCCCGCTAAAACGATTTTACCTTCAAACCGACCTTTTTGTCTCTTTTGAAAGTTTTCTCAATTCCGTACTAAGTGACAAACTCATTTCCGAGAAAATCCCTCTATAACAGTACTAAATTGAGCCTCCTTGGGTAAAATTCAAACTCCTCTACAACGGAATCAACCAATCACAGCGCTTGCTTTTGCACCAAGTGAGCTTACGAATAGAATGGCGGACCAATGGAGACTTGTGTAAATGTGTTGTGCAACAAGGAGTGCGATTAAATTTTATTGAATTTAAAACTCATCAATAACTCAATTTCCAGAAAAATCGTTTTAGCGGGGTTTGAAATTAGACGCCTCATTTAGTACTTGAACGCTACCATAGTTGAAAATCGAACAACGCGTTTTTATTTACATACGTATCTTAAAAGTGTTGGTAAGCGTTATAAAACCGGAATTGTTCAGCCTTTTAAGAACCCAGCGTTTAGTCTAATTTCTTGCTAACTGCAATCTTACACTTTATAATATTTATTATTTTCTTCTCTAAGTATACAAAGTCTTTTTGTTTAGTTATCGATACCCATCACGTTTGTGGAGTTTCGCTAGCTAATTTATAAAATTTTAGTTTTTAGTCTAAACGTTTTGATTAAATAGTGACATTGTTAACATGACTGAGAAAACAATTGTATTTGCAATTAAGCTTTATATATACTAACTGCAATCATACACTTAATAATATTTATTATTTTCTTCTCTAAGTATACAAAGTCTTTTTGTTTAGTTACCGATACCCATCACGTTTGTGGAGTTTCGCTGGCTAATTTATTAAAAAAAATAGTTTTTAGTCTAAAAGTTTTGATTAAATAGTAACATTGTTAACATGACTGAGAAAACAATTGTAATTGCAATTAAGTTTTATTTATAGAAATAAATATAATTGAAGTCTGTTTGTAATGTCAAAGTACCATCTTTTTACTATATGCATATGAAACTATACAGCGTGTTACGGAAAGGGTATATCCATACAAACGGGGTGAAGAGTGTATCTGGTTCAGAATCTCTGTACAAAATTTCAGCTCAAAAGCACTAACTAGAAAATGCTTAATATTTATTTCGATAGTTTATTAAATTTAAATCATAACAAACGTGTTACCGCCGTTTCTTTGTGTGTAGTTTATTGACACCGATCAGCTGACTTGGTCTAGTGATGTGTGGAATTCAATTGGAAACATTTGATTTTTAGTTAAATGTTTCTTAACTTTTTATTTATATATGTATAGGTATTAAAAAATATTGCCCTGTAGTTTGTTATCACCAAAAGAATCCGTGCCTTTGATATGTATATACCCTTTCCGTAACACGCTGTATACGGTGCTTATAAAAATAAACTAATAAAAAAAAAATTGTCTGTTTGTTGTTGCAGCTAATCTCCGAAACGGCTGGACCAATTTTGACTTGACTTTCACTGGCTAATCCACGCGGGCGATGCCGCGTGCAGCAGCTAGTCGAAAATAAAAGCCTTAGTTACTCCTTATAATATCAGCTATCTGCCAGTAAAAGTCCCGTCAAAATCGGTCCAGCCGTTTCGGAGATTAGCCGGAACAAACAGACAGCCAAAAAAATAAAAATAAATGTTTTTTTTATTTATATAAGTACAGACACATCAAGCTACTACAATCTGTCAAATTTCTTTAATAGATTTTCAACTTTATCACTACAGTATAAGGTTCAAGGTTGATTGCGAAAATTTTACAGTTTCGGGTAGGTTGACCTGCTGGCGTCTGTACCATAATAATATATACTTTCATATGCATTTAGTAAAAAGTTTAACACTTTGACATTACAAACAGAAACTTCAATTTTATTATTTGTATAGATATATTGTAATGTGTAATACACTCCTTGACATTTAAATCGACCCACCCTGCGCTTTTTGTATAGAAGTCTGTAACTTTTTAAATGGTCGTGTATTCAAATTCGGAATAATGACGACATCAAAATGATGGCCAGTATGAGTATGTCAACATCAAAACTGCAAAATAAATTTTGCTTTGATTCATCATTATTATGATGTTTTATGGCTCGATTTAGGAGCCCGGGAGTGTATTTAAGTGTTATTTCAGAGCTGATAATTGCTCCCAGCAATATATATATATATATATATTTTTTAAACGTTGCCCCACACTAGGAATTTCTCCTGTATCGTGGGTGCGCTTACAAACATTTAAACTCACATACACAAACAGCCAGACCCAGAACAAATACTTGTAGGTCATACAAATATTTGTTCCGTGCGGGAATCGAACCCGCGACACGCAGCGCAGCAGTCAATCGCTTAACCACTGCGCCAACCGTGCCAACACACGTGTGTGTTATAACATTATCAAGAGGGTTATAACTATAAAGGTACGGCCTGAGGTATAAGCGGAGCGATAAGAGGTTTGGGAGATTCAAATAGAAAATATTTTCAATGAAGTAGAAACAAATGATCTTGCGCTATGTAATCTCGAATATTGTAAGTTGATGAAGCTACTGAGACAACGCGTATTTGTTTTAACGCGCATCTAGATGCGTGTATTGTAACGCGAATAGGGTAGACATCACAATTATGAGATCTTAAGATTTCCTTTGCGTTCGTTGAGTAACCGATACCCGATGGAAAACCGCGAGCGTCAGCGCGAGCATTATATGTAACGGGTACAGATTAGTGAAAATGACATGTAACACAAATTTTCAGTCTCAGTGTTTCCCACATGGATCCAGTAGCCACCGGCTGGCGACTGGGAAGTTATTACCCCTACTTCAAATCGCTGTACACTGCGGCGTGGATTGACAACCCATCTTGGCCGTAAGTCAGACAGCGATGAGGGGGGGTTGGCGATCCACGCCCAGTCGCCACCCGGTGGGAACTGGGAATTTTATTCCCGATTTCCACTGGTGGCAATCCATGTGGGGGCGACTGGGAATATTCGCCAAATGTAACTAAACAACTAGGCGAACTTATTTCAACTTGTGTTACATTACACCAATATGAGCCCTGCCAATGTCGCGCCCAGATGTGTATTGTAAAATACAATCATACTACAACTGTACTCAGCTTCCAATGACTCGCTTCTCGTTCCGCTATCGCTTTAGCGCGGCTCGCAGCCTTATATTAAACAGTGCCAAGCCCTAGCCAATGATATATTAAATTACGTACATTTTATCTCGTCCATGACGCTAACTATGCATTGTAAGTATTGTAACATGAACTATATTTAAAATGGTCATAACATTGCTTGGACTTGGCTTAGCATAAATTAAGTCTAAGAAGTGCCTTCGCATGTAGCATTGGTAGGCACATTGACACCGCATAGACGCTGGGTTGATGAGGCATAGATGCTGCGTTGATGGTGCATAGACGCTGCGTTGACGTGGCATAGACGAAGATTAATAGAAGTCGTAATAATAATACACAAGCCACGTCAGTTAGTTGTACGCCGCAGTGATTTTCAATAATATTAATGTAAAGCCGAACTAAATAACCGATACTTTTTGAGTTCAAAGATGCAAAAACTGCCGATGTGTAGGATATGTTTATTGGAGAATGTTCCTTTGTATGTATGTAGTGGTCAATATGAACTTGCATGAATTATATTAGAAGATCTGAAATAGAAATTAATATATTTTATTTCACATAAACCTACATGGGCTCTTATGAAATGTCAGAAGAAGCTAGGTGCACGGTTCCAATTATTATTCGTTTTTGACTTTGAAGCTGACTGATATAAAAAAAATAGCTAAATAGCTATGCGATACGTTCGAGTTCAAAGATGGAGAAACTGTCAATGTGTAGAATATATTTATTGGATAATGATCCCATAAATGTATGAAGTGGTGGTCAACAGGAACGCGAAACTAACATCGTTTTTTCGTGCCGTCTTCGTTTGACGTATATATAAACTAAATGCGAAGATAGTGTGTGGGTCATCCTCATATCAATGAGGACGAATGACTCTGCGTTGACGCCGCATAGACGCCGCGTTGACGCCGCATAGACGCTGCGTTGCCGCCGCATAGACGCTGTGTTGACGCCGCATAGACGCTGCGTCGATAGTGCATAGACGCTGTGTTGACGTGGCATGGATGAAAATTACTAGATGTCGTTAATAATAACATACAAGCCACGCCAGCTTTTTTAGTGCGACACTGTGTTTTTTCAATCATATAAAGTGTAAAGCCGAACTAAATAACTTGAAGCGATACTTTTTAAGTTCAAAGATGCAAAAACTGCCAATGTGTAGAATATATATTATTATTGAACAATGTTCCCTTGTTTGTATGTAGTGGTCAACAGTGGTCAACGCGCAAATTTTGACAAATTAAACTTAAACGTGGTTTATTATTCACCTATTTCATATTTGATGTCATAGTACAAAAAAATGAAGTAATCGTTAACGAAAGATGTTTATTTTGAAATTGGTATAGTGGATACTCGTCGCGCAACGCGCTGGCGGCGCGATCAGTGACGCGGAACGCAGTAGTAGGTACCTATCAGATGTGCGCTCGTCCATTGATATTATTACGAATAGATTGTGTCATATTTTGCTGATTTCATGTGGAAAAAAAAAATATATTGAACAAATTATGGAAATGTGTTCTATTACTGATACTGAACAAAATGATATTGAAATCTGATACGGAATAAATAAATTCGAATCATGCACGAGGATATAAATTCATATGAACATTCGGTCAGAGGGTCGTCTTAGGGGCTACATAGATAGTGTCGCAACACAGTATCTATGAGGCTTAAAACACAGCATCTATGCGGCTTGAATCAAAACTACGTTTGACGCAAAACCTATGCGAGATGCGAAGGTAATGTTTATGTCATTCTCTTAACAATGATGTTGACTACAGAATTTACTGTGACACGGCAATAATGCAAGAATATATCGATAATTATAATTAAGGAGTATTACTACAAAAGTGTGATTATGATTACGAGAAAATGGTGGGAAATAATTATGAAATGAGGCATTACAGACACAAGAGACGTTTGAACTTCATCTTTTCGAATTATTATATCGATAATGAAAGAATTCGTAAGGGTCTACAGTACGCTTAGATATGGCACATGAGAGTTTTAGAAAAAAAATCGGATTTTTTGTACAGCGCCGTTTTTGTCACTCATACAGTTAGCGACGCGCGCTTGACTTGTGGTTACCACATGTATGTATAAGCGCAGGAGCTCTCGGTACCGTCCGATACAATGGCGAAGTCGGGAGTGTGTGTGCGTATTAGACGCTACTCGACTTCACGCACATAATCACAGCATGTACATATGTACTCTTAGTTACCACAAGTAAACCGCGCGTCTCTTCGTGAGATAATGCTGTAACTGTAGAACAGGCTCTTTCTAAAACTTCATAGTGTTATATTTACGCAGGGGTAGGTACTGTACAAAGGTTCAAATTCGGTACCTCTCAACAATTTGTAAAACAAAAAGTATAAATGTGTGCGATCGGGGAAGCCCCCGTCCGGAACTAAGTTCCTTACGCGGTACTGGCACACTCTTATATGATAGAAAGAGACAGAGAGAGAGAAAGTCGCATGGAGAGAGGCATATCGCTTTTCCTTACGTGACGATCTTTACCAGGCAACTCGAAGCCGCGTTTAGGAACTCCGTTCCAAAAGAGTTTTAGTTGATTTAATTTAGTGTTAATAATACATAGTTGTAATTGACAATTAATATGTTTTTAATTTGTATTAATACCTATGAAGCTGGATGCATTCATTATAATTTATCTCTTATGTAGCGTGTATCTATTCAAACACGAAATATTTTAAGAGATACACCTATAGGTGGTAAAGAAGCCATGGAAACGATTTTTTTTTTTAAATTGAGTATATTATTAAAAAAATTAATTAATATAAAATTACTTGATATGATGATTCATTATAAAAATTTACCGCGCTCGTGTCGCCACCGTGGCCGCGTCCGGGCGGGTCATTCATAGTATACGTAAAATTTTGGAAAATGCAACTCCTTTCCAAAATGTCTCTAGCAATTTTAAAATTATAATAATTATGTAAAAATATAAAACACTTATACTCCATTTATTATAAGATTAAACAAATAACTGTTCTCACCCTTTCGTTATTTCGATGTAAACGTTTAATAAACTCCGTTATTTCACGATAAATACAAAGCACTGTAATCTATTTATCATTTACATAAAAAAAATAACTCTAAAGTGCAGTAATTTCAACAATATTACACAATAACTGTCGTTATTTAGTTGTTATTTGTAAATGGCGGATAGATTAAAAAAAAAAAATCGCTCCTATGCATTGATATAAATAGTAAAGATACGGTCGTCCGAACGTTTGCCGGACACGGTCGCCATACAAAAACACTAGCGCCATCTATTAGAACTACTATGAACTACGATGTCAATCGGCGTGGTCTGCTCCTAGACGTAAACTTGTAAGAGCGGGTATTTTTCGAGGTACAAAGAAATAAAAAAACCTTCTATTTTTCGAAATTTATATTTATTGCAGTTTGTTTGTGTTATAAAATTTCCATTGGCCTTCGAATAAAACAATATTTTTAAACTTATTTTTTTTAACTTATGACACGACTCCAAACTTTATTTCGCACGGAATCAGAAGGAAATCTGCAAAATAAATACGTATTTCACTGTACTTACAGATTTTTTAGCAGTAAGTACATAAAAACACATTTTAATTTGCTTTTAATAAACAATAAAAATAATTTTATACATAATTAAATCATATAGTAATAATAATAAATATTTTCATTTCATCGAATAAAAACGCGCGCCGCTGCAAAGTTATGTCGCACTTTTACGCGGCTTCGCGTCGTCTTTGCCAAACGTTGAGACAAATTAGAAAGAAAATTGTTTTAAATAATGTTAGAAGTTGATATAATTACATATTTTTAACTTATCGGTGATATGAAATGTTATCAATTGTTTTATTGTGCTTTTTGTCGTAGTTCACGCAACCCTTCACGACACAACTTGGCATTTTTGCTTGTAAAATTTTACGACCGCTCCCGAAGACAGCCGAACGCGTTCTAGTTCACTTCGTTATAGGGAAGACCATTTTGGGACCACGTTCGAGGCGTCATTATAACATGCGGTCCGCCCAGTCCTTACGCAGTAATATATATGTCAATGCTCCTATGACTTTTTTACCACCTATTAATGTTCCTCTTAAAATATTTCGTGTATGAATAGATAAACCATAAATAGAAAGATAAATTGTGTAACCTTTCCTTTTTAACCCATTCTACAGTTCAGCACATCAGGTTAACCTTTTGACCGACACAATGATGTTATATTTAGATGACAAATCAAATTGTGCGCAGCACGCCACGGTCACGACTACATGACAGACTTTTATATGTAAATTTGTAAATAAAGCTCGTAAAACAACATTGTTTTTTTATTTCCTTTGCTAATTATGTTCCTTGACTCATTCTAATTTATATTAGTAGAAATTCTTTCTTTAAATCATCTATATTAACATAAGATAACAAAAACCCGAAAGGATGAACTCGTATCTTGGCGCCAAGGGCACTTTTTTTTTTTTTTTTGACGTGGCTTTCAAAAGGAGTGGCAAGCGCCGGGGTAGCCCGCGAAATTCAAAATTTCTCTCGTTTTTTGCAATTTGCTGGTTCATGTTGGTTATATGTTGATCTAAATATGATTCGCGGCCGTATCCAATACGTAACTCTTAAGTTCATATTAGGTACCTACCCTATTGAATAACTATTTCATGAAATCGTGACATTTGAGGCCAATTCTAACCTATGGAGTTGTATTGCTGATTCTAATGATTATAATTCTTTAAAGCCCTATTTGTTACGGTCGCAAATCACATTTTAATCAACATTTAACCTGACACTGACCTTTTAGATTGCAAAAACGTAAGCGAATTTGAATTTCGCGGGCTTCCCGAACTCTTTAGTCTAAAGCATCGCCAGCAGTCATAATTTAGCCGTTTGAGTTTTGGTTGGTTCGCCACAACAGTACCTATATTGTACGGCAGCAAAGACACTGATGTTTTTTTTTTTTTCTTGATTTTCTTAGTATCTTTGTATGTGGGATTCTTTATTTATACCCTCGAAGCATAGTCCAGTTCAAAACAAGCTAACTTTACAAACACTGATGCAATTGGCGGCAGTAATTTTAGTTCAATCTCAGATAAGATGCCACCAACTGCACCAGACTGCTTGTAAAGTTTTGAACTTTTTAGCTGCGGTCGGATTTTTCAATTTTTGCAATGAGTTTAGGCAGATCCATTTGAATTTCGAGTACAACATCATTGCATAGGTACTCTTTTCGCTCTTAATTTAGTAGTTTCATGAAACGACTATAATATTTGACCTCCGTCAGTGGAAACGTTCTTTACCTTATATCATATAATTCTTTACCTTATATCATATAACAATGCTTGTTGGCTATATCAAATTGTAAATTGTTGTAAATAATTTGTACTCTCATCATCTATTAAGTGTAAATTATGTTTAGAAATAACTATAATTATTAATACATAGTTTAATAACACGATTTTGTTTTACTATTCAATGTCACCTCCTAACTGCACCCTTAGCCTCAAGGCCGTCTTTTCCTTTAGCCACTCTGGGGAAGTACCCGGGGTCCCTAGTTCCTTCCAGCGTCGTAGACTGTCAGAAGCAAACCCAACTTATCCCAGGTGGGTTGCTAAAATTGTCGAACTCGCTACGCTTGCTCTTGCATCCTGCATCCTAGGCCCCATTATCTTAAAGTGCTCAGGGCCTCCAATAGGTTAAAGACGGCCATGCTTAGCCCCCCGCGGTTTCATTCGCATAGATACCCTTTCAATTAAGTTTTATTTCAGTGAAAGAATTTTTCTAATCTGATCAGTAATTCCAGAGAAACTTTTAACATAGCATACAAACAACTCCCTCTTTATAATTTTAAAGTATAGAAGTATTAGATTATTGACCAAATAAATTCTCAGTAAGAGCACGGAGATTGAATTTTGGCTCGGTATGGGAAAAGAACCGACCGCGTGGTAGATTACTGACAGCCCACTCCCTCTCTAAGAGAGGAGGTCTGTGTCCCGGTAGTGGTAACATTTTAGGCTAAATAAGTGTGAGAGAAGACTTGCCCTATTAATGGGACTTTTATCTGGCGAAATGTGGGTATGCCTACTGCACACATCTGCCTAAACAGAAGCGGCGTAAGGAGTTGGCCGTGTGGGCCACCGCCCACGGCCTCGCGGTGCAAAGGGCCTCGCGCCTCCAGCCGAAAATAAATTTGAAAAAGTATGGAAAATCGAAAAGTACACGCCACAAGGTTCTTCTTATAATAAATACATAAAATTAATTCTCAACTCAAAGATATTCCACTCTTCGGCGCACGAAATGAATGTGAATGAAATCTTATATTAGGTTATAAAATTAATTAATTAAAAAATCTCATCTCTATCGTTTCTGATCATTCGTTTATATTTAGTCTGGCAACATTAGTTGGCGTTAAGCTGCTATCGCGGGGAGTCCCCGGTCAGAGACGGGGCATAGCTCGGGACTTCCCCTTATTAGAAAGCCAATCAATGTACCTATCGCATGCAGACGCAGTCTCGCTTTTTTATTTTATATTCCCTTCTTGCACCATCAGAGGGCCTCGCGAAATGTACCTTGCCCACATTAAGTTTAGGTCTTGTGCCGCCATAGGCCTAAAACTCCGGGGAATTCAGACGATTTTAAGTAAACAGCATCCTGCAGACTATACGGTCCTACCCATGTTTGTAATTGCCAGTAATTAGAGCCAATATTTATTTATTTATTTATTTAATACTTCAAGCACATAAATGTACAGAGGCGGACTTAATGCCATAGGCATTTTCTACCAGTCAACCTTTGGGTGATGCAGAGACAAACAGTGGTAGGTGCAATTACGAAAAATCTTGGAATAACTTTATAGTTATTCCAAGAATATCATGTGATCTTTATAGATACTTACAAACTATAAATATAATATATATATACCAAATTTCCAATTTCTATATATATACAAGCACAAATAAACGTACATAAATACACGAATATACTAAAACAAATAAGACAAACAATGGGAAAACATTAACGTTGTGATGATACTGCCAACTTCTTACGAATGTGCTCGCGAACTTTCATTTTAAATGATAATCGGTTTGTTGCCATCCTGATCTCCAGAGGGAGCGCATTCCACACAGAGATAGACTGAACGAAGAAGGAAGAGTGAATAAAGTCTGTGCGGTGAGTGGGACATTGAAGAAGGCGATTATTTGATTTTGATTTTGATTATTTGATATGTCTGTGCCTGTGGGATAGATAATAACATTCAATTTAACCTTTTGTTCAACCCACGCTGTATATGAAAGGTCAGGTCCTCTCAATATTAATTTGTCGCAATAATATTGTTGTATTTATAAGATCCCTGGGGATTTTGTAGTAATAGGAAGAAAATGTCGTGTACGGTGCAGCACTACTCTGAGCGGGAATCGAAACTTGTATCCCCGCTCTATGCTGGTTTGTTTTTGGTTAGGCAGTCCCTAGCGGTGCGCGTGCGCGTGTTTTTTGCTACCGTCTAACTGTCTAAGCAGTGTGCCTCTCTGTGTAATTTTCTTATTAAATATTCTAATCAAAGGAACTGAGTGTTTTCTATTCTACAGTAGGTAGTACATGACATTAAATAATCATAAACAAAAAAATAATGTCATTTCTAGAAATTACAACCAAATTAGTAAAGCTAGTTGTAAATTTTTCAAGAGAAAAAAAAAATCTGAGAAGTAAGAAAAATGGTTCACAGTGTGGTTGTGATTTTTGACGTTCAAAAGTGCATTTTACTGTATTGTACGGTATTGCATGCTCTAGTCTTATTTGGTTCTGTCAACATTTTCGGCGTTCGAAATGGCAAATATTGTGGAATACTTTACTGGGAAATGGGCACGCCGAAACACCTATAACAAGACATTGAATAATGTCATTTCTAGAAATTACAGTCAAATTAGTAAATCAAGGTGTCAATATTTTAAACTATTTTTAAATAATAAATTATTCGGAGATCTATAAAAAAAAAAAAATGTGGTATGTGATAGCTGAATATATGGTGTATCGATCCCGAAACGTTGGACCACTATTTACGCCACAACCTGTATACGTATACAGACCACAGTTCATCTTTCAAAACAAAACCTCGATGGAGTTTATAATTAGCAACTCAGTTGATTCTGGTTCACCAGCTCGGTTCGATACGAAATGCTAAATCAATATTTTATAATAAAATGTTAAGTGGGGGAATGAGATGAATGATTTAAACATATAGGTACTTATACCTACACGTATATAAGCGTTGCCCCGAGGTAAAATGTCAGATGGCAGTTTTATGGATCAAGGGTTTAAATTGTTACAAAGGTCTGTTGCCGCTCTGCGTGCGAGCTAAGAATTCTTATAGCTGGCTACGTAGTACGCACTGGGAATTTATCCAACGTACATAAACTGCATTTATTATACTTAGAATTAAAAATTATACTATACCCAAAGTCTCTAATTCAGATAATTTTTGTAAACAAAGTAATGTCAAGAAATGTCACCGTCAAAATGACGTACAGTGGTGCAAAACATTTTATCATTGTTTTTTTTGTAAATAATCATCTATGAAATTAAAGTGAATTAATTATAAGAACTATGCAAACAAAATACTGTTGCCAAACAATGTTTTGTGTAGTGTGTCCGAGACACGGCCTATGATCGCAATAATCAGCTCTTTTAAGTTCAATGCTAGACGTAGGCCTCCCAACATCGATTTCAACTCGAAACAGTATACAGCCGTTTTCATCCAAAATGTGGCTAGATAAGCTACATACAATATGAATATATGAATGAGAGTTGTAATATTAGTATTGTTTAAGATGTAAAAAATTTGAAAATGTTTGTATCTCCTGCATTGTTACCAGTATTATAAAATATTTTATACCATAAAATCTCCTTTTTTTAATAACTTTGTTTAAAACCGAAAACTTATAAAAATAATTACGGTATGATTATTTTTTAATTATTATTTCTTAAATTCAGTACTTAAAAGAAAATGGAACCTTATTTTCGCCATTTTATGTGAATTACCATTACGAAGGTATTTTTTTGATATGTTATCCCCTTTGTTTACATAAATTATCTGAATTTGAGACTTTGGGTATAGATAGATAGAGATAGATAGAATACTCTTTATTGCACACCATAAAAATTACAGTTTTGTATGTAGAAAATTTTACAAGGGGTGATACAATTGAGAAACAAATTGTGTTATTACTAAAAGCGATCTTTTAAAGACAACCTTTGGATGGATTAAGGGAGAAGGAGAAGCATTAATGCAGGTAGTTTGTGGTGTACCATTTACATATATACATACACTAGCTTTTGCCCGGGGCTCAGCTCGCGTGGATGTCGGTTATCGCGTAAAAAAGTAGCATATGTCCTTCTCCATATCCCAGGCTATATCTCTGCCAAATTTCATGACGATCGGTTCAGCGGTTAAGGCGTGAAAACGTAACATACAGACAGACAGACAGAAAGATAGACAGACAGACAGACAGAGTTACTTTCACATTTATAATAGTATGGATTACGTAATTTTCCCATTATGACTATAGTCTCAGTATTAATTTATCTGTGATTGTGTGTTATCGTGTTTCTAAGGTAAATAATGTGTGCAAAGAATATTATATTCTTAGATTCTGTGCAATATTAAACAATACGAGTATTATTACACCATATTCTTGCAAAGTATTCAAACATGAGTGTTAAAATCAGTGGCGTAGCAGGTCCCAAATGGGTCCCGTATAAAAGAAAACCGGTCAAGTGCGAGTCGGACTCGCGCACGAAGGGTTCCGTACCATTATCTATAAAAACGGCAAAAAAAATCATGTTTGTTGTATGGGAGCCCCCTTAAATATTTATTTTATTCTGATTTTTAGTATTTGTTGTTATAGCGGCAACAGAAATACATCATCTGTGAAAATTTCAACTATCTAACTGTCACGGTTCATGAGATACAGCCTGGTGACAGACAGACAGACGGACAGCGGAGTCTTAGTAATAGGGTCCCGTTTTACCATTTGGGTACATACCTGTCTATTATTTATTTATTCACCGAGTATGTGTAAGTAGTGTAGGTACATTGGCTAGCACATCTAGTTACCACAAACTGTCAAATCTCGTTCGATTATGAACTTAACTAGCTTTTGCCCGCGGCTCCGCCCGCGCAGATGTCGGTAATCGCGTAAAAAAAGTAGCCTTTGTCCGTCTCCATATCCCAGGTTATATCCATGCCAAATTTCATGACGATCGCTTCAGCGGTTTAGGCGTGAAAACGTAACATACAGACAGACAGAGTTACTTTCACATTCATCCATACTAATATTATAAATGCGAAAGTAACTGTCTGTCTGTATGTTACGTTTTCACGCCTAAACCGCTGAACCGATCGTCATGAAATTTGGCAGAGAGTCTGGGATATGGAGAAGGACATAGGCTACTTTTTTACGCGATAACCGACATCCACGCGGGCGGAGCCGCGAGCAAAAGCTAGTTTATAATATTAGTATGGATGGATTAGTATGGAAACGCTTTCAAGTTTAAAATCGTTTGGAGAAATTTAACAGTTTAGTGTAGCTTGTTGTGCTGGCCACAGTACATACATGCAATATAGCGAGCGTAAAAACCTTGTAATAGATTTCTAATATAATTAATAAGTGTGTCGCGAAATAATTCTGCATTTTATTAACTACCGTAGGACTTACTAAAGAATGATAATGGTATTTAGAACTGTAATTTGTTACGTATAGAGTTTACAATTGATTGTAAATTACTACTCTGTGGTATATAAATAAAGGCTGGTCCACAACGTTAAAAAAAAAATATAGGTTGTCTATAAAGTTCGTTTACTGACGATAGTTTAACGTGACAACGTTATTACAAAACATTGATGCGGCGCAAGCGTACAATGAGCGTAACGAGAAAAATAGTCAAAGCAAAGACCCCCTCACCCCCTTTGGTGCTTACGTAATACTTGAATGACTTGATTACTTAGTTTCAAGTAAAAAACCGTTCCTTTCTATCACCAGATTTTTCTTAACTAAATAAAAGACTAATGACAGTTTTTTTTTTTTTTATGAAATTGTAAACGCACCTTTACCCTAGCCTATTGTAATTCTATTTGTCCTATTCAGAATGCCAATTGATCTGTAGACGTGAGGCGTTTTCGGACGGCTCAAACAAAAGTTGGCGCGAGTCGGCTTGTGTCTAGTTTTTGACAGTTGGCAAATTGAACATATTTTAATGGCGTCTATTTTGAAAAAATCGTGGTTTTGTAAATAAGAAATGTAATGAGTGAATTTTATTTAGCTTAGAGTTTATATTCGAATTGACAATGTGGCGAATATGTGTGTTATTTTTCAGTATTACTAAGTGAGTAGTTTCTTTAATTTTTGTCTTGTAAATCTTTTTATTTGATGAGTTGTAAATGCTTTTAAACAAGAGACAGAGGTAAAGATAGTTTTGAAAAGGGATCTATTTTATTTGTTATCTTTTTAATATTTTTATTATTATTATTATCTCCTCTTAAATAGAGCATCTGCCATCTTATCTCTTCACTACCCTTGGTTGACTGGTAGAGAATGCCTATGGCATTAAGTCCGCCTTTGTACCTTATTGTGTGTGAGAAGTTTAAATAAATAATTAAAAAAATTCTAAAAAAAATAGTTGGGTTCTAAGAAAGTAATGGCACAATTACCCTTGGTTACCCACGTTAAAGCTTAATATTACGCAAACGGATCCCTGAATCGGAAAATGGTTTTCACAAACCCGCAATATTTTTAATGGCCTATTCAACGATACCCCATACCATGGGATAGGCGAGTAAAAAAAAAAAAAAACTTAAATGTAGGGAAGGCACCTTAAAAAAAAAACAAGATTTTTGTTTACCATTTTTTGTCGGCGCGATTAATATATATACTCGTGCCAAATTATAGCTAGATACGCCCTGGCTGGAGGCATTAAGTTTCGTTAGGAGCTTAAGGCAGCCACAGGAAAGTCCGGTTAAAGAGTCGGAACCTTAATGGCTACACTCTCAAAAAAAAAATGCTAGCTTTTTAGTTCTAAGGGTCTCTGAGCGAAGCCGGACATGGCGGTGTTAGTCAACAAATCTGACTGCTTTGTCACAAAATGTGCTGTATTGTGAGCAAAATGTGTTTTAAGTATTTCTATTGTTGCTTTCAGTTTGGCCGCGAAGTCACACTCAAGAACTCATGAAGATAACAGAAATTCTGCTGTAGATAAAGGTGAATACATTGTTTATTCAAAGATAATGAAAGTTATGTATTTTGTGAAAGTGGTTTTCGCAACAGGTGACCAAATATCAGCTGCGGCTATAGAGCAGTGGTGATGGCCCAATGGCAACGGCCCAGAACTACGTGTCGTGTCGTTGGTTCGAAACTTCAAAGTTAGGCAGACAATTAAGACTGCGCCGAGCGCACAGTGGCGCCCTCATCGTTTGTGCTGTGATTTCTTTTATTTTAGAATGAAAATGCAGAAAATAAGCACGTTAAGTTATGCTTCACAAGACTATACGTTATTATTATTACAAACAGTCATTTTAAATTGTTATGTTTCATTGTAATCATTACAACGGAAAATAGTGGCCACTAAGCTCCGTTTTAATGATTACAATAAAACATAATTTAAAACTATCTAAATTTTAAGACCAACTTCGGAATATACGACTTACAGCTCGTAACTCTATGCTTTTATCACTGGGCCATCACTGCTCCACATCGGGCACATGATTCATCATCATTCATTTCAGCCGAAAGACGTCCACTGCTGGATATAGGCCTCCCCCAAGCACCACCACTTCGACCAGTTCTGTGCTTTCCGCTTCCAGCGGATCCTGCGGCTTTCATAAGGTCATCGGTCCACCTTGTGGGAGGCCTTCCAACGCTACGTCTTCCGGTACGCGGTCGCCACTCCAGAACCTTTCGGCCCCAACGGCCATCTGTTCTGCGCGCAATGTGCCCTGCCCATTGCCACTTAAGTTTGGCAATTCTCCGAGCTATGTCGGTTACCGGGCACATGGCTTGTGGTTATTTAAATATATATAATAGATAAATTAACTTTTTTTCTTTCAGACTTCCACAGGATGTCGCTTCAGCGGCTGACAGCGCTACGGGGGCTGATGGCCAACCAGCCGAAAGCGCTCGCTGCATTCATCGTGCCTACTGCAGACGCCCATAATGTGAGTACAGTATTTTTATCTCACGTTTGGTTTTACTTGTGGTAACCAAGTTTACAAACACTATGTGAATGTGTGTGTAAGCCAATCGTCTAGTCCAATGTACTAATTATTATTTATTTAACACTTTCTCACACAAATGTACAGAGGCGGACTTAAGAGCGGCCAACACGTCATACTTTTCATACAAATGCTCGTACGTGATTATGACGTTGGAACACATCGTTCAATGAAAATTTTGAACTAGTTAGTATCACGTGCACTATATCTAGGTTTCTATGAAAGCAAAAAATTAAAATTTGCAGTAACAAATTCAGTATAAGCCTCCAAAAATCTGCTTTTTGCACACATTTTACCTGAATTTTGGCCTTTCATAATGTACTTATAAATTGTAAAAATAACGAAAACATCTACATAGAAACATCGCACATGTAATGGAGATTTTAAATTATACACATTTATTTCACAAACGTTCAAGGCATTCTCAAAAACACGTATTTCCTGGAACAAGTTTTATGAAATTTCCGCACACTATTTTTCGGTCAATGTTATTCCGTTCTCACTTGCCTGTTAGCATTAACATTGCACTGGATGAAACAAAAAGCTTTTCAATCATGCTCGCGTTGACGATAGACGGACCGGGAAGGGTTAAGAGTATACTACCTCAGCGCCACCTCACTCTTTATCTCGCTCGCACACTATTGCTCCGGGTCACGCGAGCAAGCGAGACAGGGCGGCAGGGAAAGGCTCCAAGTCGCCGATAGTTTAGGTAATTTATTTTTACGGTGAAAATAATGGTAATTTAAAAAAAGTAAATAACATAAGACCTGCTTTATAGTTAGTTCAGTTAATATGCAAAGTTTTATTATCTAACTTGAAGTATTTTTTGAATACCAGCGGTTTATTGTTCGGTTTGGAGGTAACTTTGGATTTTTTTCTATCGGGAAAATTTTATGGAATCGTGTTTTCGACAAACATAGGACTTGACATTAATCCTCAACTTTACCATATATTTATTTCAAAATTAATGCTGCAGTATTTTCGACAAAACGGAGGATCATGCTAAGCCATTTGAGGTAGTATAGGCCCATATTAAACATGTCTATTGAGATTTAAAAAAGTTATTGCTTTGTAATGAAATTTTCAATAATTGTCACATAATCTGCTTAATGTTTTGTATTTGAAAGCAAACCTTGGAAATGCTTGAAATAATTGGTATCTTATTAGCTAGCTGCGAAACTATAAGACTTAGCGATTAATGGGTTTTCGCAGACGAAAGAACACAACATTATAAGTACTTTGGCATTCATAAGTCATTTTCGTCAAAATTTCGATTTAATTGGTTTTCGTTGTAAGGCTTTTTGTGAACCTCAAATCATTCCTTTTTTGAGGTCCAAAAATACTAAATAGCCAAGTACCTAACAACCAACTTTGATCTACTTAGCGCTCGCTGGCCGCTTCCTTCGCCCGCTCGGCTCGCGCGTGGTTGGTCACAGACTCACAGTTCTAACCTAACCTATACCCCATTTATTATAACATTAGACAAATAACTGTTATCACCCTTTCGTTATTTCGATGTAAACATTTAATAAACTCCGTTATTTCACAATAAATACAAAGCACTGTAATATATTTACCATTTACATTAAAAAAATAACTCTAAAGTGCAGTAATTTCAACAATATTACACAATAACTGTCGTTATTTAGCCGTTATTTGTCTAATGCTATAGTAAATGGAGTATAACCCGTTTTATCAGGGTACCCTAGCTAAGTTACGCTACTTAAAAAGAGGCTGATTTATTAAAAAACGTGTACGTCATTAGAAGCTTTTGAAAGAGGAATCATTAAATATTTTCCTTTATTTTCGCAGTCTGAATACATAGCACCCGTAGATGCTAGACGTGAATGGATCTCTGGGTTCACTGGTTCGGCTGGCACGGCAGTCGTGACGTCATCTGCAGCTCTAGTCTGGACCGACGGACGATACTATACGCAGTTTGAACAAGAAGCCGATCTGAAACTCTGGACGCTTATGAAGCAATGTAAGTTTTAAAGTAGAAATTTCTTTAGGCGCACTTTGCGCTCTTTCTGAACAAGCAACGAAACTGAACCTGAATCGGGTATACTCGGCTCCAGTCGGCCGGTGACGCTAAATCGCGTATACACGGCTCCAGTCGGTCGGTGACGCAGAATCGCGTATACTCGGCTCCAGTTGGTCCGTGACGCTGCATCGCGTATACTTGGTTCCAGTCGTAAATTTTCTGTCACTCGTACGTAAGACACGGCAGTTTGTTTTGCTCCGCGTAGAGTTCGTAAAATTTAGAGCGTTGAATTTGCATTTTTGTATGAAAGTATGATAAGAATTCTTAAAAGTCATAGAATAAATGTTGTTTATGAAGTTAGTAGTACAGTCTTGCAGTGTTATACCAATAACCTGTATATTCGTTATATATTATATCTATAGAAGATAGATATAATATCCTAAACAGGAATTGTAAGCGTCTTTATGTCTGCCTGAATGCCTCTGTACATCCACCATTACTTGATGGTGGATGTACGGTGAAACCATACACTGCCAACGACTAAGCAGTTTTTCGTAACATAATTAATATCAATTGAGCAATTAGTACATGACTAGCGGTCATCGCGTGTGCTCCCTCGCTCCTTTATATAAAACCTTTGTTCCGATATTAATTATTTCACCTTAACCGCAGCAGTATCATTGACTATCTTCCAACCTTCTACATGGTCCTTCGAGCCGGATAGATGATGTAGTTTTTGTCCACAGCATTAACGGACACTCCAACTATAGAGAAATGGTTGACTCATCATCTGTCAGAGGGCGCCGCGGTCGGCGTGGATCCTCACACCTTTACGAGGGACGAGTGGACCCCGCTGCAGGTAACATACTCCCAGCGCTGGGCAAACTGACCATACATATACAACATGTCCCAGAATTAACGCAAACCCCCAAACCCCAAAACCCCAATTAGAATATTATGTTATTATCATAATACATGCACTGAATTTTAACTATTACGTATAAAACATAGCTTATTTATTCAATTAGTTATAATACTGATTGTGAGAGAAAATTGTGTTCACATTACAAATCGCGCGTTCGTAGATTTGTAATGTGACCACAATTTTCCTGCATCGCGCAATCAGAGTTTACCTCGCTACTAACATATAGAGTTCTTAACAAGTGCGTATTTTTTTTTTTTTTTTGTGGTCCTGTATCAATAATAGAACACATTTATATAATTTGTTCAATACTTTTTTTTTGATCCACTTGAAATCAGCAAATATGGATACAATCTGTTCGTAATAATATCAATGGGCGAGCGCACAGCTGATAGGTACCCACTAGTGCGTTCCGCTTCACTGTCCGCGCCGTCGGCACGTTGCGCGACGAGTATCCATTATACCAGTTTCAAAATAAACATGTTTCGTCAACATCTCTTTTTTGTACTAAGACATTAAAAAAAAAAAAATGGTGTATAATAAAACACGTTTAAGTTTAATTTGTTAAAATTGGCGCACTGATTAAAAACTTTTCCTGTATACAATATCCCGACATCAACCGTCGGGCAGTTGCCAACCAGACAACACCCGTCTAGTCGGAGGATCCTCCCTTTTCTATAGAGTATGAGTGAGCTATACACCCTGTTGCTCATACCTCTATAATGGCTATATTTATATCTAGGGGTAATGGCTAAATTAGTATAATCCTAAAAGTCACGATTTCATGAAATAGTAATTCAAACAGATTATACGAACTTAAGGAGTTGTATTACTGATTCTAATGATTATAATGCTGTAAATACATACATACTTGTTACGGTCGCGAACAGGGTTCGAAAAATCCGATTTTTATAATAAATATAAAAAATCCGATTTTTATAATAAAT
This sequence comes from Dryobota labecula, assembly GCA_947523025.1. Lineage (NCBI taxonomy): Eukaryota > Metazoa > Arthropoda > Insecta > Lepidoptera > Noctuidae > Dryobota > Dryobota labecula. The sequence continues at coordinate 5,494,412 of OX383314.1, forward strand.
ATAAAAAATCCGATTTTTATAATAAATATAAAAAATCCGATTTTTATAATAAATATAAAAAATCCGATTTTTATAATAAATATAAAAAATCCGATTTTTATAATAAATATAAAAAATCCGATTTTTTTTATATATATCGTATATATATCCAGGCCGAGAAAAAGAAGCGAATTTCATTCTGTAAGGGGATTAAACACTTAAAAATGTGAAAGGAATTTGTAAAATAATATAAATGACAAATTACCACATTTTTTATTTAAAAAAAGTAACAATATAATTAGTGTTTATTTGAGTTTTTTTTAAATTAACACTTAAATAACAAGTACCTATTATTATAATAATCTTCATTTGTTTGTGAGATAAATCTACTTATTTTAATAATAATTTGTAATCATAAAAAAGTAAAAAGCAAATTATTCTGAATTGTAGTTTTCCGCTGTGTTGCCAGGGTAAACATTAATCTCCAAAAATTTAAGTTCAGAAGACAGGAAAAAATCAATTGATATATATCGTGATATATATCATGATAGATATATATCATGATATACATATATCCGCTGATATATATCGGCGAACCCTGGTCCCGAATCATATTTAGATCAATATACAACCTGATACTGATCTGCAAATTACAAAAAACGTAAGAAAATTTTAATTTCCTTAAGAAAATATACCCGCTTTGACACTTTGCACAAGGGCCCGGACCTAATGCCTCAGTGCTGCCACCTCATTATTATCATCATTTCAGCCGAAAGACGTCCACTGGTGGACATAGGCCTGAGAAGCATGGAACCGGTTGAGGTGGCGGTGCTTGTGGGAACAAGCACCGCCACCTCAACCGGTTCCATGCTTCTCGCATCCAGCGCATTCCTGTAGCTTTCACAAGGTCATCAGTCCACCTTGTGGGAGGCCTTCCTACGCTACGTCTTCCAGTACGCGGTCGCCACTCCAGGACCTTTCAGCCCCAACGGCCATCTGTTCTGCGAGCAATGTGCCCTGCCCATTGCCACTTAAGTTTGGCAATTCTTCGAGCTATGTCGGTTACCTTGGTTCTCCTACGGATCTCTTCATTTCTGATTCGATCACGTAGGGAAACTCCAAGCATAGCCCTCTCCATTGCCCTTTGGGTGACTTTTAGCCTTCTAATAAGGCCCATTGTGAGCGACCACGTTTCAGTGCCATAGGTCATCGCTGCTACCTATATAGTGAACTACATTTCAGAAAACCCTCAATGTTAAACCTTTTTTTCTAATTATTTTGTCAACAGACAGCGCTCACAAAACATAACATGCAACTGATCCCAGTATCAAAGAATTTGGTCGACGAAGCGAGGCGTGAGTTAGGTGACCCACCGCCAAAGAGACCTAATAACACCATTATACCTCTACATGTCAAGTATACCGGTAAGTGTACTAGAATAGTGTAAATGAGCTCCAATTGCGTCACACTTTCTTTTTCAATCGGAAGGATTTTGACGGAAATTCCTAATCCATTGGGTCATAAATTTGAAAAATTTGTACATACGTACTAAAATTGCTAAAAACTCTTTCCTTTTTTTTTTTTGTTTTTATCTATCACATTTTAAATTAAATTATATAAATTTTCTTTAAGTACTTACGTTGAACTACTACAGCGTCTTAATAATTGTTTGCTGCACCTAGGTAAAACGGCCGGCGAGAAGATAAATGAGCTTCGTCAGAAGATGGCTGAGAAGAAGGCATCGGCGCTCGTCATCACAGCTCTGGATGAAGTCGCTTGTGAGTTTTGATTTACTTTTCAAATCCCTATAACCGGTCGTAGCTTAATTCTAGCATTATCTTTTAAATCATAAATCATTGATTTGCTAATAATGTAGGTATACAGATATGATGGTAATTTTGATGAGTTGCGATACATTTTGCCTTACGACATGCTAAATTATCTAATATTATACATTGACTAGACAAAAATCATAAACAAACATTCAACAAATTCAATTACAAATGTCAACAAATTCAATTACAAATGTCAACAAATTCAATTACAAATGTCAATAAATTCAATTACAAATGTCATTTTTTTTTTTTTATAAAACTTTGCCCCACACTAGGAATTTCTCCTGTATCGTGGGTGCGTTTACAAACATTTAAACTCACACACACAAACAGCCAGACCCGGAACAACTACTTGTAGGTAATACAAATATTTGTTCCGTGCGGGAATCGAACCCGCGACACGCAGCGCAGCAGTCAATCGCTTAACCACGCGCCAACCGTGTCGTCAAAACAAATTCAATTACAAATATCAATAGATTAAGTAATAACAATGGCAAAACAAAATAAAATTTGAATTGCAATGAAACTAAAGATAGAAGTTTGATACCTATTTTCTTACCGTGAATCCAGCCGTTTTCTTTCCTAAATCCAGCAGTGGTGCCCTATATCCGGTTGTAGCCTTATATCCGATCGTTGCCTAAATCCAGCATTATCTCCGCAGACACTCTAAACCTCCGCGGCAGTGACATCCAATACAACCCAGTCTTCTTTTCCTACCTCATCATCACACCATCTGCTGTGCTATTGTTCACTGCTAGCGACCTAAGTCCAGCAGTTAGGAAACATTTTGCTGATGAGGCAGTGGAAATCCAAGGGTTTCCGTTGGGAGATGTGGAGAAACATCTGCATGATATGGCTGTAAGTACTAAAATCAATTTTATTAATTTTAAAATCAAATGTGTTAATTAATCTATTTCTTCGTATTCTTGCAAATAAATATTAAAATCTTGATATTCCACCAACTCGCACTAAGCATTTTCAAACGTCTTTTATAATGCGCACAGCAAAGGACTGGAACTCTCTGCCTGCGTCTGTGTTTCCGAACGCATACAGCCCTAATCTATTCAAAGTGAGAGTTAACAGGCTTGTTCTGGGTAAACTCACTCCATCGTAGACTTTGTCTCTGTCACCCAGACCTAGACCAAAGTCAAGAGCAAACCCATAGTAAAAAAAATATATATATCTTATTCTTATACTTAACTAACTAGATGCTGCCCGGGGTTTCGCTTACGCTTTTACTAAAATAATATTCTTCTAAAAGTACTACTAATAATATCAGCTATGTGCCAGTGAAATTCCCGCCAAAATCGTTCTACCCGTTTCGGACATTAGCCGAAACAAACAGAGGCAGTTTTTTTTTTTTTTAAATTGGTTTTTTGTTATCAGTACCTACTGAATGTACTTTCATTTGAATTTAGTAAAAAACTGTTATTTTGATAAGTTTTTAACCACTGCCCAATTTTTTTTGTTAGTTCAGTATCAATAATAGAACACAATTCCATAATTTGTTCAATACTTTTTTTTTGGTCCTACTTGAAATCAGCAAAATATGGATACAATCTATTCGTAATAATATCAATGGACGAGCGCACAGCTGATAGGTACCTACTACTGCGTTCCGCTTCACTGACCGCGTTGCGAGACGAGTATCCATTATACCAGTTTCATAATCATCATCATTTCAGCCGAAAGACGTCCACTGCTGGACATAGGCCTCCCCTAAAAGGGGGGGATTTGCCATAATCGCCACGCTTGGCAGGCGGGTTGGCGATCGCAGTATGGTGTTAAAAATGCATAGAGAACGCTGCTGCCCATTCTCTAGTAAATCCCTCAGTCGCCTTTTACGACACCCACGGGAGGAAATGGGATTTCATAATAAACATCTTTTATTAACGATAGCTTAATTTTTTTTATACTAAGAGATATCAAAATAAGAAATAGGTGTATAATAAAACACGTTTAAGATTAATTTGTCAAAATCTGCGCACTGATTAAAAACTTTTCCTGTATATACAGGGTGTTTGGCAGAACGTTGAACATACGAAAATGGTGGATAGGTGGGATCATCTGCTACTTACTCAGCCCTAATTTATTTGGCCCTGGCCCCCTGGAGATTTTTTTTATTTTTTATTTTTTTAAATTATTTTGTTGTTTCATTAACGCACCTAACTGGTACAGCTATTATCTTTGTACTTAATTCAAGAACTTACATAATTTCAATCGATCATTTAATTTTTACCAACCTTGCAGTATTAAATTTCGCAAAACATTTCACTTTCCGTAAAGGTAGTTTCGTCGAAAATTTCCTACTTGATAAAATTATGAAATAACTCTTAAAGGTTTTTTTTTTATAAGGTAATTACATACCATTAGAAAGGTCACACACACTAGGGATGTTTTCCTAGAACTGGAACTACTCAAACAATATATATATATATTTTTTTTAATGCTAGTTGAAATTAAGATTTAAGTATTTTTTACATCTTTCTGTAAGTTTGAGGACTCATAACTTTTTTTCTAGCTAACATCTGAATAAAGCAGTCTAGTCCTGTCAAATTAATCAGCGCCTGTTACTACTCCATACAAGTTTAGACGTGATTAAAAACTTGCCTACAAAAATTACGTCAATTTACGTCAAGTACTCATTAATTTGACAGGACTAAACTAAAATTTATCTTCTGTCCTTTTCTTAATGAAATAGAAAGAAAAAGATGTACTGAACTTAAATTTTGTTTAGTTTGTGAACAAGGGAATCGGCACCATTGTCAAACTTTTATTGCTTAAATACGAGGCTTTTGGCTACTTTGCATGTTTGTTTTTTTTTTTTTTGTAATGTTTGATTTGTTTGTGCGGGATAAACCCCTTGGTTGACTGGTAGCGAATACCTATGGCATTAAGTTCGCCTTTGTACCTTATTGTGTGTGAGAAGTTTAAATAAATAAACAAGTTGGTTCTTGGGATAAATTCACGACACTCACATGGCCGGTTTTTTCTTTATTTTTAATTAAATATGTGATGATTGTTACAGAAAGAGCTATCTCAAAAGGGTGACGGCAAGCATTCTATTTGGCTCTCGAGTGATGCAAGCGAAGCGATACATAGAGCTGCGGCAGGGGTAAGTACTTGTAATCAGGACTTGTAATACCGGTATTTTTGGGAACCGGTGCCATTAATTTTGGTGTGATACCGGTACCAGAGTAGTATGCAAAATGAAGGTTAGGAGTTGGCTCCAGGAATTAAATTATGAAGCTGCGAAAAAACTTCTAGCTACCATGTATAGAAAATTGTACCTATATTTTTATTTTATTTACTTTGCATTCAGTGCTTCTTATCATATTTCCTTACACTCACACACACACCACACACACACACCACACACCCACACACACATGCTAACCCTAGAGTAATAGTGTACCCGTCTTTTCTTTTTGTTTAATTCTGGTTTTACGTAGCTTACCGCATTTGTGTTCAAGTGCATAATCACAAATAAATGTAACTAGTTCGTAAGGGTAATTTATAGTTTAGGAGCTAGATTTAAAAAAAAAATCTGGGAAACTTTTCTGCCCTGAGCTTAAACTGACCTACACTACAAACGATTATGGTTTAATATCCAAGGTTTATTTTTTGTTTCTTTTTCAGATGGATGTCATACAGACTCCTTTGAACTTAATATCGGAAATATCTCCAGTAGCTTTGATGAAGCTTATCAAGAATGAAGTGGAATTAGAGGTAAGAATTTACTATTATTAGATATACTTTTATTCAATTCAATTTATTCATAAACAATTTACATTGTTTGAACTCACTCTAACCTCCTTACTAATAAACGTTGTATAGCGTCTGTATAGTTACACACCAATTTCTCTCTTTCACTCGACAGTAATTTGACTTTCGATAGAAGAAGACAAAGCTTTGTGTAACTATACAGACACTATACAACGTTTATTAGTAAGGAGGTAAGTATACAGGATATCGTCTTTAACCAGTGCGCAATATTTTTTTTTTTTTGGTGTTTCAGTATCAGTAATAGAACAAATTTCCATTATTTGTTAAATACTTTTTTTTTGTCCTACTTGAAATCAGCAAAATATGGCTACAATCTCGTAGTAATAATATCAATGGGCGAGCGCACAGCTGATAGGTAATTACTACTGTGTTCCGCTTCACTGACCGCGCCGCCGTCGAGACGTTGCGCGACGAGTATCTATTATACCAGTTTCAAAATAAACATCTTTCGTTAAAGATAACTTAATTATTTTTGTACTAAGACATATCAAAATAAGAAATTGGTGTATAATAAAACACGTTTAAGTTTAATTTGTCAAAATTTACGCACTGATTAAAAACCTTTCCTGTATAAGTAATAAAAAAGTCAAAAATATAAAGTCAAAAGTCAAATCAGCATTTATTTCCAATAGGCACATAAATGGCACTTTGAACGTCAAAATTTACACGGAAATAAAATTGATTCTAGTTGCCCCTTTCAAAAGGTAGTTTCGCATGGAGAAGAATGGGCAAGAAACTCCAACGTTACTCTTATAAACTGTTTTACAATTCTTTGTATACATCAATTATATCATTACATGTGAAGACGACGTACCCAGAATAAAATTACTATACCACAGTAGGTACAACAAATGTCACATACATACATAAAGCCATCAGTACAATCTCGGTAATTCGGCACTAATTCAGACACAAGGGGGCCGGATTAGTGGAAAATTTGGATTAGTGGAATAAGGGAAAATAATGCCAAATATTGGGACATGTGTGTATATTTAATATTTGAGAAACAAAAACCTTAATGTTGCGTCATTTGCGTCACGGCTTGTAATAACATGAATTCTCTTATCTAGGGTTTCCGTCAATGCCACATTCGGGATGGCATTGCAGTGAGTCGCCTCCTCAAATGGCTGCACGACCAGATTGATGGCGGGAAGGCTATCACTGAAATACAGGCTGCTGATAAACTACTAGAGTTTCGCAAGTAAGTTAATAATATAACTCTCTCTCTCTGTGGTTGGTCCCTCATGTCTGAGGATCGTGGTCAGCTTCGGAGTTGCATCTGGAGCGGATGATCTGCCTCCACCGGTTTCATAAATCATAAATCATTTATTTGCCAATAATGTAGGTATACAGATATGATGGTTATTTTGATGAGTCCCGATACATTTTGCCTTACGGCATGCAAAATTATCCAATATTATACATTTACTAGACAAAAATTATAAACAAACATTCAACAAATTAAATTACAGATGTCAACCAATTCAATTACAAATGTCAGTAAATTAAATTACAAATGTCAATAAATTAAATTACAAATGTCAATAAATTATTTTACAAATCAATCAATAAACTAAGTCATAAATTAGACAGATAAAATTATAATTGCAATGAAACTAAAGATATAAATGTCAAAAAAAATAAATCACAAAGAAGCAGCTTAAACAGCATGAACAGAGAGTTTTGTCATTAACAAAATCATTAATTGCGTAGTAACACTTGTCCAGTAGCAGTTTTGTAAACTTTTTTTTTCTGGTTTTTCTGGTTTCTGTCTTCATTTATTTTCCTGATAATATAACAAACCTTGACAAATCCTTTACTGTCCAGGCAGCTCGTTTGTAGAATGCATTGCCAATTCAAATAAAACGCGCGCAATCGTTGCCTGTGTTTAAAAGACTCGTGGAGGAACATTACTTGTCCTTGTAATTTTGTTCTCGTTGTTAGCTGTAATAATCTATAGTCTTCATTTATTGTCGTTGCTTATATATTTAGTATGTATGTATGTATCTATTATAAAGCATATATCTGTGTTGTCATTTATATACTTTTTATTTGCACCATTGACAACCCCATTTTATGTCCAGAATATCACTGTCCATTCCAAGGTTGCCTGGAAGAGATCGCAGTAAGCGATAAGGCCGCCAATGGTATATTTTGTAGTGTATAAGTTTTTATTTTTGTAATGTATAATCTGGTGTACAATAAACTATTGTTACGCGCCACACAAGTTTAAGTACCACTAGCGCCATCCAGTATCGAATAGCAGAACTAGTAGACTCGAGATTCTTCTAGAGAACATTTCCGCCGAGGCATATACAGGGTGTTTGGCAGAACGTTGAACATACGAAAATGGTGGATAGGTGGGGTGATCTGCTACTTACTCAGGCCTAATTTATTTGGCCCTGGCCCCCTGGATATTAAAAAAAAATTTTTTTGCTTTCTTCTAGTTTCACCACTTTCTTAACTTTAAAGTGTAATTTGTATTAAAAATGGGTAAAACAGGCAATATTTTTATTTATTACATCTTTCTGTAAGTTTGAGGAGTCATAACTTTTTTTCTAGCTAACATCTGAATAAAGCAATAATTTTATAAGAATCTGCCAATATTAAAGATAAAAAATAAACTAAAATATTGCCTGTTTTACCCATTTTTAATAAAAAAATACACTTTAAAGTTAAGAAAGTGGTGAAACTAAAAGAAAGCAAACAATTTTTTTTTTTATATTCAGGGGGCCAGGGCCAAATAAATTAGGGCTGAGTAAGTAGCAGATGACCCCACCTATCCACCATTTTCGTATGTTCAACGTTCTGCCAAACACCCTGTATAGTGTTTTTCTCAAAAGAATGCAGGGAAATAAAACATTGCTGGAGCGCTGTAACATTGCTGGAGCGTTGTAATGTTCCAAATTCAAAAAACGCTCCTGCAATGTATTTGATTTTCTTTGGCCGTAAATTCGATACTACGCGTGTTCTTTTTTCGAAAATAATGACATTATTTCCATGCATGTTTGAGAAAAAATATTTTCTATTTCTAGGGAGGAAGCCGACTTCATGGGCCCCTCGTTCGAGACCATACCGGGTGCGGGAGCCAACGGCGCGATCATACATTACAGCCCGTCTAGGAACGGAGTGCAGAAGGTCATAGAGAACAATGACATATTTTTACTTGACTCCGGTGGACAGTACAAGTGAGTTATCGTTTTTTATAGTGTAAAAAGATTCAGTAATATTCAGTACTATACCCAAAGTCTCTAATTCAGATAATTTATGTAAAAAAAGTAATGTCAAGAAATGTCACTGTCGAAATGACAGGACAGTGGTTTATTTTGTAAATAGTTTTCGCTAAAATTAAAGTGAATTAATTATAATAACTATGCACACAAAATACCGTTGCCAAACAATGTTTTGTGTAGTATGTCGGAAACACGGAATATGATCGTCATAATCAGCCCTTTTAAGTTCAGTGCTAGACGTAGGCCTCCCAAAATCGATATCCACTCGAAACAGTTTACAGCCGTTTTCATCCAAAATGTGGCTAGATATGCTACTTACAATATGAATCTATGAATGAGTGTTGTAATATTAGTGTTGTTAAAGATGTAAAAAATTTGAAAATGTTTGGATCTCCTGCATTGTTACCAGTATCATAAAATATTTTATACCAGAAAATCTCCTTTTTTTAATAACTTTGTTTAAAACCGAAAATTTATAAAAATAATTACGGTATGATTATTTTAAAATTATTATTTCTTAAAATCAGTACTTAAAAGAAAATAAAACCTCTTTTTTCGCCATTTTATGTGAATTACTATTACGAAGATATTTTTTTGTTATGTTATCCCCTTTGTTTACATAAATTATCTGAATTTGAGACTTTGGGTATAGCTTCTGCTCGTATTTCTGCCCCCTCTATGCGACTTTTTCTCTCTCTGTCTTAAAAGAAAGTGTCAATTTAATTACCACACATAAGTGAGTGGTAACTTTATGAGAGCTTCTAAAAACTTATACTAGATGGCTCTGTATTAAAATCACATGTGTGGGTGGGTGTATGCGAGTTAAAAGAAACCTCGAAAAAGAAGTCCGTTTCATCCCTTGTATAACAATCTACTATTGTTTTTGTTTTCAATCATACGTGAGAAGGAACTTTGTACCTAACGAAGGTCCCCCGACCATACACGTTTTTTTTTTGTTTTTAATCTTGGCAATTTTTCTTCACCATCTTCTTCATGTCTTCTCCAGAGACGGTACGACAGACATAACTCGTACCCGTCACATGGCCCGCGCCCCCACGCCTGAGGAGAAGTCTGCCTTCACACGAGTATTGAAAGGACAGATGATGATCGGCAGCGCACTGTTTCCCAAGGGAGTTAAGGTAAGGATGACATACACAGTTTGCAAAACTTTATTGTTTTGACGTGATAACGTTTCATAAATCGATGAACGTATGCTGCACGCACGAAAAAGCATGACTCATTGTCACGTTCCGCCTGAGCCGAGTGTGCAAGCGAGAGCGCGGAACAAGCGATAGAGAGGCACGATCGGCCTAAGCGTTAGGCTTGTGACGCAATGTTATGACGTTATCACGTAAAATTATCGTCCGTAATATTAGTCATAATTTTCAATTTTGCCCCCCAAAAGTGACCCCTATATTCAAAATTCATAAAGCTTTTAATAATATGTTATTCAATACAGTTCTTAAACATGGCGTACTTTCAGAGGCTACAATTATGATTCGAAAATTGAATCTTTTGCATAGGCATCTTTCTGTTAGGCGGTCGTGACTTTTGTTTACGAGCTCGATCGTTTTGTTTTGCAGTTGAGTTTTAAATTTATAAGATAACTAGCTTTGTCCCGCGGCTACGCCCGCGTAGATGTCGGTTATCGCGTAAAAAAAGGAGCCTATGTCCGTCTCCATATCCCAGGCTATATCTCTGCCAAATTTCATGACGATCGGTTCAGCGGTTTAGGCGTGAAAACGTAACATACAGACTGACAGACAGAGTTACTTTTACATTTATAATATTAGTATGGATTTAAAAAGTTTAGCACCAAGGAGTTTTCATACAGAATAAAATGGGATAGATTTTTACACCACTCCATAGCTAAATGATGAAAGATTTCATTACGTTGAGTGAGGACTGTGACGCATCGCGCGTGTCGGAGGGGGAAGCGCCACCATTTTAAGGTCGTTTCACTGCGTTACATAATTTCCGTTATAAATTTTGTCTTGGAGAAGCTACGACGTTCGTTTGAGTTTCAATCGTCAGCTCTCGTCAAGATCTATTGATTGCGTATAGTAAGCATTAGTGTGAAATACTTGCAGTGAATATATATGGAGTTAAGGAAAAAAAAATGCAATGTAGCCTATACTCGTCAAAAAACCCAATTTAAAATATGGAGATCATATACAGTTGGAAAGGGCTTCTCAAGAGCAATCCAAGTGATACCCATAAAAGATTATACGACAGAGTGAAGCGGTGCCGGAAACGTTAAAGAATAAAGGCGTACACATAATCACGTGAAACACGGCCGTGTCCACGACATAGCCACAAAAAAAATGTATATGTGTATATTGGAATTTAAATAAATAATATTTATTTATTTATTTAACAATTTATGTACACACATATAAACAGACAAGAAGAAAGGAACAGAAAAATACGTACAAAGGTGATGCTTATTTAATAAAAAAAATAATAATTATTTTCATGCACATAAGTATTTAAAAAAAAGAAACGATATATTATTTAAATATAGTTAAAACAGAAGATGAGAAGCAGAGGAAATTATCCAACATCATAAAAGATGCTAAAATAGAAAATAATATAGAAAAAATATTGAGTGGAAAATCAGATGCGTTAAAGTGTTTAAAACAGTTGTGTTGATTATGAATTCTATGTAAATAAATATGAATTGAATAAATGAGTTAATAAAAAATATCATGAGGTACTTTCATTTTTACAGTTGATTGTACTTAAATTACTTGACCAATAGCGTATTTGGCAAATATTGTAATTGGACAAAAAGACGATTTGACGAATTACAGCTTTGACCGATATCAAATTTGACGAATCACCGATTTGACAAATATCAGACTTGACCAATGTCGTTCAACCCAATATGTCGTTGGTGTGCGTTGCTCAATAAATAAATAAATAGCCACACCCCGATTTCTTTTAATCCAATCTTGTCTTCTAGGGTAACGTCCTCGACAGTTTCGCTCGCCACTCCCTTTGGGAGGTAGGACTGGACTATGCACACGGAACAGGACACGGTGTGGGCCACTTTCTGAACGTGCACGAGGGTCCATCCGGCATCTCCTGGAGACCATACCCTCACGATCCCGGCCTTAATGTTGGACAGATACTTAGCAATGGTAAGTCATCATCCACAACCCCTGGGTAAAACGATTGGCCTTGGTAAGACTGGTTGTCAGACTTTCGGGCTTCTGACGACCCGTAACGACTGTCAAAAATCCATGAATGTTTATTGTCCAACGGCTTAACGTGCTTTCCGCCGAGGCAGGGAGGAGTCTTGGTATAGAAAAATGGTCACCCATCCACGGACCAACCGCGACAAGCGTAGCTTAACCTGATCGACCCGTGTGGTGTCTTGGTATGTAAAGATGGTCACCCATCCACGGACCAACCGCGACAAGCTTAGCTTAACCTTATCGATCGACCCTTCTGTCTGTTATTACTTAGGCCCTTGACCAAAAAAATTATACATAAAACATATAATAGACAATTAACATAATAGACATAAAATCTAAATAAATAATTAAAAATAAAATAAAATTGAACTAAATAATTCAAAATAAATTTAATAATTGTGTGTTGTTTTCAGAGCCAGGTTACTACAAAGTGGGAGATTTCGGCATTCGTCATGAAGACTTGGTTGAAATTATACAAGTTACTAAGGACACCAAACATCCCAAGGTTAGTCGTAAACTATAGTTTGACCTCACCGCTGTACCGCGCCTTAAATATGCGCGGCTCACGGTATGCCCCACCGGTGTGGGGCACACCGTGAGCCGCCAGAAAAGGAGGTCAAGAAATTATTGAGTTTATCCGATTAACATGAAACAAACTGTGTGGAGCTTCCTATACCTTATTTCCAGACCTTTCCAAACCTACTAAAAGATGAAGACAGGGTTTTCATGTCTTTTAGAATGTCAATAATGAAAATCGCAAAAATGATACACTTTGCCCACGCCTATCCTCTTTTGACATTAGTTTGAATTTCAAACTAATGTCAAAGAGGTCAAAAGAGGATAGGCGTGGGCAAAGTGTATCATTTTTGCGATTGGAACATTTGCATCTGGATCACTGAAATGATCCGAAACACTGTTATGTTTCATTTGTATACCAATAGTACAGGTACATAGGCATGGGCAAACTGTATCATTTTTGCGATTGGAACATTTGCATCTGGATCACTGAAATAATCCGAAACACTGGTATATTTCATTTGGATCATCGGCTCAAAGGATATAAAAGTCGTATTCCTGCCGTCCCCACCGCCCGTGTCCCCATTAATGATATGCATATTATATTTAAAATAAAATAAAAATGGCGAAATAAAAGTTCAGTGATCCAGATGCAAATGTTCCAATTGATGAATTTCTTGTTGACAACATTTCCTGTGACTAATCCTGTATTTATGATTTATAATGTAATATTCCTATCTAAAGATTTATTAGAATTGTATTGAATTTCTTAGAATTGTATCGTTTATAATTTCTTATGTAATTTCTAATATTGTTAAATTAATAATGTGTATGCCCATAAAGGGTACATTTTTGAGTTCTATAAAATATCTGTAAGACCTTGTTTTATCACCAAAAATCGCACTAATAAATACTTTGACTTTGAATAGGCATTTAGTTTTTGTTTTGTTTGTTTGTTTGTTGTCATTTGCCAGTGTTGCACAACGCATTAAATTACGTGTCCTTTTCAAAGGCACGGCCACGACTTTTTTTTTTTTTAAAGCCCTGCCAACTTTTTGTAAAAATTTGTAAAAGTTGATTCCCAAAACCATACATTTGTCAAAGCTATGGTCAAAAAGTTATAAGGGTTTGAACGTGGCCGCGCCATTGAAATGCGGCGAACCACGCGGCCACAGAGATCTTTAAAACTAAGCATTGCAGAGACCTGAAAAGGTAAATAACATAATGAATTTGAACTGTCATGGTCACTAATATTATTATTAATACGAACGGGATATTTACCATGTTTATTATTTGTTGTGAGTTCCCGATATTTCGGCGCTGTTGCAAGCACCATGATCACGGATAAAGTCATTGCGGGTGGGTGTTTATGAGCAGACAAAACGGTCTACCCTCTTTCTTGTTCGTTTTTTGCACTCAGTACCGCTACCACTGTCACTCGCAACTCGATTGTTCCAGACACACGAAACTCACTGTGTCCGCTCGCGAACTTTTTTCGGCACTTCTTCGGTTTTTATATATCGGGAACTCACAACAAATAATAAACATGGTAAATATCCCGTTCGTATTAATAATAAGAATGAATTTGTAAATTTTTTTTTAAAAATATAGAAAAAAATCCTGGGTTTTAATTTTAGGAGCTGTAAGACTAATACCCCATGGCCGCGTCAATGAAACGGTGGCTCCGTGACTGCGCGGTTCGCCGCGTTTTAATGGCGCGACCACATTCAAACCCTATAACTTTTCAACCATAACTTTGACAAATTTATGGTTTTGGGAATCAATTTTTACAAAAAGTTGGCATGGTTTTAAAAAACAAAAACGTCGTGGCCGCGCCATTGAAACGGACACTTTTTTTTACATTTAAGGTTTTGAATACGAGGCTTTTGGTTACTTTGTATTTTGTCTTTTTTTTTTTGTAATGTTGTCTTGTTTGGGCAGAATAAACAATTTTTCTTTCTTCTTTCTTTCTTTTTCTTGTTATAGTAAAATTGTACATATTCCCAGGCTAGCGGATTGCAAGGCGACTACGACGGTCGTGGCGTGCTCGGTTTCAACACGATCACTTTAGTGCCACATCAAAAGGAATGCATTGATGTTAACATGCTCTCTGATTTTGAGGTAAGTACCTTAATACTAGCCGACGCTTGTTTTTGTTGACAGCATAAAATATCGCTGTCAAATACAATTTACAAATTTTGACCTTAATGACTACCCATCAGGGTTCGAAAAAATCCGATTTTTATAATAAACTAGCTTTTGCCCGCGGCTCCGCCCGCGTATTTGTCGGTTATCGCGTCAAAAAGTAGCCAATGTCCGTCTCCATATTCCAGGCTATATCTCTGCCAAATTTCATGATGATCGGTTCAGCGGTTTAGACGTGAAAAGGTAACATACAGACAGACAGACAGAGTTACTTTCACATTTATAATATTAGTATGGATATAAAAAATCCGATTTTTTAATATATATATATATCAGATATATAACGGATATATATCCAGGCCAAGAAAAAGATGCGAATTTCATTCTGTAAGGGAATTAATTCCCTTATATATATCGGATATATATCCAGTCCAAGAAAAAGATGCGAATTTCATTCTGTAAGGGAATTAATTCCCTTACAGAATGAAATTCGCATCTTTTTCTTACACTTAAAACTTAACTAAACTTACTTCACACTTAAAAATGTGAAAGGAATTTGTTAAATAATATGTGTCAAAATACCACATTTTTTGTTAAAAAAAAAAGTAACAAAAGAATTAGTGTTTATTTGAGAAATATTTTTTTATGAACACAAAAAACAAGTAGGTACCTATTATTATAATAATCTTCATTTGTTTGTGAGATAAATCAACTAATTTTAATAATAATTTGTAATTGTAGTTTTTCGCTACGTGTTCCCAGGGTAAATATTAATATCCAAAAATTTTCGTTAAGAAGACAGGAAAAAAAACAATTGATATATATCAAGATAAATATCAATTGATATATATCGTGATATATATCATGATATATATCCGCTGATATATATCGATGAACCCTGCTACCCATATCTACTTATACAAATAAATACAATTGAAATCTGGTTGTAATGTCAAAAAACAGTTTTTTACTCAATTCATATGAAAGTATAGACTACCAGTATTTCCAAGGGTATCGTCTTTTATTTTCTTAGATTCCTACGAAGTTATTTATTTATTTATCATATAACGGCGAAGGCCAATTACATTAGTTGGCCTTACAAAGACAAGAATAAGAATGCTTGGAAACATGCTGGTCCTGCTCCATAGAACAATTTATTTAGAGTCTAGACAAAATCAAACTGGTTGCTAATTTAATTGTATAATTTATATGGTATTAATTTTATGATTAACTAACAACAAACACACAATTAAATTAAAACACACAATTTAACTCCCATAGGTAATTAAATGTTTAGCGACGTATTCAGTTCAGTAGAAATAAAACAATGTTTGTTGTAGAAAGGAATAAATCTATTTTATTGATGCTAACTATATAATAAATTAACTAGGCACAAGTAGTGGACATTACTTAAAAGGTAGTATTTATTAACAGCCAATCAGAACACAGTTAAAATACTATTACAATAATCTGCGCGCGATGCGCGCCCTCTGCCAACAGTCCAACTAACCACTAAACGCTGAGGTTATAAATATATGTGCCGACGCTCGATCCTCCAGCTCAGTGTAGCGGCGAGCGCGCCGCCATGAACATGCGTGCTGCTACAAATGTTAAAAATCTACTTTTACAATGTTTGTAAATATATGAGCACCATGTGTATCTATCACATAGTTAATTTGTCTGTAATTTCTTCACTTTTCATTCTTTTTACCTATTGTGGTATAGTAATTTTATTTTAGGTAAATGCATCGTCTTCACCTTTAATATTATTAATTAATGTATACAAAATATTGTTAACATTTTAAAAGAGTAAGTATGGAGTTTCTTGCCCATTCTTCTCCATACATAACTACCTTTTGGAAGGCGCAACTAGAATCAATTCAATTATTTTGTAAATATTGTGGTTCAAAAGTGCCTTTTAATTAAAGACACAAACACATTATTTAAACACAACAACAAAAGTATAAAACTACTCGACAGTCATACGCTCATCTCACAAATACTCCAGACATACTGACAAAATCTTCCATTCATCCGCGAAAACTCAAACTCAAATCATTTATTTCAATTAAACCATTTACAGTCACTTTTGAATTGTCAAGGAGTCGGTCAGTAAGAAAAATGAAGGTACATGCCCATTCCAAAGCGTAGTAGGTATCTATGGAGAAGAACAGGCAAGAAACTCCATGGACACACTTTTAAATTAAATTGTTACAAAAATATTACTTATATCTATAATGTTGAATTTATAACTAAATGTGAGAACGATGTAAAAATAAAAAATACACGTTAAAAGCGTCCAGAGTAGGTACAACAAATAGAAATAAAATAATTAAAATAACCCATGGCAGCTAAGAGATGACTAGTCCCAACTGACGGCGCCCGTACACAAACATGACGCATGGATTAGCACGATTCAGCTCAACCATTTTGAAGGGAGCTAAATGATCCAACACACACGCCACCATCAGCGAGACATCTAAGTGAGCATGATATACTCTCAGCCGCCAGGGCACATTCAAGTCAATGAAAGACATATTACCCGGTCAACGGTAGCTCTATAGTAGTACACAGTACTCACACCTGTGCTATACAATTATATAATACAAAGGAGATTGAGTTTATACAATGCAAAGATAGACAGAACACATCACAGTCAGGTTTAACGTCCAAGAGAGCGTTGAGCGCAGAGTGTGCGAGGGACTGGGCTCGAGTGACGGTTCGATTTCGAGGCATTCATTTTTATAACATAACTAGCTTTTTCTCGCGGCTCCGCCCGCGTGGATATCGTTTATCGCGTAAAAAAGTAGCCAATGTCCTTCTCCATATCCCAGGCTATATCTCTGCCAAATTTCATGACGATCGGTTCAGCGGTTTAGGCGTGAAAACGTAACAGACAGACTGACTTACTTTCACATTTATAATATTAGTATGGATTATTCATGTTATAATATTATTTGTTACAGCTATCCTACATTAACGCTTACCATGCGCGTGTATTAGAAACTTTGGGGCCTATTCTTAAGCAGCGAGGACTCAATGAAGACATGAAGTGGCTTCAACAGGAGTGTTCACCAATGAACAGGGCTTGAAAATGGTCAGTTTTTATTTAAAGAAAAAAATATATACACAGAAAAAAATTTAACCAGTGCGCAATTATTTTTTGGTGGTTAGACCACCATTTTCATTATTTGTTCAATACATTTTTTTTTTGATCCACTTGATTTCAGCTAAATATGGATACAATCTATTCGTAATAATATCAATGGGCGCACAGCTGATAGGTACCTACTACTGCAGTCCGCTTCAATGACCGCGCCGCGGCGCGTTGTGCGGCGAGTATCCATTATACCAGTTTCAAAATAAACATCTTTCGTTAACGATAACTTCATTTTTGTACTAAGGCATAATATCAAAATAAGAAATAGGTGTATATTTTATATTATTATATATTTACAAAATTTGCGCACTGATTAAAAACTTTCCTGTATATACATATACAGGGTGTGGTGTAAATAGTGGTCCAACGTTAAGAGGTCGATACACCGTATATTCAGCTATCACAATACCACAGTATGAACCATTTTTGTTACTTCTCCAATTTTTTTTTCCTTATAGCTAAATAATTTATATATACATTAAAGTATTATACACAAAAAAATAAAAAATAATGCCATTTCTAGAAATTACAGCCGCTTTTCCGCGCGCCGTATAAAACCCGCTAAAGAACCAATATAAAAAAAAAATACTAACTAATGTTTAGATTGATCATAGTGTTGTCGTATGTCATATTGTAGTTAGTATGGAATTAGAAAGTACTATTGGCATAGAGAAATATGCATTAGTTCAGTGAGAATCCGCATTATTAGAACGCCAGTCAGGGTCTTTTTCGTTTGGTTCCGGGAGGGACCACAGACAATTTAAGGTAAATTTTAGTTCATTTTAGGACCAAGGACAATTCAGACTGTTAAAAAAAATGTGAAATATGGCAGTATGGCTCCAGCATTATGAGATTTAAAAAAGCGTAAATATCCGACTAGTAAATAGTTATCTGTGGCTTTACAGCACTAGCGCGGTAACATAAAGTAAAAAGCACGCGTTTTTAATACACTGCATTATGATCCTAAAAGCGGTTCATTAAGAGCCATTTTACGAGCAAGTGTGTTGAAATAGTACATTACACATGCGATAGAGGGCTTTCTTTTTTACTGCCCGTGGTGAGTACACAATTTTACGTCTTCACCTGACCATAATGCGAGTTTTACCGTACGCGTAGCGTGTGGTAAAACTTACATTATGGCCAGGTGTGACGTAAAGAGTATTATATCTATCTATCTTTGCGTCAGACTGAGGCAGTAAGGTAGCTTTAGAACGTATTATATTCGTTACTAAATTCAATAATAAAAATATCTTTTTTATTTTCAGATGCTGTTCCAACATTGAAGTTACATTATGAAGTTATACTTATGTATTTTATATGCAGTACAATAAATACATGTAATTATGATATGACTTGAATTTTTTATTTATTAGGGTTCCGTACCTCAAAAGGAAAAAACGGAACCCATATAGGAACACTCATGTGTCTGTCTGTCTGTCTGTCAGTCACAACCGATTTGCTTTGAATCTACATATCTCTCATCTAAAATATTATCTCGTGACTGCGAAGGAATTATGAAAAACGGCTCAACAGCGGCCTCGGTAAGTATGTCTAGAATGTTCTAATACCTTTTATGAAGTTTCATATTGAGACACGAAGCTACAAAATACGATCTAGAGGAATGTGGCCGTTTTTCTTTAGAATGAATTTTGTTGCTTCGTATGTCTCGCTGATGGTGGCGCGTTTGTTGGATCCGTCAGTAGGGACTGGTCATCTCTTAGATGACTTCATGTGGCGGCGCGCGGCGGCCGTTATATGGCGGCGGCCGTCATGTGGCGGCGGCCGTCATGTGGCGGCGGACGACATGTGGCGGCGGCCGTTATATGGCGGCGGCCGTCATGTGGCGGCGGCCGTCATGTGGCGGCGGACGACATGTGGCGGCGGCCGTTATATGGCGGCGGCCGTCATGTGGCGGCGGCCGTCATGTGGCGGCGGACGACATGTGGCGGCGGCCGTTATATGGCGGCGGCCGTCATGTGGCGGCGGCCGTCATGTGGCGGCGGACGACATGTGGCGGCGGCCGTTATATGGCGGCGGCCGTCATGTGGCGGCGGCCGTCATGTGGCGGCGGACGACATGTGGCGGCGGCCGTTATATGGCGGCGGCCGTCATGTGGCGGCGGCCGTCATGTGGCGGCGGACGACATGTGGCGGCGGCCGTTATATGGCGGCGGCCGTCATGTGGCGGCGGACGACATGTGGCGGCGGCCGTTATATGGCGGCGGCCGTCATGTGGCGGCGGCCGTCATGTGGCGGCGGACGACATGTGGCGGCGGCCGTTATATGGCGGCGGCCGTCATGTGGCGGCGGCCGTCATGTGGCGGCGGACGACATGTGGCGGCGGCCGTTATATGGCGGCGGCCGTCATGTGGCGGCGGCCGTCATGTGGCGGCGGACGACATGTGGCGGCGGCCGTTATATGGCGGCGGCCGTCATGTGGCGGCGGCCGTCATGTGGCGGCGGACGACATGTGGCGGCGGCCGTTATATGGCGGCGGCCGTCATGTGGCGGCGGCCGTCATGTGGCGGCGGACGACATGTGGCGGCGGCCGTTATATGGCGGCGGCCGTCATGTGGCGGCGGCCGTCATGTGGCGGCGGACGACATGTGGCGGCGGCCGTTATATGGCGGCGGCCGTCATGTGGCGGCGGACGACATGTGGCGGCGGCCGTTATATGGCGGCGGACGACATGTGGCGGCGGACGACATGTTGCGGCGGCCGTTATATGGCGGCGGCCGTCATGTGGCGGCGGACGACATTTGGCGGCGGCCGTTATATGGCGGCGGACGACATGTGGCGGCGGCCGTTGTATGGCGGCGGACGACATGTGGCGGCGGACGACATGTTGCGGCGGCCGTTATATGGCGGCGGCCGTCATGTGGCGGCGGACGACATTTGGCGGCGGCCGTTATATGGCGGCGGCCGTTATTTGGCGGCGGCCGTCATGTGGCGGCGGCCGTTATATGGCGGCGGCCGTTATATAGCGGCGGCCGTCATGTGGCGGCGGCCGTCATGTGGCGGCGGCCGTCATGTGGCGGCGGCCGTCATGTGGCGGCGGCCGTTATATGGCGGCGTCCGTTATATGGCGGCGGCCGTCATGTGGCGGCGGACGACATGTGGCGGCGGCCGACAGGCGGCGGCCGTTATATGGCGGCGGCCGTTATATGGCGGCGGCCGTCATGTGGCGGCGGCCGTCATGTGGCGGCGGCCGTTATATGGCGGCGGCCGTCATGTGGCGGCGGACGACATGTGGCGGCGGCCGTTATATGGCGGCGGACGACATGTGGCGGCGGCCATTATGTGGCGGCGGCCGTCATGTGGCGGCGGCCGTTATATGGCGGCGTCCGTTATATGGCGGCGGCCGTCATGTGGCGGCGGACGACATGTGGCGGCGGCCGACAGGCGGCGGCCGTTATATGGCGGCGGCCGTCATGTGGCGGCGGCCGTTATATGGCGGCGGCCGTCATGTGGCGGCGGACGACATGTGGCGGCGGCCGTTATATGGCGGCGGACGACATGTGGCGGCGGCCGTTATGTGGCGGCTGCCGTTATATGGCGGCGGACGACATGTGGCGGCGGCCGTTATGTAGCGGCTGCCGTTATATGGCGGCGGGCGTCGTATGGCGGCGGCCGTTATATGGCGGCGGCCGTCATGGGGCGGTGGCCGTAATGTGGCGGCGGGCGTCATGTGGCGGCGGCTGTTATATGGCAGCGGCCGTCATGTGGCAGCGGCCGTTATATGGCAGCGGCCGTCATGTGGCAGCGGCCGTTATATGGCAGCGGCCGTCATGTGGCAGCGGCCGTAACGTGGCGGCGGACGTCATGTGGTGGCGGCCGTAATGTAGCGGCGGACGTCATGTGGTGGCGGCCGTAATGTAGCGGCGAACGTCATGTGGCGGCGGCCGTTATATGGTGGCGGCCGTTATATGGCGGTGGCCGTCATGTGGGTGCGGCCGTTATATGGAGGCGACCGTCATGTGTTCAATTAATGTTGTTGAACTGTCAAAATGAAACCGATTCCTACGGATAGTGTGTTATGCAATTAGACTTCTGGTGTGCGGCCAGCCTAAATCCTTATATTTTTTTTTTTTTGACAAAGCTCGCGTTCGATGTCTTGTCATCATCAAGGTGAATGTGAGCCCTATGTGGGTAATTTGTTTCTTTCTCACTTAGTTTTGTGGCGGTATCAACAACGCCACATGCGAACTACGCATACCTGGTCGACGCCTCTTAAATTGGTGACCCCGAACATGGACATTAGCGCAGCCTTCGTGCAACTACTTCAGCGTGACGTCATCCATCACTTCCTCAAGCTTCCGAGCGGCGAGTCACACAGCCAGCCGGCACCCACGGCTTCAACGGGTATCTTGACCACCAGCATGCAGCGAACGCGCATACCTGGTCATCACCCTCAGCCTCATCAGTAGCCTTGGCACAGCACACTGTACTTTCGGCCGGTCCGCAAGCAGAGCCCTTCAACGCTCTCCTGGTCGACGCCAGCAGTCAGCCTCAACCCGGCGCTGTACGACGTCCGACTCACTGGATCAAAAACGCAGCGCCACCCTGACTTACTGGGGAATCACCGCAGACAGTTCAGACTCATCGTGAACTATGTGGCACCCGGTTCCGACTCACTGGAACCACAACTGGCCCTGGCACGCATCATATGCACTGACTCTGCCCACTATCGACCTCCGGTCTCCGGAGGGGAGTAATGTGGCAGTATCAACAACGCCACATGCGAACTACGCATCAAAGACCTGACTTCACAAATCCTGCATCGCGCTATCAGAGTTTACCGCACGACTAGCATATATACAACATCCCGACATCAACCGTTGGGCAGTTGCCCACCAGACACAATACCCGTCTGGTCGGAGGATCCTCCCTTCACTATAGAGTATGAGTGAACTTACACCCTGTTTCTCATACCTCTAAAGTTTTAATGATGGTCTGGCATTTTGAGTACTTTATGCGGCCTACCCAAATGTCCTTTCGTATTGTTCGTCGAGTCGTTGAGCTCCATAAGTCCCGAGTTGAGCTACACGATTACTGACAATGCTTGCACTGACTGGACAGGTCCACTCAAAGGGTTCTTTCAACAAAAGACCATTTCAGACAAATCTACATGGTCCTCACATGATCTGACCAAGATTATGTAATGTAATGCACTCGTGTTAATTAGTACCCTCGCATGCGCTCGGTTACCAACATAACACTCGTGCATTAATAACTCACTTTGCGCTCGATGCAACAATCTACTATTACTGAATGACTTATAACAAAACATTTTTTGTCTGTGTTTGTTCAGGTTAATCTCCGAAACGGCTGGCCCGATTTTGACGGGACTTTCACTGGCAGATAGCTGATTTTATAACTTGGGCAGTAACTTTTTTTTTTTAATGCCACGCGGTCGAAGCCGCGGGCCCAAGCTAGTCTAATAAAATTATGTAGTTCCTGCAGATTCGAAAGACGAAAGAAATATGTCAATGAAAATAGTTGTGAACTTATATTTATTTATCATTAAATTAAACTTAATCATAAATTCAATTAAATTAAATTAAAAATAATTCCACTATCTTCTCCGCTTCCTGTAGAACCTGTGAACAATATTAAAAAAAATATCTGTTAAAAGTTTTTGATACTTAACTAAAAAGTGACAATATTTTGCCTTTTTCAAATACCTACAATTTTCTCCTCTCGATCTGGTTTCTTTCCTTTAGAACTGAATTTTGTTCCGCCATCAATTCGCATAGTTTCTGAAAAATATAAGTCATTGGTGCCGATTCCCTTGTTCACAAACTAAACTAAATTGAAGTTCAGTGCATCTTTTTCTTTCTATTTCATTAAGAAAACAACAGAAGATACATTTTTGTTTAGTCCTGTCAAATTAATCAGCGCTTGACGTAAATTGACGTAATTCTAGTCGGCAAGTTTTTAATCACGTCTAAACTTGTATTGAGTAGTGACAGGCGCTGATTAATTTGACAGGACTAAACTAAAATTTATCTTCTGTCCTTTTCTTAATGAAATAGAAAGAAAAAGATGCACTGAACTTCAATTTAGTTTAGTTTGTGAACAAGGGAATCGGCACCAGTATCAGTTCTATATTTAAAATAAAAAACCGGCAAAGTGCGTCTCGGACCACGCATAATGAAGGGTTCCATAGATGGGATGCATTGATCCCAAGAACAAACTTAACATTGTAGCTGAAAAACATGTTCTGCCGTACAAAATGTAGGAGAACATGGTTTACAACAAAGGGCTATGACCAAAAATGGTGCCTTTTTTTTTGATGGCACACTAACGCCACCTTGTTAGATGTGTAGAGTACTTCCATTCAAACAATACTTACTATGCCAGCTCAGCTCTAAAGTACATCCGTCTCTAGTTATGCACCCTAATCTATGACGCGTATTTAATTAGGAAAACTGAAAATATGACATGTGATAGTATAATGGATACTTTCTGAACTCTTAGAGAAGATATTAGGATTTTTTAAATAAAGAAGTCAAGACAGTAAGGAGCAATCACACAATCAGTTTTGCAAATAAAGTCTTCGTAACATTGCTAATAGTGAAATATGACTTGATGTCACATCACACTATGCCACTTACGCCAAAATGATGCAACATGAGTCCAAATAGTGTTTACACTATGAAATAAAGAAGACCGTAAAAGAAATCATATTTTCATTTTTATTGATGAATTAGTTGTAATATTGCTGTAGTGGAGTGCGACTTGATGCACACACTATGCTATTTACGTCAATATGATGCAACATGAGTCCAAATAGGGTTTACACTATGAAATAAAGAAGACCGTAAAAGAAATCATATTTTCATTTTTATTGATGAATTTAAATCAAATCAATCAAATCAAAATATTTTATTTCACATAAACCTACATGGGCACTTATGAAACGTCAGAAGCTAGATGCACGATTCCAATTAGTCGTTTCCTATGCAGAAGAGCCGGCAAGAAACTCCACGGTTACTCTTTTAAAAATAATTGGCTTTACAATATTATTAAATAACAGTGATCATAGGTATGGGAGGACAGTGTAGGCCTTTCAACAATTACCAGGTACTTAACAAAATAGAAAACCGCCAACAAATCTACACTCTACTAGGCCTACAACGTTCTCACATTCACAAAATATAAAATAATCTAAGTATATAAAATATTAATGACATGATTGCAATTACAACTACAGTAACATATCTGAATAAATATCATGTCCACAAAAGTCACTAGTCAATTAGGTGTAATATTGCTGTAGTGGAGTGTGAATTGATGCACACACTATGCTATTTACGTCAATATGATGCACCTTGAGTCGAATAGAGTTTGTACTATGAAATAAATAGTATAGGGCCATTAAAGGTTACTCATATTTTCAGTATTCCTAATTAAATACACGTCATAGATTAGGGTGCATAACATGAGACGGATGTACTTTAGAGCTGAGCTGCCATAGTAATGGAAGTACTTTACACTTCTAAGAAGGCGGCGTTAGTGTACCACAAAAAAAAAGGGCACCAGTCGCCCATACATTTCAGGCAAAGCCCTTTAAGTTGTTCGACTATTACTCGGCAACTTGTAAAGCCTACTTTGCTATGATAGTATTCCTTTTAACTTCGTTATAATATACTACTGCTGTGAATTTATTCACATATCCAAATACAACCATTTAGCTGGCAGGGGGGAACACTTGACTTTAACAAAAATTAGCACTTTGAAGCTTAATATTACGCAAATGAATCCCTGAATCGAAAAATGGTTTTCACAAACACGCAATATTTTTGAACGGCCTATCCAACGATACCCCACACCATGGGATAGACGTAAAAAAAAAACCATCCTTACTTTACGTGTAGGGGAGGTACCCTAAAAAAATGTATATTTCAAGATTCTATTTTACCATTTTGTCGCCGTGATTAATATGAAACAACAACTACAGCTTTCTAGTACTAAGAGTATCTGAGCTAAGCCGCGGACAGACAGACAGATGGACATGGCGAAACTAAAAGGCTTTCTTGTTTATTACAGAACCCTAAAAATGAAATGCTGTTCGTTTGTAAGGATTAGGCGCACAATGCCACATTCGCAAAATGACATATTCGAATTTCGCAAAATGTCTCACATTCTCAAATTGTCATATTCTCAAAACGCCACATCGCAAAACGTCACATTAGCAAAATGCCATTGTCGCAAAATGCCATTTTCGCATAATGTCAAAACCTCGAAATTTCACTTCAGACAGTTTTTTTTTTTTTTTTGGACGTTAATATGTTTTTTAATAACGCCACCTAGCTAAAACTTGCGCCTAATCCGTGTGTAAGCATCATTTGAGAACGGACGAATTATTTTTAGTTTTAAAATTATCGTAAAAGCACGAATTAGGTTTTTATGGGAAGAAAAATTTGAAAAGTTAGCCGGAAATTTGTAAAATTCGGGAAAAACTGAAAGTGCTTTTTCTTGTTGACAATGCGTCTCTAACAGCGGCCGCTGAGGCGTCTCCGTACTCTATGGCTGCCGCGCTAACGAATAATGCAGTAACTCGATTTTGGACGATTTTGAGTTATATATTCGTTGAGTTATATACAGGGTGTTTGGCAGAACGTTGAACATACGAAAATGGTGGATAGGTGGGGTCATCTGCTACTTACTCAGGCCTAATTTATTTGGCCCTGGCCCCCTGGATATTAAAAAAAAAATTTTTTTGCTTTCTTCTAGTTTCACCACTTTCTTAACTTTAAAGTGTAATTTGTATTAAAAATGGGTAAAACAGGCAATATTTTTATTTATTACATCTTTCTGTAAGTTTGAGGAGTCATAACTTTTTTTCTAGCTAACATCTGAATAAAGCAATAATTTTATAAGAATCTGCCAATATTAAAGATAAAAAAATAAACTAAAATATTGCCTGTTTTACCCATTTTTAATAAAAAAATACACTTTAAAGTTAAGAAAGTGGTGAAACTAAAAGAAAGCAAACAAATTTTTTTTTTATATTCAGGGGGCCAGGGCCAAATAAATTAGGGCTGAGTAAGTAGCAGATGACCCCACCTATCCACCATTTTCGTATGTTCAACGTTCTGCCAAACACCCTGTATTTGGAGTCAGCGAATCGAAATCTATGAGATCTCTCTTAGCAAATTTTTATTGATCCTTCAGGAACTCGGTTTTTCAGTAAGCAACAATGCAATGACTAAAACTTATAACAAATTCAATAATCAAAAATACAATTCTCGGAAGCGGCAAAATCGAGTTACTGCATTTTTCGTTAGTGAGGCAGATGGTTAAATCTTACCTGTAAAAGTGTATTTGTTTGATTTTGTACTTGTAACAAGTCTCCTTTAGGGAGTGGATCGGGAACTAAGTAGCGGCGACGCCGACGTACAGACAAATATTTCACCTGAAAATAATGTTACCTACCTATTTCAAAAGAAATATCGCACATCCTCTAAAAAACTGTCGTAACACGCCGAAAACAAGTTTTGAGAAAAAGCCGATTTTAATTATTTTCCAATAAACTAATGTTTGAATAGCAGGGACCGATATCAATACTCGAAGAATACCGATATTTTTAAGAAAATACCGATGACAGTATCGACATCTGGCATAAATACTGGTATTTTATATCAGTAATTTAAGTCGATACTCAAATTACTGATACCGATACACCGAATACTGATGTATAAAATATCGATAATTATATCGATACTCAGAACACTCGATATCAGGCTACAATGTGACGTCACAGAATCTTAATTGATGATTCTTAAGTAAATACATATTTGTTACAGTCGCGAATCATATTTTAATCAAGATACAACCTGACGCTGACCTGCAAATTGCAAAAAACGCAAAAAAAATAATAATAACGGTATGATATGTATACCCAAATACCGGTATTTATAGCGATACTTTGGTATCATGTATCCAAATTATATCGGTATTCAGTCCCTGTTGATTAGACGATTTTTTGCTTTTCATTATTTTAATCAACAAAGGATTTATCAAATTATTTGCAGAATCTAAAATGTAAATGAAATTAATTAAAATAATGAATGTAATGTATTTTTTGTGTTACAACAGTTTTTTAGAGGATGTGCGATATAAGGAAGATGTATTATAGAACCGGCCAAGTGTATGTCTGACCGCGCACAATGAAGGGTTCCGTAGTTGGAATGAATTTATCTTCATAACAACTTAACATTGTAGTTTATAAAGTCGAACTAATGAACAATTTTTGAAGTATTCTTTAGATTATTCGTAACTAATTCAATATTGTAGCAGTGTAACATTTTAAAACTTGAGGGGTTAGCACATAATGACGCTGTGTATACCTCCCGTACACGTAAAGCGGGGATGATATTTTTTCGTTTAAAAACATTGCGGGTTTGTGGAAACCATTACCTATTCGATTCAGGGATCCGTTTGCGTAATATTAAGCTTTAAAGTGCAAATTTTTGTTAGAGTCAAGTGGTCCCCCCCCGTCGGCTAAATGGTTGTATTCGGATACGTGAAAAAATTCACAGCAGCAGTTTATATAACGAAATTAAAAGGAAAACTGTCACCGCTACAAGTTTGTTCTTGGGATTCATCCCAACTACGGAACCCTTCATTGGGCGTGGCCCGACACGCACTTGGCCGGTTTTTTAAGCTTATTCCACTAATCGCTCTGAGAGAATCCCCCTCAGTGGGGAAAAAAGAACCCTAATGAAAAAAAATCACATTCATCTTGGAATATTTTTTTTTTTTTTTTTTTCAATTCTAGTTTTCCCCCTTAAGCGAGATTATCAGGGGTGAATTCTAGACTGTTTTTATAGATTCCACTTTTCCACCTAAGGGGGAATTTCAGGGGGATTTGTGGAATAAGCTGTTTTTTATCTTCATAAAAGAAATTTTATTGAATACTCATCAAAATCATACATACCTCTCTTATAGGTTTAATCTTGACTTTGCACTCCGGTGGTATCTCCTGTCCTATCGTATCTAACACTTTTATTGTTGACTCTGACACTACGGGAAGATTCTGATCTTTCTCCTGTTTTAGTGATGTATTGGCTGATATGTCTGCCTGTTCTTTACGTGCTTTCCTTTTTATGTCGCGCCATGTCTGAAAACGTAAGCAAAATGGCCGTATAACAAACAATTTACTTCTGAAACAGTGGCATGGGCTGCGGTAGACCAAGAATGAGACACCAGGGCTGGACCTGCGCTGTGGGTCTATTTTAAACATGAGTTGCAGCATTATGCTAAGCAATGGTGGTTTTGTGTATTCATCGTTAAATTCTTTCTTTTTGTAACTACTTTCTTTTAAATTTTATGCATCATATTATTAGGCCCAAATAAACTTGTTTTCTTATATCGGGATAGTTGTAGATGATTGGAAAAAGGTAGTGCAGAATCGTGACAGCAGTTGGTTTCCGGACTTAGTCCTTGAGATGGAACATTGTACGTAGGCCATGGCGGCCGTATGTGGTTATTCCAACCAGCTCACCTCCTTCCAGAAGTTAATCACGTCTCCTGGTCTGTTCAGAACATCGTTGAAGGAACCCAGGGGGTGCCCTGAGGGTTTCTGTTCTAATCTGGGTGACGCCTGTGCATTCGAAGAGCACATGCGCAACGGTTTCTTCCGCCTCCATGCAGGCCCTGCACAGAGGGCTGTCCGTTATCCCTATGGTGTGGAAATGTTTGTTTAGCAAGCAGTATCCCGTGATGGTCCCCATCACCAGGCGCAGATCGTCCAGGCGTAATAAACGCCTGGTCAGCATACCATCCAAGGATGGCATACCCTGTTTCACCAGTTCTCCGCTTGTGTGTGGGTGAAGTGCTGTAGTCACCTGCACAATTGGTTGTTGTGGATGCGTATGATAGGCTCGGGTCCACAGACTGACGTGCTGGATGGGATCGACACGTGCGGCTGGTATTACTTAGCGACGAGTTGGTTGATTTATAAGTATGAGGAACAGTGTGTAAAGTTCACTCATACTCTAAAGTAAAGTGAGGATCCTCCGACCAGACGGGTGTTGTGTCTGGTGAGCAACTGCCCGACGGTTGACGTCGGGATGTTGTATATATGCTAGTCGCGCGGTAAACTCTGATTGCGCGATGCAGGATTTGTGACGTCAGGTCTTTTATGCGTAGTTCGTATGTGGCGTTGTTGATACCGCCACAGATTCATGGATTGATTGAACTTCACCAGACCAATAAGTTCCGTGTGGTGCCGAATGTAAAGAATAGCACCACCCCATTTCCTCCAGTGAGTGTCGTAAAAGGCGACTTAGGGATTTACTAGAGAATGGGCATTAGCGTTCTCCATGCATTTTTAACACCATACTGCGATCGCTAACCCGCCTGCCAAGCGTGGCGATTATGGCAAACCCCTCCAATTGGGGGAGGCTCTTATGTCCTGCAATGGACGTCTTTCGGCTGAAATGATGATGATACCAATAAGATCCTTACTTAAATAATATACAAAGCTGTTACTTACCTGTTTCCACTGCTCAATGGATTTATCAGGCCCGTGTTGCTTCAGTAAACCCCGGAGATACGTCCACTCTTCCTCAATACTCTTTACTCCGAGTTTAGCATCGTAAATAACGTTAGCAAAGTTTTTATGCGTAGACATGTAATTTATTAGGAAGTTTATTTGCGCGCTTGTGCTTCTGAGGCTGTAATATAACAAGTATGACCCTAAAATATGCCGACTTTTTTTTTTTGTTGAAACAAAATAAGAAATATAAACGCTCAACTCATAAACAAACTTGTTAAAGTCCAGTGAAACAATAGTTTCCGATGTACGAGTACAATCAATGACTTACAGCTTTTTTGGTTCCATTTTTTCTGATGTCTTTTAGAAACTTTTAATTGTTTATTTACGTTTTTCGTAGACTTTACTTTTGACAGAACAGTGTCGGCCTTGAAATTTGACGTCTGTCATGTGTCAGCACTATTTTATACTGTCAGTGTCAAAAACGACAATCAAAAAGATTCATGTAAAAAAAGTTACGCAGGGGTGCGTTCAATTATTTCGCTCGCTCACTTTGGTTGGCCGGTAACCGGCTAATCATAGGAGCCCATCGCTGAGGTAGGCTAGAACGGCACTCCTTGTAACCATGAACCCAACGTTTGGCGAGGAATGCCATGTATTTCCCTAATCCTACAAACAGCAATTTTCCACCCTACTGGTGCCGATTCCCTTGTTCACAATCACAAACTAAACTAAATTTAAGTTCAGTGCATCTTTTTCTTTCTATTTCATTAAGAAAAGGACAGAAGATAAATTTTAGTTTAGTCCTGTCAAATTAATCAGCGCCTGTCACTACTCCATACAAGTTAAGACGTGATTAAAAACTTGCCGACTAAAATTACGTCAATTTACGTCAAGCGCTGATTAATTTGACAGGACTAAACTAAAATTTATCTTCTGTCCTTTTCTTAATGAAATAAAAAGAAAAAGATGCACTGAACTTAAATTTAGTTTAGTTTGTGAACAAGGGAATCGGCACCATTACCTGGGATGACTCTATCAAAATCATGATGATAGGTGTCATACATTCTACTACGTCTCGCTTGCTTGCTCAACTGTGAATTGTTTACTCTCCGAGTTTTGAGAGCATTGGTAATGATATTAATTACACCAAGGTGCATGCATGCCTGCCTGGTTTTGAACGCACGATCTACAACTCGAGTGTCGTTACAACTGTCCCACCACTGACAACTGCCTGGCACTTTTATTTTCCTCTTCAGAACCAATTACCTTTATGATACTACATAATTTTAACTTTCATATCGCTAAGTATCGCGTTTCCACAGTACTCTAACAGAAGGCTTTACAAAATCTTAGTGGACCCGACCGGAAAACAAACTCTGAAACATCCAGCAGTAGTTCGGTAGTTCTGCCGTATCGTGATTGGCATAGCTCAGCCCGGACGATGATTACTCACACAAAAAAAGAAGGGCAGTGCTCCTGTAGGTAGTAGGCAATAAATATTGTTTGTATGAAAGTGTCAGGCCGTCAGGGGCGTGCGTTAGCACTGAAGACGACCTCGCCATTGCGCCGTTTACTTCGCTGTGTTCTTTTGAATTCTTATGGACTCTGTTAGTCCGAAAGATGAAGCTAGTTGCCAGTTCCAAAGCGTAGTAGGTTCCAATGGAGAAGAATGGGAAACTCTTATAAAAAGAGAAAGTGGTCTTTAAACTCACCCCATGAGATAGTAGGAAAACAAAGCAGGTATAAATAATAAACTCACAATAGTACAAATGATATTATATTTATGAAATAACTACCTAAGTTAAGATTATGTAAGGCAAAATTGTTTTTTTTTTTTTCAACAATGGCACTGTCACTCTTCAATTGACATTACTGTAAGCGTTTTTATTTTTAATTGATTCGTATCAATATGAACTTAAAATTAAAATTTTAAATACACTCCCGGATTCCTAAATCGAACCACCGTCCATTTCCATGTAACTTTTAAGGCGGAAAACATGAAAACAATGATGAGTCAATGAAGTTAAATAGAAGAAAAGTTTTGATGCAGATTTGAAGCTGACATAATAGCCATCATTTTTGTGTCATCATTGTTCCGAATTTGAGTTCACGAAATCTAAAAAGTTGAAGACCTTTAATACAGGGTGGCTTAATTTAAGAGTCCGGGAGTGTATAAAGGGAAGAATGTTTATTTCTATTTTATTTTTTTGAAAAAATCTTAATCTAAACTTAAAATTATCGAAGTCATGAAACGATTTCTGTATCGATACAAATTCGATTAGTGTTGTTCAATACAAAAGAGAATAAATATACAATAATGAGTGATGATGGTTAAACGTTTGTACAATATACGCAAATGCAAGTAAAATTTGTACTGTACCTAATTATTTCTAATATTTAAAACTACGTCTCGATTTTCTATCACTTTTGCATCAATACGAAAATCATTTCATGAATGATACAAAAAGTGGTTTAAATTTTAGAATTCCCTGTAAATTTAAATCGGCGAACTTACTCCTGCCATATTTCGAGTTATTAATCGAATCAAATCGGACTCGAATAATCGCCAAATTACCATTATTCGATTCCATTGGATTCAAACTTCAGTGTGATTAGTAAAGCTATGGTTTCCTAGAAGAGCGGTTAAAATATATCGTCTTGTTTTATCAGCCGTCTTATACATCGGTCATTTTTATTTTCAACAGTATTTGACATTCAGGTGTGAAAAAAAGATGGCCGTCACGAGACGCCCGGTAGATGTGAAACATCGGAATTAATGGATAAATAAAGAATTTATAGTTAAAGAAAACCATTAAATAAATATCGTCACCGGAAAGCCAATTAAGTCAAAATTCCATTCTAGTTAAAATGAGCCACGAGTAAATGTGTTAGTTACGCTGATTTCCAGCGACATATATAACTCATTTTGGCCAAAATGGCGCTTAAGTAGTATTGGCTTTCCGGTAACGATATGTAGAAAAAATAAATATATTTTTCTTGTTAGAATGATATACCTATACAGAATATAAATACAAGACAATTATTTTTAATGTTGACTGGGGCATGACGGCATAAGAGAGCGCCATGCCGTTTGCCGTCACGGCATACGAGTCGGTTTTACTCCCAAGGCGCGCTGATAGATGTTTCATGTCAAAAACGCTCTGTTGGACAGCCGTTATTGTCTGACCGTTTACCGCTTTCTTAAGATACCAAGCTTAAACCAGGAGATAGGTAATTACCCGCTATAAAAAGGTTTGTAAAAAAATTGAGATAACTATAACAAATTTGGTGTTCGAGTTTGCAATATACATGTTATGTACAATATTTTTTTATTAACAAACGAAATGATCAACATTTTCATTACATTTTATTGCAATACGGACTACATATTTCGCGAGCTACTTGAATAATACAATTTCTCATATATTTTTATTTCACGCGATTATGTATAAGGCGTAAATACTGCGACAGTGCTTAAGCACGTTCAACGGGGCTCTAATAATTAAATATTAATAAAACTTAAGTTATTAGTATAAAAACTATTTAATGAGGTCCTCAAATTCTATATATCACAACTATAGTATATAACACCCGACCCTTAATATATTACTTAAAATAAATAGTCTTAAAATGTAGATAAAAACGGCTACTATATAACGAAGTGAATTGAGATGCAGCGGTGAATCGGGAGGAACGTTTAAAATGGATTTTAACATTGAAATAATATATCACTTTATTTATTTTAAATGATTTAATTTAATTTATAATTCAATTTTTATTTTTTTATTTTTAATATGATTAATTAATTCAGATATGATGTTATAAATCAAGTTACGCTTGGTTTTACTATACTTTTGTAATGTTTGCATGTACATTTTTAATCATAGAATGTATACTGTTTTTATTCTCGCACTCATCTCGTACATATTCAAGATACTTAGAGGGAAGGTACATAATGCGGACATTTTAGGGCACATAGTTTGTGTGTTCCAGCATCATGCTGAGATAGAAGCCTTTTGGCCCCGTACAGGTTTTTTTTTCATTTGACTTTTGTTTTTATTTGTGTTACTATGAGTGTGTTTAGTTTAAAATGTGAACTTCCTGTATGAGTCCCAATAAATACTTTTTCTTTCTTTCTTGTTCCGGACAGGTACGTCTGGCGACGACGACAGCCTCGGCTGCTGGTGGAGCCGCGCGCACGAACCAATCTTTTAAGTGAGGCGCCACTGACGCGTGCACTCCGCACTCTTAACCTTATAGCTAGTGACTCGGACCTATTTTGTTGTTCTCTGAGTGAGTTCACAAAGAATGCTTTATTTGTACTAAGTTACAAAATGTAATTATAATATTAAGTTAATTATAAGTTAGAATAAGATTAGATAAGTACGCTATCGCAATAGGTTACCCTGTAAGGATAGACGTAAGTTGAAAAATAAATAAATAAATTTTATTTTGATGTATTTCTAATTTTATTTATGTATGTGTGTGTACTTGATAATGTGTAAACTAACTGTGGTTACTTGTAATCGAGTCAGCATTACAGGATAATGTATTATAAACAAGTTTTTATTATTGTAAAAGATAATTGTAATGTATGTCGTTGGTAATCCTTAAATAAATAAGTATAGTTTGTTCCCAATAAGGCCACTTAATGTTTAATTATAATACAGTAAACACATTAGAATCCTTTTTGGCAACAATATTATTTCAATGTTAAAATCCCTTTTAAAGTTTCGTCTCCTTTCACTCCTGCGTCCCTAATCAGCTCGTTTTACGATATATGGTCAGGAATCTATAAAGTGAATCCACATCCAGCATGTACGTTTTGGAATCCTGCATTAGGAGATCGGCATACATAGTTTGCCGGTTTGCTAAAATAGCAATCGCCAAAAGAAATTCAAATATTCAGCCAAATCATTCCCATGCGTGACAAACTGAAATCGCAATCGCTTTTGTTCGATAAAAAAATAATAATGTCCAAATCATTCAATCGTTTTGAACTGTCACTTGAAAGCGATTGTAAGTGTCAACGCAAGGAAATCGCGAGTTCGTTGGGATATTATTTAAATAGTTGCCCATATCCACATTTTAAAACTATGTCTCTTATAAAAATACGATTCAAATACAATTTTTAGTTACAATTTGACACTAAGACGCTGACACAGACAAGGTATTAAATTGTTCCCTAGATAAGTTGATTGCTTTGCGAAGGAAAGGCAATTGGTATTATAGTTTGACCGGTACCGCTGTTCCCAAGGTAGGGGGCGGCGTTGAATGAGCGGCGGGACGCCGTGGGCATTGACGAATGAGCGGCGGGACGCCGTGGGCGTTGACGGATGAGCGGCGGGACGCCATGGGGCTTGTCGAATGAGCGGCGGGACGCCATGGGGCTTGTCGAATGAGAGGCCTGCACTACTCCCCTGTGAGCCGCACACGGAACAGCGGTACCGGTCAAACTATAGAAATTAACTTAGATGGGCGAAGATCGCCACTGACAACCAATGTCCATGTACTCCCACCAACCTGCAGTGCTATTCTGTAATCATCTTACCGTGAAAAATTTGGTGAAGTGAGCGTGGAGTGAGCTGTCAATCCCCCGATTCTCTGCGTCAGGTAGGATGACAATTAGACATGGGCAAAACAGTGCGTTTCAGTCATGTAATATGACATTACATTTAGTAATGACGAATGTTGCATTACACCATGACTCCAAATATGACGCGAAATAACGCGCCACACGGTGGTTTCATCATGACGCGCGCGGCGTTGCAGCGTACCAAGCATTACTGTGATAAATAAAGTGCGATAGAGAAAGACGCTACAGTCATCACAGTCATGATTTAAAACGCAGGCAGTCCGCGGTGTCAATAAAAAGTAAACCTTATTACTTGAGTCATACCGTTCTCAATAATAGTTCACTTATTTCGCAGCCAGCCGACCGGCGCATGCTCTTTCTCACTTGCGCACATAGCGAAAATTACCGAGATAATACGAACACCGACACCGAATGATCGAACCGAACAGCGCGCCGCCGGGGCATGTCATCACGTCATCTTTGAGTGTCATGCGCAATGCTTAATTTGGTCGAGTCATAATGTAATGCTACGGTAAGCGATCGGGATAAATGACGCGCAATGCAACAATCGCATTACTTACACAAGTCTAATGACAACTCATTTCAAGCTAAGTTCACCTTAAGAGGCCGTGCACGAAATCGACTGATTTTGATCAATTTTGTTCATTGGTTGTGAGAAAGGGAAACATAACTTAAAAAAAATTATTTGAGATTTAAAAAGTCGTGTTCTTTGTTTTGCATGTGGCTGAAAGGGATTTTTCAAATAAATTAAGTATTCACGGTAAATCACTAATATTTACAACAAGTTTTCCGAAAAATGACGCGAGACTGACATTTGATCATCGTTCTACAAGAAACTACTTTTGATTTTGAACATTAAAAAATATCCTTAACATCATTATATGCTCTTCTTGCATGTGGCGGAACCACTTTTTTCAACTTCCATACAAAATATAGCAGAAAAATAATATTGAAAAAACCTTTTTTTGTTTTAAACCTCGTCAGTAATATATATTTTTCCTATTATTTAGCAAATCATATCAAAAAATTTAAAAATCACAAATTAGTCTTCAGCTATCCTTGAAATATAATCAAAATTTTATTTAATGATTATACAATATCTTCATTAAGTAAATCCATGGCGAAATAAACTATATTTTGGAGAGCACAAAAATGATGAAACTATTAAAAGCTGCTGTGACTGACACGAATGGTTTAGCACCATGAAAACTGTACTCTTATAGTTACACAGACTTAATGTTTCGATTATTTCAAGTTTTCTCACAATTAGATAAGAAATTGCCAAAAGAGAGTTTTTTCCGTGCACGGACCCTTAAGTTTTCACGGTGAGATCTTTACAGAATATCACTGCTGGTTGGGTTTAAACACTTTGCGTGACACTAAAAGCCCCCAGATAACAAAAAAACTTCTATTGCATCTCGTTCAGTGTCCTTCAACCGATTATTTTAATGTCATGAATATATGAATGTATGTGTATGCAACTTCCAAGAATTGGATATACAGGTTGATTGGAACATGGGTGCAAAGCTTTGAGGCGTAGATAGAACAGACAATTTAGAAACATTCGAGCCATGGTTGTCTTATACGAAGTCTTACCAATTTTTTTTAACTTAATTTTTAAGTTATGGAAATTCCCAAAATTTTATGTAAACTGCATAATTATGGCCAAATTGAATGATAAATGTTTTTTATTTATTTATTTATTTAATTAAAGTAATAAATTCAGAAAAAAAAAACATTATCAATACGTTTTTAGAACATTATAAAAAAAAAAAAATTGGTATGTCTTCGTCTAAGACAACCTTGGCTTAAATGGTTCTAAATTGTATGTACTCTCTTCGCCTTAAAGCTTTGCACCCATCTTCCAATCATCCTGTATGCCCCAACATAGTTGGAAAAGGCTGGGCAGATGCTGATGATGAGGGATATCCAATTTTTTTTCTACTGATAGACTTCCAATCATCCTGTATATCCCCTTTAAAAGGGCGATGCGAGAGGGATATCGTGTTACCTAGATACTGAGTTGTGGCGGTCAGACACGGTCGCTCCATGTTAAATACTGGTATTCAGCTGCGTCCGTTTAGACTGGGAGCTGCCCCAACATAGTTGGAAAAGGCTGGGCAGATGCTGATGATGAGGGATATTCAATTTTTTTTTCTACTGATTTAACTCATTTACTGCCCAGTTCAAAAAAATTTTTTTCTTGTAAGTCATAAATTGTTTGGCAAATTTACATACATACTTAGATTTGGTGTCGCTAGTCGGGTCCTGGGCATGAACAGAAGTCATCTATAGCGACTGCTCGAATACGGGTTGTAGACACACGAACGAATAATTTTTTGACATATATGCTGGGTGCTGGGCAGCGAATGGGGATGTAACGAACAAATATCAAAAATGTTCATCACAAATTTCTTTTATAGTAGGGTAGTGACGTTAACGAGTGTTCATCCCGCGCGGGTTCGCAACGTCGCATTTCTAGAGGTATTTCGTGATTATTTCATTAAAAAATCATAGTACAATTTTTTTTTCAGTCATGCACTAGATCTTTGGTATTTATAAGTATGTGTGCTATTTTTTTGCAGTTATTTTGGTATTTACTTATAAAAATTGACAATTATTTTCTTTTTGCAGTATTACGACTAAATATTTGTATCACTACATATTATAAAACAAAGTCCTCCGCCGCGTCTGTCTTTCTGTCTGTTCGCGATAAACTCAAAAACTACTGCACCGATTTTCATGCTGTTTTCACCAATGGATAGCGTGGTTCTCGAGGAAGGTTTTAGTATATAATTTGTTAAGTTTTTGTTCACATTTTTGTATACATTAACGATATTTGTTGGAGGTGTCGGATTTTTTTTTTAAATGTGTCTGGTATTTTAGTATATTGTGGTTTCTTGCGACTTCCACGCGAACGAAGTCGTGGGCAGAAGCTAGTTTACTATAAAGTAAATGTTAAAAATAATTATAAAATACAAGAATCCAAGGGCTTGAATGGAAACTATTTAATAAAAAATATCCACGAAAAACCTCTAGAAATGCTTATAAAAATAAAGTATGGAACTGAAAGAGGTAGACAATGAGACTCTTTGACTTTGAAATTATGTTTTAAATACTTTACATCTTTAATAGTATTTTCATAATAATTTGGTGGTTGAGACTTTTGTAAAGGCTTTATGCCTTTAAAAAATTAGGCAAAAAGCTAAGGAGTTAGAATAGTTTTTTTTTTTTTTTTTTGTCTTAATTAAATGACGAATAAGTTAAAATAAGCTGTTCAATGATTAAAACTTAACGGAATATTGCTATTAAAACT
Organism: Dryobota labecula; assembly: GCA_947523025.1. Taxonomy (NCBI): domain Eukaryota; kingdom Metazoa; phylum Arthropoda; class Insecta; order Lepidoptera; family Noctuidae; genus Dryobota; species Dryobota labecula. The sequence goes on from OX383314.1 coordinate 5,533,685, forward strand.
ATTGTAGATGTATATTTAGCTAATAATAAATAAGTTTGAGACTGCGACGGTTAATGCATCAAGGCCGGTTCAAACTTTGCGCAGAAAGTGCATTCCATCCTAGGTAGCAAAATGACGTCTGCGGCAAAAAAATGACGTCATCCCAAGGTCATTTTTATATTTGTCGAATATGTACGTCACACTAACGTCATTTTAACGTCTGGTACTCAACGGGGAACGTCCTGGTGACGTCGATTTAGCGTCATGTCTTGAGGCTGTGACAAATTGACGTCATCCGATGGGACCCCCCGACGTCAAGACATGACGTCTCTTACGTCGAGCAGAACCGTAAACGGACGACATAATGACGTAAAAATGCTACCTGGGATATTAGACAACACCCGAACGTAAGTAAATATACATTCGATTCTTTAATCAGAACTCTAAATTCGTCGATCTCGGAGTTAAAGGATTTTATCGATAAAAGTACATTCCATAATAGCCACTCACTTTAGGTAAAATATGACTTTTACTTATGACGTAACTGGCGAAATTTGGGTGTACTAGACATCTCGGCTTATTCCATCGAGGAATACGGTTATGTTATAAAGATATACAGTGTAACCTGGATAAGTGGGATATCAAGGGACCTAGGATTAGTAACTCTGTCTGTTTGTTTGTCTGTCTGTATGTTACGTTTTCACACCTAAACCGCTGAACCGATCGTTATGAAATTTGGCAGAGATATAGCCTGGGATATGGAGAAGGACATACTTTTTACGCAATAACCGACATCCACGCGGGCGGAGCCGCGGGCAAAAGCTAGTAGTCTATAAATTCCTTATTTCTAGACTCATGAATAACAATATGGAAACCTGAACAGATTAAAAAAAAATACCAATGTTTACGTAATCATAGGGGGGTATGAGCTTTATTTACAAGGGGAAAGTGGGGGTCCAGAATTACTAAAATACGGTATATCAGTAGTAGAGATTTCTCACATAATATCCTCTTATCCAGGTTACACGGTAATTTTTTTTTTTTTTTTAACAGACCGCTGTGTTGCTTCACAGTTTGTTACGCCACTTCTTCCCAGCTAAAGCACTAGGAAGTGGTGTAGGGCGGGGCAGACCGGGGGACTGTCTTATCGCCCCCTTACAGGGAAAACCGATTATCTGATATGAACCTAACCTAACAGATAATTGGTTTTACCTTGCCCCCGTACAGGGAAAACCGATTATCTGATATGAACCTAACCTAACAGATAATCGGTTTTAACTTGCCCCCTTACACGGAAAACCTATTATCTGATATGAACCTAACCTAACATATAATCGGTTTTACCTGTAAGGGTGATGTAATTTTGACGTTCGAAAAGTGCTGATTCTCAGTCTAATTGGAATAAATGACTTTTGTTTATGATTTTTTTCTAAAATGTCAAAAGATTGAAAATTGATTAAAATTCGATTCAAATAAATTCGTTAAATGTTAAAATATATTCGGATCATTGAAAATTCTGAATACTTTTATGTTATTGATTTTACAGATTTTAAATTTAGTAACTCGGTTGTGGAGGTCAGATAGGTAGTCACTCCATGTAAAATGTATTCAGCTGTATCTGGTTAGACTGGAAGCCAACCCCAACATAATTGACAAACTTCCAGGCAGATGATAATTTTAATTTTTTTTATAATTTCTTTATGCATTTTAAATTTGCCAGTGTAGGTATCAATAAATAATACTAATATAAATTTTTATAAGACATAATACTGGGATTATGCTATAAAATATAAATTATAAAACTTATGTTTTAAAATATTGCTAGTGTATAATATGATTCCATAATTTTGTATAATGTATAAATTATATTTCAAAATTAACTTAAAACTCTTATAACTGGTTCATTTTATATAACGTTTTTTTTTAGTTCCCGATATTAGGATATCCCCAATGGCCGGTCGTTGCGAGAGGCCTATGTCCAGCAGAGGACGCTTATAAGAGAAGCCTAAATCCGGACACCGGTTCCGTATAATATAGACGTTATATGGGAACTTAGACTTATAAACTAATGATTTAAAAACTATTTGGAAGTAACCAGCCATATTAATTATATAATATTTTCTATGATTATAAAAATATACCCATAGTTATAATTCTCAGTATACACGGGCGCTTGATCATACGTCTAATATTGCTGTCCGATATATCTTAGCTGAGAGCGATAAAGAGGAATATAATTTAGATATACTGAATTCAAAAATGTTTTGGTAATCTACCACAACGCCAAAATAGTACATTACTTACCAAGGGTTGTAAAAGAAAGAAAGCCAGAAATCGTAGGTATTTGTGACCCAAGCCGCAGGCGAGGGTTGTAAATATGCGATAGAGGGCTTTCTTTTTTACTGCCCGTGGTGAGTACACAATTTTACGTCTTCACCTGGCCATAATGCGAGTTTAAGCGTACGCGTAACGTGCGGTAAAACTCACATTATGGCCAGGTGTGACGTAAAATATTTTACAGAAAATTGTGTCATTCGGTTTCGAGATAATCGCGGACAGACGAAAAGATGGGTCGAATACTGAACTTATGAAGTAGGCAAAAAATTTACAATCATCTTTTTTAAACGATCTTTGACATAATATTTTTTTTATTCGGCGAAACGTATGGTGTTCACGATTTGTCGGTCTAACTTTCGAGTTTTCGGAGAAGCGAAAATCTTTTTTTTTTTTTCTATACCTTGGTAGGACCCCATTTTTCTTGCAAATAGCGCTATTTTTAACTCGCTAAGACATATTGGACATTTTAATGCTTATTTTTAAGTGACAGAACCGTCCTCTTGTATTTGCATCAATAACTCTTTTAATAAGACCTCCAATTGATTTTATCTTGGGCTTTCCAAACATGTAAACAAACCTGTGTTTTTGGAAAAATAACTCTAACACCCACACATAAAGTTCAGTTTGCACTTTTTCGCTTATAAAATTGATTTTATAAATGGAAATAATATCAAATTCGAAACAAGTTTTTGAATTTGAAAAAAGAATTACCGACGCAAACATACAACCTCGCTTTATATTACGCTTTCACCAATTCACTATCTAACTTCTTTTGCGCCAATCTTCTCCTCCTATGTATGATAGGAACGAAGCCCCACAGCGCAGCTCCGAATATTAAAACAAATCCTAGCGTCACAAATAAAGATTTATACGATTTTGTATGTTCAAACCAAAACCCACATATAGGGGGTCCCACCAATTGCAAAATACCGTTTACGAATAAACTAATTCCGTACGAAGACATTAGTCTTTCGGTACCTAACATCTCAGTCATAACTAGTGCCGTGACACCCACGTTGATACCAGAAGCGAGGCCGAAAACGGAGCAAAACGCTGAAATCGCTAAATAGCTCGACGCTAATGGCATCATCGAGAGACTGATCCCAGATAACAAAAGACCAAAAATAAAGAAATAACGTTTTGGTGTTATAACTATGTCTGATAGTGCGGAACCCCCAATTCTGCCGACTAAATCTAAAGCGGAGATGATCGATAGTAGATAAGCTCCTAAGGACTTATCAAAGCCACATTCCTTAGCGTACGAAGGAACTAGAATTATAAAATTTGTATACGAAATCGCAGATGTACAGTTTGATATTAATATTACTAAGTAAATTGGATCTTTTAACAAGTTAACGTCAAAGTATTTATTGGGTTCTTTTTTTGAGTCGTCCTCCTTCGCGCGTTTTTTGCAGCCGCAACAATATGAAATGGGAGCTAGGCTGTCTGTTACAGATTTTAGGCTGAATTGAGAAGCAAACTCGCTTGGTTTCTCAAAAGCTGAGAGCGTAGAACCATGGAAAGGAGTCGACATGTATTGAAAACTGGAAGTCGAAGGACTGCGTTTAGGCGTCTTAGGCACCCCTAGTTTCTTACCGAACGCTTCCTGAGAATTGACCCTACTGCTTCTTCCTTCCGGAACAGATTCTAATAAAGAAGGATTGCTGGGCAAATGATTTTTACTTGATATATGTTGGAGACCATGTCGTGACGATACCGGTGTCGATTTTCGGTTGCGGTCTCGGTCTCCGTCTTTCGATGTGACTTGGACAGCACTAGCTGATCTTGCGAAGTCCAGTTTTGTGTTCTCATCGAGATTTACGTTTGATTGGTTTTTGAAGATTGGGGGTGAACCGTTGGGGTGTTTTTCTGGGGTCGGTGTTGGCTCTTCTGGGGTGAAAATTAATTTGGGGTTGTCGGAATCTTCAAGTTCACCATCCTCTTCTATGAATGGTTCCAGCTGAAATTAAAAAGATATTAATTAATGTTTTTTTTCTTTCTGTTATAGTGTTTTTGGTATATTACCAAGTTACAACAGAGGACACTAAAATGTCTTACAGTGATATTGTGAAACTCTTGTCTTAAGATGGATCTAGCGGATGGGCACCTAAGGGGGCGTCCATTAATTAAGTGAGACGATTTTGCCAATTTTTACCCCCTCTCCTCCGTTGGTGAGATGTCGTGAGATTTGACTCAATAACCTTCCTCCCACCCTAAACTCACATGAGATTTTTCAACATGCGTATTTTTTTTGTAAATATTTATGTTAATCTGTGCTTGATTGCATTGGATTTATTTAAGATAAACATAATTTGCTTAATATTTTTTATAACACTTAGGTTTTATAGTAAGTATTATAAGAGAGATCGGAATACAAATTCTTGATTTGAAGATATAACTTTTTAGGGTTATGTACTAAAATTGCTAAAAGCTCTTTAATTTTTAGTTTTAGTACGGTACCCTAAAAAAATTTCTAATCAATAATTTGTAACTATAAATAAATAAAGTCCAATAAATAATACATGTTTTTTTTTTAAACCCCGGGATTTAAACGTCATTACAATTATTCCGTGATTTTAGAGGAGGTATTATCCACTCTATGTTACATCCTTCCTCGAAGTTTAGGTAAATTAACTCTACCTATTCCGATCTCTGGCAATAACCCAGTTTCCTCGCAATTTTACTATATGGTAACAAAAAGAATAAAAAACACACGTGTTAGTTGCCGAGACCCCCGTCTCCCCCACGTGAGATTGGGTGAGATTCATCTCGACCCTCTCCACCCCTCCTAAATGCCTCTCGTAATTAATGGAAGACTCCTAAGCCCTCGTACCCACGGGCAATTTTTTTATCGCGCTCTGTATTTTCAATGCACTGCTTAGCGGCTAGTTTTTTTTTTTGTTTTGTTAAAAGTCAAACTGAATTTTTTGTCACGATGCCGCGCTAAGATGCACTCTGTTGGATTCTCAATGCTCGACTAAACACCGAGAGTTGAAAATCGAGTGCGCGGATAAAAGTCTTTACGTTAAGCAGAGTATTTATCATACTTGACAGTTTTTTTTTAAACCGGCTGTGGTCTAGTGGTAAGACCACCTGACTCAGACCCAGAGGTCCCGGCTTCGATTCCCAGCGGGAGCAAAATTTTCTACTCGGTTTGGTTGGTGGTAGGGCTTGTTCTAAGTCCGCCTGGCTAACTACCACAATCTTATCTCCGTAACAACAATGTTAACAGCATTTGTTGTGTTTCGGCAGTTAGAGGTAAGATAGCCAGTTCCTCTGTGGTTGAGGATTCCGGGTGAAGCCCGCTTCCACCTTCGGCCTTATCACTTACCGTCAGGCAACGGGGAAGGCCAAAGCTTCCCCGTTGAGAATAAAAAAAAGTATTGAAGAAAGTTCCGAACATTTTTGTTTTAGAAATACTGTCCTTGGCAATCAAGCTACTGTTTCCCAGTTTGTCATCATAATGATGGCAGCGGGGTTTGACTTTACGGTGTCAACAAACGCTCTCAAGGAAAACACACTGACTTCCATTATTAACGTTTCATTGACGTCATTCGCCGGTAAATTGCGGACTCAATGTGTCCGACTCGGCTGGGCAGCGTGTGGGAAGCTACGCAATATATTCTCGTCCCACATACCGCAGTGTCTCAAGACGACGGCGACGTCTGTCTTTGACCAGTGCGTGTTGCCAGTGATGAACTATGGCACTGAAACGTGGTCGCTCACAATGGACCTTATTAGAAAGCTAAAAGTCACCCAAAGGGCAATGGAGAGGGCTATGCTTGGAGTTTCCCTACGTGATCGAATCAGAAATGAAGAGATCCGCAGGAGAACCAAGGTAACCGACATAGCTCGAATAATTGCCGAACTTAAGTGGCAATAGGCAGGGCACATTGCTCGCAGAACAGATGGCCGTTGTGGCCGAAAGGTTCTGGAGTGGCGACCGCGTACCGGAAGACGTAGCGTTGGAAGGCCTCCCACATGGTGGACCGATGACCTTGTGAAAGCCGCATGAATCCGCTGGATGCGGGAAGCACAGAGCTAGTCTATGTGGCGGTGTTTGGGGGAGGCCTATGTCCAGCGGTGGATGTCTTTCGGCTGAAATGATGATGATGATGTGACGGCCGCTCTTCTAAGATACCGCAGCTTGAGATGAAGAAAGATCTAAACGTTTTTGGTTTCTTTCTAAAAATAAAACACGGTTTTACAAAAAAATACATAATTTATTTAAAAAATACATTTAGTTACTTAATAACTAATATTTGCTACTTAATACAAAATTAACATTTAACAGGTTTATTAAGGAAAATTGTTTTATTTTTATTTGGAAATAATTATAATTATAATAATTGGAAAAATAAAGGAATGAATATAATAATAAGGAATGAAAACATTAAAATATTTTTTTAAGCAATTTTGAAATGCTTAGGTAAGTAAATACTACTTAATTTTAGCTAAAAATTAAAGATAAGAAAAAGAAATTTAAAAAAATAAGAAAAATATTTGGCAAGAATTTATCAAATGGGAAGTACAATTTTCGTATTTTTTTTAATCAAAATATTATTCGAAGCCAAAAATATCGATCAATGAAATATACACTCCCGGACTCCTAAATCGAGTAACCGTGTATCAAGGCCTAAAATGACGTTTAGTCAAAAAAAAAGTTTATATGCAGTTTTGATGCCTACATACTGGCCAACATTTTGCTGTCGTCATAGTTCCGAATTTGAATTCACGACCATTTAAAAAGGTATAGACTAACATAAAAAAAGTGCTGGGTGGCTCGATTTAGGAGTTCGAGTATTTTAATGAATCTATGTAAATTAATACTTCCATAAGTACAGTAATTTAAGATTTTTGTGGCTATGTTTTAGCTTCCTATTTCGAGCTCAGAACGGTATAGCGAATCACTCTTCGCAGATGGTACGGTTCGCCGAAATCACTCTTATTCGATGGTTGATTCCACAAATAAATCCATCGCCGATAGAACTTTTCGCCGAAAGCACCGTTCATCGATTGTCGCTTCAGCTACAACACCCTTTTACCGTTGGAACGAGTCACCGAAATACTTATGTAAATTTCTAATAAATTAAACACTATGGTTTTTACAAATATTTATTCGGATTGACCGTCAGATCGAAACGGTAAAAATAAAAAACCAATTTCACTTAGAGGGGATCTAGCTTTAATGGTCACAGTTCTAACCTAACCTAACCCAAATGATTCACCAACAATAGAGGGGATCTGATCATTAATATAATTTTATTTTTTTGTGTTTGAGGTATTTCGGTAAAAAGTGTTGTAGCTGAAGCGACCATCGATGAACGGTGTTTTCGGCAAATAGTTCTATCGGCGATGGATTTATTTTTTTTACCGTTCATCGATGGCCGATGGTACGGTTCGCCGAAATCACTTTTAGTCTACGGTTAGACTAAAAGTGATTTCGGCGAACCGTACCATCGGCGAAGAGTGATTCGCTATACCGTTGACAGCCGTCCTATTTCTGCCTTTTGAACTACTATGTTTTGTGTCTCTTAAGAATATTGCTTGTCGTAAAAAATGGGCAAACTTTACAAATATCTAAACGGAACTTAGCATCATAGCAGAATCACTAATCAGCCTATAATGTTCTCACTGCTGGGCAAAGGCCTCCTCTTTGTGAGAGAGAGTGGGCAATAATCCACCACGCTGGCCCAGTTCGGGTTGGTGGATGACATATGTCTTCGAATTTTTGGTTCTAGGACAAGCTGGTTTCCTCACGATTTTTTCCTTCACCGTTTTGATAAACACAACATTCGGATTAAAACACAAATAAAAACAGTACTATTGATTAAAAAAAAATGGAGCCAAATTAAAATAAATACCTAGATTTAAAATATAAAAAAATTAAATTAATAATTTTCAAAGCCTCTTAAGGTAACTTTTGTTCATTTTAACTAATAAATAATAATAATAATAAGAAAAAAAAAACAACATCATTTTAAATTATAAGAATAAAGAACTTAAGTTTATTTATAAAATATATAAGTTAATTAATTTGATTCTTTTGGGCATCAAATAAACTATTGCTATCTGTTTAAGGGCCTATACTACCTCAAATGGCTTAGCATGATCCTCCGTTTTGTCGAAAATACTGCAGCATTAATTTTGAAATAAATATATGGTAAAGTTGAGGATTAATGTTAAGTACTATGTTTGCCGAAAACACGAATCCATAAAATTTTCTAAAATCCAAAGTGACCTCCAAACTGAACAATAAACCGCTGGTATTAAAAAAATACTTCCAATTAGATCATGAAACTTTGCATATTAACTGAACTAACTATAAAGCAGGTCTTATGTTATTTACTTTTCTTAAATGACCATTATTTTCACCGTAAAAAGAAATTACCTAAACTATCGGCGACTTCGAGCCTTTTCCCTGCCGCCCTGTCTCACTTACTCGCGTGACCGGTAGCAATAGTGTGTGAGCGAGATACAGAGTGAGGTGGCGCTGAGGTAGTATAGACTCTTAACATAAAATCATCGGCAACTGCCTGCCAGGTGCAACTGAATACCAGTATTATACATAAAATTGTTTATTATCTTTTTCTTTTTTTATTGAACCTGGAACTATAAAACTTTCCATACAAAAGGATTGTACGAAACGTTTTAAAGGTAGGTAGCTATTCTGTCAGCCAATGACAATTCTATTTCCGTCATGTCTGAGGCCGACTCCTAGATGGCGTTGTAAAACTACAGTCTCTGGCCTTTTGACCGCCACAGTCATGTATAGATGACAATCCAAAATGTGCTCAGCACGCCACGGTCAGGGACCTACATGACTACATGACAGACTTTTATATGTAAATTTGTAAATAAAGCTCATAAAACAAAATTGTTTTTTTTATTTCTTTTGCTAATTATTTTCCTTGACTCATCCTAATTTATATTAGTTGAACTTCTTTCTTTATATTTCATCTATATTAACATAAGATGACAATTAGCAAAAACTCGAAAGGGCAACAGGGCACATTTTTGCTTTTTTTTGACGTGGCGGTCAAAAGGTTAAGACTGCGCCGAGTGCACAGTGGCGCCCTCATCGTTATTTCAGTGATTTATTTTATTTTAGAATGAAAATGCAGAAAATAAGCTCGTCAAGTTGTGCTTCACAAGACTATACGTTATTATTACTACAAACAGTAGTTTTAAATTGTTATGTCTTATTGTAATCATTAAAACGGAAAATAGTGGCCACTAAGCTCCGTTTTAATGATTACAATAAAACATAACAATTTAAAACTACTGTTTGTAGTAATATAGGGTAGTATTTTTTGGAATAGTTCGGCACAGCCTATTAAGAGGGTTGTCACCGGTCCACTAGCGCCACTCCTATAAAAACATATTATCTCGTGACTGAGATGGAATTACGAAAAACGGCTCAACAGCGACCTCGGTAAATGTGCCTAGAATTTTCTAATACCTTTTATGAAGTTTCATATTGAGACACGAAGCAATAAAATACGATCTAGGGGAATGTGGCTGTTTTTCTTTAGAATGAATTTTGTTGTTTCGTGTCTCAACATAAACTTTAAAAAAGGTATTAGAAAATTCTAGACACATTTACCGAGGTCGCTGTTAAGCCATTTTTCATAATTCCTTCTCAGTCACGAGATAATATTTTTTTAAAGGAGTGGCTAGTAGATCGATGAATGCGCTCTTAAGGTTCAGTGCATTTAAATATGGGGCACAAAGAAGTTTAGAAAGAGACTGTCGCGTAGATATGGAGTCTTATGCTGCGTTCCGACGCCCTCTCACAGGCCAGATCACGCGCCAGGCCAGGCCAATAGGCCATGGGAACCATCGCATCTAATAAAGCCAGCGGAGGCTTATCGTCGCCCGTCCGATCCGGCATGAGTCGGTACATATTTTATCAGCCGATGTTCCCACTGCTGGGACTCAGGTCTCCTCTCAATGAGAGGGAACAGACCGTCATCTAACACTCGAGCCCAGTGCGAGATAGTTGATGTCACAACATGTCTTCGAATTTTCGATTCTAGGACATGCCGGATAAAATAAAATACTTAAAATTACATACCATAAAATTAAAAATAATCATTTAAGTTGAAAATGCTTTATAATTCGGACTAAAAAGATGAGTAAATTCGTTTGTAATTGTAAAATATTACAAATACGCTCCCGGATGCTAAATCGAGTAACCGTGCATATTTATATGTAATAACGGTCTAAAACATTTAAAAAAAAATATTATGAGTGAAGAAAACTTTTTTTGCAGCTTTGCTGACATACTGGCCATCATTTTGGTGTGCTATTTTTTTCAAATTTGACTTTTGAATAAACAAAAGTCAAAAAAATTACCTTTATACAAAAAATGCAGAGTGGCTCGATTCAGATGTCAGGAAGTGTAATTTTCGTGTAAAACTTTAAAAATAATATATGTTTAAGTGTGATTAGTGCGTAGTGCTAAATGCAGTGGAATTATTTAGTACATTATTGCAATGTATACAAATGTCAACTTTAATAATTATGAAAATAATGTCGATTTTAGATTGACAAAACACATTTTATACAGTTGTACAAGCAGTACAAGCAACTATTATTATAAAGTAAACATATATCAGCTTTCCGAGTTTTTTTTTTTTTGCAATTTTGGTACGGACTACAAAACCCTAAATATACAGGATGTGAAAAATAAAATAGTTTTTTTTTACATCCAGTATAATTAACATAATATATTTCAATGTAATAAATTCATAATTCATAATATCCTTTCATCGTTATAAAATTGCATAAGAATCGTTACATTTTTAATATCATGTTTAATAAAGTTTATATTAATAAAATAAATTGTGTAACAGTCATTTCAAATATCGCTTCAATAACGAATACTGCGATCACCAATTCCTTCTGACAAACGTCATAATGGGTGTTTATCATGGAGACATAAGAAATTACATACAAGGACGCTAAATGCGTAAACACACGTTCAATTATATTCCGAGGATTTCGACGAGAACTCCGAATACATTGCTTCATTTGTTAGAATAATTCGTCTGTTCAACAATGTTAATAAAGCAATGAACAATATGCACGTAATTCTAAACTTATCCATTATTTTAACATACATTGTGTAGGAATCATGAATGAATGAATGAATGAAATGCACCGACCCCAGCGTGGTTTAACCAGACTCGATTACTCGAATGAACCCAATGATTCACACTAGCCCCTGGAGCCTCATGTTTCATGGGACTACAGTGGCCATTGTATATCAAGGAGTAGACCGGGGGGCACGATAATGGTAGGGAAGACGTGCCCATAGGATATGGAAGGATTATTATAGCCTACCGGATATGCATCCTTAAGCAAGCAACATACAACATACATTGTGTAGGAATCAAGAAACAAATTCCAATTTTTTATTTTATTTTATGTATTACTTATTTTACAAGTCATTATTTTATGTTGCGTTTTCTAGGTGGAACGGAACGCAAACTCAAAACGGTCGTCTTCGAAGAGCCGGTAGTGACGAAAATAAAAACTATGTGAATGAAAATCTGTTCTTTGCAAAGTGCTGGAAACCTCACTAACCACGAAACTGATCAAAAAACATCTGTTTTCTAACCCCAAATCATATAATAAAGCAGAAATCGCGGTTACTAACTTACCTTATGCTCCATTTGAAATAACATAAGACATTAAAAAAAACTTTTTTACTGTCCGTTCAACCGATTTTGACTTCTATTCCGTAGGCATAAGGATGGCATTAAAAGCAAAAAAAGTGGTTACAATACCAACTGTTTACTGCAGCTGCCATTTGTCATGCCACCAACGCAATAGAAGTCAAAATCAGTTGAATGGACCGTAAAAAAGGTTCACTTAAATGTCTTATTTCAAATTGGATGGTATTTAAAAGTACTTCAATTTTATTTAAAAGTACTTCAATTTTATTTAAAAGTACTCGCATTTCATTTACCTAATTTTGCCTGTGTTCCACCAAATATACTGAATGTGCACCAAAATATAACCTAACCTAACCTTTAATATTTGGTGCACGATCAGTATTTTTCGGGGAAGAATAAAATTTTAGAAATGCATACATAGATGTACCTTAAGATTTTTGGTGAATACAAAAATATTATCCTTTCAAATTAAGTATAAGGTAAGTTAGTAAGTGCTATTTCTGCTTTATTACATGATTTGGGGCTTAAAACAGATGTTTTTTTAAATCAGTATCGTGGTAAATGACGTCACATCATGACCGCGATAAAAACGGACGTTTGAACTGTAGTAGAAAGTTCTTGGAATTTTATCATTTTTTTGAGCAACAAGCAGTTGTTGAATTTAACTTTTAATACTTTTCTAGGGTTTATGTTACTGACATTTAGGCCTCTGCCTCGAATCTTGCGGGCAGCGGAGCGGCGGCGGCATCGGCGCGGGAGCGGCAGGATCTAATGCGTAAAATCAAATGGACCGGCCCTCGAAAACAGCGGCGCGGGGGCGGGCAACGAGCGGTGCACTCCAGTCAAGCGATGACCGCCCGCGCGTCTGCATTGCAGTGTTGTGCAAGTTATTTTTGTGACGTCAGGAATTTTGAATCAAAAAGATGTTGTCGCCGTTGTTCAGACATTTCGTTCGCGAATAAAAACAAATATCTCGACGACATAACCATGAACACAACACTACGCCGCTATAGTGCCGCGCGATCTGCCCGCTGGTTTCGAGAACAGGTCTGCGTTGCCCGCGCCGCTACCGCGCCGCCGCCGCCACCGCCTCCGCCACGCTACCCGCAAGATTTGAGGCAGAAGCCATAATGATTTAGCGACTATATTATATTACATGTATATTCCCTATCGCCATCCTTAACAAACATCTTTTTAACATAGGCGCCACGGACAGCCCCCTTTGCAGGGGCTCCCTTGACACCGAGAAATCAGCCACGTCATCCTGGAACGCGAGGCCGTGGCTCCAAAACGTGAAGAAATCCTAGGAACAGTGAGGTCGCTCCGTGAAGCCTGTGAAGCTCCCAGGAAGCTTCTGTGCTTTTGGGCGGAGCTAAGCTGGCTCTGTTAGCCAGAATCCCCACGCACAACGGACCAAATAGGAGTCTAAGTGCGGAAAAGGGAGCCCTATCATCATCATAACCTATCGCCATTTTATGTGTGTTACGCAAGGAACGTCCTTAGCTCATGCTTTGACATGTTCCCGTCTCTATCTAGCACTTGTGGTTTGACAGTAGTACGACAGTGACAGGAATAACGCTTAGCCAAAAATACGTGCGTATTTTTTATCAATCTTGGCCTTCATTTTCAGATAATTATATCATAATTAAGACATTATTCATTTAATTGAACACTAAAACATTGGCATAAACTTATATCTACGTACAAAGTAAAAAACGCGAGACGTCAAAATTTTAAAAAGTCAATAAATTGTAGAATGCATACATAATTGTTATGGAAAATTATTTTGTGTATATTCTTCGGCTATATACAGGAAAAGTTTTTTAATCAGTTTGCAAATTTTGACAAATTAAACTTAAAAGTGTTTTATTATACACCTATTTCTTATTTTGATGTCTTAGTACAAAAAAATGAAGTTATCGTTAACGAAAGATGTTTATTTTGAAAACTGGTATAATGGTTACTCGTCGCGCAACGCGCCAGCGGCGTGGTCAGTGAAGCGGAACGCAGTAGTAGGTACCTATTAGCTGTGCGCTCGCTCATTGATATTATTACGAATAGATTGTATCCATATTTTGCTAATATCAAGAGGACCAAAAAAAAAGGATTGAACAAATAATGGAAAATGGGTTCTAATTACTGATAAAGAACCAACAAAAATATTTGCGTACTGGTAAAACTTATCCTGTATAGTATAATGCTTTAGTGCTCTGTGAAGGGGTGGATTTCACATATCTTCGAAATTATACGAATACATTATAAAGCAAATCATTGTGATGTTTATCTTAATGCAAAGTTAAAATGGCAGTCGCTCCATCAAAATGGGAACTTTAAATATTATCGAAAGCAGGGTTCGCCGATATATATCAGCGGATATATATATCATGATATATATCACGATATATATCAATTGATTTTTATCTTGATATATATCAATTGATTTTTTCCTGTCTTCTGAACTAAAAATTTGGCAACACGTAGCGAAAAACTACAATTCAGAATAATTAAATTTTTACTTTTTTATGATTACAAATTATTATTAAAATTAGTTGATTTATCTCACAAACAAATGAAGATTATTATAATAATAGGTACTTGTTTTTTTTAAGATGTTCATTAAAAAATTATTTCCCAAATAAACACTAATTCTTTTCTTACTTTTTTTAAATAAAAAATGTAGTATTTTGACACTTATATTATTTTACAAATTCCTTTCACATTTTTAAATGTTTAATCCCCTTACAGAATGAAATTCGCTTCTTTTTCTCGGCCTGAATATATATCTGATATATATCCGATATATATAAAAAAATCGGATTTTTTATATTTATTATAAAAATCGGATTTTTTCGAACCCTGATCGAAAATAACATTTCGCTAAATGGCTAATACTACCTCAAGTAAGCACCATAGTTTAATAACTTAGTCTAAGCCAACTTGCTTTTATAACCTTCCTGTTTTGGTACATGCGAAAAAAGGATGACGCTATTACAGGTCGCATAGCTCCATCTCTTTCATGCACGGAACAATTTTTGTCGTACACTTCTCTATACGGTCCATGAGCATATTTATATTAATATGCCATCTCTATTTTTTCCTTTAAGATTTTGTGTTCTAAGGACTATTTTATATGGCATATATTTAATCGAACCTCCAATGATTCCCGTTTTGCGCTACTAAAAATATTATTGAACAATCTAATAATATTCAATTAAAATTCAATGCAATCATTATATTATAATGATTGCGCATCTTTTTGTGAACCCCAAATAATTCTAATTTTGTGGTTTTAAAAATAATATGCCCGATTTCCTCCCGTGGGTTTCGTAAAAGGCGACTAAGGGACTTACTAGAGAATGGGCAGCAGCGATCTCTATGCATTTTTAACACCATTATTGCGATCACCAAAACGCCTGCCAATGTGGCGATTATGGCAAACCCCCTCCAATTGGGGGAGGCTATGTCCAGCAGTGGACGTCTTTCGGCTGAAATGATGAAGATAAGCTTTAGCAGTTACTACAAACAATTGTGAGAAAAGGCCAGAAAATTAAAAAGAGGCTCAATTATTTAAAAAAAGTGTGCATCATTAGAAGCGCAAGAGCTTTTTAGAGGATCAATTAAATATTTCCCTTTTTTAATATTTTCATGTAAAATAAAATAGTCAATTTAAATTGCAGTGATAGCCTATACATTGACATTTATGTCATAAATACACAGAGTAGAGAATAGTATAATAGTAGAATACAGGGTGTTTTCTTAGTCAATACTTATAGAGGAGGTGCAAGATAGTAATAATAATATTTTATCAAAATATCAAGATTAAAAAGAATGAAGAAGAGAAAAAAAAGAAGAAAAAAGAAAGAAATAAGGGCAAGTATTTCGGAATGACAGATAGTCAGCTATAAACTTGTAAAACCCTTTATTTTGGCACCCTAAGGGCCTATACACACCACGTTTTTTAAACGCGCCGTTGACGCGCGATACAGACGCGATACGCACGCAAGTCAGACGCAGCCTGTAGACCTTTGCACACCTGTATAAAAATTCAAGTACGCGTTTGAATCAATACAGACGCGCGTGTGTAGCGATACATACGCGATGCAAACGCGCGTGTGTATCGATACAAACGCGCTGGTATTTTGCGTTTTTAAGTTTTCTGCGTCGAAAGGCTCCATTTTTTGTTCCAAAGACGTGCAGTGCACCAAATTGCTCGATTGCTACTAGCGTAGATTCACACTTCCCTCGTCCCGCCCGTAGGGAAGGTGCGCGCGCTAGCGGTCGCATCGGTGTCGCGCGTTTGAATCTATACAAACGCTATACTTACGCGCGTGTGTATCGATACAGAAGCGCCGGTGCTGCGCGTATAAACGTGGTGTTCACAGGCCCTAAAACTTGTCTCAAAACCTACTTATCGTAGGGTGTCCGCGACTCCAGATATTCCAAGGTCAAAGGTCAAAAAATCGTTTTTTTACATATTTGCAAATATTTATTTTCAATGGGTTTTATGTTATTTGGATTGTAATCAGAACATACATAGTATCAGCCAAAGCCAGCGTGTCCCAAATAAAATATTTTTCTTTTTTTCTTTCTTTCTTTATACGCATTTAGTAAAAAGCTCTTTGACATTACAAACAGACACTTCCATTTTATTTATTTGTATACAGGTTGAAATTGAAAACATGCGACAAACCGAAATGGGAGATTGTACTCATCATTATGAACAACTTTTACGAAGGGACCAAAGCTGCAATCGCGAAAAATAATATGCTGTTCCCATTGATATAATAAAAAGAGGAAGATATATTACGCGCTAACATCGCAATCAGTAAACCTGGGCTCGGCGCACAACTACATGCACCAAAACTCACACATCTGTGATCAGTGTGATCACAATCGAAACCTACAGTTACCGATAGACAAGAACAGAGATAGGAGACGGCGCTGTCGTGCGAGCGAAATCGCGTCAGCTGCCGAATGTTTAAGATTATGAATGACATTGCGTGTGGTACCACAAACATGGCGAAGCAAACATTAAATATTATTATAACTTTCAACAAATTAGCATTTTTGGCTGTACTTACGAGTGGTAAGTAATCCTGTGTGTCTTATTTTTGTTCCTTGTATTATTAAAACACTGTTTAGCTGCACAAGAAGTCATTTTTGATACGTATTTATCACAAAAAAAAACTGTAATTATGGAGCTGTTTGATCAACGATATCCCGTGCGCGACTGAGTGCCGACTACGGGCCATCACTTAGTTTGATAGGACCAGGCGCTGTTACGAAGTCCCGTATCTACGCTTTTAATACATCAATGGCTGTTCCATACATTTGACGAATTATGCGAACATAAATTTTAGGAACAGCTGATTTTTTCGCGATTGCAGCTTTGGTCCCTGTGTATAAGTTTTTCATAATGATGAGTACAATCTCCCGTTTCGGTTTGTCGCATGTTTTCAACTTCAACCTGTAGTCTTATAGATTATATCCATTTCTAACACAGAGGAAGTTGACAAAGCGGTATTATTGTTTCAAAATGGTTTGTCTTGTACCCTTGCACCTCCCCTCAAAAGATAAACCTGCCATACACATCCTCCTATATAATAATACATAACATAACATTACGCCTGTTTCCCCTAAGGCTTGGGCAGAGGTGTACGTATAGTACACCTACATTTCGCCATTTTAAATCCCATGTAAAAGGGAGCGAGCCTATTCCCATTAAACGGGCACAAATCCAGACTCCCTATATAATAATCATACTAAAATACCCCCAAAGCTAAAAACCTAATCTTTCCCTCATATCCATTACACTTTCTGATTTTTCTCCGCCTCCTTCCTAGCTTTTTCCCTCTTATGTTTATTAATAAAAGGCATTAACAACCACAAAGCAGCCCCAGCGATAAAAATCATCCCAAAAGTCACGAACATTTTTAAAAAGTTTCTATCTCTCTCAAACCATAGACCACAAATCGGGGGCCCTACTAACTGCAAGAGACCGTTGACGAATAAGCTTATACCATAAGTCGACATCAGTCTTTCAACTCCTAATACTTCTGCCATAACTAAAGTAGTCACACTGTTATTAACTCCCGAAGCGAGTCCAAATAAAGCGCAAAAAACGCTTATAGTTACATAAGATTCTAAAAACGGTATTATAGCGAGCGTAATCCCAGAGAATAAGAGCCCACCAACGAAGTAAAAACTCTTCGGAATTAGGTTCAAATCGCAAAGGGCGGAGCCTCCGATACGTCCTACCAAGTCGAGGGCTGAGACTGTACTGAGTAAGTAAGCACCCCTGGCTTTGTCAAAACCTATGTTTTGTGCATGAGAGGGTAGTAGAATAATAAAATTTGTGCAAGATATAGCTACAGTACTACTCGAAATCAGAATCACTAAGTAAGTTGGATCTTTCAACAAAGTTAAGTCAAAGAATTTATTCCCTTCAAGTTTTTTTGAAGATTTCTTCTTTTTGCAGCAGAAACAGCAATACGCTGCATCTGCTACACTTTCCGACATGGATCTGAGGGAAAATTGGGAAGCGAACTCGTTCGGCTGTTCGAAAGCGGACAGCGTAGAACCATGGAATGGTGTTGCTGAGACATGAGCAAAACTGGACGTCGAGTAATTCCTTTTTGGACCAGCATTGGCCGTACTTAATTTTCGCCCAAACCCTTCTTGGGAACCCAGTTTTTTTATTACTCCAGAGTTAATAGACGAAGAACTGTAGGTTGATTTTGGTATCGGACGAGTGTAAGACAGCTTCCGTTTTGAAGGGTTGTGGCGTAGCTGCTGAGATGACGTCATGCTCTGTATGTTGGTTTGAGACGGTTTTTTGTCCGGTGTGTGTCCGTTTTCGGTTTTCTCTGGCGTTGTAACCGTCATTTGGAACGATTCAACTGGTTCCTCCTCTTCGAATAGGATGTCGTCCTGAAAAGTTATAGGTTGTGGTAATTTTGGTTGAATAAGGCTGGTTTTAGACCATCGGCGCTCACAGCTCAGGGCGTAGCTTGTCAGTGCTGAGGTTTAGCGCGAGATATTTCAGTATCGTGCTGATCACTGCGGAGTACAGAGGCACAAAAATGCGAAATGCGTCATGACCAGAGATCGGATATTCGGATACATATTCACCTAAAGTTGAGATGTTGGCTAATATGGAATGCGCTTTTGTATCGATCGTAAAAATCCCGCGATTCCGGAATCGACAAATTTCGTGTTTTTTTCTGACTATAAAATCCTACCTTAACCTAACTAACCGAGGTAATTTCTACGCCCAATCAGGTTAATAGTACTTAATTTAACAAAATATTTTTTTTTGTTTTAACTAACATACACCACCCCTTCTTACATACTACGTACACGTTTGCATTGGGATTTAAACATTTATTTTAAATAAATATGCAATCTGAATAGTTATGCCATCCAAGAATCCCGGGTTTAAAAAAAAAAAATTAGAAGCCGCTTCCATACTGTAGGTACCTAAACTCGTCTAGTAATGCATTCCGGGATTTTTTTTTTACGGAAGAAATATTTTAAGAAGCCGTTTCCATACATTCATAGCTAAAAATCAACTTTAGATAAATATGCATCCGATTATCCGATCTCTAGTCATGACTGTTCACGCTGAGGGCGTCCGCTCGGCTCGACACTAGAACGCTCACTGAAGAAAGGCGCGCGTGCGGCGGTCAGCGCCGACGCGCGATGCGTACGGCCGCTGACTCGTCAGCGCTGATAGCTCCGCGTTATAAAACACTTCCTAGAAGTTCATAAATGTTTCGGCTGTCAGCGCCGACGGTCAGCGTGACTCAAAACCAGCCTAAATGAAAACTGAGAGGCAATTCCCGTACTATTAAGTACTTGCGCAATCTAATCTCAGTTGCAGCCTCATCATCTATCTGGTCATTTCCCAAATATGTTGGGGTCAGCTTCTAGTCTAACCAGATGCAGCTGAATACTAGTATTGTACATGAAGCGACTGCTTATCTGACCTCCACAACCCAGTTAATGCGTACTACGATACCTTGGTAAGACTGGTTGTTAGAATTTTGGGCTTCTGATGACCCGTAACAACTGTCAAAGATCTACAAATAACAGCCAGGACCAACGGTTTAACGTGCTTTCCGAGGCACGGAGCGGTCTTGGTATGTAAAGATGGACACCCATCCAAGGACCAACCGCGGCAAGTGTAGCTTAACCTGATCGGTCGACCCGTGCGGCTTTTATTAATTAGCCACAAGCCCCTCTCCTATTCTCCTAGTCTAATTTGTCAAAAATAAATCTAATTTCCCTAAATTTTTGACAAGTTAGATAATGGTGCCAAGTCTCTTGTCACAAAATTCTCTAAACTAGACTAAAAATCACCAAAATTTAGTTGATTCCTGTCAAACGACGATTTCCTATTCTGAAATTGACTAAAGTGACACAACTAAACTATATTTTAGTTTGACAGCACTAAGATGGTACTGAGTTTTTAATTTAGTGAAAATGGCAATTTTGCTAACCTGAATTTAACGTTTTTAAACTAAAATTTTGATTTTCTAACAATATTTGACTATTTTTAATCGCGATTAAAAAGGTGTGGAATAAAATTAGTCGTCATGAACTAAAATTCACACCAACACCTCGACTTCTGGTGCAAAAAGCGTACTGTATATATTTTTTCTTTTCTTTTGCTTTTATCTCGAAAATGGTGCGTCCTATCGCAGAAATAATGAAAAGTTCCACCTCCTTTATGAAACCCTTAAACCCCTAAAACTCAACATATAGGTAATTTTTTTTCCATACAAAAAGTAAAAAATTCCATATAAAACACGTTAAGGCTGCACGGCCCCTGCGCGCCTCTGGCTCTAAAAAAATCATGGGCAAACAAGTACAACGTTGCGAAGCCAAAAGCAAAAACAAAATACCACGTGGAGTCGCGATTGTCAAATTCGATTTTAGATGTGTCAAAATTATTTTTAAATTTAGAGAATTTTAGTTATAGTTTAATTAGTTTAGTTAGGTGTACAAAAGAATCGGCACCATTGATTGTCACCGAGATCAGATTGCGACAAGTTTCTAAACTTTTCAGTTTACGGGAATTGGCCTTCAGATATTAACAATTGAAAAAAAAAAAAAACACTGTTATTTACTATTCTAAGTATTATATACAGAGTGAATATTTTTTTATACATTCGCAAGCTCAAAGGCGATTCTATTCGATTCTGAGCTCAATGTATATTTTTATTATTCTCAAGTTAATAGTGTTGTCAGACTCAGTCACAAAAGCCATTACATTTTAAGGCTTTAATGGCTATAAATCAAGAAAGAGACGGAAGGATATTAGAGCTTTCAAATAAGGTTTTAAAAAAGCATCAGCATGTCTAAACGACACTTCAAAACCTGACGTAAACAAAAATCACACCTTGTATCCTCGAAGGGTAAGGCAGAGGTGTAGGTACCCATAGCACACACGGCTACATCATACCACGCTATATGCTTCCAGTATAAGCTGATCTCGCACTGTATAGGATCCCCGTACAATGAGAGGTCAGTTTATACTGGAAATTATAGCTTGATATGTAGCCATGTGTACACCCATAATTCAAAAAGAAAACAAAAAAAAAAAAAAAAAACACTTCAAAACTTGACGCCTAACAATTTGACAGCTCTCAACTTCGATCTCTTTCTGATGGAAAATTACATGAATGCTCATAACGTTATTATAAACCTAATCCCAAACTTTTATCACAAGGCCCAACACATAAAAATCATGCATTTTGTATAATTTATATCTAACAAAAAAAAAAAATATATATATATATACAATCAATCTGCCTAGCCTTTTCCCAACTATGTTGGGGTCGGCTTCCAGTCTAACCGGATGCAGCTGAATACCAGTATTTTACATGGAGCGACTGCCTATCTGACCTCCACAACCCAGTAACTGGGTAACACGATACCCCTTGGTAAGACTGGCTGTCAGACTTTTGGGCTTCTGACGACCCGTAACGACTGTCAAAGATCCACGAATGACAGCCGGGACCAACGGCTTAACCTGCTTTCCGAGGCACGGAAGAGTCTCGGTATGTAAAGATGGTCACCCATCCACGGACCAACCTCGGCAAGCGTAGCTTAACCTGACGGATCGACCCGTGCGGCTGTTATTACTTAGCCACGAGCTCCTCAAAAAAAAAAAAAATACATTAAACATAAAAATATTTTTGAGCTCTGGCAACACCATCTTAAACGTTATTAACTTATAATCACTTTCGTTATAAACCAGTTATTTTAACGTTGTTACAGCGTTAGCACGATAACAGCTATTTTATAATTAAAATGCGTATTTTTGAAAATGAAACAACAACTCGAATTTATGACACAAGACTCCTGTATGAATTACTCATGAATCATGACTTTATTTAACGTCAAAGCATAAACCGGCCCTACAGGCTGTAGCAGAAGAAAATTCGAAATTCAATGCTCAAATTTATCCCTGGCTATTAATTAGCCCACTTCTGGATTCTACTCGCTATAAAGATCACATGATATTCTTGGAATAACTATAAAGTTATTCCAAGATTTTTCGTAATTGCACCTACCAACTGTTTGTCTCTGCATCACCCAAAGGTTGACTGGTAGAAAATGCCTATGGCATTAAGTCCGCCTCTGTACATTTATGTGCTTAAAGTATTAAATAAATAAATAAATAAATAAATACTGCTACTTTCTATATACTTAACCTTACTATGTATATTTGAATATAATATTTATGTATGGACCGACACAATTTTTTGGGGGGTTGGGAGGGTCATTAGCGAGGTTTCATCCACAGAACTTTTTAAAATAAAACTAAGTTCAAATTTTTTAATATTGAATTTAGAAGTTGCAATATTTCACACATTTAAAAACAAAATTGACTTTGGAAGCACATAAGTATTTTTGTACAGATCAATTGCATCAAATAATGATCTATTAAAAATAAAAATACATTGCAGAATACAATAAAAAAGTAATGACGATTTAAAGGCGAGATTCCGGGTAATGTTAGGAAAAAACAAAAAAAAAAATATATTTTAATAACCGTGACACTTAGGACATGGGGTCTTTGGATGAATCCTCGCTAATGACCCTCTCAACCCCCCAAAAAATTGTGTCGGTCCATGCGCCAAACACCCTGTATAATATTTATGTATTTGAATATAATATTCATCTGCTTCAATATGATATTCATGTACTTGAATATAATATTCATGTACTTGAACATAATATTCATGTATTTGAATATTATGTTCTCGCCCTGCACGTGCATTTTCGAACTGTTATCTTCATTCATAATGTTGTCAGTCTCATAACATTGTCGGTAAAAAAAAATCTCATGTGTGTGTGCTCTATCTTTACATTCCGTGACTGTAAATGATATATGATTTTATTTTTGTAAGTAGGTTTGTACAAACACTTTGAGACAAAACACTCCGAGAAAAAAAGGCCGAAACAAACTCAGAGTTTCATATGACTATACCCAAAGTCTCAAATTCAGATAATTTATGTAAACAAAGGGGATAACATAACAAAAAAATATCTTCGGAATGGTAATTCACATAAAATTGCGAAAAAAGAGGTTCTATTTTCTTTTGAGTACTGATTTTAAGAAATAATAATTATAAAATAATCATACCGTAATTATTTTAAAAAAATACATTTTCGGTTTTAAACAAAGTTATTAATAAAAGGAGATTTTCTGGTATAAAATATTTTATGACACTGGTAACAATGCAGGACATCCAAACATTTTCAATTTTTTTACATCTTCAACAACACTAATATTACAACTCTCATAAATAGATTCATATTGTAAGTAGCATATCTAGACACATTTTGGATGAAAACGGCTGTAAACTGTTTCGATTGGAAATCGATTTTGGGACGCCTACGTCTAGCACTAGACTTAAAGGGCTGATTATGACGATCGTATGCCGTGTCTCCGACACACTACAAAAAACATTGTTAGGCAACGTTATTTTGTTTGCATAGTTCTTATAATTAATTCACTTTAATTTTATCGATGATTATTTACATAAACATTTAATGATAAATGTTTTGTACCACTGTCCTATCATTTTGACAGTGACATTTCTTGACATTACTTTGTTTACATAAATTATCTGAATTAGAGACTTTGGGTATAGAGTGCACACGCGGGCTACAGGTGTATACCACTTATGAGTCAATTAATTCTCTAAATAAGACAGAAAATTTGTAAAACACAATATATAATTAATAAACATCTTTATTTTTATCATAATGGCAAAATTATATACGACATTATTACACCCTGGGCTACATATCGTCATAATCGTAGAACAGTGACGGATCTGAAATTTATGTTGAACTCTGCCGCGCGTGCAATAACAGCAGTAAGTATAAGTAAGTATAATTTTTGTCCAAATTTAGTTGAGCATTGATTCGGAATCAGCTCATTGCGCTGATTCCGAATCTATATTTGACTCTATTTGGACTAAAATTATACTTACTGCTGTTATTGCACGCGCGGCAGAGTTCAACATAAATTTCAGATCCGTCATTGTTCTACGATTATGACGATATGTAGCCCAGGGTGTAATAATGTCGTATATAATTTTGCCATTATGATAAAAATAAAGATGTTTATTAATTATATATTGTGTTTTACAAATTTTCTGTCTTATTTAGAGAATTAATTGACTCATAAGTGGTATACACCTGTAGCCCGCGTGTGCACTCTGTACCCAAAGTCTCTAATTCAGATAATTTATGTAAACAAAGTAATGTCAAGAAATGTCACTGTCAAAATGATAGGACAGTGGTACAAAACATTTTATCATTAAATGTTCATGTAAATAATCATCGATAAAATTAAAGTGAATTAATTATAAGAACTATGCAAACAAAATAACGTTGCCAAACAATGTTTTTCGTAGTGTGTCGGAGACACGGCATACGATCGTCATAATCAGCCCTTGTAAGTCTAGTGCTAGACGTACTTACTGCTGTTATTGCACGCGCGGCAGAGTTCAACATAAATTTCAGATCCGTCATTGTTCTACGATTATGACGATATGTAGCCCGCGCGTGCACTCTAGTGATATTGTTCGTATACCTGTTTAACAGAATCTGTAGCGTCCTATCTATCTAAGAACTTATGTGGCCGAATTTCCTTCTACTAAAACGATTGTTATTGTAAACTTTTCTTTAAAAAACATTCAAACATGAGTATACAGTAGTCATAAAGAAAGTGATTATTTTTGAATTCATGAAAATGTTAGTGAGTTTAAAGCGAAGCATAGATGAATAAAAGGTGGCTTGAATTATATTTGGCAGCACTCCGGTACGCCGT
Organism: Dryobota labecula; assembly: GCA_947523025.1. Classification (NCBI taxonomy): domain Eukaryota; kingdom Metazoa; phylum Arthropoda; class Insecta; order Lepidoptera; family Noctuidae; genus Dryobota; species Dryobota labecula. Next base: position 5,559,038 of record OX383314.1, read on the forward strand.
AAGCAAATCTCTACTTAATTAAAATTGCTTAATGGCGTATAAGAAAGTTGTAATATTTACAAAGTAACCTAGGAGTCGAATAAGATAGAGATAGATTACAGTCCGTTCAACCGATTTTGACTTCTATTCAGTAGGAATAAGGATGGTATTAAAAGCAAAAAAGTGGTTACAATACCAACTGTTAACTGCAGCTGCCATTTGTCATGCCACCAACGCAATAGAAGTCAAAATCAGTTGAATGGACCGTAAAAAAACCCAAGATCTTTTTATATTCTATAGACATATAAGATCTTGTTAATACAATATATCCACAAATAAAAACAACCCAACTGTACTCAAACCATCTTTCCTCTCACTCTCACGGAAGCGATGAAACGAGACAGCATTAGAGACATGAACACTAAGTTTGTTAGTAAATAGTAAATCTGTCTAACATCAATACTAAGCGACTACAGACGGACAAACAAAAAAAAAAACTACGAACATAATATACAAGGTCATAGTTTCTCAAAGATTTTTTAAGAACCCCAAACGTGGAACAAATGCAAAATTAATACTTAAAAAAAAATAGATATATTTCTTTCGATTTTACGTTTGCTAACTGTCACTAGCTCTAGTATATTTTTTACCTATTTCTAAATAAGGAAGTATATTTTTAACACTTTAGGCATACTACACCCAAAGCGACCTTTAAGAAGTCAGTATAAATATTTACTACATGTTGAGAGTTCTAACACTGCTTTACGAAGGAAAGTGTTATTAGTACGGGCCGGGTATTTTATCCATACTAATATTATAAATATGAAAGCAATTCTGTCTGACTGTCTGCCTGTCTGTCTGTATGTTACGTTTTCACGGCTAAACCGCTGAACCGATCGTCATGAAATTTGGCAGAGATATAGCCTGGGATATGGCGAAGGACATGGGCTACTTTTTTACACGGTAACCGACATCTACGCGGGCGGAGCCGCGGGCGAAAGCTAGTATATAATAAAATACCTAAGAAAATTTGAATTTCGCGGGCATCTCCGTTATTTATTTGAAAATTCTTGCCAGTTGTCGTTCGACATAAAAAGCCTCATATTAGGAAAAAAGATGGTGTGTGCTAATGACTACTCGATAGAAGTGAAAAGTTTCGACTGGAGCCGACGCTAGTGAAGCGATTAAGCGTCACCAACCGACTGGAGCCGAGCATACCCGATTCAGTTTCACCGACCGACTGGAGCCGGGCATACCCGATTCAGCTTCACCGAACGACTGGAGCCAAGTATACTCCACTCAGCGTAACCGACCGACTGGAGCCGAGCATACCCGATTCAGCGTCACCGACCGACTAGAGCCGAACATACCCGATTCAGCGTCACCGACCGACTGGAGCCGAGTATACCCGATTCAGAGTTACCAACACGAGCGAGACGGTTCAGTTTCGTTTACTGTTCAGAAAGAGTTTTCACTTCAAAAACCCATAAACTATCAGGCTTACCCATTGGGAAACTATGACCATCATATACACATATAAACACATAATAAAAATGAATTGCTTACTTTATGCTTGGATGCCACCATGGAGAGCTCAGTGTGAGCAAGTTTCATTTTCAAAAAGACACTTTATTCTTATAAATATATCGAATACTCGCGGTTTTTGGTTAAAATTTTAAAATTAGAATATTACGGACAAAAGCGTATGCTGCTGCATTAGGAACTAGTCTTGCCCATATGTTTTAAATTTTTAGACCAGTCAGTGCATTTTTTATGCTTACGGTTTTTAGGTTTTTCAATTTATTCTGTAAATGCCATATAATATTGTCAAATTTGTTTTGGTCAACAAATAGCGACATTGAACGTGATATTTGGAATTAAATTCACTAAACTCCATTTGAAATAAGATTAAACATTTAAATTAACTTTTTGACAGTCCGTTCAACCGATTTTGACTTCTATTCCGTATGCATAAAGATGACATTAAAATAAAAAAAATGGTTAAAATACTGAAGATAGAAATGTGATGAATGCATTTTTGTGACATTTCGTCTCGTCAATCATACATAATCATGAGTTTCTTTTTCGATGTGAAATAAAATTGTTGATAATATTTGTTGTGTAGTAAGATTAGTTTCAATGCAGCACGCATTCGTAATAATCGCGAAAATATCAGTAATTATTAACACAAATAAATAATGGTGTTAAAATGGGGGGCTGATAAAAAGTTTGACAGTCACTGTCTTTGCATTCAGCCCCCTAGGTAGATAGAAAAATAAAAAACCATACGGTTCCAAAAGTATGGCTGAAATCATAAGAAAAGTTTGATAACCATAAAAAAGTTAAACTATTATTTGTGGAAATTTCACCCAGAGTTTTGGCAGAGTTGGAATCCTCTAAGTCAAACTCACTCAATTATTGATACGTCTTTTTTTTTGAGCTTGTTTAACGTTCTTGTGAAACGACCAATTGGAATCGTGCACCTAGCTGCTGACGTTTCATGAGTGCCCATGTAGGTTGTATGTGAAATAAAATACTTAGATTTTGGGTCTTTGGTAATTTTTCACCACAACCACTGGTGTCATTGGATATCACCCAACGTTTCCAATTTGGAATAAAACTGTAAAATTCTGCGTAGATGGCGCTAAGCGTTTGTTTCTTTCATTCAGCTGACAATAGAGTTCCTTTGCTGAAATCTTTGCCACGAGATGACGCTGTGTATTGTCTTATCGCCGATTGATCGCTTTTCATTCAAGACCACTTAGTCAAGACACAAACACTCAGCGCTCTCTCACGGTTAGGTTTTCAGAAAACAAACTCAACAAAACTGGAAACTTCACCAAAACTTTTTCCAACTTCACCAAAACCCTTTCCAACTTCGCCAAAATCTCCCAACTTCGCCAAAACTATCATAATAAACTGACCTGTGGTCCGTCCTCATCTTCTTCAGGCTCCTTATACTTCCTAACCATGTGTTCTTCGACGGGTTGGAATAGTAGTGCGGCCGCCCATACGTTCAGCATTATACCGCCCAATATTAGTACTGCGCCTCTGCAAAGAGAGAGATTGTGGGTTAGAATTGACTTCGAGAGAAGTGGAAGGAATGGGGGGAGATCTTTGAACAGAGGAACTCAAACTCTTTATTGCATTCATGTGTTCATTTAGTTGTTACATAATAAGTAAATTTCAACATGAAACCCGATTAGGGGACGGCTATATAATCCTAACTAATATTATAAATGCGAAAGTAAGTTTGTTTGTTACCTTTTCACGCCTAAACCACCGAACCGATCATACAGACATTTTGCATAAAAGTTGTCAGGTGTACAGAAACGGACATAGTTCATGTTCCCGAGGAAAACAACAATAACTTTCTTATGATAATAGATGGCGCCACGTGTCTTTCGAATCATGATTGAATTCTATTACTATAGAAACTTTAGTAGTGTGTTTTTAACCCGAATTGATTGTCAAATTCTTAATTAACGCGAGCGAAGTCACGCGCAAAAGCTACTCGGTAATAAATTGGACAAAACAAGCATCCAGTGAGTAGGTATACGGGATTGCAAGTTTGTTAAATAAATATAATTATTATAGATAATATTACTAGTATTTCATCCAGACCTAGACTAAAGTCAAGAGCAAACTCATAGTAGAATAAAGAAAAAAAAAAGTAGTTATTTTAATTAATATCATGAGGTTATAACATTATTTTATTTTTTAATATTAATTATTATATTTTTATATATAATAATTAACGCGCTGCCCATATTGCCAGTTATATCATATTATTAAAACAGTCAAATTCACCAAAGAGCTGTATTAACCAAAGAGACATATTTACGGCCAGGTACTCACTTGTGACCATACTCCTCCAGCAGATACCTCAGCACGGGCGGTAGTGTGATGCTGCCGAACGCGCTGCCCATAATGCCAGATGTGTCATATTATCAAAAGAGTGATATTCACCAAAGAGCCATATTAACCAAAGAGTCATTTTTTCGGCCGGGTACTCACTTGTAACCATACTCCTCCAGCAGACACCTAACACGGTCGGCAGTATGATGCTGCCGATCGCGCCGCCTATATCGCCAGATATGTCTTGTTATCAAAACAGTCATATTCACCAACAAGCCGTTTTAACCAATGAGACATATTTACAGCTGGGTACTCACTTTTATCCATACTCATCCAGCAAACACCTCAGCACGGATGTTAGTATGATGCTGCCGAACCCGCTGCCCATATTGCCAATTGTGTCATATTATCAAAACGCATATTCACCAAAGAGCCATATTAACCAAAGACCCATATTTACGGCCAGGTACTTACTTGTATCCATACTCCTCTAGCAGATACCTCAGCACGGGCGGCAGTATGATGCTGCCAAACGCGCTGCCCGACATACAGATGCCGTTCGCGAGCCCGCGTAGACGCACGAAGTACGACGTCACTATGTACACGGTGGGGGGGAAGGCCAGACCCGCGCCTGTGCCTACCATCGCGCCAAAACTGGAAGGAGAGAATGTAAGATTAGCACAATTTTTTTTTAATTCCTCAATGTTCTTATCCCATCTCACCTGATGGTAAGTGTTCGAACCATTTATCCATGTTGCATGCGTGTTTATGTGTGTGCTCATGTTTACGTGTGTATGAGGCGATCCTACCTTTAAAAGTCTATATATACAAGTAGTCAGTGTGCACCGTGTGGTGCCGGATGTAAAGAATAGCACCACCCCATTTCCTCCCGTGGGTGTCGTAAAAGGCGACTAAGGGACTTACTAGAGAATGGGAAGCAGCGTTCTCTATGCATTTTTAACACCATACTGCGATCGCCAACCCACCTGCCAAGCGTGGCGATTATGGCAAATTCCCCCCCTTTTGGGAGAGGCCTACGTCCAGCAGTGGACGTCTTTTGGCTGAAATGATGATGATGTACAAGTAGCTAGTCATATGAATAAGTCATAAGAAGCAACACCTCTATAACACGATTAGTGCCGGGGGCCCTCCTGGAGGGCTCACCCTAGTCGCATATGAGATGCTGGTGACCCTCCTGGAGGGTCCACTTGGAATATGTATGGAGGCATGGCGTATGAGCTCTATGAAAAGTAGGTAGAGTCTAAAGTGTTAAGTTAATCTACATCCTTACAAAGAAAATTCAACCGTATCACCAAGGAACAGTAAGTGATGATAAAGCCGAAGATGGAAGCGAACTTCACCCGGAATCCTCAACCACAGAGGAACTGGCTACCTTACCACTAACTACCGAAACACAACAATGCTGTTAACATTGTGGTAGGCCACAGACTTAGATAAGATGGTGGTAGCTAGCCGGTCGGACTTAGAACAAGCCCTACCATCAAACAAACCGAGCAGAATGTTTTGCCCCCGTTGGGAATTTAAGCCGCGACCACCAGACAGGTGGTCTTATCACTAGACCACAGAGGCAGTTGACATGATTTCCACCTGCACTGGATGGATGGTTAGCAGCACATGAAGTATTTTTTTCCTCCGTTGGTGTCATTGCTGTATGACGTTTCAGAGTGGGAGGATAAATACAGAAATGACTAGCAAAATGAAAAGTCGGTTATAGTCACCTTAATTACCTATTTGGCATTTTTTTTCGTTCTTTGCATGGAACGTCATCTGGAGAGGGATGTTGTTAGCTGCGCGACAGTTTATACTTTTGCGATTTTCATCGTTCTACTATTTTTTTTTTTTTTTCTTATTTCTGGACAACTCAAACTCAAAGCGTTTATTTCAAATAAACCAATTACAGGCACTTTTGAATTGTCAAGGATTCGGTCAGTCAGATAGATGAAGCTAGGTGCTCATTCCAAAGCGTAGTAGGTTTCTATGGGGAAGAACGGGCAAGAAACTCCACGGACACTCTTTTAAAACAAAATATTGATAAAAGGCCACGCGAGCGAAACCACTGGCAGCAGCGAGTTATTATTATCATAAGAACTCCTATAAAACTCACCTAAAATACAAATAGGTGATAGAAAACGCACAGCTACTGAAGATCATGCCGAAAGCCGCGAAACTGCCGCCAATGAGCGTCACCGTTCGATACGACCATTTTACCGATAGTATAGACGATAATGGACCTGGAATTTAAAAGTAATGTGGATTAATAGAATAGAATTTGTTTTATTGGAGTAACCAAAACTCAAGAAGAATGTTAGCAAAACTTACGGCTATGTTAGTAAGCACAGACACTAAACAAAAACAAGAAAAACAATAAGATTAACAATCAATATAGGTCACCGTTGTGACATCTCATGAGAGACGGCACAACAGTGACCCACGTATGTAAATACAGTCCAGGCGACTCGCAACCAAGCTTAAGACACTGTTGGAGCTGCCCTCCACCCTGCGCACCAGGGAAGCGGACCTTTTACGCATTGTTGCGTAAAAGCAATCTACATGCGCATCTGCGAACATCCCTGACGCACTACAGAAACGGGGCAGCCCCACCAGTATCCTAAACGCATTATTATATTGCACGCGGAGAGCGCTGAACGATCTTTGCGTATATCTAGCCCACAGGCTGCTCGTGTAAAAGGACGTACAGGGCTCGAAAGAGCGTTATCTTGACAGGAAGTGAGCAAACCTGCGAGCCAGCATATTCGCTCTAACCGACAACGCCCTCCGCTCCCGTTCAATGTCCCGGTTAATACAAATAAAAAGAAAAGAACATGACGCAAAGGAAACGCGAATCCGGGATGAAGTGATCCGGCAGAGAACCAAAGTTGTCGACATAGCTCACAGAATAAGCAAGCTGAAGTGGCAATGGGCCAGCCATATAACCGTAGAACCGATGACCGTTGGGATAGACGTGTTCTTGAGTGGAGACCGCGAATTGGCAAACGTAAGGTAGGACGTCATCAGGCTAGGTGGAGCGACGATCTTCGCAGGGTGGCTGGTACCTGGATGAGCGTTGCCGAGAATCGAGCTGAATGGCGTGCAATTGGAGAGGCCTATGCCCAGCAGTGGACTGCTATAAGCTGATGATAACGCAAAGAAAGAACACAAACGCGAAAAGAATAAGTTGGGGGAAAATCACACATCCACGCAAAACTGATATCGGTCATCATAATGCTGCGATCCTATGCGAGACGGAGCCCCAGCGCTGGTTTTCAGCGACAGCTGGCGTTTACATGATGACTTCAACCGGTACTGCATAGTGACATAAAAAAAAAACAATACTAAGTTCTAAAAGTTTATATAAATACTCTACTGCCTGATTCCTTGAGAACTATCAAGTTGGAACTGTTAAAGTTATCAGTGTTGGGGTCGCCGACGCTCTGACGCGTCCCTACATTTCTTATCATATCCTTCTCGACACTGCGCTGACATCCTTTCTTCGAAGCTGCCTTGACTCTTGTTCCTTGGAGCTGCCCTGTCTACTAGATTGCGGAGCTTACCTAACGCGGAGCTGGGAGTGACTTTCAAGTAATATAAATCACATCTTCCTTCTTGCCTTGAGAGTGCGTGTTAGGTCTTTATAATTTTAATTCTAGTTATTGTATTTTTTACTGAATGCTAAGTATTATCAGCCGCACGGGTCGAACGACCAGGTTAAGCTACGCTTGCCGCAGTTAGTCCGTGGACCATCTTTACATACCAAGACCTCCGTGCCTCGGAAAGCACGTAAAGCCGTTGGTACCTGCTGTCATTTGTAGATCTTTGATAGTAGTTAGGAGTCGAATGACATAACAAGGCCAAAATTCGCAGTGGCTGTGGCAAAGTATTTCGCGTTTTATCAGCATCATTATCATCAGCCCATTAGCAGTTCACTGCTGGACATAGGCCTCTCCAATTGCACGCCATTCAGTTCGATTCTCAACAACTCTCATCCAGCTGCTACCAGCCACCCTGCAAAGATCGTACCCCCACCTAGCCTGAGGGCGTCTTCTTACGTTTTTCGATTCGCGGTCTCCACTCAAGAACACGTCTACTCCAACGGTCATCGGTTCTACGGCTTATAAGGCCGGCCCATTGCCACTTCAACTTGCTTATTCAGTGAGAAATGTCGACAATTTTGATTCTCTGCAGGATCACCTCATCTCGGATTCGATCCCTCAGAGAGACTTCAAGCATAGCCGGTTCCATAGTTCGCTGAGCGACCTTGATTTTATCCAGCCGTATAGTGAGTGTCCACGTTTCGGCTTCGTAAGTCATTCTTATTGGCATTTGCAGTCGGCAAAATAGAGGTATATTTGTGAATTATAAATATTGGGTCGGCATGCAACTGAATACCAGTACTTTACAATGAGCGACAAATATTTGGACAAAAATTAAAAAATAAAAATACTCACCCAAACTACTATACAAGAAGTAACACAGTGCAACTATCCCTGACGAAGCCGACGCACTTGACTGAAAGACATCGTTGAACTCGACCAGCAGGACTCCGAAAGACTTGATCGTTCCAGGGATTAGAATGTTCACGAGGGTTGCACCTGTGGATATTATAGGTCATGTAGTTGATGAAAGAGAGAAAGAATATTAAAAGTAGATTATTATTACGTCACTAATATTATTTGACATTTATATGGTTTGATCATGTTGAGAGGATGAATGAAAGGCGATTCACAAAAGGTATTTCAAGGCAGATGACAGTGAAAACGCTGGGAGAGAAAAAAGAAGACCACAAATGGCCAACGGAACTCCTCAATGATAAGTATTTCACGGGTGGCGATAAGATATCTCGACTAAGATAGTTAAGCGACTATGAAGCAAATTTAAATAAATAATTCTGATGTAAATGGTACCATCGAACTGATGTGAAGGTGAAGCCGGAAGGTATGCACCGGAACTCCGTAATAAAACAATGTATCCTAGCCATGTTTGGGCTTATTGGAATTGTCATGAGATGCACTCGGGCTATAAATGGTTATTAACCGATTTTTATTAACTTTGCTTGGGTAGTTTTTGAGTTAGCTTCAATAATACGTATTTAATCCACTTCGTATATTGTGTCACTGTTGTTTGTGTGATGTAGCAAGTAGTGGTATACGAATTGGTGTGGGGTAGGCACAGTGGCATGCACAGAGATTTCAGACAAGGTATGCACAGCTAAAATAAAAAAACATTACCCTCCTTCTGGGGGCTATAACAGCAACAAAATCGGTTTCACTGATTTCTTTTTTTATCTCATCGTACATTACAGATGCAATACTAGAAATTAAATCATTTTGGATCCTATTCGATAACCCCGTGAATGAGCTACCCGATGTTGATTGTAAGTGGGTTTCCAAATTTCCATCATATTGAGCCAACAAATCTATAAGTTGGAACGAGCTGGATTCGTCATGACCACGGAATGCTAATTCTTGTTTACCCGGAAAACAAACTACATCAACCAACCGTTTGAAAATGTTTATATTTCTTTCAACTTTCGCGTTTTGCCTTTCAATATCTAACTTAAGCTATTCAAACTAGTCTCTATTCTACCTTTACCAAAAGTTTAGAGCTTCAAGCATGATTCAAGGTGTTTTTCTGAAGAATCGTGCTTAGAAGCCGCTTTATGAAAATTATTTAAATGGGAATATCCGTTAAAGGTCCAAACATTCTTTTTATCTTGTTTTGTAAACAAAATTAAAGGGAAACAATACTCGTACAATGTGTTTGTGTATGCTACACCGTGTCCTCCGGGCGATCCACACAGTGGTAACACCCGGGCGATTCCTCCCGCCTAATCTGAAACAGGATCCTCCCGAAACACCCGTGTCCGGTGAGGACCTGTGTCAGGCGGAAGGTGAGGACGCCGTGGCGCCTCTCTAGCCACTTCTCAAAGAGGAGACTCATTGCTATAACTGTGGCATGCACAGCGCTGGGTTGCGACAATCGCACCCTCCATGTCGCCATGAGATCCCGCCGGAGCATGACAAATAGCAGCTACAGTAAACAGTTGGTATTGTTACAATTTTTTTGCTTTTAATGCCACCCTTATGCCTAAGGAATAGAAGTCAAAATCGGTTAAAAGGACGGTAAAAAAGGTTTATTTAAATGCCTTGTTTTATTTCAAATGGAGTGTAAGTGACATAATATGAGATTTATATATATATAGGTACGCTTTTGCATACCCCTTTGGGGAATACAAGCATGATGTTGCATATTCCTTCAACATCACGTAAACCTCGTTAGTCTAAGGTCACAGGGGCCACGGGTGGCAGATTACCTACGAGAACGCACCAGCCCCACTTTCCGTCAGGCGGGACCATCTCCCAGTCCCGCTCCGGTGCCGGACCGATTGTAAACCGGCCGCCGCATACCGCGTTTGAGTCTTCCGGCAACTTTACTGAGGACAAAGAAAGAGTATTGTTAGAAAAAGTTCCTTTAAGGCCCAGATATGTGCCAGTAACCTTGAGTGGTTAGCTCGCGTGTTCTGTACTGCGCTCACGCAACGCGTCGTACGTCCAGCCAGTAATAGGACTCATCCATCCAGGGCCTCGAGTCTGCTATTACAATGGTGTCAGAATGGTCTCGCCATTGTGAGTATTTGACAGTTTTTGTATGGCAAATCTGTCAAAAACTCACAATGAAGAGAACATTCTGACACTATTGTAATAGCAGACTTGAGGCCCAGGAGCGCTGTCCCAAATAAGACGCATTATTAATGTAGGGCGGGATGTTTCCTGTCCACATGACGCACGCGTAAACGTCATAAATGGCGCTAACTATCGTCAAAAAAAAAAGCGTTATTTCACAAAATTATGCCCTTAACGTTCGTTAAAAAATAACGATTACAGTAACCCACTGATCAATGTCATTTAATTAGTAGGCTGACCTGGCGTTTATTACGCTTGGACAGGAACAGTCTGTGCCTGGCGACGGAGACCATCACGGGACACCGCTCGCTAAACAAACATTTCCACACAATAGGGATACGGGACAGCCCTCTGTGCAGGGCCTGCATGGAACCGGAGGAAACCGTTGCGCATGTGCTCTTCAAATGCACAGGCGTCACCCAGATTAGAACAGAAACCCTCGAGGCACCCAGATCCTTCACCGATATTCTGGACAGACTGGGAGACAGGATTAACTTCTGGAAGGAGGTGGGCTGGTTGGAATAACCACTGACAGCCGTCATGGCTCACGCACAATGGTCCGTCTGAATGAATAAGTGCGGAAACCAAACCCTCTAACATAGAACATCGCCTCTCGTCGCCTGCCCGCGCTGTTACCTGCTTCGTTTTCGCTCAGCGATCTTTCTGACTTTTTTGTATTATTTCTCGGCTCCTAAGGGTGTTAGCGTGATATAAAATAGCCTACAGGCTTCCTCAGGAGTTGAGCTATCAAATGCAAAAAGATTTTTTATATTGGACTAGTAGTGCCTAATTATTCATAGTTAATCGCTAAACAAACCTAAATGGTGGTGTGAGTAGGGTAACCCTTAGGCCTTGTACACGCGTACACGGACCAATTCACCACTCTATCGCATTAGATCGCAGATCTGTAATGGTAGTTTTAGGTAAGATTTGAGTAAATAAATAAACAAATGAACACGACAGGAATTTTGTCAGACCTAGGTACGAAAACTTGTCGTGTCTGCTGCAGACAAGACAAATATGGACATGTATACGATAAGATTGTTTTCGGGCAGTCGTGTGTAGGGTATGGTTGGCAGTTCTAGTCAAGTCTATTATTAATTTGCGATTATTTGTGAGTGAAGATCATGTCCACGCGTTAAACGGGCACTAAGAACCTGAACCACCTCACCTACCCCGTTCCTCCCTATACCGCAGTAACTCAGAGCGCGTCGTGTTTAGCGCGGATAAGATGTTTTCTTGTTAAGAACCGTGGCAGTGTACACAGTTCATGTGTAGGAACGACACGAATTCTTGCATAGGCCCGGTGACTACTTAGCGTGTACAAGCGGCCTTAAGGGCCTATACGAGGGCTGCACTAAAAGTATTAGACCATCCGCCGTACAGCCCCGACCTAAGCCCTAATGATTTCTATACTTTCCCTAAAATAAAGAATAAATTGCGTGGACAGAGATTTTCATCACCTGAAGAAGCTGTGGACGCCTACAAAACGGCCATTTTGGAGACCCCAACTTCCGAATGGAATGGTTGCTTCAAAAATTGGTTCCATCGTATGGAAAAATGTGTCAAATTTCGCGGAGAATACTTCGAAAAGCAATAAATACATTTTTAAATAGTAAATGTTGTGTCTCTTCCTTGATTCCCGAAATTTTCAGTGCCGCCCTCGTACTACCTCAAATGGCTTAGCATGATCCTCCGTTATGTCAAAAATACTGCAGCATTAATTTTGAAATAAATATATGGTAAAGTTGAGGATTAATGTTAAGTACTATATTAACCGAAAATACGATTCCATAAAATTTTCTCGATAGAAAAAAATTCCAAAGTTACCTCCAAACCGAACAATAAACCGCTGGTATTAAAAAAAGACTTCAAATTAGATAGTTAAACTTTGCATATTAACTGAACTAACTATAAAGCAGGTCTTATGTTATTTACTTTTTTTAAATGACCATTATTTTCACCGTAAAACGAAATTACCTAAACTATCGGCACCTTGGAGCCTTTTCCCTGCCGCCCTGTCTCGCTTGCTCGCGTGACCGGTAACAATAGTGTGCGAGCGAGATACAGAGTGAGGTGGTGCTGAGGTAGTATAGACTCATAAAGGCTTCTAAATAGGGAATCCTTTGCGACGTAAATTCTCAGGTCACTCTGTATGGCTAACAAAAAATATTTCCATAAAAATATCAGGCTTTTTGATTCCGTGCTATTTGGCAGTCACTTCAAAAGCTTACCTATTGACCCGAATATTAAATTAGGAAATCTATCTTCCAACTTTTTTGGCACTGTATTTTCTAGTCCTATTCCATTTTAGTCGGAATTTCTCTCTCGTCTAGTCTATTCCGTAAAAATCTCACCGTGAAAACTTACACTCCATTAATTATAACATTAGACAAAAAACTGCTCTCACCCTTTCATTATTTCGATGTAAACGTTTAATAAACTCCGTTATTTCACGACAAATACAAAGCACTGTAATCTATTTACCATTTAAATAAAAAAATAACTCTAGTGCAGTAATTTCAACAATATTACACAATAACTGTCGTTATTTAGCCGTTATTTGTCTAATGCTATAGTAAATGGAGTATAGTCGATGTGAGATCCGATCCGACGCTCGAGCCGACTGAAGAAGGCTCGCGAAGTCGCGAGCGGTTGTCTCGCGTATTTAAACATAGTAATTATTGTTTCCTTCCAATCTTTCCATTTACATAAAAAATAGGAAAAAGAAATCGCACAATGAAGGGTTCCGTAGTTGGGATGAATTTATCCCAAGGGGCCATTCAAGTATTACGTAAGCAGAATTATAGTAATTTTGAACCCCCACCTCCCCCTTGTCAGCAAAAGTAAACAAAGCTCATACCTCATCCCTTTGACCAAAACTTGACATTTTAATAATTATACAACGTTTTATATACATACCTAATTATTGACATTATTAAATATTATATACAAAATGACATGAATATTTACTTTGAAAAGTATTACATATATTACTTTAATTATTGTGAATGTGAGCACTATGTGGGTCATTTGTTTTCTTTAAGATTATCTCTTTTTTCCTCTTTCTCAAGTAGTTTTAATGATGGTCTGGTTTTTTGAGTACTTTATGCGGCCTACCCAAATGTCCTTTCTTTGGTATTGTTCGTCGAGTCGTTGAGCTCCTTAAATCCTGAGTTGAGCTACACGTTTACTGACAAATGCTTGCACTGACTGGACAGGTCCACTCAAAATTGTGTGGTTCTTTCCTCAAAAGACCATTTCAGACACGGATCTACATGGTCCTCACATGATCTGACCAAGATTATGTCTGGACTTTAAAAGAGACTTTGACCCCTGAGTTTGTTTCGCCATTTCTTCTCAGGGATAGTCAGATAGGAAATGTCGACTTCCTCAAGCTTGTTTTTATATTTTTTATATGACGTGTAAAAGTGATTCCGATATCCTATTTACAGAATAAACGATTTCATTTCATTTCATTTCATTTGCTTACGTAAACATTGTTTTTTTTTAATCTGTTCAGGTTTCTTTTCATGAGTCTAGAAATAAGGAATTTATAGACTAAAAGTAATTGAATGCCCATTTAAGTAAATTCCCTACTTCGGTTTTATCTAACCATAAAAAATCGCGTGAGAGCAAGAAAGCAATATCAATTATTTTGGGGAATCTCTGAACATTGGGTTGCCATCTTTGTTCAAATCAAATTCAATTAAATTTTGCAATTGAATCTGAAAAGTAAATTAATAAATATTGCTGACGTAATCCTACCATCCAGACCCCCATCCCCCATGTCATCAAAAATAATCAAAGCAAAGACCCCCCCACCCCCCTTTGGTGCTTACGTAATAATTGAATGACCCCCAAGAAAAACATTGTAGTTGAAAAACTTGTTCTCTCATACAAACCGTCTGCCATACATTTTGTATGAGAGAACAAGTTTTTGAACTACAATGTTAAGTTTGTTCTAAGGACATAATTCTGACCGCAAATAAATTGGGATAAGGGCAAGAGCATTATGATGATGATGAGCACCGCAGAGGGGGCATTGCTCGACGCAATAATGTCCCATAATTATTCAAAAGCACGCCATTTGTAAGCCAAGTTAAAAGTATATTATTTATAGAAGTTTGCACCCACGGGCTGGCGAGGAGCCAATTTTGGAACTGGAGGTATGAAATGAAATATACGGGAGAGAAATTGAGCAACGACAAAATGTGGTTTTTGTTTGATAATGATGTTGATGAAAGTATAGAGGTATGAGGAATAGGGTGTAAAGTTCACTCATTCTCCATAGAAAAGTGAGGATCCTCAGATCAGACGGGTGTCGTGTCTGGTGGACAACTGCCCGACGGTTGATGTCGGGATGTTGTATATATGCTAGTCGCGCGGTAAACTCTGATTGCGCGATGCAGGACATCAACCGTTGGGCAGTTGCCCACCAGACACAATACCCGTCTGGTCGGAGGATCCTCCCTTTACTATAGAGTATGAGTGAACTTTACACCCTGTTCCTCATACCTCTAAATTGGTCACCCATCTACGAATCGACCGCGGCAAACGCAGCTTAACCTTCGATAGAACCGTGGGGCTTTTATTATGTAGCCACGAGCTTCATTCATACATCAAAAAGCTTACCTTGGTTTGTGACCCGTTTTAAAACACTCAATGGAGCGTATTCAAGTAGGTAACCTCCATTTACGTCACACCTGGCCATAATGTGAGTTTTACCGCACGCTACGCGTACAGTAAAACTCGCGTTGTGGCCAGGTGAAGACGTAAAATTGTGTACTCACCACGGGCAGTAAAAAAGAAAGCCCTCTATCGCATATTTAGAACCCTCGCCTGCGGCTCGGGTCACAAATACCTGCGATTTCGGGCTTTCTTTATTTTACAGCCCTTGGTAAGTAATGTACTATTATAACTGCCTCGCCTATGAGAGAAGTTAATGGTGGTAATAAATAAGAGGCATATTTTGTACTTTTACAGACGTAATTACTGCAACTACTTGGCGTCGTTCCAAATTTTGGAACTGGACTATAAAAGCAGATGGGTATGTTATCAGGGGAACGGTTCCACACTAATATTACTAATGAAAAATGCAATAACTCGATTTTGCCGCTTCCGAGAATTGTATTTTTGATTATTGAATTTGTTATGAAGTTTTAGTTATTGCATTCTTGCTTACTGAAAAACCGAGTTCCTGAAGGATCAATAAAAAGTTGTTTAGAGAGAGTTAATAGATTTCGATTCGCTGACTCCAAATATATAACTCAACGAATATATAACTCAAAATCGTCCAAAATCGAGTTATTGCATTCTTCGTTAGCGCGGCAGATTATGTCAAGTGTGGAAAAAGTTAACTTACTTTTGATGACATTAATTTTATTTTCTGTGATTAATATACTTTAACCCACACATTGACTTGTGTTATTAAATGTTAAAATTTTTGGGAAATCATCTACTTTTATAATGTTTGTAAATATTTGAGCACCATGTATCTATTGCATAATTAATTTGTCTGTCCTTACTTCACTTTTCATTCTTTTTACCTATTGTGGTATAGTAATTTTAATATTCTTCTTCACATATAATTAATATATACAAAATATTGTTAATATTTTAAAAGAGTAAGTATAGTGTTTCCTGCCAATTCTCCATACGTAACTACCTTTTGGAAGTAGCAACTCATCATCATCATCATTTCAGCCGAAAGACGTCCACTGCTGGACATAGGCCTCCCCCAAGCACCGCCACCTCGACCGGTTTTGTGCTTCCCGCATCCAGCGGATTCCTGCGGCTTTCATAAGGTCATCGGTCCACCTTGTGGGAGGCCTTCCAACGCTACGTCTTCCGGTACGCGGTCGCCACTCCAGAACCTTTCGGCCCTAACGGCCATCTGTTCTGCGCGCAATGTGAATCTGCCCATTGCCACTTAAGTTTGGCAATTCTTCGAGCTATGTCGGTTACCTTGGTTATCCTGCGGATCTCTTCATTTCTGATTCGATCACGTAGAGAAACTCCAAGCATAGCCCTCAAGGGGCAACTAGAATCAATTAATTATTTTTGTAATTTTTGACGTTCAAAAGTGCCTTTTATATGCCTATTTGAAATAAATGATTTGACTTTGATGACAGTGCAAAAGTTATTTAGACGATTTTCTGTAAAAAGTAACCTGAACCCGTAAGAAGAAATCAAAATTACATAAGAAAGTCCCCCAAAACGCCCGCCCTTCACCACTTCCCAGTGCTTTAGCTGGGAAGAAGAAGTGGCGCAACAAACTCCGCAGCAGCACAACTGTCTGTTCAGTTAGAAAAACTTGATTCTATACAATAGTAGATATTATTATTATTATTCTACTATGAGTTTGCTCTTGACTTTAGTCTAGGTCTAGATGACAGAGACAAAGTCTACGATGGAGTGAGCTTACCCAGAAGAAGCCTGTTCACTCTCACTTTGAATAGATTAGGGTTGTATGCGTTCGGAAACACAGACGCAGGCAGAGAGTTCCACTGTGCAAAGTAATTCAACATTACGAGACACAGGGATCTAAAGAAAGTAAAGCGCACAGGGTTCGAACTTCCTACAACTCCTAAGCACCACTGCTCTCAGAATTGCGTGCATAAAGAAGCCTTATGAGTTAATTACAAAATGTATTCGCTCATTACATTTACATAGTGTTGTCGCACCTATTTTTTCCGCTGGCAATTGTGTCAAACATAATTCGTAACGTCTGGTTACGTCACCAGAGGTTAGGAGGGGCGCACGAGGGCAGCCATTTTGAGAAGACTAGTGGAAGGCGTGCGCTCACTTTACTACGGACAGTCGTCGAAGCAACACCTCACCGAGATACTCCATTTTCGTATTTGGTATTAATCAGAAATAATGTTGGTAAAACATTATTTATATACATTTAATGATTGTGTGAATATTGCAGTATTATTTTAAATCAGTTTTGTGGTACTCTAAATAAAAATAAAAGTAAAATCTAACAGTTGATTATTTGAAAACGTTATATTAACTAGCAATTTAAAGAAGTAATACTGATTAACCTAATTTAATTATCGTTATATAGTATTGTAGCTATTCTTTTGATCAATAAACGTTTCTTATGATTTACTGACCGTTATTTTTCTTATAATAGATTGAATGGAATTGGTGCAAGCACACAATCCATTCATCTTTCTTAGATTTACTTCTTTGATAATAGCCATCGCCATAGAACTTTGAATGTTTTTATTTGAATAGACCAAATAGCAGAAAATTCTGAGAGAAATGAGAAGCCTCGCCCAACAGGCTTTTAGCATGACGCTTTCTATTTATAAGAAGAACAGACGGCTCTTTCGATACAAAGTGACATTTCGTTTCTCCAATTTGACATCACCGTAGAAATGCTACAATCTGTCATTTTGTCTTTCGTTTCTAATTATCTTACTCTATTTCTACGAAGAACAAACACAACTCTTTCTAAGTATACAAAGTGACATTTCGTGTCTTCATTTTTGACATCACCGTAGAAATCCTTCTACAATCTGTCATTTTGTCATTCGTTTCTATTGATCTTATTTCTACGAAAAACGGACATAACTTTTTCTATACAAAGTGACATTTCGTTCCTTCATTTTTTGACATCACCGTAGAAATCCTTCTACAATCTGCCATTTTGTTTTTCGTTTCTAATGATCTTTGTCTAGGTCCTTTTTTATGTCGACTATTTCAGAAGTTTTCTATTCCAAACTGTCAAAATCACACTGACAACTACAAATACAAAATACAAATAAATTATTTTCTTTCACCAGTTATGTACAGACGCCAGCACATCAAGCTACTACAATCTGTCAAATTTCTTTAATCGATTTTCAACTTTATCACTACATTATAAGGTTCGAGGTTGATTGCGAAAATTTGACAGTTTCGGGTAGCTTGACCTGCTGGCGTCTGTACAACATCTAGTGGTTGAAGTGACCTTTTAGACAAAAATTGCCTGTGTTAGGACACTTCGCTCTTCCGAAGCTTAAAGTTACGTGGTGTACCAACAATTTTAAATCTTATAAACAGAAAACAATTCAAAATAACTTTAAAATAAGAAAAAGATATGCCAAATTTTAAATTTACATAAATAAGAATAAAAATTGTCAAAAGGAAAATCTGTACTTTAGCAGCTAATAAAAATCAACTAACAGTTGTCTAAGGTAATGAAGACAATTTGATTTTGTAATCTCCATGCTTAAAGACAGTAGAAAACTTTCTACTCGACGGCCACCACCACTGCAGGGCAAAGGCCTCCCCTTTCCTTTCCCCACTCAACTCGACCCTGAGATGTAAAAAAATGTAGGTAATATACATACAAACGGTTACCTACAAAATCATGATTTTACAGGAGAGCGTTTTGAACGCAAAACTGTGGTAATTAGTAGAAGAACAAAGCTATCTTTTCCTATTTTACATCATTTAGTTAAGACTACGCCTAGTGCACAGTGGCGCCCTCATCGTTATTTCGGTGATTTCTTTTATTTTAGAATGAAAATGCAGAAAATAAGCTCGTCAAGTTGTGCTTCACAAGACTATACGTTATTATTACTACAAACAGTAGTTTCAAATTGTTATGTTTTATTGTAATCATTAAAACGGAAAATAGTGGCCACTAAGCTCCGTTTTAATGATTACAATAAAACATAACAATTTAAAACTACTGTTTGTAGTAATAATAACGTATAGTCTTGTGAAGCACAACTTGACGAGCTTATTTTCTGCATTTTAATTCTAAAATAAAAGAAATCACCGAAATAACGATGAGGGCGCCACTGTGCGATCGGTGCAGTCTTAATAGGGCATTACCAAGAAAATGGTTAAGGCCAATATTACTGTAATATTTTTTTCTCCAAAATACGGTACTTCGACACTTTGAGAAAAATGGTTGTAGTTGTCTTTATATACGTGACTTAAAATCACAAAAAATTGAGAATCAAACAGAAAAATAAAAATCCTATTTCAAATGAAAGAATTCTGAGTCGAATTAGCGCAGACTCTTTCTACACGGTACGTCATTTTTGTCTACTCTTCCGTCGACAAAACGGTGCTCATGATAAGCCTGCAGGATTGGAACATCATAATATCCCGATACAATAATAATAGATGTAAAACATAGAATTCCCACCAAATACACTCTACCGACGCTCTGCCCCAAAACTTCTGCAATATTTCACACAATATCTGCAATCTGACCTCCAAGCATATTACTTTGAAACACGCGACCATGAACACTAACATCTTATACCTACTTGGTACATTTATAACTACTTTACTGATATATATTTATAAAGATGATGTTTTATAGCTTAGAAGCAACCTTCGAGTCTTCTCCGAGGTAGTAAACTTTCCTATTTCATTGCATCTCAACATTGATCAATATTCCTAGCCTTTTCTATGTTGAGGTCGGCTTCCAGTCGAACCGGAAGCAACTAAATACCATTATTTTACATGAAGCGACTTCCTATCTGACCTCCACAACCCAGTTACTGGGTAATACGATACCCCTTGGTAAGACTGGTTGTCAAACTCCAAACTCAAATTCAAAGCAATTACAGGCACTTTTGAATTGTCAAGAGGTCGGTCGGAAAGATGAAGCTAGTTGCCCATTCCAAAGCGTAGTAGGTTCCTATGGAGAAGAACGGACAAGAAACTCCACGGACACTCTTTTAAAACAAAATATTGGGGACATCATTCACATGCAAATTATACACGTGAGGACTATGTAGAAAGACGTGCACGTTAGATGTCTGTCAGAGATTCAGGAGACCAATAACGACTGCCAAAGATCCACGAATGACAGCCGAGACCAACCGCTTAATGTGTTTTCGTATGTAAAGATGGTCACCCATTCACGGACCAACCGCGGCAAACAATGCTTAACCTGATCGATCGACCCATTTGGCTGTTATTACATAACCACAAGCCCCTCAAATATATTAAATTAAACTGTTGGGAAAAAATAAGCACATGAGAAGACTTTCATTATCAAGAGTCCATATCACTTGGAACTAGGTTATTAAGTCTTATGACAAATACCCACAAGAATACTAAACAGTACACAGCCCTAATAGGAAACTAGTAATAAACAGTTTCATGAACAGTAACCACAGAGCGTGAAGACTTTTTAATGACCCGTGGAAGAAGCGTTTAATTACTTCATCTAAGTTTTATGGGCATTGCCAAGGTCTTTTCTGACACATTCCTCTACATTATTCTCTATGACATTTAGAGCTTGTTCGCTTATAAATCGTGAGATCAGTCTGTTATGAAATCCTGCCAGGGTTGCGGGTTTGTCCGAAAGGGATACCGTGGCCCTGGCACACAGGCAACTGACGGAACACGGGTGGGTTTTAGTCCGTAAAAGTCTGACACGCCCTCCCGTTCGGCCCATTGCGGGAGAAGTTATTTGATAATTTCCCACCCAAAAAAAAGTCTGTTATGAAATAAGAAAATATCATAACTCACAAATCAATCTTTTTACAACTATGTTAGGGTCCGCTTCCAGTCTAACCGGCATAATGCAGATGAATACCAGTATTTTGTACCCCTTGCTAAGGTTCCGAACCCTCCCGGATTGTCCGTCAGACTCCGGTAATAACGGTTAACCTCCCGACCTCCCGGGATACAATCATTTCTCCGATTTTTCTGAGAGTGAGATGCAACCACATCTCGTTGAAGAAAATCGAGTGGATTTACGCTGGGTTGACTTCTTTTGTTTTGTTCCGTGTGGTGCCGGACGTTAAGAATAGCACCACCCCATTTCTTCCCGTGGGTGTCGTAAAAGGCGACTAAGGGACTTACTAGAGAATGGCCAGCAGCATTCTCTATGCACTTTTAACACCATACTGCGATCGCCAACCCGCATGCCAAGCGTGGCGATTATGGCAAACCCCCCCTTTGGGGGAGGCCTATGTCCAGCAGTGGACGTCTTCCGGCTGAAATAATGATGATGACTTCTTTACGAAATTGAAAGACAGAAATCCCTGTCCTGAATAGAAAAAAATTGCCACGTTTGATCTTTCCTATCTGTCTCTTGATTCTTGCGAGCGCGTATTCAACATGATGGAACAAGTATGGAGCAATGAAAGAAACCGAATGAATATTTATTAAGTAAAAACCGAGTTAAAAATACTAACAAACTTCGGTTTTTCATGTAAAAACTTTTATGATTTTGTGGTAAAAAACCGTCAAATATAAGACGCTGCTCGAAATCAAAGTAAAAATAAATTAAAAATTTATATGTTAATGAGATTTACTTTCAAACCCCCCCTAATCGATTTCTTAAAATTCTCCCGGGTTGGTCCTTTCGAGAGTTGGCAACCCTACCCCTTGCGAAGACTGGTTGTCAGACTTTTGGGCTTCTGACTAAACGTTACGACTCTCAAAGATCTACAAATGACAGCCGGGATCCACGGCTTAACGTGTTTTCCGAGGATCAAATCCATGTAGGTGTAATATTTCATAGCTGAACAATATAATATTTCATATTTTCGGGGCTGAACTTCGTTCCCTGAGAGAGGCCATGGTTGAGCGGACTGATTTGACCTTGAGTCTTGTCTCCCAATGGGGTGATGACAATCTGGTCTCTTTTAATGCCACCAAATCACAGGCGTGTCTCTTTACCGCTAAAAGGAGTCGTTTTGATCAAACTCCTACTTTTCGGGGTACATCTGTTCCTGTAACTGATCGGCTCGAGCTCCTAAGCATGGAGTTGACATCTGGTCTCAACTTCGGCTCCACCATCGAGTGCAAAGCTCAAACTGCGGCCAAGAAACTGGGCGTCCTAAATAGCGTGAAGCGATACTTTACGCCTGGACAGCTTTTAACCCTTTACAAAGCACAAATCCGTTCCTGCATGGAGTATTGCAGCCACCTTTGGGATGGCTCAGCAAAGTACCAACTTGCTGCGCTTGACTCGGTGGAACACAGAGCTAAGAGGCTCATTGGCAACGTAAAACTGGTGGTTGCCAAGCTTCACAGCTTGGCTCATCGCCGCAAGGTTGCCTGCTTGTCGGTCTTCTACAGATTGTACTTCGGAAAGTGTGCCCATGAACTCCACGACCTCATTCCACCGGCCCCCTTCTACCATCGGACATCTAGACGCACTGCAAGTTACCACCCCTACCTAGTTGATATTCCACCAACTCGCACTAAGCGTTTTCAAACGTCTTTTATAATGCGCACAGCAAAGGAGTGGAACTCTCTGCCTGCGTCTGTGTTTCCGAACGCATACAACCCTAATCTATTCAAAGTGAGAGTGAACAGGCTTCTTCTGGGTAAGCTCACTCCATCGTAGACTTTGTCTCTGTCATCCAGACCTAGACTAAAGTCAAGAGCAAACACATAGTAGCATAAAAAAATAAAAATTGCTGTCATTATGTAGACTGGTATTTTACAAAGCAGTATTGCTATGTAAAATATAAGCAACATACAACAGTTCTCATAATGTAACTGCTTCAGTCGGTAAACGATACAGTTTTTATATTTCAATCGTGAAGGAGGATGCGGGGAGTTGGTGGAAATGAAATGAAATCGTTTATTCTGTAAATAGGATATCGGAATCACTTTTACACGTCACATAAAAAAATTAAAATAAGCTATATGAAGTCGACATTTCCTATCTGACTACCCCTGAGTTTTTTTTTTGGATCTTGGTCAGATCATGTGAGGACCATGTAGATCCGTTTCTGAAATGGATTTTGAGGAAAGAAACCACACAATTTTGAGTGGCCCTGTCCAATCAGTGCAAGCATTTGTCAGTAAACGTGTAGCTCAACTCAGGATTTAAGGAGCTCAACGACGTGGGGGATGTAACTCCCAAACTGCAGATACTGCAGATAGGTATGTGATATTTTCCCAATTTTCCTGGGTGCGATTCTCCTTCATTGTGAGTTTTTGACAGATTTGCCATACAAACACTGTCAAATACTCACAATGGCGAGACCATTCTGACACTATTGTAATAGCAGACTTGAGGCCCTGGTCAGGCAAGTGCTGTCTTTAGCATAAGTAAATTCTTCAATACAGCCCATAGTCAGGCATTCTGGATTAAGCACTTAGGCATTATGAGCGCGCGCGCAGGCGACGCGGAGGTGAGTGGTACAGGATAAGTTTTGACCAGTGCGCAAATTTTTTTGGTTGTTCAGTATCAGTAATAGAACTCATTTCCATTATCATTTTTGTCCTCCTGAAATCAGCAAAATATGGATACAATCTATTCGTAATAATATCAATGGGCGAGCGCACAGCTGATAGGTACCTACTACTGCGTTCCGCTTCACTGACCGCACCGGCGCCGCGGCGCGTTGCGCGACCTGTATCTTAGTGTACGGCCCGAGTGAAAAGGCGTGCGGCGCGGCGGGGCATTTAACGTCGCGTGCAAGCAGCGAAAGATTGTTCGCCGCGCCGCTCGCCGCCACTCAGGGCCTCAAGTCTGCTATTACAATCGTGTCAGAATGGTCTCGCCATTGTGAGTATTTGACAGTGTTTGTATGGCAAATCTGTCAAAAACTCACAATGAAGAGACCATTCTGACACTATTGTAATAGCAGACTTGAGGCCCAGGACACTCGCGAGGGATTGTATTTGTGTTTAACATGAACGCCGCACGCGCCGCCCCGCCGGACGCTCGAGTCGAGCGTGCACTCAGTTCGTATCCTTAGGCATTATGAGCGCGCGAGCAGGCGACGCGGAGGTGAGGATTTGAGCGAGACATATATTCTTGCGTATTAGTATGTATTACCATGCCTTTTTTTTTTTGGTTTTAAATTATCAAATAACTTCTCCCGCTGTGGGCGGAGCGGGGTGTCAGACTTTTACTGACTAAAACCCACCCGTGTTCCTTCAGTTGCCTGTGTGCCAGGGCCGCGGTATCCCTTTCGGACAAACCCGCAACCCTGGCAGGATTTCATAACAGACTGATCTCACGATTTATAAGCGAACAAGCTCTAAATGTCATAGAGAATAATGTAGAGGAATGTGTCAGAAAAGACCTTGGCAATGCCCATAAAACTTAGATGAAGTAATTAAACGCTTCTTCCACGGGCCATTAAAAAGTCTTCACGCTCTGTGGTCGCGGTATCCCTTTCAGACAAACCCGCAACCCTGGCAGGATGTATTGCCATGCTTGCGAATTAATTTGTATGTTATCTAAGAATATTTATTCATACAATTGGTTATATCGTTGGATTATTACTTAATTGTCTATTTACGTACTCGTACAATTCATTAAACCCGACTTGGTTTTCGTATGTCTTTTTCGGGTCACCACTGAAAATCAGCGCTGTGCTGTCGGTCCCTCATAGCACAGCATTATGCTAGTGGAAGCCTTCTTGTCACAGTCATGACGTGCAGCTGCCAACTGTTTCGGTTTTGTGCTCGTGATTATTATAATTCTGTTCTATTTTTCTGTTTACCTACCTACTAGAGTTAATTATGTTTTTATATGCACGTGTTTCTGTGCCAAATAAAACTATTTTTTTCTTCTTCTTTCTTTTCTTTCACTTACCCCTATCTTTTCTTATTATGCATTTAGTCAGTTTAATTTGTTGAACCGTCTGCAACTCTCAACGCTTAGTCAGTTATATTTAACTCCCGTATGTTTCCAAATATGAATCAATTATTATTTTTAGCCTTGATTTAATTGACTGGATCGCCCCAGACCTCAGTCTGTGTGCTAACGTCAGAAATACCAAGCTCTTAGTAAACAGAATTCTTTGTTTACATTGCTGATTTTCTTCTTAATGCGTTTTCTGGCCGTGAAATAGAGAAACGAGTCATGATTTTACAGTTTTCATATTAATTTGATACTAGTTTTTTCCCGCGGCCTTGCGTGGTGTCCGGAATTTATTCCAGAGGAACGTAATACTGGAATAATAAGTATCTTTTTTCCTAAATCTAATTTAAAAAAAAACTGGCCAAGTGCGTGTCAGAACACGCACAATGAAGGGTTCCGTACTTGGAAAGAATTTATCCTAAGAACAAACTTAACATTGTAGTTGGTAAACATAATCTCCCATACATTCCAACTGCAAATGTAAGTTTGTACGCACAATATCGAGAGATTCACCATGTTATTTTAAGACCATAGACTTGTTATAGATTTTCCTGTAATCTATAAGTATAGAACTATTTCCTGTATTTTTTTCAATATTTTAGGTTCAGTAATTTCGGAGATAAGGGGGGGGAATGGTCAAATTTCGTCTATTTTCAATTATACTTTAAAACAGTTTATTTTAAAATTACAAAAAATATATATTTGAGACCCTTACAAAAAACCCTTTCATTTGATATGTCACACAGTACAGTATGCAAAACATTGTTTTTAAATTTTCGTGTTTGGCCCCCAAAACTGACCCCAATATTCTAAATTCATATATTTACGACTCACGTCCGTGTTTGGGTCACTCAAATTGATATGTGTACCAAATTTCAACTTAATCGGTCCATTACATTCGGAGCAAATTGGCTGTGACAGACGGACAGACAGACAGACAGACACACGAGTGATCCTATAAGGGTTCCGTTTTTTCCTTTTGAGGTACGGAACCCTAAAAAAACTAGAATTTTGCTTAATAGGGATGTGTCCTGGGTCAAAAAAAAAGGGAAACTGTTTAGTCCGTCAATCAGATAATAAAAAAATATTAGACACGTATTTTTTGCTTTATCATATTAATAAAAAATGATTTAGATAAAACACATTAAACTTGGGGAGTTGCTCGTTACTTCACAACTTCGTATAAAATCTAGCGAGCAGTGACGTCATGCCACATTTGAACTCAATGTATCGCCGTAATGTTTTGATTACGTAAGAAAAGAAAAAATACGTGTCCAATATTTTTTAATAATCTACATGACGGACAAAAAACAATTTTTTTAGTCATCAACCCTATTACTCTTTTTGCCTGTTTTAACAAAACAGTCCGATGGGCACCATTATCCTAATGTGGCCAGGGCTTAAAGACGTTCCTGATTCCAATACTGCGCCCGTGACCGAATATCTGACAATATGTATGTCACTAAGTACGTCTTATCATAATCCTATGCACCTGGATTCGCCATACAAACTAATTTTCATGAAAAGTTGTGTAATTGTTTGTCCGAAAGGGGTACCGCTGCCCCGGAACATGAAGGAACACGGGTGGGTTTTAGTCAGTAAAAGTCTGACACTCCCTTTTTCGCTCCACCCAGAGCGGGAGGAGTCATTTGATGATTTCCCATCCTCAAAAAAAAAAGGTACCCAATCTACCACCTTAACACACACCGTAACAGAACTCTTCGAGGCATACATAGACACGGAAGTGACACAAAAAAGAGGCCCTAGTGTAAGTTTATTTTAACCATCTCGAATTTACGCATCGAGCGCGTTCAGCACTCCGATTGGTGAAGAGCCAATCGGAGACCAATCGGAGCGCTGAACGCGCTCGGTGCGTAAAATCGAGATGGTTATAAGAAACTCACACTAGGGCCTCAGATACATACACTTATGGACACGCCCCTCCCACTGTGTTATCAACAGCTGTCTTTGCTTATGACTCACACGAAGTCAATGTACGCTTTGAGCAATTTATTGGAGCGGGATAGATACAAGGTGAAGCGGAATACAAATGCAATTGTGATATCTTTTGGTAAAGGAGAAAAAGTCCGCAAAAATCTAGTTTTTTTTTTTTGTTTTAATGGCATCTCAGAGTTAACCATGAGAGGTTGAGACTCTTTAACCGGACTATCCTGTGGTTGCCTTAAGCTCCTAACAGAACTTAATGCCTCCAGCCAGGGCGTAAAATCTTAATTATGTACTAAACAACTGCGCGCTAAGGGCACCCCCTGTGGGGTACGAACCTCGGCTTAGGACAGCGTCGGAGGGAGGATGGCAAGGGACCGTCGGTGGCTGGATAAAATCAGGGTTATGATTATTATCAGGGGAATTTAAAGCTACAGGCTCAGCTATAGCGCGTGCTGGCGCTTCGCTTACGGGCAAGGTTCGGTGATTGAATATCGCGTATAGCCAATGACGCTTTTGAAGTTTCCTACTCAGAAACAGGCTAAAGGATGGTAAATTGAAAGAGGTCAGGTACTCACGGGATGCTGGGAGCCATGAGATCACCACACAGTATCACTAGCAGTTATATATCACTAAATTTTGTTGTTTATTCTCCCCGCGCGCGCGGGATATGCTGACGTTGAGTTCGAACTAACTTTTCTTCTTCCCGCCGTCAGATGGCGGGAGCGATGCGTTGTCCATGTCGCACTCACAGCAATGGCGAGTGCAAGTGGCAGCACATTTAAAACTAGGAGGGAAAAGGAAGGACTGGGAAAGCATCCCGAAGCCTGTTCAGTCGGGGAGGACTATTTAGTCTGGGTTTTCGCGCGGGGCCTCGGCGGCGAGGTCGGAATGATAACAAAAATCTAGGATACATTTTAAAGATTTTATACTGAAGATCATGTCTAAAGGAGTAGTGTTAATGATTTGGAAAAAATATATGTTAAATTAGAGCATTTTCTAAATAACTTAATATATGAATATTTTAGATTATGTCTATATATTATAGTGAAATTAATTTGTAAAGTTACGTCTAAGGCGGATAAAAAACTGAGAATCACGAAAAATCTATCAAGCGTATTTTTTTGAAACCTTCACCTTTTTAAAGATAATTTAACTATTGATCTTTTAGTAAACGTGTTTTATTAAAATACCTGTTGTTTAATGTATAATAAATTAACAATGCGTCTTATTTGGGACAGCGCTCCTGGATGGGCGAGTCCTATTACTGGCTGGACGTACGACGCGTTGCGCGAGCTCAGTACAGAACCCGTAAGCTAACCACTCAAGGTCACTGGCATATCTGCGTCTTAATTTCTTTACAAGATCACATACTCATCCGACTGCGTTTCCCCAAGTATGTTGAGGTTGGCTTGCAGTCTAAATGTTGAGGTTGGCTTCCACTCTAACCGGTAGACTGGAAGCCAACCTCAACATACTTTGGGAAATGCTGGCAGCTGTTGATGATGTGGTCTTGTAAAGAAATTAAGCGAAAACCGGCCAAGTGCGTGTCGGACTACACACAATGAAGGGTTCCGTAGTCGAGTTAAATTTATCCCAAAAACAAACTTAACATTGTAATTGAAAAACAAGTTACTCGTATCCCATACATTCTAACTGAAACTGTATTTTGATTACCATAGACTTCTTATAGGTTTTCCTGTAATCTATATTTAAAGAAACAAATTCAAAATTTTAGGCTCAGTAGTTTCGGAAATGAGGGGAGGGGGGGACGAAATCGGGTTAATTTTCATCTATTTTCTTTAATAGCTTTAAAACTAAGTTTTTTTTTTTATTATAAAAAATATATACAGCGTGTTACGGAAAGGGTATACACATAATCAAAGGCACGGATTCTTTTGGTGATAACAAACTACAGGGCAATATTTTTTAATACCTATACCTACATAAATAAAAAGTTAAGAAACATTTAACTAAAAATCAAATGTTTCCAATTGAATTCTACACATCACTAGACCAAGTCAGCTGATCGGTGTCAATAAACTACACACAAAGAAACGGCGGTAACACGTTTGTTATGATTTAAATTTAATAAACTATCGAAATAAAAAAAATATTAAGCATTTTCTAGTTAGTGCTTTTGAGCTGAAATTTTATACAGAGATTCTGAACCAGATACACTCTTCACCCCGTTTGTATGGATATACCCTTTCCGTAACACGCTGTATATCTGAAATCCTTACAATAAGCCCTTTCCTTTGATATGTCACACAGTTATACAGGTACAGTTTACAAAACTCTTTTTTTTTCTAATTTAAAAGACATTTATTCCCAAAATATAATAGATTACAATGTTATACCATTACAAAAATATATACCGGATGACATTTTTTACCGTCTCGTAAAAATTTGGGTATACTAGGTGAACGGAGTAGAAGCCTATGGCATAATTTTTATTATTTTTCTTTAACCTAGAAAGAAATTGATCTATGGATAAATACCACACATTTGAAGTAAACTTATCATACTATAACAATAAATACAGAAATTTTACAAAAAACATAATTCAACAAATAAATACGATAAATAATATTTAAATTTAAATCATACGCACCCAAATTTCAATATTTTTATCTTTTATTTTAGTTTTATTTCTGAAAAAAAAAAAAAAAAAAAATATTGCTATGCGATAGGCTTCTACTCCGTTCACCTAGTATACCCAATTTTTTTCGAGACGGTAAAAAAAGTCATCCGGTATAACATGCAGTAAGAAAATCACATGCAAAAATAAAATAACTAAAATTTGACAAAAAAAAGGTTGAAATGTTTAAATAACTACTTATCTACCGTTTCATTTCATTATGCTGTTTTGTTTTGTTTTTGTACTCTTGTGTCTTTATCTACTAACATAGTTTTTAAGTGTTTTGTTAATACTAACACGCTATGGGCCTTCGATGCCTGAAAATATTTTTATTTTATTTTTTTATTATACATATTTATTTAGAATTGATTCGATACATTTTGTTTTTTTTTTGACCACCATAATTCAAAATTCATTAGGTACACGGTACACGTCCGTGTTTGGGTCACAGAAGTTCAAATGTGTACATTTCAACGTAATCGGTGCAGTAGAATCTAAGCAAATTAGCGGTGACAGACTAACAGACAGACAAATGAGTGATCCTATATGGATTCCATTTTATTTTCTTTTAAGGTACGGAACCCTTAAATTATTAAAACATACCTACATAGTAGCTAACTTCAAAGATATTAAGAAGTGCATTGACCCAGTTTAAACCACAAACCAGCTGTTGGTTGTTGATATTAAAACTTCAATTTAAAACCAGATTGGGTGCGAAGACCTTTTAAAAATAAAAACACGACACGAACGTACACAAAAATTTACAAAATAATGTTAGTATAAATAATATTAGTGTAAATTTAATTTTGATTTTAGCGCTGATTTTGATTTTAATTGCCGTGTTCATTATGATTTTAATTGCATTAATGAATTTCAATTTTGTTTTTAATTTGGATTTTAATTGCATTTTAATTTTTGATTTTAATTTGATTTTGTGATTTTAATTTTAATTTTTAATTTTTAATTTGATTTTATTTTGTAAAACATTATTATGTTCGGTAAGTAAGTATAAGAACTCATCTAATTGCACAATTTCAATCAACAAATAATTTATGCATGATGTAAATAATTTTAGTGTAAATTTAATTTTGATTTTAATTTTTATTTTAGCGCTGATTTTGATTTTAATTGCCGCGTTGAGTATGATTTTAATTGCATTAATGATTTTAATTCCAATTATAGATTTCAATTTTGTTTTTAGTTTGGATTTTAATTGCATTTTTATTTTTGATTTTAATTTTTTTGTGATTTTAATTTTAATTTTTAATTTTAAATTTGATTTTATATTGGAAAACATTATTATGTTCGGTAAGTAAGTATAAGAACTCATCTAATTTTAAGTAGGTGCACAATTTCAATCAAAAAATAATTTATGCATGATGTGCTTGTAATAAATTGGTACACTACTCGAGTAGTATTCAATTGTTGGTGAGCCAAATAAATAAAATAAAATAAAAAATAAAATACACTTTGATACTGACGTTTAGGACAAAAACGTTATCTGTTCTTGATTTAATCATCATCAAAATAAATAGAAGATTGCGTGTTCGGATCACGTCGGGGTCACCAGTATGGATGAGGAACGGTGTGTAAAGTTCACTCATCCTTCATAGAAAAGGGAGGATCCTCCGACCAGACGGGTGTCGTGTCTGGTGGGCAACTGCCCCACGGTTGATGTCGGGATATTGTATCTATGCTAGTCGTGCGGTGAACTCTGATAGCGCGATGCAGGATTTTAAAATCGTTTGGAGAAATTTGGCAGTTTCTTGTAACTTGATTTGCTGGACACTGTACTTTGAGTGGCACTGATTCATACCATAATGGGAAATCTGTTTATGGGAAATCCCACATGCATGTAATCAAGATGACCAATTATCCTGTTTAGGCTTTGTAGCAGTTTTTGTTAATTTACGTAAGCGCAGTGCCCGTAGTCGAACGGGTATACATATTATACATACGTTATCTTTCTTGGAATTGGTACAAGTGTGATTCACACCTGTACCAATACCAAGAAATGGTAGGAAGATGAAATCAAAATCTATCATAATATTTTTCAACACATTTGCTCGTAAAGTGGCTCTTAATGAACCGCTTTTAGGTCCATAATGCAGTGTATTAAAAACGCGTGCTTTTTACTTTACGTTACCGCGCTAGTGCTGTAACGCCACAGATAACTATTTACTAGTCGGATAATTGCGTTTTTTTTAATCTCATCAAAGAGACTTCCATAATGCCATAGTTCACTTTTTTTTTATAGTCTGTATTGTCCTTGGTCCCAAAATGAACAAAAAAAAAATACCTTAAATTGTGTGTAGTCCCTCCCGGAATCAAACGAAAAAGACCCTGACTGGCGTTCTAAACTCAAACTCAAAGCATTTATTTCAATTAAACCATTTACAGGCACTTTTGGATTGTCAAAGAGACGGTCAGTTAGTCAGAAAGTTGAAGCTAGATGCCCATTCCAATACGTAGATCAATACGTAGTTCTATAATTGCGGATTCTCACTGAACAAATGCATATTTCTCTATGCCAATACGTACTTTCTAATTCCATACTAACTAAACTACAATTTGACATACGACAACACTATGATCGGTCTACACATTATTTTGTTTTTTATATTTTATTTATGGTGTATCTATTCATACACGAAATATTTTAAGAGATATATCTACTCGTATAAGTGGTAAAACACAATTTTGCTATTCTGAATTTTATTTTCACCAAAATTTTTGATTTTCTAACCAAATCTGACAATATTTAATCCCGATTAAAAAGGTGTGGAATAAAATAAATAGTACTGTTTATTTTTTTTTATTTTTTTTCTTTTGCTTGTATCTCGAAAATTGTGGTTTTTTTGTTATGAGGAGCTCGTGGCTAAGTAATAACAGCCGCACGGGTCGATCCGTCAGGTTAAGCTACGTTTGCCGGGGTTGGTCAGTGGATGGGTGACCATCTTTACATACCGAGACTCCTCCGTGCCTCGGAAAGCACGTTAAGCCGTTGGTCCCGGCTGTCATTCGTGGATCTTCGACAGTCGTTAAGGGTCGTCAGAAGCCCAAAAAGTCTGATAACCAGTCTTACCAAGAGGTATCGTGTTACCCAGTTACTGGGTTGTGGAGGTCAGATAGGCAGTCGCTCCATGTACGCTGCATCCGGTTAGACTGGAAGCCGACCCCAACATAGTTGGGAAAAGGCTAGGCAGATTGATTTTGGTGGTTTTTTTGTTATACATACCGTACTATACCGTATATAAACTTTCATAAGCATTTAGTCAAAAGCTGTTTTTGACATTACACTTTAATTTTATTTATTTGTATAGTTAAATAGATTAACATACCTTCATCATTATCACAATTACTCTGATCATCACACATTGCACTAAACGGTACACAACTGAGCACATTCTGACGAAATCTACTGAATCTAGTCTCTTCTTAAAGATTGCGTGCGCGCTAAAAATTCTGTATGATATCCTTGCATGCTACTGGCAAGGGCTGGCTCAGACGACGCTAGTTGAAAACGGCCTTTACGAGTATTTTTGACGTGAGTATTGTTAGGTTTGTAGGAGGAAGGCAAGTAATACAAATGGAAGTGGTTTACGCACTGACTCTTTATTTTTAAAACTAACTGACCAGGGCCTCAAGTCTGCTATTACAATAGTGTCAGAATAGTCTCTTCATTGTGAGTTTTTGACAGATTTGCCATACAAACACTGTCAAATACTCACAATGGCGAGACCATTCTGACACTATTGTAATAGCAGACTTGAGGCCCAGGGGGCGGGGCTTGACATCTTGACAGTTCTCTAGCCAATCGCAGCTATGGCTGCGTTCACCCAATACTCCATATACAACAAGTATTTAGCCGCGTTGAGCGATTATTGGTAAGGGGAAAACTTATGGGTTCGCGTCACCGAAATACTAGACATGCTCGTGACGTGAAACCAGACTGACAGTTATTCCAAATTTTAAAGTTTTTAATTTTTAATGTTGTGTCGTGCTATCGATCGTCGATCAAAAGATCCGTCGTCCTTTCGTCTGTCGAGAAAACAAACAGTCGCACTAACGTACGTCGAGCTGATGTGCTGCGAAACCACGCTCTGCTAAAACCAGGGCTTTAAATACTGGTAAATTTCCATAACGTTACCTTGTATTGACAGAGTTAACGTTATTATTTAAATAACGTTAATCGATTTAACGTTATTTATGAGACTATTAATTTTATCGTTATTTTAAACGGGTGAGATGTAAGTAGTGGGGCCTGGGGCGTGCGGCGCGGCGCCGGCGGGAGTTCGCCCTCGCGCCTCTCTGATGCCGTGCCGATCAAAACGTTGCCTGAATCTGCCTGATTCTTACCCACAGAACGGCAACGTGGCTAAATTAACGTTAGTTATCGTATTTTTGTTAATGTTCATTAACGTTATATTACTGGTAATGTTATCAAGTAACGTTAAATTTTTGTAACGTCAGTAGGTATAACATTGAAATTTAACGTTACGTAACGGTTATTATTTTGTTATTTGCTAACGTTAACAAGCCCTGGCTAAAATTCTTTTTTTGTATTTTCCACTAATTTGTCTGAACTTTCTGTACAATTTTAACTATATTTTTCTTGCTTGTTGTGTTGTTTTTGCGTCTATTTCAGTGCTGTGAAGCGGTATCACAAGGTTTTGTTTAAAAACAAAGGGAAAAACACAAACAGCGGTGGACAGCGACCCCGTTTGTTTTATCATGCGATATTGATAATTTACAGCACGAGTTCTTCCTTCGTTCGTACTGCCAATGTTTTTTTAATTGTCCGCCGGCGGCGGGGGATCTGCCGTTCTGTTGCCCTTTTATATTTAAAAAACAAGGTAAACAACATAGTTTTTTCGGGTGGTTAGTGGACTGTGAAAGAGATTTCATCCCGGTAATCCGGGTCTCGAAAAATTCGGGAGTCTCGACGATTTTTTGGTATTTTCGAAACTCGAGACTGATATTTTCGGTCTTGGGAATAACGAGACTTTTGAGACTTTTTAAATGGTTTAGGGAAATACGTAAAAGTTAAATGTTTTAATTACTTAATATCTATCCCCCACCAGCGTCGAAGCAGAGAGAGCCTTTTCTAACGTGGGTTACTTTTGTAACAAATTACATCTCCTCTCTGTCTAAAACTAAAGTCGAATTATTAATTCACTTCAGGAAACTGACAGGTACTGCTGTCACATTGTTAAATAATAAGGAAATATGTATTGTTTTAGAGGTATGAGGAACAGGGTGTAAAGTTCACTCATACTCTATAGTAAAGGGAGAATCCTCCGACCAGACGGGTGTTGTGTCTGGTGGGCAACTGCCCAACGGTTGATGTCGGGATGTTGTATATATGCTAGTCGCGCGGTAAACTCTGATAGCACGATGCAGGATTTGTGACGTCAGGTCTTTGATGCGTAGTTCGCATGTGGCGTTGTTGATACCGCCACATTGTATTCTAGACTTTTACACTTATACAATACATATATTACACATTTATTTTACACTTTATAAATCAATTGAACTAAACGATCACCATTACAATAAATATGACCATTTTATTACACAAAGTGACAGCTAGCACATGTCAGATTACTCCTGTGAATTAATTATTCGACTTTACATTAAACTCTCTTTGTTTCTTACGTGCCCACTATAAAAACGAAAAAAAAAAAAAAAAAAAAACTTTTAAATAATTTTAAAATTTGAGTTTGTTACTGTATGCACGCATTTGCTGCCCAGTTCAAAAATATTATTTTCTCGTAAGCCATAAATTGTTTGGCAAATTTAAATACTTAGATTTGGTGTCGCTAGTCGGGTCCTGGGCATGAACAGAAGTCATCTATAGCGACTGCTCGAATACGGGTTGTAGGCACACGAACGAATTATTTTTCGACCACAAATGCTGGGTGCTTGGCATCGAAAGGGTTAATAAATAAAGTACTTGATTAAAATATCTCGTTTTGACTGTCTAAAAACCTAGCCTTTATGTATGAAACCTACTTTTGAAATAGTCTCGAGTCTCGTTTTTCCCGGGAATTTCGAAACCGCATCGAGTCTCGACTTTTTTTTCCCGGGACTTAAAAATGCAGCGATACTGAAAGCCATAGCTGTCTCACCACGATGGTCGACATATCATACTGTCGCCTGTGAGTCGATGTTATTTATGTTATCTTCCAGTTACTACCTACACCAGATACGATATAATTACGTGCCCTAGATCTAAAAGGTATGAGTAATTACATATTATTATTGTTATTCAATTATTGTAACTTTCCTGTTTATTATTAGCCACTGATAACTACGCAACTGATTGACAACGAATGGTGTCACCTTTCGTATCGAGTTCTCATTTAATTTTTCATTTGTAAGTGGCTTCATTTGTGTGGCGGAAAGGATTAACCACTCCACCACTCATTGAAAACATGTCACTCACAACCATTCTGTTTGTTTACATCACATTTTATACCTCAAATAAAGTTAACAAGTCACTAATAGAGTGTGAACAAGACATTATAAGCATACGAGCATTTTTGGTAGAACGCGTTGAGTGACCACTTAGCACCTCATCTATATGTCGGAAATACGTTAGTCAGTTACTTGGCTAATCGGGACACCAGCACCGCCTAGCGGCGCTTAACAGAGTCTAAAACGTAACGCTCAGTGTCTCAAACTCTCTCTATCAATAATACGGTGTTGCTAGACAAAAAAAAAAACGGTATATGGTAGAATATTACGGGAGGCAAAAAGAAAAAATACGGTAACCTTTTATTAATAAAGTTGTTCAAGAAAACTGAATTGTTTGTATTCTAAATACCTATACTATTATTTATTTATCATAACAATTAATTCTCTAACTATCTCTAAAGCCCAGAATTCGACGATTGACCTCGTTCTCGAAGTTGGACCTACCAAACTGGACAGTTTATTCTAGTTAAACATACTCGTCTACAACTTCGAGTGTAGCGTCCCCATCTTCATGGGAGTGGGTGTTACATGGGCATTTGACATGACCTTTGTATTGTCCATGTTCATTCTATGACATCCGGAAGATCTGCTGATGCCGTCGAACATTGTACTAAGATCTTCCATAGTCTCAGCCATGACAATTATATCGTCTGCAAACCGAAGGTGAGTGATGTACTCGCCATTGATTTTGATGCCAACCCCTTTCCAGTCCAGAACCTTGAAGACATCCTCCAGTGCAGCGGTGAACAGTTTTGGACAGATAACGTCTCCCTGTCTCACACCTCGCTGCAGAGGGCTAGGTTTCGAGGTCTGGTCCTGGAGTCGGATTGACATTGTGGCGTTTTTGTACAGACACTTCAGCTCCTCGATGTACCGATAGTCGATCTGGCACCGTTGAAGAGACTATAGTACAGCCCATGTCTCGATCGAATCGAAGGCTTTCTCGTAGTCCACAATCGCTAATAATAATAATAACTTTATAATAATAACTTTATTGCAGGCGACGCAGGCCCATAGATAAATACCTTAACCTAAACATACATATTTTAATATAATAAAATTAGATTATTGTACACGAAGTGATGACTGTGTCGGCGTCGTGTTGCGCTGCGTGGTGTCGCGTAACCTTCCACGAAAACGTCGGTACGCCACACCTTTCGGCCAAAACTCTTCTTTCATGAAGGTTTCTAGGTACTGAGTTGGAACCCGCACCACAAACGACTTGAAGTTTATGTTATGGCGTGACTCCAACTTTTCTACTCTCAAGGTCCACTTGGTCTTGACTCTGATGTATTCCACGATGTCTTCAGTCATCGTGGAGTGATGCAGACGGGATACGTATAGCTGCGTCGACGGTGTAGCAGAACGCAGCAACATATTTGGTCCCGCCAGAGCAGTACCACATCGGTTACGGCAAGTGGCCTTCCTTCGCTTTGACTCTACCGTCACGAAGCCCTCCTTGTCTGGCTGCCCTTTCTTAAAGAGGCAAGTTATAATCCTCGGTCTTCTGTATAACCTGCCGCAGCGTATGTATGTGGTCTACGGTGCTAAAAGCCTCTACGGAATCCGGCTTGTTCGGGAGGCTCGAAGTCATCAAACTTACTCAAGAGTCATCACGAACCAATAAGGAAGTAATAAAGTTGAAATTTGTAAAACAAGTATTCTTGTCAGGAACGCATTCTCATGAGAATGCGTTCCTGACACCTGTCAGCTGAGTGCATTTAGTTCGTAACGTTAATGTTATCTGACAAGTAACACCGATGGCCATGAACAATTTGATATTAATACTGTGATATGTAAAGAGATGCGGTTTTAAGGGGAATACCACCGCGACTCTTCACGTGGGTGTCATGTTTGGTGGCTAAAGGATTATGTCACGATTTCTCATTCAAATAACACACTTAGATAAGGTTCCTAAGGACAAAAATGTTGTAGTAAGCCCATATTCAATTCAATGATTTCATATCATAGGAGCCTGTCCACAGTTGTATGTCGTAGGTTCGAACCCTGAGAGGCGCTTTACAAATTATTTCATCAAAATCAAGATATTTTATTTCACATAAACCTACATTGGCACTTATAAAACGTCAGAAGCTAGGTGCACGGTTCTAATTAATCGTTTCCTATGGAGAAGAGCCGGCAAGAAACTCCACGGTTGTTCTTTAAAAATAATTGGCTTTTACAATATTTTTAAATAAGTGTTAATAGGTATGAGAGGACAGTGAAGGCCTTTCAACAATTACCAGGTACTTAACAAAATAGAAAAGTGCCAAAAAATCTACACTCCACTAGGCCTACAACGTTCTCAGATTCACAAAATAGAATATAATCTATATAAAAAATTAATAACATGATTGCAATTACAACTACAGTAACAAATCTGAATAAACATCATGTCCACAAAAGCCACTAATAAAGGATTTGAATTCGATTTGTAGGTTAATAATGTCAAATAATGAAAAGATTATGTCAAGGAAGTATGTAAAAAAATAAAATAAAAAAATAAAATAAAAAAATCTAAATAAACATCGTTATTTTTTACATAGATATGTTGTTTATGAGGTACCAGGGAAGCCACACGTGCAGAAGGAATTATTGCCAAACTTCCTTGTCTTCAACGTAGTCTTTTATCTTTAAATATGCTTTTTTGATAAGGACACGTTTGATGTGTGCTTTGAACTTTCCATCGCTAAGTTCTGTAACCGACATCAACACTGCTCTCAAAACGGTGAAGGAAAACATCGTGAGAAAACTGGCAATGGCATGTCCTAGAACCAAAAAGTTTGAAGACATGTGACATCTACCCCAGCACTGGGCCCGCGTAGTGGTTTACGGCCCACTCCTTCTCAAAGAGGCCTGTGTCCCAGCAGTGGGAATATTATACCCTGATTATGATGATGAGAAGATCAGTATTTCAAAGATTTTTGACGTGAAACATCTGCTGGCACGCCTTGAGAGTAAAACCGACACGTCGTCAAACGGCATGACGCTCTCATATCGCCGTGATGCCCCAAATTTTTAAAATATATGTCTTGAAATATTGATTTGTCTTGTATTTATTTGAAACTAGCAGCCCGTCCCGGCTTCGCACGGGGTAGACAATACGAAAGACATTTTAAGACTCATTTTTCTACACCTTCGGTTACATTGTTCAAATTTTACCAAGGATCCCTAATTTTTTTCAAAATGAAATGTAGCCTATGTCAAATTGGAAGAATGTAGCATTCTATTGGTGAAAGAATTTTTTAAATCGGCCCAGTACTTTTTGAGCCTATTCATTACAAACATACAAAAATAGGTACAAATCTTTCCTCTTTATAATATTAGTGTAGATGTAGATAAATATATTTATTTTTTCTCCATATTTATTTATTCGTTTCCTTTAATTATAAATCATTTCACTATATTCCGTCCACTGAGAAAATGCTTTTTTGACACCTTTTTGTTTTTGGGTGGGAAATTATCAAATAACTTCTCCGAGGGCATGTCAGACTTTTACTGACTAAAACCCACCCGTGTTCCTTCAGTTGCCTGTGTGCCAGGGCCACGGTATCCCTTTCGGACAAATTCGCAACCCTGGCAGGCATCGGTCCCGGCGGGCCCTGTCAGTGCGTCGTCCGCAAGCCCGCGACTACGGTGGCCGGGAATCGGACATCGATTCCCGCCGCCCAGTGCGTCTCCTGCGGCGACTAGGGGCGTCAGGGCGCACAGACTGCCGCTCCCTCACGCGTTCCGCCACCTCGTTCGCGAGCATTACTACTTCGCAGAAGGAGGCGACTGCCTCCCATGCACTCTCACCCTGGACCAGGGCCGGACGCGAGATATCGCCGCCGCCGATCGCCTCCGTGAGACCATGGTGGTGCTCTGCCCAAGCCGCGCAGACCTCCACCGTATGCTCCACCGTGTCCTCCGGGCGATTCACACAGTGGTAATACCCGGGCGTTTACTCCCGCCTAATCCGAAACAACCGTCTCCGGTGAGGACCTGTGACAGGCGCAAGGTGAGGACGCCGTGGCGCCTCTCTAGCCACTCCTTAAAGAGGGGATATATCGCCACGATCGTGGCGTGCCCAATGCTTTTTTGTGTCAGTTTCATACAAACGAATGTGTTTTATGAATTTAAACTTTATTAGTTCCAAATCTTGTACAACTGACAGGTGTCAAAAAAGTATTCTCTCGGTGGACCGAATATAACCAACAATTTCCATGTTTCACTGCCGATGCCGGGCGTCCGGTGACGGCAATCTTTTTTTTTATTAACCTCCGCATTCCTACTTCTTGGCATAGGTTATGTTTCCTATTTTGCACTGTGCCAGTATTACTTGTCTGACCAAGTTAACGCCAGTCCAGTAAAAAGGCAAGTCACTGCTCAAGTGTGAGCACGAACAACAAGATTATAACCTTCATTGGCACGAGGTTAGTAATTGATCATCATTCATCTATTGCTCCTAAATGCGTGTAACGTATTTCATTAATGGATGTTATTGTTATTACTAGATTACTTAAGGAGCAAATTCACGAAATATTTTTTATTAAGTTAAGGCTAAATTCTATTGATGATTTTTATGACTATAACATAAGGTAGGTATTGGTGATTTTTATGAATATAAATCTATGAATATATATTTGATATGGCCGCGAATCTTGTTTAGATCAACATACAACCTGATACTGTCCTGCAAATTACAAAAAACTTTAAATAAAATCGTGGGCTACCCTGACGCTTAAGCCGTTGGTCCTGGCTGTCATTCGTAGATCTTTGACAGTTGTTACGAGTCGTCAAAAGCCCGAAATTCTGACAACTAGACAAAGCCGAAAAGACTAGGTAGATGATAACAAGTAACGAGTAAATAGTCTGTTATGTAAAAAACGTTACACCAAGGATATTATTATGTATGTGAAAAATTCCATGTAATTATGTAATTTCGTTAACTTCCACTGATTTACTTGGTTACAATTATACGTATTTATAACATTGATAGGTGCAATATTCTTCAAAACAATTACAAACTATTACCTGCATAGGTCACACTCAAAACTCGGCGACGATATCCAACTTTTAATGATTTTATACTGAAGATCGTCTAAACGAGTAGTTTTAATGCTTTGGAAAAAATATATGTCAAATCAGAGCATTT
This sequence comes from Dryobota labecula, assembly GCA_947523025.1. NCBI lineage: Eukaryota > Metazoa > Arthropoda > Insecta > Lepidoptera > Noctuidae > Dryobota > Dryobota labecula. The sequence continues at coordinate 5,600,362 of OX383314.1, forward strand.
TCGTAATAGCTTAATAGGTATATGAATATTTTAGATTATGTTTATATTACATACTGAAATTAATTTGTAAATTTAAGCCTAACGCGAAAAAAAAAACTGAGAATCACGCAAAATCTATCAAGCGTATTTTTATGAAACCATCACCTTTTTAAAGATAATTAATTATTGATCTTTTATTATACGTGTTTTATTAAAATACATTTTGTTTTATGTATAATTAATTTAACATAAAAAAAAAAAATATATATATAATAATAATGCGTCTTATTTGGGACAGCACTCCTGGATGGGCGAGTCCTATTACTGGCTGGACGTACGACGCATTGCGTGAGCTCAGTACAGAACACGCAAGCTAACCACTCAAGGTCACTGGCATATATCTGGGCCTTAAGGGGAAGCGTCAGGGTAGCCCATGAAACGCGCGAAATTGAAAAAAAAAAACGCAAAAATAATTGAATTTCGCGGGCTACCCTGACGCATACCCCTTAACTGGTCAAACTACTTTTGACTGCAAAAATAATATTCAAAATCCTTATTAGCAAAAAGGTTTTCGAATGGGCATGGGTCGTATATTCGTTTTAATTTCGGTTCAGTGTTAGGCATTTTTGTAGAAGTTTTCCAAACATTTAAATTCACACACATTATAAATTCATTTCATATTATAAATTGTAAAAATGATTATGTAAAACACAGTAATAATCGAGGGGTTTGGCGCTGATAGCCGAAATACAGGCTCTGCCTAGTTCGGCTACAGATGAGCACACCAAACTTAAAAATTAGCCTGTTAAAATATTTTGTAATTTATGTCTAAGTTTTCTTTAAATTAGCATTATTATTATTTTACCGAATAATAATGTATTAAAAAGTTGCATTTTTATATACGTCTTTATGCATTTGAATGAATGAATGAATGAATGAAATGCACCGACCCCAGCGTGGTTTAACCAGACTCGATTACTCGAATGAACCCAAAGATTCACACTAGCCCCTAGAGCCTCATGTTTCATGGGACTACAGTGGCCATTGTATATCAAGGAGTAGACCGGGGGGCACGATAATGGTAGGGAAGACCTGCCCTAGGATATGGAAGGATTATTATAGCCTACCGGATATGCATCCTTATACGTCTTTATGCATTTACGAAGTAGAAAAATTATATAATTGTATCCATATCAATTGTTTCTCATCATTTATTATGTCTATGTAAGAGATACATAATAATAATCTTACATTGCTTCGATTAGAAGCAGAAGCAGGTGAAGATGAAGAAGGGCAATGGAGAGGGCTAAAAAAGTTGTGATTTTAAATATATCCCAGGCGTAAAGTACATAGAACATTATTTTGTTCATAGAAAAAACGCGTTTTAACTTAGGTATGCTTTTTGACTGAAACCAGCCAAAAGTAGTTTCGACTGTAACTCAAATAGAACAGGAAACGGTGCACTATATAATTATCTATGGAAGGTACTAAATGGCATGAAATTATGCTGAATTATGGTACGATAGCTAATCACCGGTCTACCGTAGGTAATTATGTGTTTCCTTTAACCGCATCTGTATCTACGGACCTGCCTAAGGAACATCTCAATACTCAATATTTTATTTGCATTCCATAATGTGTCTTAGATAAAGGAGGAGCTCGTGGCTAAGTAATAACAGCCGCACGGGTCGATCCGTCAGGTTAAGCTACGCTTGCCGGGGTTGGTCCGTGGATGGGTGACCATCTTTACATACCGAGACTCCTTTGTGCCTCGGAAAACACGTTAAGCCGTTGGTCCCGGCTGTCATTCGTGGATCTTTGACAGTCGTTACGGGTCGTCAGAAGCCCAAAAAGTCTGACAACTAGTCTTTCCAAGGGGTATCGTGTTACCCAGTTACTGGGTTGTGGAGGTCAGACAGGCAGTCGCTCCATTTAAAATACTGGTAATCAACTGCATCCGGTTAGACTGGAAGCCGACTCCAACATAGTTGGGAAAAAGCTAGGCAGATTGATTGATTGAATGTGTCTTAGAATACTCTTTATTATGTACACCATAAAAATTACAGATATAAATGTAGAACTGATAGGGTGTCACAATGGGCGGTCTAATCGCTAAAAGCGATCTTTTACAGACAACCTTTGGGATGGAGGATCAAAAGTAGAAGGAGAGACAATACTGCAGGTAGTCAGTGGTGTACCATTTATATTATATACATTAAATACATACATACATAAAGCATATAGATACTTATACAATAATAAACATGATACAAGAGCAAGGAACTTTAAGTAATGATGATGTTTAAGGAGAGAGGAAGTGATTTTTAACCAAAATTACAAAAGTGGACAAAGATTGAGCACGTCTTATCGAGACGGGCAAGGCATTCCATAACCGTACTGCTTGAACTGTAAAAGACTTGTCATAAAAACTAGTGGAATGCATTGGCAACTCTAGTCTCAAGATTTCCGATGACCTCAGGTATCTATTATGTGTGTTATGAAGGAACTTGAAACGTTCTTTAAGATAAGAGGGGTTGTAGGATTGAACAGAATACTGTAGAGCTGAAATAAGAATGTGTATTTCACCTATACCCAAAGTCTCTAATTCAGATAATTTATGTAAACAAAGTAATGTCACTGTCAAAATGACAGGACAGTGGTACAAAACATTTTATCATATTTTTTTTGTAAATAGTCATCGCTAAAGTGAATTAATTATAAGAACTATGCAAACAAAATACCGTTGCCAAACAAAGTTACGACACAAGGCATATGATCGTCATAATCAGCCCTTTTAAGTCCAGTGCTAGACGTAGGCCTTCCAAATCGATTTCCACTCGAAACAGTTTACAGCCGTTTTCACCCAAAATGTGGCTAGATACGCTACTTACATTATGAATCTATGAATGAGAGTTGTAATATTAGTGTTGTTGAAGATGTAATTTTTTTTTAAATGTTTGTATCTCCTGCATTGTTACCAGTATCATAAAATATTTTATACCAGAAAATCTCCTTTTTTTAACAACTTTTTGACTGTGGCAGTTTGTCTACGCGCAAAGGAAACTACCTACCTACCCTACCCTACCTTACCCTATCCTACCCTACCCTACCTACCTATCTACCCTACCCTACCCTACCTACCTACCCTACCCTATTCTACCCTACCCTACCCTACCCTACCCACCTACCTACCCTACCCTACCCTACCATACCAACCCTACCTACCCTACCCTACCTAACTAAAACCTTCAATATTTTTTTTTTTTTGATAAAATCTATTCTCAGACCTACCAAATGATGACTGACACGTTATGTCAAACGCCATAAAGTTACATTAGAAGATAGAGTTACCTAGGTACTTATTATTACAATAAAAATGTAAATATGGTCGTTTTCTTACAATTTTTTTTTTTTTTTAACTTTCTTAAATTTTTCTTACATAAGAACCTTCTCCTGACAATAACAAACACAACAAAAAAATAATTAGCGAAATCGGTCCAGCCGTTCACGCGTGATGCCGTGACCAAGGGAAATAGGGATTCATTTTTATATATATAGATTACGGTATGATTATTTTTTAATTATTATTTCTTAAATACAGTACTTAAAAGAAAATGGAACCTTTTTTGTTCGCCATTTTATGTGAATTACCATTACGAAGATATATTTTTGATATGGTATCCCCTTTGTTTACATAAATTATCAGAATTTGAGATTTTGAGTATAAGTACATTCTTATTTCAGCTCTAAGCGTAACTTAAAATTATATGCGACTAGCTTTTGTCCGCGGCTCCGCCCGCGTGGATGTCGGTTATCGCGTAAAAAAGTAGCCTATGTCCTTCTCCATATCCCAGGCTATATCTCTGGCGAATTTCATAACGATCGGCTCAGCGATTTAAGCGTGAAAACGTAACATACAGACAGACAGACAGATAGACAGACAGACAGAGTTACTTTCACATTTATAATATTAGTAAGGATGATTATGGTCCCTGTCGGGCACAGTAAAAATAGAAGGAGCTAGAAGAATAAATAGAGGCGAATAGAGGAAGCTTTAAAAACTTAGCTCATCAGTCTTCTGAACGAAATCTAACATTATTATATTTGTTTTTTTTTTAATACATAATATAGTTAACTTTACTAAGACTTATGAGGTACTAGCTTTAGCCCGCGGCTCCGCCCGCGTGGATGTCGGTTATCGCGTAAAAAAGTAGCCTATCCTTCTCCATATCCCAGGCTACATTCTGCCAAATTTCATGACGACCGGTTCGGCGGTTTAGGCGTGAAAATGTAACATACAGACAGACAAGAGTTACTTTCACATTTATAATATTAGTATGGATAGTATGGATTACATTAATTGGACGTAGTTAATAAACGAGAATCAATCCAATCCAAAACATGGCCAAAAACGAGTTAGGTAAGTGTACTGCCACACTAACGAAAAATGCAATAACTCGATTTTGCCGCTTCCGAGAGTTGTATTTTTGATTATTGAATTTGTTATGAAGTTTTAGTTATTGCAAAGTCAAAAGTCAAAGTCAAAGTCAAATAATTTATTTCAAATAGGCACGAAGATGCACTTTTGAACGTCAAAAATTACATGAATAGTTAATTGATTCTAGTTGCGCCTTCCAAAATGTAGTTATGTATTGAGAAGAATGGGCAAGAAACTCCATACTTACTCTTTTAAAATGTTAACAATAGTTTGTATACATTAATTAATATTTATAGGTGAAGACTATGTACCTAGAATAAAAAAATAAAAAATATAAAAAAAATCATCAAAATTACTTACCACAATTGGTAAAAAGAATGAAAAGTGAAGTAATAACAGAAAAATTAATAAATGCGATAGGTACATGGTGCTCACATATTTACAAACATTGTATATGATTTCCCAAAAAAATAAAAAATAAAAACAACATATAATAAGTCAGTGTGTGAGTTAAAATATTAATCACAGGAAATAAAATTAATATCATAAAAATTATAAATTATACAGTTAAATTAGCAACCAGTTTGATTTTGTCTAGACTCTAAATTGTCCTATGGAGCAGGACCAGCATGTTTCCAAGCATTCTTATCTTGGATATAATCCTCTAATTTGTAATATGCTTGTTTACAAAGTGTACTTTTTATATGAGTTTTAAATTTTCTTTCATTTAATTGTAATATATCAGAAGGTATTTTATTGTAACATTTAACACAGTACCCCATAAAAGATGTATGTACCTTAGATAATCTGAAAAATGGTTGATCTATTTTATCTTTATTTCTAGTATTAAAATTATGCCTATCACTGATTTTATTAAAAATATGTAGATTTTTTCTCTGCATTTTTGCTTACAGAAAAAACGAGTTCCTGAAGGATCAATAAAATGTTGCTTAGAGAGAGTTAATAGATTTCGATTCGCTGACTCCAAATATATAACTCAACGAATATATAACTCAAAATCGTCCTAAATCGAGTTATTGCTTTCTTCGTTAGCGCGGCAACGTACCAAACTGATAAGGCGTCTCGATAAGGCGTGCTCAATATTTGTCCACTTTTAAAATTTTGGTTAAAAATCACTTCCTCTCTCCTTAAACATCATCATTACTTAAAGTTCCTTGCTCTTGTATCATGTTTATTATTGTGTGTGTATATATATATATATATTTATATGGATAAGTATCTATATGCTTCGTGTATATGTATTTATTGTATATATGTAAGTGGTACACCACTAAATACCTGCAGTATTGTCTCTCCTTTTACTTTTTGATCCATCCAAAGGTTGTCTGTAAAAGATCGCTTTTAGCGATAAGACCGCCCATTGTGACACCCTATGTAACAGTTCTACATTTATATCTGTAATTTTTATGGTGTACATAATAAAGAGTATTCTATTCTATTCTATTCTATTCTAATTATCAATACTATCGAACTGAAAAAATATCCTAGCAAAAAACAACAGTTTGTCATTTTGATCAACCTCAGAACCGACCCACATGCACGGAAATGATATAATTATGTTATATCTTCAAAACTTCAAACGTCAATATCTCTGAAGTGACTTTGTATGGATTGGATCCTTAATAATTATAAGTTCTAATCCTACCTTTTAGCTTCTTATAACTGCTCTTAGGCATAATTTAGCACCGAACACAACACTTCACTGCAAACCACAAACTGAATAGAAAAATCGCTAGCAGCAAAAATGTGAGTAGGAATTAAAAAGTTCGGTGTACCCGACATTTTTTCATTTTTAAATGTTACGCGTTTTTAAATCGGGATATGAGTCTTTTAGGCAAACGGTGATTAATTTGACAGGACTAAACTAAAATTTATCTTCTGTCCTTTTCTTAAGGAAATAGAAAGAAAAAGATGCACTGAACTTAAATTTAGTTTAGTTTGTGAACAAGGGAATCGGCACCAGGATTGGAAAAATTTACAGTATTTAAAGTTTTTTTTTAAATGTTTTTAAATAGATACATTAATTTATTAGTGCTAATCGCGCAACTCATCCATTTAGCACCAATTTTGAAGGCTTTGTAAGCGTCACAAAAGATATGAGGAGTATTTTTTTATTGTTTAAATTGAAGTTCTATTTATGTCGTCCCACGATTCATTCATCAGTGAAAGCATTCATTCTGTGAATACTGACATATTTTTTTTTTTTTTTTTTATCTAGGGCATCTCAGAGTGTAACCACTAAGGTTCCGCCTCTTTAACCGGACTTTCCTGTGGCTGCCTTAAGCTCCTAACGAAACTTAATGCCTCCAGCCAGGGCGTAAAAACTTATAAACTAAACGACTGCTGCTCGCTAAGGGCACCCTCTGTGGGGTACGAGCCTCGGGTTAGGGCAGCTGAGTCGGAGGGAGGGTGGCAAGGGACCGACGGTGGCTGGATAAAATCAGTGTTTTGATTATTATCGTGGGGAGTTTGGATTACATGCTGCTCAGCTAAAACGCGTGCTGGCGCTTCACTTACAGTCAAGGGTCGGGGAGGACTATTCGTTAGTCGGGGATTTCGCGCGGGGCCTCGGCGGCGAGGGCGGAATGACGATCGTGTATTGTGTGCTCTTATTTTGCGAACTGTACTAATTTCCCTACGACTCTCCTGGAGGAGAGTAGTGGGGTCGTCTGGGTCGGTCAGTGCATGCCTTGGACGGCGGGTCGAACTAATAATACCGACAAAGGTGGCAGAACTAATTATAATACTAAGTATCTAATGCCCAAATACTCAAACGTCACTTAACTTTAAGACGTTCTTATAAGTGTTTCTGTCGCTACAAAATAGTTTAAAGTGACAGAGACAGCATTAGACTTAACAGCGACTTAAAATTGAATTGCGTTTGAGCATTCAGCAGTAAGAGGTATTCTTTAAACAATTATCTATTTATGTCCCGAAAATTCGAGACAACAATTTAAGGCCCAGATATATGCCAGTGACCTTGAGTGGTTAGCTTGCGTGTTCCGTACTGAGCTCACGCAACGCGTCGTACGTCCACCCAGTAATAGGACTCGCCCATCCAGGAGTGCTGTCCCAAATAAGACGCATTATTAATTTTTTATACACTAGCTGACCCGACAGACTTCGTTCTGTCAAACGCTATTTGACTGTGGCAGTTTGCCTACGTGCAAAGGAAATATAATATAAACTCCACTACTCTACCCTACCCTACCTACCTACCTACCCTACCCTACCTACCCTACCTACCGTCAAACCTCCTGATAATAACAAACACAACAAAAAAATAATTAGCGAAATCGATCCAGCCGTTCACTAACAGTATTTTTTTTTCCATATTTTCTCACCGTTTAAACCTTCCCTGGACTACGACAAACATTTCAAAACCAAAATCAGCTAAATCGGCCCAGCCGTTCTCGGGTTTTAGCGAGACTAACGAACAGCAATTGATTTTTATATATATAGAAGATAGAAGATAAAACAAAAGGTATTTCAATAAAATACGTACACTAAAAGATCAATAATTAAAATATCTTTAAAAAGGTGAAGGTTTTAGAAAAAATACGCTTGATAGATTTTGCGTGATTCTCAGTTTTTTATCCGCGTTAGACATAACTTTACAAATTAATTTCATTATGTAATATAAACATGATCTAAAATATTCATATATTAAGTTATTAAGAAAATGCTCTAATTTAACATATATTTTTTCCAAATCATTAACATTACTCGTTTAGACGTGATCTTCGGTATAAAATGTTATCGTCACCTTAACCTTGAATTGACTCTTCGGCTTATTACTTAGCGACGAGCCCCTCCTTTGTTTTGAAAAACAATAAAATGTTCTATTTAACACGATTTATTATACTTAGCACCTAAATTGTACACTTTTCATATTATCACCTAAGTGTTTATATGTATGTAGTTACTTTATGAATGCTAACTTTAAACAATGACTAAGTTTTGTTAGAAATATGCTGTTTATTTGGTGAGTTTGTGCTCAGACAGTTTCTCAGACATGTCAATGAATCATTCATTTAGGAGTTTATTTTGAAAATCTATTTCATTAGGTACTTTTAACATTAGTTGCAGAAAATCAGGGTTCGTAAAAATCAGATATTTATTATAATATCAAATATCGGATAATATAATAAATATCGGATATTTGATACCTACATATACAGGTGAATTTTTTAGTGTTGGCAACACTACGACCGGTAGCAGCTAAGCAGCGCCCCTGCCGGACGAGAGTGGCAGCATACTTGAATCTAAAACCCTTCCCGTTCTCGAGATTAGAAAAGGACGAACATGAGCTGCGCACGGTGATTATTATTTGAAAATTAGTCAGATAACCATCAAATTGTAAATGAGTGTTTTCTTAAATCGATTAAAGTACGAGTATAGTTAGTTGTGGGAGGCCTAGTTTACTACCATATCGACCTCAAAAGTGGCCTTCAGTTAATCAGGTAAAATTAGATGTTGTAGTTACAGAAAAACGGTCTCAGGAGACTGTCCTTATTTTTTAGAGAAATTTCGATCTGAATTCACAGATTTTGAAAAAAAAATTACAGTCAGCAAGAAAATGGGCCACATTCACAAAAACTTTTTTTGATGCCAATCGATCCTGTTTCTTATAGTGACGTGCAATATGCTTTAAACAGCGTAACTTTGACTGCGGCTGTACATCGGAAGAACCGCCGTGCCAGCATATTAGCCCGAACCGACAATACTCTGCGTTCCCTCTCCATATCTGCGTCGTCTTTCAAATCACCTGTCATCAAGTAGCCCAGGTATTTAAAAGAGTGTGGACCCTATACAGCTCCACACCGTTCAGTAATACAGGAGGGACGGTGGAGGGACACCTGGCACTTAACACCAAACTTTAAAAAGAAATGCTTAAATTGCCAAAATAAACTCACCTTTTTTCGAAGACTTAACAGAAACGAGGCCTCCATCTTGATTTTGCACCGAAGACGGTACAATCAGCACCTGATTATCCTCCAACAGCTTCTCATTCGCCTCATCTCCCTCATTCTCTTCCTTAACCGATTTGACAGGTGATGCCATCTTGTTTTCGTTTCGCTACACAAAATATCGGCCAATTCTCATAATATTAGGTACTGATGCATTGGAATGTTTAATATCTAAGTTATGTATACGTTGCTACATAGTTTTATGTAGATTCAGTCTTGTTTGATTGGCTGGCTTTGAATCTGCAACAAGAGAAAAATGGCGGTTAGGAAAATTGTGTACAGGCATGAGCAAAAATATATTAATATATGGATAGCTCGGCAATAATATCTGATTTCATGATTGATCAATTAATATCCGTCGTCAAGATATCGGCAAATATATGTGATCATTTTTGGAAGGCATGTACAAGTGGCAGCACAAAATATGTTACATCAAAGGAGCATAAAAACAGTCTGACGAGCCAAAATATAGGATGCTGCATCAACTTCAAAAATATGTGTCTCCTCTTAAAATGCAATAATATCGGACAGGTCTTGCGTTATAATTATCTGCCTACTCAGTTAAATTCAGAAGAATATGATACCTCGTTGTGATCAAATCTGCCATCACTTTGGCAGCATAAAAGTCTGACAGTAAGTATAATGTTTCAAGTTTTCTTCTACATCACAATCAGTAGGTACTACTCATACTACAATAAAATGTGACATCCCACTGGCAGCATAAATATCTGACGTTAGTTTGGATATATAGCACGTTAATAAGGACTTATTATACCTAGTGAACCACTAATTCTCATGGTACTCATATCTTTAATTGTCTCATAACTATCTTTTGGAATGAACCACAAAAGAATGATGAACAAGATAATTTTCGATCATATTCACCCCAGTATTTGTTTTTAAAGGGAATCGCGTCGGGGATTGGCGAAGTTATTTCGGAATCCTAAAACACACTTAAACGCAAGCTGGCCATTAGCAAAATAATGCCAATTGTGTAGCAAATGAAGGAACACTTCGCTGAGCAAGCATAAGGTTGTGTCTATAAAGAGTAAGTCTTCTCCAAGATAGCTTTAGTAACACCCTGAGTTCCCACAATTAGCATTTAGCACAATTAGTGTTGCCAACCCCAAGAAACTAAAAAACAAAAATGGTTGTCTATAAAGTTGGTTTACGGACGACAGTTTAACGTGACAACGTCATAACAAAACATTGATGCGGCGCAAGCGTACAATGAGCGTAACGGGACATTTTCGTGCATGCAGCCGGCGTTTATCGATTTATTAGACGTTGTCACGTCAAAAAAAAAAACAGCTCACCAATAAAAAAACAGTAGGTATAGTAAAAAAAAAGACTAGGTTACTTAGGAACGCAGAGCTAAGAGGCTCATTGGCGACGTAAAACTGGTGGATGCCAAGCTTCACAGCTTGGCTCATCGCCGCAAGGTTGCCTGCTTGTCGGTCTTCTACAGATTGTACTTCGGAGAGTGTGCCCATGAACTCCACGACCTCATTCCACCGGCCCCCTTCTACCATCGGACATCTAGACGCACTGCAAGTTACCACCCCTACCTAGTTGATATTCCACCAACTCGCACTAAGCGTTTTCAAACGTCTTTTATAATGCGCACAGCAAAGGAGTGGAACTCTCTGCCTGCGTCTGTGTTTCCGAACGCATACAACCATAATCTATTCAAAGTGAGAATGAACAGGCTTCTTCTGGGTAAGCTCACTGTTACGGACGCCGAGCACGTCTAGATAATAAGTTTGATTCGAGACCCTATCTGTGCACATGGGCACGAGTAGCGGTAGGAGCTCTGTGATACACAGTATCAATAAGAATCAAAATCTCTTAATTAGCTTATTTTAGTAAGTTCTAATTAGATTCCTAAGTGTAGTTAGTCACACATGTTCGTATTGTAATCCAATAAGGTAGATTTAAGTAGGTTTACAATAATATTTTAATGTAGGATAAAAAGTATGTGATAATTACGTAACTTGAAAATGTGATTTCTTGTTTATGAAGATATTTTAACGAAATTAGTTTTAAATGAAAGGAATAATTATAAAACTAAGATTACCGTTTAAATCATGAACATCGGTCCACGCGTTTAGAAGATATGAGCAAAATAGCATAGTGAAAATCCGCTGGGCCGCAATTGTAACATGTTTTTGTTCTACGATTTTTGTAAGATCATTAGATATGTAAAACGTAATTACTGATTATGATAGGAAAATACCTTAGAAAGCTAATGCAAGTTGAATTGTAAGAATCAAGTAAGGAAAAGTATTGAAAATGGAACTTTAAATGTCCTAGCTTAAGTGAAAATGGCATGTAAATCGAGCCCGAAAAACGCGGGCCTCGTTAAGGTAAAGGAGGGGTCGGACCGGCGAGTATAAAAAGCGTGCCGTTCGGCGACTAGGCATCAGTCGGTCTCCAGCTCTTCAAGAAGCAACAACGGGAAGAAAACCAAGAAAAATAAATAAGAAGAAAGCAAGAACCATCTTTTATTCATACAGTCCACCATACTCACTCCATCGTAGACTTTGTCTCTGTCATCCAGACCTAGACTAAAGTCAAGAGCAAACTCATAGTAGAATAAAAAAAATAAAAAAGGCAGATTTCATACTTTCCTCATATAATTTAAACAATCACCTTCTTTTATTAGTTACCAAGACTCACATACATTGTTATAATTATTATAATATTGATAAAAACATAATAAAAAACAAAAATCAAAGTAAAATTATTTTCCCCTTTCATCCTCAATTGCCTCATCTTCAGTATTTTCAGACTCATTATCCTTTTTTAAATTATACATATTGTTACGAGCTTGCGGTTCGTGACGATAAAAACTGCCGATTAAAAACCAAAAATGATTCTTTAATTAAACAACACTGATAACAACTCAAACACACTAATTATAAAACACAAATGCACTACTGATCACTCTAAAGTCGCACTCTATGATCGCTTGTATCGTTTGAAGTTTAGATTGTGTCGGGTCGCGGTCCATACCGGCCTTATATAGTCCTTAGATAGTTCCAGAATCTTTTACTGTAGAAACATCTAGAATGTTCGAGTACATACCGGCCCCTACTAACCAAATGTCGAAAGTTCTAGTATCGAATTTTCTAGAAGAATCTCGAGTCTACTAGTTCTGCTACTCGATACTAGATGGCGCTAGTGGTACTGTACCAGGCATTAATTGTGGCGTGCTACAATATTTTTATTAAATTTCTTCATGTGCCTTTCTGTGGCTTTAAATTAGTAGCAATCGGTTATTACATAGTGATTATCAAAAAATATTTGCATAGTGTATATAGATGGTGCTGAACGCTAATTGAAAAACAGTAAAAAATTAGGAATGAAACAGAAAACAGGTATCGATGTGAAAACAGCAAATCTACTGTTAAAACAGTAGGGTTGGTAACACTGGTTGTATATATGCTAGTCGCGCGGTAAACGCTTGTGCGATGCTGGATTTTGCGTGACATCAGTATGATGCGTAGTTCGCATCGGCGATATATGTAGATATCGCCACAAAACCACTATTATTCAAGAGAGAATTTTTCATTCTTGTTAACAACCCAATCCGGGTGGTAACTGCAGATTTTAATTTAATTAACAGAATGACATCACATGAAAAAAGCCATTAACACAAATACTCGTGGCTGTTGATAGAGATGGGTAACCACCCGGGTTAAAACCTACTAGTGGGTTATAACCCAGTTATCACCCGTTTCATTCCACCCACTGGGTGGTTTGACCGGGTGAAAACAAAATATTTCTTTTTTTTTGTATTTAAACATGTAGCACGCTATGGTCGGTGTGCAGGATGGCAGGACCGAGAGGGCGGGGGGGGGGGGGGGGGCAGGCAGCTCCCGCGTCCTTTTCCCCATTCAAACCTTCACTCGAGTTTACCTCGCTGGTTAGAGTGCGCGCATTTTGGGTGAATTTTGTGAATACGGACAGCGACTTTGCTCAATGCAGTAGATCTACATATTCCTTTCCACCAGATTGATGCGCTTAAATCGTCGATGTTAGCCCACGTAAATCTTCGACTCCAAAAACCATCGCTTGCTCTATAAGACGCCAAGTTTGTCATGACATTTAATCCGATACTTTGTCCTACTTCACATATGTACTCCATAGCGTCAACTTCTTGACTTTCGTCAAGTTCAGATCCTTGGTCTGTGGGGTGATGCGATCTAATAAGTACGCTGCAAAGTGAATCGTTTTCAAACACATTTTGATTCTTTCGTCGACATTCATAAATATTTTATCTTTTTTGTCGTTTTCTATTATTGTGACATCCTGGGGCAGTTACTAGGTTACTACACCAGCTTTAAAACTATCGAAAAAACACTAAAGTAGCCTTGCAGACCTTAGTTGTACATAAAAGATCAACACTTTTACCTGCAGAACAAAAATCAGCGCTGGTGGATGACAATTTTGGAAAATTATAATCTGTAATACAAACTTATTATGGAACCTGTAGCGATATCTATAACGCCACATGCGAACTACACATCAAAAGACCTAACGTCACAAATCCTGCATCGCGCAATCAGAGTTTACCGCGCGACTAGCATATACACAACATCCCGGCATCAACCGCCGGGCAGTTGCCCACCAGACACAACACCCGTCTGGTCGGAGGATCCTCCCTTTACTATAGAGTATGAGTGAACTTTACACCCTGTTGCTCATACCTCTATACCTACTGGTGACCCCGAACATGGACATTAGCTCAGCCTTCAAGCAGCTAGTTCAGCGTGACGTCATCATCACTTCCTCAAGCTTTCAAGCGGCGAGTCACACAGCCAGCCAGCACCCACGGCTTTAACGGGTATCCTGACCACCTGCACGCAGTGAACGCGCATACCCGGTCATCACCCTCAGCCTCATCAGCAACCTTGGCACAGCACACTGACTTTCGGCCGGTCCACAAGCAGAGCCCTTCAACCCTTTCCTGGTCGACGCCAGCAGTCAGCCTCAACCCGGCGCTGTACCACATACGACTCACTGGAGCATAACGCAGCGCAACCCCGACTCACTGGGGAATCTCCGCAGACAGTTCCGAATCACCGAGAACTATGCGGCATCCGGGTCCGACTCACTGGAACCACAATTGGCCCTGGCAAGCATCGCAATATGCACTGACTCAACCCACTATCGACCTCCGGTCTCCGGAAGGGAGTGATGTAGCGGCATCTACAACGCCACATGCGAACTACACATCAAAGACCTGACGTCACAAATCCTGCATCGCGCAATCAGAGTTTACCGCGCGACTAGCATATATACATCAACTGTCGGGCAGTTGCCCACCAGACACAACATCCGTCTGGTCTGAGGCTCCTCCCTTTACTATAGAGTATGAGTGAACTTTACACCCTATTCCTCATACCTCTATAAACCTATTTCTGATGCAATATTTCAATTAAGTAGAAGGAAATGAAAAAAAATGTTCATAAGGTATTTTTGATATTAAAAAATATGAAACCGAAATTACTTTTTAGTTTGCCGGATGTCACAATAGAAAACGACAAAAAAGATGAAATATTTATGAATGTCGACGAAAGAATCAAAATGTGTTTGAAAACGATTCACTTTGCAGCGTACTTATTAGGCCGCATCACCCCACAGACCAAGGATCTGAACTTGACGAAAGTCAAAAAGTCAACGCTATGGAGTACATATGTGAAGTAGGACAAAGTATCGGATTAAATGTCAAGACAAACTTGGCGTCTTATAGAGCAAGCGATGGTTTTTGGAGTCGGAGATTTCTGTGGGCTAACATCGACGATGTAAGCGCATCAATCTGGTGGAAAAGAATATGTAGATCTACTGCATTGAGCAAAGTCGCTGTCCGTATTCTTACAGCACCGTGCACTTCTGCTGCTGTAGAGCGGTTCTTTAGTGCTCGTAACATACATAGTAAAAAAAGAAATAGACTCACTACGGAAAGTGCAGCAACACTAACATAATTGTATAACATACAATTGAAACTTGTTGCACAAGCACGTGGATGATTTAAGGGATAACACTGAGGACTGCGTGCCTGATTCTCCAACGATACATATGGAATCCCATAGATATAATATGCATACCACGGCGCTACGTAGAAATAACTCTGAACCGTCTACATCAATTTTTTTATTTATTGTTACCGTATTTCCGATGTAAATGATGATGATGATTGATTGACGACCTACTGATCAGTTGTAATTATTCAAAGAACTAATAAATGTATCTGATTTTGTATTCAGGCTTTTATTTTTGACAAGCTAGTAGTGAATTCTCCTTCCCACTATTAAATAATTAACAATATCCATTTTCACCCAGTAAAATGGGTGATAATGGGTTAAAACCGGGTTAAAACCCAAATCACCCAGTTTTAACCCAAATGGGAAGAATGGGTTTTAACCCACTACCCATCTCTAGCTGTTGATAATCAGTAATTGATGTTTCACGGTATGCAGGCTTTTGTTGCCAAGGTTTAAATCAAGGACATGATCGTGTAATGCCTTCCTTCCATTTTAGGCGCAGTAGCATCTAATTGGAAGCCAAGCTGTGTCTTCAACGGGAATTCTCATCGATATTTACGAACTTCCATCCCTTATACAGGATGTTTTTAACCAGTGCGCAAACTTTTTTTGTGGTTCAATTTCACACATTTCCATTATTTGTTCAATATTTTTTGGTCCTATTTGAAATCAGCAAAATATGGATACAATCTATTCGTAATAATATCAATGGGCGAGCGCACAGCTGATAGGTACCTACTACTGCGTTCCGCTTCACTGACCGCACCGCAGGTGGCGGCGCCGGCGCGTTGCGCGACGAGTACCCATTATATCAGTTTAAAAATAAACAGCTTTCGTTAACGATAACTTAATTTCTTTGTACAGTCAGTTACCACAATTAGCTGACCCCTTTGCTCAAATGGTTGAGGTTTTTTTTACTAACAAATCGTACGATTTTAATTTTTTTTCTAGTTTTGGGTAGATTTCGTATAGGTATTTAAATTAAATTAAGAATTATAAAATTCTATCGAGCCGTATTCTAAAAAATCTCAACCATTTATGCTAGGACATACCAAAATAAGAAATACGTGTATAATAAAACACGTTTAAGAGTCTATACAACCTCAGCGCCACCTCACTCCGTATCTCGCTCGCCCACTATTGCTACCGGTCACGCGAGCAAGCGAGACAGGGCGGCAGGGAAAAGGCTCCAAGGCGCCGATACTTTAGGTAATTATTTATTTTTTATTTTGTTTTACGGTAAAAATAATGGTCATTTAAAAAAAGTAAATAACATAAGACCTGCTTTATAGTTAGTTCAGTTAATATGCAAAGTTTCATTATCTAATTTGAAGTATTTTTTGAATACCAGCGGTTTATTGTTCGGTTTGGAGGTAACTTTAGAATTTTTTTCTATAGAGAAAATTTTATGGAATCGTGTTTTCGGCTAACATAGTACTTAACATTAATCCTCAACTTTACCATATATTTATTTCAAAATTAATGCTGCAGTATTTTCGACATAACGGAGGATCATGCTAAGCCATTTGAGGTAGTATAGGCCCTTAAGTTTAATTTGTCAAAATTTGCGCACTGAAAGAAAACTTTTCCTGTATACTACCTTTTTCGAAGTTCCTTCTTCTTCTCAGCTCACCTTCGTTTTTAGGATTCCGTAGTAATCAAGGAACCCTTATAGTTTCACAATTCATGCCAGATGATTTGTGTTTATGATTTGAATTACGTAGGTAATACCTACCGAGCTATTATGGAACGGGCTATGCTTGGAGTTTCTCTGAGAGATCGAATCCGGAACGAGGTGATTCGGCAGAGAACCAAAGTTGTCGACATAGCTCACAGAATAAGCAAGCTGAAGTGGCAATGGGCCGGTCATATTAGCCGTAGAACCGATGACCGTTGGGGTAGACGTGTTCTTGAGTGGAGACCGCGAATTGGCAAACGTTAGGTAGGATACCCTCAGGCTAGGTGGAGCGACGATCTTCGCAGGGTGGCTGGTAGCAGCTGGATGAGAGTTGCCGAGAATCGAGCTGAATGGCGTGCAATTGGAGAGGCCTATGTCCAGCAGTGGACTGCTATAGGCTGATGATGATGATGATGAATCCCGCTAAGGGGGGAAAACTAAAATTGAAAACTTATTCCAAGATCCCCTGAAAGTGGTTTTTTTACATTAGGGTTCAGTTTTTTCCGCTGAGGGGGGATCTTTCAGGGGGGATTAGTGGAATAAGACCTACCAAAATAGGTATAAATTTTGCTCGCTCTTCTAGAAGCTTTGCCTCTGTTCCGTTTTAGTCATATTTGAATATTATTAATATTCAAATATGACTAAAACGGACATTAGGCAAATCGAGATTCCTGCCAGGGTTGCGGGTTTGTCCGAAAAGGATACCGTGGCCCTGGCACACTGGTAACTTAAGGATCACGGGTGGGTTTTAGTCAGTAAAAGTCTGACACGCTCCGCCCAGAGCGGGAGAAGTTATTTGATAATTTTTTGAAAGGCACTTCGACCAAACTTAAGTTTTGACCTTGATCGTTAGTAAACATATCGCAACTGGACAAGCCCCTCACTTCCTTATTTAGACTAATTACTTTAATTAGCAACCATTTCCGATTGTTCGTGAGGTCTTAAAGCAGGAAATCGTGAATGTCAATTGAAAATGATTATTAACTAATAAAGAGGTTGTCTCTTTCCCTGAATTCTCTCGTCAACGCGATCGCAGCGGTAATTGGCGCCCTTCTTAGGGTTGCCAGATGGTCGGGATTCATTTAGATTTTCCCGACGTTTCATATGGTCTCCCAAGTTCAGATAAAATACAAAATATCGCGAGAAAGTTTCTTGTAAAAAAATTAACAAAACAGCCATTTAAAATAGTCGCTCGTTAAAAATCTCTCCCTGTTGCCCGTCGCGCTTAATATTTCAAATGATTTAATATTGATTTGTCCCGACAATAATCCCAAAATCCCGATTATTTGAAACTTTTCCCAGATATTTTAGTCTTTCCATCTGGCAACCCGGACATCTAGAAGCACTGCAAGTTACCACCCCTAATCTAGTTGATATTCCACCAACTCACACTAAGCGTTTTCAAACGTCTTTTATAATGCGCACAGCAAAGGAGTGGAACTCTCTGCCTGCGTCTGTGTTTCCGAACGCATACAACCCTAATCTAATTCAAAGTGAGAGTGAACAGGCTTCTTCTGGGTAAGCTCACTCCATCGTAGACTTTGTCTCAGTCACCTCTGACCTAGACTAGAGTCAAGAGCAAACAAATCTTAAAAAAAAGATGTGAAATATGGAACAGGGATGATTGATGAGTAAAAAAAAGAAAAACTGTTTAGTCCGTCAATCAGAGAATCAAAAAATATTAGACACGTATTTTTTGCTTTATCATATTAATAAAAAATGACTTAGATAAAACACATTAAACTTGGGGAGTGGGAGCTCGTTACGTCAGAGCTCAGTATAAAATCTACTGAGAAGTGACGTCATGCCACATTTTAACTCAATGTATCGCCGTAATATTTTGATTACGTAAAAAAAAAAATACGTGTCCAATATTTTTTAATAATCTACATGACGGACAAGATTTTTTTTTTTTGTCATCATCCCTATTGGGGGTACAGAATAAAATCAAAATATTTGATTTCATCACAGGTATTGGCTTGTTAGATATAGAGACTGGCCCCGTTACCACGGCCATATTTCTTCTTAAGGATAATGGCCTCAGCCCGCGGTCAATATTCGCGTGAAGACTCGAGATAAAAACAAGGTTACAAAGAACTAGTACGATACTACTAAGTGTAGTATCGTACCAGTTGTTTGTAGAACAAACAGCTGATTTCTTTCTTAAACAAATAACAAACATTTCATAGTGACATGTTTTCACAATGATACTGCAAATATTTTCAGTACTATCATAGTTTAAATAAATCATTATTTACTTGGCAATAGTCTGGATATATTGAAGACTAGCTTCTGCCAGAGTTTATTCGCATTATGGTCTCCTGAGGGGAGTGATCTTACAACTCCACATGCGAACTACGCATCAAAGACCTGACGTCACAAATCCTGCATCGCGCAATCAGAGTTTACCGCGCGACTAGCATATATACAACATCCCGACATCAACCGTCGGGCAGTTGCCCATCAGACACGACACCCGTCTGGTTGGAGGATCTTCCTTTTACTATAGAGTATGAGCGAACTTTACACCCTGTTCCTCATACGTCTATAGCATGGAAGACAAGTATACTAAAATAACAGACACATTTTTTTTAAACTCCCTCGGCCCCCGATCCGCCCCATCGCATCGCATCCCCCCCCCCCCCGCTTTGTTTTCACTTAGCGTACTTTCTGACTTTATTCTGTTTTTGTTCGGCTCCTAAGGGTCATAGTGTGAGTCCAGCTAGTCCATACTATCCATACTAATATTATAAAATAATGTGAAAGTAACTCTGCCTATCTGGCTGTCTGTATGTTACGTTTTCACGCCTAAACCGCTGAACCGATCGTCATGAAATTTGGCAGAGATATAGCATGGGATATGGAGAAGGACATAGGCTACTTTTTTTTCGCGATAACTGACGTCTACGCGGGCGGAGCCGCGGGCAAAAGCTAGTATTATAAATGTGAAAGTAACACTGCCTATCTGTCTGTCTGCTACGTTTTCACGCCTAAACCGCTGAACGGATCGTCATGAAATTTGGCAGAGATATAGCCTGGGATATGAAGAAGGACATAATGGTTGAGCTAAGTGGTGCTGATCCATGCGTCATGTTCGTGAACGGGCGCCGTCAGTTGGGACTGGTCACCTCTTAGCTGCCACGGCTTATTTTAATTTTTGAATTGTTTTAATTACGGACGCTTCTAACGTGCACGTCTTTCTACATTGTTCTCACATGTATAACTTCAACATGAATGATGTAACCCATATTTTGTAACAATATTTTGTTTTAAAAGAGTGTCCATGGAGTTTCTTGTCCGTTCTTCTCCATAGGAACCTACTACGCTTTGGAATGGGCCACTAGCTTCATCTTTCTGACTGACCGACCCCTTGACAATTCAAAAGTACCTGTATTTGGTTTATTTGAAATAAATGCTTTGAGCTTGAGTTTGATAGGCTACTTTTTTACGCGATAACCGACATCTACGCGGACGGAGCCGCGGGCAAAAGCTAGTTTATAATATAAGTAGGATAGTTAGGACTGTATATTTTCTCTCCTATCATCGTTCAAAGACATTATTATTTACTTTGTAATAGTCTGATTATTATGTATTTAAGAGTAGGTTTGAACGTGATAAGATATAATATTGTAAGTAAGGAAAATACCGACGTGATGTAATATAGCGATTAAAAATCGGGACATTATTTGAATATATACAGGATGATTGGAAGATGGGTGCAAAGCTTTGATTATTGTATTATATAAATGCATAGCATAGGTGTGAGTCCTATGTACTAAAGAGCTACCATTGACCGGGTAATATGTCTTTCATTGACTTGAATGTGCCCTGCCGGCTGAGAGTATGTCATGCTAACTTAGATGTCTCGCTGATGGTGGCGTGTGTGTTGAATCATTTAGCTCCCTTCAAAATGGTTGAGCTGAATGCTGCTAATCCATGCGTCATGTTCGTGAACGGGCGCCGTCAGTTGGGAGTCATCTCTTAGCTGCCACGGGTTATTTTATTTTGTTTCTATTTGTTGTACCTACGCTTGACGCTTTTAACGTGTAAGTTTTTATTATTTTTATTTTTACATCGTTCTCACATTTAGTTATAAATTCAACATTACCTATAGATGTAACTAATACTTTTGTAACAATTTAATTTAAAAGAGCGTCCATGGAGTTTCTTGCCCGTTCTTCTCCATAGGTACCTACGCTTTGGAATGGGAATATAGCTTCATTTTTCTTACTCACCGACTCCTTGACAATTCAAAAGTGCCTGTAAATGGTTAAATTGAAATAAATGATTTAAGTTTGAGTTTTGAGGCGAAGATAGTACATACAATTTAGAACCATTTAAGCCATGGTTGTCTTAGACGAAGTCTTACCAATTTGCTTTTAACCAAATATGATTTTTTTTTATTTGGAAATTTGTGTAAGTAATGCGATTGTTGCATTGCGCGTCATATAACCCGACCGCGTACTGTAGCATTACACATGACTCGACCAAATAAAGCATGGCACATGACACTCAAACATGACGCGCGGCGCACTTTTCGTTGTTCGTATTATTTCGGAAATGATACGCATGATATTTTAAATCATGAATTCATGACTCTCGGTCTTGCACATGACGCTATGACAATTATGCTAGGTCTAGTAATGTAACGCCAAGCCGCGCGCGCCACGGTGCAAAACAGTAAACACATACAAATATTGAGTATTGTGTTATTTTGTATGTTTAAATATTGTGTAATTATCTATATATATAAAATGTTAAACTGACTGACTGACTGGGTGATATATCAACACACAGCCTAAAACGCTGGTCCTAGAGACATGAAACTTGGAGAGTGTGTTCTTTGTGAAGAATAAGTATTCACTAAGAAAGGATTTTTGAGAATTCCACCCCTAAAGGGGTAAAATAGGGGATGGAAGTTTATATGACAGTCCATCAGTTTTGAAGTTAGGATCTTCAAATTTTGTGTTTAGGCTGACGATTGAAAATTAATTGATACATGTGTCAGCGTTTTTGATGATTCCACCCTCAAAGGGTTAAAAAGGGGGGGGGAGTTGAAAAGTCCTTAATTTTCGAAGAAAAATCACTAACCTTACTATCTAGGCTTATGGTTGGACGCTAACGCAACGGTGTTAAAATTTCAACCCTTAAGGTGGTGAAAAGGGGGATGAAATTTTGTTTTTAACTAAAGTTCTTTATTTTTTAAGTAAAATCACTAATATTTCGGCTTATGGTTGGAAACTAACACAACGTAAATCATAGTTTTTTTATTTTTTTATTTCAACCCACGCGGGTCTGAAAAGGGGGATAAAGTTGTGTATTGAAGTGGTTCATTCGCAATTTTTTTTATTCTAGTAAAAATAATATAAGTACACGCGTACAGGGCCTCAAGTCTGCTATTACAATAGTGTCAGAATGGTCTCTTCATTGTGAGTTTTTGACAGATTTGCCATACAAACACTGTCAAATACTCACAATGGCGAGACCATTCTGACACTATTGTAATAGCAGACTTGAGGCCCTGTTTCTAACTAGGTTATTTTTTAATCCCGGTAGTACATTCGGATATTTTCCGACATCCACGCGGGCGAAGCCGCGGTCAAAACCTAGTTAATTAATAAGGTGTTGGGTGATAAAACTGTTAAGTATAGAAAAATAAAACCAATCAATCTTTATAAAATCGATTTTTAAATACGCCAATGTTCATAGTTTTTTAATTTTTTATTTATTTAATTAAAGTAATGGGTAAGCAATCCAACAAAAAAGGTTTTAGACATGTTTTTGTCATTAGACATTTTTTTACAGACATAAAATTTAGATTAAAAAAAAAAGAAACTATACGATAATGAAACATAATTTAAAAAAAAGGCGCGAATTCGCCCTTTCTGGACAAGGTCTTAAGAGCGTGTAGAACGGTCAAAAAAATATTATCTCGTGACTGAGAAGGAAATATGAAAATCGGCTCAATAACGAACCTCGGTAAGTATGTCTAGAATTTTGTAATACCTTTTATAACGTTTCTTATTGAGACACGAAGCATCAGATACGATATAGAGAAATGTGTCCGCTTTTCTTTCGATTTCTTTTTATAAGGTGACGAGCATGTGTCAAGTATATTAAGCCATAATACTGAATTGTAAGAACATTAATCGTATGAGCGTTTTGGATGTCAAATCTGTTAGCTCGTAAGACATATTGAATAAATAAATAAATAAATTTTAATCGTCTTACAAAGACAGCCCACTTCATGTATCCAATGACTAGTAAACATTAATGTAAAAAAAAATTTTTTGGAACATTCGTTTTTTTTTTTTTAATAATTATGACGCGAGGGCGCCGTAGAATGGATTTAGATTAAGTTTAAGTTGCAATAGTAAGAAACACATTTTTGCATTAGGGTGAATGAACTCTGATAAAGATGTCGCCGCTCCATTCCGCGGCGCCCTTGTAACACAAGGCTCGGACTGCACTTGTAACAGGGTGTTTTCAACTATGTCATGCGTCATAATTAATAAAAAAAAAAACATGAATGATAAGTAATCACTGGATACATGAAGTGGGCTGTCTTTGTAAGACGACTAAAATGCCACGGTGTATAAAACCTTTGTACTGAAATTATAATTATGTCGTATCTCTATGTATTTAACGGTGTGTACATAAATAATAAAATAAATAAATAAAAAAAGCCCAAATAAATTAAAAAAAATCGTTTTTTTCGAACCCTGATAAGCACATGAATCCGAAAAGTCACGAGGTGCGTGCCTTGGGTTCGAACTCAAGAACGACTTGGCAAGTTGGCAGTCCAATGGTCACATCACTAGGCTACCAATAGTTAATTATTCTTTGGTAACAAAGTTAAATGACATCAATCTCAGACAGCAAACAAGAAGACTGTTAGAAATACGTTGTCAACTACACAATATTTGCTCTTACTAAAAATAGGTTAAACAAAACTCAAATGTTGTTATGTCGTATCTCTATGTATTTAACGGTGTGTACATAAATAATAAAATAAATAAATAAAAAAGCCCTGATAAATTCAAAAAAATCGGTTTTTTTCGAACCCTGATAAGCACATGAATCCGAAAAGTCACGAGATGCGTGCCTTGGGTTCGAACTCAAGAACGACTTGGCAAGTTGGCAGTCCAACGGTCACATCACTAGGCTACCAATAGTTAATTATTCTTTGGTAACAAAGTTGAATGACATCAATCTCAGACAGCGAACAAGAAGACTGATAAAAATACGTTGTCAACTACACAATATTTGCTCTTACTAAAAATAGGTTAAACAAAACTCAAATGTTGATATAAACATATTTATGAAGTGAATGCACTTGACTTTTTTTTTATCAGGCAATAAACTTAAAAGGTGTATTCCACTGCGCTCCAAAACCCATTGTTCTCATAATTTGAATGTTCATTCATTCATTCAACGCCCTCAGAGTTCAATATAATAATGCCTTCAGAATGGTGTTGGGGCTTCCACGTTAGTGTAGTGCATCAGGAATGTTTGCTGAAGCACATACTGATGGGTTCAATAGCATCCTGCGAAAAAGGATGGCGTCCATGATACGCAGGGTGCGTGGGAGCGTCACCGGCATTCTGAAGGTCATCAATGAGAAGTCATGTTGCGCCATTATGGCGCATTGGGTGCATGTACATGTGCACGTACCCAGTGCGTCAGGTGAGCGCAACAAATAAATGAATAAAAATAAAAATACTAATGGTTATTACCAACATTGTTACTTACTAACATAGATTATAAGTGTGTATGTTTACTAACATCATATGGACCAAGGTCTGAATGAAAGAATTTTTATTTTTTTATTGGATAATTCATTTTTTGGGGGCAGTCGACTTTAGACTTAGAAAAGGACAGAAGATAAATTTTGGTTTAGTTCTGTCAAATTAATCAGCGCCTGTCACTACTCCATACAAGTTTAGATGTGATTAAAAACTTGCCGAATAAAATTACGTCAATTTACGTCAAACGGTGACTAATTTAACAGGACTAAACTAAAATTTATCTTCTGTCCTTTTCTTAATGAAATAGAAATAAAAAGATACACTGAACTTAAATTTAGTTTAGTTTGTGAACAAGGGAATCGGCACCAATGTCCTATTTTTATCGGGTTCAATTGTGAATCTAAACTATGCAGGAACCTACTCAAAAATACACACAAAATTTTATAAAAATTGATCCAGCTATTTAGGAGATCTGTCGCATACACACGCACATGTGAAAGAAACTCTGTCTGTCTGTCTGTTAAGTTTTCACGCCTAAACCGCTGAACCGATCGTCATGACATTTGGCAGAGATGTAGCCTGGGATATGGAGAAGGACGCGACTTTACTTCATCATCATTCATTTCAGCCGAAAGACGTCCAATGTTGGACATAGGCCTCCCCAAGCACCGTCACCTCGACCGGTTCTGTGCTTCCCGCATCCAGCGGATTCCTGCGGCTTTCATAAGGTCATCGGTCCACCTTGTGGGAGGCCTTCCAACGCTACGCCTTCCGGTACGCGGTCGCCACTCCAGAACCTTACGGCCCCAACGGCCATCTGTTCTGCGCGCAATGTGCCCTGACCATTGCCACTTAAGTTTGGCAATTCTTCGAGCTATATCGGTTACCTTGGTTCTCCTGCGGATCTCTTCATTTCTGATTCGATCACGTAGGGAAACTCCTAGCATAGCCCTCTCCATTGCCCTTTGGGTGACTTTTAGCCTTCTAATAAGGCCAATTGTGAGCGACCACGTTTCGTGAAACGTGAAAACGACTTAGCGTAAAGAAAAACGTCAGTTATCGAAAAATCTCCAAAGCACTTACAAAGTCTATCAAACCATCGTTATTTTCAAGCAGCGGCCGCAATCTGTACCTATGTAAACTCTTGGACATAATCTTTGATACAGCTATCTGAGTTGGTATCTCGTAATGTCTATAATCAAATGAGCATTAAAGTCATCTGGCTCTTAAGATTGTGGGGTATTTTTTTATTCATTTTTATTTTAGGTTTGCTCTTGACTCTAGTCTAGGTCTGGGTGACAAAGACAAAGTATACGATGGAGTGAGCTTACTCAGAAGAAGCCTGTTCACTCTCACTTTGAATAGATTAGGGTTGTATGCGTTCGGAAACACAGACGCACGCAGATAGTTCCATTCCTTTGCTGTGCGCATTATAAAAGACGTTTGAAAACGCTTAGTGCGAGTTGGTGGAATATCAACTAGGTAGGGGTGTTAACTTGCAGTGCGTCTAGATGTCCGATGGGAGAAGGAAGCCGGTGGAATGAGGTCGTGGAGTTCGTGGGCGCACTCGCCGAAGTACAATCTGTAGAAGACCGACAAGCAGGCAACCCAAGCAGGCCATATGAGTACGTACAAAAATTAAAACAAAAAATGTTTTTGCTGTTATTTGTAATTTCCTATGCATTTAGTAAAGTGCTGTTATTTTGACGGTTTCACAAACCGAAATTTCAATTATAATTAAAATTGAAATGTCAGTTTGTAATGTCAAAACGTATAGGTGTAAGGTGTATATACGATTAACGTTTTCAGAGGTACAGAAGGATATCAATCGATACGACTCCTTTTCAAAACATTTGAGGTAGGCACTTATCTCATAAGTCATAACATCACTTAGCAACTCCTTTAGACTTACCTACATAACAACACATAATCTTTTATGTATTATGTCACACACGATACCACTAATTCATTATTCTTAGTGCTAAATGTAGCAGTGCGTAATTCAAAAGAAAATAATAGCGTGATTTTATACAGAGTGGTTTTTTTACGAGGGACTTAAACAATTATATGTATATAGGGTGTATCTTTTCAAACTCGAAATATTTTAAGAGAAACACCTATGGGTGGTAAAGAAGCCATGGTTTTTTTTTTTTTTAAATTTAACTTTAAAAGGGGAACCCCCCTTTTAAAGTTAAATTAAAAAAAAAAAATCTCTTTCATATTTTTATCTGTCATATTTGTCATGTTATTCATTTTTTTTTATTTTTTTGTAGCGTTTATGACCTTGCTTGAAATATATTTCCAAAAAAAAAATTATAACTAGAATGAGGTCAGCGTTTTCTATCTGACTACTCTGAAAAGGAAGGCCGAAACAAACTCAGAGGTCAGTCTCTTTTTAAGTCCCGACATAATCTTGGTCAGATCATGTGAAGACCATGCAGCAGTTTGAGAATGGTATTTTGAGGAAAGAACCACACAGATTTGAGTGGACCTGTCCATCCAGTGCACGCATTTTTCAGTTACCGTGTAGCTCAACTCAGAACTTAGGCCCGGATTCCACCAAAGCAGAGATGAGACGGAAGGAGAGATGTGTTTTACACAACCAATAGAATTTCGATATTCACACATCTCGTCTCAACTTAGCTTCAGTGGATACCACTGAGCGGAGATGTATCATATTTGTATGGCGCGATCGAAGCGGAGATGTGAGTTGTGCCTCGCCGAGATTGAGCTGGGCGGCGGTACAAAGCGGAGATGTTAGCTGAGCCATGTGATGTGAGCGACGGTCAGATCGCGCTAAACTGTGCGCTCATCTCAATATCCAATGCTCGCCGCACGCAGCTCAGTTCTGCTCTAACCAGCACACATCTCCGCTCTAGCCAGCACACATCTCCGCTCCAGTCTAGCCAGTACGCATCTCCGCACAGCTTCGATGGATACACCCTTGCTGAAAAACATCCCTTCTCGTCTCCGCTTCGGACATCTCCGCACATCTCCGCTTTGGTGGAATCCGGGCCTAAGGCTGCGTTTCCACCAGAGATGTGCGAGAATGCGTAGCGAGGGATATGTTTGTTAAGAACCAATAGAATCGCTTCATTTACCTAGCCTCGTTCAGCGCAGCCGACTCTATTGGTTCTTAACAAACACATCCCTCGCTACGCATCCTCGCACATCTCTGGTGGATACGCAGCCTTAAGGAGCTCAACGTAACTAATGGGTTCGTTGAGCTCCCTAAGTTCTGATATAAATACACCCTGTAAACCTACTTAATAATAATAATCATATCATGTGGCGTACCAGACTACTTTTACTACGCACTGATAATACCGTAAGTATCTTATCACGCAGGAGTGCGAGATAAACAAATCGATATCTTTAGTTAATTACTTTATTGCAATTTACTTGTAACCACATGATTTTACTATGATACAAATAAGAGCTTGTCCACATGACAAATGAGCAATAAACATTTGAATTTGAATGAGGTGATTTACACGCGAGTCGTATTGCGCGTAGCCAATCGCAACGCCTAAATCTCTTTTTTAGGGTTCCGTCGCCAAATGGCAAAAAACAAAACCCTTATGGATTCGTCATGTCTGTCTGTCTGTCCGTCCGTATGTCACAGAAAGAAAGAAAGAATAACGTTTATTTGGTTACAGTTCGTGAAACAAAAAATACAAAAAATTAAAAAGTGAAATAAAAAATGTTATAAAAAAAATAGCTGTGTGCATCACGGCTGGGCCAAAAAGGTTCATTTCAGCATTAATGCAAGACAGATGCTGTCTGACGCTGGTTTTCTCATGAACCTGTAGGGACAAGTGACGGGGAGTACAAACAGTTTCAACATACCTAATACATAATTTTTATACTTTGTAAATAAATAAATAGGTACATAACTAAACAAGTAATCAAATCTAATAACAAAACAATAAATAGTGAAAGCAATAAAGTCTCTGTAAATATGGCAAAGATATAGTCTGAGATATGGAGAAGGACATAGGCTACTTTTTTACGCAATAGGCGACATTTACGCGGGCGGAGCCACGGGCAAAAGCTAGTAAGTATCATATAAGTGAAACATTTAGGGCGACCATATCGAGTTTCCGTTGCGAATCTGTCAAATACTGCCGTAAACGTATTCTGAACGTCCACACGTTCTGAACAGCCGCTTTTTTCCGAAACTATAAGAACTATACTGTTGAAACTTGGTAAGAAGATGTATTCTGTGAACCGCATTAAGATTTTCACACAAAAATAGAAAAAAAACTGTAAATTTTGGGGGTTCCCCATACTTAGAACTGAAACTCAAATTTTTTTTTTTCATCAAACGTGCGGGATCTATGGATAGGTCTTCAAAAATTATATTGAGGTTTCTAATATATTTTTTTTCTAAACTGAATAGTTTGTGCGAGAAACACTTCCAAAGTGGTAAAATGTGTGTCCCCCTGTAACTTCTAAAATAAGAGAATGATAAAACTAAAAAAAAATATTATGTACATTACCATGTAAACTTCCACCAAAAATTGGTTTGAACGAGATCTAGTAAGTAGTTTTTTTTAATACGTCATGAATCGTAAACCGCAATTTACCTTTCATTCAATCAACTCAAATAAAAAATAATAAAAAAAAAACAACTTTTATATTATGTTACTTGCTGCTACGGAACCCTTTATGGACGAGTCCGACTCGCACTTGGCCGCTTTTTTTTTAATTTGGGCGTCGTGTTTGGCTACGCGTTACTCAACTCCCGCGTAAATCGCCGCATGTAGACAAGCTCTAATGGGGTTAGCACCCCAGTTGCGTTTTTACCCGATTTTTTTATATATAATCTAGTTGCGCTTCCACCCGGTTTTGTAACAAGGTACAGCCGTGTTCAAAGTCAAATCATTTATTTCAAATAGGCACGAAGATGCACTTTTGAACGTCAAAAATTACATGAATAGTTAATTGATTCTAGTTGCGCCTTCCAAAAGGTAGTTATGTATGGGAAGAATGGGCAAGAAACTCCATACTTACTCAAAACTGTTACTCGTTTTGTTTTGACTATTCTCTCTCCATGCTATT
The DNA here is from genome assembly GCA_947523025.1 of Dryobota labecula. NCBI lineage: Eukaryota > Metazoa > Arthropoda > Insecta > Lepidoptera > Noctuidae > Dryobota > Dryobota labecula. The sequence goes on from OX383314.1 coordinate 5,630,310, forward strand.
ACATAATATCTTAAGGGCGCTACACACGGCTAAGATACTATAATATTTTATCTTAAGATAAAATATCGCTCGCCATACAATTCAATGGACCATTACACACGACGAAGATAATATTTATTTCATATTTTCGTATCGTAATATAGAGGGCGATATGAGAATTTATCGTAAGATAACATCTTAAGCATAGCATGAGCTATAGTTAAATCACTCGCGACAAAATCTTACAATATATTATCGTATCTTCGTCGTCTGTGATGGCCTAATATATTTATATTAATTTTAAATCTTAAGATAAAATGTTATAGTATCTTAGCCGTGTGTAGCGCCCTTAACGCTTGTTTACTCAGATAATAAGTAATCTTTGTAATTATTTAACTCCAATATTTCTTATCTGGTCGTTAAAGCCATGTCGGTACCAAGCTAACATAGTATGATAGATATGTTGATGTTTTCATCAAAACATGCGCTACAGTACACTCCGCCTTTAAGAAGGCACTCACCGGGCCACTAGCTCCTCCCCGACCCTTGACTGTAAGTGAAGCGCCGCCAGCACGCGCTTTAGCTGAGCAGCAAGTAACCCAAACTCCCCATGATAATAATCAAAACACTGATTTTATCCAGCCACCGTCGTCGGTCCCCTGCCACCCTCCCTCCGACTCAGCTGCCCTAAGCCGAGGCTCGTACCCCACAGGGGGTGCCCTTAGCGAGCAGCAGTCGTTTAGTTTATAGTTTTTACGCCCTGGCTGGAGGCATTAAGTTTCGTTAGGAGCTTAAGGCAGCCACAGGAAAGTTCGGTTAAAGAGTCGGAACCTTAGTGGCGTCTGAGATGCCCTCGTTAAAAAAAAAAAAAGGCCACCAGCGCCACTTCTTTTAACAAAAAATATGCCTGAGATGGATTTATGAAAAACGGCTCAATCAGCCACCTCGGTGTGTCTAGAATTGTCTAATATCCATACTAATATTATAAATGTGAAAGTAACTCTGTCTGTGTGTCTGTCTGTATGTTACGTTTTCACGCCTAAACCGCTGAACAGATCGTCGTGAAATTTGGCAGAGATATAGTCTGAGATATGGAAAAGGACATAGGCTACTTTACGCGATAACCGACATCTACGCGGGCGGAGCCGCGGACAAAAGCTAGTCTTTTATAAAGTTTCATATTGAGACACGAAGTCGCCGTCAGATGCCGTTCAAACTTTTTTGTAAACAAGTTTTGTATGTAATTTGACAGCTAATGTAATTTTCTGTGAGTCAAGCGTTACCAGCGACACCCTAGGTAAAAGTTGTCGTTTTTCTTCCCCAATAACTCAATATAGTGTAACAAGAGTGAGCATATCAAATAACGGCTCAAGTTGCTCCCACACCTTATTAATTGCCACACAGTTCACAACACAGAGCACGGAGACATTTTAACTGCCTTTGTGGTCTAGTGCCGAAACGTGGACACTCACGATACGGCTGGTCCATAAAATCAAGGTCGCTCAGCGAGCTATGGAACGGCCTATGCTTGGAATTTCTAAGAGGGATCGAATCCGGAACGAGGTGATCCGACAGAGAACCAAATTTGTCGACATTGCTCACAGAATAAGCAAGCTGAAGTGGCAATGGCCCGGCCATATTAGCCGTAGAACCGATGACCATTGGGATAGACGTGTTCTTGAGTGGAGACCGCGAATTGGCAAACGTAAGGTAGGACGCCCTCAGGCTAGGTGGAGCGACGATCTTCGCAGGGTGGCTGGTAGCAGCTGGATGAGAGTTGCCGAGAATCGAGCCGAATGGCGTGCAATTGTGGAGGCCTATATTCAGAAGTGGACTGCTATAGGCTGATGATGATGTTGTATAGTGGTAAGCTCCACAACCTCAGCTAGTTGATTAACATTTGACAATCATGTTGGAGCTGCTGAAGAGTGTAAGACTATCTTTGCATTGTATAAACTCAATCTCCTTTGTATTATATAAATGCATAGCACAGGTGTGAGTCCTATGTACTATAGAGCTACCATTGACCGGGTAATATGTCTTTCATTGACTTGAATGTGCCCTGGCGGTTGAGAGTATGTCATGCTCACTTAAAGGTCTCGCTGATGGTGGCGTGTGTGTTGGATCATTTAGCTCCCTTCAAAATGGTTGAGCTGAATGGTGCTAATCCATGCGTCATGTTCGTGAACGGGCGCCGTCAGTTGGGACTGGTCATCTCTTAGCTGCCACGGGTTATTTTATTTTATTTCTATTTGTTTTACCTACGCTTGACGCTTTTAACGTGTAAGTTTTTATTATTTTTATTTTTACATCGTTCTCACTTTTAGTTATAAATGCAACATTATAGATGTAACGAATACTTTTGTAACAATTTAATTTAAAAGAGCGTCCATGGAGATTCTTGCCCGTTCTTCTCCATAGGTACCTACGCTTTGGAATGGGAATGTAGCTTCATTTTTCTTACCTCCTTGACAATGCAAAAGTGCCTGTAAATGGTTTAATTGAAATAAATGATTTGAGTTTGAGTTTAAGACCACCTGTCCCAGACCCAGAGGTCCTTGGTTCGAATCGAGGTTCTAGTTCTAAGTCCGCCTGCCTAGCTACCACCACCATATCTATGTCTGTTGCCATAACAACAATGTTAACAGCATTTGTTGTGTTTCGGCAGTTAGAGGTAAGATAGCCACTTCCTCTGTTGTTGAGGAAGTCGGTTTATTAAGGTTTTGAATTGTATTGGGTAATGGTCAATGCCGTAACTTTGTCCCACTCTAGGAATCTCTCCTGTATCGTGAGTGCGTTTACAAACATTTAAACTCACATACACAAACAGCCAGACCCGGAACAACTACTTGTAGGTCATACAAATATTTGTTCCGTGCGAGAATCGAACCCGCGACACGCAGCGCAGCAGTCAATCGCTTAACCACTGCGCCAACCGTGCCGTCAATTATGCATTATAATCAAATCAATTGGCACTTTCCTATTTATTTATTGATATCAGTTTTGTGGTTATTTTTTCGTGGCATTATCCTTTCCTTTTATTACAGCACCCTACTTGCGTAACACACAATCAATCAAAATCTGAATGAGTTTGAAGGATATTGCTGTTCCAATCCATATTATTATATTCATATACAGGATAAGTTTTTAACAAAAGCGCAATTTTTTTTTTTTTGTGGTTCAGTATCAGTAATAGAACCCATCATTTTGTTCAATATTTGTTTTGGTCCTACTTGAAATCAGCAAAATATGGATACAATCTATTCGTAATAATATCAATGGGCGAGCGCACAGCTGATAGGTACCTACTATTGCGTTCCGCTTCACTGGCGCCGGCGCGTTGCGCGACAAGTATCCATTATACCAATTTGAAAATAAACATCTTTCGTTAACGATAACTTCATTTTTTATACTAAGACATCAAAATAAGAAATAGGTGACAGGTGTATAATAAAACACGTTTAAGTTTAATTTGTCAGCGAACTGATTAAAAACTTTTCTTGTATTTATTTGCATTTCATAATGTTTAAAAGGTGTTACAAAGGCTTAAAGCTAAAGCCGCGTCCACACTAGGGCCGCGCGGTTTCGATAGGCCGAGCCGCGCGGCCGAGCCTCGTGAGTGTGGACGAGAGCAAGGCCTGAGCCGCGCGGCCGGCCTCGCGCAACCCGGCGGTTGTCGGTCTACTTCACAGAAAGCCGCGCGGCTCTGGGTAGTGGGGACGGGCCGTGCGGCCGGTCACGGTCAGTGCGCTAGTGACCGGCTGACCGCCACTAGATCGAGTTGTTTTTATTTTTTTATTCGCGCCAAAATGGATTGGACGGACGAGAAGACACTTTTTTTTATCGAATTGTACCGGGAGCTCCGGGTGTTATGGGACTGTCGGAGTTGCGCGAGGCCGGCCGCGCGGCCTATTAGGGCCGTGCGGCCGGCCTCGCGCAACCCGACGGTTGTCGGTCTACTTCACAGAAAGCCGCGCGGCTCTGGGTAGTGGGGACGGGCCGCGCGGCCGGTCACGGTCAGTGCGCTAGTGACCGGCTGACCGACACCACATCGAGTTGTGTTTTTATTTTTTTATTCGCGCCAAAATGGATTGGACGGACGAGAAAACACTTTTTTTTATCGAATTGTACCGGGAGCTCCGGGTGTTATGGGACTGTCGGAGTAGTTTTTATATAGATAAAAACAAAAGAAATGTTGCCCTGGTGGAGATGGCAACCATTTTTGAAGTGAGCAAAGAGCAGTTAGATAAGAAGCACGTCTTCTTCTTCGTACATCTCAAAAGAAACTGCCGGTAATATCTCTATATAGTCTGTGGCATCTGCGCAAGGTGGGCCGCGCGGCTCCTAAATGTGGACGCGTTGCAAAAAAACACAAAAGCCTCGCGAGGCAAAATTAAAAACAAATGTTATTAGTGCTCCTGTCTCCACGCTGCCGGAGCGGCATTTCTGTGCTCTGTGGTCACGTCGACCTTAACGGCCGATGTCTATGAATTTAGGTCATGTGTAGGAATTTTGTTGTTTCGTGTGTCACCAGTTTTTGAGTTTATCACGTTCAGACAGACGCGGTGGACGGAGTCCCTCTGTTTTATATTATGTAGTTTTTTTTTTTTTTTTGAGGATGTGAAATCATCAAATGACCCCGCCCGCTCTGGGTGGAGCGGAAGAGAGTGTCAGACTCTTACTGACTAAAACCCACCCGTGTTCCTTCCTTGGCCCTTTATGTTCCGGGGCAGCGGTACCCCTTTCGGACAATCCCGCGGACCCGGCAGGCTTGGGCCCTAATGGGCCCCCTCGTCGTTGCTGACATCTCTTTGAGTCGCGCGTGGAACACGTACGCGCCGTCCGGCACGGGCCTGGGACCTGAGGCCCTAGTGTGAGTTTATTTTAACCATCTCGAATTTACGCATCGAGTGCGATCGACACTCCGATTGGCGAAGGGCCAATCGGAGACCAATCGGAACGCCGAACGCGCTCGATGCGTAAAATCGAGATGGTTAAAAGAAACTCACACTCGAGCCTCAGATCGGACGGTGAGCTACCCATTACTCACCGCCCGCAGGCCCGCATTATGTAGTGATGAAGGCAAGATTTCATACACAGACTTACGTCAATATAAACATACATAGAGCTAGATCGTGTGATAACAACATTGAAGCTCGTCACGTGGTCCACACCTGTTTTCAATGTAACATGGTTGAGGATAACATGATCGGGGAGTGACGTTATGTATCAATGTCATGTATTGCTGACGCATAATGTATGTTATGTATCAAAATCAAGTCATTTATTCGAATTAAGCTGAGAATCAGCTTCTAACGAAACTTAATGCCTCCAGCCAGGGCGTAAAAACTTATAAACTAAACGACTGCGCGCTAAGGGCACCCCCTGTGGGGTACGAACCTCGGCTTAGGGCAGGGTCGGAGGGAGGATGGCAAGGGACCGACGGTGGCTGGTAACTCTCCAGGCATTAGTGGGGTGCCCGTTTATACACGGTATGTCTAGGGTTGCCAGCTCCGGTTTTATGTTTTAGAGGATTTGATAAGATTACAGAGCTCACAGTGGCGCCCTCATCGTTATTTCGGTGATTTCTTTTATTTTAGAATGAAAATGCAGAAAATAAGCTCGTCAAGTTGTGCTTCACCAGACTATGCGTTATTATGACTACAAACAGTAGTTTTAAATTGTTATGTTTTATTGTAACCATTAAAACGGAAAATAGTGGCCACTAAGCTCCGTTTTAATGATTACAATAAAACATAACAATTTAAAACTACTTTTTGTAGTAATAATAACGTATAGTCTTGTGAAGCACAACTTGACGAGCTTCTTTTCTGCATTTTCATTCCAAAATAAAATAAATCACCGAACAAACGATGAGGGCGCCACTGTGCGCTCGGCGTAGTCTTAACTAAAAAACAATTTTATGCAATGTAACGTAGTTTGTCTCGAATCGAAGCCAAATAGGAAGTACGACTTAATTAGACTTTTTGTACCTGGTATTCGGACTGTCCGTAACAACTGAAATAAAAGGAAAGGATACTGCCCCAAAAAATAAACCTCAAATCAAATATCAATAAATAAATAGGCAAGAATTAGTTAATCGATTAAGTAATATCAGGTGACTGCTATATTAATTGGCCCCTCATAATAAAAGAGGTAGAAACAAGGTAACTCAAGCAAGATCATGAATGAAAAGGACAAAAATATTCCTGTCTAGTCTATTGTATGAGTGGCCAATTACAATAAGCAGTCACCCTAGTTAATTTAAATTTTAACAAAACTTTTTTTTTCTCTAATTTGCCCCGCTAAAAAGTGACCTCCATATTCAAAATTCGTTTATTTACATTACACGTCCGGGTTTGGGTCACAGAAGTTCATAATGTGTACCCAACTTAATCAGCCCAGTAGATTCGGAGAAAATTTGCTGTGACAGAGGGACACAGACAGACACACTAGGGATTCTATAAGAGTTCCGTTTTTTTAGTTTTGAGGTACCCCTGAAACCTTTTTTTTTTGGGTGGGAAATTATCAAATATTTTCTCTCGCTCTGGGCGGAGCGGGAGGGCGTGTCAGACTTTAACTGACTAAAACCCACCCGTGTTCCTTCAATTGCCTGTATGCCAGGGCCACAGTATCCCTTTCGGACAAACATGCAACCCTGGCAGGCACCGGTTCTAGCGGACCCCGTCAGTGCGTGCTGACATCTCATTGAGGCCCGCGTGGAACACAACGCGCCGTTGACCCGGGCTGGTCCATAGCTCGCCGAGGTACGGAATCCTAAGTATCAAATTATTCAGTGGTGGAGTTCAACTTTTTCAACCTTGACCGACTGCCTTTGTTCTAGGTCAAAGTTGAACAGGTATGTTTGTATAGTTGAGACGGTTTATGCAAATCCGGGTCATACGTTCCGGTAGAAAAGGTTCCTGTAAATATGACACGAATAGTCTTGCATACATGGAGGACGTCAAGACTAAGAAATATATATTATAAATAGTTCAGGATTAGAGTCAAAAATCTACAAAAAGATTTGGTCACCCATACAATTACGGAGCATGGAGAGTATGGAGTTTCTTGCCCATTCTTCTCCATACATATCACATTCACATACATTCATTCATTTACATTCTCTCTTTTGGAAGGGCCAACAGGAATCAATTAATTATTTTTGTAATGTTTGTCGTGTGACTGTGCCTAATGTATGCCTTTTATGATTTGAAATCAATGATTTGACTTTGACTTTGGATTATGACGCGCATACCGTTGCTTAACCTCGATGATTGATTACGAACTTTAAGTAATTACTACATTATTTGTGATTTAATTATTACAAATGTATAGTTTTCAGATTTTTTCCTGCACTTTTAGTATAGAGACGACATTACTTGCCAAATTTCATAGTTCTAGGTCAACGGAAAGTATCTTAGAAATGATTCCCTTGTCAGTGTCGAAATATACGTTTATTTGCGGCATGAACGGCCGCATCTTATTTTTAGGTTAACCTAGAAGTTTGTTTTTTTTACAGCTTCATGGGACTCTAGACTTGAGTCATTCATCATCATTTCAGCCGAAAGACGTCCACGGCTGAACATAAGCCTCCCCCAAATTGGGGGGGTTTTCCACAATCGCCACGCTTGGCAGGCGGGTTGACGATCGCAGTATGGTGTTAAAATGCATAGAGAACGCTGCTGCCCATTCTCTAGTAAGTCCCTTAGTCGCCTTTTACGACATGCACGGGAGGAAATGGGGTGGTGCTATTCTTTACGTCCGGCATCACACGGCAGACTTGAGTATATGGTTATAATTTCAATTCGACAGCCTTATCAGTACTCCAAATAAAACGTTAACACGCGGAACAATAATGACCTAAACAAGTAAATATCAAACAAATAAACGACACAGACATTTGCAAACATCATCTAATGTTTGTCGACCTAATTGTGTCTTGATAAGCGGTGGCGTCATTCCCAATAAAATTATATACCATATGAAAGGGGCCTTTATTGTACGGATAATAATGATAGTGGTGCCGATTCCCTTGTTCACAAACTAAACTAAATTTAAGTTCAGTGCATCTTTTTCTTACTATTTAGTTGTAGTTGAGAAAATTTGTGTTTTATCTATACCCCGATCATATAAATACAGGATTAAATTAAATTAGTTAGTTAGGGAAACTCCGCAGCCGTGATTCGTGCGGAGTTTCGCTATCTAATTTAACACTTTGTAGGACCTAAAACGCCCATAGACGTTATAATAATAAAACTATACTATTGTGTCCGCCAAACTGTTAATTTGTATAAGGTTCTCATACAGAACTTGTCGATAACTACACAATAAGGGACTACGAGTATGATGGTGCCGATTCCCTTGTTCACGAACTAAATTTAAGTTCAGTGCATCTTTTTCTTACTATTTCATTAAGAAAAGGACAGAAGATAAATTTTAGTTTAGTCCTGTCAAATTAATCAGCGCCTGTCACTACTCCTTATAAGTTAAGACGTGATTAAAAACTTGCCGACTAGAATTACGTCAATTTACGTCAAGCGCTGATTAATTTGACAGGACTAAACTAAAATGTATCTTCTGTCCTTTTCTTAATGATATAGAAAGAAAAAGATGCACTGAACTTAAATTAAGTTTAGTTTGTGAACAAGAGAATCGGCACCATTATGAGGCCATGAGCGCCAGAGTGGCCTAACTGTCATTTGTTCAATACTGATTTTATTTTGAAAAACTGCTTTCGAGGTAAGTTTAGAGCAGTTTTTTAGGCCACTCTGGCTCTCATGGCCTCTGAGAGCCAGAGTGGCCTAACAGTATTTTTTTAAATACTGATTTTATTTCGAAAACTGCTTTCGAGGTAAGTTTAGAGCAGTTTTTTAGGCCACTCAGGCTCTCATGGCCTCTGAGAGCCAGAGTGGCCTAACAGTATTTTTTTCAATACTGATTTTATTTTGAAAAACTGCTTTCGAGGTAAGTTTAGAGCAGTTTTTTAGGCCACTCGGGCTCTCATGGCCTCTGAAAGCCAGAGTGGCCTAACAGTATTTTTTTCAATACTGATTTTATTTTGAAAAACTGCTTTAGAGGTAAGTTTAGAGCAGTTTTTTAAGCCACTCAGGCTCTCATGGCCTCTGAGAGCCAGAGTGGCCTAACAGTATTTTTCCAATACTGATTTTATTTTGAAAAACTGCTTTCGAGGTAAGTTTAGAGCAGTTTTTTAAGCCACTCAGGCTCTCATGGCCTCTGAGAACCAGAGTGGCCTAACAGTATTTTTTTCAATACTGATTTTATTTTGAAAAACTGCTTTCGAGGTAAGTTTAGAGCAGTTTTTTAGGCCACTCGGGCTCTCATGGCCTCTGAAAGCCAGAGTGGCCTAACAGTATTTTTTTCAATACTGATTTTATTTTGAAAAACTGTTTTCGAGGTAAGTTCATGGCCTCATATCTACTTTTAACTGCTGAGCATGAGGTCCTGGGTTCGATTCCTAGATCGGGCAGTGATATTGAGAGTTTTCTCAGCATAATCAGCCTATAATAATATTTTTACGAGCGCAAAATGAGAATTATTTGAGGTACGACAAAAAGAGGCGTAATCATTATAGTAGTGTCCAATAATATTTTTAGCAGCGATAAATAAGAATGATTTGAGGTACGACTAAATTTATCTAATGCAAACAGTACGTACTCGACACCTAATTCAAAGCCAACGAATATGTACAGATAAAGTAACCAAAGGAAATTCCCATAGGATGCCAAAACAGGAAAACGATTAAAGGAGAATGGCGGGCTAGTATGGAAGTTTTGTACCTCTGTTTATTGGTCGTGTTTTGTATTGTTATTATATTTAGTCGATAGATAATATCATCAATAAATAGAGTATAAATTATCAGATTTTTTGAAGTTAGGGTTCAAAAGTTATTTTACTTTGTTTTATGAGAGACCACTCGTTAATAAGTAATGTTATTGATCCACTGATTATTGTTGTGTTATTCAAATTACGCTTTACTTTAATTATTGTTTTAGAAATGTTGTTTTACATAAATAATGAATTGCCATATTATAAATAGTTATTACATTGTGTAGAAAATTATTAATATTAATGTATTTGACTTACTAAGGTAAAGCAGTGCATAATTATAATGTCCGTTAACAGATGGCGCTTGATGCTCCGTACTGCTTTACCATAGTACATATAGTTTGTGTCATATCTGAAATGTTAGTCAGTCGTCGTTCAGCATTTGAAGTGAAATGTGCTCCAAGTGGAATTATTTACATTACCTTGAGTATTTTTATTTGAAACGGTAGTCCAACAGTAGGTAGGTATATTGTAAGATGACAGTTGACTGTCAATGTGGTTGTTTACAAACTAAAACTTACCTACTTAGTCACTATTATTCCTTTTATATTTTATCTCTCATATTAGTTGATCCTGTCGACGTTATGAACAGCCAAGATGTTCACCGAGTTCTATAGACTATTCCTAACAATCCCTTACATTATTCATGGGTACCTACGAAAATGCATTCATATTTTACGTAAATACGGATGTCTCTTTAAAGATGCAGTTCCACACTATCCCTTTTATTACAAGTAATACAACAAACAGATACCGATACAAATAATCTAAATGTTCTAGATTTTGTCTCAACTCAGCGTACCAGCGTAATCAAAGACTTAAAAATGCACAAACAGATTCACACACCGCATTTCAATAAAACAGCAAAGATGCTTTTGACAACTGACAGATGATTTTCTTGAAATATCAATAAAACATTGCCATAGTCAAGCATGTATGGATGTTGATATCGATTATTCTTATCGATTATTTACGTACATTTAGGTGATAATTCATGTAAAAATCATAAAATGTAATGAACAAAATATTATTTGCTGATTTTTTATTCGTAATTGAATAAAGAAACATAATGCATTAATATATTATATTATAATAAATCGTGAAAATCGATTTCTGATCAAGTTAAATGGTTTTATTTTACGCATGGCAAGTTTTGAAAAGGTGCATTGCGTTTTGTTGTCAATAAATTAACGTTTAGTTATTTATTGTTATCTTTTTTTAAATCCCTTTTTTTAAACGTTTCCAAAGTTCTAAAAATATAATAAATACGTAAAAAGAACATCTTTAAGGTCCTTTATAAGTGCTCAATGTCTTATATCGAAACACCAACTAAAGTTGGCGATGGCGGTACGAAATCTGCCGTTCTCCTTTGTGAATAACATCAACCAGCGCTGTGGCTGTCTCGCATAGGCTCGCAGCATTATGTTGAGCGATGGCCGTTTTGCGTGGATGTGACGGACGCACATTTTCCCATTAGTTTTTGTGTTTGTGTTCTTTCTTTGCGTCGTGTTTACTGTAAATAAACGTATTTTCTTTCTTTCTTTATCTTCGAGCCAGCGCCGTGTTGAATAGGGCATGCATTCCGGAATTTCGTAATTCCGGAGTTCCGTTTTTTTTCCTTCTGATATTTCAAATCCGGAATTGAGAGGAGTAATATCGGAATTCCGATATTCATAGTTTTTTGATATTTTGATTATTATTTTATCTAAACGCAACCAAACTAGTCTGTGGAACTTTCCACAAGCCGCTAGACGGCCAATGTTTAATTAGAGTAATAAGGGAGAAAGATGTTTAATTTGTTACTAAAAATGATTAAAAGACTGATATAATTATAAATCTTGTTTGATTTTAAACAAGCTTTAAAAGTTACCAGTTCTGGAATTCCGGAATCAGATCTCCAGTATTGGAACTCAGTTCCGGAATTGAGAACCTTCCGATATTGTATGCCCTAATGTTGAATGTTGATAATCTAATTGCGATCTAGAATATCTAGATCACATAAAGCTATTCTACGAATGGAAATTATGTATAACGTGACTGTGTCAATAAAGTATGAGGAAATTTTTCATATTGCGACAACATCAGCCTTTTAATTCTTCATCTTTCAAAGTTTCATACTGAGACACGAAGCAACAAAATTCGATCTAAATAAAAACGGCCACATTCCTCTAGATCAGTGGTTCTTAACCGGTAGTCCGCTGACCACTGGTGGTCCCTGGAAGCTCCCGAAGTGGTCCGCGAAGCCATCCGAAAAATATTAAATAAGTGACAGCAAGTCACAGACACAATGACACGCGGCGAGAGTGCGCTACGAGAGAGTGAGAGCCAGTCAAGTCAGTGTGGCCAGCCGGGACTCGTCAAATGTTACCTGAAATTTAAATTTTTTTATTGACAAAGATTCGCGAAATTGCTATAAGTTACCTAACTTTATTTTTATCGTCAAATCTATGGGGCTCTCGGCGCTTCTGATAATTAAAAACAAGCACCGAAATAATTTGGATGCTAGTGTCTACATGCGTTTCGCTTTGAGTAGCACTGAATCAAGGATTCAGAAGTTAGTAAAGAGTATGCAGTCACAAAAATCGCATTAAAATATAATAATTGTTGTAAGCCAACAGCTTTTTTTTTGTAGATAAAACAACCCTTTAAGTTACATATAATTGTTTATTACCTCAGACAGTTGGTGGTCCATAGTAAGACAGAAATTTTGTCAAATGGTCCCTCATCACTATAAAAGGTTAAAAACCACTGCTCTAGACCGTATTTTGTTGCTTCGTGTATCAATATTAAACTTTATAAAAGGTATAAGTTTTTAAACTGTCATGGTCACTAATATTATTATTAACATAAACGGGATATTGAGCGAGAGCCTGGAATCCAGTGGTTCAGCTGTGTAAAAACCGAAGAAGTGCCGAAAAAAGTTCGCGAGCGGACACAGTCAGTTTCGTGTGTCGGGAACAGGGGGTCTACTCCCTAAGCACGAAGTCCGTCGTTTCGGCCTTCGTTTCGGGCGTTTCCTACTCCCTATCACCAACGGACGGACGATTCGTTCGGGGCCCGACGAAGAATGAATGACAACACGATTTGACAACAGTCCCTACTCCCGATTTGTTTTTGCCCGTCCGAAAAGTTGAACTTGACGCTTGTTTTGACGGAACCTTATGTCAGGTGATACGACATCAAAATAGTTATCGTTCCGTCGACGAACGATTATAATTGTTAACACTATTTAGAGACAAAGTAAGGAATTCCAAAGAATGGCTGCTGTTTTATTGCTTGACGAAGCTATATAGGAAGAGCGGAGGCAACGTCGACAATATTTACGCCAAGAATTTAGGTTGGCGAGTATTCCCGACGTTACTGACTTATCTTAAAGCTATTTGGCAAATTTTGCTATTCTGAATTTAACGTTTTTAAACTAAAATTTAGATTTTCTAACTAAATCTGACTATTATTAATCGCGATTAAAAAGATGTAGAATAAAATCAATTAGTTGTCATGAACTAAACTTCACACCAATATCTCGACTACTGGTACAAAATCAGTACTGTTACTGTATATATTTTTTTCTTTTCTTTTGCTTATATCTCGAAATGGTGCGTCCTATCGCAAAAATAATGAAAATTTCGACCCCCTTTTAGATACCCCAAACCCCTAAAATTCAACATGTTAGTAATTTTATTTATTTTTTCCACACCAAAAGTGAAAAATTCTATATAAAGCACGTTGACGCTGCCCAGCTCTTGCGCTCTTCCGGCCAGAGTCCGTGTCCGTGAGTTTCTGCAGCGGTTGGGGCCATTTTACGAAATGAATAAGAAAGAAACTAAAATAACATAATAATAAAACTTCCCGGCTATTATCGTTGAATTAATTTGAAAATTTCAAAAAGGAAAAAGGCAAAGGTATCAACAGGATAATGCCGGTTTCCGGACAAAAATGTCAAAAATAATTCTAATCTTTATAATAAAAAGTATATTGTTAAAAATGTAGTCATTTTCTAAGGAAAAAATATTGATTTTTGTTTATTTAGCTTGAAAACCACAAAATAATTAAACCGGTAATCGACCGGTAAAATAGCACAACTCTATTGTCATCAATCGCCATGCGTCTTTCGTGCACGAATATTGTCTACGATTCTGTTGGAAACTGATGAATCTGAAATTACTAGGGAGTAGGGTTCAGTCCGACGCGTCGGACTACTAACGGACGGGCCCGTTACTTCGTTGACGGACTTAGGGAGTAGACCCCCAGAATCGAGTTGCGAGTGACAGTGGTAGCGGTACTGAGTGCAAAAAACGAACAAGAAAGAGGGTAGACCGTTTTGTCTGCTCATAAACACCCACCCGCAGTGACTTCAGTTTATCCGTGATCATGGTGCTTGCAACAGCGCCGAAATATCGGGAACTCATAACAATTAATAAACATGGTAAATATCCCGTTTATGTTAATAAAAGGTATTAGAAAACTGGCTTATTCCACAAATCCCCCTTTTGAGGAAAAGTGGAATCTATAAAAAACAGTCTAGGATTCACCCCTGATAATCCGGCTTATTCCACTAATCCCCCCTAAGAGAATGCCCCTAAGGGGCAAGGGGAATTTTCAGGGGGGATTTGTGGAATAAGCCTAGAAAATTCTAGCCACACCGATGTAGTTAATTGTGCCGTTTTTCATAATTCCTTCTCATTCACGAGATAATAATGTTTTTATAGGAGTGACGTTAAGGCCCAGATATATGCCAGCGACCTTGAGTGGTTAGCTTGCGTGTTCTGTACTGAGCTCACGAAACGCGTCGTACGTCCAGCCAGTAATAGGACTCGCCCATCCAGGAGCGCTGGCCCAAATAAAACGCATTATTAATTTCTTACACATACAACAAAAGGTATTTTAAGAAAACACGTATACTAAAAGATCAATAGTTAAATTATCTTTAAAAAGGTGAAGGTTTTAGAAAAATACGCTTGATAGATTTTGCGTGATTCTCAGTTTTTTATCCGCGTTAGACATAGTTTTACAAATTAATTTCACTATGTAATATAGACATAATCTAAAATATTCACATATTTAGTTATTAAGAAAATGCTCTAATTTAACATTATATTTTTTTCAAATCATTAACACTACTCGTTTAGACGTGATCTTCAGTATAAAATCCGGTGACAGTGCTCTTAAATACCTACCAAATGCGCGAAGGAACCGCTCGCAACTTCGCGAGCTTACGTCAGTCGGCTCGAGCGTCGATCATAGCGCCTTCACATTCAAATCTACATCTACACTTCTACACTAATATTATAAAGAGGAAAGATTTGTACCTATTTTTGTATGTTTGTAATGAATAGGCTCAAAAAGTACTGGGCCGATTTAAAAAATTCTTTCACCAATAGAATGCTACGTTCTTCCAATTTGACATAGGCTACATTTCATTTTGAAAAAAATTAGGGATCCTTGGTAAAATTTGAACAATGTAACCGAAGGTGTAGAAAAATGAGTCTTAAAATGTCTTTCGTATTGTCTACCCCGTGCGAAGCCGGGACGGGCTGCTAGTAAGACATAAAGAAATCAATCAATAAGGAATCGTACAAGCCTCCAAGCATTGTTTTCACCATGAAACGCTAACGCTAATTGACTTGTTGTCAATTGGCCAAAATTGCCTGTTATGACGCTCATGGAGTCATGATTAACTTTAACTATCCTGACCTACTTTGTGTTTACTTGTAATGAAACTGGTTAAAATGTCTTGCTACAGGCCTTAGTAAGTTGTTAAGGGTCCGTGCACGAAAAAAACTCGTTTTTGTCAATTTCTTATCTAATTGTCAGAAAACTTGAAATAATCGAAACATTAAGTCTGTGTAACTATAAAAGTACAGTTTTCATGGTGCGAAACCATTCGTGTCAGTCACAGCAGCTTTTAATAGTTTCATCATTTTTGTGCTCTCCAAAGTATAGTTTATTTCGCCATTGATTTACTTAATGAAGATATTGTATAATCATTAAATAAAATTTTGATTATATTTTAAGGATAGCTGAAGACTAATTTGTGATTTTTAAATTTCTTGATATGATTTGCTAAATAATAGGAAAAATATATATTACTGACGAGATTTAAAACAAAAAAAGGTTTTTTCAATATAATTTTTCTGCTATATTTTGTATGGAAGTTGAAAAAAGTGGTTCCGCTACATGCAAGTAGACCATATAATGATGTTGATGATAATTTTTAATGTTCAAAATCAAAAGTAGTTTCATGTAGAATGATGATCAAATGTCAGTCTCGCGTCATTTTTCGGAAAACTTGTTGCAAATATTAGTGATTTACCGTGAGTACTTAATTTATTTGAAAAATCCCTTTCAGCCACATGCAAAACAAAGAACACGACTTTTCAAATCTCAAATAATTTTGTTTAAATTATGTTTCCCTTTCTCACAAACAATGAACAAAATTGATCAAAATCAGTCGATTTCGTGCACGGCCTCTTAAGGATGGAATAAAACCATTGGGGACATTATTGGAGGCAATAAAATTTTGATGGTACGGAAGTTTTGATGGATATAGCGTTTGATTAGTGATAGGGCGTGCAAACACGAATTTTCGGTTTTCGTAAAAACCGGAAACCGGACAAAATTTACCGATTTTTGAAAACCGGGGTTGTGAGACATAACCTCCTACCTCCTTATTACTACTGATCGTTTTTTCTCCTCTACCGAATATCGATCGTTATTTCTCCTGACAAAGATTATTCTGTTTATACGTAAGAATATCTGTAAAAAAAAAACAAACAGCCTTTTTTTTGACGAGCTATGCGACCATGAATGTAGGGTACACAAATTTTTTGTTATTCGAAATTTCAGTGTTGGTCCCATAGTGAAAGTTGTTCATAATAATGAGTATAATGACCACTTAAGAGGATGCCCATGAATTCGATTTCGCCCTAACTAATATCATAAACAAAAACTTTTGTTCTATCAAATCAAATATATATTTTTTTTTTTTCCTATGACTTTTAAATAAACTTTCATACAAAAATTAAAAATATTTAATATCAACGCTCTAAATGTATAGAACAACGTAATCTTGAAGGTTTAATTTTGGTAAACGTATTATGTTTTGTAAAAAGACACAATACAGACAAAGAAAACAATAAAGACAGTATAAAGAAATACTGTGCTAATATACAAATTATTATAAAGAAATAAAATGATACTATGACACACTTTAAATCAAATAACGAACATATATACCCAACGTCAAGTAATTCAGATAATTTATGTAAACAAAGTAATTTCAAGAAATGTCACTGTCAAAATGACAGGACAGTGGTGCAAAACATTTTATCGTATTTTTTTTTTTGTAAATAATAATCTATAAAATTAAAGTGAATTAATTATTTATTTATGTACACACAAAATAGTTGACAGGACAATATATTAACATAAAAGAGCACAAAGGTACTGCTTATTTCAAAAGAAATTTCTTCCAGCAGACCTGCGAGAGGAAGTAGTAGTATTTATAAGAACTATGCAAAAAAAATACCGTTGTCAAACAATGTTTTGTGTAGTGTGTCGGAGACACGGCCTATGGCCGTCATAATCAGCCCTTTTAAGTCCATTGCTAGACGTAGACCTCCCAAAATCGATTTCCACTCAAAACAGTTTTCATCCAAAATGTGGCTAGATATGCTACTTAAATTAAGAATCTATGAATGAGAGTTGTAATATCAGTGTTGTTGAAGATGTAAAAATTTGAAAATGTTTGGATCTCCTGCATTGTTACCAGTATCATAAAATATTTTATACCAGAAAATCTCCTTTTTTCAATAACTTTGTTTAAAACCGAAAATTTATAAAAATAATTACGGGATGATTATTATTTAATTATTATTTCTTAAAATCAGTACTTAAAAGAAAATGGAACCTTTTTTTTCGCCATTTTAAGTGAATTACCATTACGAAGATATTTTTGTGATATGTTATCCCTTCTGTTTACATAAATTATCTGAATTTCAGATTTTGGGTATAGATACAACGTGCGGAGTGCGTCTAACTAATGCCATAACTAATCCTCTGGTAATTCTAGGCGTACCCAGGATTGTACCCATAAACGACAGTACGCAACAAAATAAAAAAAAAATACGCGACTGTTATCGTAATGTGTGCTCGACGCATAATCAACGTATAGTGTACTGTAATAACATTCACAAGGTGGGTGTGTGCCGGCTCGTTGATAATGATAAATCTCGCGTGACTGACAATGACTCATCGAACAAGATGAGAATGCGTAGTCCATTGTAACGCGACATATGGAAGAGGGAATTAATTAAAACCGGCCAAATGCGTGTCGGATCGGACTACGCACAATGAAGTTTTGTAGATGGGATGAATTGATCCCAAGAAAAAACTTAGTAATTACATTATAGTCATTGACATATATGTATATTACATGAATAAAACAGTTTATTTATTATGCATTCTGTAGTTCTGAAAAACAAGTTATTATTAATTACTGTCGCTATACCGTGCAGTGTAAAGGTTCAGGCATCGGACATTCTAGATATTTCTACATTAAAAGGTACTGGAACTATCTGAGGAGTATATAAGGCCGGTATGGACCCCGACCCAGGTCTCCGTCTATTACCCGGGTCATGGATTGGCTAGCTCTGATAAGTGGGTCGGGTATAGGCTACATTGACCTGTAGAAGCGCCATAAAGTCACCATCTCGTCGCTGGTCGTCTCCGTCGGGCCTCCCCCGGATAACTGGGGTTCTCGCCTGGTGGGGACTGACCGCCGAGATGTCGTGAAGAGACGACACTGTGCAGCAGTGTCGCGGCGCGACTGCAGAAACAATCTCAGATACCCTATCACAGGACCCGCGTCGAGCAACGCGGGTCCATCATCCTCAAGCCGTCCAAGGCTGACCAAATGAGGGGCCCATATTAATGGGCCACCGTGAACCCTCCGCTGAGAGGGAGCGATGCTCCGGTTCCGCAGGCCACGCCCCCGCAAGCGGGGGCGTAGCGACATCCAGATCGACCCAGCAGTGCAAGTACGTAGGACTCGATTCGATAAATTTGACAATTATTCTCGATAAAATGAGTTTTTATCGAATCGAATCGATGTCGCAAGTATGTAACTTCTACTTTAACGATCGGTAAATAAACTCTAAAATTTTAACGAATTTAAAGAAAATGCACGAAACGACAATTTTACAGTTGAGATCGCCAATTTACGCTGTCAAGCTCGGTAATCTATCGACACCTTGTAAAAGCCCGATAAGCATAGCGATCATTAAGTACTAATACGAACAAGATTGATAAAAATGCAAACCTTAGCGATCTCGATGTCTTATCGAGATATCGTGGGCCGATTCGAGTCGTTAAGGATCGCTTGTCAAATGGCAATACTGAGGACGTCCACAGACAAAACATTTAAGGTGGGATTGCTGTGGCACGACTAATGTCAGAGATATTAAGTTTTTTTTTTCATTCATTTTTGGATTGTAAACAATATTTATGGGTATAATTGAAAGAAGCTACACTGTAATTTAAGCTACGCTTATAATTTTAAAATTGCTTGAGACATTTTGCAAAAAAACCTTTACTTACTTATTCTATGAATGACCCACCCGGACACGGCGACTATGGCGGCACGAGCGCGGTGAATTTAGATAATTAATCATCATATTTTATCAAGTAATTTTAAATTATAGTTTTTTTTTTAATCGGTTCCATGATTCGTGTTTGAATAGATACACCCTATAGATATATACTTTCTTTTCTTTTGCTTATATCTCGAAAATGGTGCGTCCTATCGCAAAAATAATGAAAATTTCGACACCCTTTAGGAAACTCATAAACCCGTAATATACACATGTAGACAATTTTTATTTATTTTTTTCCATACAAAAAGTGAAAATTTCCATATGAAACACGTTGAGGCTACCCCGCCCCTGCGCACCTCCAGCTCTAAAAAAAATAATGAGATAGGGCAAACAAGTGCAACGTTGCGAAGCTAAAAAAAATACCACGTGGAGTCGCGATTGTCAAATTCGATTCACCCTGCAATAAAGTCATAACTTCATAAGTCCTAAATCCATGATTAGTAATGATCGCTATGCTTATCGGGCTATTGCATGGTGTCGATAAATTACCGAGCTCGACAGCGTAAATTGGCGATCTCAACTGTCAAAATGTCATTTCGTACTTGCATTTTCGTTAAATTCGTTAAAATTTTAGAGTTTATCTACCGATCGTTAAAGTAAGTACCGTATTTACTTTCTTTACGTGTTACGTACTTCCAAATTCGTTAACAAGATCGATAAAAATGCAAACCTTAGCGATCTCGATGTCTTATCGATGCAAAGTGCGTACTTGCACTACAGGTCAGTCGAAAAACAAGCGATCAAGCAACAAGTAAACTTAAAACGATACCAGCGATCTTCAAGTGCGACTTAAGAGTGATCATATTAATATAAAATTACTTAGATAAAACACATTAAACTTGGGGAGTGGGGGCTCATTACGTCACAGCTACATATAAAATCTAGTGAGAAGTGACGTTAAGCCACATTTGAACTCAATGTATTGCTGTAATGTTTTGATTACGTAAAAAAAGAAAAAATAAGTGTCCAATATTTTTTAATAATCTACATAACAGACAAAAAATATTTTTTTAATCATCATCCCTAATCTCGAGAGCTATCCCTCTCAATAAATTGAGGATGAGGCGCTAACGCTTTTAACAACAGAAACATTATAAATCACAATGTAGTCTGACTCAAGATAGGTCATGCTTCACGCTTAGGCACAAATCATTGAATTGTTGTGGAACAAACAATTGTGTTGTTTGTGACACAATTTAATTGTACTTGTTACTTGTAAGCACCGCAGAAATGTCTCGATCCTTGAAGAACTCAATCTAAAGAAAACTTTGATCAACCAGCCTGCAAAATATCGTGAGATACTTCGGCCACATTGCCCGCAGAGGTACCAACAACATGGAGCGTCTAATATATCTAGCTCTTAAGTCCAGTGTCTCATTATTTGGAGCACTTTCTCGGGTTATATAGCTGACCAAGATCGTTGTTTTGCTAGCAAAAACTTTAAAGATTTTTCGTGTGATTCCCATAATATTGCTTTGCATTTAATAGCTCCCGGTGCATGTAGAGCTAATGGGCAGATTGAACGCATAATGAGAACATTAAAAAGTATGCTTACCGCCGTTGAAACCAGTGAGCAATCATGGCAAGATGCCATTGAAGACATACAAATTGCACTTAATTGCACAGTTAATCGGGTTACTAAATCTAGTCCTTTAGATTTACTCGTATTGATTGGACGAGTTGCTAATAGACCTCTAGGTTTGATGACTGTTGACAGTGAAGAGATAGAAGTAAATCTGTCCCGTGTAAGGGAACAAGCAGCCCTGGGCATAACTAAAAGTGCCGAATACGATAAAGCCCGATATGATAAGACTAAAGCTATTTTGAAAAAGTTTTAAGTTGGAGACTTTGTACTTATTGCTAATGAGGAACGAAACCAAACTAATTTAGATTCTAAATTTAAGTCTCTATAGAATTTAAGAACTATTGGATGGTGATAGATATTTGTTAAAATCTTTGAGTACCAATAGAATTTACAAATATGCTCATGATCGTGTAAATAGTACCTACCATAATAAAAACCCTGTAATTCCTTAAACAGTCTTGTTTATCCCGATAAAATGGGAACTTCAAACCCTGACGATATACCGCTCGGCACTCCTGATCTTCTTCTCCTGATC
Source organism: Dryobota labecula (assembly GCA_947523025.1). Taxonomy (NCBI): domain Eukaryota; kingdom Metazoa; phylum Arthropoda; class Insecta; order Lepidoptera; family Noctuidae; genus Dryobota; species Dryobota labecula. The sequence continues at coordinate 5,651,911 of OX383314.1, forward strand.
TTATGTGCTAGAGGCCGAAGCCCAAAACGGTGGTCGGATCAAATATCTGAGCAATCTCTCTACCACTACTCCATACAAGTTTAGACGTGATTAAAAACTTGCCTACTAAAATTACGTCAATTTACGTCAAGCGCTGATTAATTTGACAGGACTAAAATAAAATTTATCTTCTGTCCTTTTCTTAATGAAATAGAAAGAAAAAGATGCACTGAACTTAAATTTAGCTTAGTTTGTACATTTTCAACTTTGCCCTTACGCAACGCATCGGAAAATCCTTTAGTTTCCCAAGCACCTATACTTTTATAGCCGGAGTTCGATACTCAGAGGGAGCAAAATGTTCTGGTTTGATTGGTGGTAGGGCTTGGTCTAAGTCCGCCTGGCTAGCTACCACCATCTGTTTTAAGTCTGTCGCCATAGCAACAATGTTAACAGCATTTTTGTGTTTTGGCACTTAGGTAAGATAGCCAGTTCCTCTGCGTCCAAGGATTCCGGGTGAAGCTCGCTTCCACCTACAGCCTGTTCATCACTTACTATTGTTAAGTTTTGTTCCTTTTAACAGTAACATAGGTTTTTGGAAGATAATTGTTTAAATTAGTTAATTTTGTTAGGATTTTTGTGTTAAATGTTTTAAATATTATCAAAGGATTTGTAAACGATTCTTTTTATTGTTTGGTAATATCAACTCTTGATTTAATATTGATTGGTGGAAGGTATGGCGGGAAAATAGGTCGCTCAACGATTGGACCACGACACTGGTATCGCCCGATATTGTGAGCCAATTGGAGAGCGGGATTTGCCGCGGGCACTTTGGGTTTTTTTTTTACCAGCGGGTACTGGCGCAGACGGGCATTCGCCCCTGGATCTTCGATTGCGAAATTCGATTAGAATAATTAGTTCTAAACATTGCAATAAGTATTTTGTTCTTAACCTAGTAAACAGAACTAAGTGAACATATGAGTTTGTCTTAATACAGTCTTCCCAGCTAGTTTCCCTTTGAGAGTTGTGACCGCTGAGGCTGTTAGCGTTCATACTATCAAGATGAAGGCCAAAAGATTATCCGTTGTGGTTAAAAAAAGAAACACTTTGGTGTTGAGCTGAATCCGGTAAGACTAGAAGCCGACTCCAACATAGTTACTATTTTAAACTGTAAGACCTTTTATACCATGTTTTGAGGAAATAAATATATTATTATTATTTCCAAAAGGCAGATGATAAACCACTTTCCATCAAATGGGCTGTTGTCGACTAAACTATTACATAAGCTACAATTGTAAGGCAACAACAACAAACATTTCTATTACACGACGTCTCCGCCGTTGATTGGCTACAATTGTGCCTATATCCGGCCACAGCAGGTTATTGAGTGGACTTATATTGAACTGCACCCGTAGAACGGATGGTGGCGCCTGTGTTGGATCATTTAGCTCCCTTCAAAATGGTTGAGTTGAATGGTGCTGATCCATGCGTCACGTTCGTGAACGGGCGCCGTCAGTTGGGACTGGTCATCTCTTAGCTGCCACGGCTTATTTAAAATTTATTGTTTCCACATATATATATTCGTTGTCGCCGGGGTGCCAGCTGTTTTAGAACCCAATGGCTTGGCACGCTACGATGGGAAGAGACCAGATCATGCCATGGAAGTTAGGTCTGCATTTGGTGTGGGATGCAACATGTGTCGACACCCTTGCGCCATCCCATCTTCCTAGCACGGCTGGCTATGATGGGGCGGCTGCTACATGTGCGGAAAACCTCAAACGGTGCAAATATAACAACCTTATTGGGAGCTATATGTTTGAGCCATTTGGGTTTGAAACTCTATGACCGTGGGGTCCGAGTGCCCACTTAGTTTTTCGAGACATCGCCAAGCGATTGGTCGACTCTTCACGTGACCTGAGGGCTGGCTGATTTCTTGGCCAAAGAATCAGTATTGCCATACAACGTGGCAATGCTGCCAGCCTTTTGGGCACTTTTCCTGTTGACAGCAATGCTGACGAATTTTTTGAGGGCCTTTGATTCTTTCCCCTACCTTTTTTACATACTTGTACGTATTATTATCTAATTTCCACATGTGAACTTAGGTGGTAGGTTTTCTTAGGATTATTTTTGATTATATTTTTTTCTATGTTCGACAGGTGTTATTGGGTTTTTCTATCAGGAATTTCTCAGTTGCATCCCGGAGTCTGGATTTGTGCTCGGTTGATGGAGATAGGCTCGCCCCCTATTATAAGGGACTTAAACATAACTCGCGAAATGTGGATGTACCTACTATATAAGGTTACAATGGGCCCTTTCTTTTGATGTCACACAGTACAGATTGGAAAACATTGTTTTCTTCTAGTTTTCCCCCCGAAAGTGACCCCCATATTATTATACAAAATTAATTCATTTACATTACACGTCGCGTGTTTGGGTCACAGAAGTTCGTATGTATACACACGGCTCCAGATCAAGCTATACAAATCCAGTTTATGCTGACCTCTACAATAAAAGAAATCCTATACAATGCGAGATCAGCTTATACTGGAAACTAATAGCTTGATTTGTAACCGTGCGTACCAAATGTCAATATAATCGGCCCAGTAGATTCGGAAGCTGTGACAGACAGATACACGAGTGATCCTACAAATAAGAGGCCATAGATTACAGGAAAACCTATATAAGAAGTCTATGGTCTTAATATGTATAACATGGTAAATATCTCGTCAAAAATGTATATAGATATGTAAGTTTGTACGCATAATGCGTACAAACTTACATATCTATACACATTTTTTACCTCTTTTTACCTATTGTGGTATAGTAATTTTATTCTAGGTAAGTGCATTGTCGCCACATATAACACCTATAATTAATAATTACTGTATACAAATATTGTTGACATTTTAAAATAGTAAATATGGAGTTTCTTGCCCATTCTTCTCCATACGTAACTACCGTTTGGAAGGGGCAACTAGAATCAATTCATTATTTTTGTAAATTTTGACGTTCAAAAGTGCAAAAGTGAAAAGTGAAATAAATGATTTGACTTTGACTTTGACATTTTTTTTTTTTTTGCATTTGGAATGTATGAGAAAACTTGTTATTCAACTACAATGTTAAGTTTTTTCTTGGAATAAACTCATCCATCCCAACTGGTAACTGCAGAACAGAATCATTCATTGTGCGAGGTCCGAAACTCACTTGACCGGTTTTTTCCAGAACCATCTCATCAATACAGCAACATAGTACATACTACTCTGCACAGTCCTTTGTTTCAGTAAAGGTAAATAAACCTTACAATAAAACTCCACACATAACAAAATCAACCATATTCTGAAGCATATAAGATTCAAACTCCACTATCCTTAGTCTGTAACAACATGTCTCAATTACGGAGAATTGAACTTTATGAAGAAGAAAATAAGTTAGATATTTGTGTGTTTATAAGTCATATAAAAACAACAGTTGACTTCCGAAGTGTTGTGATAGAGATCAGTATCGTTATCGATATGACGTCACTCATTAATTGGAACAGTCGTGCAGTGCTTACTGAATAAATAAAGCAAGTTTTATATTACTGGCGAGTGAGGATTTTAAATTAGCACGCGCGTGGTGCGGAAAGGGATCGAAATAAAAATGAAAAAATTAAGTGTAACTCTTTCTAACGAATCTTAAAGGGACCGAGCATTTTTTTCGTTATACAGAGTTTTGGTTATAAGGAGGGTAGGACCTCACAAGAATTACTAGAATTACTAATGATTAATGTAAGAAATCGTCGGTGCGCTTGCCAAATCTGATATGTGCATTTGAAGAACTTTTCAGGACAACATAAAAACTGTTTTTTTCGTCACTTATTATCTTCTCAAAATATAAAAATACAACAAAATATGGCAAATAATATTATGTTTTGCCATATTTTTTTGTATACGAAAAAAAAAAAACTGTTTTTATGTTGTCCTGAAAAGTTCTTCAAATGCACATATCAGATTTGGCAAGCGCAGCGACGAAATATTTAAATTTTATGTTATAGATAAAATTACCATTTATTATTTTACTCAAAACAGGACTTCGGTTTTTCTATCTCAATTAGTAGGGCCGATTAATAAAGGAAACTCAATTTTCAAAATACCTGCCTAGGTTAAAAAAAGAAGCATTTATTTTTATATTCATCAAAAAATATACTACAAAAAGCAAGATAAATTTTCAGTCATTTTTGTAGTTGTCAGCGGAACAAGTAAGTACGAATAAATAGGTGATAATTTTAAGCAAGAATAAATCTTAGCAAGTTTTTTATTTTTTTTCTTCTATCGGCCAGCCAATTATCGCTCGGTTTCTGAAAATGGGACAATTTGCGTCCCCAGGTATTTTTTCGGGGATACCGGGACGAAGAACCGAAAAAAGGGACGGTCCCGTTCAAAACTGGACGTATGGTCACTTTAGTTATAGATCACAGCACACCTCAATTCTGCTATTACAACAGTGTCAGAATGGTCTATCATTGATTTCATAATTGTTGATTTTGACAAGTTTGGTAATCTACTAATATAATGGCGTCATTATGACTTTCCAATGGTCAGCCACTGACACTCCATTGAAAGAATTGGTAATCTCGTACATAATGAATGACAAATGAAACTTCCTACTAAACTTCCAAGTTCCTACTACTTCAGATTGCATATAACACTAATAAATAATATGTAAAAATATATATAAATGAAATCTGGCATGAATAAATCTTCAAAATGCCATTGTAATACAATTCTATTACGAGACCATTGACCGACCAATGATCGAACATTATGAATTTAGCAGATTACGAACTTTTAGCAAAATGACAATGGGATCGTGAATTCGTGTTGGAGTGACGAATTTATAAAAATAGCAGACTTGGGCCCCAGGTATGATATGGTTTAAAGAACTTTTGTCATATGTTTCACCCATATTCAAGCAAAAAAATAAATGATTTGAATTTCAGTTTGACTTATTAGAAAGACAAACACGAAATAAAAAGCCTATCGATATTTTTTAACACGCAAGCACATCACTTTTACATGTAACACATGAAGTAAAGCAAAAAAAAAAACTCGCCAAACTGGTTTCGACTCAAAACAGTTCATTCGGACAATGCCTTTAAAAACTAATACCTTATCACATATGGGTAGTCGATTTATTTTTTATTACAAACTAAAATAGTCTACTTTTTGATTGAAATCTCTTTGCAAAAAATCTTTCCAGCCACTAAGAATAGTATAAAATGTTTTGCGGCGTGGAACTGTGGTCGAACAGGGGCCTAAGTCTACTAATTTACAAACGTTGCAATGGTCTCGCCATTGTGAGCATTTGACAGTGTTTGTATGGCAAATCTGTCAAAAACTCACAATGAAGAGACCATTGCAACGTTTGTAAATTAGTAGACTTGGCCCCCAGGGCGATGGTGACGGTACGAAAAAGCAGCCTTAAGGCGCTACCCCGAGAAAAACGCGTTTTTAGAGGCTGTTAACTCATTAATTAAGAGAAATAAACTACATCTAAAAACACATTAATTATGTACGATATCCTACCATCACATTGCACGTTCTTATTTATTTTTAAGTACTAAAATTATTGATTGCATGCATCTTTTGCTAAAGTTGACGTTCCATTAATTTGAGAGTTACACTAATGGATAGATAATTGTAGAATCTTAATAATTCAAGTTTTATTTAATTTCAAAAGATCACTCTTCTTTTCTTATTAAAGTAATTCCAAAAATTGTGTGAATTCGGCGTACGCAGGGAGCAAGACAGAGCGTCCCCGCTGTGACGGGATAGAGAAGGACCGAACGCACACGCTACTCGCTAGGGCCTTAGTCTATCCACAGAAACAAGGGCCGTGTCTGGGACGACGCCTTAAAGTCTATCCATAAACAAGGGCCGTGTCTGGGACGTGACAGGGCCGTGGCACACATAAGCAGTGTTTCCACTTTTAGGGATTTCCCCCTTTTTTAGAGTAATATGACCAACACTTTGTAAGTCTTAGGGTTGTTTTATTTTGACTTACTTTATGGAATTTTGGGGTAACACTGAACTTGAGTTGGTAACCCTATTGCTTATAGTAGGCACCACCCAATGTATTACTTTATGGCACCACTGATTTATTAAAGGGGATCCCCTCAAACTCGTTATGAATGTAATCCGTCTAATTTTCGTTTTCCATGTTAATTGTGCTATTACCGTAGCTGAAGACGACATCGCATCGGAACTAAGTCGCTTTTTACCTAAAGTTCATTTGTTTTTTATTCTGCAACGCGAATTTGTCGCCGAACCATAGATAAAATATTTTTAATGTTCTAATGGTTAGTCGTTGGAAAGTAATTATAATTGACAATGGTGCCGATTCCCTTGTTCACAAACTAAACTAAATTTAAGTTCAGTGCATATTTTTCTTTCTATTTCATTAAGAAAAGTACAGAAGATAAATTTTAATTTAGTCCTGTCATATTAATCATATTCTAAAAATAAAATAATAGAACAGTTTATACTTTTACCTCAATTACTTATAGTCTATTTAAGGAGTAAGGTTAAAAGTATGGAGTGAACAGGATAACTATTAAGAGGGCATAAATCGGTAGGTACACCAGCACCACTTAAAAAAAAAAAAATCTCATGACTGAGAAGGAATTATGAAAAACGGCTAAATCAGCAACCTAGGGTTGCTGATTGAGCCGTTTTTCATAATTCCTAGTGGACCAATGTACACCATCTTAAATATGAATACCTACATCCACCAACCCGTACTTGGCTTGCTTGGTGGACACAACCTGGATAATTACCTACACAATTAACTAGCAAATGGTTTAAAAGAAAGTATTTGAAAGTAATAAAGAAAATAATCATTACTTAATTTATATTTCTAATGAAATGCAGGAATGAGGTCTTATTGAATAATTAAGTAGTACTAAGTCTCATTGGTAAATGAAAACAAGATGGGACACAATGGTACAGTCTGACTAAGTAATTAAATGTAATACTTATTATCTTTCCTAGAAATTCCATTGAAATACAGTTTCATTGTTTTTCTACATAATTGTTATTTTCTGTGAGTGATGTGTGTTCTAAATTTAAAAGTGGATTTAAGTTAAAGTTACTGTGAAGGTTTTAATATAGATTGATGCTTCAGCATGTCATGCACCTATTTTTACCTAACTTGGATTTCAACAAATAAATATTTAATAGGTTACCAAATGGGTAAAAATTTTTAAGTGATTAGAACTGTGCTGAAATCAAAATAAGTTTACATAAAAGTTATGGGTATTTGAGGTGTGGTTACAACAGACACACATCACACAGCAAATACTAAGCAAATCATTTTATACCTTATAGGTATAAAATGATTTGCTTAGTATTTGCTATACAATATTTTGAACACTTTTTTTAAAGAAAAATTATAGTTTATGATGGCAGTCTTTATCCAACAACAGTCATTTAATTCAAGTTTTGCTTGAATGCATTTTAAAATTAGAATGAGCATGATTAAAAGTCTCAATATTTCTATCTTCAGCTGTCTAAAGTTTAAACAGAGACAGACTGGGCAAAAGAGCATGGAACCTTTATTTAAACAAAGGTATTTCACCATACAGCCAGCATCTATGTATTTGGAGTAAATACATAATTGTCATGTTATGCACTCATTTATATTTACCATTTACAAAGGATTGGCTTCTTGCCAGTTTCCTTTTAGTCACACACAGCATGTGCCCCAGAAATGTGAACTCAAAAAGTGTTACAAAGATAAAGAAGTTAATATTCAGGCTGTATATGTGTAGAGCTTGTGCCTTGTTATATAAATTAAATAATACAAAGAATAATAAAATTGTCTGTTGGTATGTTGTCATTGTCAAATCAAAAAGTTGTCATCACAATGGATTTGATCAGCAGGAAGCATTTTAAAACTCTTTGATATTTTTTAATGAATGAAACAATGAAAGTTATTGAGTATTTTTCATATTACAGTGATAAAACTCAAATATCTGTATAGTAACATCCTAAAAAGTTACAGTTGAATTAAGGTACTTACTGAGAAATCATAGATTTAATAAAGTGTTAAGTATTCCTAAAGTATAAAACTTGCACATACAAGTTTTCCATGATTAAAACCGGGAATTTCTGTTGCCTTGCATACCAAATCGATTAGTTAGGCATTTGATTTAAAACTACAATTATAAACAATCACTTAAAAGTCGACAAAGTTAAGTTGCATGCGTAATTCATGGAAATTAAACCCAATTACTTGACCAAGCCACCAAGTAGATTCTTTTTTTATAATTTCCACAATAACACTTCTTTCCAAGTCTATAAAATGTGGCTGTGATCACATTAAACGGGCGTGGTATGCAATACAAAGTACTGATTGTATAATTAATAACAATAGATGATCTTTGTCCAACCAAATAGGTCTATGAATAATAGAACGCGAAACTAACTTTCCATTTCGAATCAAGAATATTAAATCTAACAAAGAGTCCCAACAAAACTTATATTTAAATAAAATACATACCAAATTACGTTGAGCAGCGAATACAGTGAAAAACGTTGATCAAAATTAATATAAACACACAAATCGAACACAGACACACACGCGAACTCACAGAGTCTTGTCACAAAATGTTTTCGTAACTAAAATAGTTGAACAAAATGGGTATTTTTGTGAAATTACGACAGACACCCGTCATCTCCCATGATTTTATGAGGAATGAAATGAACGAAAAAGAATGAATGAATCGTCCATCAACAATACTCGCGGAGTTTTTTTTCGCCATTCATAGTTGCGTTCCAGCCACACAAACGTTAAATATTTAACATGATTTGATTTTTTACTGGTCGCATTTGTACCTACTTTATAATTCCATGCTGGTCGCACTTGTTACCACAGAGACACAGACGTCCTTGTACGGTGGCCAGCACATCAAGTTACCATAAAACCGTCAAATTTTCTCGTTCGATTTTAAACTTAATCGCCAACATTTTAAAGTTTAAAATCGTTTGGAGAAATTTGACAGTTTCGTATAGCTTGATGTGGTGGCCATTGTACTATTTAAATAGTAGTTTATGGTTGTATTATGTAGGAGTATTACCTGTGGTATTAGCGGTAAATTGAAAAAAATAATATAATAACAAGCTAATTTTCGTAGACTTTAACTGTTTTCATGTTATTATTATTGTTTATTGTTATCTACTGATTTGAATTTCACGGGCTACTTGTAGGCCGCAAACTACCACGGGGGCCGATGCCGGTTTCCTTTACCGTTTTTATTTTCAAGCATTTATGAAAGTAATGCGCCTGAGTTTAAACTACAATGGGCCACCAATGTAAATTTTTAGGATTCTGTACAAATTCTGTACTTTAAAAAGGAAGAACGGATCCCTTAAAGGATAACTTCGTTGTTGATAGTTGTTGAGTAGTATTCAGTAGTAGGTTATTCCGTAGTAGTCTGTAGTATTCGACGTAATATACTCAAGAATAATGAAAGCAAAAAAACAGAAACTACATTCCCTAGTAGCATTTGCCGTTGGCTTCCATACGCCAACAGTTGGGAATGTATTGGCAGACGGTTAGTTATTCCGCCAACCTAAACTTAAAATAGGCCCATTGTCATAAACATGCACTATTTGCCCAACGGATAGCCAACGACGAGCCTGCTGTTACTATTCCTACTGTTGGGAGATTTTTGTAGGGATTTAAGGTATAATGACAACATTGGGCCAACTAACGCGGGCCTACTGCTTCTATTCCTACTGTTGGGAGATTTTTGTAGGGCCAATTACTGCTACTCCAACGGGGTGGTAGCAGGGTGCGCGGGGAGCGGGCGGCGGCACGCGTCGCCCGGCCCGCCCGCCATTTTGTTATTCATTTGTGCACTTGCGGCTGCGGAGTGTTTGTGAGTGTTTGTTTTGTTCGCATCAACAAAGATATTAGCCTGATATCAGGCTGGCAGGCTGTGTTTTAGTTTAGTTAGTTAACCCTTAGTGTTTGTGAAAGTGTTAAATGTATAAAGTTGTAGAGTTTTACGACGATGATGGTTACGGTGGAGAACTCGGTGTGGTGCGTGAAGAATGGATGACGCCATGGAGACTAAGACTAAGACTCATTGCATGTGTGTTACAAAACGTGTAAAAATCGTCGCTGAACATGAACCTTATCGGCTTCAAAATAAGGTTGGTTTTACCGATTTGTTTTGAAAAACTAACCTTATTTTCTTTCTTATTTCATGTATAGCGACGCGTGTACGGCAGGCGCTGCCGAGACGCGTCGCTCTGAAACAAGCTATAGAACCAACCAACATACCACCGCTTGCCTAAATATTTTATGTATCGTTGGGCCTACCCATAACACGTTTTCGTCGGGCCTTCGTAAGGAAATGTACGTTGGCCCCATCGCAGGTTGGGCCTTCGTACGCAAATCCACGTAGGCCATCAGTTGTTGGCCCAACCCGCAAACTGCCCGCAAATTGTATGCTTTTGCCAACTAACCAGAGGTAAGTGGCCCAACTAAATGCCAACAAAAAATTCTACTAGAGTTTGTGTCGAAGATTGTGGCCGTTTCAATCCAAACACAAGAAAAGTTGCAAAAGCCGATAAGCCTTTGAAATTGAACCTCCTTACTGGGCTTAAAACGAAAAGAGAAGATGTGCTGAATGAAATGAATGACAGCATCCGGAAAAGAGATGTCTTGAACCTTGAACCAAAGAATAATAAGTCTTGAACGGAATGAATAAAACTTTGCATTTGTCAGCGGAAAGCACGCAATCAGAAGAAGTTTTGAATGTCATTTCACCACCAACGGAAGTAAATATGTCTCCTAATAAAAAAAAAAGAAACAATATGTCACTGTCAAATTTTGGCGGGGATGATTAGGAATGATCAAACTCGACCAATATTAGATTGGACTATGGGCAAGAGTATGATGAGCATAGAGGAAAAGGATGAAATTGAATAATAATAAAGAATTGATTTAAAAAAAAATAACATGATACAGATTTGGAGTAGGAAAGTTTAAGGGGCAAGCTTCCCCTATAAGTGCCAATTTCACCAAAGAAAGATTGAGAGATTGCCCCTAGTTGGCACTCAGTCGCGCACGGGATATCGTTGATCGAACAGCTCATAATTACAGTTTTTTTGTGATAAATACGCATCAAAATGACTTCTTGTGCAGCTAAACAGTGTTTTAATAATACAAGAAAGAAAAATAAGACACACGGGATTAATTACCACTCGTAAGTACAGCACAAAAAGCTAATTTGTTGAAAGTTATAATAATATTTAATGGTTCCTTCGCCATGTTTGTTCTGCCACATGCAATGACATTCAAAATCGTAAACATTCGGCCAACATTCGGCAGCTAACGCGATTTCGCTCGCACGACAGCGACGTCTCATAACTCTGTTATTGTCTATCGGTAACTGTAGGTTTGCGACTGTGATCACACTGATCACAGATGTGTGAGTTTTGGTGCATGTAGTCGTGCGCCGAGCCCAGGTTTACTGATTGCGATATAAGCGCGTAACATATCTTCCTCCTTTTAATATATCAATGGGGTATACATATTACTTACGCCGACAAGTGGTACAATAAAAACTTTTTTTTTTTTTACACTCGGCTACATATCAAGCTATATAATCCAGTTTACGTGGATCTCGCATTGTATAGGATTTCCGTACAATGAGAGATCAGCTTATACTGTGCTCCTAGCTTCTGAAGTTTCATAAGTGCCCATGTAGGTTTATATGAAATAAAATATTTTGATTTTACTGGAAATGTATAGCTTGATATGTAGCCGTGTGTACAGTCGCCGTCAGATATATTGTAGCAGACAAGGTGACCAAATACTTCTGAACAATTTAAAATGTCAAAAAGTTCCATACACTACAAGTTACCATTAATATCTGAACATTCATTACTTCATTAATATCTGAGCAGATGCTTGTCAATAATTTCTATACACACAACTAACCAAAAATATCTGAACACTTACAACGTCAAGTGTATCTACGCAGACAAACACTGAGCTTAACTAATTCGTTACTGCGTGTTAAAGGACAAACCAAAAACAACTATCGACTTGATAAACATAAATTAAATTCCAGGTAACACCCTTTTTGAACACCAAATGATTGTTTTAGGTATAAATACAATGAAAAGGGAATGAAAATTGTATAGAAAATAATTTGTTTAGGATACAACTGATATTTTATGTTAATGTCAAACTATTGATAGAAAATAGACCTTGTAAAAATTATTGTAAATATTTTTTTATTTGTGACAACATAAGTAGATAAAATATTAGTATTTTGTGTAACCTCCTTCTGCATTTAATACGTCCTGTAACCGTTTTCGCATGGAAGTATTCAGATATTTTTGGTTAGTTGTGTGTATAGAAATTATTGACAAGCATCTGCTCAGATATTAATGAAATAATGAATGTTCAGATATTAATGGTAACTTGTAGTGTATGGAATTTATTGACATTTTAAATTGTTCAGAAGTTTTTCGTCACCTTGTCTGCTACTATATATCTGACGGCGACTGTACCTACACCTAAAGCACAGATTACTAAATAGTTACTGCCTAAAATGGGGATGATATAATTTTGTCTCATCTATCCCACGGTGTGAGGTATCCTTGGATAGGTCGTTTAAAAATATTGCGGGTCTGTGAGAACCATTTTTCGCGATTTCGATCCGTTTGCGTAATAATACGCTTTAAAGTGCTAATTTTTGTTAGAGTCAAGTGTCCTGCCAGCTAAATGGTTGTTTTTGGATATCTGGAAAAATTCACGGCACAGGGATATACATATAACGAAGTTAAAAACTATAACAGCTAAGTAGGCTTCACAAATTACCGAGTAATAGTAGCGTTCTCTATGCATTTTTAACACCATACTGCGATCGCCGACCCGCCTGCCGAGCGTGGCGATTATGGCAAACCCCCCCAATTGGGGGAGGCCTATGTACAGCAGTGGACGGCTGAAATGATGAATGAATGAGTCGACCAACTTACCTTTGCAGTTGTAAGAACATGTAGTTCAACTACAAAGTTTGGTCTTGAGATTGAGGTCCGAACTACGGAACACTTCATTGTGCGTGGTCCGACTCGCACTTAGCCGGTTTTTATATAGGCACTACGCAAAAAAATAAAATACAATTTTAGTTTTTTAAGGCACAATGTATTTAGCTAATTAATGAACCCCTTCATTAATAAACACGTCAAACATGTATAGTTAAACAGTCGCTAATCATTACGTAATTAACTTAAACCGACGTTTATAAATAAAAGGGCTAATGTATAAGTATAAACATAACATGCATTTTTTTGTTAACAAATATTATATTTCCAAGTAAAAATATTTAAAGGCATTTTATATTTTGACACAGTTTTGAGGGTAATATTATATTTTTTAACAAGTTACCTACACACTAGTTAACACTTTGACTGTCCGTGCATTATATGTAATGCATTTCCGACTCAGCCATGACGTTCGTGCATTACATGTAATGCATTAGGTAATACAAATTACATTGGCTTTTGTGAGTTGGACGTTTGGACTAGATTTTTTTTTCTTGATAGATGTATAGGCAAGGATACATGTAAATAAAAACACAAAAAAAAAAACAAACAAAAAAAAAATTGGTTGTCTGTAAAGGCCTTCATCCGTATAATGAGTGTAACGGGACAGTGAACGTAACGGGACAATGAGCGTAACGGGGACAATGAGTCATCCTTTTTCGTGCATGCAGCCGGCGTTCATCGATTTATTAGACGTTGTCACGTCAATACAAAAAAAAACCTTGGATAAAATAATACGGACGTCTCGTGGTACGTAGTAAATTTTGCTTGGACAGTCAACGTGTTAAATTCTATTTATTTATTTATTTTTATTTTTATTTCTTCAGGATAACAAACAATTGCGCAATAATGCTTAACATTTAGGTACAGGTATTTTATAAAACACTTAAGTAATCACGCAACCAGCTATTTAATATTATAAATAAGTTTACCGCCTTTATTCTCCGAAGGGTTATAGGACTTAAGGCAGAAGTGTACCTATACAGTATACACCCACAATTCGCATATGTTTAAGTCTCATGTAACCCGTTACATAGCAAGCCTAAGTACGGTGGCCAGCACATCAAGTTACCGCAAACTGTTAAAGGGTATAGAACCGACCTGACATATCGACCCGCCGCCATATTGGTTTATTTTTTTCGAAGTCGCGGCGCACGATGAAAGTGGTATGTATGATTAGAGGAGACTAAGACCACAGACTAAGACGAACAAAAATGTGAAGTAACATGGTAGATACCCCAGTGTTTATTTTTATTTTTATCTAGGGCATCTCAGAGTTGAGAGGTTGAGACTCTTTAACCGGACTTTCCTGTGGTTGCCATAAGCTCCTAACGAAACTTAATGCCTCCAGCCAGGGCGTAAAAACGTATAAACTAAACGACTGCGCGCTAAGGGCACCCCTGTGGGGTACGAACCTCGGCTTAGGGCAGAGTCGGAGGGAAGATGGCAAGGGACCGACGGTGGCTGGATAAAATCAGGGTTATGATTATTATTCGGGGGAATACCCCAAAGTGTCACGTTACCGAGATATTTAAGGGTAAAGATCGACATCGAGTACACGACAATCATTTTAAAAATAGACAAAATACGTGTCTATATGCGTCAGATCCAAATAATCGTTCGCAGGTTGATTATTATTATTACTGTTTATTGGAAGAGAGTAGGTACACACGGCTACACATCAAGCTATACTCTTCCAGTATAAGCTGATCTCTCATTAAACGGAAATCCTATACATTTCGAGATCAGCTTATACTGGAAATGTGTAGCCGTCTCTCTGTAGTACTAACTAAGAGCACGAGAAAATTGCTACTATAACTAATTATTTGCCTACTAAATCGCAACGAAAAAAAAAATACAAAATGGCGGCAAATGGCTCGATATGCCAGCTTCCATACAAAAAGATCGAACCCCTTTTCACGTTCAATTTTGAACTTAATTGTCAATATTTTAAAGTTTAAAATCGTTTAGAGAAATTTAAGTTTCGAGTAGCTTGATGTGCTGGCTACTGTATAATTCTACACTATAGTACAATTAAAAGTAATAAAAATAGAAGGCATACTTCGCTTCAGTCTTAAATTGCACAATCTTAAACCTAAATAAATGTCCAAGTCTTAGGGGTGATAAAAGTTCAAGTCTTAGGGGTGCCACACACCCTCCAGGGTTGTGGGTTAGTCCGAAAGGCATGCCGTGGCCCTGGCACACAGGAAAGGCAACTGAAGGAACACGGGTGGGTTTTAGTCAGTAAAAGTCTCCGCCCAGAGCGGGAGAAGTTATTTGATAATTTCCCACATAAAAAGGGTTGCCACATGCGACTTGGCAGGATTTGTAGAACAACAAAGCCGAATTGAAGTAATGAGGGCTATCGCGTATGAATTCGCCGCTAAAGGCGCTAGGGTAGTTTGAGATCTTCAAAATGTGTCACTGTTTGTGGGTGGACTACGAGGGTTTATTTCAAATTATATTAATGTTGTGAATATTTTGCAATACCTGAGATTAACTATGGCAAATATGAATTACGGGTCAATGAATGTCAGTGCTTTGAGACTGTTTCATCCTTCGGAAACTTATTTCCTCTTTTTTTCTGAACCAAACGGGATTTCGCAACGCATGCTCGATATTTTTACGGTACGGTTTTACCATATTAAATTTGATTTACAGTGCGACATAAAAGAGTAATTAAATGAGGGCGCCACTTTCTACGTAACTGTCACATTTTTGACATAAAATGCTTTAACATGGCAACAATTTAGAATGGAAATTTTTAGTTCCATTTTATTTAATTTCTACTCTTTATGGCCAAGCTGTAAATGTAAACTTTGTTTTCACGCCCGTAATAACAAACTTTTGCAGCTAAACTTCAGGATCTTACGCGACAGTGGCGCCAACTGGTGACCACAAAAACGGCACCCCTCATTACTACACATATTCGGCTCGAGGCGATCGGAAAAATCCCTTCGGCATCTACCCTCGCTGAATCATGTTCAGCGGGGTAGTAACGTAATACACTAACAGTAAGAATGGGTTTCGTTCACAAATTCTTAATGGAAAAACACTTTATCAGACCTGAGATTCGAACCCATGAACTCACGCTCAGCAGTAGCGCTTGCCACCGCTTGACCATCGAGGTAATAGACCTCTTAATATACTCTAAATATAAGGCACTTAAACTAATTACATATATGCAACTGGAAGACATCATTGTGTTTAGAAAGTTAATTAACAATTTTTGAAGTAAAAACTTCTTAAACCGCGTTGAGCGATTTTTGGTAAGGCAAAAACTTATGATTTCGCGTCACCGAAATACGCGACATGCTCGTGACATGTTGCACCAGACTGTCAGTTATTCCAAAGTTTAGAGTTTTCACTTCTGCCAGCAGTCCGTATGACTGCCTGTTTTTAACAGATAATGAACTTGTAACATACAATACGGCCGATGTATCATGGCCGGTCCGAATTTCGCACAGAAGGCTGCGCAATAACAATTGACAGTTTCGTAAAACCTAATATGCTGGCGAATTTACCTACCTATGCTCCCCATACTACCCAGTTTAAAAAATCCACCCTGCACCCGAATTGCGTAACAATTTAAATGAAAATCCGAGAGTTTTAAGGATATTTGTAATCCATTGCTGCATAGGTTTCATAAATTCGTCTGCTCAAAAGCGTACCTAAATAACGCAATGAATGCAGATGATCTGTCAAAATGAAATTACAATTGTCATTTTGTGTGTTACACAATTACCCCGCTGTATTTTTAAACAATAACTTTCATGCGTGGCATTTTTGTGGATACGCCAATTTTACTTGAAATCCTGTCTGTGTTTCGAAACGCATGAAATACAAGCCTAATTAATTCAAAGTGAGACTGAACAGGCTTCTTCTGGGTAAGCTCACTCCATCGTCGACTTTGTCTCTGTCACCTCTGACCTAGACTAGAGTCAAGAGCAAATCCATCGTGGAATAAAGATAAAAATCAAAAATAACATGGCATTACAAGCTCATGATTAGGGTTACAGATAACCTTAAAATATAAAGAAACATAATATATTCACTCATGACATCTAACTTAAACGCCTTGATTTAAGCGGGAAGCTCTAAGGTAGCAAACGAAATTCAAATTTTCTTACAATTTTTGCAATTTGCAGCTCATTGTTTGGGTGTATGTTGATTAAAGTATGATTCGCGACCATAACAAATATATATTTACAGTTTTATAATCATTAGAATCAGTAATACAACTCATTACACACGTGGTACACGTTTGTAAAAAGGCGTACAGGAATCTGGGATTTGTGCTGCGTCAGGCAAATGACTTCACAAACATCAGTGCATTGAGGGCTTTGTATGAGGCTCTTGTGAGGAGTCATCTGGAATATAATGCGGCCGTCTGGAGCCCGAGTGAAATAAAATACAAAAATATGCTCGAACGGATACAGAACAGATTCGTCAGATTTATTTATTTAAAGTTGAATGGGAGATACCCGGGATACCCGTTACTGTATCCTACCTTATTCTGTCTCGGTATGGTGGGCTACTACAAATTAGAAGTTAGGCGTGAAGTGGCACTGGCATCATATATTTTCAAAGTTTTAAGAGGTAGTATACAAAACTCAGGTATACTATCAGAAATAGGGTTTAATTTACCGGATAGGTACGTGGCGCGGCGGCGCACGCCGCAGCTGCTGGTGGTGCCTAGGGCGCGCACCGCTGACTCGTGCGCTGCGCACTCTCAGTCTCAACACGGTGGCGGACGCCACAGACATATTCACCTGTAGTGCTATTCTGTCAAAATCTCACGGTGATAATTTAGGTGAAGTGAGTTGTGATTCCACCTGACGCTTGGGATTGACACTATTGACAGCTCACTCCACGCTCACTTCACTTACGTTTTCACGGTGAGATGGTTACAGAATAGCACTACTGTACACTGGGTGAGTTCACAAGGGCCACGTACTGTGTAGCACGTAAGGTATATTTAATTATATTATTTTTAGTTACTTTGTCGCATTACATTTAATCTGTAATGGCAAAGGAAACATGTGTGAAATAAATAAATTAGTTAGTATAATCCTAAAAGTCATGATTTCATGAAATAGTCATTCCATATGATTATATGAGCTTAGAGAGTTGTATTGATGATTTTTATAATAATAATTTTATAAATAAATATTTGATACGGCCGCGAATCATTTAGATCAACACACAACCTGCAAATTGAAAAAAAAAACGTAAGAAAATTTGAATTTCGCGAGCTAATCTGACGCTTTAACCTTAAAAGCTCATAGTTAGGGGAACAGATAACCTTTAAATATAATTTAAAAAAAAAAACATAATATAACTATACACTCATAGACATCTAACATACAGACACCTTGATTTAAAGGTACGGTGTCCTACGGCAGCGGTGGGCGCCATTAAGAGCCAACTAGTGGCGGGCTCGAACTCACTGGTGGGCGTGGCCAAAAAGCACGCTGTCTCACCTAGCATCGTGTCCGTCATCGTGTGTTGTGTGAAATGCACGATAACTCATAGTAAACCACGCGCGTAAAAAATTACGAATAGTCCTTTGGACGGTTGAGTTTTATGGAAAAACTACTGGATAAATCAATTACAAATAAAGTTAATTGAAATCTTCGATAATTGAGCTTTGTCGGAGCGAACTTTGTTTTTGAGATTTTACACTTCTTTTATTACTTATTTACGCCCAAAGTTGCGTTAAAATTAGCAGGAAAAACGAATCTTTGTTGGCTCATAACTTTTAAAGGCTTTTTATTTTAATATTCTGCTTCCGTACAGACAAAATTAATAATAAGACAAAACGATATCATGTTTAACTTTGGATGTGCAATGTCAAACGGAATAATACCCTCCTGAAATTTGTATGGAAAAAGTATCGACTAGTTTGACGGCAGTCATGAAAATGGCAGCGGAGTTTGACAGCGCGGTGTTAAAAAACGCGCTCTAAAACACCGACTTTCATAAATTACGTTTCAATGACGTCATTCGCCTGTAAATCGCGGACGCTATGTGGCAGCCACCGCTCTTCTTGGGAAAACGTAGCTTATTAATAGATACCCCTCATTTATGTAAATAATTTAGAAAAAGAGGGCTTCCGTATCAGGTGGGTGTCTGTATTTATAACATAACTTGTCATCTTAATAAACTTATTCTTTATTTCTCTGGCGAATCCCGCGCGGGATTCGGGACGCGATTGCGCGCGTTGATTCATAAGATTAAGATGCCACACGACTATTCGCGCCAGTATGTACATCTCCATACAAGTCAGTTGACACAATCATTTACTCATAAAAATTGACGAATTGTCATTTAATTTTTTGCAGTATTATGACTAGAGATCGGATATTCGGATGCATATTCACCTAAAGTTGAGATGTTTGCTATTATGGAAAGCGCTTTTGTATCGAATAAATCCCGCGGTTCTGGTGTTTTATTTTTAATTTTAACTAACACTCACCACCCCTACTCTTACACCCTACATACACATATTTGCATAGGGGGTTAAAATAATTTTAAATAAATGTGCATCTGAAAAGTTATGCAATCCAAGAATCCCAGATATTTTTTTTTTTTTTATAAATAATATTTTAGAAGTCGCATCCATACTATACACCCGACATTCCATATTATGCATTGCCGGTATTCATCACGGGATATTTTCTTACAAAAAAAATATTTTATGAAGCTGCTTCCATACTTTCATAGCAAATAATCAACTTTACGTAAATATGCATCTGATTATCCGATCTCTAATTATGACTATATATTAGTATTTACTATAAAGTAAATGTTGAAAATAATTATAAAATACAATGAACTAGTGCTTGGCAGATATTTTTTTTTATTTGTATCTACCTTGACTTTTAATTTAATAAAATAATCACGAATAACCGCTAGAAATGCGACATTGCCAGCTCGTGCGGGTTTAACGCTCTTAAATCCCATGAAGTACAAGTCGCTGCATTGCATGAATACCCGCACAAACCAAAATTTTGAAAATACTGGTTTATAACACAGTCAAATGCAAAATAGTGCTTATTTAATTAAACATTGATTAATGCCCTTTCGATTTATACATTCTAATTACTCTTCTATTTCTCCGACTAACGAAACAACAGCTGCGTACAGTTACAGCAGCTATAACTGGCCATGGGTCATTTAATAAACACCTCTTTGTCATAGGAGTCACAGACAGTCCGCTATGCAGGGCCTGCATGGAGGGCGACGAGACAGCAGCTCATGTGCTGCTAAACTGCCCGGTGGTCGCCACATAGAGGGCCAAGTACTTCGGTAACCCAGGTACCCTAAGTGAGATTGTCAGTAACACCAAGGCGTTGCTGGCCTTCTTTGAGGAGCTGGGATGGATCGCATAATCGAATTCCCATCCCTACGCAAAATACGCGCATTGTCGTGGAGTTGCGAACACCGGCCCGTATTACCTATTACCTTACTCTTCTATTGACGAAATACATGAAAAGTTATGACAGTAAATATTTTGTTACTTTCAAATAACTACCCTGTAAAAAGTGTGTTTTTTGGATTATGCGGTTATTCGTGCAAAGTAGCGAAGTATAAGAGTAATTATGTTTTTAAATGGTCAAAAATTATGTAAAAAATTACAAACACTATCAATACGTATCCTCTGAATTTTGATAATCAAGGTTATACTAAAGCCTCTTATGGTAAGATTCCCAGACCACACTGCTCAATAAAGTAAGTATTTCAATTGAATATGAACTATATTCTTGGAAGTTATGTTCATTTAATTTTTGGTTATGCTATATATTTATATAACAAGTGTGTAAATATCTTATTATATCGTATTATCTTGTTCATATTCATATGAAACATTTGCTCACATTCGCATAAACAAATATGAATGTTAACTGCTCAAATATAAAGTTCACATTTGTATAAAATGCTGATTTAGAAAAGTCATGTCAACCTGCATTTTATGAATCTCTCCCTTAAGCCTTAGGAGTTAAGATCATTTGCTAAAACAGTTAAAATAATGTTATTTCCTGACCCTTGTTCTAAATTTACCACAAATATGATTTACCAACTGGTAATGCCTATTAAATGCTTGTTTACACTCTCCACACGAAAACTTCTTTAATCTTAAATGTCTCTCTCTAATGTGAGGTAGCAAACTCTTTTTCAACATCTCCTTTTTACAATAATCACATACAGCCTTAGAATACTGTGACTTGTCATTGCTTGCGATTACGGAAGACATGTACTCTTTAAATCTTGATGTCTCTGGATTGTCTTTGATTTTTATTTCTTTTGAACTCTTTTTTATGTTGATAATGTTGTTGTTTACTTTAGTCATTTCGACGCAAACTTCAGATTCTAAAACGCGTTCCACCCAAGTTTCATTCAGCTGCTTTTGGACGTAAGGTGGCTCATTTTCTTGAAAATTAAAGTGTTTCTTCCTTATATGGTACTTTAGCAATCTCTCCTCACAGAAATTGACTCCACAGGCGATACATTTGTATTGTATTTGCTGTTCTGTGAAGAATTCGTCATGAACTTTTAGGTGGAGTCGTAAGTTACGTTTTTCGACAAAACCTCGGTCGCAATGGTCACAAATAAACATTTTCTTGCCCCCAGTGTGTGCTCTAAGATGTCTCTCATAAACATCTTTTCTGAAATACTCATTGGAGCAATAGGCACATTGAAATCGAGCTTCCACAGCCTTGTGCTTGTACAAATGAGCTTTGAACTTAAAAGAACTGCCGATTATAACTTTGTTACATATTTTACACTCGTTTTTCTTTTTGTAGCTTATCACTGGTTTTGTATTTGTGTTCATTTTGAATTATAAAATTAGAATAACTGAATAATATGGTTTTGCAAACTAAAAATAAGGCAAAACAAACCTAAAACAAAACAATGTTAGACGTGATGTGACAGCGCTTTGCTGTCATGGCATGCCGTCAACGTCAGCTGTCCATCGTCAAAACACAAAGCAGGATGGGAAACGACATGCTTCTCAGGAGTAAAAGAGATAGCGTGTTACATTAAAGCTTCAAATGCAAGGTTGAGTGTGTAGTTGGAACAAATTTCTTGACGTTACTTTTTTTTTTTTTTTAATTGATATGTAAACTTTTTATTTTAGCTTTATTTTATATTATTTAGATCTTAAATTTTATTGATTATAATACTCAGTTTCAAAATCGCTCTTGTCCACTGTTGAATTAAATCTAAGTACGGTGGCCAGTATAGTATATCCAGTTACCACTAACAGTCAAATTTTCTCTTCTGTTTTGAACTCAATCTTTAATACTTTAAAGTTTAAAATCGTTTGGAGAAATTTGACGGTTTCGTGTACCTTGATGTTCTGGGGCACTGTATCTCACACGTTTCACAAAATACAAGAGTCACTAATAAAGAATTGCCGTTAATGATACCCCAACGTCTAAATTATCATATTCTTTCTAATTACTTTATTTAACGATTATTCAAATATAAATAAGGTAAAATTAATTAGGTATATTTCATCGATTTAGAATATTCTAAATCTATGGTATATTTACATAATAAGGCCCGTGTGGCCATAAAGAATAGCACCACCCCATTTCATCCGGCGGGTGTCGTAAGGGACTTACTAGAGAATGGGCAGCAGCGTTTTCTATGCATTTTTAACACCATACTGGGATCACCAACCCGCCTGCCAAGCGTGGCGATTATGGCACCCCCCCCCCCCCCCCCAATGACTAGGTGAAGGTCGAAGTGGCGGTGCTTGGGGGCCGAAGGCCTATGTCCAGCAGTGGACGTCTTTCGGCTGAAATGATGAATGATGATGACGACATCCATACTAATATTATAAATTCGAAAGTAACTCTGTCTGTCTGTATGTTACGTTTTCACGCCTAAACCGCTGAACCGATCGTCATGAAATTTGGCATAGATATAGCCTGGGATACGGAGAAGGACATAGGCTACTTTTTTACGCGATAACCGACATTCACGCGGGCGAAGTCGCGGGCAAAAGCTAGTATTATATAAGCTAAAAGACTTAATATAATAACAATATGTATACACGGGGCGGCGTCAAAAATACCGTATATTCAGCTATCACAGCATACTACAATTTGAACCAACATTTTTGCATGTCTCAGAATATATTTTATTAAATTCTTTTTTGAAAAATGTACACCTTTCTTTACTAATTTGGCTGTAATTTTTATAAATGATATTATTTTTATATTTTGTTTTTTATAACTGGTGGCCAGCACGTCAAGTTACCACAAACTGTCATTTTTTCTCGTTCGATTTTGAAATTTATCGTCAATATTTTAAAGTTTAAAATCGTTTGGAGATTTTTGACAGATTCTTGCCGCTTGATGTGCTGGCCACTGTACTACACTGTCGGCGTTTATTACTTTTAGAACTTGTCCAATTAATGCAGATTCTATAGGTAATGGTATAGATGCCACTTATTTAAAAAAAGAAAACGTGTAACTCTGCTCGACCCGAGTATCAAACCTAGTTTTTTGGGGAAATAAATACAGTGTAATGAAACAATAAACTATAACAAAGTAGAGCTATATATTTTTTTTAGGAACAATAACACATTATATAATATTATTATACAATAAAACAACCCAATCATAAATCTCACTATGAATCCCGAATATGAATAAATTAATAACCTCACAAAAAGTAAACAAAGTATTAACTTATAGCCAAGTATTTTGCTATTTCTATTTCACAAACTGTCAAATTTTCTCGTTCGATTTTGAACTTAATCATTAACATAGTAAAGTTTAAAATCGTTTGGAGAAATTTGACAGTTTCGTGTAGATGGAAGTGCTGCACACTGTACTACAGTTTGACCGATACTCCACTCCTTAGGAATGCGCGGCAAGGCGGGGCCGTGACGCCGTAGCGTTGACGAACAGCGCTGCCGATCGCGGGGAAAATCCCAGATTTGCTGGGAATTGAGGGTTAGCGCGAGGAGAGCGCGGGGTATGACAAAAATCAGGGAATTTAAAATACCGATTTCAAACAATAGCGAAAAACAAAAGCGAGCAAGTGTGCTGGTGGTGGCGTGTGTGTTGGATCATTAAGTTCCCTTCAAAATGAGCTAAATGGTGCTGATCCATGCGTCATGTTCGTGAACGGGCGCCATCAGTTGGGACTAGTCATCTCTTAGCTGCCACGGCTTATTTTAATTTTTGAATTGTTTCTATTACGGACGCTTCTAACGTGCACGTCTTTCTACATTGTTCTCACATGTATAACTTCAACATGAATGATGTAACCCATATTTTGTAACAGTATTTTGTTTTAAAAGAGTGTCCATGGAGTTTCTTGCCCGTTCTTCTCCATAGGAACCTACTACGCTTTGGAATGGGCAACTAGCTTCATCTTTCTGACTGACCGACCCCTTGACAATTCAAAAGTGCCTGTAATTGGTTTATTTGAAATAAATGCTTTGAGTTTGAGTTTGAAACTGGCTTTTGCACAACACAACGATAGAGCCCGATGTTTTCGTGTGAGTGAGTTGTACGGTGCACAGTAAATGCGCGTTGTGTTTGATGCGATAAGGTTTATAATTGATTGTGTAGTAAGTGACGATTTATGAATTGCGAGTGTGTGCGCGACTTCGTATCTATTGCTTTTACTGAACTGCATGTGTAGTTGTGGCGAGTGGAAGGGGCAGACTGGAGACATCGAGTTTCTATACATTTTTAACTGTCCTATCTCCTTCTTTCTTGAAATCTATGGCTATTAATAATGTTCACGCGAGCATGGTAATTATTATTATATCTACTACAAACATTTAAACCCAGCCTACATCTTTAATCCATTTCTTTCTACTTCTTATTCTTATAATGCACGTCATCACACTCTCTCAACTTCTGTGCTGCCTGCTCAGGTGTCAAGTCTCGTTGTGACTGAGCCAACATTTCGTAGCCAACCATGAACTTCTTGACAGTCGCTGATCTTAGCAGAGGAGGGAGATATATAGCGTGGAGCAGCCAGTGGGGCGAGTCGCCGGGAGCCTTTGAGGCTCCTGTTGGGGCTCCTGAGAAAAAAAAGCAAAAAGAATTGAAAGAGAGAAATAAAAAGTATTTATTGGGACTCGCACAGGAAGAATACAGACTAAATATAAAAAAAACACAAACAAAGCTTTTTAGCTCAGAGACTCTTAGTACTAGGAAAGCTGAATTTGGCATGGGTATACACGTTAATGACGCCGATAAAGTGCAAGTAACATAATACCATGAATAAAAAAAAATTGGATTCCTCCATTGCTTGTAAAGTGGGGATGATAAAAAACTGACAAATTTTACAATTAATTGGACAACTCGCACCTACTTATCTCTGAACTTATTAGTATTTTGGTCAACCAATAAATAAATAAGTTTAACAATGGTACCGATTCTCTTGTTCACAAACATAACTACATATATTTAAGTTCAATACTTCTTTTTCTTTCTATTTCATTAAGAAAAGGACAGAAGATAAAATTTAATTTAGTCCTGTCAAATTAATCAGCTACTCCATACAAGTTTAGACGTGATTAAAAACTTGCCGACTAAAATTACGTCAATTTACGTCAAGCGCTGATTAATTTGACAGGACTAAACTAAAATTTATCTTCTGTCCTTTTCTTAATGAAATAGAAAGAAAAGGATGCACTGAACTTAAATTTAGTTTAGTTTGTGAACAAGGGACTCATGGCACCATTATGTTCATGAAAAAGGCGCTTATGGTAGAACAGAAACCCTCGGGGCACCCAGATCCTTTACCGATGCTCTGAACAGACCAGGAGATGTGATTAGCTTCTGGAAGGAGGTGGGCTAGTTGGAATAACCACCGACGGCCGCCATGGCCCACACCCAATGGTCCGTCTTAAGGACTAAGTGCGGAAACCAAACCCTCTAACAAAGAACATAGAAGGCGCTTATGGTTTCTAAGACATATATATATAAATACTCATACTGTCTCAGTAAAAAAAACACTGTATAAAATAAATAAAACTCACCATGAAATCCCATACTATAAGGAAAGCTGCATTTGAACAGATTATCATATTTGATATTCAATTGTTTCATGATATCTGCTAGCGCCCTCTTCTGGGCTTCGTTCAAATCGGTTAACCTTTGCGGTTGTCCGTTCATTGGCAATAACATGGTCTCATATGGCCAAATTGCCCAGTACGGTACTACAGCTACCCATTCCGCGTTCTGGACAACTATGCGTTCCTGAAAATGCAATCATCATCATCATTTCAGCCGAAAGACATAAACCTCCCCCAATTGTAGGGGTTTGCCATAATCGCCACGCTTGGCAGGCGGGTTGGCGATCGCAGTATGGTGTTAAACTGCATAGAGAACGCTGCCACCCATTCTCTCGCCTGTCGACGACTGTATTTTTTTAAAATCTTTATTTAAGGAGCTTGGTCAACAAGACTAAGTCGCTCCGTAAGGCTTTTTTATAATCTAATACAGGATTTTATAAATATAATACGAGTACAGTCCTTATGAGTATAATTATCTTCTACGAATACCAATCCCCACAAGTTTATAATAATAGTCTCGCTGTTTCTGACAAGGGGAAGGCTAGAATGTTATTGCATCTTCCCACCTCTTTAACATCAACACCAAAGTGTATTAATAACTCGGCTCTGAGATCTTGGGCACGCCACGATAGCGGCGGTAAGACCCGTCTTTGAGGAGTAGCTAGAGAGGCGTCACGGCGTCCTCACCTACCGCCTGACGCAGGTCCTCTCCGGACACGGATGTTTCGTGAGGTTCCTGCATATTATCAGGCGGGTGGAAACGCCCGGGTGTCACCACTGCGATAATCGCCCCGAGGGCATGGTGGAGCATACGGTGGGGGTCTGTCCTGCTTGGGCGGAGCACCGCCGTGTCCTCGTAGAGGAGATCGGCAGCGGCGGCGACCTCTCGCGCTCGGCCCTGGTTCAAGTCATGGTCCTGGGCGAAAGGGAATGGAAGGCAGTCACCTCCTTCTGCGAAACAGTCATGCTAGCGAAGGAGGTGGCGGGATGGGAGAGGGAGAGAGCCTCCCGTCCCAGCCGCCGCAGTAGATGCTCCGGGCATCGGGAGCCGCGTGACGACTCCCGGCCACCGTAGGCGCGGGCCTGCGGACGGTGAGTAATGGGTAGCTCACCGTCCGATCAGGAACAGGCCCGTGCCGGACGGCGCGTACGTGTTACACGCGCGCCTCAAAGAGTTGTCAGCAACGACGAGGGGGCCCATTAGGGCCCAAGCCTGCCGGGTCAGCGGGATTGTCCGAAAGGGGTACCGCTGCCCCGGAACATAAAGGGCCAAGGAAGAAACACGGATGGGTTTTAGTCAGTAAGAGTCTGACACTCCCTTCCGCTCCATCCAGAGCGGGCGAGGTCATATGATGATTTAAATGCTCAAAAAAAAAAAAAAGCTGTGAGATCTTCGTTCCGGGCACACTCCACCATGATATGAAGATCGTCTTCCACTTTCCCACATTCTGTACAGTTGGGGGAAGGAACTTTTTTCATAAGGTAGGCGATTTTTTTTTTATGGTTGTCTTTTAGCCTCATTGAAAGCCACTACGTCGACAACCGGGCGCCGGGAATGGAAGTTTCATGAACATGACGTACATGTGTGTGCAAGATATCTTAGCCTTGTGCCACCTGGGGTTGCTTTTACAAGTCCCCAATATGGTCCCTGCGCACACATGTGCCCTGCCCTGAGCTCCATGACCTTTTCTGTCGACTATTTGTGCCCGACAAATACATCGGTCACCGCCAAAGTCGCCGACACAATCTGTTCGCGCAACTGCCATGCAGAACGGTCGCCAGAACTGAATCGCCTGTCTGTCGTACTATAAGGATGCTCAATGCCCTCCTGATGGGCAACCCGGAATATGATGTGATTGCGGACGAATGGAATAAAACTAAGCGCGTATGTCTGATGTTCTGTGAGAAACAGTAGGCGAGAGTGCCCACTGTTCCATGGTAGTACTTAAGTAGCGAATAATTGTTTATGACACAATTGTTTCATTTTCTATGTTAATTAATGTAATTGGTTTTGTACCGTGCTAGTTAACTTTATATAAATAAATAATAAATAAATGTATTCGTGCAGTACGTTGTGGCACAACGTTCCACGGCCGGTGTGTGCGTATACATTCCCCTTGTCTCAGTCCCACCTGGGAACGTCGAGAAGCAGTGTGTCGTATCACTCAAAATAAAATGTGCATGATTTTACACAACGTCATCAGACAATCAATCTGCCTAGCCTTTTCCCAACTATGTTGGGGTCGGCTACCAGTCTAACCGGATGCAGCTGAATACCAGTATTTTACATGGAGCGACTGCCTATCTGACCTCCACAACCCAGTAAATGGGTAACACGATACCCCATGGTAAGACTGGCTGTCAGACTTTTGGGCTTCTGACGACCCGTAACGACTGTCAAAGATCCCCAAATGACAGCCGGGACCAACGGCTTAACGTGCTTTCCGAGGCACGTAGGAGTCTCGGTATGTAAAGATGGTCACCCACCCACTGACCACCCCGGCAAGCGTAGCTTAACCTGACGAATCGACCCGTGCGGCTGTTATTACTTAGCCACGAGCTCCTCTATTCCACGTGATCAGACGTATAGTCAAAATGTATGGAAGATTCGTGTGTACATTTTGATGAAAAATCAGATCCCGTCTCTCGACGTAGTTTCCCGGAACGTGTTAATGACAGTCAACTGCATATCAGTGTTAAAACCTGCTCTAGGATAATCACCGACAAATTTCTGTTACGACATAAAGGGCTGTCAATGTTTAATTGTTATTGTTATATGTGCGGTTAACTGTACCAATTATTTAAAAAAATCACTTTGATGTTGTGGTCACAAGGTCGTCTGCTAGAGTCCGGGGTTCCATTCCCGAGTCAGGCAAACTGTTATTGAGTTTTTTCATTAGGTAAGGCCTAGTTTACAATACTTAACTCTTTTAAAACTTAAGTCGTGAAAATCTACTATATAAAAATAAGTCGGGTTTTCCTTCCTGACGCTATAACTCCAGAACGCACGAACCGATTTCCACGGTTTTGCATTCGTTGGAAAGGTCTCGGGCTCGTTTTTTTTTTTTAATGGTTTTTACGAAAAATTAGGGTAGGGTAGAGTAGGGTAGGGTAGGTAGGTAGGTAGATAGGGTAGGGTAGGGTAGGGTAGGGTAGGGTAGGGTAGGTAGGTAGGTAGGTAGGGTAGGGTAGGGTAGGGTAGGGTAGGGTAGGTAGGTAGGTAGGGTAGGGTAGGGTAGCGTAGGGTAGGGTAGGTAGGTAGGTAGGTAGGTAGGTAGGTAGGTAGGTAGGTAGGGTAGGGTAGGGTAGGGTAGGGTAGGGTAGGTAGTTAGGTATGTAGGTAGGTAGGTAGGTAGGTAGGTTGGTAGGTAGGGTAGGGTAGCGTAGGGTAGGGTAGGTAGGTAGGTAGGTAGGTAGGTAGGTAGGGTAGGGTAGGGTAGGGTAGGGTAGGGTAGGGTAGGTAGTTAGGTAGGTAGGTAGGTAGGTAGGTAGGTAGGTAGGTAGGTAGGGTAGGTAGGTAGGTAGGTAGGTAGGTAGGTAGGTAGGTAGGTAGGGTAGGTAGGGTAGGGTAGGGTAGGGTAGGGTAGGGTAGGGTAGGTAGTTAGGTATGTAGGTAGGTAGGTAGGTAGGTAGGTTGGTAGGTAGGGTAGGGTAGCGTAGGGTAGGGTAGGTAGGTAGGTAGGTAGGTAGGTAGGTAGGTAGGTAGGTAGGTAGGGTAGGGTAGGGTAGGGTAGGGTAGGGTAGGGTAGGGTAGGTAGTTAGGTAGGTAGGTAGGTAGGTAGGTAGGTAGGTAGGTAGGGTAGGTAGGTAGGTAGGTAGGTAGGTAGGTAGGTAGGTAGGTAGGTAGGGTAGGTAGGGTAGGGTAGGGTAGAGTAGTGGAGTTTATACTATAGCTTTTGACAGAACGAAGTCTGTCGGGTCAGCTAGTTTATTACATAAAAATTAAAGTTTTTAAATAAAAATATTGCTACCTTCTTGATTAATTCTTGCTTTAAGTAATCTCCAAGTAACGGGCGCTTGTATTGAATGTAATACGCCTTCTGGGTTCTGCAAATTGAGAAAAGATATAAATAAAAATTAAATTGTAAGGACATGATTGGCACTACCTGTCATCAATACAATTTATGATGAATAAACAAACTAGCCAAGTGCATGTCGAACCATGTTAACAATGGTGTCGATTCCCTTGTTCGCAAACTAAACTAAATTTAAGTTCAGTGCATCTTTTTCTTTCTATTTCATTAAGAAAAGGACAGAAGATAAATTTTAGTTTAGTCCTGTCAAATTAATCAGCGCTTGAAGTAAATTGACGTAATTTTAGTCGGCAAGTTTTTAATCACGTCTAAACTTGTATGGAGTAGTGACAGGCGCTGATTAATTTGACAGGACTAAACTAAAATTTATCTTCTGTCCTTTTCAAAATGAAATAGAAAGAATTTAAATTTAGTTTAGTTTGTGAACAAGGGAATCGGCACCTTTGTAGTTGAAAAACATATTCTCCCATATATTCCAACTGCAAAAAGTTGATCGACTATTAACAACATTGATGGTTTTGCCGCCATTATTAGAAAAACCCGTGCAAAGCCCCCTGCATTGCATGGAAATGCAATGGCGACATTTTTTTTTCCTGGTCGTTAAATTTCCTGCACTAACCGTTCCTTAACTCTGGGTTCATTGGGCAGGTAGCTAGAAGCCCATATTTGACAGTGCGGATGAGGGTTGGAGCACCCCATGATAGCTCCTTTGTTCTCGAAGATCTGCACCCATGTGTAACGACGACCTAGCTCTTGTAATTGATTCACCCATCTGTAAGAAAGAGTAAGTATAGATTAGGTTGGGAGCGCACGATAGGTAGCTACCTAAGCCAGTCCACATTGAAATGAAATGAAATCGTTTATTCTGTAAATAGGATATCAGAATCACTTTTATACGTAATATAAAAAATAGAAAAACAAGCTTGGTGAAGTCGACATTTCCTATCTGACTACCTCTGAGAAGAAATGGCGAAACAAACTCAGGGGTCAAAGTCTCTTTTAAAGTCCAGACATAATCTTGGTCAAATCATGTGAGGACCATGTAGATCCGTGGCTGAAATGGTATTTTGAGGAAAGAACCACACAATTTTGAGTGGACCTTTCCAGTCAGTGCAAGCATTTGTCAGTAAACGTGTAGCGTGCCGCGTCACGCTCTCTACGATCGCTCGCCTTCGCAGTTCTAATCTAACCTAACCCAAATGATTCACCAACAAAAGAGGGGATCTAGTATCACTAAATATTATAAAACAAAGTCCTCCGCCGCGTCTGTCTGTCTGTCTGTCTGTTCGCGATAAACTCAAAAACTACTGCACCGATTCTCATGCAGTTTCCACCAATGGATAGCTTGGTTCTCGAGGAACGTTTTAGTATATAATTTGTTAAGTTTTTGTATGCATTTTTGTATGAATTAACGATATTTGTTGGGGGTGTCGGAAAGAAATAAGCCGTCTGGGAGCTTTCAACGAAAACGCTGTCTAAACCCTTTGAGATATAACAAAATAATGTATGGTGGGATTATGTATCTTATAAAGGTCTTCAAAAAAGTCCGCGATGGCATATGTCTATCTCTTAACCTCTCGTATGTCGTAATTAGAGATACAATTAAAAACCCATTGTGTCTCGCGTAGATCTACGTTCCGGCATATGAAGGGTTAAGGATAACATACTATATCCATTTTATTGCCTTTTTGTAGGTATTTGTTTGCCGAATTTTACTCTTGGAAATACGATTACGATAACAATACGCTACAATATCAGTAGCTATTAGACAAATTATGTTCGTAGATAAATAAGCTAGCTACTTATGTGTATTTCAAACAGTATACAAGAATATTTATCATAAAAACTTTACTAAACACGGCGGCCTTATGATCAAAATTTGTGCATTCCAAAACTTTCGTTACTTTTTCACTGACATATTTATCACTTTTCGATAAACTAACACTCAATACGAAATCTACACTTATTTCTCAGTAATTCTGTCTAAGATTCTTCTAAGATTAAACCGTTTTCTCATTGAATCCATTACTTTACGCACGTATAACCTTGATGAATGTTTACATTAAGCACCGCGCCACACCGCCATACGACCACAGAGTACAGACGTATTTTGTTTTCTTTTTTTTTTTCGTTCGTTTAGTGGTGTTCCCGCTAAAATGTCAACCGGTCAAGTATTAGTCGATTAATCGAATTCTACAGCCAGATCGTGTTGCAAGTACAAAATAAATGTCAAATATTTCGTCAAATTGCGAACGTGACCCTCAGAAAAGTTATGCACCAATGGTGTTCATTAGATATTTCGAACGTTTTATCAGCACAAACGGTGTATCATGCGACATTTCGGAGGAATTCGTTTTGTTTTCACAATGTTGGTACTTCGTGAATTATTTTAAAATTATTATTTGTGTCGCACTTTTATTTCGTGTTGTAATTTGGTACAATTATTGCTTTAAGAATTTGAGTGAAATTTCGTATTTTGATTTTGTGTTTGTCATCTTTAGGTAAAGACTCATTCACGTTCAGAACGTATGTACTTTTATTATATTAAATCATTTGTTTCGGTTTCTATTCGCATAGTGAATCACATTAAAATTAATATTAAGTTAGAATTTTGAGATGTAGCCTGGGATATGGAGAAGGACATAGGGTACTTTTTTATGCGATAACCGACATCCACGCGGGCGAAGCCGCGGGCAAAAGCTAGTATTATATATAATATAATTTAAATTATTTGTGTTAAAGTATTTCGGCGACCCGTTCCATCAGTAAAAGTTGTTGTAGCTGAAGCGACTATCGATGAATGGTGTTTTCGGCGAATAGTTCTACCGGCGATGGATTTATTTGTGGAATCAACCGTCGACTAAGAGTGATTTCGGCGAACCGTACCATCGGCAAAGAGCTATACCGTTGGCAGCCGCGTTTATGACTCCCTTAATAACTATGTTTGTGTCACTTACTCATTTATAACAGCCATGATCTCGTCTATGGTCATCAGCGGTATCGTCATTGTGGAGTTTGGATGGAAGCACATCACTCTGAAATTAAGAAACGGGAATTTACTACCTTGTTAAAGTGAAAACTTCTTTAGACACTTTGGGCACTTTTGGTTTGAGGAAACAGCACTGAACTCGCGTGATAGGCACGCTTAGATACTTATACAGTGTGAGTCTTTAATTATAATGTGCACATATCGAAATGAAGGAATCTATGCTTAATTTTATCTACGGAAAAAATACAAAAGATTTTTTTTATGACATTTTAATTTTTTTTTTTTGTATTTCAACTTATTGAGAAATTTTACAATTATTGTAAAAAATGCTGAAAAAAAAAAAACTGATTATTGCTAAAAAAATATGTTTCTTTTCAATTGAGGGTAGTTTTTTCCCCAATTTTTATTTTATGAGGACGCCTAATTACTTCCAATCATTATGGAGTTTGTTTCATCGTGATAGATCATTTAGTTTAAAAGTTACACCGTTTTGTTTACACTGGGAACAATTTTTTTTTTAATTCAATAAAAAAACATATTTTTTTTTGTGCTATAGGTAAAATTAAGCATAGATTCCCTCATTTCAATATGTGCACATTATAAAGACTCACACTGTATACAGATGTGTGTGTGTATATAAATATTACACATGGTCTTTGGTAAAGTACCAAAAAGCTCTCAGAACCATATAATACGGGTAGTAAAAAAAACCCAAAAATAAATAAATTGTATTCTCAAAATATGAAATTTACCTACTGCTTTAAATACTAACTTTCCGACAACTTTTAAGCGAATACAAATAAAGAAACGACCGAATAAAATACTGAAAATTCCGAAAAATTTATACAATATTTGGTAACGTAATATTTTTCCACCAGCTTAGCGTTCACCGGTCGCCGTCGCGGCACAGCTCGCTTCGCTCGCTCGGCTCACGCGCGGTTAGTTAAAATATAGTTTACATAATGTATTTAAAGATTTTTACTATTAAATAAATAGGTAGGTAAGTAAAAAGTGAAGAGAGCACAACCAAGATATTTCTTTACCAGTTCTTAATGTTATTATTTAAAGCTGGGTTACTCAGTACCCTAGAAACCTTCATGAAAGAAGAGTTTTGGCCGAAAGGTGTGGCGTACCGACGTTTTCGTGGAAGGTTACGCGACACCACGCAGCGCAACACGACGCCGACACAGTCATCACTTCGTGTACAATAATCTAATTTTATTATATTAAAATATGTATGTTTAGGTTAAGGTATTTATCTATGGGCCTGCGTCGCCTGCAATCAAATTATTATTATTATTATTAAACCCCTATCAACACTCACCCAGTAATAAACTGATGCCTACCCTAGTAGCATTTTTGTTGGCGTTTGGTTGGGCCAAATACCTCTGAAGGTGGCCCAACTAAATGCCAACGGAAAATGCTACTAGGGTATATTCCCACGACTTAAAAATAGAACAGAAAAAGAAAAGAACAGAACATGGAACAGCTTAGCCCGCTAAATAAGAAACTGGCCAGGCCAGCCTACCTTGGTTACTGGTTAGTAATCAGTACAAGGTCAAATTAAATTAACTGGAGAAACTTCACACACGTAATGGGTATCGCTACATAATCTAATAATTATAAAAGAACTGTAAAAATCTACTAAGCTGTATTTATACATATTATAAACTAACTACTGTCCGCGGAGTCGCTCGCGTGGCTTTTTTCTAAAATAATAGTAGCCTATTAGCCTAGCTGGCCTATTTCTTGGCCAAAGAATCAGCATTGCCATACAACGTGGCAATGCTGCCAGCCTTTTGGGCACTTTTCCTGTTGACAGCGATGCGGACGAATTTTTTGATGCCCTTTAATTCTTTCCCCTCCCTTTTTAAAAAAATATATATTTGTACATTTTTTTTTTTTTTTAAATATTATTATTACGTAAAAAATTATTAACTATAATCATTAAAGACCTACATTTATATTAGCCAAAGCTACTCATTATAAAATCAGCTATCCGCCAGGTAAGTCCTGTTAAAATCGGTCCAACTGTTTCGGAGATTAGCCGGAACAAACAGAAAGAGGCAAAAAATTAAAAATGTTTTTTTTTTTGCTTCTTTCTTTCATGTTCATTTAGTAAAAAGCAGTTATTTTGGTATTACAAACAGACTCTTCCATTTTATTTATTTGTATAGATTGAAGTAGTTTTTCTTGTCTGTTATAAAAACTACGCAACGGATCTTGATGCGGTATTCACTATAATTTAAATAATTTATTCTTGAAGATTTAACACACAGTTAAACATACATAGAAATCGCGATGTTTGGTCAAGTCCTAAAAACCGTGCGAAATAGGGGCAGGTCGTTAAGTAACTAAATACCTTCTTTTTTTTTTGAGTATGGGAAATCATCAAATGACCCCTCCCGCTCTGGGTGGAGCGGAAGGGAGTGTCAGACTCTTACTCACTAAAATCCACCCGTGTTGCTTCCTTGGCCCTTTATGTTCCGGGGCAGCGGCACCCCTTACGGACAATCCCGCTGACCCGGCAGGCTTGGGCCCTAATGGGCCCTCTCGTCGTTGCTGACATCTCTTTGAGGCGCGCGTGGAACACGTACGCGCCGTCCGGCACGGCCCTGGGGCCTTACTCCCGAAAACGATTCGAGTTTGATTTTGATTCCAATTCGAACTCGCTTCTGGGGGCCTTACTCCCGACAGCATCGAGTTCTGAATCAATCGAATTGGGTTCGAATTAAATGCCGATCCATACTCTTGAATCCAACACTAGCGTACGATCGTGCGGTGGTTCGAAGCGAATCTAACTTCGGTCAGTTTTAAGTTATAAATCGAGTTCAGATCGGAAACGAAATCTAATCGGAATCAAAATCAAACTCGAATCGTTTTCGGGAGTAAGGCCCCTGGTCCTGATCGGACGGTGAGCTACCCATTACTCACCGCCCGCAGGCCCGCGCTTACGGTGGTGGCCGGGAGTCTTCACGCGGCTCCCGACGCCCGGAGCGTCTACCGCGGCGGCTGGGACGGGAGGCTCTCTCCCTTTCCCATCCCGCCACCTCCTTCGCTAGCATGACTGCTTCTTGATTGAAGTCGTTTATCTTGTCTGTTAAAAAGTTGGTTTACGGACGATAGTTTAACGTGCAACGTCATAACAAAACATTGATGCGGCGCAAGCGTACAATGAGCGTAACGGGACAATGAACGCAACGGGACAATGAGCGTAACGGGACAATAAGTCATCCTTTTTCGTGCATGCAGCCGGCGTTCATCGATTTATTAGACGTTGTCACGTCAAAACTACGCAACGGATTTTGATGCGGTATTCACTATAATTTAAAGAATTTATTCTCAAAGATTTAACACATAGTTAAACATACATAGAAATCGCAATGTTTGGTCAAGTCCTAAAAACCGTGCGAAATAGGGGCGGGTCGTTTATAAGTTCATTATTTTTTATTGACTTGACAACGGTGCCGATTCCCTTGTTCACAAACTAAACTAAATTTAAGTTCAGTGCATCTTTTTCTTTCTATTTCATAGCTTATTATTTTCCGAGTGACTAATAACTTAAAAGTCGA
Source organism: Dryobota labecula (assembly GCA_947523025.1). Classification (NCBI taxonomy): domain Eukaryota; kingdom Metazoa; phylum Arthropoda; class Insecta; order Lepidoptera; family Noctuidae; genus Dryobota; species Dryobota labecula. The sequence continues at coordinate 5,688,642 of OX383314.1, forward strand.
CTAAATGTTTGCAACAAATAAAATAACTTGCCAGCGATTAAATATTTTCGCGACTATTATATTATGTAAGGTTCAAAATTAAAGGTGTTATAAAAACTAAAAACTAGCAGCTGCGTTTAGGTAGCAAATAAACTATACCAGTCAAATAAAATATTAGGCGAGGAGCTATAAATAATGACTTGGCGACTAATAATGTTAGTAGGGTGGCAAAGATAATATATTACCAACTATTACTATTACTATTTTCTTTAATAGAGCGGTAACGGAACCACTAACAATTAGCAAATTTTTATACTGTCTCCCGATTGGCCGGTTTCTATTTTCGGACACTTTATTAAAAAGATGCATATTACATTTAACGAAAACAGCCACATCGAAAATATAAGCATTTTGAACTGAGTGAAATAGGTTAGGTTAGGTTAAAACTGTGACCAACCACGCGCGAGCCGAGCGAGCGTAGCGAGCGGTGCCGCGGCAGCGGCCGGCGAGCGCTACTTTCAAGTTGCTAGCAGAAATGTTTTTACCATTGTCTAATTATCAAAGTAGAAAATAGGCTTAAAAAAAAGAAAGCCTATTTTCTACTTTTTAACCGCCGTCAAGTTGTCGCCTAACAATAAATTCAGTTGCTACACCAAAAAATCACTGCCAATTTAAATTTAAACAAAGCTACTTTATACTTAAAATGTTACTTCACTGTAAACTGCCAACCTATTATTTTTGCTACCCATTTTAATTATTTTTAAAACCCTATCAGATTAAATTGTCGCCGCGTTAAATACATGCCCTATTTCATTAAGAAAAGGGCAGAAGATAAATTTAGTTTAGTCCTGTCAAATTAATCAGCGCCTGTCACTACTCCATACAAGTTTAGACGTGATTAAAAACTTGCCGACTAAAATTACGTCAATTTACGTCAAGCGCTAATTAATTTGACAGGACTAAACTAAAGTTTATCTTCTGTCCTTTTCTTAATGAAATAGAAAGAAAAAGATGCACTAACTTTTTAGTTTAGTTTGTGAACAAGCGAATCGGCACCAACGTCTAATAAATCGATGAACGCCGGCTGCACGCACGAAAATGTCCCGTTACGCTCAATGTCCCGTTACGCTCATTGTCCCGTTACGCTCATTGTACGCTTGCGCCGCATCAATGTTTTGTTATGACGTTGTCACGTTAAACTATCGTCCGTAAACCAACTTTACAGATTACCAATTTTTTTCATACAGAATCCACGAATCCAATGGAAGTATTTCGAGATTGCGACTATAGTTGTAACTATTATTCTAAAACGTAAGTTATATTTATAGTCGTTACGGGTAGTCAGAAGTCTGAATGTCTGACAACCAGTCTTACCAAGGGGTATCGTGCTACACAGTAACTAGGTCAGATAGGTAGTCGCTCTATGTAAAATACTGGTATTTGTAATGATAGTGGGTTTTCGGGTGATTCTAATTAAAGCTGGTTGAAGTAATCACAACAGTTATTTTAAGAAGTAACTAAATATACCTGCAAGTTCCTTTAGCAGCTGAGGAGCGAAACAGCGGGTTCTCTGGTGGTGGAGGGTCTGGCACACGCTCCAGGAGTGCTGGGAAGTCGTTAGGGAACACATAGGTGGAAGTGTAAGCGGGGTTGCGCTGAAAATAATTACAAAAAGGTGACGTTGAAAAGGCGTCAATGGGTCATCAGGCTGTGATTTTATTAACTCTAAATTATGATGCTGGTTGAACTTGAAATAGGCATATTTCTGGCATAAACAAAAGAAAAATGTACAATTGTATAAAATAGGGAGGGGAAAGAATCACAGGGCATCAAAAAATTGGTCGCATCGCTGTCTACAGGAAAAATGCCCAAAAGGCTGGCAGCATTGCCACGTTGTATAGCAATGCTGATTATTTGGCCAACAATTAGGCCAAAAATGCTAATTTGTTGAAAGTTATAATAATATTTAATGTTTGCTTCGCCATGTTTGTGTTACCACATGCAATGGTGCCGATTCCCTTGTTCACAAACTAAACTAAATTTAAGTTCAGTGCATCTTTTTCTTTCTATTTCATTAAGAAAAGGACAGAAGATAAATTTAAGTTTAGTCCTGTCAAATTAATCAGCGCCTGTCACTACTCCATACAAGTTTAGACGTGATTAAAAACTTGCCGACTAAAATTACGTCAATTTACGTCCAGCGCTGATTAATTTGACAGGACTAAACTAAAATTTATCTTCTGTCCTTTTCTTAATGAAATAGAAAAAGATGCACTGAACTTAAATTTAGTTTAGTTTGTGAACAAGGGAATCGGCACCAATGTCATTCATAATCGTAAACATTCGGCCAACATTCGGCAACTAACGCGATTTCGCTCGCACGACAGCGACGTCTCATAACTCTGTTCTTGTCTATCGGAAACTGTAGGTTTGCGACTGTGATCACACTGATCACAGATGTGTGTTTTGCATGTAGTCGTGCGCCGAGCCCAGGTTTACTGATTACTATGTTAGCGCGTAACATATCTTCCTCCTTTTATTATATCGGCGGAGTCCATTATTACACGGGAAACCGGTAGTGGCGGAGGGCCGGTCTAAGCCTCCGCCATCTGAATATGTCGTCTGTATAGATGTCATGTATGGGTTTAATATAAAATGTTTAAAGAATAATGTTCAATCATTCTGTTCAATGGGTAGGAACTACTTCTGTAACAAAAATGTGGTTACCTGTCCACTAGACCTGGTAGCTCCAGGCAGGAGAGGATTCTGAGGGTCTGGCGGCTGGTCCTCTGGCTCTGCTTCCGTCTGCCCGCTCCAGGGTCGCAGGCAACGGTGGGGGGAGACCAGCACCCACTCGTCTTTGAGGGGGTTGTAGCGAACGTGCTGGTGCTCTGAGGAAAGTAGTGTTGAAGTTATTAGTGAAGGAAATTAGTCTGTATCTATTTATTTCCATTTACCGGATGACATTTTTTACCGTTTAAAAAAAAAATGGTATACTAGGTGACCGGATTAGAAGCCTATGGCATAGTTTTTTTTGACTTGACAACGTCTAATAAATCGATGAACGCCGGCTGCATGCACGACAATGTCCCGTTACGCTCATTGTCCCGTTACGCTCATTGTCCCGTTACGCCCATTGTCCCGTTACGCTCATTGTACCGTTATGCCCATTGTCCCGTTACGCTCATTGTACGCTTGCGCCGCATCAATGTTTTGTTATGACGTAGTCACGTTAAACTATCGTCCGTAAACCAACTTTACAGAAAACCATTTTTTTTTTTCCTTTGCATAGAAAGAAATTGATCTGAAAAAAAAAAAAAATATTGTAATTTGGGTGCGTATGATTTAAATGTCAATATTTTTTTTTTGTTTATTTTTTTTAGTATGATAAGTTTACTTCAATTTCTTTCTAGGTTAATGAAAAAATAAACTATGCCATATGCTTCTACTCCGTTCAGTAGTATACAATTTTTTTTTCAATAAGGTAAAAAATGTCATCCGGTATGTTGCAGTTTTTGACTTCTGATGAAAAAGTACTGTGAATAAAATAAAAACCCTTCTGACCTATGAAGTTTATGAAGTAAGTTAAGAAGAAGGATCTAAAAAGATTTAAGAAGTAACTATGAAGTTTGCGAAACAAAAATCTGGAATTCTAAAATATTACAAGAAAATTGGGTGTCGCGTACCCATTTTCTACGGGTACTAAAAAATTGGTACCTACGCGACTGTCGCATACCAAATTTTTTTTTCCCAATCAAAACCCTCGTAAAATCTATACCTATTTCACGAGGGTTTTGATTGAGAGATGGAAAACTATATGGCAGTGATGATGGCAGTATGGGTAAGGATTCTTTGTTCGACTACAGAACCCTATAACACCATCGTTTGATGGTCTATCACAGTACTATCGGAGGCATCCAAATCGGACCATCGTAAGGACTATTCTTGCTTGCAGTGCTCGGCCGCTGTAGTAACGCTTAACAACGCTCATCAACCAATAGCATAGCTGCATCAGATTTTTGCCGAGTCCCTTGTTTTTGTAAATAAAATAAAAAGACCGTAAAAACCAGCCGAGGTGGTCAGACATCTGTGATCATTGTAACAGACCCTGGGAAATGTATTAAAACATTTTTTTTTAAGGAAAACTTCTTTAGGCGCTTTCAGCGATTTTTGTTAGGGGCAAAACTTATGGGTTCGCGATCGTCACCAAACGTTTTCCATAAGCTATATGTATACTGTGTATATATGTGTACTTTTTGGGTGAACAAAAATCATGAAACTTGCGTCATCGTCACCGAACAATTTCAATGAGCTATATGTATAAAAGAACAGTTTTACCAAAGTTTTGTGTTTTCACTTTTGTCGGCAGTCCTTATGACTGCCAATTTTTTTTTATCACAAAACGGCGGTAACGAGTTGTGTAGGTACATCGTGAGCATAGGATTTTGTTCTGAAAGAGTGCCGATTCGGATGCCCGCGATTGTACCTACGCTACGTATGTGATGTCTCTTCCGCAAAAGCCAACAATGAAGAGTTAAGGCTCCTACAAACAGGCGCGACACGCGACGCGACACAACGGAATCGCTCGTCGCACGACACGCGGTGCCATTGTGTCGCGCCTGTTTTCCAACGTCATAATCATGAAGATTAAACTTTACATTTGAAATCATCTTTAATCTCGGACTTCCGGGACTAGCGTCTATTTTGCTCGAACTGAAGCAAATTAGATAATGGTGCCGATTCCCTTGTTCACAAACTAACCTAAATTTAAGTTCAGTGCATCTTTTTCTTTCTATTTCATTAAGAAAAGGACAGAAGATAAATTTTAGTTTAGTCCTGTCAAATTAATCAGCGCTTGACGTAAATTGACGTAATTTTAGTCGGCAAGTTTTTAATCACGTCTAAACTTGTATGGAGTAGTGACAGGCGCTGATTAATTTGACAGGACTAAACTAAAATTTATCTTCTGTCTTTCTCCTAATGAAATAGAAAGATAAAGATGCACTGAACTTAAATTTAGTTTAGTTTGTGTACAAGGGAATCGGCACCATTGACGGAGACCTCTAATAAACTGTAAATAAACATCGTTAATAGGTTCAATAAGTACATAGTTATCTATCTATATCTAAGTATACTAATAATAAAGGCTCCAGGCGCGACACGCGACGCGACACAAAGGCACCGCGTGTCCCGCAACGAGCGGTGCCTTTGTGTCGCGTCGCGTGTCCCGCCTGTTTGTAGGAGCCTTAAAGCTGAAGAGTTTGTTTGTTTATTTGAACTCGCTAATCTCTGGAACTATCAGTCGGATCTTAACAATTATTTTGCGTTTAATAGCCCAAATTCTTGAGGAAGCCTAATATACTATTTATCACGTTTTGAACTCACACTTATCTCCCAGTTTTTCAAACATCTCAGGGTGAAATTAAAAATATATAAATTATTAGGTAGGTTCATGTATTTATTAATTAAAAATATATAAATACATAAACCTACATGGGCACTTATGAAACGTCTGAAGCTAGGTGCACGGCTCATAAATGTACAATATAGTATTTTACTGGCTGTAAAAGAAAGAAAGCCCGAAGTCGCAGGTACAGGATAGAGGGCTTTCTTTTTTACTTCCCGTGGTGAGTACACAATTTTATCCCCATACCATACACGAAATACCCGTGGACATAGCTGCTGAACCCCGTAGGTTGACAGCGCATGAATAAATGGCCACATCCCTAGTAGCATTTTCCGTTGGCATTTAGTTGGGCCAACTTCAGAGGTATGTGGCCCAACCAAACGCCAACAAAAATGCTACTAGGGAAGCCCCTTAAGACAGCACGAAATCGTGACCAATCCGACTTTCATACAGTTTATTGTTTAACTACAACGTAAGGAAATAACGCACACATACGAGTACCTAATCAATTAACAACAAACAAAAAACTAGGTACTTTCACACAACAAACTAAAATTATCTTCACACACACGACATTTTAAAAATAACCTCATAAAAGCCAATTTAACTTACCAGTGGGTTTAAATTCTTGCATTTTTTCTGAATAAAACAATAAATATTATGCTACGGTACCGCACGGCTTTTCGCGGCCAAGTCAAGGGCACAACTAGTGTGCTCATGTGGATTATTATTGAAGTGATAACAATTGCTCGCTTTGCGTCAGAGAGTTGGTAAACAGACTTGTAGTTAGGTAGAAAATAATCAATACATAACACTCTTTAGTCGTTTCACACTTAATGAATTGGATTTATCTAGATTGTATAGATTGTTTTGAGGATTCTATACCCAAGGGGTGCCCACGGACCCAATTAAGACTCCGCTGTCTGTCATAGGGCTGTATCTTTTGAACCGCTATAGGTAGACACATGAAATGTTCACAGATTGTAAACAACAAAAGCCGCTACAAAAACAAATTATAAAAATAAAATAAAGTAAAAAAAATGTTAATTATTGTACGGAACCCTTCGTATGCTAGTCGGACTCGCACTTGGCCAGTTTTTGACCTAAAACACCTAATTGCGTAACATACTATCAATCATAATCAGAATGATTTTGAAGGATATTGCTAATCGCGCTTTTAAAAGTTGTTTACATTACATTTTGGAAGTGTTTTCGCAGGAAACACACAGCTATACATTTCCAATATATATAAGCGGATCTCGCATTGTATAGGATTTCCGTACAATGAGAGGTCAGCTTATACTAGAAATGTATAGCTTGATTTGTAGCCGTGCGTATGTACGCACGGCTACAAATCTAGACTAGGTTAGGACATTGTGTGCAAACGTTAAGTATCTTCCCATCTGCCCTCCTGATTCATAAAGAGTCATATATTCCACCAACTCGCACTAAGCGTTTTCAAACGTCTTTTATAATGTGCGCAGCAAAGGAGTGGAACTCTCTGCCTGCGTCTGTGTTTCCGAACGCATACAACCCTAATCTATTCAAAGTGAGAGTGAATAGGTTTCTTCTGGGTAAGCTCACTCCATCGTAGACTTTGTCTCTGTCATCCAGACCTAGACTAAAGTCAAGAGCAAACTCATAGTAAAATAAAAAAAAAATAAAGAAAATCTCTTTTATAAGTTGGTTTAAAATTTTCGATAAGAGGAATTCGAACGGGCGATGGACAAATACTTATGGCGGAGTTGTAAAGTTTGCTCTAGCTCCTCCTGCAATGTCAGAGCTCGCGAAAGGATTAATAATTTTCAATCCCGCAAATCCCGCACTCTAATTCCGCAGTTAGTGGGACTGATAAAATCATGCGGGATCTCGGTATTTCGGGATCTCGGTATACTGAGATTGGAAGCCCTAAGCGTAAACATATCACACTAATCACACTATATACTAACCTCCTTACTAATAAACGTTGTATAGCGTCTGTTTAGTTACACACCGATTTCTCTCTTTCACTCGTCAGTAGTTTGACTTTCGAAAGAAGAAGACAAAGCATTGTGTAACTATACAGACGCTATACAACGTTTATTAGTAAGGAGGCTATATTATATTATATCACATCACACTAATATTTATATAAAGGCGAAAGTTTGTGAGTGTGTGTGTATGTTTGTCTCTTCTTCACGCTCAAAAGGCTGGACCAATTTTGATAAAATTTGGTATGGACGTAGCTGACACCCTGGATTTATACATAGGCTATGGTTTTCCCGAAAAAATGTAGTGTTCGCGGGTAGCACCGCGGGGCGCAGCTAGTGTTTAATAAATAATGGTGCCGATTCCCTTGTTCACAAACCTAACTAAATTTAAGTTCAGTGCATCTTTTCCTTTCTATTTCATTAAGAAAAGGACAGAAGATAAATTTTAGTTTAGTCCTGTCAAATTAATCAGCGCCTGTGACTACTCCATATAAGTTTAGACGTGATTAAAAACTGGCCGACTAAAATTACGTCAATGGTGCCGATTCCCTTGTTCACAAACTAAACTAAATTTAAGTTCAGTGCATCTTTTTCTTTCTATTTCATTAAGAAAAGGACAGAAGATAAATTTTAGTTTAGTCCTATCAAATTAATCAGCGCCTGTCCCTACTCCATAGAAGTTTAGACGTGATTAAAAACTTGCCTACTAAAATTACGTCAATTTACGTCAAGCGCTGATTAATTTGACAGGACTAAACTAAAATTTATCTTCTGTCCTTTTCTTAATGAAATAGAAAGAAAAGGATGCACTGAACTTTTTAATTTAGTTTGTGAATAAGAGAATCGGCACCATTAGCCGTTTAACGAAGTGTCTTATCTGAAAGAATTCATAATCTATGCGCTTCATATAACATCGGTTTATTAATTTAACAACATGTCATAAAGCACTCTGTATTATCTGCTATAAGTCGAACGATATTCGATGATCAACAGGAATATAGCGATTTTAGCTAAACGTCACATAAAATCACATCATCACGCAGTTATACACCTGAAGGGGGAGGCAGAAGCATTTCACTAGTTAGAAATGTACCTTTACCTCTGTCTTGCATAGGGTTGCAGCATAATGCTGAGCGATAGCCGTTTTGCGTGGATGTGACGCATTTTTCCCCCATAGTTCTCAAATTATTATTTTTTGTGTTTATGTTCTTTATTGCGTCATGTTTACCGCAAATAAACGTTTTTTCTTTCTTTTTCTTTATGTTTAGGTTATTATATAATTATAACACTTTTTACTTAGTGTAGGAGTGGGCATTGCGACGACGAACCGTTTTCGAAGACCGTTTTGTGTTCTGCGACGATGAAACCGTTTTACGTCCTGGGTTCAAACAGTCTGCGTTGCACAAACCAGTCTTCGAATTATTTAGGACGATTTAATATTTTACATCTATGAAAATACAGTCTAGAATGCAATGAGTCAACTATCTCGTCCGTTCGTTTACAAAGCAGTCCTTGCAATAGAAAGTGAACTTTATGTCAATGAAATACAGTCGATAAGTATTACCAGTTGTCAATGCGTCTCGTTCCGTTCGTTTGCAAAACAGTCCTTACAATAGAAAGTGAACTTTATGTTAATGAAATACTCGTACAGTCGATAATGTATTACCTTACCGTACCTACCGGTTGTCAATACTGTCGTTCGTGATGCGACGATCAAACCTGTTGATAGTTGTAAGAAACTGCAACTATTTCACTCGACCAAAACGCAATTAAGTTTCGTCGTCGGTCGTCCGTCTTCAAACCAGTTGCAACGACGACCGTTTTTTGCAACCGTTTTCGTCGTCGGGAAAACGGTTGCGTTTCGTCCGTCAAAAATTCGACAACGACCCACCACTAACTTAGTGTAACAGCTCGTGGCTAATCGGGCGCCAGGTGAGCGACCGATGCAGCGACAAATGGAACAGCGTCGTTCGCAGCTTCGCGAGGTCTTGGTGGTGTAATGGCGGGACAAGCTCTCACGCCCTACAGCCGGCCTCGGCACCATCGAGGCGTTCCGGCCAGTGCTCGACCTTTTTGGCTCGGGAGGACCCAGGTAGCATTTTTACGTCATTATGTCGTCCGTTTACGGTACTGCTCGACGTAAGAGACGTCGTCTTGACGTCGGGGGGTCCCATCAGATGACGTCAATTTGTCACAGCCTCAAGACATGACGCTAAATCGACGTCACCAGGACGTTCAGTTGAGTACCAGACGTTAAAATGACGTTAGTGTGACGTACATAATCGACGAATAAACTACGGACCTTGGGATGACGTATTTTTTTTGCCGCAGACGTTATTTTGCTACCTGGGGAGGCACGGCTCGTACGGGAGGCACGGCACGGGTCGTTTCGGGTGACGCAGGTGCTCTCGGGGCATGATTGCTTCGGGAAGTACTTTTGTCGCACAAACAGGGAGCCGGACGCCCGGTGTCACCATTGCGTCGACTGTCGGAAGGACACGGCGCGGCATACGCTGGCAGAGTGTGCCGCTTGGTAGGAGCCACGACGTGCTCTCATCTCTGGAGTAGGCAGTGACCTGTCGCTGTCGGCCGACGCTCGTTCAATGGTCGGCAGCGAGGAGTCCTGGGACGCGGTGGTTTCCTTCTGCGAGACAGTCATCTCGCAGAAGGAGGCTGCTGAAAGGGAGAGGGCGATCTTGTCCACAATTTTTTCATCGGCTTCCCGCGAGTGATAATTGTAGCTGCGCCACGGCCAGCTTGTCACTTAAGACTTTCACGCGGTCGGAACTGTGGGTCCTACAGCTTATGTAAGTATTAATAAAATGAAATAAATGATTATGGCTAAACTTTTAATCAATAAAGTTTACAAGTTGTAATCACTGTTAGCTGCTGTTATACTATTTTTCTTAAAATAATCCGCTGCATGTTTTTCCAGATTGGCCCGGCTCTGTCAACAAATAAAAAAACAATTATTTACATAAACCCCTCTCCATTTACTGTAGCATTAGACAAATAACGGCTAAATAGCAACAGTTATTGTGTAATATTGTTGAAATTACTGCACTTTAGAGTTATTTTTTTAATGTAAATGGTAAATAGATTACAGTGCTTTGTATTTATCGTGAAATAACGGAGTTTATTAAACGTTTACATCGAAATAACGAAAGGGTGAGAACAGTTATTTGTCTAATGTTATAATAAATAGAGTATACTTAATGTTGAAAATGGCAGATCGTTGCGTAACACACATAAAACAGGCAATCTATCATAATGCCTTTCATTTTGTTTGACATACATTGCTTCACAGTTTTAAAAAAGTGTGTGTGTCAGCTCCGACGCACGACTGGAGTTTACTCCCTAATACGATTGTCTTTGAATAAACAACCTCTAAAATAAACGCACCTCTTATAATATTCAAAGCATGTATGTATTTTTTCAACACACTTGCTCGTAAAGTGGCTCTTAATGAACCGCTTTTAGGTCCATAATGTAGTGTATTAAAAACGCGTGCTTTTTACTTTACGTTACCGCGCTAGTGCTGTAACGCCACAGATAACTATTTACTATACCCAAAGTCTCAAATTCAGATAATTTATGTAAACAAAGGGGATAACATAGCAAAAAAATATCTTCGTAATGGTAATTCACATAAAATGGTGAAAAAAGAGGTTTCATTTTCTTTTGAGTACTGATTTTAAGAAATAATAATTAAAAAATAATCATACCGTAATTATTTTTATAAATTTTCGGTTTTAAACAAAGTTATTAAAAAAGGAAAGGACATTTTCTGGTATAAAATATTTTATGATACTGGTAACAATGTTTCGAGAGAAAATCGATTTTGGGAGGCCTACGTCTAGCACTGGACTTAAAAGGGCTAATTATGACGATCATATGCCGTGTCTCCGACATGCTACACAAAACATTATTTGGCAACGGTATTTCGTTTGCATAGTTCTTATAATTAATTCACTTTAATTTTAGCAATGACTATTTACAAAAAGAAATATGATAAAATGTTTTGTACCACTGTCCTGTCATTTTGACAGTGACATTTCTTGACGTTACTTTGTTTACATAAATTATCTGAATTAGAGACTTTGGGTATAGTCCGATAATAGCGCTTTTTTTTTATCTCATCAAAGAGACTTCCATAATGCTGGAGCCATAGTGCCATATTTCACTTTTTTTATAGTCTGAATTGTCCTTGGTCCCAAAATGAACTAAAAATGTACCTTAATTGTCTGTGGTCCCTCCCGGAACCAAACGAAAAAGACCCTGACTGGCGTTCTATTATTGTGGATTCTCAGTGAACAAATGTATATTTATCTATGCCAATAGTACTTTCTAATTCCATAATAACTAAACTACAATTTGACATACATCAGTCTAAACATTTTTTTGTAATATAGGCTCTTCAGCGGTTTTGCCAGTGCCTTTATTTACACCTGCGCGCACATCGCTAGCGCGGCGCGCGGAAATACAAAACCAGCAACATTTTCCATAAACTTAAACAATACAAGTCTGTTTTTTTCCTCGCAAGTGTGTTGAAAAACGTCGTATGAAACGCGTGTGCATTGATCATTGCACTCTCGGCTTCCTTATCGCGCTCGCCCGCGGCTTGCGCGAATAATACCGCCTCGAGCACGATGATCAACATAGCACACATAATGTATTATTATTCTATTCACATTTTCCATATTGATTCCGAGTGGTGTAATTAAATGTTGGATGTAGATGATAGTAGATATTTAGCTGCAACACCAAACTGTATCCCCCAATTTATTTATCATAATTTTTCTGAATTGGCTCCCACTATAGAAATTAAAAGACGTATTCACGTCAAAACAGGGTTTCATTACTCACGTTGGTGTAACTTCCTGTTACTTCGCTTGGATCCGGTTTTGAGTTTCGCGGTTTTTAGTTTCGCCCCTGCACAGATCCTGTTAACAGAAAAGCTATAAAAATCTCACAATTCCTCAGAAGGGTCATATCAGAATCAAAATCAAAATATTTTATTTCACATAAACCTACATGGGCCACTTATGAAACGTCAGAAGCTAGGTGCACGGTTCCAATTAGTCGTTTCCTATGGAGAAGAGCCGGCAAGAAACTCCACGGTTACTCTTTTAAAAATAATTGGCTTTACAATATTATCAAATAACCGTGTTAATAGGTATGGGAGGACAGTGTAGGCCTCTCAACAATTACCAGGTACTTAACAAAATAGAAAAGTGCCAACAAATCTACACTCTACTAGGCCTACAACGTTCTCACATTCCCAAAATAGAAAATAATCTACATAAAAGATGATTAATTTGGCAGGACTAAACTAAAATTTATCTTCTGTCCTTTTCTTAATGAAATAGAAAGAAAAAGATGCACTGACTTAAATTTAGTTTAGTTTGTGAACAAGGGAATCGTAATAACGAGCGCACCGCTCAAAGGTTACTACTACTGCGTTCCGCTTCACTGACCGCGGTGCCGCGCCGCACGGTGGATCGAAACTGCTATATGAGGGACATTGTTATTTTTTTTTTTTTAAGTACAAATATATATATTATTCTGTTTGTAATTACTTTCCAACAACAAAGACAATTTTGTATAAATTTATCATTTGCTTTAATATTGAAAAAAAAAAAATTGCACTTTTTTCGATAAATAAATGATTTGAAGTGATTAATATTCCTTAATTATAGTGTTTTAATGTAACACAATTATTTAACCTACGCTATCATTGATAAAACAGTACCTTTTACTCACATTTTTTTTTTTTTTTCATTTTACTGAACAAAAATCAAAATCAATTTTACTGAACCTCATAACTCTTGAACGGGCAAGTATGGGTGCGCGCTGATAATGTAGAATTATAGCCAACAAGCCAAAGAATAAGAATAAATTAGTTTTAAAGCAAGACCTGTCAAGACTTGGCCAAATTTTAGCAGTTTATGTTTCATTCCATACAACAAAAATTGAAATTATTTTTTTCGGGCTTACTATCAGTTTTACAGAAAAAAGTATCCTAATAATTATTCGACAAAATTACATATCTTTTGATAAGTATTTTTTTTAAATGGAATTTGTAAAAAAAAAAAACCCAATGTCCCTCATATAGCAGTTTCGATCCACCGTGCACCGCGCACCGGCGCGTTGCGCGACGTGTATCCATTATACCAGTTTCAAAATCTTTTTCATTTGTTTGTACTAAAAAATATCATAATAAGAAAAAGGTGTATAATAAAACACGTTTAAGTTTAATTTGTCAAAATTAGCGCACTGATTAGAAACTTTTCCTGTATACACTATGGAATTTTAATCCTCTTACAACGACAGCCCAGTTCATGTATCCAATGACTACCATTCGAATAATATTTGTATTTTTTATTTTTTATGAATTACTAGCTTTTGCCAGCCGCTCCGCCCGCGTGGATGTCGGTTATACTTAGCAACAAGTCCCTCAAATTATTTTTATAGAGAAGGATACTTACCTCATATGTTTTTTCAGCTTGATGCCCGTCGCGCATCCAAGCATTATGCCACACAACTTACACTTGGTGTATGCATTCAAGTGATCCGTGAAACAGGATTTTCGACTGAAAATTTACAGAAATATACTCAATACTCAATTCTTTATTGCATTCCATATGTATAAAATAGATGGTATAACAAAGTTAAAGATCAATATGGACCCTGTCGGGCAAAATTAGGAGAGGAAAAGGGCTAAGTGACAATTCAAACAATTCAATATTATTTTATCTACACCCATGCTATAAATCCGCTATAAAAGTTTCTGAAACAGTTAGCTTATTGCCAACATTAAAACAACCGGTGTCATAGTAACCATATTATCATCCAAACGAGTGTTATAATGTTGTACTAAATTTCATTATGCAACTCCTTTGCGTTTTCGATCCCTTCCTTACTCATCAAACAGCCACATTTATGAATTTCAAAAAAAGAACATTGTCATGCACGCGCGTTTTACTACCACAGCGAAGTAATAAAAATGAAAAAAAAAAAACTAGGTTATTCGAGTTCACTTCGCATCACGCCATTTTGTTCAATATTAGTATCGCAAAAATGTATATAAGTTTGTTGTTTACAAAAATGAGTCATACAAGCTTTGATAACACATCACCAGATATTTCTAATGCAGCAAAGGACATTTCTAACTAATTATTACCATAAAAGTCTAGAAAACAATATGAAAAGGCGTACCAAGATTCATGAATTGAAAAATATCAAATAGTAGATAACATGGATGTAGATAGTCTTGGATGCAACTGTACAAACTTACATAATTAGGTATTAAAACACTCATGTGATACTATTATCCACATTCGTGTTTTAATACCCCTTATTATACAACAGTTGCATAAATAACTATTATTGCATTCCATACGTATAACATACGGGCTAAGTAACAATTCAAGCAATTCAATATTATTATAAATTATTGAATCTGTTTAATTGTGTGTATAATTATGTATACATACAAACATACATAAACTCACGCCTTTTTCCCATGGGGGTAGGCAGAAACTATAAAGCGCCACCTGCTACGCTCCTTACAAACTCCTTTTGCTTCGTTTACATTCATACATCTAGTCATGTACGCCGGTTGCGAGTACTACCTGACCTTTCTGAAGAACATCACCAATAAGGTCACTATATGTACTCCTAGGGCGTCCCCTCCCGGCGTTTTCCACTCACATCTGCCTTGTAAATACCTTTCGTAAGTCACCTTTCATTCATCCTCTCAACATGACCAAACCATCTAAGCATACTTTTTCAATTTTTGTCACTAAATCTTCTTTTAAACCACACCGTTGCTTTATCACATAATTTTGGTGGCGTGACTATGAATATAAAAGGCTGTAAGTTACTATCGTAATAAAAACTATAATGTAGATTGTACAGCTAGTGCATAAAAGAAGCCATTATACCCCAAGACGCATATATCGACCCGAGCTGCAGGCGAAGGTGGATATTTAAGCCGAGGGGTAAAATGGCTCGTTTATCCCCGAGTTATACACTCTGCTTTACACTTCGATTGCGAGAAAATGAAAAAGGCATAAAGTACATAGCGGTATTTTTTTATTTCCAATGTGTGTCATTGGACTTGGGTAGGTACTTCATACTACCAAGTCATAAAAACGTTTCTTTGCGTTTTTAAATAATAAAGACAACTATTTTGTCTGGTTTTATTAAATTAATGATAGAAAACACGGAAGTGATATAATTAAAGCAAATAAAATAACGACTTTAATCTACGATGTTTCTTTGTGCATGTGGCTATTGGGCCTGATTATCTTAGTCTTAGAAAAAAAAATACTTTATGCACTAGAGCATAAAAAGCGATTTTATGTCGACTACGCAGAACATAAAGACGAACTTTTAGAGCATGAGAAGTGAAAATATTATTTACTTACCCAGTCATATAAGGACAACGGGGACATTTGAAAAATTCGCTCGATCTGAAATTGTGATGATTTTCTCTGTAATGTACGGCGGCTTTGTCGTATGTGGCGAACTTGTCGGCACAGGCAACACATTCGTATCTAAGACAAAAATGTTTGTTAGCTACGTTTGCAGGATACGAGAAGATTTTTTTTTTCTTCATATTCAAATGCTGTATTATGGCTAAAAAAAAAATTGCTTGTCTGTAAAGTTGGTTTACGGACGATAGTTTAACGTGACAACGTCATAACAAAACATTGATGCGGCGCAAGCGTACAATGAGCGTAACGGGACAATGGGCGTAACGGGACAATGAGCGTAACGGGACAATGGGCGTAACAGGACAATGAGCGTAAGGGGACAATGAGTGTAACGGGACAATGAGTCATCCTTTTTCGTGCATGCAGCCGGCGTTCATCCGTACAATGAGCGTAACGGGACAATGAGCGTAACGGGACAATGAGCGTAACGGGAAAATGAGCGCAACGGGACAATGAGTCATCCTTTTTCGTGCATGCAGCCGGCGTTCATCGATTTATTAGACGTTGTCACGTCAAAAATATAAATTTAGATTCTTGAAAACCATAAATATTAATAAAATTGATTCGTCGCACGAAAAAATACACGTGATTATCCTCCCTCCCCCCCATCGTGATTGATTTCTAGTTATTCCTCAAAGATTAGAAGGTATGTTACCTAGTGTGATGCCAAAACAAGTGCATATCTCTGGCGCTGTAATCCACGTACTGAAGACACACATCACATTCAACAGTCTGTCGTTTCTGAAACAGAACAGTAATTGTCGTAAACATAACCACAGATTAATATGGGATGGGACACTCCGCATTAGAGCATGCATTCCGGAATTCCGGAATTTCGTAATTCCGGAATTCCGTAACAATTTTTCTGATATTTCAATTCCAGAATTGAGAGGAGTAATATCGGAATTCCGATATTCATATTTTTTTTAATATTTTGATTATTATTTTATCTAAACGCAACCAAACTAGTCTGTGGAACTTTCCACAAGCCGCTAGACGACC
The DNA here is from genome assembly GCA_947523025.1 of Dryobota labecula. Taxonomy (NCBI): domain Eukaryota; kingdom Metazoa; phylum Arthropoda; class Insecta; order Lepidoptera; family Noctuidae; genus Dryobota; species Dryobota labecula. Next base: position 5,705,501 of record OX383314.1, read on the forward strand.
GGGCCGCTAATTAGAGTAATAAGGGAGAAAGATATTTAATTTGTTACTAAAATTGTTGTTTGATTTGAAACAAACTTTAAAAGTTACCAGTTCCGGAATTCCGGAATCAGATCTCCAGTATTGGAACTCAGTTCCGGAATTGAGAACCTTCCGATATTGCATGCCCTACTCCGCATAATCAATCAGTGAGTCGGAATCGAGTGTCGCATTGTTCACAGTGAGTCGGAGAACTGTCTGCGGAAATTCCCCAGTGAGTTGGGGTGGCGCTGCGTTATGCTCCAGTGAGTCGGATGTGGTACAGCGGCGGGTTGAGGCTGACTGCTGGCATCGACCAGGAGAGGTATTAAAGGCTCTGCTTGCTGACCGGCCGAAAGTGCAGTGTGCTGTGCCAAGGTTGCTGACGAGGCAGATGGTGATGACTGATGACCAGGTATGCGCGTCCGCTGCGTGCAGGTGGTCAGGACACCCGTTGAAGCCGTGGGTGCTGGCTGGCTTTGTGACTCGCCGCTCGAAAGCTTGAGGAAGTGATGATGATGACGTCATGCTAAGGTAGATGCACGAAGGCTGCACTGACGTTCATTCTCGAGGTCACCAGTATAGAGGTATGAGGAACAGGGTGTAAAGTTCAGTCATCCTTTACAAATGCACAGGCGTCACCTTGATGTGTTCTATTACTGATACTAAGCTATTTATTTAAACTTGCTTCATAGTTGCTTAAAAATCTTAATTAAGATATCTTATCGCTACCTGTGAAATACTTATCATGGAGGAGTTCATGAGACATGAGGCCATTTGTAGTCTTCTTGAATGATCAAGAAGACCACTTCATCAAATGATACTTTCTGAATGTAAATGCTTGAGTTTTTGATAAAAATACAAAAATCGTTATATGTATGCCTATAAAATTTGAGGAGTTCCCTCAATTCCTCATGGATTCCATCATCAGAACTGAATTTAAAAAAAAATGGGACCAATCTGGAAGTATATTCTTCCAAATAAAAAAGAATCTTTCAAATCGGTTCATAAAAGACTGAGAACTGAGGTAACAAACATTAAAAAAAAAAAACAACTTACCCCAGAAGTATGTTTTCTCTTAACATGATCTTCTAAATTCTCCTGAAACTGGAACCCAATGAGGCAAGACTCACAGCGATGCGGTGCGCGGAGGTAAGACTGAGAGTTTGCTATCTTTTCTCTCTCTTGCATTAGTTGGTCTCTTGTCAAAGTCAGCTGTTTTATATTTGAGCCGAGCGACGGTTTCTTACCTAGTTCTAAAAATGTAAATAAGTTGAAAGTCATAAAGGCGATGCAATAAAGGCAATTTAAATTTTTAAGTTAAACTTAAAAACTTTATATTATTTCACTTCTCATGCTCTAAAAGTACGCCAATATAGCCCTACGAAGCGGGACTAAAGTGACCACTTTAGTCTCTAGGGAGTAAAAAGTAATTAGTTTTTTAATTTCCTTCATGTGACATAGACAAACTCAAACAGCCAGTAAATATCTGTGGAGTGTGGACCATCTTCATTGCGAAAATGTTGAGAGTTTTACTTTCATGGTTTTTCCGCAAAGAAGGTGGCGCCATGCGTTTTAAATTGATAATCTGTGACTGGTTTAGAAGAAAAAAAGGACCGCGAAAATTTCAGAATTTTTATCGAGTGTTTTGTTCGGTTTTAATTAAATTTTATTAAGAATGTCCAGTGAAAGTGAAGAGTTTGACGGTGAGCAAAGAGCAAAAAACATGATCGATAAGCTTTTGCCGTCAAAATCGCGGAAGATTTACCTAAAAACTTACGAAAGTTTTGTGGACTGGAGGAATAATATTTATTAAATGTTTTTTGTACTAAATTGACTATTTTTCTCGCACTCAAAGTGAAAAGTACAGTTTGCACCTCCAGACTAAACGCCAACTTAATGTACCCTCGGTTTCATTGACTCCCTCGCACGCTCGGGAGTCAAACCACCTCTGGTATATTATGGCTTCGTTTAGTCTCTCGATACAAAATATACTATTATATATTTTTATTTTTATAATTTGCGCACTGGTTAAAAACTTTTCCTGTATACAAAAAAATATGAAACAAGAGCAAAGAACTTTAAATAATGATAATGTTTAAAGATAGAAGAAATGTTTTTTTACCACAAGAGTGGACAAAGAACTTACTATCTATCGGTGTCTCATCCGTCTGCATATTATGACTTTCACTAATATCCATAGTTTCATTTATGTCTGTCACTGATTGATTCAATTCTTCTTTAGCAAAATATTCAACCACATCAGCTTTTTCAATTAATATTCCGTCAATTTCTTCATTTATAATTTCACTGTGTTCTGTACTATTAAGTAGATTATTTGTAACGTTTTCTGTAGAATTTGCTGTAGCAATATTATCAGCAGAAGGAGCCGTATTAACATTAATTAACATTTCCGTAGGATTTTTATCTTTTTGGCTTCCTAAATCAAAATTAGTATATATGTCACTAAGTAATGTATGAGAGAGACTTTGTAACGATGTAGCTAAAAAACTAATACAATCACTATTTTGATTGCTATTAATTATTCTCATGGCTTCTTGAATATTTTTCATTTTTTTAGTTTGTAAACTATTTGTTGGGAGACTCTTTTCTGTGTTGTCAAAAATATCTATTTCTTCTTTGATTATGTCATCTAAGTCAGTATTAGCCTCTTCTAGTATTGCCTGTGGATTCTCTATGTTATTATTTGTCTGTGGAATGTCTATGTTAAATACTTGGCGTATTTTTAAATTATGTCTTTGATTTCTGGAGTTTGGAGTGTTTTCCTGAAAATATAAAAAGTTTTTTTTTTTTTTTAAGAAATTCCAGCTGCCGAGAGTATGCATCCCTGACACCTGGCAGTTGGACACGATTAGGAACTAATAAAGTTTAAATTCGTCAAACACGTATTCTTCGAAAATTAGTTTCTAACACCATTAAAATCGCAAGAACCAGTTCTACATACTGGTATACGACATTAAGTCCTATGACGTCTATGAAAAAAAAAATATCCAATCGTATATGACATTAAATCCACTTACGTCTAATGGGTATAGGACCTCAAATGAAGATAAGATTCATCTAATAATAATAAAAAACACTGTTAAACTCAACAGTATTAGTTTTGCAAAACAACAAAAAAAAAAAACTGTAGCATTCGAAGTTTCACTCTGCGCATTTTTGCCTCTCCTATAAAATTTTCGTTTCCTCACATAATGTTGTATACCTCTGAGGTACAGTTTTGTACTCAGCGTTTGCAGTAATTTCAGTTATTCGACCTCTGATTTTACATCACAGTGATCTTTATTGTCAATGCTATAAGGTTGATGACATCACTGCTGGCAAGGTCAGTAAGGTTGCTGTGACATTAAGTAGTAGTAGTGTCAGAAACGCTTTCTCTCATTCGCTCATCGGAAGGCATGTAATTTTAAACCAATTAAAGCTGTACTCAAACACCTATGTCAACTTATGCTATGATTAATTGATAATATTTCGGCCAATTAACAAGCAACAGCTGATAAATGCAATTTGACAACAGATTTATGGTTCAGAGAAGCTACTCGTTTTTCAACCTTTTTCATAGTGTTGCCCCCTTAGTATGGAAAAATATTTTGCGACCCCCTACACTCCGCGGTTTCTAACTTGGAATTCAAGTCTGTCACTTTGGTTACTTTTTGGGTAAGCAGAAAAACAGAATACCCACAATTAATCACAGAAGCTTCGAAGTGTTTGGATATGAAACTTCATAATAAAAAGTATTAGCAAATTCTAGACACAATTATCGAGGTAGCTGATTGAGCCGTTTTTCATAATTCCTTCTCAGTCACGAGATAATATTATCTCGTGACTTTGACTTATGTTTTTAAAGGAGTAGCGCTATTGGACCGGTGACAGCGCTCTTAAGGTTCATTTTCGTATGAAACGCTTGATCATAGTCGCTTATAGGAATATGCACCTTAACATTATACGAATAAAGTTCATTTTTGTATGAAGTCTAAGTAACTAGACGTACAGTAACTGGTAGTTAACTTACTGTGCTATCCGATAATAGCTTGAAGCTCTCCTCGACTTGCAGCTTGAACAGCTTAATTATCTTCAGCTTTTCATGACACTGATAGCATATTATTTGGTTCTGTGGCTTTATCTGTAATGGGCATTAGAATATACAACTTGCCGCTACAATGGCGACATTAATTTAGCACACGGGTCGGGCTAATTGCCAGTAATCATAAAAAACAATCTCCGGTTGCCTTCCAGTCCAGTTTCAGTGTTTGTAATGTCAAAATAACATGCAATACATACCTCAGGAATCATAAAATCGTTCAGGAAATCAGCATGAGAACATGTCAACAATTTAATGAACGGCACTTCTCTTTCAAGACAACAAATGCAGAATAATGTTGGATTTGATGCCTTCTCCGTAAAACCTTCACTTAGATCATACTCGCCAGAGAGTGATATCAGTAAATTAGACATTTTTGGCTGCTCATGTGATTGACTGACTGGCTGTTTGTTCGGCTGGAAAGAAATTAAAATCAACTTAGTAAAAATCTGTTTTGGGCTTCTAATAATGCATACTATTTTTAACTTTTTGACCGCCACGTCAAAAAATCAAAAACGTGCCCTCGGCGTCAAGATACGAATTCATCCTTTCGAGTTTTTTTTCATCTTATGCTAATATAGATGAAATATATAGAAAGAAGTTCTACTAATATAAATTAGAACGAGTCAAGGAACATAATTAGCAAAAGAAATAAAATATTATCTCAGTCTTAGAAAAAAAAAAACTTTATGCACTAGAGCGTAAAAAGCGACTTTATGGTGCCGATTCCCTTGTTCACAAACTAAACTAAATTTAAGTTCAGTGCATCTTTTTCTTTCTATTTCATTAAGAAAAGGACAGAAGATAAATTTTAGTTTAGTCCTGTCAAATTAATCAGCGCTTGAAGTAAATTGACGTAATTTTAGTCGGCAAGTTTTTAATCACGTCTAAACTTATATGGAGTAGTGACAGGCGCTGATTAATTTGACAGGACTAAACTAAAATTTATCTTCTGTCCTTTTCTTATTGAAATAGAAAGAAAAAGATGCACTGAACTTAAATTTAGTTTAGTTTGTTAACAAGGGAATCGGCACCAATGTCGCCTATGCACAACTTAAAGACGAACTTTTAGAGCATGAGAAGTGAAAAATATATTATAAGGTAGCAAAAGGACGACTAGCAAAAATAACGACAGCCAGTAAGCTGGCGCTGGCGAGCCCCGCGCACCACCGCAACGGGTTCCGTCGTACAGAGGCGGGCCCTCTTGCGCGAGCGCGGGGCCTCCCCACGACAGACGCCCGCGCTGGTCCCCGCGAAGGAACACTTTTGTATGGAACCGCGCGGGCGTCCTCTTAACGCAGTTTCAGGCCTAAGGCTTCTGCCTCGAACCTTGCGGGCAGCGAGCGGCGGCGGCGGCGGCGCGGGAGCGGCGCGGGCAAAGCAGACCCGTGCTCGAAACCAGCGGGCAGATTGCGCGGCACTATAGCGGCGTAGTCTTGTGTCGTCGAGATATTTGTTTTTATTCGCGAACGAAATGTCTGAGCAACTGCGACAACATCTTTTTGATTCAAATTTATTCCTAACGTCACAAAAATAAATTGCACAACACTGCGATGCAGACGCGCGGGCGGTCACCGATTTATAAATGTACGCTGTGGGTCCCCCGCTTGACTGGAGTGCAACACTCGTTGCCTGCCCCCGCGCCGCTGTTTTCGAAGGCCGATCCATTTGATTTTGCGCATTAGATCCTGCCGCTCCCGCGCCGCCGCCGCCACCGCTCCGCTGCCCGCAAGATTCGAGGCAGAGGCCTAACTGTGAGCGGACTGTAATATATGTAGAAGAATACTGTGATTACCTCAAACTGAGGTTCATTAAGGTCACTTGGCGTGGATGCCCCTCTGTTAGTCTGGCAGTCGAACCTTGTTGGTACGCAGTTAGGTTTCATTCGAATTCTCTTTGCTGAATCCAGTGTCTTTAATTGTTTGTAGTTTTCCATGTCGTTTTCCAGCTGAAACATTAAACAAAGAACATAGCTTTAGAACACACATGCGAGCTGTCGGCGCATCCCATACGCGCGTGATTAACCGCGGGGAATGCGCGGGGGATCAGGGTACTGAACCCGGTATACGTAGGGTTCCCAACCCTCCCGGATTACCCGGGAGACTCCGGTAATAATGGTTAACCTCCCGACCTCCCGAGATGTAATAATTTCTCCGATTTCTATGAGAGTGAGATGGGCAGCAAGGTGAAAGGTTGGTCAAGTTTCTGAAAAGAACTGTTTGGGTTTACCATCGTGGTGAAAGGATTAGTCAGCCAGACTCTGCGTTACCGAGTGCTGGTTGTCCAGGGTGCGCCGGGCGTTTTGAATCGCAATAGGACTTATGTTAATGCCGCTCGGGGAGGCTCACCCCAAGAGAGTGAGATGCAACCACATCTCGTTGAAGAAAATCGAGTGGATTTATGCTGGGTTGACTTCTTTACGAAATCGAAAGACAGAAATCCCTGTCCTGGATTGAAAAATCTTGTCACATTTGTCCTGAGCCTGTGTGTGTTGAACCTGTCTCTAGTGCTTGAACAATGATGGAACAAGTATGGAGCAAGGAAAGAAACCGAATAAATATTTCTTTAGTAAAAGCAGAGTTACAAATACTAACAAACACCGATTTTCCATGTAAAAATACTATGATTTTGTGGTAAAGAACCGTCAAATATTAGATACTGCTCGAAAGCAAAGTAAATAAAAATTAATAAATGATTGAGTTTTTTTTTCTCCTACTTGAATTCTTAAAATATTCCCGGGATGGTCCTTTCGAGAGTTGGCCACCCTAGGTATACGACGGCCCAGTGGCGTAGCGTGGGTTTTCGCCGCCTGGGGCCGACCGGAAATTCGCTGCACCCCAATATTTTAATTGTTACTTTATGGTTTAAATATTTTATTCAACGGACCTAAAATGTATCTATACACCGTACGACTTATTGAAAATCGAGATAAACTACCATTGCTGCGGAAGGAACATACATCTATGGGAAGAAATGGCGCAAGAATCCCACAGGAAGTTTATCTTTTAAAATGTCAGAATGTTCTTTATTAATTTGCGAGGGTACAATAGGATCTTAAATTATACATAGTGCTCATCACTTAGCAACCTTTACAGTGATTGCAAAAAGTATAACCAGAGTACAGGGCTTAAGAGCGCATACATCGGTCCACTAGCACCACTCCTTTCAAATCAAATCATTTATTTCTTTGCGAACATGGGTATAGTACATAGGTGTTTTTATAATAAAGTTCTCCATATTTTACCGTTACATGGGCATGCAAAGATTTACAAATCATAATAAAAAAAAACAAAAATAAGTAATAGATCATTGGAATTACAAAAATATTACCTTTAAAAAAATATTATAGATCTCGTGACTGAGAAGAAATTATGAAAAATGACTAAATAGCGACCTCGGTAAGTGTGTCTAGAATGTTCTAATACCTTTTATAAAGTTTCATATTGAGACATGTAGCAACAAAATACGATCTAGAGGAATGTGGCCGTTTTTCTTTCGACTGAATTTTGTTGCTTCATATCTCAATATGCATACATTCTATTTATTTATAACCGCCACATGAACTCAAATCATTTATTTCAATTAAACCATTTACAGGCACTTTTGAATTGTCAAGGAGTCGGTCAGTAAGAAAAATGAAGCTCCATGCCCATTCCAAAGTGTAGTAGGTACCTATGGAGAAGAACGGGCAAGAAACTCCATGGACACTCTTTTCAAAAAAAATATTTTTGAACTGGGCAGCAAATGCGTTAAATTAAATTGTTACATAAATATTAGTTACATCTATAATGTTGAATTTATAACTAAATGTGAGAAAGATGTAAAAATAAAAAAATAAAAATTTACACATTAAAAGCGTCCAGAGTAGGTACAAAAAATAGAAACAAAATAAAATAATTAAAATAACCCGTGGCAGCTGAGAGATGACCAATTCCAACTGACGGCGCCCATTCACGAACATGACGCAAGGATTAGCACCATTCAGCTCAACCATTTCGAAGGGAGCTAAATGATCGAACACACACGCCACCATCAGCGAGACATCTAAGTGAGCGTGATATACCCTCAGCCACCAGGGCACATTCAAGTCAATGAAAGACATATTACCCGGTCAATGGTAGCTCTATAGTACATAGTAATCACACCTGTGCTATGCAATTATATAATACAAACGAGATTGATCATGATCATGATTTTACCCACCCTTAATACCCTATCCCACCAATCCCGATGGAAACTTTGGCGATTTTTTTACACCTATTGTTATGATGGCTTTGGGTATTCAAAGAAAAAAAAAATTTTTTTTTACTGACCCAAAAAAATATAAGTTACCTTTTAATATAAAAAATCGCAGGTCTAACAAGTACAGTAGGTACATCCAAAAGTAGTTATTTTGACATAACAGACTTCAATTTTATTTATTTGTTTTTATGGATAGGCAGATACACAACTTACATCGAAGTGATCTTCACAAAAGTACACATGACTTTTGGATATCAGCAATGTCTTTGGGTCGCTTGACGCGAGGTTCAACCAAGTCCTTCTCAAATCTTTATCAGTTGGCACTGTAATCCATAGCTTTTCGGGTGTTTTTACACTAGAATTCTTACATTCAGGAACAATGCACCAACGATACGGGTTATAACCAACTGATCCGGAATTGATAATGTAACTCATTTTTGAACGATTTATAGCCCTTCATTAGTGGCTTTTGTGTTAGATGCACCACAAGTTGGCCTATTTCACGTAGGCAGGTACTTATACTTAGCAGCAGTGTTCATAGACCATCAAATCAAAAAATGGAGATCAGATCAGTGCAGTGCAGATTTTTTTTTTGTTTACTTTTATTGACATCAATTACAAGACGTAAAGACGTTACATCACTGTCACCTGTCAATCGGCTGGTGGTTAAACTTAAAGTTTTCATTTTATCCTTTTAACCCGAAGACTGGGCCCAACATTCTTTAAAAAAAGAGTTTCATACCTTACCGTATAAACAAAATTGGGGTCCGAAACAATGGGTTGAGTTTTGAGTTTGAGTTTGATTTTTTTTTTAAATATATCGCTCATCCGTTGAACTATTTCTATGCATAAAGAATTGGACTAAAACGTTCCAGTTAAAATTGTCTAATACAAATTAAAGATAATATTTACACAATCTAAAAAGCTAATAGTCTTAAAATAATAATATGCACAATGAAGAACGGTGTGGCCAGCACATCAAGCACATACATTTTCTCGTTTGATTTTGAACTTAAATATCATATGAAGTTTAAAATCGTTTGGAGAAATTTGACAGTTTTGTGTAGCTCGATGTGCTGGCCACTGTACTTAAATAGGAGGGGAAATAATCATAGGCATCAAAATTGTTTAATTGTCGTCTGAAAGTAGCCTGTTTTTTTTTATTTTTACTATTATTAGCCGTCAACTACTGCTCATTGTCTTTGTATTTTTTAGAAAAAGATTCGAGTTTTATTAATTGACTAGCTTCTGCCCGCGACTTCGCCGCGTTAAATTGCTTGTTCCCCCGACCCACCCCGTCGCAACATATTGCCTGCACGGGCTTTTACTTCGTTTTCGCATAAACTTTCATAGAAAATAATTGTGTCCTATACCCTAAGTCTCAAATTCAGATCATTTATGTAAACAAAGGGGATAACATATCAAAAAAATCTCTTCGTAATGGCAGTTCACATAAAATGGCGAAAAAAAAGGTTACATTTTCTTTTAAGTACTGAATTTAAGAAATAATAATTTTAAAATAATCATACTGTAATTATTTTTATAAATTTTCGGTTTTAAACAAAGTTATTAAAAAAAGGAGATTTTCTGGTATAAAATATTTTATGGTACTGGTAACAATGCAGGAGATCCAAACATTTTCACATTTTTTACATCTTCAACAACACTAATATTAAAACTCTCATTAATAGATTCATATTATATGTAGAATATCTAGCCACATTTTGGATGAAAACGGCTGTAAGCTGTTTCGAGTGGAAAACTATTTTGGGAGGCCTACGTCTAGCAGTGGACTTAAAAGGCCTGATTATGACGATCATAGGCCGTGTCTCCGACACACTACATAAAACATTGCATGGCAACGGTATTTTGTTTGCATAGTTCTTATAATTAATTCACTTTAATTTCATAGATGATTATTTACAACAAAAAAAAATAATGATAAAATGTTTTGAACCACTGTCCTGTCATTTTGACAGTGACATTTCTTGACATTACTTTGTTTACATAAATTATCTGAATTAGAGACTTTGGGTATAGTTAATAGGAATGTACTTCTTCCTCAAGAATTGGGCTGTAGAATGCAAAAAGATTTTTCAAATCCAACTCGCAGTTCCAGAGACTCGCGCACGAAGGGATCCGCACCATCCATACAAATCCTTATATCCTTACTAATATTATAAATGTGAAAGTAACTCTGTCTGTCTGTCTGTCTGTCTGTATGTTACGTTTTCACGCCTAAACCGCTGAACCGATCGTCATGAAATTTGGCAGAGATATAGCCTGGGATATGAAGAAGGACATAGGCTACTTTTTTTCGCGATTATCGACATCCACGCGGGTGGAGCCGCGGGCAAAAGCTATCCATACTAATATTATAAACGTGAAAGTAGCTCTGTCTGTCTGTATGTTACGTTTTCACGACTAAACCGCTGAACCGATCGACATGAAATTTAGCAGGAATATAGCCTGGGATATAGAGAAGGACATAGGCTACTTTTTTACACGATAACCGACATCCACGCGGGCGGAGCCGCGAGCAAAAGCTAGTTATCTATAAAAACGGCAAAAAAGTCATGTTCGTTGTATGGGAGCCTCCCTTAAATATTTTTTTGTTTTTTTTTTGTATTTGTTGTCATAGCGGCAACAGAAATACATCATCTGTGAAAATTTCAACTGTCTAACTATCACGGTTCATGAGATACAGCCTGGTCACAGACGGATAGACAGACAGACGGACGGACAGCCGAGTTTTAGTAATAGGGTCCCATTTTACCCTTTGGGTACGGAACCCTAAAAACTAACTCTTCAGCTTTAGAATAGACTACCTCGCAGAGTTAATCATTATTTTGCTGCGGAGTTATTATAAAATAGTTATAATTATCTCCTAAGATATTCATTGAAATTAAATGATGTAAGGGCAACTTATTTATTAGGATAAGGATTAATATCATGTTTATGAAAACTCCTTCGCAAATGATGCATTAATTACCATAAAAAAGGTTAGGTATAGTGAGTCAATCTCTGTCAATCTTAAAAGAAGATAGACATATGCTGTCGCGGACTTTTTTTTTGAATATTTAAAGAGGAACAGTTCCATCATACATGATATTTTCGTAACTTAAACCGTTTACGCAGTGCACGCAACGGAAGCTCTCAAAAAGGAATAATTTTTCCCGTTTTTGCAACATTTTTCATTTATGCTCCGCTCCTTTTGGTTGTAGCGTGATGTTATATAGCCTATATGTTTTCTCGATAAATGGACTATCCAACACAAAAATATTTTTTCAATTCCAACCACTAGTTCCTGAGATTAGCACGTTCAAACAAACAAACAAACTCTTCAGCTTTATATAATAGATTGGTATAATATTTACAAAAAGACGTGTGGCACTCGGGGACTGCCGCGGTAAAGCTATTGCATAGCATTTTGTATCAACTTATGCAATTATAATTATTTATTTATTTTATTTATGCAGTATTTCTTTTTCTTTGATATTAAATTTTTTTTTTTTTTCGTTACGGAATTTCTGGATTCGGTCCCCGCGCTCAAGGCCCGCGATAGAAGCTATGCAATAGCTTAAAAACAAAATAAATAAGTGCTGAACGTCGTAAAAGTGTATAACTACGTAAACAAAGTCAAATACTATTCAAATATAAGCATAATAACAACTTTAAAATAGACGAAAGTGTTGAACCTAAAGTAATTTTAAATAAAAAAAGAGTGACAAACTGTTTTGACAGCGAAAAAATTCCATGTACATGAGTCATTTCCAACCGTCTAGTCAAGTTTAAAAATTGTTCAACTGGAATGGTATCAACTATTTGGCAAGCCTTAATTAAGTCATTGCAGCCTTGCGGTGCAACAGGGTAACTGAATATACTCGTAAACGACTGGTCGTGAGTTCAAACTCCACTATCAACAATCACTTTTTGTGAAGATCATAATTTTATAAACTAATATTTATAAGAATTATAAGAATAAAATACTCAGTACACAGAAAAAAGAACTGCCAGAAATTATTAGATCACTAGAGGGTACTGGTGTAGTAAAACCGTCGGAGTGGGGAGCGTGAGGTTTCTTCGTTACGGAATTTCTGGATTCGGTCCCCGCGCTCAAGGCCCGCGATAGAAGCTATGCAATAGCTTAAAAACTAACAATCTTAAAATAATAATATTAATATTTAAAAGTATACAAAATGAATTCGCATTATTAGGACATGCCTATCCCAAATAGAAAAATGGAAGTTTGGCGTCACCATTCATTCTTACTTACGTCAACACAGGCAAGCAAGCTTTCAAAAGAATGAACGAAACGAAACGTCAAATAAATTAGTAGTTTTACGTTAAGTACTCATCAACGTCGTTGTATTTATTAAAATTTATAATTTTCGCTAACTTCTACGGTGCAAACTCAAAAATACGTTATCGAGTTAGTGATTGCTCAATTTGTTTTACGGAATATGGTGATCTAAACCAAGAAACATGGTTTGATAGAACTATTTATTGGATATTGTTGTGCACGATATGGTAACGGAGTAATTCACGTAGAGCGCAGTAAGTATTGTATTCTAATTGGCCTGAAGGTTGTCTCCTACTAATTCTGTCAGCCTGGTACTTGCGATAACGAATCTTTGTCACATTTAGGAGAACTAGATTTGCTGAACATTTAAGTTTTTTTGGGCTTTGTTACGATTACGCTTGTTTTAAAAACATGCAAGTATTTTTCAGTTAAAAGTTTGTTTACAAGTTTTTGAAGTTGGAATCTTCTTGGTTTATGGTGAATGCTTAAAAAACATAATAAGAATTTAATAAAAAAATAAATCAGAACGTATTGTTTTTACCCTGCAGTGGAAAAATGCATACTTACAGAAAGAAATCAAAAAAATACTTTAGCTTACAGGCAGGCAGACAAAAGAAAGCCATTTATTTATTTTTTCTTTTTCAATGCAATATTCAATTGTTTTAATAGCACAATGATATCATAATAATTAAAGAGTAATGGTAGGAACTTTTAACTATTATGCACAGATTAGATTGCAGATTATGATTAAAATAAAAATCTATTTTAACAATTTATGACTTGTTTTCATGCATAGGAGATGGATGTATCTGCATTTTTATGTGATGTTTGAAATTTGAAAAGTGGTAGTCCATCGTTTTTAATGAAAGACTGCAAACAGAAAATTATTTAAGAAAATATAAAAGGAAATGTTTCTGCTGATTTTTCGAATTGGAATGTTGAATAACTTGTTTAAATAATCATGTTAAATACTGGTATTCAGCTGAATTAGACTGAAGGCCAACCCCATCATACAGTGTAAACTCTTTTTAACGAATCTTAAGTGACCAAGCATTTTTTTCGTTCTACAGAGTTTTTGTTATAAGGAGGGAAGCTGGAAAAATAACCAAATATCACCAATAACAATAATTTCTAATTTTATTCCTTTCAATAGTTAATCAAATTATTCCAAACACATATATTCTGTGCCTTTGTGTGCTGAGACCAAAATTTCCTAGAGACAATGTAATCAAAGTAAATCCAAGAATAATCAATGTAAACCAAGAGTCGAGAATGGCGCACGTGTTGGAGGCAATTAATTTTACCTAGCCTTCAGCCTTATCACTTACCATCAGGTAAGTTACCGGCCAAGTACGAGTCGGACTCGCGCACGATGGGTTCCGTACCATTATCTATAAAAACGGCAAAAAAATCATGTTTGTTGTATGCGAGCCCTTAAATATTTATTTTATTCTGTTTTTTAGTATTGGGTGTTATAGCGGCAACAGAAATACATCATCTGTGAAAATTTCAACTGTCTAACTATCACGGTTCATGAGATACAGGCTGGTGACAGACGGACAGACAGACAGCGGAGTCTTAGTAATAGGGTCCCGTTTTACCCTTTGGGTACGGAACCCTAAAAAATAATATTTTGACTATTAGTATTCAATTCAAATTATTTTTCAATTAAAAATATTTTTATAAAAATATAAACAATACGTATTATAAATGGAATAACTATTGATGCTATAGGTTACTAGGTTTATTATTATTGTTATGACTCTCGTAAACCTTGTGACGTAATACATAAAGATACAAATAACTGTACCTATCTAAATGTAGTATAAAAATTTATATAATTTTTACGACCTGAAACAAATGTTCATGCTACTGTATCCTTCTTTATAATATTTTAGTTTATTATGAATGTGTTATAAATAAACCTTCCCAAACAAATGATGTTGAAAACTGCATCAAAATCCGTTGCGTAGTTTAGAAGAACAACTTGGTCACACAGCAGGCACGAAAAGTGACTTTTATTTATAATATCTAAAGAACGGGAATATTTCCAAGTCTTCTTTAAAGCTGCGTTCAGACTACGCTATAATATAATAGCATATAGTATATAGCTCATAGCACAACAATATCGCGCACCATACATTCCAATAATATATAGTACAGTACAGTGTGAATGTGTCCATAACAATGTATGGTGCGCGATATTGTTGTGCTATGAGCTATATATTATACAATATGCTATTATATTATAACGTGCACCTAGCTTCTGACGTTTCACAAGTGCCCATGTAGGTTTTTATGAAATAAAATATTTTGATATTTATTTTGATTTTAGCATAGTCTGAAAGCAGCTTAATAGGATCACAAAAACATGTCTTACTATGCTGCCGTGCTAACGAAGAACGCAGTAACTCGATTTTGGACGATTATAAGTTATACATTCGTTGAGTTATATATTTGGAGTCAGCGAATCGAAATCTATTAAATCTCTCTAAGCAACTTTTTATTGATCCTTCAGGAACTCGGTTTTTCAGTAAGCAAGAATGCTATACTAAAACATCATAACAAATTCAATAATCTATACTTAATATATAAAGCTGAAGAGTTTGTTTGTTTGTTTGTTTGTTTGAACGCGCTAATCTCAGGAACTACTGGTTGGAATTGAAAAATTATTTTTGTGTTGGATAGTCCATTTATTGAGGAAGGTTATAGGCTATATAACATCACGCTACAACCAATAGGAGCGGAGCATAAATGAAAAATGTTGCAAAAACGGGAAAAAATATTCCTTTTTGAGAGCTTCCGTTGCGTGCGCTGCGTAAACGGTTTAAGTTACGCAAATATCGTGTATGATAGATTTGTTCCTCTTTAAATGTTCTAAAAAAAAGTCCGCGACAGCATATGTCTATCTTTTAAGATTGACTCACTATAACCTTTTTTATGGTAATCAAATTTGTTTGAAATTAATGCATTTTTGCGAAGCAGTTTTCATAAACATGGTATTAATCCTTATCCAAATAAATACGTTATTCATCACAAGTATTTAATCTGGAACCAAGTTGCTCTTACATCATTTAATTTCAATGAATATCTTCGGAGATATAACTGTTTTATAATAACTCCGCAGCAAAATAATGATCAACTCTGCGAGGTAGTCTATTCTAAAGCTGAAGAGTTAGTTTTTAGGGTTCCGTACCCAAAGGGTAAAATGGGACCCTATTACTAAAACTCCGCTGTCCGTCTGTCTGTCTGTCTGTCCGTCTGTCACCAGGCTGTATCTCATGAACCGTGATAGTTAGACAGTTCAAATTTTCACAGATGATGTATTTCTGTTGCCGCTATAACAACAAATACTAAAAAACAGAAAAAAAAAAATTTAAGGGGGGCTCCCATACAACGGACATGATTTTTTTGCCGTTTTTTTTGCTCCGCCCGCGTGGATGTCTGTTATCGCGTAAAAATGTAGCCTATATCCTTCTCTATATCCCAGGCTATATTCCTGCCAAATTTCATCTCGATCGGTTCAGCGGTTTAGGCGTGAAAACGTAACATACAGACAGACAGACAGACAGACAGACAGACAGATAGACAGACAGACAGAGTTACTTTCACATTTATAATATTAGTAAGGATTTGTATGGATGGTACGGAACCCTTCGTGCGCGAGTCCGACTCGCACTTGGCCGGTTTTTTGTTTTTTGAACGCGCTAATCTCTGGAACTGCGAGTTGGATTTGAAAAAATCTTTTTGCATTTTACAGCCCAATTCTTGAGGAAGAATAACATTCCTATTAACTAGGACACAATTTTTTTTAAATGAAAGTTTATGCGAAAACGAAGTGAAAGCACGGGCAGGCAATGTGTTGCGACGGGGTGGGTCGGGGGAACAAGAAATTTAACGCGGACGAAGTCGCGGGCAGAAGCTAGTCAAAAATAAAAGTCTCGGAAGCGGCAAAATCGAGTTACTGCGTTCTTCGTTAGCACGGCAGTATGTATGTCATTAGTCCATACCTTTGACATTAAATAATCTGATACCTCATCTCTATTTATATATTGTGTTATTGATATTTAAAGTTTAAACTAATGCTTTATTAATGTATTTGTTAAATTATGTCTCAGGGTTAAAACTGATATCAAATTAAGAATGTATAATTGTGCAGTACCCTCTTAATTGATTATCAGATTGACGTAGTAACACAGATTAATACAGATGGGGTACTCCGCAGTTTAGGTATGAAGCTACAAGTACGCGGCGGGCCCATCTCACTGGGACAATTCAGTAGGAGTGACGTGTGCCGCCGGTATAAGAATTACGCGATAGAAAGAGAAGCAACTTGCAGGTGAATATAACCCAACGCTTATTACCTACAGGTAATAAGCGTTGGGCGACCTGAATTGCACTTTATTGTGTCGTAGCAAGAGTCTCTTTTTACTTAAATGATTTTGCGGAGTGTCCCATCTGTATTATGACCTGTAGGAGCGCCACAAAGTCGCCATCTCGTCGCTGGTCGTCTCCGTCGGGCCTCCCCCAGGTAACTGGGGGTCTCACCTGGCGGGAACAGACCGCTGAGATGTCGTGAAGTAGCGACACTGAATCAGTGTCGCAGCGCGACTACAGAAATAAGCAAAGACTACCTATCACAGGACCCGCGATTATCCGCGGGTCCCTCAGCCGAAAGCCGCATTAGGCTGACAGAAGGAGGGGCCCATGTTAATGGGCCAGCGCATACCCTCCGCGAACGGGGAGCTACGCTCCGGCTCCGTTGGCCACGCCTTCTAGCGGGGGCGTAGCGACATCCCAAATCCCAAGTCCATCTGTATTAATCTGTTAGGGGTGCTAGGAGGTCGTGGCTAAATGACAACAGCCGCACGAGTCGATAGAAGGTTGAGCTACGCTTGTCGCGGTCGGTTCGTGGATGGGCGACCACACATTACATGTACACCCTTCCGGGCCACGGAAAGCACGTTAAGCTGTTTGTCCCGGCTGTTATTCGTAGATCTTTCACACTCGTTATGGGTAGTCAGAAACCAATTTTGTATTTGTATTTTGTATAAGCCGAGCCAGGACATTGATCCTCTCGCGCCCGGCACTGGTTCAAGCCATGGTCCGGGGCGAAAGGGAATGGGAGGCAGTCACCTCCTGCGAAGCAGTCATGCTAGCGAAGGAGGTGGCGGGATGGGAGAGGTAGAGAGCCTCCCGTCCCAGCCGCCACGGTAGACGCTCCGGGCGTCGGGAGCCGCGTGACGACTCCCGGCCACCGTAGGCGCGGGCCTGCGGGCGGTGAGTAATGGGTAGCTCACCGTCCGATCAGGACCAGGCCCGTGCCGGACGGCGCATACGTGTTCCACGCGCGCCTCAAAGAGATGTCAGCAACGACGAGGGGGCCCATTAGAGCCCAAGTCTGCCGGGTCAGCGGGATTGTCCGAAAGGGGTACCGCTGCCCCGGAACATAAAGGGCCAAGGAAGCAACACGGGTGGGTTTTAGTGAGTAAGAGTCTGACACTCCCTTCCGCTCCACCCAGAGTGGGAGGGGTCAGTTGATGATTTCCCATCCTCAAAAAAAAAGGACATTGAGGATTGCTAGGCGTACCTACTGTGTGCATTATTTGTACAGTTTTAAACTCATTGAAAAACATCACATACTTAGTTAATTTTAATTTATGTACTAAATTATGCAAATAATATGTTTATTTACTTCATAGCAATTACTGTACAGATTCACTTACACTGACTTTCAAAAAGAAAGCACTTAATTAATCACTTTTTTTTTACTTTTTATAAATACAATGTGGGTCATTCTCTTAGTGAAGAAAGTAGAATATTTTTAGATGCCTAATTAGCGTATCGTGTTATTAGGGTTGGGTGCCATTGCGGGTTTGTCACCCGGTCATCGGTCCACCTTGTTGATGAACCCACGCTGAGGAGCATCTTTCATCTCTTTTCGCCCAGACTCCTTTCCCTTTCAAACTCCGCGCTCAATGCTCCCTTGGATAGATTCTAAACCTACCGATCTATTATGGAAAACTCACCGTGAAAAATGAGTTGAAGTGAGTGTCAATAGTGTCAGGATCTTAAATTAGTTTTCACGTGATAATTTTTACAGAATATACCGGCGGGTTATGCGCACTTCGTCCCATTCGCACTTCGTCCCGCGTTCGCAGTTGCACTTGGTCCGATTCGCGGTTGGTCCCATTCGCAGTTAGTCCCATTCGTAATTACTCCCATTCGCAGTTCGTCCCATGCAAGTAGTTTGTAAGGGAAGAGGTAGGTTTATGGACCAAGTGCTTGCGGTCTGTTAGGACTGATTCGTATAATGTACTGATCTCATAATGAACAAATCTTAAAATTACCTTTTCCCAAAATGACCGATTTTCTAAATGTCTTTGTTCTAGAATGTCGACCAAGTGTGTTGGATTTATAAAAAATCAACTAATATACTAATAAAACATCCAAATACGATAACGATAAGTTAGCCATGTAAAAAGTAAAATAATAAACACACTTCTCAATCAACTACCTAATAACAGTAGATAAGTAATACAATCAGTGAATATTGTCCATAGATCCATTTTGTTATATTTTTCTGTTTACCTACTCGAGCTAATTATCTTTTTGTATACACGCGATTCTATGACAAATAAAATTATTTTACTTTAGTCTGTCTAACGCCTAAATCGCTGAACCGATCGTCATGAAATTTGGCAGAGTTGTAGCCTGGGATATGGAGACGGATATAGGCGATAACCGACATCTACGCGGGCGGAGCCGCGTGCAAAAGCTAGTATGAAATAAAATAATAAAAACACTTCTTTAATCTTTTGTTTTTATATTTCCCCAATGTTTGCAATAACAAAATAGAAGAATGTGGGTAGGTAATAGATACATACCATTAATTAAAAGTAAAGCCGTTAAAAAAATAATTGTTTAGTCCTGTCAAATTAATCATCGCTTGACGTAATTTTAGTAGGCAAGTTTTTAATCACGCCTAAACTTCTATGGAGTAGTGACAGGCGCTGATTAATTTGACAGGACTAAACTAAAATTTATCTTCTGTCATTTTCTTAATGAAATAGAAAGAAAAAGATGCACTGAACTTAAATTTAGTTTAGTTTGTGAACAAGGGAATCCAATTCCAACCAACGAGGCATTCTTATGTCCGTGACAGTGCTATCTGAAAGTAAAAAAAAAAATCTCTTAACCTCTCGTATGTCGTAATTAGAGACACAATTAAAAACCCATTGTGTCTCGCGTAGATCTACGTTCCGACATATGAAGGATTAATAACACAACCATTTTCTCTTTCCAGGAAGCCACAAAGTACAAAAATGGACATGGTACAAACTTCAAATCTTAATCGAGACGGGATGAACAATGAAGTCTCTTCAACATCCAGTGAAGACACGCACGAGCCAGTCAAACGATTCACTACAAAAGTATATAAGAAACACTATAATAATGAGACAGCAATGTCTGATAATGAAATCGAGCAGCGTCATAGAAACCTCCCCACTAGGAATCATTATAAAAGCATGGGGAATTTGAATGAAGGCTACAGGGATTTTCGAACAGTCCAAAACAGTATAAGCAACATCGATCTGAGCTTACACAGAGATGATATTAAAAAATACGAGTCCTTACAAATACCTATAGTTGGTTATGAAATTATGGAAGAACGAGCTAGGTTCACGATCTTCAAGTTAAAAGTTGAGGATGATAACAGTGACCAGTCTTGGCTTGTTTTTCGCCGGTACACAGACTTTGTAAGACTTTATTCAAGGATAAAAGCTGAGCAGCCGAATATAAATCTTCCGTTGCCGGGTAAGAGATGGTTCAGAGATAACTTTGAGCCGGCATTTTTAGAAGATCGGGTGAGAGGGCTCCAAATTTTCGTCAACGCAATTCTGAGCAAGTTACCCAATCATCCCGTGATACGGGAGTTTTTCTGCCTTGATGAACCTCCTCAGGTGTTTAGCTATCAACCTGAAGTTCAAGCAGTGTATGGAGCTCTAGAGGACTCTATTACAACTTTAAAAATGCAACTGAAACAGAAAGATGCAACAATAATGCATTTACAGAAGAGGTTGGCGGTGTTTGAGGCACAGGTCAAAAGTTGTGGGAATTGTAGTTCAAAACTTTCAGTTTAAGAAATTAGATAGAATTTTTGTACAAATATTAATGTTTTTGAGGCTGGGGTTAGTGTGTTAATAGTTAGGTTTATATTACACCAATTTTGAGTTAAGTTTGTCAACGTTAGAGAGTTTATAAATAGTGTACTTGACAGGCATTTTTATTAGATTTCTTGAAACCTAGAAAAAGACAAGGCACAGTAAAAATATATTAAAAAAATGGCGAAGCTCTAAGCGTTTTGAAATCTATGTTAGAAAGAGAAAGAACTATTGCGATCTGACGTCACAACACAGAAACGCCATAGTAAATTCGCGCCATCCAGTACAATGACACGTTTTGTGTGACAAGGATAGGAGAATAATTTCTAATGCATTTAACTTCACCATTTTGTATTTTTTTTTTTTTTAATAACCGTATTTATTCTGTAACATCTCTAAAATAAGTATTAGTTCATGTATATTTTTAACAGCAATAAAATACCCAATTGTCATATGTTTGCCCGCTTATATAATATATTAAAGATGCAGCTATTATCTATTCAAATCATTATATCCAATGTGGAAGGTAACTGTCAAAATCCATCTACAATTGGCTTTGACCGACCCATCGAATATCAACTTAATGCTATTATTATTAACATAAACGGGATATTTACCATGTTTATTCATGCCGAAAAAAGTTCGCGAGCGGACACAGTGAGTTTCGTGTGTCGGGAACAGAACCGAGTTGCGAGTGACAGTGGTAGCGGTACTGAGTGCAAAAAACGAACAAGAAAAAGGGTAGACCGTTTTGTCTGCTCATAAACACCCACCCGCAGTGACTTCAGTTTATCCGTGATCATGGTGCTTGCAACAGCGCCGAAATATAGGGAACTCAGAACAATGAATAAACATGGTAAATATCCCGTTTATGTTAATAATAATATTAGTGACCTGTTTAAAAACTTAATGCTATTGTAAATTAAGTTGACTTTAGAATGACTGTTACTATTGATTTTTGTATTTATTTTATGAAATGTGCGATATGTTTAACCCCAGCCATCAATTTCACAAGTGGCCTAAACATAGTAATATAATTAAATGAATTTTAGTATAAAAACCAAAAAATGTATTGTCCTCTTTAAAGCGTGTATCGGAAATGCGTGGTCCTAAAGGTGTGTGCTACATACTATCATACTGAACAACTTTCTCCATGGGACAAACATCATAATTCCCGGAATGAAGATCTCGGGAATGCAATTTTGGTATTTTGTTTTTTATTACATTTTTGAAAAGAAAACCTCGCAACACACGTCCTAATTCCACACAAAAAAAATTGGTTGTCTGTAAAGTTGGTTTACGGACGATAGTTTAACGTGACAACCTCATAACAAAACATTGATGCGGCGCAAGCGTACAATGAGCGTAACGGGACAATGAGTCATTCTTTTTCGTGCATGCAGCCGGCGTTCATCGATTTATTACACGTTGTCACGTCAAAATAGTTTTGCAAACTGTAACGCTATTCATGACGAGTTTGAATATTGCACACTAACAGTGCGTTCCGAGTTGCGATAATATCGATATTCGCGTGCTAAAGCCCGTACCGAATTTGCGTGAGCGCGATAACGATGTCCCGTGGATCGTCATAGATGACGTCATGACATTCGCCATCTTGCGATAATGCCGATCATGCCTTTTACTCATAGACTTAGAAAAATATAGACCACTGCTTGGCGTGTCGCTGTAAGGGACAGAAAATCAAGGTACTTGCAACTTTAGGGTTACCCACTTTAAAGTGATTTTACCCGAATGTTCTTCAATGTTCAGATGTTTTTCAATCTCTATTATCTACTTTGTACAAACGCACAGGGTTTATAAATAGAAACAAAACATCTATACCCAAAGTCTGAAATTCAGATCATTTATGTAAACAAAAGGGATAACATATCAAAAAAAATATCTTCGTAATGGTTATTCATATAAAATGGCGAAAAAAAAAGGTGCCATTTTCTTTTAAGTACTGATTTTAAGAAATAATAACTATAAAATAATCATACCGTATTATTTTTATAAATTTTTTAACATAGTTATTAAAAAAAGGAGATTTTCTGGTATAAAATATTTTATGGTACTGGTAACAATGCAGGAGATCCAAACATTTTAAATTTTTTTACATCTTCAACAACACTAAGGCCCGTATTACAGAACGTTCCTCAAGTCCAGTTTGATCTTCAATCAGTCGATCACTGTTTAAGTATAGAATCAGTACTTGAGCATCGTTCTTATTCCAGAACGGTAATCAATCTATACTCAGCTGAATCGAGACTCAAATCGAGCCTCAAGCAGAGATGTGTATTGTCTATGCATCAGCCTGTTTTCGTTTACGATTTATTTTATTTACCAACTTTGTTCTGATCTTCACTGAGTTCGAAATATTAAAATATACCTTAGATTGCACTCCTAAGGCTTAGGAGCGCAATTATTTAGGAAATCTGCGTTATTATTTTGGTTCTGAATAGTACAATCCCCTATTTATTGAAACTAAAGCTCTTCGAAGTATATTAATTTTGTGATCAAAATTTTCAAGCTTAAAAGACTTGTACTTGAAATGTCAGCATGTCAAATATGTGAAAATAAATACATCAGTTTGTATACAACGTTGTTTGCTTTGATGATTAATAAAAAAACATAAAAAGTAAACATACAAGAATTTGCAATTCTGAGGCTGTAGGATGCCCACGGTTGTGTCATTTTCTGAAATTATGGTATATTATACCTTGGTAGAATTTAATATTTTACCACATCTGTACCTCTTTTTGAAATTTTCACAATTAAATGGGTCCTGGTCCTGAGTATCTCTTAAATATCTGAGAGGAACGCTAAAGTTCAACCTTCTATTTAAATCCGTAATCCAAATATACGTAGCAATAATTAAAAAAACAACAATTATATATGAAAACTCGACAACGCAGATAGACTTGAACAGAACAAAACATAACAATCTATGCTCAAGCGCGGTCTCGACCACACTTGGGTGATTACAGATCCAATCTCTGCTTGGGCTCGATTCACGAATTGAGTAACGATCTAAAATAAAGTCAAACTCAGCTGAACTATGATCAATGAATCCATGCTTGAGGAACGTTCTAAAATTAAAACTAGCCTCAAAACTAGTTTTAAACAGAGATCAACGCTTGAGTTTCCTTCTGTAATACGGACCTAATAATTACAACTCTCATTCATAGATTCATATCGTAAGTAGCATATCTTGCCACATTTTGGGTGAAAACTGTTTTGAGTGGAAATCGATTTTGGGAGGCCTGCGTCTAGCAGTGGACTTAAAAGGGCTGATTATGGTGCTGATTCCCTTGTTCACAAACTAAACTAAATTTAAGTTCAGTGCATCTTTTTCTTTCTATTTCATTAAGAAAAGGACAGAAGATAAATTTTAGTTTAGTCCTGTCAAATTAATCAGCGCTTGACGTAAATTTACGTAGTTTTAGCCGGCAAGTTTTTAATCACGTCTAAACTTGTATGAAGTAGTGACAGGCGCTGATTAATTTGACAGGACTTAACTAAAATTTATCTTCTGTCCTTTTCTTAATGAAATAGAAAGAAAAAGATGCACTGAACTTAAATTTAGTTTAGTTTGTGAACAAGGGAATCGGCACGTATGACGATCATAATGCCGTGTCTCCGACAAACTACACAAAACATTGTTTGGCAATGGTATTTTGTTTGCATAGTTCTAAAAATTATTTAATTTTAATTTTATAGATGATTATTTACAAAAAAAAAAGATAAAATGCTTTGCACCACCGTCCTGTCATTTTGGTAGTGACATTACTTTGTTTACATAAATTATCTGAATTAGAGACTTTGGGTATAAGTCAAAATAGTTTATTAGGATAGGAGTTCTTTCACCTGCGGGAAAATGAACAGAAAAAAATATTTTATCTCCACTTTCATTCATAATCCCCGTGATTTTGGTTTGGCGGGAAATCTGAAAGTTTTTAACACTTTAATACCTACTACAAATACAATATTTTAAACTATAAATAGATACTAAAAGGTTAAGATGTAATATTACGTCCAGTGAAAAGTGGAACAAATTTGCTGCCAGCGCTATACATACACTCTAATAAAGCATTCATCTGAATTGATTGATGAAGGTAATTTATTTTATTGGCGTACAATTTTCCCCTGAAATGGGGAAGTATTCGAGTAAAAAGTAGGCAGCACTGAGCTTGGAGGTTATGTGAAGAATAATAAATAATAAAAACATAATTCAGCTCTCATTTTATCTTGAAACAGCTGTATATTTATTTTAAGAGTTGAAAAACCATATTAGTTGAAAACTTTCACTGTCTTTCACCGAATAAACTAAAATATTTAGCTACTTACGAATGAAAGGACAATCCGGCAATTTTCTTCTCACTATCGCTTTTGCAACCAAAAACACTGCACCTTACCATTTTGCAGCAATAGCTAAAGTCAATCCTCAACAAAAAACACAAAATAATTAGTATTTTTCGAAATAACAAATTAAATAACTTAAAATTTCGTCGCAACCACTTTTCGAACGCGTATCAAACGTCAAACTTTGTTTAGCAACTGAAGTGCTGTCCTTGAAAAACGCGACACGCGATAAGGGACAGAAAATGTTAGGCTCTGTCTCTTTTCTTTACAAGCATCTTGTATATATTTTTCTTTTTCTTGTGTAAGTAAGATAGAAGATGACCAGCGATCTATTGTTTTCTCTATCTACGCTTTTACTAATATCAACGTGAGCGCTGTCAAAAATGACAGCTGTGCTGTTTTGTTTTGAGTCGCATCCTATCATAACGTGGCATTTTCAAAATTGTTCTTCTGACTACAGTTGCTACCTAACCTAAGAAGAAGAATTTTTTGGTATACACAGAGAAATACTCTAATATCGTTTTGATATTGAGTGAGCACCGTGACCGCGTCCACGAGCGTTCCGAATTGTTGACAGCCCTCGGCTGTCATAATCGTATTATCTAAACAGGAACGCATGTGAGACGATGTGAGCGCTGTGAGCGATTATAGCCAATTCGGAAGGCGGCCTCAGTTGTATAGCTATTCGCGCGGTAAACTTTGATTTCGCGATGCAGGATTTGTGTGACGTAAGGTCTGATGCGTAGTTCGCATGTGGCGTTCCAGATGCCGCCAAAAGCTGGCCCATGGGTCGAGTAAGTATTGAAGTTCTGTATCGGACAGTTGATCATTTTTTCGCGATTTTGATGTTGGTATCACGGAGAAAGTTATGACTACACATTTCTGGTACAGACTGTATATTCTAGTATTTAAAACATATTTTTATATACATTACAATAATATAAGTAGGTGCTAAGTGTGTCACTTTTGCATTTAACAAGTAAGGTACAAAGATTTCGAGCTATTTTAGTTAAAACTTGTATATGTATATTAGTAAGGATATGAATTTAATTTTAAGATAAGTATTTAACCCTTGAACTGCTGATCAAACTAAAATCTTACTAATATGGATGTTTGTTATTCAATCACGACAAAACGGCAGTACGGATTTTGACGAAATTTGGCACACAGATAGTTTCTAGTCTGGATTAACACATTAGAGTTGGGATAGCTCGTGAGCGAGTTATAGAAAAGGGCTAGCTCTTTTCGATTGACGTCGCTCTAGCTCACTCACTCGCTCGCTAAATAGCTCACTCAGACTCAGTAGCTCAGGAAGTCAGTACTTCAGTAGCTCTCGGCTCACGGCTGTCGGCAGACGCCTCATCGAGCGAGACACCGAAGTCACCGACCGAACGGCTTATTCGGATCACATCGTTCGCTCTTCAAACAATAGCTCTCCGGCACAATAAATCATTGTAAACTTATCATAAGAAAAAAAAAAACATAAAAACAAACAGTAGTAGATACTTAGTACTTCATCGGTTTTGACGAAATGGCATGCATGCAAAGTACTTAAAGTGTATAAAATGTATTTATTGTATTTTCTAAAGAGCTATTGATTATTGAGCGAGCTGAAGCGTCTCATAAGACGCGCGTGCGGCGTGAGTCAAATGAGCTAACAGTCGGCGTCTAAGCGATTGAATCACTGAGCTATAGAAGAGCTAGTGAGCTAGAAGAGCGATATAGCTCTTTAGAGTGGAAGAGCTAATCACTCTTTTTCTTTTCAGTGAGCTATTTCGCCTATGTCGACAACACATAGGATACTTTTTATCCCGATATTCCCACGGAATCGAGACTTATGCGGGTGAAACCAGGGACGCTTAATATAAATGGCATGCTAAAAAATTACAATAAGTACTCAGAGATGGTAAGATCTATTCAGTTATTGGTAAAACACTTTTTTGTATGACTTTTTATAAAGCATGATACATTTACCAAAAACTGCCGCATTGTTGGACATAGGCCTCCCCCAAGCACCGCCACCTCGACCGGTTCCGTGCTTCCCGCATCCAGCGGATTCCTCCGGCTTTTACAAGGTCATCGGTCCACCTTGTGGGAGGCCTTCCCACGCTACGACTTCCGGTACGCGGTCGCCACTCCAGAATTTTTCGGCCAGAACCTGTTCTGCGACAACGTGCCCTGCCGTTGCCACTTAAGTTTGGCAATTCTTCGAGCTATGTCGGTTACCTTGGTTCTCCTGCGTATCTATTATCATCTGCGTATCATTTCTGATTCGATCACGTAGAGAAACTCCAAGCATAGCCCTCTCCATTGCCCTTTGGGTGACTTTTGACCTTCTAATAATTTCTATAAATTTGATTTTAAATATTTTTGTTTTTTGTATGAAAATTTGATGAATTATTAATGCTGTTCTTCGGTAAGCGCATTACTTGAGAACGGCTAGACCGATTTGACCGATTTGGTTATTTATTATTTTTCAATGTTCGTAATAGTCCGAATTAGGTGATTATGGAAAGAAAAATTTGAAAAGTTTCATGGAAAATGTTCAAATTCGGGAAATACTGGACGTCTTTTTTCTATGGGATTTTTGTATGAACTATTGACAGGACTGGACTCCTTCAACAAGAACTTAGCAGCTGTATAGGGGCCGTCCATTAATCACGGCTCGAAAGGGGGAGGGGGGTGTAGTCACATGTATAAATTTTTTCGTCAAACGTGCGATTCCTAAACCGAAAAGCGGCGTGTCTCGCATGTTTTTCGCATGATTACACCATTCCTTTAATATTATTTTTACACCAGTCAAGAACAACCTTTCTGTCTAGAAATTTTTATCATGGTCCTTAATTTCAGAATAAAATTAGATTATACTTTATACCTGTATTTAAAGATATTCAATAAAATTTAAGATTCTTTGTAGGTACTAAAAATACACGTGATTTTAGCAGCTGTATAGGGGTCGTCCATTAATCACGGCTCGAAAGGGGTGAGGGGGTTTGGCAAAAATCACGAAATATCACAAGGGGGGAGGGGGGTGTAGTCACATGTATTTATTTTTTCGTCATACGCGCGATTTCTAAACCGAAAAGCGGCGTGTAGTGTGACCTTGACTCGCATGTTTTTTGCATGATTACACCATTCCTTTAATATTATTTTTACACTAGTCAAAAACAACCTTTCTGTCTAGACATTTTTATCATGGTCCTTAATTTCAGAATAAAATTAGATTATACTTTATACCTGTATTTAAAGATATTCAACAAAATTTAAGATTCTTTATAGGTACTAAAAATACACGTGATTTTGGGTGGGGGGGTAATCTTAAACCTCACCAAGGGGGAGGGGGGGTTAAAAAATGCAAAAAATTACATCACGTGATTAATGGACGGCCCCATACAGAGAGACGTGGAAAGAGAGTAGGGGGGCCTTTGCTCTGCTTAGGGACATTACCGGTTTTTAATAATCTATATTAATAAATAAAATTGAAGTGCCTTTTTGTAATGTCAAAATAGGGCTGATTGTACCAATGAAACTAAACGCGACCAGCACGTTTTAACTGCGTTCAAAAGATGTCAGTGGTAATATTCCATAGAAAATAATGACATTGACAGCTCTTCAGAGTTCATTAAATTTGTCAGAAACATGAGTATGCACACACAAAGCATGCAAGATATTAAGTACATTGCAGATAGGATCACAGTCATGTTTTACCTTTACGGTGTACAAATATGTATTATTTATTTATTTATAATAATCACACCAACAGGGCCTCAAGTTTGCTGTTAAAATAGTGTCAGAATGGTCTCTTCATTGTGAGTTTTTGACAGATTTGCCATACAAACACTGTCAAATACTCACAATGGCGAGACCATTCTGACACTATTGTAATAGCAGACTTGAGGCCCTGTACAGTCACTTACAATTCAAATAAAAATAACCATCTTAAATCATTGTTTTAGTAACCATGCAAATAACAGGTATGCATGACTATACATATGGCATTTGGTATGGATGGGTATGTTGGTGCTTTCTAAGCTTGTAGTATACTCTTAAACGTGGTATGCGCTAATCCCGTTCAGTTTCATTGGTGAAATTCACCCTAAATGTATATGAAACTTTACAATAACCGTACTTTACAGTACACCGAGTACAGGGTCCTTGGTACACTAACAACTTCTCATAACTATATAGGTAACCAAAATCAAAAACAAAATCTTTTGTTCTATGACTACAGATTATG
The DNA here is from genome assembly GCA_947523025.1 of Dryobota labecula. Lineage (NCBI taxonomy): Eukaryota > Metazoa > Arthropoda > Insecta > Lepidoptera > Noctuidae > Dryobota > Dryobota labecula. The sequence continues at coordinate 5,734,927 of OX383314.1, forward strand.
ACTATGAGTATATCAAGAGCGTTGTCACCGGTCCACTAGCACCACTCCTTTAAAAAAATATTATCTCGTGACTGAGAAGGAATGATGAAAAACGGCTCAACAAATACCTCGGCAAGTGTGTCTAGAATTTTCTAATACCTTTTATAAAGTTTCATATTGAGATACGAAGCAACAAAATTCATTCTTACGAAAAACCGCCACATTCCTCTCGATCGTATTTTGTTGCTTTTACCGAGGTATTTGTTGAGCCGTTTTTCATAATTACTTCTCAGTCACGAGATAATATTTTTTGAAAGGATTGGCACTAGTGGACCCATATGCCCTCTTGATTAAATAACAACATTTTGCAACAAAAGGTTTCACGACAGGTCATCGTTTTCTGTGATAAATAATAAAACAATGATTTATTATAAAAATAGTAATAATTATTAAGCAATAATAGTGCCGTCATTATTGGCATGTGGACCACGTTGTTACATTATAAGACGTCTGTTAATATTATGTATAAACTGTGGTTTTCAAAACATAAACTGAAATTATCTATACATAGTGTAAGTTTTGCTCGGAAAATTTAAGTACATATAGTGGCTTTTGTGGACATGATATTTATTCAGTTTTGTTACTGTATTTGTAATGGCAATCATGGTGTACGTTACCCCAGCAGGAAAGTGTCTCCTAGTGTGATATGAGTGGAACGTATAATTAGTGCGTAATCTGCTGTAAATGTGGGCCACATAAAAAAATTGTGCGCTTTGTTTTTGGAAAAAAATGATTCCTGCTGGAGTAACGTTTTTCCAGCAGGAAAATTCTAAACGAATGATCGGAGAGAGAAATATTTTGCATGGGCAGAGAGCTTATATTTGTGCAAAAATGTGCGCCGAAAATATAATTTGTGCGTCTTCAGGTTTTCGAGATATTGCATTTCCTGCTGGAGTAACGTTTTGCAGAATCGTGTATCTCTAAAACCATTGTATGTGCGCTTTCAGAATAAACATACACGAGTAACTCTTTATTTGTGCGTATTTGTGACAGAATTATATTTAAGAAAATATTTATAGTTTTCAAGTTAACGCGCTTTTTTGAAAACCCGAATAAATATCGTAGCGCCTAAATGAGAAAACGGGTAACGTAAACGCAATCATGTCATTAGGTTCAATATGTTTTTTTATATTTTCTGAATGTGAGAACGTTGTACGCCTAGTAGACTATATATTTGTTGTAAATATTCTATTTTATTATGGTACTTGTTGAAAGGCCTACAGTGTAGGCTCTACACTGTCCTTCCATTTCTTTTTACACTGTCTTTTGAAAATATTGTAAAAGCCAATTATTTTTAAAATAGTAACCGTGGAATTTCTTTCCGGCTCAATTCCATAGGAAATGACCAAATATATATGGTGGCCGCCACATAAATCTGGAATAAAGTTCATTGCTCTTACCTTAATTTCTCTGCATAGGTACCCCGACAATACATTATGAATCGTTTTTTATTACTCGAAAAAGTCAAGGATCACGATAAAGGTCGTTTCGGGACAAGATTATGTCATTATTTCTGTTTTCAGAATTACGTATTTGAATAAATGTATGCGGGTCAATGAACATTATTCCAGATTTATGTGGCGGCCACTTTAGTATATCCATCAAGACTAACGTGAAGTTTCGCCAGTTAATTTTATTTGACCATGTATTTGACCCAGAGATAGTATCATTATTACAAATACTGCAAATAGATACTGAGTAAAACCAAAAGTTACCATATTGGTGATGTTCTTCAGAAAGGTCAGGTGCGTAGAACTCGCAACCGGCATGCGTCTATGTCGTAGCGGCATTCTGTATCTACCTACCCCCACTGGAAGAATACCTTCCCCCGCGTAAGTTTACGATAGTTTATATAAATCAAGATAAATGGTTTATCGCAGAGGGGTATCAGAGTGTAAAGTCCACCAAACATAATGCAATTTAGATGAATTAATTTTAAAACCACAGATATACATAATTTATACGATATTTGTTGTAAATAGTAAGTATTACTAATTTTGTATTGTTCAATTTTGATTAGTAACCATTTTGCATGTTTAAAATAATATGTAATTGTTAAAATTTTCAATAAAAAATTTACACTATTTTCATTGCTATTTTATTTTGACAGTTTAAAAAAATATATTACAAAAGGAAGCGACTATACCCAGTCTCTAAATCAGATAATTTATGTAAACAAAGTAATGTCAAGAAATGTCACTGTCAAAATGACAGGACAGTGGTGCAAAACATTTTATCATTATTATTTTTTGTAAATAATCATCTATGAAATTAAAGTGAATTAATTATAAGAACTATGCAAACAAAATACCGTTGCCAAACAATGTTTGATGTAGTGTGTCGGCGACACGGCCTATGATCGTCATAATCAGCCCATTTAAGTCCACTGCTAGACGTAGGCCTCCCAAAATCGATTTCCACTCGAAACAGTTTACAGCCGTTTGCATCCAAAATGTGGCTAGATATGCTACATACAATATGAATCTAGGAATGAGAGTTGTAATATTAGTGTTGTTAAAGATGTAAAAAATGTGAAAATGTTTGGATTTCCTGCATTGTTACAAGTATCATAAAATATTTTATACCAGAAAATCTCCTTTTTTTAATAACTTTGTTTAAAACCGAAAATTTATAAAAATAATTACGGTATGATTATTTTTTAATTATTATTTCTTAAATTCAGTACTTAAAAGAAAATGGAACCTTTTTTTCGCCATTTTATGTGAATTACCATTACGAAGATATTTTTTTGATATGTTATCCCCTTTATTTACATAAATTATCTGAATTTGAGACTTTGGGTATAGCTGTCAACGATTTTCTCGCTCAAGACTGAGGCTCAAGAGACATAAAAAAGATTGTAAGTTCCCGTGTTAGTATAAGGAGATACATATATTTTTTTAAATAATTATGGCTGACTGGTCACACCGCCGGCGACTATATAGGTACCTACTCGTTTCTCGCAGCGACAAGAGCTATCAAAGAAGAGTATTCGTTCAGCGACACTCGCTTGGCGGGCAGAACACTCGCTGAGAGACTCGCCCATTGTTACATACATACGTATACCAGCGAGTAATCGCTCGGCGCCGTCGCGCACTCGCTGCCAACTCATTTTTAAGTTGTTTAGAGCCTAATTATTTAAGCTAATTCGGAAGGCGGCCTTTGACCGCCACGTCAAAAAGCAAAAGCGTGCCCTCGGCGCCAAGAAAAATTCATCCTTTCGAGTTTTTTTCATCTTATGTTAATATAGATGAAATTAAAGAAAGAAGTTCAACTAAGATAAATTAGGATGAGTCAAGGAACATGATTAGCAAAAGAAATAAAAAAAACAATGTTGTTTTATGAGCTTTATTCACAAATTTACGTATAAAAGTCTGTCATGTAAGTCATGACCGTGGCGCGCTGAGCACATTTTAGATTGTCATCTATACATGACTGTGGCGGTCAAAGTTTAAGCAAATACCTCGCTAATTTAGAAAAAAAAAGGTGATTTCAAATGAAACAACTCAAAAGTCTATCATTAATTTATTTGTAAATAAAATATCTTATAATGTCATAAGTTGCACTTGATTTATTAAATATTATATTATAATATTCCTTAAAGCAACGATTATATTATTACTGTTTCGAGACATTTAAACACGACGAGTTTATTCACCAACATCCATCAAAAGCATAATCGGCCCTTACATCTAGGCCGCATTCCGTGTTACACTGTAATCGATTTAAGCGTGCTTATACGCGTACCGAATAGGAATGATGACTAAAAAAAAAATTTTGTCCGTCATGTAGATTATTAAAAAATATTGAACACGTATTTTTTCTTTTTTTACGTAATCAAATCATTACGGCGATACATTGAGTTCAAATGTGGCATGACGTCACTTCTCAGTAGATTTTATACGTAGCTGTGACGTAACGAGCCGCCACTCCCCAAGTTTAATGTGTTTTATCTGTATTTTTTTATTAATATGATAAAGCAAAAAATACGTGTCTAATATTTTTTTATTATCTGATTGACGGACTAAACAGTTTTTCTTTTTTTTATCAGGACACATCCCTATTGGCGTGAACGCGATAACGATGTTCCGTGAACCATCACAGATGACGTGACCATACACCGTGAGCGCTGTCAAACAGCTCTGAGCTGTCATAATCGTATTCTAAATTGGAACGCAAATGATTGATGTGAGCGCTAAAAGCGATTATGGGCATATTCGGAATGCACCCTTGATGTGCTGGCGACTGTACAATGGCCCTTAAAACTGACGTTGCTGACTAAATCCACACCATGTACAAGATGGAGACGACAATACGACATTAAATTATCCATGATAAACTACACTAAACGTTAAGCCGTTCGTCCCGGCTGTCATTCGTGGATCTTTGACAGTCGTTACGGGTCGTCAGAAGCCCAAAAGTCTGACAACCAGTCTTTCCAAGGGGTATCGTGTTACCCAGTTACTGGGTTGTGGAGGTCAGATAGGCAGTCGCTCCACGTAGAATACTGGTATTCAGCTGCATCCGGTTAGACTGGAAGTCGACCCCAACATAGTTGGGAAAAGGCTAGGCAGGCAGATTGGTGCTTGCCCGGATTGGAACCCACAACCTCGTGCATGAGAGGCGAGGCCTAAACCACTGGGCCATCACGACATATTAGATATATTTGGTTGAAGTCTAATTTATTGTCGTATTGTTGTCTTCACGATGTATTTTAAGTTTGGTTTATATTACAATAAAAACATTAATATCGACCTTATTTTAAGAGACTTATTTCAAGCTCCAAAGAAAATATTTATTGCGTCTATTACACTTTTAATTACGAAAAAAAAAAAACGTTGATCTTCTTTAGAAAATTATTAACAATGAAAAAATACGGAATCGGTATATTTTAAAATAAGTTACACGTTTTTGTCATCTTTATAGGGTTATTTTTAATTGGCTAGCTAAACTCCGCAGACGCGATCGATATCTAACAAAAAATGTTTTTTTTTTTTTTTTTGGGCGTCCCTTTGCGTTGTAATTACTTGCGAGTATGAGTTGAGAAAAGTTTTTTTTGCTTTATTGGTTTTAGATATCTATACTCATCGTGTCTGCAGAGTTTCGCTAGCTAATTTAATTTGACCCTGTATATGTACTATCGTAGACAGCCGAATCGGACCACTGTAAGGACTATTACTGCTTGCAGCGCTCGGTCTGCAGTCAGTTTCTCGTCCTTGGGTCTTTTATTGTTCTATTCCTATTGGTCGAAAAAGGATCGTCAGACATCTGCGATCATTAGAGATCGGATATTCGGATGCATATTCACCTAAAGTTGAGACGTTGGCTTATATGGAATGCGCTTTTTTATCGTGAAAATCCCGCGATTCCGGAATCGACAATTTTTGAGTTTTTACTGACTATAGAATCAAAGGTATATCTACCTACCTAAGTAGCCAACGTAATATTGAAGCCCAATCAGAATATATTTTAAATAACACACACAACCCCTCCTCTTACATCCTACATACACATATTTGCATCGGGGGTTAAACATAAATTTTAAACAAATATGCATCTTTATAGTTACGCAATCCAAGAAACCCGGGTTTTTTTTTAAATAAATATTTTTTTGAAGTCGCTTCCATACCATACACCCGACCAGTTATGCATTCCCGGTGTTCCTGGCATCCCTAATTAAAAAAAAAAAAAAAAAAATGTTATGAAGCTGCTTCCATACTTTCATAGCTAAATATTCACTTTAGGTAAATATGCATCCGAATATCCGATCTCTAGTGATCATTGTAAAAGAAAAACCTTTGAGGCTGAGTTTATTTAAACATTTGTGAATGTGAGAACGTTGTAGGCCTAGTAGAGTGTAGATTTGTTGGCACTTTTCTATTTTGTTAAGTACCTGGTAATTGTTGAAAGGCCTATACTGTCCTCCCATACCTATTAACACTGTTATTTGATAATATTGTAAAGCCAATTATTTTTAAAAGAGTAACCGTGGAGTTTCTTGCCGTCTCTTCTCCTTAGGAAACGACTAATTGGAACCGTGCACCTAGCTTCTGACGTTTCATAAGTGCCTATGTAGGTTTATGTGAAATAAAAGATTTATGTGTCCTTAGAGAACACAGAAAACGTAGTTCTCCGGCCGTATACTGTATGGTAGTTATTCCTTTAGAAGTAGACCTCCTGGGACATATACCTGTCTCGCTCACACAATGAACCTCTCCACTTTACAATGCTGCATGTTATCGTCCATGTACTCGACGAGTCTTTTCGCGGGGAACACTTTGTGAACTCTCTTCCTATGTGTGTATAAGGATGCTTTTTGCTTGAACGTCTGTTGGCAAATGTCGCAGGATAAGGGTCGGTCGCCTGAGTGGATTACTTCGTGTTGGGTGAGAGCTTTTTTGTCCTGTAATAGAAATGGATAGTATTATTTAAAAAGCACGCGTTTTTAATTCACTGCATTATAGACCTAAAAGCGGTTCATTAAGAGCCACTTTACGAGCAAGTGTGTTGAAATAGTACATTATGATACATGTGTGCACTCTCGGCTTCCTTATCGCGCTCGCCTACGGCTCGCGTGAATAATACCGCCTCGAGCGCAATGATCAATGCACACGCGTTTCATACGACGTTTTTCAACACACTTGCGAGGAAAAAAACAGACTTGTATTGTTATTAACTTTATAAAAAATGGCGCTGGTTTTGTTTTTCCGCGCGCCGCGCTAGCGATGCGCGTGCAGGTGTAAATAAAGGCACTGACAAAATGCTAAAGAGCCTAAATAAAAAATAAATAAAAAAATATGTTTAGACCGATCATAGTGTTGTCGTATGTCAAATTGTAGTTTAGTTAGTATGGAATTAGAAAGTACTATTGGCATAGAGAAATATACATTAGTTCAGTGAGAATCCACAATAACAGAACGCCAGTCAGGGTCTTTTTCTTTTGGTTCCGGGAGGGACCACAGACAATTAAATTTTTAGTTCATTTTGGGACCAAGGATAATTCAAACTATAAAAAAAGAAGTGAAATATGGCATTATGGCTCCAGCATTATGGAAGTCTCTTTGATGAGATTAAAAAAAGCGAAATAATCAGACTAGTAAATAGTTATCTGTGGCGTTACAGCACTAGCGCGGTAACGTAAAGTAAAAAGCACGCGTTTTTAATACACTGCATTATGGACCTAAAAGCGGTTCATTAAGAGCCACTTTACGAGCAAGTGTGTTGAAAATTAAATTAACAAACGCATCCTCTCTCCTAACTCACTTATTTTGCTGTGCCCGACAGGGTCCATAATGATCTAAGTATAAGTTTACCACCTAAGAATAACTACAATCATGTGGAATGCAATAAAAGTATTGAGTATTGTATTGAGTATTTTATTTTAGAAAAGTTTTTTATTTTTATTTGTGTAGATGCCACAGTAATTCACATAAAAGGGCGAAAAAAAAGTTACCATTTTACTTAAATTTTTCTTTTGTACAGATTTTTTTTTATTATGTTATACATAAAATTCTCGTGTCACAATGTTAGTTACCATACTCCTCCGAAACGGCTTGACCGATTTTTATGAAATTTTATATGCATATTCAGTAGTCTGAGAATCGGCTTCTATCTATTTTTTTTAAGTTTTCGGTAGGTAGGTAGAGTAGGGTAGGGTAGGGTAGAGTAGGGTAGGTAGGTAGGGTAGGGTAGATAGAGTAGGGTAGGGTAGAGTAGAGAAGTGGAGTTTATACTATAGCTTTTGAAAGAACGAAGTCTGTCGGGTCAGCTAGTTATTTCTAAAATCAGTACTTAAAAGAAAATGGGAACTTTTTTTGCCGTCTTTTTATGTGTATTACCATTAATGGGGACACGGGCGATTGGGACAGTGGGATTACACCCAGGGGGTCCACAATCATGGACTGAATACATGGTGACATTCTTCGCGTCAATGTCCCTGTCACCCTGTATATATACATAATAGAAGATAATAGATAAGTTCATCATCATAATCATTTCAGCCGAAAGACGTCCACTGCTGGACACAGGCCTCCCCCAAAGGGGGGGGGGGGGATTTGCAATAAACGCCACGCTTGGCAGGCGGGTTGGCGATCGCAGTATGGTGTTAAAAATGCATAGAGAACGCTGCTGCCCATTCTCTAGTAAGTCCCTTAGTCGTCTTTTACGACACCCACGGTAGGAAATGGGGTGATGCTATTCTTTACGTCCGGCACCACACGGAATATATAAGTTACTTACAGTAAAGCCCTTCCCACATTCCTGACACACATGGTTCCTTGGTTTCTCCTTCTTCTGACCATGTACTCGCATCATATGCTTTTCTACATTCGCTCTTGAGGCTATGGGCTGAAAATAAAGAGTATTTTATTGACTACTAGATGAACCAGTGAGGAGGGGCTCGTGGCTGAGCAATAACCATACATACCTTCTCACACACAGGACACTTGTGTACAGTCTTGCCAAGATGTTGATAGTTGAAGTGGTCTTGCATCGCTTCCTTAGTTGGGTAGCCTTTATTACACATTGGACACGGAAATCTGGAAAACATAGGATCAAAATAAATATAACGGAAAAAGTTTTTCTTATAGCTGCATGCGGTTAGACTAGACAGATGATGATCATGCTTGATTGATAGTGCTATTTTTTTAGTGTTTTTGTGATTTCGGTGTTATTGGTTTTAGTGGTCCTTCGAGCCGGATCACTGAATAGGCTCAATCGGGACTTTATAATGAAACTAGTGGACTGTATTAGAATAGGTGTAATACCACAATTAACAATGATCAATGTATTAGAACAGTATACAGGAAAAGTTTTTACCCAGTGCGCCAATTTTGACAAATTAAACTTAAACTAATTTGATTAAACACCTATTTCTTATTTTGATACGTCTTAGTGCAAAAAAAAATAGTTATCGTTAACGAAAGATGTATATTTTGATACTGGTTTAATGGTAACTCGCCGCGCGCCGTGTGCTGTGTAGCAGAACGCAGTAGTAGGTACCTATCAGCTGTGCGCCCGCGCAATTCGCCGACGTAGGTATTTAAGCAGGTTATTAATCGCTAATTTTATCAGGTTTGAACTAGTTTTTTTAAGTTTAGGCCCTGACCTGAAGTTATTTGAAGACTTATTCAAAATTTTTCTTCATTCTTTCATGGGCTTAGAACCATCAAAATGCACGTATTCAGGGTCCTGAACTGTCTGTGATCATTTGATCAAGCAGCCTTTGAGTGGCTGCTAAAATGGTCCTTTTCACTTTTTTTTTTAACCACATACTAAATCTGCCACGGTAACAAAGAATGCAATAACTCGACTTTAGACGATTTTGAGTTATATATTCGTTGAGTTATATATTTGGAGTCAGCGAATCGAAATCTATTAACTCTCTCTAAACAACTTTTTATTGGTCCTTCAGGAACTCGGTTTTTCAGTAAGCAAGAATGCAATAACTAAAACTTCATAAGAAATTCAATAATCAAAAATACAACTCTCGGAAGCGGCAAAATCGAGTTATTGCATTTTTCGTTAGTGCGGCAGAAATACACTCGCACCATCTAGTAAAACTCGCGGCAGTAAAGTCTGACATCGTTGTAGGTAAGTTCAACATTTGCATTGCAGTGTATGCGCAGGAAAGCGACGCGACGTCACTCATACGCGTGCATAACGGGACTCCACGACGGCGCCGCCCTGCCGACCGGCAGGGAGTTGCACCTTGCCGACACCCGCCGCGTAACGCCGTCTGGTGCACGCGCCCATTGATTATTACGAATAGATTGTGTCAATATTTAGCTGATTTCAAGTAGGATTGAATAATAGAAATGTATTCTATTACTGATAGTGAACCACCAAAAAAAACTTTGCGCACTGGTTAAACATTTTTCCTGTATCGTCGTATCCTACGAATAGGGGCGTAACTGCATAATAGCTACTTTTCAGGAGATACTTTTTTGTGTTTAATTAAATTAAATATGAAAAAATATGTATTGGTGATTTCATATAATGTGTATTGGTATTTTAAGGTTCGGCTAGGATTATTTTCAATAAATTAACTTTATATTTTATACGCATTTTGTCCTTTAAATCCCGTTTTTAATTGTTTTGTTGAACTGGTTATATGTGGTATGATGAGCAGAATTGAATTATGCAATAAAAAAAAGAAAGCCCCTATGTTCGTTAGGGCACTATTCGTAGGATACGACGGTATAAAGAACCAGGATTTAATATTGACTGCCAATGCTGAAAGCACGTTAAGCCGTTGGTCCCGGCTGTCATTCTTAAATCTCTGACAGTTGTTACGGGTCGTCAGAAGCCCGAAAGTCTAACATCTAGTGTTACCAAGGAGGTATGGCGTTAAAGACCGATGCAAACTAGATGGCGGCTCGGAAGAAGAGGCGAGTCGCTGCGCAGTAACAAATAACCACCCCCCTTAACACCGCTGACACGTGGTCAGCAGCGGTGAGGGGGGCGGTTCAGGGCCGCGATCAAGTTTGACGGGTACTATACCCAGTAACTGGGTTGTGAAGGTCAGATACATTGGAGATTTGATATTTGATTGGAGATTGACATTGGAGGTCCGGATTTATAGAGTACATTTACTTACTTAAACACTTGATCAGAGGCATGCGCTCTAGAGTACTTGAGATGCGCCTGGTACGTCGCGAGGTGAGAGAATGTCTTGTTGCAGTCTTCACACTCATAGCGGCTCTTGTTCTGATGTCGTTGTATGTGGTACTTAAGTTGTATGACGCGTACCATTTTGTGACAAATTGTGCATTCTGCTCGAGGTAGAGGGCCTTCATGAAGTCTGTAAATGGAGAAAAAGTCGTGTTAAAACAATACAGGGTGTAAGGGACAGCTCTCCGCAGATTGATGGGGTGAATACAGTATATCATACTAAGATGACCGGTACATGAAATTATTTCAGGAACTTTATGGGAATCCAATAAACCAGGGCCTGAAGTCTGCTATTACAATAGTGTCAGAATGGTCTCGCCATTGTGAGTATTTGACAGTTTTTGTATGGTAAATCTGTCAAAAACTCACAATGAAGAGACCATTCTGACACTATTGCAATAGCAGACTTGAGGCCCTGATTTGTTTTATTACCTCACACGCAATTTACCGTTACCGTGACAAAACGCACGTAGCGAACGACAGCTCCCCACCACGGCGCGTGGTGAGTTCCAGGAACTCTGTAGCTAGGCAGAAAGTGAACAGCTGATTTTGAACGGCGTTTATTTATTTATTTATATAAACTTCTCGCATAAAATAAGGTACAAAGACGGACTTAATGTCTTAGGCATTCGTCAGAGACGAAGTAGTGGTAGTTCGTTGTCGTTCGTTAGAGTATTTCAACATCGATTGCAGATTTTTTTTATTTTAGCTGTTTTATGTACATAAATGGAGTGCTGCGTTCAGAGAATGTAATTTTACATAGAAATAAAAGAATAGTATAACTGAAAAAACAATTTAAAAAATGAAAATTTTCCTGAGAAAATATCCGGTGGAATGTGATTCAAAATAAGGAGCTGCATGCACACTGTTAGTTTGCGGAGAGCTGTTCCTTACACCCTGTATACAAATTAAAATCATCATCTTCTACTTATGGTATTATTGTCTCAAAAAGCGACGCGCGCTTTTCTCGTGCGCTTTACGTTTTCTTTTATCTATTGTTTATTTAATAATAGCGAAGCAGGACCAAACCGAAAAGATGGTCGATTAATAATGATGATAATAAAAGATGACATGATTCTTTTTAACTATGAATACTAAAAATAATAATAATAAACATATCCGACAATGTCGCTAAAAATAAAATAAGTAATCTTTAATAACTTCTAAGGCTTAAATAAACTTATCATTACTGAATGACGATTATGATGATCAACAATGATGATTATAAAAATATATACAACATATATATACAGGGTGTTTGGCAGAACGTTGAACATACGAAAATGGTGGATAGGTGGGGTCATCTGCTACTTACTCAGCCCTAATTTATTTGGCCCTGGCCCCCTGAATATAAAAAAAAAATTTGTTTGCTTTCTTTTAGTTTCACCACTTTCTTAACTTTAAAGTGTAATTTTTATTAAAAATGGGTAAAACAGGCAATATTTTCGTTAATTTTTTTTATCTTTAATGTTGGCAGATTCTTATAAAATTATTGCTTTATTCAGATGTTAGCTAGAAAAAAAGTTATGACTCCTCAAACTTACAGAAAGATGTAATAAATAAAAATATTGCCTGTTTTACCCATTTTTAATACAAATTACACTTTCAAGTTAAGAAAGTGGTGAAACTAGAAGAAAGCAAAAAAATTTTTTTTAAATATCCAGGGGGCCAGGGCCAAATAAATTAGGGCTGAGTAAGTAGCAGATGACCCCACCTATCCACCATTTTCGTATGTTCAACGTTCTGCCAAACACCCTGTATATATATGATTATATATACACCGTGGAATTTAAGTCGTCTTACAAAGACAGCCCACTTTATGTATCCAATGACTACTAATCATTCAAGTAAAAAAAAATTTTTTTTTAAACAAATGTTTTTTTTATTCGTCGTTTAAGTCGCGCGGTAAACTCTACTTGTGCTACTTGCAGGATTTTGCGTGACGTCAGTGTGTTGCGTAGTTCGCATGTGGCGATGTAGTTGCCGCCACATATTTTTGAAGATAAAAACGTGTTCTGTCAACCCTAAGTAATGTTACGCGCCACACAAGTTTAAGTACCACTAGCGCCATCTAGTATCGAATAGCAGAACTAGTGACCACTAACGCCATCTAGTATCGAGTAGCAGAACTAGTAGACTCGAGATTCTTCTAGAGAATTCGATGCTAGAACTTTCGACATCTGGTCAGTAGGGGCCGGTATGTACTCGAACATTCTAGATGTTTCTACTAGGTTCTGGAACTATCTATAATAAGGCCGGTATGGACCCCGATCGCCACAGTCGAAATTAAGCGACAAGTACGATACAAGCGATCTTCGAGTACAACTTTAAGAGTGCATTTGTGTTTTATGTTGTTTAATTAAAGTGTAATTTTTGGTTTTTAAATCGGCAGTTTTTATTGTCACGAACCGCAAGCTCGAAACAGTAATATGGAAGAAGGCCATGAAGATGATAATAGTGTTTGCAGACTGATATGAACTTACTTGAGATGTGTAGCTAAAGTAGTTCTGTTAACAAATCGTTTCTTGCAGTGATCACATTGTAGGCCTTCTCTGTGAAAGCGAGCCACGTGGTTCTTACGGGCGCGGGAATTTCTGGAAGAACAACATTTCAGTTAATGTTTATTTATAAAACAAATTATTATTATTATTCCGTGTGGTATGTAAAGAATAGCACAACCCCATTTCCTCCCGTGGGTGTCGTAAAAGGCGACTAAGGAATTTACTAGAGAATGGACAACTGCGTTCTCTATGCATTTTTAATACCATACTGCGATCGCCAACCCGCCTGCCAAGCGTGGCGATTATGGCAACCCCCCCCCCCCCCTCAATTAGGGGAGGCCTATGTCCAGCAGTGGACGTATTTCGGCTGAAATGATGATGATGATGATTATTTATATTTTATTTATTATTTTATATTATTATTAATTAACACCATTTATAACTCAAGAACGGCTAAACCGATTTTTATGATCTTTGATTGGTTGGATTTGTCTCCGCCCCGAATAGCAGAATAACTACTAAAACATGCGAAAAATTCACAAAAAAAAAAAAAAAATATAAGCAAATTCAATTTCTAATACATTTTCTATGGAACGGCTTTTTTGATAATATCTCGAGAACGGATTGACTAATGAAATGAAGTAATAGAGCGAGTAGGCGATGCGATGCGACGGAGTGGGTCGGCGGAACAAGAAATTTTACGCGTATAAGTCGCGGGCTGAAGCTATTAATAACATAAAAACCGACGTAGTGCGTGTCGGACCAATGAATGATTCCGTAGTTGGGATGAATTTATCCCAAGAACAAACTTAACATTGTAATTGAAAAACATGTTCTCCCATACATCCCAACTGTAAATGTAAGTTTGTACGCATAATATTGGGAGATTTAATACAGGAAAAGTTTTTAATCATTGCGCAAATTAAACTTAAACGTGTTTTATTATACACCTATTTCTTATTTTGATGTGTTAGTACAAAAAAAAATAAGTTATCGTAAACGAAAGATGTTTATTTTGAAACTGGTATAATGGATACTCGTAGGTACCTACTACTGCGTTCCACTTCACTGACCGCGCACCGGCGCCGGCTGCGCGGTCAGTGAAGTGGAACGCAGTAGTAGGTACCTATCAGCTGTGCGCAAGCCCATTGATATTATTACGAATAGATTGTATCCATATTTTGCTGATTTCAAGTAGCCCAAAAAAAAAAAGTATTGAACAAATTATGGAAATGTGTTCTATTACTGATTCCGAAACACAAAAAAAAATTGCGCACTGGTTTAAACTTATCCTATATAACTTACTTAAAGAACATGTCACACTCTAAGCACTGGTACACTTCTATGGAAGTCTTGGACAGCAGCTTACGAAGATCGCCAGGCTTGGGAGGAGACGCGATGGCTTCCTTTTCTTTTTCTTTCTTTTTTCTGCCCTAGAAATAGATGTTTATCTTATAAGAAATATGACATGAATAAGATTGTTACTTATCTACAACGCCACATGCAAACTACGCATCAAAGACCTGACGTCACAAATCCTGCATCGCACAATCAAGTTTACCGCGCGACTAGCATAAATACAACATCCCGACATCAACCGTCGGGCAGTTTCCCACTAGACACAACACCTGTCTGGTCGGAGGATCCTCCCTTTTCCATAGAGTATGAGTGAACTTTACACCCTGTTCCTCATACCTCTAAACTTATTTAAATGAAATAATTTTGAGACACAGCTTAACCTATAAAAATAAATAAAATTGAAGTGTCTGTAATATCAAAATAAATAGCTTTTTACTACATGCATATGAAAGTATGTACGATACTTACAACAAAAAAAAAAACATAGTATAATATATATATAAATAATAGTTCGTACGTCGCCAATGTTAATGCTCGCGTTGTTAGTCTGATAGCTTATGTGAGCAGACACGTGTTGTCTGATCAGTTTGTTGCTCATCTCGTTGTGAGCACATAGTTTGCTTATCCTGTTAGTCCGTAAGTCGCTAATCCTAATGCTCGCGTTGTTAGTCTGCTTGCTCATGTGAGCAGACACGTGTTGTCTGGTCAGTTTGTTGCTCATCTCGCTGTGAGCAGAGTTTGCTTATCTTGTTAGTTCATACGTCGCCAATGTTAATGCTCGCGTTGTTAGTCTGCTTGCCCACTTGACACGTGTTGAGCTTGTTGCTCATCTCGCTGTGAGCACATAGTTTGCTTACCTTGTTAGTTCGTACGTCGCCAATCTTAATGCTCGCATTGTTAGTCTGCTTGCTCACTTGAGCAGACACGTGTTTTCATATGAGTTTTTTGCGCGTCTCGCTGCGAGCGCATAATTTGCTTACCTTGTTAGACCGCACGTCGCCAATCTTAATGCTCGCATCGTTAGTCTGTTTGCTCATGTGAGCAGACACGTGTTGTCTGATCAGTTTGTTGCTCATCTCGCTGTGAGCACATAGTTTGCAGTTGTAGCGGAGATAGTGAGAGTCTGTGTGGGTCGGTAGCTTGCTTTCTTCGATGTATATGTAGCATACTTTACACGGGACTTGTCCGGGTTTCTGGAAAATAGAGAGATATTTGAGTTGGTGCTCGTGGCTAATTAACCTTTTGACTGCCAGATTGTAAACTCTTCGGCCGTCCCACGCCAAGCCACAAATTCAGCGCAAAAACCTAAAAAAAAAAAAAAAAAAATTGGGATTCCAAATCTGTCGATAACCATATCATTGCTTTTCGTCCCCTATTTTTAAAATATTACTCGTAACATCAGTCTTTTGTTTAATTGGACCCTATTTCTTCTTCTGTGGAAGACGTGCGTGGATTCGCCAAAGATCTACCGAACTCCATAACAACAGATGGTCACGGGTAACAGACTGTAGAGAGTCAAAATTGGCTTTACCAATGGTACACCCGCGATTAACCAAAAAACTCCTCAGCTTAAGTAGAAATAACCTTAGAATAATAACAGGTACAATTACGGGCCATAATCTCCTTAACAAACATCTTTTTAACATAGGCGCCACAGACAGCCCCGTTTGCAGGTCTTGTCGCCGAGGAATCAGCCGCCCACGTCATCTTGGAATGCGAGGCCGTGGCTCCACAACGTGAAGAAATCCGTAGATGTTCGGCAAGCACGTTAAGCCGTTGATACTAGCTGTCATTTATAGATGTTTGACAGTGGTTATGGGTAGTCATAAGCCAAAAAGTCTGATAAACAGTCTTCCCAAGGGGTATGGTGTTACAGAGTTACTGGGTGACACAGTAACTGTGTACCACCTTGGCAAGACTGGTTGTGGAGGTCAGATAGGCAGTCGCTCCACATAAAATACTATTCAGCTGCGTCTGGTTAGACTGGAAGCTGACCCCAACATAGTTGGGAAAAGACTCGGCAGAAGTCAAATAATTTATTTCATATTAAAGGCACTTTTGAACGTCAAAATTTACAAAAATAATTAATTTATTCTAGTTGCCCCTTCTTCTTAGTTTCGTATGGAGAAGAATCGGCAAGAAACTCCATACTTACTCTTTTAAAATGTTAACAACAACAAATAAAGACCTCTAAAAGTTTGCAAATATTTAAATCACAGTTAAAATCTTTTATTATTGACAAAATTTAAATCCGGCCCTGGTTCGTGTCTTCAATTTACCCACATTTTGATTTTTGTTTCACATGAATCTTGCTGCTACCTTCAATGTCTTGTTATGTACGTTAATTATTGTTGTCTTCTTTTGATATTTGTGCATGTCGTGCTAGTTCTGCTCATGAATGTCATCATTATTATATAGTTAAAATATTTCTCATTAAGTGAAATTTGTAGTAAATTTCTTTTGAGTAAATAAAGATTCTTTAACCACAACAGTATTCTGTATACATTAATTATTATTTATACTAACCACCGACAAGCACGTACGCAAGCACTGGCCGCGCGCCGACCCGGTCGTAACCATTTTATCCACTTTTTTTTTGTTCGATAATCTTCCCTTTAGTTTGTTCACCCTTATTCCGTTTTGTAATAATTATACAGAGTATTACCGCAGTTTAATTGCTCCTTACCCTATAACTTTTATGTGAAGACGATGCACTTACCTTGAATAAAATTACTATACCACAATAGGTAAAAAGAATGAAAGTGTGTGTTTTATTGCTCAATGCAAAAAGGGGAGGTAAACAGATTTGGGCAAAGTGAGCGGATTCGGCTATCCGGCATAGTACATGACCCTGTTAGAGCGTAGAATTATGTCCGCCTTGTGTAAATTTTTAAATCAGGATGCTTACCGCTCTATGCGCAGAAACAAAATGGTCTTCGACCTGCTGCTGTGTGTAGAACCCAATAATACACAGCTCACATTTGTACACCGAACTCGCGTACTGTACTTTTTGTTTAGCCTCTTCTCTAA
This sequence comes from Dryobota labecula, assembly GCA_947523025.1. Taxonomy (NCBI): domain Eukaryota; kingdom Metazoa; phylum Arthropoda; class Insecta; order Lepidoptera; family Noctuidae; genus Dryobota; species Dryobota labecula. Next base: position 5,752,527 of record OX383314.1, read on the forward strand.
AAGAAACGTCGTTATGTTAGTTCACGAAACATATACCTCTTAGGGGCCGTCCATTAATCACGTGAGGCTCGAAAGGGAGGGAGGGGGTTTGGAAAAAATCACGAAATATCACAAGGGGGGAGGAGGGTGTAGTAAGATATCACGTGTATTTATTTTTAACCGTTTTCAAAAAGGAGAAGGGTATCAATTCGGAAGTTTATATATTTTTTTTATTTATGCTCGGGCATAACTCCGTCGTTTATGAACCGATTTGGAAAATTCTTTTTTTATTTGTCAGGATATACTTCCAGATTGGTACCATTTTTTTCAAAATCCAGTTCTGATGATGAGATCCATGAGGAATTGAGGGAACTCCTCAATTTTTTTTATTAATTAATTTTATTTAGCTGGTATTTAATCCACTCGGTGTATTTTCATGATTTTATAAGATTTCTTGTCACTGTTGTGTTATACGAATTGGTGTGGGGTAGGTACCAGAACTAAGTGAAAAAAATTAAAAATAAAACGTTTACAAAAAAAAACAACCGACTTCAAAAAAAAAAAAAACCATTTTTTGTTTTTTTATTTTATTTGAAGTCGGTTGTTTTTTTTATTTTATTTTTTTGAAAAAATATTTTTTAGTCAAACGCGCGATTTCTAAATCGAATAGCGGCGTGTAGTGTGACCTTGACTCGCACGTTTTTCGCATGATTACACCATTCCTTTAAAATTATTTTTATGCTAGTCAAAAATAACCTGCAACCTTTCTGTCTAGACATTTTTATCATGGTCCTTAATTTCAGAAAAAAATTAGATTACACTTTATACCTGTATTTAAAGATAATATTCAAAAAAATTAAGATTCTTTGTAGGTACTAAAAATACACGTGATTTTGGGTCGGAGGGGGGGTGACTCCATATTCAAAATTCATTTATACGTTACACGTCCGTGATTGAGTCACAGTTATTCATATGTGTACCCAATTTCCACCAGTCCAGTATATTCGGAGAAAATTGGCTGTGACCGACTGACGGACAGGCGGACGGACGGATAGGCGGACGGACGTACAGACGGAAGGCTGAATAGACAATAATATCAGTTTAAAAAATACAAAAATATTTTTGTGTGAATTTCACAGTCGGGATGGATTTTGATATCAAAACACGAAAAAACAAAACAGATTTTCACAACTCATAGTTCAAGTAACACCACTAAAAGCAGTCGTTGACCCCAAAAAAAGAGACAACAAATCTTTTTTAATTTATGAAAGAAAGAAAGAAAAATAGGTTTATTTGTCACAGAAACACGTGCATACAAAAAGATAATATTAACTTGAGTAGGTGGTATACAGAAAAATAAAAAATAAAAACAAAATAGATCTACATTCCAATCACGAGCACAAAACAAAATATCGTGTTTAAATAGTGATACCATCACGTCAGTAGAATTTCGCTGGCTAATTTAATTTAACCCTGTATATTAAGTTTTAGCAGATTAATTTTCAAAATTTGTAATCCAATGCTAGACAAACCATCCATCCAGACCATATCCATTGCAGACTTTATTTTTGTTATTGTTAATACAAATTTTGAATAAATAAATTAAAAATCTTACCTGCAAGCCAACATATCAGCTTCGCTCATATACTCCGTTATGTAACCTAATTTTGCTGCAGGTTTCTCCTCTTTAACTTTCGTATTCTGACACATTATAACAGTCTCAATCTTGGAAGACGTCAGAGGCCTGAAATAAAAACATCATCATTTTCATTTCTGCCGAAAGACGTCCACTGTTGGACATAACCCTCCCCCAGCAGGCGGGTTGGCGATCGTAGTGTAGAGAATGCTGCTGCCCATTCTCTAGTAAGTCCCTTAGTCGCCTTTTACGACACCCACGGTAGATAATGGAGTAGTGCTATTCTTTACGTCTGGCACCACACGGTAAAAACATAATATTTAAAAGATAATGCAACTTTTTTTTATTATGGCTAGTACACACAGCTCCATTAAGTGGTTACCCCTCAAAAGACATGTGCGTTCAAATCCGTGATAGGCCCAAGTTAAAGCCTCGTCCCCACTAGGAACATTTGTCGAGCGACATATGTCCCCGGTGACATCGGGCGATGTCGGGCGACGTCGGACGACATCGCCGCGACATTGTTTTAACTCAAACTCAAAGCATTTATTTCAAATAAACCAATTACAGGCACTTTTGAATTGTCAAGGGGTCGGTCAGTCAGAAAGATGAAGCTAGTTGCCCATTCCAAAGCGTAGTAGGTTCCTATGGAGAAGAACGGACAAGAAACTCCATGGACACTCTTTTAAAACAAAATATTGTTACAAAATATGGGTTACATCATTCATGTTGAAGTTATACATGTGAGAACAATTTAGAAAGACGTGCACGTTAGAAGCGTCCGTAATAGAAACAATTCAAAAATTAAAATAAGCCGTGGCAGCTAAGAGATGACCATTTCTGTTCCTTGTCGCACAGTCGATGAAGAGTAGTGATATTATGAAATGAGCCGTATAGAACACTGAGATCATTAAATACACTTGTTTTGTTTCACAAGTACTGTTTAATCCAACATCTTCTCTTCTTTTTTGTTCTTGATGCATTCATCATTATATAAGCGGCACTGTACAACACTACCTCTTCCGGAGACATGATAGGTTCGACTGAACTGATGTGGACGGAGACAAGACATCGGGCGACGATGTAGGGTGACATCGCCCGATGTCTCCGGGGACACATGTCGCTCGACAAATGTTCCTAGTGGGGACGAGGCATTATACTCCATTTGAAATAAGATTAAACATTTAAAAAAACCTTTATTACAGTCCGTTCAACCGATTTTGACTTCTATTCCGTAGGCATAAGGATGGCATTAAAAGCAAAAAAGTGGTTACAATAGCAACTGTTACTGCAGCTGCCATTTTTCATGCCACCAACGCAATAGAAGTCAAAATCGGTTGAAAGGACTGTAAATAAAAAAGGTTATTGTCGTTGAATGTCGAATGATATTTCGAATGGAGTATAGCTCCCTTCATTCTCTTCAAAATGGTTGAAGTGAATGGTGCTGATCCATGCGTTATGTTCGTGAACGGGCGCCGTCAGTAGAGACTGGTCATCTCTTAGCTGCCACGGCTTATTTTAATTATTTTATTTTTGATCTGTTTTTTGTTTTGTTTCTATTTGTTGTACCTACTCTGGACACTTTTAACGTGTACATTTTTATTTTTACATCGTTCTCACATTTAGTTACAAATTCAACATTGTATCAGGGCCTCAAGTTTGCTATTACAATATTGTCAGAATGGTCTCGCCATTGTGAGTATTTGACAGTGTTTGTATGGCAAATCTGTCAAAAACTCACAATGAAGAGACCATTCTGACACTATTGTAATAGCAGACTTGAGGCCCTGATGTAACTAATATTTTTGTAACAATTTAATTTAAAAGAGTTTCCATGGAGTTTCTTGTCTGTTCTTCTCCATAGATACTACCTACTACGCTTTGGAATGGGCATGTAGCTTAATTTTTCTTACTAACCGACTCCTTGACAGTTCAAAAGTGCCTGTAGATGGTTTAATTGAAATAAATGATTCGAGTTTAAGTTTGAATAGTTTTTTTATAATGCTTTTAACGTTCTGCATCGTTCTTACATGTATAATTTCAACATTAACGATTTAACTAATTCTTTGTTAATATACTTTGATTTAAGTGTCCGTGGAGTTTCTTGCCCGTTCTTCTCCATAGGTACCGACTACGCTTTGGAATGGGCAACTAGCTTCATCTTTCTGACTGATTGACTGTCATTAACACTGTTATTTGAAGCATAGTTAAAGCGAATTATTTTTAAAAGAGTAACCGTGGAGTTTCTTGCTGGCTCTTCTCCATAGTAAACAACCAATTGGAACCGTGCACCTGGCTTCTGACGTTTCATAAGAGTAAAATATTTTGATTTTGTTATTTTTTTTACGGCATGGTACTCCATGTACACTCTTTTGAATAACAGTGTGCATAAGATAAAGAACACCGCTGTAGTTTCTGTAAGAGTTTATTCAATTTTCGATCAAAATTAATATCTCCTAATTAATTAATATGGCTTATTACTTGATTGAGAAGTGTGTTTATTACTTTTCTTTCAACTATGTAGTAATTTTATCAAATCACTACAAAACTGATCACAAAGGACGTATTTTTTGCTTAGAACCAAAACAGTGCAGAAATGTTATATGAAATCTCATGGTTGCACAGTTTTTCATTAATGCACTGTTTAATATTTTTTATTTAGATATAAATTTACCACAGAGGTTTTAATATCTCATATTAAGTTTTTATAAAAAATGTATGCATTAGATCAAAAAGATACCGGCTGAATAAAACCGACTTGGTGAAAAATCTGTTTACATTAACTTGAGTTTTTATTTTGAGTAGATATATTTTATCACGGTAGGTAGATTGGTAGTTGAAAGAAAAGTAGATTACGCACCTCGCTAAAATGAGTAATTAATGCACTCGTGTTAATTTAGTGCCCTCACATGCGCTCGGGCACCAACATAACACTCGTGCATTAATAACTCACTTTGCGCTCGCTGCAACAATCTACTTTTACTTATTACCAGGGTTCGCCGATATATATCAGCGGATATATATCATGATATATATCACGATATATATCATAAATACTGATATTTATTATAAATATTGGATTTTTTCGAACCCTGCTCATTTACATTGCTCACTTAATCTAATTTGGATGTTTTATTACTATATTTGTTTTATACATACATACATACATAAACTCACGACTTTTTCCCGGGGGTAGGCAGAAACTATAGAGCGCCACCTGCTACGCTCCTTACACACTCCGTTTGCTTCGTTTACATTCATACATCTCGTCATACATGCACGCCGGTTGCGAGTGCTACGCACCTGACCTTTCTGAAGAACATCACCAATTAGGTCACTATACGTTTTCCTAGAACGTCCCCTCAGTGTGTATAATAAGTGGAGATCGGATATTCGGATGCATATTTACCTAAAGTTAATTTTTAGCTATGAAATCATGGAAGCGGCTTCTTAAAATATATTTTTTGTAAAAAAAAAAAACCCGGGATGCCAGGAACACCGGGAATGCAAACTAATGGGGTGTATAGTATGGAAGCGGCTTCTAAAAAATTAAAAAAAAAAAAACTCTTGGATTGCATTTCAGATGCATATTTATTTAAAATAAATGTGTAACCCCCCGATGATGAAATCGCATTTGCAACGCACTGCAGAAGCGATGCCAACACGCTACTGACGCGCTACAGTATCGCGACTGTATTGATACAAACGCGCGACCGTGTCGGACGACATGGGGGAGAGAACGGAGGGAGGGTGGCGCGTGAGTGGAGAACCGAGCATCAGTGCAACTATGGCATTTTTGTGCCGTTACTGAATCGCGTTTGTATCGCGACAGAAACGCGACAGTATCGCGTTTGCATAGCGACTGAGAATCGTCATGTGGGCGAGGGCAAACAGCTAGCGGCCGCATCGCGGCTGTATCGATGCGAACGCGCGACAGCATCGCTAAAAAAAGTCGCCGTGGGCACGGGGGCTAAACCAACATTTGAAACTAAGTAAATATACCTACATTCGATTCTATAATCAAAAACCTAAATTTGTCGATCCCGGAAGCGCGGGCTTTTTTCGATACAAAAGCGCATTCCATATTACCCAACATCTCAACTTTAGGTGAATATGCATCCGAATATCCGATCTCTAATAATAAGTAATAATAGCTCACCCAATAGTAAGATGCGGCATAGGCCCCTGGACAGTGTGAGTCATTGGATCTGAAGACACTAACGCATCAGTTCCAACCACAATATGAGACATCACACCTGTTACTGGATTCTCTAGAACTATCTCTGGCACTAAAACAAATAGAAATCATGTAATGAATGGCAATGGAATATTTTTATAACTTTTAGAACCAGGGTCAATTGATTTTTATCTTGATATATATCAATAGATTTTTTCCTATCTTCTGAACTAAAATTTTTGGAGATTAATGTTTACTCTGGGCAACACGTAGCGAAAAACTACAATTCTTCTGAATTGTAGTTTTTTAGTTAGTTTAAGTACTTTTTACTTTTTTATGATTACAAATTATTATTAAAATTAGTTGATTTATCTCACAAACAAATGTAGATTATTATAATAATAGATACTTGTATTTTTAAGTGTTCATTAAAAAAATCTTTCTCAAATAAACACTAATTCTTTTGTTACTTTTTTAAAATAAAAAAATGTGGTAATTTGACACTTATATTATTTTACAAATTCCTGTCACATTTTTAAGTGTTTAATCCCCTTACAGAATGAAATTCGCTTCTTTTTCTTGGCCTGGATATATATCCGATAAAAATCCGATTATATAAAAAAACGTATTTTTGATATTTATTATAAAAATCGGATTTTTTCGAACCCTGTTTAGAACATAATATTTTTTATTTTTTTTAATGTTGTTTTTTTTATATCAATAAGCTGCACCTCGTTATGGTGCGCGATATTGTTGTGCTATGAGCTATTATATTATAGCGTAATCAGAAAGCAGCTTAAGAGTCCATAATACCTCAGCGCCACCTCACTCTTTATCTCGCTCGCACACTATTGGTCCCGGTCACGCGAGCCAGCGAAACTATCGGCGCCTTTGGAGCCTTCTGCCTGCTGCCCTAGCAGGCAGAAGGCTCCAAAGGCGCCGATACTTTAGGTAATTTCTTTTTACGATGAAAATAACGGTCATTAAAAAAAATTAAATAACATAAGACCTGCTTTATAGTTAGTTCAGGTGTTATGCAAAATTTAATTATATTATTTAAAGTATTTTTTTAATACCAGCGGTTTATTGTACGGTTTAGAGGTAACTTTGGATTTTTTTCTATACAGAAATTTTATGGAATCGTGTTTTCGTCAAACATTGTACTTCACATTAATCCTCAACTTTGCCATATATTTATTTCAAAAATTAATGCTGCAGTATATTCGATATAACGGAGGATCATGCTATGCCATTTGAGGTAGTATAGACTCTTAACGGGGCTATGTCCTCGGGGTTAAGATGGGCGTACCTCAAGGTTGAAATCATGGCCCTTTCCTATTTCTAGTTTATATTAACGACCTTCTTTTAATGATGGCTAACATATCCTACTATAAGTTGTTAGGATGAAATTGTATCCCGTGGGATAATTTCTGAAATCCACGCGGGCGAAGCCGCTGGCAAAAGTCGGATATACATCGATTCTTGCTTCTCTTATTTTTGAAATAGATATAAAAGATACGGACGTATCTTACCTTCCAAAATATGATCATCAATATCCAGAATATTATTATCCCTTACAACCTGAGCCACATCATAGTCTTCACTCTTAACATTCTGTGGGTGGCTATTTATAATGAAGTCCTGGTCTTCAGGGGCTGCTGAGAAATCAAAGTATATCTTGTCGTATTCCACTTTAGTCTCCATTTCTAGGCAGGACAGGGATTGAGACATGTATGTGTGGTCCATGCTCTGGAAAACACAAAAAATAATCTATTTTAATAATGCATATAATTTAACCTCAAATAATTCCTATTTTACTATCAAAGTCAAAGTCAAATCATTTATTTCAAATAGGCACGTCAAAGGTACTTTTGAACGTCAAAAATTTACAATATTACATTACTTACCAAGGGCTGTAAAAGAAAGAAAGTCCGAAATCACAGGTATTTGTGACCCGTGCCGCAGGCGAATGGGAGACTGCGAGGCCCGTGGTGAGTAGACAATTTTACGTCTTAACCTGGCCACAATGCGAGTTTTACTGTACGCGAAGCGTGCGGTAAAACTCACATTATGGCCAGGTGTGACGTAAAAATAGTTAATTGATTCTAGTTGCCCCTTCCAAAAGGTAGTTATGTATGGAGAAGAATGGGCAAGAAACTCCGTACTTACTCTTTTAAGATGTTAACAATAGTTTGGTATACATTAATTAATAATTATAGGTGAAGACGATGTACCTAGAATCAAAATACAACTATACCTACCACCATAGGTAAAAATAATGAAATGTGAAGTAATGACAGATAAATTAGAAAAAAGAAGGCGAGTTTACCTCCTGAGTTCTACTAAGTGCCAACACTCTCAAATGTTCCTGTGCACTGTGCACTTGCCATTTGAACTTGTGGAACCTCTTCATCAGAGCCAGACACTCCCAGCAAACCAGCTGGTCTACCTCCGAGATTGAGTCTCCAAACTGGAAAAGAAAGAATTGTACATAAAATAAACACCTCTTTGTCATAGGAGTCACAGAGAGTCCGCTGTGCAGGGCCTGCTTGGAGGACGACGAGACAGCAAGGGCCCAAGTCTGCTATTTTTATAAATTCGTCACTCCAACACGATCCCATTGTCATTTTGCGGTCGATCATTGGTCGGTCAATGGTCTCGTAATAGAATTGTATTACATTTGAATTTGGACATTTATTCATGCCAGATTTCATTTATATATATATTTTAACCGACTTTCCAAAAAGGAGGAGGTTATTAATTCGGAAGTTTATAAAAAAAAAAATATTTATGTTCGGGCAAAACTCCGTCGTTTATGAACCGATTTGGAAAATTCTTTTTTTATTTGAAAGGATATACTTCCAGATTGGTCCCATTTTTTTCAAAATCCAGTTCTGATGATGGGATCCATGAGGAATTGAGGGAACTCCTCAAATTTTATAGGCAAACATATAGCGATTTTTGTATTTTCCCCCGTACTTTTGTCCAGTCCGCTCTCTGCATGTCCTCGGTTATTCCGGGGACTTTTTGTACGCGGTACTTTTAATCCCTCGTTTGCGTTACTCGATACAGTTGTAAGCGATCTATTTCAGCGGACAAAAAAGTCCGCGGACAAAAATCCGTAGTCTGCGCAGGCTATTACAAACGCAAAATGTTGCCTGACCTGGGAATCGAACTCAGGACCTGATGCTTACCACTAGCCCTAGCGTCCAATAGACCAATGAAGTCCTAATGAATAATTTGTAGGTAAATAAACTGTTTGCACTAATTATCATAAAAAAGTTGGAGTCTCATTTCCTTCAAAATGTCGAGGCAAAACTTTTTACGATTTCTAACTTTTCTAGTACTCAAACCTCAGTTGGTACGATATAATTTTTTTATCCTTATAAGAAACAGGATCTATTGTCTATTGGCATCAAAAAAAGGTTTTATTAAATTTGCCCATTTTCTTGCTGACTGTACAATTTATTCCAAACTAGCTTTTGCCCGCGGCTCCGCCCGCGTGATGTCGGTTATCGCGTAAAAAAGTAGCCTATGTCCTTCTCCATATCCCAGGCTATATCTCTGCCAAATTTCATGACGATCGATTCAGCGGTTTAGGCGTGAAAACGTAACATACAAACAGACAGACAGAGTTTCTTTCACATTTATAATATTAGTATGGAGTATGGAAGTATGGATTTATGAATGATCAAAATTTCTCAAAAGAAATAAGGACGGTCTCCTAAGAGCGTTTTTCTGTAACTATAATGGTTAAGGTTATTATATTAAAGGTAAGGTACGGTACGGTTAATCCTTGCTGCCCCATCTCAAAAATCCACCTGTATACTGCCGTCATTTTGTATTTGATTCCTAATTTCTTTCTAACATGATTGTACTCTGATTATTATTTTAATGACATGACTTTAATTTTTTTTTATTATTTACATATTGTTTTTGATTATTGCCATTGAGATGATTGTATTTTGTTTATTATTACGGACATGATGATTTGACTTTTATTTTATTTTCATTTTGTTTTTGATCATTATCTTGTTGACATTATTGTATTTTAATTATTATTTTAATGACATGATGTAATTGACTATCATTTTGTTTTTTATTTTTTTATTCTCTATTTTATCTTTTTATTTTATCCTTTGACTTTATTTACTTATATATTTAAATGAGTTTACGAATTTGAATTCTGTAAAATATTATAAATTGTTGTGCCCGACAGGGTCCATGTGAACTTTAAGGCCCGTATTATGGAACGTCACTCAATACTCAAACGTTACTTAAGACTAGATTCAAGCCATTTGATTGGTTGAAACTAGTTTTAAGTAATGCTTGAGTATTGAGTGACGTTCTGTAATACGGGCCTTAGGGGTTTATTTATAAACGCTACTTAAAGTTAAGTAATGATTAGCAACTGTTTAACCATACATTTTTGATGTTTGAACGTCACTTAACTTAAAGCAACATTTATGAAATAAACCCCTGTATGTTAAGATCTTGTAAAACACATGTGATATGCAATAAAGAATTTAATTGAATTGAATTGACAATCCAATGTAGTGGACTGTATCTATTTACATGATGCCATTATTGGATTGGCTCTGTTGCTCATGGAATGGCCTCATGCAAATGGTCCATAATAGAAGGATGCAAAGACTTGTCTACTCAACTAAGCATACCATGCCCCCAGGTAGCTATTTCTGTCTTCATTATAAACTAGCAATTCATGCAATTTTTCCTGTATTTTTATATTACTTGTACACTTAACTTTAAAAATGAATTAATGTATTCCCAAAACTATTTTGATAGATGTTAATAAAGCGGTCATGAAAGTTTTGGATCGATTCCCGCATCTGTAGTAAAATAATTTGTAGCAATGGAATTGTACACGCCAACGAATGTTAGATACATCAAATTATATATTTCAGTTGACCTTATTATTTACGTAATCCATAGGTAACTCAATGTATTATGTTAAAAACTAATAATATATTTGAACTTACCCTGTCGCCCGCGAAATCATACATCAGCAAACGAAATACTTGACAAACTTGCGGTAAATTATTCAAATCATACAAATCTCGATCGCTGCTCAAGCAGGCGCTGCACACCGTTCTATATCCTGTGTCCACGTCTTGTTCCATTTTGTCTAGTTTAAAACTTTTCAATAACTAATTCAAAACTATTTATTTGTTGTGATTAAATTTCGTATCACAACAAAAAGTAACACTCCCATGTAAAATAGACGAAAATTGATGAAGAACGATTCTCTGCACTGCGACACCACAAAATGGCTTCCTTACCAAGTGTTGCTGTAACTAAAAATATTTCACGTTTCGTCTGACTGAAACCCAAAACACTGATATCTCGATTATTCTTTGCTGAAAACCGTAAATTTTGGAAGTCTCTGGGTACAACTCTATGTACTGATCACTCTTGACTTCTTGAGCACAGAAAATTTAGGCCCGTATTAATAAACGTTCCTCAGCCCAAGAGCTTGAACTTGATATCTAACAATCTTGAGGTCATGATCGTATTATAATTCTTTATGTATGTACTCAAGTTACGGCTTGGTTTACGTCATCAGCCGAGTGATGGACTGAATGATACTCGACAATAAAATGATACTAGACACTGGCTGATGACTGCGTTGTGATAACCTTTCAAACTATTGTTGTTATGGCCAAATTTAACTGAATAAAGTTCTCTGAAAATAAAATCCTAAATCTTATGCATAACTTATTTGCTTAAGGAAAAGGCAAAAAACTTAAAAAACCATGATGGGAAAAAAATTGACAATAAAAAAACCGTAAAAATTAGTCATCGTTCGGTAGGAACAACACTAGTCCAGCATTCCGTATTACACTGTAATCGATGGCGTGAGTGCGATAATGATGTCCCGTGAATGAATCGTCATAGATGAAGTCATGACACGCGCCATCTCGCAATAACGCTGACCATATCCTTTACTATTATCACTGTGAGCGCTGTCGAACAGCTCTCAGCTGTCATATTCGCGATATTTTAATCGGAACGCAAATTATCGATATGAGTGCTATAAGCTTTAACGGCATTTATCGGAACGTAGCCTTATGAAGTACTGTCAACGTCAAGTCAAAGTGTCAGTCATAATGTACTCTGTGGTGTCAGTAAAGTGTTCTGTTTCTTGTGTGAATGTAATCGTTCTTTTACAGTCAACAGCATTTTATTAAAGATCTTGTTTGCAAAGATATTGTGTTGATTAAAAAGTTAATATAAAAATGAGTCAATTAAGATGTTACACTTGTCTACAGCTGGACAGGAAATTGAGACCATTAAAAGCTCAAGTTAAATTTCTTTTTGCTTTACTGTGTCCAGAAATGTTTATTAAAACTAACGTAAGTAGTTTTGTTTCACTCTTGCTACTAACAAAATAATACGTTAACTAACATCATTAGAAAACCCGCCTCTAAGATGACCCTTTGACCAAAACTTGTATGTGGATAAACAGTATAGTCAAATTCAACATTATTTGCCAAAAAGGTAAACAAATCTGTCATCCGTTTTTAACCGACCTCACAAATGGAGATATTTCCTAGATAGTTGTAAACCTTTATTTCAAAATAGTTACATTCTTACAATTCCTTGTTTATGTATATATAAAAGATATCGGCATCTTTACAAAAAAACACATGCACTACTTTAAACTATGTAGTGAGCCCCTGACTAGTCAAAATAAGGTAAAACACACATATTAAACATAGTTGATGCAGTCATCAACTGTGTTTAATGTGTGTTTTAGTTTATACAGTCAAAACCGTTTAAAACGACTTCGAAGGGACCGTCGGATTACAGTTGTTATAGCCGATAGTCATTATAACCAAACACTATGTTATGTAAACAAAAATGCTGGGACCTCAAAATTTCGTCGTTATAACCGGTACGCCGTTTTAAGCGAAGTCGTTATAAACGGTTTTGACTGTAATAACTTACCGAATGAATTAAAATTATTACAGGGTAATGTGTTCAAGACAAAACTGTTGTTTTTATAGTATTAAAGGATTAATCGAACATAAAAATTGAAAATTTGTGTATTAATATTAGTAACAATATAAATAAAAAAAAATAATATTGAATAAAATGCATGGTAATTGTATATAAGAATAATACTATTATAATAAGAATTTTTGTAAACTTGATAAAAAAATTCACGCTTGCTTGCAGGCAGAATACAATGACACCTTGGTTATAAGATCTTACCTTTACCGAAACAATGTATTTCTGGCAAATAAACGTTTGATTTAATTTGAGGTAATGTGTTTAAAAAGTTTCTGGCACTACGCCACGCCACACCTGAATTAACACATAGGCTGTTTTATCTGGCATTTCTGGTAACAGCCAATTATAATTTTTTTTTTTTCAGGATTCTGCTCGATACCTTATATGCTGGGAATGTGAGTTCATGGCTGATAAAATTAAACGGTTTCAAACCAGATTAAAAAAAGCAAATGAAATTCTAGAACTGTCATTTAAAGGCAAAACCACTGTGAGTACCTACTGGTCATTTTAGCAGAAAGGACCCAGCCCACATTATGGTTAAGGTGGATGCGCTGCGGTAGCCCGCGAAATTGTGTGAATTGTGTGGCCCGCGAAGTGTGCCCATGAACTCCACAACCTCATTCCACCGGCCCCCTTCTACCATCGGACATCTAGACGCACTGCAAGTTACCACCCCTACCTAGTTGATATTCCACCAACTCGCACTAAGCGTTTTCAAACGTCTTTTATAATGCGCGCAGCAAAGGAGTGGAACTCTCTGCCTGCGTCTGTGTTTCCGAACGCATACAACCCTAATCTATTCAAAGTGAGAGTGAACAGGCTTCTTCTGGGTAAGCTCACTCCATCGTAGACTTTGTCTCTGTCATCCAGACCTAGACTAAAGTCAAGAGCAAACTCATAGTAGAATAAAAAAATAAAAAAAAATCTTGCGTTTTATGAAATTTGCAGGTCCGTGTCAGGTTGTATCTTGATCAAAATATGATTTGCGACAATAAAACATATGTATCATAGGCACAAAAAAGTTTTTGTGAAATTGGCCCATTTTCTTGCTGACTGTATTTTTATTTTTTTATTTTTTTATATTTGCGAATGGATCAAAATTTATCAAAAAAATAAGGACAGTCTTCTAAGACCGTGTTCCTGTAGCTGCAACGGTTAATTTTCCTGCCCTTACAGCCACATCTCACACAACATCCGTATACAACTCATTTTTGACCATGATGTGGATTGAGCCCTTTCTGCTAAACTACGTCCAATTTATGAATTTGGTTTCATTTATTTTTATTTTCGAGCTCGTGGCTAAGTAATAACAGCTGCACGGGTCGATCCGTCAGGTTAAGCTACGCTTGCCGGGGTTGGTCCGTGGATGGGTGACCATCTTTACATACCGAGACTCCTCCGTGCCTCGGAAAGCACGTTAAGCCGTTGGTCCCGGCTGTCATTCGTGGATCTTTGATAGTGGTTACGGGTCGTCAGAAGCCCAAAAGTCTGACAGCCAGTCTTACCAAGGGGTATCGTGTTACCCAGTTACTGGGTTGTGGAGGTCAGATAGGCAGTTGCTCCATGTAAAATACTAGTATTCAGCTGCATCCGGTTAGACTGGAGCCGACCCCAACATAGTTGGGAAAAGGCTAGGCAGATTTTTTATTTTCATAGTTGGACGAAAAACGTTAACATGCTTAACCGTTTTATTCTGCGACTGCACATAGAAATAGCCCATAAGTTCCCACTGCTGGGGAATAGGCATTTTTCTCACTGTGAAAACATAGGTGAAGTGAGTTTAAAGCGAGCTGTCATTCTCTAGACTCCCTTGAATCAGGTAGGATGACGGTTCACTTCACACTCACTTCACCTATATTTTTACAGGGAGATTTTGATAAAATCGACCGGCTGGTCCTTACCGGACGGCGAGCTGGCTGGGGCATAGACCTGAGCCAGGAAGTGAGCTGTAATCCACTGCATAGGCCCAGTTGGTGAATGTCACATGTGTGACAACATGTCAGTAATTTTTTTTTTCAGCGACCACATGCATGTTCACATTATTTATTTGATCTGGCAAATTTTGGCATAGCAATATGGGTTGGAGAATCCAACCCTTATGCTGTGCCAAAATTTGTAAGTTGTTTTTTTTTTTTTTTGGATTTCTCTCCAAAATGGATAGTAATCCAAAAAAATATATACACCTGAGCACCTACTGACTATCAAACTGCTATGTTTGGTTGACTGAAATAACTGCCAAGCAAATATCATTTGAAATAAAAGTTCTTTAGAATTCTTTCTTGTTGTCTATTCTTTCAGAAATCGGTTGTTGCCATGATGTTAAGATCTTTCTGTTCTAGATCATTGAAGGACTATCCTGCCTGAAATTAACAGCAATAGAAACAATTAGCCTTACACAACTACAAAGTACGCCAATTCTACCGCATTTCGTACCAATGCTATCAGAAAATCTACCAATTCTACCAACAAATCTACCAATGCTACCAGAAGAGGCACCAATGCTACCAAAAGAGGCACCAATACTACCAAAAGAGGCACCAATACTACCAAAAGAGGCACCAATGCTAACAAAAGAGGCACCAATACTACCACTAAACGTACCAATGCCGCCAAAAACTGTACCAAGTATACCGCAAAATATACTAGAACTATCATTAAAAGACATGTTAGCTATACCGTTAAAGCAGGACGCACAAGATGAAGTTAAGGTGGAGGAGGAAGAGGAAGGACATTGTAGCTATGATTTTGATGATCTGATCCAGCCTACAACCATTATGCAAGTTCCCATTGATGAGTCAGGTGAGTCTTCCGTCTATTTTGTTTATTTATTAGTAACTGGCCCCTGAGCAGTGATGGCCCAGTAGAAACGGTCGCGACTTACGATTTGTGTTTCGTATCCAGGCAGGCACTTTCATCATCATTTCAGCCGAAAGACGTCCAATGCTGGACATAGGCCTCCCCCAATTGAGGGGGTTCGCCATAATCGCCATGCTTGGCAGGCGGGTTGGCGATCGCAGTATGGTGTTAAAAATGCATAGAGAACGCTGCTGACCATTCTCTAGTAAGTCCCTTAATCGCCTTTTACGACACTCACCCACGGGAGGAAATAGGGAAGCGATAAAACATTATGACGACCTGTTTTCAATCGCAAGCCATCGCGCCGGATTTCCTATAGTAATATTGTCTATTTGTATAAGACTTCGTGAGAGACGAGTTGTGGTTCGTATTCAGTGAGGCACTTAACTTTGTGTAAAATTTTAATCTCCAATGCTCTCAAAGCGGTGAGGAAACCGGCATGTCCTAGAACTAAAACATTCGAAGACATTTGATATCTACCAACCCGCACTGGGCCTGCGTGGTAGATTATGGCTCACTTCCTCTCACAAAGAAGAGGCCTGAGTCCCAGTACTGGAAACATCATAGGCTGGCTAACCTACCCCTGCTTCGCGCGGTTTTGAAGACATTACAAATACATATAGATTTCCATAATGTATTAATAAGTTATTGTTGCGCACCACAATGAATGCCTGGAACCGTACCACTAGCGCCATCTAGTATCGAGTAGCAGAACTAGTAGAGCACTAGCGCCATCTAGTATCAAGTAGCAGAACTAGATGCTTCTAGAAAGTTCGATGCTGGAACTTTCTAGAACTATCGACATCTGATCAGTCGGGGCCGGTATGTACTCGAATATTTTAGATGTTACTACAGTAGAAGGTTCTGGAGCTATCTAATGCCGGTATGAACCCCGACCCGATACAGTCGAACAACAAGCGATACAAGCGATCATCGAGTGCGACTTTAGAGTGATCAGTAGTGCAGTGGTTCTTTATAATGAGTGTGTTTGAGTTGTTATCAGTGGCTGACGGACGGACAGCGGAGTCTTAGTAATAAGGTCCCATTTTACCCTTTGGGTACGGAACCCTAAAATCTCAGCATAATGCTGCAGTATGTAATAAAAATATATATTTTATTAAAGGTTTATTAACATTTTTAGATCCACTACTGATACCAAGACTAAAACAGCCGGCCGAAATAGAAGTGCCTCCCCAAAAACCGGTAAAAGACGAAATCATAGATCCTGAAATCAACTACGAACCTCAAAAAGTATTTACTGACGCTCCAAAGGAAGAAATAGAGCTTCGAGAGCTCAGAGTAGCTGTCAAAGCTCCCGTCTGGGGTCCGAACTTGGTGACGGATACCGAAATAACCCCAGTTTTAGTAAATAAAAACATAGCCCCAGTAAAAAGTAAAAAAAGCGATGAACTACTCACAAAACTACTATCAACTCCTTCAAAATGCGAAGAACTTTTCTTAATGAGACAACGCGTTCCAAATTCTAATCCTCCGAAAGAATCTGAAAGTCGCGAACAAAGTTCTGGTGTTGCCTGTGAAGAAGATGAGACCAAATTGATAATTTTGAACAGAACTGAACTAAATGCACATAGGGACAAGAAGAAGCATAACCCTGCTTATATGGCAACTTTGCTCAAATGTGAGAGATGTATCGAATGGTTTCATAGCCAAGAAAAATTAGACGAGCATAATTTGAAACATGATGATAAGGTATGTGTAACTATATCCTAGGGACTTTGGGTTTCGACTTGTTGGAGGTAAGAAGAGGCCTTGATCAGCTCACGGTAGCCTGTAAGACCCTTAACGGTCGTATCGACTGCCCTGAGCTCCATGACCTTTTCTGTCGACTATTTGTGCCCGACAAATACATCGGTCACCGCCAAAGTCGCCGACACTATCTGTTCGCGCAACTGCCTTAAAGAACGGTCGCCAGAACTGAATCACCTGTGTGTCGTACTTTAAGGATTGTCAATGCCCTCCTGATGGCCAACCCTGAATGTGATGTGTTTGCGGACGAATGGAATAAAATTAAGCGCGTATGTCTGATGTTCTGTGAGAAACAGTATGCAAGAGTGTCCACTGTTCCATGTTAGTAAGTAGCGAGTAATTGTTTATGACACAGTTGTTTCATTTTAATTTATCATATTTTCATACAAAAATAAAAATATTTATATTCAACTCTATTAATATTCGCGCAATATTTATATTACGAACTCTACGCGTAGACAAACAGCCGAGCCTAGTGCAAAAGGCAGGGGCGACAGTGTACGGGAGGCATAGGTAAGTATAACAAAATACAGAATTGAAATGTGTTAGAATAACGAAATTTTGAAGGTTTGCTTTTGGTAAGTGTATTAATATGTTTAGTAAAAAATTATAGAAAAAAAGTTGTTGTTTATGATGTTAATGTTGCGCGCCACAATTAATGCCTGGTACATCGTGACATTAAGTACCACTAGCGCCATCTAGTATCGAGTAGCAAAACTAGTAGAATCAAGATGATTCTAGAAAGTTCGATACGAGAACTTTCTAGAACTATCGACACCTGGTCAGGGGGCCGGTATTTACTCGAACATTCTAGATGTTTCTACAGTAGAAGGTCCTGGAACTATTTGAGGACTATATAAGGTGTATCTATTCATACACGAAATATTTTAAGACTACTCCGAGCGCACAGTGGCGCCCTCATCGTTATTTCGGTGATTTATTTTATTTTAGAATGAAAATGCAGAAAATAAGCTCGTCAAGTTGTGCTTCACAAGACTATACGTTATTATTACTACAAATAGTAGTTTTAAATTGTTGTGTTTTATTGTAATCATTAAAACGGAAAATAGTGGCCACTAAGCTCCGGTGGTAAAATCCGGTCCGGTTAATTTAGACATTTGAAATAACAAAAACTCCCGGAAAGCTGAAATTTCGTGGAGAGCTTGGGTTTACCATGAGAAAGGAAGTTTTAAAAGTCCCCATTAATCCCATGTGCGCTACAAAAGTTATTCGGGGTCAAAGGTCAAAATTTGAGGTTTTTTTTTTTTTTTCGAAAGAGTAACTCAGACCTTAGTTGTTGATCTTAAAATAAAGTAAAAGTTTTTATTTTGGAACAACAACAAATTGACATAATTACAATAGAAACGGTGATAGCTACAAAAGTTAAAAACTGTGTCGCAGCTATCAACGCCCGTCTAAACATAAGAAACACATTGTTCCAGACTTAACTGTGATATAGGTACAATTTAGCTAGCTTTGGAATAGGGTAAAAATTAAAAATGCAAGAAGAAATAAAGAAACAAAAGCCATGCAAACTTTGTATCTTGGTAGTTGTGGTGCAGAGTGGAGTGGGAGTGTGAGTGTGGGTGTGTGTAAGTGTGGGTGTGTGTAAGTGAAGGTGTGTGTGAGTGAGGATGTGTGTGAGTGTTTGGAGTAGTTAAGATTTAAGTTTCCACAATTTTTTCAGTTGCATCATATGATAGAGATTTCAACCAGTCGGTCAACTTTACTCTTAAGATATTACGAGGTAAGCGGTAAATGTCGATGCTCTTATTGACTTTATTGTAGACCTTGGAGCTCAAGAACCTGAAGTGTCTTCTCGCCACAGCTGCTCTACAGGGCACAATTTTACAGACTCTGTCGGAGAGTCGTTTCGCAGTACTATAGGTTGGGTCGAAGGGTACGAGCATGTGCTTTTTGAGTACAGTCTGTAGTACGAAAAGCTGCCTAACCGTGAGAACTTTGCATAGTGAGTAAAGGTCAAACGTCGGATAGCGGATAGGTTTTTTAGAAAGGACTTTTAGTACGGCCCTCTGCGCCCTCTCTAGTCGCAGCATGGTTGTTTTGTGGGCACCATCCCACGTGGTCACGCAGTACCCAAGGACTGATTGAGCGAGAGCAAGGTAGACAGTTATAAGACATTTAAAATCAGTAACAACCCTAAGTTTTTTGAAAATGTAAATTAATCTTCGCACTCGTGTCACCATAGAGTTTATCTGCTTTTTCCATTTTAAATGGTTGTCAATGATGACTCCGAGATATCGTATGCTGTCAGTTACATCGATGGGAGTACAGTTACAAGTGGAAGAGTTGGTGAGTGTGCAAAGTTCTGGTGTTGCCTGTGAAGAAGATGAGACCAAATTGATAATTTTGAACAGAACTGAACTAAATGCACATAGGGACAAGAAGAAGCATAACCCTGCTTATATGGCAACTTTGCTCAAATGTGAGAGATGTATCGAATGGTTTCATAGCCAAGAAAAATTAGACGAGCATAATTTGAAACATGATGATAAGGTATGTGTAACTAT
Organism: Dryobota labecula; assembly: GCA_947523025.1. Lineage (NCBI taxonomy): Eukaryota > Metazoa > Arthropoda > Insecta > Lepidoptera > Noctuidae > Dryobota > Dryobota labecula. The sequence continues at coordinate 5,772,508 of OX383314.1, forward strand.
ATCCTAGGGACTTTGGGTTTCGACTTGTTGGAGGTAAGAAGAGGCCTTGATCAGCTCACGGTAGCCTGTAAGACCCTTAACGGTCGTATCGACTGCCCTGAGCTCCATGACCTTTTCTGCCGACTATTTGTGCCCGACAAATACATCGGTCACCGCCAAAGTCGTCGACACTATCTGTTCGCGCAACTGCCTTGAAGAACGGTCGCCAGAACTGAATCGTCTGTGTGTCGTACTTTAAGGATTGTCAATGCCCTCCTGATGGCCAACCCTGAATGTGATGTGTTTGCGGACGAATGGAATAAAATTAAGCGCGTATGTCTGATGTTCTGTGAGAAACAGTATGCAAGAGTGTCCACTGTTCCATGTTAGTAAGTAGCGAGTAATTGTTTATGACACAGTTGTTTCATTTTAATTTATCATATTTTCATACAAAAATAAAAATATTTATATTCAACTCTATTAATATTCGCGCAATATTTATATTACGAACTCTACGCGTAGACAAACAGCCGAGCCTAGTGCAAAAGGCAGGGGCGACGGTGTACGGGAGGCATAGGAAAGTACAACAAAATACAGAATTGAAATGTGTTAGAACAGCGAAATTTTGAAGGTTTGCTTTTGGTAAATGTATTAATATGTTTAGTAAAAAATTATAGAAAAAAAGTTGTTGTTTATGATGTTAATGTTGCGCGCCACAATTAATGCCTGGTACATCGTGACATTAAGTACCACTAGCGCCATCTAGTATCGAGTAGCAAAACTAGTAGAATCAAGATGCTTCTAGAAAGTTCGATACGAGAACTTTCTAGAAATATCGACATCTGGTCCGGGGGCCGGTATTTACTCGAACATTCTAGATGTTTCTACAGTAAAAGGTCCTGGAACTATCTGAGGACTATATAAGGTGTATCTATTTATACACGAAATATTTTAAGAGAAACATCTATAGGTGGTAAAATCCGTTCCGGTTAATTTAGACATTTGAAATAACAAAAACTCCCGGAAAGCTGAAATTTCGTGGAGAGCTTGGGTTTACCATGAGAAAGGAAGTTTTAAAAGTCCCCATTAATCCCATGTGCGCTACAAAAGTTATTCGGGGTCAAAGGTCAAAACTTGAGGTTTTTTTTTTTTTTCGAAAAAGTACCTCAGACCTTAGTTGTTGATCTTAAAATTATCTACAAAAATAGTCCTTATGTTTTTTTTTTTTTTTTTCTAAGTGTCACCATTTCTGAGATATCGCGATTGTAAGTGACGTTATACAGACGTTAATAAACACATTTCATAAGACGTTATCAAGTCAAAAAACACATTTCATACTCAAATAAATATTTAATCAAAAACATGTACCTATTATTTTCAGTCACGAGGCAACTCAATTTGCGAAATCTGTGAACAAAGATTTGCCAACGACAGTTTGCGAGATGAGCATTACAGGAAGCATTTTATGTAAGTGTATTTTTATATTTTAAGTATTTCACGCGGTTCGGGTACACGGGTACCCGGTGGTGAACGCATGGAACCAACTAGATTTTACACCTAAGAAGTGAAAATATTATTGGGTTTTTTCCGTCAGGAATTTCTCAGTAGCATTCCGGAGTTGGGATTTGTGCCTGGGTGATGGAAATAGGCTTGCCCCCTATTAAACAGAACTGACGAAATGCGTAACCCTTTATGTGAATGAAAAAGTTAGCGCAAATATTTTTTACTTGCACTTTGTTATATTTTTGATTACGTAAAAAAAGAAAAAGTACGTGTCCAATATTTTTTTCACTTCTCATGCTCTAAAATTTCACCTTTATGTCGTGCGAAGGCGACATAAAGTCGCTTTTTATGCCCTAGAGCATAAAGTAAAATCTTCGTCGAAGACCAAGGCAATCGGTCCAACAGCCACACGAACAACTTCAACTTCATAGAATAACCTCTTTGTTTTAATTAGTTTCGTTAGTATTATAAGAACAAGGCAAGGATACCAACAGCCAAAGTACACAATAAAACTTCATGAAATAAACTTATATTTTTTATTTCGTCTATTTATTATTTTACATGTTGCTGTTTCATTTCCTCGCAATCGAAGTGAAAAGTAGATTGACAACTGATACATAAAACCCATTTTACACTCTATATCCATCCTCGCTCGCGTGTTGCGTAAAATGGTACGTTTTATGCACTTGATGTACAATCTACTATTAATAATATACACGACGAACAAATATTTATTTTTTATTTTTTAACATCTCTATTAAAATTTAATTGAGTTGAATTTAGTGATTGACCAATGTTGAATGTCTTTTACCGAGGCTGGAGTAAACTTAATTTATTTAAAAATATGACTAAAAAGATCAAAACTTTTCAGCGTATACCAATGCAACAAGTGCCCTTGTAGGTACACTAACCGAGTGCATTTGTCGGCCCACTGTCGAAAGAAACATGACGAAGCCACGTTCCTCTGCAGGAAATGCTTTGCAATTTTCAAGTAAGTACCTCACAATGTCACATCCAACATCATCATCATCAGAATTTCAGCCGAAAGACGTTTCTACGGCTTCTTTACCCCTATATATTATGTTTCTTTTAAAATATTTCGTGTATTAGATAGACCTCATATGCCCCCTTTTTCGTAGATTTTTGACAGTCGTTACGGGTAATCAGAAGCCCGAAAGTCTGACAGCCATTCTTACCAAGAAAGAAAGAAGAAAGAAAGAAAGAAATAAAAATATTTTATTTGGGACACGCACAGGAAATACAAAAAGCCAAAAAAAGAGCATTCAAAACTATCAATTTTTTTTTTCTTAAAATTTTATGTTATAAACAATTTAAAAAAAACATAATATAAAAAGACCTGTGCGAGGTCAAAAAGGCTCCTATCTCAGCTTAATGCTGCGATATTTCGCCTTCTGCATACGTAGTGTTATAGCTTTCAACAGTTTACCACCACACCTGGGCCTTAAGTCTGCTATTACAATAGTGTCAGAATGGTCTCTTCATTGTGAGTTTTTGACAGATTTGCCATACAAACACTGTCAAATAATCACAATGGCGAGACCATTCTGACACTATTGTAATAGCAGACTTGAGGCCCTGGAAATTGGTTATTTTGCACCAGCGCACATATAATTAGAAAGATTTTAAGCAAGGAGTATTTTGATACCTAATAATTATATTGTCTCGACATACCTAATATGTTTACAGTATAATCAATTACTGTTTACTTAGTTAATTCGCTGTAACTGGTCAACGCAAATAACCGTCACTAAGTAGATATTTAAGGTGTATCTATTCATACACGAAATATTTTAAGAGAAACATCTGGTGGTAAAACAACCATAGCAGCGATTTTTATCTGTTTTATATTTTTACATAATTATTATAATTTTAAAATTGCTTGAGACATTTTGCAAAAAAACCTTTACTTACTTTTTTTTTTATGTCCTGCATTGGACGTCTTTCGGCTGAAATGATGATGATTTTTGTTATATGTACCGTATATACTTTCATAAGGATTTACAAAAAAGCTGTTATTTTGACATGACACACAAACAGACACTTCTATTTAATTTTTGAATAGATTTGACCGTATTTATTTGTATAAATTTCAGGACATTTCGAGAAAGGAGTATACATATATTTCAAGAACATCATCAGAGAATACGTTGTGAAGAGTGCGGAAAAACATATTCAAATGCGCATATGTTGAAGGAACACGTGTTGTAAGTATAGCTCTTTTTGTTACCGACTTCTAAATAATAATATAATAATAATAAACATTTTATTTCTCTTCCACAAAGGTGCCTTAAACATAATGAAGACTATAATATAACATTCGATAAATCCTTTGTGGGAGACTGGTATCTGCACAGATTACCAGCACCGCGCCCCCCCCCCCCAAAAAAAAAAAAAAACAGTGATTGAATGTCTCAAATCTTAAAGATAATATTAACAAAAATTATTTTATCCTTTGGTAGGAGAACACACCAAATAAAAATAGACGAAGAAATAGAATATGCAGTGTGGTGTAGTGAGGTGTGGTGTAGTGAGGTGTTGTATAGGGTGGTGTGGTGTGGGTTTAGTGAGGTGTGATGTGCAGGCTGAAAACACATTTGTCTTAAAACAATTAGGAGGCTTTCAGTGCTATAAAGGAGGTTCGTCGGAATTTATTTTAAAGAAAGAAACAAAGAAAAATTGTTTATTCTACACATACAAGACGCACATTACATGAAAAATTGATAAAATACACATACTAATACAAAGTAACCAAAAGCCTCGTATTCAAAACCTTAAATGTAACAATTATGTAATGTACGCAGCACTCCAAGTATGTAAATAAAACAGTTAAAAAAAACAGCAATGGTTCTTGAAATACTCTATCGATCGACGCCTGAAATCAGCTGTTCACTTTCTGCCTAGCTACAGAGTTCATCGAACTCACCGCGCCCCGTGGCGGGGAGGGCCGAAGACTCGCTGCGCTGCCGTTCGCTACGTGCATTTTGCCACGGTAACGATACATTGCGTGTTTATTGGATTCCCATAAGTTCCTGAAATAATTTCATGTACCGGTCATCTTAGTATGATATACTGAATTCACCCCATCAGTTTGCGGAGAGCTGCCCCTTACATGAATATGCTAGTCGCGCGGTAAACTCTGATTGCGCGATGCAGGATTTGTGACGTCAGGTCTTTGATGCGTAGTTTGCATGTGGCGTTGTAGATAGCCACGTAAATAATTAGTCACGGCATAACGCTCTTCATAACGGCACGGTTGGTGCGATGGTTAAGCGATTGACTGCTGCGCTGCGTTTCGCTGGTTCGATTCCCGCACGAAACAAATATTTGTATGACCTACAAGTAGTTGTTCCGGGTCTGGCTGTTTGTGTATGTGAGGTTAAATGTTTGTAAACGCACCCACAATCAGGGACTGAATACCGACATAATTTGGATATATGATACCAAAATATCGGTATAAATACCGGTATTTGGGTATAGATATAATACCGTTATTATTACATTTTTTGCGTTTTTTTTGCTATTTGCAGGTCAGCGTCAGGTTGTATCTTGATCATAATATGATTTGCGACTGAAGAATCATCAATAAAGATTCTGTGACGTCACATTGTAGCCTGATATCAGTACTGAGTATCGATATAATTAAAATTTAAATAAATAAAGTGTTTAAAATACGAGTATTTATGCCAGATGTCGATACTGTTATCGGTATTTTCTTTAAAATATCGGTATTCTTCGAATATCGATATCGGCCCACAAAACAGGAGACACGTTTAAAAAAAAAACTGATTGGGGTTGTACACGCGCTTGTAGAACCGGGGCCCGCGGGAGGGGCGCGGGGTACATCGACGGATCTTCGGACGACAGCAAGGACCGAGTGCGCGCGTGTTTATAAACACAAATCAGTATCGCTCGGCTATCCTTAAAATACATTTTTAAATTTTTTGTTATTGAAAGAACAAATTTTCAATGAATCTTTAAGCCTCGTCCCCACTAGGAAAATTTGTCGAGCGACATGTGTCCCCGGAAACATCGGGCGATGTCGCCCTACATCGCCCCACGTCGCCCGATGTCTTGTCTCCGTCCACATCAGTTCAGTCGAACCTATCATGTCTCCGGAAGTGGTAGTGTTGTACAGTGCGGCTTATATAATGATGAATGCATCAAGAACAAAAAAGATGAGAAGATGGTGAATTAAACAGTACTTGCGAAACAAAACAAGTGTATTTAATGATCTCAGTGTTCTAGACGGCTCATTTCATAATATCACTTCTCTTCATCGACTGTGCGACAAGGAACAGTTAAAACAATGTCGCGGCGATGTCGTTCGACGTCGCCCGACATCGCCCGATGTCACCGGGGACACATGTCGCTCGACAAATGTTCCTAGTGGGGACGCGGCTTTAAGAAACATACTCGAACATCCAGTATGCACTCGGGCAGTTTCTGAGAATAAGCTTCGTACACAGCCCGCCAACAATACGTATGGCGAGCGAACTACCGGTTATATTATAAATATTATTTAAGTATTATGTAGGAATGATTGTAACTATTTATGGAACTAAAGATGTTATTAATTGTATCGGCAATAATGCGTTCATATAAAATACTTCATTGTGTAGTTAGATATTGAGAGAGACTCATGATAGCACAAGTTTAAACCTTAGTGGTTTTTGGTTGCTATTTATTAAGTAATCCTGTGTTCTTTTGTATAAATGATAAATAAAAAATAAATAAAAAAATCGTCCGTTTCAATCATCTCCCAACAGGGATAAACTCAATAAAACTACCCGACCTGGGATTCCTTCCTCGTGCTCAGCAGTAGCGCTAGCGACTACTAGTTTTTACAAGGCAGTCAGATCATGGAGGCAGTCATGATTTTCTGTTATTACAATAACACCTTATAAATAAATATTTTTTTTAGAAATATTCACAAATTAAAACCGGTAGAATGTCCAATATGCAAGAAGAAAGTCAAAAAACGATCATTGAAAATTCACATGAAATTACACGATGAAAAAGTAAGTACACAAGTTTTTATTCATCATTTTAGCCGAAAGACGTCCAATGCTGGACATAGGCCTCCCCAAGCATCGCCACTTCGACCGGTTTAGTGCTTCTCGCATCCAGCGGATTCCTCCTTGCCTGAAAGCACGTTAAGCCGTTGGTCCCGGCTATCATTCGTGGATCTTTGGCAGTCGTTACGGATCGTCAGAAGCCCGAAAGTCTAACAACCAGTCTTACCAAGGGATACCGTATTACCCAGTGACTGAGTTGTGGAGGTCAGATAGGCAGTCGATCCATGTAGTTAGTATGTATGTGTCTACCTACACCATGTAATTAATAATGCATACTTTTCACTTCTCATGCTCTAAAAGTACGCCAATATAGCCCTACGAAGCGGGACTAAAGTGACCATTTTAGTCTCTAGGGAGTGAAAAGTAATTAGTTTTTTAATTTCCTTCATGTGACATAGACAAACTCAAACAGCCAGTAAATATACTATTATCTGTGGAGTGTGGACCATCTTCATTGCAAAAATGTTGAGAGTTTTAGTTCCATGGTTTTTCCGTAAAGAAGGTGACGCCATGTGTTTTAAATTGTTAATCTGTGACTGGTTTAGAAGAAAAAATTGACCGCGAAAAGTTCAGAAATTTTGTCGAGTGTAAATTTGTTCGTTTTAAATAAATTTATTAAGAATGTCCAGTGACAGTGAAGAGTTTGACGTCGAGCAAAGAGCAAAAGACATAATAGAAAATCTTTTGCCGCCAAAATGTCGGAAGATTTACCTAAAACCTTACGAAAGTTTTATGGACTGGAGGAATATGTAATATTTATTAAATGTTTTTGTACTAAGTTGACTATTTTTCTAAAAAGTACAGTTTACACCTCGAGACTAAACGCCAACTAAATATACCTTCAAACCACCTCTGGTATATTATGGCTTCTTTTAGTCCCTCGATATAAAATATACTATTGTAAGTCGCTCATATACTACAAAACCTTTATGTCATCATCTTCATCTGCTTAGCCTAGCTAAGTTGGGGTCGGCTTCCAGTCTAACCGAATGTAGCTGAATACTAGTTATTTACATTGAGCGCCTGTCTATCTGACCTCAACTGGAGTTTCTTGCCCATTCATCTCCATGCGAAACTACCTTTTAGAAGGAGCATCTAGAATCAATTTTGTTTCCGTGTTTTTGACTTTCAAAAGTGCCAATTGTGTGCCTATTTTAAATAAATGCTTTGACTCTGAAAACCTTTAGGTAAATAAATTTTTATTGCTCTTATTTCAGAGTGATAATGGCGCTTATTGTGTAGATTGCGGGATTACTTACAAGTCAAAGTACGTCTACGAGCTTCACCTCAAAAATAGTTTAAAACATAACACGATTGAAAAACTGGGGTAAGTATTGAAAAGAGTATGTTTAGATGGTTTGGTCATTTTGAGAGGATGAATGAAAGGGGACTAACAAAAGGTATTTACAAGGCAGATGTGAGTGGAAACGCCGGGCGGGGACGCCCTAGGAGGACATATAGTGAACTTATTGGTGATGTTCTTCAGAAAGGTCAGGTGCGTAGCACTCGCAACCGGCGTGCGTGTATGACCAGATGTATGAAAGTAAACGGAGCAACAAGAGTATGTAAGGAGGTAGCTGGTGGTGTTCTATAGTTTCTGCTTTAAAAGATCGCTTTTAGCGATAAGACCGCCCATGATGTCACCCCTTGTCAAATTTTCTACATACACACATCAAAAAAAGTTTGTGATCTCTTTATCAAATCAAAAAATTTTTGCTGTGTGGTTTCTTTAAAAAGAAATACCTCGTTTGAAATTAAAAAATAAAACAATATAAAAAAAAAATTGAGTAATTAATCATAATACAGAACTGAACAGAAATTTGATAGAAAGAAAAAGACTGTTTAACCAAACTACCAACAATTTATAATAAAAGGTTTATATTCAATATAATATAACTCCTTCCCTGGCCCGAACACATGCTGTGATCCTCCTGGGCATGCTGGGAATCAAGTTATCCAGCATTTCTTGGGATAACCTGTCCCATTCTTGAATAGCGGTTTCCCTGAGCTCTGGCACTGTCTGGGGACGTGGCTGACGGTTCCAAACAGCTCGCTTAAGAGCATCCCACGCGTGGTCTATTGGGTTTAAGTCAGGTGAGCCGAATCATAATATAATCTACCGTACCTAACAAAAAAGATTTCAATTTTTCAAAGTGATCGCAAACTTTTTTTGATGTGTGTATAAATCTGTAATTTTTATGGTGTGCAATAAAGAGTATTCTATCTATCTATCTATCTATACTTATGGAACATGAATGCCAAAACTTATTTAAGGCCCAGATATATGCCAGTGACCTTGAGTGGTTAGCTTGCGTGTTCTGTACTGAGCGCTGCAACGCGTCATACGTCCAGCCAGCGCCCTTAGCCAAGTTGACAATCTACAATCGATAACGCTAATAGAAAACTAATCAAATGTATAGGAATGACATCATCTCAACGTTAAGTCACGTGGTCAGAACAAATGAATAGAAAATTCGTAGACAAGTTTACAACTTATCAGGTCGTTCAAAATGTTAGAATGAAATCTGATTCTTTCTACAACGTCGATCGCTACATCCCATATAAATGATCGGAATAAATGATCGCGCACTAAGTACACAACTGTAACTTTGAGGCGTCAACGATTGTAGAAAGAGATTCGATTCGAAACGATTGTAAATTGGCTAGACCTACAGTAATAGCACTCGCCCACCCAGGAGCGCTGTCCCAAATTAGACGCATTATTAATTTATTATACAAAAAACAAAAGGTATTTTAATAAAACACGTATACTAAAATATCAATAGTAAAATAATCTTTAAAAAGTTGAAGGTTCCAGAAAAATACGCTTGATAGATTTTGCGTGATTCTCAGTTTTTTAACCGCGTTAGACATAATTTTACAAATTAATTTCACTATCCATACTAATATTATAAATGTGAAAGTAACTCTGTCTGTCTGTCTGTCTGTCTGTATGTTACGTTTTCACGCCTAAACCGCTGAACCGATCGTCATGAAATTTGGCGGAGATATAGCCTGGGATACGGAGAAGGTCATAGGCTACTTTTTTACGCGATATCCACGCGGAGCCGCGGGCAAAAGCTAGTGTAATATAAATATAATCTAAAATATTCACATACTAGCTGTTGCTCGCGGCTCCGCCCGCGTGGATGTCGGTTATCGCGTAAAAAATTAGCCTATGTCCTTCTCCATATCCCAGGCTATATCTCTGCCAAATTTCATGACGATCGGTTCAGCGGTTTAGGCGTGAAAACGTAACATACAGACAGACAGACAGAGTTACTTTCACATTTATAATATTAGTATGGATTAAGTTATTAAGAAAATGCTCTTATTTAACATATATTTTTTCCAAAACATTAACACTACTTGTTTAGACGTGATGTTCAGTATAAAATCATTAGAAGTCGGTTATCGTTGCCTTAAATCATAGGCACAGAATAATACAGATAGGACACTCCGCAAAATCATTGAAATAAAAAGCGACTCTTGCTACGATACAATAAAGTTTAATTCAGGTTGCACAACGCTTATTACCTGCAGTTATATTCACCTACAAGTTGCCTCTCTATCGCGTAACTATTATACCGGCGGCGCGCGTCACTCCTATTGAATTGGCCTAGTAAGATGGGGCCGCCGCGTACGTGTAGCTTCATACCTAAACGGGGAAGTCTGTGGGTCAGCTTTACCAAAAGATCGCTGGAGGTCCTGCGCATCCAATATAATAATGTTTTCAGAATGCTGTTCGGACTGCCCCGTTTTTGTAGCGCATCTGAGATGTTTGCGCTGAATCGAACTGACGACTTCTATGCGGTTATTCGAAAAAACTCTCGTCCTTATTAAAAAGATTGCGGGACAGTGACAATAGTATTCTGAGGACAGTCCCGGAGAGCATCAACTCTTCTATTCTGAGACGTTTTGTGGGGGTGATGAACGAGTGAATAAATCCTTTCGCTTGTGCGTCATCCTCATGAAGCGATCTCTAATAAACAATTTTTTTATACAGTGTGAGTCTTTATAATGTGCACATATCGAAATGAGGGATTCTATGCTTAATTTTATCTATGGCAAAAATATAAAAAAAAATCTAAATATTTTAATTTATTTTTTATGGAATTTAAAAAAAATTGTTCCCAGTGTAAACAAAACGGTGTAAATTTTAAACTAAATGATCCATCACGATGAAACAAACTCCATAATGATTGGAAGTAATTAGGTGTCCAAAAATTGGTGAAAAAACTACCCTCAATTGAAAAGAAACATGTTTTTTTAGCAAAAATCTGTTTTTTGATCATTTTTTCGATAATTGTAAAATTTCTCAATAAGGGGGCGTCTTATTGAGAATTTTGAAATAAAAATTCCATAAAAAAATAAAAAAATAAATTTAGATTTTTTTTTGTATTTTTTCCGTAGATAAAATTAAGCATAGATTCCCTCATTTCGATATGTGCACATTATAAAGACTCACACTGTATAATATTTCACTAACATTAATTATAAGAAAATTACTAACACATTGGATCTTAAGTTGTCCGAAAAATAAAGAATTATTAATATAAACTGCGGAGTGTCCCATCTGTACTAATCTGTGTCATAGGTAAGTTTGTTTCCCAGATCTAATTTTGACGTTCAAAAGTGCTGGTTTTCAGCCAAGTTTGACTAAATGGCTTTTGATTTTGATTTATTGATTATTGTCCACAGGCTCAAATGTGATCATTGTGACACATACTTTGCAACTAAAGACTCATTGAAGAATCATACCGAAGAAATTGATGGAGTTAAATATACTTGCGATATTTGTAAGAAGGTGAGGCATTTATTACAAGGTGCACGACTACGACAATAAATTGAAACTTCGTATACAGGAAAAGATTTAAATCAGTGCACAAATTTTGACAAATTAAACTTAAACGTGTTTTCATATATACCTATTTCTTATTTTATATGTCATAGTACAAAAAAATTAAGTTATCGTTAACGAAAGATGTTTATTTTGAAACTGGTATAATGGATACTCGTCGCGCAATGCGCCGGCGGCGCGGTCAGTGAAGCGGAACACAGTAGTAGGTACCTATCAGCTGTGCGCTCGCCCATTGATATTATTACGAATAGATTGTATCCATATTTTGCTGATTTCAAGTAGGACCCAAAAAAAAGTATTGAACAAATAATGGGTTACTGATACTAAACCACCAAAAAAAATTTGCGCATTAGGTAGAAAATTTATCCTGTATGTAAGGAAGTTCCCAGTCTGCATACGAAAATTTAATCGAATATATCTAATAGTTTAGTTACTGTAGCTAGTCGCTTATCGGCAAAACCCATATAGGCGGCCCATCACTGTTATATTATAAAATAAAAATAGTCTTTTTATCACATCTATTCAAAAAGAGCTATTTTAGTCCCTGTAAACGGGGACTAAAATAGCTCTTTAATCCCTAGGGACTAAAAGTGATTTGAATTTCGAATGTGGATATTGTCAGTAAAAGTTCCAATCACCAAAGAGATCAAGCCCGAAAATTGTATGAACAAGTAACAGGCTTTATGATTAAGCAAACCGCACGCGAGCCAAAATAAAAACAAAGTTTGTGAAAAAATAAAAAACGCGCGAAATGAATTCCGCCTTCGTTCGTAATTGTTTACTCAAATTCGGTTTTACTTTTTATGAAAAAAAAAATTGTACCTTCCTCAAGTAGTGAGAATTAAAGTATTATTTGAACTCCTAGAGAACATTTTATCGGACGCTAAAAATCACTACGATAAGCTCAAAAACTATTGCACCGATTTTCATGCTGTTTTCACCAATCATGGATAGCGTGTTTCTCGAGGAAGGTTTTAGTATATAATTTGTTATGTTTTTGTATACATTAACGATATTTGTTGGAGGTGTCGGAAAAAAATAAGCCGTCTGGGAGCTTTCAACGAAAACGCTGTCTAAACCCTTTGAGATACATATAACAATATATAATGTATGTACTAGCTTTTTCCCGCGGATCCGCCCGCATGGATGTCGGTTATCGCGTAAAAAAGCCTATAGTCTAGCCTAGGTCCTTCTCCATATCCCAGGCTATATCTCTGCCAAATTTCATGACGATCGGTTCAGCGGTTTAGGCGTGAAAACGTAACATACAGACAGACAGACAGATAGATAGACAGACAGACAGACAGAGTTACTTTCACATTTAGGTATAATATTAGTATGGATATGGATGGTGGAATTGTGTATCTTGTATGTGTATATACAGCTAGACCTACGTCTACAGAAAAGTCCGCGATGGCATATGTCTATTTTGTAGTCTCCGAAACGGCCAAACTGATTTTGACGGGACTTTCACTCGCAGATAGCTGATGTTATAGGCAGTAACATAGGCTTATTGTAGATAAAACTACGCGGGCGAAGCCGCGGTCAGCAGCTAGTATTAAATAAAAATAGCCTTTATTTCCTCTGACCCTTTGTACTATCACGGGCATCTGAATCGGACCACCATAAAGTTTTAATTTTTCATACAAAATAATTCGACAAAGTCACGATTATTAATATAAAACACCCTACGTAAAATATGACAGAGTCCCATTTTCTTAGCGTTAAATATTAATTATTGTTTTGAATGAAAATGAATTACTCGTATTTATCAATGAAACTTAGATACCTACACACATCGAGATCTTTTGCGACTTTGCCAAACTGATGAAACTATGACCTTTCATCAGTTTGGCAAAGTCGCAAAAGTAACAATACGTCATACGGGTGAAAATTTTTGACCTAAATTAATATGATTGATGATAATTATCTTCGATTTTATGTATTTTTGGACCATATAATCTAGGACTTTTAATTTTTCATTTACTTATAGAATATAACCCTAGAGTTATGGGATTATGAAAAAAAAAAAAAAAAAACACGTTGTATACATCATCATCTTGTTTTCATTTAAGGATAGTAAAACCAAAAGGGGTCTGGCTAGACACATTCAAGTCATTCACGAGGGCAAGAAGCGGAAGAAAAAACCGTTTCCATCTGTATGTGAAGTTTGTGGAAAATCATTTACTGTAAGTAATAATAATAATATTATTTTCACTTCTCACGCTCTAAAAGTACGCCAATATAACCCTACGAAGCAGGACTAAAGTGACCACTTTAGTCTCTAGGGAGTAAAAAGTAATTAATTTTTTAATTTCCTTCATGTGACATAGACAAATTCAAACAGCCAGTAAATATACTATTATCTGTGGAGTGTGGACCATCTTCATTGCGAAAATGTTGAGAGTTTTAGTTCCATAGTTTTTCCGCAAAGAAAGTGGCGCCATGTGTTTTAATTGTTAATCTGTGACTGGTTTAGAAGAAAAAAGAATTTTTGTCGTTGTGTTTGCAAAATTTGTTCGGTTTTAAATGTTTTTGTACTACGAGTAAATTGACTACAAATAAATAAATAAATTTTTCTCGCACTCAAAGTGAAAAGTACAGTTTGCACCTCGAGACTTAACGTCAACTTAATATACCCTCGGTTTCATTGACTTCCTCGCATGCTCGGGAGTCAAACCACCTCTGGTTATATTATGGCTTCGTTTAGTCCCTCGATATAAAATATACTATTGTTAGTAACGGACCCGAAAGACTTTGTCTTGTCCAAATTTCAATAGTTTATACGAAAATCCCATAGAAAAATCAGCCAAGTGCGTGTCGGGCCACGCACAATGTGGGGTTCCGTAGTTTACGAATTTAACTTTTTTTTGGGTGGGAAATTATCAAATAACTTTTCCCGCTCTGGGCGGAGCGAGAGGGCATGTCAGGCTTTTACTGTCTAAAACCCACCCGTGTTCCTTCAGTTGCCTGTGTGCCAGGGCCACGGTATCCCTTTCGGACAAACCCGCAACCCTGGCAGGGACGAATTTATCCTAAGAACAAACTTAACATTGTAGTTGAAATAAATGTTCTCCCATACATTCCAACTGCAAATGTAAGTTGGTTCTGTGATAGTTTTTCTTTTAACTTTGAATTTTTTCACATAGGTATCCAAAAATAAACAAAAATTAACACTTTTTTTTTTTTTTTTAAATATTCTACTATGAGTTTGCTCTTGACTTTAGTCTAGGTCTGGATGACAGAGACAAAGTCTACGATGGAGTGAGCTTACCCAGAAGAAGCCTGTTCACTCTCACTTTGAATAGATTAGGGTTGTATGCGTTCGGAAACACAGACGCAGGCAGAGAGTTCCACTCCTTTGCTGCGCGCATTATAAAAGACGTTTGAAAACGCTTAGTGCGAGTTGGTGGAATATCAACCAGGTAGGGGTGGTAACTTGCAGTGCGTCTAGATAATAATAATAATAGCTTAATATTACGCAAACGGTTCCCTGAGTCGAAAATTGGTTTTCACAGACCCGTAATATTTTTGAACGACCTATCCAACGATACCTTGAAAAAAATATCATCGCCAATTTGTGTGCACGGGACTTAGGCCCGTATTACAGAACCTTACTCAAGACTCAAGCATTACTTAAAACTAGTTTCAACCAATCAAATGGCTTTAAACGAGTTTTAAGTAATGCTTGAGTATTGAGTGACGTTCTGTAATACGGGCCTTAGTCTTCTGGGTGAGGCACCACACCAGTGGGATGTCTAATTTATTGCCTATTACATTGAGGATGCTGTTACTGCTCCCACGCAATCTGCTTAGCAGTGAGGCTGTCTTTTTGGATTACCAACTTACGTTTGCAGTTGGAATGTATGGGAGAACATGTAATTCAACTACTATGTTAAGTTTTTTCTTGGGATAAATTCGTCCCAACTACGGAACCCTTCATGGTGTGTGGTCCGACACGCATTTAGCCGGTTTTTTTTTTTTTTTTTTTGTTATAAGAATCGTTTTTACTTTCATATGCATTTAGTGAAAGGCTGTTGTTTTGACATTATAAGTATGGAGTTTCTTGCCCATTCTGCCGCCTAACGAAGAATGCATTAACTCGATTTTGGACGATTTTGAGTTATATATTTGGACTGGAGTCAGCGAATCGAAATCTATTAACTAGGCCATGCAATATCGGACGGTTCTCAATTCCGGAACTGAGTCCCAATACTGGAGATCTGATTCAGGAATTCCGGAACTGGTTCCGGATTTGGTAACTTTTAAAGTTTGTTTCAAATCAAACAAGATTTATAATTATATGTCTTTTAATCATTTTTAGTAACAAATTAAACATCTTTCTCCCTTATTACTCTAATTAAACATTTTAAACCGTAAAATCAACAAGGCTTATTTATTACACAATAGAAATCTTTTAATCATTTTTAATAACAAATTAAGACATCTTTCTCCCTTATTACTCTAATTAAACATTGGCCGTCTAGCGGCTTGTGGAAAGTTCCACAGACTAGTTTGGTTGCGTTTAGATAAAATAATAATCAAAATATAAAAAAAATATGAATATCGGAATTCCGATATTACTCCTCTCAATTCCGGAATTGAAATATCAGAAAAATTGTTACGGAATTCCGGAATTACGAAATTCCGAAAATCTACTATGAAGCCCTACTATGAACTCTCTCTAAGCAACTTTTTATTGATCCTTCAGGAACTCGGTTTTTCAGTAAGCTAGAATGCAATAAATAAAATTTCATAACAAATTCAATAATCGAAGATACAATTCTCGGAAGCGGCAAAATCGAGTTATTGCATTTTTCTTTAGTACGGCAGCATTCTTCTCCATACGTAACTACCTTTTGGAAGGGGCAACTAGTAATAGTTTTTTTTTTTTTGACTTTCTACAGTTCCCTTTATGTGCCTATTTGAAATAAATAATTTGACTTTTGACTTAACAGACACTTCTATTTTATTTATTTGTATAGATTTGAGATTTTATATCCTTTAATTTTTCAGATAAGAAAAAGTCTACAGGAACATTTAAACACTCATTTAGGTATTCGGCCCCATGTTTGTAAAGATTGTGGAGATACATTCACATATTCAGCTGCCTTGTTTACGCATCGGAGGCTCAAGCACAAAGTTAAGAGGAAATTTGAAATGACGAGCTAGATGGCCAATGAATGTGCAGGCAGGGAATGAAAAAATTGAGAAACATTAAGTAATTAAAATAATATATATTTTATCGACCATTAGTTTATTTTTATTTTTTGCCTCTCTGAATCATCATCATCATCATTTCAGCCGAAAGACTTCCACTGCTGGACATAGGCCTCCCCCAAGCACCGCCGCTTCGACCGGTTCTGTGCTTCCCGCATCCAGCGGATTCCTGCGGCCTTCACAAGGTCATCGGCCCATCTTGTGGGAAGCCTTCCAACGCTACGTCTTCCGGTACGCGGTCGCCACTCCAGAACCTTTCGGCCCCATCGGCCATCTGTTCTGCAAGTAATGTGCCCAATGCCTCTTAAGTTTGACGATTCTTCCGGCTATGTCGGTTACATTGGTTCTCCTGCGGATCTCTTCATTTCTGATTTGATCACGTAGGGAAACTCCAACAATAGCCCTCTAATAAGGCCCGTTGTGAGCGACCAAGTTTCAGTGCCATAGGTCATCACTGGCAACACGCACTAGTCAAAGACTTCCGGTATGTGGGACGAAAATATATTGCGTAGCTTCCCGAACGCTGCCTAGCCGAGTCAGAATTGACGATTCACCTGTTTCGCGAAGTTGGACTTACCTAACTGGACAGTTTGTCCTAGGTAAACATATCCACAACCTCGAGCGTAGCGTCTCCGATATTCGTGAGAGTGGGTGTTACATGGGCATTTGACATGACCTTTGTCTTGTCCATGTTCATTTTAAAACCCACTCTTTCAGAAAAAAAAAAAAATGGCTTCATGAATACATTCGAGTGTTTAAAGTCATAATCATCTTCCTGCGCTTGTCCCACGTTACTTGTGGTCGAGGTAACACGTTTCCTTCTTCCATTCTCCCTTGTCAACCGTCACGCTATCATTCACTCCCTTCTCTTTCATATCATTCCTCATACAATTCATCCATCTTTTCTTTGGCCTTCCTCCCCCTCTCCATCCAATAAAATTTGTATTCATCACTCTTAATTGCGTTTCCTCCCATCCTCATCAGCTTTTAAAGTATTCTTTTAATTTTACAGTGTAAAAAAGCTGCAGTGGAAAATGTAAACAGTCATTTAGGCATACGGCCACATTTACGTAAAGATTGTGGAGCTATATTCACATCTTTGTCTTTCCCTCAATACTGAGGATCGCGACCACATACGACAAGTCTCCGAGTTATGCGATCTTCGATCTGCAGTGTGAACCGCTCGGTAAAGGCTTTTTGATCGCGTCTGATCATCTTGCCGATTCACTGCCTTGAGCGCGTTTTCCTTCCACCCGGCCCAATATCATAAGCCATTCCAGACCATGCTTACGTGTACGCATAATATGTCCGAAACAGCTGAGGGCAAGCTATATTGCAGATAGCCACTTGGTGATGTTGAGTTCTTCGAGTATGGATTCATTCATGGTATACGAAGTAGCCTCCGTCAACACCACATCTAGAAAGCATCGATCTTTCTGCTTTCGCGGCTTTAAATGCACCACGTTTCCGCGCCATATAAAAAGATGGTATAAATTGGAGCACGGATAAGTCGTGTTTTGGTATTCCGATACCACAAAAAAAAATCCCCAGACTGGTCATTGCACTTTTGGCCATACCATCACGACGGCGGATTTCCTCAAGCCAGCTGCCCTGATTCGTGATCAAAGACCCAAGATATACGAACTTGAGTTTCTCATAGCCGTCGAGTAGATTTGAGCTCAGAAGATGACGCATTCACATACTCAACTGCATTATTCACGCACCGCAGACGCAAGCACAAAGTGAAGAGGAATTTTGAAATGACAAGTTAGATCTCGACACTTTCGCTGTGATTAATGTTTAGGACACTTGTCTAGATATGGTGATGGCAGGCGGAGCATAGCTCTAACGGAATTGTTGCCGAGAAATGGTAGAAGGAGCGGTTGCAGACCAATGGCCAGGTGGTTGGAGGCTGGACGACCTACTGAAGAAAGCAGGGAACACCTGGATAAGATTCGCGCAGATCAGGGAAACATGGCACAAACGTGAGGAGACTTAGGCTTTGGATACACTAGGGGACAAATGGAGCAACATGTAGCGGAACATGTCCCTCAGCAACTACGTGGAATGTCCCGAGACATACTCGCGGAACATTTTGCAGGCCACACTATAACCCAAAGACTCTAATTCTGATAATTTATGTAAACAAAGTAATGTCAAGAAATGTCACTGTCAAAATGACAGGACAGTGGTGCAAAACATTTTATCACAATTTTTTTTTTCTGTAAATAGTCGTCTATGTAATTAAAGTGAATGAATTATAACATCTATTCAAACAAAATACCGTTGCCAAACTATGTTTTATGGAGTGTGTCGGAGACACGGCCTATGATCGTCATAATCAGCCCTTTTAAGTCCACTGCTAGACGTAGGCCTCACAAAATCCAATTCCACTCGAAACAGTTTACAGCCGTTTTCATCCAAAATGTGGCCAGATATGCTACATACAATATGAATCTATGAATGAGAGTTGTGATATTAGTGTTGTTGAAGATGTAAAAAATGTGAAAATGTTTGGATCTCCTGCATTGTTACCAGTATCATAAAATATTTTATACCAGAAAATCTCCTCTTTTTAATAACTTTGTTTAAAACCGAAAATTCATAAAAATAATTACGGTATGATTATTTTTTAATTATTATTTCTTAAATTCAGTACTTGAAAGAAAATGGAACCATTTTTTCGCCATTTTGTGTGAATTATTAATTACGAAGATATTTTTTTGATATGTTATCCCCTTTGTTTACATAAATTATCTGAATTTGAGACTTTGGGTTATAGTTAGTGCTTAATAGAAATGTCGCCCGAGGGAATTGTGGCGATTAGTGCTGCGTAATATACTTATTTCGAGCAGTTTAGCGAAACGTTGTCGAAAAAGGAGGTGTTGGATGCGGAATTACTTACTACAACGAGAAAAAATCATTAATATTTTAAACGAGCAATGGATCATGCATCTTTTTCTTTCTATTTCATTAGGAAAAGGACAGAAGATAAATTTTAGTTCTGTCAAATTAATCAGCGCTTGACGTAAATTGACGTAATTTTAGTAGGGAAGTTTTTAATCACGTCTAAACTTATACGTAGTGACAGGCGCTGACTAATTTGACAGGACTAAACTAAAATGTATCTTCTGTCCTTTTCATAATGAAATAGAAAGAAAAAGATGCACTGAGCTTAAATTTAGTTTAGTTTGTGAACCGATTCCCTGCGGCACCATTATCGGGGTATCTATTGACGCGAGACTCGCTCTCGGAGCGGGAGCAAGCAAAATGGTCCATGTTAGCTTCCGCTCCGAGAGCCAGCGCACGTGTTGCCGCGCTGTTTCTCGCCGAGTCACTTTAAATATTAATTATTTTTTCTCGTTGTAGTTAGTACCTAATTCCGCATCCACTTCCACCTTTTTAGATTACGTTTCACTAAACTGCTCGAAATAAGTACATACGCAGCACTAATCGCCACAACCTCCTCGAGCGACATTTCTTTATACACTGTTTATCTGTTTAGTGTGGCCTGCAAAATGTTCCGAAACATTTTGCTCCACTTGTACCTTGTGAGTGGAACAAGGCTGCCACTGGTGCCGATTCCCTTGTTCACAAACTAAACTAAATTTAAGTACAGTGCATCTTTTTCTTTCTATTTCATTAAGAAAAGGACAGAAAATAAATTTTAGTTTAGTCCTGTCAAATTAATCAGCGCTTGACGTAAATTGGCGTAATTTTACTCGGCAAGTTTTAAATCACGTCTAAACTTGTATGGAGTAGTGACAGGCGCTGATTAATTTGACAGGACTAAACTAAAATTTATCTTCTGTCCTTTTCTTAATGAAATAGAAAGAAAAAGATGCATTGAACTTAAATTTAGTTTAGTTTGTGAACAAGGGAATCGGCACCATTATCGATGATAATGAATGTTTAGTCGGGAAAAGAAAATGTTGAGCAGATTTTGGTTTTTAATTAGGGTCATGCATCGACGCCGGATACTAAATCACTCATCATTTTTTTTCCTATCACGTACTATCAATATTTTGAATCAATGTTCTTAAATTACGATGTACGGTGGCCGGCACACCAACTTACCACAAACTGTCAAATTTTCTAGTTCGATTTTAAACTTAATCATCGACATTTTAAAGTTTTTAAAGCGCTGGCCACTGTATGTACAGTCCCGGATTATATAGGTGGTTCACATGATTAATGTCTATATTATATAATAAAAATACTTCAACATTTTTCATGTTGTTTTATTGATGAGAAAGGTTTTAAGACAATAGGAGAGGCATTTGGCGAGCATTATATTCCGTCCAACGAGAGAATGCTTTTCTGACTCTTGTCAGTTGTACAAGATAATAAAGTTTAGATACGTAAAACACATTAGTTTGTATGAAACTGGCAGGTGTCAGAAAAGCATTGCTCTCGGTGGATGGATTACAGGGGTAAGACTGTGAAACAAACAGTAGACGATTGCAATTGTTTGATTTGAAATTACAAAACAGGAAGTCGAAAAAAAAACTTATTCGCACTAAATGCGGTACACAGGATGTTATGACTGGATTGGTAGGTAAAACTAGAAAAAGTATGCGCTTTGGTAATTGTCGTGTTTCTGAATTAGCACGAACGGCGCGCCATAGAATAACACGGGGGGGGGGGGGGTTACTCTGTGGCGCGCAGAGGCAACACTTCTAAGTTTTTACTGCCGCGTTTATAGTAGTGCACTGTGCACCTGTCATTGTTCGTTTGTATGAAGTTTTTTCTCTGTCGAGTTATCTACATCGGTCGCAGATAGTCACTCAAAAGTTTCTTGGAGTTGCGTAATTGTTAATTCTATAATTTTGTAGTTATGGTAATATAACATAGGCAAGTACAGAGATCTAATATATAGCTGTCACAACCATGGAATGTTTGTAACAGTTCTGTACTAGATCTCGTCATCGCGCGGTTGTATTTCCGAAGCTTGACTATCCACAACCAGACAAGCAAACATTTTGTTTAGGAGCATGCTCTGACGTTCACGGATGAGCATAGAAAAAATAAAATCATGTCCTAGAACTGGGAATACCACACCTCTTATTAGAGTTAAAAAATCACAAAGAACTAATCAGTTGAGTGGATCTACAATGAGATCTACACGTCGTACGAAGACGCGTCGTAATTAGTGCCTGTTGTTAGTAATTATTACTTAAAAGATAAGTTGAGCTTCTTGCGGCTTCGTAACCCGAAACAACGTGTTCTGAAACAAAGCCAAGACAAGGGTCGAGCTCAATGAACCGGTTACGGTTTTTGATGCCTTTAATGAAAGCCTCGGGTCCAAACAGAAAAAAAAAACAAAACGATATTGACAAGTTTGACAACTAGAATCCTGAAATGTCACTGTCACAGTGTCACTTGTCAGTGTCTGTCCTGTTGTCAGGAAAATTGTAAACATTCGTTTTCACAATTTTAATTAATGAAAAATTAAAGAAAAATGTATGAAATTGAAGAATTAAAGTACGATGCCGCTGTTAAAAGCAGTAGTTCGTTCTGCCAGGCATGTTTAAGCTCTGACCGCAGCCTTTCTTCGATCGGCGAATATGTTGATGTATTTAGGAATATTTCAAATAATGTAAGAATGTATACTATTTTTTAAATAAATGTTGGCCTCCATCGGTCATTTATTTTGTGACGAATGTACCTTGCCCACTGCTACTTACAACTTTGGGCTATGATTAATCAGTTAGTTTGCAGAGATTCGATTCGACTATACAGAGAAACTCCGAGCCTAAACATTTTTTTTTTTTTCAGATATTGCCTCATGCATTATTCTTATGTTGGGAATGTATGGCCATGCTTAAAAAGATAAAACTCTTTAAAGATAAATTAGACGAAGCTCAGCGGATACTGACATATCATTATCTTAATAAACAGGTATGTAATCATTAATAAAAGGACTATTGATAATTATTAATAAATGGACATTTGCCCCTTGTGCTGGCCATCTTGAGCAGACGAGTCCTGGAGTGGAGACAGCGCATAGTGCGGGACGCCCTCAGTTAGACCGACCGATGACCTTAAAAACATTGTTGCAACCGACTGGATGTGGAACTTTGAGGACAGGGTGTTATCTATAGCGAAGCCTGGGAGAGGCCTAGGTTTAGCAGTGGACTACGTTAGGCTGAGTTAATTGAGTTGCTCCTTGAAAAATACTGGTATTCAGCATAACATAGTTGAGAAAAACATTTTTATTTATAATTTATACATAAATAGGGATGATGACTAAAAAAGATTTTTTGTCCGTCATGTAGATTATTAAAAAATATTGGACACGTATTTTTCTTTTATTACGTACGTAATCAAATAATAATAATCATAATCACATAATCAAAACACGGCGATACATTGAGTTAAAATGTGGCATTACGTCAATTCTCAGTAGATTTTATACGTAGCTGTGACGTAACGAGCCCCAACTCCCCAGGTTTAATGTGTTATATCTAAGTATTTTTTTATTAATATGATAAAGCAAAAAAATACGTGTCTATAATTTTTTTATTATTTGATTGATGGACTAAACAGTTCTTCTTTTGTTTTCCCAGGACACATCCCTATTATGAATCATAAATAATTTATATTCCTTTGACACTTTCTGAACTGTCCACTTTAACATGAAATGTAAGTTTATTCTTGAGTGACCATAATGGTCACTCAAGAATAAACAAAAAAAAAAAGGGTATTCGATGACTTGTTATACTCAGCTCCAGTCGTCATCAGATTTTATAATAAGAAAATCATTAAAATTTATGTTTTCACTTCCTAATGTATAGCTAAGCACACCCCTTTTTTGTTTCCAGAAATTGCTTCTACAGACTCTATCAAAATTAACAAAAACATACACAGATTATACCATATGCATCACACATATTGATGAAGATGATTGTAAGCAAAAACTAGTAATTAAACAAGAAAATGAAAACTCCAATGATTCCTTTCATAATTATGATGAAAACAACGACTTTTGCCTCCAAGAAATTAAAAAAGAAAATGATATTGACAATAAAGAAACAAAAAAGGACAAATCACTGCACTATAGAATAGTCTATGAAAACAATGCCAAAAAGGTTTTGAGAAAAAAGTTTGCTATACAACCTGGTGATTTAAAAATATGGTTGGAAAGAGAGAGGAATAGTAATTTCTATAAGAAGTTTAAATATAAATGCAAGTTGTGTGTAAATGGATTTAATACTAAGGATAAATTGAAACGGCATATCTTAAAATATCATGATGAAGTAAGTAACTTTAACAACAGTAACATAATATAATTATCATACCTGTATTCGGGGGAGGGACTCATGGCTAAATAATAACAGCCGCACAGACCGATTGAAATGTTAAGCTATGGTTACCGAGGTCGGTTCGTGGATGGGTGACCATTTATCGATACCCCTCTGTGACTCGGAACAGCCGGTACGGGTAGTCAGAAGTCGGGTTACATAAACACGGCTTTTAAACCAAAAGTTTTTATGAACTGATAGCAGGGCTTTAAATACCAGTAAATTTTCATAAAGTTACCTTTTATTGACAGAGTTAACGTTATTATATTAGAATAACGGTAATCGATTTAACGTTATTTATGCTACATTTTATTTTATCGTTGTTTAAAACGGGTGAGATGTAAGTAGTGGGGCCTGAGGCGCGCAACGCGGCGGCAGCTCGCCCTCGCGCCTCGCTGATGCCGTGCCGATCAAAACGTTGCCAGAATCTGCCTGATTCTTACCTACAGAACGGCAACGTAGCTAAATTAACGGTAGTTGTCGTATTTTTGTTAATGTTAATTAACGTTAAATTACTGGTAATGTTATCAAGTAACGTTAAATTTTTGTAACGTTATTAAGGTATAGCATTGAAATTTAACGTTACGTAAAGGTTATTATTTTGTTATTTGGTAACGTTAACAAGCCCTGACTGATAGTAAACTAATGAATGTTTCCTCAAGTGCACAGACCTGGGGGCCAAGTCTACTAATGTACAAACGTTGCAATAGTCTCTTCATTGTGAGTTTTTGACAGATTTGCCATACAAACACTGTCAAATACTCACAATGGCGAGACCATTGCAACGTTTGTAAATTAAACTTAGGCCCCAGGCTACATTACACAGCTTGTTTTGTAGCTTTAAATGACTTTGTATTTTTTTGTAATACGCAAATTTATGTTTATGTTGGTTTAACACGCCAATTTATTTAAATAAATAATATTATTTCAAAATCCAAAGTTGTCGACATAGCTCACAGAATAAGCAAACTGAAGTGGCAATGGGCCGGCCATATTAGCCGTAGAACCGATGACCGTTGGGGTAGACGTGTTCTTGAGTGGAGACCGCGAATTGGCAAACGTAAGGTAGGACGCCCTCAGGCTAGGTGGAGCGACGATCTTCGCAGGGTGGCTGGTAGCAGCTGGATGAGAGTTGCCGAGAATCGAGCTGAATGGCGTGCAATTGGAGAGGCCTATGTCCAGCAGTGGACTGCTATAGGCCGATGATGATGATGATTTCAAAATCTAAAGCGAGAAACTTGTTTTTTTTTTTACCAAAAAGAAAGGCTAATTCGGTCTGAATCAAATTACATCATAATGGTATCTCTGCCGCATTAACGAAAAATGCAATAACTCGATTTTGCCGCTTCCGAGAGTTGTATTTTTGATTATTGAATTTCTTATGAAGTTTTAGTTATTGCATTCTTGCTTACTGAAAAACCGAGTTCCTGAATGATCAATAAAAAGTTGCTTTGAGAGAGTTAATACATTTCGATTCGCTGACTACAAATATATAACTCAAAATCGAGTTTTTTTTTTTAAACGTCGCCCCACACTAGGAATTTCTCCTGTATCGAGGGTGCGTTTACAATCATTTAAACTCACATACACAAACAGCCAGACCCGGAACAACTACTTGTAGATCATACAAATATTTGTTCCGTGCGCGAATCGAACCCGCGACACGCAGCGCAGCAGTCAATCGCTTAACCACTGCGCCAACCATGCCGTATTGCATTCTTCGTTAGCGCGGCAGAACTATTTTTCATACAAAGTTTTGAAATAGAAGCAAATAACTCTGTACAAATCCGCGGCGAGCCCCAACGCGCCGCGCCGCCACTTCAAATACATTTTGTTATGCCCATACCAACCAACGCCACCTAACGAAAATATCAGGAATTTCAATGGCTTTCTGTCAATACAAGAACGAAAGCTGTAGCTGCCTTAAAAATAATCACAATAAATAAAACAGGGCACGGTGTCTGCAAAAAGTTCGCGCAAAAAATTCAAGTCCACTCTCGTGGCATTGGACATTTCAGCGTTTTCGCTCAGCGCCAGTAGATTGGATTGGACACGTGAGTGGGCCGCTTTAGCGACCGATTTTTTCTCTTCTTCTGATTCTTAAATCTTTTCGATGACTTTTCCCACTTTCCCCCTCCCTTTCAATTTCGAGCTCGACGCTCTTGCATCCCACATTCTTGCTTTTCAATGAAAATGTCCGTCAATTGTTTTATATTTGTCATTATTCAATTTCTGAAAAATGTTACTAGAAATGCCTACATAAACTGAGAAGACAGGGTGCAGCCTCATTTTGTTTTTCCGCCTTACATTACCTTATTAGTGGTATATGATTGATGCGGTTTAATTAGCTCAGAAATATACCCAAAAACTATTGTGCAATTTCAGTAAAATTGTTGATTTGTAAAAATAATACAGAAACTGACAATAGTGTAGAGGCAAGGGTGGCAAAAATTTTACAGCATATTCTTGGAAAATGTGGAAATCCACCACTGGTTAGTGTCATTTCCTACGAAATGTATGGGAAAGTTTTTTTTTTTGCGATTTTTGACTTTCGTAGTACTCAAACCTCAGTTGGTCCGATATAATTTTTAATCCTTATATGGAACAGGATCAATTGGCATCAAAAAAAGTTTTTGTGTAAATGGCCCGTTTTCTTGCCGACTTCTTTATTTTTTCATAATCTGTGACTGGGGATCATAATTTCGCCAAAACCTTAGGACAGTCTACTGATACCGTTTTTCTGTAGGTAACTACAGATAATAGCTATAACTACGGATAAGGTACTTACGCTTACTGCCCCGTCTCAAAAATCGACTCTGTATAATTCTGCCGTGCTAACGAAGAACGCAGTAACTCGATTTTGGACGATTATGACTTATACATTCGTTGAGTTATATATTTGGAGTCAGCGAATCGAAATCTATTAATTCTCTCTAAGCAACTTTTTATTGATCCTTCAGGAACTCGGTTTTTCAGTAAGCAAGAATGCTATAACTAAAACATCATAACAAATTCAATAATCAAAAATAAAAGTCTCGGAAGCGGCAAAATCGAGTTACTGCGTTCTTCGTTAGCACGGCAGAATTATACAACGTGTTTTTTTTTTATATCCCATAACTCTAGGGTTAAAAATAATACAAAAAGTCCTAGAATATGTGGTCCAAAAATGCATAGTTTCGAAGATAATTGTCATCAATCATATTAATATAGGTCAAAAATTGTCACTCGTATGTCGAATTTTTTATTTTGCGACGTTGTCATTCTGATGAAACTGAGGCCCTCGATGTGTATCTAAGTTGCATTGATAAATACGAGTAATTCATTTTCATTCAAACAAATCCATCCAAAGACAATATATTAAGACAATATATTTCACGTAAGGGTGTTTTACATTAATAATCATGACTTTGTCGAATTATTTTGTATGAAAAATTAATAGTAATAATAATAATGATTAGTGAAAAATAATTTATACATATGCCAGTTGATTCTTTGATATGGTCTCATTCATAACCTTGAGTTAAATTATGGGATATAATAAAAGCACTTGTATATTATTATAATTATATAGACTATATTTTTTTCAGTCTGTAGGCTCCCACATATGCCCAACATGCAACATACGCTTTAACAACGAGCCCTCTCTAAGCGCACACATACAAGCGCATGAATTTGGATGGGAATGTGCGCGCTGTGGCTTCCAATGTTATTCCGTGAGGAGATTGAACGCGCACATAAACACGCACAGTTCGGTCCAGTGTGTGTATTGTGATGCGAAGTTCCAGTAAGTTGTATGTAGTATTTTGTTTTATATAGACTTAACCAGTGCGCAAATTTTTTTTGATGGTTCAGTGGCATTAATAGAACACATTTTCATAATTGTTCAATACTTTTTTTTTGGTCCTACTTGAAATCAGCAAAATATGCATACAATCTATTCGTAATAATAACAGCTGATAGGTACCTACTACTGCGTTTCGCTTCACTGACCGCGCTGCTGGCGCCGGCGCGTTGCGCGACGAGTAACCATTATACCAGTTTCAAAATCATCTTTCGTTAACGATAACTTAATTTTTTTGTACTAAGACATATCAAAATAAGAAATAGGTGTATAATAAAACACGTTTAAGTTTCATTTGTCAAAATTTGCGCACTGATTAAAAACTTTTCCTGTATACATCGTGGCATTTTAATTGTCTTACAACGGCAGCCCACTTCATGTATCCAAAGACAACTAATCAATCATAAAAAATACCGACCAAGTGCGTGTCAGACCACACACAATGAAGGATTCTGTTAGCGCGAAGAGCAAATGAAAGAGTGGACTGTATTATAGGCAATGGTTTAATGCCGTGATGATAATAAAATTATAACTATCCCGAAGAAACAGTAATTATTAGTTTAAGAGGCGAATCGTCCGTCGCGGTAGGCTCCGTAGAAGCGAGTCGGTCATCGGGCCAAGACGTGTCACCGCCGCGCCGCGCCTCAGCTTGCCGATGACGCGATGATCACGTTGGCTGCGCGTGTAGACCGCGCTAACTGGGTTCGATTCCCAACAGGTTCCGTAGTTAGGATGAACTTATCCCAAGGACAAACTTAACAATGTAGTTGAAAAACATGTTCTCGCATACGGGATGTATGGGAGAACATGTTTTTCAACTGTAAATGTAATTTGGTCGGCGATTACTCGGTGACTGTTGTAATGTCAAAATAAAAGCTTTTTTCTAAATGCTTATGAAAGTATATACGGTACATATAACAAAAAAAGAAATTAAAATATTTGTTTGTCTAGTTGTTCCGGCTATTCTCCGAAACGGCTGAACTAAATCAACTTTTATTTTAGAAAAAGGCGTGTCTTTTTCTAAAAGCGAAACCGCGGGCAACGGCTAGTATGTAATAGAATTGTAATTATTTTCCAGAGACTTGGCAACATTCTACACACATTATAAATCATTACATACTATATTTCTCTGTGATCACTGTGGAAAACGGTGCAAAACGAAACATATGCTTGAAAAACACATGAGGTAAGAAACTTTAATATTATCCACTATTATTTTTAGAGTTCCGTAGTCAATATACCTTATTGTTTCGCCATGTCCGTTTCTCTGTCTGCGGCTGAGCTCAGAGACTTAGGCCCGTATTACAGAACGTCACTCAATACTCAAGCGTTAATTAAGACTAGATTCAAGCCATTTGATTGGTTGAAACTAGTTTTAAGTAATGCTTGAGTATTGAGTAACGTTCTGTAATACGGGACTTAGGCCCGTATTATAGAACGTCACTCAATACTCAAGCGTTACTTAAGACTAGATTCAAGCCATTTGATTGGTTGAAACTAGTCTTAAGTAACGCTTGAGTATTGAGTGACGTTCTATAATACGGGACTTAGGCCCGTATTACAGAATGTCACTCAATACTCAAACATTACTTAAGACTAGATTCTAGCCATTTGATTGGTTGAAACTAGTTTTAAGTAATGCTTGAGTATTGAGTGACGTTCTGTAATACGGGCCTTAGGCCCGTATTACAGAACGTCACTCAATACTCAAACTTTACTTAAAACTAGATTCAAGCCATTTGATTGGTTGAAACTAGTTTTAAGTAATGCTTGAGTTTTGAGTGACGTTCTGTAATACGGGACTTAGTGTCGTATTACAGAACGTCACTCAAAACTCAAGCATTACTTAAAACTAGTTTCAACCAATCAAATGGCTCGGATCTAGTTTAAAGGAATACTTGAGTATTGAGTGACGTTCTGTAATACGGGCCTTAGTACTAGAAAGCTGAAAGCTGTAATTTGGCATGGATAGTTGGTCACCACCAACTCCCGTGCATGCGACGGATCGGCGCATGACCAACGTCGTATTTGTACTTATACAGCGTTTAAAATAACGTAAATGACGACGATCAATTCCATTTGCGCAAAAAAAAAAAAAAACAATTAAAAAAAACTTAATAAAAAAAAAAAAAACTAGAAAACCTTTTATTCCCACGGAAAAATCAAATACAAAGCAGGCGTGGCTGCTACCGGCCGATTAGTCGATAAAAAAAAAATCCATCATTTATGTAAAAACTAGCTTTTGCCCGCGGCTCCGCCCGCGTGGATGTCGGTTATCGCGTAAAAAAAGTAGCCTATGTCGTTCTTCATATCCCAGGCTATATCTCTGCCAAATTTCATGATGATCGGTTCAGCGGTTTCGGCGTTAAAACGTAACAGACCGACAGACAGAGTTACTTTCACATTTATAATATTAGTATTTAGGTAGTATGGACTCATTTAAGTAATTTCCCTACTTCGGTTCTTTCTACTAACCATAAAACACCGCGTGGGAGCGAGTAAGCAATATCAGTTATTTTGGGGAATCCCTAAACATGGGGTTGCCATCTTTGTTCAAATCAAAATCAACTAAAAGCAGAAAAAAAAAGTAAATATTGCTGACGTTATCACCTCACCATCCAGAACCTCGCGTCCCCCATTTCATCAAAAATTATTAAAGCAACCCCTCCCCCGTAACATGCAGACAGACAGACAGATAGATAGACAGACAGACAGACAGAGTTACTTTCACATTTATAATATTAGTATGGAGTATGGATTATGGTCACCTCACAATATTAATGGATGTTTGTATGGGAAAATTTTAATGATCAATATCTTTAAAACTACTCAAAGTTTCTCCGTACAAATTCAGGTTATCATTATCGTCCCCGTCACAAAATTTTGAACACATTTCGAAGACCGTAGATCATCAGGCAGCGGAGATACATGTGTCCAGCCAGCTAGAACTCAGGCTGGCTGGACATTAAGTTTTTATTGATTTCTCGTAAACCCTTACATGTGACGCCATAAATCAAACGTTATTACTGTCACACATTGCGTCACTAAATGTTAGTAAAGGAACCAAATCGAAAACGCTCCCGTTATTGAGATTCGGAAGTGCCAGCCAAAAGTTTTATACATAAATTCAAGCTGGCTGGACACAGATTTTTGCATTTTTCTACTAAACCGCTGTACGTATCACAAAACTTTTAGCTCGATGCCTGTCACAAATGTATGTGACGCCCGTTGATATGCAAATAGTCGTCAAAATCACTTCCGTTACCCAGATTGAGAGACCAGCGAAAAGTGGTTTTTCAAGTTGGCTGGACACGTTTTCGATCGATTATCTAAGCTTCCGTAGCGTCACAGGTTCTGAAATAAGGGTGTTTAGCCGTCACATAAAGTGCCCTATTGAACTAGTTAAATGCGAGCTATATTGAAGATTTGTCCAGCCATCTTGAATCACATGCTTTTAGCAGTGAAAAGACACGCCTGTGTTTTCAGAACATTGAATTTGACCAGATTGTCGTCGCCCCACTAGGAAACGATATTTAAGGTCAAATTCATTCGTTCCACCATGGCCACTCTAAGAGTGGCTGTTTTATGTCTGCTGGCTCTCGCACTGGACAGATATCTTGCACTATTACGAGTATAGCTCCGTGTGGTGCCGGACGTAAAGAAAAGCACCACCCCATTTCCTCCCGTGGGTGTCGTAAAATTCGACTAAGGGACTTACTAGAGAATGGGCAGCAGCGTTCTCTATGCATTTTAAACACCATACTGCGACCGCCAACCCGCCTGCCAAGCGTGGCGATTATGGCAAATTCCCCCCTTTTGGGGGAGGCCTATGTCCAGCAGTGGACGTCTTTCGGCTGAAATGATGATGATGATTATATCTCCTGCGCACTTTGCTAATCTCCGTTGAGACTTGAGATTGGCTGCCGTGACCGAAATTGGGAGGATATTATTTATATATTTATTTAAATTTATGTATACTTTATTGTTCATTAGATTACTCATTACAAAAGAAAAGAAAATCTTATACACTATAAAACATACAATGGGCGGCCTTATCGCATACTGCGATCTCTTCCAAGCTACCTTGGCATGCAATATCAATTCCGGAACTGAGTTCCAATACTGGAGATCTGATTCCGGAATTCCGGAACTGGTTCCGGAATTCCGGAACTGGTTCCGGAACTGGTAACTTTTAACTTTAAACTTCGTTTCAAATCAAACAAGATTTATAATTATACGAGTATCAGTCTTTGAATTGTTAGTAACAAATTAAACTTCTTTCTCCCTTATTACTCTAATTAAACATTGGCCGTTTAGCGGCTTGAGGAAAGTTCCACAGACTAGTTTGGTTGCGTTTAGATAAAATAATAATTAAAATATCAAAAAATTATGAATATCAGAATTCCGATATTACTCCTCTCAATTCCGGAATTGAAATATCAGAAAAAATTGTTACGGAATTCCGGAATTACGAAATTCCGGAATGCATGCCCAATACTTGGCATGGACAGTGAATTTCTGGACATAAAATGGGGTTGTCATTGGTGCAAAAATAACATCCCAATTCCCAATTCTCAGCTACAGGGGGTCCACCAAGACCTTAAAAAGGTGTCTGGGACAGACTGGATGTGGAAGGCGGAGGACAGAGTGGTGTGGCGCAGCTCTGGGAGAGACCTATGTCCTTTAGTGGACTGCGATAAGCTGAGTTGATTGATATTTTTGTGCTATTCCTTTCAGCCGTCACTTAGACACGCATACTTGTTCATCTTGCTCTCGTCACTACAAGTCACGCGCCGCACTGCGGAAGCATTTCTCACTAAAACACAGCTCTTGTGTCGCTGAGCAAGCATACTGTGTTTTGTGTGATAAACAGTATGAAAGCGAGTATGTTTATCGAAGGCATGTGCATACCAGCGCGGCGCATCGACGGGAGAGGGAGAGCCAGTAAGTAGAATAGTATAGTCGAGTTCGTAATAGTCTTGTATTTGTGTTCACTACCTCGAACGAAAAAAAAAAACGGAACATTTCTGTCCGTCCTTCTGTCTGTCCGTCTGTTACAGCCGATTTGCTCCGAATCTAATGCACCGATTAAGTTGAAATTTGGTGCACTTGGAACCCAAACACGAAAGTGTAACGTAAAGAAGCATTGCCATTCAACGTGGCAATGCTGCCAGCCTTTTGGGCACTTTTTCTGTTGACAGCGATGCGGATGAAGTTTTTGATGCCCTTTGATTCTTTCCCCTCCTTTTTTATATACTTGTACATATTATTATTATTGTTTTAAGACTTATTAACCGTCCACCGAAAGAATGGTTTTTTGACACCTGTCAGTCCCCTATGATCAGAGTGTCTAACTTTCAAATCGTCTACGAAGCAAAATGCCTAAAATGCAATAATTTCTAAGTAGTCGAGATGGTTAAAATAAACTCACACTAGGGCCCTCTGAACTGTAGGTTAGGTTAGAACTGTGACCACACAATGTGCCAGACACGGTACTCCCTTTCTTCTCCTAAAATAATAGACATATTGCAAGGCAGGCATTTTGGTTCATAGTCAGAATAAGGTTGAGTTCAAATACTGTATAGACATATTGCAAGGTAAGCATTGTGCTTCCTAGTCAATATAAGGTTTAGGCAATACTTGGCATAGACGTTTTGATTTCTAGTTAGCATGATCATAAAGACTGTCAGTTTCATACAAGCCAATATGTGTTTTACGAATTGAAAACAAACAACAAAAAACAATATTCGCGTGCTAAAACCCGTACCGAATTAGCGTGAGCGCGATAACGATGTCCCGTGAAACGTCATAGATGACGTCATGACATTCGCCATCTTGCGATAACGCCGACCATGCCTTTTACTAATATCGCCGTGAGCGCTGTCAAAAATGACAGTGTGCTATTTTGTTTTGAGTCGCATCTTATCGTATCGTGGCATTTTCAAAATTGTTCTTCTGGCTACAGTTGCTACCTAACCTAAGAAGAACAAATTTTTGGTGTATACACAGAGAAATACTCTAATATCGTTTTGACATTGCGTGAGCACCGTGAGTGCGTTCACGAGCGTTCCGAGTTGTTGACAGCCCTCAGCTGTCATAATCGTAATATCTAAATCGGAACGCATGTGAGACGATGTGAGCGCTGTGAGCGATAATAGCCAATTCGGAAAGCGGCCTTCATTAGTTCCAAATCTTGTACAACTGACAGGTGTCAAAAAACCCATTGCTACTATACCCCGCGGGTTCTAGACAACTTTTTTATTTATCTATACGCTCTCAAATATTTTTATTTCTGTACTTCGAACTCTGTGATGATCATAGCTTATTTTCAGAGTCAAAAAGAATTTCTCATGTTCTGAATGCAGCAACACATATTCTAGACGAGCATACATGATGAATCACTACCGACACGTGCACATGAACCAGTCCAAATACTTTTGCTCGGAGTGTGATCGAGTGAGTACACAATTTATTAATAATAATAATAATTACTCCACCGCCGTATCTCTACGTTGACGTCGTGGTGGGGCTTGCGCGCTCCGAACTCTAGGTCTGTGCCGGTAGAGTTTACTTTCCCGGAACATGTCTAGGGTGAGGAGCCAGACTAAGAGAGATACAGAAACCCGCAGGACAGCATGTAGCGAGCTGTTGGGCAGTTGCGACCCCACGGACCCTATCTCCCGGGAGAAGTCATGTTCCTCATCTCTGGCTTGCCTTTATTGGCCGGCTGGAGTAAACACTGACGAGGACCTGAGCTTCCACCTCATTCTTGCCTGGCTAGAGTGGAGATTCGCAAGAGCAAACGTGCTCGGAGGAAGGAAGTATTCCAGTAAGTGCTGGTAGGGATCTTGACCATCTTCCGGGCTCACGGATTGTTCTGATACTCGTGGAATACCTCTCCAGTCCTCAAGCACCTCAGGATATGTTGCCCCCTTGTCGCTACGTCACTAAGTGCTAGCGACCGTTTTCGGGGGCCCATTATTGAGTGTGCAAGTCACCCCCTGTCATTTTATCCGTGTATAATATAACATTGATCAGGCAGGGGCCATAGTCCTTCCATAGTTTTAGGTAACCAGTCCATTTTAACCACCCAAACCCATAGTCCAATATCTTTGTTTCCATATCCTGCAATAGTCCTACACCAACCGAGGGTTGTCCTTGGGTGCACTTGCATAGTGCGTACAGGGATAATCGTCGGTTGGTGCCTCATTTAATTAAAAAGCGTCTAACGGGCCTCTGCGAGTTGGCTTCGGCCCCTCGTACGCCTTCCAAAGGTCCGGGACCCCAGGGTCCCGAGATATCTCAAAGAGACTTTCAATAATAATAATACCATTTATTTCAGGCAACGCAGCCCCATAGAAAAATACCTTAACCTAAACATACATATTTTAATACAGGAAAAGTTTTTAACCAGTGCACGAATGACAAAACTTAAACGAGTTTTATTAAACACCAATTTTTTTAGTAGGATCTAGGTGTCGTATAGTTGATCATGATGCAAGCGAATAAATTGTTTTATTTAACTCGTCGAATGTCAAGTGCACCTATGCGGTGCATTAGAGCAAACGCTCGAAATGTCTAATGCACCGCACAGGTGCATAACTTTCATTAAAAATAAATGTCAAATACATCGACCAATAGCGAAGGTGACCTTGATTGAAAGTTTTTTTTTTAGACATTTCGGGCATTTGCTCTTATGCACCGCATAGGTGCACTTGACATTCGACGAGTTAAATAAAATTTTCTGAGTATTTTTGTTACAGCACTTCTTGAACAGAACGCGGTACGTAGATCACATGAGATTCAATCACGAAGGGGTTAAGAAAGAGAAGAATAAATTGTGTAATATTTGTGGAAGAGGATTCGCTGTAAGTATTATTTTTATAACTAATATTTTTACCTAAGAATATTTCGCTATGGAATAACTTTTTAATTAACTATCTGCCTAGTTTTTTCCCAGCTAGGTAGTTGGGTTTGGCTTCCAATATAATCGGATAGTTAAGTTTTAATCAAACTCAAACTCAAAGCATTTATTTCAAATATAAACCAATTACAGGCACTTTTGAATTGTCAAGGGGTCGGTCAGTCAGAAAGATGAAGCTAGTTGCCCATTCCAAAGCGTAGTAGGTTCCTATGGAGAAGAACGGACAAGAAACTCCACGGGCACTCTTTTAAAACAAAATATTTTTACAAAATATGGGTTACATCATTCATGTTGAAGTTATACATGTGAGAACAATGTAGAAAGACGTGCACGTTGTTAATAATATTAACCAACGCTCTCACTCTGACTACATTGGTCTAGAGTGGCCGCATCTCGCAAGCGCGGTTGCGTGGAGTCCTGGGTTCGACTCAATTGAGGTAGTATTAATGGGTTTTCAATTAGGATTTTTTCAGCAGAAGCCAGGAGTCTGGATTTGTGCCATTTATGGAAATATTGCTCGCCTCCTATAAATCCTATTACATGGTTTGGCGAAATAATGTTCTATTATACATGTCTGTATGTAAAAAAATACTACAATTGTAATTAAAACCGTCCTCTTTTTTTCCAGGCAAACCGCACTCTACTAAACCACATGCGAACGCACTCGGGCGAGCGGCCTTACGAGTGTGAATACTGTTCGGCGAAGTTCACACAACGAACTTCCATGTTGTCACATGTCAAGTATATACATATGAAAAGTAAGAGACGGCCGCAATGGCAGCAGTGAGATTGTGGCAGTCGTTGACGTTGTCCGATAGTTGGTGACGTTGTCAAATAGTTGGTGACGTTGTCAGATAGTTGTTGACGTTGTCAGATAGTTGTTGACGTTGTCAGATAGTTGTTGACGTTTTTAGATAGTTGGTGACGTTGTTAGATAGTTTTTAGTTATTATGTGAATACTGTTCAGCTAAGTTCACTCAACGAATTTCCATGTTATCACAGATGTCTGTGATAACATGGAAATTCGTTGAGTGATCTTAGCTGAACAGCTGAGCTGTTATTTGACATGTGTCAAATATACACATTGTATGAAGATTATGAAGAGTAAGTGACGACCACAGTGGCAATAGTGAATATAAGGAAAATAAAGCAAGAAGTAAGATTCCGACAAATTGAAAACCTCCCTTTGAAGTCGGTTAGACATAAAGGAAGAATAAGTATTATAGAAAAAACAGGAATAAACTATGATGGCAGTCGGTTTACGCTATTGCCAACAGTTTGCGATGTTGCCAGATGGGTTTTTGAAATTGTAACAGTGACAGTTTGCGTTGATACAAAGTAGATTGTGATGTTGCTAGATGATAGCACTATAATTAGCACTATTTTATTGTGAATACTGTTCGGCTAAGTTTACTCAACAAACTTTTATGTAAGAATAATCGACGAACGCAGTGGCATGGCAGCAGTGAGTGACCAGCAGTTGGTGACGTTGTCAGATAGTTTGTGACGTTGTCAGATAGCCTTTACGATCATGCAGACTAGAAATGTCGTCAAAACGTCTATGCCAAGTATTGCCTAAACCTTATATAGACTAGGAAGCACAATGCCTACCTTGCAATATGTCTATACAGTATTTGAACTAAACGTTATTCTGAGAGTGGAAAAAATGTAGGGTAAACCCACGAGAAACTTGGAAGTAGCGTTCGCCGGCCGCTGCCGCGGCACCGCTCGCTCGGCTCACGCGCGGTTGGTCAGTACTAACCTTTTTTTTTTTTTTTTTTTACGCTGAGAAATGCATTACGCATGCCCGCTCGTCGGGGGACGAGACGGGGTATGTGGGACTCCCTGCCAAAATGGCAGAATACCCACTAAAACTCAGCGGAGTTCCCTCATCGCCTTGATGGGAGGGTCATGGGAAACCGGCACAGCCTTTACGTCCACAACCCTCCCGGCGCATGCCCGCCTAACTGGCGGGCCCCGCATGCCCCTCAGCCTGGGGGCGATATGGGAATGACCGGGAACACCTGGCCATTCCCGTCCGACACTGGTAGAGGCCTGTGCAATACAGGCAAGGGTGCCCCCGCACCCGTTGCCTGCTGGCCTCCACCTTGGACCTCGCGCCAGACGATCTCGCGTCCAGGCGCCCCTGGTCCCCCCGCAACGGGTCAGGTTAGTGGCCCCGCCGCCTACCACTTTTCGGCCGCAGAGGATAGGGAGAGCGGCCAACGCAATACCGACACTCCTCTTCCTCTGCGGCCCCACCGCGTCCGCCATTCAACGGTGGCGACCCCGTCAAGGCCGCGGAAGGTAGGGAGAACGGCTCACCGCAATACCGGCACTCCTCTCCCGCCGCGGCCTCCCACACTCAGCCGCGATGCCGCCCATTCGACATCGCGGCCCGCCTCAGTTGCGATGTCGCCAAAGCGGCACCGCAACCTACGGCCGCTACGTCGTCGGCTTAGCCGCAAAAGCCCTGACGAGCGGCCCCCTCCTCGGGTTCCTCTTAGCTTCACCGTGGCCCTCCAAGCCACGGCTACTGAGCCCCCCCGCCTCGACAATGCGGGAACCCACCGGGGGGGGGTCAGTACTAACCTAACCTAACCTATTTCACCCAGTTCAAATTGAAGAATCATACCTACAAACTGCCGCAGAAATGTTAACTATTGTCTAATATCTAGTCGCAGGCAGATTGTATGATTCATCATTTTGTTCTCCACGCGATTTACAGCTTATGCAATTTGCTGTGTAGACATTAAGTTTAGGCA
Organism: Dryobota labecula; assembly: GCA_947523025.1. Classification (NCBI taxonomy): domain Eukaryota; kingdom Metazoa; phylum Arthropoda; class Insecta; order Lepidoptera; family Noctuidae; genus Dryobota; species Dryobota labecula. Next base: position 5,811,001 of record OX383314.1, read on the forward strand.
TTTTGCTTCGTAGACGAATTGAAAGTTAGACACTCTGATCATACAGCTCAGATAGTTTGTGATGTTGCCAGGTGGCGTGCAACATTTCCCCACTAACAAGTATCCTAAGGACTTGTAATAATACAAAATAAACGTGCTCCTCTTAATGTCATAAAATGCGTTCCTGTATGACATATGAACATGACGCATGGCTATATTTTAATGGGAAAACAGCCCGCAACGCGCAACGCGGTTGATTTCGCTGTATCCGATTCCGTAGCAGGTATCAAGTCGATAAGATACTTGTCAGTGATTTCCTCACGTTTATGCTTGTGTAGTATAACTTCGACTGAAATGGATTGAAAAATAAAATAATATTATATCACGACTTCAATGTAGTTTTATTTTATAACACATACAGGCTGTGGCATAAATAGTGGTCCAACGTTTATGGGTCGAAACATACTTAGTAGTAGTAATAGTATTAATATCTTTCACATAATGGGTCTTATTAAGCAGCTCTGTCAAAAAACTCTATTCAAGATATACAAAATATGGACACCAATGAATTATGTTAGTTATCAATTTTACAAATTCTTGCAATTTTACACAGACTGTCAGAAAGCTTGTGACGCTGTCAGATATTTGATGACGTTGTCAGATATTTGATGACGTTGTCAGATAGTTGGTGACGTTGTCAGATAGTTTATGACGTTGTCAGTAATTTGATAACGTTGTCAGATATTTGATGACGTTGTCAGATAGTTTGACGTTGGCAGATGGTTGATAACTGTCAGATAGTTTGTGACGTCAGACGGTTGATGACGTTGTCAGATAGTTTGTGACGTTGTCAGATAGTTTGTGCCGTTGTCACATATTTGATGACGTTCTCAGATATTTGATAACGTTGTCAGATAGTTGGTGACGTTGTCAGATAATTGGTGACGTTGTCAGTAATTTGATAACGTTGTCAGATATTTGATGACGTTGTCAGATAGTTTATGACGTTGGTAGATGGTTGATGACGTTGTCAGATAGTTGATGACGTTGTCAGATAGTTTGTGACGTTGTCAGATAGTTTGTGACGTTGTCAGTAATTTGATGACGTTGTCAGATATTTGATGACGTCAGACATTTCGTTTACTTTCGTCAAATGAAGTTTTAAATTCGCTGGATTTGCCCGGATTACCACCTTATAATCTGAAATTAAAAGTCGGATCGGTAATCATTATATAGCAGAACATAAACCAGCCACGTTTGTAATGGCACCCGGCTTGCAGTGAAGAAATGAATGAAAAACGTCATCGAAGCCACAATTTTGAAAAGGCAAAGGCAGACGTTTTGTCTCCACGCATCCATTAAATGATTCCGAATGACATGCCATTCGACTTTAAACGGCTACAATTTCCAGTGCGGCTTGCATTTGCAATGTCAATAAATAAATCGTATAAATTAATTAATGATATATTTATTTGCAAGAATATAGGTAGCTAACAAAGTTCTTAAGATACATGGGCTTCACTATATTCGGCATTCTGCCGCGCTAACGAAGAATGCAGTAACTCGATTTTGGACGATTTTGAGTCATATATTCGTTGAGATATATTTGGAGTCAGCTAATCGAAATCTATTAACTCTCTCTAAGCAACTTTTTATTGATCCTTCAGGAACGCGGTTTTTCAGTAAGCCAGAATGCAATAACTAAAACTTCATTACAAATTCAATAATCAGAAATACAATTCTCGGAAGCGGCAAAATCGAGTTATTGCATTTTTCGTTAGTGCGGCAGCATTTCAGCCGTGTAAATATTTTAATTTGCATCTTGGTTATACTTATAGCATGCAGTCACATTTATTAATTAGCAATAACATAAAAAAACTAATAATAATTTCATAATTTAAATTCAGATTACATGGCAATAAAATGTAATACAATTCTATTCTATTTAGATTCTATATACCCAAATGGCTTACAATTCTGTGTAGAGTCATCTCAATCATCTCTTCTCCTTGAATTTTGATATATGTATATATCTTTCCTTTCCTTTTCTTTTTTATAAAAAACGTTACCCCACTCTAGGAATTTCTCCTGTATCGTGGGTGCGTTTACAAACATTTAAACTCACATACACAAACAGCCAGACCCGGAACAACTACTTGTAGATCATACAAATATTTGTTCCGTGCGGGGATCGAACCCGCGACACGCAGCGCAGCAGTCAATCGCTTAACCACTGCGCCAACCGTGCCGTCGTATATATATAATAGATAGGTATTTATATATTATAGTAATTTGTATGTATGTCTATTATAAGTTTATAACATATTTATGTACTTGTGTATCTATTTTATTTGTTATCTTTTTAATATTTTTATTATTATTATCTCCTCTCCTCCCTATTAATTAGAGCACCTGCCATCTTATCTCTTCACTACCCTTAGTTGACTGGTAGAGAATGCCTATGGCATTAAGTCCGCCTTTGTACCTTATTGTGTGTGAGAAGTTTAAATAAATAATAATTCTCTGCGCATCCAGACGTAAGACGTAGTAAGTAATAATAAAATAAATAAATAAAAACTAAAATAAAATTGGTCTGTGTTTTGCTCGGTCTGTCTGTCTGTTCCGGTTATTCTCCGAAACAGCTGCACCGATTTTGACGGGACTTCACGGGACTCAGTAGCAGATAGCTGATGTTATATAGAGTAACTTAGGTTACTTTTATTTTGAATTGGATCAAATTGGAATACATAAACAGACATAAAAACCATGCCTTTTACTAATATCACCGTGATCGCTGTCAAAAATGACAGTTGTGCTGTTTTGTTTTGAGTCGCATCATACCTTAACGTGGCATTTACAAAATTGTTCTTCTTGCTTGCTACAGTTACTACCTAACCTAAGATGAAGAAATTTTTGGTGTATAAACAGAGAAATACTCTAATATCGTTTTGACATTGAGTGAGCACCGTGAGCGTGTTCACGAGCGTTCCGAATTGTGGCTGTCACAATCGTATTATCTAAATCGGAACGCATGTGAGACGATGTGAGCGCTGTGAGCGGAAGGCGGCCTAATTTTCACCGACAAATAGTGACATTTGACATTTCGGAGACCTCACGCAGTCACGCTACACTAGCGCTTCTAGCGGCGAATTCATACGCAATAGCACTCATTTTTTCATCGGGTTCCTTCAATGATAAAAGGGATGATGCCTGGGTAAAAAAAAAGAGAAACTGTTTATCCGTCAATCAGATAATAAAAAAATATTAGAAAACTATTTTTTGCTTTATCATATTAATTAAAAATGACTTCGATAAAACACATTAAACTTGGGGAGTGGGGGCTCGTTACGTCACAGCTACGTATAAAATCTACTGAGAAGTGACGTCATGCCACATTTGAACTCAATGTATCGCCGTAATGTTTTGATTACGTAAAAAAAGAAAAAAAAATACGTGACCAATATGTTTTAATAATCTACATGATGGACAAAAAAATTTTTTGTTGGTCATCATCCCTATTGTAACTGTACCATTGTCACCGAAGAAATGCTCAACAATCCCTTTTCCTCTTGCGCCCCCCATCTTTGTGCTTCAGCCGCGTATGTGTGTACAAGCAAGCTGATTGCTTGAACGTGTCCCCACAATCTTCACACATGTACTTGCGCTCGTCTGAATGTATTTGTCGGTGAATACGGAGCATAGCTGTATTCTGCGAAAGACAGAAATTAAGTCATAACATCGTGGGATACTCCCTGGCCGCGCCACAGAGGAAAATTAAAAAAACATATTTCTAGATAAATTGTACCGTTTATGTACATTCAGCTGCAGAAAAATCTCACCCCCTAGCAATGAATAAATACATTGCTAGGGGCTGAGATTTCTCTGCAGCTGACCGTACATAAACGGTACGTGTATGTCATGCTCACTCAAATGTCTCGCTGGCGGTGGCGGGCGTGTGTATGGCCAAAATTCGGTTTGGAGGATTATTATTCGTTGGGAAAAGACTTATAGAGGTATGAGGAACAGGGTGTAAAGTTCACTCATACTGTATGGAAAAGGGAGGATTCTCCGATCAGACGGGTGTTGTGTCTGGTGGGCAACTGCCCAACGTGGCGTGGCTAGCGGAGCCGGAGCGTAACTCCCCGTCCGCGAAGGGTATTTGGTGGCCTTGGGTCAGCCAAAAGCGGCTTAGCTCGACGGTTGATGTCGGGATGTTGTATATATGCTAGTCGCGCGGTAAACTCTGATTGCGCGATGCAGGATTTGTGACGTCGGTCTTTGATGCGTAGTTTGCATGTGGATAATGTTCAAAAATGATACTCACAAAGAACTTTTTGCTACATATATCGCAGGTATATTTTCTTGGTCTGGCCTTACCGAGGTGTGAATCTTGGTGATTGTTTAAACTTGATTTTGACATGAAAGTCTGGAACAAAATGGATGGTTACTACACTATGCGTTATGAATAGAGATCGGATATTCGGATACATATAAACTATGAATTTTTAGCTATGAAAGTATGGAAGCGGCTTCTTAATTTTATACTTTAATCCCGGGATGCCAGGAACACCGGGAATGCCTAACTAGTCGGGTGTATAGTATGGAAGCGACTTCTAAAAAAAAAACCCCGGGATTCTTGGATTACATAACTACATAATTATTATGATGCATATTAAATATAAAAAAATATATACATATATGTTTAACCCCCGACGCAAATATGTGTATGTTGGGTGTGTTTTAAATAACACACACCATCCCTGTGTGTGTTACTTAAAACAAAACCAAAAACATATTTATTTTTTATTATTAAATAAGTATCCTATATCCTGATTGGGCGTAAATATAACCTCGGCTACTAAGGTAGGTTAGGTTAGGTTAAGGTAGATATACATGCGATTTTATAGTCAGAAAAAAACACTTTTGTCGATTACGGAATCGCGGGATTTTTGCGATCGATACAAAAGTGCATTCCATAAACGCCGACATTTGAAAGTAAGTAATCAGAAACCTAAACTTGTCGATCCCGGAACCGCGGGATTTTTTCGATACAAAAGCGCATTCCAGATTAGCCAACATCTCATTTTGACCATTCCCCCCCCCGTCTCCGAAACTACTGAACCTAAAATTTTGAAAAAAATACAGAATATAGTTCTATACTTATAGATTACACGAAAATCTATAAGAAGTCTATGGTCTTAAAATAACATGGTAAATCTCTCGATATTGTGCGTACAAACTTACATTTGCAGTTGGATTGTATGGGCGATTATGTTTACCAACTAAAATGTTAAGTTTGTTCTTAGGATAAATTCTTTCCAAGTACGGAACCCTTCATTGTGCGTGGTCCGACACGCACTTGGCCGGTTTATTTTTTAGTTTAGGAACTTACCTTGTTGCATATTTCACATATATACTGGGATTTGTTTAAATGATAGAAGTCGTAATGTTGCTTCAGGTAGCTTTTCGCCGCGAAAATTTTATTACATTCTGAACATGTGTATCTGAAAATTGAGATAAGGTTTTGTTTTGAAAATAAGCTTATAACCGCGACAATCTGAGAAGTTGGATTTGACAGGTATAAAAATACTTTATGTAGTGATGGGAAAAGCAAATCGGTTGCTTTAAAAACCGACTCTCGAGTCATAACGATTTTAAAATTGTGTGGTGCTTTCCTCAAAAGACCATTTCAGACCCGGATCTACTTGATTCTCACATGATCTGACCAAGATTATGTCTGGACTTTGACCCCTGAGTTTGTTACGCCATTTCTTCTCAGGGGTAGTCAGATAGGAAATGTCGACTTCACCAATCTTGTTTTTATATTTTTTATATGACGTCTAAAAGTAATTCCGATATCCTATTTACAGAATAAACGATTATATTTAATTTCATTACCATATTTAGAGTTTATAATCGACAATTTATCTAGATTGCTTATTATTATTATTTATTTACTTCAATCAACTTTGGATCATAGGTACAATTAAACAGAATGATAAAATCATTAACACAATTAAAATAAGCATCACAATTAAAATTAAAATCACAATTAAATATTAAAATTACAATTTTTTTAATTTTTTTTAACAAAATTAAATATAATTAAAACAAAATTAAAATCAACATCAAAATTAAAATTATTATAAAATTTAATCAAATTAAAACAATATCTTAACATTAGTCAGGACTGTCAGTACGTGAACCATGCAGCAGTGGTTCACGTACTGACAGTCGAAACGTTCAGCAAAAGCCTTCAGGATACTGTTGCGGCCGCCTCGCACCCTGCGTACCAGGGATGTGCACCGCTTTCGCATGACTGCGTAGAAACAATCCACACGCGCCTCGGCAAACATCCCCGATGCGCTACAGAAGCGAGGCAGCCCCAAGAGTACCCTGAACGCGTTATTGTATTGGACACGTAGAGCGCTGTACTGTTTCTGCGTGTAATCCATCCACAGACTGCCGGTATAAAAGGACGTACAAAACTGATTCTCGAGGCATATCGTTTTAGTATACGTACGAGTTTGTAATATTTAACAGTGATTACATAAATCCCAACTAAGTTTACATTTAGGCGAGTTTCAAAGTCAAAACAAACTAATATCCGATATACTGATTTCTTTCGGAAGGCTAATGTATACATACATTGTATATTATGCACCAGTGGCGTACCTAGAGGCAAGCCCTAGGCACGCCACTGATACGCATCCGTGCAAAGCCGGGGCGGGTCGCTAGTCAAGAATAAAATTAACAATAAATAAGTGTGGTTGGTTCGGGTAAATAAATAAATTCATTAATTTGTAAATGTAATGTTTGTAAAGGAATCGATTTTTCAGAAAACCGATTTTAATCGGTAAAAAAAAAAATACGGTATAAAACGGTCACAAGACTATCGCAACGAACCCAAAGGCATGACGTTGTAATATCGTCATGTCGTAATATGAATCAACGATTAATTCCTGTTTTTCAGTGCATTTTTCCAATATAAAGTGAAACTTGGTGCTTACGAATGATACTCATTGTTATAGTGTATGGATAATATAGTAATTAACCTTTTGACCGCCACAGTCATGTATAGATGACAAACCAAAATGTGCCCAGCAAGCCACGGTCACGACATGACAGACTTTAATGTTTGTATGACTGTTTTGCTACACGTAGAGATCGTAACATTTTGATTGTTGAATTTAAATATTTTTCAACACACTTGCTCATAAAGTGGCTCTTAATGAACCGCCTTTAGGTCCATAATGCAGTGTATTAAAAACGCGTGCTTTTTACTTTACCGCGCTAGTGCTGTTACGCCACAGATAACTATTTACTAGTCGGCTAATTGCGCTTTTTCAATCTCATCAAAGAGACTTCCATAATGCTGGAGCCATAATGCCATATTTCATTTTTTTTTTGTCTGAATTGTCCTTGGTCCCAAAATGAACTAAAAAATTACCGCAAATTATCTGTTGACCTTCCCGGAACCAAACGAAAAAGACCCTGACTGGCGTTCTCTTAATGCGGTTTCTCACTGAACAAATGTATATTCTCTATGCCAATAGTACTTTCTAATTCCATACTAAATAAACTACAATTTGACATACGACAACACATGATCAGTCTAAACATTATTTTGTGTTTTTTTTTTTTTATGTAGGCTCGTTTGCGGTTTTGCCAGTGCCTTTATTTACACCAGTGCCGTTTTCCATACAGTTAATAACAATACAAGTCTGTTTTTTTCCTCGCAAGTGTGTTGAAAAACGTCGTATGAAACGCGAGCGCATTGATCATTACACTCTCAGCTTCCTTATCGCGCTCCCCTACGGCTCGCACGAATAATACTGCCTCTAGCGCAATGATCAACATAGCACACATGTATCATAATGTACAATTATTTTTGTATGAAATTCTGATGAATTATTAAAAGAGAAGTTTTTAGTTATTTACCAATGAACCTGTATACATGCGATAATATTACTGAACTTACTTACCCCTCCGAATGATTAGCTGTATTCTTCAAATGCATCCTATATATCGCAATGCTCTTGAACTGAATATCGCATTCCTGACAATACGACAGCTTCTTCGCAATATTATCATTATGCCTGGCCAAATGAGATTCTAGCTGCATATTCGTTTTAAAACCTTTTTTGCAAATATCACACTTGAAGGCGCGTTTTGAGGCGTGGGTTCGACTGAAATTAAGTAAAATAAACATACATCACGCTGTCTTCTGCAAAAGGGGTAGCATTATGATAATGTTAATGATTGATGATGTCATCATTATTGTCTGCGCCATGTCTTCTATTTAATTAATTCGGTCCGCATTTTATTAGAAAGAAAGAAAGAAAAAGTATTTATTGGGACTCGTACAGGAAGATCACATTTTAAAATTAAAAAGAAAGAAAGAAAAAGTATTTATTGGGACTCGTACAGGAAGATCACATTTTAAAATTAAAAAGAAAGAAAGAAAGAAAAAGTATTTATTGGGACTCGTACAGGAAGATCACATTTTAAAATTAAAAAGAAAGAAAGAAAGAAAAAGTATTTATTGGGACTCGTACAGGAAGATCACATTTTAAAATTAGAAAGAAAGAAAATGTATTTATTGGGACTAGTACAGGAAGATATTAATTTTATTTTCTGTGATTAATACTTTAACTCACACACTGACATAGGTTATTAAATGTTAAAACTTTAGGGAACTCGTCTACTTTTACAATGTTTGTAAATATGTGAGCACCATGTATCTATCCCATAATTAATTTGTCTGTCATTGCTTAACTTTTAATTCTTTTTACCTATTGTGGTATAGTGATTTTATTCTAGGTAAGTGCATCGTCTTCACATATAATTAATAATATAATTAATGTATACAAAATATTGTTACCACCCCTACCTAGTTGATATTCCACCAACTCGCACTAAGCGTTTTCAAACGTCTTTTATAATGCGCACAGCAAAGGAGTGGAACTCTCTGCCTGCGTCTGTGTTTCCGAACGCATACAACCCTAATCTATTCAAAGTGAGAGTGAACAGGCTTCTTCTGGGTAAGCTCACTCCATCGTAGACTTTGTCTCTGTCATCCAGACCTAGACTAAAGTCAAGAGCAAACTCATAGTAGAATATAAAAAAAACATTTTAAAAGAGTAAGTATGGAGTTTCTTGCCCAGTCTTCTCCATACGTAACTACCTTTTGGAGGGGGCAACTAGAATCAATTAATTATTTTGTAGATTTTGTCGTTCAAAAGTATTTGAAATAAACGATTTGACTTTAACTTTGAAGATCACATTTTAAAATTAGAAAGAAAGAAAAAGTATTTATTAGGACTCGTACAGGAAGATCACATTTTAAAATTAGAAAGAAAGAATAAGTATTTATTGGGACTCGTACAGGAAGATCACATTTTAAAATTAGAAAGAAAGACAGAAAGAAAGAAAGTATTTGTTGGGATTCGTACAGGAAGATCTCATTTTGAAGTTAGAAAGAAAGAAAAAGTATTTATTAGGACTCGTACAGGAAGATCACATTTTAAAATTAGAAAGAAAGAATAAGTATTTATTGGGACTCGTACAGGAAGATCACATTTTAAAATTAGAAAGAAAGACAGAAAGAAAGAAAGTATTTGTTGGGATTCGTACAGGAAGATCTCATTTTGAAGTTAGAAAGAAAGAAAAAGTATTTATTAGGACTCGTACAGGAAGACAACATTTTAAAACTAAACACACTTATAGGCATCATCATCATTTCAGCCGAAAGACGTCCACTGCTGGACATAGGCCTCCCCCAAAAAGGGGGGGAATATGCCATAACCGCCACGCTTTGGCGGCGGGTTAGCAATCGCAGTATGGTGTTAAAAATGCATACAGAACGCTGCTGCCCATTATCTAGTAAGTCCCTTAGTCGTCTTTTACGACACTCACTGAAGGAAACGGGGTGGTGCTATTCCTTACGTCCGGAACCACACACGGTACACATTTATAGTAAAAAAATTCAAAAGTAAAAAGATTAACACATTGTACCACTCCGAAGTCGAATCCGACTCGGTTAGGCAGCGTTCGGGAAGCTACGCAATATCTTCTCGTCCCAAATCCGCAGTGTCTCAAGACGAAAGTCTTTGACCAGTGCGTGTTGCCAGTGATGACCTATGGCACTTAAACGTGGTCGCTCACAATGGGCCTTATTAGAAGGCTAAAAGTCACCCAAAGGGCAATGGAGAGGGCTATGCTTGGAGTTTCTCTACGTGATCGAATCAGAAATGAAGAGATCCGCAGGAGAACCAAGGTAACCGACATAGCTCGAAGAATTGCCAAACTTAAGTGATAATGGGCAGGAAACACAGAACCGGCCGAGGTGGCGGTGCTTGGGGGAGGCCGATGTCCAGCAGTGGAAGTCTTTCGGCTAAAATGATGATGTTGATGAATGGGCAGGGCATATTGCGCGCAGAACAGATGTTCGTTGGGGCCGAAACGTTCTGGAGTGGCGACCGCGTACCGGAAGACGTAGCGTTGAGAGTGAACAGGCTTCTTCTGGGTAAGCTCACTCCATTGTCGACTTTGTCTCTGTCACCTCTGACCTAGACTAGAGTCAAGAGCAAACCCATCGTAAAATAAAAACTATAAGTGTGCCAAATTTCATCCAAATCCGTTCGGCCATTTTTTGGGTGATTGAGTAACAAACATTCAAACATCTTAACATACAAACTTTCACATTTATAATATTAGTAGGATAATATAATATCATAATAACGAATAGTAGGATTACTTAGATCAATATCACAATAACAAAGAATTGCTTTGTTTGCGAGTTAAGCACAAGCAAAAGATTTATGGAACTTAGAAGAAGAAATCTCATTGGGCTTTTTGAATGATAGTTATACTCATCATTCATCATCATCATCATTTCAGCCGAAAGACGTCCACTGCTGGACATAGGCCTCCCCCAAGCACAACCTCGACCGGTTCTGTGCCTCCCGCATCCAGCGGATTCCTGCGGCTTTCATAAGGTCATCGGACCACCTTGTGGGAGGCCTTCCAACGCTACGTCTTCCGGTACGCGGTCGCCACTCCAGAACCTTTCGGCCCCAACGGCCATCTGTTCTGCGCGCAATGTGCCCTACCCATTGCCACTTAAGTTTAGCAATTCTTCGAGCTATGTCGGTTACCTTGGTTCTCCTGCGGATCTCTTCATTTCTGATTCGATCACATAGGGAAACTCCAAGCATAGCCCTCTCCATTACACTTTGGGTGACTTTTACCCTTCTAATAAGGCCCATTGTGAGCGATCACGTTTCAGTGCCATATGACATCACTGGCAACACGCACTGGTCAAAGACTTTCGTCTTGAGACACTGCGGTATGTGGGACGAGAAGATATTGCGTAGCTTCCCGAACGCTGCCTAGCCGAGTCGGATTCGACGATTGAGCTCTTCCTCGAAGTTGGACCGGTAGGTCCAACTTCGAGAAAGAGGAGGATCGAGGAGTTAGGTATACAAAAAATACAAAAATACAAATACAAAATACAAAAATAGGTAATATAATATATAATACAAAATACAAAATAGGTATAACTGGACAGTTTGTCCTAGGTAAACATACTCATCCCTAACTTCGAGTGTAGCGTCTCCGATATGCATGAGAGTGGGTGTTACATGCAAAAAAAAAGCCCATGGCATTTGACATGACCTTTGCTTTTTTTTTTGTCTTGTTATAATATATAATTATACTCACCTCATATGTTTTCTAATATGCTGCTTTAATTTGAATTTTTGTCCACATTCGTTACACCAGAACTGATGTTCCGTTTGCATGTGTTCCTCTAGATTTAACAGGTTTCTGAGAACGAAATAAACATGTTTAATCGGGAAGCGCTAAGGTAGCCCGCTTAATTCAAAGGATGATGCTCATTTTGGTATCCTCCTCCAATAGCCATATGTAATACATTGTTGGACAGATCTTTTTAAACTGTATAGAAGTTACTATGGCGCCTAATTCCAAATCTTTGTTCGTTCAGAGTTTCACTGTACCAAATATTGTAGTTTTAGCAATACCCGTAAAAGTAAAAATAAAAAAAATAAAAAAAAGAAGAAAAGAAAATAGCTACCTACTTATCATTATTAGAATTTTTTATGTTATTGTTATTGACTTTTATGCAAATGTAATTACTAAGTTTTATGTATTATTTTAATTGAATTTTTATTTTGTTCTTTATAATTAACAATAATTTTGCTGTGCCCTTACAGGGTCTACAACGGCTCTTAGCTCTAAGCCCTTTGTTAACATCTTTTTACCTTGTGGAATGCAAATAAATGAATATATGAATATATAAGTTTTTTATCAGTGCGCAAATTTTGACAAATTAAACTTAAACGTTTTTTATTACACACCTATTTCTTATTTTGATATGTCTTAGTACAAAAAAATGAAGTTATCGTTAACGAAAGATGTTTATTTTGCAACTGGTATAATGGATACTCGCCGCGCGACGCGGCCGCGGCGCGGTCAGTGAAGCGAAACGCAGTAGTAGGTACCTATCAGCTGTGCGCTCGCGCAATTCGCCGACGTAGGTATTTAAGCGGGTTATTAATCGCTAATTTTATCAGGTTTGAACTTTAAGTTTACGCCGTGACCCGAAATTATTTGAAGAGTAATTCCAATTTTTCCTTCATACTTTCATGGACTTAGAACGTTCAAAATGCATTTATAACAGTTACACCTAAACTATCTATGATCATTTGACCAAGCAGCCTTTGAGTGGCTGCTAAAATGGTCCTTTCCGCGGGACCGCGGGGTTGGCTCGCATACCAGGTATACTTACCCTCGCATACATTCTTCGAGCTGTTCGTAAGTTTTATCCACTTAATACACTCGACGTCAATCGTGTGCGTGCGTAACGGGACTATCGGCCAACAGGCGCGGCGCCGACCTGCTGACCAGCAGGGGGTTGCACCCCGATGACATCCGCCGCGGGCGGATTTTCGCGCCCATTGATATTATTACGAATAGATTGTGTCCATATTTTGGTGATTTCAAGTCAGACAAAAAAAAAAGTATTGAACAAATAATGGAAATGTGTTGAAAAAAAATTGCGCACTGGTAAAAAAAAAACCTGTATAACGGTGCAGAGTATTTTGTCCATTTTGATTTGTTTTGACTGTACAACGGAAGTGTAACTGTAATTTAGGAATTTTTAACTATTTTTGGCAATGATGTTATATAGAACTAGATCAGCAGTGTACGGCGCCGACGCGTTACTACTTCGTATGTCCGCAAGCATATCCGACTTCAGTTGTCAGCGGTTCACTTGTTATTGTATAAAGCACAAGCTGTCACGTGGCTATTTGTCCGAAAGTCTAACAACCAGTCTTGACAAAGGGTATCGTGTTACCCAGTTACTGGGTTGTGGAGGTCAGATAAAGTCGCTCCATGTCAAATACAGCTGCTTTCGGTTAGACTGGAAGCCAACCCCAACATAGTTGAGAAAAGATAATTAATAAAATCCGTTAATAATATTAAAAGTAAAAACAGGTAGATAGGTTATACGCCATCCGCAAGTGGCACTTTTAAACTTGGCTAGTTAGCAAAACAGAACTCAGTGTTGCGCACATCAATGAAAGCAACATATGCTTGTCTCTATTTCAATCCCGATAATTACGACATGCCGTCTTACTTCCACATGTCATCATGACGACATGCCGTCCTACTTCAACGTGTCACCTAATCTAGTGTGACATTACAGTATTGCGATATTTATGTGCGCGTTAGTGTACCGGTTTGAAGATCGAATGTTGTGTAGGTTTATGTGTGCGTTAGTATGCAGTTTTTGAAGATCGAATGTTGCGTAGGATTATGTGTGCGTCAGTGTACCGTTTTGAAGATCGAATGTTGCGTGTTTTATGTGTGCGTTAGTGTGCAGTTTTTGAAGATAGAATGCTGCGTAGGTTTATGTGTGCGTTAGTGTGCAGTTTTTGAAGATCGAATGTTGCGTAGGTTTATGTGTGCGTTAGTGTGCAGTTTTTGAAGATCGAATGTTGTGTAGGTTTGTGTGCGTTAGTGTGGAGTTTTTGAAGATCGAATGTTGCGTAGGTTTATGTGTGCGTTAGTGTGCAGTTTTTGAAGATAGAATGCTGCGTAGGTTTATGTGTGCGTTAGTGTGCAGTTTTTAAAGATCGAATGTTGCGTAGGTTTATGTGTGCGTTAGTGTGCAGTTTTTGAAGATCGAATGCTGCGTAGGTAACCTATTTACCTCTTTGTATTTATAATATAATTAGTTATTGTGATGTGATGACAACTTACTTGGCCACAAAATAGCACTGAGAACAATGTATGCTATCAGGCTTATCAGCTGCATGCTTTATCTTACAATGATTGACCGCTGAGCGCAAGTCGCTGCCTTGATATTTACATAGCCTACACCTGTAGACCACATAGTGCTTTCTTTTATGTTTATTTAACGCTAATTTGTGAGGAAATCGGACGTTGCATACTTCGCAGCTGAGGTTGCCGATACTCTGGAAAAAAATATTAAATTTCATTTGCCAATAAAAGTAGAAAATAAAAACAATACATGGCAACTTTTGCTGCAAGATTTTCCTGCCAACTTGTAATTTGCAAAAGTTTGCAAACGAATTTTCTTATGGCAACATTGTTGTCCTTATTAAGTTTTTGGTATGTGAGTTCTTTATTATTTTTTGTTGGAATATTGTCGACGATTTTATATTTGAAATACTTTAAAATTAACTTTAATGAAAATAACCTAAGATCAATAAGAACACTTATGTTGCCAAAAATATGAAGCCTCATTATACGGTGGCCAGCACATCAAGTAACCACAAACTGTCAAATTTTCTCGTTCGATTTTGAACTTAATGTTGAACATTTTAACTAGGGATGCATCCGATACCGATGCCGATATATCGGCGATACTCGAAGTTTTCCGATTCGATATATCGGCATCAGCGATATTTTTATGGCCGATTCAACGAAATGCGCATGTTGTCTCGTCTATTTGCAAACGAGGCACAAACCACGAACTAACTAGGCTCGGGGAAACCCCGCGCTTTATTCAGTGTCTTGTTTCGCCCGCCCACTTTGGCCTCGCACTCGCTAACTCAAAAAAATCCCGCGATTCCGGGATCGACACGAGTTCTGGGGCCTTACCAGAACTCGTGTCGATCCCGGAATCGCGGGATTTTTTCGATACAAAAGTCATTCCATAATAGCCAACACCTCCACTGCCTCAACTTTATGTAAATATGCATTCGAATATCCGATCTGTAGTTATAATAATAGGTCTTTACCTATGTAATTGGAGATTCTATAACCAGCATTTTTAGATATAATTATCTGTGGATTGGCGCG
The DNA here is from genome assembly GCA_947523025.1 of Dryobota labecula. Lineage (NCBI taxonomy): Eukaryota > Metazoa > Arthropoda > Insecta > Lepidoptera > Noctuidae > Dryobota > Dryobota labecula. The sequence goes on from OX383314.1 coordinate 5,826,334, forward strand.
CCATTCGAAATTCAAATAAATTTTATTCGAAAGCTGTGTTAATTTAATTTCAAATTTAGTCATTTGTTTTTAGATAGTTTTTTGTTTTTTTGAAATTGTGGTAGTTTTTGGCGCCATGGATAAACTGAAAATTCGTACAATTTTTGAATATCAGTTCCTACGTGGAAATACTGCTGGGCAAACAACACGAACCATTAAAGACGTGTACGGGCCTAACACTGCTTGCATAAACACGGTTCATTATTGGTTCAATCGTTTTGTATCTGGAAAATTTGAGTTGAAGAACGAGCCTCGCGGTCGGCCGGTAACCATTGTTGACAACGACGAATTGAAGGCGATAGTGGAAGCCGATCCAACTCAATCTACGGCTGAACTTGCTGCGGGCCTTGGAGTTAGTGTCAAAATAACATTGAAGCACTTGCGTTAAATCGGAAAGATAAAAAAGCTAGATAAGTGGGTGCCACACAAACTAAGCGACCAACAACGAGACTTACGCGTCGAAGCATGCATAGCATTACTGAATCGATATAGAAACGAGGGAATTCATAATCGAATTGTTACCTGCGATGAAAAGTGGATCCTGTACGACAGCCGTAAGCGTTCGTCTCAGTGGGTGGACCCGGGTACAGCACCTAATCAGTGCGCTATAAAAAAGATTACTCATAGGAAGATGATGGTGACTGTCTGGTAGACCAGTGCCGGACTTGTACATCACAGCTTCTTACCGAATAGCAAAACAGTGACGGCAGATGTCTATTGCCAAGAATTGCAAACAATGATGGAGAAACTCACAATTTAACAACCAAGACTGGTCAATCGCTCTTTCCCATTGCTTCCCCACGACAACGCGCGAGCTCACACTTCATGACAGATCATCGCAAAGCTACAAGAGTTACAGCTGGATGCTCTCCATCACCCACCGTACTCACCGGACTTTACCCCAACAGATTTCTACTTTTTTTTAAATTAAGACAATTTTTTAAGTGTGAAAAAATTCAACACCCGAAAGGCAGTTTCGAAAACGCTTCCGCTGACTTCATCGCCTCCCGTCCGGCAGAATTCTACAGTAAAGGTATCCCTTTACTGTAGAATTCTGCCATCAAAATGGCAAAATTGTATAGATAATTTGGGCCAGTATTTTGATTAGCTGAAATACCTAGTTGATATTCCACCAACTCGCACTAAGCGTTTTCAAACGTCTTTTATAATGCGCGCAGCAAAGGAGTGGAACTCTCTGCCTGCGTCTGTGTTTCCGAACGCATACAACCCTAATCTATTCAAAGTGAGAGTGTGAACAGGCTTCTTCTGGGTAAGCTCACTCCATCGTAGACTTTGTCTCTGTCATCCAGACCTAGACTAAAGTCAAGAGCAAACTCATAGTAGAATAAAAAAATAAAAAAAATAAAAATACCAATTTTTTTTTTCGAAATTTTCATACAAATCTCCAATTTCATAGGTAAAGGCCTAATATAATATTACTCGTACATACCTCATCATGCTTCTTCCTCATATGACTTCTATATTTCACCTCTTTTCGAAACCCAAGCACACAGCCATGACATATATGAGGGAGTTTCCTAAATGATGGATGATTTCGTCTCTCTTCTCTTACTCTTACCATCTCCTCTTCACTCAATACAACTTGTACCAACTTCTCTTGGAAATCTTTATCATCTGTATCTCTTACTTTTTGTGGTGTTGTCTTTTTGGTAGCTCTGACGCCATCTTTTTCTTGTCTATTGACAGTGCTTGTTGATACATTTAAGTTCGGTTTCACGTCTATTATTTCGAAATTTTTAGTTATCTTATTAAATTTTTCATTCATCTCATTACTGATATCTCTTTCATTTTGAGAATAGTTTTCTTGTTTCCCGAACAAATTACCATGGTATTTATTTTCTATTACATCTGCTTCTGAACAAATATTTTCGTTTAGTTCCAGTTTTTCAATTGGATTTTCATTTGTTACTAAAGTGTCTTCTAAATTATCATCAGTTTTGTCTATAAAATCTTCACTTTTGTCTACATTTTCTTGTTTTATGGAATCTTGGTCCACTTTTAGTTCTGTGTCACAGTTGTTCTTAGGAACAAAATCGTATGTAATCGTATATAATAAAATATTGGTTTTAGAAAGTGTTGTTAGAGATTTTATATTGAAATGCTGGAAAAAAAATAGTAATTATTTTTTATATTCTTTCTAGTAGAGCAAACAATTAGGTAAGAATATAATTTGACATGTATAGCAGGAAAAAAAAAAAGGAAAATGAATGATGGAATAGAAATGGAGCTGGGCAAAACACTTCACCTCGGCTAGACGTGGCGAAAGCAGGTGGAGCAGAGCCCTAACGGAATGGTTGCCGAGGAACGGAAGAGTGTTGGCAGACCAATAGCCAGGTGGGTCGAAGACCTACAGAAGATTGCGGGGAAGACCTGCATGAGACTTGCACAGACCAGGCAAGCACGGAACAAAAGTGACGAGCCCTATACTCAACAGTTGGAGGAACAAGGCTGCCAATTATAATGATGATGTGCACAATGCTGGCAGAGGCGAGGCGCGCTAACAACTCCATTTCTACCGGCGACAATTTGATGTATTGTATTTTAACTAAGTACCAAATTATGAGTATACCTCAATGGCGGGACATAGCAGACTTATCTGTAACGAACACATCTTATGGACCTATGATCCACAATAAATTATTTTAATTTGAGATTTTGAGTGGACCAGTCCTTTATTTCTTTCTCTACCAGCCACATTTGTTTTATATCTTAATGGTTAAGGCGAGGTTCTTCAAGTCTCTAGGAAATGTAATTTTAATGTCATTTTATTTAAAAACGGTAATGTGAGACCTTTCTGTAGGTACGTCGGGTACTCGTAACATAATTGGACTAGTTCGCTCATTAGAAAAAAAATCCAAACATACCCTTATTTTGTAGATTAAAACTCATTTTATTTCAATATAGCATTAAGCATTAGCATTGCCTATGGCATAAAGTCCGCCGTTGCACCTTATTGTGTGAGAAATTTAAATAAATAAATAAATATATACTACTTTATGTATTGAAAATCACATAACAAAAAACTTCTATGATTATGTAATGTCTGTCGGGTTTAACATTGTTAGTATCGTAAAACATATATAATTTTCAACCTAAAATAACGAAGATCACGGCACAATTTACTCGCGCCCCGCTGCCACCACAAGAAATAAAATGCACGCTTGAAAAACCTCGCCTTAAATGATAGATAGATAGAATAGATAGAACACTCTTTATTATGTACACCATAAAAATTACAGATATAAATGTAGAACTGTTACATAGGGTGTCACAATGGGCGGTCTTATCGCTAAAAGCGATCTTTTACAGACAACCTTTGATGATATAGTTATTATAATTTAATAGAAATGCAAGCTTCGTTACCCCTGTGGTTTGTGACAAGGTCTTCTGAGCTATTTTAGCTTTATTCTTAAAGCTATAGAACTTCATCAGGGTACTCCGGCATTCCCAACATACTCCACCTGAGGATTCTTGTAACTGAAAGTAAATTTTTTGAAGTGAAAACTTCTTTAGGCGCGTTGAGCACTTTTTGGGTGAACAAAAATCATGGAACTCGCGTCATCGTCACCGAACGCTTTCCATGAGCTTTAGGTTACTGTGTATATATGTGTACTTTTTGGGTGAACAAAAATCATGGAACTCGCGTCATCATCACCGAACGCTCTCCATGAGCTATATGTATACTGTGTATATATGTGTACTTTTTGGGTGAACAAAAATCATGGAACTCGCGTCATCATCACCGAACGCTCTCCATGAGCTATATGTATACTGTGTATATATGTGTACTTTTTGGTTGAACAAAAATCATGGAACTCGCGTCATCATCACCGAACACTCAATGAGCTATATGTATACTGTGTATATATGTGTACTTTTGGGTGAACAAAAATCATGGAACTCGCGTCATCATCACAGAACGCTCTCCATGAGCTATATGTACATTGTGTATATATGTGTACTTTTTGGGTGAACAAAAATCATGGAACTCGCGTCATCATCACCGAACACTCTCCATGAGCTATATGTATACTGTGTATATATGTGTACTTTTTGGGTGAACAAAAATCATGGAACTCGCGTCATCGCCACCGAACGCTTTCCAAGAGCTATATGTATACTGTGTAGTACTTTTTGTATATATGTGTACTTTTTGGGTGAACAAAACTCATGGCACTCGCGTCATCATCACCGAACGCTCTCCATGAGCTATATGTATACTGTGTATATATGTGTACTTTTTAGGTGAACAAAAATCATGGAGCTCGCGTCATCGTCAACGAACGCTTGCAAGTTACTTAGTTTTCACTTCTATCGGCAGTCCCCATAGACTGTTTATAAATAAAATTAAAGTGTTGATGTTTTCTCTCACAAAGGCCGGTAAGTCTTAATTGTGTGTATGCGATGTACATGATGGTCAGACACAATTAAAAATGCTAGTGTAGGCAGCATGTACCGAGCGGTCCACACTGTAGAACCCCATGACTTGGAGACGCGTTATATGTGGTCGCGATTACTCGCGATCCTCAGCATTGAGAGACAACATCATTATCATCTCAATTATCTCTTTCTCTTGAATTTTATGTATATATATCGCTCACTTAGTAATATATTGGCACATTCACTTTTTTCACATTTTACAGAAACGAGGGTTAAAGATAGAGATTATAAATTTATGAAATTAATCATTTCATACATAAAGCTCAAAAGATTTTATAAATGTATGAAAATAATAAAATAAGTAGGTATCACACTAATATTATAAAGACGAAAGATTGTGGACAAACGGCTGGACCAATTTTGATAAAATTTGGTATGGACGTAGCTGACACCCTGGATTTACACATAGGCTACTTTTTATCCCGAAAGAATGTAGTGTTCGCGGGTAACACCGCGGGGCACAGTTAATATATTATAGTAAATATTTGGTCAGTGACAGTGGGTCGTCTTGGGGGGGAGTTGAAGAAGATGCACATCCACATTATTTCTAAGTGCACAAGCTTAGGGGCGCTCAGTATTGGGCGAGCCACCTTTTCACACAGAAATAAGACTGCCATTTTCGTGAATTAACAAATTGACAATTCAAATTAAATATATTACAGTGCTCGTGTTGCTGATTTTTTAAACTTCCTTGAAATTTTATGGAGTTCACAACTATAGACTTAACGGGGGCTAAAACCATTTATTTCGCGACAAAGCGAACGGTTTGGATTTTTTATTTTGTTCTACCCAAATCTAGTCATATTTTCTACAGAAATGTTATCAAGTATTCATGAGTTTACAGGTTTTTTTTTTGTGTTCACAGGTTTAAAATCTTGTACCATTATTATTATTTACAAAAAAAGCACATAGGTACCTCTTCAAAATGTATTTCATGTAGCAACTCTGCTATTTTATGCACAGGGACTAGATGGCGGTCCGTACTTAGACATGTCCTGCATATATTTATTTGTTCTTCCATTTTTGTTAGTGTTACACATAAATACTCATCGAAAAAAGAAAGAAATGAATTTAGACAAATTTCAAGCCAGCTCTACGATAACATAACATCAATCAAAACAAAGAGTACCATTTTTTTTTGGTAGAGCTCCTTTGACATTTATAGTAAACGTGATACCCTGTCTTTTAGAAATTAACCGGTTTTGGTTATAAAATCCGTATAGACTGGAACCCGACCCTTAGGAAATTTGACATAAATCAACTGTTTAAATACCTAACCGGTGGTTTGAATGTTGGTGAACACAGGCCTAAGTAAAGAACTGATTAAATATCTAAACAGTTGATTTAAATGTTGGTGAACACAGGCCTTACAATAATAACTTTCGGCTGTCAGTGTCATTTTACTTCTCATAACTATATAGTAGTCTATGATTGTACTAAGCTCACAGATATTAAAAGGAGTTGAGTCTATTTAAACTTCGCATACATTCTGAGTTATCTCGCAGACAACTTATCTATTTTACGGTTTTAAGAAATGCTACTGGACCAGTTGAAAAAAATACTATTGTGATACAATGGTCAAATTCTCTTTGCAAATCAATCATTAAATAAATTTAATTAGGGGAATTCCCCAGGGGAGTTGCCATGATTAAAGTCGTGTTGCAACCTATTATATTTATATTCTGAAGGTGGGTTTTTTTTTCGAAAGTTCAGTTTGAGGTTTGCTGATCAGGGTCCGAGGGCACCCCTGTGCTTAAGGGCCCCGGTGCACGGCACCGCCTAGCCTTCCGATAGCTATGCCACTGAACTTGACCAAACCATCTAAGCATACTCTTTTCAATTTTTGTCACAATAACACATAACAATAAAACATCAACTGAATTCAATCTAAAACATTTATTTACAAAATAATAAATTTTCGCACTCTAGTTACTTCTGTGGAAACACTATTGTCGCGCAACTAGGTCAGTTTTTCTTTAATCATGGTCTGGCAGTTTCGAGTAATTTATGCGGCCTACCCAAATGTCCTTTCTTTGGTATTGATGCCGATTCCCTTGTTCACAAACTAAACTAAATTTAAGTTCAGTGCATCTCTTTCTTTCTATTTCATTAAGAAAAAGACAAGATAAATTTTAGTTTAGTCCTGTCAAATTAATCAGCGCTTGACGAAAATTGACGTAATTTTAGTCGGCAAGTTTTTAATCACGTCTAAACTTAGACGGCGGAGTAGTGACAGGCGCTGATGAATTTGACAGGATTAAACTAAAATTTATCTTCTGTCCTTTTCTTAATGAAATAGAAAGACAAAGACGCACTGAACTTAAATTTAGTTTAGTTTGTGAACAAGGGAATCGGCACCATTGTTCGTCGAAACGTTGAGCTCTTGTTCTGAGTTGAGCTGTACGATTACTGACAAATGCGAGCACTGACTGGACAGGTCCATTCAATCTGTGTGGTTCTTTCCTCAAAAGACCATTTCAGACACATGGTCTTCACATGATTTGGCCAAGATTATGTCTGGACTTTAAACGAAACTGTGACCTGAGTTTGTTTCGGCCTTTCATCTCAGAGTAGTCAGATAGGAAACGCCAACCAAATCTAGTTTTTAAAATATGATTGACGTGTAAAAGTGTTTGTACAGACGCCAGCAGGTCAAGCTACCCGAAACTGTCAAATTTTCGCAATCAACCTTGAACCTTATGCTGTAGTGATAAAGTTGAAAATCTATTAAAGAAATTTGACAGATTGTAGTAGCTTGATGTGCTGGCGTCTGTACAAACCTACATATTTATACAAATAAATAAAATTGAAGTTTCTGTTTGTAATTTCAAACTAACAACTCTTTAGTAAATGCATATGAAAGTACATATAGACGGTACTTATAATAAAATAAAATAAAGTTTCTCTGTTTTTGTCCCGGCTAATCTCCGAAACGGCTGGGCCGATTTTGACGGGACTTTCACCGGCAGATTTCTGATGTTCTAAGGAGTAACTTAGGTTACTTTTATTTTCGACTAACTGCTGCACGCGGGTTCGCCCGCGTGGTTTTTTCAAATAACATTTTTATTTTACATTACAAACATACACTTCGATATTGTATTTATTTGTATAGGAAAAGCCACGCGGGCGAAGCCGCGGAGAGCAGCTAGTTCTTAATAAATCATTTATCATTTTATCTTATAATGATAAATGATTTTATTTCAGTAATAAAAACATTAAGGCTTTGACTGCCAGACAACAGACACAATAGAAAAACTATTGTTAGCGGTCACCGGTGACCGCGGTGACAGTCAATGTGTTAATACAGTACAATCTCGGTAATTCGGCACTAATTCAGACACAAGGGTGCCGGATTAGTGGAAAATCCGGATTAGTGGAATATGGGAAAATAATGCCAAATATTGGGAAATGTGTGTATATTTCTTATTTCAGAAACAAGAAACTAATGTTTCTTGAAATAATCCATTATAACCTTTCGATTTTTGCCCACCTTCTGACGTAGATATCTGAGAACTACAAGTGTATTAAACTATCAGCGAAAATCAATCTTAAATCAATCTCGTGTTTACGGTTTTGGTGCGCACTCGCGTTATCGCCAAGGAAACTGACATAACAATACAAAAAATGAGAAGTAATACTGTGCCGGATTACTGGACGTGTCGGTGTATTGAAGTGCCGGATTACTGAGATTCTACTGTATATATTTTTTTAATTTTTTTTTTTTTTAATAAAAAATAATTCGACAGTCAAGATTATTAATGTAACCCTTACGTGAAATATGACAACGTGGCATTTTCTAAGTTTTAAATATTAATTATTGGTTTGAATGAAAATGAATTACTCGTATTTATCAATGAAACTTAGATAACACATCGAGGGTCGCAGTTTCATCTGTTTGGCAACATCGCAAAAATAACAATTCGTCATACGGGTGACAATTTTTGACCTAAATTAATATGATTGATGATAAATTATCTTCGAAACTATGCATTTTTGGACCACATAATCTAGGACTTTTTGTATTATTTTTACTCATAGAATATAACCCTAGAGTTATGGAATATGGAAAAAAAAAAAAAACACGTTGTATATGCTCGTCGCGCGGCAAACTCTGATTGCGCGATGCAGGATTTGTGACGCATTTGGCGTTGTAGATACCGCCACAATCATAACTGTTGCCGAACAATCGCTCAGCCGTAGCGCTTCTTCCGTGCGCCTCCACGTTTGTGCACAAGCCTCGTATGTGTGTACAAGGCAGCGCTTTGCTTGAAGGTGTCCCCACAGTCTTCACACATAAACGATCGCTGGTCTGAATGTGTCAACTGATGACTACGGAGTGTTGCTGAAGTCTGAGTGGTAAAGAAATAAAACAGACATCTATATAATTATAATTATATCTATACTTAATATTATAAAGCTGAAGAGTTTGTTTGTTTGTTTGAACGCGCTAATCTCAGGAACTACTGGTTGGAATTGAAAAGTTATTTTTGCGTTGGATAGTCCATTTACCGAGGAATATTATAAGATAAATAACATTACGCTAAAATCAATAGGAGCGGAGCATAAATGAAAAATGTTGCAAAAACGGGAATAATTATTCCTTTTTGAGAGCTTCCATTGCGTGCGCTGCGTAAACGGTTTACGTAACGCAAATTTTGTGTATGATGGAATAGTTCCTCTTTAAAAGTTCTAAAAAAAAGTCCGCGACAGCATATGTCTATCTTTTAAGATTAACTCACTATAACCTTTTTTTATGGTAATCAAATTTGTTCGAAATTAATGCATTATTTGCAAGAGTTTTATTAACATAACATTCATTCTTATCCAAATAAATATGTTATTAATCACAAGTATTTAAATGTAAACAAAATTGTCCTTGACATCACTTGATCTCAATCAAGATCTTAGGAGATATCATAATTTTAAAATAACTCCGTAACAAAATAAGTAGAAAATTCATTACATTTCGGCCCACCCATCGCCTTGCATCCCGTCGCTCGCCCGCGCTATAACTTCGTTATCGCTTAGCGTTCTTTCTGACTTTTGTTCTTTTCGCTTGGCCCTAAGGATCATAGCGTGATGTTACCCTAGTAGCATTTTCCGTTGGCATTTAGTTGGGCCACCTTCAGAGGTATGTGGCCCAACCAAACGCCAACAAAAATGCTACTAGGGTATCTACCTCGATAAATAGACTATCCAACACAAAAATATTTTTTAAATTCCAACCTGCAGTTCCTGAGGTTAGCGCGTTCAAACAAATAAAAAAACTCTTCAGCTTTATAATATTAGTATAGATGAGACGCACCCATCACTGCCACCCCTTATACAGACGAACACAGAGACCACCTCCTTTTTTGGAGTCGGTTTGTAGAAAGAAGTGATACTCACAAAGAATTTCTTGCCACATGTGTTGCACGAATGATTTCTAGGTCTACTCAGACCATGGTACAGTTGTTTGTGATTACGTAAACGCCAATTTGATATGAAAAGCTGGAACAAAGGACATAAAAACTGACCTGCAGGGTAATTGCTTAACGCACATAAAATGATAGTTGATCGCAATGCCGTTGATTTTGACAGTTACAAAAACAAGAAAATCGTCATGCACATTATTTATTTATTTAACATGGTAAGTACCTAAATTATAAACTTAGCCCCACAAAACCAATAAACATAATAGTACATTACTTACCAAGGGCTGTAAAAGAAAGAAAGTCCGAAATCGCAGGTATTTGTGATCCGAGCCGCAGGCGAGGGTTGTAAATATGCGATAGAGGGCTTTCTTTTTTACTGCCCGTGGTGAGTACACAATTTTACGTCTTCATCTGGCCACAATGCGAGTTTTACTGTACGCGTAGCGTGCGGTAAAACTCACATTATGGCCAGGTGTGACGTAAAAGGTTTTTTTAAAGCTAATAGGCTACCCTAGGCATACTACTCTGCAGTGCCGGATTAACCACGTTGCAAAACTAAACAATTGCTACGGACCCCGCGCAAAAAGGGGCCCCGCGTATTCAAACCTCCGCCTGAGCGTAATTTTTAAGTGAAACTTATTAAGACGTGGTATATTGAATTAACTTGATTTCACAAAAACGGGAATCGTAACACCCTTTCCGAATAAGACCAGATCCACATCAAAATTGTTACTTTCTTTGTTTTTAATCTTTAGAGGTAAGAGGAACAGGGTGTAAAGTTCACTCATACTCTATAGTAAAGGGAGGATCCTCCGACCAGACGGGTGTCGTATCTGGTGGGCAACTGCCCAACGGTTCTGTAGTGGTCGTCTCTGCGCCCCCGAAGGGGGCGCGAGGAATCGGTTTTGGGGCTTTTTGGCCCCTTGACCGAGGCATTTTTCTCTCGGTCCCCATAATTGGGGACCCGTCTTTGGATTTTCCCGTTCCCGTTTTTGGAGTGCTTCTTCGCACACCTAGTCGCTAGAGGGGGGGTTCCCCTCAGCGGTCTGAAGTGTGTTTTTGGTGGTGTGACTGTGGAAGCGCCCTAAGTTCTTCACGGCGCCCGTGCGACCAGGCCCCTGCTTGGTGAGATCCCCAGTTCCCTGGGGAAGGCCCGGCAGGAGCCGATCTAGCAACAGGGCGACGGTTTGTTTGGCGCTTTGCCCAACGGTTGATGTCGGGATGTTGTATATATACTAGTCGCGTGGTAAACTCTGATAGCGCGATGCAGGATTTGTGACGTCAGGTCTTTGATGCGTAGTTCGCATGTGGCGTTGTTGATACCGCCACAATTCTAAATTGCCAGGGCAATTTCATCTTTGGCTTTTTGTACTTTTCAGAGCCCAACAAGGTCTATAGTAATTTACTATGCTAGTAAACACCAACAAAATTGTAACCTGTTGATGGCAAATAAACGTATTGAGCCTTGTTTTTTTTTTCCTTTTTACAATTAAGAACCAATAGCAGTTCAAGGGTCGACAGAATTCGCCACGGGCCTCGGCGCTTGCTTAGCTCCTTTAAAAAATATTATCTTTTGACTGAGAAGGAATTATGAAAAACGGCTCAACAGCGACCTCGGTAAGTGTGTCTAGAATGTTCTATTAAACTTATTGCTTTAATTTTATTGCCTGGGCTACGTTATCTAATTTACAAATATGGTGACATCTTTATTTTTATTTTTTAGAATGATGAAGTAATGATATTTGTATTTTGTCTCCCATAGTTTCGCCATAACTCCCTAGTAATAAACTGACAACACCGGCTAATCAGACCAACCTACAAAATACCGAATAAAAAATCGTGTTTTCTTTAAATAATTGTGGTTAAATAACAAAACCTACCGATGTAAAGTGATCTTGGTGTTATTATACGGTTTTCCCACATAATTACGACAAAATTTGACAGCACAAACCGGCATAATTAATTATTTTCCGTGAGCACGTTACCGTTAAGTGATCCAAATGATACTGACGTTTGTGAGAAGCGAGTCTACCAGATATAGTAGACTTTATTTGGGCCGTTCGGTACGGTCAATGTGTCATCTAGACAAGTATATGATCTAAGCTTAAATCCCTATTAATCTCTCGTATGTCGTAATTAGAGACACAATTAAAAACCCATTGTGTCTCGCGTAGATCTACGCTCCGACATATGAAGGGTTAAACTCCGACCGATGAGAGAATGCGTTCCTGACATCTGTCAGCTGAGTAGGTAAGAAAATGTGTTTTATGAATTTAAACTTTGGCCGCTTTCCGAATTGGCTATAATCGCTCACAGCGCTCACATCGTCTCACATGCGTTCCGATTTAGGCCGCTTTCCGAATTGGCTATAATCGCTCACAGCGCTCACATCGTCTCACATGCGTTCCGATTTAGGCCGCTTTCCGAATTGGCTATAATCGCTCACAGCGCTCACATCGTCTCACATGCGTTCCGATTTAGGCCGCTTTCCGAATTGGCTATAATCGCTCACAGCGCTCACATCGTCTCACATGCGTTCCGATTTAGGCCGCTTTCCGAATTGGCTATAATCGCTCACAGCGCTCACATCGTCTCACATGCGTTCCGATTTAGGCCGCTTTCCGAATTGGCTATAATCGCTCACAGCGCTCACATCGTCTCACATGCGTTCCGATTTAGGCCGCTTTCCGAATTGGCTATAATCGCTCACAGCGCTCACATCGTCTCACATGCGTTCCGATTTAGGCCGCTTTCCGAATTGGCTATAATCGCTCACAGCGCTCACATCGTCTCACATGCGTTCCGATTTAGGCTGCTTTCCGAATTGGCTATAATCGCTCACAGCGCTCACATCGTCTCACATGCGTTCCGATTTAGGCCGCTTTCCGAATTGGCTATAATCGCTCACAGCGCTCACATCGTCTCACATGCGTTCCGATTTAGGCCGCTTTCCGAATTGGCTATAATCGCTCACAGCGCTCACATCGTCTCACATGCGTTCCGATTTAGGCCGCTTTCCGAATTGGCTATAATCGCTCACAGCGCTCACATCGTCTCACATGCGTTCCGATTTAGGCCGCTTTCCGAATTGGCTATAATCGCTCACAGCGCTCACATCGTCTCACATGCGTTCCGATTTAGGCCGCTTTCCGAATTGGCTATAATCGCTCACAGCGCTCACATCGTCTCACATGCGTTCCGATTTAGGCCGCTTTCCGAATTGGCTATAATCGCTCACAGCGCTCACATCGTCTCACATGCGTTCCGATTTAGGCCGCTTTCCGAATTGGCTATAATCGCTCACAGCGCTCACATCGTCTCACATGCGTTCCGATTTAGGCCGCTTTCCGAATTGGCTATAATCGCTCACAGCGCTCACATCGTCTCACATGCGTTCCGATTTAGGCCGCTTTCCGAATTGGCTATAATCGCTCACAGCGCTCACATCGTCTCACATGCGTTCCGATTTAGGCCGCTTTCCGAATTGGCTATAATCGCTCACAGCGCTCACATCGTCTCACATGCGTTCCGATTTAGGCCGCTTTCCGAATTGGCTATAATCGCTCACAGCGCTCACATCGTCTCACATGCGTTCCGATTTAGGCCGCTTTCCGAATTGGCTATAATCGCTCACAGCGCTCACATCGTCTCACATGCGTTCCGATTTAGGCCGCTTTCCGAATTGGCTATAATCGCTCACAGCGCTCACATCGTCTCACATGCGTTCCGATTTAGGCCGCTTTCCGAATTGGCTATAATCGCTCACAGCGCTCACATCGTCTCACATGCGTTCCGATTTAGGCCGCTTTCCGAATTGGCTATAATCGCTCACAGCGCTCACATCGTCTCACATGCGTTCCGATTTAGGCCGCTTTCCGAATTGGCTATAATCGCTCACAGCGCTCACATCGTCTCACATGCGTTCCGATTTAGGCCGCTTTCCGAATTGGCTATAATCGCTCACAGCGCTCACATCGTCTCACATGCGTTCCGATTTAGGCCGCTTTCCGAATTGGCTATAATCGCTCACAGCGCTCACATCGTCTCACATGCGTTCCGATTTAGGCCGCTTTCCGAATTGGCTATAATCGCTCACAGCGCTCACATCGTCTCACATGCGTTCCGATTTAGGCCGCTTTCCGAATTGGCTATAATCGCTCACAGCGCTCACATCGTCTCACATGCGTTCCGATTTAGGCCGCTTTCCGAATTGGCTATAATCGCTCACAGCGCTCACATCGTCTCACATGCGTTCCGATTTAGGCCGCTTTCCGAATTGGCTATAATCGCTCACAGCGCTCACATCGTCTCACATGCGTTCCGATTTAGGCCGCTTTCCGAATTGGCTATAATCGCTCACAGCGCTCACATCGTCTCACATGCGTTCCGATTTAGGCCGCTTTCCGAATTGGCTATAATCGCTCACAGCGCTCACATCGTCTCACATGCGTTCCGATTTAGGCCGCTTTCCGAATTGGCTATAATCGCTCACAGCGCTCACATCGTCTCACATGCGTTCCGATTTAGGCCGCTTTCCGAATTGGCTATAATCGCTCACAGCGCTCACATCGTCTCACATGCGTTCCGATTTAGGCCGCTTTCCGAATTGGCTATAATCGCTCACAGCGCTCACATCGTCTCACATGCGTTCCGATTTAGGCCGCTTTCCGAATTGGCTATAATCGCTCACAGCGCTCACATCGTCTCACATGCGTTCCGATTTAGGCCGCTTTCCGAATTGGCTATAATCGCTCACAGCGCTCACATCGTCTCACATGCGTTCCGATTTAGGCCGCTTTCCGAATTGGCTATAATCGCTCACAGCGCTCACATCGTCTCACATGCGTTCCGATTTAGGCCGCTTTCCGAATTGGCTATAATCGCTCACAGCGCTCACATCGTCTCACATGCGTTCCGATTTAGGCCGCTTTCCGAATTGGCTATAATCGCTCACAGCGCTCACATCGTCTCACATGCGTTCCGATTTAGGCCGCTTTCCGAATTGGCTATAATCGCTCACAGCGCTCACATCGTCTCACATGCGTTCCGATTTAGGCCGCTTTCCGAATTGGCTATAATCGCTCACAGCGCTCACATCGTCTCACATGCGTTCCGATTTAGGCCGCTTTCCGAATTGGCTATAATCGCTCACAGCGCTCACATCGTCTCACATGCGTTCCGATTTAGGCCGCTTTCCGAATTGGCTATAATCGCTCACAGCGCTCACATCGTCTCACATGCGTTCCGATTTAGGCCGCTTTCCGAATTGGCTATAATCGCTCACAGCGCTCACATCGTCTCACATGCGTTCCGATTTAGGCCGCTTTCCGAATTGGCTATAATCGCTCACAGCGCTCACATCGTCTCACATGCGTTCCGATTTAGGCCGCTTTCCGAATTGGCTATAATCGCTCACAGCGCTCACATCGTCTCACATGCGTTCCGATTTAGGCCGCTTTCCGAATTGGCTATAATCGCTCACAGCGCTCACATCGTCTCACATGCGTTCCGATTTAGGCCGCTTTCCGAATTGGCTATAATCGCTCACAGCGCTCACATCGTCTCACATGCGTTCCGATTTAGGCCGCTTTCCGAATTGGCTATAATCGCTCACAGCGCTCACATCGTCTCACATGCGTTCCGATTTAGGCCGCTTTCCGAATTGGCTATAATCGCTCACAGCGCTCACATCGTCTCACATGCGTTCCGATTTAGGCCGCTTTCCGAATTGGCTATAATCGCTCACAGCGCTCACATCGTCTCACATGCGTTCCGATTTAGGCCGCTTTCCGAATTGGCTATAATCGCTCACAGCGCTCACATCGTCTCACATGCGTTCCGATTTAGGCCGCTTTCCGAATTGGCTATAATCGCTCACAGCGCTCACATCGTCTCACATGCGTTCCGATTTAGGCCGCTTTCCGAATTGGCTATAATCGCTCACAGCGCTCACATCGTCTCACATGCGTTCCGATTTAGGCCGCTTTCCGAATTGGCTATAATCGCTCACAGCGCTCACATCGTCTCACATGCGTTCCGATTTAGGCCGCTTTCCGAATTGGCTATAATCGCTCACAGCGCTCACATCGTCTCACATGCGTTCCGATTTAGGCCGCTTTCCGAATTGGCTATAATCGCTCACAGCGCTCACATCGTCTCACATGCGTTCCGATTTAGGCCGCTTTCCGAATTGGCTATAATCGCTCACAGCGCTCACATCGTCTCACATGCGTTCCGATTTAGATATTACAATAAATGACAGCCGAGGGCTGTCAACAATTCGGAACGCTCGTGAACGCGCTCACGGTGCTCACTCAATGTCAAAATCAAAAATCAAAATATTTTATTTCACATAAACCTACATGGGCACTTATGAAACGTCAGAAGCTAGGTGCACGGTTCCAATTGGTCGTTTTCTATGGAGAAGAGCCGGCAAGAAACTCCACGGTTACTCTTTTAAAAATAATTGGCTTTACAATATTATTAAATAACAGTGATAATAGGTATGGGAGGACAGTGTAGGCCTTTCAACAATTACCAGGTACTTAACCAAATAGAAAATTGACAATTAATCTAGTCTACTATGCCTAAATCGTTCTCACATTCACAAAATAGAAAAGAATCAAGAATCTAAGTATATAAAATATTAATGACATGCAATTACAACTACAGTAACATATCTGAATAAATATCATGTCCACAAAAGCCACTAATAAAGAATTGGAATTCGATTTGTAGGTAAATAATGTCAAATAATGAAAAGACTATGTCAAGAGTATGTAAAAAAAAAAAAATAACTAAATAAACATCGTTATTTGGGAGCACTTAATAGACATTGACATAGTTATGTTGTTTATGAGGTACCAGGGAAGCCACATGTGCAGAAGGAATTATTGCAAAACTTCCTTGTCTTCAGCATAGTCTTTTATCTTATAATATGCTTTTTTGATAAGGACACGTTTGATGTGGGTTTTGAACTTTCCGTCGCTAAGTTCTGTAACCGACTTTGGCAACTTGTTATAAAAGCGGATACTGTTTATAAGAAAGACTTGCTAGTTTTAGTTAATCTGAATTTGGGTATCAAAATTTCATGTTTACTACATGTTATATTATGGAAATCGCTTCTTATTTTGAAAAGTCCTAAGTTTTTGCGAACATACAAAAACGATATTAGAGTATTTCTCTGTGTATACACCAAAAATTTGTTCTTCTTAGGTTAGGTAGCAACTGTAGCCAGAAGAACAATTTTGAAAATGCCACGTTATGCTATGATGCGACTCAAAACTAAACAGCACAACTGTCATTTTTGACAGCGCTCACGGTGATATTAGGCCGCTTTCCGAATTGGCTATAATCGCTCACAGCGCTCACATCGTCTCACATGCGTTCCGATTTAGATATTACGATTACGACAGCCGAGGGCTGTCAACAACTCGGAACGCTCGTGAACGCGCTCACGGTGCTCACGCAATGTCAAAACGATATTAGAGTATTTCTCTGTGTATACACCAAAAATTTGTTCTTCTTAGGTTAGGTAGCAACTGTAGCCAGAAGAACAATTTTGAAAATGCCACGATACGATAAGATGCGACTTAAAACAAAACAGCACACTGTCATTTTTGACAGCGCTCACGGCGATATTAGTAAAAGGCATGGTCGGCGTTATCGCAAGATGGCGAATGTCATGACGTCATCTATGACGTCTCACGGGACATCGTTATTGCGCTCACGCCAATTCGGAACGAGTGTAAGCACGTTCAAATCGATATTATCACAATTCGGAACGCACCGTTTATTAGTTCCTAATCGTGACCAACTGACAGGTGTCAGGATTTCAGGAACGCATTCTCTCGGTCGCGGAATATAGAAGAACTTGATTCTATACAACAGTACAAATGGACGGACGTACCTTATTGCATATTTTACATTTATGCTGCGACTTTCGTAAATGATAGAAGTCATAGTGTTGCTTCAAATATCCTTTCGACCTGAATTTATTATTGCACTCTGAACATGGATATCTGAAAATTGAAATGTAGAACACATTTCACTTTTGTAAGGAACTCCGGTTTCGTGTCCCAGAAAAACTGGGAATGAAACCACTGAAAAGATTTTAGTAAAAAAAAAAAAAAACACCTATTTGTACTCTATTCCAGCCACAGAGAATTCGTTTCTGACACCTGTCAATTTTACAAGATTAGAATCTAAATTCGTAAAACATGATCGTTTGTATGACACTGACAGATATCAGGAACGCATTTAACTGCGGCTGCACTTTAAATTGAAATAAAAATGGCCGCCTTCCGAATTGGTTTTAATCGCTCACAGCGCTCACATCGTCTCACATGCGTTCCGATTTAGATATTACGGTTATGACAGCCGATCGCTGTCAACAATTTGGAACGCTAGTGAACGCGCTCACGGTGCTCACTCAATGTCAAAACGATATTAGAGTATTTCTCTGTGTATACACCAAAAATTTCTTCTTCTTAGGTTAGGTAGCAACTGTAGCCAGAAGAACAATTTCGAAAATGCCACGTTATGATAAAATGTGACTTAAAACAAAACAGCACAACTGTGATTTTTGACAGCGCTCACGGTGATATTAGTAAAAGGCATGATCGGCGTTATCGCAAGATGGTGAATTTCATGAGGTCATCTATGACGATTCACGGGACATCGTTATCGCGGTCACGCTAATTCGGAACGAGTGTAAGCACGTTCAAATCGATATTATCGCAACTCGGAACGCACCGTATTATGGATCAAAGACACAAAACATATTCATTAGTTATGAAACTGACAAGTGTCAATTCTCTCGACGTCCGGTCATCGAGAGAATTGACACTTGTCAGTTAATAAAATTTTAGTTTTATTTTCTTCTCTTTTCATCCAATATTTTTTCGGCACTTAATTATAATAGAAAATGTCTGACAGCCAATATTTTTTACAACAGTTAAGTCAAACTAAATGTAATTTTTCTTTTTCATTTGACTATATTCCGTCCACCAAGAGAATGCTTTTTTGACACCTGTCAATTGTACAAGATTTCGAACTAATAAAGTTTAAATTCGTAAAACACATCGCACACCTAGATAAAGAGTAGCACAACTCAAAATACCTCTTTTTTCGGGAACAGCAAAAAACGTTCTACTCATTTTCTATTTGACCGATTTAAATTATTGTTGTATGATGTTGTATATTATTTTACTAAGATATTAATTTGCTATTAATATATATATTTTTTATATTAATTTAGTAAAACAACAATTACTTTCATTTGTCAACAATACTGGGGTAAGTGGAAATAATTTGAAGAACACACAAGAAACAAGACCGATTCAATCACGAATACGAAATCAACTCAAAATAATTCACGCTTGATTACTGCGATTAGCCACGAATACAAAACTAAGTCGAAATAATTTACTCTTTGAGCGTATTGACAGCATCTTTCCCTGCAGCTGACATGTCGTAACTGGTGATGCGTTACTGTTGTTGATGGGGGGTGACCGTGGAGCTACTCAAAAAGACTGACTTACAGCTCAATCTAGTCTTTTATGAATGGAGTTTGTACACCGGTGTCTTTGGAGTTAATGTAGTTTTCAACACTGATTCCGATAATCGCAATAACTCGATTTTGGATTATTTTGAGTTGTGCCACCCTTCATCTAGGTGTGCGACATATTCGTTTGTATGAAAGTAACAGTGTCTGAAAAGTATTCTCTCAGTGGACGAAATATAACATAAAATTAATTATTGTATTACTCACCCCTCTGAATGATTAGCACTTGACTTCAAATGCATCCTATAGACCTGCATATTCTTATATTGTACATTGCACTGTTGGCAATATGCCAGCTTCTTGGCAATATTGCCGCTATGTCTCACCATGTGAGTTTCCAGCCGCGTCTTGGTTTTAAAAGTTTTTTTGCAAATATCACATATGAAGTTGCGTAGTACGGAGTGAGCTCGGCTGTAAAAAAAAAAAAAAAAACTTTCGACTTGACAACACGCAAAAAAGTTTATGTACGCGATATTATCGCTTTCCTTTGTATCGATATATCGTATCTATATGGGAACCGTATCGCATGCCTTTCAATCGATATGCGATATAATGAGCGTATATCAATGCAAAGGGGTATCTTTTCAATGTTTTTACTATATTCTTTAATTTATAATAAGAAAAATATTATACTATATAAAGCTCGTTCTTGTGCGTATTTAAAATAGTTTTATTCGTGTGGATCCGGCTAGAGGAAACAGGCGTTCAGAAGGCATTGAAGTTGCCACAACAGATAAATAACGCAGGGCCAAATCACTCAATCACGCTTTCTTGTTGTCCAGTACAAAATATGATGAAATGATTCATTTATAAAAAATATAACATCGTCATAGTTTGATACGATAGATTAATGCGATATTTTTATAAGAATACTAGCTTCTGCCCGCGACTTCGTCCGCGTTAAATTTCTTGTTTTTTGCTCCCGTGCTTTTACTTCGTTTTCGCATAAACTTTCATAAAAAAAATTGTGTCCTAGTTAATAGGAATGTAATTCTTCCTCAAGAATTGGGCTGTAAAATGCAAAAAGATTTTTTCAAATCCAACTCGCACTTCCTGAGATTAGCGCATTCAAAAAACAAAAACCGGCCAAGTGCGATTCGGACTCGCGCGCGAAGGGTTCCTATCCACACTAATTTTATAAATGTGAAAGTAACTCTGTCTGTCTGTCTGTATGTTACGTTTGCACGTCTAAGCCGCTGAACCGATCGTCATAAAATTTGATACTTTGATACTTTTTACGTGATAACCGACATCCACGCGGGCGGAGCCGCGGGCATTATCTATAAAAACGGCAAAAAACTCGTGTCCGTTGTATGGGAGCCCCCCTAAAATATTTATTTTATTCTGTTTTTTATTTTATTTGTTGTTATAGCGGCAACTGAAATACATCATCTGTGAAAATTGCAACTGTCTAACTATCACGGTTCATGAGATACAGCCTGGTGACAGACGGACAGACGGACAGACAGACAGACAGACGGACATCGGAGTTTTAGTAATAGGGTCCCATTTTACCCTTTGGGTACGGAACCCTAAAAACTAACTCTTCAGCTTTAGAATAGACTACCTCGCAGAGTTGACCATTATTTTGCTGCGGAGTTATTATAAAACAGTTATCTCCTAAGATATTCATTGAAATTAAATGATGTAAGGGCAACTTTGTTCAAAATTAAATACTTGTGATGAATAACGTATTTATTTGGATAAGGATTAATACCATGTTTATGAAAACTCCTTCGCAAATAATGCATTAATTTCGAACAAACTTGATTACCATAAAAAAGGTTATAGTGAGTCAATCTTAAAAGATAGACATATGCTATCGCAGACTTTTTTTTAGAACTTTTAAAGAGGAACAATTCCATCATACATGATATTTGCGTAAATTAAACCGTTTACGCAGCGCACGCAACAGAAGCTCTCAAAATGGAATATTTTTTCCAGTTTTTGCAACATTTTACATTTATGCTCCGCTCCTTTTGATTGTAGCGTAATGTTATATAGCCTATAATATTTCTGAATAAATGGACTATCCAACACAAAAATAATTTTTCATTTCCAACCAGTAGTTCCTGAGATTAGCGCGTTCAAACAAACAAACAAACTCTTCAGCTTTATAATATTAGTATAGATGAATATATCGAAGCGTATCGTATGGCCAAAATATCGTATTAAATATCCGATATAACGTATAGTGCTGAATCGATATTCTGATATATCGTATCGTATCGGGCCTCCCTACTTCAAGGTTCTTTCGACGCGTGAAATTAGAACAAACGCCGCCATCTTGTTTTGCGAAATCAATGTACAACATAATAATAATAAGTAATAATAAATATTAAGTAGGTACTTATATGGTTATTAAGTCAGTGTAATAATATTATTACACTTTACAGTAAAATTTTCAAAAACTTATTTTTTAAACCAAAAATATAATTATTAATCAGCGAAACTTCAAAGACGTGATGGTACCGATAAATAAAGAGAAATAAAAAAAAACTTTTTTTTTCATTCAGAATCTGAGATAATTATCAAGTTTTCGAATAACGAACTCAACGTAACACATAACACAATGTACAGATGCCAAAGTTCAGATTTCATTGCGACAATTTTTTTTTTAAAAATGTGCACACAAAATTATATGAGATTATGAATTTAATTATAGACCTTGTACACTCACCTCATATGTCTTCTAAGATTGTTCTTGTCTTTGAATTTGATTCCGCAGTCACAGAAAAGGGTATGTTCCGTCTGCATGTGTTTTTCTAAGTCATCTGGGGTTCTGAAGACCAAATAAACTGCTATTATTTTTATTTCTCTTTGACAAAGTAAAGAAAAATACACGCACACTTTGCACCTAGTGGAACAAAATAGCGCGAAATGAGCTCCATAGATGGCGCCATTAGCACAAGCAGTAAACAGAACGACAAATAGTTCCTCAATTTGAAAAAAAAAAAATGGATGTTTAGAATTATGAGACGTACATAGCATTGATTCAATTATGTTAAGGTTTACTTTGGGTAACTTTAACATATTTAGGGCTGAAATTGGTTTAACAAAATTAAATCTTTCACCCTGAGTTTGTTTCGTCAATTCTTTTCAGGGGTAGAAATGTCGACTCCATCTAGCTTAACATTTTTTTTTAAATCCCAAAGTCAGGGACAGACACTACTGGAATAAACTGGGGGAGGCCTACGCCAAGGAGGCGACTACTACTAATTCAATTAATTAATATTATTTATTATAAATATTATCAATACGGTATTACAACATAAAATTCAATCAAATTAATTTTCAAATTCATTGCACTATCATATAATCTAATTAGTAAATATCAAATAATTTAAAATATGATGAATCAAAAATATATTTTTGCATGTTAGAATTGTAAGGCTATAAGGTACTTACTGTTCATTACGAATAAGCATGTTACAAACATTTTGTAAAACAGTGTAAGAGGGTAGTAGAATAAATGGCATTTTTATTTTATTTAACCGTGGAGTTTCTTGCCGGCTCTTCTCCATAGGAAACGACTAATTGGAACCGTGCACTTAGCTTCTGAAGTTTCATGTAGGTTTATGTGAAATATTTTTTTTATTTTGATATTGAATTTTTCTCAACTATGTACTCGCACTGGGGCCGCGTGGTGGATTACTGAGAGGAGGCCTAGCAGTTGGAACATTATAATTACGGTTATGCTATTAAAAATTAAGCAAATAATTAACAATACTTACTTGACAACAACATTACACTGAGAACAATGTATGCTATCAGGCTTGTCTGCTGCATGTTTAGCCTTACAATGATTCACCGCTGACACAAACTCATGAGCCTCATATTTACATAATCGACATCTGTACACAACATAGTGCTTGATTTTATGGTTATTTAAAGCTAGTTTGTGAGGTAGACGGATGCTGCATACATCGCAAATTTGGTCGCCAATGCTCTAGAAAAAGGTAGAAAATAAAAATAATCTTTTGCAAAAACATTTGTCTTTTAAGAGAGCGTTCACAGGTCCAATAGTGCCACTCCTGTAAAAAAATAAAAACGGCTCAACAGCGACCTCGGTAAGTGTGTCTAGAATGTTCTAATACCTTTTATAAAGTTTCATATTGAGATACGAAGCAACAAAATTCATTCTAAAGAAATACGGCTACATTCTTCTAGATTGTATTTTGATGCTTCTTGTCTCAATAAATGAAACTTTAGCCAGCAGTCAGCCTCAACCCGATACTGTTCGACGTCAGACTCACTGGATCAAAAAACGCAGCGCAACCCCGACTCACTGGGGAATCATCGCAGACAGTTCCGACTCACCGTGAACTATGTGGCACCCGGTTCCGACTCACTGGAATCACAACTGGCCCTGGCAAGCATCATATGCACTGACTCAGCCCACTATTGACCTCCGGTCTCCGGAGGGGAGTAATGTGGCGGTATCAACAATGCCACATGCGAACTACGCATTAAAGAACTGACGTCACAAATCCTGCATCGCGCTATCAGAGTTTACCGCGCGACTAGCATATACACCGTGGCATTTTAACCGTCTTACAACGGCAGCCCACTTCATGTACCCAATGACTACTAATCATTCATAACAAAAAATAACAAAATAAAAACAATTCATTTGAATAATTCAAAAAAAATTATAGTATTAAATAAGTATGACGCATGACACAATTTGAGACACCCTGTTAAGAGCGCGCGGTCAGAGCCATAACAAAAAAGTGACACCAAAGTAGCCACGAGCGTTTTAGCGGATAACCGGTAGCGCGCGCGCGCACTTCCACTTCCGATATTCGGACGCAACTGAGACACTGTGAGAGTGACCTTCACCTATTTTTTTGTGAAAGGGGTGGGGGCGTGGCACTCGCCGCATAGCGTTAGAACTTCTCATTGGATGACGGTCCACGTGGACTGTACTTGATTGGGTAAGCGATAGAATGATCTACTCGCTCGTGCGCTGGGTAGGTATGTTCTACCGTTTAATACGTAAACATTATAAACAGGATGTTCATAATTCTAATGCATTATTATTTATTTTTCTTTGCACCTATTATTTTAATTCATGGTAACAAATTTTTAATCACGCCTAGAGGTATTTTATGTCGGATACATTGAGTGGACTTCTTTTGTAAGACGACTAAAATGCCACAGTGTATACAACATCCCGACATCAACCGTCGGGCAGCTGCCCACCAGATACGACACCCGTCTGGTCGGAGGATCCTCCCTTTTCTATAGAGTATGAGGGAACTTTACACCCTGTTCCTCAACCTCTATAAAAGGATTTAGAAAATTCTAGACACAGTCACACTGTTACCGAGGGAGCTGATTGAGCCGTTTTTCATAATTCCTTCTCAGTCACGAGATAATATGTTTTTAAAGGAGTGACCGGTGATATCCCTCTTAAGATGTTTCTTCCACGTTAGACGTCGCGGTCGGTCGAGATGTAACACAAAAAAAAGTTGGTTTACGGACGACAGTTTAACGTGACAGCGTCATAACAAAACATTGATGCGGCGCAAGCGTACAATGAACGTAACGGGACAATGAGTCATCCTTTTTCGTGCATGCAGCAGGCGTTCATCGATTTATTAGACGTTGTCACGTCAAAAAAATGATTACAGGCTTATTCATTACATACCTCATCATGCTTCTTCTCCAAATGCAAACTATAAGTATCCTTCCTAGTAAACCCAAGTACACAGCTATCACATTTATATGGAAGCTTCTTAAAATTGTGATGACTTCTTTTTTCTTCTCTTAGTCTAAGCATCTCTTCTTCACTCAACTCAACTCGTACAAACTTCTCTTGGACATCTGTTTTTATATCTCTTTTGGCTTTTCTGTTTCGTGAATGTTTTTTTTCAATAGTTTTAACATAAACATTCTCGGTTGATTTACTAAGTTTTTCGTCGGTTTGACGGGAAATGGCTGTGGCAAAGTTAATTTTAACTTCGTTTTCAACCAACAAATTACCATTGTTTTTATTTTCTACCACATCTACATAGACTGTTTCGATTTTTTCAGGAATGCCAGTTATTTTTTCATCGAAATCCAAAACTTTTTCATCTAATTCTGAAATATTGTCTTCTATATTATCACCACCATCATAAACTATGTGGTTATTAATTTCTTGTTTTCTCAATAAATTATCATATTGTTTTGTTTCATTATCATAGACAATTTTTACTTCTTCATCAAAATCTGAAGTGTTATTTATGTTTTCACTTTGGTCTATGATTTCTTGTTTTATTGTTTCTGGTTCAGCTTTTAATTCTGCGTCACAGTTTGTTAAAGGGTCCAAGCTATAAGTATACTGATAGTCATAGAAAACTTTGGTTTTTGATGTTAATGTTGTAAGCGGTTTTATACCGAAATTCTGGAAAATAAATGCTTGTTTTAAAGATATTTAATTAATTTAAAAAATTAAGACCTTTGCCCCGTATTTAAAGTTTTAAAATAAAAGTCCGAATATGCTACGCTTTACAAATAATTGCCATTATGGTTTCCTAAACATATTAATGGACATATTAATAGATAATTTTAATAAACTAGCTTTAGCCCACAGCTCCGCCCGCGTGGATGTCGGTTATCGCGTAAAAAGTAGCCTATGTCCTTCTCCATATCTCAGGCTATATATCTCTGCCAAATTTCATGACGATTGGTTCAATGATTTTTTTTTTTCAGACGGAGTTACTTTCATATTTATAATATTAGTATGGAAATACTTCCATACTAATATTATAAATGTGAAAGTACAAACATTAAAATGATAAAAATATTAAATAAATTATTAAAATAAAAATAATAATTATATTAATAAATATTAATTAAATTATTAAAATTATTCAATCTTATCTCAAATAATTTTGGGATAAGATCAGTTCAATATGAGACATGCATTTTTTGTGTGCATCAGAATGACGGGTGTATGACTACAAATGGCCATGCGATATGCGTGAGAGCAATGTACCCAATGTACGTACAATTTGAAGCAATGTACTATTATAAAACCACAGTTTTTAGAAAAAGTATGTGAGTTATTAATTATCTTGGTAATTGCTATCAAAACTACTTTATCAAAAGTCGCATAAAGGAATGGTCATTTCACACAAGAAATCTCCATTAAGACATTGTAACGTATTCCGGCCACAACTAGTTGTTAATAAAATTGGACAGGCTCTAAATGTGGACAGTTTTTGTTTTTTTTAATTACTCTTTAACCGTTAATAGCATCTGATTATGCTTTTAAGATGGTAAAGAACATTGCTCGTACATTCCTATGGTAGGAATTTCACACTTAGATAGTTGGTGATTTGTTCAGATTTACAATAGACGCGCCATTCTGACATAAAGTTGGCGGCTCACATACTTTTTTTAATAACTGTGGTTTTAAAATAGTACATTGCTTTACGTAGATTCGGTACATTGCTCGCACATTGCTCTTACGCATATAGCATGAATAGTTTTAGTTATACACCCGTCATTCTGATGCACACCATTTTTTTAATTTTTAAACTTGATTATAGAAATGTAAGCTTTAATACCTCTGTAGTTTGTGACAAGGTTTCTTGTGCTACCTTAGTTTTTTTCTTAAACCTATAGAACTTCGCCAGGATACTCCGGCATTCCCAACATACTCCACCATGGAACTCTTTCAACTGAAAACCAAATTACTCTAAATTGTAAAATTATATTTTACTATATAAATAAATGTTTAAATATATTTATTGCAGCACTCTTACAGCTACAAGGCATTTTTATACATTGTTATTTTGATTTTAATTAACAAAAACACTAACCTCATCCAAATGTATTTCTTGTAGTATCATTTTTATTTTATGCAAAGGAACGAGGCAGCGATCCGTGCTTAGACATGTCACGCAAATATTTAATGGTTGTTCCATTTTTATTAATGTTCCACATCTATTTGTTTATTTGAAAACAAAATCGCTAAGAAAAGACAACCAACAATATCAATAAGAAACGACTTTTTTTTTCATGATTCCGTTGGTTTGACAGACAGACCCGATGTGATACCCTGTCTTTTACGATTATATATTTCTACTATCCCAAAAACCGTAAAATTAAATTGACGGTAAGTTATCTCAGAATGAAAGCCAAGTGTGAATTAACTTTAACTGCCAAAATTATTATCTGTGAACATGACACTGACAAACCAGAAAACAAAACAGCTGATTTTGGTAAACAATGTAGGTAACGAGAAACTTGTTGTTTTTTTTCATTCGTTAAAAATGGCAGAAAATTACACAAAAATGTGTCGCATTTGTTTAAAAAATGACAGAGAAGATAATATTAGTGACTCGTCGTGTTACGCGAAGTTTTTCATTCAAGTTCTGTCTTTGAAAGTAAGTAACAGTTTTGAGAAATTATTTTTTATTTTTAGCTTAATTATAAATCGTTGCCTAGAGGCATAGGCGTAGGTATATGGTACAGTAACTTGTTAAAAAAACACTGGTAATTTGAAATTCCATGAATAAGTTGTACTTTATCCTGTTTTTTTTTTTAATCATTTATAATTTTACAGGACTTAAATGAACAGTTGTTGCTTTGCATATGGTGCAAAGCATCTTTGAGACGAGCAATGGCTGTGTTTACATTAGCACTGAAATCGGCAAAAACTCTACACAATAAGGTAAAGCTTGTCAAGGGGATCCTTTAATATTACGTGAGATTTTTATACAACTTTGGTGATACGCTGTCAGGTTTTAAGCTACCTGCCCCCCTCCCAGTATCTCGTTTATTTTTCGTTATTAAAAAGTTCAGATATTTTTAGAATCTGTTTTAATAAAAAAAATGAATCGCCGTATGTACGCGCATAACTTCCGAACGTCTGCACCAAATTGTATAATTCTTTTTTTTTTGTGTTCGTTATTGTCAGGACAAGGTATTTACATATATATGTTTTTTAATAAGTATATATTTTTATAGGTTCAGTTGTTCAGAAAGAAATTATCAAATAACTTCTCCCGCTCTGGGCGGAGCGGGAGGGCGTGTCAGACTTTTACTGACTAAAACCCACCCGTGTTCCTTCAGTTGCCTGTGTGCCAGGGCCACGGTATCCCTTTCGGACAAACCCGCAACCCTGGCAGGCACCGGTCCTAGCGGACCCCGTCAGTGCGTAATAAATATTTTACATGTCGCACTAATTTTATCGTCACACGAAAAAATACACGTGACTGCCGTGACTGTCACTATCCCATCCCCCATCGTGATTAATCGTGATTAATCATGATTAATCATGATTTATGTGTGACCCCGCCCCCCCTTTTAGAACCTCATGTGACTAAAGGACAAACAAAAAAAAGGAGAAAGAGACGCCATCCTTTCTTCACAACGTGATCATAACGGAGTACTCTTTATACCAAACTAACTCTTCTCATAAAGCTCTGACACAACTATTGCTATCTAACTAAACTTGAATGTGAATTCAAGTTTAGTTATATAGATAGCAATAGTTTTTTTTTAATTATCTTTGATAATTTACATTAGTGGCCACTTACTCAACTTTCTTTCTTAGCTCTATGTAGTCTATATTGATTTTTGATTAACCATTTGTTATAAAAAGTTCCTAATCAAATTCTCGGTTGCTTGCAATGGAATTTGAACTTTGTCACGACTGAAATTAAGTGAGTTGTCATAACTTTTATAATCTAAAATTCTAAATTAAAGTTTCGAGGTTTTGAGTTATAATGTTTTTGTTTTTCAGCTTGCAGCAGACGTTTCTATTGTACCTAAAAGCTTATATGCACTGAATTATGTCCATAATTCACACATAGACATACCACCTCATTTAATAGAATGCCCAGATTATAAGACTGAAAATATTACAATAAAAATGGAAGAATTAACAAATCCTTTGCTTGAACTACAAGATGATGAAATACCTTTAAAAAGAAATAAAAAGACATTGAAACCAACTGACACTACAAATGAAGAATCAATTTCAAATTTCGAACAAGAATTTATTGAAAATGAAATAGCAATTAAAAAAAGAAACAAAAAGGAACTTGATTTGAATGAATTGAAGTTTGAAGTTCAGTATTTGAATTTGGAAGAGCAGTTGAAAGAAGTTGAATTGAAAAAGTTGAAATATAAAGAATTTAAGTTTCAGTGTGATTTATGTGGTATAGGGTTTCTGACTAATGATATATTTGAAGAACACAAAGTTAGACATTCAGAGGTAAGTAATATTTTTATTACAGCTCTATGTAACTTATTGTAAGACAGGGCTTGTTAACGTTACCAAATAACAAAATAATAACCATTACGTAACGTTAAATTTCAATGTATACCTTACTAACGTTACAAAAATTTAACGTTACTTGATAACATTACCAGTAATATAACGTTAATTAACATTAACAAAAATACGATAACTAACGTTGATTTAGCTACGTTGCCGTTCTGTGGGTAAGAATTAGGCAGATTCAGGCAAAATTTTGATTGGCACGGCATCAGAGAGGCGCGGGGGAGGGTACGAAGAGACACGAAGCAACAAAATTCGATCTAAATAAAAACGGCCACATTCCTCTAGATCGAATTTTGTTGCTTCGTGTCTCAATATGAAACTTTAAAAAGGTATTAGAAAATTCTAGACACACTTACCGATATAGTTAATTGAGCCGTTTTTCATAATTCCTTCTCAGTCACGAGATTAGGGGGTTTATTCATAAACGTTGCTTAAAGTTAAGTGACGTTCAAACGTCAAAAATGTATAGATAAACAGTCGCTAATCATTACTTAACTTCAAGCAGCGTTTATAAATAAACCCCTATGTTTTTAAAGGAGCTCCCTCCGACGCAGCTGCCCTAAGCCGAGGTTCGTACCCTACAGGGGGTGCCCTTAGCGAGCAGCAGTCGTTTAGTTTATAGTTTTTACGCCCTGGCTGGAGGCATTAAGTTTCGTTAGGAGCTTAAGGCAGCCACAGGAAAGTCCGATCAAAGAGTCGGAACCTTAGTGGTTACACTCTCAGATGGCCTAAATAAAAAATAATAATAATAATAATGAGTGGCTCTAGTGGACCGGTGACAACCCTCTTCATTCTACTTCAGCTTTATGTTAAATCCATACTAATATTATAAATGTGAAAGTAACTCTGTCTGTCTGTTACGTTTTCACGCTTAGCTATCCGGCCAGCACAAATGCAGAGTATGCTCTCTTCGCTTCAAATCCCAGGACGTCTTCTCCCAGCACAAGTTAGCACACAAGAGAAGGTTTAAATGCTTGCTGTGTAGCAGTATGTTTACAAGACGGGCACTTTGTGTAGGACATAGATACAAATGCGGTGGATTTGCCCAGCCAATCGCTTGTGGAGAGTGCTCTAAGATATTTAGGTAAGTGTTTTTAATTTTTTTTTCAATTCTACTATGAGTTTGCTCTTGACTTTAGTCTAGGTCTGGATGACAGAGACAAAGTCTACGATGGACACAGACGCAGGCAGAGAGTTCCACTACTTTACTGTGCGCATTATAAAAGACGTTTGAAAACGCTTAGTGCGAGTTGGTGGAATATCAGCTAGGTAGGGGTGGTAACTTGCAGTGCGTCTAGATGTCCGATGGTAGAAGGGGGCCGGTGGAATGAGGTCGTGGAGTTCATGGGCACACTCTCCGAAGTACAATCTGTAGAAGACCGACAAGCAGGCAACCTTGCGGCGATGAGCCAAGCTGTGAAGCTTGGCATCCACCAGTTTTACGTCGCCAATGAGCCTCTTAGCTCTGCGTTCCACCGAGTCAAGCGCATTAAGTTGGTACTAAGTTGGTAGGTAAGTGCATGTGGAATTTCTCAGTACATACAAACATTTACGCGGCTATTTCTAACCACCGCTTGTAGGTCTTGGTAACATACATCCTATCAGCGAGATCCTTAACTAAACTGTAATATTACATGGGATGGGACTTAAACATAACTCGTGAAATGTGGGTGTACTCATGTACTGCAGGTACAGTTCTGCCTCACCCTCCGGGGATTACAAGCGTCATGTTAATGTGTTTAACATGTTTGTTTCAGTAACGAATATTCCCTGAATATCCACATGAAGGTTCATAAAACGGAGAAGAAGTATGGTTGTGATCAATGCGACAAAAAGTTTGGGAGCAAGCAACGATTGGCCGTGCATTTGAGGTAAGTACGAGGGCGGCACTGAAAATTTCGGGAATCAAGGAAGAAAAACATTACTATTTAAAAATGTATTTATTGCTTTTCGAAGTATTCTCCGCGAAATTTGACACATTTTTCCATACGATGGAACCAATCTTTGAAGCAACCATTCCATTCGGAAGTTGGGGTCTCCAAAATGGCCGTTTTGTAGGCGTCCACAGCTTCTTCAGGTGATGAAAATCTCTGTCCACGCAATTTATTCTTTATTTTAGGGAAAGTATAGAAATCATTAGGGCTTAGGTCGGGGCTGTACGGCGGATGGTCTAATGTTTTCTTGCTCTAAAAACTCTTTTGTTCTGTGCGCGGTGTGAGAACTCGCATTGTCGTGATGGAGGATGATGCGGCGGTTGCAGTTCTCTTTACGGAGTTCAGAAACGACCTGTGGCAAACAAATGCTAGCATACCATTCTGCATTAACCGTTCTTTGTCCCTCAAGAGGAATAGTCGTAACATGGCCGGTTTTGGAGGCAATCGTGGCCACCATTTTTTTTGCAACACTCCGTGAACGAACATTTTTTGTTGGCTTTAACTCATTTTCGAACACCCAAACTCGTGACTGGTTTTTGTTTCGGGTTCGTACGCATATATCCAGGATTCGTCACCTGATACGATGTTGTATACAGCATTTGAGGATCCTGCGTGGAATCTTTCGAGAGTTCTGACGCACCAAGTAACGCGAGCCGCTTTTTGCTCTTCACAGAGCGAATGCGGTATCCATCGGGAAAACAACTTTTTTACAACTAATTGTTCATGCAAGATTATTTGTATTTGACTCATGCCAATGTCTAAAGTTGCCTGAATTTGGCGGTATGTCACATGTCGATCTTCCTCAATCAGCTTACGCACAGCATCAATGTTTTCTTGGGTGACTGCAGTTTTTGGACGACCTTGACGGGGATCATCACTGAGCTTGACACGTCCACGTTGAAATTCAGCAAACCAGCGATAAATTGTGGTTTTGGATGGGGCTTCATCACCAAATGCAGAAATCATCCGGTCAACACACTGTTTTTGTGTTAAACCACTTCGAAAGTCATAATAAATCATCGCTCTTGAATTTTCTCGAGTCAATTCCATTTTCTCAACGACTAAACAAGTTTGACAAAACCTTGTGACAAGACCGAGAATCTTTTTTTAAATAAATAAATGGTATTCGATTTTTAAAACCAAGGAGTTTTCAATTAAAAAGATTTTAATATGACAGGAACAGTGGAAATATTCCATTCCCGATACTTTTAGTGCAGCCCTCGTAATAATAGGTAATAGTTACAGTAACATCCTTTGTTCTTGTGTTTTTCTTTATATTTGCAGTTCTTATTCTATCAGGTAATAGGTAATACGGGTTGGTGTCCGCAACTCAACGTCATTGCGTGTATTTTGCGTATG
Source organism: Dryobota labecula (assembly GCA_947523025.1). Taxonomy (NCBI): domain Eukaryota; kingdom Metazoa; phylum Arthropoda; class Insecta; order Lepidoptera; family Noctuidae; genus Dryobota; species Dryobota labecula. The sequence goes on from OX383314.1 coordinate 5,859,391, forward strand.
GATGAGAATATCGATTATTCGATCCATCCCAGCTCTTCAAGAAAGCCAGCAACGCCTTGGTGTTACTGATAATCTCACGGAGGGTACCCGGATTCCCGAAGTACTTGGTCCTGGATGTGGCGACCACCAGGCAGTTTAGTAGTAAATAAGCTGCTGTCTCGTCGCCCTCCATGCAGGCCTTGCACAGCGAACTGTCTGTGACTACTATGATATTCTATTACATAGCCTCATCCCCGACGTCCGAGAACTAAGGATGCAGGGGCGTAGCTAGTAGCTACCGCCGTATCAGCCGTATCAATGATACGGGGCCCCCGACGCAACGTGTGTGTAAAATATTATCCAAAAACCAAATTCTAATTGATAAGAGCTGAAAATGTAAAAGTTAATGTTAATGTAATTTATTTATGGCTTACAAAGGCTTGCATTCATTTAGTAAAATCACACAGAAAATCTAAGCTACCCAAGTCAGGGTGCTCTAACATTCGAGCTCGCTACGCTCGCTCTTGTATTCTTTTATTAAAATAACAATGACAGCTTAACCTATTATCCCTGTGGAGCTCGCTTCGCTTGCTCTTACATTTTCTTAGTAAAATCGCAACGACAGCATAACCTAGTATCTGAGTTAAGGTGCTCAAATTTTCTAGTTCACTTCGCTCGCTCTTGCATTGTCTTAGTAAAATTATAATGGAAACTTAACTTGCCATGTTAGTACGCTATTTTGTAAACAAAAATCCCTTCCTTAGGAGTTTACCATACGCGAGCCCAATGCAGATTGGTGGACGTCACATGTCTTCGAATCTTTGGTTCTAGGACATGCCGGTTTCCTTCACCGTTTTGAGAGCAGTGCTGATGAAATTAATCGCTCCAGCGCAAAATACCAAATTCGCAAAATAATAGAATTGTAGAGAATAGTATTGTAGATTTGTGATTTACACAATACCTACCTATGACAATAAAAAATAAAAAAATGTTTCAATTCATCATCCTTATATAGAAAGAATCTCTTGTACAAGATGTCGAAATACACCAAAACCAATTTCACTGTCCCATGAAAAAATAAAGAAAATTATTAATGATTGCTTTAACAATTTCATTTCAATGGAGGAGTGTTTAGTTTAGAACGTTTAAATGCTTTGAGCTCAAATACGGAGAAGAGACTTTTTTTTTTGGTTAATTATTATTGATGATTTGGTAAATATCGAGAACAGTTTTTTTGTTGATTAAATTTTGTTTGTTACTGTACAAAATCAGTTATTTTGCGAATCTGGTATTTTTCGAATCTGGTGTTCTGCGAATCTGGTGTTCTGCGAATCTGGTATTTTGCGCTGGAGCTAAATTAATTAGACAAAGTAAAGCCTGTATAATATTGTTATAGATCACATTCCGGTATAAAGCCGTTCTCCTGCCCTCAATGCGCGCGCGGCTTTGCGACGCAGTCTAATTTACGCGCGCACAGTGCGGTGCATTGCCACAGTACACAGTTCTATTGTGTGGAGTGTCATAGGTACTATAAGACTGCGAAGAGTCTGAAACGGCATTTCAATGAGTCAGCGAAGCATGTGGGTTTGAAGAGTGAAACGTGAGTTCTTTTATTCGAGAGTTTTAGTTTATTTATTTATCCTCCCACTGGAACGCCCTAAAGCAATTACACCAACGAAGCAAAAACCATCCATCCTGTGCGCAGTGGACATCAAATGAGCGGCGATGGATTACGCGCACTCACGCAGCGTCAAGACGGGTATTTTCTCGTGGTCCTACTATTTTGTCCTACCAGTAGCTCCACGAGGGTATGTTATTGCTGTTAGTCCTACTGAAGTTTTGAAACCAAAATATACCTCCTATAGGTACAAAGAAATTAGATTAGGTATGGGGGTATCTCAGTTTCAGTCGTCATACTGCCTTGTCTTTATATCTTAGAAAGCATTTTGTATGTTCGCAAAAACAAAGTGCCCATGATGATATGACATGATAATGAATACAAATAAAAATTACAATAGGTCTTGCATTAAATGGTTTATTAAAAAAAAAAAAAAATAATAATAATGAATTACTTGATAACATTCTAAAATCTCAATTAGAATTAAGAGTCTATACTACCTCAACGCCACCTCACTCTGTATCTCGCTCGCACACTATTGCTACCGGTCACGCGAGCAAGCGAGACAGGGCGGCAGGGAAAAGGCTTCAAGGCGCCGATAGTTTAGGTAATTTCTTTTTACGGTGAAAATAATGGTCATTTAAAAAAAGTAAATAACATAAGACCAGGGCCTCAAGTCTGCTAGTACAATAGTGTCAGAATGGTCTCTTCATTGTGAGTTTTTGACAGATTTGCCATACAAACACTGTCAAATACTCACAATGGCGAGACCATTCTGACACTATGACTTGAGGCCCAGGGCCTCAAGTCTGCTATTACAATAGTGTCAGAATGGTCTCGCCATTGTGAGTATTTGACAGTGTTTTTACGGCAAATCTGTCAAAAACTCACAATGAAGAGACCATTCTGACACTATTGTAATAGCAGACTTGAGGCCCTGCTTTATAGTAAGTTCAGTTAATATGCAAAGTTTCATTATCTAATTTGAAGTATCTTTTGAATACCAGCGGTTTATTGTTCGGTTTGGAGGTAACTTTGGTTTTTTTTTCTATCGAGAAAATTTTATGGAATCGTGTTTTCGGCTAACATAGTACTTAATATTAATCCTCAACTTTACCATATATTTATTTCATTAATCCTCAACTTTACCATATATTTATTTCAAAACGAATGCTGCAGTATTTTCGATATAACGGAGGATCTTGCTAAGCCATTTGAGGTAGTATAGGCCCTTAATTCATGGTGTTAATAAAACAACCAGGCGGTATATTTTGGTTTCAAAACTTCAGTAGGACCAACAGCAATAACATACCCTCGTGGACCTACTGGTAGGACAAAATAGTAGGACTACGAGAAAATACCCGTCAAGACACGTCTCCATTAGGGCATACATTCCGGAATTCCAGAATTTCGTAATTCCGGAATTCCGTAAAAAAAATCTGATATTACAATTCCGGATTTGAGAGGAGTAATATCTGAATTCCGATATTCATATTTTTTTTTGATATTTTGATTATTATTTTATCTAAACGCAACCAAACTAGTCTGTGGAACTTTCCACAAGCCGCTAGACGGCCAATGTTTAATTAGAGTAATAAGGGAGAAAGATGTTTAATTTGTTACTAAAAATGATTAAAAGACTGATATAATTTATATCATTCTTTTAATCATTTTTTAGATTTATAATTAAATTATAAATCTTGTTTGATTTGAAACAAACTTTAATACTTACCAGTTCCGGAACCAGTTGCGGAATTCCGGAATCAGATCTCCAGTATTGGAACTCAGTTCCGGAATTGAGAACCGTCCGATATTGCATGCCCTAGTCTCCATGGTTCCAAAACTCCATACATATTGCGCACATTCTTTGCGATTTTTACGAGACTCAATGAATTGTTTTACCTATAGGATAATAAAAACTTTTGTGTACTAATAAGTTTGCTTTCAGGTACTCATGTAAAGACTGTTTCAAACAGTTTTCTACTGAGAAGTCGTTGAATTATCATATAAGCACCCGACATGGTACTGAACACCGCTGTACTCAGTGCGATAAGGTTTGTATTATATACATAAACTCACCCCTTCTTAAGAGGGCCCTTCCCGGTCCGTCTATCATCAACGCGAGCATGATTAAAAAGCTTGTTGTTTCATCCAGCGCAATGTTAATGCTAACAGGCAAGTGAGAACGCAATAATATTGAACGAAAAATTGTGTGCGGAAATTTCATAAAACTCGTTCCAGGAAATACGTGTTTTTGAGAAAGCCTTGCAAGTTTGTGAAATAATTGTGTGTCATTTAGAATCTCCATTACATGTGCGATGTTTCTATGCAGATGTTTTCTTTATTTTTACAATTTATGAGTACATTTTGAACGGCCAAAGTTCAGGTAAATTGTGAGCAAAAAGCAGATTTTTGGAGGCTTATACTGAATTTGATTCGCCAAATTTTAATTTTTTGCTTTCACAGAGACCTAGATATAGTGCACATGATACCAATTAGTTCAAAATTTTCATTGAAAGATGTGTTTCTACGCTATAATCACGTACGAGCGTTTGTATCAAAAGTATTACGGGTTGGCCGATTTTAAATTCCCATCGCAGAAACTACAGAACGTCACCTGTTAATTACATATAGCTCATAAAAAGCGTTCGGTGACGATCGCGAAACCATAAGTTTTCAACGCGCCTAAAGAAGTTTTCACAAAAAAAAAAATAAGATAGATTGAGTCGACATTTCCTATCTGACTACCCTTGAGAAGAAATGGCGAAACAAACTCAGGGCGAATTTTTTTTAAAGGCTTCAAAGTTAATTATCCCTTGTCATAGAAATAAATGCCTCTTTTCATGCAGATAATTAGTTTTTTTTTATGGTAAGGCGAGGTTCTTCGAGCGTGCATTTTTGTTCTTGAGGTGGCAGCTAGGCACGAATAAATTGTGCCGCGAATTTCATTAAATTTGGATTGAAAATTATATGTTTTACGATATTAACAATGTTAAACCCGACAGACATTACATCATCACAGACGTTTATTTTGATGTGATTTTCAATTCATAATGTGGTATAATATTGAAATAAAATGATTTGAATCTACAAAATAAGGGTATGTTTGGATTTTGTTTCTATCGAGCGAACTTTATCCAATTCTGTAACGAGTACCCGACGTACCTACAGAAAGGTCTCAAAAGCAACATATAATTTTTTCACCTGTTTAATCATTACCGTTTCTAAATAAAAAGACACTAAAATTACATTTCCTAGAGGTTAACTTGAAGAACCTCGCCTTAAAGTATTAAAGCGTGATGTCACAGTTTATCATGTAGTGGCCAAATTTATCCAAACGATTTTAATCTTTAAAATGTTGACGATTAAATTCAAAATCGAACGAGAAAATTTTGACAGGTTGAACGAGAAAATTTTCAAAAATTTTAAAATTTTCTCGTTCGATTTTGAATTTAATCGTCAACATTTTAAAGATTAACTTTAAAATGTTGACGATTAAATTCAAAATCGAACGAGAAAATTTTCTCGTTCAACCTGTCAAAATTTTCTCGTTCGATTTTGAATTTAATCGTCAACATTTTAAAGATTAAAATCGTTTGGATAAATTTGGCCACTACATGATAAACTTCAACATTCAAACGTCAACATTTTAAAGATTAACTTTAAACTGTTGACGATTAAATTCAAAATCGAACGAGAAAATTTTGACAGGTTATGGTAACATGATGTGCTGGGCACCGTACTTATTGTAAATTTTTATGTTATTGCTAGAGATAGGATATTCGGATGCTTATTCACCTAAAGTTGAGATGTTTGCTATTATGGAAAGCGCTTTTTTTTTAATTATAACTAACACACACCACCCCTACTCTTGCAACCTTTTTTTTTTTTTGACGCTGAGAAATGCATTACGCATGCCCGCTCGTCGGGGGACGAAACGGGGTATGTGGGACTTCCTGCCAAAATGGCAGTATACCCACTAAAACTCAGCGGAGTTCCGTCATCGCCTTGATGGGAGGGTCATGGGAAACCGGCTCACCCTTTACATCCACAGCCCTCCCGGCGCATGCCCGCCTAGCTGGCGGGCCCCGCATGCCCTATGCCTGGCATGCCATACGGGAATGACTGGGAACACCTGGCCATTCCCGTCCGACACTGGTGGAGGCCTGTGCAATGAAGGCAAGGGTGCCCCGCACCCGTTGCCTGCTGGCCTCCACCTGGGACCCCGCGCCAGACGACCCCGCGTCCAGGCGCCCCTGGTCCCCCCGCGACGGGTCAGGTCAGTGGCCCCGCCGCCAACCACTTTTCAGCCGCAGAGGATAGGGAGAGCGGCCAACGCAATACCGACACCCCTCTTCCTCTGCGGCCCCACCGCGGTCGCCATCTTACGGTGGCGACCCCGTCAAGGCCGTGGAAGGTAGGGATAACGGCTCACCGCAATACCGGCACTCCTCTCCCGCCGCGGCCTCTCACCCTCTGCCGCGATGTCGCCTATTCCACATCGAGGCCTGCCTCAGTTGCGATGTCGCCGAAGCGGCAACCTACGGCCGCTACGTCGTCGGCATATCCGCAATAGCCCTGACGAGCGGCCCCCTCCTCGGGTTCCTCTTAGCTTCACTGTGGCCCTCCAAGCCGCGGCTACTGAGCCCCCCCGCCTCGACAATGCGGGAACCCACCGGGGGGCTACTCTTACACCCTACATACACATATTTGCATAGGGGGTTAAAATAATTTTAAATAAATATGCATCTGAATAGTTATGCAATCTAAGAATCCCGGGTATTTTTTTTTTTAATAAATATTATTTTAAAAGTCGCTTCCATACTATACACCCGACTAGTTATGCATTGCCGGTATTCCTGGCATAACGGGATATTTTATTACAAAATAAAACAATATTTTTAGAAGTCGCTTCCATACTTTCATAGCTAATAATTAACTTTAGGTAAATATGCATCCTATTATCCGATCTCTAGTTATTACAAACTGTTCTTCTTGATAATTTGTTTTTATTTTGTTTCAGACGTTTTCCAGCAATTCCAACCTGAATAAACATATTAAATGTATTCATACAGCAAAATAATTGTAAATTAAATAAATATTTTTTACATATAATTAGTATAATAATATTTATAACCTTTGCTTATTTCATAATAGCAATACTGTAGGTCAGTTCCACTTAGGCCCTACGTCATGCTCTACGGCGGCAGGGTTGGTATAAAATAAACCGTGTATTCCCGTTCGTCCCCCCAACTTCGTCCACCTATTGGGACGAACGGGAATTCAGGAATTCGTTATTTTTTTCCCGATCGTCCCACTGATTTTGTTGGTGGGACGAACGGGAATAATTTATAATTTTTTCTTTGAGACCCATTGGTCCCACCAAATAATTTCATACTGGTTGTTTAAGTGTGATACTCAGGATACAGGTTCAATAATGCAAATACAAAAAGAAAAAAAAAACAGAATCACCTTAGAGAACATAGATAAAACATAGATTACTTTAATGCCAAAGATTCAATAAAACAAATACAAAAAAAAAAAAAACAGAATCACCTTAGAGAACATAGATAAAACATAGATTACTTTAAGTGAGTATCACACTTAAACAACCAGTATGAAATTATTTGGTTAGTACTCAGCTAACAATAATAACAATCTCAAAAGACCCAAAAAGATGCTCGGCGCGTGGACTCACCGCTTGCGATTCATACATTGCGCGCTAGAAGATTTTTAGGTATTTTGAGATTATTATTATTATTGTCAGAGTAAGGTGATTTTCCTGTTTTTTTTTTTGTATTGGTTTTATTGAATCTTTGGCATTAAAGTAATCTAATTATTACACCATTGTCTTATGTTTCCTCTACGGGGTACGGTGAGGAATTTACCCGTGCATTCACCGCTCCCCAGGAAGGTCAACCTTCATGGTCCAACGGGCCCTGTCATCTAACCTGATTGACGGACAACTGTACCTTCGGCGGAAGCCCTTTTCCGTTAATGCAGATTGTATTCAAATATGGATACGGATTTCCTGTTACTGGATATTTTGAATTTTTGATAGTAAGTACCGGTTTGTTGTATGTAAGGTTATGGAGTGATACAAGTAATATATTTTTTTTGAACCTTGCCCCACACTAGGAATTTCTCCTGTATTGTGGGTGCGTTTACAAACATTTAAACTTAAATACACTTGCAGCCAGACCAGTGCCAGTTTTAGCATTACCGGCGCCATGGGCGAGCTTTCTATGGCGCCCCCTTTGTACTCTTCACTTCACACGTGAAAAAAAAAAACAGTTTTTTTTTTATACAACCGTTTTATTTCTATAAAACCAATTTTATTTCTATAAAACCTACCCAATGGCTTGGCACGCGACGATGGGACGAGACCGGACGGAATGACCATAATGCCTTGAAAGTTAGGTCGGCCTTTGGTGTGGGATGCAACATGTGTCGACACCCTTGCGCCATCCCATCTTCCTCACGGCGGGCTGTGCTGGGTCGGCTGCTGCAGGTGCAGAAAACCTCAAACGGCGCAAATATAACAACCTTATTGGGAGCTATATGTTTGAGCCGTTTGGGGTTGAAACTCTAGGTCCGAGTGCCCACTTGGTTTTTCGAGACATCGCCAAGCGGTTGGTCGACTCTTCTCGTGACCAGAAGGCTGGCCTATTTCTTGGCCAAAGAATCAGCATTGCCATACAACGTGGCAATGCTGCCAGCCTTTTGGGCACTTTTCCTGTTGACAGCGATGCGGACGAATTTTTTGATGCCCTTTGATTCTTTCCCCTCCCTTTTTTTATTATATTTATTTATTCATTAACAAGCAATTAACAATGTGTTGAACATTACATATTAAATAAAATTATCACATGCAAAAACAATACATATAAAACCTTAAAAAAAACTTTTTTAGCTTTTCTATCGTTAAACTCTGTTTTCCGCAATTTCATTTTCGATTGACAACACTGAAAAAAATGTTTACTTATACATAACCAAACTTTCGTCAACATGTAACACAAAAAAGTGACCACATAACTATGCAACATGTAACCAAAACCTGTGCTGGCTGTTGTGTATCACTTTTATTAAATCAAGTTAACTTTTATAAAGTCTTGTCAAACATTGATTATTCCTGATATAGCCGAAGTAGTTAGGCTAAATATTTTTTTCAGTGAAAGTTGCCAAGTTTGCCAATCTCGATTGAGATAAGTAATGTGGGTTTTATCAGTTTAAGCTTAGAAAAAGTCCTTTCCCCACTCACTACCGTTACAGGTATAGTGACCAATAAACTCAATGGAAGGACTAGACGGGATACCAGACATGAAGGAGCGCGCCTTCATACCTGGCGCCCTTGGGTGGTCGCCCAACCGCGCCCTACCCTAACGCCGCTACTGAGCCAGACCCAGAGCAACTACTTGTAGGTCATACAAATATTTGTTCCGTGCGGGAATCGAACCCGCGACACGCAGCGCAGCAGTCAATCGCTTAACCACTGCGCCAACCAAGTATGACGTAATTTAAGCACCAAAGGGGAGTGGGGGGTCTTTGCTATGATTATTTTTGATGACATGGGGGACGGGGGGTCTGGATAGTGATTACGTCAGCAATATTTATTTATTTACTTTTCAGATTTTTCTGCTAATTTAGTTGATTTTGGTCTGAACAAAGATGGCAACCCCATGTTCAGGGATTCCCCAAAATAATTGATATTGCTTACTCGCTCTCACGCGGTGTTTTATGGTTAGAAAGAAACGAAGTAGGGAAATTACTTAAATGGGCATTCAATTAATTTATAGTCTTTAAATATTCCTTAATTCTAGACTCATTAATAACAATGAAAAACCTGAACATATTAAAAAAAATATCAATGTTTACGCAACCATATCGCGGGTCTCAAACCATAGGGGTGTATCCACAATACCGTTACTTTTCAGGAGAGACAAAAAACTTAATAACTTTTTATGTGATTGAGCCAGCTTGTTGTGTTTTTGAATGTGCCCATTTATCGACACCTCCCGCGCACAAGGTCGTATCTTTAAATTTGATGTTTCAAGAGAGAGATTTTAACCAGGGCTTTAAATACCGGTAAATTTTTATAACGTGACCTTGTATTGTAAGAGTTAACGTTATTATTAAAATAACGGTAATCGATAAAACGTTATTTATGCGACTATTAATTTTATCGTTATTTTAAACGGGTGAAATGTAAGTAGTGGGGCCTGGGGCGTGCGGCGCGGCGGTAGCCCGCCCTCGCGCCTCTCTGATGCCGTGCCGATCAAAACGTTGCCTGAATCTGCCTGATTCTTACTCACAGAACGGCAACGTAGCTAAATTAACGTTAGTTATCGTATTTTTGTTAATGTTAATTAACGTTATATTACTGGTAATGTTATCAAGTAACGTTAAATTTTTGTAACGTTTCTAGGTATAACATTGAAATTTAACGTTACGTAACGGTTATTATTTTGTTATTTGGTAACGTTAACAAGCCCTGATTTTAACGTCATCTTTGTGTTGATCAGCCGCAAAACATAATGGGGTTTATTTATAAACGCTGCTTAAAGTTAAGTAATGATTAGCGACTGTTTAACCATACATTTTTGACGTTTGAACGTCACTTAACTTTAAGCAACGTTTATGAATAAACCCCAATATGATATGACTATTAGGGGGTTAGAAACTAGGTTTTTAGTGAAAATATGAAAATATCGTTTTTAAGAATGTGTATTCCAATTCCAATACACGTGGCAGGCTGTTTCAATTATCATCACTCAGTCAATCGTCATTTTCCGTGGAGAATGGAAAAGACAACAACAATTTATTGTGAGGACTAAGTAGGTACAGTAGGCTGCAGCATAAGCGAAACTGGATTTAACAGTCAAAAAAGTAAAAAAAAAAAGTCTTTCCTTTACTGAATTTAACACCATCTATCGCAATTTCGCAAAGTAGCAGAACCAAAAAGACGCTACTTTTCAATGGTGCCGATTCCCTAAGCTTGTTCACAAACTAAACTAAATTTAAGTTCAGTGGATCTTTTTCTTTCTATTTCATCAAGAAAAGGACAGAAGATAAATTTTAGTTTAGTCCTGTCAAATTAATCAGCGCTTGACGTAAATTGACGTAATTTTAGTCGGCAAGTTTTAAATCACGTCTAAACTTGTAAGGAGTGACAGGCGCTGATTTATTTGAGAGGACTTAAATAAAATTTATCTTCTGTCCTTTTCTTTTACTTATATCTCCAAAATGGTGCGTCCTATCGCACTTTTTTTTCTTTTTTTCACACAAAAAGTGAAAAATTCCACAAAAAACACGTCGCAGCCCCCCCATGCGCGCCTCCGGCTCTAATAAAAACCATAGGCAAACAAGTACAACGATGCGAGGCCGAAAAAAAAAAACCACGTGGGATCACGATTCTCAAATTCGATTTAGTTGTGTCAAACTTATTTTTAAATTTAGAGAGTTTTGTTTGCAGAATAGCTTTAAGATTCTCACAGCCAAAAGTAAGGAATTTTAGTGATAGTTCAGTTAGTTTAGTTCGGTGTACAAGAGAATCGGCACCATTATGACTGCTATTTTTTTATAGCGGTACACTAATATGCTATGTTTAAAAAAAAAAACAACAAGAGTCTAAAATATGTAAGAATATAAACATACTTAAATTATATTATTTCCACTCTTCTCCCTTTTCTGTTTGCGAAATCCTTAATAATCTCGTGTATGTCTCTAAGGCCTCCTCTATGGATATTGTTGCTAAAGTTAATCTTTCCTGGCTCATTGTTGAGCGCAGGTAATTTTTTATAAGTTTGAATTTAGAAAAGGACCTTTCTGCGCTTGCTACGGTAACTGGCATAGTTAGCAAAATTCGTAATGCTATGGTGATGTTAAGGCAAACAGCTGTCAAATTGTTTAAGTATATAAATTCAACTTTGAACCTTATCCTGTAGTGATAAAGTTGAAAATGTATTAAAGAAATTTGACAGATTGTAGAAGCTTGATGTGCTGGCGTCTGTACAATGATGAACACAGACAACAAAGAATGGACTCTTCATTGTGAGTTTTTGACAGATTTGCCATACAAACACTGTCAAATACTGACAATGGCGAGACCATTCTGACACTATTGTAATAGCAGACTTGAGGCCCTGATGTATTGTTTGTAGACTAAATCCGGGAAATTCCCTGAACATCTATGGTCATGACGTCCATTTACGGTGTTACCATAATTTGTTATCCAAAATATACCCAACTGCCTTCGCTCAATATACCTACAAAAATACTCACGTTCAAAAATATCGTTACAATATACTGAAAAAGTATTAAAATACTGAATCTGGTCACACTGGTTTTGGCACTCTCGTTCCTTAAAGTCGGGGAATCCCCGTGACCCCACCCCGCTTGCGTCGCGCGCATCGCATCGGGTTACGTTCATAATTCATTTAAACAAACTCACGGCGCACGGTGGGCTGAAAATTGACTTTCATAGACTTAGGGATATCAATTTAAGGGTGTCGCTTTTTTTGGTGGGAACTGCTTCTACCAACCATTTCCATGCTCTAATAAGTCGAAAATGTTAAATTGGCGTTTAAAGGAATGAGTTTTTTTTTTTTTTGCGAAAAATGTGTATGAAACTCGCATGAAAAATCTGATTTTCTTTGGAATTGCTAGTCGAACCGTAATATCCTTACAGGGAGTCTTAATACTAATTATTTGTGATTTTTGACATACCACACGTAACGGTGACTGCTGCAGAATTAAAAAAAAAATTAAGTAAAATAATATATATTTTTTTATTTCGAAAATTATTCATTTTATTCATCAAGTCAACAAACTAAGTACTAATTAGCTACTATTATCTTCCTGGGGGCCTATTAAGAACTTTAAAAAAAACAGGCAAGTTCCAGACAATTAATTTCACTGGCTGGTTACATTTCGTATTACGACATTCCTAATTCCAACAGACTTCACGCTGGGTAGTTTGTCTATGGCTGGCTTGTAATTCTCTGCCGTAACGTTCAGAAACAATTAAATATTTATCGGTAAGTTACGGTTTTATTTAATCACATATTTTGTGGTAAAAATTTATATTAATCTAGTTACTTTAGTATAAAATTAGGTGAAAATACGAACGCACTGTATATTATGCTACCTATATAATTCATTCATATTATAATTTTTTGAGTTTGTAAATTGTCACGCGAGATTAGGTTTCCGAACGAACTCCACTTGAAGGTCAGCGGGGAATTCGACCACATGGAAGAGTATTGTTTCATTGTTTCACAAACTAATATGAACACTATCTTATTGTTTGTTTAATACTTCCTTCGTAAGAATTTTCGGGGTATAAACAAAATATGGCGTAAGCTCGTTATTGAGTATTTTCCTATTCAGTTTTTGAGTATGTTCCTATTCAGTGTAAGAAAGTTCTTAGATATGATATTTTAAAGTTGTATCCGGTAAATCCGTGAATTTTGTATGACAGTCCCTGACATGTCTCAACTCCTCACTTGTTTAAGTTGATATCGTTCAATGAATGGCACTTCATCCATGTCGAACGCATTAAGGCTCTTACATACAGGCGACACGCGACGCGACACAAAGGAACAGCGTATCGCGCGACGAGCGGTGCCTTTGTGTCGCGTCGCGTGTCGCGCCCTGTTTGTAGGAGCCTTTAATTTGATCACGAAGTCGTCTCCAAGTCCTCACTTGATTAAGTTGATATTGTTGAATGAATTGCACATCATCCATGTCGAACGCATTAAGGCTCTTACATACAGGCGCGACACGCGACGCGACGCAAAGAAACCGTGAGTCGCGCGACGAGCGGTGCCTTTGTGTCGCGTCGCGTGTCGCGCCTGTTTGCAGGAGCCTTTAATTTGATCACGAAGTCGTCTCCAACTCCTCACTTGATTAAGTTGATATTGTTCAATGAATTGCACATCATCCATGTCGAACGCTTTAAGGCTCTTAAGTACAGGCGCGACACGCGACGCACCAGAAAGGAACCGCGTGTCGCGCGACGAGCGGTGCCTTTGTGTCGCGTCGCGTGTCGCGCCTGTTTTGTAGGAGCCTTTAATTTGATCACGAAGTCGTCTCCTTTTGTTCATTGATTCGTTATTTTGATCAGAAAAGTCACTTTCCAGGAACTCAAACAGTTCATATTCGTCGCACATAATATTTTCTTTTGTTATTTATTTATTACTCGAGTAACTTCGGCAAATAAACCCAAAACAATTCAATAAAAGCTCCTCTGAAGTAGCGTAAACTGAATGGATTGTGAGGTTACTTTTTGACAAGTTGTTATATGAAAAGAAATGTCAAACGAACGTTCGTAATACGGTATTGCCAGGCAATATTCGGGCAGAAGTCGGCCAGGGTGTCACGTGACCGCTGACTGGCTTGTTTAACGAGTTCATAATACGAAATTGCAAGGCAGTTCTGTTTACGCTGTAAACTGCCTGGAAATAAGAGTTCATAATAGGGCCCCTGGCCTAATTAAGGACTAGCATTCAACAATACAAATCATAAATTATTATCCTATTCTGAAAAGTGAGTAGGTAATTATGATCATGAGTTCCAGTAAATACTTTACCATCATTAAGGACTTTTACCAGCTCATTTTAATGAAAATAACTAGTTACCATAGGTAAATAATAATTAATTCCAATTCTTTAATCTACTAAATACAATTAAACAATTTAAAACATAAATATAAATTAAACAATTTACACCAATATACAATTAATAAACCAACTACTAACACGCAATAACAAAACAATTAACATTCAATATCACTCTCATCTGATTCTAATTCGGAGTCAGAATCCAAATTATTCAAATCCAAAAACTCGAACGGAGCTTTTGGTGACTTAATTAGATCTAAAGTTTCAACGAAGAAATCCTGTTTTTTCTTAGCGTCTAGCTTCGGTCTTTGTGCAGAGATCAAAGAATCAGACGAGAGAATAAGGTTGTTCAGGATATCGTCATTCGAAGCTTGCCAGGGTCTTCTTGCGCGAATGGTGTTCCCGAAACCTCCTAAAATCTTTGTTGCGGGCTTCTGAGGCTTCTTCTGAGAGCCGATTCAGATTGGAACAATATCATTATTGGCGATTATATCAGCAACTTATGGACGGTAGATGACATGTGGTACCAGTCGTATAACTCTACGTACTTTTCTGCAGTTATGGAGGTATATTCTTTAAATCGGATAACATTGATTTGCTCTCCGAATGTTATTGCACAGCAAATCTTCTAACAAGCTCTTCATCCAACCCTGTAATGGCTGCCGTTTTAGCGGGGGATTCGAATAATCTTCTTGCTGTATTCCCGTCATTTGTTGTCCCTGAGCCTTGCTTTACAATATCAATCAGAAGGTTGAGTTCATCCTTAAATTTGTCTTGAATATATATTTTTTCTTTTTTCTAATAATGTCTTGTGCTCATTTGCTCTTGCAGCTCACTTCTTAAAATCAAGTTTGTATGCTATATGCAAAAGACATTCCATTGTATTTATACGGGCATGTAACGATGACAATACAAATTCCAAAGCTCTATCGGATACAGTCTTTGTTGATACACAATCCAAGCGGTTCATTTCTGAAGGTTTAGATAAACACAGGTAGCAGGTTGCGTTCGATCTAGCTTCTGAAAGGTACGTGCAGCTTTTAGCGTCAATCATTGTCATCTTCAGTTCATGAGTTACCTTATTACTGCTGCACTCAGTGGGGATAAGGGACTTAATTTCGTGATCCATATGCCTTTTGTGACTGACCACCACTTCTTCACTCTCCTTCACAAATGTAAATTGCACAGGACGGCAATATAACACTGAGCATGGTTTTGGATTCGTCCATATACTTTCATCTCCAGCATCAGCAGTCAGAAGTAAAGGCACCAAGGACGTCATAAATATACTGGAATCGTCTTGTTGCCCCTCCATTTTCTGTTTGTATCGGCTTTGGTTTGAAGAACCATCAAATCCCCACTTAGATATGAGCTTCAAATCTCTGTTTTGAACACGTTCTGGAAGAGTTTCAAGGATCCTCTTTACTTTAATGTCGAATAATGCTTGAAGCGTAATTCTTGCTGATGAATCCGGTACAGTCAGTGATTGCTTCGAAGGATAACATTGTTGCTTTGCCTGTTGCACTTTGTAATAAGACGCGTAAACATCTTTTGCACCTTCCCGGATAGTCATCTCTCGCAGCGTGATGTATTGCCACTTAGAAAGCTTTAATGAAAGGAACAAACATAGCGCCTTTTCTGGTGTAAAGGTAGTAATCTGAACTGGCTTCTTAAGATGTTCCTTAATTTTAGTAGCTTCTTCTGAATTTTTCAGCATATATTCAATAACAGATGCTATATCTTCACGACCATCTTCTTTTAAAAGTAATGCAGCTGAATATGCCACTTCAGTTGACTCTTTGCCATTATAATCGTCAGACCTTCTCTTCTTTTGTTTACTTCCTAGATCCTCGAATGCTTTTCTAGGTCTTTTTGTCATAGTACCAATACCAATGAACGATGTCGATGGTTCTGGACTAATCACATGTCCGCTAGATCCTTGGTAATCTTCTTCAATTGATTGTGGCAAAACTAAACTTCTTGACACGCAATCCGGCCAATCGACATCAGCCTGGAGTCAGTTTTCGTACTGTTTTCTAAATGTATCAAGGATACGATGAGATTTCTGCCATCTTTGTGAAGCAGCTCGTGCAAATCTTCGACAAAATTCGTCCAGCGGTACACGATCTTCGTCAGTAATTTGATCACCTAGACTATCCACCACTGCTCTGAATCATGATGAAACGAAGTACCTTCACCTCTCAGAATAACAAACAAGTCTAAATTCGTACGTAGACTTTCCATTGTAAGTATATAACGGTCGCGGAATAATAGTAGTAGTCCGAAAGTTTAGAATAAACTGAACTATTAGCTGAAAAATAGTTTATTTATATGTCTCCAAAAATCAAAAATGTAGGTGAATAGTAAATTATTTTTTCTTAATTACCCTCACTAACGATTCTAATCAGTTTTCCTAGCAAAAGCGTTAATGATGGTAGTGTTTACTGGAACTCATAATCCTAATTACCTAGACACTTTTCAGAATAGGATAATAATTTATGATTTGTATTGTTGAATGCTAGTCCTTAATTAAGCCAGGAAGATAATAGTAGCTAATTAGTACTTAGTTTTTTGACTTGATGAATAATAAAAAGAATAATTTTCGAAAAAAAAAAAAATTTACTTATATTTTTTTTTAATTCTGCTGCAGTTACCGTTATGTGTGGTATGTCGAAAAATGCAGCCCACCGTGCAGCGGTTCTTTTGATTTTAATGCTGCCAAAGCGTAAAATTAAACCACACACGTGAATATTATCTTAGAAGACTTGTACAATAAGCGCATTATAATTATGTTTTGTTATTTACAAGGCATATGTTGCGCCTATTGTACCTACTTACTTATCGATACTCCACTACAAAGAATATGTTGTTGTGTAAGTGTAACAAAAATAATTTCGATGGCGGCGCCTCTATTGTCTTGGCGCCTGTGTACGCCGCACACAGGGGCGGCGCGGCCCTGGTAGACTTGCTGTTGCGAACCTCCGAAGGGAAGCCTTTAAGAGCGCCCACACAAAACCGCGATGCGATGCGATACGATAATTCTTGCTGTGCATTCGTGCTCTAGCTCGCACGCAGATATTTGCGATGCGTTGCGAATTCGCAGTTATGTGTGGGAGCCCTAAGGTCTCTGCACACAGCGGGCGCGGCGCGGCGGGACGGGACGCCGACGCGACGCTGTTCAGTTGTAATGTACTAGATATTACGGACGACGCCACACAGAGCGTCGCGTTACGTCGCGTCGAGCCGGACGGCTCTGTGTGGCGTCGTCCGTAATATCTAGTACATTACAACTGCTCAGCGTCGCGTCGGCGTCCCGTCCTGCCGCGCCGCGCCCGCTGTGTGCAGAGACCTTTTGGAATCGTGTTATACGCTGCTTTCGCCACTAGTAGGCTGCACGGTAACAAAACCAGTATAAACTGGCCTCTTATTCTATTGAAAGCTCATACAAACAGGCGCGACACAAAGGCACCGCTCGTCGCGCGACAAGATGTGCCTTTATGTCGCGCCTGTTTGTAGGAGCCTTGAAGCTCCGTACTGCCGACTACCAGTAAGCCAACTCAAGGTCAAAGTGTTACACCGACAACATGCGTTCGACTGTGCAGTGTACAAGGTAAGTTTTACTCACACAATGATGGCGTACGCACACAGATTTGACGTCACTCGACAAGCCCCCGCGCACACCTCCTAGACGTTTGATAAATAAGCGGCTTGAGCGCTTCATTTATTTTGTATTCGTTTATTTATTGCGTTACCTTTCCAGGAGTTAGGACTCCATTAACAGTATAGGGCTAATGTACTGTGAAGCTGTGTTGTTAGCTAGAACTTGACCGAAATTATTTAATGGTGCCGATTCCCTTGTTCACAAACTAAACTAAAGTTCATTGCATCTTTTTCTTTCTATTTCATTAAGAAAAGGACAGAAGATAAATTTTAGTTTAGTACTGTCAAATTAATCAGCGCTTGACGTAAATTGACGTAATTTTAGTCGGCATGTTTTTAATCACGTCTAAACTTGTATGGAGTAGTGACAGGCGCTTGTTAATTTGGCAGGACTAAACTAAAATTTATCTTCTGTCCTTTTCTTAATGAAATAGAAAGAAAAAGTTGCCTATCCGGCAGCGCAGAGCATTGAGGGCTTTGACAACCCTGTTTTCTCTCCTTCACAAACCCACTTCTCCTTCTTATCTGACTTCCCTTTGTCAATATTTATGCGCTGCACACAGCAAGAATCTTCGGTCCGAGAATAATCGTCTTCTTCGTTGTCCTTCTCATCGCTCTGGTTTCATAAAATCTTCTTTCTTTGTCCAGGCGGTTTTCCTTTGGAATGCGCTCTCTCAGAATATCAGGACGGTAACCAATCAGTTCACATTTAAAGTGAAAGCTCGAGAACACATACACAAGAAGTTGGCAGATTCGTCTCAAAATTAAGTTTTTGTAGGTTTTCTTGTTTAACTCTCATAACTTTTTATTTTTAGTTGTATGTATGTATATATGTATTTATTCTTATATCTTAGCTATAAATATCTTCTAAATAGTTTTTCTGTTATTGCACCTACTGTGTATTATCTCTGCATCACCCTAAGGTAGACGGGTAGAAAATGCCCAAGGCATTAAGTCCGCCTTTGTACAGTTTTTACTTGTGCATAAAGTTTTAATAAATAAATAAAAGGATGCACTTAACTTAAATTTTGTTTGGTTTGTGAACAAGGGAATCGGCACCAATGTAAAGATCTCGTAGGAAAGAAATATGGACATAAAACTCTACCCTTTTCTTCTAACTTACTTTATCTTTACTGTCAGACTTAAACGCAAGTTTATATTCTCGATATTTGACAGAGTCGAATTGTTACATCCCTATCGGATCGGTGTTAGATTCTTGGCGATTAGCGATAGTTTGCAAGTAAGTTGATTGGGGAACCCAGACGTTCATGACAACTTATTTTATTCCACACCTTTTTAATCGCGATTAAAAATAGTCAGATTAAGTCAGAAAATCTAAATTTTAGTTTAGAAAACGTCAAATTCAGAATAGCAAAAATTGCCATTTTCACTAAATTATAAACTCAGTACCATGTTAGTGCTGTCAAACTAAAATATAGTTTAGTTGTGTCACTTTAGTCAATTTCAGAATAGGAAATCGTCGTTTGACTCCTGTCAAACGACGATTTCCACAAAATTTTGGTGATTTTTAGTCTATTTTATAGAATTTTGTGACAAGAGAATCGGCACCATCGGCTGAATTGTCGACATCGGCACCATTGCCATAGAGAAATATAGATCAGAATAATAATAATAAAAGATCAATTTTTCAGTTCCTTCAACTGAGAGGCACGAATGAGTGCCTATCTAGCTGAATAATGAAACATAAAGCTTAAAGCTGTCTAGCGCTTTATAGCTTAGCTATAGAGACAACATTCCGCAACCGGTTTCCTCCTGACGTCACACGCAAGACAAACACCATTTCCACTGGCGACTGGCGAGCCGCGTCGCGCGTCACTTCATTTCAAATTCGGAGCCGAATCGCGCCGCGCATGCGTTGTGCGTACCAATTTGCCGCGAACGAATTATTGTTAAATAAATAAAAAAACGTGAATTTGTTGTTTGAACAAGTGAAAATACAGTGTTGTTGATTTAAATAATTAATTTAATTGAGTGTTCTGGTGATATTAGTGAAAGGGAACTTTGGATATAGACAGCTATGGCGGTAAAGTTTATACTTTTGTTTTCGTTTCTTAAAATAAGTCGGGCATGCATGCTTTCTATGAGGAACTTGCCAACTAAGAACTTCCTTTTATAAATATTTACGCCTTATGGAGAATTTTAATTTTATTGCTTTTGGCTCGGAAGTTTTAACGGATATTTGGATAATATTTCAGTCAGACAGAAAACAGCTCTCTAATTAATGTAACAAAAAATACCTATCCGTTTCGCTTACCTTATGAGACCTAATAATATTATTAAAATTGGCAATTTTTTTTTGCGCGAATTTTGTCTGCTCGTTATTTGTAGAAGGTACCTATACTTAAATTATTATAAACCCGCGTTCCACTGCAGCGCAACGACAGACCACTCAACTCTCCTTTCTCCAATGATATTATATTAACAGATATGTTATACATTCACAAAACCGAAAAAATTGTTCCGCGCAGCAGCGGCAGTATCTACACCCACCTTTCTTTCTTTATACATTTCGCTACAAGTAAAAATGATGGAAAAGAGATGGCTTGATAAAAACAACAAGAAAAAAAGAGACAGCTAGTGTATGCTTCAACTAAGCGTATTACTCGTCGCCATGCGTGTCGCAGACTAAAGTCAATACGTCCCAATTAGGACGTTTTCGAGTCTTCACGATTGCGCGCTCACAACATATCAGCGGCCTAAGTCTACTAATTTACAAACGTTGCAATGGTCTCGCGATTGTGAGTATTTGACAGTGTTTGTATGGCAAATCTGTCAAAAACTCACAATGAAGAGACCATTGCAACGTTTGTACATTAGTAGACTTGGCCCCCTGTTTAATATCATTGCCTTTCTCTCTATCTAGAGCGGCTGGAGCTAAATAAGTAATAATAATAATAATATATTTAAAGCCCAGCTTTTATCAAAGCAGCTGAGCTCATTCCGCCAACTATGTCATGGAACATTAATTATTGAAAAAAATGTAGTAGGGATATACTAACGTGTACCTACATGAACACAATTTTCCCCAACCTATGAGAAAAAATATTTATTAAAACATAATGCACGAGTTAAAAAAAAAAATACCGTACAAAACTGCCGCACTAACGAAAAATGCAATAACTCGATTTTGCCGCTTCCGAGAATTGTATTTTTGATTATTGAATTTGTTATGAAGTTTTAGTTATTGCATTTTTGCTTACTGAAAAACCGAGTTCCTGAAGGATCAATAAAATGTTGCTTAGAGAGAGTTAATAGATTTCGATTCGCTGACTCCAAATATATAACTCAAAATCGTCCAAAATCGAATTATTGCATTCTTCGTTAGCGCGGCAGAAAAGCGGACCTAATAAATTCCTGCCAGAGGCATTTTCTACCAGTCGACCTTATGGTGATGTAGAGAGGAAACATGGCAGGTGCAGCATAAGGGATAGGTAAAAAAAAAAAGAAAGTAACTGTCAATATACGATTAAATACAAAGGTATAGGTATAGGTACAGTGGCCAGCACATGTGACATTAAGCTACACGAAACTGTGAAATTTCTTCAAACGATTTTAAACTTTAAAATGTTAATGATTAAGTTCAAATCGAACGAGAAAATTTGACAGTTTGTGGTGGTAACTTGATGTGCTGGCCACCGTACATATATAATCTACTAGCAGCCCGTCCCGGCTTCGCACGGGTCGCTAATAGTTTCGGCAGCGCATTCGACGAAAGACATTTTAAGACTCATTTTTCTACACCTTCGGTTACATTGTTCAAATTTTACCAAGGATCCCTAATTTTTTTCAAAATGAAATGTAGCCTATGTCAAATTGGAAGAATGTAGCATTCTATTGGTGAAAGAATTTTTTAAATCGGCCCAGTACTTTTTGAGCCTATTCATTACAAACATACAAAAATAGGTACAAATCTTTCCTCTTTATAATATTATTATTAGTGTAGAGTGTAGATAAAGAATAAACTTTGTCAGGCGGCATACTGATCGGTAGAGGAGAAATAACGATCAGTAGAGGAGAAAACAAATCTACGTCTATGTACACGTCCCAAACGACTATGATGTTCAGACAGAGGGAGGGCATTCCAAAGAAAGACCGCATGGACAAAGAAAGAACGAGTAACCAGCGGTGAAAAGGGTATCGAAGAAGACGATGGCAACCCTAAGTTGAATACTAATATTTTGCATGGAGCGACCGCCAATCTGACCTCTACAACCCAGTTACTGGGTAACACGATACGGTAAGGGTGTTGCCACACCAATCGATCGATCATGGATCGATCCCATCGATCGACATGGTCGACGTAAGTCGATTGGTGTCTACTCCGTTAATTGGTGAATAATCAATTCTACCGCCGATCGATGGCATCAATTGGCGATCGATCGATTGGTGTGGTAACACTCTAAGACTGGTTATCAGACTTTCGGGCTTCTGACGACACGTAACGACTGTCAAGGATCGAAACACAAATTTAATTATTTGCCATTTACGTCAGCTAGTAGGTACACGCCAATATACCAACAAAACATTGAAAACTACACTCAAGCAGAATAAAAATAAATAAACCTAATACCTAAATAAAAGCCTCCAGGCATGAAGGCCGTGCTCGGTTACATGTGCAATACTGGATTATTTATCCTCTCCATATAATATACTCTCTATAGGTCTACAGTCTCTACCTTCAAAGTATAAATCTGTACCACATTTTGTTCATCATGACTATTAATGACTGAACAAGCTTGATTTTAATAAGTCACGCTCTATATAATTAAGAATCTTTTATTTATAGAACATTCTTAACATTTAACAATACATTAAATATTATTACAAAGGTAGGTAGGTGCTCATATATTGGCGTGAAAGAAACATTTTGATTCGTGGCCTTGTCGTTCAAATTATCATAATGATTTTGCTTTTTCTCAATCTAGTTGTTGGTGTAAACTTAAACCCGGTTTCTGAGTTGTGAATATTAAGTTGAAAACTTGTGAAACTATATATACTCCATTTGTTTCAAATAACATTAGACATTAAAAAAAACGTTTTTTTATAATCCGTTTAACCGATTTTGACTTTTATTCCGTAGGTATAAGGATGGCATTCAAAGTAAAAAACTGGTTACAATACCAACTGGGGGCCTTACTCCCGAAAACGATTCGAATTTGATTTTGTTTCCGATTCGAACTCGTTTCTTATCCGAACTCGATTTAAAACCTTACTCCCGAACCAGTTCGAATCGTAAACCAAGATTGACATAGGTTCGAGTATTATCAGCGTCGTTATGCGTATCCGGCGGATTACTTCATCGTCAAGTGCCCTTTGAGTAGTTATCTCACTCGATCTGAATAAGTAGTTCTTTGATATCGTGTAATTTGACGTTTAGTTTTGATCTAACAACTCGATATATCTATCTGTCAGATGGCGTGCGGAGTACGAACTATTCGATCCCAACGAATCTTTCGATCGAAGTTAGTTTCGCTTCGAACCATCGCACGATCGTGCGCTAGTGTCGGATTCAAGAGTATGGATCGGCATTTAATTCGAATCCAATTCAATTGATTCAGAACTCGATGCTGTCGGGAGTAAGGCCCCTGTTTACTGCAGCTGCCATTTGTCATGCCTCCGACGCAATAGAAGTCAAAATCGGTGATTCTTTTTATATTCTATCACATTATAAATTAAATTAAATTATATTAATTTTCTTTAAGTACGCTGTGCTGGTACAGCGTCTTAATAATTGTTTGCTGCACCGGACGACGTCATTACGTCAACGCCGGCTGTCGCTGAAAACCAGCGCTGGGGCTCTGTCTTGCATAAGGTCGCAGCATAATGCTGAGCGATAGCCGTTTTGCGTGGATGTGACACATTTTTCCCCCATAGTTTTCTTATTTTTTTTTTTGTGTTTGTTCTTTATTGCGTCATGTTTACAGCAAATAAACGTTTTTTCTTTCTTTCTTTCTTGTTCTTACCCCCACAAGGCCACCACGCAGTAACTGCATGGGTTACACGAAACCCCTTAGTAAGACTGGACCGTCAGACTTTCGAGCTTCTGACTACCCGCTATGACTGTCAAAGATCTACGAACGATAGCCGGGACAGTGTCTCCAGTGTGTTCAGTGTGTATTTGTCAAAATTACGGTGTTGTCAGTCTAAAAATACGGTATATGGCGGAACATTACGGGAGATCAAAAATGACGGTAACTTTATTTCACAATTAAACATAATGGGGTTTATTTATAAACGCTGCTTAAAGTTAAGTAATGATTAGCGACTGTTTAGTACATTTTTGACGTTTGAACGTCACTTAACTTTAAGCAACGTTTATGAATAAATCCCTAAGTTTCAGCCTTTTTGGACATGGAAACAAATCGTTAAAGTAATAATTTTATCGGTAGGATGGAAATCTACGCAGTTTTTGCCGGTTCTCTTAATGAGTTGCTGCGTAAATAGATTCCCAACAATAGATTTTGTTGACAACTGGTTCCTTTCTTTTTTTGTTTTCAAGTCGGTAATGTGTCTACTCCAGTACTATATTCAATAACTTCGCTTAAGTTTCGTCTACTTGTCTATGCCATCGATTTAGAATACCCATGGCTATGCACACAAGTTGATTGTACGGGGAATACCCCAGGGAATTATACAGTGTTGTCATTTTCATTTTAAAACATTGTTTCAAAAAAATAAACTGTATGTAAGATTGGGTACGTACATCATTTTTAAGACGCCACTCATTAAGACGAAATTACGGTAGAATTTAACCTGTCTACGGTAGGTGGTAGATATGTTAAAATTACGGTAGGTTTACCTAATTACGGCGTTGTTGGAGACACTGGCCGGGACCAAATAATAAGGACATGAATTAAGCGGAGAAGGGACGAAAGACAAAAGCAATGTCCGGACATAATATCTAAATTCCGTTACATCGAAGCCGTGTTTTTGACCTTGAATACATTTACAATTTATTCTATGACTGTAGTTAGGTACGGCTTTAATCTATAAAAATTGTGTAGTTCGTAACTAAAGTCGTACCTATTAATCTAGTTAGTAACTCCCCGTCTTCTCCTAACTAGTGGTGTACCTAGTCCTAAATGGGCCATAAATAAAAAAATTGGGGACCCTTTTTCGCACACTGACCGACCCAGACGACCCCACCACTCTCATCCAGGAGAGTCGTAGGGAAACTAGTACAGCTCGCAGAGTACACACAACACGCACACGATCCAAATTCCGACCTCGCTTTAGAGGTCCCGCGCGAAATCCACCCCGACCCACTATTATTATCGTCAATAATAATAGCCCTCCCCGACCCTTGACGACGCTTAACGATGTCCCAGCATGTGGTTTAGCTGAGCCTGTAATCCAAACTCCCCCGATTAATAATCAGAACCCTGATGTTATCCAGCCACCGACGGTCCCTTGCCACCCTCCCTCCGACACTGCCCTAAGCCGAGGTTCGAGCCCCACCTGGGGTGCCCTTAGCGAGCAGTCGTCTAGCTTAAGTAGACTTTAGTAAAAACTCCCCTGGCTGGAGGCGTAAACTTCGTTAGGAGCTTGCGGCACCACAGGAAAGCCCGGTTAAGGAGCAGGAACCCCCAGTGGTTATACCTCCGAGATGCCATATACAAAAAAAATAAAATAAAAAAAAAACCCTTTTTCGCAGTCTGCGACGACGTCCAAAAGGGTAATGTTCTTTTTTTTTTTTACAAAATTAGCATAATCTCTCGCTTATAAAGAAAATAAGTAAGTATTGTTAATACTTAAAAGTAACGGGACGAGGGAGTTCCATAGCGGAATAAGGAATTTAAATTCTTAAAGAATATTATCACATTTTTTTAGTTTTTCACGAATTACGTGAAAATAAATTAGTATCCAAAATAATATATTCTCATCAATAAGAATTTGAGGTAGTAGATCACACTACGAATTTTCGTTCGCTGGCCCCTGTAGCCCGGGGGCCCCGTATCATTGATACGGCGATAGCTACGCCTGCTCCTAACCTACGGTGCACAAAGTTAGTCACTTACTGAATAACAAAAGTCCAAACCCAAGATTCGCCAACGAGCAATGGAGCACAGCATGCAAGCAGCGTCAAGCAAACAGATCGCGCTAGAAACACCCCTACGCTCCATAACACAAGTAGCGGATGTTGGAGCAAAAAATGTGGGCGTCACGAGACGCCCGGCAAATGTGAAACATGGCGGGAAGGAGCCGTGACGGGACCTTCCCGTCATGCAATTAACCGTCACGCCATACAAGTCGATCGAAACCCAAGGCGCGCCAATAGATGTTTCACATCAATAACAGCCAGGTTGAAGTGGAAGAGGACTGGCCACGTCGCACGAATGCATGCACCCGGACAGATGGGCAAAGATCGTCACTCACTGGACTCCTGAGGGAGGACATCGCCGTCAAGGAAGACCGCGGCGAAGGTGGTGTGACGTGTGACGGTATAATCATGTTTGCAGGGCCTAAGAAAAGAGAGGTATGGAAGAACATGGGTGTGGCGTTTATCCAGCAGTGGGGCTCGTAATTGACTGACACTAACATTGCATCGAAGTCAAAGGGCAGTAGAGAGGGCTATGCTTGGAGTTTCCCGCCGCGATCGAATCAGAAATGAAGAGATCCGCAGGTGAACCAAGATAACAGACAAAGCCCGAAGAATTGCAAACTTAAGTGTCAGTGGGCATGGCACATTGCTCGCAGAACAAATAGCCGATGGGATCGAAAAGTTCTGGATTGGCGAGCCTGTACCGCAAGACGTAGCGTTGGAAAGACTCTCACAAGGTGGACCGATGACCTTATGAAGCTCGCAGGAATCTGTTGGATGCGGAAGCACAGAATCGATCGATGTGGCGGTGCTTTGGGGTGGCCTATATCCAGCAGTGGACGTCTTTCGGCTGAAATGTTGACGATGAAGTAAGTATCAATACATCGTTGTAAAGTTGTTCGCAGAGTTTATTGAAGTAACGTTACATCAAACTATAAAGTGCGCCGATGTAACAAGCATCGACGTAAGACTATACAATAGGGATGCCTCGATACGCCTTTTTGCCGATACGATACCGATACCGATGCTCTTATAAAAATATCGGCGATACCGATACCGATACCAATGTGCTTATTGAATTCAATAATGAAGGTAAAATAAATAAAACACAAGTCAGGTTGTTTTTTTAATTACCTAATATAAAAATAACAAATAACAGGACAAACTAAATAAAACCGACAGGTTGACATTAGTTAATAGTTTTAGTAATTAAAATTAACATTGATGAGATTTTTGTTTAAAAAACAAATTAGGCATTCTTAAGTTTTGCGGAGAAAGGTGATTTCGCAAATCTGAATAAGACCTACTACGGTGGAAAATAGTCTCTCAGATGCGACAGAACTAATTTGAAAACTAAAGTACTTCTGCGCCAATTTTTTCAAGTTTGGGTATAAGACGTCATTGCGCAAGAAAACGAACGGATCTGCGCCTTTCGACATATGAGGAGACCTTAGGTATCTCTCGACTTCTTTGAGAGAATTACAGCTCAGAGTAGACATGGGCTCATCTTCCTCGGACTCTCTAATAATATTTTCACAAACGCTCCAAAGCCCGCCCGCCACTCGTAAGCATCTCAAAACTTACAGTTACAGTACTAGATGTAAGATACATTACATTTTTAAAGCGCGATAAAAATATCGCCGATGCCGATATATCGGCAAACTTCGAGTATCGGCGATATATCGGTATCGGTATCGGATGCATCCCTACTATACAACTATCCGTATTATAAAGTAATGAAATACGAACAAACAAGTTTCGCACTAGAATAGGACACCCAACAGAACATGCATAGCTATTGATGCCGATTATAAATACAAGGAGTTGCTTGCTGCCTGTGGCTTCGCCCGCGTGGCTTTTTCTAGAATAAAGTGAGACACGAAGCAACAAAATACGATCTAGAGGAATGTGGCCGTTTTTCTTTAGATCGAATTTTGTTGCTTCGTGTCTCAATATGAAACTTGATAAAAAGGTATTAGAAATCTCTAGACACACTTACCGAGGTTACTGATAGAGCCGTTTTTCATAATTCCTCCTCAGTCACCACGACTACTTTAAGTTAGTTATCATGTAAAGACTACTTTTCTGTGAAATTTTCTTTTAACTCGGAATATTGAAATAGGTGCTTGCTTCAATATCTCGTTTATTTGACAGATTTAGGCAATAGCTTTAACAAGAAAATTTAAAAAAGAGTGTCAGGTTGGTTATCAGTTATTTAAGTACCAAATACTTTCAATTTTTAATTTATTGAAAGTTCCATAATACAATCTTTCATAGTAGGTAATGAATATAAATTATTAATTTATTGAATATAACATGATTATGATGATATAATCTAGTTTTAAAGTAAATAAAGATAATTAAAAATAAATTAACCTAAACTAAATAAAACTAATAACAAAATGAACTAAAATATGGCGTCGAAAAATTCCTCCGCATCGCTGTCGACTGGTAATGTACCCAAGAGACTGGCAGCATTGCCACGTTGTATGGCAATGCTTAGCCTCTGGCCAAGATAAAAGCCAGCCCTTGGGTCACGGGAAGTGTCAACCAGCCTTTTGGAGATTTCATTGAACAATAAATGAGCACTGGGACCCCACGGCCCGAGGGTTTCAACCCCAAACGGCTCGAAAATATAGTTACCGATCAAGTTACTATACTTTCGCCGCTTGAGGTTTTCAGCAGCCGCAGCAGCAGCGCCAGCACAGCACGCCGGCAGTAATTAATTATCTAGTAGGTAATTGATTCAATAAATACCTTCATTCATTCTGGGGAAAATACGTTGATCATTGGCAACTCTGGCCGTTTTTCCGATAGCAATGTCATGCCTAATTCCAACGTAATCAGCCGACGGTAGAAGAAATGAGACAAACAGATTATTTTGACAGATTGACATAATAATTCATGTATCCATTTCAAAGCTACGTCGCTAACTCATAAGTGGTTACGTTTTTCTGAAATCTGAATTTGTTAGTAGGACTCTGCTCCTCTAGTACCTATTATATAACCTCATTGCTCATACTTATGGAATCCCTTCCCTTCGAATGCGTCACTCAAAGCAACTTTAACTAAATATAATGTGTGATTTTCCCGTACTTCCAGTACAATATTTGCCCCAATGATCCCGATTCCAGTTACGTGCTTGTAACCACATACTAAGCCTTCGTACTCATGGACGATTTTATATCGCGCACTGGATTTTCAACGTTCTGCCTAGCGCCGAGAGTGGAAAATAGAACAGCGTATTTTTTGGACGCGGTGCGGTGCACTCTGTTGGATTCTTAAAGCTCGGCTCAACACCGAGAGTTGAAAATTCAGTGCGCGACAACGGTACGTACGGTTGCTCGACTTTACTATTAAAACATGTGTATATCCGGAAATTACGTCACAGGTTATAAATACCATACACGTGTTCTTTAGCTCGATAACTGTGGTAAAACGGAAGAATACTAACACATGGGGAGAAAAGGAAGGCATGGTAATTAACAAGGGTGTTAATTTGACACTCATTTTTTGGGGATTTGAAGAACATGTTTTCAAGTTCTCTTTGACGCCACCTAAACCTGACTGTAACTCGTCAGCGTGATAGCCGTTTTCTGTTAAAGTAAAATAAATAAATACCTAAGTAAGTTAAACAAACATATTTGGCCACTGATATCTAGTGAATAAACACATCTTTTCTCTTACGTGGCCCACGACTACATCACACAAAGCTCAAAGTACGGTCGTCAGCACAGTTATACGAAACTGCCAAATTTCTCCAAATTATTTTAAACCTTAAAATGTTGATGGTCAAGTTCAAAATCGAATGAGGAAATTTGTTCATCATCGTCATCATTTCAGCTGAAAGACGTCCACTGCTGAACATAGGGCTCCCCCAATTGGGGGGGTTGGCCATAATCGTCACGCTTGGCAGGCGGGTTGGCGATCGCAGTATGGTGTTAAAATGCATAGAGAACGCTGCTGCCCATTCTCTAGTAAGTCCCTTAGTCGCCTTTTACGACACCCACGGGAGGAAATGGGGTAGTGATACGTCCGGCATCACACGGTACCTTTTGTTCTCACGGGCGGCGGGGCAGTCTTTTCTTACTATACTATCTCTTCCTTACTATCTAGGACCTATAGAATGTCCATAACTATACCCAAAGTCTCTAATTCAGATAATTTATGTAAACAAAGTAATGTCAAGAAATGTCACTGTCAAAATGACAGGACAGTGGTACAAAACATTTTATCATATTTATTTTTTCGTAAATAGTCATTGCTAAAATTAAAGTGAATTAATTATAAGAACTACGCAAACAAAATACCGTTGCCAAACAATGTTTTGTGTAGTATGTCGGAGACACGGCATATGGTCGTCATAATCAGCCCTTTTAAGTCCAGTGCTAGACGTAGGCCTCCCAAAATCGATTTCCAATCGAAACAGTTTACAGCCGTTTTCATCCAAAATGTGGCTAGATATGCTACTTACAATATGAACCTATGAACGAGAGTTGTAATATTAGAGTTGTTGAAGATGTAAAAAAATTGAAAATGTTTGGATCTCCTGCATTGTTAACAGTATCATAAAATATTTTTTTATACCAGAAAATCTCCTTTTTTTAATAACTTTGTATAAAACCGAAAATTTATAAAAATAATTACGGTATGATTATTTTTTAATTATTATTTCTCGCCATTTTATGCGAAGATATTTTTTTGCTATGTTATCCCCTTGGTTTACATAAATTATCAGAATTTGAGACTTATAAGTTCAATATTACAGTTAAAGATTACAGACTCTTTTTTTTTTTTTTTTTTTTTTTTTTTGTGTATGGCATCTCGGAGGTATAACCACTGGGGGTTCCTGCTCCTTAACCGGGCTTTCCTGTGGTGCCGCAAGCTCCTAACGAAGTTTACGCCTCCAGCCAGGGGAGTTTTTACTATAATCTACTTAAGCTAGACGACTGCTCGCTAAGGGCACCCCAGGTGGGGCTCGAACCTCGGCTTAGGGCAGTGTCGGAGGGAGGGTGGCAAGGGACCGTCGGTGGCTGGATAACATCAGGGTTCTGATTATTAATCGGGGGAGTTTGGATTACAGGCTCAGCTAAACCACATGCTGGCACATCGTTAAGCGTCGTCAAGGGTCGGGGAGGGCTATTATTATTGACGATAATAATAGTGGGTCGGGGTGGATTTCGCGCGGGACCTCTAAAGCGAGGTCGGAATTTGGATCGTGTGCGTGTTGTGTGTACTCTGCGAGCTGTACTAGTTTCCCTACGACTGTCCTGGATGAGAGTGGTGGGGTCGTCTGGGTCGGTCAGTGATTACAGACTCTACATAGCTATACCTTTTATAGCAAATGCGTGTCGGATCACGCACAATGAAGGTTTCCATTGTTGAGATGAATTTATCCCAAGAGCAAACTTACCATTTGATTGAAAAACATGTTTTCCCATACATTCCAACTACAAATGTAAGTTGGTCGACTATCACTTGTTAACTTGTAAAGCCTACTTAGCTGTGATAGTTTTCCCCTTAACTTCGTTTTATATACTACTGCCGTGAATTTTTTCACAATATCCAAAAACAACCATTTAGCTGACACGGGACACTTTACTCTAACAAAGGTAGCACTTTAAAACTTAATATTTCGCAAACGGATCCCTGAATCGAAAAATGGTTCTCACCACCCGCAATATTTTTGAATGGCTTATCCAACGACATCCCACATTACGGGTTGGACAAGAAAAAAAGAATCATCCCTACATTACGTGTAGGGGAGGTACCCTAAAAACACTATTTTTTTTCAAGATTTTATTTATAAAACCACTTTTGTCGGCGTGATTAAAGGCTCACGGGCGCGACACGCGACGCGACACAAAAGCACCGCGTGTTGCGCGACGAGCGGTGTCTTTGAGTCGCGTCGCGTGTCGCGCCTGTTTGTAGGAGCCCTAATATGTATACCCGTGCCAAATTACAGCTTTCTAGTACTAAGAGTCTCTGAGCTAAGCCGCGGTATTTCATAGCCTACCAAGGAGAGCAGCTCGTCACCCACTTGATTGCCAGAGATTGAAGTCTACCCACTTTGTGATAACTGCAACTGTTACTATGGAATCCTAAAAACCCCCACCGACCCCATGAGCTCGATTTTCGAGTTTATCTGGCATGTCATCCGGGCACTATGGAACGGACCCAACAGCTCAACAATCGAATCGCTACTGCATTGCTTCCGAAATGTTCGCAGAAGCGAGAATAGATGGCTTTCACGCTATCATGCGCAAGCATTGCGCTTCCATTATGCGCCGGGTACGCGCCAGCCCCAACAGCATCCTGAAAACCAAAGCTGATAGGTGGGACAGTTCCATACTGGGACATTGGATACGCCTATATGCCACTGTGGCGTAATAATTAGTATTTTGTGTTGTTTTTCTGGTAGATCATGTAAGTACTAACACCAGTTTCTGTCGTGTGTATGTGTATACTAAATTATACTAACCAACTATACCTATGGGTCTGAAATAAAAATGTTATATATCTCCAACAGTACCTACCGGCCTATCGATAAACTTAAGAGAGACCATTGTTATTCGGATCCCGTTACGTCAGTGCCGCTCCGTTGGACATAACTGGCCACTGACGTGTGTTTATAAAAGTGCGGTCGAGTCGAGTAACATGAGAATGCAGTTCCGGTGCTAAGCGAAGTGTGAGAGATTTGGCAGTGCTGAAATATGCGATAAATAAACTAAGTACTTTAGTAGGTACAAAAGTTTTTATTATCAATAGTATGTACATTACTGCAGCGGCCTGTCAAAGAGGCATTGATGGACTTACGTGAAAAGGTTGTTACAAGTTCCCGTATTTTTGTCTAAAAATGCTTGATTGGGCTAGATAAAATGTTTTTTCATATTTTATTATATTCTTGTTACCTACTGAATGATAAACAGATTTCCCTAGTCATTCTAGTTTACAAGGAAAAAATCCCACGTTCCAAGGTTCCAATCGACCACATGCTAATTAGGTAGGTACACCGCGACCCCTTGACCTTCATAACGCCCCCCATTTGCCTTTGCTCCCGCAACCGCTCCCACGAAAAGCTCCAGCGCCTACTAGTGGGCGGTGCCGACCCCGTTGGGAACCTATGGTCTATGCCAGAAAGCCCACGACCACCCGTGCATTGAAGGAGGAGAAACAACGCTGCATCAACGAAATTCAGTCACATTTATTCAAAAAGTCATGGAAAACTTCGACAAAAGAGTGCGTACCTACCTATTATATGTGCCAGCGTCGGCCCGTCTCTTTGTCCGCGTGAAATTATCGCCCACCCGCGCTATTACCTTACGACTTTTTCTTTTTGCTCGGCTCCTAAGAGCTCAACCATCGGGTGATGTTAAACTTTCCTCAAGAATTGGGCTTACAAACGCGAAAAGAATTTATCAAACCCGACTGGTAGTCAAATGTCAAATGCCCATGTATGTAACACCCACTCTCATGAATATCGGAGACGCTACACTCGAAACTGTAGACGAGTATGTTTACTTAGGACAAACTATCCAGATAGGTAGGTCCAACTTCGAGAAAGAGGTCAATCGTCGAATCCGACTTGGCTGGGCAGCGTTCGGGAAGCTACGCAATATATTCTCGTCCCACATACCACAGTGTCTCAAGACGAAAGTCTTTGACCAGTGCGTGTTGCCAGTGATGACCTATGGCACTGAAACGTGGTCGCTCACAATGAGCCTTATTAGAAGGCTAGAAGTCACCCAAAGGGCAATGGAGAGGACTATGCTTGGAGTTTCCCTACGTGATCTAATCAAAAATGAAGAGTTCCGCAGGAGAACCAAGGTTAACGACATAGCTCGAAGAATTGCCAAACTTAAGTGTCAATGGGCAGGGCTTGCAGAACAGATGGCCGTTGGGGCCGAAAGGTTCTGGAGTGGCGACCGCGTACCGGAAGACGTAGCGTTGGGAGGCCTCCCACAAGGTGGACCGATGACTTTGTGAAAACCGCAGGAATCCGCTGGATGCGGGAAGCACAGAACCAGACGAAGTAGCGGTGCTTGGGGGAGGCCTATGTCCAGCAGTGGACGTCTTTCGGCTGAAATGATGAATGCTGATGATGACTGGTAGTGCTTTTAAACAAAAAAAACAAACTCTTCAGCTTGTATTAGTAGGTATATGTCTTCAAATAAGGCATTCATACTAACACTTTTGACAGAGGAGACTAACAGCAAGTTTTCAAAACTGAAGAGTCACTCTACACATTCCTACATAAATCATGTACTTTGCACCAGCCACTTGAATCATTACGTCATCAACTGAATACATAGAACCAGCATGTTTGCACAGAAATGAATGAAAAAACATCTGACTGTCGTCCTTTTTGACGTCATCGCCAGTATAATGTGCACATCCATCATGCTAATGATCTTTTAAAGGACATCAGGGCAAGGACTTTTGCCAGTTATAGTTTTCAGTTTGCTGCTATTCAAACATTTGGTCTCGTTGGCAGATTTTGGGAATATACAAGGTGTTTGGTCCATCGTGTGCCAAATTGAAATGGTCGACTGAAGGGGTCATCTGCTATTCTTTCAGAATGCCCTGTGGATTTTTTTTGTCGACTTTTTTTGTTTATTAAAAAAGACCCAAATATATTCAAATACAAATTAAATAAAAAGGATTAGGCGTTGACTCTGAATTTTAATTTTATTAAGATTTGAAAATTGTTTCGGAATACCTACTTTTAAATACAAAATTAGTGAGATTAGTCATCTAGTTTTTTTTTTTAATTTACTAGCAAAGGTAAAACTTAAAGCTGTACATGTTACAGCTGTTTACATGTCTACAAAAAAAAGCGACCGGGATCTTCCGAATCCCTCAAAAATTCTCTAGTCTATTCTCTTGCTAGTGATGTGCCACATGCCATAAAAATCTTTTAACAACTTTGTGAATTCGCTAGAATTGTGAATCGGCACACGATGCACCAAACACCCTGTATATCGTCGGTTTACTGCAAGAACTCATTAAGTGACATAGTCAAAACTTTGAAATAAGCAATTAATTAGTCTCAGTTGTATTGATTGCCCTATAACATCTTCATTATGATTATTATGTTAATGAAAAATTAAGCACAATGAGTTTTTGCATTGTATAAAACTCGTCAAGAAGAGTTCAAGGCGTTATAAACTTGATGATTTTTTGCCATTAATGAGGTCTTGCATTAAACCGACGATATAGTACTCCAGACTGAAATTCGGCCATGGCGCCCAATCTCAACGAACGGAGACCAGCCATCTATGTGGGAGATATTATAGTGCCCAATAGGGCATGCATTTCGGAATTCCGGAATTCCGTAACAATTTTTCTGATATTTCAATTCCGGAATTGAGAGGAGTAATATCGGAATTCCGATATTCATAATTTTTTGATATTTTGATTATTATTTTATCTAAACGCAACCAAACTAGTCTGTGGAACAAGCCGCTAGACGGCCGGGCCGCGATAATTTGTTAGGTACTCGTACTAAAAATGATTAAAATACTTCTACTTATTGTGTGATAACTAAGCCTTGTTGATTTTACGGTTTAAAATGTTTAATTAGAGTAGATAATAAGGGAGAAAGATGTTTAATTTGTTACTAAAAATGATTAAAAGACTGATATAATTATAAATCTTGTTTGATTTGACACAAACTTTAAAAGTTACCAGTTCCGGAATTCTGGAATCTGATCTCCAATATTGGAACTCAGTTCCGGAATTGAGAACCTTCCTATATTGCATGCCCTAGTGCAGACAAAGGTGTTTTTTAGTGTTTGCGCAAACACAGGTGCACCACTCTTCCCTCACTCTCATAAAGGGTTCCCAACCCTCCCGGATTTTCCGGGAGACTCCGGTAATAATGGTTAACTTCCCGACCTCCCGGGATGCAATACTTTCTCCGATTTTTCTATGAGAGTGAGATGCAACCCTTGCAACCACATCAAGTTGAAGAAAATCGAGTGGATTTACGCTGGGTTGACTTCTTTAGGTCGAGTATGAGTTTGAAGGCCGAGCCGTAGGCGAGGACTTCACTAATACGAGACAGGCAATTGCCATTTCCGCCGAGGCTTATATAGTGCTTTTCTCAAAAGAATGCAGGGAAATAAAACATACTTTATTAAGTACGTAAATAACAAATCAAGACG
This sequence comes from Dryobota labecula, assembly GCA_947523025.1. Lineage (NCBI taxonomy): Eukaryota > Metazoa > Arthropoda > Insecta > Lepidoptera > Noctuidae > Dryobota > Dryobota labecula. The sequence continues at coordinate 5,895,496 of OX383314.1, forward strand.
AATTTTCAACTATGCCGCCAATTTTCTATTTATCATCTGTTCCGAAAGGCAAACGCATTTATAGCTGTACAGCCACGTGAACGCAATTTGTGCTAAGCAAAGGGACTTACTTTGGTAGGTATGCCAAGAATGATAAAAGAAATCCAATCAAAGAGTATTTAATAACCCCAGCACGCCGTTTCATACAACATTGCTGGAGCGTTGTAATGTTCCAAATTAAAAAAACGCTCCTGCAATGGATTTGATTTTCTTTGTCCGTAAATTCGATACTTCGCGTGTTCTTTTTTCGAAAATAATGACAACATTTCCATGCATGTTTGAGAAAAGGTATTTTTTGTACCGACCTTTTTTATTTTTAGTGTTTATCAGAGAAAATTTGTAAATGGCCTTCAATTTCATGTATAATTTAGCTATTAGTTTCCCGAATAGATAAAATAAAAATAAATAGGTTTGAAAAATTCGTCTGCTCAACAACGATAACGCAATTAACGTGGGTGAACCGTCAAAATGAAACCCATTGCGATCTATTGTCAATTTAAGCGTGTTATCCTGCAGATTATTCAAATCTTGAACGATATTATTTAAAGCTGAAAGAATTCGTACTATGCAGTATTTTTTATTTTTTACTAAGGGGCTGTGCACGAAATCGACTGATTTTGATCAATTTTGTTCATTGTTTGTGAGAAAGGGAAAAATAATTTAATTAAAATTAGTTAAGTTTTAGAGCCTAAAGCATTATTATCACCGAGGTCCATGGCCATGGCATGGCTTATAGGTACTACCTACATATCTCAATTCTCCCTCAGTTAATCACTCGACAGGCGAGTCAAACACTTGAGCTGTGGTTTTCTAAGAAAGCGGTGAACGGTCATAGGGTCGTTGAATAAATATCGATGTTCCGATACATCGATGTATCGATCTTTTTCGGCGATATCTATTATTTCGATACATCGATATTTATATCAATATTAAATATCAAATACGATATAGACGGAGAAGTGCCAATAACAATTAACTGACAAAGTCAAAAATGTACACAAAGTGAATGAGAATGCAGGCATGGAGGTTATGCCGTAAAATAGGCACGTTGGTTTAGTTGGAGGTATTTCCACATATTAGTTTAACATCTAAAAATACACTTAGGAGATTTCACTAAAACATGCGAGTAACGCCTTTAAATTCAAAATGATAAAAAAGTGAATTCTATAAAAAATTAAGTTAGGAGGTATTGGCACTTCACCGTCGATATAAATTCCAATAGGAATTCAGAGCCGTAAAAAAGTAAACTTATTTTTATCAATGTTTTATTAATTAACGATTTTACATAAGAATGTTATTCTTAGTTTGGTATTAATATGAATTAAAAATAAACACAACTAGCTGACCCGACAGACTTCGTTCTGTCAAAAGCTATAGTATAAACTCCACTACTCTATCCTACTTACCCTACCTACCTACCTACCTACCTAACTACCTACCCTACCCTACCCTACCCTACCCTACCTACCTACCTACCTACCTACCTACCTACCCTACCCTACCCTACGCTACCCTACCCTACCTACCTCCCTACCCTACCCTACCTACCTACCCTACCATACCTACCTACCTACCTACCTACCCTACCCTACCCTACCCTACCTACCCTACCCTACCCTACACTACCCTACCTACCTAACCTACCCTACCCTACCCTACCCTACCTTATCTACCTACCTACCTACCCTACCCTACTCTACCCTACCCTAATTTTTCGTAAAAACCATTAAAAAAAAAAGTTGCTTTAAACCTCACGGAGCCCGAGACCTTTCCAACGAATGCAAAACCGTGTAAATCGGTTCGTGCGTTCTGAAGTTATAGCGTCAGGAAGGAAAACCCGACTTATTTTTATATAGTAGATAGTATTTCATAACGTACAAACATTTTTCAGAAAGATTCACCGTTATATCGATTTTTTTTTTCGATATATCGAAATCGGTATCAATATTTTTTATAAAATTATATTGATATGATATTATATCTATATTTTTTGGCATTTGTTGCATCCCTAAACCGTCACACATTAAGGCTCGTACAGACTCGCGCGATATCGCGGGCGCGACAGGCACCGACAAAGAAATTGTGCTACTAGTGTCGCGTCGCGCCCGTGATATTGCACTAGTCTGTACGAGCCTTTATCGGCTGTCCAAATAAACAGCGTTTTTTTTTTACACCTTAATGTCAACTAAGTACTGGTGAATGACAGATTTTCATGACGGCAGTTATGACGGAACCGCACTTCTACGAAACAATAGCTTCAGTGAAGATTCTATTATCTATTGCTTCGTAGAAGAGCGTATATTTAAAAGGAGTTTGGTGAAACTGCTGCACCAAACTCCTTTTAAATATATGTCGGAGAACGGAAGGTTTCTCTCATCAGCCATATTTTAATTACTGTGGGCGTACTGTTGTTGGTTATTGCGCAATAGAAAAACCGAATTAAACTCAAAAGTCATTTACTCAATCTAAGCTGAGAATCAAATTACCTAAAACAGTTCCCCCAAAACGCCCATCCCTTCACCACTTCCTAGTGCTTTAGCTGGGAAGAAGAAGTAGCGGAACAAACTCCCCACCAGCACATCTGTCTGTTCAGTTAGAAGAACTTGATTCTATACAGTAATGGGTATGCAAACTAATTAATGTAGGAACACGATACAACTATACCGAACACGCAACAATTCCTAGAAGTTTTCACTGCTTGACCGCCACCGATGAACCCCACTTGTCGAATGTGCGGCGGACACGGACACTTGTCGCCAGTCGAACGTTATGTTGTAGATTCCGTCATGCGCCGCTAGGCAGCACTTGCGTCCCGATTAGTCAAGAATCGTTGGAGCGAACTCCAATAACTCCATTCAACGCGACTAGATGGCGCTGGCGTACCGGATACAACTTGTCTCCGACATATACGCTCGTAAAGTATTTATTTATTTAACAATTTATGTAACTCATATAAACAGACAAGAAGAAAGGAACAGAAAAATACGTACAAAGGTGATGCTTATTTCTAATGAAATCTCTTCCAGCATACCTGCGATAGAAAAGTAGATATAGAGATTTAGACAACGTATGTAAGAGGAGAAGAGAAAAAAATATATGTACCTACCTATAAAAACAAAAACAACAAGTACAACAATCAAGTAAACAGGAAAAGAAAAACCTTTCCCGTTCTATTTGTATCGGAACATGTTTTAAGGTAAAAGGTACAAAAGTCAAAAATAAACGCTAACAATACCGGAATGCGTCAGTGGGTGAGGTTCCACTGATATGGGTAAGTAGGTACTGTAAGTGAAAAGGTTACATGCAAAATACGTTGGCTTGTCGGATTACCGCTACTGAATTAATGCAATATTACAGCTATATTTGATCAACGTTTTTCTCTGTGCACACGCGGTGGGCGCCATCAGAGACGCCTCAACAAATATTTGTCCCACTATTATTGACTTTGCACGCATCGTCTACGCGTAAACCACCGCAGTACGTACCGTGATTCAGAAGAAATTACAAAATATTTGTTTAATTTAATCCGAATCAAAATTAACCTGTCAGTTCACGCAAACACTAGTTCATTGTTAAAATATTTACTGAATGCCTTACAGACTACAGTCACAGAATAGATAGAAGATAGAAGGCCGAATCCATAAAGCGAGCGAAAACAGCCACGCCCACACATATACCTACCTACCCAGTTTCTGAATTGAGAATACGAGTATGAAGTTGAGAACTTGTCAAACATTCATTAACATTACTTAAAGTGGAAGCCCGCGAAATTATGCCTTTTTGCAAAATATGTAAGAAATTTTGAATTTTAGAAAAAGACCGGTGTGAGGCCGAAAAGGCTCCTATCTCAGCATAATGCTGCAATATTTAAAAAATAAATACCGCAGCGCTGGTAGTCTGCTAGGGCTCGGCCGCGGATTCTACGCCCCCACCCATACATTATATTACACTCTAGAGTACCTTCTACTTCCTTTTTATTTTTCTAGGGTAAGTAAACTAGTTTCATTTACATTGAAGGAATCGCCTTAAAAGGGCTGTCTCGGGTCCACTAGCGCTACTCCTTTAAAAAAATATTATCTCGTGACTGAGAAGGAATTATTTTATGAAAAGCGGCTCAATCAGCTGCCTCGGTAAGTGTGTCTAGAATTTTCTAATACATTTTATAAAGTTTCATATTGAGACACGAAGCAACAAATTCGATCTAAAGAAAAACGGCCACATTCCTCTAGATCGTATTTTGTTGCTTCGTGTTTGTCCAAACACGTGTTTTTACTCGTCAATCGTATTAAAAAAATAAAAAAAAAACTAGTTGAGGTCGGCGTTTCCTATCTGACCACTCTGAGAAGAAAGGCCGAAACAAACTCAGAGAACACAGTACTCGTATTTTTTAAAGTCCAGACATAATCTTGGTCAAATCATGTGAAGACCATGTAGATTGGTTATCTGTAAAAGATCGCTGCTGTCTGTAAAAGATCGCTTTTAGCGATAAGACCGCCCATTGTGACAACATATGTAATAGTTCTACATTTATATCTGTAATTTTTATGGTGTACATAATAAAGAGTATTCTATCTAGATTGGTGTCTGAAATGGTCTTTTGATGAAAGAACTGGACAGATTGAGGGGACCTGTCCAGTCAGTGCACGCATAATTTTATTATTATTATTTTTATTTATGTCTACATATCTCGGGACCCTGGGGACCCGGACCTTTGGAAGGCGTACGAGGGGCCGAAGCCAACTCGCAGAGGCCCGTTAGAAGCTTTTTAATTAAATGAGGCACCAACCGACGATTATCCCTGTACGCACTATGAAGTGCACCCAAGGACAACCCCCGGTTGGTGTAGGACTATTGCAGGATATGGAAAACAAAGATATTGGACTATGGGTTTGGGTGGTTAAAATGGACTGGCTACCAAAAACTATGGAAGGACTATGGCCCCTGTCTGATCAATGTTTTATTATACACGGATAAAATGGCAGGGGGTGACTTGCACACTCAATAATGGGCCCCCGAAAACGGTCGCTAGCACATAGTGACGTAGCAACAAGGGGGCAACATGTCCTGAGGTGCTCGAGGAGTGGAGAGGTATTCCAAGGCTCTCAGAACAATCCCAGAGCCCGGAAGATGGTCAAGATCCCTACAAGCACTTACTGGAATACTTCCTTCCTCCGAGCACGTTTGCTCTTGCGAATCTCCACTCAAGCCGGCCAATAAAGGCAAGAATGAGGTGGGAGCTCAGTTCCTCGTCAGTGTTCACTCCAGCCGGCCAATAAAGGCAAGCCAGAGATGAGGAACATGACTTCTCCCGGGAGAATTATTATTATTTTATTTATGTCTACATATCTCGGGACCCTAGGGTCCCGGACCTTTGGAAGGCGTACGAGGGGCCGAAGCCAACTCGCAGAGGCCCGTTTGACGCTTTTTAGTTAAATGAGGCACCAACCGACGATTATCCCTGTACGCACTATGCAAGTGCACCCAAGGACAACCCCCGGTTGGTGTAGGACTATTGCAGGATATGGAAAACAAAGATATTGGACTATGGGTTTGGGTGGTTAAAATGGACTGGTTACCAAAAACTATGGAAGGACTATGGCCCCTGCCTGATCAATGTTTTATTATACACGGATAAAATGGCAGGGGGTGACTTGCACACTCAATAATGGGCCCCCGAAAACGGTCGCTAGCACATAGTGACGTAGCGACAAGGGAGCAACATGTCCTGAGGTGCTCGAGGAGTGGAGAGGTATTCCAAGGCTCTCAGAACAATCCCAGAGCCCGGAAGATGGTCAAGATCCCTACAAGCACTTACTGGAATACTTCCTTCCTCCGAGCACGTTTGCTCTTGCGAATCTCCACTCAAGCCGGCCAATAAAGGCAAGAATGAAGTGGGAGCTCAGTTCCTCGTCAGTGTTCACACCAGCCGGCCAATAAAGGCAAGCCAGAGATGAGGAACATGACTTCTCCCGGGAGATAGGGTCCGTGGGGTCGCAACTGCCCAACAGCTCGCCACATGCTGCCCTGCGGGTTTCTGTATCTCTCTTGGTCTGGCTCCTCACCCTAGACATGTTCCGGCAAAGTAAACTCTACCGGCACAGACCTAGAGTTCAGAGCGCGCAAGCCCCACCACGACGTCAACGTAGAGATACGGCGGTGGGGTTATTATTATTATTATTATACTACTCAAATTGCCAGACCATGATAAAAACGTACTGAAAAATAAAAACACAAAACAATTAAACTATGACCCAAGTCTTCACGTTCACAATAATTAAAATAATATAATACTTTACAAAGTAAATGTTCATGTCATTGGTGCCGATTCCCTTGTTCACAATCTAAACTAAATTTAAGTTCAGTGCATCTTTTTCTTTCTATTTCATTAAGAAAAGGACAGAAGATAAATTTTAGTTTACTCCTGTCAAATTAATCAGCGCCTGTCACCCATACAAGTTTAGACGTGATTAAAAACTTGTCGACTAAAATTACGTCAATTTACGCCAAGCGCTGATTAATTTGACAGGACTAAACTAAAATTTATCTTCTGTCCTTTTCTTAATGAAATAGAAAAAAAAGATGCACTGAACTTAAGTTTAGTTTGTGAACAAGGGAATCGGCACCATTGTATGTATAAAATTCATCAATGCCAATGTGTATATAAAAATCCGGACATAATCTTGGTCAGATCATTTGAGGACCATGTAGATCGCTGTTCGAAATGGTCTTTTGAGGAGAGAATACTACTGATGTGCGGCGGAAGCGTGTCTATGACTCCGTACGTTTTCGCTCGACGTATGGACCTGGGCCTCAAGTCTGTTATTACAATAGTGTCAGAATGGTCTCTTCATTGTGAGTTTTTGACAGATTTGCCATACAAACACTGTCAAATACTCACAATGGCGAGACCATTCTGACACTATTGTAATAGCAGACTTGAGGCCCTGACCTTCTGAACCTAAGTATCTGCTACAGTTTACACAATATAGTTGTTAGTTTACGCATTATAGTTTGTAAGTATGAAAATGTTTAGGAAAAGATAAAGGAATCAGATTTGAATGTGGAGTACGTGCTGTCTTGTGTCCATTTTGAGTCTACAGCTATTTGTCTTGATAAGGGATAAGTACAAAGACTCAGTCGGTGACCTCTCTACCTATATCGTGGTCTTATCTCTGGAAAGGAGTGAGAGCGCGCAGATGCTCTCGTCTCCTTTTACGAGGAGGTTTTGTAAACAAAGGGAGTGGAAAGGGCAACGAAAGGGCAACCGTTTTTTTATTTTTATTTTACTATGGGTTTGCTCTTGACTCTAGTCTAGGTGTGGGTGACAGCAACAAAGTCTACGATGGAGTGAGCTTACCCAAAAGAAGCCTGTTCACTCTCACTTTGAATAGATTAGGGTTGTATGCGTTCGGAAACACAGACGCAGGCAGAGAGTTCCACTCCTTTCCTGTGCGCATTATAAAAGACGTTTGAAAACGCTTAGTGCGAGTTGGTGGAATATCAACTAGGTAGGGGTGATAACTTGCAGTGCGTCTAGATGTCCGATGGTAGAAGGGGGCTGGTGGAATGAGGTTGTGGAGTTCATGGGCACACACGCCGAAGTACAATCTGTAGATGACCGACAAGCAGGCAACCTTGCGGCGATGAGCCAAGCTGTCAAGCTTGGCATCCACCAGTTTTACGTCGCCAATGAGCCTCTTAGCTTTGCGTTCCACCGAGTCAAGCGCAGCAAGTTGGTACTTAGCTGAGCCATCCCAAAGCTGGCAAAAAAGTTTGACTCGAACCTACACACCCTGCAGTAAACTTACAGGACGCCCAACGACTTTGTTCACCGTGATGATGGGCCAACAAACAAAAGGCAGACTTAGGTCAGTCTTTAAACAGATGAAATGCAGACCCTAGACTCAAAAGCACGCTGTATTTGAGAGTTATGGTAGAGAAAAACAGCAAATTCCATTATCAAGTCCCGATATAAGGTCGGTAGATGAAATCGTGAGAAGTCAGTAGAAGCTTGACAAAGCCCTTTCCCAGGCAGAGCCGCTGAGCGGATTCATGAGGATTTTTAATCAGACAGGGAGTCTGATTATAATTTGTATACAGTTAGTCAAAGACTCATTTGAGTATAAAATTATGTAGATACTTAAACGTCTCATAAAATTGATAAGTCTATTTATAGTCTGGTGTTGTTGAATGAAGTCAAAGTCTAAGAGACTTCAAGGTTAGATTGTTAAGGCCAAAGCGACAGAGTAGCCCGCGAAATTAAAATTTTCTTTGATTTCGCAATATGCCGCCTCTGTGGTCTAGTGGAGGTCACAGGACCCCCGGCAGATGAGAAACATCGAAATTAATGGTTATTGACAAAAAAATATAAGTAATTCAAGAAAACCAATAAATAAATTTTGTGAAATAGATTTGATTTTAAATTTTGAATTGTTTTATTAGTTTTTACATTGTCTCACTTAAAGAAGCAACAAGAATAATGTACCCTGGATTTTGTATTATCTTGATTTAAAAGAGTGTCCTTGGAGTTTCATGCCTGTTCTTCTCCATAGTGATCTACGTATTGGAATGGGCAACTAGCTTCAACTTTCTGACTAACTGACCGTCTCTTTGACAATTCAAAAGTGCCTGTAAATGGTTTAATTGAAATAAATGCTTAATAAAAGTAATGAGTTTGAGAAAAAGAAATATATTTTTCTAACAAGACGGGGCATCACGAGAGCGTCATGCCGTTTGCTGTCACGGCATATGAGTTGGTTTTACTCCTAAGGTGCGCCTTTGTTCTCATCAAAAATTGACCATCATGAGAAGGTCAATAAGTTTTAAGAGGATTAGTTAAAATATTTCTCGCACGAAAAGAATCCTAGAAGGTACAATACAACGATCCAATGTATAAGTTCTAGCATTGACCTACCATAGTTACTAGTTTTTATGGTAGGTACCTATACCAACGGCCAAACCAGTCAGTGAGTCATCGTAGTGGGCAAGACCGCTCACTCGTTTACAATAAAACCTTTTTTGAACAAGGCGTGACTGAATGTTGATGCTATCTGTGGTCTGTGCTTGAACTACTTGAAAAAAAAAAATAACGAGTTCCCTCCAAAGAGTAGTCGGTTTAATGACCTCTTTTAACAAGCCATGTATAAAAAACATACGTTATTGTCTGTAAAACTTGCAGGGTAAGTAGAGCTGCCCAGATTATTGTATTGTGCTGTACTTGTCACCGATGCCTGCCAGGGTTGCGGGTTTGTCCGAAAGGGATACCGTGGCCCTGGCACACAGGCAACTGAAGGAACACGGGTGGGTTTTAGTCAGCAAAAGTCTGAGACGCCCTCTCGCTCCGCCCAGAGCGGGACAAGTTATTTGATAATTTCCCACCCAAAAAATAAATAAAAGGGTGGCCACATTTATTGCGGCGTCACAGACGTAGTTCGAATCGTCAAGGGTGCAGGTATAACAGACAATTGGGACACTAGCAGATGGGACATAGTCTGTTCAGGAGCACCGCACTCGCATTTAGGTGGATCGATTATGCCCCACTTCGCCAGATCATGTTTGCAGAGCGGCCTACTTGAATACGCAGTCGATTCAGAGCTTTCTAAATAGGCCACTGCAGTTCACAACCGGGAGGCAGGTGTTCTTGGGGCTTGAGATGGTGGATACCTGTCTTCGCACAGTTTACTTCGCTCTTTGGATGGCCTGTCTAAAATATACGATTTAGCCTGAAAAGTAAATGAATCAGAACTGAAATACGTTCTCGCGGTTTACATAAACATAATAATGCTATAATAGTTTCACGTAAATCTGCCGAAACGTAAACATCAACGTCTCAAAGTCGGAACTATAAATAAATACTACTGAAGTGCGCCAAAAGCCAAATCTTTTGGTTTCACATAAATACAGTGTGAGTCTTTATAATGTGCACATATCGAAATGAGGGAATCTATGCTTAATTTTATCTATGGCAAAAATATAAAAAAAAACTAAATATTTTATTATTTATTTATTTATGTACACACAAAATAGTTGACAGGACAATATATTAACATAAAAGAGCACAAAGGTAAATGGAAGGAAGGGTAGGTAAGGGGAAGGTTTTATGGACTTTAAAAAAAAATTGTTCCCAGTGTTAACAAAACGGTGTAACTTTTAAACTAAATGATCTATCACGATGAAACAAACTCCATAATGATTGGAAGTAATTAGGGGTCCTGATAAAAAATTGGGGAAAAAACTACCCTCAATTGAAAAGAAACATGTTGTTTTTAGCAAAAATCTGTTTTTTTTTTAACATTTTTACAATAATTGTAAAATTTCACAATAAGTGGGCGTCTTATTGAGCAATTTTGAAAAAAAAAAAAAAAAAATAGTTTTTTTTTTTTGTATTTTTGCCGTAGATAAAATAAAGCATAGATTCCCTCATTTCGATATGTGCACATTATAAAGGCTCACACTGTATAAAACTGTGTTTAAAACAAATACTCTTGAAATCGTAGAATTAACTAGTATTATGTTTAAATTTTTTTAAATGGTTGTTCGTGTTGAGAGGATGAATGAAAGGCGACTACCAAAAGGCATTTACAAGCCAGATGTGAGTGGAAAAGCCGGGAGGGAACGCCCTAGGACCACATATAATATAGTGACCTAACTGGATGATTTTCTTGAGAAAGGTCAGGTCCGTAGCACTCGCAACCGGCGTGCGTTTATGACTAGAAGTATGAACGTAAACGAAGCAAAAAAATTATGTAAGGAGCGTAGCAGGTGGGGCGTTCTATAGTTTTTTCCTATCCCCAGTCCCCATGAGAAGGTGTGAATTTATGTACGTATGCAATACATTATGTACGGTCGACTGTAAAAATCCATGGACAGTACAGAAACAAAATCGTGTGAAGCGAAAAGCGAAAGCTAGTTCTATTTTCGAAAATTTTAACTCAAACGTTCACTGGAATATAGTCACTAAGGTATCCATGCAATTTTGCAGGTGTGTGTACATAAATTCACGCCTTCTCACTATCAGGGGGCCAAGTCTACTAATGTACAAACGTTGCAAATAGTTGCAATGGTCTCTTCATTGTGAGTTTTTGACAGATTTGCCATACAAACACTATCAAATACTCACAATGGCGAGACTGGTTTGTTACCGTCAAATTTTGCGGCCGGTTGTGAAATTGAAGAGGCATTTTGTATGTATGTATTCGGCAGTGCTGCCCGAAACAAGTACATCTGTCGTCAAAGTAAAGCTTGAAGTGTGGAAAGCAGCTATGACTCTCACCTCCCCTACTACAAAATCAGCTTTAGAATGCTTAGATAAATGTGACCAAAAACTATATCCAAATATTTACACATTGTTGCAAATATTGGTGACCATATTCTGTGTTTCTGTGATAAATAACAGAACGTTATTTTTTAGTTCGCTTATAGTTTATACTGTCCCACTGCTCGAAAAAGGGACTCACCCAATTCCTTCGAGGAGTTTTTTACTGAACCTATGAATTTTTCACATCTTTAATATTTTTCTTATATGTATAAGGGTTATTTTATGTACTTTTAGTCGTCTTATTTTCTTGAACCCCCCCCCCCCCTCCGATACTAAAACCTGGCTACGCCCGTGGTATGTAACTAGTATTAGTTATTTTAAAGAAGTTGTATGTTTTGTACATATCGTTTAAAAGCTTTTTGGGAGCGTTAGCTTATATATAGTGGCGAAAGCACCTTATAAAAATTCCTACCGCCTTCCCTTCGGAAATTCGGAACTCAACCACTCTATCGACATTAAAAATGGCAGGCAGTAGTGTTTAATAATGCCCAATTAAACAATCACACTGTAAGTATTTATTACACGGTAAAATGAAAACATTACAAAACACCTACATTATTTTTTTTTCTTTAAAATTAACAACGAAACATTTTGCTCTAAAATAACTCGTAGGCGCGTTCGGCTTATTTCTGTTATAAAAACACAGCAGAATGCCCGTACTTTCTCACTGACCGACCCAGACGACCCCTTTACCCTCCTCCAGGAGAGTCGTTGGGAAACGAGTACAGTTCGAAAGAGAGTAGAATCGTCATTCCGACCTCGCCGCCGAGGCCCCGCGCGAAATCCCCGACTGAATAGTCCTCCCCGACCCTTGCCCTTAAGAGTCTATACTACCTCAGCGCCACCTCACTCTGTATCTCGCTCGCATACTATTGCTACCGGTCACGCGTGCAAGCGAGACAAGGCGGCAGGGAAAAGGCTCCAAGGCGCCGATAGTAATTTCTTTTTACGGTGAAAATAATGGGTTTAAAAAAAAAGTTAATAACCTAAGACCTGCTTTACAGTGAGTTCAGATAATATGCAAAGTTTCATTATCTAATTTGAAGTATTTTTTGAATACCAGCGCTTTATTGTTCGGTTTGGAGGTAACTTTGGATTTTTTTTTCTATCGAGAAAATTTTATGGAATCGTGTTTTCGGCTAACATAGTACTTAACATTAATCCTCAACTTTACCATATATTTATTTCAAAATTAATGCTGCAGCATTTTCAACATAGCGGAAAATCATACTAAGCCATTCGAGGTAGTATAGGCCCTTAAGCGAAACGCCAGCACGCGCTATAGTTGAGCCTGTAGCTTTAAATCCCTCTGATAATAATCATAACCCTGATTTTATCCAGCCACCGACGGTCCCTTGCCATCCTCCCTCCGACTCTGCCCTAAGCCGAGGTTCGTACCCCACAGGGGGTGCCCTTAGCGCGCAGTCGTTTATTTATAAGTTTTTACGCCCTGGCTGGAGGCATTAAGTTTCGTTAGGAGCTTAAGGCAACCACAGGGTAGTCCGGTTAAAGAGTCTCAACCTCTCATGGTTAACTCTGGGATGCCCCAATTAAAAAAAAAAACCTACTTTCACTCGTATCCTTAAACTACAAGAAAACGTTCAACTGCACAAACCTTCGATATTTTAACTTTTTGCATTACTTAGAACGAAGCCGACCAAAAAGATGTCAGTGAGTGAGTGAGTTAGTCATTTTAAAATATTTGATGGATTGAATACTCGCGGAATAATACACTGCTATACAAGGAAAAGAAAGAAAGAAAAATTGGTTTATTTGTCACAGAAACACGTGCATACAAAAAGATAATTAACTCGAGTGTGTTATTTATAACCATTATAAATTATAACTCAAGAACGGCTGGACCGATTTTTATTATCTTGGATTTGTTGGATTTGTCTCCGCCCCGAATAGCAGAATAAATATTAAAACAGGCGAAAAATACACGAAACAAAAAAATATGAAGGTACCTATAAAATTCACTTTCTCATACATTTTGTACGGAACGGCTTTTTTTATGTAATCTCGAGAACGGACTGGGGAACGGGGAACAAGAAATTTCACGTGGACGAAGTCGCGGGCAGAAGATAGTAGAAAAATAAATTATAATCTTTAGATTTAGTATATAATCACGAGTACAAAACCGCTATAGTCGACTACGGCACGTCATGACTGAAAAGAAGGCTTTCACTCTGTGGTGGATTTACTAGCAGGCTGAGTAGGCTGGAGCCTAGGGCGGCAGATTTTCGGGGACGGCAACAGGTCCAGATTGATGAAGAAATTACTTATTGGAGAAATGTTCTGAAGAGAGTTGTTGACGTAGTGAAGCGACTGTGTTCAAGAGGCCTCGCTTTCAGAGGAAAAAATGAAAAGTTCGGTGATCCGCAACGGCACTTATTGTCATCATCATCATTATTTCAGCCGAAAGACGTCCACTGCTGGACATAGGCCTCCCCCAAAAGGGGGGGAATTTGCCATAATCTCCACGCTTGGCAGGCGGGATGGCGATCGCAGTTTGGTGTTAAAAATGCATAGAGAACGCTGCTGCCCAAAGTTAAAGTCAAATCATTTATTTCAAATAGGCACGAAGATGCACTTTTGAACGTCAAAAATTACATGAATAGTTAATTGATTCTAGTTGCGCCTTCCAAACGGTAGTTATGTATGGAGAAGAATGGGCAAGAAACTCCATACTTACTCTTTTAAAATGTTAACAATAGTTTGTATACATTAATTAATAATTATAGGTGAAGACGATGTACCTAGAATAAAAATAAAAATTACTTACCACAATTGGTAAAAAGAATGAAAAGTGAAGTAATGACAGAAAAATTAATAAATGCGATAGGTACATGGTGCTCACATATTTACAAACATTGTATATGATTTTCCAAAAAAAAAAAAATTTAACATTATAAGTGTGCGAGTTAAATTTATATTAATCACAGAAAATAAAAATTAATATCATAAAAATTCTAAATTATACAGTTAAATTAGCAACCAGTTTGATTTTGTCTAGACTCTAAATTGTCCTATGGAGCAGGACCAGCATGTTTCCAAGCATTCTTATCTTGGATATAATCCTGTATTTTGTAATATGCTTGTTTACAAAGTGTGCCCATCCTCTATAGTAAGTTCCTCAGTCGCCGTTTACGACACCCACGGGAGGAAACGGGGTGGTGCTATTCTTTACGTCCGGCACCACACGGTACTCATGTTCGTAATTTATTGTATGATTTTGGAACTGTTGCGATGCAATGAAGACGATAATGCAGAAATCATAAAGTTGCAATTTCATTGACAAAAGAGGTCTGTAGGGGCGGCAAATTTTGAATAGTCTGCTGGCGGCAAATGTTTAAATCCGCCACTGCTTCCACTCAGCATGATGCTGTGCTATGAGGGACCCAACGACTGATTAAGAGTTCTGACCGCCTAGGCTAATTGTACGGACGCGCCCCGCCAGGTGTGTTACGGTCGGCCTAAAAAATAGTATATTAGTTTTGACTTTAGTTTACTAGTATGAAAATTTTAACATGGTCATACTACCTATAAAAGATTCAGATCAATCTGCAAGCGAAACTATCTTTGTCCTTTAATCTGCACAACATTTAACCTTAGGGTCGCAAACCTTAGCTGACCGTGCATAAAGGCAAATCACCTCACGCATTCGACCAAAATCATAACAAGTGACTGCAGGCTACCAAGTAGAAAACCAAATCTATGTCGTGTTGTCCGCATGACTTGTATTGGCTTACTTAGTTGTTGCGGCCATTGATCATGAGCGTAGTCATCTAGTGTACCAGTTGCTTCGACTTGTATTTTTTAAACATTTGCACTTCTGTTGTTACTCTAGATTAATATTGCATGCGTAGACACGATTACAGCGCGCCTCCCCGATCCTCGCGCCCTAGGCTGCAGCCTAATTAGCCTAAGGGTTAATCAGGCCCTGGAGGGACCCCACAGCACAGCGCTGATTTTCAGTGGGACAAGGGTCTTTTTGCGTTCGAATGACGTTCACAGGGGGCTGCTGGTATACATTTGGACGTAGTTAAGCAGAAACGACTCAACCCACATTGTGGTCAGGGATGAGTTGTACATACCAAAGAGGTCTCAATTTGGTTCTTTCACTCGGCAAAAAAGATCCGTGACTCTACAAAAATAAGGTTGATTTTTTAATGTTAGGAACCAACCCACATATATGTAGCTGGGTACCGTCCGTTAACCGTTAGGACCGCTTTGGTATATAGAACTCATCCCTGACCACAATGTGGGTTGAGTACTTTCTGCTTAACTACGTCCAATAATATTAATGTTTTGTGAAATGTATTGAAAATACAAGATGGCGTAGTTAGTTCCAATGTTGGCAACGGCTGCAAGTTGTTAAGCGTTTAGGGCCGTATTCCACCTTTTATTATTGAAAGAAAGAAAGAAAAAGTATTTATTGTGACTCGCACAGGAAGAACACAAACTAAACACACAATGATAAAAGTATAAAACATAAAATTTTATAATAAGAAAATGGTGCCGATTCCCTTGTTCACAAACTAAACTAAATTTAAGTTCAGTGCATCTTTTTCTTTCTATTTCATTAAGAAAAGGACAGAAGATAAATTTTAGTTTAGGCCTGTCAAATTTATCAGCGCCTGTCACTACTCCCTACAAGTTTAAACGTGATTAAAAACTTGCCGACTAAAATTACGTCAATTTACGTCAAGCGCTGATTAATTTGACAGGACTAAATTAAAATGTATCTTCTATCCTTTTCTTAATGAAATAGAAAGAAAACGATGCACTGAAAATTTAGTTTAGTTTGTGAACAAGGGAATCGGCACCTCTGTCAAATATCTAGAATATAAACTTCGTTTAAGTCTGACAGTAAAGATAAAGCAAGATAAGTAGAAGAAAAGGGTAGAGTTTTATGTCCATATTGAACTAATTTTTTTTTTTTTTAACTTTGCCCCACACTAGGATTTCTCCTGTATGGTGGGTGCGTTTACAAACATTTAAACTCACATACACAAACAGCCAGACCCGGAACAACTACTTGATTTAGTTTAGTTTGTGAACAAGGGAATCGGCACCATTGTCCTGTAGGCCACTGATTAAAGGCTCTTGCAAACAGGCGCGACACGCGACGCGACATAATGAGACCGCTCGTCGCGCGGCACGCGGTATCGTTGTGTCGCGCCTGCTTGTAGGATCCTTAATACAGATGGGACACTCCGCAAAATCATTGAAATAAAAAGCGACTCTTGCTAAGACAAAATAAAGTGCAATTCACGTCGCACAACGCTTATTACCTACAGTTATATTCACTTACAAGTTGTCTCTCTATCGCGTAACTCTTATACCGGTGGCGCGCGTCAGACCTACTCAATTGCCCCAGTGAGATGGGCCCGCCACGTACTTGTAGCTTCATACCTAAAGTGCGGGGTGTATCCCATCTGTATTAATCTGTGACGAGGCCAAAAGGTTCCTATCTCCTAACACGATGCTGCGACCTATTATCTTGGTCGACTTTCAAATAATGAGACATTTTTATTTCACGGATGTATAATTCTAATTTATTTTTATTTTCTTCAACAGGGCATGAACACACGGCTCGCCTTCGCTATCATCTCTTCCGCGTGCTGGTCAGCCTTCCAACATGGATACAACACCGGAGTCCTGAACGCACCACAAGCTGTAAGTATCATAATATCACGCCTGTCGCGTGTGTGTGTCG
Organism: Dryobota labecula; assembly: GCA_947523025.1. Taxonomy (NCBI): domain Eukaryota; kingdom Metazoa; phylum Arthropoda; class Insecta; order Lepidoptera; family Noctuidae; genus Dryobota; species Dryobota labecula. The sequence goes on from OX383314.1 coordinate 5,912,574, forward strand.
TGAAGGCGCACAGTGGATCGTCCCCATAGAATAGGTTGGACATGGGCATCAAAATTGAAATAAAAAATGCTATCGTATTCCATTATTCTACAAATATTGTTATCATACTTTTTCTAAATTTCATCATAATCGGTCCAGAAGTCTAGCCGTGAAAGCGTAACAAAGAAACTCACATTCGCATTATATTATTAGGATAGGATAATGCGCACTATTTTGGAAGTACATGTACCATACACACACATTATTTAGATTCAAGCCAAATGAAAATTCATGGCTACCATGGTATTTTTGTCATGCTAGGTATTGTACTTTTTTTTTAAGATAAAACGTAAATCGATAATGGTGCCGATTCCCTTGTTCACAAACTAAACTAAATTTAAGTTCAGTGCATCTTTTTCTTTCTATTTCATTATGAAAAGGACAGAATATACATTTTAGTTTAGTCCTGTCAAATTAATCAGCGCTTGACGTAAATTGACGTAATTTTAGTCGGCAAGTTTTTAATCACGTCTAAACTTGTATGGAGTAGTGACAGGCGCTGATTTATTTGACAGGACTAAACTAAAATTTAGCTTCTGTCCTTTTCTTAATGAAATAGAAAGAAAAAGATGCACTGAACTTAAATTTAGTTTAGTTTGTGAACAAGGGAATCGGCACCAGTATCTGAGAAAGTGCACGATTGTAGTTTCTGAAACATTATTTAGATGCGTAATCTCTTTCCTACTGAAAAATAATACTTACTTTTCTGATTATTAAATCTACACAAATCTATACAAAAAATAAAATTTAAGTGTCTGTTTGTAATGTCTAAATAAAAGCTTTTTACTAAATGCATATGAGTCTATACGGTACTTATAAAATTTAAAAAATCTGTCTGGTCTGTCTGTTTGTTTTGGTCTAATCTCCGAAACGGCTGGACCAATTTTGACGGAACTTTCACTGGCAGATACCTGATGTTATAGGGAGTAACTTATGCTACTTTTATTTTAGGCTCAAATTATACTAGCGCAGAGTCGAAGCGCAGCGAAGCGTCAATATAAAGGATAACACACCAAATTCACCCTTATCTCTGCAACGTAACGCGCGCGCACCAATCAGCGTTAGTTGCGCTCCGACGCGCGAATTCTGTCGAATGCGCGCGAATTCGTGCGTCTTTTTTCTATCATTGAAGAAATATGTGTATTATGTTGAGGAGGTAAGGGTGAATTTGCCAAGTTTCAGATTGACGCTTCGATGCGCTTCGACTCTGCTCTAGTATGAATTGACCCTTAGAGAAAGCCACGCGGGTAGCAGCTGGTAAAAAATAAATACCATTTAAAAGTTTTAATTCTTAGTTTTTAATATTGCCAAACGCAATTCAGCCTCCTTTCTCTTAGCTCTATTGCAGTATAGAACTTCCTCTGCAGCTTCCCTCTCGGCTTTAGCTTTGTAGTAATTCTCTTCAGCTGCCTTCAACACCCACTCTTGCTCAGCTATTTTGAGTTTATGTAGCTTTTCTTCTCTTATTTGGGATCTGTCATTCAATATTTGAGGGATAGAGACTTCATCTTGGGTCACTCCAATCCGTATATTACTAGATCCTGTAATGTAACAAATAAAATCTATATTGAACAAACATTTCGATAAAACATTTTAAAACAATGATAAAAAGAAAAGAAAGATAATAAATTTATTTGAGCAGCACTTTAACACGTTAAACGCCATGGGGGACAACATACGGGCCACACTTGTATAGTAAAAGGAGCCAGGTTAAAAATGCCCGATTGTTAAGTTTTATAATATAGGTTTTTATTGCTTTAGAGGCTAGAAACCAAATACAATCTATTTGTCTGCAGGGCCGTGGGGGTCACGTCAAATACATATTAGCTTTATATCTGTGCCCGATGGCTCAATAGAGATGCTGAAAATTGCCTCTGACTCGCGGTCATATGTTGTCCCCCGCGGCCCCAACGGAACTATTGTATGTCGACCACACGGTGTTCCCCACGGCCCAAACAGAAAGACTGAAAAATTAATGCGGCGTTCAACGTGTTAAGCAGTGGTTAAAAATATTCTGCATTCATAAACGCTGTTTAGAGTTAACTAACTGTTTAAACAGTTATTTAAATGGCTGTCAAATTAAACAGCCCTCGGACCATTGATATATTAAAAGGAGGAAGATATGTTACGCGCTAACATCGCACAGTTTAAGGCACACAATACTGACACAGAACACAAAAAGACAGAAAAAACTTGAAATAGCAATGTGTGCCTCGTGGCTACGCCAAATAGGCCCAGTTCAGCATAAATGCCAGCCAACTAGTGCCTGACGAATAATAATGATAGTGATTTAATTTGCTAAAAGATATGAATATTTTTGTTTTACATATAATTCATATTTAATATTATAAATGAGAAAATAATTCTGTCTGTCGAAAAAGACAGAATTATTTTTACGTCTAAACCGCTGAACCGATCGTCATGAAATTTGGCTGACATATAGGTGAGCGTATTCGCAGCGGAATAATGTCGAATTCCTTAATTTCAGTTTAGCAGATATTAATACATTAGAAAAGTTAATACATATGTCGTTTTCTTTTTTTTTTTTCTTACTTAAGAACCTTCTGACAGTAATACACACAACAAAAAATAATTAGCGAAATCGGTCCAGCCGTTCACGCATGATGCCGTGACCGAGGGAAATAGGGATTCATCTTATATATAAAATTCTCGTGTCACAATGTTAGTTACCATACTCCTCCGAAACGGCTTGACCGATTTTTATGAAAATTTATATGCATAATCAGTAGGTCTGAGAACTACAATTTTTTTTTTTTAAGTTGTAGTTAGGGTACGGTAGGGTAGGGTAGGGTAAGTAAGATAGTGTAGGGTAGGGTAGGATAGTGTAGGGTAAGGTAGGGTAGGTAGGATAGTGTAGGGTAGGTCGGTAGGTTAGGGTAGGGTAGGAAGGTAGGGTAGGGTAGGGTAGGGTAGGGTAGGGTAGGTAGGTAGGTAGATAGGTAGGGTAGGGTAGAGTAGTGGAGTTTATACTATAGCTTTTGACAGAACGAAGTCAGTCGGGTCAGCTAGTTTTTATATATATATATATATATATATATACTCGTAGATGAGTGAACTTTACATCCTGTTCCTCATACCTCTAAAGACATATTCTCTTGACTACAGAACAATAATACTTACTTTGCTGATTTCGCATTGGCAACTCCAGCTCCAGTGCCTCAGGGGACATTGAGAGTTGCTCCTGGGAGAGTGGGTCCGCAATTGTAGCAGAAGATGTATGAGTGGGTGAGGGTGCTGCTGGCTCTTGTCTTACAGGCGGAACCTGCATAACAAAAACTGAATATCATTGAATAATATAGGGAAAGGAATCTCGTTTTTGCGAGATTGTATTTATATTTTGTCATCTGATTGAATTATGTCATAGTATCACTTTATTTCTCTAAGAATGTTTTTCTTTTTGTATATTAGCACCATTGATATATTAAAAGGAGGAAGATATGTTACGTGCTAACATCGCAATCAGTAAACCTGGGCACGGCGCACGACTACATGCACCAAAACTCACACATCTGTGATCAGTGTGATCACAGTCGCAAACCTACAGTTACCGATAGACGAGAACAGAGATAAGACATGGCGCTGTCGTGCGATGATGCGCGTTAGATGCCGAATGTGTACGATTATGAATGACATTGCATGTGGTAGCACAAACATGACGAAGCAAACATTAAATTTTATTATAACTTTCAACAAATTAGCATTTTTGGCTGTACTTACGAGTGGTAAGTAATCCCGTGTGTCTTATTTTTCTTCCTAGTATTATTAAAACACTGTTTGGCTGCACCAGAAGTCATTTTAATGCGTATTTATCACCAAAAAAAAAGAACTATAATTATGGAGCTGTTTGATCAACGATATACCGTGCGTGACTGAGTGGCACTACGGGCAATCACATAGTTTGATAGGACCAGGCGCTGTTATTAAGTCCAGTATCTACGCTTTTAATACATCAATGATTGGCACCTTGTTTTTTAACCTATTAACCGCCCGGTCGGATTAATACGACAAATGTTTCGTCGAACATAGGTTCTCAGTCGTATTTATACGACTGAGAACCTATGTTCGTTTTTGCTTTTTATATCATTGCACGACCATATTTGTCGTAGATATTTATTTGTAGATTTATGAGCCGGGCGCTGTTGGCACGGCAATTGATATAAAACCAAGCGGTCAATAGGTTAACATTCATGCAATTTTTTATCGTTTAAATTGTGTTTTTGAGTGTCGAGCTTTGTCTTTGTGTGCACTGAATAAACATTTTATCTAGATAGATAGATAGAATACTCTTTATTATGTACACCATAAAAATTACTAAAGGTTGTCTGTAAAAGATCGCTTTTAGCGATAAGACCGCCCATTGTGACACCCTATGTAACAGTTCTATATTTATATCTGTAATTTTTATGGTGTATATAATAAAGAGTATACTATCTATCTATCTACATATCTATTACTGATATAAATGTAGAACTGTTACATAGGGTGTCACAATGGGCAGTCAACCTTTTACAGACAACCTTTGGATGGATCAAAAAGTAGAAGGAGAGACAATACTGCAGGTAGTCAGTGGTGTACCATCTATATATGTGTCGCTTAACTTCAAACTCGGGTAAATCCAATTTTGAGAATTTTTAAGATTTTGGTACCAAATTAAAGGCCAAAAACAGACTTTTAAAACAATTTTATCAGTTGTATAAAAATCCACATAGTTCTTGAGAAAAAAACCGTTAAAGTCAATTTTTTTTATCTAATTCCGATAGATCCATGAGACAGTTTTATTCAAATGCAGATAAGTCCATGAGAGCCAATCAGCTAACCGCGTTTGTTCAACATGGCGGTAAGTCGTCGTCAACTCTGCGACATTAACACCGTACGCTCCGGTTTTTTATTGTTTTTTTTTTAATCATAGACAGTTCCCATGGATAATGCCATTAAAATAGTTACACCGAGCAATGCCCGCAAGCGGCCTTATATAAAAATCCACACTAAGTTTCTTCAAAGATAGATAAATTGCATTCCATTAGATCAAATGAAGGTAAATCCAATCTAAATTTTACATTTTTGAAAGAATGTATGGTTATAATACTAAATTTGCTTTATAGGATCGTTACCTTCAGTATTGTTGACATGATAAATAAAAAACCGCCTTTTAATTCATGGAATTAAGACTGTTATCACTTTTTCTTTAATATCTCCCAAGAGGGTAAAGTGGATTTACCCGAGTTTGAAGTTAAGCGACACATATACAATAAATACATAAATCTATCTATCTATCAGATAGGAACAATAAAACGCGCGGAATCGCTGCCTATGTTTAAAAGACTCGTGAAGGAACATTACTTGTTGTTGTGATTTTGTTCTCGTTGTTTACTGTAATAATCTAGTCTTCATTTGTTTTATTTGCTTATTTAGTTAGTATGTATGTATCTATGTATCTATTATATATCTGTGTATCTATTATAGGATATTGTACTGTTATACTTTTTATTTTTGCACCAATGACAACCCCATTTTATGTCCATAAATTCACTGTCCATGCCAAGGTTGCCTGGAAGAGATCGCAGTATGCGATAAGGCCGCCCATTGTATATTTTATAGTGTATAAGTTTTCTTTTCTTTTGTAATGTGTAATCTGATGTACAATAAAGTATATATAAATAAATAAATAAACCCAATAACAGTTTTCTCGACGCGTTTGCAACTGCTGTATGTCTGTACGAAATATGTTTTCTTTCTTTCTTACTAGATCAAATAGGTAGTGAAATAAACGTACTATCAAAAATTATAAATCTAATTATTACCGAAGGAAAAGCTGGCACTCTTGCGGCGGTTTGCCGTTCTCCATAACCCTCTCCCATAATTGATAGTATCCTCAATTCCACTTGGGAGAGGGTTGTGACTACCGATGGGCCTCCTGTAGCAGATGCTGAACGTTTGGCAGCTGCAGCTGCTTTTTTTGCCAAATGTTTTTTATCTGCCCACACCTAAAACACGCACGCACATTATTTTTTTAATTGCACAATAAACTGATACATGAAACCGTGGAAAAAGAATAAACTTATAGCGGTATGAGGAATAGGGTGTAAAGTTCACTCATACTCTATAGTAAAGGGAGGATCCTCCGACCAGGGGCCTAAGTCTACTAATTTACAAACGTTGCAATGGTCTCGCCATTGTATTTGACAGTGTTTGTATGGCAAATCTGTCAAAAACTCACAATGAAGAGACCATTGCAACGTTTGTACATTAGTAGACTTGGCCCCCAGACGGGTGTTGTGTCTGGTGGGCAACTGCCCGACGGTTGATCTCGGGATGTTGTATATATGCTAGTCGCGCGGTAAACTGATTGCGCGATGCAGGATTTGTGACGTCAGGTCTTTGATGTTCACATGTGGCATTGTAGATGCCACACACAATACAATAAAATTTTCTGTTTTTGCTATTTTTATGTTTTTTGATTACGTAACTTTTATAAACTCTACTCATTCAATATAGTTTACTTTAACACGGAGTAATCGTATGAAAAATTAAGCAAAGCAGTTTGCGATTAAATCATATCGACTGCCATATTTATTGCCTTTTCTGCCGATGCAGATTGGTTTAAAAATAACAAACTCACTCTTAACGTGCCTAAATCCATGTATATTCCCTTTTCCATAGAAAAACACGCAATCCCTTCTAATACAAATCTATCAATAACATCACACACATGCACTTTCCCGAAAGACAATCCTTGCTCATGTCCTACTCTTAAAAAAAACGTCTCTTATCAAATATTTGGGTATTCAGATTGACAGTGGTCTTAGTTTTCAGAAGCACGTAGATGCACTTACTGCGAGAACGCGAAAATTTATGTTTGTTTTCAAGAACTTACGCCATGTGGCGGAAACTAAGACTATTGACACCGTATACAGGGTGGAAACAAAAGACCGCGTTTGGAGGAAAAGTACCCTTAATATTGATGATGACAAATTTTACTGAAAGGAAACATTCCTTTATTTTCAAAAATAATAAAAACTGCATTTAAAGATTTTCGAAAAATCACCCCCACCCCAAAAAAAAAAAAGTACGTGTATTTTACGATACCAACCGAAAGAGACATTCATTAGGATCAATTATCCTTTTAAACAACAAAGTATCTTAAATTAAAAAAAGACCAAGTTTTTTTTTTTTTTTGTTGTTTACTCACTATCTAAAGAAAATAGTTCACTTAACTTATGAATTGCTCAAAATGAGACCCACTTTCAGACGTATTCTTCGACTGAATTCGCTACGTGTCGCCTTTTATATCGAGTTATGACGGGACTCACTGCATTGGCAGATAGCTGATGATTTAAGGAGTGACTGAAACTGTATGTTAATTTAATATTCCGTACGATTTTAACAAAATTACCTATATATATAAATATTGGGTTTTCACCTAGTTCGGCCCAGATGCTCCCATGTGTGAATTATTATCATTATAGCCTAAAATTTTCGCATGAACGCAAATTGAAATTGTTGTAATGCTATATTTTTGTGGCAATGAATTATTATTAAACTAACTTTTGCCCGCGGCTCCGCCCGCATGGATGTCGGTTATCGCGTAAAAAAGTAGCCTATGTCCTTCTCCATATCCCAGGCTATATCTCTGCCAAATTTCACGACGATCGGTTTAGCGGTTTAGGCGTGAAAACGTAACATACAAACAGACAGACAGACAGACGGACAAACAGACAGACAGAGTTACTTTCACATTTATAATATTAGTATGGATAAATAAAAATTAACTACTTATCTACACTATAATAATATAATATTATTAATATAATATAATATAATTATATTATAATATTATAATTATAATAATATTATAAAGAGGAAAGATTTGTACCTATTTTTGTATGTTTGTAATGAATAGGCTCAAAAAGTACTGGGCCGATTTAAAAAATTCTTTCACCAATAGAATGCTACATTCTTCCAATTTGACATAGGCTACATTTCATTTTGAAAAAAATTAGGGATCCTTGGTAAAATTTGAACAATGTAACCGAAGGTGTAGAAAAATGAGTCTTAAAATGATAATTGTCTACCCCGTGCGAAGCCGGGACGGGCTGCTAGTATTTTATAAAAAGCCAAGTCATATTCACATTGACGAGTAATGTATTAACTCACCCTTTGCCATTGCTCCACGGACTTTATGCAACTTCCCATTGAATTAAGGGACTTGCACAGGCCTTCCCACAGTCGTTTAGACCGCACTCTGCCATCGGTTTTCCTCAATTGTCCGCGAGCAAACTCTTTATTTTCTCGCATGAAATTGATGAGGGCCTCTATTTGAGCGTGAGTGGCTGCTGGAGCGGCTGGGGGCATTTTACAAAATCGATATTATTTTTTGTGAAAATTGCCCATTTTCTTGCTGACTGGACGATGTTTTCAAAATCTGTAAACTCACGCCTTATCGCATGGGGGTAGGCAGAAACTATAGAACACCACCGGCTACGCTCCTTAAATACTCCTTTTGCTTCGTTTACATTTATACATCTGGTCATACACGCACGCTGGTTGCGAGTGCGACGCACCTGACCTTTCTGAAGAACATCACATAACTATCACGGTTCATGAGATACAGCCTGGTGACAGACGGACGGACAGACAGACAGGTGGACAGCGGAGTCTTAGTAATAGGGTCCCGTTTTACCCTTTGGGTACGGAACCCTAAAAAAAAACTGTCTATTGTTCCGGCTAATCTCCGAAACGGCTGGACCTATTTATGGACGGGACGTTCACTGGCAGATAGCTGTTGTTATAAAGGAGTAACTTAGGCTACTTTTATTTTAGAAAAAGCCACGTGGGCGATGCCGCGAGTAGCAGCTAGTCGCTAATATAATTTTAACAAATCTGAACAGTACCTTGTGGTGGAGCTACACTATAATCGGTCAGACGGAACTCAGAAAGATGCGGAGGAGTTGTTGTATGGTCTGTAAAAATAATATATATTGTAAGTCTAAAATATCATAAAATAATTTTCGATAGTTCGTTTCGGTATTCGTGATGGCCCAGTGCTTTTAAAGAAAGACAGAAAGAAAAATATGTTATTTGGGACACGCACAGGAAATACACACTGTAAAAAAAGAATACCTATTTAAAAAACGAACAATATTTACATTGTTAACAACAACAAAAAACATAGAAAAAGACCTGTGCGAGGCCAAAAAGGCTTCTACCTATCTCAGCATAATATGCGATATTTTTAACACATTGAACGTCGTAGTGGACACCAGTGACCACCACTATATTTTTATTTTATTTACTTTGCATTCAGTGCTTCCTATCATATTTCCTTACATTCACACACACACACCACACACACACACATACGAGGGCGGCACTGAAAATTTCGGGAATCGAGGAAGAGACACAACATTACTATTTAAAAATGTAATTATTGCTTTTCGAAGTATTCTCCGCGAAATTTGACACATTTTTCCATACGATGGAACCAATCATTGGTACTAACCCTAGAGTAATAGTGTTACCCGTCTCTTCTTTTTTTTTTATTCTGGTTTTATATAACTTACTGCATTTGTGTACGAGTGCATAAGAAAAATAAATGTAACTACTTCCTGGTGATCTGAAATACAGGCTTTACGCCTAGCTTAGGCACCAGTCTCCCACAATATTATTTAAACTATTATGTATTGTCTTTGATCATATTTTGAAAATGTATTATATATATATTGTGGTGAGAAATAAATCCTTATCCTTATCTTACTTTCCGTATGTGCTAATGCCGATTCGCGTTTTCAAAAAAATTTCCGGCACCACGGCCCGAACGGGTAGTATTGCTGTCACCGGTGAGCTCCACGACCCAAAAGAAACAACCACTAAATTTGAATCGGCGTTTAACGTGTTAAGCAATAAATACCGCAGTGTTAGTATTCTGATAGCCCGCAGTAATGGCCGGACACACCTACGGAAACCTATATGTCCCACTAGGGGATTGATAAAATATAAAACCCCAGAATTAACTCGGGCGTCATTTTTGTATATAGTAATAACTAATAGAGGCAAATTCGGCACTTGCAAATTGAAATCCCTAAGTCTATGAAAGCCGATTTTCAGTCCACAGTGCGCAGGGGCTTTTGCACTTTAAAAAAATATTATTTATAAAATATTGGTATTGTGTACCTGTTTCTATCGCAGACTCATTTAAAACTTGTGTTCTGCTCTCACTGCCAGCAAACAAAACTTGAGGTGAGTCTGGCAATACCTCAGAATCAAGTAGTACCTCTGTCATCTCTGTTAAAAAAAAACAACAATTAAAAATCAGACAAAGTCAAAGTCCCGCGGCTTCACTCGCGTGGCTTTATCTATACTAATAACATAAAGAGGTAATTGTTTGTAAGTTTGTATGTATGTACATATGTAGGGGGTACTCTCTGGAACTACCGGTCGGATTTGAAAAATTATTTTTGCATTTGATAGCCCAATTCTTAAGAAAGGTTATAGTCTATTTAACATCAAGCTGTGACCCTCAGAAGCTGAGTAAAAAGAAAAAAGGTCTGAAAAACGCTAAGTGAAAACAAAATAAAAACACGGATGGACTATGGGTCGGGGGGGGCGGACAAGAAATTTCACGCGGACGAAGTCGCGGGCAGAAGCTAGTCTAGAACGAAAGTAGCCTAAGTTCTGACGACACGGTTGGCGCAGTGGTTAAGCGATTGACTGCGACGCTGCGTATCGCGGTTTCGACTCCCGCACGGAACAAATATTTGTATGACCTACAAGTAGTTGTTCCGGGTCTGGCTGTTTGTGTATGTGAGTTTAAATGTTTGTAAACGCACCCACGATACAGAAGAAATTCCTATAGTGCGGCAACGTTTAAAAAAAACACACTCATCCTACTTAATCCTACTATAATATTAAAAATGTGAAAGTTTGTATGTTTGAATGTTTGTTACTCAATCACACAAAAACGGCTGAACGGATTTGGATGAAATTTAGGATATAGATATTTTATAACCTGGGTTAACACATAGGATACTTTTTATTCCGGTAGTACGATCCCGTGGGATAATTTCCGACCACAACACGGCCGAAGCCGCGGGCAAAAACTAGTTAATTTTATGTGAAGACAATGTGCCTAGAATTTAAATTACTATACCACAATAGAAAGAAATAATTGAAAATTAATCAATGACCTGAGATATAAATTAATAATGTGTTATATACATGGTGGCATTTTGGCAAAAATTACCTCGGCTGCTCTGGTATCAATCAAGTAGGTAACTGGCTTTTTGAACATTTTACAGTGGAGCGTATCGTTTGTTTGTATTTTTATTTCCAGTTTTATCTTAAACTATAGGTATTTTATAAAAATGTAATGGTACGGCTAGTAATTAACCTATTAACCGCCCTGGTCGGATTAATACGACAAATGTTTTCGTGCCCATGCCGTCTCAGTCGTATTTATAAGACTGAGAACCTATGTTCGTTTTAGGTCTTTTATATTATTGCACGTCCATATTTGTCGTAGATATTTTTTTGTTATTTTATGAGCCGCGCGCTGGGGGCACTGCAACTGATATAAGGCTCCTACAAACAGACGCGACACAAAGAGATCGCTCGTCGCGCAGCACGCGGTTTCTTTGGCTGCGGGCATGAAAGCAGTGACGTGGAGCCAATGATCTTATATAGGACTAGATCAGCAATGTGCGGCACCAACGCATTACTACGTCGTATATGTCCACAGGCATATCTGACTTCAGTTGTCAACTTTACGTCAAGTGAACGATAGCTTAAGGATAAAAATATCAAAATGGTGAAATGTGCGGTTAAAATTTGCATGTCACGGTCTGAAAAGATGGCGTGGTCGACTGAGCCCCGCTAGGCGGGGCTCCTACTTCTGGGTTGTTTAGAGCTCGCTTCGCTCGCTCTTGCATCCTAAGTTTTTATTGCCTTTTACAGACTACGTGAAGTGACAACAATATAGCGTCTTTTTACGTTTGGTTTCAAATCTTCTATCATTTTATTGACATTTTTTCGTTTAGAATCCTACGAAAGTTTATAAATTTCCTAGGAAATTTATAAATTTGCGGTTCTTGTTATTTTCCGGTGACATATATAAATGATTACCTATACATGTACTTACAACATCTATTTCGTAATAATAATAATATATATTTAAACCATTTTAAGCCACCCTTCGCTTGATTGAAATGAAACAGATGTGGGCCCAGTTAACTATTATCAATTTTCCTAAGGGGTAACTGGTCTGTGGTCCCAGTTCCATAGTGGGCCGAACGACCCTTAGCCCGTGTGTCGCGCCCGTTTGCAGCAGCCTTAAAACGAAGCGGTCAATAGGTTAATATAATAATGATTAACCTACCTTCAGTAGATGTGTCATCATCATAAATAACTTCTAATAATTTGAAATCAGTTTCCTCAGCTAGGGAAACTTCCAGAACGTGGAATTTACTAGAGGTACTAGGCAACTTAGTGGAAACAGATCCACCCTCTGTCTTCATATCTTCCCTTGTTTCTTGAGTCAATCTCTCATTTTTCCGCCGGGTTTTCAAATTCTCCCAACATTTTTTAAGCTGAGCTTCGGTTCTCTGAGAAAAGAAAGTTATATTGTAAAATAAACTTAGAATATAATATATTTTATTGTTGCTACATACTTAAGCTCACGCCCTCTTCCCATGAGGGTAGGCAGAAACTATAGAACGCCATCTGGTACGATCCTTGCATAGGTACTCCTTTTGCTTTTTTTACATTCATACATCTGACACGTAACCCGTACGCGTTTCTGGAGAACATAACCAATGATAATAAGGTCACGGCTCACGGCAGCGCCGAGGTGTCAACTTTTGTAAGAGAGAAGCCGAAGCGATGCCGGTTTTAATTAACTTATTGACTTATCAATAAAGTAAAAGTTTATTTCTTTATTTAAAAATGAATGTCATTCCTTTTCTGAATTTAACACCATCTATGGTCAAGTATTTTTTGGCTATAATAGACACTATTGACTTAGCAGTTCTATATTAGAGGGTTTGGTTTCCACACTTAGTCCTTCAGGTGTACCATTGTGCGTGGGCGTCTCCTCCTGGCTTTTCCACTCACATCTGACTTGTACATACCCCTTGCTAATGTTGTTGTAGGTAGTTAGCAAACAAAGTTGGTCAAAATTGAAAAGTATTTCTAAAACATACCTCTAGGGTGTACAATTACAAAAGTAATAAAAATAATCTTAGTCTAGAAAAATTGACTATGAACGAGAACTATACAAAGAAATACAGGGATTTAGGCTAGGAATAGGTACACATAGATGTAATAATGTTACTGAATTAAAAATCTAGACTAATATAATAAAGCTGATGAGTTTGTTTTTTTGTTTGTATGTGCTAATCTCTGGAGCTACCAGTCGGATTTGAAAAATTCCTTTGTATTTGATAGCCCAATTCTTGAGGACGGTTATAGGCTACTAAATAGCACGCTACAACCCTTAGGAGCTGAGCAAAAATAAAAAAAGTCAGAAAGAATGCTAACGGAAAACGAAGTAGTAGCCCGGGCAGGCGATGCGATGCGATTCGGTGGGTTGGGGGCCGCGTGCAGAAGCTAGTAAAATATAAAGAAAAAATACTTTTAATCTGAAAAAAAATCGTTTAATCTTTTCACTTTGTTTACTTTAATATTATTTGTTAATTTATTTAAACATAATATATCTTACATAATCTAGTTTTAAAGTAATAAACCTAATGTTGTCTTCTTTTTAAATGTTTGATGTGAACTGATGGCCTGAAACACAGGTTTTTAATAAACCTAGATCAGGCAGGTCTACATTACAGTTAGACTAAAATGTTCCTCGATTTTAATTAATCAAAATCAAAATTTTACTTTATACTTGAATATTTTTTTTTTCTTTTACTTACTTTTGAATTTGTTTTGGTATTGTATTCCACCGCTAGGCGAGTCCATGCAGCTTTTTTAGCTGATATGTTCCTTGTTGTAGTTTCAGAGTTTAATTCATATTTTAATATCAAATCTTGAAGACAAATATTTTCACTTTCATTAAAAGTTTGTCTTCCAGTTCCAGCCATTTCGTTGTTTACAATACATAAACAACGAACAACACAGTACTGGTAATAACGAAACAATATGTACTAAAGATTACTAAAGAAGTATGTTCCCAAGCCATTCAGATAATATGTAATGTATCACCATTTTTTTTTTGCTTAGGACTGAACATTTGCAATTTGCAATCTATTGAAGTGGACAAAATAAATAGGTACTGCCGCTGTTTGTTTACATTCTACTCACAGATTCTACTCTTTAAAACTGTCCACAGAGCATGTAACTTTAAAACTGTCGTTCAAAGAGTATAATAATAATGTTGCTGTCGTTTGAAAAATGCACAGATAACATTGAATAAAGTTGACGCTCGCTCACAGACTGTTAAAGCTATACGAGGATCTTTTGGCACGTGGCTAAAATCTGAACCACATCTGAACACACCGCCATCTTGGTTTTTCAATACATTTCACAAAAATTATTGGTATGGGTGAAGCGCGGCCATTAAGGTAGCCCGCGAAATTCAAATTTTCTTACGATTTTTGCAATTTGCAGTTCGCTTATGTGTATGTTGATAAAAGTAAAATCGGTTGACGTTTTTACCTTAACCACTAAAGGTCACGGGCATGTATCTGGGCTTTAATATTTACAAACAAACGTCATTCGTGTGTCAAAAAATTCTTGCGGCACTGTATATGGGGCATTTCACGTCAAGCGGACAACCAAAAAAAAGTGAGGTCCCGAATTTTGTTTATACTCTGGTCAGTTATACTTTTAAAAGACGTGGATGTGTACACCCAATATTTTTTTCGTATGATCATTTATTACTGAGTTATGAGCTTTTAAAAATTTACTAAGAATGAAGTCATAAATTTTCGGATACTTATTATCGTTATCAGCTAATTTGTAAAAAACACTAGAAAGTATTGTTTCTTTTAGTAAAAAAGTTAAAGTTTTTAATTTTTTTGTCGAATTCTAAATTTGATTTTTTTTACGTATAGTAAACCGGAAGTGAAAATTTCAAATCGATGTTTAAGTAACTTCGAAACTTTTTTTTTATTTTTTTTTTAACTTGAATTAAAGCGTAAATGTACTAATTCTTCACAAAAAAAATTAAAACGTGATCGCCAATAGTTTAAGACTTAGAGCACATAGAGTACATACACATAGCTATGAGCACTTTCTAAGCAATCGAGTTTATGTGCTAACATGCTGAAATACTACGCTTTTAATATTTTATTCCTTCATTCTAGCATGCAAAAATAGAAAAATAAACGATTTCTTTAATTCTTTACAAAAAAATTAAAACGTGATCGCCGATAGTTTGACTTAGAGCGGTTTTATTAATTGAGATTGAAACAGTATTAATGAAAATAGAAAGATTTATTTTGTAATTTTTACAATTTTACTATTTACACTAGCACTAATTCTCTTTACACATAAGCCCCCGTTGGTTGGAAAAAAAGCATGCAGTTGTTTAGTTCCTGGAACGGTGATAGCGGAAGTGAAACGGACTTGTAGAATATTTCGCTCTTGTTGAATACTTTCCTTCGAGCAATAGTAAATAGAAGTCCCAGTCAATGATGACTTGGCCCATTCATATAATTTTATAGGTGTAGTGATAGCGTTATTCGTAGACTGTAAACTTGCACGGCTTATGTGTAAAGAGAATTAGTGCTAGTGTAAATAGTAAAATTGTAAAAATTACAAAATAAATCTTTCTATTTTCATTAATACTGTTTCAATCTCAATTAATAAAACCGCTCTAAGTCAAACTATCGGCGATCACGTTTTAATTTTTTTGTAAAGAATTAAAGAAATCGTTTATTTTTCTATTTTTGCATGCTAGAATGAAGGAATAAAATATTAAAAGCGTAGTATTTCAGCATGTTAGCACATAAACTCGATTGCTTAGAAAGTGCTCATAGCTATGTGTATGTACTCTATGTGTTCTAAGTCTTAAACTATTGGCGATCACGTTTTAATTTTTTTTGTGAAGAATTAGTACATTTAAAGCTTTAATTCAAGTTAAAAAAAAAAAAAAAAAAAGTGTCGAAGTTACTTAAACATCGATTTGAAATTTTCACTTCCGGTTTACTATACGTAAAAAAAATCAAATTTAGAATTCGACAAAAAAATTAAAAACTTTAACTTTTTTACTATAAGAAACAATACTTTTTAGTGTTTTTTACAAATTAGCTGATA
Source organism: Dryobota labecula (assembly GCA_947523025.1). Taxonomy (NCBI): domain Eukaryota; kingdom Metazoa; phylum Arthropoda; class Insecta; order Lepidoptera; family Noctuidae; genus Dryobota; species Dryobota labecula. The sequence goes on from OX383314.1 coordinate 5,928,891, forward strand.
ACGATAATAAGTATCCAAAAATTTATGACTTCATTCTTAGTAAATTTTTAAATGCTCATAACTCAGCAATAAATGATCATACGAAAAAAAAATTGGGTGTACACATCCACGTCTTTTAGAAGTATAACTGACCAGAGTATAAACAAAATTCGGGACCTCACTTTTTTTTGGTTGTCCGCTTGACGTGAAATGCCCCATATATAGTACATACATACTAATTCTATGCAGACTGCTCACAAAATATGTTTTCCTCGGAATGAAAACGTATTTGTGACGTACGTCGTACCTTGACTTGTTCGACGATTTCCAGAGGGTCTTTCGAGCCACAGCTCGTTTCCTCGAACGAGTTTTGAGTCGATGGTCGAGGAGAATTCGAGATTACGACTGAAAATATGACTGTTAGTTTAACTGCTGAATACTCAAACGCAACTCAATTTTAAGTCGCTGTTAAGTCTAATGCTGTCTCTGTCACTTTAAACTGTTTTGTAGCGACAGAAACACTTATAAGAACGTCTTAAAGTTAAGTGACGTTTGAGTATTTGGGCATGAGTGTGCTAATCATTCACTAAAGAATGAGACGTTCAAGACCTTAATTTACAAAACCACGCTAAATAAACACTCACGATTTTAGAAAATCCGTACTTTCGTTATGACGAAACATTTTTTCAAAACAAATTAGTTAATTTAGCCCGCGAAAACAAACTTACTTTCAATGTATGTCTGTCAACGAATATTTTTCCCAAAAGGGGGCAACCCATTAATAAGCGGTAGGTACGGGACGGCCAACATTCGGTAGCTAACGCAATTTCGCTCACACGACAGAGCCGTCTCCTATCTCTGTTCCTGTCTATCGGTAACTGTAGGTTTGCGACTGTGATCACACTGATCACAGATGTGTGAGTTTTGGTGCATGTAGTCGTACGCCGAGCCCTGGTTTACTGATTGCGATGTTAGCGCGTAACATATCTTCCTCCTTTTAATATATCAATGGGGCAACCATTAGAGCCGGTAAATGGTAACGAGGTGTGACTCGTGAGACGCGACGACGTGTAGCAGCAGTACCTATGTAGATCGCGTTCGATCGAGTTACTCGAATCAAATAATTCGACTCGCACATCTCAAATTTTACCAAGCAGTATGGAGAGCAGTGGGTGGCCAAGTACGGCCCTGAGTTAATATGAGACTTACTGAATACAATGCGTTGTATGGTCATGCGTTTGATTTCACCAGCTCTGAATAACTGATACTCTTCAAACCAATACAACACGTTACAAAAGGACAGAAGATAATTTTAGTTTAGTCCTGTCAAATTAATCAGCACTTGACGTATTTTGACGTAATTTTAGTCGGCAAGTTTTTAATCAAGTCTAAACTTTTATGGAGTAGTGACAGGCGCTGATTAATTTGACAGGACTAAACTAAAATTTATCATCTGTCCTTTTCCTAATGAAATAGAAAGAAAAAGATGCACTGAAATTAAATTTAGTTTAGTTTGTGAACAAGGGAATCGGCACCAATATTTACCTACGCCTACTTTCCAGAAAAAACTCTTTCACATCGCATAGCATTTAAACGAAACTGTGCCTGGGGTGGAACTAAACAGACAGCTGTGCTGCAGGGGAATTTGTTTCTTCTTCCATGCTAAAGCACTAGGAAGTAGTAAAGTACAGGCGTTTTGGGGGACTGTCTTATGTAATTTTGACGTTAAAAAAATGCTGATTCACAGCCTAATTTGATGACTTTTGATTTGATTTGTTAACTGCGCGTTGTGGGAGAGGCATTGACGCCTGGGCCTCAAGTCTGTTATTACAATAGTGTCAGAATGGTCTATCATTGATTTTGACAAGTTTGGTAATCTACTAATATAATGGCGTCATTATGACTTTCCAATGGTCAGCCACTGACACTCCATTGAAAGAATTGGTAATCTCGTACATATATAATGACAAATTAAACTTCCTACTACTTCAGATTGCTTATAACACTAATAAATAATACATATAAATGAAATCTGGCATGAATAAATGTTCAAAATGCCATTGTAATACATTTCTATTACGAGACCATTGACCGACCAATGATTGACCATTATGAATTTAGCAGATTACGAACTTTTAGCAAAATGACAATGGGATCGTGTTGGAGTGACGAATTTATAAAAATAGCAGACTTTGGTCCCTGTTAGCGTGAGAATGACAGCTCTCGCAACACACCACCACATCCCTTCCGCACAGCGCAGCTACCTCACTGACTCAGTCAAGCCGCTTAAAGCTGCATATACTTAATCTTTCCATCATTCTTTCCAGATTATGTCAGAATGGCTACAAAAAGAAGTTCTTACCGGCACCAACACATCACTAGCGGCTGTGGACGACCCTAAAGTAACGACGGTGATGTCTATCGCTGTCGCAATATACTGCGTGGGGGGCATGATCGGGGGCATCATCACCGGAGTCGTGGCTGACAGGTTAGCATAGAGATTAGAGCCAATCATATATATAATTTTTATGGGACCCAGTGGCGTAGCTCCTACCGTATCAGCCGTATTAATGACACGGGGCCCCCAAGCTACAGGGGCCCCCCGTATTCTTTTATTAAAATCACAAGGACAGCTAAACCTAGTACCCCAGTCACGATGCTCCAACTTTCGAGCTTGCTTCGCTCGTTCTTGCATTTTCTTAGTAGAATCACAACGACAGCTCCACCTAGTATCCGAGTCAGAGTGCTTAAATTTTTCAGTTCTCGTTCACTCTTGCATTCTCTTAGTAAAATTACAATGGAAACTATTTTGTAAACAAAAGACCCTTCCTTTGAAGTTTCACCGCGGTCGGACAACAAGGGGACCCTTTTTTTATTATTACTAGCTACGCCACTGATGGGACCAATAGAATAGACACAAGAAAGGACCAAAGACACTTGGACTAATATACACTAGGAACAAACGACACTAGTACGGGTAGGAACTATAGGACCAAGAGATACTACGACTAAAATACACTAGGAATAGACACTAGGACGATAATACACTGAAGATGACACTAACTAGTACACACGGCTACATATCAAGCTATACATTCCAGTATAAGCTGATCTTTCACTATACGGAAATCCTATACAATGCGAGACTAGCGTAAACTAGTTTTGTATAGTTTGATATGTAGCTGTGTGTACCAACAACATGTTCTAACTGGCACTAACACATCACTAGCGGCTGTGGATAACACTAAAGTGACGACAGTGATGTCTATAGTGGCTGACAGGTGGGCTAAGAGATTAGGAACAAAATACAGAAACTAGGACTAATAGACATATGGACCAACATATATGCCAACGAGAGCTAAATGACAACCACTAGGACCAACCGTCTCTCCTAGAACCAAGCGACACTATAAGCTAGTACCAACCAAAATATACTAAAGACCTTAAGACACAGACTATTACATAAAACGGAAGGAAAGGCCAATGACTGGTAGGGATTAAGGACCATAACCAAAGAGTAATAATATTAAACCTTTATAAGATCAATCCAGCGGGTAATTTTGACAGTTCAACAATATTCATTGCGTTATTTACGTTGTGGAGTAGACAAATTTTTTGAACATAGGAAGCAATGGATTAGCAATATCCTTCAAAACCATTCAGATTTTAATAGTGTGGTATGTAAGACACACTGAATGACTAGGACCAAAAACTTAAAAAAGTTCACGCATAAATCAATCTGATTCAAGTCGATAATGTCCATCTCATAACATGTTCTCGGTAGCAATTTTTCTTAGGGATTGTACACAAAACTGCGATGCGACATCGCATCGTAAAAATCTACGAGCTCGGACTCGCGAATTGATTCGCATCGCGCATTCCTGCGATGTAGCGTCATTTTCGTCGACATCTCTATCCTCCTATATGCAAATGTACTCTGTGGGAATGGTCACCCGAATCGTGAAAGGGAGACGCCTTGTCGCACGAAATCGCATCGCAACAATTCGTGTCGCAGTTGTCTGCGTCGCGAATTCGCATAGCGCCTATTCGCAGTTTTGTGTACAAGCCCATAGGGCTCCCACACATAACTGCGAATTCGCAACGCATCGCAAATATCTGCGTGCGAGCTCGCACGAATGCACCGTAATAATTATCGTATCGCATCGCATCGCGGTTTTGTGTGGGCGCCCTTACTCTGAGGAACGACACGAAAACAGACTGCCTAATCAAGCTTGCTATTTGTTTCAGGTTTGGCAGAAAAGGCGGTCTACTATGGAACAACGTGCTGGTGTTCGTCGCGGCTTCATTGGAGGGGCTCGCGAAGACTGCCAATTCTGCTGAGATGCTTATTTTAGGAAGGTAATACAAGAAAGCAAAAGCATTATCAGCGTTTTATGTTTCCACTGCTGGTACACCGGCCTCCTCTATGTGAGAGGAAGTGAGGCATAATCTACCACGCGGGCCCAGTGTGGGTTGGTAGATGTCATAAGTCTTCGAACTTTTGGTTCTATGACGCACTGACCGACCCAGACGACCCCACAACCCTCCTTACAATCTTATTTGCTGACGATACGACACTTATAATAAAATGTAGTGACAAAAACAAATATTTAGGAGAAATGTTTATGTTAATGCCATTCAGGTGTATAACAAGTTACCTAACTCATTTAAGGAACTTCCCATTCCCATGTTCAAAGAAAAAACTGACAAGTTGATTATTGGATAATTGCTTTTATGACATTGGCGAATACATAGAATATTGTAAAAATCCAAGATGACATGTAACTAATTTAATTTTGACATTGATTAAAAATTAACGATTGCCTAATTGTAATAACATTAATTCTTAATCGACTTATTGTAAATCACAAATCTAAAAATTATTTGATTAGGAATGACATTTGAATATTTGTACACCTTATGTTGTGATAGAATGTTACATAGAACTTAACAAAATAATTAACACCATACTATGTAAAGTCAGATTAATTTGACAGGACTAAACTAAAATTTATCTTCTGTCCTTTTCTTAATGAAATAGAAATAAAAAGATGCACTGAACTTAAATTTAGTTTAGTTTGTGAACAAGGGAACCGGCACCAATATCTCGGTTACATATTGTATGCGTAAGGTAAGCGACTGGCGAAGTGGCGAGCCGCACGCTCTGCGCTCCATTAGAAATATCAAAAATGCAATTCAGCATATCGTCGCTTTAGTAGTGAAGGGAGCTATTCCACACTAAACTGGTTCAATAAACTACGTTATTTCACGATAAATACAAAGCACTGTAATTTATTTACCATTTACATTTAAAAAATAACTCTAAAGTGCAGTAATTTCAACAATATTACACAATAACTGTCGTTATTTAGCCGTTATTTGTCTAAAGCTTTGTACTGACCGGCGGTACGGGGTGTAATGTAACGTGTTACACAGCGAGCATTCGTGCAGTCAGTACGTCGTGTTTACGGGGAAACTAGCGAGCAACGAGCCGCTCGTTGCTCGCATTGAGTGCTCCACCCGGCTGTCGGTTTTTTGGCGAATCCTTTGACTGTTACGCGGTTCAGTCAGTACGCTGTTTGCTAGTAGTCACGAGCGCACGCGGTGCGTCGCACGTCGCGAGTGATCACACGTCGTTCCTCTCGTTATTATTTTATTTAATTCTTAAAACATGGAGTGGAACAAAGAAAAAACTCTGTATTATATAGTATTAAGTAGTATAATTAAGTAGAATCAAAGATACCAACCCGTCCTAGCTGTCGAAAACGGAGCACAGAGTTTTGACGAGCATGTTACGCCGATTTTAGAACACAGCGTACATGCTCGATGCGTAACACGCTCGATGCAAATGTTACATTACACCTCGTAACGTTGGTCAGTACCCACCTTAATGCAAATGGAGTATAGTTTCATTTAACTCCTTTCACATCTGAATTAAAAACCAAACCTCTAGTTGAGCTATCACTTAAATCTCTACACCACTAGAATCTTTGTTTAACGATGTATGTATGGTGGTGTTCATAACTCAATTCGGTCAAAAGTGTGGCTTCGCTCACTTCACCACTAATGCGATGATATTATCGCGTTGCTAGGGTCGCTACAATGTTCGTGAAGAGAAAATAAATTATGTGAATGTGAATTTTTGACTGTATTGTTTCAGGCTAATAATTGGCGTAAACAGCGGTTTGAATGCAGGTTTAGCGCCCCTGTATCTAGCTGAAATATCGCCTGTTTCCCTTAGGGGATCGGTGAGTTAATTATTATTATTAATTATATTATTAATTATTATCTCTATCTATCTTTGTGTGATTTAGGAAAACCGACCAAAGTGGCGTTTTCCCGCCATTATGATTTCCGACTTTTGGCAATGCGCTGTGAGTCGTGCCATCTTCGAACTGAGTCGGTACTACCATAGACAAAACAATACTTTTAATAGAAAAACAGATTTATGAGGGCATACTACGGTCCACTAGTGCCACTTGCACTCCTTCAAAAAAAATTTTTATCTCGTGACTGAGAAGGAATTATGAAAAACGGTTCAATTAGCGACCTCGGTAAGTGTGTCTAGAATTTTCTAATACCTTTTATAACGTTTCATATTGAGACACGAAACAACAAAATTCGATTTAAAGAAAAGCGGCCACATTCCTCTAGATCGTATTTTGTTGCTTTTGTGCTCAATATGAAACTTTATAAAAAGTATTAGAAAATTCTAGACTCACCGAGGTCGCTGATTGAGCCGTTTTTCATAATTTCTTCTCAGTCACGAGATAATATTTTTTTAAAGGACGCTAGCCCTAGTAGCATTTTTGTTGGCATTTAGTTGGGCCACTTACCTCTGTAAGTGGCCCAACTGAATGCCAACAAAAAATGCTACTAGGGAGTGGACCGTAGTATGCGCTCTTAATATTTAACATAGCTAATTGAATAAAATGCGATATAATTTACTATTGAGAACACAAATTTATCTTTTATTTTTCAGATAGGCACAGTCTACCAACTAGTAATCACGATGACGATCCTTCTCTCTCAAGTGCTAGGCCTAGAGTCGGTGTTAGGCACGCCCGAAGGCTGGCCGTACCTATTAGCGGCCACCGCAATACCGGCAGTGCTGCAGATATGCACTCTGCCTATATGTCCGGAGTCTCCTAAGTTTTTACTGCTGAATAAGGGACAGGAGTTGCATGCTCAGAGAGGTAAGTTGAATGCTCGTTAGAGCGAGCTCTAGTTAAGAGTCTCTTCATCTTTCGACACGATGCGATTGAAATGCCTGTGGCATACCATTAGTTGATCTGTGTGGTTCTTTCATCAAAACATCTACATAGTCTTCACATGAACTGACCAAGAGTATGTCTGAACTTTAACACGTTCAGATCGGCACCTCATGAGTAGGTACGTGGTATCCTACGGCGTAAATCTTCATATGGCCACCGGTGGTACATCGCTGCCCCATGAACCAAAAGTCTCATCGGGCGGGGTGCGCCACCGGTGGACACGGACAGTATTACTTTATCTCTCTTTCTAATAAGCTACTAATCGTAATATAAGGTAAATTGTTTTGTCTCATCAATCAGAAGTGAAAAAAAAAGGAAAAAAAATGGCTAGAAAAAAATCTAAACACGTAAATACATTTTGCTATGCGTGTGAAAAACCAATGTGTTTGGATTGTTTCAATACGATTCATACAAAATAATTTTCATTTTATACCATCCATGCTGAAATTTAATTTATTTTTTTCAATTTTGATTTAATAATAATTTGCATTTCGTACAATGTATGTCGTGATTAAGTATGTCAATTTTTTTCTATTAAATAAAATTATTCTATATTGTGTTGTTTACGAAATAATATCCACCTCCTGAGCTGCACTATGAAAATTTGACAATTTTACTAGGCGGGGACGGTAAATACAACACATACTGCAAATACTCCGTGCTCCACCGGTGTGTCAGCAAATACTCCGTGCTCCACCGGTGGTACACGCCGGTCTGAACGTGTTAAAAGAAACTGTGACCTCTGAGTTTGTTTCGGCCTTTCTTCTCAGAGTAGTCAGATATGAAACACTGACCTCACCTATACCCAAAGTCTCTAATTCAGATAATTTATGTAAACAAAGTAATGTCAAGAAATGTCACTATCAAAATGACAGGACAGTGGTGCAAAACATTTTAACTTATATTTTTTTTGTAAATAGTCATCGCTTAAATTAAAGTGAATTAATTATAAGAACTATGCAAACAAAATACCGTTGCCAAACAATGTATTGTGTAGTATGTCGGAGACACGGCATATGATCGTCATAATCAGCCCTTTTAAGTCCAGTGCTAGACGTAGGCCTCCCAAAATCGATTTCCACTCGAAACAGTTTACTGCCGTTTTCATCCAAAATGTAGCTAGATATGCTACTTACAATATGAATCTATGAATGAGAGTTGTAATATTAGTGTTGTTGAAGATGTAAAACATTTGAAAATGTTTGGATCTCCTGCATTGTTACCAGTATCATAAAATATTTTATACCAGAAAATCTCCTTTTTTTAATAACTTTCTCTAAAACCGGAAATTTATAAAAATAATTACGGTATGATTATTTGTTAATTATTATTTCTTAAAATCAGTACTTAAAAGAAAATGTAACCTTTTTTTCGCTATTTTATGTGAATTACCATTACGAAGATATTTTTTTGATATGTTATCCCCTTTGTTTACATAAATTATCTGAATTTGAGACTTTGGGTATAGTTTTTATAATATGATTGACGTGTAAAAGTGTTTGTACAAACCTACTTACAGAAATAAAATCATTTATCATTTGAAGCAACTATAAAAGTATTATATACATTTTTATGGTATGCCCCAAGCAAGAAACTTGCATTATGTTTGGGACTTACGTATAATAAAGGTTTCTCTTTTATTTCAGCTCTCAACTGGTTGAGAGGAGACGTTGCTGTTCACGGAGAAATGGAAGAAATGCATCAGGTAATTGTTATATATTAAGCAGAGCCGGCTTTACCTATGGTGCAGGGTGTGTGGCGCACACGGGCGCAAGGTCTCAGGAAGCGCCGAGACCCGGCCACAATGAAACATATTTGAATTAACGACAAAGTTATGCTTTTTTATTTATTTATTTATTTATGTACACACAAAATAGTTGACAGGACAATATATTAACATAAAAGAGCACAAAGGTACTGCTTATTTCAAAAGAAATTTCTTCCAGCAGACCTGCGAGAGGAAAGTTGGATAATAAATGTAGACACAGTGTGTAGAAAAGTTAAACAAGAAAAAATTTAAATTAAAACACTTAAAACAAAACTATAACTATATAAAACAAACATACATACAAATACATACACATATAAATATTACCTATAATATACATACATATATATTATACTAGCTGACCCGACAGATTTCGTTCTGGCAAAAGCCTACCTACCTACCCTACCCTACGCTACCCTACCCTACCCTACCTACCCTACCCTACCCTACCTACCTACCTACCCTACCCTACCCTACCTACCTACCTACCCTACCCTACCCTACCCTACCCTACCCTACCCTACCCTACCCTACCCTATCTACCTACCTACCTACCCTACCCTACTCTACCCTACCCTAATTTTTCGTAAAAACCATAAAAAAAAAAAAATTACGTAAAAACCATCCTTTGACTTCAACGAACATTAAAAAAAATTGGTTAAATTGGTCCAGGCGTTGTTGAGTTATGCGCTTACCAACACATTTTGCGATTCATTTTTATATTATAGATGTAGAATATTACTGTATAGAAGAGAGGTAATGCTCTTTGACTTGCTTTTTAAAGAGAAATAAAGTTTTACAATCTCGAATTTTACGCGGAAGTGAGTTCCACAAACGTACTGCGTGAACAGAGAAAGAGTAGGAATACATTTCAGTTCTATGGGATGGGAAATTAAGATGATGCCTGAGGTGGGATCTACAGAGAGCATCAGAAGGACGGGTAAAGGAGAAACGATCGCGCAGGTAGCTGGGATATGCAGGGTTATAAAGGATGTTATAAAGACGGCATAATATCCGAGTGTTTCTGCGAAGACGGATTGGGAGCCATTTGAGCTCTTTGCGAAAGTGAGAAACAAGGTCATTTTATTTTTGTAAGTAAAAAGTATTTTTTAGGAAGGGAGGCTTCCTAAAAATACTTTTTACCCTCGAGTCTACCTGTCTACTCCGCGGGTCCACGAGGGCGTACCTCAAGCGAATTAAGTAAACGGGCAATTGCTTCCTATCATCATTTATAATTGCACCATTTCGTCATAATCGTCGAACAGTGACGGATCAGGGCCTCAAGTCTGCTATTACAATAGTGTCAGAATGGTCTCGCCATTGTGAGTATTTGACAGTGTTTGTATGGCAAATCTGTCAAAAACTGACAATGAAGAGATCAAACATAGATTCGGAAGCAGCGCAATGAGCTGATTCCGAATCAATGCTCAACTAAAATTGGACAAAAATTATACTTACTTATACTTACTGCTGTCATTGCACGCGCGGCAGAGCTCAACATAAATTTCAGATCCGTCACTGTTCTACGATTATGACGATTTGCACCCAAATTTCCGGTCACGGGGAAACTATAATCGTAATACATTTTGACCGCGCGCCAAGTAGAGGGCGCTAGGGTATTGATTGCACCCGGGCGCTACATGGGCCAGAGCCAGCACTGATATTAAGTTCGCGTTGCGTGCGTTTCGCGCGAGGTGTCAAAGTCAAATAATTTATTTCAAATAGGCACGAAGATGCACTTTTGAACGTCAAAAATTACATGAATAGTTAATTGATTCTAGTTGCGCCTTCCAAAATGTAGTTATGTATGGAGAAGAATGGGCAAGAAACTCCATACTCTTTTAAAATGTTAACAATAGTTTGTATACATTAATTAATATTTATACGTGAAGACGATGTCCCTAGAATAAAAAAATAAAAAATATAAAAAAATTAATCAAAATTACTTACCACAATTGGTAAAAAGAATGAAAAGTGAAGTAATAACAGAAAAAAATATAAATGCGATAGGTACATGGTGCTCACATATTTACAAACATTGTATATGATTTCCTAAAAAAAAAGGTGGTCCGGCAGAGAACGACCGGACCGGGAGAGAGAGTCGACATAGCTCATAGAATAAGCAAGCTGAAGTGGCAATGGGCCGGCCATATTAGCCATAGAACCGATGACCGTTGGGGTAGACGTGTTCTTGAGTGGAGACCGCGAATCAGCAAACGTAAACAATTTTTTTCTTTTGAGGTACGCAACCCAAAAAAATATTGCAGTATCGAGATGAGTCATAACTTCACGACCTTAGCGGACCTATAAAAGAATTCTTATAAACATACATAACATAACACACGCTTGTTTTACTCGAAGCGTTAGGTGTAGAACTTTTGTTGTGATGTGATTTATATTATTATTGGAGCTGCTGAAGATTGTAAACTATTTTTGCATTGTATAAACTCAATGTCCTTGAATTATATGTATAATTGCATAGCACAGGTGTGAGTACTATGTACTATAGAGCTACCATTTACCGGGTAATATGTCTTTTATTGACTTGAATGTGCCCTGGCGGCTGAGAGTATGTCATGCTCACTCAAATGTCTCGCTGGTGGTGGCGTGTGTGTTGGATCATTAAGTTCCCTTCAAAATGGTTGAGCTAAATGGTGCTGATCCATGCGTCATGTTCGTGAACGGGCGCCGTCAGTTGGGACTGGTCATCTATTAGCTGCTACGGCTTATTTTAATTTTTGAATTGTTTCTATTACGGACGCTTCTAACGTGCACGTCTTTCTACATTGTTCTCACATGTATAACTTCAACATGAATGATGTAACCCATATTTTGTAACAATATTTTGTTTTAAAAGAGTGTCCATGGAGTTTCTTGTCCGTTCTTCTCCATAGGAACCTACTACGCTTTGGAATGGGCAACTAGCTTCATCTTTCTGACTGACCGACACCTTGACAATTCAAAAGTGCCTGTAATTGGTTTATTTGAAATAAATGCTTTGAGTTTGAGTTTGAATTTGGGTTCTATAGTAAATGAAATGAAATGTTCTTTCAGTAGTGCACAATGAATTTATTGTAAAAGTAATTATAACTAGACAGTACACGGTTTATGAGAATAAGTAACTAATATTATGGTGATTAGGAATTAACACGATTGACATGAGGTGAGCGAGAGCGATGGTTAGTGAGACGACTGCGTATCGTGAGTCGCCTGCGAGAACTATATGAGACGTGTGACGTCGCTTGCACTTGAGCACGCAAGGGGGCGTGCATATGTGTGGGTTACATACCACTACATAGGCAGAGTTTTACCTACAATTCGAAAAAAGCTTGTAATTTTCTTTTCCACGTTACAGGAAGCAGAAAAAAACAAAATCAGCAAGAAAGTGACCCTCCGCGAATTGTTCAGCAACCGTCAGCTTCGCCAACCGCTCCTCATAGCCATGGTCGTGATGGTAGCGCAGCAGTTCTCAGGAATTAACGCTGTCATCTTCTTCTCCACTGACATCTTTACCAGGGTGCAGCTGACTACGAGTCAGTCGCAGTATGCTACGCTGGGTAAGAGAGTATTGAAATACATTTTTTTTATTCTAGAAAATTCGATGCTAGAACATTCTAGAACTTTCGACATGTGGTCAGTAGGGGCCGGTATGTATTCGAACATTCCAGATGTTTTTACAGTAGAAGGTTCTGGAACTTTCTAAGGACTATATAAGGCCGGTATGCACCCCGACCCGACACAGTCGAACAACAAGCGATCAAGCGATCTTCGAGTGCTACTTTAGAGTGATCAGTAGTGCATTTGTGTTTTATAATTAGTGTGTTTGAGTTGTTATCAGTGTCATTTTTGGTTTTTATATCGGCAGTTTTTATTGTCACGAACCGCTAGCTCGTAACACTATTATGCAATGAAATGATTATTTTGTTTGTTTTTTACTAGGCATGGGTGCCATGAACGTGATAATGACAGTTATAAGTCTGCTACTAGTGGAGGTAGCTGGTCGCAAAACGTTGCTGCTCTCAGGATTCGCTGGAATGTTCGTTTGTTCAGTAGGCTTGGTCGTCGCTTATATGTATGTGAGTATCCCAAATTGTTACTTTTGTAGGCCGCTAAGATGCATAATACGGTCCACTAGCGCCAATATTATCTCGTGACTGAGAAGGAATTATGAAAAACGGCTCAATCAGCGACCTCGGTAAGTGTGTCTTGAATTTTCTAATACCTTTTATAAAGTTTCATATTAACACGAAGCAACAAAATACGATCTAGAGGAATATATGTGGGCTATTTAATAATATATATACTTAATTAGTATATCTTTTTTAGTCGATTTAATTTCTTTTTTATTATTTGGTTTCTAACCAGTAGGTATGGGGTAGATGAGGGGAAGCGGGGAAAAACAAAAGAGACGAAAAGAAAGGTGAAAAAAGGTGACAGGTGTACTAAAATAAAAAATCATATTAAATTATTAAAAGGTGTTTATTTCTGCCGATCTTCCATCCCACATATATATGTGCTTTAGATCGAATTTTGTTGTTTCGTTTCTCAATATGAAACGTTATAAAAGGTATTAGAAAATTCTAGACACGCTTACAGTGCGACATAAAATAGTAGAAATTAAATAAAATGGAACAAAAAAAATTCCATACTAAATTGTTGCCATGTTTAAGCATTTTACGTCAAAAATGTGACAGTTAGGTACCTACGTAGAAAGTGGCGCCCTCATTAATTTCTACTATTTTATGTTGCACTGTACCAAGGTCGCTGATTGAGCCGTTTTTCATAATTCCTTCTCAGTCACAAGATAGTATTTTTATAAAGGAGTGACGTGCCGGAAGGAGAACCGATGACCTTATGAAAGCCGCAGGAATCCGCTGGATGCGGGAAGCACAGGACCGGTCGAGGTGGCGGTGCTTGGGGGAGGCCTTTATCCAGCAGTGGACGTTTGAAATGATGATGATGATGAAAAGTGTGGCGCTAGTGAACCATAGTATGTCCTATTAAAAAGCTGGGACGCCATGATAGCTGTGGGTTTTTTTTTTTAATTCCGCGTCATGGCCTCCCATGTCTTTCGGGCTGTTAGTGCTGGATCATGCAGTAAAGTAAACAAAATCATTAGTCCAATAAGCCCACAGAACGTCCGATTCGAAAATACTATACCACTCCCTAGTAGCATTTTTTGTTGGCCTTTAGTTGGGCCACTTACCTCTGTAAGTGGCCCAACTAAATGCCAACAAAAAACACTTTCACAAACACTAAGGGTTAACTAACTAAACTAAAACACAGCCTGCCAGCCTGATACCAGGCTAAAGCTTTGTTGATGCGAACAAAACAAACACTCCGCAGCCGCAGGTTCACAAATGAATAACAAAATGGCGGGCGGGCCGGGCGACGCGTGCCGCCGCCCGCTCCCCGCGCACCCCGCTACCATCCTGTTGGAGTAGCAGTAATTGGCCCTACAAAAATCTACCAACAGTAGGAATAGTAACAGCAGGCCCGTCGTTGGCTATCCGTTGGGCAAATAGTGCATGTTTATGACAATGGGCCTATTTTAAGTTTAGGTTGGCAGAATAACTAACCGTCTGCCAATACATTCCCAACTGTTGGCCTATGGAAGCCAACGGCAATTGCTACTAGGGTTAAAGCCTCCAGCCAGGGCCTAAAAACTTATAAACTAAATGACTGCGCGCTAAGGGCACCCCCTGTGGGGTACGAACCTCGGCTTAGGGCAGAGTCGGAGGGAGGATGGCAAGGGACCGACGGTGGCTGGATAAAATCAGGGTTATAATTATTATCTAAGGAATTTAAAGCTACTGGCTCAGCTATAGCGTGTGCTGGCGCTTCGCTTACGAGCAAGGGTCGGGGAGGACTATTTAGTCGGGGATTTCGCGATGGGCCTCGGCGGCGAGGTTGGAATGACGGTCGTGTATTGTGTATTCTTCGAACTGTACTTGTTTCGCTACTGCTCTCCTGGAGGAGAGCCACGACTCTCCTCCAGAAGAGTTGTTGTTTATGATGTTAGTAATATAGTCCTGAGAGGTATAATAAAATAAAATAAAATAAAAATAAAATTTTGATGGCGCCTTTTGACAGACGCGGGGGCAATGTTGCCGCATCAGATTCTTTTAAATCCGTAGGGTGACGCTGAAAAATCCGTAGATTGCCTCTAGAGAAATCCATAGATCTACAGACTTTTTTTAAAGCTAAATCTGACTTTCATCATCATCATTTCAGCCGAAAGACGTCCACTGCTGGACACAGGCCTCTCCCTAAAGGGGGGAATTTGCCATAATCGCCATGCTTGGCAGGCGGGTTGGCATCCCCCCGGTGGGTTCCCGCATTGTCGAGGCGGGGGGGCTCAGTAGCCGTGGCTTGGAGGGTCACGGTGAAGCTAAGAGGAACCCGAGGAGGGGGCCGCTCGTCAGGGCTTTTGCGGATAAGGCGACGACGTAGCGGCCGTAGGTTGCGGTGCCGCTTCGGCGACATCGCAACTGAGGCGGGCCGCGATGTCGAATGGGCGGCATCGCGGCTAAGGGCGGGAGGCCGCGGCCGGAGAGGAGTGCCGGTATTGAGGTGCGCCGTTCTCCCTACCTTCCGCGGCCTTGACGGGGTCGCCACCGTATGATGGCGGACGCGGTGGGGCCGCAGAGGAAGAGGAGTGTCGGTATTACGTTGGCCGCTCTCCCTATCCTCTGCGGCCGAAAAGTGGTAGGCGGCGGGGCCAATCATCTGACCCGTCGCGGGGGGACCAGGGGCGCCTGGACGCGAGGTCGTCTGGCGCCCCTGTGCTGGTCTGGTCCCTGGGGTGATAGGGGGTTACTCCCAGGTGGAGGCCAGCAGGCAAGGGTGCGGGGGCACCCTTGCCTGTATTGCACAAGCCTCCACCAGTGTCGGACGGGAATGGCCAGGTGTTCCCGGGCATTCCCGTATCCCCCCCAGCCGGGGGGCATTCGGGGCCCGCCAGCTAGGCGGGCATGCGCCGGAAGGGTTGTGGATGTGAAAGCTGAGCCGGTTTCCCATGACCCTCCCATCAAGGCGATGAGGGAACTCCGCTGAGTTTTAGTGGGTATACTGCCATTTTGGCAGGGAGTCTCACATACCCCGTCTCGTCCCCCACGAGCGGGCATGCGTAATGTATTTCTCAGCGTCAAAAAAAAAAAGGTGGGTTGGCATAAAATGCATAGAGAACGCTGCTGCCCATTCTCTAGTAAGTCCCTTAGTCGCCTTTTACGACACCCACGGGAGGAAATGGGGTGGGGCTATTCTTTACGTCTGGCATCACACAGCACAATCTGACTTAATTTAAATCTAAATCTGAGTGTTTGGAGCGGCTAGACTAGATAAACAGTGTCTCTTGTAAAATTACATGGGTGACAGCTCTTTTGTGCGCAGCTGAAATCAGGGTTTCATGACGGCTTCAACCAAAGGGCGCCGAAAGATAATCTCTCTCTACCCTGATCGAAAGCTAGGGATGTTTCTAACATTATGTGTTTCTCCCCCAGGCTCATATATCATGGGTATCATACCTGTGCATCGCGTTGGTGATCCTCTTCGTCGTGATGTTCGCTGTTGGACCAGGCTCCATTCCCTGGTTCTTAGTTACTGGTAAGTCCTTAATCACCGTAGGAAATCAAAAATAGAATTGATCACTATAACAAAATGATTTCATTAAAAAAAAAATGTCTTACATGATACCCATACAATCAGACCGTGGTTAGACGGGTCAAATCTCGGTCAGACCGGGTAGATTCAATACAACTACAAAATATTAATACTGTGCGAGATTCGGACCAGTGACGAATCCAGGGACCGGTAGCGCAGCAGCCAATCGCTTAGCCACACTATAGTCGAGAAATGTCTGTGAACCAATGCAGATTGCCCAGTATATTTTAATTCAGGATGCCACTGCAAAAAATAATGTTGTTACGGATCCCCGCCGCCAAATGGCGCACGGCAGGAATTACTATCGCCGTGCCTGCGTGCAACCATGCCGCGCTTTCTCTTTGCGCCGCCAGGGGCGCCAGGTGTCGTCCTTTTTCACCACCATATTCGTATTGCGGACGTCGCGGACGATATAAAACATTTTTATTCAGAACAGAAACAGAACTTTGTAATATCAGAATACATATTTGTACCAGCATTAAATGGTCAATAAGTCGAAGCCCCAAACACAGCGGCTAAAGCCGGAACAAAAGTTGTTAGGGACCTAACGCCGCCTCCGGCAATCTTCGGCTGTTGTCGTGAGACAGCGGTCGGGGGCGTGCGGGACACGGGCGGTCGGACCACTTCACTACCGATCTCGGATGACGGCACGCGTGCGCACTCCATACGTTTACCAACACCGTTATTATTGTACAACCTATTTGGATTACATTCATTTTAAAATGCATTCCATTGCAAAGTCCTTAGTTAGGTCCCTAACAAATGGTCCTTCGAGCCGGATTTTCCATCGACGGCACGTAGCTCCACGTGTGCCCTACGGTGCATGTATTTATATAAAGTCTAGTATGTACTAAGGATGGGTTGGTAAGAGTACAGCTGTTGGTCTCTAAAAATCCATAATGTCATCAACCATATTTTGCGCAGATACCAACAAGTTATTTTTATATTTCACCACTTCACATACGAGTACTATTCAACTTTGTGATATGTTGCTGGACCCCAAATCAATTGGATTAAGGGCAGGAGAATGATGATGACAAACTGTTCCACTTTATTTCTATCAGCATAATCAGCCTATAATATTCCCACTAGTGGGACACAGGCCTAGGAAGTGGGCCATATGATAATCCACCATGCGGGTTCAGTGCGGGTTGGTGGATATCACGACTTCGAATTTTTAGTTCTAGGACATGCCGGTTTCCTCGCACGATGTTTTCGATGGTTGAACTCACTCTTATTCTATACAATCATTTATTTACAGAACTATTCAACCAATCATCACGGCCTGCGGCGTCGTCGGTAGCAGTCACAGTGAACTGGACAGCCAACTTTATCGTTGGACTCAGCTTTTTACAGCTCTCTGTAAGTACATACACCTGCAACTTTCAGTTTGTAGTTCCGCAATATCATGTGTCTTTGTCTGGTTGTGTGAGTAAAATCCGAAATGAACGCGGTGAAAATACCGCGTAAAGTTTGGTACGTTTTGAATAAAAAAGTTATTTTTTATAAAAAATAACTTTTTCTGTGCAAAGAGAATGCTTTACGTTATAATAATTAGGGCAAAATTCCCCAATGAAACTAAACGCGTTCAGCACATAAAAATCGCGTTCAAGAGCTATCAGTGTCAAAATTGCGTTGGAATATTGACACTGACAGTTCTTGAACTTAGTTAAATCAGCATTCAGTCACAGAGTAGGTACTTTTATAAACAGACACTTACTTAGTCTTGTTTGTACGATTGTGACTGAATTTTTTCTCTATTCCATAACTTAAATAAATAGTCATTTTTCTTTTTCTTCGCAGATGGCACTCGGCGCGAACGTATTCATAATATTTGCGGTTCTCCAACTAATATTCATATTCTTCATCTTCTTCAAAGTTCCTGAAACGAAGAATAAGACTGTTGAAGAAATCACCGCTATGTTCAGACAGCAGATGTAATTGTGGTTAAAGATGAGTTGTGTGTTTGACAGTGTATGTATGTTGTGTGGTAGACGTGAAAACTAGTGTTTAGTGGCGTAAATTTATTCGACAGTGGCTAAAAGTAGAACTATTTCGTTAGTTCCACTTTCTGCCACTATGAAAATTGACAAGATCTATCATTTTTCACTGACAGCGCCGCCGTCACCGGGCCAGACGGTCTTGTGTCCAATCATGTTTATATTACTGTATTCACGTAGAAAGCTGGTAACCGGCGGCGATATGCCAGCGCTTGTAGGCGCCGAGAGGTGCCACTGCTGGTTATCAACATTGGCACTGGCCAAATCATCGCGAAGCGCTGCTGACTAATTCAGACACTTATGAACTTTTCGGTGCTTATCGGCGGTTCG
Organism: Dryobota labecula; assembly: GCA_947523025.1. Lineage (NCBI taxonomy): Eukaryota > Metazoa > Arthropoda > Insecta > Lepidoptera > Noctuidae > Dryobota > Dryobota labecula. The sequence continues at coordinate 5,947,904 of OX383314.1, forward strand.
CGCTAATTTGGCAAAGATTTTGTGACAAGCGCTGGCATATCGGCGCCGGTTACCAGATTTCTACGTGAATACACCCTTAAGATTTATCTATAGCCTCACGCAGGTACATATATCATTTAAACAATGCTACGACGAAATTTTATTTACTATAATCACCAAGTTTATACTCAAAGAAAAATAAAAAGTATTTATTGGCACTAACACACTCATAACAACATTAAAAATTTAAACTTGTGTCGCACCACTCTGGGGATACGGGGATACTGTCGGTCCTTGTAGTGACTTGAAGTGAGTTGTCAATAGTGTCAATCCAGAGCATCAGGTGGGATGACAGCTCACTTCACCTAAGTTTACACGGTGAGATTTATTCTGGTCCTTCGAGCCGGATTTTCTTAATTTCATTTTGCTAAAACCACGCTTCCAAAATGTCGGACGTTTTAGAAACGAAATTCTTACAGTCCACTCCTCTATTCCACATTCTGATCGGCTGTATTTTGTGTAACACTAACTTGAGTGCAAGAAAAAAGAAAAGGTTGTGTGTTTGTCATTCAATATACAGGGTGTAAGAGACAGCCCTCTGTAAACTAACAGGGTGCATTCAGCTCCTTATTTTGAATCATATTCCACCGGAAATTTGCTCAGCAAAATTTACATTATTTTAATGGTTTTTTCAGTTACTTCCTTTATTTCAATGTAAAATTACATTCTCTGTACGCAGCTCTCCATTTATATAAATAAAACAGCTAAAATAAAAATAAAATCTGCAATGGATGTTGATATACTACTAACGAATGACGCGTGAAATCAGTTCTTCACTTTCTGAATAGCTACAGAGTTCATAGAACTCACCGCGCCCTATGGCGGGAAGGACGGCCGAAGGCTCACCCACAGTAACGATACATTGCATGTGATGTATTAAAACAAATCAGGTTTATTGAATTCCCATAACGTTCCTGATATAATTTCATCTAAGGCTACAAATCAAGTTAAACATTTTCCAGTATAAGCTAATCTCGCATTTTATAGGATTTTCGTACAGTGAGAAGTCAGCTTATACTGGAAATGTATAGCTTGATTTGTAGCCGTGCGTACCGGTCATCTTAGTATGATATACTGGATTCATCCCATCAGTCTGCGGAGGCTGTCCCTTACACCCCTTATATGTTTTTATGTTTAAGGATTTTCTTGGTAAGAATGACGTGTATTTATATTTAAAAACGAACAATATTTTTAAGAACAAATTGTTTTTTTACTACTTACTTATTGCTTTTATTAAACAAGATTATTCTTTTTACGATTGTATTGTGACTTTCACTTATTTTTTATTTTTTTGTATTTTCTTTCATTATGGGCTTTATTTTTGTTTTATAAAAATCAATTTTTCTACACCCAAAGTCTCAAATTCAGATAATTTATGTAAAAAAAAGGGATAACATAACAAAAAAATATCTTCGTAATGGTAATTCACACAAAATTGCGAAAAAAGAGGTTCTATTTTCTTTTAAGTAGTGATTTTAAGAAATAATAATTAAAAAGTAATCATACCGTAATAATTTTTCGGTTTTAAACAGTTATTAATAAAAGGAGATTTTCTGGTATAAAATATTTTATGATACTGGTAACAATGCAGGAGATCCAAACATTTTCAATTTTTTTATATCTTCAACAACACTAATATTACAACTCTCATAAATAGATTCATATTGTAAGTAGCATATATAACCACATTTTGGATGAAAACGCCTGTAAACTGTTTCGATTGGAAATCGATTTTGGGACGCCTACGTCTAGCAATGGGCTTAAAAGGGCTGATTATGACTATCATATACCGTGTCTCCGACACACAAAAAAAAACATTGTTTGGCAACGGTATTTTGTTTGCATAGTTCTTATAATTAATTCACTTTAATTTTATCGATGATTATTTACAAAAATATTTAATGATAAAATGTTTTGCACCACTGTCCTGTCATTTTGACAGTGACATTTCTTGACATTACTTTGTTTACCTATATTGTCTGAATTAGAGACTGGGTATACATAGTATGTTTTAGTATGAATCTTATTTATTTTTAGTAAACCACAGAGGAAATGAATCAATATTAACTTGAGGCTGCATTTATAAAAAGCGTTTTTATTATAATGCATTCGAGGTCGTCCATTATTATATAAATAATATACTGTTACAAAAATAAAACCTAAACGAATATATCGATGTAGTTTTTAGCGAAAACATAGATTTTTTTAAGTACGTTATTGTAACTATTTTAAGAAGGCTTTTTGTACTAGAATAGTGCTAAGGAAATAAAAATACTCAGTTATTTTATTCAGTGTATTATTTTCCCATACGATATTATGCGTTACGATATTACAGCAACCTCCACCGGGACCTCAAGATGGATGTCATAAACATAGTTATAAAAAATATGCAGAAGCTCACGAACACAGACTTCATCATGTGAATTTCAAGGCGATCCAGCTCTTTGACGTCACTGAATTAGTGTGAAGACTAAAAAGAGTAAAACCTTTTGGAGTTAGTTTAGTGCAATGGCAGTGTGAGTGAACTTAAACTGCATTGCAAGTGCTGAGTATAATTCACGTGTTCTTTAGAACACGTGAATTATATGTCTTCCCCTTAACATAAAGTGAATTGGTTGTCTGGGTTGTCTGCCCCATAACCACCTTGCTGACTGGGCACTGGCTAATATCCTACCATGCCATAAGCTAGTCTTATGCAAAAACAATGCGTTTAGTTATTTTTTTTATTTTTTTTAGCCTGTGTTATCTCACTGCAGGGCTCCACTCGTCTCTGTCTTGAGTTAGTGTAGACCAATCCTGTCTGTAGGCGTCCAGCTCGTCTCGCCATCTTCTCCTGGGTCTGCCTTGATGTTGACGGATATTTTCTGGGACCCACATGGTGGTAAATTTGGCCCATGCCTCGTTTTTTGTTGAAAAAATTAACAAAACACTGGTCGCACTGTCCCTGCCTAAAAAGGGCCGAATAGAAATATCGATTTTTCAATTTTTTATATACAATCAACCTCTTTGGAAGCACAGACACAGAATTACAGAACAGCTGTCAATGTCAATGTCAAATTAGATTCAACACGAATTCACGAAATTCGTCTACCGAAAACAAAAATAAATATGTAAAATTGTGAATTATCTATTACAATGGATATAAAAGATGAATCTAAACGTATATTTACGCTATGCCAAGGCTGTTTAAGCGCTGATAGAAAGCTCAAATGTATAACTGGTCAGACGAAAGCGCTATTTATAAAACTGAGAGAAGATGTGATACAAAATGAAAATGTGAGTCTGGTTGTTGTTTTTCTCCCTGTAATTATCATAACTTAAGTTTATACACGTAGATTGAATCCAGTAATCGTCCAGTACATCCTGACAGACTTACTATAGGCCGCTGCCGTAACGGTTGTCATGGTAAACATGTTTTTTTAATCACTCATTAGATTTATTCAAAATCATTAAATACCGAGGGATGACAGCAGATTGTAAAGAATTCTTTGTATGTACCCATAAAGATTTATTGAACTCTGGTAAATGAAATGTTAAGCGAATTAACTACCAACTTAAATAATTTTTCGTATTTTCAAATCCAGTTGTATGAAATGGCTTTAATAATAATTGTAAAGCAATTTCCCTGGCTGTAAATTAGGCTAATATGTTAGTGTTAGAGGTTTGAGGATGGTGATAGCCTTTCATAAATCAGATTTGGGCTGCATAAAACACATAAAGCATAATAACGCATTCAGGGTATTGTTGCGATTGCCGCGGTTTTGTAGTGCTTCGGCAATGTTTGCAGACTCACGCACTGACGGCTTTGCTGCACTGCCTTGCTACTCCGCAGGCTGCGTGGCAGTCCTAACACTATCCTGCAATCAATAGGTTCTTATAGTCGTAACCTACGAGCTTCCAAGAATCTACTTCTCCAAATTCCTTCACACCGTACCGGTTTTATGTCAAATTCTTACGCTATCTCTACTATAAAGCTCTGGAATGCGCTACCTTTTGGCATTAAAAAAGCTGAAAACAAATTTACTTTTAAAAGAAAAGTTTGTAACCACTACTTAAGTCAGACTAAATAACTCTGAAATGATAGTCTAGTCATAGTAATTATTATAAGGTGGTATTTGTTAAAATATCTATTAGTTTATTTTATTTGTATATGTGTATTAGTATCAATAAAACTATATAAATTCTCTTAATCAAGAAGTTAGTATTTTAGTCATTATTTTTGTTCCCTACCACTGTTTTTATATTTAACCCAAAGGTTGACTGGTAGAAATGCCTTGTGGCATTAAGTCCGCCTATGTACCACTATTGTACATGAAGTTTAAATAAATAAATAGCCACCCGGGCAGACAGCCCGCTAGTGTGGGCGCTTGCAAACCCAACCCGTTTGGTTTTAGTTATTAAGTACTAATATAGGCTAAGCCATTTTGTTACTAACATTGTAGTCATTGTAGACCATTGTAGTCTGAATAAATAAAGATAAATAAATAATAAATGTGCAGAAGACGTTGTCGCTACTCTGATAATTGATTGAACCAATAAATGTTTGATTTTAGGACACAAGAGGCCTACTGCTGTGTTGGGAATGTATTGCTTTACTAAACAAAATGAAATACTTCCAATCTCGCATCAAAACAGCTCGATACAGACTGGTGCAGTATCTACAAACCTTCTATGACAACAAGGTAGTAATAATAACTAAGTATTATTTTTATTAAAGACTAAATAAATCCTTTAAAAAAAATTGCCCGTCACAAGGACTGCCGACAGAAGTGAAAGCACAAAACTTTGGAATAACTGTTTGTTTATACATATAGCTCATGGAAAGCGTTCAGTGACGATGACGCGAGTTCCATGATTTTTGTTCACCCAAAAAGTGCTTAACGCGCTTAAAGAAGTTTTCACAAAAAAAAAAGTATTATAATCTGTACAGCCACTGGCGGTGATAACAATGATAAAGGGTGTCAGTCAACCCCATCTGGTTTTTTAAATATAATTGACGTGTCAAAAGAAAATCAAAATCAAAATATTTTATGTTCTCGATATGATGTAAACTTTTTATACAATATTTATCTTTGGGTTTTTATTGGTTTTTACTGTCTAATTTTGATACGTGGGTGTTTTTTTGCACTATCTTTCAATATACTTCGAATTCTATACCGAATGGCTGTGTTTTTCTTACATATTAAATAAGAAATCTATCCTGCAGCCATAGCAGTCGGTAATATTTTATTTTACATAAACTAACATGGGCACTTATGAAATGTCAGAAGCTAGGTGCACGGTTCCAATTAGTTGTTTCCTATGGAGAAGAGCCGGCAAAAAACTCCACGGTTACTCTTTTAAAAATAATTGGCTTTACAATATTATCAAATAACAGTGATAATAGGTATGGGAGGACAGTGTAGGCCTTTCAACAATTACCAGGTATTTAACAAAATAGAAAAGTGCCAACAAATCTAAACTCTTCTAGGACTACAACGTTCTCACATTCACAAAATCATTTATATGTTTGAGTCATTTCAACTATTACTCAAAGAAGTCTTAACTAGTTTTAAGATACCTCGATCAATCTGCTTAGCTTTTTTCCAACAATGTTGGAGTCAGCTTCCAGTCTAACCAGATACATACATCTGAATACCAGTATTTTATATGGAGCGACTGGGTAATACGATACCACTTGACATTTGGGCATCTGACGACCCCTAACGACTGTCAAAGATCCACAAATGACCAACAATATAATATTTTTGTTTCTTAGTAAGTGTCTGAAACTTCAATTTCTAAATATAATTTCAGAGAGACATCCCCCACACATTATCACTACTAATAAAAACCAAACACAAAGAATATGACTACACCTACAAATATATCAATGAAGAGGATCAAAAAGATTTATTATTTGAACAAAACAATCTAATTCTTGAACAAAAAGGCCTAATTTTTGAACAAAAAGACCTAATATTTGAACAAACAGACCTAATATTTGAACAAAAACAAGAAACGGACGACGATAGAGTTCCCATAGACATTAAATTAGAAAATAATGAAATTATTAAAGAAGAATATGATAATGACAATATAAGTTTAAACGATGATACAGATTACTATGAACCAGAATTAAAACAAGAAACAGATGAAGATTTTACATTACTATACAGAAATCCAAAGAAAGGCTTTCGTAAATTAAAATCAAGGATTAAAAAGTATGAAGAACTTGCCTCCGTAACTAAAATTAACAGTAGATTCCCAAAAAATGTGAGTCCGTATTATGATACAGTATTTGTAAGTTCAAGAGATGTGGAACAAAATTACAGAAAGAAAAATAATCATCGGTTCGAAAAGAATATGCCGTATAGGTGCAAATTGTGTAATATTGGGTATAACGTGCGTCTGGATTATTTGAGGCATAAGACTTTTAGTCATAGCAAGGTTGGTATTATTTTTATAACATTATATTTTGCATTTAAAGAATGTTTAGACAGATATATTTTTTATACAGGTTGTTTACAGTATTGGTTTATTAACCAATGTGGTTATTATTAAGTATGCGACCAGATGAAAATTCCTTAACGTCATCAAATTGTAACCCGACAGCTATACTCCATTTGATTTAAGATTACGACATTTAAGTAAACTTTTTTTACAGTCCGTTCAACCGATTTTGACTTCTATTCCGTAGGCATAAGGATGGCATTAAAAGCAAAAAAGTGGTTACAATACCAACTGTTACTGCAGTTGCCATTTGTCATGCCACCAACGCAATAGAAGTCAGTTAGAGTATAGTTATATACAATTTATTTTTATTAGTTAAGTAATAAAAAAAAAATGAAAAAAAAATAAAATACAGTTTCTTTGAAAACATTGGCGCTACTTTTTAGATTTTTAAAGAGTAATAATACATGTGGTCTTTTTTTGGTTTTACGTCACACCTGACCATAATGTGAGTTTTACCGCACGCTTCGCATACAGTAAAACTCGCATTATGGCCAAGTGATGACGTAAAATACTCACCACGGGCAGTAAAAAAGAAAGCCCTCTATCGCATATTTACAACCCTCACCTGCGGCTCGGGTCACAAATACCTGCGATTTCGGGCTTTCTTTCTTTTACAGCCCTTGCTAAGTAATGTACTACCTACTAGAAATTATACTCTTTTTTTTTTTACAAACTTTACTAATCGCATAAATACCTTGTAGTTTTATAGAAGAAATACATTCAGCAAAACTTGAATTCAGAATCTTAGACCGTCATTAATATTAGGCCACAAACTCTATTTCATACATGATAAAGTTCAAATTCCATTACAATAAAAATTTATTTACGATATTACAAAAAGGCCGTTCAAAAATCAGCTTTTAATACATAACGTTAAGGTAGATAGTTGAGTACAGGTAAACCAGAAAAGGTATGCGTTTCGATAATCTTCGTGTTTCCGAATTAGCATGAACGTCGCGCCACAGAGTATCCGCCCACAGAGGTAAAATTAAATATTTGACATTATCGCATATAAATCATATTTTATCTCCTTGACCTTATTTAACTATTGAATTACAGAGTAAAATTATTATTTATACTAAGGAAATTTAATTTTGCGTTTTATTCAGTATTTATACCCGCGAATATATTAATTTTGAATTATATAATTAATCTCTTTTACAACTATTGTTCAGTTTATTTAAATTATTTGTTATTCTAATTCTAATAATTAATAACTTAATTTTAATGTAATGATGATCCATAATTTTACAAACCATATTTGTACGCCGTTAACGGCAGAATATTATGATCATAATACATAATGAACATAACAACTTTGTTTATATTCTAACAAATAAATGTATTCTATTCTATTCAATTTTTTTTTATCTATGGCATCTCAGAGTTAACCATGAGAGGTTGAGACTCTTTAACCGGACTATCCTGTGGTTTCCTTAAGCTCCTATAGAAACTTAATGCCTCCAGCCAGGGCGTAAAGACTTATAAACTAAACGACTGCGCGCTAAGGGCACCCCCTGTGGGGTACAAACCTCGGCTTAGGGCAGCGTCGGAGGGAGGATGGCAAGGGACCGACGCCGACGGTGGCTGGATAAAATCAGGGTTATGATTATTATCGGGGGAACTATTCTATTCTAAACTTTCAAAGTTTTATGCTGCCGCGCTTTGCAGTAGTGCGCCTACCATTGCACGGGTGTATGACGTTTTTTCTCTGTCGCGTTACCTACTCCGGTCGAAGATCGTCATACTTCACTCAAAAGTTTTGAAAAGATTTTTGGACTTGCATAGAGTTAATCCATTATTTTGTAATCATGGCAATACAAAATAGCCAAGTACTTCCATGGTTGTAACAGCTCTACAAGGATTTTTTTTTATACCCCATAACTCTAGGGTAGGAATGAGACCATATTAAAGAATCAACTGGCATATGAATAATTTTTATATTGAAAGTCACGATTATTAATGTAAATCACTTCGATCAATAATAGCACTAGATTCCCGATAAGCGCTTCAAAAACGGCCCGGAAAATAAGAGCACAAATACTATTGTGGTCTTATTTCAAATTAGTGTCGTCCAAACATAGCCAACGTTAAGACGTCAAAATGCCGCAGTGCGCGTTCAAAAATTGTGTAAATAACCACCGTAACACCAAGATTTTGGAAGGAATATCTTTTTTTCGATAAGTTTATATCATTATGTTTGTGTTTTTCATAAAATAATAACAATTAAATAGTAAATTATACATCATTTAGCAAATATTATGATTGTTTGGCCAATGTTTGCGACAACGCACCAACTATTGTAACAAACATCGACTGTTCTGGAACAGGGAAAAGCATTGAGTAGTATTATTATTTTATATGTTATTTTTGTTTGTAGATTTCTTACCGACCAATTTCGCAATGCAAAATATCATAATATAAAAAAATATCGTAATATATGTTTTTGTATCTATTGTCGCGAAAGAAAGAGGAGAAGAAATATTTAAACCTTGAAAAAGTTATAAGTAACAAATTGTTGAATTTTTTATTCAACAATTTGTTCAATTCATTTTGATAAATTGGACATAACTGAACTGATCAATATTACAACCTGACACGGACCTGCAAATTGCATAAAACGCAAGAAAATTTGAATTTGGCGGGTTACCACAGCGCATCCCCCTTATTAAAATAACTATTGTACTAATTTAGTCCTACTACCAACTTTTTTAAATTGATCAAAAATATTTGCTCAATTGCTGTCCTCATTTGGGGATACTTCTTTAAGTATCCACATTTTTTAACTTATTTTAGCTATCCTTAGTTTGCAGGCAAATTCCTAGGGCCCAAGAGTGTGGCTTTGTAAAACAAATTATACTTTTGTGATTTATTGGATTGAGTGGATGAAATAAGTGATTTTATTCACTTCATTGAGAAAATAGGTGTTGGACCAAAGGTAAGTCATATTTTTTTTATATTTACAATATTTTTTCTCTTTTTTTTTGTTTTATCACTTGGGCATAGTTTCGACTAGTAAATATGACTAACCGATCGTTTGATGTTGCAAATGACTATCGAGGACTCGAGGAAGCTATCGAAAACATTCTGAATGAAGTGGATGATCAGCTGTTAGTAACGTCATAGTGGCCATTCCTCCAGGCAGCAGTTCATAAATGATAAATGATAAATGATAATGATAATGAAATGATCATAAGAGGCAATCCCGTACGATTTGGGAACAAAAACTGAATGATTGCAATTACTGATGGTTATTGTTATGCCTTCGATGTATACTGTGGTAAATCAGTAGGAGGACCCAGTAATGAGCCTTTGGGATCAAAAGTGGTAAAGGGCCTGTTGGAAAAAGTAATCGCTCGTTTGCATGAGGATATAGTGTATTTCGTCAACTTTTTTACCAGTCACGCATTGCTGCGAGATTTGCGTGAAGCTAGTTATCGTACGACTAGTACTGTGACGGAAAATAGGACGAAGAAATGTCCTCCAGTGGCTTGACAAGTGTTTGTACCCCCATGGTACAAACACTTGTCAAGCCACTAGTGAACATTTCATAACATTTACAAACTATGGCTTTGTTTACCCTCTTGGTAAGGTAAAAACATGGAGCTCTGCAGAAGGAAGAAAGGTAGACGTGGACATCCCTTTTGTCTTGCAGAACTACACCAAAGGCATGGGCGGAGTTGATCAAGCTGACCAGTCAATCGCAGTATACCTAACAGCTATAAGAGGCAAAAAATTGTAGTGGGTTCTGTTTACCTATGTACATGCTGGATTTGGCTGTAGCTAGTGCTTGGCGTCTCCATGTCCTGACCGCTGAAGAGAAACTAGACCAGCTCCAGTTTCGGCGAAGTATCGCCCGATTTTATTTGAGGAGTGTAGGCCAATGCCTACACTCCTCAAATAAGACCACTCCAAGACCCGATGAAAAGCGTCATAAACCTTCTTCAGTGGTGCCAAATATGAATCTAGATAGTGTTGGACACTTCCCCCAGAAACTGCCAAGCCAGCTAGGATGCAACGAATGCCAGATGAAAGCACGTTAGCAATATAAAAAATGCATCAAAAAATTGTGCATCGAAAAAGTATGCTTTGAAAAATACCATACATAAGCCCATTGGCCCCATTTGAGGACTGTGTTTTTTAATATATAAGGAAGTTATTTATTTTAAATTTTTCTTGTTATTTATTATTATATGTTACTGTATTTTATATATATTATTTATTATTATATGTTATTTATTTTTTAAATGTCTTACTAGCCTCCAATAGTTACGTCAATAAATTTTTTATCAAAATTTTACTACTAGTTTGTATTTGGGTCCAAATGGGTTAAAAAAAGAACATTCGCTTAAAAAAATAATATTATTATTCTGCAACTCTACGTCTTTCAATGATTACTGTGTTCTGAGCATTGAAATGTCATACCAAGAACTACGTCTAGTTCCAAAATAGAGTAAGCACAAAATGTCTTTAACCTTATTGCTTAGGTTTTAAGTTTCATTTTAGAATAAATATTTTTGTACTTATTATAAAAATGACTTTTTATTTTCAAGTGACATTTTAAATTTACCTTTCTCCGATGATAGAAGGACTTAAATATAAATATTTTGCAATCGTAATAAAACTTTATAGTTGAGTGTTAAGGTTTATATTGAACTGAAGTTGTTAATATTATAAAACTTTTTTCTATATTTCGTAGTAACAAATGTAAATGTGTATGTGTGTGTAAACGTGGCCACTTCAATGACTTATTTTTGTTCCTGATCCTGTATCTAGTGCTATTATTGATCGAAGGTAAATCACCCTTACGTGAAATATGACGTCACATTTTCTTAGCTTTAAATATTAATAATTGGTTTGAATGAAAATGAATTACTCGTATTTATCCATTAAACTTAGATACCTACATACATCCAGGGTCACAGTTTCATCAGTTTGGCAACATCGCAAAAGTAACGAATTCGTCCTATGGGGGACAATTTTTGACCTAAATTAATATGATTGATGATAATTAACTTCGAAACTATGCATTTTTGGACCACATAATCTAGAACTTTTTGTATTATTTTTACTCATAAAATATAACCTTAAAGTTATGGGATATGAAAAAAAAACACGTTGTATAATAGATGTCAACATCGCACCTTCGTAAGCCGAAGATATACGATGATTCCCGAAACGCATACTTTTTTTTTTGGATATCTGTAAGTGGCACCGACTCAAATCAAAAGATTTTATCCACAGCTACAATTCCCTTCCAACTGCACAGCTTGTAGACTTGAGATTCTCTCAGAATCCCATCTTGAAGAACACTGGAAAAACTATCACAATCCAATGCTACGCTGTACTTTCTGTGGAGAACTTTCGAGAACTAAAGGAGAGTTGAAGAAACATCTGAATAGGTCGCACACTAAGCTGTTTACTTGTACTAGCTGTCCTTTGGAATTTAGGTAAGTCAGTTTTTAGTAGTAGTAATACTCAGTTAAGGTGCTCGTCCGGGGAAGTACTATCTCCATACATAATTCTGCTGCCAAGCAGCGTCGCTTTGGTCCGGTTCGAAGGGCATGAGCGCTGGGGCCCAAGTCCGGTATTTTTATAAATTCGTCACTCCAACACGATCCCATTGTCATTTTGCTAAAAGTTCGTAATCTGCTAAATTCTTAATAGTCGATCATTGGTCGGTCAATGGTCTCGTAATAGAATTGTATTACAATGGCATTTTGAACATTTATTCATGCCAGATTTCATTTATATATATTTTTACATATTATTTATTAGTGTTATAAGCTATCTGAAGAAGTAGGAAGTTGGAAGTTTAGTAGGAAGTTTAATTTGTCATTATGTACGAGATTACCAATTCTTTCAATGGAGTGTCAGTGGCTGACCATTGGAAAGTCATAATGACGCCATTATATTAGTAGATCACTAAACTTGTCAAACTGGTTCGTGCGATTTAACGTCATTACATTATTTTGTATGGGGATATGTAAAGTTGTATGTCTACGCCGATAAACTGATAACAATTGATCACTTTGATGCCGACAGTCGATGAATAATTGCCGAAATACAGCCTGATTTACTGCGAAGAGTGTGTGAAAATTTTACCTCTAGATTACGCCATGTACGCGCGGCCACATACCCGCAATAGGGATGATGATTAAAAAAATATTTTTTTGTCCGTCATGTAGATTATTAAAAAATATTGGACACGTATTTTTTCTTTTTTTACGTAATCAAAAAATTACGGCGATACATTGAGTTCAAATGTGGCATGACGTCACTTCTCAGTAGATTTTATACGTAGCTGTGACGTAATGAGTCCCCACTCCCCAAGTTTAATGTGTTTTATCTAAGTATTTTTTTTATTAATATGATAAAGCAAAAAATACGTGTCTAATATTTTTTTATTATCTGATTGACGGACTAAATACTTTAACTTTTTTTTTTTGCCAGGACATATCCCTATTATATTCAAACATTAATGTCATAAAATCATCGCTCAAATAAAGCCAATTTCATGCATATTGCTGTTCTTTATTTCAATTTAAAGTTCTCCGCTTCTAAAAAAAACATCCTTTACAATCCAATTTGTTAGACAAAATTATTCGTTTTTGTTACAGAACTCTTGGTGAATTTAGCAAACATTACGTAATGGCACATGAGAGAGTCACCTGTGATTATTGCAATAAAAATTTATGCTCGAAACGGAAACTGGAGACGCATATTAAGTAAGTCCATACTTGTTTTAAATATCTTAAAATATAACATAGTAATATAGCCCATAGTAAGATTAGGTCTACAAATTCAGACTCCCGGTTAATAATATATAACTGCTCAACCAGGGTATGTTGAGGGCCTTGTTGGTTCAGTAAACACTTCTGCAAACTCAAAACGCTACCAAAGCTATACAGGGCGTCCCACGACTTTGCCACATGGAGGAAAAGTAACTTAAATACGGTAGATAGAAAAAAGTTAGTGAACGAAGACTTCATTTTTATTTTAAAAACAATACGAACTGCATTCAAAGAATTTTAAATAATTACCTGACTGAAACGGGAATCGAACCTGCTAAAATAAAAATGTAAATAAAAACCTGTAATTTTAAACTTATTCCACAAATCTCCCCTGAAATTCTCCCTTAGGAGGAAAAGTGGAATCTATACCAGTGCCTATTTCCAGGCAGAATGTACACGGCTCACTCCTACTGTCTTCCACCTGTATTTTAATGTAACCTACATTCATTGCAAATAAATGATTTGATTTGATTTATTAAATACAGCCTAGAATTAACCCCTGATAATCCCGCTTAAGGGGGAAAACTAGAATTGAAGAAAAAAAAAATCCATGATCCCCCTGAAAGTGATTTTTTTACATTGGGTTCAGTTTTCCCCACTGAGGGGAATTCTCTCAGGGGGGATTAGTGGAATAAGCCGTAATTTTACTGTATACCGATCGAATGGCTCAATCATATACATTTATAACTTCTAAATAACATACCTAGCATCCAAAATAAAAGGGAGACCAAGAAATTTAACATTATCAAATAAAACAAATCCACGCGGGTGAAGACGTGGAAAGCAGCAAGTCACTACATATTATAAAACAATACGCTGATGCCCGCGGCTTCGACCGCGTGGATGTCGGTTATCACGACCAAAAGTAAACATGAAATTTTGATCCCGTTCCCGCAACCCAGGAACCTATTCCAGGGATAAAAAGTAGCCTATGTCTTAAAAGTAGGCTATAATCTATCCCTGTACCAAATTTCAGCCAGATCCGTTCCAGACGGCTTATTTTTTACCGACAATTTTTTTTAGCCCTAGGGCACTGTCGCTCATAGGATCGCAGCATTATGCTGAGCGATGGCCGTCTTGCGTGGATGTGGCGCATATTTTCCCCCAACTTGTTATTTCCGTGTTTTTGTTCTTTCTCTGCGTTATGTTTAGAGATCGGATATTCGGATGCATATTCACCTAAAGTTGAGTTATTGCCTAATATGGAATGCGCTTTTGTATCGAAAAAATCCCGCGGTTCTGGGATCTACAAATTTAGGTTTATGATATTATGTTTCTGGTATATTAACTTATTTTAAAATTTTGGTAAAAATCCCAGTTTTAAATAAATATGCAGCAGAAAAGTTATGCAATCCAAGAATCCCAGGTTTTTTTAGACATCGCTTACATACTACACATTCGAATAGTTATGCATTCCCATTGTTCCTGGCAACACGGGTTTTTTTACAATCAAAATATTTTAAGAAGCCGCTTCCATACTTTCATAGCTAAAAATGAACTTTAGGTAAATATGCATCCGAATAACCGATCTCTACTCATGTTTGCCGCAAATAAACATATTTTCTTTCTTTTCTCTTTCAAATATTTTCAGAAAAAAACACCTTCCCGGGCACTGTACCATTTGTAACAAGGACTACCCAACATACCACATTCTAGAGATACACCTCAGAAGGGTGCATCCCGAGTTAGTACCACATTTGATAAGAAACGAGACAAATAAAGAAATGCGTTACTGTGTGGAGTGCGACAAACAGTATCCTACCATTACGAAGTATAAGAAGCATTTGCAGCAATCTGTAAGACATAGGCCTCAGAAGAAAGTCAGGTACGTGTGTAAAAAGTGACAGACTAAAAGTTGTCTGACTAAAAGGTGCTAGACTAATAGTTGACAGACTATTAATGAGGGATTAGAAAGTGTTCCATTGAAAAGTGACTAAAAAGAGGCATAAAAAAGTGACTTGACTAAAAATGTGTCGGACTTAAAGATGATTATTTATTTAGTTATTCAAAATCTGTATTAACAATAACATACATACAGTCTGCCAAGCTGCATAACAGTTTGTCGGCAGTTGTTCTCTTCTAGTAATGGATTACAAATTTTGAAAATTAATGTGCTAAAACTTAATGCTTAATGTGCTTAGTAAACTATATATAAAATAATATACCTACAGTCGAGATAAAACATCTCACATTTTACAGAAAGACATTTCCGCAGAAGTGAGGTTGGTTACAAACATAGCTATGGACACAATGAGAGTTAATGTTTTTGTAGAACTTTTTTAAGTTGATCCTTAGACTTGACATTCGATATCAGTTTCGGTGGTATAGACTAATAGTTGACTTGAAAATGAGATATTAAAGAGTGTACCCACAGATATAGATATACCTAGATAACGCAAGAGTGACTACTTCGCGTGCCAAAAATCGCACCAGCTTACGATCAAAAATCATAAGCCGCCAATTTCGCGCTCTGTCCTGTGTACTGCTGGCTGTGTAGTGTTTTAGATACACTAAAAAGTAACAGACTAAAAGGTGACAGACTAAAAATTGACAATAAGAATTTACAGCCTAAAATTGATTCAAAGTCAAATCGTTTAATAGGTTGGGGAAAAAGTTTCTTCGCATTTTTAAGAAAATTCAAAACATTTTTTAATATAGTTTATTTACATTTAACTTAGTAAGTAGGTACCATTTTGTTCGATAACTTTTTGCCATCTTGTAGGTAGGGACATGATCCCATTGCTATAGAAATTTTGGGACTTCTGATCAAAATACCGCGACAAGTGGTTTTGGCAGTCCTCTCGTGATGTTAACCTGACACTGCTTAAAGAATTCTGAAGAGACCGAAACAGGTGGAAATCTGAAGGTGCAAGGTCAGGACTATACGGCGGATGCATTAACACCTCCCAGCCAAACTCTCTTAATTTTTGCTGAGTGGCTAAAGATGCGTGAGGTCTAGCGTTAGCATGATGAAAAACCACACCCCTGCTGTTGATTAATTCCGGCCGCTTTCTCTCAACTTCTTGCTTTAATCTCATCAGTTGTTCGCAGTAGAGTTCAAAATCGATGGTCCTGCCTGGTGGTAACAGCTCATAATGAATAATGCCCTTCCAATCCCACCACACACACAGCATCACCTTGTTGCGAGTTAACCCGGGTTTCGCCACAGTCTGTGAAGCCTGACCGGCCTTTGACCACGACCTTTTTCGCACGTTCTTGTCGTACGTGATCCATTTTTCATCACCAGTTATCAGCTTCTTCAAAAATGGTTCGGTTTCATTACGTCGTAATAAAGAATCACAAATGAGTACGCGGTTCATTAGGTTTCTTTCAGTGAGCTCGTGAGGTACCCAAATATCGAGCTTTTTGTATACCCAGTTTTTTTCAAATGTGCCAAAACTGTTTTGTGGTCAATTCCCTGTTCTTCAGCTACGTCGTACCTACTGATATGCCGATCTTGCTTCACTTTTTCAAAAATGGCATCCATTTTATCCGTAATAGGGCGACCAGAGCGACGTGCATCTTTGACATCAAAATTTCCGGATTGAAAACGCTTAAACCAAATTTGTGCTACTCTCACAGACACTGCACTAGGTCCATAAACATCGCAAATTTTTTTCGCGGCTTGCGTTGCAGTTTTACCTTTTTTGTAGTAAAATTTTAAAATGTACTGAATTTCTTCATTAGATTCACTCATCTTGACAGTACGAAAAACAAATGAAAATCACACATTTTCCTAATTTGAATTTGGAATTATGTTCTTTAAAATTTAAACTTTCAATGATACCAAAACCAGCCAGATACAAATAGTATAGCCAAAGAGATTTTATTACAAGTTCATACATACTATAATGCGAAAAGACTTTTTCCCCAACCTAATATTTCAAATAGGCACGAAGATGCACTTTTGAACGTCAAAAATTACATGAATAGTTAATTGATTCTAGTTGCGCCTTCCAAAAGGTAGTTATGTATGGAGAAGAATGGGCAAGAAACTCCATACTTACTCTTTTAAAATGTTAACAATAGTTTGTATACATTAATTAATAATTATAGGTGAAGACGATGTACCTAGAATAAAAATAAAAATTACTTACCACAATTGGTGAATGAAAAGTGAAGTAATGACAGAAAAATTAATAAATGCGATAGGTACATGGTGCTCACATATTTACAAACATTGTATATGATTTTCCAAAAAAAAAAAAAAAACATATAATAAGTCAGTGTGTGAGTTAAATTTATATTAATCACAGAAAATAAAATTAATATCATAAAAATTATAAATTATACAGTTAAATTAGCAAACAGTTTGGTTTTGTCTAGACTCTAAATTATCGTATGGAGCAGGACCAGCATGTTTCCAAGCATTCTTATCTTGGATATAACTTGGATTGACTTAAAAGTATCAGATTGAAAGGTCTGAAAACTGACTACGAAGAGTCAGACTCAAAAAATTCAAACTATAAGTGACAGACTAAAATAAATAGAGTTTTTAATTCATTTTAATGACCCCACAAGTATTAAGAGAGTATTAGGAATTCACCTGTTACCTGCTCAAGTAAGGTGTTTGATGTACAATTTTTTATTAAGAGAAGAAATAGGATCTAGAGGAATGTGGCCGTTTTTCTTTAGAATGAATTTTGTTGCTTCGTATCTCACAATGAAACTTTATAAAAGGTATTCGAACATTCTAGACACACTTACCGAGGTCGCTGTTGAGCCTAGTGGACCGATATATGTGCTCTTAAGGCTGTTCAATAAATGAGTTTGAACTGTGGTCGTCTTTTCCAAAGGGAAAAAAGGCTTTGATATTAAAAACAACGAGCTATTAAAAACGTCACTAAAATAATAATTATTTATTAATTTCAGGATACCCTGTCCGGCTTGCGACAAAATATTCACCCGCGTTTCATACAAAAACAATCATTACAGATTGGTACATATAAAGGAAAGTAAACACTACTGCGAGTTATGTAATAAGGTATGTATCAAGAAAGTCTGACAACCAGTCTTATCAAGGTGTATCGTGTTACCCAGTAACTGAAATAAAGAAAGAAAGAAGAATGCATCCATCCATTTGATTTTTTTGATTTCGTACTGGAAGCTGACCCCAACCTGTTGGGAAAACGCTAGGTGATGACTACCGTACCCGGACGTAATACGGCACATTGGGTTTAAAAAAAAGATCGGCTATGTGGAGACGTGTTTTTTTTTTGTTTCTATTTTTTGTACAAATGGCAACACATCAAGCTATACATTTCCAGAACAAGCTGACCTCTCACTATACGGAAATCCTATACAATGCAAGATCAGCTTGTACAGGAAATGTTTAGCTTGATGTGTAGCCGTGTGTACCTACTCTAGACGCTTTTAACGTGTACTTTTTTATTTTTACATCGCGCTCACATTTAGTTATAAATTAAACCTGCATTAAATATATCGTTATTGTGTTATTTCAGTACTTTGCAAATGGGTACGGCGTTCGCAAGCACATTCAGCACGTGCACCAAAAGATACCGAAGCCCAAAGACAAGATATGCGATCTATGTGGAAGAGGATTTAGTGTGAGTATCACGTTTGAGCAGGAAAACGCGAGATAAACGTATCGTACATTCGAACAATTTTAAAATTCAAAATACTCGTTTGGCACATAATATTTATTATGTTTATGACATTATTCACATTGGTGATACTCATTGTGTTTACCGCATACATTTAAATCAAAATGCTTTAGGATAGTTCTATTTTCGATTAAAAAATCAGTCGAGTTTTCATTACGTTTAGTTCGCGCGTTCATGTTAGGGCCTCAGTTTGTATAATAAATACTACGTTACGCAAAACTTCCGAAACCCAGTTGGGCGCCAATAAATTACGTCTAGGGTTATTGGCGCCCGACTGGGCCTCGAAACTGATTTTGAAATTAATAGAAGGTAGTGATTTGCCTCTTCGGGGACGTATTAGTATAAACCATTTTTCAGCTTTTTACGCTTCTTACGCCTTCTTCCCATGGGGTTAGGCAGAAACTACAGAACGCCACCAACTTTCAAACTTTTATTATTCGATAATCAATCATTTAACACCCGTACTAATCCAGCAAGATCTGCATTGTGTTCAACTGTATCAATCGAAGAATCCTATAATTTTTAAGCATTATTATTATTATTTTTCTCATGCACACTTGTTTTTCTAACTCACTTTAGACATTGACAGAATAGTCGACATCGGCTTTGCTTGCCATATATTAAAATATAATAGAATAGAATCATTTAATTAACATAACACCACGCCTGTTTCCTTGAAGGATTGGGCATAGGTGTGCCTAGTATAGTGCACCCACATTTCGCTAGTTATTTTTAAGTCCCATGTAATAGATGGCGAGTCTATCGTCATCAACCGGACACAAATCCAGACTCCTGGCTGCTTTGCTACTAAGAAATTCCTGATGGAAAAACTACTTTGCCCGGCCTAGGACTGGAACTCAGGACCTTATGCTCAACAGTAGCGCTTGCGATTGCGACTCTCGAACTAATCATTTCCACTTCGATACTTAGTATTCTAAAGTACACTTATTTTTTATAAGCTAACAATATGCTTTTTCTGCCTTACAGTCAAACAGGATCCTTATCAACCACCGTCGCACCCACACCGGGGAGCGCCCGTTCAAATGTCCGTACTGTCCAGCCAGCTTCGCGCAGGTAACAGCCATGAAAACGCACCAGAAGACTCAACACAAGAATATTTTAATGTCCAGTTAATTAGGAATTAAAATATGTCGCATTTTACATCCAACCACATAAGAGATTTTGTCCCTCTTTTTGTAAAGGAACAAAAGGCCAGATGTAAGGTAGTTATGTATCGAAATACAAGGAAAGAATAAACTGATTCATCATCATCATTTCAGCCGAAAGACGTCCACTGCTGTAAATAACCCTCCCCCGATTGGGAGGGGGGGGGGGGGATTGCCATAATCGCCACGCTAGGCAGACGGGTTGGCGATCGCATTATGGTGTTAACATAGAGAACGCTGCTGCCTGCTAAGTCCCTTAGTCGCTTTTTACGACACCCACGGGAGGAAATGGGGAAACTGATTGAAATAACATATATTTATAAAAATATATCTCCTCCATACAACATCACACGGTAGCCTTTAGGGGTCGACCGCAATAATAAGTTATTACATCAAACCCTAACAATTTAAGTTAACATATAAAGTAGTTAGTAGTCTGTTCCAAATATATCTCATGACAATGTCAACAAATTGATCAGAAAACGTACTATGTGAATGCCAATTTGCAGTGCCACTTACAAATTGAATGCTTTGCTTTGATTAGTTTTGATGACATAGAGACCGGGGGGCCTGGATGGTGATTACGTCACCAACATTTATTTATTTATTTACTTTTTAGGTTTTTCTGCAAAATGTTGTTGATTTTAATTTGAACAAAGATGGCAACATTGGCAACCCCATTTTCAGGGATTCCCCAAAATAATTGATATTGCTTACTCGCTCTCTCGCAGTGTTTTATGGTTAGAAAGAACCGAAGTAGGGAAATTACTTAAATGGGCATTCAATTAGGTACTATTATAGAGGTATGAGGAACAGGGTGTAAAGTTCACTCATACTCTATGGTAAAGGGAGGATCCTTTGACCAGACGGGTGTTGTATCTGGTGAGCAACTGCCCGACGGTTGATGTCGGGATGTTGTGTATATGCTAGTCGCGCGGTAAACTCTGATTTCGCGATGCAGGATTTGTGACGTCAGGTCTTTGATGCGTAGTTCGCATGTGGCGTTTTAGATGCCGCAACAACTGAAACCCGAAAATCTAATTTTAAATCACCTTAGAGAAGTTAACCTGAACAGGATTTGTTTACACTACAATCAGGTACTTTTGGAACAGACATTATAGTACTTTCTCTCAATTTGGCATCGTGTCCATCCCGTATATAAAGATAGGAATTACGGTAGATTTGATTTGTATTTATTTTCGCTCTAAAAGACAACATAAGGATATTTTACTGTCTGGTTAAAGAGGAATAAAATACGTCTCATTTTGCACCTATTTTATAGTACTTTCTCAGTTCTCTGCATCTGACGTGGCTATCGGACACACCTGAGTCAAGATCAGAATGGTAGATTTGATTTGTATTTATTTTCACTCAAGAAGACTTAACCGAACCGATTCCCTTGTTCACAAACTAAACTAAATTTAAGTTCAGTGCATCTCTTTCTTTCTATTTCATTAAGAAAAGGACAGAAGATAAATTTTAGTTTAGTCCTGTCAAATTAATCAGCGCTTGACGTAAATTGACGTAATTTTAGTCGGCAAGTTTTTAATCACGTCTAAACTTATAGGGAGTAGTGACAGGCGCTGATTAATTTGACAGGACTAAACTAAAATTTATCTTCTGTCCTTTTCTTAATGAAATAGAAAGACAAAGATGCACTGAACTTAAAGGAGAAACCCGTTTCTGGGCCTAACCGTTACACGAATCAGATATGTACCAAAAAATTCGTCTATTTTGCTTAATCAACCCATTTAAATCCTAGACTCAATAACAATGGCCAAGTGTAGAAAATAAGTACATTTCTATTTTTTGTTTTAAACAACCTTTATAAACCGTTACAACACTTATTTCATTATATATCACTAACTTCACAAACGCTGGCATTATATCAATAGAGCGTAACCTAAGAATATAATCGATTTAGTGGAAATCGATACTCTTAAATAATTAAATAGTACTCCATTGTTTTAGTATAATTGTTCTTTTAGGTATTCAAATCATTGTAAAATAAAAAAATCAGGAATCTAATTCATTTTTAACGAAAGCACCTTTAAAAAATCATTAAGAGAAATAAATAATCGATAAACTCGATTGCATCACGGATTCCACTGGTAAACGGCAAATGTCAATGTCAACGTCTGTCAATTGTCATGGTTGTAATGTCATGTCAATAATGTCATTTGCTTTTCGTACCTATTGTTGCGCAAGTGAATGTGTTTTTCCGAATTTCTCTTCGATTTATTATTCAATAAGACCTATGCTCGAATACTAGACTCAGAAATTGATTGCCTTCTGACTGACCCTCGCTTGAACATTCGGTACCCTGCCACCCCTGCTGACCTTTGCTGGAAAACTGGATCTGTTTATCTTCGACTGGTTCGACATCATGAGCCTGTGCATTAATTGCGGAATAGCAACGGATCGCTGCAATACAATAGGAAGGCGAAGATTGGAAGATGAAATTATTCTTTCAATTGTACAGGAATGTGTCGCGCCTCAAACGGTTAGTATCTGATATTTATTTATAGTAACATTTTTGTTCTATGTAATTATTTAATGTAATGAAACTAAATAGAGTTACCGCTTATGATCAGTTGTCTGTTGATAGTTGTATTTTATAAAATGATGAATGTGCAACAAATTCATATTCGAAGACATGACGTGACATCACCATTCCGAACTGAACCTGAATGGTTCATTACGGCCTATTCCCTCTCACAGAGAGGAGGCCTGTGTCCCTGCAGTGGGAATGTAATAAGGCCACTTATGATTACCCAAATGTGCCACTCAGATGTTAATTGCTAAATGTTAGTGCTAGACCTAATAGTCAAATGATAAATGTTTGCTTCAGGTAAATGAAAATGACTATCTGCCAAACTTGCTGGATTCATGCCAATGCTGTATCTCTTGATGCAAATAGACCAGAAGAAAGGGAACAGACACCTATTGGACACCGACGAGTGTGTATTCACTGTGGACGTTCTCTTCTGAGAAGAGTTCGTTGCCATCAACTTAGGAATGGTCCAGTGCAAAATACACGAAGTTATAAGAGAATGGATCCTATCACGCACGGTAGTATAGTATATCAGTTTTATTCTGTTTATTAATAACATTGTTTAGTTTCGTTTTGCTATCAATGGCATTAAAAAATGTTATTTGGTATGCTAAAATATTTAAGTGAATAAGAAAGACTTTGTGATAACAGTGGTCAAGCTAAAGCAAAGAAATCCTGCGAATGAAAAATCCTGACGTAGGAACATCAGGATTTCTCATTCGCAGGATTTCTTTAGATTTGTCATTTTCAAAGTAGTCAATAACACATCACGTGTCTCTGTGTAAAGGCATCCTTTAATGTAGATAAATTATTATTTTCAGGTGGGTGCTTCAAGTGTTGTCTGTCACTCTTGTTGGGTCCATTCAGGCCCCTCAACATCTAGTGCATCTTCATCAGCTGTCAATGAGCCAAATAGTCAGGACGTTCCTCATTTAGAAGAACTTTCAGCAAGGCAAGAAACTTATTCTGCACCAAGGACATCAACTGTTGGAACGCTTATTGTTTTACCTGATTATTATAGAGCTGTTGAAACTGAAAGAAGATGTTTTGTGGAAGGATGTCAGAGACATGAAAGAAACCGAATAACAATTACAATGCGAAAACAGTTACTTAAAATGTATAACTATTATGTACATCCAAATATTTGCCTTTGTGATCCATTTAACATGCACATTGGGACTTTTTCAATGATATTAGTGATAATATTGTTAACACATTCAGTGCATATCAAATTCAAGATGTTTTCATTAAAAGAGTCTGAATGTAATTTTTGGATTTCGAAAATGTTGAGTCTATGAAAGACCATTTTTTTTTATTTTTATATTATGATAATCCTAATGAAGGCAGTGACTAATAAAACAATTTATCACAATTGTGTTTTTTATTTTTTATATATTTTTGCAATCTCAGATTACTGTAATCTGAGATTGCATCGAATCACCTAGTAAATACAATATTAGCAAATGCAAACGACAGTAGTGTCTTATAAACATAGCTTTCAGCCGAGGTTTTCGGTAAAGGTAAATGTCATCCCCTAAGCGCTTTTTTATGTACCTAAAACGTCATCGTAATAGGCTGCAGGCGCTACAGCTGCAGCATATCGCGTGTGCATACCAGAAAGCCTCAAAAAGAATTTTTTTTAATGAAATAACTCGAAATATAAAAATAACCTAAAATGTAAACATTGGTGCCGATTCTCTTGTCACAAAATTCTCTAAACTAGACTAAAAATCACCAAAATTTAGTTTATTCCTGTCAAACGACCATTTCCTATTCTGAAATTGACTAAAGTGACACAACTTAACTATATTTTAGTTTGACAGCTCTAAGATAGTACTGAGTTTTTAAATTTAGTGAAAATGGCAATTTTGCTATTCTGAATTTGACGTTTTTAAACTAAAATTTAGATTTTCTAACTAAATCTGACTATTTTTAATCGCGATTAAAAAGGTGTGGAATAAAATTAGTTTTCATGAACTAAAATTCACACCAATCACCTTGACTTCTGGTGCAAAACCAGTACTGTATATAAGGTGTACACGAAATATTTTAAGAGAAACAACTTTATGTCGTAAAAAAGCGAAAAAATCCTTTATTTACATATTCTATGAATGACCCGCCTCGACGCGGTGACGCCGAACGGTGCGGTGGGGTGGCGGCACGAGCGCGGTGAATTTTGATAATTAATCATCATATCAAATAATTTTAAATTATTTAATTTTTTAAATAATATACTCGGAATAAAAAAGAAAATCATTTCCATGGCTTCTTTACCACTTATAGGTGTATAACTTAAAATATTTCGTGTTTATCCCTATATATTTTTTTCTTTTCTTTTGCTTATATCTCCAAAATGGTGCGTCCTATCGCAAAAATAATGAAAATTTCGACCCCCTTTTAGATACCGTTAAACCACTATTACGCTACATGTAGGTAATCTTTTTTTTATTTTCCACACAAAAAGTGAAAAATTCCATAAAAAAAACACGTCGCGGCTGCCCCCCATGTGCGCCTCCGGCTCTAAAATAAATCATAGGCAAACAAGTACAATGTTGCGAAGCCAAAAAAAAAATACCACGTGGAGTCACGATTGTCAAATTCGATTTAGTTGTGTCAAACTTATTTTTAAATTTAGAGAATTTTGTTTGCAGAATAGCTTTAAGATTCTCATAGCCAAAAGTAAGGAATTTTAGTGATAGTTTAGTTAGTTTAGTTCGGTGTACAAGAGAATCGGCACCATTGTCTGATTTTACCAACTTGGCCATTGCTGGGTGTCGTGAAAATTGGGCTCATGAAACCTTCCTAAATGCTCTAATTTATGGCCAAATTGCAGCCCTGTAACGTCAGGCCCAAGTTTCTATGGAGTTTGGGTTTCTCCTTTAGTTTAGTTTGTGAACAAGGGAATCGGCACCAATTTACAGTTACAAAGACTAAGATAAGAAACATTTTGTGAGCATCAAGATGACTGGACCAAGTCCCCAATTAAAAATGTATCACATTAACGTGTTTGTACTACATATGTACTATTTGTACCCTAAACGAGACATTTGCACCTCTAAAGGTAAAGGAAGTATGTCAAGACTTGACGTCAAAGTTTTAAATTGGGGACTTGATCCCGTCATCTTGATGCTCACAACATTTCGAATTGTTTTCAATATTGTACTTACCCTTTATGGCGTTTGGACAGCCTGTATAAACATTTATATTTGCACCAAAAGACAACACAAGAATATTTTACTGTCCACTTAGAAATCATCTAAAATGTCGCATTTTGAAACAATTTTCAGTATTATTAGAAACTTTACTTTCGAACCAATTGTCATAGACTAGACACCTGTTTAAAACTTTTTTTTGTTAGGAATGGTAGATTAGATTATTTATTTTTGCTGAAGAAGACTCAATACAGAAATGTTAGGTACCTATACTTTGTCCAGTTAAAAACACACAAGTTAGTCATTTATTTTGGCACAAGTACTTTTCCACTATGTGCTATGGCCATTGGTACTTTATATTAAAAATATAATAATTTGATTTCTGTTTTAATTACAAGGATGTATTGTTAATTTTACAAAGATTTGTTTTTATTTTATTTTCATACTGCAAATTGAGTGTGGTTTTGTTTTTACAAACGATTCTATACTTAATTATTCTAACCCGTGCAATATTTTGATGTCCAAAACATTGTATTTATTGTAAATAATATTTATTCGTGTTCTAATAAAACATGCTCAAAGATATTACATAAATTGTTTTATTCAATAAAATCCATACTATAATATATTAATATATAGGTATTATCCATATAAATGTGAAAGTAACTTTGTCTGTCTGTTACGTTTTCACGCCTAAACCGCTGAACCAATCTTCATGTTTGGCAGAGATATAGCCTGGGATATGGAAAAGGACATAGGCTACTTTTTTACGTGATAACCGACATCCACTCGGGCGGAGCCGCGGCCAAAAGCTAGTAATATATATTTTTATATATAAACTAGCTTTAGGTACCCGGCCCGGCATCGCGCGGGTAACACTATCTACCCTCTACCCTATTAACCTACCTTACCGTACCTTCCTAAATGAGTAAATAAAAAAAACCCTGCCCTACCTACCTACCAAAAAAAAACTTTTTTAGGTGGATCATGTATCACTTAGGGGTATGAAAAATAGTTAAGGTGATTCTCTCAATACACTTTCCCATACATTCGCATCCGTACGTAATCTCGATTCTCAGACCTACTGAATTCATACTAATATTATAAATGTGAAAGTAACTCTGTCTGTCTGTCTGTATGTTACGTTTTCACGCGTAAACCGTTGAACCGATCGTCATGAAATTTGGCAGAGATATAGCCTGGGATATGGAGAAGGACATAGGCTACTTTTTTACGCGATAACCGACATCCACGCGGGCGGAGCCGCGGGCAAAAGCTAGTATGAATATACACTTGGCACAGGCCATAGCATCATTTTTCTTACTGACCGACTCCTTGACAATTCAAAAGTGCCTGTAAATGGTTTAATTGAAATAAATGATTTGCGTTTGAGTTTGACACACAACATTTCATAAGAATCGGTCAAGCCGTTTCGGAGGAGTTTTTGTACCTGGCAGCAAACTTCAGTACCTGGCAACAAAGGTCAGTTGAACTTTATTAATCTAATGGACACGTCAAAAAAGTAAGTAAAGTTTCATATTGAGACACGAAGCAACAAAATACGATCTAGAGGAATGTGGCCGTTATTCTATAGAATGAATTTCGTTGCTTCGTATCTCAATATGAAACTTTATAAAAGGTATTAGAACATTCTAGACACACTTACCGAGGTCGCTGTTGAGCCGTTTTTCATAATTCCTTCTCAGCCACGAGATAATATTTTTTTAAGGAGTAGCGCTACTGGGCCTCAAGTCTGCTATTACAATAGTGTCAGAATGGTCTCGCCATTGTGAGTATTTGACAGTTTTTGTATGGCAAATCTGTCAAAAACTCACAATGAAGAGACCATTCTGACACTATTGTAATAGCAGACTTGAGGCCCTGGACCGATTTATGCGCTTTTAAATTAATAAAATACACTCAAAAACTTAATTCATTTTATTCGATTAAAAATACATAAAGTAATACTCAGCCTTATGATACATTATCTTATTTCTAGAAATTATAATCATTAATATAATGAATTAATGTACTGTACATAATATTAACATATGCGCTGATTCTGACGTTCACCAACTAAACTAAAAGTATAGCTATCTCTAGCACGTAAAACTATAAAGAGACGGTAAGTAGCAGTTTAGATTCCTCCCCGACTCTTGCTTGTAAGCGAAGCGTCAGCACGCGCTATAGCTGAGCCTGTACCTTTAAATCCCCCTGATAATAATCATAACCCTGATTTTATCCAGCCTCCGACGGTCCCTTGCCATCCTCCCTCCAACGCTGCCCTAAGCCGAGGTTCGTACACCACAGGGGGTGCCCTTAGCATGCAGTCGTTTAGTTTATAAGTTTTTACGCCCTGGCTAGAGGCATTAAGTTCTGTTAGGAGCTTAAGGCAACCACAGGAAAGTCCGGTTAAAGAGTCTCAACCCCTCTGGTTAACTCTGAGATGCCCTAGATAACAAAAAAAGTTTAGATTTCCGTCATTCCGACCTCGCCGCCGAGGTCCCTCGCAACGACCCCGACTTAACAGTCCCCCTCGAACCTTGCTCAACGAAGCGCCAGCCCGCGCCGCAGCTGAGCCTGTAGCTTTAAATTCCCCGATTAATAATAATAACCCAGTTTTGATCCAGCCGGTCCCTTGCTGTCCTCCCCCCGACGCTGCCCTAAGCCGAGGTTCGTACCCTACAGGGAGTGCCCTTAGCGTGCAGACGTTAGTTTATAAGTTTTATGCCCTGGCTGGAGGCTTTAAGTTCGCTTAAGTCAGCCACAGGAAAGTCCGGTTAAGGAGTCAAGACCTCGCAAGGTCAACTCCGAGATGCTATAGTATAAAAAGTATATATTTATTATTATTTAGCTTAGTTGGCGCCCTACAGATTCTACGCGATTTTTCTTAGCATAAAACTGTATGACCGCGTCTTAACCGAAAGCGATGTTTGCGCTCTTTTATAATATGAATATGACGTAGGTACTATCGCGGTCTCGGACATCGGAACACACACCGTAAGAACTAGTCCTGCATGCAGCGCTCGGCCGTTATAGTAACGCTTACCTACGCTCATCAACTAATAGCATCGCAGCATCAGATTTTTGCTGAGCTCCTTGCTTTAGGTTTTGTAAATTAAAAAAAACGTAAAAATCGGGGCAGTCTTTGGCGACTGCCGATAGAAGTGAAAACTAAGTAACTTGATTTTTGTTCACCCAAAAAGTACACATATATACACAGTATATAGCTCATGGAAAGTGTTCGGTGACGATGAAGCGAGTTCCATGATTTTTGTTCACCAAAAAGTGCTCAACGGTTTGCGCCTAAAGAAGTTTTCACTTCAATAAAACCAGCCGAGGTGGTCAAACATATCTATGATCATTGGAACAAAGCCTGAGAAATTTATTTAAACCAAAGGTTTTTATTTTATTGTTCATCGCAAAAAGGGGCGCTAAACAGACGTGGCCATCGTTTGTACGGGATTTTGTTTTCAAGGTGGTTAGATTTCCGTAACGGCGGTAGTACACTCTCGCGATCAACTAAGTCGCGTTGATACCGTCACCAGCACATCAAGTTACCACAAACTGTCAGATTTTCTCATTCGATTTTGAACTTAACCATCAACATTTTAAAGTTTAAAAACGTTTGGAGAAATTTGAGTATCGTGTAGCTTGATGTACTGGCCACTGTACATCCTAACTCCGCGTCTATTTACAAGCGATCATCGCATAGATACCTATGTCACTTTTTGATCGGTGAGCCTGAACGCGTGGTCGTGCCGACAGAGGGCGCTTTCCGCTTTTCCGAACAAAAAGTGACGTATGACCTAGACCAGGGATGGGCAAATTTTTTCATATGCGGGCCAATATAAAAAAAAAATAATCTAGGGGGCCATGTTTTACACTTTTTGGCTATAATGTTTATGTTACCTAGTTTGAGAGGCAGGGTTTCCAATTTTTTGTACATATTTCTTAGATTTGTATTGCGTTGTGTTACTACCAAAGCTCATTTGAATTGTCTATAAATGAAGCATGTTAAATCTGTAGGTATTTGTATTTTCCGAAATAAAATTATTTACTGACCGCGTTTACCTGTACAAAATTAAGTGAAGAATCTATCGAGGGCCATGTTTTAGACTTTTTGGCTATATTTCTTTATTAAAATAGAAAATAATGTATTTGCATTTTCCGAAATAAAATTATTTATTGACTCGTTTAGCTATACAAAATTAAGTGATATGATCTATAGATATTCAAATCAATTACACTATGAAATAGGGACATGATATTTATTGCAGGTAATCTACTAAATAGGAACAAAAGATTTACTTATGTAAG
Organism: Dryobota labecula; assembly: GCA_947523025.1. Lineage (NCBI taxonomy): Eukaryota > Metazoa > Arthropoda > Insecta > Lepidoptera > Noctuidae > Dryobota > Dryobota labecula. The sequence goes on from OX383314.1 coordinate 5,978,048, forward strand.
CAAGTATGCGTCACTGCACTGCGCACTGTACGCACACTGACACTGCACTTCTGTTTCAAGTGATCGCGTAATCGCCCGACGCCGACGATGCGGCGGTCGCTTTCGGTAAGCTCGCGGGTTTCAACATTGAACTCTTTCTTATTCCAGGATGGGCAGAATTTTTATTTCGACAGAGTCCATAGCAAATTGTTTTATACATTTTTATAATAAGAAAAATTACTGATAATACAACAAAAATATTGAAATACATAAATATTCGTTTCTTTACAATTTTAATTTACACCTACCCTCCTATTTACGAGAGTTAAGGTAATTTTTAACAGTGCAGGATACTGAACGCCCCCAGATGTAAAAACAATAAAATTTATTTAGTGTCTCGTTCAGTGTTCTTTAACCGATTAACAAGAATGAACAAAACCAACTGATGTTGTACTGCAGTTAAACTATACCCAAATTCTCTAATTCAGATAATTTGTGTAAACAAAGTAATGTGAAGAAATGTCACCGTCAAAATGACAGGACAGTGGTGCAAAACAATTTATCTTTTTTTTTTTTTGTAATTAATCTTCAAGTATAAAATTAAAGTGAATTAATTATAAGAAGTATGTAAACAAAATACCGTTGCCAAACAATATTTTGTGTAGTGTGTCGGAGACACGGCATATGATCGTCATAATCGTCCACTGCTAGATGTAGACCTCCCAAAATTGATTTCCACTGAAAACAGTTTACAGCCGATTTCATCCAACATGTGACTAGATATGCTACTTACAATATGAATCTATGAGTGAGAGTTGTAATATTTGTGTAGTTGAAGCTGTAAAAAAAATTAAATTTTTTGGATCTCCTGCATTGTTACCAGTATCATAAAATATTTCAAAATATCAAAAAAATCTCCTTTATTTAGTAACTTTGTTTCAAACCGAAAATGTATAATATTAATTACGGTACGATTATTTTTTAATTATTATTTCTTAAATCAGTACTTAAAAGAAAATAGAACTTTTTTTTTTCGCCATTTTATGTGAATTTCCACTACGAAGATTTTTTTTTGATATGTTATCCCTTTGTTTACATAAATTATCTGAATCTGAGACCGGGTTATATTATATTCGAATGTAAAAACCTAATTTTAGACGAAAAACTAAAATCTTTCATATGTTACAAATAGACTCATTGTTTTGCCATTTATGTAGGACACAAACTAAATAATAAATAAATAAATATGAAAATATTTACCAACTTTGAAGATGGATATGCCATAAAATTAGGTTGAACTAAAACTTGCAAATGGGTTAATACAACACTGCAGAATATATATACAAATAAATAAAATTGAAGAGTTTGTTTGTAATGTCAAAATGTCAACTTGACTAAATTCTTATGAAAGTATATACGGTACTTATAACTAAATAAAATAACTTTTTGTCTGTCTGTTTGTTCTGGCTAATCTCCGAAACGGCTGGACCGATTTTAACGGGACTTTCACTGGCATATAACCGATGTTATAAAGAGCAACATAGGCTACTTTTATTTTAGAAAAAGCCACAGGGCAGCTGGCAGCGAGTATTTAGTATTTAAAAACAATAATTTAATTTAAAACAGTTCTTAACTTTTTTATATGGTCGCCAGTAAGTATAATTAATAATGTGCTTTGTCTAGAAAAGGTATTGCATGGTTCTCACTTTGCAGAGAATTTTCCAAAAAATAATTTAGTTTTTGACACTAAATTATATTTATTTATCATAGAAAACACAATAAAAACCATGTTTAGGGAAGACTTCCCTCTTGTTTTGTTTTAATGTAAACCTAACAACAAAATAATTCATTAAGTGCGTAGTTTTACATTTTAGTGTCTTGCTTAAGGGGGAAGCGCTAAGGTAGCCCGCGAAATTAAATATAATTTGATCAAAATATGATTCGCGACAGTAACAAGTACGTATTTACAGAATAATAGTCATTAGAATCAGCAATACAACTCCATAAGTTCGAATTACCCTCAAATGTAATGATTTCATGAAATAGTCATTCAATAGGGTAACTTGGTCTTAGATGATTTTAATGATTACAAGCTGTGGTTTCGAATATACCCTCCACATATACACAAAACCACAAAATTCGCTCTCTCCCTTCATAATATTAATAAGATATAGATAATGGCTAAAAATTATCCAATTTTATAAAAAATATATTTATTTATGAATGAGGGGTCAATTTGTTACTACTTAATTTTGTTAATAAAGTAAATTTTATAATATTTTATGTACAGAGGATAAAATAAAATTATAAATAAGTAGGTGATTCCTAAATTGATTTTAATAATGTTCTATTATATTTTGGGTGCAAGTAGGAAGCTTGTTATCCAGATATGTCGACTCCAGTGCTGCCATTTTAGCGCTATCGGGGCTGTATCTAGCGCAATTTTAGGGCAATCGACTCCCATCATTTTCTGTTGACTCGTAACGGAAAATCTAGTGCAAGAATTTTTGTTATACTAACATTTTTTTGAAACCAGTCCGTGACAGAAGTAATTTTCTGCTCGAAACGCACACTTTCAGCGCCAATATTTTTAGTTGTACTGCTGTCTGTAATGTCTACAGACTCTGTAGACGCTGCCGATGCGGCGATTCCGTGCTCTATGTATAATATAAAACTGTTGCTCAAACATGCTTGTACTGTGGCCAGCACATCAAGTTACCACAAACTCAAATTGTGTGTGTATAATAAATTTTCTCATTCGATTTTGAACTTAATCATCATTTTAGTTTAAAATCGTTTGGAGAAAGCTTTGTGTCAAGCTACACGAGACTGTCAAATTTCTCCAAACGATTTTAAACTTTAAAATATTGATGATTAAGTTCAAAATCGAATGAGAAAATTTGACAGTTTAACTTGATGTGTTGGCCACCATACAAAGCAAAGTTGAATTCACTCCTCTAAATAATTGATCCATTATAAAAAATTTATTCAATACCTTTTTTAAATGTATTTTGTCTAGGAACCAATACCAACAAACCTACAGAGATTAATGAATATTCTCTTTGCTTTTAACTCAAGAAACTTTCTTTTCTATTACAATGTAGATAATATATCTATGGTTAGAGATGGATTAGTTATAATAGATCATTATGCAGGTTCTTTAGTAGTCCCTCCTAAATAGAGCCATAATTGTAAAGGTTTACAAAAAGTTTTTATTCAGTACTAGCTATTGACCGCGGATCCGCCCGCGTGGATGTCGGTTATGGCGTAAAAAAGTAGCCTATTTCCTCCATATCCCAGGCTATATCTCTGCCAAACGTGACGATTGGTTCAGCGGTTTAGGCGTGAAAACGTAAGAGACAGACAGAGCTACTTTCACATTTATAATATTAGTGTGGATTGAAGGTGACATACTGGCCGTGTGCGTTACTCCAGCTGAATGTTGTCGCTTTTCAGGATTTCGGCTTGACAGATAATTAGTACCCCATCTCGTTTAAATAAACAGATTCCGCTGGAGTAACGTCGGCAGCCGGTTAAAAAACATGCCGCTGGGGTAACGTTACTCCAGCAGAATTTGTTTTTCGTGAATATCTTTGGATCGGCTGGACGCACAAATTCTAAATTTCGGGCACATTTACACGAGATGGGGTACTAATTATCTGTCAAGCCGAAATCTTGAAAAGCGACATTCCGCTGGAGTAACGCACACATACTGGCCATCATTTTGGTGTCATTGTTCCAAATTTAAATACACGATTAAAAGTTGCAGACATTTATACAAAAACATGTAGGGTGGCCCGATTCAGGTGTCCGGAAGTGTGTATGCAAGGTTTTTAGACAAAGAAGAATTTGAAATATTGACATGTGTAAAGAATTCAATTGCTGTTTTCGGATGAAATAGGAATGCCAATGGCTCGTTTTATATATACAGGACCGCAGTAGACTCTAGATTTTTTTTTTGTGCATTGTTCTTATCTTGAGCAATCTCAAGAAGTTTCAAGTTTAGGAAATAAATACTTTCGGAAATAAAAAATATCAAACTTTAATAAATACCCTCAACTTTTTGCTTTTGACAAAAGGTGTTACGATTTTAGGACGTTTTAATTATGAAAATTCACAGACTCCCAGACTCCTATATCGAGCCACCCTGCACATTTTGTAATCAATTCTTTTTAAATGGTTGTGATTCAAATGACAGCACCAAAATGATGGCCAGTATGTTGGCATCAAAAATGCATTAAAACTTTTCTATGCCTCATCATCATTTTGATGTTTTAGGCCTTTAAACCTCACATGGAAATGCTTGGTGGCTCGATTTAGGAGTCTGAGACTGAAGATAAGGTCATCACATTTTGCCATTTTGCTGTTCGGCCTTTCGTCTGAGTAGTCAGAAAAAAACATCGGCCTATCTAGTTTATAAAATACTAGCTTTTGCCCGCGGCACTGCCCGTGTGGATGTCGGTTATGGCGTAAAAAAGTAGCCTATGTCCCTATCCCAGGCTCAATCTCTGCCAAATTTTATGACAATCAGTTCAGCGGTTATGGTGTGAAAATGTAACAGACAGACAGAGTTACTATCACATTCATAATATTAGTATGGATAGTATGGATGATTGACGTGTAAAAGTGTTTGTACAAACCTACTTACAGAAATAAAACCATTTCATTTCAATATTCTAAGAAAATAACTAATTTAAAATGATTTCCTTACACTGTATTTACTGCAAAATGATCCACAAACCTAGTCTTGTTCCAACATAAATATACATCAATATCTTTGATTTATCCGTTTCTAATCGAGTTCAGTAGGACACTGGTGGCACATGCTGGGGCATCATTGTAGTATACACACACTGGTTGTCATTCATCGTCGGCTTCATCACTTGATGCATCTGTTGCTGATGTTGCATGATATTCTGTAGCTGCGGCTGGGGCTGAGGTGGAGGCATTGGCGGTTGTTCTGGTTCTTCTTTCGGTTTCTTATTCTTCTTCTCACATTTCTTAAACTTAATACCGAGTTTGTTCAACAATATTAATCTGAGAGATTCTTTTCCTCCACGGTAATTTAATTCGTGTTTTGCTGCAGCTAAAATTTTACCCAGCGTTGGTACCTCTTTTCTGACTGAGTAGCTGTTTACAATGCCTCTTAGAGCACATAACTGGAAATAATCAAGCTGTACCTTAGTTTTTCTTACGCGTTTTTTCTTTGGACCAGCGATTTTTGTTTGTGTCGCCTCCGCGCGTAAACCGTCCCTCTTTATTCGTTTTATCGTGCTTTCTGATAATCCTGTGGCCGCGCACGCTCTTTTAACAACGTTTTCTACTGGGTACGCGTAGCCTCTGTTCTGTTTTTCGCTCTCAAAGAACTTTATTACCTTAAATATAATTTCTCGGGCTTGGCCCTCGATCGCTTCCTTTTTCTTCTTTTCCATTTTTTCGATTTTGGGTTTTCGCTCGGCCAGCATTGTGGGTAGCGTTGGCGCGGGCTCCTGCTGGTGTGTGTTCACCTGCGGTTGAGGTTGTTGTTGTTGTTGTTGGACATGGTTTTGAAGCTCTTGGGGCCCCGGTTGGTGCATAATAACAGCACTAACAACAGGCACTTCGTAAACATTGACATTTATATTCATTTTTGTTTTAGCAAATTATTTAGTTCACAAGATGGGCGTCCTTCATTTAATGTATCGCTTAATTAAATCGTTGCTTGTTAGTAGAAGTACATTATTTTGTGTTTATTTACGACTAAATACACAATAGTAACAATAAATTATCAAATACGGTAGCCATAGGCCATTATATACCATAAACAAAATTGTTTTGTTCTCAATTTCTCATTTCAACTGACCGCCTTTATTTAAATTTTCCCCGAAAAATCTTATTTATTCACATCACTTTTGTCCCTATAAAAATACGCATTGTTTTCTTTCAAACTAATAGTTTACTTTGTAGAAATATTTCAAAGATCTCTATAGTTCATTTTATATTTTACAAATTTATACAATATTATTGATTAGCGTGAGCCAAAAGCTTCCCGATTTTATGGGTAAATTATTTCAGTAACCATTCCATAGACAAATAGTAGAAAAAGTAGAGTTTGACGATGCCGTTTTCAGATCGACTTTTGAATGAGTTTCCAGAGTACCTTTTTGACAGCTATAGATATGTTGCCAAGTCAATATTTTTCCACACTTACGGGATTTGAATATTCTTTACAAGACTGACCATATAGGTTATAATTAATATTTTCACAAAAAAATTAACGTCATTTTGGCTTTTGCTACAGGATAGATTTATTTTATCGGAAAACAAAATATTGATTGACTCACGGACCTTGGTAATATTACACTAATTGTAGCAACACTCAATAGCTGTCCTGTCAGTCACCTTATTTAATGCACTTTACGAAAAAATCGAGTACCTACCTACTCACTGCACCGTGTAAATACTAAACATTGTAATCTAATTTATCAATTACTTTATTTTTTTCGTTTAAAAAATTTGACAAATTTGAAAAGTTTGACTAAAATGGACGACTGTCCAGAAGTAGAGTTAAAGAAGCTTTGTTGTACATGTTTAAGCCGAGACAGAAAGTTGTTTCAACTTTGCAGACTACCTGACGGCGTTAATAATTTATATTTGCTGTTATCCTTTGATTCTGAAGCTTACAGGGTAAATATACATTAATTTAATACATGTATAGGTCCGAGGGCGTCGCAGTGGCGAACTGTATAACAATTTAAATTACTAGCTTAACGAGATATTCAGTCAATAAATGTTGTTTGGTGATAAGTCCAAAGTTATTTATTTCCAACAAGTGCAGTACAAAAGATGATAGGTAATTATAAGTAAAGTGCGTGACACATTTCGTCATAAATTGGCATACAAATAGTAAAAAGATGCTAGTTTCAATGCAAATCTCTACACAAATGGATACATTAGTATTCAACATTCAATTCAATTCATTTATTTCAGATAGTTTTTTTTTTTTACACGTTGCCCCACACTAGGAATTTCTCCTATATTGTGGGTGTTACAAACATTTAAACTCACAGACACAAACAGCCAGACCCAACAACAACAATCATTAGTAGTTATTATAATCATCCATACACGTTTTTTTAAACAATGTAATAAGAAAGAAAGAAAAATAGGTTTATTTGTCACAGAAACACGTGCATACAAAAAGATAATTAACTTGAGTAGGTGGTATACAGAAAAATAAAAATAAAAACAAAATAGATCTACATTCCAATCACGAGCACAAAACAAAATAGTCGGCAGCTGCACGTCATGACTGTGACAAGAAGGCTCCCACTCAGCATGATGCTGTGCTATGAGGGACCCACAGCACAGCGCTGATTTTCAGTGGTTACCCGGAAAAGACATACGGAAACCAAGTCAGGTTTAAAGAAATTAGCATAAATAGGCAAACTAGATAAAATAAAACAAACAGTACTCAAGGAAGAATAAGAAAAGAGATTAAGATAAGGATTATTTGTCACTGGTAATTGTGTTTTTCTAATGCTCGATGTGTCATATTACCTGTTTCATGTGCTGTTTATACATGACGGATGCACTAAAAAGCCAAACATTTTCTAAAAATCCATGTGTAATATTTATCGCCGGTTACTATATTATAGGTACACTTCTGCATAGCCTTCAGGGATTACAGGCGCAATGTTATATAATATGCTGTTCTACAGTGAACTGTGAAACAGCATATTAACTGTTTAACCTGTTAATTAAAGATAATATCCATTATTATTTTAATAAGTAGACACCTTGACTAACATTATTCTTGTTGTCATCCATACTAATATTATAAATGTGAAAGTAACTTTGTCTGTCTGTGTTACGTTTCCACACCTAAACCGCAGAACCAATCGTCATGAAATTTGGCAGAGATATAGCCTGGGATATGGAGAAGGACATAGGCTACTTTTTACGCGATAACCGACATCTACGCGGGCGGAACCGCGGGAAAAGCTAGTAATATTAATAAAAAATGATTTAGATATAACACATTAAACTTGGGGAGTGGGGGCGTTACGTCACAGCTACGTATAAAATCTACTGACAAGTGACGTCATGCCACATTTGAACTCAATGTATCGCCGTAATGTTTTGATTACTTAAAAAAAGAAAAAAAATACCTGTCCAATATTTTTTAATCATCTACATGACGGACAAAAATATTTTTTTAGTCAGCATCCCTATTAATAATATTTTATTTTATTGTTTCAAATGTTTTTTCTTTTTTAAATTAAAATATCTGTCAGACTGAGTTACTTTCACATTTATAATATTAGTATGGATAAAGCAAAAGATATGTGTCTAATATTTTTTTATTATCTGATTGACGGACTAAACAGTTTTTCTTTTTTTTACCCAGGACACATCCCTATTGTGGCTATGGTACAGGTAAAAATAATAATAATCATTTAATTCGGAAAACATCTATAATGTGTTAGTATTACAACTTAGAAAAATATGTTAGTAGCACTAAAAAATAAAAAACAATATTACGATCAAAGCCACAAATTATGTACCTAAATAAGAATCAATATTAGAATAGCATTAAATCAAAATTAAATTAAATTACCATCAAAACAAAATTAAATCAACATCAAATTAGAAATAAATATTAAAATTTCTTGACACATTTTGCATTAAATTAAACACAATATAATTATTCACTTTACATTAAATAGTTTTAAAGTTTCATATTGCCGTTTGGGGTTGAAACACTAGAACCATGGGGTCCGAGTGCCCACATGGTATTTCGAGACATCTCTAAGCGGTTGGTCGACTCTTCACGTGACCAGAAGGCTGGCCTTTTTCTTGCCCAAAGAATCAGCATTGCCATACAACGTGGCAATGCTGCCAGCCTTTTGGGCAATTTTCCTGTTGACAGCGATGTGGACGAATTTTTTTATGCCCATTGTTTCTTTTCCCTCCCTTTTTTATAGGATAATATTTTTGTGTTCACCAAAAATCTTATTCTTCCCCGAAAAATACTGATTGTGCACCGAATATTAAAGGTTAGGTTAGGTATTTTGGTGCACATTCAGTATATTTGGTGGAACACAGGCAATATTAGGTAAATGAAATGGGAATAAATTGAAGTACTTTTAAATACCATCCTTTTTTATATACTTGTACATATTAGTATCCATTTTCTTAAATAATTTTAGAAATAAATTATAAATTAACATTAAATTAAATCAAAATGAAATTCAAAGGAGATGACCAGTTCCTGCCTTCGAGTTCGGGAACATTTGTGCAGGATTACCGTTTTCACACTAAAATTTAAAAATGAAAATCTTAATTTATCATTATTATATTATTCCGAATAAAGGCCAGGTTAAAATCTCAAGAATACAGTATTTTAATTTGCTTCCGCTTATCTCTTTTATGCATTTCCTGCTGTTAACGTTCCATTGTACCTATAATCATCCGGTTACCCTAATAACCTACACATAGTTTAATGAGCTATTTTCGATTAAATGAATTTTAATGACAAAGGAATATTATGTATATTTTGTTTATAATTTATTTATTTACTGACACGCCTACAGGTTAGGTTTTTATTGACACGTGTGTGTAATTCTATGATCGAACACCATTTTTTTTAAATAATCACTGCGTGTAAAGGAGCGTCATTTCTTTCACAATGGATCTGACATTAGTGGCGGATACCTGTGTAGGGATGACCAGCAATCTGTTTCATAACATCGATAATTCAATCGATTCGAGTCAAAGCTTGAACAATCAATTCACAAAGAATCGAGATTCAAATAGATTTTTGGATTGATATTTTATTTTACCGTTTTATCTTTTTAATTAATAATACGAGTAAGTAAATAGTTTATAGTTATGTATTAAGCTATTTTTAACCGACTTCTAAAAAAGGAGGAGGTCTCAATTCGGATGTTTGTATTTTTTTAAATGTTTGTTCGCACATAACTCCGTCGCTTGCAAACCGATTAGAGAAATTCTTTTTTTTTTTTGGAAAATGTATACTTCCCAAATGGTCCCATGACAAGGAAACCAGGATCTGATGATGACATCCCAGAGAAAAAAAAAAAAGAACAATACGGAAGAAAGGACATTTGGGTAGGCCACATATATATTATATATAACTCAAACTGCCAGACGATGACAAAAACTAACAGAACAGAAAGAAAAATAACCCACATAGTCATTAATGAAAAAGCCTGCCCTTTTGGGCGAATTAAAAAAAAAAACATTAATGAAAAAAAAAAAGGCATTTGACACGTATAAGCTCTGAGAAAGTTCTCGAACGACTGACGCGTGGCGTTGGGTGTTGTTTAGAAACACACTGCGCGTACCACGTTGGTTGGCGTGTTTACCCCCACCATCGGCAACACATCGATCTGGCCGATCTGGATCGGGGTGGCGTGTGCGAGCATGTCGTCGCGTTGGATGTTCCTATTGTGATTCTGGTCTTAGAAAACAATACAATTTGATTTAACTCAACACGCGTCGCGTTTCATCGGGTCGCGTCGCGGTTTAATAATGTGTTTCTGCCTTTACGCTCTGACTGCCTATTAAGTGTCATTGTATACTGAAGTAACATAACATAAATAAGTGTAAAATATGTTTCTACGGATGGTCAGAGTTATCTAATAAAAAAACTGATTTGAATCTCAGTATGCGTGAAAAAATTAAGTATCGATTTATCGATCTTAGATCACCATAATCACATCCCTACTTGGCGTCCCTTTCATTCACGTCAAGTTTCATTGTAGTTCCGTTGTGTTCTGTGCGATTGTTTGTTTTGTTGTGTTTTGCTGTACTATCAGTACTATTCAGTTAAATGGATATTATGATGAGGTTCCTAAACTGTGGCATATCCGTAAGGCGCGTTCAAAGGCATTATTATGGCAAGAAAGATCCCTGCAAGAGAGATTGTCTCGTTGGCTGAACAATCAGGTACATAATTTACTACAATTAAATAATATTATTTAGCAACAAGACAGCTATAGTCTGGTAGGAAGTTCGATCACATTTGAGCCAGCAAAACTTAACAAAGCAGCGTTTATTTCGTGGATGACCCAGGCCTATGAATACTCAATCTATAGGTAATGTTTATTGCTACACATGGCTGGATAGGATAGTCACTATTTGTTCAAGTATACACACGTCTGTACTTTCATAGAATTTCAATTAAAAGGTATTTTAACTAAATGATATTTATATTTTTCAGATGCCTTTAGATGCGTATATTTGTCACCCCTGTTTCAACTTATTGAATACCGAACAGGCTGACAATGAGAGATTGCTAGGTCATATAATGGTCTGTCGTGGGTGTGGTATCTATGTCACAGGACTGCATTTCTATGTGATTCCTGCAGACAGGCAATTACTACTATTATTTCTCATGATAGTTATCAGGTAAGATTGTTGATTATCTAATTGAAGGTATTAATGATACAATGGCTAGTTGCATAGAGAATAACTTTTTAATATTCTGCTATTCATGATACGAAGCGCTGTTGGTGCATTAATTCTATGTGATGGGTAACAACTAACAACTATGCTGTATTTGTCATATTCAGTCTGTAGGTGGATAACCAATGATCAACATTATAATGGCATTTAAAAATGTATATTAAAATAAGTCATTCTATTTTAGGATGTTGCAACAATCTATGCGTGTCGGGCTTGTTGGACTCGAGCGAATCGTCAGTTAATTCAGGATTCATCAAGGGGCTTACAAGAGAATGTGGAGTCAGCCATGCCCCATGAATCATCAACACCACGTCTCCACCACCACCGCTGCCGCAGCCATGCAGTTGCAGAGTTTGTCAGACACATTTTCTAATGAGTGGCACTTGTTACCAGAAAATACTGTTCTTTTGTCTACATTTAATGCAAGACAGATAGAAGACATAATCAGTATAGCTAAATCGAATGTGGATGTTTTAGATTTTGATAATGTAGAAGAAATGCCAAATAATGTTTGCCATTATTGGACAGGTCTCACAATCGCAATAGTTTTTAGAACTATACCTCCCAATTATGCTAAGAAACCAAAACGTGCTTTAGCAATATATTTGATCAAATTAAGAACTGGTGACAGCAACAGACGACTTTCATCATTATTCAGTTTACTTCAATCAACAATACAATTTCTTTTGAAAAATGTTAGAAATTGTTTAAAAAATCAAGTATATTAAGTATATTTATTTTTATTTTTCATCAAGTATATTAATTATTTATCTTGTATATAATCAAGTTTTTGTAACTGAACAGACAGCTGTGCTGCTGGGGAGTTTGTTGCGCCACTTCAAGTGGTGAAGGGCGGGCGGTTTGGGGGACTGCCTTATGTATTTTTGACGTTCAAAAAGTGCTGATACTCAACCTAGTTTGAATTAATTAAAATAAAAATAAATTATTCATTCATTCAAATAATAAATTATTCAATGTAATCCTCATCCCTTCACTAATAATATAAAGCCTTATTTATGTTTCCTGAGCCACGTAGAGCCTAGTTATTGTAGCCAATAGCTGACTGTAGCTCGTAATTGGGTTGGCTCGAACGTGGAGCTACCACAATCTTACAGAATACCAACGTCAAGTACCAACATTATGTTGCTGCGCTTCGAATGGTGAGTGAGAGAACCGATAGCCCAGGATTTGGTGTGGAAAAAGGGTGGCAATGCATCAGCAATAACCCTGGTGTTGTGGATGTCCATGGGCGACGTTGCTTGTTTAACATTAGGAGACTGGCATGCTCGTTTGCCCCTTGATAGAATAAAAAAAAAACCTAGCGCCTCGGCGTGTAGAATAGTAAAAAATCATTCATAAACTCGATAACCACAACGCCTAGCGCCATCTCTTGTCAAAAAGCAGAGTTTTTTAGTGAAAACTTATCTTTATTTTTCTCAGTTTTTTTACCTTTTAGACTCGTGAAACTATTTTATCTGTAAACTACAGAATATAACAATTCCAAAAATAAAACAATATTTGCTGCACATTGATGTTGATACCTAGGCAGGCGCCCATAGTCCCACTGGTCATGTCATTAACTAACAATTATGACAAAAAGGTAAAGCTGCTCAAAATAAAATAATAAAATGTCTTTGCAACATACGTCTTGGGTGTACTATTCTTTCTTCTACACATATCATTCAAAATCAAAATAAAAAAAATCAAAATATTTTATTTCACATAAACCTACATGGGCACTTATGAAACGTCAGAAGCTAGATGCACGGTTCCAATTAGTCGTTTCCGGAGAAGAGCCGGCCATGGTTACTCTTTTAGAAATAATTGGCTTTACAATATTATCAAATAACAGTGACAATAGGTATGGGAGGACAGTGTAGGCCTTTCAACAATTACCAGGTACTTAACAAAATAGAAAAGTGCCAACAAATCTACACTCTACTAGACCTACAACGTTCTCACATTCACAAAATAGAAAATAATCTAAGTATATAAAAGATTAATGACATGATTGCAATTACAACTACAGTAACATGTCTGAATAAATATCATGTCAATGTATCATGTCAAATATCATTACAGCCAGTCTGTCTGGGCTACCTCTAAAACGACTGTTCTCATTACAGGAGGGATTCTACAAGGACACTGCTAGTTTATATATATGCTGGGAATGTAGAGCTGTCATGTGCAGAATAACACGGTTCAGGAAACAAGCCTGTGTGGCGCAGAGAGAGCTGACTAGTATCGCTGATGGGAGAACTCATGTTAGTATGTTATATTTTAAGATGGTAAGTTAAGAGCGCATACAACGGTGCCCAACCGCGACACAATGACACTACAAGGGATAAAGGGACACAGCGGATCTCTGGGTAACGACGCAGCTGACGAACTGGCTTGAAGGGCATCCAGCACGTCGGCATCATACCCATCCCCTTCAACCAATTATGCAGGTGGCTACAGGATTTCACCCACACACAAGCGGAGAACTGGTGGACCTCGACACCGGGCTGCAGGCAGTCCAGAGAGGCCATGCCATCCTTGGATGGTAGGCTGACCAGGCGACATTTACGTCTGGACAGGTACGGCCTGCGCCTGATGACGGGGACCATCACGGGACACTGCTCGCTAAACAAACATTTCCACACAATAGGGATAACGGACAGCCCTCTGTGCAGAGCCTGCATGGAGGCGGATGAGACCGTTGAGCATGTGCTCTTCGAATGCACAGGCGTCACCCAGATCAGAACAGAAACCCTCGGGGAACCCAGATCCTTTGCCGATGTTATAAACAGACTAGGAGACGTGATTGGCTTCTGGAAGGAGGTGGGCTGGTTGGAATAACCACCGACGGCCGCCATGGCCCACGCACAATGGTCCATCTCAAGGACTAAGTGCGGAAACCAAACCCTCTAACATAGAACATAGATAAGAGCGCATATATCGGTCCACCACATGAAGTCCAAAAGAATAATAATGGACACCTGTATTCTACCAAGTATGACATATGGAAGCCAAACATGGATTTATACTAACAAAATAAAAAATAACATCTTATCATGCCAACATTCCATGGAAAGGACCATATTAAAACTCAGGAAAATACAGAAAACCCGAAATGAAGAGATAAGGAAAAGAACCAAACTAACAGACTTCTATACGCTCTACGACTAAAATGGAAATGGGCAGGTCATATTTCGAGATATACAGATCAAAGGTGGACATTGGAGTCAATGAAGTGGTCTGGACCAGGAGGCAAGAGGAGCAGGGGCAGACCACGCAAGAGATGGGCGGATGACATTATTGAAGTAGCTGGTCCGAGTTGGATGGAGTCGGCCCAAAACAGGGAAAATTGGCACGGGATGGAGGAGGCTTTTACCCAAAAGGGATCCATATCCAAATAAAATATATACGTAACTACGACTTTGTAAAAACAATATGTGAAGAAAATATGGAATAAATGTGCTATATTATTATTATTATTAAATCGTCCACTAGAACCACTTCTCTAAAAAAAATATTATCTCGTGACTGAGAAGGAATTATGAAAAAACGGCTCAATAAAGAACCTCGGTAAGTGTGTCTAGAATGTTCTAATACCTTTTATAAAGTTTCATATTGAGACACGAAGCAACAAAATACGATCCAGAGGAATGTGGCCGTTTTTCTTTAGAATGGATTTTGTTGCTTCGTATCTCAATATGAAACTTTATAAAAGGTATTAAAACATTCTAGACACACTTACCAAGGTTCTTTATTGAGCCGTTTTTCATAATTCCTTCTCAGTTACGAGATAATATTTTTTTATAGGAGCGTTGTACACGCTCTTAAAACTAAATGAGAAAGAGGAAAAAATAATAATTATACTCTTCAAAGTTAATATTCACGTTGTGTTTATAATAATCACCATAAAAAAAGTGTGCAAAAAACATTCAGTATGTAAACTTTTGAGCAGCTCAATCCCAATCTTTATGTCCTCAATATAATGAACAACAGATTTGAAGTTATCAACATTTTTTCTTCTCTTCCAGGTTCAAACAACCAGCCTATCCCGCCTCACCACACACTACAAGACTACCTACCAAAACGTAATCTCAGAATCAAACACTACCGCAACAGACAATTTCATTGACTGCGGCTTAAGTACAGACATAAAAAGCGAAAGTGAAGAGGACATACGTCTGTCAGAACTCCACAGCAACTGGCTTTCTGATCACGAGGCTGAAGTTGTCATTCCAACCATAGACTGTAAAGAGGAACTGTCAAACTCAAAAGACACCACAGACTACAAAGAGGATTTATTGTACAAGTTACAAAAAAAGAGGAAGAAAATTAAGAACGGGAAAAAGAAGAGTTATTTTTCTACTGTTTTGGTGAATGATTGTGAATTGGAAGAAATTAGGAGTAATAATAAAATGAAAGCTGGCTTTGTAGGTGCAGAATATAAATGTGATAACTGTATTGAAGGTTTTGGAAGTCAAGAAGAATTGGATGGGCATAATTCTTCTTTACATGTAGAGGTCAGTTACTTTATCCTTTTAGCGATATCTTCAGTCCCATGCTAAATATGACGATACACCATACCTCTGCAGTGGCGAAGCTATAATTTTTATTAGATAACATCAAATTTTTTAATAATAAATTGTTGGTTGGTGCCTCATTTAATTAAAAAGCGTCAAAAGGGCCTCTGCGAGTTGGCTTCGGCCCCTCGTCCGCCTTCCAAAAGCCCGGGACCCCAGGGTCCCGAGATATGTAAACATATACCTACAAATAATAATAATATCCCGTCCATTCGTACTCAGCGCTTCTCCTCCACATTTATTATGCGCACAGCCAAAGTGTGGAACTCTGCCAGCGTCTGTGTTCCCTTCCACATATAACCCGTCTGTCTTTAAAGCGAACAGGCATCTTCTGGGCACATTTGTTCCATCATAGATCTCATCCATCGCTTTCTGATAGGCGAGATCTAGGTCAAGAGCAGGACCAATAAATTAATGATAAATTAAATGGGGGGGGAGGGTTCTGTCAGACTCTTAGTGTACGGCTTGAGTAAAAAGGCGTGCAGCGGGGCCTTTTGCGTCGCGACTCCGTGCAATCGGCGAAAGATTGTTCGGCGCGCCACTCGCCGTCACTCAAGACACTCGCGAGGGATTGTATGTGTTTAACATGAACGCTGCACACGCCGCCCCGTCAACGTGCACTTAGTTCAAACACTTACTGATTAAAAACGACCCCGGTGTTCGATCTCACACCTACGCCGGGGGTCGCGGGAACATACAATTCTTCCGCAACCCCCGATTCCGGTGCCGGTCCGCGTCGGCGGGCCTCAGGTCGGGGGAAGGAGTGAAGTGTTTGACTCCTCCCGCGACGTCTAAGAGGAGCGCGCGTGGAACGTTCCGCCACCTCGGGTCCTGATGTATGAGGGGCAAAGGATACGGGGACCCGTTTAGGGGGGCCGGAAGAGGACGTTGTCCGCCTTCCGCCGACGCCTGATGCGCCTGTTACGGGCTGGGTGAGACGATGCGATCTCTCTTTCCCTTTCCGCAGCCTCCTTATGCGGGATTACTGTTTCGCAGAAGGAGACTACCGCTTTCCAGGACTCTTCATCGCCGATCATCGCATTCCTATTCCCTCCCTCGCCCCTATTCTTACGCTCTGCCTACCCCTTTGTGGAATATAGTTGTCATGTTAAATTATTCTTTCTCTTGCAGTTTCACTAACAATGTTTTTTTTTTTTTTCTAGAAACCAGACCACCTCCAATGCGACGTATGCCTAGTCTACACTCCCATAACAATGTATCATGATCATAGAGAAGCACATTACCATAGACACATTTGTCAGTTTTGTGTGTATACAGCCTATAATATAAATGATATGTTAACACATTTGAGAAGTGGACATGCTATGAAGAATTTAGTTTTACCTGGTAAGAGAAAAAAGGTGGGTAGTTTCAAGTTTTTTTTCGGTAAAAAATATCATGTAAACTCGGCAGGCTTTTGTGTGAAAGTAAATTGTAATTGAAGTTCCCACAAAGTAAAGTAATAAATATTTAAAGAGAAAAAATAATGTGGAATCAGAAATTCCCAGTGGAAATATTTCTCAGGGTTCCCAGGATTGATGGCAGTTCCCACAGATAATAATAATATTTCTAGAGTCCATACATTAATCAACATCCAATTCACAAGTCCAGCCGTTTCGGACATTAGCCAGAACAGACAGAGAAAAAAAAATTTTTTTTTTGTTACAAGTACCTTAAAGAATATATACAATATAGGAAAAGTTTTTAACCATTGCGCTAATTTTGACAAATTAAACTTGTTTAATTAAACACCTATTTCTTATTTTGATATGTCTTAGTACAAAAAAAAACAAAGTTATCGTTAACGAAAGATGTTTATTTTGAAACTGGTTTAATGGATACTCGCCGCGCGCCGGTGTGTGCGGTGGAGCGGAACGCAGTATTAGGTACCTATCAGCTGTGTACTCGCACAATTCGCCGACGTAGGTATTTAAGCGGGTTATTAATCGCTAATTTTATCAGGTTCGAACTAGTTTTTTGTTTTGGCCGTGACCTGAAGTTATTTGAAGAGTAATTCAAATGTTTCCTTCATACTTTCATAGGCTTAAAACCATCAAAATGCAGAAAATGAAGAACTGTGATCAATTAAGGCACTTATAACACTTATATTATTATTACAAGCAGCCTTTTGAGTGGCTGCTAAAATGGTCCTTTCCTTATGGACCGCGGGGTTGGGTCGCATATCAGGTATGCTCACCCTCGCATACATTTTTCGAGCTGCTTGTAAGTTTTAACCACTTACTAAATACAATCGCACCATCTCGTAAAAATAGCGGTTAGTAAAGTCTGACATCGTTGTAGGTATGTACAAAACAAGTGCATGCGCAGGAAAGCGACGCGACGCGACGTGTCTCGTACGCGTGCGTAACGGGACTGTCGGCCACCGAGCGCGACGCCACCCTGCCGACAACCGCCGCGTGCACCGGCCGGCGCGCGCGCCCATTGATATTATTAAGAATAGATGTCCATATTTTGCTGATTTAAAATCGGACAAAGTTTAAAAAAAAAGTATAGAACAAATAATTGAAATGTGTCTTATTTCTGATACTGAACCACCAAAAAAAATTGTATTTAGTAAAAAGTTATTATTTTGAATTTTATTTAGTTGTACATACAAGACTTATGTCGAGGACATTTACAAATTACAGTTACGCATTTTAAAAACGATTGTACCCATACGAATAAAACATGAATTCCAAGACAATGACACGGGTTTATTTAAGCACTGCCAAATTGTAAATGTCTTTGACGAGGTACGTTTACGTGTTATATGTGAGAATTACCATAATTTAAGTAAAATTCGTAAATACGAAAGGCTAAAGTCGTTGCGTTGTTTAACCTACTTACCCACATTTATCGAACCTAAATCTAATAATGTTTATGGTGCGCGGACGTGGGAATGCATGCTACCATCGTTTACGAATGATTTACCTACGGAAATCCGCAATGTAATAATTACGAAGAACTGCTCAAAGGCATTAAAAAGATACTTTCTAGATTGCAGTGGGATCTAGATAGTGTCTATCACCAAAAAAAAAATAAAAAAATTGTAAGGTATCCAGCGCATCAGGTTAGCGCAGACGGTCGAGTTTTCATATTCGATTTTGATCTTAACCACCATCATTTTAAGGTTTGAAATCGTTTGGAGAGATTAGACGGTTTCGTGTGGCCTGATGTGCTGGCCACCGTACCAACCTACCTACCTACTTGTTAATTAATTTATAATTAATATTTAGTGGCACCGAGTTTCCGTGTCTGGCCATACCGCTGTTAAGCCCGCGATGGTTTGTGTGGTATGTTTAAACCTCAACAAATGTTTGTAAAAAGATTTTTTGATTAATAAAAAGAAAATATAGATGTTTGTAATGAAGTAGCAAAGAAATTTTATAACATGTATTAATAACATGTATCATAAATAATTTACCGGAGCTCTGTGACTTAAAATATTGAATATAATTGTCACAGAAATAATATCTAATCCCCACAAAATTATTTTTTCTTTGCAGACTCGCCACAAAACTACCGAAGATTTAAACCCCAGCTCAAAACCTCGACGAAAGCCCTCCATGCTGGACAAGCGAACGCCTGACGGATACTTGTGCACTGAATGTAATAAGTACTTTGAGTGAGTACTTTACATAACACACAACTGACACAACAACACTTATTTCCGTCTTTCTGCACTTAAAAGTCGACAATACTGTACCTCGGAGGCAAACTATCATAAGTCGTTTAGTCGTTTTATACATGTAGTCTGTGGGTCAACTACACGCAGAGGGCATATAGTGCCCTGCGCGTACAATACAATAATGCTTTCAGGGTGTTGATGGGGCTGCCGTGCTACTGCAGTGCTTCCGGCATGTTCGCAGAAGCGAGAATAGATGGCTTTCACGCCATCATGCGCAAGCGTTGCGCTTCCATTATGCGCAGAGTACGCGCCAGCCCCAACAACATCCTGAAAACCATCGCTGATAGGTGGGACAGCCCCATACTGGGACATTGGATACGCCTACATGCCACTGTGGCGTAGTAATTAGTAGTTTGTTGTTTTTCTGGTAGATGTAAGTACTAACACTAGTTTCTAAGTTGTGTGTATACTAACCAAGTGGACTATATTTATGGGTCCGAAATAAAAGATTTTTTTTAAATTTTTTTTTTATAAGTCACATTAAGGCTAATTATTCAGTGCATTCAGTGCACATGTTTTAAGTCTCAATTTGAACATTATTCACGTAGGTACGTCACTTGGCTACACAATTGTGTGAAATTCTAAGAAATTTTTTGTGTTGTTTAAAAGTACCTAGGATTAATAGGTCGTTTTTTTTACCAAAAAAATATTAGAACTTTTACGATACTTATATTTGGACTTAGGATAATTTACCTCCGGTATACAGAATAGTAGATTGTTATACAAGGGATGAAAGAGACCTATTTAGGCACGAGATCAATAGTTCGAGTGCCTAAAAAGGTTCATTCACCTGTGGTAAACACTCTGCTTTTCATTTCGAATATGAGGAAAGTATACCGGATGACTTTTTTTAACGTCTCGTAAAAATTTGGGTATACTAAGTGAACGGAGTAGAAGCCTATGGCATAGTTTTTATTATTTTTTTCTTTAACCTAGAAAGAAATTGATCTATGGATAAATACCACACATTTGAAGTAAACTTATCATACTATAACAATAAACACAGAAATTTAACAAAAAAACATAATTCAATAAATAAATACGATAAATAATATTTAAATTTAAATCATATGCACCCAAATTTCATTATTTTTATCTTTTATTTTAGTTTTATTTCTGAAAAAAAAAAAAATGCTATGCCATAGGCTTCTACTCCGTTCACCTAGTATACCCAATTTTTTTCGAGTCGGTAAAAAAAGTCATCCGGTATAAAAACCTGATTAGGTAAACGAACACATATTTGAATCTGATGAACTCATTTTATACAAATATCTGTATAGGTACTATATGTAATTATTTAGCACTCGACAAAACAACTGACGGACTGGTCATCTCTTAGCTGCCATGGGTTATTTTATTTTGTTTCTATTTGTTGTACCTACTCTTGACGCTTTTAACGTGTAAGTTTTTATTATTTTTATTTTTACATCGTTCTCACATTTCGTTATAAATTCAACATTATAGATGTAACGAATACTTTTGTAACAATTTAATTTAAAAGAGTGTCCATGGAGCTTCTTGCCCGTTCTTCTCCATAGGTACCTACGCTTTGGAATGGGAATGTAGCTTCATTTTTCTTACTTACCGACTCCTTGACAATTCAAAAGTGCCTGTAAATGGTTTAATTGAAATAAATGATTTGAGTTTACCACTGTTTACCACTAGACCACAGAGGAGGTTAAAAACAACATAAATGCAACTGTGTTAAAAATAGCATAAGATCACGGCTGTATTCACCGATGGGGCAGGTAGAGATATACAGTCGCCAGCACATCAAATTACCACAAACTGTCAGATTTTCTTATTCGATTTTGAACTTAACCATCAACATTTTAAGGTTTAACATCGTTTGGAGAACTTCGACAATTTCGTGAAGCCTGATGTGCTTACTGTACCTATAGTCCACTAAGCTTGCCAGTTTTTTTTTAAATCCTGTTTGGGATAAATGATCAATTTGGTTAAAAGAATCAATATATGTAAAATCACGTTTGTTGTATGGGAGCCCCCTTAAATATTTATTGTATTCTGTTTTTTAGTATTTGTTGTTATAGCGGCAACAGAAATACATCATCTGTGAAAATATCAACTGCCTAACTATCACGGTTCTTGAGGTACAGCCTGGTGACAGACGGACGGACAGCAAAGCCTTAGTAATAGGTCCCGTTTTACCCTTTGGGTACGGAACCCAAAAAAAGACGGGAAAACGGCAACTCGAACGTCAAACTCAAATCATTTATTTCAATTAAACCATTTACAGGCACTTTTGAATTGTCAAGGAGTCGGTCAGTAAGAAACATGAAGCTACATTCCCATTCCAAGCGTAGGTACCTATGGAGAAGAACGGGCAAGAACCTCCATGGACACTCTTTTAAATTAAATTGTTACAAAAGTATTTGTTACATCTATAATGTTGAATTTATAACTAAATGTGAGAACGATGTAAAAATAAAAATAATAAAAACTTACACGTTAAAAGCGTCCAGAGTAGGTACAACAAATAGAAACAAAATAAAATAATTAAAATAACCCGTGGCAGCTAAGAGAAGACCAGTCCCAACTGACGGCGCGCGGTCACGGACAAGACGCATGGATTAGCACCATTCAGCTCTACCATTTCGATTGATTGTTCGATTCCCAGCGGGGCCAAAAATTTCTGCTCGGTTTTGTTGGTGGTGTTGTTCTAAGTCCGCCTGGCTAGTTACCACCATCTTATCTAAGTCTGTCGCCAAAACAACAATGTTAACAGCATTTGTTGTGTTTCGGCAGTTAGAGGTGAGATAGCCAGTTTCTCTGTGGTTGAGGATTCCGGGTGAAGCTCGCTTCCATCTTCAGCCTTATCATCACTTACCATCAGGGCCTCAAGTCTGCTATTACAATAGTGTCAGAATGGTCTATCATTGATTTCATAATTGTTGATTTTGACAAGTTTGGTAATCTACTAATATAATGGCGTCATTATGACTTTCCAATGGTCAGCCACTGACACTCCATTGAAAGAATTGGTAATCTCGTACCTAATGACAAATTAAACTTCCTACTAAACTTCCAACTTCCTACTACTTCAGATTGCTTATAACACTAATAAATAATATGTAAAAATATATATAAATGAAATCTGGCATGAATAAATGTTCAAAATGCCATTGTAATACAATTCTATTACGAGACCATTGACCGACCAATGATCGACCATTATGAATTTAGCAGATTACGAACTTTTAGCAAAATGACAATGGGATCGTGTTGGAGTGACGAATTTATAAAAATAGCAGACTTGGGCCCCTGGTGAGACGAAGGCCAAGAGCTTCCCCGTAGTAAGTAAAAAAAAAAAAAATGTTGCAGCAACAAGAATCAAAGATGGAAGCATGTACAACGACACCATAGGGAAGGTTACAAATGTGCTACGTGCGGCAAGAGATTCGCATTCAAGAATAACTTAACGAGACATGAGCAGTGAGTATGTAAATTTGTGTGTTTGTTTGTTGTTTGTGTTTTTTAGGAGGAAACGCTAAGTTAGCCCGCGAAATTCAAAATATTTTAAAGGTGTGTCCAAACACGGCGTGCAAGGTGCGCGGCAGCTACGCGCGGCATTCGCAAGACACAAATTTGCCCAGTGACGGATTAACCCTTAATCAAATTAAGCAATTGCCTAGGGCATCACGTCTGGGGACTACCAGAAGAAGCACAAACTCACGCACAATTGTATAAAATAATACATAATGATAAAATTGAATCAGCTTTTCCTAATGTGGAAACAGCCCTGCGTATATTTTTATCGCTTATGATTACAAATTGCTCAGCGGAACGTTCTTTTTCAAAATTAATAATATAAAAAAATAAAAAGGATAAAGATGATACAAGAAAGGCTCGATAATTTATCGATATTATACACCGTGAAATTTAAATGGTTGTTTTCCCGCAGCGAAATGGTTTTGTCTTGGTAATACAATCGTTTTATAAACAAATTAAATGTTAGAAACAAAAAAATGGCAGATTAACCATTGTGAAAAACCACCACGTGCGAGAGTTTATTTTGCTTTGAACATTTATGAATCGCTGTTCCCTTTGTTGGCGGCGCGTGCGATTCGAGTAGTACCTACAAGTTACCTCTAGTGTTACTATTGATTCTCACGTTTTCGAGTTGATGCATATTTTTTAAATTATTTTTAAAACAAAAACATTTTTTTTTTTACTTTCACTCTATATTCCGAAAGTACTCCTTATGGCAAGTTGTTCTGCTGCGGGAAAACAACCACTAAAATTTCTCGGTGTATATAGAGTCCGATATGTTAAAAACGTTAGACGTTAATACTATCTTGCGTGAATTCAATGCCCGAAAAAGCCGCAAGGCGCATTTCGATAAATAAACTATGCTTTGGTTTTTTATTGTTGTCGCACCTACTCCACTTCTAAGGTACAGTCAGCAACAAAAGTCGATTAACATTTCACTTTCCTAAATCTTAATTATTAAAATCGGAACAGAAGTAAAAGGTAAAGAAAAATAACTCTATGCTACATACCAAATATTTAATTAAAATTTTAATTAAATATTTGGTTCAATAATTAAGATTTAGGAAAGTGAAATGTTAATCGACTTTTGTTGCTGACTGTACGTTACATCTCATCATTTTATTTTATAAAAACTAATGTTTTTAGGCGGTAAGTTTAAAGACCGATTCTAGTTGACATACGGATAGGGGGGCCCACAGGCGTGGATTGCTTAGGGCATCAAGTAGTCTTAATCCGTCACTGAATTTGCCGCACGACTAGTTGAGACCTTCTGCGCGGCAGTATTTTTTTTTTTTGGGAAATCATATACAATGTTTGTAAATATGTGAGCACCATGTAGGTACCTATCGCATTTATTATTTTTTCTGTCATTACTTCACTTTTCATTCTTTTTACCAATTGTGGTAAGTAATTTTTATTTTTATTCTAGGTACATAGTCTTCACCTATAAATATTAATTAATGTATACAAACTATTGTTAACATTTTAAAAGAGTAAGTATGGAGTTTCTTGCCCATTCTTCTCCATACATAACTACATTTTGGAAGGCGTAACTAGAATCAATTAACTATTCATGTAATTTTTGACGTTCAAAAGTGCATCTTCGTGCCTATTTGAAATAAATGATTTGACTTTGACTTTGAATGTTTTTATTTCGTATTCAAACCACAATGAAAGCGGCCGCGTGTGTTGTAGCACCCTAGTATCCCATAATGGACTATGGGAGCCATATATTTCAATAAGGCGAATTGCTGTTTCGTTATTCATTTTACTTGATAAAATACGTCCGTCCACACACAAACACTGGCGAACCAACACTACACCGTTCGCGGCATTCGCCGCGCGCGGCAGCCGCGCACGATTGCCACTTTATGTAGGTCACACCTTTATGTTTTTTGAAATTTGCGGGCCAGTATCAGGTTGTAAGTTGATATAAATATGATTCGCGGCCGTAACAAGTATGTATTTATAGAATTACTAGCCTTTGCCCGCGGCTCCGCCCGCGTGGATGTCGGTTATCGCGTAAAAAAGTAGCCTATGTCCTTCTCCATATCCCAGGCTATACCTCTGCCAAATTACATGACGATCGGTTCAGACAAAGTTACTTTCACATTTATAATATAGTATGGATAATCATAAAAATCATCAATACGACTCTAAGTTCATATAATCCTAACGAATGACAATTATACAGGTTTATTTAAACACTAGCTTTTGCCCGCGGCTCCGCCCGCGTGGATGTCGGTTATCGCGGTAAAAAGTAACCTATGTCCTTCTCCATATCCCAGGCTATATGTACCTCTGCCAAAGTTCATGACGATCGGTTCAGCGGTTTAGGCGTGAAAACGTAACATAGAGACAGACAGACAGAGCTACTTTCTTCCTCTTGTTACCTTTATGCTGAAACACTTATTCATTTTCCAGACTCCACCAAGGCCCACCTCCTCGAGAAGAATGCCCCGTCTGTCATAAGATGATCCGCACAGACCTCGTCAAAGTCCACGCTCGCATACACGCAGACAGAGAGCGGTACACCTGCGCGGCCTGTGCCAAGTGTTTCGTCAGCCGCGCGTCCTATGAGCACCACCTGAAGTACACTCAAGCACACGCACAAACCGACTTACACAAGTAAGTTGTTTAAAACTAGGTTATAGCCATACACGGATCTTTATCTGATTTGACCAAGATTATGTCTGGACTTTAAAAGAGACTTTGACCCCTGAGTTTGTTTCGCTATTTCTTCTCAGGGGTAGTCAGATAGGAAATGTCGACTTCACCAAGCTTGTTTTTATATTTTTTATATGACGTGTAAAAGTGATTCTGTTATCCTATTTACAGAATGAACGATTTCATTTCATTTTGTCGCGGGCCTAAAACTGTAGATCATCAAAAATCAATCAAAATCAAAATATTTTGTTTCACATAAACCTACATGGGCCACTTATGAAACGTCAGAAGCTAGGTGCACGGTTCCAATTGGTCGTTTCCTATGGAGAAGAGCCGGCAAGAACCTTCACGGTTACATACATCTTAATAGCCATGTCGCTGGGTGAGAAGTAGTCTAAATATTATCAATTGTCACTAAATAGTGCCAAAGAAAAGTTCCCGTGTCCACAGTGCGATAAGAAGTTGCGCTGGCGAGGCAATCTATTAATGCATCCTAATAGCCATGTCGCGAGGTGAGAAGTAGTCTAAATATTATCATTTGTCACTAAATAATGCCAAAGAAAAGTTCCCGTGTCCACAGTGCGATAAGAAGTTCCAGTGGCGAGGAAATCTGCTGAGGCATCTTAATAGCCATGTGGCGAGGTGAGAAGTAGTCTAAATATTATCATTTGTCACTAAATAGTGCCAAAGTAAATTTCCCATGTGCACAGTGCGATAAGAAGTTCCAGTCATCATTCATAATTTCAGCCGAAAAACGTCACTGCTGGACATAAGCCTCCTCCAATTGGGTTTGCCATACTCGCCACGCTTGGCAGGCGGGTTGGCAATCGCAGTATGGTGTTAAAAATGCATAGAGAACGCTGTTGCCAATTCTCTAGTAAGTCCCTTAGTCGCCTTTTACGACACCCACGGGAGGAAATGGGGTGGTGCTATTCTTTATGTCCGACGCCACACGGAAATTTCACGGTTACTTTTTTATAATAAATTTTTAAATAATTTTATATAATTTTAAAATAATAGTGTTAAGAGGCTACCGAGCGCACAGTGGCGCCCTCATCGTTATTTCGGTGATTTCTTTTATTTTAGAATGAAAATGCAGAAAATAAGCTCGTCAAGTTATGCTTCACAAGACTATACGTTATTATCACTACAAACAGTCGTTTTAAATTGTTATGTTTTATTGTAATTATTAAAACGGAGCTTAGTGGCCACTATTTTCCGTTTTAATAGTAATTCGGTTTTTCTATTGCGCAATAACCAACACTACCCACAGTACGCCCACAGTAGTTAAAATATGGCTGATGATAACGAGAGAAACCGTCCGTTCTCCGACACATATATATTTTCACTATAACTACTTCACTGTTTTATAGATTTTGACAAGAGCTGATGATTGAAACTTAAACGAAGGTCGTAGCTTCTCCGAGACAAAAGTTATACTAAATGGAAATTATATGACGCAGCGAAACGACCTAAAAATGGCGGCGCTTCCCCATCGCGCGCGATGCGTCACAGTCCCCACTCAAAGTAACGAATTGTTTGTTCGTTTAGCTATCGAGTGGTGTAATTAAATTTTGGATGTAGATAATAGGTTACATACCTATCATCTACATCCAAAATTTACAACTGCTGCAACACCAATCACCCCGATTTTGTTGTGATCCAGTTTTCTGAACTGTTCCACTGTGGAAGAAAATTTAATAACGTAGTCATGTCAAAAAATCTCTATGCTCTTTCTCTCTGATCTACAAAGAGTCTTAAGGCTGCAGTCTTGCAAAATTCACTCGCAGTGAGTAATTACCTCAACTTTGTAATTTTTTTTTAAACAAATTAAAGAAATAGCATGAAATATTATTATTGCACAGAAATAAACATAATATAAGTAATAGCTAGTAATTCTTTTTTAGTACATCGAGGTGGATTATGTTAGGTAAATCAAGCGTTGAATTCAGCTCTTTCTGCCCAACAACATTTCGAGGTATGTTTGTGCTCCTACTTTAGGGTAATTAAGAATTATTTTCAAAATCTGTTCAGCGCATAATTAGCTGAACATTATCGTCTTCAAAATGCGCTGATTAGTTTTTTCTAATTATCTTTCATTTTTTTTATTTTGAAGGTCACAAAGTCATCAGAATTCTTTGTTTTTATCTCTTAATAAACAGTTTGTTTCATAATAATAATGCGTCGTATGTATGTAATAATTAGATTATTTTGATGCCAAAGGTTCAATAAATCATGTTATTTCTTAAATTAGTTAAAAAAAAAAAAAAAAACAAAGTTGCGCAAATACGAGTAACTCACCGCGAGTGAATTTTGCTTGCACTACTCTTGCTCAAACAGACCGTCATTGTGGCGTACCAGAGCGAAGCAAAAAATTGCATTTCTTCGTCTAGGGGATAAAGTTTTTTTTTTTTTTGTCTGTTAAATGACAATGAGCCTACATAAACGAAAAAGTCTTTAGTCCTAAGTAGAATAATCATGAATAAAAACTCGACTTATTCCTGTTTCATAAAAAAAGAACAACATTTTATTTTTGAAAATGGAACTAAAATCGGCGATCTCTTTGGTGGAATGCATGAAATGCGTTGCGGCTGCAGAAGAAATTAAAAAAAAAAAAGACATTGGCGCGAATTCTTTAAAACTTTTCTCTAATTTGCAAATTGAATTAGTGGCCGTAATTTATTTTTAATATTGTATTGGATTATTTAATTTTCTCGCAATTGTAGTGAAAATTAGAGTGTAACACACGGCGCTAAAACCCCATTATAACTCGGTTTCTATTTACTCCCTCGCTTAAGCTCGGGAGTAAAACTACCTCGTATAAATGGGTCATTTTAGCCCCTTGTATAACAATCTATTATTTTTTGCTCACAGATATAAGTGCACGATGTGTGACAAAGGTTACCGGTCGCGCGGTGAGTTGAGGGATCATGTCAACTATCAACATATGGGGAAGACGCAGCATAAGTGTCCTGTTTGTGGGAAGGTAAGATACACACTTTAAGAAGCAGATATATGCCTGTGACCTTGAGTGGTTAGCTTGAGTGTTCTGTACTAAGCTCACGCAACGCGTCATACGTCCAGCCAGTAATAGGACTCGCCCATCCAGGAGCGCTGTCCCAAATAACACGCATTATTAATTTATTATACATAAAACAAAAGGTATTTTAATAAAACACGTGTACTAAAAGATCAATAATTAAATTATCTTTAAAAAGGAGAAGGTTTTAGAAAAATACTCTTGATAGATTTTGCGTGATTCTCAGTTTTTTATCCGCGTTAGACATAACTTTACAAATTAATTTCACTATCTAATATAAACATAATCTAAAATATTCACATATTAAGTTATTGAGAAAATGCTCTTATTTAACATATACACACATCAAAAAAAAAATTGTAACAAGGCCTTTGTAAAAAATAATTGATATGTAAACTAATCTCTTAGATATTCTTAACAAAATAATTTAATAAAACTTACAAATTCAATCGATTAGTATTTAAACATAGGTACAACAAATAAGTCAAATGGCAACAACAAATAAATTGGTCAGTGTGACCATAAACAAAGTGTTACCATAAACAAACTTCTATATTATTATACAAATAATATGAAGTATTTGATACGATAACACACCGTTTTTTTTTTTCTAGGCTCTAGCAACACGTCGCTGTGTGACTAGACACATGAGGCGCGCACACGACGGCGTCAAAGAAAGTGCCAGAGATAAGATATGTCAACAGTGTGGCAAAGCCTTTAGGGTAAGAACTCTTTAAATATTCAAGGGGGTTCCCACAATACGCTTGCCGATACTTGGGATACCCGATCGGAATCGATCTTTGAGAAAATCGATTTTTAGCAATACGATCTACGATATTTTTTTAATCGATTCCCCTCGATGCTATCTTCGCCCATATCGAATCGCATGTCTAAGAGATCAGATGAAATGAATCGAATGATTGTTATCGTTACGTTCTATACCTGAAGTCTCTTATTCAGATAATTTATGTAAACAAAGTAATGTCAAGAAATGTCACTGTCAAAATGACAGGACAGTGGTGCAAAACATTTTATCATTAAATGTTTTTGTAAATAATCATCGATAAAATTAAAGTGAATTAATTATAAGAACTATGCAAACCAAATACCGTTGCCAAACAATGTTTTTTGTAGTGTGTCGGAGACACGGTATATGATAGTCATAATCAGCCCTTTTAAGCCCAGTGCTAGACGTAGGCGTCCCAAAATCGATTTCCAATCGAAACAGTTTACAGCCGTTTTCGTCCAAAATGTTGCTAGATATGCTACTTACAATATGAATCTATTTATGAGAGTTGTAATATTAGTGTTGTTGAAGATTAAAAAATGTGAAAATGTTTGGATCTCCTGCATTGTTACCAGTATCATAAAATATTTTATACCAGAAAATCTTCTTTTATTAATAACTTTGTTTAAAACCGAAAATTTATAAAAATATTTACGGTATGATTAGTTTTTAATTATTATTTCTTAAAATCAGTACTTAAAAGAAAATAGAACCTCTTTTTTTGCAATTTTATGTGAATTACCATTACGAAGATATTTTTTTGTTGTGTTATCCCCGTTGTTTACATGAATTATCTGAATTTGAGACTTTGAGTATAGTAATACGGTATAAAATGAAATCCTGTAGCCACCTGCGTAATTGGTTGAAGGGGATGGGTATGATAGGCTCGGGTCCACAGACTAACGTGCTGGACTGGACGTCGTTACCCAGAGATCCGCTGTGTCCTTTTATGCCCCGAGCCCGTAGTAACCATTGAAATTGAGTCAAAATTGTGTTTGGCTTTTCAGGACAAGAAAGGCCTCCGCGAGCATGAACTAATCCACACAGGAGAGCGGCCACTCTCGTGCGAGATCTGCGGCTGCACGTTCAGACAAAGCGCGTCACTGTACACCCACAGAAAGAGAGTGCATAAGATATACACTAGCGCTAAGAAGGTGACACTACTGGAATAGATTACCTACTTGAATGTTGTGAATTTTCCGACTTCAGTGGCTTTTATGACTTTTCCGACTACAATGACTTTTATGACTTTTACGACTACAGTGGCTTTTATGATTTTGTCGACTACAGTGACTATTCCAACCAACTATTTCTCCAACAAGTGGCTTATGTATTTTTTTCGAATGAGGTGACTTTTCTGACTAGTGACTTATGACTACGTCGACTTTATGACTGGAGCTGAGATAAGTTCATACTGATCCACACAGGTGAACGGCCTCTCTCGTACGAGATCTGCGGCTGCACGTTCAGACAGCGCCTCACTGTACACGCATAGGAAGAGAGTGCACAAATTATACACTAGCGCTAAGGTGACGCTACTGGAATAGATTACTTGAATGTTGTGAATTTTCCGACTATAGTGGCTTTTATGACTTCGACTACAATGACTTTTATGACTTTTCCGTTTATTGTGACTTTTATGACTATGTCGACTTTTATGACTGGGTTGACTTCTATGACAGTGACTTTATGACAAAAAAAATAATCTTATTTATATCATAAGAGTCTTGTTCGTTACCGGAATTAACCAGACAAATCGCTCCACCAACTAAGAACGGCCATGCATCACCACCACTCACCGAATCAAGAAAGAGCTGTTGACTGTCTCTGAGTTTGACCTATAGTAAAACTTGTTCATTTTCATGATTACTACACTCCCTTAAACTGTCCTTTGTTTAACCGAAATCCCTGTTAAATAAATACGTACTAATTATATCTAAGGAAGGAAAATAAATGAAGACTAATTACAGTTACGAGAACAAGATCACAACGACAAGTAATGTTCCTTCACGAGTCTTTTAAGGCGACGATAACCGAGTTTTAATAATTTTATACCGAAGATCACGTCTAAACGAGTAGTGTTAATGATTTGGAAAAAATATATGTTAAATTAGAACATTTTCTTAATAATTTAATATGTGAATATTTTAGATTATGTTTATAATACATAGTGAAATTAATTTGTAAAGTTACGACATTTTCCTCATTTTACCCCTCATCACATACCATGCAACCGATTTTGGTTTTTCACAAGTATGTATACGAATATCTTTTTTCAAAACATTCTTGACTACATACAGTCAGAGACTGCAATTAGCTGACCCCCCTTTGCATAAATGGTTGAGGTTTTTAGGAATACGAATCAACAGTATTGTTGCGCGCCACAATTAAGGGGCCGTGCACGAAATCGATTGATTTTGATCAATTTTGTTCATTGTTTGTGAGAAAGGGAAAAATAATTTATACAAAATTATTTGTGATTTGAAAAGTCGTGTTCTTTGTTTTGCATGTGGCGGAAAGAGATATTTCAAAAAAATTAAGTACATATTCACGGTAAATCACTAATATTCGCAACAAGTTTTCCGAAAAATGACGCGAGACTGACATTTGATCATCATTCTACAAGAAACTACTTTTGATTTTGAACATTAAAAAATATCATCAACAGCACTATATGGTTAACTTGCATGTGGCGGAACCACTTTTTTCAACTTTCATACAAAATATAGTAGAAAAATAATATTGAAAAAACCTTTTTTTTGTTTTATACCCCGTCAGTAATATATTTTTTCCTATTATTTAGCAAATCATATCAAGAAATTTAAAAATCACAAATTAGACTTCAAATTAGACTCTGTGGTCGATCCTCAGACATAGGGATCGAGGACTCGAGATTCTTCTAGAGAATTCGATGCTAGAACTTTCTAGAACTTTCGACATCTGGTCAGTAGAGGCCGGTATGTACTCGAACATTCTGGATGTTTCTACTGTAGAAACATCCAGAATTTGAAAGAACAGGTTCTGGAACTATCTAAGGACTATATAAGGCCGGTATGCATCGCGACCGAGTCAGTCGAAACTTCAAACGATATAAGCTATATTCGAGTGCGAGTTTAGAGCGATCAGTAGTGCATTTGTGTTTTATAATTAGTGTGTGGTAGTGGTACAGGTGCTGGAATCTTCTCGGAGGACTTCAACATACACATAGCCACACCATTGGGGGTCCATAACACGGTGTTCCAGGCCGAATGCTTGGGTATTTCTCTAGCCGCCTCAGCCATCATAGCCAGGGAAGTTAAGGACCACTCGATTCGTATACTTTCAGACAGCTTGTCTGTCCTGCAAGCGCTTAGCAGTCACACAGTTGACTCTGTGCTAATATACGAGTGCCACCAGCGCCTCAACCAGGTGGGTAGCTTCAACAACATAACCATTCAATGGATCAAAGGACACAGCGGTTCGCTAGGCAACGATGCAGCCGATGAGCTTGCCAGAAGGGGGTCGAGCATGGCACCAGTGGGTCCTGAACCCTTCGTACCACTCCCGTTCGGGTACTTACGCACTCTGGTAAGGAAACGCACCAGGGACCAACATCACAAACTATGGTCGGACCAAGGTGAGTGCAGGCAGGCTAAGAAAGCTCTCTCCACAATTGATGGCCGCCTTACGAAACAGATTCTCCAACTAACGAAACAACAGCTGCGTACAGTTACAGCAGGTATAACTGGCCATGGGTCATTTAATAAACACCTCTTTGTCATAGGAGTCACAGACAGTCCACTGTGCAGGGCCTGCATGGAGGACAACGAGACAGCAGCTCATGTGCTGCTAAACTGCCCGGTGGTCACCACATACAGGGCCAAGTACTTCGGTAACCCAGGTACTCTACGAGAGATTGTCAGTAACACCAAGGCGTTGCTGGCCTTCTTTGAGGAGCTGGGATGGATCGAATAATCGAATTCCCATCCGTACGCAAAATACGCGCATTGTCGTGGAGTTGCGGACACCAGCCCGTATTACCTATTACCTATAAGGCCGGTATGAACCGCGACCCAAGACACAGTCGAACAACAAGCGATACAAGCGATCATCGCGTGCGACTTTAGAGTGATCAGTAGTGCAGTTGTGCTTTATAATTAGTGTGTTTGAGTTGTTATCAGTGTTGTTTAATTAAAGTATCATTTTTGGTTTTTAAATCGGCGGTTTTTATTGTCACGAACCGCAAGCTCGTAACAGTATTTTATCATTCTTAATTTTATTTAAATACCTATACGAAATATACCTGTGGCGATCCTTAACAGTTATTATAACACAATACAATACTATATAATATCTATACATACATAAACATAACATACACATTATACAATTATGCACTTATATTTATAAATCATATAATTACATTAATTAATTATTAACACAAATCCCGCGCGCTGTCCACAGCAATACCGTGCTGTGGAAACGCTTCGCGTCTACGTCACGCGATGACGTAGTGAGTGCGCAGGAGTGGGATAGCGCTCCGCAGCGCGCGTTGCTTAACCTTGCCCGACCTTTAGTCCGATCTCGCTGTCGCGACGCAAAGCCCACGTAACCTTGCGCCCTTCCGTCGTTGTAGTATTCAACGAGACCATTTCTATTGTGTGTGCTAAACTAAAAGTGACTGTTGCTGTGAATGTTTATGTGTTTGTGTACGGACATTATAACTGTGAGTAGTAGCTATACCATCTTTTATTTACCACTCACCACCACACAAACACTATAGTTAGTGTACTACCTGAACGCTAAATACCCAAAAATAAAAAAATAAATTTAAATCATACGATTTGTTAGTAAAAAAAACCTCAAAAATTTGAGCAAAGGGAGGTTAGCTAATTGCAGTATTGCAGTAAATGCTCTAGAATTTAAGAATACTTTTTTTTGTATTTTATAATTAATTTTCGATAATGTGTGTTTTGTTGTGTTTTACATATTTTCAGTAGTATTTAGTTTTTGGTAGACTTTTAAGTATTCAGGTAAATTAACGCAATGTTTTCAATTTAATTGATTTCATGAATGAAAAACGTATTCAACATACTGATTAGTTATTAAATTCGACCAGCCAACCAACCAACACCGACCAACCAACAAACCAACACCGACCAACCAACAAATCAACACCGACCAACCAACAAACCAACACCGACCAACCAACAAACCAACACCGACCAACCAACAAATCAACACCGACCAACCAACAACTAACCAACCACTGGTTTACTGAATTATCAATAATTGCAGTTAAACTTATTATTCATGTCAGGCTTTACAGCCGCGGTTGGGCCTTATGACCTATTTTCGACGTTTGCGTGAAATCGTTTTATTTTCGCCTGAAAATGATCTCCAAGCTTGGCTCTTACACAAACGTATACCTTATAGGCCAGCTATACTCAAACCAGAGATACACAACATAATAAAGATGATTTTATGCAATATTTCATTGATTAAATCATGATAGAACAATGCCAATTGAGAATATATGGGCACAGATGAATTTATAGGATTTTCACCAGTGTGTATACGAATATGATTTTTCAAATCGTTCTTCAGTATCGGCGATATAAAATACCCTACCGGCGTGGTCACTGAATATTCAGTGGCACACCGAGTGTTTAACACGTTCAGACCGGCGTGTACCACCGGTGGAGCACGGAGTATTTGCTGACACGGCGAGGTGTACCACCGGTGGCCACATCACACTATACTAAGAAATTCGCGCCGCTTTGGGAGAAAGTGTTCTTACCATCCCCGCCTAGTAAAATTGTCAAATTTTCATAGTGCAGCTCAGGAGGTGGATATTATTTCGAGAAGTAAACAAAAATCAATATTGAAAAATTGTATTTATTAGAAAAAAAATTGACATAACCACGACATAAATTGTGCAAGACTTTTAGTTCATGGGGCGGCGATGTACCACCGGTGGCCATATGAAGATTTGCGCCGTAGGATACCAAGAACTTACTCATGAGGTGCCGGTCTGAACGTGTTAAGAAAAAAGAGCATCGTTTGATAGTCTCTCTCTAACGCTCGATGTGGTTTTCACCGACAGCGAGGAGGGGAAGAGGTCGCGTGATACCTCACGGAACGTCCGCTCCGGTATCTTCGTGCGACTCTTGGGGTCGTTTTATCAAGTTTAATACGCTGGGAGTTAGATTAGCGGGGCGAGCGACTCTGTCGGGGATATGCAGGTGGTGCAGAGCGATGCGCAAAAACTCCGCCTCACTGGTCGGCAATAAGACGGAGCTAAATGCCGTGAGGCGAAAGGGCTTTAAGGCAGTAATGACGGAGGAGCTCGATGAAATGTCCCGACAGGCCAGATAAAGGCAGCTATAGACAGCCGCCGCCACGGAGGGTTTGACGGCAGCAGATTTTAACCGCCAGGTGATGGACGCCGTGGACGTCGTCCTGAAAGTAGCCGCGAAGTCAGTCAACTTGAAGGGCACGTTCACGCGGGCTCTAAAAAAGGCGACGGAAGGGATTAAGAACGCGATGGAAGTCCTCCTTAATCGCACAAACTCGGGAGGAGATGTTGAAGCTGAAAGAACTGCCGTCTCCAATCTACTATGTACGAACTCCAGAGATAGATCACCGCTCTAAGGGTCGACTTCAGCTTAAATTTCGGTTTGGCAAGCGAATTTGACTTCCGCAGCTGTCGCTTTTACCAGCACGGGTGTCCATGGAACAGGACCAGCTGGCGGATAAATTGGCGTGGCGTGTCACGGACGTATTCAGAAACATTCTGAATGCCTGATTGGAGAATATGGAGCCGAGAATTCCTGCGGAGAACCGCCACTTGCAGCGGATAAACGGCGACAGGAACAATCGAGTACGGGGCCCACGTAATAGACCCAGAAATCTGAAAAGGAAATATGAAGTAGAGGAGGCCAAAAAGCCCGAAAAGGGAATCGCAAAAGTCCGTGAACTGATTATATGCAATATTTCATTATAGAACAAAGACTCCGGATTACCGGATTTAATCCCATTGAAAATATCTGGGCATATGTGAATTTGTAGGGTTTTTTACCAGTGTTTATACGAATATGATTTTTCAAATTATTCTGCAGTATCTGAAGGACTGTGGTGACATTTAAGTCTGGGATAAAATCAAAACAATCGAGGACAGGACCCACGCAAGAGGCCAAGAAACCCGAAAAGAGGAATAAGAAGCCTGCGGAGGATGCCAAAAAGCCCGCGTAGGGGATATTAAAGACCGTGGAAACGCGAATTGCGCTTCAGTATCTGCAAAACTGTGTTGACATTTAAGTCTGGGATAAAAATAACTATCGAAATAATCGAGGACGGGGCCCACGCAAGAGGCCAAGAAACCCGAAAAAAGAAATATGAAGCCTGCGGAGGATGCCAAAAAGCCCGCGTAGGGGATATTAAAGACCGTGGAAACGCGAATTGCGCTTCAGTATCTGCAGAACTGTGGTGACATTTAAGTCTGGGATAAAACTAACTATCGAAATAATTGAGGACGGGGCCCACGCAAGAGGCCAAGAAACCCGAAAAAAGAAATATGAAGCCTGCGGAGGATGCCAAAAAGCCCGCGTAGGGGATATTAAAGACCGTGGAAACGCGAATTGCGCTTCAGTATCTGCAGAACTGTGGTGACATTTAAGTCTGGGATAAAAATAACTATCGAAATAATCGAGGACGGGGCCGACGCAAGAGGCCAAGAAACCCGAAAAAAGAAATATGAAGCCTGCGGAGGATGCCAAAAAGCCCGCGTAGGGGATATTAAAGACCGTGGAAACGCGAATTGCGCTTCAGTATCTGCAGAACTGTGGTGACATTTAAGTCTGGGATAAAAATAACTATCGAAATAATCGAGGACGGGGCCGACGCAAGAGGCCAAGAAACCCGAAAAAAGAAATATGAAGCCTGCGGAGGATGCCAAAAAGCCCGCGTAGGGGATATTAAAGACCGTGGAAACGCGAATTGCGCTTCAGTATCTGCAGAACTGTGTTGACATTTAAGTCTGGGATAAAAATAACTATCGAAATAATCGAGGACGGGGCCCACGCAAGAGGCCAAGAAACCCGAAAAAAGAAATATGAAGCCTGCGGAGGATGCCAAAAAGCCCGCGTAGGGGATATTAAAGACCGTGGAAACGCGAATTGCGCTTCAGTATCTGCAGAACTGGTGACATTTAAGTCTGGGATAAAACCAGCTAAGTTACAACAACCACAGACTTGAACACCACGCCGCTCGTTATCGACTACTACAACGTTTGCAAAGTGGGCCAGGATTTTTAAAGATGGAGTGTTTAGATCCATTTTTCTTCAGGAAGGCCTCTTGAGAAAAACTCTTGAGGGAATAGTCGATGAGATACCGATGGCCCACTTCCAAGATGAATGGTTTCACCACAATGGCATCGGCGCTCTCCTACATATGAAGGGTGCTAAACAAATGTTCTATGTAGACATAATCAATCTGCCTAGCCTTTTCCCAACTATGTTGGGGTCTGCTTCCAGTCTAACTGGATGCAGCTGAATACCAGTATTTTACATGGAGCGACTGCCTATCTGACCTCCACAACCCAGTAACTGGGTAACACGATACCCTTGGTAAGACTGGCTGTCAGACTTTTTGGGCTTCTGACGACCCGTACTGTCAAAGATCCACGAATGACCGCCGGGACCAACGGCTTAACGTGCTTTCCGAGGCACGGAGGAGTCTCGGTATGTAAAGATGGTCACCCATCCACGGAACAACCCCGGCAAGCGTAGCTTAACTTGACGGATCGACCCGTACGGCTGTTATTACTTAGCCACGAGCTCCTCGTTCTATGTAGACATATGTTAAAGAAAAAGCCGCTCGGCTTAATTCTAATTGTGCCAAGTCGACTCGAATTTGATTAAGGGAGTGTAGAAGCCTAACGAAGTTTGCCGATCTTATAAAACCTATTCTTATAAACGATCCATTGGTAGATTCAGTGCAAAACCTTGATCTACTTACATTTTAGTTCAACTTTAAGCCTCGTCCCCACTAGGAACATTTGTCGAGCGACATGTGTCCCCGGAGACATCGGGCGATGTCACCCTACATCGCCCCACGTCGCCCGATGTCTTGTCTCCGTCCACATCAGTTCAGTCGAACCTATCATGTCTCCGGAAGAGGTAGTGTTGTACAGTGCGGCTTATATAATGATGAATGCATCAAGAACAAAAAAGAAGAGAAGATGGTGGATTAAACAGTACTTGCGAAACAAAATAAGTGTATTTAGTGATCTCAGTGTTCTAGACGGCTCATTTCATAATATCACTACTCTTCATCGACTGTGCGACAAGGAACAGTTTCAACAATGTCGTCCGACGTCGCCCGACATCGCCCGATGTGATTTACATACTTCCTTGACATAATCTTTTCATTATTTGACATTATTTACCAACAAATCGAATTCCAATTCTTTATTAGTGGCTTTTGTGGACATGATATTTATTCAGATATGGTTGTAATTGCAATCATGTCATTAATATTTTATATACTTAGATTATTTTATATTTTGTGAATGTGAGAACGTTGTAGGCCTAGTAGTGTAGATTTGTTGGCGGTTTTCTATTTTGTTAAGTACCTGGTAATTATTGAAAGGCCTACACTGTCCTCCCATACCTATTATCACTGTTATTTAATAATATTGTAAAGCCAATTATTTTTAAAAGAGTAACCGTGGAGTTTCTTGCCGGCTCTTCTCCATAGGAAACGACTAATTGGAACCATGCACCTAGCTTCTGACGTTTCATAAGTGCCCATGTAGGTTTATGTGAAATAAAATATTTTGATTTTTGTCACCGGGGACACATGTCGCTCGACAAATGTTCCTAGTGGGGGACGAGGCTTAAGGTTCAGTAATATTTCGGTTTCTGTCGAGTTTTAACTAGCTTTATGCGGTTTTTCACCGGTATGTGTCGGATCATCATCAACATCATTTCTGCCAAAAGACGTCCACTGCTGGACATAGGCCTCCCCCAAGCACCGCCACCTCGACCGGTTTTGTGCTTCCCGTATCCAGCGGATTCCTGCGGCTTTCATAAGGTCATCGGTCCACCTTGTGGGACACCTTCCAACGCTACGTCTTCCGATACGCGGTCGCCACTCCAGAACCTTTCGGCCCCAACGGCCATCTGTTCTGCGCGCAATGTGCCCTGCCTATTGCCACTTAAGTTTAGAAATTCTTCGAGCCATGTCGGTTACCTTGGTTCTCCTGCGGATCTCTTCATTTCTAATTCGATCACGGGTATGACCGGTGTGTCGGATATGACCATTTAAAAAAGTCGCCAATATTTAGAGCAGCTTTCCAAACTATCGATGATTGTCATAGCAAAACAGCTGTTAATATTAGTCTAATAGACATTTCGATGACTGACGGAAAGCAGTCGAATTGCGGCGACTAAATGACTAGGGCGACTTTTGTGACTGTCGACTTTTACGACTGGAATGACTTTTAAGACTGTCAACTGTTATTAACAAAATAATGTACTATTGTACAATGTATAAGCCTAGCTGTAAGTTTTCCAAAAATTATAAAATAAATAAAAGGCTTGCCTCGACTCTGGTGACTGGGTTGATGTCTATTTACAAAAATGATATTGGTTACAGAAATGTTTAATGTAAATTAAATGACAGTGTACTTGTACGTAGGTACCTATAACAAAATGTTGCAATATAAGTGACGAGCTAATTGACAATACACTGGTGCCGATTCCCTTGTTCACAAACTAAACTAAATTTAAGTTCAGCGCATCTTTTTCTTTCTATTTCATTAAGAAAAGGACAGAAGATAAATTTTAGTTTAGTCCTGTCAAATTAATCAACGCTTGACGGAATTTTAGTCGGCAAGTTTTTAATCACGTCTAAACTTGTATGGAGTAGTGACAGGCGCTGATTAATTTGACAGGACTAAACAAAAATTTATCTTCTGTCCTTTTCTTAATGAAATAGAAGGAAAAAGATGCACTGAACTTAAATTTAGTATAGTTTGTGAACAAGGGGATCGGCACCAGTGTTACTGTCAATTAGCTCGTTACTTATATTGCAAGCAACATTTTGTTATAGGTACCTACGTACAAGTACACTTTCAATTAATTTACATTATACATTTCTGTAACCAATATCATTTTTGTAAATAGACATCAACCCAGTCACAGACAGAAGGAAAAATATGCACTGAACTTAAATTTAGTTTAGTTTGTGAACAAGGGAATCGGCACCATTAGGTAGTCAAATTACCGCGTTTATTTCATTTACGAATTTACCACTTCATGCTCATTTATTTGTATTGTTTTCATGAAATTGAGGGTTTAATTTTGTATTAAATTAAAATAAAAAGTATTTTCTATTATGGTTTTGTATTTTATTTTATTTATTTTAACAATCCGTGGGGTTACATCAATAAAAAATCAATATTGAAATTCTATGATGTATTTGTTCACACATTCTGGATAGATATAAAAATCATCTTTACTGTTAAATGATAAATGATGTTATTTCTGTCAGTAGGTTTTTACAAACACTTTTACACGTCAATCATATTTTAAAACTAGATGAGGTCGGCGTTTCGTATCTGACTACTCTGAGAAGAAAGACCGAAACAAACTCAGAGGTCACAGTCTCTTTTAAAGTCCAGACATAATCTTGGTCAAATCATGTGAAGACCATGTAGATTGGTGTCTGAAATGGTCTTTTGAAGAAAGAATCACACAGATTGAGTGGACCTATCCATTCAGTGCACGCATTTGTCAAAGTTGAAGTGTGAGTGTTGAAGTTACAGTATTCAAAAAGTTGGTATGTAAAATTACAAAAATATTGAATCATCAATGTAATGTACATAGGTACACACATAGACAATAGGAAAGCTGCAAGGCACTCTAACGCCAAGTTCTTGCATATAACAGAGATTTTTTTTTACTGAAATCACTAAAGCATCTTTGATACGATTCGCGACCGTAACAATACGAGTATGTATTTAGAGAATTTTATTAATTAAAGTCATCAATACAACTCTCTCAGTTCAAATTACCCGTTTGAATTACTATTCCGTGAAATCATGACACTTGAGGTCAATTATTCTAACTTAGGCAGTTTATGATTCATTTTTTTTTTTTTTTTTTTTTTTTGATCAACGTACAAAACTGACCTGAAAATTGCAAAAGTCGTAAAAAAAAATTGAATTTGAAAATTTGAATTTCGCGGGTTTTCTTACCGGGGAAGTGATAATGTAGCCCGCGAATTCAAATTTTCTTAATATACTGGGTTACACGACCAACCTCTCAGGACTATACACCGTGGCATTTTAGTCGTCTTACAAAGACAGCCCGCTTCATGTATCCAATGACTACTAATCATTCATGTAAAAACAAATATTTATTTGAACATTTGTTTTTTTATTTTTTTTTATTAATTATTTCGCATAAAATAGTTTAAAATACCCTGTTACGAGTGCAGTCCGAGCCTTGTGTTACAAGGGCGTCGCGGAATGGAGCGGCGACATCTTTATCAGAGTTCATTCAACGCTAACGCAAAAATGTGTTACTATTGCAACTTAATTAAACTTAATCTAAATCCATTCTGCGGCGCCCTTGTATCACAAGGCT
Source organism: Dryobota labecula (assembly GCA_947523025.1). Classification (NCBI taxonomy): domain Eukaryota; kingdom Metazoa; phylum Arthropoda; class Insecta; order Lepidoptera; family Noctuidae; genus Dryobota; species Dryobota labecula. The sequence continues at coordinate 6,020,400 of OX383314.1, forward strand.
CGGACTGCACTCTTAACAGGTTGTTTTAAACTATTTCATGCGTCATAATTAATTTAAAAAAAATATAATAACAAATGTTCAAAAAAAAAAAATATTTTTACATGAATGATTAGTAGTCATTGGATACATGAAGTGGGCTGTCTTTGTAAGACAATCTATCTCTCTGTGGAATGCGCTCCCCCAGGAAATCAGGATGGTAACCAACCGATTATCCTTTAAGGTTAAAGTTCGCGAGCACATTCGTAAGAAGCTGGCAGTATCATAACAACGGAAATGTTATCCCATTGTTTGTTTAATTAGTTTTAGTATATTTGTGTATTTATATGTATTTATTTGTTCTTATATTTATATATAATTAGGTATATTTATCTTATTTATAGTTATGGTATAGGTATATCTAAGGATATTCCTATATGTATACAATTATTCCTCCAATTTCATAATTGCACCTACCTCTGTTTGTCTCTGCTCCACCCAAAGGTTGACTGGTAGAAAATGCCTATGGCATTAAGTCCGCCTCTGTACATTTTTTTTTTTGTGCTAAAGTATTAAATAAATAAATAAATAATAAATAAGACGACTAAAATGCCACGGTGTATATTTACTCCTGTCAGGGTTGCGGGTTTGTCCGAAAGGGAAACCGTGGCCCTGGCACACGGACAACTGAAGGAATATGGGTGGGTTTTAGTCAGTAAAAGTCTGACACGCCCTCCCGCTCCGCCCAGAGCGGGAGAAGTAATTTGATAATTTCCCACCCAAAAAAAAAATCTGTATTACGAACACCATAAACGATAACATTTGTTCTATGAATTTTAATAATTCATCAGACTTTCATACAAAAATAAAAACATTTAAATTCAACGCTCAAAATGTAGTAGTAGAACAACGAATTCTTGAAGTTTTCTTTTTGGTGAGTGTATCATGTTTCGTAAAAAGATATAGAACAAAAGTTGTTGTTTATGGTTTTTTTTTAGATTCCAGTTTTCCCCCTCAATGAACATTTTCAGGGGGGATGGATTTGTGGAATAAGTATTTTTTCGATTCCAGTTTCCCCCCCTAAGGGGGATTATCAAGGGGGAATTCAAGACCTTTTTTATAGTTTCCACTTTTCCCCCTCAGGGGGACTTTCAGGGTGGATTTCTGGAATAAGCCGATATAATGAGCGCGTTCGCCTTAGGACGTCTCCTATTCGCCACAGATATATAGAGAATAATTAGTAGCAAGCTGCTCCTAGCGTGCGTTTAGTTTACTCGCCGATAACATTTGATTTGTGCTAGTACTAGTACACTACATTTGCATATTTTAAGTTATATAATATGACTAGCTTCTGCCCGCGGCTCCGCCCGCGTAGATGTCGGTTATCGCGTAAAAAAAGTAGCCTATGTCCGTCTCCATATCCCAGGCTATATCTCTGCCAAATTTCATGACGATCGGTTCAGCGGTTTAGGCGTGAAAAGGTAACATACAGATGGACAGATAGACAGAGTTACTTTCACATTTATAATATTAGTATAGATGATTGTATAATACAATATTTTTAACAATTTAAAACCTTATATTGTTACGTATGATAGTTATGAAATACGAAACAATGAATTAGCACTTCACAGAATTTCATATGCTAAATGAGCATTCGCATGCTAACAATGAATGTGAATGCTTATTAATCCATCACTAGTAGGTACTATTTATTTGGCAGTATGTAACAGTTTATTGTGAGTATAGAGAGCGGCTGAATGCGCAAATGTCGCGGTGCAGTGCGTGCAATGTAGCGGTCGTTCTCCTGTGTGCGTCCGGATATGAGACTGTAGGATTGTTTGAGTCTGAAAATGACATGAAAAACATTTTTATTTATTCATTTTAACATAAAACCGTCCCGTTTTAAGGCTCGTACAGACTAGTGCGATATCGCGGGCGCGACGCGACACTAGTAGCAGAATTTTTTTGTCGGTGCCTGTCGCGCCCGCGACATCGCGTAAGTCTGTACGAGCCTTTACCCTTTGGGTACGGAACCCCAAAATGAACGAAAAGAAGAATGACGAGCGTCTGATATCGGTGAGGCCATCGTCATTAACCAGTATAGTATAGGTACACTTCTGTCTACCCCTTCGGCGTGATGTTATTATATTACTTACCGTGAAGGCTCGTCCACAGTAGTCACAGATCTTGTTTCGCGGTGGTCTCTTCTTATTGTGCACGTAAGTCACGTGACGATTAAGTGCATTACGGCTTTTGAAGACCTGAAGAAAAGGATAAAATAATACGTTACATGGAACAAAGTCATGCTCATAGGTACACGACACGACCAAGTATTTGGACATGGTTAGGCACTGAGTGCCAGTCAACAGGACTGGAACAATATTATTTCACCTAGAAGTGCTCGACACGTATTGTATTAGGTACGGTCAGCTGCAGAGAAAGCTCACCCCCTAGCAATGAATCAATACATTGCTAGGGGGTGAGGTTTCTCTGCAGCTGAGTGTACTAACTTACGTAAGGAGAATTTTAGTAAATTAGAACCCCCACCTCCATCTTGACAGCAAAAGTAAGCAAACCTCATACCCCCCCCCCCCACCCTACCCCACCGTGTTTTGGTCGTAAATGATAACACTGGACTTCAATTAAACATAGTTTTATTTTATTACATGTAGGAGTATTACATTCAGAGTGTTAGCCATGGTTAGGACGCCATCTTGGCCGCCCGCCTTTTTCTCGACTATTGATGGTACTCATAACATCCGCCATATTAGAAAAAGTTAAATTATTATAATTTTACAGCTTGAGACAGTTTACAAAAACTCAAACTCAAACTCAAAGCATTTATTTCAATTAAACCATTTACAGGCACTTTTGAATTGTCAAAGAGACGGTCAGTTAGTCAGAGTCGGCAAGTTGAAGCTAGATGCCCATTCCAATACGTAGATCACTATGGAGAAGAACGGACAAGAAACTCCAAGGACACTCTTTTAAATCAAGATATTACATAATCCTGGGTACATTATTCTTGTTGCTTCTATATGTGAGACAATGTAAAAACTAATAAAACAATTCAAAATATAAAATTACAAATTAAAAATAAGCCCTGGCAGTCAAGAGATGACCAGTCCCAACTGACGGCGCCCGTTCACGAACATGACGCATGGATCAGCACCATCCAGCTCAACCATTTTGTAGGGAACCGAATGATCCAACACAAAAAATAACTAAACTCTTAACAATAACATTAGTTCAACAAATTGTCTTATTTTGAGTAAGAATCTTTGTTGTGTTGGAGGGCCCTTTGGTGCTTAATTATTACTTGAATGATCTAAACTTTTTAACAAAAAGAAAAACCGACTTCCAAAAAAAAAAAAAAACACTAAAATGTGAAAAATAACTTTAATTTCGGAAGTCGGTGGCAAAAAACGAAAATACTGGGCCTCAAGTCTGCTATTACAATAGTGTCAGAATGGTCTCTTTATTGTGAGTTTTTGACAGATTTGCCATACAAACACTGTCAAATACTCACAATGGCGAGACCATTCTGACACTATGTAATAGCAGACTTGAGGCCCAGATCCAAGGATACCGACTTCCGAAATTAAAGTTATTTTTCACTTTTTAGTGTTTTTTTTTGGAAGTCGGTTGCTTTTTGTTATTTGAAGTCTGTTAAAAACAAAATGGCGGATCTCCGCAGGTTGGTAAGTTTTACCTTAGTACACTTGGTACATCGATGCGTGTTGATCTTGAAATGTTCCCAGTTGATATGCACTTGCAGGTTGCTCTTCGTCACAAACTTAGCTCCACATTCGTCACAGATGAATCTGTCAAAGACAAACATGATCACCTCAAAGAACAAATTACAGTTCACTTAAAGAGAAACTTAACTAAATTAATAATAAGTTGTAGTTTATATTATATTGAATTAATTATTAAATATATATAAATAAATAATAATATTAAATAATAATAATAAATAAAATAAATAATAATAATAAATAAATAAATAATAATAATAAATAAATAATAATAATAAATAAATAATAATAATAAGAAACAGAACACCATAGTTCCATTTCTAAAATATAGCAAGTACCCATGTTCCAAAGTCTAAATCGTAAAATACAAAACAGTTCAAGCCAAACTTATGTGTCCAATATAAAAAAAGCTAAACTTGTATATCTAATATATAATTCCTTAGGCCTTTTTTAAATGTTGGTATGCTTGTGCACTCTCTGACTTTTTTGGGTAATTTATTGTATAGTCGAACCCCCTCATTAGGGTGTCCCTTATATGACATATTTTTTTTTTTCGATGCGCATAGCCTCTAATTTTTTTATAAATGCTAAAATATACTCAAATATGAAATTTCAGCTTTCTAGCATGATCGCAACCCGTGCCGACTGAGCTTCAAAGTTTATTTAAAATCGTGTTTTGTCCTATTATTCCGATCTGCTATAAAACTAATATAAATGCAACAAATTTGGTGAGTATGAGGTAAAATAAAATAAGGTAAACATTAATCTTTATTTCAAAACATAAAATTATAACAATCAGCCAGGGTAACTTCTCTTTAGTGTAGTTTTTTAACAGTCCAGATACAAATTTCTATGTTCCTGGGCACAGCGCAAAAAGCATTGTTTTTGCTCTTCTTCTGCCGTGTTAAGTAAGGTTTTGAGTTAGGAATGCATTAGACTGTTTTTAGGACGAATTTATAAACATGATGACGACAACCGAAAACCAAAAATTCTCTCTCTAACGTCTGCTCCAAAACAGCACAAGCTCCATTAAAATGACCAGTATTTTAAGCTTTTGTATCGCAGCACATTATTTGAACTTTATTATTAAGGTTCCAGTCAAAGAGAGCAGATGAGACGGCTTTAGCTTGATGTTATCCAGAAGAACTCTCTAGTTTTGGCACTGCAAGAAGCTGTTCTCTATCGTCAAATGAAGCAATAATGGGGCAAACGTTCTTCTTTTGAACTTCGTACATCCAATCCAGGTAATAGTTTTCCATCCCAATGGACTGTGACTACGTCAGGGCCTCAAGTCTGCTATTACAATAGTGTCAGAATGGTCTCGCCATTGTGAGTATTTGACAGTGTTTGTATGGCAAATCTGTCAAAAACTCACAATGAAGAGATATTCTCATTCATTTGACGATAGAGAACAGCTTCTTGCAGTGCCAAAACTAGAGAGTTCTTCTGGATAACATCAAGCTAAAGCCGTCTCATCTGCTCTCTTTGACTAGAACCTTAATAATAAAGTTCAAATAATGTGCTGCGATACAAAAGCTTAAAATACTGGTCATTTTAATGGAGCTTGTGCTGTTTTGGAGCAGACGTTAGAGAGAGAATTTTTGGTTTTCGGTTGTCGTCATCATGTTTATAAATTCGTCCTAAAAACAGTCTAATGCATTCCTAACTCAAAACCTTACTTAACACGGCAGAAGAAGAGCAAAAACAATGCTTTTTGCGCTGTGCCCAGGAACATAGAAATTTGTATCTGGACTGTTAAAAAACTACACTAAAGAGAAGTTACCCTGGCTGATTGTTATAATTTTATGTTTTGAAATAAAGATTAATGTTTACCTTATTTTATTTTACCTCATACTCACCAAATTTGTTGCATTTATATTAGTTTTATAGCAGATCGGAATAATAGGACAAAACACGATTTTAAATAAACTTTGAAGCTCAGTCGGCACGGGTTGCGATCATGCTAGAAAGCTGAAATTTCATATTTGAGTATATTTTAGCATTTATAAAAAAATTAGAGGCTATGCGCATCGAAAAAAAAAAAAATGTCATATAAGGGACACCCTACCCCTCATACTGTATAGTTTTCCTGCCGCACAGGGTTCTCATTCTTGGTACTTCTAGGTCGTCTTGATTACGGGTATTATATCTATGAGTCTTTTGTGTAAATGAAATATTTGTGTGTATGTTGGTCTTAAGGATCTTTCGGATAGTCATGCAAGTATGGTATGTATACAATTGTTGTAGGTTAAATAATTTTGTTTTTTTGTAGAGTGATTCTGTAGGAGTGTAGTAGTTGTAATTGAAAAGGACTTTGATGATTTTATTTTGTGTTCGTTGTAGGTGTTGTTGATTGGTTTTTGCAGCTTGTCCCCATACTTGGATCAGATATTCCAGATGCGGCTTGACTAGCGTGTTGTAAATAGTATGTTTGATCTTGTAGGGTAGGTACGCTTTTTGCAATGTTTCGTATGGCTCCGGTTAGTGGGAGTATTCGATATTTATATAGTTACAAACATTGATGTATAAAAAAGGAAAATTAGGTCAATCGAACTGGCGTTTGTGTAGCACGTTAATTAAAGTTACCGTAATCGTCTAAATAAGCAGCAACAATGCCTTCCTGTGTTTTCAAAATGTGCACAAATAAGTCACAAACCAAAAACAATTTCCACGGGATTACTTTCCACTCGTAAATACGGCAAAACTTATTTTCTTTATAATTCTCCTGAATAATATAGCTTTCTAGGTCGCCATTTGTTTCTGAGTTGTTATGGGTACGTAACAGTGACAATTATTGCTATCTCGTTCACGCTACAGCCCGCGTCATATCTCTCTATTTCGGTTGTTGATGCATGACGCACGACATCGGGAATTGTAGTTGTGTGGGTGTGTTTACATGTAATTGTTTCTAGTCGAATAATGTGTAACGTGATATTACAGACCGCTCTAATATCACGTAAGGGCAATAGTCCTCATGTGGGAGACTCGAAATCGATACATTATATTATACGCAGTTTTGTATGCATTTATATTTAAAATTATGTTTTATTGTAACCATTGATGTATAAAAAAGGAAGACCAGGCACCAGCCTTATATAAATCTCCTCCAAGAACTCAGTTTTAGTAGGCAAGTTTTTAATCACGTCTAAACTTGTATGGAGTAGTGACAGGCGCTGATTAATTTGCCAGGCTTAAACTAAAATTTATCTTCTTTCCTTTTCTTAATGAAATAGAAAGAAAAAGATGCAATGAACTTAAATTTAGTTTAGTTTGTGAACAAGGGAATCGGCACCATTGAATACATATCCAAACAATATTAAATAAAATCACTTACAGGACCTTACTCGCCAGTGGCGCCAACTGATCAGCACAAAAATGTTAGCCCCCATTTTCCTAGTTACGTGCCGTCTTGTCCCTTTTTCGCTTACGATAATTACGACAACCTTGGTGTTGTGAAAGTGTTCGTCTCATAACGTATAAACTCATTTGGTCTAATTTCATTTTATTATCGTACATGATATAATCAACGTGAGATATACCAACTGTTGATATAATTTCTTTACATATAACATTTATTCATTCTAAAACTTAATTAGTATAACGTTGTTTAATTACATTTAGAAATGTCAATAAAAACAATAACGGTCAATTGAATTCAAGTACAGACGCCAGCACATCAAGCTACTACAATCTGTCAAATTTCTTTAATAGATTTTCAACTTTATCTCTACAATATAAGGTTCAAGGTTAATTCCGAAAATTTTACCGTTTCGGGTAGCTTGACCTGCTGGCGTCTGTACAATAAATAGATCATAAATAATAAATGTCAAATTAGTACGATCAATCATAAGTTACAATGCCATATCGCACCTTTATTTCGAAACCGTTACTAAACGAAACTTTTACGAAATTTTGAAATTCATTTTTTTTTTTTTTTTTTGGTAAAATTGTAAATTATTTCTCCAGTAATTTTTTTTTTTTTTTTTGTTTAATAACGGTTTTGAAATGAAGGTGCGATATGTCATTTAGGAATTCATTGATACTGTAATAGCCTTTCCCCAATAAATAGGTCCTCAATTTGCTTTTAACTCATTTTGACGTGACAACGTCTAATAAATTGATGAACGCCGGCTGCATGCACGAAAAAGGATGACTTATTGTCCCGTTACGCTCATTGTACGCTTGCGCCGCATCAATGTTTTGTTATGATGTTGTCACGTTAAACTATCGTCCGTAAACCAACTTTACAGACAACCAATTTGTTTTTAATGTAGGTACTCAGATATTGCGCCAAGCCAAGTTGTGTGCTGTAGTGCGTTTAACATTGTTTCAGTAACATGTTTTTGTGTTGCACAACAATGTTTTGGTGTTGTTAAACCTGTTGCACGACAATGCTTTGATGTTTTGAGTGAAACATGTTGCACGAAAATGTTTTGGTGCTGTGACCAATATGTTTCAAAACATTGTTTTGGTGTTGTAAAACATGTTGCACAACTTGTTTACCATAAACTTATTAAAAATGACCTTTCTCACCTCTTATCAGTCTCACTGACATGCCTCGAATGTGTGCTCAAATGGTGCGCTAGGCCCTGCTGCGTCCTGTAGTGTGTCTTACATTCAACGCAGAAGGCGCGCGTGTCCGCAGTGCCGTGTGCGGAGCGCTGGTGCGATTCCAGGCCGGAGCGGGCGCGGTAAGACTTGTTACATTGTTGGCATTTGTACACGCGGGAGGATTGTTTGTGGACTGTGCTGTGGGAGAAAAGAAGTTTCAAAGTCACAATTAAATAATACCAGCTGGTCTACTCGAGGATGTTTTTTTTTGGTGGTTCATTATCAGTAATAGAACACAAAATCTTTTTTTTTTGGTTCACTTGAAATCAGCAAAATATGGATACAATCTATTCGTAATAATATCAATGGGCGAGCGCACAGCTGATAGGTACCTACTACTGCGTTCCGCTTCACTGACCGCGCCGCTGCCGCCGGCGCGTTGCGCGGCGAGTATCCATTATACCAGTTTCAAAATACACATCTTTCGTTTACGATAACTTAATTTTTTTGTACTAAGACATATCAAACTAAGAAATAGGTGTATAATAAATAAAACAGGTTTAAGTTTAATTTATCAAAATTTGGTCACTGATTAAAAATTATATTGTAAAAAAAAAAAAATGTTATTAATTTATTTTATTGTTACCATTTTAAAAGAGTAAGTATGGAGTTTCTTGCCTATTCTTCTTCATACGTACCTTTTGGAAGGGGCAACTAGAATCAATTAGTTATTTTAGTAAATTATGACGTTCAAAAGTGCCTTTTATGTGCCTATTTGAAATAAATGATTTGACTTTGACTTTTCAGCTGCTTGCGGTTAGACTGGCAGCCGACCTCAACATAGTTGGGACACGGCATATTGGTTGATACTCACTACATATGGACCTTAAGTCCGTTGCTGTTGACGAATGTATTTCCGCAAATGTTACAACTTTGCTTCTGCTTGTGCTTGTCCATATGGTAACGATATGCGCGGTTTGAGCTGTAACAATAATTTACATTAATAATATAATAATTTATTTACACTCTCAATGTACAACAAAAACTTAAGAGGACCTTTCCCGGTCCGTCTATCGTCAACGCGAGCATGATTGAAAAGCCTGTTGTTTCATTCAGCGCAATGTTAATGCTACCAGGCAAGTGAGAACGCAATAGCATTGAACGAAACATAGTGTGCGGATATTTCATAAAACTTGCCCCAGGAAAAACGTGTTTTTGAGAAAGCCTTAAAAGTTTGTGAAATAAATGTGTACCTATCATTTAGAATCTCCATTACATGTGCGATGTTTCTATGGAGATGTTTTCTTTATTTTTACAATTTATGAGTACATTATGAACGGCCAAAGTTCAGGTAAAATTGTGTGCAAAAAGCAGATTTTCGGAGGCTTATACTGAATTTGTTTCTCCAAATTTTTATTTTTTGCTTTCATAGAAACCTAGATATAGTGCACATGATACCAATTAGTTCAAAATTTTCATTGAAAGATGTGTTCCAACGCCATAATCACGTACGAGCGTTTGTATGAAAAGTATGACGGGTTGGCCGCTCTTAAGGGCCTATACTACCTCAAATGGCTTAGCATGATCATCCGTTATGTCGAAAATTTTGCAGCATTAATTTTGAAATAAATATATGGTAAAGTTGAGGATTAATGTTAAGTACTATGTTTGACGAAAACACGATTCCATAAAATTTTCTCTATAGAAAAAAAAAAAAACCAAAGTTACCTCCAAACCGAACAATAAACCGGAGGTACTCAAAAAATACTTCAAATTAAATAATGAAACTTTGTATATTAACTGAACTAACTATAAAGCAGGTCTTATGTATTTTTTTTTTAATGACCATAATTTCCACCGTAAAACGAAATTACCTTAACTATCGGCGCCTTGGAGCCTTTTCCCTGCCGCCCTGTCTCGCTTGCTCGCGTGACCGGGAGCAATAGCGTGCGAGCGAGATAAAGAGTGACGTAGCGCTGATGTAGTATACTCTTAATCTATTTACAGTACAATTGAAGTTTATGGTTGTACAGCAGCACATAATTGTCAAGCTTGTATTTTACGAGTTAGTGGTTCTTAAAATGCAGGACTTATATAGACACAACTTTGTAGCCTAATACAGGAATTGACTTTCAACACTTTTACTTTAAATAAATTAAATTAAAATTTCGAAACATATTTACAATGAGAAATAAATAATAGCATCTACATTATCTAAAACTACAAATGAAAAACAAATCAAATTAAATGAAAATGAAAAATAGAATTATTAAAATTATTATTACTTATTATTTCCTTTATTCCAATAAATACATATTAAATTATATTTTTAAATATTAGAAAAAAATTGCGCACTGGTTAAAAACATTTCCCGTATGCAAAACGTTTATGCAATTCTGCTTGTTAAAGTCCAGTAATTATATAAAATCGCTAAACGTCGTTCAGCTGTTTTACATAACTGAAGTGTTTTGTAAAACAGCTAGCGGTGATGTGAAAGAGCAGATTCGACCATCCATCTGCGACGCAGTCAATGAGTGAGAGTTTTTACTAGCCAATGAAGATTGAGAAGATAAACTAATTACGCAGTGAGCCGGTTCGTTTGTCAAAGAATAGTTGATCATTGCAGCAGACAGACAGCTAGACGGACCGATGACTTCACAAAGGTAGGGATGGGTACATACTGGATGCGGAAGGCTGTAGCCGACCGGGTTGTGTGTCACACAACTTAGGAGAGGCCTATGTCCAGCAGCTATGTGCAGAGCGATCAAAGTCACATCATTTATTTCAAATAGGTACATAAAAGGCACTTTTGAACGTCAAAATTTACAAAAATAATTAATTAATCGATTCTAGTTGCCCCTTCCAAAAGGTAGTTACGTATGGAGAAGAATGGGCAAGAAACTCCATACTTACTCTTTTAAGATGTTAACAATATTTGTATACAGTAATTATCCATACTAATATTATAAATGTGAAAGTAACTATGTCTGTCTATCGGTCTGTCTGTCTGTCTGTCTGTCTGTCTGTCTGTATGTTACGTTTTCACGCCTAAACCGCTGAACCGATCGTCATGAAGTTTGGCAGAGATATAGCCTAGGATATGGAGAAGGACATAGGCTACTTTTTTACGCGATAACCGACATCCACGCGGGCGGAGCCGCGGGCAAAAGCTATTAATTATATGTGAAGACAATGCACTTACCTAGAATAAAATTACTATACCACAATAGGTAAAAAGAATGAAAAGTGAAGCAATGACAGACAAATTAATTATGCGTTAGAGGCATGGTGCTCACATATTTACAAATATATAAAATAAAATCTTAACATTTAATAACCTATGTCAGTGTGTGAGTATATTAATCACAGAATATAAAATGAAAGTCATAAAAAATATTAGTTGATTGTTGATAGTTGATTGGTTGACTTACGTGGTAGTGAACCCACATTCCTTGCAGGTATATCCTTGTTGTATGCCTGCGCCGGCAGGAGCATGCTGCTCATCATAATGTTGTACCGCAGACTGCATGTGGTTGTATCTCTTACGGCATATCATGCACTCCATTCTAGGAAACAAAACATTTGGACTCAATACTGGCAAGCCTGTTTTTTTGGGTGGGAAATTATCAAATAACTTCTCCCGCTCTGGGCGGAGCGGGAGGGCGTGTTAGACTTTTACTGGATTAAACCCATGTTCCTGTGTTCCTTCAGTTGCCTGTGTGCCAGGCAGCCCCGGATCTAAGGAGGAGCAAACCGGGGCGCGTGCCCCGGCCGCCAACTTCAGGGGGCGGCAAATTCAAGCGTGGCAGACAAGTGCACCACCCAGCACACCGCAACTTTGCAATTAATGACGCGCAGCACATATATAACTTCATCTGCGGGTAGCTAAAAGGCTCGAAGAGTAAAAACTGTAATTCTATTATGCTACAATCTCACGACTTATCCTGTCCTATTCTAATTAAAATAAATATCCGTCATCATTAATTCATCATTTCAGCTGAAAGACGTCCACTGCTGCACATAGGCCTCCCCAAATTGGAGGGGGGGGGGGGGGGTTGCCATAATCGCCACGCTTGGCAGGCGGGTTGGCGATCATTTCGGCAGGTAGGCGATCATCAATATCCGACATGTCCCCCTAGTATCATTTTTTGTTGGCATTTGGTTGGGCCACTTACCTCTGTAAGTGGCCCAACTAAATGCCAACAAAAAATGCTACTAGGGCCATGTATAATTTAAAAAAAATAAGGCTTCATAGCGAAATATAAAGGTTGGCGGGGGCGGCAGACGGCAGATTTTGCTCCGCCTCGATAAAATTCTAGATCTGTGACTGGTGCCAGGGCCACGGTATCCCTTTCGGACAAACCCGCAGCCCTGGCAGGAATACAGCCCTAAGGTAGGACACACGATCGACGTAAAATCATTAGTAAGTCATTGCACAATGTTACGCTTTTCTCGGTATGTCTTTGTTGTGTCTCTTTGGAAGGTAAGGAGTCATTCAAGTATTACGTCGTAAGCACCAAAGGGGGGTGGTCTTTGCTTTGATTATTTTTGATGATATGTGGGACGGGGAGGTCTGGATGGTAATTACGTCAGCAATATTTATTTAATACTTTTCATATTTTTCTGCATTTAATTGATTTTTGATTTGAACAAAGATGGCAACCCCATGTTCAAGGATTCCCCAAAATAATCAATCAATCAATCACAATCTAACAAGGTCAATCACACAATCTAACTTCTTGAAAGCGGTTGAAATTTTTTCAATAAAAATCTGAATTTCAAAATAAATATTAACAAAGTTAATTTTTTTGCGTGAATTTTGATACTCTGAAGTCTGAATTCTGCCTTGATACCTTACTGCTGCAAAAAGGGCTTTTTTTCTACAGTTACCTACCGAATCGTTGTCGAATTAATACCTACACACAAAGCTACAGATTTTTATTTCTGAAGATACCTTGTAGTTGCAAAACGTCTCGTATCAATTACAAAATCCCCTTCTGCTATAAAAACCAAGATTAACATCCTTTTTGGTAAAATGGAGAAATAAAGAAAAAGAAGGCTGCGCTATAAACGCGCGGCGCCGCGGCGCCCTAGGCCCGCGCGTCTGCGTCAATGCGCCGCATCCGTCAAGCTGCTGTTCAAGTGACATGACAGACAATTTTATTTATTATCGTTTTTTTTGTGTTTTTTTTTTAACAGTGTAAATAATTATTTAAGTGTATTTTGTGTAGCGTAAATATTTATTTTTCTATTAGGTAAGTATATTTATACATAAATGTTAAATGCCGGCTGTAGCGACGCCGGAAATAGTGCCTGTCAACCTGCCACATCGCTCGATGTCCAGGTGAGATGTCCCCATTGCTCCCAGCCACGGTTCTTTAAAGGCGCACGGGGACTACAGATACACTTTGGTAAGGTTCACAAACCCCATAGTGTACTTTTGTGTCCCCCAGCCACATCCCCAACATCAACTAATCCAGATCAAACCTTGTGGAAAACGTTAGCAAAATTAAAAAATTCTACACCAGTATTAAAGAGAGTTCCCCGGGGCGCGAGACGGTCTGTTGCTCTGAGTTTGGCGCAATGTCTCCGTCTTGCGACCCAGGAGAACTCACAAAGTGCCTGGGAGCAATTACTCACCTTCCCTTATAGGATTCTGCATGTCCAAAAAAATTCGGCAACTAAAAAAACCTTAACGAACCAAATTAAAGAAAATTGTAATAATTCGACCCAAGTTTTAGATCCAAAATTACCTGCTTTCAATAACCTATCACAAAAAGGCTTATGTTCACATGTGGAATCTAAATTAAGTGAAGGTGACATCAGAGGAGCGGCCAGGATACTTTTCAGCAGCGATGTGGTGGCGCCATACTCTCCAGAAACACTAACAGCTCTGGAGAGTAAACATCCAGCGCCTGCGGATGGTCTCACCTTTCCAGACCCACCCGACCTTTCCGACCAAAATTCAACCTTCATAAACGTTTCGGCCCCTCAGTTGATAGCAGCTGTGAGCTCCTTCCGAAGTGGTTCCGCCGGCGGCCTCGACGGCCTGACTCCACAACATTTAAAGGATCTTCTGAGTTCAGGCGCCGGGGAAGCTGGTGAGTCACTTTTGAAGGAGCTTGCGGCCCTGATTAACTTTATGCTCACCGGCCATGTGAACGATGCCGTCGTCGATGTCTTGTACGGGGCCAACCTATGTGCCCTGCGCAAGAGGGACGGCGGCATTCGACCCATCGCCGTTGGTTGCACATATAGGCGTACGGCAGCCAAAATATGTTGTAAGTTCTATACTGAAAAACTTAAAAATAAGTTTCAGCCCCTGCAGCTAGGTTTTGGCTCGAAAGGGGGCTGTGAAGCTGCCGTACATGCCCTTTCCACTTTTTTAAACTCTAACAAAGGTGAGGCCATCCTCAAGGTTGACGTTAAAAATGCCTTTAATTCTGTTAACAGGGACACTTTGTTGGCTGAAATCAAAAAGGAACTTCCCGAAATTTATGGTTTTATGTGGCAATGTTATAGGTACCCTTCTAAATTATTATATAAGGACAATGTTTTGGAATCTGCAGTAGGATGCCAACAGGGTGACCCTCTCGGACCAGTTATTTTCAGTTTAGCTATTCATCCAATTATCCAGAAACTAAATTCAAAATTTAACGTGTGGTATTTAGATGATGGAACGCTAGGAGGTGATGTTGAAACCGTTTTAAAAGATCTACAATTCCTTAAAGAGCAATTTAAATCTATTGGCCTGGACCTTAATCCATCAAAATGTGAAATTTACCTTTCTGACATTACGGACAGACAATCGACCCTAGAGAAATTTAATGCAATAGCCCCACAAATTAAAATTCTAGAAAAAAGTTCACTGCACCTCCTAGGTTCCCCAATTTTAGAAGATAGCTTTACTCAATTCATCGACGATAAAATTAAAAATTTCAACGACATTTCAGACAGACTATCCAAAATTAATTTACATTCGGCATTCACCCTGATTAGTTACTGTTGTTTTGGCCCAAATTTTATATATTATCTACGCTCTTCCCCCTTATGGAAACAACCACACCTCTTGGACAAAATTGACCAAATTATTCGCAGCACCCTAACATCCATTTTAAATGTGGCTTTGGACGACCGAGCGTGGCTGCAAGCCACACTACCCATCCGTTTTGGTGGCCTCGGCGTCCGCAAAATTACCAGTATTAGCTTACCGGCGTTCCTGTCCTCTGTCCACAGCACGGAAGAGTTGACCAGGAAAATTTTGGCCCCTTCCTTGGTTGACTCTGAAGTGCCGTGTTTCACTGATGCGGTGAATGCCTGGAAAATGGCTTGCCCGAATACAGATCGGCCCGTGAATCCATCTTCCCAGAGACAGTGGGATGAGCCGCTCTGCAGGTTGGTACGGAATAATCTTATTAATACGTCCACCAATACTGCTGAGCGTGCGCGCCTGCTGGCTGTGGGTGAGTGGGAGTCGGGCCTCTGGCTTCAGGCACTACCGTCACCCAACATAGGCACTATGCTGGGTGACACCACTTTCCGGCTCGCTACTTGTCTGCGTCTGGGCGCTCCTTGTGTGGCTCCGCATCGCTGCCAATGTGGTGAAGGTGTCGACTGCCTCGGACACCATGGCCTATCCTGCAGTAGGAGTGCAGGCCGGATAGCACGGCACGCCAGCATAAATGACATCATCCGTCGTGCTCTTGTCACCGCCGGGGTGCCAGCTGTTTTAGAACCCAATGGCTTGGCACGCGACGATGGGAAGAGACCAGACGGAATGACCATCATGCCTTGGAAGTTAGGTCGGCCTTTGGTGTGGGATGCAACATGTGTCGATACCCTTGCGCCATCCCATCTTCCTAGCACGGCGGGCTGTGCCGGGGCGGCTGCTGCGGGTGCGGAAAACCTCAAACGGCGCAAATATGACAACCTTATTGGGAGTTATATGTTTGAGCCGTTTGGGGTTGAAACACTAGGACCATGGGGTCCGAGTGCCCACATGGTATTTCGAGACATCTCTAAGCGGTTGTTCGACTCTTCACGTGACCAGAAGGCTGGCCTATTTCTTGCCCAAAGAATCAGCATTGCCATACAACGTGGCAATGCTGCCAGCCTTTTGGGCACTTTTCCTGTTGACAGCGATGCGGACGAAATTTTTGATGCCCTTTGATTCTTTTCCCTCCCTTTTTTATATACTTGTACATATTAGTATCTATTTTCTTAAATAATTTTAAAACTATTTAGTGTAAAGTAAATAAAAACATCTAACTTCTAACTAATATTATAAATTCAAAACCAAAATAATTGATATAGCTTTCTTGCTGTCAAATGGTGTTTATGGTTAGAAAAAACCCAAATAGGGAAATTACTGAAATGGGCATTCAATTACATTTACCTCCTTACATATAAACGCGGAATAAAGTTAAAATAGGTATAAAGTCAAAGCATTTATTTCAAATAGGCACATAAATGGCACTTTTGAACGACAAAATTTACACGGAAATAAAATTGATTCTAGTTGCCCCTTCCAAAAGGTAGTTTCGCATGGAGAAGAATGGGCAAGAAACTCCAACGTTACTCTTATAAACTGTTTTACAATAGTTTGTATACATAAATTATATCATTACATGTGAAGACGATGTACCTAGAATAAAATTACTATACCACAACAGGTAATAACAATAAAAAATTAAGCATTGACGGATAAACTAGTCGAATGTCAAGTGTACCTATGCGGTGCATAAGAGCAAACGCTCGAAATGTCTAAAAAAAAACTTTCAAACAAGGTCACCTTCGCTATTGGTCGATGTATTTGACATTTATTTTGATTGAAAGTTATGCACCTATGCGGTGCATTAGACATTTCGAGCGTTTGCTCTTATGCAGCGCATAGGTGCACTTGACATTCGACGAGTTAACCATGTGTTAGATCATACAAGGTGCTCACATATTTACAAATATTGTTAGAGTAGATGATTTTACAAAAAAATGTACAAATAAAAAGTCAGTGTGCGAGTTAAACTTATCATAAAATTAATGTCTTAAAAACGTCAAAAATGTATGGTTATACCGAAGTTATTCATAGTATAACTTTATTCCGCGTTTATAAGTAAGGCGGTTAGTCTATAAATTACTTATTAAGACTTAGACTCATGAATAACAACAAAGAAACCTGAACAGATAAAAAGAAATACCAATGTTTACGTAAGCATAGGAGGGGGGGGGGGGCTTTGCTTACTTTTGCTGACAAGGGGGAGGTGGGGGCTCAGAATTACTAAAATTCTACTGACGTAATACTTGAATGGCCCCTCATTTCTACACGAGGTTTTCCTTAGCCGTGACTTAAGTGGTGTCGGAAATAAACTTAAGATGTACTAACTCAGTGCCGGATTAACCACATAGCAAGAGTAGCAATTGCTACGGGCCCCGCGCAAAAGGGGGCCCCGCGTTTCCAAACCGGCCCACCTCCACAAACAATAAAAAAAATCCCAAAGATGAAAGAAATACTGACAATTTAGAGTATGTTCAACTTTAATTTCGAATAACTTAAAAAAAAGTGAATTTATCGAAATATTATAAGAGACCTTTTTTTTATAAAATGTTCAATTTCCTATAAAAACATGTATCACGCTAGTGGTAAAGTGCTTGTGAGACGAGATGTAAAATCCCAAAGACCACATAAAATTTCACATATAAAATTCTGGTTTTTTTTTTTTTACCACTTTATAATTGAGAACCCATAGCAGATCAAGGGCCCCTCGATAGTATTTGCTACGGGCCCCGCG
The DNA here is from genome assembly GCA_947523025.1 of Dryobota labecula. Lineage (NCBI taxonomy): Eukaryota > Metazoa > Arthropoda > Insecta > Lepidoptera > Noctuidae > Dryobota > Dryobota labecula. Next base: position 6,038,473 of record OX383314.1, read on the forward strand.
TTTGCTTAGTCCGGCACTGTACTAACTATGGAATGAGAAGTGGAAAACGATAAAAGTAATCATGCAAAAAAGAAAGCCGTTTTTTTACCTTCTGACGTGTCTTTTTGTGTGTTCGTTGTAAGAAAACTTGGTGCTTAATACCGACTTGCAAACGGTACATTGGAATCCATTTTTAATCTGAAAAAAAAAAAAAAAAAAAAAACTGTTACAATCGCTCTTGGCTTTAGTTCGGTGTACAGACGCCAGCACATCAAGCTACTACAACCTGTCAAATTTCTTTAATAGATTTTCAACTTTATCACTACAGTATAAGGTTCAAGGTTGATTGCGAAAATTTGACAGTTTCGGGTAGTTTGACCTGCTGGCGTCTGTACAAGAGAATCGGCACAACTGTTTATTTTTATGCTGAACTAGCTTTTCCCCGCGGCTTCGCCCGCGTGGAAGTCGAAAAATATATATAATTTTTACTTCAATACAACACCGTTGCGTTAGCTTCAAACCATAAGCCTAGATAGTAAATTTAGTTGTTTTTCTTCTAAAATTAAGGACATTTCAACTTCATCCCCCTTTTTAACCCTTCTGGGGTGGAATTATCAAAAACGCTGAGACACGTATAAATTTATTTTCAATTGTCAGCCTAAACACAAAATTTTAAGATCCTAACTACAAAACTGACGGACTTTCATATAAACTTCCATCCCCTATTTTACCCCTTTAGTTTTTCCAAAAATCCTTTCTTAGTGGATACTTAATCTTCACAAAGAACACACTCTCCAAGTTTCATGTCTCTAGGACGAGCGGTTTGGGCTGTGCGTTGATATATCACTCAGTCAGTCAGTCAGTTTACCATTTTATATACAACATTAGTTTTAGTTTATGAGAAACCCGAAACACGTGTCAAGTATTTTTATGTAAAGAATTTATGTACAAAATTTCAAAACTGTATCATGAAAAATAACAAAGTTATAAGCTTGTTATGTTACCTGGTTGTCCGTACAAAAACATGCTCACTACGCGGCGCACCCGCACCGCCCGCGCCTTGCGTTCATTAATAATAATATTAATTTGGCAGTAGGTATCTAACCGTACGACGATTGTATTGTAATTAACTGGTGATAACATTTTCCATCACACTTGCAGGCTTTGGACTTTTTCGTAATGGTTAAGTACTTAGTGTCGCTCGGTGTCCAACTTGTAACCTTTTTTAAATATTTTTGGGAAAAAATATAACATGGTGTAAAAACTATTGGAATCGATTCAGTTACTTATTCTGAACAAACTATATTCAGGTTTTGCATATACTAAAAATAATGTTGTATATAGATAGAAGATATAGATATAGATGATGCATTATATTATACCTGATCATTTAATAAAACTGTTTGTTATTTAGTTTTTAAAATGCGCATTGCATTGTATCCCATCCCTATGATCAAATTTATGCAAAGCGCGCGATAGACACCGAAGAAAAATCCAAGCTACCAATTACTTAGGTATTTTTGTTTAAGATTTTTCAATACTTAGAGCTACGGGACATAATTTTAAGTAATTGTTGTGAATAATGGTGCCGATTCCCTTGTTCACAAACTAAACTAAATTTAAGTTCAGTGCATCTTTTTCTTTATATTTCATTAAGAAAAGGACAAAAGATAAATTTAATCAATACCTGTCACTACTCCATACAAGTTTAGACGTAATTAAAAACTTGCCTACCTAAAATTACGTCAATTTACGTCAAGCGCTGATTAATTTGGCAGCACTAAACTAAAATTTATCTTCTGTCCTTTTCTTAATGAAATAGAAAGAAAAAGATGCACTGAACTTAAATTTAGTTTAGTTTGTGAACAAGGGAATCGGCACCAAAATCTCTATTTAATAATGGTTTTAGTTGTATCACGCAGTTAATAGGACGAAAATAGAACGAAAAAATCATGCTTGTTCTTTGTCGCAGAAATACGACTCGAGCGGTCAAAAAGTTAAAAGATTTACCATGTTATTGTATGATCATAGACTTCTTATAGGTTTTCCTACAGACAGACAGCCAGACACACGAGTGATCCTAAAAGGGTTCTGTTTTTTTCCTTTTGAGGTACAGAACCCATAAATGTGCTGCGACACCTACAGCTGTACGTGCCCGACCGGTACGTGTGGAGGCGGCAACGTCCGCCCCTGCTCGCTGTACCTGCAGCCAGGACCAACCTGCTGGCGAGAACTCCTCTCACTAGAGCCATACGCGTGGTGAATGAGGTTCACGGGAGGGTTGATGTATTGTGGTGCAAATTGAGTGAATTCGCATAAGTTACACTATATGTAATAAGTTATGTAGATTAAGATATTTTTTAACTAGGTATAAGGTGTAGATTTAGGATTTAGTTAGTAAGGCCACTCTGTCGCATTGGATCATAGATCTGTAATGATAGTGTAGGTAAGATTATTATAAATAAATAAATAAATAAATTTAGAAAGATCTTACCTTCCGATGTCTCTTCTCAATATGACTGACCAGCGTCAACTCGTGATCGAATCCGACAATACAGTCTTCACATTTATATGGCAGCTTCATGTAACCATCTTTTTTGGCCATGCGTTCTCTTTCTTCTTTTAACTCTTTTTCAGTAAGAATCACTATTCCTATCTTCCCTTCGTACCTTTAGATAAAATTTAATCAGACGTTACTTTTTGGAAATCAATGACGACATACAAAATTGGGATTACTAAAAGGGAGAATTTTTAAGTTGGGCAAAAACGGGAAAAATGAGTTCAAAGAAGCCATGAAAACTTTTTTGACGTGATGACGTCTCGTAAACCGATGAACGCCGCCGGCTGCACGCACGAAAAAGCATGACTCATTACAAGAAATTAATATTGTACAAGAAATTGAAAAAAAATGCTTGTTTTTATAACTATCTACTAATTACCAAAATACATGCGAAAAAATAAAATAGACAGGACTTGGGCAGATCTTGTAAAAAATTATTATCATCATGTTGTAGTTATTGTGCCGCTACAAAAAGTCTACAATTGATGTTTCTTTCAATATATGGATGAATCCAGTATTTTCTACTCTTGCGATGACGTCTTCTGTTTCTATAAAACAGAAAAACCGCAAGTGCTTCTTCGTCACTGGATTCGCTTGACATAATGTCCATCCACAAAAAACGAGTTAGCACAAATGATGAATTTAGTCATTTTTCAGTAGCATAATATGCGAGCGTCAAGTGGCGAACTATACCTGAAGTCTCTAATTCAGATAATTTATGTAAACAAAGTAATGTCAAGAAATGTCACTGTCAAAATGACAGGGCAGTGGTGCAAAACATTTTATCATTAAACGTTTTTGTAAATAATCATCGATAAAATTAAAGTGAATTAATTATAAGAACTATGCAAACAAAATACCGTTGCCAAACAATCTTTTTTGTAGTGTGTCGGAGACACGGTATATGATAGTCATAATCAGCCCTTTTAAGCCCAGTGCTAGACGTAGGCGTCCCAAAATCGATTTCCAATCGAAACAGTTTACAGCCATTTTCGTCCAAAATGTGGCTAGATATGCTACTTACAATATGAATCTATTTATGAGAGTTGTAATATTAGTGTTGTTGAAGATTTAAAAAAATTGAAAATGTTTGGATCTCCTGCATTGTTACCAGTATCATAAAATATTTTATACCAGAAAATCTCGTTTTATTAATAACTTTGTTTAAAACCGAAAATTTCTAAGAATAATTACGGTATGATTATATTTTAATTATTATTTCTTAAAATCAGTACTTCAAAGAAAATAGAACCTCTTTTTTTGCAATTTTATGTGAATTACCATTATGAAGATATTTTTTTGTTGTGTTATCCCCGTTGTTTACATAAATTATCTGAATTTGAGACTTTGAGTATAGTTTCCAACCAGTATTCTACTCAAGTATCGTATCCTACAAGTATCGTAATGTGAGAAAGGCCTTAAGTCAAAGGAAACCTTTATTTATTGCAATTTTCCATATATTATGGCTCCTTGAAATATTTTACTATTATTGCTCGAAGATGATAGTGTTACCACAATGCATTTTAGAGAAATAACTAAAATATTGAATTTATGCAATGTAGAATTTCATACCTCAACTCATTTTTCGTCTTCTTTTTCTTCCTTTTTAATTCCGCTAAAGGTTCAGTCTCATTCTCCGAAGAATCATGCTCAACTTTAACGTCAGTTTCGACTTCTAAGCATTCCAAATCAGTAGGTTCTGGCTTTACGTCTATTTCTGTTTCCGACTTGGTAACACCGTCAATTTCTATGGGCGAGCGTTGGAAGTTGTGTAGTTTATTTATTTTTAGGATGGGTACCTGTGAAAGTAGTTTTAGTTATTATATAACCACGTTTGTATTCTGCAAAGGGGTGAGCAGAGGAACACCCGTGTAATTGATAGGCAGAGGCAAAAAGACAAATTGGGTGTGTACTTACGACGACGCGATTCAGCATTACCAACCGACTAGAGCCGAGTATACGCGATTCAGCGTCACCAACCGACTAGAGCCGAGTATACGCGATTCAGTGTCATCGACAGACTGGAGCCGAGTATACGCGATTCAGTGTCACCGACCGACTGGAGCCGAGTATACGCGATTCAGCGTCACCGACCGACTCGAGCCGAGTATACGCGATTCAGTGTCACCGACCGACTGGAGCCGAGTATACGCGATTCAGTGCCACCGACCGACTGTAGCCGAGTATACGCGATTCATGCCCAAATACTCAAACGTTACTTAACTTTAAGACGTTCTTATAAGTGTTTCTGTCGCTACAAAACAGTTTAAAGTGACAGAGACAGCATTAGACTTAACGGCGACTTAAAATTGAATTGCGTTTGAGTATTCAGCAGTTAGTGTCACCGACTGACTGGAGCCGAGTACACGCGATTGAGAGTCACCGACCGACTGGAGCCGAGTATACGCGATTCAGTGTCACCGACTGACTGGAGCCGAGTGCACGCGATTGAGAGTCACCGAGCGACTGGAGCCGAGTATACGCGATTGAGCGTCACCAATCGACTGGAACCGAGTATACGCGATTGAGAGTCACCGACCGACTGGAGCCGAGTATACGCGACTGAGCGTCACCGACTGACTGGAGCCGAGTACATGCGATTCAGTGTCACCGACCACCGACTGGAGTCGACTATCGATGTTACGAGTACTTCAACATCTGCCTATTTCTTTCTCATATATATTGGGGTCGGCTTCCAGTCTAACCGGAAGCAGCTAAATACCAGTATTTTACATGGAGCGACTGCTTATCTGACCTCCACAACCTGGGTAATACGTTATATCAATTTTACTTCACATACTCAAACGACGTCGATTATTAGAAATTGAGATCAGCCGGTCTGTGGTAAAACTTTTACATTATGATTAGAATGTGCCTCTACAAGTCTGTATATTTAACCGGCTTCGACAAAACACGGTTCTGTATTCCACCCGGGTTTTATATATATTTAAGTCGTTGGTCCCGGCTGTCATTCGTGGATCTTTGACAGTCTTTACCTACGTCAGAAGCCCGAAAGTCTGACAATCAGTCTTACCAAGGCGCATCGTATTACAGATTGATTTTGATGTTTGTCTTACCTGATCCAGAACTAATGCTATGCTCTCTTCAACCTGTTGCTTGAATACTTCAATCTTTTTCAACATGTTATGGCATACGTTGCAAATATACGACTTTTTCAAGTCAATCTAAAAAATAGAGGCTATTTTTAACAGACTTCAAAAAGTAGGAGCGAAAAGAGTACCAAGTGAAAATTATCTTTTTCAGAAGTCGGTAGCAAAAACGAAACGACACATCAAAAGCACCGACTTCCGAAATTAAAGTAATTTTTTACTTTATGGTGTTTTTTTTTAGGAATTAGTTATTTAATGTGATAAAAAATTTTTTTCCTAATGGCTCGATTGTTTTCGGATTCAAATGCACTCCACACAGCAATATTACGAGTAGAACTCAGTTCTCGCAAAACAAAAAACAAATTTCTGATTTCTAACTAAAAATATGCCTCGATCGGCCATATTGTAACATTACGATGCCAATTCAGAATGTCATTCCTATACCTATTAATTTATCACTCAAATAAGCTCTAACTTAACTAAAAATCTGTTGAAAAAGTCAAGGGGCTTATACTTAGAACATAATTGCAACAACTCACCTCTGGTTTTATGAAATTCGCCAAAAATGCTGTATGTTTACATGTACTAATATTGACTAAAACTGCATTTTGCGACGTGCAGCATATGCATACTTTACTCATTTCAATATTATTTTGATCAAAAACATAATCTTGCAAGTTTAAATGCAAAAACGATGTCATTTTATTTTATTTTTACTAAATAAACAATTTCTGAAACCAATTCTCTACGGACATTCTACAATAATTTCTACAACTAACAAACGTTTCTATTCACTCGAGTTTTTAATTCTAGTATTTATTTTTTCGACATTACAATAATAATATTCAGTCAGATTTCACAGTGTGATGCGTGTGTGATGACTAATTTAGATATAAATTTTTAATAGTCTTGTATTTCTTCTTTTTATGTACCGTTTTTGAAGGAATACTAAAGATCACTGGTATTACGCCCGTACATTTATCGGAACGTTAAATAGGGCGACGTTTTGTTCGCGAGATTTTAGAAATTCATGATTACGTTGTAAAATTTTAACAAAAATTTTGTAGTTAAAATAAGCCAAAAATAAATAAACTTTGTTGTCGGGTTTATTTTTTATATTATGTTTTATGTCTGTAAAAATCTAAAGCTGATGTTTACACTTGAGTAATAAAGAAATAATAAAACGTATTTGACATTTATACATTAATGGCCGTAGCGTACCCTTTGCTGGGCAAAACATTTTGTTTTTTTATTATTTATCTAAACATTTCTGAATGAAGGTTGAATTAATACCCGGTCACTTACTACAACAACTCAAATGGATTCCAAAGAAAATATTTTTTGTTGTGGTTGCCTCAGCTCCGGCCGGAAAATGACACTTTTAGTTGAATATTGGAAGAAGCACTCTTTTATGCAAATTATAAGTGAAATACATGTAAGTTTACATTTTATAACATTCTTAGGTCCTTAGAAACTTCTAAGGCCAAATATTTGTAGTTAGTTTCCTTACTAGTAATTGATAAAATCCCTTTTTACGAAGAGTATTATTGCTGAAGGTTGGATGTTAAATTGCATCAGTAGTTATGTATTGATTTATCAACGTAACATCACGCCTGTATTTCCAAGGGGGTAGGCATTACAGAGAGGTGTATAGTTCACCTGAAATTCACCGGCAGAGGTGTATAATTCACGTGAAATTCGACAGCAATGAAGTCTCACGTAAAAGGTGATCTATTGGGGGGCTAATGACATCAGCTGGTCACAATACCAGACTGCAGGCTACTGAGGAATTTCTAAATTTCTTCTTTCAAACATCCATTAAATTAACTTACCGTTGATCAGTGGCAGGAGTTTGCTCGAAACTGAAAAAGGTGGTGAACTTGCTTTAAAACACGACTTGAAGACCTAGACAAGAAGCGCCAAATATGCAAAAGTCGCCCAGAGCCTTCATATACCTACACAGACAATGACGCTGATCAAATCTTGTGTACATGGCGTGACCGGGTTTTCAATACCAAATTTTGTTTTGCAAGTCATCAAAGACCTCACAAAAGGAATTAAATTTTGTCTGGTTTGCTGTAGCCAGATAAGGTTATGTAATGACGATCCATCAGGGTAAGCTAAGCTTGCTAAGCTACGTATTAAGCTATGCTTGCTGGGGTTGGTCCATGGATAGGTGACCATCTTTACATACTGAGACTACTCCGTACCTCAGAAAGCACTTAAAGTTATTGTTCCGGCTGTTAATCATAGATCTTTGACAGTTGGTACGGTTCGTCAGAAGCCCGTTATTCTGAAAACCAGCCTTACCAAGGGTTACTATGTTTTTATTTTTTCTTCTATTTTATTTTTTCCTATTTATTTATTTATCCACAAGGCAACTACAACAGGTAACAATCACAGTATATCAGTAGGATCATATTATAGGTTTCGACCTGATTATCACTATGGATGGGCCGAATATTCGTTTTACATTCGGTATTTCGGCAGGCTTACCGAATATTCGCATTCGGCCGAATAATAATTAATAATAATAATTTATTTGTTCAAAAATATACAGACATTTTAATAATAAGGTGATACACTAATAAAACACTTTATTCTATCGTCAGAAATTGAACATCTGTGTCCGAACTAGATATAGAATATCTGTATTTCAGACATCAGCCCTCTTCCCCTGTTATATGCGACCCTTAGAAAATAACTTTGTTTGACCTCTATATCACATTGGATCAAAGAGATTTAATAAAATAATATTAAACTAAAGGAAATGACAAATGTAGGACAACAATCTTAAATTAGTTGTATAGTGATGGCCTCCGGTGAGTAGAGTGTAAATGAGTGGATGTGTGTAGGAGGGTGAGTTTTATTTATATTGCCGTAAAATCTTAAAATCCACCAACTTAAAAGAAGGTAAGTAAGCAAAAACAAAAACCGTCAGGGCTGCCATTCCTTGCCCTGAAATGGAATAAATGATTGCAATTCTACTGATTATGTGATAAACCATTGTATTTTGTAATTGCAGGACAGCAAGTGGCAGCCCCCGACGGTTTTTGTTTTTGCTTACTTACCTTCTTTTAAGTTGGTGGACTTTAAGATTTTATTTATTCCTTTTCGTATACCCTACACTTTTTTCAAGCGGAGTGGGTTTTTTTTTTTGCGCACTATTTTGTCTATTCTCAAGGGTATATTGTTTAAATGTTCGCTTTTCTTTTTTGCGTTGGGGGTTTTTTAAATTTTAAATTTATTTTTTTATTAGGTAAGTAATTTACAGTGCAGCTTTATGTTTTTGTCGACACTGTATCTTTATTTCCAATAACAGTGGATAAAAAAGATGGTTATTAAAAACAAAATATAAGTATGCAGCTGTTTCGGGCGAAGTCTTACTCCTTACTAGATGATGCAATAACAACATCTGGTACAGCGGGGGGAGCGGGTGGGATGGTCCGGCGCCAATCCGCGCGCCTGAGTTCAGACCTGTATACTGTTGACGTAAGGGAATCAATTACGCCGAATATTCGGTTCGGTAAAAGTTTTACCGAACATTCGGCCGAATGTTCGTATTCGGTGAAACCCATGTTCGGCCCATCCCTAATTATCACCCAAAGCGTAATCACACAGCACGACTAGCAATAACAATAATAATAATGACAACTAGAGTAAAAAGCTTAGTTCGCAAAATTACAGCTACAAGGATGCATGTGTTTGCTCTCCGACACATTTCCAGCTCATGTAGGCAGGGATTGTGTAGGAGACCACACACGCCAGATAAAATACATAATTGTCACAAATTTACATTATTTAACGAAAACAGTATTTAAAGTGTTACAAGATTAAAGAGGGTTTGCGTGATTCTCAGTTTTTATCCGTGTGTCATAACCAGCGACTGATTAAGAGTTCTGACCGCCCTAGGCTAATTATAAGAACGCGCCCCCGCCTGGTGTGTTACGGTCGGCCTAAAACGTAGTATATTAGTTTTGACTTTGTTTACTAGTGTGAAAATTTTAACATGGTCATACTACCTATAAAATATTCAGATCAATATGCAAGCGAAACTATCGTTGTCCTTTAATCTGCACAACATTTAACCTTAGGGTCGCAAACCATTTTTTTAGCTGACCGTGCATAAAGGCAAATCTCCTCACGCATTCGACCAAAATCATAACAAGTGACTGCAGGCTACCAAGTAGAAAACCAAATCCATGTCGTGTTGTCCGCATGACTTGTATTGGCTTAGTTTCTATAGACAACTTAGTTGTTGCGGCCATTGACCATGAGCGTGGTCATCTAGTGTACCAGTTGCTTCGATTTTAAGTATTTTTTTAACATTTGCACTTCTGTTGTTACTCTAGATTAATAGTGCATGCGTAGACACGCTCCCCCGTTCCTCGCGCCCTAGGCTGCAGCCTAATTAGCCTAAGGGTTAATCAGGCCCTGGACATAACTTTACATTAATTAATTTCACGATGTAATATAAACACAATCTAAAATATTCACTTATTAAGTTATTAAGAAAATGCTCTAATTTAACATATATTTTTTCCAAATCATTAACACTACTCGTTTAGACGAGATCTTCAGTATACAATCATTAAAAGTCGGTTACCGTCGCCTTAACCACTGCGCCGACCGTGCCGACGTGTTTGATTGATATGTGTATATATATTACGAGCTTGCGGTTCGTCACAATAAAACCTGCCGATTTAAAAACCAAAAATGACACTTTAACTAAACAACGCTGATAACAACTCAAACACACTAATTATAAAACACAACTGCACTACTGATCACTCTAAAGTCGCACTTGAAGATCGCTTAATCGTTTGAAGTTTCGACTGACTCGGTTGCGATGCATACTGGCCTTATACATATAGTCCTTAGATCGTTCCAGAACCTTCTACTGTAGAAACATCTAGAGTGTTCGAGTGCATACCGGCCCCAACAGACCAGATGTCAAAAGTTCTAGCATCGAATTCTCTAGAAGAATCTCGAGTCTACTAGTTCTGCTACTCGATACTAGATGGCGCTAGTGGTCACTAGTTCTGCTATTCGATACTAGATGGCGCTAGTGGTACTTAAACTTGTTTCGATGTACCAGGCATTAATTGTGGCGCGTAACATATATATAACTTCTTCTTTCACAGCTATCAGAAGAAGAGAGTCTACCAATTTGGTTGTGTTGGGAATGTACCGCACAGATAAGCCGCTTAACGACGTTCAAGCAACAAGTTAAAACCTCATACGCTTTGTTTTATGATTATTTAAAAAAGGTAAGTTTTGACCATTCAATCTATCATCATCATTTCAGCCGAAAGACGTCCACTGCTGGACATTGGCCTCCCTCAATTGGAGGGGGGGTTGCCATAAAAAAATCCAACCTGTTCAATGTTCCAATCCAAGTTGTGAAGTGTCACTAACAGAGAGTGTTGAAAAAGACTTACAAGCCTGGTGTCATAATTTTTGCAAAATGGTCCCAAGTTAAAAGAACTGTCGAAAAGTTTATGAACAAAAATTGCAAATGGCTAGAATCTGACATTAAATGGCCAGATTCTTTCAAGGAGAACATGCTCATTGAGCCTAATATCGCGCCTAATATCCACGCTTATCGGCAGGCGGGTTGGCGATCGCAGTATGGTGTTAAAAATGCATAAAGAACGCTGCTGCCCATTCTCTAGTAAGTCCCTTAAGTCGCCTTTTACGACACCCACGGGAGGAAATGTTCCGTGTGGCGCCGGACGTAAAGAATATTCAATCTCTGTTTGTAATATCAAAATAACAGCTTTTTAGGGTTCCGTAGTCAACAAGGAACCCTTATTGTTTCGCCCTGTCCGTCCGTCCGTCTGTCTGTCCGTCTGTCCGTCCCCAGCTTAGCTCAAAGACTCTTAGTACTAGAAAGCTATAATTTGACATAGATATATATCGATCACGCCGACAAAATGGTAAAATAAAATCATGAAAAAAGTAGTTATTTAGGAATGTTTTTTTTTTTCACTTACCCTATGATGTGGGGTATTGTTGGATGGGTCTTTCAAAAATATTGCGGGTTTGTGAAACAATTTTTCGATTAAGGGATACGTTTCTGAAATATTAGGCTTTAAAATGCAAATTTTTGTTAGAGTTAAGTGTCCCTCCCCCGCCAGCTAAATGGTTGTACTTAGATATGTAAAACAAAACACAGCAGTAGTATATATAACGAATTTAAAAGGAAATCTATCACAGCCAAGTAGGCGTCACAAGTTACCGAGTAATAGTCAACCAACTTACATTTACAGTTGAAAAACATGTTCTCCCATACATTCCGTATGGAAGAACATGTTTTTCAATAACGATATTAAGTTTATTCTTGGGATAAATTTATACCAACTACGGAACCCATCATTGTGCGTGGTCCGACACGCATTTGGCCGTTATTTTTTTTTTCTCTACAAATTTTTGGTGATACAAGAGAAGAAAAAGAATCTCCTTCGAACATTGAAACCACTACAAAAAACCTTTGTATGTTTCAGAACACGAATCTGTCAAAACTACAACCGAAACCTAGACTGACAACACACGAACTACACAACTTTGCTATTCAAAACTACACAGAACAACAACCATTTAAAATAATAAAAACGGAAAACAATGAACGACCACACTCCCCAGACAACCCAGAAGAATACAACAATACCTGTGACTCAAACTCAGATGATGAAAAACTAAACAAAATACAGCCAAAAAAAGAGAAACATTTAAACAGAATATTAGGAGAGTTAAAAAAAAAGAAGAAACGGAAAAAGAAGAAAATGGAGTTGTACAGAGAAGTAGAATTAAGTAAAGAAGATTTAATGGAGGATAGAAGATTAGCGATGTTGAGAGAAGATTATGTGAATGCTATGTTCAGATGTGAAAAGTGTATTATGTCTTTTCCTAATGCTGAAGATTTGAAAGATCACGTCAATGTGAAGCATGAATTGGTAAGTTATTGAGGCGAGGTTCTTGAAGTTCTTGAGGTGGCAGCTGGGCGCAAGTAAATTGCGTCGTGAATTTCGTTAATTTTGGGTTGAAAATTTTATGTTTTACGATATTAACTATGTTAAACCCGACGGACATTACATCATCATAGACGTTTATTTTGATGTGATTTTCAATACATAATGTGGTATAATATTGAAATAAAATGATTTTAATCTACAAAATAAGGGTATGTTTGGATTTTTTTTCTATCTAACGAACTTTATCTTATTATGTAACGAGTACCCGACGTACCTACATAAAGGTCTCAAAAGCAACATATCATTTTTTCACGTGTTTAATCACTACCGTTTCTAAATAAAATTACATTTCCTAGAGGTTAACTTGAAGAACCTCGCCTTAAACTTTGTTATATATACTACTGCCGTGAATTGGACTGTCTCCTCTGCCTACTCTTTCGGGGAAACAGGCTTGATGTTATAATATCATTTAATATTCTCCACAGAACTCAAAAAACTTCAAATGTGATATATGCGAATGTTCTTTCGCCTCCGAAGTGTCATACAACTACCATAGAAACAAACACGTGCGGCGCTATGAGTGCGGCGCATGCGCAGAGCGGTGCAGCAGTAAGAGAGCTGTCATCAAACATTATGAGATGGTACATTATCATGGGTGAGTGTTATTTATGTGTGTGAGTGGGTGTCATACAACTATCACACAAACAAACACGCGCGGCGCTATGAGTGCGGCGCGTGAGCAGAGCTGTGCAGCAGTAAGAGAGTCATCAAACATTATGAGATGGTACATTATCACGGGTGAGTGTTATTTATGTGTGTGAGTGTGTGTCATACAACTATCACACAAACAAACACGAGCGGCGCTATGAGAGCGGCGCTTGCGCAGAGCGTTGCAGCAGTAAGAGAGCTGTCATCAAACATTATGAGATGGTACATTATCACGGGTGAGTGTTATTTGTGTGTGTGTGAGTGTGTGTCGTACAACTATCACACAAACAAACACGTGCGGCGCTATGAGTGCGGCGCGTGCGCAGAGCGGTGCAGCAGTAAGAGAGCTGTCATCAAACATTATGAGATGGTACATTATCACGGGTGAGTGTTATTTATGTGTGTGAGTGTGTGTCATACAACTATCACACAAACAAATGCGCGGCGCTATGAGTGCGGCGCGTGAGCAGAGCGGTGCAGCAGTATGAGAGCTGTCATCAAACATTATGAGATGGTATATTATCACGGGTGAGTGTTATTTGTGTGTGTGAGTGTTTGTCGTACAACTATCACACAAACAAACATGCGGGGCGTTATTAGTGTGGCGCGTATAAAAGCCAATTACTTTTGAAAGAGTAACCCTGGAGTTTCTTGCCGGCTTTTCGCCATAGGAAACGACCAATTGGAACCGTGCACCTAGCTGCTGATGTTTCATAAGTGCCCATGTGAAATAAAATATTATTTTGATTTTGATTCTTCTTAATTCTGTATTCAGTCCAAACCATTACCACGATAATATATTTTGTTTCAGACCGTCAATAGAGATCGATGTACAAAGCCATCACCAAAATGGCGGCACAACGGATGATGCAGATGGCACCGAGAATAATAGGTAACATTACAACTATAATCTATAAAAAAAAAGTAGTTTCTGTTTCATCATCATCATCATTTCAGCCGAAAGACGTCCACTGCTGGACATAAGCCTCCCCCAATTGGGGGGGTTTGCCATAATCGCCACGCTTGGCAGGCGGGGTGCTTCCCATTCTCTAGTAAATCCCTTAGTCGTCTTATACGACACCCACGGGAAGAAATGGGGTAGTGCTATTCTTTACGTCCGGCACCACACGGCACAGTTTAGTTTCTGTTTGCAATGTCAAAATATCAGCTTTTTACTAATGCTTATACTCGTACAGCTTATGGGTATACAGGAAAAGTTTTTTAACCAGTGCGCAAACTTTGAAAAATTTAACTTAAACGAGTGTTGTTTAACACCTATTTCTTATTTTGACATGTTTAAGTACAAAAAAATTAAGTTATCGTTAACGAAAGATGTTTATTTTGAAACTGGTTTAATGGCAACTCGCCGCGCACCGCGTCGGCGCTGTCAGTGAAGCGAAACGCAGTAGTAGGTACCTATCAGCTGTGCGCCCGCGCAATTCGCCTACGTATTTAAGCGGGTTATCAATCGCTAATTTTATCAGGTTCGAACTAGTTTTTTTAAGTTTAAGCCGTGACTTGAAGTTATTTGAAGAGTAATTCAAATTTTTCCTTCATACTGTCATGGGCTTAGATCCATCAAAATGCAGAAAATTTTGCTGATTTCAAGTTAGACAAAAAAAAAGTATGAATATAATGGAAATGTTCTATTACTGATACTGAAACACCAAAAAAAATTGCGCACTGCTTAATTTTTTTTCCTGTATACGGTACATAAATGCGTTTTAAATTATTTAATTTATGAAATAATATACTCAGATTAAAAAAAAAAATCGTTGCCTAGGTTTCTTTACCACCTGTAGGTGTATCTCTTAAAGTATTTCGTGTTTGAATAGATATACCCTATATGTATAATTATTATATATATATATTTTTTCTTTTCTTGGTATAAACATCTTTTTATTGAAGTATAAAGTCTCTTTTGTTTTGATTTGTATTCTTGTATTCTTTTTTAGGAGCTCGTGGCTAAGTAATAACAGCCGCACGGGTCGATCCGTCAGGTTAAGCTACGCTTGCCGGGGTTGGTCAGTGGATGGGTGACCATCTTTACATACCGAGACTCCTCCGTGCCTCGGAAAGCACGTTAAGCTGTTGGTCCCGGCTGTCATTCGTGGATCTTTGACAGTCGTTACGGGTCGTCAGAAGCCCAAAAGTCTGACAGCCAGTCTTACCAAGGGGTATCGTGTTACCCAGTTACTGGGTTGTGGAGGTCAGATAGGCAGTCGCTCCATGTAAAATACTGGTATTCAGCTGCATCCGGTTAGACTGGAAGCCGACCCCAACATAGTTGGGAAAAGGCTAGGCAGATATATATATTCTTTTTAACTTTTGTGTTGTCATATAACAACAGAATGTGTGTCTTTTTTTTATGGGAGGACACTGGCTCCTGCAATACAGTTATTACTAGTGCAGGAGTCAGAGAATTCTATATTTTGTATATTTGTTTTTGACATTCAAAAGTGCCATTTATGTGCCTATTTGAAATAAATGCTTTGACTTTGACTATGTCAATATATAATATAATAATAATATTTTTATTTTTTTCTATGACTCTTTTCACAGTACAAAACAGTCATCAGCGACATTTTCGTGCGAGTTGTGCGACAAGAGTTTCAGATGGAAAGCCTCTTTACGTAAACACGTTGAGACTCACCGGATACAGAACGGACAGAAACGGAAGCCTTATTGTGAGCCGTGCAGGTGAGAACATTTTGATTATCTTTTACTTTCCCATGCGCTTATACAGGATAAGTTTAAAACGAGTGCGTATATTTTAGGAGGTGATCAGGTGCATAAAACTGGACAACTTTCCCCAAGGAACATAGGACGAAATGTAAAAATTGAAAATCGACTTTTCATACAAAGTGACTTAGGGCTTTCAATACCGGTATTCCGGGATCCCGTAATACCGTGATCACGGATTTTATTTTGGCCTTTACCAATACCGTGATTACGGTATTACAAACATTGGTTCTGAAAATTATGTGATCTTATTCTCACACTTGTTTTCACCAACGCAAGCGTTCCGCTGTTATCTTAAGCTCACCCTCCCGCGCCCCGCCTGAGATAATGCCCGAAATCGAGCTGACGTTTCTGTTATTGTCAGTCAGTTTCGCAAAGGCGACGGGATAACGTGTGACTGTGACGTTGTAAACTACTAGCGCGTATTTTTGCTAGTTTAATTAGATTACCGTGGTTGCTGCCTCGTCGTGTCTTACCCAAAAAGTTTTCACTATGTTCCTAATTCCTAGTCCTACCTAAATAATCAACCAGTACCAAATTGTTATATAAGAGAGCTATATATAAAACGTATTTATTTTATTATTTTCAATAAATAAGAACAGTAAAGACTGATTTGAAAATAAAAAAACACGTATTTTATTGGTTTTATTAATGTCCTATTTGAACTTGCGTTCAATACCGAATTACCGATATTGAAACCGGGATCACGGTATTGGCTTTTCCAATACCGGTATTGAAAAAATCCGGTATTTGAAAGCCCTAGTCACGTGACTTATGTTTGAATGAGAAGTTGAATTTTATTTTTTAGATTTTAACCTATGTTCCTTGGAGAAAGTTGTTCAGTTTTATGCACCTGATTACCAACAAAAATATACGCACTCCTTTTAAACTTATCCTGTATAATAAAATAAATCGTACCCATGATCTATCACCTAAAAACAAAGGCTTGTAAGAGTGCTCTAGTTCAGTGGTTCCCAAAGTTGACTGGACCGCGACCTTCGTAACAAAAACTTCCAAATTCGGAACTCACCTCGTGGCTGTCATATAGAAAACAAGCGTCGGACCACGCACAATGAAGGGTTCCATAGTTGGGATGAATTTATCCCAAGAACAAACTTAACATTGTAGTTGAGAAACATGCTCTCCTATACAATCTTGTATGG
Organism: Dryobota labecula; assembly: GCA_947523025.1. Taxonomy (NCBI): domain Eukaryota; kingdom Metazoa; phylum Arthropoda; class Insecta; order Lepidoptera; family Noctuidae; genus Dryobota; species Dryobota labecula. Next base: position 6,055,709 of record OX383314.1, read on the forward strand.
GGGAACATGTTTTTCAAATGCAAATTTAAGTTGGTCGACTATTACTCGTGTACTTGAAAAGTCTACTTAGCTGTGATAGTTTTCCTTTTAACTGCATTATTTATACTACTATCGTGAATTTTTTCACCTATGCGAAACGGTTATAGCTGGCAGTGGGGGGGGAAACTTGACTCTAACAAAAATTATCATTTTAAAGCCTAATATTTCAGAAACGGATCCCTTAATCGAAATTTTTTATCACAAACCTGCAATATTTTTGAAAGACCCATCCAACAATAGCCCATACCATAGTGTAGGCAGAAAAAAAAAAAAAAAACATCTCCACTTTACATGTACGGGAGGTACCCTAAATAACTATTTTTTTCATGATTTTATTTTAGACTTTGTCGGCGTGATTAATATGTATATCCCTTAGCTTAACTAACCACATAGAGGCAATATAAATAACAGTGACATGCATTTATTAGCATGTATTTCGAAGTATTGAAAGGATTATTTCTTAACACATATAACCTCAAAATGTTTGTTTTCTTTTGAAATAAATTCTTTCTGCAAGCTGTCAGTCATTAAACTTTGTCTTCATGGGCATATACTTGTAATTTAGAACACGCAAAGTAATTTTCCTTTTTTTTAGTTCTGGGGCGAACGATGTATGGATGCAGAACAGTGTCCTTTCCTAAATATTAATTTTCTTTTAAATTTAAATATTAATTTTTTTCAGGTTATCGTTTACAAATACATCGAATCTTCAGAAGCACGTGAAAACTAGTTCTAAACATCAAATACAATTAAAACTTAGGTAAGTGAAAATGATTTTCCATGAGTTTTACTACGTTTGCAGATTTACTTCAATACTTTAATTGACAAAAATAAAATTGATTACTGAAACCCTAAAAACATTATCTTCCTTTTGGGCTTCGCCACAGTCTGATAAATTCATGGCTTCCACATTGGCTTAGGTCGTAAGATATGGTACCAGTCATCTATAAGTCAAGATAACAGCTTTTTACTAAATGCATATGAAAGAATATAAGTATGGTACTAATAACAAAAAAACAATTTTTAATATTTTTACAAACAAAATAATGAAAAATCCATAAAATTCTGGACAAAATCAGATTCAACTAGGAAAGTATTGACATCCACACGGGCGAAGCCGCGGGCAACAGCTTGTAATATTATATATTAATTACAACTTAATACTCAATATTGATTGCTGCCATATGTGAACTTAGGTGGTAGGTTTTATACTTGATACCTCCACGCGATCCCGAGCAAAAGGCTCTTGACAGACTGATAGACAGTGTTGTGGACCGACCAACCTCATTATAATATTAGTATTGGCAGTATATATATATATTTTTTTTTTCGATATATAGTTTTTTTTTTTTTAACTATGTAAAACGTATAGTAAAGATAAAATATTATCATTAGTCTATTTTATTTAGTAATCTAGGATCTAGTGGCTTCCATCCTCCACGGAACTCTAAAAATTATACTTCTCGAATACAGTGCCTTAACGTATCGAATATTTCATCACCAGGAAACTAACAGAATCTCTACCCGAAGACACTTCAAACCCCGAGAAACATCAACAGCGTATAGACCAGATAAAATGCTCCGTGAACAGCGCCAAAGAAAAGTTCCCGTGTCCACAGTGCGATAAGAAGTTCCAGTGGCGAGGGAATCTGCTGAGGCATCTTAATAGCCATGTGGCGAGGTGAGAAGTAGTCTAAATATTATCATTTGTCACTAAATAGTGCCACAGAAAAGTACCCGTGTCCACAGTGCGATAAGAAGTTACAATGGCGAGGCAATCTATTAATGCATCTTAAGAAACATGTGGCGAGGTGAGAAGTAGTCTAAATATTATCATTTGTCACTAAATAGTGCCAAAGTTATCGTGCCGTGTTTGTGTATGTGCGTTTAAATGTTTGTAAACGCAACCACGATACAGGAGAAATTCCTAGTGTCGGGCAATATTTAATAAAAAAAAAAATATTTGCTCTGTCTGCTTAGCGCCTTAATTACTGTTGGGATAAAAAATTATGTATGTTAATAATGACAGAAATCGATTCATTAAACGACTCTTAAGGCGCAGATCCATCGCGGCGCATGCTGTGCACGAGCACGCGGCGCATTTTAGCTGCGTGGATTCGTTTGTTTGACCACGTGGGTTCACGTTTCCACTGCAGTACACACTATACACGAATATTAACCCACGATTGTAGCGTGGCCGTCCACGGCGCACGGAGAGTTACGCACGTGTTTTCTGCAGTCCAAGGACACGTTATGCATGAATTGACGTCACGTGGCTTGCTTTATATGTTGCCTACGTAGCTCAACGCCATGCACGCTGTACACGTGGTACCAAGTGTGCGTAGCTTCACTGCAGGAGGTAGGATGGGCGGGGAAGCGACGATACGGGTTGAACGACATTGGTCAAGTCTGATATTTGTCAAATCGAGCGATTCGTCAAATTTGATTTCACTATACACGAATATTAACCCACGACTATGTACAACTGTATCGTCGGGTTGAACGACATTGGTCAAGTCTGATATTTGTCAAATTTGATATTAGTCAAAGCTGTAGTTCGTCAAATCATCTTTTTGTCCAATTACAATATTTGCCAAATACGCTATCGGTCAAGTCCATGTACAATCGAAGAAAATATAAGTTTTGAATTCACATAACTTAGGTACTTGTAGGAACTGTAACTGTACTGTGTGGTACGATGGTGTTCATTTGCACAACACCACATGATGCAAATGAACGCCATCGCACCACCAACGCAGTCGAGGCTTGGCATCGGAGATTAGGGAATAAAGTAGAAGAAAAACATAATAATCATTTTCATTTACATAAGTATTTAAAAAAAAAAGTAGCGAAATATTATTTAAATAAAGTTAAAAGAGAAGATGAGAAGCTTTAAAACAGTTGTGTTGGGTATGAATTCTATGTAAATAAATATAAATTGAATAAACGAGTTAATGAAAAATATCATGAGGTACTTTAATTTTTATGATTGATTGTACTTAAATTACTTGAACAATAGCGTATTTGGCAAATATTGTAATTGGACAAAAAGACGATTTGACGAACTACAGCTTTGACCAATATCAAATTTGACAAATATCAGACTTGACCAATGTCGTTCAACCCGACGATACAGCTGTACATAGTCGTGGGTTAATATTCGTGTATAGTGTGTGCGATGAGATACACAAGCCGTGTAGCACATGCACAGCGTGCATGGCATTGACAGCGTTGAGCTATGTAAGCGCCTATTTGAGCAAGCCACGCATGTATCAATGACGTCAATTGATGCATAGCGTGTCCGTGGGTTGCCAGTGGACACAATCACATACATTTCCTTGCAGAGCGAAGCTTAACACACGTGAGTAGCTCCTTCGTGCGCCGCGGTGGATCTGTGCCTTTTAATCTTACTTTAATAATTAATTCAGTGCATTCATTCAGTTACACATTGTATAATTCCAGAGCAAATGGCGAGCTAGTTTGCGAGCCGTGTAACAGGACATTCTCGTCTATAGCAACCTACAAGCAACATATGAAAATTAGTAGAAAACATGTCAGCGAGAATGATTTCAAGTAAGTATAAAAATTCTACAAGAAATGTTACGTTGGTCTTGTTTTACAAGCTTGACTGCTGAAGTTCTTTGTTCGATTCCTAGGCCGGGCGGTGTTATTGGGTTTTGGCATTAAGGCTCCCACATACTGGCGCGATATCGCGGGCGCGACAAGGGTCGCGCTCGCAATATCGCGCCAGTCTGCGCGAGCCTTAAGGAAATTGTTTGTACAGGCGCCAGCACATCAGGGCCTCAAGTCTGCTATTACAATAGTGTCAGAATGGTCAATCATTGATTTCATAATTGTTGATTCCGACAAGTTTGGTAATCTAATCAAAATTTTCTATTTTGTTAAGTACCTGGTAATTGTTGAAAGGCCTACACTGTCCTCCCATACCTATTAACACTGTTATTTGATAATATTGTAAAGCCAATTATTTTTAAAAGAGTAACCGTGGAGTTTCTTGCCGGCTCTTCTCCATAGGAAACGACTAATTGGAACCGTGCACCTAGCTTCTGACGTTTCATAAGTGCCCATGTAGGTTTATGTGAAATAAAATATTTTGATTTTGAATCTACTAATATAATGGCGTCATTATGACTTTCCAATGGTCAGCCATTGACACTCCATTGAAAGAATTGGTAATCTCGTGCATAATGACAAATGAAACTTCCTACTAAACTTCCAACTTCCTACTACTTCAGATTGCTTATAACACTAATAAATAATATGTAAAAATATATATAAATGTAATCTGGCATGAATAAATGTTCAAATGTAGTAGTAGTTTTTCGAAAATCATTTCTACTAACGGGTTTTATAATAATGGCAATACGACAATGCCATTGTCATACTTCTATTACGAGACCATTGACCGACCAATGATCGACCATTAGAAATTTAGCAGATTACGAACTTTTAGCAAAATGACAATGGGATCGTGTTGGAGTGACGAATTTATAAAAATAGCAGACTTGGGCCCTTGGTTATATCAAACTGTAAAGTTTCTTCAAACGATTTTAAACCTTAAAATATTGGTGGTTAAGTTCAAAATCGAATGAGATTTGACAATTTGTGGTAACTTGAAAAGCTGGCAACTGTACCAGCACGGAATCTGGGTTTGAGTCTGGTTATTGGCATTAAGTACATCGGACTTGAAAATAGCTGGCAAAATATTTAAAAAAAAACTCAAAAACCGCACATTTTTCATATTGAGACACGAAACAACAAAATTCGATCTAAAGATAAGCGGCCACATTCTTCTAGATCAGTGTTTTTCAACCTTTTTCATAGTGTGGCCCCCTTAGTATGGAAAAATATTTCGCGACCCCCTACCCTCCGCGGTTTCTAAATTGGAATTCAAGTCTGTCACTTTGGTTACTTTTTGCTTAAGACTGCGCCGAGTGCACAGTGGCGCCCTCATCGTTATTTCGGTAATTTCTTTTATTTTAGAATGAAAATGCAGAAAATAAGCTTGTCAAGTTGTGCTTCACAAGACTATACGTTATTATTACTACAAACAGTAGTTTTAAATTGTTATGTTTTATTGTAATCATTAAAACGGAAAATAGTGGCCACTAAGCTCCGTTTTAATGATTACGATCGAAATTTAGAGAACGAGTCAATCGTATGTGTACAAAAAAAATTGGTTAACGAGAAACAGGCGCAACCATCACAATAATGTGAATGGGTGCGTATGTTCAACTTCACATTAATAATTCATGTGACTATTAGGTATTTGTAGATTTGTGTTAACCTAAGCCTTTAACAAATATAACTTTTTGAATTTCTTACTATAATTAGGGTTCCGTACCAAAGTGGTAAAAAGGAACCCTTATGGTATGACTCAGTCTGTCTGTCTGTCTGTCACAGCTGAATATCTCAAGAACTACTGATGCTATCAACTTGAAATTTACAATAGTTTTAGATGACATTTGCCCAACTATTTTGCAAATAAGAAAGAAACAAAAAAGATTTTTTTTTTTTGCAACAGGGTCTGAAAGGCGGTCTTAAAAATTCTAAATGCCGCTACTAGGGCATATGAAAGAGCGCTATTTGCACATTCTCAAAATTTTTTTTTATTTTTCTTTAGGCCGCATAGTTTTCGACATTTGATGAAAAATGTAAAAAAAAAAAATACTGATCCCCCCTCGTATCTCCGAAGTTCGCATAAAGATAAATCTCAAATTATTTTATGTGATGGAAGCTTATATAAAGATTACAGGAAAAATAAAACTATGTCTCTAAATAGCACACTTTTTCAGAAATCAACAAAAATTAAATTAGTTCCTTTGTCTGTCAATAGATGGCGCTGACCTAAAACTGTAATATTCTACACCGCAGTGTTAAAATTAACTGACGAATAAAGACCTCGCCGATGAAAATTTAAAAACATTTCGCGGTTCACAACCAAAATATCCTCCTTCCTAGCTAATCGCAGGTTGCTTTGGGTGAAGCACAGTTGTAGTTTTTTCTGGGCACATAACTATTTAGGTCCTACTTATACGAATGAAGCTTATTATTATTATTATTTATTGAATTCAAGGCCAACACGGACCAATTATAAAAACAAACTAATACAAATACAATTAAATCCAATTTCAATACAAAAATACAACAATACAATACAATACAAATCAACACAATTAAAACAATATTTCCACATTAGCCCGTACATGTACCATGTCACAGTGATACATGTACTGGCAGTCGAAACGCTGGGCGAAGGCACTCAGGATACTGTTCGGGCTGACCCGCACCCTGCGCACCAGGGATGTGCACCGCTTGCGCATGGTTGTATAAAAACAATCCACGCGCGCTTCGGCGAACATCCCCGAAGCGCTACAGAAGCGAGGCAGCCCCAACAGCACCCTGAATGCATTATTGTATTGGACTCGTAGAGCGCTGTACTGCTTTTGCGTATAATTCACCCACAGACTGCTCGTGTAGAAGGACGTGCAAAATGCCCTGAACAGGGTGATCTTGACGTCTCTTGAACATATTATGAAGCTATATATGATGGTACGGAACCCTCGGTGCGCGAGTCCGACTCGCCCTTGACCGGTTTTTTATATTTATGAGCTTTAAATTTTAAAGTAACGGCGACCCCTTTAAAAAGGCTTGGCGACCCCCTAGGGGGTCGCGACCCACACGTTGAAAAACACTGTTCTAGATCGTATTTTGTTGCTTCGTGTCTCAATTATGAATTATGAAACTTTATAAAAGGTATTAGAACATTCTAGACACACTTACCGAGGTCGCTATTGAGCCGTTTTTCATAATTCCTTCTCAGTCACGAGATAATATTTTTTTTAAGGGAGTGGTGCTAGTGGATCATATTATGCGGTCTGTGTTCCCTTCCACATATAACCCGTCTGCTTTTAAAGCAAAAGTGAACAGGCATCTTCTGGACACGCTCGTTCCATCATTGCCCTCATCCATCGCTTTCTATCAGCCGAGATCGAGGTCAAGAATCGGGGCCTTACTCCCGACAGCATCGAGTTCTGAATCAATCGAATTGGATTCGAATTAAATGCCGATCCATACTCTTGAATCCGACACTAGCGCACGATCGTGCGGTGGTTCGAAGCGAAACTAACTTTGATCGAAAGATTCGTTAGGATCGAAAAGTTCGTGCTCCGCACGCCATCTGACAGATAGATATCGAGTTGTTGGATCAAAACTGAACGTCAAATTACACGATATCAAAGAAGCTACTTTATTCAGATCAACTGAGATAACGACCTAAAAGACAGAGCTCTTGACGATGACGTAGTCCACCGGATACGCATAAAACGACGCTGATAATACTCGAACCTATCGATCTTGGTTTACGATTCGAATTGGTTCGGGAGTAAGGTTTTAAATCGAGTTCGGATCGAAAAGAGTTCGAATCGGAAATAAAATCAAACTCGAATCATTTTCGGGAGTAAGGCCCCAAGCCCAATCAGTAACAAAAAAAAATAAAATATTATCGCACTTATTCGTCATTTTCATTTATGTTCACGCTTGCTATTCACAGGTACATGTGCAGTGACTGTGGCAAGCGTTTCGCTAACAAGACTAGGCTCAAAGATCATGTGAACTGGGAACATCTGAAGAACTACGTACATACTTGTCCTGTGTGTCAAAAGGTAAATATGACCCGTCTTATTTAAAAAAAAAAATCGCAGTCATAAGGACTGCCGACAGAAGTGAAAACTCAAATTTTGTGTCGTAGCAAGAGTCGCTTTTAATTCAAATGTATTTGCAGAGTGTCCCATCTGTATTAATCTGTGTCACTAGTACTAGGTGCGGCCTGGTCCAGAAAAATACCTAGTACGCATACCTGTTCTTAAATACGTCTTATGTCTAGATATTACGACGAATGATGATGTTTTTAGTGGTGTATTTATCTTCTTATATTGTATTTGTTCGCAGGTATTCAAAAGTCATACGTCGCTGTACCTGCACAAACAAGTGGTACACGGGAAGGATAACGCGGAACATTTGTGTGATCACTGCGGGAAACCCTTTCCGGTGAGTTACCTCAGGCATGGGGTCTCAACTCGGAACAAATTATAATTAGTCTTGAAAAAAAATCATAGATGGCAGCATAGGTAACAATTATGAAATTAACAATCAACAAGAATCGTTAAACGGTAGATTTAGGCTGAGGCAAGCACGTATACCTGAGCTGCGCACGTATACCCGGACCGCGCACGTATACCTGAGGCATGCACGTATACCTGAGCTGCGCATGTATACCTGAGGCGCGCACGTATACCCGAGGCGCGCTCGTATACCTGAGGTGCACACGTATACCTGAGCCGCACACATATACCTGAGGCGCGCAAGTATACCCGAGGCGCGCACGTATACCTGAGCCGGGCACTTATAAATGAGGTGCGCACGTATACCTGAGGTGCACACGTATACCTCAGCCGCACACGAATACCTGATGCGCACACGTATACCTGAGCTGCGCACGTATACCTGAGGCGCGCACATATACCTGAGATATGTACGTATACCTGAGCCGCGCATGTATACCTGAGCCGTGCACGTACACCTGAGGCATGCATGTATACCTGAGCCGCGCACGTATACCTGAGTCGCGCACGTATACTTAAGGCGCGTACGTATACTTGAGCCGCGCACGTATTACCTGAGGCGCGCACGTATACCTGAGTCGCGCACGTATACCTGAGGCGCGAACGTATTCCTGAGGCGCGCATGTATTTCTGAGCCGCGCACGTATTACCTAAGGCGCGCACGTATACCTGAGCCGCGCACGTATACCTGAGCCGCGCACGTATACCTGAGGCGCGCACGTATACCTGAGGCGCGCACGTATATATTTATAGTAAGCGCATCACTTGAGACCTGCTACCGCTGGTCCGATATGGCTATTTTTGTATGATTGTAATAGTCCTAATCAGGTTGTTACGGAAAGTTTCCTGGAAAATCTTCATATTGAGGAAAAACTTAATGTCTTTTTTGTATGAATTATTGAAATTTGGACAGGACAATGTCTGGCTGGCTTTAGATATTATAGAGTTGATCTCATTGTATTTGTTCTTATTCATATAGTACTTTCAGCACAGCAAATGTTTGCATAGAAGCTCTTTAGAGGTATGAGCAACAGGGTGTAAAGTTCAGTCATACTCTATAGTAAAGGGAGCATCCTCCGACCAGACAGGTATTGTGTCTGGTGGGCAACTGCCCAACGGTTGATGTCGGGATGTTGTATATATGCTAGTCGCGCGGTAAACTCTGATAGCGCGATGCAGGATTTGTGACGTCAGGTCTTTGATGCGTAGTTCGCATGTGGCGTTGTTGATACCGCTACAACCTACAGTACACCCTCAAAAAGACTTATACAAGGAGTAATTTATTTATACAGGATAAATTTTTAACCAGTGCGCAGATATTTTTTGGTATTATCAGTAATAGAACTCATTTCCATTATTTGTTCAATACTTTTTTTGGTCCACTTGAAATCAGCAAAATATGGATACAATCTATTCGTAATAATATCAATGGGCGAGCGCACAGCTGATAGGTACCTACTACTGCGTTCAGCCTCACTGATCGCACCGCGTTGCGCGACGAGTATCCATTATACCAGTTTCAAAATAAACATCTTTCGTTAAAGATAACTTCATTTTTTTGTACTAAGACATATCAAAATAAGAAATAGGTGTATAATAACATGCGTTTAAGTTTAATTTGTCAAAATTTACGCACTGATTAAAAACTTTTCCTGTATATTTATTGTATACCACATAAATACGTTACAAAACCTAAATCAAACACAAAAAAAAAACTGTATTAATATGATATTTATAATTAAATATTTGCATGTATTATCTTCTACAATCTATGTTCTATAATAATTATGGAGTCAATAAAACATTATACCACATTGGATACAATTTTTTGTGCTACACATCGACACAATATTTTGTAACAAAGGTTTTAGACAATTCATTGAATCTTTGTCCGGTTATGCATCTTCACAGGGCTGGTATTACATGTAGGGCAGGAGGGGAAGGGGATTTTATAATCCAGATTTTGTTAAAATCAAAGTCAAATCATTTATTTCAAATAGGCACGTAAAAGGCACTTTTGAACGTCAAAAATTACAAAAATAGTTCATTGATTTAGTTGCCCCTTCCAAAAGGTAGTTATGTATGGAGAAGAATGGGCAAGAAACTCCATACTTACTCTTTTAAAATGTTAACAATAGTTTATATACATTAATTAATAATCATAGGTGAAAACGATGTACCTAGAATAAAAATTACTATACCACAATAGGTATAAATAATGAAAAGTGAAGTAATGACAGACAAATTAATAAATGCGATAGATACATGGTGCTCACATATTTACAAACATTGTATTTGATTTTCCTAAAAAATTAACATTTAATATAATAAGTCAGTGTGTGAGTTAATTTATATTAATCACAGAAAATAAAATTAAAATCATAAAAATTATAGATTATACAGTCAAATCAGCAACCAGTTTGATTTTGTCTAGACTCTAAATTGTCTTTAGGAGCAGGACCAGCATGTTTCCAAGCATTCTTATCTTAGATATAATCCTTTAATTTGTAAATTATGACCTACCTTTTCTTTGAATTTCCAGAACCAAGCCAAACTCCGCTGCCACATGCTAGCCTTGCACAGCGCGCAAGCCGCGTACAAATGCAGCACATGCGGCGCGCGCTTCAGCTGGCTCTCCTGTTTATCGCGACACAACAAGAAGCTACATGTTCAACAATAGACGGACGAACGTTACACAGTACAACAACAAGCTAAATTGAACCTTCTTGCAACAGCATACAGTTCAAATTCACATGCTAGCCTTGCACAGCGCTTAGGCCGCGTACAAATGCAGCACATGCGGTGCGCGCTTTAAATGGCTCTTCTGTCTGTCGCGACACAACAAGAAGCTACATGTTCAACAATAGACGAACGAATGTTACACAGGACAACAACAAGCTAAATTGAACCTTCTTGCAACAGCATACAGTTCAAATTCACATGCTAGCCCTGCACAGCGCTCAGGCCGCGTACAAGTGCAGCACATTCGGTGCGCGCTTTAAATGGCTCTTCTGTCTGTCGCGATACAAAAAGAAGCAAGTTCAACCAAACTTAACATTGTAATTGAGACTCTGTTCTCCCAGACATTCCAACTGCAAATCTAAGTTGGTCGACCATGTGAGTTTTTTTTATCTTTAAATATTGCATCTCAGAGTTAACCATGAGAGGTTGAGACTTTTTAACCGGACTATCCTGTGGTTGCCATAAGCTCCTAACGAAACTTAATGCCTCCAGCCAGGGCGTAAAAACTTATAAACTAAACGACTGCGCGCTAAGGGCACCCCCTGTGGGGTACGAACCTCGGCTTAGGGCAGAGTCGGAGGGAGGATGGCAAGGGACCGACGGTGGCTGGATAAAATCAGGGTTACGATTATTATCTGGGGAATTTAAAGCTACAGGCTCAGCTATGGCGCGTGCTGGCGCTTCGCTTACAAGCAAGGGACGGGGAGGACTATTTAGTCGGGGATTTCACGCGGGGCCTCGGCGGCGAGGTCGGAATGACGATCTTGTAGTGTGTACTCTCTTACGAACTGTACTGGTTTCCCTACGACTCTCCTGGAGAAGAGTAATGGGGTCGTCTGGGTCGGTCAGTGTGTGATAGTTTCCCTGTTAACTTCTTTATGTATACTACTACAGTGACTTTTTTCACATATCCAAAAACAACCATTTAGCTGGCACATTAAAGCTTAATATTACGCAAACGGATCCCTTAATCGAAAAACGGTTTTCACAGACCGGCAATATTTTTGAACGGCCTATCCAACGATACCCCACACGATTGGATAGACGAGAAAAAAAAACACAACCCCTTTATGTGTAAGGGAGGATTTTTATTTCAGATTTCGTTTTACCACTTTGTTAGCATGATTAATATGTATATCCATACCAAATTACAAACTCAAACTCAATGCATTTATTTCAATTAAACCATTTACAGGCACTTTTGAATTGTCAAAGAGACAGTCAGTTAGTCAGAGTCGGCAAGTTGAAGCTAGATGCCCATTCCAATACGTAGAACCAATACGTAGTTTAGTCCTGTCAAATTAATCAGCGCCTGTCACTACTCCATACAAGTTGAGACGCGATTAAAAACTTGCCAACTAAAATTACGTCAATTTACGTCAAGCGCTGATTAATTTGACAGGACTAAACTAAAATTTATCTTCTGTCCTTTTCTTAATGAAATAGAAAGAAAAAGATGCACTGAACTTAAATTTAGTTTAGTTTGTGAACAAGGGAATCGGCACCAATGTATTTTGATACTTAAGTGAATAAAGTGAAGTGTGTTCCAACGATTAAATTTGTTTTATTTAACACTAACTTTCTACCCGCGACTACACCTGCGTGGAAGTCAACTATACAATAAAACATACTCGATAATAGTGTAGCTTTCTTTCAATGCATGAATTTTCGTAATCGGATGAGCAGTTTCAGAGATTACATCTTACAAACGGGTACTCTACATAACTACGAAAAACTTTATTCCGTCAGTCACAAATACGAATGTCAAAATACCGATTTTCATAATTCCGAATGGTTCAAAATTCCTAATATCCTAACTCCGACTTATCATTCATCCTATTTTTATAATTCCGAAATTTCAATATTCCTAACGTTTATAATTAACTAGCTTTTGCCCGCGGCTTCGCCCGCGTCGATGTCGAAAATTATCCGACGGGAACGTACTATACCGGGATTAAAAAATAACCTATAGGTTAATCCAGGTTATAAACTATCAGTGTGCCAAATATCATCCAAATCCGCTTCATCCCACTTTTCTATAAAAAAAAATTGCTTCCAATTTACAAGTCCGATGGTGCCGATTCCCTTGTTTCCAAATTAAACTAAATTTAAGTTCAGTGCATCTTTTTCTTTCTATTTCATTAAGAAAGGGACAGAAGATAAATTTTAGTTTAGTCCTGTCAAATTAATCAGCGCTTGACGTAAATTGACGTAATTTTAGTCGGCAAGTTTTTAATCACGTCTAAACTTGTATGGAGTAGTGACAGGCGCTGATTGATTTGACAGGACTAAACTAAAATTTATCTTCAGTTCTTTTCTTAACGAAATAGAAAGAAAAAGATGCACTGAACTTAAATTTAGTTTAGTTTGTGAACAAGGGAATCGGCACCATTATCAGGTTATATGTTCATCTAAATATGATTCGCGGCCGTATCAAATATGTATTTACAGAATTATTATCATAAAAAACGTCAATACAACTCTCTAAGTTCAAAAAATCTGTTTAAAAAAAAAAAAAAAAGTTTATTTTGCACAAATAAAACGCACAGGGGCCCAAGTCTGCTATTTTTATAAATTCGTCACTCCAACACGATCCCATTGTTATTTTGCTAAAAGTTCGTATTCTGCTAAATTCATAATGGTCGATCATTGGTCGGTCAATGGTCTCGTAATAGAATTGTATTACAATGGCATTTTGAACATTTATTCATGCCAGATTTCATTTATATATATTTTTACATATTATTTATTAGTGTTATAAGCAATCTGAATTAGTAGGAAGTTGGAAGTTTAGTAGGAAGTTTCATTTGTCATTATGTACGAGATTACCAATTCTTTCAATGGAGTGTCAGTGGCTGACCATTGGAAAGTCATAATGACGCCATTATATTAGTAGATTACCAAACTTGTCAAAATGACATCAATGATAGACCATTAAATAGCAGACTTGAGGCCCTGGATGCACGTATTGGATAGCTATTTTTGAAACAGTCATTCAATCAGATTACATATACGAACTTAAGAGAAATGTATTACTGATTCTGACTTGCCCCTTATGAATATTTAACATCACACGTACGCTAAGCCGAGCAAAAAGAAAAAAAAAAGTCAGAAAGAACGGCGCGCGATGCGATGCGGCGGGGAGAACAAGAAAGAACAATGGGCAAAACGTCCCTACCCTTGTAGCACTCCCGTCTATGTATCAAATGAAAGTACTTGAAAAGTGTATTATTTCATTGTATGACAGCAAACCTGTGTAAAACATGGGGGAAAAAGTTATTGAGACTTACATAATGTTAAGTAGAATTCATGTATGTCTTCAATTTAATTTAATTATGTATGCGCTTATTGCGTCGATGTATCATATTTTACAATAAACAACGCGCGGCGCGACTTATGAGTAAGCGAGGCAAACAGAATCAGAGTCAAACGAAAGCGCGCGCGCAGGAACAAAGGCATTTTATTACCTGGCGCTTTGCGGCTCACCCAAATTCATGTTACGCAAGCAGGAAAAAAAAAAGTTTTATTTCCAAATAGGCTGGGAAACTACATCACAGTAGAGAACGTTAACCGCCAGCGAGCGGCATTCGTATCAATGAACGTCGTAGCTGATATTCCGTTTCCTGTCCTCACCGAAGAAGACGTTATTTTATTTTGTTTGGAAACCTATCATTTGCGCCTGGCACTCTGTTATGTTAGCGAACACATGCGAGGAGGTGTATATAGTATGGAAGTGTGCATGACACCAAGTCCAAGGCCCACCAAGTCCAACTGTTAGTGCAGCAAGCAATTGGTATATATATAAATAAATAAATAATAAATGACACAGTATGACATCCAAACGGAAGATTGTATGCTCCTGAGAGGTAGTATCTCGTTGAGTTACATCTCAAACAAAACTTATTACAGTTATTTACTGATCAATTCCACCTTGCAGGGTAGATCTGCTATAAAAGAATATTATTGCTCATGCTTAACGGGTATGAGAACTGTTGGTGCTTCCGCACATACCGTTAGCATTATCTGGTATTTCGGTGTCTGCCAACATTTAGACAATTTCGTAGGTCCTGCAAGTGCCTAGGACGATATTATTAGACATAGCCGAAATACAATATAGTATATTTGGTTCACATTCGTTTATTTATTCATCCTCAGACATAGTTTATTAATTAGAATACAGGAAATTAAAAATAATTAAGTAAAATAGTATTATACAAAATACCATATTCTCGCATTCTCCCATTCATTCATTCATTCGTTCACATTTGTTATCTTTATAACAATATACATGTTTCCACCTAAAACTTAAGATGCTACAAGGGTAGGGACGGGGTTCATACAAAAACGCCCATTGTTCTTTCACGCGCACGAAGTCGCTACGACTCTTATAAATAAATTTAAATAAATTAACCGATCTTGCTCCGAATATAATATGCACCGGTATTCATTATCAATTTAAAATTGGTTCAAACTTAAAGAAGTAGAAAATTCGAATGACGTCTGACAATAAGAAAAGTTATTTTTACTCAGTACCTTTCTTTTAACGATTAATGAAAGACATTCCTTAAAATATTGTTTTAATTCCAAAAAAAAATTTCTTCATTTATTTACAACAAACATCTTTGCTATAGAATTTTAAAATGGACTATTGTAACATTCAATTTATTTCAATTTTAAAGTGAGTTGTTTGTATTAAAATAAGTTACAAGTAACCTAAAATAATAGAATACAAATAGATATTTTAATCATTAGGTAAATGTAACTATGGAATGTCAGTATGAAGAAATTTATGTGACAGAAGATACAAAAAGAACTGCAAGTGGGAATCAGTGGCAGCCATTTCTCAGACAGGTAAGTACCTGAGTAAGATTGCAAATTATATTTGTATAGGGCACAAGTTTCCGTGACCAACTTAGAAAACTTTAAACATACTTCGTTCAACCAATTAGACGGGAGTAAGGACAACTTCCACAAGTAGGTACTATCGAAGAAGTTCATATCTAAGCACCTTAAAGACTATTTCTGCTTGCAGCGCTCGGCCGCTATAGAAATCTCATCAACCAATAGCATCGCAGCATCAGATTTTTGATGCGTCCCTTGTTTTTGTACATGAACAAAAAAGACAGTAAAAAACCAGCTGAGGTAGTGCGTATTTTTTCAATGGAAATAAATATCAATGGACCTTCGTTCGGTCGTAGTTCGAGCACGTTTGGGACAAGTTTATGGGTTTTTTTTGACGAATAGGTTTTCTATGCTATCAGAAAAGTATAACATTAGCATCCAAAGTTGAGTAGATTTCTCACAATTATATAGGAGTTTTTGGGTGAGAGGCGGAAAATTTCCATAAAATTTTAAAAGTGCAAAACCTTTGTTTTAAATTAGCTCTAGTCATAAACCCCTTTTCAAGGAATGCACCTAATTACAAACCTGTAGACAAAGCAGTTTGATTGAATAAACTGGGAGCTTACTCATGAACCACTTAAAATTATTATAATCCGTGCCTAAAGAAACACTTTATAATAATATAAGGTCGTTTCCGCATTGGTCAGTGCGGTATCGTTTCGGTATAGTATGCTCTGCCGCAGTAACGCACTGCTTTCATTTATGAATTAGTGCAGTAGTGCTTAGATCGTTGAAATAAAGGCGCTCGCCTATATTTCAACAATCTAAGCTTTCGGTACCGATTCGGTACCGGAAGCTTACCGAGCGCCTATATTTTTACCGAGTATACCGAGCATGCTGTAAAACGCGTGACGTGAGCGGGTAACGCACTGGATGTTTCTACACAGCTGCAAAAAGAAAAAAGTATGTCGTATTTTATAAAATCTACAGTTTACACTTTCATTTTTTGGGATACCCCGATACGGCATTCCATAATTGTATACACAAATAATGAGTGTCATAAAAGTTAAAATACAAATTTCTAAGCCAAACAAATATCAACAATGTATGACTAAAAATAAAGTCGAAAATAAATAACCTAAAATGTGCACCTTTTTTCCCTTTAGATACGCTCTCAAGTGTACGAATTCTCCAGATGTTCCCGGCTCTCAATGGTTACGTAGAGACTAGAAAACTATTATAGGTATTATTAGTTAAAAAAAAACAATACATAATCACAACAAAAAAAATTAATATGTAATTATAATCCTGTAAGGGTTCCGTTTTTTCATGAACCCTAAAAGTTACAAAGTGTCGAATAAATGTAAATAATACTAGGTTACTATTTCAACGACAAGGCGAAGCTGGAAATAAACAAACGAAAAATAATGTCGCCTTGTTCCTTACAAATAAACATGGGGTCATATCTTAATAGTGAAGCTAAGAAGATGTCGTTTTTCTGTTGGTAAGTAATTTTCAAATAATATTTCGATATTCAATTTAAATAATACAACTCTAATAGAGTATTATGAATTTTTTGCCATAGTCCACTAAATGGTCGACAACAGGCACAATTACCAAGTGCCCATTGATATACTTAAATATCAATGCGTGTGCCTATTATCGAGCATTTAGTGGAATCGCAACTTGTTTGAGAAGAAAATTAAATGATGTCAATTTAAAATAATAATAGAAACAATGTAAAACGGAGATAATTTAATTAAACTTAATATTTATGGTTTTAAATGAAAATCCGATGGACTAACATATCGACGGACAGACCAACCGCTAAACGGATGTGGCACGCAAATAATTTTACTAAATGTTTTCAAATTATTTTACAGGCCATTTTCTTGCTGCGAAGCCAGCACCAGCACAGGTGGAAGGGAACCGCCATCGCTAAAGTTGGCCATGCCGCCGCAGACGCCTCCGCCACCGCCCTCGCCCTCGCCCTCACCGCCATCATCATCCGTAGGGTGCCAATGTGGTGCGTGTGAGGCACAGTTGGCCATGATGACGCCACCACCAGCGCCCCCGCCATCACCCGCTTCGTCAACAACACCCGCAGGGTGCCAATGTGGTGCGTGTGAAGCACGCCACACTGTAAATATATTTATTTAGTCTTAAGAATTGTTTTTTAATTTAAAAAAAATTCAATATTTAATAATGTAAGTGTTTTTTTTTACCATTATTACTAAATAATAAGTATAAGTGCCTAATGCCCGTTTTAACCAATACTAAGTGACACTTAAATGAATCGCTAAATAAAAGTGCACTGTTGGACTTTCAACGCTAGGCTCAGCGCTAAGACTTAAGAATCCAACAGTGCATTTTTATTTAGCGATTCATTTTAAGATTTTATGGGTTTCCTTTCATTTAATTTAACATGTTTTGTCAGAGAAATTTGATCCTTATTGACACTATCAATTGTTGCCATAAAAGTACTGGGCGTTATTTTCGGATTTTAGCCGGTTCGATTCCCGAGTGTGGCAAGCAAATTTTCAAAAATCTTTGAATGCAGATCTGCTTCGTTATATTTATTTATATCTTGGATTTTCGACTCTCTGCTTAGCGCCGAGAGTTGAATATCCAACAGTGTGATTTTTTGGCGCGCTTGGATACGTGGTGGATGCGCTCTGTTGGGTTTTCAATGCTCGGCTCAATACCGAGAGTTGAAAATCCAGTGTACGAAATAAAATCGCCGCGATAAAAATCCGTCCGTGCGAACCTGGGCTAACATATTGATTGACATATTGATTATATTGATGACATTGATTATAATGCCTACCTTTAGTCTTCGGCGCAGACGTCGCACTCGTCAGCCGGGTAATGAATATAGACACACGCGTGACACACTTCACACCAATTGTCAAAATTTTCTAAAAAGTCCACCAAATTTAACTGGACGTTCATATCCAAAATAAAGTGGTGTGGACGTCCAGCCACCGGAATTTGACCATTACATAAAAAGCATGATTCTAATAAAATAAAATGCACCTCTTGCCAGGGCCAAGACAATTGACTAATTAGAATATCAACGTAATCACTATAAGTAAACCAATTATCCACATCTAAAAAAATATTTGCCATGATGTTAACTGTTGCTGTGCATTTAACGAAATAAGACGTTTTCTGAGTCTACGCCGCAACAAAGAGACGCCGATAGTCGCTATTACTCTTGATATTTAATCCATGCCCAATATATTATAAACAATACTTAGACAAAATTATTGAATGAATAAATCTCCTTTGTTCATAAAATGCTGACAAAAGAGAAGCGTTGTTGGCATCGACCATACAGCTGGTCGATGCTTGTCGGACCTTAAGTGCGTTTCAACACAACGGGTGTTTAACAAAAAATCTGTTGTCATGGGTTAACTGTATTGCAGTGAGTTGGGTAGTTCTATGATGAACTTAAGTAAATCGAAATACACCGTAGGTGTTACCTAATCATTTGATAGAAAAAAACGCCAGTTGAAATAAAGAATATCTTTTATTGTTAACTAGGAATATACTAAGAATAATACTACTTAGTAATACAATAAAAACATTTTAACTAAACACCTTAGCCTAATGCTAACTAAACCTATTAATATTATATTACAATACAATAAAAAATACTATTTATGACTATACAATATACATACTAGGAATAATACTACTAAGACACACACACATACACACTGTACACAATTTGTTACTAAAAACCTAAGCCTAGTATTTCGTCATCGCCCCACCTGCATCTATGACTGAGTCACACCGCGCTCGCATCGACTTTATTAAGTTTTCGCAAAGGTCCGAGCCGCGAAGTGATTCCCAAACCTCGTCAACATGGGCGACTAGTGCTGGTTTGGTCCTTTCACTCCTATTATCCCATCTCTGGACCATAATACCCCATAGGTTTTCAATGGGGTTTAGGTCCGGAGAACGAGAAGGCCACGGTACCGATCGTATACTTGGCTGCTGCCGGATCCAATTTTGCACCAAGCGCGAAGTGTGTATGGGACAGTTATCCTGAATAAAAACAATTTCAGGCACTTCGTCCTCTGGATACACCACTCGCACTGTTGGCAAAAAGGTATCTTGCAGCAAACGCAAATAACTTTCACCGTTTGCCCTCCCGGGGATATAGACGAGTTCCCCAGGACCTGCCGCACATATCCAGGCCCACATGTTGACCACTACTCTTCCTGACTCTAGGTTTGGTAAAACATTTTGCGTCTCGTACCGAGTATTAGCCACACGCCATAAATGCCGACGACCTATCTGGCTGGACCTAAAACTTTTTTCGTCGGAAAATATTGCGTGTGAAAAATCGAAATCTCTATAATCTCGAGCGAACCGGACTCTAGCATCTTTATGGGCTTGACTTAAAACTATTTTGCGAGCGGGCTTTCTGCTGTGTATGCCCGCCCGGTGTAATGCATTTCGGACTGCTCTAGTGGTGCAGTCAAATTCTTCTGCAAACAGTCTGGTGGGCGTAAAAGGTTCTTCTTGAAACGCCTGAACCATTCTTTCCAATCGCGGCGGGGTTATAATCCTCGGAGTATTGTGTGGAGGTTGGCTACGCACATGTCCTTCGCTGTCGTACCGCCGGAGCCATAGACTGACAGTATTTCTCTGTAAAAAGTAAAATAACTTTACTTAGCATTTAAAAAAATTGTTGACACCTATTAGTTTAAATAAAATGGACACGAAATAAGTCATTCGCTTTTTGCACAAATAGTTACAATAATTTAAATAAATTGTTTAAATGGAATTAAACAATTGTTGATGCTATTTTGTATACTAATTAGTTTATTACATATCTAAACAAATTCAGTAAAATATTTTAATTAGTTTTAATTGAAAACAGCGCTAAACCTATTAAAACATGATAAACAAAACAAAAGACTCACTGTCGTATGCAGCTCCTCGGCAATTTGACTAACGTTTAGTCCTTCCTCCCGCAGAAACAAGATTTCATGCCTCTGTTGTGTGGTGAGACGGTATGAAGACATGGTATACACAAACACTACGTTAGTTTATACTTGGTACCGAAAGCTCTGCAAATTTGCAACTGAACACGAGAAATTTGTTGAAACAAAAAGTAAAGTATAAAAAAATAAAAAAACTTTCTCATCTTTGTTTCTTTTGTTCTATTCCTAGTGTTCGAAAAAGGGTCAGACATCTGTGATCATTGGAACAGAGATTGTAAAACACACGAACAACAAAAAAACTTAAATGACAAAATATTTGCTATGTATTTTCGTTTCATTGGTCGAGGCCAAAAGGGGCGTTAAACAGATGTGGTCATCGTGCTCACGGGATTTTGTTTTGAAATTGCTTAGATATGAACTTCTTCGATAGTACGTCGGGGTTCATGGACGGCTCATATGTCCATGTATGCGGCGTGCGGGGTCCCTCCATAGACAAGGCTTCCCATCAGGGCTTTCACCCCGAGAATCTCGGTCTTAAAAATTTCAAAAGTCTCGCTCGATCATCATAATTTTTTTTTTTTTTTGCGGAACTAAGGGTAATATCAGGCTATCCCAGAACATTAAAAAACAAGTCTTTTAAATAGGCGCAGATATCTAACACTTTAAGTACATATTATGTAAATGATTAAAATCTTGAAATAATTCGGAATTCTAAAATGTAGTAACTAGTGCTTCCAAAATTACGGATTTGCTAATTACGTAACTAGTTACGCATTTTGATGCTTCAATTACGTAACTACGTAATTACGTACTTAACTGTTTTGATTTTTTAAAGCACGATAAATTCTGGGCTTATTACGTATTTTAGAAGTAATAAATCAAACAACTTCAAATGAAAAAAATTATAATATTAAGGAATTAAAAGTAAATTACAGATTAAAATGATAATTTTAAAATTAAACTCAAAATCAAAATCGTCAATCAAATCAAAATGTAATATTTTGATTTGATTGACGATTTTGATTTTGACTAAACTCAATCAACAATTCAAACAAAACATGTACCACGCACAAATGGTTTAAAAGTAAGAAACAATATAAAATATGGTTATTTTTCCAATCTTTGTTCTTGATAATATGATCTCATAAATGATAACGAATGCAATGTTCTGTCACCAAGGGAACTTCTTAGTTTAGAACAAAGATAGCCGGCAGAAGAAAATGCCCGTTCTGCTTCAACACTAGTAGGCATTATACATAGTAAATAATTATAAGCTGCTGTTAGGAAAACTTCACGACCGCCGCCAGTGCTATCGTAGATACACATTTCAACTCTGATGATGGATTCAAGATCTGTGTTTACTCCAGATTTGTTTACTGTAGACATAGTTTTCTGTATTTCTTTTTCTAGTTGCTGTGCAACAGTCAACTCGTCGCCACAACCATCATTAGCATCATTGTCACCTGCTTCGGAATCTAAACTCATTTGTGTACTTGTAGGCGGTGTAAATTTGAGCCTTTCTAATAAGTTTGCAACATATGTTCTAATATAATCCGACGTCGGTTTTGTAAAAGTTTCTGTTTCTTCGGTTTTATAATATTCTTCATTATTATGCAAATACTGCAAGACACCAGACACATTTGTTCGCCTTTCTTTTATTCTTTTTCTAAGGGATACAGCAAGCTTGTCACTGAGCCCATTGGACTGAGCATCAAGCTTATTTAACATAAACTGAAGCGCAGCATCTGCTGCTAACAAATTCGAGTCACGGCGACACAATGCCATCACTGTAGTTTTTATTATATCTAAACTATGATGAATGTTATGTAGATCTTGTATTTCTGTGTCTGTGAAACTTATATTTGATTTTAAGTCTAATAAAGCCTTAAATAAACTTGATTTCAATTTCAGAAATCGTCCAACCATATCTGATAAGCTGTTCCATCGCGTTTTGCAGTCTAGTATAAGATCGAGGCTTTTACCATGCTCTTGTAAAGAATATTTTTGCAACAAATCGGTCTTCAGTGGTGATTTTTTGAATGATTTAACAAGTTTTCTTACTTTTACTATAATATCTTTGTACAGAAACTCTGGTTCTAGAACTCTAGGTACTTCTATGAAAAGTCCGCCATCGTTTTCTTCAATTTCTTCAGTGTCAGTATCTGAAGCTTCATCTTCTAGTTCTGGTTCAGTAGTTGTACTTTTCCGTGTCTTATATAATACGTCCAGCACTGCAAGTTGTATTCCGTGAGCAAAACACAACTGATGGTGACCATCAAAATTTTTGCCCATTTTAACCATAACACTGGCTCCGTCCGTTGTGAATGCAATTATATCTTCAAGTTTCAAATAAAAGTCATTTAGATGATTTTCTAACAGTACAGTTCCAACGTGAGCTGGCATTGAACCCTTTATCCTTACTAGTCCTAAATTTTTATATTTAGCTGGTTCTAGGTCTTTATTATGAATATTTATATTCATATACCTCCGGTTCCGGGTAGAGGTCCATTCATCAAACGTTATAGTAAACCGTTTTTTTTGGGACTTCATATCTTTAAACTGATTTATTAATTGTTTTTTTATGGCACAACTCTGTTCCAGGACAATTTTGGTAATAGTTGAAGGAGATTTCGGTAGATCATAGCCAGATTTTTTGAAAACATACCTTAGATCTTCAGAAGTACAAAATTTGCTTAATGGGATGCCATCCAATGCTGCCATTCTAGTCACTATAACGTCCAAGGAATACTCAGTGGAAAAGTAATCCGTTAGTTTAGTTTTCTTCGATGGAGGTTCTAAACTTTTTCTTGCTTGAAAGCACGATGAAGTACTTGCCCTTTGCGCATCTTGCTCTTGTGACATCTCGCCAATATGTTTAGCACGCATATGTGTATGTAGTGCTCCAGTAGCACCACCAGGAGTCTTCAAAATTTTTTGACAATGTTTACATTGGACACTTTGCCCATTTTCAGCCCTCAAAAAGTGTTCCCATATAGCTGATTGTGTGCGTTTGTTCAAAAACTCCTTATAAATAGTCTTCTTTACTGCAGACCTAAAACAATATATAAATATTTCATAATTTAATAGTTAGGTAATACATATAAATAGCATCTATAGTTAGGCACTACACTTAAAACGGGATACATTTACATACGTACCGTGAACTCATAATCAATGTCTATTTGCACAGACATCTAACAAGCAACAATAAAATAAAATCGCACATATTTTTTTTTTTTTTTTAAACGTCGCATCACACTAGGAATTACTGCTGTATCGTGGGTGCACTCACAATCATGTAAACTAACATACACAAGACACCCAGACCCGGAACACCTATCTGTAGGTCATACAAATATTTGTTCCGTACGGGAATCGAACCCGTGACCCGCAGCGCAGCAGCCAATCACTCAACTACTGCGCCAACCGTGCCGTCAACAATATAAAATCAACTACTAAATTATATGTATCAGTCAATTTCAACAACTCGATTTTTTACCTAATTTCCATGGACATTTTCATTTTCAGGTTTTGTAAAAACTTTAATAATAAAGCGCAACATATCCACATTTTATATACATTTTCTAAAAGGGGATTATATAATTATATTACTTATAGAGTTATTTGGACCACCGAAATTGGCGAGCCACAGAAATTTTATTATTGCCACCGAAATTGTATTGGTGACATCGAATCATTTTAATAAGCATTTATAAAAATATAACGTGGTGTACACATGGCCACAAATCAAGCTGTACATTTCCGGTATAAGCTGATCTTGCATTGAATAGGATTTCTGTACAATGAGAGATTACCTTATACTGGAAATATAAAGCTTGAAATGTAGCTGTGCGTACTATTGCTTAAATCAGTCTTTCAAAATTAGCAATCAAGCAAGGAACTGATTATGTTTTTTACCCTACGATGGGGTAAAATTTACTTATAATTATTTATCAAACTTATATTAACAACCTACACAAATTGTAACAAAAAAAAAAAAAAAATACCTGCAAAACAGTACAGTTTTAACTTAATAATATTAATAACAGAACTAATATCAAATCCTAGGAATGAAATAACAAATTCTGATTAGCATATGATTAATTTGAAATTAACAAAAAAATCCTAAACAAATTACTTAAATATTTGTGGACATAATACAGTTAAGTTTAGTTCTCAAAATCAAACAACACTTTTTATAATATTTTCTTATTGTCAGAATCTTAAAACTCTATAAGTTTTTTCTATACACGGTCAATCAGCATTAATTTTGATACCTTGAAGTATCAAAATGACAAATTAACAACTAATTTAATAATCATAAGAGCAGCTCAATAAAAGCCATCGCTCTGAAGATAAACTATAAGAAAAAAATGATGTTAGACATAAATGAACTTTTAGGTACATAACTAAGATATTAAGAAATATTATTTAATCAAATAATCACTAACATGACGAAAATCTTCAGCAAATATTTTCATCATCACTATCAAAAATATTAAAATTATTTCTTGTAACTAATTCTTTGGAATACTCAATGTGAGCATCATTATCATTCTGAATGTTTTTTTTTTTTAAATTTCGATTTTATATCACCGTTAATATTTTCGAAAAATGAGGCTGATGGAACTAGATTGTCGTAGTCTATATTGTCCAAGTCGTGTGAAGCGTCAGCTGATTTGATGGTCTTATCTTGAGGTATGTTCTTGGTTTTAAAGTAAAATAATTCAGATCCTTTAAATCTGTGAATTGTTGACGGCTTTAAACTGGAATCTGATTGTGATGCAGGTGGAACGACCGTTGCATTATCCAGGATTTCAATAGGCAATACATAGAAACCTAAATGTTTTCCGTGAATGCATTTTATAGGATTGTAAAGACAGTTTTCATCAGTGCATGACAGTGATCGCATTGCAAGAGCTTTGGATGTTTGTCCGATGGCTTTTTTCCGATGATTTTAAAAGAGTAACCGTGGAGTTTCTTGCCGGCTCTTCTCCATAGGAAACGACTAATTGGAACAGTGCACATAGCTTCTGACGTTTCATAAGTGCCCATGTAGGCATATGTGAAATAAAATATTTTGTTTTTTTTTTACTTTGATAACGTTCTCGATCTTTCTCAGCTTTCTACACAACTTCTCAGCTTTGACAGAGTCACTTTTCATTTTTGTCTTCTTTTTTGCTCTGCAATCCTCTACTTTTTTAACCTTTCTTGAATATCTTTTTTCTTTTTTGGATTCCTAAAATAAAAGAGGTATTTAAAATACTATTGAGTCAATTTAAACTCTCACATTTGATTATGAAAGGAGGCTGTGTAATCTATAACTAGGTTTGTTAAATGAGTTCTGTCAAAGTAATTTCGACATAACAAATATTGTTTCTTTTCAAAAACCTTCATTAACATTAATACAATAATTGATAGGTACAATTTCTGTGGAGTCGTGTAATTTCCGTGGACACCCAGATGCCACGGAAACCACAGAAATTGGCCCACAGAAATTGAAAACGTGGCTATTTTTTTTTAATTACCAGAAACTATCAAGGCTATGACTATTGTTTTCTGTAATCTTAAATGTGTACCAAAGGCTACTTAGCATGCATAAAAGTGATACCTTTATTTCTTGAAAAAATCCTTTTAAAACCTGATCACCGAAATTGCAAAATTTCGTTCCGAGTAAACTAAAATCACGTACTTACATTTTTGGCGGGAAGACGTGGCGATATGGTGCACTACCGTTCTCACTGTGCGTAAGCGCAAGGTTGTCTCTTGCCGGGCAGGGATTTATTGTTCGTTTAAACTAATTGGTGGAAGCTCAGTACGGCGAAACAAAATGACCATAGAAATTAGTAATTTCGCTCGGACAAAACTACTGTTGACATGTGCTCATTAACTGTGAGTCTAAACATTCAAAAATAATTAGCTTCTTGTAGGTAAATTATTACTTAACGCAATGAAAATACTTTTTCCTATATATGTTGGAGATTATCTTCCTGAGAGGTAAATGCTGTGTATGAAAGTGATTGTGGACAAGACACAGAAATTGATAATTCATCATTTACTGATGTTTTTATTAAAAAGTAATAGTCTTATAAACATCATTTAAGTGGCTTCATTTAGATTCAAGTCTCTTTAATACTGAGAAAAAAAATCGTTGCATTATTTGTAAAGCAGCACTGCGTTTTCAGCCTAGACGCGTAAATTTTTCGCCTGAGAAATTCACTCGTATAAACTCTCACACAATACCCTAGAAACAAAGTAAGTAGACAAGTAAAGTAATGTTAAAATAGGTACTTACATTTTCGTTGAAGTATCTCTACTCGTGTATGGTGATATCTACTTAGAAACTTGTAATGAAAAGCTTCTGAAAACCAAGCGTCAAACTTTGCGGCACATACACAAAATCACAAAAGTCAATAAAATAAGCTTAGACCAGGCAGGACAGTATCTCGCAGGTGTACGTAAGACGACTGAGTACCGAGTATTGAGATTGTTTCTAAATTCACGAAAGTAAAGAAAAATGTAGGGAGTTCCCTTAGCTTGCTCAATCCACAATATTAAACTTTATTATCTACGAGGTAGATCAAATACTTGCGAAACACTTATAAACTTTGATTGTGTTACGTACCGAACTATCCACAACCAACGGGGATTCCCTTCGTTTCCCGATTGGTCAACAATGAACTCTATTCTGTACGACTAAGAAATTAAATCTTGCGGACTCAAATTGGAAGTTATAAAATAAACCCCGGGAATTCGGGGGATACCCACAGAAAGGGTTTTGGTGTTGTCATAATGTAAGTCGTAGGTTAACTAAATTAAGGTAAATTGTAAATACACAGATAAACCCATGCCTTTTTCCCATGGAGTAGGCAGAAACTATAGAACTAAATAAATGGGTACCTAAATTAATTAATATTATCCTATAGTTACGTTATTACGGACTGCAGCTCTTCAGTTACGTATTTGTGAGATTTCTAAAATCTGTCCGTAATTACGTAATTGCGTAATTACGTAATTACGTAATGGAAGCCCTAGTAGTAACCCATTGGCTGCCCAGTTGAAAAATACATTTTTACTTGTAAGTCTTAAATTGTTTGGCAAATTTACATAATTAGATTTGGTATCGCTAGTCGGGTCCTGGGCATGAACAGAAGTCATCTATAGTATAGCGACGACTCGTTTGAGGGATGTCAGCACACGAACGAATTCTTTTTCGACTTATATGTTGGGCTTCTGGGCTGCAAATGAGGTAAACGAAGTACGATAATGGTGATGCCAATTCAACCTTATATCTACCCACACTATAAATCATATTTACGTCACACCTGGCCATAATGTGAGTTTTACCGCACGCTACGCGTACAGTAAAACTCGCATTGTGGCCAGGTGAAGACGTAAAATTGTGTACTCACCACGGGCAGTTAAAAAGAAAGCCCTCTATCGCATATTTACAACCCTCGTCTGCGGCTCGGGTCACAAATACCTGCGCTTTCGGGCTTTCTTTTTTACAGCCCTTGGTAAGTAATATACTATTACGTCACACCTGGCCATAATGTGAGTTTTACCGCACGCTACGCGTACAGTAAAACTCGCATTGTGGCCAGGTGCAGACGTAAAATTGTGTACACACCATGGGCAGTAAAAAAGAAAGCCCTCTATCGCATATTTACATCCCTCGCCTGCGGCTCGGGTCACAAATACCTGTGATTTCGGGCTTTCTTTCTTTTACAGCCCTTGGTAAGTAATGAACTAATTCCGTTGCATATTCCAGTTGCTAGTCTCAAGCACGGTTTGGATGATGTTCTTCGGAATTGGTCTATGTTATGGAGCGCCGACCGTCTTCATTCCTCAGTTACGAAGAGAGGCGAACTCTACTGATGCTGTTAGTGATGAAATGGCTTCTTGGCTTTGTGAGTAATATTGAATAAGTTGAATTTCTTGTACAGCACCACCCCATTTCTTCCCGTGGGTGTCGTAAAAGCCGATTAAGGGACTTACTAGAGAATGGGCAGCAGCATTCTCAATGCACTTTTAATACCATAGAAATATAAAAAACAGGAGAAATGGCAAGGGGGCGTTTCTGTGTCCGCTCGCAATGATCAAAATGCTCGCAAAATAGGCAAATGGCGGTCTCCGCGAACTAGTGCGCTTTCGACCGTGATCGTGACATATAATAAGAATGCCGTGTTGTTCAGTGATTTCTTGTAAAAACCGAAGCCAAAACAAAATAAGTATTCGTACATCATGGGATCACTTACCATAAGTTAGTACAAGTATTTAACTATATTTGTCTTTAAAATCATGAAAAACAACAAGTCGTAAAATATTTCTTGATTGTACTACGTTGTTTTTGTTTTCATACATAACAGCGACTGTATTATTTTTGCAATAAATACATTGCTTCTCTTAACCACTACGTAAATATGACGGTAAGTGACTGGACAACGCAATGTAAAAATCACAAAACGATAATTTGTATATGCGGTTCATCGCGTAGTACGGCCGCACTGGGCCTCAAGTCTGCTATTACAATAGTGTCAGAATGGTCTCTTCATTGTGAGTTTTTGACAGATTTGCCATACAAACACTGTCAAATACTCACAATGGCGAGACCATTCTGACACTATTGTAATAGCAGACTTGAGGCCCTGTTTTGCCGCGAGCTAATGATGTGCTTGTGCAGATCCATACTAACGTAGGCTATCGACAATAATGTCGATTGTCTAGTCTAATGAATATATTGCTATTATAGTTTATTCTTCAATTTGTCAACCGTTTTAACCCGGTTGGAAGACCCATGTGAAATAATGTTTATTACACATAGCTTTATTTTCTCATATTGTTTATTTATATATACTTTATTGTACATTAACATAATCATAATAAAGATGATATAGGGCAATCAATACAACTAAAACTAATTAATTGCTTATTAATTTCAAAGTTTTGACTGTCACTTAATGAGTTCTTGCAGTAAACCGATGATATTAATGTATTTTTAGTCAAAATTACGGCCCACGTAGGCTTCCACCCCCCCTATATACCGCCTATGCCTGTGTATACGCACTATAATAGTGTTTTCAAAACCTGTCCTGAACTATATGTATTTTTATTTCAGCATCCATGTTTGGCTTCTCAGCTTTGCCTTGGGTCTTCATCCTCTCTGCCCTTGTCCGCCTCATCGGGAGAAAGAAAACCTTCATCATCGTCTGTTTCAACAGTCTCGCTATGTTTGTAGCTTTTTACCTCAGTGTAACACCTAAACATCTACTGTACAGTGAACTTTTACAAGGTATTAGTCATGGGAGTTGTCTCACAGTTTCTATAATAGTCATTTCTGAATATACTTCACCTAAGTACCGAGGTTTGTTTTTAACAATCAAATCAGCGTCTTTGCTTTGGGGTGTATGGGTGTCGAATGCTATAGGAACTTTCTTCCATTGGAAATATATACCATTATTTGGTTTTATTTGTAGTATATACTCGGTTACGGCAGTTTTTTTCTGGCCTGAATCGCCGTACTGGTTAGCAACTAAAGGAAAGTATGATGAGTGTGCGAATGCTCATAGATGGTTGAAAGGTATAGATGAAAATTCAGAAAAAGAACTGGAGAATTTGATTGATTCACAAATGATAAGTACGAAAAGAGAGAATATAACGTTGAAAAGACTAATAAAAACGCTTAATTTAAAGCAATTATATATGCCGCTAGGACTGTCTTTATTAATGGTAGCACAATACAACTTTTCAGGAAAATTCGTCTGTACTATTCACTCTATAGAAATAATTAAAAGGATCACTAACAACGAATCAATGGCGTATACAGGTATGTTAATATTAGATGGAGTTACAGTATTTAGTTCGTATATTGGCTGTGGATTAACTAGAATTATGAAACGACGAACTTTGTTACTTATTTCGTCAACTATTGGAATTGTTATCTTATTAGTACTTTCTTTAAATTTGTATTTAGTCAAACTAAATGTTATAGAAGAGAACAATTATTTGTTTATAGCATTTCTTACGTCTTATTCGTTGTCCATAAGTATCGGACCAATGATAATGGCCACTTCAATTTATGGAGAATTAGTTCCTTTAAGATTTAAGAGTACCTGTGTAATCATAATCGCATTAACATTCGACATACTCGACGCAACTTTACTTAAATTAGCTCCATACTTTTTCAAGTATTTCGGAATGCATGGCACATTTCTGTTCTATGGGATTTCGGCTGCAATTCTTACCATCGCTATTTATAAGTATTTGCCAGAAACGAAAGACAAGACTTTGCAAGAAATCGAGGAGTATTTTATGGATAAATCTGAAGTTTCATCTGGATTAATTAAGAGAGACAAGGAGAATGAATTGAAAGAGTAGATATAGTTAGGTATCATCTGCCTGCTTTCAGTCTAACCGGACGCAGCTGAATATCAGTGTTTTATATTTATTTATTAATTTATATATACTTTATTGTATATCAGATTACACATTACAAAAGAAAAGAAAAACTTATACAATATAAAATACACAATGGGCGGCCTTATCACATACTGCGATCTCTTCCAGGCAACCTTGGCATGGACAGTGAATTTCTGGATATAAAATGGGGTTGTCATTGGTGCAAATAAAAAGTATAACAGTACAATATCCTATAATATATACACAGATATATGCTATATAATAGATACATAGTACGTACTACGATGTACGGTGTGTTAGGTATTTTGTTGTAATATTTAACACAGTACCCCATAAAAGATGTATGTACTTTAGATAATCTGAAAAATGGTTAATATATTTTATCTTTATTTCTAGTACCTACAAAAATTATGTTTATCACTTATTTTATGAAAAAGATGTAGATTTCTTACATATATAATATTTTCATAAATGAGGTACAGTCATAATATTAATCTTTTTGAATAGTTCCCTGAATGATTCGCGGCGACGTAGCTTATAATTGGCTTTGACAGATCGCTTTTGCAAAAGAAAAATAGATTCAATGACAGCATCCCGACCACACAGTAAAATGCCATTTGAGATTATGCTGTGGAAGTAACCAAAACAAATCAAACATAAATGGACTATGAATAGTGCCTTGAGGTACGCCAAACGGAAAAGCGATTTAATGTGCTTATTAACTCCATTTCAAACGTATTTTTGTTGTGTTAATTTAGCTCGTAGCAACTAGACTATGTAAATTATTTAGATAAAAGAACCGTTGTATATAAAAATGTGACTACTTACGTTTATCTATGTCAAACGCTTTACATAGATATTGAATTTTAATTTATGTATAGGGTAACTATTTTAAAACAATAAATGATTGTGAAATTAAATGTTGTTTTATTTGAGCACAGAATGTACTACATATAAGGTGTATCTCTTCATACACGAAATATTTTAAGAGAACATCTATACAACATTAGTTTTAGTTTATGCGAAACCCGAAACACGTGTCTAGTATTTTTATATAAAGAATTTATGTACAAAATTTTAAAACTGTATCATGAAAAATAACAAAGTTATAAGCTTGTTATGTTACCTGGTTGTCCGTACAAAAACATGCTCACCACGCGGCGCACCCGCGCCGCCCGCGCCTTGCGATCATTAATAATAATATTAATTTGGCAGTAGGTATCTAACCGTACCACGATTGTATTGTAATTAACTGGTGATAACATTTTCCATCACACTTGCAGGCTTTGGACTTTTTCGTAATGGTCAAGTACCTACTTAGTGCCGCTCGGTGTCCAACTTGTAACCTTTTTTAAATATTTTTGGGAAAAAATATAACATGGTGTAAAAACTATTGGAATCGATTCAGTTAATTATTCTGAACAAACTATATTCAGGTTTTGCATATACTAAAAATAATGTTGTATATGGTAAAAAAGCCATAGCAGCGAATTTTTTTTTTATGTATGTGTTTTATATTTTTACATAATTATTATAATTTTAAAATTGCTTGAAACATTTTGAAAAAAAGAAAAACCTTTATTGACTTATTCTATGAATGACCCACCCGGACGCGGCGACTCCGCAACGGTGGCGGCACGAGCGTGGTAAATTTTGTTTTTTTTTAATAATATACTCAGATTAAAAATAAAATAAAAAATCATTTCCATGGCTTCTTTACCACCTATAGGTGTATCTCTTAAAATATTTCGTGTTTGAATAGATACACCCTATATAGGATACTTTTAATTCGTACTACGGATAAAAAGTATCCTATGTGTTAATCTCGGATACCTAAATTGAGGCGTCTAATTTCAAACCCCGCTAAAACGATGTTACCTTCAAGCCGACCTTTTTCTCTCTTTTGAAAGTTTTCTCAATTCCATACTAAGTGACAAACTCATTTCCGAGAAAATCCCTCTCTATCAGTAGGTACTAAATTGAGCCTTTGGAGACTCTTGATATCAGAAGGTTGAAGAAAATACTCGTTGATGTATAAATGTGAAAGAATATATTTTGGTAAAATAACGCGACTTATATACTATTTACAATAAGTGGACTTATCCAATAAAATCGTGTACATTAAATTAGTCCATGATTTACAAAAGATACGACAAATAAAAGTAGTGTATTTTTAACCAATCACACGATAGCGGACTGTTGTCAAATGGTTTCCGCATGGTGTCGCCTGTGTGTTCGTGAGCGGTGTCGGCGCGACGTCACGGCGTGCGCGCCGAAAACATAAATATTGGTGCCTAATAATCCGCGCTTCCCTCCCCGACCCTTGACGACGCTTAACGATGTGCCAGCATGTGGTTTAGCTGAGCCTGTAATCCAAACTCCCCCGATTAATAATCAGAACCCTGATGTTATCCAGCCACCGACGGTCCCTTGCCACCCTCCCTCCGACACTGCCCTAAGCCGAGGTTCGAGCCCCACCTGGGGTGCCCTTAGCGAGCAGTCGTCTAGCTTAAGTAGATTTTAGTAAAAACTCCCCTGGCTGGAGGCGTAAACTTCGTTAGGAGCTTGCGGCACCACAGGAAAGCCCGGTTAAGGAGCAGGAACCCCCAGTGGTTATACCTCCGAGATGCCATACAAAAAAAAAAAAAAAAACCGCGCTTCCTTTCCGAGGCGGCCACCGTCGTGTGAAGATATATATATATATATATATATATATATATATATATATATATATATATGTCAGTGAACTGACTGT
This sequence comes from Dryobota labecula, assembly GCA_947523025.1. Lineage (NCBI taxonomy): Eukaryota > Metazoa > Arthropoda > Insecta > Lepidoptera > Noctuidae > Dryobota > Dryobota labecula. Next base: position 6,089,608 of record OX383314.1, read on the forward strand.
CAGAGAACACGTTGTCGGCGTGTGGCATCTGATACTCCTGTTTCTTTAACGTCTTGTCAAAAACGTGGTGTCAGTTCTTCTCAGGGCTGTTGGCTTCCGTGTTTCTTTATCAGATGTCAAAAACGTGGTGTCAGTTCTTCTCAGGGCTGTTTGCTTCAGTGTTTCTTTATCAGATGTCAAAAACGTGGTGGTGTGCTATGATGATTGTTGTGGCTACAAGCCTCCAACCTTAGACTTGGTAACATAATCCACTAAAAATGTCATGGGTAACATTCAAATACCTCTACAACGGAATCAACCAATCACAGCGCTTGCTTTTTTTTTTTAGCTTACCAATAGAATGGCGGAGCACATTTGACATTTCTTGACAATAGACTTTGTTTACATAAATTATCTGAATTAGAGACTTTGGGTATAGCATATAAACAACATCCTGACATCAACCGTCGGGCAGACGGGTGTCGTGTCTGGTGGGCCCGTGTCGTGTGGTCGTGTCTGATCGGAGGATCCTCCCTTTTCTATAGAGTATGATTGAACAAAATGGCACATGTAGATATATTATATAATCAGCGGAAGCGTGTTCTACAGTAAGTATAGTCAATTACTGCAATTAGCTGTGTACCCCCCATATTTTTTTTTTTTGATTATTGGAATTCATCAAATGACCCCTCCCGCTCTGGGTGGAGCGGAAGGGAGTGTTAGACTCTTACTGACTAAAACCCACCCGTGCTCCTTCCTTGGCCTTTTATGTTCCGGGGCAGCGATACCCCTTTCGGACAATCCCGCTGATGTATACCCCTTGCATCCTTGCATAAATGGTTAAGATTTTTTAGAATACGAATCGATAGTATTTTATAAAATTCTTAATTGTACCTATACGAAAACTATCCAAAACTAGAAAAATATGAAAATTATACGAATTGTTAGTAAAAAAAAATTGGCAGTCCGACAGAAGTGAAAACACAAAACTTTGGAATAACTGTTCTTTTATACATTAGGATTAATTGACTTATTCCACAAATCCCCCCTGAAAATTCCCCCTTAAGTGGAATATATAAAAACCAGTCTAGAATTCACCCCTGCTTATTTCACTAATCCTCCAGAGAATCCCCCTCAGTGGGGAAAACTGAACCCTAATGTAAAAAAAATCACTTTCAGGGGGGTCTTGGAATAAGTTTTTTTTTTTTCAGTCTAATTTTCCCCCCTAAGCGGGATTATTAGGGGTGAATTCTAGACTATTTTTATTGATGCCACTTTTCCTCCTAAGGGGGATTTGTGGAATAAGCCTGATTAGTTACTCAATTTTATTTTATAAAAAAATAAACATAAATGTTTTATTTTTTAATTTCTAACAGGGTAAGTATTTCTATTTCAGAGGCTACCGAGTGCACAGTGGCGCCCTCATCGTTATTTCGGTGATTTCTTTTATTTTAGAATGAAAATGCAGAAAATAAGCTCGTCAAGTTGTGCTTCACAAGACTATACGTTATTATTACTACAAACAGTAGTTTTAAATTGTTATGTTTTATTGTAATCATTAAAACGGAGCTTAGTGGCCACTATTTTCCGTTTTAATGATTACAATAACACATAACAATTTAAAACTTCTGTTTGTAGTAATAATAACGTATAGTCTTGTGAAGCACAACTTGATGAGCTTATTTTCATAATTTTTCTTTGAGTAATTAATCATAATGTAATTGTAACAGAAATTTGTTAGAAAGAAAAAAACTGTTTAACCAAACTTAAACAACAATTTATTAATAAAAGGTTTATATTCAATATAATTCCTCCCCTGGCTCGTACACATGCGGTGATCCTCCTGGGCATGCTGAGAATAAAGTTATCCAGCATTTCTTGGGGTAAACTGTTCCATTCTTGAATAGCGGCTTCCCTGAGCTCTGGCACTGTCTGGGGACGTGGCCGACGATTCCAAACAGCTCGCTTAAGAGCATCCCACGCGTGCTCTATTGGGTTTAAGTCAGGCGAGCCGAATCATAATATAATCTACCGTACCTAACAAAAAAGATTTCCATTTTTCAAAGTGATCGCTAAATTTTTTTGATGTACACAGTATACATATAGCTCATGGAAAGCGTTCGGTGACGATGACGAGAGTTCCATGATATTTGTCCACCCAAAAAGTACACATATATACACAGTGGTGCCGATTCCCTTGTTCACAAACTAAACTAAATAAAGTTCAGTGCATCTTTTTCTTTCTAGTTCATTAAGAAAAGGATAGAAGACAAATTTTAGTTTAGTCCTGTCAAATTAATCAGCCCTTGACGTAAATTGACGTAATTTTAGTAGGCAAGTTTTTAATCGCGTCTAAACTTGTATGGAGTAGTAACTGGCGCTGATTAATTTGACAGGACTAAACTAAAATTTATCTTCTGTCCTTTTCTTAATGAAATAGAAAGAAAACGATGCACTGAACTTAAATTTAGTTTAGTTTGTAAACAAGGGAATCGGCACCATTATACATATAGCTCATGGAAAGCGTTCGGTGACGATCGCGAACCTATAAGTTTTTCCCCTCCCAAAAAACCTCAACCGTTTGAGCAAAGGGGGGTCAGTTAATTGCAATACTGACTGTATTTACTATAAAACACGCTTCTGCACTGAAGTGACGCCCACAAAAATAATTCATTTTATTGAAAAGTTATATCCGATAACATTGTAATAAAAACCTCAATAAATCTTATTCTTTTATTAAAACTATAAGCCGTCGCGCTTTTATGGGAAAATATGAAATCAAACAAAAAAGTGTGAAAATGAGTGGCATTTTTCGTGAAAATATGAAAATTGTAATACTGTTGTTGTCAATAGCTCTAAGTAAGTACCTACTTAAATAATAAAAGTTACCATTCAGATATCAGGGCCTCAAGTCTGCTATTACAATAGTGTCAGAATGGTCTCGCCATTGTGAGTATTTGACAGTGTTTGTATGGCAAATCTGTCAAAAACTCACAATGAAGAGACCATTCTGACACTATTGTAATAGCAGACTTGAGGCCCTGTTAAAGTGCAAGACATTGGTGCCGATTCCCTTGTTCACAAACTAAACTAAATTTAAGTTCAGTGCATCTTTTTCTTTCTATTTTATTAGGAAAAGGACAGAAGATAAATTTTAGTTTAGTCTTGTCAAATTAATCAGCGCTTTACGTAAATTGAGCTCAGAGCTCCAAGAGAGCATAAACATTCGTATTTGATATTCATTTCAACTTGATATCTCCATGCGTTCCTGAGAAAAAGGCTCTTGACAGACTGACAGACAGACATACGGACAACGAAGTAATCCTATAAGTGTTCGTCCACACTGCCGGCCTAGCGCGGTTGCGACGACGGGCGCGAAATATCAAACATATGAAACCGCTGCTTGCGTCCATAGTCCGAGTCCACGGGCTCGAGCGAGATAGCACGCGTAGTTTTCAAACGTTCCTATCCGCGCGTTATGGCCGCACTACGGGCCTAGTCCGCAAGCGACCTAATGCGCGGTTGGCGGGGTTATCAAACCAGTTCGGTCTTATCGCTCGGCGTACAAGCGTAAGTTTTTTTTTTTTTTTGTAAATGGCTATAAATACTGAAGTGTTTATAAGTGTGATTCAATCTAAACCAGCTATATGGCAAAGTAAACATCCTCACCACAGTAATCGCATAATAATAAGAAAATTATGGAGCGAAACCAAAGAACAATTTCCTGATCGGACTATCTAATAAAAATACCAAATCCTCGTCCATAGTTTGCAACCCCTGAAATACGTCGAACCGCTACAACAGGGCCTCAATTCTGCTATTGCAATAATGTCAGAATGGTCTCGCCATTGTGAGTATTTGACAGTGTTTGTATGGCAAATCTGTTAAAAACTCACAATGAAGAGACCATTCTGACACTATTGTAATAGCAGAATTGAGGCCCAGCTCGCGCGTCACTGTGGCCACGGCACGCCTCCGCCGCCGCGCCCGCCACAGGCCCCAGTCACCGCGCGTTCAGTGTGAATGCACACTTAGGGTTCCCTTTTTTTCCTTTTGAGGTACGGAACCCTAAACAGCACCACTTTGTCGGTAATACAAACATATTTTATTGCCGCTGGCATTCGGCGCCCCCTAAGACCCTGCGCCCGTGTGTGCCGCACACCCTGCACCATAGGTAAAGCCGGCCCTGGGCATATAATGTTATGTCTATTAATAATGTAATATTACAGTTTCAGCTTCAGCTAAACACGTGAATCTACCACCCAGAAGCGTGAATGTCGCCTTGGAAACATCATTCCTCTTCGATCCCAAAGACTTGAATGATAACAAGTCACTAGTCAATCACATGCGAAGATTTCTCGACAAACTTTACAAGACCCTCGAACCACAAACGGCACCACAACAATTTAGAACGGAGACCAAACCGCGAGTGCCAGAGGAAAGAAGATTAGGGGAATTCATTGAGGTTAAAGATTTATGGAATTGTATTATGTATTTGTTTCTTGTTTCATTTTATTTCATACTGGCTTTTGCCCGCGGCTCCGCCCGCGTGGGTGTAGGTTATCATGTAAAAAAGTAGCCTATACCGGGATGTCACGTTCGGCGCCATTATCTCATTCTCGTTGACGGTGGCGTTCATTACTGTTGCGAGCTTGCGGTTCGTGACAGTAAAAACTGCCGATTTAAAAACCAAAAATTACACTTTAATTAAGACAAACACTGATAAACACAATTGCACTACTGATCACTCTAAAGTCGCACTCGATGATCGCTTGTCGTTCGACTGTGTCGGGTCGGGGTCCATACCGGTCTTATATAGTCCTTAGAAAGTTCCAGAACCTTCTACTGTAGAAACATCTAGAATGTTCGAGTACATACCGGCCCCGACTGACCAGATGTCGAACGCTATAGTATCGAATTTTCTAGAAGAATCTCGAGTCTACTAATTCTGCTACCCGATACTAGATGGCGCTACTGGTCACTAGTTCTGCTATTCGATACTAGATGGCGCTAGTGGTACTTAAACTTGTCTCGATGTACCAGGCATTAATTGTGGCGCGCAACATTACTTAGGGTCGGTTGTTTAAAACAGTTCCTTAACGTAACATACGTACGTCATAATTATAATAACGATTACATATGATATTTAACGTTCGTTATATACAAAGCGTTATTTCACTGCATAAAAACCGATCGTCAAAGTTCAAAATGCAAGAGAATAAAATGACGTTAACCAGTGGGTATGACACCTGTTATACTGTAATCGTCATTTTTTAACGAATGTCAAGGGCATAATTTTGTGAAACAACGGTTTGTTTTTAGTTAGCGCCATATAAGACGTAGTGTAATAAAACTCACTAAGTGTAGATAAGTACTTTATTTACAGTCACCACAGTTGATTCACACCGAACTGAGCTCTCTCGGCCAAGCGTCCTTATTTATAAACTACGCTTTCCCCGCCAAAATGGACGGTTGGACAGTGTTGCCATTTCTCAAACATAAGAATGAATGATTACAATCTTTAAAAACCCTACAGTAGGTATGTATACGCGTGCGTTAAGTGGACTTGAAACAACCCGCCCTACCCATATAGCACTTTTTGGTCGCAGATATGTTAAAGATGTAACAAGTCGCAAGAGTTTCGTAACTGTTACGAAACATGGTGACTGTGTGGGGTTTGGTCTCTATGTGTGTTAATAGTTCGTACAAAATTTGACCGGAAAACATTTCAGTAACTTTAAGTAGTATTTGTGTTCACACGTAACGTAAACATTTGTGTAGACTTATTTTTAAACACTTGGTGTTTAGTTTGTAACATGTGTACAATCGAGTAAAAATGTGTGGTAGCGGTGTGGTCACCATGTTACTAGAATAATAACTTAAAATTTATATTTACACGAGGTGTCGTAATGTTACGTCATTATTACTGAACAATATATTACTGAAATGTGAATAAAAAAGTCACAATAAGACACTGTTTCTCAAACTGTTTCGAGAAGTGATCAAATGATTGCAGTTGAAAATGAGTAAAGAACCGAAAAGATTCTATGTTTTATTCTATGTTTTAGCCACTATGTTTTATCGCACTGTTCTGCAAAAATGCATCAGAATCCTTTGCAGAGCAACAGTTGTCAGCCAAATGTATAATTAAAAAAAAACATATTTCTTGTTTTGATGTAGTTCATAAAGGGTACTTTAGTACAGCCTTTAATTCCTTTCCAGGTTAACTGGTTAAGGAGTTCGTCCGTGAATAAACATCTCGTTAACTGTAATCCAATCTTTGATATTTTTAACATTCCACTCGTACCGCATATTCTAGAAAAAAATTTGACCTGAAATATTAATAAAAACAAATATTATACCCATTATAACCGTGATAAATATTTTATAGTATTAAAATAACAATATCCATACCAAAACTTTTTCGAAATCCGCGTCAATGAGTTGATCTTCTAGTAATTCTAAGTTTTTTATAGAATTAATTGGAAATTCAATATTCCTCTGAGCTAGTTCCTCATCAAACTTTGTTGATACGGAAGTACCAGCAGCACTAACAGTCTCAATATTAGATTGTATATGTTTCAGAATATCATATAATTTGTCCAGTTGTACTTGCATTGCTTTAAAGCCTCTGTCGGTTTCTTCTTTAACTAGAAAAAATATTAATATTTATTTATTTTTTCTAGTCTAGTCATATTATTTGCAAAACGCACCTACAAGCAAAAAAAAACCAGCGTAGTACGTCGAATGGAATCACTTACGATTTTGGAACTTTAGATTACATTCTTTGAGAATTTTGTTTTCTGCTTGTAACCCACTGTTCTCTGTTATGATTTGATTGAATTCAATCAACCTCAAACTGATTAAAGTTTCACCAGTTTGACTCTCAGTTTCGGGTATTGTTGTTAAATTCTCATTCGTTGCTATTATTTTTGAAGCATCAGTTTCAGTCGCTTCGGTATCATCAATAGTGTTATAACTGGTACTGGCGTGATTGAAATATATATTTGAGTCGTATTCATTCATTTTTGTTTTATTCGTAACATTATCGTTATCTTTTTTAGTTTCTTTATCTTCCATCATTTCAAAATCAGTATTAAAATTTTGTAATTCTTCCACAATTGACTTTTCAGCCGGAAGTTTTCTTTTATTTTCACGATTTTTGTGGTATCTGTAAAAATAATAATTATTTAAAAGGTGATATTTCATGAGATGGCCAAACGAACAAAATATGGATGTTTAAGGTGACCGAGCAAATTTGGCGGAAAAATTACTGGCAATACCTATCTCTACGTACGCTATATTATTATTATTTATCACTTTACTAGTCTGTAAGTAGTTTTTATTTTTCTTTACTAAGAAAATATACTGGGCCCTAAGTTTTCGTTGTGACTGAGCGTCGTGAGTAAAGACGTCATAAAGGTACCGGATTGATAAGGTAAATGCAAGGCAGCCGGGTAAAGGCAAAGACGCGCCGCGCGGCGCTCCTTCCTACCTACCTGATGTCAAACATACTGTCGTATACGTCTCTATACAAAATTTAAATTCAACAACGTCTAAAATGAGAAGACTGATTCTAATGCAATCTTATATATGTAATCAAGACATGAAATACTTTATTAATAATAGTTTAGTTTGAAAAAAAGCGTAAGTATTTTTAAATTATTATAGAAAACTCAAAATCACTAAGTTCGTAAAAACACTGTTAAAAATACCATTTTATATCAAACATGTGGTATTTTACATGCTCTTTGTAACGTGTAAAAGTACTTACGCCATAATAACCTGAAATTAATAGAATCCAATAGTTAAGCACTGATCTACACTCAGTCTAGTAAACGTAATAAATTTCATCGCTTTATCGGTACCACAGTCTTATGACGTGCGTGCGTTCCTTCGGAAGCGCGCAGCTCAACTGACCTTAGACGGACTCGACCGACCGACTCGTGGTCGTACCTCTCTTTCTCACTCTTCACGCACTCAGTTGTATTAAACATTGTCCATGAGCTCTTCCAGTCTAAACTTCTGAAGTGACGCGCCCCACTACTGCATTTTACGTACACAGGGCCGCGGATTTTAAAATAGGGTAGTAGGGCGCGTCACGTCGTCGAATTATTGTCGAATAAAACACGTCGTAAAACTTACCTCTCCTCATCTTCAGTATCCTCAAAATTTGAATACAGTTCCTCTAATCTAATTCCTTCAGCAAAAGTAGCTATGCCTTGTAGTTTCACGACACATTTTAATTTTCTCCAATTCTCCGAAGGCACACTTTTTTCATCTCTCCTTAATAGTTCAAGGTCGCTGTTTTTTCTCGTCCTTGGCCAAAACAGGACAGAGTCTTTGTTGTTGCCCAGTACCCATGTAGGTACTAGGCACAACCGATATAAGGTGAGACGAGCCCTCTTTAGTTAGTACTATACTAAACATAATTTGATAATATGCAGGCATGTCCAAACGTTTGAGAATCGCTGGAAGCAATAAACCATTTTGTAAATTCGGTAACTTTGTAACTACTTCTGGTTTCACGTCGACATATGTCGACATAATCTAGTAACTTCCTGACCAGCTGTGACTAGAATATTTTCTCTAAATAAAATTACGTTTTTGAATTATTTAACAATTTTGTGGTTCATTTTTGGTTCCATAACATATAGTTACTATTAAATATATTACAGCAAAAGCTTCCAAGCTCTGGGAATGTAAAAACTTGTTAGTAAAACTATTAATAGGTTTTACAAACTATTGTTTAAATTATACTACACAGGTTAAATCACAATTTTATGGTGGCGCATTGAAAATTTCAAACTATATGAACAAATTACACAATGAAATTCATTTCCCATATAGATTTGAACAATATAAACAAATTAAAATATGAATAAAAATTTACCTTGATAAACAGTGATGGCTGATGTTTTCTTGTTATTATTTTTTAACTTGTCAGTCACAGAACAAAAAGAGAACGAAAACGAATGAACGAACGAATGATTTCTGAGAAGTGGTTGCAGACTAAGAACAATGTTACCACACAGCAACGTAACTTTAAAACCAAATGTTACTGTGTCGACTGTTCCCCATTTTTAGTCGTAGCGACGGAACTAAGTACACTCAGCGACCAAAAAGTGTTACTAGAATGAATAAGTGTGGACACATAGTGTCGAATTATTTCGTAACGGCTACCACAAAGCGCTATATGGGTAAGTTCCTTGATCTTGTTTCATGTTTGTGATTGTGATTTCTTGGTGATGTGGATGACCGAAAAAATGTCTTCACTTCTTGAAACTTCTTCAATTTTTATTTAAAATTTCTTACAATATTAAACGTCTCATCATCTTAGTAGCTCGGTCGCCATCCTTTTTTCTCTCCCTCCCACACATACTATCTCATTCACTCATCGCTGCATTCATTTCTCTTTATTTCCTAATATTATGATGCGTTCTGAATTAACATCCTACATATATAAGTATATTTTATATAGATAAGTATCTACATGCTTTATGTATGTATGAATGTAATTGCTACACCACTGACTACCTGCAGTGTTTGCATTTCTTGGTGATGTGGATGACCGAAAAAATAGTCTTCACTTCTTGAAACTTCTTCAATTTTTATTTAAAATTTCTTACAATATTAAACGTCTCATCATCTTAGTCCTTTTTTTGTCTCCCTCCCACACATACTATCTCATTCACTCATTGCTGCATTCATTTCTCTTTATTTCTTAATATTATGATGCGTTCTGAATTAACATCCTACATATATAAGTATATTTTATATAGATAAGTATCTACATGCTTTATGTATGTATGAATGTAATTGCTACACCACTGACTACTTGCAGTGTTGTCTCTCCTTCTATTAATCGATTTAAAAAAAAAAAAAATTGTAAAGTTTACGGACGATAATTTTACGTGATAACGTAACACAAGCCGAACGCTTAGGCCGATCGTGCCTGTCTATCGTTTGTTCCGCGCTCTCGCTTGCACGCTCGGCTCAGTCGGAACGTGACAATGAGTCATGCTTTTTCGTGCGTGATGCCGGCTTTCATCGATTTATTCTATGACGTAACCACGTCAAAAAAAAAAAGATTGTAAAAGATCGCTTTTAGCGATAAGACAGCTCATTGTGTCACCAATATGTAACATTTCTACATTTATCTGTTTTTTTTTTTTTTGTTTGAAAGGTGACTTGATCGAGAGTGTTCTTAGCTATGATTCAAGAAAATCGGTTCAGCCGTTTGAAGAATATCAGCTCTTTTCTAGTTGATGAATTGACGTAAGCATCTTCCACAGGTCGGATAGAGTTGAAATTTGGTATTTCAACTCAACTCTTATTTTGGAAGAGAAGAGTATTCTATCTGAAGGAATCGTGGACTGTAGGTTTTCGTCGGTGCTGGAGATAGTAGGCGGAGGCTGGTAGCGGAATTTCAAACTAGTTTTCTTCACTTTTATGAAGTTTATTGACGAACACACAAGAAACACGTCTGTATCACAAGCTTCCAAATTCGAGAGAGTGAGTGAGCACAATTTTAGCGAACAGAACGAATGAACTTATTCTAATTAAAAAATAATGATGGCAAATGTTACCAAGCTTAAAATTAAAGTATATACGGCTTTACTTGCATATTATGCTTTGTTGGTGTTGCCAACACTATCTATATATCTATGTATGTTTCGTAATTACATATTTTTGTAATTATCGGTAACTACTTATTATTCGGTTAAGCAGTTGGTCCCGGCTGTCATTCCAAGATGTTTGTGAGGGGTTTTGAGTTACGGTTTGATTTTTATGGTGTACATTATTAAAGAGTACCTATTCTATCTATCTATCTATCTAAAACCAAAGAAACGATGGATGAACTGTTTGACGGACGATATGGCTAGAAAGGGAGTGACTACCGATATAATAGAGAAGTATGGAAGAAAAATACAAGGTGCGTGGACCCCAAATAAAAAAATCCCAAGTTGGGATAAGGGTAGGAGAATTATGAAATGTATTTTCTACCTTTCTTTCTAGGTTATGCAGAGTATTGGACAAAACTTCCTGAACATGACGGGCCCAAAAATTAAAGAAACACTCGACACAATTCATGTTGAAGTTAAGAACGTAACTGAGAAACAGCAACCGATACTCTTACAGGTACCTACTATAGTCTGTCCACCGAGAGAATGCTTTTTTGACACTTGTCAGTGGTACAAGATTTGGAACTATAGGTACCCAAAGTCTCAAATTCTTTAATGCGCAGTTCGCATGTGGCGTTGTTGATACCGCCACAACCCTTCTAGCTCACTAGCTCTTTTAAAGCTCAGTGACTCAGTCGCTCAGACGCCGACTGTTAGCTCATTTGACTCACAAAGCACGCCGGCACGCGTGTCGAAGGAAAGTCTCGGCTCGCTCAATATAAAGTCAATAGCTCTTTGGAAAATACAGTAAATACACTATATATAAACACTATGGGTACTTTGCATACATGCCATTTCGTCAAAACAACCGAAAAACTACTAAGTGCTATTGTTTGTTTTTATTATGAATTAACTTATGTCGCATGATAAGTTTACAATGACGTATTGTGCCGGAGAGCTAGTTGTTGGAATAGCGATCGATGAGATCCGGAGTACTCCGAAGCGATCCGAATGAGCCGTTTGTTCGGTGACTTGCTCGGTGAGACGTCTGCCGAGACCGACTGACGTATTGACTTACTGAGCTAGTGAGTCTGAGTGAGCTATGTAGCTAGCGAGTGAGTGAGCGAGAGCGACGTCAATCGAAAAGAGATAGCTCTTATCTATCACTAGTTCATGAGCTACCCAAGTCTAAGTGGGACGATACGCTGATATATTTATTATTATTAAATTACAGGTACTGCCGAATATAACTCAAGATATTATCAAAGATTTGATAAGCACTTGGATGCATAGTGACCCGGAGGACATAAAAATATTCATTAACACAACCGTAATCGAACACAAACCGCTGTTAAAAACATTCGCGAGAAGAATGAACAGTTACTACAACGCTGATGACGTTAAGCAATTAAACAAAATACTAAAGAAATTCAAAAGATATATCGACAATAATAAGGACACCACTAAAATCGTTAAAAAGTTATTACACAACACTATTTTTAAGAAATACGACAGCTTGAACGATTCTGCTAAGGCGGCTGTAATGGGAGATTTGAAGAAGATGTCAGAATTCTTAATAGCGAAAAATAGTGTCACGGATAAAAATCGATCAGTTTTGTCTCGAAGGAATTCGCCAAGTAACCAAGTCGATAAAGCTGAATTTCCTGATGATATTACATACACGGCCCTACGAAGATCCATAGACGAGAAAATCGGGAATGCCAGAGATAAAAAAGAAGATAAAGAGAAGGCTAATAATGAAATTGTCGTTGGTAACGTAGAATTATTTGTAGAGCCTCCTAAGAATTCATAAATAGGTACAACAGTTTTTTTTTTTTCGTTATGCCCTCCTACGCACGGAAGATTTTTAACGTGGTAATTTTAGTGTTTGCTTTTGGATGGTATTTAAAAGTACTTCAATTTATTCCCATTTCACCTAACCTAACCTAACCTAATTTTGCCTGTGTTCCACCAAACATACTGAATGTGCACCAAAATATAACCTAACCTAACCTAACCTTTAATATTTGGTGCACGATCAGTATTTTTCGGGGAAGAATAAAATTTTAGAAATGCATACATAGATGTACCTTAAGATTTTTGGTGAACACAAAAATATTATCCTTTGCTTTTTGACGCGTTTTTTCTCTAAGCGACTACACTGCCGTACTAACGAAAAATGCAATAACTCGATTTTGCCGCTTCCGATAATTGTATTTTTATTATTGAATTTGTTATGAAGTTTTAGTTATTGCATTCTTGCTTACTGAAAAACCGAGTTCCTGAAGGATCAATAAAAAATTGCTTAGAGAGAGTTAATAGATTTCGATTCGCTGACTCCAAATATATAACTCAACGAATATATACCTCATAATCGTCCAAAATCGAGTTATTGCATTATTCGTTAGCGCGGCAGTACAGTCTACACGCTAAGGGTACCCCCAGTGGGGTATGGACCTCGGCATAGGGCGTCGCTGAGGGAGGACAGCAAGGGACAAGCTGGATCGGATTATGATTATTATGGCACGAATTTAAAGTTACATGCTCAGTGGCGCGAGTTGGCTCGAACAAGTGTCGAGACGGGGATGGATGAGGACGTCGCGGCTGGCTTCAGCGACGAGTTTCAGCTGATTGAGCCGTTTTTCATAATTCCTTCTCAGTCACGAGATAATTTTTTTTAGAGTAGTGCTAGTGGACTCGAGACAGCGCTCTTAAAGTGAGGGAGATAGAAAGGTGTAACTTTATGCTTCGTCGCACTCTTACTGCTGCGTTTTAACTTTGAAATCATCATACTCAAAAATTGCTCTTTTTGAATTATGTCAAGCTTCTCGCAAATGATCGATGTGTAGGACATATCGTCATAATCGTAGGCTTGAGGCCCTGTTAAAGTGCAAGACAGTGGTGCCGATTCCGTTGTTCCCAAATTAAACTAAATTTAAGTTCAGTGCATCTTTTTCGTTCCATTTCATTAAGAAAAGGACAGAATATAAATTTTAGTTTAGTCCTGTCAAATTAATCAGCGCTTGACGTAAATTGACGTATTTTTAGTAGGCAAGTTTTTAATCACGTCTAAACTTGTATGGAGTAGTGACAGGCGCTGATTAATTTGACAGGACTAAACTAAAATTTATCTTCTGTCCTTTTCTTTATGAAATAGAAAGAAAAAGACGCACTGAACTTAAATTTAGTTTAGTTTGTGAACAAGGGAATCGGCACCAGTGACGGATCTGACATTTACGTTACACTCTGTCGCGCGGAAGTAAGTATAATTTTTGTCTAAATAGAGTCAAACATAGATTCGGAATCAACGCTATTACAGATGGAGATGAAATGATATGCAGAATTAGTTACGAATCAATTCGGAGGGTGCAGGTGGTTGCCGGGCTTCGAAAATACAGCTTTTTATCAATATTTTAATTTTACAAATTCTAGCGACGTGGTGCTTGCTCACAGACAAAAACGAAGTTGCCAACAACAAAAAAAAATACTTTGTGCCGGGACCACTCGCACCTTGCAACATTGTACTTTATTTTAAATAATGCTTTCACGCGTTGCCGACAGATGGCACTAAGAGTCCTTAACATAATACATAATTTACTTAAACCGATATTGAGACGTGCGTCGTCCACAAACGCAATGAGCTGATTCCGAATCAATGCTCAACTAAATTTGGACAAAAATTATACTTACCTACTTATACTTACTGCTGTTATTGCACGCGCGGCAGAGTTATACATAAATGTCAGATCCGTCACTGTTCTACGATTATGACGATATAATCAACTTCTGTGACCCTGTGTGTCTGGCTGTTTGTGTATGTGACTTTAAATGTTTGTAAACGCACCCACAATAGAAGAGAAATTCCTAGTGGGGGGGCAAAGTTTAAAAAAAAAAAAATATATATTTTGATTATTTAATATAAATAAAATAATAAAAGTTTTGCACACTGTACCGTGTGATATATCAAATTAAATAGGTCCTATGAAACCCAAAACCAAAATACTACGCCCATATAGCGCTTTGTGGTAGCCGTTACGAAATAATTCGACACTATGTGTCCACACTTATTCATTCTAGTAACACTTTTTGGTCGCTGAGTGTACTTAGTTCCGTCGCTACGACTAAAAATGGGGAACAGTCGACACAATAACATTTGGTTTTAAAGTTACGTTGCTGTGTGGTAACATTGTTCTTAGTCTGCAACCACTTCTCAGAAATCATTCGTTCGTTCATTCGTTTTCGTTCTCTTTTTGTTCTGTGACTGACAAATTAGAAAATAATAAGAAAACATCAGCCATCACTGTTTATCAAGGTAAATTTTTATTCATATTTTAATTTGTTTATATTGTTCAAATCTATATGGGAAATGAATTTCATTGTGTAATTTGTTCATATAGTTTGAAATTTTCAATGCGCCACCATAAAATTGTGATTTAACCTGTGTAGTATAATTTAAACAATAGTTTGTAAAAACTATTAATAGTTTTACTAACAAGTTTTTACATTCCCAGAGCTTGGAAGCTTTTGCTGTAATATATTTAATAGTAACTATATGTTATGGAACCAAAAATGAACCACAAAATTGTTAAATAATTCAAAAACGTAATTTTATTTAGAGAAAATATTCTAGTCATAACTGGTCAGGAAGTTACTAGATTATGTCGACATATGTCGACGTGAAACCAGAAGTAGTTACAAAGTTACCGAATTCACAAAATGGTTTATTGCTTCCAGCGATTCTCAAACGTTTGGACAGGCCTGCATATTATTAAATTATGTTTAGTATAGTACTAACTAAAGAGGGCTCGTCTCACCTTATATCGGTTGTGCCTAGTACCTACATGGGTACTGGGCAACAACAAAGACTCTGTCCTGTTTTGGCCAAGGACGAGAAAAAACAGTCTCAGACTCCTTAACGAATTAGTTCAACCAGGTTTCAGACTGGCTAAAGTAGACTCATCCTTCATGGGGTACTGTTTAAAATGTTACAATAAAATACCTCCCCACATACTCCAATTGAACGAAACAAAATTTAAAACTTGTATAAAACGCACACTATGCAGCCAAGCATATTATAAATTGGGGGATTACATCGCTGACAAAAATGCTTGGCTCAATGCTGGTCCTGCTCCATAAGGGCGCATAAACTAATTGATTAGCATTTGAAAATATTATTGGAGCTGCTGAAGATTGTAAACTATTTTTTGCATTGTATAAACTCAATGTCCTTGAATTATATAATTGCATAGCACAGGTGTGAGTACTATGTACTATAGAGCTACCATTTATCGGGTAATATGTCTTTTATTGACTTGAATGTGCCCTGGCGGCTGAGAGTATGTCATGCTCACTCAAATGTATCGCTGGTGGTGGCGTGTGTGTTGGATCATTAAGTTCCCTTCAAAATGGTTGAGCTAAATGGTGCTGATACATGCGTCATGTTCGTGAACGGGCTCCGTCAGTTGGGACTGGTCATCTCTTAGCTGCCACGGCTTATTTTAATTTTTGTGAATTGTTTCTATTACGGACGCTTCTAACGTGCACGTCTTTCTACATTGTTCTCACATGTATAACTTCAACATGAATGATGTAACCCATATTTTGTAACAATATTTTGTTTTAAAAGAGTGTCCATGGAGTTTCTTGTCCGTTCTTCTCCACAGGAACCTACTATGCTTTGGAATGGGCAACTAGCTTCATCTTTCTGACTGACCGACCCCTTGACAATTCAAAAGTACCTGTAATTGGTTTATTTGAAATAAATGCTTTGAGTTTGAGTTAACCTGGAAAGGAATTAAAGGCTGTACTAAAGTACCCTTTATGAACTACATCAAAACAAGAAATATGTTTTTTTAAATTATACATTTGGCTGACAACTGTTGCTCTGCAAAAGATTCTGATGCATTTTTGCAGAACAGTGCGATAAAACATAGTGGCTAAAACATAGAATAAAACATAGAATCTTTTCGGCTCTTTACTCATTTTCAACTGCAATCATTTGATCACTTCTCGAAACAGTTTGAGAAACAGTGTCTTATTGTGACTTTTTTATTCAAATTTCAGTAATATATTGTTCAGTAATAATGACGTAACATTACGACACCTTGTGTAAATATAAATTTTAAGTTATTATTCTAGTAACATGGTGACCACACCGCTACCACACATTTTTACTCGATTGTACACATGTTACAAACTAAACACCAAGTGTTTAAAAATAAGTCTACACAAATGTTTACGTTACGTGTGAACACAAAGACTACTTAAAGTTACTGAAATGTTTTCCGGTCAAATTTTGTACGAACTATTAACACACAGAGAGACCAAACCCCACACAGTCACCATGTTTCGTAACAGTTACGAAACTGTTGCGACTTGTTACATCTTTAACATATCTGCGACCAAAAAGTGCTATATGGGCGGAACCCGTCATTATGCGTGGTTCGACACTCACTTGACCTTTTTTTTATAGAAACTAAAATGAAACACGTTTGAATATGATTCAATATGATTATATTATTGCACAATACAAAAAGTAGTTTATACATATTAAATATAATATTATTTCATTTAAAATACTATAATCTCATTTAAGCTTCTTGAATAACACAAATATTAGAGTTATTCAAAATGAGTAACATAAAAATGTATGAAAAATTCATTAAGTTGTCACTATTAACATATTATTATGACTGACATATCTGGCGAAATTTAGATGTACACATGGCTACACATCAAGTTATACTTTTCCAGTATAAGCTGATCTCGCATTGTATAGGCTTTCCATATAATCAGAGATCAGCTTATTCTGGAAATGTATAGCTTGATATGTAGCCGTGTGTACAGTGGCCAGCACATCAAGCTGACACGAAACTGTCAAATTTCTCCAAACGATTTTGAACTTTAAAATGTTGGCAATTAGGTACGTTCAAAATCGAACGTGATGACAGTTTGTGGTAACTTGATGTCCTGGCCACCGTACTATACAGAGTGGACGAAACATTGAAGTCCAAAAAAAAAAAATTATGTCTCTCGTATCGTGGGGTATCAGAATCACCCCTATGTATGTACCGCGACTTTTCATAATTTTCGAGTTAAGATTTTTATTCTGAATTTTTGAGAATTTTCGTCATGACCAACTCAAAATTCCCAATTTTTTTTTTAAATCTTGTCTAATTTTAAGAATGTTCCACCTCGCTGTCTTTGATGGCCGATTTTAGCCAAAGTAGCCATAATGTGGCTACTTTGGCTAAAATCGGCCTTCAAAGAGTAGGTACTACTTTTTTATAATTATGAAAGCTGATAGTCTGGTGCATTCTTGAGGCCTAATGTCTACCTAAGTCACCTGTTTAGATTTTTAAATTAAATTTGAAAATTGAAGTGATAACTCACCGAACGTAAATATTTCACTTTAGACCAACATTTTCATAACTTCAACTTCTTAGCGTGTTAACTGTGATGACAGTTAAGAAACTGATTATTTTACGCATAAAGTACTACTCATGAAGATTTAGTTAAAAAACCCTCGACAAAGTGTTCCACTTTTTTTTTATTGTTTAAGTTGGTCAAATTTTCAAAAGTTAAGAAAAAATTCATAACTTGGAAAACTATGAAAAGTCGCGGCACATACATGGGGGATATGAGGAACCAAAAATTTTTTTTTGGACCTCAATTTTCCGGCCATCCTGTATATATTTACATACCGAACACTTTTTCAGCGGTATAGTGTAACATGGGCACTGGCCTATATGGGTCAATGGGTTGAACATTGTCCAATATGGGCACGTCTGGAAGTTTCTCTTCTTTCTTCTTACATACAGGATAACGTTTGGATTTTATGTTAAGATGTACCTGAAAAGAAAAATAGTAGATCAAAATAGTCCTGGATTCGATTCTCATCATGACATGATTCTCATGTCGGGGAAAGTGTTAAAAGCTGGCCTTTTCCCAACTATTTTGTGTTCAGCTTCGAGCCTAACAAAATGCAGTGGAATACCAGTATATTACTTGGAACGACAGTTACTGGGTACCACGATATCTCTTGGTAATACTGAATGTCAGACTTTTGAGCTTCTGACTACCAATAACGTCAGTCAAAGATCTACGAATGACAGGCGGACTAACAGCGTCCAAGGCGCGGAGGGGTCTTGGTATGCACTGGACCCATCCACCGACTGACCTCGCGACTTCGGCAAACGTTGCTTAACTGTCGTAGACCGACCCGTGCGGCTGTTATTAATTAGCCACGAGAAGGGCCGGATTTAAAGGTGTGGAGGCCCTGAGGCAACCAAGAAGTGGAGGCCCGGGGCAACCAAAAAGTGGAGGCCCGGAGCAACCAAGAAGTGGAGGCCCCGATTTTTTTTTAACAAACGATTTCGTAATGTATCTTGTGAATTTGAACGTTTTTCCTTAATGGACACAAATGTATTTTTTTTTCTTATCTAAAAAAATTCAAATTGTGGAGGCCCCTTCTTTATTGAGGCCCGGGGCTAGAGCCCCTATTGCCCTGCCCTAAATCCGGCCGTGACCACGACCGGCCGTGGCCTTTTGGCGGCAGGTACAGTACAACTATTTTCTTAATGGCCCTCGGCAAACTTACGAGTTTCGTCAATCGTCAGATTTCTATCAGTTGTCAGACCGGATGCTCTCACTCGACTTATATACAGTCGATTTACTGCAAGAATTCATATTAATGAGTTATTGCAG
The DNA here is from genome assembly GCA_947523025.1 of Dryobota labecula. Classification (NCBI taxonomy): domain Eukaryota; kingdom Metazoa; phylum Arthropoda; class Insecta; order Lepidoptera; family Noctuidae; genus Dryobota; species Dryobota labecula. The sequence continues at coordinate 6,108,918 of OX383314.1, forward strand.
TAAACCGACTAAACGAATTTAACTTACCTTATGATTTTTCGCCATTAGGCAAAAAATCATCAAGTAAAGTTTATAACGCCTTGAACTCGTCTTGACGAGTTTTATACAATGCAAAAACTCATTGTGTTTATATTTGAAATGAAAACTTCATGAGGCGCGTTGAGCACTTTTTGAACAAAAATCATGGAACTCGCGTCATCGTCACCGAACGCTTTCCATGAGCTCTAAGTATATGTGTACTTTATGGGTGAACAAAAATCATGGAACTCGCGTCATCGTCACCGAACGCTTTCCATGAGCTCTAAGTATATGTGTACTTTATGGGTGAACAAAAATCATGGAACTCGCGTCATCGTCACCGAACGCTTTCCATGAGCTCTAAGTATATGTGTACTTTATGGGTGAACAAAAATCATGGAACTCGCGTCATCGTCACCGAACGCTTTCCATGAGCTATATGTATATGTGTACTTTTTGGGTGAACAAAAATCATGGAACTCGCGTCATCGTCACCGAACGCTTTAGTTACTTAATATTCACTTCTATCGGCATCCCCACATTTTTTTCTTTAACATGTTTATAATGAAGATGATATCTGGCAATCAATACAACTAAAACGAATACATTACTTATTTCAAAATTTGACTATGTCACACAATGAGTTCTTGCAGTAAACCGACGCTTGCTTCCAAGTCGATTGAGAGCGTCCGTTCTGCACCAAGTGCAAAGGGCAACTGATAGAAATCCGACGACTGACGAAACACGAAGGTTGCCGAGGGACATGAAGAAAATAGTTGTACTGTACTACTCCTATTAAATGATGTTAATAGTAGGGATGCATCCGATACCTATACCAATGCCGATATATCGGCGATACTTCAAGTTTGCCGATATATCGGCATCGGCGATATTTTTATGGCCGATTCAACGATACTTTTCTGCTGTAACTGTAAGTTCTGAGATGCCTACGAGTGGCGGGCGGGCTTTGGAGCGTTTGTGAAAATATTATTTTAGAGTCCGAGGAAGATGAGCCCCTGTCTACTCTGAGCTCTAATTCTCTCAAAGTAGAAGTCGAGAGATACCTGAGGTCTCCTAATATATCAGGAGGCACAGATCCGTTCGTTTTCTGGCGCAATGACTTCTTATACACAAACTTGAAAAAAAAATGGCGCAGAATTAGGTACTTTAGTTTCCAAATGAGTTCTGTCGCATCTGAGAGAATATTTTCCACCGCAGGTCTTATTCAAACAGATTTGCGAAATCGCCTTTCTCCGTAAAATACTTAGTTTTTTAAACATCAATGTTAATTTTAATTACTAAAACTATTAACTAATCTCAACCTGTCTATAGTTTACAACGATTTTATTTAGTTTGTCTTGTTATTTGTTCTTTTTATATTAGGTTATTAAAAAAATAACTTGACTTTGTGTTTTATTTATTTTACGTCACACCTGGCCATAATGTGAGTTTTACCGCACGCTACGCGTAAAACTCGCATTGTGGCCAGGTGAAGACGTAAAATTGTGTACTCATCACGGGCAGTAAAAAAGAAAGCCCTCTATCGCATATTTACAACCCTCGTCTGCGGCTCGGGTCACAAATACCTGCGATTTCGGGCTTTCTTTCTTTTACAGCCCTTGGTAAGTAATGTACTATTACCTTCATTTTGAATTCAATAAGCGTATCGGTATCGCCAATATTTTTATAAGAGCATCGGTATCGGTATCGTATCGGCAAAAAGGCGTATCGAGGCATCCCTAGTTAATAGATATGTTATATTCACCTGTCTGATGTGTTTATATAAGTTGGATGGCTGCGAGAATGTTGTTGGACAGTATTCGCAAGTAAAGGGTCGTTCACCGGTGTGCGAACGAATGTGAGATTCTAATTGGACTTTGGTCTGAAAAGTAAGAAAAACTTTCATTAAAACTTCATGCAGTATAGTATAGTCATGAGGGTCTAAAATCGAACAAATTATAATTAGTCTTGAAGAAAATTCATAGATGGCAGCATAGGTAACAATTATGAAATTGAAAATCACCAAAAATCGTTGAACGTCAGATTTTGGCTGAAGTAAGATTAGTAAAAATCAAAACTTCCTTGTTTAATGTTGATTTATCTATTTACGCTCATAAATTGAGATCGGATATTCGGATGCATATTTACCTAAAGTTAATTTTGAGCTATGAAAGTATGGAAGCGGCTTCCTAAAATATTGTATTGTAAAAAAAAAAAGCCGTGTCGCCAAGGACAACGGGAATGCATAACTAGTCGAGTGTGTAGTATGTGACTTCTAAAACAATATTTATTAAAAAAAAAAACCGGGTTTCTTGGATTGCATAACTAATCTGATGCATATTTATTTAAATTTGGGATTTTTACCAAAATTTGAAAGTAAGTAAACTCAAACTCAAACTCAAAGCATTTATTTCAAATAAACCAATTACAGGCACTTTTGAATTGTCAAGGGGTCGGTCAGTCAGAAAGATGAAGCTAGTTGCCCATTCCAAAGCGTAGTAGGTTCCTATGGAGAAGAACGGACAAGAAACTCCATGGACACTCTTTTAAAACAAAATATTGTTACAAAATATGGGTTACATCATTCATGTTGAAGTTATACATGTGAGAACAATGTAGAAAGACGGGCACGTAAATATACCAGAAACATTATATCAGAAACCTAAACTTGTAGATCCCAGAACCGCGGGATTTTTTCGATACAAAAGCGCATTCCATATTACCCAACATCTCAACTTTAGGTGAATATGCATCCGAATATCCGATCTCTACTCATAAATCACGTACTTTCAACAAAAAATATAAATGAAGCCTTCAACTTCAATGCGAACCCATAGAATGATACAGTCAATCATTTTGTTTAGAGCTCTTTACAACAGATGGCGGTTTACTCAATTTGACAAAGAATTCTAGTAACATGTTTTTGGTACATAATTATCTTCTTTTTTTTTTTCATTCTACATAAATTGGAATTATAAAACTTTCGTTACAAAACGAAACGTTTTAAAATTAGGGAGCTATTCTGTCTGTCAATACGAATGCTGTTTCCGTCACGTCTGAGGCCGACTCCTAGATGGCGTTGTAAAAATACAGTGTCCGGCAATTTGCGAGTTGCCTGTAACCGCAATACGGAGATCAAACTTGTTGTTGTTGTTGTTGGCGCAGTGGTTAAGCGATTGAGTGCTGCGCTGCGTGTCGCGGGTTCGATTCCCGCACAGAACAAATATTTGTATGACCTACAATTAGTTGTTCCGGGTCTGGCTGTTTGTGTGTGTGAGATTAAATGTTTGTAAACGCACCCACAATACAGGACAAATTCCTAGTGTGGGGCAACGTTTAAAAATATATATAATTTTGAGTCACCGATGCTGCCATCTCGTGAAAGCTGAGATCAATAAAAACATCAAGTATCTTGACTTAGCACACGAGGTTCTCCGACGGGGTATTAACGAGCAAGAACGACTTGATTTGTCTACATCACACAGTGATATTACGTTATTGTGATAAAATATTTATTAGTAGTAGATACGTACAGGAAATCCTTTACCGCAATGATGGCACATCTTGTTATTAGGTCTTCCTTTGTGCACATTACGTATATGCTGGTCCAAACCAACACGATTTTTAGAAGGCTGCAAGTAACAGACATGACATTATATTACTAACTCATAAAGTCATAATTAGAGATCAGATAATCGGATGCATTTTTACCTAAAGTTAATTATTAGATATGAAAGTATGGAAGCAGCTTCTTAAAATATATTTTTTGTAAGAAAACATCCCGTGATGCCAGGAGTACCGGCAATGCATAACTAGTCGGGTGTATAGTATGGAAGCGACTTCTAAAATATTATTTATAAAAATAAAAAAATACTTGGGATTCTTGGATTGCATAACTATTCAGATGCATATTTATTTATTTTAACCCCCTATGCAAGTATGTGTATGTAGGGTGTAAGAGTAGGGGTGGTGTGTGTTAGATAAAATAAAAATAAAACACCGGAACCGCGGGATTTATTTAAACAAGCATATTACAAATTAGAGGATTATATCCAAGATAAGAATGCTTGGAAACATGATGGTCCTGCTCCATAGGACAATTTAGAGTCTAGACAAAATCAAACGGGTTGCTAATTTAACTGTATAATTTATAATTTTTATGATATTAATTTTATTTTCTGTGATTAATATAATTCAACTCACACACTGACTTATTATATGTTATTTTTTTTTGGAAAATCATATACAATGTTTGTAAATATGTGAGCACCATGTACCTATCGCATTTATTAATTTTTCTGTCATTACTTCACTTTTCATTCTTTTTACCAATTGTGCTAAGTAATTTTTATTTTTATTCTAGGTACATTGTCTTCACCTATAATTTATTAATTAATGTATACAAACTATTGTTAACATTTTAAAAGAGTAAGTATGGAGTTTCTTGCCCATTCTTCTCCATACATAACTACCTTTTGGAAGGGGCAACTAGAATCAATTGCTCTTGAGATACAAGTATCTTTTTACTTAGTTCAGGAGCCAACTGTTCAACCTGTTTTTTTGTCCACTGCTTGTACAATCTTGTTTAATGTATGTCTAACCGCATGTTGTGTTTTTTTTGTACAATAAACTTATATTATTATTATTAATTAACTATTTATGTAATTTTTGACGTTCAAAAGTGCATCTTACGTGACTATTTGAAATAAATGATTTGACTTTGAATACAAAAGCGCTTTCCATGATAGCAAACATCTTAACTTTAAGTGAATATGCATCCGAATATCCGATTTCTAGTCATAACGCATAGAACAATCAATTGGACATAGTTTAGCAGAAAGAGCTCAACACGCACATTGAAGGGCTTCGTTGATGGGATGAATTGATCCCAAGAACAAACTTAACATTGTAGTTGAAAAACATGTTTTCCCATACAGAATGTATGGGGGAACATGTTTTACAACTGCAAGATTAAGTTGGCTTTAGTTTTCCTTTCAACTTCGTTATACACCGTGAAATTTAAATGGTTGTTTTCCCGCAGCGAAATGGTTTTGTATTGGTAATACAATCGTTTTATAAACAAATTAAATGTTAGAAACAAAAAATGGCAGATAAACCATTGTGAAAAACCACCACGTGCGAGAGTTTATTTTGCTTTGAACATTTATGAATCGCTGTTCCCTTTGTTGGCGGCGCGTGCGATTCGAGTAGTACCTACAAGTTACCTCTAGTGTTACTATTGATTCTCACGTTTTCGAGTTGATGCATATTTTTTAAATTATTTTAAAACAAAAACATCTTTATTTTTTTACTTTCACTCTATATTCCGAAAGTACTCCTTATGGCAAGTTGTTCTGCTGCGGGAAAACAACCACTAAAATATCTCGGTGTATATAAGATGTATCTAATCAAACACGAAATATTTTATGAGACCTATACTGCCGTACTAAGTTCAAAAGAAGTATCTCAAAAAAAAAAAAAAAAAAAGACGTGTGGCACTCGGGAACTGCCGCGGTAAAGCTATTGCATAGCATTTTGTATCAACTTATGCAATTATAATTATTTATTTATTTTATTTATGCAGTATTTCTTTTTCTTTGATATTAATTCAAGTTACACTTTTTGAGCGTGGTGACCGATAAGAAAGTAAAGTCAATCCATAATCGGCCCAGAACTTTGGAGAACCGTTTAAAAGTGGTTTTTATAAGCTATGAAGAACGTTAATGTTTAATGTTAATTCTAGCTAGGAGAATCATAGACACGAGTAAAATTATTGATTTATAAATAAATTGCTCATATACCTCAACAACCTTTCAAAAACTTTTGAATTACGATGCCTGCCATCTAGTGGATAAAACCGACAACAAAACACAACTGAGACCACCAACAGAGCAACGCTTGTCTCGATTACGAATCACAAGCCACGCCAATGTCACCTCTATTTAGTTAGTTCTACCTGCGATTACTAGATGGCGTTGTGGGGAGCGTGAGGTTTTTTCGTTACGGAATTTCTGGATTCGGTCCCCGCGCTCAAGGCCCGCGATAGAAGCTATGCAATAGCTTAAAAAACCTTATTTTTATTGCATCGCATAGCTAGCCTAGCAAAGCCTCGCATAGCCAAATAGCGGTATCTTATTTAAAACATATTAAATAACCCTTAAAAAAGTATTCCCTATATCATTTTCACCCGATTGCCAAGGAAGGGTAACGAAGCGGAAAATCAATTCTTAATTCTATAAATACCTAGCGGGATGGCAGTAGCTCATGAAAAAGGTATATAATAAAATAACATAAACGGGATATTTACCATGTTTATTAATTGTTCTAATCGAGTTGCGAGTGACAGTGGTAGCGGTACTGAGTGCAAAAAACGAACAAGAAAGAGGGTAGACCGTTTTATCTGCTCATAAACACCCACCCGCAGTGACTTCAGTTTATCCGTGATCATGGTGCTTGCAACAGCGTCGAAATATCGGGAACTCAGAACAATTAATAAACATGGTAAATATCCCGTTTATGTTAATAATAATATTAGTGACCATGACAGTTTAAAAACTTACACACACATTTTTATTATTTTAACCAAATGACAAAAAAATTACCCAATATAATATACCAATTCCATTTAATAAGCAATATTAGAATAGTTCACGAAATCTTTACGAATCTTTGAGCTCCTTATGTTCTGAGTTGAGCTGCACGATTACTGACAAATGCGTGCACTGAATGGACAGGTCCACTCAATCTGTGTGGTTCTTTCTTCAAAAGACCATTTCAGACACCAGTCTACATGGTCTTCACATGATTTGACCAAGATTATTGTCTGGACTTTAAAAGAGACTGTGACCTCTGAGTTTGTTTCGGTCTTTCTTCTCAGAGTAGTCAGATACGAAATGCCGACCTCATCTAGTTTTAAAATATGATTGACGTGTAAAAGTGTTTGTAAAAACCTACTTACAGAAATAAAATCATTTATCATTTATCATTTGAAACTAAAATTTTCTCGAAACTAGCTTTCCCTGAGATACCGCTTTTGCGTTCAGCACGGCAGTTAATAGGTGGTAAAGAAGCCACGGAAAGGAATTAAAAAAAATCTAAGTTATTGTTTAATAAAAAAAATAATTTAAAATTACTTGATATGATGATTAATTATCAAAAGGCACCGCGTCCGGGCGGTTCAATCATGGAATAAGTAGGTAAAGGTTTTTTTGCGCATGACTCATGCAATTTTAAAATTATAATAATTACCTACTTAAAAATATTAAGATATTCTCCTTTCGCAGGTCTGCTGGAAGAAATTTCTTAAGAAATAAGCAGTACCTTTGTACTGAAATTATAATTATGTCGTATCTCTATGTATTTAACTGTGTGTACATAAATAATAAAATAAATAAATAAATAAACCCTTGATAAAAAAAGTTTTGCTGCTATGGCTTTTTCACCAACTATAGATGTCTCGTGTGCAGATATTGAGGTGGTGGAGGAATACAAGTACTTGGGTTTAGTTATAGACAACAGCTTCTCGTGGAAAACACACATAACACACCTTTGTGACAAACTCCGATTAGTGCTTGTAAAATTCCACCATCTTAGTTTTGTACTGGATAGGGCTACTTTGTACACGGTCTACTATGCGCTGGTTGACTCGCTACTTTCATATGGACTGGCATGTTATGGTAACACATTCAAAACATATTTAGATAAAATAAAATTATTACAAATCAGATTTATGAAACTTTTAGTTGATAGAAACACAAAAACACGTTGTAAAAGTAGTGATTATGAAGAATTATTCTTAGAGTGTAAGATGTTGCCAGTTCATCGAAAGGTGGTATTGTTATTGGCTATAGAGAACTATTGCAAGGATGAGTTTAAAATCGAGACGGTATGCATAAGACCTAAAAGGAATAAATGTATCAGAAGATTTGTGGTACCCACTTGTACTAATTATTATGGGCAAAGATGTAGAAAATGCTTAGTGCCAACAATTTTTAACGACATACCTTCCGATTTAGAAAATAGCTGTACCACGAAAGTATCTTTTAAAAACAAAATGGGGAAGTTTCTTTTTAGCACTTTTTGTCAAAACTTCATGACTGGAGATGTGTAGATTCCGTTTATGATTGTTTGTTGTTGTTTAAATTTATGTCATACTATCTGATTTTTGCGGCTTCACCGTTGTGAATTTAAATTCTGTTGCGCAACTTAAAATGTTTTTAACTTACGCTTATAGTCAGCCTTTGTTTAAAATAAGTGTGTTTAGTTTTAGGTAAAAGTTGTTATTGATATAATACTAACAAATAGTTACATCAATATTAAAATTGTATATGGGAGCTACATCTGCCAACAAACTGTTTTACAGTTTGGCAGAAGTAAAATATTTTGTAGTACGGATGTAACAACGAATAAACGCTTTTTTTTTTTTTTTTTTTTTTTATATTTCGTGTATGAATAGATACACCTTATACAGGAAAAGTTTTTAATTAGTGCGCGACAAATTAAATTAAACGTGTTTTATTATACATCTATTTCTTATTTTGATATGTCTTAGTACTTACAAAAAAATGTAGTTATCCTTAACGAAAGATGTTTATTTTGAAACTGGTATAATGGATACTTGTCGCGCAACGCGCCGGCGGCGGGGCGGTCAGTGAAGTGGAACGCAGTAGTAGGTACCTATCAGCTGTGCGCTCGCCCATTGATATTATTATGAACAGATTGTATCCATATTTTGCTGATTTCAAGTGAACCAAAATATGTTCTATTACTGATACTGAAAAACTTATCCTGTATACTACTGCTGTGATTTTTTTCACATATACAAATACAACCATTTATCTTGCAGGGGGTCCCCCTTCTTTGATTGGAAAAGTCTGACCGCCAACCCCCTCATCACGGCCGTAAGACAGAAAGCGATGAGGGGGGGATGGTGGTCTACGCCGCAGTGTACAGCAATTTGAAATGGGAGCAATAACTTCCCAGTCGCCACCCGGTGGCAACTGGGAATTTTATTCCCGATTACCACTTGGTAGCGATCCATGTGGGGGCAACTGGGAAACCAACAAAAATTCGCCTCTCCCATCCCCTCGCGGAATACAGCCGTAATGTTATAAGATAGTTATGACGTGAGTGTTACCTTCAAACAGATTTGACATTGATAAGTCCTGTGTAAATGTTTCTCTTCTATGTGGTCTCTTAGCTTTGTCTTGTCGGCGAATCGTTTGTTACAGTGATCACAGATGAATCTGAAACAAAATAATACTATTTCATTAACATTATACGACATACACACACATATGACATAACATGACATTATTATTATTTAAAATATTATACGATCAGGGACAACAATCATGTTCCGTGTGGCGCCGGACGTAAAGAATAGCACCACCCCATTTCCTCCCGTGGGTGTCGTAAAAGGCGACTAAGGGACTTACTAGAGAATGGGCAGCAGCGTTCTCTATGCATTTTTAACACCATACTGCGATCGCCAACCCACCTGCCAAGCGTGGCGATTATGACAAAACCCCCCCCAATACGGATGATAACTAAAAAAATATTTTTTTGTCCGTCATGTAGATTATTAAAAAATATTGGACACGTATTTTTTCTTTTTTTACGTAATCAAAACATTACGGCGATACATTGAGTTAAAATGTGGCATGACGTCACTTCTCGTTAGATTTTATACTGAGCTGTGACGTAAAGACTTAAAGAGATGACGGAGAGAGGGGAGAGAAAGGGTGCGTGCAGGCAAACTCTTTGCAGTAGGTACCTGCCGATCTAACACTGGTCTAAGTTCACCAGTTCGGCGAATGGCAGCCACCTACAATGAATTATTTGAACATATTTACATGCTCTTTGATAAGGTTTCGTTGCCTTTTGTATGAGAAACTTGAACTCATGGAATACTAAATTAATGGTTTATTGTTGTTTTTTTTTTTTGTTCTGTTTTTATAATGGTGTAACTGTCATGCATGAACAGTTCACCTCCTAGTGACTTTAAGTTTTTATTCATTAGTGGTAATCTGTGAACAGCGCTGTGGGCTACATTATTACTTAAGTCATTCATGTTTTTCTGTTTATAACATTGCATAATGTAGCTGTTTGTTGTTCCTATTTAATAAAATAAAATAAAGAGTTCACTGAGCACTCCCCAAGTTTAATGTATTTTATCTAAGTCATTTTTAATTAATATGATAAAGCAAAAAATACGTGTCTAATATTTTTTTATTATCTGATTGACGGACTAAACAGTTATTCTTTTTTTTACCCAGGCATCATCCCCATAGAGGAAGGCCTATGTCCAGCAGTGGACGTCTTTCGGCTGAGAATGATGATACGACAAGGTGGATAAATGATAAATGATTTTATTTCTGTAAGTAGGTTTTTACAAACACTTTTACACGTCAATCATATTTTAAAACTAGATGAGGTCGGCATTTCGTATCTGACTACTCTGAGAAGAAAGACCGAAACAAACTCAGAGGTCACAGTCTCTTTTAAAGTCCAGACAATAATCTTGGTCAAATCATGTGAAGACCATGTAGACTGGTGTCTGAAATGGTCTTTTGAAGAAAGAACCACACAGATTGAGTGGACCTGTCCATTCAGTGCACGCATTTGTCAGTAATCGTGCAGCTCAACTCAGAACATAAGGAGCTCAACGATTCGACGAACAATACCAAAGAAAGGACATTTGGGCATGCCGCATAAATTACTCAAATTAAAAAATACATATATATACTGAGAAGAGAAAAAAAAAAAAAAAAAAAAATTGCCCCTTTATGAGGCACTGGGTGCAGAGGCACGTGCCAACATGTGTTGAGCCACGAAGCTATTAGTTTGTAAGCTTTACTAATGTCATTTGTTACTAATACTATATGGATTTCGATTAACGTGCACGTCTTTCTACATTGTTCTCACATGTATAACTTCAACATGAATGATGTAACCCATATTTTGTAACAATATTTTGTTTTAAAAGAGTGTCCATGGAGTTTCTTGTCCGTTCTTCTCCATAGGAACCTACTACGCTTTGGAATGGGCAACTAGCTTCATCTTTCTGACTGACCGACCCCTTGACAATTCAAAAGTGCCTGTAATTGGTTTATTTGAAATAAATGGTTTGAGTTTTGAGTTTGAGTTTTTTTTTTGAGTTTTGATTGTGTGTATTTTTATTTGATCCGAAATAAATGAGAATAATAATAATAATAATTATTATTTTTTTACATTGAGAGGCTCGTGGCTAAATGATGATAGACGCACCGGTCGATCGAAGGGTAAGCTATGCTTGACTCGGTTTGTTCATGGATGGGTGACCATCCGTTACATAATGAGGCCGTGACGCAATGTTTTCTCATGACGTTATCACGTAAAATTATCGTCCGTAAACCGACTTTACAGACGACCAATTTTTTTTTCTTTCTGTCTGTTTGTTCCGGCTAATCTTCGAAACGGCTGAACCGATTTTGACGGGACTTTCACTGACAGATCGCTGATGTTATAAAGAGTAACTTTTAGTTTAGAAACCACGCAGACGAAGCCGTCGGCAACGGCTAGTTTTGACATAAATACATTTAGCGATCTTATTAATGAAAATGCAAAATAAGCCAACTTGTAGCAGAGCGCAATTTTTTTGATGGTTCAGTATCAGTAATAGAATACATTTACATTATTTATCCAATACTTTTTTTTTTGGTCCACTTGAAATCAGCAAAATATGGATACAATCTATTCGTCATAATATCAATGGGCGCGCGCACAGCTGATAGGTATCAGTACAGTACAGCTGAGCACCGCCGGTGCGTTGCGCGACGAGTATCTATTATACCAGTTTCAAACATCTTTCGTTAACGATAACTTCATTTTTTTGTACTAAGACATCAAAATAAGAAATAGGTGTATAATAAAACACGTTTAAGTTTAATTTGTCCAAATTTAAGCACTGATTAAAAACTTTTCCTGTATATATCTATGTACTACTTACTTGAGCTGATCCTGCGACACATGTTTCAGACTGTTCTTCATGTGTCTTTGGTAGGAAAATATGGACGAAAAGCTGACGTTACACATGGAGCAGTATGCTTCAGCTGATGATGACTTACCCTGGGAACGAAAACCAAACGATCTAAGGGCCGGTTGCCAAGGGAATATCTACATTGTAAATGTTGATTTGAAGTCGAAAATTAGTTTGATCTTCGATGATGATCATTGATCGCCGTTTATAACCGACTTCTTAAAAAAGTAGGAGGTTCGTTCAATAAGTATGTAGACAAAGTGTTTTTTTTATACACCGTAGCATTTTAGTCGTCTTACAAAGACAGCCCACTTCATGTATCCAATGACTACTAATCAACATGTAAAAAAAATTTTGTTTTTGTACATTTGATTTTTTTTTATTAATTACTAGCTTTTGCCCGCGGCTCCGCCCGCGTGGATGTCGGTTATCGCGTAAAAAAGTAGCCTATGTCCTTCTCCATATCCCAGGCTATATCTCTGCAAAATTTTATGACGATCGGTTCAGCGGTTTAAGCGTGAACACGTAACATACAGACAGACAGAGTTACTTTCACATTTATAATATTAGTATGGATATGGATGACGCATGACATAGTTTAAAACACCCTGTTACGAGTGCAGTCCATGCCTTGTGATACAAGGGCGCCGCAGAATGGATTTAGATTAAGTTTAAGTTGCAATAGTAAGAATCACATTTTTGCGTTAAGGTGAATGAACTCTGATAAAGATGTCGCCGCTCCATTCCGCGGCGCCCTTGTAACATAAGGCTCGGACTGCACTCGTAACAGGGTGTTTTAAACTATGTCATGCGTCATAATTAATTTTTAAAAAATCGAATGTTAAAAAAAAAAATACATGACTGATGCCCGGTTTCTGAAGTTCTCAGATAAACTCTCATTAGCTATTGGTTCAATAAAGTTATGTATAAGATAAACGTCGGTTAACTGTCACTGCGTTTCTGAATACGTAACAAACCATTCAATAACTATGAGACCGATAACTAGTTTCTTAATTGCCGCTAGATGGGTCTGTATAAGAGATCGCGTCTAAAATTGATTTTATTATTTTATTTTTTTGGAATAATATTTTTATCGACGGTAAATACACTGTTTTACACTGTTTTAGTAAAAAAATATGATTTAAGTCGTTATTTATAGGCGGATGAATGAACGACATCATTGCCAGTTTTTTATAAAACGAATCGTTAACCTTACTTCTTTCTGCTTTCACTTCATTGTTTTTGTTTCATGTGGTATTATTTTTGCTTTGCCGTTTGATTTTAAGATAAAACTCTGTGTATCTTTCCAATCGTTTGTGCTTTCTATTCCATTTATATTTTTTTCCCTTCTTTTGTAAAATAACATGTAATGGAATCTGGAAAACGCAGTAAAAATTTTACTGAAAGAGAGAAGATGCTTCTTAAGTGGCTAAAGAATTTAACGTAATCGATAATTTAAGTTTATGTGTACTGATATATTGAAAATAAACTCCAGTACCTACTTCCAAACTAGACTCGGATGAGCTGCTAATAATTAATTATGCGAACACTTATTGTTTTCTCCTTTAATTAACTTTAATATTTAGCTTTTACTGGCAATTTAATTTAATAAACATTTAACCTAAAAGTTGATGTAGATGGCTATGAAATGGAGCGTCAAATAAAGTTATGGAACCGATAAACGGCGCACATTGGTCAGTTAAGTTAACTGAAGTTTAAACGGAGTTTATCTTACATTGCGGTGTTCGGAAACGCACATTCACAAGTTAACGAACCAATAGCGCTATTGAATAGATAAACCACCGTTAAAAGTTCCTCAGAAACCGGGCATGATTAGTAGTCATTGGATACATGAAGTGGGCTGTCTTTGTAAGACGACTAAAATGCCACGGTGTATATCCCATAACTCTAGGGTTATATTCTATAAGTAAAAATAATACAAAAGAGTCCAAGAATATGTGGTCCAAAATGCATAGTTTCGAAGATAATTATCATCAATCACATTAATATAGGTCAAAAATTGCCACCCGTATGACTGACGAAACAACTGATGAAACTGAGGCCCTCGATGTGTATCTAAGTTGCATTGAAAAATAGAGTAATTCATTTTCATTCAAACCAATCTTTCAATTAAATAATTCCGACGTAGAGGATAGAATATCTTATTTCTCAGAAACGGCTTATTATTTTACATTTTTGCTGGTACGCAAGAAAAATTACGTAAAATTTAATATCACACCAAAAAAAGGAGATGTTTCAAAACGGGCCCAGTATATGTACAGTACCTCGAAAAATCGAGAAAAATCCGTGAAATTTGGGAAAAATACAGATAAATTGCATAAACGCATATTGTTCTTGTAATAATTTGATTTTTACTATCGACTTTCAATATGGCATCTCGCCAATTTAGGTACTCTGTGGTTAAAAAACAATGACAGTCAACCATAGATCGACCATTGATCATGGATCGTGAACTGTCTACTGTCACAACTGAACTGGTCTGATCGTGAACTGTCTACTGTCGGGTGTTTGTTGTGTGTTGCAATTCCAAGTGTACATTCTTGTGCTTTACTACCAAACAAAGCCAATTTAAAGTAATTGGATGATTGAAAACTGTTTTAATTGTGTTTCCCCATTTTTTTGTATGGTGTACTAAGACCTGGCCGGGGCTCCATACATTTTGAAACATCTCCTTTCAATACTATGATACAAGGTACAGTCAGTATACACAATTAGCTGACCCCCCCTTGCATAAATGGTTGAGATTTTTTTGAATACGGATCGATAGAATTTTATAATTCTTAATTTAATTTAAATACCTATCCGAAATCTACCCAAAACTAGAAAAAAAAATTAAAATCGTACGATTTCTTGGTAAAAAAATTTCAACCATTTATGCAAGGGGGGGTCAGCTAATTGTGTATACTGACTGTACTAAAAATATTCCCAGAGCAAACTTCGAAACACTATCCTCAAAAGTAGTCATTTTAAATTTTCGGTAGTTTACGTAGGGACAATCGACATGTCCTTTTGATTTTGTAAACTTAGGATTTGCCAAATCAGTCTTAACGTACCTTAAATATCCATACTAATATTATAAATGTGAAGTAACTCTATCGGTCTGTATGTTACGTTTTCACGCCTAAACTGCTGAACCGATCGTCATGAAATTTGGCAGAGATATAGTCTGGGATATGGAGAAGGACATAGGCTACTTTTTTACGCGATTACCGACATCCATGCGGACGAAGCCGCGGGCAAAATCTAGTATCTATAAATATGTATATATCTTGCATACCTTAACTTCATGTTTCTCCAAATGACGTTTCAGACTAGTTTTCCATCGGAATACCTTATCACATATGGTGCAAGGAAAAGTGTTGCAATATTCATGGACTGCCCTAGAAAAGAAGGAAGTTATAAGAGCTTTGTCAGGAGCTATCAGTAGTAGAGCAATTTTAAAAGGACGGTGGACATTTTTGCATGTAAGGGGTCCAAAACGGTGAAGGAAACCGGCGTTTCCTAGAACCAAAAATTCGGAGACGTAACATCTACTAACGTGGATTGCTGCCCACTTCCTCAGCCTATCTTGGCTTGAACCTATGACCTGAAATTTGTAAATCACGGCCGTTGTAACTGGGCCACCACTGCTGAGGCAGTGACACGTGCATTGATGGTAAATATCTGTGAAATTGACAAGAAATAGGGATGCATCCTGGGTAAAAAAAAAAATTGGCAGTCATAGGACTGCCGACAGAAGTGAAAACACAAAAATTTGGAATTACTGTTCTTTTATACATATACATAGCTCATTTATTTATTTAACCGCCTCTGTGGTTTAGTGGTAAAACCACCTGTCTCAGATCCAGAGGTCCCGGGTTCGATTCCCAGCGGGGGCAAAAATATCTGCTCGGTTTGGTTGGTGGTAGGGCTTGTTCTAAGTCCGCCTGGCTAGCTACCACCATCTTATCTAAGTCTGTCGCCAAACAACAATGTTAACAGCATTTGTTGTGTTTCGGCAGTTAGAGGTAAGATAGCCAGTTCCTCTGTGGTTGAGGATTCCGGGTGAAGCTCGCTTCCATCTACGGCCTTATCATCACTTACCATCAGGTGAGATGAAGGCCAAGAGGTTCCCCGTTGTGTGTAAAAAAAAAAAAAAAAAAAATGGAAATCGTTTGGTGACGATGACGCGAGTTCCATGATTTTTGTTCACCCAAAAATTACACATATATAAGGTGTATCTATTCATACACGAAAGGGAATACACGAGGTGGTAAAAAAGCCATAACAGCGAAAAATAAATTTTTATCCAAGTGTTTTATATTTTTACATAATTATTATAATTTTAAAATTGCTCGAGACATTTTGCAAAGGAGTTGCATTTTCCAAAATTTTACTTATTCTATGAATGACTCGCTCGGACGCGGTGACGGTGTCGGCACGAGCGCGGTGAATTTTGATAATTAATCATCATAATTTGATAATTATTAATCATGCTTGTATCTAACACATGGTAAATTTATTCGGCAATGCTAATTTTTTTTATTGTTATTACCTGTTGTGGTATAGTAATTTTATTCTAGGTACATCGTCTTCACACGTAATGATATAATTGATGTATACAAAGAATTGTAAAACAGTTTATAAGAGTAACGTTGGAGTTTCTTGCCCATTCTTCTCCATGCGAAACTACCTTTTGGAAGGGGCAACTAGAATCAATTTTATTTCCGTGTAAATTTTGACGTTCAAAAGTGCCGTTTATGTGCCTATTTGAAATAAATGCTTTGACTTTGACATATCAAGTAATTTTTTTTTTTTTTTTTAATAATATACTCAGATTTAAAAAAAAAATGTTTCCATGGCTTCTTTACCACCTATAGATGTAACTCTTAAAATATTTCGTGTTTGAATAGATACACCCTATATACACAGTACCCTCCCTCCTACTACGCTTTGGAATGGGTAACTAGCATCATCTTTCTGACTTACCGACCCCTTGACAATTCAAAAGTGCCTGTAATTGGTTTATTTGAAATAAATGCTTTGAGTTTGATACATATAGCTCATTTATATCTGTAATTTTTATGTTGTACATAATAAAGAGTATTCTATCTATCTTCTATCTATCTATTTAATGCGTTCGGTGACGATCGCGAAACCATAAGTTTATCCCCTATCAAAAATGCTCAACGCGCCTAAAGAAATTTTCACTCCAAAAAAAAAAGAAAAACTGTTTAGTCCGTCAATCAGATAAAAAAAAAAATTAGATACGTATTTTTTTTTTTATCATATTAATAAAAAATTACTTAGATAAAACACATTAAACTTGGGGAGCGGGGGCTCGTTACGTCACAGCTGCGTATAAAATCTAGCGAGCAGTGACGTCATGCCACATTTGAACTCAATGTATCGCCGTAATGTTTTGATTACGTAAAAAAAGAAAAAATACGTGTCCAATATTTTTTTATAATCTACATAAAGGACAAAAAAAATTTTTAGTCATCATCCCTGTTGTATTGAAAAACATGACGACGTTGGTTCGATTTTGAATATAAAACTCACAGTCTATGGTTCTTGAGTCCTGCTCTGTGTCTGAATGTTTTATCACACTCTGTGCACTGTACTCTTGCTTTGTGCGTGTCTTTATGATAGCGGTGGGTGTCTATGGAGCTGTGGACAAAAAACAAAACAATATTAATTTTAAAAAAATATATAGGGTCATTGTTAA
Organism: Dryobota labecula; assembly: GCA_947523025.1. Lineage (NCBI taxonomy): Eukaryota > Metazoa > Arthropoda > Insecta > Lepidoptera > Noctuidae > Dryobota > Dryobota labecula. Next base: position 6,126,683 of record OX383314.1, read on the forward strand.
AACGCTAACAACCTGCCTGCCTAGCCTTTTCCCAACTATGTTGGGGTCGGATTCCAGTTTAACCTTATGCAGCTGAATACTAGTATTTTACATGGAACGACTGCCTATCTGACCTCCACAACCCAGTAACTGGGTAACACGATACCCCTTGGTAAGACTGGCTGACAGACTTCCACGAATGACAGCCGGGACCAACGGCTTAACGTGCTTTCCGAGGCACGGAGGAGTCTCGGTATATAAAGATGGTCACCCATCCACGGACCAACCCCGGCAAGCGTAGCTTAACCTGACGGATCGACCCGTGCGGCTGTTATTACTCGAGCTCCTCCAACCGCCGCTTCGAGAACATTTTAGTCTAAATAAGATACCGTGACGCAAGGATATAATCACGCGACACGTATGCCCGCCACCCCGCTTCTCTAAACCGCTTATGATCTCCGTATTGTGATCGAATCAATCCTTACTAATATTATAAATGTGAAAGTAACTCTATCTGTCTGTCTGTATGTTAAGTTTTCACGCCTAAGCCGCTGAACCGATCGTCATGAAATTTGGCAGAGATATAGCCTGGGATATGGAGAAGGACATAGGCTACTTTTTTACGCGATAACCGACATGTACGCGGGCGGAGCCGCGGGCTAAAGCTAGTATGAACTATGTGAGGACTTTGTGAGTGCCTGTGAACAGGGCCTCAAGTCTGCTATTACAATAGTGTCAGAATGGTCTCGCCATTGTGAGTATTTGACAGTGTTTGTATGGCAAATCTGTCAAAAACTCACAATGAAGAAACCATTCTGACACTATTGTAATAGCAGACTTGAGGCCCAGCTTCAGTGCTGTAAGTGGATCACGCAGCCATCGATGACATCAGGTATGCGTGCTCAACATCTCCTATACCTTCCTAAATTGTTAGTCTTTTCGTCATCTAATTCTCTCTAGGCGATTACCGGCAACTCTAAAATACAGTACACTAAAAATAAAATATTTCTCGATCACCTACAAAAACCGGTAAATTTCCACACCAACGACCATTTTTGCAGTTCAAGTCAGGGCTTGTTGTTTTTTTTTATTTTTGTTTCTAACTAACATAGTTCGTAAGTTAATTTAGACTCTAACACAATGTGGGCCTATGTAGTCTGTAATAAAAGATTTTTATTTATTATTATTATTTATTAACGTTACCAAATAACAAAATAATAACAAAGAAAGAAAGAATGAAAAAGTATTTATTGGGACTCATACAGGAAGTTCACATTTTAAACTAAACACACTCATAGTAACACAAATGAAAACAAAACCTGTACGGGGCCAAAAGGCTCCTATCTCAGCATGATGCTGCGACATTTAAAAATAAGTGTCGCAGCGCTGCACAGTGGAACGAATGTATGGGAGCGGTTGGACGTAGACATGTCCGAAAAATAAGAGTAAAATTATGACAAACTAATGATGCCATCTTATTCGATTACTTAATGCCTTCATAAATTGTGGTGATGAATTTCTTCATAACTCCCATATTTCGGGAGTAATTTGAGAAAATGTGAAATTTTACTATGAAAATGAGTGTATCGAGCTCTCTCCCTCCTGATTCCGGGCTTGTTTCAAGTAGCGGTCTCTAATATCGTAATGCTATTACTAAGAGCTATATTTAATACTAAGACACATAGTGCGCCAAATGTGCACTTTCTGGGATAAAAGGAAATGAAAATTTAAAAAAAAAAACGTTTTTTCCCCATTTGTATTTACTTTAAACCGCAGACAGACTTATTAAGAGGTCTATAAATATATTATATATATACAGAAATATATATTAACAAAAATATTCACAAGAACTGATGAGAGTATGACTTTTAAGTAAGTTGATAATAAATTACCTAGTTTCATTAAAAGTACAATAAATAATTAAGATGTAAGCTCTAATTTACTAAGTTACACATTTTAAAACAATAACATCATTTAATTATCTTCGTCATCATCATCATCATCAATTAATTCAAATTCAGAATCGATGTCCGCTAAATCATTTATGTTAACAAATTCGATATCACTTTTCTCAGAATCCGTAAGCTCATAAAATTCCTTAAAAGAAGATTTTTTTACAAACTTATTTCCTTTTGGACGGATACTTGTAACAAGTGGATCAGAAGACAGTAAAAGATTGTGCATAATATCTTCATTGCATGAGATACTGCTATGCTTTCGAGAATGCCCCTCTCTATATTTTCTAAAATCTTTATTTCTAGCCTCAGATGCCTCTTCGGATAGAAAACCAATGGGCACAATTGACATGTTCTGAACTATGTCTGGCCCATGCATTAAAATTTTATGAAGTGAAGAAGGCATATAATACCATGGGTATAACTCCACGTAAAGCTTAGCAGTATCAAAGCAGAACTCTCGGAATTTAGTTACGTTGATCTTCTCTCCTGATGAAATACACTGCAAGATCACACAGATTTTTCTTAAAAGCATAGCATCTATTCCGGTCAGTTCAGCAGATTTAGTGTAGTTTTCAAAAAATCTCCTTGCCGAGTTGCCATTGTTGGTGGATCCACTGCCTTGTTTCACAACATCGAGAAGTAAGCCCGTTTCTCTTCTTACAGCCTCTTGAACTCTTTTCTTCCTGTCATCAACTTGCCTTTTTGCTATATCACCCCTTACTTGCCATGATTTTATGTCTAATTTGTAGGAAATGTGTAATAAGCATTCCATTGAGCGAATCCAAGCGTGAAGGGTGCTTAAGCTATATTTATACATGTCCTCGTTTGCGTGTTTATCTTTGATTAACTCTAAATTATTCATTTCTTTAGGACAAGCCTTGCATATGTCACACACTGAAGCTGCTGTATTGGATATAATGGAATGAATTTTACCATCAATCATTGTCAACAGCAGTTGGTGTTTGACACTAATTCCATCAGTGATGGTGGATGGAGTTAAGGCTTCAATCTCTGCTTCGATTTCAGCCATCTCTCTCTGCACATTTTCTTTGGTTTCCTTTATAAACTTAAACAATATTGGCCGGCAAAATGAAGTGGAAGATGGTCGCTCGTTTTCCCAAATTGTTACACCTTTTGAGACGAGCCGCAGTGGTACAAGACTAATCATAAAATTACTAGCAAGATCGATTTGCTCATCTTCACTCGTCCTTTGATGATAAATGCTTTGGCTAGATGATCCGTCAAAACCCCATTTGCTGGTCAATACGAGCTGTTGATTGGGATCAACAGGGGTTTCTAACGACCTAATAAGTCTTCTTGAGGTTAAATCCATCAAGGCTTGTAATTTGATTTTTGCAGAGCTCTCTGTAACTGTGAGATCTTCTTTGGCCGGATAGCACTTAATTTTTTCTTTAACCAACATGTAGTAACTCGGGTATTGAAGAGCTCCTTCTTGAGTGTTGAAATCCCGAAGAGTGTTATAGCGCCATTTCGATAAGTTCATCGATACATAAAGAGCCAATGCCTTCAAAGGGGATATTTCCCGTACCTGAATTGATTTACCTTCAATGAAGGCTTTGATTTTTGAGGCCTCTTCTGGATTCTCCGTCAAGTATTTCATAACATAAGCTGTATCGCTTTGTCCTGCCTTTTGAAGCGCCCTTTCGGCCGAAAACATAATTTCAGCGCTGCTACTGCTGCATGAAAGACTATCTTCAGTGCGTCTTCTTTTTTGCCGGTTACTAAGGTCCTCAAAAGATTTACGAGGACTAGGATGTGTACAAGTTGAAGCATCAGATTTAGCAGGAGAAATTATGGGCTCGATGACGTCACTTATATTTTCTGTAGAAGGTTCCATATTTTCATTCTGTAATTCCGGCCATTGAATTGCAGCCTGTAGCCAAATCTCATGTTTCTTCCGAAACTTATCTGTGCTTCTTCCAGACTGTGTCCATTTTGCATAAATGCGGTAGCAAAATCGACGACACCAGTCTTTTAAACTTGTTTCAGCACTTTCACATAACTGAACACAACTGTTATCTTTTAAAACACTGAACAAATAGTTAAAGTCGCGTAAATCTTTATGTGCGCGTGCGCATAAAGCAACGTGAATATCAAGATTTGTATTAAAATTTGGAAAATACATTGCGAGATTAGCTTGGATACAACGAGGTGTAAATCAACACTGATTTTAAAGTTACTAATAGTGACCTATTTATATAAAATCCAGGTATCCCAGGTATCTAAATTAGTGTATTAAGAGCCATTTAGTAATTAAATAATAGCAATGTTCTTATCAGTAATCATTAGTGCATCAGTTTTATATGTAAACCTTAAGTCCCTAATTATATATCCTAATTAGCTTATATCTTCTCTAATTGGCTGCTCAGAAATGTTATTGTAATAAGGTAAACCTTTAGAAAAACGGTTTTAATCAACAAAATAAACAAAAAATAAAAAAATTGTGTTATAAAATAAACATCACTCTTTATCCCAGAAAGTGCACATTTGGCGCACTATGTGTCTTAGTATTAAATATAGCTCTTAGTATTAGCATTATGATATTAGAGACCGCTACTTGAAACAAGCCCGGAATCAGGAGGGAGAGAGCTCGATACACTCATTTTCATAGTAAAATTTCACATTTTCTCAAATTACTCCCGAAATATGGGAGTTATGAAGAAATTCATCACCACAAGTTATGAAGGCATTAAGTAATCGAATAAGATGGCATCATTAGTTTGGCATAATTTTACTCTTTTTTTTCGGACATGTCTACGTCCAACCGCTCCCATACATTCGTTCCACTGTGCGCTGGTATTCTGATAGGGCCCGCTAACCGTTACGTGTAATAACCGTTACGTAACGTTAAATTTCAATGTTATACCTTCTAACGTTACAAAAAAATAACGTTACTTGATAACGTTAATTAACATTAACAAAAATACGATAACTAACGTTAATTTTGCTACGTTGCCGTTCTGTGGGTAAGAATCGGGCAGATTCAGGCAACATTTTGATCGGCACGGCATCAGAGAGGCACGAGGGCGGGCTCCCGCCGCGCCGCACGCCTCAGGCCCCACTACTTACGTCTCACCCGTTTAAAATAACGATAAAATTAATAGACTATAGACTTATTAAATTTTTTAAAGTTGTGACCACGCTGACATTTTTAAATTTTTTTAAATTTATAATTTGTAATTACAATGATCTGTTACTTATTTTTGGTTTTTTATTAGGAATTGTAAACCTTCGCATGCCCATGTGACGGTAAAATATGGAGAACTTTATTATAAAAACACCTATATAATATGTACTATACCCATGTTTGCAAAGAAATAAATGATTTGATTTGATTTAATAGTCGTATTAATAACGTTAAATCGATTAACGTTTTTTTTAATAATAACGTTAACTGTCAATACAAGGTAACGTTATGAAAATATACCGGTATTTAAAGCCCTGGTTCAAGTACGAATACTACTGCTGACGTAACAGAAAACGATACTTACTTAGATATTTTCCCGCAAAGATTGCATTTATATTCCTTCAGAGATATCTCATGGGTCGAGTAATAATGTTGCTGCATCACTTTGATATCCAATGTTCTTTTGTGACAAATAATGCATTCATATCTGAAAACAAATTAAAAACATAACAGATTAAAAACATAGTAGACGAGTATAATAATGGGTAGTATTTAAATACAAAAAAAAAAAAAAATAACTACATTCAAAACCGTTTATAACGCCTTCGCTTAAAACGACGTACGGGTTATAACGACTATATTTTGAGGTCCCAGTATTTCTGTTTATTTAACATAGTGTTTGGTTATAACGTCTATCGGCTATAACAAACGTAGTCCAATGGTCCCTTCGAAGTCGTTATAAACGGTTTTGACTGTATTTTTATCAAAAATAAACAGAATTCGAATCAAAATTACTGATTGCACAGGAAAATACTCGACTCAAAATATAACTAAAAAAGCAACAATTTATATTCGTGGCGCAACACTATTTATCTTAAAGTAAAGCTTTTTAATTTTGAATTATCGAAGCGGGTCTAAATTTGTTTCCAAGCAATAGTAATGAGTCGCTCACTAGACCCTGCTATCCCCTTCGAACCTAACCTGCCCGAGTCGAGGTGCCCCAGATCTCGAGCTCGCTACGCTCGCTCTTGCATCACAACTTCTCATAGGTAGGTAGGTAATAAAAAAATATCGTGAACTTAAGTGAATCTGGTCTCAACTTCGGCTCCACCATCGAGTGCAAAGCTCAAACTGCGGCCAAGAAACTGGGCGTCCTAAATAGGGTGAAGCGATACTTTACGCCTGGACAGCTTTTAACCCTTTACAAAGCACAAGTGCGATCCTGCATGGAGTATTGCAGCCACCTTTGGGATGGCTCAGCAAAGTACCAACTTGCTGCGCTTGACTCGGTGGAACGCAGAGCTAAGAGGCTCATTGGCGACGTAAAACTGGTGGATGCCAAGCTTCACAGCTTGGCTCATCGCCGCAAGGTTGCCTGCTTGTCGGTCTTCTACAGATTGTACTTCGGAGAGTGTGCCTATGAACTCCACGACCTCATTCCACCGGCCCCCTTCTACCATCGGACATCTAGACGCACTGCAAGTTACCACCGCTACCTAGTTGATATTCCACCAACTCGCACTAAGCGTTTTCAAACGTCTTTTATAATGCGCGCAGCAAAGGAGTGGAACTCTCTGCCTGCGTCTGTGTTTCCGAACGCATATAACCCTAATCTATTCAAAGTGAGAGTGAACAGGCTTCTTCTGGTTAAGCTCACTCCATCGTAGACTTTGTCTCTGTGTTCCAGACCTAGACTAAAGTCAAGAGCAAACTCATAGTAAAATAAAAAAATAAAAAAAATTAAAAATGTCGACATTTTTAATCATTCGATATCTTAATCACTCGGCATTTCAATCCTAGACATTTTAAGCTTAGGTATATCAATTTACGATTTTCCTAAAGGAATTTATTTCTCTCGCATTAGAAGAGAAATTTAATGTAGTGTTGACGTATATTTTCAAATTATCGGCTTGTACTAGTTTTGTTAAACAATTTGGTTTATTTGTAGTGAAATAATTTATTTGATGTAAGAAAGTATATAAATGATGGTGTGGCGACCCTTTTTTTTACATTATAAATAAAAAAGCTGTGAACGTTGTATATGTAGACGGCACGGTTGGCGCAGTGGTTAAGCGATTGACTGCTGCGCTGCGTGTCGCGGGTTCGATTCCCGCACGGAACAAATATTTGTATGATCTACAAGTAGTTGTTCCGGGTCTGGCTGTTTGTGTATGTGAGTTTAAATGTTTGTAAACGCACCCACGATACAGGAGAAATCCTAGTGTGTGGCAACGTTTAAAAAAAATAAAAAAAAAGACATTCTGTAGTATAGTTAGTATCAGCATTGCACCCGTGCGAAGCCGGGGCGGGTTGCTAGTACATACATAATCTTGAAAACCTCCTTCTGGGGCAGTAGCATAAAAACGTGTGTGCACAAAGGGCCTTACGACAGAAGAAGTAGAACGTACCTTCTCATATGCCGTTTGTAATGCGCTGTGAATGATTCCACTGAGGGTATTATCGTTTTGCAAATAGGACAGATGTAATCGCCTAGTTCCTGAAAAAGAAAAAAAATACATCACGTCTGTATTCTCCAAAGAGGAACGCAGATTTTTATTGATGTGGGTACAGTTATAACTAGAGATCGGATATTCGGATGCATATTCACCTAAAGTTGAGGTATTGGCTAATATGGAATGCGCTCTTTTATCTAAAAAATCCCGCGGATCTGGGATGTTTCTATTATATTTACTTACTTTAAAATGTTGGTAAAAATACCAATTCTAAATAAATATGCATCAGAATAGTTACGCAATCCAAGAAACCCGTTTTTTTTATTTTATAAATATCGTTTTAGAAGTCGCTTACATATAACACACTCGACTAGTTATACATTCTCGTTGTTAATGGCAATACGGGTTTTTTTTTACAATTAAAATGTTTTAAGAAGCCGCTTCCATACTTTCACAGCCAAAAATTACATCGTAAACAACTTTTGTTCTACTTTTTACAAAACATAATACATTTACCAAAAACAAAACCTTCAAGATTTCGTTGTTCTATCTAAAAACATTTAAATTCTGTATTTTGTTGTACGTACCTACGCCTCCTGTGCACTGTCCCTCACTCACTAACCCTGCGTTCCGAGTTGCGATAATATCGACATTCGCGTGCTAAAGCCCGTTCCGAATTAGCGTGAGCGCAATAACGATGTCCCGTGAATCGTCATAGATGACGTCATGACATTCGACATCTTGCGATAACGCCGACCATGCCTTTTACTAATATCGCCGTGAGCGCTGTCAAAAATGACAGTTGTGCAACATGACAACTGTCATTTTTGACAGCGAAGGAAGACAATTTTGAAAATGCCACGATATGCTATGATGCGACTCAAAACAAAACATTGTTTTGAGTCGCATCATAGCATATCGTGGCATTTTCAAAATTGTTCTTCTGGCTACAGTTGCTACCTAACTAGCGTGGCGTCCGGATAAAGCCGGACACTGTCAGGCTTTTTGGTTGCGTGTGCGGCCAAATTAGACGGTGTCCGGCCTGTCCGGATTTTGTTAGGCTTTTTAAATTTGACCAATTTTACTTAACATTTTTCGTGGTGTATTTTATTTGTTAGTTGTACCGTGTGGTGCCAGACGTAAAGAATAGCACCACCCCATTTCTTCCCGTGGGTGTCGTAAAAGTCGACTAAGGGACTTACTAGAGAATGGGCAGCAGCATTCTCTATGCCCTTTTACCACCATACTGCGATCGCCAAGCCGCCTACCAAGCGTGGCGATTATGGCAAACCCCCCAATTTGGGGGAGGCTTATGTCCAGTAGTGGACGTCTTTCGGCTGAAATGATGATGATGATTTGTTAGTTTCCGCTCCGCGCCTCACCTTATATCGCTAGCGCTAGAATATTTTGTGGTACATGATAAAAAAGCCAAGTTTTTTTTTTAATACTTAGACTAAAAAATTAAGGGTGTCCGGCCTTTTTAGCCAAATGTCCGGCTAAACTGGCCGGTCTGTCCGGCTTTTCGGTTTTAAGAACTGACAACCCTATACCTAACCTAAGAAGAAGAAATGTTTGGTGTATACACAGAGAAATACTCTAATATCGTTTTGATATTGAGTGAGCACCGTGAGCGCGTTCACGAGCGTTCCGAGTTGTTGACAGCATTCGGCTGTCATAATCGTAATACCTAAATCGGAACGCATGTGAGACGATGTGAGCGCTGTGAGCGATTATAGCCAATTCGGAAGGCGGCCTAAGACACGGCAGTTTATTTTGCTAAGCGTAGAGGTCCTAACATGTAGAGCGTTGAATATAAATATTTTTATTTTTGTATGAAAATATGACAAATTAAAATCTGATGAATTATTAAAAGTCATAGAACAAAGGCTGTTGTATATGGTGTTCGTGATATAATCCTAAGAGGTGTTGACCTACGGCTCTTATAATATTTTTTTTGTTGTCTGTCTATATGTTTGTTCCGGCTAAACTCGTAAACGGCTTGTCCGATTTTGACGAGACTTTCACTGGCAGATAGCTGATATTATAAAGAGTAATCAATCAATCAATCATTTATTTTGTCAAACATAGGTATGGTTACAGATAATATATTGTCTAAAATGCTTGTAATTAGCAATTGTCAGATGTTTACTACTTCGTTACCATTTACGTGTATTAGTCTGTAAGCTTTCTTAAAATTGTATAAATAAATAAATAAATAAAATATGTGCACTACGTTTTGCCAATATATGGCGTACAAAATTAACATAAACAAGCAATTACAATTAAGGTGACATGTCAATAGATTAAAAAAAAAACAAAAAAATCATTCAATTAAAAATAGGTCAGACATGTAAACAGGTAATAAATAAAATCATAAGTGTTTAATTAGCAAGTCGGAATCGTCATACCTCTGTTTATCAGTAGTAAACTCAGTGATGGAGTAGTAACATCTATCTAAAAGGAATTTAAATAAAGACCTCTTAAAGGTTCCCAGACACTCGTTTTTCTGATAGCTGTTGGTATACTATTATATATTTTTGGGGCCATACCTAGCACACTTTTGCCGAAAAATGCGGTTTCATGAGAGGTAACATGAATGGTATTCTGATAACGGCGAGAGCGCAGTTTTTCGAATAAATGCAGGTTACAGCGGACAAACACTCCCATTTCATATACGTACATAGACGGTAGAGTGAGCAGACTAAGTTCCTTAAATAGTGGTTTACAACGATCAATCGATTGTAATTTGGTAAACGATCGCTAGCATTTCTTCTGATTTTAAAAACAATGTCTCGGTCAGTGTAATGTAGGCTACTTTTATTTTAGAAAAGAACACGCGGGTGAAGCCTCGGCAGTTAAAATAAAAACAACTTACCGCCGAATGCTTAGCCGCCACATGAGCTGAGTAGGACTTCTTGTAATTAAACCCAATAAGACAGCTTTCACATTTATACTCAGCCTTCGTATACGCATCTCTTGCAGATTCTTTGTCTCTTTCTAACAACATCTCTTCGTATGTCAACTCTATGGTTAGGATTTTTTGGTCTCGCTCCTTCGTAGGTTTAGGCTGTAAAGAAAAAATATCAAAGATAAAGATGCATTTATTTGTATAATAATAATAAATTAATTTATTTCAGGTAAATAACACCCATCGCCAAACATTTAAAATCATATAAAATAAATCAAATCAAATAAAAACAAATACATTTAAATAAAACATAAATCAAATCACATTAAATCAAAATAAATTAAATCAAAATAAATTAAATCAAAATAAATTAAATCAAAATACATTAAATCAAAATAAATTAAATCAAAACAAACATGTGTGTCATGAATTCATGATACATAGATATGCACATATGGATGGAAACGAGATTAAATAGTTGGTTCAACATGTTTTGCCTTTCGGCGTACAAATAGTATAGTATTTAAATTAGGAAATTATAGACAAAATTCAATCAATTCAAATACATAATTACAGTCAGTACAAAATGTGCTCAGTCAAAATTAATTAAAACAATGAAATTGAAATATATCTGGGCCTCAAGTCTGCTATTACAATAGTGTCAGAATGGTCTCTTCATTGTGAGTTTTTGACAGATTTGCCATACAAACACTGTCAAATACTCACAATGGCGAGACCATTCTGACACTATTGTAATAGCAGACTTGAGGCCCTGGACAGTTTCATGTCTTGTTCATTGAACGTTTATGTTTATGCGGTTGGTCGACTCTTCACGTGACCAGAGGTCTGGCCTATTTTAAGGCCAAAGAATCTGCCAGCCTTTTGGGCACTTTTTCCACTGACGGCGATGCGGAAGAATTTTTTGATGCCCAATGAGTATTTTCCCCTTTTTTTTTCTTTTTTTTCGTGTAGGTTTATAGTATAAATATTTTATTTTTAGTTTGTATGTTGTATCTATGCAAATAAATCATGCAAAGAAAAAAAAAAAAAAAAAAATAACGATTTCATTTAATTACTAAAATTCCTACTTGTTAAATATTTATTTGACAATTGCTATGTTACTGCTCAAAATGTGTGGGAATAGAATATACCTACTCGAGTTTTGTTTAAAAAATGATACATAATTATATTATTATATAAATTATATATTAATATTTACGACGATGATGGTTACGGTGGGGAACTCGGTGTGGTGCGTGAAGAATGGATGACGCCACGGAAGACTCTTTGCATGTGTGTTACAAAACGTGTACTTAAAAATTGTCTTGATTTTGTCAATAACCTAATTTACGAATATAATTATTATTCAATAAACATAATTTGTGTTTCATTTAATATCAGCTAATTAATTGACAGAAAGTAGATCAACGCAGACACAACGTCCTCTCATGTACTCATCACGTCAAAGTGCAAAAGAGAGACAATACTGTATAGGTGACTTTTGTATGTTGTCGGCTGGGTTGGCCTATAGGGCTGGTTTCAGAGCGACGCGTCTCGCCAGCGCCCGCCGGCCGCACGCGCGTTGCTGTACATGAACCTTATCGGCTTCATAATAAGGTTGGTTTTTCAAAACGCATCGCTAAAACCAACCTTATTTTGAAGCCGATAAGGTTCATGTACAGCGACGCGCGTACGGCCGACGCTGGCGAGACGCGTCGCTCTGAAACCAGCCATAGAACCAACCAACATACACCAACCTTGCCACCAATGCTTGCCTAAATGTATTGTGTCGTTGGGCCTACCCATAACACGTTTTCGTTGGGCCTTCGTAGGGTAATTTACGTTGGCCCCATCGTAAGTTGGGCCTTCGTAGACAAATCCACGTAGGCCATCAGTTGTGGGCCCAACCCGCAAACTGCCCGCCAATTGTATGCATTTGCCAACTAACCAGAGGTATGTGGCCCAACTAAATGCCAACAAAAAAAGGTACTAGGGATATACCTACTATAAAGCTGCCATTTACTGGGTGCGTCTTTCATTGACTTGAATGTGCCCTGGCGGCTGAGAGTATGTCATGCTCACTCAAATGACTCGCTGGTGTTGGCATGTGTTGGATCATTAAGTTCCCTTCAAAATGGTTGAGCTGAATGGTGAAGATCCATGCGTCATGTTCGTGAACGGGCGCCGTCAGTTGTGACTCGTCATCTCTTAGCTCCAACGGCTTATATTACTTTTGATTTTTGTTTTTAAATTGTTTTTGTCTTTTTATTATGGACGCTATTAACGTGCACATCTTTATACATTGTTCTCACATGTATAATTTCAAGGTGGATTATGTAACCAATATTTTGTTTTAAAAGAGTATCCATGGAGTTTCTTGCCCATTCTTCGCCATAGGAACCTACTACGCTTTGGAGTGGGCAACTAGCTTCATCTTTCTGACTGACCGACCCATTGACAATTCAAAAGTGACTGTAATTGGTGTATTTGAAATACACGGTTTGAGTTTGAATGGAATTTAGTTCGGTGAATCAGGAACAAGTTGATATATAAATGGTGGATTAGCGTGCGAAGGCCCGGGAATTTGTGAGTCATGCATCAAATGGTCAACAGTTTCCAGAGAATTAATACGCTTCTTCTCCCGATATCTTCTCGAACGTTCTTTGGCACATTCCCTCCGTTGTTGGGCTTTCTCTTCTTCAATTTGTTTTTGTCTTATTTCATTTGTCAATGGGTCATTTTGGAGCATCGAATCCATTTGTTGTTTACATATACGTTTTCGGATACGATATCTTCGCATGCGTGCGTTAGCCAGTTCCCTTTTTCGTGCCCACTCATCGGTGGATTCGTTTCTTTCATCCATTTTCTGTAAAGGGCAATGTTCACTTTCATTAGGTTATTTTTAGGGCTCGGTACTTCCGAATGAAATATCGGAACCCTTATAGAACCACTCGTGTCTGGGCAATGTTCACTTTTCATTAGGTTATTTTTAGGGCTTCGTACGTCCGAATGAAAAATGGGAACCTTTATAGGATCACTCGTGTCAAACTCAAACTCAAACTCAAAGCATTTATTTCAAATAAACCAATTACAGGCACTTTTGAATTGTCAAGGGGTCGGTCAGTCAGAAAGATGAAGCTAGTTGCCCATTCCAAAGCATAGTAGGTTCCTATGGAGAAGAACGGACAAGAAACTCCATGGACACTCTTTTAAAACAAAATATTGTTACAAAATATGGGTTACATCATTCATGTTGAAGTTATACATGTGAGAACAATGTAGAAAGACGTGCAGACGTGTATCTGTCTGTCCGTCTGTCACAGCCGATTTGCTCTGAATATCATGGACCGATTATGTTGTTTGGTACACCGTACACATATGAACTTCTGTGACCCAAATACAGACTTGTAAGGAAATAAAATAAAACTTGGGAGGAAAATAAGAAAAAATCAAAAAAAAAAAAAAAAAAATGCACACTGTACCGTGTGACATATCAAATGAAAGGGCTTACAGTGAGGGTATCAAATATTTTTTTGAATGCTACCGTCTCCGACGCATTAATTAACCGTAGTTCAGAGACCTTAATACAGCGTGGCGCTCCAATGGCGACATTAATTTAACACACGTATACGGTTCGCGTTTTTTTTTTATTTTTTTTTTTATTCTACTATGAGTTTGCTCTTGACTTTAGTCTAGGTCTGGATGACAGAGACAAAGTCTACGATGGAGTGAGCTTACCCAGAAGAAGCCTGTTCACTCTCACTTTGAATAGATTAGGGTTGTATGCGTTCGGAAACACAGACGCAGGCAGAGAGTTCCACTCCTTTGCTGTGCGCATTATAAAAGACGTTTGAAAACGCTTAGTGCGAGTTGGTGGAATATCAACTAGGTAGGGGTGGTAATAATTACAGTGGTTTTAATTTAATAGCGAAATTTTAATTTTATTAAACGTCATTATTTATTTATTTATTTACTATTTTCTAAAATACCATCTTGGAGCAACCTGTACGTAGCACAGAGCTCATTTGCCGGCTTCACGGTTCGTAACATTGCATCAATGAAATAAATCTGTATACAGAGTGATACCAATTGTGGTTACTTTTTTATTATTTAGTTTGTTGGAAAATTATTAATTAATGATTTATTTTTTCTTATTATATTTTTTATTGTTACTGGACACTAGCCCTTCTCAGGTTTTAAATTAATGTCCCCATTGTAGCGCCACGTTGTATATTATTACATAGCAACTCGATCACTAGCAAAAATAAAAAACGACAGCCGATAAAATCCCGGAATAATTATAATGATGTTTAAATACCGAGATTCAAAAACCACAAATTATTTATTGGACTTTATTTATAGTTGGTTCCACAAATGATTGATTTGAAAAATCATATAACATCTTTTAGGGTTACGTACTATAGTTTTAGTACGGTTTAAATCCCGGGATTCAAACGTCATTACAATTATTCCGAGATTTTAGAGGAGGTATTATCCACTCTATGTTTCAAGATTCAAGATTATTTATTTGTGGAAACATGAGTACACATACAGAGCATGCAAGTTATTAAATTACAAGGTTTAAGATCAGTCATGTTTGGCCTTAGTGGCGTACAAATATTTACATTTCAGTTATTGGATAAAGTATTAGATTACATCATAAGAACAAGATAGCAAATGTCAATTTTGAAAACAAATAAATTAAATATATGGTCACAGTTATGTAACAATTATTAAATGTCAATTAAAATTATCATCATAGCAATAATAGTTGCTTTATGTAGATTATGTCAAAGATGTATTGATAATATTGGTTAGTACACGGTATTAGATGTTGTCATTAAGAAATTCTAGAATACTGTAGTATGCTTTCCCTTCTAGCATTTTCTTTAATTTATTTTTCAATTGGCGGACATTAAGCTCCTTCCAACTATTTGGAAGTTTATTGAAAATTTTAGGGGCCATACAGAAAACACTTGTGCATTAATGCCGTTTTCGATCTATTTAGACAGAGAATACTGTCATCGCGTCTACTATGGTTGCGATCCACCACTTCTGATTGACGTGGGAATAAGTGTCGATTTGATTTTACATGTTACTTCCTTCCTCGTAGTTTAGGTAAATTAGCTCTACCTATTTCGATCTCTGCTGATTATATACAAAACATACGTGAATTACAAAACATAATAATAGAACGTAATTCATGAAACGATGCTGTCCACTCCACATGACAGTTAATGACGACTGGAGCCAAGTATACGTGATTTAGCGTTACCGGCCGACTGGATCCGGAGTATACGCGATGCAGCGTTACCGACTAATTAGAGCCGAGTATACGCGATTCAGCGTTACCGGCCGACTGGAGCCAGAGTATACGCGATTCAGCGTTACCGACCGACTGGAGCCAAGTATACGCGATTCAGCGAAAAAATAATGGACCGATTAAAAAAAAAAAACACCAGTTGAATGCTATATTATCACTGAATAACATAGACTAAATTTATAAAGATATCAACATATTTTTATAGATATATAGATTTATAATTGAAGGGTTCAATTCGAGAATGGTTTAACTGTGAAATCAGCCATTTTGAGAAACTGGTCCTTAAAATATTAGTGACTATTTGTTGATTTGGATAATGAAAATAGTGCCAAAAAAAGGAGTAAACTTTCAAGTGTTTAAAAAAATACTTTTATTATAAAATGCAATACAAAAGTAGTTTTAAAAGATACATTATTATTGTAATATCGACCATTTTTCATTTAAACCAACAGTGTTTATCGATATTGATACAGTTCTTGAGTGTAAAAACGGTTTATAACGGAACAAACCGTTTTTACACTCGGAATATATCACCAATCTGGCATTTGCTGTTTGTGTGGTAACTGGACAATAACCTGTTAATATATTTAAAGAATTGCACAATTGCAGGCTTGTTTTCTTAGTAATTATATAAAAAAATGAAATTAATTATTATAATTAAATCAAATTAAAAAAAAATATTTTGGCACTAGCACACTTATGCATTTAATATGGTTTCATAGAAAAATCTTTTTTCCATGGGAATAAACTTAAGTTGTTTTCTAATATCTTGTTTTTTTTCTTCAAAAAGTTAATGCAAGAATGATTTAAATTACCTGAATCCCGTATTCAAAAACTTTATTTAGGTCAATTATTGTCTTTAAGAACATAAAAACAGCTTTTAGTTCAATAATCCATTTCTGTATTAGAACAAAGTAGAATTATGTATATTTCATGGAGTTGTCGAATAATAAATCTTTTTTGCACTAGCGATCTCAACTTTTATAGCAGTTAAACCGTTTTTAAACTGAATATCTCGAGATTTAAGCCGAAATTTGCTATTTTGTGAATGTCATAATGTAGATAATTTTGCACTGAATCTAACGGTACCTATAACTCATTTTGTGGAAAAATGACAGTTAAACCGTTATCGAATTGAACCCTTCAATTGTGATTTAAATAAATAAATATCACGCGAGCGGAGCCACTGGCGGAAGCTAGTATAGTATTTATTGGTTATATTCCTTACCTTTATCGTTGCCTTTTCATCAACTTTGACCCTCTTTATCTTCTTGTCTCTTTTACTCTTAGTCTTACTAACTCTCTCTCTCTTTTCATCTTTGTTCATAGAGCACATTATACTTTGTAGCTCCAACTCGAAATGTTTCGTGTTTTCCGAGCTGTCCGATAGAGGGCCATTGTCATCTAAGATGTTTGTGTCATCTGAAAATAATATACAACCATACATAACATCACAAAAAGGGGGGCTTGTGCCTAATGCTTGTGTAAATTATATAAAATATAATTCAAATTATATTTTTTATTTGTTTGAAGTATTTCGGCGACCCGTTCCATCGGTAAAAGGTGTTGTAGCTGAAGCGACCATCGATGAACGGTGTTTTCGGCGAATAGTTCTATTGGCGATGGATTTATTCGTGGCAGCAACCGTTGACTAAGAGTGATTTCGGCGAACCGTACCAACGGCGAAGAGTGATTCGCTATACCGTTGGCAGCCGGTAGGCCTTTCAACAATTACCAGTAGCATAGCTTACCATTGCCACAGTCCCAATCCTCCTTAAGCTCATCCTTAACACAAATAATGGGCACTTCTGGGTATGTGTATAATGTTTCGTACCCGTCTGAGGGAGATATACTGGTGGGTTCAGCACGATGGACCTTCAGACGAGGTGGTCGGCTCACGTCTGTTAGGAGGCATTCGTGGAGATTCTGTGGAACGAAATACCAAATACATTATTATTTCGTAACAAAATATATAATAAACATAGTTTTTTTTTTTGGGAGCAGTAGTGGCCCAATGGAGCAGTAGTGGCCCAATGGAGCAGTGGTAGCCAAGTAATAACGGCTCCAATCTACGAATTGTAGGTTGTGGGTTCGAGCCCAAGTACGCACTTTACTTTGTAAATAATATCATCACCAATGCTCTCAAAAACGAAGGAACCAAAAACTCGAAGTGACATTACCAACCCGCACTGCCGGGATTCGACCTGATCACGCGTTCTATACTTAAAAATCTTCCCAGAAAATGCATTTCGTTCCTAGCAAGTCTGTTCAACGCAATATTTCGAACATCTCACTTTCCTGACCAGTAGAAAATCTTTGAAGTTGTCATGATCCACAAGTTAGGTAAAGCTGGACATGAAGCCTCGTCTTATCGGCCGATAAGCTTAACGCCTGTACTCTCCAAACTGTGGGAGAGGACATTCCTAAACCGGCGTAAACCGTGCATGGACGCCAATGATGTCGTTCCATCTCACCAATTTGGCTTTCGGAAATCTCACTCAACAATAGAACAGGTTCACCGAGTTTACCAAACAGGAAGACAGGCTTTTGAGTGTAAAAAGTATTGCTCAGCGGCATTTCTTAATGTACAACAAGCTTTTGACCGTGTCTGGCACCAAGGATTGCTGGCTAAAGTGAAGGAAAATCTTCTGCACTCAATGTTCCTGCTCATCCAGTCGTATTTATCCGACTGCTGCTTCCAAGTGAAACAAGGCGAAGCAAGATCAAGATTGTTTGAAGTGAAAGCTGATGTACCACAGGGATCTGTTCTTAGCCCAATGTTGTACAACATATTTACATCAGATCTACCAACATTGGATTGCATAACAATAGCAATATAATGCCGACCACATAGCATATTTATTAGTTTATGGCAACCCAAAAAGGGCCAGCAATAGACTCCAAAAACAGCAAGACAAAACTCATAAATGGCTTTTTAAGTGGCGAATAAGATGGAACGCACAACGGACCAAATGGGAATCTAAGTGCGGAAAAGGGAGCCCCATCATCATCATCATCATCATCAAGTGGCGGATACGTGCCCGTGCATCCAAGTCTAACCATATCACCTTCACACTCAGGCACAGGAGCACCCAGGAGGTGCAGGAGCACCCTTTAGACTTGGTGCTGATACCTTACCACACACACGAGTGTGTAAAGTATCTTGGATTCCACGTAGATAGGCGCCTAACATGGAAGCATCACATTAAAAATAAAAGGGACGAGATAAACTCTGTGCTCTCTGTAGACAACAAACTCCTCATCTACAACTCGATCCTTAAGCCACTATGAACCTATGGGATCCAATTGTTGCCAGCAAAACCAACATACTCTGCCTGCGAAGATTCCAAAATGGTTTCCTAAGATCAATAGCCAATGCGCCTTCGTTTGCTAGGAACGACGACATCCACGACTATCTACAAATGCCCTCGGTAAACTCTGAAATCGAGCCGTACAAAAGACAACACAAGGCACCCCTATCCAAACCCACTAGTTACTGAACTGTTACTTACGAAACTCGTCAGCGATGATAAAAAGGCTCAAAAGAAACCATATATGAAGCTTCACAGCTTGGCTCATCGCAGCATGGTTGCCTGCTTGTCGGTCTTCTACAGATTGTACTTCGGCGAGTGTGCCCATGAATTCCACGACCTCATTCCACCGGCCCCCTTGTACCATTGGACATCTAGACGCACTGCAAGTTACCACCCCTACCTAGTTGATATTCCACCAACTCGCAATAAGCGTTTCCAAACGTCTTTTATAATGCGCACAGCAAAGGAGTGGAACTCTCTGCCTGCGTCTGTTTCCGAACGCATACAACCCTAATCTATTCAAAGTGAGAGTGAACAGGCTTCTTCTGGGTAAGCTCACTCCATCGTAGACTTTGTCTCTGTCACCCAGACCTAGACTAGAGTCAAGAGCAAACCCATAGTAAAATAAAATAAATACTTTCTATAAGTGGGAGGCGCAGCACTTGCTGCTCCACCACAACGCCAGTTGTCATGCAACGAATTCACTTATAGTCCGAGGACTGATTGCAAATAGAATTAAATAAAAATCTAGAAGAAACAGAAACGTGACCATCTTTTAACATGTCAGGGCTAATCTACGATTGAAAACTTTTGTATACAGGTCTGTGACTTTGTAGAAGTTCATGAATTCTTTGGAACAATGATGGCAACAAAATGATGACCAGTAAGTTGTCTCCAAAACTGTATAAAAACTTTTTTTGACTCTGTTATTTTGATGTTTGAGACCTTAAGATGCAAATGTGGACAGTGGCTCGATTTAGGAGTCTGTGAGTGTATTTATAACAAGAGTAGATAGTTAAAAAACACCTTCCCTGGCGATTGAGAGTATGTCATGCTCACTTAGATGTCTCGCTGATGGTGGCGTGTGTGTTGGATCATTTAGCTCCCTTCAAAATGTTTGAGCTGAATGGTGCTAATCCATGCGTCATGTTCGAGAACGGGCGCCATCAGTTGGGACTGGTCATCTCTTAGCTGCCACTGGTTTTTTTTTTTTTCAACGTGTAAGTTTTTATTCTTTTTATTTTTACAACATTCTCACATTTAGTCATAAATTCAACATTATAGATGTAACAAATACTTTTGTAATAATTTAATTTAAAAGAGTTTCCATGGTGTTTCTTGCCTGTTCTTCTCCATAGGTACCTACACTTTGGAATGGGCATGTAGCTTCATTTTTCTTACTGACCGACTCCTTGACAATTCAAAAGTGCCTGTAAATGGTTTAATTGAAATAAATGATTTGAGTTTAAGTTTGACACTCACCTCTTGAGTATAAGTTTGCAGTATCCGGTAGGAGTCCTGGACTTGTTCTCTAAATGATATGCTCTTCTCTAGCAAGGCTTTACACTCCCAACAGACCTGCAGGCTTACAGCAGACAAATTACATAGCTGAAACAATCATTTTAACTTATGTGAAACTTTTTCTCTTTGAGCTGTCCTTACAAAGGAAATAAATTACAAAATTGTGGCCTATAAGATTTCTCGGCAGGCAACACCAAGCAATTTTTTTTATTTTTTTTTATTCTACTATGAGTTTGCTCTTGGCTTTAGTCTAGGTCTGGATGACAGAGACAAAGTCTACGATGGAGTGAGCTTACCCAGAAGAAGCCTGTTCACTCTCACTTTGAATAGATTAGGGTTAATCAATTCCTAATCAATATATCGATGGCCCCACCGAATAAACGTATAAGAGAAAAATGACAACTAATCAGCAAAAAATAAAAATGTTTAAACTTCAATAATGCTCATTTCATTATAAATAGGTATAAATAATGTATAATTGAATTATTGGTAAAAAAATAAGCTATATACTTGTATATTTACTTTCTTGGCGACTCAAAAAGCATGTAATTATAACATAAACTATTATTCCTATAATTTTAAAATTAATTATTTCCCTAGAATAAAGAAATTCACTATTATAATAGGCGTGTTTTGAGTCTAAAATTCATAAAAAAAATTAAGTGCGTACAGGATAGGCAAAAGAAACAAAAATAGTTTTAAAAAAATCATGGAAGAAACATTGCACGTTTATTCGGTGGGGCCATCGATATGCTTTTATAATTTCTAATGTGAAGATATTATCGTGGACGTCTACATCTACCGTCCATAATGTGTAGAGGAAATAGATGCACTTTATATTGTTATCAAGGACGAAAATGGGTAAAATTTAGTATCGTGCGGCACGCGTAGGGGGTGGGGGTTGGGGGGGAGGAAAGGGGGGGTGCCCTCTTGCCCCCTGGTACTACTCCCATTAAAAGGTAATGCACCATTCCTGTAAAAAACCGATAAATGTAACCTAACCTCAAAACACTATAGTCGCTTAAAAAGGCGTAGTAGGGTTAAAATTTGGGTTGGAGGAGGGACGGGGGAGGTGCCCCTCTGCCCTGACACTACTTCCATGTAAAGGCAACACACCGTTCTTGAGAAAAACTAATTGTTGTATATGACATCCATAACATCTGCTGTCAGTTCACAATAAATGTCTAATGGAAGCCGCTTCTTATTTGAACATTGGCGACGAGGAAAATTGGAAAATCTTGTTTAGTGCTCTTATTTCTCGATAAAAAATATGTCTATCGGTAAAATAGGTGAGTATAATGTGCAGGCCGGCAATTGGTTGGCATATATTGAACGCTTAGAAATGTATTTCTTAGCTAACAAAATCGATGACGATGTGAAGTTACCCACGCTTATTTCGCTAATGGGGGAAGAAACATATGAGCTATTATCTAGTTTAGCAAGTCCATCGAAGCCTTCTTCTTTGAAATACGAAGAAGTTGTTACTTTGCTGCAAGAACATTTACAACCCAGACCTGGCGAAATGGCGGAACGGTTCAGATTTCGTCAACGAAGACAGTTGGCTGGTGAGTCTATTGCCAATTATATAGCCGAGCTTAAAAAGCTTTCAAGATTCTGCAATTTTAATACAGTTTTAGAAGACAATTTAAGAGATCAATTTGTTTGCGGCTTAAAAAGCGAATTCACTAGGCAGCGGTTATTTGCGGAAGAGCATCTTAGTTACTCAAAAGCGGTTACTTTGGCCACAACTCTTGAGGCAGCGGAAAGAGATGCCTCCGCAGTAGAACAAATCGGAAGCGAGGTGAAGAACGCGGCAGAATTAAGCGGGGGTATAAACAAATTGCTTGTGAACTCATGTACAGCTTGCGGAAGTCCAAACCATGGGAAATGGGACTGCAAGTATAAAAAATTTGAATGTAGTTTGTGCCACAAAATTGGGCATCTGAGGCGTATGTGTTCAATTCGGTCACATAATGCCGCTGAACAACCGAAATGGTCAGCAGACGCAAAAACAGAAGATGATAATCGTAATGAGACGTCATGCGGAGGGCGTGGCCGTCGCAGTGGTCGAGTTGCATGCGGTGGTGCAGCGCGCGGGCGCGCGGCTGGACAGAAAACCGGTACACATTGGGTTCAAGAAGCAGATAGTAACTGCTCAATATTATCTTCTAGTGAAGATGATGTCACTGAAGAAGACTTGAATGAACCTATATATCAAATGTCTTTATCTAAGTATAAGCCGGTGCGTATTACTCTATTGGTTAATAATTGTTTATTAGAAATGGAAGCAGACACAGGCGCGCCCTTATCTTGCATTAGTAAAAATACATATAGTAAATATTTTAAAGACCTTGATATAAAACCATGTCGTATAAATTTAAGTTTTTATGATGGGTCTAGAATTAAACCACTTGGCTACGTAGAAACGGAAGTTCGTTACAAAGATATGAGTAAAATTTTAGATTTGTACATTTTTGATAATGGAACTACTAATTTATTAGGTCGCCAGTGGTTAGCTGAATTAAGTATAGACATTCCCAAACTAAGTGTGCATTGTATTAAAAATGAAAGATGTGAAAAAAATGAAATGATAGAAACTGTTATTTCCAGGCATAAATCTCTTTTTGATGGCACGTTGGGTCGGTACACCGGTGGCTCAGTTAAGCTGTGTGTACGTCCGGACGCACTGCCTATATTCTGTCGTGCTCGCCCATTACCGTATGCGCTACGTGGTAAAGTTGATGCAGAGCTAGACGCTATGCTACGCGCGGATGTCATCGAGCCTGTTGACCACTCTGACTGGGCCACTCCTCTAGTAATAGCCCGTAAGGCGGATGGTGGCATAAGAATATGTGCCGATTATAAGGTAACACTTAATCGCGCTTTGATGATCGACAGGTACCCGGTTCCGAAGATTGACGACTTATTTAGTGACATTTGTGGAAATGTTTGGTTTACAAAATTAGACTTATCACAGGCTTACAATCAATTAGAACTTTGTGAAGACTCTAGAAACTATACAATAATTAATACTCATCGTGGATTATTTAAATATAAACGTCTAGTGTTTGGGTTAGCTTCAAGTCCCGGTATTTTTCAGAGATTCATGATAAATCTTTTCAAAAATGTGCCAAATGTAGTCATATTTTACGATGACATTTTAATCAAAAATAAAGATTTAAATACCCATTTACAAACAATAGACAAAGTGTTCCACATTTTGGAATCGAACGGATTAAAAATTAGGCGGGAAAAATGTGAATTTTTGACGCATGAAGTAAGATACTTAGGTTACATTGTTGGCAAAGACGGTGTGAAGGTAAATTCGGATAAAATTAAACCTATTCTTTCTATGCCGTATCCAAATAATGTTTCTGAACTAAAGTCTTTCTTAGGTATGGTAAATTTTTACGGAAAATTTATAAAAAATTTGAGTACATATTTAAGCGTACTTTACGATTTGCTTAAAAAAGGCAAATATTTTAATTGGACTAGAAAACATAGCTTAGCGTTTAACCAAGTTAAGAAGTTATTATGCAGCACGGATGTACTGGCACATTATGATATGTCATTAGAGACTACTTTGACGTGTGATGCTAGCGCACACGGCCTGGGTGCCGTGCTTGCGCAGCGCACTCAACACGCAGGGGATGAACGAGTAGTAGCTTATGCGTCGCGGGCTCTCACCTCTGCTGAGAAGCATTACAGTCAAATTCATAAAGAGGCTCTGGCCATTATTTTTGCAGTTGATAAATTTCACCAATATTTATACGGTAGAAAATTTACGCTTCGCACCGATCATAAACCCTTAGTGAGCATTTTTGGACCTGACACTGGTATTCCAACTACAGCAGCTAGTAGATTACAAAGATGGGCGATCAAGTTATCAGCATATGACTTTGACATAGACTACGTAAAATCAGACCAAAATGTGGCCGATGCACTCTCGCGCTTGATACAATCAAATAAAGATATCAGTACCAAAGATGATGATTTACCTGAACAAACATACTTACATTTCGCCACTGAAGCACTCCTTTTAGATTACAATGTTCTAAAGAAGGAGACTTCTTCAGATTTTTTATTAAGTAGAGTTATGAGCTATATTAATGACGGTTGGCCGAAAGAAGTAGAAATTAAGGAGCTTAAAGCTTATGTTAATCGCAAAAATGAACTTTATACGGAGCTAGGATGCGTTTTGTGGGGTCACCGGGTTGTAATACCTTTAGCTTGTAGGGATAGAGTTCTAAAAGAACTACATGAGCCACACATGGGAATTGTTAAGACAAAAGCGTTAGCAAGAAGTTACGTTTGGTGGCCAGGGATTGATGAAGCTGTGGAGGCGGTGTGTAGAGCGTGCACGGTTTGCGCCGCGGTGGCGGATGCGCCACACCAACATGCACCACAGCCATGGCCGTGGCCTAGTCGCCCTTGGTCACGACTACACATTGACTTCTTAGGACCAGTGGCAGGACTAACTTATTTAATCATTGTTGATGCTTGTTCAAAGTGGATTGAAGCTATTCAAATGAAACGCACTACGGCACAAGCGGTTATAACGGTTCTCAGGGATATTTTGGCTAAGTTTGGTCTGCCAAGACAAATAGTTAGTGATAATGGTCCACCGTTTACTAGCGCTGAGTTCAAACATTTTTTAGTAAGTAATGGTATTGAGCAAATGTTCTCCGCGCCTTACCATCCTGCCTCTAATGGCGCAGCAGAGAGTGCGGTGAAAATATGTAAGCGGGTAATTAAAAAAGCATTTAAGCAAAAAGTAGACCCAGATACAGCATTGTGCAGGTTCCTTTTAAATTACAGGAATACTGAACATCACACGATAGGGGAAAGTCCGGCAAAAATTTTGCAAGGAAGAAACTTACGCACTAGATTAGACGCTTTAAAACCCGATCGAGAAGCGCGTGTACAATCGCGACAAAAAACACTGGAAGGCGCACATCGTCAGGTCGCGGAGGGGGATAATGTCTGGTATAGGGACTATCGTGGTCCAGACAAATGGGTACCGGGAAAAGTCTTAGAGCAATTAGGTAGGACTGATTATAATGTTCGATCTGATTTTGGAACCGAGGCCCATCGACATATTGATCAGTTGCGGCGACGTTCTGTATTACCAGTGACGGCATGCCATCCACCTAGTAATAATATGACTAGGAAGTCACGAAGCTCGCTCGTTTTTCCTGAAATGAAAGAGAACTCGAGTGGGACGGTCAGTGGTGGTCCGATGATGCAACAAGCGCGAAATGTAATTGAGTCAGGTACGGCGGCCACGACAGTGGATGGCCTGCAGACAACGACATCTAATATACCTTGCGACAGTGATGTGCGAGTCTCAACTGAGGTACCGGTAGTACATCAACGACCAGTAAGAATTCGTAAGCCTCCTATAAGATATCGGTTAGAGTTTGATTAAATCACTTTATTTACTATTGTTTTGTGTTTAATGTTGCCATTGATTAAGTTAGGAACTCAGATTTATTGGTTTGTTTGGTGTATGATTTAAATGTTGTTATTAACTAAGTTTTATTTTGTTTGTTTTTTTATTAAGCTATGTATTTGTTTATTTAGTTTTTATTAAGGGTGAAGGTGTTGTATATGACATCCATAACATCTGCTGTCAGTTCACAATAAATGTCTAATGGAAGCCGCTTCTTATTTGAACACTAATAAATGTAACCTAACCTCAAAACATAGTCGAATAAAAAGCGCTCAATGTGGCGCAGTCGAGGAAAGGGCATTCGACGGAGCCCCGCTTCGCGGGGCTCCTACTTCTGAGTGGTTAAAAAAAAATAACCACGAAGGGTATGGCGGGGTCTATTCGCTCGCTTCGCTCGCTCATTCAACCCCGCCATACCCTTCTAACCTAATCTATCCGAGTCGGGGTGCCCCAAGTCCCGAGCTCGCTTCGCTCGCTCTTGCATCCAAATTATCCTAGTCGCATTCTCAGCTTCTAGTAACGGAAAGAGGGAAAGCCAAAGTCGTCGACTACAGTCACAAGAAAAACACAACGAAACACAGAGAGCGAGCACATTCACACAACTCGAGGCGAAACGGAATGAACATGAACAATGACAGTGACACAATAGAGATGAGTCCGATATCATGTCACATGTAAAAATCATCGATATTTTAAAATAATTTCATCATGCAATGACAAAGACAAAATCATCAATGCTTAAAAATCATTACAAGAATGACAATGAACGCGAACTTCGGTGATTCGGATCGGACGGTATCGGGCCGTCTCGGGCGCAGCGGGCGGTGTGACTGTGAATTGCGACGTTGCGAGACTGCGCGATCGGCGATACTGGACTGGAACTCACATGTTTCGATAAAATGACCGGGACTGAGCGCACGGAACGGCAACAATGCTTTCACTTGCATTGTTTATGTTTGCGTGCGAAATGCGCGGCAAATCACGAATGCAATTTATCTAGCATTTAGTATTTCGTGAATCATTGTTTTGGATAGACGAGGACGAACAACCACCCTAATTTAATTTTACGCGTACGAAATACGTAGTGTAATTAGCAGACTGATAGATTTCTTTTATTAGGTACTAAGTATGTACTATTACTTTGCTAGTCTTTGCTAGTCCTAAGCCTGGAAAAAGCATGAAGGGAAGATTGGAATATTACTTGTTGGGGAGGTGCATATTTACGCGACCAAGTTTTTACGACAAATTGCCATGATATACTAAATAGTCATATCTTGCAGCAAATATCACTAATGGAAACATATTGATGATTTCCATAACGATAAATCAATACCTAAATAACCTGCAATGAATGTCACAAACTAAGAAAATTTAAATTACGCGGCCAACTGACAAACTCGACTCATGCCTACATAAATAACTAATGATAATTTCACTAAGCCGTTCCGCGATCATTCAGTATCTACTCACAAATGAAGTGACGAGATCTAATACTCAAATAAAAATCATTGATGACTTTGTCATTGTTCCCGTCACCGATATTTTTTTGTCATTGTCATGCAGTCACCGATACAGAAAAATCATCACTCAGCCCATCTCTATGACACAATAACATAATATCCACAATATCTTTTTTTTTACGTTCCATTTTGACAATTTTTCTCGTCATTTTGCACCATAGACAATATGTGGAACAGATTTAGTTGTCAATCACCCATTTTAACGTTCCGTTTTCGCTATAAAACTGATTTGAGGTTAGAAAAAAATTTCATTAATTTCTCGAAAAATATGCATTACCTTGTAATAAGAGTGATAGCGTTATAATCGGGGATCCAAACCCTACTAGCTTTAAACCTTTTTAACCCCCTCTGCGTGCCGCACGATACTAAAGCCAACCCGAAATTATAAAGCGCACAATGACTAGAAAAATTAAATTATATTTTGTTGGCTAACATTTCAGCATTACAAACTCCTTTTGCTGATGTTATCATTCAGTCATTGCCAAACAGGTGATAGGACATACAGTTAGCTATGGAATGTCTGCCCAGAAGCAATACACAAAAGATTGAATGAAACCTTTGGGTGTGATGTGAGGACAAGGATGAGGAACAGCAGCCCAGGTGCTTCTAAAAAGTCCTGAGGAGCCTAAATGCAGGGGTTATTAGAAGTTGGGGAAAAATTGAAATTATGGATTTTATTCAGGAAAGATTTATTTATATTAAAGGTTTTATGTGATAAAGATAGCTTTAAATTTTTTATTGTAGTAGCCCAAATCTGTCTACAGGTATTTAAATGAAGACAACAAGCAGGAAATGATAATATCTATGCCTAATACACTAAAAATCAAATTGTACTTACAGGAATTTCATCCAAAGCATTTAGGTAATATTTTTGTGTTTTCTCATCTGTTATGTTGTAGAGCTTTCGCCCGACGCAAAGACAGGCATTGCAGAGCAGTTTATAAGCGACACCTTCTTCTTTGATATCCATTATATTAAGTTATTAATATTTGTTCATGGTAGACTGCACAGCTTTCTGATTTTCAGCAAAACTTTCACTAAATTCCAATATATAATCCGAATATAAAACAAATAAAACCTTTTTTTAAGTTATCTTTTCTACTTAGTTATGTTTTTTATTCAAAACTATTTGACGACTCAGAATAAAAATGAATCAATAATTCACGAATTTCATTTCAAAAACATACAACAAAACAAACTGCTGCCATTTTGAAACTAGTGTTGTGAGTGTCGCCGTTCGGCGTCAGCCGATATTGATTTTATCGGTTTTAGACAAAGTTCGGTCAACAACAAAAAAAACCGGTAATTTAACGAATAAGTTTTTGTCATGGAGGTTTTTAAAAACAGAATGATTGTTTATCTAATATATTAGAACGAATATGTCTTAGATAAATGATTGGTCTCGCTGCGGTCGAGTGCAACGAGACCAATCTTTTATCTAAGGAATATGTTAAATCTAGCTAGAGGCTACGTGTGGAACAGTGTTGCCAGTACCTGCATCGATTTTCGGACGATTCACTATCTGAAATGGGACGATTTTTGGACAAAAAGGACGGCTAGAGAAATATTAATTTGTGTGAGTACTGTTATATTTTTAGGACAAATAAAAAGTGAAAAAAAAAAAATTTAGATATTCAAGATTTTAATTTTGTTTTTTGCATGTCTTTGGTCGGCTCAATCTTCACGACATCCTTAATTCCTGAACTCGGGAACTCGCAAAATGAAAACTCAATTTCATATTAAACACCGATGAGCATCGTAGTAACTCTCGTACGTAATGAATTCAGCTAAATAACCGAATGATTGTGGTTGTTTGTGTGCATGGAAGGTACAGGCAAGCGATACGGATCACTGCAATTGAAAAAAGCATGGCTGTCGATATTTGCCAGCACCTGCACCAGCAGTGGTCTCTGAAATTGCATTCACACGCCGCACGTTTCGTTTACTTAAAGTTTTACACATTTTTGTAATTTTTAAAACTGCGTTTTATTATCTGCATTTTAAACGCATTTTTGTAATAAGAAAGTAAATGATTGTAGTTGGCTATTTGAAAAGGGACGGAAAAGGGACTGAATATATGAACGGACATCGGAGGGACGTAAAGATGTCTAAACGGACAAAAATCGTCCCTTTTGGGACGTTCTGGCATCACTGGTGTGGAACGTGACGTAAGCCTGTCTCTTTAGTTTCCATAGCCTTTTATCTTACGACATGCTCAGACTGCCTCCAGTACATAGAGGAAAGTAATACTCCAGTATCTCTATGTAGTCTGTGCTGCCTCCGTAGCAAAAAAGGTGGCCAGCACATCA
The DNA here is from genome assembly GCA_947523025.1 of Dryobota labecula. Taxonomy (NCBI): domain Eukaryota; kingdom Metazoa; phylum Arthropoda; class Insecta; order Lepidoptera; family Noctuidae; genus Dryobota; species Dryobota labecula. Next base: position 6,156,568 of record OX383314.1, read on the forward strand.
AGTTACCATAAAGTGCCAAATTTTCTCGTTCGATTAAATATGAACATTTTAAAGTTAACCATACAACTTTAAACGGTCAAACACGCACACCGGTTGAAAATACTACACACCAGACCTTTCTGTCTGAAGAACATCACCAATAAGGTCACTATGTGACGTAGGATAGGCAGTGACGTATTTTAAGATTCAGCGCCCCGGGCCTGTAGGGTTTGCCGCCACATAAATTAACAGAAAAAGAGCAAAACCTTTAATCATAAAATAAAATCCAGCAGTCAAGTGTGTTGATGTGGGCTGAGAATGATGATAATGAATGAAAAAATTAAAAAGGCCGTACAAAGAAATAAACACCATTTATTCAATATTTGCATTTTTTCCCGATGTACCTAGATTGGTTAACAAATTCGTCAATGACACTGTCATAATCAACGGATTTTGTCAAGTCAGCTTCTCTATTAAGAACAGCTAAACTGTTTAGACGTTCTTCGCTTATACGCGAACGGTTATGATGGAACGCGAACGGAGTCCGACGGACATACCGCTGCCGCCCGCCCCCCACCCGCGCGCCTGTCAGTAGTACGATTATCCCGCGTCTTGGTGTCTTATCAAACTAACAACCAGTAAGTTGTAGTTTTTGTTAATTAGTTAGGCTTTTTTTTAATTTCTTCAGGCATAATAAGTCAAAAAAGCTGAGCGAGGTGCGGCTTGCACCGCCCCTCGCAGCCTGCCACCCCGGACCATGGCCCTTTTGGCCCTAGGGTAAATACGCCCCTGAGGTTAATGCGTCATCTACTCCCGGCGTTTTTAAATCCCGTAATTTTGTAATCATTGGGGGTAATAAAAATATTAGGTAAATTAAAAATCAAGTTGTATCAAAGTCGTTTATTTGAGAAACATTTATCTTTACAATGCTACGTAGTTTTTAAGATTTTTTAACAGACATTATTCTCAGGATTTAAACCTTCCCAGCAACACTATCTCTGGGTAGGTTAATACTACAATAATAGACAAGTGTTTTATTTCTTTTCACTCAAAAAAGGCAAAAAAATTACTCGACTTACGGCTCCCGCCAGACAGGCGCGATGAGACGGTGTGAAGCGATTAGTTCTGGTAGAACGATTTCCGTGAAGTTTTCACATAAATTGTTGTATGTACGTACACACGGCCACAAATCAAGCTATACATTTCCAGTATAAGCTGACCTCTCACTGTACGGAAATCCTATACAATGCGAGATCAGCCTAAACTGGATATGTATAGCTTGATTTGTGGCCGTGTGTACTAGAGTCGAGTCCACTGTCGCACCGCGCCTGTTTGCGGGAGCCTTTATTTTATCCAATAGGTTCCAATAATACAACTTACGTTAATAGTAATAATTTTCGTTTCCCTAACTTTGTCTCTTCGAACTAAAAAACATGACAATGGTGCCGATTCCCTTGTTCACAAACTAAACTAAATTTAAGTTCAGTGCATCTTTTTCTTTCTATTTCATTAAGAAAAGGACAGAAGATAAATTTTAGTTTAGTCCTGTCAAGTTAATCAGCGCTTGACGTAAATTGACGTAATTTTAGTCGGCAAGTTTTTAATCACGTCTAAACTTTTATGGAGTAGTGACAGGCGCTGGTTAATTTGACAGGACTAAACTAAAATTTATCTTCTGTCCTTTTCCTTCCTTTTCTCCTTTTCTTTCCTTTTTTTAAATTTAGTTTAAGGAGCAAGGGAACAAGGGAATCGGCACCATTGGCTAATGCACAAACAGTGCGAAGCCAAAACAAAAAAAAACAAAAAAAAATACGTAATATTGGAATCCGTTGGGCAAAATAATACGGGTAACTTTTTTTGGGTACCAGAAACTTAAATAAATACTAATCTGGCCCGTCGATATTTATATGGGATACAGCTTTATAGTTCGGATAATTATGACAACACTATTCTAGATTCCATTAAATGTAGGTTTAGTACCTAAAACTTAAATATTAAGTAGGATTACAATAATAATCTCAACATCGATAGAAAGTTTTTCTTTTTAAAAGAAATACCTACTAAAAATAAAGATATGTAGGTACCTATCTATAGTATAAGTAATTATAAATTGAGCGTGGCTCCACAAAATTTTCTTTATACAAACTATTGAAGTATAATCAAGCGGTGGAGGGGCGCGCCATTTTAAATTATATTATTTGTACCTACCTATAGTAAATAAATGAGATCACAATATTTAATAATATGTCAGTCGAAATACATCAGTCCAAAACAGGGTTTCTGAAACGAAAATCAACGACGACGCACGACATGCCCAATTAAACTCATATCAAGCGAAGCGTAGGTATATTTCTGATAGAAGTAAACAAACTACCAAATTGTGTGAAAAATATTGAAACCTTAAATATATTTTTTAATTAAACTCAAAGAATTCTTGACACCATGTAATTTTTGACGTTCAAAAGTGCATCTTCGTGCCTATTTGAAATAAATGATTTGACTTTGACTTTGACAAGTAAAGCATTCTATTCGGTCAATGACAAAAATATATACTGCCCATAGACTTAGAAAACTATAGACCACTGCTTGGCGTGTCGCTGTAAGGGACAGAAAATCAAGGTACTTGCAACTTTAGGGTTACCCACTTTAAAGTGATTTTACCCCGAATGTTCTTCAATGTTCAGATGTTTTTCAGTCTCTATTATCTACTTTGTACAAACGCACAGGGTTTATAAATAGAAACAAAACATCTATACCCAAAGTCTGAAATTCAGATCATTTATGTAAACAAAAGGGATAACATATCAAAAAAAATATCTTCGTAATGGTTATTCATATAAAATGGCGAAAAAAAAAGGTGCCATTTTCTTTTAAGTACTGATTTTAAGAAATAATAACTATAAAATAATCATACCGTATTATTTTTATAAATTTTTTAGCAAAGTTATTAAAAAAAGGAGATTTTCTGGTATATTTTATGGTACTGGTAACAATGCAGGAGATCCAAACATTTTCAAATTTTTTACATCTTCAACAACACTAATAATTACAACTCTCATTCATAGATTCATATCGTAAGTAGCATATCTTGCCACATTCTGGGTGAAAACTGTTTTGAGTGGAAATCGATTTTGGGAGGCCTACGTCTAGCAGTGGACTTAAAAGGGCTGATTATGGTGCTGATTCCCTTGTTCACAAACTAAACTAAATTTAAGTTCAGTGCATCTTTTTCTTTCTATTTCATTAAGAAAAGGACAGAAGATAAATTTTAGTTTAGTCCTGTCAAATTAATCAGCGCTTGACATAAATTTACGTAATTTTAGCCGGCAAGTTTTTAATCACGTCTAAACTTGTATGGAGTAGTGACAGGCGCTGATTAATTTGACAGGACTTAACTAAAATTTATCTTCTGTCCTTTTCTTAATGAAATAGAAAGAAAAAGATGCACTGAACTTAAATTTAGTTTAGTTTGTGAACAAGGGAATCGGCACGTATGACGATCATAATGCCGTGTCTCCGACAAACTACACAAAACCTTGATTGGCAATGGTATTTTGTTTGCATAGTTCTAAAAATTATTTCATTTTAATTTTATAGATGATTATTTACAGAAAAAAAAAATGATAAAATGCTTTGCACCACCGTCCTGTCATTTTGGCAGTGATATTTCTTGACATTACTTTGTTTACATAAATTATCTGAATTAGAGACTTTGGGTATAAGTCAAAGTAGTTTATTAGGATAGGAGTTCTTTCACCTGCGGGAAAATGAACATTTAAAGAAAACCTGAGATACAGCATAAAAAATATTTTATCTCCACTTTCATTCATAATCCCCGTGATTTTGGTTTGGCGGGAAATCTGAAAGTTTTTAACACTTTAATACCTACTACAAATACAATATTTTAAACTATAAATAGATACTAAAAGGTTAAGATGTAATATTACGTCCAGTGAAAAGTGGAACAAATTTGCTGCCAGCGCTATACATACACTCTAATAAAGCATTCATCTGAAATGATTGATGAAGGTAATTTATTTTATTGGCGTACAATTTTCCCCTGAAATGGGGAAGTATTCGAGTAAAAAGTAGGCAGCACTGAGCTTGGAGGTTATGTGAAGAATAATAAATAATAAAAACATAATTCAGCTCTCATTTTATCTTGAAACAGCTGTATATTTATTTTAAGAGTTGAAAAACCATATTAGTTGAAAACTTTCACTGTCTTTCACCGAATAAACTAAAATATTTAGCTACTTACGAATGAAAGGACAATCCGGCAATTTTCTTCTCACTATCGCTTTTGCAACCAAAAACACTGCACCTTACCATTTTGCAGCAATAGCTAAAGTTAATCCTCAACAAAAAACACAAAATAATTAGTATTTTTCGAAATAACAAATTAAATAACTTAAAATTTCGTCGCAACCACTTTTCGAACGCGTATCAAACGTCAAACTTTGTTTAGCAACTGAAGTGCTGTCCTTGAAAAACGCGACACGCGATAAGGGACAGAAAATGTTAGGCTCTGTCTCTTTTCTTTACAAGCATCTTGTATATATTTTTCTTTTTCTTGTGTAAGTAAGATAGAAGATGACCAGCGATCTATTGTTTTCTCTATCTACGATACTGCCTAATATTGACAAAATGATTAAGTAATGACTAAATAAATTATCATTTTACATAGGTAAGAATAAATATAAAAATACTGTTTTAATTTGATTAAATGACTCATTTATTTATAATAATGCATGATGTTGGACAATGACCACCTGCTATGCATAATAATGTTGTTATTATTTATTTATATATAATTCTTCCGTGCGTGTGTGACTGAACTCCTAAACGGCTGGATCCTTAATGGCTGGATTTTCATACATATAAATTTTATGGTGTGCAATAGAGATTATTCTATTCTATTTTATTTTGGACTAATTTTGATGAAATTTTGTGTGTGTGTTCAAGGGAATTCGAGAATGGATTAGATTTACCCGGTAGGTGGCGCTGCGATTGAGTTCTAGGAAACAGGAAAATGTCTGTCCCACGGAGCAAATACTGTCCGGTCAGCTAGTGTTAAAATTTTTGAATTACGCTAGAATATTGTTCACCATATGGCGGTGCTAGGGGGAGGCCTATGTAAATATTTTTCTTTCTTTCTATGTCCAGCAGTGGACGTCTTTCGGCTGAAATGATGATGATGATATGGTATATTACAGCGATCCTTTAATTACCAGTTAGAGAATGTAATTATCAGAATTGACTTAACACCTGTGAAAAAACAATATATGAATTTGAATAATTTTGTCAACCAACCGCAACAGTTGACATGAGTTTGATCATTTTTTGGCTAATTTTTATGGTGATTTTCGTTCCTGAAACCGGGCGTAAATTAATTAATCTAAAATAAAAATACTCATCCAACTAGTTTTGAATAGGCAGCATGTAGCGTAAGTAAAGTCGAGCTCGTAGGTAATTGCCATAGACAGGTAATTATTGTTAATTATAATATAATTAATAATTATGATTACTAGAGTTTGGCCAGCGAGTCGGCAAAAAAAAAAAACGACACGCTGGCCAAATTCTCTAAGTTGAATGCTAATATGTCAGACTGTCACAATACGTCATAAAAGTGAAACGTCAAAGAATATCATTTTTGTTTAAGGGGATTGCGCTGTGGTAGCCCGCGAAATTCAATTTTTCTTGCATTTTATGCAATTTGCAGGTCCGTATCAGGTTGTATCTTGATCAAAATATTATACGCGACAATAAAAAATATGTATTTACATAAATTTAACCTTATAAATCATCAATACATCTTTCTAAATTAGATTTCGTGCAAATTCTTTAGATTTCGTTCCTTCGACGAATTATTGAATTTCGCGGGCTACCACAGCGCATCCACCTTTATGTGACGGCTTTATATAGCTTCAATCATAATTTCAATTTTGAATTTACTGGAAATTGTTGTCAAAAGTGGCTGACGTCTTGACGAGGTTGACTGTACTTTACAAGAGCAACCCGTGAGTTTAGCTTAGCTGAACTACCGGCTGCTCGAAAGAGTGAAAGGAAAAAATCTGATAATAATATTAACTTTTAGAAAAAATATAGTCGTTATGAATGAGGTTATTCCTCGGAAGAATAACTAAGATAAAAGGGATAAAAAATTTAAACACTACATGTGAGAAGTCTTAGTTTTCCTTACGAAATAATAATAAAAAAATCACTGCTTTCATTAATACTAAGCGACACCCAAAATGATTGTCAAAATAAAAGCGCGCTGATGGACTATCTGAGCTCGGCTTACCACCGAAAGTTGAAAATCCAACAACGTCTAGTGTTAGTTAAAACAAGCATTACCCCGCGTGATATTTAAAAGTGCGATCATTGCGCTCATGTCACTTTTTGTTCGGTGAACCTAAACGCGTGGTCGTGCCGACAGAAGGCGTTATCCAATTTTCCGAACAAAAAGTAACTTAAAGTACGCGATGATCGCGTATTCGCGCGACAGGATGCGGCCTAAAGCTTTGGTTTCATGAGAAAGCGGTGAACGGTCATACAATAACGGCTGTCCAAATACAAAGCGTTTTTTTTACAACTTAAAGTGGATGCTATACGGTAGTCCGCGTTTTTTTTTTACGTTATTTGTAATTTTCTGGTCAGTGTCAGGTTGTATGTTGATGAAACTATGATTCGCGATCGTAATAAATATGGCTTTACATAATTAAATCATTAGAATCAGCAATACGACTCCTTAAGTTAGAATTGTTATTAAATTAAGAGAGTTGTATTCATTGATATATTAAAAGGAGGAAGATATGTTACGCACTAACATCAATCAAATTAAACTCACACATCTGTGATCAGTATGATCACAGTCGCAAACTTACAATTACCGATAGACAAGAACAGAGATAAGAGACGGCGCTGTCGTGCGAGCGAAATCGCGTTAGCTGCCGAATGTTTACGATTACGATTTACGAATGAAATTGCATGTGGTACCACAAACATGGCGAAGCTAACATTAAATATTATTATAACTTTCAACAAATTAGCATTTTTGGCTGTACTTACGTTGTCTGTCTTGTATTAAGACACTGTTTAGCTGCGTATGAATCATTTTAATGCGTATTTATCACAAAAAAAAAAAAAAAAAACTGTAATTATGGAGCTGTTTGATCAACGATATCCCGTGCGCGACTGAGTGCCAACTACGGGCCATCACTCAGTTTGATAGGACCAGGCGCTGTTACTAAGTCCTGTATCTATCGCTTTTAATACATCAATTGTTGTAATGGTGATTTTTATGATTATAATTCCATAAATAAATATTTGATACGGCTGCGAATCCTATTTAGATCAACAATAAAACCTGATACTGACCTTCTAATTGCGAAAAAACGTAAGGAAATTTAAATTTCGCGGGCTACCGCTTTCGTCTCATGTCAAATACTGGTGAAATGTCAGATTTTCATGACGGCCGTTAGATGACGGACCCGCTTTCCTAGGACACCAAAGTTTTAACGTAAACAAGTAACTGTTTAACCATTGCACAACTTAACCCAGCTTGTGTGGATGTCAGCATTCCGTTCCGCGCTTCATCTAAAATGATGCCAGTGTTTAATCGATCTAAGATATTTAAATTTCTTCGGCTTGTTTGCGTTTTTTTTACTTTTCTTCCCTTGGTTATCATAAGGATAATCTGCGCTTTTCAGGAATAATATAAAAGATGGACGAATAACGTATTTCCAAGATACGTATAGAACCTTCAGAGGCAGGAGCAGTAGAAGGTACCAGAACAGGGGTGATGCCACAGATAGTACATGTGTGAGAACTAACAATACTATGACATCTTTTATATGTCTGAAACAAAAACATACATTAATGTACATTGTTTTATGAAACTGTCAAATTTCTCCAAACGGTTTTAAACCTTATAATCATTTCTATATTAAATGGAGGAAGATATTTTTCGCGTTAATATCGCAATCAGTAAACCTAACCTAACCTGGGCTCGGCGCACGACTACATGCACCAAAACTCAGTCGCAAACCTACAGCTCCCGATAGATACTCGTAAGAACAGAGATAGGAGACGGCGCTGTCGTGCGAGCGAAATCGCGTTAACTGCCGAATGTTGGCCGAATGTTTACGATTATGAATGACATTGCATGTGGTAGCACAAACATGGCGAAGCAAACATTAAATATTACTATAGCTTTCAACAAATTAACATTTTTGGCTGTACTTACGAGTGGTAAGTAATCCCGTGTCTCTTGTATTATTAAAACACTATTTAGCTGCACAAGAAGTCATTTTGATGCATATTTATGACAAAAAAAAAAACTGTAATTATGGAGCTGTTTGATCAACGATATCCCGTGCGCGACTGAGTGCCAACTACGGGCCATCACTTAGTTTGATAGGACCAGGCGCTGTTACTAAGTCCCGTATCTACCGCTTATAATACATCAATGCTTATAATGTTCAAATTCGAATGAGATAATTTGACAGTTTGTGGTAACTTTATGTGCTGGCGACAGTACATCATCATCTGTCAAGCTTTTTCCCAATTATGTTGGGGTCGGCTTCCAGTCTAACCGGATACAGCTGTATAGCAATATTTTACATGGAGCGAGTGTCTATCTGACCTCCACAAGCCAGTTACTGGGTAACACGATACCCCTTGGTAAGACTAGTTGTCAGACTTTACTTTCGGGCTTTTGACTACAGTGCTTTCATTATAACTTAACGCGTGGCGCGAGTCTCAATTATAATTACAAGAGTTCAAAGTACTACCACCAATCACATGACTACAAAATTCAGTGCTACCTTCTGCATTTTCATTCTAAAATAAAAGAAATCACCGAAATAACGATGAGGGCGCCACTGTGCGCTCGGCGCAGTCTTAAAAGTCTATTCACATATATCAGGGCCGTGAATTTCCATGAAGTTTTCATAGAAATTGTCTTAAATCGCGTCGCGCCTGTCTGAGGAGGAGCCTTTATTAGACATCTTCGAGTACCTAGAGAAAATAAAATCAACCTTATTCACACAACGGTAAAGTTGATGGTTGTTTGCGTGGAAACAACTGTTTTGACGCGCGTAAGACAAAACAAGTGGTTGGTTATTTATAGTCTCCGACCGAAACATGTTTTTTTACCGAAACCGAAGGTTCGGTTTGATTATAGTTTTGGCCGAAACCGAACCTTTTATAAACGTGATTAAAACGTTAAATAAAAATGTCAGTGGGCCGTTCTTTCCAGATATTTGATTAATGAAACATCTCGCCGGCCTAATATTACAGGTTTTTACGCTCAACTTTTATCGAATTGAAATTCCAACATCGTTACAGTGACACTGGGTTAAAATTTAACTACCCTAAAAAGTGAAAAATTGAAAATGTTACCTACTTACGCGACCCGAAAGTACAATGTTGTAAGTTTCGACGCGGCCGAAAGGTTCGGCTGTTTCTTTTGGCCGAAACAGAAACCGAATATAGTTATTACCACTTAGACAAATATTAGCTTAATGTTTGTGTAAATAAACTAGAGATTGGATAGATCGGTGTCAAGAGGAAGTAAGAAAAGGAAGGCTTGAACGTTATTTTGTTTACCAAACTGTCCCACTGCTACATTCCTTAGTGTCTATCAATCAATATACTTCTGGACTTTGATAAATTCATAGGAGAGCAGTGACCTGTGCAGTAAAGTAGATAACTATTCCTATTACACAGTAACAGCTGGGAAGAAACCAACTATTAGGCAGTAACAATTATTCAAACAAGTTCTAAGTATGTTATCTGGTTCCTAGTAGGTATTAGCGACATTAAGAGGATGAGAAATCAGTCATGAGAGAATATACAGACAGATAAATAAAATCACTAGTTGGGACTTATGATTTTATTCATTTTCCACATCATCTTTTATTAATATTCAATCCAGGAATGATGCAGATAAATTCTTGCTGCAACTTCATCTCTCACAGGACCGCTAGCCAAGTGTGTTAGCCTTCGGTGCAGCGCAATTCTACACCGTGCACCATTATCTTGGTGAAGGTAAGATGAGATGGGCCTGGGGTTTGATGGTTATCCTCAATTCTTGTAGCATGCTCCACATGTCTACATGCTGCTATCCAACAAGCATAGCAAACCAGTCTTCCTGGTGGAATCCGAATACAATAAAAGAATACGTACAATATGTATTTGCTATTCACATTATTATTTCATTCTAAAAGTAGGTAATTAAGTACTTTGTTAATGCTGCCTCTCTCTTTTTTTTTTTTGATTTTGGGAAATCATCAAATGCCCCCTCCCGCTCTGGGTGGAGCGGAAGGGAGTGTCAGACTCTTACTGACTAAAACCCACCCGTGTTCCTTCCTTGGCCCTTTATGTTCCGGGGCAGCGGTACCCCTTTCAGACAATCCCGCTGAAATGTTGCCTCTCTCGGATATATCATTTCATTTTTTTTATGACCAGATTCGGTCCTTCTGGTATGGAGTGTCTACGGGTTTGGGCAAGAGACCATTGGCACAATACACATGCATTCATATCAATGGCAGGAGCTGCTGTTTCCTTGTTGTTGTATTGTATGCTGAGTATGTACCCAACAAGGAAAACTTAAGCCAGCCCGAGGCAGGCTTAATGTTTTATGTATCTAAAACAAAAATTATGAAATTAAGATATACCGTAGGTAGTACTTAATATATATAATAATAATATTAAGTATAGTTTAAAGGTAGGTAGTTATTTGGATCACTCTTCTTGACTATCCTTTTTCTTCATGCAACACTGTTGTCTTGGATCATAATTAAGAAACATCTGAATTTGTTTAATATTTACTTTAAGCATTCCCGGTATGAAACAAAAAAAAAAAAGTAATAATAATAGAGGTGCTTACCTCTTTTGGAGCAATTGTTTCAGCAATTATTGTCTTTTGGACCCCAATTTTTCCTTCCGAATCAAAGGCAATACTCATAAAATATGATAACGCTTTCATGTTTTCAGAGTGGACTTTACTTGTATAAAAAGCGAATTATTTTGTGTACATGTCGCTAGAGCCACTAAATATTCATTCATCTTCATATTATAGCCCTTTCAGCATACTCAGTCATTCCCACATTGTCTTGGTAAAACTCTAAAAAGTAAGTGGTAATATTCACTGTAACCGGGGCAGGGGTACCGCTGCCCCGGAACATTTATAAAGGGCCAAGGAAGGAACACGGGTGGGTTTTAGTCAGTAAGAGTCTGACACTCCCTTCCGCTCCACCCAGACTGGAGCGTGACGGGTCATTTGATGATACCTATCCCATACTCAAAAAAAAAAAAAAAAGGTGATACACTTTTCGACGTCACACTGCTGTACAAAACTACAAACTCTTCTGTTTCCAATAAAATTATTAGGAGTCTTCAAGTCTGTGAAAACAAAAAAACATAGGTAGCTGTAAACTCGGTAAATAAGCATAATTGCTACAAAAAATGTGTTTGTAAACAATAAACAAACCTACCTTTAAATTAGCTATTCGTTCAACCCGCTTATTTTTGCAATTCATTTTCTGGCTCCACTGTACGTGTACTGTGATGAATTATTAATCAGTATGTCGCATTCATTGTTAGAATGCGAATGCTCATTTAGCAAATTTTAAGAAATGTAGATTGCGAAATTCTGTGAAGTGCTAATTCATTGCTTCGTACCTACTTCATATTAGCATATCAATACGTTAGAGCGTCGACGCAGCGGCAGCGTGCGCTCTCTGTTGCACCCACGGGAAGTCGTTAATACTAAATCTATCTGTTTCACGAGACTGACCTCGTTCGCGAGTGAAATTATTAGCATGTCGTATTTAAATGAATGCGTGTGATTATTTAGCAAGTGGTGCTAAAAATGAGGTTCAGCAATTATTATCGTATAATTTTTGATTTGCTCGTATCTATCTAGAATGAAAGCGTGTGATTGATCCCGTCAGGGTATTCTATATTCTGTGGTTTAGTGGCACACGCGTGTGGCACGTCATAATGTCAAATGTGTCAAAGTCAAAGTTTAGTACGTTTATACGTTAAACGTTTTGGCAAGTGATTGTGAGAGTATATTTTACGTATTCGATAAACAATAATAAATTACATTTTTTCGTCACTTATTATTGTACTTATAATACATACACAATAGTGTTAACTCATAACCTGTAAATAATATAGGTACCTAGACAAAAGTAGTGAGAAGTGGCTGTGTATAAAAGTGTAAACAATAATTTTAAGTGTTGTAATGAATACATTTTGGTGTAAATAATAATTTTAAGTTTCGTATATAAATATTTTAGTGTAAATAAACTATTGAACGTAATAATGTCTCCCCGAATTAACCCTATATGGGATTATTTTTCTAAAGTTACTGGAGAAAATAAAGTTGCTAACTGTAATCAGTGCGATAAAAACCTTTCTTACCGAACATCAATCACTAATTTAAAAACCCATCTAAAACTTAAACACATTGGCCATTATAGAAGCTTTTTAGCTGAAAATGAACAGAGTCGGTCCCGTTCGGTACAGGTGTTTCTGGTACAGAATGCTGATGCACCTTCATCGTCAGATCAACTGGAATCTCTGCCATCTACATCTGCGCACCAGGAGCACCAGGAGTACTATGTTGTGGAATCCCGACAAGAAATCACTGCTCCCAGAACCGAGACCCAAAAACATATTTTAGACTATGGTTGTACCGAAGAAAAAAAGCATAATATAGATGCCATGCTTTTGAAGCTTATTGCAAGAACGTACCAACCGTTTTTTATCGTTGAAGAACTTGATTTTGTAAAATTTTTAGAGGCATTAAACCCTCATTATGTTTTACCTGACCGTAAAGCAATATCAGAAATGCTAATACCGGTTCTATATAACAGATGCTTAGAAGATCTAAAAAGAATAATGCATCAGGAAGCTGTAACAATTTGTATAACTACCGATTGCTGGACATCTGTTAAAATGGACGCTTACATAGGTATTACTGCTCATTTTATTAACAATGTGTTTGAATTTAAATCAGTAGTACTGAAATGCAGTGTAATTAATGGTGCACACACAAGCCAAAATCTTGCATCAATTTTAAGAAACACGTGTGTGGAATGGGGTATACTAGATAAGATTAATTTTTGTGTAACGGATAATGCTGCAAGTATAGTTGGAGCAATCAATATTTTAGGCTGGACACATTGTATCTGCATGGCTCATAAGCTGAACGTCATTTTACAGCACTCGTTAAGAATATTAGACGATACTTTAAAAAAAGTAAAGAAAATAGTGACGTACTATCAGTCTAGTTACAAGGCCAAAGAAAAACTTATGGAGTACCAAGCCAAACTACAAGGCTCTAAAAAACCTTTGGTTCTTATAAAGTCAGTGCCAACAAGATGGAACTCTACCTATTTTATGATAGAACGATTTGTCCATCTTCAAGATGCAGTCAGAGCAACGACACCAATTCTCGACGTAGATTTACCAACAATATCAGGTGAAGAGTGGACCACGCTTAGACAACTCTGCAAAGTCTTAAAACCGTTTGATGAAGCTACGAAAGAACTAAGCGCAGAAAAATATATGTGCGCTTCAAAAGCAATAGCCATCATAAGCGGGTTGCAAGATGTTATGGAAGAACTGAAGCGAAAACCAGCTTATTGTGATGCTATAAAAAACGTAGTTGAAGACATCGAAACCCAATTGAATAGTAGATTCCAAGATCTTGAGCACGAGCAATGTTTGGCATTGTGCACAATATTAGACCCAAGATATAAAATATCAATGTTTATTGATGAAAGAGCAGCTGCAGAAGCTAAGTCCAGCCTAGTGAGAAAGGTTTACAATCTTATAGTGACAGACGAGACAGGGCTCACTCCTTCAGCTACAGCGGAAGCTCAGGCAAGCACAAGTACTGTGGACGACGACGAAATTACTTTGTGGAGGAAACATAATTTAATTTTAGAAAGACAAAGGGTTAACCCGAGACAAAATTTTCTCCAAATCGCTCAACAGGAAGTAGAATTGTACCTCCAAGATGAGTTTGTCCTAAACAGCTGTAACCCCTGTGAGTGGTGGCGATCTAGCGGCCAATATAAATATCCGCATCTAGGGAAATTATTTATAACAAGCTGCAACATTGTGGCGACTTCAGTGCCCAGCGAAAGACTTTTTTCAAAAGCTGGGTATTCTTTATCTGAGAGAAAGCAAAGACTTTCTGTGAAAAATACCGAACAGCTGGTATTTTTGAATGCCAATTTAAAAAATTGTGACTTCAAAAGACTAATGCCCTAAAATTAATTGTACTTATACTCCATTTACTACAGCATTAGACAAATAACGGCTAAATAACGACAGTTATTGTGTAATATTGTTGAAATTCCTGCACTTTAGAGTTATTTTTTTTATGTAAATGGTAAATAGATTACAATGCTTTGTATTTATCGTGAAATAACGGAGTTTATTAAACGTTTACATCGAAATGACGAAAGAGTGAGAACAGTTATTTGTCTAATGTTATAATAAATGGAGTTTAAGTAAATACCTATGTAAAATACAAAGCGAAATAAAATACAAATGAAATTATAAATACGCCTGTTTATAACATTTTACTCCCAATCCTAAGCCTGGATAAAGTATGAAGTTATTAAAATCTTAAACAAAAACCTTTTGGTTTTAAATTGTCAAAAAAGTTGGAATAAATGATCATTACCTTAAGAGGGCATACTACGGTGTAATCTGATGTACAGACGCCAGCAGGTCAAGCTACCCGAAACTGTCAAATTTTCGCAATCAACCTTGAACCTTATACTGTAGTAAGTTGAAAATCTATTAAAGAATTTTGACAGATTGTAGTAGCTTGATGTGCTGGCGTCTGTACAATAAAGTATATATAAATAAATACGGTCCACTAGCGCCACTCTTTAAAAAAAATATTATCTCTTGACTGAGAAGGAATTATGAAAAACGGCTCAATCAGAGACCTCGGTGTGTCTAGAATTTTCTGATACCTTTTCTAACGTTTCATATTGAGACCCGAAACAACAAAATTCCATCTAAAGAAAAGCGGCCACATTCCTCTATATCGTATTTTGTTGCTTCGGGTCTCAATATGAAACATTATAAAAGGTATCAGAAAATTCTAGACACACTTACCGAGGTCGCTGATTGAGCCGTTTTTCATAATTCCTTCTCAGTCACCAGATAATATTTTTTTTAAGGAGCGGGCCCGAGACAGCCCTCTTAGGGCGACTGCGCTCTTTAATTCACATATTAACAAAATTAACATGCTTAATTATTAACAATTATCGTAATATTAGCAAATAGCACAGCAATTAGCATGCTAAGACTAAATAATTCTTTTTAAAGATATTAGATTAGTTTTCGTTTATGGTGACCTAAATCAGGGCTTTAAATACCGGTAAATTTTCATAACGTTACCTTGTATTGACAGAGTTAACGTTATTATTAAAATAACGGTATCCAATTTAACGTTATTTATGCGACTATTAATTTTATCGTTATTTTAAACGGGTGAGATGTAAGTAGTAGGGCCTGAGGCGTGTGGCGCGGCGGGAGCCCGCCCTCGTGCCTCTCTGATGCCGTGCCGATCAAAACGTTGCCTGAATCTGCCTGATTACTACCCACAGAACGGCAACGTAGCTAAATTAACGTTAATTATCGTATTTTTGTTAATGTTAATTAACGTTATATTACTGGTAATGTTATCAAGTAACGTTAAATTTTTGTAACGTTAGTAGGTATAACATTGAAATTTATCGTTACGTAACGGTTATTATTTTGTTATTTGGTAACGTTAACAAGCCCTGACTTAAATATTGATTAAGTCAGGGCGTTGATGACTATTAGTTAATTCACCGGATAAATGTAAGTTAATATCATTGTTCAAATCATTCAATTTATAAAAATATACATTTAATGAAGCGACTTGAATAACAGCATGTATCATTTAACCATGCATTTAACTTAATTTTTTTTACATACTTCCTTGACATAATCTTTTCATTATTTGACATTACATACCTTACAAATGGAATTCCAATTCTATAGGTATTATGTGGCTTTTGTGGACATGATATTTATTCAGATTTGTTACTGTAGTTGTAATGGCAATCGTCATTTGGTTTAAATAGGTTTTCATTTTAATTTTAATACATTATATTTTTTTAAATCTTTTTTATAGATTGTTTTCTATTTTGTGAAAGTGAAAACGTTGTAGGCCTAGTAGAGTGTAGATTTGTTGGCACTTTTCTATTTTGTTCAGTACCTGGTAATTGTTGAAAGGCCTACACTGTCCTCCCATACCTACCTATTAACACTGTTATTTGAAAATATTGTAAAAACCAATTATTTTTAAAAGGTAACCGTGGAGTTTCTTGCCGGCTCTTCTCCATAGGAAACGACTAATTGGAACCGTGCACCTAGCTTCTGACGTTTCATAAATGCCCATGTAGGTTTATGTGAAATAAAATATTTTGTGTGATATTTTGATTTTGAATTCGCAGGCTCATGTTATGCGAAATCGCATTAATTGCTATCACGATTTTCTTTTTTGTTTTTTTTTTGTTTGGGAAATTATCAAATAACTTCTCCCGCTCTGGGCGGAGCGGGAGGGCGTGTCAGACTTTTACTGACTGAAACCCACCCGTGTACCCTTCAGTTGCCTGTGTGCCAGGGATACGGTATCCCTTTCGGACCAACCCGCAACCCTGGCAGGCACCGGTCCTTGCGGACCCCGTCAGTGCATGCTGACATCTCTTTGAGGCGCGCGTGGTACACAACGCGCCGTCGACCCGGGCCTGGTCCTTACCGGGCGGCGAACTGCCCATAGCTCGCCGTCCGCAAGCCCGCGCCTACAGTGGCCGGGAATCGGCTACCGATTCCCGCCCAGGGCGTCTCCTGCGGCGACTAGGGGCGTGAGGACGCACAAACTGCCGCTCCCTCATGCTATCACACTACTTGGGCCGCGCGTGCGATGCTTCAATTTTTAGCGCCCAGCGAAAGATTTTTTCAAAAGATGGGTACACTTTATCTGAGAGAAAGAAAAGACTTTCTGTAAAAATACCGAACAGCTGGTATTTTTGAATGCCAATTTAAAAAATTGTGACTTCAAAAGACTAATGTCCTAAAATTAATTGTAATACAAAGCGAAATAATTTAAATACGATCAAATGAACTTAGAAATACGCCAGATTATTACATTTTACTCCCAGTCCTAAGCCTGGATAAAGTACCTATGAAGTTAATAAAATCTTAAACAAAAACCTTTTGGTTATAAATTGTTTTTTTTTTTAATAATAAATGACATTACCTGAAGAGGGCGTACAACGGTCCACTAGCGCCACTCCTTTAAAAAAATATTATCAAAAAACGGCTCAAGAAATAACCTCGGTAAGTGTGTCTAGAATTTTCTAATTCCTTTTATCTACGCCCATGCTATAAATCCTCTATAAAAGTTTCTGAAACAGTTAGCTTATTGCCAACATTAAAACACCCAGTGTCATAGTAACCATAAAGCATCCAAACGGGAGTGATAATGTTGTACTGAATTTCATAATGCAACTCCTTTGCTTTTACGAGGATGATGATCCCTTCCTTACTCATCTGTTTGATGAGTAAGGAAGGGATCATCATCCTCCCTTCCATTCTAACTACTAAATTCGTGGTATCTTTATGAATTTCAAAAAAAGAACATTGTCACGCACGCGCGTTTCACTATACTATACCATAGCGTCGTATCCCGCCATTTTTGTTCGATATTAGTATTGCAAAAACTGTTTCAGAACCTTTTATAGAGGATTCATGTCATGGGTGTAGATAAAGTCTTGTATGCAACTGTAATAATTAGGTATTAAAACACGAATGTGGGTTTATCACACGAGGCGAAGCCGAGTGTGATAATAGTATCACATGAGTGTTTTAATACCTAATTATACTACAGTTGCATAAATAACTATTATAAAGTTTCATATTGAGACACGAAGCAATAAAATACGTACGTAGAGGCATGTGGTCGCTTTTCTTAAGATCGAATTTTGTAAGCAACAAAATACTCAATACCAAAGACATTAGTCTTTGGTATTGAGTATTTTCATTTCTCAATATATTTATTGCTTCCACATGTGAACTTAGGTGGTTGGTTGGAGGTGGTGGTATATCACATCACTGCGAGATTAGGTCAGTGTTATGTATGTGACACAATAAAATATATATATAGGAAAAAAAAGTACAAGTATGGAGTAGATATCTTTTCGTATTAGAAAATACTTTTAGTGACACATATTCGTATTTGGTAAAAAATAATAATTTCAACTTTTTTTCTTCTGTGGTATTATTATAACATACTATTTGCCTGGCTTGCTGGTAGCACAGGTTATGCTCATACAGGTGCTCAGCACCCACTATTAACATCTCGTGGGTGCTGGAGCCCCCGGGCACCCACGGAGTCGGCGCCCTTGGATAGACCTTAAAAGGTCGCGGAAAAACATTCTTAAGTAGTATTTTTCACTTGCTTTTCACTGTCGAGCAGCAAAACAAAATGTTTGTCTAAATGGAAATACCTAACCGATTTTATTTTACACGCTTCGAAACAGTTGTTTCCACTCAAACAACCATCAACTTTATCGTGGTGTGAATAAAGTTTATTTTTTAATTTCCCTCCTCGATGCTGTCTTAAAAAAGCCTCCGCAGACAGGTACAAGACGACTCTAAAGTCGAATTATTAAGTCACTGGAGGAAATTGACAGGTGCTAGCTGTCACATTGTTAAATAATAAGGAAATGTGTATTGTATTCTAGACTTTTACACTTATACAATACATATCGCACCATCGGTGGAACAAGGGCACAAATGCATGTTTTGTAATTTTACACAACGCGCGGGCGACGACGCAACTGGCCAATAAAATTTTATTGTTCCAATAT
This sequence comes from Dryobota labecula, assembly GCA_947523025.1. Classification (NCBI taxonomy): domain Eukaryota; kingdom Metazoa; phylum Arthropoda; class Insecta; order Lepidoptera; family Noctuidae; genus Dryobota; species Dryobota labecula. Next base: position 6,175,491 of record OX383314.1, read on the forward strand.
TTTACAAAAAACGCACCAATAAGACAAAGGCACAGTAGCGCCCTAGCGAAATGAGACTGAACTTAATGACTTTGCCCCATTAGTTAAAGGGCTGTTTTTAAAGCACATTGGCATACTTAACTCATTTTCAGACTTTTTGTTAGTTGTGCCCTTGTTCCACCGATGGTGCGATATAATAAACATTAATTTTACACTTTAAAAATCAATTAAACTAAACGATCACCATTACATTTTTTTTTTTTTTTTAGGGCATCTCAGTAACCACTAAGGTTCCGACTCTTTAACCGGACTTTCCTGTGGCGGCCTTAAGATTCTAACGAAACTTAATGCCTCCAGCCAGGGCGTAAAAACTATAAACTAAACGACTGCTGCTCGCTAAGGGCACCCCCTGTGGGGTACGAACCTCGGCTTAGGGCAGCTGAGTCGGAGGGAGGGTGGCACGGGACCGACGGTGGCTGGATAAAATCAGTGTTTTGATTATTATCGTGGGGAGTTTGGACTACATGCTGCTCAGCTAAAACGCGTGCTGGCGCTTCACTTACAGTCAAGGGTCGGGGCCCCGCCATTACAATAAAATATGACCATTTTATTACCTACACAAAGTGACAGCTAGTACATGTCAGATTACTGCAGTGAATTAATTATTCGACTTAATAGAACAATTTCTACTAAAACTTCATGGAAATTACTCTACTAGAGTTTGCATGGAAATATTTAAAAAATCTTCAGCTGGCAACATAAAAATAGTCTGAAAAAAAAAAGAGAAAAAAAAAAAACACGATTTGATACTTTTACGTTTGTATTTTTACGTTAGTTTGTTGCTACGGGTAAGAATGTAGGATTATCATAATATTTCAGATGATATACCATGTTACCAGCTGAAGATTTTTTTTAAATTTGCCGCCATTTCCTTGTGTCACGACTCACTGGCCAAACTCGAGTTGCGTCGCGCTGTGCGTCGCGTATGTCTGTGAGCCTTGAAGCGTAGAGTGAAAATTGCAATGACCGTGATTTCGTGGCCTTCAGATGAAGATGAGTAGGAAATACTTACTCGCCCCAGCCTCCTGCCATGTTCAAATCATAGCCAGAATCAACTAGTTTTCGTTCGGGAGTATTAGAATACAGCGGCAAAGTCAGTCCTTTCATAATGAAAACTAAAAATATTAATATTATTGGAATACCAATGTATGAAAGCTGAAAAGGAAAATACAATCATTTTAGTTGATTGATTACTATACTCCATTAAGGCCTGTGTTCACCAACATTCAAACCACCGGTTAGGTATTTAAACAGTTGGTTTATGTCAAATTTCCTATGAAATTTTGAGTAAACAACTGATTAAATATCTAAACAGTTGATTAAAATGTTGGTGAACACAGGCCTAATTATAACATTAGACAAATAACTGTTCTCACCCTATCGTTATTTCGTTGTAAACGTTTAATAAACTCCGTTATTTCACGATAAATACAAAGCACTGTAATCTATTTACTATTTACATAAAAAAATAACTCACTAATTTCAACAATATTACACAATAACTGTCGTTATTTAGCCGTTATTTGTCTAATGCTATATTAAATGGAGTATAGGTAACATTGATTAAATGATCTGATCTGGTCATACATTTATTATTTTTGTGATGATTAATATGGCATTATTCTTCCGACGCAGCACTAACAATATCCTGAGCGTATTGTCCGAGCGGTGGGACTCTGTTGTGTTGGAGAGGTGGATGCACCGCCAGTGATTGATTTATTATTATAATTAAATGTAATCGAATGAATTTTATCCTAATAGGTATCTATAATATTGTGTACTGTAACTTAAATTTATTTTGAAAGGATTCCGCAGACAGGTGCAACGCGACGGTGTGACGTGATTCCATGAAGTTTTCATAGAAATGGTTCTACTAGTATCAGTCGCGCTGTCGCGTCGCGCTTGTCTGCGGGAGCCTTAATGCAATGGTTTTAATGTGTAATGTTTTAATGTATTATGAATCCATATGTATATTTTTATGTAATTTAATAGTGCTTAATATGGGAATAACTTCCTGAAATAAATGATTATTTAATTTGATTTATTATTCTAGAGAACGAAGTCCCTCTGCAATTGTAGACTTGTATTGGTATTGGAGCCGAAACGTGGAACGGTACGGCTGGTCCATAAATTTAAGGGCGCTCAGCGAGCAGTGGAACGGGCTGTGCTAGGAATCTCTCTGAGGGATCGAATCCGGAACGAGGTGATCCGGCAGAGAACCAAAATTGTCGACATAACTCACAGAATAGGCAAGCTAAAGTGGCAATGGCCGTATATTAGCCGTAGAATCGATGACCGTTGGGGTAGACGTGTTCTTGAGTGGAGACTGCGAATCGGCAAACGTAAGGTAGGACGCCTTTAGGCTAGGTGGAGCGACGATCTTCGCAAAGTGGCTGGTAGCAGCTAGATGAGAGTTGCCGAAAATCGAGATAATTGGGAGAGGCCTATGTCCAGTCCAGCAGTGGACGTCTTTCGGCTGACGTGATGACGATAATGATTGGTGACTTTAACAACGTACTTATCCTGTAAATACATTTATTAGTTACTGTCGAGAATCATATTTTGATCAACGTACAACCTAACTGCAACAACCAACAACTCCTTAACTTAGAATTGCCCTCAAATGTCATGATTTCATGAAATTGTCATTCAATAGGGATACTTAGACAGTTGTATTGATGATTTTAATGATTACAATTCTGTAAATACATACTTGTTACGGTCGCGAGTCATATTTTGATCAAAATACAACCTAATATAATAACCGGCACGAGACGTGAGCACAGATGGGCAGTAGTGGGGGTAAGCTTGCGCATGTGTCAGTTTGTGCTCACGACTTATGCCGGTTATTATACTAACCTGCAAATTGCAAAAAAACGTAAGAAAAATTTTATTTGGCGGGTTACCGTGACGCTTTCGCCTCGGTGCGCCATTTAAATAGCCGGGCACTGTATTTGTCATATGAACCACCACAAAATGAACATAGTATACTAAATACAGAGTGTAAAAATGCCCTTCACGAAGCCGACGTCTACGCATAATTTTCTACATCAAACTAAGTAACTGTGTGCAAAAACAATTGCTGGGTAACGACTTTTATTTCTGGAATGCAAAATCGCTGTAGTGCTGGGAGTTGTAGGGGTAGGTACTTATTTGAAGTTAAGAGTGATCGCACATCTGACGGAAGATGCGTCGCGTATCGTCGAAGGGCCCGAAGCATCGACCGCATTCGTGGCTCCGATCGCCCTCCGATTGGACCTTCGGAGTGCTGAATGCGGTCGATGCATAAAGTCGAGATGGTTAAAATAAACTCACACCATACTCCATTTATTATAACATTAGACAAATAACTGTTCTCACCCTTTCGTTATTTCGATGTAAACGTTTAATAAACTCCGTTATTTCACGATATAGACAAAGCACTGTAATCTATTTACCATTTACATTAAAAAAATAACTCTAAAGTGCAGTAATTTCAACAATATTACACAATAACTGTCGTTATTTAGCCGTTAATTGTCTAATGCTATAGTAAATGGAGTATAGGGCCTCTCAACAGACAAGGAGACAATAAAACATTCAACCTTACAAAATCAACCAAGAGTCAGTGCATCGAGCGTATTGAAGTTAACGAAGTTACGCCCGGCGCATCTTCCGTCAGATGTGAAACCACCGTAAGTTATAACTTTTAAAACTTGTTTTCGTAAAAAATACTAAAAAAAGTTGAAACTTTGACTTGCAATATTTGCGTTACCAAAAGGTTCCTAGCTATAGTCTACTACAAATTAATGATCATAATAACAGGAAAAACAAGTGACTCTCGGCTCCGTTAAAGGTATTTTTACACCCGATAAATAGGATTTTTTTTTAATCAGTGCCCAAATTTTTACAAATTAAACTTAAACGTGTTTTATTATACACCTATTTCTTATTTTGATATGTCTTAGTACAAAAAAATTAAGTTATCGTAAACGAAAGATGTTTATTTTGATACTGGTATAATGGATACTCGCCGCGCAACGCGCCGGCGCGCGGCGGCGCGATCATTGAAGCGGAACGCAGTAGTAGGTACCTATCAGCGGTGCGCTCGCCCATTGATATTATTACTTATAGATTGTATCCATATTTTGCTGATTTCAAGTGGACAAAAAAAAAAGTATTGAACAAATAATGGAACCCTAGTAGCATTTTTGTTGGCGTTTGGTTGGGCCACATACCTCTGAAGGTGGCCCAATTAAATGACAACGGAAAATGCTACTAGGGAAATGTGTTCTATTACAGATAGTGAACCACCAAAAAAAATTTGCGCACTGGCTAAAACTTATCATGTATAAACCCGTATGAAAACTAACGATGGATCCCATGGTAAGGCCAGTTAGACTCAGCTGACAACTGATAGCTATGGAAAGTACAGGCCGAAGAACGGATGCTCCAAATGCTAAGTTACGGTAAATATCAGCGGTCTGTTCATTCTCCTTCATTATCTGTAGAAATCCTTTGGTTGGATGTTTCCCTTTATGTAACTGAAATAGACAAATACAAATAACAATAATTTAATAGAACACTTAACCTTTTGACCGCCACAGTCATGTATAGATGATAAACCAAAATGTGCCCAGCACGCCACGGTCACGACTCATCATCATCATTCATCATTTCAGCCAAAAGACGTCCACTGCTGGACATAAGCCTCCCCCAATTGGGTTTGCCATAATCGCCACGCTTGGCAGGCGGGTTGGCGATCGCAGTACGGTGTTAAAAATGCATAGAGAACGCTGCTGCCCATTCTCTAGTAAGTCCCTTAGTCGCCTTTTACGACACCCATGGGAGGAAATAGGATGATGCTATTCTTTACGTCCGGCATCACACGGTACGACTATGATAGACTTTTTTATACGTAAATCTGTAAATACATCTCATAAAACAACATTTTTTTTTTTCTTTTGCTAATTATGTTCCTTGACTCATCTTAATTTATATTAGTTGAACTTCTTTCTTTATATTTCATCTATACTATCTTAAGATCAGTGGCGTATTTTAAGATTCAGCGCCCCGGGCCTGTAGGGTTTGCCGCCCCTTATATTAACAGAAAAAGAGCAAAACATTTGAAAAAAATATCCAGCAGTGTGTTGATGTGGGCTGAGAATATAATAATTAATGAAAAAATTCAAAAGGTTTTTTTTTTTTTCCGATGGAAAGATTGGTTAACAAATTCTTCAATGACACTGTCATAATTAACGGATTTGTCAAGTCAGCTTCTATATTAAGAATAGCTAAACTGTCGGATATGATGGATATGGATATGAACGAAAACGACACGGGTAAATCCCCGAACTCCCGAGTCGCGACGCACGACAGAGTTCGACGGACATACCGCCGCCGCCCGCCTCCCACCAGGCGCGCGCCTGTCAGTAATACGATTCCCCGTGTCTTGATGTCTATCAAACTTACAACCAAAGGAGTTGTAGTTTTTGTTAATTACTAGGTAGGCTTTATTCTTTAATTTCTTCAGGCATAATAAGTCATAAAAGCTGAGCGAGGTGCGGCTTGCGCCGCCCCTTGCAGCCTGCCGCCCCGGGCCATGGCACTTTTGGCCCTAGGGTAAATACGCCCCTGCTTAAGATGACAATCGAAAGGATGAATTCGTATCTTGGCGCCGAGGGCACGATTTTGCTTTTTTGACGTGGCGGGCAAAAGGTTAAGAGAGGTTTAAGTACCAATTTCACCAATGAAATTGCGATCAGATGTGTTAAATCGCGTTCAGTTTCATTGATGGGATCCATCTTAAACGTCAAAATGTATGGTTAAACAGTCGCTAATCATTACTTATCCATACTAATATTATAAATGTGAAAGTAACTCTGTCTGTTTGTCTGTCTATATGTTACGTTTTCACGCCTAAACCGCTGAACCGATCGTCATTAAATTTGGCAGAGATATAGCACTGTGATATCGAGAAGGACATAGGCTACTTTTTTACGCGATAACCAACATCCACGCGGGCGGAGCCGCGGGCATAAGCTAGTCTTTAAATAAAAGTAAGCACAGTTTATAAATATACTAACTCACCTGCATTGCGAACAATTTCCAGTAGTGTGGGCTCCAAAGAGAAGAGCCTTCCCACAAGGAGTTCTGTATCCAGGAGTACCTACTGAAAGAATGAAAAGGTATTTGTAAAGCACACACACAGAAAATAAAGAGCTAACAACATAAATAAAAAACAAGAATAAATCTGCTTGAAACCTGTTCTAAATAAAATTTGTTATAACCAAAATATGTAGGTGCATACACGGTGTCCGACCCCCGCGCGTCGCGCTGAGTCAAGTGGTCAAGTTTGAGTGTCCCTGACCATTTTTTATCGCCGCGCGGCGCACGGTGGTTCGAAACTGCTTTTGTCCCTCAAAAGCAGTTAATAAATGATATCATAGATAAAATAATCGTGTTACATTACAATACTATAATTAAGGATTTTTTTTCGATAAATATATGTTTTGAAATGATTAATATTCCTTAATTATAGCGTTTTAATGTAACACAATTATTTTACCTATGATGTCATTAATAAAACAGTACCTTTTACTCACTTTTTTTTTTCATTTTACTGAACAAAAATCCAAACCAAAATCAATTTTACTGAACCTCATAACACTTGAACGGGCAAGTATGGGCGCGCGCTGATAATGTAGAATTATAGCCAACATGCTTAAGAATAAGAATAAAGTAGTTTTAAAGCAAGACCTGTCAAGACTTGGCCAAATTTTAGCAGTTTATGTTTCATTCCATACAACAAAAATTGAAATTATTTTTTTCCGGGCAAACTATCAGTTTTACAGAAAAAGTTTCCTATCAATTATTCATCAAAATGACAGATCTTTCGATAAGTATTAAAAAAAAAAAAATGGAATTTGTAAAAAAAAACCCAATGTCCCTCATATAGCAGTTTCGAACCACCGTGCTGCGGGGTGCTGGGTTACACACGGCTTTTAAACCAAAAGTTTTTATGAACTGATAACAGACTAATGACTGTTTCCTCAAGTGCACAGACCGGCTAGATTACACAATTTGTTTTGTAGCTTTAAGTGACTTTGTTTTTATTTATTTTTAGGTTTTTTACCACGCCAATTTATTTAAATTATTCAAAATCAAAAGCGATAAACTTGTTTTTTTTTACCTAAAAAAAGGCTAATTCAGTCTGAATCAAATGACATCATAATAGTAACCATTTTTCATACAAAGTTTTATAATAGAAACAATTAACTCGGTACAAACCACCCACCCGCGGCTAGCACCAACGCGGCGCCCCGCAACTTCAACTACATCACTATCACTACATATTATAAAACAAAGTCCTCCGCCGCGTCTGTCTGTCTGTTCGCGATAAACTCAAAAACGACTGCACCGATTCTCATGCTGCTTTCACCAATGGATAGCTTGGTTCTCGAGGAAGGTTTTAGTATATAATTTGTTAAGTTTTTGTATGCATTTTTGTATGAATTAACGATATTTGTTGGAGGTGTCGGAAAAAAATAAGCCGTCTGGGAGCTTTCAACGAAAACGTTGTCTAAACCCTTTGAGATATAACAAAATAATGTATGGTGGAATTATGTATCTTATAAAGGTCTTCAAAAAAGTCCGCGATGGCATATGTCTATCTCTTAAGGATAACATACTATATCCATTTTATTGTCTTTTTGTAGGTATTTGTTTGCCGAATTTTACTCTTGGAAATAAGATTACGATAACAAATACCCTATAATATCAGTAGCTATTAGCCAAATTATGTTCGTAGATAAATAAGCTAGCTACTTATGTGTATTTCAAACAGTATACAAGAATATCTACACTAATATTATAAAGAGGAAAGATTTGTACCTATTTTTGTATGTTTGTAATGAATAGGCTCAAAAAGTACTGGGCCGATTTAAAAAATTCTTTCACCAATAGAATGCTACATTCTTCCAATTTGACATAGGATACATTTCATTTTGAAAACAATTTGGGATCCTTGGTAAAATTTGAACAATGTAACCGAAGGTGTAGAAATTCCAAAAACTATATAATTGTCTACCCCGTGCGAAGCCGGGACGGGCTGCTAGTTTATCATAAAAACATTACTAAACACGGCGGCCTTATGATCAAAATTTGTGCATTCCAAAACTTTCGTTACTTTTTCACTGACATATTTATCACTTTTCGATAAACTAACACTCAATACGAAATCTACACTTATTTCTCAGTAATTCTGTATAAGATTCTTCAAGATTAAACCGTTTTCTCATTGAATCCATTACTTTACGCACGTATAACCTTGATGAATGTTTACATTAAGCACCGCGCCACACCGCCACACGACCACAGAGTACAGACGTATTTTGTTTTGTTTGTTTTTCGTTCGTTTAGTGGTGTTCCCGCTAAAATGTCAACCGGTCAAGTATTAGTCGATTAATCGAATTCTACAGCCAGATCGTGTTGCAAGTACAAAATAAATGTCAAATATTTTGTCCAATTGCGAATGTGACCCTGAGAAAAGTTATGCACCAATGGTGTTCATTAGATATTTTGAGCGTTTTATCAGCACAAACGGTGTATCATGCGACATTTCGGACGATTTCATTTTGTTTTCACATTGTTGGTACTTACGTGAATTATTTTAAAATTATTATTTGTGTCGCACTTTTATTTCGTGTTGTAATTTGGTAGGTACAATTGATTGCTTTAAGAATTTGAGTGAAATTTCGTATTTTGATTTTGTGTTTGTTATCTTTAGGTAGACTCATTCACGTTCAGAACATAAGTACTTTTATTATATTAAATCATTTGTTTCGGTTTCTATTCACATAGTGAATCACATTAAAATTAATATAAAGTTAGAATTTTGAGATATAGCCTGAGATATGGAGAAGGGCATAGGGTACTTTTTTATGCGATAACCGACATCCACGCGGGCGAAGCCGCGGGCAAAAGCTAGTAAACAATATTTTGTTATACCCATATCAACCAACGAAAATATCAGGAATTTCAATGGCTTTCCGTCAATACAAGGACGAAAGCTGTAGTTCCATTAAATAAACACGAGATTTTCAAAGCCACTCCAGTTACCACAAACTGTTAAATTTTCACGTTCGATTTTGAACTTTATCGTCAACATTTAAAGTTTAAATCGTACTTTCACCGTTTGTCACAGTCTGTCACAGTCACCCAGATTGCTAAACAAAATAAAAATATCAATTTATTAGGAATTTGCGAAGGCATAATCGCATAACAATAACGAGCATCACAATCGCAAGAATTTTTTAACGATTATTTTCCAAACACTACAAAACAATTAGGTGTTAAATACATTTTAATTTAAACTAATTCTATTTAATAAAAATGAAATGTTGTTCGTATCACTTCGGAACGGCTGGACCGACATGCATTTTTTATGTTTTAAAATGTTCGTAATAGTCCGAATCAAGATATTCCGAAAAAAATAAAAAATGAATATTTGCCGGGAAAATAGGAAACTAAGGGAAAACTGAAGTGCGCTTTCTATGGGATTTTTTAATGAATAATAAATAAATAAATACACACTAAACATTGTTTGTATAAGATAGTTTTTGTCTTGACAATCGCACTAAAAAGTAATAATAAAAAAAATGAGATAAAAAAAAATACATTGGGAATTCCCAAGGTAGAGACAATTTTATGGTACGAGTTACAAATAGTTTTTAGTTTGTTATAATAGTTTTATTAAGTTAGTATCTTATTTTATTAATTAATTAGGTATAAGTTGTTATTTATTTACATTTAATTTAAATTCTGAATAAACATCAAAAGAGTTAGCACAGAGCAGGAGATGATACTCACTCCCACACAAAGGTGTAACACAAAAAGTTACGTTTGAGGGCATCTCTGTGACTCTATTTTATTTATAATCGCTGAATTGCGTCAAAATAAATAACAAATTTTAGTGACGAAAATATTTACTTACTTGCCACTTCCAGGTATCCACAGGGCAGTGTAATGTTGTGCACAGATGAATATGACGAGGGTTTAAAGAATGGAGTCAATAATCAATAATGCAGCTATGCGTTTCGTTTAGACATTTTCATTATTTGTTTTTCCCGGCAAATATAACAAAATATTTACCGAACTACATAGAATGCCAAAAAGTTTGTTGTGCTAATTGTCATTTCTATTCTACTGTCAATTTTCCATTTCTTGAGTACTTTTTAAAGCAATCGATAATGTGAATAACGAAACGTAGCTAAAAATACAAGAACGGTGATGTACTTACCACATCCATGGAAATTCTGAGATAGGTTGAGCTGTTTTTGACATGGCTGTTTGAAAGTTTGACACTTTATGGTCTGTGGTTTGACAGGTGTGATGTCAATTAACAGCAAAACCAAAACACTAAACGCCTGTAAAAATTATTGTTTCTGTATTTAAAAATATGTGTTTATTCTATTTAGAACAAGTTTAAAACCTAGCTAAGAATATAGTTAGTTCTATAGTATAAATAGCCAGTTCTTAGCCCTAAGCATAATGATTTACTTAGTCAACATTTTCAAAGAATTTTGTTTAAATAATTAACATTTTATAAAAATTACATGAAAATGATGGACGAAACCGAAATAAAGTATGAATTTCCTAACTACGAGAACCAGTGTTATGTCTGCCTTAGTATTGGAAGAAAATTATCTCATTTAGGAGACTATATCGGCGTTTTTAAAAGAATTACTTCAGACATTCAGAATCATGTAAGTGTAATGAAAAATTACTATAATATTAGAATAACTTAAATGAAAGATTTTTAGATTTCGATGTAGAAAGTAGTTATAGCTTTTGTTTGTACTACAATATTACTGATCTCAAAATGGTGAAGGAATACATCTTGAGGAAACCGGCATGTCCAAGATCATAGCGTCAAGACATAATCACAAGAAGTATAACCAAAAATAAATTAATAGTACCTCAGGCTAAAAATTATTATGGTAGGCGAACTGTAAAATTAAAAGAAATACCAAAATCTATAAAAGACGAAATAAACTCGAAAAACTATAAGCAAAAATACAAAAAATACTATTACAACTACTTCATTAGCTTATTTTTTTAAATAAAGTAGTTTTTAAATTTAAATCATCATTTAAAATGAACAAACGTGAAGCAACATGTATAGGAATTTCTTTACATTGACTAGAACCAGTCTTAATGAGCAGCCAAGTAGCAACCAGCTCAGAAAACATTACATTTGTGTGACACGTATTTACTGATAGATGTTTACGGCTTAATGGTACAAAACAGGCATGAACCTTGATTAAGATTATGCATAAACATTTTTTTTTTTTCTCTTCGCCCTAATCGGTCAGGCTAAGGTCTTGGACCATACCGCCTCGTCTTCAGTGCTCTTGAATAAAAGTAAGGCCAAAGCCTCGTGTTCAGTGTTTTTCAATAAAAGTAAGGCCAAAGCCTCGTGTTCAGTGTTTTTCAATAAAAGTAAGGCCAAAGCCTCGTCTTCAGTGTTCTTGAATAAAAGTAAGGCCAAAGCCTCATCTTCAGTTACATCCTTCTTGTTGTATGCATAAACAATAATAATAAAAAAAATACTGTGGATGAACGTACACAGAAATTTAATTGAATTGTGTGTACCTAAATAAATAATAATAAAAAAACATAATGACAGCTACCAACTCGCACTAAGCCTGCGTGGTGGATTACGACCCAAGTTGACCCGTGTCCAAGCAGTGGGAATGTTTTAGGGTGATTATGCTTTATGCTTTACTACCAATAAATAAATTGGTCATTAATTAAACTAATTTATAAGCAACATAACGCCAAGTTTCCCTGAAGGGTTAAGCACAGTTATGTTATGTAATCAAACTCAAACTCTCATAATTTATTTCAATTAAACCATTTACAGGCACTTTTGAATTATCAAGGAGTTGTTCAGTAAGAAAAATGAAGCTACATGCCCATTCCAAAGCGTAGTAGGTATTTATTGAGAAGAACGGGCAAGAAACTCCATGGACACTCTTTTAAATTAAATTATTACAAAAATATTAGTTACATCTATAATGTTGAATTTATAACTAAATGTGAGAACGATGTAAAAATAAAAATGTACACATTAAAAGTGTCCAGAGTAGGTACAACAAATAGAAACAAAAAAAAAAAAAAAAAAAAAAGGACGTGTGGCACTCGGGGACTGCCGCGGTAAAGCTATTGCATAGCATTTTGTATCAACTTATGCAATTATAATTATTTATTTATTTTATTTATTTATTTTATTTATGCAGTATTTCTTTTTCTTTGATATTAATTCAAGTTACACTTTTTGAGCGTGGTGACCGATAAGAAAACAAATTTTTCTTTTATTAAATAAACAAAGAGTATATAATATTAAGAGACGGGAGTCCCATAGATAAAAATGAAAAACGTCGCTTGTATGAAACGTGAGCTAATAATGAATACCAACATAACAGAAATGACACGGACTGCAGACATGACATAAAGCTGCCAACATAATAACAAGATAGGGATGTACTACTACTCACTCGTAATTTTTATCGATATGTTGCTGTAAAAAATTTCGGGTTTTAGGATCCTGACATTTTTACGGTTTCATTCTTAATAAATTTAAGGCAAAGGTCACTTAGGCCAACGGTAACTTTCGATTTGAACTAAGGTTACGTGGTAATTTTCTTATAAAAAGAAACCAGCTACGGCTGTGATTCCACGTTGGCGTAAGCGGGGTTCAGAGACAAATCCCATTGTATAGTCTAGATCTAATCCGAGGTAAACTTGACTATAAGATGAGATTTGCTGTGATGATAATAAAATAAAACAAAACTTTGGACTTAAGTTTTTTTATAATAATTAGAACACCTTTTCCTTTCTATTGGTCATTCAATTGGCAATGGTTCAGCAGTTGATGTTGAAGGTACTGAAATGTAGAAAACACGTTGCTTATTAACTGACACATGAACAAGTGAATTCAAATTTAATTCTAATCTTGAATAGTTACTTGGGCTTAGTCTCATTCTTTTTATCACATTTTCATTTGAAAAAGGGTCTGTAATAGACAAAAAAGTATCTGTAATATTTACAATTGATACATTAAATACAGTTAATCAAATAGTAAAGTGAATTTAATAAGTTTAAAATAAACATAAACCTTACCCGCAATAGAACATATTTTCCTGTCTTTTGAACATTCTACTGGCAATGGTTCAGCAGTTGATGTTGAAGGTACTGCAATAAAAACAAAATGTAGTCATTCACTTCTAATTCCAAAAACAATGAAGGGTATCGTAGTTGGGATGAATTAATCCCAAGAACCGAATTAACATTGTAGTTGAAAAACATGTTTCCCCATACTTTCCAACTGCATAATAATAATATAAGTACACACAATATTGAGTAATTTACCATGTTATTTTAAGACCATAGACTTCTTAAAGGTTTTGTTGTAATCTTTAAGTATAGAACTGTACACTGTATTTTTTTTAATGTTAGGATCAGCAGTTTCGGAGATAAGGGGGGAAATGGTAAATTTTCATCTATTTTCTTTAATAATTTTCATTAAAAATGTAAAATGAAATGAAAGGACTTGTCAAGAGGATTTTTTTTTAAATAATTTAAAAAAAAGTTCTCTTGTCAAGTCCTTTCATTTCATATGTCACATGATACATTTTGCATGTGTACCAAAATGCAACTTAATCGGTCCAGTAGATGAAGGTACATAAGGGTTCCGTTTTTTCATTCGGACGTACAGTACCCAAAAAAAAAAAAAACTTACTAGATGTACCAGTCCAAGAATCGCAGTAGTCGAAGTAGAAGATAACTCTGCAAAATATAATTGAACATGAGTTACTAAAGTAATCGGAAAGGGTGAGTTAGGATGAATTACGACTGGAAAATAAAGTCTTACCTGTTTGCTCACTTTTGAAGATGTGTAGTGGAAATCCAACGAACAGCTCATCTGCCATTGGTTCTGCAGTAAGTTCTACAGACGGAGTAGCATTTTTTCTTAGTTGTGTCTTCTTTTTATTGAAATCCTTTGGTAGAAAATGACTGCCACAAATATGTTCCAATTGATGTAGCTTTTCAATGGGTACATACACCAAGTCTTCTTTCCCGTAACTTTAACCCATTTTTTACATCTAGCTGGAACATTTTATTACATTATTATGATTATAATAGTAGTGTATTTAAACTTATATCTTTGTTATTTTGGTTTTGCAGTATTAATAGAATAACAGAGAAAATTAAATGAAATAGGAATATTATAATAATAAAAATATCGACAGTCGCTAAAAAAGTAACATGCGTCAAGCACTAGCATATTGATAGGTTACTTTGTAATTTTGTAAATTTTGGACTTTAAATCAAGTAATTTATTTTCTGTAAGAGCTTATCAATGTTTTTTAACATAACAATTGAAAATATATGCTTACCTATCTTCATTCAAAGGAAATTTGGCTATGAAGATTCGCATTTGACCATCTGATCGGCCGGATCTTATAACACATATTTCACACGTTTTGTAATGCATTGCAACTTAAATTACGTCACACGTACATACATAAATACAACAATAACTCTAATTTACGATAAATATCCACAAAACACAGAATAAAAACAAAAACAGCGCTTTGTTGACAAAGTTCTTGACAACAAACAAGACAAGAATATGGCGGCCGGTAGCTATGGCGGCTGAGTAGCGTAGTGCGATAGAGTCGAATAGATGTTAAAGCGAGACAGCGATAGCGTGAGGTTTTTTCGTTACGGAATTTCTGGATTCGGTCCCCGCGCTCAAGGCCCGCGATAGAAGCTATGCAATAGCTTAAAAAAAAAAACTAACAATTCAAAAATTAAAATATGATAATAGGGGGTGAGCCCATCAACTGGGCAAATAAAACTAGGAATACGAACAATAACTTAAAACATCTTGATTGTCCGTGCATTTTATGTAATGCATTAGGTAATACAAATTACATTATCTTTTGTGAGTTAGATGTTTGAACTAAAAAAAATATATTTGGCAGACGTATAGACAAGGATACAAGGAAATTAAAACACAGAAAAAAAAAAATCTGGACGTCTCGTGGTATGTAGTAAATTTTGCTTGGACAGGTCAATGTGTTTACGATACTGATTTGACATTTATAGCGTAATTGGACGTAGTTATCACGACATTGTGACAGTCTTCACACAAATTCGTCTTTAGTTTAAGTTACTAACAATCGTGATTTAAGTGCAAACATGTTACTAACAATTTATGGATCTTGTGTTATCCGAAATATAACGTTTTTTTTTTTTTAAGACCATTTTCCTGTAGCTGGAATGGTTAATTTACCTGCCCATACTGCCCCATCAAAAAAATCCACTGTGTATAATATGTATATTCTACTTTCAGAGCCAGACACCATTAGAAGAAATAAAACTATGTTGGGAGTGTAAAGCATTTTTGCGGAAAGCCAGTTTATTCCAACAGCAAGTTAGCAAAGCTAATGAAATGTTTCAATTGGGACAGGTAATTATTTAGTATTCAACTCAGCGTATTGCAGTCTACTGCTGGACAAGGGCCTCTCCTAGGCTACCCCACAATACCCTTTTTTTTTTAAATACGGTTATTCATCAAATGACCCCTCCCGCCTGGGTGGAGCGGAAGGGAGTGTCAGAGTCTTACTGGCTAAAACCCACCCGTGTTCCTTCCTTGGCCCTTTATGTTCCGGGGCAGCGGTACCCCTTTCGGACAATCAAACTCAAACTCAAATCATTTATTTCAATCAAACCATTTACAGGCACTTTTGAATTGTCAAGGAGTCGGTCAGTAAGAAAAATTAAGCTACATTCCCATTCCAAAGCGTAGGTACCTATGGAGAAGAACGGGCAAGAACCTCCATGGACACTCTTTTAAATTAAATTGTCATAAAAGTATTCGTTACATCTATAATGTTGAATTTATAACTAAATTTGAGAACGATGTAAAAATAAAAATAATAAAAACTTACACGTTAAAAGCGTCCAGAGTAGGTACAACAAATAGAAACAAAATAAAATAACCCGTGGCAGCTAAGAGATGACCAGTCCCAACTGACGGCGCCCGTTCACGAACATGACGTATGGATTAGCACCATTCAGCTCAACCATTTTGAAAGGAGCTAAATGATCCAATAATCCCGCTAATACCCCACCATACCCTGCCCTCCGCATTTCGCATCCAATCTGTCCCAGCCACCTTCTTCATTATTATCCACAAAAAGTAAGTTCTTGATCTTCATCTCAACTGATGATAAGGCTGAAGGTGGAAGCGAGCTTCACCTGGAATCCTCAACCACGGAGGAACTGGGGGGCTATCTTAGGGAGAGTTAAAGTATTAAGTAACGCAATTTTTTGAAATTTTTGACCCCCCTCCCCCCTATGTACCGCGCCGTAACGTATTTATGTAAACCCCCCACCCTCCCCCCTAGTAAAACTTTACGTAACCACCAAGTGACCATTTTTACCTAATAGTCACAAGAATGTGGCGTAAAGTACCGGAAAGTCGCTAAAATACCTTTCTTATTGTTTTAATCTAGTTAATATACTGTGTGAAATTTCCAAGTGAAATTTTGAGAAAAAAAAAAAAAAAAAACGTTTTAAAAAATGCGCCTTCTTCCTATGGCAAAAACGGCTTATTCCACTAATCCCCCCTGAGAGAATCCCTTTCAGTGGAAAAAACTGAACCCTAATGTAAAAAAATCGCTTTCAGGGGATCTTGGAATAAGTTATTTTTTGTTTTTTCAATTCTAGTTTTCCCCCCTAGGGGTGAATTCGAGGCTGTTTTCAGATTCCACTTTTCCTCCTAAGAGGATTTTCAGGGGGGATTTGTGGAAAAAGCCGCAAAAACTATAGAACGCCACCTGCCACCAGGGGCGTTCCTTTCATTAAAGCCGAAAAGCCCGGCTTTCAATCAAAAGTGAGCCTATTAATAAAAAAACTACACCTGTAAACAAACTCAATGTCGCAAGAATTAATACGAATAATAACATTAAACTCTCCGCGTAGTACCGGCCAGTCGGCCACAAGAATAAAAACGTGGTACCGGTCGCGCGCTAGATACGTACTACAATATGACTACGATGCAACGTTGCCAGAGTTACATACTCAAGGAATAATATTTAAATTCATCGCCTCTTTCATCATGCACCGTTGCCAAACTATCTCCGATGCCGCAGTTGCGATCTCGCTCTAACGTTATAGCGCTAAGCAGGAGGCGAGATCGTATCGATGAATGAAGTATAGCTTTCTCGCTCACACAAGGTGGCTTCAAATCGGGCTTCTAACTTCTCATTCTTTCGCAAAGAAATGTGTTAACGTCCTTGATATGATAGTATGTACTCATTTTGCAAATGTTCGAATTTTTAAGCCCGGCTTTTGACTTTTTATGAATGAAACGAATCGTAGTAGGAGGTGGTAGGATTGTAGATCCTGAGTATGTGTGCGCGAGTCGCTGCGCAAAGCGTGAATTTGCATGATGTAATTTCAAATTAATTGTTTTGAGCGGTTACTGACGCCGTTTATGTTTTGCTTTTTTTAAATTTTCTGTGAGTTTGTGTTGTGATTAGTTTTTGCTGTAATTACCTTCTTTTTGAAGTGATGAAAAAGTTTCTTATCATTAAAATGAATTCGGAAACGCATGCTATTGTTCCTTGTGAAGGATTAAAGTGTGTATTGGTGTGCAATACTTGGAAAAAGACTTGGAAAAAGGTAAATACTTTGAGTTTTACAGACAAATATAATCTCGCTGAATACATTATGCGTGTCGAACACAATCGCGCTGTTTTTCAAAGATTAGGTTGATGTTGTGTGTCATTTAGCACTTTAAGAACTTCCTTTCCGAGGTCACAATGAGTTTAAAACCTCATTCAATAGAGGCAATTTCTTAGCTTGCATCTTTGCTTTCTTTATACGACCTAGTCTTAGAGAAACATATGCAGCAACAAGATGGCAACAAACCGGAGCCCAGTTACTTATCAAACGAATTAAATGTAAGCAATGTGTAGTTAGAAATCACAAATCAATCAATTATTTGTGCGCCATCTAGTAGCCGTATTGTAATATTTTTCCCATAATAACTGTTGCGAATTTGCGAGCGTTTGAAATATGAATTATTACGACTCGAAGAGCTCTGTTGTGCCAATAATGATAATAGATGGCTCACGTATCATATTTTACACGATACTGATAACTTGTACTTATAATAGTTGTGATTTTCTAAAGGATTACCAGTAGGTACTCTTCGTATTTAAAATTTACCTATATTTAAGCATAACATCACGCCTGTATTCCGCGGAGGGTTAAGCAGAGGTATGCCTACCTAGCTACACCCACATTTTTCCAGTCATGTTTTGTTGTTAATTCATATTTAAATATTTAGGTCTATATCTATACCTTATCTAGCAACTAATACCACTGATATTTGTTTCATCAAATTTGTTGAAAAACATACATAGTGGTATTAGTTTTAGAACAAAATAATAAATCGCAATTACTTACAATTATGAAAAACGAATATTAGTCAGTTCTTTAACGGCTCAGTCGGTAGGCGCCACTTTGCCAGGCGATAGGGTAGGGGGTGTTTTTTATCCAAAATATATATTGGCTTGCCCTAATTTTGACCCCTAGGCACGCCACTGCCTGCCACTCTCCTTACATACTTTCTATTTGCTTCGTTTATGTTCATACATCTGCACCTGACCTTTCTGAAGAACATCACCAGTAAAGTCACTATATGGCTAGCCTGGAACTAAAAAGGTCTTTGTAATTTTTTTTTTTTTGTTAAATCCATCTATGAGCATTTTTGAACATAAAAAGATAGGTAGATAAGATGATGATTTGGATAGCTAAGTTATATACTTAGCTACCATATAAATGTTTATCATCAATATAACATACATTCATAAGCACACAGTGACTTCAAACGCGTTTCGTTTGTTATCTCAAAATGTTTATGTTGTATCATAGACCACTTTAGTTCCAGGCTAGCCATATGTCCTCCTAGGGCGTCCCCTGCCGGAGTTTCCACTCACATCTGCCTTGTAAATAAATACCTTTTGTTAGTCGCCTTTTATTCATCTTCTCAACATGACCAAACCATGTAAGCATAAAATATAAGAAAACAATTGAATTGCAACTCTACACACTGATGATAAGGTTGAAATTGGCATGAATACTGCTTCACTGTGTTTAGCTTAGCTTTTAGTTGTTAATAAAATATGGTATTAAACCTGTTTTCAGCTCTATGGGACTCAATCCAGCCTTACAACAATAATAATAAACGATTCTCATCCTCACACTATTTATGTAAACGATTCAAATGTAAAAGTACAGTCAGATACAAAAATATGTGACGAAAATAGTGATGATGATGATGAAATAAATGATACATGCGAGTTACGTGATGATATTGGTGATGACTGTACTAAAACTGAAGAAGTGACAGCAGAAAATACAGGTAGTCATTTTAGACTATATTTTTCTTTTAAGGCGAGGTTTTTACGTGAAATTTTAAGGGAAACAGACTGGCGAAAAAATAATCAGCTGTTCCCTACTTTTTTTTCGCATAGCTCATCAAAAGGTAGGGAAAACAGTTTTTTTTAAATCGAGGTTTCCGGGTATAGTCCCGTAGTGAAAGTTTTTTTAAATTTTTTTTTTTAAATTTTACAATGGGTTTGCTCTTGACTTTGGTCTAGGTCTGGGTGACAGAGACAAAGTCTACGATGGAGTGAGCTTAACCAGAAGAAGCCTGTTCACTCTCACTTTGAATAGATTAGGGTTGTATGCGTTCGGAAACACAGACGCAGGCAGAGAGTTCCACTCCTTTGCTGTGCGCATTATAAAAGACGTTTGAAAACGCTTAGTGCGAGTTGGTGGAATATCAACTAGGTAGGGGTGGTAACTTGCAATGCGTCTAGATGTCCGATGGTAGAAGGGGGCCGGTGGAATGAGGTCGTGGAGTTCATGGGCACACTCGCCGAAGTACAATCTGTAGAAGACCGACAAGCAGGCAACCTTGCGGCGAAGTTGTTCAATGATGAGTACAATGACCCCTTAAGAGGGTTGTCACCGATCCACTAGCGTCACCTCTCATTAGGCTCAATCATCTATATCGGTAAGAGTGCAGCTTAGAATTTTCTAATACCTTTTTTAAAGTTTCATTTTGAGACACGAAGCAACAAAATTCGATCTAAAGCAAAACGGCCACATTCCTCTAGATGGTATTTTGTTGCTTCGTGTCTCAATATGAAACTTTATAAAAGGTATTAGAAAATTCTAGACACACTTACCGAGGCAGTTGATTGAGCTGTTTTTCATAATTCCTTCTCAGTCACGAGATAATATTTTTTAAAGTAGTGGTGCTAGTGCACCCGAGACAGCCCTCTTAAGAGGGTGCCGAGCGCGCTGTGGTGCCCTCATCGTCGTTTGGTGATATATATATATATATATATTTTTTTTTAAACCTTGCCCCACACTAGGAATTTCTCCTGTATCGTGGGTGCGTTTACAAACATTTAAACTCGCATACACAAACAGCAAACTACATTTTAGAATGAAAATGCAGAAAATAAACACGTTACGATGTGGTCCACAAGACTATAATGCTATTATTAATAAAAACATTAGTTTTACATTGATATTTATTCAGATACTAGCTGACCCGACAGACTTTGTTCTGTCAAAAGGTATAGTATAAACTCCACTACTCTACCCTACCCTACCCTACCTACCTTAACTACCTACCTACCTACCTACTAACTTACCCTACCCTACCCTACCTACCTACCTACCTACCTACCTACCTACCTACCTACCTACCTACCTACTCTACCCTACCCTACCCTACCCTACCCTACCTACCTACCCTACCCTACCCTACCCTACCCTACCCTACACTACCCTACCTACCTACCTACCTACCTACCTACCCTACCCTAATTTTTCTTGTGTAAAAAAACCATCCTTGGACTTCAACGAACATTTCAAAAAAAGAATTGGTAAAATTGGTCCAGGCGTTGCTGAGTTATGCGCTTACCAACACATTTTGCGATTCATTTTTATATTATAGATAGATAGATGTTACTGTAGTTGTAATTGCAATCATGTCATTAATCTTTTATATACTTAGATTATTTTCTATTTTGTGAATGTGAGAACGTTGTACACCTATAACTCAAAGTCTCAAATTCAGATAATTTATGTAAACAAAGGGATAGGATAACAAAAAAAATTCTTCGTAATGGTAATTCACATAAAATTGCGAAAAAAGAGGTTCCATTTTCTTTTAAGTACTGATTTAAAAAAATAATCATACCGTAATTATTTTTATAAATTTTCGGTTTTAAACAAAGTTATTAATAAAAGGAGATTTTCTGGTATAAAATATTTTATGATACTGGTAACAACGCAGGAGATACAAACATTTTCAAATTTTTTACATCTTTAACAACACTAATATTACAACTCTTATACATAGATTCTTAGTGTAAGTAGCATATCTAGCCACATTTTGGATGAAAACGGCTGTAAACTGTTTCGATTGTAAATCGATTTTGGGAGGCCTACGTCTAGCATTGGGCTTAAAAGGGCTGATTATGACGATCATAAACCGTGTCTCCGACACACTACACAAAAGATTGTTTGGCAACGGTATTTTGTTTGCATAGTTCTTATAATTAACTCACTTAAAATTTATCGATTATTATTTACAAAAACATTTAATGATAAAATGTTTTGCACCACTGTCCTGTCATTTTGACAGTGACATTTCTTGACATTGCTTTGTTTACATAAATTATCTGAATTAGAGACTGGGTATAGTAGAGTGTAGATTTGTTGGCACTTTTCTATTTTGTTAAGTACCCGGTAATTGTTGAAAGGCCTACACTGTCCTCCCATACCTATTATCACTGTTATTTGATAATATTGTAAAGCCAATTATTTTTAAAAGAGTAACCGTGGAGTTTCTTGCCGGCTCTTCTCCATAGGAAACGACTAATTGGAACCGTGCACCTAGCTTCTGACGTTTCTTAAGTGCCCATGTAGGTTTATGTGAAATAAAATATTTTGATTTTGATATGTTTTATTGTAATCCTTAAAACGGAGCTTAGTGGCCACTATTTTCCGTTTTAATGATTACAGTAAAACATAACAATTTAAGGCGCCTGTTACACGTAAAATATTTACTGTGTTCTGCCAATAAATAATAATGTATCGTGGTATTTATTGAAAGTGTAACTAGCGTACTGATGAATGTCAATATTTAATTTTCGAGATTTCTTGATTCCGTATTGACGATCCTTCGGAATGTGATAAATATTGAATGTCTAATCTCGCGTCAGTATTTATCACGTCAGTAGTGTCAGAACGCATCACACTAGCGAGGGAGGCGGAAAAAAAAAATAAAAAATAAATAACTTATCTAGTTATTATTAAATTATATTTTTCGAAAATAATTCTCGTAATCATCCATTTCGCCATGTAGTTTCATTTCGGCCATTAAATTCAAATGGATGTACCTTTCTCTTTGTAGGTACCAGTTTTTTGACCACCGTGTTCTTTCAACTTTTTTTTTTAAACCAATTGCAAAAATAATAGCCACACAAGCTTTAATTTTTAGCTGTATGTCCATTTTAACGTGTATTCAGCAAGAAACCGGACCAAATACTGATGTAATAAATATTGAACGTTTGTCTCGTGTATTAATCCATCAATAAATACAGACGTCTATCAATAAATACTGAACTGACGAATCGCAGTAAATACTTTACGTGTAACAGGCGCCTAAAACTACTGTTTGTAATAATAATGACGTATAGTCTGGTATATTATATTATATTTTCTACATTTTTTCTGCATTTTCATTCTGAAATAAAAGAAATCACCGAAGGGCATCCGGGGCTGCGGTACCCCTTTCGGACAATCCCGCTGACCAGAGCTGTAGCCTGGGATATGGAGAAGGACATAGGCTACTTTTTTAAGCGATACCCGACATCCACGTATATTTCTTTTGTAGGTGCAGTGAACGTAAATCCCGATACCACGAACCAGACTATGGACAATCATCTAAGGCTGAAAAATATTTGTTCTTTACGTGAACCTTCAGAACAAAAGAAGCCAAAAAACAATCGCTGGGCGAAAAAAAGAGCCTTACAAAATAAGAAGCCGAAATTCAAAATTATTACAGAACATACTAAAGAATATTTTAGAAGAGTGCAGATAGATGATGAAGAGCTACAGTGTTTGCTGAAGAGTGAAAGAGAAAGCGCATATTTTAAGTCGAAGAGATTTAAATGTGAGGAATGCGTCTTGGCGTTTTCAAGTCAAGAAATGTTGGGGAAGCATCATAAGAAGTTTCATAGTAAGGTGATTATATTCTTCCTAACATAGTGGTGCCGATTCTCTTGTCACAAAATTATTTAAACTAGACTGAAAATCACCAATATTTAGTTTATTCCTGTCAAACGCCGATTTCCCATTCTGAAATTGACTAAACTTAACTATATTTTAGTTTGACAGTACTAAGATGACACTGGTGCCGATTCCCTTGTTCACAAACTAAACTAAATTTATGTTCAGTGCATCTTTTTCTTTCTATTTCATTAAGAAAAGGACAGAAGATAAATTTTAGTTTAGTCTTGTCAAATTAATCAGCAGCTGTCACTACTCCATACAAGTTTAGACGTGATTAAAAACTCGCCTACTAAAATTACGTCAATTTACGTCAAGCGCTGATTAATTTGACAGGACCGAACTAAAATTTATATTATATGCTTTTCTTAATGAAATAGAAAGGCATCCCATTGCGCGCTTCCAGCTCTAAATAAATTCACGGGGTAGGGCAAACAATACCATGTTGCGAAACAAAAAAAAAAAAATGAACCTGGTGTCGCGAGTGTCAAATTCGATTTAAGTTGTGTCAAAATTATTTAAAAATGGAGTTTTTTTTTTTTTCGGGATTTGGTTAAAAAGTACTTCTCAAGCTGAGCGTGGGGCGTGGTCGAATGGGGTCAGGTAAAGTCCCGTGGTTGGGGGCCACGGGACTTTACCTGACCCCATTCGACCACGCCCCACGCTCAGCAGTTCGCTTGAGACCCCTAGACTCTCTGTACTATTCTCGATCAAATCTTTCTAAATATGCATTAATGTCTTTTTTTTTTTCAGTTAACAAAATATACCTGTGATATTTGTACCTCGAGAATCTCAAGTAAAAACCTATTATCTCAGCATATAAGAGACCATTACTATAAGTATTTGTGCACACTGTGCGACTTCGTGTGTTACGACAAGTCGAAAATTAAATGGCATTGTCAGAAACGACATAGAAAAGTGTTTCAGTGCCTGACATGTGAATTAAAGTTTGGGTGAGTTTTTTCTCAATAATACACTACCGCCATTATACCAATTAATCTGCTAACGTTGTTCCTAGTTAAGGCCAAGATATATGCCAGTGACCTTGAGTGGTTAGTTTGCGTGTTCTGTACTGAGCTCACGCAACTGTCGTACGTCCAGCCAGTAATAGGACACGCCCATCCAGGAGCGCTGTCTCAAATAAAAGATGCATTATTAATTTATTATACATAAAACAAAAGTTATTTTAATAATACACGTATTACTAAAATATCAATAGTTAAATTATTTTCAAAATGGTGAAGGTTTCAGAAAAATACGCTTGATAGATTTTGCGTGATTCTCAGTTTTTTATCCGCGTTGGACGTAACTTTACAAATTAATTTCACTGTGGAATATAGACATAATCTAAAATATTCACATATTAAGTTATTAAGGAAATGCTCTAATTTAATATATATTTTTTCCAAATCATTACCACTACTCGTTTAGACGTGATCTTCAGTATAAAATCATTAAATGTCGGATATCGTCGCTTTAACTGGTTGAGGATCTAACATGCGATTTATTTTTAAATAAATAATTGTGTGATAGTACATTTGATTACCTTGGGTGATTTGTTGGATAATATTTACGTCTTAAAACAGTTGTAATAATATGTATAAGCAATGAGGCTATACAACATTAGTTTTAGTTTATGCGAAACCCGAAACACGTGTCTAGTATTTTTATGTAAAGAATTTATGTACAAAATTTCAAAACTGTATCATGAAAAATAACAAAGTTATAAGATTGTTATGTTACCTGGTTGTCCGTACAAAAACATGCTCACCACGCGGCGCAGCCGCGCCGCCCGCGCCTTTCGTTCATTAATAATAATATTAATTTGGCAGTAGGTATCTAACCGTACGACGATTGTATTGTAATTAACTGGTGATAAAATTTTCCATCACACTTGCAGGCTTTGGACTTTGTCGTAATGTTCAAGTGCGGATAGGTACTTAGTGTCGCTCGGTGTCCAACTTGTAACCTTTTTTAAATATTTTTGGGAAAAAATATAACATGGTGTAAAAACTATTGGAATCGATTCAGTTACTTATTCTGAACAAACTATATTCAGGTTTTGCATATACTAAAAATAATGTTGTATAAGGTGTATCTATTCATACACGAAATATTTTAAGAGGACCATCTGTAGGTGGTAAAAAGCCATAGCAGCGAATTTTTTTTTTTAATCTACGTTTTTTATATTTTTACATAATTATTATAATTTTAAAATTGCCTGAGACATTTTGCAAAGGAGTTGCATTTTCCCAAATTTTACTTATTCTATGAATGACTCGCTCGGACACGGTGACGGTGTCGGCACGAGCGCGGTGAATTTTGATAATTAATCATCTTAACAAGTAATTTTAAATTATTTAATTTTTTTCAATAATATACTCAGATAAAAAAAAAACCGTTTCCTTGGCTTCTTTACCACCTATAGGTGTATCTCTTAAAATATTTCGTATTTGAATAGATACACCCTATATAATACTAGAGGAGCAGCGTCCTACTAGCAATTTCAGAAAAACATAATCACTAACGAGTTTAAGGTCATAGCCTTGAAACGGATACATAAATTATGTCAATCTGTCAAAATAATCTGTTTGTCTCTTCTCTTCTTCTGTCAAACTAATTACGTTGGAATTAGACAAGACAGTGTCATCGGAAAAACGGCCAGAGTTGCCAATGA
Source organism: Dryobota labecula (assembly GCA_947523025.1). Classification (NCBI taxonomy): domain Eukaryota; kingdom Metazoa; phylum Arthropoda; class Insecta; order Lepidoptera; family Noctuidae; genus Dryobota; species Dryobota labecula. The sequence goes on from OX383314.1 coordinate 6,201,646, forward strand.
TCAACGTAATTACCCCAGAATGAATAAAGGTATACTCGTATAAGGTGTACTCGTATTGAATCAATTACCTACTATGAAAGATGGTATTATGGAACTTTCAATAGATTAAAGATTTAATGAAATTGAAAGATTTGGTATTTATACAAAGAAAAAAATGTGCGTAAACGTAAATATTATATTTCAAAACGAATAAGATTAAGTAAGTACCAACTTGTTGCGCTTGACTCGGTTGAACGCAGAGCTAAGAGGCTCATTGGCGACGTAAAACTGGTGGATGCCAAGCTTCACAGCTTGGCTCATCGTCGCAAGGTTGCCTGCTTGTCGGTCTTCTACAGATTGTACTTCGGCGAGTGTGCCCATGAACTCCACGACCTCATTCCACCGGCCCCCTTCCCCTTCTACCATCGGACATCTATACCCAAAGTCTGAAATTCAGATAATTTATGTAAACAAAGGGGATAACATATCAAAAAAATATCTTCGTAATGGTAATTCACATAAAATGGCGAAAAAAGAGGTTCCATTTTCTTTTAGGTACTGATTTTAAGAAATAATAATTAAAAAATAATCATACCGTAATTATTTTCCTAAATTTTCGGTTTTAAACAAAGTTATTAAAAAAAGAAGATTTTCTGGTATAAAATATTTTATGATACTGGTAGCAATGCAGAGGATACAAACTTTTTCAAAAATTTTACATCTTCAACAACAATAATATTTTAACACTCATTCATAGATTCATATTGTAAGTAGGATATCTAGCCACATTTTGGATGATAACGGCTGTAAACTGTTTCAAGTGGAAATCGATTTTGGGAGGCCTACGTCTAGCACTGGACTTTAAAGGGCTGATTATGACGATCATATGCCGTGTCTCCGACATACTAAACAAAACATTGTTTGGCAACGGTATTTTGTTTGCATAGTTCTTATAATTAATTCACTTTAATTTTAGCGACGACTACTTACAAAAAAAATATGATAAAATGTTTTGTACCACTGTCCTGTCATTTTGACAGTGACATTTCTTGACATTACTTTGTTTACATAAATTATCTGAATTAGAGACTTTGGGTATAGACGCACTGCAAGTTACCACCCCTTCCTAGTTGATATTCCACCAACTCGCACTAAGCGTTTTCAAACGTCTTTTATAATGCGCACAGCAAAGTAGTGGAACTCTCTGCCTGCGTCTGTGTTTCCGAACGCATCCAACCCTAATCTATTCAAAGTGAGAGTGAACAGGCTTCTTCTGGGTAAGCTCACTCTATCGTAGACTTTGTCTCTGTCACCCAGACCTAGGCCAAAGTCAAGAGCAAACACATTGTAAAAAAAAAAAAAGATTGTGTCAAATAACTATTGTTTAAAATGGAATGATATTATTTCAATGTTTACCAAACAGACTATGATAATAATTTCGACGTACAGGAACATACATTCGTCATTCACAAAACTCCCAACAGTCTGGCAAAATTAAAATCGTTTTTACTGGTAACACTGATGGCAAATACAATGTTTGACAAATCTAATTCGTCTCGTACCTAATGTTTTTATGAATAATCTGAAGAAAATTTAGCAAACTTACTTGTGACATGTAACACCACTTGCTCTATTAATATTTTCAGACCCTGACATACAAATTTTAACCTCACATTTCACCATTTTGATATTTTTTATCGTTAAGCAATCGCTCAGTTGACGTCAAGTTGACAACTGAAGTCGGATATGCCTGCGGACATATACGACGTAGTAACGCGACGGCGCCGTACACTGCTGATCTAGTCCTATATAACATCACTAGCTTTTGCCCGCGACTCCGCCCGCGTGGATGTCGGTATCGCGTAAAAAAGTAGCCTATGTCCTTCTCCATATCCCAGGCTATATCTCACCAAAATTTTTTTTTATTTTTTTTTTTTTTATTTATCATTTATACAAAAGAACACAGGATTACTTAATAAATAGCAACCAAAAACCACTAAGGTTTAAACTTGTGCTATCATGAGTCTATCTCAATATCTAACTATACAATGAAGCATTTCATATGTACGCGTTACTGCGATTACGATCGGTTCAGCGGTTTAGGTGTGAAAACGTAACATACAGACAGACAGATAGACAGACAGACAGAGTTACTTTCACATTTATAATATTAGTATTAGTATGGATTGTGAACAAGAATATAAAAAAGGGAAGGAATAGAATCACATGGCGATGGCAAACACGGTAGTGATATAAATTAAAGCAAATGAAATAACATAACAACTTTAATCTGCGACGTTTTATTGTGCGCTCCGTTGGGCCTGATTATCTTAGTCTTAGAAAAAATGAATACATTATGCACTAGAGCATAAAAAGCGACTTTATGTCGCCTACGCACAACATAAAAGACGAACTTTTAGAGCATGAGAAGTGAAAAAGTAATAATATTTCTTGTTGACAGGAGTCGTTGGGAATTTTTTAAGCATTATAAGAAATGGCATGAGAAGTTTGTTTGTGATTACTGCGGTATTAGCTTCAAGATGAGATACTGCATTAAAGATCATATCAGGTTTGTAATACATATCTCTATCTCATTTTTCGTAAGAAAACATCATGAGAGTTAGAAAGAGTATAGGGCAGGGGTAGGCAAACATTTTTCTTCAAGGGCCAGAAAAGCGTATGGAATTCAGGGGCCCAGAATCGAAAAAAAAAATGCATTTAGTTTTAAGTTGCCATTTATCGTAAGAAAGAAGAAGAAAGAAAGAAAGAAAAAACGTTTATTAGTGGTAAACATGACGCAAAAAAAGGCAAAGGAGTAGAACTCTCTGCCTGCGTTTGTGTTTCCGAACACATTCAACCCTAATCTATTCAAAGTGAGAGTGAATAGGCTTCTTCTGGGTAAGCTCACTCCATCGTAGACTTTGTCTCTGTGATCCAGACCTAGACTAAAGTCAAGAGCAAACTCATAGTTGAATAAAAAAATAAAAGAACACAAACCAAAAATAAAAACAAGTTGGGGGAAAATATGTTTTCATATCTACGCAAAACGGCTAAACTACACCAAAACTAAAGGCTAGACTAAAATACTACCACACCGTGAAAATAATCCGGAATAATGGGCCGGAATTTGCACGCGGATCGTAGTTTTGGCCATCCCAAGTAAAGGCCCTAGTAGCATTTTCCGTTGGCATTTAGTTGGGCCACCTTCAGAGGTGTGTGGCCCAACCAAACGCCAACAAAAATGCTACTAGGGGGGTAATCCGGCCGTAGCCGAACTAACAAATCGTCGTTGCGACTTGTGTAAAATTCAACTTTATGATAAAATCCATATTTTAAGCACCGACATTTTATTAGGAAGCACATTGATAGATCTTGAAATTGGTAAAGAAATGACGATTAAATCGTTGTATATGTTACCGGCCAAACCCGATTTCAGACCAAACTAGTTTGTCCTAGGCCAAACCCTCCCTACATGCGATAGGACAAACCAGTATAGCCTAGGCCAAACTCCACCTGCGCTAAGATAGGTCGACGGAGCCCCGCTTAGCGTGGCTCCAATTTCTGGGTGGTTTAAAAAAGAGTCGGGGTACTCTGAGTCGGGGTGTTAACGAAAATAGTTAGGATAAACCGGTTTGGCCTAGGACAAACTAGTTTGGCCTGAAATCGGGTTTGGCCGGTAACATATACACATGAGAGTTTTTGCATTCCATAGAGCTTCAAAATGTGAAAAAGGCTGGCGTAAAAAAAGTGATTATGCCAAAAGTGACACATAAGAGGTTTTAAAGTCGCAACGACGAAATTGTCTTTTTAGGGTTTCGTACCTCAAAAGGAAAAACTGGAGTCCTTATAGGATCACTCGTGTGTCTGTTTTTCATACTGGACCAATTAAGTTGAAATTTGGTACACATACTTATTTCTGTGATCCAAACACGGACGTGTAATGTAAATAAATGAACTTTGAATATTGAGGTCACTTTGCGGGGGAAGAAAAATGTAAAAAAAGTTGTACCGTGTGATATATAATAATAATAGGGCAGTGGCGACCCCACGGACCCTATCTCCCGGGAGAAGTCATGTTCCTCAACTCTGGCTTGCCATTATTAGCCGGCTGGAGTGAACACTGACGTGGAATTGAGCTCCCACCTTTCTTGCCTTTATTGGCCGGCTTGAGTGGAGATTCGCAAGAGCAAACGTGCGCGGAGGAAGGAAGTATTCCAGTAAGTGCTTGTAGGGATCTTGACCACCTGCCGGGCTCTGGGATTGTTCTGAGAGCCGTGGAATACCTCTCCACTCCTTGAGCACCTCAGGATATGTTGCCCCCTTGTCGCTACGTCACTATGTGTTAGCGACTGTTTTCGGGGCCCTCACCTAAACCCATAGTCCAATATCTTTGTTTCCATATCCTGCAATAGTCCTACACCAACCGGGGGTTGTCCTTGGGTGCACTTGCATAGTGCGTACAGGGATAATCGTCGGTCGGTGCCTCATTTAATTAAAAAGCGTCTAACGGGCCTCTGCGAGTTGGCTTCGGCCGCTCGTACGCCTTCCAAAGGTTCGGGACCCCAGGGTCCCGAGATATGTAAACATATAATAATAGGAAAGGGATTTTAAGGATTCTAGATATTTTTATTTTATGATTTTAAAATAAATACTTTTAAAGTTACTTATTTTGATTGATTACAGGAAAACCTATAAGAAGTCTTTGGTCTTGAAATAACATGGTAAATCTCTCAATATAATATTGTGCGTACAATCTTACATTTACAGTTGGAATGTATAGGAGAACTTGTTTTTCGACTACAATGTTTAGTAGCGCGGGTTTAATTTACGAACCTCTGCGTAACCGCTTTGAATCAGAAAAGTCGGCAATATTACTCTGTATTAAGAATACCTAATGCTCCTATTTTTAACTTCACAGAATCAAATCAAATTCATTCTTAATTTGATTCATCTTCACAGAATGAATCAAATTAAGAATGTCCCTCGGAAAAACCAGGAAACCAGAGAGGATTTAATAAATATGGTTCTCAGTCTGGCTAAGAATATCAAACTTGATATGAGTAAGCGAGACATCAAGGATATCTTTAGATCACAGGGGAAGAAGGAAGGGGTAAATAGCCCCCCTATCGTAGTGGAACTAGACTCGGCAATTCTAAAACAGGATTTATTGAAAAGTACTAAGTCGTACAACATAAAAAACAAGACGAAACTTCAAGCGAAGCACCTTGCTATCACTAGTAACGGGGACGTTCCGGTGTTCGTTTCAGAACAACTTACTCCCAAGAACTCCCGCCTATTTTTCTTAGCCCGGGACTTGGCCAAATCAAAACAGTATAAATTCTGCTGGACTGCTTTTGGTCGTGTTTTTTTGAAAAAGGACGAGGACGCTAAGGTGATCCTCGTGAAGAGTGAATCGCAGGTGCATAGCTTGCTTCAAAATGCATGACTTACTCTAGTTATTTTATTTGTTTATTTTCTTTGGCTGGCTTTATTACTGGCCTTTAGTTTGTTTAGATTATTTTATTGTTCCTATGGTTTGTTAAAATTCTTTAGATATAACTTTCAAAAAAACATTTTTACTGTAAAGCATGCTCATCAAATATCAACACTAAAAAAACCCACCTCATACAAACTTTCCACGCAACCCTCACCAATTAACATCCAAATAACAGGTATCTCTCGCTTACATCACACATCCGCCCATACACCCATTATACCCCACACTGAACTAAAACTTCTGCATAATTATGTAGTAATTGTGATTAATATTTATTTTCCTCAATGTCTATTTTCAATCATTCACCGTGAGTTATGTTTATTAGACTTCTTACATGAAAATGGATAGTAACTTAAATACGCTTGAAGAATTAGACCAGATTGAAATTGCAAACTCAGCTTTAGTTAATATTGAACACATATCCACGTCTTTAAAACTCGAAAATACTTACCTGACGGTTGTGACTCAGAACATGAGGAGTATTTACAGTAATTTTGACGACTTGCAGATGAATTTGGCCCTGATGAAGTTCGATGTGGATGTTCTCATTCTTACTGAGTGTAGATTAAATAATAAGAAACAAATACCACAACTACCTAACTATACCTCTTATTCTACCTCGATCCAGTTAAACCAAAACGATGGCGTGGTAGCCTACGTAAGAAACAAACATATGCCCTTGGTAACAGAACTAACTTTAACAAATGCTACTGCTCTTAGAATCACCGTGTCTGATTTTACTGTTATAGGTATATACCGTTCCCCTTCTATTACCTGTGCTGAAAATTTCATTGGCTCATTAAACAGTCATCTTGAATCTTGTAGTACGCACACGAATATTATTATCATGGGTGACATTAATATTAATTTAATAGAAAAACCCACAGAAATTTCACAACAACGATCAAATAGGCTAAATTACCTAAATATGCTATCTGTTCACGGCCTCCTTTCAGGACATTACCTACCCACTAGAGAACAGAATTGCCTTGACCATACATTTCTGAAGATTGATAAAACTAAAACCTCTGCGTTTGTGGCAGTGCTCAATACAACAATCACGGATCATGCTATGGTTCTCTTAAATATAACTAGCTCAACTAAAACTCAAAAAACTTGTTCAAAAACCACAACCGTCATAGATTTTGAAAATGCATATAAATGCCTTATTGATATAGATATATCAATGTTTAATACCTACACTCTCCCTGATAGCTTTGCCACTAAACTGGTGGAGGTGATTAGATCATCCCTCCTATGCAACTCAAAAATCAAATCTGTTTCTTGTGATAAAAGAACTTTGAAGCCCTGGATTACTACGGGAGCATTGCGGTGCATAAGGCTTCGAAATAAAATGCAGCGCCAAACAAGATTAGATCCTTTCAACATAATTTTGATAATAACTTATAAACGCTTCCGTAACTTTTGTTCGAATCTGATAAAAAAGATAAAGAGACAATATTATAGAAAACAAATAGAAGATTCAACCAAAAGTTCGAGACATCTATGGTCAACAATAAATGAAATCACACAGTTTAAAACACCCAAAACTTCAAATACCCACCTTCTTAATATTACCGCACACCCTCTAAACTCATTAAATAGGGTCAACTTGTTTTTTACCACCATAGGCAAATCTTTGGCAGAAGGTATCGTAACTCAGACTGGGATGCCTGTTCTGGCCAGCTCCTGTGGTAACTCTTGCGTTTCCTCGTTTGTGTTATTGGAGACGGATCCACAGGAAGTGGACGGTATTCTAATGAGTCTTGACTCTGAAAGTGCATCAGGTTGGGACGGTATACCGACAAAATATTTAAAAATGTCCAGGGATTTTGTGGTTCCCCTGATAAGCCAGCTCGCTAATTTATGTCTCACCACGGGAATATTCCCGAAAGATTTAAAGCGTTCCGTGGTCACTCCTGTGCACAAGGGTGGGGACGTAAATGATGTTAACAATTATCGCCCTATATCTGTGTTGTCATCAATTTCAAAAATTTTAGAAAAAATAATAAACAAGAGACTAATCAACTATTTACAGAAATACAATATTCTATCAAATGCACAATATGGGTTTAGAAGAGGACGCTCAACTCAAGACGCTATTACAGCTTTGACATCTGAGATTGTTAGTAAAGTGGATAAGGGTCGTAAATGCTTGACAGTTTTTTTAGATCTTAAGAAAGCTTTTGATACCGTTTCCGTCCCAATCCTTCTGCACAGACTGGAAAGCATAGGTATAAGAGGTACGGCTCTCTCCCTCTTTGAAAGTTATCTTAAAAATAGACAGCAATTGGTTAAAATCAATAACTTGAGTAGTGTCGAAGAGGATGTCTACTACGGAGTCCCACAGGGGAGCGTTTTGGGTCCCCCACTCTTTTTAATTTATATTAATAGTCTATGCAATATGCACATCAAAGGAGGGCAAATCTTCTCTTACGCAGACGACACTGCCGTTGTTTTCTCAGGAACGTCATGGGAATACGTAAAAACTGTCGCTGAAGAGGGTCTGACTGAGATAGCTGGCTGGCTTAAAGCAAACCTTTTAACCCTTAATACCACTAAGACTAATTTTATTTGTTTTTCCCCAAACCAGAGGTCACAGCCGGGATCTGACTATGGCATTGCGATTCATGTTTGCCAAAGTAATGCCCTATACTCGTATAACCGTAATTGTGGCTGTCAAACCATTCAACAAGTCAGCTCCACAAAATATTTGGGCATAATTGTTGATCAAAGGCTATCATGGCACCCTCACATTGAGATCCTTATGAAAAGGATCCGGAAGCTCATTTGGGTCTTTAAAACTTTACGCCATGTTATGTCCACGCAACTTTTAAACAAGATCTATATAACTTTGGCGCAATCTATTATAACTTACTGCATTCCGATTTGGGGTGGAGCTACCAAAAATAAATTCCTCGATCTAGAAAGAGCTCAGCGATCACTTATCAAGGTGATGTACTTCAAACCATTTAGGTTCCCTACAACAGACCTCTATAAAGTTAGCAACTTGCTCTCAATAAGAAAACTTTATATTCTAAACGTGTCCTTAACCCTGCATAAGTGTCTTCCTTATGACTCGGCAACTCAGTGCAGAAGGCGTAGAGATATTGTGGCCCACTCCCCAGGGATTCGAACTGTATTTGCTAGACGTCAATATGTTACACAGTCCACCTACATCTATAATAAATTGAACCGTAAATTAGTTATATATCCCCTGCTGTTATACGACTGTAAAAAAGCAATAACCGAATGGTTGAGATCCCTAACATATGAAGAAACAGAAAACATTCTAACAAGAATAAGCTAAAAAAAAAAAAAAAAACTTACACCCACACGCACCCTCATGTACACATACACACACATACACACCCTCACACATGCATACACACACGTGCAAATCTCATACACCGAGAGCTGCTAAATTCATGTTTTATTTCATTTTTATTTTTATTTTTTCTATGAATTCTTACTATTAGCTTCCTCATTGTAAAGCTACCACCTAAGGGAAGAGCGAGACAGCTCCGACACAAGTACTATTGTAACTTAATGGGGCTGCCTCAATTTATGTATGACACAATGCTTAAGTTGAAATAAATATTTTTGTATTTTGTATTTTTGTACATACTTATACAAAAAATTTGATAAAATTTGTAAATGAAGTTAAAAAAAAAATAGGAGCATTATTACTCATTAAACATTATTATTATTACTAATTTTAATTTTTCATTTTTTATTTTGTTTTTATTTGGGGTCGGCGCAATGTTTAATTTTTTTTTTAATAATTACCTTATCATTGTTTTCATTCTGCGTTCATATACTTTATTTATATAAGGTCTTAAACATCCGCATCCGCGGATGTGAGCCTTCAAAAATCCGCATCCGCATTCACATCCGCGGATGTGAAAAAATCGGCATCCGCAACATCCCTGGTATAAATATAGCGGTCAGTAAACGTTAGATATGCCCCTGGCTGGAGGCCTTAAAATCCGTTAGGAGCTTAAGGCACCGCAGGATAGTCCGGTTAAAGAGTCCGAGCCCCTCGTGGTTACACTCTGAGTTGCCATATCCAAAAAAAAAAAAGACATCAGATACCGACTTTTGTGGGTCAATAACCAACTTTTATTCAGCTTAGGCAGTTTCTATGTTAGATATTATTACTCAGAGGTACTTACTTATACTTACACAATGTTTCATTGTTGTAAAAATTAATTGCTGAGATTTTTTTAAGAACATTTAAGCATAGCGTAATGTCTCACGTTGCAAAGACCAAATTAAAAAGATTTTCAGTAAAGCGGTTGCAAAAAAGTTTTTATTTTTTCAGAAAACAGCACTCCCCCTTCGAATGTAAACCCTGCAACAAGCGCTGGGCTCGCTACAACGGTCTCTGGCTACACAACAAGACATCGCACGGCGCGCATAAGGCCGCGTACTGCGTAGAGTGCGACAAGCAGTACCGCGATGTGTACCGCTACCGGTGGCACCTCGCCAACAGCACGCGGCACTCGCAGCATAAGAAACATAGGTGAGTGACATGTCTGGGTGGCTTTATCCCACCCTAGGTCACTTTATTCAACCCTAGGTCACTTCAACTAAGGTCAATTTATACGAGGTCACTTTATCCAAGGTCACTTTAGCTTTAGGTCACTTTATCCAAGGTCACTTTTTAGCTTTAGGTTACTTTATCTAACCCTAAGTCTCTTTAACTGGGGTAAAAGGCCACTTAATTCAGTCTTGAGTGTCATGGAAATGACAAGCCGTGCAAAAAGCACTGAGCCAGTTACAACGGTCTCTGGCTGCACAATAGGACATCACACGGCGTACAAAAGGCCGCGTACTTCGTAGAGTGCGACAAGCAGTACCGCGACGTGTACCGCTACCGGTGGCATTTCGCCAACAGCGTGCGGCACTCGCAGCATAAGTAATATAGGTGAATGACATGTCTGGGTGTCTTAATCCCGACTTAGGTCACTTTATCCAACCCTAGGTCACTTTATCCAACCCTAGGTCACTTTATCCGAGGTCAATTTATCTGAGTTCACTTTATCCAAGGTCACTTTTTCAGCTCTAGGTCAATTTATACCGCCCTAGGTGACTTTATGCAAGGTCAATTTATCCGAGGTTACTTTAACCAGGGTCACTTTTTCAGCCCTAGGTCATTTTATCCAGCCTTTGGTCACTTTATCCAACCCTAAGTCACTGTACCTAACCACCAATCACTTTATCTGGGATAAAGGTCCCTTTACACAGTCCTGGAGTGTCATAGTTCCTGGGTGTGTTTAGACAAGCCGTGTAACAAGTGCTGGGCTCACCGCAACGGTCTCTAGCTGCACAATAAGACATCGCACGGTGCGCACAAGAAACATAGGAAGGTGACAACCCTGGCACACACAGCACAAGAAACATAGGCAAGTCACTGCCCTGGGTGTCCTGATCCAGCGATCAGTGTCTTTAACCAAGCCGTGTGTTTTTGTCTAGCCTTGGATGTCTCAATCCAGCTTTTAGGTGTTCAGCCGTGGATCTTTTTGAATAATTTTAGGTGTTTTTGTCCAGCCTCGGGTGGGTTTTGTCCAGCACAGCTATGTTATTTTAGCGACCGAAAGATCTTTCTAGCATCACGAATTACATTAAAATTATCTTTTCGAAGCCTTAAATAACTTTTTAGAGCCCTAAGTTTCTATGAAAACTTCTGATTATATTATACCGCCTTTGGTGTAAATATCTATAACAGCTCTTATGTTTAAGAGGCTAAGCCATTCGGGGTCCCAATGACATAATACAGCTCCGTGATTTCTTTGCAAAGCTCCGTGTATTTAATGTCAAATTCTTCATTGCTGACGTTCAAAAACTCTGTTCATTGGTTCCAGGATCCCCTGCCCTGGTTGTGACAAAATCTTCTCTAAGAACATCTATATGAAAGACCATTACAACCTAGTGCATCTCAAGTATTTTAAGTATCGATGTGAACAATGTGATAAGGTACAGTACCCGGTTGTTAACAAAAACATTTATTTTGGACCAAACACTTGTATACTTTTTTGGACTGTATACACACATCAAAAAAGTTTGCGATCACTTTGAAAAATCGAAATGTTTTTTGTTAGGTAGATTATATTATGATTCGGCTCGCCTGTCTTAAACCCAATAGAGCACGCGTGGGATACACTTAAGCGAGCTGTTTGGAACCGTCAGCCACGTCCCCAGACAGTGCCAGAGCTCAGGGAAGCCGCTATTCAAGAATGGGACAGGTTACCCCAAGAAATGCTGGATAACTTGATTCTCAGCATGCCCAGGAGGATCACCGCATGTGTTCGAGCCAGGGGAGGAGTTATTACCTACTTACATTATGATTACTAACAAATTTTTTAATTTTTTTTTATTTAAAAAAATCTTATTTTTTAATTTCAAACAAGGTATTTCTATTTAAAAAAAAAAACACAATAAAGAAGTTTTCTTAATAAAGTTCAATTTAAAAAACTATATTAGCTTATGCTAGTGATCACAAACTTTGATGTGTGTACAAGGCCGGATTTGGGGCAGCGTTTCTTTAGTATTACTGAACTCTGATTTTAAGGTTATAGAGGTATGAGGAACAGTGTATAAAGTTCCTTTATAGTCTATGGAAAAGGGAGGATCCTCCGACCAGGCGGGTGTTGTGTCTGGTGGGCAACTGCCCGACGGTTGATGTCGAGATGTTGTATATATACTAGTCGCGCGGTAAACTCTGATTGCGCGATGCAGAATTTGTGACGTCAGGTCTGATGCGTAGTTCTCGTGTGGCGTTGTAGATGCCGTCACAAGGTTTCTAAGCATGATAGCTTATACCTTGTGCCACAATAAACTTGTCAATATTAATGATTACAGAACTTCATTCGTAACGCCGACCTGGTGAAGCATACTCGTCGCGTCCACGAGGGCATACTACCGCCCAAGAACAAGATCTGTTACATGTGTGGCAGAGGATTTTCTGTAAGTATATAATGGTACAATTTTTAGGGTTATATCATGATTAGAGATCGGTTAATTGGATGCATATTTACTTAATGAAAAAATATATTACATACACCGTGGCATTTTAGGCGTCTTACAAAGACAGCCCACTTCATGTATCCAATGACTACTAACCATCCATGTAAAAAAAATTTTTTTTTTACTTGAATGGATTTAGGTTAAGTTTAAGTTGCAATAGTAAGAAACACATTTTTGCGTTAGGGTGAATGAACTCTGATAAAGATGTCGCCGCTCCATTCCGCGGCGCCCTTGTAACACAAGGCTCGGACTGCACTCGTAACGGGGTGTTTTAAACTATGTCATGCGTCATAAATTAATAAAAATAAAAAAATCTAATGTCCAACAAAATTTTTTTTTTTTACATGAATGATTAGTAGTCATTGGATACATGAAGTGGGCTGTCTTTGTAAGACGACTAAAATGCCACGGTGAATGTAATTTTTTTTTTATGTTCATATAACATTTTCTTTTTCAGACCAACAAAATACTGACCAACCATTTGCGAACACACACAGGCGAGAAACCCTTCGCCTGTTCTATATGCAATGCTCGTTTCGCACAGAGTGCGGCTTTATCTGCACATGCCAGGGCTATACATCATACAATACAGAAACAAACATAGGGGAACATACTGTCTTTGCCAATAGAACCGAATGTTGCCATCTTAAATATTCTATACAGGATAAGTTTTTAAAACCAGTGCGTGTTTTTTGTACTAAGACGTATCAAAATAAGAAATAGGTGGTTAATAAAACTCGTTTAAGTGTAATTTGTCAAAATTTGGGCACTGATTATTATTTTTTCCTGTATACAGGATAAGTTTTTAACTGAGCGCCATTTTTTGTTGTTGTTCAGTATCTGTAATAGATCACATTTTCATTAATTGTCCAATACTTTTTTTTTTGGTCCACTTGAAATCAGCAAAATATGTATACAATCTATTCGTAATAATATCAATGGGCGAGGGCACAACTGATAGGTACCTACTACTGCGTTCAGCTTCACTGACCGCGCCGCCGGCGTGTTGCGCAACGAGTATCCATTATACCAGTTTCAAAATAAACATCTTTCGTTAACGATAACTAAATTTTTTCGGTTTAAAGATATTTATTTCTCAAAATAAAAGAACGTTTCAGTTCACTTAACATATTGAGAAAAGTAGGAGTGTCACCGACTAGTACCGACTGTCACCTTGAATGACAGTCGGTATTGTTAGTGTTGTTTTCTAACATGTTCATCTAGGGCTTTTTTAAATTTGTATATGGTGTCACTATTGGTTACATCATCAGGTAGTTTATTATACAGTTTGTACTTGTTTTTTTTTTTGTACTTTATTTTGTACTAAAACATATCAAAATAAGAAATAGAAATAATAAATATTGTATTAAACTTAAAACAAGTTTAAGTTTAATACCCTGTGGTGCCGGACGTAAAGAATAGCACCACCCCATTTCCTCCCGTGGGTGTCGTAAAAGGCGACTAAGGGGCTTCTAGAGAATGGGCAACAGCATTCTCTATGCATTTTTTAACACCATACTACGATCGCCAACATGCCTGCCAAGCGTGGCGATTATGGCAAATTCCCCCTTTTGGGGGAAGCCTATGTCCAGCAGTGGACGTCTTTTCAGCTGAAATAATAATATAATAATAATAAGTTTAATTTGTCAAAATTTGTGCACTAATTAAGAACTTTTCCTGTATATATAAACTATTAGAAAAAAGTATTTATTCTTATTTATTAGCTCGAGAGTAAGAGTATCATTCTATACAAGGGTAACCCTGAGTAGGAATGAAATTGTAAAAGCTGTGTTCCGTGTCGTCCATCTAGCAAGAGAGGCAAAAATACTTTGAATATAATTATATTTCTAGTTATTGTATTTTTATATTCTATCTGTGTTATTATGTTGATGCCTATGGTATTTAAGAGTATGTCTGTATGGTATGGGTTTAATAATTGCCTGAAATAAATGAATTTAATTTAATTTATTTCTTATTTTGTTATCTTTATCTCATTACATGCTGCATCAGTTGACGTCATCACGTCACCCTAATAGCATTTTTGTTGGCGTTTGGTTGGGCCACATACCTCTGAAGTTGGCCCAACTAAATGCCAACGGAAAATGCTGCTAGGGCAACGCCGGCTGTCGCTATATATCGCAGCTCGGGGGCTCTGTATCGCTTAAGGTCGCAGCATTATAATAATAAATCCATACTAATCTTAAAAATGTGAAAGTAACTCTTGTCTGTTACGTATTCACGCCTAAACTGCTGAACCGATCGTCATGAAAGGAGGACAGTGTCAAAAATCGCCCTGTGCAGTAAAAGCATCGGACATACACAATAATTAATTGTTTATTTTATTAACTTGCGAATATTTTCATAACACGGACTAGCTGCATGCCAAAATGAACATTAAAAAAGCGACTAATGTCATTAATCGCCGCCATCTTCGCTAAACTTCATGTCATGTCGAACAAGATTAGGGATGCGCAATCGATGGTAATCGATGTTTTTTTTTTTTAACCGTTGTATATTAAAAAAATAAAAAAAATGAAATACAAGAAGGACCGTCCCTTCTGGTACAATTATTTTCATTGGAGGTACTTAATAGAACAATTTCCGTACTACCCCCTTACGAAATTTCAACAAAACCGGAGATTTTTGCCGCCTGTGGCGTGGCGCGCCACTAGCTCCTAAATATTTAACACGGCATGAGCTATTCTACCGTACCGTCACGAGATAAAGAGTTTATAAACAAGTAGCTTGATTACATGGGACTTTTAACTTGCGAAATGGGGATGTAGGTATTATATAGGTACTGTATCTCTGCCTAACCCTTCGGGGAAACGGGCGTGATATTATGTAAGTAGCCAGATTATCTCGTGAGGAATATAATTATTTTCGATTTTCATTTTAGTACTGTTTGCAGCGAAAATTGGTTGGTGACCAAATAAGTATGTTCAAAAGTGACAGTGTTAACCAACTTTCGTCCCTGATCGTCTGCAAAAGTGACAGTGGTAACAAAGTTTCGTTGCTGACCGTCTGCAAAAGTGACATTGGTTATCAACTTTCGTTGCTGACCATCTGTAAAAGTGACAGTGGTAACCAACTTTCGTTGCTAACCGTCTGTAAAAGTGACAGTGGTGACCAACTTTCGTTGCTAACCGTCTGTAAAAGTGACAGTGGTGACCAACTTTCGTTGCTAACCGTCTGCAAAAGTGACAGTGGTGACCAACTTTCGTTGCTGACCGTCTGCAAAAGTGACAGTGGTAACCAACTTTCGTTGCTAACCGTCTGTAAAAGTGACAGTGGTAACCAACTTTCGTTGCTAACCGTCTGTAAAAGTGACAGTGGTAACCAACTTTCGTTGCTAACCGTCTGTAAAAGTGACAGTGGTAACCAACTTTCGTTGCTAACCGTCTGTAAAAGTGACAGTGGTAACCAACTTTCGTTGCTAACCGTCTGTAAAAGTGACAGTGGTAACCAACTTTCGTTGCTAACCGTCTGTAAAAGTGACAGTGGTAACCAACTTTCGTTGCTAACCGTCTGTAAAAGTGACAGTGGTGACCAACTTTCGTTGCTAACCGTCTGCAAAAGTGACAGTGGTGACCAACTTTCGTTGCTGACCGTCTGCAAAAGTGACAGTGGTAACCAACTTTCGTTGCTAACCGTCTGTAAAAGTGACAGTGGTAACCAACTTTCGTTGCTAACCGTCTGTAAAAGTGACAGTGGTAACCAACTTTCGTTGCTAACCGTCTGTAAAAGTGACAGTGGTAACCAACTTTCGTTGCTAACCGTCTGTAAAAGTGACAGTGGTAACCAACTTTCGTTGCTAACCGTCTGTAAAAGTGACAGTGGTAACCAACTTTCGTTGCTAACCGTCTGTAAAAGTGACAGTGGTAACCAACTTTCGTTGCTAACCGTCTGTAAAAGTGACAGTGGTAACCAACTTTCGTTGCTAACCGTCTGTAAAAGTGACAGTGGTAACCAACTTTCGTTGCTAACCGTCTGTAAAAGTGACAGTGGTAACCAACTTTCGTTGCTAACCGTCTGTAAAAGTGACAGTGGTAACCAACTTTCGTTGCTAACCGTCTGTAAAAGTGACAGTGGTAACCAACTTTCGTTGCTAACCGTCTGTAAAAGTGACAGTGGTAACCAACTTTCGTTGCTAACCGTCTGTAAAAGTGACAGTGGTAACCAACTTTCGTTGCTAACCGTCTGTAAAAGTGACAGTGGTAACCAACTTTCGTTGCTAACCGTCTGTAAAAGTGACAGTGGTAACCAACTTTCGTTGCTGACCTTCCGAGGGTTAGCAATAAAACACTTATTGAGTAATACTGATGTTAACATTTATTAATAGACAAAATAATTGTATTATTTTAAATGTTATAATTTCATTAATATTTGATACAATGTATGCCGAACCTTTTTTTTTAAATCTAATTTAATTAGTATCTACAAAATCCTTTGTATAGTTTGACCGATACCACAATTCCGTGCTTTATATTCCGTTCACCAAGAGAATACTTTTTTGACACCTGCCAGTTGTACAAGATTTGGAACGAATAAAGTTTAAATTCGTAAAACACCATTCATCCTCCACCATCGTTTGTATGAAGCTGACATGTGTCAAAAAAGCATTCTCTCGGTGGACGGAATATAGGAATGTGCGGCGAGGCAGGGGGGCGGCGTTGAGGAATGAGCGGCGGGACGCCGTGAGCGTTGACGAATGCTCCCCCCTCTCCCTCCGTTTCGCCGCGTACATACCTAAGGCACGGAACAGCGCTACCGGTCAAACTAACAATAAGTTCAATAGGATAAATGTATGGTCTACTTAATTACCGAAGTAACTACGTATACACATGAAATAAAAAACAAACAATAACATATCCTGCTAAAGTTAACAACAAAACAACCTTCAATAGTATAAGAAGTTTTTCACTAAAAATGTGGGTAGGACTCCCCAAATATGAGACAACGATACTCTACGGTATTTTTATTTCACGAAGCGACGTGCGTTTTACATGTGGTTACCAAGTGTGTGTGCTGTGAATGTGTGCGTAAGCGCAGGAGCTCTCGGTACCGTCCGAGACAATGGCGAAGTCGGAAGTGTGTTATGTGCTGACGCTACTGGGGCGTGGCTAGGAGTGGGCGTTGCGACGACGAACCGTTTTCAAAGACCGTTTTGTGTTCTGCGACGATGAAACCGATTTACGTCCTGGGTCCAAACAGTCTTCGTTGCACAAACCAGTCTTCGAATTATTTAGTGCGATTTTTTATTTTACGTCTATGAAAATACTGTCTAGAATGCAATGAGTCAACTATCTCGTCCGTCGCGTCGTTGTCCGTTCGTTTACAAAGCAGTCCTTGCAATAGAAAGTGAACTATATGTCAATGAAATACAGTCGTTAATGTATTACCAGTGTCAATGCGTCTCGTTCCGTTCGTTTGCAAAACAGTCCTTACAGTAGAAAGTGAACTTTATGTCAATGAAATACAGTCGATAATGTATTACCAGTTGTCAATGCGTCTCGTTCCGTTCGTTTGCAAAACAGTCCTTACAATAGAAAGTGAACTTTATGTCAATGAAATACAGTCGATAATGTATTACCAGTTGTCAATGCGTCTCGTTCCGTTCGTTTGCAAAACAGTCCTTACAATAGAAAGTGAACTTTATGTCAATGAAATACAGTCGATAATGGTGCCGATTCCCTTGTTCACAAACTAAACTAAATTTAAGTTCAGTGCATCTTTTTCTTTCTATTTCATTATGAAAAGGACAGAAGATAAATTTTAGTTCAGTCCTGTCAAATTAATCAGCGCTTGACGTAAATTGACGTAATTTTAGTAGACAAGTTTTTAATCACGTCTAAACTTGTATGGAGTAGTGACAGGCGCTGATTAATTTGACAGGACTAAACTAAAATTTATCTTCTGTCCTTTTCTTAATGAAATAGAAAGAAAAAGACGCACAGAACTTAAATTTAGTTTAGTTTGTGAACAAGGGAATCGGCACCAGTATCAGGAACTCTTCTATGAGAGTCACCCACATTTCTTTACTGTAACTTACCGACCAATTGGTACCGTGCACCTAGCTTCTGATGTTTTATAAGTGCCCATGTAGATTTATGTGTTTTTTTTATTTTTATATAAACCAACAGTAGTTGACTGAGCTGGTCTCTTGTGCTGGTCTTACCTTACCTACTAGTTGTCAATGCTGTCGTTCGTGACGCGACAATCAAACCCGTTGATAGTTGTAAGAAACTGCAACTATTTCACACGACGAAAACGCAATTAAGTTTTGTCGTCCGTCGTCCGTCTTCAAACCAGTTGCAACGACGACCGTTTTTTGCAACCGTTTTCGTCGTCGAGGAAACTGTTGCGTTTCGTCCGTCAAAAATTCGACAACTACCCACTATTAGACGCTACTCGTCTTCACGCACACATTTGAATACTTGCCCTGCGTTCCGAGTTGCGATAATATCGATATTCGCGTGCTAAAACCCGTACCGAATTAGCGTGAGCGCGATAACGATGTCCCGTGAAACGTCATAGATGACGTCATGACATTCGCCATCTTGCGATAACGCCGACCATGCCTTTTACTAATATCGCCGTGAGCGCTGTCAAAAATGACAGTTGTGCTGTTTTGTTTTGAGTTGCATCATAGCAATCGTGGCAATTTCGAAATTATTCTTTTGGCTACAGTTGGTATCTAACCTAAGAAGAAGAAATTTTTGGTGTATTACACAGAGAAATACTCTAATATCGTTTTGACATTGAGTGAGCACCGTGAGCGCGTTCATGAGCGTTCCGAGTTGTTGACAGCCCTCTGCTGTCATAATCGTAATATCTAAATCGGAACGCATGTGAGACGGATGTGAGCGCTGTGAGCGATTATAGCCAATTCGGAAAGCGGCCTTGGTTACCACAAGTAAAGCTACTATAGGATATAAGATAAAAATACTATAAATGATAACGGTTCCCGAAACACATGCGACAGTCTGAGAAAACAGTAATTTTAAACCCTAAATTATTCTTAAATAGTTCTGTATTAACTTTATGTAAGCCCAGGGCCTCAAGTCTGCTATTACAATAGTGTCAGAATGGTCTATCATTGATTTCATAATTGTTGATTTTGACAAGTTTGGTAATCTACTAATATAATGGCGTCATTATGACTTTCCAATGGTCAGCCACTGACACTCCATTGAAAGAATTGGTAATCTCGTACATAATGATAAATGAAACTTCCTACTAAACTTCCAACTTCCTACTACTTCAGATTGCTCATAACACTAATAAATAATAATTATGTATAAATATAATATAAATGAAATCTGGCATGAATGTTCAAATGTAGTATTAGTTTTTGAAAAATAATTTCTACTATCGGGTTTTATAATAATGGCAATACGACAATGCCATTGTAATACAATTCTATTACGAGACCATTGACCGACCAATGATCGACCATTAGGAATTTAGCAGATTACGAACTTTTAGCAAAATGACAATGGGATCGTGTTGGAGTGACGAATTTATAAAAATAGCAGACTTGGGCTCCAGGTATCTGCGTACGCGCGACTTTTTATGGTGCACTGAGTTTTCAACTCTCGGTATTAAGCGTTGAGAATTCGACAGAGCGCCTTCCAGTGTGCCAGAAAAACACACTGTTGGATTTTCAACTCTCGGCGCTAAGCTGTACGTTGAAAATCAAGTGCGCGAAAAAAAAACCCCCGAGCGATCCTGAGCTGACGCACGCATGTGTTTATTCCTAAATCCTAATAGTAGTAATGATAGATCGGACACAAATTATGTTGGTGTACGAAATTTTCAAATTTCTCCAAACGATTTTAAACTTTAAAATGTTGAAGATTAAGTTTAAAATCGAATGAGAAAATTTGACTGTGGCAACTTGATGTGCTGGCCAACTGTACTATACATGAGTTTATATAAAAATTGTTTTTAATGAATTACTGGTTTATTTTTCTCATGCCACGCAAGATGTGATTTCAAAGTTTGTTTATAAACAAAACTTTCCTGACATATATCACATTTATGCGGCTGATCACGGATATGAGTACGGATATGCTTCCTACGATCGCTTGCATCTCTGAAACTTGATTTCAGGCAAATACTGCATTTATACGGTTTTTCATTCGTGTGTATTCGCTTATGCCTTTTCAAATGACCCCTTTCCTTAAACGTGTCGGGACACTTGTCGCATTTAAACGGTTTTTCACCAGTGTGTATACGAAAATGTTTCTTCAAATCCTGCGAATCTCTGAATTCTTTTTGACAAGTCTCACATTTGTAACGTTTCTCACCGGTGTGTATGCGGTAATGTTTTTTCAAGCCTTCCAGTTGAGTGAATCTTCTCTCACAAACAACGCATTTGTGTGGCTGTTCATTGCTATGTATGCGTACATGAGTCTTCAAAGCTTCTGCATTACTAAAGCATTTCTCACATTGTTCACATATATGATCTTTTTCGCCTGTATGAATAAGATTGTGCTTCTTCAAACCATGCAGTTGAGCATAACTTTTATGGCATATATTACATTGGTATGGTTTTTCACCGGTATGTTTCCGGATATGCCGTTTCAAGTCCCCTGGTTGACGGAACGCCATCTCACAAGAATCACACTTATAAGGTTTTTCGCCGGTGTGTGTAAAAATGTGGCGTTTCAAATCTACAGGCAGCATAAAGCTGCATTCACATAATGTACACTTATGTGGTTTTTCATTCTTATGTGCACTGAGGTGAGTTTTCAAAAGATTCTCGCGGGTAAAACTCTCTTTACACAGTGTACATTTGAACGGTTTGACGATTAAGTGGATAGGGACGTGTCGTTCTAACTCACCTTTTTTATCGAAACTCTTTTTGCATGTATCACATTTGAAAGGCTTTTCTTTAGTGTAGGGTCGCCAGATCTGGGATTTTGGGTTACAGAACTTTGGTTTAATTTTCCTGGGTGCGGTTGTTCTTCGAGGCTTTGATGGCACCTTTTCTAGACCAGAATTAGATGGAGTTGGAGTTGGCTCTCTCTGATCTTTGCTTGGTGGAGGAGTGGAAAGTCTCTTATCCTTTGGCGTGGGAATGGAGTCTCTCCTACTTCTCTTTGGTGCGTATCTGATAACAGATGGTCGATCATTTTGAAGTTGTCTGTAAGACATTGTGGTAGGTATTAAGACTTCGAGTTTCGACACAAATTTATGTTTGTTTAAAATAAGTTGTACTCGACTGTGAATCTGTTCTTGAGTGAAGACCGCAAATCGGCAAATAGAGCAAGATACCTTCAGGTAGGTGGAGCGATGATCTTCGTAGGCTGCTGGTTGAGTTTAGCCGAGAATCGTGAGGCGTAATATTTGAGGCCTATGTCCGGCAGTAGACTGATATAAGCAGATGATGATGGATGCCAAGAATCAAGGTACAATGTGGACCGAAGACCTAATGGGATTTTGCTGGTGGCGATCAGGACTGGTTGTTCTAGCGATGCTTGGTGGTCGCTTATGTTTAGCAGCGGACGTAGCAACATACAGTTGTGCTGCTGTGGATTTTGATGCCCCACTTCTTCAACTAAAGCATCTGGAAGTGATGAATGGCGGGCGTTTTGGGGGACTATTTTATGTAATATTGACGTTCAGAAAGTGCTGTTTCTCAGCTTAGTTTGAATAAATGACTTGATTTTGATTTTCGTCGAGATATGTTGACGATGTTTTTAATAACCGTAAGTTTTAATCTGGAACTGTTGGTTGCATTTTTATTACATAACTGTGACTTAGATTCTTCTCCTTGTAGTACATTAGACTTTTAAAATCATTAAGTTTTGAAATCATTTTGTCTGTTTTTGCTGTGGTCTCATGCTTTCATAGATTGTCTTTTTGTGGCAGATACGTATATCTGAAAGACGAAAAAGAAAAACGATTAAAGAAAGACAGGAGAGGAGGTAGGTAAAATCTAAGATACGTAATTTTTGTGTCCTAAAATAAAAGTTGAGTGGTTGCGTGGGATACCATGGTCGAACGAAGTTCTTTACGGTTTTGCGCACTTGGCAAATTAGAGCTAAACCGAAAAAAGTGTAAAAATTTGACAGTTACGACACTCTACTACTGACTTTATAACTTTAACTTAACTTTAACTTTATAAAATATAACTTTTTCGGTTTAGCTCCCTTTTGCCAAGTGTGCAGAGAAGATACAACGTGCGATAAGGAACTTCGAAGTCTAAATTCAAGTTATACAGTTTCAGTACAGACAAAAAAACAAGTATGTAGTTTTGTTTCAGTAAGTACATCAATTCGTCTTATTTAATACTAGCTTTTGCTGGCGGATACGCCCGCGTGGCTTTTTCAGAAATAAAAGCCTTAAGCTTTTTCAGAAATAAAAGCCTTAAGAAATAAAAGCCTTCAGCTATCTGCCAGTGAAAGTTTTGACAAAATCAATCCAGCCGTTTCGTAGATACGCCGGAACAAATAGACTTACAGACAGAATTAAAAAAAAATTGTTATATTAATACCTACCGTATACACTTTCATAAGCATTTAGTGAAAAGCTGTTATTTTGACATAACAAACAGACACTTTAATTTAATTTATTTGTATAGCATTGCGCTCCCCTCCACTAAAATCTTAAGAGGGATGCTCTAGGTCAGTCCGCGAAATTCAAATTTTCTCGGGCAACCCCAGGTTCTTCGACTTAACAACCAATTAAAATGTGTATTATAAAATAACAAGCGGCGGAGTAGAGGGAGACAAAAATGTTAATCAAGTTATCTATGCCTAATAAAACTCGTCTTAAAATTAATTTAAATTTTCATTAAAAAAAGCTACATAAAAACATTTAACACTTATTTTTGGTGTTGACGTTAAATTTCAAACTTAAAACAAATAAGTGCATAAGATTCTGTACACCTATCCTTGCAAAGAATTGTACATTGCATTGCAATCCACCTACCGAAAAAGTTAAACAGCAGGACATACCTATACTAGGAATCATAATATTTTGCAGTACTTACCGTTCAAATATTTGGTAATACAAAATGGCCGCTGTTGTGCTAAACGAGTCAAATCGGGGTCTGATTCACATCTTCAGAGTTTATTTCGCTACTTATCATAAAATATAAAAACACCGACGGTCGCAGGTTCCCGTTCCACATCCACCACAATAATATTATTGATTGACGGGAAAATAACATTATCTTGAAATGTCAAGTGGCAACATCAGTGTTGCTGAAGTAATTATTAAAGCTCCCGATTGTGGGGAATAGGTACCTACAGTTGCCAGCACATCCACCCCGCATTCCGTATTACACTGTAATCGATTTGAGCGTGCTTATACGCGTATTGAATTGGCGTGAGCGCGATAAACGATGTCCCGTGAATCGTTATAGATGTCGTCATGACACGCGCCATCTTGCGATAACACCGACCATACCCTATAAGGGCGGGTTGTTTCACGTCCACTTAACGCACGCATAAACGTCATAAATGGCGCTAACTATCGTCAAACCGTTGTTTCACAAAATTATGCCCTTGAAGTTCGTTAAAAAATGACGATTACAGGAACTGGTGTCATACCCACTGGTTAACGTCATTTTATTCTTTTACATTTGAACTTTGACGATCGGTTTTTATGCAGTGAAATAACGCTTTGTATTTAACGAACGTTAAACATCGAACGTATGTTACGTTAACGAACTGTTTGAAACAACCGGCCCATAGAATATCAACGTGAGCGCTGTCAAACAGCTCTCAGCTGTCATAATCACGATATTCATAATCGGAACGCAAATTATCGATGTGAGTGCTATGAGCGATAACGGCCTATATCGGAATGTAGCCCAAGTTACCACAAACTGTCAGATGTTCTCATTCGATTTTGAACTTAACCATCAACAGTTTAAAGTTTAAAATTGTTTGGAGAAATTTGACAGTTTCGTGTGTTGGCGACTGTACCTAAAATTCTCCCCATAAACTACGGTTTCTTAGAAGAACGGTGGTTTTTTATTATTATCCTTTATTTGGGAAGACTTCTCATCATCTGCCTAGCCTTTTCGCAACTATTTTGGGGTCCAAAGGCGGCTTAAGGCGTGAGCGACGTGTGCCACTGCCTACGGCCCCGCGCCTCGGAGTTTTGTGCATTAGCAATCCGTGAAATTAAAAAAAAAGGGAGTGTTTGGTTTCGGTCCGATTTTCGAAAATTGTTTTGTAATTTTTTTATTTTATAATTTTCTTCTTCTTGCGACACCACGGGCTTGATCGGTTAAACACGGAACAGAAAAACAAGGCTTAAAGCTTTAGGTAAGTCGCAGTTTTTAGATTGTTATTTTTTTTTTTCCGTATACCTACCTAATATTAACACGCAAACCAAACTAATCTCCATTTCGGTCGCGAATTCGCAACCAATCGCTGATTGCTTTGTATCGTCCACGGTACGATCCTCGCCTTTCCAAAAATTCAAGGGATTATTTAGAGATTGGCAACACTAAACGAACTGTCACTGTCAGTGCCAATATCTTCTTCGTAGTCGTTCTTATTTTTTTTTTATCAGATTCTGGCAGCTGGCACTTTGTGATTTGAGGCCTCCACCTGACAGTTGTGAGTTTATCTTGGTCCTTTGGTGAAGTCAAGTCTGAATCCTGCGCTATAAAAGCAAAGCGTTTGGTATTTGGCCTGAAACAGGTTTGAATTTAGCTAGATCAGTCGGGTTACCTAAGATTGTAAGTACCTGAGTTGATTGTTGTTTTTAATTATAACCAGTAACAAATCTTTGTACAGTTATTTTTTGAACGGCCTATTCAACGATACATCACACTTAGATAGCTGCGGACAGCTTAGCTCAGGGACTATTAGTACTAGAAAGCTGTAATTTGGCATGAGTACCTACATATAATATACTATACATATGAATCACGCCGACAATGTGGAAAACTAAAATCTTGAATTTTTTTAGGGTACACCCCTACCCGTGAAGTGGGAAAGATATTATTATAGATTTTCTCGTCTATCCCAGTATGGGGTATCGTTGTGTAGGTCGTTCAAAAAATAATCGTACAAAGATTTATTACTGGTTATAATTTAAAACATAATATTGATTATTATTTATGTTTTTATTTTGTATATAAAGCGAAATTCAATTATTATTGCCACATTTCAGAGCAGTGTTATGTCGAAGGTTTGTTCCGTCGAAATAGAGATCCCCGAATAAGTGCATATCGAAGTATGTAAGTTTTGTAAATGATAGACAACAGCAAGTTCAAATAAATGGAGTCAATTCACTCGGCTTAAGAGTAAAAATGGGTGTGCCACAAGGCTCGATATTGGGTCCTTTCCTCTTTTTAGTATATATTAATGATCTACCCCATTTATTAAAAAACCAACCACAAATGGTGTTATTTGCTGACGATACTTCCGTAATTTTTAAGATAAATAGACGTGCATCAAATCTTGACGTAGTAAATAACGCCCTACTGCAGGTCCAAAATTGGTTCACTGCTAATAATTTAGTATTAAATGGGAAAAAAACGAAATGCATAAGATTTACTTTACCGAATGTTAAAAGTAGTGATTGTGACATAGTATTGAATAGGGAGAAACTAGAATTCGTTGATAAAACTGTTTTCCTAGGGATCACGCTCGACTCAAGGCTGCAATGGGGTCCTCATTTAACATCTCTTGCAGGGCGGCAAGTTCAGCAGCATATGCTGTGAGAAAAATCCGTCAATTTACTGACGTAGATACCGCGAGGCTAGTCTATTAGTTACTTTCATAGTATCATGTCTTACGGTATTTTACTATGGGGACGGGCTGCAGATATCGAAACTATTTTTATTCTACAGAAAAGAGTCATCAGAGCAATATATGGCCTCCGCAGGCGCGATTCTCTAAGGGAACTGTTTAAAGATATTAACATCATGACGGTACCTTGTCAATACATCTATCAAAACATCATGTACGTAAGGAAAAATTTAAATATTTTCAGTAAAAGAGGTGAAAGACACAATTATAGTACCAGAAATAGGGACCAATTAGTTCAACTAGGTTTCAGACTGGCTAAAGTAGACTCATCCTTCATGGGGTACTGTTTAAAATGTTACAATAAAATACCTCCCCACATACTCCAATTGAACGAAACAAAATTTAAAACTTGTATAAAACGCACACTATGCAGCCAGGCATATTATAAGTTGGGGGATTACAACGCTGACAAAAATGCTTGGCTCAATGCTGGTCCTGCTCCATAAGGGCGCATAAACTAATTAAATAGCATTTGAAAATATTATTGGAGCTGCTGAAGATTGTAAGACTATCTTTGCATTGTATAAACTCAATGTCCTTGAATTATATAATTGCATAGCACAGGTGTGAGTACTATGTACTATAAAGCTACCATTTACTGGGTAATATGTCTTTTATTGACTTAAATGTGCCCTGGCGGCTGAGAGTATGTCATGCTCACTCAAATGTCTCGCTGGTGGTGGCGTGTGTGTTGGATCATTAAGTTCCCTTCATAATGGTTGAGCTAAATGGTGCTGATCCATGCGTCATGTTCGTGAACGGGTGCCGTCAGTTGGGACTGGTCATCTCTTAGCTGCCACGGCTTATTTTAATTTATGAATTGTTTTTATTACGGACGCTTCTAACGTGCACGTCTTTCTACATTGTTCTCACATGTATAACTTCAACATGAATGAAAACCCATATTTTGTAACAATATTTTGTTTTAATAGAGTTTCCGTGGAGTTTCTTGTCCGTTCTTCTCCATAGGAACCTACTACGCTTTGGAATGGGCAACTACGAGTAGCTTCATCTTTCTGACTGACCGACCCCTTGAAAATTCAAAAGTACCTGTATTTGGTTTATTTGAAATAAATGCTTTGAGTTTGAGTTTGAGTTTGTATGTTCGCAAAAACTTAGGACTTTTCAAAATAAGAAGCGATTTCCATAATATAAATACACGTAGTAAACATGAAATTGTGATACCCAAATTCAGATTAACTAAAACTAGCAAGTCATTTCTTATAAACAGTATCCGCTTTTATAACAAGTTGCCAAAGTTGGTTACAGAACTTAGAGATGGAAAGTTCAAAACCCACATCAAACGTGTCCTTATCAAAAAAGCATATTATATGATAAAAGACTACGTTGAAGACAAGGAAGTTTAGCAATAATTCCTTCTGCACATGTGGCTTCCCTGGTACCTCATAAACAACATAACTATGTCAATGTCTATTAACTGCTCCCAAATAACAAGGTTTATTTAGATTTTTTTTTTTTTTTTTACATACTTCCTTGACATAATCTTTTCATTATTTGACATTATTTACCTACAAATCGAATTCCAATTCTTTATTAGTGGCTTTTGTAGACATGATATTTATTCAGATATGTTACTGTAGTTGTAATTGCAATCATGTCATTAATATTTTATATACTTAGATTATTTTCTATTTTGTGAATGTGAGAACGTTGTAGGCCTAGTAGAGTGTAGATTTGTTGGCACTTTTCTATTTTGTTAAGTACCTGGGGGCCTATTACGAATTTTAAAAAAACCAGGCAAGTTCCAGGCAATTCATTT
Organism: Dryobota labecula; assembly: GCA_947523025.1. NCBI lineage: Eukaryota > Metazoa > Arthropoda > Insecta > Lepidoptera > Noctuidae > Dryobota > Dryobota labecula. The sequence continues at coordinate 6,229,715 of OX383314.1, forward strand.
CACTGGCTGGTTAAATTTCGTATTACGACATTCCTAATTCTAACCGACTTCACGCTGGGTAGTTTGTCTATGGCTGGCTTGTAATTCTCTGCCGTAACGTTCAGAAACACAATTAAATATTTATCGGTAAGTTACGGTTTTATTTAATTACATATTTTGTGATAAAAATAAGCAATTTATATTAATCTAGTTACTTTAGTATAAAAATTGGTGAAAATACGATCGCACTGTATATTATCCCAAGTAGCACAAAACTGCATTATAAGATGTCACAAGAGGTAACATCGGTAACTTTAGCACTTATGAAGAGTTATTACAGTACACTCGACCTGCAATAGGTGAAAAGTGAGCTTTCACCTGAATAAGAACGTTATTATGCGTCACGGAAACCACACTGTAACGCTTGCAGCGTTGATATAGGTAACAAGTTCAGTATTATACAGCTTTAAGCAATTTAAAGGTTTTTTGTGGACTTTAACTAAGCTATATTCTGAATTGAAGACCACAAGTGTACCCTTAGACCACTTGCATTTTAAGAAATAACACGTGAGCTACTGTAATGTAATCAGTTATTCTGTGGCTTCAAATAACAAAGATATAATGCTTTTTGCTGCACACAGTGGAATTTGTGTAATGTTAATCAGCTTGTTACACGCAATCGTATAATAGCTCTTATAAAGCCCACATGATCACTATGGGTGAACATTATATGATGCTAAGTTAAAGCAAACTGCTCTATATTAGCTCACATGCTACCCATAATCTCCGTGAGAGCTGAATACTTGTACTATCGTTGACAATTAATCTACTAGTGCCGTTAAATAAGACCTTGAAGACTTCTTTATTCAGCGCTTCGTAGGTAAGTATACTAATCGCGTCGTTTAAGATATTGTGATATGTGGAAATATAAAAAAAGGACTGGCGGAATACGCCGAAAAATTAATGCAGAATATTTGAGGATTCTGAACAGAAATACAGATGATACAGTGAACATTGAACAGGCTACACGTTTTGTGAACAATGGTCCAAGTGTGAATGAAATTTTAGAACAGGAGGGTTCCGTATTCGAAAATGTTGGTGTAAAAGCACGTGCAGATTTAGATGGACAAAACTCTTCAAGTATACAGCGAATGTTAAAAGATAGTGGTAACGTATTGTGCAGTAATGACAATGAATATAGATGGGCAGATAGATCTAACTATTCTGCAAGTTCAGACAGTGACAATGTATGTAGTAATTATGATAAAAAAGAAAAATTTCGAGAAAATATAAGAAAATGGGCCATTCAAAAAAATATTGCACATACAGCTTTAAAGGATCTGTCAAAAATTATCAATGAATTTATTCCAAATACATTACCTCATGACCCCAGGACTATTTTAGCTACACCCAGACAAATCACCTTAAAAATAATCGAAGGAGGTGAATACTGGCACAATGGAATAATAATACCTTTGCAAAAAATATTGCTTTGTTGGGAAGAAGCTCCAGAAACAATTTCGTTGAATATAAACATGGATGGTTTACCAATCTTCAAAAGTTCTAAAAAAGAGTTTTGGCCTATACTTTGCAACGTTTTCGAGAATCCTTGCTTCAGGCCATTTGTTATTGGCATTTATTTTGGAATAGGTAAACCGAAAAATTTGAATACTTATTTAGAAGATTTTATTAATGAAATGGAAGTATTGCTTCGGGATGGTATTTACTTTCAGAATTCTGGAAGAAAGTTCACAATAAAGATACGGTGTTTCATTTGTGACTCACCTGCCAGAGCTTATATAAAAGGTACCTACTGCTCACATCAGTCGAATTTTAACATATTTGTCAACATATTATAAGTACCTACTTCTCTATCTGTTACAGGTGTTTGTAATTTCAACGGGAAGAATGGTTGTCTGAAATGTGTTACAGTTGGGGAGTATTCACACACTTCGCATACCGTAGTCTTTGCCGACTCCAGATGTGCCGATAGAACTGATGATGGGTTCCGGAACAAAGCTTATGGTGCGCACCATAAAACTGACTCACCATTGCTAAGACTGCCAATTGATATGGTAAAGAATATTCCAGTCAGCGACTCACTACACCTTATCGATTTAGGGATCATGAAAAGAATGCTTATAGGTTGGCGTGATGGTAATTTTGGAAAATACATCACAAAATGGCGTGCCACTGACATTGAAACAGTTAGGAATTTTTTGAACCAATGTAAATTACCATTTGAAATTCACCGTTCAGTGCGAAACCTCGATTTTTTAGCGTATTGGAAAGCATCGGAATTTAGATCTTTCTTTTACTATCTCAGCTTAGTTATTCTGCGTGATGTTTTGCCATCTAATGCGTTTTCACACTTTTTGATGCTCTACTGCGGAATAACCATTTGTTCCAGTGAAGCTCACCATTATTTGTTACCTGTGTCTGAAGAACTTTTGAGACACTATGTTAAACATTATAAAGATTTCTACGGAGCAGCATATGTAACAAGTAATGTCCACAATTTACTGCACGTTACTGCTGAAGTTAAAATGTACGGATCACTAAATACTTTTAACGCATATCCATTTGAGAACAAATTATATATGATCAAGCAAATGCTCAGGGTTGGCAAAAATCCACTGTCACAAGTGGCCAAAAGGTTAATTGAAGATGATGAGAATTGTGTAAAAAATACCGACCTAGAGAAAAAGAAGTACGCTACGTATCCATTTATCTCGAGGAGTAAAAAAAACATCCCCATTTTAAATTATCAAGATTTTAGATTATCTTCAAAAACAGAAGACAGATATTTATTCACAGTACATAGTGATATTTTCGAAATAAGTTCGATTACTGAAGAACTTAATGTTGTGTCCATAAAAGGTTACCGGTTAAATAGCAAAGAGGATGTTTTTGAATATCCTATCAAATCTTCTCGTCTTGGTATATACAAATACTCACGAATTGGCGATACTACTATGGGTGTTTTAGATCCCAAAGAAGTAAAATGCAAATTAGTTTGTATTCCTCATGGAGAATATAACTATTTTATTCCATTAATACACACAATGTAAGAAAATAAAATACTTGAGGTTCTGATTATTTTGTACTTTTATTTATTATTTACATCCTATCCACATAAGAAAATATCACATCCAAATAAAATCACAAAAATATCAATTTTAGGTACCTAGTCGTTCCTGACGTTTATTTATGTTTAAAGGGAAAATTAAAGCTAATCAGTGGACTACTATTTTTATCTAACTAGAAGGTAGCATACACGGTAACATTTTCTTATTTAAAACAATATTGTGAGATACGGTAGTTGGTTGGAGATACCCGTTAAGCCCCCTCTACACGTCTACAGACGCGTCCGTGGACGTTGGCAGATGCATCAGCAGACGGATCACCACGAGCCGTCCACACGTCTGTAGGTCGAGCAGTCTATGCTTATACTCGACAGACGCAACTCGTACGTAATATTCCAAAAATGGATATTGAGACCGTAGCTGCCACAGCTATTAATTTATTTAGTTTTTTTATAAATATTATGTATTTTAGATTATTTATATAAAATTTAAAAATAAATACCATAAAAATAAGAATGTTGTATTGTGTACTATTATAATAGCATACACTGCTCGACCTACAGACGTGCAGACGGGTCGTGGTGATCCGTCTGCTGATGCATCTGTCATCGTCCGCGGACGCATCTGTAGACGTGTAGAGGCTTTCTCATAGTGGAAACATAAACCCTTTTCATTCGCCCGTTATTCATATCTATCTAGTAGGAAGTTTTTCTTATATTTAACAAGTAGGTATGTAGGTATCTACATAAAAATTGTTCACACTTAGGAATCTAGTTTAGAGCAATTATTATTAATCAGTCGTTACTTATATATATTTAGTAGAAATAATTAACAACAGTCATCTTCTCTTCAGTCTTGCATTTAAAACAAAATATATTATAACAAGATTTCTCTTTTACGGAACGTTTCCTAACAATTTCTGTAAATGATTTCACAACTGTTCAAAAATCAACATAATCTAAACATAAACCAACAATTATAATATTTTTTATCACAAAAACAATCATCATCATCATCATCATCATTTCAGCCAAAAGACGTCCACTGCTGGACATAGGCCTCCCCCAAGCACCGCCATTTCGACCGATTCTGTGCTTCCCGCATCCAGCGGGTTCCCGCGGCCTTCACAAGGTCATCGGTCCATCTTGTGGGAGGCCTCCCAACGCTACGTCTTCCGATACGCGGTCGCCATTCCAGAACCTTTCGGCCCGCAAACAACAAAAACAATAATTTTGTTAAAATGTATATGTCGTGGCTAGATCATAGAAATTGATCACTTCATGATAAAATTGATCACTTCATGATATGGCCAACTAAAATTGCCCAGATCATTTTAAACTTTAAACTTTGATGATATGTTAATCCTCGTTTGGCCTACTTTCTTTAGACTTTTAATTATCACAGAAATCCTACATCAATGACATAGCCAAACGAGGATTGACGTATCATCAAATGTAATCATTTAAACGATCTGGCCAATTTTAGTTGGCCATATCATGAAGTGATCAATTTCTATGATCTAGCCACGACATATATGTAAAACATGTGTGAGCATACATTTGTGTGCGTGTGTGCATGTTTTGTCTGCGTGTATGAGTATGCTTAAGTTTAGGTATAAAAATTAGCATAGGTCCATACTTTCGTCGCTTCTCGTCTGTTCGTTGTTGTCACCATTTGAAGCTGTTTCAAGTTGTTCTCTTTTTTTGCCTGCTTGAGGTTCTTCTCCATTATTACCATTATCTTCATCACCAACTTGAAGTTCTTCGCTGTTATTACTGGCATTATAATGTAATTCCTCTCCGCGGTTTCTACTTTTGCGGGTTCGTTTTGATGATTGTCGTAACCCTTTCATTAATTTACGTTTAGAAGCATTCCTTATGGCTAGCTTCAAAAACTTTTCGGCGTCATCATCCGTAAAGTTTGAGTCCCAAGAATTGACAATTTCAAAGAAAAATTTCCTAATGTTCTTGTAATTTTTAAAGGGAATTTTAGAAATTTCTCCCTTGCTACCACCGGACCATGAACACTGACAAAGAAAATTTTTGGAGAAAAGTATATCCAGTAGTTTGTATGCGCACGTCGTGCCGCTACCCACTTTAGATGAGCACAACAATGATAATGTTTTGGAAAGCTTCTTTTTTTTGGCCTTATCAGCTAGATCCGTTTCCAACATTTCAAATTGCTGCTGGTTTTCAATGGGCTGTATAGAAAAACTTTCATTCTCTTCTTCCGTTCTTAATTGGTCTTGCATCAATGTAACATTTACTGGTCTTTCCTTCTCCTGAGATATTGATGCTTTTGTTTCCTCCAATTGTATTGTTAAGGAAGCCAGCTTAAGTGCAATTTTTTTTTGATTTTCCACAACTACATTAAGCTTTTCTAACATCGCGGCTTGATTAGTAATCACAGTTTGTATATCTTCTGAGTTGACTACCTGAATAGTGTCTTGCTGCTGACAAAATACATTTGTTGTTAAAGCGCGACTGTCGCTGGCTGACGGTGGTGGATTATCCTGTAACATGAAGTGATTAACCTAAATGATTAAATAAGCACATCAATTTAATTTGTGACGCAAGCATATATTGAGTATTAGTTAGGTACTACGTAACAGATACATTACTTCCTTTCAACTAACACAGAACATGTACGCATCGAAACATTACTCGCGCGCACATCGCTATATCTACACTTAATAATGATAATAATATAATAATAATATCCATATCTAAACTAATATTATAAAGAGGAAAGATTTGATTTTTTGTTTGTTTGTTTGTTTGTATGTTACGATTTAACATAGAAACTACTCAACCGATTTTTTAAATTCTTTCACAATTATAAAGCTATATGACCTTTTAGTAACATAGGCTCTTTAACATCACACTATGACCAATAGGAACGGAACAATAATGAAAAATGTAGCAAAAACGGGAAAAATAATCCTTTTTGAGAGCTTACGCTGCGTAAAGGGTTGAAGTTACGCGAAAATGCAGTATGATAGAAATATTCCCCCTAAAAAGTTCTTATCAAAAGTCCGCGACAGCATATGTCTATTTGCGGACGGAGAGCAATGGGTAGCTCGCCGTCCGATAAGGACCAGGGGGTCTACTCCCTAAGCACGAAGTCCGTCGTTTCGGCCTTCGTTTCGGGCGTTTCCTACTCCCTATCACCAACGGACGGACGATTCGTTCGGGGCCCGACGAAGAATGAATGACAACACGATTTGACAACTGTCCCTACTCCCGATGCGTTTTTTCCCGTCCGAAAAGTTGAACTTGACGCTTGTTTTGACGGAACCTTATGTCAGTTGATACGACATCAAAATAGTTATCGTTCTGTCGACGAACGATTATAATTGTTTACACTATTTAGAGACAAAGTAAAGAATTCCAAAGTATGGCTGCTTTTTTATTGCTTGACGAAGCTATATAGGAAGAGGGGAGGCAACGTCGACAATATTTACGCCAAGAATTTAGATTGGCGAGTATTCCCGACGTTACTGACTTATCTTAAAGCTATTTGGCTATTTTGCTATTCTGAATTTGACGTTTTTAAACTGAAATTTAGATTTTCTAACTAAATCTGACTAATATTAATCGCGATTAAAAAGATGAAGAATAAAATCAATTAATTGTCATGAACTAAACTTCACACCAACATCTCGACTACTGGTACAAAATCAGTACTGTTACTGTACATATTTTTTTCTTTTCTTTTGCTTATATCTCGAAAATGGTGCGTCCTATCGCAAAAATAATGAAAATTTCGACCCCCTTTTAGAAACTCCAAACTCCTAAAATTCAATATGTTAGTAATAATTTTTTTTATTTTTTCACACCAAAAGTGAAAAATTCTATATAAAGCACGTTGAGGCTGCCCAGCTCCTGCGCGCCAGAGTCCGTGTCCGTGAGTTTCTGCAGCGGTTGGGGCCATTTTACGAAATGAATAAGAAATAAACTAAAACAAAATAATTTTAAAACTTCCCGGCTAGTATCGTTGAATTAATTTGAAAATTTCCGTCAAAATGTCAAAAAGGAAAAAGGCAAAGTTATCAACAGGATAATGCCGGTTTCCGGACAAAAATGTCAAAAAGAATTCTAATCTTTATAATAAAAAGTATATTATTAAAAATGTAGTCATTTTCTAAGGAAAAAATATTGATTTTTGTTTATTTAGCTTGAAAACCACAAAATAATTAAACCGGTAATCGACCGGTAAAATAGCACAACTCTATTGTCATCAATCGCCATGCGTCTTTCGTTCACGAATATTGTCTACGATTCCGTTGGAAACTGATGAATCCGAAATTACTAGGGAGTAGGGTTCAGTCCGACGTGTCGGACTACTAACGGACGGGCCCGTTACTTCGTTGACGGACTTAAGGAGTAGACCCCCAGGCCCGGGTCGACGGCGCGTAGTGTTCCACGCGCGCCTCAAAGAGATGTCAGCACAATCGACGGGGTCCGCTAGGGCCGATGCCAGCCGGGGTTGCTGCGGGTGTGTCCTACGGGGTTACCGTGGCCCCGGCAATGTACAGGCAACCGAAGGAATACGGGTGGGTTTTAGTCAGTAAGAGTCTGACACGCCCTCCCGCTCCACCCAGAGCGGGAGAAGTCATTTGATGATTTCCCACCCCAAAAAAAAAAAAAAAACCATATGTCTATCTTTTTATGGTAATATTCGATCAAAAATAATACAATACAAATAAAAAACAAACTTTATCTCTTTATAATATTAGTTTAGACTTTGGAAATCCATGGGAATTAAGTCGCAAAGTGCTAATAATTTACCTATACCTATTCTGGTTAATATAAACTTTATTGTGAAGTAGCGTTTAATAGCTGGATCTTAAAGTCCTAACTTACTACAGACACTACAATATCAAACAAAAATCTTACCAATTGTGTCAAATCTTGCGCCAACGCGTCGAAATTTATTTCGCCATCAGCGGCATATGAATTCGATGTTCCCAGCACGCTGCAGTGGGCATTGTCGTCGGTATCCGTATTTTGTTCCATTCGACGCAATTCCTTATCTGCCTCTTCGTATGTAGGTATAAAATTTCTCTTTAAAACACATTTGTACGAGTTCCATTCTGGTCCTGGACTAGAATGACCGTCTTTTATTAATTTAGATGCAAATTTGATATTTTTTGGTGGCCAGCGGACAATCCCTTTCGATTCCCACAGCGTGGGAACGATGGTCAGTTTAGGTACATCGTACTCGATCGTCTGTACTATTTTAAAAGCCATAGTATTTCTCTGAAAAGAAAAACAATTGATAATTAAATAGGTATAATGTACGTAATTTCTTTTTTACCTATCTACTGTGTATATGGACTGTCCCACCCCAACGCTCCATGCATAAAACTAAACAAGACGTACCAACTGGAATTAGTTTACGATTGAAACAATACGTCTGTGCACGAATGAAAGTAACGATAATTCCAATCCGCGATACACACCCGACTGCGGTCCGTCGCACGTCGGCCGATAGGATAGCGAGGCGAGGAGGGGGGGTGTTCCCGCGCCTCACCTCATAGGCGAACATTACACGGTCATGCAAGCGTCAATCATTTCCATCAATCATGAATGATGGTTGAATGATGGAATTTTATCGCCTACAATTTTCGTCATGCAAACGTCAATCATCGCATTAGACGATAGGTTTTTCGTCATTCAAAATTTTGTCTGTGGCAAAACTGACAGCAAAACCTATCGTGTAATGTTCGCCATAGACTCATACTCTGACTGCACTTAGATCGTTCATCGTTCATTTCACAATGACCACACTGTTTAAAAGCCTGAGCTTTTAAAAAGTTTTACCTAATTATGTCTACTTTGGTGGAGAAAACTTTGATACTTACTAAGTACATGATTAACATACGCTAATCCAAAAAATATAGAATGATGTGATGATGATGAGGCTTAATTCGCGGATCCCTAAAATTCCTGCAGAGTTTATCGGTTCACTGATGATTACCTACAGTTATTTGCATACATGTTACCCACTATCAAGCTTTACATGAATCTGTAGCTGACTTGTGTAACACAAGAACCACTCGTAACAGCTCGTTACTGATTCATGTACCACGAGTGGACACTTAAACTGCTCATGCCGTTTGATTGTGGTTAATACGGTACACATTGCTTGTCTGCCATTTTTTAGATTCTAACCTATGTATACAATATAATAACAATTAGTTTTTGTTTAGTCAACGAAAATAACAACAGAATTTGAATAGGAAATGTAATGATTTTACACGTAAACAGCTTATTGTCAAATTACAAAGGAAAAATAAAAAGACTTAATTTTTTATAATAATATCATCAACCTATTTTATACTATAATTTTCAAGTAAACAGTGATATTTTGAGAGCGCGTGAAAATTTTCGTCTATTATTATATAGTATTTGACAATAAACTCTCTTTCCCATTCGAACTTCCTGGACATGGAGGAAAAACAAAGTTTTACTTACCGATAACATATATTTGCCTATATTTCCCACAAACACTTTACAAAATGGTTCACACAAAACATATCAAAATAATCAGTAGTAGGGTGAAAATTATTCACAATTTTGCCACTTGTGAATTGTCAGCTCCATAAAAGAGTTACTAATATCCTGGAGTGTATTTTGTGCTGAAAAATAGGTAATAAGTACTCTATTATTCAGCCCTTGTGGTTTATAAAAGGTAACACATACCCTGATAATCAGTCATTATTCAGCTCTTGGGGCGACTGTTACCTTTAATAATGCTCAAATAACGCTGATATAGTGCAACCAGCTCCATTATTCAGCTAACAGCTGATTAATTTGTGCCCAAATCAGAGTTATATCAGCTGAGTAGGCGCCTCTAACGCTCTTATTCAGCAGGTTTATTCAGCTGAAGATTCCATTGTGAACAGTGATTCAGCTACTATTCAGCGCTTCTGTGCTACTTGGGATGCTACCTATATAATTCATTCATATTATAATTTTCTGAGTTTGTAAATTATAACGCGAGATTAAGTTTCCGAACGAACTCCACTTGAAGGTCAGCGGGGAATTCGACCACATGGAAGAGTATTGTTTCACAAACTACTATGAACATTATCTTATTGTTTGTTTAATACTTCCATTCGTAAGAATTTTCGGGGTATAAACAAAAATATGGCGTAAGCTCGTTATTGAGTAATTTCGTATTCAGTTTTTGAGTATTTTCTTATTCAGTGTAAGAAAGTTCTTAAATATGATATTTTAAAGTTGTATCCGATAAATCCGTGAATTTTGTATGACAGTCCCTGACATGTCTCAACTCCTCACTTGATTAAGTTGATATCGTTCAATGAATTGCACATCATCCACGTCGAACGCATTAAGGCTCTTACATACCGGTGCGACACGCGACGCGACACAAAAGAACCGCGTGTCGCGCGACGAGCGGTGCCTTTGTGTCGCGTCGCGTGTCGCGCCTGCTTGAAGGAGCCTATAATTTGATCACGAAGTCGTCTCCAACTCCTCACTTGATTAAGTTGATATCGTTCAATGAATTGCACATCATCCATGTCGAACGCATTAAGTCTTTTCAATACAGGCGCGACCCGCGACGCGACACAAAGGAACCGCGTGTCGCGCGACGAGTGGTGCCTTTGTTTCGCGTCGCGGGTCGCGCCTGTATTGAAAAGACTTAATGCGTTCGACATGGATGATGTGCAATTCATTGAACGATATCAACTTAATCAAGTGAGGAGTTGGAGACGACTTCGTGATCAAATTATAGGCTCCTTCAAGCAGGCGCGACACGCGACGCGACACAAAGGCACCGCTCGTCGCGCGACACGCGGTTCTTTTGTGTCGCGTCGCGTGTCGCACCGGTATGTAAGAGCCTTAATGCGTTCGACGTGGATGATGTGCAATTCATTGAACGATATCAACTTAATCAAGTGAGGAGTTGAGACATGTCAGGGACTGTCATACAAAATTCACGGATTTATCGGATACAACTTTAAAATATCATATTTAAGAACTTTCTTACACTGAATAAGAAAATACTCAAAAACTGAATACGAAATTACTCAATAACGAGCTTACGCCATATTTTTGTTTATACCCCGAAAATTCTTACGAATGGAAGTATTAAACAAACAATAAGATAATGTTCATAGTAGTTTGTGAAACAATACTCTTCCATGTGGTCGAATTCCCCGCTGACCTTCAAGTGGAGTTCGTTCGGAAACTTAATCTCGCGTTATAATTTACAAACTCAGAAAATTATAATATGAATGAATTATATAGGTAGCATAATATACAGTGCGATCGTATTTTCACCAATTTTTATACTAAAGTAACTAGATTAATATAAATTGCTTATTTTTATCACAAAATATGTAATTAAATAAAACCGTAACTTACCGATAAATATTTAATTGTGTTTCTGAACGTTACGGCAGAGAATTACAAGCCAGCCATAGACAAACTACCCAGCGTGAAGTCGGTTAGAATTAGGTCACTTGATTAAGTTGATATCGTTCAATGAATTGCACATCATCCACGTCGAACGCATTAAGGCTCTTACATACCGGTGCGACACGCGACGCGACACAAAAGAACCGCGTGTCGCGCGACGAGCGGTGCCTTTGTGTCGCGTCGCGTGTCGCGCCTGCTTGAAGGAGCCTATAATTTGATCACGAAGTCGTCTCCAACTCCTCACTTGATTAAGTTGATATCGTTCAATGAATTGCACATCATCCATGTCGAACGCATTAAGTCTTTTCAATACAGGCGCGACCCGCGACGCGACACAAAGGAACCGCGTGTCGCGCGACGAGTGGTGCCTTTGTTTCGCGTCGCGTGTTGCGTCTGTTTGTAGGAGTCTTTAATTTGATCACGAAGTCGTCTCCTTTTGTTCCTAGATTCATTATTTTGATCAGAAAAGTCACTTTGCAGGAACTCAAACAGTTCATATTCGTCGCACATAATATTTTCTTTTGTTATTTATTTATTACACGAGTAACTTCGGCAAACAAACCCAAAACAATTCAATAAAAGCTCCTCTGAAGTAGCGTAAACTGAATGGATTGTGAGGTTACTTTTTGACAAGTTGTTATATGAAAAGAAATGTCAAACGAACGTTCGTAATACGGTATTGCCAGGCAATATTCGGGCAGAAGTCGGCCAGGGCGTCACGTGACCGCTGACTGGCTTGTTTGACGAGTTCATAATACGAAATTGCAAGGCAGTTCTGTTTACGCTGTAAACTGCCTGGAAATAAGAGTTCATAATAGGGCCCCTGGTAATTGTTGAAAGGCCTACACTGTCCTCCCATACCTATTGTCACTGTTTTTTAATAATATTGTAAAGCCAATTATTTTTAAAAGAGTAACCGTGGAGTTTCTTGCCGGCTCTTCTCCATAGGAAACGACAAATTGGAACCGTGCACCTAGCTTCTGACGTTTCATAAGTGCCCATGTAGGTTTATGTGAAATAAAATATTTTGATTTTGATTTTGAAGAAGGCTTCTGTCGAAGTAGTGTTCTTCGAAGGTGTGTGTTGTCGAAGTATTTTCTGTCGGACTAATGCTTGTCGAAATTATGTTCTGTCGAAGCAATGAGTAGTCGAACTATTGTTCTTCGAAATTAAGACTGTGTCGAAATAATTAGCTGTCGAAATTCTGAATGACACCCAGTGGCGCTAGTGGACCGGTGACAACGCTCTTAACGACTGTCAAAGAACTTTTGGTCATAAAATAAAGTAGGTACAACTCCGATTGAATGTTTTATTAAAACAGCGGATTCTTTAACCCATCTTCATCTTCGAGGTCAAATAATAATTCGGCCCCTTCTTCATCACTGGGTCGATCGACGGATCTAAGTACTTCTTTCTGTGTCTTTCCATCGTCCGGCCCCGCATTAGATCGAAGAATTTTTCCCATTTTCTTTTTATCTAGCCCCGGTTTATTAGATCGAAAAATATGTCCCAACTTCTTTGAATCTAGCCCCGGTTTATTAGATCGAATGATTTGATCTTTTATATTTTCATCGAGCCCCAAAGAGTCGTAGCTGCTCTCAAATCCCTCATCCACTGTTTTTGTTATCGTTTTCTCCGTAGTTCTTCGCTGACGCTGCCCGCTCTTCTTATGTTTTTGGTCAATCTTCTTCGCATCTTTTAGGAGAATGTCCACAAACTTTGAGATGTCGAACTTTTCGCCAGCGCGGATGGGTTTTTTCGAATCGGATTTTAATTCAGATCTTGTATAATCAGGTTTTTTTGATTTCACGTTGTGGAGAACTGTTGACAAAGATTTTTGTTACCGTCAAGTATTTAACATAACACATCATCACACCAGGGCCTCAAGTCTGCTAATGCAATAGTGTCAGAATGATCTCTTCATTGTGAGTTTTTGACAGATTTGCCATACAAAAACTGTCATATACTCACAATGGCGAGACCATTCTGACACTATTGTAATAGCAGACTTGAGGCCCTGTTCTCCCCGCAGTGGAAACAGTATTAAAGGATTCGGCGGACATACAATCACTTTTAATAACGCTAGATTACCTTTGCTGGGTATAAAAAATCCCAAAGTTACCCTTTTTCGTAATAAATCTCAATTAATCAGTCTCAGCTACAAAACAGACGTTTTTTTTCTAATCTTTTATATAAATGAAGAGGTAGTAAGATCGTTTAGCACAATTCGCTGAATTTGTCTTGATAAAATGATTACTATGTTTAACTAACTACCAAATGCTCTGCGAGGTAATCACTTGCGTCTTCGCGAGCTTACTTCATTATAGAATACTCTTTATTATGTACACCATAAAAATTACAGATATAAATGTAGAACTGTTACATAGGGTGTCGCAATGGGCGGTCTTATCGCTAAAAGCGATCTTTTACAGAGAACCTTTCAACCTTCATTCGACTCGAGCACCGGATCATAGTGCATAAGTGAACATAAATCCTAGTAGCAATTACCGTTGGCTTCCATACGCCAACAGTTGGGAATGTATTGGCAGGCGGTTAGTTATTCCGCCAACCTAAACTTAAAATAGGCCTATTGTCATAAACATGCACTTTTGCCCAACGGATAGCCAACGACGGGCCTGCTGCTTCTATTCCTACTGTTGGGCGATTTTTGTAGGGATTTAAGTTATGATGACAACATTGGGCCAACTAACGCGGGCCTGCTGCTTCTATTCCTACTGTTGGGAGATTTTGTAGGGCCAATTACTGCTACTACAACGGGGTAGTAGCGGGGTGCGCGGAGAGCGGGCGGCGGCACACGTTGCCCGGCCCGCCCGCCATTTTGTTATTCATTTGTGCACTTGCGGCTGCGGAGTGTTTGTGTTTGTTTTGTTCGCATCAACAAAGATATTAGCCTGATATCAGGCTGGCAGGCTGTGTTTTAGTTAAGTTAGTTAACCCTAGTGTAAATGAAAGTGTTAAATGTATAAAGTTGTGGAGTTTTACGACGATGATGGTTACGGTGGGGAACTCGGTGTGGTGCGTGAAGAATGGATGACGCCACGGAAGACTCATTGCATGTGTGTTACAAAACGTGTAAAAATCGTCGCTGCACATGAACCTTATCGGCTTCAAAATAAGGTTGGTTTTCAAAACAAATCGCTAAAACCAACCTTATTTTGAAGCCGATAAGGTTCATGTGCAGCGACGCGCGTACGGCCGGCGCTGGCGAGATGCGTCGCTCTGAAACCAGCCAACTAACATTTTTATCTAGAACCAACCAACATTTGTATGTTGGTTGGTTCTATGGCTGGTTTCAGAGCGGTTGTCCGCTTGCCTAAATGTACTATGTGTCGTTGGGCCTACCCATAACACGTTTTCGTCGGGGCTTCGTAGGGTAATGTACGTTGGCCCCATCGCAAGTTGGGTCTTCGTAGGCAAATCCACGTAGGCCATCAGTTGTGGACCCAACCCGCAAACTGCCCGCCAATTGTATGCATTTGCCAACTAACCAGAGGTAAGTGGCCCAACTAAATGCCAACAAAAAATGCTACTAGGAATGTATGGAGAAGCTGATTTTTTTTGCGGTTTTAGGGTTTGTTCCATTGTAGGTACCTACCTAGGTAATTGGGACACAGAGAGGAAAAATGTTTGCAGACCTTAGAGGCACAGAGGCGAAGTTGAAATGTCTCACGCTGTAAATGCTTGTGTTATAATGTCATCAGCACACAGCAGAATATTGCAACGCTGGTTGGAGAAATAATATGTGTGTTGGTAGTACTCCCCCGGACGAGTTTCTTCACAAATAGGAGTGAGGCGTATTTATTGGTAACAGATAAAAAAAAAACAAATAACTATTGTTCCTAATAGTATAATTTATTTGTTACTTAAAATAACAGACCCTCAAAGACTGTTACAGCGGCTGCTAATGTTAATTCATTATAACAATCTCCACACAAACTGTTACTACGGCTGTTACACACTCACACAAAGGACGTATTCCGTCCTTTGCAAGCTTATCAATTTCTCTCTCTTCCTCGTTAAGAAATGACCCTTGCTAAAAAGAGAAACACCTATTATTTACTTCGAAATATGTTTACTTCTGACTTTTACTGTCGTACAAAAATAACAGGCTGTTATTTATGTTAGTATGTAAGAGGGTACGCTGCGCGTGACCCGTCTTCAGTTGATATTATACGTTAGCTCGGTACGCTTGTGTTTCCTTTCACATTACCTAACAGTGGCGACGAGACGAACCGGAATTAACGCGTGCACTAATCAAACATGTCGGAAGTATCCGTTGGATCCCTGAATAGTCTCAATCATGAAAACCAGGATTGGTCAGTGTTCAAGGAGCGACTGGAACAGTAGTTCTTGGAAAATGAACTAGAAAGTGCGGAGGGTAAACCAAAAATTAAACAACGAGCAATTTTACTTAGCAGTTTATCTGAGAGCACTTTCAAATTGGTCAGAGATCTCGCACTACCAAATAAAATAACCACACTTGAATACAACACTATAGTGCAGCTATTGGATGATCACTTTGAACCAGCTAAATGTGGCTTCGCCGCGCGAAATCGTTTCTATACATCGACTCAACAACCAGAGGAACAGCTAGCAGTTTCGGCGGCACGTGTTCGCGGACTAGCAGTGGATTGTGCTTTTCCTGCTTCGTGTCTCAATGACTTACTGCGTGACCGTTTTGTCCTTGGCATGTTACCAGGACCAGAGCGAGACAAGCTGTTCACAATGGATATGGCCGTGCTGACACTCGGCAAAGCCTTGGAAACCGCGCAAGGTATTCGCAGCGCTCGACTCGGCTCAGCGGTGACGTCATCGCCACTTCCAGAGCAACCTGTCTACTATAAGGAGGTTCAGCGCACGGGCGAACGAGCGGCGCGGTCAGGCGGCGGCGGCGGTCAACGAGGACAGAGCGGCACGAGCGGTTACGCAGATATTCGGATCTGTTATTTTTGTGTAACAGTAACAGTGATTACAGATATCGTGTTTAACCTGTTACAACCCATCTCTATTCACAAAGAGTACTACACTTAAAATTAACAACCTAGGCTACTTACCTAACTCTTAATACAAGATCACTTACTAAAACAAAAAATTAGAAATAAGTATATATTATATTTCATCGTTTTCTTCTGTAAACTGAACTGTCAACATCTGTGTTTAGTAACATAAAAAAAAAATACAGAAAAATAATACAAACAATTGGTAAGCTGAAGAATCGTCTAATTCAGTGTGAAATTAAAATTATGATTGTCATCAGACAGATGGTCATGGCAATTAATGTAACATTATGATTAGTTTATGCAGTAGCGGCATTAGGGTAGAGCGCGGTTGGGCGACCGCCCAAGGGCGCCAGGCATTTATTTATTTATTTATTCTTTAATTAAAAAGGTTTAAAAACCAATTACAAAAATTAAAGACACAGTTTGACACAAGCATTTAAAAGAGTAAATATATATTTAAAAAAAAAAACACGTTCAAAGTAAAATTTCAAAAATCTCTCTCACAGTACTTCTGACATGCCAATAAAATCTCCACTAAATCGTCCATTCGTCCGAAAACAGGGCCTCAAGTCTTCTATTACAATAGTGTCAGAATGGTCTCGCCATTGTGAGTATTTGACAGTGTTTGTATGGCATATCTGTCAAAAACTCACAATGAAGAGACCATTCTGACACTATTGTAATAGCAGACTTAAGGCCCTGATCGTTTGTTGGATTAGAATCCAAGAGATCATTAAGTGCGACCAGGGTGCGAGGTACCGGGGACTTCGCACGCGCAACAGTGCGACATGGTGGCACAACAAACAGCCTGTGCTTTCTGCTGCGGCAGTAATTGTCTGGGATAAAGACGCGTGCCAGCACAGCATGCAGATCAGGATCACCCCTTCATATCTGGTTTCCAGTCTCGTCCTTCCATTGAGAATATTGGACACTATACTGGTAACGGTAGCGAGTGGAGCAAGGACTTTTTCTAAGATTAAGCTGATAAGTGTGAGTGCTACGCTATGGCTTAATTATGTGGGGTAACAGCACTGACCAAAATAGAGCATTTGTCGCACAAAAGAGATGCATTAGAGCATTATGTGGGCTTAAACCCGACGAATCTTGCAGGCCGCTATTTAAGAAACTTGATTTGTTACCGCTGCCGTCCCTTTATATTTTTGAAATCTGTATATTTGTGTGGAGGCATAGGGAATTGTTTGCGAAAGCAAGCGATGTAAATTCTCGCAGCAGGCGCGACCCCTACAGGCTCGTGTTAGATGTCCTCCCAAGGCTTGCGAAATATAATAAAAGCTGCATATTTATGTGTGTCCAGGTATACAATAGAATACCAAATGAATTAAAAACATTAAATACAAGATTGTTTAAAATTAAACTGTACAAATGGCTATCTGCTAATAGTTTTTACAGTGTTAAGGAGTTCCTGGAACATAAAATCGCATGATAACTGATTGTATCGTTATGCATGTAAAATTTGCACGCTTATATCTTTTAGGCAAAACATGTTTGTTCACATTACTAACACTAACATCTTTTATACCATGTTTTTTGGCAAATAAATGATATTATTATTATTATTATATTATTAAAAACCTATCTGCGATCGACAATATCTCAATCGAGATTGACAACCTTGGCAACTTTGTGAATTGAAAATGAAATTGCAGAAACATAGACTTCGATGCCTACTCGTATATATGAGAGTTTTCCGATAGAAAAACTAAAAAAGATTTTTTTTAGAAAAAGTTTTATTGAAATAAATAATAAAAAACCGGCCCAGTGCGTGCCGGACCACGCATAATGAAGGGTTCCGTAGTTGGGGTGAATTTGTCCCACGAACAAACTTATCATGTAGTTGAAAAACATGTTTTCCTATACAGAATATATGGGAGAACATTTTTTTCAACTGTAAATGTAAGTTGGTCGCCAATTACTCGGTAAATTGTAAAGCCTACTTAGCTGTGATAGTTTTCCATTTAACTTCGTTATATATAGGTACTACTGCCGTGACATTTGAATTTCTAACTACAACCGTTTAGTTGGTAGAGGGGGGGACACTTGACTCTAACGAAAATTGGTACTTTAAAGCTTGACAAGTCACGAATGGTGTACTTAATCAAAAAACGGTCTTCCCAAACACCAAATATATTTGAAAAAAAAAAAAAAAAAACTTCGAATTTCGAACGAAAACGCAATAAACCTTAATTACGTTGAGAACAGAATTCAGATAGTTTGTTGCTTGTGAATTCGGTAATTCTGAAAAATAAAATAATAATAATAATAATAATGTCCTTCAATAGTTTACAACGTTTGTTAAGGGATTTTTTTTTGCTATTTCTGGCTTTTGTAGTGGTCAGTCTACTGTTGTCGCACCTATTTTTTCCGCTGGCAATTGTGTCCAACATAATTCGTAACGTCTGGTTACGTCACCAGAGGTTAGGAGGGGCGCACGAGGGCAGCCATTTTGAGAAGACTAGTGGAAGGCGTGCGCTCACTTTACCACGGACAGTCGTCGAAGCAACACCTCACCGAGATACTCCATTTTGGTATTTGGTATTAATCAGAAATAATGTTGGTAAAACATTATTTATATACATTTAATGATTGTGTGAATATTGCAGTATTATTTTAAATCAGTTTTGTGGTACTCTAAATAAAAATAAAAGTAAAATCTAACAGTTGATTATTTGAAAACTTTATATTAACTAGCAATTTAAAGAAGTAATACTGATTAACCTAATTTAATTATCGTTATATAGTATTGTAGCTATTCTTTTCAATAAACGTTTCTTATGATTTACTGACCGTTATTTTTCTTATACTACCCATTATAAAAAAGTAAGTTTGAGTCTCATTTCCCACGAAATGTATGGGAAAAGATTTTTTTTTGCGATTTCTGACTTTTCTAGTACTCAAACCTCATTGGTCCGATAACATTTTTTGATCCTTATAAGAAACATGGATCGATCGGAATTTAAAAAAAAAACTTTTTGTGAAAATGGCCCATTTTCTTGCTGTTTTTTTTTTTTTTCAAAATCAGTGTAAGCGGAACAAAATTTCTCAACAAAAAAAAAAGGACTGTCTCCTGAAACCGTTGTTCTGTAACTGCAATGGATAAGGTACCTACCCTTAATGCCCCGTCTAAACCCAGGTAGCATTTTTACGTCATTATGTCGTCCGTTTACGGTACTGCTCGACGTAAGAGACGTCATGTCTTGACGTCGGGGACTCCCATCAGATGACGTCAATTTGCCTTAAGACATGACGCTAAATCGACGTCACCAGGACGTTCCGTTGAGTACCAGACTAAACGAATAAACTACGGGCCCTAAAATGACCTTGGGATGACTTAATTTTTTTGCCGCAGATGTCATTTTGCTACCTGGGAAAATTCCAGCCTGTATAATATGTTTAATTTATTAGTAGTATATTCTGTCGCTACTAAAATTACTATTTATTGTACACGAGAAACATCCGAATTTTCTTTGACTAGACCTACGTGGTCCGTAAAACATTTATTTTTATTATAAAACTGCTTTCCCGAACAAATCTGTAGCAAGCAATCAGCATTTAACTAAAAAGCAATATACCACTGGATTTTGAGCATTATTTCCTTGCCAATAAGAGTTAAGATGACTGCAAATCCAGGTGAAACCAAATCAGGTTAACTTCCCAAGCCCTTTTCTTGGGAAAGTGACCTGTGATTGGCCAATTTGGATATTGCGCGCGCAACCGTAATAGTGTTTTTAAGTTTGTTTTCAGCTACACAAAATTCATTGCTTGTTTGACTCTATAAGAGTCGTTTTTCTATCAGTTTTATGGAGCAATGGATGTGGAATGGAAAAAAGTGTTGTAAAAATCCCTTTTGGAATCAGAGCGCTTCTTTCAATGCAGGAGAGTCTATTTAGTTGAGTTTCACAATTCGTTGCATTTAGATACGAACATTTAAAATGTAACAAAAAACATACTTTTAATTTTCAAAATGTTTAGAAAACGCGCGTGCCTTAATATTAGTGCTTTTATTATTATTATTATAAAACATGAAATAAAGAGATTTATTTAGTAATAATAAAAATAAATGTAAAAACAAAGAATATGTGCCTAATTTTTTCGTAGCAAAAACAAAAACCGCGTCGTACATTTTGAAAAATTTGAAATAGGAACGTTACGTCATTTCGTATACATTTTGGAGTTTTATTTTTAAATCAAAATGGCGAATGTGGGCAAAGTGTTGGCTACCATAAAGGCAGTGATAACTCGATTAGTTTTTGCTTGCCACAGTATTATTGCAATATGGCAAGTAACTGTATTCAAAGACGATATGGAATACTGGTATTTAGCATCGCCGATATTGCTGTTGATTTTTGAAGGCGTTTTTACGTTAACTATCAAAGAAAATCAGGAATGGAAATGGTAAGTGTTGGGAGAAATTTATGATTTTATTTAAAGAGCACATGAACACTTATTATAAGTATTCTTTTTTGCATAACAAATGCACCAAACAAATAACATCGTTCATTGTTTGGTTTCATTAATTAATAAACCACCTTAAATGAGGGTAGATTTTTTTTTAAAGCAATTCGTTTTGCTTGTGGTTTGAGTAAAACAAAAACTTTTTACAAAAAAAAACAACAGACTTCAAAAAAATAAAAGAAGAAAAATAACTTTAATTTTGGAATTCGGTGTCTTTGGTTCTGTATTTTCGTTTTTTGCCACCGAATTCCAAAAGTAAAGTTATTTTTAGGTTGTTTTTTTTTTTTTTTTTGAAAAGTTTAAAAAAAATCCCTTTTTAGTTGTGGTACCTACCCCACACCAATTCGTATACCACAACAGTAACAGGAAATATTATAACATCATGAACATACACCGAGTGGATTAAATACCAATTAAATTAATTAATAATAACTGCTGTAAATTGTTGAGGAATTCCCTCGAATGTCTATGGTCTCCATCATCAGACCTGTAATATAATATAATATTATAATATTAATATTTAATATAATATTATAAATTAATATTTAATATAATATAAATGTGAAAGTAACTTTGTCTGTCTATCTGTCTGTCTGTCTGTCTGTCTGTATGTTACGTTTTCACGCCTAAACCGCTGAACCGATCGTCATGAAATTTGGCAGAGATATAGCCTGGGATATGGAGAAGGACATAGGCTACTTTTTTACGCGATAACCGACATCCACGCGGGCGGAGCCGCGGGAAAATGTTAGTAACACATAAAACCCATATGAGTGCAAAGTTCTCATCAATACAAATTAATCAAGCTCAAACACCAGGGGCCCAAGTCTACTATTTTTATAAATTCGTCATTCCAACACGATGCCATTGTCATTTTGCTAAAAGTTCGTGATCTGCTAAATTCATAATGGTCGATCATTGGTCGGTCAATGGTCTCGTAATAGAATTGTATTACAATGGCATTTTGAACATTTACTCATGCTAGATTTCATTATAAATATTTTTACATATTATTTATAAGTGTTAGAGCAATCTGAAGTAGTAGGAAGTTGGAAGTTTAGTAGGAAGTTTAATTTGTCATTATGTACGAGATAACCAATTCTTTCAATAGAGCGTCAGTGGCTGACCATTGGAAAGTCATAATGACGCCATTATATTAGTAGATTACCAAACTTGTCAAAATCAACAATTATGAAATTAATGATAGACCATTCTGACACTATTGTAATAGCACACTTGAGGCCCAGGTAATTACTGTAAATCGTTGAGGAGTTCCCTCGACTGTCTTTCGGCTCCATCATCAGATCAACTCCAGATCTTCATTAAATAGTAGTGCATTAAAATACTTAATGAAAATTTTTTACAAATGCACTAGTCACCACTACGATTTTCGAAGGTTCCCCTCGATTTCTAGGGGATGCCATCATCAGATCCTGGTTTCCTTATCATGGTAACACCCTTGGGATATCTCCTTTCCAACAAAAAAAGAGAGGTCGAGAGCGAAGTCCATTTAAGTCCGTTGATTTGTGTTCTCACGCCTTAAAAGAATAGTTACTTTCAGGATTATGGCCGTATCCGTTGTATCCATTCGTCATGGACCTGAATTAATATTCCTCCACTGTCATCTTGTAGATAATTGTGATCTCTAACAGCAGAAGAAAAAAAAATTGGCAGTTATAACGACTGCCGACAGAAGTGAAAACACAAAACTTTGGAATAACTGTTCTTTTATACATTAGCTCATGGAAAGCGTTCGGTGACGATGACGCGAGTTCCATGATTTTTGTTCACCTAAAAAGTACACATATACACACAGTATACCTACATATAGCTCATGGAAAGCGTTCGGTGACGATCGCGAACCCATAAGTTTTTCCCCTACCAAAAGTGCTCAACCCTAGTAGCATTTTTTGTTGGCATTGAGTTGGTCATTTTACTTCAATATTATTCACATTATGTATTGAAAATCCCATCAAAATAAACGTCTATGATGATGTAATGTCCGTCGGGTTTAACATTGTTAATATCGTAAAACATATTATTTTCAACCCAAAATTAACGAAATTCACGGCACAATTTACTCGCGCTCAGCTGCCACCTCTAAAACAAAAATGCACGCTCGGTGAATCTCGCCTTAAGCCCATTATTGCTTGTCGTTATACGGGATAATAAAAGTAAAAACTATATTTCAAACAAACTTTCAAAAAATACTTATTTATTCACTAAAACAATATATTATTATATTTTTTTTAATTTTTTTAAATTCTACTATGAGTTTGCTCTTGACTTTAGTCTAGGTCTGAATGACAGAGACAAAGTCTACGATGGAGTGAGCTTACCCAGGCCGCTTTCCGAATTGGCTATAATCGCTCACAGCGCTCACATCGTCTCACATGCGTTCCGATTAAGGCCGCTTTCCGAATTGGCTATAATCGCTCACAGCGCTCACATCGTCTCACATGCGTTCCGATTTAGATATTACGATTATGACAGCCGAGGGCTGTCAACAACTCGGAACGCTCGTGAACGCGCTCACGGTGCTCACGCAATGTCAAAACGATATTAGAGTATTTCTCTGTGTATACACCAAAAATTTGTTCTTCTTAGGTTAGGTAGCAACTGTAGCCAGAAGAACAATTTTGAAAATGCCACGATACGATAAGATGCGACTCAAAACAAAACAGCACACTGTCATTTTTGACAGCGCTCACGGCGATAATAGTAAAAGGCATGGTCGGCGTTATCGCAAGATGGCGAATGTCATGACGTCATCTATGACGTTTCACGGGACAACGTTATCGCGCTCACGCTAATTCGGTACGGGTTTTAGCACGCGAATATCGATATTATCGCAACTCGGAACGCAGGGCCAGAAGAAGCCTTATTATTAACATAACCGGGATATTTACCATGTTTATTCATTTTTCTGAGTTCCCGATATTTCGGCGCTGTTGCAAGCACCATGATCACGGATAAACTGAAGTCACTGCGGGTGGGTAGACCGTTTTGTCTGCTCATAAACACCCACCCGCAGTGACTTCAGTTTATCCGTGATCATGGTGCTTGCAACAGCGCCGAAATATCGGGAACTCGGAAAAATGAATAAACATGGTAAATATCCCGGTTATGTTAATAATAATGTTAGTGACCATGACAGTTTAAAAACTTATATCAGAAGAAGCCTGTTCACTCTCACTTTGAATAGATTAGGATTGTATGCGTTCGGAAACACAGACGCAGGCAGAGAGTTCCACGTGTCGTGGAGAAGTCCGATGGTAGAAGGGGGCCGGTGGAATGAGGTCGTGGAGTTCATGGGCACACTCTCCGAAGTACAATCTGTAGAAGATCGACAAGCAGGCAACCTTGCGGCGATGAGCCAAGCTGTGAAGCTTGGCATCCACCAGTTTTACGTCGCCAATGAGCTCTGCGTTCCACCGAGTCAAGCGCAGCAAGTTGGTACTTTGCTGAGCCATCCCAAAGGTGGCTGCAATACTCCATGCAGGAACGGACTTGTGCTTTGTAAAGGGTTAAAAGCTGTCCAGGCGTAAAGTATCGCTTCACCCTATTTAGGACGCCCAGTTTCTTGGCCGCAGTTTGAGCTTTGCACTCGATGGTGGAGCCGAAGTTGAGACCAGATGTCAACTCCATGCCTAGGAGCTCGAGCCGATCAGTTACAGGAACAGATGTACCCCGAAAAGTAGGAGTTTGATCAAAACGACTCCTTTTAGCGGTAGAGAGATATTAATAACATTAATAACGTGTTTTTGCAAAATAAACCAGTTTGGGCCTATCAAGAATTTGAACGCACATGTATTTGGGGGGGGGGGGGCAACCATTAAATGAAGCTGTGTGTACCTAAATCGATCATTATTTCATTAAAAATCGATTTTACAGGACCAAATATGAAATAGATTTTTTTACAGTTAAGGCAACGATAACCGACTTTTAATGATTTTATTCTGAAGATCACGTCTAAACGAGTAGTGTTAATGATTTGGAAAAAAATATATGTTAAATTAGAGCATTTTCTTAATAACTTAATATGTGAATATTTTAGATTATGTTTATATTACATAGTGAAATTAATTTGTAAAGTTATGTCTAACGCGAGTAAAAAACTGAGAATCACGCAAAATCTATCAAGCGTATTTTTCTGAAACCTTCACTTTTTTAAAGATAATTTAACTATTGATCATTTAGTATACGTGTTTTATTAAAATATATATTGTTTTATGTATAATAAATAAATAATTCGTCATATTTGGGACAGCGCTCTTGGGCGAGTCCTATTACTGGCTGGACGTACGACGCGTTGCGTGAGTTCAATACAGAACACGCAAGCTAACCACTCAAGGTCACTGGCATATATCTAACTACCATTCATACTTGACTTGCTAAGTTAAACTTTGTCTAATACGAACCCTCTCCTAAAACAATGTATTTAATACAAATCGCCCCTCAATCTCGTCACACATGATTAGTATTTCACAAAGCGGGTAAATGTTGTAACCTTTATGTTAGCTTCCCCGCGAAAGGGTGGAATTTAATGGCGGATCGATGATAACCTGGAAAGAACATGTCTGAATCTTTGAACTTTCATCAATTTATTTTGTAACAAATAAGTTAAAAAGTCGGGCCGACTCAATTTAGATTGACAGTCCGGTGATGAGTGACCATCTTTACATACCGAGACTCCTCCGTGCCTCGGAAAGAATTCGTGGATCTTTGACAGTCGTTAGGGCTTCTAACCACCCGTCAGAAGCTCTGACCTGTCAACGATGTCGACTGGTCTGGTAATGTACCTAAGAGACTGGCGGCATTGCCACGTTGTATGGCAATATTTAGCCTCTGGCCAAAGAAAAATCCAGCCCTTGGATCACGGGAAGTGCCAACCAGAGCAGTTTGCAGATTTCATTGAATAGGGGTCCAAGTCTGCTATTTTTATAAATTCGTCACTCCAACACGATTCCATTGTCATTTTGCTAAAAGTTCGTAATCTGCTAAATTCATAATGGTCGATCATTGGTCGATCGATGGTCTCGTAATAGAATTGTATTACAATGGCATTTTGAACATTTATTCATGCCAGATTTCATTTATATATATTTTTACATATTATTTATAGTGTTATAAGCAATGTGAAGTAGCAGGAATTTGGAAGTGTAGTAGGAAGTTTCATTTGTCATTATGTATGAGATTACTAATTCTTTCAATGGAGTGTCAGTGGCTGACCATTGGAAAGTCATAATGACGCCATTATATTAGTGGATTACCAAACTTGTCAAAATCAACAATTATGAAATCAATGATAGACCGTGAGTTTTTGACAGATTTGCTATACAAACACTGTCAAATACTCACAATGGCGAGACCATTCTGACACTATTGTAAAAGCAGACTTGAGGCCCTGGAGCATTGTAATGTTCCAAATTCAAAAAACGCTCCTGCAATGGATTTGATTTTCTTTGTCCGTAAATTCGATACTTCGCGTGTTCTTTTTTCGAAAATAATGACAACAATTCCATGCATGTTTGAGAAAAATATATTATGTTAAAAAAAGTGTAAAGAGCATTGACATATATATTACTGCGTAAGGACTGGGCGGACCGCATGTTATAATGACGCCTCGAACTTGGTCCCAAAATGGTCTTCCCTATAACGAAGTGAACTAGAACGCGTTCGGCTGTCTTCGGGAGCGGTCGTAAAATTTTACAAGCAAAAATGCCAAGTTGTGTCGTGAAGGGTTGCGTGAACTACGACAAAAAGCACAATAAAACAATTGATAACATTTCATATCACCGATAAGTTAAAAATATGTAATTATATCAACTTCTAACATTATTTAAAACAATTTTCTTTCTAATTTGTCTCAACGTTTGGCAAAGACGACGCGAAGCCGCGTTAAAGTGCGTCATAACATTGCAGCGGCGCGCGTTTTTAACCGATGAAATGAAATGATTTATTATTATTACTATATGATTTAATTATGTATAAAATTATTTTTATTGTTTATTAAAAGCAAATTAAAATGTGTTTTTATGTACTTACTGCTAAATAATCTGTAAGTACAGTGAAATACGTATTTATTTTGCAGATTTCCTTCTGATTCCGTGCGAAATAAAGTTTGGAGTCGTGTCATAAGTTAAAAAAAAATAAGTTTAAAAATATTGTTTTATTCGAAGGCCAATGAAAATTTTATGACACAAACAAACTGCAATAAATATAAATTTCTAAAAATAGAAGTTTTTTTTATTTCTTTGTACCTCGAAAAATACCCGCTCTTACAAGTTTGCGTCTAGGAGCAGACCACGCCGATTGACATCGTAGTTCATAGTAGTTCTAATAGATGGCGTTAGTGTTTTTGTATGGCGACCGTGTCTGGCAAACGTTCGGACGACCGTATCTTTACTATTTATATCAATGGTAAAGAGTTATAATTTTACTTAAAATCATTACCAGCTATATTAAAACCAGGGGGCCAAGTCTACTAATGTACAAACGTTGCAATGGTCTCTTCATTGTGAGTTTTTGACAGATTTGCCATACAAACACTGTCAAATACTCACAATGGCGAGACCATTCTGACACTATTGTAATAGCAGACTTGAGGCCCTGTTTTGCTGACAATTATAAAAATGACTGATTTTTAGATTAATAAATAAACAAAAAATATTAAAAAAATATGTTTTTTTTTTTTCATTGAGATTCCAGACTGGTATTCTCAAAATTGAGTTTCATTTATGAATCGACCGTACTAATTGAGATTATAAAAAATCGATGTCCCGATTTGAGTCTAAAAATTAATGGTCACGTTAGTAATTCTATAAGGGTTCCGTTTCTTCCTTTTGCGGTACGGAACCTCAAACAAAACACACATTTCTACGTCAAAATATAGAAATAAATGCAAAACAAAGTTATTTCGCCACGTCGCGCGTCGCCCCCATCGTTAGGCAATTTGGGTGCGTCAGGAAACGGATGACACGTTAAGTGAGCGATTGTCTGATGCTAATGTTTCTCCTAATCAATCGACTTGTGAACCAACTATGTTTGGAGTCAAATGACAGTTTGATAAGCTGTAAAGGAACTTTGGCTAGTTCATTTGTTTTTACTCCATTTGAAAATAAGGTTCGATATTTCAATAAACCTTTTTTTCAACACATTTGATCAAAAAATGCATTTACGCAGCCTGTATACATTGCTCGAAAGTTAAAAATTACGCACCGTACAACGGAACGTGCGGTAAAATAGGTACTCTCACCTAAGTACCTATTTTACCGCATACCCCGTTGTATAGCACCGTGCGTATTCTTTACGGTTTTTTTTATTTCCATAAAAATATTTTACGTCACACCTGGCCATAATGTGAGTTTTACCGCACGCTACGCGTACAGTAAAACTCGCATTGTGGCCAGGCGAAGACGTAAAATTGTGTACTCACCACGGGCAGTAAAAAAGAAAGTCCTCTATTGCATATTTACAACCCTCGTCTGCGGCTCGGGTCACAAATACCTGCGATTTCGGGCTTTCTTTCTTTTACAGCCCTTGGTAAGTAATGTACTATTTCAACACATTTGCTCAAAAATGCATTTACGAAACCTGTATACATTATTCGAAAGTTAAAAATTACGCACCGGACAACGGAACGTGCGGTAAAATAGGTACTCTGACCTAGGTACCTATTTTACCGCATACCCCGTTGTATAACAACGTGCGTATTCTGTACGGTTTTTTTTTTATTTCCATAAAAATATTATAAAAATTCCAACAAGGAGTTTCTCATTACGAGAATAAATAAGCTGACTGATCGAACCTCCTTGAAAGCGCTTTTGCTCAATACGTTTGTTTCACTTTAAATACTAAAGAGTAAATGAAACGAAAGATGTAGTTCTAATTTTCACCACGTGCATGTTACGCCATTTGCAAATTCGCGCCATTTTCATATTAGAAACGTCAAAGATAGACTTTCCGACTGATAAACAAAATAATAAAAAGTGAGGAATCTGATATTAATATGGAATCTACTCCACCTGATATTTTGATTGAGACGCAAATGGCAGAAAACGGTGTTTGGCCGCCAAAATCGCGAGAGCGCTATTTAATGATTTACAATAATTGTATAGCATGGAAGACTCGAAAAAATACTCAATCATTCTCTGAAAATGTTTTGATGGCATATTTCAATGAATTACATGTGAAGTATAAGCCGTCCTCAATGTGGTCAATATATTCAATGTTAATAAAAAGCACTCTATTTCATTACAAAGTGTACTGTTTTCTCGCAAATGTGTTGAAAAACGTTGTATGACACGTGCAGAAATTGGTATTTACAAACTCGTGACAATGGTAAGTACATTCGTCTACTCGTTTGTAAAAACCAACTTACCGCACTAGTATCATAAATAACTATTACAGTTCGTTCAACTGATTTTGACTTCTATTGCCGTAATTGTATAAAAGTTATTTATAATACAAGTATCAGATAACTATTTATATAAAGATATTATTAATTGTATCGGCAATAACGCGTACATATGAAATGCTTCATTGTATAGTTAGGTATTGAGATAGACTCATGATAGCACAAGTTTAAACCTTAGTGGTTTTTGGTTGCTATTTATTAAGTAATCCTGTGTTCTTTTGTATAAATGATAAATAAATTTAAAATTTTTTTTTAAAAAAGATGTGCTCCTGGGGGGAATTTTTGCGCCACTTCTTCCCATGCTAAAGCACGAGAAAGTGGTGAAAGGCGGGTGTTTTGGGGGACTGTCTTATGTAATTTTGATGTTCGAAAAGTGCTGATTCTTAACCTAATTTGAATAAATGATTTTAATTTTGATTTATAAAATTATGTTCCAAGCAGCAAGTTGAAATTAATAAATTATGTGAATAATGCTGCGGCCGTTTTTGAATGTAGTGAATCGTAGCCACTTTTATTTCTTTTCAAAGTCAAAGTCAAATCATTTATTTCAAATTATCCATATTAATATTATAAATGTGATAGTAACTCTGTCTGTCTGTCTGTCGGTCGGGCGTTTTCACGCCTAAACCGCTGAACCGATCGTCATGAAATTTGGCAGAGATGTAGCCTGTGATATGGAGGACATAGGCTACTTTTTTACTCGATAACCGACATCCACGCGGGCGGAGCCGCGGGCAAAAGCTAGTAGGCACATAAATGGCACTTTTGAACGTCAAAATTAATTGATTCTATTTGCCCCTTCCAAAAGGTAGTTACGTATGGAGAAGAATGGCCAAGAAACTCCATACTTACTCTTTTAAAATGTTAACAATATTTGTATACAGTAATTATTAATTATATGTGAAGACAATGCACTTACCTAGAATAAAATTACTATACCACAATAGGTAAAAAGAATGAAAAGTGAAGCAAAGACAGACAAATTAATTATGCGTTACATAGATGCATGGTGCTCACATATTTACAAACATTGTAAAAGTAGATGATTTCCCTAAAATTTTAACATTTAATAGCCTATGTCAGTGTGTGAGTATATTAATCACATAAAATAAAATTAATGTCATAAAAAATATAAATTATACAATTAAATTAGCAACCTGTTTGATTTTGTCTAGACTCTAAATAAATTGTCCTATGGAGCAGGACTAGCATGTTTCCAAGCATTCTTATCTTGGTTATAATCCTCTAATTTGTAATATGCTAGTTTACAAAGTGTGCTTTTAATATAAGTTTAAAATTTTCTTTCATTAATTGTACCTAATATATCAGAAGATATTTTATTGTAACATTTAACACAGTACCCCATAAAAGATGTACGTACTATAGACAATCTGAAAAATGGTTGATCTATTTTATCTTTATTTCTAGTATTAAAATTATGTCTATCACTGATTTTATTAAAAAGATGTAGATTTTTTCTTACATAAGTACATAATATTTTCATAAATGAATTGGTACCGTCATAATATTAATCCTTTTAAACAGTTCCCTAAGACTTTAGTTTTCTCTGTTAGTTTTAATCTGGTATGGCAGTTAGTGAGTAATTAATGCGGGCTACCCTAATGTCCTTTCTTTGGTATTGTTCGTCGAATCGTTGAGCTCCTTAAGCTGCACGATTTTTTTTCATTTTTTTTTATTTTACGATGTGTTTGCTCTTGACTCTATACCCAAAGTCTCAAATTCAGATTATTTATGTAAACTAGGGGGATAACATATCAAAAAAATATCTTCGTAATGGTAATTCACATAAAATGGCGAAAAAAAGGATCCAGTTTCTTTTAAGTACTGAATTTAAGAAATAATAATTAAAAAATAATCGTACCGTAATAATTTTTATTAATTTTCGGTGTTAAACAAAGCTATTAAAAAAAAGGAGATTTTATGGTATAAAATATTTTAAGATACTGGTAACAATGCAGGAGATCCAAACATTTTCACATTTTTTACATCTTCAACAATACTAGCATCACAACTCTCATTCATAGATTAATATTGTATGTAGCATATCTCGCCATATTTTGGATGAAAACGGCTGTAAACTGTTTCGAGTGAAAATCGATTTTGGGAGGCCTACGTCTAGCAGTGGACTTAAAAGGGCTGATTATGACGATCATAGGCCGACACACTACATAAAACATTGTTTGGCAACAGTATTTTGTTTGCATAGTTCTTATAATTAATTCACTTTAATTTCATAGATAATTATTTACAAAAAAAATATGATAGAATGTTTCGTACCACTGTCCTGTCATTTTGACAGTGACATTTCTTGACATTAATTTGTTTACATAAATTATCTGAATTAGAGACTTTGGGTATAGTCTAGGTTAGAGGTGACAGAGACAAAGTCGACGATGGAGTGAGCTTACCCAGAAGAAGCCTGTTCACTCTCACTTTGAATAGATTAGGCTTGTATGCGTTCGGAAACACAGAAAAAATTGGTTGTCTCTAAATTTGGTTTACGGACGATAGTTTAACGTGACAACATCATAACAAAACATTGATGCGGCGCAAGCGTACAATAAGCGTAACAGGACAACGATCGTAACGGGACAATGAGCATAACGGGACAATGAGTCATCCTTTTTCGTGCATGCGGCCGGCATTCATCGAATTATTAGACGACGTGACGTCAAAAAAAAAAAATGCGTGCACTTACTGGACAGGTCCACTCACTCTGTGTGGTTCTTTCCTCAAAAAACCATTTCAGATACCAATTTACATGGTCTTCACATGATCTGAACAAGATTATGTCTGGACTTGAAAAGAGACTGTGACCTCTGAGTTTCTTTCGGCCTTTCTTCTCAGAGTAGTCAGATAGGAACGTCGACCTCTCTAGTTTAAACATATGATTGACATGTAAAAGTGTTTGTCCAACTACAAACCTATACTTACAGAATAGTGTATTATATCGAGGGACTAAACGAAGCCATAATATACCAGAGGTGGTTTGACTCCCGAGCGTGCGAGGGAGTCAATGAAACCGAGGGTATGTTAGTTGGCGTTTAGTCTCGAGGTGCAAACTGTACTTTTCATTTTGAGTGCGAGAAAAATAATCAATTTAGTACAAAAACATTTAATCTCCAATCCATAAAACTTTCGTAAGTTTTTAGGTAAATCTTCCGCGATTTTGGCGGCAAAAGACTATCTATTATGTCTTTTGCTCTTTGCTCGACGTCAAACTCTTCACTGTCACTGGACATTCTTAATAAATTCACTCATTCATTCAAATTCTGAAATTTTCGCGGTCAGTTTTTTCTTCTAAACCAGTCACAGATTAACAATTTAAAACACATGGCGCCATCACTTTCTTTGCGGAAAAACCATGGAACTAAAACTTTCAACATTTTCGCAATGAAGATGGTCCACACTCCACAGATAATAGTATATTCACTGGCTGTTTGAGTTTGTCTATGTCACATGAAGGAAATTAAAAAACTAATTACTTTTCACTCCCTAGAGACTAAAGTGGTGACTTTAGTCCCGCTTCGTAGGGCTATATTGGCGTACTTTTAGAGCATGAGAAGTGAAAATAAATTTATTATTTATCAGTTACGTGAAGACATTGTTCTGTCCCCAGGTTCTGCCCCTCAGTATTCATCTACCTGGGCCTGGTCGTGCCTGCGATATGGCTGCTCGAGCTACACAAGGTGGACCTCCGGCTTCATAAGAAGATTGCCAACGACACTTACGTTGAGGTATGCTATGTATGTACTGTGTGTGTCCTGTTTGATTTTCAGTGCGTTCCGAGTTGCGATAATATCGATATTCGCGTGCTAAAGCCCGTACCGAATTAGCGTGAGCGCGATAACTATGTCCCGTGAATCGTCATAGATGACGTCATGACATTCGCCATCTTGCGATAACGCCGACCATGCCTTTTACTAATATCGCCGTGAGCGCTGTCAAAAATGACAGTTGTGCTGTTTTGTTTTGAGTCGCATCATAGCTTATCGTGGCATTTTTAAAATTGTTCTTCTGGCTACAGTTGCTACCTAACCTAAGAAGAAGAAATTTTTGGTGTATACACAGAGAAATACACTAATATCGTTTTGACATTGAGTGAGCACCGTGAGCGCGTTCACGAGCGTTCCGAATTGTTGACAGCCATCGGCTGTCATAATCGTAATATCTAAATCGGAACGCATGTGAGACGATGTGAGCGCTGTGAGCGATTATAGCCAAGTCGGAAAGCGGCCTTTGTATGCTTTTCAAAATCAAAATCAAAAGTCAGTACTTTTCGAACGTCAAAATTAAATAAGACTGTTCCCCAAAAAAGTCCGCCCTACGAAAGAAAAAGTTCTGGTCAAACTAGGGTGACGCGCGTCCATGTTTAAATGATTAGAAATCCTAGCGACTATATTGAGTTGGGCATGCAATATCGGAAGGTTCTCAATTCCGGAACTGAGTTCCAATACTGGAGATCTGATTCCGGAATTCCGGAACTAGTAACTTTTAAAGTTTGTTTCAAATCAAACAAGATTTATAATTAAATCAGTCTTTTAATCATTTTTAGTAACAAATTAAACATCTTTCTCCCTTATTACTCTAATTAAACATTGGCCGTCTAGCGGCTTGTGGAAAGTTCCACAGACTAGTTTGGTTGCGTTTATATAAAATAATAATTAAAATATCAAAAAATTATGAATATCGGAATTCCGATATTACTCCTCTAAATTCCGGAATTCCGGAATGCATGCCCTCATTTTGAGCACCAGTTTGACCACCTCACTTACCTAATATAAAGCTACCATTTACTGGGTACCTCTTTCATTGACTTGAATGTGCCCTGGCGGCTGAGAGTATGTCATGCTCACTCTAAAGTCTCGCTGATGGTGGCGTGTGTGTTGGATCATTTAGCCCCCTTCAAAATGGTTGAGCTGAATTGTGCTAATCCATGCGTCATGTTCGTGAACGGGCGCCGTCAGTAGGGACTGGTCATCTCTTAGCTGCCACGGCTTATTTTAATTTAATATTTGAATGTTTTTTTTTAATCTATTTATTTCGCATTATTAGAAAATTCTAGACACTTACCGAGGTTGCTAATTGAGCCGTTTTTCATAATTCCTTCTCAGTCAGAGATAATATTTTTTAAAGGATTGGGCTCATAATGGAAGCGCAACGCTTGATGCGCATGATGGCGTGAAAGCCATCTATTTTCGCTTCTGCGAACATGCCGGAAGCACTGCAGTAGCGCGGCAGCTCCATAAGCATTATTGTATTGTACGCGCAGAGCACCGTATGCCCTCTGCGAGTAGTTGACCCACAGCCACAGACTACATGTATAAAACGACTGACAGTACGCAGTAAATAATGTAGCCATTACTTCTCTCGTGCATTTTGCAAATCTGCGAGCCAAATTATGGCAGCGGTCAGCCAACGCCCTGCGCTCACGCTCAATGTCTAGACTGTTTTGCGGTCTTCGGAAACCCAGTGGCTCAGATACTTGAAATCAGTGACTTGCTTTAAGGAACTTCCGCAAAGTTTCTGCTGTGGTTGAATCGGGTACGTTTTAGTGCCTGCTTTAATTAAGAGCGTAGCGAGGAAACGATACGAAATGCGAAATAATTGCGTTCGTTTGATCCCTTGCTGTATCGTTATTACTTAACTTTTAGTTATGCAATTAATATGTAAGATATTTAACAATAATATAAATCGTACACTTTATAAACACGATTACGTGTAGTTTTTAGATTCGTTTTTTAGATTCTACGCGCATTGCAATTTATTTTATACTTTACATACATATTTAAAAGCCCTTACAATGACATGCTTTGATTTTGCTATCAAGCCGATTTCAAGAGCCCTTGAGTCAAGTGTGAATCAAGTATTTTTGTGAAAAGCTATGAAGTGATCCTCCATAGTAAAATAATCCCCCGGTAATACACTGATGTAATAGTATGGTAGATATATACTACTACTAGCTTTTTCCCGCGGCTCCGCCCGCGTGGATGTCGGTTATCGCGTAAAAAAGTAGCCTATGTCCTTCTCCATATCCCAGGCTATATCGCTGCCAAATTTAATGACGATAGGTACAGCGGTTTAGGCGTGAAAACGTAACATACAGACAGACAGACAGATAGACAGACAGACAGACAGAGTTACTTTCACATTTATAATATTAGTATGGAGTATGGCTATGGATAGTGTATCTATTCATACACGAAATATTTTGAGAGATACACCTATAGGACATAAAGAAGCCATTAAACGATTCTTTTTTAAATCTAAGTCTATTATTTAAAATTATATCCAAGTAAATTTAAAGTTTATTTAAATTTACTTGGTATGATGTTCAATTACCAAAAGGCACCGCGCTTACATGCCGCCACCGTCGCCACATTGGAACGAGTGTATAGAGGTTGGACTTAGGCATTTCGGAGAAATAAAAGTCTAATTTTGAAAAACTAATAATGCCATCGTATTTAGCTATCAAATGCCTTCAAATCTTGTACTGACGAATTTCTTTCTATCT
The DNA here is from genome assembly GCA_947523025.1 of Dryobota labecula. Taxonomy (NCBI): domain Eukaryota; kingdom Metazoa; phylum Arthropoda; class Insecta; order Lepidoptera; family Noctuidae; genus Dryobota; species Dryobota labecula. The sequence goes on from OX383314.1 coordinate 6,265,678, forward strand.
CTCGTATTTCAGGAGTTAATTAAGAAAATGTGAAATTTTACTATGAAAATGACTGTATCGAGCTCTCTGCCGCCTGAGTCCGGCCTCGTTTCAAGTTATGGCCTTTACTATCATATTACGCGTAGCAAAAGGTACATTTCATCCAAAGACACATGGTGCGCCAAACGTGCACCTTCTGACATATAGAGTGATGTATTTTTTTACTGAATCGAGCTCTCTGCCTCCTGAATCTGATCCTATTTCAAGTTGTGGTCTTGACTAGCATAATAAACATACCAAGAGCTGCATTTAGTGCTAAGACACATGGTCCGCAAAACGTGCACCTTCTGACATACAGGTTGATTATATATATTTTTAACAAAGAACATATTTTGTCCAAAGTATACTGGTTTCGTTAGACTTATAGTAATAAGATTCACACATGGACTGTTTTGCGGAATAGGTATTAGGAGTATCGATACAAAATATAACTCTGAGAACCTAATTAAATGTGATATAGATTATTCTAATTATTAGTTATTTATTCTAAATAAATAAATAAATTTATATGTATGTATGATAGTAAAGACCACAACGTAAAACAGCACCCTAATTGCGTAACACATTCAATCGGAGTTGGTTTCATTTTGACAGTTCAACAACATTCATTGCGTTATTTACGGTGTTGAGAAGACATTTTTTTCAAAAATATAAAGCAATGGTTTAGCAATTTGTTTCAGAATGATTCAAACTCCGATCGTTAATGAGTTACGCAATTAGGGTGCCGGATCAGATTCAGGAGGCAGAGCTCGAAACAGTAAAAACGTACATCAACCTATATATCAGAAGGTGCACGTTTTGCGCAACATGTGTCTTAGCACTAAATGCAGCTCTTGGTATGTGTATCATGGTAGTAAAGACCACAACTTGAAACAGGACCGGATTCAGGAGGCAGAGAGTTGGATTCACTCATTTTCATAGAAAATTTTCACATTTTCTTAATTAACTCCCGAAATACGAGAGATAGAAAGAAATTGGTCAGTACAAGTTTTGAAGGCATTTGATAACTAAATACGATGGCATTATTTGTTTTTCAAAATGAGACTTTTTTTTCTCAGAAATGCCTAAGTTCAAACTCCCCCATACATCACCCTATATGTCAGAAGGTGCACGTTTGGCGCACCATGTGTCTTAGCACTAAATGCTGCTCTTGGTATGTTTATTATGCTAGTCAAGACCACAACTTGAAATAAGATCAGATTCAGGAGGCAGAGAGCTCGATTCAGTAAAAAAATACATCACTCTATATGTCAGAAGGTGCACGTTTGGCGCACCATGTGTCTTTGGATTAAATGTACCTTTTGCTATGTGTAATACGATAGTAAAGGCTACAACTTGAAACGAGGCCGGACTCAGGCGGCAGAGAGCTCGATACAGTCATTTTCATAGTAAAATTTCACATTTTCTCAATTAACTCCTGAAATACGAGAGATAGAAAGAAAATCGTCAGTGCAAGTTTTGAAGGCATTTGATAACTAAATACTATGACATTATTAGTTTTTCAAAATTAGACTTTTTTTTCTCCGAAATGCCTAAGTCCAACCTCTCCCATACACTCGTTCCAATGTGGCGACGGTGGCGGCACGTAAGCGCGGTGCCTTTTGGTAATTAAACATCATACCAAGTAAATTTAAATGAACTTTAAATTTACTTGGATTTTATTTTAAATAATAGACTTAGATTTAAAAAAGAATCGTTTAATGGCTTCTTTATGTCCTATAGGTGTATCTCTCAAAATATTTCGTGTATGAATAGATACACTATCCATAGCAAAAAAAAACATTATTTTTTTCAAATAATAGAATTGTGTCAAAAAATTGTGTTAACAAAAAAAAAATTGCACACTGGTTAAAAACTTACCCTGTATGTTTTGATTCGTACCTTTGTAAAAGCAGTAGGCGCACTCCCTCTTGCAATATAACTGGCATAATGTGGTATCTCTGCTGCTGATGATGATGATGAAATCTTATATTTGTCATAAACTTTAAATCTCATTCTCAATTGCCTCCAGACGGACCTCCCGATTCCTGGAGCCACAAAGATCTCCACAAATATGTGGGTGACTCTCATAGAACAGTTCCTGATGCTGACTCTCATTGTGGGCCGGTGGCTGCTACCCAAAGGAGACCTCACAAGAGACCAGCTCAGTCAACTACTGCTGGTTTATATCGGTAAGTAACAGTAGTCTTGTGGGTGACTCTCATAGACAGTACCTGATGCGGTGGGCCGGATGCTGCTACCCAAAAGAAACCTTACAAGAGACCAGCTCAGTCAACTGCTTCTGGTTTATATCCGTAAATAACATTAGAGACATGGGTAACACTCATAGAACAGTTCCTGATACTGACTCTCATTGTGGGCCGGTGGCTGCTACCCAAAGGAGACCTCACAAGAGACCAGCTCAGTCAACTGCTACTGGTTTCAATCCGTAAATAATATTTAAGATACATGTGTGACTTTCATAGATAGTTCCTAATGCTGACTCTCATTGTGGGCCGGTGGCTGCTACCCAACAGAAACCTCACAAGAGACCAGCTCAGTCAACTGCTTTTGGTTTATATCCGTAATAGTACATTACTTACCAAGGGCTGTAAAAGAAAGAAAGCCCGAAATCGCAGGTATTTGTGACCCGAGCCGCAGATGAGGATTGTAAATATGCGATAGAGGGCTTTCTCTTTTACTGCCCGTGATGAGTACACAATTTTACGTCTTCACCTGGCCATAATGCGAGTTATGCCGTACGCGTAGCGTGCGGTAAAACTCACATTATGGACAGGTGTCACGTAAATAATATTAGAGACATGGGTGACACTCATCGAACAGTTCCTGATACTGACTCTCATTGTGGGTCGGCGGCTGCTGCCCAAAGAAGACCTCACAAGAGACCAGCTCAGTCAACTGCTACTGGCTTATATCAAACTTAGAAAAAAAAAAAAAACACATAAACCTACATGAGCACATATAAAACGTCAGAAGCTAGGTGCACGATACCAATTGGTCGGTAAGTTACAGTAAAGAAATGTAGGTGAATCTCATAGAAGAGTTCCTGATGCTGACTCTCATTGTGACCCGGTGGCTGCTACACAAAGGAGACCTCACAAGAGACTAGCTCAGTCAACTGCTCCTGGTTTATATCGGTAAGTAACAGTAGTCTTGTGGGTGACTCACTCACTCACTCACCCTCACTCACCTTCACTAACCCACACTCACCCTCACTCACATACCACTCACCCACTCACTCACTCACTCTCTCATTTTCTGATGTTGACTAAATGTATATTATGTATAGCTGCAATGACTGCGACGTCGTGTAGGTATACTAATGTATTCTCTTATCCCACCCAGGTACAGCGGCTGACATAATAGAATTCTTCGATTCCTTCAAAGATGAGAAGGTGGCGACGGAGAAGGTCTTAGTTCTCCTCACCCTGGCCATCTGGTCGTGGTCTCTGATGCAGTTCACCGTGGTCCTGACGGCCACGAAGAGTAGGAAGTCCAGAGGAACTGCTAATAGGTCCGACATGTATGTACGTAAAATATAACACCTGCACGCGATGCTCATAACACACTATAGCACTTTTTGTAAGTCGGTTGAGTGGGAGATGGGGGGCTCGGTTTTTTTAAGAAATCATATACAATGCGTCACTGAATTAATGCTCATAGGCACAAACACTTAAGAAATAATACATTTAAATTAACTAACATACTATTAAAATAAAAAAAGAATAACCTAACCTAACCTAACTAAAACTATGAACAAAATAAACTAAATTATGGCGTCAAAAAATTCCTCCGCATCGCTGTCAAATGGTAATGTACCCATGAGACTGACAGTAGCCTCAGGCCAATGTAAAAGCCAGCCATTGGGTCACGGGAAGTGTCAACCATATACAGGAAAAAAAAATATCTGTGCGCAAATTTTGACAAATTAAACGTGTTATTATACACCTATTTTTTATTTTAATATGTCTTAGTACAAAAAAATTAAGTTATTGTTAAAGAAAGATGTTTATTTTGAAACTGGTATAATGGATACTCGCTGCGCAACGCGAAGGCGGCGCGGTCAGTGAAGTGGAACGCAGTAGTAGGTACCTATCAGCGGTGCGCTTGTCCATTGATATTATTACGAATAGATTGTATCCATATTTTGCTGATTTCAAGTGGACAAAAAAAAAGTATTGAACAAATAATGGAATTGTGTTCTATAACTGATACTGAACCACCACAATTTTTTTTCGCATTGGTTTAAATTTATCCCGTATGCTAGCATTATAAAAAGTAGTTTGGTCAGAATCGTTTACTGAATCGATTTCTGTCATTTTTAACACACGTCATTATTTTTGGAGATACACTCCAAAAATAATTAAACATAAAAAAAAACTCACGCTTTTTTCCCACGGGGGTAGGCAGAAACTATAGAGCGCCACCTGCTACGCTCCTTACATACACCTTTTGCTTCGTTTACATTCGTACATCTGGGCCTCAAGTCTGCTATTACAATAGTGTCAGAATGCTCTATCATTGATTTCATAATTGTTTATTTTGACAAGTTTGGTAATCTACTAATATAATGGCGTCATTATGACTTTCCAATGGTCAGCCACTGACACTCCATTGAAAGAATTGGTAATCTCGTACACAATGACAAATGAAACTTCCTACTTAACTTCCAACTTCCAACTTCTTCAGATTGCTTATAACACTAATAAATAATATGTAAAAATATATATAAATGAAATGTGGCATGAATTGAAGACATGGTTGGCGCAGTGGTTAAGCGATTGACTGCTGCGGTGCGTGTCGCGGGTTCGATTCCCGCACGGAAAAAAATATTTGTATGACCTACAAGTAGTTGTTCCGGGTCTGGCTGTTTGTGTATGTGAGTTTAAATGTTTGTAAACGCACCCACGATACAGGAGAAATTACTAGTGTGGGGCAACGTTTAAAAAAATAAATAATAATGAATGTTCAAAATGCCATTGTAATACAATTCTATTACGAGACCATTGACCGACCAATGATCGACCATTATGAATTTAGCAGATTACTACTTTTAGCTAAATGACAATGGGATCGTGTTGGAATGACGAATTTATAAAAATAGCAGACTTGGGCCCTTGGTCATACATGCATGCCGGTTGCGAGTGCTACGCACCTGACCTTTCTGAAGAACATCACCAATTAGGTCACTATATATTCTCTTAGGGCTCCTCCAAAAATAATTAAAATTACGTAAATTACAGTCACACTGAGGCTGTACAGTCAAAACAAACCAAAATTGACGAATGGTCTACGCTAGACCCTTATAGGTGTGCAACTGTGTGCGTGCGTGGATTTGTAATGTGACCACAATTTTCTCTCACAATCAGGATAACTAATTTAATTAATAAATAGTATTTTATGCATAATAGTAAAAATTCAGTGTATGTATTATGATTATAAAATTATATTCTAATTTCGGTGTTTGGCGGTGTGCTTTAATTCCGTGACATGTTGTATACAAACTGTAAATTAATTGGACTTTTTTTTAGGGGTGAATTTTCCTATTCATGAATATGACCAGTATTTAAAAAAAAAAACGGGCCAAGTGCGTGTCGGACCACGCACAATGAAGGGTTCCGTACTTGGAAAGAATTTATACTAAGAACAAACTTAACATTGTTGTTGGTAAACATAGTCTCGCATATGTCATATATGTCGCATAATCATGGGTATCATACCTGTGCATCGCGCTGGTGATCCTCTTTGTCGTGATGTTCGCTGTCGGGTCAGGCTCTATTCCCTGGTTCTTAGTTACTGGTGAGTCCATTACAACATCTATATCTATAAAAACCGGCCAAGTGCGTGTCGGAACACGCACAATGAAGGGTTCCGTACTTGGAAAGAATTTATCCTAAGAACAAACTTAACATTGTTGTTGGTAAACATAGTCTCGCATACATTCCAACTGCAAATGTAAGTTCGTACGCACAATATCGAGAGATTTACCATGTTATTTTAAGACCATCGACTTCTTACAGATTTTCCTGTAATCTATAAGTATAGAACCATTTTCTGTATTTAAAAAAAAAATAGGCTCGGTAGTTTCGAAGATAAGGGGAGGGAATGGTCAATTTTCGTCGTATTTTCACTTATAACTTTAAAACAAATTATTTTAAAATTATTAAAAAAAAAAACATATTTGAGACCCTCACAGTTGATAAATGTCACACGGTACAGTTTGCAAAACTTTTTTTTTTAATTTTCTTGTTTGCCCCCCAAAACTGACCCCAATATTCTAAATTCATTTATTTACGGTTCACGTCCGTCTTTGGGTCACTTAAATTGATATGTATACCAAATTTCAACTTAATCAGTCCATTACATTCGGAGCAAATTGGCTGTGGCAGACGGACAGACAGACAGACACACGAGTGATCCTATCCCTAAAGGTTCCGTTTTTCCTTTTGATGTACAGAACCCTAAAAACGAAGTAAAAACAAATTGTACGCAGCAGCTGATTATCTTTGACACTTCAGACTTGGTCTCAAAATTTACGTTGTACAAAATGTTCATATTCATGATTATAAATTTACTAGGTACCTACCAACTTAAAATGTCCGTATATTTGTTTCAAGCAGATTGTATGATCCGTCATTAATTATACATACGGCATCGTCCATTAAACAAGGCTCGCAGTTATGAAATATGCCGAAGACAAATTGGCAACTGGGTAAATTTTTAGGGTTCCGTACCAAAATGATAAAAAGGAACCCTTATGGTGCGACTCAGTCTGTCTGTCCGTCTGTCACAGTTGGATATCTCAAGAACTACCAATGCTATCAACAAAAATTTGGAATAGTTTTAGATGGTTCTTAAAAATTTGAAGTGGGGTTACTAGGGCATATGAAAGAGCGCTATTTGCACATCGTCAAATATTATTTTAGGCCCCTTAATTTTCGACTATTGAAGAAAACGTAACCCCCCCCCCCCCCTTATATTCGAAGATTGCATAGAGAAAAATCTGAGATTATTCTGTGTGATAGAAGTTTATGAATAAAACAAGCTTTTGCCCGCGGCTCCGCCCGCGTGGATGTCGGTTATCGCGTAAAAAAGTAGCCTATGTCCTTCTCCATATCCCAGGCTATATCTCTGCTAAATTTCATGACGATCGGTTCAGCGGTTTAGGCGTGAAAACGTAACATACATACAGACAGACAGACAGAGTTACTTTCACAATTATAATATTAGTATGGATTACAGGAAAAATAAAGCGATGTCTCTAAATAGAACACTTTTTCTAATATTGCAGATTTAGGGTGTTACCACACCAATCGATCGATCGTCGATCGACATGGTCGACGTAAATTGATTGGTGTCTACTCCGTTAATTGGTGAATAATCCATTCTACCGTCGATCGATGGCATCGATTGACAATCGATCGATTGGTGTGTAACACCCTTAGGTCATCGCCATGATGATTTTTGAGGGTAATGACCCTCGGTGCGCGAGTCGTCCGACTCGCTCTTGACCGGTTTTTTTTATAATTTCACATCCAGGCGCCCTGACCAAATGGGTTAGTTTATGTATTATGAACATAACAAATCGCGCGCGAGCCGAGCGAGTGAAGCGAGCGGTGCCGCGGTAGCGGCCTGCAAGCTCCTTAAGGCGATATCCGACTTTTAATGATTTTATACTGAAGATCACGGCTAAACAAGTAGTGCTAATGATTTGGAAAAAATATACATAAATGTTAAATTAAAGCATTTTCTTAATAACTTAATATATGAATATTTTAGATTATGTTTCAAAGTCAAAGCATTTATTTCAAATAGGCACATAAATGGCACATAAAAGAACGTCAAAATTTACACGGAAATAAAATTGATTCTAGCTGCCCCTTCCAAAAGGTAGTTTCGCATGGAGAAGAATGGGCAAGAAACTCCACCGTTACTCTTATAAACTGTTCTACAATAGTTTGTATACATCAATTATATCATTATATGTGAAGACGATGTACCTAGAATACTTTATTTTAATTACTATACCACAACAGGTAATAACAATAAAAAATTAAGCATTGCCGAATAAATTAACCATGTGTTAGATACAGGTGCTCACATATTTACAAATATTGTATTATTTTGTACAAATGCAAAGTCAGTGTGCGAGTTAAACTTATCATAAAAATAATACATTATACATAAATTAGCAACCTGTTTGATTTTGTCTAGACTCTACATTGTCCTATGGAGCAAGACTAGCATGTTTCCAAGCATTCATGTAGGAATTTGTAAAGTTATGTCTAACGCGGATAAAAAACTGAGAATCACGCAAAATCTATTAAGCGTATTTTCTTGAAACCTTCACTTTTTTAAAGATAATTTAAGTATTGATCTTTTAATACACGTGTTTTATTAAAATGCCTTTTGTTTTATGTATAATACATTAATAATGCGTCATATTTGGGACAGCGCTCCTGGATGGGCGAGTCCTATTACTGGCTCGACGTACGGCGCGTTGCGCAAGGTCAATACAGAACACGCAAGCTAACCACTCAAGGTCACTGGCATATAACTGGGCCTTAGATAGATTTACATTTTCCTTTTGGCATATTTCATAACTGCTAGCGTTTTCAAACGGACGACGCCATTTGTAAAAGCGGAATCATACAAATTCCCTGCGACATATTCAAAGCTAACTAATTGACAGTTGTATGAAATGGCAAAACGAAGTGTGTCAATTTGATAAACAATTAATTTCCTTGACTGTACTACTGGAGTTACTCTTTCTTTTATTATCCCCCATCTTCCACAACGTCGATACCTATATGTATACAAATACGTAACTAGGGATGATGACCAAAAAATTTTTTTTTCCGTCATGTAGATTATAAAAAAATATTGGACACGTATTTTTTCTTTTTTTACGTAATCAAAACATTACGGCGATACATTGAGTTCAAATGTGGCATGACGTCACTTCTCAGTAGATTTTATACGTAGCTGTGACGTAACGAGCCGCCACTCCCCAAGTTTAATGTGTTTTATCTAAGTCATTTTTTATTAATATGATAAAGCAAAAAATACGTGTCTAATATTTTTTTATTATCTGATTGACGGATTAAACAGTTTTTCTTTTTTTTTTTACCCAGGACACATCCCTGTTATACATACTTTTACATTATTATCTTCTTTAAAAATTATTATTGTTATTCTATTTTTTTTTTTAAATTATTATTATGTGTTTAGTTTGTGATCTTCCTATGCGCGTCACAATAAATACTTTTTCTTTCTTTCTTTATTAACGAAGGTCGCTTACATACACGAAACTATACAGTGTTTGTCTTTATAATGTGCACGTATCGAAATGAGGGAATCTATGCCTAATTTTATCTATGGCAAAAATATAAAACAATCTAAATATTTTATTTTATATTGTATGGAATTTAAAAAAAAAATTGTTCCCAGTGTAAACAAAACGGTGTAACTTTTAAACTAAATGATCTATCACGATGAAACAAACTCCATAATGATTGGAAGTAATTAGGCGTCATCATAAAATAAAAATTGGAGAAAAAACTACCCTCAATTGAAAAGAAACATGTTTTTTTAGCAAACATCTGTTTTTTTTTTCATCATTTTTTACAATAATTGTAAAATTTCTCAATAAGGGGGCGGCTTATTGAGAAATTTTGAAATAAAAATTAAAAAATAAATTTAGTTTTTTTTTTTTTGTTTTTTTTCCGTAGATAAAATTAAGCATAGATTCCCTCATTTCGATATGTGCACATTATAAAGACTCGCACTGTATATAATTTATTAATGATATTTATTTTCAGGCTGTATCTATAAAACTACATTGCTTCGGTCTGGGAGATTAATGAAAAAATTAACTTTGTATTCAACTATCATATATATCACGCTTTGCAGCTTTTTTGTGTACCTACTTTTCACAATGGATTTAGGATGCTAGAAATAACCTTTGGAATGATGCAACAACAATAGGTAACATGTCAACTCTTCAAAATACGAATAAATATCAAGTTCATACGAGTATTATTAGGGTTTTTGACGTGACAACGTCTAATAAATCGATGAACGCCGGCTGCATGCACGAAAATGTCCCGTTACGCTCATTGTTCCGTTACGCTCATTGTCCCGTTACGCTCATTGTACGCTTGCGCCGCATCAATGTTTTGTTATGACGTTGTCACGTTAAACTATCGTCCGTAAATCAAATTTACAGACAACCAATTTTTACCTCAAAAGGGAAAAACAGTATCCTTATAGGATCACTCGTATGTCCGTCTGTCTGTCTGTCACAGCCAATTTGCTCCGAATCTATTGGACCGATTAAGTTTTTCACGTGACAACGTCCAATAAATCGACGAACGCCGGCTGCATGCACAAAAAAGTCCCGTTACGCTCATTGTCCCGTTACGCTCTTTGACCCGTTACGCTCATTGTCCCGTTACGATCATTGTCCCGTTACGCTCATTGTACGCTTGCGCCGCATCAATGTTCTGTTTTGACGTTGTCACGTTAAACTATCGTCCGTAAACCACCCTTACAGACAGCCAATTTTTGGTACACATACGAACTCCTGTGACCCAAACACGGACGTGTAACATAAATAAATGAATTTTTAATACAGGGGTCACTTTTGGGGGGTAAATTAGATTTTCAAAAAGTTTTGCAAACTGTACCGTGTGACATATCAAATGAAAGGGCTTATTAAGAAGGAGGAAGATGAGATTTATGATACTTGGAAGGCATTCCCAGCTCCGCGTCGGGAAAGCTCCGCAATCCAGTAGACAGGGCAGCTCCAAGGAACAGGCGTCAAGGCAGCTCCGAAGAAAAGATGTCACCGCAATCTCCGCAGTGTCGAGAAGTATACCCAGAGAAGTGTAGGGACGCGTCAAGGACTCCAATTTTTTTTTTGAATAATATTTAAATACTAATTTTTGAAGTTATTTAAGAAAATAGATTAAAATTGACCATTTACCAGAAACTACTGAGCGTAAAATTTTGAAAAAAAAAAAAAAAAATGTTCTTTAAAAACCTATAAGAAGTCTATGGTCTTAATAAAGCATGGCAAATCTCTCAATAATATGCGTACAAACTTACATTTTCAGTTTGAATGTATGGGAGAACATGTTTTTCAAACTACAATGTTTTTTTTTTTTTGCAATATCTTCAGATGATGACATGGATGCTCTGCAATCTAACCTGGCACGATTGGATAATCACTGCTTCATTAACAAACTAGATTTGAACCCTGTTAAATAATAATTAAAAAAAAAAAAAAAAACAAAATATTTTATTTCACATAAACCTACATGGGCACTTATGTAACGTCAGAAGCTAGGTGCACGGTTCGAGTTAGTCGTTTCCTATGGAGAAGAGCCGGCAAGAAACTCCACGGTTACTCTTTTAAAAATAATTGGCTTTACAATATTATTAAATAACAGTGATAATAGGTATGGGAGGACAGTGTAGGCCTTTCAACAATTACCAAATGTACAAGTACCCAATACTTTATTCAGTTCAGAAAAAAAAAAAACACGGTACAATACATAAAAAACAAAAACTAGCAACACGTCACATAAACCTTAGGTGCTAGATTTTTACAAATTCTCTGGGATTCCCTGTGTCGTGCGCGGGGTTATTAAATGTTAAGTTTACACTGAAAAATATATTTTGCCTAATTACTTCGGCTATTTCTGGAATAATCAAAGTTTGACAAGACTTTATAAAAGTTAACTTGATTTAATAAAAGTGATACACAACAGCCAGCACAGGTTTTGGTTACATGTTGCATAAAATTATGTGGTCACATTTTTGTGTTACATGTTGACGAAAGTTTGGTTATGTATAAGTAAACATTTTTTTCAGTGTATTCTTGGGATGGTCATCCCAACTACGGAACCCTTCATTGTGCGTGGTCCAACACGCATTTGGCCTGTTTCTTTATGCTGGCAGCCAAATAAGTGAAGCAAGCACCCAATTATGAGGTGCATCTATTCAAACACGAATTATTTTAAGAGATACACCTATTGGTGGTAAAGAAGCCATGGAAACGATTTTTTTTTTTAAACTGAGTATATTATTTAAAAAATTAAATAACTTTTAATAAATATGATGATTAATATTATCCAAAGACACCGCGCTCGTGCCACCATTGTCGCCGCGTCCGGGCGCGCGGGGGCTTATTAATAGAATAAGTAAGGTTTTTTTCAAAATGTCTCAAGCAATTATAATATTATTTTGTAACTGCTGGAGGAGCTCGTGGCTAAGTAATAACAGCTGCACGGGTCGATCCGTCAGGTTAAGCTACGCTTGCCGGGATTGTTCCGTGGATGGGTGACCATCTTTACATACCGAGACTCCTCCGTGTCTCGGAAAGCACGTTAAGCTGTTGGTCCCGGCTGTTATTCGAGGATCTTTGACAGTTGCTACGGGTCGTCAGAAGCCCAAAAGTCTGACAGCCAGTCTTACCAAGGGGTATTGTGTTACCCAGTTACTGGGTTGTGGAGGTCAGATAGGCAGTCGCTCCATGTAAAAAACTGGTATTCAGCTGCATCCGGTTAGACTGGAAGCCGACCCCAACATAGTTGGGAAAAGGCTAGTCAGATTGTCTCAAGCAATTATAATAATTATGTAAAAATAAAAACATTAGATAAAAAAAAAAAAAAAAACACTGCTGTGGCTTTTTTACCACCTATAGATGTTTCTCTTAAAATATTTCGTGTATGAATAGATACACCTTATATAACCCGTTCCGGAACACATAATACACGTTGTATTGTGTGTTCTGGAACGGTTATGTATCATAGAAACGTAGGTATCTATGATACATAACCGTTCCGTTCCGTTCCGTTCCGTTCCGTTCCGCTCCGTTCCGTTCCGTTCCGCTCCGTTCCGTTCCGTTTTGTAGTAGTACAAACGGGGTAAATATTGCTTTTTCCGCATTATTTTAACGTTTTCCTAATTTCACCTTCTTTCTTTCTCTCCTACAGAAACAGTCGAGCTTGCTGCTGTTCCATAGAAGTGTGTGCCATCATAATGAACATAGCTCTTCAAGATGCACCCTTTTTGGCATTCAGACTCCTCATCATCTGTCATTACAGGATTATCAACTATATGAATATCTTCTTCACTTGTAAGAATACGTTGGTAAGTTGTTATTGTGTTATTATTTTGTACAGTTTAATATACAGGAATAGTTTTTAATCAGAGCGCAAATTATTATATACCTATTTCTTATTTTGATATGTCTTAGTACAAAAAAAATGAAGTTATTATTAACATAAACGGGATATTTTCCATGTTTATTAATTGTTCTGAGTTCCCGATATTTCGGCGCTGTTGCAAGCACCATGATCACGGATAAACTGAAGTCACTGCGGGTGGGTGTTTATGAGCAGACAAAACGGTCTACCCTCTTTCTTGTTCGTTTTTTGCACTCAGTACCGCTACCACTGTCACTCGCAACTCGATTCTGTTCCCGACACACGAAACTCACTGTGTCCACTCGCGAACTTTTTTCGGCACTTCTTCGGTTTTTACACAGCTGAACCACTGGATTCCAGGCTCTCGACAGTGGAAACCCATCATCCCGGTTGAAAATGACGTTATCGTTAACGAAAGATGTTTATTTTGAAACTGGTATAATGGATACTCGTCGCGTAACGCGCCGGCGGGCGGCGCGGTCAGTGAAGCGGAACGTATTAGTAGGTACCTATCAGCTGTGCGCTCGCCATAGACTTAGAAAACTACTTAGAAAACTATAGACCACTGCTTGGCGTGTCGCTGTAAGGGACAGAAAATCAAGGTACTTGCAACTTTAGGGTTACCCACTTTAAAGTGATTTTACCCCGAATGTTCTCCAATGTTCAGATATTTTCAATCTCTATTATCTGCTTTGTACAAACGCACAGGGTTTATAAATAGAAACAAAACATCTATACCCAAAGTCTGAAATTCAGATCATTTATGTAAACAAAAGGGATAACATATCAAAAAAAATATCTTCGTAATGGTTATTCATATAAAATGGCGAAAAAAAGGTGCCATTTTCTTTTAAGTACTGATTTTAAGAAATAATAACTATAAAATAATCATACCGTATTATTTTTGTAAATTTTTTAACAAAGTTATTAAAAAAAGGAGATTTTCTGGTATAAAATATTTTATGGTACTGGTAACAATGCAGGAGATCCAAACATTTTCAAATTTTTTACATCTTCAACAACACTAATAATTACAACTCTCATTCATAGATTCATATCGTAAGTAGCATATCTTGCCACATTTTGGGTGAAAACTGTTTTGAGTGGAAATCAATTTTGGGAGGCCTACGTCTAGCAGTGGACTTAAAAGGGCTGATTATGGTGTTGATTCCCTTGTTCACAAACTAAACTAAATTTAAGTTCAGTGCATCTTTTTCTTTCTATTTCATTAAGAAAAGGTCAGAAGATACATTTTACAGACATTACTTTGTTTACATAAATTATCTGAATTAGAGACTTTGGGTATAAGTCAAAATAGTTTATTAGGATAGGAGTTCTTTCACCTGCGGGAAAATGAACATTTAAAGAAAACCTGAGATACAGCATAAAAAATATTTTATCTCCACTTTCATTCATAATCCCCGTGATTTTGGTTTGGCGGGAAATCTGAAAGTTTTTAACACTTTAATACCTACTACAAATACAATATTTTAAACTATAAATAGATACTAAAAGGTTAAGATGTAATATTACGTCCAGTGAAAAGTGGAACAAATTTGCTGCCAGCGCTATACATACACTCTAATAAAGCATTCATCTGAAATGATTGATGAAGGTAATTTATTTTATTGGCGTACAATTTTCCCCTGAAATGGGGAAGTATTCGAGTAAAAAGTAGGCAGCACTGAGCTTGGAGGTTATGTGAAGAATAATAAATAATAAAAACATAATTCAGCTCTCATTTTATCTTGAAACAGCTGTATATTTATTTTAAGAGTTGAAAAACCATATTAGTTGAAAACTTTCACTGTCTTTCACCGAATAAACTAAAATATTTAGCTACTTACGAATGAAAGGACAATCCGGCAATTTTCTTCTCACTATCGCTTTTGCAACCAAAAACACTGCACCTTACCATTTTGCAGCAATAGCTAAAGTCAATCCTCAACAAAAAACACAAAATAATTAGTATTTTTCGAAATAACAAATTAAATAACTTAAAACTTCGTCGCAACCACTTTTCGAACGCGTATCAAACGTCAAACTTTGTTTAGCAACTGAAGTGCTGTCCTTGAAAAATGCGACACGCGATAAGGGACAGAAAATGTTAGGCTCTGTCTCTTTTCTTTACAAGCATCTTGTATATATTTTTCTTTTTCTTGTGTAAGTAAGATAGAAGATGACCAGCGATCTATTGTTTTCTCTATCTACGGCGCTCGCCCATTGATATTATTACGAATAGATTGTATCCATATTTTGCTGAATTCAAATAGGAATTTAAAAAAAATGTATTGTACAAATAATGGGAATGTGTTCTATTACTGATAATAATACACAAAATAAAATAAAAATTGTGCACTGGTTTAAAACTTATCCTGTATAATAATTATGTTTGTGAATTTATTAAATTCTTAACTTGAAGCTTAAAATGCCAATGGATTCAATAACTTTCCTTGACAAATCCTTTACTGTCCAGGCCGCCGTTTGTGGAATGCATTGCCAGTTCCAATAACACGCGCGCAATCGTTGGCTGTGTTTAAAAGACTCGTTAAGGAACATTACTTGTCGTTGTGATTTTGTTCTCGTTGTTAGCTGTAATAATAATACCAGCCTATAACTGTCCGACTGCTGGGTAAAGGCCTCTTCTCATACAGAGAAGGCACGAGCATTGATCACCACGCTTGCTCAAGACGGGTTGGCGATTTCAGACTTATATTAACTATAAGTTCAGGTTTCCTCACTATGTTTTTCCTTAACCGATGTCAGTAATGTCCAAGATAAACTCAGAAAGTACACATGAATTGAAAAAGTCACATAGGTACTTGCCCGGATTTGAACCCACAACCTCATGCATGAGAGGCGCGGCCTTAACCAACGGGCCATCACGACATTTATAATAATTTATAAAGTCTTCATTTATATTCGTTGCTTACATAGTTAGTGTGTATGTATCTATTATAGTTTATTGTACCGCCACGGCTTATTTTTAATTTTTGAATTGTTTTAATTACGGACGCTTCTAACGTGCACGTCTTTCTACATTGTTCTCACATGTATAACTTCAACATGAATGATGTAACCCATATTTTGTAACAATATTTTGTTTTAAAAGAGTGTCCGTGGAGTTTCTTGTCCGTTCTTCTCCATAGGAACCTACTACGCTTTGGAATGGGCAACTAGCTTCATCTTTCTGACTGACCGACTCCTTGACAATTCAAAAGTTCCTGTATTTGGTTTATTTGAAATAAATGCTTTGAGTTTGAGGTTGAGTTTGTGAATGACAATTCTGTGTCTAAAAAATAGTATCCACTACGAGGTTGCCTGGAAGAGATCGCAATAAAGCCGCCAATTGTATATGTTGGTAATGTTGTAATGTTGTTTTGTCTTTTTGTAATATTATAATATAATCTGGTGTACAAATAAAGTATACATTCATTAGGTACCTACACACAACATTCTTCATTTCCACATTTTCTTCATTTTTTTCTTCATTACTAATTTATTTTTATTTTTTAAGTAGATACTTATGTACGTTAATAATAATAATATACATAATTTGAATATTTTTCATTGAATTTTATGTTAACATAAATTGGGGTGATCTGTAACTCAGGACCTTCCTACCTCAGACACCTTTCTCTATTTAATTGTTAATTTTACTAACCAGTTCCTATAATATTATGTTGAGATAAATAAAAAAAATATTATTATTATTATTTTATTTATGTCTACATATCTCGGGACCACTTGGGTCCCGGACCTTTGGAAGGCGTACGAGGGGCCGAAGTCAACTCGCAGAGGCCCGTTAGAAAATTTTAAATGGAATGAGGCACCAACCGACGATTATCCCTGTGCGCACTATGCAAGTGCACCCAAGGACAACCCCCGGTTGGTGTAGGACTATTGCAGGATATGGAAAACAAAGATATTGGACTATGGGTTTGGGTGGTTAAAATGGACTGGTTACCAAAAACTATGGAAGGACTATGGCCCCTTATTATTTTTATTATACAATACAAATATAAATAAATAAATACAAAATAATTCACGCCTCCAAACAGAGAACCCTCCGTGCCTCGTAAACCGTGTCCCGGCTGTCATTCGTAAATCTTTGACAGTCGTTACCACAGAGTATATTTGTATATGGTCGTTACATTTATTTAGAAGCCCGAGTCTGACATGCAGTCTTTCCAAGGGGTATCGTATTACTCAGTAACTGGGTAATACTCCATGTAAAATACTGGTGTTCAGCTGCGTTAGACTGGAAGCCGACACCAACATAATTGGAAAAACTCTAACCAGATGATGATAAATTAATGAATGAATCTCTTATATTTTTTGACTCCCAGGTAATCCTGCTACAAATATACAGACTGTACGTCTTACACCTGGAGACTGTCGACGAAGGGAACGGGGGTTCCGTGTATAGGAAGAAGACAAAACATAGGAATCCTGACAGGAAAGAGAAGGACAAAAAACATAGGTGAGTAGGAGAGAAGAAAAGTAGTAGTAGAGCTCTAAGGCTTGAAACTGGCGCCGGGCACCCGTTGCGAATGGTACGCGCGTGGACACTCGGTTGTAGGGCATGCAATATCGGAAGGTTCTCAATTCCGGAACTGAGTTCCAATACTGGAGATCTGATTCCGGAATTCCGGAACTGGTTCCGGAACTGGTAACTTTTAAAGTTTGTTTCAAATCAAACAAGATTTTTAGTAACAAATTAAACTCCTTTCTCCCTTATTACTCTAATTAAACATTGGTCGTCTAGCGGCTTGTGGAAAGTTTCACAGACTAGTTTGGTTGCGTTTAGATAAAATAATAATCAAAATATCAAAAAATTATGAAATATCGAAATTCCGATATTACTCCTCTCAATTCCGGAATTGAAATATCAGAAAAATTGTTACGGAATTCCGGAATTACGAAATTCCGGAATTCCGGAATGCATGCCCTACTCGGGTGGGCTCCGTGGACAATTAATTACCCGTAGTTTAATTTTAACGGTGTGCATGTGCTTCGATGGAGAATTTAGCAACACGACTACTAAAAAAAAAAAAAACAGCCAATAAGCTCACGCTACCGGGCCCCGCACGTGCCCCCGCGACGGAGCACTTTTGTATGGAACCGCGCGGGCGTCCGCTTCACGCAGTTTCACACCTTAGTGTTCGAACTGAGTGCACGCTCGACTCTAGCGTCCGGCGGGGCGGCGCGTGCAGCGTTCATGTTAAACACATACAATCCTTCGCGACTGTCCTAAGTGGCGGCGAGCGGGCGCAGCGAACAATCTTTCGCCGGTTGCACGCGACGCAAATGAAATGAAATCGTTTATTCTGTAAATAGGATATCGGAATCACTTTTACACGTCATATAAAAAATATAAAAACAAGCTTGGGGAAGTCGACATTTCCTATCTGACTATCTCTGAGAAGAAATGGCGAAACAAACTCAGGGGTCAAAGTCTCTTTTAAAGTCCAGACATAATCTTGGTCAGATCATGTGAGGACCATGTAGATCCGTTTTTGAAATGGTCGTTTGAGGAAAGAACCGCACAATTTTGAGTGGACCTGTCCAGTCAGTGCAAGCATTTGTCAGTAAACGTGTAGCTCAACTCAGGATTTAAGGAGCTCAACGACTCGACGAACAATACCAAAAAAAGGACATTTGGGTAGGCCGCATAAAGTACTCAAAATACGAGACCATCATTAAAACTACTTGAGAAAGAGGAAAAAGAGATAATCTTAAAGAAAACAAATGACCCACATACTCGTAGTGCTCACATTCACAATAATTAAAGTAATATATGTAATACTTTTCAAAGTAAATATTCATGTCATTTTGTATATAATATTTAATAATGTCAATAATTAGGTATGTATATAAAACGTTGTATAATTATTAAAATGTCAAGTTTTACGGTTTAATCAAAAGGCTTTAAGCAGAGCGAACAGTTCAATCTAAATAATCAGAAATTTTCAAAACGCCCCGCAGCATGCCTTTTCTCTGACGCCGTACACAAATAGGGATATATATATATATATAGGGCAGATAGCGCGGCGCTATAGTGACGGCGTAGTATTGTGTTATGAGAAATTAGTGTCATCTTTTTGATACAAATTTCTTCATGTTAGATTTATTGTGGCCAAAGAAGATGTGAGTTCCAACAACAGGGCCTCAAGTCTGCTATTACAATAGTGTCAGAATGGTCTCGCCATTGTGAGTATTTGACAGTGTTTGTATGGCAAATCTGTCAAAAACTCACAATGAAGAGACCATTCTGACACTATTGTAATAGCAGACTTGAGGCCCAGGGCAAGGTCCACGTCAGTGCAGACGCGCGGCACCGCTTGACTTTAATAGACTGGAGTTATATGGTAAATTGTCTAATCTTATTTCAAATGGATAAATACGATCTATACTTCATTTGCTATTATAGCATTAGACAAATAACGGCTAAATAACGACAGTTATTGTGTAATATTGTTGAGATTTGGGTAACACAATTTCATGTCTACTTACTGCGTGTATTTATATTATGGAACTCTAAAACCTTACGACCTATTCATTTTATTTCGCAGTAAACACAAATCGAAGAAGCATAAGAAAAAACACGAGATTGGCGAGACTTCCATATCAGTCATTAGCGACAGAAGACATGACAGAGGCGACGGTGGACGGATCAGGTCAGTATTAGTACATAATTATACACATATAATTCGTGTGCCTTTTAAGCAAGAATGAACAGGCGTCTTCTGGGTACGCTCGTTCCATCATAGACCTCATCCATCGCTTTCCAAACGGGCGAGATTCAGGTCAAGAGCAGGTCAAATCAGTAAAAAAAAAAAATGTATCTACAGCCTTACTCCCGAAAACGATTCGAGTTTGATTTTGTTTCCGATTCTCGTCGAACTTTACTCCCGAACCAATTCGAATCGTAAACCAAGATCGACATAGGTTCAAGTAATATCAGCGTCGTTTTATGCGTATCCGGATGATTACGTCATCGTCAAGTGCTCTATGTCTTTTAGGTAGTTATCTCACTTGATCTGAATAAAGTAGCTTCTTTGATATCGTGTAATTTGACGTTTAGTTTTGATCCAACAACTCGATATCTATCTGTCAGATGGCGTGCGGAGTACGATCTTTTCGATCCTAACGAATCTTTCGATTGAAGTTAGTTTCGCTTCGAACCACCGCACGATCGAGCGCTAGTGTCGGATTCAAGAGTATGGATCGGCATTTATTTCGCATCCAATTCGATTGATTCAGAACTCGATGCTGTCGGAAGTAAGGCCCTTGAGTATGGGGTCGACGACCGTTGGTAGTGAAATAACCAACTTGATTTTGGACCGAAATGGAGTTCACTGGTAGAAATCGTCACGTAAGGAAATAGCGCTATACCCCCTCCATGCGACTTTCTCTCTCTCTCTCTGTCTCTTTCTATTATGCAATGTTTATTTTATTTTTCCTTTTGTAAAGAAAGTGTCACGGATGGTGATACTTTATTCACATTGCAATCTAGCTTATTCGCTATTAAGGCTCCGTGCACGAAAAAAACTCTCTTTTGGCAATTTCTTATCTAATTGTTAGAAAACTTGAAATAATCGAAATATTAAGTCTGTGTAACTATAAAAGTACAGTTTTCATGGTGCTAAACCATTCGTGTCAGTCACAGCAGCTTTTAATAGTTTCATCATTTTTGTGCTCTCCAAAATATAGTTTATTTCGCCGTTGATTTACTTAATGAAGATATTGTATAATTATTAAATAAAATTTTGATTATATTTCAAAGATAGCTGAAGACTAATTTGTGATTTTTAAATTTCTTGATATGTGTTGCTAAATAATAGGAAAAAGTATAATACTGACGGTGTTTAAAACAAAAAAAAAGGTTTTTTTTATATTATTTTTCTGCTATATTTTGTATGGAAGTTGAAAAAAGTGGTTCCGCCACATGCAAGTAGACCATATAATCATGTTGTTATTGTTTCTCGTAGAATGATGATCAAATATCAGTCTCGCGTCATTTTTCGGAAAACTTGTTGCGAATATTAGTGATTTACCGTGAATACTTAATTTATTTGAAAAATCCCTTTGAGCCACATGCAAAACAAAGAACACGACTTTTCAAATCACAAATAACTTTGTTTAAATTATGTTTCCCTTTCTCACAAACAATGAACAAAATTGATCAAAATCAGTCGATTTCGTGCACGGCCCCTTAAGTAATTTTAATGTAACTTAAGGCGCAGATATCCAATAATAATAATAACCGGCCAAGTGCGAGTCGGACTCGCGCACGAAGGGTTCCGTACCATCCATACAAATCCTTATCCTTACTAATATTATAAATGTGAAAGTAACTCTGTCTGTCTGTCTATTTGTCTGTCTATCGGCTCAGCGGTTTAGGTGTGAAAACGTAACATACAGTGTTACGTTTTCACGCCTAAACCGCTGAACCGATCGTCATGAAATTTGGCAAAGATATAGCCTGGGATATGGAGAAGGACTTAGGCTACTTTTTTACGCGATAACCGACATCCACGCGGGCGGAGCCGCGGGCAAAAGCTATCCATAATAATATTATAAATGTGAAAGTAGCTCTGTTTGTATGTCTGTCTGTCTGTCTGTCTGTATGTTACGTTTTCACGCCTAAACCGCTGAACCGATCGACCTGGGATATAGAGAAGGACATAGGCTACTTTTTTACGCGATAACCGACATCCACGCGGGCGGAGCAAAAAAACGGCAAAAAAATCATGTCCTTTGTATGGGAGCCCCCCTTAAATATATTATTTTTTCTGTTTTTTTAATGTATTTGTTGTTATAGCGGCAACAGAAATACATCATATATGTGAAAATTTCAACTGTTTAACTATCACGGTTCATGAGATACAGCCTGGTGACAGACAGACAGAAAGACAGACAGACAGACGGACAGCGGAGTTTTAGTAATAGGGTCCCATTTTACCCTTTGGGTACGGAACCCTAAAAACTAACTCTTCAGCTTTAGAATAGACTACCTCGCAGAGTTGATCATTATTTTGCTGCGGAGTTATTATAAAACAGTTATATCTCCTAAGATATTCATTGAAATTAAATGATGTAAGGGCAACTTTGTTCAAAATTAAAAACTTGTGATGAATAACGTATTTATTTCGATAAGGATTAATACCATGTTTATGAAAACTCCTTCGCAAATAATGCATTAATTTCGAACAAAGATTACCATAAAAAAGGTTATAGTGAGTCAATCTTAAAAGATAGACATATGCTGTCGCGGACTTTTTTTTAGAATATTTAAAGAGAAACAATTTCATCATACATGATATTTGCGTAACTTAAACCGTTTACGCAGCGCACGCAACGGAAGCTCTAAAAAAGGAATAATTTTTCCCGTTTTTGCAACATTTTTCATTTATGCTCCGCTCATTTTGGTTGTAGCGCGATGTTATATATTCCTAAATAAATGGACTATCCAACACAAAAAAAAAAAAACAATTCCAACCAGTAGTTCCTGAGATTAGCGCGTTCAAACAAACAAACAAACTCTTCAACTTTATATATTAGTATAGATATAGATAATTAAGGGCCAGTGACCCTGAGTGGTTAGCTTGCGTGTTCTGTTCAAGGTCACTGGCATATATATAGGAACTTGTCTTAAGATATAGGAACCCATCACATCCGAGAAGTTTCGCCAATTAATTTAATTTGACCTTGTATACCATTATGACCATTTTGTATACCATTAAACATTGGTATTTTTTTTAATCTGTTCAGTTTTCTTTATTGTAAACTCAACTCAAACTCAAAGCATTTATTTCAAATAAACCAAATACAGGTACTTTTGAATTGTCAAGGGGTCAGTCAGTCAGAAAGATGAAGCTAGTTGCCCATTCCAAAGCGTAGTAGGTTCCTATGGAGAAGAACGGACAAGAAACTCCACGGACACTCTTTTAAAACAAAATATTGTTACAAAATATGGGTTACATCATTCGTGTTGAAGTTATACATGTGAGAACAATGTAGAAAGACGTGCACGTTAGAAGCGTCCGTAATTAAAACAATTCAAAAATTAAAATAATAATTAAAATAATTGTTATTCATGAGTCTAGAAATAAGGAATTTATAGACAACTAGCTTTTGCCCGCGGCTCCGCCCGCGTGGATGTCGGTTATCGCGTAAAAAAGTAGCTTATGTCCTTCTCCATATCCCAGGCTATATCTCCGCCAAATTTCATGACGATCGGTTCAGCGATTTAGGCGTGAAAACGTAACATACAGACAGACAGACCAGAGTTACTTTCACATTTATAATATTAGTATGGATAAATTAATTGAATGCCCATTTAAGTAATTTCCCTACTTCGGTCCTTTCTAACTATAAAACACCGCGTGAGAGCGAGTAAGCAATATCAATTATTTTGGGGAATCCCTGAACATGGGGTTGCTATCTTTGTTCAAATCAAAATCTACTAAATTTTGCAGAAACATCAGAAAAAGTAAATTTGTAAATATTACTGACATAAATCACCATCCAGACCCCCTGGGCCTCAAGTCTGCTATTACAATAGTGTCAGAATGGTCTCTTCATTGTGAGTTTTTGACAGATTTGCCATACAAACACTGTCAAATACTCACAATGGCGAGACCATTCTGACACTATTGTAATAGCAGACTTGAGGCCCTGGTCCCCCATGTCATCAAAAATAATCAAAGCAAAGACGTGGTGCTTACGTAATACTTGAATGACCCCATAAAACAATTTTTTTTTTGTATGTCTGTCTGTCTGTTTATTCCTGCTAATCTCCGAAACGGCTGCATTGATTTTGACGGGACTTTTACTGGCAGATAGCTGTTATATGTTTTATGGAGGAACTTATTTACTTTTATTTTAGAAAGAGTCACCGCGGCTAGTTGGAAATAAGTTTCTAATTATGTTTCTCGTTATTATTTGTACTTTGGATAATCACATTGTTTCATATTCAAACAAACTGTATAGTCGAAAAAAATATCGTATATAAATCATTTATGTACAGACGCCAGCAGGTCAAGCTACCCGAAACTGTAAAATTTTCGCAATTAACCTTGAACCTTATACTGTAGTGATAAAGTTGAAAATCTATTAAAGAAATTTGACAGATTGTAGTAGCTTGATGTGCTGGCGTCTGTACATAGATTTTACGAAACACTTGAACCGGAGGAGTCATGAACTTCATGCATAGCTCGCGCTACGACGGTGTAGCTGCGTAGCGGATAATCTACGCACCGGCTAAGTCGTAGCACACATAGTTGACGTGTAGCAGCTCGTTGTAATAGTACAAAAATACTCGTGCAAATTCTTTCGATTGTCAAAAAGTGTTCGAAATTCAAATTATTGTTCGAATTAAAAAAATATAATAAACTAGCCGACCCGACAGACTTCGTTCTGTCAAAATCTATAGTATAAACTCCACTACTCTACCCTACACTACCTACCCTACCCTACCCTACCTACCTACCTACCCTACCTACCCTACCCTACCCTAACCTACCTACCTACCTACCCTACCCTACCCTACCCTATATACCTACCTACCTACCCTACCCTACTCTACCCTACCCTAATTTTTCGTAAAAACCATATAAAAAAAAAAAAAAAAAATGTTGCTATAAACCTCACGGAGCCCGAGACCTTTCCAACGAATGCAAAACCGTGGAAATCGGATCGTGCGTTCTGGAGTTATAGCGTCAGGAAGGAAAACCCGACTTATATTTATATAGTAGATAACTGATTTATAAAAATGCTTGGTAGCATAGAGAATTAGCCTTTTACTTCAACGTAAAATTCAACTTTCTAGTTCCGTGCATTTTTTATAATGATCACCAATCAATTCGCGTAACGTGGCGAATGGAACCTTTCTACCTACATCCATAGACAATAAACACTTTTCTAAAATCCGGTCAAAAATCGTACTCACAATAATAATACAGGATGGCCAATTTGTATACTTCCATCCATAGACAATGAAAAAAAAAACACTTTTCTAAAACCCGGTCAAAAATCGTACGCATAATAATAATACAGGATGGCCAATTTGGAAGTATACAACTTTAAATTTTGATTATTTTTATTACAAGCGAAAATTACAGGATATTTTCGTATAATTATTTTACTCAGACTTGGCAATTTTATACGAAAATTAAAATCAGCGTAATCTCCTCCTTTTTTATACTTAAAAATGCGATCGCTTTTCATTGTGTTTTTCATTAAATGTTCGCATACTTTGTTAGTTATCCCACTAACAAAGTCACAAATATTCTGCTTTTTGTAATCAAGATTAACCACGACACGTCCCTTTGGATAATCCCATACAAAAAAAGTCAGGACATGTCGCGAAATCCTCAATGATCAAAATGGTATTCATTACTCTTAATGATTTGTTAGAAAAATTGGTTTGTTTTTAAATTCGTTTAAGAACTTCAGGACAAAATTACTGAAAGTATTGCGGTGGTCATGGTCTTATAGACTGTGCATAACAAATACGCCGCATTTTAACTAAATAATAAACACCAAACAACTGCAAAATTTGGCTTTAAATCAGAATGGGGGCTAAAAAAAGTTGTATACATCTTAATTGGTCACCCTATTATAAGAAGGACGGGACAGTTGACGTGTGTCGGGCATGCCACCATCCTTCAGACATAATTATTATCTCTGGTTGTTCTCGTCTGGTTAACGGCAAGTACTTGCACAAGCATAACCAAGTGGCCAGGATTATTCACCAGCAACTAGCTTTGAAATATAAAATTGTGGATTCTGAGGTACCGAATTATAAGTATGTGCCCGATCCAGTTCTCGAAAATGACCATGTCACGTTGTACTGGGATCGGTCTATCATTATTAGAGATCGGATATTCGGATGCATATTCACCTAAAGTTGAGTCCTTGGCTAATATGGAATGCGCTTTTGTATCGAAAAAATCCCGCGCTTCTGGGATTTACAAGTTTAGGTTTCTGATATATTTACTTACTTTAAAATGTTGGTAAAAATCCCAATTCTAAATAAATATGCATCAGAATAGTTACGCAATCCAAGAACCCCGGATTTTTATTTTATTAATACATATTTTTTAGAAGTCGCTTACATATTACACACTCGACTAGTTATGCATTCCCGTTGTTCGTGGCAACACGGGTTTTTTTTTACAATTAAAATATTTTAAGAAGCCGCTTCCATACTTTCATAGACAAAAATTAACTTTAGGTAAATATGCATCCGAATATCCGATCTCTAATCATCACTGACAGGATTATTGTCACCAATAAGTCTGATATAGTGGTGATAGATCGATTAGCGCGCAATGATTTTTGATGTTACTATTCCACATGACGAAAACCTCGTGAAAGCTGAGAAAGAGAAACAAATAAAGTATATCTCTCTCTCGTTGACATGTGGAGTGTGAACTCGGCTATCATTGTGCCGATTGTCATTACGGCCAATGGCCAGGGGGCCAAGTCTACTAACGTACAAACGTTGCAATGGTCTCTTCATTGTGAGTTTTTGACAGATTTGCCATACAAACACTGTCAAATACTCACAATCGCGAGACCATTGCAACGTTTGTAAATTAGTAGACTTAGGCCCCTGATAGCCCAAAGCCTCGATCGAGATCTCTCGAGGCTCTTGTTAGACGGTTGGATCAAAAACCTGATTCAGAACTCAGTTCTCCTCGATACGGCTCGCATCGTGAGGTGATTCCTGTAACTGGAGCCCTAATCATCGGTAGCTTGGAGCTTGCTCAAAATACCGGCGAACCATTTTGTATTTTTAAATGTTTTTATTCTTAAAGTTTCTATTTTTAAAATAATTTAGAAGCTTATAAAATGTGGAAGTAAGTAAATAAATGACATAATGTCAGTTATAGCAATTAGCTGACCCCCTTTGTTCAAATGGTTAAGGTTTTTTGTACTCACAAATCGTATGATTTTTTTTTTTTTTTTTTTTTAGTTTTGGGTAGATTTCGTATAGGTTATTAAATTAAGAATTATAAAATTCTATCGATTCGTAACTAAAATCTCAACCATTTATGCAAAGGGCTAAGCTAATTGCTTTAGCTGACTGTACATTATGTCATTTACATAATCTCTACATAATCCAGTCATTCCATTTTCAAACATATTAACCGTACCTCTGAGTCACCTCAATATAATTCCCTTTTCATCCGAACAAAAGGCTTGACCCCACCACGGCTCGGATTAGCTATGACTATACTAATCTATGAGTATAGCTACACTATGACTATACCATAGAGCTGTGGGGTCGCGAGGGACGGACGGTCATCACCTTGACATAAACCCGTTCAAATCAACCTTCGCTAGTGTTGGGGAGAAGTATCGATGGATGAAATGTCGATATTATGATTTTTGAAAGGAAGTTCCTTATCGCACGTTATCCTCTGCACCAGGGCTTATTAACGTTACCAAATAACAAAATAATAACCATTACGTAACGTTAAATTTCAATGTTATACCTTACTAACGTTACAACAATTTAACGTTACTTGATAACATTACCAGTAATATAACGTTAATTAACATTAACAAAAATATGATAACTAACGTTAATTTTGCTACGTTGCCGTTCTGTAGATAAGAATCAGGCAGATTCAGGCAACGTTTTGATCGGCACGGCATCAGCGAGGCGTGAGGGCGGGCTGCCGCCGCGCCGCATGCCTCAGGCCCCACTACTTACATCTCACCCGTTTTAAATAATGATAAAATAAAATGTAGCACACCGCTCCTGACTTGCGTCGTATGCATTCGAAAAACATACGAATTAGGAATTATTACTGTTAAATATGCCTCAAGTTTTATCGACCGTGACTTTAAAACTATCGATATTTCTATCGTCCCCTCACTAGTAGGGTGCGGCAAACGATGGGGTTGGTATCAGCAGTTATATCTATAGCCTGTCTGTTTGGATAGTCGTGTAGGCCATTATATATATATACCTCTTTGTTTTGTTAATTTGCACCTTTTCAACGGCCCCTGATTGAGTGCTTGGCTGTTGGGGATTACTTGGGCACTTTAGTATATCTACAGACCTATGAGCCCTATTTAGGTAGTCTAAGGTTTATTTTACGGTTTAACCTCTCGTAATAATAATCTATAATATAAAAATGAATCGCAAAATGTGTTGGCAAGCGCATTACTCAACAACGCCTGGACCAATTTAACCAATTCTTTTTTTTAATGTTCGTTGAAGTCCAAGGATGGTTTTTTTGTTTTTTTTTTTTTTTTTTTTTGTTTTTTTTTATGGTTTTTACGAAAAATTAGGGTAGGGTAGAGTAGGGTACGGTAGGTAGGTAGGTAGATAGGGTAGGGTAGGGTAGGGTAGGGTAGGTAGGTAGGTAGGGTAGGGTAGGGTAGGGTAGGTAGGTAGGTAGGTAGGTAGGGTAGGGTAGGGTAGGGTACGGTAGGTAGGTAGGGTAGGGTAGGGTAGGTAGGTAGGTAGGGTAGGGTAGCGTAGGGTAGGATAGGTAGGTAGGTAGGTAGGTAGGTAGGTAGGGTAGGGTAGGGTAGGGTAGGGTAGGTAGTTAGGTAGGTAGGTAGGTAGGTAGGTAGGGTAGGTAGGTAGGTAGGTAGGTAGGTAGGTAGGTAGGTAGGTAGGTAGGTAGGTAGGTAGGTAGGTAGGGTAGGTAGGGTAGGGTAGAGTAGTGGAGTTTATACTATAGCTTTTGACAGAACGAAGTCTGTCGGGTCAGCTAGTTAATAATAATAATAACCGTATCTCTACGTTGACTTCGTGGTGGGGCTTACGCGCTCCGAAGTCTAGGTCTGTGCTGATAGAGTTTACTTTCCCGGAACATGTCTAGGGTGAGGAGCCAGACCAAGAGAGATACAGGAACTCGCAGCACAGCATGTGGCGAGCTGATGGGCAGTAGCGACCCCACGGACCCTATCTCCCGGGAGAAGTCATGTTCCTCATCTCTGGCTTGCCTTTATTGGCCGGCTGGAGTGAACACTGACGAGGAACTGAGCTCCCACTTCATTCTTGCCTTTATTGGCCGGCTTGAGTGGAGATTCGCAAGAGCAAACGTGCTCGGAGGAAGGAAGTATTCCAGTAAGTGCTTGTAGGGATCTTGACCATCTTCCGGGCTCTGGGATTGTTCTGAGAGCCGTGGAATACCTCTCCACTGCTCGAGCACCTCAGGATATGTTGCCCACTTGTCGCTGCGTCACTATGTACTAACGACCGTTTTCGGGGGCCCATTATTGAGTGTGCAAGTCACCCCCTGCCATTTTATCCGTGTATAATAAAACATTGATCAGGCAGGGGCCATAATCCTACCATAGTTTTAGGTAACCAGTCCATTTTAACCACCCAAACCCATAGTCCCATGTCTTTGTTTCCATATCCTGCAACAGTACTACACCAACTGGGGGTTGTCCTTGGGTGCACTTGCATAGTGCGTACAGGGATAATAGTCGGTTGGTGCCTCAATTAATTAAAAAGCGTCTAACGGGCCCCTGCGAGTTGGCTTCGGCCCCTCGTACGCCTTCCAAAGGTCCGGGACCCCAGGGTCCCGAGATATGTAAAGATGTTAAAAATAAAATAATAATAATTACAGATACAATTAAAAACCATTGTTTCTCGCGTGGTGAAAGGTTAAGAGGCTACCGAGTGCACAGTGGCGCCCTCATCGTTATTTCGGTGATTTCTTTTATTTTAGAATGAAAATGCAGAAAATAAGCTCGTCAAGTTGTGCTTCACAAGACTATACGTTATTATTACTACAGACAGTAGTTTTAAATTGTTATGTTTTATTGTAATCATTAAAACGGAGCTTAGTGGCCACTATTTTCCGGTTTAATGATTACAATAAAACATAACAATTTAAAACTTCTGTTTGTAGTAATAATAACGTATAGTCTTGTGAAGCACAACTTGACGAGCTTATTTTCTGCATTTTCATTCTAAGATAAAAGAAATCACCGAAATAACGATGAGGGCGCCACTGTGCGCTCGATGCAGTCTTAAGGCACCGATAACCGATTTTATACTGAAGATCACGTCTGAACGAGTAGTGTTAATGATTTGGAAAAAATATATGTTAAATTAAAGCATTTTCTTAATGACTTAATATGTAAATATTTTAGATTATGTTTACAATACATATTGAAATTAATTTGTAATGTTATGTCTAAAATATTAGACACGTATTTTTGCTTTATCATATTAATAAAAAATTACTTAGATAAAACACATTAAAATTGGGGAGTGAGGGCTCGTAACGTCACAATTCTAACAAACAACGTATAAAATCTAGCACACAGTGACGTCATGCCGCATTTGAACTCAATGTATCGCCTCAATTTTTTGATTACCTACGTAAAAAAAAAGAAAAAAGATGTGTCAAATATTTTTTAATACTCTAAACGACGGACAATTTTTTTTTTTTTAAGTTATGATAAATGATTTTATTTCTGTAAGTAGGTTTTTACAAACACTTTTACACGTCAATCATATTTTAAAACTAGATGAGGTCGGCGTTTCGTATCTGACTAGTCTGAGAAGAAAGACCGAAACAAACTCAGAGGTCACAGTCTCTTTTAAAGTCCAGACATAATCTTGGTCAAATAAGTTAACAAAAAAGTTAACATCTTTATTGTAATATAAAATAAATTAAGCAAAACATGACTTGCACTTCGGTGTCTTCGTCAATCAGCGCGTCTTTTGACGTATAGGCCTCCCCCAGGCGTCCATTTGTCGCGGTCTCGTGTGTCTCTAGCCCACAGGGCACCAGTTGTCTCCACTGTATCGTCGTTCCAGCGTTTGTGTTGTCTTTCTCCACTTCTTTTCGATCCATCTCTAATTTGCCATTCCGTCACAGCTTTAGACCACTTATTGTTCCTATCAGGGAGCATATGACCAGGGGGCCAAGTCTACTAATGTACAAACGTTGCAATGGTCTCTTCGTTGTGAGTTTTTGACAGATTTGCCATATAAACACTGTCAAATACTCACAATGGCGAGACTATTCTGACACTATTGTAATAGCAGACTTGAGGCCCAGCGCCCCATCTCCATTTCAGTCTTTATGTATGGAAGTAGGGCATGCAATATCGGAAGGTTCTCAATTCCGGAACTGAGTTCCAATACTGGAGATCTGTTTCCGGAATTCCGGAACTGGTAACTGGTAACTTTTAAAGTTTGTTTCAAATCAAACAAGATTTATAATTATATCAGTCTTTTAATCATTTTTAGTAACAAATTAAACATCTTTCTCCCTTATTACTCTAATTAAACATTGGCCGTCTAGCGGCTTGTGGAAAGTTCCACTACACAAGACTAGTTAGGTTGCGTTTAGATAAAATAATAATCAAAATATAAAAAAATTATGAATATCGGAATTCCGATATTACTCCTCTCAATTCCGGAATTGAAATATCAGAAAAATGGTTACGGAATTCCGGAATTACGTAATTCCGGAATTCCGGAATGCATGCCCTATATGGCAGGTATCCTTTAGTTTCGTAATTTTCTTGAGAGCTCTCTTTTTGTTTTTTATTTTGAAGTTCAGTAGGCTGCGTTCCAATTATAACTAATAACTAACTTTTGCCCGCGGCTCCGCCCGCGTGGATGTCGGTTATCGCGTAAAAAAGTAGCCTATGTCCTTCTCCATATCCCAAGCTATATCTCTGCCAAATTTCATGACGATCGGTTGAGCAGTTTAGGCGTGAAAACGTAACACACAGACGGACAGACAGACAGACAGAGTTACTTTCACATTTATAATATTAAGTATGGATATTAGTATGGACTAGCTTTTGCCCGCGGCTCCGCCCGCGTGGATGTCGGTTATCGCGTAAAAAAGTACCCTATGTCCTTCTCCATATCCCAGGCTATATTATCTCTGCCAAATTTCATGACGATCGGTTCTGCGATTTAAGGCGAGATTCTTCGAGCGTGCATTTTTGTTCTGGAGGTGGTAGCTGGGCGCGAGTAAATTGTGCCGTGAATTTCGTTAATTTTGGGTTGAAAATTATGTTTTACGATATTAACAATGTTAAACCCGACGGACATTACATCATCATAGACGTTTATTTTGATATGATTTTCAGTACATAATGTGGTATAATATTGAAATAAAATGATTTTAATCTACAAAATAAGGATATGTTTGGATTTTTTTTTTCTATTAAGCGAACTTTATCCAATTATGTAACGAGTACCCGACGTACCTACAGAAAGGTCTCAAAAGCAACATAATTTTTTTTCTCGCCACATGCTGCCCTGCGGGTTTCTTTATCTCTCTTGGTCTGGCTCCTCACCCTAGACATGTTCCGGTAAAGTAAACTCTACCGGCACAGACCTAGAGTTCGGAGCGCGCAAGCCAACGACGTCAACGTAGAGATACGGCACCCGAGTACCTACAGAAAGGTCTCAAAAGCAACATATAATTTTTTCACGTGTTTAATCATAACCGTATCTAAATAAATTGACATTAAAATTACATTTCCTAGAGGTTAACTTGAAGAACCTCGCCTTAAGCGTGAAAATGTAACATACAGACAGACAAAGTTACTTTCGCATTTATAATATTAGTATGGATTACTAACAATTTGCGATAGAAAATCCCGCAAGCAATGAAAGTCTAGTTTCTCATTTGAGTTTTATATACAATATGTAACTGAATTAATGCACAATATGGAAGTAGTTTGCTCAGAATCGTTGACTGATTTTCGATGTTTAATAATTTTTTATCCCCAATATTATTAAAACTCCGCTGTACAGTCAAAACAAACTAAAATGGACGAAGTACCTAGTACACTAGGCCCATATACATGTACGACTGTCTGTGTGCGTAGAGTTGTAATGTGACCACAATTTTCTCCCTCAATAAGTATAATTAATTTAATAAATAAACTAGGTTTTAGACATAATAATAAAAATTCAGTGTATGTATTATGATTATAATATAAAATTTTAATGGGGGTGTTTGGTGGTGTGCGTTAATTCCAGGACATGTTGTATAGACATTTTAATGAAGAAAAAAGGAAGGTTTAAAATAATTCAAATGCACATTAAAATTAGAACATTTTTTTTGTTTTTTACTCTACACTAGCGCCTCTTGCGGCGAATTCAAGCGCTATAGTCCTCATTGAGTTGTGTTTGATCATTGGACGGTTTGTTTGTCATTACTAAAACATTCTGTTTGTTTCAGAGCCATCATCCTGACGAATTCGGACGAAATAAAGGAATTGGAGCTGTCGAAGCTATTCAAAGACCAGATATCTACAGAGAATGAGAAGAAGAAGGGGTAAGTCACGTTTTATAACTCAAGCATTTTAAGGTTCGTCATATCCATATATAATATATGTCGCAAGGAAATGAGGATATCAGGGATTTCCCGAAATCCCGGTAGGTGTCGAATATTCTTGTTTATTACGTCATTTTACTAAAAGTATCTAGTGATTTCACAGAACCGCAATGTTTTTGAACAGTGGGTTAGACGAGAAAAAAAAATATCATCCCCACCTTACGTATAAGGGAGGTACCTACCAACAATTTTATTTTATTTTTTGACGTGACAACGTCTAATAAATCGATGAACGCCGGCTGCATGCACGAAAATGTCCCGTTACGCTCATTGTTCCGTTACGCTCATTGTCCCGTTACGCTCATTGTACGCTTGCGCCGCATTAATGTTTTATTATGACGTTCTCACGTTAAACTATCGTCTGTAAACCAACTTTACAGACAACCAATTTATGATTTTATTTTATTATATGGCCATAGCTTTACGGAGAATGACAGTTATTCAAATAATTCGCACACTAATCAGTCTCATGAAAAACTCTTTTTTATAGGAGTAAGAAGAAACAAAAATCAGAAAGTTCAGAAGAATCCTTGAATAATGTTCATCACACGACCGACGATTCAGGTATTTGACATCATCGGGTGCGAAGGGACAGCCCGAAAAGAAGTCCTAGACGTAGAGATAAACATGATGACAGGCATAGAGAAAAAAAGAGAAATAAAAAAAAGCACGACTCTAGTGACAGTGACACTGACAGTTCGAGTTGAAGGCTGCAAGGGTTTGTACCTTTGCGTTAAATCTTGTTGTCTCTGATTGGAAAGTTTGGATAATGGGCTTTTTAGATTTGGAAAAACGTTAAAGTCGAAAATGGTAAACGGATTTTGTATAAAAATTATTAGTTATGTAAGTTATTTATATAATGGGAATTGTTGTTAAAATATCTGAGCCTTCTGATGCATATATATGTATTATTGATAAGTAATTTTTAAGCACGCCGTGATACTAAAACGGTGTTTTGTAGTTATTAAACATTATGTAATTCATTACAGAGATAACGTGGCCTTTTCTTGTGTGAGATTAAGACGTTATTTGAATATTAGTTTCACCTTGCGCTAAGTTACACACTAAAATAATATTTATCATTTACTAAAGTTCTGCGGTTATACTGTGATTGTTACCTATTGTAGTTGCCTTGTGAGTCAATAAAATAAAAATAAAATATTGGTGCCGATTCCCTTGTTCACAAACTAAACGAAATTTAAGTTCAGTGCATCTT
This sequence comes from Dryobota labecula, assembly GCA_947523025.1. NCBI lineage: Eukaryota > Metazoa > Arthropoda > Insecta > Lepidoptera > Noctuidae > Dryobota > Dryobota labecula. The sequence goes on from OX383314.1 coordinate 6,300,510, forward strand.
TTTCTTTCTTTTTCATTAAGAAAAGGACAGCAGAGAAATTTTAGTTTAGTCCGGTCAAATTAATCAGCGCCTGTCACTATTCCATATAAGTTTAGACGTGATTAAAAACTTGCCTACTAAAATTACGTCAATTTACGTCAAGCGCTGATTAATTTGACAGGACTAAACTAAAATTTATCTTCTGTCCTTTTCCTAATGAAATAGAAAGAAAAAGATGCACTGAACTTAAATTTAGTTTAGTCTGTGAACAAGGGAATCGGCACCAATAACTAACTGACCGGTAGCATAATTGCGTAACTTAACTCACTATCCATAACAATCTGAATGATTTTGAAGGTTATCTATTGTTTCTTAGGTAGGAAAAATTTGTCTACTCAAAAACGTAAATAACACAATGTATGTTGTTGTTGAACTCTCTAAATGAAGGCCATTGCTAGGTACTTTAGGTGTGTTACGCATACAATTCCCTCGCTGATCAATAAAGTGCCGACTTGGAGTTGGTTATTAAAATTCATGACTTAACTCGCAGCTCCGTGGGCTAAATAAGTTCGAAACGAATCGGGAGAACTCTTCTTTTTCTCTGGGCTTCGGCGTCGACAAAAATATACTCCGGATCTTAGCAGATTTGTATATATTTAAACGTAGTAAAGCCTAAGAAATCATTAAACTATAAGGAAAACATTTTAAAACTTGTTGAAAGTGTTTTATTTAATATTATTGTATCTCTAGAATGTATTTTAAGATTTGCACAAGGAATGTATTATATGTATTTTAATATTTTTGTGTAGATTTTCTAATAAAAGTGATCGTAGAGATTTTATTTTATTTTATTTAATACCCACCACCCACGTGCCTACTTTAAATAGGTAAAAAAAAAATATATATATAAATTCATTAAGTATTTATTTTCTATTTTAAAACTGTTTAATACACTGACGTCCAAATTCCTACCTACCATAGACAATGATGCAACTGTCAGTTTTCCCGCTCAATTTCGGCGCCATATTTGTAATACAGAGAGCGCCAAAAGTAAGCTCGTTCTGGGGTCAACGGTGCGACGTATTGTGGTTCCAATGTGATGGCCAGGTTATGGGGGTATGGTAACCATTCACCGTTGGCTGTTTCTGGGGTTGGTGATCTGAAAAAATTAATTACTTTAATACTTAGAGCATTATAAAAATTACCACTGCCTCGTTTGTTAATTTGTCGCAAGAGCGACTTTAGCATGTTCAATCAATAAGCTGTTGGGGGGAGTTAAAGGAATTTTCCATAGGGAATTTCTTAGAAATCAGTTCGGAGTTAGGATTTATGCTCAGCCGATGCTAATATAATATATGTCTGTAACATGGGAGTTAATTGGCAAAACGTACAAACTACGGGTATTCCAGGCGTGATGTTACGTAAAACTTTGATAAAGAATTTAACAGAAAGAGATTCACATTTGTATATAAATAGAAAGAAGAAAGAATCAGAAAAAAAAGAAAAAAAAAAGAGAGGTAAATGATGCATTAGCAAGAGTTAGGTAAGTACATACCTACAAGTCATGAGAGAAAGTGAGTAAATAAATTACATTTTAATTAATATGAATCTTACGATTACGAAGCTTGGGCTTTTAAATTAATTGACAACAATGAAAAAGAAGGAAAACTTACCCATATTTAGCAAAATTTGTCCACATCATTGTCATGAATGTCACAATTCTAGCATCATCTTCACTCATAGGCAAAGGCAGTCTTTCTAGCTCAAACAGATAGAACAGTTCATCCATATTCGTTGTAGCAGGCAGGCTAGTATTAGTCAACAATCTTCCGAAATTTCTGTATCCCATATAATTAAAAATATACTGGTACACATCAACATCAGAATTATTCGTGTACATTTCAACAAAAAGCGACATTGGGCCAACGTAAGCGAAATCAGAATTCAGATTAATCAAGCCACCGATAACATTTTCTTCAGAACTTATGTTGGCAAAATAAGTATCTTTTAAAATCTCTCTGATTTCATTTTTTTCTTTTTTTGTTACATTGAAACTTCTTTGATCGAGGACTGTGAAGTCTTCGTTATTTATTCTGTCCATTTGACTGGTAATTGTGAAGTAATCTAAGGTAGAAGTTAGCCCTTCAACAGTGTTTAAGCCAAATATAGCTGGAGCTGCATTGAAAGATTCAGAAGTCAAGATGTTAAAAGGAGTATCACACAAGAATGGATCGTCATCTAAATATTCTTCTACTGAAGGTACAAATACTGATTTGCTGTTCATTTGATTTCCAATAGCTTCTTCTAGCTTGTTGATTGGAACATCAGTATATATATTTAGCAGTTCTTCAGAATCTAAAGTTTTAACTCCAAGAGATTTAGCAACTTGTGATGCAGTAGCTAGAGGATTAGCATCAAAAGATTTTGGCGTAAACAGACTGCCACTCTCAGAAATGATCCTCTTAAATAGTCCATTGCAAGATTCAGATAGAGTCAGATAAATAGCTGAAACTCCACCACTTCCATGCCCAAAGACAGTCACATTATCTTCATCACCACCAAAGTTTTTGATGTTATCATTAATCCATCTCAAAGCTGCTCTAATATCCTTTAACCCAGCATTCCCTGGGGCCTCTTTAATGCCCAAGTTCAGGAATCCGAGAGCGTTTAGCCTGTAGTTTATCGAAACAACAATGACCCCATGGCTGACCAAGTAATGGGGACCGTAGAAGACAGGAGAACTACTGCCAACGCCAAAGTCTCCGCCATGAAGGAAGACCATAACAGGTAAGGTGGTGTTAAAAGAGTTAGGGACATAAATGTTGAGGACGAGGCAGTCTTCATTTTCGCTGGGAGCGGAGAGGGGGTCGTTGGCAGGGAATTGGGGACATAAGACTAAGCGGTTATCTGCATTGAAGATTCCTTTGTGCGATGGTGGTTCTTCGGGTGCCTGTGGAAGAATTTTATTGAAATTTTAGATGTAAGTATTATATTTTAAATATTACTATACTACTAATGAAGCAGAAGAGTTTGTTCTTTTTGTTTGCGCCAATCTCTGGAACTTCAACTTGGATTTGGATAATTCTTATTGCTTTCAATAGCCCAATTCACGGGAAAGGTTATAGGCTATTTAACATCACGCTATGACCTTAAGGAGCCGAGCAAAAATAAAAAAGAACGCTAAGCGAAAACGAATAATATCGCGGGCGGGCGATGCGATATGATGCAGTAGGACGGCGGAACAATAAATTTGACGCGGACGAAATCGTGGGTAGAAGCAGAACCAGAGAAAGTGTATAAAAGAGATGTGAGAGTGTATGTAAGTTGGTAGGTTGCTTGAGTGAGTGTGGTGTGAGTATGGTTGATGGTATCTAGAAGCAGCAGAGGGGCTGAATAGTGAGAAGCGATAGTCTATCTGAGAGGGATCAACAAATTCTCAGTTCCCGAATAGACTAGAATGTTTAAATATGTATTATCTGAAGTTTTACATTTGTTTGAGGATATATATTACTAGCTGCTCTTTAAGATTCGATTCCGTGGTTTATAGGCAAAATTTTACTTTGGGTTACATTATTGCAATTTTCTTAAGGATGTCTAATTCTTTTAAATAAATTATAACCCATGTTACTTCCTGATAATTTAGCTTTCTATTGGTGAAAAAATTGTTAAAATTGGTCCAGTATTTCTGGAGCTTATTCGATACAAACAAAGAAACAAAAAAAAAAAAATAACCTCTTTATAATATAGAAGTATGCGACAATTACGATTTCGATTATACATAATTACTCCTAAAACGTATTTGAATTAAGGCCCGATAACACGTACCACAACCACAACGACACCATGTGGTCGGGCGCTAATTTGTACGAAAATGAATAGTTTATTCACATGGACCATATTTGGCCGTCAAAATCAACCGTGTGGGTGATATCGACCACATCAAGGCGACGTCGCAGCCACAACGCGTCCACGCAACGAAACCGTTACAGACGGAGTCTATCTGTCTGCAAACACTATCGCAACGTATCCACATCGCAACAACTAGCGATACCGCAACTGCATGAAGTTGCAGCGACACAATAGGGATGATGTCTAAAAAAATATTTTTTGTCCTTCATGTAGATTATAAAAAAAATATTGGACACATATTTTTTCATTTTTGACATAATCAAAACATTACGGCGATACATTGAGTGCAAATGTGGCATGACGTCACTTCTCAGTAGATTTTATACGTAGCTGTGACGTAACGAGCCCCCAATCCCCAAGTTCAATGCGTTTTATCTAAGTATTTTTTTATTAATATGATAACGCAAAAAATACGTGTCTAATATTTTTTTATTATCTGATTGACGGACTAAACAGTTTTTATTTTTTTTTATCCAGGACACATCCCTATTCACACGAAACCACTGCTCGCCCACAGTTTGTCGCTACGAAGTGGTATGGTTGTAGGTACGTGTGAACAGGACCTTACTTTACGCAAGGCACCTAAGACAGAATGCAGTGTAGGTTCGTCTAGTATCTCGTTATCTGAATGAGCAATCCATCGTTCATACGCAAGTTTAATTTCTTAGAAGAAGCTGGCTGATACGCACGTCGACTACCAACACGATTAAATAAAAAAACTAAATTAACTCACCTGATATCTATTTTTGATAACAGCGTATTTAATTCCACAATATTCATAGTACAATTCATTAGAAGCCAAATATCCCTTGACTTTCCCTTGCTTCGTTTTCACAATCTTAGTCTTGTCTATGCCTAGAACTTGGCTAAAACCGATTAATAAAATAAAAAGGCTGAATGAGACTAGGCTGTATGCCATTTCCTTGGCCCTTCAATAAATAACTTAGAACTATATTTTGATTTAAATATGGCGGCTTTTATACAGGTGTTGTTGCATAATTTCGTTATTGCAGCATTTAACTTTAATTTCTTTGTAATTTTGATAGCATGGAGTTATTGAGCGAGCTGATAAAGGACAGCTAAGGTTCAGTACCTTTTTTTGTTTGTTGACTCAGCTACTCAATACCTTTCTTTAATTTATTTCTTTCTTTATTTCTATAATACGACCTACGTTTGGTTAAAAACTAAAAATCAGTCTTGACGTACTAACAGCTAGGAAAAATAATTTTATTTATCCAGAGAAGCAATGATAACGCTTGGTGGTTACCAAACGTCATCAATGCTAATGCAATGCAGCAGTGGCTGCTTCACGATCAACCATTAGGTCCACCATACACCATACTAAATTATGCGTGCTTGGAGTGCCACAGGGCTCAGTTCTAGGCCCAATATTTTTTTTATTTAACAATTTATGTACACACATATAAACAGACAAGAATAAAGGAACAGAAAAATACGTACAAAGGTATGTGCACACAGTCAAATACTACAATACTACAATACGAGTACAAAGGTACTACTCATTTCTTAAGAAATTTCTTCCATCGGACCTGCAAAATGATGCAATATTACTAACATTAAAAACAACAACTTTTGTACTATGACTTTATTAATTCATCAGATTTTAAATTATCAGATTTACATACAAAAATAAAAATATTTAAATTCGACGATCTAAATGTTACGAACTCTACGCGTAGGAACAGAAACTGCCGTGTCTTATGAGTGATAGTGCACTGGAGGCGTAGATGGTACGGTGGCCAGTACATCAGTAATAAGGGAGAAAGATGTTTAATTTGTTACTAAAAATAATTAAAAGACTGATATAATTATAAATCTTGTTTGATTTGAAACTAACTTTAAAAGTTAGCAGTTACCAGTTCCGGAATTCCGGAAACAGATCTCCAGTATTGGAACTCAGTTCCGGAATTGAGAACCTTCCGATATTGCATGCCCTACTTCCATACATAAAGACTGAAATGGAGATGGGGCGCTGTGATTGTGAGTATTTGACAGTGTTTGTATGGCAAATCTGTCAAAAACTCACAACGAAGAGACCATTGCAACGTTTTTACATTAGTAGACTTGGGCCCCTGGTCATATGCTCCCTGATAGGAACAATAAGTGGTCTAAAGCTGTGACGGAATGGCAAATTAGAGATGGATCGAAAAGAAGTAGAGAAAGACAACACAAACGCTGGAAAGACGATATAGTGGAGACAGCTGGTGCCCTGTGGGCTAGAGACACACGAGACCGCGACAAATGGACTCCTGGGGGAGGCCTATACGTCAAAAGACGCGCTGATTGACGAAGACACCGAAGTTTGACAGTGTTTGTATGGCAAATCTGTCAAAAACTCACAATGAAGAGACCATTCTGACACTATTGTAATAGCAGACTTGAGGCCCAGGTTATACTAAACTACGCACTTACAATTTACTTGATATGATGATTAATTATCAATAGGCACCCTTTTGATAATTAATAATCATATTTTCAAGTAATTTTAAATTATTTAGTTTATTAAATAATGGTGCTGATTCCCTTGTTCACAAACTAAACTAAATTTAAGTTCAGTGCATCTTTTTCTTTCTATTTCATTAAGAAAAGGACAGAAGATAAATTTTAGTTTTTAGTTCGCTTGACGTAAATTGTCGTAATTTTAGTCGGCAAGTTTTAAATCACGTCTAAACTTGTATGGAGTAGTGACAGGCGCTAATTAATTTGACAGGACTAAACTAAAATTTATCTTCTGTCCTTTTCTCAATGAAATAGAAAGAAAAAGATGCAGTGAACTTAAATTTTGTTTAGTTTGTGAACAAGGGAATCGGCACTAATATATAAAGATTTAAAAACAAAAATCGTTTCCTTGGCTTCTTTAGCACCTATCGGTGTTAAAATATTTCGTGTATGAATAGATACACCTTCATTCATGCTCATCATTCATTTCAGCCGAAAGACGTCCACTGCTGGACATAAGCCTCCCCCAATAGGGATAATGACTAAAAAAATGTTTTTTGTCCGTCATGTAGATTATTAAAAAACATTGGACACGTATTTTTTTCTTTTTTGACGTAATCAAAACATTACGGCGATACATTAAGTTCAAATGTGGCATGACTTCACTTCTCATTAGATTGTATACTGAGCTGTGACGTAACGAGCCCCCACTCCCCAAGTTTAATGTATTATTATCTTATATATAGTCATTTTTTATTAATATGATAAAGCAAAAAAAATACGTGTCTAATATTTTTTTTAATTATCAGATTGACGGACTAAACAATTTTTTTTGTTTTTTACCCAGGCATCATCCCTATTGGGGGGGTTTGTCATAATCGCCCTTCTTGGCAGGCGGGTTGGCGGGTTGGCGATGCACCTTATATGTGTACAATGTCCCGTCAATCAATCGTTGGGCAGGCCTTCCCTAGGGAACTAGGGATCTCACCCAGCAGGGGCCTGGGCTTCAAGTCTACTATTACAATAGTGTCAGAATGGTCTATCATTGATTTCATAATTGTTGATTTTGACAAATTTGGTAATCTACTAATATAATGGCGTCATTATGACTTTTCAATGAACAGCCACTGACACTCCATTGAAAGAATTGGTAATCTCGTACATAACGACAAATGAAACTTCCTACTAAACTTCCTACTACTTCAGATTGCTTATAACACTAATAAATAATATGTAAAAATATATATAAATGAAATCTGGCATGAATAAATGTTCAAAATGCCATTGTAAAACAATTATATTACGAGACCATTGACCGACCAATGATCGACTATTAAGAATTTAGCAGATTACGAACTTTTAGCAAAATGACAATGGGATCGTGTTGGAGTGACGAATTTATAAAAATAGCAGACTTGGGCCCCTGGCCGCACGGGCGTCGTGAAGCACTTCGAGCGCTCCTACAGTCACACCCCAGAAACACACTTCAGAACGCTGAGGGGACGAAAACCCCTCAGCGACTAGGTGTGCAACCCCTTCTGTGGGAGGGAGAGAGACACCTAAAGACCAAACCCTCAGGCAAAGGGCCATAAAGTCCCAACACCGACGACCACATGACCAGGGCGTTGCCAGCCGATGGCCCAGAGGGAGGCAAGTTGATATATGGAGGATGGGAAAAGTATGAATTGAAGGTACAGTCAAGAGCACATGAAGCTGTAGTACGAGACTTACTTCTACGGCGATTGTAATAAGAACCAAGTTATTATATTATTTATTAGAACAATGGAATAAACTTACAATATTTTAATAATAAAGTGGTAGAGCAAGACCCTTTTTTTTAGTTTATTAAAAACGAGTCAACAATTTTGTAAGTTTTCTGTGTACACTAATCACCTCAGACCATTGAGGCGATTTTCCCCCATGATGCTTCTTAGTTAGGATTTTGGTTGCTTTGCATTTGGCTACAATTTTTTTTGGAATCTCTAGGAGGGGGCGGCTGCCCCTCCCTGCACCCCTTTAGCGACGCCCTTGCCACCAGACACAGAAAATGGAGGACCCTTCAACCAGACGGGAGTTCCGTCTGGTCGAAGAATTTTTCACTTTTATATGGAGGATGAGTGAATTTTGCTTTCTCAGACCTATATTTATGTTATTGGATTCCCAGGATCTCATGCTCAGCAGTAACATTACGACCATTTCATTAAATCATACGGAACTCTAAAAAGAACGAGTTAAAATTTGTACGTGACATTAGAATGAGCGTTGTTATCAATATTAAAATCAATAAGTACCTACTCAATGAAATTATAGGTATTACTTAACCATTATCAGCAACGATCTCGATAATTAATTATGTAATTATTAAATAATAGTAATGTAATAACAAAGGAAAAAATTATATCATTTATTTATTTATCCTTCCACTGGAACACCATACAGCAATTACACCAACGCGGCAACGATGCAAAAAAATACTTCATGTGCTTGTTATCCCATCCATTCTGTGCGTGGTAGATTATAGATATTGAACGGGCTCCTTGCTACATTATTAGTAATCTGTGGCTCATGTACTCGATTACGCAGCGTCAAGACAGAGACACTTCTCCATAGTTCCATAACTCAATACATAATGCACATGTTCTTTGCGATTTTTTTAAGATTTAATGTTTTTTCGTTTAAATATATACATTATGGTTCAACTTTGCCACCGGTTCTCTTCAATGGTACGGTCGTTCCTTTTAGCACTGACGTGAAGGACCTAGGCTTGCACATTGACAATACTCTGAACTGGCGAACTCAAGTCGCTAAGGTAAGCCAGAAGGTTACTGGAACGCTGCGGGCTCTGTACCGATTGAAAAATATATTACCAGCGAGCACTAAGACAATGCTTGTGCAGTCCTTAATTTTCCCTATCATCGATTATGGTGATGTGTGCTACTATGACCTGAATGCAGATCTCCTCGACAAACTTGACCGTCTTCTCAATTACTGCATTCGATTCGTTTTCAATCTGCGTAATTATGATCATGAATCTGCGCATCGGTCGCTTCTAAAGTGGTTGCCCATACGCCAGCGCAGAGAGCAAAGGGCGCTGACCACCTTGTTTTCATTTCTCGACTCTCCATCTTCCCCTCGTTACCTAGCCCCACACTTTCAGTACATTTGCGCCAACCACAATAGAAATCTTCGTTCATCTCACAATCGTCTTCTTCATTATCTCACTCACCGCACAGACTTCATTCACTCTTCCTTCTTCATACAGTCTATCTCTCTGTGGAATGCGCTCCCCCAAGAAATCAGGATGGCAACCAACCGATTATCTTTTAAAGTAAAAGTTCGTGAGCATATTCGCAAGAAGCTGGCAGTATCATCATAACGGTAATGTTTTCCCATTGTGTGTCTTATTTGTTTTAGTATACATATTTATGTGTATTTATTTGTGCTTATATTTATATATAATAAGATTTATATATTGAATTTATAGTTTGTAATAGGTTTATGTATATCTTTATATTTAAATGAATATTTATTCCTCAATTTTCGCTATTGCACCTACTACTGTATGTGCAATAGCACATACAGTAGTAGGGTAAATTTTATGTCTCTGCATCACCCAAGGTTTGACTGGTAGAAAATGCCTATGGCATTAAGTCCGCCTCTGTACATTTTTTTTGTGTTTAAAGTATTAAATAAATAAATAAATAAATTATGAGGGTACCAAGCGCGCAGTGGCGCCCTCATCTTTGTTTGGTGATTTCGGAAAATGGAAAATAGTGGCCACTTAAAACGGAGCTTCGTTTTAAGGATTACAATAAAACATAACAATGGTGCCGATTCCCTTGTTCACAAACTAAACGAAATTTAAGTTCAGTGCATCTTTTTCTTTCTATTTCATTAAAAAAGGACAGAAGATAAATTTTAGTTTAGTCCTGTCAAATTAATCAGTGCTTGACGTAAATTGACGTAATTATAATAGGCAAGTTTTTAATCGCGTCTAAACTTTTAAAGAGTAGTGACAGGCGCTGATTAATTTGTCGTCACATGCTTGATTGCAATTCCATTCCAAAATAAAAGAAATCACCAAACAAACGATGAGGGCGCCACTGCGCGATTGGTACACTCATAAAGGCTCGCGCAGACTGACGCGATAAGGGTCGCGCTGCCTGTGGCGCCCGACATATCGCACCAGACTGCGCGAGCCTTAAAAATGAAAAAACAAAAAAAAAAATATGTCATCTGCCTGACAGCTGACAGAAAAAGCAATAAACGAAAATTAATGACTATAGACAAAGCAAAAGGAGTGTGTAAGGTTCATAACGTAGCAGATGGCGTTCTGTAGCTTTTGCCTACCGCTAATAAATAGGAAAAAGACGTACCTAGGTTTATGTATAAATAATAAGGTGATTCGGTATTGTTTTCATCCCCCCCGACCCTTGCTCGCCGAAGCGCCAGCCCGCGCCGCAGCTGAGCCTGTAGCTTTAAATTCCCAATCCCAGCATAATAATAATAACCCTGATTTGATCCAGCCTGTCCCTAGCTGTCCTCTCCCCGATGCTGCTCTAAGCCGAGGTTCGTACCCCACAGGGGGTGCCCTTAGCGTGCAGTGGTCTAGTTTATAAGTTTTATGCCCTGGCTGGAGGCTTTAAGTTTCGTTTATGGCAACCACAGGAAAGTACGGTTAAGGAGTCACGACCTCTAAAGGTCAACTCCGAGATGCCACAGTTAGGAAAAAAAAAATTGTTTTCATTCATACTTAACACATTACATGTGTATCGGCCACAACACAAAACTCGACTGAATAGGATCTGGATTCGATTCCCTGGTACCTGGGTCATTAAGTACCAATTATTCTGCAAGTCATCTCATAACTTATGCAAATTAAATGACCTCTGTCTACATCATTGGAATCGACTGGGACCAAGTCCCGCTTATTTTAACAAACATTTACTACGTAGCCCTATTCCTAGAAGGGCTTGTGCCTTACCTAATAACAGCCGCACGGCTACGCTTGCCGCGGTTGGTCTGTGGATGGGTGACCATCTTTACATACCAAGACGGGGCTCCGTGATCCATTCGTGGATCTTTGACAGTCGTTGCGGGATGTCAGAAGCCAGAATGGCCCAGAGTCCGAAAGGGGTATCGGTTTACCCAGTATCTAACTGGGTTGTGGAGGTCAGACAGGCAGTTGCGTCATGTAAAATACTGGTACCTATTCAGCTGCACCTGGTTAGACTGGAAGCCAACCTAAACATAGTTGGAAAAATATACCTAGATGACTCATGATGACTACTACTACCTACTTCAATCACCAGATCACCACATGCCGTTGAATCTCATTAATCTGTAATGAGACAATACAACAAACAACAGAAGATACGGCGATTCGGAAGAATTTTTTGATGCCCTATAAGCACTTCCCCCTTTTTTTATCTTTTTTTTTTCGTGTAGGTATATAGTATAAATATTTTATTTTTAGTTGGTATATTGTATTTATGTGATACTTGTACCTAAACTACTAAATGAATAAATTCTTCAATACTTAAAAAAATAACAAACAACAATAAAGGAAATATTAATCCTATCTTTCGGGCCTTGATCACATTTTCATTGTTTTGGATTTTATTGTTTTTCCCTCACATGACTCATAATAATGATGCACGTTTAAAAACCTAATATGCAATTATCCAAATTAATGAAAACCTTTTTTATATTTTTAATCGCTATGAACATTTTTATACCAATTAAGGATTAAATAAAGTACTCTACCAATGTATCTGTAATCAGCAAACTCTAATTTTTTCAAAGTTTTCTGTCAATTTCGTAAGTTGATCTTAATTATTAAAGTGAAAGTTTCCCGATGTGAAGTTTCAAAACGCACACCAAACTTACGTTTTGACGTCCAAAATTGTGGTTACATCGAATTTATGAAATTTATACATAAAATACTCAAATATTTACTAGTGTTAAATAATTTATAACCGAAACACACATTAATTATCATACAATACAGATTGAAGTGTAATTTTTACTACAAAGTGACCGTGAGAAAAATCTGAACAAGTGTTTGCCTACGTGTTGAATTTAGAAAATCTAATAAAACTTCGTCCAATTATATTATGAGAGCTTGTTAAATCGGCATAGTTATGAATAAAAAACCTGTGAGAACCGGCCCAAGGATCAGAATCACGAGACCTGCCTTAAAAACACGAAAAACTGACGACCCAGTTTCGATTTTCGACGATCGAAAATATATTTATTCGTGTCAGTATTGCCGCTTGAAATTCACTCAGAATAGTCAATATTTTCGCCACATGACTTCGAACCACGAGATCCAGCAGAAGGCAGCGACATTCGAGTGCAATGAGTGTCAAATCGTCTTTAACAAGAAGAGCAATTTAGACCTCCATTGTCAAACTCATCACCAAATGAAATCGAAGTCAAAATGCGAGAGCTGTGCGATCACATTCAAGTCCAGGTACTGTTTACGACGCCATTTAAAACTGAAGCAACTTCTACAAGAAAATTCGTGTTATAAGTGTCAGAAAAAGTTTACAAGTAAAGAGGCTTTAACCAAGCACGTTAATAATAAACATACATTTAAGAATGTAACTTTTCAATGTGATCTGTGCTCTTTGAAGTTTAAAGCTGAAGAGTCATTACGGAGTCATTTAGCTAGAATTCATAAGAAATTATGATTATTTAGGAAATTTTTGTTAGATTAAGTTTTATTTTGATGGATGAAAGATTTTGTATACAATTTTGAGTGTAGATTCTATGTAAATAGTTAATGTTATTCATAATCATGTTGTATTTTTATGGTAGAGTCATTGTAGCTAGCAGAATGTTGGAACTAACTTGCAATGCTATGTTTACGTTTCCTGCCATGATGCTAGGTATGTACTGTACTGGTCACATTGTTCACATTATACACAAAATATTGCCTAAGAAAATCTAATTACTAGTCCCTGTAAACTTGAATTCCCAATTTCAGTAAGAATGTGGATAAAATACTTCTTAAAAGAAAAAGCTTGCTTCGATATTGTTTGCTAATGTTACAAGTGTATTCCTACTATCCCCATCGCCTGTGTGCCCATTAACCTTTCGTATGCCGTAATTGAAGACACAATTTGATGGCCCCACCGAATAAACGTGCAATGCTTCTTATACGATTTTTTTTTTTTAATTTTTCGTTTGTTTGGCCTATCCTGCACCCACAATTATTTTTTAATGAATTTTAGACTCAAAACACGCCTATTATAATAATGAATTTCTTTATTCTAGGGAAATAATTAATTTTAAAATTATAGGAATAGTAGTTTATGTTATAACTACATGCTTTTTGAGTCGGCAAGAAAGTAAATATACAAGTCTATAGCTTATTTTTTTTTACCAATAATTCGATTATACATTATTTATACCTATTTACAATGAAATGAGCGTTATTGAAGTTTAAACTGAAAAGCTTTGCTGAAAAGTTGTAATTTTTCTCTTAGACGTTTATTCGGTGGGGCCATCGAATTAAAAACCCATTGTGTCTCGCGTAGATTTACGGTCATATGAAGGGTCAATGGTAATTGACATAAAATGGCGAAACTAAAGGTTCCATTTTCTTCTGAGTACTGACTTTAGAAATAATATTTAAAAAAATCAGTACTTAAAAGAAAATGTAACCTTTTTCATATGCATATCATTAAGAGTAATTGGGTTTTTCCACCTGGAATTTCTCAGTAGCAGCCTGGAGTTTGGATTCTATGTTCTATGTTAGAGGGTTTAGTTTCCGCACTTAGTCCTTCAGCATTGTGCGTGAGCCATAGCAGCTGTTCGGTGGTTATTCCAATCAGCCCACCTCCTTCCCGAAATCAATAATGTCTCCTAGTCTGTCCAGAACACCAGTGAAGGATCTGGGTGCCCTGAGGGTTTGTGGGAGTTTAGATTTGTGCCCGGTTGATGGCAATAGGGTCGCCTATTACTACGTGGGTGTATTATTAGTACACCGCTGTTGAATATGTAATAGGGAATCGAATCAAAAATTAAATTAGCTTGAGAATCAGCACTTTTCGAACGACAAAATTATATAAGACAGTCCTCCAGCACGGCCGCCCTTCACCACTTCCTAGTGCTTTCACTGGGAAGAAGTGGCGCATAAAAATCCCCAGCAGTACAGCTGTCTGTTCAGTTAGAATAGTTTTAATTTACAAAAACATTGTACTAATACAATAGAACTGATTCTAGTAATAATCTTTGATTTGTGCAAGGAATTACTATGCTAAAGAAAATCAATATGTGCCTTTTTACACTATTTTAACTATAATAATAATATTATGGTAGCAAACACTGAGAATACATTCTGGAAAAAAAAACCTATGGTCTGTTCCAGAACTATGTGATGACAGGGTAAACAAACCAAGTTCTGCAGTGCGATTCTGTAAAAAAACTCACAGTGAAAACACAGGTGAAATAAGCTGTCATTCCATTGATGCTAAGGATTGACACTATTGATGCTCACTTCACCTGAGATTTCACATTGAGATTTTACAGAATTGATCGGCAGGTTAAATTCTTACACAATTAACCACTAAAGGGAAAAGGTGATTTAAATTTAGAATTTCGTGTTTAAATATTCAAATCATCAAATCAAAGCACTCAATTTTTATTTGGAACTACAAATTGGCATCCACAGGTACGTTTTCTGATCCATTAGTTTACATTTTTATCAGATATTTCTGGAACAGACTATACATTGTCGCGATTAGCTTATCACATTAATTGAATTAATTACGTATTTTAAACATACGCAATTAAAATAATAACAATTTACATTCTAGCCATGGGATCTTTTTTTTCCGTTTTAGTATTTAACAATATTGAACTTAATTTGTGATTATTTGGTAGCAATTCCATAAAGTATTTGTGTCCAATTGTTGATACACGCGTGTTTAGTGCCTTAATTTATTATCAAGGGTGGTTTATTTCGTGCCAATTTTTATGCTATTTATTTTGTTTTAAAAATTTAGTTTTCTATTTTTAGTAAAATTGTTTATTTTATTATTTCAACAGATTGCATACTAATAACAATTTGTACTTACCGCTGTAGTACTATTTGACGTCAGAATCTAATCGCCACTCTGTATACCATTTTTTTTTAATGGAAATTATCAAATAACTCCTCCCGCTCTGGGCAGAGCGGGAGGGCGTGTCAGACTTTTACTGGCTAAAACCCACCCTTGTTCCTTCAGTTGCCTGTGTGCCAAGGCCACGGTACACCTCTCGGATAAACCCGCAACCCTGGCAGGCACTCTGTATACCTTACGATTCTAAATTGGAAGGGATTTCGCCGTGTTAGTATAATGTTTACAATAGCTGAATCTGTGTAGGGTCCTGAGTTCAGGCAAAGTGTTATTAGGATGTTCTCAATAGCATCCTGGAATCTGTATTTGTGTCTGGCTAGTAACCTAAGGTTTGCCCCCACACTTGCCTTGAAACTGATAATATGATCTTCTCTGCTTACCAGTCTCTATGTGACTGACTAATTGACCATCTCTGTGCCAATTCAAAAGAGCCTGTAAGTGGTTTAATCACTTGCTTTTCAATCTTTTTCATTGCGCCCTTAGTATAGAAAAATATTTCGCGACCCCTGACATTGAAATTCAAGTCTGTCACTTTAGGTACCGTTTGGTTAAACAGAAAAACAGATTACCCACAATTAAACGCAGAAGCTTTGAAGTGTTTCATTCCATTTGGAACCACCTACTTGTGCGATTTAACGTTTTTGTCAATGGCTCAAACAAAAGGCAAACTTTTGAAAGCGATTTAATTCTAATCATATAAAAATTGTAAATTGGTTAACGATAGACAGGCGTAACAATCACATTAATTTGGATGGGTACGCTTGGTCCTCGTCACATTAATGATTTATGTGATTTGTAGGTATTTGTTGATTTGTGTTAACCTAAGTCTTTAATTAACTTTTTCTAAATATATATATAACATTTTGAACTGTTTTATATAATATTTATGAGCTATAAATTTTAAAGTAACAGTGACCCCCTGTAAGAGGCTTGGCGACCCCCTAGGGGGTCGCGATCCACACGTTATAAAATACTGGTTTAATTGAAGTAAATGCTTTGAGTTTGCGCTTGCCCCTTAATATTAAATTTATACTGCAATGGAATCAAATTAAAATAAACTGTAGGTAATCCATAATCCCTTGCACAAATAAAAGTATTATTATAAAATTAATAATAATAACTTTCGGTTACTTAATTTTTTATTCTCATCATTGTCACACAATTACAAAAAAAAAAAACCTCATTATTTTTCATTATTAAGTTATCATGTGAATATTAACTTTAATTTAGTACGTTTTTTATATTTATTTTTGTACTTAAGTTAAATCTATAAGTTACTTATGTTAAATCTTAAGTTATTCTGTAGAATTAATACCCCTGCCTAATGCACTGTTTTTTTTTGTAAATATTTTCTTTTGATTCTATTTTAAGCAATCCAAGATTATATTAGGAAATTTTGCCTTTGTTATTTAATAACTTCTACTATTTTTGTATGCTATCGTTGGTCCTGCTAAGCATTGAGGCCCTGGGCTCGATTCCTGGTTTGGGCAGTGTTATTGGGTTTTTTCGTCTGGAATTTCCCAGTAGCTGCCCAGAGTCTGGATCTGTGCCCGGTTGATGGCAATAGGTTCGCCCCCATGACATGGGTCTTAAACTTAATTGGCGAAATGTGCGTGTACCTACTATAGGTACACCTCTGCCCATCCCTTCGGGGAAACAAGACGTGATGTTATTATGTTATGTAACTTCTACTATTTTTGTCTAAATTATGCTGTAAATGAAATTGTATAGCAATAAATTCTTGTCTAAGGGAGCGTTCAAGTATTACGTAACGCAATTTTTGGAGATATTTAACCCCCCCTCCCGCCCATGTAACGCGCCGTAACGTTTTTCTGTACCCCCCCGTGCCCCCAAATTCCCCCCGCCGTTCGTTTGCCGTTTGTTATAGTTTTCCCATTTCCTCCCGTGGGTGTCGTAAAAGGTGACTAAGGGGTTTACTATAGAATGGGCAGCAGCGTTCTCTATGTATTTTTTAACACCATACTGCGATCGCCAACCCGCCTGCCAAGCGTGGCGATTATGGCAAACCCCCCCAATTGGGGGAGGCCTATGTCCAGCAGTCTTTCGGCTGAAATGATGATGACGATGATTGTTTTAAACGCGTTAATATACTATATGTGAAATTTTCCATTTGGACTTTTGAGAAAAAAAAAAAAGTTTTAAAAAATGCGTGAGAGAATCTCTACTCGACCGTTCTGAAGGGTTAAAAAAAACAATGTTATGTAACGCGTAGTTCGAACACCCCCTCCCGCCCCTGTTCGCATCGTAACGTTTTACAGGACCCCCCCCCCCCCCCCCCCGTCCCTCCAAATT
The DNA here is from genome assembly GCA_947523025.1 of Dryobota labecula. Lineage (NCBI taxonomy): Eukaryota > Metazoa > Arthropoda > Insecta > Lepidoptera > Noctuidae > Dryobota > Dryobota labecula. The sequence goes on from OX383314.1 coordinate 6,318,299, forward strand.
CGTTACGTAATACCTGAACTCTCCCTAATATACAGGAAATCATCAGTCTCAGGAATTTATTAGTATATTTAATACGGCCGCGAATTATATTCAGATCAACATACAACCTGATACTGATCTTCAAATTGCATAAAACGTCAGAACATTTTAATTACGGGCTACCCTGACGCTTTTGCCTTAAGTTTTCACGGTGAGATTTATACAGTATAGCAATGCAGCGTCGTTTGAAGGGCCGCTAAGTGTTGATCTAAGCTAAAGCTGGCAAAACATTACGCCAGCAATACATGTTGGCCAAGCCTCAGCCAACGCTCGCGTAGGGAAATTGATACAAGGCGAGTGCTACGGTCTACATGTTGGTCAAGTTCGAAAGAGACCAATGCCAACTACCAATGTTCATGAGTTTTTATGGAACTATCCACATGTTGGCCGTAATTAGTTTCTGTTAACGCCTTGCATAATGTAAATGCATTTACACACATGCAAACGACGAATGACAACCCAGAATCCTATAAAAGTTTCTAGAAGTCTGCGGAAACGAGGCGCGCACATGACAGGCGCGCCCTCTTTAGTTTTTCACTTCACCTTATTTTCTTGACATGATGAATGTCATTATATTATTTTTATCTCACACCTGACCATAATGTGAGTTTTACTGCACGCTACGCGTACGGTGTAACTCGCATTATGTCCAGGTGAAGACGTAAAATTGTGTATTCACCACGGGCAGTAAAAAATAAAGCCCTCTATCGCATATTTACAACCCTCGCCTGCGGCTCGGGTCATAAATACCTGCGATTTCGGGCTTTCTTTCTTTTACAGCCCTTGGTAAGTAATGTACTATTACGAATTCCTATAATATTACATTAATTAATTTCTTTTTATTGGGGAACCATTAGTATCTATTTTTTATTTCCATCATCACCCCAGAACAAGCCCATTGCCTTTACAGTTTCTATTGAGAATTGGAGCGATATAGACGATGACGCAGAAGTTATTGCAGCTTATGCTACTTTTTTATTGACTGCAAATAATTGTTATGTCAGTGTACTCCGCAGTAAAGTTTAAAAAAAGAAGAGGAACAACCCGAATAACGTGGACGCGACTTGCCGAATGTAGGCGAGTGCCTTTGATTGGTGCAGAAAAACCGACACTGTTCCGAAGTGGGACGAGTCGTAGCGAACGATACCGAGTCGTGACAAGGCACGCCAAACGAACCGTATACACGTTGGCGCTCGCCTGCACTCGGCCAGCTAGGCGAGCGTCGACGAGCAATGGCGAGATTAGACAAATGGGTTGTCTATACATTGGTACTCGCCTTCGCTCGGTTAGCTATGACGGTGCCTTGCCACCACTCGGGGTCGCTCGCTACAACTTGTCTCACTTCGGAACAGTGTCGGGTTACCTGCACCAATCAAAGGCGCTCGTTGCACTCGGCAAGTCGCGTCCACATGTTAAAGGCTCCTACAAACAGGCGCGACACAAAGAGACCGCTCGTCGCGCGGCACGCGGTGTCTTTGTGTCGCGCCTGTTTGTAGGAGTCTTTAGTCGGATTGTTCCTCTTCTTTTTTAAATTTAACTGCGGAGTAAACTGACATAATAATTATAAGCACTCATTAAATAAATAGCAGAAGCTGCAGTAACTTCTACGTCGTCCATAACGTTCCAATTCTCAATGGAAACTAATTACGGCCAACATGTGGGTAGCTCCACAAAAACTCGTGAACATTGGCAGTTGGCATTGGTCTCTTTCAAACTTGACCTATGTAGCCCGTAGCTCTTGCTTTGTATCAATTTGAATACGCTCGCGTTGGCTGAGACTTGGCCAACATTTCCGGCTTACCAAATCTTGTCAATTTAATTGTGTACGAATTTTGAACCCACTGATTTAGTCTTTATTGGCAATAGCACAATTTTATTCTTTAAGAAATGTAAATTGAATCGAAAATAACGCGAACTTTACAGTATTTATTTTAATTTATTTAAATTATATTTTAGAACTTTTCCTGTTGATTTTGGCTACTTCATGAACTCAGTTACTAGCCGATAAAGACAATAATACAGCACAGCAGTTTTCACTGACAAACAAATACCTTACGAAACTTGAAATAAAGTTGAAAATAAATCCATTATAATAGTTCGAGAGAGCATCAAAGCGGACAGAAGTACGCGATTTCGACTTTATTTTAAGAGGTACAATGGTGACGATTCCCTTATTCACAAACTAAACTAAATTTAGGTTCAGTGTATCTTTTTCTTTCTATTTCATTAAGAAAAGGACAGAAGATAAATTTTAGTTTAGTCCTGTCAAATTAATCAGCGCCTGTCACTGCTCCATACAAGTTTAGACGTGATTAAAAACTTGCCTACTAAAATTACGTCAATTTACGTCAAGCGCTGATTAATTTAGCGAGCGAATGGGCCGTATTAAATTCAGTTGCCTTGGCGAAGCGCGGTTTTTCCTATCCACAAATATCAACGGTGCCGATTCCCTTGTTCACAAACAAAACTAAATTTAAGTTCAGTGCATCTTTTTCTTTCTATTTCATTAAGACAAGGACAGAAGATAAATTTTAGTTTAGTCCTGTCAAATTAATCAGTGCTTGACGTAAATTGACGTAATTTTAGTAGGCAAGTTTTTATTTTTTATTTTGTTATTTCACAAACTGTGGCCAAATAAACGTTAAATTATTTCTTTAACGTAAATGACGTTATAATGAACGTGGCTGAATTGTCAAAATCAAAGGGATTGCGATCGATTGCCATTTTAAGCGTCAATACGTATAGTATTGACGCTTAAAATGGCAATCGATCGCGAAATAAAAACTTTATGTTAAACAGCCTTATGAAAACCTGTACTCTAATTCTGTATTACGAGTACACTATAAATCACAATCTGAATAATTTTGAAGGATATTGCTGATCCATTTCTTCATGTGTTCGAAAAATTTGTCTGCTCAACGTAAATACCGCAATGTACGAGTATGTTTTTGAATTGTCAAAATAAAAGCTGTTGCTACAGTTAGTGTGATAAGCAATTACCCATCTGTAATATTTTTGTAAAAACATTTTAGTGATTTAATTACCTTAGTCAAAGTTCAGAACATGTTTTTATGTCGCAAAATAGGGAAAACGTCAATAGTCCAACTGCTAAGCCGCTGGCTGGCTAGCGAGCGGTCATGAGTTTGATCTCCACCCTTTGCACTATTCAACTGTTGATGTGAATTCCCAGAACATGCATGTTTATTTAGTAAGTGGTCCCCGAAACGATCAATTGCATCAAATTGATCAATTGCCGCTAACGATCAATTAGCGCGTGCCGATTCCCTTGTTCACAAACTAAACTAAATTTAAAGTTCAGTGCATCTTTTTCTTTCTATTTCATTAAGAAAAGGACAGACGATAAATATTAGTTTAGTTCTGTCAATTTAATCAGCGCCTGTCACTACTCCATACAAGTTTAGACGTGATTAAAAACTTGCCGACTAAAATTACGTCAATTTACGTCAAGCGCTGATTAATTTGACAGGACTAAACAAAAATTTATCTTCTGTCCTTAATGAAATGGAAAGAAAAAGATGCACTGAACTTAAATTTAGTTTGTGAACAAGGGAACCGGCACCATTGTATCAATCACATAAAAATTGACAATTGTAATAAAATTGATCGTTTCGGGGACCAAGGAAAGTAATTATTATGCAAATCGACACCCTACGTCAATTTGCCGTGTTATTTTATGCCATTTCATGTCAAAACATGACTGTTGTGATTTGAATTTACGGACAATTTAAAATGGTTGTCAATTTGCTTTAAAAACTTCCGTGACTTTGCCGAGTAATTAAATGTGGCACGCGTAGCTTAAATCTTCTTGAAAAGAACAAAATATAAATATACAATCAACAAATGAAATAACTAACCAGTCGAGAAAACCTCTTTTATGCCAGGAATACACAAATGTTAGTATTCGGTTTTTCCGTCAAGAATGTCTCAGTACCAGCCTGGAGTCGAACCCTATTACATGGGGACTAAAGCACACAGGCACTAGGTATAGCCGCCAGCACATAGTTACCACAAACTGTCTAATTTCCTCATTCAATTTTGAACTTAACCAACAACATTTTAAGGTTTAAAATCGTTTGGGAGAAATTTGACATTTCGTAAAACCTGGGGCCTTACGCCCAAATACTCAAACGTTACTTAAGTTTAAGACGTTCTTATAAGTGTTTCTGTCGCTACAAAACAGTATAAAGTGACAGAGACAGCATTATACTTAACGGCGACATAAAATTGAATTGCGTTTGAGTATTCAGCAGTAAGTCTACTAATTTACAAACGTTGCAATGGTCTCGCGATTGTGAGTATTTGACAGTGTTTGTATGGCAAATCTGTCAAAAACTCACAATGAAGAGACCATTGCAACGTTTGTACATTAGTAGACTTGGCCTGTATTACAGAACGTCACTAACTACTCAAGCATTACTTAAAACTAGATTCAAGCCATTTGATTGGTTGAAACTAGTTTTAAGTAATGCTTGAGTATTGAGTGACGTTCTGTTATACGGGACTAACTGCCGAATACTCAAACGCAATTCAATTTTAAGTCGCCGTTAAGTCTAATGCTGTCTCTGTCACTTTAAACTGTTTTGTAGCGACAGAAACACTTATAAGAACGTCTTAAAGTTAAGTAACGTTTGAGTATTTGGGCATAAGACCCCTGATGTGCTGGCGACCGAACTTGGCTACTTCGTGCAAGTTACTAGCATGCATATTCCTGGCTTAAAATTTATAAGATAAATTAACTTTTGTTTACTTTTCACGCTATTTAGGTATACCAAGTTTTCTGGACATTTGAAAGGTTGCTAACCTGAATATGAGATTGTAACTTATATTGTAAAAATACTTTATGAATAAATTATAGTTTAGGTATATTTTGAAGTTTTTCATTTATTTCCCTCTTACAGTGCGACAAGAGTAGAAATGAAATGAGGGCGCCACTTTCTACGTAACTGTCACATTTTTGACGTAAAAAACAACATGGCAACTTAATATGTTTTTTTTTTTTTGTTCTCTTTTATTTCTACTCTATGGCCAAGCTGTACTTTTAGCCCAATGGTAGAAGGGTTAGCACTTCAGCGGCAGACAGAGCAGCATAATACTTGAGCAGTTTTTTATTGAATTGATGCGATGCTAATGGACGCGATTTCAATTTGAAAAGAGTTCACGTGCAGAGATTATTTAGTGTCTCGTTTCTGGCGCAGTCGAACAGTTTTTCATTGATTAATTGATTTTGAACTCAATTAAACTAGCATAGAGTTCAAAATAGCGTGCAAGAGATGATTCTCAATGGCGTGTTCAAGCATACCAACCTACGCGCATATTTTCACTCAAAACTTGACGTAGACAAAACTTCAACTGTTTTTTAAAACAAAACAATGTTAGTCGATAACTCTAAACAGCGTTTTATTGACGAATGCTTGCACACACTAGACAGGTACACTCTAATCTGTGTTGATCCTTCCTCAAGAGACCATCTCAGAATATCAACTTGGTCCTTACATGACCCGACCAAGACTAAGGCCCGTATTACAGAACGTCACTCAAAACTCAAGCATTACTTAAAACTAGTTTCAACCAATCAAATAGCTTGAATCTAGTTTTAAGTAATGCTTGAGTATTGAGTGACATTCTGTAATACCGGCCTAAGGCCCGTATTATATATAGAACGTCACTCAATACTCAAGCGTTACTTGAGACTAGATTCAAGCTATTTGATTGGTTGAAACTAGTTTTAAGTAATGCTTGGGTATTGAGTGACGTTCTGTAATACGGGACTAAGGCCCGTATTATAGAACGTCACTCAATACTCAAGCGTTACTTGAGACTAGATTCAAGCCATTTGATTGGTTGAAACTAGTTTTAAGTAATGCTTGAGTATTGAGTAACGTTCTGTAATACGGGACTAAGTCTGGACTTTATGAGACTGACCCAGGGGTCAGTACACACACTTAACATAAAAAATAATAAAATCATGGTTCCTTCCCAGAAGTTTCGTTCTTTGCTGGTTCTATAGGATGAAGGGATAAAATATAGGTGACCGCAATTGAAGCAAAATTTCACAGTGTGTGTTGGTGTCTTCAATGACGGTAGATAACGCACCCTGGACAGTAAGCCCTGCTACCGACTTGCTGACTGCAATTTTTTTTTTGTTATTAATATTATGTAGCAACAGCCATCTACCCGCACTGGGCTTGTGTCAATTTGTCCGTGGTGCATTACATTACAACCCACTAATCCCCCCTGAGAGAATCCCCTCAGTGCGGAAAACTGAAACCTAATGTAAAAAAATCACTTTTTATTCTAGTTTTCCCCCCTAAGTGGGATTATCAGGGGTGAATTCTAGACTGTTTTTTATAGATTCCACACGAAATATTATATTTTAAGAGGAACATATATAGGTGGTAAAAAAGCCATAGCAGCGAAAAAATTGTTTTTATATGTTTTATATTTTTACATAATTATTATAATTTTAAAATTGCTCGAGACATTTTGCAAAGGAGTTGCATTTTCCAAAATTTTACTTATTCTATGAATGACCCGCCCGGACGCGGCTAAGTTGGCGGCACGAGCGTGGTGAATTTTGATAATTGAGGCGTCTAATTGCAAACCCCGCTAAAACGATTTTACCTTGAAACCGACTTTAATCTCTTGAAAGTTTTCTCAATTCTGTACTAAGTGACAAACTCATTTCCGAGCAAATCCCTCTCTAACAGTACTAAATTGAGCCTCCAACCTTATGCTTGGTAACAAAATCCACTATAAATGGCATGGGTAAAATTCAAATTCCTCTACAACGAAAACAACCAATCACAGCGATTGCTTTTGCACCAAGTGACCTTAGGAATAGTATGGCGGACCCAATGGAGACTTGTGTAAATGTGTCGTGCATCACGGAGTGCGATTACATTTTATTGAATTTTAAACTCATCAATAACTCAATATCCAGAAAAATCGTTTTAGTGGGGTTTGCAATGAGACGTCTCAATTAATCATCATATAAACTATTTTTTAAAAAAAATAATATACCGAGTTTTTCTATTTGTTTTTTTTTTACCCAGATTTTAGACGTAAAGAATAGCACCACCCCATTTCCTGCCATGGGTGTCGTTAAAGGCGAGTAAAGGACTTACTAGAGAATGGGCAGCAGCGTTCTCTATGCATTTTAACACCATACTGCGATCGCCAACCCGCCTGCCAAGCGTGGCGATTATGGCAAACCCCCCCAATTGGGGGAGGCCTATGTTCAGCAGTGGACGTCATTCGGCTGAAATGATGATGATGAATGATGACTCAGATTTTAAAAAAAATCGTTTCCATGGCTTCTTTCCCACCTATAGGTGTATCTCTTAAAATATTACGTGTTTAATAGATACACCCTACATAAATAAAACAAAAATACATCAATATCTGTCTTTTATAATTACGTGCTCAAGCAAAAATACAAAAATTCGTCGTTTTCCGTACCAAAATTTATGTAAACAAGTCTACATCAAATTCTCCTAGTTCTTATAAAACCAAATACCTATGACGATGTAGGTACAGTAGTAGGCCGCACGTCAGAGGTAACAGTTCCACGTTGAGCTGGCTTAGCGTAGTACGGAGTTTCAATAGAAGTGTGGTAAAGATTAATAATTAAATTTCGATCTACACTGCCACATGCGAACTACGCATCAAAGATAAGACATGTCACACACAGTTTACCTCGCGACTAGCATATAAACAACATTCCGACATCAACCGTCGGCAGTTGCCCACCAGACACAACACCCGTCTGGCCGGAGGATCCTCCCTATTCTATGGAGGATGAGTGAAGAATCCCACGTTCGCACGAACGAAAAATATCGCGGTGGGATTTTATCGTGCACTGGATTTTCAACTCTGGGTGTTGAGCCGAGCATTGAGAATCCAACAGTGTGCATAACAACGCGTCAAAGATACACACTGTGGGATTTTCAGCTCTTTGCTCTAAGCAGTGCGTTGAAAATGCAATGCGCGAAAAATATCGCCCGTGCTAACCTGGGTAGTACAGGCTAGTGTCCGCAATTCCACGTCAAAGCGCGTATTTTGTTACCAGTGACGTGCATCCTACTGTACAGTAACCAGCCCTATCTATGGCACATCGAGAAAAATCATTCGCAACTGTATAGCGTCCTGTCACTCATACTTGTGTGCGAGTCTCTTTCTACCACCAAACGAGCATCTTCCTGCAGGGCGTAACCTTCCGTGGTCCACTTGGAAGTCCCTGAACCATCTCTGAACTCTGATGCCGATTTCCTGGCATCAGGGTGTGGATGTGGAGCTATGTCATAAACTTCACCTCATACCTTTGTGACCCAAAACATGCAGCCAAAGTGACCTCAGCGCTGCCACCGATAACCTTGTGGAAGTGGCGAACTTTTTGGCCAACAAAATATGAATAACTGTCGTGCCAGCGATACGAAAAGAAGTCTCTTTCTAACACTCGATGTGCCATATTTAAGTACGGCCAGGCACTGTAGTTATATCGACAATGTGCTAGAATTGGACCAGTTTCTGTCCAAACGTTTTTATTCTAATTTAAATCTAATAGTATTTTTTTTTTTTATTAAATAAAACTTTTAATCACACGTTTGTACATACCTATTTATGCTTTATTAGGTAAGTACTTTTTACTGGAAATCAATCATTCAATCAGAAATTACAATACGGCCGGCGAATTTTGGCCGGTCTGAACATAGCCTCTCCGAACTTTCGCGCATGTTCAACAGAACAGTTCTCTCACTCACACTCGCCTGGTGTCACCATTTCGTTAAAAAAAAAATGTTTCGTTGAAAAAAGTTCGGACCGGCCATGATTTATCGGCCGAATTGTATTCCAGCGAGATTCAAATACTTCAGACCCATTACTTAAACGATCATAAATAACTTTGGGGTCATTGAGTCATTAAAGTATAACGTAAGCACCAAGGGGGGGGGGGGGGTCTTTGACTTGATTATTTTTGATGTGGATGGAGATTACGTCAGCAATGTTGATTTTGATTTGAACAAAGATGGCAAACCCATGTTCAGGGATTCCCTAAAATAATTGTTATAGCTTACTCGCTCTTATGCGGTGTTTTATGGTTCGAAAGAAATATAATAACCGGCACGAGTCGTGAGCACAGATGGGCAGTAGTGGGGACAAGCTCGTGCATGTACACTTTCGGCTAAATAAAAATGACACGCGAGAGTCCAATTGACGACGAGTATCGACTGACGAACCAATCGCATGCAGCTCGGCGCCCCCTGGCTTCTTCATTCCGCCAAAGAGACCTAAACTACAGCGCAGGTGTCAGTTTGTGCTCACGACTCATGCCGGTTACTATACCTACCAATGTTTACGTAAGCATAGGAGGGGGGCTTTGCTTACTTTTGCTGACAATCCCCCTTGTCAAAGTGGGGGTTCAAAATTCTGCTTACGAAATACTTGAATGGCCCCTTTCTCTAGGTACAAATAGGTTAGTTTTAATCTATAGTAGATAACAATTTTGTCTTAAGAGGTAACCCGGTCCCTGTGACCTTTTCACTGGCGTTCATTCCTTAATAACGTATTAAGTACTCTAAAAGCAAAATCAAAAGTCATTTATTCAAACTAGGCAGAGAATCAGCACTTTTCGAACGTCAAAATTACATGACAATCCCCAAAACGCCTGGCCTTCACCACTTCCTAGTGCATTAGCAGCTGCTGCCCTGTTCCTATTTTGTTTTTTAGCGTTTTTCGGGTTCCGTAGTCAACAAGGAACCCTTATAGTTTCGCCATGTCCGTCTGTCTGTCTGTCCGCGGTTTAGCTCAAAAACTATTGGTACTAGAGAGTTGTAATTTGGCATGAGTATACACGTTAATGACGCCGAAAAAGTGGTAAAATAAAATTTTGAAAAAACAATTTTTTAATTAAAAAAAAAAAAAAAAAATTATCCCCATTTTACATGTTAAGTGGGGATGATTTTTTTTTTTTCGTCCTTCCCATCGTGTGGGATATCGTTGGATAGGTCTTTCAAAAATATTAGGGGTTTGGTAAGACCATTTTTTGATTAAGTAAATCGTTCGTGACTTATCAAGGTTTAAAGTACCAATTTTCGTGATTCAAGTGTCCCCCCCTCTACCAACTAAACGGTTATAGTTAGAAATTCAAATGTCACGGCAGTAGTACTTATATATAACGAAGTTAAAAGGAAAACTATCACAGCTAAGTAGGCTTTACAATTTACCGAGTAATTGGCGACCAACTTACATTCTCAGTTGAAAAAAATGTTCTCCCATACATTCTGTATAGGAAAACATGTTTTTCAACTACATGATAAGTTTGTTCTTGGGATAAATTCATCCCAACTACGGAACCCTTCATTGTGCGTGGTCCGACACGCACTTTTTTATTTTCGTATTGTTGTTTTTTTCTTCTAAAATTAATATAATTATAGTTATTAAGGAATTACCGTTCACGTGACCGGAAAAAGCAACGGGGTCAAACCTCTGAGCAAATTAGTTTATGCTTTAAAAATGTAAGAAAGCTACAGGCTTTTACTTATTCACAATAATTCAAATAATAACAATATGTTATTGATATTAAAACTATGGAATGTAACTGGAAAACATTTTGCTACACTTTGTACAAAATAGCATATTCAGTAGGAAACTAAAATACTAAAATAATAACAAAAAAGTTTATCATACTCAGCTGCCTTAGGATCAGCAAAAACCGAGAGGAATGCTAAATACAGAAGTGTTTGATGACATTTAATAATAAACCTTATTAACAGTAGGATAAAGTGCAAGTTTTAAGTGCGAACATCGACAAAGACATCAAAATGCTCCTCAGGACTGCTTGTTTTCACTTTATATCAATGAAGATATAGTACATTACTTACCAAGTGCTGTAAAAGAAAGAAAGCCCGAAATCGCAGGTATTTGTGACCCGAGCCGCAGACGAGGGTTGTAAATATGCGATAGAGGGCTTTCTTTTTTACTGCCCATGGTGAGTACACAATTTTACATCTTCACCTGGCCATAATGCGAGTTTTACTGTATGCGTAGCATGCAGTAAAACTCACATTATGGCCAGGTGTGACGTAAAGGTTTATTATTCGATGTCATAAAAAATCATCTGTTCTTCGTGCCTTGTGGTTTGTTGCTATGAGACAATTACTATGAATGACAGAAAATATAGTAATTATTAAAAAAAATCTACAAAATGGCTTTCATATAAACACTTAACTACTTAACAAAGCAGCGATTGGCTCAGCCAAGACCAAAAACACGCAGAACTCAGAGGATTTTTTGTGACCTTAATTAATGAGTATCATTATTAGAGTGGTTGGTGGTAGGACTTGTTCTAAGTCCGCCTGGCTAGCTACCACTGTCTTATCTAAGTCTGTCGCCATAACAACAATGTTAACAGTATTTGTTGTGTTTCAGCAGTTGAGAGGTAAGATAGCCAGTTCCTCTATGTTTGAGGATTCTGGGTGAAGCTCGCTTCCACCTTCAGCCTTATCTGCACTTACAATCAGGTGAGGTATAGGCCAAGAACTTCCCCGTAGTGAATACAAAAATAAAAGTGTCATTAAATGCAGATTTACTCTAGTACTCCCAAGGATCCAATTCATGTCTGCATCAATGTCCATAAAACTTTGAACCTTATCTTGATAAAAAGTTTATTTTACAATGTCTTCAAAAAAATCCCCTGCTCTGCGTTTTGTTTCGTCTGGATGGAGCCTTATTCCTGTTAATTAATTTTTAACATATTGACAATAAAATAGGCAAATAATAATATTATTATCACACTAGCTAAAAATGCTCAACACATTTACCACAGATATAACGTATGCCAAATGCAAGGATGGAAAAACACCTTAACAAAATGAACCTGTCAATTTTCTTCATTAAGTCTCTGATATACAATAATTGAGGCACCAAACAATCATTTCAGTTATTGAAATAATTATTTCAATACGACTATTTCTTAAAAAAAAAATATATATATATACAGTATGTCATACTTGACTAGCAACCCATCCTTTGCATGGGTGCAATTTACATGTGAATACAGTATTCTACTCACGACACGTTGTGCACAAGTTCTGAGCTTTAATCTAAGAAAAAGTACTAAGCTTGCATGTATTCAAATAAAATTTAGAAAAAAAAAAAATACAAAAAAAAAATTTTTTTTTTCATTATTATCATTATGGTACTTCTTTTTCTGGAATAATGTACATTTCAAATGGCCAAATAATTTTTCAAATATCTGTGGTGCCGGAGATTACCCTCCACATATACACAAACACAAAAATCACTATCTCTTTATAATGTTAGTATAAACTTGCCTGCAGTTTTTTGCTACATGCCATTTTTGACCATCCCTGCACTATCAGAACATTAAACTCCATGTCTCAAAATCCAGCTCATACGCTGCTACCAATCCTACCAAGCTATATCGTGTGCCAGTAACTGGCTTGTCTAGGTCAGATAGGCAGTTGCAGTAGACTAAGCCGACCCAACAGCTAGGGAGATAATGCTGATGCTGTAATATCACTAGTACCTACTAATACCTTATACCACATCAGCAGAACTAACAAGTTTACCATTCAGTAAACCCATCTTATGTTTCTCCCTCACATGTCTTACGACATGATCCTTCCTTTTATATGATTGCCTGCAGATTGGGCATTCAATTAATTGCTTCATATGCTGCGATTTCACATGTCTAAGCATATGGTCTCTTCTCTTAAAAGTAGTCTGACAATGCGGACATAAATGTCTGTCCACAGACATATGAGTAAATTCATGTTTTTCTAATTCCGAATGTGTTCCACATTCAAATGTGCACTCTCTGCAGCGGAAGATTTCTGTTGTGGTTGAATGTTTCCTTTTTATATGTTTAAGTAAAATGTCTTGTCGTTTACAGTCTTTTCCGCATACCGGGCACACGCAGTATTTTTGATTGTTGTGTAAACTGTGAATGTGGCGCTTCAAGTGGTCTTGTCTTCGGAACGTCGCATCGCAAAGGTTGCACGTTAAAATCTTCTTCCCACCGTGTAGTTCAACGTTATGGTGCTCATATTCAACAGTGTCCACAAATGGGAGGTCGCAGTGTGAGCAGAATAACGAAAATTGCTCGCTTATTCTGTTTTTCAACAACTCTCGCTGATTTGTAGGTTCTGGGGCCGCGAATGGATTTACAGCGTACCTCGTGCCCTCTGGCCCTTGGAACATAGGGGTTGGAATGTAATTTGCTCTATTATCAACCATTATTTCGTTTGTTTTGTATTCACATCGGAAATTCGTAAATAAAGCACGCCCCATTAAAAACACGCCAAACTAAGCGCGTTTCATGTCCACCTACGTTATGTCACTTTGTCTTAAGTGGTAGTCTCCTTTACTCTAATGAAAGATGTATGTAGCTGTCTTTTTCGGATGCTGTAAATACTTTGATATGTTATTAAAAAATAGGAAACGCAACTTCAATCAATGAGAAAGTGACATTGACAGCTTAGTGTTGCTACGAAATAGATTTATAATCTACCAAATTAGAAGCCCTCATAGTGTGTGGACATCATCCTACGCACTTATTTTTTCCAATATTTACATTTTTGTACTACTACCTATTCTATCAATCTTATGTCCCAACCGTAACCGGTTGTTACCGACCATCAATAATGAATCTATATCAGCGATCATCGTGCGAATACGCGATTATTTATTCAGCGAGCTATAAGCAAGAATCCGAATAAGGTGTATCCGGTGTACATAGTTGTTCGAACATAATTATCTAAGGGCTGAGCATACGTAGGTCGCTAGAAGAACAATCGCGCCAAATCGATGTATGTGTCGCGTGAAGGGGTATATAACCACTTGTGCAAGTACTGAGTTTTTCCAGGGCCTCAAGTCTGCTATTACAATAGTGTCAGAATGGTCTCTTCATTGTGAGTTTTTGACAGATTTGCCATACAAACACTGTCAAATACTCACAATGGCGAGACCATTCTGACACTATTGTAATAGAAGACTTGAGGCCCTGATATTATGAATACCTTCTTAAGGCTCGGTTACACAGTGTGAGCTTTGCCTAGTAAGTTTGCTGCAGCTGCAGTGTAGATAGATAGAATACTCTTTATTATGTACACCATAAAAATTACAGATATAAATGTAGAACATTATGGTGTCACAATGGGCGGTCTTATCGCTAAAAGCGATCTTTTACAGACAACCTTTCTGGTGTAGCTACTTTTTACTCATGTGATCGCATTACACTAGTATCTGTCACATTACGATTCGGCCCAGAAGTTCGCATGATGCGTTGGGTGATATTTCTGACAGTGTCAGATAGTAAAATTATAGTCAAACTGTCCGCCACCGCCGCCTACCTAAACAATGCAGAGTAGAAAAAACTTCTAATCTCTATAGAGTACTGGCCAGTGTCTTGGTAGCTCCTGACTGTCCTAGGGCTGTGATGGGTGTAGCATGTAAACGGTCAAGGATATACCGAGTTACTGCCATGTGTATACACAGTAGCTTCAGTAGCAGTAGCTGTGTAATGGCAGGTCAGCAGGCGACTGCCAGGTTCAGTTTGTAAAGCGCTAGGTAAACTCAAAAAGCTTCTGTTGCTGTTGCTGCTTGAGCAGGTTTCTGGAGCTATATTTCAAAGTCGAAGCAGACATAGACTTTGAAATAGAGCTCCAGAAACCTGCCACATTGCATAAATAAGTGAAATCACAGTTCCTTGTGTATAAAGAACCTACTCGTACTTGTCACTAATGCCTTGATTACACGTACCAAACAGGTATAGTAGAGAGACAGGACCTCTGCCGAAACGCTGGGTAGGTATACTTGCGACTTGGGCACTATCTCAACTCGGTACACGTGTAATTTTAAGGCAAGGGTAGTGTATGAACCCCACCCACAAGTAATGGTATGAAACTTAATAGGATGGTGGTTATTGAGGTTATTTCTCAATTTACTATTATTTGATCAGTTACCATCATCTTTGCGTCACCGTCGTCGTCATCCTCATCTTGATCAGTCATATGACCTAAGAAGGGATAGTCTGGTGCAGTCAGATTTCTTTCAATGACTTAGGACGAACTTCACCAATAAAACTAAACGCGTTCAGCACATTTAGACCTTGTCCAGACAGGGCGAATTCACCGCGAATCGTTTCGCGCGAAATCATACGCATGTTGGTGAGGTACTGGGTCAACAT
This sequence comes from Dryobota labecula, assembly GCA_947523025.1. Lineage (NCBI taxonomy): Eukaryota > Metazoa > Arthropoda > Insecta > Lepidoptera > Noctuidae > Dryobota > Dryobota labecula. The sequence goes on from OX383314.1 coordinate 6,333,564, forward strand.
TACATACGCGCAAGAGATTCGCGGCTAATTCGCCCTTTCTGGACATGGTCTTAGGCCTGAAACTGCGTTAAGCGGGCGCCTGGGCTCCACTGGCAACTAATTACTCGTAGTTTAATTTTAACGCTGTGCATGTGTCGATGGAGACGATGACTAGCAAAAGGATGACTAGAAAAAAAAAACAGCCAATAAGCTGGCGCTACCGGGCCCTGCGCGTGCGCCCGCCAGACGCTCGCGCAGGTCCCCGCGATGGAGCACTTTTGTATGGAATCACGAAGGCGTCCGCTTCAAGTTTCAGGCCTTAAATCGCGTTCAAAAGCTGTGAGTGTCAAAATTGTTATGTAATATTGACACTGACAACTCTTAAACGCGGTTTAGAAGTGCTGATTACGCTCGGTTTCATTGGTGAAATCCGCGCTTATTAGGATTATACTCTTTCAGATTATTTGCTTGGGTTCAAAATAAAACAAGCATTTAAAGATTTAATATTGGACTAATATTTAGTAAAATACCATATTATATTAATAAAATTCATATAAAAATTCAAGTATTTCAGTTTTTAAACAATACCTACTGGCCTATTGGGGACTTTAGAGGGGCATTGCATACATTAAAAATACTTTTGAATCTGACGACAGCTTGTGACTTTTTATCCATACACGAACTTTAACAGATGTAATACGATAAACTAAAATTAAGTACTTATATAATATGAATAACGAATAAATATCAATAAACTACTTAAATATTACTTTTATTATAATATGATTTGATAAAACATTTAAATTGTCAAAATACTCCTATTTCTATAATAATTATACATAATAAATAATAGTTTTAATATACATACATATACATTAGATACAATAAAGTTAGGAACATTACAATCGTGTATAAATTTTCTGACTACCGTCAGATTAAAAAACACTATTTTTCCTCAACGCAGTCCCCAATAAGCATAACACTAAGTAATACTATCAAACAACAAAATAAAATAAAAAATCACTCTTAAAATAAGGAAAAACGCAGGTAAATCCAAAACTATTTATCTACAATAATTATGTAGTTTTTACATAAATACAAATATATAAAAAATCGTAATACATTTTATTTATAATAGAAATAAAAAAGAAAAACAATAAAGCTCCGTTTTTTAGAAATTTGAATCTAATTTGCAATATTCAAACAGATTTTTTTAATTTTTTTCTATTTATTTCAAGTTAAATATACATAAATATACCTTATTTTACGGCCAACGTGCAAAAACTTTATATTCGCTGAAAGCTTATACTATCTGTGTAAAATTACCTATAATAGAAACAAAACTCGAAAAAAAATACTGAAAAAATTTAACACTAAACCTACTAGTGAATAAAACTACTAATCGATAAAAAAGTTATACAAAAAATTGGTAAAAAATAAATAGGAATAACATCAAAAATACATTAAAACAAGCGGGTGATTAAAAAAAATGTTTACAAAAAAGCGATTCTTCACCGGAATTAAGTAAAAAAATAGGAATCAATTATGTCTTTTTGGTAGGTAACTTTGGGCCGCATACTGTCTTTGGTCGAAACTAGAAGGATGTAGCTAATAAAAAAATATGTACTTATAAAAATAATCTGTGACACACTAGGGCTTATAGGATCTGTGCTTTGCAGTTGTGAACCTAAGAACTATTTCAAATAATTAACGTCAAATATGACGTACCTTGTCTGGAAATCAAACCTAAGGCCCTCTAGTGTGAAAACCCAGATCTTGCAGGTACCTACTAAGAGGTCGTTTTACATTGACGTTCCAAACTAGTGTATTATTGTATCATTGATATTAATCTCAAATTGGTCTCTAAGATAAAATATGTCTGTAATTCATGTGTACCTACACAGCCTGAATGCTTCGCTATGCGTCTGTCTTCATAACTAACTGCAAATCACAGCCCCAGCCCCGCAACAAAGGCGAACAATTGCACTACCCCAGAAAGCAAACTACAATACAAACACAGGGCGAAAGTTTCAAATTCATTTTAATATCTCACAATAGTCGTAAAGTAAGTCACGGGCGTGAAACAAGACTAAGCGAGTGTCGTGGCCAACACAAGGGGCACGGTACGCCATTTGGTGCCGTTGGAGCTCATGTTGAGTGACGGTGAAGGGAAATAAGGAAGCAGAAGTGTAAGAATTGGGAACAAAGATGCTTAATGAATAGCCTGCAGGTTGTTTACAATAGTGACAGGCGAGAACTGACTTTCTGAAAGTTACAAGTCTCTTCTGATAGTGCGGTAAAATACAATGCAACATGGGTTCCTGTCACCATTTTCCCGTATTCTCAACTTCACCGGCACTGCACAGTCATTTAGAAAATGTACTTAAGTCTAAAAAGAAAGCTTAAAAATTAATCTTAATTATTTCTCACTAAAGCTGTCACTAGGTATCGTAGAACGCTTACAGAACAAACATTAGACCCAAAGGCACCAAAGAAAACGTTTGGCGGAAAAATTTGGTTTCAATTTCATTTCAAGTATCAACAAAATTTGATTTTATAAGTATAACAATGAATGAAACAACTGCATATAAAAATATATAAATCTTATTTTAAATCAATTTTAAATTATAGTTATGGACTCTGAGACACCATCGTGTCTGTGCATCACAAAAATGTTTTTAGAGACAAAAAATATTTCTACTAAATAGGTAATAAATCTTTGAGTGGTATGTTTGGTAGAAACTTGGTATTTTAGTGAAACACAAACACGAAATGCTTGGACACTCGAGTAGTTCAAACGAGTATCAATTAGATATAAGTAAACACTAAGAGACTTCATATTTTACTCAATCTTATACCTACATTTGTCTAAAATGAAGTCTTGGATATAATAATGGTTTAGATAAAGCTTCTAATCGTTTGCTGAAAACTCGAGTGTCCACACACTTACACAATCCGAACGCGAGTCCACTGAACATCGAAAATACTATTTAAAAAAATAAATTTAGATCCACCGCAACTTTCGATATAGTTTAAATTATACAAACAGTGAAAAAACACCTGAAGATAAAACGGTGCAATCATTTTTATTATTTAAAAAACACAATAATATTGTCCTAGCAACGGTACAAGATATTAGGTACATTATTAGACTCAACTAGGTTAGTTTAAATTGCGCTACTCTTTGCTATTCTTTAATTTCACTAAAAACTCTAGCACAAGAATTTACAAAACCCGCCCGGGCGATACGGGCGACGCTAAGACGAAAAATTTTTTACTAACTCTGTTCCGCCACCGACATAATCGTAAAAAACATTCTTTTTTTGCGGATTTTTTAAAAATTTTGTTTTTCACCTAACTCCTATTTACATGCATGTGAAGTGCGAAACTCACTCGGGAGTAACGTGGGGGACGATACACCGATCAACAACAACAATTCATTTATAAAGATACAAATTTCACGTCAAAAAATGTATAAGAATGACACCGCGACGCCCCCCTGCAGTGACCGTACGCAGTGATATGCAAACGACAAAATTACGATCTAAAATTAATGAGAACAGCACACCCGTCCATAGAAAAAACAGACAACGTACAAACGTGAACGAGGGCCGCTTAGCGACGGCGCCGAGAAAACAACAACTACAAACTAGCGACTAAAGGTACGTGCGAGAATACGGCCGCCCCGCCTCAACAAACTAAACCACGCTCCAAATCAACAAAAAATATATTTTCATATTCAAACGCTACATGCCATCAAAAGTAGACGATTGCCGTGGCTTACTGCAGCAATGACGCGGGTATTAACATTCTAAGAAACCTACATCAATTTTAACTAACATTACCACTATTGCTGCCCGACTCTTCCAAACTTTGCAGCATCAAAACTTTGCCGCGTCATTGAGGCAAAGAAGCCACAGAGTAAGAAACTAAACGAGAATCAAAACTAAAATAATGCGAGGCGACATCAAGAAACGACAACAGACAAGCGAAAACAGGTTATAAAAACCTCAAGAGAAAACAATAATAATAAAGAAGGGAGGACAAATTGAAACTTTCCCCCGCGCGATAATATTAATTCAACTAAACAGCAAAATTAGTTACTAAAAATCTTTCGCATTCCACCAAATTGGTAGAAAAGCGTTCGGCTGGTCACACACAATCATAATATTGTAAGCTATGTCTCTGTCATGGTGAACTGCATTTTTATTAGCAGTTTCTTGTATCATGAAAATTTGGTTATAATAACAGCCTCAATGTACATAGTTAAAATCATACAGCCTAGAAGTGGGACAGAGGCACATAGTTTACTATAAAGCCGGCGACCAGCGACATGACGGAACAATCGTCACAAAGCCCTAGACATAGTGCAAATCTAGCCCACCGCTCGCAGGCAGACCACATATCCCAAACACACCTCGGTTTTATACTAACACCAATTATTAAGTTTTTTTTTACCGCTGGGTTGAACAGATCTTCAAGGTTTTAGGTTTTTGAACGGAGTTTATAGAAAAGTAATAGAGTTATCAGAAATGATTAAATGCTTCCTTTGCTTACAAAGTTCTTTTTTTATAAAACCAATTGATTTCGATCAAAATCGTTCAACGGAGGGTTGGAGTTCAAATGATTTAGTTTCAAGAAATTTATATAAAACATATTCAACCATTGAAGATAGTAATTATTCTATCAATCGTTGTCCATAAATAATTCTAAATTGATTTCATAACGTTCAAAGGGATTTGTTAAAGTTCAACTTGAAGATCTGTTTTAATTTAATTTCATAAAATGTCTTAACCCAAGCGTTCACTACAACGTTGCGCGTAAAGTAAAAAAATCACATCCGAATTCACATTATTTACGTTTTTTTTATTATAAAAATACAAAAATACAAAATGGGACAGTGCGACCATACATTCAACCATCGCCCGCCATACTAATTTCAACTAGGGGGGTAGGGAGTACTAAACAATTTTACAAAAAAACCATTGAGCAATTTCATGAAAAGAACCACCAAAAACATCGAACGAGTGTACGAAAATCACAAAGAAAACATAAAAATATTTTTTTAGTAAACTCAACGTACCGACGCAGAATCAAAACGCTACAAACGAAAATTTATTTTTCAAAAGTGTTGCCACAAAATCGTTGAAAAAAAAAACTACCAAATTTGAAAATGCAGTAGAAAAACGAAAATCAGTCAATTAAAAAATTAATTCATGATACAAAGTGCGCAAGTGAAAATGGTTCCTATATAAGGTGTTCGGGGCGATCAAGGCGTGTGTTTTTAAATATTTTTTCTAGGTAACTTCTATTTTTATTTAGAGAAATTGTATTCGCATTTGCTATTATACTGAAACTATTAATTTACTAACTGATCCGTCCAACTAGAAATTGACGAAGGAACCAGATTATAATAATCTAAAAATGATTTATATATTTGCAAGTTAGATCACAGAGCGATATATCAACAATAGTTTTATAGAACTGGTTTCTTCTCATTTCTAGAATAAATACGGATCGTTTATAAGAGTTTTCACACAGTCGCGTGTGATTTTATAAATTCTGTCCGCGTCATGAGACTTTTCATACCGAAATACTATACATACATATCTAAATACCAAGAAAAATATAATATTTATATTATTTTTCTTCAAATATTTTGTCTACATTAATTGATTAATACTTGAACATTTGTCACCGACATAAAAAGTCTCGCAACGCGTCTATATGGCAAATTTTTACTAAAATGCTTCTACTATTAATACAAATTGTACCTACTTAACGTTTAGTGCGGGCCAGCTTTACCCCAGCCGCAATGATGAAGAATAAAATAGGGAATTTAGGAGTAAAACCGACCCATATTTCGATCGAAATGCGAGCCAAACGGGGGATAAGAAGATTATAATTTTTACTCGTTACAAAGAACAGTGAAACGACCCAATGTTGGAGGTTCGTGAGACCTCCTATATTCGAGCTACGTCGGGAGGGGTACACCAAACTCATACGCCACAACAAGGCACTATCAAGCCTCATGAAAATTTTCGAAAAAAGGTACCACACAACACGAAAATACCGCATCGAAATCATGAAAAAAATCATCAAAAAATCCGCGCAAGTCTTTTAACTACAGTCTATTTTATTTCCGTGGTCTTTCGGGATACGTTATCTAACCCCATACAGTGTGTATCCGTTGTTATTATACTTTAAGATTTAAGTACACGTTATACTGAAAAAACATCGAAAATTTTTGCGTTAAAACTCTGCTACACTTAGTTGGAGACGCATTAAGAAGCACATTTCGCCATTTTTCTATCATTTTGTAAAATGACAAGTGTAAAAGTGAAGCAAGTGTTCAGGCATAGCTCTTGGAACCACTATTAGAGGTCTTTAAGACCTTTGAGCTCCTAATGCGACCAAAACCAAGTACGACCGAGTTCAGACTATAGAAACATACTGAAATTCATAAGCGTTGTATCCTTCAGCTCATTACTCTGATCAAACTGATTCCCAATCTTCAAGCTATTGCATAGACCTGCCAATCATGAATGGTGTCCCACAAGGCTCAGTGCAAGGTCCAATACGGGCACAAGATTATTTAAATAATCTTCCTCCCTTGATGTTAAACAATCCAACACAAATAATTTCAAAATATTTCAAGTTCAATAGTTACAATGAATTAGCATCGTTCGGTTGATGCTCGCGCGATTGGTCCATCCGCGGACATACTTCACGATGCAAATTAAACATCGGTGCTTTTAGAGTTTACTACTATTTAGCAAATATATTTTAGTTGGTGGGAATTGATTAGCACTGTTTGAAACGAAATCTGGCAAAATAGAAACACGGAGCCAGGAAATTGACTGAAAAGAACCAAAGATTCTCTTTAACAGTGCTAATTTGTCGACTTTAGATATGATCGAGGCCTGCAGCAGCCTTTCTCGTTATTTTATTGCTAAAATATAATTGCTTTAGGCAGTAAACGCAGTCATCTTCACTAAAATTTAGTCCATCTCAATCCCAAGTGAACGAGCGCGAAGGCAAAAATTGTGAGACCTTCCTATTTACACTAGGTTTAATAAGGTTAATATAATCTTAAATAGTTTCAAATAAACTTACTAGCGGCCTTAATTTAATAACCGTTGAGGCCGCTAGTATGTTCCGATAATTAGATACTATGCTACCATCTATTGCACTACCCCGGCGAATTCAAAAAAATAGTATTTTTTTAATATATTACTTTTTAACGCTAAAAATAAAATTTGTGGGGACGGTTGGAGCGAGCGCGAACTATAGTTGAAAATTGCTGAAAACCCGTAAATGACAAGACGATAAAACGCTACTCATCAACTTTCGAGGGATCTACAAAAACGAACTAGAACGTCTTCGACACACTACTCTTCTAAATCTCATGAACACTGAATTCTCCTAACACGTCGAGACTTTACTGCACGCGTTCGGCTCGCACTCTCATCATCCCCACGAAACTTGCAGAGCAAGACTACATACAGCCAAATTGGTAACCGTTTTGTTAAGTTTGTACTAAAAACGTGTCCTTACCGCCTCCCTTTGTCGAAATCAAAACGAGCCCAATAGTTTATCCCTTAGCTGTCCACGTTCCAGAGCGGGGTGGTAGGCAAATGGCCCTAAACTTTGTGACACGCCTCAGAAAACCTCCCCTGATCTTGCTTGGCTACGCACGTCGCATGACAAGTTTCGTAAAGGTTAATATTATATTTCATACAGGACTCAAACAGGGAATGATTGGAAAAAGCACAAATCTTGTCAATGCACCGTGAAGCGTCTTTGACCCCGCTCTGTGATGAAAAATCAGATAGACCTCACAAAATCCGACATTTGAAATGTCGACTCACAATCCGCACCGACAAGTCGCAACCACGAACGGGACAACAAGACAACCGCAACAATATCCAAGTCAAGAATCTCTGATCAAATGTAAAATAAAGGAAAATATCAGGAAATTGTCTCTAGCTACACAGGTACAGTTATTTTCAAAAAATTAGACATTTCACTTATGTCTTACGCTTAGTATCTTACGATAAGTGAGCGTACAAAAATGCGACTGTCGTGCAAGTCGCGAATGCGTCACCTCGTGACAGATAAGACCTTACCTATTCACAAATGACAACGGACATCTAGCTAAGTTTTTGGATACATATTTTTTTCTTAAATCGAATCTATTTCTGTCAATAAACTCGCTTTTGCAGAAACTACCATTGCAGAAAGTTTTTTTATAAACTGGCAACATTAATTTGAAATATTTGTAGGTACGGTGGCCAGCACATCAAGTTATCACAAACTGTGAAATTTTCTCGTTCGATTTTGAACTTGAAGTTTAAAATCGTTTGGAGAAATTTAACAGTTTTGTGTAGTTTGATGTTAAGGCCACTGTACATTTTCGGACGTGTCAAAGTTTAAAATTGTTCTTCACTAGAGTTAAATTGCAACGTTCTTTCATGTGAAAGTAAATTCATCTACCTATTTGCTAATGTAACACAGTATTCTAATAGCACTTCAAAGAAAATCTTGTATTTAATCAAGTCACGATTAATAACTACAAATATTTCAAAATGGCGGCTTCCACAAAAGTATATTTTACTGAATCGTACTTCCATCCTAAATTATTTTGCTTACATTAAACATTGGATAATGTTGCCATTTTAATTTTCTAGACGCCACTGGCATCGTCGCAAAATGAGGTAAGTGATCAATGAGCATCGATTTGAATAATCGAATTCTTGCAATTATTCGATGTTACATTGAAAAATTAATCGCATATGTTGCAGTCAGATTTAAAGGACAGTATCGAGTCGAATATTCACACTAATATAATAATCAAAAAATTAGTTACCTACTAAATTGCTTCTATTTTTATAGCACTTACAATTATTTATCAGCAGCAACATATTCGATTAATAATCGTGTATTCAGTCGATGATTCATAAAATCGATGTTCAAAGACCACAGTGTCTCGATAAACATCCGTTTAGCTGAGCAGTAAACTTTTCACAAAGTGAAAATGTTGCCATCACAAAAAATCCTAGCCGGTTGGTAGAAATTCACTGAAAACTAGTCTAAATAATAATGCTAGTGTATGTATACCTTCACGCCTGGTTTATAACGAGGGCAGGAGTTCCGAAGTGGGAATTACTAGATACCGCACTAGACAGTCAGCAGTCAATCCGGTACATCGTGGGCACGGGTGGCTAAAATAGCCTGGCTGCGGCCGCAGGTTTGGATAAAGATGGGTGCGCGGCCTGCTGCTTGCTGCTGCCTAGTGCGTTATCTGCCAAAGTGCAGTCAGATATTTTTATTTGAACATTTTATATCAGTTAGTAATTCAATGCTCTGCCAAACTCGCAAGGAATACCGAAGTGTTACCAGCAACGAAATTACATTCGAATGTTGCCGTGCTTTATTAGGTGTTGCCAGTATTTAAAAATAGTTTATCCATTCATACTATATCCCGATGTGTGAATTGGGCAGATATTGTATGCAAAGTTGAAATATGTTTAGCATAGTTGATAATATTTCATCTTTGCAGATAGACTGCGGCGTGGGATGATGTAATTACCGACACCAGGCAGTGGTTTGGAACGGGTAAGAGACAAAATCAAGTTTATAATTTCTTTGATTTGTTTAAAAATAATGTTTTCGTATTTGGGCAGTCAGAATATTTAATTTACTTGCAACATTTTATTTGGGGTTATTTTAAATTACCCCAAGCAAAATCAAACCCAAATTGAATAAGAAAACTACCCAACATAAAAATACATTAATTTTCAAAGCAAACATGCTTACTGAAACAATAAAATGACAGTAGCAAACATTATGTATTTTTGAACAATTTATTTGGCCTAATAATGAAAAGTACTTATTGAATGCATATTCAAGATACATACGTTTCATTTATTACCCCTTCTAAAATGAAATTACCCCACACACAAAACAAGTTCCCCCAATTAAAATGACCCCGTTTCAAATAAATTACCCGTTCTAAAATGAAATTACCCCGCACAAAATGTTCCCCCAATTAAAATGACTCGGTTTTAAAGAAAATACCCGTTCCAAAATGGCCATCAACCCGGCACCGTGTTAGTATAGGCACAAGTACTGTCCGAAGTTGGAAGTACGACACTTGTAGGTTATAACTGTGGAACAACACGCTAAGAACACTGGTATGGCTTTACAAATATATCTTAATAAATTAATACTGAATCGGTTTTGGGTAATAATTTTTGGCTTAAGTTGTATCCTTGGGTCGATTTTGGACTCTGGTGGAGCAGATCATTGTCATAAGGCTGGTAACAATGAGCAGTACCGAAAATGTCATACATTTTCGCTACCGAAGAATTTTTTTTTAACTCGAGGATTGGAAACTTGGCTTCAGAGCAAAGCTAACGAAATCTGTAAATTCTAAAACTTATTGTTTTAGAAAAAAAATATTTTTATTTTATAACATTAAATCAACATTTATGTGAGTTCCAAATACATGGATGACAGAATACAAAAGTCATCAAGGAAAGTAGGTAACCAAGAGAGAATATGCCCCACCAAGATGTAAAAAAAATCAACCCAGCATATCCCACACACACAAACCGACCAAGTCAACCTGACAACCTTCAATAACATCCCGACTTATTTCGAGGTTTTTCGATTGGCGGGGGGACCAAGTTCCCCCAGTTGTCTAACCATCCCGGCCGGCCTCTAGCCAAGTCCCCCAGTGTTGCCAGCGTGTTGTCGCACAGCGTGCGTGTGTGTAGTGTGTGTAAGTTTAGTAAGTGATGCACTAACACCAGCGGAAGGGCACGGCGCGCGGCCGGTCGGCGCCTTCCTTCACGAGCGGCTTGTGGAACTCGCGGCCCGGGCGCGAATGGATCGTCGCCCAGCAGTGCTCGCAGTAGTACTGGAAACAGAAGTACAGGTATTGTTATGGTGCAAAGAGGTAATATTTAATTTTAAGCCTTTGGTTCCAGCTCTGAGTCGTAGATCTTTGACAGCCGTTACGGGTAGTCAAAAGCCCGAAAGTCAAAGAAAGCCGAACCCAACATAGGAAAAGGCTACGTAGATAGCACACTCACGCGCACACACACTCACATTATCATACACACACTCACGCACTCTCACATTCAAACTCAAAACCCACTCGCATACATCGCGCAAGTGCGCCCCTTTTTGTATTTTGCTGTATTTTGTTTTCAATTGCATACAATATATAATGATACGTTGAAGAGCAGAGTCACCTAAAACAAGCATCTTCATGCTTAAAAGGTGATCTCCAAATCACGTATGTTAGTTAATGCTTTATGTAATTAAAATAAACATTTTTGAAGTGAAAAGTTCTTTAGCCGCGTTGAGCGATTTTAGTTAGAGGGAAAACTTATGGATTCACGTCACCGAAATGCCCGACATGCTCATGACGTGTAGCGCCAGATTGTCAGTTATTCCAAAGTATTGAGTTTTCTCTTCTGTCGGCAGTCCTTATGACTACCATTTTTTTTTTATAGCTATTACGACAGCTATAAAAAAAAAATGGTAGTCATCCTAGAGGAGAGTAAACGTAGAGGAGGAGTACATACCTGCAGACAAGTAACGTTGGCGCAGAAGAAGGGCGCGAACTTGGAGCCGCAGCGTGCGCCGGCGCACTCGTCGCACATCTGATCGTCCAGCACGTACGGCTTCACCTGTAAACATACGCACACGGGTTACAGACGATGTAATGTTTTCATTTTAATTGGGGAACCACCAAGTTGTGTGATTTTAATTGGGGGAATAGATTATTTGGATCAAGGTGTTATTAATTATTGATTTTTGTTACGTTTATCGAGGATTTTAGTTGAGGAAATTCAGGTAATGTTTTAATGTTGGTTAGTAGATTTAAATGGGAGTTATGGTCGATTTTTAACTAGTTCATGATTGTCACGAAAATTGTTAATTTTTACTGAGAATTGGGTCACGGTAAAAGACGAAACGTTTTAGTGGAATAATGGTACGTTTTAGTGGGGTAATGGTACATTTTAGTGGGATAATGGTAAGTTTTAGTTGGGTAATGGTACGTTTTAGTGGGGTAATGGTAAGTTTTAGTGGGGTAATGGTAAGTTTTAGTGGGGTATTGGTACATTTTAGAGGGGTAATGGTACATTTTTTTCTTTGGGATCATTTTAGATTAAGGTAAATTTTAATTGGGGTAGAATTTTAGTTTAATTTGGGGTAAAAATTAAATTAATAAAAAAGTGTTTTGTTTTAGAAAATATTGACGAACTTATGTTCAAATGAACTTCAGTCCTTTTTGTGAGTGTTTCAGGATGACGATGATGAAGCTGATCATGTTCGGTCGGTACGTTACCTCGACGCGCTTGTCGATGTCGCCGTGCTGCAGCTGCACGAAGCGCGCGGAGATGGCGGCGATGTACGACTGCTGGTTAGAGAACGCCACGCGACCCGCGCCCTGCACACACACGGTAATACATGCAACATGGTACTAGTTAAAAATACAGACAAAAATGTCTTGGTTGAGACCAACTTTGAAAAAGACCCGAAACAGATTATTACAGTATCTGTGGACCTCTTTTGTGTTCTGAAGTATGTATGTATCTCTAGCTGTCTATGTCGGCAAGATTACTTTAAAATCCAGTCTGTGGTGGTGCTAACTCAGCAATAGTATCACTTTAAAAATAAGAACGTAATTACCCAATAGCCAGTCATTCGATTCAGTTGCAGAATGTACCTTTCTCATAATGCACATTTCTCATAATGCACCTTACCAAAACGTACCTTTTTTATCTTTATTCCCATCTGCCCCAGTGGTGTTTACCACCACGATGGTCATTATTTTTTATTTTTCATAATTTTTATTCGACCTGATTGATTACTGTTGAATAATAAGGCTTAGTCGACGGAGCCCCGCTTCGCGGGGCCCCTATTTCCATCTGCAGGGTTTAAAGGAACCTAACCAAACCGAACCTCGGGGTGCCCCTGACGTTGACCGTCTTCTTCTGGGTCAAAAGCACAAAGGTACGTTTTGCGAAAGGTGCATTATGAGAAAGGTGCATTATGAGAAAGGTACATTTTGAGAAAGGTACATTTTGAGAAAGGTACATTTTGCGACTGAACCAGCCATTCGTCTAGCTATTGGAGTGATTTGGCAATGCTTCCGATCCTTTGAATCCTTCTTTGCTTAGTCTATACTCATCCTTGTTCCTGTAACTAACTACACATTAGGGAGAGGGTATAAGTAGATATGAAAGAACATGGTACTACTACTGACCTTAGGGTACTTGAGCTCAGGGTCGGTGTCGATGCCGGCGTAGCACACGCCACCGTACAGCCGGTCCATAATCATCGCTAGCTCCACTGGAAACAAGCATAATTCTCATAAGTATCAAACTCAATCAAACATATTTCTCATAAGTGGTGTATGTGTTAGATACATGGTGCTCACTTAATTACAAATATTGTTAGAGTAGATGATTTCTTAAAATTTTTTCATTATACAATTAAATTCGCAACCTGTTTGATCTTGTCTAGACTCTACATTGTCCTATGGAGCAGGACCAGCATGTTTCCAAGCATTCTTGGATAAAATCCTCTAATTTGTATAACAAGCTTGTTTACAAAGTGTATTTTTAATATGAGTTTTAAATTTTCTTTTATTTAATAGTTGCAATAAATCACAAGGTATTTTGTTGTAACATTTAACACAGTACCCCATAAAAGATGTACTTACTTTAGATAATCTGAAAAATAGTTGATCGACAGGATTTAAACACAGTTATTCTGGGGTCAAACACGGACCCTTTTGGTGATGTGACCCAAGGAGTATGGACTTTCGGGCCGATTTTGCACCTAAATTTTGAGAAACACTTTCGAAGAACACTCCGCCAGTCTACACGACTAAACCCTACTGACTTACCTACCTATATCGTCGACCGTAGGTTCAATTGAGGGAGATTGTAAGGGACAAAATACGATTTTTCAGGAGAGGCCGACAAAGTTTTTTTCGGACTAAATCGCCCATAACTTTTTTTGTTATAAACTTTTTCCGGATCTGATTTCACACATAATCTTGTATTTTAGTGCTCTATCTACCTGTGTAACATTTTTTTTAATAATTTTTCTATTAAAGAAAATAGACGTCCCTTACACCAACGTATTTTGATAGTAATTTCCCTTACTGACCAAGTACCTATCTTGTAGTCACGTTCCTAACATTAAATTGACCTCTACGTTGGATCAAAAGTTGTGGAAAAATTGTGTAAAGGAATTGTTGAAAAAATTTATGAAAAGAAATACAGTGTAAAGAGATTGTTGACAGAAAATTAAGTACACACTTTTGGCCTACGGATACCTTAAATTTGGAAATCGTTACCTACCTTATCTTACCTTATTTGATTCAATTGGCGGCGGTAATTACACCATTTCAAGTTGCTATATTGCATAGTTTTTCAGATACATTGTTATTATGGGGCTGATTCGAAATTTGGATCCAAAAAGCCAGTAGGGTAAGGGAAATTTTTCTTAAATTCTGAACAAAACTGTATACTCAACTCATTGTGGGTATTATCCCTTACGTCAATTGAACCTACTGTCGACGATATACATTCTGTCTCTGCCTTCAGTTACAGCTGGTTTCCGATGCTTCCAAACCGGATTTCTACCCGAAAATTACACCAACCTTTTGGGAAACTCACCAGCTTTCAAAGGACGTGGCACTCCTCCCACGAAGACAGTCTTCCTGGGATCGAGCGGCATGCTAGCGTCGAGCACAAAGTCTGCATCGGCGAGCCTCCACGGTCGGATCTGGACTGGCTTGTCGCGAATCGTGGGTGAGGACACGCAGAGATACAGCTTGTCATCGTCAGTGATACAGGCCTCCATTAGAGCGGCTACTGAGCTCTCGTCCTGGAGATGGGTGCAAGGGATATTTTTAATAATTGAAAGTTCTACTAGAGAAGAATACGAGGGTGGGAATTTGAGATAAAGCATTAAAGCTGACATTCCACCGAGGCTGAGCGGAGGAAAATTTACCGAAGGAAAGAAAGTAAGAAAGAAAATAAGTTTATTTGCGGTAAACATGACACAAAAAAGAACATATTGTTAGCATGCATTGACTACCTGTGTACATGTTGTAGTTTAATAGTATCAAATGTTCTAACAAACACTGCTTTGACTTCCTGTTAACGCACGTTTTAAATATTGTTTGTAACAAATATTAAGGTAACTTCCGGTTGTTAGAATGACACCTTCGACAGAAATTGCCGCAGGAACGCACTATCGCCTGGACCGTCGACTTGTGAGGTCGACGATTACTGTTGTGTACGTGTACATGTGTAAATTATTTACTGAAGTTGATTATTAAATCCAATATTAGCAAAGTGATTTGTGTTTTTATTTGTAAACTACAAATACACCTGGAGAAATTGACAACGCATACGTTCCTATAATATACACAAAAAAAAAAGAAAACTATGGGGGAAAAATGCGTCACATCCACGCAAAACGGCTATCGCTCAGCATTATGCTGCGACCCTATGCAGGACAGAGCCTCGGCGCTGGTTTTCAGCGACAGCCGGCGTTGACGAAAAAGAGTCACTGTATTGTAATTTAACTCTTCTCCATTCAAAATTCGGGTAACAACCATACAGCTTCGTGGCGGTGGAGCCTTTGATGGGGCACTGATCCATAAACGATGATCCCCAGCAATGTTGGAGACTCAAAAATGAAAGGATAGCACCATCAACTAGATAATGAAAAAAAAATATAGAACAGAGTAGACCATATTGAAGGCTATCTGCCAGTGATCTGGTGGTGGTGAAAAAGGCTCTAATCAGAACATACCTGGAACAGTAGAAACGCGTAACCCTTGGGCGGAAAGTAACTCTTACTCTCAGCTTTGTGCGGCCAGTCGACCACGAGCGGCCCGAAGCGACGGAATGATGACGTTATCTCATCTGAAACAAGATGAATAACACATTGTTAGATTTTATATTAATTTTAATAAGAGGATTATATCCAAGATAAGAATGCTTGGAAACATGCTGGTCCTGCTCCATAGGACAATTTATTTAGAGTCTAGACAAAATCAAACTGGTTGCTAATTTAATTGTATAATTTATATTTTTTATTACATTAATTTTATTTTATATGATTAATATACTCACACACTGACATAGGTTATTAAATGTTAAAATTTTAGGGAAATCATCTACTTTTACAATGTTTGTAAATATGTGAGCACCATGCATCTAACGCATAGTTAATTTGTCTGTCATTGCTTCACTTTTCATTATTTTTACCTATTGTGGTATAGTAATTTTATTCTAGGTAAGTGCATCGTCTTCACATATAATTAATAATTAATGTATACAAAATATTGTTAACATTTTAAAAGAGTAAGTATGGAGTTTCTTGGCCATTCTCCTCCATACGTAACTACCTTTTGGAAGGGGCAACTAGAATCAATTAATTTTTGTAAATTTTGCCTTTTATGTGCCTATATGAAATAAATGATTTGACTTTGACTTTGAATATGTTAACTTACAATAAGATTTATTTGGGTTTACGAAACAAAAGTGAAATAAGTTAGGAGTCTAAAGGTCGGCCCCCCCATTATACAGGTTGAAATTGAAAACATGTGACAAACCGAAATGGGAGATTGTACTCATCATTATGATCAATTTTTACTAAGGCTTTGGCAGCTGCAATCGCGATAAAATAAATCTGCTGTTCCCTAAATTTTGATGAGTTTATACGAACTTAAATGTAGCGAACAGCTGATTTTTGAAATGAAAACTTCTTTAGGCGCGGTGAGCGATTTTCGGTAGGGGAAAAACTTATGGGTTCGCGATCGTCACCGAACGCTTTCCATGAGCTATATGTATACTGTGTATATATGTGTACTTTTTGTGTGAACAAAAATCATGGAACTCGCGTCATCGTCACCGAACGCTTTCCATGAGCTATATGTATCATCATCATCATTTCAGCCCAAAAACGTCCACTGCTGGACATAGGCCTCCCTCAAGCACCGCCACCTCGACCGGTTTTGTGCTTCCCGCATCCAGCGGATTCCTGCGGCTTTCATAAAGTCATTGGTCCACCTTGTGGGAGGCCTTCTTCCAACGCTACGTCTTCCGGTACGCGGTCGCCACTCCAGAACCTTTCGGCCCCAACGGCCATCTGTTCTGCGCGCAATGTGCCCTACCCATTGCCACTTAAGTTTAGCAATTCTTCGAGCTATGTCGGTTACCTTGGTTCTCCTGCGGATCTCTCCATTTCTGATTCGATCACGTAGGGAAACTCCAAGCATAGCCCTCTCCATTGCCCTTTGGGTGACTTTTAGCCTTCTAATAAGGCCCATTGTGAGCGACCACGTTTCAGTGCCATATGTCATCACTGGCAAGGCGCACTGGGTCAAGAACTTTCGTCTTGAGACACAGACTAGCTATATGAATAAAATAACAGTTATTCCAAAGTTTTGTGTTTTCACTTCTGTCGGCATTCCTTATGACTGCGATAAAAAAATTTTGGGGTCGGAAATTATCAAATAACTTCTTCCGCTCGGGGCGGAGCAAGAGGGCGTGTCAGACTTTTACTGACTAAAACCCACCCGTGTTCCTTCAGTTGCCTGTGTGCCAGGGCCACGGTATCCCTTTCGGACAAATCCGCAACCCTGGCAGATGTTTTATTATACCTTGGCATAAACGCGGGGTAAAGGGTATCGGTCTCATTACGTGAACAAGTCCCCCGAGAAACGACTAGCAGAAAACCTAGCCACAACCGCTTATGTTAATATGAAAATGACTGCAGATTTCCTGATCCAGGATTCAAAGGATTAAATGTGCAGAGTTACCTAACTCCACACATCCTCTATGACCTACTTATGTAAAATACATCCAACTCCTATTCCCGCATGAAACCAGTGCATATTAGATTATTAGGCGACTTCCTATTATGGTAGGGCTGCCAACCGTCCGGATATCCCCGGATTTGTCCTAGTTTATAGGGCGTCGGGGGAGAGTCCGGAAGGTGTTTTCAAAAAGTCACGGACACTTTTGGAAGGACACTTAATTGAAAGTACCATACTATCCATACTAAAATCCATACTATGCATTCATTGTGAGTTTTGACAGATTTGCCATACAAACACTGTCAAATACAATGGCGAGACCATTGCAACGTTTGTAAATTAGTAGACTTAGGCCCCAGCCCACATGCACGGAAATATAAAATATGTCATATTTTCTAAACTTAAGAGTCAACCTCAGCACCACCTCACTCTGTATCTCGCTCGCACACTATTGCTACCGGTCACGCGAGCAAGCGAGACAGGGCGGCAGGGAAAAGGCTCCAAGGCGCCGATAATTTAGGTAATTTCATTTTACGGTGAAAATAATGGTCATAAAAAAAAGTAAATAACATAAGACCCGCTTTATAGTTAGTTCAGTTAATATGCAAAGTTTCATTATCTAACTTATTATTCATTATCTAACTTATATAAGTATTTTTTGAATACCAGCGGTTTATTGTTCAGATTGGAGGTAACTTTTATGGAATCGTGTTTTCGGCTAACATAGTACTTAACATTAATCCTCAACTTTACCATATATTTATTTCAAAATTAATGCTGCAGTATTTTCGACATAACGGAGGATCATGCTAAGCCAATTGAGGTAGTATAGGCCCTTAACGTTAATATCTCTAAAAGGACTTTGTGTGGATTGGATCATTTTCGTTTAACTACGTCCAATTTTGATTGCGCGATGCAAAGCGATGTAAATGCGATGTAAAGTTAGTGTACCAAAATATTATTTTAGGAGTGTCGGGGAAAAAACTGAATTTCACCTAAATGTCCGGGGTTTTATTAGTTTTTGTCCGTGTCGGCAATTTAGCTGATGACAGCCCTACATTAGCGTATAAACCGTACAAAGTAACATTGCAAGCGGCCCACACGCGTCCTTGTTACGATTGTGGCACATACGCGTACAACGCATCGAGGACTTAATATTGCATGGGCACGTGGAGCGATGACATTCGCTACGATGACTTTATGACGTCATAGTACAGACGCCAGCAGGTCAACCTACCCGAAACTGTCACATTTTCGCAATCAACCTTGAACCTTATACTGTAGTGATAAAGTTGAAAATCTATTAAAGAAATTTGACAGATTGTAGTAGCTTGATGTGCTGGCGTCTGTACCTACTGCATTCATCACAAAGGCAAAGGGACAGACAAACATGGAGCAAAATGGACCTCCACCCGTTGAGGGGTCTTTATTGAAATCTATATACACCGTGGCATTTTAGTCATCTTACAAAGACAGCCCACTTTATGTATCCAATGACTCCTAATCATTAATTAAAAAAAAAATATGAACATTTGTATTTTGACGTGACAACGTCTAATAAATCAATGAACGCCGGCTGCATGCACGAAAAAGTATGACTCATTGTCCCGTTACGCTCATTGTACGCTTGCGCCGCATCAATGTTTTGTTATGACATTGTCACATTAAACTATCGTCCGTAAACCAACTTTAAAGACAACAATTTTTTTTATTTTTTATTATGACGCATGACATAGTTTAAAACACTCTGTTACGAGTGCAGTCCGAGCCTTGTGTTACAAGGGCGCCGCGGAATGGAGCGGCGACATCTTTATCAGAGTTCATTCACCCTAACGCAAAAATGTGTTTCTTACTATTGCAACTTACTAAACTTAATCCATTCCGCGGCGCCCTTGTAACACAAGGCTCGGACTGCACTCATAACAGGGTGTTTTAAACTATGTCATGCGTCATAATAATAAAAAAAGTCAGTGAAACATTGTTTCAATTACAAACTTAATATATATTCCCGCACTAGCGTAGACGCAGAGAGAGCTTAAACGCGGGTTACTTTTGTAACAAATACCAGCTCCTCTCTGTCTGAAACCACATTAAACGCCCTTTGTTTCTTAGGAACGTAACCACTACAAAATTAAAAAAGCAGCCAAGTGCGAGTCGGACTTGCGCACGAAGGGATCCGTACCATCCATACTATTATAAATGTGAAAGTAACTCTGTCTGTTTATCTGTCTGTCTGTCTGTCTCTATGTTACGTTTTCACGCCTAAACGGCTAAACCGATCGTCATGAAATTTGGTAGAGATATAGCCTGGGATATGGAGAAGGACATAGGCTACTTTTTTACGCGATAACCGACATCCACGCGGGCGGAGCCGCGGGCAAAAGCTAGTTTATCTATAAAAACGGCAAAAAATCATGTTTGTTGTATGGGAGCCCCCTTTAAATATTTGTTTTATTTTAATTTAATTATTTATTTTTTAAGTGAATATATAACTAAATATTCTGTGAATATTTCAAGCGTTTACCTGTTGCCATTATCAATATCGAGCTAAAACGAGTAAAAAAATCACGTTTGTTGTATGGGAGCCCCCTTAAATATTTATTGTATTCTGTTTTTTAGTAGTTGTTGTTATAGCGGCAACAGAAATACATTTTTAAAGTGAATATATAACTAAATATTCTGTGAATATTTTAAGCGTTTACCTGTTGCCGTTATCAATATCGAGCTAAAACGAGCAAAAAAACCACGTTTGTTGTATGGGAGCCCCCATAAATATTTATTGTATTCTGTTTTTTAGTAGTTATTGTTATAGCGGCAACAGAAATACATCATCTATGAAAATTTCGACTGTCTAACTACCACGGTTCATGAGATACAACATAACAGCCTGGTGACACAGACAGACAGACAGAGAGACGGACAGCGGAGTCTTAGTAATAGGGTCCCGTTTTACCCTTTGGGTACGGAAACCTAAAAATGAAGTAATCGTTAACGAAAGATGTTTATTTTGATTATTATTTTAAAATACTAAACATAATAACTTGTAATAGCCACTGTACTATTTAAGGCTCCTACAAACAGGCGCGACACGCGACGTGACATAAAGACACCGCGTGCCGCGCGATTAGCGGTCTCTTTGTGTCGCGTCGCGTGTCACGCCAGTGTGTAGGAGCCTTTAATGTGATAAGTGTGACAAACTAATCGCCAATCTGTAGCTGAGGATGGTAAAACAAAATTTTTACCTATCTCCCCACTTCTTCGGTAAATACGAGCATGAAGGGCCGGTTGTTTCAAACGGTTGGTTAACGTAACATACGTACGTTAAATAATTACCTACAAATCGAATTCCAATTCTTTATTAAAGATTTTTGTGGACATGATATTTATTCAGATTTGTTACTGTAGTTGTAATTTCTTTTAAATGGATTATATTCTATTTTGTGAATGTGAGAACGTTGTAGGCCTAGTAGGGTTGTTGGCACTTTTCTATTTTGTTAAGTACCTGGTAATTGTTGAAAGGCCTACACTGTCCTCCTATACCTATTATCACTGTTATTTAATAATATTGTAAAGCCAATTATTTTTAAAAGAGTAACCGTGGAGTTTCTTGCCGGCTCTTCTCCATAGGAAACGACTAATTGGAACCGTGCACCTAGCTTCTGACGTTTCATAAGTGCCCATGTAGGTTTATGTGATATAAAATATTTTGATTTTGATTTTGAATAACGATTACATTATGATGTTTAACGTCCGTTAAATACAAAGCGTTCTTTCACTGCATAAAAAACCGATCGTCAAACTTCAAATGTAGAAGAATTAAATGACGTTAACCAGTGGGTTATAACCGTTATTTTTTAACGAACGTTAAGAGTATAATTTTGTGAATCAACGCTTTTTTTGGTTTGACGATAGTTAGCGCCATTTATGACGTATACGCGTGCGTCAAATGGACGTGAAACAACCCGCTCTTAATGTTTAATAGATTACGTAATCAAATTCTAATCAACCCTTAATACCAAATGCATTCCTCCTATTAAATCATTCACTCGTCCAAATTGCTTAGGCTTACACAATGCCGGTTGCCAAGCAACGGCCACACAACAGTCTTGGCCACTGCAACGTAATGGCGGTACCAAGGCCGATGCTTGGACGTCGATATTGACCTGGATATTAATGTTTGTGGAACTAATAATCGATGAGGCTCGCTTTTTATGTCTAATGGAGTGATGAGTAAAATGTGTCAAATGAAATAAATGAATGAATTTAATGAGTATTTTTTAGAGTTCCGTAGTCTAAAATTTCTCTAAATTAATAAAATGCACAAACCTTTCAAAAAGTCCTGATATGTCAAGATTGCGGCGAAACTTCAAAAGAAGGGATTTTTGTTTGCAAAATAGCGAACTGACATGATTTCAATGTAATTTTTCTAAAAGAATGCAAGGACGAGCGAGAGGAGCTAGAAAATTTAAGGTCTCGTGACTCGGATACTAGTTTGAGCTGTCGTGATTCTACAAAGAAAATGCAAGACCGAGCGAAGCGAGCTCGAAAGTTGGAGCATTGAGACTGGGATACTACGTAAAGCTGTCATTGTGATTTTAATAAAAGAATCCGAGGGGCCCCTGTAGTTTGGGGGCCCCGTATCATTGATTCGGCTGATACGGCGGTAGCTACGCCTCCTGCTTATATCCTCGAAAAACTAGGTAGGATTAAATTGTACAAACAGTAGGTTTAAATTGTTGTTTTATTGTAAAACATAACAATTTAAAACTACCGTTTGTAGTAATAATAACGTATAGTCTTGTGAAGCACAACTTGACGAGCTTATTTCCTGCATTTTCATTCTACAATAAAAGAAAACACCGAAATAACGATGAGGGCGCCACTGTGCACTCGGTAGCCTCTTAATTAAAACCACGTATTCTAAATGACGTATTTTAAAGATACACAATTAAAATTATTAATAAAAAATTGCCATTCTAGCCGTGGGACCTTTTTAGGATTCCGTAATCAACAAGGAACCCTTATAGTTTCACCATGTCTGTCTGTCTGTCCGCGGCTTAGCTCAGAAACTCTCAGTACTAGAAAGCTGTAATTTGGCATGAGTATACATATTATTACTCATGGGGGGTATCGTTGGATAGACCGTTCAAAAATATTCCTTTTGCATTTCCATCTGCAGGGTTTAAAGGAATAACCAAACCGAACCTCGGGGTGCCCCTGACGTCGACCGTCTTCTTCTGGTTCAAAATCACAAAGGTACGTTTTGCGAAAGGTGCATTATGAGAAAGGTGCATTATGAGAAAGGTGCATTATGAGAAAGGTACATTTTGAGAAAGGTACATTTTGAGAAAGGTACATTATGAGAAAGGGTCATATTGAGAAATGTACATTTTGAGAAATGAACATTTTGAGAAAGGTACATTTTGAGAAAGGTATATTTTGAGAAAGGTACATTATGAGAAAGGGTCATATTGAGAAATGTACATTTTGAGAATGGTACGTTTTGCGTATGGAGTGCATTTTGCGAAAGGTACTTCTGCGACTGAACTCATGGAATCACTTGCACGGTAAATGCGCGTTGTGTTTAATGTGATAAGGTTTATAATTGATTGTGTAGTAAGTTTCGATTTATGAATTCCGAGTGTGTGACTTTGTATCTATTGCTTTTACTGAACTGCATGTGTGGTTGTGGCGAATGGTAGGGGGACAGACTGGAGACATCGGGTTTCGATACATTTGCAGCTGCCGGGCATATCTCCTTCTTTCTTATATCTATGGGTATCGTATTACCCAGTTATACTGGTATTCATGGCATATGATGATACACAAAAAACCCCTATGTGTAGTGGTAGCTAAACTAAGCTTATCAGCTTCATACACGAGGTAGAGTACTTTAAAAAGCCGTTCTACGTGAAATAATTCCGTAAAGAGGCGCTTATCAACCTGATTCACACGTAAAATTTAATTTTGTAGGTATGTCAACATCGAAAACCGCATGTTCGCCACAATGCTGTATCGTCATGACGTTGCGATAACGGCGTATTCTCTTATCTGCCCAACATGGGTACCATACCTAGGGTTGCCAGTGAAGACTAAAATGTCTGGGCAAAGTTTCAAACAGTCGGGATTTTGGGATTATTGTCGGGACAGGTACACCAACAGCTTCTGTATACAAAATATCAAATAACAGCAGGTAACAGTCATGGGCTTATACAGTTGTCAATAACAGGTGAACCAACATTCTCAAATACAGTGGTAACCTAAGGTTAAAAACGAAATGAATAAAAATTAAGTAGTAAGAAACTATACACCGTGGCATTTTAGTTTTAAAGACAGCCCACTTCATGTACCCAATGACTACTAATCATTCATGTAATTTTTAGTATTTTTTTTTTACATTTGAATTTTTTTATTTATATTAATTATGACGCATGACATAGTTTAAAACACCCTGTTACGAGTGCGGTCCGAGCCTTGTGTTACAAGGGCGCCGTGGAATGGAGCGGCGACATCTTTATCAGAGTTCATTCACCCTAACGCAAAAATGTGTTTCGTACTATTGCAACTTAAACTTAATCTAAATCCATTCTGCGGCGCCCTTGTATCACAAGGCTCTGACTGCACTCGTAACAGGGTGTTTTAAACTATGTCATACGTCAAAATAAAAAAAATAAAAAAACAACTAATGTTGAAAAAAAATTTTTTTTACATGAATAATTGGTAGTCATTGGATACATGAAGTGGGCTGTCTTTGTAAGACGACTAAAATGCCACGGTGTATAAACAGAAATATAAAATTACAAAAGAAATAAGCTACAGAGGTGGCAAGAAACATCTACATTCTAAAACATATGATTTTTTAGATTGTGTGATTTGCTTGCTTTGGGACCTTAAAATTTGAACTTTAAAACTATTAACACGTTGACTGTCCAAGCAAAATTACTATGTACCACGAGACATCCGTAAAAAATGTTTGATATTTTTTTTTCGTTTTTGTCTTTATTTTAATGTATTTTTTTTTGGTGTTTGAATTTCCTTGTATCTATAAGTCTGCTAAAATATTTTTTCTAGTTCTAACGTCCAACTCACATATTACCTAATGCATTACATGTAATGCACGAACGTCATTTCTGAGTCGGAAATGCATTATACAGCGTGTTACGGAAAGGGTATATCCATACAAACGGGGTGAAGAGTGTATCTGGTTCAGAATCTCTGTACAAAATTTCAGCTCAAAAGCACTAACTAAAAAATGCTTAATATTTTTTTTTTTTCGATAGTTTATTAAATTTAAATCATAAAAAACGTGTTACCGCCGTTTCTTTGTGTGTAGTTTATTGACACCGATCAGCTGACTTGGTCTAGTGATGTGTAGAATTCAATTGGAAACATTTGATTTTTAGTTAAATTTTTCTTAACTTTTTATTTATGTAGGTATAGGTATTAAAAAATATTGCCCTGTAGTTTGTTATCACCAAAAGAATCCGTGCCTTTGATATGTATATACCCTTTCCGTAACACGCTGTATATAATGCACGGACAGTCAAAGTGTTAATGGAGTCATGATAATATGTCAACATCTGGAGTGGAATTGAAATAAGAATTCATCTCTCGGCTTAGCCTATTGAGAGGTGAGTTTACTCCTATATTTGTTCTGGATGCTTTAGTGAGCAAATAGCAATTATGTAAATATTACAAATCAAAATGTTAATAACGAAGTACACACTAATTTTTTTGCCCTTGTCTTTTGGAAGGTGTTCAAATGGTTCTCTAAGGCAGCTGTAATCGGTTTATAAAGCATCATGTTCAATATCATTCGAAATATTAAGAACTTCGGGCAACAGGGAGAGCTTTTTACCGCGCTTTTTTGTCTGTTTTGTAATTTTTTTTTTTTTCAAGAAGCTGCTTGTCGGGACATTTTGTATTTTGTCGGGGGTCGGGATACCATATGAAATGTCGGGACAATCCAGACGAATCCCGACTATCTGGCAACCCTAGTTATACCATCAACAATCGATCATACTTTCAACAATCAGTCAACATTAAGTGTTGAGGATAACCTAACCACATATTGAGGAGAATTTAACAATAATGTAAAAGCCTAATAAGAGCATCTGAGAATATAGGCCGGGGAAAATTAGATTTGAGTCCTGCACTAAATCTTAACAGCATTTTTTTTTTCTCGAATCGTCTTTTTAAACTTATCTTTTCAAATAATAATAAAAAAATAACATTTTCCAAGACCGCATCAAGGTAAGAAAATAAACAAAACGCGTTTTTGTAAATAACAATTGAGGCAAAATAGTTAGGTACCAGAAAAATGTTGGTTACAATTCTAAATAATTTGTAAAACCATTAAATTTTTTCAGAATTAAAACATTTCCGTGGACGAAAATATTTAATTTACTGACCTACTTGTATTGTAAAACTTGATCTCTTCGCCAAATACTCCATACAAACATGTATTATAATTTAAAATAGATGTTTTCGTTAAAAACAGGACAAAAATAAAATTATTAAAATAAGCTATGGCAGCTAAGAGATGACCAGTCTCAACTGACGGCGCCCGTTCACGAACATGACGCATGGATTAGTACCATTCAGCTCAACCATTTTGAAGGGAGCTAAATGATCCAACACACGCGCCACCATCAGCGAGACATCTGAGTGAACATGACATACTCTCAGCTGCCAGGGCACATTCAAGTCAATGAAAGACTTCGCTAGTAGCATTTATGTTGGCATTTAGTTGGGCCACTTACCTCTGTAAGTGGCCCAACTAAATGCCAACAAAAAATGCTACTAGGGATATTACCCGGTAAATAAATGGTCATATTAAGATCTACATACAACCTGATAATGGACCTGCAATTTGCAAAAACAGTAAGAAAATTTGAATTTTGCGAGTTATCCTGGCGCTGGATTTCTTTCGCTATTAGGAAACCGAAGTCAAGACCAAACACCACATCAGGGGCCCAAGTCTGCTATTTTTATAAATTCGTCACTCCAACATGATCCCATTGTCATTTTGCTAAAAGTTCGTAATCTGCTAAATTCATAATGGTCGATCATTGGTCGGTCAATGGTCTCGTAATAGAATTGTATTACAATGGCATTTTTAACATTTATTCATGCCAGATTTCCTTTATATGTATTTTTGCATGTTATTTATTAGTGTTATAAGAAATCTGAAGTAGTAGGGATTTTATCAAGAAATGTAGCGAGATCGTTGGATGGGCGAATCGCATGTCCAGGGCCTCAAGTCTGCTATTACAATAGTGTCAGAATGGTCTCTTCATTGTGAGTTTTTGACAGATTTGCCATACAAACACTGTCCAATACGTAAGAAATCTGAAGTAGTAGGGATGTTGGAAGTTTAGTAGGAAGTTTCATTTGTCATTATGTACGAGATTACCAATTCTTTCAATGGAGTGTCAGTGGCTGACCATTTGAAAGTTGCCATTATATAGTAGATTACTATAGGCAACTTTGACTTGAGGCCCTGGACATGCGATTCGCCCATCCAACGATCTCGCTACATTTCTTGATAAAATCCCTTACTCGGCTTTACGGCACGGATGAAAAAGGTAGGACATTCCAACTGCCATTACGATTCCTATTCTATCAAATCTCATAAGTCATTTGAATGGTATCTGTGACCTAGTTAGTACAAAGCGGCCGCCGGGCCCGTCAACCTGTCCAGATAATGGTCTCCTGTTATATGGACAATAGATGAATGACTATTGTTAGGTATTTACATCTGTAGGCTGGTCTAAAGTCAGGATTGTGTGGTTTGTGAAATAGGGGATAGTAATTGAAATGGTAATAAATAAAATTGCTCTTGACGGCGACATTCAACCCCCCGACAGCGTGAAAGAAGTCTCATAGAATCGTCATCAGGCGTATACAGCGTCTAGCCGTACGCCGCCGTGACAAGATGCTTGTTATGGACATGTACTGATGTGGTATCTTTGAAACGCTCAATAAAGCCTAAAATGGCACTAATTCTAGATACAGTTTCCAAAATATTATGGGATAAATAACAAATTGTAAATAAAAAATTTATCTTTTCATATTACTTCCTATTCATTTAGACGTCCACAACTTCGACCTATTGCAATAATTGATTAATTTTAAATATTTTTGATATCATTTGAAAGCTAACAAAATTACCTACCTTTGAGGTGATATACCACAATCCACAGCTCATTGCATAGAAATAGTAAAAAATTGTCTTGAGCAACGCGCGATGAAATGATTCCAATATATTGCTCGCGAGTGTAGTTATTTCTCTTAAGGCGAGGTTCTTCGAGCGTGCATTTTTGTTCTAGAGGTGGCAGCTGGGCGCGAGTAAATTGTGCCATGAATTTCGTTAATTTTAGGTTGAAAATTATATGTTTTACGATATTAACAATGTTAAACCCGACGGACATTACGTCATCATAGACGTTTATTTAGATGTGATT
The DNA here is from genome assembly GCA_947523025.1 of Dryobota labecula. Taxonomy (NCBI): domain Eukaryota; kingdom Metazoa; phylum Arthropoda; class Insecta; order Lepidoptera; family Noctuidae; genus Dryobota; species Dryobota labecula. The sequence goes on from OX383314.1 coordinate 6,361,875, forward strand.
TTCAATATATAATGCGGTATAATATTGAAATAAAATGATTTTAATCTACAAAATAAGGGTATGTTTGGATTTTTTTTCTATCGAGCGAACTTTATCCAATTATGTAACGATTACCCGACGTACCTACAAAAAGGTCTCAAAAGCAACATATTATAATTTTTTCACGTGTTTAATCATTACCTTTTCTAAATAAAATGACATTAAAATTACACTTCCTAGAGGTTAACTTGAAGAACCTCGCCTTCATTTATGCGTTATCTAAATCGAATATTGTAAAAAAACGGGTGGTGTATTGCCGGTTGAAACGACCGCCAAGCATAAACCTAAAGCGTGTACGTTTGGCCATATTCTTCCTAGATCACATCTCACGACCTTACATCTAAGATATCCTGTCAAAAACTGGTCTATACTCCATTTGAAATAAGATTAGATATATAAGTAAACCTTTTTTGCAGTCCGTTCAACCGATTTTGACATCTATTGCGTTGGTGGCATGACAAATGGCAGCTGCAGTTAACAGTTGGTATTGTAACCACTTTTTTGCTTTTAATGCCATCCTAAGCCTACGGAATAGAAGTCAAAATCGGTTGAATTATGAATGTTATTTCAAATGGAGTATAGTTACTAAAAATCCAAGGTTTACTCACCCTCGTCAATATCGGGTGGCAACCCGCCCACAAAGACTTTGCGGCTGAATCGCTCGCCGTGCTCCGAGCCCGCAGACACTGGTGACGAGCGGGCTGGCGAGCCCAGCGCGCTCACACACATTGATAGACCTGGAACAACGAACATGGTGTTGTGAGAAGGTGGACGTAATGATGAGGTCAATATCTCGGTGAGGATCTTTATCACGGTGTTCTTGGCAGTATGTTAACATTCATGTATTATATAATTACAAGCTAAAAAAATATGGAGGAATCGCAACATCACTAAAGCCACTAAGATCAGGCTCGTCCGTACACTCGTATTCCCCATATTTCTATACGCAGCTGAGACGTGGACATTACGAGAACTGGAAAAGAAAAAAGTAGATGCTCTAGAAATGTGGTGCTGGAGAAGAATGCTTGGGATCTCGTGGACAGAATTCCGCACAAACGTCTCCATACTCCAAGAACTCGGCCTCAAACAGCGTCTATCAGCACTATTACAGTCTCGAATACTAAAGTTCTTTGGGCATGTTTCGAGACGGAATTATGACTCCATAGAGCGTCTAGTGGTGCAGGGCAGAGTAGAAGGAAATAGGCCACGCGGAAGGCACCGATTAGGTGGACCGATCAGATTAAATCCGCAGTTGGAGGCCCTGTTAGTGAATGCACCAGACTGTCATCTAACAGAACCAGATGGAGGGAGATCGTGAGGCGAGTTACGACAACACCTGCGATTGGACAAAGCTCATTGTGACCACGACTGCTCTGTCAAGAGCGAAGCGAAGAAGAAGAAGAAGATTATATAATTGCATAGCACAGGTGTGAGTACTATGTACTATAGAGCTACCTTTGACCGGGTAATATGTCTTTTATTGACTTATGTGCCCTGGCGGATGAGAGTATGTCATGCTCACTCAGATGTCTCGCTGATGGTGGCGTGTGTGTTGAATCATTTAGCTCCCTTCAAAATGGTTGAGCTGAATGGTGCTAATTAATGCGTCATGTTCGTGAACGGGCGCCATCAGTTGGGACTGGTCATCTCTTAGCTGCCACGGCTTATTTTTTATTTTTGAATTGTTTGTTTCTACTCTGGACGCTTTTAACGTGTACCTACGTTTTAATTTTTTATTTTTACATCTTTCTCACATTTCGTTATAAATTCAACATTATGATGTAACTAATAATTATTTTTGTAACAATTTAATTTAAAAGAGTGTCCATGGAGCTTCTTGCCCGTTCTTCTCCATAGGTACCTACTACGCTCTGGAATGGGCATGTAGCTTAATTTTTCTTACTGACCGACTCCTTGACAATTCAAAAGTGCCTGTAAATGGTTTAATTGAAATAAATGATTTGAGTTTGAGTTTGATTCCATTTCCTGCCGATAAACTGTTACGCAGTTTGGCAGGTTTATGAAAAGAGTACAAGTTTTTGGTCCAAAATAAATAATTTATTATTTATTTATTGATTAATAATAAATCTATCTTTTATATCTGTACTAATAATAAATCTGAAAAGCTTTTTTTTAGGGCAACTGCCCGACGGTTGATGTCGGGATGTTGCCCACCAGACAACACCCGTCTGGTTGGAGGATCCTCCCTTTTCTATGGAGGATGAGTGAACATTACACCCAGCCGATCTATTCTGTAAAAATATCAACGTGAAAACTCAGGTGAAGTGAGCATCAATACACAGTGTCAATCCCTAGCATCAATGGAATGACAGCTCACTTCACCTGCGTTTTCACGGTGAGATTTCTACAGAATAGCACTGCTGCTCCTCATACCTCTATACTGGTGACCCCGAACATGGACATTAGCGCAGCCTTCGTGCATCTACCTCAGCGTAACATCATCATCAACACCTCCTCAAGCTTCAACACCCGTGTGGTCGGAGGATCCTCCCTTTTCCATAGAGTATGAGTGAACTTTACACCCTGTTCCTCATACCTCTATAGTAGTATAGAATACACAAACAAGAGTTTTGTTATTGTTATTTTTAGTTTCTTGTCATATAATTAATTTTGCCCTGACTACAGTTACATTTGCCTTCAATTTGTAATATCTAAGTTGTAATCTGTGGAAAACGTTGTGGGAAGAGTATATTTCGCTGCCCTACAACGAAAACCAATTAAATCATTAAAAGTGCAAACGGAGATATCGCGGTTACAAAGTTTATGGGGGTGAAAATATCCTTTGTACTTCATAGCATCAGTACATTGATAAATGTTCTATTTAAACATGTCTTTTGAGATTTAAAATAGTTATTGCTTTGTAATGAAAGTTTCAATAATTGTCACAATCTGCTTAATGTTTTTTATTCGAAAACAAACCTTGGAATTGCTTGAAATAATTGGTTATCTTATTGGCTAGCAGCGAAACTATAAGACTTAGCGATTAAGGGCCTATACTACCTCAAATGGCTTAGCATGATCCTCCGTTATGTCGAAAATACTGCAGCATTAATTTTGAAATAAATATATGGGTAAAGTTGAGGATTAATGTTAAGTACTATGTTAGCCGAAAACACGATTCCATAAAATTTTCTCGATAGATTTTTTTTTCCAAAGTTACCTCCAAACCGAACAATAAACCGCTGGTATTCAAAAAATACTTCAAATTAGATAATGAAACTTTGCATATTAACTGAACTAACTATAAAGCAGGTTTTATGTTATTTACTTTTTTTAAATGACCATTATTTTCACTGTAAAACGAAATTACCTAAACTTTCGGCGCCTTGGAGCCTTTTCCCTGCCGACTTGTCTCGCTTGCTCGCGTGACCGGTAGCAATAGTGTGCGAGCGAGATACAGAGTGAGATGGCGCTGAGGTTGTATAGACTCTTAATGGGTTTTCGCAGACGAAATAACACAAAATTTTAAGTAGGTACTTTGGCATTCAAAAGTCATTTTTGTCAAAATTTCGATTTAATTGGTTTTCGTTCTAAGGCGGCGATTTTTAAAGTTATTTCTGTTTATTATTATTATACTACTGCTTTTCTCTTAAAATAAATAAATAAATAGAAAATAATTTTAGAAACATTGTCGAACCAGCAATAAAGGCTTATTTGATTTATTTTTATTTCACATGGAGCACAACTGCGAAGGGTTCTCGAACCAGCAATAAAGGCTTATTTGATTTATTTTTATCTCACATGGAGCACAACTGCGAAGGGTTCTACTATGTACTGGTGTGTTATATGGTACTCACCGGCAGCAGACAGCCTGGAGACCACATCCTGTGCCTGGTCTGGCACGGAGGGCGAGCCAGCTCCGGCCGCGCCCCCCGCAACTGCCGCCTCCTCCACACCGGGGAAGAACGGCGACTTGCCTGCAGACAAAAGAGAGAAAATTAAGTCAATCTTATATATATAAAATTCTCGTGTCACAATGTATAGTATCCGACCGATCACCATGTTCGGCAAGCCTATCCCTTGGGAGAAGCGAGCTAAATATCTGGGTGTGATTCTCGACCACCATCTCTCCTTTTCTGAGCACCTAAAGAAGGTACGCGCTCGTGCAGCCTTCGCTCTCTATAGGCTCCACTCCATCCTAAATGCAAAAAGCAAATTGTCACTCAAGTGCAAATTGCGCATTTACACCGCGTGCATCAGTCTTTGCACACGCAAAACCCCATCTCATCCATAAGATGCAAACCCTACAGAACCGGGTCTTACGTAAAATCACGGGAGCCCCCTGGTTCGTTCGTAACACTAATCTCCACGTAGAACTCAAAATCCCCACGATAGCTCAATTCATGAAGCGCGCTTCAAAGCGCTTCTTCGATTCAGCAGCCACTCATCGCAACGCTCTAGTTGTGAAGGCCGCTAGTTATGTCCCTTCTAGAATTAGTTCGACCCGCCGTCCAAGGCATGCACTGACCGACCCAGACGACCCCACTACTCTCCTCCAGGAGAGTCGTAGGGAAACTAGTACAGTTCGCAAGATAAGAGCACACAATACACGATCGTCATTCCGACCTCGCCGCCGAGGCCCCGCGCGAAATCCCCGACTAACGAATAGTCCTCCCCGACCCTTGACTGTAAGTGAAGCGCCAGCACGCGTTTTAGCTGAGCAGCATGTAATCCAAACTCCCCAGGATAATAATCAAAACACTGATTTTATCCAGCCACCGTCGGTCCCTTGCCACCCTCCCTCCGACTCAGCTGCCCTAAGCCGAGGTTCGTACCCCACAGGGGGTGCCCTTAGCGAGCAGCAGTCATTTAGTTTGTAGTTTTTACGCCCTGGCTGGAGGCATTAAATTTCGATAGGAGCTTAAGGCAACCACAGGATAGCCCGGTTAAAGAGTCGGAACCTTAGTGGTTACACTCTGAGATGCCCTAGATAAAAAAAAAAAAAAAATCACAATGTTAGTTACCATACTCCTCCGAAACGGCATGACCGATTTTTATGAAATTTTATATGCATATTCAGTAGGTCCGAGAATCGGCTAATATCTATTTTTTTTTTAAGTTTTTGGTAGGTAGGTAGGGTAGAGTAGGGTAGCTAGGTAGGTAGGTAGGTAGGTAGGTAGTGTAGTGTAGGGTAAGGTAAGGTAGGGTAGGGCAGGGTAGGTAGGTAGGTAGGCAGGTAGGTAGGGTAGGGTAGGGTAGAGTAGTGGAGTTTATACTAATAGCTTGACAGAACGAAGTCTGTCGGGTCAGCTAGTATAATCATAAAATCTTTGGATCAACGAAATAAATAAAACAGCAGGAAATTACTGGATATTCAAGGCATCAATAGAGATTTGGAGGAAAAATTTGGAGGGCTTTAAGGCTCGTGCAGACTGGCTTGATATCGCGGGCGCGACAAGAAGGGCTACCCTTGTCGCGCCCGCGATGATGAATTAGGTACTTGTTTTTTTGTTGTGTTGTTACTATTAGATAAATAAATATTATATTACCGATATTAATAAATGGATTTTAATTATTAATATAAATTATGGTATGGTCATTAACTTAAATTATATGTTATTAATGAATTGGTGAATCAAATCTATACTAATATTATAAAGCTGAAGAGTTTGTTTGTTTGTTTGAACGCGCTAATCTCAGGAACTACGGGTTGGAATTGAAAAATTATTTTTGTCTTGGATATTACATTTATTGAGGAATATTATAGGCTATATACCATCACGCTACGACCAATAGGAGCGGAGCATAAATGATTTTTTTTTGCAAAAACGGGAAAAATGATTTCTTTTTAGGAGCTTCCGTTGCGTGCGCTGATTAAACGGTTTAAGTTACGCAAATATCATGCATGATGGAATTGTTCCTCTTTAAAAGTTCTAAAAAAAAGTCCGCGACAGATCTTTTAATATTGAGTCACTATAAACTTTTTTATGGTAATCAAATTTGTTCGAAATTAATGCATTATTTGCAAAATATTAATCCTTATCCAAATAAATATGTTATTAATCACAAGTATTTAAATGTAAACAAAATTGTCCTTGACATCACTTGATTTCAATCAACATCTTATCATAATTTTAAAATAACTCCGTAACAAAATAAGTAGAAAATTCATTACTTAATCCACTCTCTCTCTCTCTTAGGTGACGCAGACGAAGTTGCGCGGGTCAGCTACATTATAAAGCTGAAGAATTTGTTTGTATGAACGCGCTAATCTCAGGAACTAGATACTGGTTTGAATAGAAAAATTCTTTTAGTGTTGGATAGCCCATTTATCGAGGAAGGCTATAGGCTATATAACATCACGCTACGATCCTTAGGAGTCAAGCGAAAAGAACAAAAGTCAGAAAGAACGCTTGGCGACGGGATGCGACGCGATGGGTGGGCCGAAATTTCACGCGGACGAAGTCGCGAGCAGAAGCTAGTATATTATATTAGTGATTAATAGAATAGGTATCTCATTTAAATTAATATTTTGAATTATTTTGAAAAAAAATTTTTTGCTGCATGTGTTGAATGAAATATTAATTGTTATGTTTATTTTAATTAAGGAATAAATAACGGCTATATTAATAATAATAATTAGTTGTATGTTGAATGAAATATTAATTGTTGTTTATTTTAATTAAGGAATAAATAAAGGCTATATTAATAATAATAATTAGTATTATTATCATAAAATAGGAAGTAGTAGGCAGCCTAAAAGACAAGTTTCCGATAAAACGATGGGGCTTCACTTGCAAGGGTTTAAAAACTTAGATAATTTTCTATAGATAATAGTATATTATGCAATTAGTGAATAAAGAACGGATTTAAAGCGAGGGCCACAGATGAATCGCGAGCAAGTGAAGGATTCTAACGACTGAAATCATGATGATTGAATCACGAGCGCAGCGAGTGGTTCAAGGCCCTCGATATAAATCCGTTTTATTCAAGAGTTGCATACTATACTTTATACCATGACTTCGAGAAAAAGAAAGATTTAAGCGAAAATAGACATTTAATGAAGAAAAAAGGAAGGTTACATTAATTAAAATGCACATTAAAATTGGAAAAAAATTGGAGTAATTTTCTTATTATTATTGGGATGGTCAACCTGTAAAGCTATATTTATTTCCTGTCGATGGTCAGAACTTTCTGCTGGAGGAAACTCTGGGGTATCTTTGGACATTGAAGGGCGTGAAGTGCACAAAGAGATTATTTTTTATTTTTTACTTTGTCCCACACTAGGAATTTCTCCTGTATTGTGGGTGCGTTTACAAACATTTAAAGTCACATACACAAATAGCCAGACCCGGAACAACTACTTGTAGGTCATACAAATATTGGTTCCGTGCGGGAATCGAACCCGCGACACGCAGCGCAGCAGTCAATAGCTTCAACCGTGCCGTCGAGTATTGTTTGTATCGAGTACCTATTTTCCGCAAGGAGGTTGTATAGCAATTAGATGGAGGTCGAATATATTGGTGTGTTCTAAATTCAAACACCAAAATAGTGATTAACAGTGCTTTTCACTGTTTTCAGTGAATAAAATAAGCTTTTTCGAGGGGGAATGGTATAAAGATAGTAAGTCTAGAATTCTAGATCCTCCAAACGCCCTGTGTTCTCTCAGACTTTCATTATCATTCGTTGAGTAATGATTTACCCTTCACGAAAAGCGAAATAGACCAGTTAATATGAGACTCTGACTCAAAGTTTCGGGCCCTACCATGCCAGCGCTGCGACACTTATTTTTAAATGTCGCAGCATCATGCTGAGATAGGAGCCTTTTGGCCCCGTACGGGTTTTGTTTTCATTATACTTTTGTTTTTATTTGTGCTACTAGGAGTGTGTTTAGTTTAAAATGTGAACTTCCTGTATGAGTCCCAATAAATACTTTTTCTTTCCTTCTCTTTCATATTAGATAACATACCTAAAAAAAAAGTTTAGTGTTTGGTAATGCCCTCTAAGTAACAGACTGATACAATGGTGCTGATTCCCTTGTTCACAAACTAAACTAAATTTAAGTTCAGTGCATCTTTTTCTTTCTAGTTCATTAAGAAAAGGACAGAAGATAAATTTTAGTTTAGTCCTGTCAAATTAATCAGCCCTTGACGTAAATTGACGTAATTTTAGTAGGCAAGTTTTTAATCGCGTCTAAACTTGTATGGAGTAGTAACTGGCGCTGATTATTTTGACAGGACTAAACTAAAATTTATCTTATGTCCTTTTCTTAATGAAATAGAAAGAAAAAGATGCACTGAACTTAAATATAGTTTAGTTTGTAAACAAGGGAATCGGCACCAATAATAATTATGTTAAAGTATGTAGGTAACTAAAAAAACTAGACAGCATGTAATGTTAAATATTTGACACAGACGTGACCCCCACTGACCCTAGAGAGGTCACAATTTTAACAGGTCATCGAACTACAAATCCAGTATGTCCTGCCAATGAGGGCGACACCGATTTTGTTTAAAAATGGGACAGATTCCCGTGACATTTTAAAGTTTATAAAATATATATAATGGAATACTGACAGCCTATTATAATGAAGTAGTATCTATACTAATATTATAAAGCTGAAGAGTTTGTTTGTTTGAACGCGCTAATCTCAGGAACTACTGTTTGGAATTGAAAAATTCTTTTTGTGTTGGATAGTCCATTTATTAAGGAATATTATAGGCTATATAACATTACGCTACGACCAACAGGAGCGGAGCATAAATGAAAAATGTTGCAAAAACGGGAAAAAATATTCCTTTTTGAGAGCTTCCGTTGCGTGCGTTGCGTAAACGGTTTAAGTTATGCAAATATCATGTATTATGGAATTGTTCCTCTTTAAAAGTTCTAAAAAAAAGTCCACGACAGCATATGTCTATCTTTTAAGATTGACTCACTATAACCTTTTTTTATGGTAATAAAATTTGTTCGAAATTAATGCACTATTTGCGAAGGAGTTTTGTCAACATAATATTAACCTTATCCAAATAAATATGTTATTAATCACAAGTATTTAAATGTAAACAAAATTGCCTTGACATCACTCGATTTCAATCAACATCTTAGGAGATATCATAATTTTAAAATAATTTCGCAACAAAATAAGTGTAGGCTATTTAACATCACGCTACGCCCCTAAGGAGCCGAGCAAAACGACAAAAAGTCGGAAAAAAACGCTAAGCGAAAACGAAGTAAATGCGCGGACGGGCGATGCGATGCGACGGGGTGGGTTGTGGGCCGAAATTCTACGCGGACGAAGTCGCGGGCAGAAGCTAGTTTATTTATAAAAGAGATATTTTACTGTATATATAAATAATTACGGATTATTTACGTGAATGACAGAGTTCTATTAGATACACAGTTATAAGAAAATACTTCAAACGATAGAAGGCCTTAGAAAGATAGTGTGATGCTTAAATGGTAGTAGTCTGCGAAAGATGAGAGGGAGTGCAGTGGGAAAACCCAGGTTCAGGATAATTAGTGTTTTTCGGGGGCAATCTTCAGTGTCATGGCTGCCAAATATTAGGAATCGAATTTAACCGAACCATGATCTGCTTGTTAGTTTTAATATAGTTTACTGAAAAAAGGAATCAAAGAATTTTAAGAATTTTCTGAGGCTTACTCAAGATAAACAATAACATTATAAATTAGATCTATTCTTCATTGCCTATCATTTTCTTAGTGACGAGTATTTCCCAAAAATCCCAATAAACAAACTGTCATGGCTGCCCTACAGAGTACAGAATTTTACGACAGCAGCATGGACACCGCAATTACTACTTATTATAAAAACTAAGTTGCAGTCTGTCTGTCAAAGCTTATCTACGAAACTATTCGACGGATTTTGATGCGGTTTTTGCTATAAACTTTTAGGGATTTCAAGAGAAGTTTTGGCTTTAGGGAATGCAGCTGTGGTATTTTTTTTTTTTTTTTTTCTATGCAGCCTTTTTTTTTTTTTTCTACATGGCAATGCTTCACCAGTTTTACCTACCGAAAAAGGGGTTACTGCCGCCTATACCAAGACATTGTAACGTCAAGGGTTTTATCGATACGTTGCTGACTTTAGAGGCAACATTATAATGTATCATGTGTCCGTAACTACACTGTCATGATTTCCAAATATGAATAAGATTTGTAGTGATTTTAAATACTATATATAAAAATTTAAAGTATGTAAGTGCCTCAATTGACTTTTGTAGTCATGAAGTTTAAAAGTATCTCATTTGACATTTACCGCCAAAAGTACTGGTTATTTTTCTAACGGAACGGAATGGAAACATGATGTTTGGAGTGTCGTCTAGTTCCTAAGTCTGTTCTCTTCGAGCCTCAGAATCTAAAGGTTGTCTTCAAGAAGTCTCAAGTAGTTTGTTAAATATTACTATATACCAAGTTTGTATGTGTGTAAGAATATAAATACAGAAATGTTCCTACTGAAAAGGTATTTCTTTAAAACACCGACACCCATACCAGTCCTGGATTTCCACCTAGGCCTACAAAGCCCTGGCCTAGGGGCCCCATCGACCCAGCTACGGACTGGGTCAGTTTAACCACGTAGCAAGTGTAGTAAATGCTACAGGCCCGCGCTCATATCATGGGTAACTACAACACCTGTAGGTCCAATGGAATATTATCTATCAATCAATGGTCAAAAAAAAATCTGTCTAATACAAGGCGAGATTTAAAAAAAAAAACCGGCTCGCTTCGTTTGCTCATAGTTCCTATTATTTTTTTAACTTTTCCGCGTAAGTCGACAAAACCACTCCATTTCTGTTTCAAAATGACGACAGAAATCTAGCCTAGGCGGGGTGATAAAAATTTCGACTTTCACTTTCCTCCCATATCTATTAACACTGTTATTTGTAAATATTGTAAAAGCCAATTATTATTAAAACTGTAGCAGTTTCTTGCCGGCTATTCTCCATAGGAAACGACCAATTGGAACCGTGCACCTAGCTTCTGACGTTTGATAAAACGCATGTACATAGCGTCATAATCGTAGAACAGTGACAGATCTGAAATTTATGTTGAACTCTGCCGCGCGTGCAATAGCAGCAGTAAGTATAAGTGAGTATAATTTTTGTCCAAATTTAGTTAAGCACTGATTCGGAATCAGCTCATTGCGCTGATTCCGAATCTTTGTTTGACTCTATATATATATATCTGCCTAGCCTTTTCCCAACTATGTTGGGGTCGGCTTCCAGTCTAACCGGATGCAGCTGAATACCAGTATTTTACATGGAGCGACTGCCTATCTGACCTCCACAACCCAGTAACTGGGTAACACGATACCCTTTGGTAAGACTGGTTTTCAGACTTTTTGGGCTTCTGACGACCCTTAACGACTGTCAAAGATCCACGAATGACAGCCGGGACCAACGGCTTAACGTGCTTTCCGAGGCACGGAGGAGTCTCGGTATGTAAAGATGGTCACCCATCCACTGACCAACCCCGGCAAGCGTAGCTTAACCTGACGGATCGACCCGTGCGGCTGTTATTACTTAGCCACGAGCTCCTCAGTTTGACTCTATTTGGACAAAAATTATACTTACTGCCGTTATTGCACGCGCGGCAGAGTTCAACATAAATTTCAGATCCGTCACTGTTCTACGATTATGACGATAGGTTTATGTGAAATAAAATATTTTGAGTTTGAATGAAAGTCAACATACCAAAATAGTGAATCGCGCATAACGCTTTACAGGTTGGGCAGAGTTCCAAGATTATAACTAAAAAATACTAATTACAACCGTTATCTGCCGGTTGATTTAATTGACATTGAGTGATATTTATTTTAGAAGTATGTATGTAAGTATATTCTCTTATGGTACACACATCAAAAAAAAGTTTCTGATCACTAGCATAAGTTAATAGATTTTTTTTAAATTGAACTTAATCATGAAATTTTTTTTGGTTGTGTTTCTTTAAACAGAAATACCCTGTTTGAAATTAAAATATAATTATTTATTATTTTGAAAATAATAAAAAAAAATATTTATTATTTTGTATAAAAAAAAAAATGGAGTAATTAATCATAATGTAATTATAACAGAAATTTGATAGAAAGAAAAAGACTGTTTAACCAAACTTAAACAACAATTTATTAATAAAAGGTTTATCCATCCATCCATCCATCCATCCATCCATATCCATCCATCCATCCATCCATCCATCCATCCATCTATCCATACTATCCATCCATTCCATCCATCCATACTATTATAAATATGAAAGTAACTATCTGTCTATCTGTCTCTGTCTGTATGTTACGTTTTCACGCCTAAACCGCTGAACCGATCGTCATGAAATTTGGCAGAGATATAGCCTGGGATATGGAAAAGGACATAGGCTACTTTTTTACGCGATAACCGACATCCACGCGGGCGGAGCCGCGGGCAAAAGCTAGTGATAGATAAATAGAACCTATTTTTGTCTGTAACAAGGTCTATTTTCATATGTGATAGAACCGTGATCATTTCAAACTGCCTGATTAATTAACAAAGTAGGTAATTTTAACTAAGTAACGGGTCTCTTAAAGCCAATTTATCGTTTTGTTCCATCAATCGTACCACTGTCCGGGGCGAGAGGGAATGGGAGGCAGTCAACTCCTTCTGTGAAGCAGTTATGCTAAAGCAGGAGGTGGCGGGATGGGAGAGGAGAGCCTCTCGTCCCAGCCGCCGCGGTAGACGCTCCGAGCGTCGGGGGCTGCGTGACGACTCCCGGCTACTGTAGGCGCGGCGCGGGCCTGCGGGCGGTGAGTAATGGGTAGCTCACCGACCGATCAGGACCAAGCCCGTGCTGGACGGCGCGTACGTGTTCCACACGCGCCTCAAAGAGATGTCAGCAACGACAAGGGGGCCCAATATGGCCCATGCCGGATCAGCGGGATTGTCCGAAAGGGGTACCGCTGCCCCGGAACAAAGGGCCAAAGCAGGAACACGGGTGGGTTTTAGTCAGTAAGAGTCTGACACTCCCTTCCGCTCCACCCAGAGCGGGAGGGATCATTTAATGATTTCCCATCATCAAAAAAAAAAAATTGATGCAAAAAGTCAAAAACATTTTACGAACGAAAATATTAAACCTATGAAAAACATACATACTAATGTAGAGAAAGAAAAAGAATCACTCTTTCCTTAAATTAATAAACATTTTAAAAACAGTAGGTAATTCAGCGTACTACGTAAGTACCTACTAAAATATTAATAGGTATTCACCGTAAAAGCGTACCCTAAAAATCTTTACGACCTTTCCCTGTGGGATAGGCAATGACACAGATACGTAAATCAATGCAGTGACATTTTGAAAAGCTCGGCTCCTAATGTGGCATTTCATTGTAATAAAATTAAATAAAAGCCATATTTTCTTACGTAGAACGTGGCCCTCTGCCATATACCTCTAAGGAACTTGCTTGAAGATATAAGAAATAACAAAACACTCACTCTTTCTGTACGGGAACCTCGGGCCTCTAATAAAAGGTGTAACCAGAGGAATAGTATGCACCGACATAATATTATGCACAATTACTTTCGAAAACGCGGTTTTATCAATGAGAAAAAAAATCCAAAAATCGTTTTTGTATTTTTCTTCGAAAAATCGTGTGACCCCGCTGCGACGGACTACGCGAATGGAAAAAAAAATAGGATCGACAAACGTTCCAAATTTGAAATAATATTTTTCGAATCTAGCATGCCATGCCAGCGGTATTCGGTCGAATAACGATAATAACAGTTATAAATAGCTGTTGAATAACGTTAAAATAACTTTGTAATATAACGTGATGGTATTTTATTAATTAACGTTTATTTATATAGTTTCAATGCCGAGTGGTAATGAAATTAATAAGAAAATTGTAATGTTCTTGTTGTTTTCTTTTATAAAACAATAGGGTCAATTTCACAGTAATTTTTCCACCCGCCACCACCATAATTATGGTCTGTTACAATAAATTTCACGGAGAGACTGAGACTTGAGATCTGATCGTGGTTTGCGAATGCCGGTAAAAAAACGTTATTAGGATTTTTCTGATTTTTTATTGCATTTTAAGTATTTTTCTTAGTTAATCTCGATAATATCTGTTAATAAAGGTGCGTTGCTCTTCTGCCTAACCAAAACGATGCATTCGCCTTGACATACCCGTATCGCATATAGCACATAGTCAATGTCGTATTGCAGCACCCACTAACACGCCAAGTGTCGCAATGCTGATTCGAGTTAACGTTAGCCGCAGAGTTGCGATTTGTCGCTGCGACTGGCCTTTTGGACGACAATCCAATAAGTTAGGGTCCATTATGTCTGATGCGGAGGAATGCGGAAAACGTCATGAGGTAAGTTTTGCGTGTGAATATGGATGGCTGTAAGAGCAGGGGAAAACCGAAACAAACAATGGATTGATTGTTCGTTTACGAACAAGAAACGAAAACAATTTCCGACCTAGGCAAAAACATTAAAGCAAAAAGATTAATGAAATAATATAAAAGCAGGACGATGAAACTTGTTTGAAAATCATAAACATATTTATACTCCATTTTATAGTTTTAGACAAATAACGGCTAAATAACGACAGTTATTGTGTAATATTGTTGAAATTACTGCACTTTAGATTTTTTTTTTTATGTTTATGGTAAATAGATTACAGAGCTCTGTATTTATCGTGAAATAACGGAGTTTATTAAACGTTTACATCGAAATAACGAAAGGGTGAGAACAGTTATTTGTCTAATGTTATAATAAATGGAGTACAGGTACACATAATTATATTTTCTTCGAGAAAATTATCAACGCGAGACTTGTGAAATTCCTCCCTAAATTCACCATCTTGGCTGGAAACCAATACGGTTCAGAGCGGTATAATCAACAGAGGACGCTACTCTGGATCTCACAAATACTATAGTCGAACACCTCAATAATAAGCAGAAGCCACTTGGTGTTTTCCTGGATCTTTCGAAGGCTTTCAACACCGTTTCTGGGTGAATAAACTGGGTCAGTTATCTCTCCCGAACACAAAAATTATTACTTATGCGGATGACACAGCTCTAATTACCCACATTTTCCAAAAAAATCTTGGGATAAATTCATCCCAACTACTGAACCCCTCATTGTGCGTGGACCGACATGCTCATGGGCGGTTTTTTTTTTAAATAAGGGTCCTAGATAACATTAGCATATGGAATATGCTAATGTTATCTAGGACCCTGTTAGAGAGGACTTATGTAGCTCTTGTGTGCTGTCTCTGTGTCCAAGTTACCTGTTAATAATCAACGAAGATGGCCAAAGCGTTGCGGTTGTCGTGAAAAGTCAATGTCGTATTTCAGCCACAACACGCGAAATGTCGCAATGCAGGGTCACGACTTGTCGCAAACCCCTTTTTTAAACTTTCGAGTGTGAATTTTATAATCTGTGGTTTGTGAGTTATTCATAACTTGACTAGAGTCTGGCGTAGCATAGAAAAGTAGGTTTGTATAGAAAACTTTTCGTATCTGATCTAATACGTTTTATGTTATATATTATGTTTCCGTATTTTGTAGTGTTCAATTAAATTTTTGCTATGTATTTCCAGCACATCAAGTTACCACATTTTGAACTTAAATCATTAACGTTATAAAGTTTAAAATCGTTTGGACAAATTAAACAGTTTCGTCTAGCTTCATGTGCTACCAACTAGTTTACGCTAGTCTCGCATTGTATAGGATTTCTATATAATGAGAGATTAGCTTATACTGGAAATATAAGGTTATCAGATAACTTGAAGCTTAAAATGCCCATGCATTCCACAACTTTCCTTGACAAATCCTTTACGGTCAGGCCGCTCGTTTGTGGAATGCATTGCCAGATCCAATAAAACGCGCGCAATCGTTGCCTGTGTTCAAAAGACTCGTGAAGGAACATTACTTGTCGTTGTAATTTTGTTCTCGTTGTTAGCTGTGATAATCTATACACTTCATTTATTTTCTTTATTTATATAGTTAGTATGTATGTATCTATTATATAGCATATATCTGTGTATCTATTATAGGATAATGTGCTGTTATACTTTTTATTTGCACCAATGACAACCCCATTTTATGTCCAGAAATTCACTATCCATGCCAAGGTTGCCTGGAAGAGATCGCAGTATGCGATAAGACCGCCCATTGTATATTTTATAGTGTATAAGTTTTCCTTTTCTTTTGTAATGTGTAATCTGATGTACAATAAAGCATATATAAATAAATAATATACCTATAGCTTGATATGTAGTCGTGTGTACAATACACATATAAAAATGCCAGAAAACACAACACAACAACGCTGTCCTAATAATACGACGGCTCCTAAGTATACTGAGTCAACTGTACTTCTAATAATATGAACGTTTTTAACACAGGTAGATAGTAAATGATTTAATTGTTTGTAAAATCCTAAAAAGTACAATTGCCGAAATTTGTTAGTTGACTCAGTATACTTAGGAGCCGTCGAATAGTAATTATTAAAAATCAAATAATATGTTGTGCGCTCGATCTTAGAATGCCTCTACACTTTGACCTAGTCGGACACACAAAATATAAATTATCAATTATGTCTTTGAATAATTAATTTTAAAACAAGTATTATTTATGTTTTAAGCATTTGCATCATCATCATCATCATTTCACCCGAAAGACGTCCACTGCTGGACATAGGCCTCCCCCAAGCATCGCCACCTCGACCGGTTCCGTGCTTCCCGCATCCAGCGGATTCCTGCGGCTTTCACAAGGTCATCGGTCCACCTTGTGGGACGCCTTCCAACGCTACGTCTTCCGGTACGCGGTCGCCACTCCAGAACCTTTCGGCTCCAACCGCCATCCGTTCTGCGAGCAATGTGCCCTGCCCATTGCCACTTAAGTTTGGCAATTCTTCGAGCTATGTCGGTCACCTTGGTTCTCCTGTGGATCTCTTCATTTCTGATTCGATCACGTAGGGAAACTCCAAGCATAGCCTTCTCCATTGCCCTTTAGGGGACTTTTAGCCTTCTAATAAGGCCCATTGTGAGCGACCACATTTCAGTGCCATAGGTCATCACTGGCAACACGCGCTGGTCAAAGACTTTCGTCTTGAGACACTGCGGTATGTGGGGCAAGAAGATATTGCGTAGCTTCCCGAACGCTGCCCAGCCGAGTCGGATTCGACGATTGACCTCTTTCTCGAAGTTAGATCTACCTAACTGGACAGTTTGTCCTAGGTAAACATACTCGTCCACAACTTCGAGTGTAGCGTCTCCGATATTCATGAGAGTGGGTGTTACATGGGCATTTGACATGGGCATTTGACATGGGCATTTGGTTATCACTATTATTATTGTCTGAACGCGATAAACTCAAAACCTACTTACTATACTCCATTTACTATAGCATTAGACAACCATTTACTATAGCTATTGTGTAATAAGTATTGTTGAAATTATTGCACTTTAGAGTAATTTTTTTAATGTTAATGGTAAATAGATTACAGTGCTTTGTATTAATCGTGAAATAGCGGAGTTTATTAAACGTTTACATCGAAATAACGAGAGGGTGAGAACAGTTATTTGTGTAATGTTATATTAAATGGAGTAGGTATAACGGATTAAAAAAAAAAATGTATTTCAGGCAAGTTTTTTACACATACACCCATAGTATTAGAAAAATTAATTGAATTAAAAATGAAATAGATATTAAATTAAATTATATTATATTGAATTAAATTAAACTAAATTATTATTATTGTATTATACATTAATTAATTAATTAGTTTTCTTATAAATGTCAGGCAGGTTTAAATTCAAACAGTCATAATAAGATAAAATAGTAGCTACGTAGTAGTAAGTCAGGTAAATGGTGCGAAATACACCATTAATACGGTAATTTTTATACATCAGTGCCCCATCCTATTAAACTATCTTAGCTTGAGACGCTAGCTTAATATAGCCTAGAAATTACCACTGCAAGTTACCACCCCTACCTAGTTAATATTCCACCAACTCGCACTAAGCGTTTTCAAACGTCTTTTATAATGCGCGCAGCAAAGGAGTGGAACTCTCTGCCTGCGTCTGTGTTTCCGAACGCATACAACCCTAATCTATTCAAAGTGAGAGTGAACAGGCTTCTTCTGGGTAAGCTCACTCCATCGTAGACTTTGTCTCTGTCATCCAGACCTAGACTAAAGTCAAGAGCAAACTCATAGTAGAATAAAAAAATAAAAAAAATAATTAAGCTAGTTCTGTATACACGAAGCCAGAGTTACTAGCTTGCTAGCTTACTAATACTAGCTGCTGTTGAGGAGTTTGCAGCGCTACTTCTTCCCAGCGAAAGTGGACAGCTGAAAGTGGTGAAGGGCGGGCGTGCCGGGGGACTGTTTTACGTAATTTCAACGTTCGAAAAGTGCTGATTGTCAGCTTATAATAATATAATAATACCAGCCTATAACCGTCCCACTGCTCGGCAAAGGCCTCTTCTCATACAGAGAAGGCACGAGCATTGATCACCACGCTTGCTCAAGACGGGTTGGCGATTTCAGACTTATATTAACTATAAGTCCAAGTTTCCTCACGATGTTTTTCCTTCACCGATGTCAGTAATGTCCAAGATAAACTCAGAAAGTACATATGAATTGAAAAAGTCACATTGGTACTTGCCCAGATTTGAACCCACAACCTCATGCATGAGAGGCGAGGCCTTAACAAACGGGCCATCATGACACTTGTCAGATTAATTTGCATTTATTATTTATTTATTGACTAAAGCCTCAGACCAAATAAAAAACCAAGACGGAGCGCTGTCAACAGTGACGTGAGGCCGGTTTCGTAAACATGTGTGCACTTACTGAGGCGTAGTTTGATTGTAATTGGTTGTAAATGTGTGCGTGTGAGCGTGTACGCACGGCGCGGAGGTGTATTTTTGGCATGCTTCACTGCATACTTCGCAGCGCTCTGTCTTCATTTTTTATTTGGTCTGAGACTAAAGCACCAAGTGCCAATATAAAAAACACAAAAAAAAAGACTTTTATAGGTAGATACTAGGATAGTAAGCTAAATCAAATCTAAAATTCTCTAAAAAAGTCATAGTGTACAAGCATACCAACATTTAAAAAAGGCCTAAGGAATTATATATTAGATACCTATACTCCATTTTCCATTAGACAAATAACGGCTAAATAACGACAGTTATTGTGTAATATTGTTGAAATAACTGCACTTTAGAGTTATTTTTTAAAATAAATGTCTTTAAACCGAAATCAAAAGTCATTTCAGCTTCAAACTCTAGCCTCGTGTATCCCGGGCATAAAGAAGGGAAGCCATATTGCCCAGAAGTGGGACAGTACAGCCTAGTTTAATTAAAATAACGCCCTATACTACTAGGCAAAGGTCTCGTCTATTCAGCCTTCAAATGACAATTACTAAAAACCTCACGTCATTTTATGGGATGCCATGCACATGCCGTAGAATGACGTAGTTCTATTCTACTCATGTCATTATAATCAATAGTTAATGAGTTACCACGAAGTTGAATACTAAATGCACTGCAGAAGACCTAATTCCCACAGCGGTCGATTTTACTCAAGGTAGTGCGCTATTTATTATATATGGCAACATTTTATGTGGAACAAAATTCATGCATGGTATTTCATTTCAATTCATTTAGTGCATCGAACTTCGGTGGTCCATTTAAATCATAAAAATATAGAACAATATTTAAATATCGTTATGTAAAATAACTAGAAATGTATTTATTTGCAGATTCTTTATATTACCGTTATTTCATTCGTTTTTAGCACAAATCTATTATAAAAAAGGCTGATAAACCATAAACAAAGTGTCCTGAAAAAAAAAAACATTTTTGACAGTTATTAAAATTGGCGGGAAGTCGTGAACAGATTTTCATTTTAATTTCTTGTTGTATGTCCCGTACCTACTAACCTCACAAGATTTACATTAATTTCAACCGTATTGTTGTAGATATTTGTTTTTATTTTTTGTTTACAATGCACACTTGATTTCCAATTCACTTTAGACATTGGCAGAATAGTCGACATCGGCTTTGCTTGCCATTATAAAAAATAGTATAGAATAGAATTTGTTGTATGCCTGAAAGTGGCAAGAAACTTGTGAAATTGGCAACCACAGTTAGTCCCGTATTACAGAACGTTACTCAATACTCAAGCATTACTTAAAACTAGTTTCAACCAATCAAATGGCTTGAATCTAGTCTTAAGTAACGCTTGAGTATTGAGTGACGTTCTATAATACGGGCCTTAGAGCCTGAACGATTTCCACTGCTAAATTAATATAAAAAATAAACAAGACATCTACTGACTAAAAACTTTTCAGGATTACGGAATGCCGTAGGGTAAGTAGTTCACCACAGGTTCACAAATAAGAAATAGATTTTAAGTACGGTAGGTAAGTAATTCTTCTGGGCCTTATTAGAACGCTAAAAAAAGTCACCCAAAGGGCAATGGAGAGGGCTATGCTTGGAGTTTTCCTACGTGATCGAATCAGAAATGAAGAGAACCGCAGGAGAACCAAGGAAACCGACATATCCCGAAGAATTTCCAAACTTAAGTGGCAGTGGGCAGTGCACATTGCTCGCAGAACAGATGCCCGATGGGGCCGAAAGGTTCTAGAGTGGCGACCGCATACCGGAAGACGTAGTTTTGGAAGGCCTCCCACAAGGTGGACCGATGACCTTGTGAAGGCCGCAGGACTCCGCTGGAGGCGGAAGCCCAGAACCGGTCGAAGTGGCGGTGCTTAGGGGAAGCCTATGTCCAGCAGTGGACGTCTTTCGGCTGAAATGATGAATGAATTCGTCATAAGTTATCTTTGGAGTTCATGGGAACCCAAATCTAAACCCGGAATCACAAAACAACACCATTCCCATACAACTGTCATGCACATCATACACAAACACACAACTCCCCTTTTCGGATGTTGGCTAGCTCAGCTGGGAGGATATCACTCATTACTCGCGACCTCCATATGTATGATTACTGTCTGTACTGCGTATGTATGGGACATTTTGTAACAAAACTATGATTGCGTTGTTGGAAGTTAAATGTTGTTTGTGTGTTTAGTCATTGTTTCGATTGGTATGGGCCTCTGAATGGACGCTAACAATATAAGTAACTAACTTATTTTCAGCCTAGCTCTGTATGGTTATTAACTTCTTTATATCTTACATATAAAATTCTCGTGTCACAATTTTAGTTACCATACTCCTCCGAAATGGCTTGACCGATTTTTATGAAATTTTATATGCATATTCATTAGGTCTGAGAATCGGCTACTATCTAATTTTTTTTTAAGTTTTAGGTAGGTAGGTAGGGTAGGGTAAGGTAAGTAGGTAGGGTAAGGTAGGGTAAGGTAGGTAGGTAGGGTAGGGTAGGGTAGGGTAGGTAGGTAGGGTAGTGTAGGGTAGGGTATATAGGGTAGGTTAGGGTAGGTAGGTAGGTAGGGTAGGGTAGGGTAGGGTAGGTGGGTAGGTAGGTAGGGTAGGGTAGGGTAGGGTAGGTAGAGCAGTGGAGTTTATACTATAGCTTTTGACAGAACAAAGTCTGTCGGGTCAGCTAGTATAATTTCTTCTGTACGTGTGGTTGTCACCTAAAAACTCCTAAACGGCTGGACCGATTTGGATGACATTTTGTGTGTATATTTGAGTAGGTCCCTGGATGGTTTAGAATCATAATTGGACCCGATAGGTGGCGCTGTTTGGGCAGGACAACGTCTGTCAGGCTGTCGCTAGTTGTATATATTTATATAGATAAGTATAACTTGTTTTATGTATGTATGTATTTATTGTATATATGTAAATGGTACAACCATAGAGCTCCTTAAATCCTGAGTTGAGTTACACGTTTACTGACAAATGCTTGCACTGAATGGACAGGTCCACTCAAAATTGTGTGTTTGTTTCCTCAAAAGACCATTTCAGACACGGATCTACATGGTCCTCACATGACCTGAGCAAGATAGATTATGCCTGGAATTTAAAAGAGACTTTGACCCCTGAGTTTGTTCCACCATTTCTTCTCAGACCCTAGTCAGATGGGAAATGTCGACTTCACCTAGCTTATTTTTATTTTTTTATATGACGTGTAAAAGTGATTTCGATATCCTATTTACAGAATAAACGATTTCATTTCATTTCACCCCCTTTTTTTGGGTGGGAAATTGTCAAATAAGTTCTCCCACTGTGGGCGGAGCGGGAGGGCGTGTCAGACTTTTACTGACTAAAACCCACCCGTGTTCCTTCAGTTGCCTGTGTGCCAGGGCCGCGGTATCCCTTTCGGACAAACCCGCAACCCTGGCAGGCACCGGTCCTGGCGGACCCCGTCAGTGCGTGCTGACATCTCTTGAAGGCCCGCGTGGAACACAATGCGCCGTCGACCTGGGCCTGGTCCTTACCGCACGGCGAGCTACCCATAGTTCCCCGTCCGCAATCCCGCACCTACGATGGCCGGGAATCGGCTACCGATTCCCGCCGCCAGGCATTAAAACCCCTAACATTAAAATAACACCATTATTACGTACTACGCTGTACATTATATGCATGAGTACATTTTCTAGGTCACAAACGACTAAAAATCAATAGTAATTGTCTTCGATACGACTGTCACGCCAGTAGAACGTGCTTCGAATAAATTAACTCAAGTTAGATGCGTATTAGGTATGTTTCAACTTGCACTCTCGTCTGGGCTAGGCAGAGCGAGTCGATCGGCTTAGACTTTTCCCAAAAAAGGTTAGGATCAGATTCAAATCTAACCAGATGCAGCTGAATACCATATTTTACATAGAGCGACTGCTTATCCGACTCCACAACCCAGTTTCTGGGTAACACAATAGACTGTTAGAGTGTGGCAGTATCAACAACGCCACATGCGAACTACGCATCAAAGATGTGTTTTCAAACTGTCATGTCATGTCTGTTAGTTTATCCGTGATCATGGTGCTTGCAACAGCGCCGAAATATCGGGAACTCATTACAAATAATAAACATGGTAAATATCCCGTTCGTGTTAATAATAATACGCATCAAAGACCTGACGTCACAAATCCTGCATCGCGCTATCAGAGTTTACCGCGCGACTAGCATATATACAACATCCCAACATCAACCGTTGGGCAGTTGCCCACCAGACACAACACCCATCTGGTCGGAGGATCCACCCTTTACTATAGAGTATGAGTGAACTTTACACCCTGTTCCTCGTACCTCTATAAGAGTATGCTTAGATGATTTGTTCATGTTGAGAGGATGAATGAAAGGCAACTAGCAAAAAGTATTTACAAGGCAGATGTGAGTGGAAACGACGGGAGGGGACGTCCTAGGAGAACATTTATAGTGACCTAATTGGTGATGTTCTTCTGAAAGGTCAGGTGCGTAGCACTCGCAACCGGCGTGCATGTATGACCAGATGTATAAAATGAAACGAAACAAAAGAATTATAATATATAAGGAGCGTAGCAGCTGGCGTTTTATAGTTTCTGCCTACCACCATGGAAAAAAATGCCTTCTTGATGGATTCAGTAGGGTACACACAGCGTTATTATATGCTAACCCCTCAAGTTTTAAAATGTTACACTGATACAATATGCGATCTATAAAATGGGTCCTCGTGAGTCCCTTAAAAATAAATTCAAAGAAATTGATATACTAACTTTGCCTTCTCTTTACATCTTAGAAAGTATTTTGTATCTTCGCAAAAACTTAGGCCTTTTCAATATAAGAAGCAATTTCCATAATATAAATACTACTATATGCTATACTCCGTGAAATAACGGAGTTTATTAAACGTTTACATCGAAATAGCGAAAGAGTGAGAACAGTTATTTGTCTAATGTTATAATAAATGGAGTATATGATTATGCAATAACCTACTTCCCACCCTTGTATCACAATGTACTATTTTCTTGATTTTTAAATTCTTGCTATATATTACTAAAACAAAATAGAAAAATACTGTTATATGCAATACTACATGACAGAAAACACATGTTGTGCCTAGGATTCGAACCTCCAATATCATGGACAACAAGCGGTCTTGAAACCTCTGGTCTACTTAAACGTTGTATGTACATGTCTTCGTATGTAAGCCTATTGCTTGTCATTATATGCATTAATACAGTATTAACTTTTTATTGAATAAAAACAATACTTAAAACAGAAAATACTTATTTATTCACTAAAACAATACATTAATTGTAATAACATGTTTTTGCAAAATACAAAAACCAACTTGGGCCTATCACGGATTTGAACGCACATGTCTTTGGAGGGAGTTAACGGAGCTGTGTGTACATGATCCTGGACCCCCCCAGCGTTGAAATTTTTTGTCGGTTATTAAAAAAAAAACAGCTACTTCCTACAAACAGTGGCGTATTTTAAGATTCAGCACCCCGGGCCTGTAACAACCCTGTATAGTACTAGGAGTATTAGTAGGACAACAAAAACAGCAAGGCTGCTAGGCAGCTCACAATAATAGGATTGAACAAGAATAGTGTCTCGCAAAACGGATTATAAAATGTGTTTTCTATCGTGTTAAGTTCTTAGCATTATTCACGCCCCAGTTTCTTTATAGACCGCCTTAGGTCTTGTAGAACCTGCCAGGGTTGCGGGTTTGTCCGAAAGGGACACCGTGGCCCTGGCACACAGGCAACTGAAGGAACACGGGTGGGTTTTAGTCAGTAAAAGTCTGACACGCCCTTCCGCTCCGCCCAGAGCGGGAGAAAATAATTGATAATTCCCCACCCAAAATAATAAAAAGAGTCTTTTAGAAAGAACGTTTTTTCTGGCTTGGAGCCTTAGTAGACAAGGATAATTTGTATATCCATTGCCCGTTTTTATTAACACTAAATGAAAGCTGAAATACAAGCAGGCTGTTCTGTTGGATTTTCAACGCTCAGCTCAGCCCTGAAAGTATAAAATCCAACAGCACGCTTTTATTTAGCAGGCATTCATTTAGGCATATACATATTTATCATATCTCATTCTCGGAAAGTAGTGTTTGTTTGACCCGAGTAGCGGGTGGAAGACGCTGCTTCCCACCTTTGGTCGGGAAAGATTCATTGCAATTGCTTTCCTCTCTAGGGCGGGAATTAATTTTAACTAGAACAAAATTTGGTTAGGTAGGCTACGAAAAATTTTACATACAAAAGCAGCCCTCGCTGCACTTGGGCGTCTAAATACCTCGTACTGGAATTGATTCCTTTCGACCCTCGTATAATAATCTACTATTCCCTTGGGTGCATAAAGGTATCTTATATCCTACCTTCCTCCTATACCTACCACTGTTATTTGAAAATATTGTAAAAAAACAATTATTTTTAAAAGAGTAATCGTGGAGTTTCTTGCCGGTTCTTCTCCAAAGGAAACGACCAATTGGAACATAGCTTCTGTCGTTTCATAAGTGCCCATATAAGTTTATGTGAAACTATATAGCTTGTACCTGCGACTTCGTTCTCGTTAAATTGCGGCCCCACCCCGCTGCATCGCATCGCCCGCCCGCGCCCGACTTTTTGTCGTTTTTCTCGGCTCCTAAGGATCGTAGCGTGATTATAAGTAACTTGTAACTGGTAGTAGTTCCAGAGATTAGCGCATTCAAACAAATAAAAAAAGAAACTTTTCTGCTTTATTATTAGTATCGATAATTATAGCTTTTGATTACACATTAGATTGAAAAAAAAACTTTTTTTGCAAAAAAAAAAAAACAACCAATTTTCAATAAAGCACTATGGTTGTGAAAAATAACTTTAATTTCGGAAGCCGGTGTCTTTGGATCTGTGTTTTAGTTTTCTTGCCGACGTGTTTACTTTAACTCATACACTGACTTATTATTTGTAAAATTTTTAGGAAAATCATCTACTTTTACAATTTTTGAAAGTATTACATATTTAATTTGTCTGTCATTACTTCACTTTTCATCCTTTTTACCTATTGTGGTATAATAATTTTTTATTCTAGGTACATCGTCTTTCCATATTATAATTATAATTATAATAATAATTCTTTATTCAAAAGATTTTTTTAATATACAAAATATTGTTAACATTTTAAAAGAGCAAGTGTGGAGTTTCTTTCCCATTATTCTCTGTATGTAAATAACTACCTTTTGTAAGGGGCAATAAGTTTTTTTTTTTTTTTTGTCATTTTTGGCGTTCAAAAGTGGCTTTTCAGTGCCTATTTGAAATAAATGATTACTTTGACTGAGACATAATTAATTCAAGCATTTCAAATCCTTCAGGCAAGTATTCATTGCTCTATAACTAAGTACAGTCGCGGAATGAAAAGGTTGACTAGTTTTCAAATAAATTCATTTACGCTTTGCAAGCACATGTTACCTTTTTAAACTGTGTAACAGACGAGAGTGTTGTATTGAAAATTATGTTAAACTGTTTGACAACAAAGTTCAAATTTACTTAGGCGAATGTTCCTTGACTATTAATAGTTGAACTAGAACCTTTTTATTAGTTTGTTCTTGCCATTACGTTGTGTCAAGTTTGATAAATCTAATTACATCCTCTTCGCTTTTAATGATTAAAACTATAAATGCGAATAACAGTTCCTGTCAATGTCAAATGTCATTGCCATTTTTTTTTTTCATTCATGTAGTGAAATGACATTCATTATGACGGAATTTGTCATACTCGGTCGATAAAGCAGATACTGATAACCTAAACGGCGCAAGCAAAAACAGATCTTAAGGTGGTCAACCTTTTCATTCTGCGACTGTACCTACCTATCTACTATCTGTCCTCCGTGTAATAACACCAATAAGATCATTATAGAGAGATCATTGATTTACAAAGGTACTCTATTCAAAGCTAAACTTAAAGCATTCCTCTTAAATAAATGTTTATATTCTGTATGTGAGTTAAATAATATAAGACATTAAATATATGCAATACATTATTAGATTTTATACATTATAGAGAATAGATTTTCAATCATTTGACATAATAATATTAACAATCATTTGACACAATAATATTTACAATCATTTATATAATAACTATTTAAAAATTTATTGACATATTATCGATTTACGATCTATGGACATAATGCTTAATATTTATAACGTTACCCCCTTACTAATAAACGTTGTATAGCGTCTGTATAGTTACACAACGCTTTGTCTTCTTCTATCGAAAGTCAAATTACTGACGAGTGAAAGAGAAAAATCGGTGTGTAACTATACAGACGCTATACAACGTTTATTAGTAAGGAGGTTATTGTTTTTTTTTCTGTTTTGCTGAAACTACAGTTTGAAATTCTTAATTTATTCTTTTTTAGCTATACCTATCTATTATGTTAATCAATGTACAAATATTTCAGACACAATGCGAATTGATAAATGAATGAATAAATAAAATAACCTTCTAACAAAAAGAGCAATGTAACATCAAAAATAGGCCATCCCATACAGGAACGAACAATTTTTTACGTGTATCCGAAACTGTCTAATCGTGGCAAGGTCAGTGACCCCGCACGTGGTTACGTCGCGCATGCGTATTGCGTCCTTCCCTAGATTTCGTTAGCTCTTACGCAATTGACGAAATAGGTTTTCATTAAAAAAATTGCAAAAGTATGAGAATCTTTCTGTAATAAAATGACGGAAGTATACCTAATGGATTAGTACACTTTTTGAATGATTCTCGAATGTGGTTTTCTAAAAATAACATTGTGACATCCAAGATAGATGCCACAATGTTATTTTTATTAATGTTATATACAAAATATTGTTAACATTTTAAAAGAGAAAGTGCGGAGTTTCTTTCCCATTCCTTTTGTAAGAATCCTTTTTTTTTTTGTTGTAAGTTTTGACTTTCAAAATTGGCTTTTAATTTTATTTTATTTTATTCCACTGCTGGACATAGGCCTCCCCCATTTGAGGGGGGGGGGGGGGGGGTGCCATAATCGCCACGCTTGGCAGGTGGGTTGGCGAATAAAATTACAATCATCATTAAATTCATTAAAATGGTAAAGATCAATAGTATTATTTAAAATCAAGAAATTCATAAAAATCTTTAAATTAATTAAAAACATAAAACAACAAAATAAATAAAAATAAAACCTATTTCATCGAGAATTTTTCTGTAATAAAATGACGGAAGTATAATTGATAAGTAGGTACACTTTTTGAATCATACTCGAATGTGGTTTTCTAAAAATAACATTGTGACATTCATCTTGTCGTAAAAACTTAACAAAAAATTTAAATGATTAATGATTTTATTTGTAATTAGGTTTGTACATACCTACACACACTTTTACACGTCAATCATATTTTAAAAACTAGATGAGGTCGGCGTATCCTATCTGACTACTCTGAGAAGAAAGGCCGAAAGAAACTCAGAGGTCACAGTCTCTTTTAAAGTCCAGACATAATCTTGGTCAGATCATGTGAAGACCATGTAGATTGGTGTCTGAAATGATCTTTTGAGGTAAGAGAGGTTTTTTACGTGTTGGTTTTGGATATTTTTGCGGGTTTTTGTCATATAACACAATTTAGAACAGTCATCATTAGAGTAGGCATCAGATTGACTCTTGTTTTTAAGTTATTGGGTAAGTGTTGAGTAATATCTGTAGGATGTAAGGGACAGGGAATATTTTTGCCCAGTAGCAGGATAATAGAAGATAAATAGAATTAGATTAGATTTGTATTGATAATGTATCTTTTTATTTTAACTCTTTTTAATGCTCTCAACTGAGGAGCTCGTGGCTAAGTAATAACAGCCGCACGGGTCGATCCGACAGGTTAAGCTACGCTTGCCGGGGTTGGTCCGTGCATGGGTGACCATCTTTATATACCGAGATTCCTCCGTGCCTCGGAAAGCACGTTAAGTCGTTGGTCCCGGCTGTCATTCATCGATCTTTGACAATCGTTACGGATCGTCAGAAGCCCAAAAGTCTGACAGCCAGTCTTACCAAGGGGTATCGTGTTACCCAGTTACTGGGTTGTGGAGGTCAGATAGGCAGTCGCTCCATGTAAAATACTGGTATTCAGCTGCATCCGGTTAGACTGGAAGCCGACCCCAACATAGTTGGGAAAAGGCTAGGCAGATTGATTTAATGCTCTCAACTGATTACGTGTTTTTTTTTTTTTGTTTTCTGTTCCTGTTCTAAATAATTTGATAGAATACTGAAGTGGTTAACAACATTCTTTTCAGTTAATCAAACAAAAATATTACCTACCTACTGATGTATTTCATTGAGAACAGCTATTAAAAAAAAAGAGCATATTTCTAAAAACTGTTTAACCTAAAACCACTCTCATAACAAGACCAACAAAATCACTGTTGACTAGTGTTTTTATTATTATCTTTCATTTCTTCCGTTTTTGCGGTGGTCTTGCTGATTTTCCAGAATCATTTCCCTAATTTTGCCTCAAAATCTAGTTCAAAAGTTCCACCAAGTTTCCCGCCATTACCCACTGTTAAATTGAATCCAAAATGGCCGCTTTACATAGACAATCTTCTCGTTAAACAGTCTCGAACTACGTAGATAAGTGAGCAGGTAACCTAAATGTCAAATGACCTAGATTGGAACGTTTCAGTTAGTATTGATAGATGCACTAGGGGCGTATTTATAGAGCAGTTTTAGTATGGTGGCTGAGGGCAAAAATGAGAAGTATATTGACGATGGCAGGGCCTGTACCATAATCATTTAGCAGAGTACTCAAGGTGGCAGGTAAGAGATCCACAGCACAGTACAAAATGGCATGACTCTTCGCTTCCGACTTTTAATGACTTACATACTGAAGATCACGTCTAAACGAGTAAAGTATTAATGATTTGGAAAAAAATATATGCTAAATTAGAGCATTTTCTTAATAACTTGATATATTTCAGATTATGTTTATATTACATTGTGAAATTAATTTGTAAAATTATGGCTAAAGCGGATAAAAAACTGAAAATCACGCAAAATCTATCAAGCGTAGTTTTCTGAAACCTTCAACTTTTTAAAGATAATTTAGTTATTGATCTTTTGGTATACGTGTTTTATTAAAATACCTTTTGTTTTAAGTATAAAAAATTAATAATGCGTCTTATTTGGGACAGCGCTCCTGGGCCTGAAGTCTGCTATTACAATAGTGTCAGAATGGTCTCGCCATTGTGAATATTTGACAGTGTTTGTATGGCAAATCTGTCAAAAACTCACAATGAAGAGACCATTCTGACACTATTGTAATAGCAGACTTGAGGCCCTGGATGGGCGAGTCCTATTACTGGCTGGACGTACAACGCGTTGCGTGAGCTCGGTACAGAACACGCAAGCTAACCACTCAAGGTCACTGGCATACATATATATATCTGGGCCTTAAGGCGCTCGAGCCGACTGTAGTAGGCTCGCGAAGTCGCGAGTCGTTGCCTCGCGCATTTGGTAGATATTTAAACATAGTAATTACTTTATTTATTTATTTTACAATTATTAAACAGACAAGAAGAAAGGAACAGAAAAATACGGACAAAGGTGATGCTTATTTCTAATGAAATCTCTTCCAACATACCTGCGATAGGAAAGTAGATATAGAGATGTAGACAAAGTGTGTAAGAGTAGAAGAGAAAAAAATATACATAAAATCAAAATAGCTATACACTGATATAAATACTTATAAACATACAATAAGAGAATATACTTACATACTGTTATGTTTGTAAGAGGAAGGCAAGTAATACACATGGAAGTGGTTTACGTACTGACTCTTTATTTTAAAACTAACTGACCAGGGGGCGGGGCTTGTCATCTTGACAGTTCTCTAACCAATCGCAGCTATGGCCGCGTTCACACAATACTCCATATACAACACATACATACTTCTAAAATAAATATCACTCAAATATATACTTGGAACTACAATGTAGTGGAAAATAATAATAATAAATACATAATATGCAACTATGACGAAGCGGAAAGATAAAAAATAATTATTATTTTATCAAGAAATACTCAGCGAATTGGACGTAGTTAAGCAGAACGAGAGTAGAGTAACCGTGGAGTTTCATGCCGGTTCTTCTCCATAGGAAACGACCAATTGGAACCGTGCATCTAGCTTCTGACGTTTCATAAGTGCCCATGTAGGTTATGTGAATCAACCTACCCTGCGTTCCGAGTTGCGATAATATCGATATTCGCGTGCTAAAACCCGTACCGAATTAGCGTGAGCGCGATAACGATGTCCCGTGAAACGTCATAGATGACGTCATGACATTCGCCATCTTGCGATAACGCCGACCATGCCTTTTACTAATATCGCCGTGAGCGCTGTCAAAAATGACAGTGTGCTGTTTTGTTTTGAGTCGCATCTTATCGTATCGTGGCATTTTCAAAATTGTTCTTCTGGCTACAGTTGCTACCTAACCTAAGAAGAACAAATTTTTGGTGTATACACAGAGAAATACTCTAATATCGTTTTGACATTGCGTGAACACCGTGAGCGCGTTCACGAGCGTTCCGAGTTGTTGACAGCCCTCAGCTGTCATAATCGTAATATCTAAATCGGAACGCATGTGAGACGATGTGAGCGCTGTGAGCGATATTAGTCAATTCAGAAAGCGGCCCTAATCTTTGTAGTGTCACAGATCTTTTTTGCTGAGTGACAGAACCAACCGTTTGGACCTCTTTGGTAAAGGTAAGCAACAATTTTTTTGGGTTGTATAGTCAACAAGGAACCCTTATAGTTTCGCCATGTCCGTCCCCAGCTTAGCTCAGAGACTCTTAGTACTAGAAAGCTATAACTTGGCATGGACATACATATTAATCTCGCCGACAAAGTAGTAAAATAAAATCATGAAAAAAATAGTTATTTAGGGTACCTGTTTTATAATATTCATGAAATTTTTAATCGTTTGTGCTCTTGTGTGTTGTGCGATGTCTTTTGTGTGCACTGAATAAATGTTTTATCTATCTCTATCTATCTATCTACATGTAAAGTGGGGATTTTTTTTTTTCGCCTACCGTTTGGTGTTGTGTATTGTTTGATGGGTCTTTCAAAAATATTGCGGGTTTGTGAAAACACTTTTTCGATTTAGGGGTCCGTTTTTGAAATATAAGGATTTAAAGTGATAACTTATGTTAGAGTTAAGTGTGTGTGTCCCTGCCAGCTAAATGGTTGTACTTGGATATGTAAAAAA
This sequence comes from Dryobota labecula, assembly GCA_947523025.1. Lineage (NCBI taxonomy): Eukaryota > Metazoa > Arthropoda > Insecta > Lepidoptera > Noctuidae > Dryobota > Dryobota labecula. Next base: position 6,394,033 of record OX383314.1, read on the forward strand.
AATCACAGCAGTAGTATATATAACAAAGTTAAGAGTTAAACTATTTGTTCTTGGGATAAATTCATACCAACTACGGAACCCTTCATTGTGCGTGGTCCGACACGCACTTGGCCGGTTTTGACCATATTGTGAGTTGAGTCCTACGTCCGATTGTGCTAATCTTACTAATTTTTTGTTTATATAAAAAACTAGCAGCCCGTCCCGGCTTCGCACGGGGTAGACAATTATCATTTTAAGACTCATTTTTCTACACCTTCGGTTACATTGTTCAAATTTTACCAAGGATCCCTAGTTTTTTTCAAAATGAAATGTAGCCTATGTCAAATTGGAAGAATGTAGCATTCTATTGGTGAAAGAATTTTTTAAATCGGCCCAGTACTTTTTGAGCCTATTCATTACAAACATACAAACATACAAAAATAGGTACAAATCTTTCCTCTTTATAATATTAGTGTAGATAGATGTAGATAAGGAAAAAATGTAGCTGTGAGATTGATTAGCCAATACGAAAAGGGTTAACGTTGGGATATTTTTCTATCCAGCAAAGTAAATCTAATCGTGAAATTAAAAGCGACTTCATGTCCGCCAGATCTTTAAATACGATATATCTTTTTTTCAGAAAATTATAACACTGTTCTTAATGTTTCCCATGGATTCAAAAAATTCTTAAGCTCGTTCTCTGTCGGGTCATACCGCCATAAGCGTATGATAACCATGGATGGTGACACCACGGAGGTGGAGACAGAAAGATATGCGAAAACCTCCGTGGTGCTGGAGATGCCCCCGGTAAAATGCGAGTCTATCAAATAGAAAATAATTGCGTTACAAAAAACGGGGCAGTCTTAAAACTAAGTAAGGAACGGTGACGATGACGCCAGTTCCATGATTTTTGTTCACCCGAAAAGTACACATATATACCTACACAGTATACATACTCGTATAGCTCATGGAAAGCGTTCGGTGACGATGACGCGAGTTCCATGATTTTTGTTCACCCGAAAAGTACACATATATACCTACACAGTATACATACTCGTATAGCTCATGGAAAGCGTTCGGTGACGATGACGCGAGTTCCATGATTTTTGTTCACCCAAAAAGTGCTCAACGCGCCTAAAGAAGTTTTCACTGAAAAACTATAAATAATATTACTACAAAGAAAAACTATCGCTTGTTTGTCGTGTCTTTGCCTTTTAGCTTTGAAGTCGCTACCTAAATTATAAAATATATATATATATATATATATATATATATATATATAAATTCAACTTTGTAACATTCATCTTTTGGAGAAGCATCTTTAACAAAGACGATAACATTATAACAACAATAGACTACATAATATATGTATATAGGGTGTATCTATTCAAATTTCAAACACGAAATATTATGTGGTAAAGAAGCCATGGAACGATTTTTTTTTTAAACTGAGTATATTATTTAAATAAATAAATTATTTTAAAATTACTTGATAGGATGATTAATTATCAACATTCACCGCGCTCCTGCCGATGCCGCCACCGTCGCGTGTCGAAGTAAGTAAGGTTTTTTTGCAAAATGTCTCGAGCAGTTTTAAATTTATAATAATTATTATGTAAATATATATAACTTTTTTTTTTTCTCTCTTCTTTGGCTTTTTTACCACCTATAGATGTTTCTCTTAAAATATTTCGTGTATGAATAGATAATCCATAAATAACGATAACTACCTATACTCCATTTATTAAAACATTAGACAAATACCTACACTCACCCGTTCGTTATTTCGATGTAAACGTTTAATAAACTCCGTTATTTCACGACAAATACAAAGCACTGTAATCTATTTACCATTTACATTAAAAAATAACTCTAAAGTGCAGTAATTTCAACAATAACTGTCGTTATTTAGTGGTTATTTGTCTAATGCTATGTATACCTACTGCATTTCTGTAATCAAACATACGCCTACGATCAGCTGATTGCGACCCGCGCACTACGGCTGCGTCAAAATCGATAATTAGATGAAAGGGCTTTGTTACGTACGGTTGCAACCTGTAAGGAAATTGATTAACACATTATCAGTAGCATAGTTCATTTTAGCTGGGGGCCAAGTCTACTAATGTACAAACGTTGCAATGGTCTCTTCATTGTGAGTTTTTGACAGATTTGCCAAACACTGTCAAATACTCACAATGACGAGACAATTCTGACACTATTGTAATAGCCGACTTGAGGCCCAGTTCTACAACATCAATTGCGTCATTTACATTGTTGACCAGTTTTTTTTTAAATATAATCAATTATTAGTATTATCCTTTAAAATCATTTCAAACTGAAACGTCAATTTTTTGGTCAATGTTTTAAAACTAGATGGTGCTGGCATTTCTTAGCTGATCCCTGAGAAGAAATGCCGAAAAACTCCGAGGTCATGGGTCTCTTTCGAGCATATTCCATTTACTACATTAGACAAATAACGGCTAAATAACGACAGTTATTGTGTAATATTGTTGAAATTACTGCACTTTAGAATTATTTTTTTAATGTAAATGGTAAATAGATTACAGTGCTTTGTATTTATCGTGAAATAACGGAGTTTATTAAACGTTTACATCGAAATAACGAAAGGGTGAGAACGTTTATTTGTCTAATGTTATAATAAATGGAGTATAAGACTATTTTTAAACAAAGACATATAATAACATTACCATCGAAGTGAAAACTCGACTGATGAGTTCAATATTGCATCACAGTTCAACTTTTAACTGAACCATTTCGTGCTGTTCTAGAGAAAGCGTAATGAACCAAGCCAGTGTTCACCTCTGATTAGTTTGTCGGCACCTTTCATATTTGTTTATTTTCTAAAAGAAAATTACATAATAGAATAATTATTAATATAATATGAACTTTTCTTTCTGGACAATCCATACTTATTATTATAAATGTGAAAAACTGTCGGTCTGTGAAGTTTTCACGCCTAAACCGCTAAACCGACAAGTGAGTATTTTGTAAACAGGGAGTTATAGAATAGATATACTTTAAGAAATATTTACTGATTATTAAAAAAAAAATATATATATATATGAATTAGTGAACAAATTAATATTTAAATATATTTTTTAATCGTTGCTTCACGCAATTGGAATTTCTCCTGTATCGTGGGTACGTTTACAAACATTTAAACTCACATACACAAACAGCCAGACACGGAACAACTACTTGTACATCATACAAATATTTGTTCCGTGCGGGAATCGAACCCGCGACACGCAGCGCAGCAATCAATCGCTTAACCACTGCGCCAACCACCGTACCGTCAAGATATTCGTCGACGTGGTCGTCGTGGCGTGGTGTATTAGATGCATAGAAATACAATAAAAAAGTCAGGATCAATAGCACAGAATATAAATGGATCAATAGTCAACCGAAAAATCCTCATCGTCGACATCGGTTGCTTTTGTTTATGGATTTTGAAGTGTCCCAGATCCAAATGGCCCTGGTTGTGGTTCTGTGGTATCTTTATTGCGCTGGGATAACCCCAATTTACATTTTTCGTTACTGCCCATTTGTCTACAAAATACTAACTCATTTCAGCCGAAAGACTTCAACTGCTGAACATGGGCCATAATCGCCACGCTTGGCAAGCGGGTTGGCGATCGCAGTATGGTAATGCATAGAGAACGCTGCTGCCCATTCTCTAGTAAGTCCCTTAGTCGCCTTTTACGACACCCATAGGAGGAAATGGGGTGGTGGCTCTGCTTTACGTCCGGCATCACACGGTACAAAATAATACTATCTATTACTGATAAAATACTGTGTCTGACAAAATATTATTCGTTAAAAATGGTAATAAATCAATACTTGTGTAAGTTTTAAATCAATTACCTATCAAGATACCAATGCGCTAGATTTTCCGCTAGGAGTTAATAGAAAATAATGGGAGTCGTTTGTCCTAAAATTGCGCTAGTGGCAGCCCCGAAAGCGCTAAACTGGCAACACTGCTTCTCAGTATCCCTTCGGGCAGTACAGGCGAGGTGTTGTGCCATGTTGAAGTTTGTACCTGCCCCAAACGTTACAAGTATAAAAGTTAAAAGGTTGCCCTAGATAGCCACAAACTTTGACAGTGTTCGGTGATCCAAAACTATACAGTTATTGATTAACTTTGCGGCTTAACTTTTCGTCTACCTTTACTGTTAAAACCTTTTATCCATTATTATGTATTTATTAGATATCCGAGGCAGTTCTGGCCTCTCTGCAATGATGTCGAATTGACTGGCACTAAAATCGAAGTGTTGAGATGTTTGTATGACGCTACCACGATGACTGTCCAGATCCAGGACAAGGAAACCAGCCCCATCCAACTGCTCAGAGGGGTGAGACAGGGGGATGTGATATCCCTGAAACTTTTCACCAATGCGTTTGAAGACGTCTATAAGACGGACTGGACTGGACAGGGAATTATCATAAAACGACGAGTACATCTCACACCTTCGCTTTGCCGTATCTTTAGCCTATCTTTATATACCAAGAGTCCAAGACGCCTCGAAAAGCACGTTAAGCCGTTGATCCCGGCTGTCATTCTTGGACCTCAGTCGTTACGGGTCGTCAGAAGCCCGAAAGTCTGACAACCAGTCTTACCAAGGGGTATCGTTTTACCCAGTAACCGGTTTGTGGAGGTCAGATGGCAGCCGCTCCATGTAAAATACTGGTATTCAGCTGCCGACCCCAACATAATGATGAGTGGCATAACCAAAGCTAATATTAGCCAAGAGTGGTGACCAAAACAATGTTGTATCAGCTGATTGTCAATCTAGAATGCGCAGGCATATTTTTGCCAAACTAAGAGCTGTTTCTACCACATTCTTTGATATTTCTACCAGATTTAAGGTTCTTTTTATCCATTGATAGATTAAAATCGAAAATAAAAGGATCAATGACCATTCAAGTGTCCACCATAGCCGCTCAAAGCTACATACATCTTCTATCAGACACGCCTATAACGACGCGCATGCGCGTTACCATGGCAACCAAAAGATGGCCGCCGTTGTCATGGCAACCGAATGTGGAACACCACGGCCCGGGTGACCTAAATACGATGGTATTAAAGATATTGACGTAGCATTGTTTGTTGAACTACTGTGAATCTAAAAGTAAGGTTTTTTAATGGATCTTATGGTAGCTAGAATCCTAGAATCAAAAAAGACTATGTGAAGTTGTTTCATTAAAAAAAAGCTAGGTTACCTATATGTTTTGGTGCATGCACCAAACTTCAGAAGGTTCTACTTTTAAAATAGAGCAAGTAATTTTTTTTTTTAGCTCAGCTTTTGATGGAATTGCATGGAATTAGTATGTACTATATATTATGGTATGTCCTTGAGTTGTTGCTCAGTAAATTATTTTGTCATTAAAGTTTTTACCTACACTGCTCTACTATTTTGAACTGTATCATCCAATCCTCATTCCGTTCTCTGTATGAGAATTGAAAACCACTGCAGTGCTTCAAATGCCTCCTGCTTTAGCACTGCAGTGCAGATGCATTACATATTATTAGGCATTTAAGTAAGCAATTCTATAAATTATAAATTAACAACACTGCTCTAGATTCTTTGAAGTCAAAGTAATTTATTTGACATTTTTACGTAACTGCAGGCACAACTAGGTTATGTTTTTCACGCGTAGGTATCTAAGTGGGATTCTTTATACCCTCGAAGCAACGTAATAGTTGGATGGATTTTAATAAATGAGGTGTCTATCGACTCTTCTAGGTCTGAATGGTTAAAGGGTAGGTTTTGCTTTTATTCATTCGCTTGATTAATATAATTTTAACAATCAACTGATGTATTTCAGCGTATTACTTTTAGTATACCGGCCCACTAATTTTCAGTGCACTATAGCCTTGCCTGGACCTGGGCCTCAAATTTGCTATTACAATAGTGTCAGAATGGTTTATCATTGATTACATAATTGTTGATTTTGACAAGTTTGGTAATCTACTAATATAATGGCGTCATTAAACTTTCCAATGGTCAGCCACTGACACTCCATTGAAATAATTGGTAATCTCGTACATAATGACAAATGAAACTTCCTACTAAACTTCCAACTTCCTACTACTTCAGATTGCTTATAACACTAATAAATAACATGTAAAAAATATAAATATAAATGAAATCTGGCATGAATAAATGTTCAAAATGCCATTGTAATACAATTCTATTACGACACCATTGACCGACCAATGATCGACCATTATGAATTTAACAGATTACGAACTTTTAGCAAAATGACAATGGTATCGTGTTGGAGTGACGAATTTATAAAAATAGCAGACTTGGGCCTCTGGACTACTAAGATAAACAACATTAAATTATTATTTTTATTCCGCTTTTGTCAGTTATAATACTTATCGTATTTTTTTTTATTTTTTTTTTTTATTTAAGACCCCGCTTTTCCTACAACGCCTTAGATAAGATATTTAAAAATCTGATAAGTTGTATACGTAAGTATGTATAAAATCTTAAATTACTAAAAAAATCAATCTGTCTAGCAAATTTATTTTTTATTTTTTTGGGGTCGGCTTCCAATCTAACCGGATGCAGCTGAATAGCAGTATTTTACATGGAGCGACTGCCTATCTGACCTCCACAACCCAGTAACTGGGTTACACGATACCCCTTGGTAAGACTGGCTGTCAGACTTTTGGTAAAAAAATAAAAATGAAAAAATAATATTAAATAAAATAAAAATAAAAATTATAATTAAAATTTTTAATAATTTTAAAATCTTAAATTACTAAATAAACAACATTATAATATTTAAAGGTACCAGGACTTCAAATATATTAATGGGTAGTATGACCAACTGACGCTCGGTCTAAGTTACCTACCACCTACGTAGTATACCTACTTATTTTCAGTAATTGTCAGTACAACATTCTCTAAAATGGCCTACTAAGTAAACAACATTATGTACTAGGACTTCAGAAATACCCATGGGTAGCATGACCCACCTGCGTAGATAATTTTTATGGGTCACAGAGGTCAGGCAACACTCCCTTTTGCTTCGCGCTCGATAAACATACCTGCCAGTTATATGTATTTTCTCTCAACAAATCGGGTAGTGCCTCAGAAAGCATGTTAAGCCGTTGGTACCGGCTGTCATTTTTAGATCTTTGGCATTCATTACTGGTAGTCAGAAGCCCGAAAGTATGACTTTTCAGTATTAGCAAGGAGTATCGTCTATCGTGTGCCAATAACGGAGTTGTTCAGGTTTTCAGACAAATTTTCAAACACATGATGCAATCAATGGATTAGCAATATCCTTCAAAATCATTCAGATTATCGTTGATAGTGTGTTGCGCAGTTAGGGTTTTGATCAGAAGTCGACTTGTGGCCATTTCTAGTACAAATAAGTATGATTTTATATAGAAAGAAACAAGCAGGTGATCCAACCGAATGGTAAGTGGACCTATGGACATCTACAATGGCAGAGACATCGTAGAAGTCAAAGTCAAAGTCAAAATTCAAATCCTTTATTTCAAAAAGGCACATAAAAGGCACTTTTGAATGTCAAAATTTACAAAATAATTAATTGATTCCAGTTGCCCCTTCCAAAAGGTAGTTACGTATGGAGAAGAATGGGCAAGAAACTCCATACTTACTCTTTTAAAATGTTAACAATATTTTGTATACATTAATTATTAATTATATGTGAAGACGATGCACTTACCTAGAATAAAATTACTATACCACATTAAGTAAAAAGAATGAAAAATGAAGCAATGACAGACAAATTAATTATGCGATACATGGTGCTCACATATTTAGAAAACTTGTAAAAGTAGATGATTTCCCTAAAATTTTAACATTTAATAACCTATGTCAGTGTGTGAGTTAAAGCATATTAATCACAGAAAATAAAATTAATATCATAAAAATTATACAATTAAATTAGCAACCAGTTTGATTTTGTCTGAAGTCGAATAATTAATTGACTGGAGTAATCTGACATGTGCTAGCTGTCACTTTGTGTAATAAAATGGTAATATTTATTGTAATGGTGATCGTTTAGTTTAATTGATTTATAAAGTGTAAAATAAGTGTATACTATATTTATTGTATAAGTGTAAAAGTCTTGAATACAATACATATTTCCTTATAAAAAATATGACAGCTAGCATCTGTCAGTTTCCTCCAGTGAATTAATAATAATAATAATAATAACAAACAATACGGTGACACATGTAACTGACAACAGACTGATTAATAATTCGACTTTAGAAGCGTTGGTATTCCAAAGACAAAGCTGAACTGTCTCATGTGTCCTGTAAAGGTACCCACACCCTTCAAAACCGGAACACAGCAACTCTGGTTGGCGCCAGAAATATGTATGGTAATAGTAAGTACTGTTTCCAGCGGGGTAATGGGGGCTATTCTTTTTATGCTCACCAGTAGGCGCCACTGGCGAGTTAGGTCCTGTCAGTACTTTTATTTTATATGTTTTGGATATGTTCAGTGGCGGATAGATTTATAATTATATCAGTCTTTTAATAATTTTTAGTAACAAATTAAACATCTTTCTCCCTTATTACTCTAATTAAACATTGGCCGTCTAGCGGCTTGTGGAAAGTTCCACAGACTAGTTTGGTTGCGTTTAGATAAAATAATAATCAAAATATCAAAAAAATATGAATATCGGAATTCCGATATTACTCCTCTCAATTCCGGAATTCCGGAATGCATGCCCTAGTGGTGCCAGACGAGCCCCTTCACAAAAACCTCTAAGTACTATTCTATTAAAATCATTTATTACTTACCATAATAGGTCATGTTGCTGACCAAGTGTTCGTTAATCATGATATCCAGGGTGATTTCGTCACTGTCACAAATTTTGGTTAAAAAAAAAAAACTCAGAAACACATTTTATAAACACTCACTGTGAAACACATTTTGGGATTTAAAAAAGTGGATATTAAATAAAAAATTGTTAAGTATATTTTGGAGCAATATAATGTATACCTACCTATACTCCATTTGAAATAATATTAGACATAAATAAACCTATTTTACAGTCCGTTCAACCGATTTTGACTTCTATACCGTAGGCATAAGGATGGCATTAAAAGCAAAAAAGTGGTTACAATACCAACTGTTTACTGCAGCTGCCATATGTCATGCCACCAACGCAATAGAAGTCAAAATCCTTTGAGCGGACTTTAAAAAATATTTATTTAGATGTCTAATCTTATTTCAAACGGATTAAAGGTATACGTCAACAGAAGTATTTGGGTATGTATTTTATTAATATTCCAATTGAAGGCACGTTATCTTGTATTGACAGAGATAACGTTATTATTAAAATAACGGTAATCGATTTAACGTTATTTATGCGACAATTAATTTTATTGTCATTTTAAACGGGTGAGTAGGTAGTGGAGCCTGAGGCGAGTGGCGCGGCGGCGCGGGGAGCCCGCCCTCGCGCCTCTCTGATGCCGTGCCGATCAAAACGTTGCCTGAATCTGCCTGATTCATACCCACAGAACGGCAACGTAGCTAAATTAACGTTAGTTATAGAATTTTTGTTAATGTTAATTAACGTTATATTACTGGTAATGTTATCAAGTAACCTTAATTTTTTTTAACGTTAGTAGGTATAACATTGAAATTTAACATTACGTAACGGTTATTATTTTGTTATTTGGTAACGTTAACAAGCCCTGCTCGTACGAGCCTTGAGTGCGGTAAAAATGAATAAATATGATATTGGTTCAAGGCTCGTACAGACTAGTGCGATATCGCGGGCGCTACGCGACACTAGTAGCACAATTTCTTTGTCGGTGCCTGTCGCGGCCGCGATATCGCGCGAGTCTGTACGAGCCTTCATACGTTCAAGTTTTAGCGCAGCCTTCACCTGAGATAGCATACCTACTTGCTGATTTGTTTAGATATTCATAAATTATATTGTTGTGTAGATTTAATTTAGGATAGTTTATAAGTTACTAGCTTTTGCCCGCGGCTCCGCCCGCGTGGAAGTCGGTTATCGCGTAAAAAAGTAGCCTATGTCCGTCTCCATATCCCAGGCTATATCTCTGCTAAATTTCATGACGATCGGTTCAGCGGTTTAGGTGTGAAAACGTAACATACAGACAGACAGACAGACAGAGTTACATTCACATTTATAATATTAGTATGGATGCGTGGCTTGCATGTAAGATAAAAGCCAAGAAATTTAAGAATTAAAAAAAAAAAACTATTTTGAATTACAAAACAATTGAATCGGTATTCTCTCTAACATACTCACTGATCGATTTTCTTTTCGTGAGCCTCAAAAGAATAATAAACAAACTTTTTTTTCTAAAAAAAAATCGATAAATCGTGTTACACGAAGCAAAAGGAATACTCGTAAGCATGTAAGAAGCGTAGTAAGTGGCGTTCTGTAGAGCAATTCTGTAAAAATCTCACCGTGAAAACACATGTGAAGTGAGCTGTCATTCCATTGATGCTAGGGATTGACACTGTGTATTGATGCTCACTTCACCCGTGTTTTCACGGTGAGATTATTACAGAATAGATCGGCTGTAATGTCTGCCTGATCCCATGCGAAGAAAGCGTGAGTATAGGTTTGTTTGTAATATGATAATAATTATTAGGCCATGAGAGCCAGAGTGGCCAAAAAAATTGCTCTAAAATTACCTCGAAAGCAATTTTTCAAAATAAAATCAGTATTAAAAAAAAAATACAGTTAGGCCACTAGCGCTAAATAAAAAACCGGCCAAGTACGTGTCGGACCACGCACAATGATGAGTTCCGTAGTTGGAAAGAATTTATCCTAAGAACAAACTTAACATTGTAGTTGGTAAACATAATTTCCCATACATTCCAACTGCAAATGTAAGTTTGTACGCACAATATCGAGAGGTTTACCATGTTATTTCAAGACCATATACTTCTTATAGATTTTCCTGTAATCTATAAGTATAGAACTATGTTCTGTAATATTTTTCAAAATTTTAGGTTCAGTAGTTTCGGAGATAAGGGGGGGAATGGTCAATTTTCGTATATTTTCACTTATAACTTTAAAAAAAAAAAAACATTTGAGACTCTCACAGTAAGCTCTTTCATTTGCTATGTCACACGGTACAGTTATCAAAACTATTTTTTTTAATTTTCATGTTTATCCCCCAAAACTGACCCTAATATTCTAAATTCATTTATTTACGGTTCACGTCCGTGTTTGGGTCACTCAAATTGATATGTATACCAAATTTCAACTTAATCGGTCCATTACATTCGGAGCAAATTGGCTGTGACAGACGGACAGACAGACAGACACGAGTGATCCTATAAGGGTTCCGTTTTTCCTTTTGAGGTACGGAACCCTAAAAATAATTAAAAAACGGATAACACACGGGGTAAAGGGGGGTAGGGAGTCATACAGGGGGTAAAGGTTGGTGGTGGTGAGTAGGTACGATACGATTATTATAATTACTATATCTATCAATAAAACTAATAACTAACTAATAAAATGACATAATTATCATAAAACTGTTCAACATAATAATAATAAACAAACATAACCTACTTACGTAAGTATCTAATTATTTAATAAATCAATCATTCGTGTCAAATCAATTAATAACAAATACCAAGGCTAGAGATGTCAGTACAAAATCGATATTTTTTAAGTTTACTGGCAGAATGTCAAATAGATCTAAATTTATAAAACAAAGTCGGGTTAGTTACACCATTTATAACTATTCTATAAAACTCAAGAACGGCTGGAACTATTTTTAGGATCTTTGATTTGTTGGATTTGTCTCCGACCCGAATATCAGAATATGGATAATTATTTTGAAAGCTTGTTTGGACGTTTGTTACTCAATCACGCAAAATGGCAGAATAGCCAGTCGATTCTGTAAAGATCTCACCGTGAAAACTTGGGTGAAGTGAGTTCAAAGTGAGCCGTCAATGTCTAGACTCCCATAGTGTCAGGTAGAATGACACACTTCACGCTCACTTCACCCAAGTTTTCACGGTGAAATTTTCACAGAATAGACCGGCTGATCTCAGTTCTACGGAACCCTTCATTTTTTGTGATCCGACACGCAGTTGCCCGGTTTTTACTTCTCTCTGAACCAAATTCTGAATTCCACGCAGACGAAGTCGCGGAAAGAAGCTATATGTATAGTTTATAATGTGTATAGATATATATATATATGACATAGCATAGCTGTTCGTCTTAGATAACAAATCGTTATCTCGTGATCGATTCTGATTATTATTGAGTATCGTAAAACGTGCGAATATGTATTGTTAAACACACGTACAAAGAGTTTATGTATGTAGCTACACTATTTTTATAGTTGTCGACACATATGAAATGACAGATTGCTGCCCGTGGTACTACCAGTATTACTACCAGTAGCACCCGTGGTACTACTGGTAGTCCACATTTCATAGTTTACACAAAAACCTAACCTATTTCACCCAGTTCAAAATGACGGATCATACAATTTGCCTGCGAGTGGATAATTAGACAATGGTAAAAACATTTCTGCGGCAGATTGTATGATTCGTTTAGGTTAACGGTTGACGAAAAAAGTCAGCTGCCGATCTATTCTGTAAAAATCTCACGGTGAAAACTCAGGTGAAGTGAGCGTGAAGTGAGCTGTTATTCCACATGATGCTATAGGGAATGACACTATTGACAGTTCACTTCACTTAAGTTCTCACGGTGAGATTTTTACAGAATCGCTCGGCTGTTCATTTTGACTGTCTTATGCGAACATAAATGTAGGGAAAAGCTGACTTTTTTCGCGATTTCAGGATTGGTCCCATAGTAAAAGTTATTCATAATGATCAGTACAATGATCCCATAAGAGGATTTAAACGAATTAAATTTGTTCCTGTATACACAGTATACATGGAAAGCGTTCGGTGACGATCGTGAACCCATAAGTTTTTCCCCTACCTACCAAAAAATGCTCAAAGCGCCTAAAGAAGTTTTCACTTCAAAAAAAAAAACGGGGCAGTCTTTGGGAACTGCCGCTAGAAGTGTCAACTAAGTAACTTGTGAATTGTATCGTCGCCGTCAAGCTATTAGATTATTAATTTCGAGCGTGCTGATGAAAGTGCTGATTCTCAGCATAACTGTAACAAAAACATGGTTACTGGGCCTCAAGCCTGCTATTACAATAGTGTCAGAATGGTTTATCATTGATTTCATAATTGTTGATTTTGACAAGTTGGGTAATCTACTAATATAATGGCGTCATTATGACTTTCCAATGGTCAGCCACTGACACTCCATTGAAAGAATTGGTAATCTCGTACATAATGACAAATGAAACTTCCTACTAAACTTCCAACTTCCTACTACTTCAGATTGCTTATAACACTAATAAATAATAAGTAATAATATATATAAATGAAATCTGGCATGAATAAATGCTCAAAATGCCAGTGTAATACAATTCTATTACGAGACCATTGACCGACCAATGATCGACCATTATGAATTTAGCAGATTACGAACTTTTAGCAAAATGACAATGGGATCGTGTCGGGGTAACGAATTTATAAAAATAGCAGACTTGGGCCCCTGTTTACACAACAATTGTGACTTGCGAACTAGATGTTATCTCTTACAAAACCCTGTTTTGCACACTACAAAATCATTTTGTTTAATTTAAGCAAAGTTTATTTCCCTAAAACTAAAGTTGAGTTATTTCTGAAGTATTAGTTCGACTAATTATTTATTTCAGTGTAGTTTGAATATATGACTTTTGGTTGGCCCATAGTGCAGGTTGGTAGATGTCGCATCTTCGAATTTTTGGTTCTAGGACATGCATGGACATGCATGCATGCATGGTTTTGGCATATTTTCACAATATCATGAGCTGTTCTAAACTATATTTCAATCATTCGTACGAGAGAAAAATACTCACATTCATAGACAAGATAAGATCTAATAAAATCAAGGTCATATTACGCATTTGATCTATTACATTACCTAACTATTAAGAATCATAATATTGGCAATGACCATGGACAAGATAAAATGCAATACCAAATACCAACATAATAATCTAAAAAAAAAAAAACAAAAGAGAAGTTAAATAAAACTGCAATTAGTAATAACCTTCACCTCACTAACGCATTCGAATATTGAATTTGGAATCGGCCAGTGAGCACATCACATTGCGTAACTAGCGTAAAATATATTTAGTATACGCTACGGTACGTATGTACGTGGGTTTTACAGGTGGATAACAAAGTGGAGTAGTTATATTTTTGGATGAAAAACAACACGACGCGGTGACGGCCGCAAATTCAAAGTCAAAGCGTTTATGTTTATTAAACGATATACAGGCACTTTTGAATTGCCAAAGAGTCGGTTAGTCAAAAAGATGAAGATAGTGGCGCATTCCAAAGCGTAGCAGGTTCCTATGGAGAAGAACGGGCAAGAAACTCCATGGACACTCTTTTAAATCCAAATATTGTACGACTACGGACATATGCAATACCATAGAGGCCTGAGGCATTGCAGATATTCGTGCGTTGCCATCACAGACAAGGCTGAAAATCACGTGCCTGTAATCATAGGTTCTTGCACACTCACCCTTCAAATACACCTACATATTTCTCTTGTATTTTTAGCTGAACTAAAACCAATATTTAATGATTCAATCCATGAGAATCTAATGAGTTTTAATCGTGATTAAGTTAATTTGAATGCAATTTACCAAATTGATTATCCCCTGGGAAATCCAAGGTATCAGCCGAGAATTTAGAATAAAGTAAATGCATTCAAGTAATATCTATAGGTCAAGATTCCAACAATACCATTTATAGAGACCGTGATCGAAAACCAGAAAAATTGCGCGTGCATCACCGGATAAGTGATAGAAGTGAGACTTTTTTTTTTCTTTTTTTTTTGAAAAAAAAAAAGAAAAAAATGAGATTTGAAGAAAGAAAGAAAAGAAATACCTTTTATTTGGGATACGCACAAGAAATACTATCAGTAATAAGAAGCATTTAAAATTAACAAACCAAATTACACACATTATTTACACATTTAGTATGAGAGAGAGAGAATTATAGCTTTCTTCTCTCTCATGTAACAAAAAGTGCCAAAACGTGACGCGTCCTTGAAATATTCTCGTCCAATTATCGAAAAGCCGCTTAAAAAGTTTCACAAAAAAAAATACTCAAATTTAAATAGGCCATCATCTTTAGATAAAATCTCAAACAATTATTATAGTTGTTGACATGTAACGTAATGTCTCACATAACCACATAGCTATGTGACGTAACATTACAAATGGCTGCCAAATACTACGCTACCACGACTTATGTACTGAGTGCTTGTAAATGAATAAAGCTGAAAGTCCCGGGCGAATAGCAACGGTAAGGTAATCTAACATCTATAGTTAACTAGCGACACCTGCCCCTGCTTTCCAAGGTTCTTACGATTTGAGGCGAAAATACAAAACTTTGTCTCCAAATTCTGATGACTCTGGAGTGGTTGATGATATCTTTCCTAGTCTGATGGAGTGTGTCCGGAATGAAAATACTAGAATTAATGTTTTCGGACGATATTTAAAAGGTATGATATTGTCTTATGTAATACCATCCTTGCTTTTCCAGTGTCCGATAAGGCTAAACAATTGTACAAGTTAGTTATAAAATAGATCGTAATCAACAATTTTGTGTTTTCCTGCACTGGGCGATGTGATCGCTACGCGACAAAGCCCTCACAATAAATTAAAAAAAAAAAATGTTAGGCGAAAAATATCAGATCGTGTTTCTTTTCAAAATTGCCAATGGTACAACTAGTGTTTCCGAGTTGTTGCACAAAATCGGGCTGCGTGTGCCGTCTGTGTTCTTGCGTAGACCTCAGTTATTGCACACACCAGTGGTACCCCGTACATGGCAAGAGCGAGTCGTATGTACACTTGTACAGTCCCCAGCATAAGTTACCACAAACTGTAAAATTTTCTCATTCTATTTTGAACTTAACTTTCAACATTTTAAGGTTTAAAATCGTTTGGAGAAATTTGACAGTTTTGTATAACCTGATGTGCTGGCGACTGTACAACGCAACTTGCCGGGAAGCTGATATCGACATTTTCAATACTATTGTTAATTGAATAAAATATTATCTAATGGCTTCTTCGAGCGTAAATAGTAATTATCAGTTTTCTGTTTCATATTATACTTATCCATACTAATCCATACTAATATTATAAATGTGAAAGTAACTCTGTCTGTCTGTCTGTCTGTCTATCTGTATGTTACGTTTTCACGCCTAAACTGCTGAACCGATCGTCATAAAATTAGGCATAGATATAGCCTGGGATATGGAGAAGGACATAGGCTACTTTTTACGCGATAACCGACATCCACGCGGGTGGAGCCGCGGGTAAAAGCTAGTATTATACATGTGAAAGTAACTCTGTCTGTATGTTACGTTTTCACGCCTAAACCGCTGAACCGATCGTCATGAAATTTGGCAGAGATATAGCCTGGGATATGGAGAAGGACATAGGCTATTTTTTTATGCGATAACCGACATCCACGCCGGCGGAGCCGCGTGCAAAAGCTAGTACATGTAGTACTAGCTTTTGCCCGCGGCTCCGCCTGCGCATTTTGGAGAATTGTAAGTACTTGGCCATATTTTGCATAAAGTATTACTTACTGTATCTGTTTCTGTGTTAGCTTAAAGTTTTCCTTAAAATAAAATATATAAAGTTCACACTTAAACCTTCCGGAATAAACTCTCTACATGATGGTGATACCCGCAGGATCAAAATATATACTTATCATTATTTCACTAGATGAGTCTAGTAAGATTATTACTAGATCGTGCTCGTATTACATGTTTTACACACTTTCAAATAACAATATTACCCTAGGGATATAACAATATCTCGGCTTCAACCATCTTACTGTGACGTTCACAGTACCTACATCCGACGTAATGGGAAGCCAGCCCGATACAAACCTTGCGGACTGGCGGACCTTTTTACCATGGCCTGAGCTATTCTCGTATCGCTTGGGCAGAGATGAAAGTAATACTGAAAGATGCTTTATAACTCGTACTTATCAGAACTTGTGTAGACATAACTCATAATCAACAGCATAATCCCGTCAACAGCTGTAATTTTGCGTGAAAAATTCTGCATGTTGTCTGAAAGTAGAATTCATACCATGGCAACTACGATAAGGAATTCCAAGAGGTTTTCCGTACGCAAAAAAAGGGGGTAGGTTGCGTACGGAAAACCTGAACAATCATTAAATTGTGTTATTTTGTGGTTCTCATAAATTAGAAGCATGTTTTAACAAAGCCGGGGGGAAAAATCCTTGCCAGAAGAAAACATACAATCTCAATACCGAGATACCAATCATAAAAAAGTGTCCATAGAGTTTCTTCCACGTTCTTCTCCATAGGAACTTAAGTTTTAGGCCCGTATTACAGAACATCACTCAATACTCAAGTATTACTTGAAACTAGATTCAAGCCATTTGATTGGTTGAAACTAGTTTTAAGTAATGCTTGAGTATTGAGTAACGTTCTGTAATACGGGCCTTAGAATGGGCAACTAGCTTCATCTTTGTGACTGACCGACCCCTTGACAATTCAAATGTCCCTGTAACTGGTTTAATATTGATATAAATGGTTTGAGTTTGACCCTTGAAAACGGGCCTTAAATACATACTAGGGTAGGTAGTAAATTACTATCATAGACAACAATGACATAGCGTAACGTAACAATGTTTCCTCGACTACCTTTCGCAACACTCAAGGTCGCCATTGGCCACAGTGGATGTTTACTCTAAATATTAGTATGGCGTCGCCAAAAACACTGACAATGAGAACAGAACAGATTTTATTTGGGTTACCTGAAATGGCAATGGTAGGAGTTGTGTGTGTTGTTCAGTTTGGTTCACTGTTCAGAAAGATCGCAAAGTGGTAAAGAAGTTTTTACTTCAAAATTTAGGGCTCAAAAATACATAAATTTTGGACCATAAAATGGAAGAATGCAGTTGGAAAGCAGTGAGAGAAAATGCAGTTATATTCCATCAACTGAGAGAATGCTTTTCTGACGCCTGTCAGTTTCATACAAACGAATTTATAATTATGTTTTATTTACGCATTTAAACATTATTATTATACGCCATTTATTACTAGAACATTAGACAAATAACTGTTCTCACCCTTTCGTTATTTCGATGTAAACTTTTAATAAACTCCGTTATTTCACGATAAATAGAAAGCACTGTAATCTATATACCATTTAGGTACATTAAAAAAATAACTCTAAATTGCAGTAATTTCAACAATATTACACAATAACTGTCGTTATTTAGCCGTTGTTTGTCTAATGCTATAGTAAATGGAGCCAAATCTTGTACAAGTGGCAGCTGTGTCAAAAAAGCATTCTCTCGTTGGACGGATTATATTATAGGAATGGTTTTGAAACATTCTTGAATTCCGAAGAGACAGAAATACGGGTACTAGAAAATAGTTTACGTATGAATTGTAGATAGCTAGAAAATTTTGATGAATGCATTCAAGTAATATCTATAGTCAAGATTCCAAAAATACCATTTATAGACACCGTGATCGAAAACCACAAAAATTGCGAGTGCATCACCGGACGCGTGGTAGAAGTGAGACTTAAAAAAAAAAAGAATAAGAGAGACTTCAAGAAAGAAAGAATTTTTTTTTTTTTTTTTTTTAATTCTTCTATGAGTTTGCTCTTGACTTTAGTCTAGGTCTGGATGACAGAGACAAAGACTACGATGGAGTGAGCTTACCCAGAAGAAGCCTGTTCACTCTCACTTTGAATAGATTAGGGTTGTATGCGTTCGGAAACACAGACGCAGGCAGAGAGTTCCACTCCTTTGCTGCGCGCATTATAAAAGACGTTTGAAAACGCTTAGTGCGAGTTAGTGGAATATCAACTAGGTAGGGGTGGTAACTTGCAGTGCGTCTAGATGTCCGATGGTAGAAGGGGGCCGGTGGAATGAGGTCGTGGAGTTCATGGACACACTCTCCGAAGTACAATCTGTAGAAGACCGACAAGCAGGCAACCTTGCGGCGATGAGCCAAGCTGTGAAGCTTGGCATCCACCAGTTTTACGTCGCCAATAAGCCTCTTAGCTCTGCGTTCCACCGAGTCAAGCGCAGCAAGTTGGTAAGTACTTTGCTGAGCTTTGTATTTAAGACACGAACAAGAAAATAATACCATCAGTAAAAAAGGAGCATTTAAAATTAACAAAACACATTACACACATTATTCACACATTTAGTGTGAGCGAAGAAGAGACAACTTTCTTCTCTCTTATGGAACGAAATGTGCCAAAACGTGACGCGTCCTAGAAATATTCTCGTTCAATTATCGAAAGGCTGCTTAAGAAGTTTCACAAATAGTATATTTTATATCGAGGGGCTAAACGAAGCCATAATATACCAGAGGTGATTTGACTCCCGAGCGTGTGAGGGAGTCAATGAAACCGAGGGTATATTAAGTTGGCGTTTAGTCTCGAGATGTAAACTGTACTTTTCACTTTGAGTGCGAGAAAAATAGTCAATTTAGTACAAAAACATTTAATAAATATTACTTAAATCTTCCGCGATTTTGGCGGCAAAAGATTATTGCTCGACGTCAAACTCTTCAGTGTCACTGGACACTAAAGAGTTTGACGTCGAGCAAAGAGCAACACATAATAGATAAGAGTAGTTTATTAAGAATATCCAGTGACATTCTTAATAAATTTATTTAAAACCGAACAAATTTACACTGGACAAAAATTCTGAAATTTTGGCGGTCAGTTTTTTTCTTTTAAACCAGTTACAGATTAACAATTTAAAACACATGGCGCCACCTGCTTTGCGGAAAAACCATGGAACTAAAACTCTCAACATTTTCGCAATGAAGGTGGTCCACACTCCACAGATAATAGTATATTTACTGGCTGTTTGAGTTTCTCTATGTCACATGAAGGAAATTAAAAAACTAATTACTTTTCACTCCCTAGAGACTAAAGTGGTCACTTTAGTCCCGCTATATTGGCGTACTTAGAGCATGAGAAGTGAAAAAAAAATAAGCATGGATTGTTCGAAAAAGTTGAAGTTAATTGAATAATCTAAGGTGAATTAATTATTCAAAGGTGAAACATTCATTAAATAAAAACTATTTTTTTAATTTTTTAACTATGATGCATGACATAGTTTAAAACACCCTGTTACGAGTGTAGTCCGAGCCTTGTGTTACAAGGGCGCCGCGGAATGGATTTAGATTAAGTTTAAGTTGCAATAGTAAGAAACACATTTTTGCGTTAGGGTGAATCAAGTCTGATAAAGATGTCGCCGCTCCATTCCGCGGCGCCCTTGTAACACAAGGCTCGGACTGCACTCGTAATAGAGTATTTTAAACTATGACATGCGTCATAATTTAAAAAAATATGTTCATTTTTTTATTAATTTTTATGAATTATTATTAGTCATTGGATACATGAAGTGGGCTGTCTTTGTAAGACGACTAAAATGCCACGGAGTATATTTAGGTTCACTTCGGTTGGCGTCACACAGAGCACTGAACTGACGTTAGCTACGCATATGGCTGTGGCCATATGTCCAGTGGCAACGCCTTAGCACCGTAATTACTAATCTAGTGTAACATCAATCGTTAGAGTGTCACGCAATAACCCCGCAGGATACTATTTTGACCTATTCTACTCTACTACTATAATAATATCAAAGAGTTAAAACTTAAAAAACGAGGCACAGACAACAACTTACTAAGTCCACAAATGTCACAAAGATACGTTACTTAGCTGACGCAACAATCCTTGACATGGCTGCCGCAGTTTAGTTAAAAACACACACAAAAACAATGGCCGACGTTTTTGGGTTGAGGTGAAATAAAAAGTATACTGTTTTTGTTGTGGAACGCTTGAAAAATGTTTACCGATTGTTTATTTAGATCAGTAATCATAGTTTTAATGTTTTCTTATGCATTTATTGCTCTATTTGTTTAGATGTTTAATTTCAAAATCAAACCAAATAATCGGGGTGTCTGTGTCGTGGACACAGCCGTGTGTTTTACTTGAATAGGTACGTATCTATACGTAACGGGTAATATTTTATTCGAGCTAATTCTTAGATCCTTTAGCTATCGAGTGTTGTAATTAAACATGGATGTAGATGATAGATTGTAATTTTGTAGAACCGTGTTCTATTAGCACACGTAAACGATATCGAAGTGAGTCTGTTTTTTATGTTAATGAAACTACAGAACTTATTTTGAAAAAATAATGCAAAGAAGTAGCTTTTTGACGCAAATAAGGATAACGGGCTTTTCGTGCCGGAAAATTCGAGACGTGAGAACGTGTCTTGTCACTCGAGGTGTAACTAGTGGAGTCGCCGCCTTAAGTAGTAAAGAAAAAACACGGAGATTATTGTATTATCAATAGGCTGATAGTTCTTACCCTGCGCTCCGAGTTGCGATAATATCGATATTCGCGTGCTCAAACCCGTACCGAATTAGCGTGAGTGCGATAACGATGTCCCGTGAATCGTCATAGATGACGTCATGACATTCGCCACCTTGCGATAACGCCGACCATGCCTTTTACTAATATCGCCGTGAGCGCTGTCAAAAATGACAGTGTGCTGTTTTGTTTTGAGTCGCATCTTATCGTATCGTGGCATTTTCAAAATTTTTCTTCTGGCTACAGTTGCTACCTAACCTAAGAAGAACAAATTTTTGGTGTATACACAGAGTAATACTCTAATATCGTTTTGACATTGCGTGAGCACCGTGAGCGCGTTCACGAGCGTTCCGAGTTGTTGACAGCCCTCGGCTGTCATAATCGTAATATCTAAGTCGGAACGCATGTGAGACGATGTGAGCGCTGTGAGCGATTATAGCCAATTCGGAAAGCGGCCTTAGTGAGATGTATTTTTTTTTTGTATTTAATATTAGTACATTATCTATATGCTTTATCTTATATATCTTATATCTTATATTCTTATATTATATATTATATATAATATTATAAATGTGAAAGTAACTCTGTCTGTCTGTCTGTCTGTCTGTATGTTACGTTTTCACGCCTAAACCGCTGAACTGATCGTCATGAAATTTGGCAGAGATATAGCCTGGGATATGGAGAAGGACATAGGCTACTTTTTTACGCGATAACCGACATCTGCGCGGGCGGAGCCGCGGGCAAAAGCTAGTAATATTATAAATGTGAAAGTAACTCTGTCTGTCTGTATGTTACGTTTTCACGCCTAAACCGCTAAACAGATCATCATGAAATTTGGCAGAAGTATAGCCTGGAATATGGAGAAGGACATAGGCTACTTTTTTACGCGATAACCGACATCGACGCGGGCGGAGCCGCAGACAAAAGCTAGTCTTATATATATGTGTTACTGTGAGGGTCTCAAATATATCTTAATATATTTGATATATTTTTTTTTTAATTTTGATGTTTGCCCCCAAAACTGACCCCAATATTCTAAATTCATTTATTTACGGTTCACGTTCGTGTTTGGGTCACTCAAGTTGATATGTATACCAAATTTCAACTTAATCGGTCCATTAGATTCTGAGCAAATTGGCTGTGACAGACGGACAGACAGACAGACAGACACACGAGTGATCCTATAAGGGTTCCGTTTTTCCTTTTGAGGTACGGAACCCTAAAAATAGACTCACTTCGATATAGTTTAGGTGTGCTAATAGAACACGGTTGTAACGACTATATTATTACTAGCGACCAACATGGTTTTATAACTTAACAAAACATCAAGATTTCTTTATTATTATTTAAGTTTGACATGAAAGTGTTAGTCACAAAACCTTCCGGAACAAATTCTCTTTAATGATCGTGAAAACCACATCAAAATCCGTTGCGTAGAAGAACAACGCGTTCACACAGGTAGATACGAAAAGTGACATTAATTTATATTAATGTATAGACCTATGTGTTAAGCCTGTGTGTGTGGGTCATTCTCAGGACACTCATTATTTGGTTGACTTCGGTGGCAATTTTTTTTTACATTTAGTCATATCTAACATGAAATATCAAATCTAGAGTTAATTTAAAACATATTAGTAATACTCTAGATTTGATATTTCATGTTAGTTATGCCTAAATGTAAAAATAAAATTGCCACCGAAGTCAACCAAATAATGAGTGTCCTGAGAATGTGTATAAATAAAAAAAATAACGTAGGTAAGTTCACGTGATTAATCAAAATTAATTGATTTAATTGATACTTTTTTTTTATAAATATTTTGACATTTTTTATAACTTTTTACGATTTGGAAATTTTATATCTGACATTTTTTTTACGACTCTGACATTTTTTTTTTAACTATTTTAATTACCTACTTATTATTTTTTAATGAACAGAGTACCTAATGAAATTTAATTAACCACAGTTTTATTTTGGGTTTTTATCTGTGTAAAATAGTATAATTATAATTTATATTTTTAATTTTAATGTATGAGTGTGTGTCTATGGACTATGAATGTCTGAAATAAATAAATAATTATATAATAATAATAATAAATATAAGCACTATTTGTATCCTGACATTCAATTTTGTATAATTTCAGAAACAGCCGGGCTAGACCGAAAAGTGTGTAACAGTTTGACAGTCACGATAATTTTTCTTTAGCTGTAAGTTAGTTATAATTTGTGTGTTTTTATTTTATTTTTTATCACCAATAATGTAATGAATAATAATAATCTATTAAATATCTTACATTGTAATTGTAATCGAAATTGTATACCAAATAGTCGTGATGGTCGTAGAGTCTTGTTACTTGATTATGAATAAATAATTTAAAAAAATATAGTATGTATTCGTGTTTTTACAAGCGTATGACTATGTGTATGTATACCAATTTTTTTTTTTTTTTTTTCATTTTGTTACGCTCAAACGTTGTTCATTTATTTCATTGTGCCCATTATTTAATCAATTATTTATTTATTTATTTATTTAATACTTTAAGCACAAAAAAATCTACAGAGGCGGACTTAATGCCATAGGCATTTTCTACCAGTCAGTAGCCAGTTAGTCAGTATTATATACTAATAATATAAAGAGGTATAGTTTCTTTGTAAGTAGGGGGGTAAACTCTGAAACTACAGAACGGATTCTGAAGACTCTTATTGTATTTGGTAGCCCAATTCCTGGAGGAGGTTATATGGCTATTTAACATCACGCTTCGACCCTAAGGAGCCGTACAAAAAGAAAAATATAAAACAGAACGCTATGCGAAAACGAAGTACCTAATAACGCAGGTGCGCAACGGGATGTGACGCGGACGAAGTCGCGGGACAGAAGCTAGTAGGTACATAATGTACCAGCAAAAGGAATCTTGTTCCAACCAGGGGCCTAAGTCTACTAATTAACAAACGTTGCAATGGTCTCGCCATTGTGAGTATTTGACAGTGTTTGTATGGCAAATCTGTCAAAAACTCACAATGAAGAGACCATTGCAACGTTTGTACATTAGTAGACTTGGCCCCCAGGTGCCCTACGACAGCTCTCGACTTCTTTTCATATTTTTTTATAATAGCTAGTACTGTTTATCCTCTGTAATAATAAGAAAACCTTTTCTACCTTTAAAAAAACTGGCACACAATAAAACTAATTAAAGCAAAAAACTATAATATTAATGAATACATTTAAATGTTAATCATCTCTGCCTAGATACACCTGGCTGTTTCTAAGTACCTTTGCCAGTCCTAGAATAGAACAAATAAAACAAAAAATAATGTCTCTGCCTAGGAGTAACGCGCGAAAAAAATAAACAAAGCAGCGCGGCGTGACAAAATGCCATTCATATTTAAAAATAACTTCATAGCACGCGTTTTATAATGTCAGACAATATTTATAATTTGTTTTCTTTAATATTTACTGTTTGAAATTAACTTGATGCAGGTTGGCGCCATTTTAATTTTTTCATGAATTATTAATTCAAGGCAAAGGAAAAATGTTACATCCTCACCTCGACTCACTAATCGATTACCTAGTATCGATTTAATATTCACTTTCGAGGATGCAAATCAAATCAAAAAAATATATAAAATAACCAAAATATTACCAAAAAATATACAATTTTCTTAATTAATATCCACTTTTCTTAGCACACAACGTATAAAAAAACACCAAAATTTTGTAACAGAGTTCACTGCACTCCAAACGGCCCGCGCAATATATTTTTTTTTATAAAAATAGACCGAACACGCAACGCCCACGGTTCTAATTTCGTATATTTTAAAAAGTTACAAACGCATGCGCTTCGTTCGCGCGCGCTCACCTACTGACAACGTACATCACAGATTCCCACTCGATTGTTATCGATTAACCGGCAGTTTTAAATATCGAATCGGCACCACCGAAACTGCTCTATGACGTGAGCTCTCCAATTCAGAAGTATAATACTAGGCGACTAACTCGACTATTTTCGGAAGCCTTTATTTCTCGTTCAGCGAGATACGAATACAAACATTTTTAATTTAGTCGGTTGTTATGGAAATTCTAAGCGCGGTGGTAAGTCACGAGGTAGGCGACGGTTTTAGTAGCATATAGTTATTTTTAACTAGATTTAGACTAGCGAGCCAAATGAGAAAATGTCAGCCGTCCCAATGGTTATTTTGCATTGATATTAGAGTTTATTAGGTTTTATTTGGCTTAAAATCTATTAAGAGACAATCAAATGATGTATTTTTGACCTATTTTCGAAATGTCACGTTCTATTACGAAATGCGATGTGCTGTCTGGTTTTTTTCTTCAATGTTGTTTACTAAAAGTCATTGCCGCAGCGAATTCAAGAACTACCTACGTTTGAGTTCAAGAGATAGATATCTTAATATTATGATAAGGATATAAGGTTGACAATGTGGATTCCAAGATTAGATAAGATTTTTTACACATCTAGCTTTTTGTACTATTTCCGATTTCAGGTGCTGTTACTTCAATAAATCTATGAAGAAAATTGCAAACGGTGATTAGTTACACATCATTGGAATTCGAACATCAATCTTTATGTCAAACGCCCACTATGCACCGAAGCCAATAAAAAAGTTAGGTACGAAAAAAAAAACGGCTCTATGCCCGATACAATTTTTCATTCATACCTACGCAGTTTTTCACGATCAATGCAAAAGAAAAACAACAATTCGCGCCTTATTGTCTATGGTTTTTACAACATCCGTTGATAAAAGTGTGTAAGTACCTAAATACTTTTCGGGTAATAAGTATTTTCTTAAAATTGATCCTGAATTATCCATAGAGCAAGGGATTTTTCATTGACACAGATAGTACGAACATTGCACATTGCAACTAAACTTTACCTCTTTATGACCTATCAAATTACAAATTTTAATAATCATCTTTCAGATTCGATATCTTATATCTGGCTAGCCTAATTCATTAATGCATTAGGTAAGTTAAATATTGACATTACCTGTCATTCGGTAGCTATTGCATTTTAATAAATATAGAACATAAAAAAAAAACAATTGGTAGTACAAAATTAGGTATTATAAATTAACTAGCTGACTCGACAGACTTCGTTCTGTCAAAAGCTATAGTATAAACTCCACTACTCTACCCTACCTACCCTACCTACCTACCTACCTACCTACCTACCTACCTACCTACCTACCTACCTACCTACCTAACTACCTACCTACCTAACTACCTACCCTACCCTACCCTACCCAACCTACCTACCTACCTACCTACCTACCCTACCCTACGCTACCCTACCCTACCTACCTACCTACCTACCCTACCCTACCCTACCTACCTACCTACCTACCTACCTATCTACCTACCTACCTACCCTACCCTACTCTACCCTATCCTAATTTTTCGTAAAACCATAAAAAAAAAAAACGTTGCTATAAACCTCACGGAGCCCGAGACCTTTCCAACGGATGCAAAACCGTGGAAATCGGTTCGTGCGTTCTGGAGTTATAGCGTCAGGAAGGAAAACCCGACTTATTTTTATATAGTAGATTTAGATAATTGGCACAAGCCTCCCAGAAATGTAGGTATATTTGTACGCAAAAAGGCAAAACATAGAGCAACTTTAATAAATCAATAATTATAACATCTTGCACGATGTGTTTACAAATAAAAGACTATTGATTGATTGATAGATATTAATTTCATTGCATAATATTTACACAATTTAAAAGCGAATAGTCTTAAAACAGTAATAATAATACGTACAAGTATATAAAAAAGGAAGGGGAAACAGTCAAAGGGCATAAAAAAAATTGTCCGCATTGCTGTCAACAGGAAAAATACCCAAAAGGCTGGCAGCATTGCCACGTTATGTGGCAATGCTGATTCTTTGGGCAAGAAATAGGCCAGTCTTCTAGTCACGCGAAGTGGCTTTTGTAGACATGATATTTATTCAGATATGTTACTGTAGTTGTAATTGCAATCATGTCATTAATATTTTATATACTTAGATTATTTTATATTTTGTGAATGTGAGAACGTTGTAGGCCTAGTAGAGTGTAGATTTGTTGGCACTTTTCTATTTTGTTAAGTACCTGGTAATTGTTGAGAGGCCTACACTCCCAATACCTATTATCACAGTTATTTGATAATATTGTAAAGCCAATTATTTTTAAAAGAGTAACCGTGGAGTTTCTTGCCGGCTCTTCTCCATAGGAAACGACAAATTGGAACCGTGCACCTAGCTTCTGACGTTTCATAAGTGCCCATGTAGGTTTATGTGAAATAAAATATTTTGATTTAGATTTTTTGATTTTGAAGAGTCGATCAACCGTTTGGCGATTTCTCGAAGTACTAAGTGGGCACCCAGACCATATTGACCATATTTGAGCCGTTTGAGGTTTTACGCACTTGCAGCAGCCTCCCCGCCGTGCTAGGGTGTCAACACATGTTGCATCCCACACCAAAGGCCGACCTAACTTCTAACTTCTAACTGGCTCTTCCTACCGTCGCGTGCCATTGGGTTTTAAAACAGCTGGCACCAGAAACAAGAGAACGACGGATGATGTCATTGATGCTGGTGTGCCGTGCTATCCAACCTGCGCTCCTACTGCAGGATAGGCCATGATATCCGAGGCAGTCGACACCTCAACCGCATTGGCAGCGATGCAGAGCCATGCAAGGAGCGCCCAGATGCAGACAAGTAGCGAACCGGAAGGTGGTGTCACCCAGCATAGATTATTTTAATTATTGTGAATATGAAAACTATGTGGGTCATATATAGTTTATTTCTTTTGTTTTATGTTTTTTCTCAGTTAGTTTTTATCTTGCAATTTATGCGGCCTACCCAAATTTCCTTTCTTTGATATTGTTCGCCGAATCGTTGAGCTCCTTAAGTTCTGAGCTGAGCTGCACGATTACTGATAAATGCGTGCACTGACTGGACAGGTCCACTCAATCTGTGTGGTTCTTTCATCACAAGCCCATTTCAGACACCAATCTACATGGTCTTCACATGACCCCTGAGTTTGTTTCGCCATTTCTTCTCAGAGGTAGTCAGATCGGAAATATCGACTCCATCTAGCTTATTATGTAACGTGTAAAAGTGATTCCGATATCAAAGTGAGGGGGTTGCCATGATCGCCATGCTTGGCAAGCGGGTTGGCGATCGCAGTATGGTGTTAAAAATGCATAGAGAACGCTGCTGCCCATTCTCTAGTAAGTCCCTTAATCACCTTTTACGACACCCACTGGAGGAAATGGGGTGGTGCTAACCTTTACGTCAGGCACCATACGGTACGAAGTCGCTTACGAAGCAATGGATTAGTGATATCCTTCAAAATCATTCAGATTGGAATTTAGAGTAATTTTGGGTGGGAAATAATCAAATACCTAACTTCTCCCGCTCTGGGCGGAGCGGGAGGGTGTGTCAGACTTTTACTGACTAAAACCCACCTGTGTTCCTTCAGTTTCCAGTGTGCTAGGGCTACGCAGGGGCGTATTTACCCTAGGGCCAAAAGGGCCATGGCCCGGGGCGGCAGGCTACGAGGGACGGCGCAAGCCGCACCTCGCTCAGCTTTTTTGACTTATTATGCCTGAAGAAATTTAAAAAAAGCCTACCTAATTAACAAACACTACAACTCATTTGGTTGTAAGTTTGATAGACATCAAGACGCGGGGCAATCATATTACTGACAGGTGCGCCGCACGGTGGATCGAAACTGCTATATGAGGGACATTGTTATTTTTTTTTTTTTTTCAAATTCCATTTTATTTAAATACTTATCGTAAGATCTGTCATTTTGATGAATAATTGTTAGGAAACTTTTTTCTGTAAAACTGATAGTTTGCCCGGAAAAAAATTATTTAAATTTTTGTTGTATGGAATGAAACATAAACTTTTTTTATTTTTTCGATAAATATGTTTTGAAATGATTAATATTCCTTAATTATAGTATTTTAATGTAACACAATTATTTTATCTATGATATCATTAATAAAACAGTACCTTTTACTCACTCTTTTTTTCATTTTACTGAACAAAAATCAAAATCAGTTTTACTGAACCTCATAATAACTCTTGAACGGGCAAGTATGGGCGCGCGCTGATAATGTAGAATTATAGCCAACAAGCCAAAGAATAAGAATAAAGTAGTTTTAAAGCAAGATTTTCAAGACTTGGCCCAATTTTAGCAGTTTACGTTTCATTCCATACAACAAAAATTGAAATTATTTTTTTCCGGGCAAACTATCAGTTTTACAGAAAAAAGTTTCCTAACAATTATTCATCAAAATGACAGAAGTTTCGATAAGTATTAAAAAAAAATGGAATTTCTTAAAAAAAAACCCAATGTCCCTCATATAGCAGTTTCGAACCACCGTGCGCACCCACCGGGTGACGGCGGCGGTATGTCCGTCGGACTCTGTCGCGCGTCGCGACTCGGAAGTTCGGGGCTAGTAGGGACACAGTATAAATATAGATTGTGCTACCGGATTTTATTTTATGATTTAATGTTTTGCTCTTTTACCGTTAATTTATGGAGCGGCAAAACCTACAGACTACAGGCCCGGAGCACTGAATCTTAAAACACGCCACTGGGGCCACGGTATCCCTTTCGGACAAACCCGCAACCCTGGCAGTGTCTTTACATACGTACTCCTCCTATATGTTATTTTACCACAGCAAAATATAAGTATAACAAGCTAGTTATGTAAAAGAGTATCACTATACAGTAGCAAGTTAATTGGTTAACAAAACACTCAAGGTCATCATGAAGGCTGTCACAGCGTTGTGTAATGCGTATGCGCATAGTGCCGCTAGATGTGACTTGAGCGTACTCGTGAGTTGGCAGTGACGTTTCATCTTTATCACTATCACTATCACTACATATTATAAAACAAAGTCCTCCGCCGCGTCCGTCTGTCTGTCTGTTCGCGATAAACTCAAAAACTACTGCACCGATTTTCATGCTGTTTTCACCAGTGGATAGCGTGGTTCTCGAGGAAGGTTTTAGTATATAACTTGTTAAGTTTTTGTATAAATTTGTGTATACATTAACGATATTTGTTGGAGGTGTCCGAAAAAAATAAGCAGTCTGGGAGCTTTCAACGAAAACGCTGTCTAAACCCTTTGAGATATAACAAAATAATGTATTGTGGAATTGTGTATCTTATATAGGTCTCCAGAAAAGTCCGCGATGCCATATGTCTATCTCTTAAGGATAACATACTATATCTATTTTATTGTCTTTTTGTAGGCATTTGTTGTATTTAGGTAGTCGGAACATACTTATCCTTTTTATCCCGGTAGTATATTTCCGTGGGTGAATTTCCGACATTCACGCGGGCGAAGCCGCGAGCAAAGGCTATTAAATAAATAAAACTGAAGTGTCTGTTTTTAATGTCGAAATAACCGCTTTTTACTTAATCAAACTCAACTCAAACTCAAATCATTTATTTCAATTAAACCATTTACAGGCACTTTTGAATTGTCAAGGAGTCGGTCAGTAAGAAAAATGAAGCTACATTCCCATTCCAAAGCGTAGGTACTTATGGAGAAGAACGGGCAAGAAACTCCATGGACACTCTTTTAAATTAAATTGTTACAAAAGTATTCGTTACATCTATAATTTTGCATTTATAACTAAAAGTGAGATCGATGTAAAAATAAAAATAATAAAAACTTACACGTTAAAAGCGTCAAGCGTAGGTACAACAAATAGAAACAAAATAAAATAAAATAACCCGTGGCAGCTAAGAGATGACCAGTCCCAACTGACGGCGCCCGTTCACGAAATACGTAATGCAAATGAAAGTATATATTAAGGTGTATCTATTCATACACGAAATATTTTAAGAGAAACATCTATACTCGTAGGTGGTATAAAAGCCACAGCAGCGAAATTTTTTTTTTTTATCTAAGTGTTTTATATTTTTACATAATTATTATAATTTTAAAATTTCTTGAGACATTTTGCAAAAAACCCTTTACTTACTTTTTTTTTTTTTTAATTATATGAATGACCTCCCGGACGCGGCGAAGGTGGCGCGTGGTGGCGAAGGTGGCGCGTGGTGGCGAAGGTGGCACGTGGCGGCACGAGCGCGGTGCCTTTTTATAATTAATCATCATATCAAGTAATTTTACATTATTTAATTATTTAAATAATATACTAAGATTAAAAAAAAATCGTTTCCAAGGCTTCTTTACCACCTATAGGTGTATCACGTAAAATATTTCGTGTTTGAATAGATGCACCCTGTATACGTTAGTTATAACAAAAAATAATGTAATAATGTAAGTATGTAGTATGTAAGTAATGTGTTTTTTTTTTATTGTTATTATTTTCTTTACTTACACAAAAAAAAAATACAAAAATGTTTATTTCTTAACCATATGTTTACATTTTGTTGGTGAATGGCGCCTCCTTTTAAGCAGATAATGGTGCCGATTCTCTTGTCACAAAATTCTCTAAACTAGACTAAAAATCACCAAAATTTAGTTTATTCCTGTCAAACGACCATTTCCTATTCTGAAATTGACTAAAGTGACACAACTTGACTATATTTTAGTTTGACAGCTCTAAGATAGTACAGAGTTTTTAAAATTAGTGAAAATGGCAATTTTGCTATTCTGAATTTGACGTTTTTAAACTAAAATTTAGATTTTTTAACTAAATCTGACTATTTTTAATCGCGATTAAAAAGGTGTGGAATAAAATTAGTTTTCATGAACTAAAATTCACACCAATCACCTCGTCTTCTGGTGCAAAACCAGTACTGTATATAAGGTGTATCTATCCATACACGAAATATTTTAAGAGAAACATCTTTATGTCGTAAAAAAGCGAAAAAATCCTTTATTTACTTATTCTATGAATGACCCGCCTCGACGCGGTGACGCCGAACGGTGCGGTGGGGTGGCGGCACGAGCGCGGTGAATTTTGATAAGTAATTTTAAATTATTTAATTTTTTAAATAATATACTCGGAATAAAAAAGAAAATCATTTCCATGGCTTCTTTACCACTTATAAGTGTATCACTTAAAATATTTCGTGTTTATCCCTATATATTTTTTTTCTTTTCTTTTGCTTATATCTCCAAAATGGTGCGTCCTATCGCAAAAATAATGAAAATTTCGACCCCCTTTTAGAAACTCTTAAACGACTATTACTCTACATGTTGGTAATTTTTTTTTTTCCACACAAAAAATGAAAAATTCCATAAAAAAACACGTCGCGGCTGCCCCCCATGTGCGCCTCCGGCTCTAAAATAAATCATAGGCAAACAAGTACAACGTTGCGAAGCCAAAAAAAAATACCACGTGGAGTCACGATTGTCAAATTCGATTTAGTTGTGTCAAACTTATTTTTAAATTTAGAGAATTTTGTTTGCAGAATAGCTTTAAGATTCTCATAGCCAAAAGTAAGGAATTTTAGTGATAGTTTAGTTAGTTTAGTTCGGTGTACAAGAGAATCGGCACCAATGCCTGTTTTAGAAGACGCCGCTCTTTCTTAGGTAGGATAAAAGGTGATTTATAAAAGATATAGTATGTGTGTTGGCTTGTGAAGTGGAGTGTGGGGGTGTAAGTGTGAAAGTGGTGTGATGTAATGTGATGTGATGTGAGTGATGTGGTGTGATGTGATGTGATGTGAAAGTGACTGACATTTATGAGTGGTGTGGCTGTGCGTGATGTGGGGTGTGTGTGTGTATAGGTCATTTGTTGTACTTAATTTATTATCACTGTAATATTTTTCAACACAATGTATTTTGTTATGAAAATAAATGACTAAATGACTAGAGATCTAGATATTCGAATGAGCAACTAGCTTCAACTTTCTGACTAACTGACCGTCTCTTTGACACTTCAAAAGTGCCTGTAAATGGTTTAATTGAAATAAATGCTTTGAGTTTGAGTTTGAGTTTGACCTCAACATAGTTGGGAAAATACTAGACCAACTGAACAAAATTACGCTAGAATCTTCTACAACACAAAATAACCAAGCAAAACCAAGTAAAAGCATCAAATATTATCACCAAAACAACCAGTTTAAACCTCATTGCAAAATAACGAGGTTCACTTTAAAAAATATAACTTTATTACAACCTTTATCATATAACCGCTAATCACTGCTCGTTTGGGACAGTCAAGCTAAAAATGGCTCAAATGAGTATCCAGCACGAAGGTTTAATCTTTATTATTATGTTGATGCCAGTATAAAAATAAAAACAGAGTGTTTTAGCCCGTTTTCGGTGTAGCGTAGGCTGTTACGTCTCTTTTGGGTGCTTTCGGAGGAAAAACATCATCCCCTGTATGTTTGATAGCAGTATTTTGTTGAAGATAAGAATGACGAAGGTTGTTAGCTTAGCAAGCTTGATTGGAAATTAATTAGAAAGTAATTGCTAAGTTGTCTTTAGCAGGAAACACATTTTCATATGAGAATAAAATGCTCACAGGCAGAGAGTTAATCTGGGAGCCTGGGAATTACAAAACAAAAGAAAAAAAGATCATTAAAAAGTTTTTTTTTTAGGTTAAGTACAAGCAATACAAACAGTTAATAAGGAGCATTAAAAACTATAGAGGTATGAGGAACAGGGCGCAAAGTTCACTCATACTCTACGGAAAAGGGAGGATCCTCCGACCAAACGGGTGGGTAACTGCCCGACGGTTGATGTCGGGATGTTGTATAAATCGAAGGTGAAGTGCCAATAACACCTAACTGACAAAGTCAAAAATGTACACAAACTGAATGAGGATGCATGCATGGAGGTAATGCCATAAAACAGGCACGTTGGTTTAGTTGGAGGTATTTCCACATATTAGTTTAACAACTAAAAATACACTTAGGAGATTTCACTAAAACATGCGAATAACGCCTTTAAATTCAAAATGATAAAAAAGTGAATTCTAGAAAAAATGTAGATAGCAGGTATTGGCACTTCACCTTTGATATGCTAGTCGCGCGGTAAACTTTGATTGCGCGATGCAGGATTTGTGACGTCAGGTCTTTGATGCGTAGTTTGCATGTGGCGTTGACAAAACAAAACAACTAACGAAATTTACATTCAAAACAAGAATAAAAATAAAATAAAAAAAGATTTGTGCCAGGCCAAAAAGGCTCCTATCTCAGCATTATACTGCGATATTTAAAAAATAAATACCGCAGCGCCGGTATTCTGTAAGGGCCCGAAAAGTAGCTACTAACAAATACAGACTCTTCAGAGTGTCCGAAATGTGTGTTCATATTTTAAGAATGTGACCATCAAACTGAACAACTTTCTCCATAGGACTACCAACATCATCGATCACCAAAAAGTATCAACCGTCCATTGATGTACAAAAAAGGAAGATTAGGTACTCGCTCCTGGACGTGGACCGCATAAATTATGCCGACCGGCACAATTGACCTTAGTCCCAATCGAACTGGCGTTTGTGTAGCACATGTGTAGCACGTTAAGTAAAATTACCGTAATCGTCTAAATAAGCAGCAACAATGCCTTCCTGTGTTTTCAAAATGTTCACAAATAATTCACAAACCAAAAACAACTTCCACGGGATTACTTTCCACTCGTAAGTACATCAAAACCTATTTTCTTTAATATTCTCATGAATAATATTGCTTTCTAGGTCGCCATTTGTTTCTGAGTTGTTATGGGAAAATTATTGGTATCTCGTTCCTGCTACAGCCCGCGTCATATCTCTCTATTTCGGTTGTCGATGCATGAAGCACGACATCGGGAAATACAGTTGTGTGGGTGTGTTTACATGTAACTCTTTCTAGTCAAATAATGTTTACGTGACATTAGAGCGGTACCTTGTTCCTTTTTTATACATCATTGCAGCCGTCCCATACATTTGGGTCGAGTAGACACGTTGACCGTCCAAGCAAAATTTACTACGTACCATGAGACGTCCGGATTATTTGTTTTAGTAAAAATCAGCGCTGTGCTGTGGGTCCCTCATAGCACAGCATCATGCTGAGTGGAAGCCTTCTTGTCACAGTCATGACGTGCAGCTGCCGACCATTTTGTTTTGTGCTCATGATTGGAATGTAGATCTATTTTGTTTTTTTTTATTGTTCGGTATACCACCTACTCAAGTTAATTATCTTTTTGTATGCACGTGTTTCTGTGACAAATAAAACTATTTTTCTTTCTTTCTTTCTTTCTAGTATTTTTTTTTTGGTGTTTTAATTTCCATGTATCCTTGTCTATACGTCTGCCAAAAATATTTAAACGTAAAAAAAAACAAACGTAGCCACATCCAGCACCTAAGTATGTTTCACCTACATCTGTGTAACTACTTTGCAACGCTAACAATTGTTACCGAGTACTGTCAACAAAACAATCTGTGTCAAGTTTAAAATAATTTAGTACACTTTTTTTTTGCAATGAAGTAAATCTCTGACAGATATGAACTAACTCTGTAATCTATACAAATAAATAAAAATGAAGATTTGTTATTTCAAAATAACCGTTTTTTTACTAAATGCATATGAACGTTTATACGGACTTATAACAAAAAAACTATTATTTTTTTGTCTGTCTGTTCCAGCTAATCTCCCAAACGGCCGGACCGATTTTGACGGGACTTTCACTGGTAGATAGCTGATCTTATAAGCCACGGGTAGCAGTTAAGCTGCTTTCAGACTACGCTATAATATAATAGCATAATTATAGTATATAGCTCACTAGCTTTTGCCCGCGGCTCCGCCCGCGTGGATGTCGGTTATCGCGTAAAAAAGTAGCCTATGTCCTTCTCCATATCCCAGGCTATATCTTTGCCAAATTTCATGACGATCGGTTCAGCGGTTTAGGCGTGAAAACTTAACAGACAGACAGACAGATAGACAGACAGACAGATAGACAGACAGACAGATAGACAGACAGACAGACAGAGTTACTTTCACATTTATAATATTAGTATGGAAGTATGGATAGCACACCAATATCGCGCACCATACATTGCTATGGACACGTTCACACTGTACTGTACTATATATTATTGGAATGTATGGTGCGCGATATTGTTGTGCTATGAGCTATATACTATATGCTATTATATTATAGCGTAGTCTGAAAGCAGCTTAAGTTATATGAGAGAGAGCTAATTTTGGGAGTTTGTGTTTATGTGGTTGTAATCTACGGAACCACAATTCCTAAATGATAATATTAATAATGTTATTATGTACAAAAAAAGGAGCTACGTCTGCCAACAATCTACTTTGCAGTTTGGCAGAGGTATAGATATCTTGTAAACAATTATTTCTGTGAATAAACGCTATTTCATATATTTTTCATTTTCATTTATTAGAAAAACATCACCATTTGAAAGGTACATTATTCCAGATGGAAGAGCTCGTGGCTAAGTAATAACATCCCCAACGGTCGATCCATCAGGTAAAGCTACACTTGCCGCGGTTGGTCTGTGGATGGATGACCATCTTTACATACCGAGACTCCTCCGTGCCTCGGAAAGCACGTTAAGCTCGTTAGTTTTGGCTGTCATTCGCAGATCTTTGACAGTCGTTACAGGGCGTCAGAAGCCCGAAAGTCTGACAACCAGTCTTACCAAGGGGTATCGTATTACCCAGTAACTGGGCTACGAAGGTCAGATAAGCAGTCACCATCATCTTTATCATCAGCCCATAGCAGTCCACTGCTGGACATAGACCTCTCCAATTGCACGTTATTCAGCTCGATTCTCAGCAACTCTCATCCAGTTGCACCCTGCAAAGATCGTCGCTCCACCTAGCCTGAGGGCATCCTACCTTACGTTTGCCGAATCGCGGTCTCCACTCAAGAACACGTCTACCCAAACGGTCATCGGTTCTACGGCTAATATGGCCGGCCCATTTCCACTTCAGCTTGCTTATTCTGTGAGCTATGTCGACAACTTTGGTTCTCTACCGGATCACCTCGTTCCGGATTCGATCCCTCAGAGAAACTCCAAGCATAGCGCGTTCCATAGCTCGCTGAACGACCTTGAATTTATGGACCAGCCGTACCGTGAGTGTTCACGTTTCGGCTCCGTAAGGCAATCGCTCTATGTAAAATACTGGCATTCATTTTGTATTTTTTTTATTGTAATAATCCACTCCTTGAGCACCTCAGGATATGTTGCCCCCTTGTCGCTACGTCATTATGTGCTAGCGACCGTTTTCGGGGGCCCATTATTCTGCCATTTTATCCGTGTATAATAAAACATTGATCAGGCAGGGGCCATAGTCCTTTCATAGTTTTAGGTAACCAGTCCATTTTAACCACCCAAACCCATAGTCCAATATCTTTATTTCCATATCCTGCAATAGTCCTACACCAACCGGGGGTTGTCCTTGGGTGCACTTGCATAGTGCGTACAGGGATAATCGTCGGTTAGTGCCTCATTTCATTAAAAGCGTCTAACGGGCCTCTGCGAGTTGGCTTCGGCCCCTCGTACGCCTTCCAAAGGTCCGGGACCCCAGGGTCCCGAGATATGTAAACATATAATAATAAAATAATAATAATAATTAGGAAAAGGTTAGACAGGTGATAACTTACAGAAGTAATATTATTTATTATTTTGCTCACCGTATCTGACAAGTACGTATGTACTAAAACACCTACGCTAGGTATAGCAATAACTGAGACTGAAACGGACTATTTGTTTGACCATACCTAGTACCTATAGGTGTGTAGATGTCAGTTAGTGTTATTCTGTTTGAGGTACACACGGCTACATATCAAGTTTAACATTTCCAGTATAAGCTGATTTCGCATTGTATTGGATTTACGTAGAATGTGAGGTCAGGTTGTTTTGGAAATGTATAGCTTTATAAGTAGCCACATGTATCAGTTGACGATAAAAAGGAAGTCACGATGCATTAACATGGTAATATGTGTGTGTGGCTATTAGAGGAGCGGAAAGAAACCAAACATTAGAGATGCCGTGAATATTTCTTTTAGCGAATAAATAGTATTCGCTATGGCGAATAGTCGATAACTCATCACTATTACTCGACATAAAAAAAGGAATTTAAAAAAAAATGTTTAATAATAATAATAATAACAGCCTATAACTGTCCCACTGCTGGGCAAAGGCCTCTTCTCATACAGAGAAGGCACGAGCATTGATCACCACGCTTGCTCAAGACGGGTTGGCGATTTCAGACTTATATTAACTATAAGTCCAGGTTTTCTCACGATGTTTTTCCTTCACCGATGTCAGTAATGTCCAAGATAAACTCAGAAAGTACATATGAATTGAAAAAGTCACATTGGTACTTGCCCAGATTTGAACCCACAACCTCATGCATGAGAGGCGAGGCCTTAACCAACGGGCCATCATGACACATTTACAAAAAAAATTGTTTATTTATTCTCAAATAATAAAATTAACCTTGAACTTAAAAAACCAGCCAAGTGCGTGTCGGACCACGCACAATGAAGGGTTCCGTAAATCCGTACTTGGAAAGAATTTATCCTAAGAACAAACTTAACATTGTAGTTGGTAAACATAATCTCCCATACATTCCAACTGCAAATGTAAGTTTGTACGTACAATATCGAGAGATTTACCATGTTATTTTAAGACCATAGACTTCTTATAGATTTTCCTGTAATCTATAAGTATAGAACTATTTTCTGTATTTTTTTATTTTTTATTTTTCAAAATTTTAGGTTCAGTAGTTTCGGAGATAAGGGGTGGGAATGGTCAATTTTTGTCTATTTTCACTTATAACTTTAAAATAATTTATTTTAAAATGATTTAAAAAATATATATTTGAGACCCTCACAGTAAGCCCTTTCATTTGATATGTCACACGGTACAGTTCGCAGTTTTTTATTTACTTGTTTGCCCCCCAAAACTGACCCCAATATTATAAATTCATTTATTTACGGTTCACGTCCGAGTTTGGGTCACTCAAATTGATATGTATACCAAATTTCAACTTAATCGGTCCATTACATTCGGAGCAAATTGGCTGCGACAGACGGACAGACAGACAGACAGACACACGAGTAATCCTATAAGGGTTCCGTTTTTTCCTTTTCAACATTATAGATGTAACGAATACTTTTGTAACAATTTAATTTAAAAGAGTGTCCATGGAGTTTCTTGCCCGTTCTTCTCCATAGGTACCTACGCTTTGGAATGGGAATATAGCTTCATTTTTCTTACTGACCGACTCCTTGACAATTCAAAAGTGCCTGTAAATGGTTTAATTGAAATAAATGATTTGAGTTTGAGTTTGAGGTACGGAACCCTAAAAATTGTGTTTCTCCACCACAATCTGCCCCTTTTGGACTTTAAATATTAAATTATTAATTAAAAAGCCTAACTAGTTAACTTCTTGACTGATTTTTGGCTAACTTTTTATATTAATGATAACTGTGTTGGTTTTTAAAAAGAATAATAAATGTTTAATTATTTTTAAGACTACAATTTTACTGTTAATTAGTTTTTATTTTTATTTAGACAATTATTCGCCGAATGTCGAATAATAGACACTATTATTCGGTATTCGACGAATAACAAAATAAAAAGTCGTTAGTAATGCCGAATTAAACAGTGTTAGGTTTTTAGGATATAACTCCACGACCTCATTCCACCGGCCCCCTTCTACCATCGGACATCTAGACGCACTGCAAGTTACCACCCCTACCTAGTTGATATTCCACCAACTCGCACTAAGCGTTTTCAAACGTCTTTTATAATGCGCACAGCAAAGGAGTGGAACTCTCTGCCTGCGTCTGTGTTTCCGAACGCATACAACCCTAATCTATTCAAAGTGAGAGTGAACAGGCTTCTTCTGGGTAAGCTCACTTCATCGTAGACCTTGTCTCTGTCATCCAGACCTAGACTAAAGTCAAGAGCAAACTCATAGTAGAATAAAAAAAATAAAAAAAAGTAAGAGAATAA
Source organism: Dryobota labecula (assembly GCA_947523025.1). Lineage (NCBI taxonomy): Eukaryota > Metazoa > Arthropoda > Insecta > Lepidoptera > Noctuidae > Dryobota > Dryobota labecula. The sequence goes on from OX383314.1 coordinate 6,434,421, forward strand.
AAATATTATATTATATTATATTATAATCATAAAAAATATTTTAAAAAAATCAGCTGCCTCCCTTCCTCGCTTCCAGCTCGTTCCTCCATTTTGTCGAGACATGCGAACATAAAAGTATGGAGCAGTTGATTTTTTTGCGGGACAATTTAAGTTTAGTTTAATTAAAATATCACAGTATTTTACGGTGCACAATGACGACTTTTTAATGCCGTCTTCTTATTTTTTTACTTATATCTACTGAATTGACTGACTTAAAAAAAATCCTGTCACCTTCAAAAGATTGTAGATCACTTCAAACCAGGCACTAACAACAAAAATCGCTATTTCAAAGGCCCAACATAGCATCGCTTCCGCTTATACCAGACGCAGTACGTACAACAGTTGACCAACAGAGGTGTCATAATCATGTCTAACTTATTTGTACTGTGCCGTGACGTATCACCGGTTACCATAGAGAATTATAGAGCTGATGACATGGAGAATGTAGCATAGAGTCTGCGTGTGAATGTTTGGACGCGCTCGCGCTAGCTAGAGATTTCCAATATTTGTTATACTGTCCATGGCCATCGCGCACGGCCAAAGCTTTTATGATAATGCTGACTAGAAATCAAAACGTCTATGCCAAGTATTGCCTAAACCTTAGATTGACTAGGAAGCACAATGCATAACTTGCAATATGTCTAATATTTTAGGAGAAAAAAGGGACTACCGTTTCTGGTGTTGTGTGGTCATAGTTCTAACTTAACCTAACCTTACAGTTCAGAGGCCCTAGTGTGAGTTTATTTTAACTCTCTCGACTACCTTATTGCATTTTAGGCATTTTGATTGTTAAACATTTTGATCTCTAGGCGATTTACAGCTTAGGCACTTTGCTGTGTAGACATTAATTTTAGGCATTTTGCTTCGTAGACGAATTGAAAGTTAGACACTCTGATCATAAACCGGCCAAAGTCTGGAACTCTCTGCCAGCGTAAGTGTTCCATTCCACGTATAACTCGGCAGCCAAGCAAGAGTAAACATCTTCTGGGCATCTTCTGCGCACGCTGGTTCCATCATAGACTTCATCCATCGCTTTCCACCAAGCGAGATCGAGAAAAAATTCTCTTAGAAAACTGCCCTTCCTACATCAAAATAAGGCTCTTGTACGGCAGCCACCACATGAGGTTATACTAAACTTTAATTTCTTCAAACGGTTTTAAACCTTATAATGTTGGTGGTTAAGTTCAAAATCGAATGGGAAAATTGGACCTGATGTGCTGGCGACTGAAATGAAATAAAATCGTTTATTCTATAAATAGAATATCGGAATCACTTTTACATGTCATACAAAAAAATAAAAATAAGATAGATAAAGTCGACATTTCCCATCTGACTGAGACTGAGATCTGATAGGGTCTGAGAAGAAATGGCGAAACAAACTCAGGGGTCAAAGTCTCTTTTAGTCCAGACATAGTCTTGGTCAGATCATGTCAGGACCATGTAGATCCGTGTCTGAAATGGTCTTTTGAGGAAAGAACCACACAATTTTGAGTGGACCTGTCCAGTCAGTGCAAGCATTTGTCAGTAAACGTGTAGCTCAACTCAGGATTTAAGGAGCTCAACGACTCGACGAACAATTCCAAAGAAAGGACATTTGGGTAGGCCACATAAAGTACTCAAAATACCAGACCATCATTGAGAACTACCATCATTGAGACTACGTGAGAAAAAGGACTGTACCTGACCATCATTGAGACTACGTGAGAAAAAGGACTGTACATAGAAATCATTATGTGGAAAATATAGTATTGAGGCATATTTTATGCCTAGGCTATTCACACCTGTGGACTACGGACTACGGGCGTGTAACGCAAATAAATAAATTTTGAATATGGCGGTCAATTTTGGGGGCAAATTAGAACATTTAAAAAAAGAATTGTTTTTTTTTTTAATGTACCGCGTGACATATCAAATGAAAGGGCCTATTTGGATTTCAGATATATATAAATAGGGTGTATCTATTCAAATTCGAAATAAGAAGAGATACACATATACATATAGGTGGTAAAGAAACCATGGAAACGATATTTTTTTTTTATCAGTAAATTATTAAAAAAAAATATATATATATTACTTGTTATGATGATTACTTATCAAAATTCACCGCGCTCGTGCCGCGACCGTCGTCGCCGCGTCCGGGTGGGTCATTCATAGAATAAGTAAAGTTTTAGAAAATCCAACGTCTCAAGCAATTTTAAAATTATAATAATTATGTAAAAATTAAAACACTTAAGTAAATTTATTTCTTTTCGCTGCTTTGGCTTTTTTATGGCTTACTCCACTAATCCCCCCTGAGAGAATCCCCCTCAAAGGGGAAAAAAGAACCCTAATTTAAAAAATAATCACTTTCAGGGGCTTTTTTTTTTTTTCAATTCTAGTTTTCCCCCCTAAGCGGGATTATCAGGGGTGAATTCTAGACTGTTTTTATAGATTCCACTTTTCCTCCTAAGGGGGAATTTCAGGGGGGATTTGTGGAATAAGCCCTTTTTTACCACCTATATAGATGGTCCTCTTAAAATATTTCGTGTATGAATATATAGATACACCTTATATAATTTTTAATTTTTGTTAGATAATAGATGAAAATTGACCATTCCCCGGCCTTAACTCCGAAACTACCGGTCCTAAAAATAGAAAAAATTACAGAAAATAGTTCTTTACTTATAGATTACAGGAAACGCTATAGGAAGTCTATGATCTCAATATAACATGGTAAATCTCTCAATATTGTGCGTAAAAACTTACATTTGCAGTTGGAATGTATGGAAGAGCTTGTATTTCAACTACAATGCTTAGTTTGTTCTTGGGATAATTTCGTCCAACTCCGGAATCCTTAATTGTGTGTGGTCAGACACGCACTTGGCCGGTTTTTTTTATTTATTTACGCTGTTTGATATATATTTTTATGCTCATCACAGGTTGGCAATTTCAGATCCTACATATGTATTGGCAGAGTTTGGCCAACGAAAGCTGACCACGAATAATTTTCTAAACTTTTAGTATGGCAACATTTTAGAACTGTCAAAATTGTCACCTAAGACGTGCGAGGAAAGTTGAGCGGTGATCTTTTATGCGCAGAAGTAAGAACATTGACAAACTAATTTCGTTTAGCGCATAACTTTGGTACCGATTATGACCATCCTCAAAGCGAAATATTGTAACGCTAACTTGCTGAACCACCATTGCAATAATTAGCGAATACATAATGATGGTTTAACAGTTCTAAATAAAGACTAGGGGTACTAAAGTTATTATGGTTATGGTTATTATGGATTTTACACGCCTAATTAATCAGCACCTGTCACTACTCCATACAAGTTTAGACGTTATTAAAAACTTGCCTACTAAAATTATGTTAATTTACGTCAAGGGCTGATTAATTTGACAGGACTAAACTAAAATTTATCTTCAGTCCTTTTCTTAAGGAAATAGAAAGAAAAAGATGCACTGAACTTAAATTTAGTTTAGTTTGTGAACAAGGGAATCGGTACCTCTACCTACTTTTTCCGATTCCCTGCAGTGTTTTTCGTCTATGGTGTTTAAGTTTACCTCAAAAAGGTTTGTAGGTACCTACTTTGGACGTGTAGTCTTTTGCGTAAAAGGAGTTACACGTAAGACATTACTACGTAATCGTATTGTGTTGCAGTCTGAAGTGATTAGCATTGAGTTTGACAGAAAAAGGATCCTGACTTCAAGTCTTGCAATCTAGTTAAATGCACGAAATTATGAAAATTGGTTCAAATTACTTCATAATACTTAGCGTTGTTTATTCAAAAGTAATTTATTCATTGCTACACATGCGTTGCGAGTATACACTCAAGTTAATTTGCATTTTACACGGCACGATGCCATTTTAATTATAACGCCATCTGTTATTTTCAATACGCAACAAAGTTGCTTTATTACTGCCAATAGATGGCACTAAATAATTTAAAAATAAACGCAACTCTGCGTGGAATAGTATTATGACGACCTTTATGCCCTTTTGAAAACGTAGAAAAAATTTAATATTGACGTCTCCATTTGAAATAGCACCGTAACTTATTAAAACAAAGTTCATTTTCGTTCCACACGGATGTTTTTCAGTATTTCTTATAGATATTTTACCTTTCATGTGATCTGATGTGTCTGCCCTCATTATGTCTGTTAAGTAGTGTTCTAGTGACCGCATATTGTCTAATCCGCTTCTTTCCTGCAACAAAACAAAAGAAAAACATTAATTTAAAAAAAAATTGAGAGTCGGAGTGTAAGTGTGCGCAGCAGCTCCACGACCAGATCCCACCGTCGCTCTTTTATTACCGGAATACCAGACGTACGCCAGGGTACCATGCGTACTTGGTTGATATCCCGTCCAGTCGTACTCAGCGCTCGTCCTCCACATTTATTATGCGTACAGCCAAAGTGTGGAACTCTCTGCCAGCGTTTGTGTTCCCTTCCACATATAACCCGTCTGCCTTCAAAGCAAGAGTGAACAGGCATGTTCTGGGCACGCTCGTTCCATCATAGACCTCATTCATCGCTTTCCATCAAGCGAAATTGAAGTCAGGGGCCAATCACTACATAGTATAGTAGTGTGTCGTAGTCGCTTCCCGCTGTCTGTCCCTATGTATGCTTAGATCTTTAAAACTACGATTTAGATGCGTTTTTTTTTATAGAGTGATTAAAGAGGAAGGTTTATATGTATAATACATGCATAATCTAAGTAGAGAAACACTGATAATTTTAGAAGTTTCTAATGTGATGTAAATAAACACATTTTTTTGCGCTTACATTGCAAACGCTGGTTGAATCCTACGAGATAGAACAAAATAATGTACTACAGTATTGTACAACTTAAAAAGGTCTCCAAAAAAGTCCGCGATGGTATATGTCTATCTCTTAGGGATATCCCACAATAACCATTTTTTATCCTTTACTTTTTACGAGAAATAATGGCTTATTTACGAAGCGATTTTAAGCAATACAGCATTAATCCTTATTCAATTAAGTACCTTAAATACATTGTGCATTTAATATAGATCAATATTGCCCTTTACAGCATATAATTTAAATGAATATTTTCGATGATATTACAGATTTAAAATGCAGGGAGGCCGGTACCGCCGCAACCGCTATGGTTGCGGCGGTACCGGCCGGAGAGCCGGCGGATTCTGTAGTATATTTAGTATCAGCATTGCACCCGTGAGAACCAGGGACGGGTCGCTATTTATTAATAAAAAATGCAAAAAAAATATGCATTGGTCTCTGTAGCCCCATGAAACATGAGGCTCCAGGGGCTAGTGTGAATCTGTTCATTCGAGTAATCGAGTCAGGTCAAACGGTCAAACCACGCTGGGGTCGATGCATTTCATTCATTCATTCCTACGACGAATTGAGTAAAAGGGGGAGGGAGGCCCTTTTATGAACTCTCGTGGTCGAAAGCCATGGCTGCTGAGCGTAAAGAAAAGAAAGAAAGAAAATAAGTTTATTGGCGGCAAAAATGACGCAGAGAAAGAACATACTCGTAAACACGAAAATAACTAGTTGGGGGAAATTATGCGCCACATCCACGCAAAACGGCCATCGCTCAGCATAATGCTGCGACCCTATGCGAGACAGAGCCCCAGCGCTGGTTTTCAGCGACAGCCGGCGCTGACGTGATGACGTCACCTGGTGTAGCATATAATGAGACAAAAATAAGAAATAAAATAAATAAAATACTTCTAAAAGTTTTAATAAATATAATATGTAATATGTGCAGACGCCAGCATATCAAGCTACTACAATCTGTCAAATTTCTTTAAAAGATTTTCAACTTTATCGCTACAGTATAAGGTTCAAGGTTGATTGCGTAAATTTGACAGTTTCGGGTAGCTTGACCTGCTGGCGTCTGTACATTAGTAAAATTATTTAAAAAACTTTTTGTTTTAATGTGGAGTTCTCGGTTCGATTCTCAGCTCGGTTAGAGTTCTTGGGTGTTCCATTAAGAAACGCCCAGGAGCAGCCAGGAGTCTGTATTTTTACCCAGTAATACGGCAATAGGTCCAGGCCCTGACTATATGAAATTTATCATAACTGGCGAAATGTTGGTTTGAATTTTTGTAAGAAAGCCGAACCAAAGCCGGTTTAAACTTACTTACAATAAGGAAAAAAATATTAACAAAAAAAAAAAAAAAATTACTGCTTTTAACACCAGTAACGTCAAGCCGGAATCGCTATAAGGATGAAGCCTGGGTAAAAAAAAAAAATGAAAAACTGTTTAGTCCGTCAATCTATAATACAAAAATGAATCGCAAAATGTGTTGGTAAGCGCATAACTCAACAACGCCTGGACCAATTTTACCAATTCTTTTTTTTTTATGTTCGTTGAAGTCCAAGGATGGTTTTTACGGCGAGAAAAATTAGGGTAGGGTAGAGTAGGGTAGGTTATGTAGGTAGGTAGGTAGGGTAGTGTAGTGTAGGGTAGGTAGGTAGGTGAGTAGGGTAGTGTAGGTAGGTAGGGTAGTGTAGGTAGGTAGGTAGGGTAGGGTAGGGTAGGGTAGGTAGGTAGGTAGGTAGGTATGTAGATAGGTAGGTAGGTAGGTAGGTAGGTAGGGTAGGTAGGGTAGAATAGTGGAGTTTATACTATAGCTTTTGACAGAACGAAGTCTGTCGGGTCAGCTAGTCAGATAATAAAAAAATATTAGACACGTATTTTTTGCTTTATCATATTAATAAAAAATTACTTAGATAAAACACATTAAACTCCGGGAGTGGGGGCTCGTTACGTCACAGCTCAGTATAAAATCTAATGAGAAGTGACGTCATGCCACATTTGAATTCAATGTATCGCCGTAATATTTTGATTACGTATAAAAAGAAAATATACGTGTCCAATATATTTTAATAATCTACATGACGGACAAAAAAAATTTTTTTAGACATCATCCATATTGTATGAATTTTAAATTTTTATGCAAGGCTGCTTGTACTGAAAATATATAAGGTGTATATCTATTCATACACGAAATATTTTAAGAGAAACATCTAGAACATATATAGGTGGTAAAAAAGCCATGGCAGCGATTTTTTTTTTTTTTTATCTAAGTGTTTTATATTTTTACATAATTTTAAAATTGCTTGAGACATTTTACAAAAAAAAACCTTTATATACTTATTCTATGAATGACCCGCCTGGACGCGGCGACTCAGCAACGGTGGCGGCACGAGCGCGGTGAATTTTGATAATTAATCATCATAATAATTATCAAGTAATTTTAAATTATTTAAATAAACAAGGAAAATAAATAATAAATAATTGAATAATGTAAATATAAAAATAATAATATAATATGTATAAGTGTATTAGTTAATAGTACATTACTTACCGAGGGCTGTAAAAGAAAGAAAGCCCGAAATCGCAGGTATTTGTGACCCGAGCCGCAGGCGAGGGTTGTAAATATGCGATAGAGGGCTTTCTTTTTTACTGCCCGTGATGAGTACACAATTTTACGTCTTCACCTGGCCACAATGCGAGTTTTACTGTACGCGTAGCGTGCGGTAAAACTCACATTATGGCCAGGTGTGACGTAAAAATCATTAATTCATTATTAATCATTGTACAAAAATATTTGCACGCCATGAGAAATGGCAGACATGTCATGAGCCACTCTTATTTCAAGATCTTGCATGCACGTATTTAATTTAATTCAGCAAATGAAATGTATTTATTTCTTTCTTTAATTTTTTAAATAATATACTCAGATTAAAAAAAAAATCTTTTCCATGGCTTCTTTACCACGTATAGGTGTTTCTCTTAAAATATTTCGTGTTTGAATAGATACACCCTGTAAAACTTGATATGTAGCCGTGTGTAATATAAAACATTTCTGACTATCTCTTCGAGATACACAGGCTGTTATGTGTGTGTGTGGCTGTTATGTGTTACATGTGACTTCTTACCAGTATATTTTATGAAAAGACCAAAGCATTATGCCCAACTGATCAAACAATAGGTAGGTTATTAATTTAATTATCTTTTATTGAAACAATATTTTTACACGCTAGGTTTTACGCTTCAAGAGCGTAATAGTTAAAATATGCTAAATATTTTTAATTTCTCATATTACGGCGACGATAATCAACTTTTAATGATTTTATACTGAAGATCACGTCTGAACGAGTAGTGTTAATGATTTGGAAAAAATATATGTTAAATTAGAGCATTTTCTTAATATCTTAATATGTGAATATTTTAGGTTATGTTTATAATACATAGTGAAATTAATTTGTAAAGTTATATCTAACACGGATGAAAAACTGAGAATCACGTAAAATCTATCAAGTGCAATTTTATGAAAACTTCACCTTTTTTTTTTTTATTCTACTATGAGTTTGCTCTTGACTTTAGTCTAGGTCTGGATGATAGAGACAAAGTCTACGATGGAGTGAGCTTACCCAGAAGAAGCCTGTTCACTCTCACTTTGATTAGATTAGGGTTGTATGCGTTCGAAAACACAGACGCAGGCAGAGAGTTCCACTCCTTTGCTGTGCGCATTATAAAAGACGTTTGAAAACGCTTAGTGCGAGTTGGTGGAATATCAACTAGGTAGGGGTGGTAACTTGCAGTGCGTCTAGATGTCCGATGGTAGAAGGGGGCCGGTGGAATGAGGTAATAATAATTTTTAAAGGTAATTTAATTATTGACCTTTTAGTATACGTGTTTTATTAAAATACCTTTTGTTTTATGTATAATAAATTAATGATGCGTCTTATTTGGGACAGCGCTCCTGGATGGGCGAGTCCTAATACTGGCTGGACGTATGACGCGTTGCGTGATCTCAGTACAGAACACGCAAGCTAACCGCTCAAGGTCACTGGCATATATCTGGGCCGTAAGGAGCCTTACATCACCACTGCTTTCAAAAGGATGAAGGAAAACATCGTTAGGAAACCAGCACGGCCTAGAACCAAACATTCGAAGACATTGTGACATCTATATCCACCCACACTGGGCATGCGTGGTTGTTTATGGCCTTCGGATCCCTCTCGAAGATATAAGGAGGCCTGTGTTGACGTCAAAAATGTAACATAATTTACGTCACACCTGACCATAATGTGCATTACCTATGGCCAGGTGAAGACGTAAAATTGTGTTCTCACCACGGGCAATAAAAAAGAAAGCCCTCTATCGCATACATATTTACAACCCTCGTCTGCGGCTCGGGTCACAAATACCTGCGATTTCGGGCTTTCTTTCTTTTACAGCCCTTGGTAAGTAATGTACTATTACGTCACACCTGGCCACAATGTGAGTTTAACCGCACGCTACGCGTACAGTAAAACTCGCATTGTGGCTAGGTGAAGACGTAAAATTGTGTACTCACCACGGGCAGTAAAAAAGAAAGCCCTCTGTCGCATATTTACAACCCTCGGCTGCGGCTCGGGTCACAAATACCTGCGATTTCGGGCTTTCTTTCTTTTACAGCCCTTGGTAAGTAATGTACTATAAATGACTGGTCTAGTCAAAAGCCTAATACGCGAATTTATTATTTTATAAGGTGTATCTATTCAAACACGAAATATTTTAAGAGATACACCTATAGATGGTAAAAAAGCCATGGAAATGATTTATTTTAAATCTGAGTATATAGATGTTTCTCTTAAAATATTTGAATAGATACACCTTATATATACCTAAACGCATAAGATTGGCATAAGATGAGCGATGGTCCGTTTCCTTGAACCTGCCCCTTTCGCTCCTATAACCCGATGTTTTCAAAGTGGTCAGATGTCCGCGGCCGTGATAGTACCTACCCCGCAAAAGAAAAAGATTATATTCTTGTTCAAAAACCACAGAGGAAATCTTAAACTTAGTAGAGAGTGAAGATAATCCAAAACAATCGAATCAAGTAATTTTGGCTCGTATACGTGGGCGATAGGAAGAACAGTGACCGATTCAATAATTTCTAAGTACTCGGTGTAGTTCCAAAAGTGACCACGGCCACAGGGCAAAAAACTAAATGTAATAATTTTCAGGTAATCCAAGATGGCTACTCGGTAACGCATTATAAAAAATTAAAAGGCAATTTCCTAAAGTTTTGATTTATTTCGTCATAAAAAAGTATGTAGGTAATAAAAAAAATACGTTTTCAGTTTCATGTTATTAAAAGTCTTGAATACAACCAATCGTGTTTCGATTCAGCAAGACTAAACTAATTACGATTGGCCGCTTTTGTTAATAATTCAGTTTTTGGTTAATGAAAACTAGAACATTTTCTCGACCCAATTTGAATTTGGAATCGCATTGCGTTGACCTTTCGCCCTGTAAGCTCCTGTGCAATGTTTTAAAAAGAACTAGAATATTAAATTTTTCTTTCACATCAAAGCAAACCTAACCCCATTGAAACAGGGTTGATTTTCTTTTTCCATTAAAACCTTTGTATGTTTACTTTGTATAATTAATTTGCGACTTTATAGCGTGGGCTGTAAGATTCAATTTAACTTGTGCCTTCGTCCGCGTTATGGCGCAATGCTGTACTGACGTCACACTGCGTAGCGGGAAAATAGGTCAGTAGGTTTACAGTATGGCTTTGTCACCAGTTAAGTAAGACCCCTGTTGCAACGAAATTACTAAACACAAGAGGTCTTTGTAAAGTGGCCGTCTTTTTTTTTTTGTAATGGCGCCTGAATGATTGATTCCATATTGATTATTTGAATAAAGAATGAAAATTCTATGGAAAAGCTTTGCCGAAGTATGTTTTCTTACAACTTCAGCGGAAATTCTGTAGGTATATACTTTGATTTAAATGGTTTGAAACAACAATAATTGCCATCGCATGACATATGTATGTAGGTATGTCATCTCTCGGTACCAACATGATAATTTCATTGAATAAATTATCTTCCCCTATTCATGAATGTAATATAGGAAACAACTGTTGCTGTCTCGTTCTATTGTGTGCAAAATGACAGCGACAGACATATTTAGCGTTAGGAGTCGCGTTTTCATCGAGGATACATAATTGCCTACGACTTGTCACCTTGGAATGAATATTTCTCAGCGTTTTCTCCAATGCGGGGCTAAAATATCGGTATTTTCTATGAAAAATGAAAAACTAGATTGGAACCTTCTTTTAAGCAGATAACCGTGTTATATCAAGTGTAATATCATTAAATGTGTGTTATCAAGGCAATGTTATAAAATGGCCTCCACGAATGGCCAAACCAAAAAAATAAAACCGGCCAAGTGCGTGTCGGACCACACAATAAAGGGTTCCGCAGCTGGGATGAATTTATCCCAAGAACAAACTTATTACCGTAGTTGAAAAACAAGTTCTCCGATAAATTCCAACTGCAAATGTAAGTTTGTACGCACAATATTGAGACGATTTACCGTGTTATTTTAAAACCATAGACTTCATAAAGGTTCGGTGACGATGACGCGAGTTCCATGATTTTTGTTCACCCAAAAAGAACAGTATATACCTACACAGTATAGGTACATATAGCTCATGGAAAGCGTTCGGTGACGATCGCGAACCCATAAGTTTTTCCCCTACCAAAAACAGCTCAAAGCGCCTAAAGAAGATTCCACCTCAAAAAAAAAAAAAACAAGGCAGTCTTTGGGAACTGCCCATAGAAGTGAAAACTAAGTAACTTCTGAATTATATTTTCGCCGTCGTGCCATTTAATTATTAAGGCCCCTCGCCCACGGCGAATTTTTGCAGCGATGCTGTCGCGCGTTTACAAAACGCGCGACAGCATCGCTACTAACGCGCGTTAGTCGCATTTGCAACGCACTACAGAAGTTATGCCAACGCGCTCCAGTAACGATGCAAACGCGCGACCGTGTCGGACGACATCGGGGAGAGAACGGAGGGAGGGTGGCACGTGAGTGGAGAACTGAGCATCAGTGCAACTGTGGCATTTTTGTGCCGTTACTGAATCGCGTTTGCATCGCGACATAAGCGCGACAGTATCGCGTTTGCATCGTGACTGAGAATCGTGGTGGGCGAGAGAGCAAACAGCTAGCGGCCGCATCGCGGCTGTATCGATGCGAACGCGCGACAGCATCGCTACAAAAAGTCGCCGTGGGCGAGGGGCCTAATTTCGAGCGTTCGATGACGATGACGCCAGCTCCATGATTTTTGTTCACCCAAAAAGTGCTCAACGCGCCTAAAGAAGTTTTAAAAAATTACCTCTTTATAATATTAGTATAGATTAATTAGTAACAAGCAACATAATTAAAGCCTTCAACAACCTACGAGACCCCAAACTTACTCAAGAACTCCCTAATTACACTGTTTCGTTATACAGCCTAATCGTGTATATACAGGCCGCTCCTAATCATGGATATACAGAGTGCTCTTAATCGTGGATATACAGGCTGCTCTAAGTAGGTCACCCCTAAGTATGTAGGGCACTGCGGATGTTGCAAAATGTATGGAAAGTGATGAGACCACAGAATTTTGTACTTAATTTAAGTTTTGGGGGAATCTTTACCGTATTTAATGAGTTCCAAAGCGCTTTTGTTATCGTATACTTTATGGAAGATGATATTTTGACACTTAAACTTTAAATAGCAGACTATATAGCAGCGTTTTACTTCATATTTTATACCCAAAGTCTCTAATTCAGATAATTTATGTAAACAAAGTAATGTCAAGAAATGTCACTGTCAAAATGACAAGACAGTGTTCAAAATAATTTATCTTTTTTTTTTTTTGTAAATAATAATCTATTAAATTAAAGTGAATTAATTATAAGAACTATGCAAACAAAATACCGTTGCCAAACAATGTTTTATGTAGTGTTTCGGAGACGCGGCCTATGATCGTCATAATCAGCCCTTTTAAGTTCACTGCTAAACGTAGGCCTCCCAAAATCGATTTCCACTCAAAACAGTTTTCATCCAAAATGTGGCTAGATATGCTACTTACAATATGAATCTATGAATGAGAGTTGTAATATTAATGTTGTTGAAGATGTAATAATTTGAAAATGTTTGGATCTCCTGCATTGTTACCAGTATCATAAAATATTTTATACCAGAAAATCTCCTTTTTTTTATAACTTTGTTTAAAACTGAAAATTTATAAAAATAATTACGGTATGATTATTTTTTAATTATTATTTCTTAAAATCAGTACTTAAAAGAAAATGGAACCTTTTTTTTTCACAATTTTTTTGCGAAATATCAATGTGGTCGCAACTGACATTTCGCAAAAAAAATTGTAATCTGCTAAATTCATAATGGTCGATCATTGGTCGGTCAAAGGTCTCGTAATAGAATTGTATTACAATGGCATTTTGAACATTTACTCATGCCAGATTTCATTTATATATATTTTTACATATTATTTATTAGTGTTATAAGCAATCTGAAGTAGTAGGAAGTTTCATTTGTCTTTACGTACGAGATTACCAATTCTTTCAATGGAGTGTCAGTGGCTTACCATTGGAAAGTCATAATGACGCCATCAGGGCTTGTTAATGTTACCAAATAACAAAATAATAACCGTTACGTAACGATAAATTTCAATGTTATACCTACTAACGTTACAAAAATTTAACGTTACTTGATAACATTACCAGTAATATAACGTTAATTAACATTAACAAAAATACGATAGCTAACGTTAATTTAGCTACATTGCCGTTCTGTGGGTAAGAATCAGGCAGATTCAGGCAACGTTTTGATCGGCACGGCATCAGAGAGGCGCGAGGGTGGGCCCCGCCGCGCCGCACGCCTCAGGCCTCACTACTTACATCTCACCCGTTTAAAATAACGATAAAATTAATAGTCGCATAAACAACGTTAAACCGATTACCGCTATTTTAATAATAACCGAAAATTTACCGGTATTTAAAGCCTGGACGCCATTATACAGGGTGTTTGGCAGAACGTTGAACATACGAAAATGGTGGATAGGTGGGGTCATCTGCTACTTACTCAGGCCTAATTTATTTGGCCCTGGCCCCCTGGATATTAAAAAAAAAAATTTTTTGCTTTCTTCTAGTTTCACCACTTTCTTAACTTTAAAGTGTAATTTGTATTAAAAATGGGTAAAACAGGCAATATTTTTATTTATTACATCTTTCTGTAAGTTTGAGGAGTCATAACTTTTTTTCTAGCTAACATCTGAATAAAGCAATAATTTTATAAGAATCTGCCAATATTAAAGATAAAAAAATAAACTAAAATATTGCCTGTTTTACCCATTTTTAATAAAAAAATACACTTTAAAGTTAAGAAAGTGGTGAAACTAAAAGAAAGCAAACAAATTTTTTTTTTATATTCAGGGGGCCAGGGCCAAATAAATTAGGGCTGAGTAAGTAGCAGATGACCCCACCTATCCACCATTTTCGTATGTTCAACGTTCTGCCAAACACCCTGTATTAGTAGATTACCAAACTTGTCAAAATCAACAATTATGAAATCGATGATAGACCATTCTGACACTATTGTAATAGCAGACTTGAGGACCTGTTAGTTTTCTAATAATAGTGAATAGTGATGAATGACTATGTAACGAGAATAAATACAAAGAGAGACTCGGGAAATGGGACAGAAATAGGAAACTGTATCGACAGACAGATCCTGTAATGATTATCCTTTGACAGCTTAGTTAAAATAAGCGGAGTATTAAGAACGCTGTCTCGGGTCTACTCCATAAAAAAAATATTATCTCGTGACTGAGAAGAAATTATGAAAAACGGCTCAATCAGCTGCCTCGGTAAGTGTGTCTAGAATTTTCTAATACCTTTTATAAAGTTTCATATTGAGACACGAAGCAACAAAATTCGATCTAAAGAAAAACGGCCACATTCCTCTAGATAGTATTTTGTTGCTTCGTTTCTCAATATGAAACCTTATAAAACGTATTAGAAAATTCTAGACACCCTTACCGTGGCAGCTGATTGAGCCGTTTTTCATAATTCCTTCTCAGGCACGAGATAATATTTTGTGCTTGAAGTATTAAATAACGTTATCATTAACTAAAGATGTTTATTTTGAAACTGGTATAATGGATACTCGTCGCGCAACGCGGTGCGATCAGTGAGGCTGAACACAGTAGTAGGTACCTATCAGCTGTGCGCTCGCCCATTGATATTATTACGAATAGATTGTATCCATATTTTGCTGATTTCAAGTAGGACCAAAAAAAAGTATTGAACAAACTATGGAAATGTGTTCTATTACCTACAGATACTGAACCACCATAAACAAATTGCGGGCCTATTCCACAAATCCCCCCTGAAAATCCCCCTTAGGAGGAAAAGTGGAATCTTCATTAACAGGTATTTATATTGAGGAAGTGTGTAAATTTACCAAATCTCACCCTGAGATGTTTGAAAAACTGGGAGATAAGTGTGAGTTCAAAACTAGATATCCTAATAGATTAATTATTCCTAGAATGAAAACGGAACTATATCGGCGAAGTTGTTATCCTATGTGTATTCAGATTTATAACAAGATCCCTAATCAAATTAAAGAACTTCCAATGATCCGCTTCAGAAGGGCTTTACGCAGTTGGTTAATTGAGAAATCCTTCTATAGTATAAAAGAATTCTTTCAATTTAAATAAAAATGATCTAATTTTATACCTACCAAAAATTTGCATGTCATTATGTTATGATTAAATATGTTAAGCTACATTATACTACCACTATTAAGAACTATTGTAACCATATTTATCTGCAAATAAATCTTTAACTTTGACTTTTTTTTTACTTTGACTGAAAACAGTCTAGAATTCAGCCCTGATAATCCCGCTAAGGGGAGAAAACTAGATTTGAAAAAACAATAAATAACTTATTCCAAGATCCCCTTAAAGTGATTTTTTTACATTAGGGATCAGTTTTTTCCACTGAGGGGGATTCTCTCAGGGGGGATTAGTGGAATAAGCCAAAATGCGCACTGGTTAAAAACTTATCCTGTATACTCTTTGCCTTAATAACAATTTACATAAATAGGACAATCTCTATCATCATGTCAGTCAGATAAGATTTTATTTCCTATAGCTGATAATGATGTTTTCATACATTTTAGTTATTGTCTGCGCCATTTCGTCTATTAAATTGATTACGCATTTCATTCTAACACAATGATAATATCGCACCCCCGGTGCAACACTGTCACTTATGCAAAAAGTAACTTTTTCAGGAAAAGTATTTTAAACTTAAGTATCCTATCCTATACATAGTTGATGGCACTTCCTGATTTAGGGAAGATGAATAGGTTATATCCTGACGTGTTCTTTTAAGTTTATAATAAAATAAATGAAACCAAATAATTAAAATTAATACACTTCTCCTGAAGCATAAGTATTTTATAGTTTGCATAAGTGACAGTGTTGCACCGGGGGTGCGAATATATAGATCGATAGATAAAACATTTATTCAGTGCACACAAAAGACTTAGGTAGCACAACACTCAAGAGCACAAACGATAAAAAAAAAACATGAATATTATAAAAACAGGGTGCCAATATACAAAAGGAAAAACACAGAAATAGTGTGATAGTATGACATAATTCAATTAGAATGATAACAAATATACGAGGTGCGGTGTACCTACGTCTCAAGGTTGCACCAAATGGGAGTCCAGCTCAGCATGTGTCAGGCAAATATACCTGACGCCAGGGCTTTAAATACCGGTAAATTTTCATAACGTTACCGTTTATTGACCGAGGTAACGTTATATTAGAATAACGGTAATCGATGTAACGTTATTTATTCCACATTTTATTTTATCGTTATTTAAAACGGGTGAGATGTAAGAAGTGGGACCTGAGGCGCGCGGCGGCAGCCCACCCTCGCGCCTCGCTGATGCCGTGCCGATCAAAATTTTACCTGAATCTGCCTGATTCTTACCTACAGTACGGCAACGTAGCTAAATTAACAACTTAGATAATGTTATCAACTAACGTTACATTTTTGTAACGTTAGTAAGGTATAACATTGAAATTTAACGTTACGTAACGGTTATTATTTTGTTATTTGGTAACGTTAACGAGCCCTGCCTGACGCTGATATTCTGCTGGATCCCTGCAGTGGCATACGGACTTCGAGCTGAATATAATATATTCAGCTCGAAGTCCGTATGCCATTTATAATATTATATTATTAATATTTATTAATATTATATTATTTAGTATGTAATTTTATATTATAAAATTGGTTTTGTGATTGTGACAGTGATAACATTATGCAAGTATACCCGCAACTATAGATTCTACAGTAAGTTAATGAAGACATTTTACACATAGTAAAACTCAACATAGATCGCTCAATTTCGAGGAACCAATCCTGTCATTTCTTCCCCCCTCCCATCCAATCCTACTTCATTCACTGTCTGAGAACGGCCGTGACTCCACATAGCTTTCCCCGCTCACGAATTATGTGAAAAGTGAAGATAGGGACATATAGTGGACCTAATTGGTGATGTTCTTCAGATAGGTCAGGTGCGTAGCACTCGCAACCGGCGTGCGAGTATGACCAGATGTATGAATGTAAACGAAACAAAAGGGGTATATGTATATGGAGCGTATCAGGAGGCGTTCTATAATTTCTGCCTACCCGTATGACGAAGGCGTGAATTTATATATGTATGTAGGTATGTAAAATAAAAGAAGTTATTAAACTTGCCTTCACAGAAAAGCCTATGACACACTCCTAACAAGCAAACTTTGAAACTGACAAGATCCACAATGTAGCCAATCGCAGAGCGCGACGCGGGAAATTAGGTTAGGTTAGCTATTCAAAAATAGAACGGAACCAAGTCGGAAGTTGTTACTTTTTTTTTTAAGTTGGAGTTATTGTCGTTTTGCCTTTTTTGTTTTCTTTTCTTACGTTTTTCATTTACATATATTGGCTTTTAGCAATGAGGTTTTATTTTCTTATCTTGAAATATGTATCTCGAGCCTAGTTACATAATAATGGGTCTGTGTGCTATACTATACTCATAACGAGTATAGTATAGCACACAGACCCATTAAGTTATTTCCTATGTTATTTGGAGTCAAAGACGTCTCACAATCTACTTTTTTTTTTTTTTTTACTAACTGACAACGCACATCCTAAACGGCTGGGATATACAACATGTCCCGAAATTAACGCACACCACCAAACATCCTAATTAGAATATTATGTTATAATCATAATACATACACTGAATTTTTATTATTATGAATTAAACATTGATTATTTATTAAATTAGTTGTACTGTTTGTGGGAGAAAATTTTGGTCACATTACAAATCTACGCACGCATACAGTCGCACTTATGGGTCTAGCGTAGTAGGTACTACATCCAATTTAGTATTTTTTTTTTTACTGTACAACGGAAGTGTGACTGTATAATTTCGTCGTCATCATCATTTCACCCGTGTTGGGAATCGAACCCCAACACCACACCTCGGCGTGATCAACGCGTCATCGGAAGCTGAGGGGCGGCGCAGTGGCGACACGGCTCGGCTCCCGACGGCACTCGCTTCCACGGACTCCACCGCGACGTACGAAATTCCTCTCTAATTATATTATTAACTGTTTGTCCAGGAAAGTTCACTATTTGTAATAATCACGGCATTGAACCATTGCCTATTTTATACAGTCCACTTTTCATTTGGTCCCCGCGCTAACATTGGTCCTTCGAGCCGGATCAATGTGATTGTATAATTTCGTCATCATCATCGTTTCACCCAAAAGACGTCCACTGCCGGACGAAGGCCTCCCCCAAAGACAGCCACCGCTTTATTTTAAATAAATGCTTTGACTTTGAGTCTACTCTAAGCAATTTCGCTTGCGACCACTAGAACAACATAACAGTCTGCTATTTCCTTAGTAAATAAAACCCATCATAATCCTTATAATATTCCCACTGCTGGGATACAGGACTCCTCTCTGTAATCAACTACGCGGGCCCAGTCTGGGTTGGTAGACGTCACAAAGGAATTAACCCATTATGGCTAAAAAGGGCAGATAACATTAGCTCTTTTAAAATATCAAGTACCAGACAGTTTTGTCGAAACATACCTGTTTGTTCTCCTTATCTCCTTATCAGCCACTATCATAAACCTCTTATCATAGCCCAGATGATCTCTCAAAGTATTATCTGTTTCCTACTCTCATAGTAGGTTGATATACCCACTGCAACTCGCAATTGTTATAACAAAATAGAGTGTGAAATAATCTTTTGGCATTTTCAAAATAATTCAAACTTCAAATAAACCAATCACAGGCACTTTTGAACTGACGAGGGATTGGTCAGTCAGAAAGATGAAGCTAGTTGCCCATTCCAAAGCGTAGTAGGTTCCTATGGAGAAGAACGGGCAAGAAATTCCACGGACATTCTTTTAAATCAAAGTATGTTTACAAAGTAAGAGCTGTATTTCTGAATAAATAATGGTTATTATTCAGAAATACAGCTCTTCGACAAATTAATTAAAACGTTTGCAGATATACCCTTCATTTTAAGTCATAAATCATTTACTTCGGAACAATATACATTGTGTAGAATTTTTGTAAAATAAAACAGTACCATCCAAATATAACAAACATGTCCATGATAATTAAAATAACAAATTCAACACATTATAATAATCCACATTAAATTTAATATAATTAATAATACAATAAAACAAATAAAAACGAAAATCAAATTATTATAAAAAGATCAAGATTTTGACAGCTGTCATATTGCAAGAACCCCGGAAGTGGCGGGAAGACTTTATTGTTATTGTGGCACGACTGACAGGACTCATTTCCTTTGAAACTGTCGCACGTGACAGGCTTTTGTTTACCAATGTCAAGTCGTAATTTAGGCTAAGCGTATGCTGAGACGCAGATCCACGCAACGCAGGGCAGAGCAGATTTTGTAATGCATGAAAGTACTGACAGCTGCGTTCGCTGCGGTGCAGGCACGTGCGACGCATACATGTGTCTGTCCTGCTCTGCGTCTCGTTGTAGTACCGGCCAGTGTTGCCAACCCTACTGTTTTCACATTGATGAAAAAAAATTGTTTTGAACACCTAACAACTACAACAATAAAGTTGGCCTGCAGTGTTGTATATACGTGTAGGAGGGCTTAGGTCTCTCTTTGCGTATTTGGCGCGTCTCAATAATATCTTCGTGTCACTATTCTTCGAAAGATTTGATGTTTTTGTGACTAGTAGAGCACCAAGTAGGGCATGCAATATCGGAAGGTTTTCAATTCCGGAACTAAGTTCCAATACTGGAGATCTGATTCTGGAATTCCGGAACTGGTTCCGGAACAGGTAACTTTTAATGTTTGTTTCAAATCAAACAAGATTTATAATATATATCAGTCTTTGAATCATTTTTAGTAAAAATTAAACTTCTTTCTCCCTTATTACTATAATTAAACATTGGCCGTCTAGCGGCTTGTGGAAAGGTCCACAGACTAGTTTGGTTGCGTTTAGATAAAATAATAAACAAAATATCAAAAAATTATGAATATCGAAATTCCGATATTACTCCTCTCAATTCCGGAATTGAAATATCAGAAAAATTGTTACGGAATTCCGGAATTCCGGAATGCATGCTCTAGCACCAAGACGACCTGTGTAAAAGTGCCTCTCCCAACCTTTCGGATCAATAATAGCGCAAGCGTTAAGATGTCTCTTGAGCGCCGGTCTCCAGAGCGGAATGATGTGGTGGCATCAACAACGCCACATGCGAACTACGCATCAAAGCCATGACGTCACAAATCCTGCATCGCGCAATCAGAGTTTACCGCGCGACTACATATATACAACATCCCGACATCAACCATCGGGCAGTTGCCCACCAGACACAACACCCGTCTAGTCGGAGGATCCTCCCTTTACTATAGATTATGAATGAACTTTACACCCTGTTCCTCTTACCTCTATAAAATAAATAAAATAAAAAATCTGTACTGTGCTGTGCTGCGTCACCTAAGTTTCAGCATACGCTAGCTTTATCGTCTTGTTCTATTTATTTGAAGTCGGCAAATGTGCGTAGATTCTCACATTTCGGAAGTAGAAATTGGTAGAATAAAATTGCCAATACGCAGTGGAGCTGGAGATCAATCGTTGCTCCTCGTCTCTATGAGAAGAGGAACGGAAGGCTAGTCCTTGCGCCATGGCCGAAAATATGATCTGGGGCCCAAGTCTGTTTTTATAAATTCGTCACTCCAACACGATCCCATTGTCATTTTGCTAAAAGTTCGTAATCTGCTAAATTCATAATGGTCGATCATTGGTCGGTGAATGGTCTCGTAATAGAATTGTATTACAATGGCATTTTGAACATTTATTCATGCCAGATTTCATTTATATTATATTTTTACATATTATTTATTAGTGTTATAAGCAATCTGAAGTAGTAGGAAGTTGGAAGTTTAGTAGGAAGTTTCATTTGTCATTATGTACGAGATTACCTACCAATTCTTTCAATGGAGTGTCAGTGGCTGACCATTGACCAAAGTCATAATGACGCCATTATTTTAGTAGATTACCAAACTTGTCAAAATCAACAATTATGAAATCAATGATAGACCATTCTGACACTATTGTAATAGCAGACTTGAGGCCCTGGATGTAATACGTATGTGTACATAGTTCGTCGTTCTCTCATAAAACGAGGTTATGATAGATAAGTGACCAATCTGTCATACGGCTGTCAATGAATTAGGAAAAATACGGATAAGATAAAATAATAAATAACATTATGAGAGTCTGGTAAAAATCACACGGTGTTTTTTTTTTTTATCACCGCTTTGTCTCTGGGTTGGCAACCCATGGTGCCTCTGCTCTCTAAACGTTTATTAGACAAAGTGACCTGTCAATCCACCTGATGTTAGGATTTACATTATTGACAGCATGCATACTTCACTCAAATTTTCACGGTGACATTATTAGAATTCAGTAGTTAGCATAAAATCCAGTTATAGTTGATATTTCTATTTATTTATTTGTCCTTTTTATAGATACCACCGCTACAAACACTGATTAATAGTTGCGTTCCAGTTTGCGATCATTTCTTTGATTTTTATCTCATACCTTGACATTTGAAAAATCATCGAACGTTACCGATGGAGCCAGAACCTTAAAAAGAAAAATTGAATTGAAGGAACCCTTATAGCTTCGCCATTTCCGGCTGTCTGTCTGCCCGTAGCTTAGCTCAGAGACTCTTAGTACCAGAGAGCTGTAATAATTTGGCATGGCTATACCAGTGGCTATACATATTAATCACGCCGACAGTGGTAAAATAAAATATTGTTTTATTTTATTTTTGTAGGTGTCCCCTGGGTAATCGTGATAAATTAATAAAAAAAAAAAAAAACCGACTGCAAAAACATAACAGAAAAGAGAACAAAGTTACACCATATTTCATGCTACACTGAAAAACTTTTTAAGTTGATTTAACCTTTTTTTAACCTATATTTTGGGTTAATATAAATAGCACTTACCGACATGATTTGTTAAATCAACAAATTTTTGTTAAATCAACAAATTTTTTGTTAAATCAACAAATTTTTTGTTAAATCAACAAAATTTTTGTTAAATCAACAAATTTTTTGTTAAATCAACAACATTTTTGCCTGCGATATCAAAATTCTATAGATAATAATGCTTGATTTTTCTTTTCAGTTATGTGTTTGCAGTCGGGGTTTAAGTTGGCAGGTAAATTCTGGCTAGTTTTATCCGCTAGATACCGTTATAATGTTGTTATCAATATGTTTATCAGTAACACAAGAGACAGATTCCATTTTATCTATTTTTTGCGTATCAACGCCCCCTCGTATTCAAATTGTAACCCGATTTCCTACACGCCCTTATTTATTTATTTTTTTAAACTTTGCCCCACACTAGGAATTTCTCCCGTATTGTGGATGCGTTTACAAACATTTAATCTCACATACACAAACAGCCAGACCCGGAACAACTACTTACATGTCATACAAATATTTGTTCCAAGCGGGAATCGAACCCGCGACACGCAGCGCAGCAGTCAAGCCAACTGTGCCGTCGATTAAGAATACCTATTTAATTATGAAGAAAGAAAACAACCTCGAATTCTCAAGTTTCTATTTTATTCTGCGATCTCCCGTTACTATGTTTTCTTTTATATTTAAGATACAACAAATGTCGCAACTAACTTTTTACACTAGGTACTAAATTAAAAGACTAACAAACTAAATATAAAAAAGACAAAAAAGAATACAAAGAAAAACAAAAAGACACATAATAGGCATCGAAGTACTCGTACGCATCGCTGTCATCCAGAAACGTACCCAGAAGACTTGCAAAGTCAGTCAAAAATCATTTATAGCCTAAGTGCATCTCAAGACAATTCCAATAAGCCCAAATACGGCTAGGATACATTGTTTTATTACGGAGTTCCGTTGCCTACCTTCCGGCTTCATCCCTCCCTTGTTCCCTCAATTCCTCATGGATCCCATCATCAGAACTGGATTTTGAAAAAAAATGGGATTGATCTAGAAGTATATATCCTTTCAAATAAAAAAAGAATTTTCCGAATCGGTTCATAAAAGACGGAGTTCTAAGGTAAACAAACAAAAAAAAATAAAAAAAATAACCGAATTGAAAACCTCCTCCTTTTTGTCAAGTCGGTTAAAAAGTCGGTCAAAAACCATTTATAGCCCGAGTGCATCCCATGACAGTAAATTCCAATAAACCCAAACACACTTCCCACCTTTCGGCTTATCATCAGATCAGTTTAATGGTACCATTTTGATCAGAACTATTTATTTAATGGGCTATTTTTTTTATGGGCAGGGCAAATTGCGCGCAGAACAGATGGCCGTTGGGGCCGAAAGGTTCTGGAGTGGCGACCGCGTACCGGAAGACGTAGCGTTGGAAGGCCTCCCACAAAGCCTCCTTATGAAAGCCGCAGGAATCCGCTG
Source organism: Dryobota labecula (assembly GCA_947523025.1). Taxonomy (NCBI): domain Eukaryota; kingdom Metazoa; phylum Arthropoda; class Insecta; order Lepidoptera; family Noctuidae; genus Dryobota; species Dryobota labecula. The sequence goes on from OX383314.1 coordinate 6,458,334, forward strand.
GATGCGAGAAGCACAAAACCGGTCGAGGTGGCGGTGCTTGGGGGAGGCCTATGTCCAGCAGTGGACGTCTTTCGGCTGAAATGATGATGATGAATGATGATTTATTTAAAGCTTCATCATAGTCGCTTAACTGTCTTAATCGAGATATCTTATCGCCACCCGTAAAATACTTATCATTCCGGAATTCCGGTGGCCATCTGTGGTCTTCTTCATCAGATCCACTAGACCAAATGGTACTTTCTGAATGCAAATGCTTGACCAGACCAAGTCTGCTATTTTTATAAATTCGTCACTCCAACACGATCCCATTGTCATTTTGCTAAAAGTTCGTAATCTGCTATATTCATAATGGTCGATCATTGGTCGGTCAATGGTCTCGTAATAGAATTGTATTACAATGGCATTTTGAACATTTATTCATGCCAGATTTCATTTATATATATTTTTACATATTATTTATTAGTGTTATAAGCAATCTGAAGTAGAAGGAAGTTGGAAGTTTAGTAGGAAATTTCATTTGTCATTATGTACGAGATTACCAATTCTTTCAATGGAGTGTCAGTGGCTGACCATTGGAAAGTCATAATGACGCCATTATATTAGTAGATTACCAAACTGGGGGCCAAGTCTACTAATGTACAAACGTTGCAATGGTCTCTTCATTGTGAGTTTTTGACAGATTTGCCATACAAACACTGTCAAATACTCACAATGGCGAGACCATTCTGACACTATTGTAATAGCAGACTTGAGGCCCTGGTCAAAATCAACAATTATGAAATCAATGATAGACCATTCTGACACTATTGTAATAACAGACTTGAGGCCCTGTTAATGAAAATATAAAAATCGCTATATGTATGCCTAAAAAATTTTAGGAGTTTCCTCAATTCCTCATGGATCCCACCATCGGAACTGGATTTTGATTAAATAGAATTTTACGAATCGGTTCATAAACGATGCGACTGGGATATGAGGCAAAAAACATTTTTTTTTTAAACGGGGCAGTCTTTTGGTACTGCCGATAGAAGTGAAAACTACCTTGAAAGCGTTCGGTGACCATGACACTAGTTCCATGATTTTTAAATTTAAATTTAAAAAAAACACCCAAAAAGTACACATATATAAGAAGAAGAAAACAGAAAGAAAAGACGTTTATTTGCGGTAAACATGACGCAAAAAAGAACACAACACAAAAAAAAAATAAGTTTGGGGTAAATATGCGTCACATCCACGCAAAACGGCCATCGCTCAGCATAATGCTGCGACCCTATGCGAGACAGGCTGGTTTTCAGCGACAGCCGGCGTTGACGTGTTATACACAGTAATACATATAGCTCATGGAAAGCGTTCGGTGACGATGACGCGAGTTCCATGATTTTTGTTCACCCAAAAAGTGCACATATTTATACAGTATAGGTACATATAGCTCATGGAAAGCGTTCGGTGACGATGACGCGAGTTCCATGATTTTTGTTCACCCAAAAAGTGCACATATTTATACAGTATAGGTACATATAGCTCATGGAAAGCGTTCGGTGACGATGACGCGAGTTCCATGATTTTTGTTCACCCAAAAAGTGCTCAACGCGCCTAAAGAGTTTTCACTTAAAAAAAAAAAATACAACCGAATTGAAAACCTCCTTTATGTGAAGTCGGTTAAAAATAAAGTTTATTTTTAAGTCAAGTCGTATGACATGACCTCTTCTTTTGAACTGTTGAGTGCCGTGCAAGTTCGAGTAGTGACGAATTTGCATTCATATCGGGTTGACGCACGATAAACATCCTTACTTCGCTGTCTCTAGCTTCAACATGGTTATCGTAACGTGTTTTTCCATAGCCAGCTTTTACAAAACTCATCATCTGCTTCGCCAACTATGTCGGGGTCGGCTTCCAGTCTGCCCGGATACAATTGAATACCAGTATTTTACATAGAGCGACTGCGTATCTGACCTCCACAATTCATTGCAGACAAAATAACACTTTAAATATTTTTTTCTTAAAAAAAAATGTAACTTTTTGTCAATTATGTATTCTATCTGGCGCTTTCATTAAGGCTCCTACAAACAGGCGCGACACGCGACGCGACACTAAAAAACTTCATCATTTGTGGGTGTCACTTTAGATAGAACCGGTGGCATATTTCACAAAATACTTATTGCACAACACGACTTCTTCGGTTTGTCACAGGCGCAGAACTGGGCATACTTGATTCGTGTGTGGTCACTATGGACGTTAGGTATACTTGCACAAGCCTTCAGTTCCGGTATACCGTTCAGGTATACCGCTACGTATGTGGCCGCCATAAGAGACCACTCGTCGCGCGGCACGCAGTGTATTTGAGTCGCGTCTCGTGTCGCGCCTGTTTGTAGGAGCCTTTATGCGTGGGCCGACACGCACTTGGCCGGTTTTTTACAGGGTTCGCCGATATATATCAGCGGATATATATCATGATATATATCAATTGGTTTTTATCTTGATATTTATATCAATTGTTTTTTTCCTGTCTTATGAACTAAAATTTTGGAGATTAATGTTTACCCTGGCAACACGTGGCGAAAAACTACAATTCAGAATAATTGACTTTTTACTTTTTTATGATTACAAATTATTATTAAAATTAGTTAATTTATCTCACAAACAAATGAAGATTATTATAATAATAGGTACTTGTATTTTTAAGTGTTAATTAAAAAATTATTTCTAAAATAAACACTAATTCTTTTGTTACTTTTTTTAAATAAAAAATGTGGTAATTTAACACTTATTTTATTTTACAAATTCCTTTCACATTTTTAAGTGTTTAATCCCCTTACAGAATGAAATTCGCTTCTTTTCTTGGCCTGGATATATATCCGATATATATAAAAAAATCGGGTTTTTGATATTGGTTTTTTACCCAAAACTTGCTCATTCCAATTTCCATTTTTAAAGTAATACCTATCTGTGTTGACAATATTCGGTGCGCTTGCGTCCTAAACATTACGATAACGTGTGTTTGCGCATGATGTCAAGTGCGCTGATAACCTAGATATTGTAGCAATATGTGGTAAGCAGAAGTGGGGAAGATATTTGGAATAATCTTGGAGTGAAGAATTTTAAGCAAGTTTGAAGCGAAAATGAAGGGTATGATCAGTGTTGCCAATTTAGCGACTTTGTCGCTAGAAATGACGACTTTTCGACAAAAAAAGTTTCGACGACAAAAAAGATTTATAGCGACTTATCATCACATCACATCGCACAAGTAAATATTGGTGCCGATTCCCTTGTTCACAAACTAAACTAAATTAAAATTCAGTGCATCTTTTTCTTTCTATTTCATTAAGAAAAGGACAGAAGATAAATTTTAGTTTAGTCCTGTTACAACTTCATTTTTGTTTATTAATAGGCTACCTACGTAATATTACTTTATGGTTTGCGAGTATTCCTGCATCTTCTAGGGGGGGCAGCTGCCCCCCCCCCCTGCCCGTATCTCGCTACGCTATCGGAATGAAGTTGATATTTTAATACAAAAGCAGGATGAGGTTGGCGCAGAAGATTTGTCAGCCATAGAAGTGCTAGATGATATGAAGGAAAAGTTTGTTTACCAGCTTAGTCAGAGGAGAGGGAAAGGCAAACCAAAATGTTAATTTTGGTCTTGGGATAAATTCATTCCATTCCAACTAATACCGTTCATCTTGACCGGTTTTTCCACTCATCTACTTATCATCTGTAATTGATTGAAATCTGAGAAACCCTAACAATAATTCGGCTTATTCCATAAATCCCCCCTGAAAATCCCCCTTAGGAGGAAAAGTGGAATCTGAAAACAGTCTAGAATTCACCCCTGATAATCCCGCTAAGGGGGGAAAGCTAGAATTGAAAAAACAAAAAATAACTTATTCCAAGATCCCCTTAAAGTGATTTTTTTACATTAGGGTTCAGTTTTTTCCACTGAGAGGGATTTTCTCGGGGGGGATTAGTGGAATAAGCCCAATAATTCATATCTCCATACTCTGCACGGATCGACCGACCATGGGGCCCAAGTCTGCTATTTTTATAAATTCGTCACTCCAACACAATCCCATTGTCATTTTGCTAAAAGTTCTTAATCTGCTAAATTCATAATGGTCGATCATTGGTCGGTCAATGGTCTCGTAATAGAATTGTATTACAATGGCATTTTGAACATTTATTCATGCCAGATTTCATTTATATATATTTTTACATATTATTTTTATTAGTGTTATAAGCAATCTGAAGTAGTAGGAAGTTGGAAGTTTAGTAGGAAGTTTCATTTGTCATTATGTACGAGATTACCAATTCTTTCAATGGAGTGTCAGTGGCTGACCATTGGAAAGTCATAATGACGCCATTATATTAGTAGATTACCAAACTTGTCAAAATCAACAATTATGAAATCAATGATAGACCATTCTGACACTATTGTAATAGCAGGGGGCCAAGTCTACTAATGTACAAACGTTGCAATGGTCTCTTCATTGTGAGTTTTTGACAGATTTGCCATACAAACACTGTCAAATACTCACAATCGCGAGACCATTGCAACGTTTTTAAATTAGTAGACTTAGGCCCCAGACTTGAGGCCCAGCTTAGTTACCAATTGAATATTATACAAAATATGATGTAAGTATTTGTACCTCTCTGCTTCTTTGGTCTATAGAGGTCGCAATCGCAACAAGCGCTCCTGCTGAGCATGAGGTCCTTGATTGAACAACCTTATTACAAATTAGAGGGTTATATCCAAGATAAGAATGCTTGGAAACATGCTGGTCCTGCTCCATAGGACAATTTAGAGTCTAGACAAAATCAAACTGGTTGCTAATTTAACTGTATAATTTATAATTTTTATGATATTAATTTTTATTTTCTGTGATTAATCTAAATTTAACTCACACACTTATTATATGTTATTTTTTTTTTTTTTTTTTGGAAAGTCATATACAATGTTTGTAAATATGTGAGCACCATGTACCTATCGCATTTATTAATTTTTCTGTCATTACTTCACTTTTCATTCTTTTTACCAATTGTGGTAAGTAGTTTTTATTTTTTATTCTAGGTACAGCGTCTTCACCTATAAGTATTAATTAATGTATACAAACTATTGTTAACATTTTAAAAGAGTAAGTATGGAGTTTCTTGCCCATTCTTCTCCATACATAACTACCTTTTGGAAGGCGCAACTAGAACCAATTAACTATTCATGTAATTTTTGACGTTCAAAAGTGCATCTTCGTGCCTATTTGAAATAAATGATTTGACTTTGACTTTGATTCGATTCCCAGGTCAGGCAAAATCTTATTAGGTTTTGTCCATCACGAATTTTTCAATAGCAGCTCGGAGTCTGGATTTTTGCCCGGTTGGAGGCAATAGACTCGCCCTCTAAGTATTACATGGGACTTAAACGTAACTGGTGACCGACCCATATTATTATTTAAAGTAATATACCGGCGGAATTTTGATAATTAATCATCATATCAAGTAATTATTTAAACAATATATCCAGATTTAAAAAATAATCGTTTCTATGGCTTCTTTACCACCCGTAGGTGTATCTCTTAAAATATTTCGTGTTTGAATAGATACACTCTTTATATGGCCCGCGATATTATTTTCTTTTCATTGTTTTTTCTGACTTTTTACTTTTCATGTTAAATAGTATATAACCTTCCTCAAGAATTGGGCTATCAAATGCAAAACAAAAAAAAACTTATAAACAATTTTTACCTCTGTATAATATTAGTATATATTAGATATAAACATCTGCGTAAACAAATAAAAAAGTCTTCTCTTCCAAACTTAAACACTGCTTATATTTATTTATTTATTTAAACTTCATGTACAATAGTGGTACATAGGCGGACTTAATGCCACAAGGCATTCTCTACCAGTCAACCTTTGGGTTAAATATAAAAACAGTGGTAGGGTACAAAAATAATGACAAAAATACTAACTTCTTGATTAAGAGAATTTATATAGTTTTATTGATACTAATACACATATACAAATAAAATAAACTAATAGATATTTTAACAAATACCACCTAATAATAATTACTATGACTAGACTATCATTTGAGAGTTATTTAGTCTGACTTAAGTAGTGGTTACGAACTTTTCTTATTACAAACTTTCTGTCCACAAAGCCACTGAAATACTAAAGAACATAAAAAAAAAAAATTGTACCAATAACAAATGAAATATAACGATTTCCACATTGAACTCATAAAACTATAGCCATCTTTCTTCAACGTTGTATGCTCGAGCGAAATGGCGAACATGTTGTTAGCACGTGCGATGACGAAATCAAAATGGCCGACGACCTTGAAAAACTATGAACTGATAAAGAAGAAATTTCCAACTACGAGTTAGTGCACCTATAATAATATTTCCTTTGTAATTTTGGAAAATTGTTTTCGCCATGGGAAAATCCATGAGAAAAATTATTTCGGGTATAAAAAGGAGTGTTTTTGATGTTCAATGTCTCCTTGATCTATATTCTATGTTAGAGGGTTTGGTTTCCGTACTTAGTCCTTAAGATTGACCATTGTGCGTGGGCCATGGCGGCCGTTGGTGGTTATTCCAACCAGCCCACCTCCTTCCAGAAGCTAATCACGTCTCCTGGTCTGTTCAGAACATCGGTAAAGGATCTGGATGCCCCGAGGGTTTCTGTTCTAATCTGGGTGACGCCTGTGCATTCGAAGAGCACATGCGCAACGGTTTCTTCCGCCTCCAAGCAGGCCCTGCACAGAGGGCTGTCCGTTATCCCTATTGTGTTGAAATGTTTGTTTAGCGAGCAGTGTCCCGTCACCAGGCGCAGACCGTTCCAGTCCAGGCGTAAAAAGCGCCTGGTCAGCCTGCCGTCCAAGGATGGCATAGCCTCTCTGGACTGCCTGCAGCCCGCGGTGTCGAGGTCCACCAGTTCTCCGCTTGTGTGTGGGTGAAATCCTGTAACCACCTGCGTAATTGGTTAAAGGGGATGGGTATGATAGGCTCGGGTCCACAGACTGATGTGGTGGATGCCCTTCTTTCTAGTTCGTCAGTTGCGTCGTTACCCAGAGATCCGCTGTGCACTTTTAAGATCCGCTGTGCCCTTTTAAGATCCGCTGTGCCCTTTTAAGATCCGCTGTGGCCTTTTAAGATCCGCTGTGCCCTTTTATCCATTGCAGTGTCACTGTGTTACACTACTACAGATATTTTACATCAAAAATCCGCAGGCACTAATAAATATCGAAGCAATAAAAATCACGGCAGTTCAATTCTTATCGTAGCAATTAAAGTTATCTACCAATCTGGTATAGTGTACTGATAATGGTGCCGATTCCGTTGTTCACAAACTTAACTAAATTTAAGTTCAGTGCATCTTTTTCTTTCTATTTCATTAAGAAAAGGACAGAAGATACATTTTAGTTTAGTCCTGTCTAATTAATCAGCGGTTGACGTAAATTGACGTAATTTTTTTTAGTCGGCAAGTTTTTAATCACGTCTAAACTTGTATGGAGTAGTGACAGGCGCTGATTTGTTGACCATTTTCTATTTTATTAAGTACCTGGTACTTGTTGAAACGCCTACACTATTCTCCCATATCTATTAACACTGTTATTTGAATATATTGCAAAAAAAACAATTATTTTTAAAAGAGTAACCGTGGAGTTTCTTGCCAGCTCTTCTCCATAGGAAACTACTAATTGGAACCGTGCACCAAGCTTCTGTCGTTTCATTAGTGTGCCCATGTAGGTTTATGTAAAATAAAATATTTTGATTTGATTTGATTTGAGTATTTAGTAAAAAAAAAAACTTACTGGTCCTACTTTTCTAATAATAGTCGAAAAATACTGATAAGTTGAATATGAATCTATGAATTCAGCTAACTTACCTTGGACCTTGGATTGGACAATACCTTAAGATTCCTAATTCACTCAGTTTTTCATCATGCTGAGTGGAAGCCTTCTTGTCACAGTCATGACGTGCAGCTGCCGACTATTTTGTTTTGTGCTCGTGATTGGAATGTAGATCTATTTAGTTTTATTTTTTATTTTTCTTATACCATCTAATCAAGTTAATTATATTTTTGTATGCACGTGTTTCTGTGACAAATAAACCTATTTTTCTTTCTTTCTTTCTTTCAGTTTTAAAGACTTTATCACTTTTAACTTTATAGGTAACAGTAGGTAAGTACCTAATTATTCCCCTTAAATCGAGGTTTATCCAAATTAATAGTCAGACAGGAAACTGGATTTTATTTATCGGCCGAGAGCCAAAACGAAAAAATTACTTTGTTTTTCGATAGGTTTTTCTTTGATAAGTAACAGAAATGGTGTGTTATTTATTTAACTTAATTATTATCAATCAATCTGATGTTCCGTATGGTGCCGGACGTAAAGAATAGCACTACCCCATATCCTCCCGTGGGTGTCGTGAAAAGGCGACTAAGGGGCTTACTAGAGAATGGGCAGCAGCGTTCTCTATGCATTTTAACACCATACTGCGATCGCCTGCCAAGCGTGGCGATTATGGCAAATCCCCCCCAATTGGAGAAGGCTTATGTCCAGCAATGGACGTCTTTCGGCTGAAATGGTGATGTTGAATCTGATGTTAGACGTGATAAAAAGCATTTTTCTGCATTTTTATAGTTATTGTAACTACCGATTTATTTTGAATAAATGAATTAAAAGTAAAGACTTGCTGTTGACTTATCGGCCGAAAAAAAAAGTGCCGAGAATGAATATATCAGCCAAAAATTGCCGAAAACCGAAAACAACAACGAAATTCGGTCGGACTCTATTCAATAACCCTGAATAGACGGTAAAAATAGTGAAATATTAACGAGAGCGATAAGATTAATTGTTTCTAGGGAAAACAATGGCTAAAAATATGTAGGTAATTAATGTGTACTACGTGCAGGGCAAACAACAAATTGTTGATTAGTACTAAACTTATTTCCAATTAGGTCCATTAATAAAAAAAATCCTAACAAAAAACCTGTTCGTAGTTAATCAGGGATTACCCAAAGGAAAAACTAAAATAATTCTCCAGAAATATCAATTTCATTCGAGAAAACTATTCTTCCAAAGGAATTCCAAATACAAATTGAAACATAAAGTATCAAGATTGCATTTCTATCCTTCGATTTATTTTTATAACCAAACATCGATCATTTATACTGCACCATACCAGAGTTGCCAGTATAATAAATACATGGTAGTTAAGTAGAAATTTTTCGCGCGCGCAATCTGGGCTCTCGAGCGGCGTCGCACTGCGGTGTGCAAATGTAGGTCAGAGCCAGCCTTGAAAACATGTTATATAGGCCGCCCTGGGTACTACAGAGGCACTTTATGTTATATATATATCTATATAATATCGGAGACAGTCGTTAGCAAAGAATAGAGAAAGATTATAGGTGATTTGATGAAGAGAAAATTGGTTCCTCCATTGCGTCTTTAGTGCAGTTGAAATGTTTTGTACGCCTTCGAAGAAAACAGGCGTCTTCCTATCAATACTGAAGACTTAGATATTATATCGAATTTTACTGTAGGGTCACACTCGTATTGCTGAAATGAAGTTAAAACTATAATACCTTTCATAGAGAAATTAGCAACACGCCCTTGCTTCACACGGTGGAGTAATTACGTAACACACAGTAGCAATGGCTTGCATTTTCAAACAAGAACAAATTTAACATTGTAGTTGAGTAACATGCTCTCCTATACAGATTGTATGGGGGAACATGTTTTTCAACTGCAAATTTAAGTTGGTCGACTATTATTCGTGAACTTGAAAAACCTACTTAGCTGTGATAGTTTTTTTTTTAACTTCGTTATATATACTACTATCGTGAATTTTTTCACCTATGCAAAACTAACCGTTTAGCTGGCAGCGGGGAGGGACACTTGACTCTAACAAAAATTAGCATTTTAAAGCCTAATATTGCAGAAACGGATCCCTTAATCAAAAAATTGTTTTCACAAACCCGCAATATTTTTGAAAGACCCATCCAACAATACCACACACCAAAGTGTAGGCGAAAAAAAAAAGATCCCCACTTTAAATGTACAGGACTCAGGAGATACCCTAAATAACGATATTTTTGTTTTTTCATGATTTTATTTTACGACTTTGTCGGCGTGATTAATAGTATATCCATGCTAAATTATAGCTTTCTAGTACTAAGAGTCTCTGAGCTAAGCTGGGGATGGACAGACGGACAGACGGACAGATGGACGGACGGACGGACATGGAGAAACTATAAGAGTAAAAAGGAGGAGGTTCTAAGTTCGTCGGAAACTTGTTCCCCGATTACTCGAAGACGGCTAGACCGATTCGAAAAATTCTTTTTTTGTTTGAAAGGGTATGCTTTCCAAGTAGTCCCATTGTCATCAGGTCAGGATCTGATGATGGGATCCTGGAGAAATCGAAGGAACTCTTCAAATATTTTAAGCATACCTATAGCGATTTGCGTATTTTTTATAGTAACTCGTGTATTATCTCTCGGAATGCACCATTTGGTGAAGAGGAACTGATGATGAAGACCACAGATGGCCGCTGGAACTACTCAATAATAATTATTTCACGGGTTGCGATTCAATTACTTTAATATGGTGGGTAAGCAGTGCCGGATTAACCACGTAGCAAGAGTAGCAATTGCCCCGCAAATCCAAATCCAAATCTCCAAAAAAAAAAATCTCCAAATCTGGCCACCTCCGCCTAAACGTAATTTTTTTTTTGTGAAACAACACCCTTTCCGACTAAGACAATCCACGTCAGACAATCGGTAACCGATAAAGGTTGACTGGTAGAGAATGCCTTGTGGCATTAAGTCCGCCTATGTACCACTATTGTACATGAAGTTTAAATAAATAAATAAATTATTTCGTTTGCGAAAAATACATATATTTTCTCATTAAATGGAACATAGGAAATTTCGATTCGTGACTTCTAAATATCAATATTATGGGCTGACATTTTTTCAGGGTCTTTATTTTGGCAGGTATATATCTACCCAAGCCGCAGGCGAGAGTGGATAGTTAAGTCGAGGGGTCTGCTTTTCACTTCGATTGCGAGAAAATGAAACAGGCAATAAATATATAACAGTATTTTTTCAATTTTCAACATGTGTCATTCGACTTGTGTACACACGGCTACACATCAAGCTATAAAATTCCAGAATAAGCTGACCTCTCATTATACGGAAATCCTTTACAATGCGAGATCAGCTTATACTGGAAATGTTTAGCTTGATGTGTAGCCGTGTGTACTTATTCGTACTACCAAGTCATACAAACGTTTCTTTGCATTTTTAATTAATGAAAACAACAATTTTATCTGGTTTTATTAAATTAACGATAGAAAACACGGAAATTATATAAATTAAAGCAAATAAAATAAAATAACGACTTTAATCTGCGACGTTTTATTGTGCGTGGGGCTGTTGGACCTGATTAGAAAAAAGGAAAAAAAATACTTTATGCACTAGAGCATAAAAAGAGACTTTATGTCGCCTACACACAACATAAAGACGAGCTTTTAGAGCACGAGAAGTGAAAAACCACTTTTCTTTTATAGACCCCGCCCTCTTTTAATCATAAAATCAATGACAGCCCCCGCGCATCAGTAATACCAAACTAACAAATCGCTATGTACGGAGAGTAGGTCAACCCAGGGTAAGGGCTGGCTTCAATGGCCGAATATAGGGCACCCGGGCGACCGGGTGATACATAGTTTATAAAATTAATAGTTCATTGTCGGGTGTATAATTTAAAATCGATGTTAAGGCCAGCATAATGGCTCGGGCGAGTGAGAGTTTAGATTCCAGCCGTTAATATTTTTTACGTGAAACGACTATTTTAACTAAGTAATATCTACGGAAAGGGAAGGCCTAGACAAGTGACAATCGCTTTCAAAGCGATTCTTATTTCTTCAGACTTTCAACAGGCCTGACATAAGGTTTTCGATAGCGTCCATCCGATACATTTTTGACTGTTCCATCATCGTTATTGGTGCCGATTCCCTTGTTCACAAACTAAACTAAATTTAAGTTCAGTGCATCTTTTTCTTTCTATTTCATTAAGAAAAGGACAGAAGATACATTTTAGTTTAGTCCTGTCAAATTAATCAGCATACAAGTTTAGACGTGATTAAAAACTTGCCGACTAAAATTACGTTAATTTACGTTAAGCGCTGATTAATTTGACAGGACTAAACTAAAATTTATCTTCTGTCCTTTTCTTAATGAAATAGAAAGAAAAAGATGCACTGAACTTAAATTTAGTTTAGTTTGTGAACAAGGGAATCGGCACCATTGCTGATGAAATGTCACGTTGTTTAGGCCCTCAGGGTAGGACATGACACACTTCAATTGATGTTAACTGAAAGCCTCAGGATAGCCCGCGAAATTCAAATTTCCTTACATTTTTTGCAATTTGCTGGTGTCAGGTTGTATGCGGAGTAAAATACGATTCGCGACCTGGTTGGCGTGAAAAAATTATAATTGGGTACTTCCCTTGCACGTAACGTGGGAATGATTTTTTTTTCTCGTCTGTTCCATGGTGTGGGGGAAGGCTGCGCTGACGTTCATTCTCGGAGTCACCAGTATAGAGGTATGAGGAACAGGGTGTAAAGTTCACTCATTCACCATGGAAAAGGCAGGATCCTCCGACCAGTCGGGTGTCGTGCCCGACGGTTGATGTTGGAATCCATACTACTCGTAATATTATAAATGTGAAAGTAACTCTGTCTGTCTGTCTGTATGTTACGTTTTCACGCCTAAGCCGCTGAACCGATCGTCATGAAATTTGGCAGAGATGGAGAAGGATATAGGCTACTTTTTTACGGGATAACCGACATCCACGCGGGCGGAGCCGCGGGAAAAAGCTAGTGTTGTATATATGCTAGTCGCGCGGTAAACTCTGATTGCGCGATGCAGGATTTGTGACGTCAGGTCTTTGATGCGTAGTTCGCATGTGGCGTTGTAGATGCCGCCACAAACGCAATAAACTGTCAAAATCAAAGGTATTGCGATTTATTGACATTTTATGTGTGTAGGATGATGTTTCTTTCTTCCTTTCCTTAAGTACTTATGATCGAAGGTGAGTAGAAAACAGTTTACACAACATTTTAGTGTGCGTCTGTAATATAACTCGGCATTGGCATCGCCACAGTCCTATTGTTCAACAGATTGTTTGTGCACACAACGGACGCAAAAGTGCAAAACTTTATACTTATTGTGTACACATTCGGACGAGAAATGCGGTAAAAATGTCGGTTTGTCGGTTGAAGATATCTTAGAAAAAAAATTCGCAGTCATAAGGACTGCCGACAGAAGTGAAAACATAAAACTTTGGAATTACTGTTCTTTTATGGAAAGCGTTCGGTGACGATGACGCGAGTTCCATGATTTTTGTTCACCCAAAAAGTACACATACATACACAGTATATATATACTTAGCTCATGGAAAGCGTTCGGTGACGATGACGCGAGTTCCATGATTTTTGTTCACCCAAAAAGTTCACATACACAGTATACATATAGCTCATGGAAAGCGTTCGGTGACGATCGCGAACCCATAAGTTTTTCCCGTACCAAAAATCGCTCAACGCGCCTAAAGAAGTTTTTGAAATTGGTAGAAAAATCATAATAAGTAATTGGCAATACTGAGCCGTTGACAAGCATCTTTCTGCTAGACCAGGGATAGGCAAACTACGGCCCGCGAGCCAACTCCGGCCCGCCAACGTCATTTTGACATAAGTGTGTATTGCTCTCAGAAATTATGTTCTGGCGTTCGTGTAGTTACGTTTAGGACCATTGTGAACTATATTCATATAACGTAACCACATTATAATTACTGAAAGATAAAAAATAAACAAGGTTGGTTTATTCATTTATTTTATCTGACCTCTCGCTCGCACTTGTCCCTTAAAGCCGTTGTACACACAGTTTATTTGCCGTGAAAAACTAGGGTGGATTCGCCGTGTGTATAGGCACGGTTCTCAGTGTTGTATGACATCACTATGGAAGTTAAATGCAGCTAAATAACAGTATTTTACATAGAGCGACTCCCTATCTCACCTCTACAACCCAGTTATTAGATAATTAAATTATATTAAATATCATTTATTCTACCGTGTGATGCCGGACGTAAAGAATAGCACTACTCCATTTCCTCCCGTGGGTGTTGTAAAAGGCGACTAAGGGGACTTATTAGAGAATGGGCAGCAGCGTTCTCTATGCATTTTTAACATCATACTGCGATCGCCAACCCGCCTGCCAAGCGTGGCGATTATGGCAAACCCCCCCAATTGGGGGAGGCTTATGTCCAGCAGTGGACGTCTTCCGGCTGAAATGATGATGATGGTTATTTATTTCAGGCAATTATTAAACCCATACCATACAGACACATGCTCTTGAATATCATAGGCATCAACATAATAACACAGAATAATAAAATACTAAAATACAATAACTAAAAATATTTTTTTATTTATATTAGAAAGAAAGAAAGAAAGAAAAAACATGACGCAATACAGAACATAAACACAATAAAAAAATAAGAAAACTATGGGGGAAAAATGCGTCACATCCACGCAAAACGGCTATCGCTCAGCATTATGCTGCGACCCTATGCAAGACAGAACCCCAGCGCTGATTTTCAGCGACAGCCGGCGTTGGTTATATTAAAAATATTTTGTCTCTCTTGCAAGATGGACGGCGCGGTACACAGCTTTTACAATTTAATTCCTACTTTGGGTTACCCTTGTGTAGAATGACACTCTGAGCTTACTTAGCAGCGCGAATAATAATTATTATTATTATCTTGTATATAAAATTCTCGTGTGAGGAGCTCGTGGCTAAGTAATAACAGCCACACGGGTCGGTCCGTCAGGTTAAGCTACGCTTGCCGGGGTTGGTCCGTGGATGGGTGACCATCTTTACATACCGAGACTCCTCCGTGCCTCGGAAAGCACGTTAAGCCGTTGGTCCCGGCTGTCATTCGTGGATCTTTGACAGTCGTTACGGGTCGTCAGAAGCCCAATAGTGACAGCCAGTCTTACCAAGGGTATCGTGTTACCCAGTTACTGGGTTGTGGAGGTCAGATAGGCAGTCGCTCCGTGTAAAATACCGGTATTCAGCTGCATCCGGTTAGACTGGAAGCCGACCCCAACATAGTTGGGAAAAGGCTAGGCAGATTGATTGATATAAAATTCTCGTGTCACAATGTTAGTTACCATACTCTTCCGAAACGGCTTGACCGATTTTTATGAAATTTTATATGCATAATTCAGTAGGTCTGAGAATCGGTTACTATCTATAGTTTTTTTAAGTGTTAGGTAGGTAGGTAGGGAGGGATAGGGTAGGGTAGGTAGGTAGATATTTAGGCTAGTGTAGGGTAGGGTAGGGTAGGATAGGTAGGTAGGTAGGTAGGTAGGTAGGTAGGTAGGGAGGGGTAGGGTAGGGTAGGTAGGTAGATATTTAGGCTAGTGTAGGGTAGGGTAGGGTAGGATAGGTAGGTAGGTAGGTAGGTAGGTAGGTAGGTAGGGAGGGGTAGGGTAGGGTAGGTAGGTAGATATTTAGGCTAGTGTAGGGTAGGGTAGGGTAGGATAGGTAGGTAGGTAGGTAGGTAGGTAGGTAGGTAGGGAGGGGTAGGGTAGGGTAGGTAGGTAGATATTTAGGCTAGTGTAGGGTAGGGTAGGGTAGGATAGGTAGGTAGGTAGGTAGGTAGGGAGGGGTAGGGTAGGTAGGTAGATATTTAGGCTAGTGTAGGGTAGGGTAGGGTAGGATAGGTAGGTAGGTAGGTAGGTAGGTAGGTAGGTAGGGAGGGGTAGGGTAGGGTAGGTAGGTAGATATTTAGGCTAGTGTAGGGTAGGGTAGGGTAGGATAGGTAGGTAGGTAGGTAGGTAGGTAGGTAGGTAGGTAGGGAGGGGTAGGGTAGGGTAGGTAGGTAGATATTTAGGCTAGTGTAGGGTAGGGTAGGGTAGGATAGGTAGGTAGGTAGGTAGGTAGGTAGGTAGGTAGGGAGGGGTAGGGTAGGGTAGGTAGGTAGATATTTAGGCTAGTGTAGGGTAGGGTAGGGTAGGATAGGTAGGTAGGTAGGTAGGTAGGTAGGTAGGTAGGGAGGGGTAGGGTAGGGTAGGTAGGTAGATATTTAGGCTAGTGTAGGGTAGGGTAGGGTAGGATAGGTAGGTAGGTAGGTAGGTAGGTAGGTAGGTAGGTAGGGAGGGGTAGGGTAGGGTAGGTAGGTAGATATTTAGGCTAGTGTAGGGTAGGGTAGGGTAGGATAGGTAGGTAGGTAGGTAGGTAGGTAGGTAGGTAGGGAGGGGTAGGGTAGGGTAGGTAGGTAGATATTTAGGCTAGTGTAGGGTAGGGTAGGGTAGGATAGGTAGGTAGGTAGGTAGGTAGGTAGGTAGGTAGGTAGGTAGGTAGGGTAGGGTAGGGCAGGGTAGGTAGGTAGGAAGGTAGGTAGGTAGGGTAGGGTAGGGTAGAGTAGTGGAGTTTATACTATAGCTTTTGACAGAACGAAGTGTCGGGTTAGCTAGTTTTATTATAATACGATGCCCCGTAGTAAGACTGTTTGTCAGACTTTCGGCCAAAATTCTATAACCCTACTTCATAAGTAATCATCGATACGCCAAATTTACTACACATAATATGTAGGTACCTATTACTTGACGTTTTCGTCACAAACAAATTTGCAACCCCTGACACACCCCTAAACATAATTTTAGCTCCGTCCTTGTCAGGGGTGTATCACACAAGGGTTGATCCAAATATTGGTAAATAGGGCGTTAGTTTCGCATCAGAATCAGCTGATTCGATTGCTGTGATGCGGCCGGATTTAGGCTCGGTGGCAGTAACTTTTCAATTGAGGAGTTTTTCTCTAATAAGTATATATTTAGATTTATATATATGTGGCGGTATTAACAAAGCCACATGCGAACTACGCATCAAAGACCTGACGTCACAAATCCTGCGCCGCGCTATCAGAGTTTACCGCGCGACTAGCATATATACAACATCCCGACATCAACCGTTGGGCAGTTGCCCACCAGACACAATACCCGTCTGGTCGGAGGATCCTCCCTTTACTATAGAGTATGAGTGAACTTTACACCCTGTTCCTCATACTTCGTATACTCGTCTTCACTTAAAATTATTAATTAATGTATACAAAATATTAAGTATGGAGTTTCTTGCCCATTCTTCTCCATACGCAACTACCTTTTGGAGGGGGGCAACTATAATCAATTAATTATTTTTGTATTTTTTGACGTACAAACACGCCTTTTATGTGCCTATTTGAAATAAATGATTTGACTTTGAGTACAGGCGTGATGTTATGTATTTTTCACTTCTCATGCTCTAAAAGTACGCCAATATAGCCCTACGAAGCGGGACTAAAGTGACCACTTTAGTCTCTAGGGAGTGAAAAGTAATTAGTTTTTTAATTTCCTCCATGTGACATAGACAAACTCAAACAGCCAGTACATATACTATTATCTGTGGAGTGTGGACCACCTTCATTGTGAAAATGTTGAGAGTTTTAGTTCCATGGTTTTTCCGTAAAGGTGGCGCCATGTGTTTTAAATTGTTAATCTGTGACTGGTTTAGAAGAAAAAACTGACCGCGAAAATTTTCAGAATATTTGTCGAGTGTAAATTTGTTCGGTTTTAAATAAATTTATTAAGAACGTCCAGTGACAGTGAAGAGTTTGACGTCGAGCAAAGAGCGAAAGACATAATAGATAATCTTTTGCCGCCAAAATTGCGGAATATTTACCTAAAAACTTACGAAAGTTTTATGGACTGGAGGAATAATATTTAATAAATGTTTTTGACTACTTTTCTCGCACTCAAAGTGAAAAGTACAGTTTGCACTTCGAGACTAAAAGCCAATTTAATATACCCTCGGTTTCATTGACTCCCTCGCATGCTCGGGAGTCAAACCACCTTATGGCTTCGTTTAGTCTCTTGATGTAAAATATACTATTATGTGTTACTTAATTTTTTGCGAGATTGTAACATACCTAATTATCTAGTCTCTCTAACCATCTGCATATATTATTTATGTTACTAAAAAAAATCAACAAGAAAAATCTCCTTTCCTATTTATATCATAACAAAACAATAAAATCGTAGCATTATGCTAATTAAAACACCATTGAAAAGATTATGACCAAGGATTATAAAACATAACTGAAAAACTTTAAACAAAGTGATATCAAATTTAATTTGAGCAAACAAAGTCTCTCGCCATCAAAATGGAAAATTTGGCGAGTAACACTTTGACGGCACGGTTGGCGCAATGGTTAAGCGATTGACTGCTTCGTTGCGTGTCGCGGGTTCGATTCCCGCACGGAACAAATCGACGCTTGAAAGGCAATATTGACTAAACGACATGTTGGCAAATTTACACTAGAGCATCTTAAAGTATTTTTCTCCAAAAAAAAAAAGAGAAAACTTTAAATTGGAGTATTTTATATTTTTTTTGTGTATACTACTACTACTAGAAGAGTATACACAAAAAACAGCATTATTATTTTTTATTTTTTTAATCTTTAAAATGCTCTAGTGTAGTTGCCAACATGTCGCTTAGTCAATATTGCCTTTCAAGCGTCGAAATATTTGTATGACCTACAATTAGTTGTTCCGGGTCTGGCTGTTTGTTTATGTGAGATTAAATGTTTGTAAACGCACCCACGATACAGGAGAAATTCCTAGTGTGGGGCAAGGTTTAAAAAAAAAAATTTTTTTTTATCTGTTCGGGTAATCTCCGAAACAGCTGGACCGATTTTGACGGGACTTTCACTGGCAGATAGATAATGTTATAAAGAGTAAATTAGGCTAGTTTTATTTTAGAAAAAGCCACGGGGGCTGCAGCAGTCGAAAATAAGACAGGAGTGCCAAATCATGCCGACGCGAGTTTGTAGCACGGATTACCTATACCCAAAGTCTCAAATACAGATAATTTATGTAAACAAAGGGGATAACATAACAAAAAAATATCTTCGTAATGGTAATTCACATAAAATTGCGAAAAAGAGGTTCCATTTTCTTTTAAGTACTGATTTTAAGAAATGATAATTAAAAAATAATCATACCGTAATTATTTTTATAAATTTTCGGTTTTAAACAAAGTTATTAATAAAAGGAGATTTTCTGGTATAAATTATTTTCCAAATCCAAACATTTTCAAATTTTGTACATCTTCAACAACACTAATATTACAACTCTCATACATAGATTCATATTGTATGTAGCATATCTAGCCACATTTTGGATGAAAGCGGCTGTAAACTGTTTCGATTGGAAATCAATTTTGGGAGGCCTACCTCTAGCACTGAGCTTAAAAGGGCTGATTATAATGATCATATACCGTGTCTCCGACACACTACACAAAACATTGTTTGGCAACGGTATTTTGTTTGCATAGTTCTTATAATTAATTCACTTTAATTTTATCGATGATTATTTACGAAAACATTTAATGATAAAATGTTTTGCACCACTGTCCTGTCATTTTGACAGTGACTTTTGTTGACATTACTTTGTTTATATAAATTATCTGAATTAGAAACTTTGGGTATACATAATACGTCACATAATAACAATGCTCATTTGTTTATCAATTTTTACAATCGTTCTTCATAAAATTTGCTATCGGTCAAATTCTTTCGTTTGATTATAAGATTAGCTTTTTATGAATAACATTTTAATTCTGTATATAAAAATAAGTCGGGTTTTCCTTCCTGACGCTAGAACTCCAGAACGCACGAACCGATTTCCACGGTTTTGCATTCGTTGGAAAGGTCTCGGGCTCCGTGAGGTTTATAGCAACTTTTTTTTTTTTTATTCTTTTTACGAAAAAATTGCGTAGGGTTGAGTAGGGTAGGGTAGGTAGGTAGGTAGGGTAGGGTAGGGTAGGGTAGGGTAGGGTAGGTAGTTAGGTAGGTAGGTAGGTAGGTAGGTAGGTAGGTAGGTAGGTAGGTAGGGTAGGGTAGGGTAGGGTAGGGTAGGTAGGTAGGTAGGTAGGGTAGGGTAGCGTAGGGTAGGGTAGGTAGGTAGGGTAGGGTAGGGTAGGGTAGGGTAGGTAGTTAGGTAGGTAGGTAGGTAGGTAGGTAGGTAGGTAGGTAGGTAGGTAGGTAGGGTAGGGTAGGGTAGGGTAGGGTAGGTAGGTAGGTAGGTAGGGTAGGGTAGCGTAGGGTAGGGAGGGTAGGTAGGTAGGTAGGTAGGTAGGTAGGTAGGTAGGTAGGTAGGTAGGTAGGGTAGGTAGGGTAGGGTAGGGTAGAGTAGTGGAGTTTATACTATAGCTTTTGACAGAACGAAGTCTGTCGGGTCAGCTAGTAAATGATAAAAAAAACTTAATCATTATCTTTACTTAGTTTATATTATTCGATTGGTTTTGTCAATGCCAGGTAAACAACAATTATATTACTCGTAACCTGTAAATTGTTAATCAAAATCAAAATATTTTATCATTTTTACAAAACGTCAGAAGCAAGGTTCAAATTGGTCGTTTCCTATGGAGAAGAGCCGGCAAGAAACTCCACGGTTATATACTCTTTTAAAAATAATTGGCTTTTACTATTGTTTTCAAATAACAGTGTTTATAGTTAGGGGAGATATTAGATATTTTATCAAAATAAAAAATTGACAACAAATCTACAGTCTACTTTCAAACTAAGCGTGCAGATTCTCAATCAGCACGTTTTGAATGGTTTTGAACGTCAAAATGACATAAAAGAGTCTCCCGGCACGCCCGCCCTTCACCCCTTCCTAGCAGGGACCGATATCGATATACGACGAATACCGATATTTTAAAGAAAATACCGATAACAGTATCGACATCTGGCATAAATACTCGTATTTTATATAAGTAATTTGAGTATCGGTATAAAATATCGATCGATACTCAGTACTGATATCAGGCTACAATGTGACGTCACAGAATCTTTATTGATGATTCTTCAGTCGCGAATCATATTTTGATCAAGATACAACCTGACGCTGACCTGCAAATTGCAAAAACGCAAAAAAAATAATAATAACGGTATTATATGTATACCCAAATACCGGTATTTATAGCGATATTTTGGTATCACGTACCTATCAGAATTATATCGGAATTCAGTCCCTGCTTCCTAGTGCTTTAGCTGGAAAGAAGAAGTAGCGCAACAAACTCCCCAGCACCCTGTCAAACTGTATTGCAAAAACCTCTTCTAATACAGACAAGGACCGAACATTGATCACCACGCGTGCTCACTTCGTGTTTGCAATTTCAGACAGCCAGCATTGTAAGTATACACAAATGAAACCTACTTCATGACGTCAAGTGTCATAATTTCGGGCAAAGCATTTCAATTCAGTTTACCTACGTATAGCCATAGTACCTATTAGCAAAGTCATATGACATAATATTCGCGATGCTTAAAACGGCACGTCCTAAGCTAAAATGGCCATTGTATCAGATAATTGTCAAAAATTCAAAATTAATGTGTAATTTCTCCTAAATGACTAAGTTTTTCAAGCCAAAATAGTATACCATGTAATCTTCACTAAATATCCCACATTTATTCAAGCCTCTACGCGTAATAATACAATGTTCAAACGTTAAATAAATAGGTTACAAACTCAAGTATTGATTTTGTTAAGCTTCGAGGGAAAGAGATAGAAAATATCAGCTGACTGTCAACCCGCACGACTGTAGAGGCGAGTTTACACGAGTAGCCACACTGGGCAGTATAACGTAATACACTTTGCGTCATGTAAAAACACTTTTTTTTTTAAGTACGAATATTGGCTATGGAAAATTGATTTTCAACCGTTTACACCGGACAAATTCCAGTTAACTTATTCGGTAAGTAATTTCTTATAGTTCTGTTTAATTTTTAAGTTATTATGTGGAAAGTAGGTAGTACCTACCTATCCGGACACTATGATTGTAAGCCTCTATCATATTTTACCTAGGAATATTATCTCTGAAAAATTGAACTGAATACTTGGAGGTACTTAACGTTCAAATTCAAGTCACAAGCACATCTCAGCGACAATCAATATCAAAAACTTGTCAAAATTTTTGGTAAATTACAGGTATTTTTGATAGATTGTGACTGATATTAGTATGCGAACGTAGTTCTTAAAATTACGGGAATTGCCTTCAGTTTACACTTTTGATGCCATCTGAAAGTAGTTTTTTTTTTTTTACTTGAATAAAGTTTCCTCATAGTAACATAACTGGTTTCCCATAATAACTTAATCATGATTTTAGAGTTTGTTTAGATAATAAACAAAATTATATTTCCGTGACGTCAGCCATAGAGTGACGTGGCTACGATAGGCTACGCGCTACTATGCGACGGGAGTGGGGCGCTACGATTCTTGGATAGTTTTAATTATCTCTTTCATACTTCTTTCGACAAAAACATATTCTTTTTTTTAATCTATGGCATAGTAAGTACATGAATATAGACTTTTTTGTTTTATTAAAACAATATTGAACGACACACTTTAATGTAGTAAATATTTCCGCTACGCTAGGAATTATGACTTTACTAAGCAATAACAGATAAATAATTGAATAAACTCCTTGAATGCTATATTATTTACTTTTAATAAATTAATTCTTTCGTCCTACGACTGTCAGTTCCACTGTTGGGGAAAAGCCTCTTGTCATACAGAATAAGACGAACATTGATAATGATCAAAAGATCACTGCGTCTTGGTGATTTCAAACTATTAGGAGCATTTTTCTTCACCTAAGTTACCTACATGCAATTTTTTGCATAATATTATTAAATTATGCCGTATTTACAAAATATAGTGATGATTATTAACAGAATATGTCAGATTAATAATAAAATTAAATCCAGTACAATAATTAAGAAAAGAATTAGCTATAAAAACACGCGATTGGCCGCGTGGTAAGTACCAGTGAGTAACAACTGCGTTGTAACCAACCACGTGCCTGTGTTGCGTATAAAAATCAATATTTGTATAAACAAGTGGAACTGTGCTGGCGAGAGCGTTTACACGATGGCTTATGCTGGTCTGAGTTGACCGAAATATCATTTTGAAAATGGAATTAGGAATTTATATAGTGATGTGCTGAATGCTGATAAGATTCGTTTTTTTTTTTTTTTTTTAAGAAGCTGTCTATGTTTGAATACAAATTATTTTCTTTTTTTTTTTTTGCAATTTTGTCTGTTGCAAATAAGCTCGCCTACGAAAATATTGGAAGTCTTTAAGCTGAAAGAAAATAAAATTAGAAGTTCGAATATTTAATTCCAAGTAAGGTGAAAAGGGCGATGTCAAAACTCAAAAGGGAGGGCACGAGGTCAAGCTTAATGATTTTATAAAATGTATTTAATTACTCCTATTTAATGTTTTACTTAGCAAGTAATTTTACTAGTTAATTCCCGATATCTTTTGTTTTATCTTAACGAGATACAACATTACAATGGTGTTTGTAAATGCGAATATAGGTCACTCAGAAAATTAAATATTAAAACTTAATGCGGGAAATTTATAACAATATAAATGGCTTCAAAGGTGATTTCAGAAACGATTCTTTTTTTAATTCTTTGTTTTTTATTTGCCAAAATGTAGGAGTACAAAGTATGATGTTATTATAGATGTGGCCCATTTACATTCTACCATTACATGTGGTGTGCAAATATTTAATTTCAGAATACATTAAATTATTTAAAATGTAATAATAACAAACAAAAAAAAACATGTATAAAAACAATTTTCGTAATTGCACCTACCACTGTTTGTCTCTGCACCACCCAAAGGTTGACTGGTAGAAAATGCCTATGGCATTAAGTCCGCCTCTGTACATTTGTGTGAGAAAGTCAATCAATCTGCCTAGCCTTTTCCCAACTATGTTGGGGTCGGCTTCCAGTCTAACCGGATGCAGCTGAATACCAGTATTATACATGGAGCGATTGCCTATCTGACCTCCACAACCCAGTAACTGGGTAACACGATACCCCTTGGTAAGACTGGTTGTCAGACTTTTTGGGCTTCTGACGACCCTTAACGACTGTCAAAGATCCACGAATGACAGCCGGGACCAACGGCTTAACGTGCTTTCCGAGGCACGGAATGTCTCGGTATGTAAAGATGGTCACCCATCCACTGACCAACCCCGGCAAGCGTAGCTTAACCTGACGAATCGACCCGTGCGGCTGTTATTACTTAGCCACGAGCTCCTCATTTGTGTGAGAAAGTGTTAAATAAATAAAAAATATTCCTTCAGTTATTAAAAAAAAAATATATATAAACGTTACAAACAGTCAGATTAAATAAATTAATTGCAAATATTTAATTTCACAATAGGTACATTACGACACCTGCAAGGAATAACATTTTAACTAATATTTAGTAACTTTACAGGAGAGCGCGTCAAAAAGTCTTAAAATGGTATTCATATATACGAGGGCTGCACTAAAAGTATCGGGAATGGAATATTTCCACTGTTCCTGTCATATTAAAATCTTTTTAATTGAAAACTCCTTGATTTTAAAAATCGAATACCATTTATTTATTTAAAAAAAGATTCTCGGTCTTGTCACAAGGTTTTGTCAAACTTGTTTAGTCGTTGAGAAAATGGAATGGACTCGAGAAAATTCAAGAGCGATGATTTATTATGACTTTCGAAGTGGTTTAACACAAAAACAGTGTGTTGACCGGATGATTTCTGCATTTGGTGATGAAGCCCCATCCAAAACCACAATGTATCGCTGGTTTGCTGAATTTCAACGTGGATATAATCATACGAAAGTGTAGCTAATCCCTCGTTGACTCATATTTTCAAGGTTGGCAATAAGACTTAACTGAAATTTGAGAGATTTTTTTAAATCTTTTACGCGCTCTCCTGTAAAGTTACTAAATATTAGTTACAATGTTATTCGTTGCAGGTGTCGATTATATAATTAAAAAATCTCATAACATTACATCAGTTACCAATATGATCGTTATAAAGTGTCAGATTTTATGTATTAAAATAAAAAATAAAAAACATGTATTTCTTCAAATAAAAAACACATATTTTCAGTCAGACGTCCATTTACTAAAACATCTGGGGCCTAAGTCTACTAATTTACAAACGTTGCAATGGTCTCGCCATTGTGAGTATTTGACAGTTTTTGTATGGCAAATCTGTCAAAAACTCACAATGAAGAGACCATTGCAACGTTTGTACATTAGTAGACTTGGTCCCCAGGATGTTCGTCTCCACCCTTACGTACAATTTACAATTTTCCAAGGCGAAAAGTTACACCATAATTATGTCCATAGAAAAGGTTCAAGTTATGTCGCTCTCAAAAATTAATTGAAGTCGTTTCGGTAAGACTGAAAGCGTAGCATACGAGCAGTAAAACACGCTCTCTCATTTACAATAATTTGTATGTAAATCTCATCATCTATCATTTAAGTATCAGTTATGAAGCTTAAATGATAGAAATGTATTTATGTGTTATAATTATTTATAGATAAATACAATTAATTTATCCTGAATCGTACGTATGTACAGTTTAAAATGAAAATTTCAGTCACTAAAACCTGAAAACCCCTCCCTACACTGAAATATTTTACAGGTAAACGTAGAAAATGTATTCAAGGGGTGAATTAATTTTAAAACCTGTTAAATCCGCTAAGAGATTTACGTAAACTTGTAAATTTCTTACAGTTTTTACGTAATTTTCAGATTTTCTTTACAGTTTTGATATAAAAATCAAGTGTTATCAACTTCTATAGTGAACTGTTTTGTTACAGTATTTAAGATTAGTTATAACTGTAATTATTTCAAAGATTTTTCATGTAGTTATTTAAATAATTAACATCGTTATGACTAGGTAAGTGAAAAATGTTTTATGTTTTACAATATTTAATTAAAGGAATCTTAAATAATTCAAACACTGGTCTAAATTGACTCTTAGTAAGTATAATTACTTGGCTTTTCGACGTTTTTTCGTTCAAATTGATTAAAAACCATGTTTATATTCTGTTCCATAAATATGTTGTTTTTTTTTTTAATTAGGAATGACCATCACTAAAAAAACGAAAGAAACTCTCTCTCTATTTTAAAACAACGATCGCAGTTACCGATTATTTTCTAAAAAAAAACAAGAAAAAATAATCTTGAAACATGTTTTTCATTTTCCACACAGCTCACCACTTTTCAGTAACAAGGCTGAAGTTTCAAGTATTGATAACACAAACTGAAAACAGACACATCTGTCAAACTGCGCAGTCCGAATACCTATGCTAAACGGTTGACAAACGACCCAAATCGAGTGTACCTAGACCATAATATCAGCCACCACTATTAAAACTAACTATGAAGATAACACGTAGTAAAAACCGCACATAATATGAAAAACCACAATATATTTTTATGACAGACGTGGCTGTGTGAAAAAATACTCGTGCCATAAAAAAAAAAAAAAAAGGTAAAACATACCTGGTAGGTCTCATCAGGTTTGCCAGGGTAGGATGCACTTCGTCGGTAGTCTGGGGGCCGTGGTGGGGCCGGTGCCCTCCTCCAAGGAGCGAACGCCGAGGGCTGCGGCGGCTGGGGCGCGGGCCACCTGTACTGCGGGGCCCGACGGAACGGCGCCCTGTACTGTCTCTCGTCATCAGCAACGCTAGGGGCCCCTGGGTATTGCAGTTCGCCCATCGGGGCATACGTCCAACCGGAGCGGCGGTCGGACTCAAACTGGCGATAACATATCGGTCGATGTAGGATGCGCGCGCATGCCGCGTTCCGTATTTGAAATCGGGGGACAAAAAAATATAAATTTCGTTTTTTTTTTTCTGTATCTTTCTTCTAATGTAAAATGGATGCTTTTTCAGTAAGTTTGCCGCATCCCTATTAAAAATACGTGTTTGACATATTGCGTCATTACTTTCTTGACATTTGATCTTTTCCATGAAATTCCTGTAATGTTTTCTTACAGTTTTCAATGCAGTATTTGACTATACATAATTAGACACGTATAACCGCGTTATACCCTTAAAACGGGTGAAAGCAGACTTTGAAGTGCTGAAAAACAGGTTACCTACTTATACGGAGTTAAAAACAAGCTGATTTTGCTCTTTGCAGAAAAAATGTAGATACTTAAGTTACTTATTACCTAATTATTATTTAAACTAATAGTTAAACTCTATTTCAGCAGTTTAACAAGAAAAGACTCCATGGTTATTTTATGCAGATTTTACATAAAACCATCGTGGTTACTTTTAAAAGAAAGAGAAGCTTATAGAACTACTGTCTTCTCGCTCACTCTCAATTTCTTTTCCGCTTTACGTAAGATGTCATCTCGAGTTTCAGAGGTTGTCATAAAAGGATACTCACATCCGATTTCCCATCAACACAAATAAACAAAATTAAGTGACATATTGTCAAATTCATGTCAGGGGATTTCATTGGCTGTGTTTATTCAGTTTCAGACAAAATCAAAATTAAAACTCAAATGCAAACTCAAACTCAAATCATTTATTTCAATGGCAATGCTGATTCTTTGGGCAAGAAATAGGCCAGCCTTTTGGTCACGTGAAGAGTCGACCAACTACTTGGAGATGTCTCGAAATACCATGTGGGCACTCGAACCCCATGGTCCTAGTGTTTCAACCCCAATCAGCTCAAACATATAGCTCCCAATAAGGTTGTTATATTTTCGCCGTTTGAAGTTTTCGGCACCTACAAAAGCCGCCCCAGCACAGCCGGCCGTGCTAGGAAGATGGGATGGCGCAAGGTTGTCGACCCATGTTGCATCCCACACCAAAGGCCGACCTAACTTCCAAGGCATGATGGTCATTCCGTCTGATCTCTTTCCATCGTCGCGTGCCAAGCCATTGGGTTCTAAAACAGCTGGCACCTTGACTGATGCGGTGACAAGAGCGCAACGGATGATATCAATGATGTTGTCGTGCCGTGATATCCGGCCTGCACTCCTACTGCAGGATAGGCCATGGTAACCGAGGCAATCGACACCTCCACCGTATTAGCAGCGATGCGAGCCACGCAAGGAGCGCCCAGACGCAAACAAGTAGCGAGCTGGAAGGTTGTGTCACCCAGCATAGTGCCTATGTTGGGTGACGGTAGTGCCCGAAGCCAGAGGCCTGAATCCCACTCACCCACAGCCAGCGGGCGGGCACGCTTATTCCGTACCAACCTGCAGAGCGGATCATCCTACTATCTCTGGGAAAATGGACTTACGGGCCGATCTGTATCCGGGCCAGCCATTTTCCAGGCATTCACCGCATCAGTCAAGCATGGCACTTCAGAGTCAATAAAGGAAGGGGCCAAAATGTTCCCGGTCAACTCTTCCGAGCTGTGGACAGAGGACAGACAAGGTAAGCTAATATTGGTAATTTTGCGGATGCCGAGGCCACCAAAACGGATAGGTAGTGTGGCTTGCAGCCACATTTGGTCGTCCAAAGCCACATTTAAAATGGATGTCAGGATGCATCGGCTGCGAATAATTTGGTCAATTTTGCCCAAGAGGTGTGGTTATTTCCATAAAGGGGAAGAGCGTAGAAAATATATAAAATTTGGGCCAAAACAACAGTAACTAATCAGGGTGAATGCCGAATGTAAATTAATTTTGGATAATCTGTCTGAAATGTGATTGAAATTTTTATTATATCGTCGATGAATTATAGCTATTGCATTATATTTCTCTAGGGTCGATTGTCCGTCGGTAATGTCAGAAATGATGGATTAAGGTCCAGTCCAGGCCAATAGATTTAAATTGCTCTTTGAGGAGTTGTAGATCTTTTAATACGGTGTCTACATCACCTCTTAGCATTCCATCATCTAAATACCACACGTTAAATTTTGAATTTAGTTTCTGGATAATTGGATGAATAGCTAAACTGAAAATAACTGGTCCGAGAGGGTAAACCTATTGACATCCTACTGCAGATTCGAAAACATTGTCCTTGAAACAAAGTATAGTTACTAAGTTTATCTGGTCCTACTTTTTTAGATAATTACTAGCTGACCCGACAGACTTCGTTCTGTCAAAAAATGTTAAGGGTGGACAACCCTTATCACTAAGGGTGTTAGCGATGATGGACGGCTCAGTACTGTTTTATTACTGTAACTGTGTTTATTTGTGTGTATAATGTCATACTAATTATTGTCTAAATTTGATGTTGGTAACATTGTAACGTCTTTTGAATTCTAATAAAAGGCGGGGTGGCTGCGAACGTCGCGATACAGATTAAACAGAGTAAAAAACGCGCGAGGGGCACAATCGACCGCGATCCCGCTCACCCCCGCCACCAGTCAGTCGCCCGCTAGACACGATGCCGTGAGGACGGAAGCGTACATGCACCGGACGTCTACTCAGCTACCCCGCATAAGCCTATTTTCGTGGTTTTCTAATTGAACATCACCAAGTCTGCAACGATCCGTTACAAAGGGGTATGAAAAATAGATGTTGGCAGATTTTCAGACCTACTCAATATGCTCACAAAATTTCATGAGAATCGGTCAAGCCGTTTCGGAGGAGTACGGGAACGAAAATTGTGACACGAGAATTTTATATGTAAGATAAGTAGAGTTGAGCTGCACGTTAATGAGAAATGCGTCAGTGCACGCATTTGTCAGTAATCGTGCAGCTCAACTCATCCGCCCAAATGCCTACCCAAATGTCCTTTCTTTGGTATTGTTGGGCGGATCGTTGAGCTCTTTAAGTTCTCTGAGTTGAGCTGCACGATTACTGACAAATGCGTGCACTGATTGAACAGGTACACTCAATCTGTGTGGTTCTTTCCTCAAAAGACCATTTCAGACACCAATCTACATGGTCTTCACATGATATGACGAAGATTATGTCTGGACTTTAAAAGAGACTGTGACCTCTGAGTTTGTTTCGGCCTTTCTTCTAAGAGTAATTAGATAGTAAACGCTGACCTCATCTAGTTTTTAAAATACGACTGACGTGTAAAAGCTACTTACAGAAATTAAATCATTTATCATTTAATAGGTGAGGAAAAAATGGCTCTTACGTCAGTTGTCAATCAACAAATCAATTAAACCATTGCAACTGTTTTAATCGAAATGACAACGTCAATTTGCAATTTATTTCCTTAGGCTTCTGTCTAGAATCTAGCGGGCAGCGATGCGGTGGCGGCGGCGGCGCGGGAGCGGCGCGGTCAACGCAGACCCGTTCTCGAAACCAACGGGCAGATCGCGCGGCACTATAGCGGCGTAGTGTTGTGTTCGTGGCTGTGTCGTCGAGATATTTGGTTATATTCGCGAACGAAATGTCTAAACAACGGCGACAACATCTTTTTGATTCAAAATTATTCCTAATGTCACAAAAATAAATTGCACAACACTGCAATGCAGACGCGCGGGCGGTCACCGCTTGACTGGAGTGCACCGCTCGTTGCCCGCCCCCGCGCCGATGCCGCGCCGCTATTTTCGAGAGCCGGTCCATTTGATTTTACGCATTAGATCCTGCCGCTCCCGCGCCGCCGACGCCGGCGCCGCCGCCTTGTTGCCCGCAAGATTTGAGGCAGAGGCCTTAGAGTTATTAGATCTTTTATTTTCTTTGTTTCAATTTGCGTAACACACATTAAATAGCAATCGATCGGAATGCCTTTAACTTTGATAGTCCAGCCACATTCATTGCGTTATTAACAGTATTTAAATCTCACGGAGCGACGCGCGCTGTATTTGTGGTAACCAAGTGTACAGTGGCCAACACATCAAGCTACACGAAACTGTCATATTTCTCTAAACGATTTTAAACTGTAAAATGTTGAAGATTACGCTCAAAATCGAACGAGAAAATTTCACAGTTTGTGGTAGCTTGATGTACTGGCCACCGTACGAACATGCTGCGAATAAAAGAAAGAAAGAAAATAAAAAGAAAGAAAATAAAGAAAATAAAAAGAAAGAAAGAAAATAAAAAGAAAGAAAGAAAATAAAAAGAAAGAAAAGAATGAAAGAAAATAAAAATGAAGAAAATACGTTTATTTGCGGTAAACATAACGCAAAGAATGAACACAAACATACAATACACAATTATGGTGAAGTATTGTCCCACTCAGGCTTGATCTCCCCGATAGATCCTTTGTTTGTGTGAAAATCTTCAAAACTTAAATCATTTATTTCAATTAAACCATTTACAGGCACATATGAATTGTCAAGGAGTCGCTCGGTAAGAAAAATGAAGCTACATGCCTATTCCAAAGCATAATAGGTACATATCGAGAAAAACGGGCAAGAAACTCAATGGAAACTCTTTTAAATTAAATTGTTACAAACATATTAGCTACATCTATAATGTTGAAAAAATATATATTAAAAAGTACACGTTAAAAGTGCCCAGAGTAGGTACTTACGACAAATAGAAACAAAAAACTATTCAAAAATAAAATATTGTAAATAAGCCGTGGCAGCTAAGAGATGACCAGTCCCAACTAACGGCGCCCGTTCACGAACATGACGCATGGACGACGCTTCCTGTTCTGCTCCTCCCCGTAGAGCGCAAAGTCATTAATTCGAAAAATCGTGTTTTGAGATAATGAGAGTTAAAGTTTTTGAAAATAAAATCGTTATAACTTTGGCTTGCCGTTACATATCTTTATGTTTTTAGCTTTAATTTAAAGGAAATAAAATACAATTTATATTAAAAGAGTTAAAACACGTCAAAACATAATTGAGAAAATTTTAAAAAATCCAAACTAATTAATTGTTCTCTTTTGTAGTATTGTACAAATAATTTAAAAATAAAGAGTGAGTAGTCACTAAGTCGAGTTAGTTAAAACTGACTTTAAAAACTCAGTAAATCATCTTAGTGATTTTAGACTACCTAAAGACGTATGTATGCATTGATAAATCAAGAGAAAAAGTAATTAGGTCGTTTTAATTTCGGGTGATGTAAATTTTCGATAAATGTATATAATAATATGGCTAAATTAGTTATTTCTCCCATTACGCTGTGGGGTACAAAAGGTTGACTTACGTACTTTTCACAATTCTTAAAATAAAAGCGTGGCAGCTACAAAAATGACGATTAGACAGATATTTAGAGAAGAAAATGTTGATTTTAGTAACATTGATAGTCATTTTGGGCATTTTTCGACTTAGTGACTGTTCGCTCCACGGGGACGTGCTATTCTGTAATGATCTCACCGTGAAAACTTAGTTCAAGGGAGCTTGAAGTGAGCTGTCATTCTCTAGGGTAGAGTGGTCTACTGCAAGCTCACTTCGTCTGAGTTTTCACGGTGAGTTTTAACAGAATCGACCGGCTGTTTCTTTACGCGGTAACACAAGAAAACAATAATTTTACCAGAAGGCTTTGTGGACATATTATTATTATTATTATTTTTAAATGTTTACATATCTCGGGACCCTGGGGTCCCGGACCTTTGGAAGGCGCACGAGGGGCCGAAGCCAACTCGCAGAGGCCCGTTAGACGCTTTTTAATTAAATGAGGCACCAACCGACGATTATTCCTGTACGCACTATGCAAGTGCACCCAAGGACAACCCCCGGTTGGTGTAGGACTATTGCAAGATATGGAAACCAAGATATTGGACTATGGGTTTGGGTGGTTAAAATGGACTGGTTACCTAAAACTATGGAAGGACTATGGCCCCTGCCTGATCAATGTTTTTTTACACACGGATAAAATGGCAGGGGGTGACTTGCACACTCAATAATGGGCCCTCGAAAACGGTCGCTAGCACATAGTAACGTAGCGGCAAGGCGGCAACATGTCCTGAGGTGCTCGAGGAGTGGAGAGGTATTGATAGAAAGAAAAAGACTGTTTAACCAAACTTAAACAACAATTTATTAATATAAGGTTTATATTCAATATAATATAACTCCTCCCCTGGCTCGAACACACCGGTGATCCTCCTGGGCATGCTGAGAATCTAGTTATCCAGCATTTCTTGGGGTAACCTGTCCCATTCTCTGACACTGTCTGGAGACGTGGCTGACGGTTCCAAACAGCTCGCTTAAGAGCATCCCACGCGTGCTCTATTGGGTTTAAGTCAGGCGAGCTGGCAGGCCAGTCTAGTCTTCAAGTCTAACAAGATGAAATCATAATATAATCAACCGCAACAAAAAAGATTTAGATTTTTCAAAGAGATCGCAAACTTTTTTTGATGTGAGTTGATGATCTATTAATCACGCCGGCAAAGTGATTTTTTTTTTCAGGTTAACTCCCATACACGTAAAGTGGGCAAGCAAACAAGCTAACCACCCAAGGTCACTGGCATATATCAGCGTCTTAATATGGACATAGATTCAAGGCTGACAACTAAATAGCTCCCAGATCGATGAAACTGCAAGGTTAAACCGCCCTTGCTTCAGTTTGTCCGTGGATGAGAGGTCGTTTCATACAAATCGATACTTATCTACGCATCAAATAGCCAGGGCCTCAAGTTTGCTATTACAATAGTGTCAGAATGGTCTATCATTGATTTCATAATTATTGATTTTGACAATTTTGGTAATCTACTAATATAATGGCGTCATTATTACTTTCCAATGGTCAGCCACTGACACTCCATTGAAAGAATTGGTAATCTCGTACATAATGACAAATGAAACTTCCTACTAAACTTCCAACTTCCTACTACTTCAGATTGCTTATAACACTAATAAATAATATGTAAAAATATATATAAATGAAATCTGGCATGAATGAATGTTCAAAATGTTATTATAATACAATTCTATTACGAAACCATTGACCGACCAATGATCGACCATTATGAATTTAGCAGATTACGAACTTTTAGCAAAATGACAATGGGATCATGTTGGAGTGACGAATTTATAAAAATAGCAGACTTGGGCCCCAGATATTTATATGAACGTAAATGACGCAAAATAGTATCTGGCTGTTAATTTCATTACAAAGTATACGCTATTTCATTTATACAAATAAATAAAATTGGAGTGTGCTCAATGCATAAGAAAGCATATTTAAACGGTGCAAACTGTAAAAATATAAGTTGGTTATCACTACATATTATAAAACAAAGTCCTCCGCCTCGTTTGTCTGCCTGTTTTTTTTTTTTCGTCCTTTCCATAGTGTGGGATATTGTTGGATAGGTCTTTCAAAAATATTAGGGGTTTGGGAAGACCGTTTTTTTATTTAGTAAACCGTTCGTGACTTATCAAGCTTTAAAGTACCAATTTTCGTTAGAGTCAAGTGTCCCCCCCTCTACCAACTAAATGGTTGTAGTTAGAAATTCAAATGTCACGGTAGTAGTACCTATATATAACGAAGTTTAAAGGAAAACTATCACACTTAAGTGGGCTTTACAAATTACTAGTAAATAGTCGACCAACTTAAATTTGCAGTTGAAAAACATGTTCTCCCATACAATCTGTATAGGAGAGCATGTTTCTCAACTACAGTGTTAAGTTTGTTCTTGGGATAAATTCATCCCAACTACGTAACCCTTCATTGTGCGTGGTCCGACACGCACTTGGCCGGTTTTTTATTAATAACAAAACTACATCTTTTCTACAACAATAAAGGAATGACTCAAAGGAGGGTATAGAGTGCGTGAGCTCCCAACTAAGCGATTTAGTAGTTCGAAAACGGATGAGAATATGGAAAAACTGTATAGAATCAAAGTTATAGAGAATTTTATAAGCTTTAATTTCATCTTAGCACATTTTTCGCTACAATGCACCATTTTTGAGATATTGGCGAAAAACCTAAAATTGAGACCGTTGTCACCCCCTCCCTCCGCCTCGCCTCCTAGACGTCAAGATTTTTAGTATGTTTTCTCCCTAAGCACCCTGAATAAGTTTCTGAAGAAATCGCTTAGGTTCCTGCTCACGCACTCTAAAACTACTTTTCTTAATTGAACTATAACGTATACATTTTGAAAATGCGTATTTGTTTTAATAATACGAAATACCTAAAGCCAGAGCCGCCACGCTTCTACTTCTACATATAAATTAGCGCCAGAAGCTCGGTGCACCCTTAAAAATACCAGCGAAATCTATGTAGATGTACGGTGGCCAGCACATCAAGGTACCAGAAACTGTCAAATTTTCAAATTTAGTTCAAAATCGAAAGAATTTTAAACTTAATCATCAACAGTTTAAAGTTTAAAATGTATTGAAGAAATTTGACAGTTTCGTGTATATAACTTGATGTGCTGGCCACTGTATCATATCTCTACTTACGCGTAAACCTTCGGGAAGACAGCCTTTAAGCTTAAATTCAAAGTCAAAACATTTATTTCAAAAAGACACATAAAAAAAAACCATAAAAGGCACTTTTGAACGTCATTACAAACTGTTGACTAGGCAGCATGGTCCCAGACCTTAGCCTGTTCCGTCAGGAACAAATTAAAAAAAAAAAAAAAAACGTCATTACGATTACATTAAGAAAATAGAATTGTCTAGTCGCTCCTTCCAAAGGCAAATCAAATACTTCACTTCCAAAATCAAAATGTTCACTAAATATTTTTATCTGTATTCCCTCTGACTATCATGAAGGACGCATTGGGCTTGAGTCTTGCCCGCATTATGTCTACTGCATACACAGTATACCGCAATCTACTGACCTGCTTACGGGCCGTACTCTGCCGTAACGGCCGTATACGGCAGCTCGGATGTCGGCCGGGAGGCGGAAAATTGGTGTTTCATAGTTTTATGTTGAGAATTTTAGGTTAGGTTTGTGGTTTTCTGAATTGGTAAATAGGTATTTTTTGCAATTAAAAGTAGGGAAGTATGTAGAATCTTTATACATAAACAAAATTAAGATATTCTGTAAGTAACTGTGATAATATTGATGATTGAGTTTTTTTTTAATGAAAACATCTTTAGCCGCGTTGGGCGATTTCTGGTCGGGGAAAAACTTTGGGGTTCGCGTCACCTAAATGCGCGACAGACCAGACTGTCAGTTATTCCAAAGTTTTTTTTCCACAAAGGACTTCCAAAAAGGAGGAGGTTCTATGTTCGTAGTTTTTTATTTTTTTAATGTATTTTAGCCGATTTCTCCGTCAATTGTGGACCGATTTGCAAAAAAATATTTATTATTTGAAAGGATATGCTTCCAGGTTCGTCCCATTTTTGTCAAAATCCAGTTCTGATGATGGGATCCATGAGGAATTGAGGGAACTCCTCAAATGTTATAGACATACATATAGCGATTTTTGTATTTTCATCAACAAGTCAAGCATTTGCATTCAGAAAGTATCATTTGGTGAAGTGGAACTGATGAAGAAGACAACATATGGCCACCAGAACTCCTGAATGATAAGTATTTCACGGGTGACGATAAGATATATCGATTAAGCGTCTATGACGAAACTAATTTAAGTAAATGGTTTTGATCAAACTGATCTGATGAGGAAGCCGGAAGGTACGCACCGGATCTCCATGATAAAACAATGTATCCTAGCTGTGTTTGGGCTTATTGAAATTGTCATGAGATGCACTCTGGCTATAAATGATTTTTAACAGACTTAAAAAAAAGGAGGAGGCTCACAATTCGTCAATTAAATTAATAATAATAATTATTAATTATAATTTATTTAATTTGTTCGGGTATAACTTATTTGTTTACAAACCGATTTTTATAATTATTTTATCGAATTAAATACTGATACTATATACCTGTTTAATTTTCTCGCAATTGATGTGAAAAGCAGAATGACTCGGGCATAAACGAACCATTTTAACCCTCGACTTAACTATCCACTCTCGCCTACGGCTCGGGTAGATATATACGTCTCGGGGTAAAATGGCTACTTTTATGAACTAGCTGTACAATCTACTATTCTACTTATAATGACCTCTGATTTGAACTCTGTATTTAAATTCACGGGTGGTCTTTAAAAGGCAATCCTTGTTGAATCAAAAAGTAGAGGTAACTGTTTGTTAAATACATTAAATTAAATAACTAGAGTAGCAAACCTCATTAAAATGTGTCAAAAAAGTATAACCACTATTTACGGCTCCTACAAACAGGCGCGACACAAAGACACCGCGTGCCGCGTGACGAGCGGTTTCTTTGTGTCGCGTCGCGTGTCGCGCCTGTTTATAGGAGCCTTTAAACGCGATGACGTAGCTTTGAAACCACTAAATATTTAAAAGTAATAAGATACTGATTCTTATTCTTATTAAAAAGTTATTAAGGTATTATTATTAATATATTTAGGTTCACTTCGGTTGGCGTCACACAGAGCACTGAACTGACGTTAGCTACGCATATGGCTGTGGCTATATGTCCAGTGGGAACGCCTTAGCGCGGTAATTACTAATCTAGTGTAACATACATATCAATGATTAAATACGATTTAAAAAATTCCAAACATTGCGAAAAACATATAACTCATGTTACATATTTTTCGAAATCATATTGGACGTCGACTCGGCTTCATCGGTTACGCATCTCAGGGGCCAGGGGCCTTACTCCCGACAGCATCGAGTTCTGAATCAATCGAATTGGATTCGAACTAAATGCCGATCCATACTCTTGAATCCGACACTAGCGCACGATCGTGCGGTGCTTCGAAGCGAAACTAACTTCGATCGAAAGATTCGTTAGAATCGAAAAGTTCGTACTCCGCACGCCATCTGACAGATAGATATCGAGTTGTTGTTGATATCAAAGAAGCTACTTTATTCAGATCGAGTGAGATAATTACGATGACGTAATTCGCCGGATACGCATAAAACGTTGCTGATATTACTCGAACCTATGTCGATCTTGGTTTACGATTCGAATTGGTTCGGGAGTAAGGTTTTAAATCGAGTTCGAATCGGAAACAAAATCAAACTCGAATCGTTTTCGGGAGTAAGGCCCCAGGCCCCCCTCGAAAATAGCGCTAGATGCGCCAATGAAAATACCTACCTACCTACCATTTGTTAATTTCGATGAATACTTGCCAACTGCAGTGCGATTATCTCAAGGTGATCGCATTGCAGGTCGTTATCTCGATGTAAAGATAGAGTAGAACGAAATACCTACAGCCAAAAAAATTTAAGCTCTTTTTAGGGTACCATTTATTTTATTTTTTTAACTATACAGGGTGTTTGGCAGAACGTTGAACATACGAAAATGGTGGATAGGTGGGGTCATCTGCTACTTACTCAGCCCTAATTTATTTGGCCCTGGCCCCCTGAATATAAAAAAAAAATTTGTTTGCTTTCTTTTAGTTTCACCACTTTCTTAACTTTAAAGTGTATTTTTTTATTAAAAATGGGTAAAACAGGCAATATTTTAGTTTATTTTTTTATCTTTAATATTGGCAGATTCTTATAAAATTATTGCTTTATTCAGATGTTAGCTAGAAAAAAAGTTATGACTCCTCAAACTTACAGAAAGATGTAATAAATAAAAATATTGCCTGTTTTACCCATTTTTAATACAAATTACACTTTAAAGTTAAGAAAGTGGTGAAACTAGAAGAAAGCAAAAAAATTTTTTTTTAATATCCAGGGGGCCAGGGCCAAATAAATTAGGCCTGAGTAAGTAGCAGATCACCCCACCTATCCACCATTTTCGTATGTTCAACGTTCTGCCAAACACCCTGTATATCTCGTAGTTGACTTTGAGAGGTCGTGAACTCATGACTACTAAAGGAGACGATAACCGACTTTTAATGATTCTATGGACCGTAGCAATTAACATTGTCGGATCTACGATTTTGCGATTTTCTTTTTATTGCATTAAAGGTCTTAGAATAAGTTTATAAAAATGCCCCCGCACATTATTAAATTCCTATTATAAAAAAAAAATCGCGTAGCTTCGTACGCTGTCACAATAAGAGCGCCTTTTATTTTAGATGCTTTATTATTTAGAAGAAATAAATATATATGATGAAGCCTTTCGATTGGTACAGTATTTATTTTTTATTTATTTTTTCATATTTAGCAGGTTCTGTTCCCGGTTCAGATAGGTGATTATTTAAAATTCTTTGAATGCAGTTCGTATTGTTTTGAAAAAAAAAAAACCACCGACTTTCAAAAAAAAAACTCTAAAAAGTGAAAAATTACTTTAATTTCGGAAGTCGGTGGCAAAAAAACGAAAATACAGAACAAGGACACCGACTAAAGTAATTTTTCACTTTTTAGTGTTTTTTTTTTTTTAAAGTCGGTAGTATTTTTTTTTGGTTCAAAAGTTTTTTATTTTTTAGTTATGATACCTATCCCACAACAATTTGATTACCACTACTTGCTATACCGCACAAACAAGAGTGACACAAGAAACCTATAGGTACGAAGTAGATTAAATACAAACTAAACAACTCAAAAACTACCCAAGCAAAGTTAATAAAAATCGGTTAATAACTATTTATAACCCGAGTGCATCTCATGACAATTCCAATAAGCCCAAACACGGCTAGGTTACATTGTTTTATTACGAAGTTCCGGTGCATACTTTCCGGCTTCATCTTCAGATCATTCGATGGTACCATTTTCATCAGAATTATTATTTAAACTTGCTTCATAGTCGCTTAACAATCTTAATCGAGATATCTTATCGCCACCCGTGAAATACTTATCATTGAGGAGTTCCGGTGGCCATTTGTGGTCTTCTTGATCAGCTCCACTTCATCAAATGATACTTTCTGAATGCAAATGCTTGAGTTGTTGATGAAAATACAAAAACCGCTATATGTTTGCCTATAAAATTTGAGGAGTCCCCTCAATTCCTCATGGATCCCATCATCAGAACCGGATTTTGAAAAAAAATTGGACCAATCTGGAAGTATATCCTTTCAAATAAAAAAGAATTTTTCAAATCGGTTCATAAAAGACGGAGAACTGAGGTAACAAACATTAAAAAAAAATACAATCGAATTGAGAACCTCCTCCTTTTTGGAAATTCTAATTTAAAAATGAAGTGTTCATTCAGTGATTTTTTCTATCTACAGTATTTAAGGTATACTTTCTCTTCATGTGGCAGAGACGCCCTGTATATATAGAAGTTAAGAAGAAAACTGTCACAGCTAAGTACCCTAGTAGCATTTTTGTTGGCGTTTGGTTGGGCCACATACCTCTGAAGGTGGCCCAACTAAATGCCAACGGAAAATGCTACTAGGGTAGGCTTTACAAGGTACCGAGTAATAGTCGACCAACTTACATTTGCAGTCGAAAAACATTCAGTTTGTTCTTGGGATAAATTCATCCCAACTACGGAACCCTTCATTATTTGTGGTCCGACACGCACTGGGCCAGTTTTTTTTTTTTTTTTTTTCT
This sequence comes from Dryobota labecula, assembly GCA_947523025.1. NCBI lineage: Eukaryota > Metazoa > Arthropoda > Insecta > Lepidoptera > Noctuidae > Dryobota > Dryobota labecula. The sequence continues at coordinate 6,498,540 of OX383314.1, forward strand.
TTATTTCTTTTTTCTTGGTCTACTATTGGTTCTCTATTAAAAATGTACGTAAACACTTATCACACAAGACTTGAGCCCTTTATTACTTACTAAGCTAGTTATTAAAGAGGTCATCCATATTTCTGTCAAAGGAAAATTTCTTCCTCCAACCCGAGTTCTCATCCATTTTCAATCATTACCATTCTCTGTGATGTCCTATGCACGTAAGCAAAATGCTCTCCGTTTAGCTTACAAAAGACGCAAAGTAGGCGTGACGCTCACAATTACACCTACATAATACATAAACGTACATAATAGAACTAAGTCAGTATGTCAATGTAAACAGCGGTATATAATGAATTGTTACCGCACACAGTACGCAGCTGATTATCGGCCATTGCAGATTTGAAGAACAATGGCTGCAGTGTTGCGTGAAAATGCCGGTAGGTGGCGTTGATGGTTGGTGTTTCGGAAAAGCGATAATAGGTGGCGCAGTATAATATAATTTCCTAATCTAAATATTAAGATTCAATTGCTTAGTACCTACCTACTAAATAAAATAATTACGTGATTGCTTTTCAACGTTGATTAAATAAAAAATCTGAATGCTGGCTGATGGCTAATGGCATGCTCCCGGGCATTTTGTTTTTTTTCGTCAACAGCCACACTTTCATGTCATGATGACTTAACTTGACACTGTCAAAATTGACAAATCTCACGTCACATTTCAAAACAAAGTGGAGTTCAGTTTACGTCTGTATTTATTTACAAAATAAGCCACAAAATGACTGAACTAACAACGTTAGCAACGTTAAAGTGCAAGCAGCAAGCGATTCGCGCTGTCAGGTTCAACGTGGACGGCACATACTGCCTAACATGCGGCGCAGACAAGAAAATAAAACTCTGGAATCCACATCGGCAACTATTGCTGAAAACTTATGGAGGCCACGCAAATGAGGTTTTAGATGCGGCAGGATCCTGTGATAGTAGTCAAATCATATCCGGCAGTGCTGATAAATCAGTAATTTTATGGGACGTAACCACAGGACAGCCCTTACGAAGATACCGAGGCCATGCAAGTTCTGTAACATGCATAAAATATAACGAAGAATCCACCATGGCAGTTTCAGGGTCAATAGACAATACTGTATGCTTTTGGGACGTGCTAAGCCGTAGACAAGAGCCTGTACAAGTTTTAAAAGATGCAAAGGACACTATAACATCCATCCAAGTTACTGACCATGAAGTTTTGACTACATCAGTGGATTGCCATGTTAGATTATACGATATAAGAATGGCAAAGATGGTTTCAGACTATATAGGCCATATTGTGACATTTGGAAGCCTTACAAGAGATGGCCAGTGTTATATTTTAAGTTGTGCCGATAGTACTATAAAATTATTTGAAAAGGAATCTGGGGAAATACTTAACACATTTACAGGTCATGAAAGTAGAGATTATTTATTAGAAAATGCTGTGAATGAAAAAGATAGTCATATTATTTGTGGTTCGGCCACAGGAGAAGTATTTTACTATGATTTAATAAGCAGTGCATGTACGCAGAAATTAAAACATAGTGAGAATAGGCCTGTAGTGTCTCTGAGTCATCATCCTACTGATAATTGTTTAGTAACTGCTTGTGAAGATGAAATTAAACTATGGGGAGTACAAGCTATGGAGGAATAAAATATTACAAGTATATTAAAGATTTTATATTTTCTATTATTCTTGACCTTTTCAGTATACCCATAAAAGTAAACCAAAACTTGTATTAAATGCCAAAGCATTGATCTATATTTACTGCCAAGGCATAATATTATAGAAAGTTGTTCGTTGTTTGAACGCACTAATTTCTGGAACTACCAGTCCAGACGAAAAAAAAAGTTTTACATTTGATAGCCCATTCTTGAGGAAGGCTATTTGACGTTACGATAGGACCCTAAAGAGACGAGCAAAAAAAGTCAAGAAGAACGCCTGGCGAAAACTTCGCGGACGGGCGATGCAATGCGACGCAGTGGGTCGGGGAAACAAGAAATTTCACGTGGACGAAGTCGCAGGCAGAAGTTATTAATTATTCTAGAATTATGCTAGTCAGAGCATGGATTCCCAAACGGTTCAGTGGCCCCAACCCCCCTCGTCGAAGTGACAAAATTCTAGACACACTTACCGATATAGTTGATTGACCCGTTTTTCATAATTCCCTCTCAGTCACGAGATAATATGTTTTTAACGGAGTGGTGCTAGTGGAGTGGTGACAACGCTCTTAAGTAGGTATCTCGTGACTGAGAATGAATTATGAAAAACGGTTGAATAAAGTACGTACCTCGGTAGGTAAGTGTATCTAATGTTTTTTTTATCGTTTCGTATTGAAACACGAAGTCACAAAGCAACAAAATTCGATCTAAAAAAAAGCGGCCACATTCCTCTAGATCGTATATTGCATTTTGTTGCTTCGTGTTCCAATATGAAACTTTATAAAAGGTATTAGAAAATTCTAGACACTCTTACCGAGGTTCCTTATTCAGGCATATTAGAATTACAGTTTACTCTTACAGCCTTTTTAGCTTCTTCGAGCCATGATTTATCTGATGTGCGGTCTGATTTTCGATTGACTTTTAAGGGGCGGGATGCCCAACGCCCCGCTACACCACGTTACTTAGTAACTTCAAAAATAAAGGCTTTTATTTTATCCTTAAAATGACCACAGAGGCGCTCCTCGAGTTCCTGGCTGAATTCAACTGCACCCGCTCACAACCTGCTCATACTGTTTGACGACCTATGCCTACGCTATTCAGTGATTTCCTCAGTGCGCCACCCGCAGATGATATATAAGTGCTGCGCGTCATTTATTGCAATTCATTCCGACCTCGCCGCCGAGGCCCTGCGCGAAATCCCCGACTAACGAATAGTCCTCCCCGACCCTTGACTGTAAGTGAAGCCCGCCAGCACGCGCTTTATCTGAGCAGCAAGTAATCCAAACTCCCCATGATAATAATCAAAACACTGATTTTATCCAGCCACCGACGGTCCCTTGCCACCCTCCCTCCGACGCAGCTGCCCTAAGCCGAGGTTCGTACCCCACAGGGGGTGCCATTAGCGAGCAGCAGTCGTTTAGTTTATAAGTTTTTACGCCCTGGCTGGAGGCATTAAGTTTCGTTAGGAGCTTAAGGCAGCCACAGGAAAGTCCGGTTAAAGAGTCGGAACCTTAGTGGTTACACTCTGAGATGCCCTAGATAAAAAAAATAAAAAAAATATTGCAATGTTGCGGTGTGCTGGGTGGTGCACTTGTCTGCCACGCTTGAATTTGCCGCCCCCTGAATTTGGCGTCCGGCAGCCTTATTGAACCGTTTTTCATAATTACTTCTCAGTCACGCTCACGAGATACATCATTTTTTTAAAGAGTGGCGCTAGTGGTATTAATAAGTAGGTGCTGTAAAATGAGCTTCAGCTTTTATACGAGTACATAAGTCGACATCTTCGATCAATAATTATTGATCGAAGGTCGACATAATAAGATTTCCTGTTTCTGTAAGAAAACCGAACCTATCCGAGGCGGCGGCGTACAATTTTCGAGCTCGCTCTTCCATTCTTGATTCTTCAGCTTTTCTACATAATGTCGAACAAGTAACTCCTATAACTGTATGAATGGTCAAAATAAAAATGTAACATCCAAAATTGTAAACGTACGACATTTTAAAATGTTCTAATCATATTATCTATTGTATATTTCTTCGTTTGTTTCCACCTAATGTCAAAAGACAAGGTATCAAAGCCACAATTTCCAAACGAAGCGGAATTTAAAAATTTGGAATAATAATGTCAAAATGCGCGTCAATTTAGTCGTGTTCCAAATACCTCATTACGTAAATTATTATTTTTAGCATGATCATTTTAATTCAATGATTGTTTTTAATTCAAAATCTGATGATGGCGCATTTTTAAGGGGGCTCTAATGTATCAGCTATTATTTAAACAATTCTTTTATATATAACTAGAGAGCGCTCATGCCAAATTTCAAATAAACGATTGTGTTTAAATTATTTAAACAGAAAGACTTCACCGCCGTCTTGTTTAGATAAATGCTTAGAAATCTATTATTTGTTTGAACTGGAACGCTCGTTCTATTTAGTTTTTATCCGCCGTCCTGCGCTTCTATTCTACGATTCTGCCAAGCTTTGGCGTTAATTTGCCGAAATAAACAGTCTTAGAACTAAATGTAGTGTGTAAAATGGGAGCCAAGGCACCAGAACAGACAAAGAAGTCCAATAAGCCCCGTCCGCCGGTGAAATGCGATGTTTGCGGGCGTAAATTCCTAAATGTCTCTGCGTGGAAGTCGCATTACAAATTTCTCCACGCAAAAACGGAGCCGAGTAAACGTGTGCCGTTTAAAAAACAAGAAAATGCGAGGCCGGTTAAGAAGAAAATGGTTCCTTTGCATATGTTGAAGAGAGTCAATCCTCCACAGTCAAAAGAAGTCAAGAAAACTGAGGACTTTGGGAAAGCTGCGGAATTAGCGGCAAAATCTCCGAGTGTAACTAAAAAGCCTGAGTTTGAGTGCCCAGTGTGTGCATTTAAGTTCCCTGTGTATTTCACGGCCTTCAGACATATACAAAAGACACATTGTATTGACGACAAGGGGGAAAAAGTGTGAGTATGAATGTTTGGTGTTTACACTATGGTCATTATTGGCCACAATGCATTTGTGAACATTTGGTTTATATTGGCTATAAAGCCTTCATACAGACTCTTGAAAAGAATGTTTCCGTACGCAAAATACGCGCATTGTCGTGGAGTTGCGGACACCAACCCGTATTACCTATTCATACAGACATACATGAGAATAATCTTGGATGGCTCTAGTTACGTTTATTTCTTTCTTTCCAGCTTCAAATTTTCAACATTAGATGTAGAATATTTATTTTATTAATCTACCTGTTAAATTTCCAGACTCCCAAACTCTCCGCATCTAGTAAAACCAATACGCATTGAGACCTGTGCGTCATGCAGCCAAGAGATTCGTTCTACAATGCCGCACGACTGCCCCAAAATGCAGGCATATAAAGACCAGTACTTGTGTCTGGGATGCGACCAAGTCTTCTGCGGTCTCATGCTATTTCAACATCATGTTAAAGGATTGCATGCGGATGAGGTGCAAAATTACTTCTTCCCCAGTAGAAATGGTATGTAATGCAAAGTAACTGGAAATAACAGATGGAGACACTACGTGTGATGGGCTCATAGCTAAATAATAGCGGTCGCGCAGTTCGATCTAAGCTTAGTCTCGTATGCCGTAATTAGACACAATTAAAAAACCATTGTTTCTCGTGTGGATCCACACGCTCATATCACTACATATTATAAAACAGTCCTCCGCCACGTCTGTCTGTCTGTCTGTCTGGCTGTTCGCGATAAACTCAAAAACTACTGCACCGATTTTCATGCTGTTTTCACCAGTGGATAGCGTGGTTCTCGAGGAACGATTAAGCATATAAATTGTTAAGTTTTGTATAAATTAATGGTATTTGTTGGAGGTGTCGGAAAAAATAAGCCATCTGGGAGCTTTCAACGACAACGCTGTCTAAACCCTTTGAGATATAACAAAATAATGAATGGTGGAATTGTGTATCTTATATAGGTTTAGAGAAAAGTCTGCGATGGCATATGTCTATCTCTTAAGGATAACATACTATATCCATTTTATTGTCTTTTTGTCTTCGATCAATAATAGCACTAGATACAGGATCAGGAACAAAAATAACTCATTGAAGTGGCCACGTTTACACACACATACACATTTACATTTGTTACTACGGAAATATAGAAAAAAGTTTTATAATATTAACAACTTCAGTTCAATATAAACCTTAACACTCAACTATAAAGTTTTATTACGATTGCAAAATATTTATATTTAAGTCCTTCTATCATCGGAGAAAGGTAAATAAATAAATTTAAAATGTCACTTGAAAATAAAAAGTCATTTTTATAATAAGTACAAAAATATTTATTCTAAAATGAAACTTAAAACCTAAGCAATAAGGTTAAAGACATTTTGTTGACAATTTCGTGCTTACTCTATTTTGGAACTAGACGTAGTTCTTGGTATGACATTTCAATGCTCAGAACACAGTAATCATTGAAAGACGTAGAGTTGCAGAATAATAATATTATTTATTTAAGCGAATGTTCTTTTTTTAACCCATTTGGACCCAAATACAAACTAGTAGTAAAATTTTGATAAAAACTTTATTGACGTAACTATTGGAGGCTAGTAAGACATTTTATAAAGAAAAATTAAAAATAAATAACTTCCTTATGTATTAAAAAACACCGTCCTCAAATGGGGCCAATGGGCCTTATGTATGGTATTTTTCAAAGCATACTTTTTCGATGCACAATTTTTTGATGCATTTTTTATATTGCTAACGTGCTTTCATCTGGCATTCGTTGCATCCAGCTGGCTTGGCAGTTTCTGGGGGAAGTGACCAACACTATCTAGATTCATACTTGGCACCACTGAAGAAGGTTTATGACGCTTTTCATCGGGTTTTTACTGAAAGAGGAGTGAGGAGTGTAGGCATAGGCCTACACTCCTCAAATAAAATCGGGCGATACTTCGCCGAAACTGGAGCTGGTCTAGTTTCTCTTCAGCGGTCAGGACATGGAGACGCCAAGCACTAGCTACAGCCAAATCCAGCATGTATGTACATAGGTAAATAGAACCCACTACCATTTTTTGCCTCGTATAGCAGCTGTTAGGTATACTGCGATTGACTTGTCAGCTTGATCAACTCCGCCCATGCCTTTGGTGTAGTTCTGGAAGACAAAAGGGATGTCCACGTCTACCTTTCTTCCTTCTGCAGAGCTCCATGTTTTTACCTTACCAAGAGGGTAAACAAAGTCATAGTTTGTAAATGTTATGAAATGTTCACTAGTGGCTTGACAAGTGTTTGTACCATAGGGGTACAAACACTTGTCAAGCCACTGGAGGACATTTCTTCGTCCTATTTTCCTTCACAGTACCAGTCGTACGATAACTAGCTTCACACAAATCTCGCAGCAATGCGTGACTAGTAAAAAAGTTGATATAAAAAATGTTAGCAATCAGCCCATTGGACCCATTCGGGGACACCATACTAAAATATCTCCCTTTATTGTAAAATCTTGGAAAACACTGGATATAATAGCATTATTTACTAGTCGAAACTATGCCCAAGTGATAAATACAAAAAAAGAGAAAAAACATTGTAAATATTAAAAAAAATATGACTTACCTTTGGTCCAACACCTATTTGCTCAATGAAGTGAATAAAATCACTTATTTCATCCACTCAATCCAATAAATCACAAAAGTATAATTTGTTTTACAAAGCCACACTCTTGGGCCCTACGAATTTGCCTGCAAACTAGGAAAACTAAAATAAGTAAAAAAATGTGGATAAAGAAGTGTCCCCAAATGAGAACAGTAAATGGGTTAAGGTAGCAAATATTTTTGATTAATTTAAAAAAGTTGGTAGTAGGACTATATAAAAAATAAAAATAGTTATTTTAATAAGGGGGATGCGCTGTGGTAGCCCGCGAAATTCAAATTTTCTTGCGTTTTATGCAATTTGCAGGTCCGTGTCAGGTTGTAATATTGATCAGTTCAGTTATGTCCAATTTATCAAAATGAATTGAACAAATTGTTGAATAAAAAATTCAACAATTTGTTACTTATAACTTTTTCAAGGTTTAAATATTTCTTCTCCTCTTTCTTTCGCGACAATAGATACCTATTTTGCATTGCGAAATGGGTCGCTAAGAAATCTACAAACAAAAATAACATATAAAATAACAATACTACTCCATGCATTTCCCTGTTCCAGAACAGTCGATGTTTGTTACAATAGTTGGTGCGTTATCGCAAACATTGGCCAAACAATCATAATATTTGCTAAATGTTGTATAATTTACTATTTAATTGTTATTATTTTATGATAAACACAAACATAATGATATAAACATACCGAAAAAAAGATATTCCTTCCAAAATCTTGGTGTTACGGTGGTTATTTACACAATTTTTGAACGCGCACTGCGGCATTTTGACGTCTTAACGTTGGCTATGTTTGGACGACACTAATTTGAAATAAGACCACAAAAGTATATGTGCTCTTATTTTCCGGGCCGTTTTTGAAGCGCTTATCGGGAATCTAGTGCTATTATTGATCGAAGCTTTTTGTAGTTATTTGTTGTATTTGTACACCTACATTTTGGCAAATAAAGTTTTATTATTATTATTATTTAGGTAGTCGGAACATACTTATCCTTTTTATCCCAGTAGTATATTTCCGAGGGAGAATTTCCGACATTCACGCGGGCGAAGCCGCGGGCAAAAGCTAGTGAAAGATAAAGCTACCCTTGCCCCGTTCGGTTTCTGGATGGAGGACCATCCATTACATATCAAGATCCCTAAATGCCTTGAAAAACTCGTTACGCTGTTGTACTCAGCTGTCATTCCTAGATCTTTGACAGCATCCGTCAGATAGCATCCGGTTAGACTGGAAGCTGACCGCAACATAGTTGGGACCAGGTGATTTACTCCTTTGTGTAATAATACAGGTGGCGTAAATAGTGGTCCAACGTTTAGGGATACACCAAATATATAATAAGCAATTATTGCCTAACCGAGTTGTAACAGCATGGAATAAGCTCCCGGAAAATGTTGTGATGGCTCGCACACTAAACTGCTTCAAGAACTGATTGGACAGATTAAATATCTCCAAGTTATTTGAAACACACGCATCAGCTAATTAGCTGCTAGTGTGTCTTACAAATAATAATAATAATATATTTAGCTATCACATACCACAAATACACATAAACAATTTTTTATAGGTCTCCAAATAATATGTATAGTCAAAACCATTTATAACGGTTTCGCTTAAAACTACATGATGAAATTTTGAGGTCTCAGGGGTCTTACTCCCGACAGCATCGAGTTTTGAAACAATCGAATTGGGTTTGAATTAGATGCCGATCCATACTCTTGAATCCAACACTAGCGCACGATCGTGCGGTGGTTCGAAGCGAAACTAACTTCGGTCCAGGCGCCTTACTCCCGAAAACGATTCGAGTTTGATTTTGATTCCGATTCGATTTCGTTTCTGCAGTGCAAGTACGCACTTTCCATCGATAAGACATCGAGATCGCTAAGGTTTGCATTTTTATCGATCTTGTTAACCCTTAATCTGGCAAGACAAAAATTAACAAAAATTTGTTTTTATTTTTATTTTTTTGTTATTGTTATAGGTCACTAAAACCAGGAAAAATAATTAAAAAAATCTCTTATGTATAGATTTTGATATAATGCATGTTCAGTATACTGGACTTTGCCAGGTTTGCCATAAAGTAACTGAAAATATTGATGTACAATATAATGGACATTGCCGAATTAAGATCTCGTGTGATTATTTTCTGAGAAAATAAATCATATCAAAATATTGAGTTTAAAGTAAATAAAAACACGTGTATATCAAAAATATTTATTGTTGTACATTTTACAGTACAAAATTATGTACTTTTAATAATTTGGCATGCAAAAGTATAATTATAATAATATAGTAACGTTACAATGAGATCAATAATCAGCCAAAAATAAAAATAAACTTTTCTAAAATAATATAACAAAATACAATTCTAGGTATCAATCAACTAACCTATAATAATCAGTCATATCTTTCGAAAATAATTAATCTTAAAAGTATGATTTAAGGTTTCACTTGCTGTGGTAATCATAAAAACAATTTCTCTTACGTACTAAACACAGCCTTTGATTGCACTTCACGCAATATACATCAGTCTTATTTTTGATGCAGTGCTTGCAGCGACCGTATGAATCTCCATCAATGACCTTACTCCATCATAGCGGACACTATCATCATTTCGACAGTTCATATTGGTCCCAGATAATCTAGATCTCCCTCTATTCTGCAACTCTCTCGCTAATTGACAGCGAAAAGCCTTCAGCGCCATATGCCTTACTACCCTCCGATTGCAATTCCTGCGATATAGTAACCAGGCATTATTTATACAAATGTCGAGCATTTGAGCAAATATGGCAGTGTACCAACATCTACTTTTATATGTAGTCCGGTACAAAGCAATGAGCATGTCGGCAAGGTCGACGCCACCCATGTGGTTATTATAATGTTTGATAAGCTCTGGACAGTTCACGTCAACCCGGGCCTTCACTTCCTTACTATATCGCTTTATCTTTCCCACAGGGTGAGCATCGGCATAAGTACTGACTAAAGTGACTACCTTATTGTCATACCATTTGACTACTGCCAACTTGTTGTTATTATCCACTAGTTGACAATAAGATCCTCTACCTTCCTCTGAACTTGATTGATCTTCTACGTCTGATGCAGCGTTAATTGGCGGCACAAATCCTATTAATTTTGAGGCCCGTGACAATTGTTTTAAGACCTGTAAATATTATTATTATTAGGTAACAATAAATAATATGTAATATACGTAATACGCATATTATTAGTTCATAATACCATAAACAGATCGTTGCCTATCTCATTGGCAATGTCCAGTATACTCCACATCACTAAATCATACTACATTAGTACGAACTTGGCAATGGGAAATATACTGGACACGCAAGTTTTATAAAGTATAACGCAAAATCTATGAATGATATTAAAATTGTAGTTTATGTCTACATATTTGTATGCTTTGTAGAATATATTGTGAATAAATTAGTAGTTATTGTAGAACAAAAACAACGAATAGATCGAGACTTACCGAGAGCAGTCGCGGCACGTTCATCCTCCCTGACATCGCAGCGATGACTGACCGGTTAAGCGCACTCGCACATGATGAGTTATTTTTTATATAATAGTGTAGAATATAAGCAAACTATTCGACATAAAAAAAAGTAAATTATACTTTAAAAAAATTGCGATACATTTTTTCAAAGTCGATGTTCAGTATATTTCTCATTATCAAATTAAGGGTTAACGAATTTGGAAGTACGTAACACGTAAAAAGAGTAAGTACGGTACTTACTTTAACGATCGGTAGATAAACTCTAAAATTTTAACGAATTTAACGAAAATGCAAGTACGAAATGACATTTTGACAGTTGAGATCGCCAATTTACGTTGTCGAGCTCGGTAATTTATCGACACCATGTAATAGCCCGATAAGCATAGCGATCATTACTAATCATGGATTTAGGACTTATGAAGTTATGACTTTATTGCAGGGTGAATCGAATTTGACAATCGCGACTCCACGTGGTATTTTTTTTAGCTTCGCAACGTTGCACTTGTTTGCCCTATCTCATGATTTTTTTTAGAGCTGGAGGTGCGCACCATTTTCGAGATATAAGCAAAAGAAAAGAAAATATATATATAGGATGTATCTATTCAAACACGAATCATGGAACCAATTAAAAAAAAAACCTATAATTTAAAATTACTTGATAAAATATGATGATTAATTATCTAAATTCACCGCGCTCGTGCCGCCATTAGTCGCCGCGTCCGGGCGGGTCAATCATAGAATGAGTAAGTAAGTAAAGGTTTTTTTGCAAAATGTCTCAAGCAATTTTAAAATTATAAGCGTAGCTTAAATTACAGTGTAGCTTCTTTCAATTATACCCATGAATATTGTTTACAATCCAAAAATGTTTTGTCTGTGGACGTCCTCAGTATTGCTATTTGACAAGCGATCCTTAACGACTCGAATCGGCCCACGATATCTCGATAAGACATCGAGATCGCTAAGGTTTGCATTTTTATCAATCTTGTTCGTATTAGTACTTAATGATCGCTATGCTTATCGGGCTTTTACAAGGTGTCGATAAATTACCGAGCTGGACAGCGTAAATTGGCGATCTCAACTGTAAAATTGTCGTTTCGTGAATTTTCTTTAAATTCGTTAAAATTTTAGAGTTTATTTACCGATCGTTAAAGTAGAAGTTACATACTTGCGACATCGATTCGATTCGATAAAAACTCATTTTATCGAGAATAATTGTCAAATTTATCGAATCGAGTCCTACGTACTTGCACTGCTGATCCGAACTCGATTTAAAACTTAAAACTGACCGAAGTTAGTTTCGCTTCGAACCACCGCACGATCGTGCGCTAGTGTTGGATTCAAGAGTATGGATCGGCATTTAATTCGAACCCAATTCGATTGATTCAGAACTCGATGCTGTCGGAAGTAAGGCCCCAGAAGCGAGTTCGAATAGTCAAAGTCAAATCGTTTATTTCAAATAGACACGTAAGATGCACATTTGAATGTCAATAATTACATAAATAGTTAATTGATTCTAGTTGCCCCTTCCAAAAGGTAGTTATGTATGGAGAAGAATGGGCAAGAAACTCTATACTTACTCTTTTAATATGTTAACAATAGTTTGTATAGATACATTAATTAATAATTATAATGAACCTAGAATAAAAATAAAAATTACTTACCACAATTGGTAAAAAGAATGAAAAGTGAAGTAATGACAGATAAATTAATAAATGCGATAGGTACAGTCAGCAACAGAAGTCGATTAACATTTCACTTTCCTAAATCTTAATTATTGAACCAAATATTTAATTAAAATCGGAACAGAAGTAAAAGGTAAAGAAAAATAACTCTATGCTACATACCAAATATTTAATTAAAATTTTAATTAAATATTTGGTTCAATAATTAAGATTTAGGAAAGTGAAATGTTAATCGACTTTTGTTGCTGACTGTACATGGTGCTCACATATTTACAAACACTGTGTATGATTTTCCAAAAAAAATAACATATAATAAGTCAGTGTGTGAGTTAAATTATATTAATCACAGAAAATAAAATTAATATCATAAAAATTATACAGTTAAATTAGCAACCTGTTTGATTTTGTCTAGACTCTAAATTGTCCTATGGAGCAGGACCAGCATGTTTCCAAGCATTCCTATCTTGGATATAATCCTTATAATTTGTAATATGCTTGTTTACAAAGTGTGCTTTTAATATGAGTTTTAAATTTTCTTTCATTTAATTGTAAGTAGGTTTGTACAAACACTTTTACACGTCAATCATATTTTAAAACTAGATGAAGTCGGCGTTTCGTATCTGACTACTCTGAGTAGAAAGGCCGAAACAAACTCAGAGGTCAGTCTCTTTTAAAATCCAGACATAATCTTGGTTAAATCATGTGAAGACCATGTTGGTGTCTGAAATGTTCTTTTGAGGAAAGATCCACACAGATTGAGTGGACCTGTCTAGTCAGTGCACGCATTGGTCAGTAATCTTGCAGTTAAACTCAGAACAATTGAAACTGTGAAGAAACGACTAATTGGAACCGTGCACCTAGCTTCTGACGTTTCATAAGTGCCCATGTAGGTTTATGTGAAATAAAAGATTTTGATTTTGAACATAAGTAGCTCAACTCAACTCGGAACATGCTTTGGAGGAAATGATTTTGAAGTATTTCTAGCACTGCCAGTATAATTATATTAGGCAGTTTCTGGTGTCACCACTTGCTAATCCAAAAAACAATATGTACATTTTAAAACAATGTTTTATGTGTTTTAAAGCAACAGGCATCTCCTGGGCATGCTCATTTTATCATAAACCTCATCCATCGCTTTCAATCAGGCAAGAAAGACATAAAGAGCGCAAGATGAAACAATAACTGCTTTGGCTCTACATAATATGGCCCCTAATTAGTTCCTAATCGCTACTTTTCAATCACATTAATGATGTAACTAATATTTTGTAATAGTATAGTGTCCATGAAGTTTCTTGCCCGTTCTTCTCCATAAGAACCTGCTTTGCTTTGAAATGGGCAACTAGTTTCATCTTTCTGAATGCCCAACTCATTTGACAATTCAAAGTGCCAGTAAATGGTTAAATTGAAATGAGTTTGATTATCAACATTAACAAAACTCCTCAATTTTCAGAATTCGAATCCTGGAAAACAGAATTGCAAGAAACAACCAACATTGAATTTCTACGTCTCAACAAGCATAAAGCTAAAGAAATATACCACTGCGCGCACCAGTCCTCCGCCATATCAACCGCCACAAGACTATGCCCGGCATCCATCACTGTGAGAGAATATTCTAGGGGCATCCACGCATGTTACTTTAAAGAACACTGCGGACATAAAGTTGGAAAAGATGTACCATTAAAAAATCACAACCAATACAGCATATCTTTATACACAAAAGAAACAGAAGATTCGACACTAGAAGTGGAAGATTACAATGATCTATACATACAGTTCAAAAACATGATCACGTGTATAATGAACAACGCAGCTAAAGCTGATGTTAGTACACTGAGAGATTTGTTAGGTAGGACTCTGGAAATGACAACAGTATTAAAGAATTATCATGGGGAAGATCATAGTACAACGTTGAACAATAAAAGTTTGTCTGATGACCAGATTTCTAACACGTTAGATAACTTGAAACCTAAAAGTAAACGCAAACAAAGTTTTGAGAAGAAAACTGAGACTGTGGTAGCAAAGAAAATTAAGAAAACCCCTTCGGCTGTCGAAAATGGTGTGACAACGAGGCATAGTCGAAGTAGCACATCAGTCAACAAATCCGTGTCATTCAATAAAAGCATACCGATGAAGAATGAGGAAATGACAGACAAAGAATTAGAAGAGTTACTTGAAGAAGAAGTTGGGTTTATTCCGAGAAAAAATGCTCTGTTAAAAACGCCAAAGAAAAAAACGGATGAACCACTAAAGGGAGTTCTTAAAAAAGCGGAAGAACCACAAAAGATAGAAGAACCAGTGATTAAGAAACCAGAGGAACTCCCAGCCAGATCACTAATCCAATCCCCATCGTCCTTCAACGATTCATACAAACACTTCGTAGACCAAAACTTCAAATGCGTAAAAGACACGAGCACACCAAAAACAAAAGCGAACGTGAGGAAAAAAGAAGTCATGAAAACTAAAATGGGACAGTTTAAAATCAAACCGGCTTCACCTAAAAATGTGTCTCCAAAATCACCTAAGATAGTGAAAGATTTAGTGAAGGAGGTGGTCAAAGAAGTGGCCGTTACTCCTGTACCTTTTAAAGTGAAGCCAGATATTAAATATGTGGTCAAAGAACAAGAGAATGACTGTAATATTCTTATTCTGAAGATTTGAAAAGAAGTGTGTTATTGTGTTATGGGTGTTAGCAGCCGGATATTATAACCGTGGTCCAGATAAGGCGGTTTACGCGCGTAATTAAGATACTAGAAGCCAGTTAAAGGTCAAATTAGCAGGCGAAACTACGCAAATATGATGGGTATTCATCATAATAATTTTATTCGAGTTGCAACGGACATCCGGCCACTATCCGGTATCCGGTCTATCCAGCCATTTTTTTTTTTTACTATCCGGCGCATAGCCGGATTGTTATCTTATGCCGGATATGCGGCCAGCCGGATATTTGGTCTTATTTTCATAATAAAATGTAAATAATACAAATTTCAATTAACTGCACGTGCGGCTTAGTGCTGACTGACGAGTGTCATCATCCCTCTCCCTTCCACCCCGCACTCACCTTTTTCGCCGCGACCGCGAGCGGTTGAGCGCGCGAGCAGGTTTAACATGCATGACGTTCGTTTTTTTTTTTTCGTCATTAGGTATATATAGATCTATTCAAACACGAAATATTTTAAAAGATATACCATGGTGGTAAAAAAGCCATAGAAACGATTTTTTTTTTAATCTGATCATATTATTTAAAAAATTAAAAATTGTATGATATGACGATTAATTACCAAAATGCGCGCTCATGTCGCCACCGTCGCCGCGTCCGGGCGGGTCATTCATTGAATAAGTAATTAAAGAAATAAATTATATAAATAAACAAATAAAGTTTTTTTGCAAAATGTCTCAAGCAGTTTTAAAATTATAATAATTATGTAAAAATATAAAACATAATTTTTATTTCCGCTGCTATGGCTTTTTTACCACCTACTTATAGATGTTTCTCTTATAAATATTTCGTGTATGAATAAATACACCTTACATACCCATCATGGCTGAAAAGTTTTGTTAGCTAATTTAATTTGACCTTTTTTATATTCCGAACAACTTACGCGCGTAATAAGTTACACGAGTGAACTGCATGTCATTATCTTCCTAGCCTTATTTCCAACTATGTTGGGGTCGGCTTCCAGTCTGACCAATACAGTTGAATACCAGTATTTCACATGGAGCGACTGTCTATCTGACCTCTACAACCCATTTGTGCATGTGAAAGGAATATATTGGCTCCTATAGTATTCGCGTTTTAGCAAAGCAATAAAGTTCATTGCCCTATCCCTAATATCTCTCTGTAGGAACTTAAACAATAAACTTTGTATGGTTTTTCGTTATTGAAACATGTTAAAGATCGCGATACATTTTAGTTCAGTTTATTAAATTCATAAAGTTTGAAAATGTAGATAGGTCAATGACTGCTATTGCCATGCGAAAGCGCCACAACTATAGTAGTATCATAGACATGGAGAATGGACTGAGTATTAGCCTACTAAAGTGACCAGTATTTAGAAAGAGACAATGCGACTGTGCGGCCAATACCTGTCTCTTTTTTGACATAAAAAATTCAAATAAAATTTAAAATTTTTGAATGGAAAATTCAATAATTTTTGAACGATTTTTAAAAATAAAATAATATAAGACTTTTAATTAACTGTCCTTCAAATATCAATCTGAAATATAACATTAAAAACAGTAGACGCTCTTTACAATACGAGGCATAGTGCTTACAGTTATACATGTAGCGCAGAACGAAAGTCAAAGTCAAATCATTTATTTCAAATAGGCACATAAAAGGCACTTTTGAACGTCAAAATTTACAAAAAGAATTAATTAATTGACTCTAGTTGCCCCTTCCAAAAGGTAGTTACATATGGAGAAGAATGGGCAATAAACTCCATACTTACTCTTTTAAAATGTTAACAATATTTTTGTATACAGTATTTATTAATTATATGTGAAGACAATGCACTTACCTAGAATAAAATTACTATACCACAATAGGTAAAAAGAATGAAAAGTGAAGCAATGACAGACAAATTAATGATGCGTTAGATGCATGGTGCTCACATATTTACAAACATTGTAAAAGTAGATGATTTCCCTAAAATTTTAACATTTAATAACCTATGTCAGTGTGTGAGTATATTAATCACAGAAAATAAAAGTAATGTCATAAAAAAATATAAATTATACAATTAAATTAGCAACCAGTTAGATTTTGTCTAGACTCTAAATAAATTGTCCTATGGAGCAGGACCAGCATGTTTCCAAGCATTCTTATCTTGGATATAATCCTCTAATTTGTAATATGCTAGTTTACAAAGTGTGCTTTTAATATAAGTTTAAAATTTTCTTTCATTTAATTGTAATAAATCAGAAGGTATATTATTGTAACATTTAACACAGTACCCCATAAAAGATGATACACTCCTGACCGCCAGTGACGTGGACCAATCAGAATTCTAGAAAATGACTACTGGCTGCACATTCGCTTTGTCTCTCGTACTTTTCTGTATTCACTGCACAACTAAATACGGAATGGTCAGTCCATTCTCTGTCTATGAGTAGTAAAAATAAATAAAAAATAAATAAAATTTATTCAAAAATAAAAATTGGAAATATACAGTATAAATCTTAGAAATAATGTAGGTATTACAAAGTATGATCCCTGTACTAGGTTAAACCTGTATCACAGGCGACATGACTTGACATCACATGTCATGACTTGGTTACGCGCGTAAAACACTTTATCTGGACTTTAAACTCGCCGTGAAATGTCATGCTATCTCTATCACTTTAACGTGTACAGTTGCGACGGAAAGACTTTTAAAACGGTCTTGAGTATTTGGTTGGAGGTGTTATTTTAGTGGTTGACTTATGACTTGAGTTGGGCATATTTTTAAGTCTTTTATATTCATACAACACATGGGAACTACGCATCAAAGACCTGACGTCACAAATCCTGCATCGCGCAATCAGAGTTTACCGCGCGACTAGCATATACACAACATCCCGACATCAACCGTTGGGCAATTGCCCACCAGACAACACACGTCTGGTCGGAGGATCCTCCCTTTTCCATAGAGTATGAGTGAACTTTACACACTGTTCCTCATACCTCTATACATTTTCCAAAAATTTGCATTTAGGACCACTGCTTAACTCTCTTGAAAAGCTATATCTTGCCATATTTACCTCTTGGTATATTGAATGGTGATGGTGCAAGTCGGCTATTGCTTGGTATATTACTCTTATTTCACGCCTGTATCCCCCAAAGGTTAGGCAGAGTACCTAGAGTACACAGACTTTTTTTTTTTACATGAAAGTACTATGTATACAAGGTGCTTTTTTTATATCCCGTATCTCTAGGGTATGAATGAGACCGTATCAAAGAATCAACTGGCTTATAAATTATTTTTCAATTATATTTTTTTTTTTCTTGTATAATCATTCTACAAAGTCACGATTAGTAATGTAAAACACCCTTATGTGATATATGACGTCGCATTTTCTGAGCTTTAAGATGATTGGTTTGAATAAAAATGAATTACTCGTATTTATCAATGAAACATAGACCTGCTCACATCGAGAGTCTCAGTTTCATCAAGTTTGACAACGTCACAAAAGTAACGAGTTTCGCTATACGGGTGACAATTTTTGACCTAAATTAACTATAATTGATGATATCTTCGAAACTATGCATTTTTATACCACATATTTTAGGACTTTTTGTAGGTATTATTTTTATATAAGTAACCCTAGAGTTATGGGATATTAAAAAAAAACACGTTGTATATTATTAGTAGTATACTGCCGCGCGTGCAATAACGGCAGTAAGTATAATTTTTGTCCAAATAGAGTCAAACATAGATTCGGAATCAGCGCAATGAGCTGATTCCGAATCAATGCTCAACTAAATTTGGACAAAAATTATACTTACTTATACTTATACTTACCAAAGTCAATTTGAACATTTTTTTTTTTTTTTTTCATAAGTCAATTGAGCTGATGTCGACTATTCTGCCAATGTCATGAGCGCAACGATGTGAGCCGTCAAACTACGCACTTTGTGATATTTGAATGTTAGTAGCTGAACAACCAAGAGAGTTTTTTGTTAGTTCACAAAATGATTCGTGCCTTTTGTGGATGAGTCAGATCAATAATTTTGCCAATGATATTGCGTTACCTTTGATAATGGTGCCGATTCCCTTGTTCACAAACTAAACTAAATTCAAGTTCAGTGCATCTTTTTCTTTCTATTTCATTAAGAAAAGGACAGAAGATAAATTTTAGTTTAGTCCTGTCAAATTAATCAGCGGCTGTCACTACTCCATACAAGTTTAGAAGTGATTAAAAACTTGCCTACTAAAATTACGTCAATTTACGTCGAGCGCTGATTAATTTGACAGGACTAAACTAAATTTTATCTTCTGTCCTTTTCTTAATGAAATAGAAAGAAAAAGATGCACTGAACTGAAATTTAGTTTAGTTTGTGAACAACGGAATCGGCACTATTGTCCACTTTTTTTATTCTGCACCAAAATTATAGACTATCATTATCATGCCCAACTCATGCCAATTTAAAATGTTTGAAAAGAGAACGATAAATATTATTTAATTTTTCGTTTTGTTTATATTTTTTATGAATAGAGTAAATAAAACTAAAGCTCGGACTGCAACTCATAAATGGATTTACCCGACCGTTTTAGAGGGTTTTCTGAAATGTCGTTCACTAGATGGCAGCGCTGAGACATCAGGTCCGGGCACCTGTCGAAAATGTCAAGGCGCCTTTTTTTTGTCGTGACTGAATGATGAATGTCATCTTAAATTTTATATTCATAGCGCCAACTGGTAGCGTGAATTTTCATGAAAACCCTCATTGCGTGGGATTCTGAGCGATACTCAGTTTTGTAGTCCGGGCTTTAGGCGTTAGAATAAGATTTCATAAATAGTCTAGATTAGAATTAGTTATTAATTATTATGTAACGATGTTTGAAATTTAACAAAGAGGATAAGCTGCCTTGATTTTCTTGATTTCATTTCACTTAAACCGTTACAAGGTTATTTTGGCGCCAAAATCTGAACGAACGTCGCCATCTTGTTTTTTAATACATTTGCACACAGCATGCTTAAACGCGAACCGAATTGGCGTGAGCGCGACCACGATGTCCCGTGAATCGTCATAGATGACGTCATGAAATGCGCCATATTGCGATAACGCCGACCATATCCTTTATTATTATCACCGTGAGCGCTGTCAAACAGCTCTCAGCTGTCATAATCGTGATATTCTAAATCGGAACGCAAATTATCGATGTTAGTTAAAAAAGCGATTACTGTCTAACTCTGAATGTAGCCTTGATGTGCTGGTACAGACGCCAGCAGTACCCCTACCATGAGTTGTTATCGAAAACTTACTCGCTATCGTTAAACTCGCTAGCGTATTAACGTGGATCGAATAGATTTCGATAATGCTTGCACCATGAGTTTTACGGAGTCTTACGCGGGCGCTAACGTAAGCTCGATAGATCGTGTCGTCTAGCTAACTTCACTCCTATGTTTTTGTTTCTTTCTTTCTCAGTAATAAGAAGCGAGAACGGCTAAAAATGTAATGACAGTCAATACCACGAAATAATCCGACTAAACAGAAAGGTTGGCGGTTCGTGGACTACGTAAGTTATTTTGTTGTTATTGAATTTTTATTCCTTATAATATGTCATTATCGTCTATTCAATTTGTAGTTTTTCTGACGATGTGTGGGGTCGAGTTGTTGAATTACTCGGTTCGCGGCGTTTTTTATTTTTAAAAGTGATATAACTTAGAAAAAATTGAATATTACAATGAGGACAATTTCAATTGTTGGTGGAGTTCATGGAAAGGTGTGTTTTTACTTTATGTTAATTTCTTTTAAAACTTAAAGTCACGAAATTACGAAATAGTTGCCCCTCAACCCATATTCTATGCTTAATAAGCTCTTCCAGACATTATTTAGTCTCTAATGGACTAAAAACGTAGGTATATAATTTTAATGTAAACCTACGTTACACACCTCAAAAAGCTAGTGAGTTACGTAACTACTATCGTAAGCGTATTTTTCGATAGCGTCTGTGAAATTAGTGACTCATGGTGGCGTTTTGTATGGCGACAGCTGAAAAACGTTAGTGACTATCGAATAGATTACGTTAGGTTTCTTACCTAACGAAATCTATGGTGCTCATGGTACGCATTTTAATTCTTTCAGTGACCGCTAGGGGCGCTGTACAGTATTTCATACATATTATTTACGGAGACGCTAGCGAGTATTGGCTGTGCAAACTCATGGTAGAGCTACAGGTCAAGCTACCCGAAACTGTAAAATTTTCGCAATCAACCTTGAACCTTATATTGTAGAGATAAAGTTGAAAATCTATTAAAGAAATTTGACAGATTGTAGTAGCTTGATGTGCTGGCGTCTGTTCATATATTTTTTTTAACTCAACTTTGTCAGCTATATCTAAAGGGTCAGTGGCGCCATCTACAAAAAAAAACAACAGAAATTAGAATGGCGCTTATCCTCTTTTTTAATTTAACAGTCGTGTGTAAAAACTATGCTGTACATTAATGTTTTAAATAATTATAATTTTGTAATTTAAATTATTGTTTCATTTTATACCCTTTTTACAACACGTTTGAGATATCTGGCACGAGGCAGTTTTTTTTTTTAATTTTTATAATCATGCAAATCAAACTCACTTTTATGCATTATTCTAATGCAGTTGGTGGCAGTTTTTTTAGTTCAATCTAAATAGGCCACCAAAAGCATCAGACTGTTTGAAAGTGAGTTTGTTTTAAATTTTTTATTATTTATTTAACCACTAGCTTTTGCCCGTCGGCTTCGCCCGCGTGGTTAGATAGCTCATAGCTATCACTGGCTAGCGTTCACTGGTAGATAGCTGATCTTATAAGCCGCGGGTAGCAGTTAAGCTGCTTTCAGACTACGCTATAATATAATAGCATAATTATAGTATATAGCTCACTAGCTTTTGCGCGCGGCTCCGCCCGCGTGGATGTCGGTTATCGCGTAAAAAAGTAGCCTATGTCCTCCATATCCCAGGCAATATCTCTGCCAAATTTCATGACGATCGGTTCAGCGGTTTAGGATACTCTTTGGGTTTGGGCGTGAAAATGTACGTACAGACAGACAAAGTTACTTTCACATTTATAATATTAGTATGGATTTAGTTACACACAAAAACAGACAAGAAAGGAACAGAAACATACGAACAAAGGTGATGCTTATTTGTAAAGAAATCTCTTCCAGCTTATAGACCTGCGAAAGTTGCAGTCGGTTGTTTTCTTTTTCAACCAGTGTGTTATATTTTTGGAATCGTCTCTTCGTTTTTTATTTTGATACCCCACATGATCAGATCATGGCACTTTTTTTTTTTTTCAATACATTTTATTGTCATTCAAAATCCGCCATTCTGATTTTATAACAACAAAACCTAGGCTATAACCACCGCTAGATGAGTCGATAGATAGAGACACCTCATTATGTTAAAATTCATCCAGGGGTTAGGATGCTTTTAGGGGATGAAGTATCATACATACAAAGATACGCATAAAAAACATAACCCTGTCTTTGCGTCGGGAAATAAGCGACACTCACACTTTCCGCCAATTTACATTGTCGACATATGCAGAAAAGTTTCAGAATCAGTCTTTGTCCCCTGTGTTTCATGCGTCCTCATCTCATGCAATGCGAAACTCCCCAATAGCCTCATACCCGTTGCGTGTAAGGAGCTCGAATTTCAGAACGAAACGCAGAACGTCAGATTATTTTAAATTTCAAAATAAGTCAAGTTGTCAACGGCAACGGCTGGGGTATTTGTTTTGGAGTTTAGTTATTGTTTGAAAACTAAAGATAAGTTATTGTGTGACGGCTAAACATTATAGTGAAGAGGAAATAGTTCTCAGTTCAATTAAATTACGAGACAAGAGATAAAACGGACGAAAAAAATGCAGGCCGCCACCAAAGACAGTAAGTTCCACTCAATGAATTCATGCATGTAAGTTCACGTAATAAAAGAATACTGAGTGTTTATTAATTAACCAAAAACCTGATTTAGGTATTTATTGACGTAAATATTATGAACCCGAGACAGGCAGCCAGGCATTGTTATTTAAAGTTCCAAACAGTTTCAATTTTTTACTCAAAACAAAACGTTTTTAAAAGTAGTTGTAAAATCTCTTTTCATCAACTCATAAGGTCTTTATAATACTATCCACTCAACGGATAAGTTTTTCGTAAAAATAACGTTTATAGACATATATATATATTTTTTCAATTAGTTCCTGACGGAACAGCCTAAGGTCTGAGACCATGCCTCCTAGTCAACAGTTAGTATTTTTTCTTGAGTAAGCGTTTAAAGACTGTTCTTTTTTTAATTTCCAGAGATATACGAACTCCAACACATCATAAACAGAATGCCACTAGAGGTGTTCTGTGTCGCCGCGCTGCCAGAATTCGGCGTGCGTTGGCGGGAACTCTCCAAAGCGGTTCGCAATGCGCGGCTACCGATGCAACCAGCCAGTATCGCTAGGGTGCTGTGCAAACATGTGTCTAAGGCTCTCACGAGTGATGAGCTTGAAGATATTGTTGCAAGGTTGCGATTGAAACGTTAGTATGAACTGTGCTATATTTATTTCAGACTGAGTCTTTTGCTTTCATTCAGCAAGCAAAAGCAAGTCAATGTCCATGTGGTGCCGACGTAAAGAATATTCAATTCAATTCATTTATTGCATCAAATATGGTAGGTACATGAAGTTCTTATATAAAATATTTAGTAACACACATTTGGCCAATATTTAGCATGCAATGGTACAAGTTTAACTTAAAATATATTAATTACTAGGTAACCACATTTTACAAATTTATGAATCTCCTTATCAGTTAAATATGTCTGTGCTTTAAGTGGCTTTAACACGTTCATTGCCACGTCACGCGACGTCGCGTGAACAGCCACAGCGTTCGCGCGACGTCGCGTGACGTGGCAATGAACGTGTTAATGTATAAAATTTACAAAACAATTAGGTGTAAAAAAGTTGTTTTCCCGATGGATACCGCATTCGCTCTGTGAAGAGCAGAAAGCGGCTCGCGTTACTTGGTGCGTCAGAACTCTCGAAAGATTCCACGCAGGATCCTCAAATGCTGTATACAACATCGTATCAGGTGACGAATTCTGGATATATGTGTACGAACCCGAAACAAAAAACCAGTCACGAGTTCGGGTGTTCGAAAATGAGTTAAAGCCAACAAAAATTGTTCGTTCACGGAGTGTTGCAAAAAAAATGGTGGCCACGTTTGTCTCCAAAACCGGCCATGTTACGACTATTCCTCTTGAGGGACAAAGAACGGTTAATGCAGAATGGTATGCTAGCATTTGTTTGCCACAGGTCGTTTCTGAACTCCGTAAAGAGAACTGCAACCGCCGTATCATCCTCCATCACGATAATGCGAGTTCTCACACCGCGCACAGAACAAAAGAGTTTTTAGAGCAAGAAAACATAGAATTATTAGACCATCCGCCGTACAGCCCCGACCTAAGCCCTAATGATTTCTATACTTTCCCTAAAATAAAGAATAAATTGCGTGGACAGAGATTTTCATCACCTGAAGAAGCTGTGGACGCCTACAAAACGGCCATTTTGGAGACCCCAACTTCCGAATGGAATG
This sequence comes from Dryobota labecula, assembly GCA_947523025.1. Taxonomy (NCBI): domain Eukaryota; kingdom Metazoa; phylum Arthropoda; class Insecta; order Lepidoptera; family Noctuidae; genus Dryobota; species Dryobota labecula. The sequence continues at coordinate 6,523,282 of OX383314.1, forward strand.
GTTGCTTCAATGATTGGTTCCATCGTATGGAAAAATGTGTCCAATTTCGCGGAGAATACTTCGAAGCAATAAATACATTTTTAAATAGTAATGTTGTGTCTCTTCCTTGATTCCCGAAATTTTCAGTGCCGCCCTCGTATTATTATTCTAAGGTTATTTCTACTTAGACTGAGAAGTTTTTTTGGTTAATCGCGGGTTTACCATTGGTAAAGCCAAAAGCCATATTAATGTCTAATCTTATTTCAAATGGACTCATCCTCTTCATGTAATCATGAATAATTGAATAGTGTTAGAAAAAAAAAAGAAAATACTTTTATTTGCGGTAAACATGACGATGATGATGACGTCCAATGAAAGAACACAAACATAGAAAAGTGCGACCTTATCAAATCAAAATTCATTTATTCAAATTAGGCTGAGAGTCAGCACTTTGCAAACGTCAAAATTATTTATGTCATATAATAAAACCACTCCATATACTAATAGAATGTATTCCGCCAATATCAAAATGAACTCTAACATTTTAATCTAGATATTACAATCAGTGTAACTTCGACATAAACAGTACAACTAGAGTATAATTTCACTATTTCAATCATGAGATCATTGTTTTCAATCTGTTACCAGAACTTCCAACTAGGAAGACTCCCGTCCACGAACTGCCCCCGACCCACATCAAAGTGGGCGGAAAAGCTTACATTTACATCAACTTCCGGCTTCTCGAAACATCGAGAACATTCTAGATTGTTCTACAAATTCGCCTCTAGTGTCGAGAAGCGCTCGCTACAACATTCATTCATAATTATACAATAACCCATTGACAACAGCGCCCCTGGTGTCAAGAGGCCTAATATTCCATTCATAATCTATGAGTAAATCATTCATAAATGCTAACGCTATCTAGCAGCGACTGGCACAAACAATACACTCTTACATTGTTTTCGCTGCTTAGCGATGGGTGGCGCTAATATATATATGTCAGTCACAATGACGCTATTTAAACGCCCGCCCTTCACCACTTCTTAGTGCTTTAGCTGGGAAGAAGTAGCGCAACAAACTCCTCAGCAGCACAGCTGTCTGTTCAGATAGAAAAACTTGATTTTATACAATAGTAGGTATGCAAAGTAATTAACATTACGAGACACAGAACATTAAATATTACTATTAACTTTTATTTAAGTCATAGTATAAAAAAAACTTTTAAATCAATCAACTCAGCCTATAGCAGTCCACTGCTGAACATAGGCCTTTCCCATGCTGCGCCACAACACCCTGTCCGCCGCCTTCCGCATCCAGTCTATCCCAGCCACCTTTTTGAGGTCGTCGGTCCATCTAGCTGGGGAACGTCCCACACTACGCTTGCCGATACGCGGTCGCGCGTTACTTAGACAAACATGGCCAGACCACTACCACTTCAGCTTGCTTACTCTGCAAGCTATGTCGGTAACTCCGGTTCTCTTCCGGATAATTTAATTCCTGATTTTATCCTTCAAAGAAACTTCGAGCATAGCCCGCTCTATAGCGCGCTGAGCGACTTTAAATTTATGGACCAGCCTGACTGTCAGTGTGTCGTTTCGGCACCGTATGTCACAACGGGCAGGACGCACTGGTTGAAGACCTAAGTTTTCAAACATTGCGGTATAGGCAACGAAAAGACTTTTAAATTTAGAATTTAAATTAATATTTTAACTCACACACTGACTTATTATATGTTGTTTTTATTTTTTATTTTTTTTGGGAAATCATATACAATGTTTGTAAATATGTGAGCACCATGTACCTATCGCATTTATTAATTTTTCTGTTATTACTTCACTTTTCATTCTTTTTACCAATTGTGGTAAGTAATTTTGATGAATTTTTTTATATTTTTTATTTTTTTATTCTAGGTACATAGTCTTCACCTATAAATATTAATTAATGTATACAAACTATTGTTAACATTTTAAAAGAGTAAGTATGGAGTTTCTTGCCCATTCTTCTCCATACATAACTACATTTTGGAAGGCGCAACTAGAATCAATTAACTATTCATGTAATTTTTGACGTTCAAAAGTGCATCTTCGTGCCTATTTGAAATAAATTATTTGACTTTGACTTTGACTTTGAAATAAATTTAATTAAATAATTTTAAACTAAACTTTGTTGTACCTAAGTAATTAAGTTTCATTTTAATCAGTGATTTTATTATTTCTACCTCTACAGTTGAAATTACACAACCCTAGTAGCATTTTCCGTTGGCATTTAGTTGGGCCACCTTCAGAGGTATGTGGCCCAACCAAACGCCAACAAAAATGCTACTAGGGAAGAAAGTATTTGGGTATATTTCCTTCAATAACATTAACTTCTAAATGTTCCAGTGGTAGCCACCCAACCTCGCACCTGGCATGTGATAAGACTATCGGAGAAGATGATGGAGGAACCAGTGACTATGACCATGAGAGCCGTCCCCAGCAGGATCACACAGGTGCTCAGAAAGAATAAGAGGAGTATGAGACCAGAGGTGGGAGAATATATTAAAGTAGTTGAAGATTTAAAAAAAATTGAAAATGTTTGGATCTCCTGCATTGTTACCAGTATCATAAAATATTTTATACCAGAAAATCTCATTTTTTTAATAACTTTGTTTAAAACCGAAAATGGATAAAAATAATTACGGTATGGTTATTTTTTAATTATTATTTCTTAAAATCAGTACTTAAAGAAAATGAAAACTCTTTTTTAGCCATTTTATGTGAATTACCATGACGAAGATTTTTTTTTTGTTATTTTATCCCCTTTGTTCGGACTTTGGGTATACAAGTTTTATCTTATGTTTTCCACAGGTACAAACAGTCCTTCTCGGCGACCTGATGTTTCTAAGCATCCAGTTAGTATCAGAGCATAAGGAAGGCTCCACACTGTACGTGGCGACTCCGCCCGGCGAGCCCGTAGCGTTGGTGTCCAGTGTCACTGGACTGGGACTGCTCAAGGCGGCTGTTGAAGGTAACACAAAATATACCTGCTAGCTACCAAGTTTATAATCATATATTTTTTTAGCTGCTCCAATTTTAACATACTGAATGTTGTTTGGATTATAATTGATTATTATTAATTTGTCTGGATAAGTGCCCGTTTGATGGCAATAGGCTCGCTATTACATGGAACTTAAACATAACTGGCGAAATGTGGGTGTTCCTACTTGGGTACATCTCTGCCTAACCTTTAGGGGAAACAAGGCGTGATGTTGTTTGTAGGCCACACTTTGTACTTGTTGAAAGGCCTACACAGTCCTCCAATACCTATTAACACTGTTATTTGAAAATATTGTAAAAACCAACTATTTTTAAAAGAGTCACTGTTTAGTTTCTTGCCGGCTCTTCTCCATAGGAAACGACCAATTGGAACCGTGCTCCTAGCTTCCAACGTTTCATATTGGTAAATTTTTTATTATGTTTCTCTTTCCAGGTCTCGGCTACAAAAAATACGAGAACGCAAACCTCTACGGTCGCGACATCAAATCACTCTTACGCATAAACGACCGCTCCTGGAACGCAAACGCCGAACATTTGGCGGAAATACCCGAATACAATCCGACACCCATTATCACAAACACAGGAATCGACTATACTAACAAAATATATGACGAAAACTACGTAGAGAACATTCTAGGCCCAAACCCGCCGGTGATAACTGACCTTAATATAAAAACAACGAAATACTTCTTTGACAGGTCTCGTTTGAATAAAACTATTAATTTGTCCGTTAATTTGAAAACAGAAGATTTGGCGAAGACTTTAAAATCCTGGGTGGCCAAAGGCGCTATTGCCCCTACGTCTGATTTAATCCACATTTTCCATCAAATTAAGTCGAATAAAATTAATTATAGTAGACCGGATTCTGATGAGGACTGAGTTTATTATAACTTACTTGGGCTTTAGAACTGTATTGGAGTCGGCTTCCAGTCTAACTGGATACGGCTGAATCACAGAGTAAAGAAACGGAACAGAGACAAAGCTTCTAAAGAACGTGCAAAATTTATACCTATTAAGTTTTTAAACTGTCATGGTCACTAATATTATTATTAACAATAATTAATAAATAAATAAATTAATTTTATTATTAATAATAATATTTATACCTATTGTTACGAGCTTGATGTTCGTGACAATAAAAACTGCCGATTTAAAAAGCTAAAATGACACTTCAATCAAACAACACTGATAACAACTCAAACACACTAATAATTATAAAACACAACTGCACTACTGATCACTCTAAAGTCGCACTTAATGATCGCTTGTAACGTTTGAAGTTTACTTGTCGCTAGATCGCTTGTTTTTGACTGTGTCGGGTCGGGGTTCATACCGGCCTTATATAGTCCTCAGATAGTTCCAGAACCTTCTACTGTAGAAACATCTAGAATGTTCGAGTACATACCGGGCTTGTAGTCCTTAGATATTTCCAGAACCTTCTACTACTATAGAAACATCTAGAATGTTCGAGTAAATACCGGCCTTATAGTCCTTGGATAGTTCCAGAACCTTCTACTGTAGAAACATCTAGAATGTTCGAGTACATGCCGGCCCCGACTGACCAGATGTCGATAGTTCTAGAAAGTTCTAGCATCGAACTTTCTAGAAGCATCTAGTTCTGCTACATGATACTAGATGGCGCTAGTGCTCTATTAGTTCCGCTACTCGATACTAGATGGCGCTAGTGCTCTACGAGTTCCGCTACTCTATACTAGATGGCGCTCGTGGTACTTAAGTCACGATGTACCAGGCTTTAATTGTGGCGCGCAACACTATTTTGGGAGGATTGGCACAGGATGATAAAATTAAATAAACAGAACGTTAATCAGCTTACGAGTTTCAAATATATATAAAAAAGGATGATAAGGCGCCGCTCTATCGTCACGTAAACATTATTGTACTAAGTATAAACAATTACATGTAAAGACATCCACACAACTACATTGTCCGATGTCGTTAAACAACCGAAATAGAGAGATATGATGCGAGCTGCAGCGGGAACGAGATAGCAATATTAGTCCCATAACAACTCAGAAACAAATGGCGACCTAGAAAGCAATATTATTCAGGAGAATTTTAAAGAAAATAAGTTTTGATGTACTTACGAGTGGAAGTAATCCCATGGAACTTGTTTTTGGTTTGTGAATTATTTTTGCACATTTTGAAAACACAGGAAGACATTGTTGCTGCTTATTTAGACGATTACGGTAATTTTACTTAACTTGCTACAAGTTATGTCCTACACAAACGCCAGTTCGATTGTGACTAAGGTCAGTTGTGCCGGTCGGCATAGTTTATGCGGTCCACGTCGAGTCATAAAACAATGATATAATTTATATCATTGTTTTATAAAAAACGAAGATTAGGTACGCGCCTATTAGTGATTGAATAATTATGTTTATATCATATAAACATAATTATTCAATCACTAATAGGTCGTAGGTCACCACTGACCGAGCCGGTATAAACCGTTATCTATCCCTACGCGACGAAGCCGCCAAGTGGTAATGCAGACACGCGCCTCAAGCATGTAGTATTATACCTATTATGCGCGGTTGTATGAACCTTTGTTCTGTTTCTTTACTCATGCAGCTGAATACTTTTATTTTATATGGAGCGACTGCCTATCTCCACAACCCAGTTACTAAGTTAACTGAGTAACACGATGTAACCCTTTTGTAAGACTGTTTGTCAGACTTGTTGGCTTCTGTAACAACCTCCTAATGAGGATTGAATTAGTTGAAATTTTGTTTTGATTGATAATGGAAATAGTCTTTTATTTTTAAAGTTAATTAATAATTTTTGTGAAGATTTTACGTTCCGTCTCGCGCGGGTTTCGCCTCTGTTTGAAGCCTTAATTCTAAAATAAAATATAAAACCTTTATTGCTGTTTTTATTTTTACATCTAAGATTTATAAAATATTAGTGTGTCTGATACTTTAAAATGTTGAAAATAAATATCGGAAAACGGTATCGTTAACCTTTTCACCGCCCACGTACACAGAACGCGATGCCTCGCCAGCGCCAAGCTATAAATGTATAACGAAATATATAGTAAACAGTAGTGATGAGGGTATCATCATATCGATGAATGAGATTTATACGCGTTAAGGGTCAATTCATACTAGAGCAGAGTCGAAGCGCATCGAAGCGTCAATCTGAAACTTAACATAGCAAATTCACCCTTACCTCCACAACATAATACACATATTTCATTTAAGATAGAAAAAAGACGCGCGAATTGGCGCTCATTCGACAGAATTCGCGCGTCGGAGCGCAACAAACGCTGATTGGTGCGCGCGCGTTACGTTGTAGAGATAAGGGTGAATTTTCTGTGTTATCCTTTAGACTGACGCTTCGCTGCGCTTCGACTCTGCGCTAGTATACATTGACCCTAAGATAAGTTTTATTTATAATTTTACGGATATAAATAAAAACTGATTTAATATTTCCATTTTTGTTTCATTTCACATTATCATTAGTAAGAAAAACTAGTATAAATTATAAGTATTAAGGAAACAAATGCTTAACTCAATTAGAGCTATAAGAAATGTGGTACATCTCTATTTGTTTCATGACATCTTCCGTCGACTTCATTTCAAGTCCTTGGCGCTCAGAGCACGGTAAATTCAATTATTGTTAGGGATGTCGTTTAAGGTCTTTCTTTCTTCTATTTTTGTTTATTCCGTTTTTTTTTTTTAATGTAAATACAATTTTTCACTGTTTTTCGAAATGGAAAGTATGTATTTTAATTATAACACACTTGTAGCAGTATTCCTAAGCTATCACAGCACTGTTTTATAAAGCTTTGTCTCTGTCCTTTTATTTACTCATGTAACGGTAGTGTAACGTTTACCCGTCAGGCAGGGCATTTTTAAGCCGCGGTCCCACGACCCGATAACTGAAAGGCCGCGCCAGGTCGTACCGAGCATTATTATTAATTTATTTTAACTTCTCACACACATGGTACAAAAGCGGACTTAATGCCATAGGCATTCTCTACCAGTCAACCAAGGGTAGTGAAGAGATAAGATGGCAGGTGCTCTATTTAAGAGGAGATAATTATAACAATAAAAAGATAACAAATAAAAATAAATACACAAGTACATAAATATGATCATGTAGCATTCCCACGGATCATCCCATATATTATAAAATTGAATAGCGTCACATTTTGTAATCTATTACAAACGAAGTCGGAAAAAAGATGCGTGCGCGCTCACCCGTTCATTCCTGCACTATGCCAAAGTGACCTTGACAGCCTTACGCTTATGACGCCACAGAACGACTAATATAGAAGTCCGTGGCGCTCGGGGCACTGACAACCAACTGTTTTGTAGAGATGGGAATATAATGATCGACGAGGATTGCTAAACAATAACAACAACGATTTAATTCCGGGTCGGCACCCAACTGAAGATCTTATTCATCTATTTTGCCTTTGTTATAAAGTAGTCGACTATGTTCATATTTTACTGACCTCAAATTGTTTTCGATAGTAAAATATTTCAACGGGCGAAATCAAACAGTGATAACTTCCGCGTCCCATCACTAGCCGACTTGATATGTAGTTCTTGGCGTTCTGGGGACATGAACACATTCGGAGTTTTTGGTTTTTGCCGATTTTAAGACAAATAAGGACTTATTTTGTGTAGAAAAATTAAAAATAGGGTATTAGACAGAGCTTTATTAAATAATAAAAGAAAACAAAACCTTAAAATAAAGTAAATTTATTTGTATAAGATAGTTAAAATGAAGAACTTTATATGAAGTCGTGGCGCTGGTGGCACGAAAATCTGGAACTTCTATTATAGTCCGTGGCGGTGAAAAGGTTAATTTGTGGCAGATTGTCTTCCGACTAAGGAACTACCCACGCTTATTCAGCTCTATTCATCTTATGCCCATAGAAAACAACGATTTTGTATGGAGACGCGTACGCATCCGTTCAGCTTTCCGCGTCTATTCAGCTTTCGCGGCAAACAGATATAAAATGAGGACAAAATGTGTTTTTATCATGCGAATGCTATAGATAGAGTTCAGCGCTCTTCCGCCGCGTTCAGGGCTGTACGCGGTCGCAACTTGTAGACGAAAAGTCGGGAACAGTCGTACGTTCAGCGCCAGCGCGTATTATTTTCATCTAATTTGGGTATTGGGATGAAAAACGTCCACTGCTGGACACAGGCCTCTCCCAAAGGGGGGGGGGGGGGGGTTGAAATTAAAAAAAAAACATGAAAACACGTATCAACTAATAAAACCACATTGGAAATGTGACCGCCAACTCCGTCATCGCGGCCGTAAGACAGATAGCGATGAGGGGGTTTGGGGATCCACGCCGCAATGTACAGCGATTTGAAGTGGGGGGCAATAAGTCCCAGTTGCCACCTGGTGGCGACTGGGAATTTTTCCCAATTGCCACCTGGTGGCAATCCATGTGGGGGCGACTGGGACTATTCGATGCCAGGAATACCGGCAATGGTATATGGTGTATATAGTATGGAAGAGACTTCTAAAATATTATTAATTTAAAAAAAAATACCCGGGATCCTTGGATTGAATAACTATTCTGATGCATATTTATTTAAAATTATCTTAACCCCTTATGCAAATATGTGTATGTAGAGTGTAAGAGTAGGGGTGGTGTGTGTTTTAAAATAAAAATAAAACCAGAACCGCGGGATATGTTCGATATAAAAGCGCTTTCCATAATAGCAAACATCTCAACTTATAGGTGAATATGCATCCGAATATCTCTAGTGATTATATCACTATCACTACATATTATAAAACAAAGTCCTCCGCCGCGTCTGTCTGTCTGTCTGTTCGCGATAAACTCAAATACTACTGCACCGATTCTCATGCTGTTTTCACCAATGGATAGCTTGGTTCTCTAGGAAGGTTTTAGTATATAATTTGTTATGTTTTTGTATGCATTTTTGTATGAATTAACGATATTTGTTGGAGATGTCGGAAAAAAATAAGCCGTCTGGGAGCTTTCAACGAAAACGCTGTCTAAACCCTTTGAGATATAACAAAATAATGTATGGTGGAATTGTGTATCATAAAAAGGTCTTCAAAAAAGTCCGCGATGGCATATGTCTATCTCTTAAGGATAACATACTATATCCATTTTATTGACTTTTTGTAGGTATTTGTTTGCCGAATTTTACTCTTGGAAATACGATTACGATAACAATACGCTATAATATCAGTAGCTATTAGCCAAATTATGTTCGTAGATAAATAAGCTAGCTACTTACGTGTATTTCAAACAGTATACAAGAATATTTATCATAAAAACATTACTAAACACGGCGGCCTTATGATCAAAATTTGTGCATTCCAAAACTTTCGTTACTTTTTCACTGACATATTTATCACTTTTCGATAAACTAACACTCAATACGAAATCTACACTTATTTCTCAGTAATTCTGTATAAGATTCTTCTAAGATTAAACCGTTTTCTCATTGAATCCATTACTTTACGCACGTATAACCTTGATGAATGTTTACATTAAGCATCGCGTCACACCGCCACACGACCACAGAGTATAGACGTATTTTGTTTTCTTTTTTCGTTCGTTTAGTGGTGTTCCCGCTAAAATGTCACCCGGTCAATTATTAGTCGATTAATCGAATTCTACATCCAGATCGTGTTGCAAGTACAAAATAAATGTCTAATATTTCGTCCAATTGCGAACGTGACCCTGAGAAAAGTTAGTACTTACGTGAATTATTCTAAAATTATTATTTGTGTCGCAATTTTATTTCGTGTTGTATTTGGTACAATTGATTGCTTTAAGAATTTGAGTGAAATTTCGTATTTTGATTTTGTGTTTGTTATCTTTAGGTAAAGACTCATTCACGTTCAGAACATAAGTACTTTTACTATATTAAATCATTTGTTTCGGTTTCTATTCACATAGTGTTCATGAAGAAACCATAAAACCATAGTTATTATTGTGAAATGTTAAGAGTTTGATGTCAAGCTCGATAGATGGCGTTGACGTCGAAATAGATCTCGTTATGGTTTCGTTACCGCGATTTGGTTGGGGTCTCGCAATTTTAATTAAATATACCAGCTTAGATCAGTACAAAATTGTGGTTTTATTTTCAACCCTATTAGTGTGCACATTAGTTAGATAGTTCAACTCATTACCAGCTCGGTAATAAACACATAGTGAGTCACATTAAAATTAATATTAAGTTAGAATTTTGAGATAGCCTGGGATATGGAGAGGATAGTACATAGGGTACTTTTTTATGCGATAACCGACATCCACGCGGGCAAAAGCTAGTACATAAATAAAACAACAATTTAAATATTCGATAAAGTTTTGTTTTATTTTATTGAGGGATCACAATCGAACTGGTTCTGTTGCACATCCAACTAATTACTAGGCTTGGCCGAATGGGTTCACTTATCAACGATTATGTATCCTGGCGAATCAACAAACATGAATACTACAACATTAGTCTCCTAGGAAAACGGTTCCGTCATCTAACCGCTGTTATGAAAATCTGTCATTTTCATCGGTATTTGACAATAAGGTGTCAAAAACGCTCTGTATTTGGACAGCCGTTATTGTGTGACCATTCACCGCTTTCATAAGAAACCATAGTTTTACAAGCTGAGGTTATGATGACGGCTCAAAAAAACAGAAACTCCTTTTTTTTTTTTGATTCGGTTAATATGTGTTTTTTTTTTTAAATAGGAGCCGTTTATACAGAACAAAAAGTTTTGTTGACAAATTTTTACAATGTTATCACAGATTAATACAGACGGGACACTCCGCAATATCATTTAAATAAAAAGCGACTCTTGCTACGACACAATAAAGTGCAATTCAGATCGCACAACGCTTATTAACTACAGTTATATTCACCTACAAGTTGCCTCTCTATCGCGTTACTCTTATACCGGCGGCACGCGTCAGCCCTATTGAATTTTCCCAGTGAGATGGACCCGCCGCGTACTTGTAGCTTCATAGCTAAACTGCAAACATCTCAACTCAAAGTGTCCCATCTGTGTTAATTTGTGATGTTACTGAGATCTTTTTCACATCATTACATTTTCGTTTTCATACATTTCTATTGCCAAGGCGCTGTTCTAATGCCACATATTACATTATACACCGTGGCATTTTAGTCACCTTACAAAAACAGCCCACTTCAAGTATCCAATGACTACTAATCAAACATGAAAAAAAAAAAATTTTTTTTTGAACATTAGAATTTTTTTTATTAATTATGACGCATGACATAGTTTAAAACACCCTGCTACGAGTGTAGTCCAAGCCTTGTGTTACAAGGGCGCCGCGGAATAGAGCGGCGACAACTTTATCAGAGTTCATTCTCCCTAACGCAAAAATGTGTTTCTTACTATTGCAACTTAATCTAAATCCATTCTGCGGCGCCCTTGTATCACAAGGCTCAGACAACACTCGTAACAGGGTGTTTTAAACTATGTCATGCGGCATAATTAATTTAAAAAAATAAATAAAAAAAAAGTTCTAAAAAAATTTTTTTTTTAACCTGAATGATTAGTAGTAATTGGATACATGAAGTGGGCTGTCTTTGTAAGACGACTAAAATGCCACGGTGTATACAATTAGGATAGCGCCTTAAGGAATGACTCTGATGTCTGTCCGTCACAGTGGATTTTAACCGAAACCATAACTCCCTAAAAACGCAAAAAATCAGCCGCCTCCAACGTTATTTTCAAAAACAGCAAATTTTTTATTTTATTTTTCAATCAGTTTCATGTCAACTTCTTAAATATTTGTTAATTCACCAAAACAACAACAATTTATTAAAATTACAACGTGGCAAGATACCTAGATTCTTTCAAAATTCACCTATCTAATAGAATTTGACATTAAAAGTTATCTTATGAGATATTGAGCGAATCTGCGCTTAGAAATGTAATAAAAAGTCGAATTTATGCCGCGTTTTCACTGGAGTAGACATGTTGGCAACACTTGTGTTATTGGGCAATGTTGCCAGATAAAAAAATTGTTCATCTTAGTTTCGTAGTCACAAGAGTGAGTAAGCTTTGTATCCAGAGGGCCTATTCAAAGTGACATTGTATTAGCAATAACGAAGATGCTAGAGTCAAAAATGTATAGGACTGACATAGCTCATATCAGTCCCATATATTTTTGACTCTTGCATGGTACCGAAAGCTTAAGGCGAAAGCGTCAGGGAAGCCCGAGAAATTCAAAGCATCAGGGGGCCAAGTCTGCTAACGTACAAACGTTGCAATGGTCTCTTCATTGTGAGTTTTTGACAGATTTGCCATACAAACACCGTCAAATACAATGGCGAGACCATTGCAACGTTTGTAAATTAGTAGACTTAGGCCCCAGGTTATATATCGATCAAAATACGATTCGCGACTGTATCAAGTATTTATTTATGGAATTATAATCATTAAAATCATCAATACAACTCTCTAAGTTCATATAATCCTAACATTGAATGACTATTTCATGAAATTATAGAGGTATGAGGAACAGGGTGTAAAGTTCAATCATACTCTATAGAAAAGCGAGGATCCTCCGACCAGACGGGTGTGGTGTCTGGTGGGCAACTGCCCGACGGTTTATGTCGGGATGTTGTATATATGCTAGTCGCGCGGTAAACTGATTGCGCGATGCAGGATTTGTGACGTCAGTTCTTAGATGCGTATTTCGCATGTGGCATTGTAGTACCGCCACAAAATCATGACATTTGAGGACAATTCTAACTTCAGGAGTTGTATTGATGATTCTAATAATTATAATTCTGTGAAGCCATATTTGTTAAGCGAATCATATTTTGACCTGCAAATTACAAAAAACGTCCGAATATTTGAACTTCGTGAGCTACCTTAGCGCTTTTACCGTAAGTCAATCCTTCAAGTCTTCTAAGATCTTAATATGATCTCCAATTGACCGCAAGTTTTTGTCCAGTGAAAACGCGACTCCAAACCAACTAGTGTACTTAGTGAACTACAAAATGTTCGTAGTATGTTGGGGTAAGTTCGTCGCTAGGGTAAGACCGTACAAATAAAATGGCGTAGAAAACAACGTCGTCAACATTAAAAAAAAAAATTGCCAAATTAGCCGGGAATTACGGGAATTATTACGTGGGTCTTAAACAACAGGTGGGTGTACAGTGCGACATAAAATAGTAGAAATTAAATAAAATGGAACAAAAAAAAATCCATACTAAATTATTGCCATGGTTAAGCATTTTACGTCAAAAATGTAACAGTTACGTAGAAAGTGGCGCCTTCATTTAATTTCTACTATTTTATGTCGCACTGTACTATAGGTACCCCTCTATCTAACCTTTCGGGGAAAACAGGCGTGATGTCAGTTATGGGTTAGCCGGGGACTTGATTCGTACGGTCTTACCCCAGTAACGAACTTACCCCAACACACTCTAATTCGACTATCAAACAAAGTAAGTCGATCCAACAAGCATCTATTGTAACATCGAGTGCAAATTAACCATAACATTCTAAAAGCTGTTGACTGACATATATGACCACTAGAAATGGCATTAAAAGTCGACTATTTAGTCGATAACGCCAGCAATACACATGACAGTAACTGGCACGAGAGCATGCAAGCAGCTTACACGCCATTAACATAATATAATCAGCCAATAACGTTACCGTGTACGTCAAGTTATCGTATATTTTTGTATTCACGAGTTTCTGTGAGAAATACGCCTATGTCTTTCGTTGTTAGACGCTGCCAATGAGGGTTTTCAGAAATGATGTTCACTAATACGTGGCATCACTACGACGTCAGATGCGGCAAGCTGTCGTGTGTCAAAGCGCCTATATTTTCGTTAGTCGTGACTGAATGATGAGCGAATGAATGTCATCATACAGGTTGTAAGGGTGCATTCAGCTCCTTATTTCGAATCATACTCCACCGTAAAAAATCTCATTATTTTTTTTATCGTTTTTTCAGTTACAATTCCTTTATTTAAATGTAAAATTACATTCTCTGTACGCAGCACTCCATATATATATAAAGAAAACAGCAAAAATTCAAAAAATCTGCAATGGATGTTAAAATACTCTAACGGACGACGCGTAAAATCAGCTGCTCACTTTCTGCCTAGCTACAGAGTTCAATGAACTCACCACGCTCCGTGGCGGGGAGGCCAGCCGAAGGCTCGCTGCGCTGCCGTTCGCTACGTGCGTTTTGTCACGATAACGATACATTGCGTGTGAGGTAATAAAACAAATTAAGTTTATTGGATTCCCATAACGTTCATGAAATAATTTCACGTACCGGTAATCTTAGTATGATATACTGAACACCCCATCAGTCTGCGAAGGACTGTCCCTTACACCATGTATTTTTATATTCATTGTCGAAATGGAAGACCTCATGTCAAAGTGGCGCCAGCTGGTGGCGTGAATGATAGAAAACCCTCATTCTGTGCTCCGTGGGTATGTCACAATAGAATGCAAGCTTCTAGCATACTCTAGTGCAAGCTACTGGCACGCATATTCCGGACTAATTAGTCCAATCGACTGACATTTAAAACTTAATGACAATTGGTTTGACAAAAACCGTCCTTAAAAGAATTATATCGAAATATATCCACACCTTATATCTCCTTAACCGAAATGAACAGATTGTAGGACTAGATATACTTATAAAAATCACCAATTGACAAGTTTGGAAGCGCTATGATAAAAATATGTTGGTCAATGTTGTTGTTATGGGGGTGTAATATAGGTACGCCTCTACCCAACCCTTCGGGGAAACAAGGCGTGAAGGTTACGTTGGAAACTGTATTTCTTCTCTATACAGGGTTACAGGACTGTATGACTAAAATCATAAACAACAGCTTTTGTTCTATGAGATGTCACATGGGTTCGAATTTTTTATTCTTGAGGCATTTTTTAATTATTGATTGTTCTTCCGCTGTCACTCACAAAGGAAATTAGTAAGACATTCTACTGTATTGTTTCAACTTTAAACCTCAAGATTTTTTTTTAATAAGTATTGTTTGAATACGAAAAGCAACCTATGTGATCGAATCAGAAATGAAGAGATCCGCATGAGAACCAAGGTAACCGACGTAACAACTCGAAGAATCGCCATTAAGTGGCAATGGGCAGGGCACATTGCGCGCAGAACAGATGGCCCTTGGGGCCGAAAGGTTCTGGAGTGGCGACCGCGTACCGGAAGACGTAGCGTTGGAAGGCCTCCCACAAGGTGGACCGATGACTTTATGAAAGCCGCAGGAAGCCGCTCGATGCGGGAAGCACAAAACCGGTCGAGGTGGCGGTGCTTGGGGGAGGCCTATGTCCAGCAGTGGACGTCTTTCGGCTGAAATGATGATGATGATGACGAACAGCAATTGGTTACAGCTGAAATGAAGATGCTACGCTGGGTGGGCGGTATAACACGTCTGGACAGAATACGCAATGAGCACGTGAGAGGATCTTTTGGAGTGGCCCCAATAACGGAAAATCTAAAAGAAAGCAGGCTAAGATGCTACGGCCACGTAAAGAAAATAGAGGATAGTATCTCAGTAAAAACAGTCCTGAATATCCCTACGAAACGCCTGGTAAGAGGAAGTCCAGTATCGTGAGGGAGCTGAAAGTGCAGAACCTAACTCCAATGACAACCCAGGACCCTCTAGTCTCAGTAGTTCGGTTATGACTTCAAACCGAACTGTTGAGACTGTTCTGTAGTTCGGTTAATGATGCTAAACACAACTTTCATTGTAAAAAAGTTTTTAAAGTATGGTATAACAAGTTCGTATAACATAAGCAGAAACCATCTTATTATGATATTTTGTGTGTTCATCATTAACCCTCCATATACGTAGATCCACGCGAGATACAATGGTTTTTTAATTGTGTCTGTAATTATAATATAATTATAATGTATAACGAGAGGTTAACCGAACTACAGAACAAGTCTCAACAGTTCGGTTTGACGTCATAATCGAACTAATGAGACAAAGTTAGTCTCAGTAGTCTGGTCCCGAACAAAACAACCGAATTACTGAGACTAGAGGCCCAGGACAAAGCATCCTGGCGCCGCTGTATTAGAAGACCCGATCCCATATAGAACTGAGATTAAGGGATGGAAGAAGGATTGTTTGAATAACATTATTAATTGTAATTGAAAATTCATCGACGATTTTCTTCAGATACTTTTTGAGCATTCCATAGCAATGTTTTTAAAATATGACATTACAAGAATTAGAATTAAACTTGTAGTTTACCAACATACCAGAATAGAGCTCCCAAACTTCTCTTATTAAAAAAATATACCTATTCATCTATATACCACTTTAATTTAGTATTTTTTACTAAACCTTCTAAAATTCCTTCTTTTTTTTTCTATCTAAAACCACAGATACAGCTTCCTTCTTGTTTATGGTATATAGACGTAAAAAACTTAAAATTATCAATTTTATAACAAAAAAGAAAAAGAAAACATAAAAATATTTTTATATAATATGCAAAATGCACTTTTAAAACTTAGAATGCTGACTGGTATAATAACTAACAAATAAAACCGATGATGGACAATTTGTCCGCGATGATAGAACGTATAAAAAACCTATGCAATAACACACGTAGGACAATTAGGCTGCCAGGATTTCCATACGAATCCAAATTGGCCGCGGACAACTGTATAATTTATAATTTTTATGATATTAATTTTATTTTCTGTGATTAATATTTTAACTCACACACTGACTTATTATATGTTGTTTTTATTTTTTATTTTTTTGGGATATCATATACAATGTTTGTAAATATGTGAGCACCATGTACCTATCGCATTTATTAATTTTTCTGTTATTACTTCACTTTTCATTCTTTTTACCAATTGTGGTAAGTAATTTTGTTTTTTTTTTAATATTTTTTATTTTTTTAATTCTAGGTACATAGTCTTCATCTATAAATATTAATTAATGTATTCAAACTATTGTTAACATTTTAAAAGAGTAAGTATGGAGTTTCTTGCCCATTCTTCTCCATACATAACTACATTTTGGAAGGCGCAACTAGAATCAATTAACTATTCATGTAATTTTTGACGTTCAAAAGTGCATCTTCGTGCCTATTTGAAATAAATTATTTGACAATTGTCCGTCTGCTAAGCGTCTAAAGTAGGTAAAAATGATTTCATTGTGGCGCAAAGCCAAATGATTTGGAAAAAATATATGTTAAATTAGAGCATTTTCTTAATAACTTAATATGTGAATATTTTAGATTATGTTTATATTACATAGTGAAATTAATTTATAAAGTTATGACTAGAGATCGGACATTCGGATGCAATGGAATGCTCTTTTGTATCGAAAATATCCCGCGGTTCTGGGATCTTCAAGTATAGCTTTCTGATATATGTTTCTGGCATTTTACTTACTTTCAGATGTTGCTAAAAATCCCAATTCTAAATAAATATGCATCAGAATAGTTATGCAATCCAAAAACTCTAGGTTTTTTTTTTATAAATATTTTTTTAGAAGTCGCTTTAATATTACACACTCGACTAGTTATGCATTCCCGTTGTTCCTGGCAACCCGTTTTTTTTTTTTTTTTGACAATTACAATATTTTAAGAAGCCGCTTCCATACTTTCATAGCCAAAAATTAACTTTAGGTACATATGCATCCGAATATCCGATCTCTAGTTATGACTGTTTAACGCAGATAAAACACTGAGAATCACGCAAAATCTATCAAGCGTATTTTTCTGAAACCTTCCCTTTTTTAAAGATACTTATTGATCTTTTAGCATACGTGTTTTATTAAAATATCTTTTGTTTTATGTATAATAAGTTAATAATGCGTCTTATTTGGGACAGCGCTCCTGGATGGGCGAGTCCTATTACTGGCTGGCTGTACTGACCTCAGTACAGAGCACGCAAGCTAACCAATCAAGGTCACTGGCATATATTTGGGCCTTAACATGTCTTGCATGCTGACAATTTGTATTGTACTCATGTTTGAGCAAATAAATGATTATCTCATCTTATTCATTGCGTCACTGTTAAACAAATTAGATTAATTTTGTGAATATTTTGCAATACCTGAGATTGACTATAGCAAATATGAGTTAGGAGTCAAATAATGTCAGTGCTTTGAGACAGTTTCATCCTTCGGAAACTTATGTCCTACTTTTTTCTGTACAAAACGGGACTGCGCTACACTGCGGCATGCTCGATATTTTTACGGTACGGTTTTAAGGGATTAAATATGATTTAAATGTAAATTTTGTTTTCACGCCCGTAGTAAAAAACTTTAGCAGTTACACTTCAGGGGCCTTACTCCCGAAAACGATTCGAGATTGATTTTGATTCCGATTCGAACTCGCTTCTGGGACCTTACTCCCGACAGCATCGAGTTCTGAATCAATCGAATTGGGTTCGAATGAAATGCCGATCCATACTCTTGAATCCATAAGGCCCTGATCCGAACTCGATGTAAAACTTAAAACTGACCGAAGTTAATTTCGCTTTGAGCCACCGCACGATCATGCACTAGTGTTGGATTCAAGAGTATGGATCGGCATTTAATTCGAACCCAATTCGATAGATTCAGAACTCGATGCCGTCGGGAGTAAGGCCCCAGAAGCGAATTCGAATTGGAATCAAAATCAAACTCGAATCGTTTTCGGGAGCAAGGCCCCTGGACCTTACTCGACAGTGGCGCCAACTAGTGAACACAAAAACGGTAGCCCTCATTACCCCGCAGGATCCATCCCGATGGTTTTCTTGAAATTACATTGGTCATATTTTGTGCATAGGTTTTGAACCCAGAACGTGTTTAGGTCAACAACAAAAAATCATCGTATTCCAGCTACTTACTATAACTGAAATAATATGATAGTTTTTATATCAATCAGCATTGTATTTAACAATAATATTTACAGACAAAACAAATTAATTAAGGAACACAAATAATTATAAGCGCGCAATTTTTGGGTAAAACCAACGTTAATTAAACGTATATGCGCGAAACGAGTTGGTCCCGCTCAAAAACATTCTCTTTTTTTTTTTAATTATTTTATCAATTTACCGAAACAAGAAATTGCGCATTTTAAAAATCAACCAATCATTTTCAAATCCAATAATAATAATTGTCAAAAAACCCCTACCAACATTTTTTTTTCCTTTTAAGAACAGCACAAATATTTATGTGCTTCGCATAAAAAGCAAGAATTAGGTATATGGAAAAAAAATATTTTATCAATTTTTTTTTTTTAATAATAGAACTTCTAAGTAACTAATTATAGGAAAAAAATAAAAATTGTATTTTTTTTTTATTAATAGTATGGCAACACCCATAGATTGCACCAAAAAGATCCAATGACACATACTGGAGATCATTTGAGTCAAAAATATTATTACACGTTTTTTGATTATTCTGGTTTACCATTTGTTGCTAATTTTCAAGAAGAAGAGACCACTGAATAATAAATAATATTTCGTATAGTAGCGAACACTCCCTCCCAAGACATATAACCTCTTTGTTTCAGTACGATTTTCATTACATGCGCATAGGCTTTGGGGCATACGACACGCTTAGTTTCGCTCTTACACGAAGTATTATTTCTTTTGGAACGAAGTTCTTTAACGCGGGTTGCTGTAGGAGTTAACGGTTTGAAATCGTCACGTAACGAAAATGCGTTATGCCCCTTCTATGTGTCTCTTTCTATTATATACGTGTTTGTGTGTGTGTGTGCGAGTATCGAGATTCAAGTAGGCAAGCATTGGCCGGTTTTTTTTTACATTCACTCTCAAAAGTTGTGAATTTATTTCATTGTTCGTTATTTAATACATATAATATATAGTGAAATGAACTTCGTTCCGTCCGGGGTTACTAAGTCCCCTCTCGTTTTTTTCATCCATTATATTGACCACATGACACGTAAAATGGTACAATTAACACACTGGTGGTCTCTTCGAACTCAAAAATGCCTGGTATATAGAGATAATACCTATGGAGTCAGCCTAAAGAAAAAGATTATATAAGGCCCAAGTAGGGAAAACATCTTAATATGGATAGATCTAACTGACTATGACTTTGACATTAGCCAAAATATTTGAAAAAGGATTAAAAATTATCGCCGTATAGATTACCCGCAGGCCTTAGGTCCTGTATACAGCGAAAGGAACTTCGTTCTAACAGGGTATCCCACGAGACCTCCCGACTTTTTAATGGCCCAATTTGTTATCTCAATGATGTGTCTCTTTCTACTCAAGATAATCTTTTGCTTTTGGCTTGTCTATGCATTGTATCATCTCTATATTTTTCTTTTTGTAGCAATTCTTAACCCTTTCATTCGGGGGTTAAAAGCAGAGTTTTAACAATTTTTTCTATAAAGAAGTAAAATGCTTATAAAATTAGGAATAATAATAATTAATGTCGAGATTTTCATTACACTTTATAAAAAAATGGTATTTACATTGAGAAGTTACTGAAAAAAGTTTTTCCATTAGGATTTTTTCAGTAGCAGTCCAGAGCTGGATTTGTGCTCGGTTCAGGCAAAAGCGTCAAGAAAGCCAGCGAAATGAAATTTTCCTTACGTTATTTTCAGTTTGTAGGTTGTATGTTGATCTACATATGATTCGCGGCCGTATCAAATATTTATATACACGAAACGTTTTTAATCAGTGCGCAAATTTTGAAAAATTAAACTTAAACGTGTTTTATTATATACCTATTTCTTATTTTGATATGTCTTAGTACAAAAAAATTAAGTTATCGTTAACGAAAGATGTTTATTTTGAAACTGGTATAATGGATACTCGCCGCGCGACGCGGCCGCGGCGCGGTCAGTGAAGCGGAACGCAGTAGTAGGTACCTATCAGCTGTGCGCACACCCATTGATATTATTACGAATAGATTATATCCATATTTTGCTGATTTCAAGTAGGACAAAAAATAAATGTATTGAACAAATAATGGAAATGTATATTCTATTACTGATTGATACTGAACCACCAAAAAAAAATTGCGCTCTGGTTAAAAACTTGTCCTGTATAGAGTCATAATCATAAAAATCATCAAAACAACTAAGTTTATATAATCCTATTGAATCATTATTCCATGAAATCATAACTTTTAGGATTATACTAACTTAAGGAGTTGTGTGTGTGATCCGAATGATTATGATTCCGTAAAGTAATATTCATTATGGTCGCGAATCATATTTTAATCAACATACAAATTGACACTGACGCATTACGACACAAATAACTCATAAAAACTGACGGCTTAATATAAGCCGATCCATGACAGAGGTTTCGGCGCCTCGAATTTAGTTACCGTTCCCGTCTTTAGATGCTACTGACGCGGTCAAATCTCCTACAGCCCTATATCCTATATCTTCCTCTTAATCTCTATATCTTCTATCTCTATCTTTTTCTATATCTTCTTCTTTCTATATCTTTCTTTATATCTTCTTCAGTAACTTGTCAACAAAATAACCATTTTAAAAACAAATACGCGCTAGGAACAATAAGTGGCAATCATTTTAAACTGACTAGTTAACCTGCTAATATCCCGATTTAAATTAAAAAAATAGCACCGCGTTTACAAAAAAAAAATTTTTTTTTTTCATATTGCAACACCCTTAACATTAAACCTTAACTGGCAACACAGCTAGACAGATCGGAAAAACGGTTGGTTTTTTAAAAAATCCTTACGACTATGTATAGAAGAAGCTAAGATCTAAGATTTTTTGTCAATTTAATTTAATAGTTACTCTTTTTAGAAAAATGACCGTTTCTTTCTCCTCCTTTTTCGCTAAATAGAATTTTGTACTTGTATATGCCGAACCATTTTTTTTTTCTTTCAATAATTAATGGCCATAGGTTTATTTTTATTAAAGTAATTGAATAATGGCTTTGCCAGAGTTAAAATAAGATGAGATTATTTTTGTTATGTTATTTTACGCGCTAAATGCGACAAAATTTTGAATCGTAAGGAGCTATGAGTATAGGCTCCGGTTGACTCCGAAACGAGTCGAGCAATCCGACAATATCACTCATCTTCATATTTCTATACCTTCTCTTCTTAAAGACAGCCATCACAGGTCAGGTTTAAATACCTATATATTTAATTATTTTTGAGAAATAAAAAATAAACCTATGTCCTTCCTTCATTTTTCTAACCTACATCACAATGCGCCAAACGATCACAGATATTTTCAACCCTGCCACTAAAGTACCAATGCTGTCATAATTTTTTGAAAAGTACCACCTCACTTTTATATTCTTTAAAAGATTTTTTTTTGCAATTTAATCTTGAACAAAGCGATTATTTCGTACCAACAAATTTATTGTAATTTTTAATATTTTTTAGCAATGTGGTGAATACTAGAATTAATCGTTAGCTAAGCCAAATATGTCTGTAGATTTAATCCACAAACATGGGTTTTTAACAATAAAGCATCGTATGGGATATCAAATTGAGACGACTCAGTCGCCAACAACCGTCGGGATTTTAAGTATACTTGTTTTTACAAATACTTCTCAAGCAAAATAAAATAGGCCAGCCTATTTATTAGCACAGATATTGCCAGAAGGCAAAGAAAAAAGAAAGAAAAAAAAAAGAAAAAGAAAAAAGAAAGAAAAAGAAAAAAAAAAGAAAAAAAAGAAAGATATGGTTTGCCAAGCGCTGAGGGGTACTGAAAACATTTTCCTCTCAGCGCTTGGCAAACCATATCTTTAAAAGAAGACTTAGCCTTGCTGAAAGACTAATATTTAAATCACGGCTTCAGTTATCCTCATATAGTTGGTTCCGATATGAGATAAGATATATGTTCATCTCTTAGAGAGCGTATAGTGCCTTATAGACGGGTTAAGGCATTATTATTATTATAACAGCATTGGCACTAACACTTTTTTTCGAAGTACCTTCTTTTCAAAAAGTACCGAGTGCATAATATTTCGAGATTACACTTTTAGTGCCAAAGTTAAAAACTTTTGGAGATCATCCAATGACCTCGAGATTTAAAATATATTTCTACACTTTAAGTGCCAATTTTATGTCGCTTTATCAATAAAAAAATAATTGCGCGTGCACTACCGTACACGTGATAGAAGTGAAACTTCTTAAAAAATAAAGAATAAGAGAGATAATGTGAGAGAGAGAGAGAGAGTTACATCTTTCTTCTCTCGCATGTAACGAAATGTGCCTAAACGTTTATTGGACAAGCATTGAGAGTAAAATTTCAAGGACGCGTCATCCTTGAAATTTCACTCTCAATGCTTGCCCAATTATCGAATCGTCGCCTAAGAAGTTTCACTTCAAAATTATTTTTCTTTAGTAAAAATCATAGATTTCTTGAATGGTTGCAAATGATTCCTTTGAAAAATCTCCCTTACCAGCGATGCAAATGTAAATATGAGGAATTGCATTTGTAACATAGCAGAAATTATTTTATGCACTCAGTTTTTCGAAAAAAGACACTTCTATTGCACGCCATCCCACATCCGAAACATTTTAATTTACAATTATTTTTTAATAAAATTACCAAAAAACTTCAAAACTAGCTTTCCATAAACTATGTTTAAAAAACATTTATAATATTAATATTATAATAATAAAACATTGACAGGTCGCCATTTTTTTTTAAAAGTGGTACTAGCAATAACATTAAAAAGTACCAGTTGGACGTGGACATATACATTTTATACTAGGGCCATTACAAACGCAAAGTTAGAGTTACAAATCATTATATCAATAACGATAACACAGTTACGCACAACACTAACACTGCTCCTTAAGGCCAGTTGTACACGGCACGGTTTCTTTACGACACGGCGCGCTAGCCGCACCGCAAAATAATCGTGTGAGCTTGTATATGACACGGCAAACCACCGGTTATATATCGTATACGGCGACGGCGCCGTGCCTTAGTGCCGCCGTTTCTGTCAAGAAACTTCTATAGTGATACAACACTGAGAACCGTGCCTACAGACGGTGAATCAAATGTAGTTTTTCCCGAAAAAAAAAAGTGTGTGCATAACGGGACTAAGGGTCGAAAGTGCGAGCGCGAGATCCGATAAAATGATTAATGACTTTGCGTTGTCGGAAAAGCACGTTATGCCGTTGGTTCCGATTGGTGTTACGGGTAGTCAGAAGCACAAAAGTCTGCAACAAGTCTTACTAAGCGGTACACGATATTGTACAGTAACTGGGTTGTGGTCTGTGGAAGTCACGTAGGCATGTAAAATACTGCTATTCAGCTGCTCCCGGTTAGCCTGGAAGCTGACCTCAACTGTAACTTCGCGTTTGTAATGGCCCGAGTATAGTATGATTCCTCACTTTGCCCTTCAAAATGGCGGCTAGTCATTATGCGTATTACCCATCTAAAGTGTTTGTTTCTCGTTGTTCCGGTTTGTTGGACTTTTTTGTTTCTTCTTGGTTAATTATGTGCGACATTGTCATGTGGCGTCTGAAAAAGCACAAGATATTTTTTAATACTGTATTCTACCGAAAATGGACGGCTGTTTTAATGTGTTTAGAAGATATGAGGCGTCTAATTGCAAACCCCGCTAAAACGATTTTACCTTAAAACCGACTTTATTCTGTCTTTTGAAAGTTTTCTCAATCCTGTACTAAGTAACTCATTTTCGAGCAAATCCCTCTCTAACAGTACTAAATTGAGCCTCCAACCTTATGCTTGGTAACAAAATCCACTATAAATGGCATGGTTAAATTCAAATTCCTCTATAACGAAAACAACCAATCACAGCGCTTGCTTTTGCACCAAGTGACCTTACGAATAGTATGCCGGACCAATGGAGACTTGCGTAAATGTGTCGTGCACCAAGGAGTGCGATTACATTTTATTGAATTTAAAACTCATCAATAACTCAATATCCAGAAAAATCGTTATAGCGGGGTTTGCAATTAGACGCCTTTGCAAACCCCGCTATAAAGATTTTGATTTGCATAAAATAGAAGAAAAAAAAACTATTTTTGTTCTCTTTTTTTAAGATGTTAATAATTTCTTATTTCCACAAACCAACTAGTGTACATAGAGCAGATTTTTCAATAGTCCGATAATTTGTATCGGAGGAATAAATATGGGAGTTTGACAGCTTTTGCATAGAAAATTATGTCAAAACGCCATTTTTATTCTTCAGATAAAAATTATCAGGCGATTCAAAAATCGGCCCTTAGTAAACTATACAAAGTTCCCTATTAATGTCGGGGTAAGTTCGGCGCTAGGATAACACCGCACGAATCAAATCGAATAAAATGGCGCAGAGTACAATGTTGTCAGCATTAAAGAAAATTCCCAAATTACCCGGGAATTATTATGAGCTCGCCCCCATTACGTGGGACTTAAACACACCTGTGCCCAAACCTTTGGGAAAACCAGCAGGCTTAACATGAGCACCGTTTTGTCGATGGAAGAGTAGACAAAAATGACGTTCCGTGTAGACAGTATGACGGCAGCGTAGAAAGAATCAACTGCACTTTTTACGAAATTCACTCTTTGACATAATTTGACTCAGATTTTTTTGTTTTCTTCATAGGATTTTTTTTTTCTGTTTTATTCTAAATTTTTACTGATATTCAGTCGCGTACAAATACAACTACCTACCAAAAAAAAAACCCAAAGTGTCAAAATACCGTATTTTGGAACAAAAAAAAAAAAACAGTAATTTGGCCTTAACCATTTCCTTGGTAATGTCCTATTAACTAAATGATGTAAAATAGGAGGAGATAGCTTTGTTCTTCTATTAATTATCACAATTTTGCGTTCAAAACGCACTTCTGTAAAATCATGATTTTGTCGATAACCGCATATACTTTGTGGCCGTCGAGTAGGAAGTTTTCTACTGTCTTTAGCATGGCGATTACAAAATCAAACTGTCTTCACTACCTTAGACAACTGTCAGTTGTCAGTGTGATTTTGACAGTTTGGGATAGAAAACTTCTGAAATAGTCTACATAAAAAAGGACCTAGACAAAGATCTTTAGAAACGAAAGACAAAATGACAGATTGTAGAAGGATTTCTACGGTGCGATGTCAAAAATGGAGAAACGAAATGTCACTTTGTATAGAAAGAGTTGTGTCTATTCTTCATAGAAAAAGAAAGTGTCATGCTAAGCCTGGAGGCGTGATGTTATTAATTTCTTGAAAACAGTATCCCTTCAAAATCCATAAAGTCACTCTTCTCCATAGGACGTAGGTCCTATGGAGAAGAGTGACATTATGTTTTTTTTTTTTTTCACGGTTCCCAATAGTATAATTGAACCGTGCAAATTAAAAAAAAAAACGTGCAAATTGAGACCAGCAGTGCTATTCTGTACCCATCTCACCGTGAAAACTTAGGTGAAGTGAACGTGAAGTGAGCTGTCAACAGTGTCAATCTCAAGCATCTACACGTCACTTCAAACTCACTACACCTAAGTTTTCACCGTGAGATTTTTACAGAATTGCTCTACTGTTCGAAATAAAACAAATGTCTTTGAATTTTAAAGTAATAGTATCTTATCATTGTATCTTACCTCAGCCCCCGCTCCCCTCTAAAAGACAAACTGCACATAGTACAATTCTTCCACTCACTCCTCCCTTTATCTTCCTTCACACGTACCGGCGCCGCTACTTCTACTTCTTTCTCTTTCTTCTTCAAGGGGGGAGGTACTACTGTCTCCTTCTTTATGGGCGGAGGTATAGACGTCTCCTTCTTTAAGGGGGGAGCGAGATCTGTCTTTGTTAGTTGAACTGTTAGAGTTTTGAGTGGGAGTTTCTTGTCTGTGGCGATTTTTGGTTTTAGATCTGAAAAGGGTAGATAAATAATTAGTGTAAGCTTAACAATTATTTGTGGAGTATTGTATAATTGCATAGCAGATATGTGAGTACTATGAACCTACAATAAAGTCTTTCGTCTTTCATTGACATGAATGTGCCCTGGCGGCTGAGAGTATGGCCGCCTTCCGAATTGGCTAAAATCGCTCACAGCGCTCACATCGTCTCACATGCGTTCCGATTTAGATATTACGATTATGACAGCCGATGGCTGTCAACAATTCGGAACACTCGTGAACGCGCTCACGGTGCTCACTTAATGTCAAAACGATATTAGAGTATTTCTCTGTGTATACACCAAAAATGTCTTCTTATTAAGCTAGGTAGCAACTGTAGCCAGAAGAACAATTTTGAAAATGCCATGTTAGATACGATGCGACTCAAAACAAAACAGTACAACTGTCATTTTTGACAGCGCTCACGGCGATATTAGTAAAAGGCATGGTCGGCGTTATCGCAAGATGGCGAATGTCATGACGTCATCTATGACGATTCACGGGACATCGTTATCGCGCTCACGCTAACTCGGAACGGGCTTTAGCACGCGAATATCGATATTATCGCAACTCGGAACGCAGGGTATGTCATGCTCACTCAAATGTCTCGCTGGTGGTGACATGTGTTGGAACATTAAGTTCCCTTCAAAATGGTTGAGCTGAATGGTGCTGATACATGCGTCATGTTCGTGAGCGGGCACCGTCAGTAGGGACTTGACGCGAGTTCCATGATTTTTGTTGACCCAAAAAGTGCTCAACGCGCCTAAAGAAAGTTTCACTTCAAAAATGATTTTAATATCCATAAAATTAGCTTTATTTGACAGATAATTTTATGACATTAATGTTTGAATATGATTTTGGGCATGCGGCCGCCACGGCTGACTCGAAAGGCATATTTACTGAAAACTTAACTTTTTTATTGACGAACGACTAATTTCACGAAATCTGACAACCTGGTTCGTGTGATTTAACGTCATTACATTATTTTGTCTGGGGACATACATATCCCCGGCTAGCATAGCTTCTCGGCGTAGACATGCAACTTTACAAAGTTGCATGTCTACGCCGAGAAGCTGGTAACAATTGAACACTTTGATGCCAACATTCGACGCATAATTGGCGAAATACAACAGCCTGATTTACTGTGAAGAGTGTGTGAAAATTTGACCTCCAGATTACGCCATGTACGCGCGAGCCCTACGGTTATATTCCCGAAATCATATTCAAATATTAATGCCACAAAATTATCTATCAGATAAACCCAATTTCATGGATATTAAAATCATTTTTGAAGTGAAAACTTCTTTAGACGCGTTGAGTACTTTTTCGGTAAACAAAAATCATGGAACTCGCGTCATCGTTACCGAACGCTTTCCATGAGCTATATGTATACTGTGTACACACATCAAAAAAAGTTTGCGATCAATTTGAAAAATCGAAATCTTATTTGTTAGGTACGGTAGATCATAATTATTATGATTCGGCTCGCCTGACTTAAACCCAATAGAGCACGCGTGGGATGCTCTTAAGCGAGTTGTTTGGAACCGTCAGCCACGTCCCCAGACAGTGCCAGAGCTCAGGGAAGCCGCTATTCAAGAATGGGACAGGTTACCCCAAGAAATGCTGAATAACTTTATTCTCAGCATGCCCAAGAGGATCACCGCATATGTTCGAGCCAGAGGAGGAGTTATATTATATTGAATATAAACCTTTTATTAATAAATTGTTGTTTAAGTTTGGTTAAACAGCCTTTTTCTTTCTATCATATTTCTGTTACAATTACGTTATGATTAATTTTTTAAATAAAAAATAGTCTTATTTTTAATTTCAAAGAATTTTTCTTGATAAAGTTCAATTAAAAAAATAAAATCAGCTTATGCCAGTGATCACAAAGTTTTTTGATGTGTGTATGTGTACTTTTTGGGTGAACAAAAATCATGGAACTCGCGTCATCGTCACCGCACGCTTTCCATGAGCTATAATATGTATAAAAGAACAGTTATTCCAAAGTTTTGTGTTTTCACTTATATTGGCAGTCCTTATGACTGCCAATTTTTTCTGTGTTTTATTTCAGTTTAAAGTTCTTCACCTCTAAAATAAACATCCTTTACTCAAACTCAAAGCATTTATTTCAAATAAACCAATTACAGGCACTTTTGAATTGTCAAGGGGTTGGTCGGTCAGAAAGATGAAGCTAGTTGCCGTTCCAAAGCGTAGTAGGTTCCTATGGAGAAGAACGGGCAAGAAACTCCACGGACACTCTTTAAAACAAAATATTGTTACAAAAAATGGGTTACATCATTCATGTTGAAGTTATACATGTGAGAACAATGTAGAAAGACGTTAGACTCGATGTCTACAGCCCGTCCCCAAAGTAAAATACCGTAAGACATTATACTATGAAAGTAACTAAAATAGACTAGCCTCGCGGTATCTACATCAGTAAATTGACGGTTTTTTCTCACAGCATATGCTGCTGAACTTAGCCACCCTGCAAGAGATGTTAAATGAGGACCCCATTGCAGCCTTGAGTCGAGCGAACGAATTCTAGTTTCTCCCTATTCAATACTATGTCACAATCACTACTTTTAACATTTGGTAAAGCAAATTACTTACTACTACCTACTAAACAATGCTTACCTCTGGTCAGTATGACGATATTCGGTACTCCCATGACGTTATCGGGCGACTCTACAACGCTTTTGCTGTCGACCTCCACAATCCGGCTAAGAGGGAGCGCTTCATCGCTGGAACCTTCAGAATCGCTTCGAGTACATTTTGTTTGACGTTTCTTCACTCTTTTCCTGAAACTGGGAAAAAGTGGTAATTATAAAGGGTAATTACTATTCTATGCGACGATGCGGAAACGGTGCACATCTTTGGTGCGCAGGGTCCGCGCCAGCTCTAACACCATCCTGAGGATGATGGCTGAGAGGTTCGACTGTCACTACATTAACCGTTGTTGTAATGAAATAATCATACATAACACATTATTGTTCATTATCTGTCCCTCTTTTCTATTTTAGAATATTAAAATGTTGAATATGTGATACCTAATTATTAAATAATTTTTATATGACATAATATTTTTAAATATGATTATTATTATTTCTAACTTTAATTTGATGACTTTGCTAATTTAATTTGTATATAATAATGAAATTGTGTGTTGTTTTTTCTTATTTATATTAATTTTTCTAATATTTTTTTATTTAATGTTACCAATGCTATTATGATCCAATGTTGATTGGAATAAATGAATTGAATTGAATTGAAAAGGTGATTTGCATGAGGGTGAATGTCGAGGCAATTCAGCTGCTAGACAACACGGACATAGTGCGTAGGCTAAAGAGAACTAAACCATTTGAGTTAGTGGACTAAACTAAAAATTTTCTTCTGTCAGTCAGTTTAGTTTGTGAACAAGGGAATCGGCACCAATACTTCACAAAAAGGAGGAGGTTATCAAGTCGTTTTTTTTTTTTTTAATTTTTTTATACGAATTGATGTTTTACACAGCTAAAATGTAATTTATAAAACTTTTTTTACCACAAAACAAAAAAATGGAGTCCGTGGCAAAAACGAAAATACAGAATCGAAGGCACCGACTTCCGTAATCAAAGCTATTTGCCATTTCTTAGTGTTTTTTTGGAAAAAATGTTTTTATTTGCTTGTTGCTTGCCGATGACTTACTCTAGTTTTTCTCTAATATCACTCACCGTTTCCTCGGCCTCTTATAAACCACCCCAGCCTTCTTCGTCTTAGTCTCCTCATTATTGTTAATGTTGATGTATTTCTCACAGGCGACCGCAGGCTTCTGCGCCTCCTCGCTGCTTGAGATCGAATCGCTCTTGTCGCATGCAAACAAGTCTGTTTCATTGCTGAGATCATTACTGTCAATTTGGTCGCTGGAATTAAAGAAAGGGGGTGAATTGAAAGATATGTTTTGAGGTTTAGGCCTCAAACTGCGTTAGTGTGCGTCCACACTGCCGGCCTAGCGCGATTGCGACGACGGGCGCGAAATATCAAACATATGAAACCGCCGCTTGCATCCATAGTGTAGTGACTAAGGCCGCTTTCCGAATTGGCTATAATCACTCACAGCGCTCACATCGTCTCACATGCGTTCCGATTTAGATATTACGATTAGCCAAGGGCTGTCAACAACTCGGAACGCTCGTGAACGCGCTCAAGGTGCTCACGCAATGTCAAAACGATATTAGAGTATTACTCTGTGTATACACCAAAAATTTGTTCTTCTTAGGTTAGATAGCAACTGTAGCCAGAAGAACAATTTTGAAAATGCCACGATACGATAAGATGAAAAACAAAACAGCACACTGTCATTTTTGACAGCGCTCACGGCGATATTAGTAAAAGGCATGGTCGGCGTTATCGCAAGATGGCGAATGTCAAACGTCATCAGTGACGTTTGACATTCGCGATTGTGAGCGTCGCGTCACGTCGCGTCGAGTCGGACGGCTCTGTGTGGCGTCGTCCGTAATATCTAGTACATTACAACTGCTCAGCGTCGCGTCGGCGTCCCGTCCCGCCGCGCCGCGCCCGCTGTGTGCAGAGACCTTAAGTCTTATCGCTCGGCGTACAAGCGTAAGTTTTTTTTTGTAAAATGGCTATAATTACTGAAGTGTTTATAAGTGTGATTCAATCTAAACCAGCTATATGGCAAAGTAAACATCCTCACCACAGTAATCGCATAATAATAAGAAAATTATGGAGCGAAACCAAAGAACAATTTCCTGATCGGACTATCTAATAAAAATACCAAATTCTCGTCCATAATTTGCAACCCCTGAAATACGTCGAACCGCTACCAGAGCTCGCGCGTCAATGTGGCCACCGCACGCCTCCGCTGCCGCGCCCGTCACAGGCCCCAGTCACCGCGCGTTCAGTGTGGACGCACACTTAAGCGGACGCCTGAGCGGTTCCATACAAAAGTTCTCCGTCGCGTGGACCAGCGCGTGCCCCCGACCCTTGCTCGACGAAGCGCCAGCCCGCGCCTTACCTGAGCCTGTAGCTTTAAATTCCCTGATCAATAATAATAACCCTGATCTGATCCAGCCACCTGTCCCTTGCTGTCCTCCCCCGACGCTTCAAATCAAAATCAAATCAAAATCGTTTATTGCAATCCATAATGTACAATTACAGGTGCAAGGCACACATTTCTATTTTAAGTTTTTTCTGTCTTTTTTGTGTTCTGTGTCAGTATTGTGTGCCTTAAACTGCGTCAAATAAATTTATTTTCTTTCTTTTCTTTTTCTTTCTAAATAATGAAATAATAACAGAAACAATTATGGACCCTGTCGGGCACAGCAAATTTTTAAATAAGTAGAGAGAGGAAGAGCGTTTTATTAATATATTTTTTATATATTTTATTATATATTTTTATATATATTTTATTAATATATTATATATGTGGAAGCTTGTAATTAGCAATTTTCAGATGTTTACTACTTCGTTA
Organism: Dryobota labecula; assembly: GCA_947523025.1. Lineage (NCBI taxonomy): Eukaryota > Metazoa > Arthropoda > Insecta > Lepidoptera > Noctuidae > Dryobota > Dryobota labecula. The sequence continues at coordinate 6,555,588 of OX383314.1, forward strand.
ACATTTACGTGTATTAGTCTGTAAGCTTTCTTAAAATTGTATAAATAAATAAATAATTAATTTCCTTGTTTTCTGTTAGAAATATTTTATAATTATGCAGGTCGTCTATTAATTTATTATTTATTTAATTATGCTTTTTATTGCTTATTTCTTTACTCGCTTAAAAATTGTTCATTATTATTAATGTAGTATAATTTTTAAATACCAACTTATTATGTTATTTATAAGGTATTTTAATTATCTTACTTATTAAAATATATCTGTTATTCATAGTTATGTATTTTTATTATTAAATTTATCCATTAGAATTATTTTATATTCCCTAAGCCGAAGTTCGTACCCCACAGGGGGTGCCCTTAGCGTGCAGTCGTTTGGTTTATAAGTTTTATGCCCTGGCTGGAGGCTTTAAGTTTTCGCTTAAGGCAGCTACGGGAAAGTCCGGTTAAGTAGACATGACCTCTCAAGGTCAACTACGAGATGCCATAGTTAAAAAAAAAAAGACCAGCGCTGGCATCTGTCGCGGGGCTCGTGGATTGTGGCCGTTTTCTTTAGATCGAATTTTGTTGCTTCGCATCTCAATATGAAACTTTATAAAAAGTATTAGAAAATTCTAGACACACCGAGGTTGCTGATTGACCCGTTTTTCATAATTCCTTCTCAGTCACGAGATAATATTTTTTTTTAAGGAGTAGCACTATTGGACCGGTGAGCCCTCGTAAGGCCCAGATATATGCCAGTGACCTGGTGTGGTTAGCTTACGTGTGCTGTACTGAGCTCACGTAACACGTCGTACGGCCAGCCAGTAAGGCGCGAAACACACGGCGGGGCGGGGCTAGGGTTACCATATCTCAGGATTTGTCCTGAGATCTCAGGATTTTTAGGCTCTTCTCAGGATTGCGGCCGGATTTTGGAAATCTCAGGAAAACTCAGGATTTTTAGAATTTTCAATAAATAGAGAAATTGAGTAGATTTGAGGCGACTGAGCAGTGAGCGAGAGAGGACTGCGATACACTGAGTTACTTTACTACTGTGAGCGGGTGACACATTACAATCTATACATATCAGAAAAAGGTACCAAATGACATTGTGTATCCCTCATACTCTCAGTTTTTTTCGTTGTCGTTATCCATTCACGTAAAAATGACCATTGAGGCGCTTATATATCAAATACTATAAGGTAGTTTTTTGCATAATTATAATGTTTGCACTAAAAAGATGTCGTTTTACTTTGATGCGCAAATGTGTACGTAACATTATGTATTTTATATCCTTTGAGCCGATGATCCAAATGAAACATATCAATGTTTCGTATCATTTCAGTGATTCAGATGCAAATTAAGTTTACGAGAGAATTCGCAATTTCGAGAAAATCTCAGGATTCAATGGAAATCAGGTTTTTTCTCCGGATTTTTAAATTTTCTATCTGGTAACCCTAGGCGGGGCAGTCTTTTTGACCGCGAAGCAATTAAGACCGCGTCTGACCGTCAATGCCCGCGGCTACCCTTACCGCGAACACAAAGGGATATGCCGCGCCGCCGGGCCCGCCGGGCACCGGCGGCGCGGTCTTTTTGCCCTCCATCTACGTTGGTAGTATAGGATTCCCTTTGTTTTGTTTTGGGTTTTTATCGTTCGCGGTCAAATTGACCGCCCCGGCCCGCCCCGCCGTGTGTTTCTCGCTTATTAGGACTCGCCCAGCCAGAAGCGCTGACCCAAATAAGACGCATTATTAATTTATTATACATAAAACAAAAGGTGTTTTAATAAAACACGTATACTAAAAGATCAACAATTAAATTATCTTTAAAAAGGTGAAAGTTTCACAAAAATACGCTTGACAGATTCTGCGTGATTCTCAGTTTTTTATCCGCGTTTCACTATGTAATATAAACATAATCTAAAATATTCATATATAAAGTTATTAGTAAAATGCTCTAATTTAACATATATTTTTTCCAAATCATTAACACTACTCGTTTAGAAGTGATCTTCAGTACAAAATCATTAAAAGTCGGTTATCGTCGCCTTAAGGAGTTGTATTGCTGATTCTCATTATTATAATTCTGTGAAGCCATATTTGTTACGGTCGCAAATCATGTTTAGATCAACATACAATCTAATACTGACCTGCAAATCCTCCTAAAACCAACCATTTCGAACCTTTCCTCATAGAGTGTGTTTATGAGCTGGGACCTTACTCCCGAAAACGATTCGAGTTTGATTTTGTTTCCGATTCGAACTTGTTTCGAACCGAACTCGATTTAAAACCTTACTCCCGAACCAATTCGAATCGTAAACCAAGATCGACATAGGTTCGAGTATTATCAGCGTCGTTTTATGCATATCCGGCGGATTACGTAATCGTCAAGTGCTCTGTCTTTTAGATAGTTATCTCACTCGATCTGAATAAAGGCTCGTACAGACTCGCGCGATATCGCGGGCGCGACAGGCACCGACAAAGAAATTGTGCTACTAGTGTCGCATCGCGCCCGCGACATTGCGTGAGTCTGTACGAGCCTTAAAGTAGCTTCTTTGATATCGGGTAATTTGACGTTTAGTTTTGATCCAACAACTAGATATCTATCTGTCAGATGGCGTGCGGAGTACGAACTTTTCGATCCTAACGAATCTTTCGATCAAAGTTAGTTTCGCTTCGAACCACCGCACGATCGTGCGCTAGTGTCGGATTCAAGAGTATGGATAGGCATTTAATTCGAATCCAATTCGATTGATTCAGAACTCGATGCTGTCGGGAGTAAAGCCCCTGTTCTTATTATGTGCCGATTCAGAGACGTGAACTTATTATTAACACATTGACTGCCACCACGGTCACCGGTGACCGCTAACAATAGTTTTTCTATTGTGTCTGTTGTCTCGCAGTCAAAGCTTTAATCAAATTATCTTTTATCAAGGAAATTTAATATTTACTTAAGTTTTTTTTTTTAACTTCCATAACTTAGTTTTTTTTTTTTAATTTTAAAAGGTAAAAGTTTAAGTACTTAATTCGATATTATACCTTAATTATTGCCGATTATGATTATGTTGTTGTGTAAAGCATATTATTGCCAATATTGCTAATGTGTTAAATTGTTTAATGGAATACTTATGTTCTTTCTTTTGCCATTATTATAATGTTGCTACTAATCTGAGTAAAGGTCCAATAGATAGAACTATCTGTTTTAACGGTAATTTATGGAAATGTAAGATGTAAGTTAATTGATATTATATCTTGATTATTGCTAATGACTATGTTGCTCTGTATGTGTTAAAATATGGCTAATTGGCTAATATTGTATTGTGTTTAATCAAAGGAATATTCATGTTCTGTTTCTTTCCACTGGTAAAGTTTCTATCTTTGAGAAATGATCCTAGAGATTTATGTTGTAACAAAGTATATTATGCAAATGTAAAAATGTGTTGATAAAATACTTTAAACCAAGTTTCCGTGGAGTTTCTCGCCGTTCTTCTCCACGAAGACCTAGTTTTGTATTGTTGGTAAAAAAAAAATATTGTTCGATTTTACGTATATTTAATTAATTTTTAAGTAATAATAATATGTACAAGTATATAGTGTAAACAATTGTTGGTGAACCAAATAAATAAATAAAAAAAAGGAGAGGAAAGAATCAAAGGGCATCAAAAAATTCGTCCGCATCGCTGTCAACAGGAAAAGTGCCCAAAAGGCCACATTGTATGGAAATACTGATTCTTTGGCCAAAAAATAGGACAGCCCTCTGGTCCCGTGAAGAGTCGACCAACCGCTTGGCAATGTCTCGAAATACCATGTGGGCACTCGGACCTCATGGTCCTAGAGTTTCTACTCCAAACGGCTTAAACATATAGCTCCCAATAACGTTACATAAGTTCATTCTACACATATTTTAGACTAAAAATAATCTGAAACCAGGTAAAAACAAAAAAAGAATTGGCATAAATTGAGTCTTAATTAACTTATTAAGAGTAATTCCTACGCACTATTCCAACAAAATAAATATTCATAATATTCCAACCTGCATAGATACAATGTAATATTATGAAATATTCTTCTAACTTAGAATAAAAACCCACGAAGTTGACTGAATTAATTGTGAAATATGTCCTTGAGAGCTAACAACAGATTTCACGCTCAAACTCATTGGAAATCAGGTTACCTAATAATATTATGCAGTGTAGGGATATGATAAACATAAATAAATACTAAATAGATGTTAGATTTTGTGTTTTAACATTAAAAAAAATTTTTAGGAAGATGTCAAAATTACCTGTGGTCGGACACATCACTTTGAGCTTCTGTCTCCAATTTTTTTATTTGAAATGTTATATTTATCCTTTTATATATCTCCTCTGTTATATTCAGACATTTTTCATATTTAGAATCCAGCCGATCGCCAGGCACCGACCAAATATCTTTGTTATCCCCCAAAGCAGACATTTTGGGAGTTTAATACAACTTACAAGAATCCTATTGGATAATTAATGGAGTTTTCCTGTTCCTTATTCCCTTTAGACGGTTTTCACAACGAGAGTTGAGCAACACAGCCATATTTGTGACGGCAAACGGATAAAGTTTTATGTCGAAATGGTCAACCACTGCCGCCTATAAAACCGAGTTCAAATAAGCTTGTCTGACCACTTTTCACACTTGTTTCTAACAAAGAACAATAAAAACACGCCTTACACGCCACCCAAATGCGTTTTCCACACCCAATTCACGACAAAACACGAAGAAATTGCTGTTTCCCAAACAAAGGACTTTATATCAACAATTTTATGGCTCCATAAACCCGTCACAAGCACAGATATTTGCAATTAAATTACTCTGGACATGAAATAAGCTCTAAGACTAGATAAAATTATAGTTGTTACTAATAACGTAGTATTTTAACAATAATTAAACAAATAACAATAAAAATAAAAACTAAGTTGCCTTCCGGCTTTTTTTTTTTAGATTTCTTGACGTTTTTAATATAGTGTTGCTGCTTGTTTGATTAATTGCACATAATTTTAATATAATTTCTGCCATAGACAACCTTATTTTTATGTGGAACAATGAGATCATGAGGCTGGTGAAAATAGAGTTTTATGGAGGGCAACATCGGAAAAAAACTTATGAAGCATTATGCTTTTCGTTCCGAAACCATTCTTGCAGTATACCAATAACCAAAATAAGAGGTGTTAAAACGAAAAATAAGTAATTTTCTTATATTGTATACAATAAAACAGGAAGCCCTTTATAATAACATAACCATCCAAAGTTACAACTGATGGTACAAATTGGCAAAAAAAAAAAACAGATTCAATAGGTTCAAGCACGGGGATCTTTATAAAGTCTAGAGTTTAGGACGGAAGTTATTAAAAAAAGAAATTCCCGCCAAATTTTGTCAAACGCCATTTTTGATGATGTTTGTTGTCTGTTGATAACAATTTTCGTCATTCACACGATTTGCATTTATTCTAATAATATTTCTACGGTTTTGTAGAAAAATGTCTTTTCATACTTGGTTTTAAATCATCGTTTTAATTGCACTTCCTTGTAGATAAGAGTTAGTGAAGTGGCCAAAAGTGCATCCATAATGGCACCACGTAAAAGTTTAAGTAAAAGCAAGATTGTAGCTAGAATTGTGACTGGAAAGAAACAGCCGTGTGGTTTCTGCCAACGCGATGAGGACGACGAGTTAACCTACGGGAAATTATACGCTATTGGAGACATACAATGTCATTATTTTTGTGTCGTAAGTTTCTACTTTTAATTTAGTTTATATTTAGCATCAACGGCATGATAGCTCTATTATTTTCTGCTAGGTTACTTCTTTAAGAACATCAGTCATCTACTCCCATGCTTTCACGCGCTTTATGTGCAGTTTGCACACACATACCTGTTATTTAGGTCGGTAACCTATATCTTTTGCTTGATACCTACGTTAACTGAAAACAGCCAATTACACTACATTACTAGACTGCTAGAATGGGCAGGTCCACTCAAATCTGTGGTTTTTTCCTCAATAGACCATTTCAGACACCAATCTACATGGTCCTCAAGATTATGGCTGGTGTCTGGACTTTAAAAGAGACTGTGACTCCTGTGTTTATTTCGGCCTTTCTTAGAGTAGTCAGATAAGAAACTCTAACCTCATCTAGTTTTTAAAATATGATTGATGTGTAAGAGGGTTTGTGCAAACCTACTAACAGAGGGGTTCATTCATAAACGTTGCTTAAAGTTAAGTGATGTTCAAACGTCAAAAATGTATGGTTAAACAGTCGCTAATCATTACTTAACTTTAAGCAGCGTTTATAAATAAACCCCAATAAGTGCAAAGTGCCTGCAAACAACATCCCTCTCTGACACTTTCACCCTAGCAACACTGTACCACTAATGCACTGTGTGTTGTTGAGATACATGCTTTATTTAACTAGCATTGTCACCCGACATAATGATGTCTTTCTGCTCAATCGCACTCCGTCCGTCCCCTGAGTTACAAGCCCTGCTTAGTTGGCTTATTCCACAAATCCCCCCTGAAATTCCCCCTTAGGAGGAAAAGTGAAATCTATAAAAAACAGTCTAGAATTCACCCCTGATAATCCCGCTTAGGGGAGAAAACTAGAATGAAGAAAAAAAAACTTATTCCAAGACCCCCTGAAAATATTTTTTTTTTTACATTAGAGTTCAGTTTTCCCCACTGAGGGGGATTCTCTCAGGGGGGATTAGTGGAATAATTCGCTTAGTTTGGGGTTAAACGGCCAAACCAAAACATTGTAATGTATTTGTACATTACTATGTTTTGGTTAATCGTGTTTTTGTAAGATCACCTCACCACCTATTCCTTGTGCCACTATTTTTTATTTTATTTTAGTAGAAATAGAATCATTTATCATAGACTTGTTATACAAGGGATGAAAGGGACCTATGTAGGCACGAGATGGTTTGGTGCATGAGCGTAGCGAGGGTGCCAATAGTTCGAGTGCCTAAATAGGTTCTTTCACTTGAGGTAAACACTCTGCTTTTCATTTCGAATATGAGGAAAGTATATAAGAACCTGATTAGTTAAACAAATATGTCTGAATCTGATAAACTCATTTTATGCAAATATCTGTGTACGTAAATAATTAGTACTCAACAAAACAACTGAAGATCAAATTGCTGCATTTGTGCCTTTTTTACCAGTCAGTATATTTATCATTGATGATGGTAAATATTTAGCTCAAATCTATGTAAATAAAATTTTAATTTAGTTAAAGTTAAGTACAGTCATGTTACAGAATTGTGGATAATATTTATTTATTTACAATTTTACGCTGGGATTTAACAGAGTGGTTGTATAGAAAATTGGGGCAGACGGAAGACGTAGCATTGCAAAGCCTCTCACAAGGTGGACTGAAGACCTTGTGAAGGCCGCAGGAATCCACTGGATGCGGGAAGCACAAAATCGGTCAAAATGGCGGTGCTTGGGGGAGGCCTATGTCCAGCAGTGGATGGATGTCTTTCGGCTGAAGTGATGATGAATTTTAAAGTAGAGTTTGACAAGTGCTCAACTTCAAATTCTCAAAATCAAAATCAAAATATTTCACATAAATCTACATGGGCACTTATGAAGCATCAGAAGCTAGGTGCACGGTTCCAATTAGTCGTTTCCTATGGAGAAGAGCCAGCAAGAAACTCCACAGTTACTCTTTTAAAAATAATTGGCTTTACAATATTATCAAATAACAGTGATAATAGGTATGGGAGGACAGTGTAGGCCTTTCAACAATTACCACGTACTTAACAAAATAGAAAAGTGCCAACAAATCTACACTCTACTAGGCCTACAACGTTCTCACATTCACAAAATAGAAAATAATCTATGTAGGTATATAAAAGATTAATGACATGATTGCAATTACAAATACAGTAACATATCTGAATAAATATCATGTCCACAAATTCAATGTCAATATTCAGAAACCAAGAGCTGGTCAGCTAATATAAGTTCTACTAACATTTCAGTTGCTGTCTTCATGCCTGGTACAGAAGGGCAAAGATGAAGACGGACTCTGTGGATTCATTTATGAAGATATCCTCACTGAAATTGAGAGGGCTAAGAAACATGTAAGTGAACCTTGAAAACAGCAAGAATATCAGGGTTTTTCTTCATAAAATACCGATTTTTTTATTATAATAATAATATGTAAATTTGATATTAGTGTATTATACACATAAACCTACCAGAATAAATTCTCTAAATAAAAGTAAAAACCGTGTCAAAATTTAGAAGAATGACGCGGTTAACCGCGTCGTAAACCGCTGAACCTATTGTCATGAAATTTGGCAGGGATATAGTCTGGGATATGGAGAGAGACATAGGCTACTTTTTTACGCGATAACCGACATCCACGCGGGCGGAGCCGCGGGCAAATGCTAGTACATACTAAATAATTATATAAGCAACGAAAATAAATGAAGTCTATAGATAATTACAGTTACGAGAACAAGATCACAACGACAAGTAATGTTCCTTCACGAGTCTTTTAAACACAAGTAACGACTGCGAACGTTTTATTTAAACTGGCAATGCATTCTACAAACGAGGTTATATTGATTATATTATTTATTATTGATGAATGTATTATTTCAGAGATGTTCATACTGTAGTCACAACGGCGCCAACCTTGGCTGCTCGGTGTCTCAATGCAGAAAACAGTTTCACATGCCGTGCGGCAGGGAGCGCAATGCTGTGTCATTGTTCTATGGGAATTACAAGTGAGTTTAGTGTAAAAATTGATAAACAAGGGTCTACAGACAAGATCAGGGCGTTCGGGTCTGAGCTGAGTGTTTTGTCTATCCCACAACAATTCGATTACCACTACCTGCTACACCGCACAAACAACAGTGACACAAGATACCGAATATCGAAGCTAACTCAAAAACTACCCAAGCAAAGTTAATCAAAATCTGTTTAGCCCAAGTGCATCTCATGACAATTCCAATAAGCCCAAACACGGCTAGGATACATTGTTTTATTACGGAGTTCCGGTGCATACCTTTCGGCTTCATCTTCAAATCAGTTCGATGGTACCATTTTCATCAGAATTATTTATTTAAATTTGCTTCATAGTCGCATAACCATCTATATCTATATCTAATCGAAATATCTTATCGCCACCCGTGAAATACTTATCATTGAGGAGTTCCGGTAGCCATTTGTGGTCTTCTTCATCAGTTCCACTTCATCAAATGATACTTTCTGAATGCAAATGATTGAGTTGTTGATGAAAATACAAAAATCGCTATATGTTTGCGTATAAAATTTGAGGAGTTCTCTCAATTCCTCATGGATCCCAACATAAGAACTGGATTTTGAAAAAAATGGGACCAATCTGGAAGTATATCCTTTCAAATAAATAAAAAAATCCAAGTCAGTTCATAAACGACGGATATCTGAGGAAACAAACATTAAAAAAAAATACAATCGAATTGAGAACCTCCTCTTTTTTGGAAAGTCGGTTAAAAAAGGAAAACAATTGCTTGCATACAGTTAGTTAGTATGAACTTGTGTACACACCTGACTGACTTTTCAGATCATCATCTCGCCTTGTCCTGACCTCCTATCCTAATCTAGATTTTTTGGATTAATAGAAAAACCGTGATTTATTCCAACCCTGTTTTCAGGTCATTCTGCCAATCCCACGCGCCCAAACAAGCCATTCCTGCCATAATCATGGCGAAAGCGCAGCAGAGGAAGATATGTGACAACAAGGCGAAAAGAAAAGATCCCAACTTTAGAGAATTGAAGGAGTTGTCGATCAGCTGTAGTGGGGACGACGGTAAGAACCTTTAGAGGTATGAGGAACAGGGTGTAAAGTTCACTCATACTCTATACTAAGGGGAGGATCCTCCGACCAGACGGGTATTGTGTTTGTTGGGCAACTGCCCAACGGTTGATGTCGGGATGTTGTATATATGCTAGTCGCGCGGTAAACTCTGATAGCGCGATGCAGGATTTGTGACGTCAGGTCTTTGATGCGTAATTCGCATGTGGCGTTGTTGATACCGCCACAATATTTTTTAACTCCACGTCAATGCTCTTTTTTTTCCGTACGGATGGGAATATCGATTATTCGATCCACCCCAGCTCCTCAAGGACGGCCAGCAACGCCTTGGTGTTACTGACAATCAAACTCAAATCATTTATTTCAATTAAACCATTTACAGGCACTTTTGAATTGTCAAGGAGTCAGTCAGTAAGAAAAATGAAGCTACATGCCCATTCCAAAGCGTTAGTAGGTACCTATGGAGAGGAACGGGCAAGAAACTCCATGGACACGCTTTTAAATGAAATAGGGATGACGACTAAATAAACTTTTTTTTTGTCCGTCATGTAGATTATAAAAAAATATTGGACACGTATTTTTTATTTTTTACGTAATCAAAACATTAAGGTCGTAGCACATGTATCAACTCGGAAAGGGATCGTCACCGTATCAACTCGAGCCGTTCAGTATTATTTGTATGAAACTCCCTACTGCAACGCACACTAATCGGAATCGTAACGTAATCGCCTCGCCTCGGGACAAGCTCACGAACCGCGGTGCGGTGCGTGGTCGACTTGCAGTTCCCGCGCTTACGGATCTCCGTACCCTAGCTTACGGCTCTCCGTACCCTAGCTTACGTCTCTTCGTCCACGCCCCTCCCGCGGTCTGCGTTGCCGAACGTTTCTCTGAATGTATGCTTCTTTTTTATACATTCTTCGATAGACTGCAGTATGTTATAAAAGAGATATTTTGGCATATGGAAATAAATATAAAATTTCTCTTCATCATCTATCAAATGTTTTATAATAGTCCGAAATTCTCCTTCAGTTCTTCTTGCTTTATTCATATTGTGTACCCATATTCTTTTTCTTCGTTTCTTTCTATTTTCTTTTTCCTCTACATCAAGTGCTATGGCAATGATAGCCAACTCACGTATTGTCAACCGAGACATAACCGTGCACTACACTTAAAGTGATCGGATTCAAAATGATTGAACTAGTGCCGCCTAGCCGTCAACCAGCGGTCGGCGAGCCGTAAGCGCGGCGTCGCCTAGCCGTAGCCAAGTTGACGTATCGGAGCTTCTGATCAGCTTTGGTTACGTGCTTACGTTAAGTTGACGACTGTTTGACGGCGACGCGAAAGGCGATACGGTTACGATCCCTTTCCGAGTTGATATGTGTGCTACGACCCTTACTGCGATACATTGAGTTCAAATATGGCATGACGTCACTGCTCGCTAGATTTTACGCGGAATCTCAGGAACTTCTTAATTTTTCCGTTGTGTGGGAATACACAACAGAAAAATTAGGCTAAGTAAGGAAAAGTAGTCTTTCTCTAACAGATGGTTTTTCAAACTACTTCTTAATTTTTCTGTTGTGTGGGAATACACAACAGAACAATTAAGAAGTAGTTTAAAAAACCATCTGTTAGAGAAAGCCTACTACAGCACTGACGAATCCAATCCAATGTTTTGGCAACGTATTTTATAGGATTGGTGCCATACAGATTATACTTTACCGCAATAGAGCTGTCCTGGATCTAGGAATGCTGTTTGCTATTGTCGCGTCTATTCCGAATGACTTAATCTGACACTAGGGAAGGAACCCTTATAGTTTCGCCATGTCTGTCTGTCTGTCTGTCCGTGGGTTAGCTCAGTGACTCCTTAGTCCTAGAAAACTGTAATTTGGCATGATATGACGGATATTTTCCCCCAACTTGTTCTTTTTGTGTTCTTTCTTTGCATGTTTTTTGTTCACGTGTACCGCACATAAAGTTTTTTTTTTTACTTATTCTTCCAGCCTCTCAGACGGACACCCAATCAGTATGCGTAATCTGTTACGAAGCCGTCGACGGCTACCCAACGATCAACACCTTTTGGCCGCCATGCTGCGCGCGCGACGCGTGGTTCCATAGGACTTGTTTACAGGTAATATTTTTTTTTTTCAAAATCAAAATATTTTATTTCACATAAACCTACATGGGCACATATGAAACGTCAGAAGCTAGGTGCACGGTTCCAATTAGTCGTTTCCTATGGAGCAGAGCCGGCAAGAAACTCCACGGTTACTCTTTTAAAAATAATTGGCTTTACAATATTATTAAATAACAGTGATAATAGGTATGGGAGGACAGTGTCGGCCTTTCAACAATTACCAGGTACTTAACAAAATAGAAAAGTGCCAACAAATCTACACTAGGCCTACAACGTTCTCACATTCACAAAATAGAAAATAATCTAAGTATATAAAAGATTAATGACATGATTGCAATTACAACTACAGTAACATATCTGAATAAATATCATGTCCACAAAAGCCTCTAATAAAGAATTGGAATTCGATTTGTAGGTAAATAATGTCAAATAAAAAAAAATCTAAATAAACATCGTTAGTTGGGAGCAGTTAATAGACATTTACATAGTTATGTTGTATATTAATCTATTCTTTAATACAGGGTGTAAGGGATAGCCCTCCGCAGACTGATGGGGGTGAATTCAGTATATCATACTAAGGTGACCGGTACATGAAATTATTTCATGAACGTTATGGGAATCCAATAAATCTGATTTGTTTTATTACCTCGCACGCAATGTATCGTTACCGTGGCAAAACGCACGTAGCGAACGGCAGCGCAGCGAGCCTTCGGCCGCCCTCCCCGCCACGGGGCGCGGTGAGTTCGATAAACACTGTAGCTAGGCAGAAAGTGAACAGCTGATTTCAGACGTCGTTCGTTAGAGTATTTCAACATCCATTGCTCTTTTTTTTTTAGCTTTTTTATTTAAGTACATGGAGTGCTGCGTACAGATAATGCAATTTTATTTTTATCCCATCTATTCGAAAAGGACGACTGGGTTCGCCTTTAAGTGCACCCAAATGTTGTGTTTTCTTTATGAAACTTTTAGCGGGCAGTGATGAGTTTTTAATCCTCTTTATAAGTGCGCCGCAATTATCTTTGCCGCGCACTTTTTGAATTTGGAACATCTTAGTGTTCAGCGCCAAAGAAATCGAACGCAAATATTGTTTGCATAAAGACTGGCTGGTACGACGGCCCATAGTCGCGCCAGCGGCAGAATAAAAAAAAAAGAAATCAAATTAAAAACGCGCGAAAATTGACGAAAACAGCCAGCGTTTTCGTCAATTTTCACGGAATGTTAGAAATTCATGGTTTTGTTCTGAAAAATGAGTTCAATAATTATGGATACTGATTATATAGATTGAATTATTATTATTCCATTGTACTGATCCATTATTTTGTTTGTCTACTTTAACTGAAAAAATAATTTAAAAAATGAAAAATTTCCCGGTGGAATATGATTCAAAATAAGGAGCTGAATACACCCTGTTAGTTTGCGGAGGGCTGTCCCTTACACCCTGTATAATAAAGGTGAAGAGTTAGTTTGTTTGAACGCGCTAATATCTGGAACTACCAGTCGGATTGACCTTTCAAAGTACTTTTTAGGGTTTTGTACCTCAAAAGGACCCATCTTGGGTGACAACAATAGAAAACAAGAGCAAGTCAAACTCGCGCACGGAGGGTTCATTTAAAAATAAGTGTCGCCGCGCACTGAAAAAAGGCACTCCAATCAAGTGACTTTTTAGCTTGATTGTCGATATCTTGTTTCATCATTTTAGCCGAAAGACGTCCACTGCTGGACATAGGCCTCCCCCAAGCACCGCCACCTCGACCGGTTTTGTGCTTCCCGCATCCAGCGGATTCCTACGGCTTTCATAAGGTCATCGGTCCACCTTGTGGGAGGCCTTCCAACGCTACGTCTTCCGGTACGCGGTCGCCACTCCAGAACCTTTCGGCCCCAACGGCCATCTGTTCTGCGCGCAATGTGCCCTGCCCATTGCCACTTATGTTTCTCAATTCTTCGAGCTATATCGGTTACCTTGGTTCTCCTGCGGATCTCTTCATTTCTGATTCGGCACGTAGGGAAACTCCAAGCATAGCCCTCTCCATTGGGTGACTTTTAGCCTTCTAATAAGGCCCATTGTGAGTGACCACGTTTCAGTGCCATATGTCATCACTGGCAACACGCACTGGTCAAAGACTTTCGTCTTGAGACACTGCGGTATGTGGGACGAGAAGATATTGCGTAGCTTCCCGAACGCTGCCCAGCCAAGTCGGATTCGACGATTGACCTCTTTCTCGAAGCTCGAAGATTAATGAAAATCTTAGTTAAGTTGATCATCACGACATGATTGCAGAAATACTAGTTCAAATGATTCAACGCTCAAACTAGTTTCTCGATTACTCCTAACATGACATCATTGTAGAAGAGTTAAAAAAGAGACAAGTTAAAAAAATGTTAACTGTAACAAAGTAAGTTAGTTGTGTCAATCAAGCATTTTGTTTACTTCAATAAAGATCATTGAAACTTTAATCTAATAATCTTGGCTGGAGCAACTATGTTTTGACTTGATTACTGCAAATAGGTTTTGTGATAACTATTTTTATTTTTTTATTCTACTATGAGTTTGCTCTTGATTTTAGTCTAGGTCTGGATGACAGAGACAAAGTCTACGATGGAGTGAGCTTACCCAGAAGAAGCCTGTTCACTCTCACTTTGAATAGATTAGGGTTGTATGCGTTCGGAAACACAGATGCAGGCAGAGAAAAAACTCCAATCAAGATCCCGTTTCAAATCTCAATCAAATAAAAGTAGTAGCTGTGATCATTGTGCTTGATAGGCTCTGATGCAAACAAGTTACTTAGTCAATCTAAACAAAATCTTGATTGTAGAAAATACTTTTTTTTTTCAGTGCGCTGGTATTCTGTTAAGGCCCCATTACAAACAGATACTTCAATTTAATTTATTTGTAGAGATTAAGATCAATATTTTGTTTATTTTCCAGCGCATGGCTCTCAGCGCTGGCCTGCACTATCTGAAGTGTCCACTCTGCAATGATAAAGACAACTTCTACCAAGCGGTCGTCACACAAGGGTACTACGTGCCTGACAGGTAACATTTTTTTTTTTAAGGTTCTGTCTCCATCGTTAACGTTCGATGATTTTGCCAATGTCAAGGTATGAGAAAAAATCAAAGAAATGATCGCAAACTGGAACGCAACGATTGATCAGTGTTTGTAGCGGTGGTATCTATAAAAAGGACAAAACATTTTTGGTTAATACATGTAAAACGTCACAAAATAAATGTATTTACTAGCTGACCGGACAGACTTTGTTCTGTTTCCTAGAACTCGATCACAGGGCCACCTACCGGCTCCAGTTGCAAAAGTTATTGTTTATGATTTTAGTAATACAGTGCTACAAGGTTGTTAGTGTTTCACCAGTAACCCTGTATACAACGTGTTTTTTATTTTTTTATTTTTATATCCCATAACTCTAGGGTTATATTCTATAAGTAATAATAATACAAAAATTCCTAGAATATGTGGTCCAAAAATGCATAGTTTTGAAGAGTCCTACTGAATTTGCCCAGTGAGATGGTCCCACCGCGTACTTCTAGCTTCATACCTAAACTGTGGAGTCCCATCTGTATTAATCTGTGCCAGAACACTAAATTACTATTGAGGAGCTCGTGGCTAAGTAATAACAGCCGCACGGGTCGATCTGTCAGGTTAAGCTACGCTTGCCGGGGTTGGTCAGTGGATGGGTGACCATCTTTACATACCGAGACTCCTCCGTGCCTCGGAAAGCACGTTAAGCCGTTGGCCCCGGCTGTCATTCGTGGATCTTTGACAGTCATTACGGGTCGTCAGAAGCCCAAAAAAGTCTGACAACCAGTCTTACCAAGGGGTATCGTATTACCCAGTTACTGGGTTGTGGAGGTCAGATAGGCAGTCGCTCCATGTAAAATACTGGTATTCAGCTGCATCCGGTTAGACTGGAAGCCGACCCCAACATAGTTGGGAAAAGGCTAGGCAGATTGATTGAGAACACTAAATTACTATTTGTAAATAATTTAGAATAAAAGATTTTTACTGAAATTATTTATCTTTGAAATATTACAGAGACGCAGCCTGGGAATTGGAACAGAACGCCTTCGCAGAGATATACGACCGTGAGATATCCTGCTCAGCGGCCGCCTGCGAGTGTCCTATGGGGCGCAGTCATGATGCGGATCAGGGGTAAATGCAACTATTTATTTTAAAAAGTAACTGCTTCGGCCGCGTGGCTTTTTCTAAAAGTAGCCTACGTTACTCCTTTTAACATTCTCTTCGGCCCTTGCTCGTAAGTGAAGCGCCAGCACGCGCTATAGCTGAGCCAGTAGCTTTAAATCCCCCAGATAATAATCATAACCCTGATTTTATCCAGCCACCGTCGGTCCCTTGCCATCCTCCCTCCGACTCTGCCCTAAACCAAAGTTCGTACCCTACAGGGGGTGCCCTTAGCGCGCAGTCGTTTAGTTTTACGCCCTGGCTGGAGGCTTTAAGTTTCGTTAGGAGCTTAATGTCTCGTCTGCTCTCGTAATTCTCTAATTACGAGAGCATACGAGAGATTAATAATAATGGGTTTTTAATTGTGTCTCTACACAATTAAAAACCCATTGTGTCTCGCGTAGATCTACGTTCCGGCATATGAAGGGTTAAGGCAACCACAGGAAAGACCGGTTAAAGAGTCTCAACCTCTCAATGTTAACTCTGAGATGCCCTAGCAAAAAAAAAAAACATCAGCTATCTTCCAGTGAAAGACCTGTCAAAATCGGTCCAGCCGTTTCGGAGATTAGTTGGAACAAACAGACAGACAAAAATGTAAAAAAATGTTTTTCACCTCAGCACCTCAAACTATAGGATTTGCTGTGTACAGACAATGAGCAGAATTTAATTTTGCTGCGAGCGTGAGTCAAAGTAACTTTTTAATAAATTTTATTAAATGTTGAAAACAGTGCTGGTACTCATAAATTTCCAAAGATTTGAACTACACTTTGTTCTGGCTCTTTCATTTCGATATGAAAAAAGCGAGAGATAGAAACAACTCGATTCGAATCGGTTGTCCCAAGAATTCCTCGCTGCGCTTAGGATTCAATTATAGAATCCTTCACTTACTCAGGATTCAAAATCAACACTCGCAGCAAAAACCAACTTTGCTCTCGTATTGCACAAATAACTATTTTACCATACATGCTTTCATATGCATTGAGTAAAAAGTTATTATTTTGACATTACAAACAGACACTTCTATTTTATTTATTTATATAGATGTCTTTATTTATTTATTTATTTATTTGGTTCACCAACAATTGTTTACACTAACATCTTGATAAAAGGTAACGTCTTAATAACTTTGAACAGTGTAACAATTACTTAAAGGTAAACACCACATGAACTAAAATATGCTAATTTGTAAGCCTAGGTACATGTATAGTTCACAAGCCAACTTAAAACTAAAGAAAAAATATGTAGCCTAAATAAAGACTTAGTTTTAAATAAGTTATGTAATGTAAACAATAAAATAATGAAAAAATTATGAATGCTTTGCCTACAACAACTCTGACAAACAACTCAAGATTTTTGACTTCTGCTTAGTCAGAGAATCAAAGTGGAAATCGATTAGATCGCTGCAACTATTCAAAACCATACAGAACCTAGCGCATGGAGAGTTAGATCCCAACACCGTTCTTCTCTGTGGAGGACGAAATGGAGTTATGGGTTTACGTGGAATTCTTGAAGGAGCACGAAAGTTTATAAGTGTGAGCAGCGGCGGTGAGTCAATATTTCCTTTCAAGATTTTGCAGCCAAACATTGCGTCGTTTAAACGCCTTCGCTCTTCTAAGGTGTGTATGTTGAAGATTTTTAATCTGTCTTTGTAAGAAGGCGGTTTTTTAGCTATACCAACAGAAAAAGCTTGTCTTAATAGAGATACAAACAGAGATATCGAGAAATATTAATTGCAAAATTCCAGGACATACAAGTGAAGTTAAATAAAATCTTTGCACACCTGGCTATAATGCGAGTTTTACCGCACGCTTCGCGTACAGTAAAACTCGCATTGTGGCCAGGTGAAAACGTAAAATTGTGTACTCACCACGGGCAGTAAAAAAGAAAGCCCTCTATCGCATATTTACAACCCTCTGCGGCTCGGGTCACAAATACCTGCGATTTCGGGCTTTCTTTCTTTTATAGCCCTTGGTAAGTAATGTACTATTACGTCACACCTGGCCATAATGTGAGTTTTACTGTACGCGTAGCTTGCATTGTGGCCAGGTGAAAACGTAAAATTGAGTACTCACCACGAGCAGTAAAAAAGAAAGCCCTCTATCGCATATTTACAACCCTCGCCTGCGGCTCGGGTCACAAATACCTACGATTTCGGGCTTTCTTTCTTTTACAGTCCTAAGTAATGTACTATTAAAATACAGCTTGGGTGGGCCGCATTTAGCTAATTGGACGACATTCTGAAATCAGCCAAAATTCCACAATCTCTTAAGATGTGCAAATCTTTCCAATCCAACCATAAAATGACCAGCAAGCTTGGCCAGTTATTGCGCGCACCGGCTATTATTTAGCCACGAACACCTCACACAGTCTCAGCTCTCAAACGAACCTCTTATATTTCCAGCCCTTGGTGCATAAAGCTCTGCCTCCTGTGCGGCAGTAGCGGCGCCCACCTGGCGTGCCTGCCCGTGGAGCCCACGGCCGTGCACGTGTGCGGCACGTGCACGCCCGTCGCGCCAGAGCACTTAGACCAACTCGCCAGCTCTATTGAAGCAGGTAACATTCATTTTCTGTCCGCGTGAAATTCACACTCGGGGGGCCCAAGTCTGCTATTTTTATAAATTCGTCACTCCAACACGATCCCATTGTCATTTTGCTAAAAGTTCGTAATCTGCTAAATTCATAATGGTCGATCATTGGTCGGTCAATGGTCTCGTAGTAGAATTGTATTACAATGGCATTTTGAACATTTATTCATGCCAGATTTCATTTATATAATATATATTTTTACATATTATTTATTAGTGTTATAAGCAATCTGAAGTAGTAGAAAGTTGGAAGTTTAGCAGGAAGTTTAATTTGTCATTGTGTACGAGATTACCAATTCTTTCAATGGAGTGTTAGTGGCTGACCATTTGAAAGTCATAATGACGCCATTATATTAGTAGATTACCAAACTTGTCATAATCAACAATTATGAAATCAATGACAGACCATTCTGACTAGTGTCAGAATGGTCTATCATTGATTTCATAATTGTTGTAATAGCAGACTTGAGGCCCTGTACATTTGCGCCAACCACAACGGAAATCTTCGTTCATCTCAAATTCGTCTCCTTCAATGTCCCACTCACCGCGCAGACTTCATTCACTCTTCCTTCTTCATACAGTCTCACAGTGTTAAGAACCCGATTTTTGCTTCATTATGTTTTCTAACTTGAGGAGCACCCGTTCATCATCATCATTTCAGCCGAAACACTGCTGAACATAGGCCTCCCCCAATTGAGGGAGTTTGCCATAATCGCCACGCTTGGCAGGCGGGTTGGCGATCTGTTATAACCCTTATTACAAAGCAATAAAGCCTAAGTCAGCTTTTAACATATAAACAGTGGATTTTCCTTTAATAAAGTACTGATGTTGCATTTTTACTCAGTGCATAGAAATAATATGTATAATTCAGTTAGTTAGATTTTGGACGCCGTCGCGTAATCTAGTGTGCCCAAATTAAGGGCAGTGACATTGCCAAAATATAAGTACCCAAGAACTTGTGTGTGTGTTTTTGTACTGTGGTGAATTAAAGTGGTTCCAGGTGTGAGTACTATGTACTATAGAGCTACCATTTACCGGGTAATATGTCTTTTATTGACTTGAATGTGCCCTGGCGGCTGAGAGTATGTCATGCTCACTCAAATGCCTCGCTGGTGGTGGCGTGTGTGTTGGATCATTAAGTTCCCTTCATAATGGTTGAGCTAAGTGGTGCTGATCCATGCGTCATGTTCGTGAAAGGGCGCCGTCAGTTGGGACTGGTCATCTCTTAGCTGCCACAGCTTATTTTTAATTTTTGAATTGTTTTAATTACGTCATTCTACATTGTTCTCACATGTATAACTTCAACATGAATGATGTAACCCATATTTTGTAACGATATTTTGTTTTAAAAGAGTGTCCGTGGAGTTTCTTGTCCGTTCTTCTCCATAGGAACCTACTACGCTTTGGAATGGGCAACTAGCTTCATCTTTCTGACTGACCGACCCCTTGACAATTCAAAAGTACCTGTATTTGGTTTATTTGAAATAAATGCTTTGAGTTTGAGTTTTCCAGTAGAATTATTGTTTTTTTGTTTTTTATTTAATTTTATAAGACATACGGTGTCGGCTTAGTAACAGATCGCAGTATGGTGTTAAAATTTATAGAGAACGCTGCTACCCATTCTCTAGTAAGTCCCTTAGTCGCCTTTTATGACACCCACGGGAGGAAATGGGGTGGTTACTATTCTTTACGTCCGGCATCACACGGAACCGGAGCACCCGTTGGTTGCAAGTTATTCCTGTATTGTAAAAATAAATAATTAAAATAAAACTGTTCAATCTTCAGTGATAACTCAGGAGCAGCAACAATCCTCGTCGCGCACTCGTCGCGGTCCCGTCATGCCGTCGCGGATGTCGTTACGACGTACTAAGCGATATACCAACAATCAAAGCTTGTAAGTATACCAAATTATTAAACGAAGACAATTAACCCTTAATTGGGATGCGCTAAAGTAGACAATGGGCAGGGCACAGTGCTCGCAGAACAGATGGCCGATGGGGTATGAAAGGTTCTGGAGTGGTGACCAACCGGAAGACGTAGCGTTGGAAGGCCTCCCACAAGGTGGACCGATGACCTTATGAAAGCCGCAGGAATCCGCTGGATGCGGGAAGCACAAAACCGGTCGAGGTGGCGGTGCTTGGGGGAGGCCTATGTCCAGCAGTGGACGTTTTTGGCTGAAATGATGAAGTTAGACCGCAAAATTTTCTTTAGTTTTTTGCTATTTGCAGGTGAGTGCCAGGTTGTATGTTGATTATAGTACATTATGTTACAAGGGTGGAAAGTAGGTTATTGTAAACAAGCTGTTATTAACAAGCTCGAGCCGAAGGCGAGGGTTTTTAATGACACGAGTTTGCGATACCACATCGAGGGTCACAGTTTCATCAGTTTGGCAACGTCGCAAAACTAACAATTCGTCATACGGGTGAAACTCATTTCAATATTATACTACTTTATGTATTGAAAATCACATCAAAATAAACGTCTATGATGATTAGAGATCGGATAATCGGATGTATATTTACCTAAAGTTAATTATTAGCTATGAAAGTATGGAAGCAGCTTCTTAAAATATTATTTTTGTAATAAAATATCCCGTGATGCCAGGAATACCGGCAATGCTAGTCGCTTCCATACTATACACCCGACTAGTTATAGACGGGTGTATAGCATGGAAGCGACTTCTAAATTATTATTTATAAAAAAAAAAAATACCCGGGATTCTTGGATTGCATAACTATTCAGATGCATATTTTTTTTTTTTTTAATTTAACCCCCTATGCAAATATGTGTATGTAGGGTGCAAGAGTAGGGGTGGTGTGTGTTAGTTAAAATAAAAATAAAATACCGGAACCACGAGATTTATTCGATACAAAAGCGCTTTCCATAATAGCAAACATCTCAACTTTAGGTGAATATGCCTCCGAATATCCGATCTCTAATGATGATGTAATGTCCGTCGGGTTTAACATTGTTAATATAGTATAACATAAAATTTTCAACCCAAAATTAACGAAGTTCACGGTACAATTATTTGCGCCCCGCTGCCACATCAAGAACAAGAATGCACGCTTCAAGAACCTCGCATTAATACTTATGTATTTTTGTATTAATGCATTTTTCTTTATTTTCAGACCTTCATGTTCGTCTTCAGGACTTTCGATTGTCAAAACTGAAGTGAACTCAGAAAGTGAGTTAATTTTAAATTACATTTTTTAGGGTTCCGTAGTTCGTGGTGGCGCTTATTATATAATATGGCGCTTATTCTTTAAGCTTTTCAACTTATGTCCAGCAGTGGACATTTGTCGGCTGAAATGATGATGATTATATTATATTTATAATTGTATGGATCGGAATGCTGGGCCGTGAAGAGGACGGATGAAAAAAGATTGCATGTAGCGGAGATGAGAATGTTGAGATGGATGTGTGGAGTGACGAGAATGGATAAAGTCAGAAATGAGTATATAAGGGGAAGTTTGAAAGTGGCGCCGGTGACAGAAAATGTTATGAGGAGGAAACGCATGTGACGAAGAGGGATGAATATAAATGTTGATGGAACACCTTTTTTTGTTTTTTGTTAATAATCCATACAAATATTATAAATGTGAAAGTAACTCTGTATGTCTGTTACGTTTTCACGCCTAAACCGCTGTTCCGCTGAGAGGGAAGAAATGAGCGACTTCCGCAATGCGATGGCGGTACAATGACTGACTGTGACGACATTAGACAATCAGATCAGACTAAGACTTGTATTTAAAACTGTTTTAATTGAATAGATATATACATACACCAGCACCTACCGTCTATTATCTACATCGAAGCCTCACAGCGGCGACGGCCGATACAACCGCTGAACCGATCGTCATTAAATTTGGCAGAGATATAGCCTGGGATATGGGGAAGGACATGGGCTACTATTTTACGCGATAACCGACATCCACGCGGGCGGAGCCGCGGTCATAAGCTAGTTTTAAAATATAATACTATATATTTACTATATACTACTATAATTACTTTTAAAGTTATTCGAGAAAATTGATGAAAATTGACCAACCCCTTGTCTTAATTGTCTTATCTCCGAAACTAGTGAGCATAAAATGTTGAAGAAAAAAACCGAAAATAGTTCTAAACTTATAGATTACAGGAAAACCTATAAAAAGTCTATGGTCTCAATATAACATGGTAAATATCTAAATATTTCGCGTACAAACTTACATTTTCAGTTGGAATGTATGGGAGAACATGTATTTCAACTACAATGTAGTTAATCTTGAGATAAATTCTTCCCAACTACGGAACCCGTCATTGTGTATGGTCCGACGCATTATTTTAGAAAAAGCGGCGCGGGTGATGCCGCTTTTTCTAATCCCCCCTGAGAGAATCCCCCTCAGTGGGGAAAACTGAATCCTAATTTTAAAAAAAATCACTTTCAGGTGGATCTTGGTTTTTTTTTTTTTCAATTCTCGTGTTCCCCCCTAAGTGGGATTATCAGGGGTGAATTCTAGACTGTTTTATATAGATTCCACTTTTCCTCCTATGGGGTAATTTCAGGGGGGATTTGTGGAATAAACCCGCGAAAAGCAGCTAGTATTTAGATAAATAAATTTTATTTTTCAGTCACCACTTCCAACACGTCATCTAGCCGACAAGATCTAAATCTAAAAAGCCCGACAAAACTTCAAGAAACTGACTCAAAACAGAACATTCTAGCAAACATCCTAAATAACAAGTCAACACCCACAAAAAGAGACTTCAGATCGACTTCGAAACTCTCCAACGACTTCAAGAGTCAGTCTCCTAGCAAAGGATTGGAGTTGAAATATATTTCTCCCAGTAAGCTGTTGGAGGAGAGTTTGAAGAATAGGATGGGAAGCAATGATGTCGTTTTGGATAAAAAGCTGGTTGAAGAATTGAGGATCAGGTTCAGGAAACCGAAACCGCTGAGTGAGAAGAGGAAGATTGTCAAGTAAGTACAACCTGTTTCATCATTATCTGCCCAGCCATTAATACAGCTGAATACCAGTATTTTACATGGAGCGACTGCTTTCTGACCTCCACAACCCAGATACTGGGTAATACGATACCCCTTGGTAAAACTGGCAGTCAGACTTTCAGGCTTCTGACGACCCATAACGTCAATGTTCTATGACCCAAAGTCTCTAATTCAGATAATTTTTGCAAACAAAGTAATGTCATGAAATTTCACTGTCAAAATGACAGGAGAGTGGTGCAAAACATTATATATATACACCGTGACATTTTAGTCGTCTTACAAAGATAGCCCACTTCATGTATCCAATGACTACTAATCGTTCATGTAAAAAAAAAAAAAAATTAAGATCATTTGAATTTTTTATAATTTTATTAATTATGACGCATGACATAGTTTAAAACACCCTGTTATGAGTGCAGTCCAAGCCTTGTGTTATAAGGGCGCCGCGGAATGGAGCGGCGACATCTTTATCAGAGTTCATTCACAAAAATGTGTTTCTTACTATTGCAACTTAAACTTAATCTAAATCCATTCTGCGGCGCCCTTGTAACACAAGACTCGGACTGCACTCGTAACAGGGTGTTTTAAACTATGTCATGCGTGATAATAAAAAATAATAAAAAAAAATCTATTGTTCAAAAAAAAATTTTTTTTTCATGAATGATTTGTAGTCATTGGATACATGAAGTGGGCTGTCTTTGTAAGACGACTAAAATGCCACGGTGTATATTTTTTTTTATAGTCGTCGCTAAACTAAAAGAACTATGCAAATAAAATACCGTTGCCAAACAATGTTTTGTGTAGTATGTCGGAGACACGGCATATGATCTAATTATAAGTTTACCACCTAAGAATAACTACATGTGGAATGCAATAAAAGTATTGAGTATGATCGTCATAATCAGCCCTTTTAAGTAGACGTAGGCCTCCCAAAATCGATTTCCACTCGAAACAGTTTACAGCCATTTTCATCCAAAATTAACTAGATATGCTACTTACAATATGAATCTATGAATGAGAGATGTAATATTAGTGTTGTTGAAGATGTAAAAATCTGAATATGTTTGGATCTCCTGCATTGTTACCAGTATCATAAAATATTTTATACCAGAAAATCTCCTTTTTTTAATAACTTTGTTTAAAACCGAAAATTTATAAAAATAATTACGGTATGATTATTTTTTAATTATTATTTCTTAAAATCAGTACTTAAAAGAAAATTAAACCTCTTTTTTTGCCATTTTATGTGAATTACCATTACGAAGTTATTTTTTTGTTATGTTATCCCCTTTGTTTACATAAATTATCTGAATTTAAGACTTTGGGTATAGAGAGTTTGGTTTCCGCACTTAGTCCTTAAGATGGACCATTGTGCGTGGGCCATGGCGGCCGTCGGTGGTTATGGCAGCCCATCTTCCAGAAGCTAATCACGTCTACTGGTCTGTTCAGAACATCGGTAAAGGATCTGGCTGCCGCGAGGAATTCTGTTCTAATCTGGGTGACGCCTGTGCATTCGAAGAGCACATGCGCATCGGTTTCTTCCGCCTACATGCAGGCCCTGCACAGAGGGCTGTCCGTTATCCCTATTGTGTGGAAATGATTGTTTAGCGAGCAGTGTGATGGTCCCCGTCACCAGGCGCAGACCGTTCCTGTCCAGGCGTAATAAGCGCCTGGTCAGCCTACCATCCAAGGATGGCATAGCCTCTCTGGACTGCCTGCAGCCCAGTGTCGAGGTCCACAAAAAAAAAAACCATTTCATTTCCAAAAACACTGGCTACGCAACTTACTTGTGTTTAAAAACAAGTTCTTTCTTTCCAGTGACATCCTGAACGGTGTGTTTGACAGTTTACTGAAAGAGCCGAAACAAAAGGAGCCCGTCAAACAATGGTGCTCGCCTAAGAAGTGTGATATTACTCAAGATGTTATAGAAATATTGGATGTAAGTATACATTTCTATATAAATCCTCAACATCTCACCTGGGGCCCAAGTCTGCTATTTTTATAAATTCGTCACTCCAACACGATCCCATTGTCATTTTGCTAAAAGTTCGTAATCTGCTAAATTCATAATGGTCGATCATTGGTCGGTCAATGGTCTCGTAATAGAATTGTATTACAATGGCATTTTGAACATTTATTCATGCCAGATTTCATTTATATATATTTTTACATATTATTTATTAGTGTTCTAAGCAATCTGATGAAGTTGGAAGTTTAGTAGGAAGTTTCATTTGTCATTATGTACGAGATTACCAATTCTTTCAATGGAGTGTCAGTGGCTGACCATTGGAAAGTCATAATGACGCCATTATATTAGTAGATTATCAAACTTGTCAAAATCAACAATTATGAAATCAATGATAGACCATTCTAACACTATTGTAATAGCAGACTTGAGGCCCTGGTGGTAAGTGATGATAAGGCCGAAGGTGGAAGCGAGCTTCACCCGGAATCCTCAACCACAGAGGAACTGGTTATCTTACCTCTTACTGCCGAAACACAACAATACTGTTAACATTGTTGTTATGGCAACAGACTTAGATAAGACTAGCTTTTGCCCGCGGCTCCGCCCGCGTGTATGTCGGTTATCGCGTAAAAAAGTAGCCTATGTCCTTCTCCATATCCCAGGCTATATCTCTGCCAAATTTCATGACGATCGGTTCAGCGGTTTAGGCGTGAAAACGTAACATACAGACAGACATACAGAGTTACTTTCGAATTTATAATATTAGTATGGATGGTGATAGCTAGCCAGGCGGACTTAGAACAAGCCCTACCACCAACCAAACCGAGCAATTTTGCTAATTTTGTTATCACATTGTTTTGTCTTATTGGTTTTAGTATATTCGTGTACATATTTGTTCTTATATTATATAATTAGGTATATATGAGGCGTCTAATTTCAAACCCCGCTAAAACGATTTTACCTTGAAACCGACTTTATTCTCTCTTTTGAAAGTTTTCTCAATTCTGTACTAAGTGACAAACTCATTTCCGAGCAAATCCCTCTCTAACAGTACTAAATTGAGCCTCTAACCTTATGCTTGGTACCTAACAAAATACACTATAAATGGCATGGGTAAAATTCAAATTCCTCTACAACGAAAACAACCAATCACAGCGCTTGCTTTTGCACCAAGTGACCTTACGAATAGTATGGCGGACCAATGGAGACTTGTGTAAATGTGTCGTGCACCAAGGAGTGTGATTACATTTTATTCAATTTAAAACTCATCAATAACGCAATATCCAGAAAAATCGTTTTAGCGGGGTTTGAAATTAGACGCCTCATATATCTTATTTATAGTTAAGGTATAGGTAATAGGTATACAGGAAAAGTTTTTAAGCAGTCAGCAAATTTTGACAAATTAAACTTAAACGTGTTTTATTAACCACCTATTTCTTATTTTGATATGTCTTAGTACAAAAAAATTAAGTTATCGTTAACGAAAGATGTTTATTTTGAAACTGGTATAATGGATACTCGCGGCGGCGCGGTCAGTGAAGCGGAACGCAGTTTTAGGTACCTATCAGCTGTGCGCTCGCCCATTGATATTATTACGAATAGATTGTATCCATATTTTGCTGATTTCAAGTGGACCATAAAAAAAGTATTGAAAAAATAATGGGAATGCATTCTATTACTGATACTGAACCACAAAAAAAATTTGCGTACTGGTTAAAAACGTATCCTGTATAATTAGGTATATATATCTTACTAGCATTTGCTCGCGGCTCCGCCCGCGTGGATGTCGCTTATCGCGTAAAAAGTAGCCTATGTCCTTCTCCATATCCCAGGCTATATCTCTGCCAAATTTCATGACGATCGGTGCAGCGGTTTAGCCGTGAAAACGTAACATACAGACAGAGTTACTTTCACATTTATAATATTAGTATGGATTTATAGTTAAGGTTATATTCCTTATATTTAACTATAACTAATTCCTCAATTTTCGTAAAAGAGTAAAAGTAAAAATTCATTTATTTTCCGCACTAATGAAAACACAGTATACATTGTCAAAATAAATGGAGTGGACTGGAGCCTGAACTAGGGCAGCCCTGTATTTCAGGACTCCAGGTCTTCCTCCCGCGGCGAGTAAGTTGGTACAATTTTCAACTGGAGGTGTAATTAATTAATAATTATACAGCGTGTTACGGAAAGGGTATATCCATACAAACGGGGTGAAGAGTGTATCTGGTTCAGAGTCTCTGTACAAAATTTCAGCTCAAAAGCACCAACTAGAAAATGCTTAATTTTTTTTTTTTTTTTTCGATGGTTTATTAATTTTAAATCATAACAAACGTGTTACCGCCGTTTCTTTGTGTGTAGTTTATTGACACCGATCAGCTGACTTGGTCTAGTGATGTGTAGAATTCAGTTGGAAACATTTGATTTTTAGTTAAATGTTTCTTAACTTTTTATTTATGTAGGTATAGGTATTAAAAAATATTGCCCTGTAGTTTGTTATCACCAAAAGAATCCATGCCTTTGATATGTATATACCCTTTCCGTAACGCGCTGTATATTATGTGTGTTTGTGTGAGTGCGTGTGTATGTTGTGAGTGTGTGTTAGGGTGCTTGCGTGTATGTGTTGTGTGTGATGAGTGAGAGTACGGCTGCGCGCACCTGTGATTGTGGGAGTATGCATATATGTAAGCGTGGTTATAGATGAGTGAGCTTTGACTGCTCTTGATTTACTACAGACAGACAGAGAAGTTATTTAGAAAGAAGAATAGAAAGAAAAATTGGTTTATTTGTCACAGAAACACGTGCATACAAAAAGATAATTAACTTGAGTAGGTGGTATACACAAAAATTAAAAATAAACAAAATAGATAGAAATTATAAGTAAGGATTCCGTATCATTGTAATTTAAATTCAGGAGATATTTTTGGATAATAGATTTACATTCATGCGTGATTTTTGGGAATATATTTAAAAGAGAGTTAAGTTTATTATACAGGGTGAAATTGAATTCATGGGCATCGTCTTAAGGGGTCATTATACTCATCATTATGAACAACTTTCACTATGGGACCAAACCTGAAATCGCGAACAGCTGTTATATTTTTATTTTTTTTTCGAGATTTCAGGTTTAGTCCCATATGGAGTGAAAGTTGATCATAATGATGAGTACAATGACCCCTTAAGAGGATGCCCATGAATTCAATTTCACCCTGTATAGATAAGGATTCGTAATTGCACCTACCACTGTTTGTCTCTGCACCACCCAAAGGTTGACTGGTAGGAAATGACTATGGCATTAAGTCCGCTCTTCTACATTTGTGTGCTAAAGTATTAAATAAATAAATAATACATTTTTGCCCCCGCTGGGAATCGAACCTCTGGGTCTGAGATGGTCTTACCACTGGACCACAGAGGCAGTACATCATCTTCATCTCAGACGAAAGGCTTTAATTGCTGGATTTAGAGCGCTTTCACATTTAGGCGACTTTAGCAGCGCGACAGTCGCGTGCTGCCGTCGCGGTCGCCGCGTGCGCTGATGCGCTCAGTCGGCGATGAGCCAGTGTTGCAAACGTACGTAATTATAGACTACACAATGAGCGAGTTTGATACCGAACGATTTATTATTGAAATTCAAATGCGTCCTGTTTTGTGGGACTCAAGAAGCAACAATTACCACAACAGAACCCTAAAAAAGAATAACTGGCAAGAATTATGTGTATTGTTTAGTCCTGATTTCGAAAAATATGAATTTATATTCGATTTTTTTAAATGAAGTGCGCCACACTGATCTAAACTGCGGCGCGACAGACGCGCTGCTAACGCGCGGCTGTTATTATAATGTGAAGGACTGTGCTTCTGCCGCGCTACTGTAGCGCTGCAAACGTCCTAATGTGAAAGCGGCCATAGGCTTCCCCTAAGCGTCGCCACATCGACCACACAACACGTAACATACAGTTTTGGCAAATAGTAGTATCGTGTAGCTTGAATAGTCAACTGAAACTTCTTATTCCTGAACTTCATAAATTACTTCTCGTAGAACTTGAGATAGTCGTATTTTTAGGGTTCCGTTTGTCCGAATGAAAAACGAAACCCTTATAGGATCACTCGTTCAATTGCCAGTTTGCTCCAAATCTAACAGATCGATACTGAGAAATTCCAGATAGAAAACTTCCAAGAATCTACTTCTCCAAATTCCTTCACACCATACTACCGGTTTTATGTCAAATTCTTACGCTAACTCTACTATAAAGCTCTGGAACGCGCTACCTTTTGGCATTAAAAAGGCTGAAAACAAATTTACTTTTAAAAGAAAAGTTCGTAAGCACTACATAAGTCAGACTAAATAACTCTCTACGACTAAATAGTCTTAAATAATAGTCTAGTCATACTAATTATTGTTAGGTGGTATTTGTTAAAATATCTATTAGTTTATTTTATTTGTATATGTGTATTAGTATCAATAAAACTATATAAATTCTCGTAATCAAGAAGTTAGTATTTTAGACATTATTTTTGTACCCTATCACTGTTTTTTATATTTAACCCAAAGGTTGACTGGTAGAGAATGCCTTGTGGCATTAAGTCCGCCTATGTACCACTATTGTACATGCAGTTTAAATAAATAAATAAAACCCAAAGAAACAGAATGAAAAGTGTCCTGTGTTCTAATAATTTCATGTCTTCTTTTCCAGGACTCGCCACCTTCCAATTCTGATAAAGAAAACACAAAAACACCTGTCAAACAGGAGAAAGAACTGGAACACTCCTTCACGACCCCTAAGAGGTCTCTTTCCACCGATTTAATTCTCAAATTCAAAATGGAACCCGAAAATATATACCCCATATTCAATTCACCGAAAAAACTCAAAACGGTGGACATATTAAAAGATTCTAGCTTGGAAATATCGGCTAAAGACGAAATTATTAACATTGATGTTATAAAAATCGAAAATAGTCAAAATGATGATTTTCTAAAGAACCTTGAACTTAAGTCTCCGGAGAAAACTAAGAAATGTGCGTTCAAATTCAGTCCTTATAACAAAGAAGTTTTGGACACGGAAAACATAGACATTGATATGGAAAGTTTTAAAGATCAGTACTTAAATGAGGTCGGTCTGCAAAGAGTCAAAAAGCTAATCATACCTGACAAGAAACGCACAGAAAAA
Source organism: Dryobota labecula (assembly GCA_947523025.1). Classification (NCBI taxonomy): domain Eukaryota; kingdom Metazoa; phylum Arthropoda; class Insecta; order Lepidoptera; family Noctuidae; genus Dryobota; species Dryobota labecula. The sequence goes on from OX383314.1 coordinate 6,586,427, forward strand.
AAGCCATCAAGGAAAAGTCGTAGACGAAAACTCAATGACGACAAAGTTGTTCTAAAATACGAGTCGAATAAACGGAAAAAGGATCGCAAAAATATATCGATCAAGGATAAAAATATAAAACTAAAAATTAAATGGCGCAAGGAGCAATTTAAACTGAAAATTACGGACTCTAAGAAGAAAAAGAAATCCAAGAAATACAAACAGTATTTACTAGAATGTTCGCCACAGAATTGCTCTTCAATCAAACCAACCAATGACTTCATCAGTCCAAAGATGAAAAAGAAACCTAAAAAAACACAGAAAACTCCGGATAATTTGATACAGACTTCGATTCAAAAATTCTTTCAAGTCAAGGCTCCCAGTAAAGATTAAGGAAATACTTTTCATAAGTCATCAAGCCTAGCCTTGTCCCAAATATGTTGGGGTCAGCTTCCAGTCTAACACAGTATTTCCAGTATTTTAAATGGAGCGACTGTCTATCTGGCCTCTACAACCCATTTAGAAAAAGAAAAGAAAGAAAGAAATATATTTTATTTGAGACACCCACAAGAAATACAAACAGTAAAAAAAAATTGGTTGTCTGTAAAGTTGGTTTACGAACGATAGTTTAACGTGACAACGTCATAACAAAACATTGATGCGGCGCAAGCGTACAATGAGCGTAATGGGACAATGAGCGTAACGGGACAATGAGTCATCCTTTTTGCGTGCATGCAGCCGGCGTTCATCAATTTATTATATCGCCTCTTTACATGTACAACGTGATATTAAAAAAAAGACGTACTAAGAAATGACACGTTGCTCTTGTAAAGAGGCGAAATGACCTGCTGCTACTGGCAGGAAAAACAACACGGATTGATAGTTTACAAATATAATAACAATACATTATGATAATTCGCCTCTTTACAAGAGCAACGTGTCATTTCATAAAAACGTTTTTTTTTTAAATATCACGTTGTTCTTGTAAAGAGGCGATATGTTGTCACGTTAAAAAAAATGAGCATTTAAAACTAACAAAATGTACCTTGTAAACCTGTGCGAGGCCAAAAACGCCACTATCTCAGCATAATGCTACAATATTTAAAAAATAAATACCGCAGCGCTAGTGTTCTGATAGGGCCCGCAGTAATGCCACGGACGCCTACGGAAATCTATAAGTCCCACTAGGGGATTAAAAAATTAGTGGCAATAAAATACAATTTATAGAAACAAAATAATTAAAACCGTAATTAGGTACATGCAATAATAAAATATTACGATCGACCCACGTCCGACGTTCCAACATCACTTGTCTATGCTATAGACTATTGTCTATAGTCTATGACAAGCTATGAGACGCGGGCGCAGGCGACCGGCTGTCAATGTAATAAGTATTTAAAAAATTACTGGGTAACACGATATCCCATAGTAACACTGCACAGTATAAGTTCCGGTTAACTTTTCTGGCGGTTCATTTCATACTAGGCATGGGCTTTCAGTCTCGCTGCATTTCTGAGTCCCGGGAAAAAAAATCGAGACTTGATGCGGTCTCGAAATTCCCGGGAAAAACGAGACTTTCGAGACTATTTCAAAAGTATGTTTCATACTTATAGGCTGGGCTTTTAGGCAGTCAAAACAAGATATTGCAAATACTTTAAGTTACAAACTTAAATTATAAAATCATTAATTATTTATGACAGTTTTTTCATTTATATCGTGGGCATGTTAGAAACAAAGGACGTTTAAGAGCGTTGTCACCGGTCCAGTAGCTTCTTTAAAAACATATTATCTCGTGTCTGAGAAGGAATTATGAAAAACGGCTCAATCAACTATATCAGTGTGTCTAAAATTTTCACACACTTACCGATATAAAAAAAAGAAAGAAAAAGTATTTATTGGGACTCATACAGGAAGATTACATTTTAAACTAAACACACTCATATTAACACTATTAAAAAATAAAATTAAAAAACAAAAGTAAAATGAAAACAAAATCCTGTGCGGGGCCAAAAGGCTCTGCCGGTCTGGTCCGCTCTGTTCAGACAGAGAGGACCTGAATTTATTACAATAGTAACCCGCGTTAGAAAAAGCTCTCTCTGCTTCTACGCTAGTGGGGGGGGATTGATATTAAGTAATCGTAACAATGGTTTAGGTATATCCCTAATCCATTGGACAAGTCTCAAAAGTCTCGTTGTTCTCGAGACTGAATATATCAGTCTCGAAAATACCAAAAAATCCCAGCTAAAGATTCCTGGGATGTAAGCCCTAGTAAGGATCGTAGCAGTCAGTGTTCTGTAGTTTCTGCCTACCCTCATGGTAAGGTGTGAATTTATGGATGTATAAAGGATGGCAGGGACATCGACGCAAAGCCTGTTACCATGGATGCAGTCCATGATTCTGGACCCTCCTGGGTTGAAGTCCTTCGTCGGTGATTGAAAAAAAAATTGCTGTCCCATACATTTTGACCGCGTAGGTAGTGCACTTTTGTAGGAAATAACTATTTTTTAATCTGACACGGTGGAGGTCTGCCCGGCTCGGGCAGACAACCCGCCATGTCCTCACGAAGGCGATCGGCGGCGGCGATCTCTCACATCCGGCCTTGGTCCAGGCCATGGTCCGGAGCGAGTGCATGGGAGGCAGTCACCTCCTTCGGCGAAGCAGTAATGCTCGCGAAGGAGGAGGCGGAACGCGTGAGGGAGCGGCAGTCTGTGCGCCCTCACGCGTTAGTCGCTACAGGAGACGCCCTGGGCGGCGGGAATCGGCAGCCGATTCCCGGCCACCGTAGGCGCGGGCTTGCGGACGGCGAGCTAAGGCAGCTCGCCGTCCGGTAAGGACCAGGCCCGGGTCGACGGCGCGTTGTGTTCCACGCGCGCCTCAAAGAGATGTCAGCACGCACTGACGGAGTCCGCTAGGACCGATGCCTACCAGGGTTGCGGGTTTGTCCGAAAGGGATACCGTGGCCCTGGCACAAAGGCAACTGAAGGAACACGGCTGGGTTTTAGTCAGTAAAAGTCTGACACGCCCTTCCGTTCCGCCCAGAGAGGGAGAAGTTATTTGATAATTTCCCACCCAAAAAAAAGAGGGGGTCCAGAATCATGTACTGAATCCAAGGTAACCGGTTTCGCGTCGATGTCCCTTCCACCCTGTATAAGTAATTAAAGTGCCCTTAAATAATACTTGAACATTATTATCACACTTACATCACAATGTAATCGAAAACATCATTCTTTATTAAAAATAAATACTTGCTTATTCTATTTCGAGTAAAAGGATTTTATATTTATTTAGAAAGATGATGTTTTACGATCCACATTATTTCTTTGTCTTATTTATTTGTAAAATATTTAAATCGGTCAAGTTGTAACCATGGTTGTATTGAAATTTTGATTCAGTGTTGTCTAATATAAATTCTACCAAAATGGTATTATTTAAATATTTTTTTGAGAAATTCATGTAATGATGCTTTTTTATTGCCAACAAATGCGATCTCTTAAATTTGAAAAAAAAATTAACATTTAAGTACATATAAATTGCATACAATGATTTGTCAATTACATGCTATTAATGAAATTGTTATTATTAGCTCATTTACGCCCATTAGAAACGAGATGTTTCAAATTAGTACCGGGTTTTTTTTTAAGTTGTATTTTTCTTTATTACTGTACACATTATTTATCATGGTACGTATAAGTCACTTGTTTAAATAATATTTTTTATTCTTTTTAATGTATGAAACTTAGTTAAGTTTTCTTAAGCAATGATGATATAGCTATTTACATAATATGTATAAGTGTAACTTTGAAAATAAAAACTATTCGAAATGATTTTCTATGTTTAATTTTATTCAAAGCCACAGCGAAAACAGCCCCTATAAAACTGCCATGGAAACATGTACTGACACTGGCATGGCCACCATCAGGGATTTTGATAACACCACAAAAATTTGTCGCTAATTAGTCGAAATTTGTCGCCAAATATGAGAATTTGTCGGTCACTGGTTCAAATTTATAAGGGTTTATAGGTGGCCATCTGGAGAACATCTCCCCAGCTTGGCCACATTAATATCTTAAAATCTAGAGCACCTAGCGAAGATCTGTTTTCTCCCCAATTTTGTCGCTAATTAGCCTGAATCTGTCGGTCACTGGTTCTAAAGTTATAAGCGTTTCTAGGTGGCTGACCTGGGGAGAATGTCCCCAGCTCCGCCACATTTAATTTAAAATCTTCATACATTGATACAAGCAATTACAAAATACTTTAAACCTTAGGATCTAGCCGGGCCAATACGGAACTGAATTTCATTATGACCCGCTGATCCATAACATAATGTAATTTGAGTTAGGAACATCAAAAAAAAAAAAAATTTGTGTACATACAATGTTGGGCACAGGCCATGAAACTTAGCATATTTTATTTTTGACTACGCTTAAATTACAAACAAAATTAATGAACTGCTACATTAAATTTATCTATATGTGTTTTGAGATTATAGCTTAAGTGTTCGTTTTCTTGACGAAAAGAAGATTGAAACTTAACCTCAATTTTACAATCATAAACTAACTTATTACCTACTATAACAGCCAACACATTCCCCGTAAAAATAATCTACATTTTTTTATTAATATTTGACCTCCATTATTATCAATGCAGTTTAGAAGACGTCGAAGCATGGAGCTCACAATATTTGCACATATATTAGGTATAGTAAAAATAAAGGTGGCCATTCTGGGAATTTACGAAATGAACTGATACTGAACTGTTTTAGGTAACCCTAATCACCAACCAATGTATTTTTTTTAAACAGAGATTGAGCTATTTCGGATAGGAAAGTTGACACAGTCATTTTAAAATATTGGTTGTCTGTAAAGTTGGTTTACAGACGATAGTTTAACGTGACAACATCATAACAAAACATTGATGCGGCGCAAGCGTATAATGAGCGTAACTGGACAATGAGCATAACGGGACATTTTCGTGCATGCAGCCGGCGTTCATCGATTTATTAGACGTTGTCACGTCAAAATGTTATAAAAAGTATTCAAAAGATTTCACAATATATTAGAATCATTTCAATAAATAACCATTGGCTATGGTAGAATATATTTTTATTGGAACGGCAACACTGACCCCCATTGTTTACAACGCCAGAACAAACGAAACAAAAACAAGTTCAAAGCGAGCCAGTTATTTTTGTACCTTATCTCGATACGCGTCTAGAATTTTTGTCATTTTGTAACTAATTATACAATTTTAACATCGTTATATCAATTACTACAATAGATTTTGTTTAATATTACGACGTGATTTAGTAAATCAATTTCTAAAATAAGGAAGCCTTTGTTCCAAGAGTGTTGTAAAGCGACGTTGCCGTTCTTCTTCCCTACTTTTCATACAAGAATAATCTGCTCCAGAGAATATTCTACATTATAGTTTAGCATTACAAGTTAAATCTGTGAACATTTCGTGCGTGAACATTATAAAGTAATGCTCCAGTGTATTGAAATGTGTATCTCTGAACGTTATACATTATCTGACGCAATAGCAATCTGGCAACAGCGCGAGGAATCGGAGTGAATAATTTACTGATGTATTAGCGAAATTCAATTGGATATTATTTATTATCACACATCTTTCTAATTTTTATGAGGTAAGTGACTTTCATTTATATATTTTTTTTATATTATTGCTACAATAACATTAAAAGGAAGTGTAACGGTCGTTTCAATTTTCCCGCGGAATGACGTAATTCGTCGTTTCTAGTCGGCCATCTTTGTACCATCAGTCATCTGTCAAGCATTCTCGGTTTAGTTCGTGAAGGGTGTGAAACAAAAAAAATCATCACATATAGGGTGGTTTTTATACAAAAACCCACCACGGAAGCATCCGGGTGAGTCTTTAAATACTTTATTTCATTGAAAACTACGGCCATTACGCTTTCTTTATGTGTATAATTTTCTTTTTAAAGTTAACCTCACTTGGTTGCTAAGCCAGTTTTTAGGTCAACCAGTGTCTTTTATGGCGAAATTTCGTATTTGCATGTGTTTTATTTGCATAGACGATGTGTTTAGACGCGCGTGGGAGTGAAATCGAAGGCTTTTATTGGTTTTTAAAAGTTTTTGAAACTAGAAAGTTGAACTCGAAATCATATGTGAAATTTTATATATATAGTTTTTATGTCACCATAATAACGTCATAGGATCAGATTGACTCCCACTTTTATATTTTTTTTAAACTTGTAGTTGAGAAGGGTCTCAAAAAAAAACCAAAAGTTTTACAATTACCCTACTAAAAAGATCTCAAAAAGGTATATGAATTTTGTGAGTACTATGCATTGTTCTAGAGGTTTCTAGAGACTTGTACAGTTACTAGAACTACATTGTAGGAAAAGTGAAATTTCAGTTTAATAAAACCGTTCTAAATTTAGCCGCACACATGTTAAAACTTGTAGGCATTGCATAACCTTTTAAATTATCTGCGAATCATTTTAATTTTAAAATATGGTGTAATGTGATGTAGAAAATTATATTGTACACATAATTTTTCATTCCAATAATTTTAGTCGTACTCGGTTTTTTGGGAATACTTTTTTTACTTATAAAAGTTGGTCAGTCCATTAAATTCTGAGCAACTCTTCTTTATAAATTTAAGACCAGATAGAATCAGCAATCAACACTTGTGTTTATTCTGAAATTTGGAAGTCTTCATTGTATGTTTTCAGTATAATATCAACCTGGCATTTTACTACTACAGTCAAATCAAATAAAAATGTTTTATGTCACTTTAACCAGCACAGGCATTTTTGAAATTGCAGAAGCTAGTTGCACGGTTCCAATTGGTAGTTTCCTATGGAGAAGAGCCGGCAAGAAACTCCATGGTTACTAAAAAATAATTTTCTAAGTATGAATAAGCTTTTCAGGTTCCTCAGACCCCCCATACTACAGATAGGATTCAGACCCCTATTATTAGTAGAATGTCTTGGTATGGGCATATGACTGGGAGTCAGGAAATGCATGTGACTAAAAGAGTAATGAATACAAATATGGCTGGAGAGGGAGAGCAAGGCCATAGTTTTTGTTATAGCGATAAGTGAACAGCAATGCTGGCACCTCAAATATTGCCAAAATACACATACTTAATGGACGTCCCCTTATTCTTGATTGAATTTACACTTACAACTACTTATCACTTAAAATCACTACGATTACTACCAAATAAGGAATGCAGTCTCGAGTCTGTAGTGTGTCATAGTTTCAAATTGATTCATCATAACTTTTTAATTTATTTTTGACAATTACATCAGATTTTAAGGATGAGTGAAATTGGTTTTAATTTAAATGCCTACACTGTTATAAATTATTACATTGCAACAGGATTTCTGTATCAAATTTACTTTGCAGTAATGAGACAAAGGAATCGGAATAAATTGTTTCACACTTGTAAAAATTATCAATATGACAATATTAAGTTCAATACTTATGATAGGCATGAATGGCTCAAAGCAAGTCTACTAAGGCCCGTTCTTGTGATACCAGGATAACGAAGGTCGGCCATGTTGTTCGGTTTTTTTTTTTTGTGTTTGGAAATTATCAAATAACATCTCCGGCTCTGGGCAGAGCGGGAGGACGTCTCAGACTTTAACTGTTAAAACCCACCTGTGTTCCTTCAGTTGCCTGTGTTCCAGGGCCACGTTATCCCTTTCGGACAAATCCGTAACCCTGGCAGGATCATGGATGAACTTGACGTAGATTTTAAGAAAAACTGTATTTAATATTGTTATATTTTCATCGTTCGGATGCCTGGGCCAACTGTAGGGTACTTTTGAGCACTACATCGAAGTTCTAATCTGCATAACATATCATTACGCCTATATTTCCGAAGGGATGGGCGGAGGTGTACCTATAGGAAACCCACATTTCGCCAGTTATGTAAAACCCATGTAATGGGGGCGACCCTGTTGCCATCAACCGGGCACGAATCCAGGCTCTGGCTGCTACTGAGAAATTCCAGATGGAAAATCCCAATAAAACTCCTTGACCTGGGAATTGAACTCAGGACCATAATTGAATCAGGAATTCTAATCTATGCAACATTCAACTCTGAATTGTCTATCTCTTTTACTCTACGGCTGCTGACTTATTTATCATAATTCTATACTTCAGGGCACCATCAGTATTTGATTGATATCCCGTCCAGTTGTACTCAACGCTTCTCCTCCACATTAATTATTTAAGGCATCTACTGGGCACGCTCGTTCCATCAACCTCATCCATCGGTTTCCATCAGTTGACATCAAGGTCGAGAGCAGGCCCAATGAGTAATTTTTTTTTTTAAATATGAAAACTGTAGCAACATACAATGTACTCTAAAAACTCGTTTGTAATGACGTCACGTTCAACAATAGCTATTTAAATTCATAATGCGTAGGTCCACGCCAATCTTCATAATCAATATAACTCGACAATTATGTTCAGAAGGTTAAGTCCAAGCAATGTATAATAATACACAAAAATCTGCTGCAAAAAGGTCACCCTTTGGAAGTGGAAACCTAATTTAACATCTTTGATCATAAAGCTTCTACAAACAGGGGCGACACAAAGGCACCGCTCGTCGCGCGATACGCGGTGTCTTTGACTCGCGTCGCGTGTCGCCCGAACCCATCGGGCGGTAGATATTATATTCGGGAAAAAGCCCTTCCTTGTAAGGATTCCTCACAACTTACAACTGATTTTTGTACCAAATAAATACAAGTGTAACTGAATTTATTATGGTGATATAATGTCCTGGAGTTCTAAAATACAAGCCTAGGCTTAGTATAGACTCAGATCTCCCACAAATTTCTTCCACAACCCTAAAAATTAAAGTATGTGTTGTGATTAAATAATAATAATCAATCATAATATTCTAATTGAGGTCTATGGTGGTGTGCGTTAATTCCGGGCTATGCTGTTTATCTATTCTATTCTCAAAATGTGGGGAGCCGACTCGAACTCGAAATGTTTATCGGCCAGACATCGAATGATGATCATGCTTAAAAAACAAAAACAACTAGATACGACCTTTAGCCTAGGTGAGCACGGGCGATTATATTACGCGCGTTTTTTTATCGCACGGGATTTTCAACTCTCGGTATTGAACCGAGCATTGAGAATCCAACAGAGCATATCCCAGCGCGCTATGAGGGTTGCCACTTGCCAGTCATACTTTTCTAGCAGTATTTTGCACTGCTATTTGTCTTTAAACATAGCCATATTTCTAGTTTACGATAATGACGTGGGTAATAATAATCCAATAAAGACATAAAGATTAAATGATTTTCACATGTCGTACACGTGAACGCTATTTTTATTTTGGCTGTTAAATTATAATGATAGGAGGAACTCGTTTCGCGATTGTGTGAGCACGTTTTCCCGCACAAAGATTTTCTATCCGACTGTCACTGAAATGAGTGGGCTATTTATAAATTGGAATAAGTCGAAGGGGCAATTGAAAATCAGAAAGGGTTTAGTGGAAACCTTAGCACAGCAACGAGACTTCAACAGTTACAAAGTTAGGTTAAAAGTTAGTCACGTTGAGCTCCTTAAGTTCTGAGTTGAGCTACAGGATTACTGGACAAATACGTGCACTGACTGGACTGGTTCACTGAAATCTGTGTGGTTCTTTCCTCAAAAAAACATTTCAGACACTACTCTACATGGTCCTCACATGATTTGACCAAGTAATAAAAAAAAAATGTCTGGACTTTAAAAGAGACTGACCTGAGTTTGTTTCGGCCTTTCTTAGAGTACTCGGATAGGAAACGCCGACCTCGTCTAGTTTAAAAAATATAATTGACTTGTAAAAGTGTTTGTACAAACTTACTTACAGAAATAACTGTTACCAAAAAAAAACAAATACCCTCTCAAAAGCGACATTGATTACAGGCATATGACTACTAAGGTGGTCACTCATTATTCATACATTACGCCATCAATGTACGCACTCGATTGACTGCAGGCATATGGCAAGCGGCAGATGGTATATCGAATATCAGCTGCCCGATTACTTTTTAACGGTTTTTTAGGGCTTTATTTGGCTTCCTTGGATTGGCTATCGGAGCTTCCTGACAGACAGGCAGTAAATTCTACTAGAAGAATAACGAAGAAAAGAGATACCTCAACGATTTTTAGGGCTTGGCTTCCTTGGATTGGATATCGGAGCTTGCTGACAGACAGACAGTAAATTCTACTAGAATAATAACGAAGAAAAGAGAGACCTATATCGCTGACTGGCCATATTAAGACGTTTCTGAAATATAACTGCCTCGTTGGTCTCATGGTTGCAAGTCCTACTGCTGAGCATGAGGTCCTGGGTTAGATTGGGCTAACCAGGCGTCTTCTACGCCTGGACAGGAACGGCCGGCGTTTGGTGACGGAGACCATCACGGAACACTGCTCGCTAAACAAGCACTTCCACACAATAGGCATAACGGACAGTTTTCTATGCAGGGCTTGCATGGATGCTCTTCAAATGCACAGGCGTCACCCAGATCAGATCTTTCACAGATGTTCTAGACAGGCCAGGAGACATAATCAACTTCTAGAAGGAGGTGGCCTGGTTGGAATAACCACCGATGGCCACTATGGCCGACGCACAATAGTCCACTTAAAAGACTAAGTGCGGAAACCAAACCTTCTAACATAGAACATAGTGTTATTGGGTATATCCATCTAAAGTAATTCAATAGCAGTCCGAAGTCTGGATTTGTGTTCGGTTGACGGCAATTCACTCGCGAAATGTGGGTATACTATAGGTACACCTCTGCCTAACCCCTTGGGGAATAAAGGCTTGATGTTATGTGTTGTTCTTAAATGCTTAATCGCCGTACCTCGCATTTCGCAACGCAGATCGGTATTCTCAATAATCTTCACGTTTCTGACGTAGTTAGTTGCGCAGTAACGTTTCAACACAACGTTATCTGCCCTAAATTGGGCTTATCGGTTTAAAACTCGGGCGTTCAACAAAATTTATGTTTAGTGGGTGGCAACTCGGTTAACGTGACTTTAAATAGGTTTCGTGTTATGTCTATGGTTAAACTCTGGTAAAGAGATTTTATTATCAGCTTTTAAAGTGAGACCAAAAAGATTACGCATTGTCTATGATTAGCTGATTGACGTCCAAAGTTGGTAAATGAAAGGGATCTTTGAGAAAGTCCCAGTATCTTTCCTCTTTTGGTTTTGAATTTTACTATTACTATCGGAAAGGAAGACGACCAGCGGGTCAAATTGGATTCCCAATGCTCGGGTCAATACCGAGAGTTGAAAATCGAGTGCGTGAAAATAAAGCGTCGCGTAATAAAACCGTCCGTGCGTACCTGGGCCCCTACAGTCAATAGTCTCTTATCCCATTTAACTGCGCATATCGCCAAAATGATGTCGTTTATTATCGCTTTAAAAACCACATTTTCTTATTGTATTGCGCATATTGACGTGTTTGATCAGATGTTGCTGGATTAAATATCGCGTATTTTGCGCAAAACGAATTCGCCTTGAAATCCATCGCTCAATAATAATCGGTTTTAATATTAAAAGGACCTTCATTACCATATTGTGACGCAGTTTTTATTTATCATTTGTTTAATTAAAACAAAATATACTTATGTATTTACAGGATAATTTGTAACTCTAATTGGAGGATATTTCTAGAATAATATACAATCAAAGGACGGTATGCAGAAAGCCAAACGATTGCACCAAAAAGGGTTTATACTCAAACCACAAAAATCGAGTATTCCTTTGACAAATTTTATTTTTGCAAAAGAAAATTTTCTGATTCACGAAATCCTAAAAAATCTATAGCAGCCTATTCACACTTTAACTGAAGCAAAGTTGTCCTACCATGTGTTAATTGCAATTAATTTAATTAATCCATTATGGCCTACATTTGGAGTTAATAGTGTTCACCTTCACACATTGGCTATGTTTCGACCACAGGATCACGATTTGAGTTTGAAAGTGAATAACACTGAACCTTGGATGAGTCTTTTGTGAAAGCCTTCACATTATAAATAGTATGTTATTTTCGTTGTAAATTTATTCTTTACAGATAATAAAAATATTGTACCTCTTGAATAGAGCTTTTATCTCGCATGTAAGCTTTAAGAGTCGCACTACAGGGAAAAGGAATTCATTCCCTTCTTCCACTTTTACAACTCATATCTGAAGAATTTGTCTCAGAGGAAGTTGTCTACTTCCTCTGAGACCAATTCCTCAGATATGAGTTCCGTTCATCCCACTATCTTCTGGGCCTACCGTGAAACCATTCCTGCGGTTTTGGACTACAAGGTTTGGCATCCAAAACTGTTCAAAAATAAATTCTTCGGCACAATTTCAACCGCATTCCAGAATTCTAGTAAAAAGAATTCGTCAACACAGTGATATAATGGCGGTTATTTTTCTGACCAGTTGGCGACCGGCCATAATAAAATAAAATTGATAACCTATGTAGGTTACATATATGTAAAGGAGGTTGTCGCTCTAAATAGGAACAACCTTGTGATTGGTCTCCCCATGTAGGTAGTTAGATAAAAAAAATATCGATCGATAAAAAGAAACTGGCAGTTGGTCGCTGTCCGCTGATAATAATTGGACATTGGGGTTTCCTAGTACCTACGACTTTGTTCGCATTCAAACTTATGTATAAGTATATCCGTTAGACCTGCTCAGTATCTTGTTGCCCGGTAACTAGGGTGCGGAGGTCTGATAGACAGTCGCTTCATGTAAATGAATACTAGTATTTAGCTGCTTACGGTTATTTACGGAGGCTATTTCTGTCAATTAGTCACGAAACTATTTATGAAGATTTATTGTCAGGTGAAATTATATAAAGCCATCTGCAATGCCAAGCAGACTTAAGTCTTCCCAAGCCTAGGTATTAAGTTATATATAGTCACATAGGACTAGAGAACGTGCAAGAGTCAAGTGAAGACAAACAAACGTGCAAAGATATTGATACAGCGTCACGGACGACGGGTAGAAAAACATGACAATACATGAGAAAAATACGTTATTTATTACTAGTATATACGGACTAATGACGTAGGTATTAGATAGTTTAGAATTGCGCTAATTCTTTTGTGAGTGCACTGAGTAATCTGGCTCGTAGTTGAGAGGAGAAATGTACAGAAGAAAGTTGAAGAGATGGTATTTTAGGCAGCATATTCTAGTTTTTAATACCCAGTAATTGGGTTTTGGAGGCCAGATAGGCAGTCACTCCATGTAAAATACTATATCCCCCCCTCGTTTATCAAAAACCTTTTCGTGTATTGTCTTTAGTTCCGCTTCAAATGAGGATAAAATCAGATTTCCGTTACTAAAACCATTAAGGAATTTCTCCCAAATTCCAACTTAAGGATATTATTACGTCAGACATACGATGTTAGTGTTACTGACTAAAACTACGGCTGACGTAAATAAGCGTACTACGTAGTACGAAAGGCCTTGTCCTCGTCCGTGAGCTCCCTACAAAATTCATTCACCGGAAAATACTAATGTTACACGATCTTATGCTAATTGTAACGCTGTCTCTTTCGCACATCAGAACTTACTTTTTTCAATTTGTAACAAAAACAGCCCGATCTTTTACAAAGAATAATTACTTCGGAATTCTACGAATTTTAAGTAACATTTTCGCGTGAGAACCTTTTACCTGAAAGGTTAAACTCCCAAGATTCAACATTCTCCTGCCCAAGTTATTTAGCGCAACATATCTTTTTCTCTCACTGCTGGACATAATCTCCCCCAAGCACCGCCACTTCGACTGGTTCCTATCCTCCCCGCATCTTTGTGCTTGTCATTTTGGGAGGGGGGTTTGCCATAATCGCCACGCTTGGCTGGCGGGTTGGCGATCGCAGTATGGTTTTAAAAAATGCATAGAAAACGCTGCTGCCCGTTCTTTAAGAAGTCCCTTAGTCGCCTTTTACGACGCCCACGGGATGAATGGGGTGGTGCTATTCTTTATGGCCAGTACCACACAGGCCTTCTTTCATACTTCTCTATTATTATTTATTCGTCATCTCGGTAGTCACCCCCTTTCTAGTCATAAATCATATTTCACAAAGTCCATGCATCGGTTCTTAGTTCTTCCCGTACACACAGCCATCCTCATTCATACTTCAAAACTTTCCTCACGACATTTAACAATAATTTTAGAAGTGAAAACTTCTTTAGTTGCGTTGAGCACTTTTTGGGTGAACAAAAATCATGGAACTCGCGTCATCGTCACCCAACGCTTTCCTTGAGCTATATGTATACTGTGTATATATGTGTACTTTTTGGGTGAACAAAAATCATAGAACTCTCGTCATCGTTACCCAATGCTTTCCATGAGCTATATATATACTGTGTATATAAATATGTGTACTTTTTGGGTGAACAAAAATCATGGAACTCGCGTCATCACTTCTATCGGCAGTTATTTCTATAACGAAACACCCTTTTCTCGCCCAAATTGATCTTTTTATAGAACAAACATTCCTTTGACAGGCAATGTTTCTGTAAAAGAACGTAAACTGTGCCAGACTTAATATCGTCGATCTAATTTGTTAACCTGCCAAGTCCATTTTTCCATAGTTTACATGATGAAGAAAAAACTAATATTTTTATCGCACTAGCAATCGAAATTCTGAAAATTCCGTTCGTTCTAATATTACTATTAGCATATCCTGCACACATTCTAAGAAAATTTGTGAAAAAATTTGTGAAGCAATATATAGCAGCTTTTCGAGATGGAGTTGGGTAGTTCTTCAAAAAGTATTCTCCGCGTAACTTTCATGGCGAATTTTTCTTTTGGAATAATCTACATATAAATGTACACACATTTAAAACGATGTAAAAATAATACATATTTATTTTATTTTATGTAAATCGGTGCATAAATTACAGAGATATTCTGTTTTTAAATTTCTGTGCCCACGAAAGTTACGAAACACGGCACGAAAGTTACAGACGTATTTTCTACAGGCAAAATATAGTTTCATATCCTTATTTTTTCTCAAATTTCCAATTTATAAAATAAAAGACTTATTATTTATGAATCAACTTTTATTTGAGATCAACAATTATAGTGTTAACTGTTTTCGGTATTTATTATTTAATATTTTATTTTGAAAAAAATTGAAACACATGCATAAACACTTATACAAATACATGACCCCCTTTTTTGAGCTTCGCAATAATCGAGTAAATGCATCTGCAGCGTCACAAGTAATCTAAAGTTATCATTCAATGGAGATATGTAACTTTCGTGGACAAATAACCACGAAAGTTGTGCCACGAAAGTTACGAAAATTTCATATTTTTGAGAATTACGATTAAACTTATAGGTAAATAAACAAACAAAGTACTTGGGAATAATCTCGAAGATCTATCTTATTCCTTAGTCCAAAATGAGTTGGAAAATTATAAGCATTATCCTTCAAAATATGCGCATGAAAGTTTTTAGACCAAGGCTACTTGAAAATATTCAAAGAATAACTAGCCTCGTATTTTTTTGTTTAGAAGCGATGAACGTACGTGTCTCCCCCTCTGAAGCCGGGATACTACTGAGCGTCCGCGCAGCTAAAACGTGTAGCGACATGTTGGCGCTTTTGGAAGATAGGTGCAGTTTTGTTGCGCGCTCTCGAAACTAACAAAATCGTGTGACAGAGACATAATGCCTATTAACTATTGTAACTTAAGATATAAAATTAATGTTATTGGATAATTATGATGCATAGTTAAATACGATTAATTTGATGTATTACATTATATGCTTATGAATTGAATACAAAAGTTATCAAAGTTTGCCGTGAGCGCGAACAGAGTGTGACGCGCGAAGAACACCGATTTTGCTCCCGTTTTCGACATTAGATATTTTTTTTTATAAACATTATAAATAATTTTAGATGTTTAATGTTTAAATTATGTACACATATCAATAAAGATTAATCTGTATTTGGTCCTAAGACTGAATATTTAATAGGTTACGAATTAAGACCGTGTGACCGCGTTTTGAGGGACCTCGAAGAACTACCCAGTTCAATTTGGTTGAAGACTTAGCATTTTATAGAACAGGGGCCTTATTCCCGAAAACGATTCGAGTTTGATTTTGATTCCGATTCGAACTCGCTTCTGAGGCCTTACACTCCCGACAGCATCGAGTTCTGAATCAATCGAATTGGGTTCGAATTAAATGCCGATCCATACTCTTGAATCCAACACTAGCGCACGATCTTGCGGTGGTTCGAAGCAGCGAAACTAACTAGCGAATCAGTTTTAAATCGAGTTAGGATCAGAAACGAAATCGAATCGTAATCAAAATCGAATCGTTTTCGGGAGTAAGGCCCCTGAACCGAACGAGAACCGGTACGTGTGTTGGGTCACATTGTCAGTGCAAATCTGAGGCCCCATTAGGATTTAGCTACGGACATTGGCTGATGGTCAGATAGGAGCGTTTTTCATATTCGTGCGTGCATTTCTCGTGTTTTTTAGGATGATATCGTCGTTATTCCTTTACCATACGGTATATAATATTCTGAACCTTTTGTTTGGTATAAAAAGTAGATTTTGCTCAATAATGGACTTAGCAGGTTAAAAAGTTAGGCCGACGATTAATGTGACCTATTTTTTATCCCCCCTCGCCGTCCATTTGATCACGTATACAAACTTTGGCCTTGTATGCGTAATTTTTATATTGACTGATATATTCAGTTAATTATACGTTTGAATTAGTAGTTTGTTGTTTTTATCGTTGTTGAATAATTATTGCTTGTGTATTATTTTTATGGGAGCAGTCTGATAGATATTATATATATTTTAATAGAAATAATCTCAATTTGTATCGCCATTTCTTCTCAGGATGAGTCAGATAGGAAATGTCGACTTCATCTAGCTGGCCTTGTAAAACTGAATCCGATATAATATTTACAGAGTAAACATTATACATTTCATTGCATTAATTTGACGTCCTTTATAGAGGACCTAAGTTCTTAGTCTAAAATTGATTGCGATTATAAACAGAACTTGAATCTTGGAACTTTGGGATTTAGCAAAAACTCTTTCACAATGATAGTATTAGTTCATACGCCTGTATTTTTCAAACAAGTATACAGAAGTATAGTACCTCCATTATCGTCAGTAGTTATGTTACTTGGTCCCATGTAATAAAAGCGCGAGCCTTTTGCCATCAACCGGGCACACAACTCCAGGCTGTCTCTCAAGATAATCTGTTACAGTAATGAATCATGAATGCACTCTGTCATTAAACTCTGTCCTGATCTATCGGTTATTTTGGTCTCGAATGAGGCCTAGACACACCTACGTTAATTACTACTAGCCCGCGACTTCGTCTTTGAGATTTAATTAATTTCTAGTAGCATTCACATTCAGCGACTCAAGTTTTGATCGCTCAGCTCTAGCAGACACGAAAGAGAAAATCTTATTGCCTGATCTCTCGCTAGTCTATTTCTGTAGCCCGTAATATCTCTGTGCTGGGCAAAGGCTTCCTTTTCACATATCCACACATCTGCCTACTGCCATTGAGGGTCAGTCCTTCCAGTCTTGGTCTTCCTAGTGCATAAATCAAATTCTAATAGCCAAGGAGCAAACTCTCGCTAAAAGCTGGGCGTACACTATGTGTACCAACTGTTTCGCGAATGTCATTTGTATTTGCATAAAAACAGCCACCTTGACAAAGCAGATGCACGGAGCACAGTTGGTGTGCGAACAAAGTCGACACCCAGCTTCAAGTCCCTATTAAATATAACTGATAATGTGACGTTTTTGTCAAAAAATTGCAAAATTTTCACGGCTGGTGTTGTTTAATAAAGCTGATAATTTAATAGAGGAACTTGTAAAACTATCGTCTGTCGGTTTTATTAAATAGTCCCCTAATTATTGTGTTTTGAAGAGTCTACCATTCTATAATAAAATTAGTCTAATAAGGTTACATGTGCGCTGAGAAACGCATTAGCGTCGCCCGCGTCATAACTTCTGTCGTTGACACGTCCGTTGCTTAGCAACGAGCATACGTTGTCGACTTGGCGATATTAGTGTTCCTATGACGCGATTCGACGTTATTCATAGTGTTCATACACTCTAAAGAACCTACGCATCATGCATTAAAATAGCATCCACTAATGACGTTTCTTTATCTGATTGATGAAATTCATCCCAACTACGGAACTTTCATTGTGCGTGGTCCGACACGAACTTGGCCGTTAAAAAAAAATCTAAATCAAAATATTTTATTTCACATAAACCTACATGGGCACTTATGAAACGTCAGAAGCTAGGTGCACGGTTCCAATTAGTCGTTTCCTATGGAGAAGAGCCGGGAAGAAACTCCACGGTTATTCTTTAAAAAATAATTGGCTTTACAATATTATCAAATAACAGTGATAATAGGTATGAGAGGACAGTATAGGCCTTTCAACAATTACCAGGTACTTAACAAAATAGAAAAGTGCCAACAAATCTACACTCTACTAGGCCTACAACGTTCTCACATTCACAAAATAGAAAATAATCTAGGTATATAATGTATGTACTCCTTTAGGGACAAATGACGGGCAGTACAGTTTCAACATAGCTAATACATATTTTGACCGCTACGTCAAAAAAGCAAAAACATGCCCTCGGCGCCAAGATACGAATTCATCCTTTCGAGTTTTTGTCATCTTATGTTAATATAGATGAAATATAAAGAAAGAAGTTCAACTAATATAAATTAGGATGAGTCAAGGATCATAATTAGCAAAAGAAATAAAAAATCAATGTTGTTTTATGAGCATTATTTACAGATTTGCGTATAAAAGTCTTGTCATGTAGTCGTGACCGTGGCGTGCTGGGCACATTTTGGTTCGGTCAAAAGGTTAATTTTAATACCTATAAATGTATAACGTAGTAATTAAATATAATTTAAAAAATGAAAACAACAAGACTGTCCCAGCAAAACCTGTTCTTAGCGATTAGCTAGATTGATCCGTGGACGGTGCACTCGCAAAGCCTTACCAAATAAGTCCTTATTTAGTGAATATGGCCGTTAGACAACGTAGCCATTAAAGGATATAACGCGATGGGATACGAATACAATAAAAGGAAGGAAAACAAAGAATTAAGGTCGACAACTCTACTAAAACAGATTGACCTCGTACCAAGGTGAAGAGCTTGTGAGTTGTGTTACTAAAAACGCCCGTTTTTTTAACTTTAGTAGTTGAGCTCTTTTTGGCTAAGTAATAAAAGCCGTACGGGTCGATCGACCTGGTTGCGCTACGCTTGCCGCGGTTGGTCTGTGGATGGGTGACCATCTTTACATACCAAGACCGCTCCGTGCCGGAAAGCACGTTAAGCCGTTGGTCCCGGTTGTCATTCGTGGTTTACATCAAGGGACTTACTAGAGAATGGGCAGCAGCGTTCTCTATGCACTTTTAACACCATACTGCGATCGCCAACCCGCCTGCCAAGCGTGGCGATCATACGATGTTATAAGGTTGCATATCCGGTATGGCTCTAATTATCCTTCCATATTATCGCGCCCCCCGGTCTACTTCTCGATATGCAATGGTCTCTGTAGCCACATGAAACATGAGGCTCCAGGGGCTAGTGTGAATCTTTGGGTTCATTCGAGCAATCGAGTCTGGTAAAACCACGCTGGGGTCGCTGCATTCCTTTCATTTATTAATTCCCCCTTCATACGATACGATGTTATACATACATACATGCATAAAATTTCATCAAATCGCTGTACCGTTAGATATTGCGTGATAAAACCTATGGAAAGTGATATCGCAGCACATTTATGGCTGAAACCACTTGGCAACAGTGTTGAGTAATAATTGTACGTGCAATAAAGTGCGAGTATAATAATTTTCATGGTCGATTTGTACCCTTGAATTACAAGCAGTAATGATGTTTCAATGAAAACTGCAAGTTTGGTAGATGTTCCGATTCTTGAATCTAATCAGTAATCTGCTATTCAAAATCTCATTTCTGAAGGTCTGATCAAGTCTTTGATGAGTAAATTGTATGCCATTTTTTTTTTTTTTTTTTTTTTTTGAGTATGTGCAATCATCAAATGACTCCTCCCGCTCTGGGTGGAGCGGAAGGGACTGTCAGACTCTTACTGATAAAACCCACCCGTGTTCCTTCCTTGGCCCTTTATGTTCCGTGGCAGCGGTACCCCTTTCGAACAATCTGCTTGCTGTTGAGAATCATCAGCACCAGCCTAAAGCAGTTCTCTGCTGGACTTGACTTCGCAATATTACATACGACAGCCTCCCAAAACGCCCGCCGTCACCACTTCCTAGTGCTTTAGCTGGGAAGAAATGGCGCAACAAACTCCAACAGCACAGCTGCGTGTTCAGTAGAACTTGATTCTATACAATAATATGCAAATTGCAAAGTAATTTACATTACGAATCACAATAAATTAAATCTAAATAAAAGGCATAAAGGGCGTGCCCGCTTACACGTGCAACTAGAACCTCAGCCGTGGCTGAGGTTCTAGTTGGTTCAAGTCCACGAATGGCCAGCATTTGCCGATTGGTTGTAGAAAAAAAAAGAAGAGAAAAGTCAAAGATATGGAACAAGAGATCCCATTAAACTGAATAGACTATCTGAGTATTCCAGTAATCGAGTAGCATGAAAACATTTAAGAGATGTTGTTGGGGAGTTTGTTGCGCCACTTCCCAGCTAAAGTACTGGGAAGTGGTGAAGGGCTGGCGTTTTGGGGAATCATCTTATGTAATTTTGTCTTTCAAAAAGTGCTGATTGTCAGCCTTGATTACGATATTTTGGTCAAAAGATGGCCCCGTGTATTTCCTAGCTTGAATTTATAAAACCTGAACCTTGTAAAAAAACTCACAAAGCTGGTTCTATGTTAGTAGGTATTTCTATCGCAGAGAAAAAAAGAAAAAGTCATGCATAATATATTTGATAACAACATTTTCGATAAAACAATTTGAATAGTTTCCAAGAGAGCGAACGCAAATACTATCTGAAGGTGACATTTTGATCTGCGTGACGTCGTCGGGGTACATGTTTTTGTTATTACATCCTAAATTGATAAATGTGATAATGAACGGTAATGATTGTTATGAACTTAGAACGCAATTCAGTGTTGATGAACATAGATATTTATTTATCTTTCTCCGTCATAAACGTAAACGACCCTATGATCATGTTCTTTAAGAGGGTGTGTAAAAGTAATCTGATTAATAGAGTGAGAAATATAAATGTGTATGGATGGGGAGGGAGAGGAAGTCCAAAGAAAAGATAAATGGATTGTGTGAGGAATATGGAAGACAAGAGAGTGGAGAAAGGAGAGAATGGAAGGAGAAAACGGGTTGCGGCGACCCCAAGTCACATCGAATAAGAGCAGGAAGACGAGAGGATGTGTATAGTTGAACTAAGGACGGATTTTTTTGAACCTCCACCCCACACTGGGCCGGTCAAACGGTTTGTTGAAGTTTGTTTGGAAACAAGGTCGCAGGCAAGGCAACAGCTGTTTGATTATAAAAAATGTACACAGGAAGACTTTAGGCTATAAATTTTACGCAATACGGAACTAAATGAATATTTAATAACTAATCAACCTTCAACATGATAAAATATTCTCCACAAATTAATGCGTTTCAACAGAGATGTTTCAGAATGTCTCAGTAGCAACCTGGAGTCGATATTTTTGTGCCCCGGTTGATGGCATTAGGCTCGCCCCTATTACATAGGACTTGCATAACTTGCAAAATGTTGGGTGTTACTATAGACAGATCGTTTACTTTAAAATTGCACGCCCCTCCACTATGATAAGTTCTCTCAAAATGGTTTTGTAGCGCATAAAAGTTTTGAACTATATAAATTCATATTGTGAGAGCTATTGTCTGATGTAGTATTAGGAAAAACCTGGGTTACAGGTCACCCCACCACTCATTGTTGCTTACACATTTCAAATTTTTATATGAAAATTTTAGTGGAGGGGCGTGCTTTTTTAAATTAAAATATCTCTACACCACTGCCTAACTCTTCGAGGATTACAGTCGTGTGGTTTTATTATTTCAGTCAACGTCAATTACCAACACAAGAATATACTTATTCTACATACATATTATGTTCACCCACACACTGACAATAGATCTTTCGCGACTATGAGATCACTATAAGAAAACAAGCGACTTACCTTGAAGTTCAAACGCAGGTTCGCACGGGCGTTTTATTTTTCGTGCACTGGAATTTGAACGCTTTGCTTAGCTCCGAGAGTTGTAAATCCAACAGTGTATTTTTTGACGGGCTAGGATGACTCTGTTGGATTCTCTATACTCGGCTCAACACCGAGAGTTGAAATTCCAGTGCACGATATTTTTACGCCCATAGAATCGGGGCTAACGGAAAAAACTAAACCTGGGCAAGTGTCCATGGCTTTGAAACAGTACAACGCTATCGTAACATTACTATTACGACATAAGGTATTACGTGTGAATACAAAAATATTTTCTTGTTTTTCCACTTGTTATTTTCGCTGCCAAGGTTACTTTTTGAAGCTGTGTAAATATGCCAAATGTTTTTATCTAAGTAGGTGTTTCGTCCTCCTTTCAAAAATAAACTTCTATGGCAATACCTCTGTCCATTTCGGCTCGAGCTGTAGGATATGTTCATCTATCATGCCATTTCTAGAGTCTTCCCAGCTTGGTCGGAGTCAGCTTTCAGTCTAATCAGATGCAGCTGAATACAAGTATTTTACATGGAGCGACTGTCTATCTGACCTCCACAACCCAGTTAACACGATATTTTAGGATTAGTTCATACGGTGGTAAAATGATTACCCAGTCAGGGAGTTTGATATCAGGCCTGTTTGGCACTCGTGAAAAGGCTCTAAGGCGGTGTGACCCGACAGAGACCGCGCTTACTAGTTTTTGAATCCATGGGAAACAAACAAGTGTTATAAAATTCTTAAATAAAAGATATAAGATATTGATTATGATAGATAGGATCTGGCGGACATGCAATCGCTTTTAATAACACAATTAGTTTTAACTTTGCGATAGAATAAAGTTCCAAAGTTAACCCCATTTCGTAATGTGTAATCAACCTCATAGCTTATTTTTAATTACTATGTTTAAATACCGACCAAACGCGCGAGGCAACTCGCGACTTCGCGAGCCTACATCATTCGGCTCGAGCGCCGGATCATCGCCCTAATGCACCGTTCTATTTTGACCCAACACAAAATCTGTGCATGCAGATCAGAAGCAAATTCACTGTCTCTATTACCAATAGTAGTTGGGCACTATCCGTTGACCTATTCAGACTTATTTAGTATGCCGCACACAAACCAACAGTATTGGATACAAATATCGTAAATGGCATACAGTATTAGTTTGCTAAATCAAAGACGACAAAGTTTCCCTACTAAGTCGACTTATGTAGCTTAACCAGAAAGTAATTATGTAATCGGGCTAGGAAACGCTGTTACAGAAGGTCCATTACCATTTTCGGATTGAATCCGTGAAAAATTCTCAATTTAGAGGTACTACTGCATGACCAAATCTAAAATTTTGCACTATGAGTGTCCAAAAGTTAAAAAAATTATCAAGTTTTCTCTCATACGTTCGGTAGGAAAACCTTGGCCAGTATTTTTTGTTGAAAACAAAAAACGGCCTTGATTTGTGCGTATCGTACACAAAATGCGATGCCTCGATGTTGTAACCTGCCTGTATACCAATGCTTACAATGTGAGAATTTGGGCAGGTCTTATTTCGTCAGTTTACGCTACTGTGTACGCAATGCCTTGAAAATGGCCGTGGGTTGCGTTTCCTATCGAATTGAGTATTAGACATAGCTATTATGTAAGGTCATTGAATGGCAAACATATTTGAGACCCACGCTCAATCAATAAAATGACCTTTGGTGTCTTCAGTGCTTTATAATTTCCTTCCGGCTCAAAGGCTTCATTCAAATGGCTTCTACCCTTTTCGTGGTTCTTACGGAGTAAAGGATTACCGATAACTTTACGTTACTGTAAAATCAACAACCTAGTTCCCGTTTCGAAGTTATCCTTCCAGTAAAATCTGAAATTATCCTTTTCAGGCCAAATCTACTTTCGCATAAGAATCTGCATTACTTTTTTGTCTAAGACTTTTTCTTTGTTGTAGTTTGCTTCCAGTCTAACAAGATGAGCCCAAATATTGTGATTTCTAAAGAAGCGACTGCTTTTTGTGCCATAGTGGAGAAGTGGTGGTCCCGTCTTACGAGTTGTAGGTTGTGAATTTGAACCCAGGCGTGCGCTTTATGTAAATAATTTCATCACCACTGCTCAAAAAAGGGTGAAGGAAAACAGCGTAAGGAAACCGGCGTGTCCTAGAACTAAAAATTCGAAGACATGTGACATTTACCAACCCGCAATAGGCCCGCGTGGTAGAATACAGGTTACTCTCTCTCGAAGAGAGGAGGCCGGTGTCCCAGCAGTGGAAACATTCTAAGCTTATTATGACTGCTTTTGAACTCCACATTCCATCATTCTAAAATACAACTCTAAAATCTGTGGCAGATGGATGTCAACAGCCGTTTCCCATAAAAACAAGCGTATTATTTGTAAATTTTTGTTTACAACAAAGCCCCTTGACCAGTTTCATTGACAACATTTAACATACATGCGGGCCAAGGCGCCCAGTTATTTCTGAACGACCTCAGTTAACTTGACTGCGTTCATCTGTCTCCTGTCAGAACAATCACTGATCCCCCAGTCGGATTAGAAGTGGATAAATGGGTCAATAAGCGCTGAAGGATTCATGTCATGTCACGATACTATTGGGTTGAATTAGAAATCAAGATCGCCTGTTGATTATCCAAAGCTCTGTTGTTGCTGAAATTTGATGACATGTGACATCCACCAAACCGCACTGGGCCATGGTGGAATATGGCTTACTCCCTCTCATAGAGAGGAGACCTGTATCCAAGCAGTGGGAACGGTATAGGCTTATTACTATGTTACGCTGTTGTTACTTCTATTTATCGAATTCTTTGTTACTTCTCGTTTTACTTTCTGCTAGCATTACAACGAATTTTTGTTTTATAGAAAGGTCAATCATCTGCCCTATTTATTATCTATTTCCTTAGATAAAGCCGGTTTTTGCTGTTTAACGTTTTTCCAGATCCTCTTTCCTCTATGTTTTTACTCCTTCTTTCTTTGAAACGGTTAATTGATGTCTTTTAAAATGTTATTTTTAGCAACCGTACGACTCGTCTCAGGATTCCTTCAAACGAAACCAATCCTTATTCCGTCCAAGGTACCAGTTATTTGCGTGCCCCTTCTGAACTTGAATACGTCCGGTCGTCCGGCCCCTCCGTCGCTATTACCTGCTTCGGCTGCTTCTAAAAATACCAGCACGTTAAAACTAACGTTTCTTATTTGTGCCAAATACTTATGTAACGTCATCATCTTGTCATGGTTTGAACAACAATTTGTTTTGAGACTTTTGTGTAAAAGTGGTCTCGGAAAATCTATCTATCTATTTAGCCCGTAATGTCCCTCTGCTTCTCTTTCCCTTTTCCACACACGTCTGTCAATTGCCATTGCAGGCCAGTTGTTGCGGTAGGAGTCAAGTTCGTCCATCCATCTTCGTCTTGGTCTGCCGCGATGTCGTCTAGCATTTAAAATATTATCCAAAAATAGTTTTTTCCACTGTTCACAAGTCTGTCTAGCTAAACTAGACGATGCAACAAAATTGTTTCTGTTTTTCGTTGATACACTATTCTTGTATCTTCCCTTTTATTAATAGTTGTGTCAACTGTGTGTATAGTGGCACATTATTCATGGTAACATCCTGACTGTAGTCCACAATTTCAGTGTCTTGAAATATTGAAACTTCTTATTTTTATGTTCTGTGCTTCTCGCATCCAGCGGGATTCCTGCAGCCTTCAAAAGGTCATCGGTCCCACCTTGTGGGCCTTCCAACGCTACGTCTTCCGGTATGCGGTCGCGGCTCCAGAACCTTTCGGCCCCATCGGCCATCTGTTCTGCGAGCAATGTGCCGTGCCCACTGCCACTTAAGTTTCGCAATTCTTCGGGCTATGTCTGTTACCGTGGTCCTCCTGCGGATCTCTTCATTTCTGATTCGATCATATACGGCGATGTGTGCATAGCCATTTCCATTGCCCTTTGGGTGACTTTAAGCCTTCTAATAAGGCTCATTGTGAGCGACCATGTTTCAGTGCCATATGTCATCACTGGCAACACGCACAAAGACATCACTAGACTGTGCTTACTGGCGAAATGTAGTATAGGTTCACCTCTGCTCATCTCTTCGGGGAAATAAGGGGTGATGATGTGTTCCATCTTTTGTTACTTTCTTTTACCAATTCTTGGTCCCCTTTGCAATTTCACATTTCGCATTTTCTTTAATAAAACTATCACGTTTATTGTTAACTTTGTCTGCAAACTGCCTCGTCGTTGTGTATTTTTTGCTGTAATGCCAATAAACGCATTTTTCTTTCTTTCTTTTCTTTGTTGGTCTTGTGATCGCAAGCGCTTCGATTCCTAGCTCGGGCAAAGTTTTATTGGGTTTTCCATCTGGAATTTCTCAGTAGCAGCCCGGAGGGCGGATATGAACCAGATTGACTAGGCTCGAATATTCCATGGGACTTAAAAATAACTGGCGAAATGTGGATGTACTATAGGTACGCCTCTGCTTTACCCATCGAGGAATACAGGCTTGATGTTATGTTATGTCTACAAAGTACTTAGAAAGGAAATCAAAGTAAATAGTTTATTGTAATACTTTAGCGGAATGATGATGTCATCGAGGTATATTTTTAACCGAATCAAACGGCCGATGGCTCGTGATTATTTTTATCTTTTATCTTGACGATTGTTTTCCGGTATCTAAAGTACTGTGTGGATTTGTGAATAAAATTCCATGTTTTTAGGGGAATAATGTAGAGTTTTAGCAAAACAAGTACATAAAGGAATATTTAAATTAATTTCGATGATGTTAGTGTTTTTTTTTTTTTGTTTAAAACTTATTTACAAAGCTATATTTGTTCTAGAAAATAACGAAGTAATTATCATGTAGCTACCGGTTCTCTAAAAGCCAAATGTCAGATCGGTCAATTTTAAACGTTATCGTTTTGTTTTTATTGTTTATTATCTAAACTTAGCGGGTGAACAACTCTTAAAATAATCTAAAAAACAACATGTTTAATACCAAAAACACATGCAAATCATAACTCACAAAAGACCAACGGAACATCAATTATTATCATAACAGTACCGGCCCAATTTCGCGCCAATATACTCCCAAAATAGACGTATAAAATGTACGTTTGAATTTGGAACGCTGTTGTCTATGACGGCGGCCATCTTGT
This sequence comes from Dryobota labecula, assembly GCA_947523025.1. Lineage (NCBI taxonomy): Eukaryota > Metazoa > Arthropoda > Insecta > Lepidoptera > Noctuidae > Dryobota > Dryobota labecula. Next base: position 6,613,774 of record OX383314.1, read on the forward strand.
AACGGTTAATTGTTGACATTTGTAGCACTTTATGGTAATATTTTTTCAAAAGAACTGTAATTTTTTTTTGTTAACGGTCGGGTCATAAAGACAGTTGAAGATAATAAAAATTATGATGAATACTATACTTTACTTGGTGCGATTAATTCTAGAGTCGTTCACTTAATTTTTATTGCTACTACTAAATGGTTTAGTATCAAAATGGACAGAGTATTGATCAACAGTGACTATATGTTGATTCAAATCGAGGTCATAGAGTTCAAATTCTGACTGAATGAACTACTGGAGTTCATAGGTTTTGATGTCAACAGGATTACTGGTATCGGCCATGTTTTGTAGTAAAAAAAGCTAAATGTTATTGAAGTTGAAGAATGTGTCCCGGAAATTGTTAATAAATTATTCGATACGATAATTTTTCGATGACGTTTTTCTTCTATTCGAATTAATATAGGATTGTGTCAAAACAGTATGTTAATTTGTGTGTTAATTTACATTAAAGGTGAAAGTAAGGATAAATAAATTAAAATTTATTTTTGGAAAAACAAACTGAAGGGCTTCCAAGTCCAAAATGTTAGTCCGAAACAAAAATAATAACCGGCTTGATAAGCCTCTGGTGTTATTTTTCGTTATTATAAACAGAGGAAGGAATACATTGGTGCCGATTCCCTTGTTCACAAACTAAACTAAATTTAAGTTCAGTGCATCTTTTTCTTTCTATTTCATTAAGAAAAGGACAGAAGATAAATTTTTGTTTAGTCTGGTTTAGACTGTGGCCGAGTTTTGTAACAACGTGATAAAATAGCTTATAAAACAACGTGCTGTAAAAATACATTTTATAGTCTAAAAAGCGTCTTTAGATTAACATCACTAGTTGTGACGTCATAATTGTGTAATTAATTCGCTAGCACTTCGTTAATATGCGTGCGAATAAGGACGGTGGCTTTCCAAAATGTTTTGAAACTGCGTATTGTTTTTTTTTTTATTAAGTTATTAAAATTATAATTATTTTTCACTTCTCATGCTCTAAAAGTTCGTCTTTATGTCGTGCGTAGGCGACATAAAGTCGCTTTTTATGCTCTAGAGCATAAAGTAAAATCTTCGTCGAAGACCAAGGCAATCGGTCCAACAGCCACACGAACAACTTCAACTTCATAGAAAAACATCTTTATTATAATTCGTTTCGTAAGTATTCTAAGAACAAGGCAAGGATACCAACAGCCAAAGTACACAATAAAACTTCATGAAATAAACTTATATTTTTTATTTCGTCCATTTATTATTTTACATGTTGCTGTTTCATTTCCTCGCAATCGAAGTGAAAAGTAGAGTGTACAACTCGTCCATAAAACCCATTTTCTCTATATCTCGTAAACGTCTCGCGTAAAATGGTGCGTTTTATGCACTTGATGTACAGTGGCCAGCACATCAAGTTACCACAAACTGTCAAATTTTCTCGTTCGATTTTGAACTTAATCATCAACATTTTAAAGTTTAAAATCATTTGGAGAAATTAGTTTCGTGTGGCTTGATGTGCTGGCCACTTTACAATCTATTATTGTACTCTGCCTCAATCACAATCGCTGCTGCCGAGCATGAGGTTCTGGGTTTGATTTGGGTAAAGGAAAATTCAGACAAAATTGTTGAGTGGATTTTGTTAATTCGGAGTTTCCCGGAAAACGGACGAATATCCAGTGTCATCGAAATCAAGTTATGATGAACTATGACTAATTTGATTTTATTTCCATAATTTCATGTATGTATCTACATGACCAATCGAGCTTAGATCATCACACGTAAAATTTTAACCCACACGTAAAAGCAAAACTAGGCGTATCATATACGCCATAAGTCCCTTTGTACACGCCACGGTTTCTTTAAGGCCCCTAAAAACAGGCGCGACACGCAACGCGACACAAAGACAGCGCTGCAAGGGGGTGCCTTTGTGTCGCGTCGCGTGTCGCGCCTGTTTGTAGGTGCCTTTACGGTACGGCGTATAAACCGCGTCGTAGAAAAAAATGTGTCTCAAAAAGTTTCCATAGAAATCCATACAATACTGACGACCTTGCCTATACACGGCGAATAAACCGTAGTTTTCACGCGGCAAGTAATCTTTTGTGTACAAAGGGCCTTAAACTGCTTTCAGACTACGCTATAATATAAGGCGATTATCACACGGCACCGCGCACCGCCGCGGAGGGCGGTGGCGGTAAAGCGGATTTTGTAGCGGTGCCCCGCGCGGTAAGGCGGTTTACGCGCCTGTCCGCGCGGATGGATTTAACACGGTTTTGACCAGTTTGATCACATACATCCATTTTTAAATTGCAACACGTCCTGCACACACGATGATCTGCGCGGTTAAGCGGCGCCCCGTGTGTGAGGCGCCGCCCCACCGCGCGGACGGCAGCGCGGAGGGGCGGTGGCAGTGAGAGCACCGCTCGACCGCGCGGTCGTGCGGTGTACGTGTGTTAGGCATCTACGGATTTATTAGAGGCCAATGCGACATGAGATCCGCTTCACCGCCTACCGCGGCGGCGCGCGGTGCCGTGTGTTAATCGCCTAATAGCATATAGTATATAGCTCATAGCACAACAATATCGCGCACCATACATTCCAATAATATAGTACAGTACAGTGTGAACGTGTCCATACCAATGTATGGTGCGCGATATTGTTGTGCTATGAGCTATATACTATATGCTATTATACTACAGCGTAGTCTGAAAGCAGCTTTAAGCTGTAGGCTAAGGGCCGGTTGTTTCAAACAGTTCGTTAACGTAACATACGTACGTCAAATAATAACGATTACATATGATGTTTAACGTTCGTTATATACAAAGCGTTGTTTCACTGCATAAAAACCGATCGTCAAAGTTCAAATGTAAAAGGATAAAATGACGTTTACCAGTGGGTATGACACCTGTTACTGTAATCGTTATTTTTTAACGAACATCAAGGGCATAATTTTGTGAAACAACGGTTTGACGATAGTTAGCGCTATTTATAACGTATACGCGTGCGTTTAGTGGACGTGAAACAACCCGCCCTTAAAATACGATTGTAATGTAACTTTCTCCTCTGTGTATTATTTTTTTTTTTTCTTTAAACTACGTTCTCTTTCTGTATTTCTATTGTTAACGAGGCCCTGTAATATGTAAATGTGACTGTCATAATAATTAAAAATATCGGTGTTAGTAATTATCCCCACACCTAAATCAGGATACATGCATCATCGTTGTCAGTGATCTCATTTGGCATCCATCAATGTTCACAGGACATACTGTGTTGTTATCTAATCGCAGACTATTAGGTTTGAACAATGAGCTATTTTTGTCGCAGATATTAATATCTGTAATTATTTTCAACAGGCTAATAGTATTATTTTAGCCCGTTGGGTAACACGCGTTTTTTACTCAGAAAGTACTGTCCAATGCTTACATTTATTGATCACTAGCTTCCGTCCGCGGCTTCGGCCGCGAGGCATGTCGATAAAAACGATCCTATGTCCTTCCCCGGGATGCAATCTATCTCTTCCAAATTTTATTGAAATCCGTTAAGGTGGATGCGCTGTGGTAGCCCGCGAAATTCAAATTTCCTTGCGTTTTATGCAATTTGCAGGTCCGTGTCAGGTTGTATCTTGATCAAAATATGATACGCGACAATAAAAAATATGTATTTACATAATTTTAACCTTCTAAATCATCAATACATCTTTCTAAATTAGATTTCGTGCAGATTCGTTAGATTTCGTTCGATTTCGTTCGTTCGACGCGTATCATATTTTGATCAAGATACAACCTGACACAGACCTGCAAATTGCATAAAACGCTAAACGCTAATTTCGCGGGCTATCACAGCGCATCCCCCTTAAGTGGTTTAGGTGTGAAAAGGTATCATACAGACCAGAGTTTCGAATTTATAATATTAATATGGATTAAGGCACTGCGCAAACATGGACACTTTTGTGTCTTGTGTCGGATACAAGCTACCGATGAATATTTGATTTCTATATTACCAGTATGAAATCAGTTACTAAAGGACACAGCAACTACGGTTTCCTGTGATGGTGTGTCGCTGCGGTAGCAAAATGTGTCTACGTTTGCGCAGCCCCTGAGTATTTTCCACACACACACAGTGTGTGTTGAATTTCTCCTTAACAATGACTTACAATGATACGAAGCATGTCCAGCCCAGTGAAAGTTGCATCGAGCCGCTTCGCAGTAACATTGTGAGGGAAACTGTGCGAATGATTGTTTTATTATTGTTTGTTTTCATTCGTGTTATGACGATTTATTGCCTAATAGCTGCTGCTCGCGCTAATAGCTAATGGTCAATTGTCGTCTATTTTCACTTATAACTTTAAAACAATTTATTTTAACATTTAAAAATATATATATTTGAGATCCTCACAGTAAGCCCTTTCATTTGATATGTCACACGGTACAGTTTCCAAACCTTTTTTATTTTTTGTTTTGCCCCTTAACTGACCTCAATATTCTAAATTCATTTATTTACGGTTCACGTCCGTGTTTGGGTCACTAAAATTGATATGTATACCAAATTTCAACTTAATTGGTCCATTACATAGATAAGGGGGAATGGACAATTTTCGTCTATTTTCACTTATAACTTTAAAACAATTTATTTTAAAATTATAAAAATATATATTTGAGATCCTCACAGCAAGCCCTTTCATTTGATATATCACACGGTACAGTTTGCAAAACTTTTTTTTTTTTTTTTCTTGTTTGCCCCCTAAAACTGACCCCAATATTCTAAATTCATTTATTTACGGTTCACGTCCGTGTTTAAGTCACTAAAATTGATAAAAAAAATAAAAAAAATAAAAAATATTCTCCCATCACACATTAAGGCTATGCTTGTACAGTCCCTTATCTTCCCCATAATTGACTATGGTGATATGTGCTACTATGACCTGAATGCAGATCTCCTCAATAAACTTGACCGACTTCTTAATAACTGCATTCGATTTGTTTTCAATCTCCGCAAGTATGATCATGTATCCGCACATCGATCGCTTTTAAAGTGGTTGCCTATCCGGCAGCGCAGAGCGTTGAGGGCTTTGACAACCCTGTTTTCTCTCCTTCACAAACCCACTTCTCCTTCTTATCTGACTTCCCTTTGTCAATATTTATGCGCTGCACACAGCAAGAATCTTCGGTCCGAGAATAATCGTCTTCTTCGTTGTCCTTCTCATCGCTCTGGTTTCATAAAATCCTCTTTCTTTGTCCAGGCGGTTTTCCTTTGGAATGCGCTCCCTCAGAATATCAGGACGGTAACCAATCAGTTCACATTTAAAGTGAAAGCTCGAGAACACATACACAAGAAGTTGGCAGATTCGTCTCAGAATTAAGTTTTTGTAGGTTTTCTTGTTTAACTCTCATAACTTTTTATTTTTAGTTGTATGTATGTATTTATGTATTTATTCTTATATCTTAGCTATAAATATCTTCTAAATTGTTTTTCTGTTATTGCACCTACTGTGTATTATCTCTGCACCACCCTAAGGTAGACTGGTAGATAATGCCCAAGGCATTAAGTCCGCCTTTGTACAGTTTTTACTTGTGCATAAAGTTTTAATAAATAAATAAATAAATATGTATACCAAATTTCAACTTAATCGGTCCATTACATTCGGAGCAAATTGGCTGTGACAGACGGACAGACAGACACGAGTGATCCTATAAGGGTTCCGTTTTTTCCTTGTGTGGTACGGAACCCTAAAAAAAATCAAATTCACAGTCACACAAAAATGTTTCATAAAAAAAATAACGGTCACAATCGTTCGATTATTTCGCTCGAGTTCGTTGACTCGCGAATTTGAAAGAAAACAGCCTATTATCGAAATTCTGATGTTTTTCAACGCCTACCCGCGTACTGTTTTTAGATTAGACGTGATCGATGTTTATGGCTTGACTATGAATAGCAGCTACCACTTTCTTTTGCAGTACCTGTTTTAATATTAGGTAAATAAAAGAGGTGATGATTTTTTCCGTCCTAATCCTTGAAATATTCCAGTCTCTCCACTATTCCATTGCTTACTTTAAGATGCATATCCGGTACTTCACTATTAATCCTTCCATATCCTATGGGCACGTCTTCCTTACTTACTTGATATGCAATGAAAGAAAGAATAAAAATAAATTTATTTGACGCAGTTTAAGGCACACAATACTGACACAGAACAAAAAAGACAAAAACACTTCAAATAGCAATGTGTGCGTCGCGGCTACGCCAAATAGGCCCCGTTCAGCATAAATGCCAGCCAACTAGTGCCTGACGCTGGTTTTCAACTGGACCTTGTGTTGCGAGGACATCTTACGGATGTAAATCAGTCAGTCAATCGGTCAATGGTCTCTGTAGCACCATGAAACATGAGGCTTCTGGGGCTAGTGTGTTTGGGTTCATTCGAGTAATCGAGTCTGGTCCAAACCACGCTAAGGTCGGTGCATTTCATACATTCATTCATGATCCTTGAAATATTCCAGTTAAATATTGGTATTTGGTCTATTGATGAAATCAGCGAACTGTAGTTAAGCGATTATCATATAAATTTTTCGATATAGTTGTATCTCAAACCAATCAGTGCACCTGTACTCCATTTACTATTATGGCATTAGACAAATAACGGCTAAATAACGACAATATTTTTTTATGTAAATGGTAAATAGATTACAGGTGAAATAACGGAGTTTATTAAACGTTTACATCGAAATAACGAAAGGGTGAGAACAGTTATTTGTCGAATGTTATAATAAATGGAGGCCTCTGACGTTTCATAAGTGCCCATATAGGTTGATGTGAAATAAAATAATTTGATTTAGTTAAATAGCCGATAGCCTTCCTCAAGAATTGTGCAATCAAATGCTAAAATATTTTGATTTTTATCCACGACGGCTGGTTCCTGAGATAAGCACGGTCAAACGAAAAAAAATCGGGGTGTTGTTGTGTCGTGGACACGGACGTGTGGTTTTATGTGAATTCGTGTACGTAACTGGTAATATTTTCTATGTAACGATTTCTTTGATCCTTTAGCTATCCATGTATTTGGATGTTGATGATAGATATGTATGTATCTGCAACACCAAACTGTATCACCCGGATTTTGTTATCATTAGTTTTCTGAATTGTCTCCCACTATAAAAGCAAATATAAAGACGTATTTGCGTCAAAACAAACTCTAATAAATCTCGCAGTCACGGTAAATAGGATTGTAATCAGAACATACTTAGTGACATACATAGTGTCAGCATTTCAGTCGTGGGCGCAGAGTTGGGATACGGGTAAACGAGAGAAATAGCTGCTTTAACTTCTACACAGTTTATTGTTACAGAGTCAATTCCTAACACTACAGTACTGTACTAATTAATACTCTGAACTTAAAAGGAAACACTGAGCAGTTGCCAGGCTACTATGTGTCCCGACCACGTCTAAACGATCACTGTCGCTCCATGGTCCGTATTCAACACCATACTTAATCCTAGACTCTGCACAACGCTATACAAAGGCGCTTGTGTCTCATTTTAAGTGCATACTCATGAACGATCCGACATATATGTAGATGATATTTTACACAGCGCCTGCAATCTGAAATCTACTGTCAAAACCCAGCAATTTAGACTATCTCAATTAACGAGTAACAAAGTGTTACATCTCAATGCTACATAATATTTACGCAACGCTTTTCGTAACAGAAGATTTGTTTGTTCTATAAATAGCTTGTTTTCAAACATTCGTTCTGATAGACCGTGGGCGATGCCCCGGTCAAATTATGCAGGGAATAAGAACGTTTGAGCTGTTTAGTTTACTTTTAGATTTTAGATACAATGTAATAGTCTAGGTATCACAATCCTCCAGGGGAATAAGATTGTCCCGATACGTAATTTTGGTGTACCTACTTGGTATTTGTATTCTATAGTTTTTCCAAAATATAGGAGCTCGTGGCTAAGTAATAACAGCCGCACGGGTCGATCCGTCAAGATAAGCTAAGCTTGCCGGGGTTGGTCCGTGGATGGGTGACCATCTTTACATACCGAGACTCCTCCGTGCCTCGGAAAGCACGTTAAGCCGTTGGTCCCGGCTGTCTTGGATCTTTGACAGTCGTTACGAGTCGTCAGAAGCCCAAAAAGTGTGACAACCAGTCTTACCAAGGGGTATCGTGTTACCCAGTTACTGGGTTGTGGAGGTCAGATAGGCAGTCGCTCCATGTTAAATACTGGTATTCAGCTGCATCCGGTTAGACTGGAAGCCGACCCCAACATAGTTGGGAAAAGGCTAGGCAGATTGATAGTTTTTCCAAAATAATGCTTGGGTCCTCTCAAAAGTGTTCTTTTTTTAGGCTAGGCGGATAATGATGAATTTGACATTTGCGCTAGTAAAAGTTTCGAAACAGTCAACATACTGGTATTATGTTGATAAAAAATTTATAATAAGCGGTTTTATTGTTTTGCAAACAGCAAGTCTTCATAACAATGCCTTTCTGTATCTTTGTTATTTTATTTTATGTTTTGTAGATAAAAGTATTTTTCAACTGATACTGCAACTCAACAATAATCAGCTGTTTCTGTTTATATTGTGTAAAAGTTTATTATGATTGGTTTTGTTTTTTAATGTGGACAAAGTTATTGCGCGGTAAAATATTAAAATGTTTTATAAATATTTTTTGTATAGTTATCTATTTATCTTCTTTACGTGCACTCCGCACTCTACAACCACATAGCTATAACTTGGTTGAATTAACTGTGCACCTGGGACCTTATTCTGAAGTATAAAAGCCATTATGATTCCAGACCAAAATAAGGGTGGTGCTAGCGGTCATTTATAGCTCCATCTCTCTCTTGCACTGGAATCATGATGGCATTAAAACATCATAATACGGCACTTGCACTCTCCACATTCGGCTGTTTATTCATATTCGGTAAAACCAGTATTCGGCCAATCTCTGATTACTCTGTAAAAATCTCACCGTATCTCAGCGTCAAATGGAATGTCACAATTGACAGCTCACTTCTGCGTGAAGTTCTCGTCTACTCGACGTCCGTATGTCACTGCAGGGATCCAGCAGAATATCAGCGTCAGGTATATTTGTCTGACACATGCTGAGCTGGACTCCCATTTGGTTGGCGCACACCGCACCTTGCATATTTGTTATCTGATTGAATTATGACATAGTATCACTTTATTTCAATCTCAAAGCATTTATTTCAAATAAACCAATTACCCTTTTGAATTGTCAAGGGGTCGGTCAGTCAGAAAGATGAAGCTAGTTGCCCATTCCAAAGCGTAGTAGGTTCCTATGGAGAAGAACGGGCAAGAAACTCCACGGACACTCTTTTAAAACAAAATATTTTTACAAAAAATGGGTTACATCATTCATGTTGAAGTTATACATGTGAAAACAATGTAGCAAGACAGACGTGCAAGTTAGAAGCGTCCGTAATAAAAACAATTCAAAAATTAAAATAAGCCGTGGCAGCTAAGAGATGACCAGTCCCAACTGACTGCGCCCGTTCACGAACATGACGCATGGATCAGCACCATTTAGGTCAACCATTTTTAAGGGAACTTTATGTATGTTTTTCTTTATGTTTAATGGCACCTTGTTTTTATAATATTCATGTAATTTTTTTTATCGTTTAATTGTGCTCTTATACGTTGTGCTGTCTTTTGTGTGCACTGAATAAATGTTTTTTCTATATTATCTATCTACGTTTTCACGGCGAGATTTTTACAGTATGATTAGTGATGGACCAAATACGGGTTTTACCGAATACAAATAATCAGCCGAATATTCGGCCTATAACCCAATTAATTTGGTGTCGGCGCAGCAAGTCTTTTTCTTCCATACTTCTGTATTAGTTGTCATCTCTGTAGTCACTCCCTTTCTAGCCATATCATCTTTCACACAAAAATCAAAAACCTTTATTCAAAACAAGCTGAGAATCAGCACTTTTCGAACCTAAAATTACATAAGACAGTTCCCCAAAACGCTCGCTCTTGACACAGTCAAACTGAAATATACCTACATTAAACAATTATATTAATGAGTATAAAACAGTGATATTTAGTACGAAAGTGAGTTTATATAAGCTACAGTGCGTGAACACTCGTTAGGTCGTTGCTCCCGTGACTCCTATGAACTCGGTAGCACGAACTAGGAGATAGCACTGAAACATGTAGGTAGAAACCTAGAATCTAGAAGGTAGTGCTACCTTCATGGAGTGTAGTTTTGCATTCAAGAATCAGGATATGAATACTAGCCAGGTCATTCCCCGTGACTGTGAACTCGGTAGCACAATCTAGCTGATAGTTTTAAAACGGGTAGATAGAAAGTAACGCAACCTATTTTTAGGGTAGTTTTGAAATTATCTAAGCATCTGTGTTTACTAGGATGCTCATTCCCCTCGTGGCTTCTGTGAAATCGGTACCACGATCTAGAAGATAGCATTAAAACGAGTAGATAGAAGGTAATGCAGCCTATAAGGAGGGTAGTTTTGAAATTATATATGTTTACTAGCCTGGTCATTCCCCTCGTGACTCCTGTGAACTCGGTAACACAATCTAGGTAATCGCTTTAAAACGGCTAGATAGGCACCCTTTATGGAGGGTAGTTTTGAAATTATCTAAGCATCTGTGTTTACCAGCCAGGTCATTCCCCTCGTGATTGCTATGAACTCGATAACACGGAGCTAGCTGGTTGATAGACGGTAATATAAACTTTATTGTGGGTAGTTCACAAAATCCTGGAAATTATCTCCATAAATAATAAATTAGAATATTATTCTAACGCTTCTTGATCACAAGGAAGTTATCTTAATTTTTTTACACACATACATAAACTCACGCATTGTTCGCATGGGGGTAGGCAGAAACTCAACGACGCCACTTGCTATGATCCTTACATACTCCGTTTCCTTCTTTACGTTCATACATCAGCACCCTATAGGCGATTATCACACGGCACCGCGCACCGCCGCGGAAGGCGGCGGCGGTAAAGCGGATTTTGTAGCGGTGCCCCGCGCGGCAAGGCGGTTTACGCGCCTGGCCGAGCGGATGGATTTAACACGGTTTTGACCAGTTTGATCACAGACACTAGCAAGAATGGACGCTGAAGTGGTGACAGCAATCTGGCTTTTATGGTGTAGAAAGAAAAAAATAAGAAGATATTGGGTTCATCCATTTTTAAATTGCAACACGTCCTGCACACATGATGATCCGCGCGGTTATGCGGCGCCCCGTGTGTGAGGCGCCGCCCCACCGCGCGGACGGCAACGTGGAGTGGTGGTGATGAGAGCACCGCTCGACCGCGCGGTCGTGCGGTGTACGTGTGTTAGGCATCTACGGATTTATTAGAGGCCAATGCGACATGAGATCAGCTTCACCGCCTACCGCGGCGACGCGCGGTGCCGTGTGTTAATCGCCTAATCGCGTAACACAATTACAAACACAACCCGAGTTTTGAAGGATATTGCATATCCATTGCTTCATAGGTTTGAATTATTCTTCTGCTCAACAACGTAAATAACGCAGTGAACTTTCAAAATGAAACCCATTGCGATCAATGAGGGCTGTCGCGTATGAATTCACCGCTAGAGGCGCTAGTGTTGTTTGAGGTCTCCGAAATGCCAAATATCACTGTTTGTGGGTGGACTACGCGGGTTTATTTCAAATTAGATTAATGTTGTGAATATTTTGCAATACCCGAGATTAGCTATGGCAAATATGAGTTACGGGCCAATGAATGTCAGTGCTTTGAGACAGTTTCATCCTTCGGAAACTTATGTTCTCCTTTTTTCTGACAAAACGGGACTGCGCAACACTGCGACATGCTAGACATTTTTACGGTACGGTTTTAAGGTATTAAATATGATTTAAATGTAAACTTTGTGCTCATTGCCGTAGTAACAAACTTTAGCAGCTACACTTCAGGACCTTACTCGACAGTGGCGCCAACTGATGAGCGCAAAAATAGTAGCCCTCATTGTCATTTTTAGTTAAATTACCCTGTTGGTCGTACACGCCTGCCGTTTGCGCACGCATGTGTTTATTTATTTAAAATCTTATAATAACACTTCATTTCTAAGGCGATTATCACACGGCACCGCGCACCGCTGCGGAGGGCGGTGGCGGTAAAGCGGATTTTGTAGCGGTGCCCCGCGCGGTAAGGCGGTTTACGCGCCTGCCCGCGCGGATGGATTTAACACGGTTTTGACCAGTTTGATCACAGACATCCATTTTTAAATTGCAACACGTCCTGCACACACGATGATCCGCGCGGTTAAGCGGCGCCCCGTGTGTGAGGCGCCGCCCCACCGCGCGGACGGCAGCGCGGAGGGGCGGTGGCAGTGAGAGCACCGCTCGACCGCGCGGTTGTGCGGTGTACGTGTGTTAGGCATCTACGGATTTATTAGAGGCCAATGCGACATGAGATCCGCTTCACCGCCTACCGCGGCGGCGCGCGGTGCCGTGTGTTAATCGCCTAAAAGAAAGTGAAAATACGCTACGTAACATAACTTTTCTTTCTAAACCAAATTATAATTTCGGTTAACCCACCCAATGACGTGTTGGTAACTGGTTACGCCTCGTATTTATACGATACTGTGTATGCAATGCGTTAATTTCTACTTTAATTAGAAATGCTAATTTAGGTTGGTAACTAGGCTCCTTACGATCAGCTGTTTTGTACGTGGTTAATTTGCATTTGTGGCATCCGTGTACAGTACTTCGGTTTTCGTTTTTAGGTTAGATTGAAAATTGTCCTTGAAAAATAAATAATTATATATAAAATCCATACTAATATAATAAATGTGAAAGTAACTCTGTCTGTCTGTCTGTCTGTATGTTACGTTTTCACGCTTAAACCGCTGAACCGAACGTCATGAAATTTGGCAGAGATATAGCCTGGGATATGGAGAAGGACATAGGCTACTTCTTTACGCGATAACCGACATCCACGCGGGCGGAGCCGCGGGCAAAAGCTAGTATATAATAAAGTGGAAAAAAAATACGGAAATATTTATTTATTAAACTCATCATCACATAACTCATCATCATATTTTTGTGTAATAAAAATTAAAGTGACACACCAGCAAATTAAAAACAATAAGAAAGTGAAGAAAATAGGAAAGAAAGAAATAAAAACAAAAGAAAGAAAACTCAAACAAACTCAAAGCATTTATTTCAAATAAACCAATTACAGGCACTTTTGAATTGTCAAGGGGTCGGTCAGTCAGAAAGATGAAGCTAGTTGCCCATTCCAAAGCCATTCCAAAGGTTCCTATGGAGAAGAACGGACAAGAAACTCCATGGACACTCTTTTAAAACAAAATATTGTTACAAAATATGGGTTACGTCATTCATGTTGAAGTTATACATGTGAGAACAATGTAGAAAGACGTGCACGTTAGAAGCGTCCGTAATAGAAACAATTCAAAATAACAAAGAAAGAAATTAAAATAGAAAAATAAATTAGGAGAGTCCATTATAATACAGATTATAGAGAAACGTTAGCAGCAGAATTCTAGACAAAATAACCGTGAAAATATTATTTATTCCAATCTTCAGACTAGTAGGCGGAACACGGAAAATCCGTGTCAAAAAAAGTATTTTAAGCCTAACATTTAGGCTAAAATGTTGAGATAGGGAAATGTTACTTTTATCTCTTTGATAGTAAAGATTAATTTTATCTCTTTCTTTGGGTGCGTAGAACATGATTTAGTGACATTTTCTCTAAAATAAGAATGATAGAATGAGATTTTGTCACTGGACTTTTCTAGTCCAAATATTTATCAATACTTACCTTATTTATTTAAACACTTATATACTTAATAACAACGTTGTTGGACTATCAAAATGGAACCCATTGCCACTGTTAGGCCTGTATTACAGAACGTCACTCAATACTCAAGCTTTACTTAAAACTAGATTCAAGCCATTTGATTGGTTGAAACTAGTTTTAAGTAATGCTTGAGTTTTGAGTGACGTTCTGTAATACGGTACTTAGTGTGTTACGCCATTACAACGGGGGTTGTCTTCCTTTCCGATAGTCCCCTCTAAATACGAAACCAAAAGAGGATAAGATACTGGGACTTAGTCAATTACCCCGCTGATTAAGTGTAATAAAATGAGAATTTACAATAATCTTATTTGAACAAATGAAAGAATGTTCGAAATTTGAACAGTCGGATTTCGAACAGTTCAGCCTGCTGCCAGTATTGTGAAACGAAATAATGTGGGTCATCTTTTTTTTTTAACTCATTTTATTTATTTCTAGTCAGATTACAACCACGTCCGCGTGCGATATTTCATTAGATCAAAGTTCATATTTTTTTAAATTTTAAACAATTCAGTTCGTATCCAGTTCTTGTCGATTATTATCGGAAAACAAATATTGATATTATAACGTTATCTCTTATGTAATTAATGCATAACGACATTTGCGTGTTCCTTTAACACCTTCGAACAGGATGTTCAAACTGCTTAACTGTTGGGGTCGGCTCCTAGTCTAACCAGATATTTTATATGGAGCGACTGCCTATCTGACCTCCACAACCCAATTATTGGGTAACAGTTACCTCTTGGTAAGACTGGAAGGTGAATCTAGAAGTATCATACAAATAAATAAAATTATCAATTCAAAACGAGATTGTTGTTCAACGATTAATTTTAATTTTGTAAAGGTCATATTGCTATATGGATTGGCGTACGGCAGTACTTAATAACAACGTAATCCAATGACTGAATATTATCTATATTAATTATTATAAATATTGCAAGTTTCTGTTGATGTTGTTCATAAAGAAATAAGAATATAAAATATCATAAAGAAATCTAAATATATAAAACAAAGTCTGGTCAGTTACACCATTTATAACACAAGAACGGTTGGACCGATTTTTATGAGACCAAGGCGACTTTGATTTCTTGGATTCGTCTCCGCCCCGAATATCAGAAAAACTAAAAATTCACACAAAAAACTGCTTTTTCGACGAAATTTCGAGAACGGGTTAGGGAACAGAGGAACGAAAAATTTCTCGCGGACGAATTTGCAGGCAGAAGCTAGTAAGGATATAGAATATCGTTTTGTCAAGCAAACAGAACGTAATAATGTAAAGTTTTCTCGTATCTTCGGTCGGTTAAAATCTTCGGCATTCCCAGAACGTAACACTAGCGCGGATTATGTTTGAAAAACACTCGACAAAATAGTTCGGTATGCAGCATAAACTAACTAAATAGCACACCCACTCAGCTACCAGCATTAATCTTTCCGAACATAGGACCTACAATTGTATTTGCAGTCGTTTGCTTGAATACTTATCTCTTTTATTTACTGTATTTGAAGTACTTCATCTCATAACTACGATATGACGTCAAACGTAAGCTTCGGTTACGAGTTACAATATTACACACACACATCGCTATTCAATATCTGACAGGTCGTGTTACTCAGCAATAATATTGTTTAAATTATCATAATTAAAATGTGAGTAAAAAAATGCGGTTTTAACTACCAAAAAAAACTTCCTTACCAAATAAGATTATTATTATGTCGAATCCAGGTACTTATATAGTATTGTGAATCACAATTTATGATCAGACATACTTAGTGACATACAGAGTGTCAGATATACAGTCGCGGGCGTAGAATTGGAATACGGGTAAACGAGAGAAATAGCTCCTGTAACTTCTACACAGTTTAACGTTACAGAGTCAATAACTAACACTACTGTACTAATTAATACTCTGGACTTAAAGGAAACACTGACCAGTTCCTAGGTCAGTATGTGTCACGGCTACGTCTAAACGATCACTGTCCTGTCCTGAGTCCTCCATGGTCCGTATCGGACATACTCAATCCTAGAGTCCGAACAACGCTAAAGAAAGGCGCTAGTGTCTCATTTTAAGTGCATGAAAAAACCGACTTATTATGCATGATTTTAATAATGATCAAAATTGACATTGTATAGTTCCGTCCACATTTAGCGAAGTCATCGTAATATGGCTGGTAAAAGACATTGGTTGATTTCAAATCTAAAGCTTAGCAACATTTTTAATCAAACAAAGGTATCTCATATCAATCCATATGCCATATTCATTCTTCCAATTTTACAGGTAACTTTTAAAGATTTTCTACTGCTATTTAATCAATCCCTGTCAAGAAGCCCGAGTCGCTTGCTGCGATAGAACTGTCAAAGGTTCACATAAAAATAGTATAAAGGGTATAACCAGGAGGTTAAACTCAGTGTATACTAGGGCTAAGGGATAGACCGTGGCAATTTACTTGTGTTTTTTTAAACGCTAGTGTCTTTGCGTCTCGTTAGAGCGCATTGTACGGCCTGCATCAGTGCTCAACCACTGCTTGTAGCGTATCTGACCTGTTTGAGAGGCGCATTGGCGGCTGGGCAATTGTTTTTCAACAAGACATTGCTCCCGGTAGCCTTGAGCTATAGCTCCTGAATCTCCCATCCTTTATTCCTACCTTCAAATTACCGAGTAATTGTATAATTTAAAGTTCCTATTCATATTGATCAGTATCTACCGAATTTTCCAGTATTTGAATCTCGCGAAAGACTATCATCAAATACCAATTACGTCACATAAATTATTTTCTTTAGAAATTATTACATAAAATCTTATTACATTATTTATTCTTGTTATAATTTGAACTATATTCAAGTTTCAGTGTAGTTTTATGATATTTGTTTTAAAGAAACTTCACTTTTATCTGAGATCAATATTTGTCTTACCTTGACGACATACTTATCCTTCGTCTCAAATAGACTTCTTTGACTCATAAAGACTCTTTTGTCTTAAGCTACTCCTTAAGTCCTTTCCTTCTCCATCATCCTGTATCATCGCTCAGCGGCCTACCCAGGCTGCAGTGCGTTGACCGCGCTCTCTCTTGTGTCAGGTACTAGGGCCCTCGCGCCCGGTCACTCAAACCTTCGGGACGAGAGCTGTGGGCGGATCGGTGCGGGCATATACAACGACAACAAGCCGCTGATTGCTCCTGCACTCGCTTAGGTAAGGATGTTCAAAGCTTTTTTTTTGTACAGTTGGAGAAATGTATGGTTCAGCAGTTTGACAGTGTTATGGCCATTTCATTTGACATATAAATAATGACAGTTGATAATCAAGTTGCTAAACAATACGTATATCTGACTGTAGAGATTCCTGAATGACTTGGTTTTACCCTATTACAGACATATATTATAAACATTAGTACCTGTGTGTGAAAGAAAGCAAAAAATAAAAGGTTATAGATTTTGGCGAATCACAATGATTGGGCTTGAATCACGTGCTGATTCATATGATATGAGGAGCGTCGGAACAAAAACCGATAAATCACATTGTTGTTTTTTTGTGGAAAAGTGTAAAAATATGGCCAAGTTCATGGTTTTCTAATTTAGAGTTAAACAAAATCTATCAATTAATTGGTGTTAGCTGTTTGGAAACCTAAATACTGCATTCGTGACTGTGGTACTTATTGAGTTATAAAAAAAAAAGAAAACTAATATATCTGTTATTGACTAAACCAACGGGATATATCGGTTTTTGGTAAGGCCAGTTAACACTAATATATCCTACAATTGTAGGTTTTGTCATGAGAAACTCGAAATTCGATCTAACGGTTTTTGACAGAATCAAAAGAGTCAACAATGAAAAATGTTAGGGATTTATCGGTATCTGTTCCGATCGCCATCGTTGTTTAGTACGATTGATGTATTTATCGGTTTATGTTTAGATCCGTGTATTTTGCGGACGAATTTAGAGCAGATTTAACATTTTTTGACCGGGTTACATTAACCATAGAGCAAGATATGTACGAGAACAACCAATTGGCATCATAAAAAAAAAACAGTCAAAATGTGATTTATCGGTTTTTGTTCCGGCGCTCCTCATAATATGTAACCAAGATAAAGAAAAGGGCATAAGCGGAATCAGTATGATCTTACGTCATAATCATAATTTATGAATGTGTCATCTATATTATATAGAACTTGTACATACGTGCTGGTTCGCACTCAACTTTGAAAACAATGACGCAACAAGAGGCCTAGTATTTGTGTACGTTACGGAAGACAACAAGTATGAACTAGTCTGAAGTAAATCAGTTCTTTATGCACCGCGTATCGAAATATATTTAAATTATCCTGGTTAGAATGATTAAATAATAAAAAACCATTTTCGGACGTCCTTTGTATTTTGTGGGCAATCCTGGAGCTTTCGTTTTCAGTACTATTAGCAGTTTCTAAATCTGTGCTAACATCCCTACAGGTGCCGATTCACCCTCAACTCGCGCCAATAATCCCGATAATGTTGAGATCGGGCGCGGGGCACCCGGATGCTGGCCAATCGGAAGCGTCCACGTCGCGACAGCGCTCTCCCGAGGAGGAGGCGCAGACAATGTACGCGACGCTCAACGAGTACCTCCTGCTCGAGCACAAGGCGCAGCCAAAACTGTGCCTACCTGCTGAATCGGAGGTAAGAAATCTTTTAAATGACCAAATTATTACGGCGAGGATAATCAACTTTTATTGATTTTATACTGAAGATCACGTCCAAACGAGTAGTGTTAATGATTTGGTAAAAATATATGTTAAATTAGAGCATTTTCTTAATAACTTAATATGCGAATATTTTAGATTATATTTATATTACATAGTGAAATTAATTTGTAAAGTTCTGTTTAACGCGGATAAAAAACTGAGAATTACGCAAAATCTATCAAGCGTATTTTTCTGAAACCGTCACCTTTTTAAAGATAATTTAATTATTGATCTTTTAGTATAAATGTTTTATTAAAATACCTTTTGTTTTATGTATAATAAATTAATAATGCGTCTTATTTGGGACATCGCTATTGGATGGGCGAGTCCTATTACTGGCTGGGCGTAACGACGCGTTGCGTGAGCTCAGTACAGAACACGCTAGCTAACCACTCAAGGTATATATCTGGGCCTTAATATGTGAAGACATGTGACTTCTACCAACTCTCACTGAGCCCGCGTTGTAGATTTAGGTCCACTCCTTCTCACAGAGGCATAGGCTGATTATGCAGGTTGTGCAACTATGAAAAAACATTATCACAGTAAAAAAAAAGGTTAGAAAAAGAAAAGACAGAAAATACATTTATTTGCGGCAAACATGACGCAGAGAAAGAATACAAACACGAAAATAACAAGTTGGGGTAAAATATGCGCCACATCCACGCAAAACGGCCATCGCTCAGCATAATGCTGCGACACTATGCGAGACAGAGCCCCAGGGCCTCAAGTCTGCTATTACAATAGTGTCAGAATGGTCTATCATTGATTTCATAATTGTTGATTTTTACAAGTTTGGTAATCTACTAATATAATGGCGTCATTATGACTTTCCAATGGTCAGCCACTGACACTCCATTGAAAGAATTGGTAATCTCGTACATAATGACAAATGAAACTTCCTACTAAACTTCCAACTTCCTACTACTTCAGATTGCTTATAACACTATTAAATAATATGTAAAAATATATATAAATGAAATCTGGCATGAATAAATGTTTAAAATGCCATTGTAATACAATTCTATTACGAGACCATAGACCGACCAATGATCGACCATTATGAATTTAGCAGATTACGAACTTTTAGCAAAATGACAATGGGATCGTGTTGGAGTGACGAATTTATAAAAATAGCAGACTTGGGCCCCAGGAATGATGATGTTGATATTATTATTTTTTTCTCTTAACACTTTTTTAGTTACTTTTATTAAACGTTTAATAAAAGTGTTAAATGAATAGCACCAAATGAGTCCACATTACGAACACGTGTGCTATCCGATATACTGAGCGCTTTTATTGGTCAAGGCCGTGGGGTTCCAATAAGGCGGCAGTTTTTATCTTAATCGTTCTGAATTAAGTGTATGTAGGTACTTCTCCCAGACAAGGTAGATGCTAGTTTTTGTCTGAGGCTTCGCCCGCGTGGATGTCGGAATTTAACCCACGGGAACGTACTACCGGGACAAAAAGTATCCTATGAGTTAATCCAGGTTATAAACTGTGTGGCAAATTTCATCTAAATCCGTTCAGCTGTTATTGCGGGATTGAGTAACAAACATCCAAACATACAAACTTACGGAACCTACAACAAAAAAAAAACCTTCATATCGATCTAAATAAAAACGGCCACATTCCTCTAGATCGTATTTTGTTGCTTCGTGTCTCAATATGAAACTTTAAAAAGGTATTAGAAAATTCTAGACACACTTACCGAGATAGTTGATTGAGCCGTTTTTCATAATTCTTTCTCAGTCACGAGATAATATGTTTTATTCCTCTAGTATCGTATTATGTTGCTTCGTGTCTCAATATGAAACTTTGAAAAGGTATTAGAAAATTCTAGACACGCTTACCGAGACAGTTGATTGAGCCGTTTTTCATAATTCTTTCTCAGTCACGAGATAATATTATGTTTTATTCCTCTAGATCGTATTATGTTGCTTCGTGTCTCAATATGAAACTTTAAAAAGGTATTAGAAAATTCTAGACACGCTTACCGAGACAGTTGATTGAGCCGTTTTTCATAATTCTTCTCAGTCACGAGATAATATCGCACCCTTATAAGTAAAACCGATTATCTGTTAGGTTTGGTTCATGTCAGATAATCGGTTTTCCTGTAAGGGGCGATATGTTTTATTCCTCTAGATCGTATTATGTTGCTTCGTGTCTCAATATGAAACTTTAAAAAGGTATTAGAAAATTCTAGACACGCTTACCGAGACAGTTGATTGAGCCGTTTTTCATAATTCTTTCTCAGTCACGAGATAATATGTTTTTTCAGGAGTGGCACTAGTGGACCGGTGACAAGGCTCTTAACAAGTCCAGATCATGCACAAAAATGTTAAAAATAATGTCAATTAATAATAATTGATCCAGACAAACTCAGCGAATTGTGCTAAACGGCTTACTACACAGTACACCACAATGTTTTCCAAATTTATTCAAGATTTATTACAAAACTATCTGATTACTCAAGTACATATTTAAACTGATTGTAACTTAACAAGTTGACGAATTAACATCTTTTGAAGGTCCCGTGGCATTCTTAGTGTGTATTGAGGTCAGGTTTCAACTTTGTCAATATGAACTCTATTTTAAATTCACTGTTTGAAATGTTGGGGGCAGAAGTCGTGTTTAGTCCTTATTTAGTGAAGGGCTAGTGTTTTGGGGGACTGTCTAATAGGAATAGGTCTATGTCTGTGTAATAGGGATATTTCCTGGGTAAAAAAAAAAAAAAAACTGTTTAGTCCGTCAATCAGATAATAATAATAGTATATTTTATATCGAGGGACTAAACGAAGCCATAATATACCAGAGGTGGTTTGACTCCCGAGCGTGCGAGGGTGTCAATGAAACTGAGGATAATAATATTAAGTTGGCGTTTAGTCTCGAGGTGCAAATTGTACTTTTCACTTTGAGTGCGAGAAAAATAGTCAATTTAGTACAAAAACATTTAATAAATATTATTCCTCCAGTCCAAAAACTTTCGTAAGTTTTTAGGTAAATATTCCGCGATTTTGGCGGCAAAAGATTATCTATTATGTCTTTGCTCGAAGTCAACTCTTCGCTGTCACTGGAAATTCTTAGTAAATTTATTTAAAACCGAACAAATTTACACTTGACAAAAATTCTGAAACTTTCGCGGTCATTTTTTCTTCTACACCAGTCACAGATTAACAATTTAAAACACATGGCGCCACCTTGTTACGGAAAAACCATGGAACTAAAACTCTCAACATTTTCGCAATGAAGATGTTCCACATTCCACAGATAATAGTATATTTACTGGCTGTTTGAGTTTGTCTATGTCACATGAAGGAAATTAAAATACTAATTACTTTTCACTCCCTAGAGACTAAAGTGGTCACTTTAGTCCCGCTTCGTAGGGCTATATTGGCGTACTTTTAGAGCATGAGAAGTGAAAAAAAATATATTAGAAAAGTATTTTTTGCTTTATCATAATTATTAATAAAAAATTACTTAAATAAAACACATTAAACTAGGGGAGTGGGGGCTCGGTACGTCACAGCTACGTATAAAATCTAGCGAGCAGTGACGTCATGCCTCGCTCCGACTCTGCCCTAAGCCGAGGTTCGTATCCCACAGGGAGTGCCCTTAGCACGCAGTCGTTTAGTTTATAAGTTTTACGACCTGGCTGGAGGCTTTAAGTTTTTAGGAGCTTAAGGCAACCACAGAAAAGTCCGGTTAAAGAGTCACGATCTCTAAAACTCAACTCTGAGGAGCACAAGACAAAAAAAAAAACGGCCACATTTGAACTCATGATTTTTTTTTTATGACAGTTCCGTCTACACCATTTGTTTTTTTCATTTGAATTTCTTGTAATTTGCTTATCTAATTAAAAGTTTAAATATAAAGTATTCATGTGATTGATTTTCTATTCATCACACACACTCGTCGCATAAATATACGAGTCAGTATAAAGGGTACGCCAAGCAGCCATCTATCGAAGGAAATTATGAGATTTAGCGAGGCGCCCGAAAATATTGGTCCTTCGAGCCGGATCAAGAACAGTTCCAGTTCTGCCTGTAGTGGATTCAAGAATCTTCGAATATTCGTCGCATAAATATACGAATCAGTATAAAGGGAACGCCAAGCAGCCATCTATCGAAGAAAATTATGAGGTTTAGCGAGGCGCCCGAACAATGACTGCCATTTTTTTTTTTTTTTTTTTTTTTTTTTTTCTATATTAATTTGTATGTATTTATCAACAGAATGGTGAAGTAACGACGGGAGCTCGCGACGGTGCGGCTCATGTGCTGAGATGTCTCAAAGTTTGGTTCGACCTGCCAGCCGACGTGCTCATCAATGCCATCAACTTGTTTGACAGGTAAGGATCAGAACACTTATCTTATAATTTACCTTATTATAATAATACCAGCCAATAATGCCAAAAATGAAGAGATTCGCAGAAGAACCAAGATATCCGACATAGCTCGAAGAATTGCCAAACTTAAGCGACAATGGGCAGGGCACATTGCTCGCAGAACAAATGGCCGATGGGGCCGAAACGTTCTGGAGTGGCGACCGCGTACCGGAAGACGTAGCGTTGGAAGGCTTCCCACAAGATGGACCGATGACCTTGTGAAGGTCGCAGGAATCCGCTGGATGCGGGAAGCTCAAAACCGGTCAAAGCGGCGGTGCTTTGGGGAGGCCTATGTCCGGCAGTAGACGTCTTTGGGCTGAAATTATGATGATGAATACCAGCCTAACTACCAAGTATTTCTCCTAAAAAGCTAACTGCTGATCCCATATATCTGTAGTTATGTCAATGGAGATATAGTAAACTTTCCAAAGACAACAATCTTACTGGACTATTTCAGTTTAGACATAGACTATGGAATACAGTTTTTTTAATATTTTTTTTACACACAACCATCACATGGACTAACGAATAAATATTTTGAAATTACGTTATGAAAAATTACATGCATTTCATCATCATCTGTATAGCCTTTTCCGGACAAAAAAAAATTGTGAATACCGTACTTTCATAATTGATGGCACGGTTGGCGCAGTGGTTAAGCGATTGACTGCTGCGGTGCGTGTCGGGTTCGATTCCCGCACGGAACAAATATTTGTATGACTTTTTTATAACTACTTGAGTTGTTCTGGGTCTGGCTGTTTGTGTATGTGAGTTTATATTTTTGTAAACGCACCCACAATACAGGAGGAATTCCTAGTGTGGTACAAAGTTAAAAAAAAAAAAAGTACACCATACTACAAATACTCACCTAGGGCTGTTTTAGAAAAGCAAGCTTCCAAAAAAACCATATACACCATACTACAAATACTCACCTAGGGCTGTATTAGAAAACCAAGCTTACAATCACAGAACATACAATATATAATAGCTGACCCGATATAACACTTGTTGGTAAAGAAAACAAACACACATACCATAATAGACATAGCAGTCCCAAACACCAATAACGTACAGAAAACTATCACTGAAAAAATCAAAAAATACACAGAACTTCAAGGAGAAAGTATCAGGGTCTGGAAAATAAACAGAGTAATCATAGTCCCAATAGTGGTATCAACTACCGGTATCATCCCTAAACAACTATTTATCAGTTTAAATACAATAAATCTTACCAAATATACATATCTTACACTACAGAAAGCAGCTATATTAAGACTACGCCGAGCGCACAGTGGCGCCCTCATCGTTATTTCGGTGATTTCTTTTATTTTAGAATGAAAATGCAGAAAATAAGCTATAATCATTAAAACGGAGCTTAGTGGCCACTATTTTCCGTTTTAATGATTACAATAAAACATAAAAATTTAAAACTACTGTTTGTAGTAATAATAACGTATAGTCTTGTGAAGCACAACTTGACGAGCTTATTTTCTGCATTTTCATTCTAAAATAAAAGAAATCACCGAAATAACGAGGAGGGCGCCACTGTGCGCTCGGTAGCCTCTTAACACATAGGTCGCATAGTACGCAAATTCCTACAGTTAGATTTAGACAATAATTTGAATGCTTAATCTATTTACTCAAACTAAAAATCTCACCTTGGTGTACACCCGTGAGATTTTAATAAAATACCAGGTTCTAGGATCCTGAGAAAATAAATATAAAAAGCAAAAATAATAATAATATATTATCCTCCTTACTAATAAACGTTGTATAGCGTCTGTATAGTTACACAACGCTTTGTCTTCTTCTTTCGAAAGTCAAATTACTGACGAGCGAAAGAGAGAAATCGGTGTGTAACTATACAGACGCTATACAACGTTTATTAGTAAGGAGGTACGTATTTAGTAAAAAACTGTTATTTTTACAATACAAACAGACACTTCAATTGTATTTATTTGTATGGGTAATAAATAATAATAAACATGTCTTCTATTCCAGGTTTCTTACAAAGATGAAAGTGCGTCCGTGTCACATACCCTGCATCACTGTTTCCTGTATGAACATCGCGCTAGAACAGTATGCAGCCGACACCGACACTAAGCGCAGGATCTCTGTTGAAGAGTTGGGTAAGTTATCATAGCTCTTGCCTATCCCTATGGGGAATAGGCACCGGCTCCGTGGTCTAGTGGTAATACCACCTGCCTCAGACCCAGAGGTCCCGGGTTCGATTCCCAGCGGGGGCAAAATTTTCTGCTCAGTTTAGTTGGTTGTAGGGCTTGTTCTAAGTCCGCCTGGCTAGCTACCACCATCTTTCTAAATCTTTTTTTCGCCATTTTATGTGAATTACCATTACGAAGATATTTTTTTGTTATGTTATCCCCTGTGTTTACATAAATTATCTGAATTTGAGACGGGTATAATTGAATAATGTCACAGTATCACTTAATTTCTGTATTGAAATTTTTAATCGTTTGTGTTCTTGTGTGTTGTGCTATGTCTTTTGTGTGCACTGAATAATTGTTTTATCTATCTATCTATTTTCTCTTCCAGTATCAATATCCCAGTCAGCTTGCACAGCCGGAGACGTGATCCGTATGTCGCGCGTCATCGTGGACAAGCTGAGCCTCGTGACGGGATGTCGTACGAGCACTGCGCTGGACTGGCTGCGACTGCTGCGAGCCATGCTGAGCCTGCACGCGCAGCAGTGTGCCATCATCCTGCCGCCGAGCTGCCAGGTACGAATATACAAAAGAAAGTTATAGTACATTATTTACCAAGAGCTGTAAAAGAAAGAAAGAAAGCCCGAAATCGCAGGTATTTGTGACCCGAGCCGCAGGTGTAGGTTGTAAATATTTGATAGGAGGGCTTTTTTTACTGCCCGTGGTGAGTACACAATTACTCTACGCATAGCGTGCGGTAAGAAAAACTGTTTAGTCCGTCAATCAGATAATAAAAAAATATTAGACACGTATTTTTTGCTTTATCATATTAATAAAGAATGACTTAGATAAAACACATTCAACTTGGGGAGTGGGGGCTCGTTACGTCACAGCTACGTATAAAATCTAGTGAGCAGTGACGTCATGCCACATTTGAACTCAATGTATTGCCGTAATGTTTTGATTACGTAAAAAAAGAAAAATACGTGTCCAATATTTTTTAATAAAGTACATGAGGGACAAAAAAATTTTTTTTAGTTATCATCCCTATCACTTCACTGAAGCATTCACGGTGAGATTTATACAGAACTAGCTTTTGCGGCTCCGTCCGCGTGGATGTCGGTTATCGCGTTAAAAAGTAGCCTATGTTCTCCATATCCCAAGCTATCTCTGCCAAATTTCATGGCAATCAGTTCAGCGGTTTAGGCCTGAAAACGTAACATACAGACATCACACACATTTATAATATTAGTATTTATAGACCGGCTGAAGTGTGAGTGACCCGCAAGGGCGAGCTGGCACTAGCCGGGGATCGTAGAAGGCGCACAAGCATGACCCCCGGTCCAAGAGTAGGAAGGGAACACTGGGGTGGTTTTTAGTCAGTAAGAGTCTGATAGACCCCGCCCGACGCAGGGCGGCGGACATCCATGAGGATTTTCCACCCCAAGGGCCAATTTTTTTATCGCCTAATAATTTTTATCTGTAGAATAAAAATGGCGTTTTGACGTATTTTCTATTGAAGCTGTCAAACTGCCATATTTCTGTATACCGGAGGTATATTATCCTAAGTCCAAATATAATATAAGTATCTTAAAAGTTCTAATATCTTTTTTTCATAAAAAAACTACCTATTAATCTACTTTTAAACAAAGAAAAAAAAAATAACACAAAATTGTGTGACAATACGTGAATTATGTTCAAATTGAGACTTAAAACATGTTCACTGAATGCACTGAATAATTACCTTTATGTGACTTATGATTGTTTGGCTCCGAGATACTCAAAACTCAAAGCATTTATTTCAAATAAACCAATTACAGGCACTTTTGAATTGTCAAGGGGTCGGTCAGTCAGAAAGATGAAGCTAGTTGCCCATTCCAAAGCGTAGTAGGTTCCTATGGAGAAGAACGGACAAGAAACTCCATGGACACTCTTTTAAAACAAAATATTGTTACAAAATATGGGTTACATCATTCATGTTGAAGTTATACATGTGAGAACAATGTAGAAAGACGTGCACGTTAGAAACAGATTTATTCCTTCGTTACTTTAACTTATCTGACGATTGAAAAATCAGCCCTAAAACAAAAAAAAAGGCAGTCTTTCATAGATCTTTGACGTTCGTTACAGGAAGTCAGAAGCTTCGGGCTTCTGACTTCGTTGCCAAAATTCTGACAACCAGTCTTACTAAAGGACATTGTGTTAGGTACCTAGTAATTAGGTTGTATGATATTAATAAAAGTAGATTTTTCTCCTAAAAAGCTAACTGCTCATCCCATATATCAGTTAACTACAGATATATGAGATCAGCAGTTAGCGACCGCGTACTGAAAGACGTAGCGTTGGAAGGCCTCCCACAAGGTGGACAGATGACCTCGTGAAGGCCGCATGAATCCGCTGGATGCGGGAAGCACAGAACCGGTCCAAGTGGCGGTGCTTGGGAGAGGCCTATGTCCGGCAGTGGACGTCTTTCGGCTGAAATTATGATGATGAATACCAGCGTATTACTGACCTAAAAAATTCATAATAAAAAAGTAATATATAAGTATTTCTCCTAAAAAGCTAACTGCTGATCTCATATATCTGTAGTTATGTCAATGGAGATATAGTAAACTTTCCAAAGACAACAATCTTACTGGACTATTTCAGTTTAGACATAGACTATGGAATACAGTTTAATCAACCAATGAACAGTTCAAAATATCGTCTAAAAACATTATCTTCTATAATATCTATACATCATCTCCCGGAATTAACGCACAAATTTTCCCTACTTCGGTTCTTTCTAACCATAAAACAGCGCGAGAGCGAGTAAGCAATATCAATTATTTTGGGGAATCCCTGAATTCTGCAATCTTTAATTGATTTTGATTGGAACAAAGATGGCAACCCATCAAAAATAATCAAATCAAAATCCCCTTTGGTACTTACGTAATACTTGAATGACCCCAAAGCTGTGATTTTGACATTACAAATATACACTTCAATGTCATTTATTTGTATAGTTATAAATGATAAATGATTTTATTTCTGTAAGTAGGTTTTTACAAACACTTTTACACGTCAATCATATTTTAAAACTAGATGAGGTCGGCATTTCGTATCTGACTACTCTGAGAAGAAAGACCGAAACAAACTCAGAGGTCACAGTCTCTTTTAAAGTCCAGACATAATCTTGGTCAAATCATGTGAAGACCATGTAGACTGGTGTCTGAAATGGTCTTTTGAAGAAAGAACCACACAGATTGAGTGGACCTGTCCATTCAGTGCACGCATTTGTCAGTAATCGTGCAGCTCAACTCAGAACATAAGGAGCTCAACGATTCGACGAACAATACCAAAGAAAGGACATTTGGGCAGGCCGCATAAATTACTCAAACTGCCATACCATGATCAGGAAAAAAAAAAAAATATATATATAGATTATAATTATTTCTGTTTGTCCTATCAGGAAGAGGAGCTAGTCCAACTGCTAGAAATCGTTTGCTGCGACGCGGCCTGCGTCAATACTCGCACCAGTGAACTAGCGCTCGTGTTGCTGTACTACAAACTTGGTGAGAAACAACATCCATCGATATCATTGTACGCCTAGTAGACTAGATTTCTTGACCATTTTCTATTTTGTTAAGCGAGGAGCTCGTGGCTAAGTAATAACAGCCGCACGGGTCGATCCGTTAGGTTAAGCTACGCTTGCCGGGGTTGGTCCGTGGATGGGTGACCATCTTTACATACCGAGACTTTTCCGTGCCTCGGAAAGCACGTTAAGCCGTTGGTCCCGGCTGTCATTCGTGGATCTTTGACAGTCGTTACGGGTCTTCAGAAGCCCAAAAGTCTGACAGCCAGTCTTACCAAGGGGTATCGTGTTACCCAGTTACTGGGTTGTGGAGGTCAGATAGGCAGTCGCTCCATGTAAAATACTGGTATTCAGCTGCATCCGGTTAGACTGGAAGCCGACCCCAACAAAGGAAAAGGACCCCGAAAAGGCTAGGCAGATTGATTTTCTATTTTGTTAAGTACCTGGTAGTTTTGAAAGGCCTGAACTGTCCTTCCGGTCGCAACATCAGTGTCACCTAGTAGACTAGATTTGTTAACCATTTTCTATTTCTTTAAGTACCTGGTACTTTTGAAAGGCCTGAACTGTCCTCCCGGTCGCAACATCAGTGTCACCTAGTAGACTAGATTTGTTAACCATTTTCTATTTCTTTAAGTACCTGGTACTTTTGAAAGGCCTGAACTGTCCTCCCGGTCGCAACATCAGTGTCACCTAGTAGACTAGATGTGTTAACCATTTTCTATTTCTTTAAGTACCTGGTACTTTTGAAAGGCCTGAACTGTCCTCCCGGTCGCAACATCAGTGTGACCTAGTAGGCTAGATTTGTTAACCATTTTCTATTTCTTTAAGTACCTGGTACTTTTGAAAGGCCTGAACTGTCCTCCCGGTCGCAACATCAGTGTGACCTAGTAGACTAGATTTGTTAACCATTTTCTATTTCTTTAAGTACCTGGTACTTTTGAAAGGCCTGAACTGTCCTCCCGGTCGCAACATCAGTGTGACCTAGTAGACTAGATTTGTTAACCATTTTCTATTTCTTTAAGTACCTGGTACTTTTGAAAGGCCTGAACTGTCCTCCCGGTCGCAACATCAGTGTGACCTAGTAGACTAGATTTGTTAACCATTTTCTATTTCTTTAAGTACCTGGTACTTTTGAAAGGCCTGAACTGTCCTCCCGGTCGCAACATCAGTGTGACCTAGTAGACTAGATTTGTTAACCATTTTCTATTTCTTTAAGTACCTGGTACTTTTGAAAGGCCTGAACTGTCCTCCCGGTCGCAACATCAGTGTGACCTAGTAGACTAGATTTGTTAACCATTTTCTATTTCTTTAAGTACCTGGTACTTTTGAAAGGCCTGAACTGTCCTCCCGGTCGCAACATCAGTGTGACCTAGTAGACTAGATTTGTTAACCATTTTCTATTTCTTTAAGTACCTGGTACTTTTGAAAGGCCTGAACTGTCCTCCCGGTCGCAACATCAGTGTGACCTAGTAGACTAGATTTGTTAACCATTTTCTATTTCTTTAAGTACCTGGTACTTTTGAAAGGCTTACACTGTCCTCTCGGTAGCGAATCATATTTCTGTGAAATTATAATAATTATGTAAAAATTTAAAATAATTAGATTTAAAAAAAAAATTCGCTGCTACGGCTTTTTTGCCACCTATAGATGTTCCTCTTAAAATATTTCGTGTATGAATAAATACACCTTATTTAGGGTGTGTCTATTCATATTTATATTATTGTATTTGTATTGTATTATTCGCCTGAAACACAGGATTACCTAGTTCAGGCACAAATAATGGGTGAGCTTGAGATACATTTAAGAAACCTGTATTTAACTTTATACCTTATATTTTTGAATAAATTTTATAATTATTATTTATTATAATTGTAAAAGCCATGGCAGCGAAAATATTTTTTTTAATCTAAGTGTTTTATATTTTTACATAATTATTATAATTTTAAAATTGCTTGTGACATTTTGCAAAGGAGTTGCATTTTCCAAAATTTAATTATTCTATGAATGACCCGCCCGGACGCGGCGAGGGTGGCGAATTTTGATAATTAATCATCATAATATCAATTAATATTTTTTTTTTTTAATCTGAGATTTAAAAAAAAAAATCGCTTCCATGGCTTCTTTACCAACTGCAGGTGTATCTCTGAAAATATTTCGTGTATGAATAGATACACCTATATGTGTACTTTTTGGGTGAACAAAAATCATGGAACTCGCGTCATCGTCGCCGAACGCATTCAAGTTTCTTAGTTTTCACTTCTATCGGCAGTCCCCAAAGACTGCCCCTTTTTTTTTTCGTGATAACTAACTCGATATGTTTTTTTTTTTTTTTGTAGAGCAACAGTTAACAGAGTCTCTAGCTGCGGCTGAGGAAAGCGGCGCTATTCCCGAACACGCGTACTACCTGTACGACTTCGCTCGTCAACTGCAGCTGCATTGCCATGTAAGTGTTACTACATTATCTACATAACATCACGCCTGTATTCCCCGAAGGGTTTGGCAGAGGTCAAATCGAAATCAAATATTTTATTGGAATTAATGGCCCGTGTGGTACCTACCAGCCATAAAGAATAGGCACCACCCTATTTCGTCCCGTGGGTGTCGTAAAAGGCGATTAAGGGACTTACTTAGAGAACGGGCAGCAGCGTTTTCTATGCATGACAACCATTCTGCGATCGCCAACCTGCCTGTCAAGCGTGGCGATTATGCCACGATATTTTTATTATCTCATCTTAAATACAGCACCTGCCATCTTATCTCTTTACCACCTTTGGTTGACTGGTAGAGAATGCATAAGGCATTAAGGCCCAGCTCTATGCCATTGACCTTGAGTGGTTAGCTTGCGTGTTCTGTACTGAGCTCACGCAACGCGTCGTACGTCCAGCCAGTAATAGGACTCGCCCATCTAGGAGCGCTGTCCCAAATAAGACGCATTATTAATTTATTAAAACAAAAGGTATTCTAATAAAACGCGTATACTAAAAGAGCAATAATTAAATTATCTTTAAAAAGGTGAAAGGTTTCAGAAAAATACGCTTGATAGATTTTGCGTGATTCTCATTTTTTTATCCGCGTTAGACATAACTTCACAAATTAATTTCACTATGTAATATAAATACAATTTAAAATATTCACATATTAAGTTATTAAGAGAATGCTTTAATTTAACATATATTTTTTCCAAATCATTAAGAGCCATTTAACGTTTTCGCGCGAATATCTAAGATTTTAGTCGCCTAATTTACCATCTTAGTTAATTCTCTGGTATTGGTGAATATATGTAAATAATAGATCATTCTTTCGTATTCACACTTCATGTAACACATTTACAAAAACTTATTTGTGTACTTTGTAGTTATTAATCTCCCAGAACTAGTTTACTGAAAAATCATCGCAGAGGCAATTTCAGACTCCTATTTCTATAATTAATATTTATAAATTTGACTGATAAAAATACACAAAGCATCAGACATATAGTTTTGTCGACAAATGACGTACTAGAATTTCGATTATTAATAACATTAATAGGTAAAAAAAATAAAGACTTAGGACAATTTTTACGATTTATTCGCATTTATATTGCGATTTTTTTGTTTGAATAAAGCGTAATTACATTTTAAAAATCATCTCAAAATGAACTATGTTCTTTAACAAATCGAATTCTCAAGTTTGATTAAAATCCCTTCATTTAATTAGCCACAATATCCTTTTTTTAAACACTCTAAAAAAGAATAAATTGCGATGCACAAGTGGGCACCGTTTAGTACAGCGCGAGCGCCCA
Source organism: Dryobota labecula (assembly GCA_947523025.1). Classification (NCBI taxonomy): domain Eukaryota; kingdom Metazoa; phylum Arthropoda; class Insecta; order Lepidoptera; family Noctuidae; genus Dryobota; species Dryobota labecula. Next base: position 6,646,238 of record OX383314.1, read on the forward strand.
TCGAGGAAGGATCTATGCTACTTTTTCCCGCGTCTCAATTGTCGAGTGCTCATATCGTAACCGTGATATTATACTACGACCACAACATTTTGATGCTTCCCAAATTGACTCGTTTTTACGAAGATTGCGTAATGCCGGAAATTATAGACCCTAGAAAAGCAAGATTGCCTTTAAGAAGCCTTTACGACAAATATTTATTTAACGTAAGTGATAGTCATTATTACTTGACATTATTGTCAAATAATAATGACCAACACTTATATTTTGTACGATGTGATTGTTTTCCTGTTCATTTTTATTATATACTTTCAAAACATATATTTGTATTTTTTTATTAGTCTAGAAAGCTTTAGTAGACTGTTTAAATAAAATAACTTTTTAATAAATCTCTAAATACCGCATTATTATTATAATGGCTCAAGATTATTTAGTCCGTCTCGACACTCGCGTTACACTGCTTAAATTGTGTATGTGTGGATAGCTACGCTCACATACACAGCGCTGCCGTCTTTTACCTAAACTCGAGCGTTAAAATTTTGTGAAATGGCTCTTAATACTACTCGTTTAGACGTGATCTTCAGTATAAAATCATTAAAAGTCTGTTATCATCGCTTTCAGTCCGCCTTTTGTACCTTATTGTGTGCGAGAGGTTTAAATACATATATAAATAATGTGTTTTATACAGATGTGCGACTCATCCCTGGCGCACGCTCGCGCACGCGTGCGACACGTCGTGACGCGCTACGAGCGCTGCGAGGCGCGCCGCGACCAGCGACAGCGACTCGTGTGGCGATTGTCCGAACGTACGCTCAAGGTAAATAATACATTCATTTATTACAGGTAAATAACACCCATTGCCAAACATTTAAAATCATATAAAATAAATTAGCCGACCCGACAGACTTCGTTCTGTCAAAAGCTATAGTATAAACTTCACTACTCTACCCTACCCTACCTACCCTACTACCCTACCTACCTACCTACCTTACCCTACCTACTTAAAACTTAAAAAAAAAATAGTAGCCGATTCTCAGACCTACTGAATATGCATATAAAATTTCATAAAAATCGGTCAAGCCGTTTCGGGGGAGTATGGTAACTAACATTGTGATACGAGAATTTTATATTTAAGATTAAAATCTAATTAAATCGAATCAACTGGAAAATACATAAATCATAATAAATTAAGTCCCGAGACTCAGAATTGCAGCGAGACTGAAAGCTCTAGTCTTAACATAAATGTTCCTATCCACAGGTGCTACGTCCGACAGACCGATTGACCTCTCTCCTGCCAACTATCGAGGAGCAACACTTCGCAGTCGACGCCACACCCACCAGAACCAGGTAAATACTTTTTTCAACTATTTTGTACTCACAACTTTTATCATAGACACTGGAAATATGAACTACATAATATGGGAACTAAAACGATCATTCAATTAAAAAGATCAACTGTCTGTAACGTTTTCACGCCTAAACCGCTGAACCGATCATCATGAAATTTGGCAGTGATATAAGCCTGGGATATGGAGAAGGACATAGGCTTCTTTTTTTACGCGTTAAACTAATCCACGCGGGCGGAGCCGCGGGTAAAAGCTAATTAACTTATAATATTTTTTTTTTTTTTTTTTCAAAGTCATTAATTTGAGATTGATAAAATATAAAGAATTTGATTCATAAATGAGCCTACAGATATGCTCTCCATTCCAATTCCTAGCCAAAGCTACGCTTTTAACCCAGAATTTACAAAAGCGACAAACCAGAATACCTATATAATAATAATAATTTTCTTTTTATCCCTCACCAGATCGGGTAGTGAGAGTAGCGAAAACGAAGAGACATCTGATTGGCCGCGCAGTCCCGTACTTCCGGTGTACTGCGACAACTAATAGCGGCCGCGCCGACCCGGCACGCATCCGGTACTTAAAGTGGCATCGCAGCCGGACACTAACTGGTACCAAGCTGACTGTAGTAGCAGATATCATCCGGTACTGAAGCATATAGCGGTATTTCTACGCACACTTTGAAGACTTACATTGTACTTTTTAGTGACAATTTAGGCTAAAGGTTCGAATGGTACTTCGGGAGATACGTAGTTACAGCTGTAGTACTTTTACGTTGTACTTCTAGTGCTAGTTGAGGACATAATTGAATCTCGAACTGCGCTTTTAGTTCCAACTGAGGCTTCAGTGGTACTTTTAGTGATACTCAGAGCTAAAAATATACATCTTAGCGACATTGTAGCTAGACAGACAACATCCTGCAATGTTTGAAGTGACCATTTGGTACAAGACATCTTTATTTTAGCTGGTAAATTGTCTCGAGTGGTACTTATGAACAAAAAATTGTAACCAACATCACAATTCGAGTGGTATCGTCTGTTATTATGTTAGGGCGGTACTTTTAGTGTTTTAAATATAAACCTTATTTGTACCTGGCAGCTGAATTATTAAAAATGAGATCTTTTGGAAAACTTCGAAAAATGCCGACATTTTTATCCATATTTAAAAAAAAAAAAATGAAATTTATTTGATTGAAGCATTTAATAACGAAAATCTATTATTATTTTTGACATTATTATAGTTACTATTAAAATACAACTCGAATTCTAGAAGGTCTTATTAATATAATTATTGTAGTTTATTATAGTTTCGACTTGAAATATAAATCTAAATGGATGACAAGTAGAACTCTTAATTGCCGGGTCCTAGCGGTCGTATTCGAAATGGCGTCGAGAATGTAATCTGGTCAAAAGCAGTACAAGCATTTATTTAAAGAGTGTCATCATCTGCAGAGCCTTCTACGTTAGGGTCGGCTTCCAATCTGACCTCCACAAAACGCGAAAACAATATCTCAATATGATGTTTGAAATATTATTTTATTCTGTTAGCATATTAATTTTCATACTTTTGTACCGATATTGTAGATTGAACATATAATTTCAGCCAAATATTTGGCCATATAGCCAGCTGCTTGACCACATTATAAAATCTCGTCTCCAAATTAAAATATTTAAGTTTATTTTAAATTTACATTAAAAAAAAAAAAAATCTGTGTTAATTAATTTATACCTAAAGAAAAAGCAATGGAGAAAAAGCCGTGGTTCTAAATTTTAAGTTATAGTTTATTTTATTTCAACAAGGATTTATGTCTCTCGATCATCCCGTGATCCTAATTTTGAGAATGTCAAAATGTATGTGATCCGTTGTCTGTGGGTGTATTTGTCTGTGTGTAGGTGTGCGAATGGAGTTCGATTGTGTGGTCGTTACGTGATAGTGCCTTACTTTGTGGCAAGCAAAGTGGGGTTTAAGATATTGAGGTTGCGATAAAGTTGCGCCACAGTCGCCCAACTGTTGAGTAACTTGTTAATTAATTAGCAATAAGACTGCTTACGTCACACATACTATCAGTTTGGCTTGAATTATAAAATACTTTTTCGTGCCAACTTTATCGCTACACTCAGTTATCCCGACCAATTTTCTAAAGACAAACTGTCATGGAGTTGCCACGCAGTCGCGCCACTATCGCTCAAAATGTATGTTTCGAAATAAAATTAAGTTTAATTAATATTAATCCGAATAAAAGGACAAAAAAAAAAATATAAAAAATGGTGCAATTTTAAAATTCAAAAAAATCCAGTTCAAAATTTAATTAATGGTAAATAAAAGTAATATTTGGAGTATTATTCAATGTGAAAAGTTGTTTTTCTTTTAAAATTTTTTTTTTTGCATTGCGATGGACAACGTTTCTTTCGGTTTGTGGGTTCTTGGGGGTAGGCAGAGAACTTAAATTTCTGAGAACTTCTCGGGAACCTAAGGTATATATCAGTCCCTTAAAATAGCTTTACTTGTGTTTTTAATATATTAATGTTTATGAAAGAAGCGTTGTCTGTCATCCCAAAGCTTTTCCTTACTGTGATTTTTCTAACTAGAGAGAAAAAAAAAACGATAAAAAAAAAAGAATATTCCATATATTTTACTAGTTTTAAGGTTTGGGGGCGAATTCTGGGGTAGGAACTGTGGTGTAGCATGGTGGATAAAATATCAAAAGTGGTGTTAAAAATGCATAGTATTAAAATTTATTAGGGTTAAATTAGCGAGCTTTAAAAACTGGGCGAGTAAATATTTTTTGTTGGCTCACAGTTGCCGCACAGTTGTGCAACAATCGTCCAACTGTCGCGCCGCAGTTGCTCCCCAAATCTCGCTCTTAGCGTTTTTAAATATAAGAATTTGAGTCACATAAAAACTTGAGTGAATGCATGAATAACTTTTTATATGAGAAAAAAGTGAAAAAAAAAAAATCCACCGAAAGTTTCTTTTTTAAGTACATCTTGTATCTGTAATTTAAGTATTATAGTTATTGTAAAAACATAATTTTTAATTAATAAATAATATATTTCCATTTTACGACTAACTCTTCCTACGAGTTTTGAGAAAATCTGATTTAAAAAATAAAAGAACAATTTGGCGTTGATAATTTTCTTATTTTCAATGTTTTTTTTTTTTTTTCAGTAGTAGTAATCACTTATTTCTTATTATCCTAGTAGTTGATAAACTTACAAATGACAAAAAAAAAATACAAATTTATGAAAAAATAGTTAAAAAAAAAAAAAATGATCTCAGTTTGTAGTTTTCTTTGCAAAAAACGTGGAAATTATTTGGGAAAAAAATATTTGTAGTATTGTATGCATAGAAAAACATGGCATACTTTATTCATGAAACATTTATTTTTCAATTTTATAAGAATTTCTTTGGATATGTGTGCATTTAAAAACATCAGTGCATTTGAGGTTAATTTCACCGCGGCAAAAAGCTAAGTATGTTTTTTTAATAATATTTATTTCTATAGCATTACTTTTTACGCATACAATACTTATTATAAATAAAGCATTAAATGAAAGTCTTTGAATATGAAAGCAATGTACATTTACGCTCTGTGATAAAGTTCAAATCGAGAAAGTATAGAAGAATCTATTAAACAATGCAAAATTCGCTTAAATAACTGAGATTTGCTTAAAAGGCAAACACAGGCCTCTCGGTGAGACTCGGACCAAATTGTTCTGAGGAGAGAGAGTGGGCCGTTATCTACCACGCTGGCTCAGTGCGGGTTGGTAGATATGGCCATGATTCGTTGCTCGCACTGTATAGTGCAGAGTCTATTTGAGCGAATTTCCGCATTCAGACGAGTGCCTTTTATACTGGTTTCAAAATTGTTAATTATTAACACCTCGACATATTTTAAGATCGTTTTTATAAAAGGTATAAGATCGACTTTTTATAAATATTATAATTAGTACTGATTTTAATATTGTGATGAATGATTTCGACACTTTTCAACTTATAATAAGTCCCGAATAGTCGAATTTGTACAGTAAATAATAATAAGCCTTCATTGTTTTGTAAAAAAAATATAGTGTAAAATCTGTTCGCACAATAATCTTTCGTTGTAAATATCTTTATAAAAACGAGAAATATATCATTAAATAACTAAGAAGCAACTGTAATTAATATTATTTTTGTAAGGAATACCGTTTACGATGTAAATATCAACTAAATATCTAAATACAGGAGATTTGTCGAAGTCATTAATCCAAGATGGCGGTTTTGTCGTTTTGGCGCGAACATTTTAAATTCAGTACTAAGCGGAGTGCTAATTGTGAAAATGTTATTTCTAAGCTATTACTAGCGGCAACAGAAACACCAATTTAATTTTGTGTATTGGCAATTTAAAATCAAGCAATTTTCTATGCGAATATTAGCTAAATCAATTTTCATAGCATGACCACAGCCTATCCAATACAGTCTTCCAACAAGCCTTTAACAAAGCATAATACAAAATCGTTGACTATAAGTTGGTAGACTGTGTTATATATTTTTTTTAGTAATTATAAATGGTCAATAGATTTAAACCTGCATTTAATGTTAAAATCAAATAGATATGTATTCCCGTTATATAAGTGTGCGTGAATGTAATGTGAATTTTGTAAAGAAAATATGGATGAGTCGGAAGAAATCTCGAATGATGAGAATAAACAGTTGGGGCTCTATTTCGTTGTTTTATTTTTGTCTTAACCTACCAACATAATACGTAAAATCACGGCAGTAATCCCCGAAGAGTTAGGCAGATGGTGTACCTACAAAGTACACTCATATTTCGCCAGTTATTGTAATAGGGGGCGAACTTATTGCCATCAGCTGGGCACAGATCGACTCCGGACTGCTACTGAGAAATAGATATGGGCGAAATAGCTCACTGAAAAGAAAACGAGTGATTAGCTCTTCCACTCTAAAGAGCTATATCACTTTTCTAGCTCACTAGCTCTTCTATAGCTCAGTGACTTAAGTCGCTTAGACGCCGACTGTTAGGTCATTTGACTCACGCCGCATGCGCGTTGTACTCGTATGAGACGGATCGGGTCGCTCAATAATCATCAATAGCTCTTTAGAAAATATACAGTACTTAAATACATTTTATACACTTTTAAGTACTTTGCATGCATGCCATTTCGTCAAAACAACCGAAAAAGTACTAAGTTCTACTGTTTGTTTTTATGATGACTTTTTTTTTCAATCAATCTTCAATCAAAATAGAAAAATAATATTACATTAAATACATTTTGCAAAAAAAAAAAAACTACATCAGCTCCCGCGTCTACTGCTGCGCTCATTTACTCTGATATTCAAATAATACTTGTTAGTAACAGTGGCCAGCACATCAAGCTACACGAAACTGACAAATTTCTCCAAACGATTTTAAACTTTAAAATGTTGATCATTAAGTTCAAAATCGAACGAGAAAATTTGACAGATTGTGGAAACTATGTGATGGCCACCGTACAAAGCGACTTTCTGGGTCAGATTCTACAAAAAAATTATAGATGGCATTGTGCATTGACCTATGGCAAATAAAATTATAATAAATTTCTTAGTTGTATTTAGTTAGCAAATTAGTGTCCCGATTCTGGTTACCAAGATCCAGAAAATCACTCCTTGTCCTATCTAAATACCAAATATTAAATGTGAATATTGATTTTAAGTTATAATATTATAACGCATTTAATCATTTACTATTGTTTTGTATTATATTGTATTGGAATTTCAATGCGTACTAATTTTTTTCAATTTTTTTTAGCAAAATACGATTTTTCCTATACCCAAAGTCTCTAATTCAGATAATTTATGTAAACAAAGTAATGTCAAGAAATGTCACTGTCAAAATGACAGGACAGTGGTCCAAAACATTTTATCATTTTTGTTTTTCTAAATAATTATCTATGAAATTAAAGTGAATTAATTATAAGAACTATGCAAACGTAATACCGTTGCCAAACAATGTTTTATGTAGTGTGTCGGAGACACGGCCTATGATCGTCATAATCAGCCCTTTTAAGTCCACTGCTAGACGTAGGCCTCCCAAAATCGATTTCCACTCGAAACAGTTTACAGCCGTTTTCATCCAAAATGTGGCTAGATATGCTACATACATTATGAATCTATTAATGAGAGTTGTAATATTAATGTTGTTGAAGATGTAAAAAATGTGAAAATGTTTAATGATCTCCTGCATTGTTACCAGTATCATAAAATATTTTATACCAGAAAATCTCCTTTTTTTAATAACTTTGTTTTAAACCGAAAATTTATAAAAATATTTACGGCATGATTATTTTTTAATTATTATTTCTTAAATTCAGTACTTAAAAGAAAATTAAACCTTTTTTTTTCGCCATTTTATGTGAATTACCATTACGAAGAATTTTTTTTGATATGTTATCCCCTTTGTTTACATAAATGATCTGAATTTGAGACTACGATCTCATAGAAAATAAAGTTGGCAACACTGAAGCAAGCATAAAGCAGTTCTCCTGTATTATTATTATTGTTCTATGTTCTGTGTAGCAGTTTGGCATTGGCAGCCAGGTTAATATGTAATTTGTTGATTTGTATCTCGTGAAAGTAAAAGTGTAATAGTGTGTTAGTGGTCTATTAACTGTGGACGGTTTATAAGATATATATGGTGTTTAGGTTCTAATAAACTAAATCATAATATGAAATAGCTGGACTATATATGAGACATATAATAAGTCTCACTGGCTGCTGCCGTCTTACTGTGGTTCACAAAGGAAGAGCGCACGTTATTTAAAAGCTTTTCGAATTCAAAGATTACTAGAAGTCGTAATAATTATAAACAAGCCACGCCAGTTATTTGTACGCCACAGTGTTTTTCAATAATATAAATGTAAAGCTGAAATAAATAATGGTTTCAGCATAAAGCATTCTGTGGCTCAAAGATGGAAAAACTGCCAATGTGTAGAATATGTTTGGTAGCGAATGTTCAAATGTATCTGGTGGTCAACAAGAACATGCAAGAACTATATGAGAAATTGACTGATATTCCAGTAAGTTGATAACTAAAAATGAAATTAGCAATATGATATATTCTTCTTTTATTAATCTATGACTTTACATAATTATAATCAATTAATTTTTAAGTAATAATAATATGTACAAGTATATAAAAACTAGCTGACCCGACACTTCGTTCTGTCAAAAGCTATAGTATAAACTCCACTACTCTACCCTACCCTACCCTACCTTACCTACCTACCTAACTAAAATTAAAAAAAAATATAGACAGTGAGTAGCCGATTCTCAGACCTACTGAATATGCATATAAAATTTCATAAAAATCTGTCAAGCCGTTGTGGAGGAGTATGGTAACTAACATTGTGACATAAGAATTTTATATATAAGAAAAGGGAGGGGAAAGAATCAAAGGGCATCAAAAAATTCGTCCGCATCGCTGTCAACAGGAAAAGTGCCCAAAAGGCTGGCAGCATTGCCACGTTGTATGGCAATACTGATTCATTGGACAAGAAATAGTTCAGCCTTCTGGTCACGTGAAGAGTCGAACAACCGCTTGGCAATGTCTCGAAAAACTAAGTGGGCACTCGTACCCCATGGTCAATATGATAGGTTTTAAATGCGAATCAAACGAGAGGATATAAATTCATATGAACTTTCGGTCAGAGGGTCGTCATATGGGTACATGGAAATCATTCATATCAGTGAAAGAAAACCATGAGAGGAAACCAACATAAATATTTATGTCACCAATCTGCCTTGAGCAAGAATTGTAGCCAATGCTAATACCGTCTCTGTATGAGGTCTATAGAAAGCATTACTAACTACCAACTGTTGGCTTTACAATTTAATGTAAGATTGGAAGTATTTTCTTCATATAAACAAAATAGTGTAAAACAAATTTTGTTGCAGTTTGTAACTGAAGACAGTAGACCGATTCTTGCTTGTTTCTTCTGCTGCACTAAACTAAAGAAATGCTGCCGATTACTGAGAAAATGTCTGGAAGCCGAAGAGCTGTTTGCTCAGATGATGAATGAGGATTATGAGGTGGGGTATTCTGCAACGGACATTCTTAGAATTTCGGTATAAGGAAAATCAAAATGTTTTATTTCATTTAATCCTACATGGGCACTAATGAAACGTCAGAAGCTAGGTGCACGGTTCCAATTAGTTGTTTCCTATGGAAAAGAGCCAGCAAGATACTCCACTCCACATACCTATTGTGTCTAGATTTCATACCAACCATACCTACGGCTTATTCCACAAATCCCCCCTGAAAATCCCCCTTGGGAGGAAAAGTGGAATCTGTAAACAGTCTAGAATTCACCCCTGATAATCCCGCTAAGGGGGGAAAACTAGAACTGAAAAAACAAAAAATAACTTATTCCAAGATTCCCTGAAAGTGATTTTTTTACATTAGGGTTCAGTTTTTTTCCACTGAGGGGGATTCTCTCAGGGGGGATTAGTGGAATAAGCCCATACCTACAAGTGTTGGATGTTGACATGTATACTTTTGTCTAATGTAGGTGCTTACAATCATTACATGGTAAATACTCCACATAATACTGCTAAAACTTCTGAATGAAACTTGTATGTGGCAGTTTGATAACCATCCTCTTTAATGTCAGCATGGGCTATGCAACAATAGCTTGTGCAGTGGTCAGTGAGGTTGGTAGCGTGGCTGACTCTCCAGTGTAAATTGGACCTACTTATGTGTCTTCACTGGTGGGGGCTCTTTTGAGTAACTTTATTTTAATGAAAATTGTTTGTGCTTGCGGGACTGACCACTGGCATATTTTCTTAATACTAAAAATGTCTTTTTACAGCCCAATCCTTTAATAAACCAAGACCGCTTAGAGTTTTACGGTGGGTTTGTTCAATCTCCAATAGAGTACATAAGTATAGTTGATGAATGTCAAACAGAAAGCATTGCTATCAAAGAAGAATTACCAGCTGTTTGTGAGGGAATAGAGATTATTATTGAGCCAAAGGAGGAATATCAAAGTGATGGTATGTTTACAAGAACAACAATAATGTTTTCAATAAATAATATTTGACGCTTGAAAGGCAATATTGACTAAGCGACATGTTGGCAACTACACTAGAGCATTTTAAAGATTAAAATAATAATAATAATAACCCCACCGCCGTATCTCTACGTTGACGTCGTGGTGGGGCTTGCGCGCTCCGAACTCTAGGTCTGTGCCGGTAGAGTTTACTTTGCCGGAACATGTCTAGGGTGAGGAGCCAGACCAAGAGAGATACAGAAACCCGCAGGGCAGCATGTGGCGAGCTGTTGGGCAGTTGCGACCCCACGGACCCTATCTCCCGGGAGAAGTCATGTTCCTCATCTCTGGCTTGCCTTTATTGGCCGGCTGGAGTGAACACTGACGAGGAACTGAGCTCCCACCTCATTCTTGCCTTTATTGGCCGGCTTGAGTGGAGATTCGCAAGAGCAAACGTGCTCGGAGGAAGGAAGTATTCCAGTAAGTGCTTGTAGGGATCTTGACCATCTTCCGGGCTCTGGGATTGTTCTGAGAGCCGTGGAATACCTCTCCACTCCTCGAGCACCTCAGGATATGTTGCCCCCCTTGTCGCTACGTCACTATGTGCTAGCGACCGTTTCCGGGGGCCCATTAATGAGTGTGCAAGTCACCCCCTGCCATTTTATCCGTGTACAATAAAACATTGATCAGGCAGGGGCCATAGTCCTTCCATAGTTTTAGGTAACCAGTCCATTTTAACCACCCAAACCCATAGTCCAATATCTTTGTTTCCATATCCTACAATAGTCCTACACCAGCCGGGGGTTGTCCTTGGGTGCACTTGCGTAGTGCGTACAGGGATAATCGTCGGTTGGTGCCTCATTCCATTTAAAATTGTCTAAGGGGCCTCTGCGAGTTGGTTTCGGCCCCTCGTTTCCAAAGGTCCGGGACCCTAGGGTCCCGAGATATATAAACATAATAATAATAATAATGCTGTTTTTTTGTGTAGACTCTTCTAGTAGTAGTAGTATACACAAAAAAAATATAAAATACTCCATTTTAAAGTTTTCTCTTCTTTTTTTTGGAGAAAAATACTTTAAGATGCTCTAGTGTAAATTTGCCAACATGTCGTTTAGTCAATATTGCCTTTCAAGCGTCGATATATTAAAATAAATTAAATATATGATATATATTTTTTATATAGATCAAAAATGTTTCGAACTAGAGCAAAGTTTTGGTAGTGTTTAGTTTAATTCAACTTAATGGTAACCACATTATATTGTGAAATAAAACAAATTCTAATAATAATCAAATAAGACTGATTTTGTATACTTACAGAGCTAGAACCAGAATATTTAGACAATAGATGTCTAAATGTAGCAGATAAATCACCACACTATTCTGAATCAGATTTAGAAGATGACGTACCTTTAATGGAGTTTAAAACTGAAGTGGTAGAAGAAGTATCTAAGAAGAAACTAAGAGCCAAGGAGACGAAAAGTAAGTATTAGTTAGTTAATCTATAGATACCTAAGCAGGCCAATGGTTCACCTTATAGGAGGTGGTTAGCGTTACATCAAGTGCGTACCTGCTTACATGTGCAATGTTGAATTCTGGTGTCATGGTCTGCAGCAGAACCACTCTCACTATATTAAAAATTAATTAATAATTACAAAATTGTACAAAATTGTAGATGTTGTTATCTTTAATTTATTAATGTATGTATCTATTAATCTTGTTATTTGCTAAGAAATTCATGGCAGGCGCATTCCGGTAAAACATTTACATGTTACTAAAAATAAGTAAGTTTTTTACCTATCTAAAATTGTAGATTTATATATACTTTATTGTACATCAGATTACACATTACAAAAGAAAAGAAAACTTATACACTATAAAATATACAATGGGCGGCCTTATCGCATACTGCGATCTCTTCCAGGCAACCTTGGCATGGACAGTGAATTTATGGACATAAAATGGGGTTGTCATTGGTGCAAAAATAAAAAGTATAACAGTACAATACCCTATAATAGATACACAGATATATAATAGATACATAGATACATACATACTAACTAAATAAGCAAATAAAACAAATGAAGACTAGATTATTACAGTAAACAACGAGAACAAAATCACAACAACAAGTAATGTTCCTTCACGAGTCTTTTAAACATAGGCAGCGATTGCGCGCGTTTTATTGTATCTGGCAATGCATTCCACAAACGAGCGGCCTGGACAGTAAAGGATTTGTCAAGGAAAGTTGTGGAATGCATGGGCATTTTAAGCTTCAAGTTATCTGATGACCTTAAAAATTTCGTGTGGGAGTCGGAAAGAAACTGGAAACGTTTTTTAAGATAGAGAGGGGTGGAAGGGGAAAAGAGCACATTATACAAAAGGGAAAGAATATGAGCATTCCGGCGAAGGCGAATTGGTAACCACTTAAGCTTCATACGAAATTCGGAAACATGGTCATATTTGCGTAAACCGTATATGAACCTAATACAGACATTTTGAAGCCGCTCAAGTTTATCGAGTTGGTTTTGAGTAAGGTCAAGAAAGCTGGCATCAGCATAATCAAGGATGGGTAGAAGAAGTGATTGTGCAAGCGCAATCTTGGTGGCAGTCGGTAGAAAATTACGCAGTCTCCTCAAAGACGCAGCGGAAGCAAACAGCTTGCGGCTAACCTCCTGTAGCTGAGCAGTCCAAGAAAAGTTCTTGTCTATGATAATCCCCAGGTTTTTCACTTTGTCGCTGAACGGAATAACTGAGTTGTCAAAAGAAACTTGGGGAAGAGTCGTCCAGTCAATCCTAGATACCGTCCTAGAACTGCCCACCACAACAACCTGCGTCTTTATGGGGTTGACCATAAGTCCATATCTCTTGCTCCATTCACATATACGGGCCAGATCAAGATTAATAGTTAAGATAGCTTCTGAAAGATTTCCAAGAGGAGCTCGTGAGTAAATTTGTAAATCATCTGCATAAAGATGGTAGGAAGAAATTAGTTCGTCGGAGATTGAGTTAATAAAAACTGCGAAAAGTAAAGGAGATAGCACGCCACCCTGAGGTACACCGGCAGAAGTATTACTCCAGGAAGACGAGGTCTCTCCGATGCAAATACGTTGCCGGCGACCGAACAGGTAACTTCGAAACCAGTCAATTACCGATGGAGATATATTAAGAGAGCATAGAATGCCAAGCAAAACATCGAAATCAACAGTATTGAAAGCATTACTGAAATCTAGCAAAGCTAAGACCGTTAGATTACCGTTTTCCATGGCCGACCTAATATCGTCCGTAATATTCAGAAGCGCTGTGGTGGTGCTATGACCAGGACGGAAGCCAGATTGAAAGGGGTTGAGGAGATTATTTCGGGAGAGAAAAGTGCTTATTTGATTGTGGATTAACCGTTCAAGGACTTTGGATAGGAATGGTAAGACGGATATTGGACGATATTCAGAAAAGGAAGCGGGATTGGACTTTTTAGGTAATGGAATTATTTGGGCATCTTTCCATGAACATGGAAAGACACCACTAGATGCAGAAAAATTTAGGATGTGACAAATGACGGGCAGGATTTCATCCAGCACAGGAACTAACATATTACGGCTGATGCAGTCACTTCCAACTGCGTTGGAAGTAATCGATAGTATGCTCTTCTTAACATCACATGCGGAGAATTGACCAAAAACAAAAGGAGAATAACTGGGAGTCGGCAGAGAAGAAAGATAATTCAAAGTGTTCAATTTAGTTGTCCTATCAAAATTAGACGAAGCAGTAAAATGATAATTCATTGCATCGATGTCAATATCTTTTGGGATTGACTCTTGTCGGGTTTTACCGACCCCCAATGTTCTAAGAAACTTCCAAACTTTGGATGCGTCCCCATTTTGGACAGAGGTATGAATGTGATGACTATTAGCATTCCTACACACCTTATTGCAGTGTTTACGGATTGAGACATATTTTTCCCTGTTATCGTCATTAGGTCTATGCTTAAATTTAGACTTCGCCGTCACTTTTTTGTGCATAATTGTTCTAATTTTATCACTCAGCCACGGTGCCGGCAAATGTTTAACCTTAACTGCTCTAACAGGTGCGTGATGATCGTAAAGCTCGACAAGCTTAGTCGCAAGAATATTAACTTTTTCATCGACTGACGCAGAGGCAAATAGAGCAGACCAATCTATATTGGTGGCATCCTTGCAAAGATTTTCAACGTTCATACCACCAAAATTGCGCTGCATGAGAATTTTGGCTTTAGCCTTAGGTGGGCGAATTTTGAATGAAAGAAAAATTAAGTCATGATAGGAAAAGGCATCGGCTGAGCATTGGCCATGCTTAGCGACATGATCAAGAGAGGAGACAAATATTAAATCAAGAAGTGAAGGAGTAGAGTTAGGAAAATGGTGAGTGGCACTCAACGGAAGAATAAAAAGATTACTGGAAGCCGAAATATTAGTCAGAGAAGAAGAGCGATGGTCTTTTTTCAGAAGACAAGTATTAAAGTCACCCATGATTATACTATGACTGTAAGAAGGGATCAGCATTTCTAAGAGATTTTCAAAAGATAAAAAGTAATTGACGCGTAAGGAGGGACAGTAATAGACGCCAAGAATTTCGAGTGGTGTAGTTCGACTTCAAGAAACAGATGTTCACCAGCATTTGATGGCGGTGGCTGCGCTGACACATTGACAATAGAGAAGGGAATATGCGAGCGGAGATATATGGCAACACCACCACCAGCACCAACCGCCCGGTCGTTTCTTATAAGCTGGAAGCCGGGAAGAGAGTAGCTAGTTGAAGGGAGGCAAGGTTTTAACCATGACTCGGAAATAAGAATAGCATGTATGTTTTTACAGTCAAAACTTGCCAGCATATCGTGGAAATGAGCCGGAATGCTCTGGGCGTTAATATGTATAACGTTAAAATTCTTTGGAACATCAGAAAACTGCGCTGCAAGACTATCAGCAAGAGAAGGAATACTCACAAAACTGTCGTCGCTGCTTGTTAAAGAGAAATAACTATTACTATCACTGCTCTCATCAATAGACATAAATATTTACCTAATAATATAATAATATAATTTACGATATTATTAAATAAATGTATATAAAAAATAAAAATAAAATCCTAACTAATACAAAAATAAAAATATAAAAACACCTGCCGGTTGCGTTCTTAAATTAAAGAATCAAAAACCTTAAGACTTATAAAATGCAGTCTGGGTAATAAATAAAAAAAAAAAGAGAAACAACAAAAAGCAAAACATGTGAGAAGGAAACATGACAAGAAAATAAATAAATAAAAATAAACAAACTAATTAAGACTTCTGCCAGTGCACCGCTACGCAAAACGGAACGCACCGATGTGAATTGATTGACGTATGTCACGTATGTACTGACAGTGACAGCATTGTGACATTCGTTTTAGTGATAGAAAAGGAAGTGAATTGAAAAATTATTGTTACATTATCACATTAAAAATAAACTGGAGGTACAAACAAAACACAATATTACCCGGACTTAGAATAAAAATATTACAAATAAATTACTTCTTTAAAGCGACAGCACGCTTCAACCTAGCGGTCTTCGCAGCAGCAACAACCGGGACAGAGGCCGGCACAGGCGAAACTGGAACACTCGGCTCGGGCTCACTGTGATTCGGAGCTATCTTGTCCAATTCAGCGAAGGACTCGACTCGATGCCGCGCATCATTGGGACCAAGGACATATACACAGCCTGCCTTAGTCCAGCTATTGCTGACACCGCATCTTTCCCTCGCAGCCAGGAACAGATCATGTCGCCCCTTTGTAAGGAACTCGGACATAGTGACGCCAGAAGCCTTTAATTTGGCTTTGGAGAACCATATCTTATCCCGGACAGCAAGACTTCTAACTTTGAACAGGATAGGCCTGGTTTTATTTGCTACGGCTCGTCCCATCCTGTGGCATCGGCTGATGTCTGCGACTGCGAAGTCACTCAGCTGTAATTTCTGACTTATCATCTCAGTTATCACCTTGGCGGTGTCCTCCTTCTGCTCCTCATCGACACCATGCAACAGCAAGATCTTCCGTCGTCCTCGCATCTCGATATGGTCGACACTACGAGCTAGTAGCTCCACCTGTTGCTGAACACTGTTGAGAGCCTGCGTGATGAATGTCCGGAACAATGTAAATTCCGCAGCCAGGCTAGAACTTGTGACAGGTGACGGAGGGGCCTTCTGTATTTCTTCTTCAAAGGCGGACATCCTTGTGTGGAACAACTCTTTTAGTTCACTCAGAGTGCTTGTCAGTGAGTCCATAGTGATGAAGTGAAGTGATTAAAAAATATAATAGTGTAAGAAAACTGTGATAACGCTATACCAGCAGGTACAAACTATGAACTTTCAATATAAAGCATAAATAATTATAAATAATGTTTCTATTAAATTAAATTAAATTTCAAATGTGAGCAAATTTTACTTTGTGCTACTGTTACAACTACCCACAATAGTAGATGTTATCTTAATATACAATAAATATACATTTGTTTATATTATGACCTGTGTATAATCAGCGTGAAATAACCGTTATTTTAAAGTGGTTCTGCTGGAAAGTATGCTCTGTAGCATGACCACTTTGAATTGCTATTTTCCAAGAAACTAACAATATACAATTTTTGATATTAAGCTGCAAAAATAAAGACATTGGTGCCGATTCTCTTGTCACAAAATTCTCTAAACTAGACTAAAAATCACCAAAATGTAGTTTATTCCTGTCAAACGACCATTTCCTATTCTGGGGTGCGTTTAAGTAAGCCGACGAAATTTTCGCCGGATAAAAATTAAACTAGCGAGGGTTGGCTGAACGGAGTCCTAAGTCTAAATCAATGTTAACTGTCAAATTCAATATACAGCTCAGCTTGTCAAACAAAAGTAGTAACAACTATCAATTCAACTCAAATTGTAATCTCGATTTTGCTTGTGATCTCGAAATTATTACACAGTAAAAATGGATCGGAACATGAGAAATCAATTTAGCGGTATAATATTTCAGTTGGCGATGCAAAACCTCCAAAAAATGTGGCACGCTGAAATTATTATCCATGATGATCCCCAAATAAAATTGACGGAGATGAGGAATTTAGTACTCGTTTGAAATATTCGTTTTTAAGGCGCGAATCGAGCAAATAAAACAACAAACAGCTCAATGTCAACATCAATCTGACAGCAGAATAAAATTTAGCGAGGTAAAAAGGTCGCTTAAGGCCGCTTTCCGAATTGGCTATTATCGCTCACATCGTCTCACATGCGTTCCGATTTAGATATTACGATTATGACAGCCGAGGGCTGTCAACAACTCGGAACGCTCGTGAACGCCCTCACGGTGCTCACGCAATGTCAAAACGATATTAGAGTATTTCTCTGTGTATACACCAAAAATTTGTTCTTCTTAGGTTAGGTAGCAACTGTAGCCAGAAGAACAATTTTGAAAATGCCACGATACGATAAGATGCGACTCAAAACAGCACACTGTCATTTTTGACAGCGCTCACGGCGATGTTAGTAAAAGGCATGGTCGGCGTTATCGCAAGATGGCGAATGTCATGACGTCATCTATGACGTTTCACGGGACATCGTTATCGCGCTCACGCTAATTCGGTACGGGTTTTAGCACGCGAATATCGATATTATCGCAACTCGGAACGCAGGGATGGTAGGTAGGTACTGAGTTTTTAAATTTAGTGAAAATGGCAATTTTGCTATTCTGAATTTGACGTTTTTAAACTAAAATTTAGATTTTCTAACAAAATCTGAGTATTTTTAATCGCGATTAAAAACGTGTGGAATAAAATTACGTTTTCATGAACTGAAATTCACACCAATCACCTCGACTTCTGGTGCAAAACCAGTACTGTTTCCATACTAATATTATAAATGTGAAAGTAACTCTGTCTGTCTGTCTGTCTGTCTGTCTATCTGTCTATCTGTCTATCTGTCTGTCTGTCTGTATGTTACGTTTTCACGCCTAAACCGCTGAACCGATCGTCATGAAATTTGGCAGAGATATAGCCTGGGATACGGAGAAGGACATAGGCTACTTTTTTACGCGATAACCGATATCTACGCGGGCGAAGCCGCGGGCAAAAGCTAGTATAAGCTAAGGTGTATCTATTCATACACGAAATATTTTAAGAGAAACATCTTTATGTCGTAAAAAAGCCACAGCAGCGAATTTTTTTTTTATGTAAGTGTTTTATATTTTTACATAATTATTATAATTTTAAAATTGCTTGAAACATTTAGCGAAAAAATCCTTATTTACTTATTCTATGAATGACCCGCCTCACAGTGGAACGAATGTATGGGAGCGGTTGGACGTAGACATGTCCGAAAAAAAAGAGTAAAATTATGCCAAACTAATGATGCCATCTTATTCGATTACTTAATGCCTTCATAACTTGTGGTGATGAATTTCTTCATAACTCCCATATTTCGGGAGTAATTTGAGAAAATGTGAAATTTTACTATGAAAATGAGTGTATCGAGCTCTCTCCCTCCTGATTCCGGGCTTGTTTCAAGTAGCGGTCTCTAATATCATAATGCTAATACTAAGAGCTATATTTAATACTAAGACACATAGTGCGCCAAATGTGCACTTTCTGGGATAAAGAGTGATGTTTATTTTATAACACAATTTTTTTATTTTTTGTTTATTTTGTTGATTAAAACCGTTTTTCTAAAGGTTTACCTTATTACAATAACATTTCTGAGCAGCCAATTAGAGAAGATATAAGCTAATTAGGATATATCCGTGGCTGGCGTGAATACATTGACATGTCGACTTCTATGTTTTTATTTTTATTGGCTTAATACGTCCCACGCATACGGAAATTATATGAAAAAAAATTACAGCCCCAAATATACATTACTTTTGGAGCAATCGACTCTGGTAGTATGTTGACATCTCCCATTTTAACGTGTCTAACTTGACAAAACCTCATGTCAAATTAACGATTCAAATGTTTTTGTAAACGAACATTGATATTTTGTTGTATCAACCTATACTCAGTAACCAAAATATTATTTGATAGTTGATAGCTCAACTTATACACCTGTAAGTAATTGACAAATTGAAGTGTCAATCTATGGCCAGCTGAGGTCTTTTTGATTAAATTGTGACAAATTGAGATGTCAAGTTAAGGCCAACCGAAGTATTTCTGTTTAAATCGTGACAAATTGACATGGATTGGATTTTACCGAACTTAAATCCAAGAAAGGACCCTTTACTCTAAAAAAACTGGATGATTTGGGGGAGAAATTTCTGTGGCAACCTATTAAATGGCTGCAATATAATAAAAACAGCGTAGGAAAAATTTATTACAAGAAAACTCTGGATCGCGAACTCCCTTTCAAGACAATAAATTTTAAGAAAAGAGGAAAATCAGTAATAGATCTCTTTAGGTTGAGCCCAATCTCAAAGGAGGCTTTGCCAATCAGTGCAGAGAAAAAAAAGGATTTGATGGACATGATTGACCTGATTGATGATTCGTTCAAGGAGTTTTATATTAATATAAAAACTGTCGGTGATGTCTCATCTACTGATCCAGATTTGGACGAGGACAACCCAGATGAAGAGGATTCTGAGGTCTAATAAAATGTGAATACCTACTATGTATCTGTCAACTGAATTATTAATCAGTATGTTTCCGTTGTTTGTGG
Source organism: Dryobota labecula (assembly GCA_947523025.1). Taxonomy (NCBI): domain Eukaryota; kingdom Metazoa; phylum Arthropoda; class Insecta; order Lepidoptera; family Noctuidae; genus Dryobota; species Dryobota labecula. The sequence continues at coordinate 6,666,294 of OX383314.1, forward strand.
CCTAATAAAACAATTTACTATTTCTTTTTTTTATTTATTGCGTATTACACTACAATACTGATAGGTTAGTGGTGTTTTAATTAAATATTTGTTCAATTAGAACAACATTGCATAATTTGAGTAACTAATCCTAACTAACATTATAAATTCAAAAGTAAGTTTGTTTGTATGTTTGTTTGTTACATTTTCACGCTAAAACGGCTAAACGGATTTGGATGAAATTTGGCACATAGGTAGACCATGACGTGTTTTAGAATATAGGATACTTTATATCTCGACATTCCTACGGGATCGAGACTTATGGGGGTGAAACTACAGGGTGCTGCTAGTAAAAAAAATAACTCTTTAGTTTTATTATATTAATTTATTATCTCCGAAACTATATGACCAATTGACATACTGTAAAGGGCAAATCTTATCTCTATGATATCTTTGTGATCATAAAATAGTTTATTTTGAGAAGGATTAGTATTTTGTTGTTTAAATAATCATCCAAACGTAAGGATGTCGAAAAATACTTTTTTTAAACATAAATGAAATGTAAAAGATAAAATATAAAAGATAGAAATATGGTGTCTTGGACTTTTTGTAGAAATATATTTGGCGGACCAGGTTGCTATACATTGTTTTCAATTATATACAACTTTTTAGGTAGCGCATGCAAATAATTCTGTTTTAAGAGGTATTTCTTTCCGACATGCTAGACAAAAGTTGTAATAGCTCAGCTAATATGCATGTTATAAACATAAATTATAACCTATAGCACTAAGGAATAATGCAGCTTGCTACCAGTGAATTTTTTTTGAGAATTGGATCGTTAGTTCCGGAGATTACCTTCTACATACGAACTTACAAACAACCAAACAAATTTTACCTTTTTAAAACATAGGATAGATATTCATCATCTGTTTGCTACCCAACATTTTTTTATTGATAAATACGTTATTATTCACTGTGTTTGTCATTAAAATAATATTGTTTACCTACTAGTTTTATTCTATATTTGCCACTTAATCGGTAAATAAGTTGATAACTGTGGTGAAAAAATTGACAAGTCGGTGAATAAGTTGATAACTCGTTGGTGAACGACTTGACAAGTCTATTATTATGGAAACTATGGGGAATTTCGTTTGTTTACTGTAATCATTCAAAAGATGGCATAAAATAACCTATAAAACAACTGGAACACATACGCTAAACTAATTTACCGATTTACCAGAAGAGCTCAAAAGTTTAAAATGGCCGCCCTGAAAAGTTGCCATTTTAGACATGTCAATATATTCACGCCAGCCACGGATATAATTAGGGACTTAAGGTTTACATATAAAACTGATGCACTAATGATTACTGATAAGAACATTGCTATTATTTAATTACTAAATGGCTCTTAATACACTAATTTAGCATGCATCATTTACTAATTATCACAATAACTAATTACCTTGCAATATTTAACAAAGGATACCTGGGATACCTGGATTTTATATAAATAGGTCACTATTAGTAACTTTAAAATCAGTGTTGATTTACACCTCGTTGTATCCAAGCTAATCTCGCAATGTATTTTCCAAATTTTAATACAAATCTTGATATTCACGTTGCTTTATGCGCACGCGCACATAAAGATTTACGCGACTTTAACTATTTGTTCAGTGTTTTAAAAGATAACAGTTGTGTTCAGTTATGTGAAAGTGCTGAAACAAGTTTAAAAGACTGGTGTCGTCGATTTTGCTACCGCATTTATGCAAAATGGACACAGTCTGGAAGAAGCACAGATAAGTTTCGGAAGAAACATGAGATTTGGCTACAGGCTGCAATTCAATGGCCGGAATTACAGAATGAAAATATGGAACCTTCTACAGAAAATATAAGTGACGTCATCGAGCCCATAATTTCTCCTGCTAAATCTGATGCTTCAACTTGTACACATCCTAGTCCTCGTAAATCTTTTGAGGACCTTAGTAACCGGCAAAAAAGAAGACGCACTGAAGATAGTCTTTCATGCAGCAGTAGCAGCGCTGAAATTATGTTTTCGGCCGAAAGGGCGCTTCAAAAGGCAGGACAAAGCGATACAGCTTATGTTATGAAATACTTGACGGAGAATCCAGAAGAGGCCTCAAAAATCAAAGCCTTCATTGAAGGTAAATCAATTCAGGTACGGGAAATATCCCCTTTGAAGGCATTGGCTCTTTATGTATCGATGAACTTATCGAAATGGCGCTATAACACTCTTCGGGATTTCAACACTCAAGAAGGAGCTCTTCAATACCCGAGTTACTACATGTTGGTTAAAGAAAAAATTAAGTGCTATCCGGCCAAAGAAGATCTCACAGTTACAGAGAGCTCTGCAAAAATCAAATTACAAGCCTTGATGGATTTAACCTCAAGAAGACTTATTAGGTCGTTAGAAACCCCTGTTGATCCCAATCAACAGCTCGTATTGACCAGCAAATGGGGTTTTGACGGATCATCTAGCCAAAGCATTTATCATCAAAGGACGAGTGAAGATGAGCAAATCGATCTTGCTAGTAATTTTATGATTAGTCTTGTACCACTGCGGCTCGTCTCAAAAGGTGTAACAATTTGGGAAAACGAGCGACCATCTTCCACTTCATTTTGCCGGCCAATATTGTTTAAGTTTATAAAGGAAACCAAAGAAAATGTGCAGAGAGAGATGGCTGAAATCGAAGCAGAGATTGAAGCCTTAACTCCATCCACCATCACTGATGGAATTAGTGTCAAACACCAACTGCTGTTGACAATGATTGATGGTAAAATTCATTCCATTATATCCAATACAGCAGCTTCAGTGTGTGACATATGCAAGGCTTGTCCTAAAGAAATGAATAATTTAGAGTTAATCAAAGATAAACACGCAAACGAGGACATGTATAAATATAGCTTAAGCACCCTTCACGCTTGGATTCGCTCAATGGAATGCTTATTACACATTTCCTACAAATTAGACATAAAATCATGGCAAGTAAGGGGTGATATAGCAAAAAGGCAAGTTGATGACAGGAAGAAAAGAGTTCAAGAGGCTGTAAGAAGAGAAACGGGCTTACTTCTCGATGTTGTGAAACAAGGCAGTGGATCCACCAACAATGGCAACTCGGCAAGGAGATTTTTTGAAAACTACACTAAATCTGCTGAACTGACCGGAATAGATGCTATGCTTTTAAGAAAAATCTGTGTGATCTTGCAGTGTATTTCATCAGGAGAGAAGATCAACGTAACTAAATTCCGAGAGTTCTGCTTTGATACTGCTAAGCTTTACGTGGAGTTATACCCATGGTATTATATGCCTTCTTCACTTCATAAAATTTTAATGCATGGGCCAGACATAGTTCAGAACATGTCAATTGTGCCCATTGGTTTTCTATCCGAAGAGGCATCTGAGGCTAGAAATAAAGATTTTAGAAAATATAGAGAGGGGCATTCTCGAAAGCATAGCAGTATCTCATGCAATGAAGATATTATGCACAATCTTTTACTGTCTTCTGATCCACTTGTTACAAGTATCCGTCCAAAAGGAAATAAGTTTGTAAAAAAATCTTCTTTTAAGGAATTTTATGAGCTTACGGATTCTGAGAAAAGTGATATCGAATTTGTTAACATAAATGATTTAGCGGACATCGATTCTGAATTTGAATTAATTGATGATGATGATGATGACGAAGATAATTAAATGATGTTATTGTTTTAAAATGTGTAACTTAGTAAATTAGAGCTTACATCTTAATTATTTATTGTACTTTTAATGAAACTAGGTAATTTATTATCAACTTACTTAAAAGTCATACTCTCATCAGTTCTTGTGAATATTTTTGTTAATATATATTTCTGTATATATATAATATATTTATAGACCTCTTAATAAGTCTGTCTGCGGTTTAAAGTAAATACAAATGGGGAAAAAACGTTTTTTTTTTTAAATTTTCATTTCCTTTTATCCCAGAAAGTGCACATTTGGCGCACTATGTGTCTTAGTATTAAATATAGCTCTTAGTAATAGCATTACGATATTAGAGACCGCTACTTGAAACAAGCCCGGAATCAGGAGGGAGAGAGCTCGATACACTCATTTTCATAGTAAAATTTCACATTTTCTCAAATTACTCCCGAAATATGGGAGTTATGAAGAAATTCATCACCACAATTTATGAAGGCATTAAGTAATCGAATAAGATGGCATCATTAGTTTGTCATAATTTTACTCTTATTTTTCGGACATGTCTACGTCCAACCGCTCCCATACATTCGTTCCACTGTGCGCCTCGACGCGGTGACGCCGAACGGTGCGGTGGGGTGGCGGCACGAGCGCGGTGAATTTTGATAATTAATCATCATATCAAGTAATTTTAAATTATTTAATTTTTTAAATAATATTTATATTCAGAATAAAAAAAAAATCATTTCCATGGCTTCTTTACCACCTATAGGTGTATCATTTAAAATATTTCGTGTTTATCCTTATATTTTTTTTTCTTTTCTTTTGCTTATATCTCCAAAATGGTGCGTTCTATCGCAAAAATAATGAAAATTTCGACCCCCTTTTAGGAACCATTAAACCCCTCTTACTCTACATGTAGGTAATTTTTTTTTTTTTTTCTCACAAAAAGTGAAAAATTCCATAAAAAACACGTCGCGGCTGCCCCGCTATGCGCGCCTCCGGCTCTAGAAAAATCATAGGCAAACAAGTACAACGTTGAGAAGCCAAAAAAAAAAATACCACGTGGAGTCACGATTGTCAAATTCCATTTAGTTGTGTCAAACTTATTTTTAAATTTAGAGAATTTTGTTTGCAGAATCGCTTTAAAATTCTCATAGCCAATAGTAAGGAATTTTAGTGATAGTTTAGTTAGTTTAATTCGGTGTACAAGAGAATCGGCACCATTATCTACATTTTATCCTGTAATTTTTACATAATATAGTCAAAGTGGTTCCGCTGCGGAGCATGACACGAATTCTATCCATAAGACTGTAACTCGTCATTGCTAATGATAAAGTCCAGTTCAGTCCAGCGTCTTTAAAGATGTCCTCCAATGCATTGGTGAAAAGTTTCGGGGATATCACATCCCATGGTCTCAACCCTCTGAGCAGTTGAATGGGGCTGGTTTCCTTGTCCTGGATCTGGACAGTCATCGTGGCAGTATTATACAAACATCTCAACACTTCCATATAGCGCCAGTCAATTCGACATCGTTGCAGAGAGGCCAGGAACTATCCATATTTCGATGGGGTCGAAGGCTTTCTCGTAGTCCACAAATGCCATACACAGCGGCTGGTTGTACTCCTCGGTCTTCTGTACAATTTGCCGAACAGTATGGATGTTGTCTACGGTACTGAAAACTTTTCGAAAACCGGCTTGTTCTGGTGGCTGGAACTCGTCAAGTCTCCTGGCGAGACGTTCGTGACGATCCTCGAGAACAGCTTGTATACGTGGCTCAGAAGTGAGATGGGTCTATATTTCTTCAACAAGGTTTTGTCACCTTTATTGAAGAACAAAACCACCGCACCTCTGCTCCACGCCTCGGGCATTATACCCTCTTGGATGACAGAATTGAAGAGACTCGCTAGCTTTCTCAGGACTGGGGCCCCGCCCGCTTTAAGGAGCTCTGTCGTTATTCCGTCATCACCCGGTGCCTTGTTCTTTAGCTGCTCGAGAGCCGACCTAATCTCGCACTGTTCGACATCCGGGATGTCCTCCGTGTAGTGGCGCGTTAATTCGGCTCGATGGTCATCTGCACCATGTCCCGCTAGTTTCGCCGTCCGCGTTGAGTATAAGTGCCCGTAAAAACCCATCTTCAATTCACGATTCTGCCATCCGCAGTTCTTAGTTTAGTCAGATGGGACCTCCCTAATTGCTGTGCGAACACTTACGACCCTCGGTTTTGCTCAATCGTGACCTTAATGTCACGGGTGTTGGAGCACCGAAGGTCGCGTCGCGTCAGCTTTCTAATTTTTTAAGTTTAAGGTCCTCTTATCAGGCGAAGATGGCTGCGTGGGTGGCAATTCTCGTTTTTCCCTCATAAGTCTGAGAGTCTCCGAGGAAAGTTTGGAACCTTACTTTTTCGCTGCGACGGAAAAAGTCAGCGGGACAGGTCGCGTAGTGCTTTGACCACCTCGTTGGCTTTCTCGTCGACAGTGCCTGTGGTTTCCAGCAGAGCGAATCGATTTTGAAGTTCCAGTTGGAACTTTTCGGATCCTAGAGCGGCTTGGGGCTGCATAGGTCGGAGGGTAGGCCTCATCATGCGGATTCTCTCAGCTCGAAATTTGATATTTAGAGTGCCTCGGACAAGCTTGTGATCGCGACGTTGTGACTCTTTTCATTCCCATTTATAGTTTCACAGTAGTGATCAATTCGAAGTGGGATCGGTTGGGAACAAAAAATTAATTTTATCCTCATTCCTTACGAATCGCACAAAGTGAGATCGGATTGTTTGATCCAGTCGGGTAAGCCTTGAGAGTGCGCCTTCTGACACCTCACGTGACAACGCCCGAGACGCTCGATGATACCTAAGAACGCTAGTGAGCGGGCCATGTGATGTCTATATACTCTATTCCAAAAGTATCTGATGAAAATGTCAACAAATGGATCAGATAACGTACCTGTGGATGCCATTTGCTGATGCCACTAACAAATGTGTGATTTTATTTGTTTATTTTTATTTTTATTCTTACGTAAACTTGAAATTCTAATTTTTAATCACCATATTTTTCATTTGATATCTAATTGAAATTATTTTATAACCTCAATTTTCGTCGCTGATGTTTCGATTTCAATTTAATTAGATATGGAAAATTACGCAATAATAAAGATTGCTTTAATAACATTATTAAATTGCCACTTTTTTCAACAATTTTTGATGGAAAAAGTGGTAAGATATATAGTTTAAACACTTAAAACCTTCTAAATACAGATGAATGTCTTATGTATGTGTACTTCAAGGCTGGTGATAAAAAATATTATTCAATGTCACCAGAAAATTCTCCTTTTTGATCCTAGTGTGAATCATGCAAAGCACTATTATTTTGATTCGTGTCCATGTCAATCTTCGTCCAACATTGTACTTATCAGATTTTTAATCATAGGAGCGACCGTTGCGAAGAAACCAAAACTAGACACACGAAGAACAAAACTAGAAGGTGCAATATCAGACATGCAAATGAGAAAAGAAAAACCAGACTGGAAAGTTATCCGGACAAATCAAAAACGTACGTCCAAACCTGGTACTTATTTCAATGAGCCAGACAAATGTGATCAGGGTAGTTTTAATCGAGTAAAAAATATACAACATACTTGCACACAAATTGGTGAAACACCCAAATGTGATATACGTCAGTGTAGTTTAAGTGTAAAATGTGATTTATTAAGACATAATCGAATTCACACTGCTGTAAAACCTTATAAGTGTGATATATGTCAGCATAGTTTTAATTTAAAGAGTTATTTAACAAAACATATTCGAATACACACTGGTGTAAAACCTTATAAGTGTGATGTATGTCAGCATAGTTTTAGTCAAAAGGGTGATTTAACCAAACATATTCGTATACACACTGGTGAAAAACCTTATAAATGTAATGTATGTCAGCATAGTTTTAGTCTAAAGGGTGATTTAACAAAACATATTCGAAAACACACTGGTGAAAAACCTTATAAGTGTGATGAATGTCAACGTAGTTTTAGTCATCAGAGTAATTTAACAAAACATATTCGTACACACACTGGTGAAAAACCTTATAAATGTGAAGTATGTCAACGTTGTTTTAGTCAAAATTGTGAATTAACAATACATACTCGAATACACACTGGTGAAATGCCTTATAAGTGTGTTGTGTGTCAGCGTAGTTTTAGTCAAAAGTGTAATTTAACAAAACATATTCGTACACACTCTGGCGAAAAATCTTCCAAATCTGCACACGAATAACTCTTTAATCTAACTTTAAAACTGCTGCCTATTTAAAAAATATTTAAACGCCACATTTTTTATTGCGCTTTTCAATTCTGAATTGTAACAATATACAGTGTGTCATGAAAGAGTAGAGATTTAAAAAAAATCCAAACTAAATTGTTGCCTTGTTTAAGCATGTTACGTCAAAAATATGACAGTTACGTAGAAAGTGGCGCCCTCATTTAATTCCTACTCTTTTATAACGCACTGTAGGTACGTAGATATTCTTTGTATGGCAGAACATTGGCTTAAAAACTATAATTAATAATCACTAGTTTTGTAGTTTGTTCAGCAGAGTAAATTCTATTCATGGTGGCTCATTAATTTTAGTAAGTATAATAATAATAATACCAGCCTATAACTGTCCCACTGCTGGGCAAAGGCCTCTTCTCATACAGAGAAGGCACGAGCATTGATCACCACGCTTGCTCAAGACGGGTTGGCGATTTCAGACTTATATTAACTATAAGTCCAGGTTTCCTCACGATGTTTTTCCTTCACCGATGTCAGTAATGTCCAAGATAAACTCAGAAAGTACATATGAATTGAAAAAGTCACATTGGTACTTGCCCAGATTTGAACCCACAACCTCATGCATGAGAGGCGAGGCCTTAACCAACGGGCCATCATGACATTGACATGACATTTTAGTAAGTAACCAGCTTAAATTTAAAGACCGTATGGATATTGTGAGCCTATCTGTTGATCGGACAGTTGAAATTGCCTGTTTCGAGTTGGAGCAGTTTATTGTATTACGTGTGTCCAGGGCCTCACGTGTGCTATTACAATAGTGTCAGAATGGTCTCTTCATTGTGAGTTTTTGACAGATTTGCCATACAAACACTGTCAAATACAATGGCGAGACCATTCTGACACTATTGTAATAGCAGACTTGAGGCCCTCACCCCCTTGAGGATTGTATGACAGCTTTGAAAAGGTAGCTAATGTATGAAACATCGCATATTTTTTTTAAATCAACTTCTGTGTGTTCATATTTATGTATCAGATATTTTTCTACATTCCTGATTATTCATTTGTAATAGCAGATTCAACTCTGAAGTCCCGATAGACCAAAAAAAACAATTTCAATGTATGGAAATGGACCTTTCGGGTCGTTTTTCTCAAATCTATTCCGAACTGTACAGCTGAAACTTAACAGCACCAACACATAGGACGTAGGTGACAACACATAGGTGTAGGTAGATAGGAAAATATCTGATACATACATAAATGAACTAAACTGAAATAGATTTTTCAAAAATCAAATGTTCACTAACGTCGATTTTGGCCCTATTGTGCACCGCACCGTCACAATATATATATAAATGGGCAGTAGCGAAACTATAAAGAAACGGTCGAAACGGCACACTCACACAGACGCGCGCATCTACGAGCGGTAAAAGGGCGCGTGACAGTGCTCTCAGTCGCGGGTGACGTGTCGAGATGAGTGGTCGTATTATACTTTAATCTCTGTAGCCGCGGACCGTCCGCGATCTTTTAAAGAATGCAACGAATGTATTGCGTAGTATACGTCTGTTTGAACTCGACTTCAAAACCGGAGCTTTTGTTTTTTAAACTCCGCCGTGTCGAAACTCCCTGCAGATCTTTTCAAGATCAGTAGGGAGTTTCGAGACGGCGTTTTCGAAAATTTTCAAATTTTGCGTTATGTGTGTCGTTTTCATGGTTTTCGCGGGTGTTAATGACATCTGGGATTTACATTTTGAACTCACTATCGGCTTTAGCACCCTCAAACACGATAAAAACGACATCCATGACGAAAAATATTGAAATTTTCGCAGCTGCCATCTTATATATTTTGACCAAAGAAGAAAGTCGCACGGAGAGTAGTGTCGCATATCATGTAGGAACGCTTTTGCGCGTTCCGATTTCTACCTATTAACTCCTGCCGCAAGCCGCGTTAAAAGAACGTCGTTCCATTATAACACTTTTCATTTTTACAAACTTTAAGAGGGCCAACCCTAACGCTCCAATGGAGTGTAGGTAATTATTTCTACAAATAGGCCTAGTTTCGTTACTGTCCATTTTTATACTGAGCCCACACGTCACACACACCATCAATCACTCGCACAATTGTACCACATTGACATCCTTTACTACCTATAATGTAATGGCCTATATTTTAACCCATTGTAGCCCAAGATTATAAAATTTTAAAATACTTTGGCATATGACAGGTTAAAACAAATTAAAAAACACGTGTTTCTCAAAAATTCTTTTTTTTTTTAATTATTTATTTCTTTGACATTTTAGGCAGACATTTTACAAACATAATATATAGTTACGTTTTTCACATAAAAAAGCAAGAATATGTTTTGGTAACAATAAATTCATTCACTTACCTATAGGTTTCAACGAAAACAATACAATTTTATACACTTTTAGTATATTTTTACAAAACTCAAAGTTTCAACGAGTTTCAACTTGTTACTTTCATCAACGCACGAAATTCAAGCTTAAATCAACAAGTTTTGCCATCTATGATTAATTGTGTTTGATAATAAAATGTTCGGTGTGGTATGTTACAATACAGTGACACTGATTTGAATGAACTTTGATGTTTAGTAATATTTTAGCGGGATTATTGAGGTTTGTTACAGAAATGTCACCCTGGAGTTTTAAAATACAGGCCTATTTCAGACATTTTAAGCTTAAGTACCTATATCAATTTTCGATTTTCTTAAAGGAATTTATTTATCTCGCATTAGAGGACAATGTAGTAATGTAGTGTTGATCAATTTCTTCAAAATATCTGCCTGTACTAGTTTTGTTAAATAATTAGTTTTATTTGTAGTGAAATAATTTATTTGATGTAAAAAATGTATTTAAATGATGGAAATAAATTGTTAGGTGATTACTTATTTGATGTGCAGTTAATAATATACCTAAACCTCTCCGCTGTTGCGGCCATTTGTGTGCGTTTCGATATAAAGAAAAACTGCCAAGATTCTGTAAAAATTTGTAAAAGTTGATTCCCAAAACCATAGTTACATTTGTCAAAGATATGGTTAAAAAGATTATAAGGGCCGTAGGGTACGTGGTTGCGCAATTGGAACACGGAGAACCGCGCGGCCACGGAGATCTTTAAAATTAAGCGTTGCAGAGACCTGGAATTTAGGTAAATAACAAATAGAATTTGTAAAAATATTAAAAAAATACTAGGTTTATATTTTAGGAGCTGTTAAGACTAAAACCCCATGGCCGCGCCATTGAAACGGTGAAAAACACGTTATCGCCGATATCTCGCTGAAAAATCATTGAAGACGTCTGAATTTTTTTGTATAACACAGATTTGAATTTATCAATGACTATCTTAATGAAACTTGCTAGAACTACTATATCCGATTTATGACATTAGTAAAAACTTGATATTGCACTGAATTAAATTATTGAAATAAAATTGTTATAATTATTACCTCTATGTTTATGTGACAATTAATTTGTTTGTGTGTGTAAAATTTTTGACTGTAATTAATCATCTAAAATATTGTTATTTTGTAATCATTTTGACATTAATGTTATTTTTGTAATTTGAAATTTGATAAAAACTGATTATAATCATCAATTTAATTTGTACGCTTAAACGCAAAACATAGACGGGACTCTTATATTTAATTGTAACACCATTTAAAAACCTGTTTACAAATAAAGATTTCATTTCATTTCAAATATTTGTACAAATACATTAAAAAATCCTAGATTAAAAAAACGAAAAAAAAATTGAAACGGTTAAAAACACGATACCTCGCTGGAAAAGCATCGCAGAGATCTAAGTTTTTTGTAACACATAGATTTGAATTTGTCAAAATTGGTATTAATATGGTAGGTAATGGTTTGTGTATTTTTACCAAATGTATCAGGAGCTGTAAAAGTGAAATAAGTCGTGATTATCTATCGAAGAAAGTAAGTACCTATTATCAAGTTTTGTGCTTAATGAAATAGAAAGAAAAAGATGCACTGAACTTAAATTTAGTTTAGTTTGTGAACAAGGGAATCGGCACCAATATCTACATTTTATCCTGTAATTTTTACATAATATAGTCAAAGTGGTTCTGCCAAAGAGGGTTTTACTGCGGAGCATGACAACACAATAGAGAGTTTCAGCAGTTAACATTTCCGTTAAGGCGATCTATACAATGTCCTATTGTCATGATTGTCTTTGGGTTCGTTGCGGTAGTGTTTATTATATTCTGGCGGACTAAGTTAGTCCGCCAGAATATAATAAATAGGCCTGAGACCATGCTGCCTAGTCATCAGTTAGTCCGACTAACTGATGACTAGGCAGCATGGTCTCAGGCCTTCGCCTGGTTCCGTCAGGAAATATTAATAAATCTTTGGCGGTAGTGTTGTGACCGTTAAAAGCCGTTTTTTTACCGTATAAAATCGATTTTCTGAAAAATCATTTCTTTTATAAACATTAAATTTATTTTTTACAAATTTAATGAGTTTATTTATTTACCCGACCCAACCACACTTATTTATTGTTAATTAGCTTCTGTCCGCGTCCTCGTCTGCGTGAAATTTCTTGTTCCCCCATTCCCTAATCCGTTCTTGAGATATCATCAAAAAAGTAGTTCCATACAAAATGTATGACAAAATAACTTTATGCATATTTTTTTTTTCGTGGATTTTTTCATGTTATAATAGTCATTCTGCTATTCCGGGTGTGGAGACAAATCCAACAAATCAAAGGTTATACAAATCGGTCCAGCTATTCTTGAGTTATAAATGGTGTAACTAACCCGACTTTATTTATTTAAATTTTATTCTTGACTAGCGACCCGCCCCGGCTCTGCATGGTTGCATATCAGTGACGTGCTTAGTAGGGCTTGCCTCTAGATACGCCGCAGGTTCATAATATACAATGTATTATTACATAAACCTTCCGGACAAATCAGTATGTCGGGTTTTAATTGATGTCTTGGTTTGGCTTTGAAACTGACTCAAATATAAACTTAGTTGGGATTTATGTAATACTCGTAACTATTAAATATTAAAAAACTGGTATGTGTAATAAAGCAATATGCCTCGATTATCAGTTTTAAGCAATGTAGATAAATTATCGATTACAAACTCTATGATAAATCGATATAACTCGAGAATCGGTTTTTAAAGCAACCGATTTTGTTTCCCATCACTACACACAATATTTTTATAGATGTGTTTGTAGCTGATAGCTGTCAAAGTGTCAAATCAAATCGGATTCTAAAGTAGATTTTCGCGATTATAATTATGATTATAATAAACTAAACGAAATCCTATGAATTACCTGGACTTAAGTCTGGCGTCTTACCGTTATCCCCAATTAAGTGTACACTTGTTTTATTCACATAATACGAAGATTACTAGAAGTATCAAAGCTACGCTATAATATTTTGTTTGCCAGTGTTTTCTAATCATGTATGTAAAGTTGAACTAACTAACTTGAAGCGATACGTTTTGAGTTCAAAGATGGATAAACTGCCAATGTGTAGAATATGTTTAGTGGAGAATGTACGAATGTATCTTGTGGTCAACAGGACCTTGCAAGAACTGTATGAGAAGCTGACTGATATTCCAGTAAGTTGATAATTATAAATTGAAATCTAACAAACAAATATAATTGAAGTGTCTGTTTGTAATGTGAAAATAACATCTTGTTACTTTTTTTTTTTAATAGTTCCTGACGGAACAGGCTAAGGTCTGAGACCATGCTGCCTAGTCAACAGTTCTTTTTACTAAATGCATTTTTTTTTTTAATGTTGCCCCACACTAGGAATTTCTCCTGTATCGTGGATGCGTTTACAAACATTAAAACTCACACAAATAGCCAAAATGGAAGTAAGTATGTAACAGTATATCTTATTAAGATGACCGGTACATTAAGTTATTTCAGGAATGTTATGGGATTCCAATAAATAAACCTGATTTGTTTTATTACCTCACACTCAATGTATTGTTACCATGGCAAAATGCATGCAGTGAGCCTTCGGCCGCCCTCCCGCCATAGGGTGCGGTGAGTTCAATTAACTGTAGCTAGGCAGAAAGCTTCTGATTTCTGCTTTGTACGCCACTAAAGCCAATCATGACTGATATTAAACTATAATGTAATTTAATAACGTGCATGCTCTGTATGTGTACTCATTTTATTTTATTTTATTTATTGAGGGATAATAAACAACTACAACATAAATAACACACAATGTTAACAAAACTCAAGTAGTAATGTTGCAGTCCACAGCATTATCCGCAGATAAGACATGTTTAAAGATCAGTGGTTGCCACTAGACGAGCATTACCAAAATTAACAAATATTTTGAATGGAGTAAATAAATAAGTAAGTAACTATAGAGCTAGCTATAGCTACAAAACCAAATCAGAAACAATTTATTTACTTAGATTGTGCAATAAATAAGTAATAATAATAATAAGATTACAATTAAGATATTTTTTCTATAATATTAGATTTAAATTTATTTTTCGAGCATGCAAATATGTCAATATCAATGAAATTTGAATTATAGGATTCCAACATTCTATGAATAGGGCAGCGTAAGCCAGAGTTCGTACGACAAGAAATTAGCGCAAACAGAGTACGTGCACGAACCTGACGCACATGAACTGTTCGGGGGACAGAATAACACAGCTTACTCGTCAGATCAATGGTATCAAAATGACTGTGAACAATATCATGAAGCACGCTGGCCTCCAGGTATTTGCGCCGGTTCTCCAAGCTGATAAGCTTGTACATATCAAGAAGTTGGGAGTATGACAGATAAGTCTTAGTCCCATGACATCTGTAGCACATAGCACGGAGGTACTTGCGCTGGACCCTTTCCATTTGAACTACGTACTTTTGGTAGAAGGGGTTCCAAATAGGGACTGCATATTCTAACTGAGAGCGAATGAGCGTCTTATACAGATAGAGATAGGTTGAGGTACGCTTAAATTCTGTTGAAGATCTCATCACAAATCCATACATTTTAAAAGCACTATTGACTATGGCTTCGATATGCTGGTTTAAGGATAGTTTGCCATCAAAGAGAACACCTAGATCCTTCAATATAGACACATTATTTAAGGGGATACAGTTAAGGTGGTAATTGAAATTGAAGATGAGATTATTCTTGGTAAAGTGTATATAGTTACACTTGGGGATACTAAGATGCAGCTTATTGTCAATACAATAGGCAGTTAGTCTATCTAGGTCCTCCTGAAATGACTGGCAGTCGTCCATAGTGCGTATCGCTTGAAATGCCTTCAAGTCATCAGCGTACATCAAGAATTTGGACTTTTTAAAGCATTTCTTAATATCGTTAATATAAATAATGAATAATAGCGGTCCCAGAATAGAGCCCTGTGGAACTCCGGAAGTAATATTAACAGAGACAGACTGATAACCATTAACCACAACCCTTTGTGACCGGTTTTCGAGGTACGACACAAACCAACGCAACAAATTTCCACGTATTCTCATGTTTCCACAAATAAATCTGTGCGTCCTGTGAAAACTGATACATCTCGAAAATGTCAACTTTACAATATAGTAGTTTTTGTGTGTAAAAAATTATAAAATTTTGTTAGGATAATAATTTTACAAAAATAGTGACATAATTTGTATTTAGTGTCGTATTGTTAACAACCTATTATGTTCCAGCTCAAAAGGCGTTACTGCAGGAAGAGATATTTAAAAAAAGCTATATGTTGTATCAAAACACACCAAATGAATGATCGTGTATGATTCTAAATGAGTTGTATCGCTTTACACTTTGTGTGAAGCTTTGGTGAAAGGTGATATTGTTGCATTGTCAGGTAGTTTTATACGAAACTAAATCAACTCCTGTTCAAAGCTGTCAAACAAACGAGTAATATTTTTCAGTCGGCAGAAGCACTGTAAACACAAAACTCGTATTCTTCAAAACTTAATGTTGTCTTCATTATATTTTTTCATTATAAAGTTTTGTTTAAAAAAAAAACGTGTAACGTAATAAATATATGTGAATAATGATATGACTTGAGATACATCTTAAAACACAATTATTTATTTCATAACTTGAATATTGTGAACGATACATGTCAATATGTATTTATTTACACAAAAATATTTATCAAAACACGCCATTTCGTCTTAGATGTACCATACGATCTTGAAAACTAATAGACGTATCAAAATGTTAATTAGACAGAATAATAGAGCATTTTTTTCTGATGAAGGTGCAACAATAATATCACATTCGATATAAGTTGACTTATATCACTTTTCACAGGACGCACAGAAATAATCTTGAATCTTGAGTTGGCAGTCATTCATTAAAGTATTTCATCAAACATTGCTGATTTATTATATTTATTTAAAACAAAAATAATGAAAAAATAAAAATAAACAAATAATGAAAAAAATTATGTAGTAAATAAATAATGAAAAGTCTGTAGCCTAGAGTTCGCTCCCTACATGAAAATGTATTAAATTAATTAAGCAGTTTTATTTTCATAAATGGAGTGCTGCGTACAGAGAATGTAATTTGACATTGAAATAAAGGAATAGTAACTAAAAAAACGATAAAAAAAAATATAAATATCCTGAGTTTTCCAGTGGAATATGATTCAAAATAATAATAGTTTGTGGAGGGCCCACCCTGTATTTAAACATTTTTGTCTGTCTACGGCTGGACCGATTTTGACAAGACTCGCTGGCAGGTAGCTGATGTTTTATGGAGTAACTAAGGCAGCAAAGGCAGGCAGCAGGTAGCAGCTAGTGACCAATATGGGGTCAGTGGGTCGTCTTAGGGGCGGATGGTTTTAAATGCAAATCATACACGAGGATATAAATTCACATGATCTTTTAAGCAGAAGGTGGGTAACCACTGATATTCATCATTATCATCATTTCAGCGGAAAGACGTCCACTGCTGGACATAGGCCTCCTCCAATTGTGACGGTTTGCCATAATCGCCGCGCTTGGCAGGCGGGTTGGCGATCGCAGTATGGTGTTAAAAATGCATAGAGAACGCTACTGCCCATTCTCTAGTAAGTCCCTTAGTCGCCTTTTACAACACCCACGGGAGGAAATGGGGTGGTGCTATTCTTTACGTCCGGCTCCACACGGCCACCACTGATACCTATTAGTGAAAACCATGTGAGGAAACCTGGACTTAAAATAAGATCGAAAATAAACCGCCCATTTACCTGTTGCACTAAACAATTGAATCGTCAATTTGGAGGGACTAACTTATTTAATCGATGTCTTTAAAACGATATATCACTTGCCCGCAAGAATATTGTATTAACTCTAAAAACGTACTTATTCAGGAGAAGCGATTAAAGCTTTTAGCTACAAATATTGTGGTATTTTCTTAAGATAAACAGTCAGTTTCTTTATTGTTATTATGGATTAGTCTATACTTTATAATTATCTCTGAAGATATTGTTATTTTTAACATTAACTTCTTAAATTATTTATACCTTTTCTAAGGAGGGTACCACTTGCGACTGTATTCTTTTGAATATTACTTTTATTTATTTTTTGATTTTTCTTTGATTTTTGACCTTATTCAAAAGGTAGAACGTACTTTTTTAGTCGAACTGTATCATAAAGTCAGTTAGTTAATTAATTTAATATTAGTTTAATATTGTTAATTTATTTAATTAACTTAATATTGTTACTTAATTTTGACATAATACTGTATTCTTCCGGACAAGCGATATGTTTCGGGCAGCCAAAATCAATAATATTAAGGTAGAATTAAGGTATTATAATACTGAGTAGGTAGATCATTCCAGGGAGTAGTCTATCAGTTTGGTCCCTTCGCATCTTGATATCATGAAGCATTTTGTTAAAATATTTATTTATTTATTAAACAAAATATTTAAAAAAAATATATATATATATATTATGTATATGATGAGGTAGCTAATTATAGCAAAGGTAGGAAGTAGTAGATTAATGGTATTTTTTTTATATATATCTATGACAGACATTGGAAATGTGGGCCCTTCATTTTGATGCTCACTAAAATAACATGTAGGTCGCCAATCTGCCTTGAGCAGATGTGGTAATCAATTCTTGTGGTTTTCTGTACGAGGCATATAGAAAACATTAATGACCACCAACTGTTGGCTTTACAATTTATCTTGTATTTTCTTCGTATGAACAAAATTGTGTAAGAGAAGTTTTGTTGCAGTTTGTAACTGAAGACAGTAGACCGATCCTTGCTTGTTTCTTCTGCTATACTAAACTAAAGCAATGCTGCGGATTGCTGAAAAAATGCCTGGAAGCCGAACAGCTGTTCGCTCAGATGTTGAATGAGGATTATGAGGTGAGATATTCTTCAACAGACATTTTTTCTTATAAATTCAAATTTCAGTATAATTTGGAAGTGATTTCTCTCAAACACATACCTATTGTGTCTTAAATTTCATGCCAACCATACCAGCAAGTGTTGAATGTTGATATGTACGCTTTTGTCAAATGTTGGTGTTTATAATTATTACATGTTAAATACTCCACATAATACTGCTATAACTTCCGTATGAAACTTGTATGACAGTTTGGTAGCGGGTCTTTCTCATAGCTATGCGACAACAGCTTGTACAATGTTAGTGAGATTGCACACTGTGAAATTTTGCTTCAATTGCGGTCACCTATATTTTATCCCTTCATCCTATAGATCCAGCGAAGAACTAATACTTCTGGGAAGGAACCATAATTTTTTAATGTTTAGTTTTAAAGTTATTTTAAAACTCGAGAAAACGCCATAGAGACCATAGAAATGCATTATTTCGTCTCAAATATATGATTTTGCAATTTTTATAGATGAGGTCTTAAAAAGGACTGTTATATCAATTAGCTTAGTGTTTTTTTTTTTAATAATTTTAAATAGCAAAAATTAAAAATATTTTTTTATTGAGTTAGTCTCATTGTTTCCGCATTTCTGTTAAACATGATTAGTTTTATATTATAATATGCAATATAATTTAAAAAATAAAACAGGTGCGGATAATGCGGGACTTCTGAGTTACTGAATTTTTATTTTTGAGGTTTGGGCTGTCACTTTACTATAACTATTCTTGGATAACTTTGACTGCCAATATAATGTCTTTCTTGATGTAAAATGAAATATAATGGTATTATTTGGTGTAAAATTAAGTGTTTGTAAGACGCTTGACACGCCTATTTCCATAGAAATTCTATGGAAACTTTAGAAATGTAATATTTCCGAAGTCCTACTGTTCACTTATGTACTTTTTATTTTGTGTTGTTAATAACTATACACCGTGGCATTTTAGCCGTCTTACAAAGACAGCCCACTTCATGTATCCAATGACTACTAATCATTCATGTAATTTTTTTTTTTTTTTTAACATTACAATTTTTTTTTTTTTTTATTAATTATGACGCATGACATAGTTTAAAACACCCTGTTACGAGTGCAGTCCGAGCCTTGTAATACAAGGGTACCGCAGAATGGATTTAAATTGATTTTAAGTTGCAATAGTCAGAAACACATTTTTGCGTTAGGGTGAATGAACTCTGATAAAGATGTCGCCGCTCCATTCCACGGCGCCCTTGTAACACAAGGCTCGGACCGCACTCGTAACAGGGTGTTTTAAACTATGTCATGCGTCATAATTAATAAAAATAAAAAATAAATAAAAAATTGAAATGTTCAACAAAAAAAAAAATTTTTACATGAATGATTAGTAGTCATTGGATACATGAAGTGGGCTCTCTTTGTAAGACGGCTAAAATGCCACAGTGTATTATGCATGCTCAGAATTAAAATCGGACGCGGAATCGATAGGAATACGGAGGAAACTGCAATTTAGTGAAAATAGTAAAAAAATACTATTTCTCTTTGTACATCGTAGATGCAATACCTAAACTTTGTATGGACTCAGATATTGTATTGTTACTGTAATAAAGCAATGATTTATGTAAATCATATTATTATTTTGAAATGTACAAATAAAAACAGTTTTTTGCTGACGTCAGGATAACTTTAAACATAATAAAATCATGGTTCCTTCCTAGAAGTTTTAGTTCTTCGCTAGTTCTATAGGAAGAAGGGATAAAATATAGGTGACCGCAATTGAAGCAAAATTACAGTGTGGATTGGTAGCACGGCTGACTCACCATGTACAGACGCCAGCACATCAAGCTACTACAATCTGTCAAATTTCTTTAATAGATTTTCAACTTTATCACTACAGCATAAGATTCAAGGTTGATTTCGGAAATATGACAGTTTCGGGTAGCTTGACCTGCTGGCGTCTGTACATTGGACCTACTTAGGTTTCCTCACTTGTGGGGGCTCTTTTGAGTGACTTTAGTGTCATGAAAATAGTTTGTGCTTGCAGGACTGATCATTGGCATGTTTTTTAAATACTAAAATTTTCTTTTTACAGCCGAATCCTTTAATAAACCAAGACCGCTTAGAATTTTACGGTGGGTTTGTTCAATCTCCAATAGAGCACTGTACACTTGATGAATTTCAAACCGAAAGCATTGCTATCAAAGAAGAATTACCAGCTGTTTGTGAGGGATTGGAGATTATTATTGAGCCAAAGCAGGAACATCAAAGTGATGGTAAGTATGTTTACAAGAACAAAAATAATTTTATCAATAACTAGCTTTTTCCCGCCGCTCCGCCCGCGTAGATGTCGGTTATCGCGTAAAAAAAAGTACCCTATGTCCTTCTCCATATCCCAGGCTATATCTCTGCCAAATTTCATGACGATCGGTTTAGCGGTTTAGGCGTGAAAACGTAACATACAGACAGACAGAGTTACTTTCACATTCATAATATTAGTATGGACTAGCTCATGCCCGTGGCGTCGCCCGCGTTGCTTTTTCTAAAAGTAGCCTTAGTTACTCCTGATAATATCAGCTATCTGCCAATGAAAGTCTTGTCAAAATCGGTCCAGCCGTTTCGGAGATGAGACCATTAAAAAAAAAAATGTATTTTATTTATTTTGCATTTAGTAAAAAGCTGTTATTTTGACATTAAAAACAGAAACTTCAATTTTATTTATTTGTATATATACCGTGGCATTTTAGTCGTCTTACAAAGACAGCCCACTTCATGTATCCAATGACTACTAATCAGTCATGTATTTTATTTTTCTTAACATTAGATTTTTTTTAAATTAATTATGACGCATGACATAGTTTAAAACACCCTGTTACGAGTGCAGTCCGAGCCTTGTGTTACAAGGGCGCCGCGGAATGGAGCGGCGACAACTTTATCAGAGTTCATTCACCCTAACACAAAAATGTATTTCTTACTATTTGCAACTTAAACTTAATCTAAATCCATTCTGCGGCGCCCTTGTATCACACAAGGCACATTTTTTACGTGATAACCGACATCCATGCGGGCAAAAGCTAGTTAATAATAAACGAGTAATACTTGACTGTTTTCATTTATATTCTTATTATTACAGAGCATGAATCGGAATATTTAGACAATAGCTGTCTGAATGTAGAAGATATACCAACACACTATTCTGAATCAGATTTAGAAGATGATGTACCTTTAATGGAGTTTAAAACTGAAGTGGTAGAAGAAGAAGTATCTAAGAAGGAACTAAGAGCCAGGGAGACCAAAAGTAAGTATTAGTTAGTTAATCTGTAGGTCAAAAGATTGTATTATTCGCAGATGACACTTCCTCATTGATATATTAAAAGGAGGAAGATATGTTACGCGCTAACATCGCAATCAGTAAACCTGGGCTCGGCGCACAACTACATGCACCAAAACTCACACATCTGTGATCAGTGTGATCACATTCGCAAACCTACAGTTACCGATAGACAAGAACAGAGTTATGAGACGTCGCTGTCGTGCGAGCGAAATCGCGTTAGCTGCCGAATGTTGGCCGAATGTTTACGATTATGAATGACATTGCATGTGGCAGAACAAACATGGCGAAGCAACCATTAAATATTATTATAACTTTCAACAAATTAGCATTTTGTTCTGTACTTACGAGTGGTAATTAATCCCGTGTGTCTTATTTTTCTTTCTTGTATTATTAAAACACTGTTTAGCTGCACAAGAAGTCATTTTGATGCGTATTTATCACAAAAAAACTGTAATTATGGAGCTGTTCGATCAACGATATCCCGTGCGCGACTGAGTGCCAACTAGGGGCAATATCTCAGTTTGATAGGACCAGGCGCTGTTACTAAGTCCCGTATCTACGCTTTTAATACATCAATGCTAAATTCATATAAATTTTCAACGCCAATGTTCAACTTAATGGAATAGAGTTGGACCCGGTTGACTCGACAGTTTTTCTTGGAATAACGATGGCCGCTAAATTACAATGGGCCCACACATAGAAAACTTGTCAAACTTAAAAACGTACCTGTGGATGCCAGTTTGTGATCCCACTTACATATTGAGTGCTTTGATTTGGTTACTAAAATACTTACTCCATTTACGTTTGTAACTGAAGACAGTAGACCGATTCTTGCTTGTTTCTTGTGCTGGACTAAATTAAAGCAATGCTGCCGTTTACTAAGACAGTGTCTGGAAGCCGAAGAGCTGTTTGCTCAGATGATGAACGAGGATTATGGGGTGGGGAACAACAGACGTTTATTTTTATAATTTCAATATAATGTGTGATTTCTCTCAAGCTCATACCTATTGTGTATAGAATTCATGACAACCATTGGTTTGGCATGAATTCTAGACACAATAGGTATAGCACAAGAGCATACATATCACAACCTTTTGGAAGGGGCAATTATACTCCATTTGCATTAGACAAATAACGGCTAAATAACGACAGTTATTGTGTAATATTGTTGAAATTACTGCACTTTAGAGTTATTTTTTTATGTAAATGGTAAATAGATTACAGTGCTTTGTATTTATCGTGAAATAACGGAGTTTATTAAACGTTTACATCGTAATAACGAAAGGGTGAGAACAGTTATTTGTCTAATGTTATAATAAATGGAATATAAGTATTTTACACGAAATCCTAATTTAAAATCACCGTTGTTTTTTATTTGATAATTGAGGTTATTTTATAGCCAAAATTGTCTTCGCTGATGTTGTAATTTCAACTTAATTATCTATTTAAATAAAATTGAAGTGTTTGTTTGTAATTTAAAAAAAACAGCTTTTTAAGGTGAATACGGTACTTATAACAAAAAAAAAAACATATTTTCTTTATCGTCTGTCTGTTCCGGCTAATCGTCGAAACGGCTGGACTGATTTCGATGGAACTTTCACTGCCAGATAGCTGATGTTATGCGGAGTAACTTAGGCTTACTTTTATTTTAGAAAAAGCAACGCGGGCGAAGCCGCGGGCAACAGCTAGTATAGCTATTAGTATTGCTTGAACTACATTATTAAATTAGTGGTGAGATATACAGTTCGCATCTTCTAAATTCAGATGATTTTGTTACACATGTATACACACACAGGACAGGATTGGACAGGGTTTGTTTCAATTTTGGAAGATAGTTTTGGTTTTTCCACGTTAGTAGAATTTTGTTATTCATGTCTCTGATGATTTAGTGTATTATTCAATGTCACCAGAATTTCTTCCTTTTCGGTCCTAGTGTGAATCATGCAAAGCGCTATTATTTTGATTCGTGTGCATGTCAATCTTCTTCAAATTTTTTACTTACTAGATTTTTATTCACAGGGGAGATTGTTGCAAGGAAACCAAAACCAAACACACGAAGAAAAAAACTAGAATATGCAATAACAGCCGAGCAAACAAAAAAAGAAAAATTTGGCTCGAAAGTTATGCGGCCAACTCAAAAATATACGTCCAAACCTGGCACTTATTTCAAAAAACCTTACAAATGTGATCAGCGTAGTTTTAATCAAGAAATTGGTGAAAAACCTTACAAGTGTGAAGTATGTCAACATAGTTTTAGTCACAAGAGTAATTTAACAAACCATATTCGAATACACACTGGTGAAAAGCCTTACAAGTGTGATGTATGTCAACATAGTTTTCGTCACAAGACTCATTTAACGGAACATATTCGTATACACACTGGTGAAAAACCTTATAAGTGTGAAATTTGTCAAAATAGTTTTAGTAAAAAGGGTTGTTTAACAAAGCATATTCGTATACACACCGGCGAAAAACCTTATGAGTGTGATGTATGCCAACGCAGTTTTAGTCTAAAGGGTAATTTAACTAAACATATTCGTATACACACGGGTGAAAAACCTTACAAGTGTGATGTGTGTCAGCGTAGTTTTAGTGTAAAGTGTAATTTAATCATGCATAATTTGAATACACTCCGTTGCAAAACCTTATAGGCCTACGCACACCGGGATGGAATTGCAGAGGATTTAAATTTTTACCAAAGGATATTCAAACTTATTTAGTAGGAATACGACATAAATGCCAATGTTTTAAATTTATTTCGTGGCATCAAAAGGGATTTCTTGACACGGCAATGGAGAGCGCGCTAAAGGATCCCGCGGCGGGATACCGCAGCGCACTGCGGTATGCAATGGCAAGCCGAAGGACGCCATGACACCACATTTGAGCCCGCGCCGCACAGTAGACTAAAATGGACAAAAATCTCCGAACATAAAAACTGTAACCCATTAATTTGGTGTATTCCCGCTGTCCCCATCGCCCGTGTCCCCATTCATCATCATCATTTCAGACAAAAGACGTCCACTGCTGGACATAGGCTTCCCCCAAGCACCGCCTTCTCGACCGGTTTTATGCTTCCCGCATCCAGCGGATTCCTGCGGCTTTCATAAGGTCATCGGTCCACCTTGTGGGAGGCCTTCCAACGCTGTCTTCCGGTACGCGGTCGCCACCCCAGAACCTTTCGGCCCCAACGGCCATCTGTTCTGCGCGCAATGTGCCCTACCCATTGCCACTTAAGTTTGGCAATTCTTCGAGCTATATCGGTTACCTTGGTTCTCCTGCGGATCTCTTCATCTCTGATTCGATCACGTAGGGAAACTCCAAGCATTGCCCTTTGGGTGACTTTTAGCCTTCTAATAAGGCCCATTGTGAGCGACCACGTTTCAGTGCCATATGTCACGCACTGGTCAAAGACTTTCGTCTTG
Organism: Dryobota labecula; assembly: GCA_947523025.1. Lineage (NCBI taxonomy): Eukaryota > Metazoa > Arthropoda > Insecta > Lepidoptera > Noctuidae > Dryobota > Dryobota labecula. Next base: position 6,691,315 of record OX383314.1, read on the forward strand.
AGACACTGCGGTATGTGGGACGAGAAGATATTGCGTAGCTTCCCAAACGCTGCCCAGCCGATTCGGATTCGACGATTGACCTCTTTCTCGAAGTTGGACCTACCTAACTGGACAGTTTGTCCTAGGTAATGGATACTCGTCCACAACTTGCGAGTGTAGCGTCTCCGATATTTATGAGAGTGGGTGTTACATGGACATTTGACATGACCTTTGTCTTGTCCATGTGTCCCCATTAATGGTATGCATATTTTATTTCATATAAAATGACGGAAAAAAAAAGTTTCCAATTTGTGTTTAATTTTGTTAATTACTTAGCTGTTAAGTAAATGTTTTTTAGATAAGTAAACTGTATAAATGTGTTATTTTGTTATGTGGGAATGTTAGATTTAGTGTAGCAACACTGTACATCAAAATATAAGTTACATGTCGTCTGTGAAATAAAATGTCTTTGAACGCAAGCCAGCACTGTTTTAATACACTGCCGTGCTAACGAAGAACGCAATAACTCGATTTTGGACGATTATGAGTTATACATTCGTTGAGTTATATATTTGGAGTCAGCGAATCGAAATCTATTAAATCTCTCTAAGCAACTTTTTATTGATCCTTCAGGAACTCGGTTTTTCAGTAAGCAAGAATGCTATACTAAAACATCATAACAAATTCAATAATCAAAAATAAAAGTCTCGGAAGCGGCAAAATCGAGTTACTGCGTTCTTCGTTAGCACGGCAGTACAGCCTAGGTACCCTTCTGCATCATGCATGAAAAAATACGGTAATGTTGTACTTATATATTTTTTCAAATAATATTGGTATAAAAGGCAACATTGAAATATGAAAAAACGTGGCAACACATCATCCACAACAACACAATCAACAACTCTTTGATCCACAATATTCAATACTAGCGGAAATGAACTGACAAGTGTTTGGAATAGAGTTCATTGAGTTCAATGGTGCCGATTCTCTTGTTCATAAACTAAACTAAATTTAAGTTCAGTGCATCTTTTTCTTTCTATTTCATTAAGAAAAGGACAGAAGATAAATTTTAGTTTAGTCCTGTTAAATTAATCAGCGCTTGACATAAATTGACGTAATTTTAGTCGGCATGTTTTTAATCACGTCTAAACATATAAAGAGTAGTGACAGGTGCAAAACATATTTCTAAATGTTTCGAATGATTTTTATTTTCCTCGATGAAAATTGAGTGAAAAGTTATTTTATATCAACTATGCGACCTAGGCTGAAACTACATCATCTGTGATGGTCGTTTGATTTTGTTGTTAGGAAAACTTTTTTACTAAGTGAATTGTGTCTGATAGTTTGGATCCTATCCATCACTAGTATAGTACGGCGGGCATAAAACAAAGGAGATATGCTCAACAATATTTTGGCGGTATCTACAAAGCCACATGCGAACTACGCATCAAAGACCTGACGTCACAAATCCTGCATCGCACAATTAGTTTACTGCGCGACTAGCATAGGTATGTATATACAACATTCCGACATTAACCGTTGGGCAGTTGCCCACCCGACACCATCTGCCGGAACCTCCGTTTTATATGGAGGATGAGTGAACCTTACACTCTGTTCCATTGCTACGCCCCCGTTAGGGCTAGCGGAGCCGGAGCATCGCTCCCCGTCCGCGAAATGGACGCGGTGGCCCATAAAAATGGGCCCCTCATTATGTGGGCTCAGGGCCTGTAGAATTTTCATTCATCACATTCATTTCTGTAGGCGCGCCGCGACACTGGTTCACGACTTCTGACTACCCGTAACGTGTCTGTATAACTACAAACTATGGTCGGACCAAGGTGAGTGCAAGCAGGCTAAGGTAGCTCTCCCTACTATTGGTGTATTCCCGCTGTCCCCATCTCTCACGTCCCCTTTTTTTTATCTTTTTTTATGTGAATAGGGATGTACGTATCCTGGGCCTGGGTACAAAAAAAGAAAAACTGTTTAGTCCGTCAATCAGATAATGGTGCCGATTCTCTTGTTCACAAACTAAACTAAGTTCAGTGCAAGTTTTTCTTTCTATTTCATTAAGAAAAGGACAGAAGATAAATTTTAGTTTAGTCCTGTCAAATTAATCAGCGTCTGTCACTACTCCCTCTATGTTTAGACGTGATTAAAAACTTGTCGACTAAAATTACGTCAATTTACGTCAAGAGCTGATTAAAAAAAAAAAAATATATATAGATTATATATATAATGCGCCTGAGTTTAACACTCATTTCAGCTATGCTAGATATGATGCGACTTAAAACAAAACAGCATAACTGTCATTTTTGACAGCGCTCACAGTGATATCTAGGACATGGCATGATCGCCGGTCGGCATTATCGCAAGATGCCACATGTCATTGACGATTCGCGGGGCATCCTTATCGTGCTCACACTAATTCGGAACGCGTATAAACACGCTCAAATCTATTACAGCGCAATTCTGAATGCAGCACATGTCACTATTGTCAAAATGTCAAGTAGTTTTTTATTTCTTGTTTTAGGCTGGATTGTATTTGTTTTTGTGTAATTCAAAGTGTACTACCGGTAGTTGGACTCTATAAGATAAATGCTACTAAGTCAGCTTTAATTCTCAATTTCGCATTGGAAGATTACTAGAAGTAATAATATACAAACCTGGCGTGTACGTTAGTGCTTTTCAATAAATATTAATGTAACTTGAACTAAATAACTCGTATTGAGTTCAAAGATGGAAAAACTGCCAATGTGTAGAATATGTTTAGTGGAGAATGTTCGAATGTATGTAGTGGTCAACATGACCCTGCATGAACTTTATGAGAAGTTGACTGATATTCCAGTAAGTTGATAAATTCATACTAATATTATAAATGTGAAAGTAACTCTGTCTGTCTGTTTTCACGCCTAAACCGCTGAACCGATCGTCGTGAAATTTGGCAGAGATATAGCCTGGGATATGGAGAAGGACTTGAGCTACTTTTTTACGCGATAACCGACATCCACGCGTGCGGAACCGCGGGCAAAAGTTAGCTAGAATATAATTACCAACATGATAAGTTTTAAATGGAAAACACTGATAAGTAAAAAAATTGGCAGTCTGACCTGCCGACAGAAGTGAAAACACAAAACTTTTGAATTACTGTTCTTTTAATACATATAGCTCATGAAAAGCGTTCGGTGACGAGAGTTCCATGGTTTTTGTCCACCCAAAAAGTACACATATATACACAGTATACATATAGCTCATGGAAAGCGTTCGGTGATGATCGTGAACCCATAAGTTTTTCCCCTACCAAAAAGTGCTCAATGAACTGTGAACAATGAAAGGTGCTCTAAATTAGTTTTCACTTCAGAAAACCATATTTTCCTCACATGGCTTTTTTAAGTGAAAACTTCTACGCCTGGTGTAAATATAAGTCGTCAATAGAGATCGGATATTCGGATGCATATTCACGGTTCTGGGATCTACAAGTTGAGGTTTCTGATATATGTTTCTGGTATGTTTACTTACTTTCAAATGTTGGTAAAAATCCCTATTAGTTATGCAATCCAAGAATCCCAGGTTTTTTTTTTTTTTTTTTTTTTCTATGATGCTATCTGTCCATTACTGACATTCAGCATCGTTTGTGTTAAGCTTCCTTAGTCATGCTTGGCATGCGCCCAGTGGTGCATCCATATCAATCCGTTTTATGGTGTCAGTTGTCATAGTATCAGGGCCTCAAGTCTGTTATTACAATAGTGTCAGAATGGTCTCGCCATTGTGAGTATTTGACAGTGTTTGTATGGCAAATCTGTCAAAAACTCACAATGAAGAGACCATTCTGACACTATTGTAATAGCAGACTTGAGGCCCCTGTCTTGTGGGCTTGTCTTTTAAGCCTTTTGAATGTCATTAAATTTTAAATAAATATTTTTTTAGAAGTCAAATACTACATACACACTCGACTAGTTATGCATTCCCGTTGTTCCTGGCGACACGGGTTTTTTTTTTTACAATAAAACATTTTAGGAATCCGCTTCCATACTTTTATAGCTCTAAATTATTCTTCCTTCTCTGTATGAGGCGTACAGAAAGCATTACTGACCACCAACTGTTGGATTTACAATTGAATGTAAGATTGGAAGTATTTTCTTCAAACAAAATAGTGTAAGACATGTTTTGTTGCAGTTTGTAACTGAAGACCGTAGACCGATTCTTGCTTGTTTCTTCTGCTGCCATAAACTAAAACAATGCTGCCGTTTACTGAGACAGTGTCTGGAAGCCGAAGAGCTGTTCGCTCAGATGATGAACGAGTATTATGAGGTGGGGTATTCTTCAACAGACATTTATTTTTATAATTTCTATATAACGTGTGATTTCTCTCAAGCACACACCTATTGTATCTACAATTCATGTCTGCATGAATATTGATAGGTATGCTTTTGTCTAATGTAGATTGTTTACAATTATTACATGTTAAATACTCCACATAATACTGCTACAACTTCTGTATGAAACTTGAATGTGGCAATCATGCCAACCATGGTTGGCATAGGTAATAGGTAATACGGGCTGGTGTCCGCAACTCCACGACAATGCGCGTATTTTGCGTACGGATGGGAATTCGATTATTCGATTCATCCTAGCTCCTTAAAGAAGGCCAGCAATGCCTTGGTGTTACTGACAATCTCACATAGGGTACCTGGGTTACCGAACTACTTGGCCCTGTATGTGGTGACCACCGGGCAGTTTAGCAACACATGAGCCGCTGTCTCGTCGTTCTCCATGCAGGCCCTGCACAGCAGACTGTGACTCCTATGACAAAGAGGTGTTTATTAAATGACCCATGGCTAGTTACAGCTGCTGTAACGGTTGGCATGAATTAGGTATTGGACAAACGCATACTTATCACAACCTTTTGGAAGGGGCAACTAGAATCAATTAATAATGTCTGTAGTTTTTGACATTCAAAAGTGCCTTTTAAAATAAATGATTTGACTTTGACTTTGATGAAATATTCAAAACTTGATGATACCATCAAGTGTTGAATAGTTGATATTATGTAAGCTTTTGTCTAATGTAGGTGTTTACAATTATTACACGTTAAATACTCCACATAATACTGCTGCAACTTCTGTATGAATCTTGGATTTGATAGCGGTCCACTCTGATTACAGCGCGAGCTATGCAACAATAGCTTGTGCAGTGGTCAGTGAGGTTGGTAGCATGGCCAACTGTCCAGGGTATATTAGACCTAGTTAAGTGTCCCCACTGGAGCTCCTTTTAGTGACTTTACTATAATGAAAAAAGTTTGTGCTCGCCAGACTATAATCACTAGCCGGATCCACACCAGACGATCCAAAATGGATCGCCAATTCCTGCGATCCGCGATCCGGGAGCATGAGGCATGGATCATGGGTCGTGTCGTCTGACGAACTGACGAACTTAACTTTTCTTGCGAACCCGCCGCGTCGCACCGACACGCTCCAACCGCACAGCACAGTTGAACTTTCGGTCGCTATGGAGTCACACGTGCAGCAACGACGTCGAATTGCTGTGGCAGCAACAACCTACATTCTTCTTAAATATTTACGAAATAAATCACAAAAACGAAAAAGGCGCTACTGGGTAGGAAATTTCCATAATGTGTGATCGCGCGCTCCACGCACAAACGTCTACACCGAGCGCGCCGAGAGACTGAGGCGCCTGTGTGCTAGTAACAAAAACCGACAACTTATGGCTCGTACAGACTCGCGCGATATCGCGGGCGCGACAGGAACCGACAAAGAAATTCTGCTACTAGTGTCGCGTCGCGCCCGCGATATCGCACTAGTCTGTACGAGCCTTGACGGATCGCTCGCGGCAAGGAGCGCGCGCTCCTGCCGCCCGCGATCGGAGCGCGTTGGATCGTCTGGTGTGGATCCGGCTACTGGCATATTTTTTTTACTAAAACAATTTTTTTTTTACAGCCCTATTCTTTAATAAACCAAGACTGCTTAGAGTTTTACAATGGGTTTATTAAATCTCCAATGGTGCACGTAAGTATAGTTGATGAATGTCAACCAGAAAGCATTTCTATTAAAGAAGAATTATCAGCTGTTTCAGAGCGACTAGATGTTATTATTGAGCCAAATGAGGAACATCAAAGTGATGGTATGTTTTTTAGAAAAAAAATAATATTATCAATAATTATTATATTTAAAACAGAATTAAGGTACATTTAACTTAATGGTAACCACATTATATTGTGCAATAAAACTATTATTAACTAGCTTTTGTCCGCGGATGTATGTAAAGATCTAAGAAAAATAAAACTATGTCTCTAAATAGCACACTTTTTCAGAAATCAACAAATAATACATTAGTTCCTTTATCTTTCAAGAGATGGCGATGACCTAAAACTGCAATATTCTACACGGCAGTGTTAAAATTGTCTCTCTCTCTTTTTCTCTTCCTGTGTTTTATTTTTTTTTTTTTTTTTATTCTCTTTTATTATTATTTTCTTCTTTTCCTCACTGATGAAAATTTAAAAACATTTCACGTTTCACAACCAAAATGTCCTCCTTCCTACATATTACCAGGTAGCAGGTTGCTTTGGGCATGGGGTCTCATCTCGATGGCAGCAATCAATAAAACGCGTTATAGGGCCGATTTTGGCTGAAGGAACATTAGTAAAAATCAAAACTTCCTTGTTTAATGTTGATTTATCTAATTACACTCATAAATCACGAGAATGACACCTAGTACCTCTCTAGGCCGACCCCTAAATGATGTTGTAAAACTACAGTCTCTGGCAATTAGTGAGTCATTGATGCTGCCATGTGTTAAAAAATCGAGGAAAAAAATAGGCAGCTCAATAGCCAGCCTTAGGGCGGTGTCATTTCTTTGTATGGGATTGGGTATCTGTACCTACGTAGTATTATATTATGTGTGCCTTGGGTGAAGCACAGTTGTAGTTTTTCTGGGCTGGTACGGAACTCTCGGTGCGCGAGTTCGACTCGCTCCTTGACCGGTTTTTTTATAAAGGAGTAACTTAGGCTACTTTTATTTAAGAAACAAAGCCACGCGGGCGAAGCCGGGGGCAGCAACTAGATAGTAATAAACAAGTTATACTGTTCACTGTTTTTATTTACTTACAGAGCAAGAACCGGAAAATTTAGACAATAGCTGTCTAAATGTAGCAGATATACCACCACACTATTCTGAATCAGATTTAGAAGATGATGTACCTTTAATGGAGCTTAAAGCTGTAGTGGTGGAGACGGAAAGTAAGTATTAGTTCTAATCTATAAGTAAGTAAGCAAACATGGCAATGGTTCACCTGATAAGAAGTCGTTAGCGTTGCCTCAAGGGCGTACCTGCTTATAATATCAGCCTATAACTGTCCCACTGCTGGGCAAAGGCCTTTTCTCATACAGAGAAGGCACGAGCATTGATCACCACGCTTGCTCAAGACGGGTTGGCGATTTCAGACTTATATTAACTATAAGTCCAGGTTTCCTCATGATGTCTTTCCTTCACCGATGTCAGTAATGTCCAAGATAAACTCAGAAAGTACATATGAATTGTACCTGCTTACATGTGCTGAATTTTATCCATAGGACTGTGTAACTCGAAGTAACTAATGATAAACTATACTCCATTGGAAATAAAATTAGACATAAAAAAAACCTTTTTTACAACCCGTTCAACCGATTTTGACTTCTATTCCGTAGGCATAAGGATGGCATTAAAAGCAAAAAAGTGGTTACAATACCAACTGTTTACAGTACCTGCCATTTGTCATGCCTCCAACGCAATAGAAGTCAGATTCGGTTGAACGGAATGTAAAAGGTTTCTTTAAAAGTCTATTTTTTTTTTAATTAATGATTGGGCCTGCTCTGACCTCGATTTCGCCTGATGTTGAGTCTATGATGGAATGAGCGTGCCCAGAAGATGCTTGTTCATTCTTGCTGTAAAGCCAGACGGGTTATATGTGGAACCACACAGACGCTGGCAGAGAGTTCCACACTTTGCCTGAGCGCATAATAAAAGTGGAGGAGAAGCGCTGAGTACGACTGGACGGGATATCAACCAAGAACGCATGGTACCCTGCAGTACGTCTGGTAGTCCGGTAATAAAAGGGGAATCGGGGATCAGGTCGTGGTGCTCCTGCGCACATGCTCCGAAGAACAGTCTGTAGAAGACCGACAGGCAAGCAACATTACGCCGATGAGTCAGGCTGTAAAGCCTAGACACCATCGATTCGTCACCTATAAGCCTTTTCGCTCTGAGTTCCACCGAGTCAAGTGCAGCAAGTTGGTACTTTGCTGAGCCATCCCATGAGTGGCTGCAATACTCCATACAGGAACGGATCTGTGCTTTGTACAAACTTAAAAGCTGTCCAGATGTGAAATATCGCCACACTTTATTAAGGATGCCCAGCTTCTTGGCTACAGTCTGTGCTTTTGACTCGGTGGTTGAGCCGAAGTTGAGATCAGACCTCAACTCCATGCCCAAAAGCTCTAGGTGGCCGGTAACTGGTACAGATGTACCTCGGAAAGTAGGAGATAACTGAAACTGCATTGAATTTGACCAGATTGTCTTCACCCCACTGGAAAACGAGATTTAAGATTAAATTCATTCGCTCCACCATGGCCTATCTAAGAGTGGCAATTTCACCTCTGTTGACTCTTGCACTGGACAGGTACATACCTGTCTGAGAATGTGCTGTCATTTGGGTACCCAATAGCTCCAAGCTGTAGCAGGTCGTTGATGTGCAGCAAAAATAGAGTCGCAGAAAGAACGGACCCCTAAAGAACACCGGCGTCAATAGCCATATGATCCGATGAGCAGCCATCTATGACCACTCTGATCGATCGCCCACTCAGGAAGTCGGATATCCAGTTGCAAAAGTCGGCAGGGATGCCAAACGCGGGAACCTTACCAAACAAACTAGCACGCCAGACCCTATCAAGGGCCTTTGAGATATCAAGCGACACAGCAAGGGCTTCGCCATGTCTCTCAATGGCCCCGTCCCAGCAATGTGCGCAGCATACACAAAAAGATCTCCAGTTAACCGGCCACGACGGAAGCCATACTGGTGGTCACTAAGGAGCTCATTTTCATTTAGATAATTATGCTAGCAGCTTATTGTTGAGTACCCTTTCCATCACTTGACAAAGTATGAAGGTTATGGCGATTGGTCTATAGTTGACAGGATCGGCACGGTTATCCTTTTTATTTTTAGGCACTGGCTGTACATTAGCAAGCTTTCAGGACTCCGGCACCACTCCGGTTTTTAGAGAGAGGCGACAAGCGCGTCAAGACAGGAGACAAATCTGGAGCACAGCTTTTCAGGACTCTTGCGGGTATTCCGTCAGGTCCGCTGACGGCTTTATTCACGTCTTCACTGCAAAGGGCCTTACGGACCTCTTTCAGGTGGTTTGAGATCTCCGCCATTGTGGAGCCACCGTGAGGTAGGTTAGGTGGTTTGTTAGAGGCCTTATCAAGGCGTGAATTTTTGGCAAATATTGAGGCAAATAGGTTTGCCTTCTCTTGCGCGGTATGAGCCAGCGGCAGCGTTCCATTAGGCTTAAGCATAGGAGGCAGCGAAGGATGGCAAATGTTCTTCTCGACCGATTTAGACAGGGACCAGAACTTCTTGCTACCCGAAGGGTAGGACGCCAACTTGGTCCCGATTCGGCCAACATTGTCGAAACGCGCCTACCGTAACACCCGCTTGCAATCCTTGGCGGCAGAATTGTACGCTCTCTTCATTGCGCGAGCGCCTAGACTGACGCATCTGTCACTGCGGGCCAATGCCCAGGCGTATTACGACTGCTCCTTGCGTAAATTGGCATGCGCACATGACGCGTTATACCAGGGCTGAGCCTCGCAGCCAAGTGGGACGTCAGAGAATAGGATAAAATATTCCATTCCCTGCCGTATCACGTCAACAATTGCGTCAGCGTAGTCGGAACGGTTGCACGAAGAAAAGCAAGTTCGCCGCCATGGGTGAGATGCAAAGAAATACTGTGTCTCATCCCAGTCTGCTGACCCGTACTTCCATACTCGCCTCGTGCCTCTAGGGCTTAAATCTGGAGGAGAACAGAAAGACACGGATTTCACAGGCAGTGGTCAGACTATCCGAGCGGAGCCCAGACCGATACAGAGTGCCTGTCCGGACCCGTTGTCAGCAGAAGGTCTAAACCACACACTAAACTGAGTGTGTGGCCATCAACATCCGGAACGCGGGGCCGAGCGTGAAGGTGAGGTCTTTAAATTTTCGTCGGTCACATAAAAGTAAGCAATAATAATAATAAAAACTTGAATAAGATTATTAAAGTGCCACTTTATTTTTATATTATTAACAATTATCGTTTGAAGAAGTGTTGAGATAAATGTCAAAATACAGATGAATGTGTTAATAATTCCCTTGAACAGGGTTTGTTTAAATTTTGATTAGATAGTTTTGGAACAGACTAGTGTGACAGATTGTGTATTTCTGACATTCAGAAATACACAATCTGCACACAAATCAAAATCGGTCCTAGTGTATATCATGCAATTACGCTGTTATTTTGATTTGTGTGCATGCGAATCTTCTTCTAACATTTTACTTACCAGATTTGTTATCATAGGGGCGACCGTTGCGAAGAAACCAAAACTAGACACACGAAGAACAAAACTGGAAGATGCAATAATAACCGAGCAAACGAAAAAAGCAAATTCAGAATCGAAAGTTATCCGGCTAACTCAACAAACTCAAAACTCACTAACTCAAAAACACAAACCTGGCACTTATTACAAAGAGCCGTCCAAATGTGATCACCGTAGTTTTAATCAAATAAAACAATTATTGATACAAAATACTAGTACACAAATTGGTGAAAAACTCAAATGTGATGTGTGTCAGCGTAGTTTTAATCAAATGAGTCATTTAACAAACCATATTTGTAAACACACTGCTGAAAAACCTTACAAGTGCAATGTATGTCCACATAGTTTTCGTCGAAATCGTGATTTAACAATACATTTTCGTATACACACTGGCGAAAAGCCTTATAAGTGTGATGTGTGTCAGCACAGATTTAATCAAAAGAGTCATTTAACAAGCCATATTCGTATTCACACTGGTGCAAAACCTTACAAGTGTGATGTATGTCAGCGTAGTTTTAGTATAAAGGATGTTTTAACGAAACATATTCGTATACACACAGGTGAGAAACCTTATAAATGTGATGTATGTCAGCACAGTTTTATTCAAAAGAGTAATTTAATAGAACATATTCGTATACACACTGGGGAAAAACGTCATAAGTGTGATGTATGTCAACGTAGTTTTAATCACAAAAGTAATTTAACGGAACATTATCGTAAACACACTGGTGAAAAACCTTACAAGTGTGATGTATGTCAGCGTAGTTTTATTCAAAAGACTATTTTAAAAAACCATATTCGTATACACACTGGTGAAAAACCATACAAGTGTGATGTATGTCAACGCCGTTTTAGTTTAAAGGGTATTTTAACAAAACATATTCGAATACATACCGGAGAAAAACCTTATAAGTGTGATGTATGTCACCGTAGGTTTAGGCAAAAGGATGTTTTATCGAAACATATTATTTGTATACACACCGGCGAAAAACTATAAAGGTAAGTGTAATGTATGTCAACGTAGTTTAAGTCATAAAAGTAATTTAACAGAAGAAATTCGTAAACACACTGGTGAAGTGTGATGTATGTCAGCGTAGTTTAAGTTGAAATTGTAAACACAATGGCGAAAAACCTTCTTAGTGTGCTGTAGGCGTAGTTTTGGTAACAAGGATGATTCAACAAACCTTATTCATTTTTTTTTTGTTATACAGGGTGTTTGGCAGAACGTTGAACATACGAAAATGGTGGATAGGTGGGGTGATCTGCTACTTACTCAGGCCTAATTTATTTGGCCCTGGCCCCCTGGATATTAAAAAAAAAAATTTTTGCTTTCTTCTAGTTTCACCACTTTCTTAACTTTAAAGTGTAATTTGTATTAAAAATGGGTAAAACAGGCAATATTTTTATTTATTACATCTTTCTGTAAGTTTGAGGAGTCATAACTTTTTTCTAGCTAACATCTGAATAAAGCAATAATTTTATAAGAATCTGCCAATATTAAAGATAAAAAAATAAACTAAAATATTGCCTGTTTAACCCTTTTTTAATAAAAAAATACACTTTAAAGTTAAGAAAGTGGTGAAACTAAAAGAAAGCAAAAAAATTTTTTTTTTAATATCCAGGGGGCCAGGGCCAAATAAATTAGGGCTGAGTAAGTAGCAGATGACCCCACCTATCCACCATTTTCGTATGTTCAACGTTCTGCCAAACACCCTGTAAATACCGTAGCGCGTTAGCGCGTTGGTTTCACAACTTATACGAGTAATTCTTTCGAAGTAAAACAGTCAGTTGAACTTGAACGCTATGACTTTAATTAATACATACAATTTATGAATGTAAGACGTATGACAGGTATGTATTTGGCTTTTTACCAACTATAGATGTTCCTCTTAAAATATTTCGTGTATTAATAGATATCTTCACCTTATATACTTTCATATGCAATTAGTAAAAAGCTGTTCTTTTGGCATTAAAAACAGACACTTCAATTTTATTTATTTGTTTAGATGCATACTCATGCCAAATGTCAGCTTTCTAGTACTAAGAGTCTCTGAGCTGAGCCGCGGACAGAAGGGCATGGCGAGTCCTCATGTGGCCTGACCAAAATTTAAAAGACTCTCAGGCTTCCAAGTTAGTTTCGGTATTTCTTCTCAGAGTAGTCAGTTAGCTTAGGACCGAACTCATTTAGCTTTAGACATTTTTGATGTGTAACATTGTTTTTTAGAACCATTTTACAAAAATAAATATAATTTATCATTAGAAGGTACCTTAGTGATCATGCCTTTGTACAATCTACCACCTAAGTTCACATTGTGGAATGTAAATTAGATGTAAAAACAAGTTTCAACTATGGGCTGCGGAGCTGGTCAATCATTTACCGGAGGATTTAAAGAAGTGTAATAGTATATGCATATTTGAAATAAAACTTAAATATCATTTATGTACCCTGTAACGTCACCAACGCCCTAGAGAGACAAATATGATGATTATAATTACATAGATGTTAAGCACTTTGTATTTAATTTTAAGTGAACTGTAATCTATGTAAGTTCTTATAAAAAATAAATTCTTTAAACCCAAATAAATATTGACTACTAGTTTTTGCCCGCGGCTCCGCCCGCGTGGATGACGGTTATCGCGTAAAAAAGAAGTCCATTTCCTTCTCCATATCCCTGCCAAATTCATATCCTCCATAGAGTCCATACCTATATCTCCCATATATCTGTCAAATTTCGTGACGATCAGTTCAGCGTGTCCATTTGAATGGCGCGGCCTCGAATTTTTTTTTTTTTTTTTTTAAACCATGCCAATATTTTGTTAGAAAAAATTAAAGTTTATTCCCAAAACCATAAATTTGTCAAAGCTATGGTTAAAAAGTTAAAAGGGTTTGAACGTGGCCGCGCTATTTGAAACGCGGCGAACCGCGCGGCCACGGAGATCTCTAAAACAAAGCATTGCAGACCTGAAATTTTGGCAAATAACAGATTGAATTTGTAAAAAAAAAAAAAATATAGAAAAAAAATCCTGGGTTTATATTTTAGGAGCTGCAAGACTTAAAACCCCATGGCCGCGCCATTGAAACGGTGAAAAATACGTTATCACCGATATCTCGCTGAAAAAGCATCGCAGAGGTCTGAAGTTTTTTGGAAAACTAGATTTGAATTTGTCAAAATAGGTTTGACAATTTTTTTTTTTTTTGAGGAGCTCGTGGCTAAGTAATAACAGCCACACGGGTCGATCCGTCAGGTTAAGCTACGCTTGCCGGGGTTGGTCCGTGGATGGGTGACCATCTTTACATACCGAGACTCCTCCGTGCCTCGGAAAGCACGTTAAGCCGTTGGTCCCGGCTGTCATTCTTGGATCTTTGACAGTCGTTACGGGTCGTCAGAAGCCCAAAAGTCTGACAGCCAGTCTTACCAAGGGGTATCGTGTTACCCAGTTACTGGGTTGTGGGGGTCAGTTAGGCATTCGCTCCATGTAAAATACTGGTATTCAGCTGTATCCGGTTAGAATGGAAGCCGACCCCAACATAGTTGGGAAAAAGCTAGGCAGGCAGGTGAAAATGCACAAAAAAATCCTAGGTTTACATTTCAGGAGCCGTAGTACGGTATCGCGTAGAAATAAGTCGTGATGGATGGTTCATGACACGGTACCATGTGATGCCGGACGTAAAGAATAGCACTACCCCATTTCCTCCCGTGGCGTGGGTGTCGTAAAAGGCGACTAAGGGACTTACTAGGGAATGGGCAGCAGCGTTCTCTATGCATTTTAACACCATACTGCGATCGCCAACCCGCCTGCTAAGCGTGGCGATTATGGCAACCCCCTCCCCAATTGGGGCAGGCCTATGTTCAGCAGTGGACGTCTTTCGGCTGAAATGATGACGATGATGATGGATGGTTCACGTCAGAAAATAATCTGGCGTGAACCATCCAATCATCACGGTGACTGTTATTTCTGTGTTACGAAAATCATAGGAATAAACCATAAGGCGCGAAGCACACGGCGGGGCGGTGCAGTCTTTTTGACCGCAAAGCAATAAAGACCGCTTCTGACCGTCGATGCCCGCGGCTGCCTCACCGCGAACACAACGCACACGAGGGACATTATCAACGTCAATAACATCCATCACTAACACGCGCGTGGCGCGGACTGAGCTAGCCGCCGCGCGCGCCGTCTGCGTTAGGCTGATGCCCCATTAGTGCGTTGCGTTGCGTCGCGTCGCGTCGTCCTCCCTCCCGCTTCGTCTTTTGTTCGTGGATCCGTTGAAACCGACGACGCTGCGACGAAGCAACGCAGCGCAACACACTAATGGGGCCTCAGCCTTACTGTAGTGCATACAAACTGGTTTGTGCGATTCATGGCTGGTAGCCACGGACATGCCGCGCCGCCAGTGCCCGCCGGACACCAGCAGTGCGGTCTTTTCGCCCTCCATGTGCTTTGGTAGTATATTCCCTTTGCGCTATCGTTCGCGGTCAAATTGACCGACCCGGCCCGCCCCGCCGTATGTTTCGCGCCTAAAAATTGCTGTGGATAAATCCCAACTTAAAATCTGATAAAAGACCAGTCTTGAATACAAGTGATACACAAGTACCTCAGGAGCCATGTACATCTTCGGAACATCCAGACGAGTGCAGTCAACAAACCGATATTGACGACAGTAGTAGAGACAGTGATTTTATTTACTTCGCTTATCCCAGACAACTAAATCAAGATGATTTAAATGACTTGATCAGGGACCATGATAAAAAAAATATCAACCATAAGACAGCTATCGAGAAATGTGCATGGATGAGTTTGCTTGGGTCGTGAGGAATTTTTTGGGAATTTTCATTCAGCACGTTGAACAGTTGCTGATACACTTTCAGCGGCTTTAGGAACGGATCCCGTAGTACAAAGGAGCTGCTCCCCTAGTAGCATTTGCCGTTGACTTCCATACGCCAACAGTTGGGAATGTATTGGCAGACGGTTAGTTATTCCGCCAACCTAAACCTAAAATAGGCCCATTGTCATAAACATGCACTATTTTCCCAACGGATAGCCAACGACGGGCCTGCTGTTATTATTCCTACTGTTGGGAGATTTTTGTAGGGATTTAAGGTATAATGACAACATTGGGCCAACTAACGCGGGCCTGCTGCTTCTGTTCCTACTGTTGGGAGATTTTTGTAGAGATTTGAGGTATAATGACAACATTGGGCCAACTAACGCGGGCCTACTGCTTCTATTACTACTGTTGGGAGATTTTTGTAGGGCCAATTACTGCTACTCCAACGGGGTGGTAGCGGGGTGCGCGGGGAGACACACGTTGCCCGGCCCGCCCGCCATTTTGTTATTCATTTGTGCACCTGCGGCTGTGGAGTGTTTGTGAGTGTTTGTTTTGTTCGCATCAACAAAGATATTAGCCTGATGGCTGGATGGCTGGCTGGCAGGCTGTGTTTTAGTTTCGTTAGTTAACCCTTAGTGTTTGTGAAAGTGTTAAATGTATAAAGTTGTGGAGTTTTACGACGATGATGGTTACGGTGGGGAACTCGGTGTGGTGCGTGATAAATGGATGACGCCACGGAAGACTCATTGCATGTGTTACAAAACGTGTAAAAATCGTCGCTGCACATGAACCTTATCGGCTTCAAAATAAGGTTGGTTTTTCAAAACAAATCGTTTAAACCAACCTTATTTTGAAGCCGATAAGGTTCATGTATAGTGACGCGCGTACGGCAGGCGCTGGCGAGACGCGTCGCTCTGAAACCAGCCATAGAACCAACCAACATATAACCGCTTGCCTAAATGTTTATGTGTCGTTGGGCCTACCCATAACACGTTTTCGTCGGGCCTTTGTAGGGCAATATACGTTGGCCCCTTCGCAGGTTGGGCCTTCGTAGGCAAATCCACGTAGGCCATCAGTTGTTGGCCCAACCCGCAAACTGCCCGCCAATTGTATGCATTTGCCAACTAACCAGACGTAAGTGGCCCAACTAATTGCCAACAAAAAATGCTACTAGGGTCCTCATTGATTTGGCCACTAGCCAACAGGTTCGTCGTACCCGAAAAGATCTGTCGACATGTTGGAAAGATTATAAGAAGGCCTAATACTCGGTGCCACATGTGGCTCATGAGGGTGCTGGAGTTGTATAAAGTAGATGCAACTCTGCGCACCTTCCTGATGTCATGTATGGGAGGACGGTCGTTCGCTATTCAGGATGTCGAAATATCCAGAGGAATAGCGAGCCGAAGACAGGGCTTGTTAACGTTACCAAATAACAAATTAATAACCGTTACGTAACGTTAAATTTCAATGTTATACCTACTAACGTTACAAAAATTTAACGTTACTTGATAAATTACCAGAAATATAAAGTTAGTTAACGATACGAATACGATAACTAACGTTAATTTAGCACCGTTGCCGTTCTGTGGGTAAGAATCAGGCAGATTCAAGCAACGTTTTCATCGGCACGGCATTAGAGAGGCGCGAGGGCGGGCTGCCGCCGCGCCGCACACCTCAGGCCCCACGGGTGTATCCCACTATTTCTATTGCTGTCGGCTGCGACAAAAAAAACGCTGCATCACCTCTTATGACGGCATGCACATAGAAACTATTTATTTATTACCTCTTTAGATAAAACCTCTTAATCATAGTTGTAATTGACGGTTATTGATTTGTACTGTAGAGTATGTGGTGGACTATTATTGAAAAAAATGGCAGATTATTAATTTGTTCTCCATTAATTTTTTTTGAATACCGAGAAGTCGTGTTTTAATTTTAATCTAATCATTAAAAGTGGTAAACTTTTCTAATAACATAACTGCGTTTCTTGTCGCAATAGAAATAATGGGTTTTACACTTTTTCTATTTTGTATTTTTCATTAAGTAAATCAACAGCGAAATAAACTATATTTTGGAGAGCACAAAAATGATGAAACTATGAACAGCTGCTGTGACTGACACGAATGGTTTAGCACCATGAAAACTGAAGTTTTATAGTCACACAGACTTAATGTTTTGTTTATTTCAAGTTTTCTCACATTTAGACAAGAAATTGAGAAAAAAAGAGTTTTTTTCGTGCACGGAGCCTTAACGAATTTTGCCAAATGTTAGCGCGCGGAGCGAAAGAAAAGAGTGGACTGTATTAATAGGCAATGGTTTAATGCCGTCTTAATTTAAGAAATTATAACTTTCCCGGACAAACAGTAATTGATAAATCTAAGAGGAATTTCGTCCGTCGCGGTGGAGTCCGTGGAAGCGAGTAGTCATCGCATCGGGCCGATGACGTGTTGATCACGCATCCTGTATGCGTTCAGGGGGCCAAGTCTACTAATGTACAAACGTTGCAATGGTCTCTTCATTGTGAGTTTTTCACAGATTTGCCATACAAACACTGTCAAATACTCACAATGGCGAGACCATTGCAACGTTTGTAAATTAGTAGACTTAGGCCCCAGACCGCGCGCAAGTGTGTTGTGTTGGGTTCGATTCCCAACAACAATATTTCCAATCAAGTAATTAGTTTATTAAAATACAGTGCCATTATACAAAACTGAAATGAACTTTTGAAATTATTTAGTTTAGAAGATACCTAAGTATATCACTTTTGTGTAATACAGGTAGGTAAAGCATGATAAATGCGGTCCCCCTTCGATATAAAATACAGTTTTAACTATTACCAAATAATAGATAAGAGTTAATCTTAAAAGAAGGGCAGTTAGTGCAACATTTTGCAACAACAGTTTTTTAATTATAATGAGTTTTAAATAGATCAAATTAAAACTTTCGAAAGTCATTTACTCGAAATGGAAAAAATAAAAAAACTGTATATATCATGTTTTCGCAGTAAGCAGACGATATTATATATCATGTTCGGGCATATTGTTTATGAACCGATTTTTATAATTCTTTCATTTGGTAAAGGCAGTGCCGGTTTTAGCATTACCGGCGCCATGGGCGAAGTTTGTTGTGAAAAAAAAACAAGTTGTTTTTTTTAAACAACCGTTTATTTCAATAAAACCTTTAAAAAATAAGTTTTTTAGCTTTTCTATCATCAAACTCTTATATAAAGGCATCACGTCTGTTTTCTGCAATTTAATTTTCGATTGATAAAGTTGGCAAGTTTGTCAATCGTGATTGAGATAAGTAATGTCGATCGCAGATAGGTTTTTATCAGTTTAACCTTAGAAAAAGTCCTTTCCCCACTCACTACAGTTATGTACAAGTATAGTGACCAATATTCTCAATGGAAGGACGAGACGAGAAACCAGGGCCTCAAGTCTGCTATTACAATAGTGTCAGAATGGTCTCTTCATTGTGAGTTTTTGACAGATTTGCCATACAAACACTGTCAAATACTCACAATTGCGAGACCATTCTGACACTATTGTAATAGCAAACTTGACTTTGAGGCCCAGGGGGCCAAATCTACTAATGTACAAACGTTGCAATGGTCTCTTCATTGTGAGTTTTTGACAGATTTGCCATACAAACACTGTCAAATACTCACAATGGCAAGACCATTCTGACACTATTGTAATAGCAGACTTGAGGCCCAGGGGGCCAAGTCTACTAATGTACAAACGTTGCAATGGTCTCTTCATTGTGAGTTTTTGACAGATTTGCCATACAAACACTGTCAAATACTCACAATGGCAAGACCATTGCAACGTTTGTAAATTAGTAGATTAGGCCCCCAGACATGAAGGAGCGCTCCTTCATGCCTGGCGCCCTTGGACGGTCGCCCAACCGCGCCCTACGCTAACGCCGCTACTAGGTAAAGGCACCTTGCGCGGCTTACCATTTGGAGAGTTTGCCCATAATCGCCACGCTGGGCCATGGGGTCGATGACCGCAGATCACAGCTTCTCGCGCTATTGACTCTGCTGCTCGTCGCTAGGCGTGCAATTGCAGAGGCCTAGAGCTATGTTCAGTAGTAGATTGCTGTTTGTTAATGATGCTGGGGACCACTATTCAAAATTATACAGGGAGTGGCGTAGTGGTCCAACGTTTAGGGGTCGATACACCATATATTCAGCTAACACTTACCACATTTTTTATTTTATTTATAGGTCTCCGAATAACATTTTTTTATATTTAAAAATTGACACCTTGCTTTAATAAATTGGTTGTAATTTCTAGAAATGACATTAATGTTTTATAATTTTTTTGTTCCTTATACTTTAATGTCATGTGGTAAGTGTTAGCTGATTATATGGTGTATCGACCCCTAAAAGTTGAACCACTATTTACGCCACACCCTGTATTATAAATGTGAAGTAGCTGTCTGTCTGTCTGTCTGTTACAATGCGTGCCGCGACAGATGAGACTTGACCGCGCCACCCGCGCCCTTTCCATCGCCCCGATGACGACCGATCCCGTCCCGCGCACAGACCTCTTAACGCTAGAGACCTAAAATGGTGTATCAAGTTTCATCTTTCGTGGCACGCATTGTACGTTTGCACGCCTAAACCGCTGAACCGATCGTCACGAAATTTGGCAGATATATGGGAGAGACTAGCTTTTGCCCGCGTGGATGTCGGTTATCGCGTAAAAAAGTAGCCTATGTCCTTCTCCATATACCAGGCTATATCTCTGCCAAATTTCATGACGATCGGTTCAGCGGTTTAGGCGTGAAAACGTAACATACAGACAGACAGTCAGACAGATAGACAGACAGAGTTACTTTCACATTTATAATATTAGTATGGATACGGAGGGTATGAATTTGACAGGGATATGGAGAAGGACATGGGCTTCTTTTTTACACGATAACCGTCATCCACGCGGGCAAAAACTAGTAGTCAATATTTATTTGGATTTAAAGAATTTATTTCTTATAAGAACTTACATAGATTACAGTTCACTTAAAATTAGATACAAAGTGCTTACATCTATGTAATTATAATTATTATATTTGCCTCTCTGGGGCGTTGGTGACGTTACAGGGTACTTATATGATTTTTAAGTTTTGTTTCAAGTATGCTTATACTATTACACTTCTTTAAATCCTCCGGAAAATGATTGACCAGCTCCGCAATCCGTGCCCGTGCAGTCATTCGCTCCAGCGCATAATACCAGATTCGCAAAATAACAAAAGTACAGTGATTTACACAATACCTACCTATGACAATAAAAAAATAAAAATGTTTTAATTCTGATCATGTAAATATCTCTTGTACAAGATGTTAAAATACACCAAAACCAATTTCACTGTCCCGAACAAAAACGCAGAAAAAATGTATGCAGAAAGATGAAAAAATAAAGAAAATTATTAATGACTAGCTTTTGCCCGCGGCTCCGCCCGCGTGGATGTCGGTTATATCGCGTAAAAAGTAGCCTATGTCCTTCTCCGTATCCCAGGCTATACCTCTGCCAAATTTCGTGACGATCGGTTCAGCGGTTTAGGCGTGAAAACGTAACATACAGACAGACAGAGTTACTTTCACATTTATAATATAAGTATGGATTGCGTTAACAATTTCATTTCAGTGGAGGAGTGTTTAGAACGTTTAAACGCTTTGAGCTCAAATACAGAGAAGTAAGTTTATTTTTACTTATTATTGATTTGGTAAATATCGAGAAAAAACAGTTTTTTTTTTGTTGATTAAATTTAGTTTGTTACTGTACAAATTCTTTTAGTTTGCGAATCTGGTATTTTGCGAATCTGGTGCCTGCGAATCTGGTATTTTGAGAATCTGGTATTTTACGCTGGAACGCAGTCATTAGTTGAAACTTGTTTTTACATCTAATTTACATTCCACAATGTGAACTTAGGTGGTAGATTGTACAAAGGCATGATCACTAAGGTACCTTCTAATGATAAATTATATTTATTTTATGTAAAATGGTTCGTCAAAACAATGTTACACATCAAAAATGTTTAAAGCTAGATGAGTTCGGTCCTAAGCTAACTGACTACTCTGAGAAGAAAGACCGAAACTAACTCGGAGGCCCGAGACTCTTTAAAATTTTGGTCAGGCCAAATGAGGACTCGCCATGCCCGTCTGTTTGTCCGCGGCTCAGGTCAGAGACTCTTAGTACTAGAAAGCTGTAATTTGGCATGAGTATGCATGTATACAATAAAATAAAATTAACAGCTTTTTACTAATTGCATATGAAAGTATGTACGGTATTTATAATATATTTTTCAATCTTCTTCTTCCTGCCCTTGTCCCATGTTACTTGGGGTCGGCGCAACAGGTTTTCTTTTTCCATTCCCCCCTGTCAACCGTCACTCTATCATTCACTCCCTTCTCTTTCATATCATTCTTCACACAATCCATCCATATTTTTTTGGGCCTTTCTCTCCCTCTCTATTCATCCACATTTATTTTCATCACTCTCCTCGTCAGATGCGTTTCCTCCCTCCTAATCACATGCCCATACCATGCCAAACGACGTCCTTTCAACTTTTCTGTAACCGGCGCCACTTTCAAACTTCCCCTTATATACTCATTTCTGACTTTATCCATTCTCGTCACTCCACACATCCATCTCAACATTCTCATCTCCGCTACATGCAATCTTTTTTCATCCGTCCTCTTCACGGCCCAGCATTCCGATCCATACAATACGACAGGGCTTAAATCACAGACTTGAATAATATATTTTTAATAAGGTTTGTTAAATCATCCTTGTTACTAATACTACGCCTACAGCACACTAGAAAGATAGATATAACATTTATTCAGTGCACACAAAAGACATAGCACAACACACAAGAGCATAAACGATTTGAAGAAGGTTTTTCGCCAATGTGTTTTACTATTTCAACTTAAACTACGCTGACATACATCACACTTCACCAGTGTGTTTATTTATTTATTTAAACTTCATGTACAATAGTGGTACATAGGCGGACTTAATGCCACAAGGCATTCTCTACCAGTCGTCAACCTTTGGGTTAAATACACCGAGAAATTTGAGTGGTTGTTTTCCCGCAGCAGAACAACTTGCCATAAGGAGTACTTTCGGAATATAGAGTGAAAGTAAAAAAATAAAGATGTGTTTGTTTTCAAAATAATTTAAAAAATATGTATCAACTCGAAAACGTGAGAATCAATAGTAACACTAGAGGTAACTTGTAGGTACTACTCGAATCGCACGCGCCGCTAACAAAGCGAACAGCGATTCATAAATGTTCAAAGCAAAATAAACTCTCGCATGTGGTGATTTTTCACAATGGTTAATCTGCCATTTTTTGTTTCTAACATTTAATTTGTTTATAAAACGATTGTATTACCAAGACAAAACCATTTCGCTGCGGGAAAACAACCTTTTAATTTCACGGTGTATAAAAACAGTGGTAGGGTACAAAAATAATGACAAAAATACTAACTTCTTGATTAAGAGAATTTATATAGTTTTATTGATACTAATACACATATACAAATAAAATAAACTAATAGATTACGTTTACGATTTTTTTCTGTTAAATTACTTTTATGACTAAAACTACGTTGATATACATTACACTTACCTTTATAGTTTTCCGCCAGTGTGTATACAAATATGTTTCGATAAACTACCCTTTCGACTAAAACTACGGTGACATACATCACACTTATAAGGTTTTTCCCCAGTATGTATTCGAATATGTTTTGTTAAAACACCCTTTAACCTAAAACGACGTTGACATACATCACACTTGTAAGGTTTTTCACCAGTGTGTATACGAATATGGTATGTTAAACTAGCCTTTTGAATAAAACAACGCTGACATACATCACACTTGTAAGGTTTTTCACCAGTGTGTGTACGATTATGTTCCGTTAAATTACTTTTGTGATTAAAACTACATTGACATACATCACACTTATAAGGTTTTTCCCCAGTGTGTATACGAATATGTTCTGTTAAATTACTCTTTTGATTAAAACTGCGCTGACATACATCACACTTATAAGGTTTCTCACCTGTGTGTATACGAATATGTTTCGTTAAAACATCCTTTAAACTAAAACTACGCTGACATACATCACACTTGTAAGGTTTTTCACCAGTGTGTATACGAATATGGCTTGTTAACTGACTCTTTTGATTAAAACTGCGCTGACACACATCACACTTATAAGGCTTTTCGCCAGTGTGTATACGAATATGTATTGTTAATTCACCATTTCGACGAAAACTACGTTGACATACATTACACTTGTAAGGTTTTTCAGCAGTGTGTTTACAAATATGGTTTGTTAAATGACTCATTTGATTAAAACTACGCTGACATACATCACATTTGAGTTCTTCACAAATTTGTGTACTAGTATTTTGTATCAATTGATTTACTTGATTAAAACTATGGTGGTCATATTTGGAAGGCTCTTTGCAGTAAGTGCCAGGTTCGTGTTTTTGAGTTAGCCGGATAACTTTCGAGTCTGAATTTGCTTTTTTCGTTTGCTCGGTTGTTATTGCATCTTCTAGTTCTGTTCTTCGTGTGTCTAGTTTTGGTTTCTTCGCAACGGTCGCCCCTATGATAAAAAATTTGGTAAGTACAATGTTAGAAGAAGATTCGCATGCACACAAATCAAAATAACAGTGTAATAGCATGATATACACTAGGACTGAAAAGGAGGAATTTCTGGCGACATTTAGAAATACACAATCTGTCACACACTAGTCTGTTCCAAAACTATCTAATCAAAGTTTAAACAAACCCTGTTAAAGGGAATTATTAACACATTCATCTGTATTTTGACATTTAGCTCACCACTTCTTCCAACGATAATTGTTAATAATATAAAAATAAAGTGGCAATTTAATAATCTTATTCAAGTTTTATTATTATTATTGCCTACTTTTATGTGACCGACGAAAATTTAAAGACCTCACCTTCACCTAATAGTCTATTCTAAAAGTATCTGATGAAAATATAAACAAATGGATCCCAATTTGTGGCTGCTAATTTGTGGTACCGCTTACATATTGCTTTGATTTGATTATTTTTTATCACGGTTATGAGGTTGCCAGTTTTTCCACTCTGTGGCTGCTGGTGGATACTGGCTCTCATAGAACAACTTATGTCGGCGTTTACAGGTCGTACAGCGGTGATCAGGAGACTAGACTCTTTGACCATCTTACAGAGGCAGCCGAATTAGTCCAACAAAAATATTCGACAGCGGAGCTTGTTTTTCTGGGGGATTTTAATGCACATTATAAGGAATGGTTGTTCCCGTACCAGAAAATACCATGCTGAAAAAGAGGCGCGCAAGTTCGCGATATCGCTTGATCTTCACCAACTGGTTGACCAAGCTCCGCCCCGCGTTCCGGATGTTGATGGCCACACACTCAGTTTAGCGTGTGGTTTAGACCTTCTGCTGACAACAGGTCCGAACAGGCACTCTGTATCGGTCTGGGCTCCGCTCGGATAGTCTGACCACTGCCCGTGAAATCCGTGCCTTCCTGTTCTCCTCCAGATTTAAGACCTAGAGGCACGAGGCGAGTATCGAAGTACGGGTCAGCAGACTGGGATGAGATGCGGTATTTCTTTGCATCTTACCCATGGCGGCGAACTTGCTTCTCTTCGCGCAACCCTTCCGACTGCGCTGACGCAATTGTTGACGTGATACGTCAGGGAATGGAATATTTTATCCCATTCTCTGACGTCCCACTTGACTGCGAGGCTCAGCCCTGGTATAACGCGTCATGTGCGCATGCCAATTTACGCAAGGAGCAGTCGTACCAGGCCTG
The DNA here is from genome assembly GCA_947523025.1 of Dryobota labecula. NCBI lineage: Eukaryota > Metazoa > Arthropoda > Insecta > Lepidoptera > Noctuidae > Dryobota > Dryobota labecula. The sequence goes on from OX383314.1 coordinate 6,716,593, forward strand.
GGCATCGGCCCGCAGTGACAGGTGCGTCAGTCTAGACGCTCGCGCAATGAAGAGAGCGTACAATTCTGCCGCCAAGGATTGCAAGCGGGTATTATAGAAGGCGCGTTTCGACAATGTTGGACGAATCGGGACCAAGTTGGCGTCCTACCCTTCGGGTAGCAAGGAGTTCTGGTCCCTGTGTAAATCGGTCGAGACGAACTTCTGCCGTCCTTCGCTGCCTCCTATGCTTAAGCCTAATAGAACGCTGCCGCTGGCTCATACCGCGCAAGAGAAGGCAAACCTATTTGCCAAAAAATCACGCCTTGATAAGGCCTCTAACAAACCACCTAACCTACCTCACGGTGGCTCCGCAATGGCGGAGATCTCAAACCACCTGAAAGAGGTCCGTAAGGCCCTTTGCAGTGAAGACGTGAATAAAGCCGTCAGCGGACCTGACGGAATACCCGCAAGAGTCCTGAAAAGCTGTGCTCCAGATTTGTCTCCTGTCTTGACGCGCTTGTCGCCTCTCTCTAAAAATCGGAGTGGTGCCGGAGTCCTGAAAGCTTGATAATGTACAGCCAGTGCCTAAAAAGGGTAACCGTACCGATCCTGTCAATTATAGACCAATCGCCATAACCTCCATACTTTGTATAGTGATGGAAAGCGTACTCAACAATAACCTGCTAGCACACCTAGAAGAAAATGAGCTCCTCAGTGACCACCAGTATGGCATCCGATATCTTCTTGTGTATGCTGCGCATTGCTGGGACGGGGCCATTGAGAGACATGGCGAAGCCCTGCTGTGTCGCTTGATATCTCAAAGGCCTTTGACAGGGTCTGGCGTGTTAGTCTGTTGGGTAAGGTTCCCGCGTTCGGCATTCGTGCTGACTTTTGCAACTTGATTTCAGACTTCCTGAGTGGGCGATCGATCAGAGTGGTCATAGATGGCTGCTCATCGGATCATACGGCTATTGACGCCGGTGTTCCTCAGGGGTCTGTTCTTTCTGCGACTCTATTTTTGCTGCATATTAACGACCTGCTACAGCTTGGAGCTATTGGGTACGCAGATGACAGCACAGTCTCAGAAAGATACGTGTCCAGTGCAAGAGCCAGCACAGATGAAACATCCACTCTTAGAGAAGCCATGGTAGAGCGAATAAAGACCTTAAATCTCGTTTTCCAGTGGGGTGACGTCAATCTGGTCAAATTCAATGCAGTTTCAGTTATCTCCTACTTTCCGAGGTAAATCTGTACCAGTTACCGGCCGCCTAGAGCTTTTGGGCATGGAGTTGAGGTCTGATCTCAACTTCGACTCAACCATCGAGTCAAAAGCACAGACTGTAGCCAAGAAGCTAGGCATCCTAAATAAAGTGAGGCGATACTTCACATCTGGACAGCTTTTAAGTTTGCACAAAGCACAGATCCGTTCCTGTATGGAGTATTGCAGCCACTTATGGGATGGCTCAGCAAAATACCAACTTGCTGCACTGGACTCGGTGGAACTCAGAGCGAAAAGGCTTATAGGCGACGAAACGATGGTGTCTAGGCTTTACAGTCTGGCTCATCGGCGTAATGTTGCTTGCCTGTCGGTCTTCTACAGACTGTTCTTCGGAGCATGTGCGCAAGAGCACCACGACCTGATCCCCGATTCCCCTTTTATTACCGAACTACCAGACGTACTGCAGGGTACCATGCGTACTTGGTTGATATCCCGTCCAGTCGTACTCGGCGCTTCTCCTCCACTTGTATTATGTGCTCAACCAAAGTGTGGAACTCTGCCAGCGTCTGTGTTCCCTTTCACATATAACCCATCTGCCTTTACAGCAAGAATGAACAGGAATCATCTAGGCACGCTCATTCTACCATAGACTCATCATCAGGCGAATTCGAGGTCAAGAGCAGGCCCAATCAGTAATTAAAAAATAAAAATATTTGACATTTAAAGAAACCTTTTTACAGTCCGTTCAACCGATTCTGACTTCTATATTGCGTTGGAGGCAGGACAAATGGCAGATGCTGTAAACAGTTGGTATTGTAACCACTTTTTTGCTTTTAATGCCATCCTTATACCTACGGAATAGATGTCAAAATCGGTTGAACGGGCTGTAAAAAAGGTTTTTTTTAATGTCTAATGTTATTTCCAATGGAGTATAGTTTATCATTTATGACTTCGAGTCACAGTCCTATGGATATAATTCAGCACATGTAAGCAGGTACGCCCTTGAGGTAACGCTAGACTTCCTATCAGGTGAAAAATTGGCATGTTTGCTTACTTACTTAAAGATTAGCTAACTAATACTTACTTTTCATCTCCCTGGCTCTGCGTTTCTTCTTAGATACTTCTACCACTTCAGATTTAAACTCCATTAAAGGTACATCATCTTCTAAATCTGATTCAAAATAGTGTGGTGGTATATCTACTACATTTAGACAGCTATTGTCTAAATTTTCCGGTTCTTGCTCTGTAAATAAATAAAAACAGTCAACAGTATAACTTGTTTATTAATATCTAGCTGCTTCCCCCGGCTTCGCCAGCGTGGCTTTTAAAAAAAAATAAAAGTAGCCTAAGTTACTCCTTTATAAAATTAATTATAATAATTTTATTTAAAAAATTAAAATACATTATTTGTATAGACAACATATGATTATAAAAAGAATTCCACCCACCACGTCTGTCTTGAATATCTGATCGAGAGAAACTCAAACATTATTGAACGGATTTTCACACGGTTTTCACCAATGGACAGAGTGGTTCATGAGGAAGGTTTAGGTATAATTCATTAGAGTTTGTGTAAATTGGCTGAAATATGGCGATGACTGTTGAAGATGTAGGAAAAAGTCATGACGACTGGGAGCTTACTCAATAAACCCATCACACTAATATTATAAAGGCGAAAGTATGTGAGTGTGTGTGTATGTTTGTCTCTTCTTCATGCTCAAACGGCTGGACCAATTTTGATAAAATTTGGTATGGACGTAGCTGACACCCTGGATTTACACATAGGCTACTTTTTATCCCGATATTCCCACGGGATCGACACTTATGCGGGTGAAACCGCTAGTTGTTATATGAAAACAATGTATAAATGGAACATTTTCCGACAAGCACGCGGGCGCATCCGCGGACAAAAGCTAGTTAATAATAGTTTTATTGCTCAATATAATGTGGTTACCGTTAAGTTGAATTAACTAAACACTACCAAAAGTTTCAAGTAGTTCAAGACACTTTTGATCAATATAAAATAAATACAATACCTGTATTTTATTTATATTATTTATTATTATTTTATATTATCTTAATTCTATTTTAAATATCATAATTACTAGCTTTTGCCCGCAGCTCCGCCCGCGCAGATGTCGGTTATCGCGTAAGAAAGTAGCCTATGTCCAGGGGCGTTCCTTTCACTAAAGCCGAAAAGCCCGGCTTTCAATCAAAAGTGAGCCTATTAATAAAAAAAACTGCACCTGTAAACGAACTCAATGTCGCAAGAATTGATACGAATAATAACATTAAACTCTCCGCGTAGTACCGGCCACAAGAATAAAAACGTGGTACTGGCCGCGCGCTAGATACGTACTACGATGCAACGTTGCCAGAGTTACATACTCAAGGAATAATATTTAAATTCCTCGCCTCTTTCATCATGCACCGTTGCCAAACTATCTCCGATGCCGCAGTTGCGATCTCGCTCTAACGTTATAGCGCTAAGCAGGAGGCGAGATCGTATCGATGAATGAAGTATAGCTTTCTCGCTCACACAAGGTGGCTTCATATCGGGCTTCTAATGTCTCATTTTTTCGCAAAGAAATGTGTTAACGTCCTTGATAATATACTATGTACTCATTTTGCAAATGTTCGAATTTTTAAGCCCGGCTTTTGACTTTTTATGAATGAAACGAATCGTAGTAGGAGGTGGTAGGATAGTAGATCCTGAGTATGTGTGCGCGAGTCGCTGCGCAAAGCGTGAATTTGCATGATATAATTTCAAATTCATTGTTTTGAGCGGTTACTGACGCCGTTTATGTTTTGATTTTTTAAAATTTTCTGTGAGTTTAAGTGTTGTGATTAGTTTTTGCTGTAATTACCTTCTTTTTGAAGTGATGAAAAAGTTTCTTATCATTAAAATGAATTCGGAAACGCATGCAATTGTTCCTTGTGAAGGATTAAAGTGTGTATTGGTGTGCAATCGTTACTTGGAAAAAGGTAAATACTTTGAGTTTTACAGACAAATATAATCTCGCTGAATACATTATGCGTGTCGATCACAATCGCGCTGTTTTTCAAAGATTAGGTTGATGTTGTGTGTCATTTAGCACTTTAAGACCTTCCTTTCCGAGGTCACAATGAGTTTAAAATCTCATTCAATAGAGGCCATTTCTTAGGGCTTGTATCTTTGCTTTCTTTATACGACCTAGTCTTAGAGAAACATATGCAGCAACAAGATGGCAACAAACCGGAGCCCAGTTACTTAAACAAACGAATTAAATGTAAGCAATGTGTAGTTAGAAATCACAAATCAATCAATTATTTGTGCGCCATCTAGTAGCCGTATTGTAATATTTTTCCCATAACAACTGTTGCGAATTTGCGAGCGTTTCAAATATGAATTAGTACGACTCGAAGAGCTCTGTTGTGCCAATAATGATAATAGATGGCTCACGTATCATATTTTACACGATACTGATAACTTGTACATAAAATAGTTGTGATTTTTTAAAGGATCACCAGTAGGTACTCTTCGTATTTAAAATTTACCTATATTTAAGCATAACATCACGCCTGTATTCCCCGGAGGGTTAAGCAGAGGTATGCCTACCTAGCTACACCCACATTTTTCCAGTCATGTTTGGTTGTTAATTCATATTTAAATATTTAGGTCTATATCTATACCTTATCTAGCAACTAATACCACTGATATTTGTTTCATCAAATTTGTTGAAAAACATACATAGTGGTATTAGTTTTTGGAACAAAAGAATAGATCGCAATTACTTACAATTATGAAAAACGAATATTAGTCAGTTCTTTAACGGCTCAGTCGGTAGGCGCCACTTTGCCAGGCGATAGGGTAGGATGTGTTTTTTTATCCAAAATATATATTGGCTTGCCCTAATTTTGACCCCTAGGCACGCCACTGCCTATGTCCTCCATATCCCAGGCTATATCTCTGCCAAATTTCATGACGATCGGTTCAGCGGTTTAGGCGTGAAAACGTAACATACAGACAGACAGACAGAGTTACTTTCACATTTATAATATTAGTATCATCATCATTTCAGCCGAAAGACGTCCACTCCTGGAGATGGGCCTCACCCAAAAGGGGGGGATTTGCCATAATCGCCACGCTTGGCAGCCGGGATGGCGATCGCAGTTTGGTGTTAAAAATGCATAGAGAACGCTGCATTCTCTAGTAAATTCCTTAGTCGCCTCTTACGACATCTACGGGAAGAAATAGGATAGTGCTATTCTTTACGTCCGGCACAACACGGTACTCCGGCAATACACGGTAATATTAGTATGGATTGGTAATATTAGTATGGATTGATAATATTATTTATGTTCTAAAAAACATACCATCACTTTGATGTTCCTCCTTTGGCTCAATAATAACTTCTAGTCCCTCATAAACAGCTGGTAATTCTTCTTTGATAGCGATGCTTTCTGGTTGACATTCATCAACTATACTTATGTGCACTATTCGAGATTTAATAAACCCACCGTAAAACTCTAAGCGGTCTTGGTTTATTAAAGAATTGGGCTGTAATTAAAAAAATATTGTTTAAAGAAAATATGCCAGTGATTATAGTCTGGCGAGCACATATGTACTTTTTTCATTAGAATAAAGTCACTAAAAGGAGCTCCAGTGAGGACACTTAACTAGGTCCAATATACCCTGGACAGTCGGCCATGCTACCAACCTCACTGACCACTGTACAAGCTATTGTTGCATAGCTTGCGTTGTCATCAGAGTGGACTGCTATCAAATCCAAGATTCACAAAGAAGTTGCAGCAGTATTATGTGGAGTATTTAACATGTAATAATTGTAAACACCTACATTAGACAAAAGCTTACATATCATCAAATGTTCAACACTTGATGGTATCATAAGTGTTGAACAAGTAATATTTTTCCCATAACAACTGTTGCAAATTTTTGTGTGAAATATTAATTAACTCGACTCGAAGAGCTCTGTTGTGCCAATAATGTTATTAGATGGCTCACGTATCATATCTAAACCCAATACTGATATCTTGAAAATAAAATTGTTGTGATTTTGTAAAGGATTACCAGTAGGCTCTTCGTATTTAATTTACCTATATTTAAGCGTAACATCACGTCTGAATTACCCGGAGGGTTGGTTAAGCAGAGGTATACCTACCTAGCTACACCCACATTTTTCCAGTTGTGTTTTGTTTTTAATTCATATTTAATATTTATATATCTATACCTTACCTAGCAATTACTTACAATTATGAAATACGAATATTAGTCAGTTCTTTAACGACACAGTCTGTAGGCACCACTTTGCCAGGCGATATGGTAGGATGTGTTTTTTTATCCAAAATATATATTGCCTTGCCCTAATTTTGACCCCTAGGCATGCTACTGATCAAAGTCAAATCATTTATTTCAAATAGGTACATAAAAGGCACTTTTGAATGTCAAAAATTACAAAAATAATTAATTGATTCTAAACTCCATTTATTATAACATTAGACAAATAACTGTTCTCACCCTTTCGTTATTTCGATGTAAACGTTTAATAAACTCCGTTATTTCACGATAAATACAAAGCACTGTAATCTATTTACCATTTACATTAAAAAAATTACTCTAAAGAGCAGTAATTTCAACAATATTACAGAATAACTGTCATTATTTATCCGTTATTTGTCTAATGCTATAGTAAATAGAGTATATATTTTTATTTTTTTTTAAACTTTGCCCCACACTAGCAATTTCTCCTGTATCGTGGGTGCGTTTACAAACATTTAAACTCACATACACAAACAGCCAGACCCGGAAGAACTAATTGTAGGTCATACAAATATTTGTTTCGTGCGGGAATCGAACCCGCGACACGCAGCGCAGCAGTCAATCGCTTAACCACTGCGCCAACCGTGCCATCAAAAGATTCAAATGATCAAAGATTGGGCATGCCTTATCGATACGGGCAAGGCATTCCATAACCGCACTGCTTGAACTGTAAAAGATTTACCATAGAAACTGGTGGAATGTACCGGAATCTCTAGTCTCAAGTTTTCTGTCTACAAGTTTCATTCAGAAGTTGTATATCCCCTTCCAAAAGGTTGTGATATGTATGCTCTTGTGCTATACCTATTATGTCTATAATTCATGCCAAACCTATGGTTGTCATGAATTCTATACACAATAGGTATGAGCTTGAGAGAAATCACAATTGTATTGAAATTATAAAAATAAATGTCTGTTGTTCCCCACCTCATAATCCTCGTTCATCATCTGAGCAAACAGCTCTTCGGCTTCCAGACACTGTCTTAGTAAACGGCAGCATTGCTTTAGTTTAGTCCAGCAGAAGAAACAAGCAAGAATCGGTCTACTGTCTTCAGTTACAAACTGCAACAAATCTTGTCTTACACTGTTTTGTTTATATGAAGAAAATACTTCCAATCTTACATTAAATAATTGTAAAGCCAACAGTTGGTGATCAGTAATACTTTCTGTACACCACATACAGAGAAAGAAAAAAAAAAAAATATAGTTACCACCTAAGTACACATTATGGAAAAGCAATAAAGATATTGAGTATTGAGAACGCATGAGCATTGATTACCACATCTGCTCATGGCAGATTGATGACTTATATTTACTTTAAGTCCAGGTTTCCTTACATGTTTTTTTTTTACTTATATCAGTGATTTCCATTTAAAACCTATAATGTTGGTAATTATATTCTAACTCATTTTTACCCGCGGCTCCGCTCGCGTGGATGTCGGTTATCGCGTAAAAAGTAGCCAATGTTTTTCTCCATATCCCAGGGTATATCTCTACCAAATTTCATGACGATCGGTTCAGAAGTTTAAGCGTGAAAATAGACAGAGTTACTTTCGCGTTTTTAATATTATTATGGATTTATCAACTTACTGGAATATCAGTCAACTTCTCATAAAGTTCATGCAGGTTCCTGTTGACCACTACATACATTCGAACATTTTCCACTAAACATATTCTACACCTTGTCAGTTTTTCCATCTTTGAACTCAAACGATTTATTTAGTTCAGTTTAAAAAAAAAATAATAATGAAAAGCACTAGCGTACAAATAACTAGCGTGGCTTGTTTAATATTATTACTTCTAGTAATCTTCGAATGCGAAATAAAGCTATAGCATTTCTCTTTAGAGTCCAGCCGGTAGTACACTTTTAATTACACGATTACACAAATACAATCCAGCCTAAAATTAAAGAAACAACTGACATTTTGACAATTATCACAATAATGCACAGACCATAAAATAAAGTATTCAATAATGACTGTTACTAATAAGTGTTCTGTGACACATCTGTGGTTACGGTTATCTGGTGGCGGCGCCGCCACCAGATGGCGCACGGCAGTACCTTCTACTACCATACCATGAGCTAGAGATTGGCGATTGTTACTGATTCCATTATTAGAATGGTTTAGCAATTGATTGCTAGTTCGCAAATTCGAATAAAACCACTAGTTCATTCATTCACTTTGCAATACAAGAGTCAATACGAAATGGCGGGTACGGAAGAAGAAGCTAATGCTATGATCATAGATTTACATTTCTATGGCTATGATGATTGTTTATATTTCTGTCTCACTTACACTTGTTTCGTTTTTATTTTTATTCCCTCGTACAAGTTAGTCAGGTTTAACAATCAAAATAGTTTCTTATTCGGGCGCAATAAAAACTACGAATATTCAAATACAAAATAGTAATGTTCGTTAAGTGCGATCGTTTGTTAATTCAATTTGCCACGCGTTATTGAGTATTTTAACGTGACAACGTCTAATAAATCGATGAACGCCGGCTGCATGCACGAAAAAGAATGACTCATTGTCCCGTTACGCTCATTCATTCTATTATATTCTATTGTACGCTTAACGCTTGCGCCGCATCAATGTTTTGTTATGATGTTGTCACGTTAAACTATCGTCCGTAAACCAACTTTACAGACAACCAATTTTTTTCTCAGTACATTGAGTTTACTTTTAGATGAGGTTACGGATATTAAATATACTATCCAAACCTCATATTAAATATAAAAAATAAATAAACTAGTAGTAAAGTTTGAATCTGAAGGAATGAGACGACGCAATACGTTCTTATACTACTCGCTTTTTTTTTCATTTCGAATGACTTGTAAGGTTATTCGAATAATTTGAATGACTTCTACAATCGAATCATTCGAATAATGTCATTCACAATCGCCCATCTTTACCACGAGCCCGGCCGCGCCCTCGCCGCGCTTCCACTTCGCGCCGCGTGGGGTCCAATCGTTCTCCCAGACTCCCAGCGTTGTCACATCTACCAACTTTGTGGTAGACCCACCTATTTCACCTCCCATCTACCAACTTCGACCTCAAATCTACCTATTTTTCAAAATATTACGATTGATAACATTTTTAGGAACACAAAATTTGAGCCATGCATGTGTCTTATATTTGTAATGGAACGTTACCGTCTCATCGGATCGTGAGCGCGATAACGATGTCCCGTTAATCGTCATAGATGACGTCATGATATGCGCCATCTTGCGATAACGCCGACCTTAACCTTTATTATTATCACCGTGAGCGCTGTCAAACAATACTCAGCTGTCATAATCGTGTTATTCTAAATCGGAACGCAAATTATCGATGTGAGTGCTATGAGCGATAACGGTCTATATCGGAACGTAGCCATAGTCTCACAGGTCTCACTCTTGCAACACTGATTTGAACAGTCAAGTGTCTGTCTGTCATTGGTCTTTACTGTCAAGTAGCTTCTATTTGCATGTGTAGAAATATATCAACATCAAATAGAAAGTGTACCAGCTGAAACATCGCAGCTTTTATTAATCTTTGAACGGTTTTTAACAAGTAGATGGGTTTTAGGGACAAACTAAATCCTAAGAACTAAATGGACTATATAATTGAGTTCTATGTCTCTGGCTGCTGCCGTCTTACACGTTATTTACAAGCTTTTATTCGCATTCGAAGATTAATAAAACTCATAATAATAATAAACAAGCTTCGCCAGTTATTTGTTCGCCACAGTGTTTATCAATCATATAAATTTAAAGCTGAACTAAATAACTTTAAGCAATACATTTTGAGTCCAAAGATGGAAAAACTGTCAATGTGTAGAATATGTTTAGTGGAGAATGTACGAATGTATGTCGTGGTCAACAGGAGCTTGCATGAACTTTATGAGAAGCTGACTGATATTCCAGTAAGTTGATAAATAAGTACTAAATTACCAATATCATTATCTGCCTAGCTTCAACTATGTTGGGGTCAGCTTCCAGTCTAACCAGAAGCAGCTGAATACCTAATATAAATGAGACCATGAGAGCCAGGGTGACCTATAAAACTGCTCTAAATTTACTTCGGAAACAGTTTTTTTTAATAAAATTAGAATTGATAAAATACAGTTAGGCCACTCTGGCTCTCTGAGGCCAATAAAGCCAGAATAGCCTAAAATACTGCTCTAAAATTACCTCAGAAGCAGTTTTTCAAAATAAAATCAGTATTATTACCTTATTTCTAAAATAATATAGGGGCATTTCTCTGTAAGCTCGTACAGGTCCCATATAAATGCTGTCCTGGCATTTTTTTTTTACATTTATCAGAAAACCGCTTTCTATTTTGAAGGAAGTTAATTATTATTTTAGTTAGATAAGGAGGCCCACTGAATTTATATGTATTTTCCGAATTATTAGATATTTTTCAAAAACCTTTGACAGATATGACTCCTTTTCTCTCATTTCTTCTCTCTTTTGAGGGTAATTTTTTCTTCTTTCGTATCTTAGTCGCTTTGCTTCTCTTTTTCTGTAGCAATTCCTCTGTAGTGTTAGATCAGCCTGAGTAAAATAATTTGAGATTATAAACGAAATAATGCGAAGCAATGATACTTTGATGATTCTTACATTTAATAAAACAGACTAGTGGATAAGTTTACACAAACAATACATAAAAATTATAACCAATACGCAAAATACACAGTCCCCTGTTGTGTAGAACAGTCCCCAGCTGCATTTTCTGGCAGAGGACTGTTACCAGGGGACTGTGTATTTCGGTTAAATTTCACAATGTTTACAAAACTGATATAAAATTGTTTTTAAGAACCTACCAATCAATTTAGACTTAAATAATAAACCAATAAATGATATATAGAGATAATTAAAGTAATTAACGTGAATATTATTACTTACCAAAGGACTGTGTGTGGTAACGGTCCAAACGCGTGTTCACCTCACAAATGACGCTCTGACACTAAACAAAAAGGCGTCTGGCCGCCGCATCCGGCATGGTTGCCAACTTCACAACAATTGCGTTTGGACTCATGCAAAAAAATGTCTTTAAACATTACAGTTTTTTTTTTATGGTTTAAAATTTTTGGCAGGGGACTGTACATAAATTCTGGGGACAAAGTTTACAGGACTTTACTAAATAAATAAAATAGGTAATCAGACCTTGTTTTAAGACAATAATATAATTTATTTATTTTACTGTATGATATTATCTGCCAAATGTACTTAATTTCAATAACTTCTTCGTAAATCTCATTTCTAGGTGGGAATACAGTGATGGGGACAGCCAGGGGACTGTGTTTTTAGAGCTTCTATCACGTCTAGAAAAAAACTTAAAATAGTTACGGTTCTAAAAACAATGGATCCTTAAATTTTCGGGGTTAAAGTTTCATCAGAAGTGTTTTTTTTATTAATAATTAAATTACTTTTAGAAAATATTGGTCGGGACAGCCGATTACGAGCTTACAGAGAATTGCCCATAGGCACGTCAGAATAATCATTATTATTCTACAAAAACGGATACAAATACTCTTACAAAATCACACCAACACACCTTACACGACTACATCCCCCCATAAAACACACCCATCCCCCTCATACACCCCACCACATCACATCCCTCTCACCCCCCCCCCCCTTTTTACACACATACTCAGTACTCACCCATTCAATAAATCAGGTCATTATGGGTTCATTAACACACATAAATAAAGGTTTCTTTTGTAAACGAAGTAATCCCCTAGTTTAGGAGGCAAGGTTTTTCACTATTTGTGCAGCCTTTTCCAAAATTCAATGTAACCATGTGAAATGTTTTGGTGTTGTCATGCAAAGGTATTTTGTGCCAATAAACTTATTTTAATTTAATTTAATTTATTTTTTATTAATAAAATACAGTTAGGCCACTCTGGCGCTCATGGCCTCAAATATAAACAAAATAGTGTAAGACAAGATTTGTTGCAGTTTGTAACTGAAGACAGTAGACCGGTTCTTGCTTGTTTCTTCTGCTGCAATAAATTAAAGCAATGCTGCCGATTACTGAGACAATGTCTGGAAGCTGAAGAGCTGTTTGCTCAAATGATGAATGAAGATTATGAGGTGAAGTATTCTTCAATTTCTAATTTCAGTATGTGAGGTGTCTAATTTCAAACCCTGCTAAAATGATTTTTCTGGATATTGAGTTATTGATGAGTTTTAAATTCAATAAAATTTATTCACACTCCTTGTTGCACAACACATTTACACTAGTCTCCATTGGTCCGCCATTCTATTCCTAAGCTCACTTGGTGCAAAAGCAAGCGCTGTGATTGGTTGATTCCGTTGTAGAGGAATTCGAATTTTACCCATGACATTTATAGTGGATTTTGTTACCAAGTCTAAGGTTGGAGGCTCAATTTAGTACTGTTATAGAGGGATTTGCTCGGAAATGAGTTTGTCACTTAGTACGGAATTGAGAAAACTTTCAAAAGAGAGAAAAAGGTCGGTTTGAAGGTAAAATCGTTTTTAGCGGGGTTTGAAATTAGACACCTCATAATAGTGGAAGTGATTTTTTTCAAGCACATAGTTATGTCTAGATTTCATGTCAACCTTTTGTTTAATTTAGTTGCTTGCAATAAATTATTACATGTTAAATACTCCACATAATACTGCTACAACTTTTGAATGAAACTTGTAGACAGAAAACTTGAGACTAGAGATTCCGGTACATTCCACCAGTTTCTATGGTAAATCTTTTACAGTTCAAGCAGTGCGGTTATGGAATGCCTTGCCCATATCGATAAGGCATGCCCAATCTTTGATCTTTTGACGGCACGGTTGGCGCAGTGGTTAAGCGATTGACTGCTGCGCTGCGTGTCGCGGGTTCTATTCCCGCATGGAACAAATATTTGTATGATCTACAAGTAGTTGTTCTGGGGCTGGCTGTTTGTGTATGTGAGTTTAAATGTTTGTAAACGCACCCACGATACAGGAGAAATACCTAGTGTGGAGCAAAGTTTAAAAAAAAATCTTTGTAAATTTTTTTTACGAGTATTATGATTAAAAAATATTTTTTATTTTATATTTTTATCATAATTTCTTCTTTTGTTTTGTTATTTGCACTTGCTTCATATTATTATTTTTATTGTATATATTTATATAGATAAGTATTATGTATGTATGTATTTATTGTATATTAGGAAATGGTACACCACAAAATACCTGCAGTAATGTTTCTCCGTCCCCCTTAATCCATCCAAAGGTTGTCTTTAAAAGATCGCTATTAGCGATAAGACCACCCTTTGTGTCAAGTTTGTGATCACTGGCATATTTTCCTAATACTATTAATATCTGTTACAGCCCAATCGTCTAATAAACCAAGACCGCTTAGAGTTTTACGGTGGATTTGTCCAATCTCCAATAGAGTCCATATGTGTAGTTGATGGATGTCAAACAAAAAGTATTGCTATCAAAGAAGAATTACCAGCTGTTTGTGAGGGACTAGATGATATTATTGAGCCAAAGGAGGAAACTCAAAGTGATGGTATGTATTTAAGAACAAAAATAATATTATCAATAAATAATACGTTTTTAAACTGTCATAGTCACTAATATTATTATTAATACGAACGGGATATTTACCATGTTTATTATTTGTTGTGAGTTCCCTATATTTCGGCGCTGTTGCAAGTACCATGATCACGGATAAACTAAAGTCATTGCGGGTGGGTGTCTATGAGCAGACAAAACGGTCTACCCTCTTTCTTGTTCGTTTTTTGCACTCAGTACCGCTACCACTGTCACTCGCAACTCGATTCTGTTCCCGACACACGAAACTCACTGTGTCCGCTCGCGAACTTTTTTCGGCAGTGAGTTTCGTGTGTCGGGAACAGAATAAAATATATTTTTTGTTTTGTTATAACTTTATACTGACAGCATATTTTTTTACTCTATATTCAGCGGACTATTAACTAAATAGGTCTCGTTAGTGGTGGACATTTGGACCAAATTCGCCCATTGTCCTTTTACCTTTTCATAATATTATATTTATTAGTATAGATAGATAAAAATGGTTTGAACTACTTCAAAGTTTTCGTAGTGTTTAGTTTAATTAAAGTTAACGCTAGCCAAATTATATTGTGCAATAAAACTATCATTGTACACCTAAACATTGATTACGTTTTTGGGGCATGCAGTGCTAACCTATAAGAAATCCGCCGGCTCTTCCCCATAGGAAACGACTAATTGGAACCGTGCACCTAGCTTCTGGCGTTTCATAAGTGCCCATGTAGGTTTATGTGAAATAAAATATTTTGATTTTGAAATTGTTATATTAATAGTTTTTTAGTCTAACATAATTTTATCATTTTAAACATTGTAAACAATTGTTGGTTGGCCTTTAAAGAAAAATAAATAAATACAACATTCCTCATGAATTACTCCGTCCATTGGTGAAAGACGTATTTAAATCAGTTTGGTATTTTTTGAGTGTATCGCGTTCAGACAGACAGACGCGCCGGTTGGATTATGTTTTATTATTTTTTATAAACAAGTAATACTCTTGGCTGTTTTAGTTACTTCACAGCAAGAAGAACCGGAAAACTTCGACAATAGTTCTCTAAATGTCGCAGACATACCATTACATTATTCTGAATCAGATTTTGAATATGATGTACCTTTAATGGAGTTTAAAATTGAAGTGGAAGAGGAAGAAGTATCTAAGAAGAATCAAAGAGCCAGGGAAACGAAAAGTAAGTATTAGTTAATCTATAGGTAAGCAAAAGGCCAAATGGTTCACCTGTTATGAAGTAGTTAGCGTTACCTCAACGGCGTACCCGCTTACATGTGCAATGTTGAATTCTATCCATAGGACTTTAACTCGAAGTCACAAATGATGAACTGGCAGCATCGTAGTTAAATCAATAAACTGTTAACTTCTGATAACAATAACAAAACCATGGCCAGTAAGATGACCTGTCTCCTCAAGCAGCACGAATTCACGAGAATAACGTCTCTATCCGTCATTGCTTCATTTTTTATTGTTATTACCTGTTGTGGTATATTAATTTTATTCTAGGTACATCGTCTTCACATGTAATGATATAATTGATGTATACAAACTATTGTAAAACAGTTTCTAAGAGTAACGGTGGAGTTTCTTGCCCATTATTCTACACGCGAAACCTTTTGGAAGGGGCAACTAGAACCAATTTTATTTCCGTGTAAATTTTGACGTTCAAAAGAAAAGTGCCATTTATGTGCCTATTTGAAATAAATGCTTTGAATTTGACTTTGGATGCCCTGGGCACAATAGGATAATGGGGCCCCAATGACAGCGGAATGTTTTGTTAAAACAGGCAAAAAGAGTAAATACCTAAGCAAATTCTAGATTCATTCAACTGTTATTTTTATTTTATTTTTTGTCCCATAAAATGAATGATAACTATATATAATATAGGTAATCCGGAAAAGTAACTTTTAACATTCACATGTTAGGGTTTAATAGTAGATTGTTTTATAAGAGACTAGCTTTTGCCCGCGGCTTCGCCCGCGTGGATGTCGGTTAGCGCATAAAAAAGTACCCCATGTCCTTCTCCATATCCCAGGCTATATCTCAAATTTCTAACTTAATATTAATTTTAAAGTGATTCACTATGTGAATAGAAACCGAAACAAATGACAATGATTTAATATAATAAAAGTACTTATATAAAACCAAAATAAAAAATTTCACTCAAATTCTTAAAGCAATCAATTGTACCAAATTACAACACGAAATAAAAGTGCGACACCAATAATTTATTTTTAAAATAATTCACGGAAGTACCAACAATGTGAAAACAAAACGAATTAACCTCCGAAATGTCGCATGATACACCGTTTGTGCTGAGATAATGTGACGCTCGAAATGTCTAATGAACACCATTGGTGCATAACTTTTCTAAGGGTCACGTTCGCAATTGGACGAAATATTTGACATTTATTTGTACTTGCAACACAATCTGGCTGTAGAATTCGATTAATCGACTAATAATACTTAACTGGTATTAATACATTTTAGCGGGAACACCACTAAAGGAACGAAAAAAAAAAGAAAATAAAATACGTCTATGGTCGTGTGGCGGTGTGGCGAGACGCATAATGTAAACAAACATTTATCAAGGTTATACGAGCGTAAAGTAATGGATTCAATGAGAAAACGGTTTAATCATGGAAGAATCCTATACAGAATTAGTGAGAAATAAGTGTAGATTTCATATTGAGTGTTAGTTTATCGAAAAGTGATAAATATGTCAGTGAAAAAGTAACGAAAGATTTGGAATGCACAAATTTTGATCATATGGCCGCCGTGTTTAGTAATGTTTTTATGATAAATATTCTTGTTTATTGTTTAAAATACACATAAGTAGCTAGCTTATTTATCTACGAACATAATTTGGCTAATAGCTTCTGATATTATAGCGTATTGTTATCGTAATCGTATTTCTAAGAGTAAAATTCGGCATACAAATACCTACAAAAAGACAATATAATGGATATAGTATGTTATCCTTAAGAGATAGACATATGCCATCGCGGACTTTTCTGAAGATCTATATAAGATACACCATTCCACCATACATTATTTTGTTATATCTCAAAGGGTTTAGACAGCGTTTTTGTTGAAAGCTCCCAGACGGCTTATTTTTTTCCGACACCTCCAACAAATATCGTTAATTTATACAAAAATGCATACAAAAACTTGACAAATTATATACTAAAACCTTCCTCGAGAACCAAGCTATCCATTGGTGAAAACAGCATGAGAATAGGTGCAGTAGTTTTTGAGTTTATCGCGAACAGACAGACAGACAGACGCGGCGGAGGACTTTGTTTTATAATATGTAGTGATAGTGATGAAAGGGAGCGGGGGCGCCAATAGTTCGAGTGCTTAAACAGGTTCGTTCACCCGAGGTAAACACTCTGCTTTTCATTTCGAATATGAGGAAAGTAAATAAAGACCTGATTAGTTAGACAAATACATACGTTTACCTGATTAGTTAAATAAATACGTTTTAATTTTATGGCGAAATTTTTATTTTATTAAACATCGTTATTTTTTCATTTATTTACTATTTTCTAAAATACCATCTTGGGGCAACCTGTACGTAGCGCAGAGCTCATTTGCCGGCGTCACGGTTCATAACATTGCAGCAATGAAATTAAAACGAAAAAGAAATACAGAATGAGATACGCAAAAAGTACTATCGAGGAAAAGCATATCTAAGCACCGTAAAGACTATATTTGCTTGCAGCGCTCGGCCGCTATAGAAATTTATGTAAATGAAAAAAAAAAAAAAAAGGTGCGTTTTTTTCATTGGTAATAAAATATCAATGGGAACGTTCCTTCGGTCGTAGTTCCAGCTTGGGACAAGGTTTTTTTTTGATGAATTGGTTTTCTATGCTATCCGAAAAGTATAAAATTAGCATCTCAGTTGAGTACATTTCTCACAATTAGCAGTATTTGGCTGAGAGGCGGAATCCATACTAATATTATAAATGTAAAAGTAACTCTGTCTGCCTGTCTGTATGTTACGTTTTCACGCCTAAACCGCTGCACCGATCGTCATTAAATTTGGCAGAGATATAGCCTGGGATATGGAGAAGGACATAGGCTACTTTTTTACGCGATAACCGACATCCACGCGGGCGAAGCCGCGGGCAAAAGCTAGTATTTCCATAAAACTTTAAAAGCGCAAAACTCGATAAGCACCGGGCATATTGGCTTGTTTTAAATTAGCTCTAGTTATAACCCCTTTTCAAGGAATGCACCTAATTACCAACAACAAATTTGCAACTGACTGAATCCGAGAAATTAGTTGAAACAAAATGTAAAGGATAAAAACATTAAAATTAAAAACTCGACTCGACTTTTTTCGACCACTAGGAATAGAACAAAAGTTCTATTCCTAGTGGTCGAAAAAAGGTCAGACATCTGTGATCAACTAATCATTGTAACAGAGCCTACAAAAAACACGGACATCAAAAAAACTAAAACGACAAAAATATTACTGTTTCATTGGTCGACGCAAAACGGGGCGTTAACAGATGTGGTCATCGTGTTCACTGGATTTTGTTTTCAAATTGCGTAGTTATAGAATTCCTCGATAGTACATGAATTTAAGGAAAGAGATAGTCCTTCGTCGGCGATCGGCGCCGGCACGGCGCGGTGGCGAATCGCCCCCTCCCTTCCACCCGCTCCGCTACGTGCTTCTAACATTTCTAGGGGCCGGGCCTGTGTCCTTGGCCCACTAATAACTCACGCGCATCAATTACCTACGCCGTGTAAAGGTTTTGTGAATCTTCCGCGAAAAAAGACGCTTACGTACCTGTGGTTGTAAAGTATTTATTTTTGTGTAATTAGGATAGTGATTATAATAAGGTACTCCGACAAAGACGCTTTGATTTGTTTTCGTTAGATTTATCTAGTAGGTACCTACATCTTTTGCGATAAGGACGCTTTTATTTGTGAAAAAAAAAAAAAAAAAAGCGTTTATTCGTTGTTACATCCGTACTACAAAATATTTTACTTCTGCCAAACTGTAAAACAGTTTGTTGGCAGATGTAGCTCCCATATACAATTTTAATATTGATGTAACTATTTGTTAGTATTATATCAATAACAACTTTTACCTAAAACTAAACACACTTATTTTAAACAAAGGCTGACTATAAGCGTAAGTTAAAAACATTTTAAGTTGCGCAACAGAATTTAAATTCACAACGGTGAAGCCGCAAAAATCAGATAGTATGACATAAATTTAAACAACAACAAACAATCATAAACGGAATCTACACATCTCCAGTCATGAAGTTTTGACAAAAGGTGCTAAAAAGAAACTTCCCCATTTTGTTTTTAAAAGATACTTTCGTGGTACAGATATTTTCTAAATCGGAAGGTATGTCGTTAAAAATTGTTGGCACTAAGCAAGTAGTAGCAAGTAGTACTAAGCTTGTTATTAGTGCTTTGTGTAAAGTTTTGATCGTGATGCAAATACACATCCGAACTACATGGCAGCCGAATATGCGGACATGATCCTAAGTTACGAAGAAGCCCATCAAAATTGCGATAAGGATGTATCGCGAGATATGGCAATTCGTGACAATACCCTACAACACCCCACACACGCCCCCCCTCACACTATTGTAGGAGCTCTTCAGCGCATTCGGGAAAACCGGCCAATAGATCCTAGGTCTCAACCTCAACACCCAGATCGACCGCCTAGTGACCGCATATACGGCAAATTGCAACGCAATCGCATGAAAATGTGCTAGTTTTAGTAATTTGTGATTTAGTAAATATGATTTTCTCAATAACGATCTAAGTAGCTTTGATCGATGTCTATAAAAAAAATAATGACCTGCCATACATGTGGGTTGGTAACGTATAGTCATTATAACATGATGCGTTGGAATTTTACTTAGATTGTTTTTGTGATATTAATGTTTTAACTACAAAGAGTGTTTTGGTATACATAACTCATTCTCGCCCATAGTGTAGGTTGGATCCTTTCCGTTTAACTACGTCCAATTCTTCCTTTTCGGTCCTAGTGTGAATCATGCAAACACGCTATTATTTTGTTTCGTTTGCATGTCAATCTTCTTCCAACATTGTACTTATCAGATTTTTATTCACAGGGGAGATTGTTGCGAAGAAACCAAAACTAGAAGATGCAATAACAGCCGAGCAAATGAAAATAGAAAAATTACCCTCGAAAGTTATGCAAACAACTCAAAAATGTACGTCCAAACTGGGCACTTATGTCAAAGAACCTTACAAATGTGATCAGCGTAGTTTTAATCAAGTAAAAAATATGATACAACATACTCGTACAGAAATTGGTGAAAAACCTTACAAGTGTGATGTATGTCAGCGTAGTTTTAGCTTAAAGGCTGTTTTAACAAAACATATTCGAGTACACACTGGTGAAAAACCTTATAAGTGTTATGTATGTCAACGTGGTTTTAGTCAACAGGGTCATTTAACAAACCATATTCGTACACACACTGGTGAAAAACCTTATAAGTGTGATGTATGTCAATATAGTTTTAGCTTAAAGGCTGTTTTAAAAAAACATATTCGAATACACACTGGTGAAAAACCTTACAAGTGTGATGTTTGTCAACGTAGTTTTAGTCAAAAGGGGGATTTAACAAAACATATTCGTATACACACTGGTGAAAAACCTTACAAGTGTGATGTATGTCAGCGTAGTTTTAGTCGGAATAGTGATTTAATAAGACATATTCGAATACACACTGGTGAAAAACCTTGTTAGTATGATGTACGGTAACGTATATTACGACTGTAGTGACAGTACCTGTCACCAGAAAAACACATACCACCGAACCAGTTACCTTACCTTTTGACAGTCCGCAAGAAACAATGAAGCAATGATCTTGAAAAAGACGAGTACGTAACTGCATCTACCGGATAGTAAACACGGTTTGTACGCGCATGCAGAGCAAGCAGAAGCACCGGCACCCTCCGTATCTTCACTTCACACTTCGGGATCACGCAGATGGACGCGTAGACACATATGACGCTGACGAAACACGCGTTCCGCGTATAGGCAGGCAGTCTTCTGGGTCTCCAGTCTTCACTCGACGACGGCGCCCGGTGAAAAGGACCGCGCTCTTGGATGTCGCTACGCCCTTGCGGGGGCGTGGCCTTTGGAACCGGAGCGTAGCTCCCTGTCAGTGGAGGGGTCGCGGTGACCCATTAATATGGGCCCCTCCTCTGGTCAGCCTCGGACGGCTTGCGGCTGTTGAGCCCGCGAACAATCGCGTGCTCTGCGATAGGTTTTCTGTAGTCGCGCCGCGACACTATAGCACAGTGTCGCCTTTCGCGACATCTCGGCGGTCTGTCCCCGCCAGGTGAGACCCCCAGTTACCTGGGGGAGGCCCGACGAAGACGTCCAGCGACGAGATAGCGACTTTAAGGCGCTTCTACAGGTCAGTGTAGCCTATACCCGGCCCACTTATCAGAGCTAGCCAAACCATGACCCGGGTAATAGGCGGAGTATGAGTGTGAGAGCGGCATCGGCGCGTAGGACCGCGCTCGGCGTGCGACTCCTATATATGCCTTCACGACGAATAGTGCCATGTGCAACGCAGCTCCTCGCGCCCCGCGCTACAGTGCATCGCTATTGGTCAATTGATTGTAAATAGTAACAGGCTAGTGCCTAAGTGTATCAGTATTAATGTATATAAAATTAGAGTGTTTTGGAAAATCAACAGTTCAGTCAAAGTCTAACTTCTTAGTTTCATTTACGACAATAAGAGAACCTATTATACACGCTACATTAATAGGTGACCATCGCCTAAAGACCTAAATTTCGTAGGAAACACGCTTTTATCAGTATCAACAGCTGCAGAAAGCTCATTAATAACACTGCGTTACACGATTTTGGTACTCTCTTAACTGTTAGCTGGAATGAATAGGTAACGAGTCATAGATTAAATATTCCAAACATATGTGGTATTCATCACGTCTAGTTTTCGAGTTACATGTCAATTTTCATTTCTACTACCCTCACTTTAGGCGTAAAGAAACAGTTACCGTTTTCGATGTATTTTTCTTTTTTATTGTTTTGTTCAGTAATCGTTTCTATTTGATAACGTCGACATCTTTGTACATATTTATTTGAAAATCCAATATGAATACTGGACTATGTGGTCGTCGCAACTGCTTAAATGCACCAAATAAGTTTTGTTACGTTTGCGGACAGTATAATGTAAAATAACAAACAAAAAATGTTTCCGAAAAGTGAGAAGTGCATATTTTTCTCTATTTTGGACATGCTATTAATCAAGATAAACCATGGATACCAAAGTTGTTTTGTGTTTCGTGCTATGCTACTCTCATATCTTGATTAAATGGGAACAAGACGTCAATGCCATTTGCCGTAGGTACACTCACCTGCAAAATTGCATGGATACCTTAGTGTCTATTTTTCAGTGAACGTTTGAGTTCAAATTTTAGAAAATAGAACTAGCTTTCGCTTTTCGCTTCACCCGATTTTGTTTCTGTACTGTCCATGGATTTTTGCAGTCGACCGTACCAGCTTTATGGCGCGAACCCAGTTATCATTTTAATGATTGCTACTTTTGCATGACTAACATACGTGGTTTTACAAAGAAAATCAAGCACAACAACAAGTATCCTGACGTTCCTTCAATGTCGAAACCAGTACCTCACAGTGAAGAAATGCCGCCTCCTTGACCTCCCTATAACTTAACTTGGTGCCTGGTTATCACTGAAAGCAGTTATAAAAGGGTTTTTAGGAAACCACAGAGCCGAAAATGCGGAACAGCTAGTGAACGACATCTTAAAAGCATACGAAAAGTTGGGTTGCAGAATGTCATTAAAAATTCACTTTCTTCATTCTCATTTTTCTTTCTTTCCATCTAATCTTGGTGCGGTCAGTGATGTGGGTGAGAGGTTCCACCAGGTTGTAAAGAAGCTTGAAGAACGATTTCAAGGCCGTTGGGACATAACTATGCTAGGTGATTACTGTTGGTGATTAAAACGAGAAGATCATTCAGAGCACAAAAGAAAAAGTTAGTTTCACTATATTTTGTGTCAAAATTTTATAAGACTAATTTTTTTGAGTTATATTTACCTAAATTATAAAATTAAACTTGATTAATGTAAAAAATTCTGGTTGATTTTATTAGAGCAAAGCACAGCAAAGGAGCAAAGGTGGAACTCTGCCTGCGTCTGTGTTTCCGAACGCATACAACCCTAATCTATTCAAAGTGAGAGTGAACAGGCTTCTTCTGGGTAAGCTCACTCCATCGCACAGTGGAACGAATGTATGGGAGCGGTTGGACGTAGACATGTCCGAAAAAAAAGAGTAAAATTATGCCAAACTAATGATGCCATCTTATTCGATTACTTAATGCCTTCATAACTTGTGGTGATGAATTTCTTCATAACTCCCATATTTCGGGAGTAATTTGAGAAAATGTGAAATTTTACTATGAAAATGAGTGTATCGAGCTCTCTCCCTCCTGATTCCGGGCTTGTTTCAAGTAGCGGTCTCTAATATCATAATGCTAATACTAAGAGCTATATTTAATACTAAGACACATAGTGCGCCAAATGTGCACTTTCTGGGATAAAGAGTGATGTTTATTTTATAACACAATTTTTTTATTTTTTGTTTATTTTGTTGATTAAAACCGTTTTTCTAAAGGTTTACCTTATTACAATAACATTTCTGAGCAGCCAATTAGAGAAGATATAAGCTAATTAGGATATATAATTAGGGACTTAAGGTTTACATATAAAACTGATGCACTGATAAGAACATTGCTATTATTTAATTACTAAATGGCTCTTAATACACTAATTTAGCATGCATCATTTACTAATTATCACAATAACTAATTACCTTGCAATATTTAACAAAGGATACCTGGGATACCTGGATTTTATATAAATAGGTCACTATTAGTAACTTTAAAATCAGTGTTGATTTACACCTCGTTGTATCCAAGCTAATCTCGCAATGTATTTTCCAAATTTTAATACAAATCTTGATATTCACGTTGCTTTATGCGCACGCGCACATAAAGATTTACGCGACTTTAACTATTTGTTCAGTGTTTTAAAAGATAACAGTTGTGTTCAGTTATGTGAAAGTGCTGAAACAAGTTTAAAAGACTGGTGTCGTCGATTTTGCTACCGCATTTATGCAAAATGGACACAGTCTGGAAGAAGCACAGATAAGTTTCGGAAGAAACATGAGATTTGGCTACAGGCTGCAATTCAATGGCCGGAATTACAGAATGAAAATATGGAACCTTCTACAGAAAATATAAGTGACGTCATCGAGCCCATAATTTCTCCTGCTAAATCTGATGCTTCAACTTGTACACATCCTAGTCCTCGTAAATCTTTTGAGGACCTTAGTAACCGGCAAAAAAGAAGACGCACTGAAGATAGTCTTTCATGCAGCAGTAGCAGCGCTGAAATTATGTTTTCGGCCGAAAGGGCGCTTCAAAAGGCAGGACAAAGCGATACAGCTTATGTTATGAAATACTTGACGGAGAATCCAGAAGAGGCCTCAAAAATCAAAGCCTTCATTGAAGGTAAATCAATTCAGGTACGGGAAATATCCCCTTTGAAGGCATTGGCTCTTTATGTATCGATGAACTTATCGAAATGGCGCTATAACACTCTTCGGGATTTCAACACTCAAGAAGGAGCTCTTCAATACCCGAGTTACTACATGTTGGTTAAAGAAAAAATTAAGTGCTATCCGGCCAAAGAAGATCTCACAGTTACAGAGAGCTCTGCAAAAATCAAATTACAAGCCTTGATGGATTTAACCTCAAGAAGACTTATTAGGTCGTTAGAAACCCCTGTTGATCCCAATCAACAGCTCGTATTGACCAGCAAATGGGGTTTTGACGGATCATCTAGCCAAAGCATTTATCATCAAAGGACGAGTGAAGATGAGCAAATCGATCTTGCTAGTAATTTTATGATTAGTCTTGTACCACTGCGGCTCGTCTCAAAAGGTGTAACAATTTGGGAAAACGAGCGACCATCTTCCACTTCATTTTGCCGGCCAATATTGTTTAAGTTTATAAAGGAAACCAAAGAAAATGTGCAGAGAGAGATGGCTGAAATCGAAGCAGAGATTGAAGCCTTAACTCCATCCACCATCACTGATGGAATTAGTGTCAAACACCAACTGCTGTTGACAATGATTGATGGTAAAATTCATTCCATTATATCCAATACAGCAGCTTCAGTGTGTGACATATGCAAGGCTTGTCCTAAAGAAATGAATAATTTAGAGTTAATCAAAGATAAACACGCAAACGAGGACATGTATAAATATAGCTTAAGCACCCTTCACGCTTGGATTCGCTCAATGGAATGCTTATTACACATTTCCTACAAATTAGACATAAAATCATGGCAAGTAAGGGGTGATATAGCAAAAAGGCAAGTTGATGACAGGAAGAAAAGAGTTCAAGAGGCTGTAAGAAGAGAAACGGGCTTACTTCTCGATGTTGTGAAACAAGGCAGTGGATCCACCAACAATGGCAACTCGGCAAGGAGATTTTTTGAAAACTACACTAAATCTGCTGAACTGACCGGAATAGATGCTATGCTTTTAAGAAAAATCTGTGTGATCTTGCAGTGTATTTCATCAGGAGAGAAGATCAACGTAACTAAATTCCGAGAGTTCTGCTTTGATACTGCTAAGCTTTACGTGGAGTTATACCCATGGTATTATATGCCTTCTTCACTTCATAAAATTTTAATGCATGGGCCAGACATAGTTCAGAACATGTCAATTGTGCCCATTGGTTTTCTATCCGAAGAGGCATCTGAGGCTAGAAATAAAGATTTTAGAAAATATAGAGAGGGGCATTCTCGAAAGCATAGCAGTATCTCATGCAATGAAGATATTATGCACAATCTTTTACTGTCTTCTGATCCACTTGTTACAAGTATCCGTCCAAAAGGAAATAAGTTTGTAAAAAAATCTTCTTTTAAGGAATTTTATGAGCTTACGGATTCTGAGAAAAGTGATATCGAATTTGTTAACATAAATGATTTAGCGGACATCGATTCTGAATTTGAATTAATTGATGATGATGATGATGACGAAGATAATTAAATGATGTTATTGTTTTAAAATGTGTAACTTAGTAAATTAGAGCTTACATCTTAATTATTTATTGTACTTTTAATGAAACTAGGTAATTTATTATCAACTTACTTAAAAGTCATACTCTCATCAGTTCTTGTGAATATTTTTGTTAATATATATTTCTGTATATATATAATATATTTATAGACCTCTTAATAAGTCTGTCTGCGGTTTAAAGTAAATACAAATGGGGAAAAAACGTTTTTTTTTTTAAATTTTCATTTCCTTTTATCCCAGAAAGTGCACATTTGGCGCACTATGTGTCTTAGTATTAAATATAGCTCTTAGTAATAGCATTACGATATTAGAGACCGCTACTTGAAACAAGCCCGGAATCAGGAGGGAGAGAGCTCGATACACTCATTTTCATAGTAAAATTTCACATTTTCTCAAATTACTCCCGAAATATGGGAGTTATGAAGAAATTCATCACCACAATTTATGAAGGCATTAAGTAATCGAATAAGATGGCATCATTAGTTTGTCATAATTTTACTCTTATTTTTCGGACATGTCTACGTCCAACCGCTCCCATACATTCGTTCCACTGTGCATCGTAGACTTTGTCTCTGTCATCCAGACCTAGACTAAAGTCAAGAGCAAACTCATAGTAGAATTAAAAAAAAAAAATAGATTTCTTTAAAATATGTTTTGGTCTTTTAATTTTTAATATAATTTGGCACATTCTCACGGAAGAAAAATGAGACGTGATGAAAAGAAAATTTGTATGTATGTTTAATAAACGATATGTATAAATAAAAAACATGACATTTCAAAGCGGGTACTCAATTTTTTTTTTTAATTTGTAATGCAGTGTAATTAATGATAATTTGGATGTCGAAGCCGATACCGAAAAAGAGAACTTGGCTTTTGTAG
The DNA here is from genome assembly GCA_947523025.1 of Dryobota labecula. NCBI lineage: Eukaryota > Metazoa > Arthropoda > Insecta > Lepidoptera > Noctuidae > Dryobota > Dryobota labecula. The sequence goes on from OX383314.1 coordinate 6,743,664, forward strand.
ATATGAATCTATTCGACGGTTCAGAAAGTGACTCTGAGTAACCGTTTCACTGAACAGCGCTTCACAATAACTTCATTTCATAAAACATCAATATTTTTTGTATTCTTTCAAGTGGATTAAGCCTCCTGGGGACATCACTATAAAAACGCGGCTCACCTCGTTAGGTGGTGTGGAAGAAAGGACATAAAATTGTAGTTAGTTACTTTTAAATGACGTGCTTGCTTGAAATATTTTAATTCAAACTCGAAAGCATTTATTACAGGCACTTTTGAATTGTCAAGGGCTCGGTCAGTCAGAAAGATGTAGCTAGTTACCAATTCCAACGCGTAGTAGGTTCCTATGGGGAAGAATGGACAAGAAACTCCACGGACACTCTTTTAAAAACAAAATATTGTGACAAAATATGGGTTACATCATTCATATTGAAATTATACATGTGAGAACAATGTAGAAAGACGTGCACAATAGAAGCGTCCGTAATAAAAACAATTCAAAAATTAAAATAAGCCGTGGCAGCTAAGAGATGACCCGTCCCAACTGACGGCGCCCGTTCACGAACATGACGCATGGATCAGCACCATTTAGCTCAACCATTTTGAAGGGAACTTAGGATCGCATACATCGGTCCACTAGCGCCACTTGAAAAATATTATCTCGTGACTGAGAAGGAATTATGAAAAACGGCTCAACAGCGACGAGATACGAAGCAACAAAATTCATTCTAAACAAAAACAGCCACATTCCTCTAGATCGTATTTTGTTGCTTCGTGTCTCAATATTAAACTTTATAAAAGGTATTAGAACATTGTAGACACACTTACCGAGGTCGCTATTGAGCCGTTTTTCATAATTCCTTCTCAGTCACGAGATATTTTTTTTAAAGAGTGGCTCTACTGGACCCTTGTACGCCCTCTCAATGATCCACCACCAGCGAGACATTTGAGTGAGCATGACATACTCTCAGCCGTCAGGGCACATTCAAGCCAATGAAAGATATATTAACCGGTAAATGGAAGCTCTATAATACACACAGCTCCATTAAGGTGTCTGCACACAGCGGGCGTGGCGCGGCGGGACGGGTCGCCGGCGCGACGCTGAGCAGCTGTAATGTACTAGATATTACGGAGGACGCCACACAGAGCGTCGCGTCACGTCGCGTCGAGCCGGACGGCTCTGTGTGGCGTCCTCCGTAATATCTAGTACATTACAACTGCTCAGCGTCGCGTCGGCGCCCCGCCACGCCCGGTCCCGCCGCGCCGCGCCCGCTGTGTGCAGACACCTTTAAGTCCTTACCCCCGCAAAAGACATGTGGGATCAAATCCGTGATAGGCCCAAGTTGGTTTTTGTATTTTGCAAAAACATGTAATTACAATTAATGTATTGCTTTAGTGAATAAATAAGTATTTTCTGTTTTAAATATTGTTTTTATTCAATAAAAAGTTAATACTTTTATTAATGCATAATGACAAGCAATAATAAGGTTAACATTTACGATACACAACGTTTAAGTAGTCCGGAGGTTTCAAGACCGCTTGCCGTGCATAATATTGGAGGTTCGCATCCTACGCACAACATGACATGTGTTTTCTGTCATGCAGTATGCATTTTTTTATATACAGTATTTTTCTATTTTATTTTAGTAATATATGGAAAGAATTTAAAAATCAAAAAAATAAATAATATTTATTATTGCTATTATTAAACAAAATTTTGATCTTATTTTACTAAAAAATATATATTGTAAAGATAATAATTTATATTATCTTTACAATCTTTTTATTTATATTTTCTTTTATATATTTTTTTTCTTTTTGTAAATTTTCTGTTTGTTTTTATTTTTATTGGAAAAGATTTGATAATATACAGTTATCATTAGACATTACATATTTTGCCAACTGACACAAACGAGTCCCTAGACAACGTTGTAGTTATAATTTCAGGGTATTGATTAATTTTATAAAAAAAACGTAAGTAAGTAAAATTTATGGATACCCTCAAATGATAGCATCTATCGATTAGACAGAGACCTAAAGATAAACTACTTGGACGATAGTGCATAACAATTTCATCGCAATTCACATGGGCTCGAGGGCTAGTTTGTTAAACTGGCCAGTATGAGCATAACTAAATTCGGTAAATCGATGGTTCGAATCCAAGTCGAACTTAGTAAACTCTTTTTGAATTATTCTTTAGATTATTCGTAACGAATTCAATATTGTAGCAGTGTAACATTTTAAAACTTGAGGGGTTAGCACATAATGACGCCTACTGTACTCACACTTAGGCCGCTTTCCGAATTGGCTATAATCGCTCACAGCGCTCACATCGTCTCACATGCGTTCCGATTTAGATATTACGAATAAGACAGCCGAGGGCTGTCAACAAGTAGGAACGCTCGTGAACGCGCTCACGGTGCTCACGCAATGTCAAAACGATATTAGAGTATTTCTCTGTGTATACACCAAAAATTTGTTCTTCTTAGGTTAGGTAGCAACTGTAGCCAGAAGAACAATTTTGAAAATGCCACGATACGATAAGATACGACTCAAAACAAAACAGCACACTGTCATTATTGACAGCGCTCACGGCGATATTAGTAAAGGGCATGGTCGGCGTTATCGCAAGATGGCGAATGTCATGACGTCATCTATGACGTTTCACGGGACATCGTTATCACGCTCACGCTAATTCGGTACGGGTTTTAGCACGCGAATATCGATATTATCGCAACTCGGAACGCAGGGCTATGCTATGCAGTTATATAATGCAAGGAGACAGCTCCAATAATATTTTCAAATGCTAATCAATTGGTTTATGTGCCCTTGTGGAGCAGGACCAGCATTAAGCCAAGCATTTTTGTTAGCGATGTAATCCCCCTACTTATAATATGCTTGGCTGAATAGTTTCCGTTATATAAAATGTTTATAATTTTGTTTCATTCAATTGAGAGTGCCTATTTGGGCAGGTATTTTATTGTAATATTTTAAACAGTACCCCATTAAAGGACACTTTAGCCAGTCTTATACCTGATTGAACTAATTGGGCCCTATTTCTACTACTATAATTGTGTCTTTCACCTCTTTTACTGAAATTATTTAAATTTTTCCTTGAATATGCTCAGCGGTTCCCGGGTGGTTATCCAAGAATGGTTGTAGTAACTGATGATGTCTTCTTCGTAACAATGAATAATAATTACAACATAATTATGCAGTTTCTTCTTTGTACTTCCATTTTGACAGAAGTTATAGAAAGTCCGAAATGAGATAGCCAAGGTCACATAAATTGAGAATCACAGAAAGTCCGATAGGAGATAGTCACAGTCAGTCACATTTTTTTTTATGGTGGACATTTGGACCAAATTCGCCCATTGTCGTTTTTCCTTTTTATAATATTATATTTATTAGCATAGATTGATCAAGAATGGTTTAAGTCATCTGTATGCGGCGCGGCTTGCCAGATGTTGACGTTTCGCTCGCGCGTTGGGGTAGCGGTTAAACTACTTCAAAGTTATGGTTGTGTTTAGTTTAATTAAAGTTAACGGTAGCCAAATTATATTGTGCAATAAAACTATCATTGTACACCTAAACATTCCTCATGAATGACTCCGTCCATTGGTGAAAACCGTATTGAAATCCGTTTGGTAGTTTTTAGTTTATCGCGTTCAGTCAGACACACGAGTCGGGTGGAATATATTTGATTATTTATGTTAAACAAGTAACACTCTTGGCTGTTTTAGTTACTTCAGAGCAAGAACCGGAAAACTTCGACAATAGTTCTCTAAATGTCGCAGACATACCATTACATTATTCTGAATCAGATTTTGAATATGATGTACCTTTACTGGAGTTTAAAATTGAAGTCGAAGAAGAAGAAGTATCTAAGAAGAATCAAAGAGCCAGGGAAATGAAAAGTAAGTATTAGTTAATCTATAGGTAAGCAAAAAGGCCAATGGTTCACCTATTATGAAGCAGTTAGCGTTACCTCAATGGCGTACCCGCTTACATGTGCAATGTTGAATTCTATCCATAGGACTTTAACTCGAAGTCACAAATGATGAACTGGCAGCATCGTAGTTAAATCAATAAACTGTTAACTTCTGATAACAATAACAAAACCATGGCCAGCAAGGTGACCTCTGAAGAGTCTCCACAAGCAGCACGAATTCACGAGAATAACGCTAAGCAGTGCCGTCTTTAATCTATTGGGGGCCCTGGGCACATTAGGATAATGGGGCCCCAGTGACAGCGGACTGTTTTGTTAAAACAGGCAAAAAGAGTAAATAAACAAAATTCTAGATTCATTCAACTGTTATTTTTTAGTGTACGACTAAATGCCGACAGACTGAACACCGACAAGACTACTTCGACGGGACTCTTCGCCGACAGGGCTAAAGAACGCTCTAGTCTAGGTGGCTGTGTGATATCTATAGTCCATTTCAAAAGTATCTGATGAAAATGTAAACAAATGGATCAGAAAACGTACCTGTGGATGCCAATTTGTGATGCCACTTACTTTTAATTATTTTAATTATTAAAAATATATGTATATATTTATTTTTAATTTTTTAATAATATTTTTTTTTAATTGAGTTTGGTATTTAAAAATAATCAAATCGAAGCACGATTTGATTATTTTTAAATACCAAACTACCTACCACCTACCAACCCTATCCACCTATCCGCCTATCTACCTACTTAAAACCCGAAATTCTAATTTTAAATCACCATAAAGATGTTTTTATTTGATGTTTGAGGTTAGTTTATAAACTTAATTTTCGTCGCTTATGTTTGAATTCAAATTTTATCATTTCATAAATAAGTAAGCATACTTATGATTTCTTGAATAACCTTGCTAATTTGCCTCCACCACTTCTTCATTCAGATATAATATTATATACATAATTCAGATGAGTTAATAATTCCCTTGAATAGGGTTTGTTTAAACGTTGGTCAGATAATTTTGGAACAGACCATAAGTCCATGTTAGTACAATTTTGTTATTCATGTCTCTGGTGATTTAGTGTATTATTCAATGTTACCAGAAATTCTTCTTTTTCGGTCCAACTGTGAATCATGCAAAGCGCTATTATTTTGATTCGTGTGCATGTCAATCTTCTTCCAACATTGTACTTATCAGTATTTTATTCACAGGGGAGAGTGTTGCGAAGAAACCAAAACTAGACACACGAAGAACAAAACTAGAAGATGCAATAACAGCCGAGCAAACGAAAATAGAAAAATTACCCTCGAAAGTTATGCAGACTACTCAAAAATGTACGTCTAAACCTGGCACTTATGTCAAAGAACCTTACAAATGTGATCAGCATAGTTTTAATCAAGTAAAAAATATGATACAACATACTCGTACAGAAATTGGTGAAAAACCTTACAAGTGTGATGTATGTCAACGTAGTTTTAGTCAACAGAGTCATTTAATAAACCATATTCGTATACACACTGGTGAAAAACCTTATAAATGTTATGATTGTCAACGCAGTTTTAGTCAACAGAGTCATTTAACAAACCATATTCGTATACACACTGGTGAAAAACCTTATAAGTGTTATGTATGTCAACGCAGTTTTAGTCAACATGGTCATTTAACAAACCATATACGTATACACACTGGTGAAAAGCCTCATATGTGTTATGTATGTCAACGCAGTTTTACTCAACCGAGTCATTTAACAAAACATATTCTTATACACACTCGTGAAAAACCTTACAAGTGTGATGTATGTCAGCGTAGTTTTAGTCGAAATTATGATTTAACAAGACATATTCGAATACACACTGGCGAAAAACCTTGTTAGTATGATGTATGGTAACGTATATTACGACTATAGTGACAGTACCTGTCACCAGAAAAACACATACCACCGAACCAGTTACCTTACCACGTTTTTGACAATCCGCAAGAAACAATGAAGCAATGATCTTGAAAAAGACGAGTACGTAACTGCATCTACCGGATAGTAAACACGGTTTGTACGCGCATGCAGAGCAAGCAGAAGCACCGGCACCCTCCGTATCTTCACTTCACACTTCGGGACCACGCAGATGGACACGTGGGCCAATTCTCTTGTATACCGTACTAAACTATCACTAAAATTCCTTACTTTTGGTTATGAGAATCTTAAAGCTATTCTGCAAACAAAATTCTCTAAATTTAAAAATAAGTTTGACAACTAAATTGAATTTGACAATCGCGTAATCGTCACTCCACGTGGTTTTTTTTTTTTCTTTTGGCTTCGCAACGTCGTACTTGTTTGCCCTACCCCATGATTTTTTTAGAGCCAGAGGCGCTCTGGGCAGCCTCAACGTGTTTTTTAAAGAATTTTTCACTTTTTGTATGGAAAAAATAAAAAATAAAAAATTTCGAGATATAAACAAAAGAAAAAAAAATATATATACAGTAGGTACTGTTTATGCACCAGAAGTCGAGGTGTTGGTGTGAATTTTAGTTCATGACAACTAATTTTATTCCACACCTTTTTAATCGCGATTAAAAATAGTCCGATTCATTTAGAAAATCTAAATTTTAATTTAAAAAACGTCAAATTCAGAATAGCAAATTTTCCATTTTCACTAAAACTCAGTACCATCTTAGTGCTGTCAAACTAAAATATAGTTGTGTCACTCTAGTCAATTTCAGAATAGGAAATCGTCGTTTGACAGGAATACACAAAATTTTGGTAATTTTTAGTCTAGTTTAGAGAATTTTGTGACAAGAGAATCGGCACTACGATAAAAATACAGTTCCGAATGTGACGGCAGACCGCAAACATCAGGCGGTAACCGCAATCACAGACCGCAGCAACACTACTGGTTTCTATGTAACTGTATGAAAACGCTTCTGTAGATGGCGACAGTACCGTCTGCTAGTATGATCAAGCGGACGACTGCAGACGCCATACCCTTCACTAGCTGTGTTGTTAGTGGCTGCCACGAACAGAGCGACATAATCTTCGAAGTAGTAACGTCGCATTTGGAACAGCAGCGGCACTGCGCTTGCGGTTATTGTCAACCGTAACCTCGCGAGAGAAGAAAGATATAACTCTGTCTCTCACTATGAAACTCTCGTATTCTAATTTTTTAAATTAGTTTTTCTTCTATCAAGTGTTTGGTGCTACACGCGCATTTTTTTATTTGTTAATACATATTTCTAAAAGTTAGAGGTAAAATTATTAAAATAAAAAAGTAATAACACTAATTCAAATAATATTCTTTACTCTTTTCATTTCCATTTAATTTTATCGTTTCACAGTAGGGATCATTTGTTATTGGGATCGGATCGGAACATTATCATCATCATCAAAATTCATTATTTTATCCATATTCCTAAGGGATCCCGCAAAGTGGGATCGGATTGTTTGATCTGATTTGAATAAGCCTCGCGGGCGTGCCTTATGACGCCTCACGTCATAGATCGCCCGGGACGCTCGACGGTACCCAAGAACGCTAGTGAGGTGGCCGTGTGATGTCTATAGTCCATTTCAAAAGTATCTGATGAAAATGTAAACAAATGGATCAGAAAACGTACCTGTGGATGCCAATATGTGATGCCACTTACAAATTGAGTGCTTTGGTTTGATTATTTAAATAAGAACCTACTTAAAACCTGAAATTATAATTTTAAATCACTGTATAGATGTTTTTATTTTATATTCGACGTTACTTTATAACCTTAATTTTCGTCGCTGATGTTTCAATTCAAATTTTATTATTTCATACTTATATAATTAAGCAATATGTATGATTGCTTGAATCACCTTATTTTAAATTGCCTCCACCACTTTTTCATTCAAATATAATATTAAATACATAATTCAGATGAATCCTTACTAATCCTTACTTTCTTACTAATATTATAAATGTGAAAGTAACTCTGTATGTCTGTATGTTACGTTTTCACGCCTAAACCGCTGAACCGATCGTCATGAAATTTGGCAGAGATATAGCCTGAGATATGGAGAAGGACATAGGCTACTTTTTTACGCGATAACCGACATCCACGCGGGCGGAGGCGCGGGCAAAAGCTAGTGTGTTAATAATTCCCTTGAATAGGGTTTGTTTAAACTTTGGTCAGAGATAATTTTGGAACAGACCATAATTATGACCTCGTTAGTACAATTTTGTTATTCATGTCGCTGGTGATTTAGTGTATTATTCAATGTTACCAGAAATTCTTCCTATTCGGTCCTAGTGTGAATCATGCAAAGCGCTATTATTTTGATTCGGTGTGCATGCCAATCTTCTTCCAACATTATACATATCAGATTTTTATTCACAGGGGAGATTGTTGCGAAGAAACCAAAACTAGACACACGAAGAACAAAACTAGAAGATGCAATAACAGCCGAGCAAATGAAAATAGAAAAATTACCCTCGAAAGTTATGCAGACTACTCAAAAATGTACGTCTAAACCTGGCACTTATGTCAAAGAACCTTACAAATGTGATCAGCGTAGTTTTAATCAAGTAACAAATATGATACAACATACTCGTACAGAAATTGGTGAAAAACCTTACAAGTGTGATGTATATGTATGTCAGCGTAGTTTTAGGTCAAAGTCTGTTTTAAACAAACATATTCGATTACATACTGGTGAAAAACCTTATAAATGTTATGATTGTCAACGCAGTTTTAGTCAACAGAGTCATTTAAAAAACCATATTCGTATACACACTGGTGAAAAACCTTATAAGTGTTATGTATGTCAACGCAGTTTTAGTCAACATGGTCATTTAACAAAACATATTCTTATACACACTGGTGAAAAACCTTACAAGTGTGATGTATGTCAGCGTAGTTTTAGTCGAAATAGTGATTTAACAAGACATATTCGAATACACACTGGCGAAAAACCTTGTTAGTATGATGTATGGTAACGTGTATTACGAATGTACCTAGTGACACAGGACCTGTCACCAGAAAACCTCTAAAAATTCTCTCGAATCCCTTTAATACAGGCACTTTTGAATTGTCAAGGGGTCAGTCAGTCAGAAAGATGAAGCTAGTTGCCCATTCCAACACGTAGTAAAAGTGCTATTCGCGGTGGATCTTTAGTTCTTGTTTCAAACATGTTTCAATGTAAACAACGTTTAGATTGTTAAAGTATTTCTAATATTATTGTTATTGTGTGTAATTCCTTATTTTAAAATTGTGTACACCCTGCCAGATATGGCTGTATAATACTGAATGTAATTGCCTAATATAATTAATTTGTGTGTGGCAACACTGGTGTTGGTGTCACAACTTATTACTGTCTCTGCCTGAATGTGCGAACTGTGTGTGTTGTATTCTTTGCTTCCACAATAAATATCAAGTATAAATAAAACCAGTTTGTTTCCGTTTAAAAATCTCAACATAGATTTATAGTTATTCTTTACATTGAGCGCACTACCTATTGAGTTGTCAAACTCAAACTCAAATCATTTATTTCAATTAAACCATTTACAGGCACTTTTGAATTGTCAAGGAGTCGGTCAGTAAGAAAAATGAAGCTACATTCCCATTCCAAAGCGTAGGTACCTATGGAGAAGAACGGGCAAGAACCTCCATGGACACTCTTTTAAATTAAATTGTCACAAAAGTATTCGTTACATCTATAATGTTGAATTTATAACTAAATGTGATGAGAGCGATGTAAAAATAAAAATAATAAAATCTTACACGTTAAAAGCGTCAAGCGTAGGTACAACAAATAGAAACAAAATAAAATAAAATAACCCGTGGCAGCTAAGAGATGACCAGTCCCAACTGACGGCGCCCGTTCACGAACATGACGCATGGATTACCACCATTCAGCTCAACCATTTTGAAGGGAGCTAAATGATCCAACACACACGCCACCATCAGCGAGACATCTAAGTAAGCATGACATACTCTCAGCCGCCAGGGCACATTCAAGTCAATGAAAGACATATTACCCGGTCAATGGTAGCTCTATAGTACATAGGACTCACACCTGTCATAGGCATTTATATAATACAAAGGAGATTGAGTTTATACGAGTTTGTCTTGTGTTGAACTCGAGAGATACGTTATAATCTGCATTTATCGACCCCTTCGAGGCCCTAGTGTGAGGTTCTTTTAACCATCTCGATTTTACGCATCAAGCGCGTTCGGCGCTCCGATTGGCCCTTCACCAAGCGGAGTGCTGAACGCACTCGATGCGTAAATTCGATATGGTTAAGGCAAGTTAACGTCTAGGAAATGTAATTTTAATGTCATTTTATTTAGAAACGGTAATGATTAAACACGTGAAAAAAATTATATGTTGCATTTGAGACCTTTCTGTAGGTACGTCGGTTACTCGATATCGCTCGATAGAAAAAAAATCCAAACATACCCTTATTTTGTAGATTAAAATCATTTTATTTCAATATTATACCACATTATGTATTGAAAATCACATCAAAATAAACGTCTATGATGATGTAATGTCCGTCGGGTTTAACATTGTTAATATCGTAAAACATAATTTTCAACCCAAAATTAACGAAATTCACGGCACAATTTACTCGCGCCCAGCTGCCACCTCATGAACAAAAATGCACGCTCGAAGAACCTCTCCTTAAAATAAACTCACACTAGGGCCTCTGGTGACTTTATTCGTTTCGAATCGGTAATGGAGGATTCACTCAATCGGTTAAAATCAAGTCGACGCTTGAAAGGCAATTTTTACCAAACGACTTGTTGTTAACTTTACACTAGACTCTAGTGTAAAGTTGCCAAAAAAAAAATTAACTAACATGGAAAAAAAACTTTAAAATGCTCTAGGGTAAAGTTGCCCACGTGGTCGTTTGGTAAATATTGCCTTTCAAGCGTCGAAGTAATAAAAGTACAATGTAAACACTAATAGGAGCCATGCCAGGCGGGTCTTCGTCGAAATCTATCTACACATGTTGTAACCTCACCTGGAAGGAAAGTACTCTAAATACTGGAGACAGAAATTTTTTCTCAAAGGAAACGTTCCTTTATTTTTTATAAGAAAAAAATCTGCATTCAAAGTTTTTCGAAAATTCGATTACACATAACCTCAACCAACCATCCTGTAGGTACTTTTATGGCATCAATCGATAGGGTCAATTATAAGGATCAAATCTCTCTAATAAACATGATAAATGAAATGAAAGGAAAACCATGAAATTTAAACTTATAAATTCAATGGGACAAGATAACGCACTTTTACTCAAAGGTCCATCAAATTACTTATGTTGGTACCTAATTAACAATTATCTTTGACGATACGAAAACGCATAATAACTACAGCAAGAAAGTGCTCCGGCCCTTAACAGCAGAATCACTTTACCATTTCAATACCTGGCTTGGTACAAACAGCACAATCAGATGGCCTGCGAGATTACCAGACCCTTTAGATTTTTTTTATGGGGATATGTTAAAAATCATATTTACCAAAAATCCTATGCAACTGTAAACGAGTTAAGAACTGAGGTTCACATTACGATTTTCAATATTCATCACAACTCGCTATTAAAAGTTACTGGAAATGAATGCATTTGTGTATCCAACAAAATGGAGCTCATTTCCAGAAACTACTACTATACCCAAAGTCTCTAATAACTTTGTTTAAAACCGAAAATTTATAAAAATAATTACGGTATGATTGTTTTTTAATTATTATTTCTTAAATTCAGTACTTAAAAGAAAATGAAACCTTTTTTTCGCCATTTTATGTGAATTACCATTACGAAGATATTTTTTTGATATGTTATCCCCTTTGTTTACATAAATTATCTGAATTTGAGACTTTGGGTATAATTAGTTATATAGTTAGGTAACCCTTTTTTTCTTTCAATTAAGATAAGATTTTTTTTTTTTTTTTCATTTAATTTATTATGTTTGTTGGAGAGATTTGATCCTTATGATTAACCCTATCGATAGATGCCATAAAAGAACAGGACGTTATTTTTCAAAAATCTTTGAATGCCGATTATTATTTTTTTTTTTTTTTTAATAATGGAATGTTTTTTCCTTTGAGTAAAATTTGCTATCTCCAGTATTTAGAGTACCTACGTTCCCTCCAGGTGAGGTTATAAAATTCCACCCTGTATACACTGTACATTATAATAAAATCGTAGCGAAGTGAAAACTGTACATTGAATATTTTTGAAAAGTAATTGCTACGAGGTCTGGGAACGATTCTGATGCCGAAAATATAGTTTTTATAATTTTTGTCTGTTTGTCTGAATGTATGTTCCAGCTTCACGCGAAAATTACCGGACAAATATTGTTCAAATTTTACATAGATATTCCCTATAGATCTGGTCAAATTAACAGGTATTTAAAATTATCACGCTATTTGCTATGGGCAGTATTGCATTATGTTTTGAGATAGGTCAATAGGGGCAGGTACACACGGCTGCATATATTTCCAGTATAAGCTGATCTCTCATTATACGGAAATCCTATACAATGCGAGACCAGCGTAAACTAGTTATATATAGCTTTATATGTAGCCGTGTGCACAGTCAGCTGCAGAGAAATCTCACCCCCTAGCAATGAATAAATACATTCAATTCATTTATTTCAGATAATTACAATCACTAGAAGTTATTATAATCATCCATAGGTTTAAAAAAAAAATATATATATATATAAAACACACACAACAATAAAACATTGGATCAGGACCGCACCACTCGCACATGTCCCTAGTAGCATTTTTTGTTGGCATTTAGTTGGGCCACTTATCTCTGGTTAGTTGACAAATGCATACAATTGGCGGGCAGTTTGCGGGTTGGGCCTACAACTGATGGCCTACGTGGATTTGCGTACGAAGGCCCAACTTGCGATGGGGCCAACGTACATCGCCCTACGAAGGCCCAACGAAAACGTGTTATGGGTAGGCCCAACGACACATAATACATTAAGGCAAGCGGTTATATGTTAGTTGGTTCTATGGCTGGTTTCAGAGCGACGCGTCTCGTCAGCGCCGGCCGTACGCGCGTCGCTATACATGAACCTTATCGGCTTCAAAATAAGGTTGGTTTTAGCGATTTGTTTTGAAAAACCAACCTTATTTTGAAGCCGATAAGGTTCATGTGCAGCGACGATTTTTACACGTTTTGTAACACACATGCAATGAGTCTTTCGTGGCGTCATCCATTCTTCACGCACCACACCGAGTTCCCCACCGTAACCATAATCGTCGTAAAACTCCACAACTTTATACATTTAACACTTTCACAAACACTAAGGGTTACCTAACTAAACTAAAACACAGCCTGCCAGCCTGATATCAGGCTAAAATCTTTATTGATGCGAACAAAACAAACACAAACACTCCGCAGCCGCAGGTGCACAAATGAATAACAAAATGGCGGGCAGGCCGGGCGACGCGTGCTGCCGCCCGCTCCCCGCGCACCCCGCTACCACCCCGTTGGAGTAGCAGTAATTGGCCCTACAAAAATCTCCCAACAATAGGAATAGAAGCAGCAGGCCCGCGTTAGTTGGCCCAATGTTGTCATTATACTTTAAATCCCTACAAAAATCTCCCAACAGTAGGAATAGAAGCTGCAGGCCCGCGTTAGTTGGCCCAATGCTGTCATTATACTTTAAATCCCTACAAAAATCACTCAACAGTAGGAATAGTAACAGCAGGCCCGTCGTTGGCTATCCGTTGGGCAAATAGTGCATGTTTATGACAATGGGCCTATTTTAAATTTAGGTTGGCGGAATAACTAACCGTCTGCCAATACATTCCCAACTGTTGGCGTATGAAAGCCAACGGCAATTGCTACTAGGGGTAGTTTTGTCCAATGTTCCAGGAACGAGCAATCCACATCCATTCTCCCTGCAATAAGCTGTAGGAAGCTGTTGGGGCTGCCCCGTATGCGGCGCATTAGAGACGCTGTTCTTTTGCGATGTATCGCTTGAAAGCCATCCATTTGAGCGTCTGCAAACATACCTGATGCCCTACAAAAGCGTGGCAACCCCATCAACATCCTGAACGCGTTATTGTATTGGACACGCAGGGCATTGTAAGTCTTCTGCGTATGCTTCACCCATAGACTGCACGTATAAAAAGACTGACATAACGCCTTGAATAAAGTTATTTTTACCTGTGAAGTACAGCGTGCAAACCTACAGGCCAGCATATTAGCTCTGACTGACAATGCCCTGCGTTCCCTTTCAACATCCACATCATCTGTGAGGGCCTCGGTGACCCAGTGGCCCAGGTACTTAAACTGCGCCTCTCTTTTGAGATCACTGCCTTCCAATTTGACCTGAGCTACGGTGGCATAGCTCTTCGTACCGGACTTAAAGACTATCACTTCACTCTTGGTCGTGTTATACCTGAGCCCATGGGCCTCTGTTTAACCTATAATTTTTATATTTTTTTATCTTTCCAATGATAGGCTGTCTTTTCTAAAGATTTTCAGATTTTTAAGTTACTTTTTATCAAAGGTTTAATTTTTTTATTCTACTATGAGTTTGCTCTTGACTTTAGTCTAGGTCTGGATGACAGAGACAAAGTCTACGATGGAGTGAGCTTACCCAGAAGAAGCCTGTTCACTCTCACTTTGAATAGATATAGGGTTGTATGCGTTCGGAAACACAGACGCAGGCAGAGAGTTCCACTCCTTTGCTGCGCGCATTATAAAAGACGTTTGAAAACGCTTAGTGCGAGTTGGTGGAATATCAACTAGGTAGGGGTGGTAACTTGCAGTGCGTCTAGATGTCCGATGGTAGAAGGGGGCCGGTGGAATGAGGTCGTGGAGTTCATGGGCACACTCTCCGAAGTACAATCTGTAGAAGACCGACAAGCAGGCAACCTTGCGGCGATGAGCCAAGCTGTGAAGCTTGGCATCCACCAGTTTTACGTCACCAATGAGCCTCTTAGCTCTGCGTTCCACTGAGTTTAGCGCAGCAAGTTGGTACTTTGCTGAGCCATCCCAAAGGTGGCTGCAATACTCCATGCAGGAACGGACTTGTGCTTTGTAAAGGGTTAAAAGCTGTCCAGGCGTAAAGTATCGCTTCACCCTATTTAGGACGCCCAGTTTCTTGGCCGCAGTTTGAGCTTTGCACTCGATGGTGGAGCCGAAGTTGAGACCAGATGTCAACTCCATGCCTAGGAGCTCGAGCCGATCAGTTACAGGAATAGATGTACCCCGAAAAGTAGGAGTTTGATCAAAATGACTCCTTTTAGCGGTAAAGAGACACGCCTGTGTTTTGGTGGCATTAAAAGAGACCAGATTGTCATCACCCCATTGGGAGACAAGACTCAAGGTCAAATCAGTCCGCTCAACCATGGCCTCTCTCAGGGAACGAAGTTCAGCCCCGCTGCTTTTTGCGCTAAAGTTCATACATTGTGATTAGATGTAGGTTTTATTGACTGATTTCTGAAGACTTTTATATAAAAAATACTAGCTTTTGCCCGCGGCTTCGCCCGCGTGGAGGTCGGAAATTATCCCACGGGAATGTACTGTCGGGATAAAAAGTAACCTATGTCCCATATCAATATGCTAAGTAATTTTAACAAATTTATAGGTATATATCTTATGTTAAAACATTTTTGTAAACAGCACAATAAGTGCAAAAGAAAATATTTTTGAAACCTAATGAACTAACTAAAAATACGTCTTAGAATACACTACATAAAAAACAACATACTAAACCTAGCGCAGGGTTGTCACATCTACCAACTTTGCGGTAGATCTTACCTATTTCACCTCCCATCTACCTATCTAGTTATCTACCAACTTCGGCCTCAAATCATGTCCATTTCAACCACACGGCCAACTCGTAAAATTTGCTGAAACTTTGCCAGGAATTAGTGGTAATTTGTTACTATACAGCCCTCTTTTCCTGAATTTGTTGCAAAAAAAATGAAGACGCTATGACCAAAAATAGTTGGCCGCTAGAACCGCCACTTGCCGTAGTCATCGCCTGTGATTACACAGAAACTAAATGACGCAGATAGGCGAGTGATGCATCAAAAGAAAGGTCTTAATTTGTTGTAATTGTTGCAAAAATAAAAAACATCAAAACTTTAACATACAAAAAGTTATGCTATATTTAGTTTCCTGGTTTTAGGTAGGTATCTCACCATAAATATCAAATTAATAGAGGCTTATGTGTATGGAAAATTAGTTGCTAATTTGTTGGAGCCAATAAACAAGAAAAAATACTAGAAAATAGGTTCAATAATTTGTTAGAGTCGATTTTAGTTGGCCGCTCGATATCCCGTGCGCGACTGAATTCCAACTAGGGGCCATCTCTCAGTTTGATAGGACCAGGCGCTGTTATTAAGTCCCGTATCTACACTTTCAATAAATCAATGGTATATATATATATATACACATATTTTTTTAAGTCTTGCCCCACGCTCGGAATTTCTCCTGTATTGTGGGTGCGTATATAAACATTTAAACTCATATGCACAAAGAGCCAGACCCGGAACAACTACATATAAATATTTGTTCAGTGCGGGAATCAAACCCATGACACGCAGCGCAGCTTAACCACTGCGCCAACCGTGCCGTCGTGTGCTATGCTATAGGATGCCTTAAAGTGTAACGCATGTCGCCGTCGTACAAAATTAGTTATGACTATCAAACATTCCAATAATCACGATTCAGTCTCACTTCATTGTGAAAATTCATGGTTACCCTACTCTAATACATTTTCATACTATTATATCCGGTTTTGGCGCGATATTTCTCTTTCCGTCGCGGCAGTATGTGCGTTATGATGTGAGCGGGAGCGGAGTGAGCGTGACAACGATATATTATGGGTTGTTTGTGGACAAAATTATCGCGAACCGGAACGTATGACATTTTTTTATGAAAAGTGCGTAGATAGAAAAAACTTTCTAAGTCTATGGAAAAGTGAGTTCGCGCGTTTTGTTTATATTTCGTTCGCGGCCATTTGAATTTTTGGCCTATTCTCGTCTCGTTATCATTACATCACAATGGATTCTAACAGCAACAATGAAAATGATAGTAGGGACACGGAGTCAAAGATCCGAACTAACATCACCAATAAAAGAATAAAACCTCTTTAGAACAGAAAACCTTTTTATTTAGAGGTGGTCGTTGAATCAATAAACAGTTTTTTTTTAACGACTTTTCATTCGTCAACGAAATAACTGTTAATCATCAATGAAAAAACAGGTTGAAAATATTAGCTGTTAATTTACGTCAACGCACAAGACGAATTGGTGCAATAGTAAAAAAAAACAGTTAAAAATAAAATGCTGCTAAACGGATCAACGGATTATTTCACTATAATTTTATTAATTCCTTAGAATCAAAAACGAAATGCAAACGAATACTTCCGAACGATACCGAACATCAATCACCGAACATTATAAATTGACGCTAAACGCTACCGATTGAATTATTTTACTCAGTTCCAAAAAACAGTTGATAATAAAATGCTTCTAAAGCTGCTAATAAATACGTCAACGGCTCAACTCACTATAATTTTATTAATTTCTGAGAATCAACTAGTATGCGAAACGAATATTTCCGAAGATACATTTTCACAATTCAACACCGTTTAACAATTTAACAGCTTTTTTAACCTATTGACCATTGATGATTAACAGTTAAATTACATTAACCAAAAAACCGTAAATGACCCACCTCTATTTTTATTTACTCCAATTATTAATTCTGAATTCCGATTCCGATTTTCTAAAGTCAGGTGTGACAACACAGCGGTTGTGATTCGTCCGTCAAAAATACAGTTAAAATTCGACAACGACCCATTACTACAATATTCAAATAACTATGAACTAATAACGATTATTTTAGAGACGAACGACCAACAAAACACTTTTCATGAATGAGGGTTACTATCCTACAAAGTCTTAACACCGCGATTCAGAAAATCGCGTCATAGCACAACGCCATCTATCAACTACACTGGTAAACCTAAACTCTCTGTTCCACCAACCTGTTGCAAGTAGTGATAACTTTTGACGGAGTGGACCGATTTTAATGAAATAAAGGCTAAATGTCACCTCCAGATACGGACTATGACTATATTTCCAATCCTTTAAATCTCTTGAAAATAGTTACACAAAAATGTCAATATTACATGTGAATTTTAAAATCATCCCCTATTTGAACCGCTTGCAGGATCATTTTAGAAAAACGATGAAATACATTATTCATTATTTGTTACCAAAAGCATAAATTTGAATTTTCATATCCCTAACATAAGAAATAACAGATTTCCCATACAAACTTTCATCCCCTATATCCCCCCCTTTATGGATACTTTTGAAAAAAAAAGTAGCCTATGTCCTTCCCCGGGAAGCAATCTATCGCTCTGCCAAATTTTATCGAAATCCGTTCAGTGGTTTAGGCGTGAAAAGAGTCAGACAGAGTTACTTTCGAATTTATAATATTAGTATGGATAGTATGGATGGTAGTTAGGTACACACGGCTACATATAAAGCTACACAAATCCAATTTACGCTGGTCTCGCATTCTATAGGATTTCCGTACAATGAGAGATTAGCTTATACTGGAAATGTATAGCTTGGTGTGTACCCGTGTGTACCTATTTTCAATAAAAAAAATATGATAAAATATTGATCTCTTTTCTTAATAAACATAATGTTAAAATAATATTACGACTTTAAATCATTTTCTCACGTAAATCACCTACTGAACCTGTTACTTATTTGATACACGTACTTGACTGAAAACGATTAGAATTCAACAACTTTACAATGCCTTACAAAAGCTAAAAAATAATGTCTACATATAAAAATTAAAATCAATTGAAAAATTCTGAATACTTACTTTATATAGGTACCTAGAAAATTTTTGGGAACAACTTGTTGAAAAGCCCGTAAGTTGTAAGTCCTTTCGATTTTTTTTTTGTGCCTAGTGGCCAGGTTGTACTGCAGTGTTGCCAACCGTACGATTTAAATCGTATTTATACGACCTTTTTGGAGCTGATACGATGTACGATCATGTATTCGAAATCGTACGCAAAATATAAGATCTTTCCAAATCTTTCAATACTCAAACAAAATAAAAAAATAATATTACATTTAGTTAATTTTGCTACAAAAGAACAAAATACATCAGCTCCCGCGTGTACTGCTGCGTCCATTAACTCTGATAGTGACTAATATTCAAATAATACTTGTTAGATACAAAGAGACTTACCTACTGGGTCAGATTCCACAAAAAAAAAATATAGATGGCACTGTGCAATTACCTATGGCAAATAATTATAAACTTCTTAGTTGAATTTAGTTGACAAATTAGTGTCCCGATTCTGGTAACCAAGATCCAGAAAATCACTCCTTGTTCCTATCTCTATACCAAATATTAAATGTTAATATTGATTTTAAGTTATAATATTATAACGCATTTAATCATTTACTATCGATTTATTGGAATTTCAATGCGTACTATTTTTTTTCTAAAATTCATAGCAAAATACGATGTTTCCTAGTGTATGGGTACGATCCTCTGAAAAATAAAGTTGGCAACACTGTTGTACTGTGGTGCCGCGCGGGTCAACAGTCGAAATGCTGTTCGCTGTTCGTCAGCCGCCTAGAGGCTTCTGGGGGCCTATTACGAACTTTAAAAAAACCAGGCAAGTTCCAGGCAATTCATTTCACTGGCTGGTTAAATTTCGTATTACGACATTCCTAATTCTAACCGACTTCACGCTGGGTAGTTTGTCTATGGCTGGCTTGTAATTCTCTGCCGTAACGTTCAGAAACACAATTAAATATTTATCGGTAAGTTACGGTTTTATTTAATCACATATTTTGTGGTAAAAATAAGCAATTTATATTAATCTAGTTACTTTAGTATAAAATTAGGTGAAAATACGAATGCACTGTATATTATGCTACCTATATAATTCATTCATATTACAATTTTTTGAGTTTGTAAATTATCACGCGAGATTAGGTTTCCGAACGAACTCCACTTGAAGGTCAGCGGGGAATTCGACCACATGGAAGAGTATTGTTTCATTGTTTCACAAACTAATATGAACACTATCTTATTGTTTGTTTAATACTTCCATTCGTAAGAATTTTCGGGGTATAAACAAAAATATGGCGTAAGCTCGTTATTGAGTATTTTCCTATTCAGTGTAAGAAAGTTCTTAGATATGATATTTTAAAGTTGTATCCGGTAAATCCGTGAATTTTGTATGACAGTCCCTGACATGTCTCAACTCCTCACTTGATTAAGTTGATATCGTTCAATGAATGGCACATCATCCATGTTGAACGCATTAAGGCTCTTACATACAGGCGACACGCGACGCGACACAAAGGAACCGCGTGTCGCGCGAAGACCGGTGCCTTTGTGTCGCGTCGCGTGTCGCGCCCTGTTTGTAGGAGCCTTTAATCTGATCACGAAGTCGTCTCCAACTCCTCACTTGATTAAGTTGATATTGTTCAATGAATTGCACATCATCCATGTCGAACGCATTAAGGCTCTTACATACAGGCGCGACACGCGACGCGACACAAAGGAACCGCGTGTCGCTCGACGAGCGTTGCCTTTGTGTCGCGTCGCGGGTCGCGCCTGTTTGTAGGAGCCTTTAATTTGATCACGAAGTCGTCTCCAACTCCTCATTTGATTAAGTTGATATTGTTCAATGAATTGCACATCATCCATGTCGAACGCATTAAGGCTCTTACGTACAGGCGCGACATGCCACGTGATACAAAAGAACCGCGTGTCGCGCGACGAGCGGTGCCTTTGTGTCGCGTCGCGTGTCGCGCCTGTTTTGTAGGAGCCCTTAGTTTGATCACGAAGTAGTCTCCTTTTGTTCCTTGATTCGTTATTTTGATCAGAAAAGTCACTTTCCAGGAACTCAAACAGTTCATATTCGTCGCACATAATATTTTCTTTTGCTATTTATTTATTACTCGAATAACTTCGGCAAATAAACCCAAAACAATTCAATAAAAGTTCCTCTGAAGTAGCGTAAACTGAATGGATTGTGAGGTTACTTTTTGATGTAGTTCAAGATGGCTGGACAAACTTTCAAAACCGCTCGCATTTAACTAGGTCAATAGGCCACTATTTGTGACGGCTAAACACCCTTATTTCAGAATTTGTGACGCTACAGAAGCTGAGATAATCGATCGAAAACGTGTCCAGCCAGCTTGAAAAACCACTTTTCGCTGGTCTCTCAATCTCGGTAACGGAAGTGATTTTGACGACTTTTTGCATATCAACGGGCGTCACATACATTTGTGACAGGCATCGAGCTAAAAGTTTTGTGATACGTACAGCGGTTTAGTCAAAAAATGCAAAAATCTGTGCCAGCCATCTTGAATTTACGTATAAAACTTTTGTCTGGCACTTCCGAATCTCAATAACGGGAGCGTTTTCGAATATGGTTCCTTTACTAACATTTAGTGACGCAATTTGTGACAGTAATAACGTTTGATTTATGGCGTCACATGTAAGGGTTTACGAGAAATCAATAAAAACTTAATGTCCAGCCAACCTGAATTCTAGTTGGCTGGACACGTGTATCTCTGCTGCCTGATGATCTACGGCCTTCGAAATGGATTCAAAATTTTGTGACGGGGGCGATAATGATAACCTGAATTTGTGACGGAGAAACTTTGAGTAGTTTCAAAGATATTGATCATTTAAGTTTTCCCATACAAACACTGCAGTAGGGTTACCAATAGTGTAGGTTTTATGTAGGACAAAGTATATTTTAAGGTGTTTTCTTTAATGGACGAAAATCCATGTATTGGTGATACTAATACGAATAACTGTAGGTATTTAAATCGATAGAAGACAAAAGTGAGGAAGGGGGGGTCATTTTTAATGTTATTGATTATTTACGTGCAGATACCTAAGTAAGTACATAGGTAGATATCATAGATATAAGAAATAAGGAGTTATGCCCGGCAGCTAAAATTGTATGGAAACCCGATGTCTGCAGTCTATCCCTTCCACTCGCCACAACTACACATGCAGTTCAGTAAAAGCAATAGATACGAAGTCGCGCACACACTCGCAATTCATAAACCGAAACTTACTACACAATCAATTATAAACGCATCAAACACAACGCACATTTACAATACACCGTACAACTCACTCACACGAAAACATCGGGCTCTATCGTTGTGCTGTGCAAAAGCCATCTATTTTACATATACGGTAATGATTGACTTAATCGAAAAGTTATCGATTCTTCCATTTATTATTGTATTAAAACTTTTGTGGGGGACCTGAAAATAAAATAAATAATAAACGGTATACAAATAATCACTACATATTATCAAAGTCCTCCGCCGCGTCTGTCCGTCTGTTCGCGATAAACTCAAAAACTGCTGCACCGATTCTCATGCTGTTTTCACCAATGGATAGCTTGGTTCTCGAGGAAGGATTTAGTATATAATTTATTAAGTTTTTGTATGAATTAACGAGATTTGTTGGAGGTGTCGGAAAAAAATAAGCCGTCTGGGAGCTTTAAATGAAAACGCTGTCTAAACCCTTTGAGATATAACAAAATAATGTATGGTGGAATTATGTATCTTATAAAGGTCTTCAAAAAAGTCCGCGATGGCATATGTCTATCTCTTAAGGATAACATACTATATCCATTTTATTGTCTTTTTGTAGGTATTTGTTTGCCGAATTTTACTCTTGGAAATACGATTACGATAACACTATGCTATAATATCAGTAGCTATTAGCCAAATTATGCCAAATTATAAATAAGCTAGCTACTTATGTGTATTTCAAACAGTATACAAGAATATTTATCATAAAAACATTACTAAACACGGCGGCCTTATGATCAAAATTTGTGCATTCCAAAACTTTCGTTACTTTTTCACTGACATATTTATCACTTTTCGATAAACTAACACTCAATACGAAAGCTGCACTTATTTCTCAGTAATTCTGTATACGATTCTTCTAAGATTAAATCGTTTTCTCATTGAATCCATTACTTTACGCACGCACGTATAACCTTGATGAACGTTTACATTAAGCACCGCGCCACACCGCCACACGACCACAGAGTACAGACGTATTTTGTTTTCTTTTTTTTTCGTTCGTTTAGTGGTGTTCCCGCTAAAATGTCAACCGGTCAAGTATTAGTCGATATTCGAATTCTACAGCCAGATCGTGTTGCAAGCACAAAATAAATGTCAAATATTTCGTCCAATTGCGAACGTGACCCTGAGAAAAGTTATGCACCAATGGTGTTCATTAGTTAATTCGAGCGTTTTATCAGCACAAACGGTGTATCATGTGACATTTCGGAGGATTTCGTTTTGTTTTCACATTGTACGTGAATTATTTTAAAATTATTATTAGTGTCGCACTTTTATTTCGTGTTCTAATTTGGTACAATTGATTGCTTTAAGAATTTGAGTGAAATTTCGTATTTTGATTTTGTGTTTGTTATCTTTAGGTAAAGACTCATTCACGTTCAGAACAAAAGTACTTTTACTATATTAAATCATTTGTTTCGGTTTCTATTCACATAGTGAATCACATTAAAATTTATATTAAGTTAGAATTTGAGATATAGCCTGGGATATGGAGAAGGACATAGGGTACTTTTTTATGCGATAGCCGACATCCACGTGGGCGAAGCCGCGGGCAAAAGCTAGTAATATAATATAAATAAACAATATTTTGCTAAAAACAAAATATTATTAAGTAAATAAAAAAAAATAACAATATGAGAAAATAAAGATGTGTGATAAACATTATTTCACATGGGTCTTCCAATCGGGTTAAAACGGTTAACAAATTGAAGAATAAACTATAATAGCAAATATTCATTAGACAATCGACATTATTGTCGATAGCCTACGTTAGGAGATCTGCACAAGCACATCATTAGCTCGCGGCAAGGCACAGCGGCTGTACTACGCGACGCAACCGCATACACAAAATATCGTTTTGTGATTTTTACATTGCGTTGTCCAGCCACTTAGCGTCATACTTACGTAGTAGTTAAAAAGCAATGTATGTATTGCAAAAATAATACAGTCGCTGTTATGTATGAAAACAAAAATAACGTAGGAAAAAGAAAAAAACGAATTGATAACCTCCTCCTTTTTGGAAAGTCGGTTAAAAAGCAAGAAATATTTTACTACTTGTTGTTTTTCATGATTTTAAAGACAAATATAGTTAAATACTTGTACTAACTTATGGTAAGTGATTCCATGATGTACAAACATTTTGTTTTGGCTTCGGTTTTTGCAAGGAATCACTGAACAACACGGCATTCTTATAATTTGTCACGATTACGGTCAAAAGCGCACTAGTTCGCGGAGACTGCCATTTGCCTATTTTGCGAGCATTTTGATCATTGCGAGGGGACACAGACACGCCCCCTTGCCATTTCTCCTGTTTTTTATATTTCTATGTTTATAACGGTCAGTTATACATAAGTCACACACACAGATTACACACAAAGCAAGTCTCATCATCATGGCAGCATTGGCAACGTTCCGAATCGCACTCATGAGCGTTAAAATCGCTCATGCTACTAATGCATAGAAATGGGTTAGTAGTGATTGAATGGTATGAAGTTGCAGCTAGGTATGCAAACGATACATAATTTTTTTTAAACATCGATGTATCGTTCATAAACATCGATGTTTTACCATCGATGTTGAAACTGTTAACATCGATGAAACATTTTTCTTAAGAACGATGTTTTCTCAGCGCCATCTATGTATTGGTTCGTATACTTGCCAAAATAGGTGTTGCTATTTCGTTATTATTCCACGTCAATATTTACGGCGACATAAAGAAATATTGGCAGTACCTACCTACTCTTAACAAATTTCTGAACGTGCATATGCGCTGCCGCAGACCGCACGCGGCGGTTCAATAGCTGGCATGGAAGTATTGTACTGTAGTGTTGCCAGATGTACGAGAAATCTCGTAACTTTACTAGATTTAGCGGTCTCTGTACGAGATACGAGAAAAAAAGTCTCTTGTACTTTTTTTATGAGATTTTAATCACGTTTATTTATTTTTTTCAAATTTTCAACGACTGGCGATGGCTGGTACACATAAACATATCCCTTTAAACAAGTTAGGATTGTCTAACTTTTCTCTGACAGCACCATATATCCAAACTAAAATATTATAATAAAGTTTACAATAAACATCGTAATATACGATCGACTCACTCAGCACATCACTAGATTCATTACCTCATCTCTGTAGTCTTTGGTCGGGGAATTCCCGCTCGATATATTTATTTGTTGTTGTCCTTGTTGCACTCATGTAAACATCGTATTCTTTTCTCCATTGCTCTGACAAAATCATCTTTCTATGAGAAAATCGATATTTTAAACACCAACATTTCATTAGGAAGCAGATTGTAGATCTTGAAATTGGTAAACAAATGTCGATTAAATCGTCGTCGTATACATATGAAAGTTTTTGCATTTGATAGAGCTTCAAAATATGAAAAAGGCTGGCGAAAAAAAGTGACTGCAAAAAGTGACACATAAGCGGTCTTAAAGTCGCAATGACGATATAGTTTTACTTAGTAGTAGTTGAAGTTTGTTAAGTTCCAGTGCATTTTGATGTGTCTTCCGAATTATTCAGTGATTAATTTAAATTAATGAGTAGTGACTGAATCTTCATCCACTCCACCTAGAAAAAACTACCTACACCCTGGTCCTCCTCCCGACAACTGGTCGAATCTTAACTCTTATTTAGGTTGTCTTACCACAGATTAATTAATAGTTGTCTTACTCTGATTAGTGATTACACTTCGAAAAGTACATACAATGCCGACTGTCGAGTTTAGTTCTCATTTTTAGTTACCTAAGATAATGAACTAAACGCGAAATACAAGTGGGCTCTCTTTTGCAGCCCTGGTATTCAATTATTATTTTGAATTAAATAAACACATACTTACGCTTTTTACTGCGGGAAAACCTTTTATTCCCACGGGAAAATCAAATACAAACCAGGCGTGGCTGCTACCGGCCGATTAGTCGATTAAAAATAAATCCTTTATTTATGTAAAAATTATGGTCACCTCACAATATTAATGGATGTTTGTATGGGAAAACTTAAGTGATCAATATCTTTGAAACTACTCAAAGTTTCTCCGTCACAAATTCAGGTTATCATTATCGTCCCCGTCACAAAATTTTGAACCCATTTCGAAGGCCGTAGATCATCAGGCAGCAGAGATACACGTGTCCAGCCAACTAGAATTCAGGTTGGCTGGACATTAAGTTTTTATTGATTTCTCGTAAACCCTTACATGTGACGCCATAAATCAAACGTTATTACTGTCACAAATTGCGTCACTAAATGTTAGTAAAAGAACCATATTCGAAAACGCTCCCGTTATTGAGATTCGGAAGTGCCAGACAAAAGTTTTATACGTAAATTCAAGATGGCTGGCACAGATTTTTGCATTTTTTGACTAAACCGCTGTACGTATCACAAAACTTTTAGCTCGATGCCTGTCACAAATGTATGTGACGCCCGTTGATATGCAAAAAGTCGTCAAAATCACTTCCGTTACCGAGCTTGAGAGACCAGCGAAAAGTGGTTTTTCAAGCTGGCTGGACACGTTTTCGATCGATTATCTCAGCTTCTGTAGCGTCACAAATTCTGAAATAAGGGTGTTTAGCCGTCACAAATAGTGGCCTATTGACCTAGTTAAATGCGAGCGGTTTTGAAAGTTTGTCCAGCCATCTTGAACTACATTACTTTTTGACAAGTTGTTATATGAAAAGAAATGTCAAACGAACGTTCGTAATACGGTATTGCCAGGCAATATTCGGGCAGAAGTCGGCCAGGGTGTCACGTGACCGCTGACTGGCTTGTTTAACGAGTTCATAATACGAAATTGCAAGGCAGTTCTGTTTACGCTGTAAACTGCCTGGAAATAAGAGTTCATAATAGGGCCCCAGAAGTGATAGAGGGCATGCGGACACATGGTGTCCGACGCGGCTCCCTGGACCCGATATACTGGCGGTCACAAGGGGTCCGCCACGGCCCACTGGGCTAAACATGGTTTTTAATCTGGCAGTCATCGTGTTAAAATTACATTTCCTAGACGTTAACTTGCCTTAACCATCTCGAATTTACGCATCGAGTGCGTTCAGCACTCCGATTGGTGAAGGGCCAATCGGAGCGCCGATTAAAGATGAGAGAGATGGTTAAAAGAAACTCACACTAGTGCCTCGAAGGGGGTCGACAAATGCAGATTATAACGCATCGCTCGAGTTCAACACAAGACAACTCAATAGTCCGCTCAATATATAGAATAACTATAAATCTATGTTGAGATTTTTAAACGGAAACAAACTGGTTTTATTTATACTTGATATTTATTGTGGAAGCAAAGAATACAACACACACAGTTTGCACATTCAGGCAGAGACTAAGTTGAGAATAAGTTGTGACACCAACACCAGTGTTGCCACACACAAATTAATTATATTAGGCAATTACATTCAGTATTATGCAGCCATATCTGGCAGGGTGTACACAATTTTAAAATAAGGAATTACACATAATAACAATAATATTAGAATACTTTAACAATCTAAACGTTGTTTACATTGAAACATGTTTGAAACAAGAACTAAAGATCCACCGCGAATAGCACTTTTACTACGTGTTGGAATGGGCAACTAGCTTTATCTTTCTGACTGACTGACGCCTTGACAATTCAAAAGTGCCTTTAATAAAGGAATTCGAGAGAACTTTTTGAGGTTTTCTGGTGACAGGTCCTGTGTCACTACATTCGTAATACATGTTACCATACATCATACTAACAAGGTTTTTCGCCAGTGTGTACTCGAATATGTCTTGTTAAATCACTATTTCGACTAAAACTACGCTGACATACATCACACTTGTAAGGTTTTTCACCAGTGTGTATAAGAATATGATTTGATAAATGACCATGTTGACTAAAACTGCGTTGACATACATCACACTTATAAGGTTTTTCACCAGTGTGTATACGAATATGGTATGCTAAACTAGCCTTTTGAATAAAACTACGCTGACATAAATCACACTTGTAAGGTTTTTCACCAGTGTGTATAAGAATATGTTTTGTTAAATGACCATGTTGACTAAAACTGCGTTGACATACATCACACTTATAAGGTTTTTCACCAGTGTGTATACGAATATGGTTTATTAAATTAGTCTTTTGACTAAAACTACGCTGACATATATTACACTTATGACGGTATTCCCCAGTGTGACTACGAATATGGTTTCTTAAATGACGCTGTTGACTAAAACTACGATGACATACATCACACTTGTAAGGTTTTTCACCAATTTCTATACGAGTATGTTGCAACATATTTTTTACTTGATTTAAACTACGCTTATCACATTTGTAAGGTTCTTTGACATAAGTGCCAAGTTTGGACGTACATTTTTGAGTTGTCTGCATAACTTTCGAGTCAAATTTTTCTTTTTTCGGTTGCTCCGCTGTTATTGCATCTTCTAGTTTTGTTCTTCGTGTGTCTAGTTTTGGTTTCTTCGCAACAATCTCCCCTGCGAATAAAAATCTAATAAGTACAATGTTGGAAGAAGATTGATATGCACACGAATCAAAATAACAGCGCTTTGCATGATTCATACTATTCCCAAAGTCTCAAATTCAGATCATTTATGTAAACAAAGGGGATAACATATCAAAAAAATATCTTCGTTATGGTAATTCACATAAAATGGCGAAAAAAAAGGTTCCATTTTCTTTTAAGTACTGAGTTTAAGAAATAATAGTTCAAAAATAATCATATCGTAATTATTTTTGTAAATTTTCGGTTTTAAACAAAGTTATTATAAAAAGGAGATTTTCTGGTATAAAATATTTTATGATACTGGTAACAATGCAGGAGATCCAAACATTTTCACATTTTTTACATCTTCAACAACACTAATATTAAAACTCTCATTCATAGATTCATATTGTATGTAGCATATCTAGCCACATTTTGGATGAAAACGGCTGTAAACTGTTTCGAGTGGAAATCGATTTTGGGAGGCCTACGTCTAGCAGTGGACTTACTCGTAAAAGGGCTGATTATGACGATCATAGGCCGTGTCTCCGATACACTACATAAATCATTGTTTGGCAACAGTATTTTGTTTGCATAGTTCTTACAATTAATTCACTTTAATTTCATAGATGAATATTTACAAAAAAAAAAAAAAATGATAAAATGTTTTGCACCACTGTCCTGTCATTTTGACAGTGACATTACTTTGTTACCATAAATTATCTGAATTAGAGACTTTGGGTATAGGACCGAATAGGAAGAATTTCTGGTAACATTGAATAATACACAAAATCACCAGCGACATGAATAACAAAATTGTACTAACGTGGTCATATGGTCTGTTCCAAAATTATCTCTGACCAAAGTTTAAACAAACCCTATTTAAGGGAATTATGAACACATTCATCTGAATTATGTATTTAATATTATATCTGAATGAAAAAGTGGTAGAGGCAATTTAATAAGGTAATTCAAGCAATCATAAGTATTGCTTAATTATATTATATATGAAATAATTTAATTGGAATTGAAACATCAGCGACGATAATTAAGGTTATAAACCAACGTCGACTATCGATTTAAAATTATAATTTCTGGATTTAAGTAGGGTCTTATTTAAATAATCAAATCAAAGCACTCAATTTGTAAGTGGCATCACAAATTGGCATCCACAGGTACGTTTTCTGATCCATTTGTTTACATTTTCATCAGATACTTTTGAAATGGACTATAGACATCACACGGCCACCTCACTAGCGTTATTGGGTACCATCGAGCGTCCCGGGCGATCTATGACGTGAGGCGTCATAAGGCACGCTCGCGAGGCTTATTCAAATCAGATCAAACAATCCGATCACACTTTGCGGGATCCCTTAGGAATATGGATAAAATAATGAATTTTGATGATGATGATGATAATGTTCCGATCCGATCCCAATAACAAATAATCCCTACTGTGAAACGATAAAATTAAATGGAAATAAAAAGAGTAAAGAATATTATTTGAATTAGGCTGACCCCACATTTGGCGTGCGCGATCCACGGGCGTGCGAGTAGCGCGAGCGCCGCGCGCGCGTTGGGCGCGCGCTGCATGAGCGTCGGGTGTTACCGCCGTGTGACGTGCGTGCAGCGTGCGCGCGGCGCGCTCGCGACGTTCGAGTCGCGTTCTTACCCCTTCGCCCGCTATCCCCGCCGCAAAAAAAAGTAATACAAAATATAGTAATCACTTTCTTGTGAACAAGAAGACCATAATGTATCTTGCCAGAGGCGTTTAGTCTTTTTATTACGTGTCTATTTCTTTTTAGTAGCAAAGCTAACAGTAGTGTTATCTCGTCTGAGTCCATTTTGTTAGTAATTGTAGAACAGTAACTAGCACGGCACTGGCCAAATTGTGACTGACTTGTCTGAAGGGGGTTAAACGCCAAGGCGAGCGCCGCGCGCACGCCTCACACACGTCACGCGGTGGCAACACCCGACGCTCACGCAGCGCGGCGCTCGCGCTACTCGCACGCCCGTGGATCGCGGACGCCAAATGTGGCGTCAGCCTTAGTGTTATTATTTCAACCAATTTTTTTTGGAGTAATTTTACCTATATCTTAAACGAAGGGTACCTCTTATAATTATCATCATAAGATTTTTCATTTCTCATACTTGGAGAGTACGCTTGAAGTTGTTTGATCAGAGGGATGACAACTCAGGTACTTTTCGTCCCTGGGAAACGACTTTCCTGCTGTCAAAAAAAAAAAAAAATACTATGCAAGCCATGTCCCAACTTTTTATACAGCTACTCTGCTAAATCGCGGCGTAAAATTATTATTACTAACCATTTTGTAACATGACTTTAAACTTATAATTTACTTTTCACTCAATTATTATTTTATTTAATTTACATTTTGAACTAAATATTTAGGTACCATCATCATCAAAGATAAAAAATACTGGCTGGTAGAATGCCACAGAAAAAAAAACCTAAAAAAAGGCGGGAAAGCTGCATTTCGATCTTCAGTTGTTTTGTTGAGTGCTAATTATTTACTTAAACAGACACTTGTATAAAATTATCAGATTGAGATAGTATTTGTTTAACTAATCAGGTTTTTATTTACTTTCCTCATATTCGAAATGAAAAGCAGTGCGCCCTCGCTCCCTTTCATCTCTTATAAAACAATCTAGGTACTATTAAACACTAACATGTGAATGTTAAAAGTTACTTTTCCAGATTATATTACACATAGTTATCATTCATTTTATGGGACAAAAAAAAAGGAATAAAAATACCCAGTGTAGGACTAAACGCCGACAGACACTACGCCGACGGACTGAACACCGACAAGACTATGTCGACGGGACTCTTCGCCGACAGGACTCTTCGCCGACAGTATCTGACTATCGGAGATAAGTTGCATCGCTGATGAGCCCATAGGTTAGGTTAGGTTAGAACTGTGACCAACCGCTACTTCCAAGTTGCTCGCAGAATTCTTTTCACCATTTTCTAATTAGTCGCTGATGAGCCCTGTCGGCGAAGTGTCCTGTAGGCGAAGAGTCCCGTCGAAGTAAAGTCTTGTCGGTGTTCAGTCTGTCGGCATTTAGTCGTACACTAAAAAATAACAGTTGAATGAATCTAGAATTTTGTTTATTTACTCTTTTGCCTGTTTTAACAAAACAGTCCGCTGTCATTGGGGCCCCATTATCCTAATGTGCCCAGGGCCCCAATAGTTTAAAGACGGCATTGCTTAGCGTTATTCTCGTGAATTCTCGCTGCTTGTGGAGACTGGTCATCTTGCTGGCCATGGTTTTGTTATTGTTATCAGAAGTTAACAGTTTATTGATTTAACTATGATGCTGCCAGTTTATCATTTGTGACTTCGAGTTACAGTCCTAATGGATAGAATTCAACATTGCACATGTAAGCGAGTACGCCATTGAGGTAACGCTAACTACTTCAGAACAGGTGAACCATTGGCCTTTTTGCTTACCTATAGATTAACTAATAGGTACTTACTTTTCGTTTCCCTGGATCTTTGTTTCTTGAAAGCTACTTCTTCTTCTTCTTCTTCCACTTCCACTTCAATTGTAAACTCCATTAAAGGTACATTATCTTCTAAATCTGATTCAGAATAGTGTAGTGGTGGATAATCTGCTACATATAGAGAGCTATTGTCGAAGTTTTCCGGTTCTTGCTCTGAAGTAACTAAAACAGCCAAGAGTATTACTTGTTTAACACAAATAATAAAACATATTCCACCCGGCGCGTCTGTCTGTGTGAATGCGATTAATACAAAAACTACCAAACGATTTTAAATACGTTTTTCACCAATGGACGGAGTAATTCATGAGGAATGTTTAGGTGTACAATGATAGTTTTATTGCACAATATAATTTGGCTACCGTTAACTTTAATTAAACTAAACACTATGATCGCGCCGATAGGTCGTGGTGGAGCAAAATGAAAAGATAGCGGACTGTATAACAAGTATAATGATGAAGAAGAATAAAAAGAAATTAAATAACAACGGTCGGTTATATATACGAAAACAAGAGAGGTTTAAAATGCGTTAGCGCAGCCGTGCATAAAGGCGAGCAACAGCTGACTGCTGTGGCGGTGTTGCGTGGGGGCCCGCGCTCGGCCTTCGGCCGGCTGATTCCCCGCTGTCCCCGCGTCCCTCGTTCACTGCCGCTAGCGCGCGGCGATGTTGAGTGAAGGCGTCTCAACACATTACCAAAACTTTGAAGTAGTTCAAACCATTTTTATCTATCTATACTAATAAATATAATATTATAAAAAGGTAGAAAGAAGGACAATGGGCGAATTTGGTCCAAATGTCCACGACTAACGAAACCAATACAACTAATTAGTCCGCTAAATATAGAGTAACTTTAAATACGAAAACAAAAAAATATATTTTATCATAGATTTTTTCATTCGATTACATTTCTACTCGTCACCGTCAGCACCACGCGACCAGGGCTTTGAGCGATAGCACGATTTTTTGTCTCATTCGCACCTATAGAACAATGCGTTTGAACGCTTCATGAAACAAAGGCGCCTCTGACGCAACGGTCAAAGTCAAAGCATTTACTTCAAACAAGGCTCGGATACCGGTTAAATTTTCAAACAGTTATTATGTACTTGACGCAAAACCTTTACATTCGGTTTCGTTCGAATAAACTGGTTTTTGGAAGAGTCTTTACTTAAAGGTTTTGTCGGATTAAACGGTTTAGAACAATAAAAACCGGTTAATACGGACGCACGATAAACAAACTCCGCGCGCGTTCAGATTTTATTCAGTAGTAAGATTTTTTTGATTCGGGACGGACATTTATTTCATTGCATCAATCAGCTCCGCTGCAAAAAAATCAGAAATGAGTATATATCTAATATTTTTTTTGGTGAAATTAAGAATCGCGCGGCCGCGCGTATCCTCACAAGTTGCAACGCGTTTATCGACACGCCGCTCGTCGAATAAACCGGTTAATTTAGGTTAAGATAAAGTTCTTAAAACGGTCACGTTCTTAAGAAAAGTTCGGATCAAAACCGAAATAAAACGGTATTAACCGGTATTTTTTAAACCGGTTCCGAGCCCTGATTTCAAATAAGCACATAAATGGTTCTTTTGAACGTCAAAATTTACAAGGAAATAAAATTGATTCTAGTTGCCCCTTCTAACCTCTCGTATGCCGTAATTACAAACACAATTAAAAAACCATTGTGTCTCATGTGGATCTATGTTTCGGCCACTATGTATATGAAGGGTTAATTTATTTTAACTGTGTTTGACATATCTCAGGTCCCAGACCTTTGGAAGGAGTAGAAGGGGCCGAAGCCAACTCGCAGAGGCCCGTTATTTTAATTTATTATTTACTGATAATATTATTTTTGTTCTTATAAACATACCATCACTTTGGTTTTCCTCCTTTAGCTCAATAATATCATCTAGTCCCTCACAAACAGCTGGTAATTCTTCTTTGATAGCAATGATTCTTGTTTGACATCCATCAACTACACATATGGGCTCTATTGGAGATTGGATAAACCCACCGTAAAATTCTAAGCGGTCTTGGTTTATTGTATGACTGGGCTGTAACAGATATTAATAGTATTAGGAAAATATGCCAGTGATCACAAACTTGACACAATGGGTGGTCTTATCGCTAACAGTGATCTTTTAAAGACAACCTTTGGATGGATTAAGGGGAAGGAGAAACATTACTGCAGGTATTTTGTGGTGTACCACATACATACATAAAACATGTAATATATATAGTATAATTTAAAAAATTGACAAAAATTGAGCACGCCTTATCGACACGGGCAAGACATTCCATAACCGCACTGCTTGAACTGTAAAAGATTTATCATAGAAACTGGTGGAATGCATCAGCATCTCTAGTCTCAAGTTTTCTGTCTACAAGTTTCATTCAGAAGTTGCAGCAGTATTATGTGGAGTATTTAACATGTAATAATTTATTGTAAGCAACTAAATTGAAATCTAGACAAACCAGTTATGAGGAGACTAATTGCAAACCCCGCTAAAACGATGTTACCTTCAAACCAACCTTTTTCTCTCTTTTGAAAGTTTTCTCAATTCCATACTAAGTGACAAACTCATTTCTGAGCAAATCCCTCTATAACAGTACTAAATTGAGCCGGTACTAGACTTGGTAACAAAATCCACTATAAATGTCATGGGTAAAATTCAAATTCCTCTACAACGGAATCAACCAATCACAGTGCTTGCTTTCGCACCAAGTGAGCTTACGAATAGAATGGCGGACCAATGGAGACTAGTGTAAATGTGTTGTGCAACAAGGAGTGCAAATAAATTTTATTGAATTTAAAACCCATCAATAACTCAATTTCCAGAAAAATCGTTTTAGCGCGGTTTGAAATTAGACGCCTCATATACTGAAATTAGAAATTGAAGAATACTCCACCTCATAATCTTCATTCATCATTTGAGCGAACAGCTCTTCGGCTTCCAGACATTGTCTCAGTAATCGGCAGCATTGCTTTAATTTATTGCAACAGAAGAAACAAGCAAGAATCGGTCTACTGTCTTCAGTTACAAACTGCAACAAATCTTGTCTTACACTGTTTTGTTTATATTTATATTAGGTTCTGGTTAGACTGGAACCTGACCCCTACAGAGTTGAATGGGCTAGGCAGATAATGATATTGGTAATTTAATACTTATTTATCAACTTACTGGAATATCAGTCAACTTCTCATAAAGTTCATGCATGCTCCTGTTGACCACGACATACATTCGTACATTCTCCACTAAACATATTCTACATATTGACAGTTTTTCCATCTTTGGACTCAAAATGTAGTGCTTAAAGTTATTTAGTTCAGCTTTAAATTTATATTATATAAAAACACTGTAGCGAACAAATAACTGGCGAAGCTTGTTTATGATTATGACAAGATTATGAGTTTTAAAAATCTTCGAATGCGAATAAAAGCTTGTAAATAACGTGTAAGACGGCAGCAGCCAGAGACTTATAACTCAATTATATAATCCATTTAGTTCATAGGATTTAGTTTGTACCTAAAACCCATCTACTTGTTAAAAATCGTTTATAGATAAATAAAAGCTGCAGTGATAGTAGGTTACGTACACTTTTGTATTTGATGTTGATCTATACTCCGCTAAGGAGTATAGTGTTCTGTGATCTAAACAGTGCTGCCAACTCCAAAAGTTCAATTTTTTTTTTTATGACCTGGTTACTGGACCTTTAGGTCAAACCAAAAGTTCAAATTATCGAGTTCCGACGTCGAAATTATCGTTTTGTGGGCAAAATTATCGTACACACGGCTACACTTCAAGCTATACAAAACTAGTTTACGCTGGTCTCGCATTGTATGGGATTTCCGTATAATGAGAGATCAACTTATACTGGAAATATATAGCTTGATATGTAGCCGTGTGTACAAAAGTCAAAACCGTCCAAAAAAGTTTGGGCTGAATGTTCCAACGCCAGATAACTTTAAACTTCAATGAATTATAGACTATGTAGACTAAAATAAGTGGAAGTTTATGCCAAGTTTCACCACTAGTGGCGCTCGCAGCACAAACGGTAAACGTTTTTGTTTTCTAGATAGAAGCAAATAAAAAGACCTTTCATATAACCACAGGAATACAGGATAAAACGCGGAGTTTCGGACGAAACGCAAGTGAAAGCAATGTGCGGGAAACAGAGAGAGAGAGAAGCACTTATTGTGCTACAAACTTACTTGTTGACATACGTGACATTGACATTGTGCAAATTTTTTATTAGCGTTTTTAATTTGTCTGACAAATACGTTTTGTTAATGGAACTTTTTTTTGTCTTCAATACTCGAAATTATCGTACGTTAGACATTCACTATCGTACATCGTACCATTGCCCAAATTATCGTAGTCCCCCAATTTTATCGTACGGGTTGGCATCACTGAAATAGAAGCTACTTGACACTTGACAGTAATGACAGACACTTTACTATTCAAATCAGTGTAGCAAGATGGCTACGTTCCGATAGAGACCGTTATCGCTCATAGAATAGCACGCAAATCGATAATTTGCTTTCCGATTTGGAATAACCCGATTATTACAGCTGAGAGCTGTTTGACAACGCTCACGGTGATAATAATCCCTGCGTTCCGAGTTGCGATATTATCGATATTCGCGTGGTAAAGCCCGTTCCGAGTTAGCGTGAGCGCGATAACGATGTACCGTGAATCGTCATAGATGATATCATGACATTCGCCATCTTGCGATATCGCCGACCATGCATTTTACGTGAGCGCTGTCAAAAATGACAGTTGTGCTGTTTTGTTTTGAGTCGCATCGTATCTAACGTGGCATTTTCAAAATTGTTCTTTTGGCTACTGACAGTTGCTACCTAACCTAATAAGAAGAAATTTTTGGTGTATACTCAGAGAAATCTACTCTAATATCGTTTTGACATTGCGTGAGCATCGTGAGCGCGTTCACGAGCGTTCCGCGCTGTGAGCAAAAGCCAATTCGGGCCGCCTTCCGAAATGGCTATAATCGCTCACAACGCTCACATCGTCTCACATGCGTTCCGATTTAGTTATTACGATTATGACAATCAGGGCTGTCAACAATTCGGCACGCTCGTGAACGCGCTCACGGTGCTCACTCAATGTCAAAACGATATTAGAGAATTTCTCTGTGTATACACCAAAAAAAATCTTTTTTATAGGTTAGGTAGCAACTGTAGCCAGAAGAACAATTTTGAAAATGCCACGTTATGCTATGATGCGACTTAAAACAAAACAGCACAACTGTCATTTTTGACAGCGCTCACGGCGATATTAGTAAAAGGCATGCTCGGCGATATCGCAGGATGGCGAATGTCATGACGTCATCTATGACGATTCACGGGACATCGTTATCGCGCTCACGCTAATTCGGAACGGGCTTTAGCACGTGAATATCTATATTATCGCAACTCGGAACGCAGCAGGGATAGTACAGACGCCAGCAGGTCAAGCTACCCGAAACTGTCAAATTTACGCAATCAACCTTGAACCTTATACTGTAGTGATAAAGTTGAAAATCTATTAAATAAATTTGACAGATTGTAGTAGCTTGATGTGCAGGCGTCTGTACATTAATGGTACATTCCGAATTTCCGAATCATAGAGGAAAGTAAAATAACGGGTTCCGAATTAAGCCATAAAGCTCATACTTTCATAGCCACAGAACAATACTCACAAACGGTAAAGTAATATTACGTAGGTAGCCTATCCTATTAATAAATAAAAACGAAGTTGTAACTACAAGTAACATAGAGAGGTCCTTTTCTACACTGCGTCGCGCGTCGTGTTAAAAAAACATGGCTGAGATCAACGATGACTGAAAACCGTTTGAATGGCCTATGCATGCTCAGTGTACACCGAACCATGGTACAAAAAAACTAAGGATACAATTGAATCTGAGGTGTTAAAACGGTTTTGTGAAGAACCTCGTCGACTACTTTTTTTGTAAAATAAATTCATTGATTCATATTTTGTTTTTCATTTTTAACGTAACCTGTCCCGTTGCTCATGCAGCATTTACCTTAGATATATTCTTGGTTTGTCTACGCCTGCCCCTCCCTTAACAAAATCCTAGATACGCCCTTGACTACCTGGACTATTTATGAGAGTCATATTAAGGCTCTCTGGCTTACCGTTATCCACAAAGGAAGTGCACATGTGTTTTATTTTATTCACATTCGAAGATTACTAGAAGTATACAAGCTACGCCAGTTATTTGAGTCATAAAATATTATAGTTAGTCTAGCACGGCTCTTGCCTTATACGACCACTGCCGACGTCACAAGCGGATCAAACGAATATAACTACTTTCCATATTCATTCAGAAAAATAAAAATCATTCAGTTCATTTAGAAATATGTTTTCCCCTATACCCAAAGTCTCAAATTCAGATAATATAAGTAAACAAAAGGGATAACATAACAAAAAAATATCTTCGTAATGGTAATTCACATAAAATGGCAAAAAATAGGTTTCATTTTCTTAAGTATTGATTTTAAGAAATAATAATTAAAAAATAATCACACCGTAATTATTTTTATAAATTTTCGGTTTTAAACAAAGTTATTAAAAAAAGGAGATTTTCTGGTATAAAATATTTTATGATACTGGTAACAATGCAGGAGATACAAATATTTTCAATTTTTTTACATCTTTAACAACTAATATTACAACTCTCATTATAGATTCATATTGTAAGTAGCATTACCTAGCCACATTTTGGATGAAAACGGCTGTAAATTGTTTCGAGTGTAAATCGATTTTGGGAGGCCTACGTCTAGCACTGGAGTTAAAAGGGCTGATTATGACGATCATATGCCGTGTCTTCGACATATTACACAAAACATTGTTTGGGAACGGTATTTTGTTTGCATATTTCTTTAATTAGGTAATTCACTTTAATTTTAGCGATGACTATTTACAAAAAGAGAAATATGATAAAATGTTTTGCACCCCTGTCCTGTCATTTTGACAGTGACATTTCTTGACATTACTTTGTTTACATAAATTATCTGAATTAGAGACTTTGGGTATAGCTACAGGCAGTATTTCGTTTCCCTAGTAGTTAGATGATACTGAACTCTATCCTCAAAATGTGACAATTCATTTCCCCTGGTAGGTATTGGAATAGATAATAACGTGGAAAGATATAAGTATTCTGGGGATCCCAGCAAGACTATGATGTGTATTGCCACGTTTTTAACATTTTTCAATGTTGCCCTATCAATATACTATTTAATAAATATACATTTGCGTATTCTTTCATGCAAGATGCAGAAGAAATTGAGATCGCCTCCTAAAATCGTAATATCGTGAAAGGATAGCCCAAATCAGACGAGATCATCCGTTTAAACGAAATTTTGCAATACTGGCTGGGACTCAGGCCCCCTCTATGTGAAAGGGAGTGGGCAGTTAAAACAACGCTGATTTGCGTTCAAAGACAATTTATTTCACAGACAACATGTACCTTATATTTTGATATACATATAGTGTTGCTACACTAATCTAACATTCACACTTATCAAATAACAGTAATACAGCTTACATATCTAAAAAAGATCAAGGGAGATGCGCTGTGGTAACCCACGAAATTCAAATTTACTTATTTAATTATTTTTTTGACCTGTAAAATGCATAAAACCCAAGAAAATTTGAATTTCGCGGGCTACCACAGCGCATCCACCTTAACAGCTAAGAAATGTTACCCTATTCAATAACATAATTCAACCAAACTGTATCATTTGTTTGACAACATTTCTGTTATGCGACTGTTAACTTGCTCCCAATTTCAATGCGCTTTGAATAACACAACATAAATACAATAACACATAACCACTCAGTAATCTCATAAAAGAAATGTCCTAAATAAACAGCTTCTCTGTGTTTGAAATACCTTTTTCAGAATTCAAAGGTTTTTTACCCGTGTGAATTATAATAGTATGTTTTTTTAAATGACAAAGTTTGCGAAAACTACGCTCACATATATCACATCTGAAAGGTTTTTCGCCAGTGTGTGTACGAATATGGTTTGTTAAATGACTTCTTTGATTAAAACTGCGCTGACATACATCACACATATAAGGTTTAACGCCAGTATGTATACGAATATGTTTCGTTAAATCACCCTTTTGACTAAAACCATTTTGACAAACATCACACTTGTAAGGTTTTTCACCAGTGTGTATGCGAATATGTTCTGTTAAATGACTCTTTTGACTAAAACACTGTTGACATACATCACACTTGTAAGGTTTCTCGCCAGTGTGTATACGAATATGATTTGTTAAATTACTTATTTGATTAAAACTGCGCTGACATACATCACACATATAAGGTTTAACGCCAGTATGTATACGAATATGTTTCGTTAAATCACCCTTTTGACTAAAACTACGTTGACATTCATCACACTCATAAGGTTTTTCTCCGGTGTGTGTACGAATATGTTTTCTTAGATTACTCCTATGGCTAAAACTGCGTTGACATAAATCACACTCATAAGGTTCTTCACCCGTGTGTATACGAATATGTTTTGTTAAATCACCCTTTTGACTAAAACCATTTTGACAAACATCACACTTGTAAGGTTTTTCACCAGTGTGTATGCGAATATGTTCTGTTAAATGACTCTTTTGACTAAAACACTGTTGACATACATCACACTTATATGGTTTTACGCCATTGTGTATTCGAATATGTTTTGTTAAACCACTTTTTTCACTAAAGCTTCGCTCACATATACCACACTTGTAAGGTTTTTCACCAGTGTGCATACGAATATGGTTTGTTAAATGATTATTTTGATTAAAGCTACGCTGACATACATTACACTTATGAGGCTTTTTGCCAGTGTGTATACGAATATGTTTAGTTAAATCACTATTTCGACTAAAACTATGTTGACATACATCACACTTGTAAGGTTTCTCGCCAGTGTGTATACGAATATGATTTGTTAAATTACTTATTTGATTAAAACTGCGCTGACATACATCACACTTGTAAGGTTTTTCACCTGTGTGTATACGAGTATGTTTTGTTAAATCATTACTTCGACTAAAACTACGTTGACATACAACACAGTCATAAGGTTTTTTGTCAATGTGTAAACGAATATGTTTTTTAAAATTATTATTTCCACTAAAACTATGTTGAAATACATCACATTTGGTTTTTTCACCAATTTGTGAACGAGTATGTTGTACCATATTTGTTACTCGATTAAAACTACTCTGATCACATTTGTCTGGCTCATTGAAATAAGTGCCAGGTTGGGGCATACATTTTTGAGTTGTCCGCATAACTTTCGAATCTAATTTATCTTTTTTCGTTTGCTCGGCTGTTTTTGCATCTTCTAGTTTTGTTCTTCGTGTGTCTAGTTTTGGTTTCTTCGCAACGATCTCCCCTGTGAATAAAAATGGTAAGTACAATGTTGGAAGAAGATTGACATGCACACGAATCAAAATAATAGCGCTTTGTATGATTCACACTGGGACCGAAAAGGAAGAATTTCTGGTGATATTTGATAATACACTAAATTACCAGAGACATGAATAACAAAATTGTACTAACGTGGACATATATGGTCGGTTCCAAAACTATCTGAGCATAGTTTAAATAAACCCTGTTTATGGGAATTATTAACCAATTCATCTGAATTTAGGAGGTTCCAACTGTATATCTCACCAC
Organism: Dryobota labecula; assembly: GCA_947523025.1. Taxonomy (NCBI): domain Eukaryota; kingdom Metazoa; phylum Arthropoda; class Insecta; order Lepidoptera; family Noctuidae; genus Dryobota; species Dryobota labecula. The sequence continues at coordinate 6,785,430 of OX383314.1, forward strand.
CACTAATTTAATAATGTTATTCTAGGAATCATTATCATTGCGTCAGTGGCGTAGCGTGGGGGGTGGGGGGGAAATGAAATCGTTTATTCTGTAAATAGGATATCGGAACCACTTTTCCTATCTGACTACCCCTGAGAAGAAATGGCGAAACAAACTCAGGGTTCAAAGTCTCTTTTAAAGTCCAGACATAATCTTGGTCAGATCATGTGAGGACCATGTAGATCCGTGTCAGAAATGGTCTTTGAGGAAAGAACCACACTGTTTTGAGTGGACCTGTCCAGTCAGGGGCGGGCAGAGGGTGCCATGGCCCCGGGCGGCGCAGATATAGGGGGCGGCGGCGTTAGGTCATCATCAGATCAGATAACTGTATTGTCATTAGGACTACATAGGTACTTATTTACGAAAAATTTCAAGACAAGTGGAAGTTGAATAAGCTTGTAAAGTATTTACTTAATTCAAATTATGAAAATAAAGTTCATTTTACAAACGGAAACTGAAATCCAACCTCCAAGACAAATAAGAAGGCACATTTTTGGCGACCAAGACAATTTAAACGAAAAAAGCAACCACTTCCAAAAAAAAAAAACACTTAAAAGTGAAAAATAACTTTAATTTCGGCAGTCGGTGTCCTTGGTTCTGCATTTTCGTTTTTTGCCACTGAGTTCCGAAAGTAATTTTTCACTTTTTAGTGTATTTTTGAAGTGAAATCTTCTTTAGGCGCGTTGAAGACTTTTTGGGTGAACAAAAATCATGGAACTCGCGTCATCGTCACCGAACGCTTTCCAAGAGCTATATATACAATATGTTACAAAAACCCTGTCTGATCCAATAAAGGCGTATTCCTGGTTCAACATACGTACTAGAAAAAATGGTTATAAAAATGTAACTCATAAAAAACAAAAGTTGTTGATTTTTTATTTTTATAATCCATGCGAAATTTAACACTGAATATGGCAAATTTTCATAAGTTGACAACACTGCACCCGCCGGCAAAAACTTTTTATTTTTACCTATTTTTATTTCAAAGAACACCGCCCTACACTACCGCATTGTAGGCACTTTTTCAACTAGTCGCCGACTCTTTGATGTCGCCGACTGGTTGCCTACCGACTAGAGATGAGAATATTGGTTGAAATTGTTTATTGGTTAATGGTTAATGGTTAAATAAAAATATCGATATTTTTATTGGTTGAAAATATTAGTTAATATTTTTATTCAAGTATCTGCAACATGTTTAAAAGTTGAATATTCTATTAACTAATGCATGTTGAAATTGTTAAGTTAAACTTCCCTTCATACTTTTTAACAGGCTTAGGACTGACTAGCATTTATCTCGATTAGATAATCGAATATTTTTAACAAGTGCTAGGCGTATTTAAAAGTTCATTGATTGTCTATGTACATTGTTTTGGTATTAAGTACTTTGATTTTGTTTATGGTTTTTATTTTTATGCATTTTTTTGTTTTTATTTATAACATGGCCCATATTTATTTGATTTTGCACATTACCTTCACTTGTTCTTGTCCCAGCAGATGCATCCTCTATTAAATTTAAATACACACTGAGGTGCTTCAGTCTTAAGTGTGTCTTCAGATTCGTGGTAGTACCTTTATAAGAAAGGTCTTTTTTACAATATTTACAAGTTGCGACTTTTTCCACCCCCACGACCCTATCGAAATGGTTTCACGTATCATTATTTCGTCTCGGCATTTTGTAAAACAAAAAAACAACAACAACGCAACGACGCGACTTTGTTATTTGAGTAAAATATCAAAACTAACTAATAAAATAAACTTATATCAAAAATCAACCATTAACCGACCGAAATATTGGTTAAAAATATCAACAACTTTCTTTAGAATAAAATATCCCCAACAGTAAATGTGTTTTAACGTAACTAAGATAGAACATACAATTGAATGCACGTAACGGAATAAATATTTCTACGACACTGACGACACTGCGTTGCCGCTCCGAAGGTCAACCCGAGCGAGCGAGAGACAGCGCGTTGTTCGAGCGAGACAGAGAAATATTCGTCCTTGCCAATTTTGCGCCGAAGAAGTTGATATGATATTTTTATTCGTTAATGTTAATTTTATTTATTGAATATCATGGTTAATTTTAAATATTAGTTAAATTTAATGGTTGATGGTTATATTCATCATCTCTACTACCGACGCGCTACTTGTTGGCCAATGGCCAGTCTTTCGTGGAGATAGCTTTTGATCGGACGTCTGTACGTATCACGTGCCGCTATCGTTTCGTTTAATATGTTGATGTGCTTAGGCAAGACCGACTGCAATTATGCAGCTGCTCGTAGAACTTATAAGGTGCGCTTCGCTAATATGCCAGGTGTGACAATACCATCGGAGCGTGCGTTCCATCGCCTGCATAACCGTGTGTAGATACACCACAGGCAGTGTTCATGGGCACGAGTCGCAGGCCGCTGATGCTGGAAGACCACGAGAGTGCAACGTGGAAATCGAGGAACACAGTTCTCCGGTCTAATCGTGTGCTTTTCGCCGATGAATGCTCGTTTGAGAGAACAGGTGTGGGTATTCAACTGCCACAACGAATACGTGTGGGCGCTCTAAAACTTGCACCCTATGAAACAGAGTCATTTTCAAGTGCGCTGCAGAGTATGTGCAAATTTAGTGAAAAGGTGACGAATGTGTATTAGTGTTGGAGGTGGACATGTGGAGCACGATCGCCGAAGTATGCAAAAACAACAAGCGAACTGATTACCTGGTCGGTAAGTACATTGCCAAAAGCACATCACATTTAAAAAAGCCCTTATCAGGGCTACATTTAATTCACTAAATTGTTTCTTCGGTTTAAAGAACTTTCTTTTTCGTTTCTTGATTAACAGAATTAGGTCAGAAATCCGGATCACTATGCCTTCAAAACAATATCAGCTGATACCTACGCGTAGGCACAAGGTATGACGTAGCGTAGGTTTCTTTCGTTATAAGTTTGGCGGCACGCGACAAAGTAGATTCATGACAAAAAATCATACAAACCGCCTCGCTCGGCGGCGACAAAAAACTTTAGGTAGTGAACTTGTGAACTTTTTCGAGCAATCAGTGTTGCCTCTGATCAGTTTTTATTTTTAATTTTTATTTAATTATATTCACTGGGGAAAAATAATAATCTCAAATCTATTAAATGGTTACGTAATAGTGTACGCAGTACGATGCCGAATAATACTCTTAAGGATCGGACAGGGTTTTTGTTACATGCTGTATGTATACTGGTGCCGATTCCCTTGTTCACAAACTAAACTAAATTTAAGTTCAGTGCATCTTTTTCTTTCTATTTCATTAAGACTACGCCGAGCGCACAGTGGCGCCCTCACCGTTTGTTCGGTGATTTCTTTTATTTTAGAATGAAAATGCAGAAATTAAACACGTTAAGTTGTGCTTCACAACGCTATACGTTATTATTACTACAAACAGTAGTTTTAAATTGTTATGTTTTATTGTAATCATTAAAACGGAGCTTAGTGGTCACTATTTTCCGTCAATTTTAGACGTGATTAAAAACTTGCCTACTAAAATTACGTCAATTTACGTCAAGCGCTGATTAATTTGACAGGACTAAACGATATATAATCTTCTGTCCTTTTCTTAATGAAATAGAAAGAAAAAGATGCACTGAACTTAAATTTAGTTTAGTTTGTAAACAAGGGAATCGGCACCACTGTGTATATATCAAACAATCCGATACCATTTCGTGGGATTCATTATGAATGTGGATATAATAATGTTTAGTTCCGATCGGTTCCCTGTACGAATGTGCTGTGAAACGATAAAATTAAATGGATTGAAAAGAGCAGAATATTATTTGAAATTAGTGTTATTACTTTAACCAATTTTCAGCAACAAACACGTGACACAATTTAAACTTCTTAAAAAAATATGAATATATACGAGTTTTAGAGCGAGAGACAGAGAAAGTTATATCTGTCTTCTCTCGCGAGGCTACGGTTGACAATGACCGCAAGCGCAATGACGCTGCTGTTCCAAATGCGAATTTAAAATTTCGATGATTATGTCGCTCTGTTCGTGACAGCCGCTAACAGCTCAGCTACTGTAGAGTACCTATGGCGTCTGCAATCGTCCGCTCGACCGTAGCAGCAGTTGGTACTGTCGCCATCTACAGAAGCGTTTTCATAGAAACCAGTAGTGTCGCTGCGTTTGCCCAACCGCCTGGGGCCCAAGTCTGCTATTTTTATAAATTCGTCACTCCAACACGATCCCATTGTCATTTTGCTAAATTCATAATGGTCGATCATTGGTCGGCCAGAAGTTGGAAGTTTAGTAGGAAGATTCATTTGTCATTATGTACGGGATTACAAATTCTTTCTATGGAGTGTCAGTGGCTGACCATTGGAAAGTCATAATGACGCCATTGTATTAGTAGATTACCAAACTTGTCAAAATCAACAATTATGAAATTATTAAAACAAGTGTCAGAATGGTCTATCCATTCTGACACTATTGTAATTAGGGCTTTCAATACCGGTATTCCGGGATACCGTAATACCGTGATCACGGATTATATTTTGGCCTTTTACAATGACGCCCCAATACCGTGATTACGGTATTACAAACATTAGATCTGAAAATTATGTGATTTTTTTAATATTACACTTGTTTTCACCAGCGCAAGCGTCCCGCTGTTATATTAAGTTCACTCTCCCGCGCCCCGCCTGAGACAATGCCCGAAATCGAGCTGTACTTATGTCGTTTTTGTTATTGTCAGCCGGTTTCACAAAGGCGACGGGATAACGCGTATATAGACTTTTTTATTGTGTAGTGTTAACTTGTGACTGTGAAGTTGTTATCTACTAGCGCGTATTTTTGCTAGTTTTATGATGACATTTAGGTAATAATAAGAAACTTATATTTTTTTGATATTGTACACACGACCACAAATCAAGCTATAATTTCCAGTATAAGCTGACCTCTCATTGTATTGAAATCCTATACAATGCGAGATCAACCTAAACTGGAAATGTATAGCTTGATTTGTGGCCGTGTGTACTATACAAAGTCTATGTGAAATGCCTACCAGCAAAAGGACTAGATTAAGTTTAAGTTTTCATTATGTTCCTAATTCTTAGTCCTACATAAATAATCAACCAATACAAAATTGTTATACAAGAGAGTTATGTATAAAACGTATTTATTTTATTATTTTCAATAAATAAGAACAATACAGACTGATTTGAATATAAAAACACGTATTTTATTGGTTTTATTAATGTCCTAATTGAACTTGCGTTCAATACCGGATTACGGTATTGATACCGGGATCACGGTATTGATACCGGGATCACGGTATTGACTTTTCCAATACCGGTATTCATACCGGTATTTGAAAGCCCTCAAACTCAAACTCAAAGCATTTATTTCAAATAAACCAATTACAGGCACTTTTGAATTGTCAAGGGGTCGGTCAGTCAGAAAGATGAAGCTAGTTGCCCATTCCAAAGCGTAGTAGGTTCCTATGGAGAAGAACGGACAAGAAACTCCATGGACACTCTTTTAAAACAAAATATTGTTACAAAATATGGGTTACATCATTCATGTTGAAGTTATACATGTGAGAACAATGTAGAAAGACGTGCACGTTAGAAGCGTCCGTAATAGAAACAATTCAAAAATTAAAATAAGCCGTGGCAGCTAAGAGATGACCAGTCCCAACTGACGGCGCCCGTTCACGAACATGACGCATGGATCAGCACCATTTAGCTCAACCATTTTGAAGGGAACTTAATGATCCAACACACACGCCACCACCAGCGAGACATTTGAGTGAGCATGACATACTCTCAGCCGCCAGGGCACATTCAAGTCAATAAAAGACATATTACCCGGTTAATGGTAGCCCTAATTGTAATAGCAGACTTGAGACCCTGATGTTGGCGGTCTGCTGTCATATTCGGAATTGTACCTTTATAATGTAGGACGACGCACGGTATGCTGATACAAAACCGTAGAGGAATTTAAAAAATAGATTCATGTATATTAAAAAACAAAATACGCAAGTGTAATCTCCTACCAAATACAATGTTATATTGTTATATGACTTTACGTTTTGCCCATTATTTTCAATGCAGAAAATTTTAGACACACTTACCGATATAGTTGATTGAGCCGTTTTTCATAATTCCTTCTCAATCACGAGATAATTTATATTTTTAAAGGCGTGGCGCTAGTGGACCGGTGACAACGCTCTTAACAGTCCTATGGATAGAATTCCACATTGGTGCAGGTAGGTACTCCCTTGAGGTAACACTAACCACTTCCTACCAATCATGCAATCATGTCATTATTATTTTATATACTTAGATTATTTTATATTTTGTGAATGTGAGAACGTTGTAGGCCTAGTAGAGTGTAGATTTGTTGGCGGTTTTCTATTTTGTTAAGTACCTGGTAATTGTTGAAAGGCCTACACTGTCCTCCCATACCTATTATCACTGTTATTTAATAATATTGTAAAGCCAATTATTTTCAGTGTCGTGATGGCCCGTTGGTTAAGGCCTCGCCTCTCATGCATGAGGTTGTGGGTTCAAATCCGGGCAAGTACCAATGTGACTTTTTCAATTCATATGTACTTTCTGAGTTTATCTTGGACATTACTGACATCGGTGAAGGAAAAACATCGTGAGGAAACCTGGACTTATAGTTAATATAAGTCTGAAATCGCCAACCCGTCTTGAGCAAGCGTGGTGATCAATGCTCGTGCCTTCTCTGTATAAGAAGAGGCCTTTGCCCAGCAGTGGGACAGTTATAGGCTGGTATTATTTATTATTTATATAATTATTTTTAAGAGTAACCGTGGAGTTTCTTGCCGGCTCTTCTCCATAGGAAACGACTAATTGGAACCGTGCACCTAGCTTCTGACGTTTCATAAGTGCCCATGTAGGTTTATGTGAAATAAAATATTTTGATTTGATTTGATTTGACTACCAGGTGAACCATTGGCCTGTTAGATTAACTAACTAATACTAACTTTTTGTCTCACTGGCTCTTCGTTTCTTCTTAGATACTTCTTCTTCCACTTTAATTTTAACCTCCATTAAAGGTACATCATATTCTAAATCTGATTCAGAATAGTGTGTTGGTAGATCTGCAACATTTAGACAACTATTGTCTAAATTTTCTGGTTCTTGCTCTGTAAGTAAATAAAAACAGTCAGCATTATTATTTGTATATTTTGATAAAACATACTTAATGTCATATGCCCAATGGCTAATTCCCCGAAGTCATCAGGGGCCTAAGTCTACTAATTTACAAACGTTGCAATGGTCTCGCCATTGTGAGTATATGACAGTGTTTGTATGGCAAATCTGTCAAAAACTCACAATGAAGAGACCATTGCAACGTTTGTACATTAGTAGACTTGGCCCCCAGATCGAACGTCCGAATTGACGAAATTCCATAGCATCTATGTACACACGGCTACACATCAAGCTATACATTTCCAGAATAAGCTGACCTCTCACTATACGGAAATCCTACACAATGCGAGATTAGCTTATACTGGAAATGTATAGCTTGATGTGTAGCCGTGTGTACCACAATATCGAATAGCCATTAGATCGAGTGTCCGTTTCACCGAAAAGCCATCGCAGCGATAGTCCTATCCATCGCGATAGATTTGTGAAATACGCATCAAAAACTCGACGTCACGCAAAATCCTGCATCGCGCAATCAGAGTTTACCGCGCGACTGGCATATATAAACAACATCCCGACATCAACCGTCGTACGCCCTGGCTGGAGGCTTTAATTTTCGTTAGGAGTTTAAGGCAACCACAGGAAAGACCGGTTAAAGAGTCTCAACCTCAAAGGCGCGAAACACACGGCGGGGCGGGGCGGGGCAGTCTTTTTGACCGCGAAGCAATAAAGAACGCGAAGAGCGTCTGAACGTCGACGCCCGCAGCTGCCCTCACCGCGAGCACAAAGGGATATGCCGCGCCGCCAATGCCCGCCGGGCACCGTCGGCGCGGTCTTTTTGCCCTCCATGTGCGTTGGTAGTGTAGGATTCCCTTTGCGCTATCGTTCGCGATCAAATTGACCGCCCCGGCCCGCCCCGCCGTGTGTTTCGCGCCTCAAGGTTAACCCTGAGATGCCCTAGCAAAAAAAATTAATACCGTTGGGCAGTTGCCCATCAGTCCCCAGACACAACAACCGTCTGGTCGGAGGATCCTCCCTTTTCTATAGCATGAGTGCACTTTACACCCCGTTCCTAAAACCTCTATAATGGGATATTTTCCAAAAACCACGCGGGCGAAGCCGCGGGCAAAAGCCAGTTAACAATAGCTTTTGCCATACTAATCCATACTCCATACTAATATTATAAATATGAAAGTAACTCTGTCTGTCTGTCTGTATGTATGTTACGTTTTCACGCCTAAACCGCTGAACCGATCGTCATGAAATATGGCAGAGATTATAGCCTGGGATATGGAGAAGGACATAGGCTACTTTTTTACGCGATAACCGTTATCCACGCGGGCGGAGCCGCGGGCAAAAGCTAGTTGCACTATATAATGTGGTTATCGTTAAGTTGAATATTTAAAAACTACCAAAACTTACAAGTAGTTCAAAGACATTTTTGATCAATATAAAATCAATAGATTATATAAATATCTTAAATGGATCTTAAAATACAATTTATTGATACCTAATATTAATTTTGTTCTAAAAAACATACCTTGACTTTGATGTTCCTCCTTTGGCTCAATAATAACATCGAGTCCCTCACAAACAGCTGGTAATTCTTCTTTGATAGTAATGCTTTTTGTTTGACATTCATCAACTATACTTATGTGCTCTATTGGAGATTGAACAAATCCATTGTAAAACTCTAAGCGATCTTGGTTTATTAAAGGATTGGGCTGAAAAAAGATATTTAAAGGTAGTTTAAGGGAAATATACAGTGATCACTAGAGATCGCATAATCGCATGCATATTTACCTAAAGTTAATTTTTAGCTATGAAAGTATGGAAGCAGCTTCTTAAAATATATTTTTTGTAAGAAAATATCCCGTGATGCCAGGAATACCGGTAATGCACATCAAATCGGGTGTATAGTACGGATGCGACATCCAAAAAAATATTTATTTAAAAAAAAAAGGGCAGAGATATAGCCTGGGATATGGAGCTGGGACATAGGCTACTTTTTTACGCGATAACCGACATCTACGCGGGCGAGGCCGCGAGCAAAAGCTAGTATTTTATATTTTCGTGCATGTGGGCTGGTTCTGAGGATCCTTTCGATGCCAAGCACCCAGCATTTGTGGTCGAAAAATAATTAGTTCGTGTGCCTACAACCCGCATTCGAGCAGTCGCTATAGATGATTCCTGTTCATGCCCAGGACCCGACTAGCGACACCAAATCTAAGTATGTAAATTTGCCAAACAATTTATGGCTTACAAGATTTTTTTTTTTTTGAACAAATGCATTCATCAAAATGATCAACTTTTTTTTTTGCTTGGATCTATTTTACTTGCCGATAGTATCGATACTCTTATTTAGACTCAATTTGGTACACTCAACTCATTTTTGACCAGGTTGTGGATTGGATCCTTTTCGTTTAAATACGTCCAATTGTAAATAACTAAGTAAGACATAAGCAAACATTCAACACTTGATGGCAGGGCTGGTTAACGTTACCAAATAACAAAATAATAACAGTTACGTAACGTTAAATTTCAATGTTATACCTACTAACGTTACAAAAATTTAACGTTACTTGATAACACTACCAGTAATATAACGTTAATTAACATTAACAAAAATACGATAACTAACGTTAATTTAGCTACGTTGCCCTTCTGTGGGTAAGAATGAGGCAGATTCAGGCAAAGTTTTGATCGGCACGGCATCAGAGAGGCGCGAGGGCGGGCTCCTGCCGCGCCGCACGCCTCTAAGGCCACATTACTTACATCTCACCCGTTTAAAATAACGATAAAATTAATAGTCGCCAAAATAACGTTAAACCGATTTCCGTTATTTTAATAATAACGTTAACTCTGTCAACACAAGGTAACGTTATGAAAATTTACCGGTATTTAAAGCCCTGCTTGATGGTATGGTTGGCATGAAATCTAGACACAATAAATTATAAGAATAAATGTCTGTTGAAGAATAGCCCACCTTATAATCCTCATTCATCATGTGAGTGAACAGCTCTTCGGCTTTCAGACATTGTCTCAGTAATCGGCAGCATTGCTTTAATTTATTGCAGCAGAAGAAACAAGCAAGAATCGGTCTACTGTCTTCAGTTACAAACTGCAACAAAACTTGTCTTACACTATTTTGTTTATATGAAGAAAATACTTCCAATCTTACATTAAATTGTAAAGCCAGCAGTTGGTAGTCAGTAATGCTTTGTATAACTCTCATACAGAGTAGGCATAAGCATTAATGACCACTTTTGCTTAAGGCAGATTGGTGACTTATATATCTGTGGCTTGGTGCTAAAAGGGCCAAAGGACAGTCACGAGCACCAATATGCATACACTTTGCAAAATTCAAAAGCAACTTTCTTGTGAATAACGATTGCAACTTTGAAATAAGACCTATTATATAAAAGTATATACTTATACTATTATATAATAGGTCATATCTCAAAGTCGCAATCCTTACTCACCATGAAAATTGCTTTTTAACGTTGTCAAGTGTATACATATTGGTGCACGTGACTGTACGTTTTTGTGAGAAATGAGATTTTACTGCCAGGGCGTAAGTGTAACGACAATCTATCAAAAGATTCCATGTTAAAAAAGCCAATGTGGTATGTGTTTCCATACTGTTACATAAAAATTATTAAGTGTTACAAGGGCTGCAATAGTACTTAAGCCACTAGAAAACAAAAATATAAATACTACACTAATATTAGAGTCGGAACTAAAACAATCAAAGTTAACTTAGGCCCTTTTTAATTTTATACATAACTAGCTTCTGACGGCGACTTCGTCCGCATAAAATTTCGACCCACAACCCACCCCGTCGCATCGCATCGCCCGTCCCGTACTTCGTTTTCGCTTAGCGTTTTTTCCGACTTTTTGTCGTTTTGCTCGGCTCCTTAGGGGCATAGCGTGATGTTAAATAGCCTATACACTTATATTGTTGCGAAGTTATTTTTAAATTATGATATCTCCTAAGATGTTGATTGAAATCAAGTGATGTCAATGACAATTTTGTTTACATTTAAATACTTGTGATTAATAACATAATTATTTGGGTAAGGATTAATATTATGTTGACAAAACTCCTTCGCAAATAATGCATTAGTTTTGAACAAATTTGATTACCATAAAAAAGGTAATAGTGAGTCTATCTTAAAAGATAGACATATGCTGTTGTATACTTTTTTTTAGAACTTTTAAAGAGAAACAATTCCAGCATACATGATATTTGCGTAACTTAAACCGTTTACATAGCGCACGCAAAAGAAACTCTCAAAAAATAATATTTTTTCCCGTTTTTACAACATTTTTCATTTATGCTCCGCTCCTATTGGTCTTAGTGTGATGTTATATAGCCTATAATAGTTCTCAATAAATGGACTATCCAACACAAAAATATTTTTTCTATTCCAACCAGTAGTTCCTGAGATTAGCGCGTTCAAACAAACAAACTCTTCAGCTTTCTAATATTAGTATAGATTTGGAACTAAAATAGGATTGTTAGTGCTAAAAGGGCTTAAGTAGCAAAAAATTTCAAAACTTCAAATTTTTTCTTGGATTTGAATTTAATTCTTAAATCAACCTACAAATATGTAATAAGAGAGAGATTTTCGTCATTATACAATATAACATGTAAATATCTCCATCAATGCTTGTTTAATGTTCTAATGCTTAATACTGAAAATAAGGATGATTGATATTGGCCTTTTTAGCACCAGGCCACAGATATTAAGATAATAAGTTCAGGTTTATTCAGTGAGTTTGGTCATTTAATTCTCAATTATTATCAACTTACTGTAATATCTGTCAGCTTCTTATACAGTTCATGCAACTTTGTATTGCCAACTACATACATTTGGACATTCGTCACTAAACATATCCTACACATTGCCAGTTTTTCCATCTTCGAACTCGATGTGACTCAAAACATAACACTTCACTAGTTTTATTTTATTGAAAAAACTCTATGGCGTACAAATACCTGGCGTGGCTTGTATACAATTATTACGATTTCTAGTAATCTATGAATGCGTAAAAAAGGTTGTAAATAACGGGGTTCATTTATAAACGCTGATAATTAAGTAATGATTGATTATCGACTTACATACATTTATTTTTGACGTTTGAACCAGTGTAACAGTGTTGCCAACTCCAAAAGGTCAAATTATCGAGTTCCGACGTCGAAATTATCGTTTTGTGGGCAAAGGACGATGGGCTCTGGCCGTCCTAAAAATTTAAACTTAACCAACAGACTTGAGACATATCTCATTTAAAAGGTCTTGGCTTACTGATATTTTTTTACTATGGCGACAACCGACAAAAGTATGGGGTTTAAGCAGAAAAGGAGGAAATGTAATGGTACTACTGTGCTAAAAACAAGTTTGATTATTGCAAAAAAATAAGTGAAAATCGTATTGGTTTTTACTTAAGCTACCTCATATTGTATTTTAGTTTCTATGAAATAACGTATTCATGCTTGTGTAACCCGTAGGTTTAGGTAGAGATAGTGTACCTACAACCGGATTCCAAAACTTAGTCAACAGACTTGAGACATACCTTATTTAAAAGGCCTTGGCTTACTGATATTTTTTTACTATTGCGACAACCGTCAAAAGTATGGGGTTTAAGCAGAAGAGGAGGAAATGTAATGGTACTACTGTGGTAAAAAAACAAGTATGATTATTCCAAAAAAATAGTGAAAATCGTATTGGTTTTTACTTAAACCAATACGATTTTTAGTAAAGTAAGTTTGATTATTAAAAATAAAACATTGAAAATCAAATATTATGTTACTTTATTTAATAATGAATCTATGCTTCTATATTTAAAATGATATAACATCTCTGCCTACACATGCATGCGGGGAATGCAGGCGGTATCAGGGGGCCAAGTCTACTAATGTACAAACGTTGCAATGGTCTCTTCATTGTGAGTTTTTGACAATGAAGATTTGCCATACAAACACTCTCAAATACTCACAATGGCGAGGCCATTACAACGTTTGTAAATTAGTAGACTTAGGCCCCTGGTTCACTTTGAACAAATTCCAGATCCCTTCTGTTGAAATCGACATTGCGAATGTTACTGGGGGCCAAGTCTACTAATGTACAAACGTTGCAATGGTCTCTTCATTGTGAGTTTTTGACAGATTTGCCATACAAACACTGTCAAATACTCACAATGGCGAGACCATTGCAACGTTTGTAAATTAGTAGACTTAGGCCCCTGGTGTCTTGTAAAAAGTTAGGGAGTACTGTAGGTTTACCTCTGCCTAACTCTTCTGGAAAAAAGAGCCGTGATGTTATGTTGTGTATCACTATCACTATCACTACATATTATAAAACAAAGTCCTCCGCCACATTTGTCTGTCTGTCTGTCTGTCTGTTCGCGATAAACTCAAAAACTGCTGCACCGATTTCCATTCTGTTTTCACCAGTGGATAGCGTAGTTCTCGAGAAAGGTTTAATTGTATAATTTGTTAAGTTTTTGTATGTATTTTTGTATGAATTAACGATATTTGTTGGAAGTGTCGGAAAAAAATAAGCCGTCTGGAAGCTTTCAACGAAAACGCTGTCTAAACCCTTTGAGATATAACAAAATAATGTATTGTGGAATTGTGTATCTTATAAAGGTCTTCAAAAAAGTCCGCGGTGGCATATGTCTATCTCTTAAGGATAACATACTATATCCATTTTATTGTCTTTTTGTAGGAATTTGTTTGCCGAATTTTACTCTTGGAAATACGATTACGATAACAATACGCTATGATATCAGTAGGTATTAGCCAAATTATGTTCGTAGATAAATAAGCTAGCTACTTATGTGTATTTCAAACAGTATACAAGAATATTTATCATAAAAACATTACTAAACACGGCGGCCTTATGATCAAAATTTGTGCATTCCAAAACTTTTGTTACTTTTTCACTGACATATTTATCACTTTTCGATAAACTAACACTCAATACGAAATCTACACTTATTTCTCAATAATTCTGTATATGATTCTTCTAAGATTAAGATAGATAAGCGACTATGGAGCAAATTTAAATAAATAATTCTTTAATTTCGGAAGTCGGTGGCAAAAAACGAAATTACAGAACCAAGGATACCGACTTCCGATTTTTTTTTAACTTTTTAGTGTTTTTTTTTTTTTTTTTTTGTAAACCGTTGTTTTTTTGATAAAAAGTTTTAATAAAAATGTACAGTCAGCAAGAAAATGGACAATTTTCACTAACAAGTTTTTTGATGCCAATCGATTCTCTTTCGTTTAAGGATCAAAAAACTATGGGACCAACTAAGGTTTGAGTACTTAGAAGAGTCAGAAATTGCAAAAAACTTTTCCCATAAAGTTCGTAGGAATGATAATGAGATGAGAGCGAACACAAGATACCACTGTATGACAACAGTCAAATTATACCATTACTTCACTGGGTTGAATAGGAAACGAATGTTTATGTTGATACTTACAGACTTTATCTTTTAAATGATTATCATAGCTTTATGGATCTAAGCAGTCAATCATGACTTAATTTTTTCAGTCAACTTTTAACAAAGCAAAGCAAATTAAACGAGGCACCTCACGAGTGAGGGACACATCTATAAATACGAGACGAGACGACCCCACCCATCATTCAACCCGAAAGAGAGGCAAGCTGATAATTTGAACCGAAATTAATGAAAAACAGATTGATAAAATATTATTACTGTGCCTTATGTAATAATAACATGTGAATTTTGAAATAGAATATTGTTAAAAACACATTGTCTATGTATCCGACTAAAAGACTAAATGGGATGGTCAAGAATAAAATTGTTAAAAAAAAAACCTGTCAAGTACAAGCTGTCACAAATTTACAATAATGTGTTTTGTTGTTTTATGTGTCGTGAAAGTAAAACTGTATTATTAGTAATGTAGTAATCTGTGTACGGTATTTATGATGTAGATGGTGTATTGGAGGTTCTAATAAACTAAATCCTTTATCTAGCTGGAGTATTTATGAGAGATATAATAAGTCTCTCTGGTTGCTGCCGTTTTACCACGTCTTTCCGCGGTCCACAAAGGAAGAGCACACGCTATTTAAAAGCTTATAATCGAATTCGAAGATTACTAGAAGTTGTAATAATTGTAATCAAGCCACGCCAGTAATTTGCACGCCACAGTGTTTTGCAAAAATATAAATGATAAGCTGAACTAAATAACTTTTTGCTATAAGTTTCTAGTTCAAAGATGGAAAAGTTTTCAATGTGTAGAATATGTTTGGTAGTGAATGTTCAAATGTATGTGGTGGTCAACAAGAACATGCATGAACTTTATGAGAAATTGACTGATATTCCAGTAAGTAGATAAATTAGAATACAATAACCAATATGATAGGTTTTAAATGCTATACATAACTTTCGATCAGGGGCCTAAGTCTACTCGTTTAAAAACTCTTTTCATTGTGAGTTTTTGACAGATTTGCCATAAAACACTGTCAAAAACTCACAATGAAGAGACCATTGCAACATTTGTACATTAGTAGACTTGGCTCCCAGAGGCTCCCTTAGGGGCAAATGGGAATCACTCACATCAGTGAAAGAAAACCATGAGAGGAAACCAACATAAAATATTTATGTCACCAATCTGCCTTGAGCAAGAGTTGTAGCCAATGCTAATGCCTTCTCTGGAAGAGCATTACTGACCGATGATTGGAAGTATTTTCTTCATATAAACAAAATAGTGTAAGACAAGTTTTTTTGCAGTTTGTAACTGAAGACCGTAGACCGATTCTTGCTTGTTTCTTCTGCTGCAATAAATTAAAGCAATGCTGCCGATTACTGAGACAATGTCTGGAAGCCGAAGAGCTGTTCGCTCAGATGATGAATGAGGATTATGAGGTAGGATATTCTTCAACAGACATTTATTCTTATAAATTCTAATTTCAGTATAATTTGTGATTTCTCTCAAACACATACCTATTGTGTCTTAAATTTCATGCCGACGATACCAGCTAGTGTTGAATGTTGATATGTACGCTTTTGTCAAATGTAGGTGTTTATAATTATTACATGTTAAATACTCCTTATTCTTATAATTGCATGATTTCTCTCAAACTCATGCATATCGCACCCCCAGTGCGGTAAAGGCGTAAGTAAGAATACGTCACTTTTTTTATTGCAGTTTCGTATAGCACCGATAAAGATACACAATGCTCAATTTGTCTGATATGATCTGACGAAAAATTAAGCCAATATACCAAAAAAGACATTTGTTGCGTCACATAAGTTTTAAATTTTTTCAGATAAAAAGGTCCATAAATGTGTGTAAAACTTAAAATATTAATTATTCTTTATACACGACAATTTGAGGTATCTGAAATATTGTTAAAAAAAAGGTTGATTTTTTTACTGTTTAATGGTATATAACAAAAGATCATAAGATCAAATGCTAAATATATACAGACCAAACAGTTCTTTGCTCTCCTGTAAAGTTAGTATATTCTTCTTACGCCTTTGTCGCACTGGGGGTGCGATATTGTAGCTGGATTTCACTCCAACCATACCATTGAGTAGTATCGTGTGGTGCCGGACGTAAAGAATAGCACCACCCCATTTCCTCCCGTGGGTGTCGTAAAAGGCGACTAAGGGTCTTACTAGAGAATGGGCAGCAGCGTTCTCTATGCATTTTTAACACTATACTGCGATCGCCAACCCGCCTGCCAAGCATGGCGATTATGGCAAACACCCCCCAATTGGGGAGGCCTATGTTCAGCAGTGGACGTCTTCCGGCTGAAATGATGGTGATGATACCATTGAGTGTTGAATATTGATATGTATGCTTTAGACACATGTAGGTGTTTACAATTGCCTTGCCAATTACCTTAGCCTTATCACAGTGGAGCAGCATAGACAAAGGGGTAGGCTCATTGAGATGCACAAGATGCTTACAAAACACAACGAAGTGCCTAGCCTTCAAGACCTTTACACACTGAATGCCAACAAACATTTGCGTGGACATTCCCTAAAACTGTGGGAAAGTTCGTCAAGGAAAAAGCCTTTGAAGCAATACTTGCCTAACCGAGTTGTAACAGCATTGAATAAGCTCCCGGAAAATGTTGTGATGGCTCCCACACTTAACTGCTTCAAGAACCGATTGGACAGATTAAATATCTCCAAGCTATTTGAAACACACGCATCAGCTAATTAGCTGCTAGTGTGTCTTATAAATAATAATAATAATTATTAGTATTATTACATGTTAAATTTTCCACATAATACTACAACAAATTCTGTATGTAGCATGTATGTAGCAGTTTGATAACGGTCCTCTCTCATGTGAACAAGAGCTATGCAATAATAGCTAGTACAGTGGTTGGTGAAGTTGATAGCATGGCCGACTCTCCAGGGTACATTGGACCCTTTTACGTGTATTCACTGGTGGGGGCTCTTTTGAGTGATTTTAGTCTAATAAAAATAGTAAGTGCTTGCGGGACTGTGATCACTGTCATTTTTTCTTAATACTATAAATGTCTTTTTACAGCCCAAAACTTTAATAAACCAAGACCGCTTTGAGTTTTACGGTGGGTTTGTTCAATCTCCAATAGAGCTCATTAGTATAGTCGATGAATGTCAAACAGAAAGCATTGCTATCAAAGAAGAATTACCAGCTGTTTGTGAGGGACTAGAGATAAGTATTGAGCCAAAGAAGGAACATCAAAGTGATGGTATGTTTTTTAGAACAAAAATAAATGTATCGATAAATAATATCTTAAAATAAATTTTAAAGTTATAATCAATTCATTTTATACCGGATGACTTTTTTTACCGTCTCGAAAAAAATTGGGTATACTAGGTGAACGGAGTAGAAGCCTATGGCATAGCAATTTTTTTTTTTTTTTCAGAAATAAAACTAAAATTAAAGATAAAAATATTGAAATTTGGGTGCGTATGATTGAAATTTAAATATTATTTATCGTATTTATTTATTGAATTATGTTTTTTGTTAAATTTCTGTGTTTATTGTTATAGTATGATAAGTTTACTTCAAATGTGTGGTATTTATCCATAGATCAATTTCTTTCTAGGTTAAAGAAAAAATAATAAAAACTATGCCATAGGCTTCTACTCCGTTCACCTAGTATACCCAAATTTTTACGAGACGGAAAAAAATGTCATCCGGTATAAGGTGTATCTATTCATACTCAAAATATTTTAAGAGAAACATCTATAGGTGGTAAAAAAGCAATGGCAGCGAAAAAAATTATTTATATGAGTGTTTTATATTTTTACATAATTATTATAATTTTATAATTGCTTGAGACGTTTTGCAAAAAAACTTTTACTTAATAAAAATATTTTATTATTTATTTTTATTTTTATCTTTATTTTTTATTCTATGAATGACCCGCCCGGACGCGGCGACGGTGGCGGCACGAGCGCGGTGGTTTTAATAATTTAAAATTACTTGATTTGATGATTAATTATAATTAATCATCATATCAAGTAATTTTAAAAAATATATTTTTTTAAATAATATACTCTGATTTAACCTTTTCACCGCCACGGACTTTAATAGAAGTTCCTGATTTTCGTGCCACCAGCGCCACGACTTCATATAAAGTTCTTCATTTTAACTATCTTATAAAAATAAATTTACTTTATTTTAAGGTTTTGTTTTCTTTTATTATTTAATAAAGCTCTGTCTAATACCCAATTTTTAATTTTTCTACACAAAATAAGCCCTTATTTGTCTTAAAATCGGCAAAAACCAAAAACTCCGAATGTGTTCATGTCCCCAGAACGCCAAGAACTACATATCAAGTCGGCTAGTGATGGGACGCGGAAGTTATCACTGTTTGATTTCGCCCGTTGAAATATTTATAAATATTACTATCGAAAACAATTTGAGGTCAGTAAAATATGAACATAGTCGACTACTTTATAACAAAGGCAAAATAGATGAATAAGATCTTCAGTTGGGTGCCGACCCGGAATTAAATCGTTGTTGTTATTGTTTAGCAATCCTCGTCGATCATTATATTCCCATCTCTACAAAACAGTTGGTTGTCAGTGCCCCGAGCGCCACGGACTTCTATATTAGTCGTTCTGTGGCGTCATAAGCGTAAGGCTGTCAAGGTCACTTTGGCATAGTGCAGGAATGAACGTGTGAGCGCGCACGCATCTTTTTTCCGACTTCGTTTGTAATAGATTACAAAATGTGACGCTATTCAATTTTATAATATATGGGATGATCCGTGGGAATGCTACATGATCATATTTATGTACTTGTGTATTTATTTTTATTTGTTATCTTTTTAATATTTTTATTATTATAATTATCTCCTCTTAAATAGAGCACCTGCCATCTTATCTCTTCACTACCCTTGGTTGACTGGTAGAGAATGCCTATGGCATTAAGTCCGTTTTTGTACCATGTGTGTGAGAAGTTAAAATAAATAAATAATAATGCTCGGTACGACCTGGCGCGGCCTTTCAGTTATCGGGTCGTGGGACCGCGGCTTAAAAATGCCCTGCCTGACGGGTAAACGTTACACTACCGTTACATGAGTAAATAAAAGGACAGAGACAAAGCTTTATAAAACAGTGCTGTGATAGCTTAGGAATACTGCTACAAGTGTGTTATAATTAAAATACATACTTTCCATTTCGAAAAACAGTGAAAAATTGTATTTACGTTAAAAAAAAAAACGGAATAAACAAAAATAGAAGAAAGAAAGACCTTAAACGACATCCCTAACAATAATTGAATTTACCGTGCTCTGAGCGCCAAGGACTTGAAATGAAGTCGACGGAAGATGTCATGAAACAAATAGAGATGTACCACATTTCTTATAGCTCTAATTGAGTTAAGCATTTGTTTCCTTAATACTTATAATTTATACTAGTTTTTCTTACTAATGATAATGTGAAATGAAACAAAAATGGAAATATTAAATCAGTTTTTATTTATATCCGTAAAATTATAAATAAAACTTATCTTAGGGTCAATTTATACTAGCGCAGAGTCGAAGCGCAGCGAAGCGTCAGTCTAAAGGATAACACAGCAAATTCACCCTTATCTCTACAACGTAACGCGCGCGCACCAATCAGCGTTTGTTGCGCTCCGACGCGCGAATTCTGTCGAATGCGCGCCAATTCGCGCGTCTTTTTTCTATCTTAAATGAAATATGTGTATTATGTTGTGGAGGTAAGGGTGAATTTGCTATGTTAAGTTTCAGATTGACGCTTCGATGCGCTTCGACTCTGCTCTAGTATGAATTGACCCTTAACGCGTATAAATCTCATTCATCGATATGATGATACCCTCATCACTACTGTTTACTATATATTTCGTTATACATTTATAGCTTGGCGCTGGCGAGGCATCGCGTTCTGTGTACGTGGGCGGTGAAAAGGTTAAAAAAATAAAATCGTTTCCATGGCTTCTTTACCACCTATCGGTGTATATATTAAATATATTTCGTGTTTGAATAGATACACCCTATAAAGATCAAATATGTTTTGAATTAGTGCAAAGTTTTGGTAGTGTTTAGTTTAATTCAATTAATTGTAACCACATTATATTGTGAAATAAAACAAGTTCTATGAATAAACAATTTATACTCTTGATTGACTAATTTTGTTTACTTACAGAGCTAGAACCAAAAAATGTTGACAATAGCCGTCTAAATGTAGCAAACATACCACCACACTATTCTGAATCAGGTTTAGAATATGATGTACCTTTAATGGAGTTTAAAACTGAAGTGGTAGAAGAAGAAGTATCTGAGAAGGAACGAAGAACCAGAGAGACAGAAAGTAAGTATTAGTTAGTTAATCTATAGGTAAGCAAAAAGGCCAATGGTTCACCTTATAGGAAATGGTTAGCATTACCTCAAGGGCGTAGACGCTGTCATGTACAGGACTGTAACTCGAAGTCACAAATGATAAACTATAACCCTAAAGTCAGATAATTTATGTAAACAAAGTAATGTCAAAAAATGTCACTGTCAAAATGACAGGACAGTGGTGCAAAACATTTTTTTTTTTTGTTGTAAATAATCATCTTTAAAATTAAAGTGAATTACCTTATTATAAGAACTATGCAAACAAAATATCGTTGCCAAACAATGTTTTGTGTAGTGTGTCGGAGACACGGCCTATGATCGTCATAATCAGCCCTTTTGAGTCCACTGCTAGAGGTAGGCCTCCCAAAATCGATTTCCACCCAAAACAGTTTTCATCCAAAATGTGACTAGATAAGCTACTTACAATATGAATCTATGAATGAGAGTTGTATTGTAATATTAGTGTTGTTGAAGATGTAAAAAATTTGAAAATGTTTGGAAATCTCCTGCATTGTTACCAATATCATAAAATATTTTATACCAGAAAATCTCCTTTTTTTAATAACTTTGTTTAAAACGAAAATTTATAAAAATAATTATGTAAATTGAACCATTTTTTCGCCATTTTATGTGAATTACCATTACGAAGATATTTTTTTGATATTTTATCCCCTTTGTATACATAAATTATCTGAATTTCAGACTTTGGGTATAGTTGCATTGTAATTAAATCAATAAACAGTTAATTTCTCATAAGAATAACAAAACCATGGCCAGCAAGATAACCAGTCACCACAAGCAGCACTCATTCACGAGCATAACACTAAGATCAGCCATTACTCCCCTCGCTGTGTTTGTGCCCCGAACACTACCACAAGCAGTGACAACTAGGGAGTATGACGAGCTTGCTGCCAGTTGCTCAGACAAGAATCTATAAAAATAAATCAATTTTGAAGTGTCTGTTTGTATTGCCCAAGATAACAGCTTTTTATTTAATGTATATGAAGGTATTTGTGGTACTTAACGACCTAAACCCATAGTCCAATATCTTTGTTTCCATATCCTGCAATAGTCCTACACCAACCCGGGGTTATCCTTGGGTGCACTTGCATAGTGCGTACAGGAATAATCGTCGGTTGGCTTCGGCCTCTCGTACGCCTTCCAAAGGTCCGGGACCCCAGGGTCCCGAGATTATGTAAACATATAAAAATAAAATAATAATAATAAGGGCCTCTGCGATTTGGCTTCGGCCATATAATAAAATACTAATTATTTATTTATTTCAGACATTTATAATACATAGACACACACTCATACATTTAAATTAAAATTATAAACTATTTTAAACAGATAATAACCCAAAATTAAATTGTGATTAATTAAATTTCAATATTCAACTCATGTGACTCATGTTAAATTGTGTGTAATAGATTAAGTTTATTATTATTAAATGTCACCAGAAATTCCACTTTTTCGGTCCTAGTATAAATCATGCAAAGTGCTTTTATTGAGATTTGTGTGCATGTCAATCTTCTTCCAACATTGTACTTACCAGATGTATACTT
This sequence comes from Dryobota labecula, assembly GCA_947523025.1. Lineage (NCBI taxonomy): Eukaryota > Metazoa > Arthropoda > Insecta > Lepidoptera > Noctuidae > Dryobota > Dryobota labecula. Next base: position 6,808,035 of record OX383314.1, read on the forward strand.
ATAGGGACGACCGTTGCGAAGAAACCAAAACTAGACACACGAAGAACAAAACTAGAAGATGCAATAACAGCCGAGCAAACGATAAAAGAAAATTCAGACTCTGAAGTTATCCGGCCAACTCAAATACTCAAATCTGGCACTTACAAATGTGATCAGCGTAGTTTTAATCGAGTAAAAAAAAAGGTACAGCATACTCGTACACAAATTGGTGAAAAACACAAATGTGATGTATGTAAACGTAGTTTTAGTCACAAGTGTAAATTAGTAGAACATATTCGTATACACACAGGTGAAAAACCTTATGAGTGTGATGTATGTAAACGTAGTTTTAGTCACAAGTGTAAATTAGTAGAACATATTCGTATACACACAGGTGAAAAACCTTATAAGTGTGATGTATGTCAACGTAGTTTTAATCAAAAGATTCATTTGACATGCCATATTCGTATACACACTGGTGAAAAACCTTACAAGTGTGAAGTATGTCAACGTAGTTTTAGTCGAAATAATAATTTAAAAAAACATATTCGTATACACACTGGCGAAAGACCTTATGACTGTGATGTATGTCAACGTAGTTTTAGTCGAAGTAATGATTTAACTAAACATATTCGTATACACACAGGTGAAAAACCGTATAAGTGTGATGTATGTCAGCGTAGTTTTAATCAAAAGATTCATTTGACAAGTCATACTCGCATACACACTGGTGAAAAACCTCACAAGTGTGGTGTATGTGAGCGTAGTTTTAGTGAAAAGGGTTTTTTAATAAAACATATTCGAATACACACTGGCGAAAAACCTTACAAATGTAATGTATGTCAGCGTAGTTTTAGTCAAAAGTGTAATTTAACAAAACATATTCGTATACATATTGTCGAATAACCTTATAACTGTGATGTGTGTTAGTGAAGTTTTAATCAAAAGAGTAGATAATAATTTAAGAAACCATATTCGAATAAACTTTGATGATAAATGACCTTTTAAATGTGATTTAAGTCAGTGTAGTTTTCTTTGAAATAGTCTTTAAAAAAACCATTTACGTGAATACACTCGTGTTTACACCGCATGGTTATACACACCTCATTGTATGTGAGCGTAGTTTTAGCCAATTCTGTCATTTAAAAAGTGTGAGAACAGGGCCTCAAGTCTGCTATTACAATAGTGTCAGAATGGTCTCGCCATTGTGAGTATTTGACAGTGTTTGTATGGCAAATCTGTCAAAAACTCACAATGAAGAGACCATTCTGACACTATTGTAATAGCAGACTTGAGGCCCTGTTCTGCTCAGAGTTGTACGTGTAATTGTGTCACCCTATGTAACATTTCTACATTTATATCTGTAATTTTTATGGTGTAGGTACATAATAAACAGTATTCTATCTATCTATCTATCTATGTTGGCTTATTTAAGGAGCTTGAGGCTTGCTACCGTAAGGCCTATACAAAATACCGTCAGGCATAATGAAGCCACGGCCGGACCAACCCCTCCTCTTAAACGGTTCGTCGGTTTTATTTAATACTTTAGCACAAAAAAAATGTACAGAGGCGGACTTAATGCCATAGGCATTTTCTACCAGTCAACCTTTGGGTGGAGCAGAGACAAACAGAGGTAGGTGCAATTATGAAATTGGAGGAATAATTGTATACATATAGGAATATCATTAGATATACATAAACCATAACTATAAATAAGATAAATATACCAAATTATATATAAATATAAGAACAAATAAATACATATAAATACACGAATATACTAAAACTAATTAAACAAACAATGGGATAACATTTCCGTTGTTATGATACTGCCAGCTTCTTACGAATGTGCTCGCGAACTTTAACCTTAAAGGATAATCGGTTGGTTACCATCCTGATTTCCTGGGGGAGCGCATTCCACAGATAGATAGATTGAATGAAGAAAGAAGAGTGAATGAAGTCAGTGCGGTGAGTAGGACATTGAAGAAGACGATTGTGTGATGAACGTAGATTTCTATTGTGGTTGGCGCAAATGTACTGAAAGTGGGGAGCTAGATAACTAGGGGAAGAGAGAGAGTCAAGAAATGAAAACAAGTGGTCAGCGCCCTTTGCTCTCTACGCTGGCGTATGGGCAACCACTTTAGAAGCGACCGATGCGCAGAGACATGATCATATTTACGCAAATTGAAAACGAATCGAATGCAGTTATTGAGAAGACGGTCGAGTTTGTCGAGGAGATCTGCATTCAGGTCATAGTAGCACACATCACCATAATCGATGATAGGGAAAATTAAGGACTGCACAAGCATTGTCTTGGTACTTGATGGTAACAAATTTTTCAGTCGGTATAGAGCCCGCAGCGTTCCAGTGACCTTCTGGCTGACCCTAGCGACTTGAGTACGCCAGTTCAAGGTACAATCGACGTGCAAGCCTAGGTCCTTCACTTCAGTGCTAAATGGAACCATCACACCATTGAAGAGAACTGGTGGCAAAGTTGAACAATCCACCTTACCAATACTACGAGGACTCCCAATGATTATCGCCTGACACTTATTAGGGTTTACTGCAACACCAAATCGATCAGCCCAGGTTTTAATAGCTTTCAAGTCCCTATTAAACTTGTCGATAGCGTCAGAACTATCGCTAAAATTCCTAATCTTCAAGCTATTCTGCAAACGATATTCTCTAAATTTAAAAATTACTGTGACAATCGCGTCTCCGTGGTATTTTTTTTTTCTTTTGGCTTCGCAACATTTACTTGTTTGCCCTACCCCATGATTGAACGTGTTTTATAAGTAATTTTTCAATTTATGTATGGAAAAAAAAAATACCTACATGTTGAGTTTTAGGGGTTTAGGGGGTTTTTTAAAGAAGGGTCGAAATTATCATTATTTTTGCGATATGACGCACCATTTTCGAGATATAAGCAAAAGAAAAAATAATGATAGGTTGGGGAAAAAGTTTCTTCGCATTTTTTAAGAAAATTCAAAACATTTTTTAATATAGTTTATTTACATTTAACTATAGTATGTAGGTACCATTTTGTTCGATAACTTTTTGCCATCTTGTAGGTAGGGACATGATGGGACATGCTATAGAAATTTTGGGACTTCTGATCAAAATACCGCGACAAGTGGTTTTGGCAGTCCTCTCGTGATGTTAACCTGACATTGCCTAAAGAATTCTGAAGAGACCGAAACAGGTGGAAATCTGAAGGTGCAAGGTCAGGACTATACGGCGGATGTATTATCACCTCCCAGCCAAACTATCTTAATTTTTGCTGAGTGGCTAAAGACCGACGCTAGACCTCACACTCTAGCGTTATCATGATGAAAAACCACACCCCTTCTGTTGATTAATTCCGGCCGCTTTCTCTCAACTTCTTGCTTTAATCTCATCAGTTGTTCGCAGTAGAGTTCAGAATCGATGGTCCTGCCTGGTGGTAACAGCTCATAATGAATAATGCCCTTCCAATCCCACCACACACACAGCATCACCTTGTTGCAAGTTAACCCGGGTTTCGCCACAGTCTGTGAAGCCTGACCGGCCTTTGACCACGACCTTTTTCGCACGTTCTTGTCGTACATGATCCACTTTTCATCACCAGTTAGCAGCTTCTTCAAAAATGGTTCGGTTTCATTACGTCGTAATAAAGAATCACAAATGAGTACACGGTTCATTAGGTTTCTTTCAGTGAGGTACCCAAATATCGAGCTTTTTTGTGTACCCAGTTTTTTTCAAATGTGCCAAAACTGTTTTGTGGTCAATTCCCAGTTCTTCACCTACGTCGTAACTACTGATATGCCGATCTTGCTCCACTTTTTCAAATATGGCATCCATTTTATCCGTAATAGGGCGACCAGAGCGACGTGCATCTTTGACATCAAAATTTCCGGATTGAAAACGCTTAAACCAATTTGTGCTACTCTCACAGACACTACACTAGGTCCATAAACATCGCAATTTTTTTTCGCAGCTTGCGTTGCATTTTTATCTTTTTTGTAGTAAAATTTTAAAATGTATCGAATTTCTTCATTAGATTCACTCATCTCGACAGTACGAAAAACAAATGAAAATCACACATTTTCCTAATTTGAATTTGGAATTATGTTTTTTTAAATTTAAACTTTCAATGATACCAAAACCAGCCAGATACAAATAATACTATTTGTATCTGGCTGGTTTTGGTATCATTGAAAGTTTAAATTAAAATTAGATTTATTAAAAAAGCCAAAGAGATTTTATTACAAGTTCATAAATACTATAATGCGAAAAGACTTTTCCCCAACCTAATATATACAGTACCTATGCTAATGGTTGACTAAATCGAAAAGTTATTGATTCTTCCATTTATTATGGTATTAAAACTTTTGTGGGGGACCTGAAAATAAAATAAATAATTAACGGTATACAAATAATAATATAATATAAATAAACAATATTTTTCTAAAAACAAAATATTATTAAGTAAATTAAAAAAATAAACAATATGAGAAAATACAGATGTGTAATAAACATTATTTCACTTAAGACTTCCAACCGGGTTAAAACGGTTGACAAATTGAAGAATAAACTATAATAGCAATATATCTTTTTTATCTATCTTTCTATCTTTTTTTTAAAAACGTTGCCCCACACTTGGAATTTCTCCTGTATCGTGGGTGCGCTTACAAACATTTAAACTCACATACACAAACAGCCATGTATATTCATTAAACAATCGACATTATTGTCGATAGCCTACGTTAGTAGATCTGCACAAGCACATCAATAGCTCGCGGCAAGGTACAGCGGCCTTACTACGCGACGCAACCGCATACACAAAGTATCGTTTTGTGATTTTCACATTGCGTTGTCCAGTCACTTAGCGTCATACTTACGTTACGTAGTGGTTAAGAAGCAATGTATTTATTCCAAAATAATACAGTCGCTGTTATGTATGAAAACAAAAATAACGTAGTAAAAAATCAAAAAATATTTTACGACTTGTTGTTTTTTATGATTTTAAGTTCAGTGCATCTTTTTCTTTCCATTTCATTAAGAAAAGGACAGAAGATAAATTTTAGTTTAGTCCTGTCAAATTAATCAGCGCCTGTCACTACTCCATACAAGTTTAGACGTGATTAAAAACTTGCCTACTAAAATTACGTCAATTTACGTCAAGCGCTGATTAATTTGACAGGACTAAACTAAAATTGGACCCATTTTTGCAAACAAGAACCAACCCACAGCAGGTTGGTTTCGAGAAAACGAGACTTGTAAACAGAGTGTGCAAATTTTTATTAGTAGGCATATTTCTCAAGATTTTTCTGAAAAAAGGCATATTTCTCAAGATAGGCATATTTCTAAAAAGGCATATTTAATTTTATATATTTAATTAAAAAGGCATAGGCATATTTTTAAAAAGGCATATTTCTCAAGATTTTTCTGAAAAGATTTTTCTCAAGAGTGCTGAGCCTCAAGTCTGCTATTACAATAGTGTCAGAATGGTCACTTCATTGTGAGTTTTTGACAGATTTGCCATACAAACACTGTCAAATACTCACAATGGCGAGACCATTCTGACACTATTGTAATAGCAGACTTGAGGCCCTGGAGGTACCTAGCTTCGGTCGATCCCAAAGAAGTGGAGATTTTGAACGGGGATGTGCTTGCCTATTGGCGAGAGAAGAAAAATGTGTTCCCAGGTTTTGCTGCGCTTGCCAGGACTATTCTTGCAATTCCTGCTACAAGTACGCCGAGGAGTGAACGTGTTTTTTCAATAGAAGGATTGGTTTTGAACGCTAAAAGATCGCGGTTGAGCCCTACACGCGTCAACAAAATAATTTTCATACAATTATAAACATTGTAAAAATATTGAATTATGTATTTACCTGATTAAAATTTTTATTTATACCTGTGATAGCTTTAAAATATAACACTTAAACCAAAAATGTTTTTTTTTTTTAAAGACCCGCGCCGCGGCTTAGCGCCGCCCGCCGCGCCGACTAGTTTCACCAGGCGCGCCGCCGCCGGAAAATTTTTGGTCGGAGCCCACCTCTAGCGGAGACACGTAGTGAGCCGAAACGGTGAGTCATCCATCATAATGGCCTATGGTGGATGACAGGAGCGCCTGAACCCACAAGCTTGACATCCATTCTCCCACGGCCAGCAGACGCGCTCGCTCAACAGTATTGGGTGACGTAGTTTACCTAGGTATTCCGTATAATAATACTGCAGAGCGACATGTCCGGGTCCCACCGTCTCTGGGAGGACGAGTTGATGGACAAATCCGTTAATATCCAAGCGTTCAATGCATTGGTCAAACACGGTACCTCAAAATCGATAAAATGTTCCTGATTAATTTATCAGTACTGTGGACCGAGGAGAGAAACTTTTGGAACTTTTACTTGGAAGTTTGCGGACGCCGAGACTATCCAGGCGAGTGGGGAACTGGGAAGTGTGGCTTGCTGCCACGCTCGGTCGTGCAGGGCCACATTTAGGATTTAAAGTTTATTTTAATTTATCAACTAGGTATGCGTACCTACTATACCCAAAGTCTCAAATTCAGATTATGTAAAAAAGGAGATAACATAGCAAAACAATATCTTCGTAATGGTAATTCACATAAAATGGCGAAAAAAGAGGTTTCATTTTCTTTTGAGTACTGATTTTAAGAAATAATGACTAAAAAAGAATCATACCGTAATTATTTTTATAAATTTTCGGTTTTAAACAAAGTTATTAAAAAAAGGACATTTTCTGGTAGAAAATATTTTATGATGCTGGTAACAATGCAGGAGATACAAACATTTTCAATTTTAGCGATAAATATTTACAAAAAGAAATATGATAAAATGTTTTGTACCACTGTTCTGTCATTTTGACAGTGACATTTCTTGACATTACTTTGTTTACATAAATTATCTGAATTAGAGACTGGGTATACTCAGTCAACATCATTGTGGAACAGAGGATGCTGATTTGGATCATGTTATCTTACAGTGTTCAAATTTTAACATTCAATGTTTGGTTTTGGTCAGTGAAGTGAATTCAATGACATTGACAAAGAAAATCAACGTCAAAGTGTTCCCCGCAGCGTTCAGGAATTACTAAAAAATAAGAAATATTTTAGTGTGTTGTATAAATATATTTGTAATACGGTAGGAAAATTTAATTTATTTTGTAATCATAAATGTATAATTGTTAGTTAATTATTTGTAATTTAAATTAGTATGAAAACGATGATATATCACTGAGATGTATCCACTACCCACCCAACCCTAAAGGGCGGCAAGTTGGTAATATGACCAGAAATTAATGGTAAAAACAGATTGTTAAAAATATTATTGTTATGCTAAAATAACTGCATCTCGTATTGTAATATTACATTTGGTTAAAACACATCTATTTATTCGACTGAAAGACTTGTATCTATGGTCATGAATAAAATTATTAAAAAAAAAAGTGTCAACGTCAAGTACCTACCTATTTGTGTGTACATTATTTTGTTTTGTCTATTGTTCTACCTGGTTCTACCGGTATTAGTATTAATTAATCTGTTAAGACTAAACCCTATAACTAGCTGGACTATCTAAGAGATATAATAAGTCTCTGTGGCTGCTACCGTCATAGCGTGGTCCACGAAGGAAGAGCACTCTTTACATAAAAGCTTCGAATTCGAAGATTACTTTAAGTCGTAATGATTATATTTAAGCCATGCCAGTTATTTGTACGCCTGTGTTTTATAATAATATAAATGTAAACCTGAACTAAATAACTTTTAATAAGCAATTCGGTCAGTGGGTCGTCTTAGGGGCGGTTCGGTTTGAGGTCAAAGATGGAAAAGCTCCCAATGTGTAGAATATGTTTGGTAGTGAATGTTCAAATGTATGTGGTGGTCAACAAGAACATGCATGAACTATATGAGAAACTGACTGAAGTTCCAGTAAGTTGATAAGAATCAAATTACCATTATGATAGGTTTTAAATGCAAATCATACACGAGGATATAAATTCATATGAACTTTCGATCAGAGGGTCGTCTTAGGGGCAAATGGGAATCACTCACATCAGTGAAAGAAAACCATGAGAGGATACCAAAATAAAATATTTACGTCACCAATCTGCCTTGAGCAAGAGTTGTAGCCAATGCTAATGCCTTCTCTGTAAGAGCATTACTGACCGATGAGTGGAAGTATTTTCTTCATATAAACAAAATAGTGTAAGACCAGTTTTGTTGCAGTTTGTAACTGAAGACCATAGACCGATTCTTGCTTGTTTCTTCTGCTGCAATAAATTAAAGCAATGCTGCCGATTACTGAGACAATGTCTGGAAGCCGAAGAGCTGTTCGCTCAGATGATAAATGAGAATTATGAGGTGGGATATTCTTTAACAGATATTCTTATAATTGCATGATTTCTCTCAAATTCATGTAATTATGGCTGGCTTTCACGCCAACCATACCATTGTTATTGATATGTACATGTGCTTTAGACACATGTTGGTGTTAACAAGTATTACATGTTAAATTTTCCATGTAATACTGCAACAAACATGTGATCACTGGCATATTTTCTTAATACTATTGCCACCTTACTTATGAACACGGAATAAAGTTATACTAGGAATAACTTTTTGACATTTATACCTAGTATATAACTTTATTCCGAGTTTATAAGTAAGGTGGTAAATGTCTTTTTACAGCCCAATCCTTTAATAAACCAAGACCGCTTTGAGTTTTACGGTGGGTTTGTTCAGTCACCAATAGAGCACATTAGTATAGTTGATGAATGTCAAACAGAAAGCAATGCTATCAAAGAAGAATTACCAGCTGTTTGTGAGGGAATAGAGATTATTATTGAGCCAAAGGAGAAACGTCAAAGAGATGGTATGTTTATTAGAACAACAATAATTTTATCAATAAATAATATATTCAAATAAATTAAATATATAATTAATTCATTTTATAACAATCAAAAATGTTTTGAAAAAATAAATTACGAAACTTTTTAATTGATTGATAAAGCATACTACACGATCCATGTTGACCATGTATTAATTTCACTGTATTTTGATATTTTGACATTTATAATAATTAAATTTGACATGTAAAATAATTTTAAATTTAATGTCAACACATAACTATTGTATGCCTATTAGGCAGGACATATTGGAACTAATTTTTTTTTTTTTTTTACCAAATATATGTCCACAATAAAGATATTTTGAATTTTGAACTAGTGCAATGTTTTGGTAGTGTTTAGTTTAATTCAATTTAACGTTAATCACATTATATTGTGAAATAAAACAAGTTCTATGATAAACAAGTAATACTCTTGACTGACTGTTTTTGTTTACTTACAGAGCTAGAACCAAAAAAAATTTACAATAGCCATCTAAATGTAGCAGATATACCACCACACTATTCTGAATCAGATTTAGAATATGATGTACCTTTAACGAAGTTTAAAACTAAAGTGGTAGAAGAAGAAGTATCTAAGAAGAAACAAAGAGCCAGGGACACGAAAAGTAAGTATCAGTTATATAATCTATAGGAAAGCAATAAGGCCAATGTTTCATTTAATAAAAAGTAGTGGCCTCAAGGGCGTACCCGCTTACATCTGTAATGTAGAAACGCATAAACTAGGACTGGTGTATTTAAATCAATAAACTGTTAACTCCTAATAAAGAAAAATACAATAAACGACATACCTACCAGTAGCGGTTGTTACGATCAGAGCGACATAGACTAACCACATTTATTCAGCTATGTTCAGCTTTTGTCCATAGAAAACAACGATTTTGTATAGAAATGCGTACGTATCTGATAGACGCGGTAAGCCGAACAGATACGTACGCATCTCCGTATAAAATTACTCAATTTCACCAGAAATGCCTCCTTTTCGGTCCTAGTGTAAATCATGCAAAGTGCTTTTATTTAGATTTGTGTGCATGTCAATCTTCTTCCAACATTATACTTACCAGATGTATAATCATAGGGGCGACCGCTGCGAAGAAACCAAAACTAGACACACGAAGAACAAAACTAGAAGATGCAATAACAACCGAGCAAACGAAGAAAGAAAATTCAGACTCGAAAGTTATCCGGCCAACTCAAAAACTCAAATCTGGCACTTATTATAAAGAGCCTTACAAATGTGATCAGCATAGTTTTAATCGAGTAAAAAAAAAGGTACGGCATGCTCGTACACAAATTGGTGAAAAACCCAAATGTGATGTATGTAAACGTAGTTTTAGTAAAAAGAGTAATTTAATAGAACATATTCGTATACACACAGGTGAAAAACCTTATAAGTGTGATGTATGTCAGCGTAGTTTTAACCAAAAGATTCGTTTGACATGTCATATTCGTATACACACTGGTGAAAAACCTTACAAATGTGATATATGTCAGCGTAGTTTTAGCTTAAAGGATGTTTTAACAAAACATATTCGAGTACATACTGGTGAAAAACCTTATAAGTGTCATGTATGTCAACATAGTTTTAGTCAAAAGGGTGATTTAACAAAACATATTCGTGTACACACAGGTGAAAAACCTTATAAGTGTGATGTATGTCAGCGTAGTTTTAATCAAAAGATTCATTTGACAAGCCATATTCGTATACACACTGGTGAAAAACCTCACAAGTGTGATGTGTGTGAGCGTAGCTTTAGTGAAAAGGGTTTTTTAACAAAACATATTCGAATACACACTGGCGAAAAACCTTTTAAGTGTGATGTATGTCAGCGTAGTTTTAATCAAAAGATTCATTTGGCAAACCATATTCGAATACACACTGGCGAATAACCTTATAAGTGCGATGTGTGTCAGCGTAGTTTTAATCAAAAGAATCATTTAACAAACACACCTCAATTGTATGTGAGCGTAGTTTTAGCCAATTCTGTTATTTAAAAAGTAATAAATAATACTCAAACTCAAATATTTTATTTCTATTAAACCATTTACAGGCACTTTTGAATTGTCAAGGAGTCGGTTAGTAAGAAAAATTAAGCTAAATGCCCATTCCAAGCGTAGTAGGTACCTATGGAGAAGAACAGGCAAGAAACTCCATGGACACGCTTTTAAATTAAATTGTTACAAAAATATTAGTTACATCTATAATGTTGAATTTATAACTAAATGTGAGAACGATGTAAAAATAAAAACTTACACGTTAAAAGCGTCCAGAGTAAACGATTTCATTACATTTCATCACAAAATATTAAAAAAATTACAGTAGTTTCACTGTAGGTCAAGAGATGGCGCTGACCTAAAACTGCAATATTAGAAAAAGTGCTATTTAGAGTTAACGTTTGTTTTCCTGTGACCTTTACATAAACTTCTATCACATAATTTCAGATTTTTCTATAGACAAACTTCGGAGAATAGGGGGGGAACGGTATTCTTTTTTTACATTTTTCGTCAAGTTGGAAACGATGGGGCCTAAAAAAAAAAAAAATGATCTCCGTGATCAAATTGAGAATGTGCAAATAGCGCTCTTTCATATGCCCTAGTAGCTCCAATTCGAATTTTTAAGATCCTTGTTCAGCCCTGTTGCAAAAAAAAAAAAAACCTATTTGCAAAATACTTCGTTCCTGCATGGAGTACTGCAGCCACCTTTGGGATGGCTCAGCAAAGTACCAACTTGCTGCGCTTGACTCGGTGGAACACAGAGCTAAGAGGCTCATTGGCGACGTAAAACTGGTGGATGCCAAGCTTCACAGCTTGGCTCATCGCCGCAAGGTTGCCTGCTTGTCGGTCTTCTACAGATTGTACTTCGGAGAGTGTGCCCATGAACTCCACGACCTCATTCCACCGGCCCCCTTCTACCATCGGACATCTAGACGCACTGCAAGTTACCACCCCTACCTAGTTGATATTCCACCAACTCGCACTAAACGTTTTCAAACGTCTTTTATAATGCGCGCTGCAAAGGAGTGGAACTCTCTGCCTGCGTCTGTGTTTCCGAACGCATACAACCCTAATCTATTCAAAGTGAGAGTGAACAGGCTTCTTCTGGGTAAGCTCACTCCATCGTAGACTTTGTCTCTGTCATCCAGACCTAGACTAAAGTCAAGAGCAAACTCATAGTAGAATAAAAAAATAAAAAAAAATACTTGGGCAAACGTCATCAAATCAAATTTATTCGTAACTGTAGGTTTCAATACAATAAGGTGGTAGAATAAAATGGTTAGTTCGCTACATTTTACTCGAGAGCATACAAATAATCACAAAGTTAGTTGTGTCGTAACAACAGACACACATTTTCAATTACTTACATATTAACACACAATTCCTTACGACATCTAAAACTGTTCCAAATTTCAAGTTGATAGCATTAGTAGTTGTTGAGATATCCAACTGTGGCCTAAGGACAGACAGACTGAGTCGCACCATAAGGTCATAAGGTTGACTGGTAGAGATTGGTGCCGATTCCCTTCTTCACAAACTAAACTAAATTTAAGTTCTGTGCATCTTTTTCTTTCTATTTCATTAAGAAAAGGACAGAAGATAAATTTTAGTTTAGTCCTGTCAAAATAATCAGCGCTTGACGTAAATTGTCATAATTTTAGTCGGCAAGTTTTTAATTACGTCTAAACTTGTATGGGAGTAGTGACAGGCGCTGATTAATTTGACAGGACTAAACTAAAATTTATCTTCTGTCCTTTTCTTAATGAAATAGAAAGAAAAAGTTGCACTGAACTTAAATTTAGTTTAGTTTGTGAACAAGGGAATCGGCACCAATGGCTTGTGGCATTAAGTCCGCCTATGTACAGACGCCAGCACATCAAGCTACTACAATCTGTCAAATTTCTTTAATAGATTTTCAACTTTACTTCTACAGTATAAGGTTCAAGGTTGATTGCGAAAATTTGACAGTTTCGGGTAGCTTGACCTGCTGGCGTCTGTACCACTATTGTACATGAAGTTTAAATAAATAAGTGCTCCTTTTTACCATATTGGTACAGAACCCTAAAGATAAGAGAAGTGTCTGATATAATTTTACTTGCTCTCTTATTTTTAGGGTTCCGTGTTACACGACACACTACATTACAAGACTTTTATACGTAAATCTGCAAAAAAAGCTCTCATGTTCCTCGACTTATCCTAATTTATATTAGTTGAACTTCTTTCATCTATATTAACCTTTTGACCGCCATTTCAAAAAAGCAAAAACGGGTACTCGGCGCCAAGATACGAATTCGTCCTTTCTACGTGTCCAATATTATTTAATAATCTACATGACGGACAAAAAAAAATTTTTTATTCATCATCCCGATTGCACCCATGGGAAGCCGGAACCTAGTAGGATATATCCAGCGTTGCCAGAATGTTACTTTTGTAACGTTTTACGTTACTTTTTAAACCCCTTACGTTACACGCCTGAAAACGTTACTTTTCAGAGTAATTATAATTGCTGGTTGAAACAAAAACTAGTTGAAACGGAACGCAAGCAAGTCAGTCGTGCCGTGCGTGCGTAATGTTGGTCATTCGGAATTGCAACTTAACCAAAACTAAAATGAAAGATAGTAGTAGTAGTCTCTCTCTATCGCACTGCTAGAATAAGCAAAGAGAAAGAGCAATAATATAATTGCAGAATCGGGAAATCACACCCGTCATATCATATAAAAAAAGATACATATTACAACCGTCAATACAAAAAAAAAAAAAAAATGCTGAAACAGTGATTAAAGTGTGTCAAATTCTAAATACAATTTAAATTGTTTATATAGTATTAAAATACAAAAATTTGAAAAGCGTAACTTTCATTCTGGAAACGTTACTTTTCGAACAGTCTTGGGTAACTTTTGACGACAGGGCACTGGCAACACTGGATATATCGTCGCCTCAGTAGTGAAGGGAGCTAGTTCACACTAAACTGGTTCCAAGATAAAGATAAATCAAAAATCACCACTTGCGTTTTTGTTCTTAGTTTCATTTAACTCCTTTCACGTCTGAATGAAAAACCAAACCTCTAGTTGAGCTATCACTTAGATCTCTTCACCACTAGAATCTCCGTTTAACGACGAGTATGGTGGTGTTCATGACTCAATTCGATCAAGTGTGGGTTAGCTCGCTTCACCACTAATGCGACGATATTTTATGATAAAACAAGAAATAGCACGCGGACGGACGAGGTCGTGGAGTGAAGCTAGTATATAATAAAACACAGAATAATATTCCGTACGTATGTATATTATCTTGTCAAATAGAGATCAAAAATGAATAATTTGTAGATTTTTTCAAGAAACATTATAATCAGAGTATAAATCATAAAAAAAAAAACATACAATACACAAAAAAAGCGTTTTTTTTAGAAAACGCATAATTCAAACATTAAAAAAATATAATCATAATCATAATCATTTATTTGTCAGAACATGGTCGGATTATATACATTTATAATAATATTTAGCGATTGTACTCACGACAGGCGGTCTTGACTATTGAACATTTGAGTCATATAGATGCAAAGGAAGCAATATCCAGTTATACCAAAATGGCGGTAAACAATATTTTTGGTTTCAAAGCAGTACAGTTACTATTGGATATTGCTGTTTTTACTGCAAACTTATAATTTCAACAGTAATTTTTTAGGAGATGTAGCTGTTTTTGCTACAATATTATTAAGTCAAAGAATGAAGCCACGGCACGCAAACTTAGAACAAAAAATTTCAACCGTATACTCTATGGTTGGAAGAATAGAATATGACAGGTCTCCTCGCCCCCTTCTATCACTCGTCTCCCCTCACAGACCCGATGCCAAAACTATAGACAATATACAAATGTCACTGTCAAATTAAGGCTGCGGTTGTCGATGTTTTCAAATTTTTCGCTACCGCAATGCAGTTTTGTTGTTGATCGAGTGAAGTCTGCGTTGATTAATTTCCGTATTTACCTATCCTCTCAGTGATTTGATACGTAGTATCTCTAAGTAGTCTGTGAATGAAGCTAATTTGACATTGACAGACTGCATTCAAAGCTGCTATCATTGAAAAATAGGATGTTGCTGCCTTTGCACCTATATGACTCTTTTATCTCTTTTTAGCGCTTAGATTTCGTATAGCGCTGTCTCTTTCTATCATACCCAAAATATATTTGAGCACATTCGCTAAATTGACATGTTGAATGCGAAAATATTGTCTTAAAATAATAACTTTTGTGAACAAGACTTAAAACTACTTTTAAAATCAAAGTGTTATTTTATTTCAAATAAAAATATATCTTTAAAACCTATGTTATTTGTTACCTTATTTTTGTTTCAGTTTAAAACACTAAAACAGTTTATGTCAAACTATGCTCCTTCCTCGATGGGCATTAGAAAGAAATAATACCTCGTATGGAAGCGAAAATAGGCCTAACGCCCGCCCCCACACATGCATACACATGATCTGACCAAGATTATGTCTGGACTCGAGACTTTGACCCCTGAGTTTGTTTCGCCATTTCTTCTCAGGTGTAGTCAGATAGGAAATCTCGACTTCATCTATAACCCAAAGTCTCTAATTCAGATCATTTATGTAAACAAAATAATGTCAAGAATTGTCACTGTCAAAATGACAGGACAGTGGTGCAAAACATTTTGTCATATTCTTTTTTTGTAAATGGTCATCCCTAAAATTAAAGTGAATTAATTATAAGAACTATGTAAACAAAATACCGTTGCCAAACAATGTATTGTGTAGTATGTCGGAGATACGGCATATGATCGTCATAATCAGCCCTTTTAAGTCCAGTGCTAGACGTAGGCCTCCCAAAATCGATTTCCACTCGGAACAGTTTACTGCCGTTTTCATCCAAAATGTGTCTAGATATGCTACTTACAATATGAATCTATGAATGAGAGTTGTAATATTAGTGTTGTTGAAGATGTAAAACATTTGAAAATGTTTGGATCTCCTGCATTGTTACCAGTATCATAAAATATTTTATACCAGAAAATCTCCTTTTTTTAATAACTTTGTTTAAAACCTTAAATTTATACCTATACCTATAACCTTTTTATTATAGTAATAGTGTTTTCTGTATGAGCACAAAGATTTATAACAAGCTACCTATGGACATTAAGATTATAAATTCAATTATTATTTTTAAAAGAATGCTGAAAATTTTCTTAATTAAAAAGGCCTATTACTCAATAGCAGAATTTCTTGAGGAAAAATAATTTTGTTCAATAAAGTACCTATCACTAAAGTGAATATAATTCAGTAAAATATTTTTAAAAGGATTATGATAATTAATATTAAATGATTACAATACTGTGACATAATTGAACTAATGAATAATGATAATTTTTAAATCAGGTAACTCATGACATGTGTATTTTTATTTAGGTATGACTTTAATAATTTATAATTAATATGATGTAAATGATAAAATTATATAATGTAATTAAAACGATGTCCTATATAAAATTTAATATTTATAACTTTTTCTTTTTAATTAATGAATATAAATAATGCATGTTCAACTGTTACTGTTACAATTATAGCATACATGCATGATGAAATTGCAATGCCCTAACAGGGCCACTATGTTCTAAGAACTGATATCCTCTATTAAGAACTTTATTTATGTACACATAGTTAGCAATAAAGAATTTGAATTTGAATTTGAATTATAAAAATAATTACGGCATGATTATTTGTTAATTATTATTTCTTAAAATCAGTACTTAAAAGAAAATGGAACCTCTTTTTTCGCCATTTTATGTGAATTACCATTACGAAGATATTTTTTTGTTATGTTATCCCCTTTGTTTACATAAATTATCTGAATTTGAGACTTTGAGTTATAGCTTATTTTTAATATGACGTGTAAAAGTGATTCAGATATCCTAGTTACAGAATAAACAATTTCATTTTCCGTAAACGATTCGAGTTTGATTTTGTTCCCGATTCGAATTCGTTTCGATCCGGATTCGATTTAAAACCTTACTCCCGAACCAATTCGAATCGTAAACCAAGATCGACATAGGTTCGAGTATTATCAGCGTCGTTTTATGCGTATCCGGCGGATTACGTCATCGTCAAGTGCTCTATGTCTTTTAGGTAGTTATCTCACTCGACCTGAATAAAGTAGCTTCTTTGATATCGTGTAATTTCACTTTGAGTTTTGATCCAACAACTTGATATCTATCTGTCAGATGGCGTGCGGAGTACGAACTTTTCGATCCTAACGAATCTTTCGATCAAAGTTAGTTTCGCTTCGAACCACCGCACGATCGTGCGCTAGTGTCGTATTCAAGAGTATGGATCGGCATTTAATTCGAATCCAATTCGATTGATTCAGAACTCGATGCTGTCGGGAGTAAGGCCCCAGGGCAGGACTTTCGCTTTTATACGAGCAATTATTATATAACTATGACAGAGTACAGTTTAGCATCTACAGAACGCCTAGTTTATTTTGGCAATCGGCTAAATAGGTGGCAAAAATGTTTGAAACTTTTTTTCTTTGCATTATAGCTACATTTTTGCAAACTGCCAATACATACTAAAGGCATACTGTATTATTGCTACAACCTGCTACAATGCCTCTTAAAATTAAAGACTTATATCCTAAAAGTACCTAAATTCTGACTCTTTGATAAATTCTCGTATTCAATCAAATGATAATTCCATCAAATTAAACTTTAACAAGTAATATCAAAGTGTCAGATTAGGTCTTTATAATTTTTAACATTATCGATGTAAATCTATAACAAAATTAAAGTATAATGGTATTATATCATATATAAATGTATACTTATGTCTTGATTAATAAAGCCATTGTTAAGGTATTTCCGAAATTCGATGGCCTATATTTTTTTGTGGGCCATTTTTTGTCTACGGTTTGGTAATTTATCCCAAAAGATAAAATATGACAAACATTATTTAAAATATCTTAAGAATGACCTTTAAACAACATATTTAATACATTTTTAACGATATATAAAGTACTAATTTCTAAATCTTACATCAACTAACTATTGTGTATTTTCGCGCCATTTGGATTCCATAGACAAATACAAAACTTTATTTTAGCTTTTTTTCGTCGCAAATTATCATTACATTGATAAATTATTTTCGTTAAAAAATGACTATTAAAACTTTTGACTTATAAAATCTTTTAATTTCATTCTTTATCGTTATTTTTCAAAATAGGTGCTGAATCGCGCGAAACATTAATAATATCGTTAACTAAACTTATGAATACTTACTTAAAAATAACGTGTTTACGCACAACCATGTCGAACAATATATATTTATCAAAAATATTCTTTTATCAATTAATTTAATATATACAACTTGTTTTTCGGTAATAAAGTATATTTCAGCTCGTTTCAACTTTTTGGGAGCGAATGTCATATTCCTTAAAATTATACGATTGTTTAAAACTAGCCCTCTAAAAATACTATCTTTTCTTGTCATTTTGTTCTGAAAGAAGCGAGAGGGCTATATACTAATGAAACCACTTAAAAATATAAGACTTTTCTTGTATTGTAATGTATTTATTTCATAGTTAAAATCAAGTGATTTCTATCTTTTTCCTTTTTTTTTTCTCTGCGTAAGTAAAACAACAGTCATGTTAGAAATTTTTTTCTTACGAAAAATACATGAAGCAACATAAGCAAGTTTTTCTTTTGTTGCTTACATGTTTTTTTCAATAGCAATAGCTATCCTTTATTCCTAGATAAAACAAGAAGGAGACGGAATGATACAAAAACTGTCAAATTCGCCTTTCATAGGATTACGAAACTTCTAAATGGAGCATTTTTTTTTGTTTTTTTTTTTGTTTGGGTGAGAAATTATCATATAACTTCAACCGCTCTGCGCGGAGCGGGAGGGCGTGTCAGACTTTTACTGACTAAAACTCACCCGTGTTCCTTTAGTTGCCTGTGTGCCAGGGTATCCCTTTCGGACAAACCCGCAACCCTGGCGCCTAAAAGCACGTTTTATTTAAGTAATTTGACATTTATAAACTTTATCCATCTCTGTTGTGTTCTACCTGTTAGAAAAAGATAGCCAAACGCTTATTTTAGTTCAGTTGGTACACAAAATAAAATATAAACAAATTCGTGATTTATAATGTTCTGTGTTCCCTGAAGGGTTGGTCAGAGTTGTGTAGTATACCCAAATTTCGCCAATAAAGTAATAAGTCCTATGTAATCGGGGGCGAGCCTGTTGCCATAAACAGGACACAAAGGCATAATCCAATGCCGGGGAAGCATACTCACGATCCCACGCCCAGTTGTCGAACTTACCCACCACTCGACCACTAAACCCACGAGACTGAACTTGTTTTCATGCCATAGTCACAAAAATATTCGGCCATTAAAAGATCCTATGAGAGGTATTCTTAAAAAATAAAATAAAAATATACTATGAAACTAGCTTTCGAAATTGACGGGTTTTCTCATCGAAAACCTATTGAAATACAAAGTAAAAAAAAAAAACTAGACCGAATAAAATAAAACGTTATGTCTATGGATCTGAGTGTCTATGAGCAACTGGTTTTCGCGCTACCAAAAATATGTTGAATGCGACTAAACATGGTTTTAGGGACATTTACTTAAGAGTCAAATATTATTTGGACATTCCATGGTTTTTAAAGTCTGACAACCGTGACTAAGGGGTGTCGTATACCCAGTAACTTGGTTTTGGAGGTCAGATAGGTAGTCGCTCCATGTAAAATAGTATTCATCTGTCTCCGATTAGACTGCAAGTCATCCCCAACGTAGTTAGGAAAAAGCTCGGCAAATTGAAGTATTCTAAAGAATTGAGAGTGTTTTTTGAAGACAAAGATTCAAAGTATTTTTGAAATTTGTGCTGTACATAATAAGGTTCTTCATCCCAGTGAAAATACTAGGAAGTAGTGAAGGAAGGAGGCATGCCGGGGATACTCATCATATCTGTGTAGTTTCTCCAGTTAATTGAATTTTGTCTTGAATCATTATGTCTCATTTTTGGACACAAAACGTTTTAATGTACCCACAAGCCCATCTGGCCTGGTGATTGCTCTCGGCAAACAAAAAATTACCTTTGGTGCTACTCTGTAAAAATCACACCGTGACAAGTGTATCGTTGTCTTATTTTTGGACACAAAAAAATCACAGGGCAGATAAGTTTGCGGCGCTATAAGTGTGTGTTTAACGGCATTTTTTGAGGAAGTCCAATACTTCTTGTGGGTACTGTCTGGTGGTAGTCTTCGCAGCCAGGCGGGCTAGGTCTAACGGAGTTTTCGTACTGTGGGAGAAAAAAAAAATGCTTTTTAATGTGGTACAGGAAAAAAAAATAAGCCGTGCGCAAATTTTTTTTGGTGGTTCAGTATCAGTAATAGAACACATTTCCATGATTTGTTCAATACTGTTTTTTTTTGTCCGACTTGAAATCAGCAAAATATGGACACAATCTATTCGTAACAATATCAATAAGCGCGCGCGCCCAGCGGTGCACGCGGCAGGTGTCGGCGGGGTGCGCCCTCCTGCCGCACGGCAAGGCGCGGCAGGGCGCTACCGGACGCGGCGCCCGTGTGCCGACAGTCCCGTTAAGCACGCGCTCGAGTGACGTCGCGTTGCGACGCTATGCATATGTTTTGATCTTACTATAGCGATGTCAGACTTTACTGCCGCGAGTTTTACGAGATGGTGCGAGTGAACTTAGTAAGTAGTTTAAAAAAAAAGTACCAGTTTCAAAATATTTATTTTTAACTAAGACATGTCAAAATAAGAAATAGGTGTTTAATAAAACTTTAATTTGTCAAAGTTTGCGCACTGCTTATAAACTTTTCCTGTATAGCAGGACACGACTATAACACTGGTGTTGATCATGAAAGATCTGTCTAAATATAATTAGCTCAAGGCCGTTGGTACAGAATCCAAAATCCCAATCCAGAGATCGTTCTCATCTATGTAAGTTGGTTGCCTTTTGAATTAAAATTAAATGAATGAATGAACTCGTCAGCAATTGCAACCCCCCTTATCCGCGCCTGATTTGAGAATAAAGTTGTTACTCTCTCTGGTCCAGAACTCGACCACCTCCCCCCTCTCAAGTGAATTCCTGGCTACAGCAGTGTCTCCAACTCTATTTGTCAAAATTACGGTGTTGCCAGTCTAAAAATACGGTAAATTTACGGTAACTTTATTTCACAAGTTTCAGCCTTTTTGTACATGGAAACATTAATACTTTTAATCATTTTATCGGTAGGATGGAAATCTACGCAGTTTTTGCCTGTTCTCTTAATGGTTGCTGCGTAAATAGATTCCCAACAATAGATTTTGTTGACAATTGGTTTCTTTTTATTTTGTTTTCAAGTCTGTAATGTGTCTACTCCGGTACTATATTCAATAACTACGTAATTTGGTCGCTTAAGTTTCTACTACTTGTCTATGCACACAAGTTGATTGTAAGGGGAATACCCCAGGGAATTATACAGTGTTGTCATTTTCATTTTAAAACATTGTTTCAAAAAAATAAACTGTATTTAAGGTTGAGTACATCATTTTTAAGGCGCCACTCATAAAGACGAAATTACGGTAGAATTGAACATGTCTACGGTAGGTGGTAGATATGTTCAAATTACGGTAGGTTTACCGTAATTACGGCATTGTTGGAGACACTGGGCTACGGCCTTGATTCACTCTCCCTCTGAATTTAAAGTCTCCCCCTTACCTCAAGTTAGGGTGATGCGCCAGACTCTTCCACTCCTTCCGAGGCAGCTGGTTGAACATCATCAGCACCAGTTGCAGGTCGCAGTGAGCTGAGTTGACGGCCAGGTGCAACGCCGTGTCGCCTCCTTTTAGATCCTGTAGACAGATGATATCTTAGTTATTGAAACAGAAAAAGATGCAAGCTGTGGGAAGACAAGCATCCACCACCTCCCGACTTCGTTAAACCCCGGGAACATTTGCCGCCCGGGCGTGATTTGCAGTGGCCTATATGGAAAGCTCTCAATCGATTGCGTACCTAGGTAGGCCGCTGCAAACACAATCTATCGAAGTGGGGGATTACTGTCCCACCCAACACCCAGTGCGAGTGCGGTGTTTCTGATCAGACCATGTCCCACCTGCTGGAGTGTCCTATGTGCCCGTTCACTTGCACTCAGGGCTTTAAATACCGGTAAATTTTCATAACGTTACCTTGTATTGACGGAGTTAACGTTATTATTAAAATAACGGTAATCGATTTAACGTTATTTATGCGACTATTAATATTATCGTTATTATAAACGGGTGAGATAATAAAAACGTTTATTTTCTCCACCACAATAACAAATTAGTACAATACATGTGTGTATTCTAAAATACATTGATGTTGTGGAGACTGGAGCCTGTACTAGGATGTAAGTAGTGGGGCCTGAGGCGTGCGGCGCGGCGGAAGCCCGCCCTCGCGCCTCTCTGATGCCGTGCCGATCAAAACGTTGCCTGAATCTGCCTGATTTTTACCCACAGAACGGCAATGTAGCTGAATTAACGTTAGTTATCGTATTTTTGTTAATGTTAATTAACGTTATATTACTGGTAATGTTATCAAGTAACGTTACATTTTGTAACGTTAGTAGGTATAACATTGAAATTTAACGTTACGTAACGGTTATTATTTTGTTATTTGGTAACGTTAACAAGCCCTGCTTGCACTAAAGAAGACCTAATGCCAAATGCCTATGGCGCGTACGCCGTTGCCGACGGAATGGAATGTTGCCACTTTTTTATTGTTAAAATATTATTTTTTATAAAAACTATTAGTAATAATTATGTATTGTGTATTTATGTTATTTTTTATCTCATTGTATGCTGCACCGGGCACTGGTCGACGTCATCACGTCAACGCCGGCTGTCGCTGAAAACCAGCGCTGGGGCTCTGTCTCGCATAGGGTCGCAGCATTATGCTGAGCGATGGCCGTTTTGCGTGGATGTGACGCATATTTACCCCGAACAAATTTTTTTTTTGTGTTGTGTTCTTTTTTTGCGTCATGTTTACCGCAAATAAACGTTTTTTCTTTCTTTGTTTTCTTTAATGAACGCCACTGATGCCGCAATTAACTTGGCCACCTATTGGGCTCAAACAATATAATAACTGAGTACCATCGACACGAAAATAAGAAGTAACAAAAAAAAAAACGGGTTAGTCTTTGAGGACTGCCGATAGAAGTGAAAACGTACATATATACACAGTATACATATAGCCAATGGAAAATGTTCGGTGACGATGACGCGAGTTCCATGATTTTTGTTCACCCAAAAAGTGCTCAACGCGCCTAAAGAAGTTTTCACTTCAAAAAAATTGGTTGTCTGTGAAGTCGGTTCACGGACGATAATTTTACGTGACAACGTAACACAAGCCGAACGCTTAGGCCGATCGTGCCTCTCTATCGCTTGTTCCGCGCTCTCGCTTGCACACTCGGCTCAGGCGGAACGTGACAATGTGTGCGTCCACACTGCCGGCCTAGCGCGGTTGCGAGGACGGGCGCGAAATATCAAACATATCGACGCTTGAAAGGCAATATTGACTAAACGACATGTTGGCAAATTTACACTAGAGCATCTTAAAGTATTTATCTCCAAAAAAAAAAGAGAAAACTTTAAAATGGAGTATTTTATATTTTTTTGTGTATACTACTACTACTAGAAGAGTATACACAAAAAAACAGCATTTTTTTTTTTTTTTTTTTTCTTTATCTTTAAAATGCTCTAGTGTAGTTGCCAACATGTCGCTTAGTCAATATTGCCTTTCAAGCGTCGATATGAAACCGCCGCTTACGTCCACAGTTTAGTGACTAAGGCGGGCGCCTGGCGCGACGGGCTCGAGCGAGATAGCGCGCGTAGTTTTCAAACGTTCCTATCCGCGCGTTATGGCCACACTACGGGCCTAGTCCGCAAGCGACTTAATGCGCGGTTGGCGGGGGTATCAAACCAGATCGGTCTTGTCGCTCGGCGTATGCGCGTCTGTATATTGTTTGTTGTAAAATGGCGGTGAATATTTCATTGTTTATATGTGCGATTCAATCTAAACCACCTATATTATTTATTTCGTGCACACCATCTCTAGTGTTCAACACCTCCCATCTCAGGACTGTCTAGTAAAAATATCAAATCCTCGTCTATAGGTTGCAACTCCTGAAATACGTCGAACCGCTACAAGAGCTCACGCGTCACTGTGGCCACCGCACGCCTCCGCCGCCGCCCCCGCCACAGGCCCCAGTCACCGCGCGTTCAGTGTGGACGCACACAATGAGTCATGCTTTTTCGTGCGTGCAGCCGGCGTTCATCGACTTAGAAGACGTTATCACGTCAAAAAAATTGCCAGTTTATGACTGGCAATTTTTTTGACGTGATAACGTCTACTGCGGACAGAAGTGACAACTCAAAACTTTGGAATAACTGTAGATAAATAATAATAATAAAATTTTATTCAAAAAATTACAAGGTATAAAAATGAGTACAGTTTCGCTTAAATGTAAATTATATTCCTAAGACTTACGTGCCTGAACTAGGTAATCCTGTGTTTCAGGCGAAAAGTACTAAGACAGTCTTGTAAAAAATAATAAATAATCTAAAAGTTGTCAATAGACAAATATA
This sequence comes from Dryobota labecula, assembly GCA_947523025.1. Taxonomy (NCBI): domain Eukaryota; kingdom Metazoa; phylum Arthropoda; class Insecta; order Lepidoptera; family Noctuidae; genus Dryobota; species Dryobota labecula. The sequence goes on from OX383314.1 coordinate 6,832,557, forward strand.
ATTATGTTCAGTAGCTCTTAGTTTCTAAATTTGATATACTTATTGTAGAATACATACATATTTCCTTTAACACAGTTAATAAATTCTCTGTATCTTCGTAAGACATCCTCTGGAGAGCTTCCTTGAGAATTCTCTTACATTTGTGTAGTTCAGGGAGAAAATGTTTGCTTTCAAGTTTAGTCTGTTATAGAGGAGAGGACCGAGGTACAGGTAAAATTTGGATACAAAAGCATGTTTAGTTGTATTTTGTGGGCAGACTATGTCTTTACGTATTTTATTAGAATCTTTAGTGCTGTAGGGTAGAGCTGTGTGTTGTTTTAATACAATGCCCATTATAAATAGTTGCCGAACTGTTAATACTTCGCAAGATTTGTATAGCAGGTTGGTAGGAAAAAGGAAAGGGCGGAAAGTAGACACTTTGAGAATCGCCCTCTGAGCTCTCTCAATGGTTAGTAGCCTTGTTTTACCCGCTCCACCCCATGTGCTAATACAGTAAGTTAATATCGATTGACATAGAGCAAAGTAAACTTGTCGAACTATTTTAGGGTCAGCAATATAGCGTAACTTTTTAAAAACAAATATCAACTTGCGAATTCTATTATTTAAAACTTCTATATGTTGTTTGAACGAAAGTGTTTCATCTATTATAACACCAAGGTATTTTGTTATATTTGCCATTTTAATGCTGGGACAAACACATTATAGATGTGATAGATTAGTGTTTTACGAAGTAGCTCACCCACGGGAAGAAATAGGGTGATGCTATTCTTTACGTCCGGCACCACACGGCACGAAAAAGGCGACTAAGGGACTTACTAGAGAATGGGCAGCAGCGTTCTCTATGCATTTTTAATACCATATTGCGATCGCCAACCCGCCTGCCAAGCGTGGCGATTATGGCAAACCCCCCCCAATTGGGGGAGGCTTATGTCCAGCAGTGGACGTCTTTCGGCTAAAATGATGATGATGAAGTAGCTCATTTAAAAAACTATGCAAATAAAGAAAATATTTTTTGTCCGTCATGTAGATTATTAAAAAATATTGGACACGTATTTTTTCTTTTTTTACGTTATCATAACATGACGGCGATACATTGAGTTCAAATGTGGCATGACGTCACTTCTCAGTAGATTTTATACGTAGCTGTGACGTAACGAGCCCCCACTCCCCAAGTTTAATGTGTTTTATCTAAGTCATTTTATATTAATATGATAAAGCAAAAAATACGTGTCTAATATTTTTTTATTATCTGATTTACGGACTAAACAGTTTTTCTTTTTTTTTTTACCCAGGACACATCCCTATTAATTATTCGACTTTAAGGAAACGTTTATTATAGAAAAAGCAACAGCAATCAGTTTATAATATTGTTACGAGCCTGCGGTTCGTGACAATAAAAACTGCCGATTTAAAAACCAAAAATGAAACTTTAATTAAACAACACTGATAACAATTCAAACACACTAATTATAAAACACAAATGCACTACTGATCGCTCTAAACTCGCACTCGAAGATCGCTTGTATCGTACTTGTCGCTTAATTTCGACCGTGTCGAGTCGGGGTCCATACCGGCCTTATATAGTCCTTTGAAAGTTCCAGAACCTTCTACTGTAGAAACATCTAGAATGTTCGAGTACATACCGGCCCCGACTGACCAGATGTCGAAAGTTCTAGCATCGAATACTCTAGAAGAATCTCGAGTCTACTAGTTCTGCTACTCGATACTACATGGCGGTAGTGGTCACTAGTTCTGCTATTCCATACTAGATGGCGCTAGTGGTACTTAAACTTGTCTCGATGTACCAGGCATTAATTGTGGCGCGTAACAATATGCATAGATGTAACTCACCCCATCAGTGATGTTGAAGCCGCCATGTGCTAACAACACGTGTATGGTGTGTAGTCTGGGGTTTGAAGCGCTGTGTTGACTGCAAGCCACATGCAATGCTGTATATCCTGCGAAAATAAATTAATATTAAATTACATCACGCCTTCTTCACATGAGGGTAGGCAGAAAATATAGAACGCCAACTGCTACGCTCCTTACGTATTCCTTTTGCTTCGTTTACGTTCAACATCTGGTCATACGCGCTCGCCCGTTGCGAGTACTACGCCCCTGACCTATCTGAAGAACATCACCAATTAGGTCTCTATATGACTAGTGCACTACTGGTAATTTTCCCTGATTCGCCATTATCGTTAATTCGTCAATTTATAATTCGCCATTTTATTCATTAAGTCACTTTCATTAACTGCTCAATGTATAGTCGCTGTAGATCAGTGTTTTTCAACGTGTGGGTCAAGACAGAGATCCCCCATTTATATATATATTTTTTTAATATGTTCATGACTATACCGGCAATGATAGATGACGAGTCGTAGAAAAATACCAATTAGGGAATTTGACGAATTGAAGATTTTGTTGGCATTGACGAATTGGGGAAACTGACGAATTAAGGAAAATGGCGAATTCAGGGAAAATTACCAGTAGTGCACTAACTTCACTATATGTCCTCTTAAGGTGTCTCCTCCCGGCGTTTCCACCCACATCGGCCTTGTAAATACCTTTTGTAAGTCGCCTTTCATTCATCCTCTCAATTTGACTAAACCATCTAAATATTACTCTTCCGTAATCATGAATACATCTTTCCAAGTTAGACTTGGTCTCGAATGTCATGATTTCATGCAGCCCCGGATCTAAGGGGAGCAAACCGGGGCCCGTGCCCCGGGCGCCAACTTCTGGGGGTGGCAAATTAAAGCATGGCAGACAAGTGCAGCACCCAGCACACCGCAACCTTGCAATAAATGACGCGCAGCACTTATCTACGGGTAACGCACGGAGGAAATCACTGATTAGCGTAGGCATAGGTTGTCAGACGATGTGAGCGGGTTTTCAGCCAGGAACTATGTGGTTAAAAATTTAATGAAAAATCCTTTATTTTTTTAAGTTTATCTTCGCTTAGCGGGGTGTCGGGCGTCCTGCCCGTCCCATGTTAATTGTTCAATATAAATAAAACACTCAAAGGTAGTTTATACTGTATTTATTATATTTAACCAAGTAAAAGAACAAATTGACACGCGTCACTGAGCCGATGAGAGAGAGAGAGCGCCCACGTGAGATCGTCGACAACTCAGAGTTCGTCGACCGGTATTATAATAAAAGCATCAGGCGTTGACACACCTTGCGTTCATTCCAACATTAATTAGTGTTAAGCTTTTCTGCATAAGTCAATCGAAAGTAAAAAAAGGCTCTGAGGTAATTCTGATACGCTATAATCTCACGACTGCTGAAACGGAAACAAGGCCTGTTCAAGCATGATGTTGACAATCTGTGTGTTGCTATGACACAATTTTAGGCGCTCGTTTCTTTTGGGGTACCTACTTACGCACCGAGAATCAAACTATCACAACATCTTCGGACGGCCAATGAGAGGTCCTCAAGAAGGTCATCAAAGACGCACCAATAGGAGCAGTTTACGAAGACTTCCAAGTGCCTCTTCGCGGACCGTTAAAATCGCTCGGTTTTTCTTCAATACTAACACATTTGAATCGACCTTGCTCTGTATCGCTACATTTTCTAGAACTTTAACTTCCTGACGAGTCCCAATTATATTGTACAATTCACTAACTCAAAAGGCAATACATAATTTTATATTCTGGAGAAACCAAGGAGTTTATCATTTACACTCAACCGCAACCATAGCTAGAAGAGGAAGGCGCATAACGCATGAACAACGCTTTCAAACCCTCATTAAAATAAATATCCGACATGTCCATGTATATTTAAAAAAAATAACCGGCCAAGTGCGAGTCGGACCACGCACAATGTAGGGTTTCGTAGTTGGGATGTTTTCATGTATTTTTTGTGTTATTTTTGCGGATGACACTAACGCAAGTGTCTGCAAATAACTTGAATAATTTAAAATTCAAAATTATAACTCATTAAAAGCTTTTGAACACTGGTTTGCTACAAACAATCTTAAGCTCAATGTAAATAAAACAAAATGTGTACTATTCAAGTCGAACATTTGGAACAATGCTAGTCTTGAGGTTTTGTCATGTGGCAACAAAGTTGAAGGGGTTGACTATGTAAAATTCCTATACTCCATTGCATTAGACAAATAACATTGTATACACAAATAGTTATTGTGTAATATTGTTGAAATTACTGCACTTTAGAGTTATTTTTTTAATGTAAATGGTAAATAGATTACAGTGCTTTGTATTTATCGTGAAATAACGGAATTTATTAAACGTTTACATCGAAATAACGAAAGGGTGAGAACAGTTATTTGTCTAATGTTATAATAAATGGAGTATAGGTGTTCACATTGATTCGTTGTTAAACTGCAAGGTTGAGACATCCTTTGTAACGAAGTCAGCTCAGCATGCTATGCAATCAGAAGCCCGAGGGAAGAACTGACCTTGGCCCAGCTTAGGATGGTTTACTTTGCCTTGGTTGAGTCTAAACTTATATGTGAGTACTATGTACTATAGAGCTACCATTTACCGGGTAATATGTCTTTTATTGACTTGAATGTGCCCTGGCGGCTGAGAGTATGTCATGCTCACTCAAATGTCTCGCTGGTGGTGGCGTGTGTGTTGGATCATTAAGTTCCCTTCATAATGGTTGAGCTAAGTGGTGCTGATCCATGCGTCATGTTCGTGAACGGGCGCCGTCAGTTGGGACTGGTCATCTCTTAGCTGCCACGGCTTATTTTAATTTTTGAATTGTTTCTATTACGGACGCTTCTAACGTGCACGTCTTTCTACATTGTTCTCATATGTATAACTTCAACTTGAATGATGTAACCCATATTTTGTAACAATATTTTGTTTTAAAAGAGTGTCCATGGAGTTTCTTGTCCGTTCTTCTCCATAGGAACCTACTACGCTTTGGAATGGGCAACTAGCTTCATCTTTCTGACTGACCGACCCCTTGACAATTCAAAAGTGCCTGTAATTGGTTTATTTGAAATAAATGCTTTGAGTTGAGTTGATACAGTATTGAGTTTTGGGGCAACAGCTATAAGTACAATATCCACTCGGCGTTTGTAATTAAAAAAAGAGCCTTAAGGACAATGCTCCGCTTAAAACAGACGGATTCGTGCAGAGACCATTTTATAAGACAATTTTGACAGTGCCTTGTCTTTATATACTGGTGCTGCTAACCAGTTTTTGTTAAGAACTTGCACAAATCTGAAACAGATGACCAACGACAAGTTAGAATTAATACACACAGGAAAAACTTGCCTAACACAATCCAACCGAAAATAAACGTGGTTCATCACAGTCCTAGGTACCAATCAGTACTTCTATACAACAAGCTTCCCTTAGAATATAAAAGCATAAATAGCGCAAACTTATTTAAAAACAAATTGAAGACATAATTACTGAGGAAGGGCTATTACAGCGTCGATGAGTACCTTGATGATAGGCGACAACCGTAATATTAATATTATTGTTCTAGATTGGATGATGTTAGTAATAGAGTCCTGTAAGGTTTTTAGTGTTTTACCAATAACCCTGTATAAGGAACAAAGTCGGACCGAGGACATTGCCCTGAACAACTCCGAAAGTAATTGTTGATTCAGAGCTAGTGTAATTACCAATTTCGCCCGTTTGCTTGCGGTTGTCCAGGTAAGATTTAAATAGTTCCAGTGAGGATGTTACGCCGATGTTTTCGAGCCTATAAGAAAGTATTGGGACAGACACTGTGTCAATGGCCTTTTTAAGGTAAGGGAATGGTAGAATTACCCCCTTGACAGATGCAGTTGACTAAATCGCCAGCCTGTGGGATCAGTAGGAAGAAAATGAAGTGGTTACCATCAGCGTTGGTGTGGTTCGCCCGGAACAGCGGTGGATGGCCGGGGTGCGCGCGCAGCAGCTCGCTGAGCACGTCGGCGTAGCGGTCGCCGCCGCGGGCGCACGCGATCACTAGGTTGTCGCCCAGGGCGTCTACCTGTGCCCGATGTCAAACAAAAATATAGTTAAGGCGCCATGATCGGCCGACTGAAGAAGGCTCGCGAAGTCGTTTTTTTTTTCGCCTTGCGCATTTTTTAGTATTTAAATTAAACGTAGTAATTATTTTATCAAGCAAGACATACTCAGAGAATTGTGCTAAACAAAAAAAAAAAAAAACCTTTGTTTTGTAGCTATACGATTGATTAAACATTACGAAAAGGGGTAACTGGTTTTTTTATTCTATCCAGCAAAGTTAATGTAATCGCGGTATGAAGAGGGCATACTACGGTCCACTAGCGCCTTAAAAAAATATTATCTCGTAACTGAGAAGGAATTATGAAAAACGGCTCAATCGGCGACCTCGGTAAGTGTGTGTAGAATTTTCTAATACCTTTTATAACGTTTCATATTGAGACACGAAACGACAAAATTCGATCCACTCAAAATTCGAAGAACTCTATAAAAGGTATTAGAAAATTCTAGACATACAGAGGTATTTTTTTATTTATTTAAACTTCATGTACAATAGTGATACATAGGCGGACCTAATGCCACAAGGCATTCTCTACCAGTCAACCTTTGGGTTAAATATAAAAACATGGTGTCAAAAATAATGTCTAAAATACTAACTTCTAGATTACGAGAATTGATATAGTTTTATGATACTAATACACATATACAAATAAAATAAACTAATAGATATTTTAACAAATACCACCTAACAATAATTAGTATGACTAGACTATTATTTAAGACTATTTAGTCGTAGAGAGTTATTTATTCTGACTTATGTAGTGCTTACGAACTTTTCTTTTAAAAGTAAATTTGTTTTCAGATTTTTTAATGCCAAAAGGTAGCGCGTTCCAGAGCTTTATAGTAGAGATAGCGTAAGAATTTGACATCAAACCGGTACGGTGTGAAGGAATTTGGAGAAGTAGATTCTTGGAAGCTTCGAAATAATTCTTTAGATAATCGGGAGCACATGGATCGTTCATAATCGTGAAGAGCAAGCAGAGAGATCTGAGGTATCTTATTATAAAGTAGTGGTGCTAGTGGACCGTTGTATGCCCTCTTAAAAGAAAGGGCATTTAAAAATAAGGGTAACCCATTTTATTTTTAAATGTCGCAGCATCTTGCTGAGATAGGAGCCTTTTCGGCCTGTTTTTCCTTTTTTTCGGTTTTTTTTAATGTTTCTATGAGTACGTTTATTTTGTGATCTCCCTGTGCGATTTCCAATATTTATTTATTTTTCAGGAATCTTGGTATTTTGACATGTCGCCACATCAGCAGATCGCACCCGTGTGAAAAAGGGATGGGTCCAGTGGCGGATTTACCACCAGGCTGAGTAGGCTGGAGCCTAGGGCGGCAGATTTTAGGGGGCGGCAAATTTGGCTCAAATATATATATTTTTTTGTCTTCCAGAAATAAAATAAAAAACATTATTAAAGACAATTTACTGCAGGTCAAGATTGATGAAGAAATTATTTATTGGGGAAATGTTCTGAAGAGAGTTGTTGACGTAGTGAAGCGACTGTGTTCAAGAGGCCTCGCTTTCAGAGGAAAAAATGAAAAGTTCGGTGATCCGCATATCGCATTTCGATCCTTTTTTAACCTGCTATATTGAGTAGTACATGATTGAGCTTTTCTTAGCTCAGAAATATACCCAAAAACTATTTCTTGTGTAATCTTCACTAAATCGTGGCTTGTAAAAATAATCTGGTAACTGACACATCCATCGTCTAGTTCACAACACAATCATACTAATAACGGGAAAAAGCTGATGTAATGAGGACGATAGTGCAGAAATCATAAAGTTGTAATTTCATAGTTTTTTTTTTTTAATAAATATGATTGTGAACTAGGGAATCGAATTGTAGACTAATTAGGGGCGGCAAATTTTGAGTAGCCTACTGGGGCCAAATGTGTAAATCCGCCACTGGGTGGGTCAATAGTATCGTGATAAAATTGTCAAGTTATTGCGCTCAATCTTACCTCATGAAAGACTTGCTCCTTGTTCGTCACTAGGGTGGGGTCCGAATCGATGGCCGTGTGAATACATTGTACTAGGTACCGAGTGAGCAGTGAGCGGTGCGGGCAACGGAAAACGGCTGACTCCAGGAGGCGTAGGCCTGAAATAGAAAAATTATTTATTATTTTAACAAGTAAACCTTAAGACAAGGGTCCACTAGCGCCACTCCTTTAATAGTTATTTATGCAACTGTTGTATAATAAGGGGTATTAAAACACGAATGTGATAATAGTATCACATGAGTGTTTTAATACTCGTACCTAATTATTACAGTTGCATACAAGACTTTATGTACACCCATGACATGAATGCTCTATTAAAGGTTCTGAAACAGTTTACTAATATCGAACAAAAATGGCGGGATACGACGCTATGGTATAGTCCAATGAAACGCGCGTGCGTGACAATGTTCTTTTTTTGAAATTCATAAAGATACCACGAATTTTGTAGTGAGAATGGAAGGGAGGATGATAGTCCCTTCCATACTCATCAAACAGATGAGTAAGGAAGGGATTATCATCCTCGTAAAAGCAAAGGAGTTGCATTATGAAATTCAGTACAACATTATAACTTCCGTTTGGATGCTATTATGGTTACTATGACACTGGGTGTTTTAATGTTGGCAATAAGCTAACTGTTTCAGAAACTTTTATAGAGGATTTATAGCATGGACGTAGATAAAAAAATATTATCTCGTGACCGAGAAGGAATTATGAAAAACGGCTCAACAGCGAACTCGGTAAGTAACCCTTTTATAAAGTTTCATATTGAGACACGTAGCAACAAAATACGATCTAGAGTAATGTGGCCGCTTTTCTTTAGATCTAATTTTGTTGCTACGTGTCTCAGTCTCGAGATAATATTTTTGGACCGTTGTATACCCTCTTTATTAATGGCATTAATGCCCTTATACTCCATTTATTATAACATTAGACAAATAACTGTTCTCACCCTTTCGTTATTTCGATGTAAACTTTTAATAAACTCCGTTATTTCACGATAAATAGAAAGCACTGTAATCTATTTACCATTTACATTAAAAAAATAACTCTTAAAGTGCAGTAATTTCAACAATATTACACAATAACTGACGTTATTTAGCCGTTATATGTCTAATGCTATAGTAAATGGAGTATAGATGAATATGAATACCTACTCAAACTGCCACAACATAAAAAAAAATCAAACTCGTCTCGTCGAAACAAATGATTTCGCTTTAAAATTGTGTGCGCTCATTGGAGTGAGGTTCCAAGTGAACTGTGCAGAATAGCACTCTTGCCCCTCATAAACGGCTATGTAAATATCTATTAACTGCTCCCAAATAACGATGTTTATAACTTTTTTATTTTTATACATATTTTTTTGACATACTCATACTCTTTTAGTCATACTATTTAGTAATTTATTTTCATAACAAAATACATTGTGTTGAAAAATATTACAGTCATAATAAATTAAGTAAAGAAAATAATAACAATTAAAAAAAAAACATTAAGTACAGACGCCAGCAGGTCAAGCTACCCGAAACTGTCAAATTTTCGCAATCAACCTTGAACCTTATACTGTAGTGAAAAAGTTGAAAATCTATTAAAGAAATTTGACAGATTATAGCAGCTTGATGTGCTGGCGTCTGTACATTAATAGGTGAAAATTTAGACCTTTTTATTTTATTTTTCATTATTTGACATTATTTACCTACAAATCGAATTCCAATTCTTTATTAGTTGGCTTTTGTGGACATGATATTTATTCAGATTTGTTACTGTAGTTGTAATGGCAATTATGTCATTTGATTTAAATAGGTTTTCATTTATATATATACTAGCTTTTTCCTGCGGCTCCACCCGCGTGGATGTCGGTTATCGCGTAAAAAAGTAGCCTATGTCCTTCTCCATATCCCGGGCTATATCTCTGCCAAGTTTCATCACGATCGTTTCAGCGGTTTAGGCGTGAAAACGTAACATACAGACAGACAGACAGAAAGACAGACAGACAGAGTTACTTTCACATTTATAGTATGGATTTTTTAAATCTTTATTATAGATTCTTTCTATTTTGTGAACGTTGTAGGCATAGTTTTCTGTAGATTTGTTGACAATTTTCTATTTTGTTGAGTACCTGGTTCTTGTTGAAAGGCCTACACTGTCCTCCCATACCTATTAACTACTAATTAACACTGTAGCTGCTAGGTAGTGGCTGGTGGTGAGAATTAAGAAAAAGGAAAACTTTTTGGTAAAAATAGACCACTAGAAAGGAATGCGCGGGCGCGCGTTTTTCGCGCGCGGACTCTTCGCATGGTTTTTTTTTTTGACACTAATCGTTCGATTTATCGTAATGGCGGCCACAGCGGTAGGCGGGGTGAGGGAGTCGCGTATTAACCAATGAGAGCGCCCGTGTGCAGTCCGTTCTTGACTGTCTTTGATTTATTTAAAAAAACAAAATTACAGCTGTATTAGAAAACATACTTTTTTACCAACTTAAAGTGATTAAAAATTTTAAAAAGAAGGGCGGCGGGGCGGACCGCGACACCGTCGTCAAAAAACACTGTTATTTGAAAATATAGTAAAAGCCAATTATTTTAAAAAGAGTTACCGTGGTGTTTCTTGCCGGCTCTTCTCCATACAAAACGACTAATTGGAACCGAGCACCTAGCTTCTGACGTTTCATAAGTACCCATGTAGGCATGTAGGTTTATGTGAAATATTTCGATTTTCACTTTTTTTTAAATCCCTGAATAAAATACAAAGATATCAACGTACCATCTCCAACGAACAGAGCAGGGTCCTGAGCCAGCATCCTTTCGCACACCAGATGAAACAGTCCGTACTGCAGGTCCTCTTTGTCAGAATCAGTTGACAGACTATTCAGGATGTGATGTAGAATACTGGAATGAGAATAAACAGAAGGTCAAATTAATCAGCGCTTGACGTAAATTGACGTAATTTTAGTCGGCAAGTTTTTAATCACGCCTAAACTTGTATGGAGTAGTGACAGGCGCTGATTAATTTGACAGGACTAAACTAAAATTTATCTTCTGTCCTTTTCTTAATGAAATAGAAAGAAAAAGATGCACTGAACTTAAATTTGGTTTAGTTTGTGAACAAGGGAATCGGCACCATTGTCATTCAAGCGGCAAAAGATCCATGTAGCACCATAGATAAGTATGACAATTGTTTTTTTTTTGTTTGACAACCCAATACCGTCTTAGATTCTCAAATTGATCGATTGTCAAATGTCTTGCCATCTTAGCGCAATTGAAATTATAAATTTCAAATGTCAGCTATGGAATGCCAAAGACTTTCATTTTGACAATTCACGATAACCTACCCAAAGCCATGGAAATTTAGAATTGTCATAATGAATGCGAAAAGAATGGCGAATTGCGTTATTTTGTTATCAAGCTGAGGAATTTTTCACAAATGACGATAATGGATTTTATTGTTATGTTAAAATTCAAATTACTGTCATGTTTTATTTACTGGAGCATATTAGGCAAAATGACTACTTGCCGTGTATCATGTACGCTATTATAAACCTACCTAAACAATTTTCCTTGCGTTTTGTTAAAAGTTGGAAGCTATTATCGACGTCCACTATACTTATTTATTTCGAATAACGATAAAAGTTAAGGCGCCGCCCCGAGCAATTAAGCCATGTGATAGTGCGATTTTCAGAAGCTCACCGTCTGCCTAACCTTTTCCAAACTATATTATTTATTTATTATTATTATTATTTAAAAATTATGTATACACATAAAAACAGACAAGAAGAAAGGAACAGAAAAATACGTACAAAGGTGATGCTTATTTCTAATGAAATCTCTTCCAGCATACCTGCGATAGGAAAGTAGATATCGACGGTTAAGTGCCAATAACACCTAACTGACAGAGTCAAAAATGTACACAAACTGAATGAGGAATTGAGGATGCATGCATGGAGGTAATGCCATAAAATAGGCACGTTGGTTTAGTTGGAGATAGTTCCACATGGTTGTAGTTTAACAACTAAAAATACACTTAGGAGATTTTACTAAAACATGCAAATAACGCTTTTAAATTCAAAATGATAAAAAATGTGAATTCTAGAAAAAATTTAGTTAGGAGGTATTCGCACTTCACCGTCGATATACAACATTAGTTTTAGTTTATGCGAAACACCTGTCTAGTATTTTTATGTACAAAATTTCAAAACTGTATCATGAAAAATAACAAAGTTATAAGATTGTTATGTTACCTGGTTGTCCGTACAAAAACATGCTCACCACGCGGCGCACCTGCGCCTTGCGTTCATTAATAATAATATTAATTTGGCAGTAGGTATCTAACCATACGACGATTGTATTGTAATTAACTGGTGATAACATTTTTCATCACACTTGCAGGCTTTGGACTTTTTCGTAATGGTCAAGTACTTAGTGTCGCTCGGTGTCCAACTTGTAACCTTTTTTAAATATTTTTGGGAAAAAATATAACATGGTGTAAAAACGTTCCTTATTCTGAACAAACTATATTCAGGTTTTGCATATACTAAAAATAATGTTGTAGAACGTTCTTCTACAGATGTAGACAACGTGTGTAAGAGTAGAAGAGAAAAAAATATACCTACATAAAATCAAAATAACTAACAACACTAAACACTTACTATGTCGTATAACTATGTTGGGGTCAGCTTCCAGTCTAACCGAATACAGCTGAATACTAGTATTTCACATGGAGCGATTGCCTATCTGACCTTTACAACCCAGTTACTTGGTAATACGATACTCCTTGGTAGGACTGGTTGTCAGACTTCATGTCAGACTTCATGCATCTTTTACTAAAAGTGACTGAAGTATTAATTTGAGGATTACACTAATGGATAAATAATTTAAAAATCTAGATGATACACGTTTTATTTTATTTGAAAAGATTTCTTTTTTTATAATACTAAAAATTGTGTGAATTCGGCTTGCGCAGGGAGCGGGACAGTGCGGCCCCGCCGCGGCAGGATAGAGAAGGACCGAACGCTCTAAGTTCACTAAAGGAAGCGCTTTAAGTTAAAAACGCGCGCCATTTAAAAATACAGTGTGAATCTTTATAGTGTGCACATGTCGAAAAGAGGGAATCTATGCTTAATTATACGGCGCCAAAAAAAATAAAAAAAATCTAAATAGTTATATTTATTTTGTATGGAAATTTTAAAAAATTTGTTCTCTAATGTGACCCCTGTGTAAACAAAACGGTGTGACTTTTAAAATAAATGATCTATCACGATCAAACAAACTCCATAATGATTGAAAGTAATTAGGCGTCCTCATAAAACGAAAATTGTGGAAGAAAACTGCCCTCAATTAAAAATAAACATGTTTTTTTTAGCAAAAATCGGTTTTTGTTTCATCCATTTTTACAATAATCGCAAAATTTCTCAAAAAGACGCGCGCATTACCTACCATTTTTATTACTTTAAATTAATCTTCATTGTATTAGCTACCCAATAGTAAAAATTGCATGTTTATAACTCAATCCCAACATTTCTTATCAACTGTCAAAGAAAGGCCCATGGCTACGCACTATTGTTTATCAGGAAACCTTATTTTTTTTTTTTGTAAAAATACAAAGAATATTTAGATTTTTTTAAATATTTTTATCGTCGTTCAAATTAAGCATAGATTACCTCATTTCGATATGTGCACATTATAGAATTGCTGTATTTAAAAAGACATTCATTCTATGACGTGTTCACAAGTCGGCCATTAGTTTCTTGCTTCCATATTTTATCATTTTACGCATCAAGAATCAAAATGACGTAATGCCATCCCGTTATTCGTCCTTTTACGTAATGTTTTTCTTTATTTTTTATAGATCAACCTTATAGTCGGAGATTAATCATTCTTATTTTCCTCCGATCAAATTAAATTACATGTTAAACATAGAATTGACGCAATTGTTAGAGCTAGGAGGAAAAATATTATTTAAATTATTTCATTAATATCAACACACAATGTTTTAGTAAAATTCTTTAAAGGAAAAAACGTGACCGTGTATAACAAAATATTATGTATATATCTGTTACAAATAAAGTGACTTATGGTTAGGCACCTATTATCCCTTTTTGGAGTATTAATAATAATCATAATTTATTCAAGCAACAAGACTCAAAGTGTTAGTAACAATATACTTACAAACTATATTAGTAAACATTAACGTGCTATTATTGATCGAAGACATTAACAGACACAATTTGTGACATCACTGCTGCAAGGTAACAGGCCCCGCTGATACCCTGCAGCAGTGGTTCACAAACGCACAATCCAGCCTACTTGCTACCATAGATAGGATGCTATTGGTACCGCCCCGCACCCTACTAACCATGGAGGCGCACTGCTTCCGCATCACAGTGTAGAAGCAGTCAACGCGAGCTTCCGCAAACATCCCAGTTGCGCTGCAATATCGGGGCAACCCCAACAGCACCCTGAATGCGTTATTGTACTGAACGCGAAGGGCGCTGTATGATTTCTGAGTATAATGAGCCCACAGACTGCAAGAGTAAAAAGACGTGCAGTAAGCACTAAATATAGTGCGCTTGACCTCTTTAGAGGCACGCCTGAATCTGTGGGCAATCATGTTAGCTCTCACACACAGCGCCCTCCGCTCTCTGTCAATACCCTCATCATCTTTGAGGCCAGTGGTCAGTGGTGGTATTAGCAAGATAAGCTGAATTATTGTTTTGTTTGACCATAATTTATTTGAATTAATTAGTCATAACATGCAGGCTTCATGCCTGCCGTCCTCCAGAACTCAATTACTGCGTTAAACGATTTTTAACGCAGTAACTGAGTGCGTTAAACGATTTTTAACGCAGTAACTGAGTGCGTTAAACGATTTTTAACGCAGTAACTGAGTGCGTTAAACGATTTTTAACGCAGTAACTGAGTTCTGGAGGCCTGTTAAGCAGTCGCTAGAAATTGAAGGGTTTTCTCATCGAAAACCTATTGACATACTTACATTTTTTTTTTTAATATTAACTATACCGAATAAAACAAGCAACTTAGTTTTCGCGCTACCTAAAATATGTTTAGTGCGACTAAACAATGGTTTTTAGGGACGTTTACTCAAGACTCAAATATTACTTGGACATTCCATGTTTTAAATTAAACACGTGATAACAATCAGTGCAACCAGTCTTAGTAAGGGGTATCGTGATATCCAATAACTGAGTTGTGGAGGCCTGATAGACAGTCAGATCAGACAGGTTAGACTGCAAGCCGACCTCAAATTGTTGGGAAAACGCGAAGTAGATGACGATGGTTCAGGCTTAATGCCTTGAGATTGAGAGCTTTGTCAGCCTAATATATTCGAATATTTTAAATCTATTGTCTTTAAATTTGGTTCTATAGTGGGTGGCAATAAAAAAACTGTTGATAATTAAATCGGGGGATACAGTTTGATGTTGCAGCTACATATTTATCATCTATATCCAAAATTTAATTACACCACTCGATAGCTAAAGGTTCAAAGAAATTCTTACTTTTAGTGAGGACTGTGACGCATCGCACGCGGCGGAGGGAGAAACGCCGCCATTTTGAGGTCGTTTCGCTGCGTCACATAATTTCCGTTTAGCATAAATTTTGTCTCGGAGAAGCTACGACGTTCGTTTGAGTTTCAATCGTTAGCTCTCAAGATCTATGGATTGCGTATTTAAAGCATTAGTGTGAAATAGTTAAAAAAAATATATACGGAGTTAAAGTAAAAAAAAAAAAATGCGATGTCGGCCTATATTCGTCAAAAAGCCAAACTAAAATATAGAGATTGTATATGATTGGAAAGGGCTTCTCAAGAGCAATCTAGTGATACCCATAAAACACCATATGACAGTGAAGCGGTTCCAGGAACATAAAAGAATGAAGGCGTCCAGGCGGCGAAAGAATGAAACGGATCAACGATGGCGCCATTACATCTGCAGACGTAAAACACACGGCCGTGTCCACGACACAGCCACACCCCAATTATTTTGTCTTGCAATTCGGCCCTAATTCTGTAGGGTGCTAAAAAAACGATTGCTATCTTCTACTTACAGATAAGATATGAAAGAGATAGAACATAAACAACTTACCCATACGACTTTTTCAGATCTGTCTTAGAGAGTTCCATGCACATATTCTTCCTTACAGGAACCTTAACCTTCTGGAAATGCTCTTGAAATAATTCCTTGCAAGATTTTCTCGTCACCTGACAACATTCCTTCTTCGAGAAATTATATACGATCTCCTTTTGCATATCCTTAAACTGTTTCATGGTCATAGAGGAAATAGAGGCGGTCCGTTCCCGCGCTTTTTTATCTGTGTCTTCTTTTTCTTCTTCAAAATGGGGGATCTCTTGGTATTTTTCATAATCGCTGTTGTAAATCGGAGATCTAGCAGGGGAGAGGGTGTATTCTGAGTTTGAGGGGTAAAATGAGCCCGGAGAGGCTAACATAGGAGATGGAACAGTTTCAGACCTCGGTGGGGTGGGGAAAGTATACTCCGCGCCCATATACCCATCATTTGACATGCTACTATACTCCTTTTGCACATAATTGTTGAAAATCTGTGTAAATTCTTCTTGCCCGAACTGGTCAACGGGATTTGAGAGACTTTCTGGTGACATTTCATAGTTGTCTTGCAGCAACTGCATCAGCTCGTTGTGTTGAATAGTTTTCTCTTCATGATGACCTTTATAAGTATTAGAAGGCAGTTTCTTTTGTGTAAAATCTGTGTTTTCGTGTTCTTGATAGTCATATTCGGTTGTAACGATGAGTTTTGGTACAGATATCGTATTAGTGTCTTCGTTAATCAATTCCATAACATCTTCCAAATAAGTTTCCCTGTCATTCTGGAGGAATTGTGAGTTTTTCTGTACGCTTTCGAGAGCTAGTTTGACTTCGGAGAAGTTGTCTGTTTGTTGGACTGGATTGACTAGAACCTGTCCTCCGGATAGAGTGTGTTTGTTGATTGAGCTGATCTGAAAAACAAAGGAATATTGGTTTTAAGAACTGCTTTTGTTTTATTTTTTACGTGACTGCCTCATTGGTCGCAAGAGCTGTTTCGATTGCCAGGTCCAGCAGTGTTGTTGGATTTTTCCATAAAGATTTTCTCTGTAGTAGTCCGGAGTCTGGATTAGTGCCCGGTTGATGGCAATAGGCTCGTCCCTATTACATGATACCTAAATATATAACTGGCGAGATGAGAGTGTACTAAAGGTACACACACATTTCACCAGTCTCTGCCTATCCCTTCGGGGATTAGAGTCGGCATGTTATGTGTTACTAGCTTTTGCCCGCGGCTCCACACGCGTGGATGTCGGTTATCGCGTAAAATAGAAGACTATGTCCTTCTCAATATCCCAGGCTACATATATCTCTGCCAAATTTCATGATGATCGATTCAGCGGTTAGGCGTGAAAACGTAACAGACAGACAAGAGATACTTTCAGTTATAATATTAGTATTGATTTTAAAAGTTGATGGAACGAATGGGTTACCAAAAAAAATATCGAATGAATGCTGTTGTTTGCTAGAAACTTCACCTCGAGAGAGCGCTTGGTTGTCACTTGACAAAGTGATCTTGAATGAAAAGCTACCAATCGACGACAAGACAAAATACTTAGCGTTCGACAAAGAAAATCGCAGCATAGTTTTTAACACGGAACTCCATTGGGATCTGAATGAAAGTAACAAACAATTAACGCCAGTTACGTGAAACTATTTACGCGGAAATATTTGACAGTTTTCTTCCCGACGTAACGCACCGGATCAACTCGGGATGGATGAAATGGCGACAGGTCACAGGAACAACTTGCGACCCACGGATGCCCCTTAATTTAAAAGGGAAAATCTACAAGTCTGTGATAAGGCCAGAGCCTCAAGTCTGCTATTACAATAGTGTCAGAATGGTCTCTTCATTGTGAGTTTTTGACAGATTTGCCATACAAACACTGTCAAATACTCACAATGGCGAGACCATTCTGACACTATTTTAACAGCAGACTTGAGGCCCTGTCGTATTGTATGGATCGGAATGCTGGGCCGTGAAGAGGACGGATGAAAAAAGATTGTATGTAGCGGAGATGAGAATGTTGAGATGGATGTGTGGAGTGACGAGAATGGATAAAGTCAGAAATGAGTTTATAAGGGGAAGATTGAAAGTGGCGCCGGTGACAGAAAAGTTGAAAGGACGTCGTTTGGCTTGGTATGGGCATGTGATGAGGAGGGAGGAAACGCATGTGACAAGGAGAGTGATGAAGATAAATGTGGATGGAGAGGGAGAGGAAGGCCCAAAAAACATAGATGGATTGTGTGAAGAATGATATGAAAGAGAAGGGAGTGAATGATAGAGTGACGGTTGACAGGGGGGAATGGAAAAAGAAAACGTGTCGCCCCCAATTAACATGGGACAAGGGCAGGAAGATGATGATGATTTGACAGTTTTCTTCCCTTTGGGATGACATAAATGAAAAGGGAACGATAACATGACGGCTGAAGATAATTCTGCAGCGCAAATATCAGTGTTTTACATTGTACAGACTGGCATTTGATCTCCGCAAACAAACTAGTATCCAAAACCAGTTTTTATGTTGCGTTACATAAATAAACTACTATTTTATATTAGGAGTTATGCAACAGTGGTAAATACTTTTTGTTTTTGCCTCATTTGGTCCAGATAGTAAGATTTGTAACCGCAGTGCTTATAAACATACGACGGTTTTATGTATCGACATTTTTTGGTCGTACCAGCCTAGACTTTATGGCAAAAGGGGTCCAGTTTTTAGTTCCGTAGTTAACAAGAAACCCTTATAGTTTCGCCATGTTCGTCCGTCCGTCTGTCCGTCCCCAGCTTAGCTCAGAGACACTTAGTACTAGAAAGCTATAATGGCGCGTTTACATTAGGTCGGTTACGCCGTTTTCGGCTGCAACCGTATTTGTTCAACGACTAGTGTAAACAGGTATTCGGTTGGGCGTATTCGGTGTCAGCCTGTACTTTGTCACCGACTAGTGTAAACAGGTATTCGGATGGCCTTATTCGGTTGCAGCCCGTACTACAGCCCGGTAAAACCGTAAGCGATCACCGAATTCGGTGAACCGACCTAATGTAAACAATCTAATTCGGTTAACCGATCCGGTTCAAACGAAAGCGGTCGCCGTATATGGTGGCCGACCTAATGTAAACGCGCCATAATTTGGCATGGATATACATATTAATCATGCCGACAAATGGTAAAATAAAATCATTAAAAAAAAAAAATACTATATTTAAGGTGCCTCCTGAGTAGTCCTGAGTCCGTGTATACATGTGTACATGTAAAGTGGGGATCTTTTTTTTTTACGCCTACACTTTGGTGTGTGGTATTGTTGCATGGGTCTTTCAAAAATATTGCGGGTTTGTGTAAACAATTTTTTGATTAAGGGATCTGTTTCTGAAATACTAGGCTTTAAAATGCTAATTTTTGTTAGTCAAGTGTGCCCCCTGCCAGCTAAACGGTTAGTTTTGCATAGGTGAAAAAATTCACTATAGTAGTATATATAATGAAGTTAAAAGGGAAACTATCACAGCTAAGTAGGCTTTTCAAGTTTAAGAGTAATAGTCGACCAACTTAAATTTGCAGTTGAAAAACATGTTCCCCCATACAATCTGTATAGGAGAGCATGTTTCTCAACTACAATGTTAAGTTTGTTCTTGGTATTAATTCATCCCAACTACGGAACCCTTCATTGTGCGTGGTCCGACACGCACTTGACCGGTTTTTATTTATGGCTAACTACTCTGACTAGCGAATAGCGATCCACTCCTGCTTCGCACATGCTTAACGACATCAAATCAAATCAATCTGTCCGCGGCAAAGCTCAGAGACTAGAAAGCTGTAATTTGGCATCCATACTAATATTATAAATGTGAAAGTAACTCTGTCTGTCTGTCCGTTCCGATCGTCATGAAATTTGGCAGAGATATAGCCTGGGATATGGAGAAGGACATAGGCTACTTTTTTACGCGATAACCGACATCCACGCGGGCGGAGCCGCGGGTATATATATTAATCATGCCGACAGTGATAGTGTGTTTGTGCTCTTGTGTATTGTTCTATGTCTTTTGTGTGCACTGAATAAATGTTTTATCTATTTATCTATCTATCTAAATTAAATATGAGCCACTGACCGATGGTCGATGTCGGGATGTTGTACATATGCTAGTCGCGCGGTAAACTCTGATTGCGCGATCCAGGATTTGTGTGACGTCAGGTCTTTGATGTTTAGTTCGCATGTGGTGCTATCGATGCCGCCAAAAACTGTCATCTTTAGTATTTCCCATTTGCCGTTTGCGTCAAATATAAACACAGTTACGTATCTTTAGTTTCCTTAAGACATGTTTTATATAAATATCCACGTAGATTATAAGGATAAGTAACAGTAAATGACGTCATAAACGGGTAAGTGATGACGTCAAAAGCTCAAGCGGTCGTGGGTAGCAGCTAGTGTTGTCAGATTCCGGGACGAAAGGTTGTCAATGTTGTCGTTCGTGATGTGACGATAGTTCGTATAACCCGTTGACAGTTCACTCCATGAAAAGGCAATTCTGTTCCATTTTGGATAAGTTTTGTCGTAAAACAGTCCTCGTTGCGACTGGTTTGAAGACGTCCGTCCAGGGGGGGTAAAGTCACCTTCACGTTCACAGCAATTTTTTTAGGTACGCCATCTATGAATCATGTTCTATAATTTAGACAAATAATTTCTATAGGGCGTACTAGATGTCTACAAAACGACTTAGACTATAAGAGTTGTTGAAAATGCAGTTTTAAAATGTAATTTATTTACATTTTAAGAGTTAAAATACGAACAAATATATTTTTTGGTTTATCAATTTAGTAAAACCGACTGAAAGAAAATCACAAATGTCAAAATTCGAAATTGTCAAAAGAAAATGGCCGATACGTTTTGCAATTTGCGTGTGCGTAAAATTGTTTACGTGTTGTTTATGCTGTTTTCTTTGCTACTAATACGTTCAGTTGAGCCTCTGTCTGCTCCTCTTTGAAGAGTACATCATCAGATTCGTCAGTACGTCCTTGCGTTGAGTGTTTCCGTGGGGCGAAGGCTGACTGAATTCTGTGTCTGTTTGCGATATTTGGACGCTATTAGTTAAGTATTGCGGTATTGGACGCTATAAGTTAAGTGTTGTTGTGTGTTCACACTACCAAACATGGTTTTAAATCAATCAATCTTTAAATAGGGGAAACATCAAAAGCAACCAAATGAAAATGAAGAGTAGGGTGTATAGTATGGTTAGTTACGGAACATGAAATCCAGATGGCGCTGCTCGTGACAAGTTGGCATAAAAATCCCTTGAGATGGCACTCTATACCAGTATTATAAGGTGCTCTGTGCGTCCGTCCTACGACTACGACAACGACCGTCTTCAAACCAGTTGCAAACGAAGACCGTTTTTGCAACCGTTTTCGTTATCGGGAAAACGGTTGCGTTTCGTCCGTCAAAATTTCGACAACGACCCACCACTACTGAGTAGAGAGACAAAAAAAGTGAGCGCAACAGAAGAGTGTAGAGGGAGAGGAGAGAGAGACAGACAGGAGAGTCTCTAAGAATGAATTCCAGTTAGCTTTACTCTTCAATGCCTGTCTTATTTTGCCTTGTTTAATAAGAGAATCGTAAACATACAAGTTATTAGCGACAGAAGCGATCTACTTATATTATTGCAGATAGCGGCATGAGTCTTCAAATCAAGTGATTTGTTTGACTAATACATAACATAATCTTTCTAAGAAAACTCTGCTTACATTTTTGGATAATAAGCAGTGTCCCTATTCTACCTAACGTTTCGAAAAAGTTTTAAAATGAACCTTAACTACAAATAAATAAAGCCAATAACCGATTATTTATGACACGCTAAATATGAGAAGTTCAATTCTTTAGTTTTATTGCCTTGAACCTGTAACCAAGAAATGACGCACCTTCAACACATAATACAATTCCACGCCATCTAGTGCAGTGGAACTGCAACTTCTGAATTGAAATAAGCGCCACCTAATTTCAAATAAACTGACTAACCGGCCTTGTAAGATAGTAGACTGTCGTATTAGAATACATAGTTACATATTATGTAGTTTGTATAATGGGAACTTGTTTTTCCGCATAAAATGTGTTGTGCAAAAATCCAGCTTCACTGCATGAATATTAACTCTGCATACGCATTGATGAATCGATTGTGCCCATTTGGAAACGAATGAACGAGCTGAGAATCGATTTCGGCCTTCGCCGTGTTCCATCATTGATTTTTTTAGTATATCTATGGTGCCGATTCCCTTGTTCACAAACTAAACAAAATTTAAGTTCAGTGCATCTTTTTTTTCTATTTCATTAAGAAAAGGACGGAAGATAAATTTTAGTTTAGTTCTGTCAAATTAATCAGCGCTTGACGTAAATTGACGTAATTTTAGTAGGCAAGTTTTTAATCACGTCTAAACTTATACAGAGTAGTGACAGGCGCTGATTAATTTGACAGGACTAAACTAAAATTTGTCTTCTGTCCATTTCTTAATGAATTAGAAAGAAAAAGATGCACTGAACTTAAATTTAGTTTAGTTTGAGATCAAGGGAATCGGCACCAATGTGTTCCATCTTTAAATTTTCTTTTGTTTTGCAAGTTCGCGCGAAAACCGATACCACTTTTTCTTAGAATTCCAAAGCTGTTACGTCACTAGCTTAACATAAATAAAAATAAAAGTTTAAAATGACTGATTTGTGGTTTAGGTGCAAACTGTATCATGTTTGTCACGCATATTATTGGGTCAGTTCAATGACAGTTCTCCATTCATAGTGTTATAGATTTTAGGGAGGAAACACGAAGCCCATTTAGGTGAAAAGCCACTATACGGCTGAGTCACCTCTCCGTCTTTGCTTATGAGTTTTATTGAATTATATTTTGTGTTCTGGAAATTATAGCAAGAGCCCGGTGACGGCATCGGCATCGCTGTTGGTAAACAAACAAGATTAAACTGAACCTTGTAGGTGAAAAACATGTTCTCCCATACATTCCAACTGAAAATGTAAGTTTGTACGCAGATTGAGTAATTTACCATGTTATTTTAAGACCATAGACTTGTTATAGGTTTCATCCATACTAATAGTATAAATGTGAAAGTAACTCTGTCTGTCTGTCTGTCTGTATGTTACGTTTTCACGCCTAAACCGCTGCACCGATCGTCATGAAATTTGGCAGAGATATAGCCTGGGATATGGATAAGAACATAGACTACTTTTTTACGCGATAACCGACATCTACGCGGGCGGAGCCGCGGGCAAAAGCTAGTGTAATCTATAAGTAAGTATAGAACTTATACTCAGTATTTTTTTTTTCAAAATTTTATGCTCAGTAGTTTCGGGACTAAGGGGGAAGGGAATGATATATTTTCATCCATTTTCTTAAATAACTTTGGTCACAGAAGTTTATAATTATGTGTAGCAAATTTCAACTTAATCGGTCCAAGTAAATTCGGAGCATAATTAATAGCAGACGGACAGACAGACAGACTGTTTTTTCCTTTTGAGGTACGGATCCCTTAAAATGACTAACCCTGGGGCCTAGACAAAGTGAAATTCTAACACCAACAACGATGATGGTAGTCAAAAATGTTTGAGACCGACATAAGCTAGGTACCAAGAAGTTCACGAGCATGTCAATCCTGTTAAATCCCGTTATAGAAATACGAACGTTTTGAAAGCGATTGCCACTCGGTTAGGCCCTTTGTCATTTTTCATAGTGATTTCGTTAGTTCCAATGAAAACCCCAGAAAAGCTTGCTGCACTATGCTGATGAGTTTGTATTGTGTTAACGATGATTTTTCGGCCATACAGGGCGTCAAGTCTGCTATTACAATAGTGTCAGAATGGTCTATCATTGATTTCATAATTGAAGATTTTGACAAGTTTGGTAATCTATTAATATAATGGCGTCATTATGACTTTCCAATGGTCAGCTACTGACACTCCATTGAAAGAATTGGTAATCTCGTACATAATGACAAAATAATGAAACTTCCTACTAAACTTCCAGTTTCCTACTACTTCAGATTGCATAAAACACCAATAAATAATATGTAAAAATATATATAAATGAAATCTGGCATGAATATATGTTCAAAATGCCATTGTAATGCAATTCTATTACGACACCATTGTCCGACCAATGATCGACCATTATGAATTTAGCAGATTACGAACTTTTAGCAAAATGACAATGGTATCGTGTTGGAATGACGAATTTATAAAAATAGCAGACTTGGGCCCCAGGAGGTGAGTTCTGAGATTTTGGCTGAGAGCAAGAAAGAAGAGTAAATAATTTGATATAGTGTTGAGAGAATATCGACGGTACGGTTGGCGCAGTGGTTAAGCGATTGACTGCTGCGTTGCGTGTCGCGGGTTAGATTGGCGCACGGAACAAATATTTGTATGACTTACAAGTAGTTGTTCCGGGTCTGGCTGTTTGTGTATGTGAGTTTAAATGTTTCTAAACGCACCCACAGTACAGGAGAAAATCCTGGTAACAAAAAAAAAAAAACCCCCACCGCTGTATCTTTACGTTGACGTCGTGGTGGGGCTTGCGCGCTCCGAACTCTAGGTCTGTGCCGGTACAGTTTATTTTGCCGGAACATGTCTAGAGTGAGAAGCCTGACCAAGAGAGACACAGAAGCACTTCCAATGCTACGTCTTCCGGTACGCGGTCGCCACTCCAGAACCTTTCGGCCCCAACGGCTATCTGTTCTGCGAGCAATGTGCCCAGCCCACTGCCACTTAAGTTTGGCAATTCATCGGGCTATGTCGGCTACCTTGGTTCTCCTGCGGATCCCTTCATTTCTGATGCGATCACGTAGGGAAACTCCAAGCATAGCCCCCTCCATTGCCCTTTGGGTGACTTTTAGCCTTTTAATAAGGCCCATTGTGAGCGACCACGTTTCAGTGCCATAGGTGACCGATAATCAGTGGATTCTATTATACTACGATAAACTGCACTTAGTTATTTGTTCGTCAATTACTGGAACTCGACCAATTGAAACTGCTTTGTGGTTGACTCAGAGTCTCTTAATATCAATGACAATATGCAACTACAGTACACGGTTGTTACATTTATTTATTTGGTAAAAACATGTAAGTACAACATTACAGACTCGGTCCTAGTTATTGCACAGTTAAATTTCCATAAAAAAAATATATTTATTTACAATAAGGAAGGAATAACAATATGAAATTATACACAAAAATGACTAACAAAACTCTCGCGGCAAACAAATCACACTCCTGGGGCCCAAGTCTGCTATTTTTATAAATTCGTCACTCCAACACGATCCCATTGTCATTTTGCTAAATGTTCGTAATCTGCTAAATTCATAATGGTCGATCATTGGTCGGTCAATGGTCTCGTAATAGAATTATATTACAATGGCATTTTGAACATTTATTCATGCCAGATTTCATTTATATATATTTTTACATATTATTTATTAGTGTTATAAGCAATCTGAAGTATTAGGAAGTTGGAAGTTTAGTAGGAAGTTTCATTTGTCATTATGTACGAGATTACCAATTCTTTCAATGGAGTGTCAGTGGCTGACCATTGGAAAGTCATAATGACGTCATTATAGTAGTAGATTACCAAACTTGTCAAAATCAACAATTATGAAATCAATGATAGACCATTCTGACACTATTGTAAGCAGACTTGAGGCCCTGTGTCGATGCCAGTAGAGCACAGCATTTCGAGCGCGCGAACCATGGGCATCTGAGGCACATAGATTTGTAGATAACGTTCGACGTTGTGGAGCGTCGTTTCTTTCACTCATACCTGTACATCAGTCACTTTCTAAAGCTTGTTGGGCCATATTAACCACCAAGATAACTAATAGAGGAAGATAAAAAAAAAACGGTGGATAGATTGCTTGTGATACACTGTTTGGGCCCAGTAGGTGGCTGCATTTATTGCGGTGTCAGAGGCATTGTTCAAATCGTCAAGGGTGCAGGCGAACGGACAATTGGGACACTCCAGCAGATGGGATATAAGACTATGTCCCATCTGCTGGAGTGTCCTGAATAGACGTGCAGGAGCACCGCACTCGCATTGAGTGTTAGGTGAATCGACTATGCCCCACTTCGCCAGGTTATGTTTGCAGCGGCCTACTTGAGTTCGCAGTCGATTGAGAGCTTTCCAAACAGGCCACTGCAGTTCGCAACCGGGTGGCAGGTGCTCCTGGGGCTTTACGAAGTCTTGAGATGGTGGATACCTCTCTCTTCCCATAGTTTACTTCGCTACCTGGATGGCCTGTCCTTGCCTGGCCTTGTGTAAGATGATGTGGCTAGAAAAGGTCATCATCATCACCATTTCAGCCGAAAGACGTGCACTGCTGGACATAGGCCTCCCCCAAGCACCGCCACCTCGACCGGTTCTTTGCTTTCAGCAACCAGCGGATAAATCTAAAAATCATGTAAGTGTGTTACGCCCTTACCCCACACGAGCCCATACTCAACAGGCTGACTTGCGACTATATTACCAACGAAGCAGTCACTGAGCTATTATAATCAAAATCTAAAAATCATGTAAGTGTATTACGCCATTACCTCACACGACCCCATACTCAACATTCTCGCTAGCAACTATATTACCAACGAGGCAGTCACTGAGCTATTATAATCAAAATCTAAAAATCATGTGTGTTACGCTCTTACCCCACATGACCCCATACTCAACAGGCTGACTTGTGACTATTACCAACGAGGCAGTCACTGAGATACTATAATCAAAATCTAAAAATCACGTAAGTGTTTTAACGCAATTATCCTACACGACCCCATACTCAACAGGCCCGCTTGCGACTATATTACCAACGACGCAGTCACTGAGCTATTATAATCAAAATCAAAAAATCATGTAAGTGTGTTAACGCAATTACCCCACACGACTCCATACTCATCATTCTCGCATGGGACTATATGACCAACGAGGCAGTCATTGTGCTACTATAATCTAAATAAAAAAATCAATAAAACTCACCTTGCTGTAGCTGTCCTGTTCCGGTGTAGGGTATGGTGATACTGACGCAGCATAGGAGCAAAGTTTAGTCTTTGTAGGTTTCCTAGATACCAAAACTGTCACAATCTTCTTTTTCTTTTTACCATCATCATCTAGACCTAACTTCTCCAAGTCTTCGGCTAACTCGTCAGTTTGTTCGGTATTCTCCGCTTTTTCTTCTGATTCTTCATGATTCTCTAGTTTATCATCATTCTCCGTTTTATCAGGGTTCTCCACGTCTTTATTGTCGGAGAAACCACTGTCGCCCGAGGCAGTGGAAGATTGAGAGTATATTCTTTCATTTCTTGGTTCTTCTATGACTTTGAAAGTGAAATTCTCCAATTCATCTTTTGCTTCATCGATTGTTTCTTGTTTTACGGGTTGTGTCTCTTCTAAATTCAATTTATTGAAATTGTCCAAGATGGTGGCGACCGTGTTCGTATTTTGAATTGGTTTTGATTCTTTTTTAGCTTCTTGCTTTTCTTCAACAGTTGTTTCTTTTTTCTCGATCTTCGGTTTTTCCTTCTTTTTGGAGAAGAATGATTTTATTAGTGTTTTTATTGATTTTTTATCTGTGGCTTCCATTGGTATAGGTTTTGCGTTTGATACTCTGGCACTTCCCATTGTGTTTATTTTTGTTTTTTTATGATCCACGGTTTAACATCTGCAACAAGAAAAAAGCATTATTTGTTACATTATACTAAATCATCTTAAAAAGTTGCAATATCATAGGCGAAATTCAAAGATTCATTTTCTTTATAAACACAGATAGTCCAAAGGCCAAACAGCCTTGATGTAAGGTTCAATTTGGTTGATTCCTATGAAGAAGCATAGTTACTCTTCTAAAAAGACAAATAATTGTATACCATGCTATTCTTCGGGAGAACTCAATGATTAATGTACAATTTCTAGTAAAACGAACAGTGTTTGACAGCTAAATAATTGATTCAATTTTGTTAAGCCTGTCATAGGTCAGCCAAAATCATCGTTAGTTTGTTTGTCTTAAACAAATTATGTTTATGGCTATCATCCAAGCAACATTTACACACTATATAGCTATAAATATAGACGATATTATGTCTTGCGCAAGCTTCCACGAATTGTGTTAACTTGTTTGTCCTTGGTACGGATTCCTGTCCTATATACATGTTTTATGGGTTGGAGATACGTTATTTTGGTATGTATGGACCATAATCATTGGGAAGGTCATTTTAAATTTGCGAAATGCGATAACTTTTTCCCTCAGTTACCTATTGATAATGGCGTTGCATTCTGTATACAAGACTAAAAATCTTACAAATAAAGGTGAAAGCGTCAGGGTGCCCCACGAAATTCAATTTTTTTAAGTTTTTTGCAATTTATAGGTCAATCATCATCTTCCTGCCCTTGTCCCATGTTACTTGGGGTCGGCGCAATACATTTTCTTTTTCCATTCTCCCCTGTCAACCGTCACTCTATCATTCACTCCCTTCTCTTTCATATCATTCTTCACACAATCCATCCATCTTTTTTTTGGCATACCTCTCCCTCTCCATCCATCCACTTTTATATTCATCACTCTCCTCGTCACATGCGTTTCCTCCCTGCTCATCACATGCCCATACCATGCCAAACGATGTCCTTTCAACTTTTCTGTCACCGTCGCCACTTTCAAACTACCCCTTATGTACTCATTTCTGACTTTCTCCATTCGCGTCACTCCACACATCCATCTCAACATTCTCATCTCCGCTATATGCAATCTTTTTTCATCCGTCCTCTTCACGGCCCAGCATTCCGATCCATACAATTATAAATATAATATAATTATATATACTTAATTATAATTATATAATTTAGTACGTTGATCTAAATATTATTCGCGAGCGTATCAAATATGTATTTACAGAGGTATAAATAATCATTAGAATCAGTAATACAACTCCTTTGTTTTAGGTGGGAAATTATCGAATACCTTCACCCGCTCTGGGCGGAGCGGGAGGGCGTGTCAGACTTTTAGGCGGGCTTGCACCAAAATTTTAACCTAGAGTTAATCTGACAGTTCTGGTACGAATCTGACAGGAGTTAAAATCTAAATCTGAGTTCGAAGACAGTCAATCATAACAGCCCTTTGACTTCGCTCCGGACACATAACCTTAAATAAATTTGCATTTCTAATGGGTAAAGTTGAGTCACTAAATTGTGTAGAATGCAACTTAATTCAAGATGTTTATCATATAATCATGGACTGTGTCCGAAACGAGCCGGAAAGACGAGATTTGTTAGTGCTATTTAATAATATGTGCGAGACTGGGGTATTTAACAGCGTCCTTGCTGCTCCTGCTTCGGGAGCAGCCAGGATGCTGTACAGGCTCGTAAACATTGGAATTATCCGTAGAGGTCGATAATTTTAAGTAGTAGTAGTAGGTTAAGTCGATTTGTAGGCAACGATGAGGGTGGCATAATCTGTTTAGATCAAGACCCTCTTTAAATAAAGAAAAAAAAAAAAAAACAGTTCGTAATTCGAAAATTTGAATTTCGCGGGCTACCCGACGATTTCACCTTAAGGAGTTTATCGTGCTGCCCATTTACTAGGTTGTGGAGTAAAATGTAAAATATGTAAAATACTGGTGGTCTGCATACGGTTAGACTGGAAGCTGACCAAAACTTAGTTGGGAAATGGATAGTCAGATCATTGATAAAATAAATAAATAAAATTATATTTAAAAAAATACATGGTATAAAAATGAGCACAGTTTTGCTTAAATGTAAATTATATTCCTAAGACTTACGTGTCTGAACTAGGCAATCCTGTGTTACAGGCGAAAAGTATTAAGGGTCCGTGCACGAAAAATCCTCGTTTTTGTCAATTTCTTATCTAATTGTCAGAAAACTTGAAATAATCGAAACATTAAGTCTGTGTAACTATAAAAGTACAGTTTCATGGTGCTAAACCATTCGTGTCAGTCACAGCAGCTTTTAATAGTTTCATCATTTTTGTGCTCTCCAAAGTATAGTTTATTTCGCCATTGATTTATTTAATGAAGATACTGTATAATCATTAAATAAAATTTGATTATATTTCAAGGATAGCTGAAGACTAATTTGTGATTTTTAAATTTCTTGATATGATTTGCTAAATAATAGGAAATATATATATTACTGACGAGGTTTAAAACAAAAAAAGGTTTTTTCAATATAATTTTTCTGCTATATTTTGTATGGAAGTTGAAAAAAGTGGTTCCGCCACATGCAAGTAGACCATATAATGATGTTGATGATAATTTTTAATGTTCAAAATCAAAAGTAGTTTCTTGTAGAATGATGATCAAATGTCAGTCTCGCGTCATTTTTCGGAAAACTTGTTGCAAATATTAGTGATTTACCGTGAGTACTTAATTTATTTGAAAAATCCCTTTCAGCCACATGCAAAACAAAGAACACGACTTTTCAAATCTCAAATAATTTTGTTTAAAATATGTTTCCCTTTCTCACAAACAATGAACAAAATTGATCAAAATCAGTCGATTTCGTGCACGGCCTCTTAAGACAGTCTTATAAAAATTAATGAATAATCTAAAAGTTGTCAATAGACAAATAAATTATAATTACGTTCAGTAGCTCTTAGTTTCTAAATTTGATAAATACTTATCGTAGTATACATACAAATTTACTTTAACACAGTTAATAAATTCTCTGTATCATCGTAAGACATACTCTGGAGAGCTTCCTTGAGAATTCTCTTACAATTTGTGTAGTTCAGTGAGAAAATGTTTGCTTTCAAGTTTTGTCTGATACAGAGAGGACCGAGGTACAGGTAAAAGAGGATAAGATACCGTGTTATTATTATTACATAAACTAGCTTCTATCCCGCGACTTCGTCCGCGTGAAATTTCGGCTTCCGATCCTCCGCGTCACATCCTGTTGCCCACCTCAACTCAACTCAAAGCATTTATTTCAAATAAACCAATTACAGGCACTTTTGAATTGTCAAGGGGTCGGTCAGTTAGAAAGATGAAGCTAGTTGCCCATTCCAAAGCGTAGTAGGTTCCTATGGAGAAGAACGGACAAGAAACTCCATGGACACTCTTTTAAAACAAAATATTATTACAAAATATGGGTTACATCATTCATGTTGAAGTTATACATGTGAGAACAATGTAGAAAGACGTGCACGTTAGAAGCGTCCGTAATTAAAACAATTCAAAAATTAAAATAAGCCGTGGCAGCTAAGAGATGACCAGTCCCAACTGACGGCGCCCGTTCACGAACATGACGCATGGATCAGCACCATTTAGCTCAACCATTTTGAAGGGAACTTAATAATCCAACACACACGCCACCACCAGCGAGACATTTGAGTGAGCATGACATACTCTCAGCCGCCAGGGCACATTCAAGTCAATAAAAGACATATTACCCTGTAAATGGTAGCTCTATGGTACATAGTACTCACACCTGTGCTATGCAATTATATAGTTACCCCCGCGCTATTACTTCGTTTTCACATAGCGTCTATTCCGTTATTTATTTTTTTGCCTGGCTCCTTTTTGTCGCAGCGTGATGTTAAATAGCCTATAACCTTCTCCAGGAATTAGGCTATCACATGTTTTTCATAATCCGTTCATTAGTTTCAGAGATTAACCCCTACATACAAACAAGAAAAAAATGTCGGGGGTCGGATCGGGGTCCGAAATTTCACGCGGACGAATAAATTGCGATTATATTATAAACTAGCTTCTGCCCGCGACTTCGTCCGCGTTAAATTTCTTGTTCCCCCGACTCACCCCGTCCAGCACATTGCCTGCCCGTGCTTTTACTTCGTTTTCGCATAAACTTTCATTAAAAAGAATGGTGTTCTAGTTAATAGGAATGTAATTCTTCCTCAAGAATTGGGCTGTAAAATGCAAAAAGATTTTTTCAAATCCAACTCGCAGTTCCAGAGATTAGCGCGTTCAAAAAACAAAAAACCGGCCAAGTGCGAGTCGGACTCGCGCACGAAGGGTTCCGTACCATCCATACAAATCCTTATCCTTACTAATATTATAAATGTGAAAGTAACTCTGTCTGTCTGTCTATTTGTCTGTCTGTCTGTCTGTATGTTACGTTTTCACGCCTAAACCGTTGAACCGATCGTCATGAAATTTGGCAAAGATATAGCCTAGGATATGGAGAAGGACTTCGGCTACTTTTTTACGCGATAACCGACATCCACGCGGGCGGAGCCGCGGGCAAAAGCTATCCATACTAATATTATAAATGTGAAAGTAGCTCTGTCTGTATGTCTGTCTGTCTATCTGTCTGTATGTTACGTTTTCACGCCTAAACCGCTGAATCGATCGACCTGGGATATAGAGAAGGACATAGGCTACTTTTTACGCGATAACCGACATCCAAGCGGGCGGAGCAAAAAAAAACGGCAAAAAAAATCATGTCCGTTGTATGGGAGCCCCCCTTAGATATTATTTTTTTCTGTGTTTTAGTAATTGTTGTTATAGCGGCAACAGAAATACATCATATGTGAAAATTTCAACTGTTTAAGTATCACGGTTCATGAGATACTGCCTGGTGACAGACGGACAGACAGACAGACAGTCAGACGGACAGCAGAGTTTTAGTAATAGGGTCCCATTTTACCCTTTGAGTACGGAACCCTAAAAACTAACTCTTCAGCTTTAGAATAGACTACCTCGCAGAGTTGATCATTATTTTGCTGCGGAGTTATTATAAAACAGTTATATCTCCTAAGATATTCATTGAAATTAAATGATGTAAGGGCAACTTTGTTCAAAATTAAATACTTGTGATGAATAACGTATTTATTTGGATAAGGATTAATACCATGTTAATGAAAACTCCTTCGCAAATGATGCATTAATTTCGAACAAATTTGATTACCATAATAAAGGTTATAGTGAGTCAATCTTAAAAGATAGACATATGCTGTCGCAGACTTTTTTTTAGGAAATTTTAAGAGGAACAATTCCATCATACATGATATTTGAGTAACTTAAACCGTTTATGCAGCGCACGCAACGGAAGCTCTCAAAAAGGAATAATTTTTCCAGATTGTGCAACATTTTTCATGTATGCTCCGCTCCTTTTGGTTGTAGCGTAATGTTATATAACCTATAATATTTCTCAATAAATTGACTATCCAACACAAAAAGAATTTTTCAATTCCAACCAGTAGTTCCTGAGATTAGCGCGTTCAAACAAACAAACAAACAAACAAACAAACTCTTCAGCTTTATATATTAGTATAGATAATATATTACATAGTCTATGGCTACTAGATCGGTTGAGGAAAATATCGTCAAAGAAACTATACATACATACATAAGATCAGTCCACTTTATGTTAGGTAGATATCTATTTAAATCAGGTGACATCACCCTGACTGATATGTTCTAAAAGGAATAACATAATTATCATAAATAAGTAAATAATTTATGTGAGGGTAATTAAAACCTTTTTGGCTATAACTGTTTTTGTTGTGACATAAATCAGCCTTAATTTTATTTTGGCTCGCGACTTCGTCGTTCGCTTAGAAGTCGTAAGATACACACACAATAAACTAAAATAACAACCGTTTTTTTATAAAACACCCTCTGCCCCTGACCCACCGCGTCGCATCGCATCCCCCGCTCGCTCTTTTCCTATGTTTTCTCTTAGCGTTCTTTCAGACTTTTCTTCTCTTTTTGCTCCGCTCCTAAGTGCCGTAGCATGATGTTAAATAGCCCATAAAATGCCTCAAGCATTGGGCTACCAAACGCAAATGGTTTTTTCAGTAGTACCAGAGATTAGCATTCAAACAAAAATCAAACTCCTCATGATAGATGGCAGATGGAGCGAATTTTAACTGACTACAAAATGAGGAAGGGGTAAGCTTGAGTTTTATCTCTAGTTACCGAGTCTTATGATGTCAGGGATCTAAAAAAAATGCTCCCAAATCTTTTATCACTGCAACAAGAATGTTTTGGCGCTCAAATTACGTTGACAGGAGCGCGCTGTTACTAAATATTTATTTATAGTACATACTAATTCCATGCATTTGTGCAATTGTTTTGTGAAATGTCATTTGAAATGTATTAAAAAAACAAGATGGCGGAGTTAGTTCCGATTTTGGACACGCAACAAAAGAAACTTATAGTAAGCTGCCGTTTTATTTTATTTTATTACTAGCTTTTGCCCGCGGCTTCGCCCGCGTGGATGTCGGTTATCGCATAAAAAAGTACCCTATGTACTACCCTCTCCATATCCCAGGCTATATCTCAAAATTCTAACTTAATATTAATTTTAATGTGACTCACTATGTGTTTATTACCGAGCTGGTAATGAGTTGAACTATCGAACTAATGTGCACACTAATAGGGTTGAAAATAAAACCACAATTGTGTACTGATCTAAGCTGGTATATTTAATTAAAATTGCGAGACCCCAACCAAATCGCGGTAACGAAACCATAGCGAGATCTATTTCGACGTCAACGCCATCTATCGAGCTTGACATCAAACTCTTAACATTTCACAATAATAACTGTGGTTTTATGGTTTCTTCATGAACACTATGTGAATAGAAACCGAAACAAATGATTTAATATAGTAAAAGTACTTATGTTCTGAACGTGAATGAGTCTTTACCTAAAGATAACAAACACAAAATCAAAATACGAAATTTCACTCAAATTCTTAAAGCAATCAATTGTACCAAATACAATACGAAATAAAATTGCGACACAAATAATAATTTTAGAATAATTCACG
This sequence comes from Dryobota labecula, assembly GCA_947523025.1. NCBI lineage: Eukaryota > Metazoa > Arthropoda > Insecta > Lepidoptera > Noctuidae > Dryobota > Dryobota labecula. Next base: position 6,867,375 of record OX383314.1, read on the forward strand.
TAAGTACTAACTTTTCTCAGGGTCACGTTCGCAATTGGACGAAATATTAGACGTTTATTTTGTACTTGCAACACGATCTGGACGTAGAATTCGATTAATCGACTAATAATTGACCGGTTGACATTTTAGCGGGAACACCACTAAACGAACGAAAAAAGAAAACAAAATACGTCTATACTCTGTGGTCGTGTGGCGGTGTGACGCGATGCTTAATGTAAACATTCATCAAGGTTATACGTGCGTAAAGTAATGGATTCAATGAGAAAACGGTTTAATCTTAGAAGAATCTTATACAGAATTACTGAGAAATAACTGTAGATTTCGTATTGAGTGTTAGTTTATCGAAAAGTGATAAATATGTCAGTGAAAAAGTAACGAAAGTTTTGGAATGCACAAATTTTGATCATAAGGCCGCCGTGTTTAGTAATGTTTTTATGATAAATATTCTTGTATACTGTTTGAAATACACGTAAGTAGCTAGCTTATTTATCTACGAACATAATTTGGCTAATAGCTACTGATATTATAGCGTATTGTTATCGTAATCGTATTTCCAAGAGTAAAATTCGGCAAACAAATACCTACAAAAAGTCAATAAAATGGATATAGTATGTTATCCTTAAGAGATAGACATATGCCATCGCGGACTTTTTTGAAGACCTTTTTATGATACACAATTCCACCATACATTATTTTGTTATATCTCAAAGGGTTTAGACAGCGTTTTCGTTGAAAGCTCCCAGACGGCTTATTTTTTTCCGACACCTCCAACAAATATCGTTAATTCATACAAAAATGCATACAAAAACATAACAAATTATATACTAAAACCTTCCTAGAGAACCAAGCTATCCATTGGTGAAAACAGCATGAGAATCGGTGCAGTAGTATTTGAGTTTATCGCGAACAGACAGACAGACAGACAGACAGACAGACAGACAGACGCGGCGGAGGACTTTGTTTTATAATATGTAGTGATAGTGATAGTGATTACCTACTTGTTTGTTGTTATTGATCGGTGGTTGGTTACAATAATAAACAAAATACTTCTCAAAAGGTAAAACAACATAGACAGGCGCGAGACAGTGAATGTAACTTTGCGCGTCGATTGTTTAAATGATTAGCCGCGGGCAATGAGGTTATATTATACGGGACTATTCGCGCCAGTTAGAACACCATTATACAAGTTAGATAACGATCGGCGCGCGCGAACTTCGTCCCGCGGACGGTGTGGGTTTCGCCTCAGAGAGAAAAAAAGAGAAGGAGAAACAACACTCTTAACACCAGAGCTTAAATTGACTCAGAATACGTGATAACTTCGGGATGTATCCATTGTATTTACTGACGTCTAAGGAAAAAATGTTCTCATTTAAGCTGATGTCGGCCATGGAGGAAAAATGGCCGATTTCCCTTGACTAATGGGGAACTACAGTACCCTATGATTTTCAAGATAAGAACTTCCTTTTTTGTAAGATATTATCAACATGTCTCGCGCGGGGTTTATACAACACGCTTGTATTCCCCGAAGGTGCTAGCATTTTCTACCAGTCAACCTTGGGGTGATGCAGAGACAAACAGTGGTAGGCGTAACAACGAAAAAATTCTAAACAAATGGATAAAAGACATGAAGTTATGACTTATGACTAGAGATCGGATATTCGGATGCATATTTCGACGGTCCCATGATGCCAGGAATACCGCCAATGCATAACTAGTCGGGTGTATAGTATGGAAGCGACTTCTAAAACATTATTTATTAAAAAAAAAAAAAATACCCGGGATTCTTGGATTGCATAACTATTCAGATGCATATTTATTTAAAATTATTTTAACCCTCTATGCAAATATGTGTATGTAGGGTGTAAGAATAGGGGTGGTCTGTGTTAGTTAAAATAAAACACCGGAACCGCGGAATTTATTCGATACAAAAGCGCTTTCCATAATAGCAAACATCTCAACTATCGGTGAATATGCATCCGAATATCCGATCTCTACTTACCTATGACTTATGAAAATTAAGGAATAAATATTTATTTTAATTCTACCTTTTGCTTGCGACTTCGTCCACGTAAAATTTCGGCCCAAAACCCTCCCCATCGCATCGCATTGCCCGCCCGCGCAATTACTTCGTTTTCGCTTAGCGTTCTTTCCGACTTCTTATCGTTTTGCTCGGCTCCAAAGGGTCGTAGCGTGATGTTCAATAGCCTATAACCTTCCTAAAGAATTGGGCTATCCAACACTAAAAGAATTTTGCAATTCGAAACGAGCCGATATCTTGCAATCATACATTATAGATAAGATGTTTCGAGTCACGAGGATGCCTTTTCCTTATTAAAAAATTATTAAAGCTGGCGTGCCTCAAGGTAGTGTGCTGGGTCCAGTTCTCTTATCTGTTGTACACATATGATATACCAGAGCAGGAAAATAATACTAATTGTAACCTTGCGGACGACACTGCCATTATGGCTACAGGATCATGCCACACGGAAGCAATCAAAAAGGAACAAATAGATGTAAACGAAGTTCATGCCTGGCAGGGCTTTAAATACCGGTAAATTTTCATAACGTTACCTTGTATTGCCAGAGTTAACGTTATTATTAAAATAACGTTATTTATGCGACTATTAATTTTATCGTTATTTTAAACGGGCGAGATGTAAGTAGTGGGCCTGAGGCGTGCGGCGCGGCGGCAGCCCGCCCTCGCGCCTCTGATGCCATGCCGATCGTTGCCTGAATCTACCTGATTCTTACCCACAGAACGGCAACGTAGCTAAATTAACGTTTGTTATCGTATTTTTGTTAATGTTAATTAACGTTAACTGGTAATGTTATCAAGTAACGTTAAATTTACGTAACGTTAGTAGGTATAACATTGAAATTTAACGTTACGTAACGGTTATTATTTTGTTATTTGGTAACGTTAACAAGCCCTGATGCCTGGGCAAAAAATGGAGAATCAAATTGAATGAATCGAAGTCACTTCACATTGATTTCACCAATAGGAATTGTGATTACCACCCAATCTTCGTAAATGGCCATCAAGTGCCATACGCAAATACAGCCAAATACGGCATAATGCTTGATGCGAAGCTGCGTTGGAAAGCGCACGTCAAAAAGAAAAGTTTTAAAAACAAGTATTGGTTGATTAGACGACATTCCTGCCTATTGATACTACACACTTTTTTTTCATAAACATAATTTATATGCTCATCTATTGGCACATTCACTCTTTTCAAAATTTACAGAAACGAGGGTCAAAGATTTTGTGAGAAAATCTTTGACCCTCGTACTCGTCGTTTTGAAAAAATGCGTAAATTTTCATATTAATAATAATAATATAATAATAATCATTTATTTCAGATTTCTCCATATAAATTGTTAGTAACACGAAAATACTTAAGAGCTAATGTTAGTAAACAAAACTAATATAATAAAAGATAGATTTTAGGACATTCCGACACCAGAACGCATGTATGCTACTTCACTACGTGCAGCCGCATCCAGCGCTCAAGCATCGGAGAATCCCACCGGTCCGTCAATACGCTCAAGGTGCTGTTGAAACTAGCTCGCATGCGAGTTAGGGTCGAGGTGCAACGTTTAACGTTTTATATTGAGACACGAAGCAAAAAAACACGATCTAGAGGAATGTGGCCGCTTTTCTTCAGATCGAATTTTGTTGCTTCATGTCTCAATATGAAACGTTATAAAAGGTATTAGAAAATTCTATACACTTACCGAGGTTCCTTATTTAACCGTTTTTCATAATTCCTTCTCAGTCAATAAATCATAAATCATTTATTTGCCAATAATGTACCTATACAGATATGATGGTTATTTTGATAAGTCCCGATACATTTTGCCTTACGGCATGCAAAATTATCCAATATTATACATTTACTAGACAAAAATTATAAACAAACCGCACCTTCATTTCGAAACCGTTATTAGACAAAAAAACTAAATTTTAAAGATATTATATATATTTTTAATAAGTTGGCGTTATTAATTAAATTTTGTAAGAATTTCGTTTAGTTAACGGTTTCGAAATAAAGGTGCGATTTATTCAACAAATTAAATTACAGATGTCAACAAATTCAATTACAAATGTCAATAAATTCAATTTTAAATGTCAATAAATTCAATTACAAATGTCAATAAATTATTTTACAAATTTCAATAAACTAAGTGACAAATTAGACAGATAAAATTTGAATTGCAATGAAACTAAAGATATAAATGTCAGTAAAATTAAATCACAAAGAAGCAGCATACTCGTATACAGCATTAACAGAGAGTTTTGTCATTAACAAAATCATTAATTGCGTAGTAACACTTGTCCAGTAGCAGTTTGGTTAACTTTAAAAAAAAAAACTTTGATTGGTAATTCTTTTAAATGTAACGGTAGTTTATTATATATAAGAGATAATACTTTTTTGAAGGAGAGAGAGAGACCGTAGTACGCCCTCTTAAGAGTCTATACAACCTCAGCGCTACCTCACTCTGTATCTCGCTCGCACACTATTGCTACCGGTCACGCGAGCAAGCGAGACAGAGCGCCAGGGAAAAGGCTCCAAGGCGCTAATAGTTTAGGTAATTTCGTTTTACGGTGAAAATAATGGTCATTTAAAAAAAGTAAATAACATAAGATTATAGTTAGTTCAGTTAATATGAAAAGTTTCATTATCTAATTTGAAGTATTTTTTTAATACCAGCGGTTTATTGTTCGGTTTGGAGGTAACTTTGGATTTTTTTTCTATCGAGAAAATTTTATGGAATCGTGTTTTCGGCTAACATAGTACTTAACATTAATCCTCAACTTTACCATATATTTATTTCAAAATTAATGCTGCAGTATTGTCGACATAACGGAGGATCATGCTAAGCCATTTGAGGTAGTATAAGGCCCTTAATAATAAAATAAACATTTCAAAGTCAAAGTCAAATAATTTATTTCAAATAGGCACGAAGATGCACTTTTGAACGTCAAAAAAAATCCATGTAAAATACTGGTATTCAGCTACATCAAGCAGGCAGATAATGATGAAGAGGATAAGCATTTATGTCCTCCTGTCTGCTAATAACAACATACTACAAAACAAAAAAGACCATATCTAGTAGTTCTAAATCATTGGAAATTTGACATCTGTCATAAATATAGGACTTTAAGTAGGGCTTTCAAAAATGGAACACATGATTGGCGGCAGAAATAAGTATGGTAGTAGTAAGTACTTCCATTTCATAAACTTTTCTTGTGGTCACTTTATTAATGGTAAAATACAAACATGGTTAGTCATTATTATTACTTAATAATTAATAGATTAATTATTTCCTCCTTGATTCTGTACCCCATGAACTAAATAACAGGATAAAGATGAATAATTGGCTAATTTTGTTATGCCTTACATTTTAATAGCACAAGCAATAAATATTAATAGTTTATAGTAATGCAATCTTAAAGCACATAGGAATTAATAGTGTTACTAGGTAATCTATATTCAACTTTATTCATATGCCATCAATGTCAATTTCAGAATGACATGAACTTCCAAGAACGTCATAGCATCAAGTTTCAATAGAAATTGAACTTTGTGACTTAGCCTTAAGGTCTTTAATTCCAAAGCATGTTCTGTTTAGATTTGTTATTAATTATTGGCATATAGGCATACATAATATTGTTAGTATAATTAATAGTAGGTTCTGACCTATCATTCTTATACAAGAGTTTTATTATGTAGGTATTATTAATACGTATCTAGATTTATTGTTTTGTACAAAATAAACAATAGGTAATGTTTGGAATTAAATGGTGACGTTATTTTGTCATTGATTTAACAATATAACATACCATCAGATCTCGCCTGTAATGCCAGAAGGACTTGGCAGAGGTGTGCGCGTCATCGAAACCAACCATTACGCGCCAAAATTAAAAAGCATGTATTTAACGCGGCGACAAACTAATCTGATTTAGGGTTTTAAAAATAATTAAAATGGGTAGCAAAAATAATACGTTGGCAGTTTACAGTGAAGTAGCATTTTAAGTATAAAGTAGCCGCTTTATATTGAGTTGTAAGGTTTGTTTAAATTTAAATTGGCAGTGATTTTTTGGTGTGGCAACTGACTTTATTGTTAGGCGATAACTTGACGGCGGATAAAAAGTAGAAAATAGGCTTTCATAAATTATACAATGAGGTTGTGTATACCTCATTGTATAATTTATGAAAGCCTATTTTCTACTTTGATAATTAGACAATGGTAAAAACATTTCTGCTAGCAACTTGAAAGTAGCGCTCGCCGGTCGCTGCCGCGGCACCGCTCGCTACGCTCGCTCGGCTCGCGCGTGGTTGGTCACAGTTTTAACCTAACCTAACCTTGTTAGTGGTTCCGTTACCGCTCTAAAGAAAATAGTAATAGTAATAGTTGGTAATATATTATCTTTGCCACCCTACTAACATTATTAGTCGCCAAGTCATTATTTATAGCTCCTCGCCTAATATTTTATTTGACTGGTATAGTTTATTTGCTACCTAAACGCAGCTGCTAGTTTTTAGTTTTTATAAGTCGACTTTTAAGTTATTAGTCACTCGGAAAATAATAAGCTAAATTAAAATTCCTTCTTTGCATAGATCCCGATGAAAAACCTCTGTGGCAGACGGACAAAAAAGAGATATTTCATAGGAAACGAAGAGAATAGAACCCAAAAAAAAAAGGATCAATGCTTTTAGAAATCCTATCCAATTTAATCGGTTGGTTATTCTTATGTCAACCTCTTTGGAATTTGAATCTGTAATCTGTGACGTTCTTGTATGTTCGTGCCATTCCATAATCGGCTTTATTTGTTATTCAATAAAGTTATAAACGATTGGTTGTTATTAGTTCGGTCAATCACTCACAGCAGCTAATGCCATTTGACAGGAATGCTTTTAGAACTATTTCTGCTTTGTCTCTGGTGGCTTCGCAAGGAACGCATTTCCAAAGCATTTATTCTACTTTTATGCTTCTTTCGCCACACCTTGGGTTGCCAGGGCTTAAAACCGAAAAACCGGACAGACCAGCCAGTTTAGCCGGACATTTGGGTAAAAAGGCCGGACACCTTAATTTTTTAGTCATAGTTTATCACACATAAAAAAAAATTAAACAATGCTTTTTTATCATTTACCATAAAATCTTCTAGCGCTAGCGATGCAAGGCACTCGCAACCAAAAAGCCTGGCTGTGTCCGGTTTTATCTGGACGCCTGGCAACGCTAGCCACACCCAAAATTCACTTCTGGGCCTCAAGTCTGCTATTACAATAGTGTCAGAATGGTCTCTTCATTGTGAGTTTTTGACAGATTTGCCATACAAACACTGTCAAATACTCACAATGGCGAGACCATTCTGACACTATTGTAATAGCAGACTTGAGGCCCTGTACATAAGCACAGACCACTGTGAACAGCCAGTAGGAATATATTATTAGAATTTCTGCCTATTATATGATAAAAGCACCAAAGCACCGCCAAAATTACTCGCCTTAACGAAAAAAACAACTAACGAATCTTTGTCTAGGTCCTTTTCAATGTAGACTATTTCGGATGAAAGTTTTCTATCCAAAACAGTCAAAATCGGAGATTTTTTTACGTCATGCTTGCTTGACGTTGTAGTCAATTATCTAGGGTAGTGAAGAGACTTCTCTTCACATTTGATTTTGTAATCGCCATGCTAAGACCTCAGACCAAATAAAAAACCAAGACTGCGCTGCGAACAATACAGTGAAGCATGCCAAAACTAAGCCTCCCCGCTGTGCGTACATACGCACACATTTACAACCATTTGCATCCTGTGTCACTGCTATGCTATGTTAAACTCATGGTGCAAGCATTATCTAAATCTATTCGATCCACGTTAATACGCTAGCGAGTTTAACGATAGCGAGTATGTTTTCGATTACAACTCATGGTAGGGGTACTGAAGTCATTCGAGATATCATTTTTTCAGTTGGTTTAAAACCATAACAGCATTCTTTTGATTGTTTTTTTACGCATTGCGCTGAACTGCTGAAGGCACTTTTTAAGGCACTGGATGATACTTGTACTAGTCTTTTCACCCCACTTCAGAGGAGGATTGGAGATTATCGTACTTTGGCGTACAATAATACATAATGTATCGTACATCGTACCGGTGTCTGGTCCGGTGATTTGGCCGTGTTCGCGGCGTCTAACACGTGCGAGAGGGTTTTCATGTTCATCCTTGATTATCCTGCATTCCTTTTTTGGTCCAAGACCCTTTCAAGCGCAAAGGTGTGATCATCTGTTGTCTGCAACCTGCTAGTTGCTAAATTCTGTCATTATTTATCAAACAGATATTCGGCTAAAGTCATTCTTATGCTTAGGGTTATTTTTCGGAATTGGTACCTGCGTTAGTAGCCACATGTTCGGCTGCTTCGATTTTTTGCTCCAGACGGGTACGAACTTTACAAATCTATTGATTTACGTTTGTTTGGAGGAGGTTATTTGTTAACCAGCGACCGTTTTGTAGAGTTAAATGGATAAAAGATTTGCTTTTTTTTGCTTTATGTAGTTAACGTCAATTCAGCTTATTCTTAAACATGCAATAAGTTAGAATGCAAGCAAGCCAAAACGTACCTATTATGGGAAAAGATTTTTACCAGTAGCCTAAAATAAATGTTGAAATGTTCAAATTTCACACACACTTCGCCATTCACTTGCTGATAGAGAACTACTTCAAACGCTCCCGAAGTTGTCCCATGATCTAACCAATAATATACCCAAACTAGACCCAATGAACCCCACCGCTATCGAAATACAGCCAAAAGTCGAAACGCGGTCCTTGAAGCAAATCCCTGAAAGATATAAAGGGAAGCTCTCGCCCGATTAGGATTCTTTGGCAGGTCCCTCGTATGCAATGGCTCGCTTGAACGGAGACCAAGAGCGCATCTTTGCACAGTTCTAACACATACTATTTGGCTACACCGAGACACAACAAAACAAACACTGATCGATCTCGATGACCGACAACAGACGCCACGCTGATATGTGGCACGCAGTCGCCTGCGCAGGCGCACAGTTTTTAGGGTTCCGTAGCCAAAAGGCAAAAACGGAACCCTTATGGATTCGTCATGTCTGTCTGTCCGTATGTCACAGCCACTTTAGTCAGAAACTATAAGAACTATACTGTTGAAACTTGGTAAGTAGATGTATTTTGTGAACCGCATTAAGATTTTCAAACAAAAATAGAAAAAAAAAAAAATTTTGGAGATTCCCCATACTTAGAACTCAATTTTGTTTCATCAAACCCATACATATCTATGGATAGGTCTTCAAAAATGATATTGAGGTTTCTAATAGAATTTTTTTCTAAACTGAATAGTTCGCGTGAGAGACACTTTCAAAGTGGTAAAATGTGTGTCCCCTCCTGTAACTTCTAAAATAAGAGAATGATAAAACTAAAAAAAATATATGATGTACATTACCATGTAAACTTCCACCGAAAATTGGTTTCAACGAGATCTAGTAAGTAGTTTTTTTTAATACGTCATAAATCGTAAACCGCAATTTAGCTATTATTAAAAAATCGATCAAAAGTTACAACGAACTACAAGAACTGTTATATTATGTTACTTACTGCTACGGAACCCTTTATGGGCGAGTTCAACTCGCACTTGGCCGCTTTTTTAAATTTGACGGAGAGAGCGATGTCGATACGACCGCTCCATACGAGGTCCAGTAACCGACCCACTCCCCCTATTTTTACCCCCTTTAGGGTAATTTTTTTACAAACATTGAGTGTCGTATTTATTTACATTTATATCTAACGAAAACCTAAAAAATAAGTTTCAAGCTTCTAGCTTTAACAATGACGAAATTTCCATACAAACTTTCATCTCCTATTGTAACCCCTTACAGACCTTTTTCGCATTAAAAAGTAGCCTATGATCTTTCTCAGGCTTTAGACTATCTCTGTACCTTTCATTTAAATCGGTTCAGTAGTTTAGGCGTGATTGCGTAACACACAGACAGACAAAGTTACTTTCGCATTTATAATATTATAAGGATTATTCCACCTATTATCAGTACACTTCCTGTGTGTGTGTAAGTACCTATTTGTCATTGTTACTGATAAGAACGCGTCATTACTTGTTTTTATTAGTATATAAATTAGATTATCTTAATTTCATATTATCATCTTTGATCTTTCACACAATCTATCCATCGTTTCCTTCGGCCTCAGATATTATAGCCAAGAGCCTTTTTTTTGCTGATGTGGATATCCTCATGGATGTCCACCGCCTTGGGGTAGGCAGAGGGGTCTGCCAGACTTTTACTGACTAAAACCACCCCGGTGTTCCCTCGTAAATTAGCGTCGCGTCGGGGGCTGCGGGTGTGAATGCAACTTCCGCTGCCCTGGGGCCCAAGTCTGCTATTTTTATAAATTCGTCACTCCAACACGATCCCATTGTCATTTTGCTAAAAGTTCGTAATCTGCTAAATTCATAATGGCCGATCATTGGTCGGTCAATGGTCTCGTAATAGAATTGTATTACAATGGCATTTTGAACATTTACGCATGCCAGATTTCATTTATATTTATATCTGAAGTATTAGGTAGTTGGAAGTTTAATTTGTCATTATGTACGAGATTACCAATTCTTTCAATGGAGTGTCAGTGGTTGACCATTGGAAAGTCATAATGACGCCATTATATTAGTAGATTACCAAACTTGTCAAAATCAATAATTATGATATCAATGATAGACCATAATGACACTATTGTAATAGCAGACTTGAGGCCCAGGACTAGTGACGGCCCATGTTAGGCGGGCTTCGTCCTGTAGTATATGGTATTGAACTCCCTCCATCTTAGAGAGGCGCGCATGGAACACTACGCGTCGCCATCTCGGGTCTAATGGATTGGGGGGCGACGGATGTCCCAGAGTCCGTCGCGCCTGGACCCATTTATAGTCAAGAGCCTTGACCAAATAAGGGGCTTTCGTTAGGCAGATGAATCAATGGTTTCATACAGAGCTGAAATGTCTCATGCGCCAGTTATTACACCGGCACTCATACCCTTTAAATCGGAACACGGCAATGCTGCTTGGTGACAGAAATATGTATGGTGGTAGTAATTCCTAGGACCGGCTTCTTCACAAAGAGCTTTTAAAGTAGTTCTAAATCTAAAAGTAAATATTGAAGCCCTTAGGGGCATAGGAGTTTCAAAATAGGAACACAGCAACGCTGTTTGGCGGCAGAAATATGTATGGTGGTAGTAATTCCCCGGACCGGCTCGTTCACAAAGAGCTCAGTAGTTGTAAGTCATTGGAGATTTGACAGCTGTCATAATTATTGAAGCAAATAATGGTCCATAGGACTTTCAAAATTGGAACACAGCAACACTGTTCGGCGGCAGAAATATGTATGGTGGTAGTAATTCCCCGGACCAGCTCTTTCACAAAGAGCTCAGTAGTTGTAAGTCATTGGAGATTTGACAACTGTCATAATTATTGACGCAAATAATGGTCCATAGGACTTTCAAAATTGGAAGACAGCAACACTGTTCAACGGCAAAAATATGTATGGTGGTAGTAATTCCCCGGACCAACTCCTTCACAGAGCTCATACTTCTAAATCGTTGGCGATTTGACAGCTGTCATAATTATTGAAGCAAATAATGGTCCATAGGACTTTCAAAATTGGAACAAAGCAACGCTGCTTTGCGATAGAAATAGGCATGGTGGTAATCTGTAGGATTACTTTCACAAACGAATTTGTTTCTTACAAAACCACTTGACAATATCAAAGAATATACACAAATACACGATGAATGTATTGTTATCATAGTGTTATCAGGCTATAACGGCAGTAGAAAGGATTACTGGTGTATAGTATAGGTATGTCGATATCCGATAAAGGGATGACTAAGTTTTTTACCGACTTCAAAAAAGGAAGCGATTCTATGTTCGACTGTATTTTTTTTTTAATGTAGTTATGTTTACCGATTTCTCCGTCCATTGTGGACCGATTTTGGAAATTCATATTTTGTTTGTAAGGGTATGCTTTCGAGGTGGTCCCATTGTCACCAAGTTAGAATCTGATATGGGGATCCCATAGAAATCGGACGAGTAGCATCAGCACCTAACGCACTTTTGGCGCTCGAATGTCGTTGACAGGGCCCGTTGGTAAATATTTGTGATAATTTTTTGTGAAATATTTTGAAAACTAAATCACGGCGTTAATTCCAATTACTTACTAATATTATTTGGCCACACCGGGGCTGCCATCCGTCCTTGTCCTAGTTTAGAGAGCGTCTGGGGAGCGTCCGGAAGGGGTTTTCAAAAAGTGTCTTTTCGTGTCAGGGGAATCCCAATTAATTGGAAGATAAGCAATAAAATAAAGATTTTTACAAATTCCTGATGGAAAAGAAAGACATTTTAGCAAAAATTTGAAAGTCTGGAAAGTTGGTAGTCAAAACAAAAAACTAAAAATTCTAATTAAAATTTGATGATTTGATGCCAAAAAGAAGAGTGTTCCTAATTATTCTGTTACCAGATTACTTACAGTGATTTTCACTCTAGGTATTCTGATTACCTCAGAAAAAGAAGAGTCTATAATTTGACACGCGACGCGACACAAAGGCACCGCGTGCCGCACGACGAGTGGTCTCTTTGTGTCGCGTCGCGTGCCGCGCCTGTTTGTACGAGCCTTTACCCGTAAAAGGGCATTGTGTACAAAAAAAAAAAAATGTTGTTGTGTCCGGGATAAAAACTCAGTTTCACCTAAATGTCCGGGGTTTTGTAAGTTTTTGCCCGGCGTTGGCAATTTAGGTGATGGTAGCCCTACACGTGGGGCACTGTTGGTAAAAAATTGTGAAATGTTGTTTAATGGCGGCGTAAGTTCGCGGCAAAAGATCTTTATACAGATATTAGTTGCCAGTTGCCACACTCCATATCCGCGGTCATGTTGGCAACACTGCCTATCTCAATTTAAAAAGTTACTAGTTCAGTTACCCGGAGACGGATGTATAGTTACATAACCCATCTCATATGGAGTGATCCATTGGTCAAGAAATGTACTGTTATTACATAAGAATATTATTTCAAAAGGAGTATAATGGACTTGAGATTACAAAGGCGAAAAAAAAATGATTTTTAAGTTACTTTAGCAATTTTGTTGTTGAGATCACGTTTTTCGGTCGATGGACTATGATTGTAATAATTGATCATTCATAAATAAAACAATATATCCTAAAGTTAGAAACATTAGGATATAATTTTTGAGATACTTTTCCTTGAACAAGCGATAAAATTATAACAAATCACCATTTTGAAAGATTTCTTCATCTTTGTAAAGAAAACGGGTTTTAGATTTTTGGAACCGGAATAAGCAAGCCAAAAAAAAAAAAAAATTTGCAATAAAAATCAATCCTAAACCACATCCTTTTAACAAAAAATAAATTAACATTCAATCGAATACTTGAAAATAATGTTAACGACCGATGCTTATAAAGAGGCGTCGTATTCAAGATGGCGTCGTGTTTTGACGTAACAAATCTGACCGAAGAAAACATTTATGTATGAACGCGTTCAGGGCACGTCTTTTTTATAAACCGACATTGGTTTTTTCACACGTCTTACTGTCCCTGCGTTCCGAGTTGCGATAATATCGATATTCGCGTGCTAAAACCCGTACCGAATTAGCGTGAGCGCGATAACGATGTCCCGTGAAACGTCATAGATGACGTCATGACATTCGCCATCTTGCGATAACGCCAACCATGCCTTTTACTAATATCGCCGTGAGCGCTGTCAAAAATGACAGTGTGCTGTTTTGTTTTGAGTCGCATCTTATCGTATCGTGTCATTTTCAAAATTGTTCTTCTGGCTACAGTTGCTACCTAACCTAAGAAGAACAAATTTTTGGTGTATACACAGAGAAATACTCTAATATCGTTTTGACATTGCGTGAGCACCGTGAGTGCGTTCACGAGCGTTCCGAGTTGTTGACAGCCCTCGGCTGTCATAATCGTAATATTTAAATCGGAACGCATGTGAGACGATGTGAGCGCTGTGAGCGATTATAGCCAATTCGGAAAGTGGCCTGTGTTTTGAGGATAACTTACGTTTGTTTATTGGGTATTTTGTTCGAAAATAGAGAAGCTCGTGCCCACCAAAAATAGATTGTAAACTATGTGGTCATTATGTGGTGAAGTCTTTTTGGATCTTATAAAACCGCAAACAGCTAAGAAATAGCAAGTTAAATCAGTTGCACGGAATTACTTTCACTGAGGAATCCAAGAGGAATCCATGTTGTTGTGAATGGTTGTGAACAAAAATTACTCTCTTCACCTATGATTCTTTACTCTTCCTTTTTATACACATACTTGTTAATTTTATATCGCATTTTATTCAATTAGCTATGTTAATTAAATCTGTTCGAAACAGTGTCCGGAAAAATAACGACTGGTACTCGTAGGGGAGAAAACGAATCAGCGCTGCGATGATTCAGCCAACTTCTTACGAATATATTCACGTGCCTTCACTTTAAATGATAACCGACTGGTTACCATCCTGATGTTCAGAGGGAGTGCATTCCAAAGAAAGACCGCTTGGACAAAGAAAGAAGATTGAATTAAACCAGAGCGGTGAGACGGACATCGTAGAAGACGATTGTTGGTGGAACGAAGATTTTTACTATGGGCAGAGCATAAGTATTGAACATGGAAAGTCAGGTGAGAAGGAGAAGTGGGTTTGTCGAGTATGGAAAATAGCATAGAATGACAGCCGGGACCAACGGCATAGCGTGCTTTCCGAGGCACGGAGGAGTCTCGGTATGTAAATATGGTCACCCATCCACTGACCAACCCTGGTAAGCTACTTAGCCACGAGCTCCTCCCTAGACTGTTAGTTTATTGTAAATAATATCTTAAAATATATGTTTTTAACTTATAATCAACTAAATCAAAGTTAACCTTCATGTTGCGAAGAAAAATAAGCCGACGTTTGAAATATTGTGCTTGTCTTTTGTTTTTCATAGATTAATCAAAACACTCGTTAATTTTCGTTCGTCAAAAAATCTCAAAAATCTACGTTACCTGTTAAAACATGTACTAAAGACAAACAACATGTATTTATTAGGTATAAGGCAAAGGCACCGTGTTCTGAAATCCTAATACAGAATGCCCAGTAAAAAACCTATTTTCAAAGAAGCTGTGCTGTGCATGATTTTACGCAAATATAGTCATGTTCGTGACATAAAAGGTCTGAATTCTCAAAATGTTTTTAATCTGTTGATCTGCGTTATGCAAACAAGACTGAGTTGACAAAAGAAGTTTTGCACGAGTTTAGATGCTAATATAGGTACAGATTTATGGATGAAATTAAAGATGGCGGTTCCAAGTATCTATACTGCATTAGACAAATAACGGCTAAATAACGACAGTTATTGTGTAATATTGTTGAAATTACTGCACTTTATAGTATTTTTTTTAATGTAAATGGTAAATAGATTATAGTGCTTTGTATTTTTATCATGAAATAACGGAGTTTATTAAACGTTTACATCGAAATAACGAAAGGGTGAGAACAGTTATTTGTCTAATGTTATAACTAATGGAGTATAATGAATAAAAAAAAAAGCGGCCAGCCAAGTGCGAGCCGGACTCGCACATGTAGGGTCATACAACGTACAATATTAATAACAACAATATTAGTAACTTCTACATAATTCTTTTAAATACTTTAGTAAATTAAAAACACGTTTCTTGTATAGGGACCCCCTTAAATATTTTTTATTTTTTTTGTTATAGCGCCCATAGGTACACAATCTGTCAAAATTTCAAGTGTCTACCTATTACGGTTCAAAAGATACAACAGCCCTGTGACAGACGGACGGACGTCCCCCATATAATGGGGGAGGAGCCTATTGCCATCAACCGGACACAAATTTGCCTGTACCGTGTGGTGGCGGACGTACAGAATAGCTTCATCCCATTTCCTCCCGTGGGTGTCGTAAAAGGCGACTAAGGGACTTACTAGAGAAAGGGCAGCAGCGTTTTATATGCAATTTTAACACCACACAACCCGCCTGCCAAGCGTGGCGATTATGGCAAAGCCCCCCAATTGGGGGAGGCTTATGTCCAGCAGTGGACGTCTCTCGGCTGAAATGATGATGATGATGGGCACAAATTTAGACTCCATAGAATCGCTTCATTTACCTAGCCTCGCTCAGCGCAGCCAATTCTATTGGTTCTTAACAAACACATCCCTCGCTACGCATCCTCGCACATCTCCGGTGGTAACGCAGCCTTACCAAGGGGTATCGTAAGTGTAAGGGGTAACTGGGTTGTGGAAGTCAGATTGGCAGTCGCTCCATGTAAAATACTGGTATTCAGCTGTATCAGGTTAGACTAGATGGTAATGATTTAATATTGTAAACCAATATTAAAGTATGAAATAGTGAACTTTCTTCTCTTTTTTTTAGACAAAAGCATTTAAAATGTTGTACATTAAAGTAACACCAATTATTGTTATAAAAAAGAAGGTGTGAATTTATGTTATGTTTTATGTGTACATAATATAAAAAACAAGAGTTCTCAGTAAAGTCGCGTGGGATGTTCATATCAAACTGGACGACATGCTATGTGCGTCGTGCATTCTGACTCAGGACAACTATTTATAGCCATACTCAGCCAGTCTCATAGGTATTGAGCTACATAGCGAGCTGAATTGAGACTTATTTAATTAATTATTCCCATGGTTAGCTAGGTCCCTACTTAAACTCATGCATTTTCCGAGGCTATAGTTGTAGTGAACAAGGAGCTTAAGTACTTACTAATTCCATGCTTGGAACTTCACTCACAGTTCGAAAGTGGAACTCATTTGTTTTTAAAGTAATTCATCGCGGATTCAAAACGAGACACCGTTCGAATTTCGAAGTGTTTGGAGTAAGACTACAGAATAAAAAAAGTGCTACGTGTATAGCATATATCGTTTTTCTTGGTCTACGTTCACCATCTTTTCATAGATCAAATAATGCTGCATTTGTCTAACTGGTGTCAACCTGACACCCATAACACTAGTTTAATCATAGCTTGGGTGTCAGAGGTTTATAACTCGTGCATTATTTACCTGACAAAAAAAAAAGTAAAAAATGCACGTAATATTTTCTATTCTATGGCTCGTACCTTATATGTATGTCAGACGGAGTCTTTGCCTTGCAGTGTATTCAGAAGCCCCTTCCGATGGCTCCGATAGTTTCTCAGATGTTTACCTTTAAAAGAAGAATGTTGATTGTAGAGATTTTTAGTTATGTAAACACTGTATCATACACACAAATAGTATAGCTGTCACTGTCAATGTCAACTGTCACAAGGGGGCGGGAAATGTTTGAATTTATAACGGTGCCTGCACGAGAGGTTTGTTGTGATGATGAATGAGCTCGTGTAGTGATATCTTGACTTTAATACCGGATCAGCAGGATTCTAGTGGTAAATTTTGAAATGAAATGAAATTTATTTGCAAGAATTGTAGTATTGGTAGCCAGCACATCAGGTTACCACAAACTGTCTTTTATCGTTCGATTTTGAACTTAATCATGCACATTTTAAAGTTCAAAATCATTTGGAGGAATTTTACAGTTTTGTTTAGCTTGATGTGCTCTCCACTGTGTTTTAATCAATTTCTAAAACAATTTGCTAACATGCAAAATAGTTGATTACATTAATCAATTAATTTAATAAACGAAGCTAATCAAATTGGAACATAAATCATAGTTATTAAATTAAGAATAAGAATCTCAATCATTTGTCAAATTATAATATGTACTAAAAAGTCAGTGTGAATACCAATCAATCTGCCTAGCCTTTTCCCAACTATGTTGGGGTCGGCTTCCAGTCTAACTCGATGCAGCTGAATACCAGTATTTTACATGGAGCGATTGCCTATCTGACCTCCACAACCCAGTAACTGGGTAACACGATACCCCTTAGTAAGACTGGTTGTCAGACTTTTTTTTGGGCTTCTGACGACCCTTAACGACTGTCAAAGATCCACGAATGACAGCCGGGACCAACGGTTTAACGTGCTTTCCGAGGCACGGAGGAGTCTCGGTATGTAAAGATGGTCACCCATCCACTGACCAACCCCGGCAAGCGTAGCTTAACCTGACGGATCGACCCGTGCGGCTGTTATTACTTAGCCACGAGCTCCTCTCAGTGTGAATATTTATTAATATTTATACTTTATTCCGTGTTTATTTGTATTATGGTATTCAGTGTGAATACCATAATACAAATAAACACGGAATAAAGTTAGTCTAGGTATAAACGTCAAAAAATGTGTGGTTATACCGAAGTTATTCCTAGGATAACTTAGTTCCGTGTTTATTTGTAAGGCCCTTAAAATTTAGGCAGCTGTGTCATTCACAGAATAGAACGATTTTTCTTTATGCCATTTCAATACTGCTGCCACTATTTTAAAACGAATAATTGACAGTTCCCTATATGTTTTTTTTAAAGTATTTCTTTCATTGTTTGGCAAAATTAAACAAAGAAACATGGCATGAAGAAGCCTCGATACTATTTACATTGTGGTCCCATAAAAGGTACACACGTATTTACTTTTTAAATCTGTATCCAAGGCTGCAATGAAAGTTGAAACTCAACATGCAGCTATCCTTTTCACACGTCACAGTGTGGAAAGAGATGCGAGTATTACTTTGTATGCAAGTTATGCAACTGTAGTTGGGAGTTAGTCGATAAGAACAACTTCGTCTGGGCCATAACAATCTAAGATTTATTAGCCACATACAAAAAATTACTCTCTGACGCATTCATGTATTAAAAGCGTAGATACGGGACTTAGTAACAGCGCCTGGGGCCCAAGTCTGCTATTTTTATAAATTCGCCATTCCAACACGATCCCATTGTCATTTAGCTAAAAGTTCGTAATCTGCTAAATTCATAATGGTCGATCATTGGTCGGTCAATGGTCTCGTAATAGAATTGTATTAAAATGGCATTTTGAACATTTATTCATGCCAAATTTCATTTATATATATTTTTACATGTTATATAATAGTGTTATAAGCAATCAGGGGGCCAAGTCTACTAATGTACAAACGTTGCAATGGTCTCTTCATTGTGAGTTTTTGACAGATTTGCCATACAAACACTGTCAAATACTCACAATGGCGAGACCATTCTGACACTATTGTAATAGCAGACTTGAGGCCCTGAAGTAGTAGGAGGTTGGAAGTTTAGTAGGAAGTTTAATTTGTCATTATGTACGAGATTACCAATTCTTTCAATGGAGTGTCAGTGGCTGACCATTGAAAAGTCATAATGACGCCATTATATTAGTAGATTACCAAACTTGTCAAAATCAACAATTATGAAGTCAATGATAGACCATTCTGACACTATTGTTATAGCAGACTTGAGGCCCTGGTCTTATCAAACTAAGGAATGGCCCGATTTCATTTTACCACTTTGTCGACGAGATTAATATTTATACTCATGCTAAATTACAGCTTTCTAGAGCGCACAGTGGCGCCCTCATCGTTATTTCTGTGATTTCTTTTATTTTAGAATGAAAATGCAGAAAATAAGCTCGTCAAGTTGTGCTTCAACGGAAAATAGTGGCCACTAAGCTCCGTTTTAATGATTACAATAAAACATAACAATTTAAAACTACTGTTTGTAGTAATAATAACGTATAGTCTTGTGAAGCACAACTTGATGTGCTTATTTTCTGCATTTTCATTCTAAAATAAAAGAAATCACTGAAATAACGATGAGGGCGCCACTGTGCGTTCGGTAGCCTCTTAAGGGTCTCTGAGCTAAGCTGCGGACAAACAGACAGACATAGATAAACAAACCACGGACATGGCGAAACTATAAGGGTTCCTTGTTGACTACGGAACTCTAAAAAATGCGCGTTAATTGCACGTGGTAGAAGTGAAACTTCGTAAAAAATAAAGAATAAAGGTCGTAGCACACATATCAACTCGGAAAGTCACCGTATTGCCTTTCGCCTCGCCGTCAACCTAACGTAAGCACGTAACCAAAGCGGACCAGCAGCTCCGATACGTCGACTCGGCTACAGCTAGGCGACGCCGCGCTTATGGCTCGCTGTCCACTGCTGGTTGACCTGGCTGGCACCAGATCAGTTTGAATCCGAACGCTGGAGAGGTGAGAGAGACAAGGGTGGACGAAGAGACGCAAGCGCGGCGACGGGAAGGCGTAAGCGCGGGGACGATGAGCCGTAAGCACGAGGACCGCTGGTTGACCACGCGCCACACCGCGATTCGTGAGCTTGTCCCGAGGCGAATCGTTTACGTTACGATTCCGATTAGTGTGCTTTTCAGTAGGGATTTTCATGGACAAAATACTAAACAGCTTGAGTTGATACGGTGACGATCCGTTTCCGAGTTGATATGTGTGCTGTGACCTTTAGAGAGATTTAGTTCAGAGACAGAGAGTTATATCTTTCTTCTCTACCATAAAACGAAATGTGCCTAAACGTGACGCTTCCTTGAAATTTCACTCTCAGTAAAATTCTCGTCCTTTTTTGGGTGAGAAATTATCAAAATCAAAAAAATCAAAATATTTTATTTCACATAAACCTACATGGGCTGACTTATGAAACGTCAGAAGCTAGGTGCACGGTTCGAGTTAGTCGTTTCCTATGGAGAAGAGCCGGCAAGAAACTCCACGGTTACTCTTTTAAAAATAATTGGCTTTACAATATTATTAAATAACAGTGATCATAGGTATGGGAGGACAGTGTAGGCCTTTCAACAATTACCAGGTACTTAACAAAATAGAAAACCGCCAACAAATCTACACTCTACTAGGCCTACAACGTTCTCACATTCACAAAATATAAAATAATCTAAGTATATAAAATATTAATGACATGATTGCAATTACAACTACAGTAACATATCTGAATAAATATCAAATAATTTCTCCCGCTCTGGGCGAAGCGGAAGAAGGCGGAAGGAAGGAAGGGATTCTCGTCCTAATCATAGGATCGTCTCCTAAGAAGTATCACTTCAAAAAACATTTCAATGAAATCGTCATCTCCCACGACTCCCACAGAGCAAACGAATTAATGCTCGTTTCGTCTCTTTATGAGCAGGGGCGTATTTACCCTAGGGCCAAACGGGCCATGGCCCGGGCCGGCAAGTTGCGCTCAGCTTTTTCGACTTATTATGCCTGAAGAAATTAAAATAAAAGCCTACCTAATTAACAAAAACTACAACTCATTTGGTTGTAAGTTTGATTGTGACTTGACAAAATCCGTTAATTATGACAGTGTCATTGACGAATTTGTTAACCAATCTGTCCATCGGAAAAAATAGAATAAAAATAAATGGTGTTTATTGCTTTGTATGGCCTTTTAAATATTTTCATTCATTATCATCATTCTCAGCCCACTAACACACTGCTGGATTTTATTTTATGATTAAATGTTTGCTCTTTTCCGTTAATTTATGGGGCGGCAAACCATACGATCCCGTGTACGTTACCCCAGCAGGAAAGTTTCTCCTAGAGTGATATGAATGGAACGTATAATTAGTGCGTAATCTGCTGTAAATGTGCGCCAAATAGAAAATTTGTGCGTTTTGTCGTTTTGGAATAAAACGGAAAAAACGATTCCTGCTGGAGTAACGTTTTTCCAGAAGGAAAATTCTAAACGAAAGGTCGGAGAGAGAAATATTTTGCATGGGCAGAAAGCTTATATTTGAAACTTTTTATGGTTATTAAAAGCGCCAAGAAGGATCGAATACAGTTTTCAGCGAGCTTATACGTTTTCTCATTTAGGCGCTACGATATTTTTTCGGGTTTTCAAAAAAGCGCGATTACTTGAAAATTATAAATATTTTCTTAAATCTAATTCTGTCACAAATACGCACAAATAAAGAGGTACTCGTATATGTTTATTCTACAGGCGCACGTATAATGGTTTCAGAGATACACGATTCTGCAAAACGTTACTCCAGCAGGAAATGCAATATCTCGAAAACCTGAAGACGCACAAATTATACACTTGAGAGCAATAAAATCGCACACCCCTTGTAATTTGGTTTATTACTGATTGTTTTCTAAAATCTAAAGATATTGAGTAAAAATCATTAGACAAAATTAAAGCATACAAGCTTAGCTTTACAAAAACATAAAATTAAAATCATTGACCTTCACGTAACTTACAAAAACCGACCGTACACCGAATTCCCCAAATTCACGCGTTTGCGTTGTCACTACTTGCACCCTTAGCCGCAGGTATAAAAAGGTCGGTTTATTGGAATTTTTAATCAGTTGCTTACCGAAGGTCTCCGTGATAACATCTCTACTGGAAGCATACGGATTTACTGGAAAAATATGGATACCACGCCCGCAGAAGCCGCTCAAGTTATTGCCTTGCTCGAAGCAGGCCATAACCAAAGTGAAGTTGCATGACGGCTAAATTTGAGCCGCTACTCTGTTCGTCGTGTATACCAGAGGTTCCAAGAGACCGGTGGCTACATTCGGCGACCAGGATCTGGCCGGCGACGCACAACATCAGAGCGTGATGACCGCTTTCTTGTGACAAGGTCTTTGAGAAATCGGCAACTGAACGCGGTTCAACTGGGACAACAGCTTCGAGAAGTTCGCAATGTCATTATAAGTCGGTGAACAGTTCGAAGAAGACTAGGTGAAGCAGGAATGACTTCACATCGCCCAGCAAATGGTCCCAAATTGACCACAGCTCACCGATAAGCCCGGCTACAATTTGAATACAATTTAAATTGGACGTATGACCAATGGCGGGCTGTTATGTTCTCTGATGAGTGCAGAATGACTTTACATGGTCATGATGGACGCTCTAGGGTCTACAGAAGGTCATCAGAGCGATTTTCACAATGCTGCATAAGCGAACGTGTGGCTTTTGGAGGTGGATCGTGTATGTTTTGGGGTGGCATAATGTTGGACACTAAAACTGACATTGTATTCATCACTACGGCGAATACCGGCCCGAGATCGAGAAGTTTGACGGCTGCACGATACGTCGAAGAAGTGCTCGAAGAACATGTGAGGCCGCTTGCGTGGCTTATGGGAGAAGATTTTCTCTTAATGCACGACAACGCCAGACCGCATGTTGCTAGAACAGTTTGCGACTACATGGAAGACGTTGGAATCACCGCGATGGAGTGGCCAGCTCGTAGTCCTGATCTCAATCCAATTGAGCATGTCTGGGATGAGCTAAAAAGAAGAGTTCGAGCAAGAAGCCCTGCTCCTACGCGCCTCCAAGAGCAACAACTTGCCATTGAAGAGGAGTGGAACTACCACAAGATTTCATGGTGAAATTAATACGGTCCATGAAAAACCGATTAAGAGCTGTAATCAAGGCTAGGGGAGGGAATACACCTTATTAAAAAACAATTTGCTCAAGCATTTTGAGTTTTATTTTTATTCTTTCATAAGCTAAATTGGGTAATTTTATCCGTATGTTGGGTTTTGTGCCCTAAAACATCCTATGGGTACTTTTTTTTACACTGTATTTGATATCATTAGAAAGGTACTGAAGTAAACATTCAAATAGTGTAAGTTTTATTTTAATATGTATTCACATTCATGAAAAAAACTGCTTTAACAACAAAAAGTCAACGTGTGCGATTTTATTGCTCTCAAGTGTATTTTCGGCGCACATTTTTGCACAAATATAAGCTTTCTGCCCATGCAAAATATTTCTCTCTCCGACCTTCCGTTTAGAATTTTCCTGCTGGAAAAACGTTACTCCAGCAGGAATCGTTTTTTCCGTTTTATTCCAAAACGACAAAACGCACAAACTTTTTATTTGGCGCACATATACAGCAGATTACGCACTAATGATACGTTCCACTCATATCACTCTAGGAGACACTTTCCTGCTGGGGTACACTACGATCCCGGGGCGCTGAATCTTAAAATACGCCACTGTTTATAAGAGGAGAGACCTATGCCCTCTACACTAAAACAATTATAAACTCATCACAATGATTAATAATCAAAGTCGGCCAGCTCTGTTCAACACTTCTTCCTTCCTCATTTGAACGCATGATATCATTTAAAAAGTATGCACTCGAAAAAAAAAAACAAGTCTATGTTGTTTATGATCGACAATTTGTAGCATTGCATGAACACGCGTAGCTAGCGTGCTATCGAGAAATAAGGCTGTTTGCACATGACTATTATCGCGGGAACGAGTGTCGGTTGGCTAGGGACAAATCATTAAATATGGAAAAATTTAGGTTAGGTAAGGTTAAAGGAACCGCTCGGCGGGCCCGCGACGAGCGGTGTCTTTGTGTCGTGTCGCGTGTCGCGCCTGTTTGTAGGAGCCTTTATCGTCTGCCGAGTTTGTTCGCAACTATGCTGGGATCGACTTCCAGTCTAAAACACTGATGGTAGCATCGTAGACTTGCGTTCATATGGTTCTGCAATTTAATTCCTAAATATGGATAGATAGAATACTCTTTACTGCACACCATAACAAAATATAGATTTATATGTATATACAAGGCACAATGGGCGGTCTTATCGCTAAAAGCGATATTTTAAAGACAACCTTTGGATGGATTAAGCGGGAAGGTGAGACAATACTGCAGGTAGTCTGTGATATCCCACTTTCGGAACATTTTAAATAATGCGATGGAGCGTAAGAGTCCGGTTTTGCCGCGTTTTTTTAGCTCAGATTTGTCCCAGACCTAGCCTTCCGTGATTTAAACCAACAGTGTTGTGGATGCACTCGCCTATACAACGCGACGGTCGCCTAAGGCAACAGAAACTTATTGATCGAAGTTACCAATACTTACGCCAATATGGCGGTGAAGTGACCATACGTCCCGTTTTGAACGGTTCCGTCCCTTTTTTCAGTTCTTCGTCCCAGTGTCCCCGAAATGAACCTGGGGACGCAAAATTGTCCCGTTTTCAGAAACCACGCGGTAATTGGCGGGCCGGATATAAAATAAAGAAAAATATATTAAAAAAAACGTGCCAAGATTTATTCCTACTTAGAATTATCGCCAGCTGTATTAAAACAAACTTGTTCTGCTGACAATTATAAAAATGACTGAAAATTTATCTTGCTTTTGTAATATATTTTTTGATGAATATAGAAATAAAAATAAATGTTTATTTTTTTTTCCATTGAGAACTTAGGCTTGTATTCTGAAAATTGAATTTCCTTTATGAATCGGCCCTACTAATTGATATAGAAAAACCGATGTCCCGTTTCGAGTAAAAAAATAAATGGTCACTTCACGTATACGATAGTCAATGTGTGGCCGGCCTAATACCGGTTTTTGCAACTGGGTTGCATGTGTGTCATAAAATCAAGATTATGCATTTAGAAGGCAGGGCAGGTTTCAAAGCCGACGTTTTCTCCCTTATGACGTTGTCTGAGATATAATCTACTATGGTTGGAGACTTGGGAGTGGTATTTTCTTATAGACATTCTGTTTGTAATTAATTGACTACATCTGCTATCTGTATACCTACTAATCAAGCGAAGTAGAGCATCGTGACAATCGATCGATGGGCGATTTTCGCAGGGAGGCTGGTAGCAGCTGGATGAGAGTCGAGGATCGATCCAAATGTTTGTTGGGATGATGACTAAAAAAATATGGTTTTTCCGTCATGTAGATAAAAAAAAAATATTGGACACGTATTTTTTCTTTAGATTTTATATGTCGCTGTGACGTAACGAGCCCAAGTCTAATGTTTTTTTATCTAAGTCATGTTTTATTAATATGATAAAGCAAAAAATACGTGTCTAAATTTTTTTATTATCTGATTGACGGACTAAAGAGTTTTTCTTTTTTTTTTTATTCAGGCGTCATCCCTAATAGGGATGGCGAGGCCCTTGTCCAGCAGTAGACTGCTTTATACTTATGATGGTGTTGTGTTATTTTAAACTAAGAACGTCAAATGAGTCACAGTTTCAATCAGGAGACTGCATAGACTTCAGTCGACTCACTGGGGAAAGCCAGGAATGTAATGAAACGGGTCAGTGTTGATTTAGAAGTATTGTTATGTCCATTGATGTATAAAAAAAGGAAGATAAGACACTGCTCTAATGTCACATAAACATTATTGTACTAGAAACAATTACATGTAAACACACCCAAACAACTACATTTCCCGATGTCGTGTGGCATGAATCAACAACCGAAAAAGCGAGAGATATGACGCGGGCTGTAGCGGGAACGAGATAGCAATAATTGTCACTGTTACGTAGGTACCCATAACAACTCAGAAACAAAAGGCGACCTAGAAAGCAATATTATTCAGGAGAGTTTTAAAGAAAATAAGTTTTGAGGTATATAGTACTTACGAGTGGTAAGTAATCCCGTGGAACTTGTTTTAGGTTTGTGAATTCATTGTGCACATTTTGAAAATACAAGGAGGCATCCCAGGTAGCAAAATGACGTCTGCGACGTCATCCCAAGGTCATTTTAGGGTCCGTAGTTTATTCGTCGATTATGTACGTCACACTAACTTCATTTTAACGTCTGGTACTCAACGGAACGTCCTTTTGACGTCGATTTACGACTCTGTCTTGAGGCTGTGACAAATTGACGTCATCTGATGGGACCCCCGACGTCAAGGCTCTTATGACGTCTCTTACGTCGAGCAGTACCGTAAACGGACGACATAATGACGTAAAAATGCTACCTGGGATTGTTGCTGCTTATTTAGACGATTACGGTTATTTTACTTAACGTACTACACATGTGCTACACAAACGCCCGCCAGTCCGATTGTAACGATCGAGGAGCGCGTACCTAATCTTCCTTTTTATAAACATCAATGCATGCAAGTTTAAGGCCCAGATATGCCAGTGACCTTGAGTGGTTAGCTTGCGTGTTCTGTACTGAGCTCACGCAACGCGTCGTACGTCCAGCCAGTAATAGGACTCGCAGGAGCGCTAAAATTCTAAAATTCCTGTCCTGTTTACCTATTTTCGTCCCGATTAAATTCTGTAGATATTCAAATTCAGAACTGTTCATTCTTAAAAAAATCATTAAAGCAACCGTCAATGCCAAATCCTTGAGATAGTCTGTGGCACTATACTTTTCTCTAGCTCTTAATGTTTGGCGCATCCAGATAGAGCACTTTTTCTTTTTGTTTGAACAAAAAATAATATGAAAAGCTAATCCAATGAGCGAATCTCCCATTTTCGTGTAGACGCCTCGGAACGTAAATCCAAACTGCTCGATGCAGTGTTGCCAACTCTGAAATCTAGCGGATGGTAGAATTCTTCTAAAAATACAGTGGATTTTCCAAAATTATGTTGTAATTTATATTTGAAATACGGTAGAATTACCTTGTTTATTTAGTAGCAAGTTAAGAGTCAGAGTTGAAATAAAACCTCATATTTTTAATCAGAATCAGACAGTAAAATTGTTTCAATGTTTTTTATAAATATTGGTATTGTGTTTTTTAATCATAGCGTTAGTGGGATTAAAATCAATACAGTTTTTTCCGAGTCACTGTATGGCATGCCGCACTAAAGATTTGCCTTGATAGATTAAGTAAGGAGTTTATTCAGTTTTTTTGTTTTGACGTCGCGTCGTTAACTCTGCTGAACACCCTTTCGCTCTCAGCATTAGAGTGTGGTAGAGGCATAATGGCTAACATAAACTTTAGCAAGTGTTTGAAATAGGTAATGACGACCTTCAATGGGTATTACGGTGTTTTTTGCTACCGTAATTATAATCCTACGGTAGGTGGTAGATCTATGCTGATTACGGTGTCTACCGTACCGGTGCAGTTGGCAACACTGGCTCGATGTCATGTTTGCAAATGTTATGAATGTTTGTAAACATTTTCCATCAGTGTAGGAGCACTCAAAACATTTAACAATTCCTAACATTTGTTAGTAGTGTTAGAAAATGTTTGTAAACATTTTTAACAGCAGTGTGGGAGCACCATCATGCAGTGGCTTTGCAACGCTTCTTCTTGTCTTACTCTTATTTATTTATTTATATATAATTTATTGTACATCAGATTACACATTACAAAAGAAAAGGAAAACATAAACACTATAAAATATACAATGGGCGGTCTTATCGCATACTGCGATCTCTTCCAGGCAACCTTGGCATGGATAGTGAATTTCTGGACATACAATGGGGATATCAGTGGTGCAAATAAAAAGTATAACAGAACAATATCCTATAATAGATACACAGATATATGCTATATAATAGATACATACATACTAACTATATAAGCAAAGAAAATAAATGAAGTGTATATTCTTAATAGGTAGGGTCCTAATCTTCCTTTTTTATACATCAATGATTATGTCTATAGATATTATGAAGGAGCAACGGAAGTGTCGTGTTAACGCTCATTTAAGACCAATTGCCTAATATGAGCAATTGAGCACTAATAAAAGATGGCACAGCAGTGGTGGCGAAGTGGTAATGGCCCCAACTAACGATTCCCCAGGCAGACGATTTATAACGGTGAAGGAAAACATCGTGAGGGAACCAGCTGTCCCAGAACCAAAAATTCGAAGACATGTGACTTCCACCACACGCGGGCCCAGTGGACAGCCCACTCCCTCTCACAGAGAGAAGGTCTGTATCCCAACAATGGCAAAACTATAGGCTAATTATGCTAAAAGATGACGTCAGACGTCTTTCGTTTACAGAAGAAATAATAGTATATTTTATATTGAGGGACTAAACGAAGCCATAATATACCAGAGGTGGTTTGACTCCCGAGCGTGCGAGGGAGTCAAAGAAACTGTACTTATCACTTTGAGTGCGAGAAAAATAATCAATTTAATACAAAAACATTTCATAAATTCCTCCAGTCCGTAAAACTTTCGTAAGTTTTTAGGTAAAACTTCCGCGATTTTGGCGGCAAAAGATTATCTATTATGTCTTTTGCTCTTTGCTCGACGTCAAACTCTTCACTGTCACTGGACAATCTTAGTAAATTTGTTTAAAGCCGAACAAATTTACACTCGACAAAAATTCTAAAATTTTCGCGGTCAGTTTTTACTTCTTAAAGAGTCACAGATTAACAATTTAAAACACATGGCGTCACTTTCTTTGCGGAAAAACCATAGAACTAAAACTCTCAACATTTTCGCAATGAAGATGGTCCACACTCCATAGATAAAGTATATTTACTGTCTGTTTGAGTTTGTCTATGTCACATGAAGGAAATTAAAAACTAATTACTTTCACTCCCTAGAGACTAAAGTGGTTACTTTAGTCCCGCTTCGTAGGGCTATATTGGCGTAGTTTTAGAGCATGAGAAGTGAAAAAAATTCAAACTATTGAATGAATGAATGAATGAATGAAATGCACCGACCAGCGTGGTTAAACCAGACTCGATTACTCGAATGAACTCAAAGATTCACACTAGCCCCTGGAGCCTCATGTTTCATGGTACTACAGTGGCCATTGTAAATCAAGGAGTAGACCGGGGGGTACGATAATCGTAGGGAAAACGTGCCCATAGGATATGGAAGGATTATTAGAGCCTACCGGATATGCATCGGAAACCCTGTAGGTACTAGAGAATGGGCAGCAGCGTTCTCTATGCATTTTTAACACCATACTGCGATCGCCAACCCGCCTGCCAAGCGTGGCGATTATGGCAAACCCCCCCGTTTGGGGGAGGCCTATGTCCAACAGTGGACGCTGGACGTCTTTCGGCTGAAATGAGAAGACTCAACGATTGAGTATCAAAATAATATTGAAAGAGAAAAAAGTTGTGGGATAAGCTCAATTTTTCTATAATAAAACTGCTGATTGCTACAACATAAATGTATTTTATTTGCCGTCTTTGAACATAACGTCCTACGCTACTATTTTCCTTCCTAATACCGTCTCCTTTCTACTAATTCTACCTTTTTAAACATTCATTCGCTATCTCTTTCACTCCTTGACTATTTCGTTCATTCATCTCTGTCAATCACATCACTTTTGTAAGTGTAGATCTTACGATATTATTTTTAGGTCAAAGCAATTAATAATCGTTTATCGTGTTTACAAATTAAACGTTAAACAATTCCAGATTTAAGTATAATTATGGTTTTTATGAATATTCACGCCACCAGGGTGCGCCACTTTGACAAAAATCTTCACGAATAAAATTGAAGTGTCCGTAATCATTTTTTTTTTTTGCTATCAGTAGGTAGTTTTACCCAAAACTAGAACTAATTATGGCAAAAAAATGCTTACTTTTGAAAGACCACAACTTTGTTGTACCCTCTAGCATAAGAAATCTACACTCGTTCAATGCATTTAAAACTCAACTTGGTCAGTATATAATTGCGGATCGATCACTTTTGGAGAAATAAAAGCATTGGATGGGTATCTAAGGCCCCTCGCCCGCGGCGACTTTTTGTAGCGATGCAGTAGCGATGCTGTCGCGCGTTCGCATCGATACAGCCGCGATGCGGCCGCTAGCTGTTTGCCCTCGCCCAGACCACGATTGTCAGTCGCGATGCAAACGCGATACTGTCGCGCTTCTGTCGCGATTCAGTAACGGCACAAAAATGCCACAGTTGCACTGGGGCCTAAGTCTACTAATTTACAAACGTTGCAATGGTCTCGCTATTGTGAGTATTTGACAGTGTTTGTATGGCAAATCTGTCAAAAACTCACAATGAAGAGACCATTGCAACGTTTGTACATTAGTAGACTTGGCCCCCTGATGCTCGGTTCTTCACTCACGCGCCACCCTCCCTCCGTTCTCTTCCCGATGTCATCCGACACGGTCGCGCGTTTGCATCGATACAGTCGCGATACTGTAGCGCATTGGCATTGCTTCTGTAGTGCGTTGTAAATGCGACTAACGCCCGTCAGTAGAGACACTTCAGTTTTATTTATTTGTATAGAATGTTTCTAAGAGGCAGCATTCCTATCAGCCGGTCAAAGAACTTCATACAATAAAAAGAAAAAAAAAAAAGAAACAAAAAAAAACAAGATGGCGCATGGCGCCGACAAAATTGACACTTGTAAAAAACGTCAACCAACGGTTTTCGAGACGCCGAATGTGACAGAATGCTGAAAACCTAGAGTTAAATAAGTTCTTAAGGGGAACGCGCAAGGGTAGCCCGCGCATTATTCTGGTCAATATCAGGTTGTATGTTGATTAAAATATGATTCGCGACCGTAAAAAATATGGTTTTACAAGATTATAATAATTAGAACCAGTAATACAACTCCTAAGTTAGAATTGTTTTTAAATGTCATTGTCCATGTTACCTCTCACAAAACCGCATTTTTCGGCAAAAGTGTGTTAGGTATGGCCCCAAAAATATATAATAGTATACCAGCAGCTATTAGAAATAAAGAGTGTCTGGGAGCCTTTAAGAGGTCTTTATTTAAATTCCTTTTAGATAGATGTTACTACTCCATCACTGAGTTTACTATTGATATACAGAGGTATAACGATTCCGACTTGCTAATTAAGCATATTTCCTATTTACATATCTGACATATTTTTAATTGAATGATTTTTTTGTCTTTGTAATCTATTGACATGTCACCTTAATTGTAATTGCTTGTTTATGTTTTATTTATTTAAACTTCATGTACAATAGTGGTACATAGGTGGACTTAATGCCCAAGACATTCTCTACCAGTCAACCTTTGGGTTAAATATAAAAAGTGATAGGGTACAAAAATAATGTCTAAAATACTAACTTCTTGATTACGAGAATTTATATAGTTTTATTGATACTAATACACATATACAAATAAAATAAACTAATAGATATTTTAACAAATACCACCTAATAATAATTACTATGACTAGACTATTATTTGAGTTAATTTAGTCTGACTTAAGTAGTTACGAACTTTTATTTTAAAATAAATTTGTTTTCAGCTTTTTTAATGCCAAAAGGTAGCGCGTTCCAGAGCTTTATAGTAGAGATAGCGTAAGAATTTGACATAAAACCGGTACGGTGTGAAGGAATTTGGAGAAGTAGATTCTTGGAAGCTCGTAGGTTACGAGTATGAGAACTGCCCAACACTTTGAAATTATTATTTAGATAATCGGGAGCACATGGATCGTTCATAATCGTTGTTGAGACGCCTTCACTCAACATCGCCGCGCGCTAGCGGCAGTGAACGAGGGACGCGGGGATAGCGGGGAATCAGCCGGCCGAAGGCCGAGCGCGGGCCCCACGCCACACCGCCACGGCAGTCAGCTGTTGCTCGCCTTTATGCACGGCTGCGCTTGCGCGTTTTAAACCTCTCTTGTTTTCATATTTATATAACCGACCGTTGTTATTTAGTTTCTTTTTATTCTTATTCAATATTATACTTGTTATACAGTCCGCTATCTTTCATTTTGCTTCACCACGACCTATCGTCGCGATCAATCGTGAAGAGCAAGCAGAGAGATCTGATGTTAATTTTGTACGCCATATATTGGCAAAACAGTGCTCATATTTTAGACAATATATTACATATCTGTAACCATACCTATGTTTAACAAAACAAAATAAATGATTGATTGATTGATGTCATGATTTCATGAAATAGACATTCAATAGGATTATAAGAACTTAGAGAGTTGTATTGATGATTTTTATGATTCTAACTCTATAAATAAATATTTGATAAGGTCGCGAATCATACTGCAAAAAGCGTAAGAAAATTTGCAATTTTCAGCTCATTGTCTGAAAATAATCATGATGATTACAATAAATAAACATACACCATGTTTATTTATTGTAATCATCATGATTATTTCAGCCGAAAGGCGTCCACAACTGCTGGACATAGGCCTCCCCCAATGGGTTTTATTATAGAAAAATTGAGCTTATCCCACAACTTTTTTCTCTTTCGATACTCAATCGTTGAGTCCACTCATTTCAGCCGAAAGACGTCCAGCGTCCACTGCTGGACATAGGCCTCCCCCAATTGGGGGATTGTGCCATAATCGCCACGTTTGGCAGGCGGGTTGGCAATCGCAGTATGGTGTTGAAAATGCATAGAGAACGCTGCTGCCCATTCTCTAGTAATTCCCTTAGTCGCCTTTTGGGGTTATTTATTGTATGTTGATTAAATATTCATATAGGATAAATCATTAATAATACAATAAAGTAAAAATAGCCTTTAATCCACTACATGCAAAAACGACATAATTTCATTATTAATTATTATTATTACTACAATACAATTAATTAACTATTATACATTCATATTTTATTATCTAATTCATTATTATTCATAATTATGAATAGATTAGTAATATAGGCTTTATTTTTGGAAATATTTGTACGCCATACTATGGAACCAATATTTGTAACATCTATTGTACCATAACCTAACAAATAAACATTTTTGATTTGATTTAAACTATGATTCGCGACCGTAACTTATCTATATATAATGATTATAATTCTATACATAAACATACTTCCAGTAGTGCTAAACCTCACGGTGAAAACTTAGGTGAAGTGAGTTTGGAGTGAGGAGCCAATCTATTCTGTAAAAATCTCACCGTGAAAACTCAAGTGAAGTGAGCATCAATACACAGTGTCAATCCCTAGCATCAATGGAATGAGCTCACTTCACCTGTGTCTTCACGGTGAGTTTTTTACAGAATAGCACTGCAGTAATTCCACACTATTGACAGCTCACTCCACGCTCACTTCACCTTAGTTTTCACGGTGAGATGGTTACAGAATAGCACTGTTGATAATGAGAACATGATACTGACCTGCAAATTGCAAACAACGTAAGTAAATTTGAATTCCGCCGGCTACCCTGACTCTTTCGCCTTAAGAGCGCTGTCTCGGGTTACTAGCAACACTCTTTAAAAAAAAGATATCTCGTGACTGAGAAGGAATTATGAAAAACGGCTCAATCAGCTGCCGTGGTAAGTTGTCTAGAATTTTCTAATACCTTTTATAAAGTTTCATATTGAGACACGAATCAACAAAATACGATCTAAAGAAAAACGGTCATGTTCCTCTAGATCGTATTTTGTTGCGTCGTGTTTCAATATGAAACTTTATAAAAGGTATGAGAAAATTCTAGAGAGCAGACAGCGCTCTTAAGGCCCAGATATATGTCAGTGACCTTGAGTGGTTAGCTTGCGAGTTCTGTACTGAGCTCACGCAATGCGTCGTACGCCTAGCCAGTAATAGGACTCGCCCATCCAGGGCCTCAAGTCTGCTATTACAATAGTGTCAGAATGGTCTCGCCATTGTGAGTATTTGACAGTGTTTGTATGGCAAATCTGTAAAAAACTCACAATGAAGAGACCATTCTGACACTATTGTAATAGCAGACTTGAGGCCCAGGAGCGCTGTCCTAGACGTATTATTAATGTATTATACATAAAACGAAAGGTATTTTAATAAAACACGTATACTAAAAGATCAATAGTTAAATTATCTTTAAAAAGGTGAAGGTTTCAGAAAGATACGCTTGATAGATTTGCGTGATAGTCAGTTTTTTATCCGCGTTAGACATAACCTCACAAATTAATTTCACCATGTAATATAACCGCATGTACCGTAATGTTTGAAGCCTTAGTCTTCAACCAGTGCGTCCTGCCCGTTATGACATACGGTGCCGAAACGTGGACACTGACAGTCGGGCTGGTCCACAAATTTAAAGTCGTTCAGCGCGCTATGGAGCGGGCTATGCTCTGAGTTTCTTTGAAGGATAAAATCAGGAATGAAATTATCTGGGAGAGAACCGGAGTTACCGACATAGCTTGCAGAGTAAGCAAGCTGAAGTGGCAGTGGGCTGGCCATGTTTGTCGAAGGACCGATGGCCGGTGGAGCAGACGAGTTCTGGAGTGGAGACCGCGTATCGGCAAGCGTAGTGTGGGACGCCCCCCAGCTAGATGGACCGACGACCTCAAAAAGGTGGCTGGGATAGACTGGATGCGAAAGTTGGAGGACAGGGTGTTGTGTGCGCAGCATGGGAGAGGCCTATGTTCAGCAGTGGACTGCGGTAGGCTGAGTTGATTGATGTAATATAAACATTATCAAAAAAAAACATATATTAACCCCCTTACTAATAAACGTTGTATAGCGTCTGTATAGTTACACAACGCTTTGTCTTCTTCTATCGAAAGTCAAATTACTGACGAGTGAAAGAGAAAAATCGGTGTGTAACTATACAGACGCTATACAACGTTTCTTAGTAAGGAGGTTAGTTATTAAGAAAGTGCTCTAATTTAACATATATTTTTTCCAAATCATTAACACTACTCGTTTAGACGTGATCTTCAGTAAAAATCATTAAAACTCGGTTATCGTCGCCTTAAGCGAGTGTCGAGTGTGCAAAATATAAAAATTAACAGGATAAAGATAAGGTAAGCCAAAAATCTATGGTATGTATGTTATGCGGGTAATTAAAAACATATCTTTGAGCCCCTATGGTATGACCGTATGATTATACCAGTAAATTTCTAGTCTTGAGGAGCTCGTGGCTAACTAATAACAGCCACATGGGCCGATCCATGAGGTTAAGCTTCGCTTTCGGTAAGGTCTGTGGATGAGTGGCCATCTTTACATACAGAAACTCCTCCGTGCCTCAGAAAGCACATTCAACTGTTGGTCCCGGCTGTCGTTTGTGGATCATTGGCAGTCGTTACGTTACCATTAAGATTTTCTTAGTAACGACCTGGACTTTGGAAGTTGGCGGTGTGATTTCTTGCCTCGGAAAAAAGAAAAGAAAGAAAGAAAAATTGTTTATTCTGCACAAACAAGACGCACATTACATGAAAAATAGACAAAATACACATACTAATACAAAGTAACCAAAAGCCTCGTATTCAAAACCTTAATTGTAAAGCGCTGGGCACACAGAAAAGACGAAAGACAAGGACGGGGCGCGGACAGGGCGCAGACGGGGCGCCGCCGTCGCGACTTTTAAAAACATATAGAGAAGACGAGACACGGGCGTGACGCTGGTCGCCGCATCTAGATGACGGTTTTCAACCAACTTCATTCATCCGTCCGATTTTGACACGATAACATGTCTTCTAAATTAGAAAATTAATAAATAAAAATAAATTAATTAATAAATAATAAATTAATTAATAAATAATAAATTAATTAATAAATTAATTAATAAATTAATTAATAAATTAATTAATAAATTAATTAATTAATTCTTTTAGAACTAGGTATTTAGCGAATTAGCCCTTTTTCAAGCTGTTGGGCATTGCACGAATTGGGCATTTAACGACTAAGCCCTTCCGAAGATGAATAATATTATATTATACGATGATGATGACATAATATACGATGATCTTTCCGTCTCTAAACACGTCGCAACCACTCAATGATGCAGATACCTAGTTGTGTTGTGTGTGACAGCGACGCGCGGCACCCGCGCCCTACCCCGCCTGCACCCCCGTTCTCGCCTGCCCCTCGTCCGCTCGCGCCCGTGCCCCGTCCTTTCTGTATGTTTTTACAATAGGGCGCAGACGAGTAAGCGTCGTGTCCGCACCCTGTCTTTTCTATATGTTTTGCGTTGCGACGTTTCTATACATTTTGTATAAAAGGGACGCGTTGGCAGAAGAGACATATGTCCGCGCCCCGTCCTCGTCTTACGTCTTTTCTGTGTGTCCAGCGCTTAACAATAAAAATAAAAAGTTTGACTGAAACCACTCGCCAGTCGCTATTGGTCCTGCGCCTGATTTCTCTCCAGTTGTGTCGGATTGCGTGCCGTCCCATCGGACTGTTAAAGAGTGAGGGTAGAGAGATTGCATCTGTGTCTGCGCTAGCGTTGTAAATGCAGAAAAAAAAAAAACGTTTTTTAAGAAGAAAAAAAAAGTAATTGTTTTTTTTTCGCATGTTACATAGAAAAATTAACAGAGAGAATCCTTTGGAAAGAAACAGGATTCTTTCGAATTTTTCGCTTGATTTTTTAAAAAGTTGAAAAAAAAAAAAAACATTTTTTTTCTTCTACAGTAGGGAAAGTCGATGATAAATCGTTTGAAAAAAAAAAATGCGTGAGAGAATCTACGCGACCGTTCTGAAGGGTTAAAAAAAAACAATGTCACGTAACGCGTAGTTCAAACCCCTCCCGCCTCTGTAACGCATCGTTACGTTTTACAAGACCCCCCTCCCCCCAAATTCGTTACGAAATACTTGAACGCTCCCTTAAGCAGATAATCTTCTATGCTTCACTAATTAGATAATAGGATAAAATACCAAGGACATCGAGATAAAATTGTGATAGTGATAATATATCTTGCCAAATAGATCAATGGGTGGTTTGGATGTGTGCAAAATGATAAGCCGAATCTAAAGATTCGGTAATGAAAAATAAAACATTGATTCAGCGGGTTAAAGATAGAACAAAAGTATGGAGGTCAGATAGGAGTCGATCCATGTAAAATACTGGTGATAAGCTGCCTCGGTAAGGCAGGAAGCCGACTAATACAGGAAAAGTTTTTAATCAGTGCGCAAATTTTGACAAATTTAACTTAAACGTGTTTTAATATACACCTATTTCTTATTTTGATATGTCTTAGTACAAAAAAATGAAGTTGTCGTTAACGTAAGATGTTCATTTTGAAACTGGTATAATGGATACTCGTCGCACAACGCCCCGACGCGGCGCGGTATGTGAAGCGGAACGCAGTAGTAGGTACTTACCTATCAGCTTTGCGCTCGCTCATTGATATTATTAAGAATAGATTGTATCCATATTTTGCTGATTTCAAGTAGGACCAAAAAAAAAGGATTGAACAAAAAATGGACATGTTTTCTGTTACCTGATACTGAACAAACAAAAAAAAAATTGCGCACTGGAACTTATCCTGTATAGTTGGGGAGAGGCGACGCAGATAAGGTACATTTGTTGATGGCAACATTTATAAAGATGACTATACATTTTTGCTTAATATTCTACACACACTTTCCTTGATAAATCCTTTACCGTCTAGGCCACTCGTTTGTGGATGCATTCCATTGCCAGTTCGAATAAAACGTGCGCAATCGTTGCTTGTTAAAAGACTCGTGAAGGAACATTACTTATCCTTGATTGGTTAGCTTGCGTGTTCTGTACTGAGCTAACGCAACGCGTCCAGCCTAACCTTGGCCATATCATAAAATTGCCAATTCTACGATATAGCCACAACATAATTTTTTGTTACTTATAGATTTTGAATATTATATTAATTGGATATTATTTCAAATTTGCATTATATAAACTGTTCATTATATGTAATGAAATTAGGTAAAACAAAATTATATCAATAATTCACTATATCATTTGATCGTTATATAATATAAAATAAAAATGAAATTAGGTCTTATGATCATTAGAACTTTTGTTATTATATCAAACGTTACACACCCCAACAAAATATAGAATTGAAATGTGTTAGATAGAACAAGACGTAAATAATAGAACCACCCCTTTTCGTCCTATGGGTGTCGTAAAAGGCGACTAAGGGACTTACTAGAGAATGGTCAGCAGCGTTCTCTATGCATTTTAACACCATACTGCGATCGCCAACCCGCCTGCCAAGCGTGGCGATTATGGCTAACATCCCCCAATTGGGGGAGGCCTATGTTCAGCAGTGGACGTCTTTCGACTAAAATGATGATGATGATGAGATAGAACAACGAAATCTTGAAGGTTTGTTTTTAGTAAATGTGTTATGTTTTTTAATAAGTCATAGAACAGAAGTTGTTGTTTGTCAAATAACTTCTCCCGCTCTGGGCGGAGCGGGAGGGCGTGTCAGACTTTTACTGGCTAAAACCCACCCGTGTTCCTTCAGTTGCCTGTGTGCCAGGGCCACGGTATCCCTTTCGGACAAACCCGCAACCCTGGCAGGCACCGGTCCTGGCGGACCCCGTCAGTGCGTGCTGACATCTCTTTGAGGCGCGCGTGGAACACTACACCTCGTCGACCCGGGCCTGGTCCTTACCGGACGGCGAGCAGCCGAGCTCGCCGTCCGCAAGCCCGCACCTACGGTGGCCGGGAAACGACTACCGATTCCCGCCGCCCAGGGCGTCTACTGCGGCGACTAGGGGCGTGAGGGCGCACAGGCTGCCGCTCTCTCACGCGTTCCGCCTCCTCCTTCGCGAGCATTACTGCTTCGCAAAAGGAGGTTACCAGTGCCGGATTAAGCAAGCGCGGGGTCCGTAGCAAATTCTACCGAGGGGCCCTTGATCTGCTATAAGTTCTCAAGTATAAACGGGTAAAAAAAAAAAAACAAGATAATGCCAAAATAAAGACCCTGTAAAAATGTCAGCCCTTAATATTGATATTTAGAAGTCACAAATCGACATTTCCCATGTTCTATTTAAATAAAATGAGAAAAGGTATGTATTTTTCGCCAACGAAAAAGTCGGTTACCGATTGTCTGACGTGGATTGTCTTAGTCGGAAAGGGTGTTACGTTTCACGTTTTGTGACATCAAGTAAATTCAATATTCCACGTTTTGAAGTTTCACTAAAGAAATTACGTTTAGGCGGAGGTGGCCAGGGCCTCGTCTGCTATTACAATAGTGTCAGAATAGTCTCGCCATTGTGAGTATTTGACAGTGTTTGTATGGCAAATCTGTCAAAATCTCACAATGAAGGGACCATTCTGACACTATTGTAATAGCAGACTTGAGGCCCTGGGCTTCAAGTCTGCTATTACAATAGTGTCAGAATGGTCCCTTCATTGTGAGTATTTGACAGTGTTTGTATGGCAAATCTGTCAAAATCTTGAGGACTTGAGGCCCTGGTTTGGATACGCGGAGCCCGTGCTACTCTTGCTACGTGGTTAATCCGGCACTGGAGGTGACTGCCTCCCATGCACTCTCGCTCCGGCAGGACGCGAGAAATCGCCGCAATACAGCCTTGCAAGGTTGTTAATGTTTTTCGAGTAACCGTGTTTATAAATAAATACAATGAGACAGGTAAGACTTGGCAATTGGATTAAGATTATGTCCAACAAAAACATTATGTTATAGGCAATCTAAGTGTGTGTGTATGTGTTATTTGTTCATGTATATCTGTTAGGAGGAAACTGTTTGTAAAACTGTGCACCTAGCGTGCTAAAATAAATTACTTACAATACATGTTTAACAAGTCTCGCTTAGAATATAGAACAATATACATATAACCTTATTTGTTATATGCCAAGGATTAATAATAACATAACCTCACGCTGTATTCCCCAAAAGGTTAAGCAGAGGTGTACTTATACAACATGTATAAGAATTAACACACACCACCAAACACCTTAATTAGAATATTATGTTATAATCATAATACACACACTGAATTTTTATTATTATGAATAAACCATTGTTTATTTATTAAATTAGTTATACTGATTGTGGGAAAAATTGTGGTCACATTACAAACGTTCAGTGCTCTGTGTGACGCAACCGAAGTGAACCTAAATATACCGGATGACTTTTTTTACCGTCTCGAAAAAAATTGGGTATACTAGGTGAACGGAGTAGAAGCCTATGGCATAGCAATTTTTTTTTTTTTTCAGAAATTATACTAAAATAAAAGAAAAAAATATTGAAATTTGGGTGCGTATGATTTAAGTTTAAATATTATTTATAGTATTTATTTATTGAATTATGTTTTTTGTTAAATTTCTGTGTTTATTGTTATAGTATGATAAGTTTACTTCAAATGTGTGGTATTTATCCATAGATTAATTTCTTTCTAGGTTAAAGAAAAAATAATAAAAACTATGCCATAGGCTTCTACTCCGTTCACCTAGTATACCCAAATTTTTACGAGACGGTAAAAAATGTCATCCGGTATTAATAACTAGCTGACCCGACAGACTTCGTTCTGTCAAAAGCTATAGTATAAACTCCACTACTCTACCCTACCCTACCTACCTACCTACCTACCCTACCTACCTAACCTACCTACCTACCCTACCCTACGCTACCCTACCTACCTACCTACCCTACCCTACCTACCTACCCTACCCTACCTACCTACCTACCCTACCCTACCTACCTACCTTACCCTACCCTACCTACCTACCTACCCTACCCTATCTACCTACCTACCCTACCCTACTCTACCCAATTTTTCCGTAAAAACCATTAAAAAAAAAAGAAAACGTAAAAACCATCCTTGGACTTCAACGAACATTAAAAAAAAAGAATTGGTTAAATTGGTCCAGGCGTTGTTGAGTTTTGCGCTTACCAACACATTTTGCGATTCATTTTTATATTATAGATAATAACTTTTTGATAAGAATAAGAATCAGTATCTTATTACTTTTAAATGTTTAGTGGTTTCAAAGCTACGTCGCGCGTCGTCGCGTTTAAATAGTGGTTACACTTTTTTTGACACATTTTAATGAGGTTTGTTTCTCTAGTTATTTAACTCAATGTGTTTAGTACAGTCAGATAAAAAGTGGGTAGGTGCCGTATGTGGAATACCAAAGGTGCCGTTTAAGCTGGTGCCCAATTTGGAATACGTCAATATGGTGACAGTCCCATAAATTGACTGTACAGTGGAAGGGTGACGATAATTTACGTAGTTTTAGTTATTTTTGAAATAAAATATTACGTAGCAATATCAAGAATGACAAAAATCGTTTCAGTAAATGATTCCGAACAAATAACTTACATAATTCAGTGCACTACCACATTTTGCCAGTTTTAAGGGGGAAATCCTAAGGTTGCCCGCGAAATTCAAGTTTTCTTACGACTTTTAGGGTTCCGTACCTAAAGGGTAAAACAGGACCCTATTACTAAGACTCCGCTGTCCGTCTGTCTGTCTGTCCGTCTGTCACCAGGCTGTATCTCATGAACCGTGATAGTTAGACAGTTGAAATTTTCACAGATGATGTATTTCTGTTGCCGCTATAATACCAAATACACAAAAACAGAATAAAATAAATATTTAAGGGGGCTCTCATACAACAAACGTGATTTTTTTTCATGTTTTTCCTCGATAATGATAACGGCAACAAGAATATTTAGTTATAATATTCACTTTAAAAATAAATAATTAAATTAAAATAAAATTAATATTTAAGTGGGGCTCCCATACAACAGACATGATTTTTTATAGATAACTAGCTTATGCCCGCGGCCCCGCCCGCGTGGATGTCGGTTATCGCGTAAAAAAGTAGCCTATGTCCTTCTCCATATCCCAGGCTATATCTCAGCCAAATTTCATGACGATCGGTTCAGCGGTTTAGGCGTGAAAACGTAACATACAGACAGAGTTACTTTCACATTTGTAATATTAGTATGGATAGTATGGATGGTACGGAACCCTTTGTGCGCGACTCCGACTCGCACTTAGCCGGTTTTTTTTTTTTTAGAATAGACAGATTCCCTTACATGATGGTAAATTGGTAACCCTAGCTGCACCCGGTTGGACTGAAAGCTGACCCCAGCATAGTTGGGAAAAGGGAATTTAGATGATGGCAACTCTATAGTGTAAATAGTGGAAGGAAGTTTCCTTCCTATTCCTATCATCGTTATATCCCGACTGTCAAGCATGATATTTATTATCTGTTACAATAATAACGGTTCGGACTGCCCTAAGTTATCATTCCAGTTGAACCATAATATTGGCTTATCTCAGTAATGTGCAGAGTTCAGATAACAGTAGATGAGTTTTAATATAGACTATACTCTATTTTCTATAGCATTAAACAAATAACGACAGTTATTGTGTAATATTGTTGAAATTACTGCACTTTAGAGTTATTTTTTTAATGTAAATGGTAAATAGATTACAGTGCTTTGTATTTGTCGTGAAATAACGGAGTTTATTAAACGTTTACATCGAAATAACGAAAGGGTGAGAACAGTTATTTGTCTAATGTTATATAATAAATGGAGTATAGCTGGCTGGACGCGTGACTTTTTTAACAAACTTCCGACTTCACAAAAACGAGGAGGTACTAAATTCGTTTTTTTTTTTTAATGTTTGTTACCTCAGAACTGCGTTGTTTATAAACCGATTTTGCAAAATCTTTTTTTATTTGAATGAATATACTTCCAGATTGGTCCAATTTTTAGGGTTCCGTAGCTAAATGGCAAAAAACGGAATCCTTATGGATTCGTCATGTCTGTCTGTCCGTCCGTATGTCACAGCCACTTTTTTCCGAAACTATAAGAACTATACTGTTGAAACTTGGTAAGTAGATGTATTCTGTGAACCGCATTAAGATTTTCACTCAAAAATAGAAAAAAAAAAACAAGAAATTTTGGGGGTTCCCCATACTTAGAACTGAAATTCACATTTTTTTTTCCATCAAACCCATACGTGTTGGGTATCTGTGGATAGGTCTTCAAAAATGATATTGATGTTTCTAATATAATTTTTTTCTAAACTCAATAGTTTGCGCGAGAGACACTTCCAAAGTGGTAAAATGTGTGTGCCCCCCCTGTAACTTCTAAAATAAGAGAATGATAAAACTAAAAAAAAATATATGATGTACATTACCATGTAAACTTCCACCGAAAATTGGTTTGAACGAGATCTAGTTGGTAGTTTTTTTTAATACGTCAGAAATAAAACATCGATCAAAGTTACAACGAACTAGAAGAACTTTTATATTATGTTACTTGCTGCTACGGAACCCTTTATGGGCGAGTCCGTCTCGCACTTAGCCGCTTTTTTTAATCAAAATCCAGTTCTCGTGATAGGATCCATCAGGAATTGAGGGAATTCTTAAATTTTTTTTAAATTTATATAGCGATTTTTGTATTTTCATGTGGAACTGATGAAGAAGACCACAGATGGCCACCGGAACTCCTGAATGATAAGTATTTCACGTAATTAAGCGCCTATACGAAGCTTTAAATCAATGGTACCATCAAACTGGGCCTCAAGTCTGCTATTACAATAGTGTCAGAATGGTCTATCATTGATTTCATAATTGTTGATTTTGACAAGTTTGGTAATCTAGTAATATAATCTACTAATATAATGGCGTCATTATGACTTTCCAATGGTCAGCCACTGACACTCCATTGAAAGAATTGGTAATCTCGTACAAAATGACAAATGAAACTTCCTACTAAACTTCCAACTTCCTACTACTTCTGATTGCTTAGAACACTTGTAAATAACTAGCTTCT
The DNA here is from genome assembly GCA_947523025.1 of Dryobota labecula. Classification (NCBI taxonomy): domain Eukaryota; kingdom Metazoa; phylum Arthropoda; class Insecta; order Lepidoptera; family Noctuidae; genus Dryobota; species Dryobota labecula. The sequence continues at coordinate 6,911,431 of OX383314.1, forward strand.
GCCCGCGACTTCGTCCGCGTTAAATTTCTTGTTCCCCCGACCCACCCCGTCGCAACACATTGCCTGCCCGTGATTTTACTTCAATTTCGCATAAACTTTCATTTAAAAAAAATTGTGTCCTAGTTAATAGGAATGTTATTCTTCCTCAAGAATTCGGCTGTAAAATGCAAAAAGATTTTTTCAAATCCAACTCGCAGTTCCAGAGATTAGCGCGTTCATAAAACAAAAAACCGGCCAAGTGCGAGTCGGACTCGCGCACGAAGGGTTCCGTACCATCCATACAAATCCTTACTAATATTATAAATGTGAAAGTAACTGTCTGTCTGTCTGTCTATCTATATGTTACGTTTTCACGCCTAAACCGCTGAACCGATCGACATGAAATTTGGCAGGAATATAGCCTGGGATATAGAGGACATAGGCTACTGTTTTACGCGATAACCGAGATCCACGCGGGCGGAGCAAAAAAACGGCAAAAAAATCATGTCCGTTGTATGGGCCCCCCTTAAATATTATTTTTTCTGTTTTTTAGTATTTGTTGTTATAGCGGCAACAGAAATACATCATCTGTGTAAATTTCAACTGTCTAACTATCACGGTTCATGAGATACAGCCTGGTGACAGACGGACAGACAGACTGACAGACAGACAGACAGACAGACAGACGGACAGCGGAGTTTTAGTAATAGGGTCCCATTTTACCCTTTGGGTACGGAACCCTAAAAACTAACTCTTCAGCTTTAGAATAGACTACCTCGCAGAGTTGATCATTATTTTGCTGCGGAGTTATTATAAAACAGTTATATCTCCTAAGATATTCATTGAAATTAAATGATGTATGGGCAACTTTGTTCAAAATTAAATACTTGTGATGAATAACGTATTTATTTGGATAAGGATTAATACCATGTTTATGAAAACTCCTTCGCAAATAATGTATTAATTTCGAACAAATTTGATTACCATAAAAAAGGTTATAGTGAGTCAATCTTAAAAGATAGACATATGCTGTCGCGGATTTTTTTTTAGAACATTTAAAGGGGAACAATTCCATCATACATGATATTTGCGTAACTTAAACCGTTTACGCAGCGCACGCAACGGAAGCTCTCAAAAGGAATACTTTTTCCCGTTTTTGCAACATTTTTCATTTATGCTCTGCTCCTATTAGGCGTAGCGTGATGTTATATAGCCTATAATATTCCCCAATAAATGGACTATCCAACACAAAAAGAATTTTTCAATTCCAACCAGTAGTTCCTGAGATTAGCGCGTTCAAACAAATAAACAAACAAACAAACTCTTCAGCTTTATATATTAGTATAGATATGTAAAAATATATATAAATGAAATCTGGCATTAATAAATGTTCATAATGCCATTAAAATACAATCCTATTACGAGACCATTGACCGACCAATGATCGACCATTATGAATTTAGCAGATTACGAACTTTAAACAAAATGACAATGGGATCGTGTTGGAATGACGAATTTATAAAAATAGCAGACTTGGGCCCCTGATCTGATGATGAAGCTGAACGGTAGGACCAGACCAAGTTTTTTTTTGTTAAAAGTACCAAGTAATCAGTAAAAAGTTGTTATTTTGACATTAGAAACGGACATTTCAATTTTATTTATTTGTCTAAAGTAGTGCTTTTCAACCTTTTTCATGGCGCGGCCCCCATAATATAGAAAAATATTTCGCGACACCCTACCTTGAAATTGTCACGTCTCAAGTCTGTCACTGGTTAAACAGAATACCCACAATTAACTACAGAAGCTTTGAAATGTTTCATTCCATTTGGAACCTCCTACTTGTGCGATTTAACGTGATTTGTAGGTATTTGTTTATTCGTGTAAAACTATGAACAGAAGTCATCTATAGCGACTGCTCGAATGCGGGTTGCCCAGCACCCAGCATATATGTCAAAAAATAATTCGTTCGTGTGCCTACAACCCGCATTCGAGCAGTCGCTATAGATGACTTCTGTTCATGCCCAGGACCCGACTAGCGACACCAAATCTAAGTATGTAAATTTGCTAAACAATTGATGGCTTACAAGAAAAAAATACTTTTCAACTGGGCAGCAAATGCGTTTAACTTTTTCTTAATAAATATAACATTTAGAACTAGTAATTATGGTTTTATATTTATGAGCTTTAACGGCGACCCCCTTTAAGAGGCTAACTGCTGAATACTCAAACGCAATTCAATTTTAAGTTGCTGTTAAGTCTAATGCTGTCTCTGTCACTTTAAACTGTTTTGTAGCGACAGAAACACTTATAAGAACGTCTTAAAGTTAAGTGACGTTTGAGTATTTGGGCATTAGCGACCCACACGTTGAAAAACACTGGTCTAAAGAGACAGAAACGTGAGACTGGAAGTCGACAGATATTTTTGTTGGGCAAAGAATAGATAACTTTTTTTAGTTTTTAATTTCGAACCTTATTTTGACTAAGGTAAAGTTTTTTTTTATTAATTAAACTCGTTTTTTATGGATGAGTTTGTATGTTGTTTACGCAGTGGCGTAGCGGGGGGCAAAGGGGCCACGGCCCCGGGCGGCGCAGATATAGGGGGCGGCGGCCGGCGTCAGGTCATCATCAGATCAGATAACTACATTGTCATCAGGACTACATAGGTAGGTACTTATTTAAGAAAAATTTCAAGACAAGTGGAAGTGATCTGAGCGTGCTTATACGCGTTATACGCGTACCGAATTGGCGTGAGCGCGATAACGAAGTCCCGTGAATCGTCATAGATGACGTCATGACATGCGCCATCTTGCGATAATGCCAACATAGGTATCCTTTATTAATATCACCGTGAGCGCTGTCAAACAGCTCTCAGCTGTCATAATCGTGATTTTCGAAATCGGAACGCAAATTATCGATGTGAGTGCTATGAGCGATAACGGCTTATATCGGAACGTGCCGATTCCCTTGTTATAAACTAAACTAAATTTAAGTTCAGTGCTTCTTTTTCTTTCTATTTCATTAAGAAAAGGACAGAAGATACAATTTAGTTTAGTCCTGTCAAATTAATCAGCGCCTGTCACCACTCCATACAAGTTTAGATGTGATTAAAAACTTGCCTACTAAAATTACGTCAATTTACGTCAAGCGCTGATTAATTTGACAGGACTAAACTAAAATTTATCCTTTGTCCTTTTCTTAATGAAATAGAAAGAAAAAGATGCACTGAACTTAAATTTAGTTTAGTTTGTGAACAAGGGAATCGGCACCATTGTATGTTATTTCATTCATGAACGCTACGCCAGAAATTAAGCGACACCTGCTGCCATTCTTCTTTACAAATGGATGCAACAAAAAGGGTAACACAAAAAAGTGGTAAAGGCTGGCTGTTATGGCAGCCTCCAAAACTCCTTTTCTAAATTTTTACGACAAAAGAGCAGATTTTCGGTATAATTTCATTTGTATGAACGACGGGTTTTGTGGGAACTGGCAGATAGGCTTCACTTTTTGATCAGTTTTGTCTCACTCTCGGCATTTTTCAATTGAAATGAAACGTCTGAACACAAAATTAACTTGAACTGAAGAATTAATTCGGTTATTTATTTATCTAGCGATGTTGGATTTTCACATCTTTCACTCGCCTAGCGAAAGATCGAAAAAACAACAGACTTCCAAAAATGTGAAAAATAACTTTTCACTTCTCATGCTCTAAAAGCACGTGACCACTTTAGTCTCTTAGGGAGTGAATAATTATTAGTTTTTTAATTTCCTTCACGTGACATAGACAAACTCAAACAGCCAGTAAATATACTATTATCTGTGGAGTGTGGACCATCTACATTGCGAAAATGTTGAGAGTTTTAGTTCCATAGTTTTTCCGCAAAGAAGGTGGCGCTATGTGTTTTAAATAGAAGAACAAATTGACCGCGAAAATTTCAGAATTTTTGTCGAGTGTAAATTTGTTCGGTTTTAAATAAATTTATTAAGAATGTCCAGTGACAGTGAAGAGTTTGAAGTCGAGCAAAGAGCATAAATAGATAATCTTGTGCCGCCAAAATCGCGGAAGATTTACCTAAAAACTTACGAAAGTTTTATGGACTGGAGGAATAATATTTATCTAATGTTTTTGGATATTTTTCTCGCACTCAAAGTGAAAAGTATAGTTTGCACCTCGAGACTAAACGCCAACTTAATATACCCTCGGTTTCATTGACTCCCTCGCACGCTCGGGAGTCAAACCACCTCTGGTATATTATGGCTTCGTTTAGTCCCTCGATATAAAATATACTATTAATTTCGGGAGTCGGTGCATCTTGTATTTTAGTTTTTTGCCAACGACTTACGAAAATAAAGCTATTTTTTTTTTGCAATTGTAGTGTTTATTTTGGAGTTGTATTGATGCAAATTGCAAATTACAAAAATCGTAAGAAAATTTTATTTTCGCGGGCTACCCTGACAATTTGGCCTTAGGATCAATTCTTTCGCGATACGGACCAACGCAGTCATCAAACTATTTTTCAAAAATAGGTTCTTATTCTCCAGAAAAAAAAAAAAATATATACCGTGTGCAAATTCAGCAGCCTCAGCCAGTAAGATACTCGTATAAATCAATACGGAATGATAACGATCCATTGTTTGCCCTGAATTTAAATAGGCAATGCAGTTGGGATTTCTCGCACGCTGTGGCATTCGGCCAAGAATGCGTTGTAAGGAAAGAAACTATTTACTAAAGACATCAATTACTTAGTTAATGTCGCTGCAACTTGCGTATAGCCGGTCAACCAATATTTTGTAACAAAATTTTGATTTAAGGCGCAGATATATGCCAGTGACCTTGAGTGGTTAACTTGTGTGTTGTGTAACTGAGCTCACGCAACGCGTCGTACGTCCAGCCAGTAATAGGACTCGCCCATCCAGGAGCGCTGTTCCAAATAAGACGCATTATTAATATTATATATTATACATAAAAAAATGGTATTTTAATAAAACACGTATACTAAAAGATGAATAATTAAATTATCTTTAAAAAGGTGAAGGTTTCAGAAAAATACGCTTGATAGATTTTGCGTAATTCTCAGTTTTTGATTAAATAGGTATAAATAATGTATAATCGAATTATTGGTAAAAAAATTGGTTGTCTGTAAAGTTGGTTTACGGACGATAGTTTAACGTGACAACGTCATAACAAAACAATGATGCGGCGCAAGCGTACAATGAGCGTAACGGGACAATGAGCGTAACGGGACAATGAGTGTAACGGGACATTGAGTCATCCTTTTTCGTGCATGCAGCCGGCGTTCATCAATTTATTAGACGTTGTCACGTCAAAAATAAGCTATAGACTTGTATATTTACTTTCTTGGCGACTCAAAAAGCATGTAATTATAACATAAACTATTGTTCCTATAATTTTAAAATTTATTATTTCCCTAGAATAAAGAAATTCACTATTATAATAGGCGTGTTTTGAGTCTAAAATTCATAAAAAAAAATTAAGTGGCTGCAGGATAGGCAACAGAAACGGAAATGTAAAAAAAATAAAAATAAAAAAAATCGTGTAAGAAGCATTGGACGTTTATTCGGTGGAGCCATTGATATGTTATCACTGGCAACACGCACTGGTCAAAGGCTTTCGTCTTGAGACACTGCGGTATGTGGGAGGATATTTCCCCCTTATATAGCGGGTAAGTATTTATTTTTAGGAACAATAGGAGTGCCTTGTTTGTCTTAATTCGCAGAACTGAGCTCAAGTATTGCGGAGGATTTGTGGAGGTGACCGCTTATTAAACACCGAAACTTCAGACCTCCGAGAACACATTTAAGACTATACCGGTTGTCATACGAACATTTATTTATTATGCCTATAGCTAGGGTTGCCATACGTTCCGTATTTATGGGACTGTCACCATATTGACGTATTCCAAATTGGGCACCAGCTTAAACGGCACCTTTGGTATTCCACATACGGCACCTTTGGTATTCCACATACGGCACCTTTGGTATTCCACATACGGCACCTACCCACTTTTTATCTGACTGTACTAAACACATTGAGTTAAATAACTAGAGAAGCAAACCTCATTAAAATGTGTCAAAAAAGTGTAACCACTATACATATAAACGCGACGACGTATGTAGCTTTGAAACCACTAAACACTTAAAAGTAATAAGATACTGATTCTTATTAAAAAGTAATTAAGTTAATATTATTAATATATTTAGGTTCCCCTCGGTTGGCGTCACACAGAGCACTGAACTGACGTTAGCTATGCATATGGCTGTGGCCATATGGCCAGTGTCAACACCTTAGCGCGGTAATTACTAAACTGTGTAACATAATAAATATCAATGACTAAACAGCTTCAATAATTTGATGGTGTTCGAATTGATAGTGAAAAAAATATTGAAATTAAAATGTGTCAATCAGTCGGAGTCGCCAGCAAGTCGTGTAATTGCCTAGCACACATAAAATGACATTTACTGATCCTGATGTCTTCCATTTTGACAGATCAGGGCCTCAAGTCTGCTATTACAATAGTGTCAGAATGGTCTCGCCATTGTGAATATTTGACAGTGTTTGTATGGCAAATCTGTCAAAAACTCACAATGAAGAGACCATTCTGACACTATTGTAATAGCAGACTAGAGGCCCTGCTACGTTCATTGCAATAGTTTACGTTCAACAACGAACGAACGTAGACGAATTTTTCAAACCTAAGCTATGAAGCAATTAGGAATATTTTCACAGCCTTTAGATTGTGATTGAAAGAATGTTACACAAGTACGGGCATAAGCATATGTGTCATTATAATTTATGTATTACAAATTACACAAGAATGCAATTTATAGCATTAAATACGAGATAATAATCAATAAATCTTTAGATTATTGCAGTGCACGGCAAAATCCACAGATGATAAAAAAATTACAGCTGATATTGACAGTTGCTAGATGGTGATATTAAAAAAATAAAGGTTCTGCAAAGGAGATTGTTCTGCAGCCATACATCGTTCGCCCCAGAACCAACAGCAAAGGAAAATTACTTTGTGTGTGTTCTAAATTACAAGTATATGCCCATGAAGACAAAGTTTAATGACAGACAACTTGCAGAAACGATTTATTTCAAAAGAAAACAAATATTTTGAGGTTATATTTAGTAAGAAACAATCCTTTCAATACTTCAAAGTCAAAGTCAAAGTCAAATCATTTATTTCAAATAGGCACGAAGATGCACTTTTGAACGTCAAAAAAAACTTCGAAAGAAAAGAACTTCGAAATACATGCTAATAAATGCATGTCACTGTTATTTCTATTGCCTGTATGTGGTTAGTTAAGCTAACAACGAGACCCTCAGACGTGTGGGTCGGGGATTTCCATGGTGAAGTGGTAGAGGGGCCCGATTGTATCACAACTACCAGATATTAGGGTCAACTGGGCCCTCGTTAAAAAGATATTAAGGGTCAAAGTTGGATGGGCAATTTATGTAGGTACTAGAGAAATTCTCACGCGAATCGCTAGCTGGTGGTAGCCTTGTGGTAACGTGCTCGCCTGCGGAATCTATAAGCTCGGGTTCGAGACCCGACAACTTTTTTTATATTTTTTTTTATTTCACATTATTGTGTACACTTGATATTTTTCTGAACGTTCGTGATTTTTGACGCGTACAAGTGCAATTCTGTCGACGGATTGCTCGAAAGTGACGCGTCCGTTATACCTGAACTCCCCTCCATGAACCTTTGTCAGACCCTTTTCGGTTCCTTACAGTACGGTCAACGAGTGCTGCAGGAGTCCCCTCCGAGAAAGAGCGAAAAAAAAAAAAAACGAGATCGTGGAAAAAATCAAAATAATTTATAATTCTGCGTAAAATTATGAAAAAAAAAAAAAAAAAAATCCTTTTTTTTTTTTAATATTGTGATAATTAAAAAAAAGTTGTCGGGTCTTGAACCCGAGACCATAGATTCCGCAGGCGAGCACGTTACCACGAGGCTACCACCAGCTAGCGATTCGAGTGAGAATTTCTCTAGTACATAAATTACCCATCCAACTAATCTAATTGTCAAAGATGGCGGCATATTTTATGTGATGTCGATAGTCGCTCTTTTAATTGTTCATTATGGAACGCAGAATGTCCGTTTCATACAGATATTCGCAATTAGTCTAATAAAATATATTTATAATTATTATGTAGGTCAGATGTTTGTTGGTCCTGGGGCCATTTCCGACGATGTCCTTTTATACCTTGACCGATAAGAATCCGCAGTGTCAGATAAAACTAAGTTTTTTTTTTTTTAATTTATGCTTTTGTTATAATTAAGTAAGAGCTCGAAAGTAAGATTATGTATAGGTTAATGCTGTTATACGGTTTTCTATGCTTATCAAAATCAGATACGAGCTATCAATTTCCGAATGAAAGTTATCTACATACTTAAATTAGTCATCATCAGCGTTCTTAATTTTAGACTAAGATTCAAGTGACGTAACATTTTTCCCCGTCGCTACGAACACAAACAGTTACAGGAGTTTCGTAGGGACACTGTTCAAAACTTATACATATAGTGAACGATGGGTTTTCCAAAACAACACAAAGTTGGAGCACGTACTTATACAATGTTATATGTATACGCTAAACAGGTAGAATTGTATTATGTTAGTGTGTGTGACTGACCTCTGCTGTCGGTCATTTGATGTAAATGTAAGTACCAAGTACAGTAAGTTTCTGTCAACTCTTTTCTTCTCAGCTAGGAATAACATGGCAACACCGTAATAGAACTGTCTTTTGACAGTAGCTGTCAGTGTCATTAAAACGCGGGAAAGTAGTTGACGTTTGGCAAAGCGCGGGGAAACAGATGTATGTAAAATATTGCCGCCAAGTTATTGTGTATTCTGACTTACTTAATATTCCACCATTTACAAGGATGTATTTAGATGAGGGACAAGAATATGACTCAAAGATGAACCTTTGACTTTCCTTAACACAAGGGGACAATTTGCATTCTTTAAGAAAAATTTTGTCTCTGGCTCAGGGCAGAATTAATGCGACGCTTACAAAGTAAATTCAAAGTGCGGTTTGTAAATAGTGTTGCCAGGCGCAAAGATGAAGCCGGACACAGTCAGGATTTTGGTTGCGTGTGCGGCCGAATTAGACGGTGTCCGGCCGTCCGGAAAAAAAAAATAGTCAAGCTAACAAAAGCCCAAGCCGGACACAGTCAGGATTTTGGTTGCGTGTGCGGCCGAATTAGACGGTGTCCGGCCGTCCGGAAAAAAAAAAATAGTCAAGCTAACAAAAGCCTGACGGCTTTTGTTAGCTTGACTATTTTTTTTTCTACATTTGTCATGTGAATGACAGTGCAAGGGCGTAGCGAGGTACGGGCAGGGGGAGGCAGCTGCCCCCGCTAGAAGATGCAGGAATACTCACAATCCGTAAAGTAATATTACATAGGTAGCCTATTAATAAACAAAAACAAAGTTGTAACTACAAGTAACATAGAGAGGTCCTTTTCTACACTGCGTCGTGTTAAAACATGGCTGAGATCAACGATGACTGAAAACCGATTGAATGGCCTATGCATGCTCAGTGTACACCGAACCATGGTACAAAAAAACTAAGGATACATTGAATCTGAGGTGTTAAAACGGTTTTGTGAAGAACCTCGTCGACTACTTTTTTTCATTTTTAACGTAACCTGCCCTGTTGCTCATCCAGCATTAACCTTAGATATATTCTTGGTTTGTTTACGCCCCCCCCCCCTTAACAAAATCCTAGCTACGCCCTTGGTCATTAGTATGTGTTGGTTTCCGCTCCGCCCGCCTCAGCTTGTATCGCTAGCGCAAGCGAGCGGACTAGCATTGCTTTTACATTGCAATAGCAGTTACTGCTAACTAGTATTGCAATTATTGTAATTAATATTGTAATGAATATTGAATGATTAATAATAAAGAAGACTGATTAATTCAATTTTATTATTGTTCTAATAGAATTTATGAAGATTTAATGGCAAATGATAAAAAAGATTTGTTTTATTTTTTTAAATAATTGTCGTGTTAAACTAAGACAAAAAAAAAAAAAAATCAAGGCTAAACTGACTGATATGTCCGGCTTTTCGGTTTTTAGACCTGGCAACCCTATCTGTCAATCATGCTCAGTCTCTAAATAATGTATTTCGACTGCAATAACTATGTAACACTTTCGCATAATTCAGAATTAGATAAGGATTTATTTCTTGTTTTTTGTTATTTCAGTTACTCTGTTTAGAATTTGTAAATTGTGTTAAAACTTTTTATTTAATTATGTTGAGAATAAAAGTAAATTTGTTTTTCAGAAAACGCAATTTCGTCTTTATTTCACGAAAGCATACCAATTACTATAATATAACTAGCTGACCCGACAGACTTCGTTCTGTCAAAAGCTATAGTATAAACTCCACTACTCTACCCTATCCTACCCTACCTACCCTACCTACCTACCTACCTACCTACCTACCTACCTACCTACCTACCTACCCTACCCTACCCTACCTACCTACCCTACCCTACCCTACCTACCCTACCCTACCTACCCTACCCTACCCTGCTCTACCTACCTACCTACCCTACCCTACCCTACCTACCTACCTACCCTACCCTACCCTACCCTACCCTACCCTACCCTACCCTATCTACCTACCTACCCTACCCTACCCTACCCTACCCTATCTACCTACCTACCTACCCAAATTTTTCGTAAAAACCATAAAAAAAAAAAAAAAACTAAAAACTATCCTTGGACTTCAACGAACATTAAAAAAAAAGAATTGGTTAAATCGGTTCGTGCGTTCTGGAGTTATAGCGTCAGGAAGGAAAACCCGACTTATTTTTATATAGTAGATTATATATATAATACATTTTCAAAATATGATCAAGAACAATATATAATAGGTAAAATAATATTGTGGGAGACTTGTGCCTAAGCTAGGAGTAAAGCCTGTATTTCAGGACATATTTCCTGTCTCCACCCCTTAGGAAGTAGTTACATTTATTTGTGATTATGCACTTGTACACAAATGTTTCCCTACGTGATCGAATCAGAAATGAAGAGATCCGCAGGAGAACCAAGGTAACCGACATAGCTCGAAGAATTGCCAAACTTAAGTGGCAATGGGCAGGGCACATTGCGCGCAGAACAGATGGCCGTTGGGGTCGAAAGGTTCTGGAGTGGCGACCGCGTACAGGAAGACGTAGCGTTGGAAGGCCTCCCACAAGGTGGACCGATGACCTTATGAAAGCCGCAGGAATCCGCTGCATGCGGGAAGCACAAAACCGGTCGAGGTGGCGGTGCTTGGGGGAGGCCTATGTCCAGCAGTGGACGTCTTTCGGCTGAATTGATGATGACTGTCGGTTACCTTGGTTCTCCTGCTTCTCCTGCGGATCTCTTCATTTCTGATTCGATCACGTAGGGAAACGCCAAGCATAGCCCTCTCCATTGCCCTTTGGTTGACTTTTAGCCTCCTAATAAGGCCCATTGTGAGCGACCACGTTTCAGTGCCATATGCCATCACTGGCAACACGCACTGGTCAAAGACTTTCGTCTTGAGACACTGCGGTACGTGGGACGAGAAGATATTGCGTAGCTTCCCAAACGCTGTCCAGCCGAGTCGGATTCGACGATTGACCTCTTTCTCGAAGTTATACTCGTCCACAACTTCGAGTGTAGCGTCTCCGATATTCATGTGTGGGTGTGTTTACATGTAATTGTTTCTAGTCCAATAATGTTTACGTGACATTAGAGAGTTTCTTTATCTTAATTTGTTATACATCAATGGCTGCTCCTGTCCTGTAATTAATTTCGAGTGGCCGAGATCATAATATCACCATCAGGCAATAAGCTCCCGTTCCGCGGGCGTAAAAATGCAGCGGCGGGATTTTATCGCGCACCGGATTTTCGACTCTCGAATAGAGTGGCACTGACAGATGTTGAGAGTTATAAGGAGGCTACTTTTATTTTAGAAAAAAACACGCGGGCGAAGCCTCAGCTTATAGTAATACAGCTTAAAAAAATACACAGTCCAATGAATTTAAAAACAATACTTAGGAAGACGCAATTGCTTCTGCACTGCGGGCGGTACTAATAAATAAACACCATGTGTTAATTGATAACCCACGCCTCGCCATTTCAAACAGCTACCTGGTAAAACAGTAAAGCGTCTGGCCTTGGCAGCCAATCAGCGCTGAGTACGAACATCATCTCGGATCGACACACTTATCTGTGCGTGTGACCAAATTGGGAACTAAAATATAATTCACTGGATTTGACATCTTGACCAGCAGCGCCACCATTACATGCAAAGAAACGTTTGTCGGTCTAAGCCCAGGGAGCCCGGCAGTGAACGTAAGAGCATTGAGAATCCAATAGAGTGCATCCGAGGGCATCAAAAGAACACTGATTTTCAACTCGTGACGCTAAGCACTGCGTTCAAAAACCAGTGTGCGAAAAAGTTCGCCGGTGCGAACCTGGGCTAAGCCAAGGCGCCGCCATATTTGACAGCAATGAGGTTATATTATACTAGAGGCGCAACATCCTACTAAAAGTTTCCGAAAAACGTAACCACTTACGAGTTAAAGACGTAGCTTTGAAACGGATACATAAATTATGGCAATATGTCAAAATAATCTGTTTGTCTCACTTCTTCTTCCGTCAAACTAATTACGTTGGAACGAGACAAGACATTGTCATCGGAAAATCAGCCAGAGTTGCCAACGATCAACGTAATTACCCCAGAATGAATAAAGATATTTTTTACTGAATCAATTACCTACTACATCCATAAATCTATGAAAGATTGTATTATGGAACTTTGATATTTTTTATCCTTAAGCTATCGCTCACTTGCCGTCAAGTTGAAAACTAAGTCAGATATGCCTGTGGACATATACGACGTAGTAGTGCGTCGTCGCCGTACATTGCTGATCTAGTCCTATATTACATCAATGTTTGACAGTAGGAAATTAATTCAATTGTTTTGTTTAGTAGAAGTTGCCCATTAATTAACGGTCATAAGGTGACCATAATAAAAGTAATTTATGCATTGTCATGCAAATCTTGTTGAATTCGTTCATGGGTTTGGTGGCTAGCCCGACCCACCAAGTCGCGTAGCGTCGCCCGTTTCGTTCTTTGTGTATGGTATCAATAACTAAATAATTAAAAAAACATTTTTTTTTATTATTATCGTTCGAAAAAGTTGGATCGTTCTGAGACTCAGTTTATAATAGAACTAATAATAATTAGTGTCAAAATCATTATTGATTTTGACATTGTTATTATGATTGATTTTTACATAATTATTAATTATTTTGACATTATTAGTAACTAGCTTCTGCCCGCGACTTCGTCCGCGAGAAATTTCTTGTTCCCCGACTCAAGGGCCAGAGTCCACCCGCGATTTTATTTTGTTTTCACTTAGCGTTTTTTTATGACTTTTTTCTCGGCTCCTAAGGGTCATAGCGTGATATTAAATAGCCCTGATATAATATAACATTCCTCAAGAATTGGGCTATCAAATGCAAAAATATATTTTTAAATCCGATTGGTTCCAGTTCCAGAGATTAATTACCCTCTACCCTACATACAAACAAATTTTACCTCCACTTATTGATCGTCGTCAACTATACCCAAAGTCTCAAATTTAATTTATGTAAAAAAAGGGGATAACATAACAAAAAATATCTTCGTAATGGTAATTCACATAAAATTGCGAAAAAAGAGCTTCTATTTTCTTTTAAGTACTGATTTTAAGAAATAATAATTATAAAATAATCATACCGTAATTATTATCAATATATAACAATGCAGGAGATCCAAACATTTTCACATTTTTTTATCTTCAACAACACTAATATTACAACTCTCATAAGTAGATTCATATTGTAAGTAGCATATCTAGCCACATTTTGGATGAAAACGGCTGTAAACTGTTTCGATTGGAAATTGATTTTGGGACGCCTACGTCTAGCACTGGGCTTAAAAGGGCTGATTATGACTATCATATACCGTGTCTCCGACACACTACAAAAAACATTGTTTGGCAACGGTATTTTGTTTGCATAGTTCTTATAATTAATTCACTTTAATTTTATCGATGATTATTTACAAAAACATTTAATGATAAAATGTTTTGCACCACTGTCCTGTCATTTTGACAGTGACATTTCTTGACATTACTTTGTTTACATGAATTATCTGAATTAGAAACTTTGGGTATAGTAGATTACACTACTTTAAAAAAATATTTCCAACGAAATTTACTGTCCTGATCTCCTGCATAAACTGCGCTTCAATGTCCTCTAGAGATCAGTTAGATTTAATCGACCTGTCTCTATTCCTTTTTCGGCAAAACTCATACATGGTGCGAGCGAGTAAGGAGTTTAATATTCTTTATCTACTCTCATATCGTAAAATTCGAATTATAAACTTCAAAACGAGTTTAAATTGACATACTTTTTAAACACAATACCGAAATTTAAAAATGGAATCATATTACAACACTTTTTATCTAACAAAATAGTGATAAAAAAAAAAACCATTACGATACAGGGCAAATCAAAGAAGTTAACCAAGAAGTTTCTATCAATTTTTTTTTCTAATGGAATGTCTAAGTTGGATTTACACGCTGTCCGTCTTCTTTGTGTGGCACCTGGCGGCAGGCCGTCGGCTGTGTGTGGATCCAGCTTTATGGAACGAATACGCTGGGCGCGCCATTTTTATAGCATTACAAAAAAGTTTTGATTCCAATTTTTATTTTTCTGTGGTAGCACATGCGCAGTGATGTGCTGGGGTTTCGCGCCATCCATACGTTTTGTTGTATTGAATTCAAATTTATTTGGTTCAATCCCAATGTATGAGAGTAGATAAAGCAGTGTATGAAACTGCACATAACTAGGTATTAAAACACTCGTGTCACTCGTGTGATACTATTAAAAACCTCGCCTTCGGCTTGGTTTTTAAACACACACTCGTGTTTTAATACCCCTCATTATGCAACAGTTTCAAAAACTACTATTAAAGTATTCCGTAAAGAGTTCTCATTTGACCCATTTACCACCAAAACCTATTCTGCACGCACCCATCTGAACGCTGACTTCTGTAGAAGTGCATAGTGCTGATGATGATGGGGCTCCCTTCTCCGCACTTAGACTCTCATTTGGTCCGTTGTGCGTGGGGATTCTGGCTAACAAAGCCAGCCTAGCTCCGCCCAAAAGCACAGAAGCTTCCTGGGAGCTTCACAGGCTTCACGGAGTGACCTCACTGTTCCGAGGATTTCTTTACGTTGTGGAGCCACGGCCTCGCATTCCAGGATGACGTGGGCGGCTGATTCCTCGGCGTCAAGACAGCCCCTGCAAAGGGGGCTGTCTGTGACACCTATGTTAAAAAGATGTTTGTTAAGGAGATTATGGCCCGTAATTGTACCTATTATTATTCTAAGGTTATTTCTACTTAGGCTGAGAAGCTTTTTGGTTAATCGCGGGTGTACCATTGGTAAAGCCAATTTTGACTGTCTACAGTCTGTTACCCGTGACCATCTGTTGTTATGGAGTTCGGTCGATCTTTGGCGAATCCACGCACGAAAGTGGATAGTGCTTATTGTACCTTTGATTATTTATAATCTTTCTATCGTGCTTGTTAGTGATCCTAAGATTTCTACTGCTTTTTTTTACCGTGAGAACCTGTAATTGTCTCTAATCTCTTATAGCTGTGGGTTCTCCTTTAAATAAATGAATAATATTAGTATGTAACCGTAGATAGAGAAAACAATAGATCGCTGGTCATCTTCTATCTTACTTGCACAAGAAAAAGAAAAATATATACAAGATGCTTGTAAAGAAAAGAGACAGAGCCTAACATTTTCTGTCCCTTATCGCGTGTCGCGTTTTTCAAGGACAGCACTTCAGTTGCTAAACAAAGTTTGACGTTTGATACGCGTTCGAAAAGTGGTTGCGACGAAATTTTAAGTTATTTAATTTGTTATTTCGAAAAATACTAATTATTTTGTGTTTTTTGTTGAGGATTGACTTTAGCTATTGCTGCAAAATGGCAAGGTGCAGTGTTTTTGGTTGCAAAAGCGATAGTGAGAAGAAAATTGCCGGATTGTCCTTTCATTCGTAAGTAGCTAAATATTTTAGTTTATTCGGTGAAAGACAGTGAAAGTTTTCAACTAATATGGTTTTTCAACTCTTAAAATAAATATACAGCTGTTTTAAGATAAAATGAGAGCTGAATTATGTTTTTATTATTTATTATTCTTCACATAACCTCCAAGCTCAGTGCTGCCTACTTTTTACTCGAATACTTCCCCATTTCAGGGGAAAATTGTACGCCAATAAAATAAATTACCTTCATCAATCATTTCAGATGAATGCTTTATTAGAGTGTATGTATAGCGCTGGCAGCAAATTTGTTCCACTTTTCATTGGACGTAATATTACATCTTAACCTTTTAGTATCTATTTATTGTTTAAAATATTGTATGTGTAGTAGGTATTAAAGTGTTAAAAACTTTCAGATTTCCCGCCAAACCAAAATCACGGGGATTATGAATGAAAGTGGAGATAAAATATTTTTTATGCTGTATCTCAGGTTTTCTTTAAATGTTCATTTTCTCTAATTCAGATAATTTATGTAAACAAAGTAATGTCAACAAATGTCACTGCCAAAATGACAGGACGGTGGTGCAAAGCATTTTATCTTTTTTTTTTGTAAATAATCATTTAAAAAATTAAAATGAAATAATTTTTAGAACTATGCAAACAAAATACCATTGCCAAACAATGTTTTGTGTAGTTTGTCGGAGACACGGCATTATGATCGGCATACGTGCCGATTCCCTTGTTCACAAACTAAACTAAATTTAAGTTCAGTGCATCTTTTTCTTTCTATTTCATTAAGAAAAGGACAGAAAATAAATTTTAGTTAAGTCCTATCAAATTAATCAGCGCCTGTCACTACTCCATACAAGTTTAGACGTGATTAAAAACTTGCCGGCTAAAATTACGTAAATTTACGTCAAGTCTGATTAATTTGACAGGACTAAACTAAAATTTATCTTCTGTCCTTTTCTTAATGAAATAAAAAGAAAAAGATGCACTGAACTTAAATTTAGTTTAGTTTGTGAACAAGGGAATCAGCACCATTATCAGCCCTTTTAAGTCCACTGCTAGACGTAGGCCTCCCAAAATCGATTTCCACTCAAAACAGTTTTCACCCAAAATGTGGCAAGGTATGCTACTTACGATATGAATCTATGAATAAGAGTTGTAATTATTAGTGTTGTTGAAGATGTAAAAATTTGAAAATGTTTGGATCTCCTACATTGTTACCAGTACCATAAAATATTTTATACCAGAATCTGCTTTTTTTAATAACTTTGTTAAAAAAATTATAAAAATAATACGGTATGATTATTTTATAGTTATTATTTTATAGTTATTATTTCTTAAAAGAAAATGGCACCTTTTTTTTTCGCCATTTTATATGAATAACCATTACGAAGATATTTTTTTTGATATGTTATCCCTTTTGTTTACATAAATGATCTGAATTTCAGACTTTGGGTATAGATGTTTTGTTTCTATTTATAAACCCTGTGCGTTTGTACAAAGTAAATAATAGAGATTGAAAAACATCTGAACATTGAAGAACATTCGGGGTAAAATCACTTTAAAGTGGGTAACCCTAAAGTTGCAAGTACCTTGATTTTCTGTCCCTTACAGCGACACGCCAAGCAGTGGTCTATTGTTTTCTAAGTCTATGTATGTAACACTTATTGACATATTGACCTGACATCAAGCAATGGACAACAGTCAATTTTTTTTTTTTTTATTGTGTCATTTAAGTTTTTGAATACGAGGCTTTTGGTTACTTTGTATTAGTAGGTGTATTTTGTCTATTTTTCATGTACCTAATGTGAGTCTTGTAATTTTTCTTTCTAATTACTAACAAAGTGTGATACTGTTAGTGTATGCTATTTCCCCGCCGATGTCCGAGAATGCGATGGTACATAATTGTTGCTTGGCAATAAAAACAAGACCGGTTGTAGGCTCGTTGTATTGTAGTACTTCCCCGGACAAGAACAACTATGCAAATTTTCATTTTTTAAAGGAAGTCTGTTGCTCTTACTTAATCACTGCATCGATTAGCATAAAATACCTATTACTAACTTATTTATTTATACAACAATTAATGTATAAGTAAGTGTATGAATATAATATAATATTTCTAAAACATTACACGAACACTCAAAAATTGAAAGAAAAATGCGTTTGAAAACTCTGGCAATTCAAAAAAGAACAAATCCGTGGCTGTTTAATAATATGCTGTCATGTTTGCCATCAATCGCTTTTCCGCCATTTTTTACTACACAATCTTCTGTCCTTTTCCCACGCGTTTGATGTTTATACCTCCGTCTCGCTCACACACGTTACTAGTATTATAATTGTATGTAAATTGTAAATTATCTAACTTATTGCTACTTTGTTATTATTATAATGACTCTCATTATTCATAATACAGAGTTTCTCAGTACTATACTAATAAAACATCCAATAACTTATTTGATTTGGCACTGTGACACTGTGTAGACACGAAGCGACAAAATACGATCTAGAGGAATGTGGCCGTTTTTCTTAAGATCAAATTTTGTTACTTCCTGTCGCAATATGAAACGTTATAAAAGGTATTAGAAAATTCTAGACACACTTACCGAGGCAGCTGATTGAGTCGTTTTTCATAATTCCTTCTCAGTCACGAGATAATATTTTTTTAAAGAGTGGCGCTAGTGGACCCGAGACAGAAGTAAAAACTATAGGGTACTCTTTTTAGCATATAGGATGTTTCTTAAGAAAGAAAGAGACATAAAATTTATGGCAACCCTAATTAATTCAAAGTGAGAGTGAATAGGCTTCTTCTGGGTAAGCTCGCTCCATCGTCGACTTTGTCTCTGTCACCTCTGACCTAGACCGCTAAGGAGTACCTATAGTGTTCTGTGACCTAGACTCATAGACTAGAGTCAAGAGCAAACCCAACGTAAAATAAAAAAATGGCATTGAAATTCTTTGTGTAGACTCCCTCTATGTTGGATAAGCTTCTAAGGCCTTAACATAACATTAAAAAAATGGTTTTCTGAGAAAATTTCTAAACATAAGCCGGGGTAAACATTGTAAAGCGCCTTGTCAAAGAGCATAAACATATTTGATTTGTTTATGCAATGACACTTGGGTGTACAGCCTATGTGTGTTTAACTGTTTACAGAGGTTTGAGGTATTTTACAACTTAAGGGTGTAAGAAAGCTGTCTCCTTACTACAGAGCCTGCAATGTAGTGACATTTTGTCACTACATTGCAGGCTCTGAAGTAAGGAAGCTTTCTAAAAATGATCTCTGCCAGAGCGGACTGTCTCTTCCTGGAACACTGGGTGGGGACAGTCATAGGTCTGGATAAATAAATTAATTCGTGAAAACTAACAATACTAACTTATTTACATATGCACTATAGTTTGTAACATTTACAAACACAATTTTTTTTTTTTAAGTAATCACAGGGCCCGATTTAGGGCACGGCGACAAAATTGAATTTAATAGATAAGAAAAAAAAATCGACATTTCTTGTGTCCACCAGTTTCCATCAAAGAGAAAAAGACTTTCAGACTTTTTCTATTAGCTCGGCTCCTAAGGGTCGTAGGTGGATGTTAAATACTCAAAACTTTTATTGCATTCCACATGAAATACACACATGATCACATGTGTTTTATTCTTAGGTGGTAAACTTATAAATAGATCATTATGGACTCTGTCCGGCACAGCAAAATAAGTGAGTTAGGAGACTGGAAGCATTTGTTAATTTATAATATTACTTAGCAGTAAGTACTACTTCAATATAATAATGATATAGGTATTTTCTGAGATAAGCTTTATCCATACTAATATCCATACTTCCATACTAATATTATAAATGTGAAAGTAACTCTGTCTGTCTGTCTATCTGTCTGTCTGTCTGTATGTTACGTTTTTACGCCTAAACCGCTGAACCGATCGTCATGAAATTTGACAGAGATATAGCCTGGGATATGGAGAAGGACATAGGCTACTTTTTTACGCGATAACCGACATCGACGCGGGCAGAGCCGCGGGCAAAAGCTAGTTATAAAATATAAACAAGTATCTATTGTCTCGAGTACCTACTTTAGTTTTAGTTCCATATCTTGTACAACTGACAGGTGTCAAAACAGAATTCTCTCGGTGGACGGAATATAACTTAGCGTATAGCAGTCCACTGCTGGACATAGGCCTCTCCCAGGGGCCTAAGTCTACTAATTTACAAACGTTGCAATGGTCTCGCCATTGTGAGTATTTGACAGTGTTTGTATGGCAAATCTGTCAAAAACTTACAATGAAGAGACCATTGCAACGTTTGTACATTAGTAGACTTGGCCCCCTGGTTGCACCACAACATCCTGTCCCCCGCCATCCGTATTTCTCTCTGTCTTCGGTTATTTATGGGTCATTGTGTTTTTTTTTCAATTACTTTTAATCATGGTCTGGCAGTTTGGAGTAATTTATGCGGCCTACCCAAATGTTATTTCTATGGTACCTATTGTTTGTCGCATAGTTGAGCTCCTTAAGTTTGGAGTTGCAGTCAGGTCCACTCAATCTGTGTGGTAGTTTCCTCAAAAGACTATGTGGTCTTTACATGGTTTGACCAAGATTATGTCTTGACTTTAAAAGAGACTGCGACCTCTGAGTTTGTTTCGGCCTTTTTTCTCAGAGTAGGGAGATAAGAAAACCCAAACTCATCTAGTTTAAAAAATATGATGGATGTGTAAAAGTGTTTGTACAAACCTACTTACAGAAATAAAATCATTTATCATTTAAAACTAAAAATAAATAGTAGCCCACCGCGCTTGGTTGGTATGCCATTGGCCATCATCGCTTGGTTTTTATGCCATGGCCATCATCTCTTAGTTGTAATGCCATTGGCCATCATCGCTTGGTTGTTATGCCATTAGCCATCATCGCTTGGTTGTTATACCATGGGCCATCATCGCTTGGTTGTTATTTCACTGGACATCATCGCTTTGTTGTTATGCCAATTGCCATCATGACAAATTGTTAGGTAATCTAAGGCCCGTATTACAGAGCATCACTCAATACTCAAGCATAACTTAAAACTAGATTCAAGCCATTTGATTGGTTGAAACTAGTTTTAAGTAATACTTGAGTATTGAGTGACATTCTGTAATACCGACTTAAAATAGTTTTACATTATGATTATGAAGAGTCGACAGCTAGAGAGAGCATTAAAAATAAACATGAATGACTGTATGAGTCAATCTGTTGCTAGCTACTATTACCTATGTACCATAAAATTATTTTTATTGCAGTTACAGTGCTACATTATTGACATTAATATTAATGACCTTCATTTCTTTATTTGCTTGTATGTGCCAGCAGACCAAGGTTATACGAAACTGTCAAATTTCTCAGAACGATTTTAAAACTTAAAATGTTTTTAGGTAAGTTGAAAATTGAATGAGAAAATTTGAGTTTGTGGTAACTTGATATGCTGGCAAATGGACATCACAAAATCTGCCTCGCTTTCAGCCCAACCAGCTTTCTCAGCTTTCTAGACTTTCCAGTCTGTCCGGATACAGTTGAATGTCAGTATTTTACAGGGATTTACTGCCTATCTGACCTCCTCAACCGTGCTTCTGGGTAAAATGATACCCTTTGGTAACACTGTCAGAATTTGGGCTTCTAACAACCCATAATAATGACTGTCAAAGATCTACGAATCTAAAAAAGATTTAGATATAATTTTTATTCCTTGTACATTAAAGTGCATAAAACAGTTGACAATCAGTTCTTAGTTGAAATTATTAAGCCAATGGCCGAACTGATGATAAGTTGTCAAAGCATTATAAGAACATCTTCAATACCAGAGGCACCAATGTTGGTTTTCTATTCCAGAGACAATGCTGGAATGTCCTACATACCTGTATTATCAGTATGTTACCGAGAATGTGAATCATTTGCCTACTTTTACATAAATTTAACTTATTTTTCAAACCAGACTGACTAATAACCAGTTATTTGATTAATTTCTACTTTTGTTTATGTTATTGGCTGTTCTGATTAATGCAGAATGGTGTAACATATCAAGAATATAATGTACCTATGTATGGAGAAATTCAAATTGTTGGTAGGTATCCCTATCAAAGTTTGTTTTGTAAAATGATTCATTTCGGCTGTTACCTACACGAAGAAAGTTGTTTAACATTGATAGGTATTAGTTTATACATATTTGTATAAAAAACACACTTATTTTTCTGCGTAGGTAACTCAGATTATCAGAGGCGTAACTCCGCTAAAAATAGCATTATTATTTTGTTCTCAGAACTTTGTAAACGCAAACGAGTACGTATTCCTTTCACCAGTTTCACCTACAATTCATACTTTTTAAAATTCCGTTTTTTTTTTTCTTTACTTAGTTGTTAAATCATCAATCCGTACAGCCTAGAGTACGTTCTTTGGCACTTTAAATTGAAAATAAAAAAGAGAAGGCCTATTTGGGGCACTCACCTCAAACAGCAAGCCAGCGAATTGCAGTAAAAATCCAGTGATTTTATCCACAGTTTATTAATTTATCACTACACACAAATCCAATGAGGCACCAAACTAGTTTTGAGTTCACTCGATTGCACATAAACCACCGATAATAAAAACAGGCGCGTTATTCTAAGAATTAATTTGTTGTGTTTATTTCACGATATTTTCGCGAGTACATCATGACATACGGTGCGCACGAGTCGAAGTGATGAACATTCTGCCTACCTGCTCGGAGTTGCCAGTCTGCTAAATATAATTGTGCCATTAAAATGTTTTGACTGTTGGCAAAAGATTTATTGCTGAATAGAATGCATTTTTGATAGATTTTTCCGTAGTTTATTTATAGGACTATGATGATTTAAACGTAAAAAAAGAATCAATAAATTCCTGATAGATTACAATATGTAGGAACTTAATTAATATTGAAGCAGTAAAACTATTTTGTACGCGATATTACATAACGGCTTAGAGTATGCGGACAAAGAGGATCTGTGGCACAGAGCACCTTATAATAATATCCGTGGTCATGTGGTCAGCGTTTCTTTCAGGTAGCCTTACTGGCCCCCCGGGGCGTTTGGAACTTAGTCAGCTGGAGAATATTCCCTGGAGAATTTTGCCTGAAAGAAACACTGCATAATTATGGTCATTGGCATTCAGTAAATACACACGGTCGTATTCCTCTGTTTTCTACTTGGGTAATAATACTAGAGCAAATATTTTTTACGTACCGGAAGACGTAGCGTTGGAAGGCCTCCCACAAGGTGAACCGATAGTTGGGATGCTGGCGGAATAGAGGATGATGGTGACGATGACATATCACCAGCGGCACCACCGAGCCCCCAACCCGCGTCTCAAGCTGACGCCGCGGAGGAGGGGGTGCAGGTTGCAAGTACGCCGCCAGCGGCGCCGACCTCGCCGCCCGCGCCTGTGCCGCCCGGCCGTCCCGGTATGGTGATGCGCCAGCTCCCAGAGGTGGACTATAAAAACCTTGCGCTAGGCAAGTGACCAGTGGACTGAGTTGCCTTATTTAATGTTGTAGGTGTATGTAGTTGTAAGGAAGAACCTATCATAGTTACTTCAGCGTTATTATTATTTTATTGTATCTTTCGAAAGTTATGTAGTGTAAGGACCTGGAAGTACTTCAGTGTTATTATTATTATTTTATTGTATCTTGCGAAATAAGGTTGGGAGATGTTGTGTACAAGCATATATGTATGTGTGCGTAGCGATACGCGGCAGAGGGGAGACAGTTAGAACAACATATACATACATATTCATATCTATATGTTTAAACATGTATATATAATATCTATAGCCAAAGTTCCAGTTAAGATATGTAGATGGCGTTTCAAATCTGTATGCTTCAAAGTGACACCAGAGGGCTCTCTTCTCCCATATTATTATTATACTCTTTGATACGCGGTCACATTACTGCTTGCGCAGACGACGCCGGCAGCGCCCCGCACCGCGCAGCGGACGCGGGCACTCGAGTTTCAAATAATAAAGCACGAGTGCGTTCATATCTAGCCATAGTTTCACATGTTCCCGTATCTAACAAAATCAAATCCAATCTCCTACAAAATTCTATCCTATCCTTATCGCAATTCTTGGATGTGGATAGTTAATTATCGTCTGTACGTACGTCAATTAGCTTCATTTAACAGATTAATGAGTTTGTTTGGCTATCTTCCAGTCATGTCATCTGAGTAAATAAATGATTTGTAGACAATGTTCGCCTTGTGAATGTGAATCGTTATTTCCATAAGTTAAAAATAGCATTGACAGTTTGAGACTAATTGAGAGGATTTTAAAACATGTCAAAGAGTGAATATTTTATTGACTATGATTAATGCATGGTGCAATATTTAAAAAAAAAATTGTATTAGATGCAAATAACCGATGCACACGACAAAATCATAATTATTTACCTTTAAAAATCAGAAAGTTAATAATAAAAAAATGTAACTCGAAATCTCCCCAAATTAATAATATTCACAATAACCGGGCAACACACTTCAGATTTACCTACCTGTTATTGAAATAGTCATGCGTCATTGAGTAGGAGATGGCAGTAATGCTGATAACTGTTGTGGGAATGAGATAAAACATAGAAACATTGGGGTTTATTCATAAACGCTGCTTAAAGTTAAGTAATGATTAGCGACTGTTTAACCATACATTTTTGACGTTTGAACGTCACTTTAAGCAACGTTTATGAATAACCCCCATTATGTTACATGAGAGAACGACCCGAATTTCTGCAGAAATGCTTTAAATTTTATTAATTCTGGTCTTTTTTAGAGTTCCGTAGCCAAATGGCAAAAAACGGAACCCTTATGGATTCGTCATGTCTGTCTGTCCGTCTGTCCGTCCGTATGTCACAGCCACTTTTTTCCAAAACTATAAGAACTATGCTGTTGAAACTTGGTAAGTAGATGTATTCTGTGAACCGCATTAAAATTTCACACAAAAATAGAAAAAAAAAACAATACATTTTGGGGGTTCCCCATACTTAGAACTGAAACTAACAATTTCTTTTTTATCAAACCCATACGTGTGGGGTATCTATGGATAGGTCTTCAAAAATGATATTGAGGTTGCTAATATATATATTTTTTTTCTAAACTGAATTGTTTGCGGGAAAGACACTTCTAAAGTGGTAAAATGTGTGTCCCCCGCCCTGTAACTTCTAAAATAAGAGAATGATAAAACTAAAAAAAAAATATATACGATGTACATTATAATGTAAACTTCCACCGAAAATTGGTTTGAACAAGATCTAGTAAGTAGTTTTTTCTTTTTATTGAATGACAATTTCATGAAATCATGACTTGTCTTTCATTTCATGAAATGATGTCTTGAAAAATCATGACTTGTCTTTCATTTCTTTCATTTCATGAAATCATGACTTGTCTAGGAATATTATACATAGGGAGTTGTATTACTGATTCTAATGATTATTTAGGTGCGTTTGGCGCCCTGATTATTGTAATGAAACTCAGTCCAGTGGTTTGTAACAGATGTGTAATAAGGCTCCTGCAAACAAGCGCGACAAGCGACGTGACAAATAGGAATCGCGTATCGCGCGGCGAGCGGTGTTTTTGTGTCGCGTCACCTGTTGCGCTTGTTTGTAGCAGCCTTTATTCACAGCACAGTATTCGAGCGACAGCAGGAGAATATCGTATATTCGTATCACAAAACGGGTAACAATAAAACCAGGGCTTGGGCATTGTATTAAAAGCGTAGATACGGGACTTAGTAACAGCGCCTGGTCCTATTAAAGTGAGAGATTGCCCATGGTTGGCACTCAGTCCCGCACGGGATGTCGTTGATCAAACAGCTCCATAATTACAGTTTTTTTGTGATAAATACGCATCAAAATGACTTCTTGTGCAGCTAAACAGTGTTTTAATAATACAAGAAAGAAAAATAAGACACACGGGATTACTTACCACTCGTAAGTACAGCCAAAAATGCTAATTTGTTGAAAGTTATAATAATATTTAATGGTTGCTTCGCCATGTTTGTTCTGCCACATGCAATGTCATTCATAATCGTAAACATTCGGCCAACATTCGGCAGCTAACGCGATTGCGCTCGCACGATAGCGACGTCTCATAACTCTGTTCTTGTCTGTCGGTAACTGTAGGGCCGCTTTCCGAATTGGCTATAATCGCTCACAGCGCTCACATCGTCTCACATGCGATGCGTTCCGATTTAGATATTACGATTATGACAGCCGAGGGCGGTCAACAACTCGGAACGCTCGTGAACGCGCTCACGGTGCTCACGCAATGTCAAAACGATATTAGAGTATTCCTCTGTGTATACACCAAAAATTTGTTCTTCTTAGGTTAGGTAGCAACTGTAGCCAAAAGAATAATTTTGAAAATGCCACGATACGTTAAGATGCGACTAAAAACAAAACAGCACACTGTCATTTTTGACAGCGCTCACGGCGATATTAGTAAAAGGCATGGTCGGCGTTATCGCAAGATGGCGAATGTCATGACGTCATCTATGACGTTTCACGGGACATCGTTATCGCGCTCACGCTAATTCGGTACGGGTTTTAGCACGCGAATATCGATATTATCGCAACTCGGAACGCAGGGTAGGTTTGCGACTGTGATCACACTGATCACAGATGTGTGAGTTTTGGTGCATGTAATCGTGCGCCGAGCCCAAGTTTACTGATTGCGATGTTAGCGCGTAACATATCTTCCTCCTTTTAATATATCAATGGGCTTGGGTGTAACATTCGGCTGTATTGCATGATAAAAAGCACTTTCCGTTTACTTGAACTTTGCCACTGCACCTGTCATGAGGATAGCAAGCTCAATGCATAGAAAAAGGCTGCTGTCAAATGTCAAAGTATGCTAGTCATACTGTATTAACATTAGATTGGTCAAGCAGAGGCGAATCCCGCGCGGGCCGCGGGACGTAGTAAACAGCCGGGATTCCATAAAATGAATCTAAGGAAGTCACACGACTATTCGCGCCAGTTTTGCACACCTCCATACAAGTAATAAGTAAGTTGACACAATCCCCTCAGTTTGGCCCTGAATTAGGCCGCTTTCCGAATTGGCTATAATCGCTCACAGCGCTCACATCGTCTCACATGCGTTCCGATTTAGATATTACGATTATGACAGCCGAGGACTGTCAACAACTCGGAACGCTCATGAACGCGCTCACGGTGCTCACGCAATGTCAAAACGATATTAGAGTATTTCTCTGTGTATACACCAAAAATTTGTTCTAATTTGTTGTTTTGTTTGTGTATTTCTATTTGTTTGTTTGTTTATTTGTTGTTATTTGTTTCTTCTTAGGTTAGGTAGCAACTGTAGCCATAAGAACAATTTTGAAAATGCCACGATACGATAAGATGCGACTCAAAACAAAACAGCACACTGTCATTTTTGACAGTGCTCACGGCAATATTAGTAAAAGGCATGGTCGGCGTTATCGCAAGATGGCGAATATCATGACGTCATCTATGACGTTTCACGGGACATCGTTATCGCGCTCACGCTAATTCGGCACGGGTTTTAGCACGCGAATATCGATATTATCGCAACTCGGAACGCAGGGTTAATGTGTTCTGTGATTTGGCCAGTCCTTACAACTCGATGATTTGATGATTCAGTACTGTTTAGTATGCAATACTTCAATCGTAATAAATCAATGTTTTTAGTGTCAGTGTATCTAATTGATTACTCACACTTCCTTACTTTGTCTTCAGATTACGTGACATCTAATCGAAGGTTTAATTAATATCTTTGAATTTAAATATAAATCGTTTTTCGTTAATCTGTGGAGGATTATCTTATTTTATTTTATTTATTTGGGACAAAAAACAGTTATACATTACAGCATTTACAAAAAGTAGTTAAACACCGTGGAATTTTAGTCGTCTTACAAAGACAGCCCACTTCATGTATCCAATGACTACTAATCATTCAAGTAAAAAAAAAATTTTTTTTGAACATTAGAATTTTTTTATTTTTATTAATTATGACGCATGACATAGTTTAAAACACCCTGTTACAAGTGAAATCCGAGCCTTGTGATACAAGGGCGCCGCAGAATGGATTTAGATTAAGTTTAAGTTGCAGTAGTAAGAAACACATTTTTGGTTAGGGTGTGTCGCGACGTTTAGATCGCGAAGTAAAAAGGTAACCAAATTAAATTAATATATGAAGCGAAACATGTATCAAGCGAGTCATAATAAGCATGAGGTGTGTGCCTAAATCAATTGAGTATAACGAATAGTATGTGGTGATCTCTGGCAACATCGATCCCATAGCGAGATCACCATAGACAGAGTCTAGATAGTTTATGGTTTTTTGGCGCACTACGGTACACTTGGGATACGCCATATTTAATTCAATATCCAGTGCAAAGTTTAAGTGATTGGTGCTTAATACGAGGCGTCCAGCTAATGGCAGCTCACCGGAGAGATATTTAAGCTAAGTGGTAGCACTAGACAATAGTGTAGTGACTCCCAGCCGGTTCTAGATTTCTAGTTTTCTGAAGGAGCTAATTATTGTCCAATAGTAAGAAGTTTCTGTTACTCTTAAAAGTTGGTTACATTAAGAGGTTTTTCGATGCTGCAATGAGGCTGCATGCGAAAACCTCGAGAGTTGGACAAGGCGAAAGGCCGTGATCAGTCCGTGATATAGTTGAGACCTTCGGTGCTCCAATACGAAGTCTCTGTAAAACATGTTATACGGTTGTATGTACTAAGAGGGTATAAAGTACATACAACTGAACTGTATCTACTTGGAGATACTTAGGGTTCCGTGTTGGACCTAAATTGGCAGACTTGGCTGCTCTTTAATACCCAATCAATTATGATGACCATGAGAGCATGTAACCGAATTAATCTTAGCATATATGTATGTATGTGAAGCTACACTTAAGACATCAGAAACGTTTTTGTATGTATATCACTTATGGAACGGTTGGAATCAATTTAATTTTAACTACAGGTGGTGGGCTGAACGATGGGGCGAACCAATAAGAACTAAAGTCAATTAATGCGAAGCAATTCTCCCAAGATATTGAAGATTCTTCTCGGAACAAACCCCAGGTACAGATAATTCATCAATTTCCCACAAACACCACAAATATTCTCGCCGCCGCTGCGTCAACCGGGACGGGGCGCATCCGCCTGGCCAGCTGGTGCGTCCCTGATTCTCCGCGGTTGCCGTGGCGGCGACAGGGTGAATGAACTCTGATAAAGATGTCGCCGCTCCATTCCGCGGCGCCCTTGTAACAGAAGGCTCGGATTGCACTCGTAACAGGGTGTTTTAAACTATGTCATGCGTTATAATTAATATTAAAAAAAACAAATGTCCAAAAAAAATAAAAACTTTTTCACATGAATGATTAGTAGTCATTGGATACATGAAGTGGGCTGTCTTTGTAAGACGACTAAAATGTCACGGTGTATTATAGTCGAATAAACGTATTTGACCACGGATTGACATCAGAGTATGAAAATGAACGTATGTTATATATGAAAAACAAAAAAGTACATAAAGAAGAATAAAAAAGAATCAAAATAAAAACACTATATATCGACGAATCGCTGGAAGCTAAAGACAAGAGCATCAGTTTTATGGGCGACTTGCAAGAGATTGTGAAACTATTCTTTTAAACTTAGATTGCGACAACGCGAAAATACCAAAATCAATGAATGATAATATCTTGAGGGCAATGTCACTTGCCCTTGGACATTACAGACATCGGTGAAGAAAAAACGTCGTGAGGGAATTCCTCCGTTCCCTAATCTATACTAATATATAAAGCTGAAGAGTTTGTTTGTTTGTTTGTTTGTTTGAACGCGCTAATCTCAGGAACTTCTGGTTGGAATTGAAAAATTCTTTTTGTGTTGGATAGTCCATTTATTGAGAAATATTATAGGCTATATAACATCACGCTACGACCAATAGGAGCGGAGCATAAATGAAAAATGTTATAAAAACGGGAAAAATTATTCCTTTTTGAGAGCTTCCGTTGCGTGCGCTGCGTAAACGGTTTAAGTTACGCAAATATCATGTATGATGGAATTGTTCCTCTTTAAAAGTTCAAAAAAAAGTCCGCGACAGCATATGTCTATCTTTTAAGATTGACTCACTATAACCTTTTTTTATGGTAATCTATTTTTTTCGAAATTAATGCATTATTCGCGAAGGAGTTTTATCAACATAATATTAATCCTTATCCAAATAAATATGTTATTAATCACAAGTATTTCAATGTAAACAAAATTGTCATTGACATCACTTGATTTCAATCAACATTTTAGGAGATATCATAATTTTAAAATAACTCCGTAACAAAATAAGTAGAAAATTCATTACTTAAACCACTCTCTCTCTTAGGTGACGCAAACGAAGTTGCGCGGGTCAGCTATTTTATAAAGCTATACAGTACAGTATAAAGAAGAGTTTGTTTGTTTGGTTGAACGCGCTAATCTCAGGAACTAGATACTGGTTCGAATAGAAAAATTATTTTAGTGTTGGATAGCCCATTTATCGAGGAAGGCTACATAACATCACGTTAGATCCTTAGTTCCGTGTGGTGCCGCCGTGCCGGACGTAAAGAATAGCTCCATTCCAGTTCCTACCGTGGGTGTCGTAAAAGGCGACTAAGGGATTAACTAGAGAATGGGCAGCAGCGTTCTCTATTTATTTTTAATACCATACTGTGATCGCCAACCCGCCTGCCAAGCGTGGCGATTATGGCAAACCCCCCCAATTGGGGGAGGCCTATGTCCAGCAGTGGACGTCTTTCGGCTGAAATGATGATGGTAATGAGATCCTTAGGAGCCAAGCGAAAAGAACAAAAGTCAGAAAGAACGCTAAGTGATAACGAAGTTATAGCGCAGGCGAGCGACGGGGTGCGACGCGATGGGTGGCCCGAAATTTCACGCGGACGAAGTCGCGGGCAGAAGCTAGTCTAAATATATGACCAAAAAGCCGTTCCAAACAAAATGTATGGAGAAAATGAATTTTCCTCATATTTTTTTTCGTGAATTTTTCGCTCGTTTTAATAGTTATTCAGCTATTCGGGGCGGAGACAAATCCAACAAATCAAAGCTCATAAAAAACGGTCCAGCCGTTCTTGAGTTTTATATGATGTAAATAACCCGGCTTTGTTTTATATATTTGGGTATAAGTCTGAAATCGCTCGTGCCAAGCTCAATGCTCGTGCCTTCTGTGTATGAGAACAGGCCTTTGCTCTGCGGTAGGACAATAATAGGCTGGTTTAAAAAAAAAACATTGGTGCCGATTCCCTTGTTCACAAACTAAATTAAATTTAAGTTCAGTGCATCTTTTTCTTTCTGTTTCATTAAGAAAAGGACAGAAGATAAATTTTAGTTTAGTCCTGTCAAATTAATCAGCGCTTGACGTAAATTGACGTTATTTTAGTCGGCAAGTTTTTAATCACGTCTAAACTTGTATGGAGTAGTGACAGGCGCTGATTAATTTGACAGGACTAAACTAGAATTTATCTTCTGTCCTTTTCCTAATGAAATAGAAAGAAACAGATGCACTGAACTTAAATTTAGTTTCAACAAGGGAATCAGCACCATTGGTTGTCTGTAAAGTCGGTTTAAGGACGATAATTTTACGTGATAACGTCTTAAGAAAACATTGCGTCACAAGCAAAAAAAAAAAAAAAGCCGAATGCTTAGGCCGATCGTGCCTCTCTATCGCTTGTTCCGCGCTGTCGCTTGCACACTCGGCTCAGGCGGAATGTGACAATGAGTCATGCTTTTTCGTGCGTGCAGCCGGCGTTCATTGATTAGACGTCAAGAAGTTACCACATAAAAAAAAAAAAACATTCGTTCTACATTTGCATTGGGTACGAAATTATGCGGCAAATTGTTTGCGAAGTGATAACTTGTAAAAAAATATTGATGAAACAAGTGTAACCCTTTTACATCAATGATTTTTTATTCAACAACACTATCAAACATAAACACTTTTTTAATTATGTACTCAAGAAAACATCGTCGTGGGATTCCCGCGCAAACAAGCTTGGGCGCCATATTGGACTGTAAGTCATTTTGAATGGCGTTTGGTAGCCATAATCGAACACCAATTCGATCGATCACTGTCGAGGTCAACAATATAAAACGAGATAGGTATTTATGGGATGCAAAACAAAGTTTTTATCGAGTTTTTATGATAGTTAAGTGGTTCTATACTCCATTTACTATATCATTAGACAAATAACGGCTAAATAACGACAGTTATTGTGTAATATTGTTGAAACTACTGCACGTTAGAATTATTTTTTTAATGTAAATGGTAAATAGAATAACGTGCTTTGTATTTATCGTGAAATAACGGAGTTTATTAAACGTTTACATCGAAATAACGAAAGGGTGAGAACAGTTATTTGTCTAATGTTATAATAAATGGAGTATAGATAACATAACAAGGGCGTAGTTAGGATTTTGTTAAGGGGGGGGGGGCAGGCATAGACAAACCAAGAATATATCTAAGGTAAATGCTGCATGAGCAACGGGGCAGGTTACGTTAAAAATGAAAAACAAAATATCAATCAGTGAATTTATTTAACAAAAAAAGTAGTCGACGAGGTTGGAGTTGGACGAGGAGGGAGGACAACTTTGTTTTTGTTTATTAATAGGCTACCTACGTAATATTACTTTACGGTTTGTGAGTTTTACTGGGGGGGGGGGGGGGGGGCTGCCCCCCTGCCCGTACCTCGCTACGCTCTTGTAACATTACATAATTATGTATACGTTTGTATTCCCCGAAGTGTTAAGCAGAGGTATATCTATTAAAGGTAGTATACTCCTATTCGCCAGTTATGTTTAAATCCCATGTAATAAGGGCGAGCCTATTGCCATCAACTGGATCCTATTCCAGACTCCGGGCTGCTACTGAAAAAAGCCTAATGGAAAAACCCAATAACACTATGCCCGACTCGGGAATCGAGCCCGGGACCTCATGCTCAGCAGTAGCGCTTGCGACCACTGGACCAACGAGGCAGTCAGTGGTTCTAGACCTAAAAGCCTATTATTAGCATTAGTGCCGCCAACTAACGCTGCATCAAGCAAGTTCAGAAAAAGAGCCAGATTTCCCAAACCGCGAAGAAATTAATGAATTATGCCTACTGAAGATACACCAATAGATTATTTTTATAAATACTTTTCTGCAGATTATATTCCATAATGCATATTCAGTGCAATCTACTGGATGGTCAATAAATATTACATAAGACTGACTAAGACGGACTGAATACCGATATAATTTGGATTCATGATACCAAAATATCGCTATAAATACCGGTAATTGGGTATACGTTATTATTAAAAAAAAATGCGTTTTTGTAATTTGCAGGTCAGCGTCAGGTTGTATCTTGATCAAAATATGATTCGCGACTGAAGAATCATCAATAAAGATTCTGTGACGTCACATTTTAGCCTGATATCAGTACTGAGTATCGATATAATTATCGATATTTTATACCGATACTCAAATTACTGATATAAAATACGAGTATTTATGCCAGATGTCGATACTGTTATCGGTATTTTCTTTAAAATATTGGTATTCTTCGAATATCGATATCGGTCCCTGCATAAGACTAAATGAACATTTTTGTTTATAGAGTCCTACTCATAGGCGTTGTAAGTTTGCCATCTTATCTTGGTCAGAAGAATTGCGATATCCAGCAATTGCTGACCTTATGACTCTGAAAAGGTTTGAAGCCATATGCACGTTTGTTGCCCGTCGTACTACCAGTATTACTACCTAGTACTACTACCTACTAGTAGTATTACACCACGAAAACCCTAGGGATATTGCGAAAACACGGATAATTAGACAATGGTAAAAACATTTCTGCGGCAGATTGTATGATTCGTCATTTTGAGCTGGGGTTAGGTTAGGTTTTTGTGTAAACTATGAAATGTGGACTACCAGTAGTACCACGGGTAAAAAAAAACTTCCCGTGGTACTACTGAATCGCTTGGTAGTACTACGGAATGTTTTTTACCCGTGGTACTACTGGTAGTAATACTGATAGTACCACGGGCAACAAACTCATATGCAGGTATATCCATTTCGTTGACAACTCCTGTCCTGATTCGGATAGATACTACAAAGTGAGGCCTTTTGTAGAGAAGGTGAGGATGAGTTCATCTCATCTTCTCTTCAGTAGCAACTGCTTAGCTACTGAAGAGGAAATGAGATACAGCATTGATGAAATGACAATACCGTACAAAAGCAAAAAGGCGGGTAATAGGAGACAATATAACCCTATGAAACCCCAAAAATTTTGGCAAAGCAGGCATGTATACGACTTCCTGCTCTATGCAGACGGAGGATATCTTTAGGTTCATCCAGTTTTCTCAAGACGAAGAAAACAACCTTAGGAGGTAGTCGCGAGAAAGTTGCAGAATAAAGAGATCAATTTAGATCTCCCTCTATTTTGCAACTCTCTAGATAATCTTGTCTAGGACAAATATTAGCTGTCGAACTGATGATAGTGTCCGCTAAGACGGGGTAGGTCATTGGCCACGCTTCGGAGACTCATAACGGTCGCTGCAAGCACCGTATCAAAAATAAGACTCATGTATATTGCGTGAAGTGCAATCAAAGGCTGTGTTTAGTACATAAGAGTAATTGTTTTTATGTTGGGGGTTCTTTTTACCTGACTGCAGCGAAGTCTGGAACTTGGAGCTTTCTGACTCGGATCCGGTACTAGCAAAGAGCGAGCGAAGTGAGCCCGAAATTGGAACTTTCTAGATCGGAATTGGTAAGTTTTCATTGTAATTTTACTAAGAGAATGCAAGAGTGATTGAAACGAGCTAGAAAATTGGTGCATCCTGAATCTGATACTAAGTAACGCAGTCATAAAATAAAAAAAAGGAAGAGGGAGCGAAGCGAGCTCGAAAATTGGAGCATCCTGACTCGAATACTAAGTAAAGCAGTCATAAAAAAAAAAAAAAAAAATATGCAAGAGTGAGCGAAGCGAGCTCGAAAATTGGAGCATCTTGACTGTGATCCAGGTAGCTATCATCGTGATTTTACTAAGAGAATGCAAAGCGAAAGAGAGCGAGCACCCTAACTAGTATAGGTTACATTTTCTGTACGATTTAATTAAATGAATGAAAGAGATTGAGTATTGGACTGCACCTGTTGATTTAATGTAATGTGTTTCTGTTAATGTGTTATGTGTTTGTGTTTTTACTCATTATGGGCTTCTTTCCAAAAATAATTTGACGTTTTGGAAAATATTTTACGCTTTATTTTGCTTCTACACTTCACATCGTGGGGCCTCTGTAGCTTGGGGGCCCCTTATCATTGATACGGCTTATGCGGTGGTAGCTAGGGTACATAAGTCATAATAAAACATCAACGCTACTATTAATATAAATACAATTTATTAATATTTAAACAATATTTAACATTTTTTTTTTCATCCTAACTAAGTTAGGGACTTTTCATTTGCTCGATATAAAATATATATAGTTATATAAAATTATAGCAATTGATAGTGCACTATTACAAGAATCTTGGCGCTGGAATGACAACAATACAACAACAACAATGGTTAGCATAGCTAACAATAATGGTTAGCTCTGTTAGTAAACATTTGTGCTATTGTTTTGTAAAATGTATCGGAAAACAAGATGGCGGTTACTTCCGATATTGGCTAACCCTGAAAAGATCCTTGTGCAGCTATATGTAGATTGTACAGTACTTACCACACGTCACTGGACTTGAAATTTGACAACCGCCATTACTTGATACAGGCGCTGTCAATGTCATATTTATTCCGCGCAAATCACGAGCGTGATAGGCCTGTGGTTGTAAAATGTATCAAGTGACGTGCGGTAGTTTGCATGCGTAAGGCTATGTATTAACGAATACCCAAGCATCTGCGTACGCTTTGCGGAATATCTCTAATGTGCTTATAGCAAACGCATAGAGTGCCACGGCAGCGCCTTCGGGGTATTATAATTGGTCGTTTGCCACCGTAGTTCCAGTCGCCGCCGGTCGAAGGAATATCCAAGTCATCAATATCATCAGACCAATCAATAACTGGTCCGTCCCATTCTTCATATGAATCAACTGCAGTGGGTTGCCCGTCGGAACTAACACCACTGGCACTGCTGGTTACTGCGGAGCTTGCATCGCCCTGTCCTGCGCTACTGGAACTAGAACCACTTGCCGAAGCGGAGGCTGATCCTGCTCCAGTAGTTTGATCATCCTTGCGCGAACCGCACGGCTTTTTATCTATACCAACTGAACTGCTACTGGCACTGCTGGATGCTGTGGAGCTTGCATCGCCCTGTACTGCGCTAGTGGAACTAGAACTACTTGACGAAGCGGAGGCTGATGCTGTAGTGCTATCAGCATTGTTGTCTGTTGCGGAGCTTGCATCGTCCTCTTTTGTGCTACTGGAACTAGAAACACTTGTCGAAGCGGAGTCTGATCCTTCTACGGTAGTTTGATCATCCTTGCGCAAACCGCACGGCTTTTCATCATTACCAACTGAACTGCTACTGGCACTGCTGGATGCTGTGGAGCTTGCATCGCCCTGTACTGCGCTAGTGGAACTAGAACCACTTGCCGAAGCGGAGTCTGATCCTTCTACGGTAGTTTGATCATCCTTGCGCAAACCGCACGGCTTTTCATCATTACCAACTGAACTGCTACTGGCACTGCTGGATGCTGTGGAGCTTGCATCGCCCTGTACTGCGCTAGTGGAACTAGAACTACTTGACGAAGCGGAGGCTGATCCTGTAGTACCACTGGCATTGCCGGTTGCTGCGGAGCTTGCACCGCTCTCTTTTTCGCTACTGGAACTAGAACCACTTGCCGAAGCGGAGGCTGATCCTGCTTCAGTAGTTTGATCATCCTTGCGCGAACCGCACGGCTTTTCATCATTACCAACTGAACTGCTACTGGCACTGCTGGATGCTGTGGAGCTTGCATCGCCCTGTACTGCGCTACTGGAACTAGAACTACTTGCCGAAGAGGAGGCTGATGCTGTAGTGCTACCATCATTGTTGTCTGTTGTGGAGCTTGCATCGTCCTCTTTTTCGCTACTGGAACTAGAACCACTTGCCGAAGCGGAGTCTGATCCTTCTACGGTAGTTTGATCATCCTTGCGCAAACCGCACGGCTTTTCATCATTACCAACTGAACTGCTACTGGCACTGCTGGATGCTGTGGAGCTTGCATCGCCCTGTACTGCGCTAGTGGAACTAGAACTACTTGCCGAAGCGGAGGCTGATCCTGCTTCAGTAGTTTGATCATCCTTGCGCGAATCGCACGGCTTTTCATCTTTACCAACTGAACTGCTACTGGCACTGCTGGATGCTGTGGAGCTTGCATCGCCCTGTACTGCGCTACTGGAACTAGAACTACTTGCCGAAGAGGAGGCTGATGCTGTAGTGCTACCATCATTGTTGTCTGTTGTGGAGCTTGCATCGTCCTCTTTTTCGCTACTGGAACTAGAACCACTTGCCGAAGCGGAGTCTGATCCTTCTACGGTAGTTTGATCATCCTTGCGCAAACCGCACGGCTTTTCATCATTACCAACTGAACTGCTACTGGCACTGCTGGATGCTGTGGAGCTTGCATCGCCCTGTACTGCGCTAGTGGAACTAGAACTACTTGACGAAGCGGAGGCTGATCCTGTAGTGCCACTGGCATTGCCGGTTGCTGCGGAGCTTGCACCGCTCTCTTTTTCGCTACTGGAACTAGAACCACTTGCCGAAGCGGAGGCTGATCCTGCTTCAGTAGTTTGATCATCCTTGCGCGAACCGCACGGCTTTTCATCTTTACCAACTGAACTGCTACTGGCACTGCTGGATGCTGTGGAGCTTGCATCGCCCTGTACTGCGCTAGTGGAACTAGAACTACTTGACGAAGCGGAGGCTGATCCTGTAGTGCCACTGGCATTGCCGGTTGCTGCGGAGCTTGCACCGCTCTCTTTTTCGCTACTGGAACTAGAACCACTTGCCGAAGCGGAGGCTGATCCTGCTTCAGTAGTTTGATCATCCTTGCGCGAACCGCACGGCTTTTCATCTTTACCAACTGAACTGCTACTGGCACTGCTGGATGCTGCGGAGCTTGCATCGCCCTGTACTGCGCTACTGGAACTAGAACTACTTGCCGAAGAGGAGGCTGATGCTGTAGTGCTACCATCATTGTTGTCTGTTGTGGAGCTTGCATCGTCCTCTTTTTCGCTACTGGAACTAGAACCACTTGCCGAAGCGGAGTCTGATCCTTCTACGGTAGTTGGATCATCCTTGCGCAAACCGCACGGCTTTTCATCATTACCAACTGAACTGCTACTGGCACTGCTGGATGCTGTGGAGCTTGCATCGCCCTGTACTGCGCTAGTGGAACTAGAACTACTTGCCGAAGCGGAGGCTGATCCTGCTTCAGTAGTTTGATCATCCTTGCGCGAACCGCACGGCTTTTCATCTTTACCAACTGAACTGCTATTGGCACTGCTGGATGCTGTGGAGCTTGCATCGCCCTGTACTGCGCTACTGGAACTAGAACTACTTGCCGAAGAGGAGGCTGATGCTGTAGTGCTACCATCATTGTTGTCTGTTGTGGAGCTTGCATCGTCCTCTTTTTCGCTACTGGAACTAGAACCACTTGCCGAAGCGGAGTCTGATCCTTCTTCGGTAGTTTGATCATCCTTGCGCGAACCGCACGGCTTTTCATCTTTACCAACTGAACTGCTACTGGCACTGCTGGATGCTGTGGAGCTTGCATCGCCCTGTACTACGCTAGTGGAACTGGAACTACTTGACGAAGCGGAGGCTGATCCTGTAGTGCCACTGGCATTGCCGGTTGCTGCGGAGCTTGCACCGCTCTCTTTTTCGCTACTGGAACTAGAACCACTTGCCGAAGCGGAGGCTGATCCTGCTTCAGTAGTTTGATCATCCTTGCGCGAACCGCACGGCTTTTCATCTTTACCAACTGAACTGCTACTGGCACTGCTGGATGCTGTGGAGCTTGCATCGCCCTGTACTGCGCTACTGGAACTAGAACTACTTGCCGAAGAGGAGGCTGATGCTGTAGTGCTACCATCATTGTTGTCTGTTGTGGAGCTTGCATCGTCCTCTTTTTCGCTACTGGAACTAGAACCACTTGCCGAAGCGGAGTCTGATCCTTCTACGGTAGTTTGATCATCCTTGCGCAAACCGCACGGCTTTTCATCATTACTAACTGAACTGCTACTGGCACTGCTGGATGCTGTGGAGCTTGCATCGCCCTGTACTGCGCTAGTGGAACTAGAACTACTTGACGAAGCGGAGGCTGATCCTGTAGTGCCACTGGCATTGCCGGTTGCTGCGGAGCTTGCATCGTCCTCTTTTTCGCTACTGGAACTAGAACCACTTGCCGAAGCGGAGGCTGATCCTGCTTCAGTAGTTTGATCATCCTTGCGCGAACCGCACGGCTTTTCATCTTTACCAACTGAACTGCTACTGGCACTGCTGGATGCTGTGGAGCTTGCATCGCCCTGTACTGCGCTACTGGAACTAGAACTACTTGCCGAAGAGGAGGCTGATGCTATAGTGCTACCATCATTGTTGTCTGTTGTGGAGCTTGCATCGTCCTCTTTTTCGCTACTGGAACTAGAACCACTTGCCGAAGCGGAGTCTGATCCTTCTTCGGTAGTTTGATCATCCTTGCGCAAACCGCACGGCTTTTCATCATTACCAACTGAACTGCTACTGGCACTGCTGGATGCTGCGGAGCTTGCACCGCTCTCTTTTTTGCTACTGGAACTAGAACCACTTGCCGAAGCGGAGTCTGATCCTTCTTCGGTAGTTTGATCATCCTTGCGCAAACCGCACGGCTTTTCATCATTACTAACTGAACTGCTACTGGCACTGCTGGATGCTGTGGAGCTTGCATCGCCCTGTACTGCGCTAGTGGAACTAGAACTACTTGACGAAGCGGAGGCTGATCCTGTAGTGCGACTGGCATTGCCGGTTGCTGCGGAGCTTGCACCGCTCTCTTTTTCGCTACTGGAACTAGAACCACTTGCCGAAGCGGAGTCTGATCCTTCTTCGGTAGTTTGATCATCCTTGCGCAAACCGCACGGCTTTTCATCATTACCAACTGAACTGCTACTGGCACTGCTGGATGCTGTGGAGCTTGCATCGCCCTGTACTGCGCTACTGGAACTAGAACTACTTGCCGAAGAGGAGGCTGATGCTGTAGTGCTACCATCATTGTTGTCTTTTGTGGAGCTTGCATCGTCCTCTTTTTCGCTACTGGAACTAGAACCACTTGCCGAAGCGGAGTCTGATCCTTCTTCGGTAGTTTGATCATCCTTGCGCGAACCGCACGGCTTTTCATCTTTACCAACTGAACTGCTACTGGCACTGCTGGATGCTGTGGAGCTTGCATCGCCCTGTACTACGCTAGTGGAACTGGAACTACTTGACGAAGCGGAGGCTGATCCTGTAGTGCTACTGGCATTGCCGGTTGCTGCGGAGCTTGCACCCCTCTCTCCTGCGCTACTGGAACTAGAAGTACTTGCCGTAGTGGCCGAGGCTGTGAACCCGAAAAGTTTTAATTAGTACCTTCGCCTGACGTTTAAAGTATTTAGTTTGATGCAACGAGGCATAACATTAACTTTCATGGATTTTCGCAACGTCAGGTTACCTATCTTTACTTCTGCAACTATCAGTTCAAAATCAAAAGTCTCGGAATCCCCAAAATGCCATTCACCACTTCCTATTGCTTTAGCTGGGAAAAAGAAGAGGCGCAACTCCCCAGCAGCACAGCTGTCTGTTCAGTCAACCCAGTTGTAGCTTGGAGTCTGATTTGATAACCCTAATTTCAAATTTGCGGACTCACTCCCTGTTACATGGATGACCTATTAAACAAATTACCTGATTTAGGTCCGGTATATGGAGGTTCTGTTGGTGGGCCAATAATGACTGGTGGTCCCACCACTGTAGGTGGTTCTTTCACCACGGTTGGTCCAA
The DNA here is from genome assembly GCA_947523025.1 of Dryobota labecula. Lineage (NCBI taxonomy): Eukaryota > Metazoa > Arthropoda > Insecta > Lepidoptera > Noctuidae > Dryobota > Dryobota labecula. The sequence goes on from OX383314.1 coordinate 6,952,558, forward strand.
CCCCTCCATGCGGTATGGAAGACTGCGTATGTCCTATAATACAATTCAATATTTCACGTATTAGTATATAGGCTTTATGGGCAGAAGAAATTAGAATTTACAAAAAAGAAAAAACTATTTGGCCAGGTTTAGTATTTCGTAAAGTTCACTTGGAACCACATTAAAGTGATCTCACACAAGGCGAATTCATTTGATTTAGGGTTCCGTACCTCAAAAGGAACAAACGGAAACCTTTTAGGATCACTCGTGTGTCTGTCTGTTTGTCTGTCCGTCTGTCACAGCCAATTTGCTCCGAATCTATTGGACCGATTAAGTTGGAATTTGGTACACATATGATTTTCTGGGACCCAATTGGAGGGGCAAAAGTTTTGCGAACTGTGCCGTATGCCATATCAAATGAAAAGGCCTCTTCTAAGGATTTCGGATGAAAAAAAACGTATAATTGCAAAATAAATACTTTTAAAGTGATTTAAGAAAATAGATGAACATTGACCATGCCCTTATCTCCAAAACTACTAAGCCAAACAAAAAAAAAATTGTTCTTTAATTTTAGATTACTGGAAAACCTATAAGAAATGATGATGATGATGATGATGAGCTTGTTTTTTATTTTTTTTATTGACGTGTATAAGTGATTCCGGTATCCTATTTACAGAATAAAAGATTTTATTTCATTTCATTTCAAATATATGAACTTAATATAAACATGGTAAATCTCACAATATTATGCGAACAAACTTACATTTGCAGTTGGAATGTGTGGGAGAACTTGTTTTACAACTACAATGTTAAGTTTTTTCAGAAACGCATTATTATTATCAGTTAGTTTTTCGTAGAGCGAGATAACAGAAACACGCTTGGTTTGAATGGAAAATGTGGACAGTGGTGCCGATTCCCTTGTTCACAAAGTAAACTAAATTAAAGTTAAGCGCATCTTTTTCTTTCTATTTCATTAAGAAACGGACAGAAGATAAGTTTTAGTTAAGTCCTGTCAAATTAATCAGCGCCTGTCACTGCTCCATACAAGTTTAGACGTGATTAAAAACTTGCCTATTAAAATTACGTCAATTTACGTCAAGTGCCGATTAATTTGACAGGACTAAACTAAAAAATATCTTCTGTCCGTTTCTTAATGAAATAGAAAGAAAAAGATGCACTTAACTTAAATTTAGTTTAGTTTGTGAACAAGGGAATCGGCACCAATGTCGCCTCCAGCAACGGCGGTCGAGGCGTCTCTAAAAAAATATAACTTACCAACTGACGAAGATTTCGAAGATGTCGAGCTATGATGGGAACTGCTGTGTGATGAAGAAGAAGTAGTAGTTGACGTAGACGGATAATCTTAAAAGAAAAACCAAGGTTTGTTGTTTTAATCTATAGTTGCACAAGAATCGGATGCTGCGATGCTATTGGTTGACGAGCGTAAGCGTTTCTAGCAGGAATAGTCCTTACAGTGGTCAGATGTACAGTTTCGGTCACTGTACATGACCGTGATAGTACCTGGGCTTAGAATACAATCTTGTCTATTAGCGGTACTTAAAGTGCTTCAACGTGGGTGGAACTCACCAATTGGTACTATTTTCATAGTAATGCATGGGCGGCCGCCTTCCATGGATTCATTCTTGATCACTTTCCATTGTGTCTCGGAACCTACAAAATATTAATAATCTATTTTGATCGCAAATACTGGAATTCATGGGGAGAGACCTTTGCCCAGCAGTGGGATAATGGAACAGTAACAGTAACAGTAAACAGCCATCATAGCCCAGGTAGCATTTTTACGTCATTATGTCGTCCGTTTACGGTACTGTTCGACGTAAGAGACGTCATCTTGACGTCTCTTACGTCGAACAGCCTCAAGACATGACGCTAAATCGACGTCACCAGGACGTTCCGTTGAGTACCAGACGTTAAAATGACGTAAGTGTGACGTACATAATCGACGAATAAACTACGGACCCTAAAATGACCTTGGGATGATGTATTTTTTTTGCCGCAGACGTCATTTTGCTACCTGGGAGACCGGCTGCCTTTTTCGTAACTCGAACACTTCCTTACATGATGAAATTGGCGGCATTTACCTACAAATGACTGTGTTTTACAATAAATATTTGTATAAATGGCTGCATTTGACGGCTCATAACTCCGTGATAAATAGGGATATCGAAATGGCTATTTGGCAAAAAAAAAAAAAAAAAGATTTTCTGTAAAGTCGGTTTACGGACGATAATTTTACGAGATAACGTCATAAGAAAAGATTGCGTCACAAGCCGAACGCTTAGGCCGATCGTGCCTCTCTATCGCTTATTTCGCGCTCTCGCTTGCACACTCGGTTCAGGAGGAACGTGACAATGAGTCATGCTTTTTCGTACACGCCGGTGTTCATCGATTTATAAGACGATATCACGTCAAAAAACTGATATGACGAAATTAGTATGGCTGTGTTTGTGAGTGGAGTTTAAAATTACTGGGAATAGGGATGTTGACTAAAAATATATTTTTTTTGTCCATCATGTAGATTATCAAAAAATATTGGACGCGTATATTTTATTTACTTTTTACGTAATCAAGAAATTAAGACGATACGCAAATGTGGCACGACGTCACTCTGTGCTAGATTTTATACGTAATTGAAGAATTGTGACGTAACGAGCATAATGATAAGTCCCCAAATTTAATGTGTTTTATCTAAGTATTTTTTTATTAATATGATATGATAAAGCAAAAAATGCGTGTCTTATATTTTTTTATTATCTGACTGTCGGACTAAACAGATCTTTTTCAAGAAACATCCCTATTCAAAAAAAAAAAAAAAAAAGAAATGAATGAATTGTTATGAAAATGTCAAAAGTGGAAAAAAATTGTAAGTTACCATAATTTTCAATGTTGTTTATGGAAGTTACAACAACGTTTTAATGGTGACATTGTATAGTATATAGGTTAATAAAAATATGTTGCAATAATGACATTGCGGGAATGCTAATATCGAAAGTTTTCATAAGTTCAGTTTGCTAAGTACCTGCAATGTTTTATAAAGTATGTTGTAAAAAATAGGTTGCTAAAATGCAATGTTATAATAATGACATTGTAGGAATATCATTAACATAACTTACAGTAAATTTTTAAAAGTTTGTTTCTCTAACGTATAAAAAACAACTTTTATACGTAATGTTGTTGCGACGTCTGTTCTAACATTTTGGTAATTTAAAACATACAGATGTTAAATGAAAATAGCCGTAATGTTTATATGATATTTCTTTTTAAACGTTAATATCTATCAACATTGTAGAAAGTTTCTGTAAGTTTCATGCTTAGTGGGAAAGGACGAATGTACATTGTATTCATGCGGTACGTAGTAGCTGATAAAGGTACTAATTGATACGTACCCAACATTCTAGAAAAGGTGTTTTTTATCTTTGTAGCTAGCAGATTGAATTTTATTGTTATAAAAGTAAAAAAACATCACGCCTGTATTCCCCGAAGGGTAGGCAGAGGTGTACCTACAGCACTCCAATTATTCGCCAATTATTTTTAAGTCCCATATAATAGGGGGCGAGCCTACTGAAAACAAATTGACACTCCGGGTAGCTACTGAGAAATTTCTGATGGAAAAAGCCCAATAACACTTTTCCCAACCTGGGAATCAAACCTAAATGCTTTTTAAACAACATTTAAATGATCACGTACTTGGTAAATCGCACTCCATCACCATGTGAGCTCCTGAAATAAAAATTTGAATTCTTTTAAAATAGTAATACAAACTAATAAACTATTTAATCTACAAAAATTATACACCTACCACACATGCATACTAATAAAGAAAATTTTAACAAACAAAATACACTCACAAATCACCTTCAAACACAAAACTCACCACTACTAGGACATTGTACGGAAGAAGAACTAATCATTTTGAGGGAGCGCAGCTTTATAATACGTTAAGTACCAAAAGATATCATAATCATTACAGCCGAACGACGTCCACTGCTGGACACAGGCCTCCCCCAATTGGAGAGGATTTGCCATAATCGCCACGCTTGGCAGGCGGGTTGGCGATCGCAGTATGGTGTTGAAATTGCATAGAGAACGCTTCTGCCCATTCTCTAGTAAGTCCCTTAGTCGCCTTTTACGACACCCACGGGAGAAAATGGGGAAAAAATGGCCAAAAGATATAAGAGATTCTTATTCAGTGAAAATCTTTAAGTGAGGCAAAAAAAAAAATTTTCAGTCATGTAGGAAGATTATTAAAAAATATTGGACACGTATTTTTTTCTTTTTTTACGTAATCAAAACATTACGGCGATACATTGAGTTCAAATGTGGCATGACGTCACTTCTCAGTAGATTTTATACGTAGGTGTGACGTAACGAGCCCCCACTCCCCAAGTTTAATGTGTTTTATCTGTCATTTTTTATTAATATGATAAAGCCAAAAATACGTGTCCAATATTTTTTCATTATCTGATTGACGGACTAAGTTAAGACTAAGTTTTCTTTTTTTTTTTACCCAGGACACATCCCTATTATGTTTATTACTAAAGATGTTTTGATAAGTTTCTCATATTTAAGTGAACTACATACGAGTATGTTCTTTTGAAAAATAAATTTCTTTAAACCGAATAATATTTCGAAATAGAAACTGATTTCGATGAAATATGGCATACAGATAGACCGTGACTAGAGTAAGGTACGATACTTTCAATCTCAGTAAGTACATTTAAGTAAGCCTTGATTCTCATAAGGACAGATTCTCAAAAAGACAGATTAGAATGTATCAGGAATTGATTGATTGATTGAATGATCTTGAATTGATTGATTGATTGATTCTTTTGAAGAAGGAAGCGAAACTGTCGGACATAAAAATAGTCCGCAGTGCCTATTATTGTGCAGGGAAAAGAAGTTAATTTTTTGTTTATTTTCTGTGATTAATATACTCACACACTGACATAGGTTATTAAATGTTAAAATTTTAGGGAAATCATCTACTTTTACAATGTTTGTAAATATGTGAGCAGTATCTATTGCATAATTAATTTGTCTGTCATTGCTTCACTTTTCATTCTTTTTACCTATTGTGGTATAGTAATTTTATTCTAGGTAAGTGCGTCGTCTTCACATATAATTAATAATTAATGTAGGTATACAAATATTGTTAACATTTTAAAAGAGTAAGTATGGAGTTTCTTGCCCATTCTTCTCCATACGTAACTACCTTTTGGAAGGGACAACTAGAATTGATTAATTATTTTTGTAAATTTTGACGTTCAAAAGTGCCTATTTGATAAATGATTTGACTTTGACTTTTGAAGGAGGAAAAGTGTTATTTTAGTCGATGATAAAATTGAAAACATTAAGGAGCAGTATATCAACTATAGAGTACTTGCAACGTCTTGCGACATTGAGACGTGCCACCAATTAATAAAAAATTTAAACCTTTAATTTTTTTCTTTATTATTTGCTTACGTGTCCTTTTGAGAATCTGTCCTTTTGAGAATCTGTCTTTATGAGAATATGTCCTTATGAGAATCAAGGTTAGTAAGTACATATGAATTGAAAAGTCACATCACAGACAGTCACAACCTCGTGAGGGCTTTAACCATAGTGCGTGGCTCATGGCGGCGGGGCCAGAACCACTGGGCCATCACGACATTCACCCTTTTGATACGAAAACAAAAATGACTCACGCTTTTCACTGGGCGGTTTAGTAGGTTTCGTATCAGTAGTACTTTCATAAGTATTTGAGGAGACGTCCTTAGATGCATGTGATTCTGATGTCTGTACTATACTTCCATCAGGGCCTTCAAATTCATAATTATTTGCGGCATAACTATCACTGGCTCTATCATCTCTTGCATATTTGCTTCTTTTACTACCATCAGCGCTGACAGAGAAGCTCCTAACTGCGTCTTCGGCATTTGAGAAGCCATGGACGTCCACTTGTTTTTCTGTTCCTTTGGCATTGGACTTGAACTCGGTGTTTTGTTGGTTGTATTCTTCTCGGTCGCTTCGAGTAGACTGTCCTCTGACGCCCGAACTGTCTTTGATTTGTATTTTATTTGCGTCGCTGTATCTGCTGTAGTCGCTATCCTCAGTTTTTACGTGAATGTCTGGGACTGGCTTTGGAGGTACTGAAGAAAAAAAAAACATACCATAATCAGCCTATAATATATAACATCACGCCTGGTTTCCCCGAAGGGAGAGGTGTAGACTCCCGCGAGGTAATTACATAACACTTTCGGTAGCAATGGGTTTTATTTTGATAGTTCAATGGTAAATAGTAGAAGGTACACATTCATATCGGTCTACAGGACCTTATCAAATACACAATATAATGGCTTGAATACCACGATTAATAACCCCGTTGGGTCTCTTGCTTCTAATAGTTGAATAAAAATAATAGCCCCACCGCCGTATCTCTACGTTGACGTCGTGGTCGGGCTTGCGCGTTCCGAACTTTAGGTCTGTGCCGGTAGAGTTTACTTTCCCGGAACATGTCTAGGGTGAGGAGCCAGACCAAGAGAGATACAGAAACCCGCAGGGCAACATGTGGCGAGCTGTTGGGCAGTTGCGACCCCGCGGACCCTATCTCCCGGGAGCAGTTATGTTCCTCATCTCTAGTTGCCTTTAATGGCCGGCTGGAGTGATCACTGACGAAGAACTGAGCTCCCACCTCATTCTTGCCTTTATTGGCCGGCTTGAGTGGAGATTCGCAAGAGCAAATGTGCTCGGAGGAAGGAAGTATTCTAGTAAGTGCTTGTAGGGATCTTGACCATGTTCCGGGCTCTGGGATTGTTCTGAAAGCCGTGGAATACCTCTGCACTCCTCGAGCACCTCAAGACATGTTGCCCCCTTGTCGCTACGTCACTATGTGCTAGCGACCTATTTCGGGGACCCATTATTGAGTGTGCAAGTTACCCCCTGCCATTTTATCCGTGTATAATAAAACAATGATCAGGCAGGGGCCATAGTCCTTCCATAGTCCTACACCAACCGGGGGTTGTCCTTGGGTGCACTTGCATAATGTGTACAGGGATAATCGTCGGTTGGTGCCTCATTTAATTAAAAAGCGTCTAGCGGGCCGCTGCGAGCTGGCTTCGGCCCCTCGTACGCCTTCCAAAGGTCCGGGACCCCAGGGTCCCGATATATGTAAATATATAAAAATAATAATAATAGTACACCTAGTACACACATTAGGTTTAATACTCATTAATGTAGTGGCAGTGCGTGTAGACACGGCCTCCCTCAATAACATTCATTGCGTTATTGATGTAATTATGCAGACAAAATTTTCAAACATATGAAGCAATGGATTATCAATATCCTTCAAAATCATTCAGATTGTGTGTTACGCAATTAGATTTATTTTTATATAAGGTGTATCTATTCATACACGAAATATTTTAAGAGGACCATCTTTAAGTGGTAAAAAAGTCATACCAGCAAAAAAAAAAAAATTATCTAAGTGTTTTATATTTTTACATAATTATTATAATTTTAAAATTGCTTGAGAAATTTTGCAAAGGAGTTACATTTTCCAAAATTTTACTTATTATAAGAACGACCCGGACGCGGCTACGGTGGCGGTGCGAGCGCGGTGAATTTTGATAATTAATCATCATATCAAGTAATTTTAAATTATTATTATATATTTTTTTTACCCTATGTATTGAATAATAATAGTAAGTATCTTTATTCATCAAGTAGCATGACTCAATTGAGTTAATAACAATATTCCTCGTTATGTTATGTTAGCATTCCTATTCTAATCATTTAACCTAAAATCATGAATACGAGTACATGTGGATCACTGCCACACGTCTAACACCGAGGTGGGCAGCTTGCAGCAGCGACTCCAAAAAAATTAAGATATTTTAGATGATTTTAAGGAAGATGCTTTTAAAAAAAAATCACAATTAATAAGTTAGTGTCAGTAAATAATAATGAAATGATGCCCGAAGGCAGGTAATATAATTTCTTAAACTATTAATTATATTCTGATGACTTACAGTATCCCGCATTTGTGCTGAGGATCTGAAAAAAAAAAACAAAACATACTTGATTAAAAACAGAAACTTTACAGCATCCTATGTTTACCAGATCTTTCCAGCCTTTTTTGTAAGGGTTGGTTTCCAGTCAAATTCAAATTCAAAGCATTTATTTCAAATAAACCAATTACAGGTACATTTAAATTGTCGTTGAACTAAATGTTCTCTCATACATTCCAACTGCAAATGTAAGTTGGTTGACAATTACTCGTTATTTTGTAAAGGCTCATAGGTTTCCAAAAAACATATTTCAACATTTTATTTTACCACCTTGTCAGCGTGATTAATATGTCTACCCATGTCAAATTACAGCTTTCTAGTAATAAGAATCTCTGAGCTAAGCCGCGGAGAGACAGACAGACAGACAGATATGGTGAAACTATAAGGGTTCGCCAGCTGTCCTCCCCCAGCGACGCCATAAAGCCGAGTTCCGTACCCCCACAGGAGGTGCCAGAAATAACGCTCAGCGAAAACGTACCATTCCCGATGACGTTAACACTCTCCTCCAAGAGAGTAGTCCCTCCACTAGCACAGTTAGAAAGCACATCTCCCGACATCCGTCCTATCGTCCTCGCCGACGAGGCCCGTTGCGACGTCCCTGTCCATCCCCGCCCCAACCCTTGCACGAGCCAGCCCGTGCCGCTGAGCCTGTAGCTGTAGTTTAAATTCGTCCCTAAATAATCAAAATCCGATCCAGGCCGTCCCTTGCTGTCCTCCCCAGCGACGCCCTAAGCCGAGGTCCGTACCCCCGCAGGGGGGTGCCCTTAGCGTAGTCGCTTAGTTTTAAGGTGTGTATGCCCTGGTTGGAGGCCTTATTTTATTGAGGCTCCCACAGGAAAATCTGGTTAAGCAGACAACAACCTCTTAGGTTGAACTGCGAGAAACCATACGGTACGCTACAAAACGCCCTCATAGAAAAAAAAATGTGGAATAGATAAAAAAGAGATACTTACACAGAGGGCGGAGACCCAAAGAAGAATCTTGGTGGCACCCATCTCAGCCAAAGACTAGAAGCCGACGACTGATCGAATGATGACCAACCTACCTTCCCACTGTATTTATATGCAGCCAATTCTATGGATGCATAGAAAGAGAAAACATCTGGGCAAATAATTACAGTGATCAATGCACCAGATATGGTTTATTGAAAAACTTTTTAAAGGGTAAATCAATGTTAATAATGAATGTGTATTGATTTTAGATTTGTATTGTCTTTGACTAGAACTAAGTTCTTTTTTGCATTTAGCGATAAAATCTTAAATTAGTATTCAAGATATCACTAAAATATGGTTGTACGTTGTTTCATAGCTAATAGTTTTATAGAATTTCGTTTCACATAATTTTTTTCTCATATTTTCGTTTCATAGAATAAAATCAACACGCAGAATACTTACTTTGAAGATTTTTAAATCATTGATTTTTGTTTCACACAAAGTTTAATGTTAGAATAGTCATATCATAGAATAACAAATCAAATATTCTTTATCCTCATATTGTTTATTTATTATAAAACTTATTACCAAGAATAACATTTTATCCATTTTCAATTTTTTTAACTGCATTTTTTTTGCATTTTGCAGCATGCAAGCAAGCATGCAGTATGCAGCGTGCAAGCAAGCATGCAGCATGCAAGCAAGCATGTAGCATGCAAGCGAGCAAGCAACATGCAGCGGGCGTGGTTTCTGACACGGCTCCGGCGCTGCGGGACTCCGGCGGTCCCACGTGAGCTTATCGTCGCAGATTATATTCACGCCCACCACCGCGGGCTTCGGCTTGCTGGCCGGCAGAGCTGGCCAGCCTCAGCCGCGGCGGCGAGCGTTAAAACCACCTGCTCCTCAGCTCGCGGGCCGCCTCGCCCCTCCGCGCTTACGCGGATTTAAATTACACTCTAGGGGTAAGGCAGACAAGACTACGTGGAGTCGGTTTTGCAGCGAGTCGTTTCTGTCACTAACTTATACCGAACATACAATATTCGTTAAAAAATAATTCTACTGTTTGATAAGTTTAATAAACAAAAAAATGTGATTAAAAATTCTTTGAATTGTGTTTCTGTGAAATATGTTTAATTCAAGTAGTTAAATAGTCTTTGAAACAATAATATTCGAACTAAAAATACAAGGACCAAGAAACATTTTTTGGGAAACGAAATTCTATGAAATTTCTGTCTGCAAAATAAGGGGACACCCTAAAATATATGTATTAAAAATTAAATAAATTATCGGAAAAAAAAAGGGAAAAAATTGTGGTTACAGTTGCACACGTATATAGCGTATAGTAGGGGCTTCGTCCATTTTGGTTAGTTTTGACTGTAGGATAAGATAAGATGATAGGATAAGATGTATCTAACGCATAAATGATTTGTCTGTCATTGCTTCACTTTTCATTCTTTTTACCTATTGTGGTATAGTAATTTTATTCTAGGTAAGTGCATCGTCTTCTCATATAATTAATAAAATAATTACTGTATAAAAATATTGTTACCATTTTAAAAGAGTAAGTATTATGGAGTTTCTTTCCCATTCTTCTCCATACGTAACTACCTTTTGGAAGGGGCAACTAGAATCAATGATCGTTGTAAATTTTGACATTCAAAAGTGCCTTTTATGTGCCTATTTGAAATAAATTATTTGACTTTGACTTTGAGAGGGGGGAGATACCACTCGGTGCCCTTACTGGCCCGTCATAAAAATCCAACCTTTATATAGGTTGGATTTAGGTGGTAGGTTTGGTGTGTATTCATACACGAAATATTTTAAGAGAAACATCTATTGGTTGTAAAGAAGCCATAGCAGCAAAAAAAATGTTTATCTAAGAATTTTATATTTTTACATAATTGTTATAATTTTAAAACTGCTTGAGACGTTTTGCAAAAAATGCCTATAATTACATATTCTATGAATGACCCACCCGGACGCGGCGATGGTGGCGGCACGAGCGCGGTGAATTTTGATAAGTAATCATCATAACAAGTAATTTTAAATTATTTAATTTTTCAAATAATGTACTCAGATTAAAAAAAAAAAAAAAACATGTCCACGGCTTCTTTACCACCTACGAGTATAGGTGTATCTCTTAAAATATTTTCGTGTTTGAATAGAAACACCCTAATGTACATATACTCCTCTGCCTAACCGCTCGGGGAAAATAAGCGTGATATTATTTCCATATACCTACTAACCTACATGTAATTTATCATTTCAAACTCTACCTTTTCAAAGTCAAACAAAAAAAAAAAAACAATATATTCAACAAATATAAATCTTCTGAAACAATAAAACAAAAGAAAAATTGTTTGTTAGTTCACGCATACGCGCGCATTATTATTATTATTAATTATTATTTAATTTTATTATTTATATTATTTACTTTGTACACAGCCGTTTCTTTATGAGCTTGATCTATATGATGAATATAATAAAGGTGAAGAGTTTGTTTGTTTGTTTGAACGCGTTGACTTCTGTTGGATTTGGAAAAAATAAAAAAAATGTATTTGATATCACAATTCCTGAGGAAGTTTGCCACCGCGTTACTAACCTTAAGAGCCGAGCAGAAAGAAAAATAGTCCGAAAGAACGCTAAGCGAAAACGAAGGTATAGCGCAGGCGGCCGATACGATGCGACGCGGTGAGTCGGGAGCCGAGGAAGTTTTATAAAAATGTGGCTGTTATTTTAGTTTAATGTATTAGTCGGAGACGAGTTGTGTCCGGTACGCCAGCGCCATCTGTTGGCGTTCGATGGGGTTGGTGGAGTTCGCGCCATTGGTTCTTGACTAATCGCGACGCTAGCGCTATCTAGCGGCGCATGACAGAGTCTACAACATAACGGTCGACCGGTGGCAAGTGATCGCCGCACATTCGACAAGTGAAGTTCATCGGTGGCGGTCAAGAAGTGAAGATGTCTAGAAACTGTGCGCGTTCGGTATAGTTGTGTCGTGTTCCTACATTAATTACTTTGCATACCCATTACTGTATAGAATCAAGTTCTTCTAACTGAACAGACAGGTGTGCTGCTGGGGAGTTTGTTCCGCTACTTCTTCTTCCCAGCTAAAGCACTAGGAAGTGGTGAAGGGCAGGGCGTTCTTGGGGACTGTCTTATGTAAACTTTACGGTTCTCAGGTTCAGTTTGTAAATGACTTTTGAGTTTAATTCGGTTTTTTTTATTGCGCAATAACCAACACTACCCGCAGTACGCCCACAGTAGTTAAAATATGGCTGATGATAACGAGAGAAACCTACCTGGGGTCTTACTCCCGAAAACGATTCGAGTCCAATTTGAATCGTAAACCAAGATTGACATAGGTTCAGTATTACGTCATCGTCAAATGCTCTATGTCTTTGGTTAGTAACTTTAGGTAGTTGAATGTTTTCACTTTCCTACGTAAAAAACGATACCCTAGTGTTTTTTTCTTTCTTTCTTTCTGAAATTTAACTCTATCTGAAAAAAATAGCTTCTTTGATATTGTGTAATTTTGTTCCAACATCTTGATATCTATCTTTCAGAGATGGCGTGTGGAGTACGAACTTTTCGATCCTAACGAATCTTTCGATCGAAGTTAGTTTCGCTTCGAACCACCGCACGATCGTGCGCTAGTGTCGGATTCAAGAGTATGGATCGGCATTTATTTCGAATCCAATTAGATTGATTCAGAACTCGATGCTGTCAGGAGTAAGGCCCCTGTTCTCCGACATATATCTTACCATTTCCATGTGAACGAAGTCGCGGACAGAAACTAGTTAATAATAATAACATTATTAATTGTTATTATTTACTCAGCCGTTTCTCAGTAAAGTTTAAATAAATGTGCATTCATAAAACCTTTGCTATTATAAATATCTACGATCTATAATAAAGAAAAACATTTTTAATTTATAACATGTATATAGATTTATTTACATACATAGGTACTACCTGCTGCACGCGGCTTCGCTAACGTGGGTTTTTCTTAAATAAAGCCGGTCAAGTGCGAGTTGAACTCGCGTGGAGAGGGTTCCGTACGATGAATATTTTATCTACCATACAATTAAAATGTTGCTCATTATGGTAATGATATTCTTTATTGATATTTTTTATTTAATTTACTATCATGTCGACTAAATTCTACCTATTTGTTTATTGTGCCGTCTTAATTTATTGACAAATTATTATTAACAATTAGCATTTGGCATGAAATTTTGACATCTAATTTCCTATTGGCTTTATTCTATTTAGCTTTTTGCTTTTATATTGTTAATGTGACATTCGATTACCAAAGCTATTTTGTATGCCTTCTGGCGGGCAAATCTTTTCATTTTTAACATCTGTATATTTTTACCATATCACACCCCCGGTGCAACACTGTCACTTATGCAAACTATAAAATACTTATGCTTCAGAAGAAGTGTATTAGTTTTAATTATTTGGTTTCATTTATTTTATTATAAACATAAAAGAACACGTCAGGATATAACCTATTCATCTTCCCTTAATCAAGAAGTGCCATCAACTATGTATAGGATAGGATACTTAAGTTTAAAATACTTTTCCTGAAAAAGTTACTTTTTGCATAAGTGACAGTGTTGCACCGGGGGTGCGATATGTTCACAAAATGAATAGTTGATATAGTTGTTCCGGGTCTGGCTGTTTGTGTATGTGAGTTTAAATGTTTGTAAACGCACCCACAATACAGGAGAAATTCCTAGTGTGGGGCAAAGTTAAAAAAAAAAAAAAATGAATAAATGAATTTGAATTTGAATTTGAACCATGTTTTTTTAAACCTGACCCAAATTTGTTTATGGTAACCAATTTGTACGTACACGTTATTTTAAGACCATATACTTCTTATAGATTTTCTTGTAATCTATAAGTATAGCACTATTTTGTTTTTCATTTTTCCTAATTTTAGGCTCAGTAGTTTCGGAGATATGGTCAATTTTCATCTATTTTCTTTATTAACTTTAAAGTATATATTTTCAAATTATAAAAAAAAAATCCTTAAATCTTGAAGCCCTTTCATTTAATATAACAAACGGTACAGTTCGCAAAACTTTTTTTATGAATTTTTTAACTTGGAAAAGTGACCCCTATATTCAAAATTATTTTTTTTACGATATACGTCCGTGTTTGGGTCATATGTGTACCAAATTTCAACTTAATTGGCACAATAGATTCAGATTGAATAGGTATGATGACTAAAAAAATTCATGTAGATCATTAAAAAATATTGGACACGAATTTTTTCTTTTTTTACGTAATCAAAACATTACGGCGATACATTGAGTTCAAATGTGACGTCACTGCTCGCTAGATTTTATACGTAGCTGTGACGTAACGAGCACCCATTCCCAAGTTTAATGTGTTTTATCTAAGTCATTTTTTATTAATATAATATGATAAAGCAAAAAATACGTGTCTAATATTTTTTTATTATCTGTCTGACGGACTAAACAGATTTTCTATTTTTATCCAGGAAATATCCCTATTGGCTGTGACAGAGGGATAGACAGATATACATACCCTATAGAGACCCTTCCTTTTGAGGTACGGAACCCTAAAAGAAGAAAAAGCAACAAAACAGCAGCTTTATTATATTAGTAGGTATATACATAAAATATTATTTGTTATTTGCACAGCCGTTTCTATGTAAACTTAAATAAAAATGCTTATAAAACTGTTTCTATTGTCTATCATAATTGATTAGTATAAATGGGTGTTGTTGTAAATTGCAGCTGCAGCTGCATAAAAGATTTCATTTTGACTTTGGATTGGCTACGCTCCTGCGATGCCTCAAAGAACCGGCAAAGAAGGAACATTACTTGTAAAAGCAACATGCTTCTTCAACATTCGTCTCTGGAGCATGCGCATTGCATTGTGCAGACTACGGCAATACCCGAATGTTTTCTATTGCCAAGTACTCTCTGGTCCTCCGAGTTGTATGCGAACGCGTATCAGCGTGAAATCTGAGCCAAGACTTTGTGCAAATGGGTGAAAATAAGGCCTAATTTACATACATACACATACACACTAGACTGCCACTGTTACATAAAAGATTTTATCCCTCTAGAGGTATTGGAACAAAGCCTTCATGCAAGGTGGTTACGTATTGAAATATAAGGAAACAATAAACTGTTTGAAATAACATATATTTAAAAAGAATACTCTTTCTTAAAACAATACACGGTAGCCTTTAAGGGACTACCGCATAAATAATTAATTACTTATATCAAACACTTATACTAAGTTAACCTTTATAATAAGTATGTGACTATAACTGTCACTTATTAATGCCAGCCAGCTCAAACTTCAGCTTAAAGAACTAAGGTCGTGGGGAGTTGGAGATAAAGCCAGTACTGTTCCGATTTTAAGTTCAGATTAAAATATAATAAAAGATTAAATTATTAAGGTGTAACCTTCCAATTATTTTGTAAGTTAACAATGAGTAAATGGGCGCCAGGGATTTAGGAAATCCCGGATCCCAGAGCCGACGAAGTTGTCCAATATTCTTCCAGATTCAGATACATGAGGATGTCGAACTCGGGGTCCTTAATTTAAATTTCTGATAAAGACCGGTTCCCAATATTGAAACCCGGATAAAAGTAATATACCGGTTTTTATGTATACCGTATTAAAATGAATTAAGGCATTAATGCATCTTCAACATACCTTGCAGCGTTCACAAAAACGAGCTCAGTTCATCTGTTCTTCATAATACCCGGCCATACCATTATTGTGGAGCCACTGTAAGGGTGCACTTCCTGGGGCCCAAGTCTGCTATTTTCATAAATTCGTCACTCCAACACGATCCCATTATCATTTTGCTAAAAGTTCGTAATCTGCTAAATTCATAATGATCGATCATTGGTCGGTCAATGGTCTTGTAATTGAATTGTGTTACAATGGCATTTTGAACATTTATTCATGCCAGATTTCATTTATATAATAATACATTATTTAAGAAAATAGATATTAATATGTACAAGTATATAAAAAAGGGAGGTAAAGAATCAAAGGGCATCGAAAAATTCTTCCGCATCGCTGTCAACAGGAAAAGTGCCCAAAAGGCTGGCAGCATTGCCACGTTGTATGGCAATGCTGATTCTTTGGGCAAGAAATAGGCCAGCCCTCTGGTCACGTGAAGAGTCGACCAACCGCTTGGAGATGTCTCGAAATACCACGTGGGCACTCGGACCCCATAGGCCTAGTGTTTCAACCCCAAACGGCTCAAACATATAGCTCCCAATAAGGTTGTTATATTTGCGCCGTTTGAGATTTTCCGCACCTGCAGCAGCCGCCCCAGCACAGCCCGCCGTGCTAGGAAGATGGGATGGCGCAAGGGTGTCAACACATGTTGCGTCCCACACCAAAGGCCGACCCAACTTCCAAGGCATGATGGTCATTCCGTCTGGTCTCTTCCCATCGTCGCGTGCCAAGCCATTGGGTTCTAAAACAGCTGGCACAAGAGCACGACGGATGATGTCATTGATGCTGGCGTGCCGTGCAATCCGACCTGCGCTCTTACTGCAGGATAGGCCATGATGTCCGAGGCAGTCGACAACTTCACCGCATTGGCAGCGATGCAGAGCCACGCAAGGAGCGCCCAGACGCAGACAAGTAGCGAGCCGAAAAGTGGTGTCACCCAGCATAGTGCCTATGTTGGGTGACGGTAGTGCCTGAAGCCAGAGGCCCGACTCCCACTCACCCACAGCCAGCAGGCGGGCACGCTCAGCAGTATTGGTGGACGTATTAATAAGATTGTTCCGTACCAACCTGCAGAGCGGCTCATCCCACTGTCTCTGGGAAGATGGATTCATATTTATATAATATATATTTTTACATATTATTTATTAGTGTTATAAGCAATCTGGAGTAGTAGGAAGTTGGAAGTTTAGTAGGAAGTTTCCTTTGTCATTATGTACGAGATTACCAATTCTTTCAATGGAGTGTCAGTGGCTGACCATTGGAAAGTCATAATGACGCCATTATATTAGTAGATTACCAAACTTGTCAAAATTAACAATTATGAAATCAATGATAGACCATTCTGACACTATTGTAATAGCAGATTTGAGGCCCTGGACGCATCTCAGCCGTTCAGCATTTCTGGGACGACGATATACTCTTACCCTTCTCGTATCATGCCTAAATCCAAACCGGGACTCATCGCAAAATAAAATTGTATCCCATTGCTCCTGGGTCCATGTCAAGTGTTCCTTTCACCATGGCGTATAGGTGGGCACCTAATTGGGCGTCGTGCTCGTAGGTCGTATTCATGCAGCCTATTTATTTAAACTTCATGTACAATAGTGGTACATAGGCGGACTTAATGCCACAAGGCATTCTCTACCAGTCAACCTTTGGGTTAAATATAAAAACAGTGGTAGGGTACAAAAATAATGACAAAAATACTAACTTCTTGATTAAGAGAACTTATATTGTTTTATTAATACTAATACACATATACAAATAAAATAAACTAATAGATATTTTAACAAATACCACCTAATAATAATTACTATGACTAGACTATCATTTGAGAGTTATTTAGTCTGACTTAAGTAGTGGTTACGAACTTTTCTTTTAAAAGTAAATTTGTTTTCAGCCTTTTTAATGCCAAGAGGTAGCGCGTTCCAGAGCTTTATAGTAGAGATAGCGTAAGAATTTGACATAAAACCGGTACGGTGTGAAGGAATTTGGAGAAGTAGATTCTTGGAAGCTCGTAGGTTACGACTATGAGAACTGCCCAACACTTTGAAATAATTCTTTAGATAATCGGGATATATCTATTTCTTACGGTTTGGTGGCTAACAACAACACCGCTTCAGAATTGTAGCTTTAAACCTATCTCCCGGGCGGTTAACATCGGCTGATTTGCAGTTAGTTGTATGTATCGGTCCTGTCGAGCAGTTGTACTCCTTCCGTCCTGGGTGCTGCTCAGCAGGATCCCCTACGTAACGGTGCCAAAGACGACAAATCACGCTCCTATTGCCACCAAAATACCGAGATACCTGGGACTGGTTTCTTTCCACTTGCAGCATTCCTACAGCTCTCTGCATTTTCATCAGCAGTCAAATGGCGTTGCTCCTTGACATAAAATCCGGCCAAGTGCGAGTTGGACTCGCACACGAAGGGTTCCGTACCATTATATAATTAAATGTTTAATTTTATTTTTATATTTGAGTTGATTGAATGAAAGGTAAATTGCGGTTTACGATTTATGACGTATTAAAAAAAAAAACTACTTACTAGATCTCGTTTAAACCAATTTTCGGTGGAAGTTTACATGGTACATCATATATTTTTTTTAGTTTTATCATTCCCTTATTTTAGAAGTTACAGGGGGTTACACACATTTTACCACTTTGGAAGTGTCTCTCGCGCAAACTATTCAGTTTATAAAAAAAATATATAAAAACTCAATATCATTTTTGAATCCATACGTGTGGGGTATCTATGGATAGGTCATCCATAGATACCCCACACGTATTTGATGATTTTTTTTTTTGAGTGAAGTATGGGGATCCCCCAAAATTTATTGCTTTTTTTTTCTATTTTTGTGTAAAAATCTTAATGCGGTTCACAGAATACATCTACTTACCAAGTTTCAACAGTATATTTCTTATAGTTTCGGAAAAAAGTGGCTGTGACATACGGACGGACAGACAGACAGACATGACGAATCCATAAGGGTTCCGTTTTTTGTTATTTGGCTACGGAACCCTAAAAATGACACTACACAAAAAAAAAAACTAAAATTATATTTCAAAATGATAAAAGTGAGATAACTACCAAATTTATCAAGCAACGAAAACACATGAAATCGGGAAAAAATTATTAGCTTTTATTTAAATTATATTATTAACTGTTTTTTATTTTTTGTTATATTATTATTATTTTATTGTTAATAGCATTTTTTTATTGGCTTTTATTTTTTTATATTTTCTTATGAAAACAAAACACAATCGAATAGTTTCTATTTTTAAAATCAGCCAGTATAAAATATATTATGTTTTCGAGGACAAAAAGATTGTCTACCAATCTACTTCGTCAATTAAGAAAACATGCAGTTTCTGTAAATGATGCATGTTGCTTATACGTTTTTGGGATAAATTCATCTACGGAACCCTTCATTGTGTGCGGTCCGACACGAACTTGGCCAGTTTTACAGGGGAACATAAAGATTCTACATTCACCGAAAACACCCTGATTTTACTAACTTTAATTAAACTATTTTAAGATACTTTTAATTAATTCATTTGTTATTCGGCAATTAATTCGTTTCTTAATCTTGTTACGCTTAATTTGATACTAGCTTCTGCCCGCGATTTCGTTCGCGTGGAAGTCGTACGATACACAATAAACTAAAAATAACAGCCACATTTTTATAAAACCACCTCGGCCCTCGATCTATCGTTTCCGTCCGTCCGCAATTTTACAAGGGTTTTTTTTTTTTAAAATTGTTTCTCGCAGTTCAACCTAGGAGGTTGGCTACTGCTTAACCGGACCTTCCTGTGGGTGCCTCAATATATTAAGGCCTCCAGCCAGGGCATAAAACTTAAAACTAAGCGACTACGCTAAGAGCACCCCCCTGCGGGGGTACGGACCTCGGCTTAGGGCGTCGCTGGGGGAGGACAGCAAGGGACGGGCTGGACCAAATTATGATTATTTTGGGACGAATTTAAAGCTACAGGCTCAGCGGCACGGGCTGGCTCGAGCAAGGGTCGGGGCGGGGATGGATAGGGACGTCGCGACGGGCCTCGTCGACGAGGACGATAGGACGGATGTCGGAAGATGTGCTTTCTAACTGTGCTAGTAGAGGGACTACTCTCCTGGGCCCCAAGTCAGCTATTACAATAGTGTCAGAATGGTCTATCATTGATTTCATAATTGTTGATTTTGACAAGATTGGTAATCTACTAATATAATGGCGTCATTATGACTTTCCAATGGTCAGCCACTGACACTCCATTGAAAGAATTGGTAATCTCGTACATAATGACAAATGAAATTTCCTACTAAACTTCCAACTTACTACTACTTCAGATTGCTTATAACACTAATAAATAATATATAAAAATATATATAAATGAAATCTGGCATGAATAAATGTTCAAAATGCCATTGTAATACAATTCTATTACGAGACCATTGACCGACCAATGATCGAACATTATGAATTTAGCAGATTACGAACTTTTAGCAAAATGACAATGGGATCGTGTTGAAGTGACGAATTTATAAAAATAGCAGACTTGGGCCCCTGGAGGAGAGTGATAGCGGCATCTGGAATGGTACATTTTCGCTTAGCGTTATTTCTGCCTTTTATATCTGCCAGCGCCTCAGGGTTGTAGCTTGATGATGGAAGAAATATTAGCTAAACTTTTTAAAGATAATAGATTAGTTTTCGTTTGTGGTGACCTAAATATTGATCTATTAGTTAATTCACCAGATAAATGTAAGTTAATATCATTGTTTAAATCATTCAATTTAAAATGTATATTTAATGAAGCGACTAGAATAACAGCAACCTCAGCTTCATGCATAGACAATGTATTTACTAATTGTAAAATAAAAGAATCGTCCTTAATTACTGGCGTCAGGTCTGACCATACTGGTCAACTTATATCATTTGACTTACATAAAAAGTTACACTTAGATAAAACTATTAAATTAAGACCGCTCACTAAAAATAAACTGAAAATGTTTAATAATAATGTTTTGAGCACTCTTTCAACAGCTAGTTTTGATTCACAAGACCCCAATATCAACTATGGTACATTATTTTCTACAGTATGCCATGAGTTCAATAAAGCGTGTCCAGTAAAAAAAGTTACAATAAATGCTAAACCAAAATTTAGTGAATGGGCCACTGCTGGTATTAGAAAAAGCAGAGACTTTTTATATAATTTGTACCACGAAAAATCATTGACTTCTGATCAAATCCTTCATAATTATGTCAGGAACTATTCTAAGATATTTAAAAGAGTCTGCGCTCAAGCTAAATCTAAATTAATAAGTAACAAAATTAGTATTTCTAATAATAAAATAAAAGCTGTGTGGCAGGTAATTAACAAAGAAACTGGAAACACAATACAGCGAGATCAGAATGAACTGTCTTTAAAAATTCACAATGAAACCATTTCAGATAAGTTAGAAGTTGCTGAGACACTAGAAAATTTATTTACCAACATCCCAATAGAGGTTACGAAATCTCTCCCCTCATCATCTATACTAGCTGAATCTCTTCTCAAAGAAAACTTCAGTAAGGATATTCCAAGTTTTGAATTCAAGCGCATTTCTATTGTCACAATTAAAAAAGCATTCAAAAGTCTTAACATGAAAAACACTGAAGACTTATGGGGGATTTCCGTTAAAGTTCTTGGAGATATTATTGACACAATTGCCCCTGTCCTAACAGGAATATTTAATCAATGTTTGGACAGCGGCACGTTTCCAGACTTAATGAAGCATAGTAAAGTAGTACCAATTTTTAAATCGGGTAGTAAGAGTGATCCTTCTAATTATAGACCTATATCTGTGCTACCAGCATTGAGTAAAATATATGAAAAAATCATGCTAGACCAGATGTTGTCACATTTTAACTCAAATGGGATTTTACATAGTCGCCATATTGGTTTCACGAAGGGTAGGTCGACGACTGACGAAGGAGTAAAACTCATCAGTCACATTTTGGAATCCTGGGAGAAGTCCCAGGATGCAATTGGCATTTTTTGTGACCTCTCAAAAGCGTTTGACTGCGTTGACCACAACACACTGATCTGTAAATTACGCCACTACGGAATTCGTGGACAAGCTGCCGATCTTGTTCTTTCCTATCTATCAAATAGGCAGCAAAAAGTACACGTTAACGGGGCGACTTCCTCGGGGTCTCTAGTTAAGATGGGCGTGCCTCAAGGTTCAATTCTTGGCCCTTTTCTATTTCTAGTTTATATTAATGACCTTCCTTACATGATGGCTAACTTATCGGATATAATTCTATTTGCTGATGACACATCTCTAATTTTTAAAATAGATAGAAAAGACATGGATGTCTTACATGTCAACGATAGTCTCGCTGTTCTTTCAAAATGGTTCGCAGCTAATAATCTTTTACTTAATGCGAATAAAACGAAATGTCTTAAGTTCTCATTACCAAATGTACCCCAAGTGGGTCTAAATTTAAAACTTGATGGCAAGAAACTAGATGCTATTACGGAAACTGTATTTCTAGGAATTACTTTAGATTCGAAATTGCAATGGGGCGCCCACATTAGAGCTCTTTCAGGTAGATTAAGTTCAGCTGCATATGCAGTAAGAAAAATAAGGCAGTTAACTGATATAGCCACAGCTAGGTTAGTATACTTTGCTTATTTCCACAGTATTATGTCTTATGGCGTTCTGCTATGGGGATCGGCAGCTGACGTAGATTCCATTTTCATTCTACAAAAGAGAGCAATCCGCGCGATTTATAAAATGGGTCCTCGTGAGTCCCTTAGAAATAAATTCAAAGTAATTGATATACTAACTTTGCCTTCTCTTTATATCTTAGAAAGTATTTTGTATGTTCGCAAAAACTTAGGACTTTTCAAAATAAGAAGCGATTTCCATAATATAAATACACGTAGTAAACATGAAATTGTGATACCCAAATTCAGATTAACTAAAACTAGCAAGTCATTTCTTATAAACAGTATCCGCTTTTATAACAAGTTGCCAAAGTCGGTTACAGAACTTAGCGACGGAAAGTTCAAAACCCACATCAAACGTGTCCTTATCAAAAAAGCATATTATAAGATAAAAGACTACGTTGAAGACAAGGAAGTTTGGCAATAATTCCTTCTGCACATGTGGCTTCCCTGGTACCTCATAAACAACATAACTATGTCAATGTCTATTAACTGCTCCCAAGTAACGATGTTTATTTAGAATTTTTTTATTTTTTTTATTTTACATACTTCCTTGACATAATCTTTTCATTATTTGACATTATTTACCTACAAATCGAATTCCAATTCTTTATTACTGGCTTTTGTGGACATGATATTTATTCAGATATGTTACTGTAGTTGTAATTGCAATCATGTCATTAATATTTTATATACTTAGATTATTTTATATTTTGTGAATGTGAGAACGTTGTAGGCCTAGTAGAGTGTAGATTTGTTGGCGGTTTTCTATTTTGTTAAGTACCTGGTAATTGTTGAAAGGCCTACACTGTCCTCCCATACCTATGATCACTGTTATTTAATAATATTGTAAAGCCAATTATTTTTAAAAGAGTAACCGTGGAGTTTCTTGCCGGCTCTTCTCCATAGGAAACGACTAACTCGAACCGTGCACCTAGCTTCTGACGTTTCATAAGTGCCCATGTAGGTTTATGTGAAATAAAATATTTTGATTTTTATTTTTTTGAATAAGCTCACCTTGCTCAAGAATTGGGTTATCAAATGCAAAAAGATTTTCGATGGGACACAACACATCTAAATTGGAGCGCCTTGGTAGTAAAACCGACTCGTATGCTGTGACGGAAAATGGCTTTCGACTTCCTTGTGTGTGAGGTGTGTGAGCGAATTTTTATTGAATTAAAATAAGCTAAAGAGGTGGTGCCATTTTTCCTGAATTCAAATTGATCCCGCCTTAAAAAGGCTACATGCCTATGTGGACAAGTATAAATACTTGTATTATTGTGTAATATTGTCTTCTCAAATATTTTTGACATTATAGGAATTAAGGTTATAGGTTTAAGTAGAAATAACCTTAGAATAATAAATAGGTAGGTACAATTACGGGCTATAATTTATTTATTTATTTATAATAAATAAATAAATAAATATAATAATATAATAATAATAATATATATATATATATATTTTTTTATAATGTCCATAACAAACATCTTTTTAACATAGGCGCCACAGACAGCCCCCTTTGCAGGGGCTGCCTTGACGCCGAGGAATCAGCCGCCCACGTCATCCTGGAATGCGAGGCCGTGGCTCCACAACGTGAAGGAATCCTCGGAACGGTGAGGTCGCTCCGTGAAGCCTGTGAAGCTCCCAGGAAGCTTCTGTGCTTTTAGGCGGAGCCAGGCTGGCTCTGTTAGCTAGAATCCCCACGCACAACGGACCAAATGGGAGTCTAAGTGCGGAAAAGGGAGCCCCATCATCATCATGAAGGTTATAGGTCTATAGTTCGTCATGTCAGATTTATCAACATTCTTAAATATTGGTTTGACTATTGATTTCTTTAATGCGCTTGGGAACATGCCTTCTGAAAACGATATTATGTTAATTAAGTAGCTCAATGGTTTGCATAAGTGATTAGCATTTGTTGAGGTCTTTGTTAGTGTGGACTGTATTATTTCTGGTCGTAATGGGTAATTTGGGTAAATGAAACAACGCACGTTCTAGTTCGCCAGCGGTAGATCAACTCAACCCATAGACTACTTTTTTTATTTTAGCACAGATTAATAATAACATTGTGTTGCCAGACAGCATTTAGAGGTATGAGAAACAGGGTGTAAAGTTCACTCATACTCTATAGTAAAGGGAGGATCCTCCGACCAGACGGGTGTTGTGTCTGGTGGGCAACTGCCCAACGGTTGATGTCGGGATGTTGCATATAATTATGCTAGTCGCGCGGTATATTCTGATAGCGCGATGCAGGATTTGTGGCGTCAGGTCTTTGATGCGTAGTTCGCATGTGGCGTTGTTGATACCGCAACATTACTCCCCTTCGGAGACTGGAGGTCGATAGTGAGCTGAGTCAGTGCATATGATGCTTTCCAGGGCCAGTTGTGATTCCAGTGAGTCGGAACCGGGTGCCGCATAGTTCACAGTGAGTCGGAACTGTCCACGGTGATTCCCCAGTGAGTTGGGGTGGCGCTGCGTTTGTTGATCCAGTGAGTCGGACGTCGTATAGCGCCGGATTGAGGCTGACTGCTGGCGTCGATCAGGAGAGCGTTGAAGGGCTCTGCTTGTGGACCGGCCGAAAGTGCAGTGTGCTGTACCAAGGTTGCTGATGAGGCTGAGGGTGATGACCAGGTATGCGCGTTCGCTGCATGCTAGTGGTCAGGATACCCGTTGAAGCCGTGGGTACTGGCTGGCTGTGTGACTCACCGCTCGAAAGCTTGAGGAAGTGATGGATGACGTCACGCTGAAGTAGTTGCACGAAGGCTGCGCTAATGTCCATGTTCGGGATCACCAATTTAGAGGTATGAGGAACAGGGTGTAAAGTTCACTCATACTCTATAGTAAAGGGAGGCTCCTCCGACCAGACGGGTATTGTGTCTGGTGGGCAACTGCCCAACGGTTGATGGCGGGATGTTGTATATATGCTAGTCGCGCGGTAAACTCTGATAGCGCGATGCAGGATTTGTGACGTCAGGTCTTTGATGCGTAATTCGCATGTGGCGTTGTTGATACCGCCACAAGCAGAAGCTTTTATAATTTTGGTACATATTTCGTCAAAACCGACGGACGCAGTATTTATTAGATTTTGGATAACCCCTGAACACTTCTAAAGGTTCAGTCGGATACAATTTTTGATTCTGTAAGTCGATTTTGATGAAATAAACGCTAAATGTTACTCACAATAAAGCTTCATATCATTCAGTATTTCGATTTTGAATCCAATGAGTAGCTTTTACGTAATGCGCGCACGTACAACCAAACAATCCGACAAACAGACAAAAAATTTAAAAATGTTTTTTTTTTTACATTCTATTACTCATTTCTCACGTCTTATAGTACTTTTTTTTGCAAAAATCTTTAATGTACAGACACAGAAAGTTAACGATTTTATTACATGTATAGATTAGTACCTATATTTGGCAGTGAATTCGTTTTCTTAATCTGTCCTTAATTGAAATTAATGATTTCGATTGGAATTAGAAATAAAGAAAAATCGCTGTGTATTTTCCTATAAACATACCTATGTTAACCATCAAGGCTTGTTGTATATGAAGCTGTGGTAGAGAGTTATGTTGAATGATGATGCACCTGATGGAAAAGGAAAATCTTTCAGGAGGAAATCAGATAACCTCAAACTCAAATCATTTCAAATCAAAATCAAAATCAAAATATTTTATTTCACATAAACCTACATGGGCACTTATGAAACGTCAGAAGCTAGGTGCACGGTTCGAGTTAGTCGTTTCCTATGGAGAAGAGCCGGCAAGAAACTCCACGGTTACTCTTTTAAAAATAATTGGCTTTACAATATTATTAAATAACAGTGATAATAGGTATGGGAGGACAGTGTAGGCCTTTCAACAATTACCAGGTACTTAACAAAATAGAAAACCGCCAACAAAGCTACACTCTACTAGGCCTACAACGTTCTCACATTCACAAAATATAAAATAATCTAAGTATATAAAATATTAATGACATGATTGCAATTACAACTACAGTAATATCATGATTGCAATTACAACTACAGTAAATATCTGAATAAATATCATGTCCACAAAAGCCACTAATAAAGAATTGGAGTTCGATTTGTAAGTAAATAATGTCAAATAATGAAAGATTATGTCAAGGAAGTATGTAAAATAAAAAATAAAAAAAAATCTAAATAAACATCGTTACTTGGGAGAGAATTTATTTCAATTAAACTATGTACAGGCACTTTTGAATTGTCGAGGAGTCGGTCAGTAAGAAATATGAAGCATTTGCCCATTCCAAAGCGTAGTAGGTACAAAATGAAATGAAATGAAATCGTTTATTCTGCAAATATGATATCGGAATCACTTTTACACGTCATATTTAAAATATAAAAACAAGCTTGGTGAAGTTGACATTTCCTATCTGACTACCCCTGAGAAGAAATGGCGAAAGAAACTCAGGGGTCAAAGTCTCTTTTAAAGTCCAGACATAATCTTGGTTAGATCATGTGAGGACCATGTAGATTCGTGTCTGAAATGGTCTTTTGAGGAAAGAACCACACAATTTTGAGTGGACCTGTCCAGTCAGTGCAAGCATTTGTCAGAAAACGTGTAGCTCAACTCAGGATTTAAGGAGCTCAACGACTCGACGAACAATACTAAAGAAATGACATTTGGGTAGGCCGCGTAAAGTACTCAAAATACCAGACCATCATTAAAACTACGTGAGAAAGAGGAAAAGGAAAAAGAGATAATCTTAAAGAAAACAAATGACCCACATATTGCTCACATTCACAATAATTAAAGTAATATATGTAATACTTTTCAAAGTAAATATTCATGTCGTTTTGTATATAATATTTAATAATGTCAATAATTATGTATATAAAACGTTGTATAATTATTAAAATGTCAAGTTTTACGGTTTAGTCACAAGGCTTTTGAAGCAGAGCGAGCAGCTCAATCCCAAGCTTTTTTGTCTTCTAAATAATCGGAAATTTTATAGTACTCTTTTTTGCAAAGTTTGGTTTTAATACAGCTTTTAAATCGTTTAATGGGTAAGTTTCGAATTTCAATGGGAAGTTTGTTGTAAAAGCGTATACATTGACCCATGAATGAGTTGCCTACTCTGTGGAGGCGAGTACGATGTACAGCAAGATTGTGTTTATTTCTGGTATTTAGACTATGAATATTGGACATTTTATTAAAATTTTATATATTTTTGTGTACATACAATAGATTTTCAAATATATATTGAGAGGTTATAGTCAGAATATCTATTTCTTTAAATTTTTCCTGAAGGGAATCTCTTGCACTTTGGTTATAAATGGCTCGAACAGCCCTATTCTGTAAAACAAAGATTGTATTAATATCCGCACAGGTTCCCCAGAGAAGAATCCCATATGACATAAGACTATGAAAATAACTAAAATAAACAATTCTGGCAGTATCTACATCAGTTATCTGTCGAATTTTTTTAACAGCATAAGCGGCCGAACTTAGCCTTCCTGACAATTTTTCTATGTGTGGGCCCCATTGTAATTTCAAGTTAATTCAAGTGAATGCGCAATCCACTGTGTTGTACCAATTCAGGCATGCAAAATTATTATTAAAATTATAAGCCCCATTCAAATTATACCATTTCATAAATTCACATTAATAAGTTATACAATTTCAAAATAGTACCATACATGACATAAATTCAAATCAATAAGCATGTAATGTCAGAATTTATAATGTCATGATAACTAAGTAATGGTGCCGATTCCCTTGTTCACAAACTAACTAAATTTAAGTTCATTGCATCTTTTTCTTTCTTTTTCATTATGAAAAGGACAGAAGACAAATTTTAGTTTAGTCCTGTCAAATTAATCAGCGCCTGTCACTACTCCATACAAGTTTAGACGTGATTAAAAACTTGCCTACTAAAATTACGTCAATTTACGTCAAGCGCTGATTAATTTGACAGGACTAAACTAAAATTTATCGTCTGTACTTTTCTTATTGGAATAGAAAGAAAAATATGCACTGAACTTAAATTTAATTTAGTTTGTGAACAAGGGAATCGGCACCATTGTCTAATACTCAAATACAGTCATCACATAATTGATAATACAAATAAGATAATTTACATAAAAAATAAATCGGACTCCAGTCTTCACCCTAATTATCTGTATTATTATTATACACCCAAATTTCTATCAGACAGGTATTCATTAGTTTTTTTTTTTAATCTTTATTTATTTACAGGGTTTTTTCTATAAAGAATATGTCACCCCGATTATTCAGGGCCGGATTTAGGGCAGGGCAACAGGGGCTCTAGCCCCGGGCCTCCACAAAGAAGGGGCCTCCACAATCAGTTTTTTTTTTATAAGAAAGAATACATCTTTTGTCAAAGAAAAACAAGTTCACATTCACAAGGTATCTTTTTAAATTGTTTTTTTTTTTTGGGTGTTCAAAAAAATCATGGGGTAACGAAGAAGTGGAGACCACTTCTTGGTTGCCCCAGGGCCTCCACACCTTTAAATCCGGCGCTGCGATTATTGAATAGAATATATCAAACTAGTCTACCCGCAACCTTGTACCCATAATAATAATATGATAAAGTGTTCTGGCCTCATCTGACAAGGGTGAGGCCAGTATGCTATTATATAGAAGCCTACATTAAAACAACTGTCAAAAGCTTGACGTCTTTGAACTCCAATACGACCACATTCCGTCAAGATGTGATGCACATCTTCAATGACTCCACAGACAGCACAATTGAGTGAATCTACTTTGCGCATCATAAATTAAAAAGACGTGTGGCACTCGGGGACTGCCGCGGTAAAGCTATTGCATAGCATTTTGTATCAACTTATGCAATTATAATTATTTATTTATTTTATTTATGCAGTATTTCTTTTTCTTTGATATTATTTTTTTTTTTTTTTCGTTACGGAATTTCTGGATTCGGTCCCCGCGCTCAAGGCCCGCGATAGAAGCTATGCAATAGCTTAAAAACTATTGAGAGGAACGTGACCGGATCGGAGTCTCAAGGCCATCACAACTTCTTGCCTATTCATCCTGCCTTCGCTGAACCAAATCATACGTGGAAGAGATGGCTGAATCGTCCTGTACCAAATGCCCTTCGTTAAAGACCTTTTATCAAAATATTCTGACCAAGATTGAATACATCTGTCTCTAACTAGGGGTAAAAGCTCAGTATGCCACAGAGGACAAGCATAAACTTCCCCATCAGACGCGGCTTCATTTGCCAAACGATCCACCATCTCATTACCATCCAGTCCAACGTGAGAAGGAATCCATTGCAATACAACTTTTTTGTTTGGCAAAAAATTCAGTGATGGTTCTTAAGATACTATATGCCAGTGGAAGCCCCCTGAAAGGTGAAGTACTCGTACATTTCATCAGATGTAGAAGAGCACTTTTCGAGTCAGTGAAAATAACAAACTGATCACCATCCAAAGATTTGATATAAGCCAAAGAAAAAAAAAAAAAAAATTGTTGCTTCTTAAATAAATGGATATCTTTAATACTTATCATTAACACTGTAATAACATTTATTTATCAATAGTTTTTTAAATTATTTAGGAGCTCGTGGCTAAGTAATAACAGCCGCACGGGTTGATCCATCAGGTTAAGCTACGCTTGCCGGTGTTGGTCCGTGGATGGGTGACCATCTTTACATACCGAGACTCCTCCGTGCCTCGGAAAGCACGTTAAGCCGTTGGTCCCGGCTGTCATGCGTGGATCTTTGACAGTCGTTACGGGTAGTCAGAAGCCCGAAAGTCTGACAACCAGTCTTACCAAAGGGGTATCGTATTACCCAGTAACTGGGTTGTGGAGGTCAGATAGGTGGTCGCTCCATGTAAAATACTGGTATTCAGCTGCATCCGATTAGACTGGAAGCCGATCCCAACATAGTTGGGAAAAGGCTAGGCAGATTGATTTTCAGTTTTTTTTTAATTATTTGTAAATAGGTGGAGTTTTTTTCCTTTACAGAAGATGGTGTTTAAAGTCGCTTAACAATTAGGTCAGTTAAAATTAAAACCTTCTTTTTCTATATTCGTATTGTAAATACAACATAGCTGTTACTGCGGGGGTGGGCAGATTGACAGCTCACATTGAGCTCTAATAGACTCCGCGAAACTAGATTTGTATCAATTTACCTCTAATACGGAGGAGAATGGGGGAGGTTAGTGTGGGGAGTTTTCATTGTTTGTTTTGTTTTGTAGTAAGTAAAGCTGATTTCAGACTACGCTACGAGTATAATATAATAAGCATATCGTCGTTGCGACTTTAAGATCTCTTATGTGTAAAATTCAACTTTATGAGAAAATCGATATTTTAAGTACCAACATTGTATTAGGAAGCATACATGATCTTGAAATTGGTAAAGAAATGATGATCAAATCGTCGTATACACATGAGAGTTTTTGCATTCGATAGAGCTTCAAAATGTGAAAAAGGCTAGCGTAAAATAGTGATTTTGCCAAAAGTGACACATAAGAGGTCTTAAAGTCGCAATGACGATATAGTATGCTCATAGCACAACAATATCGCGCACCATACATTCCAATAATCTAGAGTACAGTACAGTGTGAACGAGTCCATAACAATGTATGGTGCGCGATATTGCTGTGCTATGAGCTATATACTATATGCTGTTATATTATAGCGTAGTCTGAAAGCAGCTTAAGGGCCGGTTGTTTCAAACGGTTGGGTAACGGAACATACGTACGTCAAATAATAACGATTACATATGATGTTTTTAACGTTCGTTAAATACAAAGCGTTGTTTCACTGCATAAAAAACCGATCATCGAATGTAAAAGAATAAAATTACGTTAACCAGTGGGTATAACACCGGTTATAATAACCGGCACGAGTCGTGAGCACAGATGGGCAGTAGTGGGGGCAAGCTTGCGCATGTACACTTCCGGCTAAATAAAAAAGAAACGCGAGAGTCCAATAGACGAGGAGTATCGACTGACGAACCAATCGCATGCAACTCGGTGCCCCCCGGCTTCTTCATTCCGCCAAAGAGACCTAAAAGTTTACTAATGCGCAGGAGTCAGTTTGTGCTCACGACTACTGTAATAGTTATTTTTATGATTTTGTGAAACAACTCTTTTTTTTTTTTGGTTTTACGATAGTTAACGCCATTTATGACGTATACGCGTATGTAAGTGGACGTGAAATAATCGGAGAACGTGAACTTCCTACCTATAACAATAAGTAGTAAAAATTAAATTTCAAATAGGCACATACATAAATGGGAATTTAGAATAGAATAGTGTGGCGGTATCAACAACGCCACATGCGAACTACGCATCAAAGACCTGACGTCACAAATCCTGCACCGCGCTATCAGAGTTTACCGCGCGACTAGCATATATCAACATCCCGTCATGAACCGGGCAGTTGTTCACCAGACACAATACCCATCTGGTCGGAGGATCCTCCCTTTACTATAGAGTATGAGTGAACTTTACACCCTGTTTCTCATACCTCTAAAATAGAATAGAATATTTTTTATTTTTGACAATTGAATGGTTAGTAATCATTTTACTTAACATCTAGTGTTAGTACAGACACACAAACAATTAAAATTCAGCGTGGAGCTCCGTCCACCTCCGCCACATCGGGGAATCCCAGCGATCTGCGAACACACTGAGAATATTTTTGGTGCTGCCGCGAACCCGCTACATCAGGGATGCACATATTTACTTTTGAACGTCAAAATCTCCAAAGAAATAAAATTGATTCTAGTTTTTTTTAAACACAACGTAAAATACATATCTTTTAAATGCCCACCAATCCGTAATGAAAGTCCCCGTGCCGTATTTCCCCAGCCTCCCCCGTCATTAGCATAAGATTTCCATTTAGTGGAGTATATATTGTTTCCCCTGCTATCCAGGGATATCAGTTCACTCCAGCATTTCCTTCCAAAATGTACGGAATAACAGTTGTAATCGGAATTTTCATCTTATCCATCAGTTGTGTGTTGGCCAATAATAATGATGTGAAGGTAAGTTTGAATACAGAATCGTTTTTTTTTTTTTTTTTTGAAAATAAAAAAAGCTTTATAATTGTGAAAATCCAAGAAGTCGGATTTGACAGCTGTAAAAATATTTTGTATAATGATGGGAAAAAAATCGGTTGCTTCAAAAACCGATTCTGGAGTCATATCGATTTATCGTACTTCGACTATGTAATCGACAATTTATCTACATTGCTTAAAACTGATTCTCGAGGCATATCATTTTATTACACGTTCATATAAAGTTATCGCGGCATGTAGAATTGAGAAACGTCAAATCAGGGCCTCAAGTCTGCTATTACAATAGTGTCAGAATGGTCTCTTCATTGTGAGTTTTTGACAGATTTGCCATACAAAAACTGTCAAATACTCACAATCGCGAGATCATTCTGACACTATTGTAATAGCAGACTTGAGGCCCAGACTTCTTGTACTGTCGCGATTTTAATCGCGATTATGTCAGCCTTGTAGTTTTACAATATAAATAGAGAATAGATAATAACTATGAAGACAATATTAATTAATTTAACAATCAACTAATATTGTCTTCATCAATCTTTGGTTTATTTAAAGTTAATCGGTTACTTTGTCTGGCATAGGTTTTTATGCTAAAGAGTGGTTCCCAACTTCTTTTGACTAGGGGCCCAAGTCTGCTATTTTTATAAATTCGTCACTCCAACACGATCCCATTGTCATTTTTCTAAAAGTTCGTAATCTGCTAAATTCATATTGTTCGATCATTAGTCGGTCAATGGTCTCGTAATAAATAGAATTGTATTACAATTGTTCCGTACCAACCTGCAGAGCGGCTCATCCCACTGTCTCTGGGAAGATGGATTCATATTTATATAATATATATTTTTACATATTATTTATTAGTGCTATAAACAATCTGAAGTAGTAGGAAGTTGGAAGTTTAGTAGGAAGTTTCATTTGTTTCATGTACGAGATTACCAATTCTTTCAATGGAGTGTCAGTGGCTGACCATTGGAAAGTCATAATGACGCCATTATAGTAGTACCTATACTCCATTTACTATAGCATTAGAAAAAAGAGGCTCGTAGAAGCAGGAGTGCGAAACATTTTATTCAAAGTTAAAAGTTTAAACAATTAAACTAAAAATGTTTTAACATAACTTTGATAAATAGGTCGTAATAACATCTTCATCACACATTACTTACAACAAAACGAATGAATGAAACAAACGATTACGTCGTGATGATTTACATTTAATTAAGATTAAAGGAAATAAAAGTCTTTTTTTTACAATATTTTATTTAAAACAACAACTTTCAACACACAATATTTGGTGTAACTTCTTCGTCTTCATCATATAATTTAGTCACTATCATCAGAGAATAAAGATGAAGAAGTTTCACCGACGTTACCTAATAATAAATCTTTCTACCACATCATCCATTATGCTTTAACTTTTCCTCTTCTTTAATTGCATGAGCAACGCAAGACTGCCATCGTTCTAGCGTAATACTATCCAGATCTTGTGGGAGTAATTGTTTCTCCTTGTCTAATTTGAACGTTTTGTTATGTTGAGCCACATACCCCATCATTTGAGCCCATATTAATTCTATAGGGTTGAACTCGCAGTGGTAGGGTGGGAGGCGCAATACTGAAATACCCTTCTCTCTAGCCATCTCATCTACAACAAACTTTTGGTATAAATGTCTTTGTATTTTTGCTTTTTCTAATAAAGTTGCCCTAAGATCTTTTTCCTCAAAAGGAATATTTTTGCTTTTAAACCATTCCTGTATATCTGCCTTTCGTGTAGCTGTGGTTGGCAGCTTCTCCAATGTCCTTGAGTGGTATAGCGCATTGTCCATAACAATTACAGCGCCACTCTCAATTTTTGAAAAAATTAACTTGAACCATTTTCACTTTTGTCTATCGTGCTTCTATAACATATTCCCTGTAAATTGAGAGGTCTGGCTATGAAACAGGAAATCCTAGTACAAGAGTCAGGGCTACACAGATGATTGTGTCTTGAAGTGTAAATAAATAAATTATTATTATTATTATTAAAGTTGAAGGCGTCTATTTCGAAATGGTCATCTTAATCACCTTTCTTTGCATCAAATATTAATGCAGCATCCATTAAAAACCCTTCACAATCCCTGTGAAATAAAGTCAATTATTCCGTACCCCCTATATAATTTCACTGCTGGAAATAGTTCATAGATAAATACTATAACAAAATTTATAACTTTAAAAGTTCGCTTTGCATGCGTTAATTCATAATACAATATAATATGTATTACTTAATTAATAGTCAATAACAATGGGGTGTTCATTTTTTTATGGCGAGGACAGTCCATAAAATACATACCAGTATGACCGATTATAAGTTGGATTTTTTAAACCAGCAGATAGACCTTCCCAATGTGCTTCTTTTGAAGACTTATTATTAGTGTCATGCCATATTAGGCTTTTCGTGTGACCTGTTTGTATGATAAAAGGTTATTAATATAAATACCATTCATTTCACGAACCAAGTTTATGAAATTATGTTTAACTGTATAATTAATTATAATGTTATTGAATGCAAGAGGTCATACACTGCTTAGTGCATAAATAGCTGTTAAGAAATTTAGAAGCACTGTACCTTCATTTAGCCAAGTGTCATCTAAATAATAATATATTTTCCTTCCTTTATTCCTTAGCCTTTTTATTTCATGAAGATATTTTAGTCTCCAAAGGACGATCTCCTGCTTGTCTATGACTTCTATGAGTGCACTTTTTCTGCTCCGTTTGATTTATGTGAACTTTAATGTTTATTTAATTATTTTATACAGACTGCTTGTTTTAAAATCTGGCAGAGACTCGTCACTGTTAACTGCTTCCAGCATCTTGTCCAAGGTGGGCAACTCATTATTAAAGAAGAAGGAAGGAATTTTCCTGCATATTCCACTAAATGTGATGTCATCAAAATCATCACGTTTCATGTGCTTCTGTTGGGGAGGGGGAGATTGCAGGCGACCTTTTATGTTGTACTCTTTGAGAATATTGGACAGAGTAGCCCGAGATACGCCTGTAAATAATAAAATCATGTGCGGAGTTTCTAAAATATAATACATTTTATCACAATGCATGTTAGTTTCAAATATTTTTATAGTAATAATTTTATGAATCATCCTTACCGGCAACTTCTGCGATTTTGTTTATCATCTCAGTCCTATAATGAGGAGTATCTGCAGGCCAGGACTCCAATTGCTTAAAAATATTTATCACAGGTTGTTTTTCTACAGCACCCAGCGTTCTCTTTTTTTTGGGAGACATTATTGTTTCGTCGGAGTCAACTTTTGGATCACGTTTTTTTCGCCGTTGGCTTTGGTCAGACTCAGCACTTATATGTTGTAAGCCACTCGGTCCCGCACCGGGATCACTCATAGCTCAAAAAAAAAAGTAACGTTTTGTACAAACAACCCAATGACAACACTAATAACAATACAATAATAAAGAAATAACTAAATATTATTTATTATTTTAATAAATAACAACAAAATCACGAAAATTAAACAATAACAAACAAAGTATTCACAAGTAAATGACATACATGACAATCTTAGAACATTGTCAAGTCAATTTCACAGACGACATAAACCAGTAAAATTAGAAATCCCCGGCTGTCACAGCTTATGAAGGGATTAAGTAACATTTTAGATTTGGTAGGATTATAGTAAAACAAAAAGCGTTGCAGTATTGTTGACTCCTGCTTCTTTTAGGTTTTTAGCATAGGCACTGTAATTTTAAATTGTAATGAAATAATATATCTAAATGAAAGCTACTTAATTTCATATGGTTGTTTTTTTAAATGATTACAATTAAGTGTGATAGCTGATATATAAATTCATTTTAATGGATTTGGCGTCAATCGTAACTATAACAAGTTTATTGTACTTTTGTTATAAAGTGTGCATCAAAAATAACCTTTTTTAACTTCTGTCTAATGCTATTATAAATGGAGTATAGATTACCAAACTTGTCAAAATCAACAATTATGAAATCAATGATAGACCATTCTGACACTATTGTAATAGTAGACTTGAGGCCCAGCAGCCTTAGCATGAAGAATAGACACAGCTCTGTCTATAGAAGGTGACATTTCGTTTCTCCATTTTTGACATCCCATTGTAGAAATCCTTCTACAATCTGTCATTTTGTCTTTCGTTTCTAACGATCTTTGTCTATGTCCTTTTTTATTTAGACTATTTCAGAAGAAAGTTTTCTATCCCAAACTGTCAAAATTACACTGACAACTGACAGTTGTCTAAGGTAGTGAAGACAATTTGATTTTGTAATCGCCATGCTAAAGACAGTAGAAAACTTTCGACTCGACGGCCACAAAGTATTTGCGGTTATCTACAAAATCATGATTTTACAGGAGAGCGTTTTGAACGCAAAACTGTGGTAATTTATAGAAGGACAAAGCTATCTTCTCCTATTTTACATCATTTAGTTAATAGGGCATTATCAAGGAAATGGTTTAGGTCAATATTACTGTACCTGTCTAATATTTTTTTGTTCCAAAATACGGTACTTCGACACTTTGAGAGAAAAAAATATTGTAGCGTTGTCTTTATATGCGTGTACCGTGTGTTGCCGGACGTAAAGAATCACATCACCCTATTTTCTCCTGTGGGTGTTGTAAAAGGCGACTAAAGGACTAATTACTAGAGAATGGGCAGCAGCGTTCTCTATGCATTTTTAACATCATACTGCGATCGCCAACCCGCCTGCTAAGCGTGGCGATTATGGCAAACCCTAATTTGGGGAGGCTTACGTCCAGCAATGGACGTATTTCGGCTGAAATGATGATGTGATACTTAAAATAAGTAAAAATTGAGGATCAAACAGAAAAAAAAATCCTATGACAAAACAAGAAATTCTGAATCGAATTATGTAAAAGAGTGAATTTCGTAAAAAGTGCAGTTGACTTTTCTACTTTACTGCCGTCGTACTGTCAACAATGTACGTCATTTTTGTCTACTCTTCGTCGACAAAACGGTGTTCGTGTTAAGCCTGCAGGGAACACTTTGATTACTTATTCGTGATTTTATTCCCAGGATAAGACTTATACAAGTTTGGTCGAATCCACCCTAAGCCAACTAAAATGGAAATGCAATTGACACAAAATTGTAAAAAAAAATGTCCTTTCAAATCACAAAACTACAAGAGATTAACTATCCACATGCGCTCAAGGATCAACAGTGAACCACAGACTCAAAAGTTCCCAGTCTGATTTGAACTTTTTCAACAAAGCATACGAAAACAGCCAGTAATGTACCGGCCTCCATTACATTACTCTCGGATAGCTTGTTTACTCGATGCATTTTGGCGGTATAGCGTTTTACTCTCGGATATTTCTCGGAGATTTGGTAAAACGAAAAAGTTCTCTAACGCAGAGTAATTAGTGATTTTATTCCCAGGATAAGACTTATACAAGTTTGGTCGATCCGAATATTATATATATTATTATATTATATTCATTTATATTACTTGGTTTTTAGCGGCGACTAAGCATAAAGCTTAAGAAAAATAAACGATAATAGCTTTTATAAAAGTCAGATTTAGCATTAAAAAAAGTCGGATTTAGCTTTAGAAAAGTCAGATTTAGCTTTTAAAAAAGTTTGTAGATCTACGGATTTATCTAGTGGCAATCAACGGATTTTTCAATCTGATCTGGCAACACTGCTCTCGCGTCTCACAAAAGGCGCCAACAAAGTTTTATTTTGCGCTGGATATTGTTTTTCACATTTGGCCTTTTTGGCTCCCCTTGCCGTTTGGCGTCTAGAACGATCGCTCTTGTCACTCTACCCCAGGGCCGGCGCTGATTGTATCCCTTTTTCATTTGATTTTTCATATACAGGATGGTGGAGCCGACAGAGGGGCGCACAGCGATCGGGGAGGCATGTGGTTCGGGCCCAGGATAGGCAAGCGATCCCTAAGAATGTCTACTGAAGACAACAGGTGTGTAAATGTTAATTTTCAGTCTAATTATGTACTTAGTAAGTTCACCAGGAATCTCAATCAAGACAAGTGAGCACACATAATTCGAAAGCGAACTCATTTGTTTTTAAAGTCAAAATCATCGCGGATTCACAACCAGACACCGTTGTTCGAATTTCGAAACTGTGTCAAAGTCAGAGCCGGCTCTAGCCCATGTAGGTAGGGCCCGTGTGCAATTAATACCCTGGCGCCCTATAGTAGGCGCGCGATCAAATTTGGGCGCAAATGGTGCAATTATAAATGATGTTGGGAAACAATAGCTAGGAATCCGCAAAAATTTCTGCAAAGATTTTTGCGTTTATATTTAGCATTCGTAGGGGGTTTCTAACTACAAACCTGTCTATTACTTTCTGATCATATTTTGGTCTTGTTTGGGATTTGATTAAAAAGACTTTGTCGAGATTTGGGGGCCCCCAGGTTTCGGGCCCTGGGTTGGACCGAAACTACAGGACGCTTCTAGCCTTGGCGCCTTGCTACCGCCCGCCGCAGGAGTTGGCCATAATACGGGCGCAAGGTCTTTGATAGCATCGTGAGCGACCCAGGCTGACAGTGTAGCCTCCACCCGTTCAATTCCCACCTGACAATTGGTGACTGAATAAAAGAACGGGCGTGTACCATAAAAAAGTATTTATTAAATAAAACCAAGCCGGTTAAGTTAAGCCGGAGACACACACGAATATTTTGTAGGTCGAAGGTTACGGACGTCTGTTGACACTTCTGCAGGGATAGGTACTCCCCTGTAGTTGCAGGCAATATCCCGCTGCTGGCCTGAGATGGAAATTGGCCGAAGTTGAGTGCAGTGCTGAATGGCGACGTCACTGTTATATAGAACGGCGCGACCGTCCGACTTGCTCAGCACACCAGTGGCGAAGCGTCAATATGATCTTCAGTACGTGGGAAGCTGGACGCGAAACTGTTGCCGTTGACAGCTAGGTGTAAACATGATGCTCTCGGCGCCCCCTAAGACCCTGCGCCCGTGTGCACCGCTCGCCCTGCACCATAGGTAAAGCCGGCCCTGGTCAAAGTTGTAGAATGGAGAAGTTTTGGTTTTTTATACTAACATCATAGACAACTTTTGTTCGATACAAAACATAATACATTTACCCAAAACAAACCTTCAAGATTTCGTTGTTCTATCTAACACATTTCAATTCTGTATTTTGTTGTACCTACCTACGCCTCCCGTTCACTGTCACCCCTGTCTCTTGCACTAGACTCCACAGTTTGTTTTGCCACAAATAGAGCTCGTAACATTTAGAGCGTATATAAATATTTTTATTTTTGTATGAAAATATAATAGATTAAAATCTGATGAGTTATTAAAAGAGAGGTTTAAGTGTTTCGCCAATGACCCTGGGGCCCAAGTCTGCTATTTTTATAAATTCGTCACTCCAACACGATCCCATTGTCATTTTGCTAAAAGTTCAGTAGCAATGCTGTGGGGCGTTTCGCAAACGCGCGACAGCATCGCTACAAAAAGTGGCCGTGTGCGAGGGGCCTATAATGTACTCTGTGATCCTTACATACTCTTTATTGTTTAGACAAGCGTTCTTTAAGTTACTGGAGGCTGCGGACGCGCTGAAATACTACTACGCTCAGTTACCCTATGAGATGCAAGCCGATGAGCCTGAAGCTAGAGGTCAGTACAATAAAGGGTTCACTAAATTCACCAAAACACCGTTGACAAATTTTTATTTTACTACCGACGTTTCATAAACTATTTATTTCACAAACAACTTACACACCACCACCACCACTGCCACTTGCCACTGTTACACATGTGATTTTGTCCCTCTAGTTGTAATGGAACAAAAGCCCAGATGCAAGGTGAATATATATCGAAATACAAGGAAACAATAAACTGTTTGAAATTAGGAGTGAGGCATATTTATCGTAACAGATAAAAATAACAGATATTTAAAAATAACAAATAACAATTGTTCCTCCCAATAAAACTATCTGTTACTTAAAATAACAGGCCCTCTAAGACTTTTACCACGGCTGTTACTGTTATTTCACTATATCAGTCCCCACACAGGCTTACAGACTGTTACCACGACTTTTACTTTCATACACATTCACACACAGGAAGGAAAATAACAAGGATATTAATTTCTCTCTCTTCCTCATTAAAGAATGACCCTTGCTAAAAAGAGAAGCACCTATTATTTACTTCGAAATATGTTTATTTCTCACTCTTACTATAGCGGTTAAACTACGCTAAAAAGAGAAGCACTTAGTATTTATTATCCCTTTATCGTCGGTACAAAAATAACAGTGTTTAATAACAGATATTTGGATCTGTTATTTTTGTGTAACAGTAACAGTGATAACAGATATCGTGGTTTACCTGTTACAACCCATCTCTATTTAAAATAACATAAATATTTATAAAAATATATCTCCTCGATACAACATCACACGGTAGCCTTTAGGGGTCTACCGCAATAATAAGTTATTACATCAAACCGTTAAAATTTAACATATACAGTAGGTAGGTGACTATAACTGTCACTTATTAATGCCAGCCAGCTTAAACTTCAGCAGAAAGAACTAAGGGGGAGTTGGAGATGAAGCCAGTACTGTTCCGAGTATAAGTTTAAATTAGAAGGGGTGTCTCCTTTTAAACTGCCTCTGTGGTCTAGTGGTAAGACCACCTGTCTCAGACCCAGAGGTACCGGGTTCCATTCCTAGCGGGAGCACAAATTTCTGCTCGGTCTGGTTGGTGGTAGGGCTTGTTCTAAGTCCGCCTGGCTAGCTGCCACCATCTTATCTAAGTCTGTTGCCATAACAACAATGTTAACAGCATTTGTTGTGTTTCGGCAGTTAGAGGTAAGATAGCCAGTTCCTCTGTGGTTGAGGATTCCGGGTGAAGCTCACTTCCATCTTCGGCCTTATCATCACTTACCATCAGGTGAGATTAAGGCTTAGAACTGCTAGTTCTGGATAAAAAATAATAATATTGGCAGCCAAGTCATAAGGACTGCCGACAGAAATGAAAACACAAAACTTTTGAAAAACTGTTCTTTTATACATATAGCTCATGGAAAGCGTTCGGTGACGATGATGCGAGTTCCATGATTTTTTTTTACCCGAAACGTACCTACACATATATACACAGTATACATATAGCTCATGGAAAGCGTTCGGTGACGATGACGCAAGTTCCATGATTTTTGTTCACCCAAAAAGTGCTCAACGCTCCTAAAGAAGTTTTCACTGCAAAAAAAACCTAACTAACCTAACCACCATACCTATTTCATCCACAGTGACAAAGAAGGTGATCTTTACTCCCAAGTTGGGTCGCAGTCTGTCGTACGATGATAAAGCGTTTGAGAATGTCGAGTTCACTCCCCGGCTCGGTAGGAGACTTGCTGACGACATGCCGGCCACACCCGCTGACCAGGAGATGTAAGTATTTTTGCACCATTCATCATTCTCCTACTCTTTTCCTGATATATTTGAGGAGCGTCGGAACAAAAACCGATAAATGTCATAGATAGAATACTCTTTATTATGTACACCATAAAAATTACAGATATAAATGTAGAACTGTTACATAGGGTGTCACAATGGGCGGTCTTATCGCTAAAAGCGATCTTTTACAGACAACCTTTGGATGGATCAAAAAGTAGAAGGAGAGACAATACTGCAGGTATTTGGTGGTGTACCACTTACATATATACAATAAATACACATACACAAAGCATATAGACACTTATCCATATAAATATATAAATAATAAAAAAAAACATAAACATAAAATAATAAACATGATACAAGAGCAAGGAACCACTAACATCATCTAGTATCGAGTAGCAGAACTAGCAGACTCGAGATTCCTCTAGAGAATTCGATGTTAGAACTTTCTAGAACTTTCGACACTGGTCAGTAGGGGCCGGTATGTACTCGAACATTCTAGATGTTTCTACAAGGTTCTGGAACGATCTATGGAATATAAAAGGCCGTATGCACCGCGACTCGGGACAGTCGAAGTCGAGGCGAATAAGCGAACAAGTGCGATCAGTAGTGCTTTATAATTAGTGTGTTCGAGTTGTTATCAGTGTTGATTAATTAAAGTGTCATTTTTGGTTTGTAAATCGGCAGTTTTTATTGTCACGAACCGCAAGCTCGTAACAATATATATATATATATATATATATTTTACTATGAGTTTGCTCTTGACTCTAGTCTAGGTCTGGGTGACAGAGACAAAGTCGACGATGGAGTGAGCTTACCCAGAAGAAGCCTGTTCACTCTCACTTTGAATATATTAGGGTTGTATGCGTTCGGAAACACAGACGCAGGCAGAGAGTTCCACTCCTTTGCTGTGCGCATTATAAAATACGTTTGAAAACGCTTTGTGCGAGTTGGTGGAATATCAACTAGGTAGGGATGGCAACTTGCAGTGCGTCTAGATGTCCGATGGTAGAAGGGGGCCGGTGGAATGAGGTCGTGTAGTTCATGGGCACACTCGCCGAAGTACAATCTGTAGAAGACCGACAAGCAGGCAACCTTGCGGCGATGAGCCAAGCTGTGAAGCTTGGCATCCACCAGTTTTACGTCGCCAATGAGCCTCTTAGCTCTGCGTTCCACCGAGTCAAGCGCATATCGGAACTAACTCCACCATTTTGTTTTATATACAGGAAAAGTTTTTAATCAGTGCGCAAATTTTGACAAATTAAACTTAAACGTGTTTTAAATATGTGTATTATTATACACATATTTAAAACACGTTTAAGTTTAATTTGTCAAAATTTGCGCACTGATTGAGTTTTTAATCAGTGCGCAAATTTTGACAAATTAAACTTAAACGTGTTTTAAATATGTGTATAATAATACACATATTTCTTATTTTGATATGTCTTAGTACAAAAAAATGAAGTTATCGTTAACGAAAGATGTTTATTTTGAAACTGGTTTAATGAATACTCGTCGCGCAACGCGTTGGCGGCGCGGTCAGTGAAGCGGAACGCAGTAGTAGGTACCTATCATCTGTGCGCTCGCCCATTGATATTATTACTAATAGATCGTATCCATATTTTGCTGATTTCAAGTAGGACCAAAAAAAAAGTATTGAACAAAAATGGAACTGTGTTCTATTACTGATACTGACAACCAAAAAAAATCTACGCACTTGTTAAAAACTTATCCTGTATCTACCACATGCGAACTACGCTTCAAAGACCTGACGTCACACAAATCCTGCATCGCGCATTAAAAAGTTGGTCGCGCGACTGGCATATACATTATCCCGAAATCAACCGTCGTCTGGCATTTGCCCACCAGACACAACACCCGTCTGGGGCCTAAGTCTACTAATTTACAAACGTTGCAATGGTCTCGCCATTGTGAGTATATGACCAGTTTTTGTATGGCAAATCTGTCAAAAACTCACAATGAAGAGACCATTGCAACTTTTGTACATTAGTAGACTTCAATATTGCCTTTCAAGCGTCGATATAAATATTTACATATATTTTTTTATCTTTAATTTTATTTATGTAAGTAATAAGTTCGGGTCGAGTCGTTATATGTTTAGTCACCTACAGAACACTTTGTGTAGACCATTGAGGCTGCTTTACAACCTTTTACAACCTAAATTTTTCGTGTATTTTTATAGGTACCGCCCCGACCCTGAGCAGATTGACAGCAGGACAAAATACTTCTCCCCCCGTCTCGGCAGAAACATGAATTTCTCTCCACGACTTGGCCGGGAACTTGCTTATGGTAAGCATCGATTCACTATCAAAGATTTTAGTAGTTATTTAGCCAGTAAAACTCTACGTAAAGGAGCGGGGAAGAATGTGAGAACGTTGTAGGCCTAGTAGAGTGTAGATTTGGTGGCACTTTTCTATTTTGTTAAGTACCTGGTAATTGTTGAAAGGCCTACACTGTCCTCCCATACCCATTAACACTGTTATTTGATAATATTGTAAAGCCAATTATTTTTAAAAAAGTAACCGTGGAGTTTCTTGCCGGCTCTTCTCCATAGGAAACGACTAATTGGAACCGTGCACCTAGCTTCTGACGTTTCATAAGTGCCCATGTAGGTTTATGTGAAATAAAATATTTTGATTTTGATTTTGAAGAAAGAAATAATGGTTTAGAACTTGTATTATGTATTCATTTTTTATTTTGTATATCATTTTAGCCGGCTGTATCTAATAACCAGCTCTGTGGATCTGTTTCACATAGGATCGCAGCATTATGCTATTCTGAGCGATGGCCGTTTTGCGTGGATGTGACACATATCCCCCAACTTTTTATTTTTGTGTTTTTTCTTCGTGAATGTGTAGAAAAAAACTTTCTTCTTTCTTTTCTTCTAAAATTACAGCCTTTGATATTGCAGCTGTCCACATGAGGCTGGGACCACTTGTATGGGTGTCCTACTTTTATGCTACCTTATACCTAACACAATTCATGGCTAGGAATTTAGGTATACTCCAT
Source organism: Dryobota labecula (assembly GCA_947523025.1). Classification (NCBI taxonomy): domain Eukaryota; kingdom Metazoa; phylum Arthropoda; class Insecta; order Lepidoptera; family Noctuidae; genus Dryobota; species Dryobota labecula. Next base: position 6,997,474 of record OX383314.1, read on the forward strand.
TTATTATAACATTAGACAAATAACTGTTCTCACCCTTTCGTTATTTCGATGTAAACGTGTAATAAACTCCGTTATTTCACGATAAATACAAAGCACTGTAATCTATTTACCATGTACATTAAAAAAATAACTCTAAAGTGCAGTAATTTCAACAATATTACACAATAACTGTCGTTATTTAGCCGTTATTTGTCTAATGCAAATGGAGTATAGGTACCTATAAATTAGGCAGTAAATCTCTTTTCCAACCGCGTCGACTGTCTAATCTTTTTCTTTCCTATCTTTCTTTGGTAATCTCTGTTATTTATCTCTCTTTTCTAAAAATTATGTTTTCTTTTTCCAGAAATGTTACCCAGCAAAATCAGGGTCGTCAGAAGCACTAACAAAACGAAATCGACATAAAACGGGACAACAACTAAACGCAAAACTAATCAAACCTCAAAATTAATTAAATTTTTATAAAAATGTTATTTTGGACGAAATAATGTAAGAAGTTTTATATTTAAGTAATATTAGTATCTAATGTGGAAATAAAGGTTTTCAGCTATTTTTTTGTATGTATTATTATTAAAAAAAAGGGAAATAAAGTGAATGCTATATGCGATTGTGACCAACCAGTTGATGCCCAAAAAGGCTCGACTCGCTGTTCACAATGGTGTGCAGGGCCTCAAGTCTGCTATTACAATAGTGTCAGAATGGTCTCGCCATTGTGAGTATTTGACAGTGTTTGTATGGCAAATCTGTCAAAAACTCACAATGAAGGGACCATTCTGACACTATTGTAATAGCAGACTTGAGGCCCTGGTGCCTACGCGTATGTATGGAAGTGAATGTTGGGTGTGGCAAAAGAAGCATGAAAGTAGAATAAATGCTGTGGAAATGCGTTCCTTGCGAAGCACGTGTGGCGTGACTGTGAATGATAGGTTGAAAAATAATGTGATAAAGTAACGGTGTGGTTTAAAAGAAGATGTAGTGACAAAAATTGAAAAGATTATGCTTAGATGGTTCGGTCATGTTGAGAGGATGAATAAAAGAATAATAGTAGATTGTTGCATCGAGCGCAAAGTGAGTTATTAATGCACGAGTAAATTAACACGAGTACATTAATTACTCACTTTAGCAAGATGCGTAATCTACTTTTATTTCACTACCAATCTATCTATCGTGTTTTTTCTTTTTTTTTATCTATGGGTTTGCTCTTGACTTTGGTCTAGGTCTGGGTGACAGAGACAAAGTCTACGATGGAGTGAGCTTACCCAGAAGAAGCCTGTTCACTCTCACTTTGAATAGATTAGGGTTGTATGCGTTCGGAAACAGACGCAGGCAGAGAGTTCCACTCCTTTGCTGTGCGCATTATAAAAGACGTTTGAAAACGCTTAGTGCGAGTTGGTGGAATATCAACTAGGTAGGGGTGGTAACTTGAAGTGCGTCTAGATGTCCGATGGTAGAAGGGGGCCGGTGGAATGAGAAATGATAATAAAATATACCTTTCTGGAGTTGAATTCATATCTCTATCGCTGTTTCCATTTTTTTTAACTTTTCTTGCTAAATATGAAGTATCCAAGTTTAACAATGGTACAAAATGCGCGCCATTTGTTTTGTTTTTTCACCAACTCGGTTTTATTCAGCCCATTTTCTCATTTCTCCGCGGCACATGCCATGAAACGTCCAACCGATTCATGACATTGGTGAATGTTAAAATGTAATGCAATTTACTTCCATATGTTTGTGCATGTGATGTAGTGTATTACGTGCTATGTTCATCATCACCATCATCATAATTTAAGCCGAAAGACGTCCACTGCTGGACATAGGCCTCCCCCAAAAGGGGAGGAATTGCCATAATCGCCATGCTTGACAGGCGGGTTGGCGATCGCGGTATGGTGTTAAAAATGCATAGAGAACGCTGCTGACCATTTTCTAGTAAGTCCCATAGTCGCCTTTTACGACACCCACGGGAGGAAATGAGGTGGTGCTATTCTTTACGTCTGGTACAGTGCTACGTTCAGCCTTACACAAACCATTTCTGCATTTTACATTGTTATCTAAAGAATTTTGATTCCACTCATAAAAAGCGTGTTTTATGTAATTTCTTAACTGCCAACCTGTAAATGCAGATGCGGTAAAAAAAATGTGCAAATGTGGTTTTGCAACATTTTGCAATTACCTACTGTAATAAAACTGCTTCAATCCAGTCTAAGTATTTATTATTACTTTAATACTACAATACAAGAACTCTGATAAATTATAATAATAATGTAAATGGACCAGTAATAGTCAGACCAATAATAATGCATAAGACCAATTGTGCTGTGGCGGTATCAACAACGGCACATGCGAACGATTTGTGTCGTCAGGTCTTTGAACGCATCAAAGACCTGACGACACAAATCGTGCATCGCGCTATCAGAGTTTACCGCGCGACTAGCATATAAACAACATCCCGACATCAACCGTTGGGCAGTTGCCCACCAGACACAATACCCGTCTGGTCGGAAGATCCTCCCTTTACTATAGAGTATGAGTGAACTTTACACCCTGTTCCTCATACCTCTAAAGCGCGTCCGACCTCGACGCGACCGTCCAACAACTCCGTTTTCGGATCGCTCTCAGCCATTACTTCTTTTTCTGACAACTTTTCCCAACACACTAATTGAATCGTTGCGGTGTTGTCAGCACAATTAGGCCTGTGTTCACCAACATTTAAATCAACTGTTTAGATATTTAATCAGTTGTTTACTCAAAATTTCTTAGGCCTATGTTCACCAACATTCAAACCACCGGTTAGGTATTTAAACAGTTGGTTTATGTCAAATTTCCTATGAAAGTTTGAGTAAACAACTGATTAAATATCTAAACAGTTGATTTAAATGTTGGTGGACACAGGCCTTAGGAAATTTGACATAAACCAACTGTTTAAATACCTAACCGGTGGTTTGAATGTTGGTGAACACAGGCCTAAGGCCTGTGTTCACCAACATTTAAATCAACTGTTTAGATATTTAATCAGTTCTTTACTTAGGAAATTTGACATAAACCAACTGTTTAAATACCTAACCGGTGGTTTGAATGTTGGTGAACACAGGCCTAAGTCGATTACAAATAATCGAATAAGTCATAAGTGATTTATTTCATAACAATATAGGCAAATTGTGTTGAAAAATTTAAAAAAATAACATTATACAATTGCAATTAAAAATAAAATTCATTAAATACATTTAGAAACCCTAATCTATTCAAAGTGAGAGTGAACAGGCTTCTTCTGGGTAAGCTCACTCCATCGTAGACTTTGTCTCTGTCATCCAGACCTAGACTAAAGTCAAGAGCAAACTCATAATAGAATCAAAAAAATAAATAAAGAAAAGTCAATAAAAACAGTAACGGTAAATTGAATTCAAGTACAATAGATCATAAATAATAAATGTCAAATTAGTACGATCAATCATAAGTTACAATGTCATAATGTCATAGGAATTCATTGATACTGTAATAGCCTTTCCCCAATAAAAAAATTCCTCAATTTGCTTTTATAAAAAAAATTGTGTTAAATAGTTCAATTACAAATCAAAACTTACTAAACTGACTAAACTGTAAAAAACACATGAATGAACAAAATTACTCACTCGGTGTATGATATAAAACTTTCTGTCACTGTTGTTTACATACTTATCAAGAAGTGGTATAATTATTTATATACGAATTGTTGTGGTAGGTACCACAACTAAAAAGAGACAAAAAAAAAACAACCTACTTCCAAAAAAAGCACTGAAAAGTGAAAAATTAATTTCAGAAGTCGGTTACAAAAAACCAAAATACAGAATCAAAGACACCGACTTCCGTCGTTAGAGTTATTATTACACATTTTCACTTTTCAGTTTTTTTTTGGAAATCGGTTGTTTTTTTTCTTTGTTATGTTAATAAGTTTTGTGCTTGTCATTTTGGGGGTGTGGTTTGCCATAATCGCCACGCTTGGCTGGCGGGTTGGCGATCGCAGTATGGTGTTAAAAAATGCATAGAAAACACTTCTGCCCATGCTCTAGTGAGTCCCTTAGTCGCCTTTTACGACACCCACGGGAGGAAATGGGGTGGTGCTATTCTTTATGGCCGGCACCACACGGAACCGGTCGAGGTGGCGGTGCTTGGGGGAGGCCTATGTCCAGCAGTGGACGTCTTTCGGCTGAAATAATGAATTATGATGATGAATAAGTTTTTTCTTTGGCAAAAACGCCCTCTAGGAAAACACACCAACTTACGTTAGAAAATTACATTTCATTGACGTCATTGCGCCCTTATATTCCGGACGATAGGCGGCAAAAACCAAACGGTGGACGAACTACATTATTCTGTTGAAATTTCTAGGTATTTTCGACCACACACTGCCGTTGAAATGTCAAGAACAGTTCAATAAACGAATTCAGAGTTTATTTCAATAAAACCTCAACTATGTAATGAAAAGAAACATGCTTCTCGGTTTATGTACCTACGACTTGTTCTATATAAGTAGTTAGTAGTACATAAGTATAGCTTACAATAATGTAATATATTTTTATTTTTATCTGAACTCGAATCAATATTAACTAGTTACAAAATGTATTTCTTGTATTTACTCATATTATGTAAGTAAAATTTTTGTAAAGAGACTTAAGGCTCCGTGCACGAAAAAAACACTCTTTTGTTAATTTCTTATCTAATTGTAAGAAAACTTAAAATAATCGAAATATTAAGTCTGTGTAACTATACAAGTACAGTTTTCATGGTGCTAAACCATTCGTGTCAGTCACAGCAGCTGTTAAATAGTTTCATAATTTTTGTGCTCTCCAAAATATAGTTCTTTTCGCAGTTGATTTACTTAATGAAGGCATTGTATAATCATTAAATAAAATATTGATTATATTTTAAGCATAGCTGAAGACTAATTTGTGATTTTAAAATTTCTTGATATGATTTGCTAAATAATAGGAAAAAATATATTACTGACGGGCTTTAAAACAAAATAAAGATTTTTTTAATATTATTTTTCTGCTATATTTTGTATGGAAGTTGAAAAAAGTGGTTCCGCCACATGCAAGTAGACCATAAAATGAGGTTAATGATATTTTTTAATGTTCAAAATTCAAAGTAGTTTCTTGTAGAATGATGATCAAACGTCAGTCTCGCGTCATTTTTCGGAAAACTTGTTGCGCATATTAGTGATTTACCGTGAATACTTAATTTATTTGAAAAATCCCTTTCAGCCACATGCAAAACAAAGAACACGACTTTTCAAATCACATATAAGTTTGTTTAAATTATTTTTGCCTTTCTCACAAACAGTGAACAAAATTGATCAAAATCAGTCGATTTCGTGCACGGACCCTTAAGTAGACATGACATCTTAAGGGTCCGTGCACGAAATCGACTGATTTTGATCAATTTTGTTCACTGTTTGTGAGAAAGGCAAAAATAATTTAAACAAACTTATTTGTGATTTGAAAAGTTGTGTTCTTTGTTTTGCATGTGGCTGAAAGGGATTTTTCAAATAAATTAAGTATTCACGGTAAATCACTAATATGCGCAACAAGTTTTCCGAAAAATGATGCGAGACTGACATTTGATCATCATTCTACAAGAAACTACTTTGGATTTTGAACATTAAAAAATATCGTCAACCTCATTTTATGGTCTACTTGCATGTGGCGGAACCACTTTTTTCAACTTCCATACATAATATAGCAGAAAAATAATATTGAAAAAATCTTTATTTTGTTTTAAACCACGTCAGTAATATATTTTTTCCTATTATTTAGCAAATCATATCAAGAAATTAAAAAATCACAAATTAGTCTTCAGCTATTCTTAAAATATAATCAAAATTTTATTTAATGATTATACAATGCCTTCATTAAGTAAATCAACTGCGAAAAGAACTATATTTTGGAGAGCACAAAAATGATGAAACAATTAACAGCTGCTGTGACTGACACGAATGGTTTAGCACAATAAAAACTATACTTGTATAGTTACACAGACTTAATATTTCGATTATTTTAAGTTTTCTTACAATTAGATAAGAAATTAACAAAAGAGTGTTTTTTTCGTGCACGGAGCCTTAAGAGCCAACTAGTCGCAGGCTCGAACTCACTGGTGGGCGTGGCCAAAAAGCACGCTGTCTCACCTAGCATCGTGTCCGTCATCGTGTGTCGAGTGAAATGCACGATAATTCATAGTAAACCGCGCGTGTAAAAATCACGAAAAGTCCTTTGGAAGGTTGAGTTTTATGAAAAAACTGCTAAATAAATCAATTACAAATAAAGTTTATTAAAATCTTCGATAATTGAGCTTTGTCGATACAGACTTTGTTTTGGAGATTTTACACTTCTTTTATTACTTATTTACGCCCAAAGTTGCGTTAAAATTAGCAGGAAAAACGAATCTTTGTTGGCAAATAACTTTTTAATGGCTTTTTATTTTAATATTCTGCTTCCGTACAGACAAAATTAATAATAAGGCAAAACGATATCATGTTTAACTTTGGATGTACAATGTCAAACAGTGGAGTAAAACCTCCCCGAAATTTGTATGGAAAAAGTATCGACTAGTTTCACCTTAACATAGTGTTAACGATTTTCTTGCTCCAGAAACATTGAAATGATTGTACGAGTAGGTACCGTGTAAGTAAAAGAGATATGGACATCCGAATCGGACCACCATAAAAGAGCGCTCATCGGTCGACTAGCGCCACTCTGTACACGTAAAGTTGGGATAATATTTTTTTTCCCGTCTATCCCATGGCGTAGGGTATCGTAGGATAGGCCGTTCAAAAATATTTCGGGTTTGTGATATGGCGGTATCAACATCGCCACATGCGACCTACGCATCAAAGACCTGACGACACAAATCCTGCATCGCGCTATCAGAGTTTACCGCGCGACTAGCATATAAACAACATCCCGACATCAACCGTTGGGCAGTTGCCCACCAGACACAATACCCGTCTGGTCGGAGGATCCTCCCTTTACTATAGAGTATGAGTGAATTTTACACCCTGTTCCTCATACCTCTAAATTGGTGACCCCGAACATGGACATTAGCGCAGCCATCGTGCAACTACTTCAGCGTGACGTCATCCATCACTTCCTCAAGCTTTCGAGCGGCGAGTCACACAGCCAGCCAGCACCCACGGCTTCAACTGGTATCCTGACCACCAGCATGCAGCGAACGCGCATACTTGGTCATCACCCTCAGCCTCATCAGCAACTTTGGCACAGCACACTGCACTTTCGACCGGTCCACAAGCAGAGCCCTTCAAACGCTCTCCTGGTCGACGCCAGCAGTCAGCCTCAACCCGGCGCTGTACGACGTCCAACTCACTGGATCAAAAAACGCAGCGCCACCCCGACTCACTGGGGAATCACCGCAGACAGTTCCGACTCACTGGAATCACAACTGGCCCTGGCAAGCATCATATGCACTGACTCAGCCCACTATCAACCTCCGGTCTCCGGAGGGGAGTAAAGTGGCGGTATCAACAACGCCACATGCGAACTACGCATCAAAGACCTGACGTCACAAATCCTGCATCGCGCTATCAGAGTTTACCGCGCGACTAGCATATAAACAACATCCCGACATCAACCGTTGGGCAGTTGCCCACCAGACACAATACCCGTCTGGTCGGAGGATCCTCCCTTTACTATAGAGTATGAGTGAACTTTACACCCTGTTCCTCATACCTTTATAGTGAAAACCATGTTTCGATTCATTGTCTATGATCTCTGCAATTTCATTTAAGATTGACAAAGTTACCAAGTTTGTCAATCTTGATTAAGATAGGTATTGTCGATCGCAGATAGGTTTGTCTCAGCTTAAGCTAAGAAAAAGTCCTTTCTCCACTCGCTACCGTTACAGGTATAGTGTCCAATATTCTCAATGGAAGAACGAGACGGGAAACCAGACATGAAGGGGCGCCCCTTCATGTCTGGCGTCCTTGGGTGGTCGCCTAACCGTGCCCTACTGTAACGCCGCTACTGAGCATGTGTTTCAACTACAATTTTAAGTTCGTTCTTGGGATAAATGCATACCAACTACGGAACTCTTCATTGTGCGTGTTCAGACACGCACTTGGCCTTTTTTTTTTGCTATTCTACTCTATTGTCGTTAATTGCCAGTGGTCGGACAGGTGCCTAAGCGAGTGTCCTAACTGTGTCATTACCAGAGATCGGAATAGGTACAGCGAATTTACCTAAACTTCGAGGAAGGATGTCACATAGAGTGGATACAAAATAAAATAAATGAATAAATAAATTCTCCTTTATAATCCCGGAATAGTTATAATGACGTTTAAAAACCTATACTAACATTAGTTCTTTTTAAGTACATTGTTACTAACAAAATATGGACCTGGTCTGAAATAAATGTTTATTATTATTATTATTTATATATGTCTACATATCTCGGGACCCTGGGGTCCCGGACCTTTGGAAGGCGTACGAGGGGCCAAAGCCAACTCGCAGAGGCCCGTTAGACGCTTTTTAATTAAATGAGGCACCAACCGACGGTTATCCCTGTACGCACTATGCAAGTGCACCCAAGGACAACCCCCGGTTGGTGTAGGACTATTACAGGATATGGAAAAGAAATATATTGGACTATGGGTTTGGGTGGTTAAAATGGACTGGTTACCTAAAACTATGGAAGAACTATGGCCCCTGCCTGATCAATGTTTTATTATACACGGATAAAATGGCAGGGGGTGACTTGCACACTCAATAATGGGCCCCCGAAAACGGTCGCTAGCACATAGTGACGTAGCGACAAGGGGGCAACATGTCCTGAGGTGCTCGAGGAGTGGAGAGGTATTCCACGGCTCTCAGAACAATCCCAGAGCCCGGAAGATGGTCAAGATCCCTTCAAGCACTTACTGGAATACTTCCTTCCTCCGAGCATGTTTGCTCTTGCGAATCTCCACTCAAGCTAGCCAATAAAGGTAAGAATGAGGTGGGAGCTCAATTCCTCGTCAGCCGGCCAATAAATAGTATTAAATCACGGTATTTATAAACCAAGGATTATTTATTGGACTTTATTTATAAAACGATTAAATTAAAGAGTTTTTAATTATTTTTTTTAAATTTTCGTAAGTACAGTCAGTTACCACTATTAGCTGACCCCCCTTTGCTCAAATTGTTGAGGTTTTTTTACCAACAAATCGTGCGATTTTCATTTTTTTTTCTAGTTTTGGGTAGATTTCGTATAAGTATTTAAATTAAATTAATAATTATAAAATTATATCGATCCTTATTCTAAAAAATCTCAACCATTTATGCATGGGGGGGGTCAGCTAATTGTGGTAACTGACTGTACGTAATCTTAAAAAATATTATATGGTTTTTCAAATCAATAATTTGTAATTATAAATAAAGTCCAATAAATAATTCGTGGTTTTTAAATCCCGGGACTAAAACGTCATTATAATTATCCCGGGATTTTAAAGGAGGTATTATCCACTCTATGTTACATTCTTCCTCGAAGTTTAGGTAAATTAACTCTACAAATTCCGACCTCTGGTCATTACTCATCATCATCTAGGTATATACTAATATCGACACCTGCAAGGAATGACATTGTAACTAATATTTAGTAACTTTACAGGAGAGTGCGTCAAAGATTTATAAAAATCTCTCAGATTTCGGTTAAGTCTTATTGCCAACTAACCTTGAAAATATGCGTCAACGAGGGATTAGCTACACTTTCGTATGATTAAGATAAGATAAGATAAGATAAGATAATATTTATTTGCTTAAACATGTGTCATACATAAAGGAAAATACATGCATGCAAGATGGCAACAACATTATTAGGTACAGGCATGTTTGCCACATGATGTGACGTGCAAATGTTAAGAATATTAGAATCAATTAAAACATTCTCTTAGAATAACAATAAATTAGGTAATTAAAGTGCAAAAATAATATTGTAATAAATTTAAAATAACAAAAATCAGTCAGAACATAATAATAATAATAATAAAATAATAAAGATAAAGAAAAAAAAAAATAATAAAGATCCAATAAAAAGTAAACTAACAAATTCAAAAAATTAATAATCAAATCAAATAGTTACTATGTCAATACACATCTTTCCTCTAGGAACTCGTTAATATTATAGTATGCTTTATTTACTAAATGTGTCTTCAGTTTTATATTATTATATATATGTAAATTTTAAGACTTTTTTGACGCACTCTCCCGTAAAGTTACTTAATATTAGTTACAATGTTATTCCTTGCAGGTGTCGATATTATACGAAATAAAATTGTTTGTTTGATGGTAAGAGGTTATTTCTGGAAGTGCAAATTCGATTAGAAAAAAATTGCCAAGTGCGTTTTATGATATAATTGACTTCAGAACGAATGAATGAAATGCACCGACCACAACGTGGTTTGACCAGACTCGATTTCTCAAATTAACCCAAAGATTCATACCAGCCCCTAGAGCCTCATATTTCATGGTGCTACAGAGACCATTGCATATCAAGGAGTAGACCGGGGGGCGCGATAATGGTAGGGAAGACGTGCCCATAGGATATGGAAGGATTATTATAGCCCTACCGGATATACATCCATGCTGATGTGATTCCATGTGCTGTGAGATAAATTGATATATGATTAATTTCAGGTTACACATCAATTCTACTAACATCAGTCAACACTTACGTCGTCCTGACAGCAAACCTCAATGATTTCCAATCATTAGCAAAGAAATACGTCCCAAAAAACTTAGTTGGTCAAGTCAAAGCAATGGTTCTAGAAAATGGCCACAAATATTATGAAGAATCGTCAAAAGATGATGAACAGATAGACAGAACGGTTGAATATTTGGACGACAGTCAACAGGATGATTCTTACGAAGTGACTAAAGAATTTGAAACAAAGCAGTCAAAAATAAATATCAGAAATAGATATCAATTGAAAGGTTCATCGAAAGTTGCACTTGCTGAACCAATAGTAACGCTTGCTTCACCCGCCGTTTTAACAATAGATGATATTGTAGAAAAAGTCAAACAGAGACTTTTCCAAAAAATACTTGATAAAAGTGTTAATGAAAGAGACCTTAATGCACAAGCTAACATAGAAGCAGGATCCTCAAAAACAGGAGATTCAGTAGATTACAAATATTTTCCAAAGAAGTCTTATAAAGCGACTGAAACTAAAGCCCAAGTGGAGAACCCAGTTAACAAACCAGTTCCAATGAAAGTTAAAGAAGAAGAAGTACTTTTTGAAGCTACTTATGAAGATATACAAGACAAAGTCTTAAAGCCTCAAAACCAGTATCCAGAACAAATGTCACCTAAAAGTAACAGGTTTGTGAACACACAGTATGAAACGGATGTGAAAAAAGTGAGATTTGTAAAACAAGTGCTAGTGCCTGCAAATTTAAATCAGGGACAGTCCGCCTATGTAGCACAGTCAAGTATGGTCCAACAGCCAATTCAACAAGCAAGCTTGGCCCAACAGCAAAGCATCATGCAACATTCAAACTTAGAGCCACAGTTGAGTTTGATGCAACAACCAAGCGGGGTGCAAAATTCAATGTACCCACAGCTCCACCACCAAGCCAATATCCACCAGTCAACCATTATGAAACAGTTGGTCTCAATGCAACAACAAATACAGCAACTAAATAGGACAATGCAGCAGAAAGAGTTAAAAAAGAAACGGCCAATCCGATCAACGTCACCGACTGTCTTGGAAGTACCGCAATTAAAATTTGAAGCGGTCGAAGCTAATTTTGAGTTGGTACCAAAGCCAACAGCAGATGTACAGAAAAAAAATGACGTTAACGAAGACCAAGTTAAACTATCGATAGAAGAAGCAGAAGCACAGAGCGCTTTATCAGAAGAGACCAACATTGGATCCGTTGTTACTGAACCCAGTACTAAAGCGTTAAGTGTACCAGGAACCGTTAACAACGAACAATTCATAGAAGAAAATGAAGTGGTGAAGGATATGGCTGGAATTGTCGAGATTGATGACAAAGCTACAAAAGAAACGACACCTGAAGAAACAAAAGAAAGTGTTTCAAACGAAGAGGAAGATATCAAACCAGATCCTGAAACAATTGATGGAGAAGATAAAAATACTAAATTGGATGCGAATGCGAAGGTACATACTCAAGAATTTGGTAATCCCGATGCTGGAGAGCCTATAGTTGCAAAGACATATAATTTCGATGAACCAAATGTGGAAGCGGGCAGGGAACCAGTGAATTTGAAGTTGCCGGTCGATAGTGCAAGGAAGGTTATGTTGTTTTAATCTGAATTTGACTTTTAAATAAAATTTTACGATATGAATTTGTTATCTTTTATTAAAAAAAATATAATCTCTTCTAAAATAAAGTCACTTTTCGTGACTATCTGTGTGACCGCGTTGTTCTTCTGACTTACGCAATATATTTTAAACGGTATACAAAGAGAATTTATTCTGGAAGGTTTATCTGAATAATTCATTAATATTAATAAAAAATAAAAAATAAACGGGGCAGTCATTGGGTACTGCTGATAGAAAAAAGCCTGCCGAAGTGAAAACTAAGTAACTTGAAAGCGTTCGGTGACGATGACGCGAGTTCCATGATTTTTGTTCACCCAAAAAGTACACATTATACACAGTATACAAATAGCTCATGGAAATCGTTCGGTGACGATGACGTGAGTTCCATGATTTTTGTTCACCCAAAAAGTGCTCAACGCGCCTAAAGAAGTTTTCACTTCAAAAATCTCGATGTTTTGTCATGTCTTAAAAACTGTGCAGAAAAGATCCAACATGGTGGATCTACACAGCCGTGCCGTGCCGGCTTTGTGTCCGGTCGCAAACTCGCAACAAAGCCGGCGGGATTCTGCAGATATCAAATAAATGAATAAATATCTTAAAAACTTGTTTTAATTAAGAAAATGCTTCTCTGTAAACGATGTTAGAAAGGGTGCTTGCCCCTCGAAAGATCGAAAGAGCTCCTACATACAGTTGCCCGCGTGAAAAGCAACCCATTTACTGAAGTCCACCTTTGGTTATGGCCGCCATTTTGGATTTTGATTTCCTGATTTTCAGCACTAGCGCCCTCGAAAACTATGAAAATGACACCCGTAACGAAAATTTTGCACATCATTTTGATTTAGACCTCTTTTTAATCCCGAAAACAAATATATATTAAATTACACTCCCGCTTTAGAATTGATACAGTATTTTTAGTTCCATCGTTAAAAAAAAATATTACGAAAACTATGTAACGGAAAAAAAAAAAAACCAAGTGCAAAATAATTTTAGTTTGGGTAGGGTGTCGATATCTAAACATCATAAAAAAAAAAAAAAAAACATGATTTGGTGACATAATTTGACCCCGCAGATACTAACAGTCGTTGCCATTCCTGTAAACACAAGTTTTTGCTTTTTCTATTTTTGACTTTGTGTATCGTATTGCTTTCGGTGTTACTGTTGAACCTGAAAAAATATAATTCATGATTTAAATCCTTTCATCGGGAATACACTAGTTATATACCTACAGTATTTTAAGCCCATCTAAAACATTTTCTTGTAAAATGTTACCAAGCTTATACTTTAAACGCCCTAACTCTACAAACCCTAACTCTAAAAGCCCTAACTTCATAAACTCTACACCTTAGTCAAAATATGTGGCTGGGCCGTTTCGTTACAGAGGCGTGTAAGGTGAAAAATGTATTCTCTGTTCATTACTTTTCTGTATTTTTTTTTTATCCCTAGTAGCATTTTCCGTTGGCATTTAGTTGGGCCACCTTCAGAGGTATGTGGCCCAACCAAACGCCAACAAAAATGCTACTAGGGATATCTTTATTGGCAAAAGGGGGTTTTTATCCACACGGATACGCCAACCCCATCGTACCTTATTAAATATTTAACACTAATTAAAGAACAACTTAACAGAAATGGAATTATTGACTAGGCACCATCTTCACCAGGCCACACAACCTCTTTGCAATCGTCGATCTAGGGTTTGCTGAAATGTTTTGTATTAGCCCTACGTCCAAAGTGTTCAATTTAAAGTCCCTGATCAATAATTCCCTTTCATTCTTGCTCTTAACACACTCCATCAACAAATGTTGCACATCTTCAATTTTGTTGCATATTTCACAATTAGGTGACGCAACCTTTCGCATTAGGAAAGCAAATTTTGCCGATGGATAGTGTCCAGAACGCAACCTTAGAGCCAACTTAACATAACTTCTACTCAAACTTGTATCCTCAAACCAGGACACGCGAGAAGGCCCATTCTGAATTACTTTGTACCAAATTCCTTTCTCCTTTGACTTTTCATCGAAGTAGTTCCTCCAACCGTCACTTTTCTGTTATACAAATAGTTCTTGTAGAAGCGTATATTATATAGCGTTACCGTCACATGGGCGTAAGGTGAAAAAATTATTATATGTTTAATAAGTCCACTATTAAAATCATATCCTGAGAATTTTGTTTATCTGGTAATCTAAACCCAAGTTATGAGGGTTCAAAAAACGACGAATCGCTTCGAGGAAAGATATGTAGTGCCCTTGCGCTTCGCTTGGCTCGTATTGGTGGGGGCACTACGAGTACTTCGACGCCTAAGTTTCCTTTTATTTTTTGTATTTATTTGTATATTTAGTAAGTTTTATTCTAGTCATTTTAGCCGAAAGACGTCCGCTGCTGGACATAGGCCTCCTCCAAGCACCGCCACCTCAACCGGTTTTGTGCTTTCCGCATCCAGCGGATTCCTGCGGCTTTCACAAGGTCATCCATCCACCTTGTGGGAGGCCTTCACACGCTACGTCTTCCGGTACGCGGTCGCCACTTCAGACCCTTTCGGCCCCAACGGCCATCTGTTTTGCGAGCAATGTGCCCTGCCCATTGCCACTTAAGTGTGGCAATTCTTCGAGCTATGTCGGTTACCTTGATTCTCCTGTGGATCTCTTCATTTCTGATTCGATCACGTAGGGAAACTCCAAGCATAGCCCTCTCCTTTGTCCTTTGGGTGACTTTTAGCCTTCTAATAAGGCCCGTTGTGAGTGACCACGTTTCAGTGCCATATATAGGTCATCACTGGCAACACGCACTGGTCAAAGACTTTCGTCTTGAGACACTACGGTATGTGGGACAAGAAGATATTGCGTAGCTTCCCGAACGCTGCCCAGCCGAGTCGGATTCGTCGATTGACCTCTTTTTCGAAGTTGGACCTACCTAACTGGGCAGTTTGTCCTAGGTAAACATACTCGTCCACAACTTCGAGTAGCGTCTCCGATATTCATGAGAGTGGGTGTTAAAATGGGCATTTGACATGACCTTTGTCTTGTCCATGTTCATTCTAATTTATTTTAGTACCTAGTGTAAATTGTTAGTTGCATCATATTATTATCCTTGTCTTATAGGTTTTTCTGTAACCTAAGTAAATAACTATATTCTGTATTTTTTTTTTTTTCATAATTTTAGGCCCAGTCGTTTTGGAGATAAAGAGGGTCAATTTTCATCTATTTTCTTAAATAACTTTAACTGTATTATTTCAAAAGCTTACAAAAGCATATCTGAAATCCTCACATTATGCCCTTTCATTTTATATTGTTACGAGCTTGCGGTTCGTGACAATAAAAACTGCCGATTTAAAAACCAAAAATTACACTTTAATTAAACAACACTGATAACAACTCAAACACACTAATTATAAATCACAACTGCACTACTGATCACTCTAAAGTCGTACTCGATGATCGCTAGTATCGCTTGCTGTTCGACTGTCCCGGGTCGCGGTCCATACCGGCCTTATATAGTCCTTAGATAGTTCCAGAACCTTCTACTGTAGAAACATCTAGAATGTTCGAATACATACCGGCCCCGACTGACTAGATGTCGATAGTTCTGGAAAGTTCTAGCATCGAACCTTCTAGAAAATTCTTGATTCCACTAGTTCGGCTATTCGATACTAGATGGCGCTAGTGGTACGTAAGCTGGTCACGATGTACCAGGCATTAATTGTGGCGCGCAACAATATGTCACACGGTACAGTATGCTAAACAAGGACCAAAAATGACAGGTGTCAAGAACGCACTCTCTCGACGACCGGACTGTAACTTACCCCCATAATCAGTAACTTGGATGCATGGAGGTCGAAATATCCTGGATTGCGTCAAAACTCGGGTAAGATTTGACGTATTAAGTTTCCAAGTAGCGAAAAGGCTTTTGACGCCATATTTTAAGCCCCGAAAATCGTGTGGTCGATCTGTAAAACATAAATGATTGCAGTGAGTACATACAGAATATCACGCCTGTTTTCGTCACAGGGGTATACAGAGGTGAATAGTGCACTCGAAAGCATTATCAGTATCAGGGGCGTAGCTACTAATCCCCGGCTAAGCTAACAAATAGCTAGCTAAACTACAGGGGCCCCTTATCGCGACGCGTAGACGCAAAAACCCCCTTGACTGATGCAGGTAACTAAATTGCCAACCTGTATAAGGTAGACAGGGGGGGTAGGGGGAAGGGGTAGGGTTGTAGGGGGGAGGTGGGGTAGGATAGGGATCTTACCTTTAATAAGAACGTTTAATAAAGCCTTGACAGCTCCAGTATCCCATTGAAATATTCGTAACTGCAAATTACTAATTTCATACAATGTTGATCTAATTTCGTCGGATGATGCATCCGTCATATTCAAAGTGAGAAGATGTCTTAATCTGAAATTAAACTTAATCAGTCAGATTTTTTTTTTAAAGGCCTGGTGCATGTCAGACTACGCACAATGAAGGGTTCCGTAGTTGTTTAAGAGCGTAATCTATTTAATAAAAATCTTAAATTTATTCATTCCAAGACAGACCACGCTGCGTATATTTTATAGCGGCTATAATAGGACATACTCTGTGAAACCTTCAAGTGTCTACCAATAACGACTAAAACCGTAATAATGGTTCAAAAGATACAGCCCTATGACAGACGGACGGCTGGACAGCGGAGATTTATTAACCAGGCCCTGTTGGCAACCTTTGGATACGAAATTCAAAAAATTGAAATTAATAAACTTGGACCAACCTCCTTACTACATGATCAGTAACAAAAACCTTTTTAATTTCCGTCACATTACTCAAATATCCATTTAGAAACGGCGACAACAAGTCCATACAATGTGTCCATTTCTGGGGTCTATCCCTTTCATTAGGATTAAATGCCATTCTTCTATAAAACGTTTCTATTGATTTCTTTTTCTTTTGTTTTTTAGATCTTAACGGACCTATTATCTTGACGACATTTTCTGGGGATGCCACGTACTTCTCTGTCGTTTTTGTAGTTTTTAATTCTGGCTGTTTGTATCTGTCATTTAATTTTCTCTCGTCGTCATCGCTTATAGGAATGATAGGTTTATTTCTATTGTCTACGTAATCATACATGTCTTTGTAATGATCAAATTCGTACGGGGGCTTATTCCCTAGTCCCTTTATTTCTTCATTTATTTGATGTTTAAGATGTTTTATCCTCAATTCTATGGGTTCATGTTCTTCTGTAAATACTGTGGTTAAATGGTTGAGGATAGCTGAAATAATAAAAAAATTAAAAAGTCAAAGTCAAATAATTTATTTCAAATAGGCAAATAAAAGGCACATAAGAACGTCAAAAATTACAAAAATAGTCAATTGATTTTAGTTGCCCCTTCCAAAAAAGTTATGTATGGAGAAGAATGGACAAGAAACTCTCTTTTAAAATGTTAACAATAGCTTTTATACATTAATTAATAATATTATAAGAGAAGACGTAGTTCTAGAATAAAATTACTATACCACACAATAGGTAAAAATAATGAAAAGTGAAGTAATGACAGACAAATTAATTATGCAATGGTGCTCACATATTTACAAACATTGTAAAGGGTCCCCGAAACGATCAATTGCAATTGTAAATTTTAACGTGATTGATACACATTGATGAGCAAATTGATCGTCTATCAAATGCAATTGAAGCGATTGACAATATTATTACAATACAAATTGGGAAAAGGCTCGGCGGTTACTTCTACTGATATAACATAATATACATACTCACATATAGTTAGAAAGAATAAGACAACACTTTTCATTGTACTTAATATCACTTTCCAAGACGATTACAATAAAAGAAAAACTTAAATAAATTAGGATTATCTACATACTATACTTCTTTACTAATAATTGAAAGAAAAGGAGGTTTTAAGTAAACGTAGTACGTAGCTAAGCTATAATTCGATACTTTTTTTTAAAATTAAAACAAACCGGCCAAGTCCGTGTCGGACCACGCACGATGAAGTTCCGTAGGTGTGGGATTGCCAACTTTTTTATACCAAATTATAGTATTTTCGAAGCCATTGCCTGTAATAATATAGTATATCGCGAAAAAATATAGTAGGTTTTAAAAACATTTTCGTCTTCACCTATAATTTAATGTATACAAACTATTGTTGACATTTTAAAAGAGTAAGTATGGAGTTTCTTGCCCATTCTTCTCCATACTTAACTACCTTTTGGAAGGGGCAACTACAATCAATTAACTATTTAGGTAATTTTTGACGTTCAAAAGTGCATTTTACGTACATATTGGAAATAAATGATTTGATTTTGACTTTGCAAACGGATGGAATCGGATTTTTTTCCATTCCCGCAATATTTTTAAACGGCCTATCAACCGATACCCCACACCATGGGATAACCGAGAAAAAAATATATCATCCCCACTTTACATGTCCAGTACATGTAAAGTGGGGGTGATTTATTTTTTATACCAAAAAAAAAAAGGTTTTTTGACGTGTCAACGTCTAATAAATCGATGAACGCCGGCTGCATGCACGAAAAAGGATGACTCAATGTCCCGTTATGCTCATTGTCCCGTTACGCTCATTGTCCCGTTACGCTCATTGTACGCTTGCGCCGCATCAATGTTTTGTTATGACGTCACGTTAAACTATCGTCCGTAAACCAAATTTACAGAAAACCAATTTTATTTTCAAGTATTTATTTTACCACTTTATTGGCGTGATTAATATGTATACCCATACCAAATAACAGTTTTGTAGTATTAAGAGTCTCTGAGCTAAGCCGCGGACAGACAGACAGCCGGACATGGCGAAACTAGTTTTTTTTTACTATGGGTTTGCTCTTGACTTTGGTCTAGGTCTGGGTGACAGAGACAAAGCCTACGATGGAGTGAGTTTACCCAGAAGAAGCCTGTTCACTCTCACTTTGAATAGATTAGGGTTGTTTGCGTTCGGAAATACAGACGCAGGCAGTTCCACTCCTTTGCTGTGCGCATTATAAAAGACGTTTGAAAACGCTTAGTGCGAGTTGGTGGAATATCAACTAGGTAGGGGTGGTAACTTGCAGTGCGTCTAGATGTCCGATGGTAGAAGGGGGCCGGTGGAATGAGGTCGTGGAGTTCATGGGCACACTCGCCGAAGTACAATCTGTAGAAGACCGACAAGCAGGCAACCTTGCGTCGATGAGCCAAGCTGAAGTTAGTTTTTAGTTCCTTGTTTACTACGGAACTCTAAAAAGGTAACAATTGTTTCTATGTTAACATTTCAAAACATAATGATTAAAATATTCCAAGCGTTTGTAAATAAAAAAAGGTTGAAGTGTTTTAGAGATGCTTTCTTCAAACTTATTATTACGGAGATATAAGCAGCACAATCAATAATAACGTCGTGACAACGTCATAAATTATCACACAACGTCACAAACTCTCTGACAACGTCACAAACTATGTCACAACGTCACAAACTATCTGACAACGTCATAAACTATCTGACAACGTCACAAACTATCTGACAACGTCATAAACTCTCTCACAACGTCACAAACTATCTGACAACGTCAACGACTCTCTGAAAAAAAAAATTTGAAAACCAGCGGATGAACTACGACTTATATTGGTATGCCAAAAGATAGTCTTTGCCTTAAATTTGTCAAGATTGATATCTGCCTCCTTCGATCAATTGATCGAAGTCTGCCTCCGATGCATTGTATTTACACTATTTAAAAGCTGATGCTGATGCACAAGTTTTTCTGACAATGATTGTAAGAAGTTGTTCGCTTTTGTTCATATTGTAAGGGTAATTTTTGGTTTCAAAATTTTCTTTACTGTAAAAAATTGACGGTGTATTTATCTGTACTATGTTTTATTTCCTTGGTTTTCAATAATCAAGATTTTAACAAACGGAGTACATACCTCGAGAGTCGAGACAAAGAGGAGATCGAATATGTCAACGAATATATATATTTAGGACAGCAGCTGGTATCATTCGGAAATAACACAGGAAAAGAGATAGAAAGAAGGATAACTCTAGCCTACATGGTTGCCAGACATGGTCACTAAGGAAAGAAGACAAAGAAAAAATTGCTATCTGCCAACGTAAAATGGAGAGAAGCATGCTATGGTCTCAAAATCCATACTAATATTATAAATGTGAAAGGAACTCTGTCTGTCTGTCTGTATGTTACGTTTTCACGCTTAAACCGCTGAACCGATCGTCATGAAATTTGGCAGAGATATAGCCTGGGATACGGAGAAGGACATAGGCTACTTTTTTACGCGACATAACCGACATCCACGCGGGCAAAGCCGCGGGCAGAAGCTAGTATTAGATAAGGTTAAAAACTCCAGCATCAGAAATAATAGATGTTAGGAAAAGAACACGTCTACCTACTCAAGTGGCATCGGGCAGGACACATCGCACCTTTAGAATTATAGAGACCTTATTTGAAATCATCAATCACATCATCAGTTAATGACATCATCAATTAATTCACAATATTATAGTGACCTCATTGGTGATGTTCTTTAGAAAGGTTGAAATCTTAAAATTTCAAATATAGGTCACTATAATATTATTATAGTGACCTAATTTGGTGATGTTTTTCAACTTCTGAAGAAATTAGGTGTCTATAATTCTAAAGGTGCGACATATGCAGAATGAACAATGACAATGGATAAAACGTTTAACGGAATGGAAACCAAGAGACAGGAAAAGGGGAGACCAAATAAAAGGTGGAGAGACATTTTCAAAGAAACATGTGGAGCCTTAAAAAGAAAAAAAAAAGAAAGAAAAAACTTTATTTGCGGTAAACATGACGCAAAAAAAGAACACAACACAAAAAAAAAATAAGTTTGGGGTAAATATGCATCACATCCACGCAAAACGGCCTTATGGATGCGAAAGGCGCGGGATAAAGCTGTGTGGAAAGGTTTAGGAGAGGCCTACGCCGCTGAGGCGACTGCTACTGTTTAGCCGCACAAAGACAATATCGGATTAAACCGCGATCGTAAAGTCAACTGTTCACATTTTTGTTCGTTTACTCGTCACTAGATGGCGTTGTACCCTTTCAACCGATTTCTACATCGCGGTGTTAAGAATTGCCGCCGATACTGTAAGGTCTTAGCATTAAGATATGTTGTTTATGAGCAGTTCGGGTTTCGGGCGGAGCACAGCACGACGCTTCAGCTGTCGAGGGTACTGCACCTACTCGCAGCTGCGATGAATAAGAAGGAATACGTGGCAGTATTCCTCGACATGGAGAAGGCCTTCGACCGTGTATGGCACGACGGCCTGATATACAAGCTGGCCACGTCAGACGCGCCCCGTCGCGTCGTAAAGGTGGTCTCTACTTTTCTCTCCAACAGAACCTTCAGGGTGGTGGTCGACGGGGCGCTATCCAGCGCCCGCCCGGTGCTGGCAGGTGTGCCGCAGGGCAGCTGTGTGTCGCCGGCGTGTTACTCACGTTACACCGACGACATCCCCACCACTCCAGACGCCACGCTCGCGCTGTATGCGGACGACGCCGCGTACATTACTACATCGCTCAATGCGAAGTACGCGGCGGTCAAAATGCAGCGCGCGCTGGACCTCTTGCCCGAGTGGCTGTCGAAGTGGCGGCTGTCGGTAAACGTGGGTAAGACGCAGGCGATGGTGACGGGTTGTGTGCCCCTCCCACCGCCCTTGAAGCTTCAAGGAGCTGACGTCGCGTGGTCGCCCCGGGCCAAGTACCTGGGTGTGACTATCGACCGTCGGCTCACGATGGGGACACACGTCCGTAAGGTCGCCGCGCAGGTGAGGGTCGCCCGCAATCGCCTCAAACCTGTGCTCTCGTCCCGCATCCCGGCGCGCGTCAAGTTGAGCATGTACAAAATGTACGTGCGCTCAATATTGACGTACGCCGCCCCGGCTTGGTACGCTCTCACGAGCGAGTCGAGCCGAAAGCTGCTCCGCGCGCAACAGAACCTTGCGCTGCGGACCATCATTGACGCTCCTCGCTGTGTGAGAAACAGCGTACTACACCGGGACCTCGGGATTGAGAGCCTGGATGAGTTTGTGAGGCACCTCGCGAAAGGCATGTTCGCGCGTGCCGACGCATCCGCTTGGCCTCATGTCAAGCAGATAGCGCCCTGGCACGCGCGCCCGCCTGACGCGAGACCCCTGCCCCGCGACCTGGTAGCGGACGACTGACCCCATCGCACCGGACATGACGCCCAAGCAAGCGGCACCCAGGCTACACGCGGCTTGCTTGAGACAATTAATACGTCACAAATCACACGCATCTGTTACGTATTTGTATTCTAAGTTAATATAGGTATGAATACGTAACAAAAACAGACATTCACCTCTATACAGGCACATATATATGCACGTATAGTCGCAGCTGCGGTCGCGACTACACGTATTCACCGGGCGGCGTTACACTACAGTACTATGCCGCTCTCACACTCATATTCCGCCTATTACCCGGGTCATGGTTTGGCTAGCTCTGATAAGTGGGTCGGGTATAGGCTACATTGACCTGTAGAAGCGCCATAAAGTCGCCATCTCGTCGCTGGTCGTCCTCGCCGGGCCTCCCCCAGGTAACTGGGGGTCTCACCTGGCGGGGACAGACCGCCGAGATGTCGTGAAGAAGCGATACTGTGTAACAGTGTCGCGGCGCGACTACAGAAACAATCTCAGATACCCTATCACAGGGCCCGCGGCTGCTCACGCGGGCCCAACATCCTCAGGCCGCATCAGGCCGCCCAGATGAGGGGCCCATATTAATGGGCCACCGTGAATCATCCGCGGACAGGGGGCTATGCCCCGGTTCCGCTAGCCACGCCCCCTTGCGGGGGCGTGGCAACATCGACATCTGAGTGTTGTTTATGATATATAGATAGCCAAGTTGTTGGCTAAAGTACGAGTAGACTCATCTTTCATGGGATACTGTTTAAAATGTTACAATAAAATTCCTCCCCACATACAACTGAATGAAACTAAATTTAAATTTTGTATAAAACGCACACTATGCAGGCAGGCATATTATAAGTTGGGGGATTACATCGCTGATAAAAATGCTTGGCTGAATGCTGGTCCTGCTCCACAACCACAGCTAGTTGATTAACATTTGACAGTAATGTTGGAGCTGCTGAATCAAACATAGCCATATATCTATGGCTATGTTTGATTCTAAGGTGTAATCACTACATCTGCGAATAAATCAGACTTGAGTTTAAGTGTTAGTATTTTATAGATAGCTAGGGTTATTCAGCTACGAATGAAAGTTAACCTGATAAATGTTATGTCAAACTCGAATAGTAGTAAGAAATAAAGGCTATTTTTTATTTTTTATTTATGTTTTACTTAAGTATGAGCCCATATATACAACCATAATCACTCATATTTACTAAAGTTCTATGATTAGAACCAATAAGCCTTATAAAGTAGACTAACAATGTTAACAGGGGAGGAAGAGGGGGTGGCTGACCATAATAGCGACTGGCAAGTCCGCTGTTGCTGACTGATGAACTGATGCTGGGAAAATCAGTCATAATATTGTAGCCTGGGATTACTACAACACATATCAGAAGTCAGAATGCGGTCTGCATACATTTTGCAAACGGATCTCCACGGGTAGCTTGGTCTACTCTTAAAACGCATGGAATTAATTTACATGAGTAACTATGGAGGTTACTTGTTTATGAACGCACGAATGATTTTAATATGTTCTTAGTTCCTGTTTTGATTGTAATAGTTAAAAAAGTCGAGAAAGAATCGAGCTAGTGAATTTCATGCAAAAATAGATTGAATTTTACCTAACAGTAAAAATGTTTGATAAAAATCATCGTATTAAAAAAAAATCTTGTTCTCTATCAAGTTTTGTTTAATATTTTTATTTATTTAATCTTGAAATCTTGTAAAAAAATGATTAAAAGTTACTTGGGATTAGTGATAATTTTTGGTAAGAATGTTTATTCAGAGTTCCGTAGTCCAAAAACGGAACCGTTATAATTTCGGCATGTCCGTCTGTCCGGATTCACACAGCTATTTTACTCGGAGATTATTTGTATACCCAAAGTCTCAAATTCAAATAATTTATGTAAACAAAGGGGATAACATATCAAAAAAATATCTTCGTAATGGTAATTTACATAAAATGGCGAAAAAAGAGGTTTCATATTCTTTTAAGAACTGATTTTAAGAAATAATAATTAAAAAATAATCATACCGTAATTATTTTTATAAATTTTCGGTCATAATAAAGTTATTATAAAAAGGAGATTTTCTAGTATAAAATATTTTATGATACTGGTAACAATGAAGGAGATCCAAACATTTTCCAAATTTTTACATTTTCCACAACACTAATATTACAACTCTCATTCATAGATTCATAGTGTAAGTAGCATATCTAGCCACATTATGGATGAAAATGGCTGTAAACTGTTTCGAGTGGAAATCGATTTTGAGAGGCATACGTCTAGCAGTGGACTAAAAGGGCTGATTTTGACGATCATATGCCGTGTCTCCGACACACTACACAAAACATTGTTTGGCAACGGTATTTTGTTAGCATAGTTCTTATAATTAATTCACTTTAATTTTAGCGATGACTATTTACAAAAAAAAAGAATATGATAAAATGTTTTGCACCACTGTCCTGTCATTTTGACAGTGACATTTCTTGATATTACTTTGTTTACATAAATTATCTGAATTAGAAACTTTGGGTTATAGGTACTACACACTCGGGCAAAGAATACGGGAAAAACTAAAATTACTCTTAAAATAATAGACCTAGCGGGATGACTGAAACTGTATGTTGTAGATAATTTATCAGTTACTAAAACAACACCAAATGTTTGAAACATAATTAGTTTAATTGACAAAATTACATAAAAAAACAAAATATCAATAATTTTTACGTTGAAATAATTATGCTTGGTACCTCACAACACAAAACCGGTCAAGAGCGAGTCGGACTCGCGCAACGAGAGTTCCGTACCATCAAAGTCATCAAAAAAATTACATTAGTTCCACTATCGGTTAAGAGATGGCGCTGACCTAAAATTGCAGTATTAGAAAAAGTGTGCTATTTAGAAACACCGTTTTATTTGTCCTGTAATGTTCACATTAACTTCTAGCACAGAATAATTTCAGATTTTTTGAGCTGTACATATGTGGCCTGGCGTTGTCATGAATATTGAATTTTCACCCATTGCATATTACTTAAATATGGGCCGACATGCTCATTAAGTATTTCTTCCACATATCTTGCACTAGTAATCGTACCATTTTCTATCAGCATTAACTCCGTGCGACTCCCTGATTAATTCCAGCCCAAACTATAACAGATCCACCGCCGAACGGCACTTTTTCCGCAAAATAAGCAGGAATAAAACGTTGCCCTGGCCGTCGTCGGTAGACTCTTCGCCGCCCATCATGTGCTTAAAGCATAAATATGGATTCGTCAGAAAACATTACTGTTTACGACAGCTACCGCCACCTTGTGGGTGCGTGACGCAGTGGCGCACGCATACCTAGCACACCAGGCAGCTAGTATCAATTACAGCTAGTTCCGGACCAACGGACGAGATGGCGCTACTCCTCCAATATAAAAACCCATGTCAAGACTTCACCAGGGAGATGGCGACTTTATGGCGCTTCTACAGGTCAATGTAGCCTATACCCGACCCACTTATCAGAGCTAGCCAATCCATGACTCGTCGCTGGTCGTCCTCGCCGGGCCTCCCCCAGGTAACTGGGGGTCTCACCTGGCGGGGACAGACCGCCGAGATGTCGTGAAGAAGCGATACTGTGGAACAGTGTCGCGGCGCGACTACAGAAAGAATCTCAGATACCCTATCACAAGGCCCGCGTCTGTCACGCGGGCCTAACATCTTTAGGCCGCATTAGGCCGCCACGAGGAGGGGCCCATATTAATGGGCCACCGCGAACCCTTCGCGGACAGGGGGCTCAGATGTCGCTACGCCCCCTTGCGGGGGCGTAGCGATTTTCGGGTCTATGTGGGGTCAAATTAGCTTCAAGGAGCCGACGACTTACAGTCCACTCGCTTGGCTTGGCACCTGGCTAGTACACACTGTATGCACATATAAATTGCGAGTTCATAACAAAAGAAAAGTGTGTATCCAAAATGGACTAGCTGATTATTCTGTAAAAATCTCACCATGAAAACTTTGAAGTGAGCTTGAAGCGAGCTGTCAAGTGTCAATGTCAAAATCGAATGACAGCTCACCTCAAGGATTTCACAGCGAGACGTTTACAGTATCGACCGGCTGGTATTATTTCAGCCGTGCAACACCAAGTATCCTCACTGTCAGCCAACGTGGAACACAGGCTGGCACACAGAAAAGATAAGATGAAAGCACTCCAAGATATTCAGAAGAGATCAGAAATAACACAGGACCCAATAGATAACTATGATTTAATAGTCACAGAGCCATCAGATACAACGTTCATAAAACCTGCTCTACAGCATCGTCATCATCATCAGAGACATCGATCTGGTGAGAATCTATTCTAAAGCCCTAAGCAATTATTTTGGCGCACAGATAATATTTTTTTTGACGTGACATCGTCTAATAAATCGATGAACGCCGGCTGCATGCACGAAAAAGGATGACTCGTTGTCCCGTTACGCTCAATGTACGCTTGAGCCGCATCAATGTTTTGTTATGCCGTTGTCCGCAAGCTCGTAACAATATATATATATATATATTTTACTATGAGTTTCTATGTATGAGACTCTAGTCTAGGTCTGGGTGACAGAGACAAAGTCGACGATGGAGTGCGCTTACCCAGAAGAAGCCTGTTCACTCTCACTTTGAATAGATTAGGGTTGTATGAGTTCGGAAACACAGACTCAGGCAGAGAGTTCCACTCCTTTGCTGTGTGCATTATAAAAGACGTATGAAAACGTTTAGTGCGAGTTGGTGGAATATCAACTAGGTAGGGGTGGTAACTTGCAGTGCGTCTAGATGTCCGATGGTAGAAGGGGGCCGGTGGAATGAGGTCGTGTAGTTCATGGGCACACTCGCCGAAGTACAATCTGTAGAAGACCGACAAGCAGGCAACCTTGCGGCGATGAATCAAGCTGTTAAGCTTGGCATCCACCAGTTTTACGTCGCCAATGAGCCTCTTAGCTCTGCGTTCCACCGAGTCAAGCGCATATCGGAACTAACGCCGCCATTTTGTTTTATACACAGGAAAAGTTTGTAATCAGTGCGCAAATTTTGACAAATTAAACTTAAACGTGTTTTAATAGACACCTATTTATTATTTTGATATGTACAAAAAAAATGAAGTTAACGTTAAAGAAAGATGTTTATTTAAAAACTGGTATAATGGATACTCGTCGCCCAACGCACCGGTAGCGCGGCCAATGAAACGGAATGCAGTAGTCGAAACAAAATACGATCTAGAGGAATGTGGCCGTTTTTATTTAGATCGAATTTTGTTGCTTCGTGTCTCAATATGAAACTTTAAAAAAGGTATTAGAAAATTCTAGACACACTTACCGATATAGTTGATTGAGCCGTTTTTCATAATTCCTTCTCAGTCACGAGATAATATGTTTTACAAGGTGTGGCGCTAGTGGACCGGTGACAAATCTCTCTTAAATTGTGAATGGTTTGTTGCAGTACACAATTGTTTGATAGTTTGTAATCTCGCTAGATAGATTAAACTAACGATTAGTAACGATAGCTAAATAGTTTTTATCATATTCTAGGAAAGGGTGCAAATTACAAGCCGCAAATACCGCAAGTCGCGAATAACGTACGAAGGAATACCAATCTAACTGATGAAACTAATAAGACAATACAGGAAGACAAAGATGCTACAACTTCTAACCTTAATGAGAATCAAAGAGGAGGAGAAGAAGTAGCAACAACACAAACACAGGAAGACAAAGATGCTACAACGGCTAATTACCTTAATGAGAATCGGAGAGAAGGAGATGAAGTAGCAACAATGCAAATACAGGAAGACAAAGATGCCACAACGGCCAATTATCTTAATGAGAATCGATTTAAAGGTGAAGAAGTAGCAACAACACAAACACAGGAAGACAAAGATGCTACAACGGCTAATTACCTTTATGAGAATCGGAGAGGAGGAGACGAAGTAGCAACAATGCAAATACAGGAAGACAAAGATGCTACAACGGCCAATTATCTTAATGAGAATCGATTTAAAGGAGAAGAAGTAGCAACAACACAAAAACAGGAAGACAAAGATGCTACAACGGCTAATTACCTTTATGAGAATCGGAGAGGAGGAGACGAAGTAGCAACAAAGCAAATACAGGAAGACAAAGATGCTACAATGGCTAATTACCTTAATGAGAATCGTAGAGGAGAAGAAGAAGTAGCAACAACACAAATACAAGAAGATAAAGATGGTGCAACGTCACAAAAACCAGTTAAAACGAGCCAAAATGTGACGGCTGTGGTTCCGATTTACAGGAGGGAAAACTATTTAAATGACCACGAAAGAAATAAGCCTCAGAAATGGATACATTGCTTGGACTTGGTAGGGCCGCGTTTGAAGGGATATAAAGATAATTGGCGGCCGAAAGAAGTTACAAACAGTCATAGTGATATCAAAAGGTTAGTATAAATGTGGACGTGCTACCGTGGTCACGAAAATCTAACCACTTTCAAAGTCAAAGTCAAATCATTTATTTCGAAAAGGCACATAAAAGGCACTTTTGAACGTCAAAATTTACAAAAAATATTAATTAATTGATTCTAGTTGCCCCTTCCAAAAGGTAGTTACGTATGGAGAAGAATGGGCAAGAAACTCCATACCTAGAATAAAATTACTATACCACATAGGTAAAAATAATGAAAATTGAAGCAATGACAGACAAATTAAATATGATATGCGTCAGATACATGGTGCTCACATATTTACAAACATTGTAAAAGTAGACGATTTCCCTAAAATTTTAACCTTTAATAACCTATGTCAGTGTGTGAGTATATTAATCACAGAAAATAAAATGAATGTCACAAAAAATATAAATTATACAATTAAATTAGCAACCAGTTTGATTTTGTCTAGACTCTAAATAATTTGTCCTATGGAGCAGGACTAGCATGTTTCCAAGCATTCTTATCTTGGATATAATCCTCTAATTTGTAATATGCTAGTTTACAAAGTGTGCTTTTAATATAAGTTTTAAATTTTCTTTCATTTCATTGTAATATATCAGAAGGTATTTTATTCTAACATTTAACACAGAAAACAAAATCCCGTGCACACAATGTTCATTAAGCACACCACCTCACTTTCTTTTTTCAGGTTGTCAGAATTGCTAAGCACAGATGTCTCACAATATACTGAAGAAGAAATAGTATCATTACTATATCAGATAAGTAACATTGATCTAAGAATATTTCAGTGGGATTATTCAGCATTAACTACGGTTCTAAACATTATTATAACAGGTAAATTAATAATTGGTGTGTTTTTTATCTCATAATATGCTGCACCGGTGGACGTCATCACGTCAACGCCGGCTGTCGCTGAAAACCAGCGCTGGGGCTTTGTCTCGCATAGGGTCGCAGCATTATGCTGAATAAATATTGAAATATGGAAATATATAATATTTAATATTATGATATATTATTTTATTTTTTTGCTTTTCTTTATGGTCCTAGCCTAACCCTTTCTGGATTACAACCGTGATGTTATCTAAGTATGTTAACATTAAAAAATATTTGTCATTTAAGGAACTACGCATGATTTTAGGACGTTAAAAGCTGGAGTAAAATACTTGTTCGAGAGATGGCATCTCGACACCTCTATGATGCAGACTTTTTTGGAGCAAACTAGAATATTTCGTCCTCCATGCATTGATATTTCTGGTACTTCTGGTATGTACCTTCTATCATTTTCTGCATGACCCTTTACTCAATGTTAGGGTAAATTTCTGGTCTAACCGGAAGCAGCTGAACACTAGTATTTATATGGCGGTATCTACACCGCCACATGCAAACTACGCAGCAAAGATCTGACGTCACACAAATCCTGAATCGCGCAAGTAGAGTTTACCGCGCGACTAGTATATACAGGGTCATTGTCAAAAAACTAACAATCTTTCAGGGCCTCATTTATAGTCTGCAATAGTGTCAGAATGGTCTATCATTGATTTCATAATAGTTGATTTTGACAAGTTTGGTAATCTACTAATATAATGGCATCATTATGACTTTCCAATGGTCAGCCACTGACACTCCATTGAAAGAATTAGTAATCTCGTACATAATGACAAATTAAACTTCCTACTAAACTTCCAACTTCCTATTACTTCAGATTAACAAACAACAATAATGAATAATATGTAAAAATATATATAAATGAAATCTGGCACGAATAAATGTATAGAATGCCATTGTAATACAATTCTATTACGAGACCATTGACCGACCAATGATCGACCATTATGAATTTAGCAGATTACGAACTTTTAGCAAAATGACAATGGGATCGTGTTGGAGTGACGAATTTATAAAAATAGCATACTTGGGCCCCAGAACTCTATTAATAACATCATAAACAACAATTCTTTTTCTATGACTTTTAATAATTCGTGAAATATTTCATACAAAAATAAAAATATTTAAAGTCAACGCTCTAAACGATACGAGTTGCTGCACTGCTGATTCTCCTATGAACGATGTTTGAGATCCCTGATCTAATAGCACTCTCAGCAGTTGTGCAGAGCCACTTCTTGTCTGTGCTTCGGCAATAGCAGTAGCCATCAAAACTTGAAAAATGTGACACTATACAGTGTGAGTCTTTATAATGTGCACATATCGAAATGAGGGAATCTATGCTTAATTTTATCTACGGCAAAAATATTTAAAAATATCAATTTTTTTTTTTTTTTTTTTTTATGGAATTTAAAAAACTTTGTTCCCTTACAAAACGGTGTAACTTTTATACTAAATGATCTATCACGATGAAACAAACTCCATAATGATTGGAAGTAATTAGGCGTCCTCATAAAATAAAAATTGGGGAAAAAAACTACCCTCAATTGAAAAGAAACATGTTTTTTTTAGCAAAAATTCGTTTTTTTTTTCTCATCTTTTTTTACAATGATTGTAAAATTTCTCAAACGTCTTATTGAGAAATTTTGAAATGAAAATTAAAAAATAAAAATAAATAATTTAGTTTTTTTTTTGTATTTTTTCCGTAGATAAAATTAAACATTGATTCCCTCATTTCGATATGTGCACATTATAAAGACACACACTGTATACACTATAAACATCAGCCTAACCCTTCGTGGAAACCAGACGAGAGTAAGGGAATAATAGTTTATTGTTTCAGGTCACACTAAAAAGGCTGGTGGTGTCCCCCTTTATACGAAACCGGATAAACCGACCAAAAAGCATAGAGGAGGTGATGAATCCTGTCACAGTAGGGAAATTAGTACGAATAATAATGCTGACTGATAAGAAACACATTTTTTTTTTTTATCTGCTTTATATTATAAGTATTTATCTGCTTTTGCCCGTGGCTCCGCCCGCGTCGATGCCGGTTATCACGTAAAAAAGTAGTCTATGTCCTTCTCCATATCCTAGGCTATATCTCTGCCAAATTTCATGATGATCGGTTCGGCGGTTTAGGCGTGAAAACGTAACATACAGACAGACTGACAGAGTTATTTTAGAGGTGCCGGATGTAAAGAATAGCACCACCCCATTTCCTCCCGTGGGTGTCCTAAAAGGCGACTAAGGGACTTACTAGAGAATGGGCAGCAGCGTTCTCTATGCATTTTAAACACTATACTGCGATCGCCAACCCAAGCGTGGCGATTATGGCACAACCCCCCAATTGGGGGAGGCCTATGTCCAGTAGTGGACATTTTTCGGCTGAAATGATGATGATGATGATTATAATGTGTCATGTGTTTCTTTTAGTCTGTGCTAAATACATATATTTTCTTTCTTTCTTTCTTTTCTTTTTAGGGTTCTGTACCTCAAAGGAAAAAATTGGAACCCTTATAGGATAACTCGGGTGTCTGTCTGTCTGTCCGTCCCTCTGTTGCGTCGCAGCCGTTTTTCTCCGAATCGACTGAGCCAATTAAGTTGAAATTTGGTACACATATAAACATCTGTGACTCAAACACGGATGTCTAACGTAAATAGATGAATTTTAAATATGGGGTAACTTTTGGGGTGCAAATTAGAAAATTCAAAAGAAAGTTTTGCGAACCGTGTGACATATCAAATGGAACATATGAGATGGGCCCGCCGTGCTTAAACTGCGGAGGGTCCCATCTACAGGATGGAAAAAAAGACCGTGGTTGGAGGAAAAGTACCCTTAATATTGATGATGGCAAATTTTACTGAAAGGAAACATTACTTTATTTTCAAAAATAATTAAAGCTGCATTTAAAGATTTTTGAAAAATCACCTGCTTGAGCCGGGAATAGAACCGGTGAAATGTGAAAAAAAAAAAAACCTGTATTTTATGATACCAACCGAAAGAGTCATTCATAAGGATCAACTCCTTTGAAATAACATAGTATCTTAAATAAAAGAAAGACCAAGAAAAAAATTTTTTGTTGTAAAACTTACTCAGTATCTAAAGAAGATAATCGCTCAAAATGAGACCCATTTTCACGTATGCACAGACGTATTCTTCGACTGAATTCGCTACGTTTCGCCTTTTATATCGAGTTTTTTTATAGCGCAAATACCTATCGCAACTTATATGTTCGAGTCGTTTGGGATTGAACCACTAGAGCCATGGGGTCCGAGTGCCCACTTAGTTTTTCGAGACATCGCCAAGCGATTGGTCAGTTCTTCACATGTCTAGCGGCCTATTTTTTGGCCAAAGAATCAGCATTGACCTACAACGTGACATTGCTGCCAGCCTTTTGGGCACTTTTCGTGTTGACAGCGATGCGGACGATTTTTTTGATGCCATATGATTCTTTCTCCTCCGGTTTTACTAACGTTACAGTGGCCAGGATGTCAAGCTACACAAAACTGTAAAATTTCTCCAAACTTTAAAATGTTGATGATTAACTTTGACAATTTGTAATAACTTGATGTGCTGGCCACCGTACAAGTATTTATTATTATCTTTTATATTTTTAACATATCTCGGGACCCTGGGGTCCCGGGCCTTTGGAAGGCGTCCGAGGGGCCGAATCCAACTCGCAGAAGCCCGTTAGACGCTTTTAATGACATGAGGCACTAACCGACGATTATCCCTGTATGCACTATGCAAGTGTACCTAAGGACAACCCCCCGTTGGTGTAGGACTATTGCAGGATATGGAAACAAAAATATTGGACTATAGGTTTTGGGTGGTTAAAATGGACTGGTTACCTAAAACTATGGAAGGACTATGGCCCCTGCCTGATCAATGTTTTATTATACACGGATAAAATGGCAGGGGGTGACTTGCACACTCAATAATGGGCCCCCGAAAACGGTCGCTAGCACACAGTGACGTAGCGACAAGGAGGCAAGATATCCTGAGGTGCTTGAGGACTGGAGAGGTATTCCACGACTATCGGAACAATCCCAGAGCCCGGAAGATGGTCAAGATCCCTTCCAGCACTTACTAGAATACTTCCTTTCCCCGAGCACGTTTGCTCTTGCGATTCTCCACTCAAGCCGGCCAATAAAGGCAAGAATGAGATGAGGAACATGACTTCTCCCGGGAGATAGGGTCCGTGGGGTCGCTACTGCCCAACAGCTCGCCACATGCTGCCCTGCGGGTTTCTGTATCTCTCTTGGTCTGGCTCCTCACCCTATATCTGTTTCGGCAAAGTAAACTCTACCAGCACAGACCTAGAGTTCGGAGCGCGCAAGCCCCACCACGACGTCAACGTAGAGATACGGCGGTGGGGTTATTATTATTAAAATACTGTTAGCTTTTATTTATGTATTATAATATAACAATATTTTGTATGAAATTTCATAAATGAATTCAACTTAATAATCTGCGCGCGCCCCGGTTATCAAATCATTAACAATTAGATACTTTTAGAAAGAACAATTTCTGATTATGTGTAATTTAATTACTTTCCTGTTTTATTTAATGGTTAATTTCATGGGTACTTTTATACCGGTGCCATTTAGTTATAAATATCAGCAACAACACTTTTTTTTTTTACAAAGAAGATTTTAAGTAGTTGTAAATAGAAATACGCTATATTGAATTTATAAAATTAATTATATTTGGATCAAAACAGCGTATAGTAAATAATGGCTTTCATATTTGATAGTCGGTGATAATTCCACTTATTCTCAAAATTGGTGAAGATTTTTTTCATAAAATGATAAAAATATATGGTATTCTTTTCGTCGTGTTTTTATGTAAGTACCTATATAGACACAGGGGTTATTCAAGTATTTTTAAGTTATTGTGTAAGTTTGGTACTAACGTAAAGGTCCAAAGGGGGGTGGGGGGGATTTTGCTTTGATTATTTTTGGGGGTCGGGGAGGGAGGGTCTGGATGGTAATTACGTCAGCAATATTTATTTATTTTCAGATTTATTTGCAAAATTAAATTGATTTTGGTTTGATAAAAAATGGCAACCCCATTTTCAGGGAATCCTCAAAATAATTGATATTGCTTACTTAGTCTCACGCAGAGTTTGTTGGGTTTCGAATCGACTTCCACAAAAAAAAACTAAGTTTAAAGTGAATAATAACTTTAATTTCGGTCTTTAAAGTCGGTGGCAAAAAACTAAAAGGCAGATCCAAAGACACCGACTTCTGAAATTAAAGTTATTTTTTTTGGATGTCGGTTGTTTTATTAGTAAATAATTTTTTTAATTTTTCGTTTTTAGTGATGGTATAATAACATCATCAAGATACACAAAGTGAATTAAATTCATGTCATCATAACTAACTCAAAAACTACCCAAGCAAAGTTAATACTCGTACAATTAATATGGGACCACTGCGCAAGCTACTTCTACAAAACGAAATAAAAAATTCAATATAGACGTACACAATTGACGGAGAAATCGGTGAAATTCCTATAAAAAAACTACGATTTTCATGGGATCCCGTCATCAGATTCCGACTTGGACAGTGGGACCACCTCGAAAGTATACCCTTTCAAACAAAAAAAGAATTTTAAAAATCGGTTCACAATTGACGGAGAAATTGGTGGATAGCATTAAAAAAAAAAACATACATACAGTCAAACATACATACGAGTAACATAACGTGAAGTAGGTTTAGAAGCAAATATTGCATGTCCACCGAACGCATGCGAACTACGCATCAACTGACGTCACAAATCCTGCATCGCACAATCAGAGTTTACCGTGCGTCTAGCTTATTTATATACAACATCCCGACATCAACCGTTGTGCTTCCCCCCGACCCTTGAACTCGCCCACGAGGAGCAACACCGTCCCTAATAATAATAACTAGATACAACAAGTCCCCTCTTGTTCAGTGATCAGTAGCGCCCTAAGCCGAGGATCGAGTCCCACTATGGGACGCCCTTAGCTGTACTACTTAACTTTTGTTAACTGGCGAGAGGCCCTTCTGGCCCCGCCAATGCTCGGTTAAGCAGTCAAAGCTTTTAGCTAATTGCTATTGCAATTGCTATTGTAATTGTTATTGTTTTTCTGCGATAAAAAGTCGTAGTGGCGCTCGCCCTTAAACTATAGAATTTTCAGCATTTCTTAAAATTACAACCACATCGCCCACGGACGAAAATTCTGCTGAAGATGGCAACATCAGTCTTCGAAAAGCCATCTATTTGAAACAAGGATTATTGCATCACAAACAACGCTTGGAGTCGAAGGACCTCGCGCGAGCTCGTGTATTTATTTCTGAGGAATGGGACTATGACTCTCAGAGACGACCAAAACATATACCAAGTGGCAAAATATATACGAAACCACCATGGCATTTTAAAGTAAGACCGTTCATGGATTTTATTACAAAAAAACGGAAGCGACTTAAACATAAAAATTACAATAAAGAGTAGGTATCACCAGTGTTGCCAGATTTTGTTTTCGGGATTTTACATCTTTTCGAATAAAAAAGCGGGATATAATAAATGAACGTAAATAAAGAATCAGTTTTTTTTTTTTTTTTTTGACGTGACAACGTCTAATAAATCGATGAACGCCGGCTGCATGCACGAAAATGGATGACTCATTGTCCCGAATTTTCCCGTTGCGCTCATTGTCCCGTTGCGTTTATTTTCCCGTTACGCTTATTTTCCCGTTACGCTCATTGTACGCTTGCGCCGCATCATTGTTTTGTTATGACGTTGTCACGTTAAACTATCGTCCGTAAACCAACTTTACAGACAACCAATTTTTATCTGCAAAGCGGTCGGTCGACTTCACGTGACCGAGGGCTGGCCTATTTCTTGGCCAGACTCAGCATTGCCATACAACGTGGCAATGCTGCCAGCCTTTTGGGCACTTTTCCTGTTGACTCCTCCGTGCTCCGTGCATTCCTCCCTGAATAAAACATACGACGAGACTGAAGAGTACTTATTGTCACTTTCATGAAAGTAATCCATATTTCCTTTGACATATCTCGGAACCCCCCAGGGTTCCGAAATATGTCAAAGACACAAAAGACCTAAAAAGACGCTCCTCGGTTTGTGGACTGGCCGCATGCAATTCTTAAAGCTACTACAAACAGGCGCAACACGCGACGCGACACAAAGGCAGCGCGTGTCGCGCGACATGCGGTGCCTTTGTATCGCGTCGCGTACACCCGTTCAAAGTCAAAGTCAAACTCAAATCATTTATTTCAAATAGGCACGAAGATGCACTTTTGAACGTCAAAAATTACATGAATAGTTAATTGATTCTAGTTGCGCCTTCCAAAAGGTAGTTATGTATGGAGAAGAATGGTCAAGAAACTCCATACTTACTCTTTTAAAATGTTAACAATAGTTTGTATACATTAATTAATAATTAGAGGTGAAGACGATGTACCTAGAATAAAAATTAAAATTACTTACCACAATTGGTAAAAAGAATGAAAAGTGAAGTAATGACAGAAAAAATAATAAATGCGATAGCACCATGTATCTATCGCATTTATTATTTTTACTACTGACTTATATGTAAATTTTTTCATTTTTTTTTTTGAAAAATCATATGCAATATTTTTAAGTATGTGAGCACCATGTACCTATCGCATTTATTATTTTTTGTTAACAATAGTTTGTATACATTAATTAATAATTAGAGGTGAAGACGATGTACCTAGAATAAAAATAAAAATTACTTACCACAATTGGTAAAAAGAATGAAAAGTGAAGTAATGACAGAAAAATTAATAAATGCGATAGGTACATGGTGCTCACATACTTAAAAACATTGCATATGATTTTCCAAAAAAAAAAAAAAAAATAACATATAAGTCAGTGTGTGAGTTCAATTTATATTAATCACAGAAAATAAAATTAATATCATAAAAATTATAAATTATACAGTTATATTAGCAACCAGTTTGATTTTGTCTGACTCTAAATTTTCCTATGGAGCAGGACCAGCATGTTTCCAAGCATTCTTATCTTGGATATAATCCTCTAATTTGTAATAAACTTGTTTACAAAGTGTGCTTTTTATATGAGTTTTAAATTTTCTTTCATCTAATTGTAATATATCAGAAGGTATTTTATTGATACAAAGTATTGTCTTTTGTAGGAGCTTTTATATTGTGCACTAGAAGATTAGGTAGGCCCTAAGACTCCTTGTCTGTCTTGCTGGTAATGAAAAAAGAAATAAAACACATCGATCAGAGTTCTACAAAGGTACAAGGATCATTTGGTGCGTGGCTAAACTCACAAAAAAAACTGAACAAACGCCGACATCTTGTTTTGTGAATACCATGTATGTGACATTGCGACCTGTCAATGTCATTCAGGCGCCAAAAAATCATTGTAACACTCCACATCTAGGTTTATTGTTTATATTCATTGCTTATGGTTTTATACCATTTAAAGTTATTAATTCTTCTTTTTTCGAGTCAGGGTCAACGAATAAAGCATGCTCGCATTGTGACATGTATACTTCTTCGTATTCTGAAAATTAAGTATTTATAATTATATAATTTATTTAGGTACAGACGCCAGCACATCAAGCTACTACAATCTGTCAAAATTCTTTAATAGATTTTCAACTTAATCACTACAGTATAAGGTTCAAGGTTGATTGCGAAAATTTTACAGTTTCGGGTAGCTTGACCTGTTGGCGTCTGTACATAAAGATTTTGTAGTACATGAGGGACTTGAGCCTATTACCTACATGATGAGCTATATGTTTGAACCGTTTAGGGTAAGTAGGCGACTCTTCACGTGACCAGAGGGCTGGGCTATTTCTTGGCCAAAGAATCAGTATTGCCATACAACGCGGCAATGCTGCCAGCCTTTTGGGCACTTTTCCTGTTGACAGCGATGCGGGCGAATATTTTTATGCTCTTTGATCCTATCCTCTCCTTTTTTTATATACTTGTTCATAATTATTATTATTTTAAAACTGTCATGGTCACTAATATTATTATTAACACAAACGGGATATTTACCATGTTTTCTATTTGTTTTGAGTTCCCGATATAAAACAAAAAATATCAAACAAAAATAAAACAAAAAAAAAAAATTGGAAACAAATTACAACGTTCTAGTACCAATAGTTTTTGAGCTAAACTGCGGACAGACAGACAGACGGACATGGCGAAACTATAAGGATTCCTTGTTGACTACGGAACCTTAAAAAGCGCAATTCATTATGGGCTCACTGGCTAGTTCGTCAAACTGCCGATATCAGTATGACGACGTTCGGTAATGCGTTGGTTCGAATCCAAGTCGAACAAATGATATTTTTTTTTAAGTATTCTTTAGATTATTCGTAACGAATTCAATATTGTAGCAGACTAGCAGTGTAACTTATAAAAACTTGAGGGGTTAACACATAATGACGCTGTGTGTACTTTTATGATGAGTGTTGTCTTTTGTAATTTAAGAAGTAACAATAGTTTCTAAGTTCTTGTATACAACCCTTTAGATCCATTTATTATAACACTAGCTTTTGCCCGCGGCTCCGCCCGCGTATATGTCGGTTATCGCGTAAAAAAGTAGCTTATGTCCTTCTCCATATCCCAGGCTATATCTCTGTCAAATTTCATGACGATCGGTTCAGCGGTTTAGGCGTGAAAACGTAACATACAGACAGACAGACAGACAGACAGACAGATAGACAGAGTTACTATCACATTTATAATATTAGTATGGATTAGACAAATAACTGTTCCACCCTTTCGTTACTTCGATGTAAACGTTTAATAAACTCGGTTATTTTACGATAAATACAAGCACTGAAATCTATTTACCATTTACATTAAAAAAATAACTCTAAAGTGCACTAATTTCAACAATATTACACAATGGTGGCGATTCCTTTATTCACAAACTAAACTAAATTTAAGTTCAGTGCATCTTTTTCTTTCTATTTCATTATGAAAAGGACAGAAGATAAATTTTTGTTTAGTCCTGTCAAATTAATCAGCGCTTGACGTAAATTGACGTAATTTTAGTCGGCAAGTTTTTAATCACGTCTAAACTTGTATGGAGTAGTGACAGGCGCTGATTAATTTGACAGGACTAAACTAAAATTTATCTTCTGTCCTTTTCTTAATGAAATAGAAAGAAAAAGATGCACTGAATTTAAATTTAGTTTAGTTTGTGAACAAGGGAATCGGCACCAATAACTGTCGTTATTTAGCCGTTATTTGTCTAATGCTATAGGAAATGGAGTACCTATAGTTGTCCCAAAATAAATAATTTTGAATTAGAATAACAATAAGTTTTAAGAGGATCAGATCAGTTAGATATTTCCCATTAAATTTTTACCTTGCAAAGTAGAATTCCTGCAGTTGACGGCATCCATAAAACATTTGCTTTGGAAGATAACGAAGTGGCCATCTATTGAGCTCATCGCACATAAAGGATCGAGCATAAGATTGTCAATGCAGTCATTATATTGAGGGCATCCACCGCGCAAGAACATCACATAAGCGTGGCAGAATTTTGTTTCAATCTGATCGAATTCTGAAAAACACAACAAAACATTCCGCTTGTATTTCTCGAAGGAAATACAAGCGGAGCGGTGTCGGAGAATGGTAGGTTTCTCTCGATAACATCAGCCATATTTTAACTACTGTGGGCATACCTACTGTGGGTAGTGTTAGTTACTGCGCAATAGAAAAAACCGAATTAAACTCAAAAGTCATTTACTCAACCTGAGATAGCATTTTAAAATTTAGATAAGACAGTCCGCCAAAACGCCCATCTCTTCACCACTTCCTAGTCCTTTAGCTGGGAAGAAGAAGTAGTCGAACAGACTCCCCAGCAGTACATCTGTCTGATCAGTTAGAAGAACTTGATTCTATACAGTAATGGGTATGCAAAGTAATTAATGTTGGTACACGACACAACTATACCGAACGCGCAACAGTTCCTAGACGTCTTCACTGCTTGACCGCATTTTCGCGTGATTGGCGAAATATGAGGTGCACTCATATTTCGCCAATTATGTTTAAGTCCCATGTAATACTCAGAAATTCTTATTAGCACTGCCCAGGGTGCCAGGGTGCCATGGGTGCTCGGGGGCTCCAGCACCAACGAGATGTCAATAGTGGATGCTGAGCACTTATATGAGCGTTAACATTAAAAGTGATCAGTCAGTCGGCTTTGGGCGATATCTCTTTAACATCTCGCCGCGCGGCAACATGTCAACTATACCCAAAGTCTCAAATTCAGATAATTTATGTAAACAACGGGGATAACATATCAAAAAAATATCTTCGTAATGGTAATTTACGTAAAATGGCGAAAAAAGAGGTTTCATATTCTTTTAAGAACTGATTTTAAGAAATAATAATTAAAAAATAATCATTCCGTACCCGTTATTAAAAAAAGGAGATTTTCTAGTATAAAATATTTTATGATACTGGTAACAATGCAGCAATGCAATGCAATGCTCCAATTTTTTACATCTTCCACAACACTAATATTACAACTCTCATTCATAGATTCATATTGTAAGTAGCATATCTAGCCACATATGGATGAAAACGGCTGTAAACTGTTTCGAGTGGAAATCGATTTTGAGAGGCATACGTCTAGCAGTGGACTTAAAAGGGCTGATTTTGACGATCATATGCCGTGTCTCCGACACACTACACAAAACATTGTTTGGCAACGGTATTTTGTTTGCATAGTTCTTATAATTAATTCACTTAATTTTTTCGATGATTATTTACCAAAAATGTAATGATAAAATGTTTTGCACCACTGTCCTGTCATTTTGACAGTGACATTTATTGACATTACTTTGTTTACATATAATATCAGAATTAGAAACTTTGGGTATGGTACTAACGTTATTACGTTGGTTGCGTTATACCTTTTAAATCGGGGTGCAAAAAATTCCGAGGTCACTTCGCTCGCTCTTGCATCCTAGATTTTCTTAATTCTTAAGGCTCCGTGCACGAAAAAAACTCTCCTTTGTCAATTTCTTATCTAATTGTGAGAAAACTTGAAATAATCGAAACATTAAGTCTCTGTAACTATAAAAGTACAGTTTTCATGGTGCTAAACCATTCGTGTCGTCACAGCAGCTGTTAATAGTTTCATCATTTTTGTGTTCTCCAAAATATAGTTTATTTCGCCGTTGATTTACTTAATGAAGATATTGTATAATCATCAAATAAAATTTTGATTATATTTCAAGAATAGCTGAAGACTAATTTGTGATTTTTAAATTTCTTGATATGATTTGCTAAATAATAGGAAAAACTATATTACTGACGGGGTTCAAAACAAAAAAAAAAGGTTTTTCAATATTATTTTTCTGCTATATTTTGTATGGAAATTGAAAAAAGTGGTTCAGCCATATGCAAGTGGACTATATAAAAATGTTGTTGATTTTTTAATGTTCAAAATCAAAAGTAGTTTCTTGTAGAATGATGATCAAATGTCAGTCTCGCGTCATTTTTCGGAAAACTTGTTGCGAATATTAGAGATTTACCGTGAATACTTAATTTATTTGAAAAATCCCTTTTAGTCACATGCAAAACAAAGAACACGACTTTTCAAATCACAAATAATTTTGTTTAAATAATTTTTCTCTTTCTCACAAACAATGAACAAAATTGATCATAATCAGTCGATTTCGTGCACGGCCCCTTAAGCTTTTCTGCAAAGTATATATTTCTGTACGAATGATAAAAAGAAAACTTATAGGATTTTCACAATTAACACGTTCAGACCGGCGTGTACCACCGGTGGAGCACGGAGTATTTGCTAACACGGTGTACCACCGGTGGCCACATCACACTATACTTTCAATATACGAAGAAATTCACGCTGCTTTGAGAGAAAGTGTTGTTTTTACCATCCCCGCCTAGTAAAATTGTCAAATTTTCATATTGCAGCTCAGGAAGTGGATATTATTTCGAGAAGGAAAGAAAAATCAATATTGAAAAATTGTAAATATTAGAAAAAAATTGATATAATCACGACATAAATTGTGCAAGACTTTTGGTTTATGGGGCGGCGATGTACCACCGGTGGCCATATGAAGATTTGCGCCGTAGGATACCAAGTACCTACTCATGAGGTGCCGGTCTGAACGTGTTAAGAGGCAACCCCCCAATTGGCATGAGTACGAGCAGCCACTAGGTTTTCTAAAAGTCGGCGCCCCTGGCACTGCCATGTCTAGATGCTGCCGGCGTAGTGATTCCGTGCTGTGTGCTGACGAATAGTAGAAAAGTGTGGAAGAAAAAGACATTGAGGTAAGGGTAAGAGAATTGTGACTGAATGAATCAATCAACTCAGCTTATCTCTGTCCATTGCTGAACATAGGCCTCTCCCATGCTGCGCCACAACGTCCTGTCCTCCGCCTTCCGCATCCAGTCTGTCCCAGACACCTTTTTGAGGTCATCGGTCATCTAGCTAGGGGGCCTCCCACACTACGCTTGCCTATACGAGGTCTCCACTCCAGGACTCATCTGCTCCACCGGCCATCGGTCCTTCGAAAAACATGGCCAGCCCACTGCCACTTCAGCGTGCTTACTCTGCAAGCTATGTCGGTAAGTCCGGTTCACTTCCGGATAATTTCATTCCTGATTTTATCCTTCAAAGAAACTCCGAGCATAGCCCGCTTCATAGCGCGCTGAGCGACTTTAAATTTATGGACCAGCCCGACTGTCAGTGTCCACGTTTCGGCACCGTATGTCATAACGGGCAGGTCGCACTAGTTGAAGACCATAGTCTTCAAACATTGCGGAATAGTGACTGTACATACTTAAATGTCCTCTAAAATCCGAGCACTGGTTATTAAGAATCAGATGGCAGATGCTTTGAAACCATTTGAACCTCATCGTTCTTCTGTTCAGACCACACACTGTTTTGTGGTAGTCATTGCAATGATAAGGGTCGCAGTAATCCATCCAATTTGAGTCATACAGCTGCTGGTGACGATTCGACCATGTAGGGGGCATTTCTGGCTTGTTAATTATATCTGAAAATTATGAAGACATAAAATGGACCACCAAGTTAAAAAAAACAATTTTGTAACAGCACTCACCACTAAAGAAACAGCTACCTTATGTTCTTAAAAATTCACAACCGTATTCCAAAACTATTAAGAGAACTACCATTTCACTTCTACAAAAAAAAAAAAAAAAAACATGGCTTCTACATAATAAAAGATTTTTTTTAATCTAAGGGTTAGATATATTTCGTTTTATAATACAAATTTTGTTGTTATTGTGTTTTATTTTTATTTTATACTAGCTTCTGCCCGCGACTTCGTCCGCGTAAAATTTCGGCCCGCAACCCACCCCGTCGCATCGCATCGCCCGTCCGCGCAATTACTTCGTTTTCGCTGACTGTTTGTC
Source organism: Dryobota labecula (assembly GCA_947523025.1). Lineage (NCBI taxonomy): Eukaryota > Metazoa > Arthropoda > Insecta > Lepidoptera > Noctuidae > Dryobota > Dryobota labecula. The sequence continues at coordinate 7,041,698 of OX383314.1, forward strand.
GTTATGCTCGGCTCATTAGGGGCGTAGCGTGATGTTAATCCACTTATTAGGCCTCTCCCATGCTGCGCCACAACACTCTGTCCTCCGCCTTCCGCATCCAGTCTGTCCCAGCCACCTTTTTGAGGTCATCGGTCCATCGTCGCTGGGGTGCGTCCCACATTGCGCTTGCCGATACGCGGTCTCCACTCCAGAACTCGTCTGCTCCACCGGCCATCGATCCTTCGACAAATATGGCCAGCCCACTGCCACTTCAGCCCTACTCTGCAAGCTATGTCGGTAAAATCTACATAATACTAACTTATTTAGAAGAACTTACTTCTCAAGCGGTCTCTTATAAAGTTGGGATTGTCCCTGGACGCCGACAATCTGCCAAAATTAATTTAATAAAAAATTGGGTATGTGAAAAATTACGACTAAACTACTGACTAAAGCCGAGTATACTCGTACTCGCTTCAGCGCTGACTACCTATACGCGATTCAGCGTTACCGACCGACTGGAGCCGAGTATACCCGATTCAGCGTCAACGACCAACTGGAGCCGAGTATACCCAATTCAGCGTTACCGACCGACTGGAGCCGAGTATACCCGATTCAGCGTCAACGACCAACTGGAGCCGAGTATACCCGATTCAGTATACCCGATTCAGTGTCACTGACCGATTGGAGCCGAGTATACCCGATTCAGTGTCACCAACTGGACCCGAGTATACCCGATTCAGTGTCACTGACCGATTGGAGCTGCGTATACCCGATTCAGTGTCACCAACCGACTGGAGCCGAGTATACCCCGATTCAATGTCACTGACCGACTGGAGCCGAGTATACCCGATTCAGTGTCACCGACTGACTGGAGCCGAGTATACCCCGATTCAGTGTCACCGACCGACTAGAGCCGAGTATATCCGATTCAGTGTCACCGACCGACTGGAGCTGAGTATACCCGATTCAGTGTCACCACCCGATTGGAGCCGAGTATACGCGATTCAGTATCGTATCACCGACCGACTGGAGCCGAGTATACCCGATTCAGTGTCACCGGCCGACTGGAGCCGAGTATACCCGATTCAGTATCACCGCGGACCGACTGGAGTCGAGTATACCCGATTCAGTGTCACTGACCGACTGGAGCTGCATATACCCGATTCAGTGTCACCAACTGACTGGAGCCGAGTACATCCGATTCAGTGTCACTGAACGACTGGAGCCGAGTATACCCGATTCAGTATCACCGCGAACCGACTGGAATCGAGTATACCCGATTCAGTGTCACCGACCGACTGGAGCCGAGTATACCCGATTCAGCGTCACCGACCGACTGGAGCTGAGTATACTCGATTCAGTGTCACCAACCGACTGGAGCCGAGTATACCCGATTCAGTGTCACCGAACGACTGGAGCCGAGTATACCCGGAAATTATCAAATAACTTCTCCCGCTCTGGGCGGAGCGGGAGGGCGTGTCAGACTTTTACTGACTAAAACCCACCCGTGTTCCTTTAGTTGCCTGTGTGCCAGGGCCACGGTGTCCCTTTCGAACAAACCCGCAACCCTGGCAGGCACCGGTCCTAGCGGACTCTGTCAGTGCGTGCTGACATCTCGTTAAGGCCCGCGTGGAACACAACGCGCCGTCGACCCGGGCCTGGTTCTGACCGGATGGCGAGCTGCCCATAGCTCGCCGTCCGCAAGACCGCGCCTACGGTGGTCGGGAATCGGATATCGATTCCCGCCGCCCAGGACGATTCCTGCGGCAACTGCCGATGTGCCGATGGCGCACAGACTGCCGCTCCCTCACGCGTTCCGTTTCGCCTCCTCCTTCGCGAGCATTACTGCTTCGCAGGTGGTAGGTATCATTTGGCGCCCTGCGCGTCCAATATAATAATGCGGTCAAAGCGTTGTTGGGGCTGCTGCGCTGGTTTAGTGCGTCGAGCATGTTGGCGACTTCCACGCCGTGCTCCGCAAGCAAGGCGCGGCGGAGCTCAGCAGGTTCTCCTTTGCGATAGATTTGTCATTTTATGTGTATAACTACCCCGTACAACTGTAATGATGTTTTGTTAGTTAACACTTACCATATAATTCCTTAGATAGAATTAGATTACGAGTACAAATCACTTACAAAGCCACTGCATGATTTACCAGTATCACTCTTCGACACGTTCCTCACACTGTAATGTGTTGGTGTTGTGTGTTTGTTGTGTAATGTGTTGTTGTTGGTGTGTGTTGTTGTTGTTGTGTGTGTGTTGTGTTGTGTTATGTGTTGTTGTGTGTGTATTGTGTTGTTGTTGTGTGTTTTCAAAAATTACTTACAGCTCTGGTACCTTCTGAGCCATTGGTTCAGAAGTTTTTGCTTTGCTTTTGGCATCTGAAATAGATTTTATCTATTGTCATCAAAAAGAAAAACAAATTCTAAAGGCAATTAGGTCTTTAAATTGAACGTCAAATAAATCCTATTTTGATTTTCTTAAAATAGGTATTATTGAACACTCATAGGTAACTATAATGATTGCGCTTCTTTTTGTGAATCTCTAATAATTCCTATTTTGGGGTCCTAAAAATACTGAATACCGGTAAAACGGCTATTTGGATTTACGGGGCTTATTTTGTACAAAGCAGTTGTAAGATTTGAGTTTACATAAATTCGTATTGTGATCTTCGTACGAAAAATTGTAAAAGTAAACAAGAACAGAAATAAAATAAAAGCTGTCTATGGTGTTTTGGTAGAATTTATGTCAACTCAAATCTTACAATTACTTTATTCCAAATAACCCCCGTAAATCCAAATAGCCCCATTCTACGGTAGCCAAGTAACTGCGACCAACTTGGATGTAGTGCTCGCAGACTGCTGCCACGGCACCGCTCGCTTCGCTCGCTCGGCTCGCGCGCGGTTGGTCACAGTTCCAACCTAACTTTACCCGTTTGGTCGGGGTATCCTAGCTTAGTTACTCCGACTAACTGTGAGAACAGGCGAGAAAGTTTAAAAGAGGCTCAATTATAAAAAAAGGGTGCATTATAAGAAGCACAATTTTATTTTTAAAGGTTCATTAATTTAAAAAAGCGTCCATCATTAGAAGGTAGGTAAATAAGTTTTGTTACATGGAACTTAATAATAGGAGGCCATAGCCATAGCCATGATTCAGGCACAAATCCAGACTCCGGGCTACTACTGAGAAATTCCCGATGGTAAAACCCAATAACACTACCCAACCAGGCAATAGAACCAAGAACCGTACTGAACCACAACAGAACTCCATATTATTTAAATTAAAACAAGGTATTTGCTAAAGGGCGATGTTTTATGAATAATTTAAACAAATTTACTTACACACAATTACAAATAATTGGATAAAAATTAATAATTTCATCTCGGTGTACCAATTTCTAACTAATCTAGGTATATTGGTTCAAATACCACTATGCTATAATTTCACAGTCCAATAACTCCAATTAAATATCTTTAATGATCGCAGTTTCATTGTTTTTTAATTAATGAACTCTTGGCCGATTAACTAGGTAGGAAGAAAATTGTCCTAGAACCAACAATTCGAAGACAAGTGTAAGCTCACCCCCCCCGCCCCTCCCACCCTCCTATGTTTACGTAAATATTGTTTTTAATCTATTCAGGTTTCTTTATGTTATTCGTGAGCCTAGAAAAAAGGAATTTATAAAGTAATTGAATGCCCATTTTAAGTAATTTCCCTACTTTAACTTTTTTTTAATCTGTTATAACGGGATTCAAATTTACTTAAATTCTGCTTACGCATGTACCTAATACTTGAATGGTGCAACCGGTGTAAAATAAGCTTATCGAAGGACCCAGCAAAGGATGCCTGTTTAACAGAGAACCAGTGAGAAGTGATCACCATGCTTGCTCACTGAAGGAGGCAGAGGGTTTCTTTTTTCATACAAAAGTATGAAAAAAAAGAAACCCTCTGCTAAGAAAAACTTGATTCTATACAAAATTATAGAATCAGGTTTTTCTAACTGAACAGACAGCTGTGCTGCTGGGAAGGAATCATTCCATTTTGCCCCACCGAGCCATATTTGTATATTTGTAATAAATAGTGTACCTACCTAACTAATCTGTGATTTATCTACAAGCTGTTTCCTTTAAAAATTTACCAACTATTATTTGCGTACTTTTATTCTAAGGTGCCAACCCTAGTGGGGCAGAAACCAACAAGATTTTAGAGTAGTAGAATCTGCCCCACCAAATCGAATTAGTGGGGTAGATTCCACTGCAAAATTTTAGGCATTTCACTTTCACACTCGGCTCGGTGGGGCAAAGTGGAACACCCTAGTGAGGAAGAATCCAACAAGATTTTAGAGTAGCGGAATCTGCCCCACCAAATCGAACTAGTGGGGTAGATTCCAAGTTTTAGGCATTCCACTTTGCCCGGCAAGTGGGGCGGCTCGGTGGGGCAAAGTGGAACACCCTAGTGAGGAAGAATCCAACAAGATTTTAGAGTATAGTGGAATCTGCCCCACCAAATCGAATTAGTGGGGTAGATTTCACTGAAAAAATTTAGGCATTCCACTTTGCCCCACCAGTGGCGCGGCTCGATGGGGCAAAGTGGAACACCCTAGTGAGGAAGAATCCAACAATATTTTAGAGTAGTGGAATCTACCCCACCAAATCGAATTGGTGGGGTAGATTCCACTGCAAAATTTTAGGCGTTTCACTTTTCCCCACCAGTGGGGCGGCTCGGTGGGGCAAAGTGGAATGATTCCTGGGGAGTTTGTTGCGCCACTTCTTCCCAGCTAAAGCACTAGGAAGTGATGAAGAGCGGGCGTTTTGGGGGGGTTTTGTCTTATCTAATTTCGACGTTCGAAAAGTGCTGATCATCAGCCTAGTATGAATAAATAACTCTTGATTTTGATTTTGTTGCACTAAATAAAAAACATCCCCATTTCTTTACGTGGGTGTCGTATAAGGCGACTAAGGGACTTAGGTACTAGAGCATATTAGGCATTTTTAACACCATACTGCGATCGCCAACCCGCCTGCCAAGCGTGGCGATTATGGCAAACCCTCCCAATTGGGGGAGGCTTATGTCCAGCAGTGGACGTCTATCTACTGAAATGATGAAAAAAAAAAAAAACTATACTTTCAAAGCATTTTATTAAATTAATAGCACAGTAAAAAAAATCGAATACTTACGTACTAGGTATTAACAATGCATTATTTTTAAGACATTTGACATATTAACATTTTTATAAATAAAACATTCTTTCTTTCATACAAAATTATCCAATCAGTCAATTTTTTTTAGCCTAATATCACAAAAACCACGACAAAATTTGTGGCCTGACTAATAATTTCATTTTTACAAAATTTATGGGGCAGTTCATTAAAAAAAAAAAATTTTGGCACGTCAGTCACCGCCGACGACGCAGCGACTAGCTTTTAACGATTTTATCGCTCAAGTAACGTACAAAATATTGCAAGTCTCGTTTCAGTAAAAGCAATACAATGCAACCTATTGACCGCCCCAGTCGGATTAATACGACAAATTTTTTCATATCTGCGCCGTTTCAAGGTTATGGCACACTATATCGGCACTGCAACGGCACCGATTCAAGGCAGCAATTAACTTGTCATTCAAATTAGAGCATTATATCGTGTGTCGTATAATATATTTCATAACGTCAATATGAAAAAGTCAACTGCGGGAAGTCAGCGCGCTTGCCGCTACCATACAACTTGACTCGCAACCCGCGCGCTGCAAGCGAGCGGACCGCGTGCTTAAGCGGGCTACTGACATCCCTCTGACATCCCTGCCGCAGGAGCAATCTAGGGCGCACGGCAATATCGGAGTTATCTCTACACACATGCCTGCCGTTCAGTGTTCGAGTATACGTTGAGCAAAAAACACGCGTTGAGAACGGCACTAGTATTATCGAAAAATCAAAAGATTGGTATAGCCCTGGCTCGTTCTGTGGTGCTAGGTAACGCAAAAAAAAAAAGAAGGAAAATGATATACTGGGTGAAGAAGTAACTATAGAAAAGAAGTGAGTTCAGCTACATGAATATTATGAAAGAATTGGAAGTAGATGAGCTTAAAAACTTTTTACGAATGGATGCGTGCGCTCCGAGTGACAATTATCAACAAACTGATTAGAAATTGCTCCGATCGCGCTACACACGCGTCAACTTAGCAGGGCGGCAGGGACGATCTAGGGAGCAAGGGTGGTCTCGCGCTCCTGTTGCCCTGCCGCAGGGCCGATCTAAACTACTCTCTGAGTCGCATTGTAAACTAGTCAATGGTAACCAAGACATTATGAAAACGTGCATGTCCTAGGCGTGTTCAATCAAAAATACCATATTATAACAATTGTGTTCGCGGTGACAGCAAGCGTGCACCTCGTGGCCATTGTGCGGACTGCGAGCTTGCACCTCGTGGACGCCGTGTAATTAGCGCGCTGGCGGCTAGCCGTAGCCTAAATTAGAGTTGCGGTGTCGGTATATTGTGCCATGACCTTTAGTCGTATTTATACGACTGAGAACCTATGCTCGTTTTTTTGCTTTTTATTTCATTTCACGACTATATTCGTCGTATTTGTCGATTTATGAGCTGGGTGCTGGGGGCACGGCAATATTGATATAAAAACAAGCGGTTAATAGGTTAATATTTGATCGGCGACTGTTCATACCGCCATGCGGCGCGTACAGAAACGTCATCTACATAGCCCTAAAATCCGCCATTTTGATTTTATAACAACAAAACCTAGCTTAAAATCATCGCGCGACGGACGAGTCGTTAGTCTACTGATTCATTAAAATCCATTCATCCGTTAGGATGCTTCAAAGATTAAAAATAATCCCACATACGAAGATATATAGATATGCATGAAAAACATAATATTGGTGCCGATTCCCTTGTTCACAAACTAAATTTAAGTTCAGTGCATCTTTTTCTTTCTATTTCATTAAGAAAAGGACAGAAGATAAATTTTAGTTTAGTCCTGTCAAATTAATCAGCGCCTGTCACTACTCCAAACAAGTTTAGACGTGATTAAAAACTTGCCGACTAAAATTACGTCAATTTACGTCAAGCGCTGATTAATTTGACAGGACTAAATTAAAATGTATCTTCTGTCCTTTTCTTAATGAAATAGAAAGAAAAAGATGCACTGAACTTAAATTTAGTTTAGTTTGTGAACAAGGGAATCGGCACCAGTGTCTGCGCTGTTGCGCAGTTGGTTTTAAAACTATCACCATTCGAAAGCTTCCTTGAGCACACTAGCAGAAACTTTCTTCCCAACTCTGACCTCTCTGTCTCTCGCTACCTTTCTCTTTCTCGGAGAAATCTTAAAGCCTTCTATTGGCTCTTGACTCAAGACGCCATCTTGAAAAAAGACGCCATCTTGAAAAATATTCAAATTACAGTCAGTGTCAAAATCATTAGGAAATCCAACAATTTTCTTAGGTTTAAAATAGTTGATAAAGTGTATGAGTTCATCTCTACCGCAGTGCGTTGCAAAACATACTTCCATTTTGTTTTTTTCTTTAAATGATAAGAAGTCTTCTTCTATATTCAGTTTGTCTCCCCATTTGAACGCTGAGAAGTATATTTGTAGGTCTGAAGCAGTTGGTTCTTCCCTGTAACGGTACTTTGTGCTGAGATGAATGCGGGATGAAGAGTCATAGGTCATACCGTAGATCTCCTTGGGGAATTGGCTGAAAAAAGAAACTGGATGTTAGTTTTAAAAGTTACTGTTACTGTTGACTATAACATTAGACAAATAACGGCTAAATAACGACAGTTATTGTGTAATATTGTTGAAATTACTGCACTTTAGAGTTATTTTTTTAATGTAAATGGTCAATAGATTACAGTGCTTTGTATTTATCATGAAATAATGGAGTTTATTAAACGTTTACATCGAAATAACGAAAGGGTGAGAACAGTTATTTGTCTAATGTTATAATAAATGGAGATAGTTGGGTAGCTCGTGAGCGAGTGATAGAAAGGAGCCAGCTCACTCGTCTAGTGCTTGGATGAAAAAAAAATACTAAGTACTTTGATTTAGATTTAATACAATAATCACGAATAACCTCTAGAAATGAGACGTCGCCAGCCCGCGAGGGATGAACGCTCTTAAACATGTCTTGCGAAATGTGGGTGTACAGTCACCACATCAAGTTACCACAACTGTCAGATTTTCTCATTCGATTTTCAACTTAACCAACAACACCTTAAGGTTTAAAATTCTTTGGAGCGAGTATCCTGATGTGCTGGCGACTGTACACCTCTGCCTAGCCCTTCGGCGAATACGTGAGGTTTTATGTGTATTAAAAGTAAAGTGACTGTAATTTATCTTGATGTTCTAGTTTTTAATGCACTGCAAATCAAGGTAAGGTCTGTCTGTCTCTATGTTACGTTTTCACGCCTAAACCGCTGAACCGATCGTCATGAAATTTGACAGAGATAGCCTGGTGGTATATGGAGAAGGACATAGGCTAGTTTTTTACGCGATAACCGACATCACACGAGCGGAGCCGCGGGCAAAAGCTAGTTTATTATAAAACAAAGTCCTCCGTCGCGTCTGTCTGTCTGTCTGTTCACGATAAACTCAAAAACTACTACACTGATTTTCATACTGTTTTCACCAATGAATAGAGTGGTTCTCGAGAAAGGTTTTAGTATATAATTAGTCAAGTTTTTGTATACATTGGCTAAAATATAATGATATTTGTTGGAGGTATCGGAAAAAAATTGCCGTCTGGATCAGGCTGAAATTTGGTACAGAGATAGATTATAGTTTGGAATAAGACATAGGTTACTTTTTATCCCTGGTATATGTTCCCATGGGTCGCAACCCATGGGAACATATTCCAGGGATAAAAAGTTAAATAGATACATTTTGATCCCGTTCCCCGCAGGAACGGGATCAAAATTTCATGATTACTTTTGGTGTACACAACTTACCTATAAATATTCCAATAGGATTTCCCAACGCAAGTCTTCATTCCCGTCTCCTCATAAATCTGGTTGCAAACACATTCATATCCATAACCAGCTGACGTTATCAATATGACCCGATACTTCTCACTAAGATTCAACCAATTCTTGATATGAAACACCACATTCCGTACCACTTCAGACCGCTTTGGGAAAGAAGGAACGTACTGGAAGGTTGTATCCACATACAATACATCTAAGTGGATTGGTTCGCCTTTTGATTGAAAATGGTTGTATTTAGCGACGCTGTTGCGTGATATTCTGAAGTCTCCAGTATATAGGATGTTTTGTTTGTTGTATTCGAAGAGGTACATTACAGAGCCCAGCGAGTGGCCAGCGGGTAATGCGGTCACGTTGAGAAAGACTTCCTTTTCGTCCGTGTTTATTGAGATTGTGTTTTTGCCTGTAAATAATTTAGAGGAATGTGAATTTGTTGTTGTATGGAGGGTTTTGATCAGGGTTCGCCGATATATGTATATCAGCGGATATATATCATGATATAATAGGATGGGGAACAAGTTTCTTCGCATTTTTTAGGAAAATTCAAAACATTTTTTATATAGTTTATTTACATTTAACTATAGTATGTAGGTACCATTTTGTTCGATAACTTTTTGCCATCTTGTAGGTAGGGACAAGATCCCATGGCTAAAGAAATTTTGGGACTTCTGATCAAAATACCGCGACAAGTGGTTTTGGCAGTCCTCTCGTGATGTTAACCTGACACTGCCTAAAGAATTCTGAAGAGACCGAAACAGGTGGATATCTGAAGGTGCAAGGTCAGGACTATACGGCGGATGCATTAACACCTCCCAGCCAAACTCTCTTATTTTTTGCTGAGTGGCTAAAGATGTGTGAGGTCTAGCGTTATCATGATGAAAAACCACATCCCTTCTGTTGATTTATTCCGGCCGCTTTCTCTCAACTTCTGGCTTTAATCTCATCAGTTGTTCGCAGTAGAGTTCAGAATCGATGGTCCTGTCTGGTGGTAACAGCTCATAATGAATAATGCCCTTCCAATCCCACCACACACAGCATCACCTTGTTGCGAGTTAACCCGGGTTTCGCCCCAGTCTGTGAAGCCTGACCGGCCTTTGACCACGACCTTTTTCACACGTTCTTGTCGTACGTGATCCACTTTTCATCACGAGTTATCAGCTTCTTCAAAAATGGTTCGGTTTCATTACTTCGTAATAAAGAATCACAAATGAGTACACGGTTCATTAGGTTTCTTTCAGTGAGCTCGTGAGGTACCCAAATATCGAGCTTTTTTGTGTAGGTACCCAGTTTTTTTCAAATGTGCCAAAACTGTTTTGTGGTCAATCCCCAGTTCTTCAGCTTCGTCGTAACTACTGATATGCCGATCTTACTCCACTTTTTCAAAAATGGCATCCATTTTATCCGTTATAGGGCGACCAGAGCGACGTGCATCTTTGACATCAAAATTTCCGGATTGAAAACGCTTAAACCAAATTTGTGCTACTCTCACAGACACTGCACTAGGTCCATAAATATCGCAAATTTTTTTCGCGGCTTGCGTTGCATTTTTACCTTTTTTGTAGTAAAATTTTAAAATGTATCGAATTTCTTCATTAGACTCACTCATCTTGACAGTACGAAAAACAAATGAAAACCACATATTTTCCTAATTTGAATTTGGAATTATGTTCTTTAAAATTTAAACTTTCAATGATACCAAAACCAGCCAGATACAAATAGTATAGCCAAAGAGATTTTATTACAAGTTCATGCATACTATAATGCGAAAAGACTTTTTCCCCAACCTAATATATCACGATATATATCAATTGATTTTTATCTTGATATATATCAAAAAAAAATCCTGTCTTCTGAACTAAACATTTTGGAGATTAATGTTTACCCTGGCAACACGTAGCGAAAAACTACAATTCAGAATAACTTACTTTTTACTTTTTTATGATTACAAATTATTATTAAAATTAGTTAGTACTGGTTTTTTTAAGTGTTCATTAAAAAATTCTTTCTCAAATAGACACTAATTCAATTGTTACTTTTTTTTATAAAAATGTGGTAAATTGACACTTATATTATTTTACAAATTCCTTTCACATTTTTAAGTTTTTAATCCCCTTACAGAATGAAATTCGCTTCTTTTTCTTGGCCTGGATATATATCCGATATAATATAAAAAAATCGGATTTTTGATATTTATTATAAAAATCTTTTTTTAATTTTTTTTATCTAGGGTATCTCAGAGTGTAACCACTAAGGTTCCGACTCTTTAACCGGACTTTCCTATGGCTGCCTTAAGCTCCTAATAAAACTTAATGCCTCCAGCCAGGGCGTAAAAACTATAAACTAAACGACTGCTGCTCGCTAAGGGCACCCCCTGTGGGGTACGAACCTAGGCTTAGGGCAGCTGAGTCGGAGGGAGGGTGGCAAGGGACCGACGGTGGGTAGATAAAATCAGTGTTTTGATTATTATCGTGGGGAGTTTGGATTACATGCTGCTCAGCTAAAACGCGTGCTGGCGCTTCACTTACAGTCAAGGGTCGGGGAGGACTATTCGTTAGTCGGGGATTTCGCGCGGGGCCTCGGCGGCGAGGTCGGAATGACGATCGTGTACTCGTATTGTGTGCTCTTATTTTGCGAACTGTACTAGTTTCCCTACGACTCTCCTGGAGGAGAGTAGTGGGGTCGTTTGGGTCGATCAGTGCATGCCTTGGACGGCGGGTCGAACTAATTTTTGAGGGGACATAACTTGCGGCCTTCACAACTAGAGCGTTGCGATGAGTGGCTGCTGAATCAAAGAAGCGCTTTGAAGTGCGCTTCATGAATTGGGCTTTATGAGTGGGAAACTATCTAAACAAATAAATAAATTTGAAGTGTATGTTTATGTCAAACTAACAGCTTTATACTCGTACTGAATGCGAAAGTATATAGTAGATGCCGCGAATAGTTGTTATAGGGAATAGTCGAATACCGATTAATCTCCATTCCCTATGGTGAATAGTCGAATACAACGCCATTATTACTCGACTTTAAAAAAGGAATATTAAAAAAAAAAAAAAAATTCAGGCAAGTTTTTATACATACACAAATAGTATCAGAAAAAAAAAATGTTTTTTATTCTCAAAACACTTGAACTTGCACCAAAAACTGCCCCTTTTGGACTTTAAATATTAAATTATTAATTGAAAAACCTAAATGACTGATTTTTGGTTAATTTTTTACTTTAATGATAATAATACTAAGTGTGTTTTGTTTTTAAAGATTAATAAAAGTTTAATTACACTAGTTTACAAAAAAATTTTTTTTTTTTTATTCATGATATGAAACATATCATTTATGTAGGCTATGGACGGTAATAATTATCTTTCTTTTTTTGTACCACATCACAATTCTGAGATATAGAGGTTTTTGTTTTTTATTTACCTGCAATTGTTTAAATATATTTATCGTTCTATTTAGTAAACAACTGTGTCATTCAAGTCTTATTTTTATATAAAAATGTCATCTAGAGTGTGTAAACATACAATGTGTGTCAGCACGGTTGGTGCAGTGGTTAAGCGATTGACTGCTGCGCTGCGTGTCGATTCCCGCACTGAACAAATATTTGTATGATCTACATGTAGTTGTTCCGGGTCTGGCTGTCTGTGTATGTGAGTTTAAATATTTGTAAACGCACCCACGTTACAGGAAAAATCTAAGTGTGGGGCAACGTTTAAAAAAAAATAAAAAATAAACTACATTTAACAACTGCGATTTATGATTTAAAATCATTTGAGCAAAATTATCTAGGTTTTTGGGACCAGAATATGTTAGATGATTGTTGGTCTGTTGTGAGAAATATAGATTAAAATATTTAGAAAAAAATTGTAAAAATTACCCATTGTTAACTGTATATTGTTTATTTAGATGTAGTTTTTTGTAAAAATCTTCTTAACAAATATTTCAAAAAAATTAAGGTGCTGGATTTTTGTAAATATTTTTTCTGAGATGTAGATACCCAAAGTAACGTAACCGTATATATTCCATTTCATGAGCAAAACTCATGTAAACTAGTGTTATTATTAAACCTATAGTTTTTCTGTTCATTAATAGTTTATTTTTATTTTGACAATTATTCGCAGAATGTCGAATAGTTGTAAAAAAAAAGCGAGTAATACAGAGTATTCGCAACATCTCTAATATATAGAGCACAAATAACAAACAAAAAAAAAAAAACGATTTTTAAACTGTCTATTGTTCCGGCTAATCTCCGAAAGGTTTGTTAATGGTAAATGTTTTGTTAAAAATCATAGAACAAAATGTTGTTGTTTATGATTTTAGAATACACTCCTGGAAGGTTATATGTTTTACCAATAACCAATATCTAATAGTAGAATTTTATAGACTAGTCTAACTTTGATAACAAACAGGGCAAAAGATAATAACAAGAACAAGAAAAAAATACTTTTAACTTACCTAACTCCAAAGTTTTAAGATACGGTTCCAATCTAGGACATTCTTCCTTAATAATCGCAACAGTAACTTTAGATGCATAAATAAAGACATTATTTTTTTTAAGTTTTCTTCGTAAACGGTCCCCTCCTAGGCCGCAGACATGATCTCCGTGGTAGTGACTCAGAAAATAAGCACTTTTGTTCAAATCATTTTCGAAATTGTCGACTAGTATGAATGGTATTTCGTCTATGTGTCCGTCGAAAGCGCTGCGCATTTTTATTTTTAATCAAATTCAAATACAATTAAATACGTTTTTATAATAATATTTCATCCAAATAATCAATTTTCTATTGCTATACCACTTGATAAAAACAAATAACAAAGTTTTTATAACGGAGTATTGAAGTCGTCAATGTCAAAAATTCATTGTCAATTTGACTTTGACAGTCATGTAGGAAGAGTTGCCTCTTTTAAACTTAAAGTACCGCACAATTCTAAGCCAAGGACAGTGATGGGTTCCGTAGTTGAGAATTTGAGATGAATATTAAAAAAATAAGTTTGTAGTTCATAATATTTCTTGAAAAAACTATGAGAAACAAGGTTGTAACCGAAAATATCTCGTATAGCGTATCTCTAAAAATATTCACTTAAATAAAAAATCCTCTGAAGAATATCATAATCATTTTAATTATCTTATTCTAAGGATTATAATATTTACTTTTAAGTATCCAACAATACCGCACATGCTTATGAGCATTTTTTTTTTTTTTTTTCTTCATCATACATGATGTATTGTATGGGGAGAGCCACCCCTAATAGTATTTTTCGTAATTTCTCTACACCATTGTTTAGCGGTGCACAGAATACACCTTCGATATAGGTACTGCAAATAGTCTCCAAATATAAGGGCTGTGTAACATCCGGACGGACGGTCAGACAAACAGACAGACAGACATTACGAAATTATAAGGGTTCTGTTTTTGCCATTATTTGGTTACGGCTACGGAACCCTAAAAAAGCACAGTAAAATCATAATCATAAATGGATCCTTTTGCATGGAGTCTGGATTTGTGCCCGGTTAATGGCAATAGGTTCACCCCCATTACATGGGACTTAAACGTAACTGGCGAAATGTGGGTGTACTAAGCGTGATGTTATGTTATACGTAAATCATTATAATTATTAAGAATAAAATAATGTATCCCTGAATGAGAGTAGCTTTCGATAGATCTTTAACCGTTCTTATAACCGTTAGCAATGCTACCCAACTAACCGATTTTTATGCTGTATTACGTAGGCTTAAAGCATCATTTCACCTGAGACTGATTAAGTGTAAAAACGACATTGTGACTACTGTATTTCGCACCATTTACGTGACTACTAAGTATTTTATCTTATTATGACTGTTTGAATTTAAACCTACCTGACATTTATAAGAAAACTAATTCATTAATTAATGTATAATACAATAATAATAATTTAGTTTAATTTAATTCAATATAATATAATTTAATTTAATTTAATATAATTTAATTTAATATCTATTTCATTTTTAATTCAATTAATTTTTCTAATACTATTTTTTTCTAATACTATGGGTGTATGTGTAAAAAACTTGCCTGAACTAAATGAATTTTATTTTATTTATTTATTTTAATGCCTACATTATTGACCTAAAAGTTTTGAACATAATTCAGACAAAATTAGTCCATCCCATTCGAATATTCCAACGTATTATGGGAAGTATCTTAAAGCTGGCAATACTTTTATTTAACGTCAATACTAGTTTTTTATATTATCTGCCTTCAACTTTTTTTTTCCGAAATCACGAATACTGGTCTTTTAAGCACTATCGCAAAATGGACAAACAACATCAAATTGGCTTGTTCGGTATTCCGTATTTTGGTTGTTTAAAGCTAAGCGCATATTATAGCCGCCGCAGACCACAGCGCGCCGCATTGCAAAAATGCGCACGCGCACTTTAGGAGCCACGGCGGGCCAGACATTTCAGAATCTGAATTTGAACTGTTTCCACTCCAATACATTGAGGCTCGCGTACATTTGGACGGGCCATGCCGCAACGCAATGCATTGCAAAAATCTTTGCTTGTTGCTTGCAAAAATAATTATTAAAAACAAAACTCAACCAAGAAACTTTATTCAAACAACATAGGTATTTACTTATTTATTGTAGCTCATGTCTTTCACTTTTGCCTTTACCTAACTCATATTTAATTGATCGGTAGACCACCGCAGCGTCTTTCGAAAACTTCTCCATCAGTTTGTGAACAGTCTTAGACCGTAACAAGTCTTTTAGGCCATTAATGATCGACTCCGAATTAATCTCGAGCAAAACTGACGGTTTTTCGTCTTTGAAGCGGATTAATTCTGGCCCTGAAAATGTTTAAAATTAAAATAATGTGCTAAGTGGGTAGCCCGCGCAATTAAAAATTCCTTACGTTTTTTTGCAATTGCAAGTCAGTGGTGCCGATTCCCTTGTTCACAAACTAAACTAAATTTAAGTTCAGTGCATCTTTTTCTTTCTATTTCATTAAGAAAAGGATAGTAGATAAATTTTAGTTTAGTCCTGTCAAATTAATCAGCGCCAGTCACTACTCCATACAAGTTTAGACGTGATTAAAAACTTGCTTACTGAAATTACGTCAATTTACGTCAAGCGCTGGACATAACTAAAATTTATCTTCTGTCCTTTTCTTAATGAAATAGAAAGAAAAAGATGCACTGAACTTAAATTTAGTTTAGTTTGTGAACAAGGGAATCGGCACCAATGAATGCTGTTTGCAGTGCTTTGAGACAGTTCCATCCTTCAGAAACTTATGTACTCCTTTTTTTCTGAACAAAACGGGGCTGTGCAACATATGATTTAAAATGTAAATTTTGTTTTCATGCCCGTAGTAACAAACTTTAGCAGCTACACTTCAGGACCTTACTAGACAGTGGCGCCAACTGGTGAGCACAAAAACGGTAGTCCTCATTACTCCGCTGGCTTGGCGCGATCTGGCCTATGAGAAAGCAGGCCGCAGTGTTACACTCACACTGTACAAAATACTTACTTATATCATATTCCTGCCCCTTAGACCTATAAACAGGATTACCGGCGCTTTTCTTAGCGAAATCTACTAAAGTTTTGGCAATACTGTCAATGATATCTGGCTTATTTTTGCTTGCCATAAAATTTTTCACCCCCGTATCTATGGCCAGGACGACGGTCTCCAAAGAGTTCTCTTTCGAATTGTCAGTCTTATACCCAGAATTTCTCTTGTCATAGTACATTGATCTTCTTTCCATGTTTCTGTGATGATTGTTGTTCATAGAACCTATTCTGGTGTCATTTTTCCTCGAGGCTGGTTGGGCACTTACTTCTTCGAAGATTATGAGACCTGAAATTGTATGCATGGTATAATATAGTTTTTTTGCAGAGATGCGCCAAATGTTCGATCAAATATTCGTTTTCGTTACTTCCGAAGTATTTTTTTATGTTCATAATCGGTCGAATATTCGGTTAGTTCGCCGAATAAATACCGAATATAGAAAATATTATTTTATGATTTATTTAAGATATATAAAAGTATTTTTGAGAACCGTAAGTATATAATATTTGTAAATGAAACAAGTATTACCATCATATACCTATACACAAAAATAAAAAAATCTGAATACCTAGATCGCTAAATAAAATTTACTGTTCTATGAAATGAACAATTTAAAGTACCCATGTAAAAAGTAATCACCGCGCAAAAATGCCCGAATATTCGGTTCGGTACATTTTGGACCGAACATTCGGCAGAAATTAGATTTTTATTATGAATATAATAGTTATTTGTTATGCAAGGCTGCAAAGTTGTTTTTTTACTTGTATTGAATCCTGAGCGTAGCGAGGATTTCAAAGAACGCAGAATAACTTTGCTGCCGAGCGAAACATACAACTTTCCACCTCACTACAGCGAGAAAAATGCTAGGTGAAAGAAAAACAGCTTCAATAATTATATAAAATTACCTCCTTACTAATAAACGTTGTATAGCGTCTGTATAGTTACACAACGCTTTGTCTTCTTCTATCGAAAGTCAAATTACTGACGAGTGAAAGAGAGAAATCGGTGGAATCGGCTATAAAACGTTTATTAGTAAGGAGGTAAGTGTACAGTACAACTATTTTCTTAATGTCCCTCGGCAAACTTCGTGTATCGTCAGTCGCCGGATTTCTATCAGTTGCCCTTTGCACTTGGTGCAGACCAGACGCTCTCTTGGTGCCGAGGCGGGACGTTAAGAAAATAGTTGTAATGTATCTTCGTCGCTGCTGGACTCACTCATATTTTATGATTTTTTACGATTTTATCAAAAAACAAATGGATAGAAAATTGTAAAAAGGTTTTTTTTTTTTTTACTATGGGTTTGCTCTTAACCTTGGTCTAGGTCTGGGTGACAGAGACAAAGTCTACGATGGAGTGAGCTTACCCAGAAGCAGCCTGTTCACTCTCACTTTGAATAGACTAGGGTTGTATGTGTTTGGAAACACAGACGCAGGCAGAGAGTTCACATGAACTCTCGACTACATACTCGAGTTCTCATGACTACATAGTCGTCGCGCTGACTAGTGCGATTATTCAAAAAATGAGGTTGGCGGACAGACATGAAACAAGTATAATGCATTTTCAGTAGACTGGCGGTGTAGAAAATTATGAAATAAACAGGTTAATATTTTTTTTAATATATATATGTCGGAGACGAGTCTGTTGTATCCGGTACGCCAGTGTCATCTAGTTGCGTTCGATGGAGTTATTGTAGTTAGCGCCAACGATTCTTGACTAATCGCTGCCTAGCGGCGCATGACGGAGTCACAGCATAACGTTCGACTGGCGGCAAGTGATCGCCGCACATTTCGACAAGTGAGTTCATCGGTGGCGGTCAAGCAGTGAAGGCGTCAAGGAATTGTTGCACGTTCGGTATAGTTATGTCGTGTTCCTACATTAATTACTTTGCATACCCATTACTGTATAGAATCAAGTTCTTCTAACTGAACAGACAGATGTGCTGCTGGGGAGTTTGTTCTGCTACTTCTTCTTCCCAGCTAAAGCACTAGGAAGTGGTGAAGGGATGGGCGTTTTGGGGGAACTGTCTTATGTAATTTTGATTATGATTATCAGTTTAGTTCGAGTAAATGCCTTTTGATTTGAATTTAATTCGGTTTTTCTATTGCGCAATAACCAACACTACCCACAGTACGCCCACAGTAATTGAAGTATGGCTGATGATAATGAGAGAAACCTTCCGGTCTCCGACATATACATATATTTTTTTTATTTGTTTTTAATTTTTTTGTGAAAGAGTGCAAAACTGCATTTTATCCGTTAGAATCAAATGCAGTTTTGCACTCAAATTTCGAATGATAAACAGAATCTTTCCGAGGATATGAGGTAAAAATATATTTACCAACAAAAACGAAGAATAAGCCGTACTTAATCATTGTCGAACAAGAATGTTTAACAATTCACTAAATTGTGCACAATCTGTTAATTATAAACATTAATTTGATCGTTTTTCATTTAGTACCTATTGTTAATTTAATACCTACCGGTTTTAATTGTGTAATAAAATATTAATTAATTTAGTTAGGTACACATCAAGCTATACATTTCCAGTATAAGCTGATCTCGCTTTGTATTGTAATTCCTTATAACAAAGAAAGAAGGAAAGAAAAACTGTTTATTTTGCACAGAAAAGACGCACATTACATGAAAAATAGACAAAATACACATACTAATACAATGTAACCAAAAGCCTCGTATTCAAAACCTGAAATATAACAATTAAAAAAAAAGTTTGAATGTTGTCCATTGCTTGATGTCAGGCGTGTCAGGCTAAGACCACAGACAATGAATGTTGAGTAATCTATTGCGTTGTGCAACATTGGTAATAAGAGGTCAGCCAGCTTATTCTGGAAATGTATAGCATGATATGTAGCTGTGTGTACCTACATAAATAGAAATCCGTTAACTACCCACGCGTGGGACACAGGCGGGCCCAGCCCGCGATGTCACACATGTCTTCGAATTTTTGGTTTTATATCTGAAGTCTCTAATTCAGATAATTTATGTAAACAAAGTAATGTCAAAAAATGTCACTGTCAAAATGAAAGGACAGTGGTGCAAAACATTTTATCATTAAATGTTTTTGTAAATAATCATCGATAAAATTAAAGTGAATTAATTATTTAAAGAACTATGCAAACAAAATACCGTTGCCAAACAATGTTTTTTGTAGTGTGTCGGAGACACGGTATATGATAGTCATAATTAGCCCTTTTAAGCCCAGTGCTAGACGTAGGCATCCCAAAATCGATTTCCAATCGAAACAGTTCACAGCCGTTTTCATCCAAAATGTAGATATGCTACTTACAATATGAATCTATTTATGAGAGTTGTAATATTAGTGTTTTTGAAGATTAAAAAATGTGAAAATGTTTGGATCTTCTGCATTATTACCAGTATCATAAAATATTTTATACCAGAAAATCTCCTTTTATTAACAACTTGTTTAAAACCGAAAATTTATAAAAATAATTACGGTATGATTATTTTTTAATTATTATTTCTTAAAATCAGTACTTAAAAGAAAATAGAACCTCTTTTCTTGCAATTTTATGTGAATTACCATTACGAAGATACTTTTTTTGTTGTGTTATCCCCGTTGTTTACATAAATTATCTGAATTTGAGACTTAGGACATCTCTCCTCACCATGTTTTCCTTCACCGTTTTAAGCGTGGTGAAGAAATAATTTACTCAAAATAAAGCGCCTGCCGGGGTTCGAACCTACGACCTACAACAACTCGTAAGTTGGGGCTGTTACCACTCGGCCACCACTACTCACTCACCACTATTCACACGGTCTAAAAGAGTGGTCATATATTATTCCATTCGATTTTTACCATTGACTGTTGATATGCCAGTGAGATACTTGCGGCCCCGCCGCGCGCCGCCGCCACATGGCGGACGGCAGTACTTTCTACCGCCGTGCCATAATAGCCATACCGCGAGTCCGGCCACGCCCGCGCTTCAACTTCATGCCGCGTAGGGGCCAATACTTATCATACTCTATGGTGGGGGCCAGGAGTCGTCCCGCCATTATCCGGGAGCCGTCCCGTTATGCATGTTATGCATGCTATGCTAGCTATGCTAGCTAGTTGCATAGAATAGCTGGCATAGCTAGCATAGCATAGCTAGCATAGCTAGCATAGCATGCATAGCATAGCATAGCATAGCATGCATAGCATAGCTATGCTAGCTATGCTAGCTATGCTAGCTATGCTAGCTATGCTAGCTATGCTAGCTATGCTAGCTATGCTATGCATGCTATGCCATGTTATGCATGCTATGCATGCTCTGCATACTATGCTAGCTATGCTAGCTGTGCTATGCCTGCATAGCATAGCATAGCTGGCATAGCTAGCTAGCTAGTTGCATAGCATAGCTGGCATAGCTAGCATAGCATAGCTAGCATAGCTAGCATTGCTAGCATAGCATGCATAGCATGCAAAGCATAGCATAGCATGCATAACATCGCATAGCATGCATAGCAAGAGCTAGCATAGCTAGCATAGTATGCAGAGCATGCATAGCATGCATAACATGGCATAGCATGCATAGCATAGCATAGCATGCATAGCATAGCATAGCTAGCCTAGCTAGCCTAGCTAGCATAGCATGCATAACATGCACGACTTAGCATAGCATGCATAGCATGCATGACAAAGCTAGCATAGCATAGCTGGCATAGCATGCATAGCATGCGTAACTTAGCATAGCATGCATAGCATAGCTAGCATAGCATGCATAGCATAGCTAGCATAGCTAACATAGCATGCATAACATGCAGAGCATAGCTAGCATATTTAGCATAGCATAGCATGCATAGCTAGCATAGCATGCATAACATGCATAGCATAGCACGCATAGCATCCATAGCACAGCTAGCATAGGTAGCATAGCTAGCATAGCATGCATAGCATGCATAACTTAGCATAGCATGCATAGCATAGCTGGCATAGCATGCATAACTTAGCATAGCATGCATAGCATAGCTCGCATAGCATGCATAGCATGCAGACCATTGACGACATAGCATAGCATGCATAGCATAGCACGCATAGCTAGCATAGCATGCATAGTTTAGCTAGCATAGCATGCATAGCGTAGCTAGCATAGCATGCATAGCGTAGCTAGCATAGCATGCATAGCGTAGCTAGCATAGCTAGCATAGCATGCATAACATGCATAACGTGTTATGCATAATATGTTATGCATGCTATGCTATGCTGTGCATGCTATGCTAGCTATGCTAGCTAGTTGCATAGCATAGCTGGCATAGCTAACATAGCATAGCTAACATAGTTAGCATAGCTAGAATAGCATAGCAAGCATAGCATAGTAAGCTAAGCTAGCATTGCATGCATAGCTGGCATAGCATGCATAGCATAGTAAGCATAGCATAGCTATCATAGCTAGCATAGCATGCATAACATGCACAGCATAGCACGCATAGCATCCATAGCACAGCTAGCATAGCATGCATAGCATGCATAACTTAGCATAGCATGCATAGCAAAGCTAGTATAGCATGCATAGCATGCAGACCAACTTAGCATAGCATGCATAGCATGCATAGCATGCATAGCATGCATAGCATGCATAACTTAGCATAGCATGCATAGCATGCAGGCCATTCACGACATAGCATAGCATGCATAGCATAGCTAGCATAGCATGCATAACATGCATAGCATAGCTAGCATACATAGCGTAGCTAGCACAGCTAGCATAGCTAGCATAGCATGCATAGCATAGCATGCATAGCATAGCATGCATAGCATAGCATGCATAGCATAGCATGCATAGCATAGCATGCATAGCATGCATAGCATAGCATGCATAGCATGCATAGCATAGCATGCATAGCATAGCATACATAGCATGCATAGCATGCATAGCATAGCATGCATAGCATAGCATGCATAGCATAGCATGCATAGCATAGCATGCATAGCATAGCATGCATACCATAGCTAGCATAGCTAGCATAGCTAGCATAGCTAGCATAGCTAGCATAGCTCGCATAGCATGCATAGCATGCAGACCATTCACGACATAGCATAGCATGCATAGCATATTACGCATAGCTAGCATAGCATGCATAGCGTAGCTAGCATAGCATGCATAGCATAGCTCGCATAGCTAGCTTAGCTAGCATAGCATGCATAACATGCATAGCATAGCACGCATAGCATCCATAGCACAGCTAGCATAGGTAGCATAGCTAGCATAGCATGCATAGCATGCATAACTTAGCATAGCATGCATAGCATAGCTGGCATAGCATGCATAGCATGCAGACCATTCACGACATAGCATAGCATGCATAGCATAGCACGCATAGCTAGCATAGCATGCATAGCGTAGCTAGCATAGCTAGCATAGAAAATTACATCCTCTGTACGCAGCACTCCATTTATGTAAATAAAACAGCTAAAATTAAAAAAAATCTGTAATGGATGTTGAAATACTCTAACAAACAACGCGTGAAATCAGCTGCACTCACCGCGCCCCGTGGCGGGGAGGGCAGCCGAAGGCACGCTGCGCTGCCGTTCGCTACGTGCGTTTTGCCACGGTGACGATACATTAAAGGTAATAAAACAAATCAGGTTTAATGGATTCCAATAACGTTCCCGAAATAATTTCATGTACCGGTCAGCTTAGTATGATATGCTGAATTCACCCCATCAGTTTGCGGAGGGCTGTCATCTTCCTGCCCTTGTCCCATGTTACTTGGGGTCGGCGCAACAAGTTTTCTTTTTCCATTTCTCCCCTGTCAGCCGCCACTCTATCATTCACTCCTTTCTCTTTCATAATATCATTCTTCACACAATTCATCCATCTTTTTTTTGGCCTTCCTCTCCCTCTCCATCCATCCACATTTATATTCATCACTCTCCTCGTCACGTGCGTTTCCTCCCTCCTCATCACATGCCCATACCATGGCAAACGACGTCCTTTCAACTTTTCTGTCACCGGCGCCACTTTCAAACTTCCCCTTATATACTCATTTCTGACTTTATCCTTGTATACTTGTACATATTATCATGCAAAGCATGCATAACATAGCATAGCATGCATAGCATAGCATGCGTAGCATAGCTAGCATAGCTAGCATAGCATGCAAAGCATGCATAACATAGCATAGCATGCATAGCATAGCTAGCATAGCATGGCATGCATAGCATAGCTAGCATAGCATGGCATGCATAGCATAGCTAGCATAGCATGCATAGCATGCATAGCATGCATAACATAGCATAGCATGCATAGCATAGCTAGCATAGCATGGCATGCATAGAATAGCTAGCATAGCTAGCATAACATAGCTATTTGATCGATTCTTGCGGCTTTTATTACAAAGCCACAAACCACAGGCAACGATAGGTACCTACTTATAGGTAAGGTTAATTAACATTTATTAACTAAGCGCAATGTAGATTTAACATTGTTATCAGAAAAAATTATTCATACTTAATTAGGTACTTACCTAATAACCTAACTAATAATCATAGCAAATCAATCTAATTTGATCAAATTCTAAGAAAATATATATTTACTAGCTTCTGTCTCGCGACTACGTCCGCGTCATATCCCGTTGCCAAGCGCGCTAACTGCTCGTACTGCTACTAAAACACTTTATTTTTTTACTGTATGTCTTCCTGTGGACAGAGTTGTGGTTTTTATTAAATTACTAGCTGACCCGACAGACTTCGTTCTGTCAAAAGCTATTTGACTGTGGCAGTTTGTCTACGCGCAAAGGAAACTACCTACCTACCCTACCCTACCTTACCCTATCCTACCCTACCCTACCTACCTATCTACCCTACCCTACCCTACCTACCTACCCTACCCTATTCCACCCTACCCTACCCTACCCTACCCTACCCACCTACCTACCCTACCCTACCCTACCCTACCAACCCTACCTACCCTACCCTACCTAACTAAAACCTTCAATATATATTTTTTTTTTTTGATAAAATCTATTCACAGACCTACCAAATGATGACTGACACGTTATGTCAAACGCCATAAAGTTACATTAGAAGATAGAGTTACCTACTTATTATTACAATAAAAATGTAAATATGGTCGTTTTCTTACAATTTTTTTTTTTTAACTTTCTTAAATTTTTCTTACATAAGAACCTTCTCCTGGCAATAACAAACACAACAAAAAAATAATTAGCGAAATCGGTCCAGCCGTTCACGCGTGATGCCGTGACCAAGGGAAATAGGGATTCATTTTTATATATATAGATTACAAAATTGTTTTTTTTTTAGATTAGTTGTAAATTCTTATAATGTAACTGTTTGCAATTTAATGTAACCTTTCAATAAAAATAAAATAAGTGTTAATTTTTTTTTTTTTTTCAAAATTTACGTAATTTAAGTAGATAGAGAGATAGATACAAGATAGAATACTCTTTATTATGTACACCATAAAAATTACAGATATAAATGTAGAACTGTTACATAGGGTGTTACAATGGGCGGTCTTATCGCTAAAAGCGATCTTTTACAGACAACCTTTGGGTGGATCAAAAGTAGAGAGAGAGAAGGAGAGACAATACAAATAAGAAGAATAATGTAAGAATTAAACCATAGTGTAAACATGTCCCTTGTTTTAAACGACCCTGATAATTACTTACTTAAGTAGGTATTGTATGTTACAACAATAGAATCAATTCTCCTCAATGCACTGAATAAATATAGGAAATAATATAAAATCGAATCATTCCCATATCTTTCATTGTTCTTATATGCGGTCAAAAAAGAAGAAAATAGAAATGTTTCTTGTTATATTTCTCGTGTCTTTGACATCTATTCTTTCCGTCTTTGGAACGGAGACCTGTGATTATACATTCGGTAAGCAATTACACTCCTAAGGGTTTTTTGGCGCTCGCCTCGCGTTGTTAGGGGAGCGATTTTGGTAAAAATGTGTGCAATGGAGGCTATCGTTTTTTTGCTCAACAGTTGGCGCCACTGGCGAGTAAGGTCCTGTCAGTACTTTAATTTTATATTTTGGATACTTCATTACTTCCTAAAATGTTTATTTTATTTCTTTTTAAAATATCAAATGAATATTTACATTATAATGTTCCTAAAATTGGCAAGCATTATATCAATCTGCCTAGCCTTTTCCCAACTATGTTGGGGTCGGCTTCCACTCTAACCGGATGCAGCTGAATACCAGTATTTTACATGGAGCGACTGCCTATCTGACCTCCACAACCCAGTAACTGGGTAACACGATACCCCTTGGTAAGACTGGCTGTCAGACTTTTTTGGGCTTCTGACGACCTGTAACGACTGTCAAAGATCCACGAATGACAGCCGTGACCAACAGCTTAACGTGCTTTCCGAGGCACGGAGGAGTCTCGGTATGTAAAGATGGTCACCCATCCACGGACCAACCCCGGCAAGCGTAGCTTAACCTGACGGATCGACCCGTGCGGCTGTTAT
Organism: Dryobota labecula; assembly: GCA_947523025.1. Taxonomy (NCBI): domain Eukaryota; kingdom Metazoa; phylum Arthropoda; class Insecta; order Lepidoptera; family Noctuidae; genus Dryobota; species Dryobota labecula. Next base: position 7,067,659 of record OX383314.1, read on the forward strand.
TACATAGCCACAAAAATTGGCAAGCATTTTAAGCAGACAAATATTTATTCTTCCTCCAAGTTTTTTTTTATTTTTTTATTCTACTATGTGTTTGCTCTTGACTTTAGTCTAGGTCTGGATGACAGAGACAAAGTCTACGATCGAGTGAGCTTACCCAGAAGAAGCCTGTTCACTCTCACTTTGAATAGATTAGGGTTGTATGCGTTCGGAAACACAGACGCAGGCAGAGAGTTCCACTCCTTTGCTGCGCGCATTATAAAAGACGTTTGAAAACGCTTAGTGCGAGTTGGTGGAATATCAACTAGGTAGGGGTGGTAACTTGTAGTGTGTCTAGATGTCCGATGGTAGAAGGGGGCCGGTGGAATGAGGTCGTGGAGTTCATGGGCACACTCTCCGAAGTACAATCTGTAGAAGACCGACAAGCAGGCAACCTTGCGGCGATGAGCCAAGCTGTGAGGCTTGGCACCCACCAGTTTTACGTCGCCAATGAGCCTCTTCGCTCTGCGTTCAAGCGAGTCAAGCGCAGCAAGTTGGTACTTTGCTGAGCCATCCCAAAGGTGGCTGCAATACTCCATACAGGAACGGACTTGTGCTTTGTAAAGGGTTAAAAGCTGTCCAGGCGTAAAGTATCGCTTCACCCTATTTAGGACGCCCAGTTTCTTGGCCGCAGTTTGAGCTTTGCACTCGATGGTGGAGCCGAAGTTGAGACCAGATGTCAACTCCATGCCTAGGAGCTCGAGCCGGTCAGTTACAAGAACAGATGTACCCCGAAAAGAGGAGTTTGATCAAAACGACTCCTTTTAGCGGTAAAGAGACACGCCTGTGTTTTTTTAAGTGCTACGAAATTAGATCCAAAATTGTTATTTAAAATCTTAAGCCATTATTAATCAGGAATGGCACAACCTTTACAATTCTGATTAATTAGTAACAATTTGCGATAAAAAATCCCGCAAACAGTGAACGTTCAGTTTCACATTTGACATTTCTAGAGACCTCACTCTGCACTAGCGCCTCTGGCGGCGAATTAAAGCGCGATAGTCCTCATTGTTTTGAAAAAGCAAGATGGCGGGTTAGTTACGATTTTGGTCACTTACCAAAAGAACCTCTTCTAGTGCTATATATACCTATATATTATATCTAACATCATGCCTATTTGCGCTAATGGGGAAGGCAGGGCTGTATACTACTCGGCGGCAGCCATCTCTCGCGTCCGGCCCTGGGCCCTTTTGCGATGCAATAATGCTCGCGAAGGAAGAGGCGGAACGCGCGAGGGAGCGGCTGTCTGTGCGCCTTCACGCCTCTAGTCGCCGCAGGAGACGCCCTGGGCGGCGGGAATCGGTAGCCGGTGCCGTAGGCGCGGGCTTACGGACGGCGAGCTAATACTGCTGACGTAATCACTATCTAGACCCTCCCAACCCCCATGTCATCAAAAATTAGCAAAGCAGAGACCCCCGCCCCCCTGTAGTGTTTACGTAATAATTGCAAAAATTGCAATTGCATTCCAAAAATTCGAAGACATGTACTAACTCCCAATACGCACTGAGCTCGCGTGGTATAAATAATATACGTTCATGCACATAATAATATATATGTTGTTGCTGATTAATACGTTATAATGATACATTTATATTTGACAGGTGACCCTACGTGGAATTATTCAAAAGTATTTTATAACCAAGATGTCAATTTCCCAGCTGGAGCCAAAGAACATACAGTAGTCCTACCGGTAATATCTACATAATTTAAAAGCTAATAGTCTTTAAATTATAATTATAATATGTACAAGTATACAAGGATAAAGTCAGAAATGAGTATATAAGGGGAAGTTTGAAAGTGGCGCCGGTGACAGAAAAGTTGAAAGGACGTCGTTTGGCATGGTATGGGCATGTGATGAGGAGGGAGGAAACGCACGTGACGAGGAGAGTGATGAATATAAATGTGGATGGATGGAGAGGGAGAGGAAGGCCAAAAAAAAGATGGATGGATTGTGTGAAGAATGATAAAATCAAAATCAAAATATTTTATTTCACTTAAACCTACATGTGCACTTATGAAACGTCAGAAGCTAGGTGCACAATATGAAAGAGAAGGGAGTGAATGATAGAGTGGCGGCTGACAGGGGAGAATGGAAAAAGAAAACTTGTTGCGCCGACCCCAAGTAACATGGGACAAGGGCAGGAAGATGACAGCCCTCCGCAAACTGATGGGGTGAATTCAGCATATCATACTAAGCTGACCGGTACATGAAATTATTTCAGGAACGTTATTGGAATCCATTAAACCTGATTTGTTTTATTACCTTTAATGTATCGTCACCGTGGCAAAATGCACGTAGCGAACGGCAGCGCAGCGAGCCTTCGGCTGCCCTCCCCGCCACGGGGCGCGGTGAGTGCAGCTGATTTCACGCGTTGTTCGTTAAAGTATTTCAACATCCATTGCAGATTTTTTTTGATTTTAGCTGTTTTATTTACATAGATGGAGTGCTGCGTACAAAGAATGTAATGCTACATTGAAATAAAGAATAGTAACTGAAAATACGATTAAAAAAAAAAAAAAGTTCTCCGGAGCAAATTTCCGGTGGAATATGATTCAAAATAAGGAGCTGAATGCACCGTTATTTTGCGGAGGGCTGTCCCTTACACCCTGTATAAAAAAGGGAGGGGAAAGAATCAATGGGCATCAAAAAATTCGTCCGCATCGCTATCAACTGGTAAAGTGCCCAAACGGCTGGCAACATTGCCACGTTGTATATCAATGCTGATTTTTTGGCCAAGAAATAGGCCAGTCCTTTCAAAGACACTTTAAATAATAAGAATCTTTTATTTTATTCGGACAACTATTCTGCCGCACTAACGAAAAATGCAATAACTCGATTTTGCCGCTTCCGCGAGTTTGATTATTAAATTTGTTATGAAGTTTTAGTTATTGCATTCTTGCTTACTGACAAAACGGAGTTCCTGAAGGATCAATAAAAAGTTTCTTAGAGAGAGTTAATAGATTTTGATTCGCTGACTCCAAATATATAACTCAACGAATATATAACTCAAAATCTTCCAAAATCGAGTTATTGCATTCTTCGTTAGCGCGGCAGTATTGCTCCATTACATCTAAATTGTTAGTATGAACTTAAAAACTATGTCAGTAACTAATAACTAAGAGAGACTTTGTCCTCTGGGTGAGGTTCCACACCAGTGGGTTGTCTAACATATTGCCTATTACATTCAGGGTGCTGTTACTGTTCCCACGCAATCTGCTTAACAGAGAGGCTGTCTTTTTGCGCTAGGTGGCATCAAAACCATCTGTGAGTGACTCAGCGTATTGTGAGTTACGTCATATTAATGAAAAAACGGATTCCAAAGTAAATTAACTGTTTATTGTAAGAGAAATACAATATAATACACCATTAGCAGAGCGTGGTTACATGAGGAGAGAAAAAAGGCGGGCTGTCAACTTGACAAATTAATATGACATGGACAGTTGACAGCTATAATCAGTTTTATTAGGATGCGTTCCAATATTATTGTTTTTTTTTTTTTTTTTATTCGTAACACTGCGAACATTGGTTGACGCACTGCAGAAGCGCGGCAGACGTAACAGCGCCCTGTAGGCATTGTTGAACTGGCTAATAATGTTGGCTGGATAATGCTCTCTCTCCGTCTCTCATACTAAATCTCTCTTATTCTTTTTTTTTTTCAGGGTCAAGAAATCCTCATGATCAGTTACGTCTGTATTAACCTACCAGATGAAGGTATCAATAAAAGTACTACAACAGCTTCCTACCATCCACTCGATCGAAAAGTGTCGGTAGTATTGGCCAGTCAAGCAACGCAAGACTTTTCCTATCATGTAACCGCAAAACGTCATGGATATTAATTATTAAAAGGGATATATTGATAAAGGGATAAATTGGACGTAGTTAAGCAGAAAGGACTCATCCCACATTTTGGTCAGGGATGAGTGTTGTATATACCAAAGAGGTCCTAACAGTTGGTTCTGTTACTCAGCAAGAAAGATCCGGGATTCTACAAAAATAAGGTTAATTTTTTAATAATGGGAACCAATCCACATGTAGCTGGGCACCTTCCGTTAACTGTTAGGACCTCTTTGGTATATACAACTCATCCCTGACCATAATGTGGGTTGATTCCTTTCTGCTTAACTACGTCACAATTGATGTTCGATCAAGAAATTTATACCCGATGACATTACTCTACTTTACACACATTCTGCGAGAAAATACAAAGCAATTTGTTTTATTCATTTCTTTTTTTTTTACCATCGATGGAAAAAGAGGGGTGTTATTAAGTTTAACGTGTGTATCTTTGCGTCTACCTGTGGCATCGTAGCGTAGCTCCCAAACGGCTACGGCGATTATGTATATATGTATTTATATATTTTTTTAATAGTATAATATTATTTATATTTCTGTGGATGTGGATTTCTAAGGCCTCATTAGTGCGTTGCGTTCCGAAGTCGCAGCGTCAACGGTGCGTGGTTTTACATATCTTCGGTTTACTGCAAGAACTCATTAAGTGATATAGTCAAAACTTTGAAATAAGCAATAAATTAGTTTTAGTTGTATTGATTGCCCTTTATCATCTTCATTATGCTTATGATAAAGAAAAATTAAACACAATGAGTTTTGCATTAGGTATATTAAAATTATATATATATATTTAATATATATATTTTTTTTTATTAAAAAGAAAAAACAACTAAGTACAGTCAGTTACCACAATTAGCTGACCCCTCTTTGCTCAAATGGTAGAGGTTTTTCTTACTAACAAATCTTACTAACTAAGGAGTGGAACTCTCTGCCTGCGTCTGTGTTTCCGAACGCATATGACCCTAATCTATTCAAAGTGAGAGTGAACAGGCTTCTTCTGGGTAAGCTCACTCCATCGTAGACTTTGTCTCTGTCATCCAGACCTAGACTAAAGTCAAGAGCAAACTCATAGGAGAATAAAAAAAAAAAAAATCGTACGATTTTCATATTTTTTTTCTAGTTTTGGGTAGATTTCGTATAGGTATTTAAATTAAATTAAGAATTATAAAATTCTATCTATCCGTATTCTAAAAAATCTCAACCATTTATGCAAGGGGGGGTCAGCGAATTGTGGTAGCTGACTGTACCTATATAAAACTCGCCAAGACGAGTTCAAGGCATTATAAACTTTATGATATTTTGCCATTAATGAGTTCTTGCAGTAAACCGACAATATATTGTTTTGTGACATGCCACATTATGCGTTTTAACGGTTCGACGGCCGAGAGAAGAAGCGGGAGGAAGGTGATATGTTGCGCTGTCGGAGCTCCGGTGTGACGACGGACAGTGTTCCACTCACAGAGTACTTTTATCTTCAACAGCTAGAGGGGCAAACTAGACGTGCGTTAGCTTCGTTGCCACTAGTACCATTAACAGTTCCATGATAGAGCTACTGATATTTACTTTTAATCACTAGTTCCATTTTAAAAGAATCTGAAAATAATGGACCTAATGTTGATTTTGTTATCACTAATAAATAATAATAATAATAATTTATTTGACACAGAACAGGTTACATTTGAACAGATATATAAGACACATTAAAATTTTCTTAATTTTATACTGAAGGCATCTGTGTCTGATCTCAGACATCAGCGCTCTTCCTTATGATGACCATTATATTACTAACTTAGTTAGACATATTAATAATACGAGGTATAGGTATCATTACACAGAGAAAGAAAAAAAAAGGAAAAAGTTTAGAACAAAATAAACAAATGGTGTGTGGAGTGTTAACCTCTCAGTGTGTAGTGTGTGAAAGCGAGTGAAAGTGTGAGAGGGTGAGTTTAAGTGAGGTTTACTATTTAACTATCTTTAACAAGTTTTCTGTCTCATCATATGTAAATTTACCAATATATTTAAAGATTTTACCTTTACATATTTTTTTATTTAGCAGGTATATTTCCAAAGCGTCATTTATCTTATTATATAAGTATGGTCCTAAGAAGGAAAAGTATTTGTTTACGTATGCATGCCTGAAAGAAGGTCGGTCATTGTTCCACATTATTATTTTAGGCACTGGGATTACATGTGCATCCTGGGATTTACTTTCCATCCTTCTTTACAAAGATGATTATTTTAAATCCATACTGAATCCGAATCATAAATGAAAAAATAAATATTTGTTTATTTTATTGAATATAATTATTATACCTCCAACTCTAGTGTTTGTACACCCTTAAAAAATTTCACGCCGTAATTGCAGTGCCTAAAATAATACACTAGTGGAACTAGTGATAACAAAATCAACATTAGTTCCATTATTTTCAGATTCTTTTAAAATGGAACTAGTGATTAAAAATAAACTTCAGTAGTTCCATCATGGAACTGTTGATGGTACTAGTGGCAACGAAGCGTGCGTCACACGACATTCTTGCGTTGCGACGTCGTGCATCGTCAGAACACAGGTGTGGCATACAATGCGTTGATCCGTTGCGACGACGCAACCCAACGCACTATGAGGCCTCAGCCTAACTTAAGAAGGCCCTTCCCGGTCCGCCTATCGTCAACGCTAGCATGATTGAAAAGCTTGTTGTTTCATCCAGCGCAATGTTAATGCTAACAGGCAAGTGAGAACGCAATGACATTGAACGAAAAATAGTGTGCGGAAATTTCATAAAACTTGTTTCAGGAAATACGTGTTTTTGAGAAAGTCTTACAAGTTTGTGAAATAAATGTGTGTTTATTTAGAATTTCCACTACATGTGCGATGTTTCTATGAAGATGTTTTCTTTATTTTTACAATTTTATGAGTACATTATGAACGGCCGAAGTTCAGGTAAAATGTGCGCAAAAAGCAGATTTTTGGAGGCCTATACTGAATTTGTTTCTCCAAAAAATTTTTGCTTTCATAGAAACCTAGATACAGTGCACATGATACCAATAAGTTCAAAATTTTCATTGAAAGATGAGTTCCAACGCCATAACCATGTACGAGCGTTTGTATGAAAAGTATGACGGGTTGGCCGCTCTTAACTGTTGCTCTTGAGGTCGCAGGCGCGACTGCCGAACGTGGGGTCCTGGGTTCGATTTCGGGGGATTTCGGGGGGTACTAAATTACAGCTTTCTAGTACTAAGAGTCTCTGAGCTAAGCCACAGACAGACATGGCGAAAACAGCGCAATTATAAGGGTTCCTTGTTGACTACAGAACCAAGAAGAATCGAGATGAAAGCAAAAATCAAACAAAATATTCGTTGTTTAAAAATACTCTTTATTTTATATAAATGTTTTTTTTTAAATCCACATTTACATTTTAAAATCTCTTGTAAACTGTTATAATTATCATACACCTTAATTTGTTTGCAAGAAAATGGTTATGACTTTTGGTCTATTGATAATTAACAGTAGAAAATTATAATTTTATACATTCCAGACTATTTTAGCCTAAGTACCCACTGGCGATTTTTAATCGAGCACTGAATTTTCACCGCAATGCTTAGCGCTGAGAGTTCAAAATCCAACCAGTATGTTTTTTTCACGCGCTGATTACAGAGTGCATCTCTGTTGGATTCTCAACGTTCGGCTCAACAACACAGAGAGTCGAAAATACAGTGCGCGATAAAAAAATCCCCAGTTTCTGAAGTATTCTTAACCGGAGTTTATCTACACTGCTATGAGGATCTTTTCGCGCCTAAATGACATTTACAGCGGCGTTGGTAGTAAACAATAATTGTGTCGCTTAACTTCAAACTCGGGTAAATCCAATTTTGAGAATTTTTAAGATTTTGGTACCAAATTAAAGGCCAAAAACAGACTTTTAAAACAATTTTATCAGTTGTATATAAATCCGCATAGTTCTTGAGAAAAAAAACCGTTAAAGTCATAAATTTTTATCTAATTCCGATAGATCCATGAGACAGTTTTATTCAAATGCAGATAAGTCCATGAGAGCCAATCAGCTAACCGCGTTTGTTCAACATGGCGGTCAGTCGTCGTCAACTCTGCGACATTAACACCGTACGCTCCGGTTTTTTATTGTTTATTTTTAATCATAGACAGTTCCCATGGATAATGCCATTAAAATAGTTACACCGAGCAATGCCAGCAAGCGGCCTAATATAAAAATCCACACTGAGTTTTTTCAAAGATAGATAAATTGCATTCCATTAGATCAAATGAAGGTAAATCCAATCTTAATTTAACATTTTTGAAAGAATGTATGATTATAATACTCAATTTGCTTTATAGGATCGTAACCTTCAGTATTGTTGACATAAGAAATAAAAAACCGCCTTTTAATTCATGGAATTAAGACTGTTATCACTTTTTTTTTAAATATCTCCCAACAGGGTAAAGTGGATTTACCCGAGTTTGAAGTTAAGCGACTCAATTGTGAAATTGATTTGCGTCATTGTATTAAAAAAACAAGATGGTGGCGTTCGTTTCATTTTTGGTCACGCCACAGATTAATACAGATGGGACGTCTGCGGAGTTTTGCTAGCTAATTTAATTTGACCCCCTATATTGCATACTAGTACTGTTTCCAACCCTCAGAATAAGGCAGTACCTTATTAAAGCTAGCTTGATAAACATAACCAGGTTGTTATATATTTTCGTCACCTCACCTTTTCGCAAAAATATGGAAAAATAAACCATTTTTTTGCGAATAAGTAAATTCAAACAAAAACCGTTTGCAAATAAAGTAGGTACAGTATTAATTTCAATTATTCTCAATTTAAAAAAGGGTAAATAAATAACCTATTTTGATCTTAAGCCAATATCAGACACTTCCCTTTTCGTTCATTTTTGCCTCATCTTTCAAACTTTCAAACTTCTGAACACAAAATGAATCATAGGTGTAAAATGAATATTCATTAGTGAACCGATACAACGATGTTCGATTTCGGCAGTTTCATTTGCCTACCGAATGATCGAAAAATGAAATGAAATGAGCAGATGAACGTTCATTCCTATGGACTCCCGGATTCCCGTGGAATGAAACAAAGATGAACATTCACCCGAGTGAAGCTTCTGATACAGGCTCTAAAAATAAAAATGATTTACGGAATCAAGTTATTAAAATACCCTGATCAAATAACTTTTTGCACGCGTAAAATTCCTGATAACAAACCTCATTTTGTATTATAAAAAAAGGAAAACACCATGTTCAAAATAACACCACAAATTATTTGATCAGAATATTATTTATTATATACAATTTTTTCCACACAAGCTTATTCTAGAAATATTATTCTCACGCCGCACGTCGTATAGTATAAAATATTCAAAGTAAGTTTACATAAATTAAATATAATTTCACTTAAAAAAATAGGAATGAGAACTTATAAGTTTTTAAAGCACCAAATGACTTAAGTACTATATTTACAATAGCAGATCGGCAGGACATAACGGCAGAAACTTATATTTTTACGTCACACCTGGCCATAATGTGAGTTTTATCGCACGCTACGCGTACAGTAAAACTCGCATTTTGGCTAGGTGAAAACGTAAAATTGTGTACTCACCACGGGCAGTAAAAAAGAAAGCCCTCTATCGCATATTTACAACCCTCGCCGCACAAATACCCCCGAAACAAATACCTGCGATTTCGGGCTTTCTTTCTTTTATAGCCCTTGGTAAGTAATGTACAATTACTATAGTATTTTGATCGCACGAAGTGACGCGCGCTTTGGTTGTGGTAACCAAACAAACACGCTGTGAGTTTTAACCTAAATTTTTACTAAAACTCTGCGGGGCGCAATGCAAGCTTTTCACAATTAAAGTTATGCTGTATCTGCCTTAAATGTCCTGCATTTATTCAAATGATAAAATATAAGTAAATCTTTAAAACTTTTTTGCTGGTCTCTTAGTAAAAATATAAGGCCAATTGCGTGTCGGACCACGCACAAAGAGTTCCGTAGTTGGTATGAATTTATCCCAGGAACAAACTTAACATTGTGAGAGCTTCTAAAAACGTATACTAGATGGCTCTGTATTAAAAACGCGTCCGTGGGTAGGTAAGACAGTCTATTCGAGCTTAAAGAAAATTCGAAGAAAGTCACTTAAATCTGACTTTTTTTTAAATGGTTTTTAGTTTTCCGTACATAAAGTGACACACACGCGAAGATCGCTTTTAAATCGGACGAGGGGTCCATTCAACATTAAAATATTTTTATTAATAGACCAGCGAAATAAAAAGATTATTTTGACTCATTAAAAATAAGTATAATTTTAAAAAGAATAATTTAAATTATGGCATTTAAGTTCAAGATAAGTAATTTTAAAGATTTTTTAAAGTATATTCTTAAATGACTATTTACAATCCTTGGTCCGGAAGGTTATTTATTACCGATTGAAGTATTTTTGTATCGATAAAAACTTTTGAAGTGATGCCAAAATTAAGCTCAAGTGAGCCCGCGCGGGATGCGGGACGCGACTGCGGGCGTGCATTGTTCTAATGATTAGGGGCCGTCTATAAATTAGTCACGATTTTTTGAGCCCCCGCTGTGCCCTGGTGTGACGTCACATATTATGAAATTTTAAATGAATCGTTATAGATGAATATTATAATAATAATATTATTTATCGTTATAGTCTGTTTAAAACCCATTTTTACTTATGATAATGTTTTAATTTTAACTCAAAATACTGTCTACCTTCTCAAATGTTTTTTGTTTATTAAGCTCTCTTCTATCTGTGAAAACTTGTAATTGGCCTTTATTTTTGTTATTCTCAATCGTACAAAAGTGTTTAGCTGTAAGTTTTCCAAAAACTGTAAAATAAATAAATAAATAAATAAATAAAAATTTCTATAGAGTTGATAATATTTTAGTTTTTCGTTACAGTTGAAGTTTAGAGTTTTAATACTTTAGATTTATACATGTGACGTCACGAAGCTTGTGACTTGTCCCCCCCCCCCTCATCACACGATGACAAACTTTGTTGGACATCATTAAATTACGGCACGAATTAAAGACGTGTGACGTTATTTATGGATCACGCGACTTTTTGTACACTGACATACATTAGTAGACACAATCGGCGCGAGCGAATTTGGTCCCGCATCCAGCGCGGATTTCTCCTCCGTTTAGATCTTTAAGTAGAAAAAAAAAATACTGGTAACTTTTAAAAGCCATACAAAACTTCTTTTAGCACTAAATTGCATCAAAACAAATGTTTGTAGCGATACAATACAAGATACAGAAACGCAATAGGTACACACACAGAGCAGTACTTATAAAATTCGAGACTTAAGGGGGACGCGCTCCTGCCAGGGTTGCGGGTTTGTCCGAAAGGGATACCGTGGCCCTGGCAAACAGGCAACTGAAGGAACACGGGTGGGTTTTAGTCAGTAAAAGTCTGACACGCCTTCCTACTCCGCCCAGAGCGGGAGAAGTTATTTGATAATATCCCACCCAAAATAAAATAAAACCTATAAAGTACTGGTTCAGACCATAATATTACACGCCAATAAAATATACAATTAATAGCAATACAAAACTTAGAAATTATACAGCATGTAGCAGAAAGGTTTGGTCATATTAAAGGGTGTGGTATAGACTATCAAACTGAACAACTTTCTCTATGGGACTAATACCGTAATCGCGAAAAAATTATCACCTGTTTCATACAAAACTTTTTCCAACTATGGTGGGTCGGTTTCTAGTCTAACCGGAAACAGCTGAATACCAGTATTTTACATGGAGCGACTGCCAATCTGATCTCCACAACCCAGTTACTGGGTAATACGATACCTCTTAGTATAGTAACCAAAATGAGTCGTGAGCACAAACTGACACCTGCGCAGTAGTACATTTTTAGTCTCTTTGGCGGAATAGGGGGCGTATTTCCCTTTCCGTGTCCAACTGGCGACACCGGTCTGGCGAAATACGCACGCCTTTGTATTATTACTACACAATTCAACCAACCCGTGCTCAGCTCGCGTTAACTGAGCACGTTTTTGCGATCAAGCAACGTTAAAAGAGGTTTTACAAAACAGTGTGCAATTGAATTGAACACGGTTTTTTAACTGGTCTGTTCAAAACAAATCCATGCTGATTTAGCGCGTTCGTAAATGTACGAAATAATAATATTTTTTTGTCTTATTTGTTATCACTGCTACAACATTAAAAAAAAAATCTGCTCTCTAGGATCAATGTCCATTTTTAACCCCCGTCAGAAACAGAGGGGTGTTATTTATTAAGAGGTTATTGTAATGTTTCATTGAAATCATATTGAGATAATACTACAGTCATCTTGAGTTAATAATACTACCTACTGCTATACACTAATACCGTCGCTGATTCAACACGCTTTTTCAAACAGTCAAAAGTCAAGTCAAAAAGTGTTCAGTTCAACTGCACACTATTTTGTCAAATCCCCAGCGCCACTTGATCACAAAGGCGTGCGCAGTTGACGCGAATTTAACACGGGCTAGTAGAATTCCGTAGTAATACAAAAGCGTGCGTATTTCGCGAGACCGGTGTCGCCAGTTGGACACGGAAAGGGAAATACGCGCCGGGGGGCGCCGAGCTGGATGCGATTGGTTCGTCAGTCGATACTCGTCGTCTATTGAACTCTCGCGTGTCATTTTTATTTAGCCGAAGTTGTACATGCGCGAGCTTGCGACTACTGCCCATCTGTGCTCACGACTCGTGCCGGTTATTATAAGACTGGTTGTCAGACTTTCGGGCTTTTGACGACCCGTAACGACTGTCAAAGACACGAATGACAGCCGGGACCAACGGCTTAACGTGCTTTCCGAGGCACGGAGGGGTCTTGGTATGTAAAGATGGTCACCCATCCACGGACCAGACGCGGCAAGCGTAACTTAACCTGGTCGATCGACATGTGTGGCTGGTATTACTTTGCCACAAGCCAAAAATTTAAATACCTACTCGATCCAAATACGACGTGAAATTTTAGTAGTCTTACAGGTGGTCCACTCAATGTAGCCGAAATAAAATACCTCTAGGCGCGATAAAAAAAGAAAGATTGAGATTTAGATTAAGTTTAAGTTGCAATAGTAAGAAACATATTTTTGCGTTAGGGTGAATGAACTCTGATAAAGATGTCGCCGCTCCATTCCGTGCCGCCCTTGGAACACAAGGCTCGGACTGCGTTAGCAACAGGGTGTTTTAAACTATGTCATGCGTCATATTTTTTTTTTTAAATATTTTTACTATTCAAATGTCCATAAATATCTTCTTTTTTTTTTAATAATGATTAGTAGTAATTGAATACATGAAGTGGGCTGTCTTTGTAAGATGACTAAAATGCCACGGTGTATATGGGACGGTTAATTATTTTTTCGCGATTAGTTGTTCAGTTTGATAGTCCGTTGTTGCTGGTATATTGGCATGTGCTAGCTGACATATCGTCGCCTTAGAGTGAAAACTTCGTATATGCGAAAAAGGCAGAAGAGGACAGGACAGGAGGAAGAAAAATCTGCGCCCTGTAAAATTTTATTACCAAAGTTTCTTCATATACAGGGTAAAAAATCGTGGATCAAACGAAACAGTTGCGGTAGTTGGGGTTATTTGCAGTAATTTTTTATTATTTTATTATATTTTTTTTTTCAAAGATATTTTTTACTGCAAATAACCCCAACTATCGCCCTGTTTAGTTTGATCCATGGTTTTCTACCCAATCTGTATGTATATTTTAGTGTGCAATATTCAAACTCGTCATAGATGGCGTTACAGGTTCCAGAACTTTTTGAGTGTGAAACTAGGACGTGCGTTGCGAGGTTTTTTTTTTTTTTCAAATATGTAATAAAATAAAAATGACCAAAATTGCATTCCCGAGGTTTTCACTCTAAAGCAACGATATGTCAACTAATTTAATTAACTGATCTGTGTCTCGGTAATGTTAATTACTTTGCATACCTAATATTATATAGAATCAATTTCTTCTAACTGATCAGACAGATGTGCTGCTGGGGAGTTTGTTCCACTTCTTCTTCTTCCCAACTAAAGTACTAGGAAGTGTTGAAGGGCGGGCGTTTTCGAGGACTACCTTATGTCATTTTGACGTTCAAAAAGTGCCGATTCTCAGCCTATTTTGAATAAATGACTTTTGATTTTGACCCTTAATGACGACACCTTTCTGATATACGCTGTATAGTCATACATAATCACACATTCACTTAGATTCAAACACACAATCACAGCTATCACACAATGGTATCATACATTTTTTTTTCATTCGAATTCGACAAATGACAATCAGCCATTTTTCATTCGATATTTCGTACAAACAATTTTCGTACAAAAATTCAAGTCACAATTTATTTTCAATTCGAAATTGAACTAAACGATAGAGATTTTGTTTTGTATTCAATACAAATATATCGTAATAAAAATAAAAATAATATTATATTTGATATTAAAATCACATTTTTAACCTAGCATATCTTCATCGTGTTTCTCTAAGCTACTGCCGAATAACATTTTAGCTGTTATGATTAACAAAAATCAATGAAAAAGTTGACATGACACTTGAAAACGTTAAATTTCTTAGGTTTTCATAATCTAGAAGGCCAATTCCAGTATTTAAAAACGTTCAAAATCCAGTCACAATCAATGTCAAAAATTTGTCAAAAATGTAGATAAATTAGAAATATTTTTGGTATTTTTTACACATTGAGACAGAGATTAGAATATAATGTATGTAACCAAGTTTCTTGCCGGCTCTTCTCAATAGAAAACGACCAATTGGAACCGTGCACCTAGCTTCTGATGTTTTATAGGTACCCGTGTATACTCCATTTGAAATAAGATTAGACATTCAAATATACGTTTTTTACAGTACGTTCAATCGATTTTGACTTCTATTCTGTAGGCATAAGGATGGCATTAAAAGCAAAAAAGTGGTTACAATACCAACTGTTTACTACAGCTGCCATTTATCATGCCACCAACGCAATAGAAGTCAAAATCAGTTGCACGGACTGTAAAAAGTGTTTATTTAAATGTCTAATCTTATTTCAAACGAAGTATAGGTTTGTGTGAAATAAAATATTTTGATTTTTGAATGGGAACGTTCGTAAAAATACGAGAACTGCCCTTCAGGCGTCAGCGAAATATTCGGCATTATTTAAACTGAATTAAACAACTAAAAATAAAACATTCTATTTCTGAATGACGTTGAATATTAAAACCAAGATGGTAGCTATCAAAATGGCGGGAGCTGTCAAACTGACAGCGGAACATGTCAGCACATCGTTGGGATATAAATTCGGTGGTAAAGGCTCTTCTCCGCCTTTACAGTACTCGTTTCTCGACTGTGGAAACAAAAAAAAAAAAAGAATATTACTAACATATAGCGATAATTTTAAATAATTTCAATAGTGGTTTTTGTGAACATGATATTTTATTCAGATATGTTACTGTGGTTGTAATGGCAACCATGTCATTTGGTTTTATTATCTTTTATAAAGGTTATTTTCTATTTTGTGAATGTGAGAACGTTGTAGGCCTTGTAGACTGTAGATTTGTTGTCAATTTTCTATTTAGTTAAATACCTGGTACTTGTTGAAAGGCCTACACTGTCCTCCCATACCTATTATCACTGTTATTTGATAATATTGTGAAGCCAATTATTTTTAAAAGAATAACCGTGGACTTTCTTGCCGGCTCTTCTCCATAGGGAACAGCAATTGGAACCGTGCACCTATACTCCATTAACGGCTAAATAACGACGGTTATTGTGTAATATTGTTAAAATTACTGCACTTTAGAGTTATTTTTTTAATGAAAATGGTAAATAGATTACAGTGCTTTGTATTTATCGTGAAATAACGGAGTTTATTAAACGTTTACATCGAAATAACGAAAGGGTGAGAACAGTTATTTGTCTAATTTTATAATAAATGGAGTATAGCTTCTGACGTTTCATAAGTCCCCATGTAGGTTTATGTGAAATAAAATATTTTGATTTTGAATAACTAAAATGTGTTGTATCGGGACATAAAAGCTATCATAGGTAGATCACAGGCCATAAAAGGGGGACCACACACCACTGGGCATCAAAACTTGGACAAAATTACAATAAAATTGAAACCTGTCTAATAATATGGTTTTGGCATAATCATCATCAACTCATAGCAGTCTACTGCTGGACATAGGCCTCTCCAATTGCACGCCATTCAGCTCGATTCTCGGCAACTCTCATCCAGCTGCTACCAGCCACCCTGCGAAGATCGTCGCTCCACCTAGCTTGAGGACGTCCTACCTTACGTTTGCCAATTCGCGGTCTCCACTCAAGAACACATCTACCCCAACGGTCATCGATTCTACGGCTAATATGGCCGGCCTATTGCCACTTCAGCTTGCTTATTCTGTGAGCTATGTCGACAACTTTGATCTCTGCCGGAACTCGTTCCGGATTCAATCCTTTAGAGAAACTCCAAGCATTGCCCGTTCCATAGCTCGCTGAGCGAGCTTGAGTTTTTGGACCAGCCGTAATGTGAGTGTCCACGTTTTGGCTTCGTAAGTCATAACAGACAAGGACGCACTGATTGAAGATTTGGTCTTTAGGCTCTGTGAAATACGCGACGAGAAGACTCGGCGAAGCTAGACGACAAGAGCTTTGCCATAACAAAGCTGAAGATTTGAAGTCACCAGGCCAGATGGGCTTACGAATCGCAGATACGCTTAATAAGAATTACTTACCGCAAATTCTTCTCCACAAAGTTCTCTGCAAGGAGGGCAGACTACCCCTCCTTTGTGGAGCCATCCTCGTTTGATTATCCTTATCTGCAACACTTGACTCGCGTGAAAGCAAGTGTAGGAATAATTACCGACCTATAACAGATAAGAATTAACGTTAAAAAGAATCTCAGGCCAAAATAAAAGGTAGAGGGGAGAAGATTGCTTCTCCCCTCTCCCTTTTATTTTGGCCTAGTATTGACTACGCTTGCCGTGGTAGATCTGTGGATGGGTGACTTTCCAAGTGGGTGATGTTAAGGTTGATGATTTTTATGATTATAATAATAATGCGTTTAGGATACTGGTGGGGCTGCCCCGTTTTTGTCGTGCGTCAGGGATGTTCGCAGATGCGCATGTAGATTGCTTTTACGCAACAATGCGTAAAAGATGCGCTTCCCTGGTGCGCAAGGTGTGCAGCTCCAACAGTGACTTAAGATGAAACTAGTCGATACTTTGTCCATACAAATTTCGGGGGGGTATTACTCCACTGTTTGACATTGTACATCCAAAGTTAAACATGATATCGTTTTGTCTTATTAGTAATTTTGTCTGTACGGAAGCAGAATATTAAAATGAAAAGCCATTAAAAAGTTATGAGCCAACAATGATTCGTTTTTCCTGCTAATTTTTACGCAACTTTGGGCGTAAATAAGTAATAAAAGAAGTGTAAAATCTCCAAAACAAAGTCCGCTCCGACAAAGCTCAATTATCGAAGATTTCAATAAATTTTATTTGTAATTGATTTATCCAGTAGTTTTTTCATAAAACTCAACCTTCCAAAGGACTTTTCGTAATTTTTTACGCGCGCGTTTTACTATGAATTATCGTGCATTTCACTCAACACACGATGACGGACACGATGCTAGGTGAGACAGCGTGTTTTTTTGGCCACGCCCACCAGTGATTTCGAGCCCGCGACTAGTTGGCTCTTAAGCATGGTTTCGAGTCGCTTGGACTGTGTATACGTGGGTCACTGTTGTGCCGTCTCTCATGGGATGTCACAACGGTGACCAAACGTATTTCTTGTTAACCATATTGTTTTTGTTTAGTGTCTGTGCTTACTGACATAGTCGTAAGTTTTACCAACATTCTCGTTGAATCATGGTTACCCCAATAAAGATTTTTTTTCTATTCTATAAGGGCAGGAGAATGATGATGAGCTGGTTCCGCTTAGACTGGAAGCCGACCCCAACATATTTGCAAAAAGCTAGGTAGATCTTAAGCCAAAGGGGGAGGCAGAAGCATGTACTAACAGCAAATCAGTGTCAGGAAAATTTTGTTTATATTTACCACGATGTGTAGTCGACCGCTTTCACATTTGTATTTATAGCAACCGGAACCCCAGTGTTGCCATTCTCTTATCTGAAAAAAAAAAAGCGAAGTCAGCACCTAGAAAAACTAAAAAATTTTTGCTACGTCGGTAACAGAATAGAATACAATAGAATATTTTTATTTCAGACAACTTAAAGTCCATATGGTTAGTAACAATTTTACTTAACATCACAGACACACAAACACACAGTTCCAGCTGAAACCCAGCGCTGGGGCTCCGTCTCGCATAGGGTCGCAACATTATGCTGAGCGATGGCCGTTTTGCGTGCATGTGATGCATATTTTCACTCTAACTAGATTTTTTTTTTCCCGCAAATAAACGTAATTTCTTTCTTTTTATTTTCTTTAGTTACTCAAACGGACGTCGTAGCTTCTCCGAGACAAAATGTATGTCTCGGAGAAGCTACAACGTTCGTTTGAGTTTCAATCGTCAGTTCTCGTCTAGATCTATAGATTGCGTTTATAAAACATAGAGTGTGAAATAGTTTTAGTGAAAATATGATAAATAAATAATGCAATTTTGGCATATACTCGTCAAAACGCTAGATCAAAATATAGAAATCGTACATGGTTGGATAGGGCTTCTCAAGAGCAACCCAGTGATACCCATAAACACCATATGACGTACTGAAGCAGTGCCGGGAATGTAAAAGAATGAAGGCATCCGATCGGATCAGCGACGGCGCCAGTACATCTTGGACGAAAATATTACCTGCTACCAGTGTCGGATTAAGCAAGCGCGGGGCCCGTAGCAAATTCTATTGAGGGGCCCTTGATCTGCTTTGGGTTCTCAAGTATAAAGTGTATAGTGGTAAAAAAAAAATCAAGACACGTTTATTTGCCATCTATAGGTTACAGTTTTGTTGGTTTTTAATAGTACAGTAGATTACTATAGGCCCTGTTGGGCTCTGACAAGTACGAGTACAAAAAGCCAGAGATGAAATTGCCCCGACAATTTATTTTAAACTTTGGAATTTTATATCTGGTCTGACAAGCACTTTACCAGTTAAAGTTGGACATACCTAAATTTACAGTTTTTCTTCCATCACGGCATCATTATTATCAATACTTATCCATACTAATATTATAAATATGAATGTATGTTACGTTTTCACGCCTAAACCGCTGAACCGATCGTCATGAAATTGGGCAGAGACATAGCCTGGGATATAGAGAACGACATAGGCTACTTTTTTACGTGATAACCGACATCCACGCGGGCGGAGCCGCGGGCAAAAGCTAGTAATATATATATATATATATATATAATATTTTGAGTTTAGTATTAAGAGTTTGTTTGTTTGTTTGTTTGAACGCGCTAATCTCAGGAACTATTGGTTGGAATTGAAAAATTATTTTTGTGTTGGATAGTCCATTTATCGAGAAATATTATAGGCTATATAACATCACGCTATAATCCTTAGGAGCCAAGCGAAAAGAACAAAAGTCAGAAAGAACGCTAAGCGATAACGAAGTTATAGCGCGGGCGAGCGACGGGATGCGACGCGATGGGTGGGCCGAAATTTCACGCGGAGGAAGTCGCGGGCAGAAGCTAGTTGTTTAGATAAAACAAAACAATCTCCGGGTTTGGATACGCGGGTCCCCCTTTTGCGCGGGGCCCGTAGCATTTGCTACTCTTACTAAGTAGTTAATCCGGCACTGTCCACTACGTACTAAATACTTTATTTCATTCCATAATGTGTACATATACCAGGGCCTCAAGTCTGCTATTACAATAGTGTCAGAATGGTCTCTTCATTGCGAGTTTTTGACAGATTTGCCATACAAAAACTGTCAAATACTCACAATGGCGAGACCATTCTGACACTATTGTAATAGCAGACTTGAGGCCCAGTTGGTATGTTTAAACATCAAATCAATTATGGACCCTGTCGGGCACAGAAAAGTTAATTTTTAATAACACGTATTAACCCATTTTTTTTTTTTATGTCACCTGTGTTTCTAGGACACCATAGCATAAGAAATATTATGGGACGGAAATAACTAAGAATAAATACCTGTCTACAAGATTTCTGCTCCCAAACTCTGTCGCTGTGGTCAAAACATTTTGAGTGAGCACCATAATTCTCTAAAGCGAAGTTCACATCCGTTTCTGTAAAAAAAAAACATTACTTAAATTAATAAAAAAAATAAAAATAAAAATGTCTTTGTCATGATGGCCAAGTACCTAATTAAAGCCTTGCCTTTCATACACGTGGTTGTGGGTTCAAATCCGGGAAAGTACTAACACCTGACTCGAACAAAAAATTGCACTTTAAAGCCAGAAACCCTAGTAGCATTTTCCGTTGGCATTTAGTTGGGCCAACTTCAGAGGTATGTGGCCCAACCAAACGCCAACAAAAAATGCTACTAGGGAAGTGCTTACATTTCCGTCATTATATATTCTGGAAATCGCCATGTTTGTAAAGACCAATAAAAACCTATTTCCCACGATATCAGAAACTAGAAAACGACCTATCAGAAATCAGTACAAAAATCTATTACAAATTGAGTCCTGCAACACAGCGTTATTTAGAAAAATGTTACTATTCGATTAATGATTTTTTAATGGACAAAACTTTGCAATCAGCAATGTGTATAATAAATATAATTAATATTATTTTGAACATATTGACCTAAAATACATTTATTTTTAATTTTATTCAAAGTAACATTTTAATTTGACATTTTTAATATTAATTAATGTATAGGTAATTGTAATAATTCTAAGTGTGACATTTTAATTTGTAATTTTATTTTTAGTTAGCTTCTTAACATTTTTTTTAATAAATTTAGCGTGCCTATATTATTATATATATTTTTTTTTTTTAAACGTTGCCCCACACTAGGAATTTCTCCTGTATCGTGGGTGCGTTTACAAACATTTAAACTCACATACACAAACAGCCAGACCCGGAACAACTAATTGTAGGTCATACAAATATTTGTTCCGTGCGGGAATCGCCAGGCAGAATGTACATGGCTCACTCCTACCTACTCCACCTGTATTTTAATGTAACCTACATTCGTTGCAAATAAATTTTGATTTGATTTGATTTGATTTGAAGCCCAATAATACGCAAACGGATACCTGAATTGAAAAATGGCTTTCACAGAGCCGAAATATTTTTGAACGGCCTAACTAACGAAAACCCGTTCAAAAATATTCACCACTCCATCGGAAAGATGAGAAAAAAAAAAATGTCATCCCCACTTTACTTGTAAGGGAGGTACACTACAACTGTTTTTTTTTTTGTCGGCGTGATTAATATACTTACCCATGCCAAATAAGCTTTCTAGTCATCGGTATACACAATCAGCTGACCCCCCCTTGCATAAATGGTTGAGAGTTTTTTGAATACGGATCGATAGAATTTTATAATTCTTAATTTAATTTACCCACGATACAGGAGAAATTCCTAGTGTGGGGCAACGTTTAAAAAAAAAAAATATATATATATATATATATATTTATAATAATAATATATTTTTTTTTATCTAAAAATCGACGTGGGCATGCACCGAGATGTGGTCTCAGTGGACAAGGGCCTCACCCCGCTCTCCTTGGCTAACGAGAACTGGCGCAAACCTATAGTATTAGATACTAATCGCAGGGAAGTATGGCAGAGCAAAGAGCTTCACGGGCGCTTTTACCGGGCCCTACACGGGCCCGATGTAGACCTCTTAACGTCCGTATCCTGGTTGCGATTCGCTTGATCTATTTGGAGAAGCCGAAGGTTTTGTCTTTGCGATTATGGAAGAAGTTATGATGACGAACAACTACCGGAAATATATTATATTGTGAAGGACGGCACGGTTGACATCTGTCGGGCATGCCACCGTCCGGGGGAATCAATCCGACACATTATTTCTGGTTGTTCTCGTCTGGCTAACGGAGACTATTTGCATAGGCATAACCTTGTAGCCAGGATTATCCATCAGCAACTTGCTCTGAAATACAGTCTTGTGGAATCGGAAGTACCGTACTATAGATATGTGCCCGACCCAGTTCTTGAAAATGGCCATATCACGTTGTATTGGGATAGATCTATCATCACTGACAGGACTATTGTTGCCAATAAGCCAGACATAGTGGTGATAGATCGATTAGAGCGTCGCACAATGATTATTGATATCGCGGTCCCACATGACGAGAACCTAGTGAAAGCTGAAAAAGATAAGCAGATTAAGTATCTTGATCTGGCTCACGAGGTTGTCGACATGTGGGATGTGGATACAGCAATCATTGTGCCGATAGTCGTGACGGCCAATGGCATAATAGCCAAGAGCCTCGACCATCATCTGAAGAGGCTCTCGTTAGGTGGCTGGATCAAGGGCTTGATACAGAAAGTGGTACTTCTGGACACGGCGCGTATCGTAAGGAGGTTCCTCTCTCAGGAGCCCTGACCGTCGGTAGCTTGGACCCTGTTCCCGATACCGGTGGGCTACTATTTTTTATATTTTTAAATGTTTTTATTTTTGTATGTTTTATAGAAATATTTAAAAATGTAAATTATATGTATAAAAATGAAATAAAGGAAATAATAATTTAAATACCTATACGAAATCTACCCAAAACTAAAAAAAATAATTAAAATCGTACGATTTGTTAGCTATAAAATCTCAACCATTTATGCAAGGGGGGGTCAGCTAATTGTGTATAATGACTGTACTAAGAGTCTCTGATCTAAGCCGCGGACAGACAAGCGGACAAGGCGAAACTACAAGGCAACGGTCAGCAACCAGGCGAACCGCGAAAGGTCGAACCTCGGACCGCCAAATATTGTAATGTATTGTATACCAAGTATAAATTAATACGTAGATAAGGTATACTATACCTTTATTAAGTGAAATAATATTTTTAAGCCACACAGAAATCAATCATCATGGGTGTTGTTTTCATTTTTATTTTGTTTCTATTTGTTGTACACACAGCGTCATTATGTCCTAACCCCTCAAGTTTTAAAATGTTACACTGCTACATTTTACATTTGAAAGACACATGTTGTGCCCAGGATTTGAACCTCCAATACTATGCACGGCAAGCGGTCTTGAAACCTCCGGACTACTTAAACGTTGTATAAGTCTTCGTAAATGTTCAGCTTATTGTTGCTTGTCATTATATTCATTAATAGAAGTATCAACTTTTTATTGAATAAAAACAATATTTAAAACAGAAAATACTTATTTATTCACTAAAACAATACATTAATTGTAATAACATGTTTTTGCAAAATACAAAAACCAAGTTACAAGTATCACGGATTTGAACGCACATGTCTTTTGGGGGGGTAAGGACTTAATGGAGCTTTGTGTACCCACTCTGGACGCTTTTATCGCGTAAGTTTTTATTATTTTTATTTTTACATCTTTCTCAGATTTATTTCAACATTATAGATGTAACGAATACTTTTGTAACAATTTAATTTAAAAGAGTGTCCATGGAGTTTCTTGCCCGTTCTTCTCCATAGGTACCTACTACGCTTTGGAATGGGCATGTAGCTTCATTTTTCTTACTGACAGACTCCTTGACAATTTAAAGGTGCCTGTAATTGGTTTATTTGAAATAAATGCTTTGAGTTTAAGTTGAGTTTGATGGTTTTCGAGGGTGCTAAAGCCGATAGTGAGGTCAAAATGTAAATCCAAGATGGCGGCTGTGATTTTTTTATTATTATGAGTTGTTTTTTTTTTTTCTGGACCTCGTTAAAATTTGCCACAGTATCCGGATCCCACCTAAAACTACTTGCTGACACCTGATATAAGATTTCCTTTTTGACTATGGAACCCTAAATTTTTAGAGTAAGTAGAGAGAGATATTTATCCTGTAACAAAAATGCTTACTTGGTGTGTTTTCTTCATAGGAACAGCGGCTGCCCCTGACTAGAACACTCTTGTGTCTCCACGTGAACTCCTGGAGGTACGGACAGTAGTCTGCAAGGGACACTGAGCCCCCATAGTGAGCTTCTTCACCGGGTGCCACGTTTGGTAGGGTGTCGAAATGCTGAAAAGAAATTGTTTGTTGAAAACACCAAAATCTGTTTTCGTAATAAAAGTTCTGCTGAGTGACACCCTTTCCTGACATCAAGCAATGGACTAAATTGTCAATCTTTTATTGCTTGAATAAGAGGCTTTTCGCTACTTCAATGTATGTATTTTATAATTTTATTTTTTATTAAGTGCGTTTTGTTTGTGCAGAATAAACAATTTTTCTTTTCTTTTTTTTTCTTTATGGCGTTTTGATCTCGAGCCGAATGAAGTAAGCTCACGAAGTCGCGAGTGGTAGGTATTTAAACATAGTAATTATTTTAATCATTTCATCAAGACAATCTTACTAACTTTTCATTTAAATAAAAAATAAAACCTGACATTAGGGACTGCCAAACTGTTGCAGCCTTTAAAAAAGAGTAAAGGATCACTACCTTTCCGCTTCGTCATAGTTGCATATTATTATGTATTTATTATTTTCCACTACATTGTAGTATACATATTTGAGTGATATTTATTTTGGAAGTATGTATGTAAGTATATTCTCTTATTTTATGTTTATTAGTATTTATATTAGGGTATAGCTATTTTGATTTTATGTATTTTTTTTTTTTTTTCTCTTCTACACTCACACACGTTGTCTACATCTCTATATCTACTTTCCTATCGCAGCAGGTATGCTGGAAGAGATTTCATTAGAAATAAGCATCACCTTTGTACGTATTTTTCTGTTCCTTTCTTCTTGTCTGTTTATATGTGTGTATATATATAAATAAAAAATAAAACGTTTGTTTTGTAGCTATGAGATTGATTAAATATTACGAAAAGGGGTCACTTTCAGTGTAGAATTTAGTGCATGCGTGGTTTAGCACTAACTTCTGGGTTGGTTTTTGTTGTTTAGTTGATCTGGTTGATTTGGTGTAATACTAGACTGGATATGGTTTGGTTATTGATTCAATACAACTGGTTTAATAATACGAAATAAATAAATGGTTTAAATGCTATATCTATAATATAAAAATGAATCGCAAAATGTGTTGGTAAGCGCATAACTCAACAACGCCTGGATCAATTTTACCATTTTTTTTTTTTAATGTTCGTTAAAGTCCAATGATGGTTTTTACGGCGAGAAAAATTAGGGTAGGGTAGAGTAGGGTAGGGTAGGTAGGTAGGTAGGTAGGTAGGGTAGTGTAGTGTAGTGTAGTGTAGGGTAGGGTAGGTAGGTAGGTAGGATAGTGAAGGGTAGGGTAGGTAGGTATGTAGGTAGGGTAGGGTAGGGTAGGGTAGGGTAGGATAAGGTAGGTAGGTAAGTAAGGTAGTGTAGTGTAGGGTAGGGTAGGGTAGGGTAGGTAGGGTAGGTAAGTAGGTAGGTAGGGTAGGGTAGGGTAGGGTAGGGTAAGGTAGGTAGGTAAGTAGATAGGTAGGTAGGTAGGTAGGTAGGTAGGTAGGTAGGTAGGTAGGTAGGTAGGTAAGGTAGGTAGGGTAGGGTAGGGTAGAGTAGTGGAGTTTATACTATAGCTTTTGACAGAACGAAGTCTGTTGGGTCAGCTAGTTGAATATAAAGTTATAATTATAGAATGGTAAATCTAAACTATTATTTAGTAGCACTAAGATGGTTTGATTCGGTTTGGTTTGAGTTACGCGATTGGTAGTCGAATACGTACTAAATGGTAATTGTTGTGATACGTGCATTTATGGAAATGCACGCAGGCAAAAGTGCTGCGCTGTTCGGTTGTAAGTATTGTACCGAACATTCAGATTTTTTTCTATCCAGCAAAGTTAATCTAATCGTGTAAAGGCGATTGTATGTATGTCCGCCAGATCTTTAAATAAGATATATAATAGGTTGGGGAAAAAGTTTCTTCGCATTTTTTAAGAAAATTCAAAACATTTTTTTATATAGTTTATTTACATTTAACTATAGTATGTAGGTACCATTTTGTTCGATAACTTTTTGCCATCTTGTAGGTAGGGACATGATCCCATCGCTATAGAAATTTTGGGACTTCTGATCAAAATACCGCGACAAGTGGTTTTGGCAGTCCTCTCGTGATGTTAACCTGACACTGCCTAAAGAATTCTGAAGAGACCGAAACAGGTGGAAATCTGAAGGTGCAAGATCAGGACTATACGGCGGATGCATAAACACCTCCCAGGCAAACTCTCTTAGTTTTTGTTGAGTGGCTAAATATGTGTGAGGTCTAGCGTTATCATGATGAAAAACCACACCCCTTCTGTTGATTAATTCCGGCCGCTTTCTCTCAACTTCTTGCTTTAATCTCATCAGTTGTTCGCAGTAGAGTTCAGAATCGATGGTCCTGCCTGGTGGTAACAGCTCATAATGAATAATGCCCTTCCAATCCCACCACACACACAGCATCATCTTGTTGCGAGTTAACCCGGGTTTCGCCACAGTCTGTGAAGCCTGACCGGCCTTTGACCACGACCTTTTTCGCACGTTCTTGTCGTACGTGATCCACTTTTCATCACCAGTTATCAGCTTCTTTAAAAATGGTTCGGTTTCATTACGTCGTAATAAAGAATCACAAATGAGTACACGGTTCATTAGGTTTCTTTCAGTGAGGTACCCAAATATCGAGCTTTTTTGTGTACACAGTTTTTTTCAAATGTGCCAAAACTGTTTTGTGGTCAATTCGCAGTTCTTCAGCTACGTCGTAACTACTGATATGCCGATCTTGCTCCACTTTTTCAAAAATGGCATCCATTTTATCCGTAATAGGGCGACCAGAGCGACGTGCATCTTTGACATCAAAATTTCCAGATTGAAAACGCTTAAACCAAATTTGTGCTACTCTCACAGACACTGCACTAGGTCCATAAACATCGCAAATTTTTTTCGCGGCTTGCCTTGCATTTTTACCTTTTTTGTAGTAAAATTTTAAAATGTATCGAATTTCTTCATTAGACTCACTCATCTTGACAGTACGAAAAACAAATGAAAACCACACATTTTCCTAATTTGAATTTGGAATTATGTTCTTTAAAATTTAAACTTTCAATGATACCAAAACCAGCCAGATACAAATAGTATAGCCAAAGAGATTTTATTACAAGTTCATACATACTATAATGCGAAAAGACTTTTTCCCCAACCTAATATATATATATTTTTTTCAGAATTCTATAGCACTGTTTTATATGTATCCCATGGATTCAAAAAACTAGTAAGCGAGGTGTCTGTCGGATCATACCGCTTTAAGTTGATGATTCATAACCTACAAAGAAGATAGAAAATAATATTTGTGAATACGAATTAATGACTTATGTATGAAGTTTTTTTTTGTTGTTGAACAGTAATTATAACCCCGGTGAGGGGGGGAGGGGTGGTCTATAACTCAACGGATACAGGAAATTAAATCAACACTCAGGCGCCATCTCCACGGGCGAGAAAATCGCGGCGATAGTCTCGCCGTGCCATCAAATTCAATAGAAGCTCTATGAATCAATCTCCACACGGCGTTATAATCGCGGCGATTATTTGAAGGCCCAGCGTGAATATCGCCGCGATTCTCTCGCCCGTGGAGATGGCGCCTTGGTATATAAGTTAATTTTAAATTAAAAAACTCAAACTGTTTTCGTATTATTGATCGTGTGTATTTTCGCTTGTAATATTTACAAGAATGCTACTATTGCGCATGCTCTCTAGAAATTCTGGCCCGGAGCATTCCTGATTACATTTGCATACCGTTTTTTTTTTTTTTTTTATTGAAGCTCTTTTACTGATAAGCAGAGCCTTAAAATAAAAAGAAAAGAAAGAAAATACGTTCATTTGCGGTAAACATGACGCAAATAAAGAACACAAAAAAGAAGTGCCGTCAGTTGGGACTGGTCATCTCTTAGCTGCCACGGCTTATTTTAATTTTTGAATTGTTTCTATTACGGACGCTTCTAACGTGCACGTCTTTCTACATTGTTCTCACATGTATAACTTCAACATGAATGATGTAACCCATATTTTTGTAACAATATTTTGTTTTAAAAAGAGTGTCCATGGAGTTTCTTGTCCGTTCTTCTCCATAGGAACCTACTACGCTTTGGAATGGGCAACTAGCTTCATCTTTCTGACTGACCGACCCCTTGACAATTCAAAAGTGCCTGTAAAAGGTTTATTTGAAATAAATGCTTTGAGTTTGAGTTTGAACAGGTTGGGGGAAAATAATGCGTCACATCCACGCAAAACGGCCATCGCTAATGCTGCGACCCTATGCGAGACAGAGCCCCAGCGCTGGTTTTCAGCGACAGCCGGCGTTGACGTGATGACGTCAACCGGTGTAGTATACAATGAGAAATAAATAAGAAACATAAAATAAATACATAATAATAAAACTTCATTCTAAATGATTATTATAATAGTACATTATGATACATGTGTGCTATGATGATCAGGAAGCCGAGAGTGTAATGATCAATGCACACGTGTTTCATACGACGTTTTTCAACACACTTGCGAGGAAAAAAACAGACTTGTATTGTTAAACTTTATGGAAAATGGCGCTGGTTTTGTTTTTCCGCGCGCCGCGCTAGCGATGCGCGCGCAGGTGTAAATAAAGGCAAAGCCGCTAATTATAAAAAAGAAGAGAAAAAACAAAGAGCTATTTATAAAAAAAAACACATAATAATGTTTAGACTGATCATAGTGTTGTCGTATGTCAAATTTTAGTTTAGTTAGTATGGAATTAGAAAGTACTATTGGCATAGAGAAAAACATACATTTGTTCAGTGAGAATCCGCAATAATAGAACACCAGTCAGGGTCTTTTTCGTTTGGTTCCGGGAAGGACCACAGACAATTTAAGGTAAATTTTTAGTTCATTTTGGGACCAAGGACAATTCAGAGTAGGTATTAATAAAAAAGTGAAATATGGCATTATGGCTCCAGCATTATGGAAGTCTCTTTGATGAGATTAAAAAAAGCGCAATTATCCGACTAGTAAATAGTTACCTGTGGCGTTACACCACTAGCGCGGTAACGTAAAGTAAAAAGCACGCGTTTTTAATACACTGCATTATGGACCTAAAAGAGGTTCCTTAAGGGCCACTTTACCAGCAAGTGTGTTGAAAAAATATTATTTAAAATGGCAACATTCGGTTCTGTCAGGTGTCAAGTAATATGTGCGCGCAGGTGTCAGAAAACTACCTGTTTGACGTTTTGACATACTGGTTACTTAATAATTACTACCAGCTTATGTGTTTCCAAACTCACCTGATAAGCCCTCGGCAGTATAGTGTCATGGCGTACAAGATTGCACAGCACCACAGCATTGCGTCGCGGTGAGCACTCCGTTCTTAAAGGATTGCCTTTAATTCTCTCACAGAAGGGAGCTGGATTCTTTCGTCTGTAGAAAAATATATATTTAAGTTTAAAGCTATGTGTATATTTTTAGTTTTCCATAAATGACTTTTGACTGTATGGTGTAACAAACATAGTTTTTTCAAAACTATTATGAAATAGGTCTTTAAAACGATTTTTCTGACAATCGAGTTATTGATGATTATTAAACTCAATAAAATTTATTCACACTCCATTTCGCAAAAATCGTTTTTTGTAATTAGACTGGTGTAAATGGTGCTGATCCATGCGTCATGTTCGTGAACGGGCGCCGTCAGTTGGGACTGGTCATCTCTTAGCTGCCACGGCTTATTTTAATTTTTGAATTGTTTCTATTACGGACGCTTCTAACGTGCACGTCTTTCTACATTGTTCTCACATGTATAACTTCAACATGAATGATGTAACCCATATTTTGTAACAATATTTTGTTTTAAAACAGTGTCCGTGGAGTTTCTTGCCCATTCTTCTCCATAGGAACCTACTACGCTTTGGAATGGGCAACTAGCTTCATCTTTCTGACTGACCGACCCCTTGACAATTCAAAAGTACCTGTATTTGGTTTATTTGAAATAAATGCTTTGAGTTTGACAAACAAAATCGACAAAATCGCTTTTTCCTTGAAATAGAGTTTCTCTCTTTTTTTAAGTTTTCTCAATTCTGCACTAAGAAGTGACAAACTCATTTCCGAGCAAATATCTCTATAGCAGTACTAAATTGACCCTCTAACCTTAGACTTAGTAACATAATCCACTATAAATGTCATGGGTAACATTCAAATTCCTGTACAACGGAATCAACCAATCACAGCGCTTGCTTTTGCACCAAGTGACCTCATGACTAGTATGGCGGACCAATGGTGACTTGTGATATTGTGTTGTGCAGCAAGGACTGCGAATAAATTTTATCGAGTTTGACAGTATCTGGACAACTGCCAGACAAATAGAAAAATTAGACAGTATTTTTTTAATTAAATAATCTGCCAGATAAGTTAATTGAAACTTATCCATACTCCATTTATTATAACATTAGACAAATAACTGTTCTCACCCTTTCGTTATTTCGATGTAAACGTTTAATAAACTCCGTTATTTCACGATAAATACAAAGCACTGTAATCTATTTACCATTTACATTAAAAAAATTACTTTATAGTGCAGTAATTTCAACAATATTACACAATAACTGTCGTTATTTAGCCGTTATTTGTCTAATGCAAAATGGTAAATGGAGTATTAGTAGTCGTAAAATGGGTCACAAATAACAAATACTCACACTTTGAAAGTTGTCTCGTTAGTAAAGCTTGTAAAATGATTAGAATATGTTAGTTTATGGAAAATAATAGAATACAGATAATCACAATTTTCAAATGAGACAAATATCGCATCCCCAGTACGACAAAAGCGTAGGAAGAATATACTAACTTTGCAGGAGAGCAAAAAAACTGTTTGGTCTGGTATATCTATTTAGCATTTGATAAAAAAATCAAGCTTTTTTTCAACAATATTTCAGATACCTCAAATTGTCGTGTATAAAGAATCCATACTAATATTATAAATGTGAAAGTAACTGTCTGTCTGTCTATCTGTCTGTCTGTCTGTCTGTATGTTACATTTTCACGCTTAAACCGCTGAACCGATCGTCATGAAATTTAGCAGAGATATAGCCTGGGATATGGAGAAGGACATAGGCTACTTTTTTACGCGATAACCGACATCCACGCGGGCGGAGCCGCGGGAAAAAGCTAGTAATTAATATTTTACGTTTTACACACGTTTATGGACCTTTTTACCTGAAAAAATGTAAATCTTATGTGACGCGACAAATGTCTTTTTTGGTTTAATGGCTTAATTTTTCGTCAGATCTTAACGGACAAATTAAGCATTGTGTATCTTTACGTGCGCTATACGAAACTGCAATAAAAAAAAAGTGACGTATTCTTACTTACGCCTTTATTGCACTGCGGGTGCGATATGTACATTTACGAGTATACAACACAAGGCGTGTGCCTTGACACCCACCATCACTCACTTGCATCACTTAAAACATGAATATTATCGTTTGGGAGTGTTCCCAAACGATAATATTCATGTTTTAAGTCATGAAATTATGAAAATATACAATAATTATTGTAAAAACAAAGATTTCTTAACACAAACGTATACTAATAAACAAATAATGTGTATTAATAAAATTATAATCACTAAAATCATCAATACAACTCTTTAAGATACATATAGGGGTCAACTAGCGCCAAAAAAAGATATTATCTCGTGACTGAGAAGGAATTATGAAAAACGGCTCAACAAATACCTACCTCGGTAAGTGTGTCTAGAATTTTCTAATACTTTTTATAATCTATTACTGAACCACCAAAAAAATTTGCGCACTTTAAAAAAAACTTATCCTGTATTTTGAACATTGTGTTAAGAAATACTTAGTTTCTAAAGTAACACTTACTCCAAACTCGAATTATCCGAGATATAGCTTGTAAAAAAATTCAAAGTACAATAATATTATTAACATGAATAACTAAATTAGCAGATTTACAAGCGAACTCAACTTTGGTTTGCTAAGGCCTGAAACTGCGTTAGGCGGGCGCCTGCGACACCCGTTACATGTCTAAGCGCGTGGAAACGTGGGTGGACTCCGTGGGAACGCGACGGCATAGTCGCTCGCGGGTACCCAAGCCATCGCCATTAATTACCCGTAGTTCAATTTAAACGGTGTGCATGTACAGTGTATCGTGTTGATGGAGAACTTAATATTTTATCACTAGAGATCGGATATTCATGTGCATATTCACCTAAAGTTGAGATGTTGGCTAATATGGAATGCGCTTTTGTATCGAAAAAATCCCGCAGTTCCGGGATCGATAAATTTAGGTGTCTGATTATAGAATCGGATGTATATTTACATACAGTTTTCAAATGTTGGCTTATATGCAATGCGCTTTTGTAAATTTTCCGGAATAGAATCGGATGCATATCTACCTACCTAAGTAGCCGAGGTAATATTTACGCCCAATCAGGATATGGATATAGCACTTAATTTAATAAAAATAATTATTTTAGTTTATGTTTTTTGTTTGTTTTATCTAACACACACCACCCCTCCTCTTACACCCTACAAACACATATTTGCGTCGGTGGTTAAACATAAAATTTTAAATTAATACATTTTATTTTATTTATTTTTCAAATAAATATTTTTTTAGAAGTCGCTTACATACTATAGACCCGACTATTTATGCATTCCCGGTGTTCGTGCAATGTCGGTTTTTTTTTTTTTACAAAAATGTGTTTTCAGTTGCCGCTTCCATACTTTCATGCATTTGAATATCCGATCTCTAATTATCACGTAACAAAACGGAGAAAAAAAAAAATCGACAGCCAGTAAGCTGGCGCACTGGCGGGTCCCGCGCGTGCCCCCGCGACGGAGCACTTTTGTATAGGACCGCGCGGGCGTCCGCTTAACAGAGTTCCAAGCCTTAGAGAGCGGTTAACGATCACACAATAACGGCTGTCCAAATACAGAGCGTCTTTTGACACCGAAATCTATACTAATAATAAAACTGAAGAGTTTGTTTTGACGTGAATACGTCTTTAAATTTAATAGAGATGATGACTAAAAAATATTTTTTGTCCGTCATGTAGATTATAAAAAAATATTGGACCCGTATTTTTTCTTTTTTTACGTAATCAAAACATTACGGTGATACATTGAGTTCAAATGTGGCATAACCTCACTTCTCAATAGATTTACCTCACGTAGCTGTGACGTAACGAGCCCCCACTCCCCAAGTTTAATGTGTTTTATCTAAGTCATTTTTTATTAATATGATGAAGCAAAAAATACGTGTCTAATATTTTTTTATTATCTGATTGATGGACTAAACAGTTTTTCTTTTTTTTACCCAGGACACATTCCTATTCTATAGTGGGAGCAATTCAAAAACTAATGATAAGAAAATTGGGGGATATAATTTGGTATTGCAGTTACATATCTATCATCTACATCCTTTAATTACAACACTCGATAGTTAAAATAAATCGTTACTTTGAGTGAGGACTGTGACGCATCGCGCGCGGCGGAGGGAGAAGCGTCGCCATTTTGAGGTCGTTTCGCTGAGTCACATAATTTCCGTTTGGTAATAAATTTTGAAGGCGATTATCTCTGGAACTACCAGTTGGATTTGAAAAAATCTTTTTGTATTTGATAGCCCAATTCTTGAGGAAACCCTTTCCCTTTTATTAAAATAACGCACACACCCATTTTGGAAGTAGCCAGGGTATGTAATCAAATGTAACAATGTACAAATTATCCTTTTTTGTTTATATATTTTCATTTGCTGTGTTGTCTGCGAATAGCTGTCAAATATTTCGTTGTCTTGATAAATCTATACAAATATATTAAATTGAAATGTCTGTTTGTAATGTCTAAATAAAAACTTTTTACTAAATGCAAATTAAAGTCTTTCTTTCTTTACTTATAACAAAAAAAACTTTTTTGTCTGTATGTTTGTTCCGGCTAATCTCCGAAACGGCTGGACCGATTTTGACGGGACTTTCACTGGGAGATAGCTGATGTTATAAGAAAAATAAGCACTCATTATTTCAGTGCACTACAGAGCGAGATTTCATAAATTCATGTAGTAAACTTGATTACTAGCTAAGTCCCGTCAAAATAGGTCCAGCCGCTTCGGAAATTATCCAAAACAAAAAGACACACCGCCAAAAAAAATTTACAGCTCAGATATATTATACAGGTTGGAAAAAAAAGACCGTGGTTGGAGGAAAAGTATCCTTAATATTTATGTAAAATCACCTGCTTGAGCCGGTAATAAAACCGGTGAGATGTAAAAAAAAAACATCCTGTATTTTATGATACGAACCGAAAGAGTCATTCATAAGGATCAATTCCTTTTAAACAACATAGTATCTTGGCCTATTTTGGCATCACAAACAGACACTTCTATTTTATTTATTTGTATAGATATAAATTGATATTTATTGCCCTGAAATATCGAATATAAATTTCCCTGGCTTTTTCCACAACCCATAATACAAAATTTACCTGAACCTTTGCGTATTCAGCCACTGTTTGCAGGAAACCATAGAGAACTTGCAGCCCAGGCCTTTGCCCCAGTCCAGTGGCGTTGCGTGGTCGTAGTTGGCCCTGTACCAGCCAGTGTCTTCCATTAGAGCGAAGGTGATTCGACTGAAGACAGAGTTTTGAGTGTGGGTCCCCGTCATTGCTTCGTTCTGCGATAAATGATAAATAATTTTATTTCTGTAAGGTCATTCAAGTATTACGTAAAGAGGGGGGGGGGGGGTCTTTGCTTTGATTATTTTGGATGACATGGGGGACCGAGGGGTATGGTTGGTGATTACGTCAGCAATATTTATGTTTATACTTTCTCAGATTTTTCTGCAAAATTTAGTTGATTTTGATTTGAACAAAGTTGAAAAGAAAGAAAAATTTTTTGTTCTGCAAAAAGAAAACGCACTTAACAAAAATAAAATTATAAAATGTACATACATTCAGGTAACCAAAAGCCTCTTGTTCAAGCAATAAAAGTTTGACAATTTAGTCCGTTGCTTGATGTCAGTACCAGGGACCAAAGACAATTATTTACATTGTTACTCTGTGTTGCGTCGCTGGCAAGAATGCCAACACACAAACGATCAAAACAATAGCAAAAATGCCGATTACAGAGAATGGAAAATAACTTTTTTTAACAAAAAAAACAACAGTAACAAGAACAATTAAGCCGTGCGTCGCATCTTTGCAAGAACAGGTCGTTGCTCAGCAAAATGCTGTGATTTCGGACGAACCTACCATCAAAGCGCTGATTTTCAGATGGCAAACCCATGTTCAGGGATTTCCCAACATAATTGATATTGGTTACTCGCTCTCACGCGGTGTTTTATGGTTAGAAAGAACCGAAGTAGGGAAATGATTTGTTGTTTACGTATTTTACATGGAGCGACTGCCTATTCGACCTCCACAACCCACTTACAAGGTGACACGATAGCCCTTGGTAAGACTGGTTGTCACTTTCGGGCTTCTAACTACCCGTCATCATTTCAGCCGAAAGACGTCCACTGCTGGACATAGGCCTCCCCCAAGCACCGCCACTTCGACCGGTTCTGTGCTTCCCGTATCCAGCGGATTCCTGCGGCTTACACAAGGTCATCAGTCCACCTTGTGGGAGGCCTTCCAACGATACGTCTTCCGGTACGCGGTCGCCACTCCAGAACCTTTCGGCTCCAACGGCCATCTGTTCTGCGCGCAATGTGCCCTGCCCATTGCCACTTAAGTTTGGAATTCTTCGAGCTATGTCGGTTACCTTGGTTCTCCTGCGAATCTCTTCATTTCTGATTCGATCACGTAGGGAAACTCCAAGCATAGCCCTCTCCATTGCCCTTTGGGTGACTTTTAGCCTTCTAATAAGGCCTATTGTGAGTGACCACGTTTCAGTGCCATAGGTCATCAATGGCAACACGCACTGGTCAAAGACTTTCTGCCTACCCGTATAGACTGTCAAAGATCCACGAATGACAGCTGGGACCAACGGCTTAATATGCTTTCCGAGGCACGGAGGGATCTTGGTATGTAAATATGGTCAATTGGTCACCCAATCACGGCCCGACCGCAGAACTTACCTCAAAAACCCTCTTCTCCCAATGAGTGAGCGCTGTTCCATCGCCGCCCTGATCTTCTAATTCGGCACCTTCCAACTCCGAGCAGTTGAAGTGTTCTCGCACCTAAAAAAACATAAAAGTATAGTATAGTTAGTTTCTGCAATTAACTGACCCACCTTGCATAAATGGTTGAGATTTTTTAGAATACGAATCGATAGAATTTTATATATATATATATATATATTTTTTTTTTTTTTTTACTTAAATATTTATACACATTATATATTACACACATAATAAAACTGATTTACATCCGTAAGACGTCTTCGCAACACAAGGTCCAGTTGAAAACCAGCGTCAGGCACTAGTTGGCTGGCATTTATGCTGAACTGGGCCTATTTGGCGTAGCCGCGAGGCACACATTGCTATTTTAAGTTTATCTGTCTTTTTTGTGCTCTGTGTCAGTATTGTGGGCCTTAAACTCCGTCAAATAAATTTACTTTCTTTCTTTCATAATTCTTAATTTTATTTAAATCATCATCATCATTTCAGCCGATTCCGTGCGAGAATTGAACCCGCGACACGCAGCGCATCAGTCAATCGCTTAACCACTGCGCCAACCGTGCGGTCAAATTTTCTCTCGATTAAGATGTTGGTCCCATAGAGAAAGATGTTCAAGTCTGATAGTACGAGTATGAACCACACTCTTAAAGGAGATTGTTCTGCATCCATACATCGTTCGCTCCAGAACCAACAGCAAAGGAAAATTACTTTGCGTGTTCTAAATTACAATTATATGCCCATGAATACAAAGTTTAATGACGGACAACTTGCAGAAAGATAAATTTTAGTTTAGCCCTGTTAAATTAATCAGCACTTGACGTATTTTGACGTAATTTTAGTCGGCAAGTTTTTAATCACGTCTAAACTTGTATGGAGTTTTGACAAGCGCTGATTAATTTGACAGGACTAAACTAAAATTTATCTTCTGTGCTTTTCTTAATGAAATAGAAAGAAAAAGATGCACTGAACTTAAATTTAGTTTAGTTAGTGAACAAGAGAATCGGCACCACTGTTATTTCTATTGCCTGTATGTGGTTAGTTGAGCTAAGAAGAATCAGAAAAACATTTAAGTACTTACCTAAGTACCTACGAGTATTAGGTATTCAATCTTCTAGTTTTTGTATTAAAATAGGCAGGTAGGTAAATAAGTACTTATTTATTTAACTTCAATGCAAACGACTTTATCCTAATGTTTTATTTTATTTTATTTATCTAAACTTGGGTAGAAAGTCATATTACTTCATTTATGTTAGTCATGATATTGAAAGATTGGACATCACTAATTGTCATAACTAATCTAACTATCAAAGATGGCGGCATATTTTATGTGATGTCGATAGTCGCTCTTTTAATTGTTCATTATGGATCACAGCATGTCCGTTCCATACAGATATTCGCAATTAGTCTAATAAAATATATTTATAATTATTATATAGGTCAGATGTTTGTTGGTCCTGGGGACATTTCCAACGATGTTTTTTGACCACACCTTTCTGATACAACCTGTATTTTGTAAATAAAAAAACATTAATAATCTAACCTCTTTGACAACTCTCGGCGTGACGATCATATGGAAGGTCCTCTCCATATAGCCGCCTCTGATCATCCAGTTCTTCCTTGTGATGTTCTTCACCACGCGGTCTGACCATTTGTGGATCTGTAGTCTGAATAATATTGACATTTGTTTATATTCCATTTGAAATAAAATTAGAAATTTCATTAAACCTTTTTAGGGTTCCGTAGCCAAATGGCAAAAAACGGAACCCTTATGGATTCGTCATGTCTGTCTGTCTGTCAGTCCGTCCGTATGTCACAGCCACTTTTTTCCGAAACTATAAGAACTATACTGTTGAAACTTGGTAAGTAGATGTATTCTGTGAACCGCATTAAGATTTTAACACAAAAATAGTAAAAAAAAACAATACATTTTGGGGGTTCCCCATACTTAAAACTGAAACACATTTTTTTTATCAAACCCATACGTGTGGGGTATCTATGGATAGGTCTTCAAAAATTATATTGAGGTTTCTAATATTATTTTTGACGTGACAACGTCTAATAAATCGATCGCCAGCTGCATGCACGAAAAAGGATGACTCATTGTCTCGTTACGCTCATTGTACGCTTGCGACGCATCAATGTTTTGTTATGACGTTGTCACGTTATATTATCGTTCGTAAACCAACTTTACAGACAACCAATTTTTTTCTAAATTGAAAAGTTTCCGCGAGAGACACTTCCAAAGTAGTAAAATGTGTGTTACTTCTAAAATAAGAGAATGATAAAACTAAAAAAAATATATGATGTACTGTACCATGTAAACTTCCACCGAAAATTGGTTTGAACGAGATTTAGTAAGTAGTTTTTTTTTAATATGTCATAAATCGTAAACCGCAAAAATTCAAAATATCTTTATTGTGGGCATATGTTTGTTACAGGTCTTAACAAAAAAAATCAGTTCCAATATGTCCTGCCTAATTGGCATACAATAATTATGTGTAGGCATTAAGTTTAAAATTATTTTACACGTCAAATTTAGTTATTATAAATGTCAAAATATCAAAATACAGTACAAGAACTGTTATGTTATGTTACTTGCTGCTACGGAACCCTTCATGGGCGAGTCCGACTCGCACTTGGCCGCTTTTTTTGCTTTTAATGCCATCCTTATCTTACTTTCACAAGTATTTAGTAAAAAAATATTTTGACATTAAAAACCGACACTTGAATTTTATTTATTTCTACGTCTATAGATACTTACTCTTCGTCCATAGGTGGATTTCCGGTGTCTGGTCGCCTTTCAGTCAATGGATCACCATTTTCGTCTCTGAAATACAAGAAATAATGCAAATAAGCACTTTGAATCAGGGCTTTAAATACCGGTAAATTTTAATAACGTTACCTGTTATTGACAGAGTTAACGTTATTACCTATTAAAATAACGGAATACGATTTAACGTTTTTTTTTTGCTACATTTTATCGTTAATCTTTATTAACGTTAATTTTCTCGTTATATTAAACGGGTGAGATGTAAGTAGTGGGGCCTGAGGCGCGTAGCGCGGCGGGAGCCAGCCCTCGCGCCTCGTTGATGCCATTACGATCAAAACGTTGCCTGAATCTGCCTGATTCTTACCTACAGAACGGCAACGTAGCTAAATTAACGTTAATTATCGTATTTTTGTTAATGATAATTAACGTTATATTACTGGTAATTTTATCAAGTAACGTCAAATTTTTGTTACATATGTTACATAAATTTCATTGCTACACCTTACTAACGTAAGGTGTAGCAATGAAATTTAACGTTACGTAACGGTTATAATTTTGTTATTTAGTAACGTTAACAACGCAGTAATTTCAACAATATTACACAATAACTGTCGTTATTTAGCCGTTATTTGTCTAATGCAATAGACAAGCAAACCTCATTAAAATGTGTCAAAAAAGTGTAACCACTATTTAAACGCGACGACGCGCGACGTAGCTTTGAAACCACCAAACATTTAAAAGTAATAAGATACTGATTCTTATTCTTATTAAAAAGTTATTATTATTAATATATTTAGGTTCACTTCGGTTGGCGTCACACAGAACACTGAACTGACGTTAGCTACGCATATGGCTGTGGCCATATGTCCAGTGGGAACGCCTTAGCGCGGTAATTACTAATCTAGTGTAACATATATATCGATGCCCGTACGGTTGGTATTACTTAGCCCCTTTGGTTTACTTGTACAGAATTTACATACCTATAAAACGCGAACAAGGACACACTGAAGCCCAGCGCGTGTAACATTTCATGTTTGACAGTTGACAGCACTGACGGGAAATCTCTGTACTTTGTTGACAGTTCGCCCGGACAGAAGTTCGCGTGACCAGCTACAGGCCTGGGAAAGAAAAGAAATCATTTGTCAATACAATAGTACTTTTGAACATATTGATATTTTTGCCATTTGATACACTTGTTGGCACTTTTCTATTTTGTTAAGTACCTGGTAATTGTTGAAAGGCCTACACTGTCCTTCCATACCTATTATCACTGTTATTAGATAATATTGTAAAGCCAATTATTTTTAAAAGAGTAACCGTGGAGTTTCTTGCCGGCTCATCTCCATAGGAAACGACTAATTGGAACCGTGCACCTAGCTTCTGACGTTTCATAAGTAGGTTTATGTGAAATAAAATATTTTGATCTGATTTTATTGATTTTATTGTTACGAATGATAGTTATGAAGTACGAAGCATTGAATTAGCACTAATAGTATTTCGCAACTACATTTCATTTGCTAAATGCTAACAATTAATGCGAATGCTAATTAATCCATCGCTAATCAGCACTAGCACAGTTTTGGATACTGAAGTTCTTTGGTCATGACTCCATAGAACATCTAGTGGTGCAGGGCAGAGTAAAGGGTATGGTCACGCGGGAGGTCACCGATGAGGTGTACCGACCAATCCGCGGTTGGAGGTCCTGTTAACGATGGAGCGAGATCGTCAGGCAAGCTTCAACTACACCTGTGATTGGACACACACGTGGCCATGACCGCTCTGTCAAAAGGAAAGCGAAAAAGAAGAATAATGAAACACAACCAGTAACCAATTACTATGAAGTTTACAATGTTAAGCAACACATTCCAAGGTATAGAACAAGATGGGTGACCTGTCTAACGCGGACTCCTGCTGGCAATGCGACGCGTACGCCACCGTCTGTCCCCGTCGACATCGCTCAGTCTCTACCGCACTCACGTATAGTACGAAGTCTGTATCTTCTACCCCTTGAAAGTCTTCTTCGTCTCCTGTAGCTGGAAAAGAGAAGAGAGAATAGTATTAGATAACATATCATCACGTCTGTATTCCCAGAAGGGTTAGGCAGAGATGTACCTATAGAAAAATAATTGGTTGTCTGTAAAGTTGGTTTACGGACGATAGTTTAACGTGACAACGTCATAACAAAACATTGATGCGGCGCAAGCGTACAATGAGCGTAACGGGACAATACGCGTAACGGGACAATGCGCGTAACGGGACAATGCGCGTAACGGGACAATGCGCGTAACGGGACAATGCGCGTAACGGGACAATGCGCGTAACGGGACAATGCGCGTAACGGGACAATGCGCGTAACGGGACATTTGAGAATAACGGGATAATGAGTCATCCTTTTTCGTGCATGCAGCCGGCGTTCATCGATTTATTAGACGTTGTCACGTCAAAAAATGTAAAAATCTTGCCGAAACCGGGGCTAACACCGGTTTCCGGTTTTGGTATCTTAAAACCGTAATTCAAAACTGGTTTTGAATACCTCCCGGTTCTGCACGCCCTAGTCATAACAAAACATTGATGCGGCGCAAGCGTACAATGAGCTCAACGGGACAATGAGCGTAACGAGACAATGAGCGTAACGGGACAATGGGTCATCCTTTTTCGTGCATGCAGC
This sequence comes from Dryobota labecula, assembly GCA_947523025.1. Taxonomy (NCBI): domain Eukaryota; kingdom Metazoa; phylum Arthropoda; class Insecta; order Lepidoptera; family Noctuidae; genus Dryobota; species Dryobota labecula. The sequence continues at coordinate 7,109,169 of OX383314.1, forward strand.
CGGCGTTCATCGATTTATTAGACGTTGTCACGTCAAAAATCCCAGTAGTCCCATAATTATTATTATTATTTTATTTTCATATTTTTACATATCTCGGGACCCTGGGGTCCCGGACCTTTGGAAGGCGTACGAGGGGCCGAAGCCAACTCGCAGAGGCCCGTTAGGCGCTTTTTAATGAAATGAGGCACCAACCGACGATTATCCCTGTACGCACTATGCAAGTGCACCCAAGGACAACCCCCGGTTGGTGTAGGACTATTGCAGGATATGGAAACAAAGATATTGGACTATGGGTTTGGGTGGTTAAAATGGACTGGTTACCAAAAACTATGGAAGGACTATGGCCCCTGCCTGATCAATGTTTTATTTGAAACACGGATAAAATGGCAGGGGGTGACTTGCACACTCAATAATGGGCCCCCGAAAACGGTCGCTAGCACATAGTGACGTAGCGACAAGGGGGCAACATATCCTGAGGTGCTCGAGGAGTGGAGAGGTATTCCACGGCTCTCAGAACAATCCCAGAGCCCGGCAGATGGTCAAGATCCCTACAAGCACTTACTGGAATACTTCCTTCCTCCGAGCACGTTTGCTCTTGCGAATCTCCACTCAAGCCGGCCAATAAAGGCAAGAATGAGGTGGGAGCTCAGTTCCTCGTCAGTGTTCACTCCAGCCGGCCAATAAAGGCAAGCCAGAGATGAGAAACATGACTTCTCCCGGGAGATGAGGTCCGTGGGGTCGCAACTGCCCAACAGCTCGCCACATGCTGCCCTGCGGGTTTCTGTATCTCTCTTGGTCTGGCTCTTCACCCTAGATATGTTCCGGTAAAGTAAACTCTACCGGCACAGACCCAGAGTTCGGAACGCGCAAGCCCCACCACGACGTCAACGTAGAGATACGGCGGTGGGGTTATTATTATTATTATTATTTATTGAATTCAAGGCCAACACGGACCAATTATAAAAACAAACTAATACAAATACAATGGAACTACTGGGATACGGAGGATAAATCAGTCATTTTTATAGTTGTCAGCAGAACAAATTTGTTTTTTGACGCGACAACGTCTAATAAATCGATGAACGCCGGCTGCATGCACGAAAAAGGATAACACATTGTCCCGTTACGCTCATTGTCCCGTTACGCCCATTGTCCCGTTGCGCTCATTGTACGCTTGCGCCGCATCAATGTTTTGTTATGACTAGGGCGTGCAAAACCGGGAGGTATTCAAAACCAGTTTTGAATTACGGTTTTAAGATACCAAAACCGGAAACCAGTGTTAGCCCCGGTTTCGGCAAGATTTTTACATTTTTTTGACGTGACAACGTCTAATAAATCGATGAACGCCGGCTGCATGCACGAAAAAGGATGACTCATTGTCCCGTTACGCTCATTGTCTCGTTACGCTCACTGTTTCGTTACGCTCATTGTACGCTTGCGCCGCATCAATGTTTTGTTATGACGTTGTCACGTTAAACTATCGTCCGTAAACCAACTTTACAGACAACCAATTTTTTCTTGAAAAATTTAGAGCTTGCTTTACTAATTTGGCTGTAATTTCTATACATGACATTAACACGTTCAATGCCATGTCGGACAATGCTGGGCGACACTTAACTTTCCCAATAACCACAGAAAAGATTTGAAATTGACAAAAAATCTACTTTTCGTTTTTTTATTAATAATATAATAAAATATGCATTTTAACTTACAAAACTTTGACATAACCGCGGAAATCTTTATAAATGTGAAGAAAACTCATGTCACCCAACATTATCCCCCATGGCCTGCTGCGTATGATTATTTAAAACTTTCTTCTGTTGAAGCCGCGCGGGTCATTCTGCGTACAATATTGCCTTGTATTTTTATTTTTTATTGTTGACCGACAGCTCACAAAAGACGTTTAAACATAGCTCTGACTGTCGGACACCATTGTCCCCCACGGCCCGAACGGAACATGCTGGTGTCGCCCAACATTGTCCGACATGGCCTGAATGGAAATTTATCATTCTATTCCGTGGCGTTGAACGTGTTAAGTATTATTAAAAATAAAAATAACGGTAAAAAAAAATCGGAGAACTAAGATAAATAGTTCACATTGTGGTATGTGACAGCTGAATATACGGTGTAGCGACCTCTTAACGGCAGACCACTACTTACGCCACACCATGTGTGCCAGTTCCATGGAACTACTGGGAGGAAAAATCCCAGTAGTCCCATAATGGAACTAGAGAATGGAACTACTGGGATACGGCGGATTTATCTTGTATTTTGTAAAATATTTTTTTTTTTTTTTTTTTTTTTTCCATTGAGAACCTAGGCTGGTATTCTGAAAATTAAGTTTCCTTTATGAATCGGCCTTACTAATGAGATAGAAATACCGATGTCTCGTTTTGAATTTAAAAAAAAATGGTCACTATCCACCCACACACCAAGTCCCCAGTTATGTTTAAGACACAGATATATGCCAGTGACCTTGAGTGGTTAGCTTGCATGTTCTGTACTGAGCTCACGCAATTCTTATCTTATATCCTTACCTGGTATATCAGTCCCATCATTGATAGAATTGCCATCAATCTCTGAGGGTACCTCATCATCCAATCTGATCTGTCGCGGCAAGGCTCTGCAATTGTGACCGGTACTGTTGCACACGTAGCATAGCTGGAAAACAACAAAATACAGTGTCAAAATAACATACTGCTGTTCGGTACAGTTCCCTTGGTACCTCAATCAAGTGAGCGCACACAGTTCGAATCAAATCAAATCAAATTTATTCGTAAATGTAGGTTTCAATACATTTTACTCGAGAGCATACAAAATAATCACAAAGTTAGTTGTGTCGTAACAACAGACACACATTTTCATTTACTTACATATTAACAAACAATTCCTTACGTACTAACATACAATTACCGATGTCAAAATAATAATAATCTAAATATAATATTGTATAAATATTTTTTTTTTTTAAATCTAAATGTCAGTGGTGTCCTCCATAAACTCAGTAGTGGAGTAGTAACATTTATGAATAAAAAATTGTTTTAATTTTTTATTTTTTTATTCTACTATGAGTTTGCTCTTGACTTTAGTCTAGGTCTGGATGACAGAGACAAAGTCTACGATGGAGTGAGCTTACCCAGAAGAAGCCTGTTCACTCTCATTTTGAATAAATTAGGGTTGTATGCGTTCGGAAACACAGACGCAGGCAGAGAGTTCCACTCCTTTGCTGCGCGCATTATAAAAGACGTTTGAAAACGCTTAGTGTGAGTTGGTGGAATATTAACTAGGTAGGGGTGGTAACTTGCAGTGCGTCTAGATGTCCGATGGTAGAAGGGGGCCGGTGGAATGAGGTCGTGGAGTTCATGGGCACACTCTCCGAAGTACAATCTGTAGAAGACCGACAAGCAGGCAACCTTGCATTAATAATAATTATGTTTAAAATTTCCTTTTAAACATAATTATTATTAAGATTCCTTATCTGTCGTGGAACTTTATTGAAAATAACTGGACCCATTCGATAAATACTTTTACGTAGGAGGGCTGTTTTACTGCGATCAACACAAATAATGTTCGAATCCCTTTTATTTAACCGTGGATCAGCTGGGGCTCTTATTTTGAAAAGCTGTGGGTTTGTCTTAACAAATACTGCCACCTCATTTGTGTTTAAACTTGCCCGCCACGTCAAAAAATCAAAAATGTGCCCTCGGCGCCAAGATACGAATTCATCCTTTAGAGTTTTTGTCATCTTATATTAAGAGGGTCACCGGTCCACTCCCGCCAGTCCTATAAAAACATATTATCTCGTGACTGAGAAGGAATTATGAAAAACGGCTCAATCAACTATATCGGTAAGTGTATCTAGAATTTTCTAATACCTTTTATATAGTTTCATATTGAGACACAAAGCAACAAAATACGATCTAGAGGAATGTAGCCGTTTTTATTTAGATCGAATTTTGTTGCTCGCTACGCTCGTGCGGCAAACCATCTCGTGCCTAAATAGGTCCCTTTCATCCCCTGTATAAAAATCTACTATTACGTAATGAAAATTATTATCGGTGAGCCAACCCAGGAAAATTCGTTTGTTAACATTCCAATAATAAAACTCCAAATAAATTCGTTCGCAATAAACTTTTATCAATCTCAAACAATTTCAAAAGAATTCAATTTATTTATTATTTTACACAAGTTTTTGTTCCCTTAAAATGTTGATATCATGTAGATTCTGTATCGTTGGTGAGTTAAAATCCATACTTAATATTTTAAATGCGAAAGTAACTCTGTCTGTATGTTACGTTTTCACGCCTAAACCGTTGAACTGATCGTCATGTTTGGCAGAGATATAGCCTGGGATATGGAGCAGGACATAGGCTACTTTTTTACGCGATAACCGACATCCACGCGGGCGGAGCCGCGGGCAAAAGCAAGTATCTATTAAAGCTTCTGTCCGCGACTTCGTCCGCGTGAAATTTCTTGTCCCCGTCCCACCCCGTCCTATCCGCCTGGCTGCCGGATGCCTGGCTGGAGTAGAGCTTGTTCGAAGTCCGCCTGGCTAGCTACCACCGTCTTATCTAAGTCTGTCACCATAACAAGAGCATTTGTTGTGTTTCGGCAGTTAGAGGTAAGATAGCCAGTTCCTCTGTGGTTGAGGATTCCGGGTGAAGCTCGCATCCACCTTCAAGCCTTATCATCACTTACCATCAGGTGAGATGAAGGCCCAGAGATTCCCCGTTGAGGATTAAAAAAACATAAGTATTCTTCAAACTGAAACAGAGCAATGAATCTGTTTGGCATATGATGGTAATTCTTCCCGTACTATCCTTTGACAAAATGCGGTCTATTACTAAACTGTTGAATCCATAATTGCTTCCTATAATTTAATACACTGTTGCAGGCCTCCACTTTCTATTACTAACCCACATAGCATACCCATTCGTCCTGCTGACAGCAAACGTGGACGATGTCAAGAAAATAGCCCGAAAATTCGTCTCAGAATCACTAGCTGAAAAGATAGCCGATTTCATAGCTAGAGCTACTGAAACTATGGCCCAAAACACGGAGATCTCGGTAGAAAATGATAACAACGCTGACGCTCAAGAAAGTTTCCAAGTATCAGCGGAAAATAAAATGTATAGCGTCGAAAGACATGGTTTCGACGGTCAGGCCGGAGAAGTCAAATCTAAAGAAGAAATCGTTTTAGGAAAAACCCCAAAACCAACATTTATGAAAAAGAAAAGCCATGGATTTGAAGATACAGGTACAACACGTAAACCAAGAAAGGAACCAAAGCCATTACACGGAAGAAGCCGATACATTGTTCAAACAGAAAATAAGGTTTCTCTAGCAACTGAAAAAGCACTATCCAAAATAAGCGAAGAAGATAAATACAATAAAATGAAAGAATCAATTCAATTACTAGAAGATAACTTATTTAGTACACCAGTTGGAAAAACCAAAACTAAAATACAAAAGAAGAAGATTAAACCTTACAAACTCCTATCTGGTTTTGCGTCGGTTGAAAATGACGCAGTTAAAGATGTTATTCCGGATAGCAAAGGAACGAAAAATGACGAACGATTGTTTAATGTAAGGGCTATGGACGACGAAACAGTGTTGTCATTGCCGACTGAAGAAGCTGATGGAATTGAGCAGCATGATATTGAGAATGAGGAACAAACTGAAAAAACTGACACAGTTGTCGCCCAGGAAGAAATTAAAGATGATAAAAACACTGAAATGGTAGCTAACATCGAGTCTTCGCAGCTTTCCGAAAAATATGAATTTGACGGTGATGAAAATAAGATTATTCAGAACACTGACAAGGTAGCGACCAGTGGGTTTCGGTCTATGGTGACCGGAGCGGATGGGAAGGAAGAGAATTGGTGGGAGAAAGAGTTATCTCCGCATAATCACGACGTTAATAGTAAAGGGAAATCATGGTTTTGAATATATTGTTTTGAGGTATTATTTCAACATATCGTAACATAACAGGCATACGTGTACCTATAGTACTCGTACTATTCGATATTATTTTTAATCTGACATAAATTTAATCTATTATTATGCTAGCTGACCCGACAAACTTCGTTCTGTAAAAAGCTATAGTATAAACTCCACTACTCTAACCTACCCTACCCTACCTACCTACCTACCTACCTACCTATCTACCTACCACCCTACCCTACCCTACCCTACCCTACCCTACCCTACCCTACCTACCTACCTACCTACCTAAAACTTAAAAAAAAATAGATAGTAGCCGATTCTCAAACCTACTGAATATGCATATTTCATAAACATCAGTCAAGCCGTTTCGGAGGAGTATGGTAACTAACATTGTGACACGAGAATTTTATACACCGTGGCATTTTAGTCGTCTTACAAAGACAGCCCACTTCATGTATCCAATGACTACTAATCATTCATGTATTTTTTTTTATTTTTTTAATATTTGGTATTTTTTATTTATATTAATTATGACGCATGACATAGTTTAAAACACCCCGTTACGAGTGCGGTCCGAGCCTTGTGTTACAATGGCGCCGTGGAATGGAGCGGCGACATCTTTATCAGAGTGCATTCAACCCTAACGCAAAAATGTGTTTTTTACTATTGCAACTTAAACTTAATCTAAATCCATTCTGCGGCGCCCTTGTATCACAAGGCTCTGACTGCACTCGTAACAGGGTGTTTTAAACTATGTCATACGTCATAATTAATAAAAAAAAAAAAAAATAAAAAAAAAATGCAAATGTTCAAAAAAAAAATTTTTTTTACATGAATGATTAGTAGTCATTGGATACATGAAGTGGGCTGTCTTTGTAAGACGACTAAAATGCCACGGTGTATATAAGTTTTATATTTCTATTTAATTTAGTATTTAAAAACTGATTTAAATCCTTCGCCACACGCTTCAGGTCCAGTTGAAAACCAGCGTCAGGCATTAGTTGTCTGGCATTTATGCTGAACTGGGCTTTGTTGGCGCAGCCGTGAGGCACACTTGCCTTGCATACTACGCCACTACTCGTCCACCTGTTATCTTCCGTTCGAGCTAAATGTCCTGCCCATTTCCACTTTAGTTTCATAGAGAAAGATAGATAAAGTACGCCACACCAAGAGAAATAACAAAAACAACTGGATTTCTTACTTCACTCTAGTGTGCGTCCACACTGCCGGCCGGCCTAGCGCGGTTGCGACCACGGGCGCGAAATATCAAACATATGAAACCGCCGCTTGCGTCCATAGTGTAGTGACTAAGGCGGGCGCCTAGCGCAACGGGCTCGAGCGAGATAGCGCGCGTAGTTTTCAAACGTTCCTATCCGCGCGTTATGGCCGCACTACGGGCCTAGTCCGCAAGCGACCTAATGCGCGGTTGGCGGGGGTATCTAACCAGTTCAGTCTTTTAGCTCGGCGTACAAGCGTAAGTTTTTTTTTTTTTTTAATATAATTGCTATAAATACTGAAGTGTTTATAAGTGTGATTCAATCTAAACCAGCTATATGACAAAGTAAACATCCTCACCACAGTAATCGCATTATAATAAGAAAATTATGGAGCGAAACCAAAGAACAATTTCCTGATCGGACTATCTAATAAAAATACCAAATCCTCGTCCATAGTTTGCAACCCCTGAAATACGTCAAACCGCTACAAGAGCTCGCGCGTCACTGTGGCCACCGCACGCCTCCGCGGCCGCGCCCGCCACAGGCCCCAGTCACCGCGCGTTCAGTGTGGACTAGGGCATGCAATATCGGAAGGTTCTCAATTCCGGAACTGAGTTCCAATACTGGAGTTCTGGTTCCGGAATTCCGGAACTGGTAACTTTTAAAGTTTGTTTTAAATCAAACAAGATTTATAATATATATCAGTCTTTTAATCATTTTTAGTATCAAATTAAACGTCTTTCTCCCTTATTAGTCTAATTAAACATTTTAAACCGTAAAATCAACAAGGCTTATTTATCACACAATAGAAGTCTTTTAATAATTTTTAGCAACAAATGAAACATCTTTCTCCATTATTACTCTAATTAAACATTGGCCGTCTAGCGGCTTGTGAAAAGTTCCACAGACTAGTTTGGTTGCGTTTAGATAAAATAATAATCAAAATGTCAAAAAATTATGAATATCGGAATTCCGATATTACTCCTCTCAATTCCGGAATTGGAGTATCAGAAAAATTGTTACGGAATTCCGGAATTCCGGAATGCATGCCCTAGTGTGGACGCACACTATGAAACTAAAGTGGAAATGGGCAATTTAGCTTGTCATGAATATACTTACATTTAAATGTTCTTCAGGAACCCTGACTTCACCGCACATAGTCTCAGTGTTGCATTCATCTATACAGTGCGTTCTGCCATCTCTCACGAAGACTTGTCGAGAGGGACATTTTCTGTAAAAAAAAACAATGGGAAATTAATTAAAATAGCAGTAGAAGATCTAGGTGTGTGATTACAGTGGCGCGGGGCGGGAAGCGGGAGCGGGTGGCGGGTCAAGCGGAAAACGCACATTTCCTTGGATGAACACAGTAGCAGCGGGGCGATTGAGCGGTCCGGACGTAACTACCTCATGCGATATTGGAAATAATATTAATAATGTCAGATTATTTGGAAGCTAGTGCTTATATAAAGTGGGGCAAAAAACGGAACCATTATGGATTCGTCATGTCTTGTCTGTCTGTCTGTTCGTCCATATGTCTCTTTTTTCCGAAACTATAAGAACTATAACTGTTGAAACTTGTTACGTAGATGTATTCTGTGAACCGCATTAAGATTTTCACTCAAAAAGAGAAAACAAAAAAATAAATTTTGGGGGTTCCCCATACTTAGAACTGAAACTCAAAAACTTTCATCTATGGATAGATCTTCAAAAATGATATTGAGGTTTCTAACAATATTTTTTTTTAAACTGAATAGTTTACGCGAGAGACACTTCCAAAGTGGTAAAATGTGTGTGTCCCCCTGTAAATTCTAAAATAAGAGAATCATAATAGTTATTTATGCAACTGTTGTATAATAAGGGGTATTAAAACACGAATGTGGGTTTATCACACGAGGCGAAGCCGAGTGTGATAATAGTATCACATGAGTGTTTTAATACCTAATTATTACAGTTGCATACAAGAGTTTATCTACACCCATGACATTAATCCTCTATAAAAGGTTCTGAAACAGTTTTTGCAATACCAATATCGAACAAAAATGGCGGGATACGACGCTATGGTATAGTATAATGAAACGCGCGTGCGTGACAATGTTCTTTTTTTGAAATTCATAAAGATACCACGAATTGAGTAGTGAGAATGGAAGGGAGGATGATGATCCCTTCCTTACTCATCAAAAAGATGAGTAAGGAAGGGATCATCATCCTCGTAAAAGCAAAGGAGTTGCATTATGAAATTCAGTACAACATTATAACTCCCGTTTGGATGCTATTATGGTTGCTATGACACTGGGTGTTTTAATGTTGGCAATAAGCTAACTGTTTCAGAAACTTTTATAGACGATTTATAGCATGGGCATAGATAAAACAAAAAAAAAAATATGATGTACATTACCATGTAAACTTCCACCGAAAATTGGTTTGAACGAGACCTAGTTTTTTCTAAAAGCAATCGCCACGATATCAATAGTGATCGGTATAGACATGGAGTTGATTACCAAGAGTTAATTACCATCAGAAGCTCCGCGTATTATTTTTATTTATTCCCATAGTTTTTTAATTACTTGTCGATTCGAATGATTTGAATCACTAGAATTCCACAAATGTGGCCGAGCCAATATGGCACTTATTAAGTTTTCAGTCGTCAGCAGCATGTCCGAACGAATCGAGAGAATGGGCAGCAGCGTTCTCTATGCATTTTTAACACCATACTGCGATAATCGGCTGAATAAAACCGACTCGGTGAAAAAAATAAAAAACTATACCCAGTCTCAAATTCAGATAATTTATGCAAACAAAGGGGATAATATATCAAAAAAATATCTTCGTAATGGTAATTCATATAAAATGGCGAAAAAAAGGTTCCATTTTCTTTTAAATACTGAATTTAAGAAATAATAATTAAAAAATAATTATACCGTAATTATTTTTATTAATTTTCGGTTTTTAACAAAGTTATTAAAAAAAGGAGATTTTCTGGTATAAAATATTTTATGATACTGGTAACAATGCAGGGTATCCAAACATTTTCACATTTTTTACATCTTCAACAACACTAATATTACAACTCTCTTTCATAGATTCATATTGTATGTAGCATATCTAGCCACATTTTGGATGAAAACGGCTATAACCCGTTTCGAATGGAAATCGATTTTGGGAGGCCTACGTCTAGTAGTGGACTTAAAAGGGCTGATTATGACGATCATAGGCCGTGTCGCCGACACACTACATAAAACATTGTTTGGCAACATTATTTTGTTTGCATAGTTCTTATATTTAATTCACTTTAATTTCATAGATGAATATTTACAAAACAAAATTATGATAAAATGTTTTGCACCACTGTCCTGTCATTCTGAAATTGACATTTCTTGACATTACTTTGTTTACATAAATTATCTAAATTAGAGACTTTGGGTATAAGTAATTATTATTCACAAATAAACCAAACAAATTAATACTAGAATAAATGTTCGAAGTAAAAGTACAAATTTCACTTTTAATAACTGCACAATTAATAATTGTTAGGTAACAAAGTTTTATTCATTAAACTTTGTTTACATTAACGAGTTTTTACTTTGAGTAGAATAGAATAGAATAGAATATATTTATTGTAAAACATGAGTATACATCAAATAATATGTGCGAGGTCTTAAAATAACAGGTAGATCTGCATGTTTTGCCATTTATGGCGTACGAAACAATATATTTTTGATTTAGAATAAACCATAAAAAAAAATTGAGTCTACACAACAAACTAGGAGATTGATAACTTAATCCTAATGTTAATTAAAAAGGAGAAGAAAACATTTGAGGGTCAAATTGGGAAAATGTCGTAATTATAGGAATCCTTTTAATTAATTGCGGTCATTTAAAAATTCCGTTAAGCTATAATAGCATTTGGCTATGAGATATTTTTTTTAATGTATTTTAAACAGAGCAGTAGGCATTTGTCTAATAGGTAGGTATATTTTATCACGGTAGGTAGATTGGTAATTGAAGGAAAAATATACTCGTGTTAATTTAGTGCTATTGCCTGCACTCGGACTAAGTAATAACAGCCGCATTGGTCGATCCGTCAGGTTAAGCTACGCTTGCCGGGGTTGGTCCGTGGATGGGTGACCATCTTTACATACCGAGACTCCTCCGTGCCTCGGAAAGCACGTTAAGCCGTTGGTCCCGGCTGTCATTCGTGGATCTTTGACAGTCGTTACGGGTCGTCAGAAGCCCAAAAGTCTGACAGCCAGTCTTACCAAGGGGTATCGTGTTACCCAGTTACTGGGTTGTGGAGGTCAGATAGGCACTCGCTCCATGTAAAATACTGGTATTCAGCTGCATCCGGTTAGACTGGAAGCCGACCCCAACATAGTTGGGAAAAGGCTAGGCAGATTGATTGCCTGCGCTCGGACACCAACTTTATTACTAATTATTTAAGTATTATGTAGGAATGATTGTAACTATTTATATAACTATAATTCAAATTCATTTATTTCGTGAACACAGGGTACATATAGAAGGTGTTATAAATACATAAGATCCGAGCTAAGTCCCGCCAAAAGGCATACAAAATACAAAAGGTTTAAAAAATACATTTTAGAAAATCAAAAGTCGGTACAATCACTAAAAATTTAAAATTAAATTAATAAGAATAAAAAAAAATAGAAAAATAATGTCACTAATTCATTAATACAACAATAATCAAAATTAATAAAATTATTTAGTATGTCACATAACATAAGAACAGGGGCCCAAGTCTGCTATTTTTATAAATTCGTCACTCCAACACGATCCCATTGTCATTTTGCTAAAAGTTCGTAATCTGCTAAATTCATAATGGTCGATCATTGGTCGGTCAATGGTCTCGTAATAGAATTGTATTACAATGGCATTTTGAACATTTATTCATGCCAGATTTCATTTATATATATTTTTACATATTATTTATTAGTGTTATATGCAATCTGAAGTAGTAGGAAGTTGGAAGTTTAGTGGGAAGTTTAATTTGTCATTATGTACGAGATTACCAATTCGTTCAATGGAGTGTCAGTGGCTGACCATTGGAAAGTCATAAAGACGCCATTATATTAGTAGATTACCAAACTTGTCAAAATCAACAATTATGAAATCAATGATAGACCATTCTGACACTATTGTAATAGCAGACTTGAGGCCCTGATTGGATTTAGTTAACAGGTATTATAATTAAAAATTGTCATTTAAATATTCTTCAACAGAATAATACACCTTGTTATTTAATCATTTGAACAGGTTTCTTTTAAATTCGTTAGTGTTAATACTTTAGATAACTTGTCGTGGTAACTTAATATACACCGTGGCATTTTAGTCGTCTTACAAAGACAGCCCACTTCATATATCCAATGACTACTAAATAATCATTAAAAAATAAAAAATGTTTTTGAACATTTGTTTTTTTTATTTTTATTAATTATGACGCATGATATAGTTTAAAACACCCTGTTACGAGTGCATGCTTAGCCTTGTGATACAAGGGCGCCGAAGAATGGATTTAGATTAAGTTTAAGTTGCTATAGAAAGAAACACATTTTTGCGTTAGGGTGAATGAACTCTGATAAAGTTGTCGCCGCTCCATTCCGCGGCGCCCTTGTAACACAAGGCTCGGACTGCACTCGTAACAGGATGTTTTAAACTATGTCATGCGTCATAATTAATTAAAAAAAAAAAAAAAAAAAAAAAATATTACATGAATGATTAGTAATCATTGGATTCATGAAGTGGGCTGTCTTTGTAAGACGACTAAAATGCCACGGTGTATAGTTTTTGAGCCATTGCATAAAAGCTGTTGCTATGAAATTTTGTTTTTGTTGCTAACACCTGCAACTTTTTTGAGCGCCGTTTACTTTCTACAAATCTATATAAATTTATGTTGTGTTTTATAATATAAAAATACAGGCTTCATAAATATAAAGTGACGGTAAAATAATATTTTTAGCTTATGAAAATGTGGCTTGCATGATTCTTTACTAAAGATGTTATTAATATTGTAACGGCAACCACACGTACATATAAAATTCATTTTGATATTGAGATAGACTCATGATAGCATAAGTTTGCTATATAATATGTAATCCTGTTCTTTTGTATAAATGATTAATAAAAAAAAAATGTATATAAGGTTTAATGTGGCCTCCACGATCATTCTGTCGTTTAATGAATGGATATAAGATAAGATACGATCTTATCATAATTATCAGAAAACATAATGTTCGGCATTATCTATGGTGAATAAAAATCATAGGTATCATATAGAAATTATCTTCACAATAGATACGTTGTGACTTTTCCTTATAGGTACTCAGGTACTTGATCGAAAACAATGGATTCCAAAGGTATACGTAATAAAAAGATAACATAACATCACGCCTGCTTTCCCGGGGTTAGGCAGTGATGTATTATGGAAGACATCCGAATCGGCTTCGTCCATACTGAACCCTAATCCCAACTCGCCCGCTTTTTAGCAGCAACGCAATATCTTCTCGTCCCACATACCGCAGTGTCTCAAGACGAAAGTCTTTGACCAATGCGTGTTGCCCGTGATGACATATGGCACTGAAACGTGGTCGCTCACAATGGGCCTTATTAGAAGGTTAAAAGTCACTCAAAGGGCAATGGAGAGGGCTATGCTTGGAGTTTCCCTACATGACCGAATCAGAAATGAAGAGATCCGCAGGAGAACCAAGGTAACCGACATAGCTCGAAGAATTGCTAAACTTAAGTGGCAATGGGCAGGGCACATTGCGCGCAGAACAGATGGCCGTTGGGGCCGAAAGGTTCTGGAGTGGCGACCGCGTACCGGTAGGTGTAGCGTTGGAAGGCCTCCCACAAGGTGGACCGATGACCTTATTAAAGCCACAGGAATCCGCTGGATGCAGGAAGCACATAACCGGTCGAGGTGGCGGTGCTTAGGGAAGGCCTATGCCCAGCTGTGGACGTCTTTCGGCTGAAATGATGATGATGTTGATGATTAGCAGCAAGGGTACAGTTTATCGGAAAAGTGCTATGATGTAGAAAATAAATGCTTATTACGTATAAGTTTAAATCATTTTATAAAGGTATGAGGAACAGGGTGTAAAGTTCACCCAACCTCTATTGAAAAGGGAAGATCCTCCGACCAGACGGGTGTCGTGTCGTGATGAGGAGGGAGGAAACGCATGTGACGAGGAGAGTGATGAATATAAATGTGGATGGATGGAGGGAGAGGAAGGGCAAAAATAGATGGATGGATTGTGTGAAGAATGATATGAAAGAGAAGGAAGTGAATGATAGATTAACGGTTGACAGGGGGGAATGGTAAAAGAAAACGTGTTGCGCCGACCCCAAGTAACATGGGACAAGGGCAGGAAGATGAAGAAATGACATAATTTCTAAGTTTCTCCTCAAAAACATTTTTACGAAGAAGGTACTTGAATACGTCCTTTATACCACAGTATAATAAAGTAACAGTATTACGTCTACATAGAAAATGATCGACACGACGCGCTTCGAAATCTCAGTGTATACCAGACGGTCGATTTTGTAAATCAGCATCTGTTCTGTGATTCGGTGTGATTCTGCTGAGCTGAGGCCCTTTTGGCATTATAATCATCGTATTCTGTTTTTTAGTTTTAAGATGTATTTTTTGGCTTATTCCACTAATCCCCCCTGAGAGAATCCCCTCAGTGGAAAAAACTGAACCCTAATGTAAAAAAAAACACTTTCAGGGGATCTTGGAATAAGTTATTTTTTGTTTTTTTCAATTCTAGTTTTCCCCTCTTAGCGGGATTATCAGGGGTGAATTCTAGACTGTTTTCAGATTCCACTTTTCCTCCTAAGGGGGATTTTCAGGGGGGATTTGTGGAATAAGCCTATTTTTTGCTGTAATGCCAATAAACGCATTTTTCTTTCTTTTTCTTTTTTAAAATCTCACCGTGAAAACTTAAAGTGAACAGGCTTCTTCTGGGTAAGCTCACTCCATCGTCGTCATCGTAGGGAAGTGGTCTCGAAGTGAACTGTCATTCCATCTGAGACTAGGGATTGACATTATTGACAGCTCATTAATTCAAGCTCACTTCACGTAGGTTTTAACGGTGAGATTTCTACAGAATAGCACTTCAGTATTCAACAGTCTCGAGTGCGCGGCAGTTACTCACGGACGCGGAAGGTTTATCTACCGAGCGGCCGTAGGTAGTTATTTCAAGGTCACTACCGAGACGTAATACTGTTACTTATTTATACTGTGGTTACACCCTGGGCTCTCGGCCCGGGCCTTATTACCAACCTTGCTGATTGGCTTGTTTACAACGGTATAAGCTATTCTCATAATAACAATGGAAAACGTGCAGCACGATCTACAGTTCTATCGACTACAGAGAAGATGCAGTGTCTAATGTGAAACTCTAGACATCACTTCAAAATTCGAACGGTGTCTCGTTGTGAATCCGCGATGATTGACTTTAAAAACAAATTAGTTCGATTTTCAAACTGTGTGATTGAATTTAAAAACAAATGCGTTCTATTTCGAACTGTGTGATTGACTTTAAAAACAAATGAATTCTTTTTAAAGACAAAGGTAGGTAAAGATAATTTGATTTGTCAAAACGTGTATACATGAAAATTAAGCATGCAGGATGTCACAATAGTAATATTTCGTACGTACATGTTTCACCTGTAAGGCGTACCTACTATAAAATTTAAAAAAAAAAAACAAACACAAAACTAAATAAAAAAATAAAATTAATTACTAAAGGCACTTCAATCCAATAGTCAGTAATAAACATTGATAAGTCAGTAAAATAAATTAATCATAAAATGGCACAATTATGGATTCATAAAATAATAAATAAATAAAAAATGACAAAATATTGTCATTCAAAAAGTCACTTATATTATAATAACACTTGTCTGTTAATAAATATCGAATCTTTTTTTTAAACACAAAACAGGGGCCCAAGTCTGCTATTTTTATAAATTCGTCACTCCAACACGATCCCATTGTCATTTTGCTAAAAGTTCGTAATCTGCTAAATTCATAATGGTCGATCATTGGTCGGTCAATGGTGTCGTAATAGAATTATATTACAATGGCATTTTGAACATTTATTCATGCCAGATTTCATTTATATTATATTTTTACATGTTATTTATTAGTGTTATAAGCAATCTGAAGTAGTAGGCAGTTGGAAGTTTAGTAGAAAGTTTCATTTGTCATTATGTACGAGATTACCAATTCTTTCATTGGAGTGTCAGTGGCTGACCATTGGAAAGTCATAATGACGCCATTGTATTAGTAGATTACCAAACTTGTCAAAATCAACAATTATGAAATCAATGATAAACCATTCTGACACTATTGTAATAGCAGACTTGAGGCCCAGTTCACTTTCGAAATGATTATCAATGATTATTGCGATTTATTTTAAAAACAAATGAGTTCGCTATCGAACTGTGTACACTCACTTGAGGTTTCAAGTGAACTTTACAGAATACATGGATTAAGTCGCAGTTAATATCATTATCTCATCTCATTATATAATATGAACTATGTACATTGGTACCAACATAAAGTCTACGTATACACCATTTGAAATAAGATTAGACATTTAAATAAACCTATTTTACAGTCCGCTTAACCGATTTTGACTTCGGGGGGATGGGGATGAAAGTTCGTATGAAAATTTTTATTCATTTGGTTGATTAACTTGAAACTTTGCACAAATACTTGCCTATTCGTATACCCAAAGTCTCTAATTCAGATAATTTATGTAAACAAAGTAATGTCAAGAAATGTCACTGTCAAAATGACAGGACAGTGGTGCAAAACATTTTATCATTATTTTTTTTAGTAAATAATCATCTATGAAATTAAAGTGAATTAATTATAAGAACTATGCAAACAAAATACCGTTGCCAAACAATGTTTTATGTAGTGTGTCGGAGACGCGGCCTATGATCGTCATAATCAGCCCTTTTAAGTCCACTGCTAGATGTAGGCCTCAAAAATCGATTTCCACTAGAAACAGTTTACAGCCGTTTTCATCCAAAATGTGGCTAGATATGCTACATACAATATGAATCTATGAATGAGAGTTGTATTATAAGTGTTGTTGAAGATGTAAAAAATGTGAAAATGTTTGGATCTCCTGCATTGTTACCAGTATCATAAAATATTTTATACCAGAAAATCTCCTTTTATTAATAACTTTGTTTTAAACCGAAAATTTATAAAAATAATTATTTCTTAAAATCAGTACTTAAAAGAAAATAGAACCTCTTTTTTCGCCATTTTATGTGAATTACCATCACGAAGATATTTTTTTGATATTTTATCCCCTTTGTTTACATAAATTATCTTAATTTGAAACTTTGGGTATAAGTAATAACATTTTTCATTATTAGTTTTTCAAAACTACCCTTCAAAGGGGGATTGCGGGGTGTCAAAGTTAGTATGTAGGAATTTTAACGCGCGGTTCGTTAACTTGAAATTCAGTAGAAATACTTGCGACCAAAAATAAAGAATAACATGTATATCCATTGGCTAGGGAAGTATTGACATAAACGCGGGCGAAGCCGCGGGCAACAGCTAGTGTTATAATAAATGGAGTATAGTTGAAGAATAACATTTACTCTATACTAAAAGTCTCAAATTCAGATAATTTATGTAAACAACGGGGATAACACAACAAAAAAATATCTTCGTAATGGTAATTCACATAAAATTGCAAAAAAAGAGGTTCTATTTTCTTTTAAGTACTGATTTTAAGAAATAATAATTAAAAAATAATCATACCGTAATTATTTTTATAAATTTTCGGTTTTAAACAAAGTTATTAATAAAAGGAGATTTTCTGGTATAAAATATTTTTCAACACACCTGCTCGTAAAGTGGCTCTTATTGAACCGCTTTTAGGTCCATAATACAGTGTATTAAAAACGCGTGCTTTTTACTTTACGTTACCATACGAGTACTGTAACGCCACAGATAACTTTTTACTAGTCGATAACTTGCGCTTTTTTTTTTTAATCTCCTCAAAGAAACTTTATGCCAAAAGGAATCCGCGCGTTCACTTTTTTTTTTAAATAGTCTGAATTGTCTTTGGTTCCAAAATTAACTAAAATTTATTTATCTTAAATCAGGAGTGGGTTGTAACAGGTAAAATCCCATATCTGTTCCGCCTATTTCTGTTCCACGTAATTAACAGTTCCAAAAACCTGTTACAAAATAGCAGGCTGTTATTTCATATTATGTGGGAACAAACTATTGTGTGTTCTCTGTTACCACAGCTGCACAGTTATAATTCACGGAGGTACTTCTCTTTCTAACTATGGTGTTACACCTATGCGAGAAAAGGAAAGAGCTTGTGAATGACGATGTAACAGGGTGTCACAGTGTAACAGTAACATTTATTATCTATATTCTAAGGTAACTGTCATAAGCATGAATCGACAAAAGCTTGTGACTGGATGGATTCTGTTATCTCGTCGTAGAACAGAAGCTTTTTTTTTTTCGTTTATTTATCACAGTTACAGACTGGTGTCTTGTGATACCTGTTGTATTTAGCAGTTACGATATATACGCCTCACTCCTACCTTAAATTGTCCGTGGTCCCTCCCGGAACTAAACGGAAAAGATCCTAACTGACGTTCTATTATTGCGGATTCTCACTGAACTAAAGTATATTTCTCTATGCCAATAGTACTTTCTAATTCCATACTAACTAAACTGCGATCAGTCTAAACATTTTTTGTTTATAAAGGCTGTTTAGCAGTTTCGCTAGTGCCTTTATTTACACCTGCGCGCGCGGAAAAAAAAATACAAAGCCAGCGCGCCATTTCCCATAAATATTTGTTAATATTTTCGTTGTGTTGTTAGTTACTATTAAAAATACGAAATCGTAAAGTATTGTCACCAACCGACGTTAAACAGTTTTTAAAAAAACACGTCCGGATACGCCAACGGATTGCCAGTACCTGGCAACAAAGGTCAGTTGAACTTTATAAATCTAAATGTATCATATCTATAATTTACGTTATTGTAGCAAGTTTTTACAACAAGTCTGTTATTTTTCCTCGCAAGTGTGTTGAAAAACGTCGTATGAAACGCGTGTGCATTGATCATTACACACTCGGCTCCCTTATCGCGCTCGTCTGCGACTCGCGCGAATAATACCGCCTCGAGTATAATGACCAACACTGCACACTCGTATCATAATGTACTATTATGATACTGGTAACAATGCAGGAGATCCAAACATTTTCACATTTTTTAATCTTCAACAACACTAACACTACAACTCTCATAAATAGATTCATATTGTAAGTAGCATATCTAGCCACATTTTGGACGAAAACGGCTGTAAACTGTTTCGATTGGAAATCGATTTTGGGACGCCTACTTCTAGCACTGGGCTTAAAAGGGCTGATTATGACTATCATATACCGTGTCTCCGACACACTACAAAAAACATTGTTTGGCAACGGTATTTTGTTTGCATAGTTCTTATAATTAATTCACTTTAATTTTATCGATGATTATTTACAAAAACATTTAATGATAAAATGTTTTGCACCACTGTCCTGTCATTTTGACAGTGACATTTCTTGACATTACTTTGTTTACATAAATTATCTGAATTAGAGACTTCAGGTATAGTAATTGTTATTCTTCAAAGGTACAAACGCTTTATTTGTATTTATCTTATCGCGGATTCAGATAACCAGTCATTTTGATATCAGTTTAGCCTTGCAAATATGGCGACGCTGACGAAATAGAAATCTAGTGCCGGAAAATTGTTTTTTTTTTAAATCGAAATTATAGTTGTTGTGCAGTGAAAAGTGTGTTATTGTGGATTGTTACTAAAATAAAAGGTAAAGGTACATTTTTTTCTTGAAATTGGTGGATTTTTTACGTATTTTTGTGTGCAATAATAACTCAGATTGCGTGCTGTGTTCATTTTGTCTATGATACTGAATACGTCATAATGCAGTGATTATTTGTCGTCATTATGCTAATGACGCGTTACCAATAACCCTGTTTATATTACTAGCTGACAGGACAAACGTTATCCTGTCTGCTAGAACTCGATCGCAGCGCCACCTATTAAGTCCAATTGTGAATCTAAACCATCCAGTGGCCCACTCAATATACACACAAAATTTCATTAAAATTAGTCCAGCCGTTTAGGAGGATTTCGGTCACATACACACGCACAGAAGAATTATATATACAAAGATAGACTGTGTATGTGTTTGCTAGAAAGGGGGTGACTACCGTGATGACGACTAATAGAGGTACTTCTTATAACATCAGCTATTGCCATTGAGAGTCCCGTCAAAATCGGTCCAGCCGTTTCGGAGATTAGCCGGAACAAACAGACAGACATTTTATTTTTAAATTGGTGTTTTGTTATAAGTACCGTATATCATATCGTATATATAGTTCCATATGCATTTAATCATCATTTCAGCCAAAACACGTCCACTGCTGGAAATAGGCCTCCCCCAAAGTGGGGGGTTTGCTATAATCGCCACGCTTGGTAGGCGGGTTATATATGGTATTATTTATTGTATTAATTAATGTGTTTTAAGCTTTCAGCTTTCATCTTTTCACCAAAAAAGATTTTTCTGTCTAACCAATTCTCTACTGCAGACGTACATAATATGAAAACAGACTTATCACGAATATCAATTAATAAAGGATAATATTTTTGTGTTCACCAAAAATCTTAAGGTACATCTATGTATGCATTTCTAAAATTTTATTCTTCCCCGAAAAATACTGATCGTGCACCAAATATTAAAGGATAGGTTAGGTTAGGTTATATTTTGGTGCACATTCGGTATATTTGGTGGAACACAGGCAAAATTAGGTAAATGAAATGGGAGTACTTTTAAATAAAATTGAAGTACTTTTAAATAGCATTCCTTTCCTTCATAAACAAAATCTTTTGTATCGAAATATTTATAAATACTCGTACTTTTTAATCAATAAACTATTCTCATAACATAAGATCACGCCTGTTCCTCCTAGAACAGCGGTACCGGTCAAACTATAACTGAAAAGGTCATGAAAATAATTTCAGAAGCTACAATTAAAACAGTCAAAAGTCCAAACTATCCTGACAGATTAATTATTCCTCCGATGAAAAGCCACTTATATCATAGAAGTTGCTTTCCAATGAGTGTGATGATGATGATGATGGGGCTCCCTTCTCCGCACTTACTGCTGAATAGTCCAACGCAATTCAATTTTAAGTCGCCGTTAAGTCTAATGCTGTCTCTGTCACTTTAAACTGTTTTGTAGCGACAGAAACACTTATAAGAACGTCTTAAAGTTAAGTAACGTTTGAGTATTTGGGCATTAGACTCTCATTTGGTCCGTTGTGCGTGGGGATAAATGGGTACCAATGGGTATATGGATATTTAAACTACCAAAATCGTATAGGGAACTTCCAATCAATCTATTTAAAACTGCGTAATTCAAATGGATTATAGAAAAATCACTCTATTCTGTGAAGGAGTATTTAGACTTTAAAGATAGACTCTGGTGCCGATTCCCTTGTTCACAAACTAAACTAAATTTAAGTTCAGTGCATCGATTTCTTTCTATTTCATTAAGAAAAGGACAGAAGATATATTTTCATAATTTTTGTGCTCTCCAAAATATAGTTTATTTCGCCGTTGATTAACTTAATGAAGTTATTGTGTAATCATTAAATAAGAGAGAAAAAAGAAATAAATAAAATACGTTTATTTGCGGCAAACTTGACGCAAAAAAAGAACAAGTTGGGGGAAAATATGCGCCACATCCACGCAAAACGGCCATCGCTCAGCATAATGCTGCGACCCTATGCGAGACAGAACCCCAGCGCTGATTTTCAGCAAAAAAAAATAAAAAAAATATATACCGGATGACTTTTTTTACCGTCTCGAAAAAAATTGGGTATACTAGGTGAACGGAGTAGAAGCCTATGGCATAGCAATAATGTTTTTTTTTTTTTTTCAGAAATAAAACTAAAATAAAAGAAAAATATTGAAATTTGGGTGCTTATGATTTGAATTTAAATATTATTTATCGTATTTATTTATTGAATTATGTTTTTTGTTAAATTTCTGTGTTTATTGTTATAATATGATAAGTTTACTTCAAATGTGTGGTATTTATCCATAGATCAATTTCTTTCTAGGTTAAAGAAAAAATAATAAAAACTATGCCATAGGCTTCTACTCCGTTCACTTAGTATACCCAAATTTTTACGAGACGGTAAAAAATGTCATCCGGTATATATAGGTAAAATATTGATTATATTTTAAGGATAGCTGAAGACTAATTTGTGATTTTTAAATTTCTTGATATGATTTGCTAAATAATAGGAAAAAATATATTACTGAAGGGGTTAAAAACAAAAAAAGGTTTTTTCAATATGATTTTTCTGCTATATTTTGTATGGAAGTTAAAAAAAATTGGTTCAGCCACTTGCAAGTAGACCATATATTGATGTTGATGATATTTTTTGATGTTCAAAATCAAAAGTAGTTTCTTGTAGAATGATGATCAAAGGTCAGTCTCGCGTCATTTTTCGGTAAACTTGTTGCGAATATAAGTGATTTACCGTGAATACTTAATTTATTTGAAAAATCCCTTTCAGCCACATGCAAAATAAAGAACACTACTTTTCAAATCATAAATAATTTTGTTTAAATTATTTTTCCCTTTCTCATAAACAATGAACAAAATTGATCATGCACGGCACCTTAACAAAAAAAAAAAAATATCTGCTGAAATATCTGCAACTATAGTTACAGCGGCGAGGTGTCAATTTTTGTAAGAAAGAAGTCGAAGCGAAGTCGGTTTTAACTTACTTACTTATCAATAACGTAAAAATTTATTTAGTAACTTAAAAATAAATCTTTCCTTTACTGAATTTAACACCATCTATCGTCAAGTAGCAGAACCAAAAAGTTAATTACACATACAAAACTTTCAATGTTTTACAGAAATAAACTCAACTATGTTGTCTATATTATGTATACTATCACGTCCGTGTGGTGCCGGCCATAAAGAATAGCACCACCCCATTTCCTCCCGTGGGTGTCGTAAAAGGCGACTAAGGGACTTACTAGAGAATGGGCAGCAGCGTTCTCTATGCATTTTTAACACCATACTGCGATCGCCAACCCGCCTGCCAAGCGTGGCGATTATGGCAAAGCCCCCCAATTGGAGGAGGCCTATGTCCAGCAGTGCACGTCTTTCGGCTGAACTGATGATGATAATGATGTACTATCAATCTACAATTATTACTATAGGAATATAAAGAATCGAATACAATACAGTTGAACAGGTGAAAACTAAATAAACTGTGCAATATTCCTCCAATTCGTTCTCGTTGACGCATTTTTAGGATTCCGAGACACTAGGGCTTTCATCCCGAGAATCTCGGTCTCGAAAATTTCGAGAGTCTCGACGATTTTTTGGTATTTTCGAGGCTCAAGACTGATATATTTAGTCTCGGGAATAACGAGACTTTTGAGACTTGTCCAATGGTTTAGGGAAATACCTAAACCATTCTGTACCCCAGAGGTATACAATAGTAACTCCACTTTTTTCGAAAATATGTTTCTTGCACCATTAACATCGCAAGAACCAGTTCTACTTATTGGTATACGACATTAAGTCCTATGACATCTATGAAAAGAAATATCCAATCGTATATGACATTAAATCCACTTACGTCTAATGGATATAGGACCTCAAATGACGATAAGATTCATCCAATAATAATAAAAAATACTGTTGAACTCAATAGTATTAGTTTTAGTTTGCTTTAAAGATATTGAAATAAACTTGTTTACCAATATCTTTAAAGCAAACATGTCAAAATTGCATTCGCAGTTTCACTCCGCGCATTTTTGCCTCTCCTGTAAAATTTTCGTTTCATCACACAATGTTGTATACCTCTGAGGTACAGCATTGTTCATGATCATCATCATCATTTCAGCCGAAAGACGTCCACTACTGGACATAAGCCTCCCCCAATCGGGGGGAGTTGCCATAATCGCCACGCTTGGCAGACGGGTTGGCGATCGCAGTATGGTGTTAAAAATGCATAGAGAACGCTGCTGCCCATTCTCTAGTAAGTCCCTTAGTCGCTTTTTACGACACCCACGGGAGGAAATGGGGTAACCATTGTTAAAATTACTTAATAGGTATCAATCCCTCCCACTAGCGTAGAACCTGAGAGAGCTTTTTCCAACGCGGGTTACTATTGTAATAAATTTAGGTCCTCTCTATCTGCAACTACATTAAACGTCCTTTGTTTCGAACGTGCCCACTATATGAATTTAAAAAAACTGTCATAAATAATTATTGATTTTATAATTTGAATTTGTAACCGTATGTTTAATAAAGTATTTGATTGCAATATCTTGTTTTGATTGCCTAAAAACCTAGCCTATAAGTATGAAATATATTTTTGAAATAGTCT
Source organism: Dryobota labecula (assembly GCA_947523025.1). Lineage (NCBI taxonomy): Eukaryota > Metazoa > Arthropoda > Insecta > Lepidoptera > Noctuidae > Dryobota > Dryobota labecula. The sequence continues at coordinate 7,133,833 of OX383314.1, forward strand.
CGAAAGTCTCGTTTTTCCCGGGAATTTCGAGACCGCATCAAGTCTCGATTTTTTTCCCGGGACTCAGAAATGTAGGGAGACTGAAAGCCCTAGTAGACACTATTGACTGTGCCATTTTTCAATAGCGTTAGAGTTCCTAATATGAACCTCCGAAGAGAAGCCGGTAGGAATCGTCTTATATGGAGCTTTCGCCTCTGCTATAGTATTATTTTGGCTCACAATACATGAAAACACTTGAAATGTTGGCACAGAATTAGAACAAACTTGCATGCAACTATTTCTAGGAATAGATAAAAAGCTTCTATATAAATTGATAACACATTATTATATTAGGAAAACAACAAAATCGTACATTATTATGAGTTTAATTTGGTGGTAAAACTCTGTCATCTGGAAAATTCTACCACCATATTTTTGCCTCCCAAGTATAATATTAACATGGGTTCCAGAGGGGATTTTCTAAAAATAAAAGTAGCAAAAATTTCTCCTCATAGTATCAGCTATCTGCCAGTGAAAATCCCGACAAAATCGGTCCAGCCGTTTTGGAGATTAGCCGGAACAATCAGACAGATTTTTGTTGTTAAATTGGTGTTTTGTTATAAGTACCGTATATACTTCCATATGCATTTCATCATTATTTCGGCCAAAAGACGTTCACTGCTGGAAATAGGCCTCCCCTAAAGTGGGGGATTCCTATTTTGCCATAATCGCCACGCTTGGTCGGCGGGTTGGCGATCGCAGTATGGTGTTAAGAATGTATAGAGAACGCTGCTGCCCATTCTCTAGTAAGTCCCTTATTCGCCTTTTACGACACCCACGGGAAGAAATAGGGCGGTGCTATTCTTTACGTCCGGCACCTCACAGCACCGTCGGGCACCACACGGCATATATGCATTAGTCGAATATTGGTTCTGTCGAAGCAATGAGTTTTTCGAAATTAAGACCGTGTCGAAATAATTAACTGTCGAAATTCAGAATGACACTCCTTTTAAAGGAGTTACACGTATCAAATCGGAAAGGGATCGTCACCGTACCAACTCGAGCCGTTCAGTATTATTTGTATGAAACTCCCTACTGCAACGCACACTAATCGGAATCGTAACGTAATCGCCTCGCCTCGGGACAAGCTCACAACCGCAGTGCGATGCGTGGTCGACTTGCAGTTCCCGCGCTTACGGTTCTCCGTAGCCTAGCTTACGGCTCTCCGTACCCTAGCTTACGTCTCTTCATCCACGCTCCTCCCGCGGTCTGCGTTGCCGAATGTTGTATGCTTCTTTCTTATACATTCTTCTATAGACTGCAGTATGTTATAAAAGAGATATTTTGGCATATGGAAATTAATATAAAATTTATCTTCATCATCTATCAAATGTTTTTTAATAGTCCGAAATTCTCCTTCAGTTCTTCTTGCTTTATTCATATTGTGTACCCATATTATTTTCTTCGTTTCATTCCATTTTCTTTTTCCTCTTCATCAAGTGCTATTGGCAATGATAGCCAACTCACGTATTGTGAACCGAGACATAACCGTGCGCTACACTTAACGTTCGGATTCAAAATGATTGAACTAGTGCCGCCTAGCCGTCAACCAGCGGTCGGCGAGCCGTAAGCACGGCGTCGCCTAGCCGTAGCCGAGTCGACGTATCGGAGCTTCTGATCCGCTTTGGTCACGTGCTTACGTAAGGTTGACGACTGTTTGACGTTGACGCGAAAGGCGATACGATTACGATCCCTTTCCGATTTGATAAATGTGCTACGACCTTAAAGCGCCTTCTTCTTAAGGATCAAAAAGAAAATTATATATATATTTTTTTTTCCAGACAATGCAGTCTTCAAGCCAAGGCCGCTATGGTTACCCAGGGTACCAAGGCTATCCGTACGTGAACCCCGTGGTCCACGACGTGCCCAGTATTGACGCACAGACTGCCTCACGATGGGCAAACCTGCCCAGACGGCCTATGCATGATGGGCCAGCTGTGATGAGCCCAGGATCTAGCAGTGGAGGTGGCAGTAGTTCACAGGTACATGTCCTTTTTTTTTATATCTCGGGGCCCTGGGGACCTTTGGAAGGCGTACGAGGGGCCGAAGCCAACACGCTGAGGCCCCTTAGAATTTTAAGTGTTGGCACCAACCGACGATTATCCCTATATGCACTATGCAAGTGCACCCAAGGACAACCCCCGAACACAATAAAACATATTATAGAAAGACCATGGCAATATAATAATAATAATACATTACTTACCAAGGGCTGTAAAAGAAATAAAGCCCGAAATCGCAGGTATTTGTGATCTCAGGCGAGGGTTGTAAATATGCGATAGAGGGCTTTCTTTTTTACTGCCCGTGGTGAGTACATAATTTTACGTCTTCACCTGGCCACAATGCGAGTTTTATTGTACGCGTAGCGTGCGGTAAAACTCACATTATGGCCAGGTGTGACGTAAAACTTATTATTGTATAATTGCATAGCATATGTGTGAGTACCATGTATCTATAAACCTACCATTTACTGGGTACATCTTTCATTGTCAATACCTTGTCAATATATCTACGAAAACATCATGTTCGTAAGGAAAAATTTACATCTTTTTAGAAAAAGAGGTGAAAGACATAATTATAGTACTAGAAATAGGGACCTATTAGTTCAACCAGGTTTCAGACTGGCTAAAGTAGACTCATCTTTCATGGGGTACTGTTTAAAATGTTACAACAAAATTTCTCTCCACATACTTCAACTGAATGAGACTAAATTTAAATCTTGTATAAAACGCACACAATGCAGGCAGGCATATTATAAGTTGGGGGATTACATCGCTGATAAAAATGCTTGGCTGAATTCTGGTCCTGCTCCACAACCACAACTAATTGATTAACATTTGAAAATAATGTTGGAACTGCTGAAGAGTGTAAGACTATCTTTGCATTGTATAAATTCAAACTCCTTTGTGTTATATAATTGCATAGCACAGGTGTGAGTACTATGTACTATAGAGCTACCATTGACTGGGTAATGTCTTTCATTGACTTGAATGTACCCTGGCGGCTGAGAGTATGTCATGCTCACTTAGATGTCTCGCTGATGGTGGCGTGTGTGTTGGATCATTTAGCTCCCTTCAAAATGGTTGAGCTGAATGGTGATAATCCATGGGTCATGTTCGTGAACGGGCGGCGTCAGTAGGGACTGGTCATCTTGTAGCTGCCACGGCTCATTTTAATTTAATTTAATTGTTGATTTGTTTTTTTATCTATTTTTACGACGTTTTTAACGTTCTGCATCGTTTTTTCACATATAATTTCAACATGAATGATGTAAATAATTCTTTGTTAGTATACTTTGATTTAACAGAGTGTACGTGGAGTTTCTTGCCCGTCCTTCTCCATAGGTACCTACTACGCTTTGGAATGGGCCACTTCCTGCATCTTTCTAACTGACCGACTCCTTGACAATTTAAAAGTGCCTGTAATTGGTTTATTTGAAATAAATGCTTTGAGCATAAATATAAGAAAGATTTCCCTTTTAGACCCTAGTTCCTCCCATGGGTGTCGTAAAAGGCGACTATGGGACGACTTACTAGAGAATGGGCAGCAGCGTTCTCTATGCATTTTTAACACCATACTGCGATCGCCAACCCGCCTGCCAAGCGTGGCGATTATGGCAAACACCTATGATTTTTAAGAAGAAGGCGCTTTAAAAGGAGTGTCATTCTGAATTTTGACAGCTAATTATTTCGGCACGGTCTTAATTTCGAAAAACAATAGTTCGACAGAACATATATTCGACTAATGCATATATAGCCGTGTGGTGCCGGACGATGCCGTGTGGTGCCGGACGTAAAGAATAGCATCACCCTATTTCTTCCCGTGGGTCTCGAAAAGGCGACTAAGGGACTTACTAGAGAATTTCATCATCATTTAAGAATGCATAGAGAACGCTGCTGCCCAGCGTTCTCTATGCATTCTTAACACCATACTGCTATCGCCAACCCACCTGCCGCGTGGCGATTATGGCAAACCCCCCCCCCCCCCCCCCGATTGGGGGAGGCCTATGTTCAGCAGTGGACGTCTTTCGGCTGAAATAATGATGATAAGAAAGATTTGAGTTTGAGATTATTGGGCTATGAGTTTGGGTGGCTAGTTGGGTTGTCTAGAACTATGAAAGGGCTATGTCGCCGGATGCACGGATAAAATGGCAGGGGGTGACTTACACACTCAATAATGTGAGTAAATTTATTCAAATTAGGCTGAAAATCAGCACTTTTAGAGCGTCAAAATTACATAATCCAGAAAACCTTCCTTAGATACCTCGTCCAAAGGTTATACCATTTCTTTCCCTATATGTATCCTACCAACTATCTTTTAGGGATGTTGGGGCTTAACTCGTTGGAGGTGAGAAGAGGTTTTGATCAGCTCACGGTTGCCTATAAGACCTTACGGGGGCGTATAGACTACCCAGATCTCCATGGCCTCTTCTGCCGACTATTTGTGCCCAACAAATACATCGGACACCGTCCGAGTCGCTGGCACAATCTGTTTGCGCAACCGTCAACCAAAACTGTCGCCAGAGCTGAATCCCCAGTGTGTCGTACTTTGAAGATGCTCCATGCCCTACTGACTGCCAACCCTTAATGTGATGTGTTTGCGGATGAATGGAGTAAAATTATGCGGATATGTCTGGTGTTCTGTGAGAGGAAGTATGCAAAGGAGTCTAGTGTTACATATTCGTTTTAAATAAATTATGTATAAAAATTGTCAATATTATTATTTTTTGTTTCTATGTTAATTAATGTAATTGGTGTTGTACCGTTTTAATTGACTATAAATAAATAATAAATAAATAATACAGTAGCCCAAAATGCCCGCCCTTCACCACTTTCTAGTGCTTTAGATGGGAAGAAGAAGTGTGTAACAAACTCCCCAGAAACACAGCTGTCTGTTCAGATAGCGTAGTAATGCAAACTAATTAAGATTACGATATACAGAACAGTAAATTAAATACTTTTGTTTCAGATCACGCAACCCTCAAGTCAAGAACGGCAAGGCTACCCAAGTTACCAAGGGTATCCTTATGTGAAACCTGTATACAACGATGTGTCGGGCTCGATGAGCCTAGAGACTAGCGGTAGTGGATCTAGTGCCAATAGTTCACAGGTAACACGTAACACGGGGAAACATGCTGGCACATAGATTCGCTCGTTGTACTGTAGACGTTAAATTGACTCTATTTAAGGCGTATTGTCAAAGTTTCTACACGAGTGGTCTATGTGTTAAGTACACACAAAAAGCCTACAACGCCCTCAGAGTCCAGTACAATAACATTTTCAGGGCACTGTTGCGACTCCCGCGTGCTTGCGGACGCGCATATAGATGACTTCTATGCAATCATGCGGAAGAAAAGCGCGTCAGTCTTGAAAACTGTGCGGGGGAGTAGCAACGGCATCCTGAAAATGGTAGCAGATAGGTTGGACACGGCCCTGTTCAAACGATTCATCAATCTGCATGTGAGAGGGTTGATGAAGTGATATTATTAATATTTTTTTCACTTTTATTTTGTACCTGCTAACATATGTTTAAGTTTGTAACCAACATTATGGGCCCTGGTTTTTTTATTTTTTATTTTTTATAGGACGGAGGGGTCTGTCTGACTTCTACTTACTAAATCCACCCCATCCTCGCACACTTGCAGCACTTAAGCATTCTTCAACGCAGCCCCCGACTGGTGCCGGCCCGCCTGTGCGGGCTCCGTCTGGTCAAGCGGAGTGAAGTGTTTGACTCACTTCGCGACGTCTAAGAGAGACGCGCGTGCAACATCGCGCGCTACCACCTCGGGTATTATATGATAGAGGCGGTGGACGTCCCCGAGTCCACCGTCCCTGGACCCATTTAGAGGGGCCGGAAAAGGGCATTATCTGCCCTCTGCCGGCGCCCGGTGTCACTCAATACCTATCACAACGAATTGGTGAAACTGTTCACCAATACGTTGGAGGACTTCTTCAAGACACTGGACGTGACTGGACAGGGTATCAACGTGAACGGCGGGTACATCTCACACCTTCGCTTTGCTGATGACATTGTCATAATGGCAGAGACGCTGGAATATTTAGTCCAGATGCTACAAAGCCTGAATGGAGCCTCTCGGCGGGTTGTCAAACTGTTAAGTCTACTTATTCCTAACAAATAAAAAAGATTAAAGTAGATTGAACAATTTAATGAATTTAAAGGTAAAAACACATTAACTAGAAATAAAATTATAAAGACCTACCTAACACGCACTCTCAAGGTAAGAAGAAGGAAGATGTGATTTATATTACTTGAAAGTCACTCCAAGCTCCGCGTCAGGAAAGCTCCGCAATCTAATAGACAGGGCAGCTCCGAGGAACAGGAGTCAAGCTCCGAAGAAAGGATGTCAGCGCAGTCTCCGCAGTGTCGAGAAGGATATTCCAAAGAAATGTAGGGATGCCTCAGAGCGTCGGCGACCCCAACACTGTTAACTTAAACAGTTCCAACTTGATAGTTCTCAAGGAATCAGGCAGTAGAACTTCCGCAATGGAGATGGTTCACTATCAGAACCCAGACGAAATGAATGAATGAATTTGGACAAGACGAAAGTCATGTACAATTCACATGTCTTGCCGAGTCCAATCCACGTCGGAAGGTCGTTTCTCGAAGTTTTGATATGTCTACAGACTACCTAGAGCAAGTCATCCAGCTCGGTAGACACAACTTTGAGAAAAAAGTCGACAGAAGGATCCAGTTGAGTTCGGCGTTTGGAAAACTTCATCAAGTCACCTCGTCGCCTATTCCGTAATGTTAAAAGGTCTTCCACCAGTGCGACTTTCCTGTTATGACATACGGTGCCAAAACGTGGACACTGACAGTCGGGCTGCTCCACAAAGACAAATTCGATCAGCGCCCTATGGAGCGGGCTATGCTCGGAGTTTCTATGAAGGATAAAGTAAAAACCGACGCTATCCGGAAAAGAACTCGAGTTACCAACATAGCTTGCAGATTAAGCAAGCTAAAGTGGCAGTGGGCTGGACATGTTTGTCGAAGAACCGATGGCCAATGGAGCAGACGAGTCCTGGAGTGGAGACCGCGTATCGGCTAGCGTAGTGTGGGACGCCCCCCAGCTAGATGGACCGACGATTTCATAAAGGTGGCTGGGACAGACTGGATGCGTAAGGTGGAGGACAGGGTGTTGTTGCGCAGCCTAAAAGGCCTATGTCAAGCAGTGGACTGAAATAGGCGGAGTTGATTGACCTATCATGTCTGAGTGTCGCTAGCTAATTTAAATTGACCCTGTTTTGTGAATTAAAAGTACATATTGACCCATCCGTATGGTGCCGGACGTAAAGAATAGTACCACCCCATTTCCTCCAGTAGGTGTAGTAAAAGGCGACTAAGGGACTTACTAGAGAATGGGCAGCAGCGTTCTCTATGCATTTTTAACACCATACTGCGATCGCCAACCCGCCAAGCGTGGCGATTATGGCAAACCCCCCCCAACTGGGGGAGGCTTATGTCCAGCATTGGACGTCTTTCGGCTGACCAATCCTAGTTATGATTATTGTTTTCAGGCTGCTCAGCAACTACAAACATCTAATAACGATACAGTGCCACCAAAGAGAGATATAGACGAAAACCCAGTAGTGTATATTGACTTACCGGAGGCTGGGAGTGAAGTATCGAGGAGTATTACCACACCGGAGGACGAAGAACCGGAATTTGTTCAGGTAATTCTAAGTTCTATTAAAAAAAATCCGGCCAAGTGCGTGTCGGACTACGCACAATGAAGGGTTCCGTAGTTGGGATGCTTTTATCCCAAGAAAAAACTTAAGATTGTAGTTGAAAAACATGTTTTTAATATAAGTTATGTCGGACATCAATTTTAATTAGGATAGGACAGGATAAGGTTCGAGCCTTTTGTTCTGCAAAAATATCTATGGCCTTGTATCTAATGTACGCTCCGATTTTCGATTGCTAAGACGCAAGACTCGACTTATGCAGATAAGCTTAACACGAATTAAGACAATCTTGAATGCAAGACCGAGCGCAGCGAGCTCGAAAAATTTTGTTCCCTGCCTGAGATAAGTTAGATTTTCTTTTGACACTTTATACCAAAATAGGAGTTAAGTACTTACTTAGTGGACTTATAGAAACGTTTTAAGAATCAGGAATTACTTACTAGCTGCAAGAGTGAGAGAAGCGAGCTCGAGATATTTCGTTACAGGTTTTTATTAATTACTAGCTGTTGCCCGCGGCTTCGCCCGCATGGATGTCAATACTTCCCTAGTTGAATTGGATTTTGTCCAGAATTTCATGGGTTTTAAAATTCCTACATATAAACTTTGACACCCCGCAATCCCCCTTTGAGGGGTAGTTTTGAAAAACTAATAATGAAAAATGTTATTACCTACTTACTTAGGCAAGTATTGGTGCCAAGTTTCAAGTTAATCAACCAAATAAATAAGATTTTTCAAACAAACTTTCATTCCCTATTTTATCCCCTTAGGGGTGGAAGTTTAAAAACTCTAAAGAAACATGTTTTTTTTTTTTTCAGGACACAATAATGTACGATCCATTTGAGAACCGAAGAATTGACATGCCGAAGGACGACGAGATATCGGCAACATCCTCAGAGTCAGGATCGACTTCTGCTTATATTCCGCAGTATCAGAACGCCAGGCCCATCCCGACTAGGCCTAGCACTTTGAACTTAGCTAGCGCCTCTGGATCTAGTAAGTTTATATTTATATATTCATAAAATTTTTGCAAATAATATACTAAAATTGATTAATTCTAAAATAAAAGCCTACTTTTCTCCTTATAACATTAGCTGTCTGCCAGTGAAAGTCCCGTCAAAATCGGTCCAGTCGTTTCGGAGATTAGCCGGAATAAAAAGACAGACAGACAAAATTTAAAATTATGTTTTTTTTAGGTATACAGGGTGGGAAAAAAAGACCGTGGTTGGAGGAAAAGTACCCTTAATATTGATGATGGCAAATTTTACTGAAAGGAAACATTCCTATTTTCAAAAATAATTAAAACTGCATTTAAAGATTTTTGAAAAATCACCAGCTTGAGCCGGGAATAGAACCGGTGAAATGTGGAAAAACAACAACCTGTATTTTATGATACCAACGGAAAGAGTCATTCATAAGGATCAATTCCTTTGAAATAACATAGTATCTTAAATTAAAGAAAGGCCAAGAAAAATGTTTTTTTTTTTTTGTCAAACTTACTGTCTAAAGAAAATAGTTCACTTATGAATTGCTCAATATGAGACCCACTTTCACGTATGCACAGACGTATTCTTCGACTGAATTCGCTACGTGTCGCCTTTTATATCGAGTTTTTTATCGTCTTTCTTTCATTTAAGATACTATGTTGTTTAAAAGGAATTGATCCTTATGAATGACTCTTTCGGTTGGTATCATAAAATACAGAATGTTGTTTTTCCACATTTCACCGGTTCTATTCCCGGCTCAAGCAGGGGATTTTTCAAAAATCTTTAAATGCAGTTTTAATTATTTTTGAAAATAAAGGAATGCTTCCTTTCAGTAAAATTTGCCATCATCAATATTAAGGGTACTTTTCCTCCAACCACGGTCTTTTTTTTTAATAATATCAAATTAGTAAAAAACTGTTATTTTGACATTATAAACAGACACTTCAGTTTTATTTATTTGTATAGAAGACAAGCTCATTTGTTTGCACATCGTTGAAAAATACATTAACATCGAAGTATTCTATTATCTACTTAGAGCCAATACAGATTAGGGGATATAATTTAGGTGCTCATATTTGCCCATGTTTAAGCTCGCTTTTGCATTTCAGTCTTGTGATTTTAACCAAGATTAATAGTCATTGGAGTCCCGAATCGGGTAGAGAAATATCAGTTGTTTTCATTAAAATCCTAGCCGTAAATTGAGTTGGCACTTGTACCTTTTTGGAGTTGGGATTTCCAAATTTAAGATATCCGTACGCCAAAAGTGTGTACTTCATTTTCTGTCAACTCTTTACACTGTATTTCTTTGCATAAAATTTTTCAACAAGTCCTTTACACTATTCTTTCAATATTTTTCCACTATTTTTGATTCAACGTAGAGGTCGATTTAATGTAAGGGACGGGACTACAAGATACTTGGTCAGTAAGGGACATTACTAACAAAATACGTTGGTGTAAGGGACGTCTATTTTCTTAAATAGATAACTTATTTAAATAAATATTACATATGTAGATAGAGCACTAAAATACAAGATTATCTGTCGAATCAGATCCGAAAAAGGTTAATAACAAAAAAGTTCTGGGCAATTTAGTTCGAAAAAAAAAAACTGTCGGCCTCTCCTGAAAAATCGTATTTTGTCCCTTACCTTAATTGAACCTACGGTCGGCGATATGACTGATAGAACTGGCTTTTGAAGACTAAGGTCCTCAACCAGTGCGTCCTGCCCGTTATGACATATGGTGCCGAAACATGGACACTGTCAGTCGGGTTGGTCCACAAATTTACGCTCGCTCAGCGCGCTATGGGCGCACTATGCTCGGAGTTTCTTTGAAGTATAAAATCAGGAATGTAACTATCCGGAAAAGAACCGGAGTTACCGACATAGCATACAGAGTAAGGAAGCTGGCCATGTTTGTCGAAGGACCGATGGCCGGTGGAGCAGACGAGTCCTGGAGTGGAGACCGCGTATCGGCAAGCGTAGTGTAGGACGCCCCTCAGCTAGATGGACGGATGACCTCAAAAAGGTGGCTGGGACAGACTGGATGCGGAAGGCGGAGGACAGAGTGTTGTGGCGCAGTCTGGGAGAGGCCTATGTCCAGCAGTGGACTGCGATATAAGCTGAGTTGAATATAACTGGCGATATGTAGGTTTTCTACTTATACACTTCTCTATACAGTTGTGCTGTTAGAAGCTTAATGTTTAAATCTTTTTCAGGCTCACAATCTCCGGCGTCATCATCCAGACAAACGCAAGGTGTACCAAGCTTTATGTCGAAGGAAAGCCAAGTATACGGCGGCACTGATGGAGCTGATGGGTTTCCTTTATCTCCCATACCTATATCAGAGTTCCCTGAACCTCCTCCAGCGTATACCGAAGTGGATGAAACACAAGGGAGAGAAGTCAGGGAACCGCCAAGAGTTGATACACCAAGGGTGGTGGATACACCTCAGCCGCCAAGGACTCAAGTTATTGTTAACGGTAAGTGTTTTTGTTCTTTTTCCTAGCACTCCCTATCTAACACCCTCAGAGAAGTAACTAACAAAGAGAGACTTACTGCAGTATATCAATCTGTTTCCTTCTTGTGAAACATCCCGTGATTAAGTGAGTTTGTTTGGGAAGTCAATTTACAAAGGATGGAAAGATTGATGAAGTTGTAGAAAGGAGAGTAAATGCGGGAAATAAATTGAATGATACAGATACATGCGATTGTGACCAACCAATGATGCCTAAAAAGGCTTCGACTATGGAAGTGAATGTTGGGTTTTTAGAGGTATGAGGAACAGGGTGTAAACTCATACTATATAGTAAAGGGAGGATCCTCCGACCAGACGGGTATTGTGTCTGGTGGGCAACTGCCCAACGGTTGATGTCGGGATGTTGTATATATGCTAGTTGCGCGGTAAACTCTCATAGTGCGATGCAGGATTTGTGACGTCAGATCTTTGAAGCGTAGTTCGCATGTGGCGTTGTTGATACCATCACAGGTGTATCAAAAGAAGCATGAAAGTAGAATAAATGCTGTGGAAATGCGTTCCTTGCGAAGCATGTGTGGCTATGAATGATATACTGAAAAAAGATGTGACAAGGCAACAGTGAGATTTAAAACTAGATGTAGTGACAAAAAATTTAAAGAGTATGCTTAGAAGGTTTGGCCATGTTGAGAGGATGAATGCAAGGCGACTATAACAAATCCCGGAGATCACTTTTTCCCTTTTGACTATTATCGATAGATTTGGTTACCACGAATACGACCAAATTGTCTTATTTTATTTATTTATTTAAACTTCATGTACAATAGTGGTACATAGGCGGACTTAATGCCACAAGGCATTCTCTACCAGTCAACCTTTGGGTTAAATATAAAAACAGTGGTAGGGTACAAAAATAATGACTAAAATACTAACTTCTTGATTAAGAGAATTTATATAGTTTTATTGATACTAATACACATATACAAATAAAATAAACTAATAGATATTTTAACAAATACCACATAATGTTACGAGCTTGGGGTTCGTGACAATAAAAACTGCTGATTTAATAACCAAAAACGACACTTCAATAAAAAACACAGGTAACAACTAAAACACACTAATTATAAAACACAACCGCATTATTGGGCCTCAAGTCTGCTATTACAATAGTGTCAAAATGGTCTATCATTGATTTTATAATTGTTGATTTTGACAAGTTTGGTAATCTACTAATATAATGGCGTCATTATGACATTCCAATGGTCAGCCACTGACACTCCATTAAAAGAATTGGTAATCTCGTACATCATGACAAATGAAACTTCCTACTAAACTTCCAACTTCCTACTACTTCAGATTGCTTATAACACTAATAAATAACATGTAAAAATATATATAAATGAAATCTGGCATGAATAAATGTTCAAAATGCCATTGTAATACAAATTCTATTACGAGACTATTGACCGACCAATGATCGACCATTATGAATTTAGCAGATTACGAACTTTTAGTAAAATGACAATGAGATCGTGTTGGAGTGACGAATTTATAAAAATAGCAGACTTGGGCCCCTGATCACTCTAAAGTCACACTTGAAGATCGCTTGTATCATTTGAAGTTTACTTGTCGCTTGATCGCTCGTTTTTCGACTGTGTCGGGTCGGGGTCCATACCGGCCTTATATAGTCCTCAGATAGTTCCAGAACACTCTACTGTAGAAACATCTAGAATGTTCGAGTACATACCGGCCCCGACTGACCAGATGTCGATAGTGCTAGAAAGTTCTAGCATCGAACTTTCTAGAAGCATCTAATACTGCTACTTGATACTAGATGGCGCTACGCGCTAATGGTCAACTAGTTCGGCTACTCGATACTATATGGCGCTAGTGGTACTTAACGCCTACAGATGTACCAGGCAGAGGCGCGCAACAATAATATAGTCCAAATTAGGTTAAAGGAGGGAGGATGATGACGACAGTCATCCGGAACCAGTGTTTACGATAGTATAGTTAGTCCTCCTTATCGATTTCGACAACGGCGACCCTTTGAAATTATTATTTCCTAGTGTAATAACGTAATGCTATGCGTAGTGTAATGTGACTCGCCAGACATAATTTATTATATACAGGGTTATTGGTAAAATACTAACAACCTAACCTTAAGGTCTAGGTATATAAGGGCTTAGGTCTCCCTTTACGTATTTGGTATTTAGTGTTACGAGTCGTTATTATTATTATTTTTAGTTAATACGATTTCTGCGTTAGTTATTTCTCTGAAGTAGCATCCGACTGCTATTTACAGGAACGCTTTTCTTTTAATTTAATAGGCACACCAATGACCCCAGTCGCACAAGATGATAACGGAGGATGTCCACGATGGTGCACGATTATTTAGAAGTCGTCTTGAAGAAAGAAGAAAGTGCTCTTAAATGACAAAGAAATTACCGCATATACTCACAAACTCACAATTAATAGTACATTACTTACCAAGGGCTGTAAAAGAAAGAAAGCTCGAAATCGCAGATATTTGTGACCCGAGCCGCAGGCGAGGGTTGTAAATATGCGATAGAGGGCTTTCTTTTTTACTGCCCGTGGTGAGTACACAATTTTACTTCTTCACCTGGCCACAATGCGAGTTTTACTGTACGCGTAGCGTGCGGTAAAACTCACATTATGGCCAGGTGTGACGTAAATGATATTTCAATACTAAATGTAAATATGAAAACGCTCATAAATAAAACATATTTGAATACTAAATATTTTAACGTTTTTATAATACAAATACTGTTTAAGGCTAAAACTTTAGGGTAAACAGCGAAATTAAAATTTTCGTTAGTTTTTTGCAATTTGCAGGTCAGTAACCCATGCAATCAATGCATTTTTTCCAACATAGTGGTAGCATATTGATGCCCTTTTTGAAAAACTCTGCTGGACCGGAGGCAATAACTTCTTCAAAGGCATTGTGAACTGCCTCTCAGTTATTGAATTTTTTCCCCGCCAATAGTTATCCAAATTCTGGAAAAAGTAGAAGTCTGTAGGGACAAGGTCTGGTGAGTACGGTGGATGACGGCGAACTTCCAACCCCAGCTCTTGTAACTTGGAGACCGTCTCCTGTTCAGTATGAGGTCGCGTGTTGTCGTGCAGGAGCAGCGGATCCGAACGATTGACCAAAGCTGGTTAGAGATATGCGAGCTTCTCCATCATTATGTTCAGCTCTTCACAGTACACATCTGCAGTAATGCTTATCCCGTTTGGTAAGAAGCTGTGATTAATGACACCGGCACTAGCCCACCAAACAGTGACCATCACTTTTTAGGGGTTAGTTTTCGTTTGGGGCATTGTTAGGTGCTGAACCAGGATCTAACCAACTTGCTCAGCGCTTGCGATTGTCGAACAGAATCCATTTTTCGTCGCAAGTAACAATGCGATTCAATATGCCTTCGTTTGTGTGCCTGTTGAGCAGCGCAAGGCTCAACTCGACGCGTGCTTCGCGCTGGCGATCATTCAATTCGTGGGGCACCCATTTATCAAGCCTTTTTACCTTGCCAATTCGACGCAAATGGACCAATATTGTTTTGATGCTAACATCGAAAGCTGCTAATTCAGCTGTACATTGAGAATCATGAGAGTACATGAGAGATTTTTTCCTGTCTTCTAAACTAAAAATTTTGGAGATTAATGTTTACCCTGGCAACACGTAGCGAAAAACTACAATTCAGAATAATTTACTTTTTATTTTTTTATGATTACAAATTATTATTAAAACGTTACTAATTTTATTTTCAGAACCAGGCAGCCCAATGAATAGGCCTGTCGTTAGCCCTATGACTCCTATGCCAATGCCTATCATAGGCCATCAAAACATCGACCAGAAGAACCTGATTTGCCATCATTGTGGCGCCAGAGTACATACGATCGTGCATAAGGAGTGCGGCAAAATTACACATTTAATAGCTTGCCTTGTCTTCTTCATATTGTAAGTAAAAAAAACAATGACATACAGAGTTATTGGTTATATGTCGGCAATCGACATGTAGGAGAGGTCATCTGCAACAAAATGATCCCTTATGTTAATGACCCTGTGGCGGTATCAACAACGCCACATGCGAACTACGCATCAAACGTCAGAAACGACAGAAATCCTGCATCGCGCTATCAGAGTTTACCGCGCGACTAGCATATATACAACATCCCGACATCAACCGTTGGGCAGTTGCCCACCAGACACAATACCCGTCTGGTCGGAGGATCCTCCCTTTACTATAGAGTATGAATAAACTTTACACCCTATTCCTCATGCTTCTAAAACCCCGATGAGAATGTCAACCTCTTCTTCTTCCATCCCTGGTCCCGTTATTTGGGATCGAATCTCCTCACTTTCCAGCGCCAAGACGAACAGTCTTGGGTTGTCGCATCGAGCAATTGGGCTTTCTTGAGGTCTCTCGCGATATTGGACCACCAAGTCATTTGCGGCCTCTATCTCTATTTTATTCCGGTAAATTTAGAGTTATTTGAACCAAATGATCCTCACTGCGTCTTTTAATGTGGCCATACCATCTTAGGCGGTTTCCTGTCATTTTGTCTGAGATCGGTGCGACTTTGAAGCTGCCACGTATATGTTCATTACGGATTTTGTCAAGCCGGGTCCCACCTCCCGCCCATCTTAGCATCTCCATTTCGTTGGTATGGACCTTGCAAACGTCAACCATTTCCGAGTAATTTGACATTTTAAATTTTTTCACTGACAGTCGGGCTGGTCCACAAAAAAGTCGCTCAGCGCGCTATGGAGCAGGCTACGCTCGGAGTTTCTTTGAAGGATAAAATTAGGAATGAAATTATCCGATATAGCGTGCAGAGTAAGCAAGCTGAAGTGGCAGTGGGCTGGCCATGTTTGTCGAAGGACCGATGGCCGGTGGAGCAGAAGAGTCCTGGAGTGGAGACCGCGTATCGGCAAGCGTAGTGTGGGACGCCCCTCAGCTAGATGGACCGATGACCTCAAAAAGGTGGCTGGGATAGACTGGATGCGGAAGGCGGAGGACAGGGTGTTGGGGCGCAGCATGGGAGAGGCCTATGTCCAGCAGTGGACTGCGATAGGCTGAGTGGATTGATTTATATTTTTTTGAAGATATCTGCGGTACGTATATAACTCTGAAAATAATTTAAAAAAAAACCAATGCATTCAATATTTTTGTATTATTTTTAGCTGCTTGCTAACAGGGGGCCAAGTCTACTAATTTACAAACGTTGCAATGGTCTCTTCATTGTGAGATTTTGACAGATTTGCCATACAAACACTGTCAAATACTCACAATGGCGAGACCATTGCAACGTTTGTAAATTAGTAGACTTAGGCCCCAGTTCAATACACAGTCATATACATCAACCATAAAACGACAATTATCTTTAATAGTTTTAAAATCAAAGCTATAAATCGTTACGATGTTCATAATTTTGAGCAGGTTGTTTGAAGCATGAGCACGCAGATAACAATAAAAAAAAAATCATGCATAGTGTTTTTTTTTAATGAATTTTCAAATTAGTATACCAAAGACACAAAAATTAAAAAAAAAAAAACAAATTACTCGAAAATGGTTGACATTTGCATAGGATTCATAAGAAGGCAATTGGTAGCAAATTACCTCTCCTCATCATCATCAGCCTATAGCAGTCCACTGCTGGACATAGGCCTCTCCAATTGCACGCCATTCAGCTCGATTCTCGGCAACTCTCATCCAGCTGCTACCAGCCACCCTGCGGAGATCGTCGCTCCACCTAGCCTGAGGACGTCCTACCTTACGTTTGCCGATTCGCGGTCTCCACTCAAGAACACGTCTACCCCAGCGGTCATCGGTTCTACGGCTAATATGGCCGGCCCATTGACACTTCAGCTTGCTTATTCTGTGAGCTATGTCGACGACTTTGGTTCTCTGCCGGATCACCTCGTTTCAGATTCGATCCCTCAGAGACCTCTCCTACTTCCCCTTAATAGATTGCCGACATATAACCAATAACCCTGTATAAACACGAACTGTACTGCTATTCTCTAAAGCAGGCCATACACGCTAGGGTATACCTGACAGGTTTACCTGTACAGTTTTACTGTACAAGTAAACCGGAGCGTGTATGTTGCACAACTGTGCAAGTTTCCACACCTGTACAAGCAACCCGAAAAAATTAAATTTTGATAATTTTTGCCCGTGGGTGTACCTGTGCAGGCAAAACTGAGCGCGTGTGGCGGTCGCCTGCGCAGACGTCAGTTGTCCGGCTATTGCTAGATTTTCAATTCTTGTGTTGTTTTTGATGTAGTTGACATGAGATTACTGTTTTCGTTGCGGTAACCATGCGTTGCAGTACTTTTCACGGTATCTTCGTTCAAATTATGGTTACAACTGAGAGTTTGTACAGGTTTACCGCTACGTGTACGTGTGTGTGTGTATGTCAGCTCAAGTTTACTTGACAGGTATAACTGTACAGGCATACCTGTCAGGTACACCCTAGCGTGTATGGCCTGCTTTAATATCCCTTCGAAATTCGGTGAATCCGTGTTGATTTACTTTAAAAACAAGTGAGTTCGCTTTCGAATTGTGTGCGCTCACTTCAGTGAGGTTCCAAGTGAACTTTACAGAAAATCACTACGGATAATTAACTATAATTCCTCATTTTTATTGTTGTCACTTATAAACCTGTTCTTTTCTGTTTCAGCGCACCGTTCGTGATAATAATATATATTGCAGACTACTTTAAATACAAGAATCATTATTGTCCTAATTGTTTTAAACTAATTGGTTATGAAACACCAATCGTGGGTCAGAAAGTTACTTATGTTACTTAATGTATGTACAAGCACTTGTTGGAGCCGGTTTCCACTGTTTAAATTTCCTCTTTGGATGGCTGTCGTTGTTTTCAGCTGTTCGATTGCGATAACAGAATATATATCGACGATGAAGTGCCAAAACTCCTAACTGAAAAGGTCAAAAATGTACACAAACTGAATGAGGATGCATGCATGGCGGTCATCCCTTAAAATAGGCACGTTGGTTTAGTTGGAGGTATTTCCACATATAGTTTAGTAACAAAAAATACACTTAAGAGATTTCACTAAAACCTGCGAATAACCCCTTTAAATTCAAAATGATAAACAAGTGAATTCTAGAAAAATGTTAGTTAGTTAGGAGGCACTTCACCGTCGAAATGTACATTTTAAAATACGTCAATTATCCCGCTTTTTTTTTTTATCTAACTGCGCTTGGAGCTGTCAAAGTCGTAGGTTATCTATTGAATTGGCCCGCTTACCTACTCAGTAGGGATGCCCGATCTCTAGCAATACAATCTATGTTTTTTTTTTTATCGATCGATTAAATTTTACATGAAGAGTATTTTAATCAATTATGCGGCTATGCTCAATGGAGACTATTAAAAATGAAATATGAAGTTAAATGACAATTTTTCGTTTATTTTATAGAAAAGTTGTTTCTTAGGTTGATCTTCGTAACATATTAGACCACCAAAGGTTATACATATATATATTTTTTAAGTTTAGACGTAGATAGTTAGTTGGCATTTGTAATTAAATCTGTATGGTTGTTACATAATCTTTTCTTTTTTAATTACGATAAGATTTTTGCTACATCAATTCAAATCCATGCGATCCAGATCGTGTATCGATTCAATGATTTACGATACAATGCGATCCAAAAGATCGATTCTAATCAAAAGATCGGGCATCCCTACTCCTCAGCGGGTGTGTAATTTTTGGTAAGTATAATAACAGATAGTCTAACTTCATTTGACATAACTGTCATATGATATAATTTTCATATGCTATAAAAACATTTAACCTAACTTCATATGATCTAATATTATATTTGATATAATTTTCATTTTCTCTAATTTCATTTAGTATAACGTTCATTTCATATAATTTCCAAATCGTATTATGCTCTTTTTACATAATGTTCATTTGACCTAACTTTCATATTAACTAATTTTCTAAGGTAACGCATCGTTCTTGAGAAAAGCAAATTGTATTGTAACCTAACCTCAAAACATTAAAGTTGCTTCTGCATCGTCTCCGGCGCTGCGGGAAGTGCAACCCCTTCGCCCTTACAATCGTGTGCAAGGGATATTGTTTTTAAGGTAGTTAAATTTTCGTGCCCGCGATAGTACCTACATTTCTTTCACAGTTATTTTGTCTCTGACAGCAATCAAACAGCAACCTTATTACAACGAGAATAAAGATCACTGTGTATAAAATCAGAGGTAAAACATCTGTGGAAGGATTGTACTGTAAAGTCGAATAAAATTCACTGTAGTAATCTGACATGTGCTAGCTGTCACTTTGTGTAATAAAATGGTCATTTTTATTGTAATGGTCATCGTTTAGTTCAATTGATTTATAAAGTGTAAAATAAATGTATAATATATGTATTGTATATGTGTAAAAGTCTAGAATACAATACACATTTCCTTAACTCAACTCAACTCAACTCAAAGCATTTATTTCAAATAAACCAATTACAGGCACTTTTGAATTGTCAAGGTGTCGGTCAGTCAGAAAGATGAAGCTAGTTGCCCATTCCAAAGCGTAGTAGGTTCCTATGGAGAAGAACGGACAAGAAACTCCACGGACACTCTTTTAAAACAAAATATTGTTACAAAAAATGGGTTCCATCATTCATGTTGAAGTTATACATGTGAGAACAATGTAGAAAGACGTGCACGTTAGAAACGTCCGTAATAGAAACAATTCAAAAATTAAAATAAGCCATGCAGCTAAGAGATGACCAGTCCCAACTGACGGCGCCCGTCAAAAAATAAAAAATATTATTTAAAAATGTGACAGCTAGCACCTGTCAGTTTCCTCCAGTGAATTAGGTTGCATATTAGAAAATCAAAACTTTCCTGAGCAAATTTCAAAAGAACAACGGACAAATCAACAAAGTTTAAAATAACGATGGTCATTTGATCAAAAGTTCAGCTGACCAAAGTCCGGAATATCAATGTTTAAATTATTTATTACACTATTAACCAAATCGTGTAAAGGTCAAAATGGATTACTGGATAAATGATTAATTATTGGTTGATTAACTAGTCGCAGGCATGATTCGTCATTTTGAACTGAGTGAAATAGGTTAGGTTAGGTTAAAAGTATGACCAACCGCGCGCGAGCCGAGCGAGCGGAGCGAGCGGTGCCGCGGCAGCGGCCGGCGAGCGCTACTTCCAAGTTGCTCGCAGAAATGTTTTCACCATTGTGTTGATTTGATATTCTAAAATAACATCTAGCAACTTTTGATCAGTCGTTCATTTGATGTCACATACATTGGGATTCTAAATTTTATCTAAATAAAACATTTGGTCATTTAAATTTTGTTATTTTGTATATTGTTCTTTTGAAATTTGCTCGAGAAAGTTTTGATTTTCTAACCGTGAATTAATAATTCGACTTTAGTATCTAAACTAAGTCTCGAAACAAAAACTAGAGAAAAATGGAACATTTTGCTAAAAAGATAACGCTGTCACTTTAACAAACATTATAAATAAAAATTTGTAATATATGTCGCAAATCATTTTGTTCAGTGTCATACATAAAATTATTCCATTCAGTTTATTATAGTCAAATTAATGTGTACACTGCGTTCGCAATTTAGTTTCCAAACATGTAAACAAAAGTGTTTATGAACAAAAAAAACAGTACATTTAGGTTTGCCTAACAACTTAAATTTAATGGCTTTTGATGTTGTCACAAAATAACTTGTTTGTCTATCCCAAAAATAAATTAAAGTCTGAAGTCAAGACAAATAGCAAATAATAGGGATGATGACTAAAAAAAAAATTGTTTGTCCGTCATGTACATTAGTAAAAAATATTGGACACGTATTTTTTCTTTTTTTACGTAATCAAAACTTTACGGCGATACATTGGAGTTCAAATGTGGCATGATGTTTTTTTTTTATTTATTTTTTATCTAGAGCATCTCAGTGTGTAACCACTAAGGTTCCGATTCTTTAACCGGACTTTCCTGTGGCTGCCATAAGCTCCTAACGAAACTTAATGCCTCCAGCCAGGGCGTAAAAACTATAAACTAAACGACTGC
Source organism: Dryobota labecula (assembly GCA_947523025.1). Lineage (NCBI taxonomy): Eukaryota > Metazoa > Arthropoda > Insecta > Lepidoptera > Noctuidae > Dryobota > Dryobota labecula. The sequence continues at coordinate 7,155,129 of OX383314.1, forward strand.
TGCTCGCTAAGGGCACCCCCTGTGGGGTACGAACCTCGGCTTAGGGCAGCTGAGTCGGAGGGAGGGTGGCAAGGGACCGACGGTGGCTGAATAAAATCAGTGTTTTGATTATTATCCTGGGGAGTTTGGATTACATGCTGCTCAGCTAAAACGCGTGCTGGCGCTTCACTTACAGTCAAGGGTCGGGGAGGACTATTCGTTAGTCGGGGATTTCGCGCGGGGCCTCGGCGGCGAGGTCGGAATGAAGCATGATGTCACTTCTCACTAGATTTTATACTGAGCTGTGACGTAACGAGCCCCCACTCCCAAGTTTATGTGTTTTATCTAAGTCATTTTTAATTAATATGACAAAGCAAAAAATACGTGTCTAATATTTTTTTATTACTTGATTGACGGACTAAACAGTTTTCTTTTTTTTACCCAGGCATCATCCCTATTATGTATACACAAACTATCAGACTTAAGTCTCGACTTATCTAATTTAAGAATAATTTGTAGGATATTTTAATTATACAGGATGGCAGAGACATCGACGCGAAGCGTGTAACCATGGGTTCAGTCCATGACTCTGTAATTTAAAAAAAAATTGCTGTTTTTTTTTTTTTTAAATAACCGATGAAAAATTTCAACTCAGGGGGTTCAGAACCCTGCCATTGTTGCGGGTTTGTCCGAAAGGGATACCGTGGCCCTGGCACACAGGCAACTGAAGGAACACGGGTGGGTTTTAGTCAGTAAAAGTCTGACACGACTTCCTGCTCCGCCCAGAGCGGGAGAAGTTATTTGATAATATCCCACCCAAAAAAAAAGGGGGTTCCGAATCATTTATGTACTGAATCCATGGTAACCGATTTCGCGTCGATGTCCCTTCCACCCTGTATTTTATCATCTTTGTGATATTTATGAATAAATGTATTATAAGAATATATATTTTAGAGGTTATTGGTTTGTTTTATTAATAGACATCTGCAAGAACAGAGGTCACCAAAATTGCGTTGGTTCCACAGACAAAAAATGTCTCATGTGCCATATAGCAACACCTAAAAAACCTGCCTAGCTTTTTCCCAGATATTTAGTCTGAAAGGCCCAAACCGAATGGCTCTCGGGCCATTTGACCGTAAACAAAAATCGTCTACGTTCCAAAGGACCGGTGAAAAAAAAAATTAAACAAATTCAATGTCATACATTACATCAAGTACATAAAAAAAGTTGAAATAAATGTTTATTTTTTTTATTTTTTTGTTAGATTTGTAATATCTTCTTTAGAAAATCAATGAACAATAATATAAAAAGTTTACAAAAATTTAATTTGGTAATTAAATAATTTTAAATAAAGATCTATCTTATTTTTAAGAAAACAATCAACAAAAAAATGTTTATATTAAACAATAAGATTTAGTAAAAATCATGCTAGCTACCTGGGGCCCAAGTCTGCTATGTTTATAAATTCGTCACTCCAACACGATCCCATTGTCATTTTGCTAAATGTTCGTAATCTGCCTAATTCATAATGGTCGATCATTGGTCGGTCAATGGTCTCGTAGTAGAATTGTATTACAATGGCATTTTGAACATTCATTCATGCCAGATTTCATTTATATATATTTTTACATATTATTTATTAGTGTTATAAGCAATCTGAAGTAGTAGGAAGTTGGAAGTTTAGTAGGAAGTTTTTTTTATCCAATTTGTGAGATTACCAATTCTTTCAATGGAGTGTCAGTGGCTGATCATTGGAAAGTCATAATGACGCCATTATATTAGTAGATTACCAAACTTGTCAAAATCAACAATTATGAAATCAATGATAGACCGTTCTGACACTATTGTATTATGTACGAGATTACCAATTCTTTCAATGGAGTGTCAGTGGCTGACCATTGGAAAGTCATAATGACGCCATTATATTAGTAGATTACCAAACTTGTCAAAATCAACAATTTTGAAATCAATGATAGACCATTCTGACACTATTGTAGACTTAAGGCCCAGGCCCTCAAGTCTGCTATTACAATAGTGTCAGAATGGTCTCGCCATTGTGAGTATTTGACAGTGTTTGTATGGCAAATCTGTCAAAAACTCACAATGAAGAGACCATTCTGACACTATTGTAATAGCAGACTTGAGGCCCAGAAGTCGTGCCAACCGGTTATGAAGATGTATTCTGTTTATTTAGATGATTTCAAATAAGTAAATATTTAAATAATTAAAATTCATATTCTTTTGCATGTACTGCTGTTGGTGTACCAAATAAATAAATAAATAAACGTCACATGGCTTATTTTCGACTTACGCGGTATTGTTACCTAAGCGACGACGTTATGTCAATCGCGTTTAACAATACGAAACGCTTTGAAAGCGATTGTAGCTTGTCTGTCTAGGCCCTCAGATGCTTGTATATTTCCGAATGAAAGAACACAACGGCTTATTCCACAAAATCCCCCCTGAGAATCCCCCTTAGGAGGAAAAGTGGAATCTATAAAAAACAATCTAGAATTTACCCTGATAATCCCGCTTAGGGGGGAAACCTAGAATTGAAAAAAAAAACTTATTCCAAGACCTTATGAAAGTGATTTTTTTTACATTAGGGTTCAGTTTTCCTCACTGAGTGGGATTCTCTGGGGGATTAGTGACATAAGCCAGATTATCAGGGGTGAATTCTAGACTGGTTTTTATATATTCCACTTTTCCTCCTAAGGGGGATTTTTCAGGGGCGATTTGTGAAATAAGCCGAACACAACATACACATAAGTTTCTTGACTTACCTATTTAACTTGATGGGCCCACCAGTTTTTCTTACTTTTAAAGCTTGCTCCCAAAACTTTACAGCTTCGGGCAGTATTGTATTCTGAAAGAAAAACATAGCTTTTGTTACAAATTATTACCTACATGTTTTCCTTTGTGCTAATATCCATTATACCCTGAAGCAAGGTCATTTATTTTAGTACCCATAGTATCATATATTAGTCCGTCTTCAAAAAAGAAGGAGGGTATATGTTCGTCTGTAAGTATGTATATACTAGCTGACCCGACAGACTTCGTTCTGTCAAAAGCTATAGTATAAACTCCACTACTCTACCCTACCCTACCTAGAAGAAACTTAAAAAAAAAAAATTGTAGCCGATTCTCAGACCTACTGAATATGCATATAAAAATCGGTCAGGCCATTTCGGAGGAGTATGGTAACTAACACTGTGACACGAGAATTTTATATATAAGATTTTTTTTAACATAATATTCTTCGATATTTTCGGCAATTGTGGACCGATTCTAAAAGTTCTTTTTAGGGTTCCGTACCAAAATGGTAAAAAGGAACCCTTATGGTGTGACTCAGTCTGTCTGTCCGTCTGTCACAGCTGGATATCTCAAGAACTACTAATGCTTTCAAGTTGAAATTTGGAATAGTTTTAGATGACGTTTGCCCAACTGTTTTGCAAATACGAAAGAAATATATATTTTTTTGCTACAGGGGTGAGTGGGGTCTTGAAAATTTGAAGTGGGGCTACTAGGGTATGTGGGTATTATATGAAAGAGCGCTATTTGCACATTCCCAAACATATTTCTTTTAGGCCGTATAGTTTTCGACTTTAGGCGAAAAATTTATAAAAAAAAATAGTGTACTCCCCCTTATATCCGAAGCATGCATAGAGAAAAATCTGAAATTATTCTATTACAGGAAAAACAAAACGATGCCTCTAGATAGCACACTTTTTTCTAATATTGCAGTTTAAGCTCAGCGCCATCTCTTGACCGATAGTGGAACTAATGTTTTTTTTTTTTTTTTAAAGCATTTTGATGGTACGGAGTTCAGTATCACCAAAACTAATCAAAATAAAAAATTGCGTCTTACTATCTGACCTCCACAGCCCAGGTACTGGGTAAAACGATGCCCTTTGGTAAGACTGGCTGACACTTTCGGGCTTCTGACGTCCCATAACAACTGTCAACGATCTAGAAATGACAGCCGGGACCAATGGCTAAACGTGCTTTCAGAGGAACGAGGGTCTTGATACTTAAAGATGGTCACTCATCCACGGACCAACGGCGGCACGCTTAAGGCGAGGTTCTTCAAGTCAACCTCTGGGAAATTTAATTTTAATGTCATTTTATTTAGAAACGGTAACGATTAAACACGTGAAAAATATGTTGTATAATAAAAAAAAAATATGTTATATGTTGCTTTTGAGACCTTTCTGTAGGTACGTCGGGTACTCGTTACATAATCGGATAAAGTTCGCTCGATAGAAAAAAAATACCAAACATACCCTTATTTTGTAGATTAAAATCATTTTATTTCAATATTATACCACATTATGTACTGAAAATCATATGAAAATAAACGTCTATGATGATGTAATGTCCGTCGGGTTTTATACACCGTGGCATTTTAGTCGTCTTACAAAGACAGCCCACTTCATGTATCCAATGACTAGTAATCATTCATGTAAAAAAAAAAAATTTTTTTTCAACCTTAGAATTTTTTTATTTATTATTTTTATTAATTATGACGCATGACATAGTTTAAAACACCCTGTTACGAGTGCAGTCAGAGTCTTGTGATACAAGGGCGCCGCGGAATGGATTTAGATTAAGTTTAAGTTGCAATAGTAAAAAACATATTTTTGCGTTAGGGTGAATGAACTCTGATAAAGATATTGCCGCTCCATTACGCGGCGCCCTTGTAACACAAGGCTCGGACTGCACTCGTAACAGGGTGTTTTAAACTATGTCATGCGTCATAATTACAAAATATAAAAATTTCAAATGTGCAAAAAAAACATTTTTTTTACATGAATGTTTATTAGTCATTGGATACATGAAGTGGGCTGTCTTTGTAAGACGACTAAAATGCCACGGTGTATACTCGTATCGTAAAACACATAATTTTCAACCCAAAATTACCGAAATTCACGGCACAAACAATTTACTTGCGCCCAGCTGCCACCTCAAGGACAAAAATGCACGCTCGAAGATGCGGCTGCTATTACTTAGCCGTCCTCAACTGTATTGCTATACAATTACAATAAAAATAAAAATAAATTATATTAAATACTCACATTTATCATGTCAAACTTCTCTGGTTCTAACCTGGAATACAAAAAAAAAAAACATAATTAAAAAAAGTTATATCAAAAATGGATGAGACTCGCACATACCAGGGAAGCATGGCACAAAGGGAAGCATGGGCGTACCCAGCATTATTTTATGAAACCTTCACCGTTCAAAAGATAATTTAAGTATTGATATTTGAGTATACGTGTTTTATAATTCAAATTCAAATATTTATTGCATATCTCATGTGTGTACAAGATCTTAATAATATTATATGGTTCACATGGACCCTGTCGGGCACAACAATTAGTAGATACAATAAGAAGAGTAGCATGCTTGAAATTAATATTGTATGTACGTCGTAATAAAAAAATAGGATATAATTATTATTCAGTTATCATTAAAATAAAATAAACTGATCAATTTAACTAAATTATCTGACTGACGGACTAAACAGTTTATTACAACATGAATTATGTAACCAATATTGTATAACAATATTTCGTTTTAAAAGAGTACTTTTCTGTGTGGCGCCAGGGGGGGTCACATAGTCTTGGTCAAGTCACAAGAAGATATAATTTAATTTTGATAATATGTCATGCGTCACGATTAATAAAAAAAAAAAAAAAAAACATGAATGATTACTAGTCATTGGATACATGAAGTGGGCTGTCTTTGTAAGACGTTTAAAATGCCACGGTGTATATGCCTCGGCGGAAATGTAAAAAGATTTTTTGATTAATAAAAAAAAAAAAAAAAAATTGCCTGTCTCGTATTAGTGAAATCCTCGGCTACGGCTCGGCCTTCAAACTCATACTCGACCTGCAATTGCCTATTTCACGGCCTTTGCAATAATGAACTATTCCATTTGTAGTTCATTAAACTAGCGCCACGATCAGCTGCTTTCCTGAAGCTACATCATCATGACCTATTCATCGTTCTCCTGCCCTCATGCCAATTTATTTGTGGTCGGCGTAACATGTCTTTTTCTTCCATTCTTCTCTGTTAATCGACATTTCGGTAGTCACTCTCTTTCTAGCCATATCATCTTTAACAAAGTCCATCCATAGTTTCTTTGGTCTTCCCCTACAAATATAACCATTGTGGGGTAATTCTGTAGAAGTTGCTAAGTCTATTATTACCACCACCTACTTTAGCTCTTATCTTTAATAATTGTATCGACTGTGGAGAGTTTCCCGATCTTATGAAAAATAGTAAAATAATACTATTGTTTAAATCAGGTAGTACATCAGACCCCACAAATTATAGACCTATTTCCGTACTACCTACCTTTAGTAAAATTTTTGAGAAATTAATGTTAGACCAATTGCAAAGATTTTTTAATAAAAATAAATTATTACACGGTAAACAGTTCGGTTTTACAAGGGGTCGTTCAACTACTGATGGTGTGATGGGTGTTGAACTTTTAGGACATATTTATAATGCATGTGAAGATAAATGTGATGCCTTGGGCATCTTTTGTGATTTGTCCAAGGCATTCGATTTTCTTCATGAAACGTTAATCAGGAAACTCCGCCACTACGGGATCCGGACCACCGCTCTGGATCTTCTTGCTTCATACTTGAGGTTTCAGAGCGTTGACGTCAATGGGAAAAGATCTCCCGGATCTTTAGTAACAATGGGAGTCCCACAGGGCTAAATTCTTGGTCCTTTCTTGTTTCTTATTTATATTAATGACTTGCCTTACCTCATAAAGGATAATCATGCAATAGTGTTGTTTGCGGACGACACTTCACTTTTGTTTAAACTTAAACGTCAGGAGCTGATTACTGACGATGTAAATAGCGCGATCTCAAAAGTAGTTCATTGGTTCAATGTTAATAATTTACTTCTTAATGAAAAAAATAACCAAATGCATTAAGTTTACGCTACCTCACGTTAGGCAGGTGAAAAATAATGTGTTGATAACGGGCGAAGAATTGAATCCTGAAGATAGCACAGTATTCTTGGGCTTAACTTTGGATGCTAAGCTTCAGTGGGGCCCACATATAGATAAATTATCTAAGAAGCTGAGCTCCGCAGCATACGCTGTTAGAAAAACTCGTAATTTAACTGACATGGAGACAGCCCGTTTAGTGTACTTTAGTTATTTTCATAGTGTAATGTCGTACGGTATTCTGTTGTGGGGAAATGCCGCCGACATTTAGTCTATCTTTATTTGCAGAAAAGAGCTGTTCGATCAATTTATAAATTAAGTTCGAGACACTCTCTCAGAGAGAAATTTAAGGGAATTAATGTTATGACTGTGCCTTCTCAGTATATTTTTGAAAATCTTTTATATGCCCATAAAAACATAAAATTGTTTAAAAAATACAGTGATATCCATAATATAAATACTAGGAACAAACACATGTATGTTGTACCTAAAACACGGCTCAAGAAAATAGGTAGTTCGTTCAGATGTCAATGTATACGCTTTTATAATAAACTTCCAAGCCACGTTCAAGATCTAAGCATGAATAAATTCAAATCATTCATTAAACGTAAGTTGTGCCAGAAAGCCTTTTATACCATTAAAGATTATATTGAGGACAAAAAGGCTTGGGATCATGGTATGGCAGTTTGAGTAATTTATGCGGCCTGCCCAAATGTCCTTTCTTTGGCATTGTTCGTCGAATCGTGGAGCTCCTTATGTTCTGAGTTGAGCTGCACGATTAATGACAAATGGGTGCACTGAATGGACAGGTCCACTCAATCTGTGTGGTTCTTTCTTCAAAAGACCATTTCAGACACCAATCTACATGGTCTTCACATGATTTGACCAAGATTATGTCTGGACTTTAAAAGAGACTGTGACCTCTGAGTTTGTTTCGGTCTTTCTTCTCAGAGTAGTCAGATACGAAACGCCGACCTCATCTAGTTTTAAAATATGATTGACGTGTAAAAGTGTTTGTAAAAACCTACTTACAGAAATAAAATCATTTATCATCCACTTTTTTTATTTATTTAATTTATTTAAAGAAATTATAATACAGAGGTGTTAATTTAATAACTTAATTCTGAACTCGCCAAACTTTTACGTTTGATGGCGAGGGCGAGAGGAGATTTTCCGAAGGTACATTGAAGAAGTAATTAGCTACGAATCAATTCACTAATTATGAACTAAGCGTAAAATTAATCATAAACTACAAGCGTAACGGACGTGTGTTAGCCAAATCCAATTACATTTTGAAACCATTCATTCACGAAAGCAATAGCGCTTTTTGGATTCTTGAATGGACGTCAAAAAAACGCACTCTCTATGAGTAATAATTTTTTTTTGTATTTGTTATACCAAAGATTGACTTATACTCCAAGTTTTTAATTCATATAATTTAAGTAAACAAAGAAACGTCAAGAAATTTCATTGTCAAAATGACAAGATAGTGGTAAAAAACATTTTATCATTATTTTTGACGTTTTATCGTCTTATAAATGCACGCACGAAAAAGCATGACTCATTGTCACGTTCCGCCTGAGCCGAATGTGCAAGCGAGAGCGAGGAACAAGCGGCCCAAGCGTTCGGCTTGTGTTGTTATTACGTAAACCAACTTTAGAGACAACCAATAAAAAAAAAATATCATCTTTAAAATGAAAGTTAATTAATTATAAGAATTATGCAAACATAATACTGTTGCGCGCCACAATTAATGCCTGGTACCACTAGCGCCATCTAGTATCAAGTAACGGAACTAGTAGGGTCGAGCTTCTAGAAAGTTCGATACTAGAACTTTCTAGAACTATCGACATCTGGTCAGTTGGTGCCGGTATGTACTCAAACATTCTAGATGTTTCTACAGTAGAAGGTTCTAAGGACTATATAAGGCCGGTATGGACCCCGGCCCGATAGTCGAAAAACAAGCGATCAAGCAACAAGTAAACTTCAAACGATACAAGCGATCATTAAGTGCGACTTTAGAGTGAGTGCAGTTGTGTTTTATAATTAGTGTGTTTGAGTTGTTATCAGTGTTTTTAATTAAGTGTCATTATTGGTTATTAAATCTGCAGTTTTTATTGTCACGAACCTCGAGCTCGTAACAATACCATAGCCAAACAAAGTTTTTTGTAGTGTGTCGGAGACGCGGCATATGATCATCATAATCAGCTCTTTTAAGTCCACTGCTAGACGTAGGCTTCCCAAAATCGATTTCCACTCGGAACAGTTAACAGCCGTTTTCCAATTAAATGTATTTCAATGGGAAGCGCTAAGGTAGCCCACGAAATTCAAATTTTCTTAAATTTTTAGCAATTTGCAGGTATATCAGGTTATATTTTGATTTGAATATGATTCGCAACCATAACAAATTTGTGAGCATATTCGCAAGAAGCTGGCAGTATTATCACAACGGTAATGTTTTCCCATTGTTTGTCTTATTTGTTTTAGTATACATATTTATGTGTATTTATTTTTGCTTATATTTATATATAATAAGATTTATATATTGAATTTATAGTTTGTAATAGGTTTATGTATATCTTTATATTTAAATGAATATTTATTTTTCAATTTTCGCTATTGACTACTTCTTTCTACGTGCTTACATCGCACCAACCAGCCGCTGCCGGCTGACCTACGGTGGACGCCTTTACAGCGTCCGTCGAGTGCCTTACCACACAATACTACCTGGGCCTTGAGGGCCGTCTCATCCTTGCCTGGTGGCCTCTACAGCCACTACCTACACCAAGGGCGGCGAGCGCCGTTTGCTACCTGGTTAACTGTCGCTGCGGTGCCAGCCGGATGGTCCAGCCCAGGACAGTACCTACTTCTCCCTTCTAAATACTCATCAGTGAAAGAATTCTTAAGATAGAACCTACACCCTGAATCTGTGCTGACTTAATAAAGCTGATTTAAGTGGTATCCGCCTTATACATTTCCTTACCACTAAACCCACTACGTCACAGTGGCAGTCTCTGCATCACCCAAGAGTTGACTGGTAGAAAATTAAAGTATTAAATAAATAAATAACAAATTTGTATTTATACAGGATAAGTATTTAACCAGTGCGCAAATTTTTTTTTGGTGGTTCAGTATCAGTAATAGAACACATTTCAATTATTTGTTAAATACTTTTTTGGTCCTACTTGAAATCAGCAAAATATGTATACAATCTATTCGTAATAATATCAATGGGCGAGCGCACAGCTGATAGGTACCTGCTACTGCGTTTCCGCTTCACAGACCGCGCCGCCGCCGGCGCGTTGCGGGAGAGAAGCCATTATACCAGTTTCAAAATAAACATCTTTTGTTAACGATAACTTATTTTTTTTGTACTAAGACATCAAAATAAGAAAAAGGTGTATAATAAAACAAGTTTAAGTGTAATTTGTCAAAATTTGCGCACTGATTAATAACTTTTCCTGTAGAATTATTACCATTAAAATCGTCAATATAATTAAACAACATTTAATTTGAATATAAATCTAATATTGATTAACATAAAATCGGATTCATGAATATGAACTTTACTGTGTTCTTATCGTCATTCTCCTGCCTTTATCCCAGGGGCCCAAGTCTGCTATTTTTATAAATTCGTCACTCCAACACGATCCCATTGTCATTTTGCTAAAAGTTCGTAATCTGCTAAATTCATAATGGTCGATCATTGGTCGGTCAATGGTCTCGTAATAGAATTGTATTACAATGGCATTTTGAACATTTATTCATGCCAAATTTCATTTATATATATTTTTACATATTATTTATTAGTGTTATAAGCAATCTGAAGTAGTAGTAAGTTGGAAGTTTAGTAGGAAGTTTCATTTGTCATTATGTACGAGATTACCAATTCTTTCAATGGAGTGTCAGCGGCTGACCATTGGAAAGTCATAATGACGCCATTACCAAACTTGTCAAAATCAACAATTATGTAATCAATGATAGACCATTCTGACACTATTGTAATAGCAGACTTGAGGCCCAGTTTATTTGTGGTCGACGCAACACGTCTTTTTCTTCCATACTTCTCTATTAGTTGACATCTCGGTAGTCACTCCCTTTCTAGCCATATTCTTTTACAAAGTCCATCTATCGTTACTTCGGTCAGGGCCTCAAGTCTGCTATTACAATAGTGTCAGAATGGTCTCTTCATTGTGAGTTTTTGACAGATTTGCCATATAAACACTGTCAAATACTCACAATGGCGAGACCATTCTGACACTATTGTAATAGTAGACTTGAGGCCCTGTTTTCAATCATTATTCTTGATTTACACAAAGCAAAAGACGTAAACTCCGACCTGCGTTAACCTCAAGTAGACACGTAGTTAAACACTGAACTAATACTATGATATCGAGAAGTTTATAAGCGATTCTGTGATAACGAACTTTTAGAACTGACGATCAACAGCAGTGCTATTCTGTAAACATCTCACTTTGAAAACGTACGTGATATGAGCGTGGAGTGAGCTGCCAATATTGTCAATCCCAAGCATCAGGAGGAATCACAGGTTAATTCAAGTTCACTTCATCTACACCCAAAGTCTCAAATTCAGATAATTTATGTAAACAAAGGGGATAACATATTTAAAAAAAATCTTCGTAATGGTAATTCACATAAAATGGCGAAAAAAAAGGTTCCATTTTCTTGTAGGTACTGAATTTTAGAAATAATAATTAAAAAATAATCATACCGTAATTATTTTTATAAATTTTCGGTTTTAAACAAAGTTATTAAAAAAAAAAGATTTTCTGGTATAAAATATTTTATGATACTGATAACAATGCAGGAGATCCAAAAAATTTCACATTTTTTACATCTTCAACAACACTAATTATTACAACTCTCATTCATAGATTCATATTGTGTGTAGCATATCGGAGCACATTTTTGATGAAAACGGCTGTAAATTGTTTCGACTGGAAATCGATTTTGGGAGACCTACGTCGAGCAGTGGACTTAAAAGGGCTGATTATGACGATCATAGGCCTTGTCTCCGACACACTACATAAATCATTGTTTGGCAACGGTATTTTGTTTGCATAGTTCTTATAATTAATTCACTTTAATTTCATAAAAGATTATTTACAAAAAAAGAAATGATTAAATGTTTTGCACCACTGTCCTGTCATTTTGACAGTGACATTTCTTGACATTACTTTGTTTACATAAATTATCTGAATTAGAGTTTGGGTATAAATTATCACCTTGAGATTTTGACAGAATTGCACTACTGGTCCTCATATGCCAGGCTTGACCAAGATTAAAAAGAAAAGAAAGAAAGAAAATAAGTTTATTTATTTTATTTTACGATGGGTTTGCTCTTGACTCTAGTCTAGGTCAGAGGTGACAGAGACAAAGTCGACGATGGAGTGAGCTTACCCAGAAGAAGCCTGTTCACTCTCACTTTGAATAGATTAGGGTTGTATGCGTTCGGAAACAGACGCAGGCAGAGAGTTCCACTCCTTTGCTGTGCGCATTATAAAAGACGTTTGAAAACGCATAGCGCGAGCTGGTGGAATATCAACTAGGTAGGGGTGGTAACTTGCAGTGCGTCTAGATGTCTAATGGTAGAAGGGGGCCGGTGGAATGAGGTCGTGGAGTTCATGGGCACACTCGCCGAAGTACAATCTGTAGAAGACCGACAAGCAGTCAACCTTGCGGCGATGAGCCAAGCTGTGATGAAAAATATCATCAACATTATTATTATGGTCTAATTGCATGTGGCTGAACCACTTTTTTCAATTTCCATACAAATATAGCAGATAAATAATATTGAAAAAACCTTTTTTTATGTTTACATATTTTTTTGTATTATTTAGCAAATTATATCAATAAATATAAAAATCGCAAATTAGTCTTCACTATCCTTGAAATATAATCAAAATTTTATTTAATGACTACACAATATCTTCATTAAGTTAATCAACGGCGAAATAAACTATATTTTGGAGAGCACAAAAATTATGAAACTATTAAAAGCTGCTGTGACCGACACGAATGGTTTAGCACCATAAAAACTGTACTTTTATATTTACACAGACTTAATGTTTCGATTATTTCTAGTTTTGTCACAATTAGATAAGGCGATTAACACACGGCACCGCGCGCCGCCGCGGTAGGCGGTGAAGCGGATCTCATGTCGCATTGGCCTCTAAGGCGATTAACACACGGCACCGCGCGCCGCCGCGGTAGGCGGTGAAGCGGATCTCATGTCGCATTGGCCTCTATTAAATCCGTAGATGCCTAACACACGTACACCGCACGACCGCGCGGTCGAGCGGTGCTCTCACCGCCACCGCCCCTCCGCGCTGCCGTCCGCGCGGTGGGGCGGCGCCTCACACACGGGGCGCCGCTTAACCGCGGGGATTATCGTGTGTGCAGGACGTGTTGCAATTTAAAAATGGATGTCTGTGATCAAACTGGTCAAAACCGTGTTAAATCCATCCGCGCGGACAGGCGCGTAAACCGCCTTACCGCGCGGGGCACCGCTACAAAATCCGCTTTACCGCCACCGCCCTCCGCGGCGGTGCGCGGTGCCGTGTGATAATCGCCTAACGACTGTCAAAGATCTATGACGAAAATACGAAAATCGTGTCTGAAATCGCCATCGGATCGTAGGATATAAAACCACATCAATTACCGCGAGTTTTGCAACTTACCAGAGCTTAGTTTAACCTTAACAAGAACGCTGATATAACTACGAATAAATGAGATAAACTTCGAGATTGTGTTAACGATAATAGCTATATATAAGTCACCGTGAACTGCCAAACGCACCAATGCATCGATCTTAACCCAGCTTCGAATAAAAACTCGCTTGTCGACCATATGTTAACAACGCATTCTCTCCTAATTCGGCCACATAGTACGCAGAGGCGATGGAAGTTTGGAAAAACTGATTGTGGTTCGGAACACCGAAGGCAAACGATCGTGTGGTCGTTCACCAACACGGTGGACTGATCAGGTGAAGGAATCATCCTCCTCTAAATTCTACACGGTGGTAAGGGATGCGCTGGACAGAAACCGGTGGAGGCGGATCATCCGCTCAAGATGCAACTCCGAAGCTGACCACGATCCTCAGATATGATGGACCGACCACAGAGAGAGAGATATATAAGTCAAAGGTTAGTTATGCTGCTGGGGAAATTTTTGGGCCACTTCTTCTTCCTAGCTAAAGCACTAGGAAGTGGAGAAGGGCAGGCGTGCCCGGGACTGTCTTATGTAAGTTTGACTACCAAAAAGTGCCGATTCTTAGCCTAATTTGAATAAATGACTTTTGATTTTGATTCTAAAGCGACTTAAGAGAAAATCTAAAAAATTAAATCCAAAACTACTACAATAATGCAAACAATTATGGCAAAACAAAACAACCGGCTTCCAAAGAAAACATTAAGCGAAAAATAACTTTAATTCCCGAAGTTGGAGGCAAACAACAAAAAAATAAAGAGTTTTCTAGAAGTCTATTGTTTTTTTTTTTTGCAATTAATTGTTTTTTAACTTTGAAACCAAACATAACAACATCATGGTTCCTTCCCAGGAGTTTTAGTTCTTCGCTGGATCTATTATAGGATGAAGGAATAAAATATAGGTGACCCCAATTGAAGCAAATTCCAGTGTGATGTTGTTATGTAATAACAGCCGCACGGGTCGATCCGTCAGGTTAAGCTACGCTTGCCGGGGTTGGTCCGTGGATGGGTGACCATCTTTACATAACGAGACTCCTCCGTGTCTCGGAAAGCACGTTAAGCCGTTGGTCCCGGCTGTCATTCGTGGATCTTTGACAGTCATTACAGGTCGTCAGAAGCCCAAAAGTCTGACAGCCAGTCTTACCAAGGGGTATCGTGTTACCCAGTTACTGGGTTGTGGAGGTCAGATAGGCAGTCGCTCCATGTAAAATACTGGTATTCAGCTGCATCCGGTTAAACTGGAAGCCGACCCCAACATAGTTGAGAAAAGGCTAGGCAGATTGATGTTGTTATGTAATAATTTCAAACCAAACCACGATTCCTAGTAAAAATGTATTTACATATGCTTTGCTAGTCTGTTCAGACACCTTCAACCCCCGCAAAATGACTAGACTTGAGATGAAATTCAGGTTAAATTTGACTTAGTTACCTAAATTGACATTGATAAGGTTACCTAATTCTGTCTGGCATAATCGAGTAGCTTATTGTTATGTTTCTATACAACGTGTGCCCTTCAGACCGAATTCAGCCCATGGCGACCAATCTCAGTCTCATGGAGACCAGCAAAAAAAATCTGTTTCGAGTTTTTACATTTTCTGAGAAAATTTATCATAATAATGTATATTTTGTTTTACACCCATCAGAAAGAAGAGATTTCAACGAACAAAAAGACTACCAATTTAAAAAAAAAGCTGATATTTTGACGTGAGAATTTTCGAGGGAAAATTAGGATGCTTTTTCGATATTAAGTCAAAATAAGGTGAAAAAATAAACATTTTAAATTATCTGCTATTTAATGCTGCTTTTTTATTGTTTGTATTTCCTGTGAATGTGTGTGTATCCCAAATACTTAAAATATCTTTCTTTCTACTTGGGATAAATTCATCCCAACTACGAAACCCTTGATTGTGCGTGGTCCGACACCCACTTGACCGGTTTTTAAGTGTAATATAGTAATACTTATTTGCTGTCATATAATAATCTATATATATAAAAATGAATCCCTATTTCCCTTGGTCACAGCATCACGCGTGAACGGCTGGACCGATTTCGCTAATTATTTTTTTGTTGTGTTTGTTATTGCCAGGAGAAGGTTCGTATGTAAGAAAAATTTAAGAAAGTTAAAAAAAAAAATTGTAAGAAAACGACCATATTTACATTTTTATTGTAATAATAAGTAGGTAACTCTATCTTCTAATGTAACTTTATGGCGTTTGACATAACGTGTCAGTCATCATTTGGTAGGTCTGAGAATAGATTTTATCAAAAAAAAAAATATATAATTGAAGGTTTTAGTTAGGTAGGGTAGGGTAGGTAGGGTTGGTAGGGTAGGGTAGGGTAGGGTAGGTAGGTGGGTAGGGTAGGGTAGGGTAGGGTAGAATAGGGTAGGGTAGGTAGGTAGGGTAGGGTAGGGTAGATAGGTAGGTAGGGTAGGGTAGGATAGGGTAAGGTAGGGTAGGGTAGGTAGGTAGTTTCCTTTGCGCGTAGACAAACTGCCACAGTCAAATAGCTTTTGACAGAACGAAGTCTGTCGGGTCAGCTAGTAATGTAATATATATAATCATGAAAAAAACATAGTATAAAATACCACTGGTAACATTAACGATTCATTTAACAAATTGGAACCGTGACATTTTCAATAAAATGTATTCTAAAAACGTATCCCATAGAATACAAATTAAAGGAACATAATAACGTTGAATATAAATCAATTTGTCTAGACTCTGAAAAAAATTGATAAAAGATGGCTGTCTGACTCGGATTTCAATAGAAAATGTAATTTATTAGGTCCGTGTTGAGTTACCAATAAGAGTTTAGCCGCCATGACACTTTGCGCGAAAATTGTTCTATTCTATTCTATTTTTTCTCTATCTATGGTAACCAGCTTTGTCTATGTCAGCTAGTTGGCAGTTAGAAAAATACGTTATGAATTTGAACGGTTGGGAGTTAAAAATATCGCAACCAACTTAATTTTGTAAATGATTTTAGAGTAATACACATTTATGAGAAATAATTGCATGAAATAAACCCATTAGTCACGTGACTTTAAACCAGAGGTCGAAAAAATCCGATTTTTATAATAAATATATAAAAAATCCGACTTTTTTATATATAGATAGATAGATAGAATACTCTTTATTATGTACACCATAAAAATTACAGATATAAATGTAGAACTGTTACATAGGGTGTCACAATGGGCGGTCTTATCGCTAAAAGCGATCTTTTACAGACAACCTTTGGATGGATCAAAAAGTAGGAGAGACAATACTGCAGGTATTTAGTGGTGTACTACTTACATATACTCGTATACAATAAATACATATACACAAAGCATATAGATACTTATTCATATACAGGGTGTTTGGCAGAACGTTGAACATACGAAAATGGTGGATAGGTGGGGTGATCTGCTACTTACTCAGGCCTAATTTATTTGGCCCTGGCCCCCTGGATATTAAAAAAAATTTTTTTTGCTTTCTTCTAGTTTCACCACTTTCTTAACTTTAAAGTGTAATTTGTATTAAAAATGGGTAAAACAGGCAATATTTTTATTTATTACATCTTTCTGTAAGTTTGAGGAGTCATAACTTTTTTTCTAGCTAACATCTGAATAAAGCAATAATTTTATAAGAATCTGCCAATATTAAAGATAAAAAAATAAACTAAAATATTGCCTGTTTTACCCATTTTTAATAAAAAAATACACTTTAAAGTTAAGAAAGTGGTGAAACTAAAAGAAAGCAAAAAATTTTTTTTTTTAATATCCAGGGTGCCAGGGCCAAATAAATTAGGCCTGAGTAAGTAGCAGATGACCCCACCTATCCACCATTTTCGTATGTTCAACGTTCTGCCAAACACCCTGTATATATATATATATATATATATACACACACAATAATAAACATGATACAAGAGCAAGGAACTTTAAGTAATGATGATGTTTAAGGAGAGAGGAAGTGATTTTTAACCAAAATTTTAAAAGTGGACAAAGATTGAGCACGCCTTATCGAGACGGGCAAGGCATTCCATAACCGTACTGCTTGAACTGTAAAAGACTTGTCATAAAAGCTAGTGGAATGCATTGGCATCTCTAGTCTCAAGTTTTCCGATGACCTCAGATATCTATTATGTGTGTCATGAAGGAACTTGAAACGTTCTTTAAGATAAGAGGGGGTTTTAGGATTGAATAGAATACTGTAGAGCTGAAATAAGATATGAGAATTCCGGCGAAGACGTATGGGAAGCCACTTGAGCTTTGTACGAAACTCAGAAATGTGATCATATTTGCGCAGGCCAAATATAAATCTAATGCAAAAGTTTTGAAGTCGCTCAAGTTTATCTAGTTGTGCCTCAGTAAGATCGAGATAACTGACATCAGCGTAATCAAGGATGGGAAGTAACAGGGATTGTGCAAGCGCAGTTTTAGTGGCAGTTGGAAGAAAGTTCCGCAACCGTTTCAGGGACATACCAGATGCAAAAATTTTGCGACTTACTTCCTGTAACTGGGGACCACAAGAAAGATGTTTGTCGATCAAAACTCCAAGGATATATCGGATATAATTATATCCAGGCCAAGAAATAGAAGCGAATTTTATTCTGTAAGGGGATTAAACACTTAAAAATGTGAAAGGAATTTGTAAAATAATATAAGTGTCAAATTACCACATATTTTATTTTAAAAAAGTAACAAAAGAATTTGTGTTTTTTGAGAAAGATTTTTTTAATGGACATTAAAAAAACAATTACCTATTATTATAATAATCTTCATTTGTTTGTGAGATAAATCAACTAATTTTAATAATAATTTGTAATAATAAAAAAGTAAATTATTCTGAATTGTAGTTTTTCGCTACGTGTTGCCAGGGTAAACATTAATCTCCAAAATTTTTAGTTCAGAAGACAGGCAAATATCATTTCATATATATCAAGATAAAAATCAATTGATATATATCAAGATAAAAATCAATTGATATATATCAAGATAAAAATCAATTGATATATATCGTGATATATATCATGATATATATCCGCTGATATATATTATATCGGCGAACCCTGCCTAAAAGTCATGATTTAATGAAACAGTCATTCAATAGGATTATATGAATTTGGAGAGTTGTATTGATGATTTTTATGATTATAATTTTATCAATAAATATTTTATACGACCGCGAATCATATTTAGATGAACATACAACCTGATAATGACCTACACAACGCACGTAAGAAAATTTGAATTTCGCGACCTGCTTTTTATTTTATTATAAAGAAATTGTTCTCTTCACTTACCTATAGACGGAATGGTCATAGAATATGCTAATTCTTAATGGCTGGTCAATACTTCTTTTCTTGACCATATGGGCTGGTTCTATGTGTACTCCTCGAACAACCTGGGAACAAAAGAGAAACATTTTAGTATATTCTGAGATATAGTGCACATTTACACACGTTTCAAATAGGGCATGCATTCCGGAATTCCGGAATTTCGTACCTAATTCAGACATTGCAATCTGGAATTCCGGAATTTCGTAATTCCGTAACAATTTTTCTGATATTTCAATTCCGGAATTGTGAGGAGTAATATCGGAATTCAGATATTCGTCATTTTTTGATATTTTGATTATTATTTTATCTTAACGCAACCAAACTAGTCTGTGGAACTTTCCACAAGCCGCTAGACGGCCAATGTTTAATTAGAGTAATAATGGAGAAAGATGTTTAATTTGTTACTAAAAATGATTAAAAGACTGATATAATAATAAATCTTGTTTGATTTGAAACAAACTTCAAAAGTTACCAGTTCCGTAACCAGTTCCGGAATTCCGGAATCAGATCTCCAGTATTGGAACTCAGTTCCGGAATTGAGAACCTTCCGATATAGCATGCCCTAGTTTCAAAGGTTCAACACAAAAAATTGCTACATAGTAAGCAGTTTTTTTTTTTTTTTTTTTTCAAAATTTTAGTTTCTTTGGTTTCGGAGACAATAGGAGGGGAATATATTTAGGGGGGAATGGTCAATTTTCATCTGTTTTCTTAAATAACTTTAAAACTATTTATTTTAAAATTATATAAAACTGGTCACAGAAATTGATGTCTACCTCAACTTAATCGGTCCTTTAGATTCGGAAAAAAATTGGCTGTGTGTATCAGACGAACAGACAAACACACGAGTGATCCTATAATCCTATTTTTCTTATTGTTATTCCTTCCTTATTGTAAATATGTCTGTTTTTATATAAATTTAACTGTGCAATAACTTGGACCCGAGTCTGTAATGTAATTGTACATGTTTTTACCAAATAAATAAATAAGGGTTCCGTTTATTCCTTTTGAGGTACGAAGCCCTAAAAATATCCTCAAGAGTAAAATTTCAGGCAGCTTAATTAATAAGTAATATGTACCCCCACCCACGTATGAAGAAAACCTTTAGGGTCAGCTCACACCGAGACGCGACGCGACGATACTGGAAGAGGCCAGTGATTTCACGCTGCGAGACGCATAGTAAAATCGTTGGCAACACGACGCCTCGCTACGCAGCGAAACGCCGCGCGGCGCAGCGGAACGTGTCTACATTCGCCACGTGCTCCCGCCCCGCCCCGCGTCCACCCGCAGTCTACCATTTGCAAGCGCATCATCGGCTTCGTGATGCGCAGCGCCGCTCTTGCACGCCGCGCGTACCGGCGAAGCACCGCTGCGTCGCGATGCGTCGCTCTACGCCGCGAGGCATCACGAGGCGCAGCGCTGCATGGTGCAACGTATTCTAAATTCTCACAATGAAATGTGTATCTTTTCGTTTATATTTTGAGTCGCTCTTTTAAAGTGTGCGAGCAGCGTCGCGTCGCGTCTCGGTGTGAGCTGACCCTTAAAAGCCGTCGGAAGATAATTTTAGTAAAACTCTTCCTACATAAAATACTCGACGTTTCTGTGATCGATTTTAATACACTGTTCACTTTGCCTCAAAGCTTTGTACAAGTAGGTCGGGAAAATAAAAGGTAAGTTTTACTAAGAGAATAAAATGTATCCTTTCTCATTTTGTACTTTGTAAAATATGTGACCATTCAATACATCAATCATTGTATCTTCAAGTCCGGTACTAGGTGTCCCTCCACCGTCCCTCCTGTGTTACTGAACGGTGTGGAACTGCATAGGGTGTACTCTTTTAAATACCTGGGCCACTTGGTGACGGACGATTTGAAAGACGACGCAGATATGGAGAGGGAACGCAGAGCATTGTCGGTTCGGGCTAATATGCTGGCACGCCGGTTCTTCCGATGTACAGTCGCAGTCAAAGTAACGTTGTTTAAAGCATATTGCACGTCACTGTACTCGGGGAGCTTGTGGTTCAGCTACACCCAAAAGGCCTACAATGCTCTGCGGATCCAGTTTAACAACGCATTTAGGGTGCTGTTGCGTCTGCCTCGGTTCTGTAGCGCATCATCTATGTTCGCTGAGGCACGTACCGACAGTTTTAATGCTGTGCGGCGTAAGAAAGCGGCCTCGCTGCTAAACAGACTCCGTGGCAGCCCCAACAGCATTCTGAGTGCCATAGTCGGGAGGCATGACAGCCCGTTGGTGGAGGTCACTAGTCACCTGTACGCTGTCTTTGTTTTTAGTTAAGTACTAACATAGGTTAAGAATATTGTTACTAACATAATGGATCTTGGTTGTCTGAATAAAAAAGTATTTATTATTATTAATACATAACGAGAGCCCTCCGTGCCTCGGAAAGCACGTTAAGGAGGAAGCGTCAGGGTAGAATAGAATAGAATAGAATATAATACTTTTTATTGCACACCATAAAAATTACAGATTTATATCGACGCTTGAAAGGCAATATTGACCAAACGACATCTTGGCAACTTTACACTAAAGCATTTAAAAGTTTTTTTTTTTTTTTTTTTTGTGTGAAGTTGGTTTATGGACGATAGTTTAACGTGACAACATCTTAACAAAACATTGATGCAGCGTACAATGGGCGTAACGGGACAACGAGCGTAACGGGACAATGAGCGTAACGGGTCAATGAGTGTAACGGGTCAATGAGCGTAACGGGACAATGAGCGTAACGGGACATAGAGTCATCCTTTTTCGTACATGCAGCCGGCGTTCATCGATTTATTAGACGTTATCACGTCAAAAATATATACTCGTAGTAGCCGATTCTCAGACCTACTGAATATGCATATAAAAATTGGTTGTCTCTAAAGCTGGTTTACGGAAGATAGTTTAACGTGACAAAGTCATGGAAAAACATTGATGCGGCGCAAGCGTACAATGAGCGTAACGGGACATTTTCATGCATGCAGCCGGCGTTCATCGGTTTATTAGACGTTGTCACGTCAAAATTTAATAAAAATCGGTCAAGCCGTTTCGGAGGAGTATGGTTACATACTAACATTGTGACACGAGAATTTTATGTACTAAGATTTGTTGTTATAACGGCCATAGTATTACACACGCCATGAACATTTCAAGTGTCTATCTTGTTAGTAAAGGTTCCTCCCTTACATAATCATATCGTAGGAAAACATAATCTTGTCATAGGAGGACCATGCAGATTAATGTCTGAATGGCAACATTCTTACGAAGTTTAAAAAATAAAGCACCAAGATGGCCGCCACAAAACTAGTCAAAACGGGGAAAACCTACATTGAACTCACATACGGTCTCTCAACACGGAAGCTCTTGCTTACATCTCGGTCAGGGCTTCAGCCTTACTTCTCACTGGTTGTCAAGGTATCAGTTACGACCTCATAAACACGCTATTTTTAGCAATTCAAAGATATTAGTGCCGATTCCCTTGTTCACAAACTAAACTAAATTTAAGTTCAGTGCATCTTTTTCTTTCTATTTCATTAAGAAAAGGACAGAAGATAAATTTTAGTTTAGTCCTGTCAAATTAATCAGTGCTTGACGTAAATTGACGTAATTTTAGTAGGCAAGTTTTTAATCACGTCTAAACTTGTATGGAGTAGTGACAGGCGCTGATTAATTTGACAGGACTAAACTAAAATTTATCTTCTGTCCTTTTCTTAATGAAATATAAAGAAAAAGATGCACTGAACTTAAATTTAGTTTAGTTTGTGAACAAGGGAATCGGCACCATTGGCTTTTTGGCCAGTCCTTTAGTTGCATGCTTCCATGCATTTCATTTATTGAAAAGAACCTTAGATGGTTTGGATGGTTTTTTTTCTCGTCTATTCCAGTGTGGGGTATCGTTGTATAGACCGTTCCAAAATATAACTGTACAAATATTTGTTAATGGTTATAACTGAAAACATAATTGATTATTATTTATATTTTTATTTTGTACCTAAAACTATAAAGCGAAATTCAATTATTATTGCCACATTTCAGAGCAGTATTACGTTGAAGGTATGTTCCGTCGAAATAGAGATCCGCCGAAAAAGTGCATATCGAAGAAGGTTTCTGTCGAAGTAGTGTTCTTCAATGGTGTGTGTCGTCGAAGTATATTCTGTCGGACTAATGCTAGTCGAATATGTGTTCTGTCGAAGCAATGAGTAGTCAAACTATTGTTTTTCGAAATTGGGACCGTGTCGAAATAATTAACTGTCGTAATTCAGTATGACACTCTGTTTTTTGTAATATTTTTGTTGATAAATATAGAAATAAATATTTCTATTCTTTCCATTGTGAACCTAGGCTGGTTTTCTGAAAATTGAGTTTCCTTTATGAATCGGCCCCATTAAATTGTGATAGAAAAACCGATGTCCCGTTTTGAGCAAAAACTAGGAATAGGCCGAATATTCGTTTTATGTTCGGTATTCGGCATATTCGGCAGGTTTACCGAACATTCGTATTCGGCCGATTATTCGGCAAAACTGACGAACATTCTAACGAACAATACTGTATTAAAAAGTTGCCTCTATGTATAAGCATAAATTAAGTAGCCTTATCAAGTGTGTATTACCATTTATTCTGTCTATGTAAAGAGATACGTATAGTAATAATATTAGCACCAGCTTCGCTTAGCACCAGTTATAGTCCAATAGAAGAAATAAAAGCGGTAGGTTTGTTTTTATCTTATAATTATTCAACATTAACACGTGTCAATGTTTTGCCGCTAACTAGATGATGCAATAAGGGAGAGGCCTCACGATGCGGTGCGGCTCCGACGCGGCGAGCCACTCATCTCGCCGGACTAGCGACCACACGGTGAGTGAGCAAGAGAGATACCTGCGGTGCGGCGCCTCACCGCATCGTGTGGCTTGGCACTAAAAGTGCGGGCCGTCAGTGGGCGGAAGGGACGTGCGCTAACGTTCTCGACAAGCACAGACTTCAATATTTTTGAGATGCATGATATAGCGCGCCAAATGCTGCCGAATATTCGGTTCGGTAAACTTTTAACCGAACATTCGGCCGATTATTCGTATTCGGTAAAACCCGTATTCGGCCCATCACTAGTAAAAACATAAATGGTCACTTTAATCATAAACAACAACTTTTGTTTTCTTTTTACCCAGTAACTAGGTCGTGTAAGTCAGATAAACAATCGCTCCATGTAAAATACTGGTAGTCAGCTACACTGCCGTGCTAACGAAGAACGCAGTAACTCGATTTTGCCGCTTCCGAGACTTTTATTTTTGATTATTGAATTTGTTATGATGTTTTAGTTATAGCATTCTTGCTTACTGAAAAACCGAGTTCCTGAAGGATAAATAAAAAGTTGCTTAGAGAGATTTAATAGATTTCGATTCGCTGACTCCAAATATATAACTCAACGAATGTATAACTCATAATCGTCCAAAATCGAGTTACTGCGTTCTTCGTTAGCACGGCAGTACACTTGGTTAGACTGGAAGCCGACCCCAAAGCCCCAAACATTGGGAAAACGGTAAGCATTAAGATTATACCATTGCCTACCTCCTCGGGAAACAGACACGTGATGTCATCATGTTATGTTATTTGTCATGTAGGTATAAATAATGAAGATCATTGAAACATATCATTAGCGTATCATATCATATGATCTTCATTAATTGCTTTTATTACGAGCTAAGATCAAAATGTCAAGTGGTAGCTGTAGAGCAGTGTTTTTCAACCTTATTCATGGTGCGGGCCCCCTTAGTATAGAAAAATATTTCGCGACCTCCTTGAAATTGTAATTTCTGTTCTACCTTGAAATTCAAGTCTATCACTTTCCTATACATTCACCATAGTTCACCTACATGTTCACCATAATTCACCTACGAATTCTTCACACACCCTTTGACTGCTTTTGTTGTTACTTTTATTTTCTTTTCATTTATTTATTTTTTGTTTTAATTGTTTGGTAGAAATACATGTTACCTGTTAATTTTTATGAGGCCACTAAGTGGAGCCTGGTGACCTGTAACACAGGTTTTTCCTAAACCTACATCAGGCACCAGCTCTCACAATGTAAATTTATATAATGTAAAACTGTTGTGTTACAAAACCATTGTGAGAGAAAAAAAATTTTTTTTTTTATTCTACTATGAGTTTGCTCTTGACTTTAGTCTAGGTCTGGATGACAGAGACAAAGTCTACGATGGAGTGAGCTTACCCAGAAGAAGCCTGTTCACTCTCACTTTGAATAGATTAGGGTTGTATGCGTTCGGAAACACAGACGCAGGCAGAGAGTTCCACTCCTTTGCTGCGCGCATTATAAAAGACGTTTGAAAACGCTTAGTGCGAGTTGGTGGAATATCAACTAGGTAGGGGTGGTAACTTGCAGTGCGTCTAGATGTCCGATGGTAGAATGATGGTAGATTTATTATTACTTTGGGTTAAACAGAAAAACAGAATACTAGCATTTTTTTTATTTTTTTTTTTATCTAGGGCATCTCAGAGTGTAACCACTAAGGTTCCGACTCTTTAACCGGGCTATCCTGTGGTTGCCTTAAGCTCCTATCGAAACTTAATGCCTCCAGCCAGGGCGTAAAACTACAAACTAAATGACTGCTGCTCGCTAAGGGCACCCCCTGTGGGGTACGAACCTCGGCTTAGGGCAGCTGAGTCGGAGGGAGGGTGGCAAGGGACCGACGGTGGCTGGATAAAATCAGTGTTTTGATTATTATCCTGGGGAGTTTGGATTACTTGCTGCTCAGCTAAAACGCGTGCTGGCGCTTCACTTACAGTCAAGGGTCGGGGAGGAAATACTAGCAATTAACCACAGAACCTTTGAAATATTTCATTCCATTTGGAACCTCCTACTGGTGCGATTTAACGTTTTCGTAGCTCAAATAAAAGGCAAACAGAGAAATCGCCTAACTATAAAAAAAAAATGATAACGATAAACAGGAGTAACCAACACATTAATGTGAATGGATACGCTTGGTCCTCGTCACATTAATGATTTATGTGATTTGAAGGTATTTGTTGATTCGTGTTAACCTAAGCCTTTAATTAACTTTTTATGAATAAATATAACATTTTGAATTAATATGGTTTTATATTTATGAGCTTTAAGTATTTAAGTAACGGCGACCCCCTTTAATAGGCTTGGCGACCCCCTAGGGGGTCGCGAGCCACACTTTGAAAAACACTGTACTAGAGAATGGGCAGCAGCGTTCTCTATGCAATTTTTTTTTAACACCATACTGCGATCGCCAACCCGCCTGCCAAGCGTGGCGATTATGGCAAAACCCCCCAATTGGGGGAGGCTTATGTCCAGCAGTGGACGTCTTTCGGCTGAAATGATGATGTCCTCCTATACATTTCAACTGTAAATATAAGTTTGTACGAACAATATTGGGAGATTTACCATGTTATTTTAAGACCATAGACTTCTTATAGGTTTTCCTGTGAACTATAAACAAACATTAACGTGTTAGAGAATTAAGATTGAATTGTAACACTTTTCCTCAAGAAGTATATTTAGCTTGCTGCATTTTTTATTTTGTTAAAATCATATTGGCTGATTGTCTACATTTCCTTTGCCTGTCACGTGACAACGTGTATTTTTTTTTGTTGGGGGATTCAACGCTCACAAAGGTGGTTGAGGACATGGGGCTCTCGGGCATTCGAGCACGGACCACCGAGAGAAAAAGTCAATTATTATACTCTTAGAGTTGTACATTACCACAGGTATCGAGTAAACCGACTGTAAGTCAATCTGATTTAATAACTATTCTTTAAATATCATGCAAAGTTATAAACTGTGACCGTTATTTTGTTTTAAATATTGAATTCTATTGTGTAACTATTGCTAGATTGTGGAATATATGTAGGAAGTCTGTACCATGTTCTATATTCCAAAATATCAAGTATTATGTGTAAATTATGTGAAAAGGTTACAAGTAATCATGATAATTAATAAATATGTGATTTTAATGTTAACCTACCTACAAAACGTTTTATTTAATTTGTTCCCTCAAACCTTTAGTAGTATAAACAGATAGAATAATACATTCAATAATATCTATTTTAAGCCTAACTTCTGATTTATCTAATAAATCAGAAGTGGGATTATTCAGCGCCCATATTTAATACTTATGTAATTTTAGAGTTCAATAATTTTCAACCTGATATTTTTGAGTAAAATAACGGTCACATGTTGGGTAAAAGAAAAATTATACAATTATGTTTATGTTTCACTGTGTGCTTTATTCACATTCAAATCAATAGGGGGATGTGGGCATGGATCGTGGAGGCACTGAGTATCTTGCCGGGGCTACTCTCCGGGATACACAGTGTTTTCTTGAGCGGTATAATGATGTCCCAACGCAACGTGCATGCGTCTTGCCATGGCTACTCTATGGAGACGTAGGCGCGGAGTGTGAGGGCCTTTTGTGTATCTTGCCGGGGCTACACTCCGGGATACACTCTGGTTTTCTGGGATATTATTATGTGTTCCACCATGCATACATCTTTTTATGTTCACTTTATGAAGAAGCAGATGTGGGTCATTGAACAAATACATTATTTTTCATCGCGGGGTGTTCCTGCAAATGCTTTGCCATGGCTACTCTATGGAAGTACATGTGGGCACACTGCGGTGACCAGGTATCCACTCTCACCTTGCCGGGGCTACTCTCCGGGATGGGTGTGGATATTTTCTTTGTTTGAATGTGTATCTGTTTTGGTGGTTTCCAACAAAAATTGTGTATCTTGCTGGTTTATTTCGTGCTGAATGGAGCAAATGCACCTATGCACAGCACACAGTGAAACGTGAGGAGTATACAGTAAAGGAATTTAATACAATGATATTAATGATTACTCGAATGATATTTAATAGAATAACTATGTGTATTGCTTTGTTCAACATTTTATTTCTCTGATTTTTGTAATATGATGATTTTTTTATTAGTCCTTATATACTTAATTTTGTTCCATAAATATTTCACATTTGTGGTAAGGTTGTAAGAACATTATTCTAATCATATCAATATTTTCCTAATATCCTGATTCCGATTTGACCTTGACTTGACAGTAATAAAAGATTGTGACAATGTCGGATAGGACGTCTGCTAGAGAGGCCTTTACACCTCCACGTGTAGTCGAGCGTAGAAGTAGATCTAAAGGGAGGAACACGCGCGTTCGAAGTCGTGGAGTCAAACATCCCCGGACACGCTCGCGATCAACCACACATACGGTCACCTCTAGGAGCTCAACTTTGGCCTCTTCCGATGATAATCATTTACGATATAGGAGAAGATCGTTGAAGCGAAAGCACCATACCAGACTTTCTCGTTCTATTGGGCGGTCATGTAGCACAGGTTCACAATCGTCCAAAGCATACAGGGGCCGTTCGCGCTCACGTTTGCATAAAAACAAAAAACGCTCGCGCCGTGACCGCTCACACGTAGAACAAAAACGACATGCTAGTAGAAGTTCAGTAACGAGTACTACAACAAACTCGAGCTCTTCTGAATCGTATAGAAACAGGAATAGACGGTCACCAGCGAAATCAAAGCGCACTAAGCGCCGAAAGCAAAGCTTTACTTCTAAACCAAAAAGTAGTGTAGTGGAGAAGTTAATAGAAGCGCTACATAAACATAATGGAAGTAGCTTCATAGGCGCCAAAGATGTTATTCCAAACTTTGATCCGAGTCAAAAAAATCAAACTATGACGTCATGGTTAAAGAAAGTAAACGAAACTGCTCAAATATATTACTGGAACGATAAAGAAATTATTTATAACGCATTACCTAAGCTCACCGGTCTTTCACGCAGATGGTATGAAGGCTTATCGTCGGTTAAGCTTAACTGGAAGCAATGGCAGGCCAAGTTGTTAAAAAGCTTTCCAGACGATCAAAATTATGCTGACAAACTCATCGAAATGTTAAATAGGAAGAGCAAGAGGGATGAAACTCTAGAAGAGTACTTTTATGATAAAGCAAAGCTTGTAAATCATTGTGGGATCAAGGAGAAAAACGCAGTAGACTGTATAATACAGGGCATATATGATAATAATATTCGTCTGAATGCGTTAGGCTCAGACTTTAGTCGACCGAGTAGGTTACTCAAGTATTTACGCAATATTTCTAGCAAAAGCATCAAGGAAATAAAGAAAAACCCCGTACAAACTAAAGAAAGCATACGAAACAATAAACATCCTTCGTTTAAACTCCGTTGCTACAATTGTTCGGAGCTTGGACATACCGTTCCGAAATGCCCAAAGGCTCTCCAAAAATGTCCAAAATGCAACAGAATGGGCCATTTAGCCGAACATTGCAAGCGTGATTCAGATAAAGATAAAAATAGTTTGAATCCTGTTAATAAGGTACAGTTGATCGAAGCTAGTAAAACTACACACAATATTTATACAAAAAATATAACAGTTAACGGCATACCTAAAACTGCATTTGTCGATTTTGGTAGCGAGTGCACGCTTATTAAACAGAGTACGGCGGACGAATTAAAATTAGATATCTCAACAGAGGGACTGCCTGTATTAAAAGGCTTTGCAGCTGGCGTAATATTACCGTTAGGTAAGGCATCCGTTGAGATAAGCGTGGACTTTGTTACTGCCATAGTGGAAGTGTTTATTGTACATAATGAGTTCCTTAACACAGATGTACTTGTTGGTCAGACTCTAACTGAATTATCTGAGGTAAGAGTTTACAAAACAAATAGTAGTTTGGTGTTATACTCGGCGGTGGCCGAAGCAGAGAAATCGGAAGTTTACGTTAAATCAGACGTAGAGATTAATGGGTTAGTCGGTGTAGATATATGTTTAGGAAGTAATCATACGGGGCTAATGTACTTACCAGGAAATACTTGTTTTAAGACAGGGGAAGAAATTATAATACCGCAAGGTTTATATGCAGTTAAAAATGGGTTAGGAAAAATATTAGTAATAAACTTATCCGGCGATAAATATGTATTGCATAAGGGAAAGCTTATTGCAAGGGCTAACTTATTACCGATCTCGCTTGATATTTGTAGCGGTTTCCAAAAGGCTGACAAACTAGGGGTCTACAAGCTGACAGTTGACAAACTTAGCGACAACAATCCTGATCCCCTGACGATGGACATGCTAAAAATAGGTTCTGAGACTACTGACGAACAAAAACAACAACTTTTAAAGTTGGTTAATGAATACCGTGATTGTTTTGCTTTAAACGTGGGCGAGTTGGGAACATCAACTATTTCAGAAATGCATATTACACTTACTGATAACTCCCCAGTCTCTTACAAACCATACAGATTACCATATAGCGAACGCATAGTAGTTCAAAAACTTGTAAATGAGCTTCTTGATAACAATATCATTAAAGAATCTAGTTCTTCTTACGCAAGCCCAATAGTTTTAGTTAAAAAGAAGAATAACGATTATCGTTTATGCGTAGATTATAGGGCACTTAACAAAAAGACCGTCAAAGATTCGTACCCTATGCCAGTCATAGATGACCAACTAGACCGCCTTAACGGTAAAAGATTCTTTACGAGTTTAGACCTAAAATCGGGCTATTACCAGATTCCAATGGCACAAGACTCGACTCATGTAACAGCGTTCGTAACTCCTGACGGACATTTCGAATATACGCGAATGCCATTCGGTTTGGCCAACGCACCAGCGGTATTTCAACATATGATAAATAAAACGCTAGGGAAAGATAGATTCGACCTAGCCTTGCCCTATATGGATGACATCTTGACACCCTCTACTGACATAGACGAAGGTATGGAAAAATTAAGGAAAATCTTTAATTGCCTTCGAAAAGCCGGACTGACTTTAAATATTGAAAAATGTTTCTTCTTTGAAACGAAGCTAGATTACTTAGGATATGAAATCTCTAAAGATGGCCTGAGGCCCGGTAAAAGAAAAACTGAAGCAGTAGCTTTATTCCCGACCCCAAGCAGCGTCCATCAGGTCCGTCAATTCGTTGGTCTCGCTAGTTTTTTTAGACGATTTGTTCCAAACTTTGCGAGTATAGCTAAACCTTTGACTTATTTAACAAAAGCAAATGTCCCTTGGGTTTGGAGCAGTCTCCAAGAGGAGGCATTTAATACAATTAAAACTAAGTTGATCGAACGTCCTATATTGGCTCTGTATGATACAACTTACATAACGGAGGTACATTGCGACGCCAGCAAATTAGGAGTAGGCGGAATTCTGCTTCAAAAGCCTGACGAAAAATCTCCCCCTAGGCCGGTGGCATACTTTAGCAAACAAACTACTAAAGATGAAGAATATCTGCATTCCTATGAATTGGAGACTCTTGCTGTTGTCTTGTCACTAAAGAAATTTCGTATTTATTTAATTGGTATACCGTTCAAAGTGTTCACGGACTGCAACGCATTGAGGACTACCCTAACAAAGCGTGACTTGATGCCGCGAATAGCACGGTGGTGGTTACTATTACAAGAATACGATTTCAGCATTGAATACAGGCCAGGCGACAACATGAAACATGTCGACGCGCTAAGCCGAAATCCTATTGCTTATCGAGACTCGCGGGAACTGTTAGATGCTAGGGAGTATGATATCATGAATATCAGTGCCACCGATTGGCTTCAAACTGTTCAAATGACTGACCCTAAATTACAACACATCAAATTGATCTTACAAAGTAATAAAAAGGAAATTAAAGATATTCACGCAAATTTCCTCCTCCAGGATGATAAGATCTACAGAATAGTGGGGAATCAAAAAAAATGGGTTGTACCTAATGGGGCACAATGGCGTATTTGTCAATTATGTCATGATGAGATGGGGCACTTTGCATTCGAAAAGACTCTTGATAAAATAAAACAAGACTACTGGTTTCCAAAAATGAAACGTTTCGTTCGCAAATACGTAGAAGCATGTCTTAACTGTGCATACAATAAAGCATCAACTAGTAAACCCACTGGTTACTTACATCCAATCCCCAAAGGTAACGTTCCATTTCACACTATTCACATGGACCATCTAGGACCATTTGTTAGGAGCAAAAAGGGAAACTCTTACATTCTGGGTGTAATTGACGGTTTCAGTAAATTTATTTTTATAAGACCTGTAAAAGACGTAAAAACGAAAACCACTATTAAAGCTCTGCAGGAAATATTTGACGTAATAGGTAGTCCAAACGTAATAATCACCGATCGCGGTACTAGTTTCACATCAGCGGCATTCGCAAGCTTTGTAAAATTAATAGGTGCTAGGCATGTACTAAACGCCGTAGCAACACCACGAGCCAATGGGCAGATTGAACGATACAATCGTACCATTCTCGATTCTTTAGCCGCGACCAATTACGGTCAGGCGGAGCGCGAATGGGATGTCAGGGTAGGTAAATTACAATGGAGTTTAAATAACATAATCAATAAAACCACGGGCAAATCTCCTTCTGAAATAGTATTCGGTCGTCGCACAATCTGTCCTGGGGAGGGTCCTATTTTAAATGAGCTAACCGATGTAACAGATACCTCAGAATCAGGTCCATCTAGAGATGCAATACGGTTGGCTGCTCTTGAGAGTACTGAAAAGAGTCAACAATATATGAAAAAGAAATTTGATAGCGGTAGGGCTCCAACAAAATTCTTTCAAATAGATGATTTAGTAATGATTCCCAATCATCACAATCCAGCAGACGGAAAAAGTAAAAAGTTATGTCCAAAGTTTAGGGGCCCCTTAAAAGTAACTGCAGTTTTAGAAAACGATCGGTATGAAGTCTCTAGTATTAAAGGACACTCAAAACGGAAATATAAAAGTATTTATCCAGCAGATCAGTTAAAACGTTGGGTGACTTTTGCACCTAATACTGACACTGACGGCGAAGACAATGCCAATATGTGTAACGAGGTTGTTGAAAAAGTTCATTACTGTTCCGATTCAAATTAAGATATACAATGATTACGTTATGATTAATACTTACTAACTTAAACTCTCTTCTAGACTCATGACAGACACTGACTTTCCTTCCTAAATCCTTCCCAGTTACATGATTACAGAATAGATCTTTCGTGACTGATGGGCTGCATCTGGCTACTCTGGAGTTGCTTGCCTGTAAGTAGCAGTGGACCGAGGCCGAAGTACAAGCGGTAGTCAGTAACAATGACGGATGCCGAAGTACAAGCGGTGTTCATGCCCCCTAAAAAAAAAAAAATGGACCGAGGCCGAAGTGCAAGCGGTAGTCAGTAACAATGACAGATGCCGAAGTACAAGCGGTGTTCATGCCCCCTAAAAAAAATGGACCGAGGCCGAAGTGCAAGCGGTAGTCAGTAACAATGACAGATGCCGAAGCACAAGCGGTGTTCATGCCCCCGAAAAAGTGGACCGAGGCCGAAGTGCAAGCGGTAGTCAGTAACAATGACAGATGCCGAAACACAAGCGGTGTTCACACCCCCCTAAAACCCCTATCTATTTTGACGGCCGAGGCTGAAGTACAAGATATACAAACGGTGTTCGTCACAAATAATTAAAATACGCATAAAAATGTATAAGCTTTTTACATTGACCAATCTTTTCTTTGTTTGGTTTATTTTTGATCAGTAATTGAACTATGAATAATTATGTTTTGCACTAATTCCAGTAAAACTTTACTAATATATTTTTGTTTTCCAGGTATCTACACTACCTACATGATCACGTTCGTTAGGTTAGGTTAGGTTAGGCCACCCGTAAGCGTGTTGTCCCCGGTCACCACAACGCCGCGCCGCCACGCCGCCGCGCCGCCGCGCCGCCACGCTGCAGCGCCGCCGCGCCGCCGCGCCTACGCGCCGCCGCCGCGCCGTCGCCGTTCGCCGCGTCGCGACTATTAGTTACGTTATTATATTTTCATGATCTTTGTTATTAAGTAGGAAGTTATTGTATTAGTTGTTTTATCTTTCAATACTTGCAATATTTTTTTTTTTAATATTTTTTTTTATTTGTTATTTGTCACTAGCTAGGTACTTATCGTATTAGCTGTCAAAAATAATATGCATATAATGTGTTTTCAGTTGTATTAATTAGGTGCTGGTATGATCTAGAGCTTATTGTACCTATTGATGTTTTGTATAGAGACACACAAATAAACTCGAATGGCCGAAAAGCAATGGGGTCATTCCTTTCTCAGGACGGCCGTCTGTTAGAGAATTAAGATTGAATTGTAACACTTTTCCTCAAGAAGTATATTTAGCTTGCTGCATTTTTTATTTTGTTAAAATCATATTGGCTGATTGTCTACATTTCCTTTGCCTGTCACGTGACAACGTGTATTTTTTTTTGTTGGGGGATTCAACGCTCACAAAGGTGGTTGAGGACATGGGGCTCTCGGGCATTCGAGCACGGACCACCGAGAGAAAAAGTCAATTATTATACTCTTAGAGTTGTACATTACCACAGGTATCGAGTAAACCGACTGTAAGTCAATCTGATTTAATAACTATTCTTTAAATATCATGCAAAGTTATAAACTGTGACCGTTATTTTGTTTTAAATATTGAATTCTATTGTGTAACTATTGCTAGATTGTGGAATATATGTAGGAAGTCTGTACCATGTTCTATATTCCAAAATATCAAGTATTATGTGTAAATTATGTGAAAAGGTTACAAGTAATCATGATAATTAATAAATATGTGATTTTAATGTTAACCTACCTACAAAACGTTTTATTTAATTTGTTCCCTCAAACCTTTAGTAGTATAAACAGATAGAATAATACATTCAATAATATCTATTTTAAGCCTAACTTCTGATTTATCTAATAAACGTAAGTAATAAAATTTGAATTTCGCCGGCTACCTTGTTTTTAGTGGTAAATGTGTTTGCAAGCGAGTCTAATCTAAAATACTTAATAAACAAAGGGGTTTATTTATAAACGCTGCTTAAAGTTAAGTAATGATTAGCGACTGTTTAACCATACATTTTTGACGTTTGAACGTCACTTAACTTTAAGCAACGTTTATGAATAAACCCCAAAATGTCCACCAAATAGAGCGTCCCTTATCCAACCACAGACAAGGCAGAATAACTTATTCATCAGTGCGTCACTAACAAAGGTTGACAGAAAACAAGAAGTAATATCTATTTCGCGTCAAATCAAGATCTAGAAGAATATCTTTATAAATCACAACAAGGCAAACAACAAAAGAAAATAACATTGGTTTCAGGAATAATGGAACATCATGTTTTTTGTTATTATTTTCTAGAAATACGTCGCCTGAAGTTAAATAATAGCTAAAACAATAGATACAAATAATACAATACACTAATAACAATGTTATAATATCGGTAATTTGTGTAGTTTTTTGATTGGCGATAGCTATTTTAATCAGAAATCGAAATTATTTGTATTTTCATCTCCCGAAGCGCATGCGCTTTACTTGTGGTTACTAAGGCGCGGCGCCCACTATAGTTGGGCATCGGTGCGGCTCGGTACAGCTCGGGCGGCTTCGGGCGCCTGAGGGCTGCTTCAGGCGGCTTCGGGCGCCTGAGAGCTGCTTCGGCAGTCGTAAGCATACTTAAGGACGCCAAGGCTGGTTTCGGGTAGCTTCGGCAAAACTAGGAATAGTTCGGGTGGCAGACACGTCGCAGAGCATTCTTCTGTCATCGTCAAATAAAACGAACCTATACGTGTAATTAATGAGGCTGTTGCCTTTTATTTTCCTCTGGGTGTTGCCAATCTAATAGAGGCGCGCGCGGTGAACGTTATGACTGTTCTGCGACGTGTTTGCCACCCGAGCTACCCGAAGATAGCCTCGGTGTCCTTAGGTACGCTTACGACTGCCGAGGCAGCCCGAAGCCGCCCGAAGCAGCTGTCAGGCGCCCGAAGCTGCATGAAGCCCCGCGGTAAGGCGCCCGAGCTGTACCGAGCCGCACCGATGCCCACCGATAGTGGGCGCCACGCCTAAGTGTACAAGTTTTCATCTCGCTATTTTGTATTGAAATTAAAATGATTATAGTAGTTCCGACAATTTTTACATATTTTTAATTTACCGTTTTTATTCCATCCACCGAGAGAATGCTTTTTTGACACCTGTCAGTTGTACAAGATTTGGAACTAATATAGTATAAGGGCCGGTTGTTTCAAACAGTTCGTTAACGTAACATACGTACTTCAAATATTAACGATTACATTATGATGTTTAACGTACTTCAAATACAAAGCGTTGTTTCACTGCATAAAGACCGATCGTCAAAGTTCAAAGAATAAAATGACGTTAACCAGTGGGTATGACACCTGTTACTGTAATCGTCATTTTTTAACGAACGTCAAGAGCATAATTTTGTGAAACAACGGTTTGACGATAGTTAGCGCCATTTATGACGAATACGCGTGCGTCAAGTGGACGTGAAACAACCCGCCCTAAATGCTTAAACATTTAACGGGTTTTTCAACAAGAACTTTGTTTTTCAATTGGGGCAACGCCAACAAAATGACAGTTTTGACACTTAGTTTTTTGACGTATTCGTAGTAGATGCTTCTGGCAATTGTTACAATGCATTCAATTTCGCTCGAAAATCTAATTAAAATAATTAAAATCCACTATGAAAATGGTGGTTCTCTTAAAGTTACATTTCGTAAAATTCGTGATATTTTCGGACAACATAAGCTGTTAAAGTGGCCAGCCAGGGGGCCAAGTCTACTAATATACAAACGTTGCAATGGTCTCTTCATTGTGAGTTTTTGACAGATTTGCCATACAAACACTGTCAAATACTCACAATGGCGAGACCATTCTGACACTATTGTAATAGCAGACTTGAGGCCCAGATCGTGTGATTTAAAACCACTGGATTATTTTTTGTGGGGTTATGTTAAGGACAGAGTCTATACGGGGCCAAACGAATCGATTGCAGCCTTAAAACTCAAAATCCGTGATGTGATTAACGAAATAGACCCGCCATTTTGCCAAAAAGTGATTAAAAACTTAGATGAAAGAATTGACATCTGTCAGCGTGGTCGTGGTGGACATTTGCCAGGGCGTCAACTCTGCTATTACAATAGTGTCAGAATGGTCTCGCCATTGTGAGTATTTGACAGTGTTTGTATGGCAAATCTGTCAAAAACTCACAATGAAGAGATCATTCTGACACTATTGTAATAGCAGACTTGAGGCCCTGATATCATGTTTTATTCATAATTGCCAAACTTTTCTCTTCGTAATACAATCAAAATTTGAATCATCTTCATCTAAATTCTTTGTTTTATATTATTTTGTTTTAGAAAACAAAGTTCTTGTTGAAAAACCCTGTAGGTACATCGGACACCGTCCGAGTCGCCGGCACAATCTGTTTGCGCAACCGTCAAGCAAAACTGTCAAGAGCTGAATCGACACACTGGGGTTATATCGTACTTTGAAGATGCTCAACGCCCAACGACTACCAACTGTTATAAGAAGTAACTGGGTACTTTTATTTTCGAAAAAACGTCACACCGGCGCTGCGCCGGCGCCGGCTAAGCTGCCGGGAGCAGCTAGTTATAACATAATAATTATTCTAATTAGGGCAGTGCACGCAAATAAACTTCACTGAATCGGGTTATTTGGTGGTGTGCGTAAGGCCCCTCGCCCACGGCGACTTTTTGTAGCGATGCTGTCGCGCGTTCGCATCGATACAGCCGCAATGCGGCCGCTAGCTGTTTGCCCTCGCCCACACCACGATTCTAAGTCGCGATGCAAACGCGATACTGTCGCGCTTCTGTCGCGATGCAAACCCGTTTTTTTTATTTTTTATAAATTGCATCTCGGAGTTTAACCACGAGGGGTTGCTACTCTTTAACCGGACTATCCTGTGGTGCCTTAAGCTCCTAATAGAAATTTAAGGCCTCCAGCCAGGGCCCAAACGCGATTCAGTAACGGCACAAAAATGCCACAGTTGCACTGATGCTCGGCTCTCCGCTGACGCGCCACCCTCCCTCCGTTCTCTCCCCGATGTCGTCAGACACGGTCGCGCGTTTGCATTGATACAGTCGCGATACTGTAGTGCGGTAGTAGCGCGTTAGCATCGCTTCTGTAGTGCGTTGCAAATGCGCCTAACGCGCGTTAGTAGCGATGCTGTCGCGCGTTTCGTTAACGTGCGACAGCATCGCTACAAAAAATCGCCGTGGGCGAGGGGCCTTAATGAGGACTATTGCGCTTGAATTCGCCGCTAGAGGCGCTAGTGTAGAGTGAGGTCTCTAGAAATGTCAAATGTGAACTGAACGTTCACTGTTTGCGGGATTTTCTATCGCAAATTGTTAATAATTATTCATGAATTGTAAAGATTGTGCCATTCCTGATTAATTATGGCTTAAAATTTTAGGTAACCACTTAGGATCTAGTTTCGTAGCACTTGGAGGAAGAATAATATTTGTCTGTTTCATGCTTGCCAATTTTAGGAATATTATAATCTAAATATTGAATTTGATATTCTAAAATGTAATAAAATAAACATTTTATGAAGTAACTAGCTTTTGCCAGCGGCTCCAACAAATTTCATGACGATCGGTTTACCGTTTTAGGCGTGAAAACGTAACATACAGACAGACAGACAGAGTTATTTTATTTTATTTTACTTTAACATTTATAATATTAATATGGATGAGTACTTAACCATAGCCAAAACATATAGAATAAAAGCACTGAAACTCAAACTCAAACTCAAATCATTTATTTCAATTAAACCATTTACAGGCACTTTTGAATTGTCAAGGAGTCGGTCAGTAAGAAAAATGAAGCTACATTCCCATTCCAAAGCGTAGGTACCTAT
Source organism: Dryobota labecula (assembly GCA_947523025.1). Classification (NCBI taxonomy): domain Eukaryota; kingdom Metazoa; phylum Arthropoda; class Insecta; order Lepidoptera; family Noctuidae; genus Dryobota; species Dryobota labecula. The sequence continues at coordinate 7,193,893 of OX383314.1, forward strand.
GGAGAAGAACGGGCAAGAAACTCCATGGACACTCTTTTAAATTAAATTGTTACAAAAGTATTCGTTACATCTATTATAATGTTGAATTTATAACTAAATGTGAGAACGATGTAAAAATAAAAATAATAAAAACTTACACGTTAAAAGCGTCCAGAGTAGGTACAACAAATAGAAACAAAATAAAATAAAAATAACCCGTAGCAGCTAAGAGATGACCAGTCTCAACTGACGGCGCCCGTTCACGAACTTGACGCATGGATTAGCACCATTCAGCTCAACCATTTTGAAGGGAGCTAAATGATCCAACACACACGCTACCATCAGCGAGACATCTAAGTGAGCATGACATACTCTCAGCCGCCAGGGCACATTCAAGTCAATGAAAAACATATTACCCGGTCAATGGTAGCTCTATAGTACATAGGACTCACACCTGTGCTATGCATTTATATAAACTGACAGGACCTTAGTCAACAGTGGCGCCAACTGCGGAGCACAAAAACGATAACCCATTGCATATATTTTTATACCTAACGTAAAAATTACAGGTGCTCGGTTAGCCCAGACTTTAAGGCATAAAAACTTTTCAACAGACCAATAACAAAATAGTTATTTTTTATAGATATTTTTGTAATAAAATTTTATTTAATATCCCATGTTAGTTACTAAACTTTTTATTACAACGTTATGTTTTCCATTCAGTTCTGTATTTGTTTTTATTCGATATTGAGTAAGTACGACTACAACACTGCCGCGCTAACGAAGAATACAATAACTCGATTTTGGACGATTTTGAGTTATATATTCGTTGAGTTATATATTTGGAGTCAGAGAATCGAAATCTATTAACTCTCTCTAAGCAACTTTTTATTGAAGCTTCAGAAACTCGGTTTTTCTGTAAGCAAGAATGCAATAACTAAAACTTCATAAAAAATTCAATAATCAAAAATACAATTTTCGGAAGCGGCAAAATCAAGTTATTGCATTTTTCGATCAAAAATGAAAAAAGTCAAAATATTTTATTTCACATAAACCTACATGGGCACTTATGAAACGTCAGAAGCTAGGTGCACGGTTCCAATTAGTCGTTTCCTATGGAGAAGAGCCGGCAAGAAACTCCATGGTTACTCTTTTATAAATAATTGCCTTTACAATATTATTAAATAAAAAGTGTTAGTGCGGCAGAACATTTACTTTTGAAAAAAAAAGAAAACCTAATTGGTCCACCATTACGACTTTTTTTTAATAACTCAGGAGTAATCGTCCCTCATAACAGCTACCTTACTTTAAGTAGAAAATATATGCAATATAATAAATAAAGCTATTATCAAATTGTCAAAATAAACTAAAATATGGCATCGAAAAATTCCTCCACATCGCTGTCAACTGGAACAAAGTGCCTAAGTTTGACGAAGGTAGTGCATGAAGCAAATAAATGTACATAATATTTTAATAATAAATTATAATTCTTTAATTTCAGATGTTTGCCACTGTCACTTTACTGGCAACATTAATGAGAATTGCACACAAAAGAATGAAATTAAAATCGAAATCGACTTGGATATAAAAAATAGACAAGAAGCAATCATTTCTAAAAAAAACACTACAGTACAGTATCCGGCAGTAAATGTATCAAAAACATATGTAGGCATAAACAATAGAGTAAAAAAAGGTATTGCAAAAACGAAAAAAGGTACAGAAATAAATAAGCCCATAGATAATATAGACAACGATTTAATAAAGAAAAATTACAGTTTATTTGGGATTGATCTGACACTGTATGATTTAGGCATAAAAAAACGAATGGTTACGGATAAAATGATTAACACTGACGATTATTTAGAACAAAGCATTAATAACCGAAATCAAAGCAATTTGATTGAAGATACTGGACAGTTTACTATTCACACAAATGATATAGTTGAGCAGAAAAGCACTATGATTAAAAATGAAAACATAACCAAAGCTGTAACCAAAATTTTCCAAAACAATGATATGACTAAAAATATCCGTAAGTATGATTTACCCAAGAATTTAAAACAGCGCAGCGAATTGATTGAAAATACTGGAAAATTTAGTATTTCCAAAAATGATACAGTTGAGGAACAAAGCACTATGATTAAAAATGAAAACATAACTGAAAATGTGACCAAATTTTTCCAAAACCATCAAATAGATAAGAATGTCCAAAAACGTGATATAGGTATACCAGAGAATGAGGCAAACAATTATACGCCTGAAATTATCCAAAATCAAGATCCAAAAAGTAACCAAAATAAGCCAAAGAATATCCACCATAACTTAAACGATGATAAGCCTTATAATTACCAAAGTGATAAGATGAATTACAAAAATATCATTTACAAGAAGGATGTGCTTAAAAAGGATAAACATTCCAGAATATACGATGATAATGCCAGTCAAAATGTTAGACCACAATTTCAAACAAGACTGAGCAATTATTTAGTCAAAAAGAGTTTTGACGAATTCAAACTGGTTAGAAGAAAAACACATTACACTATGCCAAACGTTGAATTTAAAAATGGCATACCTAAACGTGATATTGATCGGTACCAAGATACAGCTCATCCGAAATTTAAAGAATACGATAATGAAGCTACATTAACCGGAGCGAGGAATCACGTAAAGCCAGATTACCGCGCTGAAAATATTCGAAATAACATGTATCCATCTTACAGCGACCTAAACTACATATATCAAAGTTACGAAGAACGAAATCACATCCAAAATGTCGAAGAACTTAATAAAATACTAGCAAGACAAAAACAGATTGTCGAGAAGCTAGCAAAATTACCAATAGATGGACGAAAGCAGAATAACCAACTCGATTTCGATTTACTAATGTCTGAAGTCAAAGCTAAGCAGCAAATGCATAGAAAATGGCCAAACTACACTGATTTTACTTTCGAAACGTCCACGGCAGAGACAACAACAAAATTGACAACCACAGAGAAACCAACGACGATTCTGACACTTTTTGACGAAGCAGAAGTCAGACTCGCGTTAAAGAATGACCCTCATGTCAAAAGAATTTTAAAGATGGCGAATTTAAAGCGGGAAAAGTATTTGAATAATGTTCGAAGGTATTTAGCCCGTCATAATAACACTCGTGATACAGAATATGCTATAAAATTAGCAGAAAACGCAAACGGACATCGAACTAAAGCAGCAGAAGGTAATAATTTCATAGACAGAGTATAAACAATTCACAAAAGGCGAAAGCGCCAGGATAGACCGCGAAATTCAAACTTTCTTGTTTCTTGCAATTTGCAGGACAGCATTAGGTTATATGAACTTGTGTTGTATATTTATCAAAATATGATTCGCGACATAGCAAGTATGTAAAACAGAATTATAATAAAAATAATTAAACTCATCAGAAAAGAAAAGAAAAGAAGATCACAGGAAGATCACAAACTAAACACACAACGCAATGAGTCTATATATACAACATTATTTTTAGTATATGCAAAACCTGAATATAGTTTGTTCAGAATAAGTAACTGAATCGATTCCAATAGTTTTTACACCATGTTATATTTTTTCACAAAAATATTTAAAAGAGTTGGACACCGAGCGACACTAAGTACTTGACCATTACGAAAAAGTCCAAAGCCTGCAAGTGTGATGGTAAATGTTATCACCAGTTAATTACAATACAATCGTCGTACGGTTAGATACCTACTGCCAAATTAATATTATTATTAATGAACGAAAGACGCGGGCGGCGCGGGTGCGCCGCGTGGTGAGCATGTTTTTGTACGGACAACCAGATAACATAACAAGCTTATAACTTTGTTATTTTTCATGATACAGTTTTGAAATTTTGTACATAAATTCTTTACATAAAAATACTAGACACATGTTTCGGGTTTCGCATAAACTAAAACTAATGTTGTATACGTGAAGCCGTATGGCTCAGATACTTGTGCTAATTCATTCCACACGTTAATGTATACTTGTCCAAGTCCAATTTTGTGCAAGTATCATCATCATTAGCCTATAGCAGTCCACTGCTGGACATAGGCCTCTTCAACTGCACGCCATTCAGCTTTATTCCCGGCAACTCTCATTCAACTGCTACCAGCCACCCTGCGAAGATAGTCGCTTCACCTAGCCTGAGGCGCCCTACCTTACGTTTACCGATTCGCGGTCTCCACTCAAGAACACGTCTACCCCAACGGTCATCGGTTCTACGGCTAATATGGCCGGCCCATTGCCACTTCAACTTGCTTATTCTGTGAACTATGTCGACAACTTTGGTTCTCTGTCGGATCACCTCGTTCCGGATTCGATCCCTCAGAGAAACTACAAGCATAGCCCGTTCCATAACTCGCAGAGCGACCTTGAATTTTTGGACCACTACTACAAACTAAAAATAATAAATAATAATCAAATTCAGTCATAAAAAAATATATATGTTTTTATTCCTTTAACTATTACGCACAGTACAGTAAACTATATTAATACTTTTTATATTAAAACATATTATTCTTTACTCATGTGATTAAAACGTGAAACATAAACAAAAACAACGCGTGACACAGCACAGCCCTGAGCGATTCAACTGGCCAAGCCGGTATAAACCGGTTTCTCTTCAACGAGACGAAGCCGCCAGTGGTACGCACACACGCGCCTCATGCTTTTAGTAGTGTACCTATCATTGCGCGGTTGTATGAAGCTATGCCTCTGTCTGTACTCTGTGCCGGAACACAGCTACGTTTAGCGACAGTTGTAGGTATGTTGGTAGTACTTTCCCGGACGAGATCCTTCTCAAAGAGCTCAACTAGTTCTAAAAACATGGACTTTGCAAAGAGAACCGTCGTTTGAAGTCTTGTCAAACGTCTACGAAGCGGCTTAAAATTCTATCAGTCGGAAACGATATTGCAGAGTCTTTTCAACTTTGCAAACGAAGATAAAAAATACCACCGAAGAATTCTCACTAGATTTTATACTGAGCTGTGACGTCACGAGCCCCGACTCCCCAAGTTTAATGTGTTTTATCTAAGTCATTTTTTATTAATATGATAAAGCAAAAAATACGTGTCTAATATTTTTTTATTATCTGATTGACGGACTAAACAGTTTTTAGTTTTTTTTTTAATCCAGGACACATCCCTATTGAGTAACACAGTTTGAATCGGAATCCGAGAGTTTTTGAAGGATGTTGCTAATCCATTGCTTCATAGGTTTGAAAAATTCATCTGTTCATTCAACGTAAATAATGGAATGGACGTGGCTGAACTGTAAAAATGAAAACCAATCACGTTCAATTGTCATTTTATGTGTGTTACCTCGCTGGTTTGTACGCCCTACGTTTACGCAACGCTAAAACCGTCTTTATGAAAACAAATCACGTTTACAATTTATCTAAACCAGTGTTTTTCAACCTTTTTCATGGTGTGGCCCCCTTAGTATGGAAAAATATTTCGCGACCCCCTACCCCGCGGTTTCTAACTTGGATATCAAGTCTGTCACTTTGGTTAAGCAGAAAAACAGAATACCCACAATTAACCACGGAAGCTTAGAAGTCATGATTCCATAAAAAAAAAATTGGTTAAAGCGGAAAACAGGCGCAACCATCACAATAATGTGGATGGGTGCATATATTTAACTTCACATTAATATTAATTCATATAACTATTAGGTATTTGTTAATTTGTGTTTACCTAAGCCTTTAGTTAAAAAAAAAATTGTTAACATATAACAATTTGAACTAATATGATTTGAGAAATTTCAACTTCTTGTTGACAGCGACGCGGAAGAATTTTTTGATGCCCTTTGATTCTTTTCTCTCCCTTTTTTATATATGCGTACATATTATTATCTATTTTCTTAAATAATTTTAAAACTATTTAGTGTTAATTGATGTCTCATTATAATAAATTATATGATTTTATATTTATAAACTTTAAATTTTATAGTAATGGCGACCCCCTTAAAGAGGCTTGGCGATCCCCTAGGGGGTCGCGACCCACACGTTGAAAAACACTGATCCAAACCAAATAAAAACAGCAAATAAAAATCTTTCAAAATCAAAAGTTGGCACATTCATTAATATTTCTATCGATTACACAACTGGAAGTGACAGACTCAATATAAATTGTATTTATTTATTTATTTAAATTATATATGTACAACACACCCGTTTTTCTGAAGAAAGTAAGAGTTGATTTGTGATATATTGTTAAGTATTTCGAATATTATGTATTAAAAAAACACGATGATGGAGTTTATCAACAAATGTTTCCTAATGAATACGTTTTCTTTATAACTTCTCCCGCTCTGGGCGGAGCGGGAGAGCGTTTCAGACTTTTACTGACTAAAATCCACCCGTGTTCCTTCAGTTGCCTGTGTGCCAGGATCACGGTATCCCTTCCGGATAAACCTGCAACCCTGGCAGGCACCGGTTCTAGCGGACCCCGTCAGTGCGTGCTGACATCTCTTTGAGGCGCGCGTGGAACACAACGCTCCGTCGACCCAGGCCTGGGGGTCTACTCCCTAAGCACGAAGTCCGTCGTTTCGGGCTTCGTTTCGGGCGTTTCCTACTCCCTATCACCAACGGACGGACGATTCGTTTGGGGCCCGACGAAGAATGAATGAAAACACGATTTGACAACTGTCCCTACTCCCGATGCGTTTTTGCCCGTCCGAAAAGTTGCACTTGACGCTTGTTTTGACGGAACCTTATGTCAGTTGATACGACATCAAAATAGTTATCGTTCTGTCGACGAACGATTATAATTGTTTACACTATTTAGAGACAAAGTAAGGAATTCCAAAGTATGGCTGCTTTTTTATTGCTTGACGAAGCTATATAGGAAGAGCGGAGGCAACGTCGACAATATTTACGCCAAGAATTTAGGTTGGCGAGTATTTCCGACGTTACTGGCTTATCTTAAAGCTATTTGGCAATTTTGCTATTCTGAATTTGACGTTTTTAAACTAAAATCGCGATTAAAAAGATGTAGAATAAAATCAATTAGTTGTCATGAACTAAACTTCACACCAACATCTCGACTACTTGTACAAAATCAGTACTGTTACTGTATATATTTTTTTCGTTTCTTTTGCTTATATCTCGAAAATGGTGCGTCCTATCGCAAAAATAATGAAAATTTCGACCCCCTTATAGACACCCCAAACCCCTAAAATTCAACATGTTAGTATTATTTTTTTTCCACACCAAAAGTGAAAAATTCTATATAAAGCACGTTGAGGCTGCCCAGCTCTTGCGCGCTTCCGGCCAGAGTCCGTGTCCGTGAGTTTCTGCAGCGGTTGGGGCCATTTTACGAAATGAATAAGAAAGAAACTAAAATAAAATAATTTTAAAACTTCCCGGCTAGTATCGTTGAATTAATTTGAAAATTTCCGTCAAAAAGGAAAAAGGCAAAGGTATCAACAGGATAATGCCGGTTTCCGGACAAAAATGTCAAAAATAAGTCTAATCTTTATAATAAAAAGTATATTGTTAAAAATGTAGTCATTTTCTAAGGAAAAAATATAGATTTTTGTTTATTTAGCTTGAAAACCACAAAATAATTAAACCGGTAATCGACCGGTAAAATAGCACAACTCTATTGTCATCAATCGCCGTGCGTCTTTCGTTCACGAATATTGTCTACGATTCCGTTGGAAACTGATGAATCCGAAATTACTAGGGAGTAGGGCTCAGTCCGACGTGTCGGACTACTAACGGACGGGCCCGTTACTTCGTTGACGGACTTAGGGAGTAGACCCCCTGGTCGTTACCGGACGGTGAGCTGCCCGCAAGCCCGCGCCTACGGTGGCCGGGAATCGGCTATCGATTCCCGCCGCCCAGGGCGTCTCCTGCGGCGTTAGGGGCGTGAGGGCGCACAGACTGCCGCTCCCTCACGCGTTCCGCCTCCTCCTTCGCGAGCATTACTGCTTCGCAGAAGGAGGTGAGCTTAGTGGCCACTATTTTCCGTTTTAATGATTACAATAAAACATAACAATTTAAAACTACTGTGTGTAGTAATAATGACGTATAGTCTTGTGAAGCACAACTTGACGAGCTTATTTTCTGCATTTTCATTCTAAAATAAAAGAAATCACCGAAATAACGATGAGTGCGCCACTGTGCGCTCGGCGCAGTCTTAAATAATTTCGACAAAATTCTAAAATGGCTCAAACTGGGCCAGTTCTATGATTGTATTCAAAAATAAAACCAATAGTGTTATTCTGTCAAAATCTCACGGTGAAAACCTAGGTGAAGTGAGGTTGAAGTGAACTGTGATTCCACCTGATGCTTGGGATTTACACTATTGACAGCTCCACGCTTACTTCACCTAAGTTTTCACGGTGAGATGGTTACAGAATAGCACTAGAGATCATTACCAAAGTAAAATCACTGTAAAATAACACTATCATTTAGACACAGTCTGATTTTAGAACAAACAACATAATTTTTAAATAACCGTAGACTTTAAAAATAGATTAATTCCTTACATAATCGATCGATTACGATTCACATTATTATTCACCACATCACTATTAAATCTCGTTACTAGTGATATTTTTAACTATTACGCGAGGCAAAGGTCAAATGCTCATTCAGCCGGGCGTTTTAAAAAAAAACTTTCACTGTGAATGGTATTTGATCAGATGCATTTTGGAAGTACGAATTACATTATTTATGTTTATTGATTACGTAAGGGTGTTAAAGAAGGAACAAATGCAGTCTATAAAGTTTTAAATATAACTTTTATATTCTCATTACAATGTTTTTTTGATTAGTTGTATTGAATTATGTGGTTAGCTAACGACCTCGACAGTAATATTATTCTTGCCTGAGCAACCGGCAGCAAGTTCATTATGCTTTCTTAGATGTCACCGCTTGCGGTAGCGTCGGGGGTCGGGTTGCCTTCTTCCCTAAAATATGGCGAGGGGGGTAATGGCTGATCTTTGCGTTATGCTCGTGAACGGGTGATTGTGATGAATGTTCGTCTTGCTGACCATGGTTTCGTTATTGTTATTAATAATCAACTGTTTATTTATTGTACTTTGATGATCCTAGTTTATCATTTATGTTACAGTTATATGGGCATTAGCCTCTCCAATTGCACGCCATTCAACTCAATTCACAGCAACTCTCATCCAGCTGCTACCAGCCACTCTGAGAAGATTGTCGCTCCACCTAGCCTGAGGGTTTCCTGCCTTACGTTTGCAATTCGCGAATTATACTGATCAAGAAATTAACAAAAAAAAAACAAATGCCGTTCATTGATTTTCAAGAGGGTTTTCACTCTGTGGGTTTTTTATCAAATTCGAACTGATTCCCACCATTTCCAAATTTGACATCTGTCAAAAAATGGCGGGAATACCGAACTATCAAAAGTGACAGTTAACATTCAACCGCGAACCATAAACACAGACTTCCTAGAATGCATACTGCATGGATTGCGTGCTAAAAAACTAAATTGGTGTCTATGTACGACTCGATGTGAACTTTCCCGGTTATATAATAGACATTTGCTGTGATTTTGCTCACGTAACAAGTATTTTTCTTATCGTCATTATATAGCGTGATTCTCTAGCTATGTACTGGCTGCATAGATCGCATGAGTTTGCATTTGTACTTATTTATCCTTATTTACAATATGAAAACGACTCGTGGTGAAATAAAACCCGCGTTAATTGATCAATCTGCAAGTTAAGGTTAATAAATGTGCCCTTTTATCATTACTGACGTGATTAGATTATCGTGGACGTCCAGGGCCTCAAGTCTGCTATTACAATAGTGTCAGAATGGTCTATCATTGATTTTATAATTGTTGATTTTGACAAGTTTGGTAATCTACTAATATAATGGCGTCATTATGATTTTCCAATGGTCAGCCACTGACACTCCATTGAAAGAATTGTTAATCTCGTACTTATGACAAATGAAACTTCCTACTAAACTTCCAACTTCCTACTAATTCAGACTGCTTATATATAACACTAATAAATAATATGTAAAAATATATATAAATGAAATCTGGCATGAATAAATGTTCAAAATGCCATTGTAATACAATTCTATTACGAGACCATTGACCGACCAATGATCGACCATTATGAATTTAGCAGATTACGAACTTTTAGCAAAATGACAATAGGATCGTGTTGGAGTGACGAATTTATAAAAATAGCAGACTTGGGCCCCAGGTCTATTTATTTAACCATTTATGTACACACAAAATAAACCGGCCAAGTGCGTGTCGGACCACGCAGAATGAAGAGTTGCGTAGTTGAACGAATTTATCCCAAAAACGAACATTGTAATGCAAGTTGGTCGACTATTACTCGGTAACTTGTAAAGTCTACTTAGGGTCAGCTCACACCGAGACGCGACGTGACGCGACGATATTGGAAGAGGCCAGTGAGCGCGCGCCGCCGCGAGACGCATCGCAACGTCGCGAGGCGCATAGTAAAATCGTTGGCAACACGTCGCGTCGCGTCGCGTCTCGGTGTGAGCTGACCCTTAGCTGTAATAGATTTCCTTTTAACTTCGTTATACAGTGTGAGTCTTTATAATGTGCACATATCGAAATGACGGAATCTATGCTTAATTTTAACTACGGCAAAAATATAAAAAGTATTGTAAAAAGTTTTTTATTTTTCACTTTTTAGTTCTGGTACCTACCCCACACCAATTTGTATACTTACCACAACAGTGACAGGAAATCTTATAACATCATGAACATACACCGAGTGGATTAAATACCAGCTAAATTAAATTAATTAATAAATTTAAAAAAAATTAAGAGTTCCCTCAATTCCTCATAGATCCCATCACCAGAACTGGATTTTGAAAAAAATGGGACTAATCTGGAAGAATATCCCTTCAAATAAAAAAAGAATTTTCCAAATCGGTTCATAAACGACGGAGTTATGCTCCTTTTTGAAGTCGGTTAAAAAAGTGTATTCAATTATTTCCTTGCCCATCAATCATTATTAAATCAAATAAAAATAATCATTATTTTAAATATTTGATTATTTCTTTGCTCGTCTTATGCTGTCAAAGAATGACAGTTCTAATGTGACTATACGGACAATGTCAGTTGGTAGTCAATTGATTATTAAGTTCCCTGAATTCACTATGTAACCATATACTTTTATATAACACTCATTCAGTGCAAGCAATTAATTACCTACAAGGAAGGAAAATGCTTAGATAATGCAGTTCTGAGAAAAATGCGCTGCAAATGTACTATGTTGTGTAATGGATGAATCTTTTTTATTTTGTTTTTATTTTCTCTATTTGACATATCATTTATAACATCACTATTTTTATTGACATTAGATTATATTCTTGTCATATGTAATAGTGAAATCTTTAGTTTATTTGTATTGATAATATTCTTATTTTTTATTTATTTTTTGACATTTAACGTAATAACAGGGAATCGCAAATGTTTTACTTTTTAATTTCTTGTTTGGTTAATGCAATGATAATGATTTATATTGTAATTCTTTTAATTTTTAATCTCATAAAATGTTGTGTAATATTTCGATACAATGTAAAAATTGTTACAGAATAAATCTATCTATAATATAAAAATGAATCGCAAAATGTGTTGGTAAGCGCATAACTCAACAACGCCTGGACCAATTTTACCAATTCTTTTTTTTAATGTTCGTTGAAGTCCAAGGATGGTTTTTACATTTTTATTTTTTTTTTTAGGGTAGGGTAGAGTAGGTAGGTAGGTAGGTAGGGTAGGGTAGGGTAGGTAGGTAGGTAGGGTAGGGTAGCGTAGGGTAGGGTAGGTAGGTAGGTAGGTAGGGTAGGGTAGGGTAGGTAGTTAGGTAGGTAGGTAGGAAGGTAGGTAGGTAGGTAGGTAGGTAGGTAGGTAGGTAGGTAGGTAGGTAGGTAGGTAGGTAGGTAGGTAGGTAGGGTAGGTAGGGTAGGTAGGGTAGGGTAGGGTAGGGTAGAGTAGAGTAGTGGAGTTTATACTATAGCTTTTGACAGAACTAACTTTAACTTTTGTCTGTCGGGTCAGCTAGTAAATAATAATAATAACTAGGTACATAACGCCTATCTGAGGCACGAGTTCATCAACAAATGTTTTCTAATGAATACCTGGCTTTAATGATAAATGCAATGATGTTAATGTTTTCCCATTGTTTGTCTTATTTGTTTTAGTATATTCGTGTATTTATGTATGTTTATTTGTGCTTGTATTTATATAGAAATTGGAAATTTGGTATATATATTATATTTATGGTTTGTAAGTATCTATATAGTTATTCCAAGATTTTTCGTAATTGCACCTACCACTGTTTGTCTCTGCATCTCCCAAAGGTTGACTGGTAGAAAATGCCTATGGCGAAAAGTCCGCCTCTGTACATTTCTGTGCTTGAAGTATTAAATAAATATATAAATAAATAAATGATTGGACAGGTCCACTCAAAATTTAAATTAAATTAAAATTATGTTTTTTTATCTCCACAAATTACATTCTTATACTAGTTATACATATTAAGTCGACAGGTATTTAGACAAAATTTTGTAGTTTGTGGGAGATTTGGGCCTCAAGTCTGCTATTACAATATTGTCAGAATGGTCTATCATGATTTCATAATTGTTGATTTTGACAAGTTTGGTAATCTACTAATATAATGGCGTCATTATGACTTTCCAATGGTCAGCCACTGACACTCCATTGAAAGAATTGGTAATCTCGTACATAATGATAAATGAAACTTCCTACTAAACTTCCAACCTCCTACTACTTCAGATTGCTTATAACACTAATAAATAATATATAAATGAAATCTGGCATGAATAAATGTTCAAAATGCCATTGTAATACAATTCTATTACGAGACCATTGACCGACCAATGATCGACCATTATGAATTTAGCAGATTACGAAGTACTAGCTTTTTCCCCGCGACTCCAACCGCGTGGATGTCAGTTATCGCGTAAAAAAGTAGCCTATATTCGTCTCGATATCCCAGGCTATAATTATATCTACTAAATTTCATGACGATCGGTTCAGTGGTTTAGGCGTGAAAGCCAGTAGCGTAACTATACCGTTCGAGGCCCCTGGCAAATTCATCGCACCTGACCTTCCTGAAGAACATCACCAATAAGGTCACTCGTCTTATACTAGGTATTATTATTGTAAGTATATAAAATTCCCGCGATCCCCCACTAAGGGGTCACCAGCTCAATTAAAAGTAGGCAACGTGACTTTGTGTCACGATCAGTCAATTTACTACAGTGATATATGCACACGGCGCCATTTTTATCGTCTTCTAACAACGGCTTCTTCAATAATTTAAATCCATTTTATTTATTTATTTTCTTAACAATTTACTCTTTATCTACTAAGAAATCTTTTCCAGCGTACCTTTTTTTGGGTGGGAATTTATCATATAACTTCTCCCGCTCTGGGCGGAGCGGGACAGACTTTTACTGGCTAAAACCCACCCGTGTTCATTCAATTGCCTGTGTGCCAGGTACCCCTTTCGGACAAACCCGCAACCCTGGCAGGCATCGGTCCTAGCGGATCCCGTCAGTGCGTGCTGATATCTCTTTGAAGCGCGCGTGGAACGCGACGTCGACCCGGGCCTGGTCCTTACCGGACAGCGAGCTGCCCATAGCTGGCCGGAAATCGGCTATAGATTCCCGCCGGCCAGGGCGTCTCCTGCGGCGACTAGGAGCGTGAGGGCGCACAGACTGCCTCTCCCTCACGCATTCCGCCTCCTCCTTCGCGAGCATTACTACTTCGCAGAAGGAGGTGACTGCCTCCCATGCACTCTCGCTCCGGACCATGGCCTGGACTAGGGCCGGACGTGTGGGATCGCCGCCGCCAATCGCCTCCGTGAGGACACGGCGGTGTTCCGCCCAAGCCGGGTAGACTTCCACCGTATGCTCCACCGTGTCCTCTGGGCGATCCACATAGTGGTAACACCCGGGCGTTTCCTCCCGCCTTATCCGAAACAGGAACCTTCCGAAACAACCGTGTCCGGTGAGGACCTGTGTCAGGCAGAAGGTGAGGACGCCGTGGCGCCTATCTAGCCACTCCTCAAAGAGGGGACTTATTGCTACAGTTGTGGCGTGCCCAACATTCTGTGTTTATGTTAGCAGTACAAGCATAATGTATTTTGTTTATCAGTAAACAGAAATTAATTACGTATGCAGCAGCCAATCACATTTGAACCGAACAAATATGTTATTTGTATTTATTCTTTGTTTTACGAATGAATAGTTGGGTTTTGAATCAAATCAAACCATTTATTTGCATAACACAGGTTCAGAGGATGTTACAAAAGGTTACACTGTATTATAACAATGCGAGGTGTGTTAAATAGAAAACATTAACAGAATCACCGTTATGGGACGATAAACATGAACTCCACGACCTCATTCCATCGGCCCCCTTCTACCATCGGACATCTAGACGCACTGCAAGTTACCACCCCTACCTTTGATATTCCACCAACTCGCACTAAGCGTTTTCAAACGTCTTTTATAATGCGCACAGCAAAAGAGTGGAACTCTCTGCCTGCGTCTGTGTTTCAGAACGCATACAACCCTAATCTATTCAAAGTTAGAGTGAACAGGCTTCTTCTGGGTAAGCTCACTCCATCATCGACATTTCTCCGTCACCTCTGACCTAGTCTAAAGTCAAGAGCAAACCCATCGTAAAAAAAAAGGGAAAATATGTAACTGATCCTCTAAAAACTTATTGACCTCCTAATGATGGACACTTTTTAGGGTTCCGTGGTCAACCAGGAACCCTTATAGTTTCGCCATGTCCGTCTGTCTGTGTGTCCGCGGCTTAGATCAGAGAGTCTTAGTACTAGAAAGCTGTAATTTCGTATGGATATACATATTAATCAAGGGGTACTACCGGTACACGTAAAGAGGGGATGATATTTTATATATGTCGGAGACGAGTTGTATCCGGTACGCCAGCGCCATCTGTTGGCGTTCGATGGAGTTGGTGGATTCGCGCCATCGGTTCTTGACTAATCGCGACGCTAGCGCTGCCTAGCGGCGCATCACACAGTCTACGACATAACGTTCGACCGGCTATAAGTGTCCGCCGCACAGTCGACAAGTGGAGTTCATCGGTGGCTGTCAAGCAGTGAAGACGCCAAGGAACTGTTGCGCGTTCGGTATAGTTGTGTCGTGTTCCTACATTAATTACTTTGCATACCCATTACTGTATAGAATCAAGTTCTTCTAACTGAACAGACAGATGTGCTGCTGGGGAGTTTGTTCCTCTACTTCTTCTTCCCAGCTAAAGCACTTGGAACTGGTGAAGGGATGGGCGTTTTGGGGGACTGTCTTATGTAATTTTGAAGTTAGTGTAATCTCAGGTTGAGTAAATGACTTTTGAGTTTAATTCGGTTTTTCTATTGCGCAATAACCAACACTACCCACAGTACGCCCACAGTAGTTAAAATATGACAAACCTTCCGTTCTCCGACATATATGATACATTTTTGTATTTGGATACGTGAAAAAATTCACAACAGTGTTGTACTTATACATACAGAAGTTAAAAGGAAAACTATCACAGCTAAGTAGGCGTGATGATGATGATGATGATGGGGCTCCCTTTTCCGCACTTAGACTCTCATTCGGTCCGTTGTGCGTGGGGATTCTGGCTAACAGGGCCAGCCTAGCTCTGCCCCAAAGCACAGAAGTTTCCTGGGAGCTTCACAGGCTTCACGGAGCGACCTCATTGTTCCGAGGATTTCTTCACGTTGTGGAGCCACGGCCTCGCATTCCAGGATGACGTGGGCGGCTGATTCCTTGGCCTCAAGGCAGCCCCTGCAAAGGGGCTGTCTGTGGCGCCTATGTTAAAAAGATGTTTGTTAAGGAGATTATGGCCCGTAATTGTAGCTATTATTATTCTAAGGTTATTTCTACTTAGGCTGAGGAGTTTTTTGGTTAATCGCGGGTGTACCATTGGTAAAGCCAATTTTGACTGTCTACAGTCTGTTAATAGTCGACCAACTTACATTTACAGTTGAAAAATATAATATGCTCTCCCATACATTCCGTATGGAAGAATATGTTTTTCAACTACAATTGTTAGCAGCTAATCATCGCCCCTAGTGACACCACCTCACAACATCACACAACGTCACATCCTACTACTTCTACATTTTGATTACTGTATTTTATCATAAATAATTATATTATCATGTAATACCTAAATATTAACAAATAGAATCGGTAATTCATTGTAAATTAAGATCAATAATGTAATTGTTCATGCGTTTAATACGTCCTGGTAGTGACGTCATTAGACATGACGAATATTGGAGATTAAAATCATACTTTTTAATTTATTTCACTATAATTCTAATTTAATTATTTGATGCTTTTACCAACAGTTTAATCATTTTTATTAGTCTTTAAAATAACCTACCGGATGTATCTTAAATTTGTTAAGTTCAATTGTGTTGTAACGGCTTCCGAGTCATATAAAAGTAAAAGGATTTTGTAAATGGGGTCCAATCTGTGAACTCGCATTCTTACAGGAAGTGCTGCCCGAAAACATACTGGTGCGTCAAGAACTTGAGTATTTATTCACCCCACGGTCTGTCACACAATATTTAGTTTCTTCTTGGGATAAATTCATACCAACTACGGAAACCTTCATTGTGTGTGGTTCGTCAAGCACTTGGCCGGTTTTTTATACATCAATGTGACCATCCATTAGTTCCCTACTACTCCTAACTAATAAAGAGTTATTAGTACTAAACACGCTATTTATTATAACTAGTCAATTGCATCGGTTCATTGCAGCCAATCTGTTTCATGTTACACAAGAATTGTCAGGGAGATAACGCACTGGGCGGGTTGGCAGCTACGTTTTACACTCTGAAGACGTTATTATTATTATTATAAATTTTTCATTTATTTACCATTTCAAAATTAATTACATTTTGCTTTAGCAGAATAGCATTTTTAAACCCCTAAGGTTTGTACTTAATGCTACATGTAATTCTACATCGTAGTAAAAACAAAATCAAGGTACTTAAAAAATAAATACAACATAATTCCTTATTTCGAAATTTGGTAACTTCATCTCAGGTGATATGCTAGTTACTAAAGCCGCATTTCACATTGAGCATTCAATGTGTTGTAGGTAGTGGGACTTAAGTTTTGATTTAATATTTCTCGGCGTAATGTCACTGCGCAAATCAGAAGGTAGGTTGTTAATTAACCGAGGAACTATACTCAAAGTCTCAAATTCAGATAATTTATGTAAACAACGGGGATAACACAACAAAAAAATATCTTCGTAATGGTAATTCACATAAAATTGCAAAAAAGAGGTTCTATTTTCTTTTAAGGACTGATTTTAAGAAATAATAATTAAAAAATAATCATACCGTAATTATTTTTATAAATTTTCGGTTTTAAACAAAGTTATTAATAAAAGGAGATTTTCTGGTATAAAATATTTTATGATACTGGTAACAATGCAGGAGATCCAAACATTTTTACATTTTTTAATCTTCAACAACACTAATATTACAACTCTCATAAATAGATTCATATTGTAAGTAGTATATCTAGCCACATTTTGGATGAAAACGGCTGTAAACTGTTTCGATTGGAAATCGATTTTGGGACGCCTACGTCTAGCACTGGGCTTAAAAGGGCTGATTATGACTATCATATACCGTGTCTCCGACACACTACATAAAACATTGTTTGGCAACGGTATTTTGTTTGCATAGTTCTTATAATTAATTCACTTTAATTTTATGGATGATTATTTACAAAAACATTTAATGATAACAACGGCGGTCTTATCTCCAATAGTTCTTTTTTTTTTTAGACCCAGATTCAAACCATCGAGCCATTTTTGAATTCTGTTTTTCGATAACGTTTGAGTTCTAAATACAAAAACGATTTTATACCAGACTCTAATTTTGTATTTTGGACTTTATCTCGGTTAGAATAAGGTTCAAAATATAAAAACTGACTTAAAGGTTTAGACTTGGAGCAAAGTTAAAACGCGTTTTGAAATGAGACAGATATAGTTTATTTATTGTTTTACCAATTTTACTCGCAAAACTTATTAGTTTGATAGCGAGAAGCGCTTGTTAATCTATAAGTATACTCATATTATAAAGAGGAAAGGTTTTTTTGTTCGTTTGTTTGTTTGTATCGAATAAGCTCTGAAACTACTGGAATTTTAAAAGTGTTTTCACAAATAGAAAGCTAAATTATCAGGAAGTAACTAATGGTATAATTTATTCCATCTCGTTCCCAAATAGGTCCCTTTCAGCCCTTGTATATCAATCAACTATTTCACCTCGGTTTTTCTAACTGCAGCGGGCATACTTCCTAGTGCGTTCTCGCGTCTTAATTACCTGTTTAGGGAAGCATAGCCCTAGTACTCCCATCTAATGTATCGTCGCAATTCGACACGCAACGGTGACCATTGCCACATGCTATTATAATTTGCTACGTGGTAGGTACAACTGGGTCTAGGTCGAATCGATGGCTAACGTGAAGTCTAGCATTAGATCACACCTGTATCCCGAATGGTAGGTTTGCCAGGGTTGCTGGTTTGTCCGAAAGGGATACCGTGGTCTTGGAACACGGGTGGGTTTTGCTCAGTAAAAGTCTGACATGCCAGCTCCGCCTAGAGAGAGAAAAAAACTGCCGGGAAAAGCATGAAAACGACACCCATGATGAAAAATTTGAAAATGTTCGCAGCCGCCATCTTGGACTTACATTCTAATGTCACTATCGGTTTTAACACCCTCGAAAACGGTGAAAACACCCAACGATTAAAGTCGATTTTATTACAAACAGATGATAATCATACAGTAATTATTTTTATAAATTTTCGGTTTAAAACAAAGTTATTAAAAAAAGGAGATTTTCTGGTATAAAATATTTTATGATACTGGTAAAAATGCAGGAGATCCAAACATTTTCACATTTTTTACATCTTCAACAACACTTATAATACAACTCTCATTCTTATATTCATATTGTATGTAGCATATCTAGCCACATTTTGGATGAAAACGGCTGTAAACTGTTTTGAGTGAAAATCGATTTTGGGAGGCCTACGTCTAGGACTTAAAAGGGCTGATTATGACGATCATAGGCCGGGTCTCCGACATACTACATAAAACGGTGTTTGGCAACGGTATTTTGTTTGCATAGTTCTTATAATTAATTCACTTTAATTTCATAGATGATTATTTAGAAAAACAAAAATGATAAAATGTTTTGCACCACTGTTCTGTCATTTTGACAGTGACATTTTTGACATTACTTTGTTTACATAAATTATCTGAATTAGAGACTTCAGGTATTTAAACAGTAGTTTTAAATTGTTATGTTTTATTGTAATCATTAAAACGGAGCTTAGTGGCCACTATTTTCCGTTTTAATGATTACAATAAAACATAGCAATTTAAAACTACTGTTTGTAGTAATAATGACGTATAGTCTTGTGAAGCACAACTTGACGAGCTTATTTTGTGCATTTTCATTCTAAAATAAAAGAAATCACCGAAATAACGATGAGAGCGCCACTGTGCGCTCGGCGCAGTCTTAAACATATCCAAAACATATCAAAAAAATACTGACAGGAACTTACTCGCCAGTAGCGCCAATTGCTGAGCACAAAATCGATAGCCCTCATTGTGCTAAAAATCATACTACCTTTTCATTTATTCAAAAATCTATTATATTCGTTACGGATAGAAGGCCCGCATTTTCACATTCAGTAATTACCTTTGATTTCTTTCCGCGACATTTTCGAGGGCGTGACGGATACCTCCATCCGTATCGTGTTTTTCATTGCCAATAGCGTGAAATGTAGCCTTTGCTTGGTTGCTTAGCAACGCTGTTTTACGTCAAACGTTCGGTCAGTCACCTTTGAGTTTCGTTTTCACTTGATTAATGTAAGTAGTTGTCAGATGCCCCGAATCTTTTAACTTGCTTCTCGATATCTACTTAATGAAAATCTTCATTCACCACTGGGTCTATGGTGAGTATTGATCACCACGATATCAGACTTGTCTATACAAATAATAGTTATTTGTTATGCAAGGCTGCAAAGTTGTTTTTTGGCGCGAGTACTTGTATTAAATCCTGATTTATTAGTATTGAATCCTGAGCGTAGCGAGGATTTCAAGGGTACGAGACGCAGAATAACTTTGCTGCCTAGCGAAACACACAACTTTTGACCTCACTACAGCGAGGAAAATGATAGGTGCAAGAAAAAAAAATGTACCGCTTGCGCTAACTCTGCAGATGTTTTTATACTAATATTTTCGTCGCTACTGGACTCGCTCATATTTTATGATTTCTTACCATTTTATCAAAACCAAAATGATGGAAAGTGAATTGATCATTTTCCAACATTTTGGTTTGTTTTTTAATGATATCAAGAAATATTTTTTTAAAGTTCAGTCTTCGAGTCGTTGTGCTAAACGGTGCGATTATTCTAAAGATCTGGGGCCTAAGTCTACTAATTTACAAACGTTGCAATGGTCTCGCCATTGTGAGTATTTGACAGTGTTTGTAGGGCAAATCTGTCAAAAACTCACAATGAAGAGACCATTGCAACGTTTGTACATTAGTAGACTTGGCCCCCAGGTTGGCGGACTGACATCAATAAGTATTAATGCATTTTCTGTGGATTGGCGGTATAGAAAATTATTAAATACTCGTAGAAATTTTCGAATTTTAAAAAGACTTTTCACGCTAGATGCAGTTTTGTTCTCAATTTCGAATGATGAACAGAATCTTTCCGCCACTTTACCACCCCACTCCTCCCATACACATTAACAGTTTAATTTGAAAACATTGTAAAAGCCTATTATTTTTAATAGAGTAACCGTTAGGGTGTCCCTTATATGACATTTTTTTTTTTTTCGATGCGCATAGCCTCTAATTTTTTTATAAATGCTAAAATATACTCAAATATGAAATTTCAGCTTTCTAGCATGATCGCAACCCGTGCCGACTGAGTTTCAAAGTTTATTTAAAATCGTGTTTTGTCCTATTATTCCGATCTGCTATAAAACTAATATAAATGCAACAAATTTGGTGAGTATGAGGTAAAATAAAATAAGGTAATCATTAATCTTTATTTCAAAACATAAAATTATAACAATCAGCCAGGGTAACTTCTCTTTAGTGTAGTTTTTTAACAGTCCAGATACAAATTTCTATGTTCCTGGGCACAGCGCAAAAAGCATTGTTTTTGCTCTTCTTCTGCCGTGTTAAGTAAGGTTTTGAGTTAGGAATGCATTAGACTGTTTTTAGGACGAATTTATAAACATGATGACGACAACCGAAAACCAAAAATTCTCTCTCTAACGTCTGCTCCAAAACAGCACAAGCTCCATTAAAATGACCAGTATTTTAAGCTTTTGTATCGCAGCACATTATTTGAACTTTATTATTAAGGTTCCAGTCAAAGAGAGCAGATGAGACGGCTTTAGCTTGATGTTATCCAGAAGAACTCTCTAGTTTTGGCACTGCAAGAAGCTGTTCTCTATCGTCAAATGAAGCAATAATGGGGCAAACGTTCTTCTTTTGAACTTCGTACATCCAATCCAGGTAATAGTTTTCCATCCCAATGGACTGTGACTACGTCAGGGCCTCAAGTCTGCTATTACAATAGTGTCAGAATGGTCTCGCCATTGTGAGTATTTGACAGTGTTTGTATGGCAAATCTGTCAAAAACTCACAATGAAGAGATATTCTCATTCATTTGACGATAGAGAACAGCTTCTTGCAGTGCCAAAACTAGAGAGTTCTTCTGGATAGCATCAAGCTAAAGCCGTCTCATCTGCTCTCTTTGACTAGAACCTTAATAATAAAGTTCAAATAATGTGCTGCGATACAAAAGCTTAAAATACTGGTCATTTTAATGGAGCTTGTGCTGTTTTGGAGCAGACGTTAGAGAGAGAATTTTTGGTTTTCGGTTGTCGTCATCATGTTTATAAATTCGTCCTAAAAACAGTCTAATGCATTCCTAACTCAAAACCTTACTTAACACGGCAGAAGAAGAGCAAAAACAATGCTTTTTGCGCTGTGCCCAGGAACATAGAAATTACTATCTGGACTGTTAAAAAACTACACTAAAGAGAAGTTACCCTGGCTGATTGTTATAATTTTATGTTTTGAAATAAAGATTAATGATTACCTTATTTTATTTTACCTCATACTCACCAAATTTGTTGCATTTATATTAGTTTTATAGCAGATCGGAATAATAGGACAAAACACGATTTTAAATAAACTTTGAAACTCAGTCGGCACGGGTTGCGATCATGCTAGAAAGCTGAAATTTCATATTTGAGTATATTTTAGCATTTATAAAAAAATTAGAGGCTATGCGCATCGAAAAAAAAAAAAATGTCATATAAGGGACACCCTAGTAACCGTGTTTGGTGTAGTTATTGCCGGCTCTTCTCCATAGGAAACGACCAATTGGAACCGTGCACCCAGCTTCTGACGTTTCATAAGTGCCCATGTAGGTTTATGTGGAATAATAATATTTTTTCTCAAAAATGCATGGAAATATTGTCATTATTTTCTAAAAAAGAACACGCGAAGTATCGAATTTACGGGCAAAGAAAATCAAATCCAATGCAGGAGCGTTTTTTGAATTTGGAACATTACAACGCTCCAGCAATGTTTTATTTCCCTGCATTCTTTTGAGAAATGTTTTGAATTTGAATTTGAAAAGTATCGTTCTAGAATAGTACCAAAATTATTACCAAACAAAAATCAAGTATGGAAATAGTAAGAACGATAATTGCACCAACTTGAGCGTAGTAACTGGTTAGCGAGTAACGGTGCACAAACGCAGCACAGTGTTAATGACCTTTCAAATGTCACTTTTACGCGCGTAGCCGAACTGGGTACAGGCGCAAACAGAAATGTTTTAGCGCGGTCGCACACACAAATGGCACAAAACGGAACCCTTATGGATTCGTCAAGTCTGTCTGTCTGTCCGTCCGTATGTCACAGCCACTTTTTTCCGAAACTATAAGAACTATAAATGTTGAAACTTGGTAAGTAGATGTATTCTGTGAACCGCATTAAGATTTTCACACAAAAAAAAAAACAATACATTTTGGGGGTTCCCCATACTTAGAACTGAAACTCGAAAAAAAAATTTCAATGTCAAAATCAAGCCTTTTATTTCAAATAGGCACGAAGATGCACTTTTGAACGTCAAAAATTACATGAATAGTTAATTGATTCTAGTTGCGCCTTCCAAAAGGTAGTTATGTATGGAGAAGAATGGGCAAGAACTTCATCAATCCCATACGTGTAGGTTATCTATGGATAGGTCTTCAAAAATGATATTGAGTTTTCTAATACCATTTTTTTCTAAACTGAATAGTTTGCGCGAGAGACACTTCCAAAGTGGTAAAATGTGTGTCCACGCCAAGTGCGAGTCGGACTCGCCCATGAAGGCTTCCGTGGCAGCAAGTAACATAATATAAAAGTTCTTGTACTTCGTTGTAACTTTGATCATCACAATCATCACATCACCAATTAGGTCACTATAATTATGTTCTCCTAGGGCGTCTCCTCCCGGCGTTTCCACGCACATCTGACTTGTAAATACCTTTTGTAAGTCGCCTTTCATTCATCCTCTCAACATGACCAAACCATCTAAGCATACTCTTTTCAATTTTTGTCACTACAGCTTCGTTTCAACCACACCGATGCCTAATCACATCATTGTTCAGCCCATCATTCATAATCACGCCACAAATGCCTCGCAAGGAAAGCATTCATGGTTTAGTCTAAAATTGTAACGAATAGTATATTCGGCAGTATACCGAATACCGAATATTCGGCGAGCCCCCTGACCGAATAGCCGAATATTAGGCAAAAGTATGTGTAAGTGGATATCGTATTACGTTAAGTACAGTTTATCGTGCTCTCTTAGTTTTGATCTGATGGTAAGTAATATTTGTCGGCGCCAGGAAGTAGTGTTTATTCAGAGCGCCTTTTCTCTGAAGCTGGGATGGTCTACGAGAAAAAAAGAAGTAAACTACTTCCTAAAAATGCGTCTTTCTGCACCATAACCTTCCCCTTCTAAATTTTGATTATGAAAATAATTCAAATGCATAGAAACATTCTTAACTTAATACACAAAATGATTAAATTATGTACCTATTTTATGTACCAATGACTACTTAATAAATGATCATAAAGGAAATGAGAACCTTACCCTTCTAAATTTTGATTACGACAATAATTCAAATACATAGAATCCTTAACTTTTCTAATTCAGAAGATGATTATGTACCTGTGTTACGTACCAATGACTACTTAAATGATTATAAGAGAAATGAAAATATGAATATATACGTAATGAATCTTTTTTTTTTTTTTTTCAGTTTAACATTTATCTCCCTATAACAAAATATATTACTTGTATTCGGTATTCCACCGAATAATATGTAGATATTCGGTATTCGGCCGAATATAATAAAAGCAGCCGAATAGGCCGAATACCGAATAGTAACCGAAATTCGTTGTAAGTCTAGTTTAGTCCCATCTCTTCCCCTATGCGATTACCTACAAAAAATCCCATCTCTTCTACAAACGCATAGGAGAAGAGGTGGGAAGGGGAAAAGATAGGATTAAGCCGCATTTATAATATGGAATATAATTTATACCGTTTCATCACTATTTTGGTGTTTGAATTTAAAACACACCAATATATTCGACCTCCATCTCAATGCTATACAACCTCCTTGCGAAAAATAGATACTCGATACAAACAGTGTCTCCAACTCTTTTTGTCAAAATTACGGTGTTGCCAGTCGAAAAATACGGTATATGGCGGAAAATTAAGGGAGATCAAAAATTAAAAATACGGTAATTTTACGGTAACTTTATTTCACAATTAAACATTAACCTCCTTACTAATAAACGTTGTATAGCGTCTGTATAGTTACACACCGATTTCTCTCTTTCACTCGTCAGTAATTTGACTTTCGATAGAAGAAGACAAAGCGTTGTGTAACTATACAGACGCTATACAACGTTTATTAGTAAGGAGGTAAGTTTCAGCCTTTTTGTACATGGAAACATTAATACTTTTAATTATTTAATCGGTAGGATGGAAATGGAAATCTACGCAGTTTTTGCCTGTTCTCTTAATGAGTTGCTGCGTAAATAGATTCCCAACAATCGATTTTGTTGACTGTTGGTTCCTTTTTTTTTGTTTTCAAGTCGGTAATGTGTCTACTCCAGTACTAAATTCAATGACTTCGTAATTTGGTCGCTTAAATTTCGTCTACTTGTCTATGCACACAAGTTGATTGTACGGGGAATACCCCAGGGAATTATACAGTGTTGTCATTTTAAAACATTGTTTCAAATATGTAAGAATAAACCGTATGTAAGGTTGGGTACATCATTTTTATAAGGCGCCACTCATAAAGACGAAATTACGGTAGAATTTAACATATCTACGGTAGGTGGTAGATATGTTCAAATTACGGTAGATTTACCGTAATTACGGCGTTGTTGGAGACACTGGATACAAATAATACTCGACGGCACGGTGCGCTGCGTTTCGCGGGTTCGATTCCCGGACGGAACCAATATTTATATGACCTACAAGAAGTTGTTCCGGGTCTGGCTGTTTGTGTATGTGATTTTAGATGTTTGTAAACGCACCCACAACACTGGCGAAATTTCTAGTGTGGGGAAAAGTAAAAATTAATCAGCGCCTGTCACTACTCCATACAAGTTTAGACGTGATTAAAAATTTGCCTACTAAAATTACGCCAATTTACGTCAAGAGCTGATTAATTTGACAGGACTAAACTAAAATTTCTCTTCTGTCCTTTTCTTAATGAAATAGAAAGAAAAAGATGCACTGAACTTAAATTTAGTTTAGTTTGTGAACAAGGGAATCGGCACCAATGTCGACTCCATTTAGCTTTTTTTTTTTTTATATCACGTGTAAAAGTGATTCCGATATCCTGTTTACAGGATAAACGATTTCATTTCATTTCACCGCAACATAAACGGAAAACCCGATTTAGATGATATTTCATATAGTGGTGCAATATTTTAGTTAGTCATCTCATATATTTTATTATTGTAAATATTTTCCTCGTATTTTTATCATTGGGGTTTAGCTGTCGCGACTCCGATTTGTTTTATCAGTAGGTAAGTTATACATTAAAAGTTTAGTAATCATAAATGTCCAAAAATAATCTCCATGAACTGTAAGTAGACAAGTGCTACTACTCTTTAAAAGACTTCCTATCAGACAAATCACTTCTCCAATACAGTCCCCCTTAGTCATGATGCGTTCAGTGTCCCACTGATATGTACCTACCTAAATTCGATCGGTTTTATTATTATTATTTTTATATCTTTACATATCTCGGGACCCTGGGGTCCCGGACCTTTGGAAGGCGTACGAGGGGCCGAAGCCAACTCGCAGAGGCCCGTTAGACGCTTTTTAATTAAATGAGGCACTAACCGACGATTATCCCTGTACGCACTATGCAAGTGCACCCAAGGACAACCCCCGGTTGGTGTAGGACTATTGCAGGATATGGAAAACAAAGATATTGGACTATGGGTTTGGGTGGTTAAAATGCACTGGTTACCAAAAACTATGGAAGGACTATGGCCCCTGCCTGATCAATGTTTTATTTTACACGGATAAAATGGCAGGGGGTGACTTGCACACTCAATAATGGGCCCCCGAAAACGGTCGCTAGCACATAGTGACGTAGCGACAAGGGGGCAACATATCCTGAGGTGCTCGAGGAGTGGAGAGGTATTCCACGGCTCTCAGAACAATCCCAGAGCCCGGAAGATGGTCAAGATCCCTACAAGCACTTACTGGAATACTTCCTTCCTCCGAGCACGTTAGCTCTTGCGAATCTCCACTCAAGCCGGCCAATAAAGGCAAGAATGAGGTGGGAGCTCAGTTCCTCGTCAGTGTTCACTCCAGCCGGCCAATAAAGGCAAGCCAGAGATGAGGAACATGACTTCTCCCGGGAGATAGGGTCCGTGGGGTCGCAACTGCCCAACAGCTCGCCACATGCTGCCCTGCGGGTTTCTATATCTCTCTTGGTCTGGCTCCTCACCCTAGACATGTTCCGGCAAAGTAAACTCTACCGGCACAGACCTAGAGTTCGGAGCGCGCAAGCCCCACCACGACGTCAACGTAGAGATACGGCGGTGGGGTCTACCGGCACAGACCTAGAGTTCGGAGCGCGCAAGCCCCACCACGACGTCAACGTAGAGATACGGCGGTGGGGTTATTATTATGTGTTTACATATCTCGAGACCCTGGGGTCCCGGACCTTTGGAAGGCGTACGAGGGGCCGAAGCCAACTCGCAGAGGCCCCTTAGACAATTTTAATCGGAATGAGGCACCAACCGACGATTATCCCTGTACGCACTATGCAAGTGCACCCAAGGACAACCTCCGGTTGGTATAGGACTATTGTAGGATATGGAAACAAAGATATTGGACTATGGGTTTGGGTGGTTAAAATGGACTGGTTACCTAAAACTATGGAAGGACTATGGCCCCTGCCTGATCAATGTTTTATTGTACACGGATAAAATGGCAGGGGGTGACTTACACACTCATTAATGGGCCCCCGGAAACGGTCGCTAGCACATAGTGACGTAGCGACAAGGGGGCAACATATCCTGAGGTGCTTGAGGAGTGGAGAGGTATTCCACGGCTCTCAGAACAATCCCAGAGCCCGGAAGATGGTCAAGATCCCTACAAGCACTTACTGGAATACTTCCTTCCTCCGAGCACGTTTGCTCTTGCGAATCTCCACTCAAGCCGGCCAATAAAGGCAAGAATGAGATGGGTGCTCAGTTCCTCATCAGTGTTCACTCCAGCCGGCCAATAAAGGCAAGCCAGAGATGAGGAACATGACTTCTCCCGGGAGATAGGGTCCGTGGGGTCGCAACTGCCCAACAGCTCGCCACGTGCTGCCCTGCGGGTTTCTGTATCTCTCTTGGTCTGGCTCCTCACCCTAGACATGTTCCGGTAAAGTAAACTCTACCGGCACAGACCCAGAGTTCGGAGCGCGCAAGCCCCACCACGACGTCAACGTAGAGATACGGCGGTGGGGTTATTATTATTATTATTATATATTTTTTTAAATATTCTATGTAAAATCTTAATAATTTGTAACAATAATGTAAATGTAATTTCTATGTTCCTAATTGTGTGTGTGTTTCTATTGTATGCCCTAAGGGCAGGACATAGCTGATCACAATTTAAAAAAAATTAAGACCTGTATTATGTACCTACCTATGATCCACAATAAAGATATTTATTGATTGATTGATAGATTTATTTACCCAAATGTCCTTTCTTTGGTATTGTTCGTCGAGTCGTTGAGCTCCTTAAATCCTGAGTTGAGCTACACGTTTACTGACAAATGCTTGCACTGACTGGACAGGTCCACTCAAAATTGTGTGGTTCTTTCTTCAAAAGACCATTTCAGACACGGATCTACATGGTCCTCACATGATCTGACCAAGATTATGTCTGGACTTTAAAAGAGACTTTGACCCCTGAGTTTGTTTCGCCATTTCTTCTCAGGGATAGTCAGATAGGAAATGTTGACTTACCCAAGCTTGTTTTTATATTTTTTATATGACGTGTAAAAGTGATTCCGATATCCTATTTACAGAATAAACGATTTCATTTCATTTCATTATTATATTTTTTTTAAATATTCTATGTAAAATCTTAATAATTTGTAACAATAATGTAAATGTAATTTATATGTACCTACCTAATTGTGTGTGTGTTTCTATTGTATGCCCTAAGGGCAGGACATAGCTGATCACAATTTAAAAAAAATTAAGACCTGTATTATGTACCTACCTATGATCCACAATAAAGATATTGATTGAAAGAAAGAAAAAGAAAGAAAATACGTTTATTTGCGGTAAACATGACGCAAAAAAAAAAGAACATAAACACAAAAGAAATAAGAATATTATTGGGGAAAATGCGTCACATCCACGCAAAACGGCTATCGCTCAGCATTATGCTGCGACCCTATGCAAGACAGAGCCCAGCGCTGGTTGGTTGATTGATTGATTGATTGATTGATGTATTGTATTTTATTTTGCAACAAAATATTGGAGTGAAATGATAGATTTAGGCGCCCATATCTGCTAGCCGTACCAGTAGGCAGGACTAAACTAATGGCGAAAACCGGGTCATCCGAAAAAACCGCTTACTAAACGAAGTCCACGAAAACGTAGATATAATTTTGTGAAATTTGAGTGAAATCACAAAAATCCTGTTATATTGTAGTAAGTACTTAAGTTAGGTTATAGAGGTATGAGGAACAGGGTGTAAAGTTCACTCATACTCTATAGTAAAGGGAGGATCCTCCGACCAGACGGGTGTTGTGTCTGGTGGGCAACTGCCCGACGGTTGATGTCGGGATGTTGTTTATACAACATTATTTTTAGTATATGCAAAACCTGAATATAGTTTGTTCAGAATACGTAACTAAATCGATTCCAATAGTTTTTACACCATTTTATATTTTTTCCCAAAAATATTTAAAAAAGGTTACAAGTTGGACACCGAGTGACACTAAGTACCTATCCGCACTTGACCAATACGAAAAAGTCCAAAGCCTGCAAGTGTGATGGAAAATGTTATCACCAGTTAATTACAATACAATCGTCGTACGGTTAGATACTTACTGCCAAATTAATATTATTATTAAGAACGCAAGGCGCGGGCGGCGCGGGTGCGCCGCGTGGTGAGCATGTTTTTGTACGGACAACCAGATAACATAACAAGCTTATAACTTTGTTATTTTTCATGATACAGTTTTGAAATTTTGTACATAAATTCTTTACATAAAAATACTAGACACGTGTTTCGGGTTTCGCATAAACTAAAACTAATGTTGTATATCATCGGCTTACTGCAAGAACTCATTTAAGTGATATAGTCAAAACTTTTAAAATAAGCAATTAATTAGTTTTAGTTGTATTGATTGCCCGATATCATCTGCATTATGATTATGTTAAAGAAAAATTCAACGAGTTTTTGCATTAGGTATATAAAACTAGTCAAGACGAGTTCAAGACGTTATAAACTTAACATGATGAATTTTTGCCATTAATGAGTTCTTGCAATAATCCGACGATATTATTATTATGCTCGTCGCGCGGTAAACTCTGATTGCGCGATGCAGGATTTATGACGTCAGGTCTTTGATGCGTAGTTCGCGTGTGGCGTTGTAGATACCGCCACAAGGTAAATATGTGTTTCAGGTTTTTCATACCTAACATACCTACATAACGCTTGTATTCCCCGAAGGGTAACGCAGAGGTATAACTATAGTACACTCATATCAGTTATGTTTACGTCCCATGTAATAGGGGGCGATCCTATTGCCATCAACCGGACACAAATCCAAACTCCGGGCTGCTACTGAGAAATTCCAGGGCCTCAAGTCTGCTATTACAATAGTGTCAGAATGATCTCTTCATTGTGAGTTTTTGACAGATTTGCCATACAAACACTGTCAAATACTCACAATGGCCAGACCATTCTGACACTATTGTAATAGCAGACTTGAGGCCCTGATGGAAGAACCCAATAACTATAGAAATATAAAAGACAATAACACTTTCAGCAGCAGTAGCATTTACGAACGAGAAACAATAATCCTAATCAGAAATAATAATTATTACCGATAATAAATCTCCTCGGAATTGAATTTGTTCGTGACCGTACATGACATCCTAAGGCAAAGACAAACCGGTTATACAGCCTCCACACACAATAATAATACCATACTTGTTTTAAATCTTATATTGCACGTACCATGCAATGACATTCCATGCAGATTTCAAAAAAAGAACATTAGAACATGCATTCAGTAACGCTGAGGTCACACTGTCGGAGCGCTACAGTGCAGGTGGCGAAATAGGGAACTAGTCTATACAAATAAAACGATATTTTTGTTACTGAACGTACAGTCTAAACTTCTAAGAATAGAAACATTTTGGAATGTAACTTTCCTTAGAAGGTTTAGAGGTGGACTTACAAAGAAAAAGAAATGAAATCGTGTATTCTGTAAATAGGATAACGGAATCACATTTACAAGTCATATAAAAAAAATTGCTAGATGGAGTCGACATTTCCTGTCCGACCACCCCTGAGAAGAAATGGCGAAACAAACTCAGGGGTCAAAGTCCCTTCTAAATTCCAGAGACAATCCCGGTCAGATCATGTGAGGACCATGCAGATCCGTGTCTGAAATTGTCTTTTCAAGAAATAACCACACAATTTTGAGTGGACCTGCCCAGTCAGTGCAAGCATTTGTCAGTAAACGTGTAGCTCAACTCAGGACTTAAGGAGCTCAACGACTCGACGAACAATACCAAAGAATGGACATTTGGGTAGGCCGCATATTGCACTCAAAATACCAGACCATCATTAAAACTACCTGAGAAAGAGAGAAAAAATAATAATCCTAAAGTAAAGGTGGTGGTGTTTGACGAAAGTACTTAGCAAAATCTTGTAGACACTTGTATAGAGATGAGTCACGAACTTACATATATCATACCCTCACGCCTTCTTCCCCTGGGAGTAGACAGAAACTAGAACAGAGACAAAAACAGAACGCCACCTGCTTCAATCCTTACTGCTTTATTACGTTCATACATCTGGTCATACACGCACGCCGGCTGCGAGTACTACGCACCTGACCTTCCTAAAGAACATCACCAATAACGTCACTAATCCTCCTACGGCCAATAATGTCCTCCTACTGCATCCCCAAGGTAACCGACATAGCCCGAAGAATTGCCAAACTTAAGTTGCAATGGGCAGGGCACATTGCTCGCAGAACAGATGGCCGTTAGGGCCGAAAGGTTGGGTAGGAGGAGGAAGACGTAGCGCAGGAAGGCCTCCCACAAGGTGGACTGATGACCTTGTGAAAGCCGCAGGAATCCGCTGGATGCGGGGAGCACGGAACCGGTCGAGGTGGCGGTGCTTGGGGGAGGCCTATGTACAGCAGTGGACGTCTTTTTGCTGCAATAAATGAATGATAAATGATGACTGCGTCCCCTCCCTGCAGGAATTATGACGGAACTCTTTCAAAACATGAGAGAATCAACTGGCAAATTCAAATCCGACATTCACCGAGACTTAGCCGCGGGCAAAAACTAGTTAAGACATAATTTATTGACATTTGCCTTTCCAAGAAGCACTGTCATTAACATGACGTAATAAACGTAATTCATGCGATATTTGACGTATTCATCTTTGAAAAATAATTATGTCCATGATTTGGCCTTTTGCGCGACTGCTGAAGTAGATTGTCGACTGTATTGGGTTGTTCTATGAGAAAAATTCTCAGTTGCCATAATTAATCAAAAATGGCACAATCTTTACAATTGTGAATAGTGAGTATAGTTTAACAATTTGCGTAGAAAATCCCGCAAACAGTGATTTAGAGTGATTTAGTTTCACATTTGGGTCAGCTCACACCGAGACGCGACGATATTGGAAGAGGCCAGTGATTTCGCGCTGCGCCGCCGCGCGCCGCCGCGAGACGCATCGCAACGTCGGCGTCGCGAGGCGCATAGTAAAATCGTTAGCAATAATGGCAACACGTTGCGTCGCGTCTCGGTGTGAGCTGACCCTTAGACATTTCTAGAGACCTCACTCTACACTAGCGCCTCTTAAAGTCAAACTCAAAGATTTATTTGCAGATAAATATGATTACAAAAGTTCTTACAATGGTAGTAGTAAAATAATAGTAGCTTAACATATTTAACCATGATCATAACATAATGACATGCTTGGTATACAATTAGATCATTTTAATTTAAACTGATGGAATTCTTTTAAACTATAGAAGGATTTCTCAATTAACCAACTGCGTAAGGTCTAGCGGCAAAGTCAAGCGCGGTAGTCTTCATTGATGTCCATTTATCACGACATGAAAATGCGAAGCCAAATAAGTGTGACCTTAGCATAAAAGTTGAATAACCTTCGTAATTTGAATGTTTTCGTTATTTTTTTGCACCTTGCTCAGGGATACTTTGGGTTTGTTTTAAACATTTTATTTTCACGATAAAACATGGACAAGTTTCTTGTTTTTAGGGTTCCGTAAATCAAAACGGAAAAGAGTTTTCAAAGCACAAAAAAAAATGTGTCCGAGCAATATGTGGAGCACATTTTTTAGATAGCTGTAAGCCACTGTTCTAAAAACTAAAAATATTACCATTAACAAGTCTGTATATTTTGGAAACATGTATTTTTGTAAAAAAAAAAACATGTTTTATTGTACCATATTCTGGCAAATATATATTTTGATTGATTGATTGATCGAAAAGG
Source organism: Dryobota labecula (assembly GCA_947523025.1). Lineage (NCBI taxonomy): Eukaryota > Metazoa > Arthropoda > Insecta > Lepidoptera > Noctuidae > Dryobota > Dryobota labecula. The sequence continues at coordinate 7,227,297 of OX383314.1, forward strand.
AAACCCTAATTAGTTCACTCGTGTGTCTGTATGTCCGTCTGTCACAGCCGATTTACTCCGAATCTACAGGACCAATTAAGTTGAAATTTGGTACACATATTAACTTATGTGCCAAACACGGACGTGTAACGTAAATAAATGAATTTTGAACTTGGGGTCAGTTTTGGGGTCAAATTAGAAAAAATTAAGAAAAGATTTTGCAAACTGTACCGTGTAACATATTGTCACGATTTCCAAATATTAATAAGATTTGTAGTGATTTTAAATACTATATAAAATTTTAAGTATGTGATTGCCTCAATTGACTTTTGTAGTCATGTAGTCATGAAGTTCAAAAGTATCTCATTTGACATTTACCGCCAGAAGTACTGGTTATTTTTCTAACGGAACGGAATGGAAACATGATGTTTGGAGTGTCGACTAGATCCTAAGTCAGTTCTCATCAAGCCTCAGAACCAAACGGTTGTCTACTACGAGTATAAGTTATCAGTCTGTTAATTACTACTTTTATTTATTTACCAAGTTTGTACGTGTACATGATATTATAAAATACAGTAATATTCGTACGAAGCAGTCGTGTATCATTTCAATATCAAATGAAACTGCTTATTGTAAGGATAACAGATTTTTTTATTATAATTTTAAAACATATACTTTTAAAGTAAATTATGTAAATATATTAAATTTTACCATAACCACCCCAATCTCTTATTCCAAAACATTTATCTCCAAAATTACTGATCCTATTTTTTTTTAACATAGGAAGTGGTTCTTTGCTTAATATTACAGGAAAACCTACAAGAAGTCTTAAAATAACATGGTAAATCTCTCAATATAACATTGTGGTATAGTAATTATATTCTGGGTAATCTTCTTCACATGTAATGATATAATTGATGTGTACAAACTATTGTAAAACAGTTTAAAAGAGTAACGGTGGAGTTTCTTGCCCATTCTTCTCCATGCAAAACTGCCTTTTGGAAGGCAACTAGAATCAATTTTATTTCCGTGTAAATTTTGACGTTCAAAAGTGCCATTTATGTGCCTATTTGAAATAAATGTTTTGACTTTGACTTTGAATATTGTGCGTACAAACTTACATTTGCAGTTGGAATATTATGGAAGAACTTGTTTTTCAACTACAATATTAAGTTGGTTCTTGGAATAAATTCATCCCAACTACGAAACCCTTTGTACGTGGCCCGACTCGCACTTGGCTGGTTTTTTTGCATCTCTTGCTCATGGTTACTTTGGGTTTGTTTTTTAACATTTTATTTTCACAATAAAACATGGACAATGTTGGTGAGCAAATGGACTGTAGGTATTTTGAATGAATTGGAAGATGATGGAAACACTGTAAATATGAGTAATTGCTATTTAATAACAAAATAACGGTAGAAAACTATGTACAAGGCAATAGGGTACACTGACACTTCAAACATTTCTTCTGTTCCAAAAGTATAAACGTCATTCTAAAAATATAAATAGTTCTTAAGAGTCTATACAACCTCAGCACCACCTCACTCTGCATCTCACTCGCTCACTATTGCTACCGGTCACGCGAGCAAGCGAGACAGGGCGGCGTCGGCACGGAAAAGGCGTCAAGGCGCCGATAGTTTAGGTAATTTCGTTTTACGGTGAAAATAATGGTCATTTAAAAAAAGAGAATAACATAAGACCTGGGCCTCAGGTCTGCTATTACAATAGTGTCAGAATGGTCTCGCCATTGTGAGTATTTGACAGTGTTTGTATGGCAAATCTGTCAAAAACTCACAATGAAGAGACCATTCTGACACTATTGTAATAGCAGACTTGAGGCCCTGCTTTATAGTAAGTTCAGTTAATATGCAAAGTTTCATTATCTAATTTGAAGTATTTTTTTAATACCAGCGGTTTATTGTTTGGTTTGGAGGTAACTTTAGATTTTTTTTTCTATAGAGAAAATTTTATGGAATCGTGTTTTCGGCTAACATAGTACTTAACATTAATCCTCAACTTTACCATATATTTATTTCAAAATTAATGCTGCAGTATTTTCGACATAACGGAGGATCATGCTAAGCCATTTGAGGTAGTAATCCCAGCCAGTCGCTAACAGACATGTTACCTACTTGTTTTTTTTTTTAAATACGCATAACACACAGACTCCGTTCGCATTAAACCGCAAGCGAGTGATTTTCAGGTTTATAAAAGACAAAAAAAAAAAAAACTATTGATGTTTTCAAATTGTCACTCAGGTGCAAATTGCGTATTTACACCGCGTGTATCCGCCCGATCATGACCTATGCAAGTCCAGTCTTTGCACACGCAAAACCCTATCTCATCCATAAGATGCAGACCCTCCAAAACCGTTTCCTCCGTAAAATCACGGGAGCCCCTGGTTCGTTCGGAACCAAAACCTTCATTTAGAACTTAAAATCCCTACGATAGCCCAATTCATGAAGCGCATTTCAAAGCGCTTCTTCGATTCCGCAGCCACTCATCGCAACACTCTAGTTATGAAGGCCGCCAATTATACCCCCTCTCGCATCAGTAAGACCCGCCGTCCAAGGCATGCGCTGACCGACCCAGACGACCCCACGACTCTCCTCCAGGAGAGCAGTAGGGAAACGAGTACCGTTCGAAGAAGAATATACAATACACGACCGTCATTCCGACCGCCGAGGCTCATCGCGAAATCCCTGACTAAATAGTCCTCTCCGACCCTTGCTCGTAACCGATGCGCCAGCTCGCGCCATAGTTCAAATCATAACCCTGATTTTATCCAGCCACCGTCGGTCCCTTGCCATCCTCCCTCCGACTCTGCCCTAAGCCGAGGTTGAGTTTATTTATTTTTTAATCCCTGGCTGGAGGCATTAAGTTTCGTTAGGAGCTTAAGGCAACCACAGGAAAAAACGGTTAAAGAGTCTCAACCTCTCAAGGTTAACTCTGAGATGCCCTAGCAATTTTTTTTTCTTTTAAATTGTTTTTTTCACAAATTAATTTAATAAAAAAAATCTACTGGATAAAAAGTTTAATGTCAAAAGCCAAAACCATTAATTTGAAGTAAAACTCAAGTCTGCATGACTAACACACACATTGTTATGAAACATATGAATAATATTATAACATGTTTTGTCATTTAAATGAGACGATCGTTAATTTAGTCAAGTTTTTAAAGACGTTCGCTTACTGACTCGGTAACACTAACCGGTTTATTATGTAAAATTCTCACCGTGAAAACATAAGTGAAGTGAGCTGTGATTCCACCTGTCAATCTACCGGTTGATTCTGTCAAAATCTCACCGTGAATTTTTTTTTTTTTTTACGATGGGTTTGCTCTTGACTCTAGTCTAGGTCAGAAGTGACAGAGACAAAGCGGATGATGGAGTGAGCTTACCCAGAAGAAGCCTGTTCACTTTTAACTTTGAATAGATTAGGGTTGTATGCGTTCGGAAACACAGACGCAGGCAGAGAGTTCCACTTCTTTGCTGTGCGCATTATAAAAGACGTTTGAAAACGCTTAGTGCGAGTTGGTGGAATATCAACTAGGTAGGAGTGGTAACTTGCAGTGCGTCTAGATGTCCGATGGTAGAAGGGGGCCGGTGGAATGAGGTCGTGGAGTTCATGGGCACAATCGCCGAAGTACAATCTGAAATCTGCCACCCCTAGGACGCTGCCGCCCCTAGGCCGCGGCCTATACGGCCTATTGACGAATCCAGGACTGCCTAGGGCGTCCGACGTGAGGCTGATAATACTACTAAAATGGCTAAATGACGTTTTTTCCAAGTTACACATCAATTTGACGTTACACATCAATGGCCGCCGACCCGCAACCAGTTGTCAGACGCGTAAAATTACAAAACGTCATATTTTGTCATGTAATGAAACTAATTTTTGTTAAGGTGACCTTCAAGCTATATCATTTGTTATTCAAATAGCATTGCTAATTGCTGTTACAGTTTTTAAAACAATGTATGGTTTGTAACTTTTTAAATTATTAACTTCTGTTTTGATTTAAAACTTTATCGACAAGCTGATTTTTTCTGTAGTCTTTAAAAAATATATTAATTGTTGGGCGCCCTATTTGGATTTCCCAGGGCCAATTAAAATATTAATAAAGGCATACCTGTAGACAAAATAATTTGAGTTTTTGCTAACGAAAACCCAATTATTACTCTCTGCTTGAATGGCCATTTCATTGCAATCTTTCATGGCCATGGGTTTGTCGTACAGCCTAGAGTTAACACATCAATGCGCAATGGTACGCTGAATACTAAATCGTAGGAATTGTGCAATCAACATCGAAATGCAAAATAACCAAGTAGCATCGCATAGGGTTCCGATGATGCAACAATAATGTGAACAGAGCCATACAGAAGCGAAGCTGTCAAATTAACTGTCAGTGTCACTGTCAATCAATTCGTTCTATGTTACGCGAATCATAATTCATAGACAAATTATCACCGGCCAAGCTTTAGTTTCTAAAGAAATCAAATTTACGCTAGATCAATGTCAATAAACTTTCAGAGAAAATAATTTAAGAGATCTAGCTTTCAAGACCGTTAACATAAATTAAGGATGCTCGATATTAATGTAATCAATATTGAAATCGGGTAATTAATCGAGAGATTTTTATCGATAAATCATGTTTATTTATGTCCTTGCGCAACATGGCGGCTTGTATCGTATTTGTATGCGAATTTATAATCGCAGTTTGTAACTTTGTTATTTGATGGCCGTTTTATTATAGTTTACTAGCTTCTGCCCGCGACTTCGTCCGCGTCACTTCGTTATCGCTTAGCGATCTTTCTGACTTTTGTTCTTTTCGCTTGGCTCCTAAGGATCATAGCGTGATGTTATATAGCCTATAGCCTTCCTCGATAAATGGGCTATCCAACACTAAAATAATTTTTCTATTCGACCCAGTATCTAGTTCGCGAATAGTAGTTTCTATTCTAGTTGTGCGGTGACGCAGACGAAGTTACGCGGGTCGGCTATATTATAAAGCTGAAGAGTTTGTTTGTTTGTTTGGTTAGCGCGTTCAACCAAACAAACAAACTCTTCAGCTTTATAATATAGCTGACCCGCGCAACTTCGTCTGCGTCACATAAGAGAGAGAGTGGTTTAAGTAATGAATTTTCTACTTATTTTGTTATGGAGTTATTTTTAAATATCTCTTAAGATGTTGATTGAAATCAAGTGATGTCAAGGACAATTTTGATAACATTTAAATACTTGTGATTAATAACATATTTATTTGGATAAGGATTAATATTATGTTAATAAATCTCCTTCGCAAATAATGCATTAATTTCGAACAAATTTGATTACCATAAAAAAAGGTTATAGTGAGTCAATCTTAAAAGATAGATACATACTGTCGCGGACTTTTTTTAGATCTTTTAAAGAGGAACAATTCCAAATACATGATATTTGCGAAACTTAAACCGTTTACGCAGCGCACGCAAAGGAAGCTGTCAAAAATGATTTTTTTTCCCGTTTTTGCAACATTTTTCATTTATGCTCCGCTCCTTTTAGTCGTAGCGTGATGTTATATAGCCTATAATATTCCTCAATAAATGGACTATCCAACACAAAAAGAACTTTTCAATTCCAACCAGAAGTTCCAGAGATTAGCGCGTTCAAACAAACAAACAAACAAACAAACTAATTTTATAGATTACTAACATGCAATAGACGCGTCACGAACTAGAACTTTTCATAATGCTAAAAATAAATTAAATCCTCAAACTGTCACTACATTTCCCTATCCCACGCTTTCCCGTGGCGATAACATTCAGCCATTAATGTATAAAAAAGGGAATATTAGGTACGCGCTCCTCGTCGTGGACCGCATAACATACGCCGACCGGCACAACTGACCTTAGTCACAATCGAACTGGCGTTTGTGTAGCACATGTGCAGTACGTTAAGTAAAATTACCGTAATCGTCTAAATAAGTAGCAACATAGCCTCCCTGTGTTTTCAAAATGTTCACAAATAATTCACAAACCAAAAACAAGTTCCACGGGATTACATTCCACTCATAAGTACATCAAAACTTATTTTCTTTAAAATTCTCCTGAATAATATTGCTTTCTAGGTCGCCATTTGTTTTTGAGTTGTTACGGGTACGTAACAGTGACAATTGTTGCTGTCTCGTTCCCGCTGCACTGCCGCGCTAACGAATAATGCAATAACTCGATTTTGGACGATTTTTGAGTTATATATTCTTTGAGTTATATATTTGGAGTCAGCGAATCGAAATCTACTTTCTCTAAGCAATTTTTTATTGATCCTTCAGGAACTCGGTTTTTCAGTAAGCAAGAATTCAATAACTAAAACTTCATAACAAATTCAATAATCAAAAAAACAATTCTCGGAAGCGGCAAAATCGAGTTATTGCATTTTTCTTTAGTGCGGCAGTGCAGCCCGCGTCATATCTCTCTATTTCGGTTGTTTCACGACATCGGGAAATGTAGTTGTATAGGTGGTGTTTACATGTAATTGTTTCAAGTACAATAATGTTTATGTGACATTAGAGCGATGCCTTATCTTCCTTTTTACGTGGATGTGACGCATTTTTCCCCCCATAGTTGTTTTTTTTTTTTTTTGTGTTTATGTTCTTTATTGCGTCATGTTTACCGCAAATAAACGCTTTTTCTTTCTTTTTTTTCTTTTCATTCAGCCCTATTTTTTCATCTGTCAAAAATGTAAACTGGATAAAATCTCATAATTCTCCTGCTCTAATCTAAATGTAATTGCGCAACATGTCTTTTCCATCTTTTCGAAACTTTTTTTTATTGTGATTGCTTTATACACATTGACATGAATATTTACTTGTGAAGTATAATGTTATTATTTTAATTATTGTGAATGTGAAGACTATGTGGGTCTTTGTTAATTTTTTTTTTTTTTCCTTCTCAGTATATATATATATTTTTTCCTGATCATGGTATGGCAGTTTGAGTAATTTATGCGGCCTGCCCAAATGTCTTTTCTTTGGTATTGCTCGTCGAATCGTTGAGCTCCTTATGTTCTGAGTTGAGCTGCACGTTTACTGACAAATGCGTGCACTGAATGGACAGGTCCACTCAATCTGTGTGGTTCTTTCTTCAAAAGTCCATTTCAGACACCAGTCTACATGGTCTTCACATGATTTGACCAAGATTATGTCTGGACTTTAAAAGAGACTGTGACCTCTGAGTTTGTTTCGGTCTTTCTTCTCAGAGTAGTCAGATACGAAATGCCGACCTCATCTAGTTTTAAAATATGATTGACGTGTAAAAGTGTTTGTAAAACCTACTTACACAAATAAAATCATTTATCATTTATCATTTACCATCCATACTTCTCTATATTAGTCGACATCTTGGTTCTCACTCCCTTTCTAGCCATATCATCTTTTACCCAGTCCATGCAACGTTTCTTTAGTCTTCCCCTACTCGTACAGCCATCCATATTCATACTCGAAACTTTCCTGACGACATTTCCTTTATTTCTCCGCATCACATGCCTATACCATGACAACCTATTTCCACACATCTTTTCAGTCACCGGTGCCACTTTAAAGGTGTGACCAAACATAAAGCGGCAATCGTGCGCGGCTGCCGCGCGCGGCTGGCCGCACTATGATTGGAGAACTGCCGCGCGCGGCAGCCGCGAGCTACTTGCCAAGAACGGCGAACGGCGTGAACGGTGTAGTATTGGTTCGCCAGTGGTTGTGTGTGGACGGACGTATTTTATATCAAGTAAAATGGATAACGAAACAGCAATTCGTCTTATTCAAATATATGGCTCTCATAGTCCATTATGGGATACTAGGGAGCTACAACACACGCGGCCGCTTTCATTGTGGTTTGAATACGAAATAAAGAGCGCGGCGTGTCTCAGATATGCCGCGCAGCACTGCCGCGCAGAAGGTCTAAACTGATCGCGCGGCAAATTTGTGTCTTGCGAATGCCGCGCGTAGCTGCCGCGCACCTTGCACGCCGTGTTTGGACACACCTTCAGACTACCTAATATACTGGATAAAATCCCATGTTAATACATGTGTTGCTAATTGGTTGACTAAAACAACAACAAACAATCATACAAGGTGACATGAGACTTAAGTAACATTTATTTTATTGATAATTATTTATATAATTCAGAATCTGCCCGTGACCACAGCGGGCCCTATCAGAACACTAGCAGCGCTGCGACTTAATTTATTTTTTTATTACTTTTATATTTGTTTGTTTAGTTTAGTTTGTGATCTTCCTGTGCGAGTTCCAATAAATACTTTTTCTTTTTTTGAACGTAAAAGGTAATCTTCTAGCCTATAATTATAGTACATACTAATTCCATGCTTTCAGTATTGCCAGTATTAAAATCATAACCCAACTTTGCAATCCCCTGGAAAAAAAGATGGCGGCCGTTGCATATTAATTAAATCGTACGTTTTCATCGTAGCATCATGTGGAGCGTAGACTCTGTAATATAAATGCCAGGGAGCTACTGGACCGTGTCGTATCTAGTGTAGATTTCACGCCATTGTAACAAGGTTCCGTTGTACATATGGATTTGTTGAATGAGAACCCTAGCCTGATATTACATTTCAGTTTACAAGTCACTTCGAGCTTCAGAAAAATACTGTCGTCTGTCACAGGTATGGATAAAGTGACCATTTATTTTTTTACTCAAAACGGGACATCGGTTTTTCTATCTTAATTAGTAAGGCCGATTTATAAAGGAAACTCAATTTTCAGAATACCAGCCTAGTTTCTCAATGGAAAAAAGAAACTTTTATTTTTATATTCATGAAAAAAACCGGCCAAGTGCGTGTCGGACCACGCACAATGAAGGGTTCCGTAGTTGGGATAAATTTATCCCAAAAACAAACTTATCATGTAGTTGAAAAACATGTTTTCCTATACAGAATGTATAGGAGAATTTTTTTTTCAACTGTAAATGTAAGTTGGTCGGCAATTACTCGGTAAATTGTAAAGCCTACTTAGCTGTGATAGTTTTCCTTTTAACTTCGTTATATATAGGTACTACTGCCGTGACATTTGAATTTCTAACTACAACCGTTTAGTTGGTAGAGGGGGACACTTGACTCTAACGAAAATTGGTAACCCCTAATATTTTTGAAAGACCTATCCAACGATAGTGGGATATCGTTGGATAGGTCTTTCAAAAATATTATCATCCCCACTTTACATGTAGGGGAGGTACCCTAAATCATTGTTTTTTTTTTAATTTATTTTTTACCACTTTTTCGGCGTCATTATGTCATTAACGTGAATACTCATGCCAAATTACAACTTTCTAGTACCAATAGTTTTTGAGCTCAACCGCGGACAGACAGACAGACAGACGGACATGGCGAAACTACAAGGGTTCCTTGTTGACTACGGAACCCTAAAAAAATATATTACAAAAAGCAAGATAAATTTTCAGTCATTTTTATAATATGTAGTTCAACAGAACAAATTTAATAAAGCTGGTGATCATTATATTTAGGTAAGAATAAATATTGGCACGTTTTTTTAAATATATTTTTTATTATTTTATATCCAGTCCACCAATTATCGCGCGGTTTGTGAAAAAGGGTCAATTTTGCGTCCCTAGGTTTTTTCGGGGACACTGGGACGAAGAATCGAAAAAAGGGATGATCCCGTTCAAAACGGGACGTATGGCCCACTTTAGGTATGCTGCCGTGCTAACGAAGAACGCAGTAACTCGATTTTGGACGATTATGAGTTATACATTCGTTGAGTTATATATTTGGAGTCAGCGAATCCAAATCTATTAAATCTCTCTAAGCAACTTTTTATTGATCCTTCAGGAACTCGGTTTTTCAGTAAGCAAGAATGCTATAACTAAAACATCATAACAAATGCAATAATCAAAAATAAAAGTCTCGGAAGCGGCAAAATCGAGTTACTGCGTTCTTCATTAGCACGGCAGTATGGATAACATAAACAATGCTATATGTACTAAGCCGGACTATTTCTATTAATGCCTAGCTGCTGCTTACGGCTTCACCCGCGTGGCTTTTCCTAAAATAAAAGTAGTCGCAAGTTACTTCTTATCAGGGTTCGAAAAAATCCGATTTTTATAATAAATATCAAAAATCCGATTTTTTTATGTATATCGGATATATATCCGATATATATCCAGGCCAAGAAAAAGAAGCGAATTTCATTCTGTAAGGGGATTAAACACTTAAAAATGTGAATGGAATTTGTAAAATAATATAAGTGTCAAATCACCACATATTTTATTTTAAAAAAAAGTAACAAATGAATTAGTGTTTATTTGAGAAAAAAAAATTTAATGAACCCTTACAAAAACAAGTACCTATTATTATTATAATCATTTGTTTGTGAGATAAATCAACTAATTTTAATAATAATTTGTAATCATAAAAAAGTAAATTATTCTGAATTGTAGTTTTTCGCTACGTGTTGCCAGGGTAAACGTTAATCTCCCAAATTTTTTGTTCAGAAGACAGGAAAAAATCAATTGATATATATCGTTATATATATCATGATATATATCCGCTGATATATATCGGCGAACCCTGCTTCTTATAATATCAGTTATCTGCCAGTGAAACTCCCGTCAAAATCGGTCCGCCGTTTCGAAGATTAGCCGGAACGAACAGACATTAGATGCAAAGTCAACCTGTTTGTGTTTATCTGTCATTGCTCCGTTGTTTCTGTCAAGTTGTATGTTTTATCCCGTTTTCTATTGGACATGACTCAAACTATGCGACATGCGACAGCTCGGCGGCGACTTAACGCAACGACAGACTTCGGCCGACAATTTTCATATATTTTGTTCAAAGCTCCGTTCACTGGGCGACGAGTTGCAAAGTCGCAACGTCAGGCTAGATAGGGCAGAGAAGTTATTTGATAATATCGCACGCAAAAACGCACGGTGCTCGCGCACACCAGACTACGGTCGCACGGACGCACGCATCAGTGTTGCCAACTTAGGGGTTTTCCCCCAAATTTAGGGGGTAAATAAGTGGGTTGGGATTTTTTTAGGAGCAATATATTTTTAGGGACTTTTTGGTAGGTATATAGGCCTTAGAGCCAATTACAGGTTCTCAAGGGTAAAAACAGAAAAAGCAATAGAAATCTTAAATCTTAGGATTACTAATCAAGAATCATTAATATATTTGAAAGAGCTGAGAACCAAGGATAAACAATTTTCAAACAGGTCAAACAATAGCTGTGAACCAAACTATTGGCAGTCAATCAATCTGCCTAGCTTTTTCCCAACTATGTTGGAGTCGGCTTCCAGTCTAACCGGATGCAGCTGAATACCAGTATGTTACATGGAGCGACTGCCTATCTGACCTCCACAACCCAATAACTGGGTAAGACGATACCCCTTGGTAAGACTGGTTGTTAGACTTTTTTGGGCTTCTGACGACCCGTAACGACTGTCAAAGATCCACGAACGACAGCTGAGACCAAAGGCTTAACGTGCTTTCCGAGGCACGGAGGAGTCTCGGTATGTAAAGATGGTCACCCATCTACGGACCAACCCCGGCAAGCGTAGCTTAACCTGACGGATCGACCCGTGCGGCTGTTATTATTAAGCTATTGGCAGAGTCATAAGACATCAAAATGATTATGGTGCAATTTTACTTTGTGACAGTCGTTTTCGAACATCAAACGAGAATCTCAACATGGATATGTTCTATGTCAATGATTTCATATCGGAAGTAGAAGCGCGTCAAATACTCAAAGAAAATGATCGCTTCCTGCACGATGTGTTTCGTATGAAGCTCAAGTGGTTAACAAATCGCCTTCGCCGGAATGCTCATATTCTTTCCCTTTTGTATAATGTGCTCTTTTCCCCTTCCACCCCTCTCTATCTTAAAAAAATCTTCCAGTTTCTTTGCGACTCCCACACGAAATTTTTAAGGTCATCAGATAACTTGAAGCTTAAAATGCCCATGCATTCCACAACTTTCCTTGACAAATCCTTTACGGTCCAGGCCGCTCGTTTGTGGAATGCATTGCCAGATCCAATAAAACGCGCGTGTTCAAAAGACTCGTGAAGGAACATTACTTGTCGTTGTGATTTTGTTCTCGTTGTTAGCTGTGATAATCTATACTTTACTTATATAGTTAGTATGTATATATCTATGTATCTATTATATAGCATATATCTGTGTATCTATTATAGGATATTGTGCTGTTATACTTTTTATTTGCACCAATGACAACCCCATTTATGTCCACAAATTCACTATCCATGCCAAGGTTGCCTGGAAGAGATCGCAGTATGCGATAAGGCCGCCCATTGTATATTTTATAGTGTTTATGTTTTCCTTTTCTTTTGTAATGTGTAATCTGATGTACAATAAAGCATATATAAATAAATAATAAATAGCTAGTCGCGACAGTTCTCCGTCTAGTCATCAGCGCTGTGCTGTGGATCCCTTAAAGCACAGCATTATGCTGAGTGGAAGCCTTCTTTTCAGTCATGGCGTGCAGCTGCCGATTATTTTCGGTTTTGTGCTCGTGAGTGTAATGTAGATCTATTTAGTTCTATTTTTCTGTTCACCTACCTACTTGAGTTAATTATCTTTTTGTATGCACGTGTTTCTGTGACAAAAAAACCTTTTTTAGGATCCCGTACCTCAAAAGGAAAAAACGGAACCCTTTTAAGATCACTTCGTTGACCGTCTGTCTGTCTGTCAGTCTGTCAAGACCCTTTTACTCAGGAACGCGTAGAGATATCAAGTTGAAATTAATATCAAATACGAAGGCTTATGCTCTCTTGGAGCTCTGAAAAAATCAAGCTTCTAAGTCAACGCAATAAAAAGATACAGCCACTTATGCGACATTTATGCGATATTCGCAAGTAAATCAAAACCTATAGGGTACTTCCCGTTGACCTAGAATCATGAAATTTAGCAAGAAGCAAGTTCTCACAGCACAAGCAAAGGAAACAGTCCGAACATTGTTAATTTGTAGTTTTATCACATTAAAAAAATCGTTATTGCGTTTACAAACTTAATTTGCAGTTGGAGAATCAACTACGGAACCCTCCGTGCGTGGTACCGACACGCACTTGGCCGGTTTTTTCTCTCTTTCTTTCTTTTAGTCGCAGCGACAAGACGCACAGTTTGCGCTCGCACTTAGTCAATGGCAGATCATTCCGTCTTCAAGCGGCATTGACTTTTGGAAAGCTAATGGAAGTCTTTACTTTCCAACTATTGGAATAATAGTGATCAATATATTTGTCCGTATATCACGAGGAACGTTTAACGTGACTGATCATTGTGATGACTACGCAGACCTGTCGAACGTCGGTTCTTCTTTTGTCTATCAAATAGGGGCCCAAGTCTGCTATTTTTATAAATTCGTCACTCCAACACGATCCCATTGAAATTTTGCTAAAAGTTCGTAATCTGCTAAATACATAATGGTCGATCATTGGTCGGTCAATAGTCTCGTAATAGATTTGTATTACAATGGCATTTTGAACATTTATTCATGCCAGATTTCATTTATATATATTTTTACATATTATTTATTAGTGTTATAAGCAATCTGAAGTAGTAGGAAGTTGGAAGTTCAGTAGGAAGTTTCATTTGTCATTATGTACGAGATTACCAATTCTTTCAATGGAGTGTCAGTGGCTGACCATTGGAAAGACATAATGACGCCATTATATTAGGAGATTACCAAACTTGTCAAAATAAACAATTATGAAATCAATGATAGACCATTCTGACACTATTGTAATAGCAGACTTGAGGCCCAGAAGTAATGTCTACAGTTTTCTTTATTCCCAGGCAAAAATGTCCGTTTATTCAGCTCCATTGGATCTTTTTTATAATCTCTGGCATTCTTTGGAATCGATCATGGACTGATGAACCTATTTAGGGTCCCGTAAGAAAGAAAAGAAAGAACAGAAACACGTGCATACAAACAGATAATTAATTCGAGTAGATAGGAAAACAGAAAAATAGAACATAAAATATCTACATTCACGAGCACAAAACCGAAATAATCGGCAGCTGCACGTCATGACTAGGGCTTCCATTACGTAATTACGTAATTACGCAATTACGTAATTACGGACAGATTTTAGAAATCTCACAAATACGTAACTGAAGAGCTGCAGTCCGTAATAACGTAACTATAGGATAATATTAATTAATTTAGGTACCCATTTATTTAGTTCTATAGTTTCTGCCTACTCCATGGGAAAAAGGCATGGGTTTATCTGTGTATTTACAATTTACCTTAATTTAGTTAACCTACGACTTACATTATGACAACACCAAAACCCTTTCTGTGGGTATCCCCCGAATTCCCGGGGTTTATTTTATAACTTCCAATTTGAGTCCGCAAGATTTAATTTCTTAGTCGTACAGAATAGAGTTCATTGTTGACCAATCGGGAAACGAAGGGAATCCCCGTTGGTTGTGGATAGTTCGGTACGTAACACAATCAAAGTTTATAAGTGTTTCGCAAGTATTTGATCTACCTCGTAGATAATAAAGTTTAATATTGTGGATTGAGCAAGCTAAGGGAACTCCCTACATTTTTCTTTACTTTCGTGAATTTAGAAACAATCTCAATACTCGGTACTCAGTCGTCTTACGTACACCTGCGAGATACTGTCCTGCCTGGTCTAAGCTTATTTTATTGACTTTTGTGATTTTGTGTATGTGCCGCAAAGTTTGACGCTTGGTTTTCAGAAGCTTTTCATTACAAGTTTCTAAGTAGATATCACCATACACGAGTAGAGATACTTCAACGAAAATGTAAGTACCTATTTTAACATTACTTTACTTGTCTACTTACTTTGTTTCTAGGGTATTGTGTGAGAGTTTATACATATAATTTAGTAGTTGATTTTATATTGTTGACGGCACGGTTGGCGCAGTAGTTGAGTGATTGGCTGCTGCGCTGCGGGTCACGGGTTCGATTCCCGTACGGAACAAATATTTGTATGACCTACAGATAGGTGTTCCGGGTCTGGGTGTCTTGTGTATGTTAGTTTACATGATTGTGAGTGCACCCACGATACAGCAGTAATTCCTAGTGTGGTGCGATGTTTAAAAAAAAAAAAAAAATATGTGCGATTTTATTTTATTGTTGCTTGTTAGATGTCTGTGCAAATAGACATTGATTATGAGTTCACGGTACGTATGTAAATGTATCCCGTTTTAAGTGTAGTGCCTAACTATAGATGCTATTTATATGTATTACCTAACTATTAAATTATGAAATATTTATATATTGTTTTAGGTCTGCAGTAAAGAAGACTATTTATAAGGAGTTTTTGAACAA
This sequence comes from Dryobota labecula, assembly GCA_947523025.1. NCBI lineage: Eukaryota > Metazoa > Arthropoda > Insecta > Lepidoptera > Noctuidae > Dryobota > Dryobota labecula. The sequence goes on from OX383314.1 coordinate 7,242,596, forward strand.
ACGCACACAATCAGCTATATGGGAACACTTTTTGAGGGCTGAAAATGGGCAAAGTGTCCAATGTAAACATTGTCAAAAAAATTTGAAGACTCCTGGTGGTGCTACTGGAGCACTACATACACATATGCGTGCTAAACATATTGGCGAGATGTCACAAGAGCAAGATGCGCAAAGGGCAAGTACTTCATCGTGCTTTCAAGCAAGAAAAAGTTTAGAACCTCCATCGAAGAAAACTAAACTAACGGATTACTTTTCCACTGAGTATTCCTTGGACGTTATAGTGACTAGAATGGCAGCATTGGATGGCATCCCATTAAGCAAATTTTGTACTTCTGAAGATCTAAGGTATGTTTTCAAAAAATCTGGCTATGATCTACCGAAATCTCCTTCAACTATTACCAAAATTGTCCTGGAACAGAGTTGTGCCATAAAAAAACAATTAATAAATCAGTTTAAAGATATGAAGTCCCAAAAAAAACGGTTTACTATAACGTTTGATGAATGGACCTCTACCCGGAACCGGAGGTATATGAATATAAATATTCATAATAAAGACCTAGAACCAGCTAAATATAAAAATTTAGGACTAGTAAGGATAAAGGGTTCAATGCCAGCTCACGTTGGAACTGTACTGTTAGAAAATCATCTAAATGACTTTTATTTGAAACTTGAAGATATAATTGCATTCACAACGGACGGAGCCAGTGTTATGGTTAAAATGGGCAAAAATTTTGATGGTCACCATCAGTTGTGTTTTGCTCACGGAATACAACTTGCAGTGCTGGACGTATTATATAAGACACGGAAAAGTACAACTACTGAACCAGAACTAGAAGATGAAGCTTCAGATACTGACACTGAAGAAATTGAAGAAAACGATGGCGGACTTTTCATAGAAGTACCTAGAGTTCTAGAACCAGAGTTTCTGTACAAAGATATTATAGTAAAAGTAAGAAAACTTGTTAAATCATTCAAAAAATCACCACTGAAGACCGATTTGTTGCAAAAATATTCTTTACAAGAGCATGGTAAAAGCCTCGATCTTATACTAGACTGCAAAACGCGATGGAACAGCTTATCAGATATGGTTGGACGATTTCTGAAATTGAAATCAAGTTTATTTAAGGCTTTATTAGACTTAAAATCAAATATAAGTTTCACAGACACAGAAATACAAGATCTACATAACATTCATCATAGTTTAGATATAATAAAAACTACAGTGATGGCATTGTGTCGCCGTGACTCGAATTTGTTAGCAGCAGATGCTGCGCTTCAGTTTATGTTAAATAAGCTTGATGCTCAGTCCAATGGGCTCAGTGACAAGCTTGCTGTATCCCTTAGAAAAAGAATAAAAGAAAGGCGAACTGGTGTCTTGCAGTATTTGCATAATAATGAAGAATATTATAAAACCGAAGAAACAGAAACTTTTACAAAACCGACGTCGGATTATATTAGAACATATGTTGCAAACTTATTAGAAAGGCTCAAATTTACACCGCCTACAAGTACACAAATGAGTTTAGATTCCGAAGCAGATGACAATGATGCTAATGATGGTTGTGGCGACGAGTTGACTGTTGCACAGCAACTAGAAAAAGAAATACAGAAAACTATGTCTACAGTAAACAAATCTGGAGTAAACACAGATCTTGAATCCATCATCAGAGTTGAAATGTGTATCTACGATAGCACTGGCGGCGGTCGTGAAGTTTTCCTAACAGCAGCTTATAATTATTTACTATGTATAATGCCTACTAGTGTTGAAGCAGAACGGGCATTTTCTTCTGCCGGCTATCTTTGTTCTAAACTAAGAAGTTCCCTTGGTGACAGAACATTGCATTCGTTATCATTTATGAGATCATATTATCAAGAACAAAGATTGGAAAAATAACCATATTTTATATTGTTTCTTACTTTTAAACCATTTGTGCGTGGTACATGTTTTGTTTGAATTGTTGATTGAGTTTAATTTTAAAATTATCATTTTAATCTGTAATTTACTTTTAATTCCTTAATATTATAATTTTTTTCATTTGAAGTTGTTTGATTTTTTACTTCTAAAATACGTAATAAGCCCAGAATTTATCGTGCTTTAAAAAATCAAAACAGTTAAGTACGTAATTACGTAGTTACGTAATTGAAGCATCAAAATGCGTAACTAGTTACGTAATTAGCAAATCCGTAATTTTGGAAGCACTATCATGACTGTGGCAAGAATACTTCCACTCAGCATGATGCTGTGCTAAGGGTACCAACGGGACCCTATTACTCTCTCGTCTTTCCGTTTGTCACAGGGCTGTATCTTTAGGGCTGAAACTGCGTGAAGCGGGCGCCCGCGACGGGTAACCGTCGCGTGTTTACGCGTATGGGCACCCAGATGGCCTCCGTGGGCAATTAACTACCCGTAGTTTAATTTTAACGGTGCGCATGTACAGTCGTGTCGATGGAGAACTTAGCAAAACGTCGACTAGCAGAAAATAAACGACAGCCAGTAAGCTGGCGCTACCTGGCCCCGCGCGTACCCCCGCAACGGACGCCTGCGCGGGTCTCCGCGACGGAGCACTTTTGTATGGAACCGCGCGGACGTCCGCTTCACGCAGTTTCAGCCCTTAAAATCGTAATGTAGACACTTGAAATTTCACGAAGTTTGTACTACTATGGCCACTATAACCAAAAATAATATAAATAAAATTAAGAAGAAAATTAAAGTTACACGTTCCTTCGTTAACGTGTTTCTTTCGGCGTTTTTTTATTACAAACTAGCTGCTACCCGCGGCCTCGCCCGCGTGGCTTTTTCCAAAATAAAAGTTAGTTATTCTTTATAACATCAGCTATCTGCCAGTGAAAGTCCCGTCAAAATCCGTCCAGCCGTTTCGGAGAATAGCCGGAACAAACAGACAGACATTTTTTTTTTAAATTGTTTTGCTGTTATAAGTACCATAATTATATACTTTCAAAGTCAAAGTCAAATCATTTATTTCAAATAGGCAAATCCAAAATTACATAAATAGTTAATTGATTCTAGTTGCTCCTTCCAAAAGTTAGTTATGTATGGAGAAAAATGGGCAAGAAACTCCATACTTACTCTTTTAAAATGTTAACAATAGTTTGTATACATTAATTAATAATTATAGGTGAAGACTATGTACCTAGTATAAACAAAAATAAAAAATATAAAAAAAATCATCAAAATTACTTACCACAATTGGTAAAAAGAATGAAAAGTGAAGTAATGACAGAAAAATTAATAAATGCGATAGGTACATGGTGCTCACTATTATGATTTTCCTAAAAAAATAACATTTAATAAGTCAGTGTGTGAGTTAAATTATATTAATCACAGAAATTCACTATTCAGAATTCATTTATGCATTTAGTCAAATGCTTTTATTTTGACAACAGACACTTTTTTTTAATTTATTTGTATAGTTGTATTTAAAAACATATTTAGAGACAAAATTGTACGGTGGAACCCTTCGTGTGCGAGTCCAACTCGCACTTGACCGCTTTTTTGTGTTACTTTGCCATTGAAAATACTGGAATATTTGTTCAAAATTTCAATTTACCTACAGAGCTTGTAAGCACGAAATTATATTGTTTAAATGAAAAGACAAATTTATTCACACTTCAATAAATATAAATAATTTTTGCACTTAATTGAGTGGCTCCAAGTTAAAATTGATTAAAAATTACCTGTGCCTGCGGCATAGCCCGCGTTGCTTTTTCTAAAATAAAAGTATCTACTCCTTTAACATCAGCTATCTGCCAGTGAAAGTCCCGTCAAAATCGGTCCAGCCGTTTCGAAGACTAGCCAGAACAAACAGACTGATAGACAGAAATACAGATAAAAAATTGTTTTTTTGTTATAAGTACCGTATATTATACTTTCATCTGCATTTAGTAAAAAAACTGGTGTTTTGACGGGGGCAGAAGCTAGTATATTATACTTCGAAACGATAATTAAAACAAATAGATCCAAATTACATTTCTGTTTGCAATCGTACCCATCTAGATCGCAGTACAAGATGAAATCAAGATAAAGCACGAGTTATTAACTTGCTAATAAAATGTGAAATCTAATTATGGCCTAAAAGCCAGTTGGCGCGAAAGTTGACGTCTGTCATCTGCTAATTCTGCAACTTTTTAAATTTATGTTTTTTTTAATTCCGTCTAAATTTTTTACTGTGGTAACATTGCGAACAGAATCATTTTAAATTAAAATTTTGAATGGAATTGGAATTTACGTAAATTGAAACTTCGGTTATACAATATTACTTTTGATATATTAAACTGAAGTTAAATACATGTTGGCTCGAATCTAGCACATGTTTTGTTCTATTGTTTCATTAATAGCTTTCAGAGAAATAAGTTATTTAATTTACTTTCTGTTTTGACTAAAACCTTTTTGTAGCTTGGGGATAAACATAACATTACGTCTGTATTCCAGAAGAGTTAGGCAGAGATGTACCTATAGTCCCCATTTCTTCTCGTGAGTGTCGTATACGGCGACAAAGGGACTTACTTGAGAATGGGCAGCAGCGTTCTCAATGCATTTTTAACTCCATACTGCAATGGCCAACCCGCCTGCCAAGCGTGGCGATTATGGCAAACCCCCAATTGGGAGAAGCTTATGTCCAGTAGTGGACGTCTTGCGGCTGAAATGATGATGATGATAATGTACCTATAGTAAACCTACATTTCACCAGTTAAGTCCCATGTACGATGTAATAGGAGCGAGCCTGTGCCTTATACCGGACACAAAATCTAGACTCCGAGCTGATACTGGGAAAATCCTGTTGGATGATGACAAGCTAGGAGCTTGGGGATTTAGACAATACAACTAAGGGTCAATTTATACTAGAGCAGAGTCGAAGCGCATCGAAGCGTCAATCTGAAACTTAACATAGCAAATTCACCCTTACCTCCACAACATAATACACATATTTCTTCTAAGATAGAAAAAAGACGCGCGAATTCGCGCGCATTCGACAGAATTCGTGCGTCGAAGCGCAACCAAAGCTGCGCGCGCGCGCGTTAAGTTGTAGAGATAAGGGTAAATTTTCTGTGTTATCCTTTAGATTGACGCTTCGCTGCGCTTCGACTCTGCGCTAGTATAAATTGACCCTTAGTCGTTCGGAAATTAATAAAATTTTTGGAGTTAGGGCGTTTCTGAAGTGACTGAATAAATACTTTGTTAAAAAACCCAGCCAAGAGCGTGTCGGACCACACACAATGAAGGGTTCCGTAGTTGGGATGAATTTATCCCACGAACAAACTTAACATTGTAAGTTGAAAAACAAGTTCTCCCATACATTCCAACTGCAGATGTAAGTTTGTACGCACAATATTGAGAGATTTACCATGTTATATTGAGACCATAGACTTCTTATAGATTTTCCTGTAATATATAAGTAAAGAACAATTTTCTGTATTTTATTCAAAAAGTGTGCCTTTGTAGTTTTGGAGATAAGGGAATGGTCAATATTCATCTATTTTCTGTAATAACTTAGAAACTATTTATTTTAGATCTGTTATCCTCACAACAAGTTCTTCAATTGATATGTCACACGGTAGACTACGCAAAACTTTTTTTTTTTAATTATCAAATTTTGCCCCCAAAAGTGACCCCTGTATTCAAACTCAAAGCATTTATATCAAGCAAACCAATTACAGGCACTTTTCAATTGTCAAGGGGTCGGTCAGTCAGAAAGATGAAGCTAGTTTCAAGTCAACTAGTAACATTCAGTTTTATTATATAATTAGAGGATTATATCCAAGATAAGAATGCTTGGAAACATGCTGGTCCTGCTCCATAGGACAATTTATTTAGGGTCTAGACAAAATCAAACTGGTTGCTAATTTAATTGTATAATTTATATTTTTTATGACATTAATTTTATTTTCTGTGATTAATATACTTTAACTCACACACTGACATAGGTTATTGAATGTTAAAGTTTTAGGGAAATCATCTACTTTTACAATGTTTGTAAATATGTGAGCACCATGTACCTATCTAACGCATAATTAATATGTCATTGCTTCACTTTTTATTCTTTTTACCTATTGTGGTATAGTAATTTTATTCTAGATAAGTACACATATAATTAATAATTAATGTATACAAATATTGACTCCATTTTAAAAGAGTAAGTATGGAGTTTCTTGCCCATTCTTCTCCATACTTAACTACCTTTTGGAAGGGGCAACTAGAATCAATTAATTATTTTTGTAAATTTTGACGTTCAAAAGTGCCTTTTATTTATTTATTTTATTATTTATGTACACACAGTTAAATACAAAGAGATACGACATCATTACAATTTCAGTACAAAGGTACTGCTTATTTCTTAAGAAATTTCTTCCAGCAGACCTGCGAAAGGAGAAATGAAAAAGTTAAGTTTATGTGCCTATTTGAAATAAATATATTTGACTTTGACAGTAAAGAACTATTTTCCGCAATTAGAGTGCCGGTTAGACTGGAATCTGACCACAACATAGTCGGGAAAAGGCTAGGCACATTGCTAGCTGCTTCGTTCGTTATTATCCAAGAAAAGTTTTTAAAGGTGATGCAATATCTTTCTTTTTGTCTGGTATTTTAGTAATTACGCTACTAGAAAATTCATAAAAATATTGTTACGAGTATCAAGCGTAAAACTTCAATTACATGCGCTTTCAACCATGTATAGTCTAGCGGCGAGCACACGGCGCCTGTCTACAATTTCTATTCGTCTCGTTAAATCATCAAGCTGTAACCAGCCACAGATTATGTAGATAATTGCGTCAACCACGCATGTACAGTGGCCAGCAGCATAACAAGCTACACGAAACTGTCAAAGGACGATGGGCACTGGCGTCCTAAAAATTTAAACTTAACCAACTGACTTGAGACATATCTCATTTAAGGCGATTAACACACGGCACCGCGCGCCGCCGCGGTAGGCGGTGAAGCGGATCTCATGTCGCATAGGCCTCTAATAAATCCGTAGATGCCTAACACACGTACACCGCACGACCGCGCGGTCGAGCGGTGCTCTCACCGCCACCGCCCCTCCGCGCTGCCGTCCGCGCGGTGGGGCGGCGCCTCACACACGGGGCGCCGCTTAACCGCGCGGATCATCGTGTGTGCAGGACGTGTTGCAATTTAAAAATGGATGTCTGTGATCAAACTGGTCAAAACCGTGTTAAATCCATCCGCGCGGACAGGCGCGTAAACCGCCTTACCGCGCGGGGCACCGCTACAAAATCCGCTTTACCGCCACCGCCCTCCGCGGCGGTGCGCGGTGCCGTGTGATAATCGCCTAAAAGGTCTTGGCTTACTGATATTTTTTTACTATGGCGACAACCGTCAAAAGTATGGGGTTTAAGCAGAAAAGGAGGAAATGTAATGGTACTATTGTGGTACAAAACAAGTTTGGTTATTCCAAAAAAATTAGTGAAAATCTTAGTGGTTTTTACTTAAGCTACTTTATATTGTATTTTATTTTCCATGAAATAACGTATTCACGCTTGTATACCCCGTATGTGTAGGTACAACCGGGTTTCAAAACTTATTCAACAGACATATATTATATTTTTGTTAGATAAATGAAAGAGAAAGATGATTTTTTCAGGAAACCCCATTTATTTAAGACTTGAAACAAACGGTTTGTTATTTTGTAGCCCGTAACCAAAAATACAACACAAAAATTACGTCTGTTGGAGCAAAAAAAAAAAATTTAGTACGCGGTCCATAGTAACTTGCCCGTCGTCCTTTGTTCAACCGATTTTAAACTTTAAAATGTTGATCATTAAGTTCAAAATCGAATGAGAAAATTTTACAGTTAATGGTAACTGGATGGGCCGGCCACCGTACAAGAAATATTAAAAAAAATATATATGTATAGTTTATCCGGTAATAAACCATAAGTAAAGGTGTAGCATAATTAGTCGATGACTAAAATTAACTAATTATCTATGGCAGTTTTTAGTCTATGACACAAGAGTTGTCACTTCTCTTTAGTGTTCTGGAAGGTTTCATACGAGACTATAAAAGTTCTCGTGACTTGGAAATCATTCCTTACATCATATAACCTGCCTACCTAATACAACGAACCCCTTGAGATAGGATGAGTATTCTATTGTGTCTTCAGTTCTATGTCCCGGCAGCCACGCCTTGTCTTGTTTAATTATACGGGGCTGTCGGCAATTTATGTTCACGGTAACCTAAAGCTTATTTTACCGAAAACCATCTGCTTGTATAATTCTAACCTATGCACCTCTATTGTCATTTTCTGTTCACTACTATTGCAAAGCGGTCATCCAGCTGCTTAAACTGCCTTGCACGTCTGTGATCAGGACCCCTATGGTTCAAGGCTACGCCTACTGCCTGTGCACCTAATTTATCTTTGTAAACCACTGCGATGTGTGAGCTTCCATTGCCTTCTACTTTCCACGCTTGCCTTGGGCTACAGCTGCACGCATCGCAGTGGCTTATGGGAGTCTTCCTGGAGCTTACGGGCACCCCCTTGCGTTGATTCCAGGGTTCACTACCTACCTTCTACCTGATGCTGTCGGCTGTTCTACGGCTCGACGCCGCTACAGCTGGCACCCTACAACACCTGGGCCTTGTGGACCACTACTGGCTCCCACGTGGCCGCTACAACTACTGCCACCGCTCCTCCTGCACCTGGCGGTGAGCGCCGTGCCACGTGGGCACTACAACCACTACCTGCACCGAGGGCGGCGAGCACCGTTTTTTCCCTGCCTGCACTGCCTCTGCGGTGCCAGCCGGATGGTCCAGCCTAGGGCAGTACTTCTTCCTCTCTAATCTCTGCCAGTGAAAGAACTCTTAAGACAAGAACTTACACCCTGAACCTATGTAAACTAATAAACGTGATAATAAGTGGTATCTGCCTTATTTATTTCTTACCATAAAATCTATTACGTCACAAGTGCCAGACGTAAAAAATAGCAGCACCCCATTTCCTCCTGTGGGTGTCGTAAAAGGCGACTAAGGGACATACTAGAGAATGGGCAGCAGCGTTCTCTATGCATTTTTAACACCATACTGCGATCGCCAACCCACCTGCCAAGCGTGGCGATTATAGCAAATTCCCCCCGTTTTGGGGAAGGCCTATGTCCAGCATTGGACGTCTTTCGGCTAAAATGATGATGATGTGCGTACAAACTTACATTTGCTGTCGGAATATATGGGAGAACTTGTTTTTCAACTACAATGTTAAGTTTGTTCTTGGAATCCCAACTACGGAACCCTTCAATGTTTGTGGTCGACACGAACTTGGCCGGTTTTTATTACTACTAGTCTTACCAACATGGTCGCTATTACTTAAATTTCTTCCATTTCCTCCATTTCTACTTCTTCTAAAGATGATTCGGCGGCTTTTTTATATTCTTGTTTTAGTTACTGCTGTTTCTCCTTCATTAGTTGTTTTTTTTTTTTTTGGTACATGCACCTACAAAACCTTGTATCACTCTAAATCCATTTTGGACACTGTACGGAGAACGAGGTATCGATTAGTTTTAAAAGGCAAAGGTAAAAAGGTCAGTATGCCAGTTCTGTCACTTACACAAAGAAATAATAAGATTTAAAAAAAATACTTAATCTAGGCAAAGGCCAGGAAATCTATAAAGCTAGTTCTGTCAAATAAAAAAGGGTTTAATTAATCCAGTAAATAACTAATCGTAGTTACACTTCAACAATAAACCAGTTTCGTTCGAACCACGTGCTTGCTAGTAAGCAATACTTTACAAGTCACAAGTACCTGCAAACCGCAAGGTTGTGTTGCCTAATAGAAAATAACTGTACTAAGGAACAATGGCGCGAAATATCGGTGTTCCGTAATAAAACCTTTTTGCTCAAGGTTATGGGTGAAAAATACGTGTGAAAATATTTTAATTGCGTTAATTAAATTATAAACGACCTCTTTTCTTGAATATTTCGCATTTCTTCGGATTTACGGTGTCTGGTTTTTGGCTGAAATACAGTTTTAAAAATGGAATGCTTCGTTCCCATTCCATAGCAGGGTAAGATTTATTGAAACTGGAATGCTTCGTTCCCATTCCATAACAGGGTAAGATTTAAGCACTAAATTATTGATTATTTTAAGAAATAAAATGTGACCTCTTAGTTAACGTATTTAAAGGATGAAAGGATGCTTAGATATGTACCAGACAATACTGAGGCCGTTTGCACTACAAATTACTAATTGGGAGCCTTTTAAGGGAGAAGCGTCTGGGTAGCCAATCAATTTTCTTTCGTTTTTTTAACTGACTTCAAAAAGGAGGAGGTTATCAATTCGTCTATATGTATAAGGTGTTAAAAAATTTACTCATACTTTAAGAGGTACTTTAGACCATCGAACTGAATAACTTTTACTATCGGAACAACTTTGAAATCGCGAAATAAACAGCTGTCCCATACAGTTTAGAACAGTAGGTATTACAACTTTAGTATGTAACAGCTGTTTTTCATATTAAATTTAGCTGGTATTTAATCCACTCGGTGTATGTTCATGATGTTATAAGATTTGCTGCCACTGTTGTGGTGTACGAATTGGTGTGGGGTAGGTTATACTACCACAACTTAAGGAGTTAATAAAACACTTTTTACAAAAAAAAAAAAAAACAACCAACATCGAAAAAAAAAATTTAAAAAAAATAACTTTAATTTTGGAAATCGGTACAATAGTTTTACAATGTTATGTTTTATTGAATAAAAAAAAGGCTTTTACCCGAAGGGGTTCACACACTAATGTTATTTTATATTTAAACATAATTATTTTATTTTATTCGGAATCAATCAATTAATTTATATGAATGCATGATTTTAAATTTAATTCTATATTTTTCAACTAATTTGAAATGAAATAATATTATGAATGTAAATATTTGTTGATTCAATTTTTTCATTTTATTTAATGTTAGTTATAATTTTAATTGTTTAGGTTTTAATTTTTTTTTATTGTGTGAAATTAATAAGGCTTTTATGATTATTATATTTTATTGTAATCATTAAAACGGAGCTTAGTGGCCACTATTTTCCATTTTAATGATTACAATGAAACTTAACAATGTAAAAATAACGTATAGTCTTGTGAAGCACAACTTGACGAGCTTATTTTCTGCATTTTCATTCTAAAATAAAAGAAATCACCAAACAAACGATGAGGGCGCCACTGCGCGCATGGTATCCTCTTAAATAAATGAAATGGGCTTTTAGGCCCTAGGAGGACATAAAGTGAAGTTATTAGTGATGTTCTTCAGAAAGGTCAGGTGCGTAGTATTCGCAACCGGCGTGCTTGTATGACCAGATGTATGAACGTACCTAATAAAGCAAAAGGATTATGACTAAGGATCGTACTAGCAGGTGGCGTTATGCAGTTTCCGCCTACCCCCTTGGGAAGAAGTGAGTTTATGTATGTAAAAGCCAGTTGCTTTTAGTTACAAATGTCACATGAATACTTAATCATCATTTTCAAAAGTAGAACATTAGTAATATTACTTAAAGCACTATCCGTAATCGTCGTATCGCCGTCTCTTTCGCACTGATGCAAATTTATGAGAATGTCCCTTTCTTTTGACATTTGGTCTGCCATATTGGTTTTGCAATTTGAATGACAAGTTAAGCTAAAGGTGATTTGTTTTTGTCTAAAATACGTTCTAGGTATTTTCAAGATCATTATTTAAAGAGGTAGGCAATGAAATAATAAGACATGTCGCGCCGAGTCCTTTTTTTTTTGGTGGGAAATATATCAAATAACTTCTCCCGCTCTGGGCGGAGCGGGAGGACGTGTCAGACTTTTACTGACTAAAACCCATCCGTGTTCCTTCAGTTGCCTGTGTGCCAGGACCACGGTATCCCTTTCGGACAAAACCTCAACTCTGGCAGGTTCAAAGTCACCCCGTATAGTAAAAACCTCAAGCACCTCAGGATATCTTGCCCTCTTATCGCTACGACACTGTGCTAGCGACAGTTTCCGGGGGCCCATTATTGATTAGTGCGTCACCCATTTTTTTTTGGGTGGGAAAAATATCAAATAACTTCTCCCGCTCTGGGCGGAGCAGAAGGGCATGTCAGACTTTTACTGACTAAAACCCACTCGTGTTCCTTCAGTTGCATGTGTGCCAGGGCCACGGTATCCTTTGCGGACAAACCCGCAACCCTGGCAGGATGTCGCGCCGACCCCGACAGGTCGAAAAATTGTCGGCTCTTCAGCGTCAGTAACGCAATGAATGTTGTTGAATTGATACAATGAAACCCATTACTACAGTGTGTTACGGAATTACCCCGCTGACTTCAGTTACTATTTCAATCACTCCACTATAAAAACAACTTAGTTGTTGCAAACTAAAGGTGTCTGCACACAGCGGGCGCGGCGCGGCGGGACCGGGCGTGGCGGGGCGCCGACGCGACGCTGAGCAGTTGTAATGTACTAGATATTACGGAGGACGCCACACAGAGCCATCCGGCTCGACGCGACGTGACGCGACGCTCTGTGTGGCGTCGTCCGTAATATCTAGTACATTACAACTGCTCAGCGTCGCGTCGGCGCCCCGCCACGCCCGGTCCCGCCGCGCCGCGCCCGCTGTGTGCAGACACCTTAAAGCTGCTTTCAGAGCATATCGACGGTGAAGTGCCAATAACTCCTAACTGAAAAAGTCAAAAATGTACACAAACTGAATGAGGATGCATGCATGGCGGTAATCCCTTAAAATAGGCACGTTGGTTTAGTTGGAGGTATTTCCACATATAGTTTAGCAACAAAAATACACTTAAGAGATTTCACTAAAACCTGCAAATGCTGCCTTTAAATTCAAAATGATAAACAAGTGAATTCTAGAAAAATGTTAGTTAAAATGGCACTTCACCGTCAATATACCTCCTTACTAATAAACGTTGTATAGCGTCTGTATAGTTACACAACGCTTTGTCTTCTTCTATCGAAAGTCAAATTACTGACGAGTGAAAGAGAGAAATTGGTGTGTAACTATACAGACGCTATACAACGTTTATTAGTAAGGAGGTTAGTATATAGCTCACAGCACAACAATATTGCGCACCATACATTGTTATGGACACGTTCACACTGTACTGTACTATTTGGAATGTATGGTGCGCGATATTGTTGTGCTATGAGCTATTATAATATACTATATGCTATTATATTATAGATATTCTAAAAGCAGCTTTAGTAACAAAAGATATTGGTGCCGATTCCCTTGTTCACAAACTAAACTAAATTTAAGTTCAGTGCATGTTTTTCTTTCTATTTCATTAAGAAAAGGACAGAAGATAAATTTTAGTTTAGTCCTGTCAAATTAATCAACGCTTGACGTAAATTGACGTAATTTTAGTAGGCAAGTCTTAATCACGTCTGAAAGAAAGAAAATAAATTTATTTGACGCAGTTAAGGGCACACAATACTGACACAGAACACAAAAAAAGACAGAAAAAACTTCAAATAGCAATGTGTGCCTCGCGGCTACGCCAAATAGTAAAAAACTTATACGTCTAAACTTGTATGGAGTAGTGACAGGCGCTGATTAATTTGACAGGACTAAACTAAAATTTATCTTCTGTCCTTTTCTTAATGAAATAGAAAGAAAAAGATGCACTGAACTAAAATTTAGTTTGGTTTGTGAACAAGGGAATCGGCGGCATTATCCCCATCACTGTTTTAATATCACGGTAAGTCTGACTAGTCAGCTAACTGGTTTAACAAAAAGAATACAGGTTAATAAATAATTTATAAATATGATAATGAACTTCTGTTAGTTACTTAGGCCTGTGTTCACCAACATTTAAATCAACTGTTTAGATATTTAATCAGTTGTTTACTCAAAATTTCATAAGAAATTTGACATAAACCAACTGTTTAAATACCTAACCGGTGGTTTGAATGTTGGTGAACACAGGCCTTAGTAGAGCATTTATGTTATGATTTGTTGAAATAACCAAGCGTGTACATATGTCAGTTAATTATGTTGTTTATTTATTCGCCATGTTTTTTCATTTAGCATCGGATAGAGGGGCTCGTGGCTAAATAATAAAAGCCATACGGGTCGATCGAAGGTTAAGCTACCGTTGCCGCGGTCGGTTCTTGGATGGGTGACCATCCATTACATATCAAGTCTGCTATTTTTACAAATTCGTCACTCCAACACTCTCATCTCATTGTCATTTTGCTAAAAGTTCGTAATCTGCTAAATTCATAATGGTCGATCATTGGTCGGTCAATGGTCTCGTAATATTATTGTATTATAATGGCATTTTGAACATTTATTCATGCCAGATTTCATTTATATATATTTTTACATATTATTTATTAGTGTTATAAGCAATCTGAAGTAGTAGGAAGTTGGAAGTTTAGTAGGAAGTTTCATTTGTCACTATGTACGAGATTACCAATTCTTTCATTGGAGTGTCAGTGGCTGACCATTGGAAAGTCATAATGACGCCCATTATATTAGTAGATTACCAAACTTGTTCAAATCAACAATTATGAAATCAATGATAGACTATTCTGACACTATTGTAATAGCAGACTTGAGGCCCAGGCGACGATAGCCGTCTTTTAATGATTTTATATTGAAGATCACGTCTAAACGAGTAGTGTTAATGATTTGGAAAAAATATACAGGGTGTAAGGGACAGCCCTCCGCTTACTGATAGGGTGAATGAATTCAGTATATCATACTAAGATGACCGGTACATGAAATTATTTCAGGAACATCATGGGAATCCAATAAACCTGGGGCCTAAGTCTACTAATTTACAAACGTTGCAATGGTCTCGCCATTGTGAGTATTTGACAGTGTTTGTATGGCAAATCTGTCAAAAACTCACAATGAAGAGACCATTGCAACGTTTGTACATTAGTAGACTTGGCCTCCTGATTTGTTTTATCACCTCTTACGCAATGTATCGTTACCGTGGCAAAACGCACGTAGCGAACGGCAGCGCAGCGAGTGAGTTCGATGAACGCTGTAGCTAGGCAGAAAATGAACAGCTGATTACGCGCATCGTTCGTTAGAGTATGTGAACATCCATTGCTAGTTTTTTATTTTATTTTAGCTGTTTTATATTTACACTAGCTTTTGCCCGCGGCTCCGCCCGCGTAGATGTCGGGTATCGCGTAAAAAAGTAGCCTATGTCCTTCTCCATATCCCAAGCTATATGTCTGCCAAATTTCATGACGATCGGTTCAGCGGTTTAAGCGTGAAAACGTAACATACAGACAGACAGACAGAGTTACTTTCACATTTATAATATTAGTATGGATAAACGGAGTGCTGCATACAGAGAATGTTACTTTACATTGAAATAAATGAATAGTAACTGAAAAAGGATTTAAAACCGGTCAAGTGCGTGTCGGACCACGCACAATGAAGGGTTCCGTAGTTGGGATAAATTTATCCCAAGAACAAACTTATCATGTAGTTGAAAAACATGTTTTCCTATACAGAATGTATGGGAGAACATTTTTTTCAACTGTAAATGTAAGTTGGTCGCCAATTACTAGGTAAATTGTAAAGCTTACTTAGCTGTGATAATTTTCCTTTTAACTTCGTTATATATAGGTACTACTGCCGTGACATTTGAATTTCTAACTACAACCGTTTAGTTGGTAGAGGGGGGGGACACTCGACTCTAACAAAAATTGGTATTTTAAAGCTTGATAAGTCACGAACGGTTCACTTAATCAAAAAACGGTCTTCCCAAACTCTTAATATTTTTGAAAGACCTATCCAACGATATCTCACACTATGGGAAGGACGAAAAAAAAATGATCATCCCCACTTTACACGTAGGGGAGGTACACTAAATAATAGTTTTTTTTTTTTTTTACCACTTTTTCGGCTTCATTAACGTGTATACACATGCCAAATAACAACTTTCTAGTACCAATAGTTTTTGAGCTAAACCGCGGACACAAAGACAGATAGACAGACGGACATGGCGAAACTATAGGGGTTCCTTGTTGACTACGGAACCCTAAAAATTGTCAAATTTCCTGAGCTGATTTCCGATGGAATATGATTCAATATCAGGAGCTGAATGAATCCTGTTAGTTTACGGAGGGCTGTCCGTTACACCCTGTATATGTCAATGGGGAAAAGTCTCGACAGATTTGATTTGTTTAACCGTAGCTTATATCGTGAACAGAGCACAATCATATGATAACGTTTTTCAAATATATAGCGTATACAAAATTGCTAGGCAATTTTCCCACGCCTAATAATATGTGTAACACTATGGGAACTTGGATAAAAATATCACAATCTGTCGAATGCCTATGTGTCAACGTACCTGATACAGACCAAGGACAAAATAGGTTTAACACGTTCAGACCGGCGTGTACCACCGGTGGAGCACGGAGTGTTTGCTGACACGGCGAGGTGTACCACCGGTGGCCAAATCACACTATACTTTCAATATACTAAGAAATTCGCGCCACTTTGAGAGAAAGTGTTCTTACTCGTACCATCCCCAACTAGTAAAATTGTCAAATTTTCATAGTGCAGCTCAGGAGGTGGATATTATTTCGAGAAGTAAACAAAAATCAATATTGAAAAATTTTATTTATTAGAAATAAAAAAAAACATTGACATAATCACGACATAAATTGTGCAAGACTTTTGGTTCATGGGGCGGCGATGTACCACCGGTGGCCATATGAAGATTGGCGCCGTAGGATAACAAGTACCTACTCATGAGGTGCCGGTCTGAACGTGTTAATGTTTTATATATGCAATAAAAACTCAAACTCAAACTCAAAGCATTTATTTCAAATAAACCAATTACAGGCACTTTTGAATTGTCAAGGGGTCGGTCAGTCAGAAAGATGAAGCTAGTTGCCCATTCCAAAGCGTAGTAGGTTCCTATGGAGAAGAACGGACAAGAAACTCCATGGACACTCTTTTAAAACAAAATATTGTTACAAAATATGGGTTACATCATTCATGTTGAAGTTATACATGTGAGAACAATGTAGAAAGACGTGCACGTTAGAAGCGTCCGTAATAGAAACAATTCAAAAATTAAAATAAGCCGTGGCAGCTAAGAGATGACCAGTCCCAACTGACGGCGCCCGTTCACGAACATGACGCATGGATCAGCACCATTTAGCTCAACCATTTTGAAGGGAACTTAATGATCCAACACACACGCCACCACCAGCGAGACATTTGAGTGAGCATGACATACTCTCAGCCGCCAGGGCACATTCAAGTCAATAAAAGACATATTACCCGGTTAATGGTAGCTCTATAGTACATAGTACTCACACCTGTGCTATGCAATTATATAATTCAAGGACATTGAGTTTATACAATGCAAAAATAGTTTACAATCTTCAGCAGCTCCAACATGATTGTCAAATGTTAATTAACTAGCTGAGGTTGTGGAGCAGGACCAGCATTCAGCCAAGCATTTTTATCAGCGATGTAATCCCCCAACTTATAATATGCCTGCCTGCATGACACTTCTAGATACTTCTGACAGATTGCAATAATGCAATCTGTCAGAAGTACCTGTATAGAGGTATGGGGAACAGGGTGTAAAGTTCCCTCATCCTCCATAGAAAAGGGAGGATCCTCCGACCGTTGTCGTGTCTGGTGGGCAACTGCCCGACGATGTTTTTTTTTACTAGGGCATCTCGGAGTTGACCTTGAGAAGTCGTGACTCCTTATCCGGACTTTCCTATGGCTGCCTTAAGCTCCTAAAAACTTAAAGCCTCCATCCAGGACATAAAACTTATAAACTAAACGACTGCACGCTAAGGGCACCCCCTGTGGGGTACCAATCTCAGCTTAGGGCAGCGTCGGAGGGAGGACAGCAAGGGACAGGTCGTGGCTGGATCAGATCAGGGTTATTATTATTATAAGGGGAATTTAAAGCTACAGGCTCAGCTACGGCGCGGGCTGGCGAAACGGTTGATGTCGGAATGTTGGATATTGCTAGTCGCGCGGTAAACTCTGATTGCGCGATGCAGGATTTGTGACGTCAGGTCTTTGATGCGTAGTTCGCATATGACCTCCATCACCCGACACCAGTGTATGTTGGTAATACTGTCAATTAGTGATAAGAGCTTATCACAAGTTGACCGTCTTCCTGTCAACTACAAACAACATACAGTCACATTGTCTGCTCTGGTATCGATTAATGGTGGTATTTGTGCGTCGCGAGCCGATGCTGGGAGCCAATGATGTGAGCCCACGCTGGGCGCCAGTGCTGGGACTCAGTGCTGGAAACCTAGTCTAAATAAGAGGAAAAACCTACACATGAAATCTTAGTTAGCAAACAGTGAAATAACTTTTGATTTCTTTGCATTGTTGTCCAAATGTTCACAGACATAACAATAAACATTCCGTTGGAGTAAAAGTACCAGATTCACATAAATTCTTTTGAGCTTTTTAATGTTCGTTAGTAATGTCATTATCAGACTTTTTATAACATTCAATGAAGGTCAAAATTAAATAAACTATCTATACTAATACTAATATTATAAATGTGAAAGTAACTCTGTCTGTCTGTCTGTATGTTACGTTTTCACGCCTAAACCGCTGAATCGATCGTCATGAAAGGCGAAGATATAGTCTGGGATATGCAGAAGGACATAGGCTACTTTTTTACGCGATAAACGACATTCGCGCAAGCGGAGCCGCGGGCAAAAGCTAGTAATAGCAATATATTCATTAGACAATCGAAATTATTGTCGATAGCCTACTTTAGTATGGATCTGCACAACCACATAATTAGCTCGCGACGAGATACAGCTGCCGTACTACGCGATGCAACCGCATACACAAAGTATCGTTTTGTGATTTTTACATTGCGTTGTCCAGTCACTTAGCGGCATACTTACGTAGTGGTTAAGAAGCAATGTATTTATTGCAAAAATAATAGTCGCTGTTATGTATGAAAATAAAAATAACGTAGTAAAAGCAAGAAATATTTTACGATTTGTTGTTTTTCATGATTTTAAAGACAAATAATAATATAGTTATACTTATGGTAAGTGATTCCATGATGTACAAACATTTTGTTTTGGCTTCGGTTTTTACAAGAAATCACTGAACGACACGGCATTCTTATGATTTGTCACGATCACGGTCGAAAGCGCACTAGTTCGCGAAGACCGCCATTTGCCTATGCTAGGAGCATTTTGATCATTGTTCGCGGACACAAACACGCCCCCTTGCCACTTCTCCTGTTTTTTATATTTCTATAGGGCCCCATACACGGAACGATTTGTCATTTTGATCGATCGTCAAGAAAATCGTACAATCCTGAAATTGCAAAATTATATTAAAAAATTGGAAGCCATATTGCCACACACGTACAAACCTTCGTTCGATTTGTATGAAGTTTTCATAGAAATTACCCGATCGATACGTGTGGGTGTTATTATTTAGCCACTAGCCCCGAGAGCCTAAACACACACAAAATAATAATGTAAATACATAATATTATATTATGTATCATTCATCATTTCAGCCAAAAGACGTCCACTGCTGGACATAGGCCTCCCCCAAGCACCGCCACCTCGACCGGTGCTGTGCTTCCCGCATCCAGCGGATTCCTGCGGCTTTCATAAGGTCATCGGTCCACCTTGTGGGAGGCCTTCCAACGCTACGTACGTGCTACATATTGTATACATAGTTAGAATATTTTTTAATTTTTTTTATGTAAAATTAAATATAGTTTAAACCCCCAAATAATCCAGCGGGAGCGATTAACGTTTCTCAAAACCGTTTCAAAATAAACAGGCCCAATAATTAACGAGTTATTTAAGGCCGCATTGAACATTCTACTCCTCCTTGATTCGCCGTATTCAAAGACATTTAATGCTACACAAGAGTAATAAATTCCTTTAAGACTGAGACTTTGATCAATCAGGGACAAATTACGCATGAATCTCCTTCAAGGATTCTGTGTTACTAGAGATAAGATCTTAAATGCCACACTGGAGGATAATGGCCTCAGAAAAGAGTTCCTCTTTTACTGGAAAGAAGTAAGTTAGTAAGTTTCTTAACTATAAATTGTTTAATAGGTGGTCATCATATCACACTCTTCTAGCAAAATTTTCCTTATCAACTCTTAAAGTAAGGAGACTGTATCATGATCAAACGTTCCTTTACAAGATTTGTCACAATAAATTGGATTGTAATAACCTAATTAACCAAATATACCTTCGCATACCTAGTCGTTCCCATCGTATTCGTGATACTTACACTCACAGTCTATTCGCACCGAAGCGGTACAGAACCAACGCAGGAGAGCGAGCTCCTTTACGTCGACTAATGAAGAGTTACAACGATGATTTTGCTGATATTGATATATTTGCATTGTCACTTGCACAGTTTAAAAATAGTGTTTATAAAAAATCCTATTAGTTTTTAGTTGTTATATACACACGTCTAGTTTGTCACACGGTTTTTTACAAGACTATAGTTGATCTATGATAGACAAATTGTTTGCTAAGTTTGCTTGTAAGTTGCTCAAACTATTTTTACTGTTGGATTAATTTGTGGATAACGATGCTGGTTGCGTGATTACTTAAGTGTTTTATAAAATATATGTACCTAAATGTTAAGCATTATTGCGCAATTGTTTGTTATCCTGAAGAAATAAAAAATAAAATAAAATAAAGAAAAATTGGTTTAATTATTTGGCTCAATAAAAGTGCAAAAAAAAATGCGTGTTAAGTTTCAGATTGACGCTTCGATGCACTTCGACTCTGCTCTAGTATGAATTGACCCTTACTGCGAGCGACTGACTATTGGGTTGTGGAAGTCGGTTAAGCAGTCGCTCCATGTAAAAAAAAAAAACTGTTAAAACAAAAAAAAAAAAACTATGGCGGAAATATGCGTCACATCCACGCAAAACGGCTATCGCTCAGCATTATGCTGCGACCCTATGCAAGACAGAGCCCCAGCGCTGGTTTTCAGCGATAGCCGGCGTTGACGTAATGATGTCGTCCGGTGCAGAAAACAATTATTATGACGCTGTACCAGTACAGCGTACATAAATATTATGATGATGGGGTCCCTTTTCCGCACTTAGACTCCCATTTGGACGGTTTTGCGTGGGGATACAGCGTACTTAAAGAAAATTAATATAATTTAATTTAAAATGTGATAGAATATAAACAAGAAAATAAAATAAATAAAAAGGAATTATACAGGTTATGAGAATATCATCCTCAACAAAACGTTTTACGCTTTTTTTTATTTTTTATTTATCGCTTTGCAAAAATGGTTAGAAAATTGGAATTTCGCGGGGTACCATAACCCCTTAAAAACGAGGGATCAAAATCAAGTGCGTCATAAAAAGTCCACCGGCTTAGCCACGAGGATACCACGTAATAATAAAGATAGCTAACAATGTTACCTACTTGAACCTCAATTACGATCAACAATAGCTTTAAACTTTCACTCTCTTAGCTAAAATGTAATATTACGCAATACCAATGTGAGTTACGGTCTCGAACATCTTACGAGAGCGTCATTCACAGCGAAAGTGATTTCGCGTTGATAAAAAATGTGAAAATGATTGCAGAATGATACTGCTTTGATTTTTGGCGCGATTTTTGCTGTCAAAAAAAAATTGTTGTTACGACAATTGTTTATTGGTATTTCAATGTTTCTTTTTCAATTATTGGCATTTGCCTGTTTTATTTATCGATAGAATGGGGATGATTACTAGGGTTGCCAACTTTTTTATACCAAATTATAGTATTTTCGAAGCCATTGGCTGTAAAAATATAGTAGACTAGCTTTTGCCCGCGGCTCCGCCCGCGTGGATGTCGGTTATCGCGTAAAAAAGTAGCCTATGTCCTTCTCCATATCCCAGGCTACATCTCTGCCAAATTTCATGACGATCGGTTCAGCGGTTTAGGCGTGAAAACGTAACATAC
This sequence comes from Dryobota labecula, assembly GCA_947523025.1. NCBI lineage: Eukaryota > Metazoa > Arthropoda > Insecta > Lepidoptera > Noctuidae > Dryobota > Dryobota labecula. Next base: position 7,264,522 of record OX383314.1, read on the forward strand.
AGACAGACAGACAGACAGACAGACAGACAGACAGATAGACAGACAGACAGACAGACAGAGTTACTTTCACATTTATAATATTAGTATGGATGGCGAAAAAACATAGTAGGTTTCAAAATCATTTTTATTCTTTAAATGCATATTTTTTGGTACTATGAACCTTTATTAACAGATTTTTTATTATTAATGTCTCGGTAACTATTTTTACACCGTAAATTAAGCTTAGAAAATACCATTACTTTAGCTTTTATGAGATTAATACTGGCCTTACTGCGATCATCTCGCCATTTGGATTGAAATAAAAATATAGGTAGTAGTTATGCCTACAATTTTTTTTTTTTTTTTTGTGATATAGTTTTAGGCCTCTAATATAGCAGGATACTATATGATACAGTAGGGTTGGCATCCCTAATGATTACTGATATGACTGCTGTTAGAAATGTATAATAAGAAGTCAGAAGACGTAAGAAGAACAATCCGAGGGTTCTTTTACCGCGAAATTCAAATTATCTTACGTTTCTTTGCAATTTGCATGTCAGTGTCAGGTTTTATGTCGATCTAAATATGATTTGCGACCGTAAAAAATATTTATTTATAGAATTCTACTAATAAAAATCATCAATACAACTCCTTTCAACCTTTTTCAGAGAATCCATCGAACTCTGTAAACATGTTGTTCATATTTTCTTTATAAATAAAATACTTTAACGACGTCCTCAATGCAGAAAAAAATGCCTTTGAAGTGTGTTTAGGGAAAATTAAACGGTTGAACATTAAAATAAACATAACACATAATATCACGCCTGTATTTTCCGAAGGGCTAGGCAGAGAAAGAAAAGAAAGAAAGAAAAATACCAAATATTTTAATACATAATTTTATTTTTAATACATAATTTTATTTGGGACACGCACAGAAAGTACAAACAGTAAAAAAATAGGAGCATAGACGTACTCATAGTACAGTCTTTTTATCCCACGCAGCGACGCGTGTTTTACTTGTGGTAACCAAGTGTACGAACACGCTGTAAATGCGTTAAGACGAGTAGCGTCAGCACATAACACACACAGACACTTTCCGACTCCGCCCGTGTCTCGGACGTAGTGTTGGGTAGGACATACAAGAGGCACCTCAAATGTCCCATACAAAACGATTGAATGTCCCAACACCTCAAAATAAAATTTTGTACCGCTTCACTGTGACATACAAATGAATGAATCTCGAACTGACAAGTGAGTGAGTGTGGTGAGGTGAGTGAGGCCTGACAATGCTGACGTGAGATGAGCGAGCGAGTGCAAGGATTGTCGTTGTCGGTCGAATTCGAATGTCGTCCTATCTTCTGTCGCAGTCGCACTTCTAGCTCGCAAACGAGGTCTTGTCTTGACTCGTTTTGTTGGTTCACTTCAAGTGAGCGGGACAGCGCGGCCGGACGAACGAATGTGTGCGGGCGGGAGAGTAGACCTTATTAATGTAGGTTTTATGAAGTGGCTAAAAATCGACTGTGCATATCTGCTACGAGTGTTCCTTCGGAAAGAATTTTTTCGAAGTCTGGTCAGGTTATCACCGAGAGACATAACAGACTCGGTGGTAAAATCGGTTGCTATTTTTTAATTACAATTTGTATTTTTTTTTCTTGATTACCTATTAAAAAAAAAAAAAACATGTACGCTGTTTACTTAATTTGAGACACAAATTTTATTCGTCATCCTTCTAAACTACGATGCGTTTGTTGTAGTCATGCATTACTCAGTAATATGATATTTTCCCTATCCCTCATATTTCTAAGCTCAGCTCAAAGCCTCGTATGTCTTTTGTGTTAGTACTTCAAATAAGGTGGGACAATCTGACATTATTGGGACAATGTCACATTTTTGGGACAATATCCCATTGATGTCCTATTAATGTAATATTGTCCCACCTCATTTGAAGTGGTACAATGTACTACCTCACCAAGCTGAATGAGTTACTCATACAAACTCATCAAAATTGCTTGTCCTACCCAACTCTACTCGGACGGTACAATGCGTGCCACGAAAGATGAGACTTGACCGCGCCTCCCGCGCCCTTTCCATCGCCCCGATGACGTCCGATCCCGTCCCGCGCACAGACCTCATACCGCTAAAGAGACCTAAAATAGTGTACTGCGCAAATCAAACCACGTGGTGTGTCAAGTCTTATCTTTCGTGGCAAGCATTGTACCGACTACCGAGAGCTCCTACGCTTACACACACATTCCCACACAGCCTACGCAGGCGAAATCTCGGGCAGCCGCTAGTCATCATCATCATTTCAGCCGAAAAACGTCCACTGCTGGACATAAGCCTCCCCCAATTGGGCCATAATCGCCACGCTTGACGGGCGGGTTGGCGATCGCAGTACGGTGTTAAAAATGAATAGAGACGCTGCGGCCCATTCCCTAGTAAGTCCCTTAGTCGCCTTTTACGACACCCACGGGAGGAAATGGGGTGGTACTATTCTTTACGTCCGCCAGCCGCTAGTACTAAATAGAATTGATTTAACTAAACCATAATTCTCTAAATGAGCAGAAAGTTAATTAATTTAAAGCGTCAAGCACACAATGGTATTATTAACTTTATTAATTTGATTATTTAGAAGGCGTAAAATGATTACGTCATTACTTTCATACGCTCCTATCATAAACAATCGTTGGTGAGTTTCCGGACGAATTTATGAACGTCAAAATTGAATAAGTTTGGCTTGGTACTGTTGACTTTTTGGCAGTGAGATTGAATTTCCTTTGCCTGGTTTCAAAATTATATGTAAAGTTAATATTTATTTAATATCAATATCTACGTCTCGAATCTCTGTGGTATTTATGACGCATATTTGCTCAAGTTTTCCCAGTACTCGTTTCTTTTGCCGAAGCATTTTCATTTTAACAGACTCCTAAAGAGTAGGAGGTTTTTCGTCGGAATCTTTTTATAGCTTTAAATTGTGTCGCCAAAAATATTTCGCCCAAGGTATGAAAGCACGGAACTAACATCAGACCAAAATTAGATCCGACGGTATTTATCACTATTCTGCGAATCCATAACCATTGCAATGGTTTTGTGGGGCTAAGTTTATAAGTTAGGTACTTACCATGTTAAATGAATAAATAATATGAAAAGACAAATTGGAACCACACAGGTTTCCGAATTTTCTGACTTTTAAGAGGAACTCTAATTTAATTCAATATTTACATTATTTAAAAGCTAATAGTCTTAAAATAATAATATGTACAAGTATATAAAAAAGGAAAGGGAAAGAACCATAGAGCATCAAAAAAATCGTCCGCATCGCTGTCACCAAGAAAAGTGCCCAAAAGCCTGGCAGCATTGATGGCTAATTCTTTCGCCAAGAATAGTCCTCTGGTCTTGGCGATGTCTCGAAAAACTAAGTGCTATCTTCCCAGCTTCCGGAATTAATCAATACAAAAATACTCCGAAGCAGTCATTGGAACAAGTAAAACTCAAGAATAACTGTCATAATTACTAACAAAAAAAAAGTTATGTCAAAGGTCAAAGAGTTATACAACAACATGATTGTCTATGATTATGATGGCTGCTGCCACGAAAGAAAATGTTTACAAAAGGTTCACTATTGAATTTGTTGTATCTAAGTCCGAAAACCGGGCCTTATCAGAATACCAGCTCTGCGATACTCATTTTTAAATGTCGCAGCACCAGCTGAGATAGGAGCCTTTTGGCCCCGTACAGGATTTGTTTTTTTTTGTGTCTATGAGTGTGTTTAATTTGTGATCTTCCTGTGCGAGTCCCAGTGTTTTTCTTTATTACTAAATTAATCGAAACAGCGAAATATTTGACAGCTATTTGCGAAGTTGTCAACTTTCTGAATGCAGGGTGCATTGTATCAGTGCCGACAACGGTGTTGCTATTTGAAATATATCGTATTTGATACATTTTTGCTATTTGATATTTTATATCGATGTATCGAAATAATAGATATAGCCAAAAAAAAAAGATATATCGAACAAAAAATATCGATGTATCGACACATCGATATTTTTTCTAAAAGCTTAGTATTCTCACCAGAATACAAGAAGAGAACCCTGGCAAAACAACTCTTCAAAACTTAAATAGTCGAAGGTAGACCTCGTTAAGTGTTGCCTCGAATGTTTACACTTCTTGTACGAGTAGACTTTCTGCCCTCTCATATTCAGTACAGTTAACTTTCAAGTCATCTACAGACGGAAATATAAATCTCGGCTTCATTCCTTTTTCCGTGTCAGTTATCAAGTTAAATGACGTTGTTTACCTAAGTTCACTAGATCATTTCCTTTGCCTGCGATGCATAGATTATAGAGCGCAGTAAAAACACAATGGCGGTTTCGATAAAAGCGCGGGAATATGTCGAATGAAATGTCATTCAGGCATTCTTGTTAGATTTACGACACGTTAATATTTGCGAGGGAATTGCAATAAAGCTCGATAATGTTAGTAGCCTTGGCTCGTGGGTGTCGTAAAGGATGACTAAGGCATTGATGTATAACAAAAGGAAGATTAGGTCCTCGCTCCTCGACGTGGACCGCATAACCTATGCCGACCGGCACAACTGACCTTAGTCACACTCACAATCGAAGTCGAACTAGCGTTTGTGTAGCATATGTGCAGCAAATTAAGTAAAATTATTATTTATCTGCCTGCGTCTGTGTTTCCGAACGCATACAACCCTAATCTATTCAAAGTGAGAGTGAACAGGCTTCTTCTGGGTAAGCTCACTCCATCGTAGACTTTGTCTCTGACACCCAGACCTAGACCAAAGTCAAGAGCAAACCCATAGTAAAATAAAAAAAATACCGTAATCGTCTAAATAAGCAGCAGCAATGCCTTCCTGTGTTTTCAAAATCTGCAAAAATAATTCACAAACCAGAAACAAGTTCCACGGGATTACTTCCCATTCGTAAGTACATCAAAACTTATTTACTTTAAAATTCTCCTGAATAATATTGCTTGCCTGTAGCCTGTAGGGTTTGCCGCCCCATAAATTAGCGGAAAAAGAGCAAAACATTGAATCATAAAATAAAATCCAGTACCACAATCCATATTTGGACGGATTAGCTCCGAGTTTCCGAGTCGCGACGCGTGACTGAGTCCGACGGACATACCGCCGCCGCAGCCCACCGGGGCACTTGTCAGTAATAAATATGATTGCGCTGAATCTTGATGTCTATCAAAGGTAGGCTTTTTTTAAAATTTCTTCAGGCATAATAAGTCAATAAAGCTGAGCGAGGTGCAGCTTGTGCCGCCTCTCGCAGCCTGCCGTCCCGGGCCATGGCCCTTTTGGCCCTGGGGTAAATAGTAAATACGCCCCTGGCGGTAACTACGCCCATGTTAAATATAAGTCTTAAATCACCAACCCATCTTTAGCAAGCGTGGTAATCAATGCTCGTCATTGCTCGTGCTTTCTGTGTAAGATGAGGCTTTTGTCCTGCAGTAGGACAATAATAGGCTAGTATTTATTATCCACATGGCCACATATCGTCATACTCGATCGCTTCAGTTACGCAACAAGTCCCAGTTACGTTAATCGATCATCGGACACGCTACATATTGCTATCAATTAGTTCACCGTGCCTAACTTGATTGGATGAGCTTGGGGCTAAGCAAGGCTGATCTTTTTAGTCAGTGTGTTGAAATAAATATATGTTATATAGTTATTTGCTGTCAGATATCACGATACTGTCCACTTTTAAAATTTTGGTTAAAAATCACTTCCTCTCTCCTTAAACATCATCATTACTTAAAGTTCCTTGCTCTTGTATCATGTTTATTATTGTGTATATATATATATATATATTTATATGGATAAGTATCTATATGCTTTGTGTATATGTATTTATTGTATATATTGTATATATGTAAGTGGTACACCACTAAATACCTGCAGTATTGTCTCTCCTTCTACTTTTGATCCATCCAAAGGTTGTCTGTAAAAGATCGCTTTTAGCGATAAGACCGCCCATTGTGACACCCTATGTAACAGTTCTATATTTATATCTGCAATTTTTATGGTGTACATAATAAAGAGTATTCTATCTATCTATCTACTTAACAAAATTACACGGGAAAAAAAAAACGATAAGTATATCGAACAAAAAATATCGATGTATCGATACATAGATATTTTTCTACAAGCCTATCCCACTCTCCGCTTCGCTCGATGTATCAGAATGGGTTGGTATCATAATCACTGGATCGCAAATTGACCCCGTCGTCGCTCTTAGTCCAAATCTGAAAATACCTAAGTCGCAAAATGACTACATCGCAAAAAGTCCGAAGAGTTGTGTAGGTACCTAAACTTACATTAATCTCTTTGATTCTTAATGTTGGATGATTTCATGCCGGGCCACTTGGAAATATCCATGATAGGAAATAAAACAATTCAAGTATGTGTCATTCGTGCAATTCACACAGATAAGCAGAGATCGGAATAGGTAGAGTTAATTTTCTTAAACTTCGAGGAAGGATGTAACATAGAGTGGATAATACCTCCTTGAAAATCCCGGAATAATTATAATGACGTTTAAATCCCGGGATTTAAAAACCACAAATTATTTATTGGACTTATATAGTTACAAATTATTGATTTGAAAAATTATACAACATTTTTTTAGTACAATAAAACAACGATTTAAAACTACTGTTTGTAGTAATAATAACGTAGTCTTGTGAAGCACAACTTGACGAGCTTATTTTCTGCATTTTCATTCTAAAATAAAAGAAATCACCGAAATAACGATGAGGACGCCACTGTGCACTCGGCGCAGTCTTAAAAAAAAATCTTTATGTTGACAAAAAAAAAAAAAATACATACTGCCAATACTAATATTATAATAAGGTTGGTCGGTCCACAACAATAATTATTCCGGGATTTTAAAGGAGATATTATCCACTCTGTTACATCCTTCCTCGAAGTTTAGGTAAATTAATTAGCTCCACCTATTCCGATCTCTGCAGATAAGTCACTGCTAATGCACAGATGTTCACAATTTCGCTAGGCGATTAAAAAACTAAAAAAATTAGGGTATCGAGCCTTTTTACCCAAATGTCCGGCTAAACTCTCTGCCTGCGTCTGTGTTTCCGAACGCATACAACCCTAATCTATTCAAAGTGATAGTGAACAGGCTTCTTCTGGGTAAGCTCACTCCATCCTAGACTTTGTCTCTGTCACCCAGACCTAGACTAAAGTCAAGAGCAAACCCATAGTAAAATAAAAAAATTGGTTGTCTGTAAAGTTGGTTTACGGACGATAGTTTAACGTGACAACATCAGAAAAAAACATTGATGCGGCGCAAGCGTACAATGAGCGTAACGGGACAATGAGTCATCCTTTTTCGTGCATGCAGCCGGCGTTCATCGATTTGTTAGACGTTGTCACGTCAAAAAAAAAAAAAAAAAATGCCTAGTCTGTCCGGCTTTTCGGTTTTAAGACTTGGCAACCGTAGTCCCGGCTAAGAAAAGAAAAAGTTAGTTCGATAAATGTCATGCATAACTGGAAATCAAATCGCTCAAATGTCAAAAGTGAAAAGGTCGTCAAAACAACTTCGTTTTACGGAAGATAAAAATGTATGATAATAAAAAGATCTTTTTGGCACTTTATTACGACGACCCTTATCAAATATCGTTTATCTTTTTATAAGGCCCTCAGGTGTCTTATTATAACCGTCATAATAGATTTTAATTAAGATTATTAAAATATTTGCGGGAGTTTCTTTCCGCCATCTTCTTTATGAAAATGAAAGCCATTTTCTAAATTGGTTCTATGAAAAATAAATACATTTGATTAAAAGGGGTTTTCAAGGAACCCTTATTACTTATTGCTTGGCACTTATTATTGTATAATTAATACTCGCGGGGAATGGTGCTGATAGCCGAAATACAGGCTATGCCTAGCTTGGCTACAGATGCTAATCTCATTACTTTTATTGAAATTGTTCAGTTCTACATTTATATCTGTAATTTTTATGGTGTACATAATAAAGAGTATTCTATCTATCTATCTATCTATTACCATTTGTTGGCAAAAACAGGTACCTACGAAGGAATATCTGTCAGTCATCTACCCTTCTTCACAGATATATTAAGAGATGTTAAAATAATTTGCAGTAACATGTGGAAAGTATCTTTGACAAAAGATCTGAAGAGAAGGGTATATGGTACAGGACAATTCAGTCCGAACCACCAAGGATTCCTTGGTTCTCTGAAGTAAAGATAAATAGACGATTGTTAGTAACAAGCATGCGTCTGCGATCAGGGCACATTCCGTTGAATGCGTTCGGGCATCTTATGAAAGTCGTTGACACCCCAAACTGTTTGATGTGCAACATGAGGGAGGACACCTACCACGCTTTGGTGGAGTGTGCTCGGATTGGGACAGAATGGAGAGTTTTGGAATCAGAAGCGGGACTTACGTTAAGGGAAGTTAGCATGTGTAATTTGATTTGTCTAAACCTACATCCAAATTAGCTATTAAATTATATTACTTGATTGTTAAATTAATTAAGATCTTAGTTTTTATCTGTGCTGTATTTATATTGTAAAACTACGAGGCCGACATAATCGCTTCGCGATTAAAACCTTTTTTCCCAATAAAGATATTAAAAAAATAATTGTAAAGTAATACTAAGTTTTTTGGAAATAAACAAATATTTTTTTTTATTTTTTTTTATTGTTTCGCTACGTCCGTTTGTCTATCTGTCCGCGGCTTAGGTCAGAGACTCTTAGAACTAGAAAGCTGTAATATGCAAATTTTTGTTAGAGTCAAGTGTAGCACCTAGGGCTTTCATCCCGGGAATCTCGGTCTCGAAAATTTCGAGAGTCTCCGACGATTTTTTGGTATTTTCTAGACTCGAGACTGATACTTTCGGTCTCAGGAATAACGAGACTTTTGAGACTTGTCCAATTGCGTAAGGAAATACCTAAACCATTGTTACGATTATCTATCGCTCCCACTAGCGTAGAAGCAGAAAGAACGTTTTCAATACAGTTGTTAAACATAGCGTACTTGCAGAGGCTATAATTATGATTCGAAAATTAAATCTTTTGCATTATTTCGTTTACGCGGTCGTGACTTTTTTTACGAGCTCGATCATTACTTTTGCAGTTGAGTTTTAAATTTATAAGTCAATTTAAAAAGTTTAGTAGCAAGGAGTTTTCATACATAGAATAATAATAATAATCGTTTATTTATAAAAAGGGCTCATTTACAATAAGTTTCTTAACAATTAAAATAGAACACAGTTGCTTATTTGCCTGAACTAGGTTGAACCTGTGCTTCAGGCTAGGAAGTGCATAAATACTTAACTCTTTGTAGACTCGTGTGACATTTCTGTAACAAACCTCAATAATCCCGCTAAAATATATACTAAACATTTAAGTTCATTCAAATCAGTGTCACTGGTGCCGATTCTCTTGTCACAAAATTCTCTAAACTAGACTAAAAATCACCAAAATTTAGTTTATTCCTGTCAAACGACCATTTCCTATTCTGAAATTGACCAAAGTGACACAACTTAACTATATTTTAGTTTGACAGCTCTAAGATAGTACTGAGTTTTTAAATTTAGTGAAAATGGCAATTTTGCTATTCTGAATTTGACGTTTTTAAACTAAAATTTAGATTTTCTAACTAAATCTGACTATTTTTAATCGCGATTAAAAAGGTGTGGAATAAATTTAGTTTTCATGAACTAAAATTCACACCAATCACCTCGACTTCTGGTGCAAAACCAGTACTGTATATAAGGTGTATCTATTCATACACGAAATATTTTAAGAGAAACATCTTTATGTCGTAAAAAAACGAAAAAATCCTTTATTTACATATTCTATGAATGACCCGCCTCGACGCGGTGACGCCGAACGGTGCGGTGGGGTGGCGGCACGAGCGCAGTGAATTTTGATAATTAATCATCATATCAAGTAATTTTAAATTAATTATTTTTTTAAATAATATACTCGGAATAAAAAAGAAAATCATTTCCATGGCTTCTTTACCACTTATAGGTGTATCACTTAAAATATTTCGTGTTTATCCCTATATATTTTTTTCTTTTCTTTTGCTTATATCTCCAAAATGGTGCGTCCTATCGCAAAAATAATGAAAATTTCGACCCCCTTTCAGAAACCCTTAAAACACTATTACGCTACATGTAGGTAATCTTTTTTTTTTTTTCACACAAAAAGTGAAAAATTCCATTAAAAAACACGTCGCGGCTGCCCCCCATGTGCGCCTCCGGCTCTAAAATAAATCATAGGCAAACAAATACAACGTTGCGAAGCCAAAAAAAATAATACCACGTGGAGTCACGATTGTCAAACTCGATTTAGTTGTGTCAAACTTATTTTTAAATTTAGAGAATTTTGTTTGCAGAATAGCTTTAAGATTCTCATAGCCAAAAGTAAGGAATTTTAGTGATAGTTTAGTTAGTTTAGTTCGGTGTACAAGAGAATCGGCACCAATGTATTGTAACATACCACACCGAACATTTTAGTATCAAACACAAATCATTGATGGCGAAACTTGTTGATTTTAGCGAGTTTGAATTTCGTGCGTTGATGAAAGTGATAAGTTTCAACAACAACTTCAACTTGTCAGAAACTTTGAATTTTGTAAAAATATACTAAAAGTGTATAAAATTGTATTGTTTTCGTTGAATGATTTTATTAATATATTGTTACCAAAACATATTTTTGCTTTTTTATGTGAAAAACGTAACTATATAATTATGTTTGTAAAATGTCCGCCTAAAATGTCAAATAAATAAATAATTTAAAAAAATAAATAAAGAGAAACACGTGTTTTTTTATTTGTTTTAACCTGTCATATGCCAAAGTATTTTAATATTTTATGATCTTTGCCAAACTGTCAAGTCTACTTATTCCTAGCAAATAAAAAAAAAAGTAGACTGGACAATTTAATGAAAAGGTAAAAAAAAAAAATACAATATTTAGAATTATGAATATAAAACCTATTATGCACTCTCAAGGCAAGAAAGGAGGTAAATTTATATATATATATATATATATATGTGATAACTCTCCAGGAATTAGGCAGTACCTTCTGCAGTGAAGATAGTTCACTCAGAACCGAGACGTAAACATAAACTTTATTTGTAATAAATTAACAATGAGTATAAAGTGAAAACTAAATCTTATTTAGGTTAGTAACAGTAAAATTGCTTGTTAGCGTTTCTATTTGCAGACAACAAGTAGCTCTTCTGTCTGTGCATAGGCGATAGTTAGTAAATAACACAATAAAACAGAATAAAATGGGATAGATTATATACGAGGAAAAATTAATGAGTCCGTACGTCTTAGTATTGACCCTTCACTATGACCATTTGACACTTCACTATGACCATTATAATATTAAGTTCCCGATTAGATTTTACGACACTCAAGCCAAGCTTGTGGTTTTTCTCGATAGTAATTTTAACCGAAGCTTTTCTAACAATATTACTCATTCACTTTGTTATTTATCCTTGTATTGATCAATATTCTGCATAATTATGAAACCCATGAGTACAGAGGCCCTAGTGTGAGTTCCTTTTTATTATATTAACGCATCGAGCGCGTTCAGCACTCCGATTGGTGAAGGGCCATTCGGAGGCCAATCGGAACGCCGAACGCGCTCGATGCGTAAAAAAAAAAAAACACACACTCGGGCCTGCGAACTTAAATATCTCTCGATACTAAAAATCTGTTGCCGCCATTTAGTAACAAAGCGATAAAAAATTAGAAAAATCATTTATTTGTTACAGATTTTTAGTAACTGAGAGATTATTAAGTACAGTAGTACTCATCTAGGTAAAGTTGCTCATGGAAAGTAAAGACGCCACAGTTGACGGTATCTCTATCTACTTAATAAATAGATATGTAAACACTCTCGTAGGTCACTACCTATTGTCTACAGTTGTCTATTTCGAGTTATCATTATTGACAGCTACCTAGTGAGGTAGCTGTCACTAATGACAACTGTCAGATCATGAATGGCGGGAAGCAGTTAAAGTGAAGCGATGCCTGCACAAGATGCTTGATGTGATTATGAGCCAGTGTAGTGATATAATCAGCTTAAATACGTGATGAGCGGATTCTACAGTCCCCATGGGCGAAGGTCAGTTTCTTGTAGAGTCCATCTTAAGCGTTTCATCTTTGTTTTAAGGATTTTGTGGAATTTGTTCGGCTAGACAAGTTAGACAATATGCTTGGAGACACACTTTCTTTGAGGGATCCAATCTAAAATGAGGTGCTTCCGTCAAAGCATCAGAGAGGTGGACGTCTACCCCACAGAGTAAGGAAGCTAGTGGCTTAGGTGCAAATAAAACAAGACAAATTAACCACCAGAAAAGACCAGTGCCTTAAAAAAAAACAAATTGTCTATTCCCAGTTACAAGTGTCAAAACACAATTCCAATTTCGAAATGTACATTTTCTTTGTGACGTTAATTTATTCGTCTGAAAACATTAACAAGATGGTTCCGCGATCCTCAATTGATTAATTATGAAGAGAACGCTTCCTCGTTTTAGGTAAGTATTTACTGAGATAATTAACGTAAGTAATTACTTACCTTGTACTTAAGAATACAATATTAGCTTAGCCGACTTCTCTATTTAAAATATGGTTTGCTAAATTAATTATAACATTATTGGTGGGTATAGAATAGGTTATTAGCATAAAGCCAGCAGTGTCTTCCTGTCTGCTACGAACAAGGAACTTCTTGGCTGCTAATAACATGCTGCGAATCAAAATTAAGTCATTTATTCAAATTATGCTGAGAATCAGCACTTTTCGAACGTCAAAATTACTATTAACACAAACGGGATATTTACCAAAAAAAAGTAAAGTAAGCTCGCGAGCGGACACAGTGAGTTTCGTGTGTCGGGAACAGAATCGAGTTGCGAGTGACATTGGTAGCGGTACTGAGTGTAAAAAACGAACAAGAAAGAGGGTAGACCGTTTTGTCTGCTCATAAACACCCACCCGCAATGACTTCAGTTTATCCGTGATCATGGTGCTTGCAACAGCGCCGAAATATCGGGAACTCAAAACAAATAGTAAACATGGTAAATATCCCGTTTGTGTTAATAATAATATTAGTGACCATTACAGGTTAAAAACTTATATCGTCAAAATTACATAAGACAATCCCCCGCGACGCGCGCGTTCTTTAATACTTCCTAGTGCTTTAGCTGGGAAGAAGAAATGGCGCAACAAACTGACCAGCAGCTCAGCTGTGTGTTCAGTTAGGCTAACTGTCCACGGACTCGTCATTTGACGAATGTATGCAACCTACAAATGACGACAGGCGAATTTTGCATATTTGCTATGTCCACACTGCTTCATGCAATCGTCAATCACGCTACAAAACATCTCAGTTTTCTTTCAACAACAAGTGAAAAAACAAGTTTGCGTCTCGCGAGTCGGTCGAGTAGTGACATGCTGCCGCGCGCACCGCATGACGAACGCATGACGAGAGGCTGACGTGACGTTGCCGCTCCGTGGACACAGTTTTGATTGTTTCTACGCAAGATGCAAGCATTCGTCTTGCAATCGTCAATTGACGAAAGCGTTCGCATGTCATGCGGTTTACGTGGACAATAGGCCTGATTACAGCAATCAATATTTCTTATTGTCATTTCATTGTAGCTGCCGAAAGGCTAAAGTGGTAAAAATAAATTAAAGGAGATGTTTCAAAATGTATGGAGTCCCGGCCAGGTCTTTGTACATCATACAAAAAAATAGGGAAACACAATTAAAACAGTTTTCAATCATCCGATTACTTTAAATTGGCTTTGTTTGGTAGTAAAGCACAAGAATATACACTTGGAATTGCAACACACAACAAAAACCCGACAGTAGACAGTTCACGATCAGTTCAGTTCAGTTGTTCAGTTCAGTCGTGACAGTAGACTGTTCACGATCTATGATCAATGGTCGATCTATGGTTTACTGTCATTGTTTTTTAACCACAGAGTACCTAAATTGGCGAGACGCCATATTGAAAGTCGATGATAAATATCTAATTATTACAAGAAAAATATGCGTTTATGCAAATGTTTCCCAAATTCCACGGATTTTTCTCGATTTTTCGAGGTACTGTACATATACTGGGCCCGTTTTGAAACATCTCCTTTAATAGATTTTTTGTTATAAGTACCGTATACAGTCTATATAATGTGCACATATCGAAAAGAGGGAATCTATGCTTAATTTTATGTACGGAAAAAATACATATTTTTTTTATGGAATTTTTGCAACACACAACAAAAACCCGACAGTAGACAGTTCACGATCAGTTCAGTTCAGTTGTTCAGTTCAGTCGTGACAGTAGACTGTTCACGATCTATGATCAATGGTCGATCTATGGTTTACTGTCATTGTTTTTTAACCACAGAGTACCTAAATTGGCGAGACGCCATATTGAAAGTCGATGATAAATATCAAATTATTACAAGAAAAATATGCGTTTATGCAAATTTTTCCCAAATTCCACGGATTTTTCTCGATTTTTCGAGGTACTGTACATATATTGGGCCCGTTTTGAAACATCTCCTTTAATTGATTTTTTGTTATAAGTACCGTATACAGTCTATATAATGTGCGCATATCGAAAAGAGGGAATCTATGCTTAATTTTATGTACGGAAAAAATACTTTTTTTTTTTTATGGATACAAGTGCAACGTGTCATCACATAAAAACGTTTTTTTTTTAAATATCACGTTGTTCTTGTAAAGAGGCGATATATTCGTTATCCTTCTTTTTTCTAAATAATAAATTGAGTGATTTTTCTCCGAAAATTAAGGTCTTTTTCATCTCCCTTTTTAACCTTTCGGGTTTCGGGGGTGGAATTTTATATGTATACATTAAAAACAGACACTTCAATTTTATTGACCTAATTGTATGTTTATATTGCTGTAGAGACTCACAGCACGATATTTTCTCTAGGTTTAGGTCACAATATCCCCGTATCTAGATATTCTGGACACTAACGAGGATGTCGTGTTTGAAGCTATAAGCATATTCGTGTCCTCATTATAAGCGAGTCCGCTCTATGACGTAACGGATTTCTAGTTAGCAGCGGTAACCTCTGACCCTTGAAAACTGGATTTAGACAATATTAGTTTCACCTGCATGAAATTTCTTGTTTTAACATAAAATATAATAAAAACATAGTATTGTATCTCCCGCCCGGGCTTTTACTTCGTCTTCGCTTAGCGTTCTTTCGGAATTTCTTTCTTTTTGCTGGGCTCTTAAGGATGGTAGCGTGATGTTTAGCCTATAGCCTTCCTCCAGCATCTGCCCGCGACTTCGTCCGCGTAAAATTTCTTGTTCCCGTGACCCACCGCGTCGCATCGGATTGCCTGCCCGCACTTTTACTTTTTCGCTTAGCATTCTTTCTCCTTTTTTTCAAATTGCTCGGCTCCTCAGGGTGATAGCGTGATGTAAAATAGCCCATAGCCTTTTTAAGAATTGGGATATCAAATGCAAAATTAATTTTGAAATCCGACTGGTAGTTCCAGAGATTAGCGCGTTCAATCAAACCAAGAAACAAAAAAAAAATCTTCAGTTTTTCTCTATATTATTAGTATAGATTATGTCACCTGTGTTTTATGGAAGCTCGTTTATGGGCTAATTCATGTTTAAAACATTCGTTTTTTTATGTAACTTGCTGACCACATGGAAAGTGGTTTTCGTCGTGTCTATGATGAACCCATAAATTATGACAAAAAAAATGCGTAGAATTGTTATATGATTTGTTGGTTTGTCCATCTTTCACGCAGCAATGGATAGACGTGATTTTTGGCATAGTTTCTGTACAGGAACGAAGCCATTGGCAAAAGTTAGTTGTTTGTATTAGCTGCGTCCAGAACACAGCCTCATTGACAGCCATTAGAGCAGGTGATATTGCAGAGTACAGAATGGTCGCATTGTGACTCATCGGGTGATATTGCAGAGTACAAAATAGTCGCATTGGGACTCATCGGGTGATATTGCACAGAGTACAAAATAGTCGCATTGGGACTCATCGAGTGATATTGCACAGAGTACAGAATAGTTGCATTAGGACTCATCGGAGTATAACCAAGGAAATTGATTACTGCTACCTTTTTTTTATCCATAACAGGGAAGCTCTTGGTCTTATCTCAACTGATGGTAAGTAATGATAAGGCCGAAGGTGGAAGCGGGCTTCACCCGGAATCCTCAGCCACAGGCAGACTTGGCCTACTACCAACCAAACCTAAAATTTTGATATTCATTGACAATAACATAAAGAAATCAGATAAGTAGGTTTAATCCAATATGTCCATTATGTATGCAATAGACGTGCCTTTTCCCTTTTCACACGTGCAAATTTTGCCCAGATACGCACGATTTTTATTCACGCACTGGATTTTCAACCCTAGGTACTAAACCGAGCATTGCGATTCCAACTGAGCGCATCCTAGCGCGTCAAGAAAACACTCTGTTGGAATTTCAAGTCTCGGCGCTAAGTAGAGCGTTGAATAACGAGTGCGCGAAAAAAATCGCCCGTTCGAACGTAGGCTTAGGCACCATCTCCGCGGACGAGAGAATCGCGGCGATATTCACGCTGGGCCTTCAAATAATCGCCGCGATGATAACGCCGTGTGGAGATTGATTCATAGAGTTTCTATTGAATTTTATGGCACGGCGAGAATATCGCTGCGATTTTCTCGCCCGTGGAGATGGCGCCTTAGATCGCACGATGCTATTCGATTCGCGTTTTGACGTGGATACGTCTTTAAAGCTTCTATATTGGGAAGCAATTCAGAAAACTGATGATAACAAAATTGGAGGATACAATTTGGTGTTGCAGCTACATATCTACATCCAAAATTTAATTACGTCACTCGGTAGCTAAAAAATCAAAGAATTCGTTACATTGAGTGAGGACTGCGACAGATCACGCGCGGCGGAGGGGGAAGCGCCGTCATTTTGAGGTCGTTCTGCTGCGTCACTTAATTTCCGTTTAGTAACAGTTTTGTCTTGGAGAAGCTACGAAGTTCGTTAGAGTTTCAATCGTCAGCTCTCGTCTTAATATATTGATTGCGTATATAAAACATTAGTATGAAATAGTTATAGTGAATAAATAAGGAATGAAAATGGAAATAAATAAGGCAATAGTGCCGATTCCCTTGTTCACAAACTAAACTAAATTTAAGTTCAGCGCATCTTTTTCTTTCTATTTCATTAAGAAAAGGACGGAAGATAAATTTTAGTTTAGTCCTGTCAAATTAATCAGCGCTTGACGTAAATTGACGTAATTTTAGTAGGCAAGTTTTTAATCACGTCTAAACTTGCATGGAGTTGTGACAGGCGCTGATTAATTTGACAGGACTAAACTAAAATTTATCTTCTGTCCTTTTCTTAATGAAATAGAAAGAAACAGATGCAATGAACTTAAATTTAGTTTAGTTTGTGAACAAGGGAATCGGCACCAGTGTCCGCCTATACTCGTCAAAAAGCCAAATCAAAATATAGAGACAGTATACGGTTGGAAAGAGCGTTTCAAGAGCTATCCAGTGATACCCATAAAACATCATAAGACAGAGTGAAGAGGTGCCGGGAACGTAAAAGAATGGAGGCGTCCGAGAGGATTAACAACGGCGCCAGTACATCTGCAGACGTACACGTATTGACGTAAAACAGACACGACACGACACAACCACAACTCTTTTTAGGGTTCCGTAGCCAAATGGCAAAAAACGGAACCCTTATGGATTCGTCATGTCTATCTGTCTGTCCGTTCGTATGTCACAGCCACTTTTTTCCGAAACTATAAGAGCTATACTGTTGAAACTTGGTAAGTAGATGTATTCTGTGAACCGCATTAAGATTTTCACAAAAAAATAGAAAAAAAAAACATTAAATTTTGGGGGTTCCCCATACTTGGAACTGAAACTCAAAAACAATTTTTTCGTCAAACCCATACGTGTGGGGTATGTATCTATGGATAGGTCTTCAAAAATGAGGTTTGAGGTTGAGGTTTCTAATATTATTTTTTTCTAAACTGAATAGTTTGCGCGAGAGACACTTCCAAAGTGGTAAAATGTGTCCCCCCCCCATGTAACTTCTAAAATAAGAGAATGATAAAAAAAAAAAAATATAATGTAGGTACATTACCATGTAAACTTCCACCAAAAATTGGTTTGAACGAGATCTAGTAAGTAGTTTTTTTTTTATTATAGATAATGGTACGGAACCCTTCGTGCACAAGTTCGACTCGCACTTGGCCGGTTTTTTCTAGCCGGTATAGTGATATAATCAATTTTCTCATGAGGAAACAGGTTTTGGCTCCGAATGTGTTATGGATGCAAGCTATGGAATTTTAATAATTATGGATTGTTCTAGAATACACACAAAACAACATCACGCCTGTATTACCTGCATAGTTAAGCAGGCTCTAGAATACAGTATTAATGAATATGGTCTAAATTCAATTAAAGACTAGGTTTTTTCTTTACATGTAATTAAGCAGTTACGTTGGTCGTGTAAATAGCTAGTTCCTTTTAATGTAATACCTAAACCTAGTAAAAAAAATAGAATTTAAAAACCAAAATTTTAATTAAAAAAACCTTAAATTGCATTTAAAAAAAGAACAGATTTAAAACAACAATATTGATGCATAAAGGCTCCTAAAACAGGCGCAACACGCGACGGCGACAGTTTGTAGGAGCTTTTAAATTGGTAACCGTATTAGGAAAGAGTTTGGCATAATGCACCATGATTATGTTTTTAATTTTTATTAAGAATACCTAGGTGCGATTTTTTACTGTAACCAAAACAAAAAGAAAAATAAAAGAAAGAAAATACACGTATTTGCACACATAAAACTAACAGGATTTGAATTAGAAAGAAAAAAAATAAAAAGTATTTATTGGGACTCGTACAGCAAGATCACATTTTAAACCAGGGTTCGAAAAAATCCGATTTTTATAATAAATATAAAAATCCGATTTTTTTTATATATCGGATATGTATCCGATATATATCCAGGCCAAGAAAAAGAAGCGAATTTCATTCTGTAAGGGGATTAAACACTTAAAAAAGTGAAAAGAATTTGTAAAATAATATAAGTGTCAAATTACTACATTTTTTATTTAAAAAAGTAACAAAAGAATTAGTGTTTAATTGAGAAAGAATTTTTTAATGAACACTTAAAAAAACAAGTACCTATTATTATTACAATCTTCATTTGTTTGTGAGATAAATCAAATAATTTTAAAAATAATTTTGAAATCATAAAAAAGTAAATTATTCTGAATTGTAGTTTTTCGCTACGTGTTGCCAGGGTAAACATTAATCTCCAAAATTTTTAGTTCAGAACACAGGAAAAAATCAGTTGACACATATCAAGATAAAAATATATATCCGCTGATATATATATATATATCGGCGAACCCTGTTTTAAACTTGACGGCACGGTTGGCGCAGTGGTTAAGCGATTGACTGCTGCGCTGCGTGTCGCGGGTTCGATTCCCGCACGGAACAAATATTTGTATGACCTACAAGTAATTGTTTCGGGTCTGGCTGTTTGCGTATGTAAGTTTAATGTTTGTGAACGCACCCACAACACAGGAGAAATTACTAAAGTGGGGCAAAGTTTAAAAAAAAAAAAAAAAAAAAAAAAAAACTATTCGGACTCATAGTAACTTTCATAAAAAATAAAATAAAAAACAAAAGTAAAATGAAAACAAAATCCTGTACGGGCAAAAGGCTCCTATATCAGCATGATGCTGCATCATTTAAAAATAAGTGTCGCAGCGCTGGTATTCTGATAGGGCCCGCTAGTCATCATTTTAGCCGAAACACGTCCATTGCTGGACATAAGCCTCCCCCAATACGGGGGAGTTGCCATAATCGCCACGCTTGGCAGGCGGGTTGGCGATCGCAGTATGGTGTTAAAAATGCATAGAGAACGCTGCTGCCCATTCTCTAGTAAGTCCCTTAGTCGCCTTTTACGACATCCTCGGGAGGAAATGGGATGGTGCTATTCTTTACGTCCGGCACCACACGGGCCCGCTAGTAACTACTGCTAATTAATGTGATCTTATTTTCTTAAAACAAAGATCAAACGAACACAAACACACTTTTTTTTACTTTTAATAATTAGCTCCATCTTCTCACGCAACCATTCTTTTAATTCGTTCATCCATTCATTCATTGTTAACAGCTCAATAGATCACATTATGTAATTCGCTTTCCTTATTTGGTAGACATTCTTCTACTATGTTTTAAAAGAAAGCATCAAATGTTACGGTCCAGTTTTTGACCGGAAGATTCAACAGAGGGGATATTTTAGCGTTACATAGACATTTTCTTTGAAAAGTATTAAGGCTCGCGCAGACTGGCGCGATATCGCGGGCGCGGCAGGCAGCGAGAACGTATAAAATATACTTTCTTATGCGTTTAGTAAAAAGCTGTTAATTTAACATTACATACAGACACTTGAATCTTATTATTTGTGTAGATGTGACGATGGAATATGTACACACGGCCACAAATCAAGCTATACATTTCCAGTATAAGCTGACCTCTCATCGTACGGAAATCCTATACAATGCGAGATCAGCTTATACTAGAAATTTATAGCTTGATTTGTGGCCTTGTGTACTTTTAAGTACCGTAAAACGGGGTAAAACGGGATGCATTGGATGCAGGAGTGAATCGGGAAGACTTTTTAAAATGGATTTTAACGTTGAAATAATATAGTTTATTGCCAAAAAGGACACTTAATCGTTAATTATAACACAGTAAACACATTAGAGTCCTTTTTGGCAACAGCCTACATTATTTCAATGTTAAAATCCCTTTTAAAGTTTTGTCCCGATTCACCCCTGTATCCCTATTCACCCCGTTTTACGGTACCTTTTTTTTAAGATTGCTTAGTTATGGAGGCTCTACTGAAAACAGCCACACCGGTCGATCGAAGGTTATACTATGCTTGCCGCGGTCATTCGTGGATGGGTGACCATCCATTACATTAATATCGAAGCCCCTCCGTGCCTAGGAAAGCACGTTAAGCCATTGATCCCGGGCTCCCGGCTGTCATTCGTATATCTTTGACAGTCGTTACGGGTAGATAGGGACAAACCCTCCACCTCCCATGGCCCCACCGACAACAAGTCATATGGGCCGAATCTTAAGGTGACGGCTGCGGACATAGCCCGTCTAGATGGACGCGCTATCACCGCAGTCGCGTCTTGACTCCTATACAAGTTATCTCGTCCTGTCCCCCTTATGCTTTTCTACCCTTTCTGGGGCGGCATGCTAGCGTACCCCTCTTTTGGGTTGACAGCACAATGACGGCTTTGCTGCCCGACCTTGGCAGTCAACTCACTCGAGTCCACTCCTCACCGTATGCCGCTCGTGTGCGAAGTCCCTAAGCCGCCGGACGTTGGCCTCCGTGGCCACGAGGTCGCCGTAATACACCGGTCCCTCCTCCAGGCGAGTAATCCCATCCATCATCTTACACCGCTGCTCCTCATACATAGGGCATCGCCACAGAATGTGGTCCAAGCATTCCTCCTCTTCCCCACAGTAGCACACGCTTTCCTCGCACAGTTACGGGTAGTCAGAAGCCCAAAAGTCTGACAACCAATCTTACCAAAGGGTATGGTATTACCCAGTGACTGGGTTGTGGAGGTCAGATAGGCAGTCGCTCCATGTAAAATATTGGTATTCAGCTGCAGAATGTAGACTTAGCCTACGCCACCGCAAAATACAGGCTTTATGCGGATCATACGAATAATATAATAATATATATGTGTATTTTAGTTTATAATAACTTACCGAATGAATTAAAATTATTACAGGGTAATGTGTTCAAGACAAAACTGACAGAATGGCTTCTAAAGTGTTGTTTTTATAGTATTAAGGAATTTATTGAACATACAAATTGAAAATTTGTGTAACAATAATAGTAACAATAAAAATGTAAAAAAAAAATAGTGAATAAAATGCATGGTAATTTTATATAAGAATAATACTAATATAATAAGAATTTATGTACACTTGATAAAAATTTGCACGCTTGCTTGCAGGCAGAACACAATGACACCTAGGTACCTACCTTTACCAAAACAATGTATTTCTGGCAAATAAACGTTTGATTTGATAAGATATTTAATATATTATATTATAGTTTGTTTTTTTTTTTTTATTTTTTTTTTTTTTTTTTTAAATTGGAATGAATTAATGAATGAAATGCACCGACCCCAGCGTGGTTTGACCAGGATATTTATTTTATGTTTGTTATTGATGAGTGTTCAGAACATCGCTTTTATTTAAATGCTGAGAGGGATATTGATAAAGGACTTGTCCACTATAAGATAAACAAAACAATATTAAAATCGATTGTTATTTGTATTATGTACACCCACACGGTTCATGTCCCTGACTGGCGTGGGTGGCGTATAACCAAGGCGACCATAACCGACTTTTAATGATGTTAAACTGAAGATCACGTCTAACCGAGTAGTGTTAATGATTTGGAAAAAATATATGTTAAATTAGAACATTTTCTTAATAACACTATATGAAAACATTTTACTTAGATTATGTTTATATTACAAAAGTGAAATTAATTTGTAAAGTTATGTCTAACGCGGATAAAAAACAGAATCACGCAAAATCTATCAAGCGTATTTTTCTGAAACCTTCACCTTTTTAAAGATAATTTTACTATTGATCTTTAAGTATACGTGTTTTATTAAAATACCTTTTGTTTTATGTATACTAAATTAATAATGCGTCTTATTCGGGACAGCGCTCCTGGATGGGCGAGTCCTATTACTGGCTGGAAGTACGACGCGTTGCGTGAGCTCAGTACAGAACACGCAAGCTAACCACTCAAGGTCACTGGCATATATCTGCGTCTTAACGTGCTTTTAGAGGCACGGAGGGGTCTCAATATGATATCTATAGTTCAGTAACATCATGTTTAAATCTATTATTTTTGTATAAGATTTGCACAACCGACAACAATGGCCGGTCAATCTGTTAGGTGTGGAAAACCAAATTATTCTATCACGCACGTCCAATTATCGTAAATTAGGAGGCCCATGTCGATCAAAGGACATTTCTACGCTCCAATATAAAAATAGTCATCTATTTTCGGAAGAAAACGTCAATAAACAATGGTAAGTAGAAAGGACCTTAAAATAATATAGTACTTACTAATTCCACGGTTGAAAATAATGATGATTCATCGCCGTTTTTATTCGTTCATAGATTCCAATTTCAAAAGCAGGCGTGTTCGGTTTCACGACTTCACGTTCAAAGTTAAAATAGTTGAATAAACTGCATAGGATAAGTTCGCGGACTGGTTGATGCATATAAAACCAGTTTGGTATGACCTACCTAGAGTCTGATACTGGCTTTACAAAAGATCTTTGTGTTATTGAACTTTGCGATTGTGATACGCGGCGTGAGGAGTATAATACATTATTTATTCAAGAGTTTGATGGGTAAAGTTGAATTAAACAGTTTGAATTTAGTATCATAGATGTTTTCGTATGCATCAGGAATTCAGGACAGAACGACCAATTCGAACCGAGCAACTAGCATCTGACATTTCATAAGTGCCCATGTAGGTTTATGTGAAATAAAATATTTTGATTTTGAGATGATAAACTTGAATAATATTTATTTTATGTTTATCAGTTTAACTCAGAGAAACGTGCATGACGTTCGCCACTATTGTTCACTGTGGTTTTAACGAAACAAAAACCTAATTACTTTTCATTTAAAAGTAATTCCAAATTCGCTTGAAAAACGAATGCAGCTATGCTGTTTTTTTTTTTTAATTACCTAATGTTTACTTATGACATGTAGTCACTATGGGTGAAATGTATTTGTGTGTACTTACATAAACAATACCTGAAAATAAAATGATTTTGTTTTGTTTTTTTTTAATGTTCGAATGCAATCATATTATTTCCCTAACAGTCTGTACGACATAAGGCTCCTACACACTGGAGCGATATCGCGTCAGTCTGCGCGAGCCTATACAGTCGCCTTTTGCATGTAATTCTTACAAGTTACAGCCTACTTACGAGAGCTGAAGAATTCATAATTTACAAAATTGCAGCAGTCACATAACTGTAGTAGGTAATTAACCAACTAAACAATTTCCAGTATTTACTTTTCAGTTTAACCGAGCAGCGTGACCGCCGATGACGTTCGTTTCAGCAAATCAACAAGATTTTTTGTCAACAAAGTTAACAAAGATGACAATGGTGCGGATTCTCTTATCACAAAATTCTCTAAACTAGACTAAAAATCACCAAAATGTAGTTTATTCCTGTCAAACGACGATTTCCTATTCTGAAATTGACTAAAGTGACTCAACATAATTATATTTTAGTTTAACACCACTAAGATGGTACTGAGTTTTTAATTTAGTGAAAATGGCAATTTTGCTATTCTGAATTTAACGTTTTTAAACTAAAATTTAGATTTTCTAACTAAATCTGACTATTTTTAATCGCGATTATTAAGATGTTGAATAAAATTAGTTGTCATGAACTAAAATTCACACCAACATCGACTTCTGGTGCAAAAACAGTACTGATATTTTTTTTTCTTATCTATTGCTTATATCTCAAAAATGGTGCGTCTTATCGCAAAAATAATGAAAATTTCGACCCCCTTTTAGAAGCGCGTAAACCCCTAAAACTTAACATTTTTGTAATACTTTTTGTTTCCATAAAAAAGTGAAAAATTCCATAAAAAAACATGTCGAGGCCCCAATGCGCGCCTACGGCTCAAAAACAAATCATGGGATAGGGCAAACAAGTACAACGTTGCGAAGCCAAAAGAAAAAAAAGTACCACGTGGAATCACGATTGTCAAAATCGATTTAGTTGTGTCAAACTTATTTCTACGAGAATTTTGTTTGCAGAATAGCTTTAAGATTCTCATAGCCAAAAGTAAGGAATTTTAGTGATCGTTTTAGACGTTAGTTATCGTATTTTTGTTAATATTAATATATATGTTAATATAATATAATGTTAACGTTATATTACTAGTAATGTTATCAAGCAACGTTCAATTTTTGTAACGTTAGTAGGTATAACATTGAAATTTAACGTTACGTAACGGTTATTATTTTGGGGTTTATTTATACACGCTGTTTAAGGTTAAGTAACGATTAGCGACTGTTTAACCATACATTTTTGACGTTTGAACGTCACTTAACTTTAAGCAACGTTTATGAATAAACCCCTTAGTTATTTGGTAACGTTAACAAACCCTGAATTGGACTGAGAAACAGCACTTTTCGAACGTCAAAATGACATAAGACAGTCCCCCAAAACGCTTGCCCTTCACTACTTCCTAGTGCTTTAGCTGGGAAGAAGAAGTGGCAAAAAAAATCCCCAGAAACACAGCCGTCTGTTGTAGTATCTAGTTACCGCATATAAAGCTATGGTTAGCTATGTAAAGGTTTGGTATAACATAATTTGCATATCTATGAACTAGCTACCGGGATTGCAATCAGATTCGCATTATGTAGGTTCGGTACACGACTTCATTAAATTATGCGAAATGATGCTCCATGTCAATGAGGGCTCGTGGGTAAATAATAACAGCCGTACGGCTCGATCGAAGGTAAGCTACGGTTGCCGAGGTCGGATCGCGGATGGGTGACCATCCATTCCATCCATCCCATCCATCCAGGGATGCAAGAAGTGCCAAAAAGTATCGACATTTAAAAAAATAAAACTAGGTATATCGATTTCGATACTTATATCGAAAAAAATATCGATATACCGGTGAATTTTTCTAAAAAATATTTGTACTTTGTTTTTTTTATTTTTTTATTCCACAACAGTGTAGCTCTTGGCTTTCACAGTTAAACCCATTTGCAATGCATTAAAATTATTTATTTTCTGAGCAAGCAGACACAATTTTTTTTTTAACTTTTTTTCTGCTTTAAACTCCAGCGGTTTTAGTCAGTGGCGACAACGATGTTGCTTTTGGAAATATATCGTATTTGATACATTTTCGATACTTGATATCGATTTAATCATTTATTTATTTACACTTCAAGACACAAACATCTGTGTAGCCCTGACTCTAGTACTAGAGGATTTCCTGTATCACAATATGTGAAGCGCGATAGACAAAATTGAGATACGTTCGAATCGTTCGAGTCGATGTATCGATATGTCGAAATAATAAATATCGCCCAAATCCATACTAATACTATAAATGTGAAAGTAACTGTCTGTCTGTCTGTATGTTACGTTTTCACGCCTAAACCACTGAACCGATCGTCATGAAATTTGGCAGAGATATAGCCAGGGATATGGAGAAGGACATAGGCTACTTTTTTACGCGATAACCGACATCCACGCGGGCTGAGCCGCGGGGAAAAGCTAGTAATATCGATATATCGATACATTGAGGAGCTCGTGGCTAAGTAATAACAGCCGCACGGGTCGATCCGTCAGGTTAAGCTACGCTTGCCGGGGTTGGTCCGTGGATGGGTGACCCATCTTTACATACCGAGACTCCTCCGTGCCTCGGAAAGCACGTTAAGCCGTTGGTCCCGGCTGTCATTCGTGGATCTTTGACAGTCGTTACGGGTCGTCAGAAGTCCAAAAAAGTCTGACAGCCAGTCTTACCAAGGGGTATCGTGTTACCCAGTTACTGGGTTGTGGAGGTCAGATAGGCAGTCGCTCCATGTAAAATACTGGTATTCAGCTACATCCGGTTAGACTGGAAGCCGACCCCAACATAGTTGGGAAAAGGCTAAGTAGATTGATTGATTTTAGTTAATCGGTCAGTCTGACAAACCCATCTGCTATGCGCGGTTAATAAAGATATCATCTTTAATCAACGTTATAAACATACCAAGATTACAAATAAACAATCTTTTGTTGAATATTATGAGTTAAGTTGACATCAGTGATCAAAGTCAGACATCTTTGTTTAATGCTTTTATACAGATTATGTTTTATGGCAAAGGAATTCCGTGCGTAATGCCACCTAGGCCTATTATGCCTACATTTAATTAATTTTACATAAACTTAAGATACCTAGGTTGGTATTTCTTGCGTTTTTAGGGTTCCGTACCCGCTGTACGTCCGTCCGTCCGTCTGTCAAAGGACTGTATCTTTTGAACCGTTATAGGTAGACACTTAAATTTTCACAGTGTGTACTACAATAATATGGCCGCTATAACAAAAAAAAAAAAAAAAAAAATTAGTTGTATACAAAATCGTGTTTTTTTTTTACTAAAGAATATGTGTTACATATTGTACGGTGGTACAGAACCCTTCGTGTGCGAGTCCGACGCACACTTGGCCGGTTTTTATAAGTTTCAAGTGTGTAGTCACGCAATACAAATGTACCGTGACCGAACGCAGGCATCGTAATTTGAATAAATTGCACGCGAATTGCATTATTTTGCGTGCAACGAGCAATTATATTGTCATAGCAACATAAGTGTGCACAACGTGTGGTTAATAATTAAAAATTGTTTTTAATTTCTTTCTCTTTAACTTCCTTATGTCTGTTCACTGCCGTATGACTGTTACCACAAACTGTCAAATTATCTCGTTCAATTTTAATCATAAACATTCTAAAGTTTAAAATCGCTATGAGAACTTTTAACTCTTTGTGAAGCTTGATGTGCTGGCAAATGAACCAAAAAAAAAATGGGATGTTACCATCTGACGGCCAACACTATCACCGCGCGCGCTCATTGGTCAAATCAAATAGCGCGCGCTTCTTCGGCTTCCTGTTACACACTTCCGCCCCTTTTCACGAAATCACTCCCACAGAAAGCGAGAGGAAAGATGTTACACATCAAACCAGATCTATATTAATAAAAATGTATTGCCGCATGTATGAAAGATCATCACTGGAGAACGGCTCGACCGATTTCGATCAGGACTAGGTTTGTATGCAAGAAAAATTTTGGTTAACTCTCTGGACTAGTCGGAGGATGGTATTTTGGTATAAGAGGAAAAGAAATATATGGAGGAGGAATATAAGAAGAAAGGGGTATATCTTAATCATAAGAGGAATTCTGAAAGCAGCACCGGTGACTTAAAAAGTTGTGTGGAAATAGGTTTTCATCAGTGAACGTAAATGTTGGAATGGTATGTTAAATTGAATACTATATACATATAAATCTTTGCATGCCGAATGGTGAAATATGGCTGGACTCACACATACGGAATTCCTCTCTGAATTCAGACTCGGAATTCATAATTTGAATTCCGGCAAGCTGCCTCACACATATCTTCAAAAATCTGATAAATCAGTAGTCTCGTGTTTCTCGGCTCAGCCAAACGTCTTGGTTAAGGAAGAGGAATTATTACTCATCGCACTACTTTTAGCTTTAAATAAAAATAAAAAAAATGGAAATAAAATTGTACATAATTATTTTCAACCACGCAATGTCTTTTTTGTCTATTCTATTATATGGTATCCACCTTGGGCGTTGTGAACTGTGATGCGCCCGCGCTTTTATTACCTACTTCGTTTTCGTCTAGCGTTTTGACAATTTTTTTTTTCTCTCCTCCTAAGTGTCGTATCATGATGATAATGCCTTGCCAAAGAATTGGGCTATCAAATACTTACAAAAATATTTTTCAAATCCAACAAGTTGTTCCAGAACTTCCAGAGATTAGCGCGTTCAAGCAAAAAAACAAATATAACACAACAAATAGTCCATGAGTAAGATACGTTCTAAGTTACGGTATAACTAAGCTAAAATCATTTTTTTTTTCTAATTAGGTACATAACAGCTTACGAAATGAAAACAGTGATAGGTCATAAATGTACAAATGCATGAACTGACTGATTCAAATCTGTGTGGTTCTTTCCTCAAAAGACCATTTCACACACTAATCTGCATGGTCCTGAGTCCTCACATGATCTGACCAAGATTGTCTGGACTTTAATAGAGACTGACCCCTGAGTTTTTTTCGCCATTTCTTCTCAAGGGTAGTCAGATAGGAAATTAATGTCGACTCCACCTAGCTTATTTTTTTACTATGACGTGTAAAAGTGATTCCGATATCCTATTTACAGGATAAACAACTTCACTTCCTTTCACTTATTTTAATAATAATATTAAAACTAACAAACAAACCAAGTATCAAAAACCTAAACTGTGACAATAATTTAAAAAGTATATTGGTTGAATGTCGTAAACTTTGTCCAAAATAAAACAAAACTTCGAATAGACAATACCTACTTCGTTTCGTTTACGTATAATTGACGTCTTCATGACTACAAAGCTTTAAATATCCGTGCAATCGCTTTAGAAAATAAACAAACCGAATTAATTACAGACAATAGGATTTAATAAACGCCCCAAGCTAGTTATTTAATTAGAAATAAACAGTAAACAACGGTAAGTAACTGATACAATTGATCCAATTTGCACGATGTTAGTTACAGACATAAGGAGGGGTTTATGGTTTGGGTTTGACATAACCTCTAAAAAGTTCGCGATACTTTTTGAATAACATTAATCCTTTATAATTACTCACTTGGTCAGCCTTTGGATGCTCGTGTGTACAATGAACATGTTTATGTTCAGTGATTGTTTCGCAAAAAACACAGTTTAAACACTGAAACACCACAAAACACAACACTATGCCTATGTTTAGGTACATTTTCGCTAATAAAATAGATATTTCACTCAGTAAAAATAATAAAAAACTGTTTGTTTACATTTTAAAATTAAGAGGACATAATTACACAAGCTCACTCGTAGAAATTCGCGAGGAAACTAAATATAAATGAATGAATAGTCGCGCGTCGAGTGAAGTCAGTTACATTACAACAGCTGATGCCTATCGGACGGCCATACTACTTCCTTTTCTCTGTCCCGTTCTCTCTCGAAACCTATGAATAATATAGATAAAGATGGATATACGCGTGAAATTGTCAATTGATTTACTAGAAGTCTTTCAATTCAAGTCTTTTCGGTGAATAAAATGCTTTGGGTTTAGATGTTTGGTAATAAAACGTGTCTTGTTATTAACCAGAAACACTAAGATCCCATAGACTATATCGCCTTTTGCGTATAAAGGCTCCATGTTGATTTAATTCACACTTTCCGATGAAAAACATTGGCAGAACTCCGCAAACTTTGGATTTAGAACATGGATAGATAGGTATATTGATTGTTTTGCGGCACGAACGTGGCTTACGACTCTTTTATACGATGGACCACGCTCGCGTTTTTAAATCTAATAAGAATTTTACTGCCTAAGTAAACTTTAACCTTGTTTACGAAATAGAGGTTAAAAGACAAATGACAACACAAATTAACGATATGGAGCTGTCACAATGCAGGGCAAAGACCTCGTATCAGGAAGGAACAAGCATGGATCACCTCGCTTGCTTACTGCGTGTTGGCGATTTTAAACCTCAGAAGAAGTGGTGTGATGAGTCATCCTTTTTCGTGCATGCAGCGCATTCATCGATTTATTAGACGTTCTCACGTCAAAAAAATAAACTGGCTTGTGGAGGCCCGATACGCAGTCGCTCCATGTAAAATGCTAGTATTCAGCAGTATCCAGTTAGACTAGAAACCAACTCCAAAATAGTCAAAAGGCTTCATTGGAAAAGATTGAACAGTCATTTGAAGTAGACGATCTTAGTAATACACCTATATCGGTAGTTTACGGCAGTACTGATGTTGGAACACCTACGCTGGAACTTAAAGTTCCAGTATTTGAACGTCAAATTAAGGAACACTTACCGGCAGAGGTTACAGAAAGTACTGATAAAGCGGATAAACCCCAAGTGGATGATGTTAATAAATGAAAGGCGACTAACAAAAGGTAATTAAAGGCAGATGTGAGTGGAAACACTAGGAGGGGACGCCCTAGACGGACATTAGTGACCTTTTTGGTGATATTCTTCAGAAAGGTCAGGTGCGTAGTAATCACAACCGGCGTGCGTGTATGACCGGATGTATTAACGTAAACGAAGCAAAAGGAGAATCCCCCATGCCCCCATAGTCCCCGTAAGGTCAGAATCTGGCGCCCCACGTTGGGCGCCAGATCCGAGGTCGGCGACTTGGAAGCCTAACTCGAGGTTTCCCTCCAAGAAACCCCTGGACCTCTCACTCTTAAGGACGGACCTCCAACGTAACCTGAGCCTATTAACTCATCTTAATTGTTTTTATTAATTAAATTGTTTACTCTTTGAGAACTTGTTTATTTTCTTCTTAAGCTAGGACTCCTCCAGTTATGATGATAGGTTAAAGGTGGTAGTTCTATCTCTGACCTCACATTTTTCCCCTCCCGGAAAAATGTAACTTTACAACCCCCATGGGAAGAAGATGTATGTGTGAATTTAATTTTAGAATTATCGTTTGGTAACGAACGGACGACCGTACTTTTAAAACAATTCTCGACCAATACCAAACGATGATGAAATATCATTCTCAACACATGTAAAACAAGCTGATTACATATTTAGCGCGCGTGTGACATATTGACCATCTTACGTAATGATACGTGTCAGTGCTGTCAATGAGTTGAGCGAAAGTTATTTGTCGTACCGTGTACGTATGTACCTACATAAAAACTTACGAATAAAAGTAGTATGCGGAAGTGCTCTATCGTCAATAATTTGGTTCTTGTAACGACGATAAACGTTGTTACAGCTGGTGTTTCAGGTTCTTGGAGTACCTCTTCGATGAGGTCTTGGACTACTGCATGGTCGTCGCTCGTTTTAGGAGTTAACCGTGGATGTTCCGTAGTAATCTCACTTTCAGTAGACCTAATTTCTGTAACCCTTTTGAGACATGTGTTAGATACTTCAATAACTTTTGAGTCAGCCTCGGCAATGTGTTTCAATTTCCTTTGGTTCCGTAATGTTCACATCAGTAATAATATCTGTAACTTCACTCAATCATCTCAGCCTATCGCAGTCCACTGCTGAACATAGGCCTCTCCCATGCTGCGCCACAATACCCTGTCCTCCGCCATCCGCGTCCAGTCTATCCCAGCCACCTTTTTGAGGTCGTCGGTCCATCTAGCTGGAGGGCGTCCCACACTACGCTTGCCGATACGCGGTCTCCACTCCAGGACTCGTCTGCTCCACCGGCCACCGGTCCTTCGACAAATATGGCCAGCCCACTGCCACTTCAGCTTGCTTACTCTGCAAGCTATGTCGGTAACTCCGGTTCTCTTCCGGATAATTTCATTCCTGATTTTATCCTTCAAAGAAACTCCGAGCATAGCGTAACGTCACTGTGATCTATAATTTCAAATGTATCGTCTTCAATTGAACCTTCATCTTGAGTAGACTGAAGTTATATTTTAGTTTCATTCATCCTTAAATGACCAAACCATCTAAACATATTCTTTACAATTGTTGTTACTAAACAAAATATTAAAAAAATCATGCTTTTCGGAATACCGAGATTCCTTGGTTGGGATGGCGTCTATGTAGAACTCTAAGAACAAATAATTTTTGTAAAAGAACTCTTCCAGGGAATTACTGGTACCATGACTATACTACCGCCAACCAGGAAGGTACTACTACTTCCCATGCATTTCCAGCGTTGCTGTGTTCCGGTTTGATGCCAGTGTAATTACATGCACGAGACATTAATTTCATCTCTATGATGGCTTGCAAACCTGCAAAGCCTGGAACTACTTACCAGTCGGATTTGAAAAAATCTTTTTGCATTTCACAGTTTGAGGAAGGCATAGGCTATTTAACATAACGCTCAGACCCTTAGGTGCCGACCAAAAAGAAAGAAAAAAAAAGTTAGAAAGAACGCTTAGCGAAAACGAAGTAACAATGCGGGCAGGGAATGTCAGCGACGAGGTGGGTCGGGGGAACAAGACATTTCACGCGGACGAATACGCTCGCAGAAGTTTGTTGTAGATATTTCGGCTAGACCACTAAGGTTTTCTAGAAGAACGATGGTCGCTTCTGTCGACTGCAGTGACGGCTTTCACGTTAATGATGGCAGCGGGGTCTGGCTTTACGGTGTCAAAAAAACGGATTATTCCACAAATCCCCCCTGAAATTCCCCCTTAGGAGGAAAAGTGGATTCTATAAAAAACAGTCTAGAATTCACCCCTGATAATCCCGCTTAGGGGGGAAAACTAGAATTAAAAAAAAAAAACATTCCAAGATCCCCCTGAAACTGATTTTTTTACATTAGGGTTCAGTTTTCCCCACTGAGGGGGATTCTCTCAGGGAGATTAGTGGAATAAGCCAAAAAAAAAAACCTACAAACCCTACAACCTACAAACTTCTTCTTCGCTTCGGTTTTCACAGAGTGGTCGTGGTCACGCTGAAGTCTGTCCAATCGCAGGTGTAGTCGTAGCTCGCCTGATGATCTCTCGATCAGGTTCTAAAGCACCAACTTATTTACATAAATAACGTTTCAGTGACGTCAGGCCCATCTTTTCCAATAGGCACTCTGGGCAAGTGCCCAGGGCCTCAAGTCTGCTATTACAATAGTGTCAGAATGGTCTCTTCATTGTGAGTTTTTGACAGATTTGCCATACAAACACTGTCAAATACTCACAATGGCGAGACCATTCTGACACTATTGTAATAGCAGACTTGAGGCCCAGGGCCCCGCGATCGAAGCCCCCCCCCCCCCCCCCGACCCTAGTTCGGGTTATTCCACTAATCCCCCCTGAGAGAATCCCCTCAGTGAGGAAAAGTGAACCCTAATGTTAAAAAAATCACTTTCAGGGATCTTATGTTTTTTTTTTCATTTCTAGTTTTCCCCCTAAGCGGGATTATCAGGGGTGAATTCTAGACTATTTATAGATTCCACTTTTCCTCCTAAAGGGGTATTTCAGGGGGGATTTGTGGAATAAGCCCCTAGTTCCTGCCAGACCACCAAGCATTAAATGATTATTAACGATGTATAAATTGGTATCTACAATAAATATAAATATCGCTGATGTCCATAGAATGTCATACACTCAAAAACATCGAGTTTGAAGAAGTAATTGATGATGTTTTTTTTTAAACCCTAACCTGTGAATGTTAAAAGTTATTTTTCCGGATTATAATAAACATAATATAGTTATTATTCATTTTGTGTAAATAAAAATAACAGTTGAATGAATCTACTTAGAATTTTGCTTATTTAAATTACTCCTTTTGCCTGTTTTAACAAAACAGTCCGCTAATTGTGGACCATAGACAGTCTCTGTCTACATTGTGAACCGTAGAGTATTGTCTGTCTACGTCGTGGACGCTATGTAGGTAGCGGCCATGCAGTCTTTATGAAAGTTATGAAACCTAGTATTACCACCAGGGCGGCTAGTTCCAGTAGGCGATGACGTCATTGAAATGGTTAATAAAAACAACAAAATAAATAAGAAATGAACACATTTATTAACACAAAAACACCATACACCAGTATTTACAAATAATCACACATTTCTGTAATATTACATTGTATTAAAAAAAAAAAACAAATGCTTTTCAACTTTTTTTAATTAATTGATTTTTGTGGGGTCATCGACAAACGTTATCGTAATCGGTTTCAAAAATCAGTTTTTTTTTTTTTTTGTGTACCTAACTTCACAAACGCAAAGGGGATATTTAAACACAATAACTCATAAGAAAACCGTCGCCAGCTGTCGCTGAAAACCAGCACTGGGGCTCTGTCTCGCATAGGGTCGCAGCATTATGCTGAGCGTTGGCCGATAAGCGTGGATGTGACTGATTTTTGTGGTGATTTTCCCCCCAACTTATTCTTTTTTGTGTTTGTGTTCCTTCTTTCCATCATGTTTACCGCAAAAAAAATCTATCTTAAAAACAAAACAGTTCTTTTCAACTCATACTTGTGGCGCTTAACTTCAAACTCGGGTAAATCCAATTTTGAGAATTTAAAGGCCAAATACAGACTTTTAAAACAATTTTATCAGTTGTATAAAAATCCGCATAGTTCTTGAGAAAAAAACCGTTAAAGTCATAAATTTTTATCTAATTCCGATAGATCCATGAGACAGTTTTATTCAAATGCAGATAAGTCCATGAGAGCCAATCAGCTAACCGCGTTTGTTCAACATGGCGGTCAGTCGTCGTCAACTCTGCGACATTAACACCGTGCGCTCCTGTTTTTTATTGTTTCTTTTTAATCATAGACATTTCCCATGGATAATGCCATTAAAATAGTTACACCGAGCAATGCCCGCAAGCGGCCTAATATAAAAATCCACACTGAGTTTTTTCAAAGATAGATAAATTGCATTCCATTAGATCAAATGAAGGTAAATCCAATCTTAATTTTACATTTTTGAAAGAATGTATGGTTATAATACTAAATTTGCTTTACAGGATCGTTACCTTCAGTATTGTTGACATAATAAATAAAAAACCGCCTTTTAATTCATGGAATTAAGACTGTTATCACTTTTTCTTTAATATCTCCCAAGAGGGTAAAGTGGATTTACCCGAGTTTGAAGTTAAGCGACACACTTGTAGTAACAACAGCGTTGACCCCATAAAACCAAAACTTTTTATTTTATTGTGTATACAGTTAAGTTTTTAACCAGTGAGCAATTTTTTTTTGGTGGTTCATTATCAGTAATAGAACGCATTTCCAGTATTTGTTCAATACCTTTTTTTTTGGACCTACTTGAATTTAGCAAAATATGGATACAAACTATTCGTTAATAATATCAATGGGCGAGCGCACAGCTGATAGGTACCTACAATTGCGTTCCGCTGCGCTGACCGCGCCGCTGCCGGCGCGTTGCGGGAGAGTAGCCATTATACCAGTTTCAAAATAAACATCTTTCGTTAACGATAACTTAATTTTTTTGTACTAGGACATATCAAAATATATATGTTCGTCGAATCGTTGAGTTCCTTATGTTCTGAGTTGAGCTGCACGATTACTGACAAATGCGTGCACTGAATGGATAGGTCCACTCAATCTGTGTGGTTCTTTCTTCAAAAGACCATTTCAGACACCAATCTACATGTGGTCTTCACATGATTTGACCAAGATTATGTCTGGACTTTAGAAGAGACTGTGATCTCTGAGTTTGTTTCCGTCTTTCTTCTCAGAGTAGTCAGATACGAAACGCCGACCTCATCTAGTTTTAAAATATGATTGACGTGTAAAAGTGTTTGTAAAAACCTACTTAAGAAATAAAATCATTTATCATTTATCAAAATAAGAAATAGGTGTATAAAAACACGTTTAAGTTTAATTTGTAAAAATTTGCGGACTGATTAAAAACTTTTCCAGTATATCCACACGCAAACTGACACAAACAGATCGGAAAAAAAGTTTGATCTGTCCTCCTGTTAGCAACGAGGGGACAGCTTTTTTTCCGATTTGTCCCTCACGGAAATAATTACAGACCGGAATAATTCCACCCATCGGGTCTACGGAGTTAAGCTAGCCAATTTAAAATAACCCTGTATGCTTCTGTGCATTTCAATGATAAGTGCATTATAACGGCATATGGTTATATTAAAAAAAGAGAGAGATTTAAAACCTTATACCTAATGAGGTTTTATTGGTTTTTAAGGAAGTGAAGTGAAGCAAGCTACCTTATAATTAATTGTCGTGATGTCATTTGGAATTAGAGGCTCGTGGCCAATGATATAACTGATGTATATTATAAAACAGTTCAAAAGAGTAACGGTGGAGTTTCTTGTAAATTCATTTAATTTAAATTATATAAATTATTCGCAATATTACAAGTATTGCCTAAAACCAATTAAATAATAATTTATAGGAATCTTCATTTAAAATACCCCAAGCAATTTTCCTGATAAAAATACTCTAAACTATGCGCCATTTTAAAATTTATAAAATAAGGGATTTGGAACCTAATTTCCATTGCAAACAGTTGAGAATTGATTGTAGACTTTTGTGCTAGCTGCAGTATTTTTTGTTAGAGTTATAATGGCAATTGGTTTAAATAGGTTTTTATTTTCCTTTTATATTATGTGAATGTGATGTTGTAGGCTTCATAAAGTGCAGATTTGTAGTCAATTTTATATTTTGTTAATACGTTCAACGCCACGGAATGAAATGATAAATTTCTATTCAGGCCATGTCGGACAATGTTGGGCGACACCAGCATGTTCCGTTCGGGCCCTGGGAGACAATGGTATCCGACAATCAGAGCTATGTTTAAACGTCTTTTGTGAGCTGTCGATAAACAATAAAAAAGATACAAGGCAATATTAATTGTACGCAGATTGACCCGCGCGGCTTCAACGGAAGAAAGTTCAAATAATCATACGCAGCAGGCCACGGGGGACAATGTTGGGCGACATGAGTTATCTTCACATATACAGAACTTTTGTTGTGACGTGATTTGGGTTCTATAGTAAATGAAATTAAATGTTCCTTCAGTAGTACACAGTGAATTTATTGTAAAAGGAACTATAACTAGACAGTACACGGTTTATGAGAATAAGTAACTAATATTATGGTGATTAGGACTTAACACGATTGACATGAGGTTTGCGAGAGCGACGGTTAGTGACACGACTGTGTATCGTGAGTCGCTTGCGAGAACTATATGAGACGTGTGACGTCGCTTGCACTTGAGCTTGCAAGGGAGCGTGCATATGTGTGGGTTACATACCACTACACATATATAAAGATTTCCGTGGTTATGCCAATGTATTGAAGTTAAAAATACATATTTAATAATATTATTAATAAAACAACAAACAGTAGATTTTTTGTCAATTTCAAATCTTTTTTGTGGTTCAGGGAAAGTTAAGTGTCGCCCAGCATTGTCCGACATGGCGTTGTACGTGTTAAGTACCTGGTACTTGTTGAAAGGCCTACACTGTCCTCCCTATTATCAGTTATTTGAAAATATTGTAAAAGCAAATTATTTTTAAAAGAGTAACCGTGGAGTTTCTTGCTGACTCTTCTCCATAGGAAACGACCAATTGGAACCGTGCACCTAGCTTCTGACGTTTCATAAGTGCCCATGTAGGTTTATGTGGAATAAAATAGTTTGATTAGGAATCATAAAGAAATTCTCAGTAGGAGCCCGGAGTCTGCATTTGTGTAATAATTGCCCGGTTATGGGCAACAGGCTCGCCCCCTATTACATGGAACTTCGTGACCTCTACCCCTTCAAATGTTGTTTCTTAACGATATCACTTGTATCTCTCGACAAGTCATGATCCCCACAGAGGTATTTGAAGAATTCCTTCGATTTCAAACATCTCGGACTCACGCAGTGTGGACATCTGGAAAAATAAAGAAATATTGTTACAATATGGATGTGTCCTGGGTAAAAAAAAAGGAAAATTTGTTTAGTCCGTCAATCAGATAATAAAAAAAATATTAGACACGTATTTTTTGCTTTCACATATTAATACAAAATGACTAAGATAAAACACATTAAACTTGGGGAGTGGGGGCTCGTTACGTCACAGCTACGTATAAAATCTACTGAGAAGTGACGTCATGCCACATTTGAACTCAATATATCGCCGTAATGTTTTGATTACGTAAAAAAAGAAAAAATACGTGTCCAATATTTTTTAATAATCTACATGACGGACAAAAACATATTTTTTGTCATCATCCCTATTTTATTACAAACTAGCTGCCGCCTGCGGCTTCGCCCGCGTGGCGACCTACTACTCCTACGACTTAGTAAGGCTCAAATTTCGTATAAAATAAAATAAACTAAAAAAAATGATTTCAGCGCCATCTTGTGGGAAAATGGCCTGGAACAGACCGTATCTTTCACCTTAATGGCAAAAAATCATCAAGTAAAGTTTATATAACGCCTTGAACTCGTCTTGACGAGTTTTATATAATGCAAAAAAACTCATTGTGTTTAATTTTTCTTTAACATAATTATAATGAAGATGATATAGGGCAATCAATAAAACTAAAACGAATTAATTGCTTATTTCTAAGTTTTGACTATGTTACTTAATGAGTTCTTGCAGTAACCATGTATAATGGCACTATCAGCAAAAACATAAACTCACACATAAACACACACAGGCATACCCTAACACACCCTCTCACCCTCACACACTATAACAGTCACACACGCATACACATACTCAAATTTTTTTTTTTTTTTACTCACAACGGGGAAGCTCTTGGCCTTCATCTCACCTGATGGTAAGTGATGATAAGGCCGAAGATGGAAGCAAGACACTACACAGAGCTGCTAATAAAATTACTTTGTATGTCATTATCACTATTTTTTCTTTTATATAAATATCTCAATATTGTAAACGCTCAATTAAGGGAAGGAGGGAGACAACCCCAACACAAGTATTATTAATTACTTACTGGGGCTGTTTCATTGACATGTGTAAATAACCGTTTGAGACACAATAAACATTTTTTATTTTTTTTTATTTACTTTGTTCCGACATCAACCGTCGGGCCACCAGACACGACACCCGTCTGGTCGGTCTCCCTTTACTATAGAGTATGAGTGAACATTACACGCTGTTCCTCATACCTCTATATGTACTATCGAAGAAAATTATAACTACGCAATTTGAAAACAAACCCAGTGAACACGATGACCACATCTGTTAACGTCCCGTTTTGCGTCGACCAATGAAACAGTAATATTTTAGTCATTTTAGTTTTTTGATGTCCGTGTTTTTTGTAGGCTCAGTTACAATGATTAGTTGATCACAGATGTCTGACCTTTTTTCGACCATTAGGAATAGAACAAAAGAAACAAGATGAGAAAGTTTTTAATTTTAATGTTTTTATTTTATTTCAACTAATTTCTCGGGTGCTTTCAGCTAATTTAAAACAAACCAATATGACCGGTGCTTATCAAAGTTTTATGGAAATATTCCGCCTCTCACCCAACCCAAATACTGCTAATTGTGAGAAATATACTCAACTGATATACTAATTTTATACTCTTCGGATAGCATAGAAAACTCATTCATCAAAAAAAAAAACCTTGTCCCAAGCGTGCTCGAACTACGACCGAAGGAAGGTTCCCGTTGATATTTTATTACCAATGAAAAAAACGCACATTTTTTTTCATTTACAAAAATTTCTATAATGTCCGAGCGCTGCAAGGAAAAATAGTCCTTACGGTGCTTAGTTATGCCTTTCCTCGATAGTACTATACACCCCTGCCTACACCTATGGAGTCTACAGGCGTGATGTTCCACAATCTTACCTTGTTAGGAACTGCTTAGATACTTTGAGTCCATCATAATCGAGTTTCTTTATGACGATGTCTGTTAACGCATCTATGAATGTGGGGTGAGTGTTCGGGGTAGCTGCTCTCTCTATGTGTGTTATACCGGCCTGAAAAATATACATAAAGTATTCTAAAGAAGAAATATAAACAAAGTATTTTATCTACACCCACGTTATAAATCCTCTATAAAAGTTTCTGAAAGAGTTAGCTTATTGCCAACTGAAATAAATTGTTTTAAAGTTATAAGTGAAAATAGACGCTTTACCATTGCCCCCTTATCTATGTAATGGGCCGAATAAGTTGAAATGAAAGGTATACATATCAATTTGAGTGACCCAAATACGGACGTGAACCGTAAATAAATGAATTTAGAATATTGAGGTCAGTTTTGGGGGCAAACAAGAAAATTAAAAAAAAAGTTTTGTAAAATGTACCGTGTGACATATCAAATGAAAGGGCTTTCTGTGAGGGTCTCAAATATATACGAGGGCTGCACTAAAAGTATCGGGAATGGAATATTTCCACTGTTCCTGTCATATTAAAATCTTTTTAATTGAAAACTCCTTGGTTTTAAAAATCGAATACCATTTATTTATTTTTTAAAAGATTCTCGGTCTTGTCACAAGGTTTTGTCAAACTTGTTTAGTCGTTGAAAAAATGGAATTGACTCGAGAAAATTCAAGAGCGATGATTTATTATGACTTTCGAAGTGGTTTTTAACACAAAAACAGTGTGTTGACCGGATGATTTCTGCATTTGGTGATGAAGCCCCATCCAAAACCACAATTTATCGCTGGTTTGCTGAATTTCAACGTGGACGTGTCAAGCTCAGTGATGATCCCCGTCAAGGTCGTCCAAAAACTGCAGTCACCCAAGAAAACGTTGATGCTGTGCGTAAGCTGATTGAGGAAGATCGACATGTGACATACCGCGAAATTCAGGCAACTTTAGACATTGGCATGAGTCAAATACAAATAATCTTGCATGAACAATTAGGTGTAAAAAAGTTGTTTTCCCGATGGATACCGCATTCGCTCTGTGAAGAGCAAAAAGCGGCTCGCGTTACTTGGTGCGTCAGAACTCTCGAAAGATTCCACGCAGGATCCTCAAATGTTGTATACAACATCGTATCAGGTGACGAATCCTGGATATATGCGTACGAACCCGAAAAAAAAAAACCAGTCACGAGTTTGGGTGTTCGAAAATGAGTCAAAGCCAACAAAAATTGTTCGTTCACGGAGTGTTGCAAAAAAAATGGTGGCCACGTTTGTCTCCAAAACCGGCCATGTTACGGCTATTCCTCTTGAGGGACAAAGAACGGTTAATGCAGAATGGTATGCTAGCATTTGTTTGCCACAGGTCGTTTCTGAACTCCGTAAAGAGAACTGCAACCGCCGCATCATCCTCCATCACGACAATGCGAGTTCTCACACCGCGCACAGAACAAAAGAGTTTTTAGAGCAAGAAAACATAGAATTATTAGACCATCTGCCGTACAGCCCCGACCTAAGCCCTAATGATTTCTATACTTTCCCTAAAATAAAGAATAAATTGCGTGGACAGAGATTTTCATCACCTGAAGAAGCTGTGGACGCCTACAAAACGGCCATTTTGGAGACCCCAACTTCCGAATGGAATGGTTGCTTCAATGATTGGTTCCATCGTATGGAAAAATGTGTCAAATTTCGCGGAGAATACTTCGAAAAGAAATAAATACATTTTTAAATAGTAATGTTGTGTCTCTTCCTTGATTCCCGAAATTTTCAGTGCCGCCCTCGTATTTTATAGTTTTAAAATAAATTGTTTTAAAGTTATAAGTGAAACTAGACGAAAATTGACCATTCCCCCCCCCCCCGCTTATCTCCGAAACTATTGAACCTAAAATTTTGAAAAAAATACAGAAAGTAGTTCTATACTAATAGATTACAGGAAAATCTATAAGAAGTCTATGGTCTTAAAATAACATGGTAAATCTCTCGATATTATGTGTACAAACTTACATTTGCAATTGGAATGTATGGGAGATTATGTTTACCAACTACAATGTTTATTTATTTATTTAAACTTCATGTACAATAGTGATACATAGGCGGACTTAATGCCACAAGGCATTCTCTACCAGTCAACCTTTGGGTTACATATAAAAACATAGTGATAGGGTACAAAAATAATGTCTAAAATACTAACTTCTTGATTACGAGAATTTATATCGTTTTATTGATACTAATACACATATACAAATAAAATAAACTAATAGATATTTTAACAAATACCACCTAATAATAATTACTATGTATATATTATGTATATAATAATACAATGTTAAGTTTGTTCTTAGGATAAATTCTTTCAAAGTACGGAACCCTTCATTGTGCGTGGTCCGACACGC
Source organism: Dryobota labecula (assembly GCA_947523025.1). Taxonomy (NCBI): domain Eukaryota; kingdom Metazoa; phylum Arthropoda; class Insecta; order Lepidoptera; family Noctuidae; genus Dryobota; species Dryobota labecula. The sequence continues at coordinate 7,307,111 of OX383314.1, forward strand.
ACTTGGCCGTTTTTTTAAGCAGTGGCGCTAGTGAACCGGTGAGCGTCCTTTTAAAGCATTTTTTTTTAATTCTTAAGTCTTGACCCCTGAATTCCCTACACTTTTGTGGCCCCTGATGGAAAAAAGGTTTCATAGTCAAAGTCATTTATTCATAAACAAGTAATTTTTATCACAGTGGTTTGCCCACTCCTGGTTTAGATAATACACCGTGGCATTTTAGTCGTCTTACAAAGACAGCCCACTTCATGTATCCAATGAATACTAACCACTCATATAATTTTTTTTATTTTTTTTTGAACATTTGAATATTTTTTTATTTTTTATTATTAATTATGACGCATGCCATAGTTTAAAACACCCTGTTACGAGTGCAGTCCGAGCCTTGTGTTACAAGGGCGCCGCGGAATGGAGCGGCGACATCTTTATCAGAGTTCATTCACCCTAACGCAAAAATGTGTTTCTTACTATTGCAACTTAAACTTAATCTAAATCCATTCTGCGGCGCCCATGTATCACAAGGCTCGGATTGCACTCGTAATAGGGTGTTTTAAACTATGTCATGCGTCATAATAAATAAAAATAAATTAAAAAAAACGAATGTTGAAAAAAAATTTTTTTTTACATGAATGATTAGTAGTCATTGGATACATGAAGTGGGCTGTCTTTGTAAGACGACTACAATGCCACGGTGTATAATAGCTTACCTCTTTAGCGACATCGTAACAGTATTCTATGTCCAATTCGTGTAATGTCTCAATATGTTCGTTAACAAATGCTATAGGTACTAGCAGAAGATGCTTATTGCCTTGTTTCGCGTACGCCTGTAAAGAAATAAACACATTATTAGTATTTATAATATAAAAAACCGGTCGAGAGCGAGTTGGACTCGCGCACCGAGGGTTCCGTACCATCAAAAGTACGTAGCACCCGCGATTAACCAAAAAACTCCTGAGCTTAAGTAGAAATAACCTTAGAATAATAATACAATTACGGGCCATAATCTCCTTAACAAACATCTTTTTAACATAGGCGCCACAGACAGTCCCCTTTGCAGGGGCTGCCTTGAGGCCAAGGAATCAGCCGCCCACGTCATCCTGGAATGCGAGGCCGTGGCTCCACAACGTGAAGAAATCCTCGGAACAGTGAGGTCGCTCCGTGAAGCCTGTGAAGCTCCCAGGAAGCTTCTGTGCTTTTGGGCGGAGCTAAGTTGGCTCTGTTAGCCAGAATCCCCACGCACAACGGACCAAATAGGATTCTATGTGCGGAAAAGGGAGCCCCATCATCATCATCATCGTCATCATCATCATCATCATCATCATCATCATCATCATCATCATCACCATCATAAGTAAAATGTTCGTCAGAGAATATTAACACTTTTTTTTTTTTTGAGGATAGGAATTCATCAAATGACCCCTCCCGCTCTGGGTGGAGCGGAAGGGAGTGTCAGACTCTTACTGACTAAAACCCACCCGTGTTCCTTCCTTGGCCCTTTATGTTCAGGGGCAGCGGTACCCCTTTCGGACAATCCCGCTGACCCGGCAGGCTTGGGCCCTGATGGGCCCCCTCGTCGTTGCTGACATCTCATTGAGGCGCGCGTGGAACACGTACGCGTCGTGACATGGTCCTGATCGGACGGTGAGCTACCCATTACTCACCGCCCGCAGGCCCGCGCCTACGGTGGCCGGGAGTCGTCACGCGGCTCCCGACACCCGGAGCGTCTACTGCGGGACGGGAGGCTCTCTCCCTCTCCCATCCCGCCACCTCCTTCGCTAGCATGACTGCTTCGCAGAAGCAGGTGACTGCCTCCCATTCCCTCTCGCCCCGGACCTTGCCTTGATCCAGGGCCGGGCGCGAGAGGTCGCCGCTCTTGCCAATCACCTCTACGAGGACACGACGGTGCTCCACCCAAGCAGGGCAGACCGCCGTGTAGAATATTGCCGTATTAAGTCAGCGCCATCTCTTGACCGATAGTGGAACTAATAAAAAATTTGTTGATGATTTTTGAAAAGTGTTCTATTTAGAGACATCGTTTTATTTTTCCTGTAATCTTTACATAAACTTCTATCACATAGAATAATTTCAGATTTTTATCTATACACACTTCGGATATAAGGGTAAGGGAACGGTTTTTTTTTTTTCTATCGAGAATAGAGAGTTAATATTCCACCAACTCGCACTAAGCGTTTTCAAACGTCTTTTATAATGCGCACAGCAAAGGAGTGGAACTCTCTGCCTGCGTCTGTGTTTCCGAACGCATACAACCCTAATCTATTCAAAGTGAGAGTGAAGAGGCTTATCTTCTGGGTTTGAGTTTGAGTTTGAGCAAACCCATAGTAAAAAAAAGAAGAAATTATGGAATCATGTTGTCGAAAATTATTATTGTTGTTATACATTCAATAGTTTTCTTACAAATGTCAGGTAGGTTTAAATTCAAACAGTCATAAAAAGATGAAATACTTTGTAGTCACCTTTAAAAAAAAAAAAATTACAATAAAATACCTGTGGACATTTTAAACACCAAGGAACTTCCATTATTCAAATATAAATTGCGTAATTTTTTAATTGACAAAGCTTACTACACGATCCAAGATTTTCTTAATAATTAGTACCTACTATAATCTGTCACCATACACCTTATTCTTATTTTGTAAGATTTGCTTTAATGTGATGAACGATGAAATTTTTGATATGTTGCATGTTGACATAATTTATTATTGTATGCCTATTAGGCAGGACATAATGGATCTGTAATTTACCTAACATCTGTCTGTATAACCTATGCCCACAATAAAATAATTTGATTTGATTTGATTTAATCAGTCTCAGGTGAATTGATGCTTTATTGTTGTGTTTATTGTTGTTGTTGTTTGTGTGTTATTGTTTTGTTTGTTTTGGCAATTATTAAACATGTGTTACCTTAATAGCGTCATCAGTGTAGGGCTGTAACCATGGCAAAGGTCCCACCTTAGACTGCCACACCAGTCTGTGGGGATTCACAGTATCTAACGCCAACATGGTGTTAGCTACCGTAGATGCCACCTCGTGAGGATATGTGTCGCCTCGTGATACGGCCTGTAACATTTTAGGGTAAATTATTAAAGTAATGGTATGAATTTCTTGATTTTAAATGATTTAAATGTATTTAAAGATGATTGTGATTTTATTTATGTGAGTACTATCGCGGACAGTCGAATTGGTCCACCGTAAGGACTATTTCTGTTTGCAGCCAGTACCGGCGTTAGGGTAAGGAGTGGTGCCAGGCATGAAGGGGCGCCCCTTCATGAATGGTTTCCCGTCTCGTCCTTCCATTGAGAATATTGGTCACTATACTCGCAACGGTAGCGAGTGGGGAAAGGACTTTTTCTAAGTTTAAACCGATAAAAACCTATCTGCGATCGACAATATCTCAATCGAGAATGACAAACATGGCAACTTTGTCAATAGTAAATGACATTGCAGAAAACATAGACCTCGATGCCTTTATATGAGAGTTTACCGATAGAAAAGCTAAAAAAGTTTTTTTTTTTTTAGAAAAAGTTGGCAAAACAGGCTGAGAACATTATTTAAACAAAATATTCCTATGTTTTATTGGTCGATGCACCGTGAGCACGGGGTTTCGTTTTGAAAGTGAGCAGATTCGTCTGTCCGCGATAGTACTTCTGTTAGTCGGCATGATTTCTTCCGACATCTTCGACAATAATCGTCATATTTAAAAAAAAAATACACAAAACCTTAATTAATTAAACACCTAAACCTTCCTCGTTAACCACTATATTGGCGAAAACCGTATGAAAATCCGTTCTGTAGTTTTTGAGTGTATCGCGTTTAGACAGACAGACGCGGCGGGGGGACTTTGTAGTAATAGTACATTACTTACCAAGGGCTGTAAAAGAAAGAAAGCCCGAAATCGCAGGTATTTGTGACCCGAGCCGCAGACGTGGGTTGTAAATATGCGATAGAGGGCTTTCTTTTTTACTTCCCGTGGTGAGTACACAATTTTACTTCTTCACCTGGCCACAATGCGAGTTTTACTGTACGCGTAGCGTGCAGTAAAACTCACATTATGGCCAGGTGTGACGTAAAATATGTAGTGATATAATAATATACTAACCTTCAAAGGCAGACTATGCGCAGTGAACAGTATAAGAACATCATCTCTAACGTCTGGGTCAAATAATTCTAATTTCTCTTGAATTCTCTCTGCGAACACTTTGGCTAGCAAGGGATGAGTCGCCCATCTTTCTATCAAGCTGAATTGTATGTTTTTTGGCACAGGCCTGCAAAAAAAAATTTTTTTTTGTATTATTAGGGTTCCGTACCTCGAAAGGAAAAAAACGGAACCCTTATAGGATCACTCGTGTGTCTGTCTGTCTGTCCGTCTGTCACAGCCAATTTTCTCCGAATGTAATGGACCGATTAAGTTGAAATTTGGTATACCGTGATGTGAACCGTAAATTAATGAATTTAGAATATTGGGGTCACTTTTGGGGGCAAATAAGAAAATTAAAAAAAAAAAAGTTTTGCAAACTGCATCGTGTGACATATCAAATAAGGGCTTACTGTAAAAGTCTCAAATATATATTTTTTATAATTTTAAAATGAATTGTTTTAAAGTTATAAGTGAAAATAGACGAATATTGACCATTCGCCCCTTATACCCGAAACTACTGAGCCTAATATTTTGAAAAAAATACAGAAAATAGTTCTATGCTTATAGATTACAGGAAAATCTATAAGAAGTATATGGTATTAAAGTAACATGGCAAATCTCTCGATATTATGCGTACAAATTAGTTACCACAAACAAATTTGGGTCAGATTTAAAAAAACATTGTAGATAAAATATTCATCGTACGGAACCCTCTCCACGCGAATTCAACTCGCACTTGACCGGTTTTATATCTATATCAAAACTTAAACAGCTAAACCCACTTGCCGAAATAGTCCTTCTATTATTGTAATGTATGTTGAAGTGTGGATCCACCTTAAGGCTATTATTTGATATTAGTAACACTGCCACATTGTTCCAGGGCCTCAAGTCTGCTATTACAACAGTGTCAGAATGGTCTCTTCATTGTGAGTTTTTGACAGATTTGCCATACAAACACTGTCAAATACTCACAAAGGCGAGACCATTCTGACACTATTGTAATAGCAGACTTGAGGCCTAGAACATTCGACTGCTCCTGTCATCCTGAGTGTGATGCCTTACCGAGTTACCGGCTAGTTAAACCTGTTCTCTAGATACAGACCTGTGACAGACAGAGAGACAAACACCCTTTTGGTACAGGACACTAAAAGAACCTATAAATAGGATGTTCTATGTAAAAGGGTTTGGTTTCTGCACTTAGTCCTTCAAGTGGACCATTGTACATGGGCCATGGCGGCCATCGGTGGTGATTCCAACCAGCCCACCTTCCTCCAGAACTTCTCCCGGTATGTTTAGAACATGTGGTGCCCCGAGGTCAGTGCCGGTTTTTTTATTTTTTTATTAAAACGTTGCCCCACGCTCGGAATTTCTCCTGTATCTTGGGTGCGTTTACAAACATTTAAACTCACATAAAAAAACAGCCAGACCCGGAACAACTACTTGTAGATCATACAAATATTTGTTCCATGCGGGAATCGAACCCGCGACACGCATCGCAGCAGTCAATCGCTTAACCACTGCGCCAACCGTGTCGTCGACGGATTAACCACGTAGCGAGAGTAGCAATTGCAACAGGCCCCGCGTATCCAAACCAGCCCACCTCCACAAACAATAATAATTTTGCAAAAGATGAAAGAAAATTTGACAACTTAGGGTATGTCCAATTTTAATCTGGAATAACTTTTGAAAAAGTGAATTTATCTAAAAATCATAAGAGACCTTTTTTATAGAACGTTCAATTTTCAAAAAAAAAAAAAAAAAACATTTATCGCACTAGGTGGTAAAGAGACCAGATGTAAAATCCCAAAGACCACATTGTATTCCACAACAGGGGGGATTTGTGGAATAAGCCGTGTAAAAGTGATTCCGATATCTTATTTACAGAATAAACGATTTCATTTTCAATGCACTTTATAATATTTAATAAATATTATGTGTTTACCTTGTTTTGTAGAAGTCTGCAATGGCGTTTAAACTGGAGCCTGTGGTAGCACAACTGTATTGTGGATACTGTGAGAATATTACTGCTCTTTCTACACCGTCTCTGTAATAAAGGAAGAAAGAAATTAATACTGAGATTAAAATGCCTATGCGTTCCACAACTTTTCTCGACAAATCCTTTACTGTCCAGGCCACTCGTTTATGGAATGCATTGCCAGTTGAAATGAAACGCGCACAGCCATTGCTTGTATTTAAGAGACTCGTGAAGGAACGTTACTTGTCGTTGTGACCTTGTTCTCGTAACTGTAATTATCTATAGTTTTCATTTATTTTCGTTGCTTATACATATTTAGTATGTATGTATGTATTTATGTACATATCTATTACTTAGGATATGTATATATCTGTGTATCTATTTTAGTATATGCTTGCGACTATACATTATTCTGAATACTTACTCCTCAAGCTCAGTAAAAGCATCCTCCGTGAAGGGAGGAACATATCTGAAGCTCACATAGTGCTTGTGTGGCGCTGTTGATGGATGTAACCTGTCCAGCGCTTCCACTAGTAATTGACCTGGAATTTACATGAAAAAGTTATGAAAACTTTAACCAGTCTTACCGATAGGTAAGATTGGTTAAAGTACGTGTTACCCAGTAACTGAGTCGTGGAGGTCAGATAGGCAGTTGCTCCATCTATACTAATACTAGCTTTTGCCCGCGGCTACGCCCGCGTGGATGCCGATTATCGCGTAAAAAGTAGCCTATGTCCTTCCCCATATCCCAGGCTATATCTCTGCCAAATTTCATGACGATCGGTTCAGCGTTACTTTCACATTTATAATATTAGTATGGATTATAAAGAGGCAAAATTTGTAAGTTTGTATGTCAAAGTCAAAACATTTATTTCAAATAGGCACTGATAAGGCACTTTTGAACATCAAAAGTGCCTTTATGTAGGGGGTAATTTCTGAAACTACTAAAATTATTTTTAGATAACCCAATTCCTGGCAACCCTAAGGGAAGAACGCAGTTGGTGAGCAAATGGACTGTAGGTATTTTGAATGAATTGGAGGATGATGGAAACACAGTAAATATGAGTAAATGCTGTTTAATAACAATAATAAAGGGACAAAACTATGTACAAGGCAATAGGGAACACTGACAACTGGCTAAAACAAAACATTCTTCTGTTCCAAAAGTATAAACGTCATTATAAAAATATATAGTTCTTAAAGAAAAGGTGGCATCCCAGCCAGTCGCCAACAAACACTATGTGAAAATGCAGTAATGGTCGGGGGACAAAATTTCACGCGGACGAAGTCGCGGGACAGAAGCTAGTGTACAATACGGGTATTCAGCTGCATTCAAGTAGACTGCGAAAGCTGGGCAGATGATGATGTTTGTCAAAGGAACTCGACACCGCAAGGTACTATAGCGGGCTAAATAGGGATGTGTACTAGGTAAAAAAAAAAAACTGTTTAGACCATCAATCATATTAAAAAAATATTAGACACGTATTTTTTGCTTTATCATATTAACAAAAAAATACTTAGATAAAACACATTAAACTTGGGGAGTGGGGGCTCGTCACAGCTACGTATAAAATCGACTGAGAATTGACGTCATGCCACTTTTGAACTCAATGTATCGCCGTAATGTTTTGATTACGTAATAAAATAAAAAATGCGTGTCCAATATTTTTTTATAATCTACATGATGGACAAAAAATATTTTTTTAGTCATCATCCCTGTTTAGGACTCCACGTCTGAGCGCGTCAAGGGATACTAACATCCGCAAGCACCATTACTATTATACCTATTATACTTGGGACTGGTCATCTCTTAGCTGCCACGGGTTATTTTATTTTGTTTCTATTTGTTGTACCTACGCTTGACGCTATTAACGTGTAAGTTTTTATTATTTTTATTTTTACATCGTTCTCACTTTTAGTTATAAATGCAACATTATAGATGTAACGAATACTTTTGTAACAATTTAATTTAAAAGAGTGTCCATGGAGTTTCTTGCCCGTTCTTCTCCATAGGTACCTATCGCTTTGGAATGGGAATGTAGCTTCATTTTTCTTACTGACCGACTGCTTGACAATTCAAAAGTGCCTGTAAATGGTTTAATTGAAATAAATGATTTGAGTTTGAGTTTGACCAGAATGCAAACTACAAGTCTGGATATCCACACTATTTCTTTTGACTGACTATGTCTTCTACTACGCATTATTTACTAAACTATCAGTATGGGTGTATGTGTAAAAAAAACTTGCCTGAAATAAATGATTTTTTATTTTTTTATTTATAATAACATTCCTAATTCCATAAGGGTATTGCCATTGTCAAAATTTAAAATTGTACTGGAGAAACATCTTCTTGACAAATGCTACTATACAATAGACGAGTTTTTGAACGATAAACAGGTATAATTATTATTGCTGCACTTAAAATTGTCACATCTATAATTTTTTTAATGACTATTGGAATATTTGTTTTTATTAATGACATTTTTATATTTTTTTAGCATTTTAAAACTTTGCATGTTACCATATTTGTATGTCTTGACAAAACATAGCGTGCAATTTTAAATGTATGACCTATTTGTATACCTATGTTTCACAAATAAATTTTATGACTTATGATTTACTAAACCACAAACCATGGTGCTTGCAACAGCGCCGAAATATCGGGAACTCAGAACAATGAATAAACATGGTAAATATCCCGCTTATGTTAATAATAACACAAACCAACAGTTTCACAAAAGCTGGTTATAGAAAATAATGTAAAATCCATTTACGTTTGTGTTACCAACAAACATAAACAGGTCTAACACGATGTATGCACAGTTTTAGACAGTTGCAGTATACTGCGAACAGACTAAGATTTGTTTTATGTTAAAATAAAAAATACACAAGTCAAATCGAAATTAAAATAATCATTAAACTTTGGTGCCATTTCAGATAAAATCAGTAATTCAAATAATCATATTTTTCATTTAAATAATCATTAATAGAATAGTAACATTTTGCAACTAGGAATTCGTGCAAACCTAATTTTAATTGGTCCATTTGGTGTAGGTCTATGATACTTTTTGGCAACTTAATGTATATTTTGGGTGCCATGCCTCTTGGTCTAATGCATCTTGTATTATTCATTACCGAATATATCAATAAAATTCAATTTGACCAAAAATTTATGTGGTAAATGTGAAAAATTACATTTTTTATGATGCGTACCCGAAACAAGGTAGCTACCACAATTAGACAAAAAATGAGCTTTAATATTAATCTTAAGGCCGTAGTTTTTACAAGGGCAAGACAAACATAAATTGGTCTAACACGATGTGTGCACAGTTTTTTGGACAGCTGTAGTAGACTGCCAGCAAACTAAGATTTGTTTTAGAAAGAAACATAAATGAGTCAAACACGAATTGTGCACAGTTTTTTGGACAGCTGCAGTAGGCTGCTAACAGACTAAGATTTGTTTTAGAAACAAACATAAATGGGTCTAACACGATGTGTGCACAGTTTTTTGCACAGGACTGCCAGCAGACTAAGATTTGTTTTAGAAACAAACATAAATGGGTCTAACATGATGTGTGCACAGTTTTTTGAACACTTGCAGTAGGCTGCTAACAGACTAAGATTTGTTTTAGAAACAAACATAAATGGGTCTAACATGATGTGTGCACACTTTTTTGAACAGCTTGATTAGACTGTTGAAGTTAGTCTTTCAAGTTAAAATCAGCCCTCCTAGGCTAAGCAAGGCCCAAGGTTGTCCTTACCTTGGCTATTAGTCCACTTAAGAATAGGTGAACCACCTCCAATTTCCATGTATTTCTTCTGTACTTCTTCAGTCCTTCTGGAAGCTATCCAGGGTCCCAGTTTATTCTGTATAGGAAGCTGGATCATGTCGCGATCTGTCATGATACGGTGGAGGTAATCACCTACCTAGAAAACAGATAATGTAATAGATTAGCAAATTCAGGGGCAAATCACAATAGTACATTACTTACCAAGGGCTGTAAAAGAACGAAAGCCCGAAATCGCATGTATTTGTGCGTAAATATGCGATAGAGGGCTTTCTTTTTTACTGCCCGTGGTGAGTACACAATTTTACGTCTTCACCTGGCCACAATGCGAGTTTGACTGTACGCGTAGCGTGCGATAAAACTCATATTATAGCCAGGTGTGACGTAAATGATATTTTTATTTCTGTACGTAGGTTTGTACACACGGCTACATATCAAGCTATACGAATCAAGTATAAGGTGATCTCGCTACAATGAGAGATCAGCTTATACTTGAAGTGTACAAACACTTTTACACGTCAATCATATTATTTTTTTACTATATGAGTTCGGCTTTTCCTATCTGACTATTCTGAGAAGAAAGGCCGAAATAAACTCAGAGGTCACAGTCTCTTTTAAAGTCCAGACATAATTTTGGTCAGATCATGTGAACAACAGGTAAATTGGTGTCTGAAATGGTCTTTTGAGGAAAGAACCACACAGACTGAGTGGACCTGTCTACTCAGTCGTTGCAATTGAATAACTGAAAAGCTTTTAAAGGGTCATTGCACTAATCAACTCATCGAAAAAAAAGTTGGCATTATAAGCTATGCTATTTGTGCGAAGCCAGAGGGGTTGCTAGTACTATAGAAGTAAAACCTATTAATTAATTTATTGTTAAACTAGCTTTTGCCCGGGGCACCGCCCGCGTGGATGTCGGTTATCGCGTAAAAAAGTAGCCTATGTTCTTCTTCATAACCCAGGCTATATCTCTGCCAAACATGACGATGGGTTCAGCGGTTTAGGCGTGAAAACGTAACATACAGACAGACAGATGGACAGACAGACAAGAGTTACTTTCACATTTATAATATTAGTAACATAACTGCTTTTTTTTTGTTTTCATAATGAATTTTCAATAATTTTAATGTAAGTCATTGTTAGTAATTAGTAAGATAAATATAAACTTTTATCAGTGGATCAATCTTTTGTATATTCATTCTTATAATGTGTTTATTTCTTCACAGTAAATATTTGCAGAATACTATCCAGCTGGATAATGACCTACTATTCAGTAACTGGTATATAAATAAATAATAAAATATTAAATGATTTCCTATTTTGTGAATGTGAGAACATTGAAGGCCTAGTAGACGGAAGATTCGTGGACTATTTTCTATTTTGTTAAGTAACTGATAATTGTTGACCCTTAGATTATTTATTTGTCTAGATGGAGCAATGCAAACAAACGACGCCCGAAAACTGTCTCCAATTACGTGATATGTGTGAGTACCGCTCGTGTACTTATTGTAGTCAAACTATCGGCTTATTCCACAAATCCCCCCTGAAAATCCACCCAGTCTAGAATTCACCCCTGATAATCCCGCTAAGGGGGGAAAACTAGAATTGAAAAAACAAAAAATAACTTATTCCAAGATCCCCTGAAAGTGATTTTTTTACATTAGGGTTCAGTTTTTTCCACTGAGGGGGATTCTCTTAGGGGGGATTAGTGGAATAAGCCAAACTGTCAAGGTTAGCGTGTTTAGGGATGCCTGCTCCAAATTATTAACTTACCCTTTCTCCATTATTTAATAAGATGAAAGTTAAACAAAATAGGTTAAATAAAGTAATTATTTTGTAGATTAGTGTTTTATTTAATTTAGTTACAACAAAAAAAAATGAAAAAAAAAAATACAGTAATTTATAAATCAAAACCCATCTCTTTGTGTTTGTTTTCGGAACAGTTTTCTCTTTAATTTTATTGCCTGGGCTACGTTATCTGATTTACAAATATGGAGTTTTTTTTTTTTTTTTAGAATGATGAAGTAATGATATTTGTATTTTGTCTCCCATAGTTTCGCCATAACTCCCTAATAATAAACTGACAACACCGGCTAATCAGACTAACCTACAAAATAACGAATAAAAAATCGTGTTTTCTTAAAATAATAGTGGTTAAATAACAAAACCTACCGATGAAAAGTGATCTTGGTGTTATTATACGGTTTTCCCACATAATTACGACACAATTTGACAGCACAAACCGGCATAATTAATTATTTTTCGTGAGCACGTTACCCTTAAGTGATTTAAATGACACTGACGTAGACTTTATTTGGGCCGTTCGGTACGGTCAATGTGTCATCTAGACAAGTATATGATCTAAGGAAAGACCCCATTCCCATAGGTACCTATTAACACTATTTTATATTTGAAAATGTTGTAAAAACTAATTATATTAGTAACCGTGGAGTTTCTTGCTGGTTCTTCTCCATAGGAAACGACCAATTGGAACCGTGCACCTAGCTTCTGACGTTTCATAAGTGCCCATATAGGTTTATGTGAAATAAAATATTTTGATTTTGATTTGAATATATTTTTCTCAAACATGCATGAAAATATTGTCATTATTTTCGAAAAAAGAACACGCGAAGTATCGAATTTACGGAAAAAGAAAATCAAATCCATTGCAGGAGCGTTTTTTGAATTTGGAACATTACAACGCTCCAGCAATGTTGTATGAAACGGCATGTTGGGGTTATTAAATACTCTTTGATTGGATCTCTTTTATCATTCTTGGCATACCAAAGTAAGTCTCTTTGCTTAGCACAAATTGCGTTCACGTGGCTGTATAGCCATAAACGCGTTTGCCTTTCGGCACAGATGATAAATAGAAAATTGGCGGCAAAGTTGAAAATTCGTCTTGATTTGTTATTTACTCAATAAATATAAATTTAATCATTAAAATGAGTTCCAAAGGTTCAGAGAGTGAAATAGAGATTGATTGTACTCCACCAGATTTAAGATCAGAAGCCAAATTGGCAATGGAAAACCTGCTTCCAGTGAAGTCAAAAGAAAAATACATGAAAGTATATGAAAATTTTATTTCCCTGCATTCTTTTGAGAAAAGCACTATATATGCCTCGGCGGAAATGGCAATTGCAGGTCGAGTATGAGTTTGAAGGCCGAGCCGTAGGCGAGGACTTCACTAATACGAGAAACTTCACTAATACCGTTGCACGCTCCAGGAGCGCGAACGTATCCACTACGTGGAGCAGTTGCAGGAGCGCGGAGCGCAAGAAGTTCGCGAACATAGTGGATACCCGGCTTCGCTACCGAGCAAAACGCGTTTTTCAGAGGCTATTAACTCATTAATTAAGATAAATAAACTACATCTAAAAACACATTATTAATGTACGATATCCTATCATCACATTGCACGTTCTTATTTATTTTTATGTGTTATGTTATAAGTACATTTGAAATCTCCGTGTAAAAAAAGTACTAAAATTATTGATTGCATGCATCTTTTGCTAAAGTTGACGTTCCATTAATTTGAGAGTTACACTAATGGATTGATAATTTAAAAATCTTAATAATTCACGATTTATTTAATTTCAAAAGATCACTCTTCTTTTTTTTTATTATTCCAGAATTTGTGTGAATTCGGCGTACGCAGGGAGCGGGACAGAGCGTCCCCGCTGTGACGGGATAGAGAAGGACCGAACGCTCACGCTAGGGGATCGCCTTAAGAATGGTAAGTTTACCTGATCAGTGTCTGTCGGTCCACCCATGTTGAGCATAACAATAGCAGTCTTTGGTCTCTCCTGATCTTGGAAACTTCTTCGAACTGAGTAACATGCTGTCCTGGGCGTCCGAGTGAAGGCTGTGCGACCTGCAACCATATGATTGTAAAACATATCAAAAATCACTTATTCAAATCAGACTGAGAATTATCTCTTTTTGAATGTCATAATTACATAAAACAGTGCCCCAAAACGCCCGCCCTTCACCACTGGATGAGTATGAGTGGGTGTAAGTATGTATGTGAGTATATGTGAAAGTGTAGACTGTAGGTGATTGGATGGATATCAACCAAGTACGCATGGTACCCTGCAGTAAATCTTGTAGTCTGGTAATGAAAGGGCAAAAATTTTGTTGATAAATTATTTAAAAAAAACATATTGACAACTAAACTTGAGCATAAAAAAAGTGAAACTGATTAGATAGAATATCAGCATGTAATTGTCATTGTGGACAAATCGCTCATTCGGTGCAACAAAGGCATAATTACACTTTTAGAAACTTTACAGGAATAGCAATCAAAGTTTCCGATTAAAGGTATACACTCAAACTCAAAGCATTTATTTCAAATAAACCAATTACAGGCACTTTTGAATTGTCAAGGGGTCGTTCAGTCAGAAAGATGAAGCTAGTTGCCCATTCCAAAGCGTAGTAGGTTCCTATGGAGAAGAACGGACAAGAAACTCCATGGACATTCTTTTAAAACAAAATATTGTTACAAAATATGGGTTACATCATTCATGTTGAAGTTATACATGTGAGAACAATGTAGAAAGACGTGCACGTTAGAAGCGTCCGTAATAGAAACAATTCAAAAATTAAAATAAGCCGTGGCAGCTAAGAGATGACCAGTCCCAACTGACGGCGCCCGTTCACGAACATGACGCATGGATCAGCACCATTTAGCTCAACCATTTTGAAGGGAACTTAATAATCCAACACACACGCCACCACCAGCGAGACATTTGAGTGAGCATGACATACTCTCAGCCGCCAGGGCACATTCAAGTCAATAAAAGACATATTACCCGGTAAATGGTAGCTCTATAGTACATAGTACTCACACCTGTGCTATGCAATTATATAATTCAAGGAGATTGAGTTTATACAATGCAAAAATTGTTTACAATCTTCAGCAGCTACAATAATATTTTCAAATGCTAATCAATTAGTTTATGCACCCTTATGGAGCAGGACCAGCATTGAGCCAAGCATTTTTGTCAGCGATGTAACCCCCCAACTTATAATATGCTTGGCTGCATAGTGTGCGTTCGATACAAGTTTTAAATTTTGTTTCGTTCAATTGGAGTATGTGGGGAGGTATTTTATTGTAACATTTTAAACAGTACTCCATGAAGGATGAGTCTACTTTAGCCAGTCTGAAACCTGGTTGAACTAATTGGTCCCTATTTCTAGTACTATAATTGAATAATAATAATTAATACTATATTACACTTGCCGGGGTTGGTCCGTGGATGGGTGACCATGTTTACATACTGTGCCTCGGAAAGCACGTTAAGCCGTTGGTCCCGGCTGTCATTCGTGGATCTTTGACAGTCGTTACAGGTCGTCAGAAGCCCAAAAGTCTGACAGCCAGTCTTTCCAAGGGGTATCGTGTTACCCAGTTACTGGGTTCAGAGGACTGGAGGTCAGATAGGCAGTCGCTCCATGTAAAATACTGGTATTCAGCTGCATCCGGTTAGACTGGAAGCCGACCCCAACATAGTTGGGAAAAGGCTAGGCAGATTTTTTCTAGTACTATAATTGTGTCTTTCACCTCTTATACTGAAAATATTTACATTTTTATAGCATTTTGAAGAGACTTATTATGACCATCGTGGTTTTAAAAGTAAGTTCAATATGTGTAGTTTCTATTATAGTCCCAATCTACTTGGTACATTGTACATAACATAAAGACTTAAATAAATGAAGGTACCTGTAAATACGTCACTGTTGCTGCAGAATTCAGTATAAAAAAGAACGCAATCGCTTGTAAATTTTGCATTTGTGACAAAATAAAACGAAATAATTGAATAATAATCGTCTTTAAGGCTCGTGCAGACTGGCGCGACAGGTAGCGCGACCCTTGTAGGCCCCGCGATATCGCGCCAGTGTGTGGGAGCCTTTTTTTTCTTTTTTTTGTCCTCCTTTTATCTATAATCGGCTGTTTAGCCATAACTAGATGTGATCTGGGGTGGGATTTTTTTTTGATTGCCATTCTAATGAATAGCACCATCTACATGTGGGAACACTTCAGTTCCTTTGGTCGAGTTCCAGTATATGCCATCTCTTAAGGCGTTTTATGTGGTCTTTGTCTTGAAATAGATCTTTAGCTAATGTATTGCTGTGGTGGCTCAGTCTTTCCTTGTACTTTTTGCTATAGTGGTTTACTTCTTCTCTTATGATCGGCATGGCCAAGTATTCATGTATTTCCGAATTTCTTACAAACCAGTGTGCGCTGGAGATCGTTCTTAGTGCAACGTTTTGGAATCTCTGAAGTATCTCTTGGTGGGAGCCTTTAATAATAAATTCTACGACGACACTTGCGCCATCTCGCGGCAAATCACCACAAATTCAATTCTATCGATGTTTCTCCAGATGTAAATAGTCTTTCCATACATTTTGGCATATTAAACTTGTTTTTGAAAAAAAGTGTAATTACGTCATTGTTGCACCAAATGAGCGAAATGAAAAATGAAATAAATGCCTTTTTTCATTATCATCTGCCTAGCTTTTTCTAAGGGGTCAGCTTCATGTTTAACCAGATGCAGCTGAATGCCAATATTTCAAATGGAGCGACTGCTTATCTGACCTCTACAACTCAGTAACTGGGTAACATAACACTCCTTGGTAAGACTGGCTGGAAGGCCTCTTCTATTACAAAGAAGTAAGATTTGTTGTTTTCCTGTCTATTGGTGATTTTTAAGTTTTCAAACAATGTTTTATTTATTATGAAATTGAAAACAAACAAAATTCGGAACATTAAAAAAAAAGCCCTATCACATAAATAAAGGATTTACAATGATATGTTATAATATACCCTATAATCACATATATACCTATGAAAAAAAAAATACCTCAAACTTTCCTTAATAATATAATGAATAAAGATTACGACATTTTTACATAACTGTAATTTAAATGGGTCATGCTTATTTACCGTATATCGTACTTTTTTTAATAATGTATTGATACAGTTGTAACCAACAATAATCGGTGACAAATACTGATAGTAAAAGTATGCACATACGGTACATTATAATGTTATTTTCCATGAAAAAATACAAAAAAAATATTAGGTTTGCACTTACATATTGAGGTAAGCATTTTAATGACTGATACTGATACAGGAATGTTTTAATGAATTCGTAAAATTACGAATGCTTCAAAATAAATGCAGTTTATTATTTTTAATTATTTGAATTTGTTAATTTTTTTCATGCATCGTCACTAGCCGGAATATTGACAACTGATTACTGAGTTGACAATTGAGATAATGACAATGACAACCCACAGACAGAATATAACAATGCATGTAACAATAACTGACCGATTGAATGAATGATGATCGATCCGATTGAGATGGCTTTAATTTCTTTCGTTCAATCAGGGATGTGCCAATAAAACGGCTATCGTCAATTAAATCAACTAAACGCCTTAGTCTTGAAAATCTCTTTTTTTTTTGTTCAATTTTTACAGCTGGTCCAAACGGTATAGTTTTGTGACTGTATTAACCTAAGCAAGACAAAGCTGACATGATCAGGGCCTCAAGTCTGCTATTACAATAGTGTCAGAATGGTCTCTTCGTTGTGAGTTTTTGACAGATTTGCCATACAAACACTGTCAAATACTTACAATGGCGAGACCATTCTGACACTATTGTAATAGCAAACTTGAGGCCCAGATTGTTTGCATTTTTCCTATTGGCTACAGCGAGATAAATCTCGCAAATCAAGCAACAGCAGTTCCTTGTAGCTTGATGTGCTGGCCACTGTACACACGGCCACAAATCAAGCTATACCTTCCAGTTTAGGCTGATCTCACATTGTATAGAATTTCCGTATAATGAGAGGTCAGCTTATACTGGAAATGTATAGCTTGATTTGTGGCCGTGTGTACATATAAAAAAAAACTTTAAACCACAGAAAAAAAAAAAAAAAAAAAACGAAAATACAATGGGCGGCCTTATCGCTTTTTGCGATCTCTTACCTGGGAATGGACAGTGATTTGCCTGGACATGAAATGGAGCTGTTGTTGTTGATGGTGTTTGGTAGCACTCCACAATGAAGAAAGAAGTCCACAATGTAACTAGGAGCACAGGCTCTACTGAGACAGAATGTCTTGTTGCTGGTGTAACTCTGTATGATCTGTATCGTCAACATGTATACATGTTAGCCTTTCTCTGTCACCGACATGTCGGAGAAATCCATATCCATACTATCCATACTAATATTATAAATGTGAAAGTAGCTTTGTCTGTATGTCTGTCTATCCGTCTGTCTGTCTGTATGTTACGTTTTCACGCCTAAACCGCTGAACCGATCGTCATGAAATTTGGCAGAGATATAGCCTGGGATATGGAAAAGGACATAGGCTACTTTTTTACGCGATAACCGACACCTACGCGGGTGGAGCCGTGGGCAAAAGCTAGTGATAAATAAAAATCGCAAAAAAATATAGACTAATGCTAAAGCTAGCTCCGCAAACCCTCATTACTTTATATAAATGTACTCTGTGGCTCATTACGTCAATAAAAAAATCAACTGAAATGAATTGTCTGTGGTGTATTTACATCAACGTCAAAGTATTATTTTTGTGATTCTGAAAGTTATCGTTTAATTATTTATTTACTTAATTTTTAACAATCATTTAATCAATTGTTCTGAAAAATACGAAGATGACTTGTCGCAACGCTTCGCACGCGGGCAGCTGGTACACGGAGAATGGTATGTAAACTCAAATAAAGTTTTATTATCTTAATAATCTTTTAACTGGATTAATTGATTTCGTCGTGAAAGGATTTTTGAAGTGCGAAGAGATTTTGGGTAATCTATAGGTTAAAGAAAAGTCTAAGGGTATCTTTAAAAGTCAAAAGGTTATTGACCTTTGTTTTGAAACCTATAATTAAAATTCTTTTGTCTTTCTCGAAGTGAATTACAAAGATCCTTTGGTAAAATATTTGTAACAATGAGTGTCTGTAGATATGAGGAAAAAAACATTGTTTATAACCTAGCAAGCAAAACAAAGAATGATGTGAGAAAATTTGTTAATATTGGAATAAAGACGTTTAAAAATTTTGTTTATTCTCGCCTTTATATTGTACTGAAATAATTTCGGTAGGTATTTATTTACAAAAAAATAAAATAATAGTTGACCTGTTGACCTACGTAAGTCTAAAAATAAAAAAGGCAATTGATTTTTTTTGTCTAGTGTTTTTGCTTTCGTTCGGAAATAAACATGTATAGATGTTCATTATTGTAAAAAAACGCCTGAAACTGATGTGCGTTAATATTATAAAATTTTGTAATGTAACTGTTTTCAACTTTTCGAGTGTGTTTAAAAATAATTTGTGAGTCATTGTTTGCAATATCATAAAGCTGGATGAGTGTGACTATTGTTCTCTTAGCTATAAATAGGTTAAGTACAAAGAACGTGAATAATCAGTTCCTCTTTTTACATATAATATAATTTAATCAGTTGTTAACTTATAAATAGAATATTTTTATTTTAAACTATGAACATTTGTATTCAATTATCATTCTTTCAAATTTCCGAACGAAAACGGAAATCGCGGTTGCCATGACAATGACAGCCATTTCAAACAAACGTCAATTCAACTGCTAATCGCATTGGAATTATTGTAAACATTATCCATAAAACTAAAAAATGTCGGATAAAACGAAAATATCGGCTGCGTCATCCAAAACGTCGATAAAAAGTAAGCGTCCGTCAACAGTTAGCGTGCAGCCTACATCATCACGAACAAAATACGTTGCAACAAAAGAAAAAAGTGTTCCTCGTTCGAATCTGAAGAAAAATAACGCAAACACAACTATATTTGATGCTGATACCACAATTTTGAAACAAGAACAGCTTCCGGATTTTGAACCAGAAAACCGACAAATTGCTTATGGTAAATTTTTACGTGCAATGCTGGAAGAATGTCTAATCGACGAGAAAATTGAACGTGAAGAGACGATAATGGACTTGCACATGACCGAATTAGCTGATAGATTCCAGAAAACTATGGATCAATTGGATAAAACTAATAAGAGAATGAAAAATATATCCTTTGTTGTGGAGCAAAAGAGGTTGGTAGTGAATTACTTGCTTTTTTAATCTTTTGAGGAAGTATGTTGATCTGATGGGTACAGTGACTTGGCTTTGTGTGTTACTGCTTCCTGGTTTGTCTGGGATTGGGCATCAGACCAACTCCTTAGTTCATTCTTGTTGGTAAACCCAACATACAGAACACAGAACATGAAGCCTGTAATCTTTAGAGAGTTTGACAGAAGTGTACTTGTAGTTCATCTAGATTTCGCCCCGTGTGATGGGGGGCAAACCTATTGCGTCCAATCGGGCACAAATCCAGACTCCAGGCTGCTACTGAGAAATTCCTGATGGAAAAACCCAATATACAATACAATACAATACAAATACAAAATAGTTTATTGTGACAAATAGAAAATTACATTTTACATTTAAACGTGTTTGGAGCCTTCTTTTAGGCAAACAATGCCTGTATTAGAAGGCTCCGCTCTTTCGCATCATTATCGTACATTAAAGGGTAACCATGCAATGTAAGTACTTTCACTATCACTGTCACTTTACCCAACCTGGGAATCGAACCTAGGACCTCATAGCCTCATACGTCTCGAACTCAGGTTCATATTATAACACATATACACATATTCATGAACAACTTTGGTATATATAATATATTTTTTTTAACGTTTCCCCACACTAGGAATTTCTCCTGTATTGTGGTGGCGTTTACAAACATTTAAACTCACATACACAAACAGCCAGACCTGGAACAACTACTTGTAGGTCATACAAATATTTGTTCCGTGCGGGAAACGAACTCGCGACATGCAGCGCAGCAGTCAATCGCTTAGCCACTGCACCAACTGTGCTCTTATCTATATCCTTTACATAGACACAAATAATCATAACCAACATAACTATATGCTGCTGAAAGTTTATGCTTTTTGGTACCATGTTGTTCCTTCATCATCATCTTCATTCTCTTGCCCTTATCCAAATTTATCATACTCAAAACTCTCCTTATTTCTCAGCATCACGTGCCACATAAATGTGGATAAAATAAACTACCTAATGTTATAATAAACCCTTCATTTTCAGACTACTTGACCTTAAAACGCAGATCAACACACAATTCTTCGAAACAACAAACAAATCAAATGCAGAAACCATTCTCCGAGACCTCAACTCCACGGAACAAGCGTACCTTGACAAAATAAACCTCAAAGATGTAGACTTTGGTTACAACCAAATGTCGGGCCATAAGCAGCTTCTAGATGCTGTTAACGACGCTATAGAAGGACTAGAACAGATAAAAAAAGAGTCAAATTTAGATTTAGACAAATTTAAAGAGTATGAGAAGTCACAATCAAGTATTGAACAGTTAGAAAAAGATAGATTTGACCTTGAAAGCCTGAAATCTGAGTTTGAAACGAAGTTTCCTCAATTCAGTGAACAATTGCTCAAAGAAGCATCAGAAAAAATTGCAAAGATCATTGAACATGATGACATTGATGATGGAGATGATAATGAAGACGGGGACGATTGATGATGGTTTCATGATGTAGTTTAATCAATTTTATCAAATGTACAATCAGTGGTTGATTGGTCGGCCTGTGAAAACCATGACCATATTTAGAACCTCGTATTGCGATATCGAAAATGATGTCAACAACGTAATAAGTATGATTTCTACCAAACGGCTCGCATCGAATCGGATCGGAAAGGATAAGAACGGTTGCGGCGATAGCCGATCGCGTCCGGCAGGATGTCGACGCATACGATCGGCTCCGTACCATCGCTTGCACAAAAAAAAAAAAAAATATATATATAAATAAAGAAGTAGTACTGCTCGCTAAACAAACAATTCCACACAATAGGCATAACGGACAGTCCTCTGTGTAGGGCTTGCATGGAGGTGGAGAAAACCATTGCGCATGTGCTCTTCGAATGCACAGGCGTCACCCAGATTAGAACAGAAACCTTCGGGGCACCCAGATCCTTCACCGATATTCTGGACAGACTAGAGACGTGATTAACTTCTGGAAGGAGGTGGGCTGGTTGGAATAACCACCGCCGGCCGCCATGGCTCACGCAAAATGGTCCATCTGAAGGACAAAGTGCGGAAACCAAACCCTCTAACATAGAACCATGGCTTGCGAACGTATCCGTTTCTGCGCCTAGTCAAATAATTTAATTCCTGCCGTGTCGACGTTCTAATTTTTGAAAATGGTTGAAGTTGAAGTAGTATTTGTTGGCTATTGCATTGACGACCGGCGAACGGAGTCGATCGCGTGTCGCGGAAGACGCCCGCAGTCAAGCTGCTGTCTGCCGGCTTGGTAATATAGACTTTAAATACTGTGTATACGATTTCATATCGTTTAAAGATTGTAAAATCCGTTCTGATACGATGCGATGCGAGCCTTTTGGTGGAAATCATCTTAAACACACATTACAGCAACAACAATTGACTATTAAGTCTCGCGCACATCTGGGCGGGCCGCACCGCAACGCAACGCATTGCAATAATCCTCCTAACTCACTTTCGTACATTTTGTATAAACCATTGCACACTACAGGCCAGCCGCAGCGCAACTAAGGTATGTTCTCTGCGGGTGTCGTACTGAACAACTTTCTCCTTTACAACAACATCGTAATCGTGAAAAAATTATCAGCTGTCCCATACATTTGGGTCGAGTAGGTATTGAAGTTTTATATGGGACGCTTTCAGTACCACACCCTTAAATTTGACTCCACCTTTCTGGTATACCCTGTATGCTGTTTTGCGTTGCGATCGCCCCTCCCAAATGTGCGCGAGCCTCCAGTACACTGGCGGAGTGGAAACACTTCAAATTCAAATTCGAAATTTAAACCAGTCTGAAAAAAAAAAATACTGCGTTGCGTTGCGGCCCGCCGCGGCTACTAATGTGTTTTGGCCTAATGTGGTATAGTTCTAAAATTACCTATTTTTTTTAAGATAGATTTTAAAATTGTGATCTGTGCTTGTCAAGGATTTAACTGTGTGGTATTGAATGTCACTGTTTTGTTATTGAAACTTAAGAAAATGCTGCCGATTGTTTTGTTATTTACTTTGATTAAAACATTTACATCTATGCTCCGTTTGAAATAAGATTGGACATTCAAATACACCGTTTTTACAGTCTGTTCAACTGATTTTGACTTCGCCCCTGTAGCTTGGGGGGCCCCGTATCATTGATACGGCGGTAGCTACGCCCCTGTGTTAACATGTTTTTTTGTATTTTTTTGTATAAGTTGGTCTTGACTCAAAATAAATGTTGTATTGCAATGTAATAACGGTTTTATTTTATAATAAATGGACTAGCTTCTGCTCGAGACTTCGTCCGCGTGAAATTTCATTTAAAATATTCTGTGACACTCGGCAATATTGTAGCTTCCTATTAGTGAAAGAATTTTCTGAATCGGATTAGTAATTCCGAAGATTACCCCTTCATACAAACACAAATTTTAGCTCTTTATAATATTAGTATAAATAGAGTAAGTAAAATGTTAAAAAAAAAAGAAACACGCCTATGGAGGTAATGAGGATTATCGCGCTTGAATTCGCCGCAAGAGGCGCTAGCGTAGAGTGAGGTCTCTAGAAATGTCAAATTTAGATTCGAAGATTTAGATTCTCATTCGATGCAGAAATAAATCCTCTTTAATATTGAAGGGAATGACATTTTCCGTCGGACGTACCGTTTTCGAGCAACAAGCAAAAAATTGAAAAAAGCGAAAATTTCGCTTAGTTACTTGGCTCCCAAAAGTTATGCAAATAACACATACCAATCAATCTGCCTAGCCTTTTCCCAACTATGTTGGGGTCGGCTTCCAGTCTAACCGGATGCAGCTGAATACCAGTATTTTACATGGAGCGACTGCCTATCTGACCTCCACAACCCAGTAACTGGGTAACACGATACCCGATTGGTAAGACTGGTTGTCAGACTTTTTGGGCTTCTGACGACCTGTAACGACTGTCAAAGATCCACGAATGACAGCCGGGACCAACGGCTTAACGTGCTTTCCGAGGCACGGAGGAGTCTCGGTATGTAAAGATGGTCACCCATTCACGGACCAACCCCGGCAAGCGTAGCTTAACCTGACGGATTGACCCGTGCGGCTGTTATTACTTAGCCACGAGCTCTCTCTTATGCAAATAACACATACCATTAGACAATTTTCATAATTCCTTCTCATTCAAGAGAATTTTTTTTTACGCCTTCAAAGGCAATTCTTGGCCACCTTTTTATGGTCGGCAGTCCATCTAGCTATAACATATGCTGATAATTATGTCGGTCATATTGTGTGAATGTGTGACGACCGGGTCTCCCTTGTTTTAACAAAAAGAAATTGCCAAATTATCACTTCCTAAACAATTTTCCGCATAATTTAATTTGCCAAATTATTACTTAGCAAAAAATCTCTTCACAAATAATTGTAACGTAAACCTATGCTCCATTTATTATAACATGAGACAAATAACTGTTCTCACCCTTTCGTTATTTCGATGTAAACGTTTAATAAACTCCGTTATTTCACAATAAATACAAAGCACTGTAATCTATTTACGATTTACATTAAAAAAAATACTCTAAAGTGCAGTAATTTCAACAATATTACACAATAACTGTCGTTAATTAGTCGTTATTTGTCTAATGCCTAATGTCTAATGCCCGTTATTTGTCTAATAATAGTGAACGTTTAAACAGTAAATTGTTTACCAACTACTACTTTTACCTGTTTTTATGTAATCAAGTATTTCAGTTGGAATAACTCATTTTACGCAAAATAAAATTTGCCATAATGTTTTATTACAAGGGTGTTTTTTTCCATTTGGGACAAATTCTAAACAGGTAATAATAATATTAATATTAACTATTCTGATAGTATTTTTTTTTAAATAGTAGCATTTTTTTAAAATAATTAATCTCGTCTAACTAGGTTTCGGGTAGCCTGTTTTATTTTTCTATATAATCTAGTCGTTTTTTCACAGTTTTAACCTAACCTAACCGAACCAATTTTTTAAACCTACTCTAACTAGTTCCACAAGTAACCATAAAGACTTCATAGCAAATATTTGATCAAACGTTTATTGTTTATAGATTGTTTGCTGTAATAAATCATTTGATTAAAGACCAAAGGCCTAAATGACATTATCCTTGATAATATTCTGCCAAGTAAAAATTTGACCAAATTAACATGTGCGTAGGTACTAAAATCATTCCAAACATTGCATTGGTATAAAAAAAGGTTGCTAAAATTTGTTTGGGTAGTGAAATTTTGGCAAAATCTTTTTGGCAAAACGGCAGAATCCCGTGACGACCATACCCCCCCCCCCTCACATAAATATATGATTTTGTCCCTCTAGTTGTAAAGGAACAAAAGCCCAGATGCAAGGTAGTTAAGTATCGAAATACAAGGAAACACTGAACTGTGTGAAATAATCTATATTTATAAAAATATATCTCCTCCATACAACATCACACGGTAGTCTTTAGGGGTCTACCGCAATAATAAGTTATTACATCAAACCATTACAAATTAATTTAATATACAGTAGGTAGGTGACTATAACTGTCACTTATTAATGCCAGCCAGCTTAAGGTCGTAGCACATTTCCTTTCGCGTCGACGTCAAACAGTCGTCAACCTTACGTAAGCACGTAACCAAAGCGGATCAGAAGCTCCGATACGTCGACCCGGCTACGGCTAGGCGACGCCGCGCTTATGGCTCGCCGACCGCTGGTTGACGGCTAGGCGGCACTAGTTCAATCATTTTGAATCCGAACGTTAAGTGTAGCGCACGGTTATGTCTTGGTTCACAATACGTGAGTTGGCTATCATTGCCAATAGCCCTTGATGAAGAGGAATAGAAAATAGAATGAAACGAAGAAAAAGAATATGGGTATCCGATATGAATAAAGCAAGAAGAACTGAAGGAGAATTTCGGACTACGAGTCTTATAAAACATTTGATAGATGATGAAGATAAATTTTGTATTAATTTCCATATGCCAAAATATCTCTTTTATAACATACTACTGCAGTCTATAGAAGAATGTATAAGAAAGAAGCATACAACATTCGGCAACGCAGACCGCGGGAGGAGCGTGGACGAAGAGACGTAAGCTAGGGTATGGAGAGCCGTAAGCTAGGCTACGGAGAGCCGTAAGCTAGGCTACGGAGAGCCGTAAGCTAGGCTACGGAGAGCCGTAAGCTAGGCTACGGAGAACCGTAAGCGCGGGAACTGCAAGTCGGACACGCACCGCACCGCGGTTGTGAGCTTGTCCCGAGGCGAGGCGATTACGTTACGATTCCGATTAGTGTGCGTTGCAGTAGGGAGTTTCATACAAATAATACTGAACGGCTCGAGTTGATACGGTGACGATCCCTTTCCGATTTGATACGTGTGCTACGACCTTTAAACGTCAGCAGAAAGAACTATGGTCGTGGGGAGTTGGAGATGAAGCCAGTACTGTTCTGAGTAAAAGTTTAAATTAAATATTATACATTTAAATATTAAAGTATAACCTTCTAGTTATTATGGGTGTAATTAATTAATAAATGGGCGCCAGGGACTTTGAGAGTCCCGGATCCCGGAGCCGACGAAGAAAGTGACTGGGACAAGTGGGACAGCCTGGATGCGTAAGGCGGAAGACAGTGTTGTGGCGCAGCCTGGAAAGGCCTAATAGGTTCAGCAGTGAACTGCGATACGCTGAGTTGATTGATTGCGGGCGTTTCCATTTCCACTCACATCTGCCTTGCAAATAACTTTTTCTCAAACATGTATGGAAATATTGTCATTATTTTCGAAAAAAGAACACGCAAAGTATCGAATTTACGGACAAAGAAAATTAAATCCATTGCAGGCGCGTTTTTTGAATTTGGAACATTACAACACTCCAGCAATGTTACAACGCTCCAGCAATGTTACGGCTTATTCCACTAATCCCCCCTGAGAGAATCCCCCTCAGTGGAAAAAACTGAACCCTAATGTAAAAAAATCACTTTCAGGGGATCTTGGAATAAGTTATTTTTTGTTTTTTCATTTCTAGTTTTCCCCCCTTAGCGGGATTACCAGGGGTGAATTCTAGACTGTTTTCAGATTCCACTTTTCCTCCTAAGGGGGATTTTCAGGGAGGATTTGTGGAATAAGCCCAATGTTACAACGCTCCAGCAATGTTTTATTTCCCTGCATTCTTTTGAGAAAACACACTATATATGCATGGCGGAAATGGCAATTGCCTGTCTCGTATTAGTGAAGTCCTCGCCTACGGCTCGGCATTCATACTCATACTCGACCTGCAATTGCCTATTTTCCGGCCTTTTCAATAATGTACTTTTGTTTGTTGTGCGTGTATAAAAACGCCTGAATCTTTGTTCAGGTAACGAGCTGTCCCGTCAACTGGATCTCTGGCTATCCAAAGCTGACCTTACTCATGGACCCGCGAGGGCTATCATTGCACCGTAAGTACCCTATAATATATATTAATATGTAAACTTAGCTTGTTACCCAGTGGCGTAGCTAGTCATAAAGGGGCCCTGTATCCCCTTGTCCCCAACACGGGGACCCTTTTTACTTTTCGATATACGGTCCTTTTTACCCGACTGCAACGAAACTCCAAAGGAAGGGATTTTTGTTTACAAAATAGCGTACTATCATCGCGGGTTAAGTTTCCATTGTAATTTTACTAAGAGAATGCAAGAGCGAGCGAAGTGAGCCAGAAATTTTGAGCACTCTGACTCGGATACTATATATAGGTTGAGCTGTCGTTGCGATTCTACTAAGAAAATGAAAGAACGAGCGGAGCGAGCTCGAAAGTTGGAGTATCCTGACTGGGATACTATGTTGAGCTGTCATTGTGATTTTAATAAAAGAATACGGGGGGCCCCTGTAGCTTGGGGCCCTCGTATAATTGAAACGGCTGATACGGCGATTGCTACGCCCCTGTTGTTACCAGTAGCGAAGCTACCAATTCCGAAGTTTTTTTTTTCAATTCTCATAAACTCAAGACAACATCAAAGTTCATCAAAATTGATCAAGTAGTAGAACCAAAGAGACGTTATCACTACATAAACAAAAATATCTGTGTTTTACAGAAATAAAACTATAATAGATATTAGAGACTCATTGTTCCGAAGTTAAACGGATGGTGTTCGTATATGTGCCTATTTGAAATAAACGATTTGACTTAGTCTTTTGACTTTGACTTTGACGATGATTATTTAGGAAAGCAAGTTACCAAACTGTTTGTATTTCCCTATATAAGCTCTACTACTGTTAAATAATGCTGCCTATGTTTATATTACAGCCACGCAGGATACTCCTACTGTGGCGCCTGCGCAGCTTACGCCTACAGACAAGTTAGCCCTGTTGTTGTGTGAGTATATTTTATTAATAATAATACATAATACCAGCATCGTGACTTAAGTACCACTAGCGCCATCTAGTATCGAGTAGCAGAACTAGTAGAGCACTAGCGCCATCTAGTATCAAGTAGCAGAACTAGATGCTTCTAGAAAGTTCGATGCTAGAACTTTCTAGAACTATCGACATCTGGTCAGTCGGGGCCGGTATGTACTCGAACATTCTAGATGTTTCTACAGTAGAAGGTTCTGGAACTATCTGAGGACTATATGAGGCCGGTATGGACCGCGACCCGAAACAGTCGAAAAACAAGCGATCAAGCGACAAGTAAACTTCAAACGATACAAGCGATCTTTAAGTGTGACTTTAGAGTGATCAGTAGTGCAGTTGTGTATTATAATTAGTGTGTTTGAATTGTTATCAGTGTTGTTTAATTAGTGTCATTTTTGGTTATTAAATCAGCAGTTTTTATTGTCACGAACCTCAAGCTTGTAATATTATTTTCACACTGCTGGGCAAAGGCCTCTTCTCATACACAGAAGGCACGAGCATTGATCACCACGCTTGCTCAAGACGGGTTGACGATTTCCGATTTATACAGGGTGTAAGGGACAGCCCTCCCAGCAGATTGATTGGGTGAATTCAGTATTTCATACTAAGATGACCGGTGCATGAAATTATTTCAAGAACGTTACGGAAATCCAATAATCCTGATTTGTTTTATTACCTCACACGCAATGTATCGTTACCGTGGCAAAACGTAGAACACAGGGATGCTGACAAAAAAAAAAAAAAAAAAACCGTCATGTAGATTATTAAAAAATATTGGACACGTATTTTTATTTTTTTATGAAATCAAAACATTACGGCGATACATTGAGTTCAAATGTGGCATGACGTCACTTCTCACTAGACTTTAATACAGAGCTGTGACGTAACGGTCGAGCCCCACGCCCCAAGTTTAATGTGTTTTATCTAAGTAATTTTTTATTAATATGCAACAGCGCCGAAATATCGGGAACTCAGAACAATTAATAAACATGGTAAATATCCCGTTTATGTTAATAATAATATTAGTGACCATGACAGGTTAAAAACTTATAAAGAAAACAATGTTGTTTTATGAGCTTTATTTATATATTTACGTATAAAAGTCTGTCAAGTAGTCCGTGGCGTGCTGGGCACATTTTGGTTTGTGATCTTAAATGACTGTGGCGGGCAAAAGGTTAACAGTCTTTACGTCACACCTGGCCATAATGTGAGTTTTACCGCACGCTACGCATACGGTAAAACTCGCATTATGGCCAGGTGATTCCGTAAAATTGTGTACTCACCACTGTGACGTAGTGGGTTTAGTGGTATGAAATGAATAAGGCGGATACCACTTAAACCACGTTTATTAAGTCAGCACAGATTCAGGGTGTAGGTTCTATCTTAAGAGTTCTTTCGCTGATGAGTATTTAGAAGGGAGAAGTAGGTACTGTCCTGGGCTGGACCATCCGGCTGGCACCGCAGCTAACGTTAACCAGGTTAACCAGGAAGCAAACGGCGCTCGCCGCCCTTGGTGTAGGTAGTGGCTGTAGAGGCCACCAGGCAAGGACGAGACGGCCCTCAAGGCCCAGGTAGTATTGTGCGGTAAGGCACTCGACGGACGCTGTAGAGGCGTCCACCGTAGGTCAGCCGGCAGCGGCTGGTTGGTGCGATGTAAGCACGTAGAAAGAACCCTGGAATCAGCGCAAGGGGGCGCCCGTAAGCTCCAGGAAGACTCCCGTAAGCCTCTGCGATGCGTGTAGCTGTAGCCCAGGCAAGCGTGGAAAACGGAAGGCAAGGGAAGCTCACACATCGCAGTGGTTTACAAAGATAAATTAGATGCACAGGCAGTAGGCGCAGCCTTGAACCATAGGGGTCCTGATCACACACGTGCAAGGCTGTTTAAGCAGCTGGATGGCAGCTTTGCAATTGTGGTGAACAATGACAATAGGGATGCATAGGTTATTGTGAACATAAATTGCTGACAGCCCCGTAATAATTAAACAAGACAAGCGTGGCTGCCGGGACATAGACCTGATGAACACAATAGAATACTCACCCTATCTCAAGGGGTTCGTTGTACTAGGCACACAGCTTTGGTACAAAAAGAAGTGGTTCCCAAGCTACGAGGACTTTTATAGCCTCGCATGAACCTTCTAGAATAATGTAGAGAAGTGACAACTCCCGTGTCATAGACTAAAAACTGCCATAGATAATTAGTTAATTTTAGTAATCGACTAATTATGCTACACCACGGGGAGTAAAAAAGAAAGCCGTCTATCGCATATTTACAACCCCGCCTGCGGCTCGGGTCACAAATACGACGGCACGGTTGGCGCAGTGGTTAAAGCAACGTTTATGAATAAACCCCTATATGTTTGTAAGCGCACCCACGATACAGGAGAAATTCCTAGAGTGGGGCAAGTAGTAAAAAAAAAAAGAACATCGATTTCGGGCTTTCTTTCTTTTACAGCCCTTGGTAAGTAATATACTATTATTGAAAGAAAACTGTAAATTTATGTACCTTTTTCTTTCCAGCAAGCGCATATTTATCCTGGGTCCATCTCACCACGTGAGGCTCGGAGGCTGCGCGCTCTCCTCCCTGGATAAGTACCAGACTCCCCTCTACGACCTCACAATTGATAAACAGAGTAAGTACCCCCTTTTTAAGGTTCCGAAAACACGAAGCAACAAAATTCGGTCTAAAGAAAAGCGGCCAAGTTCCTCTATATCGTGTTTTGTTGCTTCGTGTCTCAATATGAAACTTTATAAAAGGAATTAGAAAATTCTAGACACACTTACCGAGGTTCTTTATTGAGCCGTTTTTCATAATTCCTTCTCAGTCACGAAATAATATTTTTTTAAAGGATTTTTTTTTTTAACTCTGTCGGCGCTATTAAGAGCTTGTTCAACGGTCCACTAACATCTTGAGTATAGGTATATTATTTTAGGGTAACATAAAGTGGGGACGATTTGTTTTTAATACACATTGTCGCCAGCTAGATTATAATTAGTTTTAATTTCTGCCATAAATTGTGTTAGTTATTTTATAACTAGCTTTTGCCCGCGACTCCGCCCGCGTGGATGTCGGTTATCGCGTAAAAAAGTAGCCTATGTCCTTCTCCATATCCCAGGCTATATCTCTGCCAAATTTCATGACGATCGGTTCAGCGGTATAGGCGTGACAAAGTTACATACAGACAAACAGACAGACAGACAGACAGACAGATAGACAGACAGACAGACAGATAGACAGACAGACAGACAGACAGAGTTACTTTCACATTTATAATATTAGTATGGATGGATAATAATAATAATAATCATTTATTTCAGATTTCTCCATATAAATTGTTTACACAGTAACACGAAAATACTTAAGGGTTAAAATAAATTTTGAATGATTAATAATTTGTTGATCAGTGTATTTAAAAACACAAGCTTGTAAATAGAAACAGTTTCTAAACAAGCTTTTATTTTACAGTATATGTCGAGCTGGAAGCGACGCGTCAGTTTGAGTGGATGGACGTCCAAACAGATGAGGACGAGCATTCTATTGAGATGCACTTGCCATACATAGCCAAAGTTATGGAAGAGTACGTATACATGTTGTATTTTATTTAAGAATAGCTAATGCCCGGAATGCTAATACCGTGTAGTGTCGGACGTAAAGAAGAGCACCATCCCATTTCCTCCCGTGGGTGTCGTAAAAGGCGACTAAGGGACTTACTAGAGAATGTGCAGCGTTCTCTATGCATTGTTAACACCATACTGCGAGTGCCAACCCGCCTGCCAAGCGTGGCGATTATGGCAAACCCCTCCGATTGGGGGAGGCTTATGTCCAGCAGGGGACGTCTTTCGGCTGAAATGATGAATGCCCGAAATGCGTTGCAATGCCTTTTCATATTTTGTTTTGCTAGGAACCTCTGGCGCGCACACAACAACTTACCAAAGTTTCATCACAATCGGTCTTTAGAGGTATGAGGAACAGGGTGTAAAGTTCACTCATACTCTATAGTAAAGGGAGGATCCTCCGACCAGACGGGTATTGTGTGGGCAACTGCCCAACGGTTGATGTCGGGTTTGTTGTATATATGCTAGTCGCGCGATAAATTCTGATAGCGCGATGCAGGATTTGTGACGTCAGTTCTTTGGTGCGTAGTTCGCATGTGGCGTTGTTGATATCACCACAGGTCGAGCCATTTTCGAGCTTTTGCGAGACTAACGCACGGAAATTGATTTTCATATACATGGTGGATTTTAGAGATGGAGCAGTATGGGCATTAACCGTTGGAGGCACAGGAAAACGTTCTTAGGAAACTGTCCTTATTTTTTCGAAAATTTTTGTATCCCATTCACAGATTTTAAAAAAAAATTTGGTCAGCAAAAAAATTGCCAGTTTTCACGAAAACTTTTTTTGATGCCAATTGATCTTGTTTCTTATAAGAATCAAAAAAAAAATATATTCGGACCAACTGAGGTTTGAGGACTAGAAAAGTCAGAAATCGCAAAAACTTTTCCCATACATTTCGTAGGAAATGATACTCCCAATTTACTTTTTTTACTATGTATAGAGTGGCCGCAGTTATTCCAAAATTTTTAGTTGACTCCCGACAAAACAAAACACTACGGAACCCTTCGTGTGTGAGTCCGACTCGCACTTGGCCGGTTTTTGTAATATTACAGCACAGTGTAGTTATTTTTTTAATACTTCACATTCTAGAAAAGTTAAAATAAAAAATGCACCATTTTTATTAAATTTTATTTTAATTTATTATTAATTTTTAATTTCAATTTTATTTTCATTTTAATTTATTTGGATTTTATGTTACTCGCGTCATGAGTAATACGGTTCTAAGATAATTAATGTAATACTATATGGTCAAAAATGTGTCTGTATTAAATGAATTTTATTATATTTTATTTTTATTTAAACGCAAGCATAGCTTTCAAAAAATATGGCAATATTTTTATTAAAATCATCTTATGAAATTGTCGTTTTTAGATTCAGTTTAAAAAACTGATCATCTATCTCCATAATACTGGCGTCGCAAATTTTTAATAATGTTCAATTTATTTTCATATTCATATCATATATTCTTTATTGTAAAATACATACAATACTCTTATTAGTAAAATTAGGATCAGCTATGTCCCGCCGCTTAGGCATACAATAACAACCACATAAATCAAATTAAAAAGCATTTAAATAAGTCAAATCAAAATACACCAATTTCAATAAATGTCAGAAGTAACTCAATCAATCTGCCTAGCCTTTTCCCAACTATGTTGGGGTCGGCTTCCAGTCTAACCGGATGCAGCTGAATACCAGTATTTTATATCTGACCACTATCTGACCTCCACAACCCAGTAACTGGGTAACACGATACCCCTTGGAAAGACTGGTTGTCAGACTTTTTTTTGGGCTTCTGACGACCCGTAACGACTGTCAAAGATCTACGAATGACAGCCGGGACCAACGCCTTAACGTGCTTTCCGAGGCACGGAGGAGTCTCGATATGTAAAGATGGTCACCCATCTACGGACCAACCCCGGCAAGCGTAGCTTAACCTGACGGATCGACCCGTGCGGCTTTTATTACTTAGCCACGAGCTCCTCAAAAGATGTCAGAAATGTCAGAAGTAACTATATATTAATTATTATTAACCACTGTGTAGGGCGTAGTTAAATACTATTCTGTAATCTAACTATTAATTACGACTAAAAGTAGTTATGACTACATGTAATCTAACTACAGTAATCAAGTTACATAAAGTAATCGTTAATCTAATAACTGTAATCGAGTAGTTATAACTACTGATTACTTTAGTTCTAAGAATATCTTGTAAGTAAATTTGTCCTTAAATCTCATCCTCATAAAACTAGCTACTATTCTTATTCCTTCTCTGTCCATGCTGTAAGATTATGGAACTCGCTTCCGCCTAGCATTCGCGAATTAAAAACTGTATCTCTATTCAAATATCGAGTAAAAGAGCATTACCTTTCCTCTCAACTGTGAGTATTTTATGTATATATTTATAGATATATGTATTTATATTTTTGTAGCTTTATTTAAGTATATTTAATATTTGGGTTTAAGACTTCGCATATTCATATCATTCTCTTCATGTTCTCACACACTATTGTCTACATTTCTTTTTCATTTCTCCTTTCGCAGGTCTGCTGGAAGAAATTTCTTAAGAAATAAGCAGTACCTTTGTACTGAAATTATAATGATATCGTATCTCTATGTATTTAACTGTGTGTACATAAATAATAAAATAAATAAATAAATAAAAGTTAATATTTACTAGCATTCTTTTATTAATCAATAGTTAATGCTTTTGACCTTTGGACTCTACATACGTTTTCCTCAGTATCTGAAGACGAGCTATCAAATTCGAAAAAATCATCACCCTTGTCTTTATTTTATTGTAGGTACCTACAATTAATTATTGTTTGCATGTAAAACACAAAAAACGAAGAGATTTGAAGTAAAAGTAGGTAAATAATTACAAAAAGTAATCATGTAACCGTGATTGCAACTACATTTTGTAGTTAGTAATCAAAATTTTTAACTACGATTATTTCATGTAATCTATTATTATGATTACTAAGTAATCAGTAGTTAGATTACATTTTGCCCAACACTGATTAACCACACATATTAATTAATTAAATGCCAAAAAAAGATACTACTAGATATTCAAACAGTATCCTTAAAGTTACTGAATAGGTTACAGAATGGGTAGTTACTGGATTTTACAGATATTATATTATACAGCGTGTTACGGAAAGGGTATATACATATCAAAGGCACGGATTCTTTTGGTGATAACAAACTACGGGGCAATATTTTTTAATACCTATACCTACATAAATAAATAGTTAAGAAACATTTAACTAAAAATCAAATGTTTCCAATCGAATTCTACACATCACTAGACCAAGTCAGCTGATCGGTGTCAATAAACTACACACAAAGAAACGGCGGTAACACGTTTGTTATGATTTAAATTTAATAAACTATCGAAATAAAAAAAATATTAAGCATTTTCTAGTTAGTGGTTTTGAGCTGAAATTTTGTACAGAGATTCTGAACCAGATACACTCTTCACCCCGTTTGTATGGATATACCCTTTCCTTAACACGCTGTATACTTATTTATATCTCATTATATGCTGCACCGGTCGACGTCATCACGTCAGCGCCGGCTGTCGCTGAAAGCCAGCGCTGGGGCTCTGTCTCGCATAGGGTCGCAGCATTATGCTGAGCGATGGCCGTTTTGCGTGGATGTGACACATATTTTCCCCCAACTTGTTCTTTTTTTGCGTCATGTTTACGGCAAATTAACGTATTTTTTTTCCGTCTTTCAGATATAAAACCGGCTTCACAATAATACCAATCTTAGTAGGTTCCCTAACTCCTGAAAAGGAGGCTAAGTACGGAGCAATCCTTGCGCCGTATCTGGCTGACCCTCAGAACTTATTTGTGATATCTTCTGACTTCTGTCACTGGGGCTCCAGGTTCAGGTACACGTGGAAGGATACCTCAAGGGGACAGATTTATCAGAGCATTGAGTGGCTGGACAAACAGGTGAGAGAAACAATTTATTTAGTTACTAGCGGCTGCCCGTGGCATCGCCCGCGTGGCTTTTTCTAAAATAATAGTAGCATAAGTTACTCTTGATAACATCAGCTATGTGCCAGTGAAGGTCCCGTCAAAATCGGTCCAGCCGTTTCGGAGATAAGCCGGAATAAACAAAGAGAAAAAAAAAATTGTTGTTTTAAGTACCGTATATACTTTTATACACCGTGGCATTTTAGTCGTCTTACAAAGACAGCCCACTTCATGTATCCAATGACTACAAATTATTAATGTAAAAAAAAATTTTTTTGAACATTTTGTACAGCGGAATGGAGCGGCGACATATTTATGAGAGTTCATTCAAACTAACACAAAAATGTGTTTCTTACTATTGCAACTTAAACTTAATCTAAATCCATTCTGCGGCGCCCTTGTAACACAAGGCTCGGACTTCACTCGTAACAGGGTGTTTTAAATTATGTCATGCGTCAAAATTAATAAAAAAAAAAAAAACAAAAGTAAAAAAAAAAAGTTTTTTTCTTCATGAATGATTAGTAGTCATTGGATATATGAAGTGGGCTGTCTTTGTAAGACGACTAAAATGCCACTGTGTATATAAAAATTTCACGTGCATGCTGCGTGCATGCTGTGTGCAATGCACACAACATTTGTTGCGTGTTCTATAATCTTCAAATGTTCCAGGGTATGGACATTATAGAGAAGATGGACCCGCGAGTGTTCACGGAGTACCTCAACAAGTACGGTAACACGATATGCGGCAGACATCCCATCGGAGTGCTGTTACAGGTAACACTTCAAAATCAAATTATTTTATTCCACATAAACCTACATGGGCACTTATGAACCGTCAGAATATTTTCTATTGATTTCAGGCCATAGAAAAACTCCGAAGCCAATCAAATACACCTCGAATGGCGATGAAATTCTTGAAATATGCACAATCATCGCAATGTATGAGTATGCAAGATTCTTCTGTATCATACGCGAGCGCATCCCTTGTGATGGAGTAAAACCTCTAACTGAAGCAGGCAAGTATTTTAAATAAAGACATTCAACTGCCTAGCCTTCCCAACTATGCTGGGGTAAGCTTCCAGTATAACCGGATGCGAGCGACTACCTATCTGACCTCCACAACCCAGTTTTTAATTAATTAATTATTTTTAATTGATTAATTATTTTTAATTGATTAATTATTTTTAATTGATTAACTATTTTTAATTGATTAATTATTTTTAATTAATTACGGGGGCTACCCTGACGCTTTCGCCTCAAGTAAGACTGGTGGTAAAACTCCGATCAAATAGCACAATATTTCAGTAACCATGTTATGTGAATGACATCATATTTAAGACATTTGCCTGCAAATAGCAAATCAATTAGAAACACAAAATAATTAATTTTCTCCCCTTGTGCTTATACTAAGTTAATTCTGTCTCTAATTTTTATACCTTTTATAATTTTGACGTAGCATTAGTAAAAATATCAGAAAATGTAAAAAAAAAATCAAAAGATTTTATTGTTATAACTAAAAGGCAACTAATACTTTTGTTAACTTTGTCTTTTATTATGTGCTTGAATTTGTATTTCACTGCCATTAACTCATTGGCTGCCCAGTTCAAAAATACATTTTTACTTGTAAGTCTTAAATTGTTTGGCAAAACATAATTAGATTTGGTATCGCTAGTCGGGTCCTGGGCCTCAAGTCTGGTATTACAATAGTGTCAGAATGGTCTCGCCATTGTGAGTATTTGACAGTGTTTGTATGGCAAATCTGTCAAAAACTCACAATGAAGAGACCATTGCAACGTTTGTACATTAGTAGACTTGGCCCCCTGGGCATGAACAGAAGTCATCTATAGTATAGCGACGACTCGTTTGAGGGACATCCCTCAAACGAGTCCTCAAAATCCTCAAAAATTCGTTCGTGTGCTGACATCAGCACACGAGTTTTTTCCGACTTATATGCTGGGTTCTGGGCTGCAAATGAGTTAAGTGTAGTGCTGTGTCATTCCCGGGAATATTAATCGGAAAAATGCGTTAGAAATTTGGGTTCCAAATCCTACTTTTTCAAAACTATTAAAGAATATCGAAAATTATTATAATCGGGACAAAAAAGAAATAGTATTCCCGGTATTGACGGCACATCACTAAAGAGATGGATTTGAGTTAAGGCTCCCACACACTGGCGCGATATCGCGGGCGCGACAAGGGTCGCGCTGCCTGACACGCTCGCGATATCGCGCCGGGTGTGTGGGAGCCTTTACGATCAAATAGAAGCTTTTAAAATCTTAAACGCACACTTTTGAAACACATCTTAAAATATTATATACTGTTCAATAAATCTTTTAAATGATTAGGTACCGATAACGATAATTATTTTTTTAATTAAAATATTAAGTACTCAAAAATTTGTACCTACCTATTGCGCTCAAATTATACATTATAGATTTTTATATATCGCACCTTTAGAATTATAGAGACCTAATTTCTTCAGAAGTTGAAAAACATCACCAAATTAGGTCACTATAATAATATTGTAGTGACCTATATTTGAAATTTTAAGATTTCAACCTTTCTAAAGAACATCACCAATGAGGTCAATATAATGTTGTGAATTAATTGATGATGTCATTAACTGATGATGTGATTGATGATTTCAAATAAGGTCTCTATAATTCTAAAGGTGCGATATATGCGCTAAATTGCATTAACATATATTTTTTTTATTAACTATTCTATTATAAATACTTTATCCAACCCTTTATTGGTCGCGTGGGGTGTGACACCCCACGCTTTGAAGGTTTAGCACTCTAAAAAATTTGAATTTACCGCGTTGATGTTACCGTCAGCTTCATAAAGAACGCATGACCTATAAGATCTAGTAGCAAGCAGCACTTGGTCGTGTCAGGAGAGCGCGTTTGGGGAGTCACACACCCCACGCGATCGTAAACGTAACTATTTGGACGCGACCAATTAAGTGGCTCTTGCACCACAAATTAATCGTTAAGCGCTCGTATTTAAAACGTAGTTCTGTTTCTCTTATCGTTTGAAAACGACAGAGACAGAACAAACAAAACATCAATTTTGAATATGTTAGCGTTAAACGCATATCAACTAAAGCATTTCGCATTTTGACCAAAGTAGTTGACATAGCTCACAGAATAAGCAAGCTAAAGTGGAAATGAGCCGGCCATATTAGCCGTAGAACCGGTGACCGTTGGGGTAGACGTGTTCTTGAGTAGAGACAAATCGGAAATCGTAAGATGGCACGTCTCGATTTTAAACGCCTCTGGGATCTAGGAGTAAGACCACCTGTCTTAAACCCAGAGGTCCCGGTTTCGATTCTCAGCTGTGGCAACATTTTCTGCTCGGTTTGGTTGGTGGTACGGCTTGTTCTAAGTCGGCCTGGCTAGCTACCACTATCTTATCCAAGTCTGTCGGCATAACAACAATGTTAACAGCAATTGTTGCGTTTCGGCAGTTGGAGTTGAGATAGTCAGTTCCTTTGTTGAAGATTCCGGGTGAAGCTCGCTTCCACCTTCGGTCTCATCATCACTTACTATCAGGTGAGAGGCCATGAGTTAAACAATAGGGGATATAAAAAAAAATGATTTGATTTTTGGTGCAAGCTGGCTTAAGTATTTATTATCTAAAAGTTTTATTCAACAGTATAAATTCCTTGTTTAGCTTAAAAACACCTATGAATTTAACTTTTTAAGTAGAAATATTATTAATAAATTGGAAATATATGTATAATTATTATAATAATTATGTAGTGTATGAATGTAAAGGATTTGTAATCAGGTTGAAACCTTATTTCGAATTATACTTTAGTACCGATATTTTTCATTCCAAGATATCGGGAATGGTATCGGTATTGATAACGATATAGGCATTGGTATCAGTATCGCTGACGATATCGGTATTGGTATCGGTATCGAGGAGTATATAGGCATTGGTATCGGTATCGATGACGATAGCGGCTTTGGTATCGGTACTGGTTTCGGAATCGGTAATAGTTTCGGTATCGGCGACGATACCGCTCTGGTTACAATATAAATACCGGAATTCGGTTTTCTGTTATATTAATTTAGCGTCAGCTATTCTCATTTAGCTCTTGCCGGTCGTAGTAGCCACTCAGGAAAGTCATAGCGGGGCTGAGTGTACAGGATTCGTCCCAAGTACATTTGAGTATCGCCACTCGTGGAGTCTATGTTCAGTGCGTGTTGCCAGTGATAACCTATGGCACTGAAACGTGGTCGCTCACAATGGGCCTTATGAGAAGGCTAAAAGTCACCCAAAGGGCAATGGAGAGGGTTATGCTTGGAGTTTCCCTACGTCATCGAAATTAGAAATTAAGAGATCCGCAGGAGAACCGAGATAACCCGAAGAATCGCCAAACTTAAGTGGCAGTGGCATTGCTCACAAAACAGATGGCCGTTGGGGCCGAAAGGTTCTGGAGTGGCGACCGCGTACCGGAAGACGTAGCGTTGGAAGGCCTCCCACAAGGTGCACTGATGACCTTGTGAAAGCCGCAGGAATCCGCTAGATGCGGGAAGCAGGGAACTGGTCGAAATGGCGGTGCTTTGGGGAGGCCTATATCCAGCAGTGGATGTCTTTCGACTGAAATCAAGATGAATTGTCAGCTACTACCATCTTGCTGAATGGCTATTATTGTTGACACGGCACAAGCTAGATCTGATCGTCTCGGAAGAATTTTAATATCGATACTATAGTATAAATTGTCTACAAAATACATATAATCAAGGTTGTTATTTTTGTAATAAAAATACTATGTAGTGTTTTGAAGACATGTACAGTTGTAAATACGGCACATTGAGGATGATAATCGGTTTTGTAGAGCGTTGTCTCTGTCACTCATACCAGTGTGATACCGCGTCCTATTTAAAAGCGATAGTGGCGCGAATACGCGATCATCGCGGTGTATGTCACTTATTGTTCAGCCGGCTCTACACTCGCGGTGCGAACGGCCGCGAAAGCCCGAGACAACTGCGAATCACGAGTGTAGATGTTGTGATGACGCTTCGCGCCGTTCCCAGATCAGTGTCGGTTTTTTGGCCCGCGACAAAGGGTTTGCGGCGCGCGAACGTGAACGCATCCACACTCGCAGTTTTCCGCAGTAGCGTACAAGACAGCGTAGGGAGTGGTTTTGCGTGCGTTGTAGATTGACTTTTTATTATTATTGCTATTTAATGTAATTGTAATACGCAATGGCAAGTAGTGAGACAGCAGCAGCAGAAATCACTTCGTCGTCCATGATAGTCGCGAACAAGACTGTGAAGCTTTGCGAGTGTGGAGGGCAGTGTTGCCATGTTCAAAATCTGGTCGGTGGTAAATCCATTATAAAAATACGGTAGATTTCATAAAACTACGGTGATTGGGTTTTGAGAAAAATGGTGTAATTACGGTGTAACACTTTTATTAAATCATACAAAAATACAAGTAAAGTTACTAGATAAAAATTCAAAAACATATACTTAAGTACAAAAATTAGGAAATAAATACGATAACTATTCTGAATCTGACACCAAAATTTCCTCATTTTTGTTAATATTTTGATTTAATTTCATAGCCAATCGCGAAACTCTGGTTTTAGTAGCCATTCCTGTCGAAACTTCTGTTTATACGGTTTTCTTTTTTTTTTGTCGGAACTTCCACTTCAGACTGAGAGTCAATGTTACTTTCAATTTCACCCATTATTATACGTGAAACAAAAATAATAGACTTGTTACAAAAAACAAACTAAATTCGACAACTGATAAGTAATTAAATGAAATGATCGTAATATTACTCGAAATTAATATCTATAAACGTCAACTCAATTTGTTAGCCTTATAGAGGGCCCGAAACAGGGGGAATACCCGAACTTGTCTGGTGTGACCATTGTAGTGTCGGACAAAAATATTAGGGATCGGAATGCGTTCATAATACATATTAATTGTGTTTTGATTTAGTTAACTTTTTTTACAACAGGAATCTTAATCCTTCCAGATTACGGTAGATTTTGTCACAGTTGTCATGCCTCGACGGTAGGTGGTAACTTTTAACTGAATACGGTGCATTTACCGTAATTACGGTGTACATGGCAACACTGGTGGAGGGACACAGTTCGCGCGCGGATCACAGCGTTATTCACGGCGCGACGTCACACGCGAGTGTAGAGCCGGCTTTCGGATTTGTCGGTGCGACCTCACGTTAAGGTTCACCGAACAACAAGTGACATTAGCGATGATCGCGTATTCGCGCGACGATTGCTTTTAAATAGTACGCGGGGCGAAAATGTCTAAAGCCCGATGTGAAGTATTACTTTAAGTACTGTAAGTAAATATTGTAGTAATTAGAGAAACCTTATGTAAGTATACAATTCTCTAATTAGTGTTGAATTTGTATCAAAAAATGATCAATTGCCTGGTTCCTATGTCTTAAAACTGATTGCTTTGCTGAAATGAGCCTTGTGATATTTCTATGGTGTCTCAACTTACCATTTTTAGGGCCGGTTGTTTCAAATGGTTGGTCAACGTAACATACGTATGTTAAATAATAACGATTACATATGATGTTTAACGTTCGTTAAATACAAAGCGTTGTTTCACTGCATAAAAAAACGATCGTCAAAGTTATTAACATGAGTTTTAAATATTTTTATCTACGCCCATGCTATAAATCCTCTATAAAAGTTTCTGAAACAGCTTATTGCCAACATTAAAACACCCAGTGTCATAGTAACCATAATAGCATCCAAACGGGAGTTATAATGTTGTACTGAATTTAATAATGCAACTCCTTTGCTTTTACGAGGATCTGTTTGATGAGTAAGGAAGGGATCATCATCCTCCCTTCCATTCTCACTACCCAATTCGTGGTATCTTTATGAATTTCAAAAAAAGAACATTGTCACGCACACGCGTTTCACTATACTATACCATAGCGTCGTATCCCGCCATTTTTGTTCGATATTAGTATTGCAAAAACTGTTTCAGAACCTTTTACAGAGGATTCATGTCATGGGTGTAGATAAAGTCTTGTATGCAACTGTAATAATTAGGTATTAAAACACTCATGTGATACTATTATATAGTGTGATAAACCCACATTCGTGTTTTAATACCCCTTAAGCCCTTATTATACAACAGTTGCATAAATAACTATTTTCTTTCGTCACTATTTGTATCATAATTAGATGAACTATAGTCGATTAAAGACGAATACAAAATAAAGAGAGTCAATACATTTTACTGTTTGGCGCAGATGTTTGAGAATAAAATGACGTTAACCAGTGGATATCACACCGGTTACTGTAATCGTTATTTTTTAACGAACGCTATGGGAATAATTTTGTGAAACCACGTTTTGTTTGATAGTTAGCGTCATTTATGACGTAAGTATACGGGCGAGGTTCTTCAAGTTAACCTCTAGGAAATGTAATTTTAATGTCATTTTATTTAGAAACGGTAATGATTAAACACGTGAAAAAATTATATGTTGCTTTTGAGACCTTTCTGTAGGTACGTCGGGTACTCGTTATATAATTGGATAAAATTCGCTCGATAGAAAAAAAATCCAAACATACCCTTATTTTGTAGATTAAAATCACGTTATTTCAATATTATACCACATTATGTATTGAAAATCACATCAAAATAAACGTCTATGATGATGTAATGTCCGTCGGGTTTAACATTGTTAATATCGTAAAATACATAATTTTCAACCCAAAATTAACGAAATTCCTATTTAACCTCTAGAGCAAAAATGCACGCTCAAAGAACCTCGCCTTAAGTGGACGTGAAACAACCCGTCCTTAGCTTCTATCCTGAGTTATAGACACAAATCTTACATGCACAAACTTACTTAACTTCATTCACTCACTGACAGACAGCGTACAGCCTAAGGTCCTATCACTTTTTGTTCAGCGACCACGGGATCAGGTTCACCTTTCCTGGGCCTCAAGTCTGCTATTACAATAGTGTCAGAATGGTCTCGCCATTGTGAGTATTTGACAGTGTTTGTATGGCAAATCTGTCAAAAACTCACAATGAAGAGACCATTGCAACGTTTGTACATTAGTAGACTTGGCCCCCTGTTCACCTTTCCTGTTCACCGAACAAAAAGTGACATAAGAGGCGTCTAATTGCAAACCCCGCTAAAATGATTCTTCTGGATATTGAGTTATTGATGAGTTTTAAATTCAATAAAATGTAATCGCACTCCTTGGTGCACGACACATTGACACAAGTCTCTATTGGTCCTCCATACTATTCGTA
The DNA here is from genome assembly GCA_947523025.1 of Dryobota labecula. Taxonomy (NCBI): domain Eukaryota; kingdom Metazoa; phylum Arthropoda; class Insecta; order Lepidoptera; family Noctuidae; genus Dryobota; species Dryobota labecula. The sequence continues at coordinate 7,351,384 of OX383314.1, forward strand.
AGGTCACTTGGTGCAAAAGCAAGCGCTGTGATTGGTTGTTTTCGTTGTAAAGGAATTTGAATTTTACCCATGCCATTTATAGTGTATTTTGTAACCAAGCATAAGGTTGGAGGCTCAATTTAGTACTGTTAGAGAGGGATTTGCTCGGAAATGAACCAACTCGCACTAAGCGTTTTCAAACGTCTTTTATAATGCGCGCAGCAAAGGAGTGGAACTCTCTGCCTGCGTCTGTGTTTCCGAACGCATACAACCCTAATCTATTCAAAGTGAGAGTGAACAGGCTTCTTCTGGGTAAGCTCACTCGATCGTAGACTTTGTCTCTGTCATCCAGACCTAGACTAAAGTCAAGAGCAAACTCATAGTAGAATAATAAAAAAAATGAGTTTTCACTTAGTACAGAATTGAGAAAACTTTCAAAAGAGATAATAAGGTCGGTTACAAGGTAAAATCGTTTTAGCGGGGTTTGCAATTAGACGCCTCGTATTGGAATCAGGCCCTATATTATTATGGTCGAAATATTTGCCGCTTTTATTATAATATTGTTGTCATTTGAATTGTGAATACATTGTTGAAGTGTATGTGGCATCGAATCGGTCTCAAAAGGCATTTATTTTGTAAAAATTGTCTCAATAAAAATTTAATTTGCTACTTTTTTTGTTGTTTTATTTTAAAATATAATATACTTACTTTTGCCCACGACTTGTTTTCACATGAAATATATCCTATGACACAAACTGCAGATCCGAAGATTAGCCCCTACATTTCACATTTTACGTCTTTCACTCAGAAAAAAATATTGTTGGCTATAACAATAAAACTTTAACAGGGGAGAGCCCACCATAGTGTATAGTTCGTGCGTCAATGTTTTTATTGTCATGAATTAAGTTGTCAGTACAACAATATTCCTTCAACAAATATATGTATTGATACTACAACAATGTTTATATTGTCAAATTAAATCTCAGTACAACAATTATGTGTATTGATACTACAACAATGTTTCTTTTGTCAAGAAGTAAATTGTCATTGCGACAATATTCTACAAAATATATGTATTGATACCACAACAATGTTTCTATATTGTCAATACAACAGTATTTTTTCAATAAAGTGTGTTTGGATACTACAACAATGTATCTTTTGTTTGTGGAACTAATTCAATTTAACTGTCACTTTGTTGTAATAACAATACTAAGTTATGAGCGCAACAGCTGTACTTTGTTAAATTAAGTATTCTGACTTTGTAACCACCATTAAAGCTTAGTCACGGTATTAAGGTTGTTTGACTCAAATCAATTCATAATTATCTACAGTAGCAAAATTATTTGAATGCAGGAGCTACTCTACATCGTGAAAACAACAATGCTTCCTTTGTTATTATAAAAGAGCCTTCGTTCCAGTAGCAATGTTATGTAAATGCAGGAGCTACGCTACTTCGCGAAAACCACTATACTTCCTTTGTTAATATGAAAGAGCCTTCGTTCCAGTGGCACAGTTATTTAAATGCAGGAGCTACTCTACATCGTGAAAACAACAATTCTTGCTTTGCTATTATGAAAGAACCTTAGTTCCAGTAGCAATTCTATTTAAATGCAGGAGCTATGCTACTTCGCGAAAACAACTATACTTCCTTTGTTAATATGAAAGAGCCTTTGTTCCAGTAGCAATGTATTTTAAATACAGGAGCTACGCTACTTCGCGAAAACAACTATACTTCCTTTGTAAATATGAAAAAGCCTTTGTTCCAGCAGCAATGTAATTTAAATACAGGAGCTACGCTACTTCGCGGAAACAACTATACTTCCTTTGTTAATATGAAAGAGCCTTTGTTCCAGTAGCAATGTATTTTAAATACAGGAGCTACGCTACTTCGCGAAAACAACTATACTTCCTTTGTAAATATGAAAAAGCCTTTGTTCCAGCAGCAATGTAATTTAAATACAGGAGCTACGCTACTTCGCGGAAACAACTATACTTCCTTTGTTAATATGAAAGAGCCTTTGTTCCAGCAGCAATGTAATTTAAATACAGGAGCTACGCTACTTCGCGGAAACAACTATACTTCCTTTGTTAATATGAAAGAGCCTTTGTTCCAGTAGCAATGTATTTTAAATACAGGAGCTACGCTACTTCGCGGAAACAACTATACTTCCTTTGTTAATATGAAAGAGCCTTTGTTCCAGTAGCAATGTATTTTAAATACAGGAGCTACGCTACTTCGCGAAAACAACTATACTTCCTTTGTTAATATGAAAGAGCCTTTGTTCCAGTAGCTAACTCTCCTTTGTTAAAACAACTACACTTTCTTTGTTTAGACATAAAAGCTTTTGTTCAAGTAGCAATATCATTTACATACAGGAGCTACTCAACTTTGCCAAAACAATTATATTTCCTTTGTTCATATAAAAAAAAAACCTTTGTTTCAGTAGCTTTTATAAAAAACAATTGTATTTTCTTTTTTACTGCGGATAAGGCTTTGGTTCAGTAGCTAATAAATATATTAGCAAATAATGTAATATATTTGCTACTGAACCAAAGGCTTATTCTTAGTTATAAAGAAAATACAGTTGTGTTATATAGAAGCTACTCGAACAAAAACTTTTTCATAATATGAACAATAAAAATATAATTGTTTTGACGAAGTTGAGTACCATAGCTCCTGCATTTAAATAATATTGCTACTTGATCAAAAGCTTTTATGTATATACAAAGAAAGTGTAGTTGTTTTAGCAAAGAAGAGTTAGCTACTGAAACAAAGGCACATTCATATTAACCTATGAAATATAGTTGTTTTCGCGAAGTAGAGTAGCTCCTGCATTTAAATAAAATTGTATTTTATTAGTGTATTGGTACCAGTAACTAATACTCATTGAATAAACTAGTTTGTCAACATACTTATATATTTCAATAGACTAGTTTTTGTTTGAAACACGAATGAGTATTAGATACATAGGTACTGGCAGTACAATAATACGTTAGTGAAACAAAGGCTTATTCGTAGTAACAATGGCTACTGAAATTAAATTCTGAACGCCTAAAGTATACTAAACAATATCAGCTAAGACAGAAGATAGGTTTTGAGTGTACCTAACAGTGGTCTAAATTATGATAAAAACAACATTATTTTTAAGGTATTTGTATTGTTAAACCGTAAATACAATAAATAACATATTCTCTTATAAGTAACATAATATAACATCACGCCTGTATTCCCCGAAGGGTTAGGCAGAGGTGCACCTATAGTACACCCACATTTCGCTCTTATAAGTAGGTACATAATAATCAGTTCAGTTATAAAATAAAATTAATTAATAAAATTAATTAAATTTATGATTTCTTGCAATAAAATCTAACATTACCAGTAGTAACCCAAGTCTGTTATGTCCTAAGTTTTTTTTCGTTTTAGGTTCTTTGTATTGCGAGCCCGCAGTTTTGAGTAGACCTTAATATACTACCTAAGCATGGCCAACGACCACGAGCTATCACCCTAGTAGCATTTTTGTTGGCATTTAGTTGGGCATTTTTGTTGGCATTTAGTTGGGCCACTTACCTCTGTAAGTGGCCCAACTAAATGCCCACAAAAATGCTACTAGGGCAGTTCTTACATCAAGCATTATAGATAAAATAAAATTAAGGATTGCAATACAAAATCTGCGGGCACGCACAATACGGAAAACCAAAAACGAAAAAAAAAAATCTCACGACTTGGGGTACAAATCAATTCTGGTCAATACTTTGTATACAGGGTGTTAAAGAAATTGCGTGCCATAGCTTACAGGTGAGTTCAGTATCGATAAAGGAACCCTTAAAAAATACAAAAATTTAATACCTTTAAAAAAAGTTTTCAAAAACCGAAAATTATCATAAGATGAACCTAATGTTAGTACCTACTAATTAAATAGCAATCTTTTAGAATTGATTAAAATATTGCTTAAACGTAGTTTTTATTTTGTTTAAATGCTAATTAATAATTTCCTAGAGTCACCTACCTACTATCGAACGCAATGAAATACCTACGGCCGAACACTTCGATAACGCCGGGAGAAGGTTAGGTAACCTAGGTACGTAAATTACAATTCCAAGTATTTCTTCTTCCTACTTTAGCGTGCTTATCTCCTTCAAAATTAAAACCTACGTTCGATAGTAGGTAAGTAATTAAATCATTTAAACAAATAAAATAATTTCAATTCTACACGATTGTTATTTTAAGTTAGTAGGTACTAAATTAGGTTGATTTAGCAAAAAAAAATCCTGACTTCCGACAATTGACAAGGGTTATCGACAAAGAACCTACCCCTAAGCTATGGCACACAATTTCTTTGACACCCTGTATTAGAAAATAGTATAGTAGGTATGATTACACAAAATGAATTAATCTTATAAGTAGGTACATGATAACAAGTTTAAGTTAGTACAGTTAATAAAAAAATTACGACTACACAGTTTAGCTATTGCAGCTTAGAGCCTGATTTTGATGATTCTTTTTTATTTAATATAATAATTGACTTAATATTATACTTGTTTTTTAACAAATTTACAGAAACTAAAAAAAGTTGCATCATCAGTTCTTATTAGTTTTAGGTGAGTTTTTTTACTCATTAAATTATTCGTTTTCAGATTATAATGAATAACAATGTTTCATCTCCTATAATATTCGTAACATATTAAAACTATAGTCAGTTGGTTTTTAACCATACCATTTTAGAAAAAAAATAATAACGTAAAATAAAATAACCCAAAGATTATTCAAAAAACACTCAGCCCATGCATGGTTCCAGTACGATAGTAAATCCGCAGGGGGCTTTTAGTGACAAAATACAAATACTAAAAAACATGCAATTAAATAATCTTAGTAGTTAAAATTACCGGTAGCTAACTCGAGCAGCTCAAGTGTAGTTTGATCTTGCCTGGATGAACTTCCTTTCTCTGCCAGAAGTTCTAGAAGCTTTGTTTTAATAATCGGGAATTTTTCCTCAAAAATTTTGTCAGCATCTGGGTACACTGTCTGGAAATCCAGGGATAACTGCAACAAATACAATTAAAACATTATAACATGTGTAAAAATAGAACTACATTATATGTAATTCAAGATGAGGGATTAAAGATAGGTATTGGGTCTGAGCGGAATATGTCAATTTGTTGATGAGATCAGACAGGTTTTAAACGTCTAATGTCTAAAACAAATAACTCACCAGTTCATTTCCATCGGGCAAAGTGAGGGCAGGAAACCAGTCAGTGTTATTTGTATGATAGACCTTCTGCTTTCAGTTTACTGTTTCGTAGTTGAAGAGTTGTAAGCCACTTTGTCACCACTGTCTCTCGGGGCGATGATGTTCCCCGCAACCAGTTTAAACATTCTTGTGGAGATGAGGTTGATTCAAAATCAGAGTCGGCAACAGTAAAACTTTCTGGAAGAGGCCTCACACGTTTGGAATTATTATTTTCAGAGCAGCTGCTATCGCTCTCGCTGCTTAAGCTCCTTTTTGTTTCTGAAGAAAGAAGTAGTCGTCGATGTGTAATCAACCTGTTGTGGAAGAGGCCACTGGCCTGCACGACTTTTCCTCCGACGACATGGTAAGCGACATAATACACTTCGGTAACCTCTCCCTTGAATAAAGACCACCTCACGTGCCCATTCTTGCCAAATATTTTTTCGAATAGTTGTTGAAATGTCTTGTGTTTTGCTATTAACGCACGGTCGCGCGAGGTGAGCTTCTCTGAATTGTCTGCTTTTTTTTGTAGCAATTGCCCCAAAGTCAGAGACGACAACAACTGACGTAAATTTTTGCAGCCGTCTGTTCCAATTCGACTTTGACTATCCAAATTTTCCAACTCTTCGTCTAATAGTGAATTCCAGTCCTGTACAAAATATATAAACAAGTCATTATTTATTCATTATCACCTTTCCAACAAAAAAAGAATAAAAAAATCATACGGTTTAATTGAGAAACCTCCTCCTTTTTTTGAAGTCGGTTTGCCTGAATTAAAACTAACTGAATACTGGTAGTTTTAATATGAAGTATGGTTTACCTGAATTGACGTATCTACTGGCCCATCATCCGTTACGAATAATATAGGAGATGAAACATTGCTATCCATTGCAATCTGTAAAATAAAAATAAATGAATAAAAAACACACCTTTAAAACGAATAAGAATAATAAAACTGATAATGCTATTTTTTTTAGTTTCTGTTAATTTGCTAAGAAACAAGTATAATATTAAGTATTAAATAAAAAAGAATCATCAGAATCAGGCTCTAAGCTAGGAAAGTAGAAAGAGAGAAATTAATGGTCATCTCTTAGCTGCCACGGCTTATTTTAATTTTTGAATTGTTTTATTACGGACGCTTCTAACGTGCACGTCTTTCTACAAAAAATAATAAGTTGGTAGAACTGTAGTACCTATTATTTAAATGTTTTTATTAAAAAAATATTATAATAAAGTAGGTAGGTAGTTATCTAATAATTATTGAACCACCAAAAACATTTCCTATAATTTGTAAGATGACAATAACAACGTTGTGAAAACGACAAAATTACTTTGTTACGATCAATTCATTTAATCATTTCAATCAAATCTCAATGTAGGTAGTTATGTAGCTACCTATTTAGATCATCATCATATAACAGCCCGGAATCACCCACTGATGGATAGAGGCCGCCCCTTTTTTACCGACTTTTTTTTTATCCAGGTGTTTCCCGCGACTTTGAAGATTTCGTTGATCTAACGAGCTTTAGGACGGCCCTGGTTTCTATGGCCTAACCTTGGCCACCACTCGGTGAAAGAATACTTGTACAGTGACCAGCGTATCAAGCTACACGAAACCGTCAAATTTCTCCAAACGATTTTAAACTTTAAAATGTTGAATTATGTTCAAAATCGAACAGTTTGTCGTAGCTTGATGTGCTGGCCGCACATCAAGCTACCACAAACTGTCAGATTTCCTTGTACTTTACCGTACTTTAGATGATTCGGACCATCCTTAGTTCATCTGTGATAAAAAGCTACTAAGTAAGCAAATAATATGGAAACTTACCAATGAAACTGTCCTTTAGATGGCCCAAACGGGCAGAATCGAGAAATTCTTCCATTTTCTTTATTATTTAATATTGAACTGCCCATGCGCACGCACTCAACACAAATGGCATGCCGCGGCGGACGGCGGGCGCCGGCAGCCGGCCGGCCCGAAGGAGCGAGACAGACGCACGCGCACACGGCAGCGGTCGGTCGATAAATATGGACCCCAGTGTTGCCAGATGACCGTCTCGCGTTCTCCCCAAACCTTATCCGAAATGCCCACAAAATTGAGGTTTTGAAGAAAAAATCCCCCACAACCCACCAATTTTTTTTTTTTATAAATGAATACACGATTTTATACTATTTCAGTAATAGCTTCCATAACAGGAGCTTCAGACGACCCTCGTGAAGATGCTGATTCTGTAATGGAAGCTATTACTGAAATAAAATTGTATATAAATTAAAAATAATAATAAATCAAAAAAACTCGTATTTAATCGTTATTTAATCTTTACTCGCGTCGTCTGCAGTTCCGTACATTTTTTCCGAGTTAAATCTCTTTAGCATAAATTGAACTGGGTTTAAAAATGAACACATACTTCTATCAATGAATTATCTTATTTTCAAGATAAATTCAGCAATGTAAATGGCTAATCTGTGTTTATGCTTCTCTTTAATAAAATAAATGCCACTTGGAAGAAGGCTCTTTCCACAACTGCGTTAGAAAAAGGTAACGACAAAATTAAAAATTTAATATACTAGTACGAAAAAATATTGTCTCTGTCTGTTTGTTTGTATGTACATACACGCATCACACAAAAACAACTGGATCAATGTTGATGAGACAGTATTAGTTAGCATAAACTGCAATTTAAAACTTAGAATGGGTTTCATGCAGGTACTGTCATCCCTTAAAACGGGTATACAGTTTGTATGGATTTTTTTAAAACATGCATGAATGAACTTGAAATTTTGCATGTTGAAATATCGGGTTAAATAATTAGACACGGGCATGTTTATTTCCTGAAATTGAACCCTTAGCAGCATGAAAAAGAGAATTACTTACAGGAATATGTTCGGAACGTAATGTGGTACCTATTCATGTGTGATCATTAGCATTCGTTTGGGTTTTTTATCTATGTTTAGTAGTTAGTTTAATTAAATACTTTATTGGATTTGTGGTGGTGTCGGCGGTTGAATGAAACTAATCGGGGCGTCCATCAATAAAACCGTTGGCAACACCGATCCTATGCGCGGCCCCGCCCCGCGCAACCAACCGCAGCGCGCGCGACGTGTTTCAACAAGTTTTCTTGTCTTTGCCGTGAGAACAAAATGAGTTTTGTTAAATTTCCGAAGATTTTTGTCGGAACAATGCACAGAGTACTTTTACTATAATATTTTACTTTTTGGATCAATGTATAATCGACTTAAAAAAAAAGGAGGAGGTTTCTTAATTCGACCATGCTTACTATCCTTACTTCCTTACTAATATTATAAATGTGAAAGTAACTCTGTCTTTCTGTATGTTACGTTTTCACGCCTAAACCGCTGAACCGATCGTCATGAAATTTAGCAGAGATATAGCCTGGGATACGGAGAAGGACATAGGCTACTTTTTTACGCGATATAACCGACATATGGAGCTGCGCGCAAAAGCTAGTATATTATACTTTTTTTATAATGTGTGTTCGCGGATAACTTCGTCGTTTATGAACCGAATTTGATGATTATTTTTATGTTGGAAAGGAGATATCTCAAGGGTGGTACCATGATAAGGAAACCAGGATCTGATGATGGCATCCCAGAGAAATTGAGGGGAACCTACAACTAGCGACCCGCCCCGGCTTCGCACGGGTGCAATTCACATTACAAATCTTTGTTTTTTTCGGCTTTTCTTTATTATAATATGTAATATGTAATGTAGGTATTATACATATTAACCTTTCTCTTGAATCACTCTATCTATTTATTGCTGAAAATTGCATTAAAATGCGTTGAGTAGTTTAAAAGATCTAAGCGAACAGACAGCGGAAGCGACTTCATTATGTAAAGATGTTCACATTGACACACTTGCAATGTTCCATTGTCACCACAGCGATATAATTATTGTATGACAAATGGTAGTTTAATGCACCGACTATAGTTATTTTGTAAGATTTATTTGCAATTTTCACATTGGCACACTCGCAACGTTTCATTGTCACTACAGCTTAATAAATATTGTCTGACAAATTGTAGTTTTATGCTATGACTATAGTTATTTTGTTAGATTTATTTACAATGTTCACATTAGCATACTCGCAGCGTTCCATTGTTACCGCAGCCACATATATATTGTATGACAAATGGTAAGAAAATTCTACGACTATAGTTAATTTGTTAGATTTATTTACAATGCTGACATTGGCATACTCGCAACGTTCCGTTGTTACCACAGAAACATATATATTGTATGATAAATGGTAGATAAATTCGACGACTATAGTAAATTTGTTAGATTTATTTACAATGTTCACATTGACACACTTGCAACGTTCCATTGTTACCACAGCCACAAATATATTATATAATAAATGGTAGTTAAATGTTACGACTATAGTAAATTTGTTAGATTTATATACAATGTTCACATTGACACACTTGCAACGTTCCATCATTACCACAGCCACATACATATTGTATGAAAAATGATAGTTTAATGCTACAACTATAGTTATTTGTTAGATTTATTTACAATGTTGACATTGGCATACTCGCAACGTTCCATTGTTACCACAGCCACAAATATATTATATAATAAATGGTAGTTAAATGCTACGACTATAGTAAATTTGTTAGATTTATTTACAATGTTCTGCATTGACACACTTGCAACGTTCCATTGTTACCACAGCCACATATATGTTGTATGAAAAATGATAGTTTAATGCTACAACTATAGTTATTTGTTAGATTTATTTACAATGTTGACATTGGCATACTCGCAACGTTCCATTGTTACCACAGCCACATATATTGTATGAAAAATGATAGTTTAATGCTACAACTATAGTTATTTTGTTAGATTTAATTACAATGTTCACGTTGACACACTTGCAACGTTCCATTGTTACCACAGCCAAATATATATTGTCTGACAAATGGTAGTTAAATGCTACGACTATAGTTATTTTGTTAGATTTATTAACAATGTTCACATTGGCACACTAGCAACGATACATTGTTACCCCAGCCACATATATATTGTACGACAATTGGTAGTTTAATACTATGACTATAGTTATTTTGTCAAATTTATCAACAATGTTCACATTAACACACCTAAAACGTTTTGTTGTTACTAAATCAATTTTTTTATTATTTTTAATGTAAGGACAAAGCTAAATTGTTCCTAGCACATTAAACGACGGGCAATCAGCGCACAATAAAAAAGTTGCTAATCTCAACTAAGCTCTTTCTGTAATAGTAACAAAGAATTTAGTTGCTCCGACAGGAAATTATCAACAAAGCATTTATTGTGGCTTTGTTGACCCGTTTTTCTCTGAGTGTTACAATATTAGTATAGATCAGAGAAAGAGAAAAAAGGGGGCATCAGATCAACATGCTATAATTAACTTACGCTTTTTCCCATTGGGGGACTTCAAACGAACGTATTTGGAACTGAACTACAAAAAACGCAATCAAATCAAAATCTTATGCAGCTGAAAATCTGTATGTCCGTTTCTGCAAATAGCTTTATTTTCAATCTGTTCCTTCTATATACTACTATCCCACAGCTGGGCAAAAGTCTCCCCATAGCTTTTTACACTTCCCTGTGTTGCCATTTTTGGCTAATCCGTCACCGTAGATTTCATGAATTTGTATGTAGGTATAGTAGATACATACAAATTCCATGCTTGCGATAAATTCATAGAGCAATCAAATATTGGTGGCAGGGACATCGCGTAGGTAACATCATCATCATTTCAGCCGAAAGACGTCCACTGCTGGACATAAGCCGCCCCCAATTTTGGGGCGTTTGCCATAATCGCCACGTTTGGCAGGCGGGTTGGCGATCGCAGTATGGTGTTAAAATTGCATAGAGGACGCTGCTGCCCATTCTCTGGTAAGTCCCTTAGTCGACTTTTACGACACCCACGGGAGGAAATAGGGTGGTGCTATTATTTACGTCCGGCACCACACAGCACACAGTAGGTAACCTGTTACGATCGATGGATTACCAAATTTTTTGGAGGCATCATAAAAAAAAAGTCGTGTTCCATACATTTAGACCGCGTAGGTATTACACTTTTGTAGGGAATAGCTGATATTTTTTTAACCGACGAATAATTTCAACGCAGGGGCCCAGAATCATGTACTGAATTGTGTGTCGATATCCTGCCACAGCTTGCCACCTTGTTTTATGCAAAGAGCATAGAGACATGTATCTAATGCAAGAGCCATAGATACATGTCTCTATGCCGCTCTATGCTCATGTGTCTATGTTTAGACATAGAGATTAGCTATTTCTCGTAAGTTTTTATTTGATCTCAGTATGTAAACGCTAATTTTGAAAAAAAAAAAACCGTCAATCCAATAACCTGTAACCTACTCTGTCAAAATTTCCATGTGAAAATCCGACGTGTTATCCAAATTTTTTGTGGTTTTCATATAATACATTTAAAAAAAAATGATTCCGCCTCATAAAAAAGACAATAGAATAATTCTGTTCGACAAACACAAATCGTGGTACAAAATGGACATCGACGGGGAATACATTACCAGAGCTGATGAGACTGATGTTATGGCGAATTTGATAGAGAAGAAATATTCGAATCGAGCTATGAACAATTGCAAAAAGTTTTCCAAACAAATCTGCCTAGGGAAGTCAAGCAAAAGTCAACGAGTCACTAAAGTTGACAAAAGTGAAAAGCCTGAATCGTTGAGCAAAACCCACAATTTTATCTTTAAAACAAGCATGAATGTATGTTTTTCTGTAATAATGACGCTGGCTGCGTACTGTGGGTTCTCTTATGTGGCGGCAACGCATATAATCTTGACCAATCTTCGATCAATTGAGGGAGTATTTTAGTCAAATTGTGCTGTTTATAGGAAAAATCCAGTGATAGGCTCAATAACGAACCTCAGTGTGTCTACAATTTTCTAATAACTTTTGTAAAGTTTCATATTGAGACACGAAGCAACAAAATACGATATAGAGGAATGTGGCCGCTTTTTTTTAGATCGAATTTTGTTGCTTCGTGTCTCAATATGAAACGTTATAAAAGGTATTAGAAAATTCTAGACACACTTACCGAGGTTCGTTATTGTGCCGATTTTCATAATTCCTTCTCAGTCACGAGATATTTTTTTAAAGGAGTGGCAAAATTGTGGTGTCCTTTTACTGTTCTGTGGACTGCCTCGTTGGTCTAGTCTTCGAAAGGGCTACTCTAAGCATGAGATCCTGGGTACGAGAAGTTATTGGGGTTTTTCCATCTGGAATTTATTAGTAGTAGCCCGGAGTCTGGATTTGTGCCCGGATGATGACAATAGGCTCGCCCCCATACATGCGTGATGTTTATGTGGGTGTCTCTTTCACAAAGCCACTGATGAGGAGTTGAAGTTTGATCACCACGTCAAAAAAGCAAAAACGCGCCCTCGGCGCCAAGATACGAATTCATCCTTTCGAGTTTTGGTCATCTTATGTTAATATAGATGAAATATAAAGAAAGAAGTTCAACTAATATAAATTAGGATGCGTCAAGGAACTAACAAAGAAACTTAAAAAAATAGTGTTTTATGAGCTTTATTTACAGATTAACGTATAAAAGTCTGTCATGTAGTCGTGACCGTGGCGGCGTGCGGGGCACATTTTGGTTTGTCATCTATACATGACTGTGGCGGTCAAAAGGTTAATATTATCTACTACAGTGTACTCGTAACATCATTGGAATAATCCAACAAAGACAACTATTGCCTTATACCCACGCAAAGATCACAACAATGCGTTCAGGGCGTTGTTGGGGCCGCCACGCTGTTGCATTGCGTCGGGCATGTTCGCGGACGCACATGTTGTCGGCTCCCCCGCCGTGCTCCGCTAGCGATGCGCCGGTGCTCGGCAGGTTGCACGCTAGCACCAACAGTATCCTGGCTGTCATTGCGGATAGGCAGGACACGTTATGTCCAGCATTCAGTTAATACCCACATTAGGAAAATACGTCTTTTCTTATTCTATGGATTACAAAGTCAGAATTAAAAATATATCTATTTTTATTTATTGGAACTTTCTGAATAAAAGTAAGAAGAAATAAGTGTATATTTTTCAATTTGTATACTGATTGGAAAGGTTTAGAAAGTCATTTAAGCATAAATAGGTACTGCGAAGCATTCAGCTATAGTTGTCGTGTTTTTGGCGTGGCAATAGTGGTCATTGACCCAGGTGGGTCAACTTTATTTCCGTTTTTTTAACAAAAAATGCTAGTAAATCTAGGTAGATTTACTAGCATTTTTTGTTAAAAAAACTGAAATAAAGTCCGTTAACGTCCTGAACCAACATTTATCGTGAACTTCAACATGTTCCAATAACGAAAAGCCATGCATATTTCATTATTTGGCTTCCTACGGAGAGATATTAGGGAAAGGGCATGACCGCTATTACCATGCCAAAACGCAACAACAAAATTTTTAAATAAAACAAAATTTAGTAAAATATAAATTTTTATTTTAATGTTAACAATTTTGTTTACATGATTGTTTACATAAATAATGATGGAGAAAAACTTAGAAACAAATAATTATAACAACTCTTTTTTAATAAAATAAATAGCTCTGTGTCTTGGAATCCATTTATTTGTAACTTAAACTAGATATGAGAGTGGCAACACGAAATTGACATAACCTTAAAAATACACAATCATTTTGTGGAAAAAAAAAAGAATTTCCCAACAATAGAAATCTCTATTGAATAATCCGCTTTTAAAAGAAAATTTGTAATTTGACTGGCTAATATTTGTGCCAGAGCTTAAGCCATTCCTTTATTGTATAGTCCAACATAGAATTCCTGTACCACCCTAGACTTGAATATCGCTTGCACGTCATAAAACGGCAAGGTCATTTTACTTTCAAAACCAATTTGACACTTACATAGTTTCTACCTTAGTGCAATACGGCCGATGCATCATGGCCGGCCATAACAGAGGCTTTCCAAACTTTCGCGCATGTACTCTCACTCGCTTCATGTCACCATAAATAACAGGGTGTGGCTATGTCGTGGACACGGCCGTGTGCTTTAAGTGAATACGTGTATGTAACAGGTAATATTTTCTTTGAGAAATTATTCTCTATTCTCTTCTTTCGGAAAAATTGGTGACACAGCGAAATGACCTCAAAATGGCGGCGCCTCTCCATCGCGCGTGATGCGTCACAGTTCCCACTCAATGTAACGAATTCTTTGGATGTAGATGATCGATATGTAGTAACTGCAACACCAAACTGTATCCCCCGATTTTGTTATCAGTTATAGGAATTGCCTCCCACTATGGAAGCAAATTTAAAGACGTATTCTCGTCCAAATTTTATTGCACAGCCGTCTGCGCCAAAGTTCGGAACGGCCATGATTCAGCGACTGTGTTGTAGTTTCGATTTATTGGGTTTTTTTTGGTCAAAAGTGATACAGCAATTCGATTTACTGTACATGGCGAGAGATACGAAAGAAAATAAAGAAAAACAAAAAGAACATTATGTCAATTTTGCGCAAACAGCTTCAGTAAAGATTATACAGTATTTTCTTTAGCTAAATATCATGGAAGAAAATATTTTAGTTAAGATTAATCATAAATTGACGTTTCAGTAATAATTTTGGTAATAAATTAATTAGTTGCGAAGTCTTGATCAGTAAAACGTCGAATTGACATTCTCTTCTATCGGCTGTAGTAAATTTATATAATAGATATGTAAACACTGTCTCATTCACACAAGTAGTGACGTAGCTGCTGTCACTAATGTCATTTGTCAGTCACCACGGATGGCGCGAAAGAGTACAAAAGTGAACCAGGTCAGGGGTGCGTTTAAGTAAGCCGGCGAAATTTCCGCCGGATAAAAATTAAACTAGCGAGGGTTCACTGAACGGAGTCATAGGTCTAAATCAATGTTAACTGTCAAATTCAATTGACAGCTCAGCTTGTCAAACAAATAATAACAAATAATAAATTCAACTCAAATTTTAATCACGATTTTGCTTGTGATCTTGAAATTATTACACAGTAAAAATGGACCGGAACATGAGAAATCAATTTGCCGGTATAATATTTCAGTTGGCGATGCAAAATCTCCAAAAAATGTGGCACGCTAATAATTTGCATTATTACTTCATCCATGATGATCCACAAATCAAATTGATAGAGACGATGAATTTAGTACCCGTTTGAAATATTCGTTTTTAAGGCGCGAATCGAGCAAATAAAACAACAAACAGCTCAATGTCAACATCAATCTGACAGCAGAATAAAATTTAGCGAGGTAAAAAGGTCGCTAAAATTTATCCTAGTCAGGCGAAAACTTATACCAGCGGACGACCGTGAACGGGGCAGATTAAATTTTAGTCAGTTTAATTTTTCACCTCGTGTGTGCTTGAACGGGGTGTTTGACGTTTAGTCAGTTTAAATTTTAAACTGGATAATTGACTTAAACGCACCCCTGTACGATGCTTGGTGTGGGCTAGTGAGACAGTGTACTTGATATAAATCAACAGACATAAATACGGAATCAACAGGATTCTACACAGGCGTTCTCTGAAAGTCAATTAAAGTTAATCTGTCGTCATAACTGATGTGAAGTGATTTGACTGGCTGTTATTATTTCAGTCAGCCAATCACAGCAGTTAACATGAGTTCGACAGTTAGTTAATTTTTGTGTTGATTAGCCTTTTAGAACCCGGTTGTAAGTGCTTCATATTATTATTCTCCGGTCAATGAGAAAAGCGTTCCATGTTTTACGTGTTACGTATTTTACGAACTTGATTAGTTCCTAAGGCCTGTGTTCACCAACATTTAAATCAACTGTTTAGATATTTAATCAGTTCTTTACTTAGGAAATTTGACATAAATCAACTGTTTAAATACCTAACCGGTGGTTTGAATGTTGGTGAACACAGGCCTAATAGTGTCCGACTGAGGTGTCAGGAACACATTCTCTCGGTGGCCGAAATATATGTCTGAAATTGTAAATAAGCTTTGACGTTTTAAAGAAACATTTTGTGAGAACTAATTCTGTCAATTTATCAATAATCTTTATAGTTTGGGCATCTTGCCCCACCGTCGACGAGAAAGCGACTAGCTATCGACAATTTTCTCGCTCAAGATACGTGCAAAAAATTGTAGGTTCAGTGTCACTAAAAGAGATACATATCGCACACATCCGGAGCAACATTCACCATTGATCACTGACTTAAATATACCAAATTATTCCTATAGTCATTTTACGTTTGGAGTGAAAATGCCGCATTTGTAACTGCAAGAATCATCCGCTAGAGGGCGAAAAGCCGTTGTAGAAATATCGCATTTTGGCGCTCGATTACTAGGCGACAAGGGAGTTTATTTTTTTTGTTTTGCTTAAATGACATGATTTTAAACCACATTTAAAATATATAAAATCTTAAGTTAGAAATCTAAAGAAGTGATACAATATTTTTTTCAAACTTGTCTAGTGTATAATGTACAAATTTATAAGGTGTAGATATTCCCGCTGTTTCCATCGCCCGTGTCCCCATTAATAGTAATTCACATAAAATGTCTAAAAAAAGGTTCCATGTTCTTTTAAGTACCGATTTTAAAAATAATAATTTAGAAACCGTACTTATAATTAAAAAATCTGTACTTAAAAGAAAATGAAACTTTTTTTTTCCGCCATTTTATGTGAATTACCATTAATGGGAACACGGGCGATGGGACAAAGGGAATACACCATTTGAAGTTGTATCAGTTTTACTCCGGATGTGATAAATTATCTAATAGTTGAACGCCGATTGTTCACATCACGGGCGAGTACTCTATCAAATAAACAACTTGTTTTTAGTTGCTAGGTCTACTCGCTAATCGCCGGCGGTGGGTCAATTGACTTAGTATAGTTGGCAAAATAGATAAGTACGTATTGTAGCATTTTAAGAAGTTTTCATAACAAAAAAAAAAGCTAAATAAATAGTATTTAACCAAGTGGTCACAAGTGCCCATGTAGGTTTATGTGAAATAAAATATTTTGATTTTAAAACCGTTTTTGTGCTAAGGGTACTTTCTAGTTAATATTTGCTCACAATACTTTACTATTTTGCCATCAATACATATTTACATACAGTAATAATAAATTAACCTTTTATCATTTTAAAGCTAACTTCTTTTTAATTAATAAACAAAATAACTTTTTTTTTTGTATCACTTTTTGCTAGTTACAGCTTTTCGAAAAAAAAAATTAACTAAAAACCGATTTAAGATTGCATGAAGTGACAACGACCAAATTTTTTTTTTTTTTATTGTGAACTATCTGTATAACTCTTTAATATAACTTTAAGACAACTTTTTATCTTTACGTACATTCAGGGCAGTTAATTGTTTATCAAATTGACACACTACGTCAACTTGCTGTGTTTTAGCCATTTCACACAGCTGTAACAGAATAAGTAATTATTAAGGACAATATTTAAGTTGGTATACCCAAATTGCTTTAGCGTGGCATCAGCGGTCACTGACCCACCTACATTCTTCTTCAGGTATCGTATTATGACGTTTGAATGCCATCATGATTCCAGTGCAAGAGAGAGATGGAGCTATACATGACCGCAAGCACCATCCCTTGGGGCCCAAGTCTGCTATTTTTATAAATTCGTCACTCCAACACGATCCCATTGTCATTTTGCTAAAAGTTCGTAATCTGCTAAATTCATAATGGTCGGTCATTGGTTGGTCATTGGTCTTGTAATAGAATTGTATTACAATGGCATTTTGAACATTTATTCATGCCAGATTTCATTTACATATATTCTACATATTATTTATTAGTGTTATAAGCAATCTGAAGTAGTAGGAAGCTGGAAGTTTAGTAGGAAGTTTAATTTGTCATTATGTACGAGATTACCAATTCTTTCAATGGAGTGTCAGTGGCTGACCACTGGAAAGTCATAATGACGCCATTATATTAGTAGATTAATCAACAATTATGAAATCAATGATAGACTATTCTGACACTATTGTAATAGCAGACTTGAGGGCCTGTTTCGGTATGGAATCATAATGGCATTTATACTTCATAATAAGGCCTCAGGTCTGTATAAAAAAAAACTGAAGTCCGTTAACGTCCTGAATCAATATCCATCGTGATCTTCAACATTCTCTCTTATCCTCTCGTTGGGAGGGAGTGGACCGTATTCCACCACGCGGGCCCAGAGTTGATGTCACATGTCTTCGAACCTTTGGTTCTAGGATATGGTTTCCTCACGATGTTTTCCTTCACCGTTTTAAGAGCAGTGGTGTTGAAGTAATTTACACAAAGTAAAGCGCATGTCAGAGTTCGAAACTCGAAACTACGACCTACAACTCGGAATTCGCGGCCTTTACCACTGCTCTTTCGGGAAAGGGCAATGACCGCGATTGCCACGCTAAAGTGATTCGGGTATAGTCAATCTGGTAAACAATTATTAATTTCTCTGATTGTACTATCGGGGACATACGAATCGGACCACCATAAGGACTATCTTGCTTGCAGCGCTCAGCCGCTATAGTAACGCTTATCAACGCTCATCAACCAATAGCATCGCAGCATCAGATTTTTGCTGAGCACCTTGTTTTTGTAAATGAAAAAAAAATATATATATATATTGGTTGTCTGTAAAGTCGGTTTACGGACGATAATTTTACGTGATAACGTCATTAGAAAACATTGCGTCACAAGCCGTACGCTTAGTGTACCAACTGAGTGTACGCTCGACTCGAGCGTCCGGCGGGGCGGCGCGTGCGGCGTTAATAATAAACACATATAATCCCGCGGCGCCGCGAACAAGCTTTCGCCGCTAACGCCCCGCCGCACACCTTATCACTCAGGCCTTACACTTAGGCCGATCGTGCCTCTCTATCGCTTGTTCCGCGCTCTCGCTTGCACACTTGGCTCAGGCAAACGCTTGACATAAATTTCGTTTATACAACGAAATTTATGTCAATTTCGTTGTATAAACTGGCCCGTACAAACTGGCGTGACCTTCCTAGTCCTTTAAACAATCGACCGACGCAGTCGTGTCCCGAGAACCGGAGTTACCGTCATAGCTTGCAGAGTAAGCAAGCTGTAGTGACAGTGGGCTGGCCATGTTTGGCGAAGGACCGATGGCCGGTGGAGCAGACGAGTCCTGGAGTGGAGTCCGCTTTGTGGGATCAGACCCAGCGACGATGGACCGACGTCCTTAACGAGGTGGCTGGGACAGATTGGATGCCGAAGACGGAGGATAGAGTGTTGTGGGGCAGCGTAGGAGAGGCCTATGGCCTGCGATAGGGTAATTGATTGACTCGTGTCTCGCGTCGCGCGCGGGATTCGCCTCAGTTTGCAAAGTCCTTTATGGGACTTGACCGAAATGTCGCTGTCACACATTTGCCTAATACACAAGTGATGTTATGTTTTGTCTAAAAATTATATTAAAAAGTTTAAAATCTTATATTAATCTATATTAACACATTTTTATTTTAAGATATTTCTTAATTTAACAAATATCTTTGACGATAATTTACAATGTATTTTTTTTTTGCGTATTTTTTATATATTTTTCTCTTTTCTGGTGAAATACTGAACTTATTTATATATATTTTTTTTTAATGTGTTTTGATACGATTTTTGGTAACTTTTGACTGTTTCTTTTTTTTTTAAATATCTCCCTTATTCCTTGCTTAAGTATTTGAGGTCCTAAGTCCGATTCCAGGGTCAAATAAATATTGTATTTTCTAACAAAAAAAACTCATTTTATTCCCGTTATTTTTCATTTATTTACTTCATTTAACACTTTCAATGCCAAAAACCCAGCATATGGGTCTAAAAATAATTCTATCGCGTGCCCAAAACCCGCATCCGAGTCGTCGCTGTAGGTAGCTATTGATGACTTCTGTACATGACGCGTCGTGGGCATACAGCGACGACTCGGATGCGGGTTTTGGGCACGCGATAGAATTATTTTTAGACCCATATGCTGGGTTTTCGGCATTGAAAGTGTTAAGCAATCAAAAGCCAAAAAAAATCATATCCTTTTATCCCGAAACATATTACAACCTATTTATAGTATTATAATGTCAATCATCTTCAATAAACTACATTATATGTCCATCTACGGGAAGTTTCAGGTTATAACCGACCAAGATATTTCGACAACTGTAAGAAATGACGTCATTTGGTCACAGGGTCAAATTAAATTAGCTAGCAAAACTCCGCAGGCGTAATCAGTATAAAAACGATAAAAAAAAAAACAAAAAAGATTTCTTGTGCTTTTTTTTTGGGTCAAAGACCGCTGGTAGCTTGAACGAGTCTTGAAAAGTATGAGTGAGTGAAGTATGAGTTTAGAAAATCAGTTATTTTCAGGGTTCCGTACCCGATAGGTGCCAAACGGAACCCAATTACTAAGCCTCCGCTGTCCGTCCGTCTGTCTGTCAGCGGGCTATCGGGGCAGCGGGGTATCTCATGTATCGTAATAGGGAGACAGTTGAATTGTTCCTAGATTGTGTAATGTGTATTTCTATTGCCGATACACGGCAAATTTAGGTTTTTTTTTTTCTCAGTTAATTTTCATGATGGTCTGGCAGTTTGAAATAATAAAAATAAAGGGATACCTCATACAATAAACGTATTTTTTTTACTAAAGTTAAAAATGTAGTGATAAATATTGTACAATGGTACGGAACCATTAGTAGCCAAATTTTTTTGTTATCATGTGTACATTTCGATAATCATCATGTCTGTGAAGTAAACGAAAAAAAAAAAATCAAGTAACTATACTACTTAAGGTCCAATGACCTTAAGTAGTATAGTTCAATACCCAAAAAATATTTCATCATGTCTATCATTTTTGTTGCTTTGATATCTAGCAAGACTGCGGAATTTCGCAAATTTAATTTGACCCCGTATTTGACGTATTTTGAACGGTGCTATGCTGGCACTAGACTTGGGGTTTTTGTCAAAATATTCGCTTTATTTGATTAACATAACATATTATGGTCTATTCTCATTGGAATAAAGTTAATTTTATATAAACAACAAAATGAGAATATTTGCCCAACTATTATACATATAAGGTGTATCTATTCATACACGAAATATTTTAAGAGAAACATCTTTAAGTGGTAATAAAGCCATAGCAGCGAATATTTTTTTTTATCTAAGTGTTTTATTTTTACATAATTATTATAATTTTAAAATTGCTTGAGAGGTTTTGCAAAAAAAAAAAAAAAATCGTTTCATAGCTTCTTTACCACCTATAGATGTATCTCTTAAAATATTTCGTGTTTGAATAGATACAACTAATATAGACGCGTGGCAGTCGCGAACATCGTCATGAACGCTGGAGTGAGATGACACGAGATTATCTCGTACTAAATATTTCGCACATGGGCAGCAAGAGAGTCACAACACATAATATGCAGTTTAAGATTCAAGAATATCTTTAGATTTTAATTTCCATAAAAATATAATACTGCATTAAATAGTCTTCATATAAATATTATTATTTATGCTTCCTCAGAAAATTTTAAATGGAAATTTAAGTTATAAAAAAGAGTACATTTATTGTGTTGTGACACTCTTGTTGCTAATGTGCGATTTGTCGTCCTACTCGCACGTTATGACTGCGAATGCCGCGAGTCTTAGCGTGTATCGTTAGAGAAGAACGCGAGAACACGTTTTACCCAGTTGTCTATACTCCATTTATATACAGTCAGGGAACTTAATTGTTAAGCAAATTGACATCCTCGGTCAATTTGTCGTGTTATAGCAATTTAATAGAACTGTCATAGAATTACAGTTATGATTTAAATAATTATATGGACAACGCGTGGCGGCTGTAGTCATAAAAAGAGGAAGCGAGACGACACGAGATTATCTCGTACCTCGGTCAATTTGTCGTGTTATAGCAATTTAATAGAACTCTCATAGAATTACAG
This sequence comes from Dryobota labecula, assembly GCA_947523025.1. Classification (NCBI taxonomy): domain Eukaryota; kingdom Metazoa; phylum Arthropoda; class Insecta; order Lepidoptera; family Noctuidae; genus Dryobota; species Dryobota labecula. The sequence goes on from OX383314.1 coordinate 7,373,555, forward strand.
TTATGATTTAAATAATTATAGGGACGACGCGTGGCGGCTGTAGTCATAAAAAGTAGAAGCGAGACGACACGAGATTATCTCGTACCTCGGTCAATTTGTCGTGTTATAGAAATTTAATACAACTGTCAAACAATGACAGTTCTGATTTTATTATACGGACAATTTTAGTTTTCAATTTGCTTAACATTTAATTTTGGCCATACATTAGTGGCTAACCCAGCCATCTTTTAAATCATTTCTTCAAGTAGAGTTTTAGCTCTTATATCGTATCGATGCTGGAAGAAAACACATTAACTTATGAGAGTAGATCTCATTTATCTTAATTGTAAAATAAATGGAGTAAAATTGCCTTGGTCGGTTAGTAATGAGAATAATAACTATAATTAATTTAAACATTAATATTAGACACAAATATGGGAAGTAATTTAAACTGTACAAGGATATATTTCATAGTGTTAGTACCGGGATTCCTATATTTTACCAGCCGTTATCAATCAAATTACGGCCTAGGTAAAGTTTTTACATAGATTCCTATATTTTACCGGCTGTTATCAATCAAATTACGGCCTAGGTAAATTTTTTACATAGATTCCTATATTTTACCGGCCGTTATCAATCAAATTACGGCCTAGGTAAATTTTTTACATAGATTCCTATGCTTTACCAGCCGTTATCAATCAAATACGGTCCGTAACTATAAGAGTATTATTACAATATCCATATCTATGCAAAAATCCATAATATTTATGTCTCCGTAGAAAGACAAGCCCCAAATTTTAAGAAAATAAGGCTGCACCTTGCCATAAGCGATAGCGTGTTTAAAAATCGCTTTCGCTACGCAAACCACAGCTTTATAGAACAACCGAACATTTGAGAGAAATGCATTTTTTTCTAAACGATTATATAATAATATAAAAATTAAACTATTTTTTATCTATGCTACACGTCATATCGCACCGCGGCTTGTCGATGGGAAATCTGTAAGAAAAAGTAGAAAAAAATGACACAATTCTAGTCTTTGGTCTGGGGTGGATTCCCAGTTGAAGCAATCTTATTGGTTATTTTTCTATACCTATAACAAAGGCTTTTATAAAGTTTAAAATACATTACTCCTTACTTTGTTGAAGTCGGTTAAATATTGAAATGCTTTGATAAAGACTAGATTTTTTTATAGAAACTATAACTGGCCTTTCATACGCATCAAATAAGTATACTATAATTTGACTTCTCATATACGTCAGCAGTCTATGGTCCATTTACGATCTTTGAACGACGTAAAACCATAAGCAAGTCATTGCAATGTAACTCTTATCCCATTGTAATCTTATGTATAAAATTCTCGTGTCACAATGTTAGTTACTACACTCCTCCGAAACGGCTTGACCGATTTTTATGTAATTTTATATGCATGTTCAGTAGGTCTGAGAATCGGCTACTATCTATTACTATTTTTTAAGTTTTAGGTAGGTAGGTAGGTAAGTAGGTAGGTAGGTCGGTAGGGTAGGGTAGGGTAGGGTAGGGTAGGTAGCTAGGTGGGTAGGGTAGGGTAGGCTAGGGTATATAGGTAGGTAGGTAGGTAGGTAGGGTAGAGTAGTGGAGTTTATACTATAGCTTTTGACAGAACGAAGTCTGTCGGGTCAGCTAGTAAAGTATAAATTAGAACGATTGCCGTGGTTTGATAAATCGCTTGGCAATCATTCTAATTTCCACCTTACATAACCGAGATAAGAGTTACATTGCACTGACTTACTAATGGTTTTACGCCGATAGGTAGGGTAGGGTAGGGTAGAGTAGGGCAGGTAGGGTAGGATAGAGTAGGGTAGGTAGGGTAGGGTAGGGTAGGTAGGATAGAGTAGGGTAGTGGAGTTTATACTATAGCTTTTGACAGAACGAAGTCTGTCGGGTCACATACCTACCCTACAGGTAGGTATGTAGGTAGGGTAGGGTAGGGTAGGGTAGGGTATGTAGGTAGGGTAGAGTAGTGGAGTTTATACTATAGCTTTTGACAGAACGAAGTCTGTCGGGTCAGCTAGTAAAGTATAAATTAGAACGATCGCCGTAGCTTGATAAAACTCTCGGCAATCATTCTCATTTCTACCTTACATAACAGAGATAAGAGTTACATTGCACTGACTTAGGTACTAATTGTTTTACGCCGACAGTTTTTGTTACCAAGTTACAAAGTACAGTCAGTTACTGGAATTAATTGACCCCTCCCTTGCATAAATGGTTGAGATTTTTTAGAATACGAATCGATATAATTTTTATAATTCTTAATTTTATTTAAATACCTATACGAAATCTTACCAAAACTAGAAAAATATGAAAATCATAAGTTAAAAAAAAAAAAAAACCTAAACCATTTGAGCAAAGGGGAAGCTCATATTGTAGTAACGGGCTGTACATATGCCTGCAAACAAAAATAAAATAAGTTCTATTTTACCTGTAGCATTGCAGACAATCGGTTCATCCTGAAAAAATAAAATAAAAAGGATAGTTATTACTTATTTACGAGTATAACATTATTTCAATTCAAAAGTGCCTGTAATTGGTTTATTTGAAATAAATGCTTTGAGTTTGAGGTTACATTGAATACATTTAAGTATCGTCACACAAATTTTATGGGTGAACAAAAATCATGGAATTCGCGTCATCATCACCAAACGCTTTCCATGAGCTATATGTTTAAAAGAACAGTTATTCCAAAGTTTTGTGTTTTCACTACTGTCGGCAGTACTTATGACTGCCAATTTTTGTAACATTACAGTACAGTGTAGTTATTTTTTAAGTAATTGATATTCTAATGCAACTTAAAATGAAAAAAAATCACCATTTATTTTTTATTTTATTTTTTCAATCATTTATTTGGATTTTATGTTACCTAATGCATTAATTGATCGCGTCATGACTAATATAGTTTTAAGATAATTAATGTAATAATAATAATAATAATCATTTATTTCAGATTTCTCCATAAATTGTTAGTAACACGAAAATACTTATACCCAAAGTCTCTAATTCAGATAATTTATGTAATGTCAAGAAATGTCACTGTCAAAATGACAGGACAGTGGTACAAAACATTTTATCATATTTCTTTTTGTAAATAGTCATCGCTAAAATTAAAGTGAATTAATTATAAGAACTATGCAAACAAAATACCGTTGCCAAACAATGTTTAGTTTAGTATGTCGGAAACACGGTATATGATCGTCATAATCAGCCCTTTTAAGTCCAGTGCTAGACGTAGGCCTCCCAAAATCGATTTTCACTCGAAACAGTTTACAGCCGTTTTCATCCAAAATGTGGCTAGATATGCTACTTACAATATGAATCTATGAATGAGAGTTGTAACATTAGTGTTGTTGAAGATGTAAAAAATTTGAAAATGTTTGCATCTCCTGCATTGTTACCAGTATCATAAAATATTTTATACCAGAAAATATCCTTTTTTTAATAACTTTGTTTAAAACCGAAAATTTATAAAAATAATTACGGTATGATTATTTTTTTTATTATTATTTCTTAAAATCAGTACTCAAAAGAAAATGAAACCTCTTTTTTCGCCATTTTATGTGAATTACCATTACGAAGATATTTTTTCGCTATGTTATCCCCTTTGTTTACATAAATTATCTGAATTTGAGACTTGGAGTATAAGAGCTAATGTTAGTTAACAAAACAATTATAATAAAAGATAGATTTTAGGACAATCCGACACCAGAACGCATGTATGCTACTTCACTACGTGCAGCCGCATCCAGCGCTCAAGCATCGGAGAATCCCACCGGTCCGTCAATACGCTCAAGATGCTGTTGGAACTAGCTCGCATGCGAGTTAGGGTCGAGGTGCAACGTTTACGCATGATTGTCGCAAAACTGTCCAAACGTTGGCCTCGGAAAACATGCCGGAGGCACTGCAATACCGCGGCAGCCCCATCAGCATCCTGAACGCATTGTGATACTGCACTCGCAGGTCACTGTATGCCCTCTGCAAATAGCCAACCCACAGACTGCACGTATATACGGTCAAAAACTAGGCTGAATTATCCCTTTCGGCCGCCATGGCAACTGAGTTTCGCAACCAATTTATTGTGAAAAAGGAATTTTTATTCTTTCTTGGCAACTAGTTGCGACAGAAGAATTTCTTCTTTACACGCAAACAGTTGCCAACAAAGAATTTTTCAAAAACGCTAGTTTCAATAGCTTAATTTTATTTATAACACAAACATAGAATAGAATAGAATACTCTTTATTATGTACACCATAAAAATTACAGATATAAATGTAGAACTGTTACATAGGGTGTCACAATGGGCGGTCTTATCGCTAAAAGCGATCTTTTACAGACAACCTTTGGATGGATCAAAAAGTAGAAGGAGAGACAATACTGCAGGTATTTAGTGGTGTACCACTTACATATATACAATAAATACATATACACAAAGCATATAGATACTTATCCATATAAATATATATATATACACACACAATAATAAACATGATACAAGAGCAAGGAACTTTAAGTAATGATGATGTTTAAGGAGAGAGGAAGTGATTTTTAACCAAAATTTTAAAAGTGGACAAAGATTGAGCACGCCTTATCGAGACGGGTATAGCTTATCAACAAATATTGTATTATTTTTATTAAGATCATCTTATAGAAAAAGCACTTCGCTGGTGAGGCGAGTGCGGGGGAGCACCAACTGCATGCTAGCCAAGCTCGCGGGAAGGTTTGACTATAGGATTATAACTCACTGTTGTAAGCGACACGTGGCGCGCTTGGAAGTACAAAATTTATATTGCCAAGCGTGTTACGTATCGCTTAATTTATCGAAAAATACTATCAAAAACACTATAGAATTTTATTTGAATTTTATGTGTAAATTTATGTTATTCTTTTTTTTTTTTTTTTTTTTAATAAAACGTTGCCCCACACTAGGAATTTCTCCTGTATCGTGGGTGCGTTTACAAACATTTAAACTCACATACACAAACAGCCAGACCCGGAACAACTAATTGTAGGTCATACAAATATTTGTTCCGTGCGGGAATCGAACCCACGACACGCAGCGCAGCAGTCAATCGCTTAACCACTGCGCCAGCCGTGCCGTCAAATTCTGTTATGAGTCTATTGTTACTTGAATTAAATTATTTGAATTTAATTACCGTATTTTTGTTTAATACAAAAGTGCTTTCCATAATAGCCAACCCCTCAACTTTAGGTAAATATCTGTACTATCGCGGCCTTTTCCGCCTGATCACTTAAAATTTTTTTCGCGTAAATCCTACGGAGGCGCCGAGCCACGCCCCCTTTAAGTTTTAGCCTATTAGGAAAGCAATAATGCAATCAATCAATCATTTATTTTGTTAAACATAGGTATGGTTACAGATAATATCGACACCCGTTAAGTATACGTATGTATCTGTCAGATACACGAAACGGTTTTTATTGCATTTTTGGCATCTATATTCATATATTTACCACATACAAGTTTATTTTATTTATTTCAATTAACCCAACATACTTTTATCTCAGCGTATATAGGGGCTTAACTACGGCGATTTGAAGAAATTGAAATCTTCAATTCGCTCTCCTATAAAATTTGCATTTGTCAGTTACTTAGTTGTACGTAGGAGGTGTCGATATATTGTCTAAAATATGTGCACTATGTTGTGCCAATATATGGCGTACAAGCAATTAGTTACAATCTGAACTGCACAGGATAGTGACGTATCACGTGTAGGTACTCATTTTGTGAATTTTACGGACGAAGTATTATTATACTAGCTTTTGCCCGCGGCTCCGCCCGCGTAGATGTCGGTTATCGCGTAGAAAAGTAGCTTATGTCCTTCTCCACATCCCAAATTCTGCCAAATTTCATGACGATCGGTTCAGCGGTTTAGGCGTGAAAACGTAACATACAGACAGACAGAGTTACTTTCACATTTATAATATTAGTATGGAAGTATGGATTACGGGCTTAGAGAGCGCTTCAATTATTTTAGTGCAAGCAAAAATGAGCTTAGTGGTGGTCAGGCGAGAGTGTCCGCGATAGTACATCCGATTATCCGATCTCTAGTTATGACTTACAGAAATGAAATGGCTTTTTCCACAAATCCCCCCTGAAAATCCCCCTTAGGAGGAAAGGTGGAATCTATAAATCAGTCTAGAATTCAGCCCTGATAATCCCGCCTAGGGGGGAAAACTAGAATTGAAAAAAAAAAATACTTATTCCAAGATCCCCTGGAAGTGATTTTTTTACATTAGGGTTCAGTTTTCCCACTGAGGGGGATTCTCTCAGGGGGGATTAGTGGAATAAGCCAAATAAAATCATTGATTACTTTGAAGTGTATGTATGCTCTCTAATAGTGTATAATGTAGTGAGTATGCTCCTCTATAATATAAGTATAATATTAAGCTAAGTAAGCAGTTTACCTTAATGCGCATTAGAAAATATATTCCATATTTACATTGATTAAAGTACATTCGATCGAGTTGGTTGTCTGATTTAAAAGACCCTAAGGCCTGTGTTCACCAACATTTAAATCAACTGTTTAGATATTTAATCAGTTGTTTACTCAAAATTTCATAGGAAATTTGACATAAACCAACTGTTTAAATACCTAACCGGTGGTTTGAATGTTGGTGAACACAGGCCTTAGGAAATTTGAGATAAATCAACTGTTTAAATACCTAACCGGTGGTTTGAATGTTGGTGAACACAGGCCTAAGACTCCCAACATTTCAACTTACTGGTTTAACAGTTCTAGTCCTCTGAACGGTCATGTTTTGCTGCGGCACGGTGGAGTCGGGCTGCACTCCTAGCGCGGAGTAGATCTCGCGTAACATCAGCAGCATTGTGTCTTCTGACTCCCTGGGGGGTGTGAAAAGATAAGCGTTGAGTTTAAAAAAAAAAAAAAACTTTTATTTCGGACCCATAAATATAGTCCACTTGGTTAGTATACACACAACTTAGAAACTAGTGTTAGTACTTACATCTACCAGAAAAACAACAAACTACTAATTACTACGCCACAGTGGCATGTAGGCGTATCCAATGCCCCAGTATGGGGCTGTCCCACCTATCAGCGATGGTTTTCAGGATGTTGTTGGGGCTGGCGCGTACTCTGCGCATAATGGAAGCGCAACGCTTGCGCATGATGGCGTGAAAGCCATCTATTCTCGCTTCTGCGAACATGCCGGAAGCACTGCAGAGAACTCCTGTAGAGAGTCCTTCCGAAGGACTCCCTACAGGAGTACAATTACTGTGGAAGGAGTCCATCCACAGTAAATCACTGTAAAAATAGGGATAATTTCATCATTTCAGCCGATAGACGTCCACTGCTGAACAGAGGCCTCCCCCAATTGGGGGTTTTTTTTTTGTTTACACACTACAGGGAAGCTCTTGGCCTTCATCTCACCTGATGGTAAGTGATGATAAGGCCGAAGATGGAAGCGAGCTTCACCCGGAATCCTCAACCACAGAGGAACTGGCTATCTTACCTCTAACTGCCGAAACACAACAAATGCTGTTAACATTGTTGTTTGGCGACAGACTTAGATAAGATGGTGGTAGCTAGCCAGGCGGACTTAGAACAAGCCCTACCACCAACCAAACCGAGCAGATATTTTTGCCCCCGCTGGGAATCGAACCCGGGACCTCTGGACCTGAGACAGGTGGTTTTTACCACTAGACCACAGAGGCGGTTTTGCCATAATCGCCACGCTTGGCAGGCGGGTCGGCGATCGCAGTACGGTTAAAATGCATAGAGAACGCTGCTGCCCATTCTCTAGTAAGTCCCTTAGTCGCCTTTTACGACACCCACGGGCGGAAATAGGGTGGTGCTATTCTTTACGTCCAGCACCAAACAGCAATAAAAAAAAAGAAGATAATAGGGACGATGACTAAAAAAAAAATTTTTTTTTGTCCGTCATGTAGCTTATTAACACATTGACTGCCACCGCGGTCACCGGTGACCGCTAACAATAGTTTTTCTATTGTGTCTGTTGTCTGGCAGTCAAAGCCTTAAAAAATATTGGACACGTATTTTTTCTTTTTTTACGTAATCTAAACATTACGGCGATACATTGAGTTCAAAAGTGGCATGACACTCAGAAGTCGCTATGCCCCCGCAAGGGGGCGTGGCTAGCGGAACCGGGGCATAGCCCCCTGTCCGCGGAGGGTTCACGGTGGCCCATTAATATGGGCCCCTCCTCGTGGCGGCCTAATGCGGCCTAAGGATGTTGGGCCCAAAAAGTGGCATGACGTCACTGCTCGCTAGATTTTATACGTAGCTGTGACGTAACGAGCTCCCACTCCCCAAGTTTAATGTGTTTTATCTAAGTCATTTTTTATTAATATGATAAAGCAAAAAATACGTATCTAATATTTTTTTATTATCTGATTGACGGACTAAACAGTTCGTCATAATCGTAGAACAGTGACGGATCTGAAATTTATGTTGAACTCTGCCGCGCGTGCAATAACAGCAGTAAGTATAATAAGTATAATTTTTGTCCAAATTTATTTGAGCATTGATTCGGAATCAGCTCATTGCGCTGATTCCGAATCTATGTTTGACTCTATTTGGACAAAAATTATAGTTACTGCTGTTATTGCACGCGTGGCAGAGTTCAACATAAATTTCAGATCCGTCACTGTTCTACGATTATGACGGAGTTTTTCTTTTTTTTACCCAGGCATCATCCCTATACACAAGTAACTTAGTTTTCGCTTCTATATGGTGGTCCCCAAAGACTGCACGTATTTATTTTTATTTATTGAAATAGTAGTGGTACTCACCAGTATCCAACATGGCTGCTCATAGCGAACAAATATTCGTTGATCATCTCCAAAGGCGCTTCTTGCAGCACGTAGTCTACGCGTCGACCGGCGTTAAGATGACCCAGCATGTCTGGGGTTGCCTGTGGGAGAAATGTTGCTATTTAAGGCGGTATGATCCGACAGCGACCGCGCCTATTTAGTATTAATTAGACCGCTTTCTAAATTTTAGTTTAGTCCTGTCAAATTAATAGTAGTAGACTATTAATTTGACAGGACTAAACTAAAATTTATCTTCTGTCCTTTTCTTAATGAAATAGAAAGACAAAGATGCACTGAACTTAAATTTAGTTTAGTTTGTGAACAAGGGAATCGGCACCATTGATAAGTCATTTTGGGCATTTTTAGACTTAGTGACTTTTCGCTCTACGGGACGATATGTCTGTACTAACATAGATTGTAAGATATTTTTGTGACTAACAATTATGGTCTGAATAAAAATAAAAATATTATTATTATTTTATTTTTATATGTTTAATTATTCGGGACCCTGGGGTCCCGGAACTTTGGAAGGCGTACGAGGGGCCGAAGCCAACTCGCAGAGGCCCGTTGGACAATTTTAAATGGAATGAGGCACTAACCGACGATTATCCCTGTACGCACTATACAAGTGCACCCAAGAACAACCCCGGTTGGTGTAGGACTATTTCAGGGTATGGAAACAAAGATATTGGACTATGGGTTTGGGTGGTTAAAATGGACTGGTTACCTAAAACTATGGACGGAATTATAATTAAAGCTTAATATTACGCAAACGGATACTTGAATCGAAAAATGGGAGGCGTAGATTAGGGCATGCATTCCGGAATTCCGGAATTTCGTAATTCCGGAATTCCGTAACAATTTTTCTGATATTTCAATTCCGGAATTGAGAGGAGTAATATCGGAATTCCGATATTCATAATTTTTTTGATATTTTGATTATTATTATTTTATCTAAACGCAACCAAACTAGTCTGTGGAACTTTCCACAAGCCGCTAGACGGCCAATCTTTAATTAGAGTAATAAGGGAGAAAGATGTTTAATTTTTTACTAAAAATGATTAAAATACTGATATAATTATAAATCTTGCTTGATTTGAAACAAACTTTAAAAGTTACCAGTTCCGGAATCCCGGAATCAGCTCCGGAATTCCGGAATCAGATCTCCAGTATTGGAACTCAGTTCCGGAATTGAGGACCTTCCGATATTGCATGCCCTAGCGTAGATAGGTACAACAAAATACAAAAAAGAAATGTGTTAGATAGAATAACGAAATCTTGAAGATATGTTTTTGGTAAATGTATTCTGTTAAAAAAAGTTATAGAATAAAAGTTGTTTGTTTATGTTTGTTATACTTATTTAGTCCAATTCTTTATTAGTGGCTTTTGTGGACATGATATTTATTCAGATATGTTACTGTAGTTGTAATTGCAATCATGTCATTAATATTATAAATACTTAGATTATTTTATATTTTGTGAATGTGAGAACGTTGTAGGCCTAGTAGAGTGTAGATTTGTTGGCGCTTTTCTATTTTGTTAAGTACCTGGTAATTGTTGAAAGGCCGACACTGTCCTTCCATACCTATTATCACTGTTATTTAATAATATTGTAAAGCCAAATATTTTTAAAAGAGTAACCGTGGAGTTTCTTGCCGGCTCTTCTCCGTAGGAAACGACTAACTCGAACCGTGCACCTAGCTTCTGACGTTTCATAAGTGCCCATGTAGGTTTATGTGAAATAAAATATTTTGATTTTTGATTTTTTTGAGTCATGATAGGTTTTTAGTATTTTACCAATGACCCTAGATATGATATAGATTGATTCACCAGTAAACAAAACTGAAGCAGTCTTTTAAATAATTCCCATGAGACAATAATATTAAACTTACACAGTCTTATTACAAAAAACTAAATAAACCTTGGTTTAAACCTGTCCTATCAAGTCCAGGCTTATCTGCAGAACCATGGTCTAAATTTGTCCGTATTACAAATCTTTAAAAAACCGTGGTCTTCTTAGTACCGGCATTTGAACCATCGTCTTTATATCAACCACTGATTAATACAAATATTATTCGTTCACCATGATATCATTCTATTGCAACGTTCCGTATGCTCAGAAAAGAAAACTTTTTGTTGGTAAGCTACTGATTATTATGATGTTTAGGAGTGTTAAAAATATTGAGACTGTTATCTTGCATGGTACAATAGTTATGTCGTCGTTTGCAGTTTTGTTTAGGTTTAAGCTCATTACTTAAGGTCGTATTAATTACTTACTAATAATACATCTAAGACGTGTAACGAAACGTAAGATCCTCGCGCGTTCTAAAAAACCATAACAATAACAAAACCATCGCAGACACACACAAGTTAAACAAAGTTCATTTAGCGTTGTAATTTTTAATTTATCGAAGTCTCAGATAGAACAATTGCCTCTTTGTTAATAGTATTAGTACCTTCTTCAGCAATTTTAATATTATATTGTGATGAACCAACAAAAGAAAAAACGATCTGAGAATTGGAGTACCGAGGAAAAAGTAAGTAAACTTATATTACTTCGGCGTGGCATTCCCAACAACTCAGCGGCTTCAATAACCTCAATATCAATTAAATCGACCATGTTAATATCCATTTTCGGGTAAAAACAACACAACACAATGAAAAAGATGCTTTAACATAAAAGAGAAATTTTGACATACGATTTAGACCATCGTTTGATTGTTTAAACTAGGGGCCGCCGCGGTTTAGTGTTAGACCATGATATGGTCTATGGTTTTTCGAAAAACCACGATTTGTAATAACATTTTTGTTTAAACCGTAGTTTACAGAGGTTTAAACCTGGGTTTTTAATTAAACCGCTTTTTGTAATAAGACTGACAGGGTTTTATTTATAAACGCTGCTTAACGTTAAGTAATGATTAGCGACTGTTTGACCATACATTTTTGACGTTTGAACGTCACTTAACCTTAAGCAACGTTTGTGAATAAACCCCACAATGAAAACTGTTTTGATCGTTTGTTTGTTGACATTTGCCAGCGACCCAACACAGTGTAATTAGTCCTGACATTAAGCAATGTTTTTAACTTTTATTGAAAACAGACGAGTGTAATTTTTTGAGTTGTGAGTCGCGTAATTTGAGTCGCGTGATTTCTGCTACATTCGGTTTCATACAAAAATCCTGTTTCGTTCACACGGCGACGCAAAATGAGTTATCTGCCGACTCACGCGCACAATGCCGGCTAAACTGACTTCGCGGCGAGAGGGAATAAAAACACTTTAAAAACTTACTGTCTGATTTAGTAATAAAAGGTTTTACGAGATGTAATAATTCTTGAAAACCATATAATGGCATATGGAGTAATTTTGAAATATATCTGGATTTGCACATAAACGTTCATACAAGACATGAAACTGTCCGCGCATCAGTCTTTCACTGTTGAGTGGATTCACCCAGTATTTTCTTCTACCATCATCTTCTGTGTCTTCGCTATACACAACGTTTTTATTATATCCATTGCACTACACAAACACCCAATACAAGCGTTGAAAAGCAACTGAATAAATTACGCTCGTCTGGCAGCCCAACAGAATTTCTGCCGAGCAGAAATTACGCGACCGAAATTACGCGACTCACAACTCAAAAAAATACGCTCGTCTGGCTTCACCCTAAGACGCCTTTGGCTTCTTTGCATGTGTGTATTTTATTTCTTCTTATGTGCGTTTCGTTTGTGGAGAAAAATATATATATTTTTTAAAAATATTCTCACCAGTTCAATTTCCTTTGCCATGTCTTCTTTGCAGTCCTCAGTGAGCTGTTCTTTTTCCATTTCTTCTTCTACAACCTGGAATTTAAAATAAAACAATATATCTTAAAATGGTTTTTTTTATTTTAATTTATCATTTATACAAAAGAATACAGGATTACATATTAAATAGCAACCAAAAACCACTAAGGTTTAAACTTGTGCTATCATGAGTCTATATCAAACTATACAATGAAGCATTTTATATGTACAACGCGTACATATAAAATGCTTCATTGTATATATTGGCGATACAATTAATAACATCTTTAGTTCTTTAACCTATTAACCGCCCCGGTCGGATTAATGCGACAAATGTTTTCGTGCCCGTGCCGCCTCAGTCGTATTTATACGACTGAGAACCTATGTTCGTTTCGTGCTTTTTATATCATTGCACGACCATATTTATCGTAGATATTTATTTGTAGATTTATGAGCCAGGCGCTGGGGGCACGGCAATTGATTTAAAATCAAGCGGTCAATAGGTTAATAGTTACAATCATTCCTACATAATACTTAAATAATATTGCTTAAGAGGGTTGTCACCGGTCCACTAGCGTCCTTTAAAAACATATTATCTCGTGACTGAGAAGGAATTATGAAAACGGCTCAATCAACTATATCGGTAAGTGTGTCTAGAATTTTCTAATACCTTTTTTTAAAGGGCTTTGAAGGTTTTGGCCCTAACATCAGCAACCATTTTGTTTTTTTTTTCAAAATCGCGGTGCATAATAAATGTCATATATTTGGATACACATAGCAAACATAAAACGTAATTTAACATGACATTATAAAGTGTCACGTTTCTGTGATATTCAAAGATAAAAATAACAGTTATAACCAATTTATTTTTGTTTATTTTGTAATTAATTCATGTCGATTAAGTTATTTACTGTTGTGGCGTAGATAACAATAGCAGATAGAATAGTAACAATAAATAATAGTAATAATTATGTATAAGTATGCGGATTGCGGACGGACAAACAGACCATGTTCGTTAGTAGTGACAACCGGCCGGCCGCCTGATCGCTCCATTGTTTAGCGCGCGAGGTGGGGGCTCGCATTCCAGAGCTGCGCCCGCGCATCAGTGCCGACCGGCGCTCCGCCAGTCAGCCTACTGCCTTTCGCGGGACCACTGTGTCGCTCGATCCGCTATCCCGCTTACGCTAGCTATTTTAATCTTTCACTGTGCTTTCTATCTGTCTACTCCGTCTATCTTTCTATCTAGTGTTATTCTTCTTTCTTATTGTGCTGTGAACTCTAATTTGTGTACGCTTCCTAATAAACAACAAACTGATCGTGTCAGTGTACAAACTTTTATTTATATCCGCACGCACGCATTATATTTTATCACTAAACTGTTAATCTGAACCAGACAGAGAAAGAAAACAAATATAATACTAATCATTTATTTTGTTCCTTAAAATCTTTTTTAATACAATCTGAACATAAGAATATGAGATTAATGTGTCGAATTACAATGATATTTTTGTAGGTAAAAATGAAATAATTGAATACCTAGTGGATAAAACATAAGTAATAAATAATAATAAACAATTTCAAATACAAGAGTAACAAAACAAATATCACAAAAACAAAACAGTAACAACATTAAATAAAACCAACTCAAAAAAAAAAAAAAAAAAAATATCGAATCTATTGCAATTTACTGCATATCCCTCCTCAGTCCCCCTGGTCCTCATTCGGGGGGGGCGGGGGGGCTATACTTATGTCTCTTTCTCTCATAACTAAAATATTACCTACACATGATGCAATTATATTTTCATAGTTCAATATGCTTATCTGAAGGGAAAAAAAACATAAAAACCTGTTTCTTCAAGGTTCAGTTTTCGACTTATATTTCGGTGAATAACTCCAAAACCTGAAGCTTTACGATATTATGTTTCATGTTTTTTTTTGTTTGTATAATTTGACGACACGGTTGGCGCAGTGGTTAAGCGATTGACTGTTGCGCTGTGTGTCGCGGGTTCGATTCCCGCACGGAACAAATATTTGTATGACCTACAAGTAGTTGTTCCGGGTCTGGCTGTTTGTGTATGTGAGTTTAAATGTATGTAAACGCACACACGATACAGGAGAAATTCCTAGTGTGGGGCAATGTTTAAAAAAAAGAGATATATATATATATATATTTTTTTTGTTTTTTTTTTTGTTTTTTTTCCGTAGATAAAATTAAGCACAGATTCCCTCATTTCGATATGTGTACATTATAAAGACTCACACTGTATACAACATCCCGACATCGACCGTCGGGCAGTTGCCCACCAGACACAATACCCGTCTGGTCGGAGGATCCTCCCTTTACTATAGAGTATGAGTGAACTTTACACCCTGTTCCTCATACCTCTAAAGATGTTTCTTGAATAGAATAAAATGAAATAAAATCATGTTACCCACCTTCTCAAGCTGACCCTCGGGAGGAGGCGCCGACTTCCACTTGTTCCACGTGCTCTTGAGCGACTCCACCAGCTTCTGTTTCAGGTCAGCGCCAACACGCGCCATGGTGTCCTTGAGCTCTGTGACAGTGTCCAACAAATCATCTATTTATGTACGTAATACTGTTCCCCGACTTAATTTAATAAATGGTATAACCATGGTAAATTGATAAGAATTAGATAGATAGAAATGCTCTTTGTTGCCCACCATAAAAATGACAGATTTATGTTTGTTTTTTTTTTTCTACTTTGATCTTTTTAAAACAGATGTAAGGCGCCACCTCCACGGGCGAGAAAATCGCGGCGATAGTCTCGCCGTGCCATCAAATTCAATTGAAACTCTATGAATCAATCTCCACACGGCGATATCATCGCGGCGATTATTTGAAGACCCAGCGTGAATATCGCCGCGATTCTCTCGTCCGTGGAGATGGTGCCTAACCTCGGCAAAAAAGTATTTAGCAATGAATTTCTTTAAAGCTTAAATTCCTTAGACTTTTTCTTTATATTTTTATTTTTTAAATTGATTTTTTAACATCTTGGAAGGGATAATGTTAAAACTAGTAAAAATGACACATGACACGGAAATATTTTCGAATGTGGATAAAAATCTGTTTCATAAATCAATGATATTGACGTAATTGTCTTTACAAATTTGTTAAAATAAATTTTATTTTTAATGTAGGATCGTTTATTGCACTTTTTTAAATGCATTCAGGAATTTAAAAAATAATGTCAATTATCAGATCCTACGTTGTTGATAGCGTGTTGACATGTCATAAAAATATGTACTATTATACCCGTACGCGTACACGTAGCGTGCGGTAAAACTCACATTATGGCCAGGTGTGACGTAATAGTACATTATGATACAAGTGTGCTATGTTGATTATTACAATGGAGGCAGTATAATTCACGCGGGCCGCACGCGAGCGTGATAAGGGAGCCGAATTTGTAATGATCAATGCACACGCGTTTCATACGACATTTTTCAGACACTTCCAAGGAAAAAACAGACTTGTATTGTTATTAAGTTTTATAGAAAATGGCCCGCTGTTTTTGTTTTTTCCGCGCGCCGTTCTAGCGATGCGCGCGCAGGTTTTAATATAATAAAGGCACTGACAAAACCGCAAAACAGCCTATATAAAAAATATAATAAACACAAAATAATATCTTGAATACGCAAGGTTAATATGTAGTGAGAAATATATACCTTGATGAAATTATGATAATTTGATGATTGATTTATAATAATGTATGTAATCTAAAATAATTGATGTACTTACAAAAATATTCGTTTGTTTTTAGACATAAAAACTCTTTCAGGTGATTGAAAAATTAAAAAAAAAAAAAAACACTAGTGGGGTAATGTAAATAAAACATGTACCGTGTCGTACAAAATAGCACCCCATTTCTTCCCAACGGTATCCTAAAAAGCGACTAAGGGACTTACTAGAGAATCCCCCCAATTAAGGGAGGCTTATGTCCAGCAGTGGACGTCTTTCGGCTGAAATGATGATGATGATGATGAGAGCGATGAATTTAAATATTTTAATTTTTGTATGAAAATCTGATAAGTTAAAATTGATGAATAATTATTAAAAGTCATATTACAAAATTTGTTGTTTATAATGTTAGTAATATAACCCTGAGAGCTTGTTAAGGCGGGTTGTTTCACGTTCACTTGACGCACGCGTATACGTCATAAATGACGCTAACTACGTTCGTTAAATAATAACGATTACAGTAACCCACTGGTTAACGTCATTTTATTCTTCTACATTTGAAGTTTGACGATCGATTTTTTATGCATTGAAACAACGCTTTGTATAAAACGAACGTTAAACATCATTTATGTAATCGTTATTATTTGACGTACGTATGTTACGTTAACCAAGCGTTTGAAACAACCTGCCCTTAGTGTTTTACCGATGACCCTGTATAAATCAAAAGAATATTTCGGGCTGGAAAAGCAGTACATACCTAAGTGCATCCTCTTCCGCCCTTTGTGGTGTGGAATGAGATGCGGCTTCAAACCTCGCAGTAGAGGGTTAATCAGGGGCTCGATTCTGAAAGTGGATACATAGGTTAAAAAACCGGTCAAGAGTGAGTCGGACTCGCGCACCGAGGGTTCCGTACCATCATACATAGCTTCATTCGTATAGGTACCTAAATAATTCTGTGCCCAGAAAAATCTACAACTGTGCTTCACCTTAAGCAACCTGCGAGTAGGTAAATAATAATAAAAAGGTAAAAAAACATGTTCTCCCACACATTCCAACTGCAAATGTAAGTTTTTATGCACAATATCGAGAGATTTACT
The DNA here is from genome assembly GCA_947523025.1 of Dryobota labecula. Classification (NCBI taxonomy): domain Eukaryota; kingdom Metazoa; phylum Arthropoda; class Insecta; order Lepidoptera; family Noctuidae; genus Dryobota; species Dryobota labecula. The sequence goes on from OX383314.1 coordinate 7,390,965, forward strand.
ATGTTAGTTTAAGAACATAGACTTCTTATAGATTTTCCTGTAATCTATAAGTATAGAAATATTTTCTGTATTTTTTTTTTCAAAATTTTAGGCTCAGTTGTTTCGGAGATAAGGGGGGAATGGTCAATTTCCGTCTATTTTCATTTATAAGTTTTAAAAAAAATATTTTAAAATTATAAAAAATATATATATTTGAGACGCTCACAGTAAGTCCTTTCGTTTGATATGTCACACGGTACAGTTTGCAATACTTTTTTTTTAATTTTCTTATTTGCCCCCCAAAACTGGCCCCAATATTATAAATTCATTCAAATTGACATGTATACCAAATTTCAACTTAATCGGTCCATTACATTCGGAGCAAATTGGCTGTGACAGACGGACAGACAGCCATACAGACAGACAGACACACGAGTGATCCTATAAGGGTTCCGTTTTTTAATTTTGAGGTACGGAACCCTAAAAATGAAGTTATGTTACCGTAACATGAAATTGTTATAATGGATACTCTTCGCTCAACGCGCCGGTGGCGCGGTCAGTGAAGCGGAACGCAGTAGTAGGTACCTATCAGCTGCGCGCGCCCATTGTTATTATTACGAATAGATTGTATCCATATTTTGCTGATTTCAAGGAGGACCAAAAAAAAAGTATCGAACAAATATTGGAAATGTGTTCTATTACTGATATTGAACAACCAAAAAAAAATAGCGCACTGGTCAAAAACTTATCCTGTATTATGACTAAAATCAAAAAGACTTCAAGCACTACTGCTGAGCATGAGGCAACACTGCCTGGTCTGGGATTCGATTCCCAGATCAGGCAGTGTTATTGGGTTTTTCCATGAGGAATTTTTCAGTAGCAACCCGGAGTCTGGATTTGAGCCCAGTTGATGGCAATAAGCTCGTCCCCTTGCCCCCTTATATGGGACTTAAACATGGCGAAATGTGGATTTACTATAGGCACACCACTGCCTTACTCTTTGGGGATTACAGGCGGAATGTTATGTCATCAAAAAGAAGTATCTAGAAACAATTTAATTCCATTTTATTTTTAGTGAGTTTTTAGGCGCTTTGAGCACATTTTGGGTGAACAAAAATCATGGAACTCGCGTCATCGTCACCGAACGCTTTCCATGAGCTATATGTATACTGTGTATGTATGTGTGGCGGTATCAACAACGCCAAATGCGAACTACGCATCAAAGACCTGACGTCACAAATCCTGCATCGCGCTATCAGAGTTTACCGCGCGACTAGCATATATACAACATCCCGACATCAACCGTTGGGCAGTTGCCCACCAGACACAATACCCGTCTGGTCGGAGGATCCTCCCTTTTCTATAGAGTATGAGTGAACTTTACACCCTGTTCCTCATACCTCTAAATATGTGTACTTTTTGGGTGAACTAAAATCATGGAACTAGCGTCATCGTCACTGACCGCTTTCCATGAGCTACATGTATACTGTGTATGTATGTGTACTTTTTGCGTGTACAAAAATCATGGAACTCACGTCATCGTCACCGAACGCTCGAAATTAATAATCTAATAGCTCGACGATACAATTCACAAGATACTTAGTTTTCACTTCTATCAGCAGTCCCCAAAGACACCCCACATTTTTTTTTAAATAATTCACATAGTTACTTACCTATACGCAATAGGATCATAAGGATGGAATATATTAAAGAAATTCTTGCACGTCGGCAGAGAGAAATTCGCTCCCAGAGAATCAACGCCACGTATACACTCAAATATAGCTGGAAATAAAGAAAATTATTTTTGTTACTTATATAATGTGGTCATCTCATGTGATGTTGTGTTCTCATGTCGTATCGTGCCATGTTGTCAATGACATATCATGTTGTCATCTCGTGTCATATCATAAAACGTTGTCTTGTCATTTTGTTATCTCATGTCATGTTGGGTTCTCATGTCGTTTCGTGCCATGTTGATATCTTATGTCATGTCATGTTGTTTTCTCAAGTCATGTCATATACAGAGTGAGTCTTTATAATGTGCACATATCGAAATAAGGGAATCTATGCTTAATTTTATCTACGGCAAAAATATAAAAAAAAAATATAAATATTTTATTTTTTTCTTGTGGAATTAAAAAAAAAATTGTTCCCAGTGTAAACAAAACGGTGTAACTTTTAAACTAAATCATCTATCACGATGAAACAAACTCCATAATGATTGAAAGTAATTAGGCGTCCAAAAATGGGTGAAAAAACTACCCTCAATTGAAAAGAAACACTTTTTTTTGCAAAAATCAGTTTTTGTTTTCATCATTTTTTACAATAATTGTAAAAAAAAAACAATAAGGGGGCTTCTTATTGAGGAACTTTGAAATAAAAATAAAAATTCCATAAAAAATAAAATTTAGATTTTTTTTTTGTATTTTTTCTGTAGATAAAATTAAGCATAGATTCCCACATTTCGATATGTGCACATTATAAAGACTCACACTGTATATAACGTTGTTTTGTCATGTCATGTAATGTTATGTTGTCTAATCTTCTGTCATGTTGTCATGTCATGTTTTGTCATCTGCTCTCAAGTCATGTTCTCATGTCATGTCCGGTTGTCATCTTAAGTCATGTTGTCATCCCATGTAATGTTGTCATGTCATGTTCTGATGCCACGTCGTTTTTTTTATTGCTTAAACGAAAAAATAAAATATCTTACATAATGGACTGCCCACTGCATAAATGGCGTCGGGCGCAATTGCTAAGGCTGTCCGGTGCCTTTCACGTAGGTCTAACGTTGATACAAGCAACAAGCTACAAGCTTGATGTTATGTCATGTCATGTCGTCTTATGTTATATTGTCATGTTATGTTGTCATGTCATGTCGTCATCTCATATCATGTTCACCTGTTCTATCGTGTTGTTTCATATTATATTCTTATTATATCTTACCTATAGGACTGCCAAGCGCATACATGGCCTCGGGTGCGAATGCTAAGCTCGGGTAGCGCACAAATGGCTACCCTGTCCGGGGGCCTTTCACGAAGTTCTAGGGTTGTTACAGACTAAAGGCTTGATGTTATGTCATGTCATCTCATGTCGTGTCATGTTAAGTTGTCATCGCATGTCATGTTGTGTTGTCATGTCATGTTGTCGTCTTATGGCATGTCGTGTTGCCATGTCATGTCATGTCGTCATCTCATATCATGTTCACCTGTTCTATCGTGTTGTTTTGTATTATATTCTTATTATATCTTACCTATAGGACTGCCCAGTGCATACATGGCCTCGGGTGCGAATGCTAAGCTCGGGTAGCGCACGAATGGCTACCCTGTCCGGGGGCCTTTCACGAAGTTCTAGGGTTGTTACAGACTAAAGGCTTGATGTTATGTCATGTCATCTCATGTCGTGTCATGTTAAGTTGTCATCGCATGTCATGTTGTGTTGTCATGTCATGTTGTCGTCTTATGGCATGTCGTGTTGCCATGTCATGTCATGTCGTCATCTCATATCATGTTCACCTGTTCTATCGTGTTGTTTTGTATTATATTCTTATTATATCTTACCTATAGGACTGCCAAGCGCATACATGGCCTCGGGTGCGAATGCTAAGCTCGGGTAGCGCACAAATGGCTGACCGGTGCCCGCAGGGCCTTTCACGTAGGTCTTGTCTGATAACGGTTTTGTGTCGTCTGTTGCTACCTGTAAAGTTAATTTGTTGTTTAATTTGTAGACAATAAGAGCAATATAATAGTTATTTATGCAACTGTTGTATAATAAAGGGTATTAAAAAAGCCGAGTGTGATAATAGTATCACATGAGTGTTTCAATACCTAATTATGTACAGTTGCATACAAGACTTAATCTACACCCATGTTATCTACTCTTTGATATTTTCCAATTCATGAAATCTTGGTACGCCTTTTCATATTGTTTTCTCGACTTTTCTGGTAATAAATAATTGGTTAGAAATGTCCTTTGCTGCATTAGAAATATCTGGTGGTGTGGTATCAAACCTTGTATCGCTCATTTATGTAAACAACAAACTTATAATTTTTTGCAATACTAATATCGAACAAAAATGGCGGGATGCGACGTGAACTCGAATAACCTAGTTTTTTTTTTAATTAAGGCGCTGTGGTAGTAAAACGCGCGTGCATGGCAATGTGCACTTGGACTTCACGATTACCGACACATGCTTGCACTGACTGGACAGGTCCACTCAAATTTGTGTGGTTCTTTCCTCAAAATACCATTTCAGACACTGATCAACATGGTCCACACATGATCTGACCAAGATTATGTCTCGACTTTAAGAGAGACTTTGGCCCCTGATTTTTTTTCACCATTTCTTCTCAGAGGTAGTCAGATAGGAATGTCGACTCCATCTATACCCCAAGTCCCTAATTCAGTAAATTTAATAAGTTTAAATTTAATTTAGTAAATTTAAATTTAATAATTTAGTCAATTAAATATAATAACTGTGGCGGCATCTACAACGCCACATGCAAACTACGCATCAAAGAGCTGACGTCACAAATCCTGCATCGCGCAGTCAGAGTTTACCGCGCGACTAGCATATATGTATACAACATCCCGACTAGGGCATGCAATATCGGGTAATAAGGTTCTCAATTCCGGAACTGAGTTCCAATACTGGAGATCTGATTCCGGAATTCCGAAACTGGTTCCGGAACTGGTAACTTTTAAAGTGTGTTTCAAATCAAACAAGATTTATAATTATATCAGTCTTTTAATCATTTTTAGTAACAAATTAAACATCTTTCTCCCTTGTTACTCTAATTAAACATTTTAAACCATAAAATCAACAAGGCTTATTTATCACACAATAGAAGTCTTTTAATCATTTTTAGTAACTTTCTCCCTTATTACTCTAATTTGCGGCCCGGCCGTCTAGCAGCTTGTGGAAAGTTCCACAGACTAGTTTATCGGAATTCCGATATTACTCCTCTCAATTCCGGAATTGAAATATCAGAAAAATTGTTACGGAATTACGAAATTCCGGAATTCCGGAATGCATGCCCTAATCCCGATATCAACCGTCGGGCATTTGCCCACCAGACACAACCCGGGTCTGATCGGAGGATCCTCCCTTTTCAATAGAATATGAGCGAACTTTACACCCTGTTCCTCATACCTCTGTGCTACTACTAAAGTGAATCCAAAAAGATAACTTACATCAGCTTGATGACAAAGCAGGTCGAACAGTATCACGCTGCCTAGAGAGTGGCCGCCTAAAGAGACTCCTCCCTTAAAAGAGGGATTCCTCTGTCGAAACGTATCGTAAATACGATTCATTTCCTTGCACACCGTGTCGAGTATTGTCTGTGGAAGAACAGAAGATTTTATACAAAGTGACTCATTCATTCATTTTCAAATATCTTTATCTATGACTACACGAGTATACTCCATTTGAAATTTGCCGATTTTGTCTTTTACTGCATTGGAGGCATGACCAATGGCAACAATTATTATTATTATTATTTTTTCTAATTATGATTTTGAGTAATTTATGCGGCCTGCCCAAATGTCCTTTCTTTGGTATTGTTCGTCGAATCGTTAAACTCCTTATGTTCTGAGTTGAGCTGCACGATTACTGACAAATGCGTGCACTGAATGGACAGGTCCACTTAATCTGTGTGGTTCTTTCTTCAAAAGACCATTTCAGACACTAATCTACATGGTCTTCATATGATTTGACCAAGATTATGTCTGGACTTGACCTCTGAGTTTGTTTCGGCCTTTCATCTCAGAGTAGTCAGATACGAAACGCCGACCTCGTCTAGTTTTAAAATATGATTGACGTGTAAAAGTGTTTGTAAAAATCTACTTATAGAAATAAAATCATTTCATTTATCATTTATAGCTGCAGTGAACAGTTGGTATTGTAACCACTTTTTTGCTTTTAATGCCATCCTTATGCTTACGGAATAGAAGTCAAAATCGGTTGAACGGAATGTAATAAAAGTTTTTTAAATGTTTAATGTTATTTCAAATGGAATATAGCTGCCGTAAGTTTGGATTCCGTGGGTTATAGGCAAAATTTTGCTACTTTGGGTTACATTATTGCAATTTTCTTAAGGATCTTTAGTTTTTTGGAAAATATGTTTTAGCTTAAGTTACTTACTGATAATTTAGGTTTCTATTAGTGAAAAAATGGTCATAGAACAAAAGTTGTTTTTATGATGTTGGTTTATGATGTTGTGTTTCGGCAGTAGCATTTTACTGTAGCATTACTACACTATTAATGACTATCTTAATGAAACTTGCTAGAACTACTATATCCGATTTATGACATTAGTAAAAACTTGACATTGCACTGAATTAAATTATTGAAATAAAATTGTTATAATTATTACCTCTATGTTTATGTGACAATTAATTTGTTTGTGTATGTAAATTTTTTGACTGTAATTAATAATCTAAAATATTGTTATTTTCTAATCATTCTGACATTAATGTTATTTTTGTAATTTGAAATTTGATAAAAACTGATTATAATCATCAATTTAATTTGTACGCTTAAACGCAAAACATATACGGGACTCTTATATTTAATTGTAACACCATTTAAAAACCTATGTTTACAAATGAAGATTTCATTTTCATTTTCATTTTTTGTTGGCATTTAGTTGGGCCACTTACAGAGGTAAGTGGCCCAACTAAATACCAACAAAAAATACTACTAGGGACAGTCCTGGCAAGTTATTAATCATCATAATTCAATAACCCTGTATATACTTGGTAATTTAGTTTTAACCGCGTATGTGGTCTAGTGGTAAAACCACCTGTCTCAGATCAGAGAGGTCCCGGGTTCGATTCCCAACGGGGGCAAAAATTTCTGCTCGGTTTGGTTGGTGGTTGGGCTTGTTCTAAGTCCGCCTGGCTAGCTACCACCATTTTATCTAAGTCTGCCAAAACAACTATGTTTACAGCATTTGTTGTGTTTCGGCAGTTAGAGGTAAGATAGCTAGTTCCTCTGTTCCATCTTCGGCCTTATCATCACTTACCATCAGATGAAATGAAGGCCAAGAGCTTCCCCGTTATACGTAAAAAAAAAGTTACCACACCATTGCTGCATTGGCAATATTACCCCAAACTAGGCAATATTACCCACTATCAAACTCAAATCATTTATTTCAATTAAACCATTTACAGGCACTTTTGAATTGTCAAGGAGTCGGACAGTAAGAAAAATGAAGCTACATGCCCATTCCAAAGCGGAGGTACTTATGGAGAAGAACGGGCAAGAAACTCCATGGCTATTATTGGTATACACGTACCTGACAATACACAGGGCTGGTGTAAAACAGTACATCGAGCACTGTTTCGTTGGTAAAGCTGCGCAATCTGGGTATGCTGTCCAATGTGATCTGAGCTAGACGCCTGTCTACTCCTGTTTCACCGGAGTGAAGAGTCGAGTGCCAGGAGACTGGGAGCACCTGTGAAAAATATGAAACTGATATAATACTTATCCATACTAATATTATAAATGTAAAAGTAACTCTGTCTGTCTGTCTGTATGTTACGTTTTCACGCTTAAACCGCTGAACTGATCTTCATGAAATTTGGCAGAGATATAGCCTAGGATATGGAGAAGGACATAGGCTACTTTTTTACGCGATATAACCGACATCCACGCGGGCGGAGCCGCGGGCAAAAAGCTAGTATCCTAACAAAATATATCTGCCTAGCCTTTTCCCAACTATGGTTGGGGTCGGCTTCCAGTTTAACCGGATGCAGCTGAATACCAGTATTTTACATGGAGCGACTGCCTATCTGACCTCCACAACCGAGTAACTGGGTAACACGATACCTCTTGGTAAGACTGGCTGTCAGACTTTTTGGGCTTCTGACGACCCGTAACGACTGTCAAAGATCCACGAATGACAGCCGGGACCAACGGCTTAACGTGCTTTCCGAAGCACGGAGGAGTCTCGGTATGTAAAGATGGTCACCCATCCACGGACCAACCCCGGCAAGCGTAGCTTAACCTGACGGATCGACCCATGCGGCTGTTATTACTTAGCCACGAGCTCCTTATATCCTAATAGTATAAATGCAAAAGTAAATCTGTCACGCCTTAACGGCTGAACGGATTTCGATTAAATTTGGCACACCGGTAGATCATGATCTGACACAGAGACCGCGACAGAAACGGACGTTTGAACAGAAAGTGAACAGCTGATTTCACGCGTTGTTTGTTAGAGTATTTCAACATCCATTGCAGAATTTTTTATTTTAGCTGTTTTATTTACCTAAATGGAGTGCTGCGTGCAGAGAATGTAATTTTACATTGACATAAAGGAATTGTAACTGAAAAAACGATAAAAATAATAAAAAAATCCTGAGAATGTTTCCGGTGGAATAAAATTCAAAATAAGGAGCTGAATGCACCCTGTTAGTTTGCGGAGGGCTGTCCCGTACACCTTGTATACGTAAAACACATGATACTTTAAAGGCGTGTGTTACTGCTTACCTCAACTCTGCTAACAATGCCTTGGTCATAGGCATTCCTGTAGTGTGATTGTACCAGTTGTAAGCTGGTCGATCTGAAGTCTTCAACTGTGAACAAAATTATAGAGATTTTAGAATTATAATCGTTTTACCACACACTTGGCCGTATAAATCGAACCTAGGCATTATTACCCACACAAAGGAACTGATACGTAAGTTCTGATTCATTAAGGTTCATAAAAACTTTGCAATAATATCATTCCCTAGACTACATTATTCACTCTTGGCAACATTACCTACACTTTGCAATTGCCTAACATGTCAGTAATACCATACATGACAATATGACCCACCCTTTTCTCACAATACCCAAGAGTGGCAATATTACACCACACCTGACATTATTGGGTAATATATTGCCAAGCGTAGGGTAATATTGCCATGAATCATATTTGACAATATTAACTTACCGAATTCCTCGACGGACCGGAAGTACATGACACAAGCGGATCCGACTCCATGACACAACAGTAACAGATGATCGATACTCGACTGTTCAGTCTGTATCTTCTATTTCTGAACTTGGCAATATTTACTCGCACTTGGCAATGTTACCTAACTTTTGGCCATATTATTTTAACAATATCGCACATAGCCACACCTGCCAATATTGGGTAATATAGCTAAGTATAGGGTAATATTGCTATGTATAATATTTGACAACATTAACTTGCCGACTTCCTCGACGGACCAGAAGCGTCTGTCACATGCGGAACCCTCCCCAAGACACAATAGTAACAGATAATCGATACTCGAACTAGGCAATGCTACTCGCACTTGGCAATAATAGGCCAAACTTTGCAATATTCACCACAACTAGCACACATGTCACTAATTTCGCATATAGCAATATTACTTCATACCTGGTAATATTGGGTAATATAGCCAAGTGTAGGGTAATATTTCAAAAAAATATGTTTGGTAATATTAACTTACCGACTTCCTCGACGGACCGGAAGCGTATGTCACTTGAGGAACCCACCCCAAGACACAACAGTAACAGATACTCGTTGGTTCTGTATCTTCTATTTCTGATTCGTCATGACCCATCCTAACAACTAGGCAATGCTACTCGCACTAGACCAAACTTTGCAATGTTACACCACTCGAGGCATTATTTCCCACAGCTGGCAATATTCACCACAGCTATCAATATTAATCACACTTGGCAATATTACGCATATATCGATGGCCCCAACGAATAAACGTTTCTTTTGCCTATCCTGTGAAAAATATTAAGTGGGTGCACTTAATATTTTTTAGGAATTTTAGACTCAAAACACGCCTGTTATTATAGTGAATTTCTTTATTCTAGGGAAATAATTAATTTTAAAATTTTAGGAATAATAGTTTATGTTATAACTAGCTTCTGCCCGCGACTTCGTCCGCGTAAAATTTCGGCCTACAACCCAACCCGTCGCATCGCATCACCCGTCCACGCAATAACTTCGCTGTCGCTTAGCATTTTTTCCGACTTTTTGTCGTTTTGCTCGGCTCCTTAGAGGCGTAGCGTGATGTTAAATAGTCTATACACTTATTATGTTTCGAAGTTATTTTAAAATTATGATTTCTCCTAAGATGTTGATTGAAATCAAGTGATGTCAAGGACAATTTTGTTTACATTTAAATACTTGTGATTAATAACATATTTATTTCGATAAGGATTAATATTATGTTGACAAAACTCCTTCGCAAATAATACATTAATTTCGAAAAAATTTGATTACCATAAAAAAAGGATATAGTGAGTCAATCTTAAAAGATTGACATATGCGGTCGCGGACTTTTTTTTTGAACTTTTAAAGAGGAACAATTCCATCATACATGATATTTGCGTAACTTAAACCGTTTACGCAGCGTACGCAACGGAAGCTCGCAAAAAGGAATATTTTTTCCCGTTTTTACATCATTTTTCATTTATGCTCCGCTCCTATTGGTCATAGCGTGACTTTTATAGCCTATGACCTTATTCGATAAATGGACTATCCAACACAAAAATAATTTTTCAATTCCAACCAATAGTTCCTGAGATTAGCGCGTTCAAACAAACAAACAAACAAACTCTTCAGCTTTATAATATAAAGTATAGATTACATGCTTTTTGAGTCGCCAAGAAAGTAAATATACAAGTCTATAGCTTATTTTTTTTACCAATAATTCGATTATACATTATTTATACCTATTTACAATGAAATGAGCGTTATTGTCTGCTGTAATTAGCACCATAAAAATTAGTAATAATACTAATATTAAGTTGGTTAGCCATAATAATTTAAACTAGTCAGTAAGACAACAGAAGGTACCAGTAACTATGTAGTTAATCTCACCATCAACAAGGTATCTTCTAGCATTCAATCAGTTAATTGTAAAAAAGGGGCTAAGCAGAATTCCTTAAAATTGTTTCATCAAAATATTCAAGGTTTTTCTTCCAAACACTTAGAAATTGAATTGATTTTAGAAAAAACAATGTTTGATATTATTTGTATAACTGAACACTGGTTAAAAGATTACGAAATGCTCATTAATTATGAAAACTATAGTGTGGGCAGTTGTTTTAACCGAAAATCCATGCTGCGTGGAGGTTCACTAATCTTAATCAAAAATTGTATAAAATCAAAGACTCGTAAAGACATAGTTGAACTATCGGTGGAACACATCATTGAACTGTCCTGTGTTGAGCTAGATAAGCATTTTATAGTGTGCGTATACAGACCTCCAAATTATCAAAACTACTCTATATTTGAGTCAGTAATGGAAGATGTTTTAGCAAAACTTGTAACTGGTAATAAATCAGTTATTATTTGTGGTGACTTTAATATTAATATTTTGGAAAGTAATTCAAATAGCAGTAGATTATTAAGCCTCTTCAAATCATTTAATCTGTCAAATGTGTTTTTGGAACCAACGCGAATAACTACAGGTACTGCTACATGTATTGATAATGTTTTTTGTAGCTGCGACTATTTAGATAAAGCCATTGTAAATTATCTCCCTTCTGATCACAGCGGTCAAGCTGTTACTTTTGAGGACAACACACCAGTACAAAACGTGCAGATACAAACTAGACCAATAACATCGGGTAATTTAAATAAGTTTAATAGTACTTTAATTAGCAAATTATGTGCTCAGGGCCTAAATATGATCAATGGTAATATTATGTATGAAGAATTCTTTTCATTAGTGCAAACAGAGTTCAATAATTCTTTTAAGAAGAAAACTAAAACTATTTGCCCTAAGTTTTTATTCAGTGACTGGGCAACTAAAGGCATCAGGAAAAGTAGGGATAGATTGTTTGAACTGTATGGCCTTAAGCCGTATATTAACACGGAAACTTTTCGTAAGTATGTTGCTACTTACTCTAAAACCTTTAAAAATATCTGCAAAGCAGCTAAAGCTTCATTCATTAGCAACAAGGTTAAATCAGCAGAAAATAAAATAAAGACAGTTTGGAAAATTATTAATAATGAAACGAACAGGAACAAAAGAAGAAATACTGATTACTCACTGGACACTCCCCGCGGTATCATTAGCGATAATATCGATGTTGCTCAGGAATTTGCAACTTTCTTTACCAATATTCCTATTAAAACTACAGAAACTTTAAATTCCTCGCCCACACTTGCTATTGAATTATTAAGAGCGAATGTTTCTGACTGTCCTGTAGAATTTAAATTTAAACATATAAACCCTGTGGTCGTCGTAAAGGCTTTTAAGCAACTTAAGATCAAAATTACCGAAGATCTGTGGGGCATGTCTACTAAAGTTTGTCAATCCATTATTGAGACAATTGCACCCTATTTAGCCTTAATATTTAATTTGTGTGTAGATCAAGGGGTATTCCCGGATTTAATGAAATACAGTAAAATTATTCCACTTTTCAAATCCGGGGACAGCAAAGACACTAATAATTATAGACCCGTTTCGATTTTGCCAGTTTTCAGCAAGGTGTTTGAAAAAGTAATGTTAAATCAAATGCTCATTCAATTTAATTGTAATAACATCCTACACGATCAACAGTATGGTTTCACCAAAGGACGTTGCACAACCGATGCTGGGGTCACTTTATTAAAACACATATATAAGGCATGGGAAGATGCACAAGATGCAATAGGCATCTTTTGCGACTTATCAAAGGCATTTGATTGCGTGAATCACGAAACACTGCTCTTGAAACTTGAACATTACGGACTGGGTAAACTTGCGCTTAGCTTAGTAAAATCATATTTGAATAATAGATTGCAGCAAGTTCAAATAAACGGTGTTAATTCATTGGGTTTAAAAGTCAAAATGGGTGTACCGCAGGGCTCAATACTGGGTCCGTTCCTCTTTTTAGTATATATAAATGATTTACCTTATTTACTGAAAAACCGACCCCAAATGGTGTTATTTGCTGATGACACATCACTGATTTTTAAAGTAAACAGACATGCCCAGGACCTTGACGACGTAAATAACGCTATGATTAAGGTCCATAATTGGTTTACTGTAAATAATTTGGTATTAAATGAGAAGAAAACTAAATGCATAAGATTCGCTTTACCGAACGTTAGAAGTAATGAATGTCACGTTGTATTGAATAAGGAGATACTAGAATTCGTCGAAAATACGGTTTTCCTGGGGATTACGCTTGACTCAAAACTACAGTGGGGTCCTCACTTAACATCACTTGCAAGGCGGCTAAGTTCAGCCGCTTACGCTGTTTGGAAAATCCGCCAATTAACAGACGTGGATACCGCGAGACTGGTCTATTTTAGTTACTTCCATAGCATCATGTCTTACGGTATTTTGCTGTGGGGACGAGCTGCAGATGTTGATTCCATCTTTATTCTGCAAAAGAGGGCTGTCAGAGCTATCTACAACCTCCGCAGACGCGAATCTCTGAGAGAGCTGTTTAAAAAAATTAACATTATGACGGTACCTTGTCAATATATATATGAAAATATTATGTATGTTCGAAAAAATCTACATCTTTTTAGTAAAATAAGTGACAGGCATAATTTTAACACTAGAAATAGGAACAAATTAGATCAACCACGCTTCAGATTGTCTAAAGTACACACTTCTTTTATGGGGTACTGTGTAAAATGTTATAATAAAATACCACTCGATATTCTTCAACTAAATGAGAAGAAATTTAAAACGTGCATTAAACGCACACTATGCAGACAAGCATATTATAAGTTGGATGATTATATCGTAGATAAAAATGCTTGGCTAAATGCTGGTCCTGCTCCACTGCCACTTGGGCTCACTAGATAAAATTTGAATACTTGGAAGTTGCTTCCCCCTTTTTTTATTTTATTTTATTTTCTGACATTACGAACTTAAGGTTTATTTTGTTTTTATTTAAGCATGTTTTTATTGATGAATACTCCAATAGATAATAATTATTTTCTTTTTGGTAGTAAATTTTTATTAATCTCTCAAATACATTGCAAACTATAGTTCTGTATAATTTAGCAGCATTTTTTTCAATTTTGTAAATGTGAATACCATGGAGTCGTTTACTATGTTATTATGATTTATGTTGACTTGAAAGAGCATGGCAGTTGAGAGTATGTCATGCTCACTTAAATGTTTCACTGATGGTGGCGCGTGTGTTGGATCATTCGGTTCCCTACAAAATGGTTGAGCTGGATGGTGCTGATCCATGCGTCATGTTCGTGAACGGGCGCCGTCAGTTGGGACTGGTCATCTCTTGACTGCCAGGGCTTATTTTTAATTTGTAATTTTATATTTTGAATTGTTTTATTAGTTTTTACATTGTCTCACATATAGAAGCAACAAGAATAATGTACCCAGGATTATGTAATATCTTGATTTAAAAGAGTGTCCTTGGAGTTTCTTGTCCGTTCTTCTCCATAGTGATCTACGTATTGGAATGGGCATCTAGCTTCAACTTGCCGACTCTGACTAACTGACCGTCTCTTTGACAATTCAAAAGTGCCTGTAAATGGTTTAATTGAAATAAATGCTTTGAGTTTGAGTTTGATTGAAGTTTGACCGTTTTTATTTTTTTGCTGAAAAGTTGTCATTTTTCTCTTATACGTTTATTCGGTGGGGCCATCGATATGTAACTTATATAGCGCAGGGCAATATTACCCTACCCCTAGGTGGTGCCAAGTATTATATTTGGCAATAATAACTTACCGACTTCTTCGACAGACCGGAAGCGCATGTCACAAGCTGATCCAACGCCATGACACAATAGTAATAGATGATCGATATTCGAGGGCTCTACATCTTCGATTTCAGATTCGTCATGACCCCTTCGAACAACGCGAGGCCGGGAACTCGATTGCTGGAATCAGATTTAATACAATTAATAATATAATTAATAAACAGGGTTATTGATAAAACACTACACACAACAACTTTTGTTCTATGAATTTTTCAAAACATAATACATTTACCAAAAACATACGTATTCGGCGAATAAAACAATCGGTATTCGTATTCGTGAAAGTAGTATTCGGTGCATCACTAAAGTGTATGACGAAATCAATGGATTCTGACTGTATAACTAACAAGTTTTTCCTTTTGACATCTACATTCGCCTGCTCCATGAACCAGTAGTATGAGGTGATCGATCTTCTCCGGCTGGTCTCTTGACACTCTGATCTTGGGTGGATTGCGGTATACGCGCTTACCGAATGAGAATAGCTGGAGGGTAACGATTGGGTTATGGTAATAGGGTTAGAATAATAAGCTTAGGATAATTAGGTTAGGGTAATAAAAGGATTAGGGTAATCATAAGATGTAAAGGTTAAGGTAAAGTAAACGGTGGGGTTCATCAATCAGGGATCCTTGACAATTCAAAAGTGCCTGTCATTGGTTTATTTGAAATAAATTCTTTGGGAAATTAATTGTTTAGCTAAACACACTTCTTCACTTTACTGTTTAATAGCTATTTCATAAAACTGCCGAAGAATGACAGTTGTGATTTGGAGTTAAGTGCACTTTAAATTGACAGTAACTTTCTGAGCAATCATTTTCCCTGACTTTACAATATAATAACTATACACTAGACCAGGGATCACCAATTTGTTTAATTGGGGTTTTTTTTTTAATAATATGACTGCCACGATCCAAAAGGGATTAAAAAGACGAAACCTTAATGATTTTTTTATAAGTAATGTTAATGTCAAAAATGAGATTTTTTACTTTAAACTATCTGTCTGAAATCTCGAGTAAAGTTGGTGAAAACTAAAACTCGTTTTTTTTTTTTACTATTCTTAGATATGTTTTAGTTATAACTTGACTTGCAGAAATGGACCAAAAGATATTCGTATCTGGTTGGAGCAGTTTTGTCTCATGCTATAATAAATGGTGTATAGGTTCGGGTAACAATGGTTTAGCAAGGGTAACATAAGGATGAGGGTAAGGGTAATAAGCCGATTGGCTTAAGCTAAAAGACAATATTGTTTGTTATTATTTAGCTACTTACGGGGGGCGTACTAAAAGCGTCACTGTGTAGAAAATGGACCATCACACTGGGACCATGCATGACCACTACCTCACCGTTGGGGAGAACCAAACGTCTGTGCCATTCTGCTGTCGTCATGCCGTGGCGGTATTCCTCCTGGAAAGAAATCAAAATCAAAATATTTTAATTCACATAAACCACATGGGCACTTATGAAACGTCTGAAGCTAGGTGCAAGATTCTAATTTGTCGTTTCCTAAGAAGAAGAGTCAGTGAGAAACTCCACGATTACTCTTTTAAAAATAATTGTCTTAATATTTTCAAATAACAGTTTTAATAGGTATGGGAGGACATTGTAGGCCTTTCAACAAGTACCAGGGTACTTAAGACTACGCCGAGTGCACAGTGGCGCCCTCATCGTTATTTCGGTGATTTATTTTATTCTATAATGAAAATGCAGAAAATAAGCTCGTCAAGTTGTGCTTCCCAAGACTATACGTTATTATTACTACAAACAGTAGTTTTAAATTGTTATGTTTTATTGTAATCATTAAAACGGAAAATAATGACCACTAAGCTCCGTTTTATAGTCTTGTGAAGCACAACTTGACGAGCTTATTTTCTGCATTTTCATTCTAAAATAAAAGAAATCACCGAAATAACGATGAGGGCGCCACTGTGCGCTCGGTAGCCTCTTAACAAAATAGAAAATATTATACATAAAAGATTTTAATAAAATTTATAATAAAACCTATTTAAACCAAATGACATGATTGACATTACAACTACAGTAACAAATCTAAATAAATATCATGTCCGCAAAAGCCACTAATAACGAGTTGAAATTTGAACTGTAGGTATTTAATGTCAAATAATGAAAAAATAAAAAAACTAACTGCGTTATTTGGGAGCAGTTCAAAGAGAAGAGAAGAGAAGAGTAACTCAAAGTCAAATGACAACTATGTAAATATATACAAAAAGAAGTAATTGAAAATACTAATGAAATACTATCTTGAAAGCAGTATTCCGTAAAAACTTCCTAGGAATGGCACCTCATATTTATAATAAATTACCTAATGTTTTGTTAAGTATTAAAGATATCCATTTATTTAAGAAGCAACTCAATAATCTACTGATAAGTAAGACATACTACACAATCAATGAATACCTGTCTGATAGGAATTTGGGTGTATAATAATAATACCTACATATAATTAGGGTGAAGACTGGAGTCCGATTGTTTTTATTTTTATTAAAATTATTCTTATTTGTATTGTAAATTATGTGTGGACTGTATTAGACATTACTTAGTTATCATGACATTATATATTCTGACATTACATGCTTATTGATTTGAATTTATGACATTGTGTATGGTACTATTTTGAAATTATTGTATAACTGTCAATTTATGAAATGGTATAATTTTAATGGTGTTTATAATTTTAATAATAATTTTGCATGCCTGAATTGGTGCAACACAGTGGACTACGCATTCACTTGACATCTAGAAATGTATGATTATGTACTGTGTTGAGCAATAAACATTTGAATTTGAATTTGAATTTATGCAAGCCTAGTACTTTTTCTAAGGTACTGGTCAGAACTTGTACACAACGTGTCGTGAACAGAATACCGTCTTTATGAGTAACTGCACCCGTATGAAGCCAGGGCGGGTCGCTAGTATGTAATAGTATAATTTACCTCTAGTTTTTCAGCCACTGGCTCCGTATACGGCACATATCTGGCGTCTGTAGTGCCTTTGTAAAACCAACTGCATCTGTAGGGAAAGAAAAACAATTATTTTATGATTTTCTACAAACTAGATACAGATGAGTGAAAATGATCACATTTTGAAGAAAACAAGCTCCATTTTTAGGGCTCCGTAGTCAACAAGGAACCCTTTTAGTTTCGCCATGTCCGTCCGTCTGTCTGTCTGTCCGCGGCTTAGCTCAGAGACCCTTAGCATTAGAAAGCTGAAATTTGGTATGGGTATACATATTAATAACGCCGAAAAATTGGTAAAATAAAATCTTGATTTTTTTATGATACCTCTCATACACTTAAAGTGGGGATCTTTTTTTTCTCATCTATCCCATGGTGTGGGGTATTATTGGATAGGCCGTTCCAAAATATTTCGAGTTGGTGAGGCTTCGTTTGCGTAATATTAAGCTTTAAAGTGCCAATTTTTGTTAGTCAAGTGTGTCTGTGTGTCACCCCCTCTGCAAGCTAAATGGTTGTATTTGGGTATGTGAAAATAATCAAAGCAGTAGTATTTATAACGAAGTTAAAAGGAAAACTATCCCTCCCCGACCCTTGCCTGTAAGCGAAGCGCCAGCACGCGCTATAGCTGAGCCTGTAGCTTTAAATTCCCCCGATAATAAACCAGTCGATTATCATTTAAAGTGAAGGCACGTGAACATATTCGTAAGAAGTTGGCTGAATCATCCCAGCGCTGATTCGTTTTCTCCCCTACCAATCGTTATTTCTCTTGACACTGTTTATTTTGCTTATATATATGTATGTATCTATGTATTAGTTTTTTTTTTTCCTTTTTCGAGTTATCTATCCCTTATGTTGCACCTGTTCATGTTTTATCTCTACATCACCCTAAGGTTGACTGGTAGAAAATGCCTCAGGCATTAAGTCCGCCTTTGTACAGTATTTTTTTACTTGTGCATAAAGTTTTAATAAATAAATAAATAATAATCATAACCCTGATTTTATCTAGCCACCGTCGGTCCCTTGCTATCCTCCCTCCGACTCTGCCCTAAGCCGAGGTTCGTACCCCACAGGGGGTGCCCTTAGCGCGCAGTCGTTTAGTTTATAAGTTTTTACGTCACACCTGGTCATAATGTAAGTTTTACCACACGCTACGCGTACGGTAAAACTCGCATTATGGCCAGATGAAGACGTAAAATTGTGTACTCACCACGGGCAGTAAAAAGAAAGCCCTCTATCGCATATTTACAACCCTCGCCCTGCGGCTCGGGTCACAAATATCTGCGTTTTCGGGCTTTCTTTCTTTTACAGCCCTTGGTAAGTAATGTACTATTACGCCCTGGCTGGAGGCATTAAGTTTCGTTAGGAGCTTAAGGAAACCACAGGAAAGTCCGGTTAAAGAGTCTCTATTTCATTAAGAAAAGGACAGAAGATAAATTTTAGTTTATTCCTGTCAAATTAATCAGCGCTTGACGTATTTTGAAGTAATTTTAGTCGGCAATTTTTTAATCACGTCTAAACTTGTAGGGACTAGTGATAGGCGCTGATTAATTTGACAGGACTAAACTAAAATTTATCTTCTGTCCTTTTCTTAATGAAATAGAAAGAAAAAGATGCACTGAACTTAAATTTAGTTTAGTTTGTGAACAAGGGAATCGGCACCATTGTATAGAATAAAGTTATTCTATCTGAACAGACAGCTGTGCTGCTGGGGAGTTTGTGGCGCCACTTCTTCTTCCCAGCTAAAGTACTAGGAAGTGGTAAAGGGAGGGCGTTTTGGGGGGTCTTATGTAATTTTGACGTTCGAAAAGTGCTGATTCCCAGTGTAATTTGAATAAATGACTTTTGAATTTAGAATTTATTGTTATTAATATTTTTTAAGAATTAATACATTAAGAGGGATGCGCTAAGGTAGACCACGAAATTTAAATTTTATTAAGTAGTTTGCAATTCGCAGTTCCGGGTCAGGTGGCATGTTGATTAAAATATGAGGCGGGTGCTCCGAATACCATAGACAGTCAAACGCACAAATGTATGTGTCTTTTCCCAATTCGATGTAAAGTCTACAGTTTTCCTACAGCGTACTTTGACCTATTTCAGCCCCATAATGCGAAGGGGAAATTAGCAGCCCTGAAAAGCTGGTTGGCAATACCGAAGGAAAGAGAGCAGGAGGCCGGTCGCCAACTCGATGGTCCGACCAAGTAAAAGAAGCTACGTCCTCGTCCTCGTCCAAATTCCTATGGAAGCTGGACCTAACTTTTGTTTTCCATGTCCAAAATCAAATTATAGTGAGATTGGTTTGTTTTCATATAATAAACACCATCCTGTTTCAAAATAATATCAGAACGGCCAAGATATTTTTAAATCGTTAAAAATACTCTAAAGGTTAGAATCAACAAATAACCGAGTTTTTTTTTTTAACGTTTTTTAATACCTTAAAATACAGCGGATATTTTCATATAGCGGTTGGGCCATCTAGTGTTTTAAATTAGAAGTACCGATTACTTTGACTTTGAAAGGTAGATTGACATTCATTTTTTGACAGGAAGTTAGTTTTATGTTTGACATTTGCAAAATGGGACGCTATACGCTCGAATTTCTTCGAAAATGAGCAAGGAGTCGCCATTACCGTCAACGGTGAGCGTTACCGTGCCATGCTCAACGAATTTTTGTTTCCAAAAATTGAAGAGAATAACATGGACGACATTTGGTTACACAGACAAGAAGACAGACAAGACGGGACCACATGTCACACAGCCAACGTAACCATCGATTTTTTGCGCACTGTTTTAAAAAATCGAATAATCAGCCGAAATGCTGATGTCAATTGGCCGCCTCGGAGCTGTGATTTGAGCCCTTTGGATTATTTTCTGTGGGGAACCATTAAGGATAAATATTACGCAAACCATTCAGAGACAATTGAAGCGTTGAAACATGAAATCGAAGTGGCCATTGAAAAGATTCAAGCCGAAATAATCGAAAATGTACTGAAAAATTGGGTTGATCGGATGGGGTACTGCCGAGCCAGTCGTGGTAGTCATATGAATGATATTGTGTTCCATTCTTAAATGACAAAGTTCAACCTTTCCAATAAAACCAGAAATTAAAAAAAATAAACAGTTTCTTTTCAATAGTCGATTCAAATTTAAAACACTAGATGGCCACAATATTGGGACGCCACCACCTCCTCGCCACGATTTGGCGATCCTCCTTTCTACAACAGGTGGTGATAGCAACGTTGGACCGGAGTCGATAGTGGCAGGTTGTCAGCTTAAAGGGATTCAGTGACCACGATCCTCAGTTATGAGTAGAGATCGGATATTCGGATGCATATTCACCTAAAGTTGAGATGTTGGCTAATATGAAATGCGCTTTTGTATCGAAAAAATCCAGCGGTTCTGGGATCGACAAATTTAGGTTTCTGATAATATACGTTTCTGGTACATTTACTTACTTTAAAATGTTGGTAAAAATCCTAATTCTAAATAAATATGCATCAGAATAGTTATGCAATCCAAGAATACCGGTTTTTTTTTTTTTAGTAGTCACTTACTACACACTCGACTAGTTATGCATTCTAGTCGTTCCTGGCAAAACGGGTTTTTTTTTTTTCCAATTAAAATATTTTAAGAAGCCGCTTCCATACTTTCATAGCCAAAAATTAACTTTAAGTAAATATGCATCCGAATATCCGATCTCTAGTTATGAGGGACCGATCGAAGAAGAAGATAATATTAGTACGTACCTTCTAACATTAGTAGGCTTATCTTCCCAGTATACAGGTATCCTGAGCCTACCGATGACGTTGACGTCGAATCGGCCGCCGTCAGTCGCCACCAAAGTTTGCTCGTTCAGGTCCGCTGGAAAGAACAATAGAATTTTGTTAAAATGCGAATTAAAAAGCGCGTTCGCCTTAGGACTTCTTCTAGCGTGCGTTTAGTTTACTCGCCGATAACGTTTGATTTGTGCTACTAGTACACTTGTAAGATTTTATACTTAATTCAATATTTTTAACAATACTGTCACATATGATAGTTATGAAGTACGAAGCAATGAATTAGCAGATCACAGAATTTCGCAACTACATTTCATTTGATAAATGCTAAATGAGCATTCGCATGCTAACAATGGACAAGAATGCTAATTAATCCATCACTAGTGGACAATATTAACTTACCGACTTTCTTAACGGACCGGAAGCCGGTGTCCCGACTGCCATTCGTAGATCTTTGACAGACATGTAGCTAATATCACGCATGGCAATATTACCCTACGCCTGGCAATAATGCCAAGTGTATGGTAATATCGCCAAGTAATATATTTGGCAATATTAATTTACCGACTTCCGCGACTTCCGTGTTAACTTGCTACCCAGTAAATAAGCTGTAGAGGTCAGATAGGCAGGGGCTCCTTGTTAAACACTGGAATTCTAAGGGCTTTATCACACTGGCAAGCCGCGTGAACGCATCGTGTTCGCTGCGTATGCGGAACGAGAGCGATTGACGTGACTGTACAAGAGAGTGAGACAAGCGAGTGTACAAATTTATAAAAATGCAGCGATCACGTCGCGTAGTTGCAGCTACCTCGTTTCGCACCCGCGGCGAGCCCGCTGCGCTTTCGCCTCGCTTTGAAATCGCTCGCAATTCGCCAGTGTGTTAAGACCCTTGGAATGGAAGCTGACCGAATCATCAAATGATAAGTACTCACGATTTACATAAGCAGCTTCAAGACTCCTGGAATCTACGACGGAGAAACCTCTCCATATGGACTTGTCTTCCACGTCTACTCGATAGAACCAATGGTGTCTCACTGGTGTATACTCCGTTGCTGACCGACTCTGGAAATATAAGTGAAAATACTAAAAAATTGTACAATACTAAACTAAGGTCGGAAATGGAATTCGAGATCAAAAATGTTAACAAAGAAATGTCATTGTCAAAGTGACGTTTCACGGGTAGTCAACATTTCCCTAGTCAATGGTGCCGATTCCCTTGTGCACAAACTAAACTAAATTTAAGTTCAGTGCATCTTTTTCTTTCTATTTAATTATGAAAAGGACAGAATATAAATTTTAGTTTAGTCCTGTCAAATTAATCAGCGCTTGACGTAAATTGACGTAATTTTAGTCGGCAAGTTTTAATCACGTCTAAGCTTGTATGGAGTAGTGACAGGCGCTGATTAATTTGACAGGACTAAACTAAAATTTATCTTCTGTCCTTTTCTTAATGAAATAGAAAGAAAAAGATGCACTGAACTTAAATTTAGTAAAGTTTGTGAACAAGGGAATCGGCACCAATACCATCTTATAGCTGTCAAACTAAAATATACTCAAGGTGTCACTTTAGTCAATTTCAGAATAGGAAATGGTCGCTTGACAGGAATAAACTAAATTTTGGTGATTTTTAGTCTAGTTTAGAGAATTTTGTGACAAGAGAATCGGCACCAATGTCGATATTAAGTATGTGTATATGAACACAAATGATTATTATCAGTAAAATTATAATTAAAATACATAATAATTAGACGTAAAACAGAGCTGCAATTACCTAAAAACTAATTAAAGTTTGAATTTCACGGCTATATCCGATGTTCCCCCTTAAGTATTTAGGAAGTCCACACTATTCGTACTGTTCCCTCCCCCCTCCCAAAATTAAAGCAATAAATTGCATAAGAGAGTAACAAAATTACAGTTATTTTATCGATCAAATAATCGCCCTTTTGCTCACCGTAACATTTATGAGAAATTAATGTGTGTGTGAATGTTTCTCAAACGCAGTGTTTCTGTTAGTGTGGTATTTATTTGTGTGCGTAATGCGCATCCGTATTGGTCTCAAACTCAAAGCATTTATTTCAAATAAACCAAATACAGGTACTTTTGAATTGTCAAGGGGTCGGTCAGTCAGAAAGATGAAGCTAGTTGCCCATTCCAAAGCGTAGAAGGTTCCTATGGAGAAGAACGGACAAGAAACTCCACGGACACTCTTTTAAAACAAAATATTGTTACAAAATATGGTTTACATCATTCATGTTGAAGTTATACATGTGAGAACAATGTAGAAAGACGTGCACGTTAGAAGCGTCCGTAATTAAAACAATTCAAAAATTAAAAATAAGCCGTGGCAGCTAAGAGTCTCTTGCTTGCAGTGGAGTTAGATAGTCGGAGACAAGCGGCGACACTCGTTTTAATACAAATCTGGAACTATTTCCTTTCTAAACTCTTTTATCTGTTCTGTGTTGCGGACAAATAAGATAAATATGAATTTTGTTTTAATCTCTTTTCGGCAAATTATTGACGGCAATGGCCACGAATTTCCCTACACAATTAACTACAAAATAAAATAATTGCAAATAAAATTCAATACCTCAGTCATCCCAGCAACTTCTTCATTCGACTCTTCCTGTATCGTCATTTCATCAAAATTAACTGTAACCGAACCCCGGGCACTTTCCTTATGAGGGTCCATTCTAGAAGTATTCATTGCTCCAGTTTCCCCGTTCTCATTAACAGCTGTCCTAACCTTAAAATTAGCTTCAAATATCATCGCGCAATGCCTACAATTCGTTAAGAGTCTATCTAAATCTATTGCTTCTATATCATCCACCAATTCGACTTTTTCGTTGCTAGCTTCTCGTTTATTAAACTCTAGTAGTACAGAATCGTACTCTACGGTGAAATAGTTCACGTGTTTTATTGTTTGATCTTTAGGTACAGTTATATTTTGAACTGAGGTTAGGTCGTGCATTAGATCGATGATTTTGGTTTTTTCTTGAGAAGACGCGTGCCTGTAATGGTTTTGACTTTGGCTCAATTCAAAAAAAGATTTGGCGTGGTCTGTTTTTGGGGGTGAACTGAAGTAGCTTGCTAAGCGGCTGAAGCTTTCAGGGGGATTGTTTACGGCTGTGTCAGCAAAGAAGTTATTCGGGTCCGGCAGTTTTGGTTCGGCTGATTTTTCTTCGGGTTTCGGTGTAGTGAATGCTGCAAATGGTTCAGATACTTCGCCTGGTTTCGCAGAAGGAAAGGCTCCAAAAGGGGGCAAAATACTTTCAGATTTGCCATCAGGTTTTGAAGTCGTAAAGGCTCCAAATGGTGGCAAAATCGTTGCAGGATTTTCTTGAGGTTTTGAAGTAGTGAATGGTGAAAACGGGGGTAACATCGTTTCATCAGGTTTCGAGGCTATGAAGGCTGCAAACGGAGGCAAAATCGTTTCAGATTTTCCGTCAGGTTTCAAAGTAATAAATGGTGAAAACGGAGGTAAAATCGATTCAGGTTGTTCGTCAGCTTTCGAAGTTATGAAGGCTGCAAACGGAGGCAAAATCGATTCAGATTTATCATCAGGTTTTAGAGAAGTAAATGGTGAAAATGGTGGCAACATTGTGTCAGGTTGTTCTTCAGCCTTCGAAGCTATAAAGGCTGCAAACGGAGGCAGTATCGTTTCCAGTTGTTCATCAGCCTTTGAACTGAATGCTGTTAGCAATTCTGGTAATGGTGTTTCCTCATCAGCCTTAAAACCGGGAGCCAAAGCATATTCTGGCATTTTTCCCTTTTCAACAGGTTTTGGATCAAAAACGTTTGGAATCGGTGGTAGTTTCATTTTTTTCTCTTCTGGTTTCACAATGGACTCCTTTGTATTGTTTTGCGACTTGTCCTTTATATTATCGACCTTTTTTTCGAAAATTTTACCAAGTATTGGAGGAGTCGGGAAATCTGGCAATGGTTCACTTTGCTCATCAACTAAGCTGGTTATGTTAGCTTCTATATTGAATCCTACAGGCACAATAGGCTGAACTTTGGTATAGCTCGGTGCTATACGAGATGAGCAATATGTAGTAACGGATGTAGTCCTAGTCTGCGTTGATGTTTCAGGAACAGTTTTAAACTCATTCTTTATTTTTTCTTCCCTCTGTTTCGCTAAGGCAACCCTCCTCTTGAATTCCTCTTCAAATCCTGGCGGAATGCTCGGGGTGGGTTTTGTGTTAGTGTTTCTGTAGTGAGCCTCGACTGCATAGTTTCCTGTGTCGAAGTAAGATACCATACTGATAGGTTGTGGTGCGATATCGTAAAATAGCGATTGGTGGTCAATGCCATCGGATGGTTCCTTTTTTTTGTATTTCTCTACTCGGTTTGTGAACGAATCTAGCTCGTTTTCTGATTTCTGATCATCATCATCCTTATCAGAAGGTTCTATAACAAATTCTTCAAAGAGCGGAAAGTCTTTATTTGCGTCCCGTTCTATTGAGTTTACGTCTATTTTTCCAGCTTCATCAGACTTCGAATCTTCTTCTTCTTCCTCAGCCGGTGGCGCAGAAGGCTCACTCATTTGTCTAGCTAACAAATCTTCATGGTGTTTAATTTCACCTGAACTTGTTGGTACCTTATCGAAGAAGAGAGAATTGCTCCCATAAAACCCTATAGCATTCGGGTCGACATTGAAATTGTAATCTTCCTTTAGAGCGCTTTCTGTCCATCCATAGTTCATAGACTTTATTTCATCGACATCCTCAAGCAGTTCTGTAGCTGATTGGACTTGTATTGTCTCAATAGTTTCTTCAGTTATATGCGATATCTCGTCAAACTGTCCAGCGTCGTATTTCAATTGTTCGTTATTGGTCGGTTCGCGTTCAAGTGGTTCTGTTAGAGTCATTTCAACTGGATTCGACAGCTGTATTTGTGATGTCATGTTTTCTATAAGCTGGTTGGTGACATCCTGGTCATCTTCCTTGTCGTCTGGTTTGTTGACTTCTCGGCAAGTCTCGCATATGCTTAATTCAGAAGCATTCTCATCTTGAGGCTCTGTATCAATGTTTTTAGCATCATTTGCACTCTGATTTTTGTCGTCTTTGTCCGGATTTACAGGAGTATTATCTTTTGTATTTCGGTTACTAGCATCCACGTTTTCGAAGAAACTTGCGCTAGATTTGCCGGATAACATGTTTAAGTTCCTATCATTGGCCGTTTCTTCTTGTGTTGGAGTACCCTCGGTTTCAAAAAAACTAAAGCTTGAATGTCGACTTAACTCATCAGCGTGCTTAGCGCCATAATCTTCTAGTTTCTGTGTATGATCAAAGAAACTCAAGCTTGAATTTCTATCCGACAGACTTGTAATCAAGTCAGCTGGGATAAACTCTTTTGATTTTTCAGCAAGTATAGTGCTTAGGCCAAATAATGGTACCGATGACACGCCAAGTATAGGAACATCGTCTTTAGTTAATGAATCTAATAAACTATCCTTTGTGATAACAGTTTCTTTACTATCATAAATAATTGGGCTGGCGAATAAATTATGTGATTTAATTTCATCGTTTATTTTTTCCTTGTTTTCTTTTTTATCAGCGGGCTTATTTGAAAAAAACTTGGATTGGATATCTTCAATTATCTCATTATTGGTTTGAATTTTTGCGAATAAGTCTGCACTTTGTGGACCACAACCTGATATGTTTTTATTTTCTGTCTCTTCAAAGTTTTTGCTAGCGAATACGCCTGATGTTTTTTCATTATTAGCCTCTTTGTTATCTATTGTCATTTTAGCAAATAGATTAACAGTGTTGGGGTCAAACATTGCTATCGGCTCTGATTTCGGTTCTTGCGTTTCATGTTCAATCTGTTCAAAAGATTCACTTATAAAAGTCCTGTCCTGTGTAACTTGAGGAGCGACGGCATCGCGAGTTGCTGGTACCTTAGCTATTGGCACTTTTATAGGGTTCTGTACACCCAAGTTATCCAAATCACCGAAATTCGCAAATCTTTCTTCAATCATAGTTCTACTTTGTACCAGTCTAGCAACTTCGGGACCAGCTCTAGCCACGTTTTCATCCATTTTTCTTTCGGCATTATATTCTTGATTCTCTTTGAACGTTCTTGGTCCTTCAGCGTTCACGTTAGCATTAGCAGATGTTTTTTCGATAGCTTCTTGCGTAGGTACATTAGTTGATGTATGTTGGAACATAGTCGTATTACTATTTTGCTCTGGGTAGACTTGCTCTGTGTTGCTGTTATTATAAGGCTTAGGATGTGCAGAATGGCTCGGATAGTCATGGCTATTAGAACAATGTCCAGCCAATGGCTGACCCTGATTCTGGAAGTTTGGATACTTGTAGTACTCGTTATTCAGATAAATAGCATTCTGATGTTGTTGAAAATCATAATTGTACGGCTGAGTATTTTGCTGGGCGTTTGGCACATATATTTCTAGGTTTGTTTGAGCCGCTTGTGTTTCATACGGCACATTGGAATAAGGCGCATTATGCTGTGCGATCTGTGCAGCTGATTCGTCTTTTGCGACGTCTTTGTATGCTGGATCAAAGAAAGTGGTTACACTATGTTGAATCTTATTGATGTCAATGCTGCTAAGCTTCGATTTCAGCGACCCAATAATGCCAAATCCTTTGGACTCTTTTAGTTCTTCTTGTTGATCATAGCTGTCAGTTGTAGGTCGGCTTAAATCAAATGCTGTGCTATATTGAGGCTCGGGATTTTGAATATGATGAGTGATATCAAAATGTGGATATCCTGGGGCTGGTTGACTGATATCATAATCGGCTGCAGGTTGCACATTCACAGGCGGATTATATTGAGGAATCAAAGGTACAGTTTCTGCTTGCTTGCTTAAATCAAACGGCATTGAAGATGGCACGTTTTGGCTAGCTTGCGGCTGCTCAGGTGTAAACAAAGCACCTTGGAATGATCCAGAATCTACGGACGGTATAACAGGTTTGATGCTGTTGCTAATAGACCCGACTCCTTCTATAGGTCCTGAGTAGTATTGGGGCCTTTTCTTATTCATCCTATAGTTCACAGCAGCAGTGGCCTTCGGTGGTTCAACCAATGGTTTCGGTGGTTCCGATGCAAATGATTGGCCAAGTTGCGGTTGCTCTTGCACTATTGGGCTATAAAATGATGGCGCATTACTGGTAGGTGGTGGTGGAGTGAAGAATGATATTGGCCCAATATTTGAAGTAGATCCTATTGGTGGTTGTATTGGTCCTGGAGGTGATATAGTTTGGGCAGCTGGTGATGTCGATGAAAATATATTGCTTAAAGGCGGCAGTGAAGATTCAGGTCCACAGTTTGATTTCCCATCTACCGGTACAGTAGATGGTACAAACATTGTTGGAATATTGGATGGCAATGTTGGAGCAAACATTGGTGGAGCTGCTATGTTGGTTGGCAACACGTTTGACGGTGGTGACGCCAATTTCTGTGGTGGCAATCTGGTTGGTGCTTTACTTGGTGGTGCTATAACACTTGTGGGAGGTGCCAATGGTGGTGCCGCGAATCCAGATGGAGGTTGCTGTGTAAATTGTGCCGGTGGTGGTATGCTTGGTATATTGGCTGCCTGTATATCCTGATTCTGAGATGTTGGCTGTTCAGTAACCAACATTTGCGAACCAAACGCAGATTGGGAATGTATGTCGCTAAAAGAGGATCCGATTGGTTGTGCTGGCGCTCCAACTGGATAATTCATAGGGTCAAATGTTGGAACGAATATGTTCTCTGTGCTCATTGTTTGCATGGATTGTTGTTTGATTACCGGGTGATTCGAACCAATGCGCCTAGCAACAGATGGTGGAAGGACAGACTTTCCCGTCTGACTCCCTGCTCTTTGAGTCGAAAACATTGGCGGTGGAGGTATTGCATTACTCGGAGCATTTGAACCATGTAACTCATACGTAGATGGTGGGGGTGGCTGTAAGCGTTCTTCAAACGGTTTTGGATCCATTTCGTTTGGAATATTAAACACAGAAGATTGAAAATCGGTTGCTGGATTACTAGAATCACCTATTGGACTGAATATATTATATGGTTCTTGTGTTTTTGGAGGAGTTTGTTCCGTGATATTATTAGTTTCTTGAGCTGGAGTTGTTATTGCCTCAGTGAAGATATTTTCGTCGTTTGACGGTACAAAATAATTTTTAACGTTTTTAGTGAGAGGATTGAGTTCAATTTTTTGGGATGTTTCGAAATTAGTGCCTGAGCTGAGTCCTGGTATTTGGGCGTATTTCTTTTTTGTTGTTATTCGGAAGTTCGATGAACCTGTAACAATAGAAAACATATCATTAGTAAAGATAAAGTGTGTGTTAACAGAAGAACATAAGATTGTTAGGGCCGTTTTTTGGGGAATGGCGGAAAAAATATCGACAGAGGTGTGTATACAGGTTGTAAGAGACAGCCCTCTGCACACTGATGGGGTAAATTCAGTATATCATACTGAGATGACCGATACATGAAATTATTTCAGGAACGTTACGGGAATCCAATAAACCTGATTTGTTTTATTACCTCACACGCCATGTAACGTTACCGTGGCAAAACGCACGTAGCGAACGACAGCGCAGCGAGTGAGTTCGATGAACGCTGTAGCTAGACATAAAGTGAACAGCTGATTTCACGCGTCGTTCGTTAGAGTATTTCAACATACATTGCAGAATTATTTTTTTTTGCTGTTTTTTTTTTTTTTTTCAAGTAAAATACTTTATGGAGTATTTTATATTTTTTTGTGTATACTCTAGTAGACTATAAAGAAGGATTTTAAAGATTTTTTTCTTAATCTTAAATTGCTCTAGTGTAAAGTTGCCAACATGTCGTTTGGTCAATATTGCTGTAGCGCTTGGTAGGTATTTAAGTGAAACTCCAGATGATAGTTTACTGTATGTAATAATCCTAATAAAATATGTACAGACTTAATGCTAAAATTCTATATAGGTAGTGTGTGGTGCAAAACATACTTATATTCGACTAACCAATAAGAAACAAGTAAGAAATATGTTAGACATAGTTATGATTAGTTCATCATCAATCCGTGTGGTGTCGCATCGACGAAGCGGTCGCGCGGTGTGCCACACATATAAATACCGCGTAGCGCCACGGAAACGTCTCCCGCCCGTCGAAGACCCTGAGTATCCTCTGGCTCCCGTCACACCGGCGGAAGTGCACGAGCTCATAAAGGGTCTGAAACCTCGTAAAGCCCCTGGCTCTGATGGTATCACCAATAGGGTGGTCCAATTGTTCCCCGCCCACCTGATAATGCTCTTGGCCACCATCTTCAATGGAGCCATGAACAATAATGTCTTCCCGCAAGTGTGGAAAGAGGCCACAGTAATCGGTATTGCCAAACCCGGTAAACCCAAGAAGGAGCCCGCGAGCTACCGCCCCATTAGCCTGCTCACAGTCATGGGCAAACTCTACGAGAGGCTTATTTATAAGCGTCTCAGAGACTACGCCGAGACTAAGGGCCTTATCCCCCACGAACAGTTTGGATTCCGTACCAAACATTCGTCGACCCATCAGGTCCACCGTATAGTCGAGGACATAAGCGCCGGCTTTCAACGCGGCCTTATGACAGGAGCTATCTTCTTTGATATAGCGAAAGCGTTCGACAAAGTCTGGCACAACGGTTTGATTTACAAGCTGTACCAACTCGGTGTGCCCGAGCGTCTCGTGCTCATCTTACGAGACTTTTTGTCGAATCGCACCTTTCGCTATCGCATAGAGGGAGCCCTCTCCTCCTCCCATCCCATACGCGCAGGAGTCCCACAGGGCTCTGTGATATCCCCCCTGGCTTTTACGCTTTACACCAGCGACATCCCGAAGTTTAAAAAGGCTCAGTTGGCTCTGTTCGCAGACGATACGGCCGTTTACTACAGAGGGAAGAGTCATAATGTCATTACCAACACTCTTCAGACTGCAGCCGACAAGCTCGGTGCGTGGTTTAGAAAGTGGCGGATCGAAGTCAATCCTGACAAAAGCCAAGCGGTTCTCTTCATAAAACCGAGAAAAATCCCCCCAAAGCCCAAACCTGTCACCATGTTCGGCAAGCCTATCCCTTGGGAGAAGCGAGCCAAATATCTAGGTGTCATTCTCGATCAACGCCTCTCCTTTTCTGAGCATGTAAGTAAGGTGCGTTCGCGCGCCGCCTTCGCTCTCTCTAGGCTTCACTCCCTTGTCCACGAAAATAGCAAATTGTCACTCAAGTGCAAATTGCGATTGTACACCGCGTGCATCCGCCCCATCATGACCTATGCGAGTCCGGTCTTTGCCCAAGCAAAATCACATGTCATCCATAAGATGCAAATCATTCAAAATCGTTTCCTCCGTAAATGCACGGGAGCCCCCTGGTTCGTTCGGAACACAAACCTCCATGTAGAGCTTAGAATGCCTACAATAGCCCAATTTCTGAAACGCTCTTCCAAGCGATTCTTCGACTCTGCCGCCACCCACCGCAACACTCTCGTTGTGCAGGCCGCCAATTATACCCCCTCCCGCATTAGTACGATCCGCCGTCCAAGGCACGCACTGACCGACCCAGACGACCCCACCACTCTCATTCAGGAGAGCCGTAGGGAAACTAGTACAGCTCGAAGAGTACACACAACACGAACACGATCACAATTCCGACCTCGCTTTAGAGGTCCCGCGCGAAACCCACCCCGATTAATAAGCCCTCCCCGTCCCTTGACGACGCTTAACGATGTGCCAGCATGTGGTTTAGCTGAGCCTGTAATCCAAACTCCCCCGATTAATAATCAGAACCCTGATATTATCCAGCCACCGACGGTCCCTTGCCACCCTCCCTCCGACACTGCCCTAAGCCGAGGTTCGAGCCCCACCTGGGGTGCCCTTAGCGAGCAGTCGTCTAGCTTAAGTAGATTATAGTAAAAACCCCCTGGCTGGAGGCGTAAACTTCGTTAGGAGCTTGCGGCACCACAGGAAAGCCCGGTTAAGGAGCAGGAACCCCCAGTGGTTATACCTCCGAGATGCCATACACAAAAAAAAAAAAAAAGAAAAAAAAACGGAAACGTCAGTGCACGTTTGGCTGCGGCGGTGGATGGATGATGACTTGTAGGTAGCAGCTACATTGCCTTTCATGCGTCGAAATAATCATTTCACTATTTAAAATTATATACCTACAATTCCAATTTCAATTCTTTTTTAGTTGCTTTTGTAGACATGATATATTTATTCAGATTTGTTACTTTAATTGTGGCAACCATTGTACTTGTCATTTGGTTTAAATAGATGTTTCACTTCTCATGCTCTAAAAGTTCGTCTTTATATCGTGCGTAGGAGACATAAAGTCGCTTTTTATGCTCTAGAGCATAAATTGCAATCTTCGTCGAAGACCGAAGCAATCGGTCCAACAGCCACACGAACAACTTCATCTTCATAGAATAACCTCTTTATTTTAATTCGTTTCGTTAGTATTCTAAGAACAAGGCAAGGATACCAACAGCCAAAGTACACAATACAATTTCAAATAAAAAAAAGAAATAAACTTATATTTTTTATTTCGTCCATTTATTATTTTACATGTTGCTGTTTCATTTCCTCGCAATCGAAGTGAAAAGTGGAGTGTACAATTCGTCCATAAAACCCATTTTACACTCTACTTTATATCCATCCTCGCTCGCAAGCACGCTCGGATGGGTAAACGTCTCGCGTAAAATGGTGCGTTTTATGCACTTGATGTACAATCTACTATTAATCTTTTTTTTTTTATATATAGATTATTTCCTATTTTGAACAAAATAATAATAATATAGTTCTGCAAGCTTGTTAGTGTTTTTACCAATAACCCTGTATATGTGTGCGACTATGTGCGTAAGTAGATGTAATGTGACCACAATTTTCTCCCACAATCAGTAAACTAATTTAATAAATAAACAATGCTTTATACATAACAGTGTATTTATTATGATTAATTATAACATAATATTCTAATTGGGGGCCGTCCATTAATCACGTTTTTTTGCATTTTTCAACCCCCCCCCCCCTTTGGTGATACTTGGTGAGGTTTAAGACTACCCCCCACACAAAATCGTAATATATAATATAAGGTAATATAAGCGACATTTTTTTTCGAAAATGAGTCATGAATGCCATCCTACTTAAAGTCTTATTTTAAGTAGGATGGCATTCATGACTCATTTTCGAAAAAAATGTCGCTTATTACCTTTTAACCGTCAACGTGTATTTTTTTTGTACCTACAAAAAATCTAAAACAAATTAGATTATTATCTCTAAATACAGGTATAAAGTATAATCTAATTTTATTCAGAAATTAAGGACCATGATAAAAATGTCTAGACAGAAAGGTTGCAGGTTGTTTTTGACTGGCATAAAAATAATATTAAAGGAATGGTGTAATCATGCGAAAAACATGCGAGTCAAGGTCAGACTACATACCGCTTTTCGGTTTAGAAATCGCGCGTTTGACGTAAAAATAAATACACGTGATATCTTACTACACCGTCCCCCCTTGTGATATTTCGTGATTTTTGCCAAACCCCCTCCCCATTTCGAACCTCACGTGATTAATGGACGGCCCCTTGCGGTGTTTGGTGGCGAACGTCAATTCCGGTACATGTTGTAGATAAAAACCGATTAAGAAAAACCAGTCACCACTAAATGATAGACAATTTTCTTTGGTTTTCCGACAAGCTGCGAAAACAAGTTATTAAAATATTCATATATTCACAATACTCCTTATTTAATTGGTTCCTAGTTATAGGGACTGGTTATTATTGAGACCACCTGTGTCTAAGGTCTATCGTCCACGACGCTGTGGTCTGTTGCAAAAGCCAATCAATAGATTCGCCTAGCTTTTTCCCTTCTACCATCGGACATCTAGACGCACTGCAAGTACCACCCCTACCTAGTTGATATTCCACCAAGTCGCACTAAGCGTTTTCAAACGTATTTTATAATGCGCACAGCAAAGGAGTGGAACTCTCTGCTTGCGTCTGTGTTTCCGAACGCATACAACCCTAATCTATTCAAAGTGAGAGTGAACAGGCTTCTTCTGGGTAAGCTCACTCCATCGTAGACTTTGTCTCTGTCACCTCTGACCTAGACTAGAGTCAAGAACAAACCCATCGTAAAATAAAAAAATAAATCGTCCACCTAGTGGGACAAACGGGAATATATTTTTTTCTTTTTTTGAGTCCCATTGGCCCCACCAAATAAATTTAAAACTGGATATTTAATAGCATAAATTAATACGATATGAGACAAAATAGTATTAAGTATGTAGGCAATCTAATAATATTTATAACAAAAATGGACTTACATCAGTAGTTTTCCAAAGAATTCGTGTAGAATTACTATTACATTAACACCTGTGCTGTTTCATTGTTATGAAACAGCACATACATGTTATTACTTAGCCACGAGGAGCTCGTGGCTAAGTAATAACAGCCGCACGGGTCGATCCGTCAGGTTAAGCTACGCTTGCCGGGGTTGGTCCGTGGATGGGTGACCATCTTTACATACCTAGACTCCTCCGTGCCTCGGAAAGCACGTTAAGCCGTTGGTCCCGGCTGTCATTCGTGGATCTTTGACAGTCGTTACGGGTCGTCAGAAGCCCAAAAGTCTGACAGCCAGTCTTACCAAGGGGTATCGTGTTACCCAGTTACTGGGTTGTGGAGGTCAGATAGGCAGTCGCTCCATGTAAAATACCGGTATTCAGCTGCATCTGGTTAGACTGGAAGCCGACCCCAACATAGTTGGGAAAAGGCTAGGCAGGCTGTTTCATTGTTATGTCACACCACTAACTATATAGAAGTACTCTGTGCCACCGACTTATTTAAGGATACTAGAGGGAGAGAATGTCAGGTAAACCAATAGGGTTCATGCAAATGAAACAATGTTATCGGTACTCTTTTGTTAAGTAGCAGCATCGCCGGCGCATCTCGCCCGAGCCATATAGGGATTAGGGAATATTTATACAGAACAATTTATTATAAAATAATTATTAAATCCAACCAAGTAACTAATTTGAAAAGTAAACTGCAAAACAACGATAACCATTCTGCCGCACTATCGAAAAATGCAAAAACACGATTTTGCCGCTTCTGAGATTTTTTTTTTTTTTTTAAACGGTGCCCCACACTAGGAATTTCTCCTGTATCGTGGGTGCGTTTACAAACATTTAAACTCACATACACAAACAGCCAGACCCGGAACAACTAATTGTAGGTCATACAAATATTTGTTCCGTGCGGGAATCGAACCCGCGACACGCAGCGCAGCAGTCAATCGCTTAACCACTGCGCCAACCGTGCCGTCTCTGATTATTGAATTTGCTATGAAGTTTTAGTTATTGCATCTTGCTTACTGAAAAACCGAGTTCCTGAAGGATCAATAAAAACTTGCTTAGAGAGAGTTAATAGATTTCGATTCGCTGACTCCAAAATATATAACTCAACGAACATATATTATAAAACCAATCTAAGAACAATCTTCCCCCTACAATCCCGAATGGGACGATCGGGAACAAATTTAATATTATTTTTGTAAATTCCCGTTCGTCCCATTAGGTGGGCGAAGGCAGGGGGACGAACGGGAATACACGCTTCAAAATGGTTAAGCATTATCCATGGTGCTGATCCATGCGTCATGTTCGTGAACGGGCGCCGTCAGTTGGGATTGGTTCTTATCTTTCACGGCTTATTTTTTTGTTTCTATTGGCTTGTCTCTAGACTCGTTTAACGTGTAAGTCTTTTTGTTACGTCGTTCTCAGATATAAAAATTTATATACATTTCCAACAGCCGGAATAATAAATGAAATAAATGCTTTGAATTTGCGTTTGAGTTTGTGCAGCACCGTGGACGACCGGTCTAAGTGGTTGGGATGGCTGCACCGTGATAATAACAACTTTCCCTGTCTAGTGATCAGTTTCGTGATAATTAGCTGTTACTGTGACTAGGTTCAGGTTACAGCACAGTACATACTAGAGATGTTGCGGAGCTTCGACTCCGATTCTAAGGGCTAGCGAGTTGCGAGCGAGTGGAAAGCGGGGCGAACGGCGCTGTCGACGCCATTTTATGAATGGCACTGAACGTACAACTGGCACTGACTGTCCAAAACGCGGATCGTACACTGCGAACTCGCTGCCCACCCGCGGCGAGCTCGCTGCGCACCCGCGGCGTGTTCGATGCGCACACATTGCGAACTCGCGGCGAGCTCGCTGCGCACTCGCCCCGCTTTCCACTCGCTCGCAACTCGCTAGTGTGATAAAGCCCTTAAAGGTCGGGACTTCCGATTGATTTAGCACCTTTGATTCTGATTTCTGTTCCGATACATTTGAATCGAAGGTTATAATTAGAGGTCGAAGTACAGCGGCGGCGGCGGTCGCGTTCAGCGCGTAAAAACAAGCTTATACTTGTCGCCGGGAACCCCCATCCCCCATGATTTCTGTCGATTACTGTTTCACTTGTGGTTTTGTTTCGCATTTGGGATCAAATCAATCGAAAATATTTATTTGCTAGAATATGGTACATAAGGTGTTACAGTAAATTTGTTTCAGCCTATCTTACCATAAGATGGCGTGCAAATGTATTCACAATCAGCGATGTCAATTATTTCAAATTACAAATAACAGATTCTATTGATTTGTCTTCTAAATAGTCCTTAATGGTATAATATCTTTTAAATAATAATAGGTCTTGAAAACCCTTTATGATCATGCTGACTAGAAATCAAAACGTCTATGCCAAGTATTGCCTAAACCTTATATTGACTAGGAAGCACAATGCCTACCTTGCAATATGTCTATTATTTTAGGAGAAGGGAGTACCGTTTCTGGTACAGTTCTAACCTAACCTAACCTACAATTCAGAGGCTCTAGTGTGAGTTTATTTTAACCATCTCAACTACTTACAAATTATTGCATTTTAGGCATTTTGCTTGTTAAACATTTTGATCTCTAGCGATTTGCAGCTTAGGCAATTTGCTGTGTAGACATAAATTTTAGGCATTTTGCTTCGTAGACGAATTGAAAGTTAGACACTCTGATCATATATATACCTTGAAAACTATTTGGTAAATAATTGTAAATAATAATCAACATACAGTATAAATTTTTCTTAAATAACTTTAGTTTAATTGGTGGCAGCCGAAGTCTATCTTTATGCCGTGTTCGGCTATTTGGCCTGTCAGTGCAAGTGTCAAATAAATTGTAGTTTCTCTTAACAAAAATACATATTTCAAAAATATACAAACATGGCAGAGGTAGAATTTTAAGTTTTTGAAATGGTGTCTTACAGCTGTCTAAAAAGTGAGCACAAAAATTGTTCGGATACATTTTTTGAGCTCATTTGTATTGTTTTGTGCGTTCGCGCTTCATTTATACTTATCCAAGTTTTATCCTAGTAGACGTATTATTTTGACGGACACACTTACTTACCTATGTTTTT
Source organism: Dryobota labecula (assembly GCA_947523025.1). NCBI lineage: Eukaryota > Metazoa > Arthropoda > Insecta > Lepidoptera > Noctuidae > Dryobota > Dryobota labecula. The sequence continues at coordinate 7,428,814 of OX383314.1, forward strand.
ATTATTCTGTATGGAACTCGTGGATTGCAGCTGAAAATCAGCATCAGCTAGTACACCTTGTGTGTCATCTGACATTATGCTGAGCTGAGGCCCTTTTGGCATTATAATCTTTTTTTTTTCGTTTCAAACTCAAACTCAAAGCATTTATTTCAAATAAATCAATTACAGGCACTTTTGAATTGTCAAGGGGTCGGTCAGTCAGAAAGATGAAGCTAGTTGCCCATTCCAAAGCGTAGTAGGTTCCTATGGAGAAGAACGGACAAGAAACTCCATGGACACTCTTTTAAAACAAAATATTGTTACAAAATATGGGTTACATCATTCATGTTGAAGTTATACATGTGAAAACAATGTAGAAAGACGTGCACGTTAGAAGCGTCCGTAATAGAAACAATTCAAAAATTAAAATAAGCCGTGGCAGCTAAGAGATGACCAGTCCCAACTGACGGCGCCCGTTCACGAACATGACGCATGGATCAGCACCATTTAGCTCAACCATTTTGAAGGGAACTTAATGATCCAACACACACGCCACCACCAGCGAGACATTTGAGTGAGCATGACATACTCTCAGCCGCCAGGGCACATTCAAGTCAATAAAAGACATATTACCCGGTAAATGGTAATGGCTCTATAGTACATAGTACTCACACCTGTGCTATGCAATTATATAATTCAAGGACATTGAGTTTATACAATGCAAAAATAGTTTACAATCTTCAGCAGCTCCAATAATATTTTCAAATGCTAATCAATTAGTTTATGCGCCCTTATGGAGCAGGACCAGCATTGAGCCAAGCATTTTTGTCAGCGATGTAATCCCCCAATTTATAATATGCTTGGCTGCATAGTGTGCGTTTTATACAAGTTTTAAATTTTGTTTCGTTCAATTGGAGTATGTGGGGAGGTATTTTATTGTAACATTTTAAACAGTACCCCATGAAGGATGAATCTACTTTAGCCAGTCTGAAACCTGGTTGAACTAATTGGTCCCTATTTCTGGTACTATAATTGTGTCTTTCACCTCTTTTACTGAAAATATTTACATTTTTCCTTGGCTTCTTTAACATCTATAGGTGTATCTCTTAAAATATTTCGTGTATGAATAGACCACCTTATATAACTGTAGGTGTAGTAGATGCGTGTGGTCAGTTTTCTAACCTGCGCCCAGCTGTCTGGCAATTACGTTGGCAATCGACTGCGAACCGGCAATGTTATGAGTTTCCATTGTTGTGTACGGCGATCGACAATATCTCAATCTAGATCGACAAACATGGCAACTTTGTCAGCGTAAATGAAATTACGGAAAACATGGATTTTGGTGTCTTAATAAAAGAGTTTGCCGATAGAAAGGCTAGACAAGTAAAATTTTATTAGTATACAAAAAATGGTTCTTTTTATTATTTCTCTCGCCTTTTTTTTGTATGGGTTTGAATGGCAGATAGGGCGCAGTAGAAATCTCGCCCAGGGGCCCAAGTCTGCTATTTTTATAAATTCGTCAATCCAACACGATCCCATTGTCATTTTGCTAAAAGTTCGTAATCTGCTAAATTCATAATGGTCGATCATTGGTCGGTCAATTATCTCGTAATAGAATTGTATTACAATGGCATTTTTAACATTTATTCATGCCAGATTTCATTTATATATATTTTTACATATTATTTATTAGTGTTATAAGCAATCTGAAGTAGTAGGAAGTTGGAAGTTTAGTAGGAAGTTTCATTTGTCATTGTCATGAACGAGATTATTAATTCTTTCAATGGAGTGTCAGTGGCTGACCATTGGAAAGTCATAATGACGCCATTATATTAGTAGATTACCAAACTTGTCAAAATCAACAATTATGAAATCAATGATAGACCATTCTGACACTATTGTAATAGCAGACTTGAGGCCGAAGGCGCTGGTAGTGCTAAAACCGACACTGTGTAAGGTACGGGAAAGCCAAAGAAACGACGGACGTATTGTATGAAAGATGACATACAATGTGTAACAGAATTAATGCAAATTATGGAAGTAGATAGATAGATAGAATACTCTTTATTATGTACACCATAAAAATTACAGATATAAATGTAGAACTGTTACATAGGGTGTCACAATGGGCGGTCTTATCGCTAAAAGCGATCTTTTACAGACAACCTTTGGATGGATCAAAAAGTAGAAGGAGAGACAATACTGCAGGTATTTAGTGGTGTACCACTTACATATATACAATAAATACATATACACAAAGCATATAGATACTTATCCATATAAATATATATATATATATATATATACACACACAATAATAAACATGATACAAGAGCAAGGAACTTTAAGTAATGATGATGTTTAAGGAGAGAGGAAGTGATATTTAACCAAAATTTTAAAAGTGGACAAAGATTGAGCACGCCTTATCGAGACGGGCAAGGCATTCCATAACCGTACTGCTTGAACTGTAAAAGACTTGTCATAAAAACTAGTGGAATATGAAGTATGAAGTATTTTATTCGGAATCGTTTACTGAACCGATTTCTGTCATTTTTAATATACGTAATTTTTTATCCCAAAATTAATTAATACTACGTAAATATCAGTCACACTTCCACTGTACAGTCAAATCAAATCAAAATGGGCGATACCTACTTCGCTAGACCCATAGATGTGTGCGAGCGTAGATTTGTAGTGTGATCACAAATTTCTCCACAATCAGCACAACAAATTTAATAAATAAACACTGTTTTATTCATCTACGATTTTTTATTTCAAATTTTGATTATTTTTATTACAAACGAAAATTACAGGATATTTTTATATAATTATTTAACTCGGGCTTTTTATACTCAAAAATTCGATCGATTTTCATTGTGTTTTTCATAAAATTTTCGCATACTTTGTTAGGTATCCCACTAACAAAGTCACAAATATTCTTCTTTGTGTAATCAAGATTGACCACGACACGGCCCTTTGGATAACTCCATACAAAAAAAAGTCAGGACATGTCGCGAAATCCTCAATGATCAAAATGGTATTCGTTAATGGTAATCTTAAAGATTTGTTAGAAAAATTGGTTCGTTTTTAGATTCGTTTAAGAACTTCAGGATTTTTATCCTGAAGTTCTTAAGGGTCCGTGCACGAGAAAAACTCTCTTTTGGCAATTTCTTATGTAATTGCGAGAAAACTTGAAATAATCGAAACATTAAGTCTGTATAACTATAAACGTACTGTTTTCATGGTGCTAAACCATTCGTGTCAGTCACAGCAGCTTTTAATAGTTTCATAATTTTTGTGCTCTCCAAAATATAGTTTATTTCGCCATTGATTTACTTAATGAAGATATTGTATAATCATTAAATAAAATGTGATATTTAAATTTCTTGATATGATTTGCTAAATAATAGGAAAAATATATATTACTGACGAGGTTTAAAACAAAAAAAGGTTTTTTCAATATTATTTTTCTGCTATATTTTGTATGGAAGTTGAAAAAAGTAGTTCCGCCACATGCAAGTAGACCATATAATGATGTTGATGATACTTTTTAATGTTCAAAATCAAAAGTAGTTTCTTGTAGAATGATGATCAAATTTCAGTCTCGCGTCATTTTTCGGAATACTTGTTGCAAATATTAGTGATTTACCGTGAATACTTAATTTATTTGAAAAATCCCTTTCAGCCACATGTAAAACAAAGAACACGACTTTTCAAATCTCAAATAATTTTGTTTAAATTATTTTTCCCTTTCTCACAAACAATGAACAAAATTGATCAAAATCAGTCGATTTCGTGCACGGCCTCTTAAACGAATTCCATGACCACCGCAATACTTTCAGTAATTTTTTGACGTGACAACGTCTAATAAATCGATGAACGCCGGCTGCATGCACGAAAAAGGATGACTCATTGTCCCGTTACGCTCATTGTACGCTTGCGCCGCATCAATGTTTTGTTCTGACGTTGTCACGTTAAAATGTCCGTAAACCAACTTTACAGACAACCAATTTTACTGAAAGTATTGCGGTCATGATCTATATAGACTGTGCATAACGAATATGCCGCATTTTAACTAAATAATAAACACCAAACAACTGCAAAATTTGGCATTAAATCAGAATGGGGGGCTAAAAAAGTTGTATACATGTTAATTGTATAAAATAATATTCTAATTGGGGTGTTTGGCTGTGTGCGTTAATGTGTGGACATGTTGTATAGCTATTAAGGGGGAACTATGATGATGGCGTATAGAAATTAAGAAGTGGAAGACATGCAGTGCTGATACCCAGACTAGGTGGAGCATCTTCGCATGGTGGCTGAATTAATGCAGCCGAAGATTGTGATTAATAGGTGGCCTCTTCGCGTGCCTGGGCCTCAAGTCTGCTATTACAATAGTGTTAGAATGGTCTATCATTGATTTCATAATTGTTGATTTTGACAAGTTTGGTAATCTACTAATATAATGGCGCTATTATGACTTTCCAATGGTCAGCCACTGACACTCCATTGAAAGAATTGGTAATCTCGTACATAATGACAAATGAAACTTCCTACTAAACTTCCAACTTCCTACTACTTCAGATTGCTTAGAACACTAATAAATAATATGTAAAAATATATATAAATGAAATCTGGCATGAATAAATGTTCAAAATGCCATTGTAATACAATTCTATTACGAGACCATTGACCGACCAATGATCGACCATTATGAATTTAGCAGATCACGAACTATTAGCAAAATGACAATGAGATCGTGTTGGAGTGACGAATTTATAAAAATAGCAGACTTGGGCCCCAGGATGAATGCAGCCGAAGATCGAGATAAATAGGTGGAGCATCTTCGCAGGGTGGCTGGATGGATGTAACCAAAGATCGAGATATTTTGTATGCGAATGGAAAGGCCTTATGTCAAGCTGAGGACAGGCAGTGCAGTGCTATAGGCTCAGTAGGCTTATGAATGGATAACAAGCAATAAGTATAAGTTTTTAATTACTATTAACACAAAACGGGATATTTACCATGTTTACTTTTTCAGCTTTTTCAGCTGTGTAAAAACCGAAGAAGTGCCGAAAAAAGTTCGCAAGCGGACACAGTCAGTTTCGTGTGTCGGGAACAGGATCGAGTTGCGAGTGACAGTGGTAGCGGTACTGAGTGCAAAAAACGAACAAGAAAGAGGGTAGACCGTTTTGTCTGCTCATAAACACCCACCCGCAATGACTTCAGTTTATCCGTGATTATGGTGCTTGCAACAGCGCCGAAATATCGGGAACTCGTATCAAAAAGTAAACATGCTAAATATCCCGTTTTGTGTTAATAGTAAAGCAATAAGTAGCTACAGGCGTACTGTTTAAGACAGACAGTGCTCGAGTTAGCTACGCAGGGTGGGAGGTATGAGTTGACGTGCCGCAAGAGTACAGTCTTTCGCACGCTGACAAGTGTCAGAAGTCCACCCAGATCGCGCAGCTACCTAAGGCACTGTCTCAGTTAAACGTTAGGCCTGAATATGATGAATGCCATATAACAGGGATCACCAATTAGTTTCATTGGGGGTCCGTTTATAAATAGTAGATTGTTATTAATGGGCTAAAATTACCAATTTATACGAGGTAGTTTTACTCCCGAGCTTTAGCGAGGGAGTAAATAGAAACCGAGTTATAATGGGTTTTTAGCGCCGTGTGATACACTCTACTTTTCACTACGATTGCGAGAAAATAAAAGAATCTAATACAATATCAAAAATAAATTAAGGCCACTAATTCAATTTGCAAATTAGAGAAAAATTCTAAAGAATTCGCGCCAATGTCTTTTATTTCTTCTGTAGCCGCAACAACGGAATGCACGCCTTCTACCGAAGAGATCGCCGCTTCTAGTTCCATTTTCAAAAACCAAAAATAAAAATCACTTTTTCCCCTAGAGGTAAATATGGATTTTTTTCTCAGTCTGGTACCATACAATGACGGTCTTTTTGAGCCAGAGGAGTGAAAAATAATGTCTGTCGCGGTCCGTTTGGTAGAAGATTAAAATATCAATTAAAAAAGAAACCTCAATATTTTTTTATCAAGTAATAATTAAATAATATGTAATGTACAAACATAACAAAATATTATTATTAATAATATTACTGGGAAAAATTTAATTTTTACTTTGAATTTATCAGTAAATTAATTGACTTTTAATTTAATTTTGTATTTTTTATTTTTGTTGTTTTAGAGTTTTAGTTTTTACTTCAGGTCCGCACAAAATAGGTCGGCGCGGCGGTCCGGATCTGGGGGTCTACTCCCTAAGCACGAAGTCCGTCGTTTCGGCCTTCGTTTCGGGCGTTTCCTACTCCCTATCACCAACGGACGGACGATTCGTTCGGGGCCCGACGAAGAATGAATGACAACACGATTTGACAACTGTCCCTACTCCCGATGCGTTTTTGCCCGTCCGAAAAGTTGAACTTGACGCTTGTTTTGACGGAACCTTATGTCAGTTGATACGACATCAAAATAGTTATCGTTCTGTCGACGAACGATTATAATTGTTTACACTATTTAGAGACAAAGTAAGGAATTCCAAAGTATGGCTGCTTTTTTATTGCTTGACGAAGCTTTATAGGAAGAGCGGAGGCAACGTCGACAATATTTACGCCAAGAATTTAGGTTGGCGAGTATTCCCGACGTTACTGACTTATCTTAAAGCTATTTGGCAATTTTGCTATTCAGAATTTGACGTTTTTAGACTAAAATTTAGATTTTCTAACAAAATCTGACTATTATTAATCGCGATTAAAAAGATGTAGAATAAAATCAATTAGTTGTCATGAAATAAACTTCACACCAACATCTCGACTACTTGTACAAAATCAGTACTGTTACTGTATATATTTTTTTCTTTTCTTTTGCTTATATCTCGAAAATGGTGTGTCCTATCGCAAAAATAATGAAAATTTCGACCCCCTTTTAGACACCCCAAACCCCTAAAATTCAACATGTTAGTATTTTTTTTTTTTTTTTTTTACACCAATAGTGGAAAATTCTATATAAAGCACGTTGAGGCTGCCCAGCTCCTGCGCGCCTCCGGCCAGAGTCCGTGTTGGTGAGTTTCTGCAGCGGTTGGGGCCATTTTACGAAATGAATAAGAAAGAAACTAAAATAAAATAATTTTAAAACTTCCCGGCTAGTATCGTTGAATTAATTTGAAAATTTCCGTCAAAATGTCAAAAAGGAAAAAGGCAAAAGTATCAACAGGATAATGCCAGTTTCCGGACAAAAATGTCAAAAATAATTCTAATCTTTATAACAAAAAGTATATTGTTAAAAATGTAGTCATTTTCTAAGGAAAAAATATTGATTTTTGTTTATTTAGCTTGAAAACCACAAAATAATTAAACCGGTAATCGACCGGTAAAATAGCACAACTCTATTGTCATCAATCGCCGTGCGTCTTTCGTTCACGAATATTGTCTACGATTCCGTTGGAAACTGATGAATCCGAAATTACTAGGGAGTAGGGTTCAGTCCGACGTGTCGGACTACTAACGGACGGGCCCGTTACTTCGTTGACGGACTTAGGGAGTAGACCCCCTGGACCGTGGTTCACCATTTTGTGACCCCTGCCGTATAACATTGGACACGCACATTCATCTATAACCCCGGAGCTATAATTTCATGCGCCAAGTTATTACTTATTACACATAATTAACTGTTCTTAAACGTTGTAAAGGAAAATGTCTCCTGCGATTTAAGTAGTTTGTATGATTGAATAAGTCGGAACTGGGAAACTGGACAGCGCTTGTTTTGAAAGAAAAAAATTATTGGTTTATGTCCATAAATTCACTGTCCATGCCAAGGTTGCCTGGAAGAGATCGCAGTATGCGATAAGGCCGCCCATTGTATATTTTATAGTGTATAAGTTTTCTTTTCTTTTGTAATGTGTAATCTGATGTACAATAAAGTATATATAAATAAATAATAAATAAATAAATTGGTCACCCTGGTTGGTTTTGAAATCGCAAGAGCTATTGCTGAGCATGAAGACTTGGGCTTGATTCCCGAGTCGGGCTAAGTGTTATTGGGTTTCTTTGTCTGGAATTCCTGAGTAACAGCCCGGAGTCTGGATTAGTGCCCGGTTGAAGGCAACAGACTCGCCCCCTATTACATGGAACTTAAACATAACTGGCGAAATGTGAGTTTATAATAACCGGCACTAGTCGTGAGCACAGATGGGCAGTAGTGGGGGCAAGCTTGCGCATGAACACTTTCGGCTAAATAAAAATGACACGCGAGAGTCCAATAGACGACGAGTATCGACTGACGAACCAATCGCATGCAGCTCGCCGCCCCCCGGCTTCTTCATTCCGCCAAAGAGACCTAAAAACTCGCGGGCCGCCTCGCCCCTCCGCGCCTACGCATATTTAAATTACACTCTAGGGGTAGGGCAGACAAGATTACGGTGTTGCAGCGATTCGTTTCTGTCCCTAACTTATAACCAACAAACAATATTCGTTAAAAAATAATTCTACTGTGTGATAAGTTTGTTAAACAAAAAATGTGATTAAAAATTCATTGAATTGTGTTTCTGTGAAATATTTTTCATTCAAGTAAATATTCTTTGAAACAATAATATTCGAACTAAAAATACAAGGACCAGGAAGGAAGGACGATATTATATGAAACATTTTCTGTCTGCGAAATAAGGGGACACCCAAATCGAGCTATACATTTCCAGTATAAGCTTACCTCTCATTGTACTGAAATCTTATATAATGCGAGATCAGCCTAAACTGGAAATGTATAGCTTGATTTGTGGCCGTGTGTACTATACAAAGTCTATCTGAAATGCCTTCCAGCAAAAGGACTAAATTAAGTTTAAGTTTTCATTATGTTCCTAATTCCTAGTCCTACATAAATAATCAACCAATACCAAATTGTTATACAAGAGAGTTATGTATAAAACGTATATTTTTTATTATTTCAATAAATAAGAACAATACAGACTGATTTTAAAATAAAAAAACACGTATTTTATTGGTTTTATTAATTTCCTAAATGAACTTGCGTTCAATACCGGATTACGGTATTGATACCGGGATCACGGTATTGACTTTTCCAATACCAGTATTGATACCGGTACCTATTGAAAATATCCGGTATTTGAAAGGCCTAGCCATCACTGCTCAGACTCCAGGCAGCTACTGAGAATATTCTAACGAAAAACCCTAATAACACTGCCGATCGCTTGAGCCCAGGGCCTTAAGTCTGCTATTACAATAGTGTCAGAATGGTCTCGCCATTGTGAGTATTTGACAGTGTTTGTATGGCAAATCTGTCAAAAACTCACAATGAAGAGATCATTCTGACACTATTGTAATAGCAGACTTGAGGCCCTGTAGTACAAAAATAATTACAAAGTTATTAGATAACATACGGACAAACTTTCGCACGTAACATTAGTGTTTGTCGAAACCAAGATTGAAGGTTTCCATTGACCTTTGATAGGTCATGGCGTTTACCGTGAGAACAAAACACCATGCTTTGGAAACCATGGCTTTAATGTTGAAGATGAGATTTGTTTGTAATTGGAAAAATTACTGTCATACAGTTGTATGATACTTAATCGTATAACTACATAATACACAATTTGTAAATGAATTAATGCACATTAAGGAAGTAGTTTGTTCGGAATCGTTTACTGAATCGATTTATATTTTTTTTTGTAGGTTGTTTTTATCCCTATAATAATTAAAAGTACGTAAATTATAGTAAGTGAGTTTGTATATTTGAGGAGTCAGTTTACAAGGGATGGAAAGATTGACTGTACCTAGAATAAAAATAAAAATTACAGTTTACCACAATTGGTAAAAAGAATGAAAAGTGAAGTAATGACAGAAAAATTAATAAATGCGACAGGTACAGACGCCAGCAGGTCAAGCTACCCGAAACTGTCAAATTTTCGCAATCAACCTTGAACCTTATAATGTAGTGATAAAGTTGAAAATCGATTAAAGAAATTTGACAGATTGTAGTAGCTTGATGTGCTGGCGTCTGTACGTGGTGCTCACATATTTACAAACATTGTATATGATTTTCCAAAAAAAAAAAAAAAAAATATATACGAGGGCTGCACTAAAAGTATCGGGAATGGAATATTTCCACTGTTCCTGTCATATTAAAATCTTTTTAATTGAAAACTCCTTGGTTTTAAAAATCGAATACCATTTATTTATATAGAGTTAGAGTTTTTAGAGCAAGAAAACATAGAATTATTAGACCATCCGCCCTACAGTCCCGACCTAAGCCCTAATGATTTCTATACTTTCCCTAAAATAAAGAATAAATTGCGTGGACAGAGATTTTCATCACCTGAAGAAGCTGTGGACGCCTACAAAACGGCCATTTTGGAGACCCCAACTTCCGAATGGAATGGTTGCTTCAATGATTGGTTCCATCGTATGGAAAAATGTGTCAAATTCGCGGAGAATACTTCGAAAAGCAATAAATACATTTTTAAATAGTAATGTTGTGTCTCCTTGATTCCCGAAATTTTCAGTGGTGCCGCCCTCGTAATAAGTGTGTGAGTTAAATTTATATTAATCACAGAAAATAAAAATTAATATCATAAAAATTATAAACATACAACTATACACCATAAACCTTTCTTACAGCCCGTCCAACCGATTTTGACTTCTTTTGCGTCAGTGGCATGACAAATGGCAGTAAACAGTAAACAGTTAGTATTGTTACGAGCTTGCGGTTCGTGACAATAAAAACTGCCGATTAAAAAAAATCAAAAACGACTCTTTAATAAAAACAACACTGATAACAACTCAAACACACTAACCTCCTTACTAGTAAACGTTGTATAGCGTCTGTATCAGTGATGCCAGAACGTCCCAAAAGGGACGATTTTTGTCCGTTTAGACATCTTTACGTCCCTTCGATGTCCGTTCATATATTCAGTCCGTTTTCCGTCCCTTTTCAAATAGCCAACTACAATCATTTACTTTCTTATTACAAAAATGCGTTTAAAATGCAAATAATAAAACGCAGTTTTAAAAATTACAAAAATGCGTAAAACTTTAAGTAAAAACGAAACGCACGGCGTGTGAATGCAATTTCAGACCACTGCTGGTGCAGGTGCTGGCGAATATCGCCAGCCATCCTTTTTTCACGCGCAGTGATCCGTATCGCTTGCCTGTACCTTCCATGCACACAAACAACCACAATCATTCGGTTATTCAGCTGAATTCATTACGTACGAGAGTTACTACGATGCTCGTCGGTATTTAATTTGAAATTAAGTTTTCATTTTGCGAGTTTCCGAGTTCAGGAATTAAGGATGTCGTGAAGATTGAGCCGACCAAAGACATGCAAAAAACAAAATTGAACATGTTATTTTTTTTTTTCACTTTTTATTTGTCCTAAAAATATAACAGTACTCACATAAATTAATATTTCTCTAGCCGTCCTTTTTGTCAAAAAATCGTCCCATTTCAGATAGTGAATCGTCCGAAAGTCGATGCAGGTACTGGCAACACTGGTCTGTATAGTTACACACCGATTTCTCTCTTTCACTCGTCAGTAATTTGACTTTCGAAAGAAGAAGACAAAGCGTTGTGTAACTATGCAGACGCTATACAACGTTTATTAGTAAGGAGGTAATTATAAAGCACAATTTCACTACTGATCACTCTAATGTCGCACTCGATGATCGCTTGTTGTTCGACTGTGTCGGGTCGGGGTTCATACCGGCGTTATATAGTCCTTAGATAGTTCCAGATCCTTCTACTGTAGAAACATCTAGAATGTTCGAGTACATACCGGCCCCGACTGACCAAATGTCGATAGTTCTAGAAAGTTCTAGCATCGAACTTTCTAGAAACATCTAGTTCTGCTACTTGATACTAGATGGCGCTAGTGCTCTACTAGTTCTGCTACTCGATACTAGATGGCGCTAGTGGTACGGTACCAGGCGTTAATTGTGGCGCGCATTGTAACCACTTTTTTGCTTTTAATACGCATACTTTGCTTTTGCTACGGAATAGAAGTCAAAATCGGTTGAAAGGACTGCAAAAAAAAAAACTTTTTTTTTTAATGTCTTGTTATTGCAAAATGGAGTATAGCTTCTGCCCACGACTTCATCCGCGTGATATTCACCCGTTCCCCAGTCCGTTCTCGAGATATATATATATATCATCGCCGTTTCATACAAAATGTATGAGAAAATAAATCATTAAAAAAAAAAGGGGAATTTTTCGCATGTTTTAATAATTAATATCCTATTCGGGGCGGATACAAATCCAACAAATCAAAGATCACACAAATCAGTCCAGCCGTTCTTGAGTTATAAATGGTGTAACTAACCCGACATCGTTTTATACATATATTTTGATAGTAAAAATTCAGTATACGAATTATGAATCAATCACTACATATTATAAAACAAAGTCCTTCGCCGCGTCTGTCTGTCTGTTCGCGATAAACTCAAAACTACTGCACCGATTTACATGCTGTTTTCACCAATGGGTAGTTTACATACATTTTTCTTTTTGTATACATTAATGATATTAGTTGGAGGTGTCGGAAAAACTAAGCCGTCTGGGGGCTTTCACCTAACTTCTCCTAAAGGGCTAGACCGATTTGGATGACATTTTGTGTGTATATTTGAATGGGTCCCTGGATCGTTTGAAAACACAATGGACCCGGTAGATGGCGCTTCAATCGGGTTCTAGGATTGTTCAGACAGGACAATGTCTGTCGGGTCCGCTAGTATGACATAATTAGCAAAAATATACGTCTTAAAAAACGAAATGCTTCTAGAAATTATCTTGAATATCAAGAATGTTTTAAAAATAAACAAAATAAATGTAAATAAGCTACATATTTTAAGACCCGAACCACATCCTTGTTGATGCATTCAAATAGTTTTTAAGCGATCTTAAAAATAAACTACATCTAAAAAGTATTGAATTATTACACTGAGGTTTGCTGTTAGAGAACTCATAGCTGGGCTAAGCTCGCCTTTGAAGGGTGGCCAGCACATCAATTTAACACAAACTGTCAAATTTTCTCATACAATTTTGAACTTAACTGACAGAAAGACAACTGAAAGACTCGTGAAGGAACATTACTTGTAGTTGTGATTACGTTCTCGTTGATAACTGTGATAATCTATACTTACACTTCATTTATTTTCTTTACTTATATAGTTAGTATGTATGTATCTATGTATCTATTATATAGCATATATATGTGTATCTATTATAGGATATTGTGCTGTTATACTTTTTATTTGCACCAATGACAACCCCATTTTATGTCCACAAATTCACTATCCATGCCAAGGTTGCCTGGAAGAGATCGCAGTATGCGATAAGGCCGCCCATTGTATATTTTATAGTGTTTACGTTTTCCTTTTCTTTTGTAATGTGTAATCTGATGTACAATAAAGCATATATAAATAAATAAATAAATAATAACATTTTAAGGTTTCAAATCGTTTCGAGAAATTTGATAGTTCATACAACCTGATGTGCTCGCAACTGTACATAAGCTGTGCTTATAATGTTGTAACATTGTTTCTGTAATTCATCATTCTCATCATTCTCTTGCCCTTATCCTTATATCTTTTATGTGTTGGATCATTAAGTTCCCTTCAAAATGGTTGTGCTGATCCGTGCGTCATGTTCGTGAAAGGGCACCGTCAGTTGGGACTGGTCACCTCTTAGCTGCCACGGCTTATTTTAATTTTTGAATTATATTATTGTTTTTATTACGGACGCTTCTAACGTGCACGTCTTTCTACATTGTTCTCACATGTATAACTTCAATAAGAATGATGTAACCATACTTTGTAACAATATTATAGTTTTAAAAAAGTGTCCGTGGAGTTTCTTGCCCGTTCTTCTCCATAGGCACCTACTACGCTTTGGAATGGGCAACTAGCTTCATCTTTCTGACTGATTTGGTTTATTTGAAATAAATGCTTTGAGTTTTTTGAGTTTTATCGAACAATCTTAAATACTAACTACATGTAAATCAAGAGATAACTCACCAGAATTCGGAAGCTCCTTTGGCGGTGGTGCTACTTCCTTCACCACATCTTCAGCCATCAATGGCGTATCCACCGCAAAGTTCTGTTGTCCTACGAACCCCGGTGCGGACACAGGGCTTTGGAAAGGCACATCCTGGGTCTGATTCCCTGACATCCTATCATCAGGAGTTTGCTCCCTACTCTTGTAGTTCAGCATATTAGAAAATGAGCTGAATACAGCGCTAGCTACGTGAGGCAAAACCGTTGGGAGCTGTGAAAAGTTCTGAGCTATATCAGCCGTCAAACTCTGCTGTACTTCAACATTCTTTTCATCGTTTAAATTAATCTCTTCTAGATTTTCTTCTGTATCTGCTAAATTAGCATTTTGGTCAGGATTGCTGTTTATAGGAGCGCTCACATATCTCGTTCCTTGCAATCTTGCGAAATACTCGTTTACGTCAAAATCGTCGTCGGATTTCATTGAAGCCTTTGACACGGTTGATGTCGTAATTTCGGTTGTTTTATCATAGTGCGGGTGTTGTGGTTGGTCTAGTGGAGGGGGGTGAGCAGATAAAGTGGTAAGAGGTGAAAAAACGTTGGTGTTTGAGTCGCCTGATGGGAAATTCGTAAATTCATGTTCGGAATGCCGCAGGGTTTGGACGTTGGACCCGATTTGGTGATCTGTAACAATGAAAGGGATTTCGTTAGTTATGTTGATGGATTTACTACGCTACATAAGAAAAACAAAATTGAATTGCGACGCATATTATAAATACTTTGTGGTTTTATTTTCCTTACAAAAAACGTTGACCCCTACGAACTTTTTCCGTGTTCTTTGTGCAATACACAATAGTAAATTTCGCATGCAAAAAACCCATACCCGGATTTGCTTGAGCCCTCCAGACTGTAGACAACGTTGTCAAATAATAGTCACGTAATATTTAAAGGATACTTGTAATGACCGCAAACCTCACAAAGATAGTAATCAAAGTAAAGTATTTACAAAAAAGCGGCCAAGTGCGAGTAGTACTCGTACATGAAGGTTTCCGTACCGCTGTACAATATTTAACAGTACACTTCTTAGGGATCCGTACCTCAAACTGAAAAAAAAAACGGAAGCCCTATAGGATCAGTCGTGTGTCTGTCTGTCTGTCCGTTCCTTTGTCACAGCCCATTTGCTTCGAACGCACTCGGCCGATTAAGTTGAAATTTGGTACACATATGAACTTCTGTGATCCAAATACGGACGTGTAGCGTAAATAAATGAAGTTTGAAAATGGGGTCATATTATGGGGGCAAATAATGACAATATTTCCATGCATGTTTTCATTATTTTCGAAAAAAGAACACACGAAGTATCGAATTAACGGATAAAGAAAATCACATCCATTGCAGGAGCGTTTTTTGAATTTGGAACATTACGACGCTCCAGCAATGTTGTATGAAACGGCGTGCTGCTTCGATTGGATCTCTTTATCATTCTTGGTATACCAAAGTCTCTTTGCTTAGCACAAATTGCGTTCACGTGGCTGTATAGCCATAAATGCGTTTGCCTTTTGGCACAGATGATATATAGAAAATTGGCGTCAAAGCTGAAAATTCGTCTTGATTTGTTATTTACATACTTCAGCCATCTACCACTACATCCAATGCCCACCTGCAAACCTCATCAGAAGTTCAACAAACAAACATAAATGTACCGGGGAAATCAATAACATTTTCTTTTAGTAATTGCCCCAATATGACTAATGTAACTTTTAATATTAATTAAATTAAATGTATAATATAAAAAGTATGTTTTATTTCCCTGCATTCTTTTGAGAAAAGCACTATATATGCCTCGGCGGAAATGGCAATTGCCTGTCTCGTATTAGTCAAGTCCTCGCCTACGGCTCGGCCTTCATACTAATACTCGACCTGCAATTGCCTAATTCTCGGCGTTTGCAATAATGTACTATTATTTTCCGAGCATGCAGACACAGACAACGGTTTTGCTTTTTGAAATATATCGTATTTGATACATTTTCGATACTTGATATTTTATATCGATATATCGAAAAATAAATTCTGCCAAAAAATATCGATATATCGATACACAGATATTTTTTCAACAAGTCTACTGTAACACAGACGGACGGACAGCGGAGCTTTTGAGAACAGTTGCCGTAGCCAAGTTGACAATCTACAATCGATAACGCTAATAGAAAACTAATCAAATGTATAGGAATGACATCATCTAAAAAAAGAAAGAATAATGTTTATTTGGTCACAGTTCGTGAAACACAAAATACAAAAAAAAATAAAAAGTGAAATAAAAAATGTTATAAAAAAATTGCTGTGTGCCTCACGGCTGGGCCAACGCTAAGTCACGTGGTCAGAACAAACGAATAGAAAATTCATAGACAATCTACAACTGATCGTTCAAAATGTTAGAATGAAATCTGATCCTTCTACAACGTTGATCGCTACATCCCTTAAAAATGATCGGAATAAATGACTGCGCACTACTTACACAATAGTAATTTTGACGTTAGTTGGTCGTTTGTAGGAACGCTCACCATAGACTAAAGTATAGGTTTTTTCTAAATACGTTGTAGAACGAGCGATCGACTCAGTCGTGTCAACTTTTCTATACCCAAAGTCTCTAATTCAGATAATTTATGTAAACAAAGTAATGTCAAGAAATGTCATTGTCAAAATGATAGGACAGTGGTGCAAAACATTTTATCATTATTTTTTTTAGTAAATAATCATCTATGAAATTAAAGTGAATTAATTATAAGAACTATGCAAACAAAATACCGTTGCCAAACAATGATTTATGTAGTGTGTCGGAGACACGGCCTATGGTCGTCATAATCAGCCCTTTTAAGTCCACTGCTCGACGTAGGCCTCCCAAAATCGATTTCCACTCGAAACAGTTTACAGCCGTTTTCATCCAAAATGTGGCTAGATATATGCTACATACTCGTACAATATGAATTTATGAATGAGAGTTATATTATAAGTGTTGTTGAAGATGTAATAAATGTGAAAATGTTTGGGTCTCCTACATTGTTACCAGTATTATAAAATATTTTATACCAGAAAATCTCCTTTTTTTAATAACTTTGTTTAAAACCGAAAATTTATAAAAATAATTACGGTATGATTATTTTTTAATTATTATTTCTTAAAATCAGTACTTAAAAGAAAATGGAACCTCTTTTTTCGCCATTTTATGTGAATTACCATTACGTAGATATTTTTTTGATATGTTATCCCCTTTGTTTACATAAATTATCTGAATTTGAGACTTTGGGTATACCAACTTATCGTTTTCTATAGTCGCTTACGACGAGACGTCAACGATTGTAGAAAGAGATTCGATACGTAACGTTTGTAACTTGGCTAGGCCTACAGAACCCTAAAAACGGCAAGGATTTATTTACTCAATGAAAATTAAGACCTATTCATCACAAAATAATTGAGGATAAAGTCAAAACATTTACTATATGCACCAGCCTTGAAGAAACCAGTCATTCATATGTCGCAGTCCTTACAAAAACGGAAATAAATATGTAGTCAAGGTATGCACGAATATTATGTCCAATTAACTTTGATATACATAATAATGATGTTTTTCCGTCTTATTGGTCTATTAAAGAGTGGCTCGTGGCTTCAGACCCAGATATATGCCAGCGACTTTGAGTGGTTAGCTTGCGTGTTCTGTACTGAGCTCACGAAACGCGTCGTACGTCCAGCCAGTAATAGAACTCGCCCATCCGGGAGCGCTGTCCCAAATAAGACGCATTATTAATTTATTACACATAAAACAAACGGTATTTCAATAAAACACGTATGCTAACAGATCAATCATTAAATTATCTTTAAAAAGGTGAAGGTTTCAGAAAAATGCGCTTGATAGATTTTGAGTGATTCTCAGTTTTCTATCCGCGTTAGACATAACTTTACAAATTAATTTCACCATGTAATATAGACATAATCTCAAATATTCACATATAAAGTTATTAAGAAAATGCTCTAATTAAACATATATTTTTTCCAAATCATTAACAGTACTCGTTTAGACGTGATCTTCAGTATAAAATCATTAAAAGTCGGCTATCGTCACCTTAATAATAACAGCCACGCATGTAAATATGTACATTATACAACACACAAATCTACATACATTTATTTATTTTTAAGTACATTTGCCATTGACATTTGCAGATAAAATGAAATGTTATATATATATTAAATTAATGATTCGTTATAAAGAAAAACATTGGTGCCAATTCCCTTGTTCACAAACTAAACTAAATTTAAGTTCAGTGCATCTTTTTCTTCCTATGTCATTAAGAAAAGGACAGAAGATAAATTTTAGTTTAGTCCTGTCAAATTAATTAGCACTTGACGTATTTGGTTTTCCTGTAATCTATAAGTAAAGAACTATTATCAAATTTTTTGGCTCAGTAGTTTCGGAGATAAGGAGGAGCTCGTGGCTAAGTAATAACAGCCGCACGGGTCGATCCGTCAGGTTAAGCTACGCTTGCCGGGGTTGGTCCGTGGATGGGTGACCATCTTTACATACCGAGACTCCACCGTGCCTCGGAAAGCACGTTAAGCCGTTGGTCCCGGCTGTCATTCGTGGATCTTTGACAGTCGTTACGGGTCGTCAGAAGCCCAAAAGTCTGATAGTCAGTCTTACCAAGGGGTATCGTGTTACCCAGCTACTGGGTTGTGGAGGTCAGATAGGCAGTCGCTCCATGTAAAATACTGGTATTCAGCTGCATCCGGTTAGACTGGAAGCCGACCCCAACATAGTTGGTAAAAGACTACGCAGACAAAAAAGTTTCGGAGATAAGGGAGTGGTCAATGTTCATTTATTTTCTTAAATAGATTTCAAAGTATTTTATTTAAAATTATAAAAAAAATGTCTGAAATTCTTACAATAAGCCCTTTTATTTGATACTAGCTTTTGCCCGTGGCTCCGCCCGCGTGGATGTCGGTTATCGCGTAAAAAAGTAGCCTATGTCCTTCTCCATTGCCCAGGCTATATATCAGCCAAATTTCATGACGATCGGTTCAGCGGTTTAGGCGTGAAAACATAACATACAGACAGACAGACAGAGTTACTTTCACATTTATAATATTAGTATGGATGTCGCACGGACCGTGTGCAAAACCTTTGTTTTTTAATTTTTCTAATTTGTTCCCCAAAAGTGACATAATTATAAATAAGGGTTTCGTTTTTTCCTTTTGAGGTACTTAGGAAGTCGGTGTCTTTGGTTTTGTATTTTTTTTTTTGCCAGATATGAATACTAATTGGGAACAAAATACGTATTATTGAAACTGACTCAAAAACTACCCAAGCAAATCCATCCGGCTCGAAGGACCAAAATGTTCGGGTCGCGACCTAAATGGTATAGACTATTAGGATGGCTATTAAAATGCTGAGTTTAACTTGCTAAAAACTATTTATTTTATAACTTATCAAAGGCTACGCTAAAATGATGGCTAATGACAATGCAGGCGAATGCACCCGGTTGCTGTCCGAATATGCACTGTCATCGGCGCGCGCTCAACGCGACCTTATTGATTCGCTAGATCAGCAAAAGGGTGTTCGAACTACACTGAACAGTTAACAAATAACATTAATACGGGACCACCGAAGAGAATGTCCAAAATCGTTCCAGATGTGACGAAAATATCGATGAACATATTTTTTTTTTAAACACAGACGAAAATAGAATCTCCTTCTTTTTCCAAGTCGGTCAAAAAAGGGATCCCATTCAGTAATGTCTCTCAAAAAAGGCATCTAGCCTAGAACCAAGTACATGAAAAGATAGCTTTTGATGAGTTGTAAATGTATACCAATAGCAAAATTTGTTCATCTTATTGTTTTTGAGATATTCGAGATTTTGCTGGGGTACTTGGTTCCAGGCCAAATGCCCCCCCTGAAAAACATTTTGCTGGGGTAACGTTACTCCAGCAAAATCAGTTTCTCTCGAATAACTTCGAAAATACAACCTGAACAAATTGCAACCAATGCAATTCTACTTTTTGATCCATCCAAAGGTTGTCTGTAAAAGATCGCTTTTAGCGATAAGACCGCCCATTGTGACACCCTATGTAACAGTTCTACATTTATATCTGTAATTTTTATGGTGTACATAATAAAGAGTATTCTATCTATCTATCTATCATGAACCAATCATCCGCAATACTCAACTTTATCCAAGGCGCAATATTTTGCTGGGGTTACCCATACGCATTAATTTATAAATTACCCAACTTTGTTACCAATATTTTTCACTTTCTGTGATAAAAGTACTCATAGGTCATCTTAGGTCTTAACTTGAACAACTGCAAACACAACTTAGCCGTTGACTCATCGACAGATTTACCAACAAACCAACCTATATTTAAAACCGACTCTACCACGTTATCATAAGGTGCAATTTTGTACTACAGTTGTAAGATAAAACTTGTAATCGAGGATCTTATGTGAATTCATGTGACATAGTTTTAAAGAGAACTTATTGTATGACCTTTTACGGACAAAGTGTGACTTTATATACATTTTACGTAATTTGAACGTATAGACATCTCCGAAAATGTCTATAGCAGATACTGCAATTTTGATAACTAATTTCATCTCGTGTTGTGTGATTTAAGACGTAGATATATGCCAGTGACCTTGAGTGGTTAGCTTGCGTATTCTGTAATGAGCTCACGCAACGGGTCAATAAAAAAATAAAAAAAAACATAAAAATCGGTCAAGCCGTTTCGGAGGGGTATAGTAACTAACATTGTAACACGAGAATTTTATATATAAGACTAGCTGACCCGACAGACTTCGTTCTGTCAAAAGCTATAGTATAAACTCCACTACTCTACCCTGCCCTACCCTACCCTATCTACCTACCTACCTACGTACCTACCCTACCTTACCCTACCCTACCCTACACTACCCTACCTACCTACCTACCTATCTATCTACCCTACCTACCCTACCCTACCCTACCTACCCTACCCTACCTACCTAAAACTTAAAAAAATATATTTGATAGTAGCCGATTCTCAGACCTACTGAATATGCATATAAAATTTCATAAAAATCGGTCAAGCCGTTTCGGAGGAGTATGGTAACTAACATTGTAACACGAGAATTTTATATATAAGATTTATTATTCTTTCGAAGGTCAAACTCCATAAGGTAAACAATCAATCAGTAAGTAACTTACTAAAGAATTTGTTTCGCAAGTAATTACTTGTTTTACTTCAACACTTGCTGGTAAGGCAAGCATATCGAGTCAGTCGGGTATAGTCAGGGAAAAAATGTCTACAATGTGTAACTGAATTAATAGAAATTGTGAAAGTAGTTAGTTCAGAATCGTTTACTGAATCGATTTCTGTCATTTTTAAGGTTCCGTACCCAAAGGTAAAACGGGACCCTATTACCCTGTGTTCCGTGTGGTGCCGGACGTAAAGAATACCACTGTGGCGGTATCAACAACGCCACATGCGAACTACGTATCAAAGACCTGACGTCACAAATCCTGCATCGCGCTATCAGAGTTTACCGCGCGACTAGCATATATACAACATCCCGATATTAACCGTTGGGCAGTTGCCCACCAGACACAACACCTTTCTGGTCGGAGGATCCTCCCTTTACTATAGAGAATGAGTGAACTTTACACCCTGTTCCTCATACCTCTTAATTGGTGACCCCGAAGATGGACATTAGCGCAGCCTTCGTGCAACTACTTCAGCGTGACGTCATCCATCACTTCCTCAAGCTTTCGAGCGGCGAGTCACAGCCAGCCAGCACCCACGGCTTCAACGGGTATCCTGACCACCAGAATGCAGCGAACGCGCATACCTGGTCATCACCCTCAGCCTCTTCAGCAACCTTGGCATAGCACACTACACTTTCGGCCGGTCCCCATTTCCTCCCTTGGGTGTCTTAAAGGGGACTGAGGGACTTACTAGAGAATAGGCAGCAGCGTTCTCTATGCATTTTTACACCATACTGCGACCGCCAACTCGCCTGCCAAGCATGACGATTATGGTAAATCGCCCCTTTTGGGGGAGGCCTATGTCCAGCAGTGGACGTCTTTCGGCTGAAATGATGATGATGATGGTGATTACTAAGGCTCCGCTGCCCGTCTGTCTGTCTGTCACCAGGCTGTATCTCATGAACCGTGATAGTTAGACAGTTGAATTTCACGGACTATGTATTTCTGTTGCCGGTATAACAACAAATACAAAAAAATAGAATAAGATGAATATTTAAAGGGGCTACCATACAACAAACATTAATTTTTTGCTCGCATTGGCTTGATATTGATAACGGCAACAGATAGACGCTTGGAATATTCACAGAATATTTAGTTATACACCGAGAAATTTTAGTGGTTGTTTTCCCGCAGCAGAACAACTTGCCATAAGGAGTACTTTCGGAATATAGAGTGAAAGTAAAAAAATAAAGATGTTTTTGTTTTAAAAATAATTTAAAAAATATGCATCAACTCGAAAACGTGAGAATCAATAGTAACACTAGAGGTAACTTGTAGGTACTACTCGAATCGCACGCGCCGCCAACAAAGGGAACAGCGATTCATAAATGTTCAAAGCAAAATAAACTCTCGCACGTGGCGATTTTTCACAATGGTTAATCTGCCATTTTTTGTTTCTAACATTTAATTTGTTTATAAAACGATTGTATTACCAAGACAAAACCATTTCGCTGCGGGAAAACAACCATTTAAATTTCACGGTGTATATTCACTTTAAAGATAAATAATTAAATTAAAATATAACAAATATTTAAGGGGGGCTCCCAACAACCATGACTTTTTTGCAGTTTTTATAGATAATGGTACGGAACCCAATCAATACGTACCCCAATCAATCAAGTAGTTTTAATGATGGTCTGGTATTTTGAGTACTTTATGCGGCCTACCCAAATGTCCTTTCTTTGGTATTGTTCGTCGAGTCGTTGAGCTCCTTAAATCCTGAGTTGAGCTACACGTTAACTGACAAATGCTTGCACTGACTGGACAGGTCCACTCAAAATTGTGTGGTTCTTTCCTCAAAAGACCATTTCAGACACGGATCTACATGGTCCTCACATGATCTGACCAAGATTATGTCTGGATTTTAAAAGAGACTTTGACCCCTGAGTTTGTTTCGCCATTTCTTCTCAGGGATAGTCTGATAGGAAATGTCGACTTCCCCAAGCTTGTTTTTATATTTTTTTATATGACGTGTAAAAGTGATTCCGATATCCTATTTACAGAATAAACGATTTCATTCCATTACGGAACTCAAACAATACGGAACAAAGAAAATAAAATTATTTTATTAGTACGCTGCCATGTCCACATCCACACTAGGGTTTTCATCCCGGGAATTTCGGTCTCGAAAATTTCGAGAGTTTCGACGATTTTTTGGTGTTTTCGAGACTCGAGACTGATATTTTCGGGCTCGGGAATAACGAGACTTTTGAGACTTGTCCAATGGTTAAGGGAAATACTTTAAAACCATTGTTACAATTACTTAATATCTATACCCCCAATTAGCGTCGAGGCAGAGAGCTTTTTCTAACGCCGGTTTCTATTGCAATAAATTCAGATCTTCTCTGTCTGAAACTATGTACGGTGGGCTGCATCAATTGGGTACCCCATTTGTATTAATTTGCTTTCAAGGGGGGTACCCACATCGTGACGCTGACTGTACATCAGACGCCCTTTGTTTCTTACGTACCCACTCTACAAATTTAAAAACCCATAAATAATTTTAGATTAACAAAGTACTTGATTGAAATATCTTGTTTTGACTGCCTAAAAGCCTAGCCTATAAGTATGAAACCTACTTTTTAAACAGTCTCGAAAGTCTCGTTTTACCCGGGAATTGCGAGACCGCATCGAGTCTCGATTTATTTTTCCCGGGACTCAGAAATGCAGCGAGACTGAAAGCCCTAATCCACACAGACATTCCCTTTTACTTTAGATCCGTGTTTGATCGGTTAGTGATGAGTTGATATTTACTTTTTTTATCACTACCTTCCTATTTATTATTATAAATTTACTTTTAATGTAGTTTTTGTACGCTCATAAACATGTTATGTAAATCTAGTTTCTCAGTATGTGAATAAAAACCGGGTAAGTGCGAGTCGGACTCGCACACGTAGGGCGAGTCCGACTCGCACTCGACTGGTTTTTAATATACGTAATTTTTTATCCCAATATTTTTTTATTATAACTACATAAATTATCAGTCAGACTTCTCACTCAGTACAGTCAAAACAAACCAAAGTGGACGAAGTACTACTACGCTGGACCCATAGACGTGTGCAACTGTGTTTACGTGCGTAGATTTGTCATGTGACCACAATTTTCTCCTACAATAAGTATAACTAACTTAATAAAGAAACAATATTTTATGCTTAATAGAAAAAATCAGTGTAATGTATTCCGATTATAACATAATATTCTAATTAGTGATGGATTAATTAGCATTCGCCTTAATTGTTAGCATGCGAATGCTCATTTAGCAAACTATGTAGTTGCGAAATTCTGTGAAGTGCTAATTCATTGCTTCGTACTTCATAACTATCATACGTAACATTAAAACGTTTTAAATTATAAAAAAAATTGAATTATATGATAATTATCTTAATAACACAAAATATGCAAGTGTAGTGTACTAACCCTAGTAGCATTTTTTGTTGGCATTTTGTTGGGCCACTTACAGAGGTGAGTGGCCCAACTAAATGCCGACAAAAAATGAGAATTACACTTACATTAATTAATAATTTATAGGTGAAGACGATGTACCTAGAATAAAAATAAAAATTACTTACCACAATTGGTAAAAAGAATGAAAAGGGAGTAAAAAAAATAATAATAATAATAATGCGATAGGTACATGGTGCTCACACATTTACAAACATTGTATATGATTTTCCAAAAAAATTAACATATAATAAGTCAGTGTGTGAGTTAAATTATATTAATCACAGAAAATAAAATTAATATCATAAAATTTATAGATTATACAGTTAAATTAGCAACCAGTTTGATTTTGTCTAGACTGTAAATTGGCCTATGGAGCAGAACCAGTATGTTTCCAAGCATTCTTATCTTGGATATACAACATGTCACGGAATTAACGCACACCACCAAACACCCCAATTAGAATATTAAAGTATAATCATAATGCATACACTGAATTTTCACTATTATGTATAAAACGTTGTTTATTTATTAAATTAGTTATAATGATTGTGGAAGAAAATTGTGGTCACATTACAAATCTACACACGCACACAATCGCACACGTGTAAGGTGCTAGCGTAGTACGTAATTCATCTATTTTGGTTTGTTCTGACTGTACAGCGGAAGTGTGGCTGTAATTGTCGTAGTTTTATTATTCTTGTAATAAAAAAATTACCTGTATTAAAAATTACAGAAATCGAATCAGTAAACGATTCTGAACAAACTACTTTCATAATGTTCATTAATTTAGTTACACATTGTATATAAAAATAAGTCGGGTTTTCCTTCCTGACGCTATAACTCCAGAACGCACGAACCGATTTCCACGGTTTTGCATTCGTTGGAAAGGTCTCGGGCTCCGTGAGGTTTATAGCAACGTTTTTTTTTTTTTTTTTGGTTTTTACGAAAAATTAGGATAGGGTAGAGTAGGGTAGGGTAGGTAGGTAGGTAGATAGGGTAGGGTAGGGTAGGTAGGTAGAGTAGGGTAGGGTAGGGTAGGTAGGGTAGGGTAGGTAGGTAGGGTAGGGTAGGGTAGGTAGGTAGGGTAGGGTAGGGTAGAGTAGAGTAGTGGAGTTTATACTATAGCTTTTGACAGAACGAAGTCTGTCGGGTCAGCTAGTCTTGGATATAATCCTCTAATATCACATTTTGAAGCTCTATCGAATTCAAAAACTCCCATGTGTATACGACGATTTAATCGTCATTCTTTACCAATTTCAAGATCTACAATGTGAAGCACACTAATGAAATGTTGGTGCTTAAAATATCGATTCTCTCATAAAGTATTTTTTTTTTTTACTCTTTATTTTAAGGGCTTTATCGCTGAGCGATAACGTCACCCTGTAACATCAGCATAATCAACTAAACCTAAAAATATATAACACTTACTTTAAAACAAATAATGTCAGTTTGTACAGTATCCTAGCTTGTTCTGATAAAGGACATGTCAGGATAGCATTACACTCTCCAATATCGTACATATTTATAGGGCCAAGCAAATTAAATCTCAAAGCCCCATTCCGCACACACTCCATCAAAACATGTTGCACATCTTCATAAAGTTGAATTTTACCCATTAAGAGGTCTTAAAGTCGCATCGACGATATACTCCTACCGATACCAGAATATCGTAATCTACTATATAAAAATAAGTCGGGTTTTCCTTCCTGACGCTATAACTCCAGAACGCACGAACCGATTTCCACGGTTTTGCATTCGTTGGAAAGGTCTCGGGCTCCGTGAGGTTTATAGCAACTTTTTTTTTTTTTGGTTTTTACGAAAAATTAGGGTAGGGTAGAGTAGGGTAGGGTAGGTAGGTAGGTAGATAGGGTAGGGTAGGGTAGGGTAGGGTGGTAGGTAGGTAGGGTAGGGTAGGGTAGGGTAGGGTAGGGTAGAGTAGTGGAGTTTATACTATAGCTTTTGACAGAACGAAGTCTGTCGGGTCAGCTAGTAATCCCATATTTTCCGTAAGCATTATCTCTTTGAGAGTACTAATATTATGAATTTGTAGTGCTTAAGTAGTTCTCGTAGAAAGTATACCTTTCCATCACATCGTTAGTCGTTTCTCTACGTTAATGTACTAGTAACGTCACGACAGTGTAGTTAAAGGATTAGCAGATAGGTAGGCTTAGCTTTGGAAATGATGAGTCAAGCAAATCACAGATTGATTCGAAGCTGAAAACATCACCTTTTGAGAGGCATTTCTTTACACTATTTCATTCAAAATCAAATTCAAAAGTCATTAAGAACCTACTACGCTTTGGAATGGGCAACTAGCTTCATCTTTCTGACTGATCGACACCTTGACAATTCAAAAGTGCCTGTAATTGGTTTATTTGAAATAAATGCTTTGAGTTTGAGTTTTGGCCCCAACGACCATCTGTTCGGCGTTATTGTTATTAGTACTCGTAATTGTTTATTTATTTTACGTCACACCTGGCCATAATGTGAGTATAACCGCACGCTACGCGTAAAGTAAAACTCGCATTATGGCCAGGTGAAGACGTAAAATTGTGTACTAACCACGGGCAGTAAAAAAGAAAGCCGCAGATCGCATATTTACAACCCTTGCCTGCGGCTCGGGTCACAAATACCTGCGATTTCAGGCTTTCTTTCTTTTACAGCCCTTGGTAAGTAATGTACTATTACTTCGATGGTCCCAGTTTATTGATTTTAATAGCTATAGGTTTTTCTACAATCTAGTAAGTACTACAGTCCTCATAGATATCTGTGTCACCACATTCCTATGAGTTGGACAGGACATGGGCGCAGTATAGATAATACAGAGCTTACCGCGTTACTGTAACTTAAACAATTGAATCATTGGGTACCTGGGAGTTATTGAATCATGTGAGTTACGGATCAAGTGTGATGTTTCTGTTTTTGGTAAATTACTAGTTTATAAGCAGGGTTCGACGATATATATCAGTGGATATATATCATGATATATATCACGATATATATATCAATAGATTTTTATTTTATATATCTGACATTTTAAAATACTTGAGACCCTCACATTAAGCCCTTTCATTTGATAATTATGTCACACAGGCCAGTGTTATACAGTGTGAGTCTTTATAATGTGCACATATCGAAATGAGGGAATCTATGCTTAATTTTATCTACGGCAAAAATATAAAAAAATATATAAATATTTTATTTTATTTTTAATGGAATTTAAAAAAAAATTGTTCCCAGTGTAAACAAAACGGTGTAACTTTTAACCTAAATGATCTATCACGATGAAACAAACTCCATAATGATTGGAAGTAATTAGGCGTACTCATAAAATAAAAATTGGAGAAAGAACTACCCTCAATTGAAAAGAAACATGTTTCTTTAGCAATAAACGGTATTTTTTTTTCACAATTTTTTACAATAATTGTAAAATTTCTCAATTCAATTTCTCAAAAATACAAAAAAAATCTATTTTTTTTTTTTTAATTTAAAAATGTCTCAATAAAACGCCCCCTCGTTTTATTAAGAAATTTTTAAATAAAAAAAATAAATATTCCTAAAAAAAATAAAAAAATAAAATTTACATTTTTTTTTTGTATTTTTTCCGTAGATAAAATTAGGCATAGATTCCCTCATTTCGATATTTATAAAGACACACTGTACATGGCTCCCAAGAGTGACACGGCGGTGTTTGGGTCACAGAAATTCATATGTGTACCAAATTTAATCTTAATTGGTCCATTAGATTCGGAGCAAATTCGCTGTAACAGACGATCAGACAGACACGAGTAATCCTATAAGAGATCCGTTCTTTCCCTTTGAGGTACTGAACCATAATACATAATTGCATAGCACAGGTGTGAGTACTATGTACTATAGAACTACCATTGACCGGGGCCTCAAGTCTGCTATTACAATAGTGTCAGAATGGTCTCCCCATTGTGAGTATTTGACAGTGTTTGTATGGCAAATCTGTCAAAAACTCACAATGAACAGACCATTCTGACACTATTGTAATAGCAGACTTGAGGCCCGGGTAATATGTCTTTCATTGACTTGAATGTGCCCTGGCAGCCGAGAGTATGTCATGCTCACTTAGATGTCTCGCTGATGGTGGCGTGTGTGTTGGATCATTAAGCTCCATTCAAAGTGGTTGAGCTGAATGGTGCTAATCCATGCGTCATGTTCGTGAACGGGCGCCGTCAGTTGGGACTGGTCATCTCTTAGCTGCCACGGGTTATTTTAATTATTTTATTTTGTTTCTATTTGTTGTACCTACTCTGGACCCTTTTAACGTGTACGTTTTTATTTTTACATCGTTCTCACATTTAGTTATATTCAACATTATAGATGTAACTAATATTTTTGTAGATAACAATTTAATTTAAAAGTGTCCATGTAATAAGTTTGAGAAAAACTAACTCACCTAATTGTGTGGAGTGTGGAGTTGTGGAAGACCTACATCATTTATTGATGGACTGTGTTCGATATGAGTCTGATAGAAATTATGTGTTTGAGCCTTGAAGTTGAGCCGACTTGACTTAGGTATGTACATTTCATAGCCGTCCTTGCCAAGGGACGGCTTGCCGTAGGATTCAGCTCGGGTGTGGTCCGGGCGCTTGCAGCCAAGCCTCTGCGCTGCTACAAGTGCCTTGGCATTGGACACACTCGGGCCCTTTGTCCGTCTGAGGTCGACAGGGCGGACTTGTGCTTCCGTTGTGGCAAGGACGGGCACAAGTCCGCCTCCTGCGAGGTTGCCACGCCGCACTGCGCGGTTTGTGCCGCCAGTGGCTGCCCGGCGGGCCACGTAATGATGGGGAGGAAATGCAATCCTCCCCCTAAGAGGGGCAAGGAGCAGGCGCGGATCCGGCCTGTCGCTGCCACCGCCGTCCCTGAGGCTGGGACTTTGGCGGCTGAGGAGGGGGGTGCGATGTCTGATTGATGGGTAGGGTCAGACATCGCATCCTTGTGTCGCGGTCTTCCACGGACTCCCCTCCCCTCTCGCTCTTAGAGAGGGGACCGGGATACGTGGCCGCCGCGTGGGGGAGAAGGCGATCTCGCCTTCTGCCTCCTGATGGTGAACAGCGGGAGATAGGCGCGGGGGCGCCTTCTCCTGCATTGCACTGTTCACCAGCCGCACTACCCCTCCCCGACAGGAGGGGTGCGCCGGGCCCGCTGAAAAGGCGGGCGAGCGTCGGCGGGGGACTGGATGGAAAGGCTCTGCCAGATTCCCAGTCTCCCTCCATACAGACGATGCGGGAGCGCCGCTGGGTTTTTTAGTGGGTATACCGGTACTCTACCGGGGAGTCCCACATACCCCTCTCGTCCCCCGACGGGAGGGTATGCGTAATGCATTTTTCCCAGCGGGAAAAAAAAAAAAAAAAAAGGTATGTACATTTCATGGAATTCTTTCTCAACCAAATTGTGATGATGCGAAGAGTTTGTTCGGGTTCATAGCCCAGATGTAATGCAATAGCAACTTATATATATGTTAGTATTATATGTTTAGGGTATGATGGGACTGTCATACGCATTGCGGTTATAAAAGTCCCTAATTAAAACAGAATAAAAATAAAATAAAAGAGTGTCCACGGAGTTTCTTGCCCGTTCTTCTCTTAAGGTACCTACTACGCTTTGGAATGGGCATGTAGCTTCATTTTTCTTACTGACCGACTCCTTGACAATTCAAAAGTGCCTGTAAATTGTTTAATTGAAATAAATGATTTGAGTTAGAGTTTGAACTCTAAAAATGAGGCATTTAACAGGTATTCGATAAAATTCAAGGCAAATGCCAGTCAGTAACAAAATCAACCAACTTTTCCTATCAACCTACAACATGAACACTTTTCGCCTAACTCCTGCTTATCTGTTCACGCCTTAAGGTGTCCGCTTTGAAGTTATATACAATGTTCTAATTACACAATACCATATAGTGACTTAGTCCACATAACTATATTTTGTAACTTTTTATCGTATTTAGGAGTAAATACTTGAGTTTTGTTTAAAAGGGCGAGCCCTATGGGGAAATTCCGAATCATTGATGATGTAATAAGCTGACAGCGGCAGCTTGTGGCTAAATAATAACACCCGCATGGAAAGAAAGAAAGAAATAATAGTAGATTATTATACAAGGGGCTAAAATGACCCATTTATACGAGGTAGTTTTACTCCCGAGCTTTAGCGAGGGAGTAAATAGAAACCGAGTTAGATATAATGGGTTTTTAGCGCCGTGTGTTACAAGAGTGTAACACACGGCGCTAAAAACCCATTATACCAATTAATCAGAAGAAATATAAAAAAAAGATGTTGGAGCGAATTCTTTAGAATTTTTCTCTAATTTTCTCGCAATCGTAGTGAAAAGTCTGTACTTTTCACTACGATTGCGAGAAAATAAAATAATCCAATACAATATTAAAAATAAATTACAGCCACTAATTCAATTTGCAAATTAGAGAAAAATTCTAAAGAATTCGCGCCAACGTCTTTTTTTTTTATTTCTTCTGTAGCCGCAACAACGGAATGCACGCTTTCAGCCGAAGAGATTCGCCGCTTCTAAATCCATTTTCAAAAAACAGAAAAAAAAAGAAACATTTTTCCCCTAGAGGTAAATATGGCATTTTTTCCTTAGTCTGTTAAGATACAATGGTGCCGATTCCCTTGTTCACAAACTAAACTAAATTTAAATTCAATGCTTCTTTTTCTTTCTATTTCATTAAGAAAAGGACAGAAGATAAATTTTAGTTTAGTCCTGTCAAATTTATCAGCGCCTGTCACTACTATACAAGTTTAGACGCGATTAAAAACTTGCCGACTAAAATTACGTCAATTTACGTCAAGCGCTGATTAATTTGACAGGACTAAACTAAA
This sequence comes from Dryobota labecula, assembly GCA_947523025.1. NCBI lineage: Eukaryota > Metazoa > Arthropoda > Insecta > Lepidoptera > Noctuidae > Dryobota > Dryobota labecula. The sequence goes on from OX383314.1 coordinate 7,460,415, forward strand.
ATTTATCTTCTGTCCTTTTCATAATGAAATAGAAAGAAAAAGATGCACTGAACTTAAATTTAGTTTAGTTTGTGAATAAGGGAATCGGCACCATTGAGAGTATTGAGACACGAAGCAACAAAGTACGATCTAGAGGAATGTGGCCGTTTTTCTTTAGATCGAATTTTATTGCTTCGTGTCTCAATATGAAACTACCTATATAAAAGGTATTAGAAAATTCTAGACACACTTACCGAGGCAGCAGATAGAGCCGTTTTTCAAAATTCCTTCTCAGTCATGAGATAATCATTTTTTTAAGGTGACGATAACCGACATTTAATGATTTTATACAGAAGATCACGTCTAAACGAGTACTGTTAATGATTTGGAAAAAATATATGTTAAATTAGAGCATTTTTTTAATAACTTAACGTACGAATATTTTAGATTATGTCTATATTACATGGGGAAATTAATTAAAAATGTATCTTCTGTCCTTTTCCTAATGAAATAGAAAGAAAAAGATGCACTGAACTTAAATTTAGTTTATCTTGTAAACAAGGGAATCAGCACCAATGACGGCCTTTTTGAGCAAGAGGAGTGAAAAATACGTTTATTTCCAAACATGACGCAATAAAGAACATAAACACAAAAATAAGAAAACTATGGGGGAAAATGCGTCACATCCACGCAAAACGGCTATTGCTCAGCATTATGCTACGACCCTATGCAAGACAGAGCCCCAGCGATGGTTTCCAGCGACAGCCGGCGTTGACGTAATGACGTCGTCCAGTGCAGCAAAAGTAACATATTGATAACAATATATTAATTCCATTCTAAACTAAATTGTCATCTAAGTATATACAGTATGTACATACAAGTAATAATTTTGTTGTAAATACGTACCCAGAACACTCTTTTATGAACTTTTACATTTTCGATTACATGGATGTCTAAGCTAAGTACCAACTTGCTGCGCTTGAATCGGTGGAACGCAGAGCTAAAAGGCTCATTGGCGCCTTTTAGCTCTGCGTTCGTCCTAAAAGGCTCATTGGCGGATGTTATAAACAGACTAGGAGACGTGATTGGCTTCTGGAAGGAGGTGGGCTGGTTGGAATAACCACCGACGGCCGCTATGGCCCACGCACAATGGTCCATCTTAAGGACTAAGTGCGGAAACCAAACCCTCTAACATAGAACATAGGCTCATTGGCGACGTAAAACTGGTGGATGCCAAGCTTCACAAAAATGAAATGAAATCGTTTATTCTGTAAATAGGATATCGGAACCACTTTTACACGTCATATAAAAAATATAAAAACAAGCTTGAGGAAGTCGACATTTCCTATCTGACTATCCCTGAGAAGAAATGGCGAAATAAACTCAGGGGTCAAAGTCTCTTTTAAAGTCCAGACATAATCTTGGTCAGATCATGTGAGGACCATGTAGATCCGTGTCTGAAATGGTCTTTTGAGGAAAGAACCACACAATTTTGAGTGGACCTGTCCAGTCAGTGCAAGCATTTGTCAGTAAACGTGTAGCTCAACTCAGGATTTAAGGAGCTCAACGACTCGACGAACAATACCAAAGAAAGGACATTTGGGTAGGCCGCATAAAGTACTCAAAATACCAGACCATCATTAAAACTACTTGAGAAAGAGGAAAAAGAGATAATCTTAAAGAAAACAGCTTGGCTCATCGCCGCAAGGTTGCCTACTTGTCGATCTTCTACAGATTGTACTTCGGCGTGTGCCCATGAACTCCACGACCTCATTCCACCGGCCCCCTTCTACCATCGGACATCTAGACGCACTGCAAGTTACCACCCCTACCTAGTTGATATTCCACCAACTAGCACTAAGCGTTTTCAAACGTCTTTTATAATGCGCACAGCAAAGGAGTGGAACTCTCTGCGTGCGTCTGTGTTTCCGAACGCATACAACCCTAATCTATTCAAAGTAAGAGTGAACAGGCTTCTTCTGGGTAAGCTCACTCCATCGTCGACTTTGTCTCTGTCACCTCTGACCGAGACTAGAATCAAGAGCTAAGCCATCGTAAAAAAAAAAAAACTTAAAGAATTTTTGTATTGTCTACGAACAGAGGGGTCTTGGTATGTAAAGATGGTCACCCATCCACGGACCAACCGCGGCAAGCGTAGCTTAACCCGATCGATGGACACGTACGCCATTCACGATACAAAAAAAAAACAAAAATAAATAATGGTACTAATATTTCCTGTAAAGCCCCAAATGATTACAAGACGGTTTTACTGTTATTCCGAACGGACTTAAAAAAAATATATACGTGTGGACTTTCCTTGGTGCAGTAACGATTTTCCTTTTGATTGGGGCCTTGAAATTAGCGATGATTGAACAAAAACTTGTTTTGGTCATTCATCAACTGGACTGCCACAACAATGACACAGTACAGTACAGTTTATTTACTTGAATTATGGGTTGAGAAAATCTGTTTTTGAAGTGAAATAGTACATTACTTACCAAGGGCTGTAAAAGAAAGCCCGAAATCGCAGGTATTGTAAATATGCGATAGAGGGCTTTCTTTTTATTGCCCGTGGTGAGTACACAATTTTACGTCTTCACCTGGCCATAATGCGCCACATTATGGCCAGGTGTGACGTAAACTTCTTTATGCGCGTTGAGCATTTTTTGGGTGAAAAAAATCATGGAACTCGCACTTCACTTCTTTCGGCAGTCCATATGACTGTCAATATTTTTTTTTGTTTTGTCATTTTAAGGCCCCTAGTTGCTCATTTAATTGTATAATTTATAATTTTTATGGTATTAATTTTATTTTCTGTGATTAATATACTTTAACTCTCACACTGACTTATTATATGTTAATTTTTTTGGAAAATCATATACAATGTTTGTAAGTATGTGAGCACCATGTATCTATTGCATTTATTAATATGTCTGTCATTGTTTCACTTTTCATAATTTTTACCTATTGTGGTATAGTAATTTTTATTTTAGGTAGGTACATCATTTTCTAAATATATAAAAGAGGAAACTGACTGAGTGACTGAGTGACTGACTGACATATCAACGCACAGCCCAAACCGCTGGCTCTAGAGATTCCAAATTTGGCTAGTAGGATCCTTATGAGGTCTAGGGGTGCACTAAGAAAGGATTTTTGGAAACTCCATCCCTAAGGAGATAAAATAGGGGATGAAAGATTGTATGAAAAATCTTATTCATTTGGTTGATTAACATAAAACTTGGCACAAATACTTGCCTAAGAAGTAATCACATTTTTCATTATTAGTTTTTCAAAACTACCCCGCAAAGGGGGATTGTGGGGTGTCAAAGTTGGTATGTAGGAATTTTAACGCGCGGTTCGATTAACTTGAAACTCAGTAGAAATACTTGCGACCAAAAATAAAGAATAACATGTATAACCATTGGCTAGGGAAGTATAGACATCCATGCGGGTGAAGCCGCGGGCAACAGCTAGTCACCTATAAGTATTAATTAATGTATAAAAACTATTGTTAACATTTTAAAAGAGTAAGTATGAAGTCTCTTGCCCATTCTTCTCCATACATAACTATCTTTTGGAAGGGGCAACTAGAATCAATTAAATATTTTTGTAATTTTTGACGTTCAAAAATGCCTTTTACGTACCTATTTGAAATAAATGATTTGAGTTTGGCTTTGTAACATGAAATATTAGGAAAAAAAAAATCACTCTTTTTACAGCCCCGACTTAGGTTATTTTGTTTTTCCCCTCCCTAACTTAACCTCAACCTTTTTGTGTGCAAAAAGAGCAGATAATCAATAAAAAATATCGATTGATTTTTTCCTGCTACTCATTAATTTTATTCTATGTTTTTCCCGTACCAACAATTTTTTTGTTATTTATTTCACATAAACCTACATGGGCACTTATGAGACGTCAGAAGCTAGGTGCACGGTTCCAATTGGTCGTTTCTTATGGAGAAGAGCCTGACAACGAAGGTGCACTAAGGAAATTCGTCCGCTATGGGGGTTAAATAGGGAGTTTTATAGCAGCCTATAACGTTCCCATTGCTTGGACAAAATGAAAATATTTTATTTCACATAAACCTACATGGGCACTTATGAGACGTCAGAAGCTAGGTGCACAGTTCCAATTGGTCGTTTCTTATGGAGAAGAGCCTGACAACGAAGGTGCACTAAGGAAATTCGTCCGCTATGGGGGTTAAATAGGGAGTTTTATAGCAGCCTATAACGTTCCCATTGCTTGGACAAAATCAAAATATTTTATTTCACATAAACCTACATGGGCACTTATGAGACGTCAGAAGCTAGGTGCACGGTTCCAATTAGTCGTTTCTTATGGAGAAGAGCCTGACAACGAAGGTGCACTAGGGAAATTCGTCCGCTATGGGGGTTAAATAGGGAGTTTTATTTATTTAATTATTTATTTTAAATAGAACGGCTGAAGCCAATTACACTATTTAAACATATATTATTATAATTTATTTAACACAGTCATGCATTCTTCTCACAAAAATTCACACATTCCGACAGTATCATCTTCCATTCATTCACAAACATATCCAAATCTGTGTTTGAGTTCAGGAGGTTAATAGCGGCTAATGTCCGAGGAATAGGTGACTTAGAGTGTGCAACAGTACGGCAAGTTGGAACAGCCAGTAAGCGGTGCTTTCTGCCACGACAGTAATTGTCCGGGACAAATAGATTGCAGATTTCGTTATGCAGATCAGGAACATCTACAATACCTCTAAGAATTTTAAATATTACAGTCATCTGATCACGCGACCGTCTTGCTTCTAGGGAATTGAAACCCAAGCAACCCAACAGGAATTTAGTGGGATACAAGAGAGGATAAAACCCGTACAAGTGCTTGTAAAGGTATCTAAGGAATGCTTTTTGAACTTTTTCTAAAGCTAACGCATATTGCTTCTCAAAAGGATTCCATACACACGCACTAGACTCAAGCTTGCTACGGACCAATGCCCCAAAAACAAGCTTAATAACGTGGGACAGCTTATAACAGCCTATAACGTTCCCATTTCTTGGACAAAATCAAAATATTTTATTTCACATAAACCTACATGGGCACTTATGAGACGTCAGAAGCTAGGTGCACGGTTCCAATTGGTCGTTTCCTATGGAGAAGAGCCGGCAAGAAACTCCATGGTTACTCTTCTATACAAATAAATAAAATTTAATTGTCTTTTGTAATGTCAAAATAACAATTTTTTTACGAAATGAACCCATTGGCTGCCCAGTTCAAAAATACATTTTTACTTGTAAGTCTTAAATTGTTTGGCAAATTTACATAATTAGATTTGGCATCGTTAGTCGGGTCCTGGGCCTTAAGTCTGCTATTACAATAGTGTCAGAATGGTCTCGCCATTGTGAGTATTTGACAGTGTTTGTATGGCAAATCTGTCAAAAACTCACAATGAAGAGACCATTGCAACGTTTGTACATTAGTAGACTTGGCCCCCTGGGCATGAACAGAAGTCATCTATAGTATAGCGACGACTCGTTTGAGGGATGTCAGCACACGAACGATTTTTTTTTCGACTTATATGCTGGGTTCAGGGCAGCAAATGAGTTAAGAATGTATCATAATTAGCCCAACATTCTCGTCTTCAAAATGCGCTGAATAGTTTTTAGGGGGGTAATCCTATACAATGCGAGATAAGCTTATACTGGAAATGTATTGTACAGCTTCAAACCAAATCAGATCAAATTTATTCGTAAATGTAGGTTTCAATACAATAAGGTGGTAGCATAAAATGGTTAGTTCGCTACATTTTACTCGAGAGCAGGCATACAAATAATCACAAAGTTAGTTGTGTCGTAACAACAGACACACATTTTCATTTACTTACATATTAACACATAATTCCTTACGTACTAACATACAATTACCAATGTCAAAATAATAATAATCTAAATATAATATTGTATAAATAAAAAATCTAAATGTCAGTGGTGTCCTCCATAAACTCAGTAGTGGAGTCAAATCTGCCTAGCCTTTTCCCAACTATGTTGTGGTCGGCTTCCAGTCTAACCGGATGCAGCTGAATACCAGTATTTTACATGGAGCGACTGCCTATCTGACCTCCACAACCCAGTAACTGGGTAACACGATACCCCTTGGTAAGACTGGCTGTCAGACTTTTGGGCTTCTGACGACCCGTAACGACTGTCAAAGATCCACGAATGACAGCCGGGACCAACGGCTTAACGTGCTTTCCGAGGCACGGAGGAGTCTCGGTATGTAAAGATGGTCACCCATCCACGGACCAACCCCGGCAAGCGTAGCTTAACCTGACGGATCGACCCGTGCGGCTGTTATTACTTAGCCACGAGCTCCTCCTTATCTCCGAAACTACTGAGCCAAAAAATTTAATAATAGTTCTTTACTTATAGATTACAGGAAAACCAAATACGTCAAGCGCTAATTAATTTGACAGGACTAAACTAAAATTTATCTTCTGTCCTTTTATTAATGAAATAGAAAGAAAAAGATGCAAACTCAGTAGTGGAGTAGTAACATTTATTAATTATTACTTGATATGTTAGCCGTGTGTACCTCCCCTACAAGTAAAGTGGGAATGATATGGGTATATGTACATATTAATCACGACGACAAAGTGGAAAGTTTTTTTGGGGTAGCACGTAAAGTGGAGATGATTTTTTTTTTTCGTCTATCCCATGGTGTGGGGTATCATTGGATAGGCCGTTCAAAAATATTGCGGGTTTGTAAAAACAATTTTTCGATTCAGGGATCCGTTTGTGTAATATTAACATTTAAAGTGTCCACATTTAAAGTGTGTGTTTGTCCACTTTTAAAATTTTGGTTAAAAATCACTTCCTCTCTCCTTAAACATCATCATTACTTAAAGTTCCTTGCTCTTGTATCATGTTTATTATTGTGTGTATATATATATATATATTTATTTATATGGATAAGTATCTATGTGCTTTGTGTATATGTATTTATTGTATATATGTAAGTGGTACACCACTAAATACCTGCAGTATTGTCTCTCCTTCTACTTTTTGATCCATCCAAAGGTTGTCTGTAAAAGATCGCTTTTAGCGATAAGACCGCCCATTGTGACACCCTATGTAACAGTTCTACATTTATATCTGTAATTTTTATGGTGTACATAATAAAGAGTATTCTATTCTATTCTATTCTAATTTTTGTTAGAGTCAAGTGCCCCCTCCGGCCAGCTAAAAGATTGTGTTTGGAAATGTGGAAAATATTCACAGCAATAGTATATGTAACAAAGTTAAAAGGAAAATTATCACAGCTAAGTAGGATTTACAAGTTACCGAGTAATAGTCGACCAACTTATATTTACAGTTGAGAAACGTGGTCTCCCATACATTTCGTATGGAAGAACAGGTTTTTCATCTACAATGTTAAGTTTGTTCTTGGGAAAATCATCATTGTGCGTGGTCCAACACACACTAATTAAAATTCTCTGTTTTTATCTCTTAATAAACGGTTTATTCCATAACAACAATGCCTCATATGTATGTAATAATTAGTTATATCAATTAATATTGAGACACGAAGCAACACTATTCGATCTAAAGAAAAACTGCCACATTCCTCTAGATCGTATTTTGTTATAAATGATAAATGATTTTATTTCTGTAAGTAGGTTTTTACAAACACTTTTACACGTCAATCATATTTTAAAACTAGATGAGGTCGGCGTTTCGTATCTGACTACTCTGAGAAGAAAGGCCGAAACAAACTCAGAGGTCAGTCTCTTTTAAAGTCCAGACATAATCTTGGTCAAGTCATGTGAAGACCATGTAGATTGGTGTCTGAAATGGTCTTTTGAAGAAAGAACCACACAGATTGAGTGGACCTGTCCATTCAGTTTGTCAGTAATCGTGCAGCTCAACTCAGTTGCTGTGCTGCTGCTTCGTTTCTCAATATTAAACTTTATAAAAGGTATTAGAAAATTCTAGACACACTTACCGAGGTTGCTGATTGAGTCGTTTTTCATAATTCCTTCTCAGTCACGAGATAATAGACGGTGAGCGCCTTCTTAATGCTAACTTATAAAATATTGTATCGGGTTTTTCAATAAGAACTTTGTTTTTCAATTGGGACAACACCAACAACATGACAGTTTTGACATTTAGTTTTTTGACGTATTCGTAGTAGATGCTTTGGCAATTGTTACAATGAATTCAATTTTGCTCGAAAATTGAATTCAAATAATTAAAATCCACTATGAAAATGGTGGTTCTGTTAAAGTTACATTTCGTAAAATTCGTGATATTTTCTGACAACATAAGCTGTTAAGTGGCTAGCCAGATCGTGTGATTTAATACCACTGGATTATTTTTTGTGGGGTTATGTTAAGGACAGAGTCTATACGGAGCCAATCGAATCGATTGCAGCCTTAAAAAAAACAAGGTCCAGTTGAAAACCAGCGTCAGGCACTAGTTGGCTGGCATGTATGCTGAACTGGGCCTATTTGGCGTAGCCGCGAGGCACACATTGCTATTTTAAGTTTATTTTCTGTCTTTTTTGTTCTGTGTCTGTATTGTGTGCCTTAAACTGCGTCAAATAAATTTATTTTCTTTCTTTCTTTCTAAAACTCAAAATCCGTGATGTGATTAACGAAATTTTATGAAAGAATTGACATCTGTCAGCGAGGTCGTGGTGGACATTTGCCAAATAACATTTTTCATTCACAATTGCCAAACTTTTCTCATCGTATTACAATAAAATTTTGAATCTAGATGATTCAAAATTCTTTGTTTTATTTTGTTTTAGACTTTTAGAAAACAAAGTTCTTGTTGAAAAACCCTTTAAAAAAGTTATCCTAAATAATATACACCGTAAATATTTAACTAGCTTTGAAAGCACAACTTAATTCTTTTAACTTACTGACAACTTAACTGTCAATGACTAATGTTCAAACAATTTCAGCACTTGGTCAGCGGAAATTCTTATAAACTGTTAATTATTATTAGGTGGTATTTGTTAAAATATCTATTAGTTTATTTTATTTGTCTATGTGTATTAGTATCAATAAAACTATATAAATTCTCGTAATCAAGAAGTTAGTATTTTAGACATTATTTTTGTACCCTACCACTGTTTTTATATTTAACCCAAAGGTTGACTGGTAGAGAATGCCTTGTGGCATTAAGTCCGCCTATGTACCACTATTGTACATGAAGTTTAAATAAATAAATTATGTATAATGATTGTTTGCGGTACATAGTTACACCACAGTTTATCAATAATTCGCTGAGGACTTATTATTATCAAATTTAATTATTTTTTTGTTACTTATTAATATTATGTATAATCATGTTATTGCTAGGGATGCATCCGATACCGATACCGATGCCGATATATCGGCGATACTCGAAGTTTGCCGATATATCGGCATCGGCGATATTTTTATGGCCGATTCAACGATACTTTTCTCATCAATGTTAATTTTAATTACTAAAACTATTAACTAATCGTTTTAAACGGTTTTATTTAGTTTGTCATGTTATTTATTCTTTTTATATTAATTAAAAAAATAAATCAAATCAAATCATTTATTTGCTTGAATATGGGTACATGGGGTGATACAAGAAAAGTTCTTTAAACCATATCCTACCTAAACAGGTAAAACACTTATTACATTATTCATTAACTCATTAATTTAACTATTACAAATATAATTATTAGATTATTTATGAAATTGATTAATTATATAATTTTATTATCATGACTTAACCTCAAAATTTATCATCCAAATAATCATTAACCTTATAATAAGCTTTATTGATTAGAAAAGCCTTTAATTTATTTTTAAATGATATAAAATTCCTTGCTTCCTTTATATTATTAGGTAATTTATTATATATTCTGGGGCCCATACAAAATGCACTCTTGTCAAACATAGCTGTCAAATAAACTGACTTGTGTTTTATTTATTTTACCTTCATTTTTTAATTCAATAAGCGTATTGGTATCGGTATCGGTATTGCCGATATTTTTATAAGAGCATCGGTATCGGTAAAAAGGTGTATCAAGGCATCCCTAGTTATTACACTTGTTACACAAACGGATCACTGAATCGAAAAATTATTTTCGCAAGCCCGAAATATTTTTGAACGGTCTATGCAACGATACCTTAGGATAGACGTTAGTTCAGCCGAAAGACGTCCACTGCTGGACATAAGCCTCCCCTAAAAGGGGGGAATTTGCCATAATCGCCACACTTGGCAGGCGGGTTGGCGATCGCAGTATGGTGTTAAAAATGCATAGAGAAAGCTGCTGCCCATTCTCTAGTAAGTCCCTTAGTCGCCTTTTACGACACCCACGGGAGGAAATGGGGTGGTGCTATTCTTTACGTTTTAATATGTATATTGTATACCCATGCTAAATTACAGCTTTCTAGTACTATGTCTCTGAGCTAAGCCGCGGACAGACAGACAGACGGACATGGCGAAACTATAAGGTTTCCTTGTTGATTACGGAATCCTACAAAAATTATGAAATACAAAATACATACACGCAGAGCAGTTCTGCCAACTAGTCTAAACGAAAACGCGCTGTGATCGCTGTAAAGAAGCGCTAGAAAGCGCTAAAATGGCATTTTTTTTGAAAGCACTATATTTCGCGCCAAAAAGAAATGGTTTTACTATTTGCAAAACGCGAGTACTCGAACTGAATAAAGAAAAGTTAATTTATTGTTTCGATATAATTTATTAGTGTATCGAATCAAGAGAATATCTTTCCCTCATTCAGTTGGAGTAATCAAGTTTTCGATTTGCGTTGCCTATCATCGACAACTTAGTTAGTTTGACTTAGTAAATTGTGTAAGTTGAACTTACACAATTGCCCCACAGATAAAATAAATTTCATGATAGCAATTTTTCAATGTTGGTAGTAGGTAGAAATACATAATTTTATTTAGCACAAGTAATGTATTATGTTTAACGCTGCATTAAGTAATTTAGTTTCATAATTTAAAAAAGCGCTAAATTTAGCGCTAGGCGCTAAAACGCGCTTCGAGGCAAAAAAGCGCTAGATTTGGCGCGTAATAACTTAACAATTAAACTACCCAATACTTATTTCACAGATTACAACTTAGATATTTACAAACTTAAGGCTAACGTAACTGTAGTCAGGGCAAAATCCATACTAATATTATAAATGTGAAAGTAACTCTATCTGTCTGTCTGTATGTTACGTTTTCACGCCTAAGCCGCTGAACCGATCGTCATGAAATTTGGCAGAGATATAGCCTGGGATATGGAGAAGGACATAAGCTACTTTTTTACGCGATAACCGACATCCACGCGGGTGGAGCCGCGGGCAAAAGCTAGTTAAGTATATGACAAGAAACTAATCTAATCTCGTTCGAGATCACACGTAATCTTTACAACATAATCCTCTAACAAACAGTCCTTAAACACATAAATCCCAAAGTATACGCACAGCCTGCGCAAGCGCAGCACACATAATTACATGTCTATTACGCATGGGTCAGTGACCTCGCACTTTCTCAACTAATGATCTATACCTTTGACGGAAGTAACATAACATATAATCACGCTAGTGTTCGCCGAAAGTGCTGGCAGAAGTGTTTAGTACAGCAGTACAGCTACATTTCGGCGGTTTTGTTTCAAAATCAAAAACAGTCACTTATTCAATTTAGGCTGAGGATCAGAAAGAGGAAAGAAAGAAAAAGTATTTATTGGGACTCATACAGGAAGTTCACATTTTAAACTAAACACACTCATAGTAACACAAATAAAAACAAAAGTGAAATGAAAACCAAACCTGTATGGGGCCAAAAGGCTCCTATCTCAGCATGATGCTGCGACATTTAAAAATAAGTGTCGCAGCGCTGGTATTCTGATAGGGCCCGCTGTGATGTCACGGACAGATATGGGGTACTGTGTTAAATGTTACAATAAAATACCTTCTGATATATTACAATTAAATGAAAGAAAATTTAAAACTCATATAAAAAGCACACTTTGTAAACAAGCATATACAAATTAGAGGATTATATCCAAGATAAGAATGCTTGGAAACATGCTGGTCCTGCTCCATAGGACAATTTAGAGTCTAGACAAAATCAAACTGGTTGCTAATTTAACTGTATAATTTATAATTTTTATGATATTAATTTTTATTTTCTGTGATTAATATAAATTTAACTCACACACTTATTATATGTTTAATTTTTTTTGGAAAATCATATACAATGTTTGTAAATATGTGAGCACCATGGTACCTATCGCATTTATTATTTTTTCTGTCATTACTTCACTTTTCATTCTTTTTACCAATTGTGGTAAGTAATTTTGATGAATTTTATTATATTTTTTTATTCTAGGTACATAGTCTTCACCTATAATTATTAATTAATGTATAAAAACTATTGTTAACATTTTAAAAGAGTAAGTATGGACTTTCTTACCCATTCTTCTCCATACATAACTACCTTTTGGAAGGCGCAACTAGAATCAATTAAATATTCATGTAATTTTTTGACGTTCAAAAGTGCATCTTCGTGCCTATTTGAAATAAATGGTTTGACTTTGACTTTGATACAAAAATAAAAGTAAAATAAAAAATAGATGTGTAAAATAACATTTAAAAAAATATTTAAATATATATATATATATATATATTTAAAATAAAAATCATTGTAATCCGCGTCAGCACCCGACGTAACAACAGTTACTGATGTATGCTTTTAGTGTCTGTGGCATTGCTTTGACAAGTAAAGAGACGCAGGCGCTGGCATTGCGGGTCTCCGGCTAAAATATATAAAATAAAAAAACTTTACGGTTGTTTAATTCTACAGTTTATCAGTGAATAACGCAATAAAAGGTGCTCTGTGGTCTCTCTGAGTATACCGGATGACATTTTTTACCGTCTCGTAAAAATTTGGGTATACTTATAGGTGAACGGAGTAGAAGCCTATGGCATAGTTTTTATAATTTTTTCTTTAACCTAGAAAGAAATTGATCTATGGATAAATACCACACATTTGAAGTAAACTTATCATACTACAACAATAAACACAGAAATTTAACAAAAAACATAATTCAATAAATAAATACGATAAATAATATTTAAATTTAAATCATACGCACCCAAATTTCTATATTTTTATCTTTTATTTTAGTTTTATTTCTGAAAAAAAAAAAAAAAAATTGCTATGCCATAGACTTCTACTCCGTTTACCTAGTATACCCAATTTTTTTCGAGACGGTAAAAAAAGTCATCCGGTATTTATGTTCTGTGTCTGTGGTAGTCAGTTAACAGCAAAGATATGAGTGGTATGAAATATTCAAGTTTCACCAATGACACATATCGAAAAATACAAAACTGCTGTGCTTGTTCTGATGTTCAGTGTTAGTGATCAGTACTTTTCGAACATCAAAATTACATAAGGCAGTCCCCCAACACGCCCTAGCCTAATTCTCGAGGAACTACGACACTTAGGGAGCCGAGAAAAAAGAAAAATAATAAGCGCGGGCGGGCGATGCGATGCTATATTTCATGTTAAAGACACTCTATTTGGTCATTCTTCCATACAAACGCAGTATGGTGATTACTCGTCTGTTTGCATTCAAAACTAAAAATAATATCAATTTGTCTCGCCAGTATCTAGTCCAGGGCCTCAAGTCTGCTATTACAATAGTGTCAGAATGGTCTCTTCATTGTGAGTTTTTGACAGATTTGCCATACAAACACTGTCAAATACTCACAATGAAGAGACCATTCTGACACTATTGTAATAGCAGACTTGAGGCCCTGTATGGAAGCAGAATTGTAAATAAATATTGGTTAGGAAGTTATGAGCGTCAAAACTTCTATATTTCAACATTTATTTCAACTCATCTTTGGACGTAAATAAATAGATTATCTATATATATAAAAATGAATCCCTATTTCCCTTGGTCACGGCATCACGCGTGAACGGCTGGACCGATTTCGCTAATTATTTTTTTTGTTGTGTTTGTTATTGTCAGGAGAAGGTTCTTATGCAAGAAAAATTTAAGAAAGTTAAAAAAAAAAAATTGTAAGAAAACGACCATATTTACATTTTTATTGTAATAATAAGTAGGTAACTCTATCTTCTAATGTAACTTTATGGCGTTTGACATAACGTGTCAGTCATCATTTGGTAGGTCTGAGAATAGATTTTATAAAAAATAAAAAATAAAATTGAAGGTTTTAGTTAGGTAGGGTAGGGTAGGTAGGGTTGGTAGGGTAGGGTAGGGTAGGGTAGGTAGGTGGGTAGGGTAGGGTAGGGTAGGGTAGAATAGGGTAGGGTAGGTAGGTAGGGTAGGGTAGGGTAGATAGGTAGGTAGGGTAGGGTAGGATAGGGTAAGGTAGGGTAGGGTAGGTAGGTAGTTTCCTTTGCGCGTAGACAAACTGCCACAGTCAAATAGCTTTTGACAGAACGAAGTCTGTCGGGTCAGCTAGTGTAGTATGAAAATGGCAAAACAGAAAACGATTCGAATTAAATGCCGAAACATACTCTTGAATCCGACACTAGCACACGATCGTGCGGTGGTTCGAAGCGAAACTAACTTCGATCGAAAGATTCGTTAGGATTGAAGTTCGTACTCCGCACGCCATCTGACAGATAGATATCGAGTTGTTGGATCAAAACTAAACGTCAAATTACACGATATCATAAAAGCTACTTTATTCAGATCGAGTGAGATAACTACCTAAAAGACATAGAGCACTTGACGATGACGTAATCCCCCGGATACGCATAAAACGACGCTGATATTACTCGAACCTATGTCGATCTTGGTTTACGATTCGAATTGGTTCGGGAGTAAGGTTTTAAATCGAGTTCGGATCGAATCGGAAACAAAATCAAACTCGAATCGTTTTCGGGAGTAAGGCCCCTGGTTATGCTATACAGGGTGATTAGAAGATGGATGCAAAGCTTTAAGGCGGAGATATTACAGACAATTTAGAACCATTTAAGCCATGGTTGTCTTAGACGAAATCTTACCAATTTTTTTTTTTTAATAAGGTTATAAAACGTATTGAAAAAAAATTAATTTTTGTCTGTAAAAAAAATGTCTAATGACACAGAAGCCTAAAACATGTTTTGCTGGATTGCTTATACATTACTTTATTCAATTAAAAAAATCATTTATCATTTAATTTGGCTATAATTACGTAGTTTATATTAAATTTTGGGAATTTAAGAAAAAAACTTTAAAATTTGGATAAAAAAAATTGGTAAGACTTCGTCTAAGACAACCATGGCTTAAATGGTTCTAAATTGTCTGAACTATCTTCGCCTCAAAGCTTTGCACCCATCTTCCAATCAACCTGTATTTTGACTTATCGGCCGGGAAGCAGTCTCAATAATTTATATTATCAATTTGAAGATCGTGTACGCTTTACAATTAATCAAAGTGACCATCACCCGTCAATGAAGCTTTGTTGTACAGATGCGAGTCAAGTTGAGCGAGTTACTGGCGCTAGTGTACTTGACCGTGTGAGCGAACGAGGTCGAGTGGAATGTGGTTTAGAACATGTGTCACTTATAAAAGCTCTGTGTATGTTTTTTCCTGACAAAATTGCAATTCTTTGGTCCCGACTGTAAAGGCTCCGCTAAACAGGCGCGACATATAGGCATCGCGTGTCGCGCGACGATCGGTGGCATTGTATCGCGTCGCGTGTTGCGCCTATTTGAAGATCGTGTACGCTTTACAATTAATCACAATGGATGCAACTGATACCAGTATTTTACATGGAGCGATTGCATATCTAACCTAATGTTATAATAAATGGAGTATAGACGGATACTCCATTTATTATAACATTAGACAAATAACTGTTCTCACCCTTTCGTTATTTCGATGTAAACGTTTAATAAGTTCCGTTATTTCACGATATATACAAAGCACTGTAATCTATTTACAATTTACATTAAAAAAATAACTCTAAAGTGCAGTAATTTCAACAATATTACACAATAACTGTCGTTATTTTGCCGTTATTTGTCTAATGCTATAGAAAATGGAGTATAGTAAAAGTACTAAATAAAAAAACATAGAAATTTAACACTCTTAAAGATAAGCCTTACGTAAGTTTTATTTTAGTTATTTATGCAACTGTTGTATAATAAGGGGTATTAAAACACGAATGTGGGTTTAATAGTAGATAATAGTATCACATGAGTGTTTTAATACCTAATTATGTACAGTTGCATACAAGACTTTATCTACACCCATGTTATCTACTCTTTGATATTTTCCAATTCATGAAATCTTTGTACGCCTTTTCATATTGTTTTCTCGACTTTTCTGGTAATAATTGGTTAGAAATGTCCTTTGCTGCGTTAGAAATATCTGGTCGTGTGTTATCAAAGCTTGTATCACTCATTTTTGTAAACAACAAACTTATAAATTTTTGCAATACTAATATCGAACAAAAATAGCGGGATACGACGTGATCTCGAATAACCTATAAGTTTTTTTATTTTAATTTCGGCGCTGTGGTAGTAAAACGCGCGTGCATGACAATATGCTTTTTTCGAAATTCATAAATGTGGCAGTTTGATGAGTAAGGAAGGGATCGAAAACGCAAAGGAGTTGCATAATAAAGTTTAGTACAACATTATAACACTCGTTTGGATGATATTATTGGTTACTATGACACCGGTTGTTTTAATGTTGGCAATAAGCTAACTGTTTCAGAAACTTTTATAGAGGATTTATAGCATGGGTGTAGATAAAGCACTTCTTAGTTAATAAAAGGCATGTTTAAAAAAAGTTTAGTTATTTTATTTTGTACGAAGTGTCTGTGGCCACCTTCCGCCTCTATAACTAGGCCCTGGACTACACCTGAGGCAATAGTTTTTGTCACGACAAAAATGAACGAGGCCAAGCACATCAGGGCTATTTTATTTAGTTGAGGAGTTCCTGTGGCCACTTTCCGGCTCCATCATCAGACCTTGGGCTGCACTTTTGGCTATAGTTAAGATAAAAGAAACGAAGACATACTAAATAAAACTGTAAACATAGAACTTTAACACTCTTAAAGATAATCCTCAAGAAAATATTAAAGTTCTATGTTTCCGTGTGGTGCCGGACGTAAAGAATAGCACCACCCCATTTCCTCCCGTGGGTGTCGTAAAAGGCGACTAAGGGACTTACAAGAGAATGGGCAGCAGCGTTCTCTATGCATTTTAACACCATACTGCGATCGCCAACCCGCCTGCCAAGCGTGGCGATTATGGCAAACCCCCCCAATTGGGGGAAGCCTATGTCCAGCAGTGGACGTCTTTCGGCTGAAATGATGATGATGATGTTGATGTTAATGTAAGTTTTATTTAGTACTTTTTAGTTAATAAAATTGATCACGCCGACAAATATTTTTTAGGGTACCTCCCCTACACGTAAAGAGGGAATAATATATTTTTTCTCGTCTATCCCATGATGTGGGGTATCCTTGGATACGCCGTTCAAAAATATTACGGGTTTGTGAAAACGATTTTTTGATTCAGGGATCCGTTTGCGTAATATTAAGCTTGAAAATGCTAATTTTTGTTAGAATCAAGTGTCTCCTGCAGTATTGTCTCTCCTTCTACTTTTTGATCCATCCAAAGGTTGTCTGTAAAAGATCGCTTTTAGCGATAAGACCGCCCATTGTGACACCCTATGTAACAGTTCTACATTTATATCTGTAATTTTTATGGTGTACATAATAAAGAGTATTCTATCTATCTCCTGCCAGCTAAAATGTTGTAAGTATTTAGAAATGTGAAAAAAATCACATCAGTAGTATATTGTATAACAAAGTTAAAAGGAAAACTATCACAGCTAAGTAAGCTTTACAAGTTACCCAATAATAGTCGACAAACTTATATTTACAGTTGAAAAACATGTTCTCCCATACATTTCTTATGGAAGAACAGGTTTTTCAACTACAATGTTAAGTTTCAATCAATCTGCCTAGCCTTTTCCCAACTATGTTGGGGTCGGCTTCCAGTCTTAACCGGATGCAGCTGAATACCAGTATTTTACATGGAGCGACTGCCTATCTGACCTCCACAACCCAGTAACTGGGTAACACGATACCCCTTGGTAAGACTGGCTGTCAGACTTTTGGGCTTCTGACGACAAGTAACGACTGTCAAAGATCCACGAATGACAGCCGGGACCAACGGCTTGACGTGCTTTCCGAGGCACGGAGGAGTCTCGGTATGTAAAGATGGTCACTCATCCACGGACCAACCCCGGCAAGCGTAGCTTAACCTGACGGATCGACCCATGCGGCTGTTATTACTTAGCCACGAGCTCCTCCAATGTTAACACGTTCAACGCCACGGAATAAAATGATAAATTTCCATTCAGGCCATGTCGGACAATGTTGGGCGACACTAGCATGTTTCGTTCGGGCCATGGGGAACAATGGTGTCCGACAGTCAGAGCTATGTTTAAACGTCTTTTGAGAGCTGTCGGTCGACAATTAAAAAAATAAAAAATACAAGGTAATATTTTACGCAGAACGACCCGCGCGGCTTCAACGGAAGAAAGTTAAATGTCACCCAGTATTGTCCGACATGGCGCTGAACGTGTTAAGTTTATTCTGGATAAATTCGCTCCAATTACGCAACCACTGATTGTTCGTGGTCCCGGCACACATGGCCGGTTTTTTATTAGACGGCGGTAGTATACCAAAATTTCGCCATTTAAGTTACAACTTTAAAACAACAAAGTAATAAACTTAAACCCTACATAAGTTGACAATGAATTGCTTAAGGTTCCGCTAAGACAAGGTGTGTTAACTCAAGGTACATTTTAACTACTTGTTGTAATAAGGGCGTGTCACACTTAGCCGCAATCTTATACAAATAAATAAAAAATAAATTTCTGTTTCTAATGTCACAATAACAGGGCCTCAAGTCGCTATTACAATAGTGTCAGAATGGTCTATCATTGATTTCATAATTGTTGATTTTGACAAGTTTGGTAATCTACTAACATAATGGCGTCATTATGACTTTCCAATGGTCAGCCACTGACACTCCATTGAAAGAATTGGTAATCTCGTACATAATGACAAATGAAACTTCCTACTAAACTTCCAACTTCCTACTACTCCAGATTGCTTATAACACTAATAAATAATATGTAAAAATATATATAAATGAAATCTGGCATGAATAAATGTTCAAAATTCCATTGTAATACAATTCTATTACGAGATAATTGACCGACCAATGATCGACCATTATGAATTTAGCAGATTACGAACTTTTAGCAAAATGACAATGCTAGCTTAACCTTCGGTCGTCCCGTGAATCCGTTATTATTTAGCCACGAGCCCCTGTGTAAATGTAAAATTTTCTTGCGGACACTGCCATATTTTGCTGATAAGTGTGCTCGGCCCTAAAGCTCAAGAATGACGAATATTTCTGCGTGCTTGTGTTTCATAGTATATACATGAGATTATTATTGTTACTTAAATCCTGAGTTTAACAACACGATTACTGACAAATGCTTGCACTGACTGGACAGGTCCACTCAAAATTGTGTGGTTCTTTCCTCAAAAGACCATTTCAGACACGGATCTACATGGTACTCACATGATCTGACCAAGATTATATCTGGACTTTAAAAGAGACTTTGACCCCTGAGTTTGTTTCGCCATTTCTTCTCAGGGGTAGTCAGCTATGAAATGTCCACCCCATTTAGATTGTTTAAAAAAAAATCAGGGTTCGTAAAAATCCGAATTTTATAATAAATATGAAAAATCCGATTTTTTTATATATATCCATACTAATATTATAAATGTGAAAGTAACTCTATCTGTCTGTCTGTCTGTATGTTACGTTTTCACACCTAAACCGCTGAACCGATCGTCATGAAATTTGGCAGAGATATAGCCTGGTATATGGAGAAGGACATAGGCTACTTTTTTACGCGATGATCGACATCCACGCGGGCGGAGCCGCGGGCAAAAGCTAGTCGGATATATATCCAGGCCAAGAAAAAGAAGCGAATTTCCAAAGACTATAACCACCGAATTTCATTCTGTAAGGGGATTAAACACTTAAAAATGTGAAAGAAATTTGTACAATAATATAAGTGTAAAATTACCACATTTTTTATTTAAAAAGTCTTCAAATAGCCTTTCTAAAACAATAAAGACCTACTTGGAACACAATTTTAAATTTTTGAGCTTAAAAATGTGGTGGTAAGAATATTCCCTTTGCCGTATAAAGGCCTTCGCCTTTGCCTTATGGGTTCTCCAGGATCCCTATATATTGTTATCATGATATAATCGTATAATAAAATGATCATTTAACGTGTAAAGGTTAATTGTTTACTATGAGTGCAGCGATTAAGTTCAGACATAATTTAAAGCGAGTGTGAGAGTGGTTATAGTACGCGAGGTTGCGTTTATGATAGAGGGAAGCAAGAATAAAAATAACGATTTAATAAAAAGTTCGTTATTATGTTTATCTACGCCCATGCTATAAATCCTCTATAAAAAATTCTGAAACAGTTAGCTTATTGCCAACATTAAAACACCCAGTGTCATAGTAACCATAATAGCATCCAAACGGGAGTTATAATGTTGTACTGAATTTCATTATGCATCTCCTTTTCAAAAAAAAAAGAAGATTGTCATGCCCGCCTAGTACGAGGATGATGATCCCTTCCTTACTCATCTGTTTGATGAGTAAGGAAGGGACCATCATCCTCCCTTCCATTCTCACTACTCAATTCGTAGTATCTTTATGGATTTCAAAAAAAGAACATTGTCACGCACGCGCGTTTCACTATACTATACCATAGCGTCGTATCCCGCCATTTTTGTTCGATATTAGTATTGCACAAACTGTTTCAGAACCTTTTATAGAGGATTCATGTCATGGGTGTAGATAAAGTCTTGTATGCAACTGTAATATTTAGGTAGTAAAAAACTCATGTGATACTATTATCTCACTCGGCTTCGCCTCGTGTGATAAACCCACATTCGTGTTTTAATACCCCTTATAATACAACAGTTGCATAAATAACTATAAGAGGGTTGTCACCGGTCCACTAGCGCCACTCCTTTAAAAACATATTATCTCGTGACTGAGAAGGAATTATGAAAAACGGCTCAATTAACTATATCGGTAAGTGTGTCTAGAATTTTCTAATACCTTTTTTAAAGTTTAATATCGAGATACGAAGCAACAAAATTCATTCTAAAGTAAAACGACCACATTCCTCTATACTCCATTTACTATAATAGCATTAGACAAATAACGACAGTTATTGTGTAATATTGTTGAAATTACTGCAATTTAGAGTTATTTTTTTAATGTAAATGGTAAATAGATTACAGTGCTTTTTATTTATCGTGAAATAACGGAGTTTATTAAACGTTTACATCGAAATAACGAAAGGGTGAGAACAGTTATTTGTCTAATGTTATAATAGATGGAGTATAGTCTAGATCGTATTTTGTTGCTTCGTGTCTCAATATGAAACTTTATAAAAGGTTTAGAACATTCTAGACACACTTACCGAGGTCGCTATTGAGCCGTTTTTCATAATTCCTTCTCAGTCACGAGATAATATTTTTTTAAAGTATTGGTGCTAGTGGACCGATGTATGCGCTCTTGATATCATGGCCAGGGACCAAAGATAATTTATGTATATTGCGTAGTGTTGTCTAATCTTGATGCAATGCTCTTCTACAGGTTGTTACAAAGAAATTAAGGGCCTATACTACCTCAAATGGCTTAGCATGATCCTCCGTTATGTCGAAAATACTGCAACATTAATTTTGAAATAAATATATGGTAAAGTTGAGGATTAATGTTAAGTACTATGTTAGCCGAAAACACGATTCCATAAAACTTTCTCGATAGAAAAAAAAACCAAAATTACCTCCAAACCGAACAATAAACCGCTGGTATTCAAAAAATACTTCAAATTAGATAATGAAACTTTGCATATTAACTGAACTAACTATAAAGCAGGTCTTATGTTATTTGCTTTTTTTAAATGACCATTGTTTTCACCGTAAAAAGAAATTACCTAAACTATCGGCGCCGTGGAGCCTTTTCCCTGCCGCCCTGTCTCTCTTGCTCGCGTGACCGGTAGCAATAGTGTGCGAGCGAGATACAGAGTGAGGTGGCGTTGAGGTACCTAGTATAGACTCTTAAGAAACAATTCTTTTGTTACTTAAGAAAGCGTAATTTATTAGTAAATACGAATCGTGTCTGATAAAAGGTCGGATATTGATAAGGAGTTTACAAAGAAACACGTTCAAGATGAATCATTTTGTAATTAATTAATTAGGTAATTAAAATACAAAGAATTCTTAATCTATCAAACGCCATAGGAATAACTTGTGTTTTAATAAAATTTATTTATAATAATAAGAGGGGCTCGTGGCTAAGTAATAACGGTCAAACGGGTCGATTGATCAGGTTAAGCTACGCTTGCCAAGGTTGGTCCGTCGATGGGTGACCATCTTTACATACCAAGACCCCCGTGCCTCGGAAAGCACGTTAAGCCGTTGGTCCCGGCTGTCATTCGTGGATCTTTGACAGTCGTTACGGGTCGTCAAAAGCCCGAAAGTCTGACAACCAGTATTACCAAGGGCTATCGTATTACCCAGTAACTGTTGTGGAGGTCAGATAGGCAGTCACTCCATGTAAAATACTGGTATTCGGTTGCATCTGGTTAAGACTGGAAGCTGACCGCAACATAGTTGGGAAAATGCTAGACAGATGAAGAGACTGTTATATCCACCCACAGACGCGTTTTTAATACAGAGCCATCTGGTATAAGTTTTTGGAAACTTTCATAAAGTTACCACACACTCGTGTGTGATACTAGATAGCTGTGTATTAAAAACGCGTATTAAACATAATAGAATGAGACTGAGAGGAGAAAGTATGAATTTAATACGCGTTTTTAATACAGAGCCATCTAGTATCACACACAAGTGTGTGGTAACTTTATGAAAGTTTCTAAAAACTTATAATAGATGGCTCTGTATTAAAAACGCGTATTAAACATAATAGAATGAGACAGAGAGATGAAGTATGAATTTAATACGCGTTTTTAATACAGAGCCATCTAGTATCACACACAAGTGTGTGGTAACTTTATGAAAGTTTCTAAAAACTTATAATAGATGGCTCTGTATTAAAAACGCGTATTAAACATAATAGAATGAGACAGAGAGAAAGTATGAATTTAATACGCGTTTTTAATACAGAGCCATCTAGTATCACACACAAGTGTGTGGTAACTTCAAGAGAGCTTAAAAAAAAGTAAAACATAAAATTTTAAGTAGTAGAAATAAACTTTAGTCCGAAGTAGGAACACGGCAATTAAACTGTGAACAAATCACTACCTTTCCGCTTCGTTATAGTTGCTTAATATTATGTATTTATTATTTTCCACTACATTGTAGTTCTAAGTATACCGGATGACTTTTTTTACCGTCTCAAAAAAATTGGGTATACTAGGTGAACGGAGTAGAAGCCTATGCCAAAGTATTTTTTTTTTTTTTTTTTCTGAAATATAACTAAGAAATAAGATAAAAATATTGAAATTGGGTACGTATGATTTAAATTTCAATATTATTTATCGTATTTATTTATTGAATTATGTTTTTTGTTAAATTTCTGTGTTTATTGTTATAGTATGATAAGTTTACTTCAAATGTGTGGTATTTATCCATATATCAATTTCTTTCTAGGTTAAAGAAAAAATAATAAAAACTATGCCATAGGCTTCTACTCCGTTCACCTAGTATGCCCAAATTTTTACGAGACGGTAAAAAATGTCATCCGGTATATTTGAGTGATATTTATTTTGGAAGTATGTATGTAAGTATATTCTCTTATTGTATGTTTATTAGTATTTATATTAGGGTATAGCTATTTTGATTTTATGTATATTTTTTTTTATTTAATTTTTTTCTCTTCTTCACTCACACACCTTGTCTACATCTCTATATCTACTTTCCTATCGCAGGTATGCTGGAAGAGATTTCATTAGAAATAAGCATCACCTTTGTACGTATTTTTCTGTTCCTTTCTTCTTGTCTGTTTATATGTGTGTACATAAATTGTTAAATAAATAAATAAATACATACCGTAAAAAAACCGCACCTTTTTTCGCACCCCCATGTCAACGGTCAAGTACTCATTTAAAAGATAAAAAATAAACAGTAACAATTTTGATCCAAAATACATTACAGTCAAAACCAACAACCTCCAATCCTTGGTATCCTTTGTTAGGTGTGTCACAGTGACTATGTCTAATGTCTATTGACGAACTAATGACTCCACAAAGATAAGCGTCACACCTATTAGGGCATCAGATAACCATATCCGGTGGGATTAACTGAAAATTGGTCACTTTCACTTCTTAGCCATATTTGGGTACTCGAAGCTCAGCCCTTTAGTGCAAGGTTTTTGGGTCATCAAAGCTAAAGGCGGTATGATCCGACAGAGACCGCGCTTACTAGTTTTTAGGGTTCCGTACCACAAATGAAAAACGGAACCCTTATAGGATCACTCGTGTGTCTGTGTGTCTGTCTGTCTTTCCCTCTATCACAGCCAATTTGCTCCGAATATAATGGACCGATTAAGTTGAAATTTTGTGTGCATATCAATTTGAGTGACCCAAACACGGATATGAACCGTAAATAAATGAATTTAGAATATTAGGGTCAGTTTTGAGGGCACAACAAGAAAATTTAAAAAAATAGTTTAGCAAACTGTACCATGTGTCATATCAAATAAAAGGGTTTACTGTGAGGGTCTCAAATATATTTTTTATATAATTTTAAAATATTTTTTTTTTAAGTTATAAGTGAAAATAGACGAAAATTTACCATTCCCTCCCCTTATCTATGTAATGGACCGAATAAGATGAAATTTGGTATACATATCAATTTGAGTGACCCAAATACGGACGTGAATCGTAAATAAATGAATTAAGAATATTAAGGTAAGTTTTAGGGGACAAACAAGAAAATAAAATAAAAAGTTTTACAAACTGTACCGTGTGACATATCAAATGAAAGGGCTTACTATGAGCTTACTATGAGGGTCTCAAATATATTTATATATATATTTTTTTTTTTTTTTTAAGTTATAAGTGAATATAGGCGAAAATTTACCATTCCCCCCCTTATCTGCGAAACTACTGAACCTAAAATTTTGAAAAAAAAAATACAGAAAATTGTTCTATACTTATAGATTACAGGAAAATCTACAAGAAGTCTATGGTCTTAAAATTACATGGTAAATCTCTCGATATTGTGTGTACAAACTTACATTTGCAGTTGGAATGTATGGGAGATTAGGTTTACCAACTACAATGTTAAGTTTTTCTTAGGATAAATTCTTTCCAAGTACGGAACCCTTCATTGTACGTAGTCCGACGCGCACCTGACCGGTTTTTTTTTTTAATCCATTGGAAACTTAAAAACAGTTTAATAAAATTCTGAAAAGGTATTAAAAAAAAAAAATACCTATTTAAATGGGCGTACAACGGTCCACTGGCACCACTCCTATAAAAAATTATTATCTCGTGATTGAGAAGGGATTGTGAAAAACGGTTCAATATGGAACCTCAGTAAGTGTGTCTAGAATTTTCTAATACCTTTTATAAAGTTTCATATTGAGACACGAAGCAACAAAATGATTGATCATCATTCATTTTTCATCATTTCAGCCGAAAGACGTCCACTGCTGAACATAGGCCTCCCCCAATTGGGGGGGTTGGCCATAATCGCCACGCTTGGCTGGCGGGTTGGCGATCGCAGTATGATGTTAAAAATGCATTGAGAACGCTGCCGCCCATTCTATAGTAAGTCCCTTAGTCGCCTTTTACGACACCCACGGGAGGAAATGGGGTGGTGATAGTCCTTACGTCCGGCATCACACGGTACATAAATGATTGATGATTTAACTCAATTATTTACAAATAGTTCACACCTATACTAATATTTTTTTTTTTTAAATAACATTACACGGCGACTATAACCGACTTTTAATGATTTTATCCTGAAGATCACGTCTAAACAAGTAGTGTTAATGATTTGGAAAAAATATATGTTAAATTAGAGCATTTTCTTAATAACTTAAATAGTGAATATTTTAGATTATGTTTATATTAGATAGTGAAATTAATTTGTAAAGTTATGTCTAACGCGGATAAAAAACTGAGAATCACGCAAAATCCATCAAGCGTACCTTTCTAAAACCTTCACCTTTTTAAAAGTAATTTAATTATTGATCATTTAGTATACGTGTATTATTGAAATACCTTTTGTTTTATGTATAATAAATTAATAATGCGTCTTATTTGGGACAGCGCTCCTGGATGGGCGAGCCTATTACTGGCTGGACGTACGACGCGTTGCGAGAGCTCAGTACAGAACACACAAGCTAACCACTCAAGGTCACTGACATATAACTGGGCCTTAAATAAACCTTTTTTACATCCGTTCAAGCGATTTTGACTTCTATTCCGTACACATAAGGATGGCATTAAAAGCAAAAAAGTGGTTACAATACCAACTGTTTATTGCAGCTGCCATTTGTCATGCCACCAACGCAATAGAAGTCAAAATCGGTTGAACGGACAACAAAAAACGTTTATTAAAATGTCTAATCTTATTACAAACGGAGTATAGCTTGTTATCTGTATCCGGTCGGTATCACTGAAAATGACTAACTTTCACTACTTCGATATATGTATTTGGGATTGGCCCTAAGCCCTTTTGAAGGTCTATAGGACGTCATCATGAAGTAAGAATATGTTCACAGGTATACACCTGGGACATGGGTTTTATTTTATTTTATTTTATTATTTATGTACACACAGTTAAATACACGACACAATACGACATAATTATAATTTCAGTACAAAGATATATGTAAAAAAAATAACTTTAATTTCGAGAGTCGGTGTCTTCGGAACTGTATTTTATTTTTTGCCACCGATATTCGACTGTGTAGTGTTTTTTTTTTTAAGTAGTTTGTTTTTTTTTGTAAAAAAACTTTTTTTTGTAAAAAAATTTTTTTTTTTGTAAAAAACTTTTTTTTGTAAAAAACTTTTTTTGTAAAAAAAACTTTTTTTTCCTTTTTAATTTTACCTACACCACACAATTCGTATAAGTACCACTACTTGCTATATAAACAACTGTGACGGGAAGACAACATCAAGATCCACAAAGTGGAATAAATACGTATTGTCGTAGATTACTCAAAAACTACCCGAGAAAGGTACGGTAATAAAAATTATATGGGACCACAGTACAAGTTTCCGAACATAATATAACCTCCTCCTTTTTTGAAGTCGATTAAAAAGAGTAGGAACATTCCCAAAATAGAGAAATTCCGGAATATTGAGAGCTATTAAGAACGACCTTTAATGAAGAAGAAATAAATACATTTATTCACCAAGGTTAATGGTGATTCCGTTGAAGCTCAGACTGTAATATAACACCATATACCTAAAGATATTTGATTTGCATAATGAAATATATTTATCCCAATACTAGCTCCGCCCCGCGGTTTTACCCGCATAAGTCTCGATCCCGTAGGAATATTGGGATAAAAAGTATCCTATATCCTAACCCTGGTTATGGTCTACCCATGTGCTAAATTTCATTTTTTTTGCGCAAAAAAAACACAAAAAGAATATTTTAATATTTAATAATATTTGTTTAGATACAAATTGAATTGAATTTTATATATAATCAATATAAAAAAATCAAATAGTTTTGTTTTTTATTATTTGTTCAGGCGAGATCGATGTCAAGAGCGAAGAGCAGGCCCAATTAGTAATTAAAAAAAAAAATAGAATACAAACGCTTATCCCAATAAGAGCCGGAATTAAAAAAACATTGTATGAGCCAATAGTTATTGCTATGTCCAGTCTGAGAAAAGGAAAAATGTACCCTTTTCTTTGACCAAACATATTAATAGCTATTACTTCAACGCATAACGACAAAACAGAAAAACCGACCGGAAAGTCTTCCAAAACTTAGTCTGATTATCGCAAAGAAGTTTAACACTGATACTAAAAATCAGACCGGAATACGGTCAAAAATGGCAATGGCAAATAATACAGCCTTACTGCATGACACCATCCCTCAATGATTTTATACCGGGCACCTGCGCAAGCGCAGCCAGTTTGTCTGCGGCGCTCGCATGAGACGGACGTCAACAAATATATTTTATTATTAAAAAAACATAATATCGTATTAAAACAGTGCAGTGTCAGTGATCGAAAGATTTTGTTCGTAAAGTGAGTTTCAGTGGTTAATAAGTTTTGTGTAGTGTATGAAAGTTGAATAAAAAAGCTTCTAAAGTTCTCGTAAGTTGGTAATTTTCCGTGTCACGAGTTTGTGCTTTTTTTAAAATTAGGTATCTACTTGTTGGTCAATGATATCAGTGTCAATATATTTATTTGTGGCGGTTTTTTTGTGTTGGTTCGTTGCTGACATAAGAATCTTGAGTTTAGATTTATATTTTTTGATTTTCTTAGGTAATAAACATGTAGGATTAAAAGACTACATATTATCTCAAGCTTTGAAGTTCAAATAAAGCTGTAACTCCTGAAAAACTTAGGTCCTTACTTCGATCGAAGTAATTTATTATACAAACAACTATATAAAAGCTTGTAAAAATTCTAAATCCTTTTGCTGACCTTTCTTGAATCCATTATACAGGTTTTAATTAAGTAAAAAGAATAATTTATAATATAAAAATATAAATAAAAGCTTGTAAAAATTCTAACTCTTTTTGCTGACCTTTCTTGAATCCATTATACAGGTTTTAATTAAGTAAAAAGAAGTATAATATAAAAAACGAAATAAAAGCCTTGTAAAAATTCAAACTCTTTTTGGTAACCTTTATTGAATCCAATATACAGGTTTTAATTAACAAAAAAGAATAATTTATAATACAAAAAACTAAATAAAAGCTCGTAAAAATTCAAACTCTTTTTGGTAACCTTTATTGAATCCAATATATAGGTTTAAGTTAAGACTGCGCAGAGTGCACAGTGGCGCCCTCATCATTATTTCGGTGATTTCTTTTATTTTAGAATGAAAATGCAGAAAATAAGCTCGTCAAGTTGTGCTTCACAAGACTATACGTTATTATTACTACAAACAGTAGTTTTAAATTGTTATGTCTTATTGTAATCATTAAAACGGAAAATAGTGGCCACTAAGCTCCGTTTTAATGATTACAATAAGACATAACAATTTAAAACTACTGTTTGTAGTAATAATAACGTATAGTCTTGTGAAGCACAACTTGACGAGCTTATTTTCTCCATTTTCATTCTAAAATAAAAGAAATCACCGAAATAACGAGGGCGCCATTGTGCGCTCGGTAGCCTCTTAAGCACAAACATTCCATGTGTTCCTGATTAATGATTTTAATATAACTTTATCGTAAAAGAATGTCGCTCTTATCCACTTTTATTTACGGTCCTACATATCCTTTTCTTCAATGTAAATCTTCAAGCCGTGTTATCATAATACCATAAGAAATAAAACATGGCATAGCATTAAAAAAACACTTGAAACCACAATGAAACCAGATTCGACTTGTCAATCTTGACAATATAAATAATAAAAGGCTTCGAACCGATAATGAACAAACAAAAAAACTTGAAATACAGACGACAGGAGGTCAGGGCGATAATATAAAAACTACATATAATACCTATACTTCATAATGTACACGATTAAATAAACTATTGGACGAAAACATACGCTTTGCGAAAATAGACAATACAGACGACAATAGACGCTTTTATCATTAGAATCTGCGTAAAAAAAGCCGTGTGATCGATAGAATTTCTTATCGGGAAATGGACGAACTTCAATTCAAACTTCATACCGTATTTAAGTCCTTTAGGGGATTTCTTTTTTTTAATCCTTCTTTAGTCAAACTATACCGGATGACATTTTTTACCGTCTCGTAAAAATTTGGGTATACTAGGTGAACGGAGTAGAAGCCTATGGCATAGTTTTTATTATTTTTTCTTTAACCTAGAAAGAAATTGATCTATGGATAAATACCACACATTTGAAGTAAACTTATCATACTATAACAATAAACACAGAAATTTAACAAAAAACATAATTCAATAAATAAATACGATAAATAATATTTAAATTTAAATCATACGCATACAAATTTCAATATTTTTATCTTTTATTTTAGTTTTATTTCTGGAAAAAAAAAAAAAAAAATTGCTATGCCATAGGCTTCTACTCCGTTCACCTAGTATACCCAATTTTTTTCGAGACGGTAAAAAAAGTCATCCGGTATATAATACCTATATTTCATAATATACACGAGTAAATAAACAATTGAACGAAAACATACGCTTTGCGAAGATATACAGTGTGAGTCTTTATAACGTGCACATATCGAAATGAGGGAATCTATGCTTAATTTTATCTACGGAATAAATACAAAAAAAAAATGTATGTTATTTTTTTATTTTGTATGGAATTTTTATTTTTTAATGTTCATTTCAAAATTTCTCAATAAGACGAGAAATTTTACAATTGTAAAAAATTATGAAAAAGAAAAACAGATTTTTGCAAAAAAAAACATGTTTCTTATCAATTGAGGGTAGTTTTTCCCCAATTTTTATTTTATGAGGACGCCTAATAATTCTAATCATTATGGAGTTTGTTTCATCGTGATAGATCATTTAGTTTAAAAGTTACACCGTTTTGTTTACACTGGGAACAATTCTTTTTTAAATTCCATAAAAAAAATTTTTTTTTTTTTTTTTGCCTTAGATAACATTAAACAGATTCGGGATCATTTCGATATGTGCACATTATAAAGACTCACACTGTATAATAAAATCGTAGCGAAGTCAAAACTGTACATTGAATATAAAAAAAAAAAAAAAGTAATTGCTACGAGGTCTGGGAACGATTCTGATGCCGAAAATATAGTTTTTAGATTTTTTTCTGTTTGTCTGAATGTATGTTCCAGCATCACGCAAAAACTACCAGACAGATGTTGTTCAAATTTTACATAGATATTCCTTTTCTTATCGGCAAAGGGACGAACTTCAATTCAAACTTTTCATACCGTATTTAACCCCTAGGGGAAGTTTTTTTTTTTTTTTAATCCATCCTCCTTAGTCCTCCCTTTCGATTCACAACGGGGATTCTCTTGAACTTCATCTCACCTGATGGTAAGTGTACGGTCTCATCGCCATACATTTTTTTGCTGACTCTGTAACCTACTTTAGGCCAAAGATGCGTGTCATATTTTAGTATAATAAAAAACATGACTAACGAATCAAAACATAGTACATGCGTGCTGTGTGGTGCCGAACGTAAAGAATAGCACCACCCCATTTCCTCCCGTGGGTGTCGTAAAAGGCGACTAAGGGAATTACTAGAGAATGGGCAGCAGCGTCCTCTATGCATTTTTAACACCATACTGCGATCGCCAACCCGCCTGCAAAGCGTGGCGATTATGGCAAACCCCCCCAATTGGGGGAGGCATATGTCCAGCAGTGGACGTCTTTCGGCTGAAACGATAATGATGATGATGCGTCACACCCACGCAAAACGGACATCGCTCAGCGTAATCTCATCGCTCAGCTCGCACCGCTTACTTGCCGTGCTTGTTGCACACTCCAAGTCTCCTATTCCTCGGACATTAGTCGCTTTTAACGCCCTCCGAGTTAATAGCGCTCTTCGAGTTTCCCTACGTGATCGAATCAGAAATGAAGAGATCCGCAGGAGAACCAAGGTAACTGACATAGCTCGAAGAATTGCCAAACTTAAGTGGCAATGGGCAGGGCACATTGCGCGCAGAACAGATGGCCGTTGGGGCCGAAAGTTTCTGGAGTGGCGACCGCGTACCGGAAGACGTAGCGTTGGAAGGCCTCCCACAAGATAGACCGATGACCTTATGAAAGCCGCAGGAATCCGCTGGATGCGGGAAGCACAGAACCGGTCGAGGTGGCGGTGCTTGGGGGAGGCCTTTGTCCAGCAGTGGACGTCTTTCGGCTGAAAATTAATGGATGAACGCTCTCCTGAACTCAAACACAGATCTTGATATGTTTGTGAATGAATAATAATAATAATCTTTATTATTAAGGGTCCGTGCACGAAAAAAACTCTCTTTTGGCAATTTCTTATCTAATTGTGAGAAAACTTGAAATAATCGAAACATTAAGTCTGTAAAGTACAGTTTTCATGGTGCTAAACCATTCGTGTCAGTCACAGCTGTTAATAATTTCATCATTTTTGTTCTCTCCAAAATATAGTTTATTTCGCCGTTGATTTACTAAATGAAGATATCGTATAATCAATAAATAAAATTTTGATTATATTTCAAGAATAGCTGAAGACTAATTTGTGATTTTTAAATTTCTTGATATAATGTGCTAAATAATAGGAAAAAATATATTACTGACGGGGTTTAAAACAAAAACAAAGGTTTTTTCAATATTATTTTTCTGCTATATTTTGTATTGAAGTAGAAAAAAGTGGTTCCGCCACATGCAACTAGACCATATAATGAAGTTGATGATATTTTTTAATGTTCAAAATCAACAGCAATTTCTTGTAGAATGATGATCAAATGTCAGTCTCGCGTCATTTTTCGGAAAACTTGTTGCAAATATTAGTGATTTACCGTGAATACTTAATTTATTTGAAAAATCCCTTTCAGCCACATGCAAAACAAAGAACACGACTGTTCAAATCACAAATAATTTTATGTAAATTATTTTTCCCTTTCTCACAAACAGTGAACAAAATTGATCAAAATCAGTAGATTTCGTGCACGGCCCCTTAAACACACAAGATTCAAGATACACAAGAGCAGATGTACAAAAAAAAAAAACATGATATATCTACAGGAATCTACACAGATTATGTAACCCTGTCTCCTAAACTAGGTAGTCCTGTATCTTAGGAGACAGTGTTAGGCCATACAGGGCAGTTAGTCATGTAGGTATAGCAGCAGCCAGGGTGTTAGTACGAGGGTGGTTAAGTAATACATTTATGTGCCGGTGTGTAAATATGAATGGAAGATGATACTGTCAGAATGTTTGAGTTTTTGTGAGAAGAATGCTTTACTGTGTTAAATAAATTATAATAATATGTTTAAATAGTGTCATTGGCTTCAGCCGTTCTATTTAAAATAACCTACATAATGCTGCGACCCTATGCGAGACAGAGCCTCAGCGCTGGTTTTCAGCGACAGCCGGCGTTGACAACATGACTTCGACCGGTGCAGCATACAATGAGATAAAAAATAAAATAAATTCACAATACTTGATGAGTAGAAGCCGACCCCAACACAGTTTATTTATTTATTTATTTGGTACATCAACAGCAGTACATATAAAAGATTAAAACAGAACAATAATAGTAGATTGTTGCATCGAGCGCAAAGTGAGTTATTAAGGTGGATGCTCTGTGGTAGCCCGCGAAATTCAATTTTCTTGCATTTCATGCAATTTGCAGGTCCGTTGTCAGGTTGTATCTTGATCAAAATATGATACGCAACAATAAAACATATGTATTTACATAATTTTAACCTTCTAAATTAGATTTCGTGCAGATTCTTTAGATTTCGTTCGTTCAACGATTCTGCACGAAATCTAACTTAGAGAGATGTATTGATGATTTATAAGGTTAAAATTATGTAAATACATATGTTTTATTGTCGCGTATCATATTTTGATCAAGATACAACCTGACAACGGACCTGCAAATTGCATGAAATGCAAGAAAATTGAATTTCGCGGGCTACCACAGAGCATCCACCTTAATAACTCACTTTGCGCTCGATGCAACAATCTACTATTATTGTTCTGTTTTAATCTTTTATATGTACTGCTGTTGATGTACCAAATAAATAAATAAATAAATAAACTGTGTTGGGGTCGGCTTCTACTCATCAAGTATTGTGAATTTATTTTATTTTTTATCTCATTGTATGCACGAGTGTTATGTTGGTGCCCGAGCCCATGCGAGGGCACTTAATTAACACGAGTGCATTAATTACTCTAGCAAGGTGCGTAATCTACTTTTCTTTCAACTACAAATCTACCTACCGTGATAAAATATACCAATTTAAATTAAAAACTCAAGTTGGTTAAAACAAAGTTTTTTCACCAAGTCGGTATTATTCAGCCGATTTTTATTTTCTGCCAGTATATTTTTGATCTAATGCATACCTTTTATATTTAAACTTAATAAGAGACATTAAACCTCTGTGGTAAATTTATATCTAAATAAAAAAAAGTGCATTAATGAAAAACTGTGCAACCATTACATTTCATATAACATTTCTGCACTGTTTTGGTTCTAAACAATAAATAGGTCCTTTGTGATCGGTTTTGTAGTGATTAATGATTACATTACTACGTAGTTGGAAGAAAAATAGTAAAAATACTAATATGAATGCCTATTATAGGTGTACACAGCAGCTTTTCACAGTTGTGAAAAGGCTAAGCAGATGATATTAAAACGCGGAGGATATTCTGATGCATAATGTAGGTTAGATAATTATGTACTTAGACAAAGTATCATAGTTTTGTTTATAAATAAATCGATTGTCCTAGTCATTTAATCCCTAATAACACGTTGAACTGTTGCTCCTAATATTCGACGAGATGTTTACAAACATGCTTGAAGTGATTGGTCACATACAACATGTCTCGGAATTAGCGCACACCACTAAACACACCAATTAAAATATTCTGTTATAATCATATTTATACAACGTGTTTTTATACACGGGCAATTTTTTGAGCAATTATTGCTCGGCAACACTAATGGATCAATCTGGATCAACTAAATGGAGCAATCTGGAGCAACAACAATAAAATGCGGCAATTGATTCGGGAATATTGCTTCTAATTGCTCCATATATTTCACATTTGTCAATGTCACCATGATATGAGTTGCCGAACATCCAACATCCAATCGGTTT
The DNA here is from genome assembly GCA_947523025.1 of Dryobota labecula. Lineage (NCBI taxonomy): Eukaryota > Metazoa > Arthropoda > Insecta > Lepidoptera > Noctuidae > Dryobota > Dryobota labecula. The sequence goes on from OX383314.1 coordinate 7,495,411, forward strand.
GGAAATTTTTAATCAATTTTCTTTCTATCACATTTGAACGTATGACCTGTGGTATAACTACGTCTCGTTTTTACAAGAGGAACCGGCCGGCGGTGAGGACAGCGGGGGAGTGCGCCGCCGCCGCCCCCGCCGCCATTTTCTTTCTTTCTACGTGCAGTGCAGTACAAGTGTGTCGTCGGTGTATAGACTTGTATTGCCTAGTTTTTTGTTGCTCCATATTGCCTGGTATTGTGTGGCCGTATCTCTGGCAACAGGTTACTACATGTTGCCATCGCCCTAAATAGCTGGATGTAGTCGTGACGTCATATTTGACAAGAATTGACCAGGATTGAGCAATTTTAGTTGTCCGTGTAAGCGCACCTTAATACTTGAACACTCCCTAATACAATTTTTTTCGCAAATAATTGCGTAAAAAAAACAACGCGAAAAACACGGCATTAGTAAAAATATGAATTTATTATTTATGATCGATCACAACCAAATGATTTCTTAACTCATTTAAAATTACTAAATTCATCAACGAATTTCGTTTGATTTTAATAAATTTTAATATTAAATAACATATTGATCTGTTCGACAGATTGACATTGAAATATTTCTGTTAATTATAATTAATCGTCGGTAACATAAATTATGTACTTATTACAGGAACCTTTACGAATGTCAATACCTTATAATATTATGCGAAACAGTTAATTAATATTCAGGTCTTAGTGTACCATATACTCATAAATAAATAAATGATTATTATTTTATTTTTATATGTTTACATATCTCGGGACCCTGGGGTCCCGGACCTTTGGAAGGCGTACGAGGGGCCGAAGCCAACTCGCAGAGGCCCGTTAGACGCTTTTTAATTAAATGAGGCACCAACCGACGATTATCCCTGTACGCAAGTGCACCCAAGGACAACCCCCGGTTGGTGTAGGACTATTGCAGGATATGGAAACAAAGATATTGGACTATGGGTTTTGGTGGTTAAAGTGGACTGGTTACCTAAAACTATGGAAGGACTAAGGCCCCTGCTTGATCAATTTTTTTATTGTACGCGGATAAAATGGCAGGGGGTGACTTACACACTCAATAATGGCCCCCCGGAAGGATCTTTTAGTACACGTGTTTTATAAAAATACCTTTTGTTTTATGTATAATAAATTAATAATGCGTCTTATTTGGGATAGCGCTCCTATTACTGGCTGGACATACGACGCATTGCGTGAACTCAGTACAAAACATGCCAGCTAACCGCTCAAGGTTAGTGGCATACATCTGCGTTTTAATATAATTTACTAATATAAATCCGACGACTGACAAAACACGAAGTTTGCTAAGGGACATTAAGAAATAGTTGTACTGTAAAGAAACAGGCTTTTGTATTAATATTTGCAAGGACAAATTCTTGCGAAGGACATTCGTATTAAATTGACATCCGTTAATACTCACAACAAATGGTCACGGGTAACAGACTGTAGACAGTCAAAATTGGCTTTACCAATGGTACGCCCGCGATTAACCAATAAACTCCTCAGCTTAAGGGCCTATACTACCTCAAATGGCTTAGCATGATCCTCCGTTATGTCGAAAAAACTGCAGCATTAATTTTGAAATAAATATATGGTAAAGTTGAGGATTAATGTTAAGTACTATGTTAGCCGAAAACACGATTCCATAAAATTTTCTCGATAGAAAAAAATCCAAAGTTACCTCCAAACCGAAAAATAAACCGCTGGTATTCAAAAAATACTTCAAATTAGATAATGAAACTTTGCGTATTAACTGAACTAACTATAAAGCAGGTCTTATGTTATTTACTTTTTTTAAATGACCATTATTTTCACCGTAAAACGAAATTACCTAAACTATCGGCGCCTTGGAGCCTTTTCCCTGCCGCCCCGTCTCGCTTGCTAGCGTGACCGGTAGCAATAGTGTGCGAGCGAGATACAGAGTGAGGTGGTGCTGAGGTTGTATAGACTCTTAAGAAAAAATAACCTTAGAATAATAATAGGTACAATTACGGGCCATAATCTCCTTAACAAACATCTTTTTAACATAGGCGCCACAGACAGCCCCCTTTGGGCTGCCTTGACGCCGAGGAATCAGCCGCCCATGTCATCCTGGAATGCGAGGCCGTGGCTCCACAACGTGAAGAAATCCTTGGAACAGTGAGGTCGCTCCGTGAAGTCTGCGAAGCTCCCAGGAAGCTTCTGTGCTTTTGGGCGGAGCTAGGCTGGCTCTGTTAGCCAGAATCCCCACGCAAAACGGACCAAATGAGAGTCTAAGTGCGGAAAAGGGAGCCCCATCATCATCATCATCATCATTGACATCCGTTCATTGATATGGAAATATGATACTCATTTACATTTTCTTTTTTAATTAAATATTCATATTATTTATAATGATGTTTGCCTCGCTGGTTTTATTTATACAACAAATACATATCTTAAAAATTGAAGTGTCTGTTTATAATGCCAAAATAACAGCTATGTACTAAATGCGCATGAAAATATATACCTACGGTACTTATAAAAAAAAACAATATTTTTTTTCTGTCTCTGTCCGTTTGTTCCGGCTAATCTCCGAAACGGCTGGACCTATTTTAACTGGACTTTTACTGGCAGATAGCTGATGTTTTAAGGAGTAAATTAGGCTTACAACTAGAAAAAGCAACGCGGGAAACAGCTAGTGGTACCTATAATAGCAAGCATGTCGTTTTGTTTTTGGGTGGGAAATTATCAAACATCTTCAATCGCTCTGGGCGGAGCGGGAGGGAGTGTCAGACTTTTACTGACTAAAACCCACCCGTGTTCCTTCAGTTGCCTGTGTGCCAGGGCCACGGTATCCCTTTCGGACAAACCCGCAACCCAGCAGGCATCGGTTCTGGTGGACCCCGTCAGTGCATGCAGACATCTCTTTGAGGCGCGCGTGGAACACAACGCGCCGTCGACCCGGGCCTGGGGGCCTATTACGAACTTTAAAAAAACCAGGCAAGTTCCAGGCAATTCATTTCACTGGCTGGTTAAATTTCGTATTACGACATTCCTAATTCTAACCGACTTCACGCTGGGTAGTTTGTCTATGGCTGGCTTGTAATTCTCTGCCGTAACGTTCAGAAACACAATTAAATATTTATCGGTAAGTTACGGTTTTATTTTATCACATATTTTGTGATAAAAATAAGCAATTTATATTGATCTAGTTACTTTAGTATAAAAATAGGTGAAAATACGAACGCACTGTATATTATGCTACCTATATAATTCATTCATATTATAATTTTCTGAGTTTGTAAATTATAACTCGAGATTAAGTTTCCGGACGAACTCCACTTGAAGGTCAGCGGGGAATTCGACCACATGGAAGAGTATTGTTTCATTGTTTCACAAACTACTATGAACATTATCTTATTGTTTGTTTAATACTTCCATTCGTAAGAATTTTCAGGGTATAAACAGAAATATGGCGTAAGCTCGTTATTGAGTATTTTCCTATTCAGTTTTTGAGTATTTTCTTATTCAGTGTAAGAAAGTTCTTAAATATGATATTTTAAAGTTGTATCCGAATAAATCCGTGAATTTTGTATGACAGTCCCTGACATGTCTCAACTCCTCACTTGATTAAGTTGATATCGTTCAATGAATTGCACATCATCCACGTCGAACGCATTAAGGCTCTTACATACAGGCGCGACACAAAAAAACCGCGTGTCGCGCGACGAGCGGTGCCTTTGTGTCGCGTCGCGTGTCGCGCCTGAATGTAGGAGCCTTTAATTTGATCACGAAGCCGTCTCCAACTCCTCACTTGATTAAGCTGATATCGTTCAATGAATTGCACATCATCCATGTCGAACGCATTAAGTCTCTTACATACAGGCGCGACACGCGACGCGACACAAAGGAACCGCGTGTTGCGCGACGAACGGTGCCTTTGTTTCGCGTCGCGTGTCGCGCCTGTTTGTAGGAGCCTTTAATTTGATCACGAAGTCGTCTCCTTTTGTTCCTAGATTCGTTATTTTTATCAGAAAAGTCACTTTCCAGGAACTCAAACAGTTCATATTCGTCGCACATCATATTTTCTTTTGTTATTTATTTATTACTCGAGTAACTTCGGCAAATAAACCCAAAACAATTCAACAAAAGCTCCTCTGAAGTAGCGTAAACTGAATGGATTGTGAGGTTACTGTTTGACAAGTTGTTGTATGAAAAGAAATGTCAAACGAACGTTCGTACTACGGTATTGCCAGGCAATATTCGGGCAGAAGTCGGCCAGGGTGTCACGTGACCGCTGACTGGCTTGTTTGACGTGTTCATAATACGAAATTGCAAGGCAGTTCTGTTTACGCTGTAAACTGCCTGGAAATAAGAGTTCATAATAGGGCCCCTGGTTCTTACCGGACGGCGAGCTGCCCATAGCTCGCCGTCCGCAAGCCCGCAGCATGTCCTGGGATTGATATCTGAGTTAGACAGTATTAAGGTTAAGGTTCTTCAAGTTAACCTCTAGGAAATGTAATTTTAATTTCATTTTATTTAGAAACGGTAATGATTAAACACGTGAAAAAGTTATATGTTGCTTTTGTGACCTTTCTGTAGGTACGTCGGGTACTCGTTACATAATTGGATAAAGTTCGCTCGATAGAATAAAAATCAAAACATGCCTTTATTTTGTAGATTAAAATCATTTTATTTCAATATTATACCACATTATGTATTGAAAATCACATCAAAATAAACATCTATGATTATGTAATGCCCGTCGGGTTTAACATGGTTAATATCGTAAAACATATAATTTTCAACCCAAAATTAACGAAATTTACGACACAATTTACTCGCGCTCAGGTGCCACCTCTAGAACAAAAATGCACGCTCGAAGAACCTCGCCTAAATTGGATTTTACATTAGAAAATGAACAGTAACAGTACAAATTCAGACAATGGCGATGGGCTCATCCCATCCCCTGTTTCATGGAACTAAAAACATAACTGGCAAAATGTCGATGCGTTTACAGCATATCTGCTTAGCCCTGTCGAAAATACAGGCTTTATATGCCACTAGTCAAATATCTATGTCCAATGTCACTGTGGCGGCATGTACAACGCCACATGCGTACTACGCATCAAAGACCTGACGTCACAAATCCTGCATCGCGCAATCAGAGTTTACCGCGCGACTAGCATATACACCGAGAAATTCTAGTGGTTGTTTTTATGCAGCAGAACAACTTGCCATAAGGAGTACTTTCGAAATATAGAGTGAAAGTAAAAAAATAAAGATGTTTTTGTTTTAAAAATAATTTAAAAAATATGCATCAACTCGAAAACGTGAGAATCAATAGTAACACTAGAAGTAACTTGTAGGTACTACTCGAATCGCACGCGCCGCCGAAAAAGGGAACAGCGATTCATAAATGTTCAAGGCAAAATAAACTCGCACGTGGTGATTTTTCACAATGGTTAAAATGCCATTTTTTGTTTCTAATATTTAATTTGTTTATAAAACGATTGTATTACCAAGACAAAACCATTTCGCTGCGGGAAAACCACCATTTAAATTTCACGGTGTATACAACATCCCGACATCAACCGTCAGGCAGTTGCCCTCCAGACACGACACCCGTCTGGTCGGAGGATCCTCCCTTTTCTATGGAGAATGAGTGAATTAACACCCTGTTACATAAAAGATTTTGTCCCCCTATTTGTAATGGAACAAAAGCCGAGATGTAAGGTGGTTATGTATCGAAATACAAGGAAACAATGAACTGTTTGAAATACAAATATTTATAAAAAATACTCCTCCTTATAACAACAACCGTCCGTTCCTGCATGGAGTATTGCAGCCACCTTTGGGATGGCTCAGCAAAGTACCAACTTGCTGCGCTTGACTCGGTGGAACGCAGAGCTAAGAGGCTCATTGGCGACGTAAAACTGGTGGATGCCAAGCTTCACAGCTTGGCTCATCGCCGCAAGGTTGCCTGCTTGTCGGTCTTCTACAGATTGTACTTCGGCGAGTGTGCCCATGAACTCCACGACCTCGTTCCACCGGCCCCCTTCTACCATCGGACATCTAGACGCACTGCAAGTTACCACCCCCACCTAGTTGATATTCCACCAACTCGCACTAAGCGTTTTCAAACGTCTTTTATAATGCGCGCAGCAAAGGAGTGGAACTCTCTGCCTGCGTCTGTGTTTCCGAACGCATACAACCCTAATCTATTCAAAGTGAGAGTGAACAGGCTTCTTCTGGGTAAGCTCACTCCATCGTAGACTTTGTCTCTGTCATCCAGACCTAGACTAAAGTCAAGAGCAAACTCATAGTAGAATAAAAAAAAAAAAAACCTCTATAGTACCCACAAAACTAATATCCTTTTCTAAACATTTATAGACTATAATAAAAAACTAAATTGATCACGTACTCTCACAGACCTTGACACGAATTTTCCTTATTATATTATTATCTTGCATCATTCATTAAATATTTAAGTTTGCTAATATCACTGCCAAGCATTTTCTCAACTTGTAACTTGTCGGCTTCATGTCTAACCAGATGCAGATGAATATCAATATTTTAACATGGAGCGACTCCCTATCTGACCTCCACAATCCAGTAGGTAACTGGGTAATACGTATAACTCTTGGTAAGCTTGCGGTCTGTTAGGACCGATTCCTATAAAGTACTGATCTCATAATCCCACACGGCACGCACGGTACGGTACGACGGCACGGTTGGCGCAGTGGTTAAGCGATTGACTACTGCGCTGCGTGTCGCGGGTTCGATTCCCGCACGGAACAAATATTTGTACGATCTACAAGTAGTTGTTCCGGGTCTGGCTGTTTGTGTGTGTGAGTTTAAATGTTTGTAAACGCACCCACGATACAGGAGAAATTCCTAGTGTGGGACAACGTTTTAAAAAAAATAAAAAATATTAAAAAAAAAAAAAAAAAACTCAAAATTACTTTTTCCCATAATGACCGATTTTCTAAATGTCTTTGTTTTTGGATGACGGAAATAAAACTGTCTTATTGGTGTACAGTCAGCAACACTTTATTAGAAAATCGCGTCTGTTTGAAGGAGCCTTAAAACGGAGCTTAGTGACCACTATTTTCCATTTTAATTTTGACGTGACAACGTCTAATAAATCGATGAACGCCGGCTGCATGCACGAAAAAGGATGACTCATTGTCCCGTTATGCTCAAATGTCCCGTTACGCGCATTGTCCCGTTACGCGCATTGTCCCGTTACGCGCATTGTCCCGTTACGCTCATTGTCCCGTTACGCTCATTGCCCCTTTACGCTAATTGTACGCTTGCGCTGCATCAATGTTTTGTTATGACGTCACGTTAAACTATCGTCCGTAAACCAACTTTACAGACAACCAATTTTTTTCCAATAATATAAAGTCTTGTGGAGCACAACTTACCGTGTTTATTTTGTGCATTTTCATGCTAAAATAAAAGAAATCACCAAACAAACAATGAGGGCACCAATGCGCGCTCGGCACCCTCTTAAGGCGAGGTTCTTCGAGCGTGCATTTTTGTTCTAGAGGTGGCAGCTGGGCGTGAGTAAATTGTGCCGTGAATTTAGTTAATTTTGGGTTGAAAATTATGTTTTACGATATTAACAACGTTAAACCCGACCGACATTACATCGTCATAGACGTTTATTTTAATGTGATTTTCAATACATAATGTGGTATAAATATTGAAATAAAATGATTTTAATCTACAAAATAAGGGTATGTTTGGTTTTTTTTTCTATCGAGCGAACTGTATCCAATTATGTAACGAGTACCTGACGTACCTACAGAAAGGTCTCAAAAGCAACATATAATTTTTTCATTACCGTTTCTTAATAAAATGACATTAAAATTACATTTCTTTGAGGTTAACTTGAAGAACCTCGCCTTAACTAGAACACTTACAAAACGCATTATTTTCTCAGAATCTGATAAGTAGTAACTAGTGCTTTATAATATTCGTGTAATAAGTAGATTACATTTTAATATTTCGCAAACATGCGAACTACAGTTCTGCCACAAAACGTAATTGTCCAAATAATTGCCAGTCTAAAAAACTCTATTATCCATACAAGCAATTGAATTTTTTTATTGTTATACATAAAACAGTTTTTATAACGTAACTATTTCAGTAGCTACTATGAAAGAGTTGGTTTAGTTATAAATGATTTTATTTCTGTAAGTAGGTTTTTACAAACACTTTTACACGTCAATCATATTTTAAAACTAGATGAGGTCGGCGTTTCGTATCCGACTACTCTGAGAAGAAAGGCCGAAACAAACTCAGAGGTCAAGTCCAGACATAATCTTGGTCAAATCATGTGAAGACCATGTAGATTGGTGTCTGAAATGGTCTTTTGAAGAAAGAACCACACAGATTGAGTGGACCTGTCCATTCAATGCACGCATTTGTCAGTAATCGTGCAGCTCAACTCAGAACATAAGGAGCTCAACGATTCGACGAACAATACCAAAGAAAGGACATTTGGGCAGGCCGCATAAATTACTCAAACTGCCATAACATGATTAGAAAAAAAAAAAAAAAAAAAACTGAGAAGAAAAAATAAAAATAAACAAAGACCCACATAGTCTTCACATTCACAATAATTAAAATAATAACATTATATACAATATAATTTATTGTTTATTTTAGAGTTACCAAATGATTATTGATAAAAATTTTGAGCTTAAACAATAATACAAGTATGAATATTGGTTAAAAGTGTAATACGAGACTCCTCGATAAGACTGGTTGTCTTTCGGGCTTCTGACGACCTGTCAAAAATCCACGAATAACAGCCGGGACCGAGTGCTATCGCGGGTCCACAGCGACCTTGAGTGGTTAGCTTGCGTGTTCTGTACTGAGCTCACGAAACGCGTAGTACGTCCAGCCAGTAATAGGACTCGCCTACCCAGGAGCGCTGTTCCAAATAAGACGCATTATTAATTTATTAACATAAAACAAAAGGTATTTTAATAAAAAACGTAAACTAAAAGATGAATAATTAAATTATCTTTAAAAAGGTGAAGGTTTCAGAAAAATACCTTTGATAGATTTTGCGTGATTCTCAGTTTTTTATCCGCGTTAGACATAACTTTACAAATTAATTTCACTATGTAATATAGACATAATCTAAAATATTCGTACGTTAAGTTATTAAAAAAATGCTCTAATTTAACATATTTTTTTTTCAAATCATAAACACTACTCGTTTAGGCGTGATCTTCAGTATAAAATCATTAAAAGTCGGCTATCGTCACCTTAAAAAAATTATTATCTCGTGACTGAGAAGGAATTATGAAAAACGGCTCTATCAGCTGCCTCGGTAAGTGTGTCTAGAATTTTCTAATACCTTTTATAAAGTTTCATATTGAGACACGAAGCAATAAAAATCGACCTAAAGAAAAACGGCCACATTCCTCTAGATCGTATTTTGCTGCTTGTGTCTCAATACTCTCAATGGTGCCGATTCCCTTATTCACAAACTAAACTAAATTTAAGTTCAGTGCATCTTTTTCTTTCTATTTCATTATGAAAAGGACAGAAGATAAATTTTAGTTTAGTCCTGTCAAATTAATCAGCGCTTGACGTAAATTGACGCAATTTTAGTCGGCAAGTTTTTAATCACGTCTAAACTTGTATGGAGTAGTGACAGGCGCTGATTAATTTGACAGGACTAAACTAAAATTTGACTTCTGTCCTTTTCCGGCCCCCTTCTACCATCGGACATCTAGACGCACTGCAAGTTACCACCCCTACCTAGTTAATATTCCACCAACTCGCACTATGCGTTTTCAAACTAATGCGCGCAGCAAAGGAGTGGAACTCTCTGCCTGCGTCTGTGTTTCCGAACGCATACAACCCTAATCTATTCAAAGTGAGAGTGAACAGGCTTCTTCTGGGTAAGCTCACTCCATCGTAGACTTTGTCTCTGTCATCCAGACCTAGACTAAAGTCAGAGCAAACTCATAGTAGAATAAAAAAAAAATTAAAAAAAAAAAACAATAATCAAAAATACAATTATATAGAGCTGTTTTTCATAATTCCTTCTCAGTCACGAGATAATCTTTTTTTATCTTTAGCTATCGGACCCGAGATAGCGCTCTTAACGTACTTTCCAAGGCACTGAGGGGTCCTGGTATGTAAAGATGGTCACCCATACACGGACCAACCGCTGCAAGCGTAGCTTAACCTGGTCGACGGGCCCGTGCGGCTTTATTTAGCCACGAGCTCCTCCCACACGCTTGTCACACAAACACATGCAATTGTCGTGACTGTCAAAATATTAACACTTTTTCGGTGTAGCTCTCAGGCTGAGGCTACAGTAGGCAGCGATTTGCGATGTAACTGGACAAGCGAAATGAGATAAACATCGTATGGCTATATTATAAGCGAAAATCCGGCGTATATTCGGCGATGACATGGCTACAGGGGCCCAAGTCTGCTATTTTTATAAATTCGTCACTCCAACACGATCCCATTGTCATTTTGCTAAAAGTTCGTAATCTGCTAAATTCATAATGGTCGATCATTGGTCGGTCGATGGTCTCGTAATAGAATTGTATTACATTGGCATTTTGAACATTTATTCATGCCAGATTTGATGTATATATATTTTTACATATTATTTATTACCGTTATAAGCAATCTGAAGTAGTAGGAAGTTGGAAGTTTAGTAGGAAGTTTCATTTATCATTATGTACGAGATTCCCAATTCCTTCAATGGAGTGTCAGTGGCTGACCATTGGAAAGTCATAATGATGCCATTATATTAGTAGATTACCAAACTTGTCAAAATCAACAATTATGAAATCAATGATAGACCATTCTGACACTATTGTAATAGCAGACTTGAGGCCCAATAATGCAGTTGTGTTTTATAATTAGTGTGTTTTAGTTGTTATTTGTGTTTTTAATTAAAGTGTCATTTTTGGTTATTAAATCAGCAGTTTTTATTCTCACGAACCCCAAGCTCGTAACATTATGTGGTATTTGTTAAAATATCTATTAGTTTATTTTATTTGTATATTAGTATCAATCTAAATATATAAAAAAAGAAACTGACTGACTGACTGACTGACATATCAACGCACAGCCCAAACCGCTGGGTCTAGAGATTCCAAATTAGTCACGTGGGTTCCTTATGAGGTCTAGGGGTGCACTAAGAAAGGATTTTTGGAAATTCGACGAATTAGCAAAATCGATTCATGCGGCTACACTATAAAAAGGATAGTATAGCCGCATGAATCGCTATGCATAATGTAGCCAGACGCATATTTAGTAGCGCTATTGAACTAGTCGGGCAAGTGAGAAATTTTCTAAAAAATTCGCTTTAATTTGGCTGATATATTGATGTAGCCGATGCCGTGATTACAGTAATGTTGTTCGAATCACATAAAGAAATCAAAAATCGCTAGTAATATTTGACGTACGGTGTAGCTATATACGTGAGCATTTATTTATTTGTTTTAATCGCTCACGTCGCAGGTCGCTTAGCGGCCTAATGTAGCCTCAGCCTCATTCGCCAAGTGTGATAAGAAACTTCGTTCCAAAAAAAAACTTTTACATCAACCAAAACAAAACAGCACAACAATTTCCGAGAAACTCAAACACAAACAGACGAATAACAATAAAGACAAGTTTATTCATTTAATTTACATATGCGATCCGGTTTCGAAGATAATAATATATTAAGGCGCCGATAACCGACTTTTAATGATTTTAAACTGAAGATCACGTCTAAACGGGTAGTGTTAATGACTTGGAAAAAATATATGTTAAATTAGAGCATTTTCTTAATAACTTAATATGTGAATATTTAATATTATGTTTATATTACATAGTGAAATTAATTTTTAAAGTTATATCTAACGCAGATTAAAACTGAAAATGACGCAAAATCTATCAAGCGTATGTTTCTGAAACACTCACCTTTTTAAAGATAATTTAATTATTGATCTTTTAGCATACGTGTTTTATTAAAATACCTTTTGTTTTATGTACAATAAATTAATAATGCGTCTTATTTAGGACAGCGCTCCTGGGTAGGCGAGTCCTATTACTGTCTGGACGTACGACGCGTTGCGTGAGCTCAGTACAGAACACCGAAGCTAACCACTCAAGGTCACCGGCATATATCTGCGCCTTAAGCAGTGAGATAAAAAAAGATTTACGCTGAAATTATTGCTTATCTTGGAGTGTAAGTTGTTATTTAGTTTTTACATAACACATGTCCAAGCTCGAGGTTTGCCAGCGAACGCAGCGCAATATCCTGGGGGTTCAAAGTGCCAGTAAATGGTTTAATTAAAATAAATTATTTGAGTCAAACTCAACTCATTTGAATCGACAAGGAATCGGTCAGTCAGAAAGATGAAGCTAGTTGCCCATTCCAAAGCGTAGTAGGTACTTATGAAGAAATACGGACAAGAAAATCTATGGACACTCTTTTAAATTAAATTGTAAAAAAAAATGTTAGTTACATCTTTAATGTTGAATTTATAACGATTAAGGCTTACACATCATCAAGCTATACATTTCCAGTATAACCTAATTTCGCATTGTATAGGATTTCTGTATAAGGAGAGGTCAGCTTATTCTGGAGTGCATAGCTTCATATGTAGCCGTGTGTATAACAAAAAGAAACAAAAAAAAAAATGCCGTGGCAGCTAAGAGATGACCAGTCCCAACTAACGGCGCATGGAGCTGCAGCATTCAGCTCAACCATTTTGAATAGAGCTTAATGATCCAACACATGCGCCACCATCAGCGAGACATTTGACTAAGCATAACATACTCTCAGCCGCCAGGGGACATTCAATTTAATTAAAGACTCGTTCGATTTTCGAACCCTTCTTTTTTTTTTGTGGTTATTTATCAATTAACTTCGGACTGCGGAGCGGGAGGGCGTGTCAAACTTTTACTGACTAGAACCCATCCGTGTTCCTTCAGTTGCCTGTGTGCCAGGGCCACGGTATCGTGGCGGACCCCGTCAGTGCGTGCTAACATCTCTTTGAAGCCCGCGTGGCACACAAAGCGCCAACGTCGACCCGGGCCTGGGGGTCTACTCCCTAAGTCCGTCAACGAAGTAACGGGCCCGTCCGTTAGTAGTCCGACACGTCGGACTGAACCCTACTCCCTAGTAATTTCGGATTCATCAGTTTCCAACGGAATCGTAGACAATATTCGTGAACGAAAGACGCATGGCGATTGATGACAATAGAGTTGTGCTATTTTACCGGTCGATTACCGGTTTAATTATTTTGTGGTTTTCAAGCTAAATAAACAAAAATAAATATTTTTTCCTTAGAAAATGACTACATTTTTAACAATATACTTTTTGTTATAAAGATTAGAATTATTTTTGACATTTTTGTCCGGAAACCGGCAATAGCCTGTTGATACCTTTGCTTTTTTCCTTTTTGACATTGACGGAAATTTTCAAATTAATTCAACGATACTAGCCGGGAAGTTTTAAAATTATTTTATTTATTTTATTTTAGTTTCTTTCTTATTCATTTCGTAAAATGGCCCCAACCGCTGCAGAAACTCACGGACACGGACTCTGGCCGAAGGCGCGCAGGAGCTGGGCAGCCTCAACGTGCTTTATATAGAATTTTTCACTTTTGGTGTGGAAAAAAAAAAAAACATTCTAACATGTTGAATTTTAGGGGTTTGGGGTATCTAAAAGGGGGTCGAAATTTTCATTATTTTTGCGATAGGACGCACCATTTTCGAGATATAAGCAAAAGAAAAGAAAAAAAATTATACAGTAACAGTACTGATTTTGTACAAGTAGTCGAGATGTTGGTGTGAAGTTTAGTTCATGACAACTAATTGATTTTATTATACATCTTTTTAATCACGATTAATAATAGTCAGATTTAGTTAAAAAATCCAAATTTTAGTTTAAAAACGTCAAATTCAGAATAGCAAAATTGCCAAATAGCTTTAAGATAAGTTAGTAACGTCGGGAATACTCGCCAACCTAAATTCTTGGCGTAAATATTGTCAACGTTGCTTCCGCTCTTCCTATGCTAGCTTCGTCAAGCAATAAAAAAGCAGCCATACTTTGGAATTCCTTACTTTGTCTCTAAATAGTGTAAACAATTATAATCGTTCGTCGACAGAACGATAACTATTTTGATGTCGTATCAAGTGGCATAAGGTTCCGTCAAAACAAGCGTCAAGTTCAACTTTTCGGACGGGCAAAAACGCATCGGGAGTAGGGACAGTTGTCAAATCGTGTTGTCATTCATTCTTCGTCGGGCCTCGAACGAATCGTCCGTCCGTTGGTGATAGGGAGTAGGAAACGCCCGAAACGAAGCCCGAAACGACGGACTTCGTGCTTAGGGAGTAAACCCCCTGATCCTTACCAGACGGCGAGCTGCCCATAGAGCTCGCGCGAGCGCCTACGGTGGCCGGGAATCGGCTAACGATGCCCGCCTCCCAGGGTGTCTCCTACGGCGACTAGGGGCGTGAGGGCGCACAGACTGCCTCTCCCTCACGCGTTCCGCCTACTCCTTCGCGAGCATTACTGCTTCGCAGAAGAAGGTGACTGCCTCCCATGCACTCTCGGATTTTCGGACCTTGTGTTAATCTTAACTGGGATTGGGACGGACATGTAGAACTACTGATTAGGTCCCATTCAATGCTAGGCGAGATCACAACAGACAAAGACGAAGATAGAGGGACGAAGTTGATTCTTATCGTTCACACAGTTCAATTCTTACAAAACGAAGATTTTGCGTTTGATCTAGAAGAAATAAATTTTGCTGTTTGACTTTTCTGGGACCCCTGAATGAAGCCAGGCAGGCGCTATATTTTGTGTAAATAATTTAATCACAACTGCTCACAAAACGGTGAAGAAAATTATCGTGAGGAAACCAGCATGTCTTAGAACCAAAAATACGAAGACATATCATATTTATTGTGGCCACAACGCCAGTATAAACTGAGCATCAAAGACATGACGTCAAAAATCCTACATCGCGCAATCAGAGTTTTCCGCGCGACTAGCATATATACTACATCCCGTCGGGCAGTGAGACCCTGGAACCTGGGGGCCAAGTCTACTAATGTACAAACGTTGCAATGGTCTCTTCATTGTGAGCAGATTTGCCATACAAACACTGTCAAATACTCACAATGGCGAGACCATTGCAACGTTTGTAAATTAGTAGACTTAGGCCCCTGATATGAGTGTAGACCTATGATCTATAAATCAAGCGCCAAAAAAAAATCGTATCTGTTTAAAAATGGATCAAAACATCACAGGAATGAGGATACAAAACCAGTATTTTCCCAGACATGAGCCTTACGTCCTGAATTATATTAGTGCATAGATTTATGATAGCAGAGACAGCATTTGGTTCGCCGCGACTCGCTGTGAGCATACTAATGGTGGACCAAGGACATGATTGTGTATGCTGGTAATGACTGTTCCGGGAATGAGCTACAGTTTTAATGTTTTGTTATTTTGTGTGTGGGACTAGCAGATGTTTAATTTTGTGCGATAGGTCGCACAACTGCGCTGGTTTGGAGATTGGATATTCGACAGAACACTAGTGTGAAGACGTACGGTGGACCATGATGGAAGTACTTAAAGGGATAGCGTCAGGGTAGCGCGCGAAATCCAAATGTTCTGTTTTATGTAATTTTCAGTTCATTGGCAGGTTGTATATTGTTCAAAATATGATTTGCGACCGTAAAAAGTATGTACAGCATTATAATCATTAGAATCAGCAAAACAACTCCTTAAGTCAGAATTGCCCTTAAATCAAATAATATCATGAAATAGTCATAAAATAGGGTAACTTGGACTTAGACAGTTGTATTGATGATTTTAATTCTGTAAATACATCTATACTAATATATAAAGCTGAAGAGTTTGTTTGTTTGTTTGTTTGTTTGAACGCGCTAATCTCAGGAACTACTGGTTGGAATTGAAAAATTCTTTTTGTGTTGGATAGTCCATTTATTGAGAAATGTTATAGGCTATATAACATCACGCTACAACCAAAAGGAGCGGAGCATAAATGAAAAATGTTGCAAAAACGGGAAAAATTATTCCTTTTTGAGAGCTTCCGTTGCGTGCGCTGCGTAAACGGTTTAAGTTACGCAAATATCATGTATCATGGAATTGTTCCTCTTTAAATTTTCTAAAAAAAAGTCCGCAACAGCATATGTCTATCTTTTAAGATTGACTCACTATAACCTTTTTTATGGTAATCAAATTTGTTCGAAAAGAACGCATTATTTGCGAAGGAGTTTTCATAAACATGGTATTAATCCTTATCCAAATAAATACGTTATTCATCACAAGTATTTAATTTTGAACAAAGTTGCCCTTACATCATTTAATTTCAATGAATATCTTAGGAGATATAACTGTTTTATAATAACTCCGCAGCAAAATAATGATCAACTTTGCGAGGTAGTCTATTCTAAAGCTGAAGAGTTAGTTTTTAGGGTTCCGTACCCAAAGGGTAAAATGGGACCCTATTACTAAAACTCCGCTGTCCGTCTGTCTGTCTGTCTGTCTGTCCGTCTGTCACCAGGCTGTATCTCATGAACCGTGATAGTTAAACAGTTGAAATTTTCACAGATGATGTATTTCTGTTGCCGCTATAACAACAAATACTAAAAAACAGAAAAAAATAATATTTAAGGGGGCTCCCATACAACATACATGATTTTTTTGCCGTTTTTTTTGCTCCGCCCGCGTGGATGTCGGTTATCGCGTAAAAAAGTAGCCTATGTCTTTCTCTATATCCCAGGCTATATTCCTGCCAAATTTTATGTCGATCGGTTCAGCGGTTTAGGCGTGAAAACGTAACATACAGACAGACAGACAGACAGACAGACAGATAGACAGACAGACAGACAGATAGAGTTACTTTCACATTTATAATATTAGTAAGGATTTGTATGGATGGTACAGAACCCTTCGTGTGCGAGTCCGACTCGCACTTAGCCGGTTTTTTTGTTTTTTGAACGCGCCAATCTCTGGAACTGCGAATTGGATTTGAAAAAATCTTTTTGCATTTTACAGCCCAATTCTTGAGGAAGAATAACATTCCTATTAACTAGGACACAATTTTTTTTTAAATGAAAGTTTTTGCGAAAATGAAGTAAAATCACGGGCAGGCAATGTGTTGCGACGGGGTGGGTCGGGGGAACAAGAAATTTAACGCGGACGAAGTCGCGGGCAGAAGCTAGTATTTGATACAGACGCGAATCATATCGCTGCTTTGCATGAATAACCGCACAATCCAAAAACACACATTTTACAGGGTAACTATTTGAAAATTAAACAAAATATTTAATGTCATAACTTTTCTTGTATTTGATCAATAGAAGATATAAATAGAATGTATAAATCAAAAGGGCATTTAATCAATGTCCCTAGTGGCCGTGGCCGAGTTGTATACTTATAAACCAGTATTTAAAAAAAATGGTTTGTGCGGGTATTCATGCAAAGCAGCGATATTTTGACCAACATACAACCATTCTTTGATTATTTTTGTGATAACGTCACCAATATTTTTCTGCAAAAATTAGTTGATTTTGATTTGAACAAAGATGGCAACCCTATGTTCAGGGATTCCCCCAAAATAATTGATATTGCTTACACGCTCTTACGCGGTTTTGTATGGTTAGAAAGAACCAAAGTAGGAAAATTACTTAAATCGGCATTCAATTAATTTAAAGTCGATAAATTCCTTATTATTAATACGAACGGGATATTTACCATGTTTATTATTTGTTGTGAGTTCCCGATATTTCGGCGCTGTTGCAAGCACCATGATCACGGATAAACTGAAGTCATTGCGGGTGTTTATGAGCAACAAGAAAGAGGGTAGACCGTTTTGTCTGCTCATAAACACCCACCAACAATGACTTTAGTTTATCTGTGATCCATGAGTTTTTTTTTTTTTTTTTTTTTATATGCAACGGGGAAGCTCTTGGCCTTCATCTCACCTGATGGTAAGTGATGATAAGGCCGAAGATGGAAGCGAGCTTCACCCGGAATCCTCAACCACAGAGGAACTGGCTATCTTACCTCTAACTGCCGAAACACAACAAATGCTGTTAACATTGTTGTTTTGGCGACAGACTTCGATAAGATTGGTATTTGGATAAGTTTGGTGCTTGCAACAGCGCCGAAATATCGGGAACTCACAACAAATAATAAACATGGTAAATATCCCGTTCGTATTAATAATAATATTAGTGACCATGACAGTTTAAAAACTTATATAAATTCCTTGTTTCAAGACTCATGAATAACCTAAAAAAAGTCTCAAAATCAAAATATTTTATTTCACATAAACCTACATGGGCACTTATGAATCGTCAGAAGCTAGGTGCACGGTTCCAATTAGTCGTTTCCTATGGAGAAGAGCCAATAAAGAAACCGGAACAGATTTTAAAAAATACCAATGATTACGTAAGCATATGGGGACAGTAGTTTCGACGTAGACAAGGGGGGAGGCGGGGGTTCAAAATTACTAAAATTATGCTTACGTAATACTTGAATGGGGCCTAATATGCTCTGCATATTATTATACAAAGTGTAACTTTTTAAATGCCCTACTAATTCGCAGAAGTAGAAAGAAAAGTCTTATTTCACTATTCCCCCCTGAGAGAATCCCCCTCAGTGGGGAAAACTGAACCCTAATATAAAAAATCACTTTCAGGGGATCTTGGAAAAAGTTTTTTTTTTTTTTCAATTGTAGTTTTCCCCCCCCTAAGCTGGATTATCAGGGGTGAATTCTAGACTGTTTTTATAGATTCCACTTTTGTGGAATAAGCCGAAAGAAAATACGTTTATTTGCGGTACATGACGCAAAGGAAAAACCATATTTTGATCAACATACAACTTAATAATGTTCTGCAAAATGCAAAAAAAACATAAGAATATTTGATTTTGAGAACGTTTTCTCAGAAGATGCACTGGTCTATTTCTAGATCACAACACGATTATATAATTAATATGCTAATGAAAATCAATAAATCTTGAAATAATTGACGGTGCAGTGTTGCCATTAATAATAATATTTAAGTTAATTTTCCTGCTAATACGTGTAAAGGTAAACCCATAGGTATTCAAGTCACGATATGTTCAATTTAACACTTATGTTTAATGCAGAAGATGAAACTATGTAGTATTAATAGTTTATTTCGTACTGTAGGGTTGCTCTTTGAGAAATTAAAGCCCCGTTGAACTTGGTGCTAATTTATTGGCAACTTTACTTAAATTATGTTACACGTTAAAGAAAGAAAGAAAGAAAAATATTTTATTTGGGACACGCACAAGAAATACAAACAGTAAAAAATAAAAAAAACATGAGCATTTAAAACTAACAACATTGTAAGCCTGTGCGAGGCAAGGCCACTATCTCAGCATAATGCTGCGATATTTAAGAAATAAATACCGCAGCGCTGGTATTCTGATAGGGCCCGCAGTAATGCCACGGACACACCTACGGAAATCTATAAGTCCCACAAGGGGATTAAAAAAAAAAAATTGTGGCAATAAAATATAAATTATGGATACAACAAATAAATAAAACCGTAATTAGGTACGCACAATAAATAAAATATTACGATCGACCCAGGTCCGACGTTCCAACATCAGTTGTCTATGCTTATAAAATATTGTCTATAGTCTATGACAAGCGATGAGACGCGGGCGCAGGCGTCCGTTACAATTTATATTATCATTTAAGAGTCTATACAACCTCAGCGCCACCTCACTCTATATCTCGCTCGCACACTATTGCTACCGGTCACGCGAGTAAGCGAGACAGGGCGGCAGGGAAAAGGCTCCAAGGCGCCGATAGTTTAGGTAATTTCGTTTTACGGTGAAAATAATGGTCATTTAAAAAAAGTAAATAACATAAGACCTGCTTTATAGTTAGTTCAGTTAATATGCAAAGTTTCATTATATAATTTGAAGTATTTTTTGAATACCAGCGGTTTATTTTTCGGTTTGGAGGTAACTTTGGATTTTTTTTCTATCGAGAAAATTTTATGGTATCGTGTTTTCGGCTAACATAGTACTTAACATTAATCCTCAACTTTACCATATATTTATTTCAAAATTAATGCTGCAGTATTTTCGACATAACGGAGGATCATGTTAAGCCATTTGAGGTAGTATAGGCCCTTAACAACCCTAAGTGGAGGAAAGAAACGGACTGCGTGGCTATCGCCATTCAGACCTCCCCTAGCTGGCCAGTTCCTGAAGACTGCTGAGCTATCGAAGCAGGAACTAGTCGTACTAAGGATCAGAGCTGACTGCGTGGCTACTGCACTCAGAACGAAGTTTACAGAAGGAAAGTTAACATGCACGCTAATATTATAAAGGCGAAAGTTTGTGAGTGTGTGTGTAAATTTGGTATGGACGTAGCTGACACCCTGAATGTATACATTGGCTACTTTTTATCCCGAAAGAATGATTTGTTCGCGGGTAATACCGCGCAGCTAGTGTAATATAAACATAATCTAAAATATTCATATTTTAAGTTGTTAAAAAAATGCTTTAATTTAACATATTCTTTTCCAAATCATTAACACTACTCGTTTAGACGTGATCTTCAGTAAAAAATCATAGCAAAAGTTGGTT
Organism: Dryobota labecula; assembly: GCA_947523025.1. Taxonomy (NCBI): domain Eukaryota; kingdom Metazoa; phylum Arthropoda; class Insecta; order Lepidoptera; family Noctuidae; genus Dryobota; species Dryobota labecula. The sequence goes on from OX383314.1 coordinate 7,516,051, forward strand.
ATCGTCGCCTTAAGAAGGCTGTCTCAGGTCCACTAGCGATACTACTTTAAAAAAGTATTATCTCGTGACTGAGAAGGAATTATGAAAAAGTGTCTAGAATTTTCTAATACCTTTTATAAAGTTTCATATTGAGACACGGAGCAACAAAATACAATCTAGAGGAATGTGGCCGCTTTTCTTTAGATCGAATTTTGTTGCTTCGTGTCTCAATATGAAAAGTTTTATAACGTACTAGCTGACCCGACAGACTTCGTTCTGTCAAAAGCTATAGTATAAACTCCACTACTCTACCCTACCCTACCCTACCTACCCTACCCTAATTTTTCGTAAAAACCATTAAAAAAAAAAAAAAAAAAACCTAAAAACCATCCTTGGACTTCAACGAACATTAAAAAAAAAGAATTGGTTAAATCGGTTCGTGCGTTCTGGAGTTATAGCGTCAGGAAGGAAAACCCGACTTATTTTTACATAGTAGATTAGAAAATTTTTGACACACTTACCGAGGTTTGAAACTGAACGCTGATTGCGTTCAGTTTCATTGGTGAATTTCTCCTTATTGAGCTGGTTTTCATCATTCCTTCTCAGTCACGAAATAATATTTTTTATCTACGCCCATGCTATAAATCCTCTATAAAAGTTTCTGAAACAGTTAGCTTATTGCCAACATTATAACACCCAGTGTCATAGTAACCATAATAGCATCCAAACGGGAGTTAAAATGTCGTACTGAATTTCATAATGCAACTCCTCTGCTTTTACGAGGATGATGATCCCTTCCTTACTCATCTGTTTGATGAGTAAGGAAGGGATCATCATCCTCCCTTCCATTCTCACTACTCAATTCGTGGTGTCTTTATGAATTTCAAAAAAAGAACATTGTCACGCACGCGCGTTTCACTATACTATACCATAGCGTCGTATCCCGCCATTTTTGTTCGATATTAGTATTGCAAAAACTGTTTCAGAACCTTTTATAGAGGATTCATGTCATGGGTGTAGATAAAGTCTTGTATGCAACTGTAATAATTAGGTATTAAAACACTCATGTGATACTATTATCACACTGGGCTTCGCCTCGTGTGATAAACCCACATTCGTGTTTTAATACGCCTTATTATACAACACTTGCAAAAATAACTATTTTACGGAGTGGCGCTAGTGGACCGTTGTACGCTCTCTTAAGGCAAGTTCTCACAGAATTTATCCCCATGTTTTTTTTTTTTAGAGTAATAAGTACATCACAACATCAAGTTTTTTTTATCTATTCAATATTTTAATATTCTATACACAAACTAAAGAAACACGTCAATATATTGTTTCTGAACAACCACAAAACAAACGATACATTTAAAATTTATGACCAGATCTACGTCATTAGGTAATAGAAATACTTGAATGGAATAAGAATGTTATGTATCACTGTTACCATACAAGTTAGCATCTTCTACGAGTGACATCTCATAATCAGCATATTATAATATTCCCAATCAGGGTTCGCCGATATATATCAGCGGATATATATCATGATATACAGAATGATTGGAAGATGGGTGCAAAGCTTTGAGGCGAAGATAGTACAGACAATTTAGAACCATTTAAGCCATGGTTGTCTTAGACGAAGTCATACCAAGTTTTTTTTTAATAAGTTTTAAAAACGTATTGTAAAAAAAAAAAAACTGAACTTTAAAGGTCTGTAAAAAATGCCTAATGACACAGAAGCCTAAAACATGTTTTGCTAGGTTGCTTACACATTATTTTAATTAAATAAAAATAAAAGTAAATCATTTATCTGAATTTCCGAAATTTGGTAAAAAAAAATGGTATGACTTCGTCTAAGACTACCATGGCTTAAATGGTTCTAAATTGTCTGTTCTATCTTCGCCTTAAAGCTTTGCACCCATCTTCCAATCACCCTGTATATCACGATATAAATATCAATTGATTTTTTCCTGTCTTCTGAACTAAACATTTTGGAGATTAATGTTTACCCTGGCAACACGTAGCGAAAAACTACAATTCAGAATAATTTACTTTTTTATGATTACAAATTACTATAAAATTTGTTGATTTATCTCACAAACAAATGAAGATTATTATAATAATAGGTACTTGTTTTTTTAAGTGTTCTTTAAAAAAATATTTCTCAAATAAAACCCAAATTCTTTTGTTACTATTTTTAAATAAAATATGTGGTAATTTAACACTTATATTATTTGAAAAATTCCTTTCAGATTTTTAAGTGTTTAATGGGGATTAAACACTTAAAAATGTAATAAAATATATAGTGTAGGTACAGAATGAAATTCACTTCTTTTTCTTGTCCTGGATATATATCCGATATATATACAAAAATCGGATTTGTTCGAACTCTGTTCCCAATGCTGGGCCACAGGTCTTCTCTCTGTGACAGAGAGTGGGCCATAATCCATCACGAGGGCTCAGTTCGGATTGGTGGATTTCACATGTCTTCGAATCTTTCGTTCTAGGTAGGGTTGCCATCCTTCCGGGTTTCCCGGGATTTGTGCTAGTTTAGAGGGCGTCCAGGGAGCGTCCGGGCGGGGGTTTCATTTGTAGTCCGGGTTTAAAATTTAAAGTCCAAGACTTTAAATTTTAAACCCGGACTACAAATGAAACTGATAATTGAAACAATTTGTAACAAACTGTAAGAACATTTTGTTTTGTTACATTTAAAATTATATAAAAGATGTCTAAATTTGATTTTAATATCTTTCAAAATTAAAAAAATATATATATGACATTTTAAACTGTTTTTTATTATAAGTACTAAGTTTCATAAAAACCATAGTTTCATAAATTGTTTTATAACATTATTTTGTTAGAGAATGAATGTTATAATATGATTCTATTTTTAAATTTCGGTTCATAAAGTATGTCAATATAAACTCGAATTGAAGTTTATAATTTGAATTTTACGACATGAGAGTAGATAAATACCTTACTTAATTAAAACTTATTTTTAACATCAGCTTTATCTCCAAATCATATACCACGGTCCACTTTACAAGAACAACAACAAAAATAATGATAAAAATAACAAGTTTTTAAAGGCGAGAGAAAGTTTGCATTACCCAATAATGAATGCCCTATGGTTATAAAACGCACTGCCTTTAAATGATTATGTAACCGTTGTACATTATCTTGAACTTCTCACAATATTATTTATCGACCCAAACAATTAGCACCCTTTAAAAGTAACATTAGCGACCCGTCAGTTCGTTTGTGTGAAATTTCTTGTTTTAAGACCCAAATATATGCCAGTGACCTTGACTGGTTAGCTTGCATATTCTGTATTGAGCTCACGCAACGCGTCGTACGTTCAGCCAGTAACAGGACTCGCCCACCCAGGAGCTCTGTCCCAAATAAGACGCATTATTAATCAATTATACGTAATTCAAAAGGTATTTTAATAAAACACATATACTTAAAGATCAATGATTAAATTATCTTTAAAAAGGTGAAGATTTCCGAAAAATACACTTGATAGATGTTACGTGATTCTCAGTTTTTTATCCGCGTTAGACATAACTTTACAAATTAATTTCACTATGTAATATAAACATAATCTAAAATATTCGTCCGTTAAGTTATTAAGAAAATGCTCTAATTTAACATATATTTTTTCCAAATCATTAACACTACTCGTTTAGACGTGATCTTCAGTTTAAAATCATTAAAACTCGGTTATCGTCGCCTGAAGTCAATGAGAGGATAGACATAATGCAAGAAGGTTCCATACAGATGTCCACGTTGCAGTAAATCTACCAATTATAACCACACAGGCTGACAATGCTGAATGTATTATTATTATTATCTCCTCTCCTCCCTTTTAATTAGAGCACCTGCCATCTTATCTCTGCACTACCACTTGGTTGACTGGTAGAGAATGCCTATGGCATTAAGTCCGCCTATGTACCTTATTGTGTGTGAGAAGTTTAAATAAATAAATAAACGTATACCAGTGGATTGTAACCCAAACACAAATAAATACGGAATAAAGTTATTCTAGGTTTAAACGTCAACAAATTTATGGTTATACCAAAGTTTTATTTTTTATTTTTTTATTCTACTATGAGTTTGCTCTTGACTTTAGTCTAGGTCTGGATGACAGAGACAAAGTCTAGGATGGATGGTGAGCTTACCCCGAAGAATCCTGTTCACTCTCACTTTGAATAGATTAGGGTTGTATGCGTTCGGAAACACAGACACATGCAGAGAGTTCCACTCCAGTTATTCCTAGGAAAACTTTATTCTGTGAAAGTGTAATTTAGCCCTCTTAATGTAAGTTCTGCACATCTAGAAGGTTAACCAACAACTGACTAAAAACCGACCGTGTTCTGAAGGAACACGGTCGGGTTTTTAAATAGATACAGTGATTCAAGAGGAAGGTTTATATGTATAATAAATGCATAATATAGTAGAGAAACACTGATAATTTTAGAGGTTTCTAATGTGATGTCGTAAATAAACAAAATGTTTTGCGCTTACATTGCCAACGCCGGCTGAACCCTACGAGATAGATCAAAATAATGTACTACAGTATTGTACACCTTAAAAAGGTCTCCAAAAAAGTCCGCGATGGTATATTTCTATCTCTTAGGAATAACCCACAATAACCATTTTTTATCCTTTACTTTTTACGAGAAATAATGGCTTATTTACGAAGCGATTTTAGGCAATACAGCATTAATCCTTATCCAATTAACTACCTTAAATACATTGTGCATTAAATATAGATCAATATGGCCCTTTACAGCATGTAATTTAAATGAATATTTTCGAAGATATTACAGATTTAAAATGCAGGGACATAGCGGTTGCGGCGGTACCGGCCGGGGGGTCGGCGGATTCTGTAGTATATTTAGTATCAGCATTGCACCCGTGCGAAGCCGGGGCGGGTCGCAAGTACATTTATATAACACAATTCGTAGAGGCCATTTTATCTCTCGCAAATTCCCGCAAACCATTGAGCTGTCACTTTTTCCCCAATCACGCTCACGGCTCGCGTCAACTAACAAACGTTTGCGCAATGTTTACAACCAAAATTATTGGTAATCTATTACGGGAAGTAGGTTGTTTTAACCAACCGGCCACTGCCGTAACCTTTATCTGTGAGTTGCTTAAGACGTTTCGCCATTGAGTAAACTGTGGTATGAACCTAAACTTGTGTTGGTGTGAAGAATAGAATAAAACAAAGACCTCCGTCGCATCTGTCTATCTGTCTGTTTGCGATAAACTCAAGAACGTATGCACCGATTTTCATGCTGTTTTTACCAATGGATAGAGTGGTTCTTGAGGAAGGTTTAAGTATATAATTTGTCAAGTTATTGTATACGTTGGCTAAAAACTATGATATTTGTTGGAGGTGTCGGAAAAAAATAAGCCGTCTGGAACGGATCTGGCTAAAATTTGGTAACTTCAGGGATAGATTATAGCCTGGAATAAGACATAGGCTACTTTTTATCCCTGGAATAGGTTCCCATGGGCTGCGGGAACGGGATCAAATTTTTTGACTACTTTTGGTGGCGATAACCGACATCCACGCGGGCGAAGCCGCGGGCGTCAGCTAGTATATATATATTCTATTCTTCACACCAACACATTTTTTTTTTGGGTTGGAAATTATCTAATAACTTCTCCCGCTCTGGGCGGAGCGGAGGGTATATCAGACTTTTACTGACTAAAACCGACCCAGGCGTTTCCTTCCGCCTTATCCGAAACAATAATCTCCCGAAACTACCGTGTCCGGTGAGGATCTGTGTTAAGCGAAAGGTGAGGACGTCGTGGCGCCAGTCCTCAAAGAGGAGACTTATCGCCACAATTGTGGCGTGCCCAGCGCTGGGTTACGACAATCGCACCCTCGATGTCGCCATGAGATCCCGCCGGAGCTCTGTCGGTTGTGCGGTGATTTCTTGCACCAGCGGAGTTACGCCCCGGCATTTCACCGCCTCGCGCCACTCCCATAAGTGCGCGAGGATTTTGGCCTCCAGATCCCATGGCAGCAATCCGGCAAGGAGGCTCGCCACCTCTCCGGAGACCGTGCGGTATCCCCGGACCAGCCTGATGGCCATGACCTTTTGGAACGCGGTCAACAGGCAGGCTGGTCACCGCCTCAAGGAACGCGCCCACACCGGTGCCCCGTAATGTGTCATAGACCGCACGACCCCCGCGTAGAGCCTCCGGCAGGAGGCGTTTGGACCCCCTAGATTGGGCAGGAACCGCTTCAAGGCAGCCCCGGCCCGCTCCAGTCTGGGAGCCAAACGTCGGAAATGCTCCACGAAGTTCCACCGGCTGTACACCAACACATATAAGGTCTTACCACAATTATATATGTTACCGGCCAAACAGGATTTCAGTCCACCCGATTTCAGTCCAACCTAGTTTGTCCTAGGCCAAACCGGTTTATCCTACGCGTGTAAGGATATACTAGTTTAGCCCAGGAAAATCTAGTTTGGTCTAATACTTTAATAAGTTCGGCCTAGGATGACGGAATCCCATGAAAATCGAGGGGAATCTTCAACTTTTTATAGGAATTTCTCCGATTCCTCTGTCAATTGCGTACCTATTTTGAAAAAATATTTTTTCATGTAGAAGAAACTTGCGCGGTGGTCCCATATAAATTTTATTAACTTTGCTTGGGTAGTTTTTGAGTTAGCATCGTTAATACGTGTTTAAGTCACTTTGTGTATCTTGATGATGTTGTAGCATCACAAAAAATTAAAAAAAAAAACTACAAAGTGGAAAATAAAGTTTTTTTTTTTACTTATTATTATTTATTTAACATGGTAAGTACCTAACTTATAAACTTAGCCCCACAAAACCATTGTGTGACTGTGTGTGGTCAGTGAGTCTCTAGACAATAATACTTAATCACACTTACATATCCAAATAATGTTTTTTTTTATTTACTTTTAAATCTATTTTTATTTGTTTCACTCCTTATGTCTGCCGGTAGACTATTGTGGGTTGATTCCTTTCTGCTAAACTACGTCCAATTTTTCTTTTCATTAGTAATCACACAAATACCTGTTACTAATCAATCTACCGCAGCATCTTTACAAAAGGTTGTTTGAAGCAATCATGGCGTTTAATTTTAACTAACCTTTCTCCTATAAATAATCTTTAAAAACACCGTAGCCACCGACAGCAACCAACACACAATTATCTTAGGCAAAAAATGACGTAGTTATTTGATGATTCAATATTTTTAGGATTCCGTATGTCTGAATAAAAAAACGAAACCCTTATGGATCACTCGTATTTGTCTGTCTATCACAGCCAATTTGATCCGAATCTAATCGACCGACATTTCAATTTCTGTGACCCAAACGTGTTACGTAAATGATGATCACTTTTGGGAGCAAGATAAGAAAATTTTAAAGAAAGTTTTGCATAGTGTACCGTGTGCTATATCAAATGAAAGGGCTTACTGTGAAGGTCTCGAGTATACATTTTTTTAATCATTTTAAAATAAAAACTATCTTGAAAGTGACTTAAGAAAATTCCTGAAAATGGACACCCCCGTATCTAAGAAACTACTGAGCCTAAAATTTTGACAAAAAAATTACAGAAATTTGTTCTATACTTATAGATTACAGAAAAACTTATAAGAAGTCTTTGGTCTTAAAATAACATGGTAAATCTCCCAACATTGTGGGTACTAACCGTCGCGTTAGAGTGAAAACCTCAGAAATACAATATGGTAATTTTTATTTTATTACATTTTTGGAAAGAAAACCTACAACTGCAACGCACATCCTAGTTTCGGCATCAGTTTTCGCAACCTGTAACGCCATCTATGACGAGTTTGAATTATACACACAAAGTCACATATATGAAGAAGCTGTGGTAATAAGATTTTACTGGGGTTTTTCTTCCTCTTGTAAAATTGCCATTTTGACCCTAAGGCGACGAAACGTCCGTAAGGGTGAACATGTCTGTTTTTGAAATAAATTCACCCGAACTACGGAACCCATCATTGTTCGTGGTCCGTCACGCACTTGGCCGGTTTTTTTTTTCCAAAGATATTTTTTTGTTTAGTACTACTGTATAACAAGATGATTGTTCTTAATAAAAGTGTTAATTACTAGAACTCCCACGATTCTGACTATGCTGTAATTATATGAAATGGAAAGTATTTTTATGGTCGGGGCTCGTGGCTAAATAATAAAAACCGCGCGGGTCTATCGACCTCACATTTATAAGTACTGAAAAGACGGAATAAAGGCTCCAATAAACAGGCGCGACACAAAGGCACGGCTCGTCGCTCGCCACGCGGTGTCTTTGTATCGCGTTTGTAGGAGCCTTAAGGTCCAGATATATGCCAGTGACCTTGAGTGGTTAGCTTGCGTGTTCCGTACTGAGCTCACGCAACGCGTCGTACGTTCAGCCGGCAATAAGACTCTCCCATCTAGGAGTGCTGTTCCAAATAAGACGCATTATTAATTTATTATACATAAAATAAAAGGTATCTTAATAAAACACGTATACTAAAATATCAATAGTTAAATTATCTTTAAAAAGGTGAAGGTTTCAGAAAAATACGCTTGATAGATTTTGCGTGATTCTCAGTTTTTTATCCGCGTTAGACATAACTTTACAAATTAATTTCACTATCTAATACAAACATAATCTAAAATATTCACTATTTAAGTTATTAAGAAAATGCTCTAATTTAACATATATTTTTTCCAAATCATTAACACTACTCGTTTAGACGTGATCTTCAGTATAAAATAATTAAAAGTCGGTTATCTTCGCCTTAAAAGACTCGTGAAGGAACATTACTTGTCTTTGTAATTTTGTTCTCGTTGTTAGCTGTAATAATCTATAGTCTTCATTTATTTTCTTTGCTTATATAGTTAGTATGTATGTACCTACATATGTATCATATCTGTGTATCTATTATAGGGTACTTTTATGCTTTTTATGTGCACCAATGACAACCCCATTTTATGTCCAGAAATTCACTGTCCATGCCAAGGAAAATGAAAATCTATTTGAGAAACTCAAATCGAAAAGATAGAGAAGATGTTAAAAATTTCTAATGTACCACATAAAACGGCTCTATTTAACAAAAGATTCTTTGTCATTGCATCAAAAATATAAAACAAAATAACTATTGACATTCTGAGCACTAAGGAACTTCCAGTAGGTTTTTAAAAATAAATTACGAAACTTTTTAATTGATAAAGCATACTACACGATCCAAGATTTCTTGAATTATTTATTGATTTGTTGACCATGTATTAATTTCACAGTATTTTGATATTTTGACATTTATAATAACTAAATTTGACATGTAAAATAATTTTAAATTTAATGTCAACACGTAACTATAGTATGCCTATTAGGCAGGACATATTGGACCTTAATTTTTTTGTTAAGACTGGTAACAAACATATGCCCACAATAAAGATATTTTGAATTTTGACGGTCACGTATATCGATGTATGGGAGAACATGTATTTCAACTACAATATTAAGTTTGTTCTTGGGATAAATTCGTTCCAACTACGGAACCCTTCATTGTGCGTGGTCCGACACGCACTTGGCCGATTTTTCATTATATTGAATTTTTTTTTTTTTTTTTACACACAACGGGGAAGCTCTTGGCCTTCATCTCACCTGATGGTAAGTGATGATAAGGCCGAAGATGGAAGCGAGCTTCACCCGGAATCCTCAACCACAGAGGAACTGGCTATCTTACCTCTAACTGCCGAAACACAACAAATGCTGTTAACATTGTTGTTTGGCGACAGACTTAGATAAGATGGTGGTAGCTAGCCAGGCGGACTTAGAACAAGCCCTACCACCAACCAAACCGAGCAGATATTTTTGCCCCCGCTGGGAATCGAACCCGGGACCTCTGGATCTGAGACAGGTGGTTTTACCACTAGACCACAGAGGCGGTTAAATAAATAAACATAGGTAAATAAATAAACAGAAGATTATTTACTCTTTACATAGAATTAATGTTAGTAGGACAGCATGGACTGGACTGGTTATGTTGATATAAACGATGCAAGCAATTATAAAATACGCATACAAATCGTTGTTTAAATAAGTGTTGATTTCCATGAAGACTTGTTGAAGATAGGTTTAAAATCTGACGTTCCATGAGCAAGAATATACTATCAACCTTAATAATTTCTCCAGCTCTGGGCGGAGCGGGAGGGCGTGTCAAATTTTTACTGACTCAAAACCCACCCGTGTTCCTTCAGTTGCCTGTGTGCCAGGGCCACGGTATCCTTTTCGGACAAACCCGCAACCCTGGCAGGCATCGGTCCTGGTGGACCCCGTCAGTGCGTGCAGACATCTCTTTGAGGCGCGCGTGGAACACATCGCGCCGTCGACCCGGGCCTGGTCCTTACCGGACGGCGAGCTGCCCATAGCTCGCCGTCCGCAAGCCCGCAGCATGTCCTGGGATTGATATCTGAGTTAGGCAGTGTTAAGGCGAGGTTCTTCAAGTTAACCTCTTCCTCTCGAAAAAAAAAACTTTTTTACAAAAAAAACAACAGACTTCCAAAAAGAAATACACTAAAAAGTGAAAAATAACTTTAATTTCGGAAGTCGATGCCTTTGGTAGTGTCTTTTTTAAAGCTTTTTTTTTCCGGATTCCTGCGGCTTTCACAATGTCATCGGTCTACCTTGTGGGAGGCCTTCCCACGCTACATCTTCCAGTACACGGTCGCCACTCCAGAACCTTTCGGCCCATCGGCCATCTGTTCTTCGAGCAATGTGCCCCAACTTTAGTTTAGTTTGGCAGTTACCTTGGTTCTCCTGCGGATATCTTCATTTCTGATTCGATCACGTAGGGAAACTCCAAGCGTAGCCCTCTCCATTGCCCTTCGGGTGACTTTGAGCCTTCTAATGAGGCCCATTGTGAGCGACCACGTTTCAGTGCCACAGGTCATCACTGGCAACACGCATTGGCCAAAGAAATTCGTCTTGAGACACTGCGGTATGTGGGACAAGAAGATATTGCGTAGCTTCTCAAACGCCCAGCCGAGTCGGATTCGACGATTGACCTCTTTCTCGAAGTTGGACCTACCTAACTGGACAGTTTGTCCTAGGTAAACATACTCGTCCACAACTTCGAGTGTAGCGTCTCCGATATTCATGAGAGTGGGTGTTAAATGGGCATTTGATATGACCTTTGTCTTGTCCATGTTCATTCTAAGACCCTAAGTTGGACCTACCTAACTGGAAAGTTTGTCCTAGGTAAACTAGACTTTTTACACTACACTAACTCAAAAGGTTTTGTTCGTCTCATTGGTAATTTGAGTTGTTAACACGTAACTTTCGAGTAGCGTCTTGGACGATGGGTCTTACGCTGAACAAGCTGTTATTAATAACATTAACGTATAAACAAAGGAAATCGTCCGATACGAATTACCACATCCTATTGATAGAGCTATTAACTGTTCATCTACTTAACTATAATGTGAAATCGAATACAATCGCCAACGTTATGCGTTATTCGCTTACTAGTAAAATTGTCTGCTCCAGGACACATGCCTCATCTCGTACAGAGCAGGAACGACCATTCAGGGGTTGTCAGAAAATAAATGTCTACTCAATCTAGATATTTTTTTAAATATTTTTAGGGCTCCGTACCACAAAATGAAAAAAAAAACGGAACCCTTATAGGATCACTTGCGTGTCTGTCTATCCGTCTGTCAAAGCCGATTTGCTCCGAATCTAATGGAACGATTAAGTTGAAATTTGGAACACATATGAATTTCTATGACCCAAAGACGAACGCGTATTGTAAATAAATATTTTTTTAATATGGGGGTCACTTTTGGGGGACAAATTAGAAAATTATATTAAATGAAAGGGCTTATTGGAATCGTTTTCAGATATATTTTTATTTTATTTTAAATCTAGTGGTGGTGCCCACCCCAGGATATGTAGTTACCGATTCGAAATTCTAGGCTGAACATTTAAATAAACTCACACAAAAAAAAGTTCAATCAAATAAATTATCTGCAACCGAGAAATAATCTAGTAGTAGTAGAAAATTGTAGACATCATACTGTATATAAAATATAGGTAACTTTTTAGAAATGATAAACTATTCGCTCAGTGCGATTAAGAGGCCTGTTACATTTTGTTCCCTCTCTCGCTCACACGAGACGTAATTTTGGAGAATGTTGAATGAAAAAATGCTTTATTGAAAAATATAATCTGTAGTTCCCGTATTAATAATATTAGTTTAATAGGTAATTATTAAAAACACATTACTATTGTGTAATTTAATAAATTAATTTCAAAACAGATTCTCAGTCTTATCGAGCTGAATGTAATAAATTACACAATAGAAATGTGTTTTTAATAATTACCTATTAAACTAATATTATTATTACGAGAACATCAGATTATATTTTTCAATAAAGCATTTTTTCATTCAACATTCTCCAAAATTACCGTCTCGTGTGAGCGAGAGAGGAAACAAAATGAAACAGGCCTCTTAAACGTTTTCCAAACATTTCTAAAAAGTTACATGATTCTCGAAATTATATTGGACATCGGCCATCGCATCTCAGGGGCCAGGCCCCCCTGGAAAATCAGTGTACGACTAAACGCCGACAGACTGAACACCGACAAGACTTTACTTCGACGGGACTCTTCGCCGACAGGACACTTCGCCAACAACACTCTTCGCCGACAGGACTCTTCGCCGACAGTATCTGACTATCGGAGATAAGTTGCGTCGCTGATGAGCTCATAGGTTAGGTTAGGCTAGAGCTGTGACCAGCCGCGCGTGAGCCGAGCGAGCGAGCGAAGCGAGCGGTGCCGCGGAAGCGGCCGGCGAACGCTACTTCCAAATTGCTCGCAGATTTTTTTCCAACATTTTCGAATTAGTCGCTGATGAGCCCTGTCGGCGAAGTGTCCTGTCGGCGAAGAGTCCTGTCGGCAAAGTGTCCTGTCGGCGAAGAGTCTCGTCGAAGTATAGTCTTGTCGGTGTTCAGTCTGTCGGCGTTTAGTCGTACACCCCTGGAAAATAGAGATACGCCAATGGTCGAGTTGTCCTGTGGTTGAATTGACACAGGTACGAGCTGTCGTGATACCGGTCATCCTTATCTTAATCATCACCAATCACAACCTGCTTTCACCCATTGCTGGGCCTCTCTTGGCTTTTTACAATCTCCACGCTCCTGTGCCAGACTTATTCAGGTTCTACGCGCGAATGCAAAAACTTTGTCCGCCCATCTCGCCGCCAGCCATCCGTCATCTTAATGTTCATCAAGCAAACTCTTGCTTCAAATCTAGTCATTACTCTCGAACAGGTGTAGTAACTGCATTTATTGCGTAACCGGCCAGCGGCAGCTGGTTGCGTGACAAATGTAAGGTCGTTGATACAATGTCATAGAAATGTGAATTGTGTTGTAGTTTTTGTGGGTTTTAGTTGTAAGTTTAAGGTGTTCTAGACCTGTGCAGACGTGCGGGGTAATTGTGTAGCACACAATGGCAATCGATGGCAAATGCCTTTCATTTTAAATACAGCCTCGTGTTGGAAAAAATCTTTGATAATATGTTACACTAGATTAGTAATTACCGCGCTAAGGAGTTGCCACTTGCCATATGGCCACAGCCATATGCGTAGCTAACGTCAGTTCGGTGCTCTGTGTGACGCAAACCGAAGTGAACCTAAATAAATAAGAACTTAATAATAACTTTTTAATAAGAATAGGAATCAGTATCTTATTACTTTTAAATGTTTAGTGGTTTCAAAACAACGTCGCGCGTCGTCGCGTTTAAATAGTGGTTACACTTTTTTGACACATTTTAATGAGGTATGCTTCTCTAATTATTTAACTCAATGGAAAAAATTCAAAACAAGTTTGCAAGATTTCTTTACCGTAAACAGTAAGGGGTTTATCCATTGATATATTAAAAAGGAGGAAGATATGTTACGCGCTAACATCGCAATCAGTAAACCTGGGCTTGGCGCACGACTACATGCACCAAAACTCACACATCTGTGATCAGTGTGATCACAGTCGCAACCAACAGTTACCGATAGACAAGAACAGAGATAGGAGACGGCGCTGTCGTGCGAGCGAAATCGCGTTAGCTGCCGAATGTTGGCCGAATGTTTACGATTACGAATGACATTGCATGTGGTAGCACAAACATGGCGAAGCAAACATTAAATATTATTATAACTTTCGACAAATTAGCATTTTTACGAGTGGTAAGTAATCCCGTATGTCTTATTTTTCTTCCTTGTATTATTAAGACACTGTTTAGCTGCACAAAAAGTCATTATGATGCGTATTAATCACAAAAAAAAACGTTATTTTAAATAACGTTTCCGACCCCTGATTCAAATGGCACAAATCGACGGCTCCTAAGTATACTGAGTCAACTGTACTTCTAATAATATGAACGTTTTTAACACAGGTGAATAGTAAATGATTTCATTGTTTGTAATATCCTAAAAAGTAAAATTGCCGAAATTTGTTAGTTGACTCAGTATACTTAGGAGCCGTCGAAATTATTCTTGAAAGAGGTCTGATATTATAAACGTTGTCATATTTATTAACAAAATTGTTATAATTATTGGTATTTAATTCTTTGTAATTCTGCTTGCAAGTCATTTTATATTTTTTTGTTAGACATATATATATATATATTTTTTTTTAAACGTTGCCCCACACTAGGAATTTCTCCTGTATCGTGGGTGCGTTTACAAACATTTAAACTCACATACACAAACAGCCAGACCCGGAACAACTACTTGTAGATCATACAAATATTTGTTCCGTGCGGGGATCGAACCCGCGACACGCAGCGCAGCAGTCAATCGCTTAACCACTGCGCCAACCGTGCCGTCATTGTTACTTATAACATCGCATTAGATTGGTCTGTAAAGGCGTTATATTTGTGAACTAAAAAATAATACTAATTTTCACATGTAACACCCACTCTCATGAATATCGGAGACGCTACACTCGAAGTTGTGGACGAGTATGTTTACCTAGGACAAACTGTCCAGTTAGGTAGGCCCAACTTCGAGAAAGAGGTCAATCGTCGAATCCGTCTCGGCTGAGCAGCGTTCGGGAAGCTACGCAATATCTTCTCGTCTGACATACCGCAGTGTCTCAAGACGAAAGTCTTTGACCAGTGCGTGTTGCCAGTGATGACATATGGCACTGAAACGTGGTCGCTCACAATGGGCCTTATTGGAAGGTTAAAATTCACCCAAAGGGCAATGGAGAGGGCTATGCTTGGAGTTTCCCTACGTGATCGAATCAGAAATGAAGACATCCGCAGGACAACCAAGGTAACCGACATAGCTCGAAGAATTGCCAAACTTAAGTGGCAATGGGCAGGGCACATTGCTCGCAGAACAGATGGCCGTTGGGGCCGAAAGGTTCTGGAGTGGCGACCGCGTACTGGAAGATGTTGCATGGGAAGGCCTCCCACAAGGTTGACTGATGACCTTGTGAAAGCGTGCAATCATTTGTAACTATAAAGTCCAATAAATAATTCGTTGTTTTTAAATCCCGGGATTTAAACGTCATTATGATTATTCCGGGATTTTAGAGGAGGTATTATGTATACTGTTACGAGTACATGCTTCCTCGAAGTTTAGGTAAATTAACTCTACCTATTCCGATCTCTAGTGATTTCATACCTTCCTACTCGAGGTAGACTGCTCTATAACGACCATCTTATAATGATGTATCTATTTCATTGCAGATAAATAAGCAACTAACATCGACTAGTAAACAGAAGTTCAAGGCTTGATTTTTAATGAGACATATATATTATCATTCATGTATTCTATCACCTACTTGTCAAAATAACTGGCGAGTAAATTATGAACAGTAATATGTATTAGATGATTTAGGTTATAGTGGTTTTCACACAGTAATAATCTGTTAATATAAAAATATCTTTTCACTTCTCATGCTCTAAAAGTTCATCTTTGTGTCGTGCGTAGGCGACATAAAGTCGCTTTTTATGCCCTAGAGCATAAAGTAAAATCTTCGTCGAAGACCAAGGCAATCCGTCCAACAGCCACACGAACAACTTCAACTTCATAGAATAACCTCTTTATTTTAATTCGTTTCGTTAGTATTCCAAGAACAAGGCAAGGAGACCAACAGCCAAAGTACACTATAAAACTTCCATGAAATAAACTTATATTTTTTATTTCGTTTATTTATTATTTTACATGTTGCTGTTTCATTTCCTCGCAATCGAAGTGAAAAGTGGAGTGTACAACTTGTCCATAAAACCCATTTTACACTATATCCATCCTCGCTCGCAAGCTCGCTCGGGTGGATAAACGTTTCGCGTAAAATGGTGCGTTTTATGCACTTGATGTACAATCTACATTATCCTTATGCAGTGGCACTAATCGGACAATAAAACACCTGGTCCGCATACTTTTCTACAACAATATTTAAGGCGGTATGATCAGGCAGAGACAGCACTTACTAGTTTTTTGAATCCATAAGAAACATTTAAAAAAAAAACTGTTTTAAAATTCTGAAAAAAAGATATATCATTATTATTAACATAAGCGGGATATTTACCATGTTTATTCATTGTTCTGAGTTCCCGATATTTCGGCGCTGTTGCAAGCACCATGATCACGGATAAACTGAAGTCACTGCGGGTGGGTGTTTATGAGCAGAAAAAACGCAGTGACTTCAGTTTATCCGTGATCATGGTGCTTGCAACAGCGCCGAAATATCGGGAACTCGGAACAATGAATAAACATGGTAAATATCCCGCTTATGTTAATAATAATATTAGTGACCATGACAGTTTAAAAACTTAAGATATATCATATTTAAGAATTTGACACTGACACAATATTAAGTTACCTTTGTTGGATAGAAAAAAGTCCCAGTTATCCTTTATCGTAATCTCATAGCTACAAAACTGTTATTTTTTTTTCTTATCCATACTAATTTGTAAATGTGAAAGTAACCCTGTCTATCTATTACGTTTTACGCGATAACCGACATCCACACGGGCGAAGCCGCGGGCAAAAGCTAGTTTTTTATATTAATGAAAATATAGTAAGCTTGTTTAACCCACATTTCTATTATTAAAGTGAGTTTCTTTTGTAAGTATTTTTCATATGTCTCAGTATGGGCTCTGACTCTCGTAGTGTAGAGTAACCTACTCAGGGTCTGAGTTTGTCTTGATAAAAAGATTAAAACTTACTACGTTTAAATACCTACCAAATGCGCGAGGCAAGCACTCGCGACTTCGCGAGTCTACTTGAGTCCGTTCGAGCCGGATCATAGCACCTTAAGGCTCAGATATATGCCAGACCTTGAGTAGTTAGCTTGCGTGTTCTGTACTGAGCTCACGGAACACGTTGTACGTCCAGCCAGTAATAGGACTCGCCCATCCAGGAGCGCTGTCCCAGATGAGACGCATTATTAATTTAATACACATAAAACAAAAGGTATTTTAATAAAAAACGTAAACTAAAAGATCGATAATCAAATTATCTTTAAAAGGGTGAAGGTTTCATAAAAATACGCTTGATAGATTTTGCGCGATTCTCAGTTTTTTATCCTCGTTAGACATAACTTTACTAATTAATTTCACTATGTAATATATACATAATCAAAAATATTCATATATTAAGTTATTAGGAAAATGCTATAATTTAACATATATTTTTTCCAAATATTTAACACTACTCGTTTAGACGTTATCTTGAGAATAAAATCATTGAAAGTCTGTTATCGTCGCTTACTCGTAAAGCTTACCCATCATTACTCTATTCATCTGTAGCTCAGTTTCTCCTATAATCACACAGATAGATTGTAAACAAATATAAACAGATAACATCACGCCTAGGGCATGCAATATCGGAAGGTTCTCAATTCCGGAACTGAGTTCCAATACTGGAGATCTGATTCCGGAATTCCGGAACTGATAACTTTTAAAGTTTGTTTCAAATCAAACAAGATTTATAATTATATATTAGTCTTTTAAACATTTTTAGTAACAAATTAAACATCTTTCTCCCTTATTACTCTAATTATGGTCTGGTTTTTTGAGTACTTTATGCGGCCTACCCAAATGTCCTTTCTTTGGTATTGTTCGTCGAGTCGTTGAGCTCCTTAAATCCTGAGTTGAGCTACACGCTTACTGACAAATGCTTGCACTGACTGGACAGGTCCACTCAAAATTGTGTAGTTCTTTCCTCAAAAGACCATTTCAGACACGGATCTACATGGTCCTCACATGATCTGACCAAGATTATGTCTGGACTTTAAAAGAGACTTGGAACCCTGAGTTTGTTTCGCCATTTCTTCTCAGGGATAGTCAGATAGGAAATGTCGACTTCCTCAAGCTTGTTTTTATATTTTTTATATGACGTGTAAAAGTGATTCCGATATCCTATTTACAGAATAAACGATTTCATTTCATTTCATTAGCGGCCCGGCCGTCTGGCGGCTTGTGGAAAGTTCCACAGACTAGGTTGGTTGCGTTTAGATAAAATAATAATCAAAAAATTATGAATATCGGAATTCCGATATTACTACTCTCAATTCCGGAATTGAAATATCAGAAAAATTGTTTCGGAATTCCGGAATTCCGGAATGCATGCCCCAATCAGACCTGTGTTCGCCGAGAGGTTTGTTAATAAATCCTAAGGTGCTAAGCAAGAAAATTTTGACTTCAAAACTATCATATACTACCACCAAATAAATGTATACTGTTTACACTAAGAAATGAAAGAAAAAAAACTAAAACTGACCGGCACACGTGGATAATTAAGATCGGAGATAATGGTAAAAACGTTGGGCAGGTAATATCTTTGGTTAGGATGGTGTGGGTTCCGCGCTTGATATTTTCAGTAGGATTAAAACTACTAACACCGAAATGTTAAGTAAAATGCTAAATATGGGAAAGCGAACATGACCACCACTATAATTTAATTGTGATTTTGTGTGGTACTATTTCCAGGGTTCGAAAAAATCCGATTTTTATAATAAATATCAAAAATCTGTTTTTTTTAATATATATCCAGGCCAAGAAAAAGAAGAGAATTTCATTCTGTAAGGGAATTAAACACTTAAAAATGTGAAAGAAATTTGTAAAATAATATAAGTGTCAAATATCACATTTTTTATTTTAAAAAAGTTACAAAAGAATTAGTGTTTATTTGAGAAATATTTTTTTAATGAACACTTACTAAAACAAGTACCTATTATTATAATAATCTTAATTTGTTTCTGAGATATAAATCAACGAATTTTAATAATAATTTGTAATCATAAAAAACTAAAAAGTAAATTATTCTGAATTGTAGTTTTGCGCTACGTGTTGCCAGGGTAAAATCAATTGATATATCAAGATATTCATGATATATATATATCATGAATTCATGATATATATCCGCTGAAATATATCGGCGAACCCTGACTATTTCTTTTGCAAGCACTAAATAAATGATTTATCTATCTATCTATCTATCTATCTACCTCCATGAGTTAAATTCCCGGCGTACTATTTCGTCCATCATTTAAATCCCTTACAACTGTATTGAATAACGCACACATTGGATTAAAAGTACCGCGTACGAAAAGTCGTCCGAATAACCGAGAACATCGATAGACCGGACTAGACTAAAGTAAGGGGGAGTCCCCGAACAAATAGAACTAATGTGACTAGGCGCAGCAACGGACACAGCGGACTTTAGTCCGCGTTGAGCTTTTGCTTTTCTGTCATAGCAACCATGATTGACAAGCAACCGTTTTCCTTTCACTCAAGCGGAACCCTAAATATTTGGGTCCCCAAAAAACAGGGTTCCACATACTGACATAATGAGTAGTGAGTCATCGCCTGGAGGGTCTAAATTGTTACGTTTAAGAAGTATACACACTGACCGAATGACTTTTAAATAATGATAAGATAATAGATTTTTCTGACTGCCGAAAAGCCTAGCCTAAAAGTATGAAACCTACTTTTGAAATAGTATTGAAAGTCTCATTTTACCCGGGAATTTTGAGCACGTGTCGTGGCTCGATTTTTTTTTCCCGGAAATTTCGAGCACGTGTCGAGGCTCGATTTTTTTTCCCGGGAATTTCTAGCACGTGTCGAGTCTTAATTTTTTTTTCCCGGGATACAGTTTGCAGCGAGGCTAAAAGCACTAGTGATGGTCAATGCTCGTTCCTTATCTGCATGAGAAGAGGCCTTTGCCCTGCAAAGGGACAGGTACAGACCGGTATTATTATAGCCCATTAAAACGAAGATTACGTTACCAAATCTTCGTCCACCGACAGATGTGAAGCTAACAAAACCAATCATAATAATTGAGATGCAATCCTGCATCTGAATTATTGCCGAAACGAAATGATACCCAAATCTTAGTCTACACGGTGTGAGTTAGCGTTCGTGTTGGCTTGATCAGTTACTGCAATACAGCTACTCTGAACTATGTAACCGTATTATACACTTTCTCTCTGCTTGAACATCAGCAATACTTAAGGCGACTTTTAATGATTTTATACTGAAGATCACGTCTAAACGAGTGGTGTTAATTATTTGGAAAAAATATATGTTAAATTAGAGCATTTTCATAATAACTTAATATATGAATATTTCAGATAATGTTTTTATTACATAGTGAAATTAATTTGTAAAGTTATGTCTAACGCGGAAAAAAAACTAAGAATCATGCAAAATCTATCAAGCGTATTTTTCTGAAACCTTCACCTTTTTTAATATAATTTAAATATTGATCTTTTAGTATAAGTACGTGTTTTATTCAATTACCTTTTTTATGTATAATAAATTAATAATGCGTCTTATTTGGGACAGCGCTCCTGGATGGGCGAGTCCTATTACTGGCTGCACGTACGACGCGTTGTAACACGCAAGCTATCCACTCAAGGTCACTGGCATATATCTGCGTCTTAAAACGGGCCACAATATTATCTATCAATATTTCGTCATTCTAAAGCTACTCAAGTGCACAGTAGTGACACAATTTGTTATTTTATTGGACCAATGACGTATAATTAGTGGCAACATTACAACCAATTACATTGCCTTGCTCATTACAGAACTAATAACATTATGCCTCGAAGCTAGTACATGCAACTATTAAACCATATTACCTAAGCATTTTTATGGCGAGTAATAATTGTCAACACCAGAGGTTTTTGCAAAAACTTGATAGGTACAGGGAAGTGTCAAGTCAATAGATCTGCAAAATCTATAGAGATTCTTGTCATTCGATTGTATTTGTTTGCAGAATGAACGAACTATGTACTACCGCGGGTCACAGACATCTGACCACTTTGAAACCAAAATCCCGTGCACACAATGACCACATCTGTTTACCGCCCCTTTTTGCATAGAACAATTTTAAAAAATTGTTTATTTATAAACTCAAGCTCTGTTACAATGATCATAGATGTCTTCGCACCTCAGCCGGTTTTTTTACTGTCTTTTTGAAGTGAAAACTTCTTTAGGCGCGTTGAGCACTTTTTGGGTGAACAAAAATCATGGGACTCGCATCATCGTCACCGAACGCTTTCCATGAGCTATATGTATACTGTGTATATGATGTGTACTTTTTGGGTGAACAAATATCATGGAACTCGCTTCATCGTCACCCAACGCTTTCCATGAGCTATATATGTATACTGTGTATACATGTGTACTTTTTGAGTGAACAAAAATCATGGAACTCGCGTCATCGTCACCGAACGCTTTAGTTACTTAGTTTTCACTACTCTCGGCAATCCCCAAAGATTGCCCCGCATGTTTTTTTTTTTTTTTCATTTACGAAAACAAGGGTCTCAGCAAAAATCTGATGCTACGATGCTATTGGTTGATGAGAGTAAGCGTTACTATAGCGATCGATCGCTGCAAGCAGGAATAGTCCTTACGTTGGTCAGATGTCCGTGACCGCGCTAGTACATAATTCTTGTTTTTGTCTGGTGTTGACCAGAGCTATACGAGAATATTTTCCTCTTGCATACTACCATGAAAACGATAAAACTGAAAATATTGATGAAGGTAGTGTACACTTATACATACAACTTAAAAATAAAAATAAATAAAATAAATAAATAAAATAAATAAAAAATAAAAATAAATAAACTTTATACATAAGAAAGAAAACCGTCCTCTAAGTTTGTAGATTATATTATTGAAAGGAGATGTGTCTTGGGTAAAAAAAAATAAAAACTGTTCAGTCCGTCAATCAGATAATAAAAAAATATTAGACACATATTTTTTGCTTTATCATATTAATAAAAAATGCTCGTTACATCACAGCTACGTATAAAATCTAGCGAGCAGTGACGTCATGCCACATTTGAACTCAATGTATCGCCGTAATGTTTTGATTACGTAAAAAAATAAAAAATACGTGTCCAATATTTTTTAATAATCTACATGACGGACAATATTTTTTTTTGTCTTCATCAATATTGTCTAAATTGACAAAATAAATATACAAGTCGAATACAGAACCTCAATTTTTTTTAATCATTTATTCATTTACAAATAACATTAAATTTTATATATTGAAATTTTTGTTTGTTGTTGTTGTCTAAGTAATAACAGCGCCACGGGTCGATCGATCAGATTAAGCTACGCTTGTCGCGGTTGGTCCGTGGACGGGTGACCACCACGTGATATCATTGACCATTATTATTGCAATAAACCAATTTCAACATCCAACGTAAGATTTATCGCTTCAATGATCAGTTGCCATAATTATAACGTGATGGAAAGTTGGAACCATAGTTGCTTCTGTGTGAGAGAGATGGAGATACACAAGATACACAATCCCTTTTTTACAGCGGAACATTGACTGATATCTTTGACAAGTCATAGTAAAGCCCTAGATCAAATAACTTCACTACTAATCAAACAATTATTTGTCCACAGATTTACCCACCAAAGAATGCCATAAAAACCAAAGATGGCAGCATCAAAAACGATCCTTCTCCTAATAATCACAAACTTCATTATCGCTCACACACAAGACTTAACATCAGAAGAAATAAAAACAGTCAAAGAAAGTGAAGAATTACCAGAGGACACAACAGTACCCATTGAGGAAGAAGAATTAAGTACAACAACAGAATACAATGTGACAGACGAGGATGGAGATGAGAAAAATGCTGAACCAGATCCTATAGAAACCGCAACGGATGAAACGAGTCTTGATATCACGGGATCCAGTGCAAACAATGTCGTTGATGATGCGGAGAAGAACATTCATTCTAATTTGAGCAATAACATTGACATTGTATCGAAGGTAAATGAAAACAATCAGGGCTTGTTATTTAGGATGAGATTCTTTTGAAATTAATTGTGAGAGCTATTGAGAATAAGTAGGTCGAGAAGTGAAAATATTATGTGGATGTGTGATAATATTTTGTTTGATGTTATGTCTTCTTTCATTTCATCAAACGATTACGATATTATTTTTATAGGCAATTAGAAGGTATATGATCAGAGTGTCTAACTTTCAATTCGTCTACGAAGCAAAATGCCTAAAATATGTCTACACAACAAATTGCCTAAGCTGTAAATAGAACTGTGAGCTGTGGTTAGAACTGTGAGTGCCAGAAACGCTTCTCCCTTTCTTCTCCTAAAATAATAGACATATTGCAAGGTAGGCATTTTGGTTCATAGTCAGAATAGGGTTTAGTTCAAATACTGTATAGACATATTTCAAGGTAGGCATTGTGCTTCCTAGTCAATATAAGGTTTAGGCAATAATTGGCATAGACGTTTTGATTTCTATTCAACATGATCATAAAGGATTTAGAAGTGTTATATTTATTTATTTTATTATTTACTAGCTGACCCGACAGACTTCGTTCTGTCAAAAGCTATTTGACTGTGGCAGTTTGTCTACGCACAAAGGAAACTACCTACCTACCCTACCCTACCCTACCTTACCCTATCCTACCCTACCCTACCTACCTATCTACCCTACCCTACCCTACCTACCTACCTACCCTACCCTATTCTACCCTACCCACCTACCTACCCTACCCTACCCTACCCTACCAACCCTACCTACCCTACCCTACCTAACTAAAACCTTCAATTATTTTTTTTTTTATAAAATCTATTCTCCGACCTACCAAATGATGACTGACACGTTATGTCAAACGCCATAAAGTTACATTAGAAGATAGAGTTACCTACTTATTATTACAATAAAAATGTAAATATGGTCGTTTTCTTACAATATTTTTTTTTTTTACTTTCTTAAATTTTTCTTACATAAGAACCTTCTCCTGACAATAACAAACACAACAAAAAAATAATTAGCGAAATCGGTCCAGCCGTTCACGCGTGATGCCGTGACCAAGGGAAATAGGGATTCATTTTTATATATATAGATGTACACACAGTTAAATACATAGAGATACGAGATCATTATAATTTCAGTACAAAGGTACTGCTTATTTCTTAAGAAATTTCTTCCAGCAGACCTGCGAAAGGAGAAATGAAAATGAAATGTAGACAATAGTGTGTGAGAACTAGAACGAAGCTGGTGGAAAAATATTACGTCAGCAAACATTGTATAAATTTTTCAGAAGTCGGAAAGTTAGTATTTACGGCAGTAAATTTCATATTTTGAGTATGATCATTTTTTTTTTTTTCGGAGCTTTTATTACTATATTGTAGGAGGAATAAAGATTCTAGAGAACAATAAACTTAGATCTCCAGCTATAATATATGTGGATGATGTTTTAATGACTACAAATGAATAATAATCTTTATCAACGCAATTTCAGACTGAAACGGTGACAATGCAAGCCACAACGAGGGCGATGGAGGAAGAACCGTCACTAAAGATGCAGGAGTCAGAAGAAGAAGAAGAAGTGGAAGTTCCTGGTCAAAGGAATCCTAAGGCCGAAACTGGTAAGATTAGTATTACCCCCTATTAAATCAATTCATAGTAACTATACTAGATTTTACATTTTGGTGGTGCGCTGTGTTAAGACGTGTTAAATCTATCTATTTGGCGTGTGTGAATACTGCGAACTCTCCAATAGTAAATGCATAAATGTAGTACGTATGAGATGTGTTCTTTGAACGCACAGGCGTCACCCAGATTGGAACAGATACCTTCGCGGCACCCAGATCTTTCACAGATGTTCTAAACAGGACAGGAGACATAATTAACTCTGGAGGGAGGTGGGCTGGTTGGAATAACCACAGACGGCCGTCATGGCCCATGTACATGTCCACCTGAAGAACGTAGTGCGGAAACCAAACCCTTTAAGATAGAACATAGAAAATACGCAATGTGAGATGATACACCACACCTTAAAAAGAGAACCTGGCTTCAAAGGGAGGACAAAACACTGGAAAAACAATTTAATCAGGCTTTTTGGAAAAGGTTTCCATTTTCTTACCTAAGTAAGAACAAACAGGCATCATGACAAATTCAATCATTTGGTTAATCTTGTATAAGTGTATGTACACGGTTAAACAAACTCTCTTTAACTTTCTACTTGATTTTAAATTGCTAATCAAAACAATGCAGGCAAGGTGTTACTACGGAGACATCTAAACACACGAACAAAAATCAATTAGAAGAAGCATGACCAGCACTCTAATTGTGTAACACACTATGAATCACAATCTGAATGATTTTGAAGGATATTGCTAAATCATTGCTTCGTATGTTCGAAAAGTTTGTCTGCTCAACAACTTCAATAACGCAATGAATGTTGTTAAACTGTCAAAATGAAACTCATTGCTAATGGTAAAATGTTTTACGTCACACCTGGCCATAATGCGAGTTTTACCGCACGCTACGCGTACAGTAAAACTCGAATTGTGGCCAGGTAAAGACGTAAAACTGTGTACTCACCACAGGCAGTAAAAAAGAAAGCCCTCTATCGCATATTTACAACCCTCGCCTACGGCTCGGGTCACAAATACCTGCGATTTCGGGCATTCTTTTTTTACAGCCCTTGGTAAGTAATGTACTATTAAACATGAACGTCTGAAAAGTCGTTAGTTGCAATTCTCCACCTGATTTATGAATTTCATTCATTAAAACGACCCTTATTCTTTTCAGAATCAAAACCACCAATTGACAAACGGAACTTCGACTCCCATACCCCGAACCTCAAACCCCAGACCACTCGCTCTGTCGTCAGAGGATGGTTGCAAGACTGCTGGGTGCGCCCTCCTGCTGGCATCATGGTGCCCCTAAGAGCAGAAGCATTGGCGAGAGCGTTAGCAGTATGGAGTGATTTAACTGTCCCGACACTGAATCTGACACATGTGCTGGTTATGGGGTATGATTCTAATGGTAAGTGATACTATTAAGCTTGACGGTTTTATTATATGTATAGAGGTATGAGGAACAGGGTGTAAAGTTCAGTCATCCTCTATTGAAAAGGGAAGATCCTCCGACCAGATGGGTGTTGTGTTTGGTGAGCAACAGCCCGACGGTACTGTGGGATGTCGCTCCGCCCCCGTAAGGGGGCGTGGCCAGCGGAGCCGGAGCGTAGCTCCCCGTCCGCGGAGGGTTTGCTGTAACCCATTAACATGGGCCTCTCCTTTGGTCAGCCTAATGCGGCTTACGGCTGAGGGAACCGCGGACAAACGCGGGTCCTGTGAAAGGATGTCTGTGCATGTTTCTGTAGGCGCGCCGCAACACTGATTCACAATGCCGCTACTTCACGCCATTTCTGCGGTCTGTCCCCGCCAGGTGAGATTCCTAGTTACCTGGGGGAGGCCCCACGAAGACGACCAGCGACGAGATGGCGACTTTGACGCTCCTACACATCAATGTAGCCTATACCCGACCCACTTATCAGAGCTAGCCATACCATGATCCGGGTATAGACGGAATATAGGTGTGAGGGGGGCATTATATACAATACAATACAATACAATACAATACCCAACGGTAGATGTCGGGATGTTGTATATATACTAGTCGCGCGGTAAACACTGATTGCGCGATGCAGGATTTGTGACGTCAGGTCTTTGATGAGTTCGCATGTGGCATCGATACCGCCACGATGTACTCGTATAAGAATGAAACGTATTCGATTAGCCTATCTTTAACGTCCTTAAGTATACATCTGAATTGGTTATGTTGCTTTGGTATCTAAAGACCGTAAAGATAACATAGTTGACCATATAGGACCAGAATAAATGACCTTAAAGACCAGATCATTCTCACAACAGAGCGAAAATATGGGGGCATTCTTTTGACTCTCTTGATGATTGAGTTCAAGGTGAAGGAAAGTCTCCTTCATTTATTTATCTGTAATACGGTGTACAGTCATGAGAAGCTCGGCAATAATATCAGATTTAAAAAATGAAAAATTTTGAAGTAAAACTTCTTTAGGCGCGTTGAGCACTTTTTGGGTGAACAAAAATCATGGAAACCGCGTCATCGTCACCGAACGCTTTCCATGAGCTATATGTATAACTTGCGTGTACTACGTGCTTTAGCTGTATAGACTATGTCCTGTAGACATGAATCAAGTGTCCTGGTCAAGGTTACAAGATTCAATCTTTCGATTCTTTAATCGTTGAGCTCTTTATGTTCTGAGTTGAGCTGCACGATTACAACAACAAATGCGTGCACTGAATGGACAGGTCCACTCAATCTGTGTGGTTCTTTTTTGAAAAAACCATTTCAGAGACCAATCTACATGGTCTTCACATCATTTGACCAAGATTATGTCTGGACTTTAAAAGAGACTTTGACCTATGAGTTTGTTTCGGCCTTTCTTCTCGAGTAGTCAGATATGAAACGCCGACCTCATCTAGTTTTAAAATATGATTGACGTGTAAAAGTGTTTGTAAAAACCTACTTACAGAAATAAAAACATTTATCATTTATCATTCATTTGCGTACAAAGAGTTCAAAAATACAGAAAACTTTAACTCAAGCTTGGAAAATACCCAACAAAAATAAATGCTTTTATAACCTCCACATAAGTGTCAATTAGTTAAGCAAATAAACATTATTGATGTCCAATGTGTAAGGATCCAATTAGAATAATCGAGAGATATAAAAAACATTAACATTTTCCATCCATTTTACGTTAGGCCGTTGGTCCCGACTGTCATTCGTGGATCTTTGAGGCTTCTGCCTCAAATCTAGCGGGCAGCGACACGGCGGCGGCGGCAGCGCGGGAGCGGCACAGGCAATGCAGACCCGTTCTCGAAACCAGCGGGCAGATAACGCGGCACTATAGCGGCGTAGTGTTGTGTTCGTGGTTGTGTCGTCGAGATATTTGTTTTTATTCCTAACGTCACAAAAATAAATTGCACAACACTGCAATGCAGACGCGCGGGCGGTCACCACTTGACTAGAGTGCACCGCTCGTTGCCCGCCCCCGCGCCGCTGCCGCGACGCTGTTTTCGAGGGCCGGTCCATTGGATTTTACGCATTAAATCCTGCCGCTCCCGCGCCGCCGCCACTGCCGCTCCGCTGCCCCGCAAAATTCGAGGCAGAGATCTGACAGTCGTTACGGGTCGCCAGTAGCCCGAAAGTCTGACAACCAGTCTTACCAAGGGGTGTCGTGCTACCTACTAACTGGTTTGTGGAGGTGAGATAGGCAGTCGCGCTATGTAAAATACTAACTTCTTCGTCCGCGTGAAATTTCTTGTTCCCCTGACACATCACATCGCCTGCCAGCACTATTAGCGTTCTTTCTTTCTGTCTTTTTGCTCGATTCCTAAGGGTCTTAAGGCCCAGATATATGCCAGTGACCTTGAGTGGTTAGCCTGCGTGTACTGAGCTCACGCAACGCGTCGTACGTCCAGCCAGTAATAGGACTCGCCCATCCAGGAGCGCTGTCCCAAATAAGACGCATTATTAATTTATTATACATAAAACAAACGGTATTTTAATAATACACGTATACTAAAAGATCAATAATTAAATTATCTTTAAAAAGGTGAAGGTATCAGATAAATACGCTTGATAGATTTTGCGTGATTCTCAGTTTTTTATCCGCGTTAGACATAACTTTACAAATTAATTTCACTATCTAACATAAACATAATCTAAAATATTCACATATTAAGTTATTAAGAAAATGCTCTAATTTAACATATATTTTTTCCAAATCATTAAAACTACTCGTTTAGACGTGATTCTAAAAATCATTAAAAGTGGGTTATCGTTGCCTTAATATAACAAAGCTGAAGAGTTTCGTTTGTTTGAACGCGCTAATCTCTAGAACTACCAGTGGGATTTAAAAAATATTTTTAAATTTGATAGCCCAATTCTTGAGGAAGGCTATAGACTATTTAATATCACGCTAGGGTCCTTAGGAGACGAGCAAAAAGAAAGAAAGTCACAAAGAACGCACAGCGAACACGAAGTAATAGAGCGGACGGACGGGCGATGCGACGCGGTAGGCCGTGGATCGAGGCAGTTTTATATAAATGTAACAATTTTTTTATCCACAACGGGTTTGCTCTTGGCTCTCATATCACCTGATAGTAAGCGATGATAAGGCCGAAGATGGAAGCGAGCTTCACCCCGAATCCTCAACCACGGAACTGGCTATCTTACCTCTAACGGCCGAAACACAACAATGCTGTTAACATTGTTGTTTTGGCGACAGACTTAGATAAGATGGTGGTAGGTGGGTTTGCTCTTGACTCTAGTCTAGGTCTGGGTGACAAAGACAAATTCTACTATGGAGTGAGCTTACCCAGAAAAGCCTGTTCACTCTCACTTTGAATAGATTAGGGTTGTATGCGTTCGGAAACACAGACGCAGGCAGAGAGTTCCACTCCTTTGCTGTGCGCATTATAAAAGACGTTTGGAAACGCTTAGTGCGAGTTGGTGGAATATCAACTAGGTAGGGGTGGTAACTTGCAGTGCGTCTAGATGTCCGATGGTAGAAGGGGGCCGGTGGAATGAGGTCGTGGAGTTCATAGGCACACTCGCCGAAGTACATTCTGTAGAAGACCGACAAGCAGGCAACATTGCGGCGATGAGCCAAGCTGTAAAGCTTGGCATTCACCAGTTTTACGACGCCAATGAGCCTCTTAGCTCTACGTTCCACCAAGTCAAGCGCAGCAAGTTGGTACTTAGCTGAGCCATCCCAAAGGTGGCTGCAATACTCCATGCAGGATCGGACTTGTGCTTTGTAAAGGGTTAAAAGCTGTCCAGGCGTAAAGTATCGCTGCACCCTATTTAGGACGCCCAGTTTCTTGGTCGCAGTTTGAGCTTTGCACTCGATGGTGCAGCCGAAGTTGAGACCAGATGTCAACTCCATACCTAGGAGATCGATCTAATCAGTTACAGGAACAGATGTACCCTGAAAAGTAGGAGTTTGGTCAAAACGACTCCTTTTAGCGGTAAAGAGACACGCGGAGACAGGTGGTCTTAACAGAGGCGGTTATTTTAGAATATTGTGTATCTTACGACTTCCACGCGAACAAGTCGCGGGCAGAGGTTAATAAATGATATTTGTCACAAGCTATAATTAAAACACTAAGAAACTATACAAAAACTATAAAACCTTTGTCATTCTACGAGTGAAGGTCACTTAATGTCCTATCGGTAGTACGTTGAGAGTTCCGGGTTCGATGTCGGAACCGTTACTTTGTAACTAAGTGGGTCATAGTACAAAGTTAGGTTTAAATTTTGGATAATATTTTTGTGTTCACCAAAAATCTTAAGGTACATCTATGTATGCATTTCTAAAATTTTATTCTTCCCCGAAAAATACTGATCGTGCACCAAATATTAAAGGTTAGGTTAGGTTAGGTTATATTTTGGTGCACATTCAGTATATTTGGTGGAACACAGGCAAAATTAGGTAAATGAAATGGGAGTACTTTTAAATAAAATTGAAGTACTTTTAAATACCATCCTTAAATTTAATGGTTATTGATACAAGTTTATTTTGTCTGTGGAATATAATTTCGATTAGAGCAAATTTCTTACAACAGTCACAAAGCCGTGATATCTCGTAAAATAATAAATTTGAGTAAAATTGCTTATTAGTTATATTAGGCTAGATTGTAATTAAATTAGAACTTTTCTTATTAATAAGAGAGAGAAAAAACATGGCCGTGTAGGTACAAAGAAATATTTATTTATTTATTGAAACTTTATGCACAAGTTAAAAAAATACTGTACAAAGGCGGACTTAACGCCTGAGGCATTTTCTATCAGTCAACCTTAGGGTGATGCAGAGACAAAACATAGCAGGAAAATATCGTATCATATCATGGCAAATATCTTTCAGAAGCTGAACTAACTTTAGTTACCAATGAGTACAGTATTTTTATCTCATAAAGCAACACGCGCGCGTTTTTCTTGTGGTAACCCAATGTACAAACAGCTGTGAATGTGTGTATAAGCGCAGGAGCTCTCGGTAACGTCCGAGTCAATGGCAAAGTCGGAAGTATACGTGTGTTTTATGTATGTGCTGACGCTACTCGTCTTCACGCACACATTCACAGCGTAATTGTACACTTGGTTACCTCAAGTAAAGCGCGCGTTGCTTCTTGAGATAAAATACTGTACAAGAGGAACCTTTAAAACTTAACTTATTAGGCTACTTAACTATATCTTATATTAATATTAAAAGTTTTCTTTAAAAGATCGCTGTGAGCGATAAGACCGCCTATTCTGTCACCCCTTGTAAATTTTCTACATATGAAGGCTCCTACAAACTCAAACTCAAAGCATTTATTTCAAATAAACCAATAACAGGCACTTTTGAATTGTCAAGGGGTCGGTCAGTCAGAAAGATGAAGCTAGTTGCCCATTCCAAAGCGTAGTAGGTTCCTATGGAGAAGAACGGACAAGAAACTCCATGGACACTCTTTTAAAACAAAATATTGTTACAAAATATGGGTGACATCATTCATGTTAAAGTTCTACATGTGAGAACAATGTAGAAAGACGTGCACGTTAGAAGCGTCCGTAATAGAAACAATTCAAAAATTAAAATAAGCCGTGGCAGCTAAGAGATGACCAGTCCCAACTGACGGCGCCCGTTCATTCCATTTTGAAGGGAACTTAATGATCCAACACAAGCCGCACAAACAGGCGCCACACGCAATGCATTGCAAAGACACCGCTTGTTGCGCGCCGAGCGGTGCCTTTGTGTCGCGTCGCGTGTCGCGCCCGTTAGTAGGAGCCTTAGATCTGTCATTTTTATGGTGTTCAATAACGAGTATTCTATTTTTTATCTATTTATAGGGTTTTCTCTAATATTTATGAATTTTCAAATATAAATAGTTATCTTGATTTACCATCTCGGTTTAGTACCTATATTATTCGAATTTAAAATTCACATTTTAATTTTAATAATTAAATCTGACTTACCTAACTTACGAGTAGAAACAGCTAGAAAATAACATCAGAACTTACCTGTAACAAAAATAATAAGAAAAATGTATAACAAAATAATAGTGATTAACATAAATACATTATAAATTAAATTAATTCATGCACAAAACGTATTATTATTTTGTCTAAAGTCTAAAGCCATTGTGAGTCCAAAAAAGATACTGTGAAAATGTTAAAAGTCATGCAGTATTAAAGTACCTACAATTTGGTAGTCGTATTATTTTTATTTTAACACAAAAACTATACAACATTATAATTCAAAATTCACACAATTTAATTAAAAGCCAAACTATGATGCCCGCTTGCACTCAAACTCAAAACTCATACATACCATTTATTTCAATTAAACCATTTACAGGCACTTTTGAATTGTCAAGGAGTCGGTCAGTAAGACAAATGAAGCTACATGCCCATTCCAAAGCGTAGTAGGTACCTAGGTTTATTTTTACCATTTGTTTTTTTTTAATTAATTAAGACGCATGACATAGTTTAAAACACCCTGTTACGAGTGCAGTCCGAGCCTTGTGATACAAGGGCGCCGCAGAATGGATTTAGATTAAGTTAAAGTTGCAAAAGTAAGAATCACATTTTTTGCGTTAGGGTGAATGAACTCTGATAAAGATGTCGCCGCTACATTCCACGGCACCCTTGTAACACAAGGCTCGGACTGCACTCGTAACAGGGTGTTTTAAACTATGTCATGCGTCATAATTAATAAAAAATAAAAATTTAAAACAATTCATAGGTTGAATTTTTTTTTTTTTTTTTTACATGAATGATTAGTTGTCATTGGATACATGAAGTGTGCTGTCTTTGTAAGACGACTAAAATGCCACGGTGTATACTATATAAGAACCACAGAAGCCTTTGATGGCTTACACATGGCTGGTGAGTTCGAAACAAAAATATATCTAATATAAGTACTTACTACAAAAAAAATTTGACGGTAAGTTTGTAAATTATACATTCAAAGAATATTGTAAGTCTTTTCTCCTCATATAATATGTTAATAGCACAGACAAATACATTTATAAAAGAATATCAATCAATCTTCCTAGCCTTTTCCCAACTATGTTGGGGTCGGCTTCCAGTCTAACCGGATGCAGCTGAATACCAGTATTTTACATGGAGCGACTGCCTATCTGGCCTCCACAACCCAGTAACTGGGTAACACGATACCCCTTGGTAAAACTGATTGTCAGACTTTCGGGTTTCTGACGACCCTTAACGACTGTCAAAGATCCACGAATGACAGCCGGGACCAACGGCTTAACGTGCTTTCCGAGGCACGGAGGAGTCTCGTTATGTAAAGATGGTCACCCATCCACTGACCAACCCCGGCAAGCGCAGCTTAACCTGACGGATCGACCCGTGCGGCTGTTATTACTTAGCCACGAGCTCCTCTAAAAGAATATATCAATCATAAATATGTTTTCAAAGTCTTATTGGAATATTTACGTATTTCTGCGTTTATATGGTATTCAACAGAGTACAAACAATTGGTCATGCACAATTGTCATTTAAATCATATACAGACATATTTTTACAGACAATATGTGTTATTCTGCCTGTTATATTTTGTTAGGGCGGTGTTACACTTGACGAATTTATTTATTTATAACACTTTATGCACAAGTTAAAACTGTACAAAGGCGGACTTAATCCCTTGGGCATTTTCTACCAGTCTACCTTAGGGTGATGCAGAGACAATATACAGTAGGTGCAATAACAGAAAACAATTTAGAAGAATTGGCTGGGGATCAGAGCTAGATCAAACTCAAACTCAAAGCATTTATTTCAAATAAACCAAATACAGGTACTTTTGAATTGTCAAGGGGTCGGTCAGTCAGAAAGATGAAGCTAGTTGCCCATTCCAAAGCGTAGTAGGTTCCTATGGAGAAGAACGGACAAGAAACTCCACGGACACTCTTTTAAAACTAAATATTGTTACAAAATATGGGTTAAGTACATCATTCATGTTGAAGTTATACATGTGAGAACAATGTAGAAAGACGTGCACGTTAGAAGCGTCCGTAATTAAAACAATTCAAAAATTAAAATAAGCCGTGGCAGCTAAGAGATGACCAGTCCCAACTGACGGCGCCCGTTCACGAACATGACGCATGGTTCAGCACCATTTATCTCCATTGATCTCATCATGCTCCTGCCCATATCCCAAGTTATAAACGGTTAGCACAACACGTATTTTTCTACCATACATCCCTATTAGCCATTATAATAATAATAATATATTGTTTATTGAAGTAACACAGACTCATTTTGTTAGTAACAGAAACCTAAGCTATGTTAGAGATAGAAAATAAAATACAAAAACAAAACACAAAAATAAACATAAAAATGAAAAATAAGGAATCACCGCTGCGCCATCCCATGAGAAATAGCACAGCAGTGATTCACATATCTGCAGTCCAGTCTGCCCACTATCATCGACAGTACGCTGTTAGAACTCCCTCTCACTCTGCGCACCAGGAATGCACACATCTTGCGCATTGTAGCATAAAAGCAATCCACCCGCATTTCAGCGAACATCCCTGATGCGCTACAAAAGCGCCCCAACAGCACCCTGAACGCCAATTAAACGCTGATTATCTCCAAAGTCACTTCCTTTCTAGCCATATTTATGTATTCACTAGCTATCGCATAAAAAAGTGGCCTATGTCCTCCATATCCCAGGCTATATCTCTGCTTTTCATGACGATCAGCGGTTTAGGCGTGAAAACGTAACATACAGGCAGACAGACAGAGTTACTACTTTCACATTTATAATATTAGTATGATACACTCACACATACACTCTCACTTACACTCTCACATACAGACACACTATGACACTACGCACAGGCATTCACACTCGAATCGTACTCTCACTAACATAC
The DNA here is from genome assembly GCA_947523025.1 of Dryobota labecula. Classification (NCBI taxonomy): domain Eukaryota; kingdom Metazoa; phylum Arthropoda; class Insecta; order Lepidoptera; family Noctuidae; genus Dryobota; species Dryobota labecula. Next base: position 7,551,310 of record OX383314.1, read on the forward strand.
TTATTTTTATTGATATTCTAAGTACCTATGCTTTTGTAATTTTGTTAATAGATTAAGTAATTCTCCTAACACAGGCATTGTTTGCTTAAAAGGAGGCTCCAAACACTAAACCCCTTTTTGTAAACTGATGCATAAATAAACTTATTTTATTATTAAACTTATTATTATTAAAACTTAATGTACAAGTAAAAATAAACTGTACAAAGGCGGACTTCATGCCTGAGGCATTTTCTACCAGTCAACCTTAGGGTGATGCAGAGCTGCCAGGGTTGAGGGTTTGCCCGAAAGGGATACCGTGGCCCTGGCACACAGGCAACTGAAGGAACACGGGTGGGTTTTAGTCAGTAAAAGTCTGACACGCCCTCCCGCTCCGCCCAGAGCGGGAGAAGTTACTTGATAATTTTCCATCCAATAATAAAAGAAAAAAAAGGATGATGCAGAGACAAACTCGGCTGCTATAGTAACGCTTGCCTACTCTAAACAACCGTAAAAAAATAACAGCTAAGGTAGTTAGACATCTGTGTTCACTGTAACAGACCCTGAGAAATTTATTTAAACAAGTTTTTTTTTTATTGGTCGAATTCATTAATGTGCCAGCACCCTTTTTTTTTGGGTGGTGTTTTATCAAATAACTTCTCCCGCTCTGGGCGGAGCGGGAGAAGTTATTGTCCGTATCTAGTCAGACTTTTACTGACTAAAACCCACCCGTGTTCCTTCAGTTGCCTGTGTGCCAGGGCCACGGTATCCCTTTCGGACAAACCCGCAACCCTGGCAGGTATTAATCCTTGCGGTCCCCGTCAATGCGTGCTGACACGAGACGCGCATGGAACACAACGCACCGACGACCCGGGCTGGTCCTTACCGGACGGCGAGCTGCCCATAGCTCGCCGTCCGCAATGTGACAGCACCCTAAGACATTGACTGATCGTCTATATGGACAAATGAATACAATTCTTTACAATCAATAATTAGCTTGACGAATTCTTCAGGCAATTTTTGAGGCTTTTGCACCCAGAGACGAGCGTCGCTAAAATTATGAACACCGTTGTTGATTTAATTTCGTTTTGTTTTTAAAGAATAATCATAAATGACAAAAAAAAAATTGGACATTATTAGTTATAGGTATGAGATAGGTTATGTAGGTTTATGTGAAATAAAAATATTTTATTTCACATAAACCTACATGGGCACTTATGAAACGTCAGAAGCTAGGTGCACGGTTCCAATTAGTCGTTTCCTATGGAGAAGAGCCGGCAAGAAACTCCACGGTTACTCTTCTAAAAATAATTGGCCATTACCATGTTTTCAAATAACAGTGTTAGGCTTGTGTTCACCAACATTTAAATCAACTGTTTAGTTATTTAATCAGTTGTTTACTCAACATTTCATAGGAAATTTGACATAAACCAACTGTTTATATACCTAACCGATGGTTTGAATGTTGGTGAACACAGGCCTTAATAGGTTATACATAAAAACCGCAATATTTTTGAACGGCCTATCCGTTCAAAAATATTCCGGTTTTGTAAAAATTTCGATTCAGGGAGCCGTTTGCTTATAATTAAGCTTGCATATTTTTTACGTACCGACGATACCATACCAACGATACGCCACACCATGGGATAGACGAGAAAAAAAATATCATCCCCACTTTAGGTGAAGGGGAGGTACCCTAAAAATATATTATTGTACCACTTTGTCGGCGTGATTAGTATGTATACCCAAGCCAAATTACAGCTTTCTATTACTAACAGTCTCTGAGTTAAGCGCGGACAGACAGACAGACGGACATGGTCAAACTATAAGAGTTCCTTGTAGACTGCGGAACACTAAAAATCCAAATCAATAGATTTAAGGCCCCTCGCCGACGACGATGCTGTCGCGCGTTTGCATCGATACAGCCGCGATGCGGCCGCTAGCTGTTTGCCCTCGCCCACACCACAATTCTCAGTCGCGATGCAAACGCGATACTATCTCGCTTCTGTCGCGATGCAAACGCGATTCAGTAACGGCACAAAAATGCCACAGTTGCAAAATGGACTCCGTTGATGCAACATTAGTCGCGTTTGCATCGATACAGTCGCGATACTGTAGCGCGTTGGCTTCGCTTCTGTGGAGCGTTGCAAATGCGACTAACGCGCGTTAGTAGCGATGCTGTCGCGCGTTTGAGCATTGCAAATGCGACTAACGCGCGTTAGTAGCGATGCTGTCGCGCGTTTGAGCGTTGCAAATGCGACTAACACGCGTTAGTAGCGATGCTGTCGCGCGTTTGAGCGTTGCAAATGCGACTAACACGCGTTAGTAGCGATGCTGTCGCGCGTTTGAGCGTTGCAAATGCGACTAACGCGCGTTAGTAGCGATGCTGTCGCGCGTTTGATTTTGGAAATGCGACTAACGCGCGTTACTAGCGATGCTGTCGCGTCTCGCAAACGCGCGACAGCATCGTTACAAAAAGTCGCAGTGGTCGAGGGGCGAGGGGCCTAAAATCGAACATTCAAGGGGAAACGATACAAAACACAAACACCAACTAACAGATCTTGGGAAAGGCAGCGACCTTGTATATAAAATAATTATGTAATGTATCCGTCACGCCCCAATTGGTGCCAACCAAAGCAAAAACTTGGTGATTGGCAAGTTAAAAAAACTACTTGGTAAGCGTGAATCGTTTGGTAGTAAGATATACTATCTTCTTATATCTAATATATAAAAGAAGAAACTGACTGATTGACTGACATATCAACGCACAGCCCAAACCGCTAGGTCTAGAAATTCCAAATTTGGCACGTAGGTTCCTTATGACGTCTAGGGGTGCACTATGAAAGGATTTTTGGAAATTCCACCCCTAAGGGGATAAAATAGGAGATGAAAGTTTGTATGAAAAATCTTATTCATTTGGTTGATTAACTTGAAACTTGGCACAAATACTTGCCTAAGTAAGTAATAACATTTTTCATTATTAGTTTTTCAAAACTACCCCTCAAAGGGGGATTGCGGGGTGTCAATGTTTGTATGTAGGAATTTTAAAACCCATGAAATTCTAGACAAAATCCAATTCAACTAGGGAAGTATTGACATCCATGCAGGCGAAGCCGCGGGCAACAGGTAGTATATTTAAATAAAGGTTGAGCTTCGCATGCGACGGCCGATTCGTGGATGGGTGACCATTCATTACATATCGAGACTAAGGCTTTCAGTCTCGCTACGTATCTGAATCCCGGGAAAAAAAATCGAAACTCGATGCGGTCCCGAAATTCATGGGAAAACCGAGACTATAATAGTTCTTTATGCAACTGTTGTATAATAAGGGGTATTAAAACACGAATGTGGGTTCGACGTGACGATCGGTTCGTCATGAAATTTGGCAGAGATATAGCCTGGGATATGGAGGACATATGCTACTTTTTTTCGCGATAACCGACATCCACGCGGGCGGAGGCGCGGGCAAAAGCTAGTTTGTCCATAATAAGGCCCCAGTTAATGTATTTTCTCAAAAGTCACGGTTTTATATGAATGAATTATTGTTTTGTCCGCAGGTGTAAACTGGAGATCAAGGCATAATCTTCAGCCTACAAGTAACGCCAGTGGGGAGAAGACGGTAGCTGAGGCATTATCGAAACTTCTACTTAAATATCAGGTAAATTAGACTATCTATATATGGTGTATCTATTCAAACACGAAATATTTTTAAGAGATACTGAAAAAAAAAAAGAAAAGAAGAAAAGGAGAACAGTGATAAAGAAGCCATGGAAATGATTTTTTTTAAATCTGCGTATATTATTAAAAAAATTAAATAATGATTACTTAATTATCAAAATTCACAGCGCTGGTGCCGCCACCGCGGCGGCGTCACCGCGTCCGAGCGGGTCATTCATAGAATAAGTAAAAGATATTTTTTTTTGGAAATTTTCTCAAGCAATTTTAAAATTATAATTATTATGTAAAAATATAAAATATAAATATTTTTTTTTTCGCTTCTATGCGTTTTTTACGTCTTTTTTATATATTGTTACGAGCTTGCGGTTCGTGACAATAAAAACTGCCGATTTAAAAACCAAAAATGACTCTAATTAATCAACACTGATAACAATTCGAACACACTAATTATAAAACACAACTGCACTACTGATCGCACTCGAAGATAACTTGTATCGTACTTGTCGTTCGACTGTCCCTAGTCGAGTCCTTACCGGTCTTATATAGTCCTTAGATAGTTCCAGAACCTTGTAGAAACATCTAGAATGTTCGAGTACATACCGGTCCCTACTGACCAGATATCGAAAGTTCTAGAAAGTTCTAGCATCGAATTATCTAGAAGAATCTCGAGTCTACTAGTTCTGCTACTCAATACTTGACGGCGCCAGTCGTCACTAGTTCTGCTATTCGATACTAGATGGCGCTAGTGGTACTTAAACTTGTGGGGCGCGTAACAATATGTTCTCTTAAAATATTTCGTGTATAAATAGATACAGAATCAGTGCAAAACATGAAATAAGTTTTATCATATAACGCCTGTCTGGGTTCGAACAAAGGGCCTTATTAAACGAACGAATATCACCTAGATTATGAAAAAAAAAAAAATACTATGATATAGCTCAAACCATTAAGACAAAATTAAAGATATGTTTTAGAATATTGTTTCTTGCTCAATGTTCAACTGTGGCTACATTTATACCTCCTTTCTTTTGAAGATCACAGACGATTTGATTTTAAAATCGTAGGGACATACGTGGGACTGGGCTGACCACGGCTGCCGTATACCCAATGAGCTGTGAGCTAAAATTACCACTATGTGGAGTCCTGACACAGCCAGAAGACGTCGCGGCAGACCCCGCAGAAGATGGCGGGACGAGATGAAAAAACAAACGACCAATGGTCCACATTAGCCCTGGATCGAAAGCGCTGGAAGTCATGGGGAGAGGCCTTTGCCCAGCAGTGGAATGATGCCGGCTAACAGTAACAGTAAGGACATAATTCACATGGAACTTAATAAACCTGTTCTCTTTCCACAGGGAGTGAACACAGACACGACAATCGACGGTACAATGAGGGCTTTAGCAACAGCAGCCAAGTTGGTGCCATACGACAGTGCGCTGTTCGTGGTGACGGACAAAGGACCTGGTGATCCTCAGAGGCTGCCGTTAGCATTGAGGGCGTTGGTGGAGAAGAGGTTGAAGGTAAGAATCATTTGACTGTAAACAGAGATGTAGATGGAGTAAACACGGACACTAAAAATGGTGGTACAATGAAGACTTTAGCAACAGCAAGCAAGTTGCTGCCATACGACACTGCACTATTCGTGGTGACGGACAAAGGACCGGTGTTCCTCAGAGACTGCCGTTAACATTGAGGGCGCTGGTGGAGAAGAGGTTGAAGGTAAGAAGCATTTGACTACAAATACAGATGTACAGGGAGAGAACATAGACACAACAGTCGACGGTACAATGAGGGCTTTAGCAACAGCAGCTAAGTTGGTTCCATACAACAGTGCGCTGTTCATGGTCACTGACATGGAACCTGGTGATCCTCAGAGGTTGCCGTTAGCATTGAGGGCGTTGGTGGAGAAGAGGTTGAAGGTAAGAAGCATTTGACTATAAATACAGATGTACAGGGAGAAAACATAGACACAACAGTCGACGGTACAATGAGAGCTTCAGCAACAGCAGCTAAGTTGGTTCCATACAACACTGCGCTGTTCATGGTCACTGACATGGAACCTGGTGATCCTCAGAGGTTGCCGTTAGCATTGAGGGCGTTGGTGGAGAAGAGGTTGAAGGTAAGAAGCATTTGACTATAAATACAGATGTACAGGGAGAAAACATAGACACAACAGTCGACGGTACAATGAGAGCTTTAAGCAACAGCAAGCAAGTTGGTGCCATACGACAGTGCGCTGATCGTGGTGACGGACAAAGAACCTGGTGATCCTCAGAGGTTGCCGTTAGCATTGAGGGCGTTGGTGGAGAAGAGGTTGAAGGTAAGAAGCATTTGACTACAAATACAGATGTACAGGGAGAGAACATAGACACAACAGTGGACGGTACAATGAGAGCTTTAAGCAACAGCGAGCAAGTTGGTGCCATACGACAGTGCGCTGATCGTGGTGACGGACAAAGGACCTGGTGATCCTTAGAGACTGCCGTTAACATTGGAGGGCGTTGGTGGAGAAGAGGTTGAAGGTAAGAATCATTTGACTGTAAACAGAGATAAATATGGAATTAACACGAACACTACAAATAGTGGTATACAATAAGGGCTTTAGCAACAGCAAGCAAGTTGCTGCCGTTGTTAACATTGAGGGCGCTGGTGAAGAGGTTGAAGGTAAAAATAATCTTAGCTATATAGATAAAATAATAGAGATGTAAGGAAAAAGAATCAGACAAGTTGGATTGCAAGAGGATAATGATGATGATGACATAACAGTTATGTGATAGACAGCATAAGTCACTGGAGATAGAAACATGAATCTTGAAAATGATAGCACAAAGATTGAATGTTTCCTTGACTGAGGTAGGGTTGTTTATATGCAAATAAACTTGCGAGACGCAGACAGTATATCAATAAGACTAATGTAGATTCTACCTATCCTTTTTGAGAAAGACATGACTTTAAGTATGTATAAGAATAGTAGAATAAACTACCATTAATTCAAACACGAGAAAAAGCTCAATTGTATAAAAATAATCTTTCATCATCAGGTCTACACAATATGGACGGACCCGAACCATCCGTCAGAGGAATCCGAAGAAGCTCTCCAGGAGTTGAGGAACGTCTCCAAACACACTGAGGGAGAAGTGATGCCTTATCCTTTACAAAATATGGTAAGAACTTTAGAATATTTAATGACATAAATGTAGTACTGGGGTTCGATGAATCGGTGTAAGTGAAGATTGGTCCTTTACAGCGAATTTGATTGGAACGAACAATAAGCTCTCTTGGCATTGAGTGCAGCTATGGTTTGGTTTATGCTCTCAATTCTCTGGCCATAGTAAAACGTAGAAGATAAATACAAAATAGTTTTTCTCATAGCGAATCTGGTCAGTGAAAAACAAGATAGTCTTTATCATAATTATGTTTATATACATACGTACGACAACAGCATATACATTATACATTAATCATGACACCTAATATAGCATAGAGGTATGAGGAACAGGGTGTAAAGTTCACTCAATCTCTATAGAAAAGGGTGGATTCTCAGAGCAGACGGGTGTTGTGTCTGGTGGGCTACTGCCCGACGATTGATGTTGGGACGTTGCTAAACGCAAGGTAAACTTTGCATGCGCGATGCAGGATTTTGCGTGACGTCAGTGTGATACGTAGTTCGTATGTGGCGATGTAGATACCGCCACACAATAGTTTTCAGCATACAGATCAGAAATGAATTGAAAAAAATAATAATGATGATTTAAAACTATAGTCTTTGTCCTATAGGTACGTAATAAAATGATACTTAAAAAAAAAGTCAAATGAGTATGAATATCTACATGTTGTAGAGCCATACGAAAGATTTTAAAACCCCCATTTGAAATCCCATAAAAACACAATATTCTAACAAACTAAGCAATATTCTCGTCTAACGATGATCTCAAAACACTAAAACGCAAGATAATGACAGAAAATTGCTAGAAAGTTGTAATATACATAGAAATTAAGTTCTTTAAGTAGGAATTTCTTTGAGAAACGTGTGAAATGTAAAAAGGAAAGTAAAATAATAATAAAATGAATGAATTTATTTTATTTAGAATACGTGGTTAATATACGTGGGATCAACTCGCGTATACTCATACGTAAAGATCACATTTTTTATTTCGGGTTTCATCAGTGGCAATATCGGCGATATTCAACTTCGTATGTATGTATCTCCAGTCTTCAATCTTCGTCAGTTCATCTAATTCGCCAAGTTCATCTATGTAGGCTTTATAACTTCGCGCATTATTGCGTATCCAGTGTAAAACTGTAGATGAGTCACATCAGAATATTTTTCTTTCAGCCTTTATTCTGCCTGTACTTCGAAGTGTTGAGGATTCTCAGTGGTGTTTAAATGAAATAGCGGATTGTAATAATTATAGGTATGGTTCGTTTAATGGACGTAGGAACGCGCGACTCTGGGTCCGTCGTTTTTGAGATAATAGGCGGTGCAGGTCACTGGCTATCGGCCCCTCGTCTCCCGCTCGCTGCTGTCCCTCTCCCGTTGTCTCAGTGGCGGGTGGTGTCACGTTGTCTCCAACATACTCCCCGGGTTGAAGTAGGCAGGTAGGCAGCTGATTCAACAAGCAGGTTCTGGTAGGGGACAAATGTTATTAAACGCCCTTCGGATAATAGTTCCTCCCTTGATCCTTATATCGGCGACTCGAGCGACTTGATCCTGAGCTCCTGGGAAAACGGCCACACAACGACCCAGGGCCCAATGTAAAGGAGGTAGCGCTTTTTCCTTTATAAGGACTGTGGCGGTATCAACAACACCACATGCGAACTACGCATCAAATACCTGACGTCACAAATCCTGCATCGCGCTATCAGAGTTTACCGCGCGACTAGCATATATACAACATCCCGACATCAACCGTTGGGCTGTTGCCCACCAGACACAACTCCTGTCTGGTCGGAGGATCCTCCCTTTACAATAGAGTATGAGTGAACTTTACACCCTGTTCCTCATACCTCTAAAGGACTAAGGAACCCAATTTGAGTTCGCTTGACGCAGTAGGCCACTTCGTCTTTTGCTGCAGAGAGGTGACGTTGGAGAATCGTTTCCAGAAATGTTGCTTGACGAACTCGAGTTGTTTGTATCGCTCAAGGCTTGTTATTCGTTCTGCCAACTGTGGATGTGGAACAGACACAAGTGATCGTCCTATTAGGAAGTGAGCGGGCGGTGTCACGTTGTCTCCATACATGACGTGGATAGATACATACTTTTCAGGCGCTTCATTTTGCTCCTCATCCTTCCTTCTCGCACTTCTAGTGTTCATAACGCTTCGCGGTGTGTATGATACATCTAGAAATCCGACTCTGCTTTGAATCTGCTTTGGAGAAACTCTTGTCTTTTTCAAATTCTAAATCGTGAATAGAATCCGTGTTATCTAAAGTTCAACAAAAAAATGGAAAAAGCGGATTGCCTGTTACGGAATTCCAATTAGAGATAGGAATCTAACTTAAACAATTTTTAGTACCATTATCCTCGTCTATGAACAATTTAGGATCGAAAGTAAATATTTAGTAGCCATTCACAAATGCTTCAACACAAGTAGAATTAAGCAAATAAATATTTATTGGATCGATACGAGACGATAAAGACGGTCTAATTAAAAACTCGAGACCCAATTCTCACAGGCTGACTAGATATTGCGAAAGATGTTAATTATCACTACATATTATAAAACAAAGTCCTTAGCCGCGTCTGTCTGTCTGTCTGTTCGCGATGAACTCAAAAACTACTGCCCCGATTTTCATGCTGTTTTCACCAATGGATAGCGTGGTTCTCGAGGAATGTTTTAGTATATAATTTGTTAAGTTTTTGTATACATTAACGATATTTGTTGGAGGTGTCGGAAAAAAATAAGCCGTCTGGGAGCTTTCAACGAAAACGCTGTCTAAACCCTTTGAGATATAACAAAATAATGTATGGTGGAATTGTGTATCTTATATAGGTCCACAGAAAAGTCCGCGATGACATATGTCTATCTCTTAAGGATAACATACTATATCCATTTTATTGTCTTTTTGTAGGTATTTGGTGTCTTTAGGTAATCGGAACATACTTATCCTTTTTACCCCGGTAGTATATTTCCGTGGGAGAATTTCCGACACTCACGCGGGCGAAGCCGTGGGCAAATGCTAGTAACAAAATAAAAAAATAAAAAGAGGGCAGAAATTAACGATCACATTTCAAGATTTATTATTACTTTTATAAAGAATAACCATTTTTTTTCAGGACTTTGACGGATCCAGTAATTTGGCAGCAGAAACTGAACTTGAACAGTGGAATCCTCTAGACCCAAAACAAGGCAGGCGAGGAAGACTTAACAATGATTTGGGAATGGAGAAGTTTGATGTGAGTATGAATGAATAATAATTCCGTGTGGTGCCGGACGTAAAGAATAGCACCACCCCATTTCCTCCCGTGGGGTTTTTTTTTTTTTTTAAATTATACTATGAGTTTGCTCTTGACTTTAGTCTAGGTCTGGATGACAGAGACAAAGTCTACGATGGAGTGAGCTTACCCAGAAGAAGCCTGTTCACTCTCACTTTGAATAGATTAGGGTTGTATGCGTTCGGAAACACAGACGCAGGCAGAGAGTTCCACTCCTTTGCTGCGCGCATTATAAAAGACGTTTGAAAACGCTTAGTGCGAGTTGGTGGAATATCAACCAGGTAGGGGTGGTAACTTGCAGTGCGTCTAGATGTCCGATGGTAGAAGGGGGCCGGTGGAATGAGGTCGTGGAGTTCATGGGCACGGTGGGTGTCGTAAAAGGCGACTAAGGGATTTACTAGAGAATGGGCAGCAGCGTTTTTATGTATTTTTAACACCATACTGCGATCGCCAACCCGCCTGCCAAGCGTGTCCAGCAGTGGACGTCTTTCGGCTGAAATGATGATGATGATGAAATGAATAAGATGTTTATCGTTCATTTGCGGATAAAACAAGAAAGATTTATACAGGAAAATTATGAACAAAATCAATCTTGTCGGCTACCTGGAGTATATCGTCAAAAAAAACTTTGAATTTAACAATGTCAAACTAGTTTGTCATTCAGTATTTTAAACTCTTTGTCACTTCTTCTATTAGAATAAGATCAACAGAATTGTTCAATAAAATTGTTTAATTGTTGTTTGCTTGTTATATTCATAAGTTTTTAAAAGAGTAAGTATGGAGTTTCTTGCACATTCTTCTCCATACTACCTTTTGGAAGGGGCAATTAGAATCAATTACTTATTTTTGTAATTTTTGACGTTCCAAAGTCACTTATGTGCCTATTTGAAATGAAACTTTGACTTTCCTTTTTTTCAGTCGACAAGGCTTTGACAATATTTATCTTTATATCTTTCTCTCTTTTATCGTGTAGGTACCACCTAAACAATCATATGTACCAACCTATTAGCTATTATATTCAGTTCCCCATTTAAACAGTGCTTCATTTGTTTTTATTCAACAGTTGCTCCTAGTACGTCGCGGAGGTGGTCAAGTAATATCCCAGGGAGTTCCAGTAGAGAATGGAGTGACTGCATTGAGGGTATTCATCGAAGGTGCCGTGGAACATGCTGTTCTATACCCTCCCAATGATGGTCAGTATTTGTTGTCTCTTTCTTTACCCAATCCAAGTGCCCTAGACATTATTAACAATACACTCAAATACCTTTCACGAATGGCGATACTTAAATGTACGTCGGGCGCACCCTGGACAGTCAACCCCACTACCAGCTTGCTGATTGGCTAATATTTATATATTAAAACTTTATGCACAAGTCAAAATAATACTGTACAAAGGCGAACTGCCTGAGGCATTTTCTACCAGTCAACCTTAGGGTGCCAGGGTCCTGCCAGGGTTGCGGGATTGTCCGAGAGGGATACCGTGGCCCTAGCACACAGGCAACTGAAGGAACACGGGTGCGTTTTAGTCAGTAAAAGTCTGCCACGCCCTAACTCCGCCCAGAGCGGGAGAAATTATTTAATAATTTCCCACTCAACAAAAAAAAAAGGGTGATGCAGAGACAAAACATGGCAGGTGCAACATAAGGGATAGAAAACTCAAAAAAGAAATACATATACATTGATACATACAATCAATCTGCCTAGCCTTTTCCCAACTATGTTGGGGTCGGCTTCCAGTCTAACCGGATGCAGCTGAATACCAGTATTTTACATGGAGCGACTGCCTATCTGACCTCCACAACCCAGTAACTGGGTAACACGATACCCCTTGGTAAGACTGGCTGTCAGACTTTTGGGCTTCTGACGACTCGTAACGACTGTCAAAGATCCACGAATGACAGCCGGGACTAACGTGCTTTCCGAGGCACGGAGGATTCTCGGTATGTAAAGATGGTCACCCATCCACGGACCAACCCCGGCAAGCGTAGCTTAACCTGACGGATCGACCCGTGCGGCTGTTATTACTTAGCCACGAGCTCCTCATACATTGATACATACATATAAACAAAATAAATAGCTCAGGAGAAATAAAGATTGGTAGAGGAGAAAACGAATCAGCGCTGGGATTATTCGGCCAACTTCTTACGAATATGTTCACGTGCCTTCCAAACAAAGACCACCTGGACTAAGAAAGAAGAGTGAATTAATCCAGAGTGGTGAGAAGAACATCGTAGAGGACGATTGTTGGTGGAACGAAGACCACGTTGCTGCTACAACAGTAGCTATTCTCATACCGTCTCATTACAAAACAAGTTCAAACTTTGATCCAGACCTTTGAGACAGTTTTTGTATTTCAAACCTTATTCCGACTGAGATAAAGTTCTTAAAACAAAATTGACAACGTGGACTCAGGTTTCAAAATCAGTTTTCGTACTTAGAACTCTAATTTAGTCGGAATTAAGTTCCGAATTCAGAAATGGGTCTTGATACGGCAGAATCTAAAACAGTACCGGAATTCTCAACCACAGAGGAACTGGCTATCTTACCTCTAACTGCCGAAACACAACAAATGCTGTTAACATTGTTACCGGTCCTAATGAACAAATAGCTAGTATTTACCGATAATACGGTCCCTAAGAAAAAATTATAAAAATCCAACTTCCATAATCAGAACAATCTACCTGTAACCTTCATATTTATGGTACTATACGAAGTCATTATAAACACAATACAAATTACAACGAAAATGACGATATTTCAATGAAATGATGATGACTTTTATTACGAAATGACCAGGTTCCGGCTGTCACAATGTATTGTGTTTTGACAAGAAGATTGCTAGTATAGTTGAGGAAAAAACTTGATAACAAGGCGTAAATGTATGGAAAATAGATTGATGCTCACAGGTTCTTGTTTTTGTAATGAGATCAGGGGGCCAAGTCTAATGTACAAACGTTGCACTTCATTTTTTTTTTTTTTTTTATTCTACTACGAGTTTGCTCTTGACTTTAGTCTAGGTCTGGATGACAGAGACAAAGTCTACGATGGAGTGAGCTTACCCAGAAGAAGCCTGTTCACTCTCACTTTGAATAGATTAGGGTTGTATGCGTTCGGAAACACAGACGCAGGCAGAGAGTTCCACTCCTTTGCTGTGCGCACTATAAAAGACGTTTGAAAACGCTTAGTGCGAGTTGGTGGAATATCAACTAGGTAGGGGTGGTAACTTGCAGTGCGTCTAGATGTCCGATGGTAGAAGGGGGCCGGTGGAACGAGGTCGTGGAGTTTATGGGCACACTCGCCGAAGTAGAATCTGTAGAAGACCGACAAGCAGGCAACCTTGCGGCGATGAGCCAAGCTGTGAAGCTTGGCATCCACCAGTTTTACGTCGCCAATGAGCCTCTTAGCTCATTGTGAGTTTTTGACAGATTTGCCATACAAACACTGTCAAATGCTCACAATGGCGAGACCATTGCAACGTTTGTAAATTAGTAGACTTAGGCCCCAGGAAAATCGAAACGCTCGCTGATACTTTTCCTCAAAACTTTTTGACGCTCTTAGTTGCGTTCTCAGAAAAGATGACTATATAACTTTAATGGTAATAAGATTAATAAATCATCAATATTATTTGGTCTTCATTTACTTTTGTATGTTTAATATGTTTTATTGTTTATTTTATTCATTATTATTTTATTCCTATCATAGCGGGGGTATTTGTTTTTTTTATTTTTCTAGGCCGTTCAAAAAATATAACTGTACAAAGATTTGTTACTGGTTATAATTAAAAACATAATATTGATTATTATTTATGTTTTTATTTTGTACCTAAAACCATATAGCGAAATTCAATTATTATTGCCACATTTCAGAGCAGTATTACGTTGAAGGTATGTTCCGTCGAAATAGAGATCCGCCGAACAAGTGCATATCGAAGAAGGTTTCTGTCGAAGTAGTGTTCTTCGATGGTGTGTGTCGTCGAAGTATATTCTGTCGGACTAATGCTAGTCGAATATGTGTTCTGTCGAAGCAATGAGTAGTCAAACTATTGTTTTTCGAAATTAAGACCGTGTCGAACTTCAGAATGACACTCGTAATCTCTTTCTGCCCAGCTCCTCAAATCGACCTATACAACGAGACATCAGTGGCTTCCTTCTCTTCCACGTCGAGAACCGAGGGTTTGTCTCCAAGAGATGTATACTTGATGTTCCCTGGGACCAAGTTTGATTTGAATATGTAAGTATTACAAGTTTTAATTTACCTTTGCAACGCGAAGGAGAGATTCTAGTTTGCCCTTTCAGAAGTCATTTCAAAGTTTTAATATGCTTAGTTTTATGAATGTGGGGCTAGCCGTAAAATATGTAGCTCGGTTATTAATAAGGGACGTAGAGCAAAAGACTAACTAAATTGAGAATTTAATAACAGGAACTCCAGTTTGCACTTGACGGTTTAAATTTATTAAAACTTTATACAGGAAAAGTTTTTAATCAGTGTGCAAATTTTGACAAATATAATTTTAACGTGTTTTATTATACACCTATTTCTTGATATGTCTCAGTACAAAAAAATGAAGTTATCGTTAACGAAAGATGTTTATTTTGAAACTGGTATAATGGATACTCGTCGCGCAATGTGCCGGTGGCGACGCGGTCAGTGAAGCGGAAAGCAGTAGTAGACCTATCAGCTGTGCGCTCGCCCATTGATATTATTACGAATAGATTGCATCCATAATTTGCTGATTTCAAGTGGACAAAAAAAAAATACTGAACAAATAATGTAAATGTGTTCTATTACTGATACTGAACCACCAAAAAAAAAATTACGCACTGGATAAAAACTTATCTAAGGGCTTTTGGGGGACTGTGTTATGTAATTTTGACGTTCGAAAAGTGCATTGCGTGATTCTCAGCCTAATTTGAATAAATGGCTTTTGATTTCGATTTTGATTTTATGGTCTTAAAATAACACGGTAAATCTCTCGATATTGTGCGTATAAAACATTTGCAGTTGGAATGTATGGGAGAACTTCTTTTTCAACTACAATGTTGAGTTTGTTCTTGGGTTAAATTCATCCCAACTATGGGAACCCTTCATTATGACTGTGTGGTCAGACACGCACTTTGCCGGATTTTTTCCTTTACCACTGTTACATAAAAGATTTTGTCCCCCTAGTTGTAATGGAACAAAAGCCCAGATGTAAGGTTATATGTTATGTATCGAAATACAAGGAAACAACAATATTACAACATATGGTAGCCTTTAAGGGTCTACCGCAATAATAATTTATTACATCAAACTATATTTAAGTTAACCTTTATAATAGTTAGGTGACTATAACTGTCACTGATTAATGCCAGCTAGCTTAAACTTCAGCAGAAAGAACTAAGGAGTTGGAGATAAAGGCAGTACTGTTCCGAGTTTAAGTTTAAATTATATATTAAAAATTTCAATAAAGTCAAAGTCAAAGTCAAAGTCAAAGTCAAATCATTTATTTCAAATAGGCACGAAGATGCACTTTTGAACGTCAAAAATTACATGAATAGTTAATTGATTCTAGTTGCGCCTTCCAAAAGGTAGTTATGTATGGAGAAGAATGGGCAAGAAACTCCATACTTACTCTTTTAAAATGTTAACAATAGTTTGTATACATTAATTAATAATTATAGGTGAAGACGATGTACCTAGAATAAAAATAAAAATTACTTACCACAATTGGTAAAAAGAATGAAAAGTGAAGTAATGACAGAAAAATTAAAAAATGCGATAGGTACATGGTGCTCACATATTTACAAACATTGTATATGATTTTCCAAAAAAAAAAAATTTAACATATAATAAGTGTGTGAGTTAAATTTATATTAATCACAGAAAATAAAAATTAATATCATAAAAATTATATATTATATATTAAAAATTATATAATTATATATTAAGGTGTAACCTTCCAATTATTACGCATGTAATCAATTAGTAAATGGGCGCCAGGGATTTAGAAAATCCCGGATCCCAGAGCCGACGAAGATATATTAACATTCTCTTATACAACATGCTTTTGACCAGTTTTTACATCATTCTCTTATATATCTTTATCATCCACAGGCTATCAGTCTTGCCAGCCAGTCCCAACAGGCCAGAGGTCCAGGCTGCTTTCGTCGGGATGTGGCACTTAAGTGTCCGCTGTGATACCTGCGACTACCGACTATGTGTGTCTGCAAAGGCTCACATACATTTTGATGTCGAAACTGATACCCCTGGTAAGTCTATCACTATTAATTTTCTTCTTCATCATCTGCTTTGCCTTTTCAACTATGTTGGAGTCAGCTTCCAGTCTTCCCTGATACAGCTGAATACCAGTATTTTTTATAGAGCTACTGCCTATTATGACCTCCATTACTGAGATCAATCAAAATCAAAATACTTTATTTAAAAAAAAACAAGAGCATTCTAAAGTTATTAAAAAAAAAACGTTTAAATGCTCTAGTGTAGTATACACTAGAGCATTTAAACATTTTTTTTAATCCATTATATAGTATTTTTTTTTTTTTTTCAAAAGATATAAACTTTATAATGCTCTAGTGTAAGGTTTGGTAAAAATTGCCTTTCAAGCGTCGATATGTATTATTATTTATTTCACTAGACCATTATTAAGTACCTTTTTTTTTTTGGAAAATAAAAACTTTATAATGCTCTTGTGTAAAGTTGCCAACATGTCGTTTGGTCAATATTGGTGCCGATTCCCTTGTTCACAAACTAAACTAAATTTAAGTTCAGTGCATCTTTTTCTTTCTATTTCATTAAGAAAAGGACAGAAGATAAATTTTAGTTTAGTCCTGTCAAATTTATCAGCGCCTGTCACTACTCCATACAAGTTTAGACGTGATTAAAAACTTGCCGACTAAAATTATGTCAATTTACGTCAAGCGCTGATTAATTTGCCAGGACCAAACTAAAATTTCACCATTTTTGTGCTCTCCAAAATACAGTTTATTTCGCTGTTGATTTACTTAATGAAGATATTGTATAATCATTAAATACAAATTTGATTATATTTCAAGGATAGCTGAAGACTAATGTGTGATTTTTAAATTTCTTGATATGATTTGCGAAATAATAGGAAAAAAATGATTACTGACTGGGTTTATAAAAAAACAAGGTCTTTTCAATATTATTTTTCTGCTATATTTTGTATGGAAATTGAAAAAAGTGGTTCAGCCACATGCAAGTAGACCATATAGTAATGTTGATGTTATTTTTTAATGTTCAAAATCAAAAGTAATTTCTGTTAAAAGTTGATCAAATGTCAGTCTCGCGTCATTTTTCGGAAAACTTGTTCCGAATATTAGTGATTTACCGTGAATACTTAATTTATTTGAAAAATCCCTTTCAGCCACATGCAAAACAAAGAATACGACTTTTCAAATCACAAATAGTTGTTAAAAAAATTTTTTTTTCTCACAAACAATGAACAAAATTGATCAAAATCAATCGATTTCGTGCACGCCCCCTTACAAGCAGACAAGCCTCTATAACGTTCAAAATGAGTCAAGCCGTTTTCGAGACAGCCTTTCAACATACACACACATACGACCATATAATTATCATTACATAATGATCGAACGAAACGTCAAAGCCGTTCGGATATTGAACCCAGTAAGCCCAGTGTGCACGGGCGATGTTTTAAGTTTTTAACACGACAATTTTTTATAGCACACTGAATTTTCAACTCGGAGGCCCTGTGACTAAGGGGCCGTCCATTAATCACACGAGGTCGAGCCTCGCGTGATTAATGGGGGAGGGGGTTTAGCAGAAATCACGAAATATCACAAACGGGGAGGGGGGTGTAGTAAGATATCACGTGTATTTTTTTTCGTCAATCGCGCGATTATAGACCGAAAAGCGGCGTGTAGCGTGTGTGACCTTCATGTACTAGTACAATATATAGGATGTATCTATTCAAACACGAACCTCCTTACTAATAAATGTTGTATAGCGTCTGTATAGTTACACACCGATTTCTCTCTTTCACTCGTCAGTAATTTGACTTTCGATAGAAGAAGACAAAGCGTTGTGTAACTATACAGACGCTATACAACGTTTATTAGTAAGGAGGGAAATATTTAAGAGGATTTTTTATAGCACACTGAATTTTAAACTCGGAGGCCCTGTGACTAAGGGGCCGTCCATTAATCACGCGAGGTCGAGCCTCGCGTGATTAATGGGGGAGGGGGTTTAGCAGAAATCACGAAATATCACAACGGGGAAGGGGGGTGTAGTAAGATATCACGTGTATTTTTTTTCGTCAATCGCGCGATTATAGACCGCAAAGCGGCGTGTAGCGTGTGTGACCTTCATGTACTAGTACAATATATAGGATGTATCTATTCAAACACGAAATGTTTAAGAGATACACCTATAGGTGGTAAAGAAGCCATGAAAACGATTTTTTTTAAATCTTTGTATATTATTAAAATAATTTAAAATTACTTGATATGATGATTAATTATCAGAATTCACCGCGCTCGTGCCGCCACCGTCACCGAGTCCGGGCGGGTCATTCATAGAATAAGTTATAGCAAAATGTCTCAAGCTATTTTAAAACTATAATAATTATGTAAAAACATAAAACACTTGAAAAAAAAAATTTTTTCCGTTGCTAAGGCTTTTTTACCACCTATGTGGTAAAAAATACACCTGTATGAATAGATACACCTTATATATGTTTTTCGCATGATTACACCATTCCTTTATATTATTTTTATGCCAGTCAAAATCAACCTGCAACCTGTCTAGACATTTTTATCATGGTCCTTAATTTCAGAATAAAATTTGATTATACTTTATACCTGTATTTAAAGATATATTCCAAAAAAAATAAGATTCTTTGTCGGTACTAAAAAATACACGTGGTTTGGGGGGGGTAGTCTTAAACCTCAACACGTATGACCACGGGTAGGAGGGGGGGTAAAAAATGACAAAAAGACATCACGTGATTAATTGACGGCCCCTAAGTAACAGCCGGTTCGATCCATCGGGTTAAACTACGCTTGCCGGGGTTGTTCCGTGGCTGGGTGACCATCTCTGCATGCCGAGACTCCTCCGTGCCTCGGAAAGCAAGTTAAGCCATTTCTCCCGGCTGTCATTCTTGGATCTTTGACAGTCGTTACGAGTAGTCAGAAGCCAGTCTGACAACCAGTCTTACCAAGGGGTATGGTATTACCCATTTACTGAGTTGTGGAGGTCATTCAGCAATTTGGGAAAAAGCTAGGCAGATTAATTGACTGAATTTTCAGCTCTCTGTATTGAGTCGAGCATTGAGAATATAACAGAGCGCATCCCAAAGCGTCAAAAAACAGTTGGATTTTCAACTCTCGCCGCTGAGCAGTGCGTTTAAGACGATAATAACTGACTTTTAATGATTTTATACTGAAAATCACGTCTAAACAAGTAGCGTTAATTATTTGGAAAAAATATATGTTGAATTATAGCATTTTCCTAATAACTTAATATGTGAATATTTTAGTTTATGTTTATATTATATAGTGAAATTAATTTGTAAAGTTATGTCTAACGCGGATAAAAAACTGAGAATCACGCAAAATCTATCAAACGTATTTTTCTGAAGCCTTTACCTTTTTAAAGATAATTTAATTATTGATCTTTTAGTATACGTGTTTTATTAAAATACCTTTTGTTTTATGTATAATAAATTAATAATGCGTCTTATTTGGGACAGCGCTCCTGGATGGGCGAGTCCTATTACTGGCTGGACGTATGACGCGTTGCGTGAGCTCAGTGCAGAACACGCAAGCTGACCACTCAAGGGCACTGGCATATATCTGGGCCTTAAAATGCAGTGCGCGAATAAAATCGCCCGTGCGTACTTGGGCTACTCAAGTTTTTTATCGGGTAGTCATAAAAAAGCCTTTACTTTGCATGTCTTATGATAGGACTTAATAAAAAAGATATAATCCATTTAGGAATACGGCTATCGGACGGCAAAAAGTTTAGTACTGTTTTTTATTTGGTTCCGTACCATATTATTACAATCAGCGTTGGGTCTTGGGTTCGATTCCCGAGTCGGGCAGTGTTATTGGGATTTTCCAATAGGAATTTCTTAGTAACAGCCCGGAGTTAAGGCTCGTACAGACTAGTGCGATATCGCGGGCGTGACGCGACACTAGTAGCACAATTTCTTTGTCGGTGCCTGTCGCGCCCGCGATATCGCGCGAGTCTGTACGAGCCTTTATGACGGCACGGTTGGCGCAGTGGTTAAGCGATTGACGGCTGTGCTGCGTGTCGCGGGTTCGATTCCTGCACGGTACAAATATTTGCATGACTTACAAGTAGTTAATCCGGGTCTGGCTGTAAGTGTATAAGTGTATATGAGTTTAAATGTTTGTAAACGCACTCACAATACAGGAGAA
The DNA here is from genome assembly GCA_947523025.1 of Dryobota labecula. Lineage (NCBI taxonomy): Eukaryota > Metazoa > Arthropoda > Insecta > Lepidoptera > Noctuidae > Dryobota > Dryobota labecula. Next base: position 7,571,818 of record OX383314.1, read on the forward strand.
ATTCCTAGAGTAGAGAAACGTTTAAAAAAAAAAAAAAGAGTTTACCGCGCGTCTGGCATAAATACAACATCCCGACATCAACCAGACAAAACACCCGTCTGGTCGAAGGATCCTCACTTTACTAGAGAGTATGAGTGAACTTCGTGGAGTGAGCTGTCAATAGTGTTAATCCCTAGCATCAGGTGGAAAGACAGCTCACTCCACGCTCACTTCACCTAAGTTTTCACGGTGAGATGGTTACAGAATAGCTCTGCAGATCGGACGGTGAGCTACCCATTACTCACCGCAGGCTAAAGTGACCTTTTCATTGCCCTAAACTTCACCTGACCTAAGCCTTGACTATTACATAATATTGAAACTTATTACTAAAAGTTTCTTGAACGTAAACGTTCATTATATTGATGATAAAATTACAGTCATTTAGATGAATACCCAAATCGCCCTAGGGTATGACCGCTTTGAAATATTTACAACATTTCTTACTTTTATTCATAGGTAACACTGATGTATAAAAACCGGCCAAATACGAGTAGGACTCGCGCAAAAAAAATCACGTTTGTTGTTTTTTTATTTTTATTTTTTTTATCTAGGGCATCTCAGAGTGTAACCACTAAGGTTCCGACTCTTTAACCGGACTTTCCTGTGGGTGCCATAAGCTCCTAACGAAACTTAATGCCTCCAGCCAGTGCGTAAAAACTATAAACTAAACGACTGCTGCTCGCTAAGGACACCCCCTGTGGGGTACGAACCGCGGCTTAAGGCAGTTGAGTCGGAGGGAGGGTGGCAAGGGACCGACAGTGGCTGGATAAAATCAGTGTTTTGATTATTATCGTGGGGAGTTTGGATTACATGCTGCTCAGCTAAAACGCGTGCTAGCGCTTCACTTAAAGTCAAGGGTCGGGGAGGAACGTTTGTTGTATGGGAGCCCCGCTTAATTATTTTTTTTCTGGTTTTTAGTATTTGTTGTTATAGTGACCTAATTGGTGATGTTCTTCAAAAAGGGCAGGTGCGTAGGTCTCGCAACCAGCGTCCGTGTATGACCAGATGTATGAATGTAAACGAAGCAAAAGGAGTAAGAAGCGTAGCAGGTGGCGCTCTATAGTTTCTGCCTACCCCCATGGGAAGTTAGTTTAAGTATGTTGTTAAAGCGGCAACAGAAATACATCATCTGTGAAAATTTCAACTGTCTATCACGGTTCATGAAATACAGCCTGGTGACAGACGGACATACAGACAGACAGACCAACAGCGGAGTCTAGTTATAGGGTACCGTTTTACCCTTTGGGTACGGAACCCTAAAAAGGAAGATACTCTAATGTCACTTAAACATTATTATACTAGAAATAATTACATGTACTCGTAAACACACCCACAACTACATTTCCCAATATCGTGAAACAACCGAAATAGAGAGATATGACGCGGGCAGCAGCGGGAACGAGATAGCAATCATTTTCACTGTTACGTACCCATAACAACTCGGAAACAAATGGCGACCTATACTCCATTTATTATAACATTAGACAAATAACTGTTCTCACCGTTTTGTTATTTCGGTGTAAACGTTTAATAAACTCCGTTATTTCACGATAAATACAAAGCACTGTAATCTATTTACCATTTACATTAAAAAAAAATACTCTAAAGTGCAGTAATTTCAACAATAAAACACAATAACTGTCATTATTTAGCCGTTATTTGTCTAACGGAAATGGAGTATAATAATTCTAACTTAAGAAGTTGTAGCGATGCTTTTTATTCCATAAATAAATATTTGCTACGGTCGCGAATCATACTTTTTAATCAACATAAACCCAGACAATGAGCTGCAAATTGCTAAAAACGTACGAAAATTTGAATTTCGCGGGCTACCTTAGCTTGAAATCTTTAAAATCAAACAGAAATAATATCGACACGAAGCAGGGACTGAATATCGATATAATTTGGATACATGATACCAAAATATCGCTATAAATACCGGTATTTGGGTATCGATGTAATACCGTTATTATTACATTTTATTGAACGGGCGCCGTCAGTTGGGACTGGTCATCTCTTAGCTGCCACGGGTTATTTTATTTTATTTTGTTTCTATTTGTTGTACCTACGCTTGACGCTTTTAACGTGTAAGTTTTTATTATTTTTATTTTTACATCGTTCTCACTTTTAGTTATAAATGCAACATTATAGATGTAACGAATACTTTTGTAACAATTTAATTTAAAAGAGTGTCCATGGAGTTTCTTGCCCGTTCTTCTCCATAGGTACCAACGCTTTGGAATGGGAATGTAGCTTCATTTTTCTTACTGACCGACTGCTTGACAATTCCAAAGTGCCTGTAAATGGTTTAATTGAAATAAATGATTTGAGTTTGATTGCGTTTTTTTTTTTTTTCAATTGGCAGGTCAGTGTCAGGTTGTATCTTGATCAAAATATGATCCGCGACTGTAAAAAACATGTATTTACTTAAGAATCATCAATAAAGATTCTGTGACGTCACATTGTAGCCTGATATCAGTACTGAGAGTATCGATATAATTATTGATATTTTATACCGATACTCAAAATTACTGACATAAAATACCAGTATTTATGCCAGATGTCGATACTGTTATCGGTATTTTCTTAAAAATATCGGTATTTTTTTAAAAATATCGGTATTCTTCGAGTATCGATATCGGTCCCTGCCACGAAGATAATTTTGAAACAGATTTTTTTACCGCCAATGTGCGACAAGCCTAATGTCGTAAATAGAAAAACAAAAACACAAAAAAATACATCCTCATGTTGTTTTGTACTAATATTATAAAAATAACGCGCTATTGGCTCACAGTCAATGACGTATTGTTATCGATCAAACAAAATAACAATAAATAAAGAAATAAGTAGGTATATCACTAATCTAAGCAACCATACTGGTACCTATCAAAGAATGTTTTTGCGCATTATTTTGGATAGGTGCAGACCACAGCGCAGAATATGATGCATTCCAGCCGAAAGACGTCCACTGCTGGACATAAGCCTCCCCCGATTGGGGGGGATTTGCCATAATCGCCACGCTTGGCAGGCGGGTTGGCGATCGCAATATGGTGTTAAAAATGCATAGAGAACGCTGCTGCCCATTCTCTAGTAAGTCCCTTAGTCGACTTTTACGACACCCACGGGCGGAAATGGAGTAGTGCTATTCTTTACGACCGGCACCACACGGTACCATGATGCCATAGCGACCCATAATTTGTTTCAATTTGCACCTAAAAGATTATAAGTTTGAACAAAATCATACAAATGAACTTAAAAAAAAACACAAAAAAATCGCGTGCACATAAAAACAGAAATCATGCAATATTATTAACAAGGGCATACACAGTGAACCAATTCAAAGACAATTTGTATTAACTTTTAAAGCTTCCAACATATTAAAACTTATTTATCGATGGCCTGTATAAACCCTTGCGATGCAGAAAAAATAAAAAAAATAACCTCTAAATGTCAAGTTGACAGCTCCCGCGTTCAAGATCCAACATGGCGGCACACCTTAACTGAGTCAAGGACAGTCTTGCATACAGCCAGATACCGAATTTAAATGTCGTATACAGCCAAACATAGTCTAACCAGTTTTTTTTAAGTTACGAAAGGAATCGATTATTCTGCCAAAATCATCGTATCTAATTATGGTTGTTGAAGATTTTTTTTTTATTGCACGCATTTTCGATTTCTGCAATAAGTTGTTTCATAAACATTCTTATAAGGGTTTTTATCGGAATAAGGAAACTGGATTTACTCTTTTTGGAATGTCGTATAAAATTTTTCAATCGTCCTCTTAAAAGCAGCATTTATGGCATATTTTGCAAACGCATACGCAAAATATTTTGATTGGTCACGAATTAAGAAATCAATTTATTAAGAGCAATATAACAACCTTTTTGGGAGATATGTTTGAGCCTGATAAACTGGTCCTAGTGCTCATCGAGTATTTCGGGACATCGCCAAACGGTTGGTCGACTCTTCAAGTACCAGAGGGCTGACCTATACTGCCAGCATTTTGGGCATTTTTTCCCATTGACATGACGAATTTTTTGAAGCCCAATGAGCTATTCCCTTTGTTTTATATAGTATTTTAGTCTATATTGTATTTAAGATTCATAGTCTGCATTTGCATAATAACGAAACACGACCAATAGCGAAACACTTTTATCATGTCCAGTTCTAATTGTTCAACAATAGTATTTTTTTAAACTTTGAACAGCTTATAGAATTTAACAGACAGAATGTTCATTAAAAAAAATAACTACTGAGCACCGGTTGACGTCATGACGTCAACGCCGGCTGTCGCTGAAAACAGCGCTGGGGCTCCGCATAGGGTCACAGCATTATGCTGATCGATGGCCCTTTTGCGTGGATGTGACGCATTTTTCTCCCAACTTCTTTTTTTGTGTTCGTGTTTTTTCTTTGCGTCTACTTCATCGTCTTCCTTGTTCCACCCACTTGAGTGCAGGGCCTCAAGTCTGCTATTACAATAGTGTCAGAATGGTCTATCATTGATTTCATAATTGTTGATTTTGACAAGTTTGGTAATCTACTAATATAACGGCGTCATTATGACTTTCCAATGGTCAGCCACTGACACTCCATTGAAAGAATTGGTAATCTCGTACATAATGACAAATGAAACTTCCTACTAAACTTCCAACTTCCTACTACTTCAGATTGCTTATAACACTAATAAATAATATGTAAAAATATATATAAATGAAATCTGGCATGAATAAATGTTCAAAATGCCAATGTAATACAATTCTATTACGAGACCATTGACCGACCAATGATCGACCATTATGAATTTAGCAGATTACGAACTTTTAGCAAAATGACAATGGGATCGTGTTGGCGTGACGAATTTATAAAAGTAGCAGACTTAGGCCCCAGGCCTCCTCCATTTTATCCTATGCTTCCCTGATCCGTGCGAGGCTGTCTTTTGAGTCATGTTTTACCGCAAAAAAGTATTTTCTTTCTGACTACTGGTGACGTCAAGTTTACAAACATAAGTCGAATTGGCGGAAAAGATACATTAGCAAATCATTGTACTGTTGTTTTCTACATTAAAACAAATATACCGTTTTCTCAAATAACCGAAAAAAAAATACTGTTAAAATGAGCTATTCATGTTTTTTTTTTTCGCACAGTTACGTTGTTAGCAGTAAATCAACTACGATTTTAGATACGAAATAACAATTTAATGTTTAGCATTTTATTGGAGGTCTTTTTGTGTTTTTGACACCTGACTCATGTTGTTTTTGGGGCCCCGTATCGGTTTTTTATTATTTTTATTTTTTATGTGGGCCGGTTTTTTTATTTCGCACTAGCGACCCAGCCGTTTCAAGGCTCCCACACACTGGTGCGATAACGCGGGCGCGACGCGACACTAGTAGCATAATTTCTTTGTCGCTGCCTGTCGCGCCCGCGATATCGCCCGTGTCTGTACGAGCCTTCAGTGGGTTTTCACGACTTGACAAGACATCGCGATTTCTTTATTATATGTAAGTTTATATGTGATTAATATTCACATAAAAACTTACATATCTACTTAAGTGATGAAACCCCGACATTAGTCCCGAAAAAATATTTTAGTCATAACGAAGTCTCCACTTTTTTTGGCTCTATTCTTTGAATAATAATAATTTAGTTTAATTCAATATAATATAATTTAATTTAATATCTATTTCATTTTTAATTCAATTAATTTTTCTAATACTATGGGTGTATGTGTAAAAAACTTGCCTGAAATAAATGTTTTTTTTTTTTTTTTTTTTTAACTTTTTGCTCAACTATTTCCATTTATGCATTCATAAAAAAACGCTTATTTTGATATTACAAATTCAGATTCATTTATTCATTTTGTGAACATAGGGTAAAAATAATACAGATGTTTAAAAAAAAAAATTGGTCCCGACAGAAGGCATACAAAATAGCTTTGGTAATCGAATGTCACATTAACGAAATAAAAACAAAAGGAAAGTATAAAATAATTTGTCAATAAATTAAGACGGCATATAATCAAACTAGCTTTTGCCCGCGGCTCCGCCCGCGTGGATGTCGGTTATCGTGTAAAAAAGTAACCTATGTCCTTCTCCATATCCCAGGCTATATCTCTGCCAAATTTCAGGACGATCGGTTCAGCGGTTTAGGCGTGAAAACGTAACATACAGACAGACAGACAAACAGACAGAGTTACTTTCGCATTTATAATATTACTAGCTTTTTCCCGCGGCTCCGCCCGCGTGGATGTCAGTTATCGTGTAAAAAAGTAACCTATGTCCTTCTCCATATCCCAGGCCAAATTTCATGACGATCGGTTAAGCGGTTTAGCCGTGAAAACGTAACACACAGACAAACAGACAGAGTTACTTTCACATTTATAATATTAATATGGATTAAAGCATTGACAGCGATGCGAACGAATTTGTTTATGCCCAATGAGCTCTTCCCTTTGTTTTATATAGTGTTTAAGATTCATCAAGAGCTCAAACAAAACCTAACACAGCGACTTATTTAACGTTATCACCTGTCTGCGTTTGCATAAAAACGAAAAACGACCAATAGCGAAACACTTTTATCATGTCCAGGGGGCCAAGTCTACTAATGTACAAAGGTTGCAATGGTCTCTTCATTGTGAGTTTTTGACAGATTTGCCATACAAACACTGTCAAAAAGTCACAATGAAGAGACCATTCTGACACTATTGTAATAGCAGACTTGAGGCCCTGGGTCTCAAGTCTGCTATTACAATAGTGTCAGAATGGTCTCGCCATTGTGAGTATTTGACAGTGTTTGTATGGCAAATCTGTCAAAAACTAACAATGAAGAGACCATTTTGACACTATTGTAATAGCAGACTTGAGGCCCAGTTCAGATGATTCAGTGATAGTATGGATAGGTAATCGCAATTTCGTATACAATAATTCGCAAAAATACCGTTATTTATGAACTGTTCATTTTGAACTTAGATAATTTATGTTTTTTTTTTAACAAAATTTTAAATTTTGAGCGTAGCATGCGCCGCTCTATAGTTTCTTAAGAACTTAATTATCAACGGTGTAAAGTTTAAAACCGTTTGGAGAAATTTGCCACTGTACAAACAGAGCCTTCAGTTTTATTTATTTAGAGTCTAGACAAAATCAAACTGGTTGCTAATTTAACTGTATAATTTATAATTTTTATGATATTAATTTATAATTTCTGTGATTAATATAAATTTAACTCACACACTTATTATATGTTTAATTTTTTTTTTTTTTTGGAAAATCATATACAATGTTTGTAAATATGTGAGCACCATGTATCTATCGCATTTATATTTTTTTTCTGTCATTACTTCACTTTTCATTCTTTTTACCAATTGTGGTAAGTAATTTTTATTTTTATTCTAGGTACAGACGCCAGCACATCAAGCTACTACAATCTGTCAAATTTATTTAATAGATTTTCAACTTTATCTCTACAGTATAAGGTTCAAGGTTGATTGCGAAAATTTGTCAGTTTCGGGTAGCTTGACCTGCTGGCGTCTGTACATCGTCTTCACCTATAAATATTAATTAATGTATACAAACTATTGTTAACATTTTAAAAGAGTAAGTATGGAGTTTCTTGCCCATTCTTCTCCATACATAACTACCTTTTGGAAGGGGCAACTACAATCAATTAACTATTCATGTAATTTTTGACGTTCAAAAGTGCATCTTCGTGCCTATTTGAAATAAATGATTTGACTTATTTATTTCTGTGGCCTGGTGCTAAAAAGGCCAATATCAATAATCCTTATTTTCAATAATAAGCATTAGAACATTAAACCAGCATTGATAGAGATATTTACATGTTATATTGTAATGACAAAAATCTCTTTCTGTTATTTGATACATATTTGTAGGTTGATTTCAGAATTAAATTCAAATTCAAGAAAAAATTGGTAGTTTTGAAAATATTTGCTACCTAAGCCTTTTTAGCACTAACAAGAATCCTATGTAAGTTCCAAATTATGTATAAAATTAAAAAGGGCATAAGTTGACTTTGATCGTTTTAGTTCCGACTCTAATACTAGCGTAGTTTTTTTTTTTTTTTTTTTTTTTTTTTTCAATTTTCTTGGGGCTTCTGTACAGTCAGTATACACAATTAGCTGACCCCCCCCCCCCGCTTGCATAAATGGTTGAGATTTTTTTACTAACCAATCGTACGATTTTAATTTTTTTTCTAGTTTTGGGTAGATTTTGTGTAGGTATTTAAATTAAGAATTATAAAATCCTATCAATCCGTATTCAAAAAAGTCTCAACCATTTATGCAAGGGGGGGGTCAGCTAATTGTGTATATTGACTGTACTACTTCGAGTAAATTTTCTTGTGTTTAACATTTAATAATTTGTATGTAACAGTATGGAAACACACACCACATTGGCCTTTTGAACATAGTATCTTTTGATAGATTGTCGTTACACTAACGCCCTCTTAGCACACATAAATATATCACTTTTTCAATAATTTGACAGCAAAATCTCATTTCTCACAAAAACGTACTTAGGCCCTTTTAACACCAAGCCACAGATTTGTATAGATATTGCACATAGAATAAAATTACCGACGTATGTTTAGATTACACATCCCGGAAAACAGATCTTATCTGTAGGGCGGTAGTTCACGGGCGTAAACATCGCGGCGCCGATATTGGGTTAGGTCAGGCCTAAAGGTCAGCTGGGATGCCAAAAATAAACAAACCGAGGCTTAGGATTGTAGTAGAATATGAAAATTGTTTTTTTTATTTTTATAAAAAAAGCATAAGTTACTCCTTAAAATCAGCTAAATATCAGCTGCCAGTGGAAGTCCCGTCAAAATTGGTCTAGCCGTTTTGGAGATTAGCCGGAACAAACAGACAGACCGTTTTTATTTTTTTGTAAGTACTGTATATCATTATAAATGCATTTAGTGAAAACCTGTTAAAATTTTGACATTACAAAAAAATAAACATTGTCTTAAATAAAAGTAGCATAAGTTACTCGTTGTAACATCAGCTAACTGCTAGTGGAAGTCCCGTTAAAATTGCTCCAGCCGTTTTGGAGATTAGCCGGAACAAACAGACAGACAGTTTTTTTTTTTGTAAGCACTTTATTTCCTTATAAATGCATTTAGTCAAAAGCTTTTTTTTTTTTGACATTACAAACAGACACTTTGTATTTTTTATAGACAAGAAATTCCACGCGAAGTCGCGGGCAGAAGCTAGTATCTAAGAAACCAAACGATAACGTTTGTACTACGGATGCATCCGATACCGATACCGATGCCGATATATCGGCGATACTCGAAGTTTGCCGATATATATATATTTTTTTTTTGTTTGTTTTGGTGTTTCCGAACGCATACAACCCTAATCTATTCAAAGTGAGAGTGAACAGGCTTCTTCTGGGTAAGCTCACTCCATCGTAGACTTTGTCTCTGTCATCCAGACCTGGACTAAAGTCAAGAGCAAACTCATAGTAGAATAAAAAAATATATATATATATCGGCATCGGCGATATTTTTATGGCCGATTTAACGATACTGTTTTTCATCAATGTTAATTTTAATTACTATTACGTATTAACTAATCCCAACCTGTCTATATTAACTAATCTGTCTATAAACGGTTTTCTTTAGTTTGTCCTGTTATTTCTATTAAATTAATTTAAAAAAATTATACCTTTTTTTTTAATGCAATAAGCGTATCGGTATCGATATAGTGGGTTGCAGCTGAAAATCAGCGTCAGTTGGTACACCTTGTGTGTCATCTGACATTATACTGAGCTGAGGCCCTTTTGGCATTATAATCATTGTTTTTTGTTTTTTATAGTTTTAAGGTGTATTTTTTGCTGTAATGCCAATAAACGCATTTTTCTTTCTTTCTATCGGTATCGCCGATATTTTTATAAGGTATTTTTATCGGTATGGTATCGGCAAAAAGGCGTATCGCGAGGCATCTCTAGTTTGTACACTATGTAAAAAAAGCGTATAATGTTTGTTTTCGTATGTGTCATTAACTATGACTAAACAAATTATCAACTAGGTCAGAGCAAAGTTCATTTCGATGCGGAAAAATTAATAATCGAGCGTAAAATGATTAATTAAACACCAATACTTATTGTTACTAATCCATACTAATATTATAAATGTGAAAGTAACTCTGTCTGTCTGTCTGTCTGTCTATCTGTCTATCTGTATGTTACATTTTCACGCCTAAACCGCTGAACCGATCGTTATGAAATTTGGCAGATATATAGCCTGGGATATGGAGAAGGACATAGGATACTTTTTTACGTGATAACCGACATTCACGCAGGCGGAGCCGCGGACAAAAGCTAGTTTCTAATATTAAACAAAAATCACATTTATTACGCTACCTAAACCTACCTATTCAACTCAAACTCAAAGCATTTATTTCAAATAAACCAATTACAGGCACTTTTGAATTGTCAAAGTCAGAAAGATGAAGCTAGTTGCCCATTCCAAAGCGTAGTAGGTTCCTATGGAGAAGAACGGGCAAGAAACTCCACGGACACTCTTTTAAAACAAAATATTGTTACAAAATATGGGTTACATGATTCATGTTGAAGTTACACATGTGAGAACAATGTAGAAAGACGTGCACGTTAGAAGCGTCCGTAATAAAAACAAAAAATAAATAAATAAGCCGTGGCAGCTAAGAGAAGACCAGTCCCAACTGACGTCGCCCGTTCATGAACATGACGCATGCATTAGCACCATTCAGCTCAACCATTTTGAAAGGAGCTAAATGATCCAACACACACGCCACCACCAGCGAGACATTTGAGTGAGCATGATATACTCTCAACCGCCAGGGCACATTCAAGTCAATGAAAGACATGTTCCCCGGTAAATGGTAGTTCTATAATACATAGTACTCACACCTGTGCTATGCAATTATGTAATACAACACTTTACAATACTTTTAAAAGTGCATCATATTTTGCCGTGTCCGGAATACATTTTCAGAATTTTGTAATAGATACTAACACGCTGTATGCCTTCGAAACCTGATATTAAAGTTTATTAATGTATTATTATTTATAAAGGACAACGGTAGTTGATTTACTGCATAAACATTCTGTACTGTGGCTACACACGAATTCATTTTAACATATTTTTTAATTAACCGTCTAATCAATCTGCCTAGCCTTTTCCCAACTATGTTGGGGTCGGCTGCCAGTCTAACCGGATGCAGCTGAATACCAGTATTTTACATGGAGCGACTGCCTATCTGACCTCCACAACCCAGTAACTGGGTAACACGATACCCCTTGGTAAGACTGGTTGTCAGACTTTTTGGGCTTCTGACGACCCTTAACGACTGTCAAAGATCCACGAATGACAGCCGGGACCAACGGCTTAACGTGCTTTCCGAGGCACGGAGGAGTCTCGGTATGTAAAGATGGTCACCCATCCACTGACCAACTCCGGCAAGCGTAGCTTAACCTGACGGATCGACCCGTGCGGTTGTTATTACTTAGCCACGAGCTCCTCAATTAATTAACCGTCTATTTTACCTAATAACCGAAATCCTAATTTAATGATTACTAAAACCTTTTTCTATGATATAATCACTGTGTAACTGAAAAAAAACATCACAAGATTTAAACGTCAGAACATCACTATAACACACGCACTTAGTCCCGTATTATAGAACGTCACTCAATACTCAAGCGTTACTTAAGACTAGTTTCAACCAATCAAATGGCTTGAATCTAGTCTTAAGTAACGCTTGAGTATTGAGTGACGTTCTATAATACGGGCCTTAGAGTCGCAATAAATATTAATAATTCCACTATGACTATTACACGAGCGCACTTCACGATATATTATTATCAACTAAATTATATAAAACAAACAGTGTTGGTATCAGTTATAGAATTATAGATATAAAGGCGCGTACTGATTAGAAAATATTATTAGTTATTATGATTATTATTTTTAGGGTTCCGTACGTACGAATGAAAACACGGAACCCATACAGGATCACTCGTGTGTCAATCAATCTGTCTCTCCATCTGTCACAGCCAATTTGATCCGAATCTACTGGACCGGGTACACACTTATGAACTTCTGTGACCCAAACAAGGACGTGTAACGTAATAATAGTACATTACTTACCAAGGGCTGTAAAAGAAAGAAAGCCCCAAATCGCAGGTATTTGTGACCCGAGCTGCAGGCGAGGGTTGTAAATATGCGATAGAGGGCTTTCTTTTTTACTGCCCGTGGTGAGTACACAATTTTACGTCTTCACCTGGCCTTATTGCGAGTTTTACTGTACGCGTAGCGTGCGGTAAAACTCGCATTATGGCCAGGGGGCCAAGTCTACTAATGTACAAACGTTGCAATGGTCACTTCATTGTGAGTTTTTGACAGATTTATAATTAAATTAGTAGAATTAGGCCCCTGGTGTGACGTAAATAAATTAATTTTAATTATGGGGTCGCTTTTGGAGGGTAAATTAGAAATTTAAAATAAAAAAAAATTATGTAAGGATTTCAAATATAATATTAATACATTTTTGCAAAGGCCGGGAAATAGGCAATTGCAGGTCGAGTATGGTCGAGTAAGTCAGTAAGGCCGAGCCGTAGGCGAGGACTTCACTAATACGAGACAAACAATTGGCATTTCCGCCGAGGCATATATACTGCTTTGCTCAAAAGAATGCAGGGAAATAAAACATTGCTGGAGCGTTGTAATGTTCCAAATTAAAAAAACGCTCCTGCAATTGATTTTGATTTGATTTTCTTTGTCCGTAAATTCGATACTCCGCGTGTTCTTTTTTCGAAAAGAATGACAATATTTCCATGCATGTTTGAGAAAATACTTTTACTAGCTTTTGAATGCGGCTGCCTGGATGTCGGATATCGCGTAAAAAATGATAATGATGATTATTATTTTATTCATTGCCTCGTTAATCTAGTCGAAAGCGCTACTGCAGAGCATGAAGTCCTGGGTTCGATTCCCAGGTCGGGGAAAGTGTTATTCCGTTTTTCCATTAGGAATTTCTCAGTAACAACCCGGACTCTGCAATTTGTGCCCGGTTAATGGCAATGGGCTTGCCCCCTATTACATGGGAGTTAAAACTGGCGAAATTTGGGTGTGCTATAGGTACCTACACCTCTGAATAACCCTTTGGGAATAGAGGCGTGATGTTATGTTATGAACTTATCATTAATATTTTTTATAAGTGGGTCAAATTGATAGTGTTATCTTTTAGTTTTTTTTAGTTTGTGTATACAATAGGGATGACGAATAAACAATTTTTTGTTCGTCATGTAGATTATTAAAAAATATAGGACACGTATTTTTTCTTTTTTTACGTAATCAAAACATTACGGCGATACATTGAGTTCAAATGTGGCATGACGTCACTTCTCACTTGATTTTATACGTAGCTGTGACGTAACGAGCCCCCACTCCCCAAGTTTAATGTGTTTTATCTAAGTCATTTTTTATTAATATGATAAAGCAAAAAATACGTGTCAATTTTTTTTTTAAATCAGTTTGACTGACTAAACAGTTTTTCTTTTTTTTTTTTACTCAAGACACATCCCTATTATTATTGTTAGTTTTAAGTTCGTTATCGGTTGTCAAACTTTACATAATTTTATAGCAAACCAATACCTACAAAATGAGAGTTGATTGCCCTGGGTGACCGTCAGACCATTATACATTTAATTGATTCAAAAAAACTAAAAAAAAAAAAAAAAAAAACAACCGACATAAAAAAAAAACACAAAAATTGAAAAATAACTTCAATTTTGGAAGTCGGTGGCAAAATACGAAAATAAAGAACCAAAGACACCGACTTCAAAAATTAAAGTTATTTTTCATGTTTTTTTTTTTACCTACCCCACACGTTACACTAGTAAAAAGTTATGCGTGGTCATACATTACAATCAGTGCGTGAACAATCAATCATCCCCTGTTATCCCTTAGGATTGGATTGTTTTCTAAATTTTTATGGGACCAACTTCGGGGTATACTCTTTCCAATATTTTTTTTTTAAATCAAAATCGGACTACTCTGTAAAAAGTTATGCGTGGTCATACATAAAAAAATATACATATACGCGTCGACTTGAGAACCTCCTCCGTTTTTTTTTTTTCGTCAGTTAAAAAGACAAACGACACGGACGCCATCAAAAAACTTAATATAGAAATCACTCCGTGCGTATGAGAAACTCGGCATTTTTATACGAGTTAAGAGAGTCACGGTTTTTATATACTTAGATTATTTTATATTTTGTGAATGTGAGAACGTTGTAGGCCTAGTAGAGTGTAGATATGTTGGCACTTTTCTATTTTGTTAAGTACCTGATAATTGTTGAGAGGCCTACACTGTCCTCCCATACCTATTATCACTGTTGTTTAATAATATTGTAAAGCCAATTATTTTTAAAAGAGTAACCGTGGAGTTTCTTGCCGACTCTTCTCCATAGGAAACGACTAATTGGAACCGTGCACCTAGCTTCTGACGTTTCATAAGTGCCCATGTAGGTTTATGTGAAATATTTTGATTTTGACTGACGATGATATACGTTTCCAGCCTATGGCAAACTTACATACAATTTTCAATTACTGTAACTCAAAATTACCTACATATACTCTATTTGAATTAAGAGATTAGACATTTAAATGAAACCTTCTTTACTGTCCGTACAACCGATTTTGACTTTTTGCGTTTTCCGTAAATGTGTCGCATATTTTCCCCAACTTATTCTTTCCGTGTTTGTGTTCTTTCTTTGCGTCATGTTCACCACAAATAAATGTATTTTCTTTCTTTCTTATTTTTTTCTTCCTTCTTTCTTTCTTTTTTCTTTCTTTCTTTGTTTCTTCTTTCTTTCTTTCTTTCTTTCTTATAAAGATTACACGAAAGATTATTGTGGATAAATCCGCAACAATCTTTCAATACCATCCAAATACTAGTCATTTGGGTTTCATGGAGGCTTGGATTTTTGATAGAAGCCGCCTCATTAGCACAAACCCTAATCTAACGCATGCCACCGGCACGTCTCTTATGTTTAAATAGGAAGTGTGACGTCAGAAAAGTTAATAGGTTATCACAAATCTAACTGTCAATGGATATCTAGTGGGATATCATTAGAGATTTGCAAGGGCATTGAGATTACGCGTTCCTATGGCTAACGGACCGCAGAGGGGCTCGTGGCTAATTACTAACAGCCGCCCGGGTCGATCCATAAGGTCATGCTACGCCTGTCAGGGTTGGTCCGTCTTTACATACCGAGACCCCTCCGTGTCCCGGAAAACACGTGAAGCCGTTGGTCCCGGCTGTCGTTCGTAGATCTTTGACAGTCGTTACGGGTTGTTAGTGCAGAATAAACAAATTTTCTTTCTTTCTTTCGCTCCATGTAGTTTTTTTTTCCTGAATTTTTCACATGTTTTAATAGTTATTCTGCTTTTCGGGGCGACAACAAGCCCATAGATATCAAGAAATAAGGAGATATCCCCGGCAGCTAAAAATGTATAGAAACCCGATGTCTCCAGTCTATCCCTTCCACTCGCCACAACTACACATGCAGTTCAGTAAAAAGCAATAGATACGAAGTCGCGCATAAACATTAATAATAACTGAAACAAATATGTTTACGTTAATTAGAAAAATACACTGAAGTTTGGACCTTTGTCGGCGTAAAGATTGACGTAGGTACAACTATCACGGGCACGGACATGTGACCACATTGAAAACAAAATACTCAAAAAGCACATGCTCGTACCCTTCGACCCAACCTATAGTACTGCGAAACGACTCTCCGACAGAGTCTGTAAAATTGTGCCCTGTAGAGCAGCTGTGGCGAGAAGACACTTCAGGTTCTTGAGCTCCAAGGACTACAATAAAGTCAATAAGAGCATCGACATTTACCGCTTACCTCGTAATATCTTAAGAGTAAAGTTGACCGACTGGTTGAAATCTCTATCATATGATGCAACTGAAAAAATTGTGGAAACTTAAATCTTAACTACTCCAAACACTCACACACATCCTCACTCACACACACCCTCACTTACACACACCCTCACTTACACACACCCACACTCACACTCCCACTCCACTCTGCACCACAACTACCAAGATACAAAGTTTGCATGGCTTTTGTTTCTTTATTTCTTCTTGCATTTTTAATTTTTACCTTATTCCAAAGCTAGCTAAATTGTACCTATATCACAGTTAAGTCTGGAACAATGTGTTTCTTAAGTTTAGACGGGCGTTGACAGCTGCGACACAGTTTTTAACTTTTGTAGCTATCACCGTTTCTATTGTAATTATGTCAATTTGTTGTTGTTCCAAAATAAAAACTTTAACTTTTTTTTTTTTTACTTTTTAAATATGTTAACGTTAATTAGAAAAATACACTGAAGTTTGGACCTTTGTCGGCGTAAAGATTGACGTAGGTACAACTATCACGGGCACGGACATGTGACCACATTTATTTACCGCCCCTTTTTACTTCGACTAATAAAAAAAACTTTTGTGTAAATAAATATCTCAGGCTTTGTTACAATGATCACATGTCTGACCGCCTCAGCTGGTTATTTCACGGTATTTTTGAAGTGATAACTTCTTTAGGCGCGTTGAGCACTTTTTGGGTGAACAAAAATCTTGGAACTCGCGTCATCGTCACCGAACGCCTTCCATGAGCTATATGTATACTGTGTATGTATGTGTACTTTTTGGGTGAACAAAAATACAAAATCCTATACAACAGTAGACAATTTCGGTGAATGTGTGAAAAGCTTTTTGAAGTGAAAACTTCTTTAGCCGCGTCGAGCAATTTTAGCTAGGGGAAAAACTTATGAATTCGCGTCACCGAAATGCATGACATGCTCGTGACGTGTAGCACCAGACTGTCAATTATTCCAAAGTTTTGAGACTTCGGCAGTCCTTATTGACAGCGATATTTTTTTTCTCATTTACATAAACAAGGGGCTCAGCAAAAATCTGATGCTGTGATGCTATTGGTTGATGAGTGTAGGTGAGCACCACTGCAAGCAGGAATAGTGCTTACAGTGGTCTGATGTCCGTGACCGCGGTAGTACAAAAGATGATAATTTATAATCAATATACGATAACAATAAATAGTTACTAGTAAATATAGAGTACATACAGACACAACATGATGTGAGTGTGAATGTAATCTAGTAAAGGTTAATTGCAAAGATTTACTTAGCCTCGATAAATAATATAATAAACACTTAAGACGGTAATAAAGATGATTTAAGTAATCACAAGAAGAGAAGAAGCCTTGATCACAAGTACCGAGCACACATCACCCAGCGCTCGGCCGGGTTAAAACGCGAGACAATCACTCGGACCCTGTGCTAGACCTAGACCGAGTGCCCAGCCCCGCTCTTCCCCGCTTGCCCACTCGGCGGGTATAAACATGCACCTGTTGCGTACTCGATACTCGAAAGGGCGCGACTTCGCGCCCAAAAATTCAATGATGGAACACCGCATCCCCTCCCCAGATGGGGAGTTAAGCTCCGGCTCCGCTAGCCAACCCCAAAGTCCTCGCCACTCGGCACCCTGACGTCGCTCGCAGAACGCTACCATTTCCCGCGATTTTTGTGATCGGACTGAGTCGCCAAGTTAAAAAATACGTGTAAACACCTACTCGTCCACCCAACACTCTCGGCCTAATATCATTTTGATGTCTAGCGTTTTTTTTTATTTGCAGATACCCTCAAATTACGAGTGACTGGTCCTGTAGCGAGCGTTCGAGAGTCACAACTAGTTGATGAGTACGGCACTGAATTAGCCAAGCTAGCCTTCAGGTACGTCCCCCATTTAGGCCATTGATGTATAAAAAAAGGAAGATAAGACACTGCTCTAATGTCACGTAAACATTACTGTACTAGAAACAATTACATGTAAACACACCTACACAACTGCATTTCCCGATGTCGTGTGTCATGCATCAACAACCGAAAAAGCAAGAGATTATGATGCGGGCTGTAGCGGGAACGAGATAGCAATAATTGTCACTGTTACGTACCCATAACAACTCGGAAACAATTGGCGACATAGAAAGCAATATTATTCATGAGAATTATAAAGAAAATTAATTTTGATGTAGTTACGAGTGGAAAGTAATCCCGTGGAACTTGTTTTTGGCTTGTGAATTATTTGTGCACATTTCGAAAGCACAGGAAGGCATTGTTGCTGCTTATTAGACTGTTATTTAGACTATACTCCATTTATTATAACATTAGACAAATAACTGTTCTCACCCTTTCGTTATTTCGATGTAAACGATTAATAAACTCCGTTATTTCACGATAAATACAAAGCACTGTAATCTATTTACCATTTACATTAAAAAAATAACTCTAAAGTGCAGTAATTTCAACAATATTACACAATAACTGTCGTTATTCAGCCGTTATTTGTCTAATGCTATAGTAAATGGAGTATAGAGTGCTGCACATGTGCTACACAAACGCCAGTTCGATTGTGACTCAGGTCAGTTGTGCCGGTCGGCATATGTTATGCGGTACGTCGAAGAGCGCGTACCTAATCTTCCTTTTTTATACAATCAAGGCCATAGAACTTGTAAAATAAATGGAAATCTTCTTATTTCTATTTATAATAGCTGATCATTAGCTTCAAAAGTACGCTGTCTACGTATAAAATTTTACTTAGTGATGGTGGATATTAATTAGGTGCAAGAATACACTATACTTCTTCCTCTTAAATCACAACCGTTATACTTGACCTATAAAACACCTAAGCACCTTTTCACTTCTCATGCTCGAACGACTATAAAGTCGCTTTTTATGCTCTAGTGCATAAAGTATTTTTGTTTTTCTAAGACTAAGATAATCAGGCCCGTCGCAGATTAAAGTCGTTATTTTATTTAATTTGCTTTAATTTATATCACTTTAGTGTTTTCTGTAGTTAGTTTAAAAAAACCAGATAAAATAAAAATAATAATAATAATTATAATTATGTCGTATCTCTATGTATTTAACTGTGTGTACATAAATAATAAAATAAATAAATAAATAAAATCTTTATTATTAAAAAAAAAACGCTAAGAAACGTTTTTATGACTTAGCAGTATGAAGTACCCAAGTCGAATGACACATATTGAAAATTAAAAAATACTGTTATATACTTTATGCCTGTTTCATTTTCTCGCAACCGAAGTGAAAAGCAGAGTGTATATCACTCGGGCATAAACGCGCCATTTTACCCCTCGACTTAACTATCTACCCGAGTCGCAGGCGAGGGTGGATATATACGTCTTGGGGTAAAATGGCTTCTTCAATGCACTAACTATACAATCTACTATTGTATACAGATTATAGTTCTGTACATTTAGCCTACCTACATTTAGTAGCTATAAAGAAAAGTCCTTGGAAAATGTATAATAATGTTTGTAATATAACAATCTGTTTTATCTGTTTACAGCTATGAACCAATGACGGGTGACGGACAGAATGAAGAAATAGATCATATAGTGGAGCTGGTTACTGATGTGGCACTACCATCAGTCAAGGGATCTAAGGTCTACGCCAAGATTGTTGGAAGAGACTTGAGAGGTAAATCATTTTAAGTAGCAAAGAGTACCCACACATAAAAGCTGGGAATTTCTGGTAAGGGCAAAACCTGAACTATTCGGGAAATAGGTGAAGACTCCAAAGTCTTGCAAAATATTGAAGCTGACGAGAATATGTAGATTCGGACAGATGAAATACCAAATGCCGTTCAAGACGAAAAAATACCCGTAACCAATGATAATGGTGCCGATTCCCTCGTTCACAAACTAAACTAAATTTAAGTTCAGTGCATCTTTTTCTTTCTATTTCATTAAGAAAAGGACAGAAGATAAATTTTAGTTTAGTCCTGTCAAATTAATCAGCGCCTGTCACTACTCCATACAAGTTAAAAAAAACGCGATCAAAAACTTGCCGACTAAAATTACGTCAATTTACGTCAAGCGCTGTCTAACTAAGCGATATATTATTGTCACGCCAAGGACACGCGTCGTTTCGCTCGCTGCTATTATCCGACTAAATCAAATTACAACAATTGTCTGAATTTGTCTGCAACAATTTGAGCGCGCTGGTGCGATATCTACCTCTTATTTATATAACGTCATTGCCCTTAACAGAACATGTTTTTCAAATTCCAAACTTGAATAATCATGTTCTAATTCTTTTTGGAATCAAACAATTTACGTTTGCGGTCACAAAAAGATATGATTATAACTAAGAAGATATTACTGACAAAGTTAAAACTTGATTTCTACGTTCTACATCCACGATCACAGCAAGGTAGGCAATTTTGAAGCCTCAAAATGCCATGTTTTTATTTTTCAGGACAACCCTTCATCAGACTCTCAGGACCACTCAACCAACCAGAGATCCGTATGGGCAGATCAGCAAAAATACTCTTCTCTGACTCCTCAAACGATTTGGAAAGGATGGAAGATATGGATTCTAGGGCTTATAATGCCCAGCTGCTGTATAATGACAGTGCTCAGCCTTATAGTATTAGCAGAGCTGTTTCACAGGTATGACAAATCGAGTATTCACAGTTTTGATCGTATCTATCTCTTGAATGCTATGGCTGTTTATTTTGGGCTTAAATGTAAGGACCACCATAAAATATATTCGAAAACCAAATGTAATCTTAGCGAGCAAATTAATGCGCTATTTCTGCCTAAATAAACCACTATGATTGCCTTAAAATGTAGGCTCATTACCAAATAAAGTATTATGATGCCATATTAGGTTAGGTTAGGTTAAAACTGTGACCTCCTATGCACGAGCCGAGCGAGCGAAGCGAACGGTGCCGCGGCAGCGGCCGGCGAGTGCCAGAAACGACTAGATTATTATAGAAAAAAAAAAATATGGAAATAAAGCAGGCTACCCGAAACTGAACTAGTTAGACGATATTAATTTAAGAAAATGCAACTAACTAAAAAAAACTGTTTAGAATTTACATTTTGGCACATTTTATTTTGCGTAATTGCTTAAATAGGATTGCGAGATGTTAAAACTTTGGTTATAATTTTATATTAAAATGTGGGTATAATTTTGGTGATCATTTACTATTTTTGTCTCTATGTTACTATATTTAGTGGTAAGTTAAACATAAGCCGTTTATTTTAGCCTAAGTAAGTTCAAAAGGGCAGACATACTAAGTTTTGCAATGACGAAAAGTTTCGAATCTTAGTTAATCAGTTTGAAAGATAGAAAAGAAATGAAAAGTTTTTATTGTAACTCGCACAGGAGATCAAAAACTAAACACAATTGTAGCGGTATCGACAAACGCCACATGCGAACTACGCATCAAAGACCTGACGTCACAAATCCTGTATCGCGCTATCAGAGTTTACCGCGCGACTAGCATAGATACAACATCCCGACATCAACCGTTGGGCAGTTGGTCACCAGACACAATACCCGTCTGGTCGGAGGATCCTCCCTTTACTATAGAGTATGAGTGAACTTTACACCCTGTTCCTCATGCCTCTAAACAATGATAAAAGTATAAAAACTAAAATTATACAGGGTTATTGGGAAAAAAACTAACAACCTTGAAGGATTGTATTACCGGATGACATTTTTACCGTCTCGAAAAAAATTGGGTATACTAAGTAAACGGAGAAGACTACGGCAAAGATTTTTATTTTTTTTTGCTAGCCTTGAAAAAAAATTGATCCATCGTTACATAGGTACCACACATTTGAAGTAAACTTATCCATACTAATATTATAAATGTGAAAGTAACTCTGTCTGTCTGTCTGTCTGTATGTTACCTTTTCACGCCTAAACCACTGAACCGATCGTCATGAAATTTGGCAGAGATATAGCCTGGGTTATGGAGACGGACATAGGCTACTTTTTTACGCGATAACCGACATCTACGCGGGCGGAACCGCGGACAAAAGCAAGTCATACTATAACAATAAACACAGAAATATAAAAAAAAACTGTGTTTATTGTCTGTTACTGTCTGTTTGTCCGTCTGTCACAGGCAATTTCCTCCGAATCTACTGGACCGATTAAGTTGAAATTTGGTACACAATTACACATATGAATTATTTTACAGGTGGTGAACCAACAAGGGACATTGCTGACAGCAGTACAAATTGGTTTGGCCAGCAGATTATACGGTGCTCCTGGCGAAAACTTACAGGTAACAAATGGCATGAGCATTGTAACATCGAAGCTGCATTTCTTGCTTTATGTTTTTTGTCATGATGGATTAATGTGAGAATTGACAGTATTATCGTTTAAAAAAATAGTAGATTGTACAGCTAGTGCATAAAAGAAGCCATTTTACCACGAGACGTATATTAGCCGAGCCGCAGGCGAGGGTGGATAGTTAAGTCGAGGGGTAAAATGGCTTGTTTATGCCCGAGTTATACACTCTGCTTTTCACTTTAATTGCGAGAAAATGAAACAGGCATAAAGTAGCAGTATTTTTACATTTCCAACATGTGTCATTCGATTTGGGTACTTCATACCGCCAAGTCATTGCGTTTCTTTGCATTTTTAAATAATAAAGACCACTATTTTATCTGGATTTATTCAATTAACGATAGAAAACACGGAAGTGATATAAATTAAATTAAATAACGACTTTAATCTGCGACGTTTTATTGTGCGTGTGGCTGTTGAGCCTGATTATCTTAGTCTTAGAAAAAAAATTATACTTTATGCACTAGAGCATAAAAAGCGACTTTATGTCACCTCCGCACAACATAAAGACGAACTTTTGGAACATGAGAAGTGAAAATTATATTTTTTTGTGTTTGTTTACTTTTCAGTTACATTTCGAGGTAACAAACTACAGGGAACAGTCAGTAAGGTTCAATTTCGGAGCATCAGGCGAGCTAAGGTTCCTAACTGGGATCAATCCTACCACGTAAGTTAATTTTTCTGTATTTATATTCACCTTATTGTATGGCAAAGAAGGCTTACCTAAAGGATTATTGGCTTCTTCCACCATATTGTACTGTGGTGACGTACGTATTATCTTTCTACCCATTCCATCTCCCGAATACTCAAATGACACTTTAGCTGTCATGGTCACTAATAATTCATTGGTCATGGTGCTTGCAACAGCGCCGAAATATCGGGAACTCATAACAAATAATAAACATGGTAAATATCCCGTTTGTGTTAATAATAACTTTAGATGCTCTTAAAAGTTTCCGTCGCTACAATATAACCGGGCTACTGACATCCCTGCCGCAGGGGCAATCTAGGGAGCACGGCGGTCGCGGCAATATCGGAGTTGTCTCTACACACATGCCTGCCATTCAGTGTTCGAGTATACGTTGAGCTAAACACACGCGTTGAGAATGGCAGTAGTATTATCAAAAAATCAAAAGATTGGTATAGTATAGCCCTGGCTCTTTCTGTGGTGCTACCGAAAAAAAAAAAGAAGGAAAATGAGATACTGGGTGAAGAAGTAACTATATAAAAGAAGTGAGTTCAGCTCCATGAATATTATAAAAGAATTGGAAGTAGATGAGCTTAATATTTTTTTTACGAATGGATATTGCTTCTTTCGGACCTTGCAATGGCGACACCATTCATAGAAAAAAAGTCAACAAAATATCTTTTAATCGACATGCGTGCGCTCCGAGTGACAGTTATCAACCAACTGATTAGAAATTGTTCCGATCGCGCTACACAGTACACACGCGGCAACGTAGCAGGGCGGCAGGGATGATCTAGGGAGCAAGGGTAGTCTTGCGCTCCTGCTGCCCTGCCGCAGGGCCGATCTAGGAAATTGCCCCTGCTTCCCTATACACATCACAATTTAAGTGGCAATTTAGGGTCATCCCCACCTAAACACCCTAGATTGCCCCTGCGGCAGGGATGTCAGTAGCCCGCTATAGCTTAAAGTGACAGAGATAGCTGAGGTGAAGCTAGTCAACGGCTCGAACTCGTCGGAGGGCGTGGTCAAAATGCATGCTATTTCATCCAACATCATGTGGGAAAGGGACAGACACTGTGATGAGCAGTAAGAAGCTAATGCGCGCACGGATACACACTCCCGTATAGTATACCAACGCTAATGAAATTTTATGAACAGACCATTGGGCGTATTCATATTGTGGCGGTATCAAAAACGCCACATGCGAACTACGCATCAAAGACCTGACGTCACAAATCCTGCATCGTGCTATCAGAGTTTACCGCGCGACTAGCATATATACAACATCCCGACATCAACCGTTGTGCAGTTGCCCACCAGATACGACACCCGTCTGGTCAGAGGATCCTCCCTTTACTATAGAGTATGAGTGAACTTTGCACCCTGTTCCTCATACCTCTAAATTGGTTACCTTATAATTACCGCCACAATATAATGACAAAACTGCTTAATATATCTACTCAAAATAAAATAATTTTAACTTTTGAATAAATTATCTATGCCATAATCTATTTATTTACGCCCATAACTTCCTAACCAATATTTATTTCCAAATTCTGCTTCCATGCAGGACTAGATAATGGCGAGACAAATTGATATTATTTTTAGTTTTGAATGTACACCGTCAAACAGACGAGTAATCACCATACTGCGTTTGTATGGAAGAACGACCGACTAATGAGTGTCCTTAAGACTGCGCCGAATGCACAGTGGCGCCCTCATCGTTATTTCGGTGATTTCTTTTATTTTAGAATGAAAATGCAGAAAATAAGCTCGTCAAGTTGTGCTTCACAAGACTATACATCATTATTACTACAAATAGTAGTTTTAAATTGTTATGTTTTATTGTAATCATTAAAACGGAGCTTAGTGGCCACTATTTTCCGTTTTAATGATTAGAATAAATAAATATTTAATAAATGTTTTGGATAGAAGAAAAATGGGCCGTAAAGGCTTAAAATTAAATGCCTGAGATTTCTTTCCTTGTGCTACAGCTGGACAATTTACTGAATGCTATTTTTCTCTTTCAGACTAAACGTAGCATCAGGGCAGACGGTCAACGTGATAGTCAGCCTGATGGTTCCAACCAATGCACAGCCAGGGTTGAGAGAAACCATTACATTCACCGCTTATGGTAAGTATACACTTACCAACTAAACTACCTAACGCTACTAAATAACTAATACCAACAACAACTATACGACAAACAACAACAACAACTACAAACAACAGCCTAATGTATAAAAGAGCTTTAAAGCCAAACGGCTTCAAGGCTGTTTTATACATGACACGCTGAGGTGCCCGCAATTACCATAATTTAAGTAAAATTGGGAATGCATGCTACATTTGATTTGATTGTGAAGGGACAGCTCTCAGCAGACTGAAGGGGTGAATTCAGTTTAACATACTAAAATGACCGGTACATGAAATTATTCCAGGAACGTTATGGGAATCCAATAAATCGGATTTGTTTTATTACCTCACACGCAATATCGTTTTTTTATCGTTACCGTGGCAAAAACGCACGTAGCGAACGGCAGCGCAGCGAGCATTCGGCCGCCCTCTCCGCCATGGTGAGTTCGATGAACTCTGTAGCTAGGCAGAAAGTGAACAGCTGATTTCACACATCGTTCGTTAGAGTATTTCAACATCCATTACAGATTTTTTTTTAAATATTGCTGTTTTATTTATAGAAATGAAGTGCTGCGTACAAATACCACAATTTTACATTGAAATAAAGGAATAGTAACTGAAAAAACGATGAAAAAATGAAAATTGTGTTAATTTGCGGAGGGCTGTCCTTTAGGCCTCGGCCTCGAATCTTGCGGGCAGCGGAGCGGCGGCGGCAGCGGCGCGAGAGCCGCAGGATCTAATGCGTAAAATCAAATGGACCGATCCTCGAAAACGGCGGCGCGGCAGCGGCGCGGGGGGCGGGCAATGAGCGGTGCACTCCAGTCAAGCGGTGACCGCCGCGCGTCTGCATTGCAGTGTTGTGCAATTTATTTTTGTGACGTTAGGAATAATTTTGAATCAAAAAGATGTTGTCGCCGTTGTTCAGACATTTCGTTCGCGAATAAAAACAAATATCTCGACGACACAACCACGAACACAACACTACGTCGCTATAGTGCCGCGCGATCTGCCCGCTGGTTTCGAGAACGGGTCTGCCCGCGCCGCTCCCGCGCCGCCGCCGCCGCCTCGCTGCCCGCAAAATTCGAGGCAGAAGCCTTACACCCTGTATAATAAAAATTCTTATAAATCTTGATGACCACTAAAACCTTTCCCGATTTAAAACCCGAAATTCTTTCCACAGGTAACGAGCAAGTCTCCCTGTCCTCCTTCGTCTACGTCGCAAACTCAGCCGAACCTACAGACACCTGGGCTCCAGAAATCCGTCATACCTTCCAAGGAACCTGCCTCGGTAGGACTGGTGATGACTGCGCGCAGCACTCCTGGTCTACCACAATTGTGGCGAGGGATGCGCTGTCAGGTGAGAATTTAGAGTTTATTCATCATCATCATCATTTCAGCCGAAAGACGTACACTGTTCATAGTCACTGGACATAGGCCTCCCCCAAGCACCGCCACCTCGACCGGTTCTGTGCTTCCCGCATCCAGCGGATTCCTGCGGCTTTCGTAAGGTCATCGGTCCACCTTGTGGAAGACCTTCCAACGCTACGTCTTCCGGTACGCGGTCGCCACTCCAGAACCTTTCGGCCCCAACGGCCATCTGTTCTGCGCGCAATGTGCCCTGCCCATTGCCACTTAAGTTTGGCAATTCTTCGAGCTATGTCGGCTACCTTGGTTTAGAGGTTTATTAATTAATGGTAATCTGTGAACTGCGAGTGTGTGAGTTCTGGCTAAGTGATAACATACGCAAGGGTCGATCAATCAGGTTCAACTACGCTCGCCGTGGATGGTCCGTAGATTGGTGACCATCGTTACATAATTATACCTATATATTTACGTATCTTTATTGTCAGTGAGTGTGCCCATGAACCCACGACCTCATTCCACCGGCCCCCTTCTACCATCGGGCATCTAAACGCACTGCAAGTTACCACCCCTACCTAGTTGATATTCCACCAACTTGCACTAAGCGTCCGCTAGAGTGGTTTCAGTTGTTTTTGTGATTTAATTTTAATATTTTGGTTTCCAAGATTTTAAATCAAAATCAAAATCAAAATATTTCATTTCACATAAACCTACGTGGGCACTTATGAAACGTCAGAAGCTAGGTGCACGGTTCCAATTAGTCGTTTCCTATGGAGAAGAGCCGGCAAGAAACTCCACGGTTACTCTTTTAAAAATAATTGGCTTTACAATATTATTAAATAACAGTGATAATAGGTATGGGAGGACAATGTAGGCCTTTCAACAATTACCAGGTACTTAACAAAATAGAAAACCGCCAACAAATCTACACTCTACTAGGCCTACAACGTTCTCACATTCACAAAATATAAAATAATCTAAGTATATAAAATATTAATGACATGATTGCACACATAAACTACAAAGGACCGTGGTTTTTCCATTAAACATCCCTCCATCTCTCTTAGAAAAATTTATTCATCACTTCACGCACGCTTACAACTAGAGATGCCTCGATACGCCTTTTTGCCGATACGATACAGATACCGGTGCTCTTATAAAAATATCGGCGATACCGGTAAAATAAATAAAACACAAGTCAGGTAATTTTTTTAATTAATATAAAAAGAACAAATAACTGGACAAACTAAATAAAACCGTTTAAAACTATAGTCAGGTTGACATTAGTTAATAGTTTAAGTAATTATAAACATTGATGAGATTTTTGTTTAAAAAACAAAGTATTCTTAAGTTTTGTGGAGAAAGGTGATTTCGCAAATCTGTTTGAATAAAACCTGCGGTGGTAAATAGTTTCTTAGATGCGACAGAACTCATTTGGAAACTAAAGTACATCTGCGCAATTTTTTTTTTCAAGTTTGTGTATAAGACGTCATTGCGCCAGAAAACGGACGGATCTGCGCCTCTCGATATATTAGGAGACCTTAGGTATCTCTTCGACTTCTTCTTAGAGAGAATTACAGCTCAGAGTAGACAGGGGCTCACCTTCCTCGGACTCTCTAATACATTTTTAAAGCGCGAAATTTGAAAAGTATCGTTGAATCAGCCATAAAAATATCGCCGATGCGATCGCGATATATCGGCAAACTTCGAGTATCGCCGATATATCGGCATCGGTATCGGTATCGGATGCATCCCTACTAACAACCGACTCTGTCACTCCAACAGGTCTTCTCCGCCTAAGCTCCTCACCAATCGGAGTCATGTACAGCAGTGACTTTATATCAGGCACTCGGCAGGAGGTGATAGCCACTTATAGGGCTACTTGCTGTGCGCCTAGGGTGCTACTGAACGCGGTGGATGCTTACGGGAATACCAATAGCTATACAATTGATATATCAAGTAAGTATGCTGATGCTACGGGGT
Source organism: Dryobota labecula (assembly GCA_947523025.1). Classification (NCBI taxonomy): domain Eukaryota; kingdom Metazoa; phylum Arthropoda; class Insecta; order Lepidoptera; family Noctuidae; genus Dryobota; species Dryobota labecula. The sequence continues at coordinate 7,600,285 of OX383314.1, forward strand.
TTTTTACCCATGTGTATTTAAGGTGACGATAAACGAATTTTAATTATTTTATACTGAAGATCACGTCTAAACGCAAAGTGTTAATGATGTGGAAAAAACATATGTTAAATTAGAGCATTTTCTTATTTAGTATGTGAATATTTTAGATTATGTTTAAATTACATTGTGAAATTAATTTGTAAATGTATGTCTAACACGGATAAAACTAGACGGATACCTTAAAAAAACTTGAGATCCGCATCCAACAACATCCCTACGTCAAAGCACAACTCGGCCTTTTAAGACACAGATATACGCTAGTGACCTTGAGTGGTTAGCTTGCATGTTCTGTACTGAGCTCACGCAACGCGTCGTACGTCCAGCCAGTAATAGGACTCGCCCATCCAGGAGCGCTGTCCCAAATAAGACGCATAATTAATTTATTATACATAAAACAAAAGGTATTTCAATAAAACACGTATAATAAAAGATCAATAATTAAATTATCTTTAAAAAGGTGAAGGTTTCAGAAAAATATGCTCGATAGATTTAGCGTAAAACTCAGTTTTTTATCCGCGTTAGACATAACTTTACAAATTAATTTCACTATATAATATAAACATAAACTAAAATATTCACATATTAAGTTATTAAGAAAATGCTCTAATTTAACATATATTTTTTCCAAATCATTAACACTACTCGTTTAGACGTGATCTTCAGTATAAAATCATTAAAAGTCGGTCATCGATCGTCTCAGTCCGAAGATTGAAGAGATTAAAATTATAAACCCTAATCACCTCCAGGATGTTTTTACAAAGCAAATGAATACCCAAAACCACAATGCAGTTATTTTCCAAGACGCACGGCGCAATATTATTCACTAACAAATAATCCCACTTAACTCAATAAACAACAAAACCTTGAACCAACTCACCTGTTCTAGAGTCTAAACTTCCGACCTGCTATGAAATGTCAAGCCGCATGCGTTTTGGAGTGCACTAGTATTGATTTATTGGGCCCTAGAAAAATGGAGCTACAGGCAAACTCAATTAACATTACCGCGGAATGGAATGGAAGCGATTTTTTCAACGAAAATGTACTATATGATGTGTTTTAGATGGCATAAGAAGACAATCACGGTTAAGGGCCTATACTACCTCAAATGGCTTAGCATGATCCTCCGTTGTCGAAAATACTGCAGCATTAATTTTGAAATAAATAAATGGTAAAGTTGAGGATTAATGTTAAGTGCTATGTTAGCCGAAAACACGATTCCATAAAATTTTCTCGATAGTAAAAAAAAACCAAAGTTACCTCCAAACCGAACAATAAACCGCTGGTATTCAAAAATACTTCAAATTTGATAATGAAACTTTGCATATTAACTGAACTAACTATAAAGCAGGTCTTATGTTATTTACTTTTTTTAAATGACCATTATTTTCACCGTAAAAAGAAATTACCTAAACTATTGGCGCCTTGGAGCCTTTTCCCTGCAGCCCCGTCTCGCTTGCTCGCGTGACCGGTAGCGATAGTGTGCGAGCGAGATACAGAGTGAGGTGGCGCTGAGGTAGTATAGACTCTTAATCAATGAAGATTTTTATTCACGAGCACCGCTAACGTTACTAAAAAGCTTCTATGAACATCTTCTATCAATATATATGTATATAAAAATCAATTACTGTACATTAGTCTCGCAAAAACGCGAAATGGATCGACCGATTAGATTTTTTTTTGTTTTGTTTTGTTTGGCTTATTACTGGGGTGGCTTAAAAGAAAATTACGAAAAAATCCCAAAGGAACAGCCGAAAAGTTGAATAAGTCTAAATTTTGTCGCACATGGTACGAAGTTCTCTGGGTTATTTAGTATGCAATAATGACTACTTGATAAAAACCGCAATAATTGTCACCTACTAAAACATCTTTTCTCTCTTCCAGACTACCTAACAGAGGCAGCAATAGCCGCGATCGTCCTCGGAATATTTTTAGCCATAGCACTGATCATCTTAATCATATTCCTAATAATTTGGTGTGTTAGAAAACGAAGAGAATCCAGGGAATTACCCTCTTATAACACATCAAGAACTAACTGAGGCGTGGGTGCAAATATTATAGGGTTTTTTTTCTAAAGGTGGTACAGTAGTTTAAGTTTTCAGAGAAGAAGGTTAATTTGAGAGGAGTTTTGGCCTAAATATTTTCAGAGCGTACAGCCCAGTGACGAATAGGGGAAGCTAAAGAGACATTGGGATTTCCAAATCTACTAAACAGAAGGGTATAGCTATCGGGGAAATCAAGTTATTGGTAAAGTTAAATACAATGTACAATCTAACACATATTTATAATATGTACCAACTTAAAAAAAAAAGGGAGAAGAGCTCATTGGGCATCAAAAAGACTGAATACAGTTATTGGTTAAAATTGCATTAGCGGGGGGGGGGGGGGGATTGAGTTTAAATAGTGTTCTTCAGACAACCCATCACAGAGCCCGCGATTGTCCGCAAGCTCATCAGCTACAAGCCGCTCGAGGCAAATATGAGAAGGGGCCCATGTTCATGGGCCACCGTATATCCGCTGCGGACGGGGAGCATAGCTCCAGTTCCGCTGGCCACGCCCCCTAGCGGGGGCGACATCTAACAAGTTCTTGCTCTTGTATGTTAGCTAGCTGTCATTGTGACAAATATTTTTGGTTCTTTACAATAATATAGACACAAAACTTTTACTTGGCCTTGACAACGCAAATAGGGAAAAGTTTCGTTTAATATCAGATTGAACATCTACCAGTATTATCAGCCTATACTGTTCCCAGTACTGGGACCCAGACCTGCTCTATGGGAGAGGGGAGAAGGCCGTAATCCGCCACGCATGTTGGTGGATGTCACATGTCTAAGAATGTTTGGTTCTAGGACATGCCGGTTTCCTCACGTCTTACCAGTAAGTCACTTTAAATGGTGTGGGTATATATTAAAAATTACATAAATTTAAACTACTGTACACCTTAAGAGGGTACTAACCGGTCCACAAGTGCCAATCCTTAAAAAAAATATTATCTCGTGACTGAGAAGGAATTATGAAAAACGGTTCAATCAGCAACCTCGCTAAGTGTGTCTAGAATTTTCTAATGCCTTTTATAAAGTTTCATATTGAGACACGAAGCAACAAAATTCGATCTAAAGAAAAACGGCCACAATCCTCTAGATCGCATGTCTTGATCTTCTCAGTCACGAGATAATATTTTCTTAAAGGTGCTGGTGTACCTGTGAGCGCCGTCTTAATATGAAAGTCAAATCGATCGTATTATTAAATCAAGTGAAAAAGAGTTACTGTATGTGATTGTAAGTCGAAGTGCATAAGTTAAAATTAAGTTACCTTTAGACTAAGTTAAGTTATACTTTATGTAGGTTATAGATATTTAGATGGGCATCTACAGATGCGAAGTCTATGATGAGAAGACATAATGTGGCCTTGCTTGCGAGAGTTAGGCGGTATGATCGGACAGAGACCTCGCTTACTAGTTTTCTGAATCCATGGAAAACTTAAAACACAGTGTTAAAAAATTCTAAAAAATGATATATCTTATTTAATAACACGATTAAAAACTAACTTTTCTGGATATAAAAAAAAATCCCAAAGTTACCCTTTTTCATAATGTTTAATCAATCCCAAAGCTGTACAAAACAGACGTTTATTTCTTATACTTTATACAGGAAAAGTTTTTAACCGTTGCAAATTTTGACAAATTAAACTTAAACGAGTTTTATTAACCACTCTAAAGGATGTGGTCACCGTTTCCGGCACAGAGAAGTCCAGTTGTTTCAGACGAGGACTTTATTCCAAAACGTACACGAGATATGACAATTATATATATAGGACGAATCCACACAACCTTTCCCAGAAGGGACGAAGGAGGGAATTGGTGTCCTCTAGACCAAAAAATCTCACAATTAGTCTAGGAAGTTTTCCAACTTAATAGTAGAGTCCCGTGTTACTATTCCAAGTAGGACGTAGTTCACGTATGCACCACTAGTTCAGTCTCACAAATATTAAATATTCTAGCGGAGGTCATTAGATCGTGGAGACTCTTAACACCGCGATTCATAAACGTGACGTATTGCGTTAGCGCCATCTAGTTTCGAGTAGCGTTATTTTGTAGTGTCTCTCTTATATAATAGGTGTCGCTGGTGGTTTTAAAATAAGGTTTGCTACACCACCTATTTCTTATTTTTATACGTCTTAGTACAAAAAAAATAAGTTATCGTTAACGAAACATGTTTATTTTGAAACTAGTTTATTGGATACACGCCGCGCGACGGCGCATGCAGGGAATCGGAACGTAGTTGTAGGTACCTATCAGTTGTGTGCCCGCCCAATTCGCCGATGTAGATATTTAAGCAGGTTATTAATTTTTAATAAAAAAATAGAACTATAGAACAAATAATGTAAATGTATTCTATTACTGATACTGATCCACCAAAAAAAATTGCGCTCTGGCTAAAAACTTATCCTGTATACCTAAATGAAAAGTTAGTAAGATTGTTTAGCACAATACGCTGAGTTTGCCTTGATAAAATTATTAAAATAATTACTTTGTCTAAATATGCCAAATGCGTGAGGCAATCACTCGCGACTTCGCGACCCTACTTCAGTCGGCTCGAGCTGATCATACCGCCAAGATTTTAGGAGATCCATATTTTCATGCTACGGTATCCTTAAAGAGTCTTGCACGCCACTTAGCGCCCGCAATGTACCGGCGAATGATGTGACCAGTCCAGAATCAGGGCCTCAAGTCTGCTATTACAATAGTGTCAGAATAGTCTATCATTGATTTCATAATTATTGTTGATTTTGACAAGTTTGGTAATGTACTAATAATGGCGTCATTATGACTTTCCAATGGTCAGTCACTGACACTCCATTGAAAGAATTGGTAATCTCGTACATAATGACAAATGAAACTTCCTATAAACTTCCAATGTTAAAAATGCCATTGTAATACAATTCTATTACGAGACAATTGACCGACCAATGATCGACCATTATGAATTTAGCAGATTACGAACTTTTAGCAAAATAACAATGGGATCGTGTTGGAGTGACGAATTTATAAAAATAGCAGACTTGGGCCCCTGGTGGATAGCGTTTTGCTTCGCCAATCCACTAAGAAACTTACAACAAAAAACTTTTTCCAAATACATCTAAATCAAGGATCAGAGGTCTGCCATTCTATGGGCACTATAATGGGAATTTGGCAGTTTTAAAGGCTCCATAAAAAATAACATATTATGTATAATGTTTAAAATCAAAATCAAAAGTCATTTATGAAAACTAGTCTGAGAATCAGCACTTTTCAAACGTCATAATTACATAAGAGTCCCCCAAAACGCCCCCCTTCACCGTTTCCTAGTGCTTTAGCTGGGAAGAAGAAGTCGCGAAACAAACTCCCCAGCAGCGTTTATGCAAAACTTGGAATGCTACGCGGGAATAAAGAATCGTTGGAAAAGAAAGAAAAGAAAGAAAAGAAAGAAAAATAGGTTTATTTGTCACAGAAACACGTGCATACAAAAAGATAATTAACTTGAGTGGAAAGAGGTAAGGATACCTACTTTTCATATCGGAAAAGTACACACCTTTAAGAGCAGAGCAGACACCGTGATCACAGGTTTTAATCCGATAATTGTCTATGAATCATCACAGTGTTTTGCTCGATGCTGGTTTCAATATTAAATGGCGGATTTCCGCACTTAGCATCTCCCTTCCCAATGTCAATGATCGTGGTTGGTTTTGATATTGAATGAAATCGACACTCGACAGCAACAGAGCCCTAATTCGATACGCTACTTCGGTAGTAAAGAAAAAATTCGGGACGCGTCGTTGGTCACCCGGTTCGAACGAAGTCCCTCTCGCTGTACATTATGTACTAAATAACAGGCACAATTTAAATACATTAACAACGTTCCAGAGTAATTAAAAAAAAAAGTGCGACTTGCAAAATGTTAAATTTTTTCGGACTAGCTCTCATTCAACAAGTGTGCAGAGTATAACGAGCGATAAAGAATTTCGTTCCAAAACTTCGTTCCAATAATAAAAATTATACGGTTTATTTATAAACGCTTTTTAAAGTCAAGAGACATTTAAACGTCAAATAATGTATGGTCTTCTTCTTCTAAGTGTCGATGGCACTGTGGCGGCATCTTAATCGCCACATGCCAACTACACGTCACACTGACGTCACGTAAAATCTTGCATGGCGCAAGCAGAGTTTACCGCGCGACTAAAATATATACAACATCCCGACATCAACCGTCGGGCAGTTGCCCACCAGACACAACACCCGTCTGGTCGGAGGAACCTCCCTTTTCCATAGAGGATGAGTGAGCTTTACACCCTGTTACTCATACCTCTATATCACAGCGGTGAATATCTTATTTTTTTTTTTTGCCAAATCATCGCATCTTCTACGGCGTCGTCGGTGACAGCGTAAAGGTCACTGGCTGCATTTTTAGGAGCACAGGGGGCAGGATAAGAGGTGGTACACCAGAATAATATAGATGAGACACTCAACAAAATCGTTCGAATAAAAAGGGACTCTTGCTACGACACAATAAAGCGCAATTCAGGTCGTACAACGCGTATCACCTACAAATTGCCCCTCTTTCTATCGCGTAACTCTTATACCGCGCGCGGCAGCCCTACTGAATTGGCCGAGTGAGATGGGCACGCCGCGTACTTAGCTGTAGTATAGCTTCATACCTAAACTGCGGCGTGTCCCATCTGTATTAATCTACATAGTTTGTGGCACAGCTCGAAATGCATCGTTGATCATTACTTTAAACAAGTTGTATAAATAAAACCCTATATCTTTGCGACTTTTGGACGTCTACACCGTAAAGACTCAACAACTCGACTCAAAGTCATCATTGGAGTCGACTTCCAGCCGAACTAAATGCAGCTGAATACCAGTATTTTACATGGAGCTATGCCTATCTGAACTCCGCAACCCGGTCGCCGGGTAACACGACATCCCTTGGTAAGCCTGGTTGTCAGACTTTCGTCAATCAAGGCCTGCGCAGACGGGGACTTTTGTCCGCAGAGGACAAAAATCCCTGAAGTTTTTATAATTTTCAAGGATTAATCAGAATCCTCTTTTTGTTGTTAACTTGTAATTATTCGACTTCACGGCAAAGCCTTCAAAATACAGAAGAGGAACAAGCATTGATCAAAATTCTTGCTCATTGTGTGTTGGAAATTCAGATAGACGGAGAAAATTATGGATTCTGAATTCTCCATTTTCTTCTTGAGTGATGGCTTGTTTTTTATAAGGACTTGGTTAATATTGTGTGCAGTGCATCTAAATATCAACTCACAATATGATGTTTAAAACAAGATCCAGGATTGTCCACGAAAAAGCTTAAATTTTTGCAGATTCTATTCTACTAAACAGTCTTTAAAGGCTGACACAGGCGAGGGACTTTTGTCCGCAGAGGACAAAAATCCCTGAATCGTGAATAAAATTTCAGCCGAGAACTTGCCACGGACTCAACGCACACGGTGTCCGATCATTTGTAGCTCGGTGAAGCGCAGGCTATGGAAGCAAAAAAGCAAAAGCTTAACGCGGACTAAGGGACTAACCACACTTATTCAGCTCTGCAGTGCTATTCTGTAACCATCTCACAGTGAAGACTTAGATGAAGTGAGCAGACAATAGTGTCAATCCCAAGCATTAGCCGATCTATTCTATAAAGATCTCACCGTGTAATCTTAGGTGAAGTGAGTTTGAAGTGAGCTGTCATTCCACCTAGGGATTGACACTATTGTCTGTTCACTTCACCTAAGTCTTCACTGTAAGATTTTTGTTTTTTTTTTGACCCAGTGCGTGTTGCCAGTGATGACATATGGCACTGAAACGTGGTCGCTCACAATGGGCCGTATTAGAAGGCTAAAAGTCACCCAAAGGGCAATGGAGATGGCTATGCTTGGAGTTTCCCTACGTGATCGAATCAGAAATGAAGAGATCCGCAGGAGAACCAAGGTAACCGACAGCTCGAAGAATTGCCAAACTTAAGTGGCAATGGGCAGGGCACATTGCGCGCAGAACAGATGGCCGTTGGGGCCGAAAGGTTCTGGAGTGGCGACCGCGTACCGGAAGACATAGCGTGGGAAGGCCTCCCACAAGGTGGACCGATGACTTTATGAAAGCCGCAGGAATCCGCTGGATGCGGGAAGCACTAATGCGGGAATATAAAGAAAAGCGGAACTGCGCCTGTCCGCAGGGGACTTTCAATTATGGGCAAAAAAACGGGAATTCCCGCCAAAATTGGGATATCTGGCAACGCTGGTTAGTTTGGTCTACCACACAAGTACTTATTTGTATAGCCCGATGCAAACTTTGAGGCTGCTCGGAACATGAGGCGAGTCGCGGCGTAGTAACAAATTCACTTGCCAGCGGGGGTGAGGGGTGCGGTACTGCGCAAAGACTAGCGCACTTCAGAGCCGTCAACTTTGACGCTTACTGTATACCGTATTTCACATGTAAGACAGCCCACGGAAATTAAATTTTCGTACGATTATTGCAATTTGCAGCTTGTCTGGGTGTATGTTGATTACATCGACCGTAGCAATATACAAGTATTACTGATTCTAATGATTATAATTTTATAAAAACAGATTTGATACGGCCGCGAATCATATTTAGATAAATATACAACTTGCAAACAACCTGAAAATAACGAAAAACGTAAGAAAATTTGAATTTCGAGGGCTATCCTGACGCTTTCACCTTAAAGAGACAGGAGGTAGGTACTTAAAACTTATGCTAGAATGACAGTTAGAACCAGTTATAACTAGTTTTTAACTGTTTCCGCCATGTTTGTTTTATTATTTAATTTAAAATTTGACAAATAATGTGTTTTTATTTATTAGCATTAGATTTAGATGTTAGATTAACACGTGGGGTGAAGGTATTTGAAAATATAACTGAAATTATTGCGAAATTATTTTTATGAAGCCGAAAGATTTTTATTTAGAACCGAAAATATTTTTTGGCATCTTGTTTTTATCCAATATCTTAACAGATAAAATAATCAAAGAATAGATTATTATTAAAACAATGTTCATGCCAATTTTTACTAAATCCATGGAAACAACTGGTACCTTTAACCTACAATTAAAAATAAGTATTCTTAGTTAATTATTTACTAATACGGGTAGTACAATAAATTAATATTTAGTTTATAAAAAGAAAAGAGCCATATTTTGTCAAAATAAAATCTAAGTTTTTTATGAAATAAAAATTAAATTGAAATAAATATTTTATTGTGTTTCTTTTATTTCTTTCCATAAAAATGTTGCAACACTTGTGTTATGGTGTATTTTAATCAATCAAATGGTATGTTGAAACTTGGTTTGGTCACTAGCGCCTTTCTGTTCATTTCTAGGGTTCCGTACCCAAAGGGTAAAACGGAACCCTATTACTAAAACTCCGCTGTCCATCCGTCCGTCTGTGACCAGCCGATCTATTCTGTTAAAATATCACGGTGAAAACTTAGGTGAAGTGAGCGTGGAGTGAGCTGTTATTCCACATGATGCTATAGGGAATGACACTATTGACAGCTCACTTCACTTAAGTTCTCACGGTGAGATTTTTACAGAATCGACCGGCTGGCTGTATCTCATGAACCGTGATAGCTAGACACTTGAAATTTTCACAGATGATGTATTTCTGTTGCCGCTATAACAACAAATACTAAAGAACAGAATAAAATAAATATTTAAGGGGTATTCCATACAACAGACATAATTTTTTTGCCGTATTTATAGCGGGCAAAAGCCGCAGAGGTACCGATCGCGCGTCGCAGCATACTTTCGGCTACGATCGCGTGTCGCGGAAGACACCCGCGGTCAAGCTGCTGGGCGCGGCTTGGTTATATAGACTTTAATACTGTGTACACGATTTAAAATCGTTTAAAGATTGTAAAATCCGTTCCGTTCCGATCCGATGCGATACGAGCCGTTTGGTGGAAATCATCCTTTAGAAAGCTTGTAATAATCATGTTTTTGAGACATTTCGTAAGAGGATTGATGTACAGGGATAGTTTTGTTATAAATTCAGTGCGTTAAACATTCACACGACAAAAACAAATTTATATATGAACGAAAGTTCATGTGCTCTTTTTATTTCATTCTACGTTCATTCGGTAGGCGGAGTGAAAGATTCCGAGGTCCGAAATCCAACTTCACTCGATCAGTTCATAAATGAATTCATTCTTCACGTTTGATTCATTTTGGTTCAGACGTTTCATTTCGAGTGAAAGATTCCGAATGAATGGCAAAAACCGGCCAAGTGCGAGTCGGACTCACGCACGAAGGGTTCCGTACCATCCATACTATCCATACTAATAGTATAAATGTAAAAGTAACTCTAGTCTGTCTGTCTGTCTGTATGTTACGTTTTCACGCCTAAACCGCTGAACCGATCGTCATGAAATTTGGCAGAGATATAGCCTGGGATATGGAGAAAGACATAGGCTACTTATTTACGCGATAACCGACATCCACGCGGGCGGAGACATCCACGCGGGCGGAGCCGCGGGCAAAAGTTAGTAGGATATATATACATTTTTTTAATATAAGCTACATGGAGTCGCCATTTCCTATCTGACTACCTACCCCTGAGAAGAAATGGCGAAACAAACTCAGGGTACAAAGTCTTTTTTAAAGTCCAGACATAATCTTGGTCAGATCATGTGAGGACCATGTAGATCCGTGTCTGAAATGGTCTTTTGAGGAAAGAACCACACAATGTTGAGTGGACCTGTCCAGTCAGTGCAAGCATTTGTCAGTAAACGTGTAGCTCAACTCAGGATTTAAGGAGCTCAACGACTCGACGAACATTACCAAAGAAAGGACATTTGGGTAGGCCGCATAAAGTACTCAAAATACTAGACCATCATTAAAACTAATTGAGAAAAAAAAAAAGATTATCTTAAAGGAAACAAATGACCTGTGTTTCTTACTAATAGCTGAGAGAAGTGAGATCGCAGATCTATTTCCTCGTAATAGACAGATTTACCTACATCAATACAAATTTACCTATGAATAAATGTCTTATCTTATCAATATAGAACGGCCCAAGGAAGTGTCTTTTACATGGCTCCAAAAATTTATAATAAATTTCCTAAAACCTGGATGAAATTAAATGAGATAGCGTTTAAAAAGAAAGTTATAAATTTTCCACCAGATAAAAATTATTATAGAGAATAAATGAGTTTTTAAATGAGAGGTTTTGATCATGTTTTTTTACTAATCTATTATTTTAATGAGCTATTTATTATTATCATGACATTTTTAAATTGTCGATGATTATTATGTCACATCACATAGTTGAATGGCAAAAAAAATTCGACAAGGCAAAAATTATGTCAGTTGTTTGAAGTTCTGTATGATTACAAAACTCGTCCCAGATTTTCGCTATCATGATTATTGATGAATAAAATTATATGGTATGTTTAATAGTTTTCTGGTGAACACCAGGATGGACAAGTGATTGTGATAATATAAGGTGTATCTATTCATAAACGAAATATTTTAAGAGATAAACCTATAGATGGCGAAGAAGCCATGGAAACGATTTTTTTTTTTTTTAATCTAAGTATATTATTTAAAAAAAAAAAAAATTTGATTGTCATTAACACCAAGGCGTTGCTGGCCTTCCTTGAGTCTGGGGTGGATCAAATAATCGATATTCCCATCCGTACGCAAAATACGCGCATTGACGTGGAGTTGCAGACACCAGCCCGTACGAGTATTACCTATTTTGTAAGGCACTCAACAAAAGTACACAAACTAATTTATTGTTTACTAAAGTAAAACAAGTAACCCAACGTGGCACTCGCCGAGTTAGTTCTCGGATTTTATCGTAGATGAGAAAAAAAAAACTTTTACAGAGCACACAACAAATACCCTCATGTATAAAAAGATTACATTCATTCAATGCATTCAAAACTCAATTAGGTGAATGTTTAATCACAAATAACACCCTTCCTCCTTCCTTAATGAGCTGATTGCATTGGATGGGTGTATCATAATTGCTACCGTGATGTTTGTGACGACCTTTATATTTATATTTTATTTTAAAAATTGTTCTCATGTAAGTGACTTTGTGTATTTTTTGAAGTGATAACTTCTTCAGGCGCATTGAGCACGTTTTGGGTGAACAAAAATCATGGAACTCGCGTCATTGTCACCGAACGCTTTCCATGAGCTATATGTACACTGTGTATATTTTGTGTACTTTTAGGGTGAACAAAAATCATGGAACGCGCGACATCGTCACCGAACGCTTTCCATGATCTACTTATATGACATGTATACTGTATATCGTCGCTGTAGAATGAATACCTCGTATGTCAAAAAAATCTTATCGTATGAAAACCACGTATTTTATAATACGGCGAAACCGTGAACCCAGTATATGACTACTAGTGCCATCTATGGAGTAAAACATGACACAAAAGCAGATAAAAATATTTTAAACATTGACGAAATTAACCGTTTTTTTTCGTTTCCTGTGAAATTTGGATTTCTGGACATACGAGGTTATCATTCTACAGCGACGATATGTGTACTTTTTGGGTGAACAAAAATCATGGAACTGTCACCGAACGCTTTAATTACTTAGTTTTAACTTCTATCAGCAGTCCCCAAAGACTGCCCTGCATGTTTTTTTTTTTTTGTTTCTTTTTTAGATTAAATATCTTTAAACCTAAATTACTATCATGCTCCGCTAGTAAGTATACATACAGTAAATACTATATGGTCAGATTCCCAATATTCACTATAAAAGCAAGTATATATATGATTTTGTGTAAGGCCTATAGCTTACTATAACCTAAACTAAGCAGCTCAGCAATTATATGGTCAATACCATAATATAAACATAAAATATTATGTAAACTTATAAGCTCTATTGCATCACCATCTTCTATTACATAAAATCATATGAAATTGATAAACTTAACACTTAGATAATATAAGAAGCAAAAACTGGCAATGCATCTAGTTTGTAATCAAAACTACTTGGTCAAACAACCAAAGACAATTTGGCATTATTTCTATTTATTTACTCACAAGTGTAGCATCATAAAAGTATTTTTCCAGCCTTTTGAATTTAGAACGAAACGAAAATCGCATCTCCGGTGTAAAACCATATTCAAAAGGTGCATTATTGTATGATTTATACAGAAACGACATCTCATCCACTTGAGTTTAATAACAAATTATACACTTCTCACGACACTAACACAATTTATTTAGCAATATATTGCATTCACGAGCCATTTATCACTATAGCAAAGACTGAAAAACGTTTAATAGCCAAGAATTCGCGTGAAAATCGCGAATTATGACATTGAGATCGAGAAAAACTATGTCAATTATTTTGGCTTCTTTCGCCGCACAACGTCATGAAAAACGTGCTCGTAGCGTACAAATAGGATAAAAATAAATAATAGTACTCACCTGATCTCGTGATCAGTCCCTGGGTAGCCGCAACAGGAACCAAAACCGCGTTATGCGTCAAATCCTCAATCGAAAGCCCAGTCACGGCAGTGGACAGAAGCGGGTTTTTAACAATGTTCCTGCTCGGGCAGTCGCCGAAACTTTTATCTGACATGTTGTATACTATATTAATGACCGGTTGATGAGAAAATTTTCACGTTTTCACACATTTGGAGGTCATAAATAGGTAATTTAATTATATAAAGTTACGTGTCACTTGCATATTTTGACAATTTGACAGATGACAACACGTTGATCGTGTGATTGTTTGACAGAAAAATTGCAATTTTGCATTCAAGTTCCTACATTTTTCTACAATGAAATTCTTTCAAAAGCAGAACCAATTTTGATCTATGTATTCATTAAACAATTTACATAAAACACATAACGTATGTAAAAGCAAAGGTAAAAAGCTTCAATTTAAGTATTTTTTCAGAATAATGTGGGTATTAAGTAAAAATAAGTTGTTATGTAAAGTGCATCAAACAAACTTTGTAAACAAAACAAATGGTTTGAATTTGAACCTGTGAGTTCAATCGTTTGATCGATGAGTAATTATTATCTAATTATTATTTTACTTAAAATTAAGTACTTTGAAACGTATTCAATTAAATAAATCGTAATCCTGTTGTGTACAGACGAATACAATATAACATACTAGTAGAAAATGCTTAAGGCATTAAGTCTGCCTCAGTGCGGTTACTTTTACTTGTGCATAAACATTTAATTAATAACTATATGTAATTTACAGATTATAAAAGAGTATTATGTTACTCACAATATTTCTATGTTGTGTTTCTTCAATATTTATTATTGTTTTGTTTTCATTTCAACAAGGCGATAAGTCATAACGGAACGTACTTACAGAAATCATACTGTCAACTGACATTTGTTATCTATGGTAAATATTTACGAATTTGATTGTGTTTTTCATGGTTTTTACAATAACATTACTGCATTCTTATATTATATTGAATATTAAAAATAACAATGGACGACATAAAAGACAATCCTCCGCCTGTAAAACGCTACAGGCGTGAAGAAAATTCGTCAGAGTCGGAAGAAGATTTAGATAACTATGAACCATACGTTCCTGTGAAAGAGCGAAAAAAACAGCAATTATTGAAATTAGGACGAGTTGGTCAGCTGGCTGCTGAAGCTGCTTCAGAGCCCAAGAGTTCCAGTGAGAATGATCCTGATGATGAGAGTAAGTAATATGGTATTTTGAGGTTATTTCAAAAGAAATTCTGTGTTTGTTTTGCCCAAGCCAAACAAAACAAACATAAAAAATATGGCTGGCATAAGAACAGTTACATTTTTGTACATGGTTTTCTAATAAAACATGGTTTTATGAACAAAGATTAAATAATCAAACCATTTTCAGATTACCACATCATAGTACATAAATTTTTTATGGGGTACTGTGTTAATGTTACAATAAAATACCTTCTGATATATTACAATTAAATGAAAGAAAATTTAAAACTCATATCAAAAGTACACTTTGTAAACAAGCATATTACAAATTAGAGGATTATATCCAAGATATGAATGTTTGGAAATATGCTGGACCCGCTCCATAGGACAATATTTAGAGTCTAGACAAAATCAAACTGGTTGCTAATTTAACTGTATAATTTATCATTTTTATGATATTGATTTTATTTTCTGTGATTAATATACTTTAACTCGCACACTGACTTATTATTTGTTAATTTTTTTGGAAAATCATATACAATGTTTCTAAATATGTGAGCACCATGTATCTATCGCATTTATTAATATAGTCCACTGAAGTAGTTACATCTCTATTATTTAGTAAATAAATTACATAAAATTTCACTAAGATAAACAAAAGACCAACATATTACATAACAATAACAATAAATTCTAAACCAATAATATGAAAGAAAGACAGAAAAAGTATTTATTGGGACTCATACAGGAAGTTCACATTTTAAACTAAACACACGCATAGTAACACAAATAAAAACAAAAGTAAAATGAAAACAAAACCCGTACGGGGCCAAAAGGCTCCTATCTCAGCATGATGCTGCGACATTTAAAAATAAGTGTTGCAGCGCTGGTATTCTGATTATGTTGTTTTGTATGCCATAAATAGCAAAAAATGCAGATCTACCTGTTATTGTAAGACCTCGCACAGATTATTTGATGTATTCTGATGTTTTACAATAAATATATTCTAAACTCAAACTCAAAGCATTTATTTCAATTAAACCATTTACAGGCACTTTTGAATTGTCAAAGTGACGGTCAGTTAGTCAGAGTCGGCAAGTTGAAGCTAGATGCCCATTCCAATACGTAGATCACTATGGAGAAGAACGGACAAGAAACTCCAAGGACACTCTTTTAAATCAAGATATTACATAATCCTGGGTACATTATTCTTGTTGCTTCTATATGTGAGACAATGTAAAAACTAATAAAACAATTCAAAATATAAAATTACAAATTAAAAATAAGCCCTGGCAGTCAAGAGATGACCAGTCCCAACTGACGGCGCCCGTTCACGAACATGACGCATGGATCAGCACCATCCAGCTCAACCATTTTGTAGGGAACCGAATGATCCAACACACGCGCCACCATCAGTGAAACATTTAAGTGAGCATGACATACTCTCAACTGCCATGCTCTTTCAAGTCAACATAAATCATAATAACATAGTAAACGACTCCATGGTATTCACATTTACAAAATTGAAAAAATGCTGCTAAATTATACAGAACTATAGTTTGCAATGTATTTGAGAGATTAATAAAAATTTACTACCAAAAAAGAAAATAATTATTATCTATTGGAGTATTCATCAATAAAAACATGCTTAAATAAAAACAAAATAAACATTAAGTTCGTAATGTCAGAAAATAAAATAAAATAAAAAAAGGGGGAAGCAACTTCCAAGTATTCAAATTTTATCTAGTGAGCCCAAGTGGCAGTGGAGCAGGACCAGCATCTATTCTATCCTATTCGACGCTTGAAAGGCAATATTTACCAAAAGACATGTGGGCAACTTTACACTAGAGTATTTTATTTAAAGTATTTTTGTCAAAAAAAAAAAAACTTTAAAATGCTCTAGTGTAAAGCAACTGCTCTGTGTAAGCAACTTTATTCTAGAGCATTTTATAATGTACTAGCTTTTGCCCGCGGCTCCGCCCGCGTGGATGTCGGTTATCGCGTAAAAAAGTAGCCTATGTCCTTCTCCATATCACAGGCTATATCTCTGCCAAATTTCATGACGATCGGTTCAGCGGTTTAGGCGTGAAAACGTAACATGCAGACAGACAGATAGACAGATAGACAGACAGACAGACAGACAGACAGACAGGGGCCTAAGTCTACTAATTTACAAACGTTGCAATGGCCATTGTGAGTATTTGACAGTGTTTGTATGGCAAATCTGTCAAAAACTCACAATGCAGAGACCATTGCAACGTTTGTACATTAGTAGACTTGGCCCCCTGATAGACAGACAGACAGAGTTACTTTCATATTTATAATATTAGTATAGTATTAGTATGTTTTTTTTTTTTAATCTTTAAAATGCTCTAATGTAAAGCAACTCTGCTCTGTGTTGGCAACTTTACTCTAGAGCATTTTATATATATATATATATTTTTTTTTTGTAACTTTATAATGCTCTAGTGTTTCAAACGTGGTATTCTAACTTAAAAAAAATACACTGCCATATTGACAAAAATTCCTCTCTTACAGCCTCTCAAGAAGAATGGGGTCGTCGCTACAACGTCTCTTTACTCGACCAGCACAGCGAGCTCAAGAGAATCGCAGAGGCGCGCGCGCTGTCTGCTGCAGAGCGACAAGCGAGAGAGGAGGAGCATATACTGGAGAGTGTGGCACAGAGCAAGGCGCTGATGGGTGTTGCAGAGTTGGCTAAAGGTAACATTCTTATTCTACCTTTATGATCATGCTGACTAGAAATCAAAAAGTCTATGCCAAGTATTGCCTAAACCTTATATTGACTATACCCAAAGTCTCTAATTCAGATAATTTATGTAAACAAAGTAATGTCACTGTCAAAATGACAGGACAGTGGTACAAAACATTTTATCATTTTTATTTTTTTTGTAAATAATCATCTATGAAATTAAAGTGAATTAATTATGAGAACTATGCAAACAAAATACCGTTGCCAAACAATGTTTTATGTAGTGTGTCGGAGACACGGCCTATGATCGTCATAATCAGCCCTTTTAAGTCCACTGCTAGACGTTACGTAGGCCTCCCAAAATCAATTTCTACTCAAAACAGTTTACAGCCGCTTTCATCCAAAATGTGGCTAGATATGCTACATACAATATGAATCTATGAATGAGAGTTGTAATATTAGTGTTGTTGAAGATGTAAAAAATGTGAAAAGGTTTGGATCTCCTACATTGCTACCAGTATCATAAAATATTTTATACCAGAAAATCTTCTTATTTTATATCTTTGATTAAAGCCGAAAATTTATAAAAATAATTACGGTCTCTTTTCACTTTTTAGTTATTGTACCTACCCCAAACCAATTCATCTTCCACTACTTTCTATATAAACAACAGTGACAGGAAGTATTATAAAATCATCGAGATAGACAAAGTGGAATAAATACGTACTATCGAAGTTAACTTAAAAACTGCTTATTCAAAGTTTATAAAATTTATATCGGACGCATACAACGCGTAAGCTTCTTCTATCAAAGGAAAGAAGAATTTTCAAAATAGGTACACAACTGACGGAGAAATCGGTGAAATTACTATAAAAATTGAAGATTCCCCCGATTTCTATGGGATCACCATATCAGATTCTGACTTGGTGACAATGGGACCACCTCGAAAGCACACCCTTTCAAATATAAAAAGAATTTTCAAAATCGGTCCACAATTGACGGAGAAATTGGTGAACATACATAAAAAAAATATACAGACGAATATAGAACCCCCTCCTTTTTTGAAGTCGGTTAAAAACTCACGCCTTCTTCCCATGGGTCATGGCCCAAAAACTACAGAACGCCACCTGCTACAATCAGTACTTAAGCAGGTCGCAGCATTTCATCGTAACACATCTTTAAACCACTCTTTAACTTCCCAGGCATTCAGTACGAAGATCCAATAAAAACCTCCTGGCGTCCACCGCGCTGTATCCTTGAGCTGTCAGAGGAACGTCACGAGAGGGTCCGCAGACAGTTGAGGATACTGGTGGAAGGAGAAGATGTCCCGCCACCTATCAAGACGTTCCAGCATATGAAGTTTCCTAAAGGTAAGAGTAACAAAAAGGGTTCAGAAAAAATAAAGGACGTATACCATTTTTTCAAAGTCATACAAGTTTTGAAAGCAAAATACTCGTGTGTTCCGTATATTGCGATATAACTAAAGCCTTCGACTACCACCACCATAAGATTTTGCGAAGTTAGAAGCTTATGGAATTCGAGGAACCATAATAAATAGGAATCAATACGTAAAAATGTCGAAAATAGATCTAAATACTAAATCCGCATGAAAATTAAGATCAAATGAACGATTAATCACGTATGGTGTACGACAGGGGAGCGTGCTAGGTCTCCTATTATTTTTAATTAAATCAATGATTTACCAAAAGTATATTATTTATGAATTAATGAATGAATGATTTTTGTTCACTTAAATTTCTTAACACTAAATACATTGCCCCACAAAACTGCTTACGCAGTTTAACTGTGAGATCGTTGAGTCTCTCTTTCAATAAACATATTGTCAGGTACGGTGGGCTGCATCAACTGAGTACCCCATTTGTATTACAATTTTCTTTCAAAGGGGGTACCCACATCGTGACGCTGACTGTACATCTATAACCTATTTATACTTAATACCTACACTTACATAGAATCTAATACATATTTTTTTAAGATTACGTGTGAATTTTACTTTATTATCTTCGTCTGATGTCAGCAGGCAAACTGTTCAATAAATAGGGAACGCGTTTTTTTTAAGTTCTGTCGCCATAGTAATTACTAACTCTGGGTACATCATATTTACCTGCTGTCATCGACCCGATAGTTTACTCCAATATAACATATTCATCATGTTACAATTTGCCGACGACAGCACTATAACTATTACATACCATTGGCGTGCAGCACACCGTACTTGAATCCTTTATTTAAGCTTTACTCCAGTTGACTGGCATCCCAAACGTTTTCCAATTTTTAACTCACCGAAATTTTAATTCACTTACTCAACTCAAACTCAAAGCATTTCAAATAAACTAATTAGAGGCACTTTTCATTTGTCAAGGGGTCGGTCAGTCAGAAAGATGAAGCTAGTTGCCCATTCCAAAACTTAGTAGGTTCCTATGGAGAAAAACGGGCAAGAAACTCCACGGACGCTCTTTTAAAACAAAATATTGGTTATATCATTCATGTTAAAATTATACGTGTGAGAACAATGTAGAAAAACGTGCACATTAAAATGGTAAGTAATAAAACGATTCCAAAACAACAAAAAAAAAAAACATTTCAATAATTAAAATAAGCCGTGGCAGCTAAGAGATGACAAGTCCCTACTGACTGCGCCCGTTCAGGAACATGATGCATGGATCAGCGCCATTCAGCTCAACCATTTTGAAGGGAACTTAATAACACACGTGCCACCATCAGCGAGACATTTGAGTGAGCATGACATACTCTCAGTCGCCAGGGCACATTTACATCAATGCAAAACGTACCCAATAAATGGTAGCAGTTTATAGTAGGTACTAATACCAACTAGGTCCAATAAAACGCGCGCAATCGTTGCCTGTGTTCAAAAGACTCGTGAAGGAACATTACTTGTCGTTGTGATTTTGTTCTCGTTGATAGCTGTGATAATCTATACTTACACTTCATTTATTTTCTTTACTTATATAGTTAGTATGTATGTATCTATGTATCTATTATATAGCATATATCTGTGTATCTATTATAGGATATTGTGCTGTTATACTTTTTATTTGCACCAATGACAACCCCATTTTATGTCCACAAATTCACTATCCATGCCAAGGTTGCCTGGAAGAGATCGCAGTATGCGATAAGGCCGCCCATTGTATATTTTATAGTGTTTATGTTTTTCTTTTCTTTTGTAATGTGTAATCTGATGTACAATAAAGCATACATATATAAATAAATAATAAATAATACTCACACATGTGGTAACTTACACAACTTTAACAATCTTTGCAGGTATCCTCAGAGGCCTAGAAGCTAAAGGCATAAAGCATCCCACGCCAATCCAAGTCCAGGGCATCCCAGCAGTGCTGAGCGGTAGAGACATGATAGGCATCGCATTCACCGGATGCGGCAAGACGCTGGTCTTCACGCTGCCCATCATTATGATGTGTCTCGAGCAGGAGGTCAAGATGCCGTTCATCAAGTGAGATTTTTACTTTTCTAACTTTTGGGACATTGGCGATTCATCATCATTATCATTTCAGCCGAAAGGCGTCCACTGCTGGACATAGGCCTCCCCCAAGCACCGCCACCTCGACCGGTTTTGTGCTTCCCGCATCCAGCGGATTCCTGCGGCTTTCATAAGGTCATCAGTCCACCTTGTGGGAGGCCTTCCAACGCTACGTCTTCGAATTGGCGATTATTGTGACGAAATCCAAAAAATCTAAATCAAATTATTTTATTTCACATAAACCTACATGGGCACTTATGAATCGTCAGAAGCTAGGTGCACGGTTCCAATTGGTCGTTTCCTTTGGAGAAGAGCCGGCAAGAAACTCCACGGTTACTCTTTTAAAAATAATTGGCTTTTACAATATTTTCAAATAACAGTGTTAATGTATGGAAGGACAGTGTAGGCCGTCAACAAGTACCAGGTATAGGAAACAAAAAAAAAATGTAGACAATTCTCTTTCTCATTTAGATTTTGTACAGAATGGCTTTCTTTATAATATCTCGAGAACGGATTGGGGAACGGGGGACAAGAAATTTCACGCGGACGTTGCCACGGGCAGAAGCTAGTATAATTATAAATTCAACATTAAAGATGTAACTAATAACACACAGCTCGACGTCCGTGTCACTGCAGGAATCCAGCAGAATATCAGCGTCAGGTATATTTGCCTGAGACATGCTGAGCTGGACTCCCATTTGGTGCAACTTTGAGACGCACACCGCACCTTGTATATATGTTATCATTCTAATTGAATTATGTCATAATATCACACTATTTCTGTAATTTTTTTTCCTTTTGTATATTGGCACCCTGTTTTTGTAATATTAATGATTTTTTTAATCGTTTGTGCTCTTGTGTGTTGTGCTATGTCTTTTGTGTGCACTGAATAAATCTTGGATCCGTTGTAAAGACTAGGTGTTTGCCTGTGGACAACATTGGAGAAGTTAGTTTTGTAATTTGTTTTGTTGATTATGAGTTGTGTACTGCTTAGGCTACTTCTGAGCTGACACCACAGTTAATCAGTATTCTTACAAAAAGGATTGATACGATATATATATATATTGATACACTTTCTTTCAGAATCCAAAGGATTTAGTATGAAATTCCTAAGCCATTATTTATTTAACAATTTATGTACACACATATAAACAGACAAGAATAAAAATACTTACAAAGGTGATGCTTATTTCTAATGAAATCTCTTCCAGCATACCTGCAATAGGAAAGTAGATATAGAGAAGTAGACAATGTGTGTAAGAGTAGAAGAGAAAAAAAATAAAAAAATACATAAAATCAAAATAGCTATACACTAATATAAATACTTATAAACATACAGTAACTACACACTTCTAAAATAAATATCACTCAAATATATACTTAGAACTACAATGTAGTGGAAAATAATAAATACATAATAATATGCAACTATGACGAAGTGGAAAGATAGTGATCTTTTACTCTATCCCTAAAACTAATATTTTTGTAACAATATAATTTAAAAGAGTGTCCTTGGAGTTTCTTGCCCGTTCTTCTCCATAGGAACCTACTACGCTTTGGAATGGGCAACTAGCTTCATCTTTCTGACTGACCGACCCCTTGACAATTCAAAAGTGCTCGTAATAAATGGTTTATTTGAAATAAATGCTTTGAGTTTGAGAAGCAATCAACGGGGCTACCTACTCGTCTCAAACAATAGAAAAACAAAGTACCATCGACATGAAAATATGAAGGCTTACTTAATTACTTTCTTTTCAGAAACGAAGGCCCCTACGGCCTAATAATATGTCCGTCACGAGAATTGGCGAAACAAACACACGACATAATACAACATTTTATAAAGCAGCTCAAAATGACTGGCAACCCCGAGATTAGAAGCTGTTTGGCTATTGGAGGTGAGTTATCTAAATTAGTTTACGTCACACCTGGTCATAATGTGAGTTTTACCGCACGCTACGCGTACAGTAAAACTCGCATTATGGCCAGTTGAAGACGTAAAATTGTGTACTCACCACAGGCAGTAAAAAGAAAGAAAGAAAGAAAGAAAAATATTTTATTTGGGACACGCACAAGAAATACAAACAGTAAAAAATAAAAAAAACATGAGCATTTAAAACTAACAACATTGTAAGCCTGTGCGAGGCCAAAAAGGCCACTATCTCAGCATAATGCTGCGATATTTAAAAAATAAATACCGCAGCGCTGGTATTCTGATAGGGCCCGCAGTAATGCCACGGACACACCTACGGAAATCTATAAGTCCCACTAGGGGAAAAAAGAAAGCCCTCTATCGCATATTTACAACCCTCGCCTGCGGCTCGGGTCACAAATACCTGCGATTTCGGGCTTGTGTGTATAATGTACTCTTATCTACACCCATGCTATAAATCCTCTATTAAAGTTTCTGAAACAGTTAGCTTATTGCCAACATTAAAACAACCGGTGTCATAGCAACCATATTATCATCCAAACGAGTGTTATAATGTTGTACTAAATTTCATTATGCAACTCCTTTGCGTTTTCGATCCCTTCCTTACTCAACAAACAGCCACATTTATGAATTTCAAAAAAAGAACATTGTCATACACGCGCGTTTTACTACCACAGCGCAGTAATTAAAAAAAAAAAAACTTGTAGGTTATTCGAGTTCACGTCGCATCCCGCCATTTTTGTTCGATATTAGTATTGCAAAAATTTATAAGTTTGTTGTTTACAAAAATGAGTGTTACAAGCTTTGATAACACACCACCAGGGCCTCAAGTCTGCTATTACAATAGTGTCAGAATGGTCTCGCCATTGTGAGTATTTGACAGTGTTTGTATGGCAAATCTGTCAAAAACTCACAATGAAGAGACCATTCTGACACTATTGTAATAGCAGACTTGAGCCCCTGATATTTCTAATTCAGCAAAGGAGATTTCTAACCAATTATTACCAGAAAAGTCGAGAAAACAATACGAAAAGGCGTAATAAGATTTCATGAATTGGAAAATGTCAAAGAGTAGATAACAAAAGCTAGTTTGGCATAACATCACGCATGTATTCCCCTCAGGGTTAAACAGAAGTGTGTACCTAGTACGCCCTCATTTCGCTAGATAGGCCTCTGCCTCGAATCTTGCGGGCAGAGCGGCGCGGGCAATGCAGACCCGTTCTCGAAACCAGCGGGCAGATCACGCGGCACTATAGCGGCGTAGTGTTGTGTTCGTGGTTGTGTCGTCGAGATATTTGTTTTTATTCGCGAACGAAATGTCTGAACAACGGCGACATCTTTTTGATTCAAATTTATTCCTAACGTCTCAAAAATAAATTGCTCAACACTGCAATTCAGACGCACGGGCGGTCACCGCTTGACTGAAGTGCACCGCTCGTTGCCCGCCCCCGCGCCACTGCCGCGCCGCTGTTTTCGAGGACCGGTCCATTTGATTTTACGCATTACATCCTGCCGCTCCCGCGCCGCCGCCGCCGCCGCGCCGCTGCCCGCAAGATTCGAGGCAGAGGCCTTAGGGCTCATTCAAATATTACGTAAGCACCAAGGGAGTGGGGGGGTCTTTGCTTTGATTATTTTTGATGACATGGGGGACGGGGTGGTTTGAATGGTGTTTACGTCAGCAATAATTATCTAGTTACTTTACAAATTTTTCTGCAAAATTTTGTTGATTTTGATTTGAACAAAGATGGCAACCCCATGTTCAGGGATTCCCCGAAATAATTGATATTGGTGCCGATTCCCTTGTTCACAAACTAAACTAAATTTAAATTCAGTGCATCTTTTTCTTTCTATTTCATTAAGAAAAGGACAGAAGATAAATTTTAGTTTAGTCCTGTTAAATTAATCAGCGCTTGACGTAAGATTGACGTAATTTTAGTCGGCAAGTTTTTAATCACGTCTAAACTTGTATGGAGTAGTGACCGTGAACGTGCACGTCTTTCTACATTGTTCTCACATGTATAACTTCAACATGAATGATTTAACCCATATTTTGTAACAATATTTTGTTTTAAAAGAGTGTCCATGAAGTTTCTTTTCCGTTCTTCTCCATAGGAACCTACTACGCTTTGGAATGGGCAACTAGCTTCATCTTTCTGACTGACCGACCCCTTGACAATTCAAAAGTGCCTGTAATTGGTTTATTTGAAATAAATGCTTTGAGTTTGAGTTTGACAGGCGCTGATTAATTTGACAGGACTAAACTAAAATTTATCTTCTGTCCTTTTCTTAATGAAATAGAAAGAAGAAGATGCACTGACTTAAATTTAGTTTAGTTTGTGAACAAGGGAATCGGCACCATTGCTTACTCGCTCTCAGGCGGTGTTTTATGGTTAGTAAGAACCGAAGTAGTGAAATTACTTAAATGGGTATTCAATTACTTTTACCTCCTTACTAATAAACGTTGTATAGCGTCTGTATAGTTACACACCGATTTCTCTCTTTCACTCGTCAGTAATTTGCCTTTCGAAAGAAGAAGACGAAGCGTTGTGTAACTATACAGACGCTATACAACGTTTATTAGTAAGGAGGTACGTCTATAAATGCCTTATTTGTAAAGCTGAAGCTAGATTCTTATAACCGTTGTTTTTCATTCACCAGGTGTGGCGGTATCAGA
The DNA here is from genome assembly GCA_947523025.1 of Dryobota labecula. Taxonomy (NCBI): domain Eukaryota; kingdom Metazoa; phylum Arthropoda; class Insecta; order Lepidoptera; family Noctuidae; genus Dryobota; species Dryobota labecula. The sequence continues at coordinate 7,625,855 of OX383314.1, forward strand.
GTGTATGGAAGTGGTACAAAGAGGTGTGCATATCATGGTAGCTACGCCCGGACGTTTGATGGACATGCTCGATAAAAAAATGGTGAGTTTCACTTGGAAATTTATTTATTTGGTTCACCAACAATTGAATACTCTGAAACAAACACATAATACATTTTAAAGTAAAATAACAGTGCATCAATTACTTATAGGTAAACACCACATGCATAAAACAATGAATCATATAAATAAGCTAACTTACTTAGTAATAAGCGCAAATATAAAAATAATATAAAAAATATTTATGAAATACTTTTTGAAAAATTGGTAAAAGGAAAATTGAATAATCTTTGACATAATAAAACTAACAAGAATTGGAAAATGAAATACACTCATGGATGTATAATCAGCTTTTGCTAATGTAACTGCCCCGACTTACGAGTCGTAGGTCGTAGGTTCGAACCCAGGCAAGCACTTTAGTTTGCGTAAATTATATCATCAGTATTGCTCTCAAAACGGTGAAGGAAAACATTGTGACGAAACTAACCTGTCCTTGAACCAGAAATGCGAAGACATGTATTGTGACATCTGCCAACTCGCCTCGGGCCCGCGTAGTAGATTACAGTATTATGTTATGCTAATGATTTTCTGGTAAATTTTTAGGTAAAATTCGATCTATAAACTTCAATTCGAGTTTATATTGACACTAGCTTTTGCCCATGGCTCCGCCCGCTTGGATGTATGTTATCGCGTAAAAAAGTAGCCTAAGTCCTTCTCCATATCCCAGGCTATATCTCTGCCAAATTTCATGACGATCGGTTCAGCGGTTTATGCGTGAAAACGTAACATACAGACAGACAGACAGAGTTACTTTCACATTTATAACATTACTAGCTTATGCCCGCGGCTCCGCCCGCGTGGATGTCGGTTATCGCGTAAAAAAGTAGCCTATGTCCTTCTCCATAACCCAGGCTATATCTCTGCCAAATTTCATGACGATCGGCTTAGCGGTCTAGGCGTGAAAACGTAACATACAGACAGACAGAGTTACTTTCGAATTTATAAGATTAGTATGGATACTTTATGAACAAAATACCGAAATTTAAAAATAGAATCATATTATAACATTAATTCTCTAACAAAATAATATTATAAAACTTTTTTTTTTTTTTTTTCTTCATTTCTGTACATGGCACCATAGACTACTATATCAGGGCACATCTTCAATCCAAGAAGTTAATACCACCAAGGAGTTTCGATTTTTTTTTTTGTAATGGAACGCATGCCTATGCGGGGTGCACCATTTTTATAGCATTACAAAAAAGTTTTGACTCCATTTTTTTATATTATCTGTGGCAGCGCCCGCTTTAGCGCATGCGCGGTGATATGCTGGCTTTTGGCGCCATACGTTTTGCTGTAGGAATTTTTTACGCTTTGAACTTTGATCTCTTATTTAGTAGGTTCAATCCCAATGTATGACAGCAGATAAAGTAGTGTATGAAACTGCACATAACTAGGTATTAAAACACTCATGTGATACTATTAAAAACCTCGCCTACGGCTCGGTTTTAATACACACTCATGTTTTAATACCCCTCATTATGCAACAGTTTCATAAACTACTATTTCCCTCCAGGTCCGTCTCAACGTCTGCCGCTATCTCTGTATGGACGAAGCAGATCGCATGATCGACATGGGTTTCGAAGAAGACGTCAGAACTATATTCTCTTACTTCGCTAGTCAAAGGCAGACGCTACTGTTCAGTGCCACCATGCCGAGGAAGATACAGAATTTTGCGAGGTAAGATCATCCATTCACCTGTCCTTCATTATCGTCATAGATTACAGGAAAACTAATTTGAAGTCTATGGTCGTAATATGCAGGGTTGGGCAGTATTTGAAATACGTATTTGCAATACAAATACGTATTTGGTATATGTATTAGGTTGGGGAAAAAGTCTTTTCGCATTATAGTATGTATGATCTTGTAATAAAATCTCTTTGGCTATACTGTTTGTATCTGGCTGGTTTTGGTATCATTGAAAGTTTAAATTTTAAAGAATGTAACTCCAAATTCAAATTAGGAAAATGTGTGATTTTCATTTGTTTTTCGTACTGTCAAGATGAGTGAATCTAATGAAGAAATTCGATACATTTTAAAATTTTACTACAAAAAAGGTAAAAATGCAACGCAAGCCGCGAAAAAATTTGAGATGTTTATGGACCTAGTGCAGTGTCTGTGAGAGTAGCACAAATTTGGTTTAAGCGTTTTCAATCCGGAAATTTTGATGTCAAAGATGCACGTCGCTCTGGTCGCCCTATTACGGATAAAATGGGTGCCATTTTTGAAAAAGTGGAGCAAGATCGGCATATTAGTAGTTACGACGTAGCTGAAGAACTGGGAATTGACCACAAAACAGTTTTGGCACATTTGGAAAATACTGGGTACACAAAAAAGCTCGATATTTGGGTACCTCACGGGTATTTGGGTACTAACTACAAAATGTCTTAAAAATATTTTAACATAAATACATTTAGCGATCTTACTTATGAAAATCAAAACTTAGCTGACTTATAGGTACATAAACTAAAAACAGGGCTCTGTACCTAGTCCTTGTACCATATTCCAAAATTACATAAGCAATATTATGATGCTTTGTTCAGGTTAAAAAGTCGTTTTTACATTAACCTTAATGTAAAAACGACAATGACTTACGCAAAATTTATTATAAGTATTTAAAGACTGTGGGGTGCCGGACTTAAAGAATAGCACTACCCCATTTCCTCCCGTGGGTGTCATAAAAGGCGACTAAGGGACTTACTAGAGAATGGGCAGCAGCGTTCTCTATGCATTTTTATCACCATACTGCGATCGCCAACCCGCCTGCCAAGCGTGGCGATTATGGCACAATCCCCCAAATGGGGCCTATGTCCAGCAGTGGACGTCTTTCGGCTGAAATGATGATGATGATGATGTAAAGGCTCTGAATGTATTTTGTATTTTATATTTCATATAAACGTCTTGAAAAAAATTTGTATTTCGTATTTTAAATACATCCGAAAAAGTATTGTATTTTAATTAAGGCAAAACATGTATTTTGCCCAGCCCTGGTAATATAACATGGCAAATCTCTCAACCTACCTACCTAAAACATAAAAAAAAATAGTAGCCGATTCTCAGACCTACTGAATATGCATATAAAATTTTATAAAAATCGGTCAAGGTGTTTCGGAGGAGTATGGTTACTAACATTGTGCCACGAGAATTTTATGTAAATATAGGATAGATTAACTTTTTTTTTTCTGTTAACTGTCACCAACTTGCCTATAACCCGTTTCCGGCTTGACGTTGATTTTCGGGACATTGTATATCCATTTTACCATTTTCACCAGGTCAGCCCTCGTGAAACCAGTGACAGTGAACGTAGGACGCGCGGGCGCCGCGTCGCTAAACGTTCGACAGGAATTAGAACCAGTCAAGGCTGAAGCCAGGACGGTACATCTTTTGCAATGTCTCCAGAAGACACCTCCTCCGGTCCTGGTGTTCGCTGAGAGGAAGCAAGATGTGGATGCTATACATGAATATTTATTACTTAAAGGTGAGTGGTGGAAATCACCGGCTAGATTTCTTAGTCCTACCACAGATTAATATAGATGGGACACTCCGCAGTTTAGGTATGAAGCTATAGAAGTATGAGGAACAGGGTGTAAAGTTCATCTTCTATTAAAAAGGGAGGATCTTCCGACCAGACGGGTGTCGTGTCTGGTGGGCAACAGCCCGACGGTTTTTTTTTTTTTTTTTTCGCCTGGTCGTCTTTGCGCCCCTTCTGGGACGCGAGGAATCGGTTTTGGGGCTTAAGAGCCCCTTGCCCGAGGCATGGGTCTCTCGGTCCCCATAATTGGGGACCCGTCGTTGGGTTCTCCTCCCCCTCCTGTGGGAGGGCTGGGAGTGCTTTATCGCACACCTAGTCGTTTGAGGGGGGATTCCCCTCAGCGGTCTGAAGTGTGTTTCCGTAGGAGCGCCCGAAGTTCTTCACGACGCCCGTGCGACCAGACCCCTGCTAGGTGAGATCCCCAGTTCCCAGGGGAAGGCCCGGCAGAAGCCGATCTAGCAACGAGGGCGTCGGTTATGGTTGGTGCTTACCTACACTGGGTGCTTTCCTCGCCCCCTGCCACGTAACCAGAGCGAGCCGGTAGCGTTTCAGGGCACGTGACGCCCTATGTTAACTTAGAACGCTTTGTGCGCGGCGGGTGTCTTGTGGTACCGGATGTTGTATATATGCTAGTTGCGTGGTAAACTCTGCTTGCGCGATGCAGGATTTGTGACGTCAGGTCCTTGATGCGTAGTTTGCATGTGGCGTTATAAATACCGCCACAAATGGAAAAAAGAAAATACTTTGTTTTTATAAGATTAATTCGATAAAGACTTGGGCTATGGGCCGCTATACAACAATTGGGTTTCAAATCTATTTAGATTTCTTTCTGAATCTATTTCTATCCTTAATCTACTATTGCTAGAACAGCAGACACGTCTTCCTCGTGGGAACTCATAATTGAAAAGAGTCTTTCTACCAAAAACATTGTTTGCTCAAAAGTCGCAGCGGTCTGGCTGTTTTCCTAACATGTTATGCTAACATGTTTTCTTAGAAAAAATGGCGCAGCGACGGTAGGCTTTACAGCTCGTCTCATTTACACATACACGCACAGATATACAGGAAAAGTTTTTAATCAGTGCGCAAATTTTGACAAATTAAACTTAAACGTGTTTTATTATACACCTATTTCTTATTTTGATATGTCTTAGTACAAAAAAATTAAGTTATCGTTAACGAATGATGTTTATTTTGAAACTGGTATAATGGATATTCGTCGCGCAACGCGCCGGCGGCGCAGTCAGTGAAGCGTAACGTAGTAGTAGGTACCTATCAGCTGCGCGCGCCCATTGATATTATTACGAATAGATTGTATCCATATTTTGCCGATTTCAAGTAGACTAAAAAAAAGTATTGAACAAATAATGGAAATATTCTATTACTGATACTGAAACACCAAAAAAAATTGCGCACTGGTTCAATTTTATCCTGTACATAAAGGTTTTAATGCTTTATCTAATATTACAGGTGTAGAAGCAGTAGCAATCCACGGTGGAAAGGACCAGGAGGAAAGATCCCGCGCTGTGGAGGCTTTCAGGAGAGGAGAAAAAGATGTCCTGGTCGCTACTGATGTAGCTAGCAAAGGTATGTAAAGAAATATACAGGGTGTTCCAACACTATATTACTACCACCATAAAGAACAACTTTGTTCTAAATCTAGCAGAAGCAGAAGACAGAGCAACTTGATCTCCGTATTGCGGCAACAGGCAATTCGCAACAAGCTATTTACATATCGTCACTAATCTAAGTGACGTAACTGATTCGAAGCATATTATACAGGACAAGCTATTTGCAGATGAGGGTTACCTATGATTGAGGGTAACTTGCTCTATAGAAATTCTACTGATAAAAAATTGAGCACGTGTGTTTAGGCCCCTCGCCCAAGCATCGCTACTAACGCGCTACAGTATCGCGACTGTATCGATGCAAACGCGCGACCGTGTCGGACGACATCGGGGAGAGAACGGAGGGAGGGTGGCGCGTGAGTGGAGAACCGAGCATCGGTGCAACACAGACAGATCGAGAGTGCTCTGCCGTCATAAGAAAGAAGGCCGTAACTGACATGACACTGAATTTTATCAAAAATGAGATTAAGATAGCATTTTCTTTGCTGATTCCGAATATGTTAATAACTCATTTTTGACAAAATTGACAGTTACGGCCTTCTTTCTTATGACGGCAGTGCTGTTGTTCGTCACGTGCGCCAAATGGAGTCGTTCGACACAGAAACATTTATTATGGCAATTCAAAACCGTCCTGTAATATGGGACTCGCACCTTCCTGAGTATTCGAATAAATTCGAAGTTTGCATCGCGACAGAAGCGCGACAGTATCGCGACTGAGAATCGTGGTGTGGGCGAGGGCAAACAGCTAACGGCCGCATCGCAGCTGTATCGATGCGAACGCGCGACAATATCGCTACTGCATCGCTACAAAAATTCGCCGTGGGCGAGGGGCCTTAGACGCCGATTAGACAGATCGATTTGACTTGGAAAATGTAACAAATTACTATAGTTAGGTCGGTTTAGTCCAAAATGTTAGATACGTCAGTTAGTTAGATTAGCGGCGATATAACATAAAGAAACTGCGCAGACATAACAACTATAGTTGCGAGTTTCGATGACCGACAAGTTTTCAGTAGCTACACTTGATGACACAATCGGTTTCAAATTGACGCCACTATTGTACGTCAAATTTGTACTATACAGGATAAGTTTTTTAACCACTGTGCAGATTTTTTTGGTGGTTCAATATCAGTAATACATTTATTGATCAATACTTTTTTTTTGGTCCTACTTGAAATCAGCAAAATATGGATACAATCTACATATGGATATATATATACTGTGCGCCAAATTACCGCGAACCCACTATGCAACCCCCCCAAGGGACGCGAGGGATGAGGGCCGCGCGGCTGATTAGCTTCGCCGCCAGCCAACCGCGGAACCGCCGACGACAGTGCTCGAATCACTCCCTTAGAGCGCTTGCGTCAACGCGTCACAAGTGTCGCATCATTAATTATTTTATCTACTCGTACGCCCATGCTATAAATCCTCTATAAAAGTTTCTGAAACAGTTAGCTTATTGCCAACATTAAAACACCCAGTGTCATAGTAACCATAATAGCATCCAAACGGGAGTTATAATGTTGTACTGAATTTCATAATGCAACTCCTTTGCTTTTAATCATCTGTTTGATGAGTAAGGAAGGGATCATCATCCTCCCTTCCATTCTCACTACTCAATTCGTGGTATCTTTATGAATTTCAAAAAAAGAACATTGTCACCCACGCGCGTTTCACTATACTATACCATAGCGTCGTATCCCGCCATTTTTGTTCGATATTAGTATTACAAAAACTGTTTCAGAACCTTTTATAGAGGATTCATGTCATGAGTGTAGATAAAGTCTTGTATGCAACTGTAATAATTAGGTATTAAAACACTCATGTGATAATAGTATCACATGAGTGTTTTAATACCCCTTATTATAAAACAGTTGCATAAATAACTAATTGCATTGTTGAATAATATACTTCATTTAAAGAGTAGACTCGCCTATTATTTTATTAAGCCTCTGGCTTGAGTGTTAACACAATCTATTCGTAATAATATCAAGTTGGTATTCATAAGTTATCAAGAAAATGGTCTACTTTAACATACGTTTTTTCCAAATTATCAAGACTATTCGTTTAGACGTGATCTTAGGTATTAAATCATTAAAAGTCGGTTATCCTCGTCTTAATATTCAAGCTTACTGTTGTCAATCCAAGGGGGATTGTTGCTAAATTCATATATTATATTTTAGTTCTCCTTACTCATTTAAACAAAAACTTAAACGAGTTTGAAACAGACGAAGAAAGAAAAAATAGAGTAGATACTCGCAGGAAAGATCTTCCTACTATTTTGCAGGCAAAGCTTAATGTTGTCAAACACTCGTCACGCGTGCAGTCTGTCAATCTGTTTAACAAATTACCAACAGAATTGAAGAATATTCAGAATGTGAACATGTTTAAAAATAAACTCAAGGCTTTGTTAATAAACAAAGCATATTACAGCATTGACGAATTCTTTAATGACAAAAATCTAAAATCTAGTGTTAAATTAAACTTAAATTAAGTATGTGTACCCATTGCTATTTGACTTTTTTTATATATGCATGTGACGATGTTAATGTTATTAATTTTTTAAGCATTTTGTTAGGGTCTTAGTTCTGGATTGATCAATAAGAATATTAATGTTTGTAAAGTTAGTAGTTTTAGGTGAGGGACGAGGTGACTTGTATTTAAATTGTTTATGTTGCTTCTTTTTGTGTACCTACTGCAAATATTTTCGACACAAATGTATTTTTGTTATGAAATAAAATAACTTGAACTTATAATGAATTTAAAGCCAATTAAAAAAAAAAACAGGTCTCGACTTCGCCAACATCCAGCACGTAATTAACTACGACATGCCAGAAGACATAGAGAACTACGTGCATCGCATCGGACGTACCGGTCGAGCTGGTGGCGAGGGCGTTGCCACCACGCTACTGGGCCGCGCCGCTGATGACAGTGTGCTGAGGGACCTGGCGCATCTGTTGAGAGAGGCGCAGCAGAAGGTAACACATAGAGGAGTTTCTTGCCGGCTCTTCTCCATAGGAAACGACCAATTAGAACCGTGCACCTAGCTTCTGACGTTTCATAAGTGGGCACTTATGAAACGTCTGAAGCTAGGTACACGGTTCCAGTTGGTCTTGGAATGTAGGTTTATGTGAAATAAAATATTTTGATTTGATTTGATACTGACCTACAAATTGCAAAGTACAAAACACTAATATTATAATATTAATAATATAATTTGCAAAATCAAAATATTGTATTTCACATATTTTATTCTTCTGGGTAAGCTCACTCCATCGTAGACTTTGTCTCTGTCATCCAGACCTAAACTAAAGTCAAGAGCAAACTCATAGTAGAATAAAAAAATTAAAAATAATATAAATTTTACTGAATGAAAACTTCATTTTTAATTCAAAAACAATACCAACTGCATTCAAAGAATTTTATGCAGTTCGTGTAACTGGCGACAGTTTTTGCCGATATATTATGAAAAGAGGACTTCTAATAAATACAAATGTTTCAGGTACCGTCATTCCTGCTAGATATGATCGGCGAACCGGATGTGCCCGTAGCGGATGGACAGGGCTGCTCATACTGCGGTGGTTTGGGACACAGGATTACAGGTAACTTCATATTTTTAATAGTCTTTACATTATTGCAAAGGCCGTGAAATAGGCAATTGCAGTTCGAGTATGAGTTTGAAGGCCGAGCCGTAGGCGAGGACTTCACTAATACGAAACAGGCAATTGCCATTTCCGCCGAGGCATATATAGTGCTTTTCTCAAAAGAATGCAGGGAAATAAAACATAATTTTTATGTTATACATTTAATTTCGCTGGAAGCAGGTTTTCCATTGCCAATTTGTCTTCTGATCTTAAATCTGGTGGAGTACAATCATTCTCCATTTTACTATCTGAACCGTTAAAACTCATTTTAATTATTAAATTTATGTTTATTAAGTATGTAAATAACAAATCAAGACGAATTTTCAGTCTTGCCGCCAATTTTCTATTTATCATCTGTGCCGAAAGGCAAACGCATTTATGGCTATACAGCCACGTGACCGCAATTTGTGCAAAGCAAAGAGACTTAGCCTTGTGTTCACCAACATATAAATTAACTGATTAAATATTTAATCAGTTCTATATTTAATATTTCCTTAATAAATTTGACATAAAACAAATGTTTAAAACCGGTGCTGTGAATGCTGGTGAACACAGGCCTTACTTTCGTATGCCAAGAATGATAAGAGATCCAATTAAAGAGTATTTAATAACCTCAGCCCGCCGTTTCATACAACATTGCTGGAGCGTTGTAATGTTCCAAATTCAAAAACCGCTCCTGCAATGGATTTGATTTTTTTTGTCCGTAAATTCTATACTTCGCGTGTTCTTTTTTCGAAAATAATATCAATGTTTCCATGCATGTTTGAGAAAAAGTTAGTAATACAACTCTTTAAGTTCATAATACCCTATTGAATAACTATTTCATGAAATCATGACATTTGAGGCCAATTCAAACTTAAGGAGTTTTATTGCTGATTCTAATGATTATAATTCTGTAAAACCATATTTGTTACGGTAACGAATCATATTTGAATCGACATACAACCTGACACTGACCTGCAATTGCATAAAAACGTAAGAAAATATGAATTTCGCGGGCTACCTTATCGCATCCCCTTTAAATAACAGATATCTGATTATTGAAAAGTCAGTCCTTAATATCTGAAAGCCCCAATAGTCTACTACCACGTCTGGGCTTTAGTGTTCCGAAGTATGCTCTATTGCTCTGATGAGCATGCTCTATTGTTCTGATAAGCATGCTCCATTGTTCTGATGAGCATACTCTATTGCTCTGATGAGCATGCTCTATTGTTCTGATGAGCATGCGCTATTGCTCGGGTGAGCATGCTCTATTGCTCTGATACACATGATCTATTGCCCGAAAAGACCTGACTTGGAACTGTGTGATTAGATCTTTCAGTAGTAGTAGTGTTAATATCTTTATTAATGAAAAATATAGACTTGACGGGCGAAAACTGAATTAATGAGGTTTCGGAGTAAAAATCTTAATGTAGAAACACATACACTGAAGTGATAGTGCCAGAATTGAAGTGCTCCTAACTAATATTATTAATTAGGTATCTTGTTATTTTACAAACATTCTTATTTAATTCCCTTTTCACAGAATGTCCAAAACTGGAGGCAGTGCAGAACAAGCAAGCTTCAAACATCGGACGAAGAGATTATTTGGCTAACACCGCCGCTGATTATTAAATACATACCATGCATATATTCCATGAAAGGGGAGGGGGGGGGGGCTATTGCCTTTAATTGGGCACAAAATCGTTTACGAGTGGATGTGACGAAATGAGGACTATCGCGCTAGAATTCGCCGCTAGACGCACTAGTGTAGAGATCTCTAGAAATGTCAAATGTGAAACTGAATGTTCACTGTTTGCGGGATTTTATATCGCAAACTGTTACTAATTATTCATAATTGCCACGTAATTAATTATGATCAAGAAATAACGTGAAACGGTATGAAATTTTGAATTTAGCGCTACATTGAATGATCACCCCTGCCTGTACCACAAATCCCTAAATCTATTTAGAGCTAAACATATTTAGAACAGCATTCATTATCAAACGATTGACAAAAACATATTTTGGATTTGTTTAGTGCTAAATATAATCATTTGTGGTGCTAGCAGGCTTAAGTTTTAAGATGTAAATAAATATAATTTTAAGAAAAATGCGTTTTATTTAATTGATGGGGAAAACCAATCAATGATCGCAATAGTTAATTTTCATTTATTCAGTTTGCAAGTAATTCAAAACTTTTTCATTATTTAAATATTGGAGCCAAAAAACGTTTTTTTTTTTTTTTTGCAAAATACGCAGCAAAATACGCCAAAAAAAATGGTTGTCTGTAAAGTCGGTTTACGGACGATAATTTTACGTGATAACGTAACACAAGCCGATCGTGCCTCTCTATCGCTTGTTCCGCGCTCTCGCTTGCACACTCGGCTCAGGCGGAACGTGACTATGAGTCATGCTTTTGCGTGCGTGCAGCCGGCATTCATCGATCTATAAGATGTTATCACTTCAAAAAAACAGGGTAAAGGCAAAGGGGTTTGATTATATGTCCTTCAAACAGGCCAAGCCGCAGCCAAAAGCTAGTTCATCATATTATTATGAGTTTGAACCACGGTAAGGGGAGTAGTACTAGGCAGATGTCACCATTTAAGGTCCCGTATTATTATAATATATAGAGATATATTAATAAGGGCGTCGCCAGCCGATGGCCCAGGGGAGGGGGAGGCAAGTTGATATGGAGAATGAGAAAAGTATGAATTGTAGGTAAAGTCGAGAGCAGCAGATGTACCGGACGGGCGTGATCGCTGGACGGGAAGATCAGGAAGGTTGTAAGGCTATCCCAGTCCAAGCGGCGCTTACGTCCTGAACTAATAGTTCAGGATATCTTCAATACTCACTGCGACGCATTACTCTTGAAGGAACACGGGTTTTTGACGCGGGAATAACAAGACCATATTACTGATAAGTCTTCATAAGTATTCAGGAAGCGATTTCAGGACTACTCAGGACTTACTATATTACTATTTAGGTGGTACTAGTTTCCATGGAATTGGTGAATTCATTCGAGTTTCGACGTACGGGAATGATCGATCAAGCAAGCTAAGTCAAAGACTTAAAACTTTGGTTGCTTGCTTTACATTTGGCAACTTTTTTAGAATCTCTAGGGGCGGGCAGATGCCCCTCCCCCCCCTTGGCGACGCCCTTGTCTATTAATAATTGATCGCTATTCACACCAGCGTCGGCGAGTACTCGTTTGTCGTAGCGTCAAGAGCTATCAAAGAGAGTACTAGCTCAATGACGCTTGCTTGGCGCGCAGAACGCCCGCTGAGACTCCCGCTTGGTAAATATGCGTACCAGCGAGTACTCAATTGTCGCCGTAGCGCACTCGCTGCTCGCTAACTTATTTTTAGTTGCTACCTCAACTCGCTTCTAGTTAATCGCCAGGTGCCTAAAATAAGGATTTAAAAGAAAACCCAAAAAGAAAAGAAAAGTATTTATTTTTAAAACACTGTTTTATTCATGGTTCTTAAATTATACAACAATATACACCATGATGCTAAAATCTATGATTAATTCTGTGTTGGGTTAAAAGAATATTTGACAAAACACTTTATTTCTCAACCATTCAGAAAAATAACATATTTTGACGTGAATATATTAAATTTGCTTTCATAGTGGGAGGCAATTCCAAAAACTGATAAAAAAATCGGGGGATACAATTTGGTGTTGCAGTTAATCTATAATCTACATCCAAAATTTAATTACACCACTCGATAGCTAAAGGATCAAAGTCTTTGCTCAAATCAAATATTACCAGTTACGTACATGTATTCACATAAAACACGGCCGTGTCCACGACACAGCTACAACCCGATATTTTTCTACACTTATTATTCCATGTAGGTAGACAGAGGTGTACAGATATCCCAAGAAAAGTATGAGCTTCAGAAACAAATGCTTTTGCACTTCCTATCAATAACATCCCCTCCTCAACCCATGCCACGGTTCAAAGCATAAGCAACGCAGGATGAAGGATGGTCGATCAAACGTTGAAAATCATATTAAATGCAAAATATTCGAACATTGATATTGTTTTATCTGATAAATAAATTGCAAATCCATGTATCGCTCTTTTAATAACTTCGCAAATAATTCGCATAAAATTCTCTTGTTATCAGGATATTCAATTCAGATCAATCAAACGAGAATGCAAGTACATCATGCTAAATTACTTTTCGACTTGAGCTAGCCCACACACATCACTGCAGTCAAACCGTGCTTTGCCTACCCATTATGCACATTACCTAAGTTTATTTTATTTTATATTTTTATCCACAACTGGGAAGCTCTTGGCGTTCATCTCACCTGATGGTACGTGATGGAATTATCGTCTATCTTCGGAAAAACGAACACGCGGTGACATCTAATTGAGCTGTTACAACCATGGAAGTACTTGCCTATTTTCTATTACAAAATAAAATATTTAAAGCAAATGCGCCTCGCGAAATTCAAATTTCATTACGGTTTTTGCAATTTTTAGGTCAGTATTAGGTTGTATGTTGATTCAAATATGATTCGCGACCGTAGCAAGTATGTATTTGACGATTGATTAATGATTAGACGGATACTTGAGTATGTCTTGAAATATTTGAGGCGAAAAATTCATTACGCTAGTTGATCCTCTGTAAAGGCTGAAATTGCGTGAAACGGGCGCCCGCGACGGGCACCCGTCGCTTATCTACGAGCGTGGACACGCAGATGGGCAATTAATTAACCGTAGTTTAATTTTAAGTGTGCATGAACTGTGTCGATAGAGAACTTAGCAAACCCACGACTGGCAAAAAAAAAAAAAACCAACAACCAGTTACCGGGCCCCGCGAGGAGCACTTTTGTATGGAACCGCGCGGGCGTCCGCTTCGAGCAGTTCAGACCTAAATGTGAGAGCTAGCAGTAATCCATAATAATCTTCTATAAGTGCACAATCGCCCGTAACGTATATTTATGTGCAAGCTCTATAATCTATGGCAAAAAGAGAAGAATTACATAAAATCACGTCTGTATTCCCCGAAGGGTTAGGTTAAAAACACCCTTAGCTCGCCATAAGCAAATTATTTATAATTATGTGTGTATAGTAACATATTTTTTTTAACCCAACACTAAAATTAATGGTCAAACAAATATACATGACAGGAATAGTGATATCTGATTTATTTCGCTAAATTTTCTTATTTCATGAAAAAAAAAAACCATAATAGGTAGGCACTCAACTCCGTTTCATATTTGACTGCGAGCTTTTAGAAAAATCAAGTCCCTTATTTCTTTGTGTATTTTCCTTTGAATGTTTCTTATACAGGGTTATTTGTAAAACACCAACAATCTCGCAAGAGTAGATTACTTACATCATAAACAGTAACATTTGTTCTACGACTTTTCCGAAAACAGACAAAAAAAATTCAAGTTTCCATACATATGTCCGAACAACTGATCGAGTTTTGTATGAAAAGTCGATTTTTTTTGCCTGTTTTTGAAAAAGTCGTAGAACAAATGTTGTTGTTTATGATATTAGTAATCTACACCTGCGAGGTTGTTGGTGTTTTACAAATAACCCTGTATAGCGTGTATCAGAAATGCTTGGTCATAATCAAGGTTGTGTTTAACTGAACAACTATCTCAATCGCGAAAAAAATATCATCTGTCCCATACTTTTATCATTATAGCTCTAAGAACATAATCCAGACATTTCAAAAAGTGCTGGATATCAGCCTAATTTGAATAAATGACTTTTGATTTTGATTTACATTCTTGCAGTTTTGTATGGAACAGCACGATGTGTGTCTCATAGAGAAAGTGGTTCACTTTGATGATCTGTTCCTTAAATTTGGCCACACCTTTTTGCTACGCGCTGTTGAAGCGAAAGTGGGTGTATGATATGACCCGAAAGCCCTATTTTCATGATGTTCGTGCTAGATATCTAATTTCCACAAACATTTCCTAATTACTTAAAATTGAGACTTTTTCAGGCAGTGTTCGGTTTATTTTTAAACCTCAGTCAAAACTAGCAGTCAAATATTTAACTCTTAAGACTACGCCGAGCGCACAGTGGCGCCCTCATCGTTATTTCGGTGATTTATTTTATTTTAGAATGATAATGCAGAAAATAAGCTCGTCAAGTTGTGCTTCACAAGACTATATACGTCATTATTACTACAAACAGTAGTTTTAAATTGTTATGTTTTATTGTAATCATTCAAACGGAAAATAGTGGCCACTAAGCTCCGTTTTAATGATTACAATAAAACATAATAATTTAAACTACTGTTTGTAGTAATAATAACGTATAGTCTTGTGAAGCACAACTTGACGAGCTTATTTTCTGCATTTTCTTTCTAAAATAAAAGATATCACCGAACAAACGATGAGGGCGCCACTGTGCGCTCGGTAGCCTCTTAAACAGTTGAACCAAAAAACAAAGCACAAGAATGCATAAAATTTTAAACAAAATCTTAATAATAATATTACGACGTCGACATTTGATTTTGTATTCTATACAAATTATATAGGAATATATATAGGGACCTAGTTACCTAATTCTAATTATTAATTAATATGCAATGATAGTACATTTTAATAGTGCACAATATTTTAAGGGGCTGTACCCCTTAAAATATTGTACACATGAAAAAAAAAAAACATCTTTGCTTTGGGACAAATTTTGAAATAGTGCAAAAACTGCTGTTATCATACATTTGTATGGATAAACTGTTTTTGCTCTATTTCAGACTTGTCCCATATTAAGTTGTCCATATTCACCCCAAAAAAACTACATAATTATTTTTACATTGACGGAACGCGAATTCTGTTAGTCAGAGACAAAACTGAGAAATACTATTGTCTCTTTCTAGCACATAACATAAGAAAAAGACGGGCACTGTTTCTACCTTGCTATCTGTTAGAGAGAGATAACAATATACTTGGTTTTTCAGTCGTAGGTGACCTAACACGGGCGCCCATTTTTAAGCTAAACTAAAACGGAATTTGGTTTAGCCATGATTTTTTATTGCTAAAATATTATAAAAGATGATCCGTTGACATGAGTCAGTATGAACAAACCACCATCTTAACAGATCACCCTGTATATTGATTTAGTTTCATATTGAAAACATTTTTTTTTTTTAAAGTTGATTGGGTTTTCACAAACTTAGGCGTGCCAAGTGATTTTTTCTTTAAAAAGAAATATTTTAAAATATTTGGTATTTTTATTTAATTAATTTATGATTTATTGATGAATCTGTTTGTGCGTTTAAGTGAAGCAATACCAGCAGTTATAAAAAGGCATAATATTAGCTGTGTTTAGAATACTGACTAAACATCTCAATTTGTCTGCCAATTTTGGTGATCACAGAGTAAGGAGACGACTCGGCGGCTGCAAGAGTTGGCAGTGTTCAACAAATTTCATATAAACCAAACGTATCAGTTTTCTCGCACCAAGATACAAATTACTAGTGATAGGATATATACGTAAATACCTACATTAAATTTTTGGCTGATTCCGGGAGTCCAGATCACTACTAGGTATTATTTAACTTTAAAACATTAGCTAGCATTCCATTCTATTGTCAAAAAGGACTAAATTTATCAATTCCGGAATCGCGAGATTTTTACTATCGATACAAAAGTGCTTTCCATATTTGGCAACATCTGAACGGAAGTAAATATACATTCGATTCTATAATCAGAACTCGTAAATTTTAGGATCTCGGAATCATAGTGGCCAACACTTCAACTTTAGATAAAATATCTATCCGAATATCCTATCACTGCTAATGACGTATAGGAACGGATTTGAATGCCGTCCAAGAAAGAAGTTGTGCGCGCCTGGTGTCTATCGGTCAAACTATCATGTGCGCCACCAGTTTTATGATAGTTTGACCGATACCTATGTACCTCTGGACGAATGAGAGGCCTGCACTGCCCCCCGTGAGCCGTGCACGTACCTTTAGAGGTATGAGGAACAGGGTGTAAAGTTCACTCATACTCTATAGTAAAGGGAGGATCCTCCGACCAGACGGGTGTTGTGTCTAGTGGGCAACTGCCCAACGGTTGATGTCGGAATGTTGTATATATGCTAGTCGCGCGGTAAACTCTGATAGCGCGATGCAGGATTTGCGACGTCAGGTGTTTGATGCGTAGTTCGCATGTTGCGTTGTTGATACCGCCACATACCTATTATCGCGGTATTTATTTAAATGAATGATTGAATGAAATGCACCGACCCCATCGTAGTTTGACCAAACTCGATTACTCAAATGAATCCAAAGATTCACACTAGCCCCTAGAGCCTCATGTTTCATGGGGCTACAGTGACCATTGCTCCAAAAAGGGGCGGTTAACAGATGTACCTAGTCATCGTGTGCACGGGGTTTTGTTTTTAAGGTGGTTAGATTACCGTAACCAGCGATTGTACATATGGCACGATACAGCAGTATCGGTCAAACTATAGTACTGCCGTCTCTAAGAGCTGTCGGAGCGGCGATTCGGTGCTCTGTGGTAGTAATTAA
Source organism: Dryobota labecula (assembly GCA_947523025.1). Taxonomy (NCBI): domain Eukaryota; kingdom Metazoa; phylum Arthropoda; class Insecta; order Lepidoptera; family Noctuidae; genus Dryobota; species Dryobota labecula. The sequence goes on from OX383314.1 coordinate 7,643,250, forward strand.
TATTTATTATAACCAGCAGTGGAGTGTGATAAATTGGGCAAAAACTACTGTTTTGAGGCCCAGATAGTGCCATACATGTGTAGAGAAGTCGGACGGTAGAGATAGACTAATTTAAAACTGCACGCCTCTCCGCTAAAATGTCTACACAAACATTAAATATATGTATGCAACAGTGGAGGGGCATGCAATTTTAAAATAGAACATTCATTTCGGCTATAATATAATAATACAACACATTACATCGCGCCTGTAATCTGCAAAGGGTTAGGCAGAGTTGTACCTATAGCACAGTGCGACATAAAATAGTAGAAATTAAATGAGGGCGCCACTTTCTACGTAACTGTCACATTTTTGACTTAAAATGCTTAAACGTGGCAACAATTTAGTATGGAATTTTTTTAGTTTCATTTTATTTAATGTCTTCTAATTTATGTCGCACTGTACATACATCCAAATTTTGCCAGTAATGTTTACGTCCTAAGTGACTGGTTCACAAATCAAATCGAGATAATAAACGTTCGAGATCTAGAAAGTTAACTTCTATAAAAAACTAAATTAAAATGTGTTTTAATGCCAAAAAAACGTTTAATTAATAATATACTTTTATACATTGGAAAGACTTTTAAAAAACCAACTCGCCTTTAGTGTAATCAAGCTTTTTGATATGAGGGTAGGTAGCATTTTAAGTTCTATTAAAACCTGCAGTGAGCAAACGTGCTGACCAATGTTCTCTGTATCTCAACTATTTTTGGGGTCAGCTTCCATTCTAACCGGAGCGATCTGACCTCCAAAACCCAGTTACCGGGTAATACCAATCCCCTTTTGTAAGACTGATTATCAGATTGTTGGGCTTCTGACTGTAACGACTGTCAAGGATCCATGAATGACAGCCGGGACCAAAGGCTGATAAAAGATGGATAATGTAGGTACATTAAATATCTCAAAATAGGATGTTTAGAGCAAGTTAGGCCCAGCATTGGGCAACAGCAATGGGCGATTAAAAAAGTTTAAATACACCATATTTTTTATTTAATTGGAACAAGAATTTTGGATCGCGAAAATACAATAATTTCGAGAGATTTTTGTAAATGAGAAACTTGAAATTAATTTAATTTTAGTTTTTTATTTTATATAACTAGTTATCCCTCTTAGGCACGGTGATTTTTTATCGTACATTCGATTTTCAACTCTCGGTATTGAGCCGAGTATTGAGAGTCTAACAGAGTGCATCCCAGCGCTTCATAAAAGCGCTGTTAGATTTTTGATTCTCAGCTCAAAGCAGTGAGTTGAAATTATGTGGTTTGAGAGTAGTGACAATGAAATAAATACACAAAGTAAAGTACTTGCTTAGGTTCGAATCCCTGACCAACAAATCGCAAGTCACAGTCTTTATTACCAGGCCACCACTGCTCCAATGAAACCAGTGGTGGCCCAGCCCAAAATACAGTGCGCGATAAAAAATCGCCCGTGCGTACGAGGGCATAATCGCCGAAGAAAATTCTTAAACCAATAAAATAAAAAAATTGCGCGCGCTACTCTGTACATGTATATGAAGTGAAACTTCTTAAAAAATAAAATATAAGAGAGATTTAGTGTGAGAGACAGAGAGAGTTATATCGTTCTTCTCTCTCATGTAACGAAATGTGCCTAAACGTGACGCGACCTTGAAATTTCACTCTCAATAGGAATGAAGACTAAAAAAATATTTTTTGTCCGTCATGTAGATTATTAAAAAATATTGGACACGTATTTTTTCTTTTTTTACGTAATCAAAACATTACGGCGATACATTGAGTTCAAATGTGGCATGACGTCACTTCTCAGTCGATTTTATACGTAGCTGTGACGTAACGAGCCCCCAAAGTTTAATGTGTTTTATCTAAGTCATTTTTTATTAATATGACTAAACAGTTTTTCTTTTTTTTTTTACCCAGGACACATCCCTATTCTCGTCTAATTACCAAATCGTCGCCTAAGAAGTTTCACTTAAAAAACGAAGTATTTTTTAACTTAAAATCCCACCTACCCTGAAAAAAGCGAGACCCAAAATCAAATGTCGACTCAAATAGAAATCCTTATGTAACAAAATCATAACCTAGATATTTCTTATTTTTTCTTCTAACGCGGGAAGCCACCTTCTTGGGGTCATCATAGTCCTCATCCTGCTCATACACAATATTGTTCTCAATCACCCAATCTCCGGGCTCATCCTTAACCGGGGGGTTGCTAGACAACCGTTTCTTTTTTTTCCGTCCAGAATCATCTTTAGACCGTTTCTTTGGTCGTTCATCTAGGACTAGATGCTGGTATTCCTCAACAATATAGTTTTCTGGTTCATAACTCGTTGTGATTTCAACACCAACGGATGGATCTACATCTGGTAAGATGTAGTAATTCTCAAAGTCTCCTTGTAGAGTGATTTCATTCATGTCTGCGGTAAAGTGTCTCTTCTTTTTGCCGGAAGAACAGTGTTTTATGTATGCATATTTTGGTTTTGTATCATCCGGTAAGATATTGACAGTCCATTCTGGATTTTCAGAAGTTGTTGCAGGGATTTCTTTGACCTCTTCCATCGTAATCTCTTGTTCTTCAGCGATCTCATATATGAAATTGTCAGAAATGGTGTTATCGTCCATGATTTGTAGAACTTCAGTGTTTTGCGGTTCGGCGGTTGACGTTGATGATGTTTGCGGGATTATCTGTGGATAGGGTAGTTTTATGTTATGCTAACGTACAAATTGCGTGTGGAATTTACCTATTTGACATTTTGGCAAGCTCATCTGCAATGAACAGGCCGTGCAGTTTTTATAGGTGACATAAATAGACCATAAAAAAAGACAGCAGTATCCTGATCAACTGATCCACTATAAATATATCGCACTAATAATACAATACTGCTGTAACTCAAAAAATGTCAAATTTAAGATAACATCATATTCAAAAGTAAAATTCAATTCCCCTACGCGTCAATAATTAAAAATAATTCGTCTTTCTGATAACCTTATTCAAGGCAATATAGTCTTAACTCAAAAATTGTTTTTTTTTAATTAATGTGAAATAGTTAATTGCTTTAATTTTATTAATAAACTTATTATAGTATTATTTTTTTATAATCTATAACAGCAAGTGAATAATCAAATTTTCGTCGATTCTCAAAAAAGTCACATTTTGAGTTACAACAGAATTGTATTATCAGTGCGATATGTTCTGTGATTAGCAATACATCTTTCATTACTCCGATCCCGCCTGTCCCTTGCCGTCCCCTCATAGCGACGCCCTAAGCCGAGGTCCATACCCCACAGGGGGTGCCCTTAGCGTGTAGTCGCCTAGTTTATAAGTTTATGCCCTGGCTGGAGGCTTCCGCAGGAAAGTCCGGTTGATTAGACGACAACCTTCTAGATTGAGCTGCGAGATGACAGTAACAAAGAAAAAACACTTTCAGAAAATTATGTTGATTTAAATTATGAGCGGAATAGCTCCTAACTGACTATTTAGTCGCTGTCTAATAGGGCATGAGCTGTGTTATCATTGGTATACGTGATGTTTGAGCTAAATAATGAAGATATAATTTAGCATAGATTTCCTAAGTGCAATAAATCTTTCATAGTTTAGTCCAATCTCGAATAATCTCATAAGTTTTTACTCGAGATAGACTCTAATTATTCTCTCGTGTCTCGTGAACAACGCATTTTAGACACGAATCCACATTTCTTTGCTTAGGTAGCAATACCGCGTAAATCGAAAATTGGCCATGTGACGTTTTATACTTCATTTGATACGAATGATGTAATTTTATTCAAAATCATCCTATCGCAGCGCGTCACTTTAATAGTTCTGGCACCGCGGAAATCATTTGTTGTATCACAACCGCATAAGTCGTCAGACCGCCATACTATTTCGTGTTGATGTGTGACCGCGCAGCAAATTTACTGTTTTTTTTATTTTATTTTCTTAGTTCTGATGCACCGAAACAGTAAGCCAACTCGATTATTTATTATGTTTAGTATAGTGAAATTACTGTTATTTTTACATCGGCGGTTTTTCAGTGTAATGTTCATTGACTTAGGCGGTATTGTAAACTATTTTGTTTAGACTTACGCTGTGTTCCGTAAACAGTTTTTTGTCTCACCTGAAAACTTATTAAATTAAACTTGCGCGGTATTGTTACCTTAGCGACGATTTCTAAACTTATTAAGTCGGTGTCAAATTTAATATCCAAGCTTGCATAAAAATAACAGTAGCAGGGTATTTTACCTCAATAATCTGCCTCGGGTCAGGCATCTTGGTGATGACCTGCTCGGACTGCGTGATGGAGGCCTCAGCCTTGTCGGTTTCCACCTTGACCACCCACAGCTGCTTACGCTGTAGATTCTTCATGGATCTGATGACAATATTAAACACATAAATAAATGCTGCAGTTTAGGAGTAGTCAATGTGGCCCGAAGAGCACGGACTGATCCCCATATCCAGAACATTACGCAGTTAATTACACCCACACAATCAACGTCGCATCGATAACTTAGTCAACGTCGATTCTACCAGAGTCTGGACTCAGCATAATCAGCTGTTCCCGCCACTGGAGGATCCTCTCGGTAAGAGGGAGTAGGCCATAATTCATCACGCGGGCCCATTACGGGTTGGTGGCTGTCACATTTCTTCGAATTTTTGTTTCTAGGACATGCTGATTTCCTCACTATGTTTTCGTCTGGACTCAGGGTGGTCAATAATTGCGGCTTTTAAATTACTAAAGTTATTGTAAGCCCATTTCATCCCACTACAAAACAAACCCTCTTTTCACTTCTCGCAACCAATTTTTATCAGCACTATCAGCAATTATTTACAATACAATACACTACAGAATACCCATAGATATCCCTAGAGTATCCACCAGTTGCCGCACATTGAGTCTGGAAATACTTTCCTGCGTCTCATTCGCTGCTACTACGCTGTATTGTGCTCCATACGAATTATTTACAATACAATACACTACAGAATACTCACAGACATCCCAAAGTATCCACCAGTTGTCGCAAATCGAGTCTAGAAACAATTTCCTGCGTCTCCTTTACATAGGAAATTATTTACAATACAATACACTACAGTATAGAATACTCACAAGATATCCCAGAGTATCCACTAGTTGTCTCACACTGACTCTAGAAACAATTTCCTGCGTCTCCTTTTCCGGCTCCTTACCCGGCTGTATTGTACTCCGTAAGAAATTATTTACAATACAATACACTACAGAATACTCACGGATATCCGAGAGTATCCACCAGTTGTCGCACATTGAGTCTGAAAACACTTTCCTGCGTCTTCTCTACTGGTTCCACGCTATATTGTGCTCCATACGAATCATTATTACAATACAATACAATACACTACACTACAGAATACTCACAGATATCCCAGAGTATCCACCAGTTGTCTCACATTGAGTCTGGAAACACTTTCCTGTGTCTCCTTCACTGGCTCAACACTGTAATTGTGCTCCATACGAATTATTTCAGCCACTGCGGACAAAAGAGAGTAACGTTGTATAAAAGGCAGACTTTTAAAGAACACGGAAACTTAAATAATATAGCGCCTGTATTTCTCGACCATTTATTAGAAACTTCAATTCTAAGTATAATTTAATTTTATGTAAACAATTTAATATTAGTCTCACTTCATACCTACATTTTACAGAATCAATATCATTTAAAAAATAAATGATACTAAACCTATTTCAATTTATGGTCGCATGCATCAAACATTATGGCTGACTGATCATAGATCAGTATTTTTTTTGCTTTGTTCTTATTAACGCGCTCATGGCTAGACTCGACGAGCCGCAAATGAATGGTCGATAGGCCGAATACAGAGATCGACAGGCCGAATATAGAGTTCGACAGGCCGAATATTAGAGGCGCAGCAGGCCGCAGGGAGATCGTCACATTTGGTCTTGAGACCAATGCAGAGTACCGCTAGTATATTTGACTATACCGTCATAATCGTAGAACAGTGACGGATCTGAAATTTATGTTGAACTCTGCCGCGCGTGCAATAACAGCAGTAACTATAATTTTTGTCCAAATAGAGTCAAACATAGATTCGGAATCAGCGCAATGAGCTGATTCCGAATCAATGCGCAATTAAATTTGGACAAAAATTATACTTATACTTACTGCTGTTATTGCACGCGCGGCAGAGTTCAACACAAATTTCAGATCCGTCACTGTTCTACGATTATGACGATACGTTCCTGCCAATATTCAAATTAAATCTCTATTTCAATCCTTTCTAGCTTTAAATTATAACTGATATTTCTGTCTGTAACAAATGGCAGTACCTTTGGGGACTCCTCCTATGAACTTTTCGAATAGACTCTGATAGGACGGTCCCCTGCCAGCGCCTGCAATAAGGCAGAAATGTCACAATCTAACTATAGCGCTACAAGGTTATTTTGGTGCGTGGCCAAAATAGGAACTACGCCGCCATCTTGTTATTTGAATACATTTCAAGTGACATTTCACAAAATAATTGCACAAATGTTTACCAACAGCGCCCTCCTGTCAACGTCATTCGTGCGCCAAAAGATCCTTGTAGCAATGTATTGAGCTTTGCAGAGATACTCAAACTTTGGACTGGTCACGTGGATTTTAAATCATTTTTATTAAGCGTTTACTGGACGCTTCTCATAAATGTCATTATATCTAAATGCAGTTTTTGGTTTGTAAAAATATTAAGGTATGATAGTTACATTTTAAAAGATTCGAGATTTTTTCTTTGCTACCCTTGGTACACATGTACTACCACTATTTGACGTTTCTGAAATAAAGTGAAATCCGAATCATAATGTATGAGTATGTAACGTAATAATGTATGCTGCCAACATTTTGGACACTTTTGCTGTATACAGCGATGCGGACGAATTTTTTGATCCCGTATGGTTGCTACCCCTCCCTTTTTTATATAATTAAACGTGCATATTATTATTAATATTTAACCGAATCATAATGTATGAGTATGTAACGTAATAATGTATGCTGCCAACATTTTGGACACTTTTGCTGTATACAGCGATGCGGACGATTTTTTTGATTCCTTATGGTTGCTACCCCTCCCTGTTTTATATCATTGTAAGTACGTATTATTATTAATATTTAAAGACTTTAGCTTTTAAATAATGTAAATATTAGCCAGAAATAAACAAAAACTTCTAATGTATTATATTATTATTTTTATATTCACGATTTTTATCGTGATCATATTATTATGATACAGAAAAATAGTACATCTAAGTAAATAGGGTGTAACTCATGTTAAAGTTCCAGTCTTCCGATTCTTATAGTAGCGTTAATCCCTATTTTTTTATATAAAAATAACCGACATTATCGTTTTTATCAAAAATGAAGTAGTATCCACGATTTCTATAGATATAAAGTTTTATCGGATCTAAACATAATATATTATTTTTTAGACATTAATTTTATGATAAGTTTAACTCGCACACTGATTTATAATACGTATTTTTTTTTTTTGTAAAATCATCTACTCTAACAATATTTGTAAATATGTGAGCACCATGTATCTATACCTGAAGTCTCTAATTCAAATAATTTATGTAAACAAAGTAATGTCAAAAAATGTCACTGTCAAAATGACCGGACAGTGGTGCAAAACATTTTATCATTAAATGTTTTTGTAAATAATCATCGATAAAATTAAAGTGAATTAATTATAAGAACTATGCAAACAAAATCCCGTTGCCAAACAATGTTTTTTGTAGTGTGTCGGAGACACGGTATATGATAGTCATAATCAGCCCTTTTAAGCCCAGTGCTAGACGTAGGCGTCCCAAAATCGATTTCCAATCGAAACAGTTTACAGCCGTTTTTATCCAAAATGTGGCTAGATATGCTACTTACAATATGAATCTATTTATGAGAGTTGTAATATTAGTGTTGTTGAAGATTAAAAAATGTGAAAATGTTTGGATCTCCTGCATTGTTACCAGTATCATAAAATATTTTTTACCAGAAAATCTCCTTTTATTAATAACTTTGTTTAAAACCGAAAATTTATAAAAATTATTACGGTATGATTATTTTTTAATTATTATTTCTTAAAATCAGTACTTAAAAGAAAATAGAACCTCTTTTTTTGCAATTTTATGTGAATTACCATTACGAAGATATTTTTTTGTTGTGTTATCCCCGTTGTTTACATAAATTATCTGAATTTGAGACTTTGAGTATAACACATAATTAATTTATCCGCCATTGCTTCATTTTTTATTGATAGACTTGTTGTGGTATAGTAATTTTATTCTGGGTACATCGTCTTCACATTATGATATAATTGATGTATACAAAGTATTGTAAAACAGTTTAAAAGAGTAACGGTGGAGTCATGCACATTCTTCTCCATGCAAAACTGCCTTTTGAAAGGGGCAACTAGAATCAATTTTATTTCCGTGTAAATTTTGACGTCCAAAAGTGCCATTTATGTGCCTATGTGAAATAAATGCTTTGACTTTAAATATTCTACACTTATACAATGTTTAACTACTTACCTACACAAAAACACGGAAATATCGTTGGACCGCATTCCGTCCGCTGAATGTTGAGTATCGCTGTTTTACCGCGAAGTTAGATAATCTATGCTGGCAGTATTTTTGGTTGCAGAATGTCAATTTAAACCCGTACACATACATACATACACTTGCATGTCTGCTGTCTTTCACACTATTTGTGTTACTTGGGATTAGTTTTTGTTTTTTTTATTTTTTTATTATTATTTTTCATTTCTGTACAGCCGTTAGTACAAACCATTGACACTGTCTTCACTAGTTTTTGGTTGTGAATATAAACAGAATCCATTTGGCTGAACCCCTATCTTTTAAGATACAGGCTAGTCCTAGTTTAAAAGATAGAGTCTACTCTTTCACATGATACAGTTTTCAGTGTTTAGTTCAAAGTGCTATGTTTTTTTGTGAAATAAATACTTATTATTAATAGGTTTTTACCTATGAAATTGCCGTTCTGCCATACTGGATATTTCAAGTCCAATTTTTCTTTTTTCGCTAAGAATTCTAAGTTCAAATTATTTTTATTTTTTAAATATGGAATTCTTTTTTGAAAATTATTCATTTGTATAATGGTTAGCGTTCTGTTTTCATCGCATTTGTAAGTTTTTCGTCATCATGGATACGTAAAAAATTTGAGTGATTATAGAGTATGAGTACCGTCGTGGCAGCAAAGCGGCAGAAACGGCACGCAACATCAACGACGTATACGGAGCGAACACTACTAACGATCGCACCACCCGTTATTGGTTTGCCCGCTTCCGTTCTGGAAATTTCGACCTAAGAAATGAACCCCGTGGTCGACCGAAAAATTTAGTCGACAATGACGAATTAAAGGCGATTGTGGTAGCTGATGATTCTCAAACTACAGCTGAATTAACAGCAGTTTTCGATGTTAGCATCAAAACAATATTGGTCCATTTGCATCGAATTGGCAAGTTAAAAATGCTTGACAAATGGGTGTCCCACGAATTGAATGATCGCCAGCGCGAAGCACGCGTCGAGTTGAGCCTTGCACTGCTCAACAGGCACACAAACGAAGGCGGCATATTGAATCGCATTGTTACTTGCGACGAAAAATGGATTCTGTTCGACAATCGCAAGCGCTCAGCAAGTTGGTTAGATCCTGGTTCAGTACCTAAACAATGCCCCAAATGAAAACTGTCCCCTAAAAAAGTGATGGTCACTGTTTGGTGGTCTAGCGCCGGTGTCATTAATCACAGCTTCTTACCAAACGGGATGAGCATTTATGCAGATGTGTACTGTGAAGAACTGAACATAATGATGGAGAAGCTCGCACATCTCCAACCAGCTTTGGTCAATCGTTCGGCTCCGCTGCTCCTGCACGACAACACGCGACCTCATACTGCACAGCAGATGGTCTCCAAGTTACAAGAGCTGGTGTTGGAAGTTCTCCGTCATCCACCGTACTCACTAGACCTTGCCCCTACAGACTTCTACTTTTTCCTGAATTTGGATAACTTCTTAGCGGGGAAAAAATTCAATAACCGAGAGGCAGTTCAAAATGCCTTTGAAGAATTTGTTGCCTCTCGTCCAGCAGACTTTTTCAAAAAGGGCATCAATACGCTATCAATGCATTTTTGCCAACGTAGTGGACGTTGGCAAAAATGCATTGATTGTATGGGTAATTATTATTTTATTGTATAGTATTATGTACTATAGAGATACCATTTACCGGGTAATATGTCTTTTATTGACTTGAATGTGCCCTGGCGGCTGAGAGTATGTCATGCTCACTCAAATGTCTCGCTGGTGGTGGCGTGTGTGTTGGATCATTAAGTTCCCTTCATAATAGTTGAGCTAAGTGGTGCGGATCCATGCGTCATGTTCGTGAAAGGGCGCCTTCAGTTGGACTGGTCATCTCTTAGCTGCCACGGCTTATTTTTAATTTTTGAATTGTTTTAATTACGGACGCTTCTAACGTGCACGTCTTTCTACATTGTTCTCACATGTATAACTTCAACATGAATGATGTAACCCATATTTTGTAACAATATTTTGTTTTAAAAGAGTGTCCATGGAACCATAGGAACCTACTACGCTTTGGAATGGGCAACTAGCTTCATCTTTCTGACTGACCGACCCCTTGACAATTCAAAAGTAACTGTATTTGGTTTATTTGAAATAAATGCTTTGAGTTTGAGTTTGATTACTTTGATGAATAAAAATAAAAAATATAGAGAAAACTAACTTTGGGCGTTAACTTATTTCATGAAAAACGGCAATTTCATAGATAAAGATCTAATATTTATAGATCGGATATTCGGATGCATATTCACCTAAAGTTGAGATGTTTGCTATTATGGAAAGCGCTTTTGTATCGAATAAATCCCGCGGTTCGGGTGCTTTATTTTTATTTTAACTAACACACACCACCCCTACTCTTACACTCTACATACACATATTTGCATAAATAAATAAATAATAAAATCATTTTATTTCGGATAACACAAAATATCCATAAATTGTTAGTAACATGTTTGCACTTAAATCACTATTGTTAGTAACTTAAACTAAAGACGAATTTGTGAGAAGACCACCCAACATCTAGACGCAACGAGAAATAATAATAGATATCTGAGGTCATCGGAAAGCTTGAGACTAGAGATGCCAATGCATTCCACTAGTTTTTATGACAAGTCTTTTACAGTTCAAGCAGTACGGTTATGGAATGCCTTGCCCGTCTCGATAAGGCGCGCTCAATCTTTGTCCACTTTTAAAATTTTGGTTAAAAATCACTTCCTCTCTCCTTAAACATCATCATTACTTAAAGTTCCTTGCTCTTGTATCATGTTTATTATTGTGTGTGTGTGTATATATATATATATATATATGTATGTATATGTTGTGTATGTATATGTTGTGTTGTGTATATGTATTTATTGTATATATGTAAGTGGTACACCACTAAATACCTGCAGTATTGTCTCTCCTACTTTTTGATCCATCCAAAGGTTGTCTGTAAAAGATCGCTTTTAGCGATAAGACCGCCCATTGTGACACCCTATGTAACAGTTCTACATTTATATCTGTAATTTTTATGGTGTACATAATAAATAGTATTCTATTCTATTCTATTCTAATGGTAATGGTCTAACTATGGTATAAGTCTTCGCACAAATTGCCTTATTATGGCGGAGGAAGTGTCTGCTGCCACCGCCTTCAGGATACTATTGTGACTGCCTGTTATTCTGCTCAGGAGTGAGGCCGTTTTTTGCGGATGATGGCATGAAATCCATAGGGGTTAAAATAATGTTAAATAAATATGCATCTGAATCATAGAAGTTTTCAAACACAATGAAAATTGTTTGTGAATATATAAAAATAAAAAAAGAATAGTTATGCAATCCAAGAATTCCGTTTTTTTTTATTTTTTTTTATAAATAATATTTTAGAAGTCGCTTCCATACTATACACCCGACTAGTTATGCATTGCCGGTATTCCTGGCATCACGGGATATTTTCTTACAATTTTTTTTTTAAGAAGCCGCTTCTATACTTTCATAGCTCAAATTTAACTTAAGGTAAATATGCATCCGATTATCCGATCTCCAATTATAACTGCTTCAAAATTCAGTTGCGAGATTTGACCCGAACATAAATAAAAACATTGTAAAACAAGTTAAATAAAAGCTTGTAAAATAGAACTTACTTTTCTTATCATTTGGCGACTGTATGACTGGAGCCGGTTTCTCCTGATGGGTGAGAAGTTCGGGCAGCATGGGCGAGTCGATCCACAAGCCTTGGTTATCCAACTCGAAGTGGTAACTAGTAGAAAAAAAGATTATTAATTTAAAAGTCAAGTTCATTTCTTCTGGGGAATGCGTCTGCCAGTTACTGTGTTGTGGAGGTCAGGATAGGCAGTCGCTTTATTTATTTATTTAGCTGGCTGGTCCAACACGCACTTGGCCGGTTTTTTTCGATTCAGGAATCCGTTTCAAGCTTAATATTACGCAAACGGATCCCTGAATCGAAAAAAACCGGCCAAGTGCGTGTCGGACCACGCACAATGAAGGGTCCCGTAGTTGGGATGAATTTATCCCAAGAACAAACTTATCATGTAGTTGAAAAACATGTTTTCCTATACAGAATGTATGGGAGAACATTTTTTTCAACTGTAAATGTCAGTTGGTCGCCAATTACTCGGTAAATTGTAAAGCCTTACTTAGCTGTGATAGTATTCCTTTTAACTTCGTTATATATAGGTACAGACGCCAGCAGGTCAAGCTACCCGAAACTGTCAAATTTTCGCAATCAACCTTGAACCTTATACTGTAGAGATAAAGTTGAAAATCTATTAAAGAAATTTGACAGATTGTAGTAGCTTGATGTGCTGGCGTCTGTACTACTGCCGTGACATTTGAATTTCTAACTACAACCGTTTTTGTACCGATGCAGTAGCGATGCAGTCGCGCGTCCGCATCGATACAGTTGCGAAGCGGTCGCTAGCTGTGTGCCCTCGCCCACGGGTCCAGATTCAGTCGCGATGCAAACGCGATGCTGTCGCGCTTCTGTCGCGATGCAAACGCGATTCGATTCGCGAACGGCACAAAAATGCCACAGTTGCACTGATGCTCGGTTCTCCACCCACGCGCCACCCTCCCTCCGTTCTCTCCCCGAAGTGGTCCGACACGGTCGCGCGTTTGCATCGATATAGTCGCGATGCTGTAGCGCGTTAGTAGCGCATTGGTATCGGTTCTGTAGCGCGTTGCAAATGCGACTAACACGCGTTAGTAGCGATGCTGTTGCGCGTTTACGAAGCGTGCGATAGCATCGCTACAAAAAGTCGCCGTGGGCGAGAGGCCTTTGAGTAAGATTTCTGTTTGTTTCCCAAGATAATGTTCACGAATATGCCTTACCCGCACAGCTGAAGACTGACATGTCTCCAGAGACACTCGCTCTCCTCGTGCATAGCACCCTCGATCCAATCCTGGCGTTTGGTGTCATTGTCGGTCGATATATTTGCACTGTGAACAAAAAATATACATTTTATTGGAACCATCTTGAAACGAATATTAAATACTAGCTTTATGACCGCGGCTTTGCCCGTCTGGCCGACGGAAATTATCCAACGAAAAATACTGTACAAACGGCTACACATCAAGCTTATACGTTTCCAGTTTTAGCTGACCTTGCATTGTATAGGTTTTTCGTACAATCAGAAGTCAGCTTATACTGGTTATGTATAGCTTGATGTGTAGCCGTGTGTACAAAGGCGGAATTAATGCCTGAGGCATTTTCTACCAGTCAACCTTAGGGTGATGCAGAGCCAAAACATGGCGGTGCAAATAAGGGATAAATAACTCGAAAAAGGAAAATAAATATATAATGATACATAGATACATTCATACATAAATATAAACAAAATAAACAGTGTCAGGAGAAATAACGATTGATAGGAGAAAAAACGAATCAGCGGATATAAGTAACCTTTGTCTTTTTTTTTTGTCGGGGTGGAAATCTTCATGGATGTCCTCCGCCCTCGGGTGGGCAGAGAAGTCTCTCAGACTCTTTACTGACTAAAACCACCCCGGTGTTCCGTGTTCCCTCGCACACTTGCGTCAGTCGGCTGCACACAGTACCATTTGGTCAAAAAAAAATCCCTCTGCTTTTTATGGTATTTATCGATCAAGGGATGCATTTATAATGCACGAGTAAAACACCCACGTGTCCATTACAAATACTTTATTTTTTAATCTCGGTGATCTTTTCATTTAAAAAATTAAAATAAATTCTGAAAACGTAACTGTCCAAGATATTAATTTAATATAAATATAATCTGATAGAGCATCTTTGGGCGCATATTTTTCAGTAGTTATTTTTGGTAAACAACCTCCGGATACCAAGTAATATTTATTTTTCAGATTTTAGTTTTTATTTTTTTTCTCCCTATAAACTCAAAAGTGCTACTTGACTCTAGCACAGAAATCATGCTGGTAACAGAGCCTATCACTGATTAAAAACACACGTAGCACTATCGCGGTTTTTATATTTTTTTAAAGGCACTTCCTTTAAAAAAATATTATCTCGTCCACTGCACTAATGGACCCAAGACAGCCCTCGTAACGCATATTCTAAAAGTAGTTTGTTCAGAATCGTTTACTCAATCGATTTCTGTCATTTTTTATATAAGTAGGTATTTTTTTTACAAAAAAAATATGAAAACTTTAATAAATTACAGTCACACTTCCGCTATACAAACAAAACAAACCTAAATGGACGAAGTTCCTACTAGGCTAGACCCTTATAAGTGTGCTACAGTGTGCGTGCGTAATTTGTAGTGTGACCACAATTTTCTCCCAAAATCAGTACAACTTATTTAATAAATAAACACTGTTTTATACATCATAATAAAAATTCAGTTTATGTATTAGTATTATAAAATAATATTCTAATCGGGGTGTTTGGTGGTGTGCTTTAATTCCGTGACATGTTGTATAACCATATTAAGTATGATCTGACTTACGATGAACAAAAGCATTGTAAAGCGTTGTATATCTACACTAATATTATAATTATTATATTATACTAGCTTTTGCCCGCGGCTCCGCCCGCGTGGATGTCGGTTATCGCGTAAAAAAGTAGCCTATGTCCTTCTCCATATCCCAGGCTATATCTCTGCCAAATTTCATTACGATCGGTTCAGCGGTTTAGGCGTGAAAACGTAACATACAGACAGAGTGACTTTCACATTTATAATATTACTAGCTTTTTCCCGCGGCTCCGCCCGCGTGGATGTCGGTTATCGCGTAAAAAAATAGCCTATGTCTGTCTCCATATCCCAGGCTATATCTCTGCCAAATTTCATGACGATCGGTTCAGCGGTTTAGGCGTGAAAACGTAACATACAGACAGACAGACAGACAGACAGACAGAGTTACTTTCACATTTATAATATTAGTATGGATTGTTTGTCGAATCATTGAGCTCCTTAAATCCTGAGTTGAGCTACACGTTTACTGATGAATGCTTGCACTAACTGGACAGGTCCACTCAAAATTGTGTAGTTCCTCCCTCAAAAGACCATTTCAGACACGGATCTACATGGTCCTCACATGATCTGACCAAGATTATGTCTGGACTTTAAAAGAGACTTTGAACCCTGAGTTTGTTTCGCCATTTCTTCTCAGGGGTAGTCAGATAGGAAATGTCGACTTCATCTAGCTTATTTTTATTTTATTAAATGAAGTAAAAGTGATTCCGATATCCTATTTACAGAATAAACGAATTCATTTCATTTCATAAAAAGAAAATATTTGTATTTTTGTTTGTAATAAATCAACTCAAAAACTACTAGACTGATTCAAAAAATATTTAATATAACTGAGTAACATTGGCTATAATTTATAAAGATACACGCAGGCTAAGCTGCGGGCAAAAGCTGATGTGATTACTTCTTAAAAATCGTGCGTTCAGCCGGCTGCACGCACGAAAAAGCATAACTCATTGTCACGTTCCGCCTGAGCCGAGTGTCCAAGCGAGAGCGCGGAACAAGCGATAGAGAGGCACGATCGACCTAAACGTTCGGCTTGTGTTACGTTATCACGTAAAATTATCGTCCGTAAACCGACTTTACAGACAAGCAATTTTGCTTTCAATAATAATATTTTTGTTTTTTTTTTTTTTTTTTAAAAACGTTGCGCCACACTAGGAATTTCTCCTGTATCGTGGGTGCGTTTACAAACATTTAAACTCACATACACAAACAGCCAGCCCCGGAACAACTACTTGTAGGTCATACAAATATTTGTTCCGTGCGGGAATCGAACCCGCGACACGCAACGCAGTAGTCAATCGCTTGACCACTGCGCCACCCGTGCCGTCTAATATGGATTAGTATTGATTTTTTATTTATCTCAAATGATGTTTAACAGTCTTTCATCACCAACCCTGCAAAAGTTCCAGTTATCTGGTAGATAAATTCATTCGCTGCTTAACTACCAACATTTTATACCTCGCAATAATGTAGTGTCAATCATCATTAATAAATGTCACCTAACAATAGAATGCCTTAAATAAATACAGTACTGTTGAACAAATGTGGGTGGGTAATAATTTATACCAATTTATGTAATAATGATAACGTATCACATACCTAGCTAGGTAGGTATATTAGTTAATTGCTGTTGTTGAATTGTTCCTAAGCCCTTTTGCACGCAGTGAGTGGCTTTTCACTTAATAGCTGCCGCCAACGGCATCGCCCGCGTAGCTTTTTCAAAAATAAAGGTAGCCTAAGTTACAGTCCCATCAAAATCTGTTCTGACGTTTTGTAGTTTTTTTTTTTTTTTTAAACGTTGCCCCACACTAGGAATTTCTCCTGTATTGTGGGTGCGTTTACAAACATTTAAATTCACATACACAAACAGCCAGACCCGGAACAACTACTTGTAGGTCATACAAATATTTGTTCCGTGCGGGAATCGAACCCGCGACACGTAGCGCAACAGCCAATCGCTAGATTAGCCCAAACAGACAGACAATTTTTTTTTTTTTTAATTATTGTATATAATTTCGGCATTTAGTAAAAACCTGTTATTTTGACATTACAAATAAACACTTTGATTTTATTTATTTTTAAAAATGGCTTCTTTACCTAAATGGGCATTTTTTTTTTCTCTTAATTTAGATAGAAGATAGAATACTCTTTATTATGTACACCATAAAAATCACAGATATAAATGTAGAACTTTTACATAGGGTGTCACAATGGGCGGTCTAAAATATTTTGTGTTTGAATAGATACTACACCTTATAATCTGTGCCCTGAGTTTCCTTGTTTGTGATATTTGAGATAGTTTGAGATTTTTGCCATTGCCATTGTTCAAAAGGGTATTGTTCAGACTATTATTAGAAAAAAGTTATTACAGTGTTCAAGAATACTTAGAGGATAAATCATTAATAATATAATAAAGTAAAAATAACCTTTAATTCCGCTATATGCAAAAACGACATAATTTCATTAATAATTAATATTATTACTACAATACAATACAATTAATTAACTATTATGCATTCATATTTTATTCTCTAATTCATTATTATTCATAATTATTAGTAGATTAGTAATAAAAGGTTTTGTTTTTGTAAATATTTGTATGCCATACTATGGCAGGGTATGCTGGAACCAATATTTATAACATCTATTGTACCATAACCTAACAAATAAACATTTTTGATTTTTGATTTGATAAATAGTAAGACAGAGCTTTTACTAAAATTTTATATTTTGTTTTGAAAGTTAGCCGATTCGGCTGACCGCGATATTACCACTGCCCTTAATACAAGTTATTATATAACTTACTAAGGGTGCTGGCTGCAACACCTATCTGTCTTGTTAACTTAAGTGTACCTACATAATTATGATATTATTAATTGAATGTTAACATTGTTATTTGTTTAATAAATTATTATTATTATAAGTATTGAACCTGGCACCTCAAATTCCACAGCTATTCTTGGAATATCTAAACCTAAGGTAGATTCCAATATGATGTGCCCAAGTCTCTAACATAGTATTCAGATGGGGTATGATTGCCAAACTTAGCTTAGTAATAATGTAGGATGACTTAACAGATTTTGAAGACAGCAAAATAGCTACTATACCTATTCATTTTTCTTTTGCTCCATTAATATACTGGGGTTCAGCTGCGTCTGATAAGAATGGAAGCCAATCCTGACATAGTTAGGAACTGGTCGTCTAGCTGACATGGCAAAAAAAAAAACTTTTTTTTGGACGCTTTTAACACTCTGCATGGTTCTCGCATAAATAATTTCAACATGAATGATGTATTTTGTAACCATACTTTGATTTAAGAGAGTGTCCGTGGAGTTTCTTGCCTGTTCTTCTCCATAGGAACCTACTGCGCTTTGGAATGGGCAATTAGCTTCACCTTTCTGATCGACCGACCCCTTGACAATTCAAAAGTGCCTTTAATTGGTTTATTCAAAATAAATGCTTTGAGTTTTGAGTTGGGTTTTTTTGAGTTGAGTGTTTTTTGAGTTGGAAAAAAGCTAGTCTAGCCTTTTCCCAACTCAAAAAACACTAAACTGACTTTGACAAGACTTTCACTGGCTGATAGCTGACATTATTAGGAGTAACTTAGGCTACTATTACATATATATCTAACTAGCTAGTCTAGACATAATCTCGGTCAGATGTTGCATATTCATTATGTTAGATAATGTTTTCTGTTTTCTATGGTTTGTAGAAAAGAGGTGTGATCTCTAGGAACTCTTGGTTACTTCAACTTGCAAAGATGTATGGAGATGCCTCTGGAATTTTTATAGTAACTACTTAGAGGGCTGTTTTGGGCTTAGTGATTTATTTTTTTGTGGTTAATCTTTTTACTGTTAGTAGTTTATAGTAGCTAAGAAGAATGTGGTTTTGTTTTGAGCTAGCATAAGCATAATGAGCCAATAATGTTCCCAGTGCTGGGAAAAAGGGCTTCTCTTGCTCTGAGGGGGAGTGGGCCGAGTTTGAGCTATATCATTTATTTAATAGAATTTTAGTGAAAATTCAAAAGATTTTTTTAATTCATTTTTTTTTTCAATTTACAATTTCGTTTAGGGATAATTATAACCTCTGTGTGTGTAGTAATTTCGGCTCATGATGATATTAAAATATTAAAAATTCTAATCACACCGGTTACTGATAAGGTTTACAAAATGTAGCTGATAGGCATTTTGCCAACCACTGGAGTTTGTTTTAGTGAGTTGGATAGTAAAAAAACCTACACTAAAGACATGGTAATCCTTATGCTAGATGACTTTTAAGGTTAAATTAGGATATCAAATGAAGCGTATTTGAGATAGTGATAACAAAGATGCCTCTATACAAATGTAGAACTACAGTAATGTTATTATGCATGATTTACCCCCACCAAAGGAGAATAATTATGATTACTGATTGAAAATTTGATCTATACGGGTATCAATAATAATGTTTATAATCAATAATATTTCGGTTTTCAACATGTAAGTGATGAAATATGTGTTGGTTGAGATTCTTAAGTGCAAAATAAGAATTGTAATGGAAAAATACTGGATCAAAACTACATGAAGCTAATTATGTTTACAATCATTTTACCACTTCAATTTTTTCGAGGTCACACGAATAGACCATAGACACTATCTTGGGGGCACAAAAGATAAAAATAAATCTTCTATTCGAGAAATAATAACATCATAACAAACTCACTTGTAGAAGGAGAAGCTGCAGACTACATCGTACTCTAAATTGCAGCCTTCGACAACACACTTTAGAGCACTCATTATGGAATGGAAGCGCGCAACCAAAAATGGACACCTCACGATCACATCATAGTATTGAAAGTAAAACAGCGAAATAATAACATTTAGCGCCCAAACCAACTTTCAAACAAACTAATTTGATGGATCTTTAGAAAATTATCAATCAAATGTCGAAATTGACGTGCTGTCACGAAAAGTCGAAAATTTTAACAAATGCGTCAAACGCGTGCCATGAAATGGTGATGTAATTGCGCGGCAAAACGTACAGGCAACACTGGATTAAAGCATCGGTTCATCGATTCAGAAATAATATTTTTTTTTAATTTATGGACGATATTTAATCGAATTTTTATTAGATATTTTCAATAAATTATTGTTTAATATTCTTTTGTTAACAATACTGAGATGGGAGGCAAACAACTATTGCAGTGATTTCTCAAAGTAGATTCTAGAATACAAATGTAAGTAGCAAAAAATAATGAATAAAATACGTCCACAACAGATTTTTAAATGCGAAAATAAGCCTTAATCCATTACGGTATAGTTAAAATTGAAATTGCGTAAAATAATGCTACAATACCTTAAAATAATATTAAAAGCGATGTATTTTATTCAAAAAAAATTTTATTCAAAATTCAATTTAATGTTCGGTGTACATTTTTAAGTATTCAAATAGCTTCACAAAACATATTTAATACTTAAAGAATTGAATACAAAATAATTTTTAAAATACAAATCGATTACAATTTTTTGAAAACGATTTCCGATTTTTAATGTTACCTGTTAGAATTATTCACCATAAGCAACATGATTTACTCTTCGTTCCGATCTAGTCTATGAGACGCTATGTTGAAAGAGGAAAAAAAATAAAATTAATTAAATGGGCATTATGTAATTTAATATAATTAGTATCAGAAGACATACAAATAATATTTGAGAATATTAAAAGTGATTGGATATTAATTTAGTCATTATAACCGAAAATGAGGTCACCATCGACAATTTTCGCCAGCTACCGGATGTTACGTAATTCCTAGTTCATTGATCGACGGTATATTGATTGCTTCTTTTTCAGGATTTTCAGATATTGTTGTAACAAAATTGGAAGTAAAAAAGTTTTTTCATCTTATTTTGTCAAAATGACACTGATTACGCATGTCATGCGTCAATGATGCCGTCATCCGTGACATTATTTTGTCACTTTTTTGACTTTAATATGTCATTGATTGAAGACATCACGAAATCTGTCGAAGACTCGAAGTCAAAACAAAGCCGAGTTTGTTTTTATGTGCGCACTATGTGCGCAATTCTTATTTGTATTGAATTATTTTAATAGAATCGAGTGTAGGAATTTATATTTATTCTGTTACATAAGTATCAGATCTAAGATGACCATTTTATAGTCTTAAGAATATACTACCTACTTACTTTTTAACCGACTTCAAAAATAATGAAGTTCCTATGTTATTCAACCCTTGAGGCTGAACTCTGAAGGCTCTTTCTTGGAATGCGATTCTATCATTTCATCCTGCGATTAAAATTATTTCACCTAAAGACTTGTTTCATAAAACATTTCTTTTGGTTTTCAACCCCCACTCTGTCGATTGATGCCTTGAATGCAGTTTTTGTTAAAATACGTACTTTCAACATAATGGAATAGGTAGGCACTTTGCAGTGATCTGGTTCTTTGATTGAAAAACATATGATATAACTAAAGCTGACTTTTTTTTTTCTTCATAAGTCCCTCAGCATTTGGGGATAAAACCGGGAAGTGTGGGATTTTTTCCTCACTAAAACCATCCTGGTGGTCTCCATCTGCACTTGGAGGGGGGGTACCGTTACCTCTGAAAAAACTGATCCCAAATGCAGCTAGCACATCAAGTTACCACAGTCAAATTTTCTCGTTCAATTTTGAACTTAATCATCAACATTTTAAACTTAAATTTGACAGTTTCGTGAACTTTATGTGCTGGCCACTGTACAATGCCTGAGGACACATCCCTGGGGAGACTGTTAAGAGGTCTCCCCGAAACCTGACTGTGCAAGTTTGCAAGGCAGCACATGACTACTGTGCGCCATCTTCCCTGAGGTCACTCGGTAGGCGGATAGAGTCGAGCGCCCGCAACTCCAAATTCCCGCCTACCTTAAGTGATGCCGGCGGGGAGCATTAATACCACAATGCTCCCCGCCTGCCCCCCCCCCCCCCCCCCCCCCGGAAAGTAGCGCTCGTACGTCAAAATCGAACGAGAAAATTTGACATTTTGTGGTAACTTGATGTGCTGGTCACCGTACAGTCAGCCGTCAAAAATATCGGGACGAACAGACTGTTCAAAATGGAGTGTCATTCTGAATTTCGACAGCTAATTATTTCGACACGGTCTTAATTTCGATACACAATAGTTCGACTACTCATTGCTTCGACAGAACATATATTCGACAAGCATTAGTCCGACAGAACATACTTCGACAACACACTCTTTCGAAGAACACTACTTCTTTTTTTTTTATCTCAACTTGTTTTTAGTGAATTTATTTAAGTGTCCTGCCTAGAATTTCGAATAGGTAACCAAACATCCTGGGGTGGGCACCTGACCATGTATGGCGGGGAGTTAGGTGTACAGGCGGTTGCCCCCTATGCCTTCTTCTCCTAGCGGGATCAGCCCACTCAGACTTGAGCTGGCCTAGCGTAGTACGAAGTTTCACTAGAATAAGAGGCCAGGCCAGCTTATACTGGTTTCTTTACCACTAACATACAGCCATATACAATACCTTGAACAGAAATCCCTTTGTAAAAAAATCTGTGAAGGGAGAGTCCCACAGATTTTTTTTCCTCTTTATGGCGGCTCTGAACCCAAGTAGCAAAATGACGTCTGCGGCAAAAAAATGACGTTAACCCAAGGTCATTTTAGGGTCCGTAGTATAGTACGTTACACTAACGTCATTTTAACGTCTGGTAGTCAACGGAACGTTCTGGTCACGTCGATTTAGCGTCATGTCTTGAGGCTGTGACAAATTGACGTCATCTGATGGGACCCCCCGACGTCAAGACGTGACGTCTCGTACGTCGAGCAGTACCGTAAACGGACGACATAATGACGTAAAAATGCTACCTGGGAAGTGTACTTGCTCGCTGCGCAGTACCGCACCCCTTCCCCTACGAAGCTTTCATACTTACAGTCCTACAGTTTACGGTTGGATTGGGTTGGATCGAAGGTTAAGCTACGTTTGTCGCGGTTGGTTCGTGGATGGGTACATAGGTATCGAGACCTCTCTGTGCCTCGGAAAGCACGAGCTGTTTCGCCCGACGTTTGACTTGACGATTTTGACGTTTTGAATGAAAAGTTGAATGAATATCTATTGAAAAGCAGTAAACTGCGCGACGCACGCTCAATGATCACCAGTCGGCGGCTGACATTGGGTACTATTGGGATCATCCGAATCGGCACACTTATAAAACAAAATCACGTGCTCACGGATGTATACCACCCCTTTTTGCGTCGACCAATAAAAAAGAAAATTTTGTTTAAATAAATTTCTGTCTGTTACAATGATCACAGATATCTGACCACCTCGGCTGGTTTTTTTCTATCTTTTTTTTATATATAAAAACAAGGGGCTCAGCAAAAATCTGATGCTGCGATGCTATTGGTTGATGAGCGTATGTAAGACGTGATTAAAAACTTGCCGACTAAAATTACGTCAATTTACGTCAAGCGCTGATTAATTTGACAGGACTAAACTAAAATTTAGCTTGTCCTTTTCTTAATGAAATAGAAAGAAAAAGATGCACTGAACTTAAATTTAGTTTAGTTTGTGAACAAGGGAATCGGCTCACCATAAGCTACTTCCTGTGACAACAAGTGAAACGCAGCCGGCTATTTTGTGAAAATCCGTGATCACTAGGTCAAGTGAGATGTCATTACAACAGACCAGCTGATGCTAAAGATTGAAACTTTTGACAGCTTACTTCGCCTAAGTTTTCACGGTGAGATTTTCACAGAATAGAACGCAGAGCGAAAAGACTTATAGGCGACGAAACGTTGGTGTCTAGGCTTCACGGCCTGGTTCATTGGCGTAATGTTGCTTGCCTGTCGGTCTTCTACAGACTGTACTTCGGAGAGTGTGCGCAGGAGTTCCACGACCTGATCCCACCATTGCCCTTTTATTACCGGACTACCAAACGTACTGCAGGGTACCATGCGTACTTGGTTGATATCCCGTCCAGTCGTAATCAGCGTTTTTCCTCCACATTTATTATGCGCACAGCCAGTGAGGAACTCTCTGCCAGCGTCTGTGTTCCATATATAACCGGTCTGCCTTCAAAGCAAGAGTGAACAGGCATCATCTGGGCACGCTTGTTCCATTAGACCTCATCCATCCGCTTTCCATCAGGCGTCGATTTCGCCTGATGGAGCAAGCAGGTCAAGAGCAGGCCCAATCCGAACTAATATTATAAATGTGAAAGTAACTCTGTCCGTCTGTATGTTACGTTTTCACGCCTAAACCGCTGAACCGATCGTCATGAAATTTGGCAGAGACATAGCCTGGGATATGGAGGACATAGGCTACTTTTTTACGCGATAACCGACATCTACGCGGGCAAAAGCTAGTTAGATATATATATCGGCTGGCGTTGTTTATTATTATGATAACATTTATATTACAGCAGTAGACATGGTGAAGCTTAGCCGGGATTCGAACCCAGAACCTTACGTTAGGCATGTTTGCAGCAGCATCAAGGCTATGGAAAATACTCAGTGAAATACCTTGAAATAAGATTTGTCCCACAGCTGGGGATTGATCTCTCCTAAAGCTTTCCACTTTTACCTTTCTCCGGCCAATCTCCCATAAACGCTTCTAAGACATTTATGTATTAGGTTATTAAGAGATTTAGGGTAAAAAATAAAAGTCCCAAGTGTGGTTTTATTATTAATTTATTTACTTCAAATATAATATGTATATTTAACTTACAGCCTTACTTACCGCATCTTGCGACAAGACAGTGATAGCTAAAATGCAAATTTCTTTTTAAAATCGTGAATTAATACATACAACTGTCTACGTCACTCGACGAAGCAAATCTTAAAAAAAAAACAATTTTTACTTAATTTCTGAACTAACCCTACCTACATTGACTAATTTTTTTGAAACTTCTACGCAATTATTATTTTTTTAATATTATTTTACAACAACCAAAGTTTTACCGAAAAAAAAATTGACAACTAAAAATTTAATGCACTGGAGATATTGAACCTAATTTATGGTCACTTTGCACTATGGCAAACAGACGAATAGAGTTTTAATATTTTCAAGTACCAAAATTTCACATCCATCCGCCATTTTGCACAGTTTCAATAATAATTACCAAGCCTTAGTTTATTAGCAAGATATTTTTTTTATATTTTTCATTTATACAGTAAATCTAAGTGTTTTCATAACACTTGTCTTCAACACCTTTGGCGCGCTTACAATAAGAAAAAACTTGCAACGAATGAACTTAAAAAAACAACTTAACGATTATCCCGCCATAAGAATTTCATGGCGTTATATTTATACGCGGGAAACTATCCGAGAAACTCTTGGGAATAATTCCGAAACATTCCGAATTATATTTCTCCTACACAATGGTGTCCTAAAAGAAAACGGCGAACTGTCACACAATAGCGGCTGTTCAAATACAGAGCGTTTTTGACGACTTTAAGTCAAATACTGATGAAAATGACAGATTTTCATGACGGAAATCATAGCTTTAGAGTAGCCTATCGTTCGTTCACAAAGCAAAATAATCACACTATGTAAGTCTCTACAAAACATCACGTCAGTGTTCCCGTTGTATTTCTACACCCACAGTTCGCCAGAGCGAACTGGATTGACTATCACAAAAGCCCATGTATTTCCTACAAAAAGACTTTATTTCTACTTCACAGTAACAATATGTCGAATTAATTTCTCTCACTAACTTATAGCTGTCGTATCAGCACAAACTATATGAGAATAGTACATCTAACTATCGTAAGGGAAAATCTGCTTGCAGCGCTCATCAACAATAGCATCGCAACATAAGATTTTTGCTGAGCCCATTGTTTTTGTAAATGAAAAAAAAAAGACCGTAAAAACCTAGCTCAAGTGGTCAGACATCTGTGATCATTAAAACAGAGCCTGAGAAATTTATTTAAACAAAAAAAAGTTGTGTGGTCAGATGTCAGTATCCTTGATAGTACATTTAAGTATCGCCAGTCGTGGAGGCTATTTTAACGTTATTACTACCTCGTGAACGAAGCTACAACTAGAGTATTATAATAGAAATCTATGCTAGATCAAACTCCGAAGTATATATCTCTATTGTGAACGAAACGCTAATCAAAGTTATGACAGATAACAGCGCCATTTTAAAAACAATATTGAACGGTGATTGGCGGAACTAATCGAGTCATTATTCGTTATGAATATTCTATGCTTGCAATGAATAACGAATACAGGTTAAGTTTATCGAAAAACCGCTTAATATTGAAAGAAAATGGCGCTTGTGATAGGAAAACTGCTAAAATAATTAACTATGTATTTCGGAATTATTCTCAAAAGTTTATACACTTGGTCTACAAGGACAATCGCTTCGACCAAAGAAAGAAAACATATTTAATGGTGAAATAAATCAGCATAAATGCCATCGAAAATAAATCCATTCAATCATATAAAAATTCCACAAATATATGATTACTTTAAAAGGGTTATTATCATTGTGTAGTCAACATTTTTTAAGAGACTACCGCACTGAAGAATTTCATTACATATCAAGTTTCGGCACCAATAGACCAATTTTGTGCTCGCGTATAAACATAACACCTCGGCTCACGATCGCTTCAATACTAATTTGTCTCGATAAAATGAAATATAAATTTAACTATGATAAACATTAATTTGCTTCTATTTTAAAAGGACGGGAGAAAAGAAACGGATCCGTATTGACACTAAAACCTTGGAAAACAGTACATTCAACACAAAGCATTTTTAATCGAATATCATAAGCCATAAATTCTTGCCTAAATTACAGAAAGGCAAAGAAATATACATACACAATTGGGCTAAAACAAAACGCCATTTTGAATTATAGGTTTTAACTAAAAACACTTGTCCAATATGAACATCAAATATAGTCTTTTGCTCAGCAGCCACGTTAGCTACAGTGACTTAGACAAGATTGAAGAAAAAAAAATACTACGTATTTTTTTTTGCTGCCGTTCCATACAATCGTGCCCTTAATTTCAGACAGGTGTAAACAAGGTTTTCGTGCCAATAATTTTTAGTGAAACCTTAAAAAAAATTAATTAATAATCGTATAGGAACTATCTCGTCGGGTTTCGAAGCGATCTAAGCAAACTACTTGTATTTTTTTTTTTTTATTCATTATCCTAGTGTAGTTATATATATTAAACAGAATCGCAATGAGTGCGCGGTATGCCTTATAAAAATATTTATAAATAGTAATAACGCAAGCATGTTTCAGTCGAAAATTTTAATTAAAAAAGCTGGTTTTTGAGTACTTTACAATATTTTTTTGAAGAATACGGACAAAGCTGAAGTATTATCGACGTGATCGATAAGAAGCAGCCATTTTTTTCTATTTTTTTTTTAGTTTTTTTGTATAGACATACCACGGACACAGTGCACAACAAAAAAATAAAAACACACTTAAACACTAGAAAAAATAAAATAAAAGAGCCATTTCGCACACCAGCACTTCTTATTATGAATCCTATACACAATATTTTAAATATATATTTTAATATTTATTGGCTAGGTAGCTATTATATCCGAATTGAATCCACAGGTAGTCTATAAATCTATACATATAGCAATCTGTTTTTTTTTTTTTTTTTTAATAAGAACATCGGTAAGAGGGGATGTATATAAAAAGTTTCACCTTGATAAGCCAAAAGGAAGTTCCATCTTGACATACTACAAAGTAAAGCTTGTAAATACGAACGAAAACACATTAAAAATACAATTTCAGCAAAATATTTTTACACCAAGACTCTGCCTGACCTTTGACAGAAAAAAAAAACTTTAATATTATTTATCTTAAATCATATGTGTGGGAAAAGTCCGTGCAAACAGGCAATATGACGAAACATAGATAATCTGGCAAGATTTTCAAAGCATTTATCATCATAGCCGAAATTTTTTGGGCGTCAAATGTGATAAATTTTTGGTTGTTTAGTTCGGTATAACAGCACTAGGGGCGCTGCCTGTCGGTACTATTGGTTCGGCATTCCACCGCTAGGGGCGCTGCCTGTCAGAACGATTAGTTCGGTATATCACCGCTGAGGCGCTGTCTGTTAAATTCAATTCGGAATAACAACTTTGAACATACCACAAATACACACTCATACATAAAGAAAAACTTGAGCAAGTTAGTGTTTAATTATCGAATTGTTTGTAACGGATCGATTTTCAATCAATTCTGTATTTAATTTATTATTACTTCCCGAGCAGGGGGTAATTGCTAAACACACTTACAATAGATTAAAAGTGTTTTACGAAATTGGGGTGCTGGAGGTATGACAATGAAAGGGGAGTATAGTCCATCCACACTTCGCATTTAATAAAGAAAAATATCTGTATTATCAATTTAGAGTAAATTTCTCAACTAGCATTAGTATTTACAATTTAGACCAAGATGTTTAAATCAATATTATTGCTTTAAATATTCTCTATTTATGAATGAATGCACTGAACCCTAGCGTGGTTTGACCAGACTCTATTACTCAAATGAACCCAAAGATTCACTGTAGCCCTGGAGCCTCATGTTTCATGGGGCTACAGAGACCATTGCATATCAAGGAGTAAACCGGGGGGCGCGATTGTGGTAGGGAAGATGTGCCCTTAGAATATGTAAAGATTATTAGAGCCGTACCGAATATGCATCCTGCTTTAATATCTCTTTAGCTTCAAAATCGTCAATTTCGCAGAGAACACCCAATTTTCAAGTAATAAAAATACTCGAATCAATTGAAAATCGCCACAAAATCATTGGAATGCAAATAAAACGGTTGTTCGAAACAATTTTATTTAAAAATAGCACCAAAATTATGTTTGTTAAAGACTCTTTGACATTATTGCTATTCATT
Source organism: Dryobota labecula (assembly GCA_947523025.1). Classification (NCBI taxonomy): domain Eukaryota; kingdom Metazoa; phylum Arthropoda; class Insecta; order Lepidoptera; family Noctuidae; genus Dryobota; species Dryobota labecula. The sequence continues at coordinate 7,672,218 of OX383314.1, forward strand.
TGACAGTTGTGATCTGTCAACTGTATTCCCCGACAGGTTTGAGGGATACAGTAACACCCCCAGCCAGATAGATTTAGGTTCCATGTAATGAGGGAACGAAACCGTCATATAACTTATTATTAAGGCCTTGAACTAGTATGATATTTTAATGTATTCATGACATAGATACATCTATGAATGACTGAAATTCATCCATTTTTACCACATTTATTCTTCATTCTTCACAATGATTATTAAGAAACTGTAATTAATATTATGTTCATTTTATAGTGATTCATCTGACACAAGCTAAATTCCCTTAAAATTGAATGTTATTCTTAAGGCCCAGATATATGCCAGTGACCTTGAGTGGTTAGCTTGCGTGTTCTGTACTGAGTTCACGCAACGCGTCGTACGTCTAGCTAGTAATAGGATTCGCCCATCAAGAGAGCGCTGTCCCAAATAAGACGCATTATTAATTTATTATACATAAAACAAAAGGTATTTTAACAAAACACGTACACTAAAAGATCAATAACTAAATTATCTTTAAAAAGGTGAAGGTTTCAGAAAAATACGCTTTACAGATTTTGCGTGATTCTCAATTTTTTATCCGCGTTAGACATAACTTTACAAATTAATCCATACTAATATTATAAATGTGAAAGTAACTCTGTCTGTCTGTCTGTATGTTACGTTTTCACGCCTAAACGCTGAACCGATCGTCATGAAATTTGGTAGAGATATAGCCTGGGATATGGAGAAGGACATAGGCTACTTTTTTACGCGATAACCGACATCCACTCGGGCGGAGCCGCGGGCAAAAGCTAGTTTCACTATATAATATAAACATAATCTATAATATTCATATATTAATTTATTACGAAAATGCTCTAATTTAACATTTTTTTTTTTCAAATTAATAACACGTGATCTTCAGTATAAAATCATTAAAAGTCGGGTATCGGCGCCTTAAAAACTTATTAAGTCGGCTACATAGGATGTGTACGTTAAGCTGCGCGGTTCATTTGTTTTGGCAGCCACGCATCCGTTTGTAGCGTGGCCATGGGTCGCAGTGGACGATCTCGCCTACATTTTTATAGAAAGCCAAGGATAAGTACACGTGTGTGTAGCTTAGCTATTAGCGACTGTGGACCGGCGCCTTTTTAGTCACAGATGAACACGTAAAAGGTAGTGTTATTCGTCTTTAAATTTGCTTCCTTAATGGGAGGCAATTCAGAAAACTGATGATATCAAAATCAGGGGTTCTGTTTTGTGTTGCAACTACTTAAGTATCAAATTTAATTACAACACTCGATAGCTAAAGAATCAAAGAAATCGTTATATTGAATGGGGGGTTGTGACGCATCGCGCGGCAGAGGGGCAAGCTCCGCCATTTTGAGGTCGTTTCGCTGCGTCACATAATTTCCGTTTAGAATACTTTTTTTGACGTTCAAAAGTGCCAATTATGTGCCTATTTGAAATCAATGCTTTGACTTTGACTTCGAATAAAATTCATATAATACGCTCAAAGAAATTATTACCCGTTACGTAAACATATTCATGTAAAACACAGCCATGTCCACGACACGGCCACACCCCGATGTTTTACCTGTCATATTGGTCATCACAAAATGAACATAGTATAACAACCGTTTTATTGGTGTTCCAATGTATCGATAAGGTTATGTACTAAATTAACTGTGTGCTCAGTTTAAATATTATAAATACAAGTGGCAGTATTTTAGCAAACCGTTTATCGAAGATTATTTTAAATAATGGCGAATTTTTGTTAAAAGATTTTTTTTAAATTCATGTTTTTGTTTAATCGAATTAAAAACTTATCATGTGAACTTATATGATTTGTTATTTCGGTCAACAAATCCTACATTTATGATTTTATGACAGATTTACCGATAACTTTCAGAAATCGGGGCGTTATTTTTAATAAGTAATTTTTTTGTTGAATATTGGTATATAACCGTGTTTGGTATTCAGCCCCAACATGGTTGGAAAAGGCTAGACAGATCATGGTAATGAATCGTATTTGGTTAGACTGGATGCTGACCACGAAATAGCCAAAGTAGATGTTCAGCCAAGGTCTAGGAAACGCTGTTTTTATTGACAGCTCAAAATTACCATTTTTTGGAATTTATCTTGAGTAATAAAGAGTTACTTGGACTAAAGTTTTTTTAATCTTAGTTTTGAAATTCTATCAGCCAAAAACATGCTTAAAAAAAACTCCCTAAACACACAAACATCGCCAAATTCCAACGGTCTACATAAAAAATAAAAGAGTATACTAAAATTCATTAAGTATTTTCAACATCGAGTTAGCATTACCCAATCTCTTATTTTCTCAACATTTGTAATTTTTTCTCGCAAATTCAGAATAAAATTCCAGTCTTCTGTCATTTATACATTTTTTAAACTATTTTTATACATGACACTACTCGGCTGTACAATTATACAAAACATTTTATTTTATGATTGCAGCATGCAGTCCTAGTACATATTTTATTTTTTTCTAGAGATCCAAAAAATTGAATTTGGGTTAACTCGAGTGAGGGTAACTCGAGTTTCAACTCGAGTGAGGGTAACTCGAGTTTGAGTATAACTCAATTTCAACTCGAGGGATAGAATATTCAGGCGAATTTTTCTCGAGTCAAAAAAAACAAAATACTCTTTGATTAAAAAACTTGAATGAGTTACTTAATAATGAGTTCATATTACATTAAATTCAACCCGACTTATACATACAAAACCATTAACACCCAAAATTCACTTATTGACACCCACCCAAGCTTTATTATAGAAATTATTGCTAATTACTCGAGACACGTCACTCGAGTTCCCAAGATGGAGGATGAAAGAAAAATGCGAGGATAGTCGATGTCGCAGCACCATAGTCGCCACAGATAAAAAATACTTAACCTACCAAAGACTACGACAGAATAGTTTTTTTTTTATGTCATTTTGAATTTTCTCAAGATGAATGTCGTTATTTTTATACAATGTCAAAAATATATAAATATATATTGTTATATGGTAGTACATACTTACTCTAGCTATATAGATGTCAAAATGATAACGCGTGAACATACGAGCGCAGCGTTGCTTATTGTCGATGCATATAAGCTGAAAAGAAAGAAAATATTGTTAGTGTTGTTGCATTTTGTCATAAATAATAATATAGGCCTGAAAATGTGCCACTTTTTTTTTAACTAGTGCGTCTCAGAGTTAACCATGAGAGCTTGAGACTCTTTAACCGGACTTTCCTGTGGTTATTATTAACATAACCGGGATATTTACCATGTTTATTCATTTTTCTGAGTTCCCGATATTTCGGCGCTGTTGCAAGCACCATGATCACGGATAAACTGAAGTCACTGCGGGTGGGTGTTTATGAGCAGACAAAACGGTCTACCCTCTTTCTTGTTCGTTTTTTGCACTCAGTACCGCTACCACTGTCACTCGCAACTCGATTCTGTTCCCGACACACGAAACTCACTGTGTCCGCTCGCGAACTTTTTTCGGCACTTCTTCGGTTTTTACACAGCTGAACCACTGGATTCCAGGCTCTCGACAGTTGAAACCCATCATCCCGGTTGAAGTTCCTATATTTAGTAATCTCAATAGCTTCTCTAACCAGTCTAGGAATATAGTGGCGTTCTGTCGAGATGACCTGAGGGTTATGTAACTCAATCCAGTGGTTCGATCCTGACTCCAAAAGATGTTGAGCTATGGCCGATTTTTGGGTGTCGTTGTTCTAAAAATCAAAAATCAAATTGTTTCAAAAATCGGCCATAGCTCAACATCTTTTGGAGTCAGGATCGAACCACTGGATTGAGTTACATAACCCTCAGGTCATCTCGACAGAACGCCACTATATTCCTAGACTGGTTAGAGAAGCTATTGAGATTACTAAATATAGGAACTTCAACCGGGATGATGGGTTTCAACTGTCGAGAGCCTGGAATCCAGTGGTTCAGCTGTGTAAAAACCGAAGAAGTGCCGAAAAAAGTTCGCGAGCGGACACAGTGAGTTTCGTGTGTCGGGAACAGAATCGAGTTGCGAGTGACAGTGGTAGCGGTACTGAGTGCAAAAAACGAACAAGAAAGAGGGTAGACCGTTTTGTCTGCTCATAAACACCCACCCGCAGTGACTTCAGTTTATCCGTGATCATGGTGCTTGCAACAGCGCCGAAATATCGGGAACTCAGAAAAATGAATAAACATGGTAAATATCCCGGTTATGTTAATAATAATGTTAGTGACCATGACAGTTTTCCTGTGGTTGACTTAGGCCTGTGTTCACCAACATTCAAATCACCGGTTAGGTATTTAAACAGTTGGTTTATTATTATGAACATAAACGGGATATTTACCATGTTTATTCATTGTTCTGAGTTCCCTATATTTCGTCGCTGTTGCAAGCACCATGATCACGGATAAACTGAAGTCACAGCGGGTGGGTGTTTATGAGCAGACAAAACGGTCTACCCTCTTTCTTGTTAGTTGCGAGTGACAGTGGTAGCGGTACTGAGTGCAAAAAACGAACAAGAAAGAGGGTAGACCGTTTTGTCTGCTCATAAACACCCACCCGCAGTGACTTCAGTTTATCCGTGATCATGGTGCTTACAACAGCGCCGAAATATAGGGAACTCAGAACAATGAATAAACATGGTAAATATCCCGTTTATGTTAATAATAATATCAGTTGGTTTATGTCAAGTTTCCTATGAAATTTTGAGTAAACAACTGATTAAATATCTAAACAGTTGATTAAAATGTTGGTGAACATAGGCCTTAAGCTCCTAACGAAACTTAATGCCTCCAGCCAGGGCGCAATAGTACATTACTTACCAAGGGCTGTAAAAGAAAGTCCGAAATCGCAGATATTTGTGACCCGAGCCGCAGGCGAGGGTTGTAAATATGCGATAGAGGGCTTTCTTTTTTACTGCCCGTGGTGAGTACACAATTTTACGTCTTCATCTGGCCATAATGCGAGTTTTACCGTACGCATAGCGTGTGGTAAAACTTACATTATGGCCAGGTGTGACGTAAAAACTTATAAACTAAACGATTTTTTTTTAAAATCAGATATTGGAAAACTAGGGTTCACTGTCATTAAAGTGAATCGTTGTTTGTAGTGATATAATAGTACATTATGATACTAGTGTACTATGTTGGTCATTATACACGAGGCGGTATTATTCGATAAGGGAGCCGAGTGTGTAATGATCAATGTACACCCGTTTCATACGAAGTTTTTCAACACACTTGCGAGCTTCTTCAAGTCGACATTTTTGATAATTATTAACCACCCAACGAGAACGTTAACAAATATTTATGGAAAATGGTGCGCTGGTTGTTTTTTAGCGCGCCGCGCTGACGATGCGCGCGCAGGTGTATATAAAGGCACTGGCAGAAACTCTAAACAGCCTATACAGTTTTTTAATAAACACAAAATAATGTTTTGAATACGCAAATTAAAGTTAATATGTAGTGAAAAAGAAATAGTTTGATGAAATGATGACAATTTTGATGATTGATTTATCATATATGTAACCTAAAACAGTTTATTTATTCACAAAAATATTCGTTGTTTTTAGACATAAAAACTCAGCAGAAATTGAAAAAAATGTAAAGTAAAAAACACTAGTGCGGTAATGTAAAGTAAAAAACACGAGTGTATAATAAGCTGAATTATAAACCTAAATGCGATGCTATAAGTCACTTTACAAGCAAGTGTGTTGAAAAGATTTTTATGAACGACAAAGAGTCTTATAGGAATTAGAAGGTAAAATAATTCGTAAAATGTGTCAAAACTCACCTAGGCTCCGTAAATAACCATCCAGTATCGCCATAACGAACCACAAAGTGTCACAGCACTCACTATTATTATTAATAAAAGTATATAATATAGAAAAGAAAATGCATCTGAATAAATGTTGTAACTCTACACTCGGTGATTAAGCACAATGCACTCTAGTCTGTATGTACAACAATCACTGCTTCGCTGAGAGCTGCTTCGGTTCCAAATCTGGCTTCGTTTTTGGCGTTGCTGCGGAAAAATAAGGTTTTAGTAAGTACTTTATAATTCCTAAAAGACAGTCAGTTCAGTTGCTACGGTATTTTGTTTGCATAGTGCTTAGAATTGGGATGTGTCCTGGGTAAAAAAAAGAAAAACTGTTTAGTCCGTCAATCAGATAATAAAAAAAATATTAGACACGTATTTTTTTCTTTATCATATTAATAAAAAATGACTTAGATAAAACACATTAAACTTGGGGAGTGGGGGCTCGTTACGTCACAGCTACGTATAAAATCTACTGAGAAGGGACGTTATGCCACATTTGAACTCAATGTATCGCCGTATTGTTTTGATTACGTAAAAAAAGAAAAAATACGTGTCCAATATTTTTTTGATAATCTAAATGACGATTTTTAGCCATCTTCCCTATTAATTAACTTTATTTTTATAGAAGATTATTTATTAAAAAAAATATATGTTAAAATGTTTTGTATCACTGTCCTATCATTTTGACAGTGACATTAATTGACGTTTCTTTGTTTACATAAATTATCTGAATTAATTAGATTTGGGGTATAGGTACACACGGCTACATATCAAGCTATACATTTCCAGAATAAGCTGACCTCTCATTATATGTAAAGCATAAACAATGCGAGATCAGCTTATACTAACCTCGCTAATGACTCTCCCAACCCCCCAAAAAATTGTGTCGGTCCATGCGCCAAACACCCTGTATATTAACGTAAGATGATAAAAACTCGAAAGGATGAATTCGTATCTGGGCGCCGAGGGCACGTTATTGCTTTTATGATGTGGCAGGCTAAATGCCATATTACTCTTCAATTTTAGCATACTCATCTAAGCAATTACAAACAAATTGCCTTTCATACATCCTTTCTCTGGCCCAACATTCAGATCCATACCTATTTTGGTAAATTCTACTCACGTCTAGGCCTAGCATTGGCGACGACACTCTGCGCGCCGCAGGAGCCGGCGCGGCCGCGGTTGTTGTTGTTGTTGCTGTTGTTGTTGTTGGGGCGGTTGCCGCCCATGTATTTACTGTTAGACAGATAGTGTCTGATGAGTGAGGGTAGTAGACACAAAACATGAGCCAATGGGGAAGATTACAACTTGTATTGAAAAAAAAAACAATATGGTTTGAGTTATTTTGGACACGCGTCACGCGATCCTTCTAGTTACAGTCACATAACACTGTTGATTAGTTTGTAATTTCGAATTCTGCAATTATGGTAATATGTTAACTTTAGTTTATTTTTTATTACTTGTTCTGCCTGCAATTCTTTTGAGAAACTGAAATATGTATGGGCTGTATGTACCACTGCTTTATTACAAGTTATTATAAAGGGTGTAACAAGACGCTTAACGAAGCCGGGAGTCACTTATACTCCCTGTCATTGTGATCATTTTTTTGTATTGGACCATACTTGGGAAATTTCTGGTTACGGAGATATTGAAGGTCAAAGTTCCAACTTTTTTTACGCATGAAAACAAGTTTTAAATGTTGTAAATTAACTTTAAATAACCCCAAAACTCTTGTACCGTTGCATGCACCCATATGAACAATGTTTTGCGTGTGTTACATTGCGTGCTGCAATAAACAGCGATTTTACACACCAAAAATAAAAGTCGTTTCCCAGTAAGAATTTTTACTCAAGGTTGCTTAGTTTGATGTACAGAATGCGTAGGTAAAAGTTATGTGATGGGTCTTTTTACACCCTGTATAGTGACCTAAGAGGGATGATTCCTGGGTAAAAAAAAGACAAACTGTTTAGTCAGTCAATCAGATAATAAAAAAATATTAGACACGTATTTTTTGCTTTTAAACACATTAAACTTGGGGAGTGGGGGTTCGTTGCGTCACAGCTACGTATAAAATCGACTGAGAAGTGACGTCATGCCACATTTGAACTCAATGTATCGCCGTAATGTTTTGATTACGTAAAAAAAGAAAAAATACGTGTCCAATATTTTTTTATAATCTACATGAGGGTTAAAAAATATTTTTTTCGTCATCATCCCTACTGGTGATGTTCTCCAGAAAGGTCAGGTGCGTAGCACTCGCAACCGGCGTGCGTGTATGACCGTAATCGAAGCAAAAGGAGTATATAAGGTGGCATTCAGTCGATGCATGTAAAGGTACCTGCTGCTCCTGCCGGCCGCGGCGGCGCGGTCGGACTCGGACACGGAGCGCGTGCGGTCGTAGGGCCGCGCGTGCGGGCCGCGCCCCGGCGCCGCCGCGCCTTGCGCCGCCAGCAGCTCGTTCAGTTGTGGCTGTAGGGGAAACTCTTGTTCATCAACACTTTTTCACAAGACAGATCGGAAGAAAAAACTACAGTCAACTCAAGCTCAAACTCAAAGCATTTCTTTCAAATAAACCAATTACAGACACTTTTGAACTGTCAAGGGGTCGGTCAGGCAGAAAGATGAAGCTATACCCAAAGTCTCTAATTCAGATAATTTATGTAAACAAAGTAATATCAAGAAATGTCACTGTCAAAATGACAGGACAGTGGTGCAAAACATTTTATCATTTTTTTTTTAAATCTATGAAATTTAAGTGAATGAATTATAAGAACTATGCAAACAAAATACCGTTGCTAAACAATGTTTTATGTAGTGTGTCGGAGACACGGCCTATGATCGTCATAATCATCCCTTTTAAGTCCAGTGCTAGACGTAGGCCTCCCAAAATCGATTTCCACTCGAAACAGATTACAGCCATTTTCATCCAAAATGTGGCTAGATATGCTACTCACAATATGAATCTATGAATGAGAGTTGTAATATTAATGTTGTTGAAGATTTAAAATGTGAAAATGTTTGGATCCCCTGCATTGTTACCAGTATCATAAAATATTTTATACCAGAAAATCTCCTTTTTTAATAACTTTCTGTAAATGCGAAAATTTATAAAAATAATTACGGTATGATTATTTTTTAATTATTATTTCTTAAATTCAATACTTAAAAGAAAATGAAACCTTTTTTCGCCATTTATATGAATTACCATTACGAAGATATTTTTTTGATATGTTATCCCCTTTGCTTACATAAATTATCTGAATTTGAGACTTTGGGTATAGTTGCCCATTCCAAAGCATAGTAGGTAGGTACCTAAGGAGAAGAATGGGCAAGAAACTCCACGGACACTCTTTTAAAATAAAATATTAGTTACTAAATGCATACGAAAAGTACACAAAAAAGTTTTTTGGTGATTCAGTATCAGTAATAGAACAAATTTCCATTATTTGTTCTATACTTTTTTTTGTCCGACTTGAAATCAGCAAAATATGGACACAATCTATTCAATCAATCAATGGCGACGGGTGTAATCCCCACCAAGCGGCAGACAGCGCCGCGCCCGTTGGCCGACAATTCCGTTATGCACGCGTTCGAGTGTCGTCGCGTTGCTTTCCTGCGCATGCACCGCAATGCAATTGTTTTGAACTTACTACAACAATGTCATACTTTACTGCCGCGAGTTTTAAAAGATGGTGAGAGTGTATTTAGAAAATGGTAAAAAAAAGGAAGTACCATTTTAGCAGACACTAAAAGGCTGCTTGATCAAATGATCACAAACAGTTTAGGACCCCAAATAAGTGTAAATGTTATAACTGTTATAAGTGCCTTAATTTAATTTATCATAATACTTCATTTTCTCCATTTTGATTGTTTTAAACCCATGAATGCATCAGCTAGTTTGAAATAAATGCTTTCGAGTTTGAGTATGCCCAGTACATAATGATAAAGTACATTCAACTCACCTCCAGCACTCTGAAGTCTTCGATGCTCTGGAAATTTTCTAGGTAGCCCATCAGTTTGGGGTCCACTTGAAGGGCACCGGTGTGCTTGTAGTACTTCAAGAACGCCCAGAACTTCTCCAGACCGTATAGTTGACCTGCGAAATAAATACAAATTACAATCAGATAATAGATAATAATTCAGAGCCTTATATTATAATAAATTGTGTTACAAGAAACCGGAAACATACTACAGACGCAAAGGGCTACGTGTAAATGCATAGCAGTGACACACACAGCATAGCAGTGACACACACAGCATAGCAGTGACACAGAAAGGAGTCGAGAAAGCAGCTGGACCTGAGCCAAAATGGCTGCGACCTCGTTAAAAGATAGCCCTCCCGATAAATATCACCCGTCTTTCCACTATACCATTGCTTGCTTTAGGATGCATATCCAGTATGGCTCTAATAATCCTTCCATATCCTATGGGCACGTCGTCCCTACCATTATCGTGCCCCCCGGTCTACTCCTTGATATGCAATGGCCACTGTAGCCCCATGAAACATGAGGCTCCAGGGGCTAGTGTGAATCTTTGGGTTCATTTGAGTAATCGAGTCTAGTTAAACCACGCTGGGTGCATTTCATTCATTCATAAGTGCCTTAATGTAAGAACGACTTTAACTTGCACACATGAAAGTATCATATTGCTTACAAAAATATGGAATATTTGGAATATGGTACAAGTACTAGGTACTATGGGGGACATCCGAATCGGCACACTTTCAAAACAAAATCCCGTGCTCAAGGATGACCACATCTGTGTAACGCCCCATTTAGCGACGAACAATAAAAAAAAAAGCTTGTTTAAATATATTTGTCATGCTCTATGACAATGATCACCGATGTCTGATCACCTCGCCTGGGCCTCAAGTCTGCTATTACAATAGTGTCAGCAGACTTGAGGCCCAGGTTTTTTACGGTGCTTTTTTTTATCATTTACAAAAACAAGGGGCTCAGCAAAAATCTGATGCTATGATGCTATTGGTTTATGAGCGTAGGTATGCGTTACTATAGCGGCCGAGAGTTGCAAGCAAGAATAGTCCGTATGGTGGTCCAATTCGGTTGTCCCCGATAGTACAGTCAGCTGCAGAGAAATCTTACCCCCTAACAATGTATTTATTCATTGCTAGGGGGTGAGATTTCTCTGCAGCTGACTGTACCTACAGAGCTATGTTTTTAGTTTATGTATAAATGAAGTAATTTTTTACATTTTTATGAATAAGATCGCTAAATTATTTATGTTAAAATGTATTTGAAGACGATAAGTATTTAAAATACTAACTACAAAATACCTTAGCGTCAGGTTTTTGAAATACCATTTACAAATTACATTTTTAGGAAGTAATTGAAATACCAAATACGGACAGTGCGACATAAAATAGTAGAATTAATTGAGGGCGCCACTTTCTACGTAACTGACACATTTTTGACGTAAAATGCTTAAACATGGCAACAATTTAGTATGGAATTTTTTTTAGTTCCATTTTATTTAATTTCTACTATTTTATGTCGCACTGTATTTGCACTTCAAATACCAAATTACGTATTTGTATTTCAATTACAAATAATTCAAATACTGCCTCAAAAACTCCGCGGAATGGTTATAATTAATTGTGTTACCTTTTTCGTAGTCAGCCATGGTCTCAATCTGGAAGTGCTGGTACAGCTCGGGGCGGAATTTCCGCTCGAGACCGTACGAGTAGAAGCGGAACAGGCATTCAAGCCCGTAGCGGAAGCCGGCGGAAGCGTCCTCGTTGGCTAGTGTTCTGTAAGTGACAGATGTGGTTATAGCGTGAAGATAATAATGACGAATGGTACTTTTAGCACGAACACTACGCTTGCTGCGGTTGGTCAATGGTTTTTTTTTTAAATAAAAAATATGTTTTAAGAAGCCGCTTGCATCTTTCATAGCAAAAATTAACTTTAGGTAAATACACACATCAAAAAAAGTTTGCGATCACTTTGAAAAATCGAAATTCTTTTTGTTAGGTATGGTAGATTATATTATGATTCGGCTTGCTTGACTTAAACCCAATAGAGCACGCGTGGGATGCTCTTAAGCGAGCTGTTTGGAACCGTCAGCCACGTCCCCAGACAGTGCCAGAGCTCAGGGAAGCCGCTATTCAAGAATGGGACAGGTTACCCCAAGAAATGCTGGATAACTTGATTCTCAGCATGCCCAGGAGGATCACCGCATGTGTTCGAGCCAGGGGAGGAGTTATATTATATTGAATATAAACCTTTTATTAAGTTTGGTTAAACAGTCTTTTTCTTTCTATCAAATTTATGTTACAATTACATTATGATTAATTACTCATTTTTTTATAAAAAATAGTATTATTTTTTAATTTCAAACATGGTTTTTCAATTTAAAGAAAACACACAACAAAGAATTTATCTTGATAAAAGTTCAATTTAAAAAATTATATCAGCTTATGCTGGTGATCACAAACTTTTTTTGATGTGTGTATGTATCCGAATATCCGATCTCTAGTAATAACAGTACCAACCCGGTTATGAAACCCAAGACTCCACATTCAGCCGTACACAAAAAAATTGTTTAAATATAGAATAACTAGCTTTTGCCCGCGGCTCCGCCCGCGTGGATGTCGGATATCGCGTAAAAAAGTAGCCTATGTCCTTCTCCATATCCCAAGCTATATCTCTTCTAAATTACATGACGATCGGCTCAGCGGTTTAGGCGTGAAAACGTAACATACAGACATACAGACAGACAGACAGACAGACAGACCGACAGGCAGACAGAGTTACTTTCACAGTCATTTATAATATTAGTATGGATGTATTACCTGAATTCATTATACATGGTACGGTTGAAGTGATCTCGTAGGAAGAACGACCAGAATCTGAATAGGGTGTTCATTTCTTGTGACTGACCGATTCCAAGCTTCTTGCGCTCTGAAATAAAGGTACAAAAGTGAGGATAAATAATAGAAATTTTGTAGTAACCTCCGGATTTAAATATCAAGTTACAGTTTTTTTTATCTCAAGAAGCGACGCGTGCGGTACTTGTGGTAACCAAGTATACGAACACGCTGTGAATGTGTGTGTGAAGACGAGTAGCGTCAGCACATAACACAAACACTAGAATAGAGTTATATGAAAACAATGTATTACGTAATAATGCCTAATAAGGGGGAAGCGCTAAATTCAAATTTTCTTAGGATTTTTGCAATTTGCAGCTCAATGTCTGGGTGTGTGTCGAGTTAAGTATGATTCGCGACCGTAATATATAATATAAAGGGGGCCTACTCCGAAGCGATAAATCCGAAGTATCGGCCGAATTTTCGGACGTTTCCTACTACGAACTTCATTCTATTTCGTTCGGTCGGTTCCAAACGACCGACCTTCATTTTGACGTTTGTTGCATCGTAAACCCTACTCTGATCGAGAAAAGTCCGACCGATCATTTGAATTTGACAAGAGTGATATCGTGAAATTAATATCACAATTCACGACAGCCAAAAAGCTATCTTTTGAGTATGACTCATCAATAAACAAATGACTCGTCACAAAGCCGTCAAACTAAGTAATTTTGTGCAAAAAGAATTGCTGGGAAACTACTTTTATTTTTGGTGTGAAAAGCTGTTTACGTTAAAGCGCAATTTAACGCACGCAAAACGCTGTGCTTATGGGTGCATGCAACGGTATAGAAGTCGTGTGAGTATATAATAGTAGTTTATGAAACTGTTGCATATTTAGGGGTATTATCACACGAGTGTTTTAATACCTAGTTATGTGCAGTTTCATACACTGCTTTATCTACTCTCATATCGTAAAATTCGAATTCAGACATTCTTAAGCAAGCATAAAAAAAATCCCACGAAATTCAATACAACAAAACGTATGGATAGCGCCAAACCCGAGCACATCTCCGCGCATGCGCTAAAGCGGGGTCTACAACAGACAAGTAAAAATTGGAATCAAAACTCTTCGTAATGTTATAAAAATGGCGCGCCTAGCATATTCATTCCATAAAGCTGGCGGCAGGCCGCCGGCTGTGTGGATCAGCCGGCGGCCTGCCGCCAGGTGCCACACATATAGAAGCCGGACTGTGTGTGGATCCAAATTACGGCATTCCATTAGAAAAAAAAAAATTGATAGTAACTTCTTGGTTAACTTCTTTGATTTGCAATGGTAGATAAATTGTTTTATAACATTATTTTGTTAGATAAAAAGTGTTGTAATGATTCTATTTTTAAATTTCGCTATTATGTTTAAAAAGTATGTCAATATAAACTCGTTTTGAAGTTTATAATTCGAATTTTACGATATGAGAGTAGATAATAGTACATTACTTACCAAGGGCTGTAAAAGAAAGAAAGCCCGAAATCGCAGGTATTAGTGACCCGAGCCTCAGCCGAGGGTTGTAAATATGCGATAGAGGGCTTTCATTGTTACTGCCCGTGGTGAGTACACTATTTTACGTCTTCACCGGGCCATAATGCGAGTTATACCGTACGCGTAGCGTGCGGTAAAACTCACATTATGGCCAGGTGTGACGTAAAGTTGATTTATAACATTTTAAACTTGTTTTCGTAAAAAACCGTCAAAAAAGTTGAAGCTTTGACCTTCAATATCTCCGTTACCATAAGGTTTCCAGACACGGTTCACTACAAAAAAATGATCACAATGACGGGAAGAACAAGTGACACTCGGCTTCGTTAAGTGTCTTTTTACAACAGTTATGTATTTACAGAATTAAGGTCGTAGCAAATTTATCAAATCGGAACGCCTTTCGCGTCGCCGTCAAACAGTCGTCAATCTTACGTAAGCACGTAACCAAAGCGGATCAGAAGCTCCGATACGTCGACTCGGCTACGGCTAGGCGACGCCGCGCTTACGGCTCGCCGACCGCTGGTTGACGGCTAGTCATTGATTCTATGTCACACCTCTTGTATGGGGACGATCCACTGTGCGCGGGAGGGGCGTGGACGAAGAGACGTAAGCTAGGCTACGGAGAACCGTAAGCTAGGCTACGGAGAACCGTAAGCTAGGCTACGGAGAACCGTAAGCTAGGCTACGGAGAACCGTAAGCTAGGCTACGTAGAACCGTAAGCGCGGGAACTGCAAATCGACCACGCACCGCACCGCGGTTGTGAGCTTGTCCCGAGGCGAGGCGATTACGTTACGATTCCGATTAGTGTGCGTTGCAGTAGGGAGTTTCATACAAATAATACTGAACGGCTCGAGTTGATACGGTGACGATCCCTTTCCGATTTGATACGTGTGCTACGACCTTTATAATAATTATTATCAGTAATACAACTCCTTAAGTTAGGACAATCCTAAATGTCATGATTTAATAGTCATTCATCTTGCATTCGTCTTTTGCAATTTGCATGTTTGTCGCGTCAACAATGCACCCGTTCTGTCTAAGCCGACAACACGGAACGCCTAGCCGACTCTGTTCATGTAGCACTTACATTCGCAGTAACTGAGTACAATATTGTTATTGTATACAGTGGACATACAGTGCAATGTTATATTGATTTTACCACAGATCAATACAGATGGGACACTCCGCAGTTTAGGTATGAAGCTACAAGACCGTGGCGGGCCTATTGAGGTATGAGGAACTAGGTGTAAAGTTCGCTTATACTCTATGGAAAAGGGAGGATCCTCTGACCAGACGGGCGTCGCGTCTGGTGGGCTACTGCCCGACTGTTGATGTCGGGATGTTGTATATAAGGTGTATCTACTCAAACACGAATTATTTTAAGAGGAACATCTATAGGTGATAAAAAAGCCATAGAAGTGAAAAAATATATTTTTATAATCAAATTTCTTTAATAGATTTTCAACTTTATCACTACACTATAAGGTTCAAGGTTGATTGCGAAAATTTGACAGTTTCGGGTAGCTTGACCTGCTGGCGTCTGTACATTGACCTTTGTAGTACTTTCTACGTCACACTCATTTATGCACATCAATATTGTTTAGCTGTGCATTCCTCTAACATAGCATTTAAGTAGAACAATTGTTTAATTATATTCAGTAGCAATAAATCCATCAAAGGAAATCGTTCGTCTACTCATTTACATAACATAATATAACGTACCTTACAAGTACGTTAACATAACATTTTCACTGTTGGGCATTACACCCCAACATTTGGTCCGCAGCAATTTAGTATTGTGTGATTTATATCTTTTACGGTCGCGAATCGGTTAGACAGGGCCTCAAGTCTGCTATTACAATAGTGTCAGAATGGTCTCTTCATTGTGAGTTTTTGACAGATTTGCCATACAAACACTGTCAAATACTCACAATGGCGAGACCATTCTGACACTATTGTAATAGCAGACTCGAGGCCCTGGTCTCTCACAAGCGAGTCGCCCCAGTAACCAATTGAGAAGGCGCATATTGTAATGAAATGAAATGAAATCGTTTATTCTGTAAATAGGATATCGGAATCACTTTTACACGTCATATAAAAAATATAAAAACAAGCTTGGGGAAGTCGACATTTCCTATCTGACTATCCCTGAGAAGAAATGGCGAAACAAACTCAGGGGTCAAAGTCTCTTTTAAAGTCCAGACATAATCTTGGTCAGATCATGTGAGGACCATGTAGATCCGTGTCTGAAATGGTCTTTTGAGGAAAGAACCACACAATTTTGAGTGGACCTGTCCAGTCAGTGCAAGCATTTGTCAGTAAACGTGTAGCTCAACTCAGGATTTAAGGAGCTCAACGACTCGACGAACAATACCAAAGAAAGGACATTTGGGTAGGCCGCATAAAGTACTCAAAAAACCAGACCATCATTAAAACTACTTGAGAAAGAAGAAAAAAGAGATAATCTTAAAGAAAACAAATGACCCACATAGTGCTCACATTCACAATAATTAAAGTAATATATGTAATACTTTTCAAAGTAAATATTCATGTCATAATGTATATAATATTTAATAATGTCAATAATTAGGTATGTATATAAAACGTTGTATAATTATTAAAATGTCAAGTTTTACGGTTTAATCAAACGGCTTTAAGCAGAGCGAACAGTTCAATCCCAAGCTTTTTTGTCTTCTAGAAGAGAAAGGTTGTCTTGTAGAAAGGTTGTCTTGTCTTGTAGAAGAGAAAGGTTGCACAATACCAAGAACCAGAAGTGTGGAGCAACAGCCTACTTCTCAAAGTTTGACAACATGACGTCATCAGCAAATACTTACGAGAATCAGTGCGAACATCGTACCTTACAAGTACGTTAACCTGGTAATTGTTGAAAGGCCTACACTGTCCTCCCATACCTATTATCACTGTTATTTAATAATATTGTAAAGCCAATTATTTTTAAAAGAGTAACCGTGGAGTTTCTTGCCGGCTCTTCTCCATAGGAAACGACTAACTCGAACCGTGCACCTAGCTTCTGACGTTTCATAAGTGCCCATGTAGGTTTATGTGAAATAAAATATTTTGATTGATTGATTGATTGATTGAACATAACAAGTGCTTAACATTCTCACTGTTGGGCATTACACCCCAACATTGCTATTTTTTGCTTTTATTATTATTACTGCATGTTCACTTTTAGATTTTTAGAATTATGATGTATGTAATGTATCAAACACAATATAAATTGTTCATGATAAATAAATAAATTTAAAAAAATCAATCTGCCTAGCCTTTTCCCAACTATGTTGGGGTCGGCTTCCAGTCTAACCGGATGCAGCTGAATACCAGTATTTTACATGGAGCGACTGCCTATCTGACCTCCACAACCCAGTAACTGGGTAACACGATACCCCTTGGTAACACTGGCTGTCAGACTTTTGGGCTTCTGACGACCCGTAATGACTGTCAAAGATCCACGAATGACAGCCGGGACCAACGGCTTAACGTGCTTTCCGAGGCACGGAGGAGCCTCGGTATGTAAAGATGGTCACCCATCCACGGACCAACCCCGGCAAGCGTAGCTTAACCTGACGGATCGACCCGTGCGGCTGTTATTACTTAGCCACGAGCTCCTCTAATAAATAAATTTAAATGGAGTTAAATATATTCAAAAGTGTTACCTTTGAGACAGCGTGAGTAGTACTTGTGGTAGGCTTGTTGCGTGAAATGGTTCTCTCGCAGAAGCCCGTGGCTGGGGTGGTGGAACGTGGGCAGGGAGCCCGGGGCGGAGCCGCACGACGAGCCTAGGGTGGGCGACGTGCCCATGGAAGAGCTGGGGAGAGAACATAATTTGCGTGTATCAAAATATGTCACACTAGCAGCCCGTCCCGGCTTCGCACGGGGTAGAGTTTTTTGTAGTAGTAGTAGTAGTAGTTTTTTGTAGACATTATGATGTTCTTCAATATTGTTGTACATTATTTTGTTCTATCGCTAATAGTTTCGGCAGCGCATTCGACGAAAGACATTTTAAGACTTATTTTTCTACACCTTCGGTTACATTGTTCAAATTTTACCAAGGATCCCTAATTTTTTTCAAAATGAAATGTAGCCTATGTCAAATTGGAAGAATGTAGCATTCTATTGGTGAAAGAATTTTTTAAATCGGCCCAGTACTTTTTGAGCCTATTCATTACAAACATACAAACATACAAAAATAGGTACAAATCTTTCCTCTTTATAATATTAGTGTAGATAAATGACCGTTTTTCTTGCGTTGACTTAAAAGCTTGATTTTTTTGAGATCCAAGGGACCGTAGACATTTACAACGGGTATTTCGACGGTCCCTACGTACATAAAGACATGTCAAAAACCGAGGTTTACAGGAAAGCGTTATTTATGTTCAAACTGCTCTGGAAATAATTGTATGTACAATTTGTAAATAACGTTAAATACGTAATATTAAAAAATATAACTATACAGGTATGTGCATATGGAAAATCTAAACCCAATTGTGCAATTAAATAAAATAAATTTTTGACATGTCTTTATGTACGTAGGGACCGTCGATTTGATATTAATTTCAACGCGATACCTTCATACGTTCCTGAGTTAAAAGGTCTTAACAGACAAACAAACGCACAACGAAGTGATCTTATACTGCCGCACTAACGAAAAATGCAATAGCTCGATTTTGTTATGAAATTTTAGTTATTGCATTCTTGCTTACTGAAAAACAGAGTTCCTGAAGGATCAATAAAAAGTTGCTTAGAGAGAGTTAATAGATTTCGATTCGCTGACTCCAAATATATAACTCAACTATTATACAACTCAAAATCGTCCAGAATCAAGTTATAAAAAAAAAAAAACATTTATTTCAGGCAAGTTTTTTACACATACACCCATAGTATTAGAAAAAAAAAAATATATAGTATTAGAAAAATTAATTGAATTAAAAATGAAATAGATATTAAATTAAATTATATTAAATTAAATTAAATTATATTATATTGAATTAAATTAAACTAAATTATTATTATTGTAAATTATTGTTATTGCATTCTTCGTTAGCGCGGCAGTATAAGAGTCCCGTTTTTTCCTTCTGCAGTACGGAACCCTCAAAGAATCGCGGGCGAAGCTGCGGGCACGAGCTAGGAATAAATATGAATGTTACTTACCCAGTACTGTGCGTCCTCGCTCTATGTTCACGTATGTCCATGATCCAGCCGACGTGATGCTCCACGGGCGGGTTGAGACTATGCCTAGTCTTGTGCTTTCGGCTGCTACTGCAATTTACAAATGTTATACGTTAATTTCATACAACTTTTACATACCTATATAATTACATTGTTATTTTGGAAATTTTACATTATTAATGGTGATTTTGGCATTATTAATGGTGATTTTGACGTTAATATGATTGATTTTGACATTATTATTAATGATTTTGACATTATGAATGATGATTTTGACGTTAATATTATTGATTTTGACATTATTATTAATGATTTTGACATTATGAATGATGATTTTGACGTTAATATTATTGATTTTTACATTATTATTAATTATTTTGACGTTATTATTAATTATTTTGACATTATCAGTAATTATTACCAAAATTTGCTAGTGATAACATCAAATGTATGTTTATCACTAGTGTTTAAGATGTGTATGTGATTACTAACAAATTGGATTTCATGATCTGGAAAAATAAATGATTTGATTTGATTTGGTCGTCTTGTGTGTTGTAGTTATTATGTGGTGCATATGGCACCGTATAATTATGAACTTCGCTAGTTTATACTTTATCGGCAATATTTAAGTTTGATAATAAATTGTCGAAAAATTTGTTTAGAATCTATCCATGGGAAACCGAAAAATTGTTAGTTCGAGTTTTTCGAGTAGTTGACCCCAAGATTACTGGTGCAAAATCTCTAAAGAGCTATTGCCGCTCTATTCTGTATACATCTCACCGTGAAAACATAAGTGAAGTGAGCGTGGAGTTAACTGTCAATAGTGTCAATCCCAAGCATGTGACACTCTTGCCCTGCGTTCCGAGTTACGATAATATCGATATTCGCGTGCTAAAACCCGTACCGAATTAGCGTGAGCGCGATAACGATGTCCCGTGAAACGTCATAGATGACGTCATGACATTCGCCATTTTGCGATAACGCCGACCATGCCTTTTACTAATATCGCCGTGATCGCTGTCAAAAATGACAGTGTGCTGTTTTGTTTTGAGTCGAATCTTATCGTATCGTGGCATTTTAAAAACTGTTCTTCTGGCTACAGTTGCTACCTAACCTAAGAAGAACAAAGTTTTGGTGTATACACAGAGAAATACTCTAATATCGTTTTGACATTGCGTGAGCACCGTGAGCGCGTTCACGAGCGTTCCGAGTTGTTGACAGCCCTCGGCTGTCATAATCGTAATATCTAAATCGGAACGCATGTGAGACGACGTGAGCGCTGTGAACGATTATAGCCAATTCGGAAAGCGGCCTTGATAGCTCACTTCACCTTAATTCTCACAGTGAGATTTTTACAGAATAGATCGACTGGTCCATGAAAGAGCTTCTGAAAGGAAACTTTCCTTTGTCACTCAAACGAATAATTATTGACATGTGTATTCTTCCCATTTTGACATATGTATCTCAGACTTGGTCTTTGACAAACATTCAAAAGTTCAAACTTAGAGTTTGCCAACGTGCGATGGAGCGCAGTATTCTAGGCGTTTCATTGACAGACCGCAATACCACATTGCGCTCTAAAACACAGATTACTGACGTTGCTCAACAAGCCGCTAAGCTGAAGTGGGACTGGGCTGGCCACGTCAACCTTATGCCCAATGAGCTGTGGGCCAAAATTACCACTATGTGGAGCCCTGACACAGCCAGAAGGCGTCGTGGCATAGAAGATGGCGGGACAAGCTGGAGAAAACAAAGGACCAGTGTTCCACATTAGCCCTGGATCGAAAGAGCTGGAAGTCATGGGCAGAGAGGTCAGCCTTTGCGAGTAACAGTCATTTTAATGTTTTAACTCACATAACATCAGTAGCATGAGGGTCCTTGTTGGCTGCATAGAATCGTGCGGTACGTCGCGGCCGCTTGGATTTGCTGTGCGAGTCCGATTGATGATCAACCTGTGGAACGAATAAAAAGATATTGTTATAAAAACTTCTGTGTTCGTGTTGGTACGAGTTTAATGAGATTAGCTCCTCCAGTAGTGAGCAAAAACTAAAAATTATTCTTTTTTTTTTTTTTTTATTAACTTTTTAAATGACAGAACTTTATAGGAAAATGTTATTGATAAAATAATGTACAATGTCTTTGCAATTTCGAATGTTTTAGATTATAATGATGACATTGTTATCTATTTTATACGCGATATTTTTTTTTTTATGGTTGTTCTTAAATTATAATTTGATATAACAGATTTTGACATACTAATAATAATTGTGATTGTTGCTAATGTTTTGGAATATTCTGACATTAAGCTTTTTGACAATACACATTACGACATATTATATTCTTCATTTTATGATTTGTGAGAGATTTATATTTAATTGATTAATTGGTTTGATTTGTTTTTAGTCTGATCTGTAAGTACATATTAAATTCGACTATGGCTAATAATAATTGTAATAGCTGTATTTTTTTTATTTTTTTTATTCTACTCTGAGTTTGATCTTGACTTTAGTCTAGGTCTGGATGACAGAGACAAAGTCTACGATCGAGTGAGCTTACCCAGAAGAAGCCTGTTCACTCTCACTTTGAATAGATTAGGGTTGTATGCGTTCGGAAACACAGACGCAGGCAGAGAGTTCCACTCTTTTGCTGCGCGCATTATAAAAGACGTTTGAAAACGCTTAGTGCGAGTTGGTGGAATATCAACTAGGTAGGGGTGGTAACTTGCAGTGCGTCTAGATGTATATATATTATCATTTAATTCAAACATAATATTTTGCATGCCGTAAGGTAAAATGTACTGGGACACTTAATAGATATTCCAACTTATATGTATACCTACATTATCAGCAAATAAATGATTTCTTTCTTTCTTTCGAGAGGCCCAGTGCGGGTTGGTAGATGTTACATGACTTCGAATTTTTGGTTCTAGGACATGCTGGTTTCCTTACAACGTTCTCCTTCACCGTTTTAAGAGGAGTAGTGTTGAATTAATACAAAATGCTCTACTTATTAACACTTTGTACCCGTGAAATGTGCCTACTTGTTACACATCTAATATCAAAACTACCTACAAAACCTAGTCTTTATCTGAGGCGAAGACTTAATACCTATATCCTTAGAGCTTGGGAAATTATCTAAACTCCTTTATGATCATGCTGACTAGAAATCAAAACGTCTATGCCAAGTATTGCCTAAACCTTATTCTGACTATGAACCAAAATGCCTACCTTGCATATGTCTATTATTTTAGGAGAAGAAAGGGAGTACCGTTTCTGGCTGTGTGGTCACAGTTCTAACCTAACCTAACCTACAGTTCAGAGGCCCACCCATCTCGACTACTTAGAAATTATTTAATTTTAGGCATTTTGCTTCGTAGACAAACTGGAAGTTAGACACTCTGATCATAAACCGCTAAAATTACTAATCACTTCGCGTCTTGTTCACACTGAGACATTTTAAATCGCAACTAAGTTGAAGTGTTCTGTTTCCTCACAATGTTTTTCTTTACCGTTTTTCGCTACAATATTGAAAATCTTGTCGCGTCAACAATGCACCCGTTCTGTCTAAGCCGACAACACGGAACGCCTAGCCGACTCTGTTCATGTAGCACTTACATTCGCAGTAACTGAGTACAATATTGTTATTGTATACAGTGGACATACAGTGCAAATTAGTTTTTTAATATTCCATAGCTAAAAAAAGTGGAAATGGGACGTCATTTTTAAGCCAACGCCGTTCGTCTGTCTGTCATAAGTACCAGATCAGATAATCGGATGCATATTAACCAAAAGTTGTGGTGTTGGCTATTATGGAATGCTTTTTTGTAGCGAAAATATCCCGCTATTTCGGGATCGACGAATTTATAGTTCTGATTATAGAATCGAATGTATATTTATCTACTCCCATGCTATAAATCCTCTATAAAAGTTTCTGAAACAGTTAGCTTATTGCCAACATTTTAACACCCAGTGTCATAGTAACCATAATAGCATCCAAACGGGAGTTATAATGTTGTACTGAATTTCATAATGCAACTCCTTTGCTTTTAATCATCTGTTTGATGAGTAAGGAAGGGATCATCATCCTCCCTACCATTCTCACTACTCAATTCGTGGTGTTTATGAATTTCAAAAAAAGAACATTGTCACGCACGCGCGTTTCACTATACTATACCATAGCGTCGTATCCCGCCATTTTTGTTCGATATTAGTATTGAAAAAACTGTTTCAGAACCTTTTATAGAGGATTCATGTCATGGGTGTAGATAATGTCTTGTATGCAACTGTAATAATTAGGTATTAAAACACTCATGTGATACTATTATCACACGAGGCGAAGCAGAGTGTGATAAACCCACATTCGTGTTTTAATACCCCTTATTATACAACAGTTGCATAAATAACTATTATTTACTTATGGACAGGTGTTGGATAATATGGAATGCATTTTTGTATCGATCGCAATAATCTCGCGATTCAGGTATTTATAAATGTACTACAGAATTTAATATAGAATCGAATGCTAGCTTATCAGTCGCTCCATGTGGAACTGGAAGTCGAGTCCAACGTAGCTGTGGGCTGACTCCTCCCAGGTGGATGCCAGCAAGCAGCGGGTGCAACCCTTGCCTGTATTGCACAGGCCTTCACCAGTGTCGGACGGGAATGGCCAATGTTCCCGGCCATTCCCATAGCCCCCCAGCCTGGGGGGCATGCGGGGCCCGCCAGTTAGGCGGGCATGCGACGGGAGGGTTGTGGAAGTGAAGGCTGAGCCGGATTCCCATGGCCCTCCCATCACAGCGATGTGGGAACACCGCTGAGATTTAGTGGGTATACAGTCATTCCGACAAGAGTCCCACATACCCCGTCTCGTCCCCCGCGATTTTTATTTTATTACAATTTTTTAAAGAAAACCTAGCAACGCACGTCCTAGTTTCACAAATTTGCAACCTGTTACACCATGTATAACGACTTTGAATATCGCACACTAAAAGAGACATTTGAAGAAGCTGTGTACGAGGTTTTCACTGTAGGGCGACGTAATGCATTTCTCAGCGATGAATAAAGAAGAAGGTAGATACTCACGTGGGCGCGCGGAGGCGGCGGCGGAGGCTCTGCGGGGTTGGCGTGCTTCTCGCTGGGCACGGCCGCCTCGAACGCCGAGCGGCTGATCAGCGACACGGTGCGGTACTGCTGAGTCTGGCTGCCGTACGACTGGGGAAGGAAAAAAAAAATTGCGAACAAACTATGCAAGATTTGTACAATTTAATCTTTCTGTTACGTGGTGGTGATTTTTTTTTACGAGCTCGATCATTACTTTTGCAGTTGAGTTTTAAATTTATAAGTCAATTTAAAAAGTTTAGTAGCAAGGAGTTTTCATACATAGAATAAAATGGGATAGATTTTATACGAGGAAAAATGAATGACTCCGTACGTCTTAACATTGAATTCTCAAAAGTCTTTTAAATGATTGTTTAATATATTCAATTACCAGTTTTAATTTAATTATTTTCACATCAACATTTGTCAAAAATCGAACAGGCTGTATAGGCTGTTTTCGTTGCAAAAAATAAAATGTCCAGTTGCAAAAACGCGCCATTTTCTGAAATTTTTAATTCTTTATGTTTTAAAAATAAACGCACTAGTTTCTGCTCGGGACTTCATCCGCGTGAAATTTCATGTTCCCCCTACCCACCCGATGGTCGATGTCGCATTGCATCGACCACGTGCTTTTACTTCGTTTTCGCTTAGCGTCCTTTCTGACGTTTTTTCTTTTTGCTCGGCTCCTAAGGACCCTAGCGTGATGTTAAATATCCTATAGCCTTCTTCGAGAATTGGGCTATCAAATGCAAAAAGATTTTCTCAAATGACTTGTAGTTCCAGAGATCGCGTTCAAACGAACAAAGTAAAAAAATAAACTCTTCAGCGTTATTATTAATACAATAATATAGACTTCTCGATAACCACCCGTGAATCGAAAGTAAAAGTTCCAAGTCATTTAAAAATATGAGGAATAAAGTTCGTCCCAAGATACTACCTTGAGGTATTCCAACAAAGACTATTTCTTGATGATTTGTTAAGCACTTCCATTCTCATACACTGCGACACTTTTGACTTTTAATCAATGATAAAATTAAGAGCACGATACGGGATTGTGAAACTCTCAAGTTTTCTTAGGAAAATGGGGACAGAAAATGTGTCAAATGCCTTAGCACCAACATTTAATACCTACCCATACAAAATATAGATAGTCTTAATTTTACTATGATGTGGAATTATTGAATTTCTATAGAGGGCTTATGGCAAAGTATAACACCTGCACGGTTATATCGATTATTACGGACCTTTTTATAGCAATTTGTTTTTTTTTTTCTTTTTATTTATATTTGACATTCTATTTTTATTAAATATTTTTCACAGAAAATTACATGAAATATTAATCTTTTTTACACTTTACTTTTTTATTTTATTGCAATATTCTTAGATAATTGGATGTTATAAATCACTGATCTTGATCTTTTTATACTAATTTGATTTTCGTTTTTCCTTTTGATATGTTTTATTGTATTATTAATTGAATGTGGATTTGAATTAATTGAATGTGGATAAATTGTATGTTGATTATTATCGTGTTGAATTTGTTATTTTAATTATCTTTGACATGTCACCGAACACTTTAGTTACTTAGTTTTCACTTCTATCAGCAGTCCCCAAAGACTGCCCCGTTTTTTTTTTTTTTATTGAATTTTAGTAAAGGACAAAAAACATATTTAACTTACCGAAGGATAATCCGTATCATTCCATAAGTCTTCTTCATATCGTCTCAGGCCATCTGTGATAACCTGAAAATATTAATAATAATTACAGACATTGCCCCGCTCTTTGAATTTCTCCTGTATTATGGGTGCGCTTACAAACATTTAAACTCACATACACAAATAGCCAGACCCGAAACAACTACATGGAGGTCATACAAATATTTATTCCGTGCGGGAATCGAACCCGGGACACGCAGCGCAGCAGTCAATCGCTTAAACACTGCGCCAACAGCGCCGTTGCGCTTACACGAAAGACATAATTCGCTGTAAATTATTTATATTGTCGCGTCAACAATGCACCCGTTCTGTCTAAGCCGACAACACGGAACGCCTAGCCGACTCTGTTCATGTAGCACTTACATTCGCAGTAACTGAGTACAATATTGTTATTGTATACAGTGGACATACAGTGCAATGTAATATTGATTTCACATAAATAAAACAGTGAGAAAACCATACCGGTTTTCTCACTGTTTTATGTCAGAGAGATGTCACTAACCAAACGAAAAAAAGAAAAGTGTTTATCATTTTAATTGTTCTGTTGTGTGTTGTGTTTCTTCTTTGGTATTGTAACAAATAAATGATTTATTTCTCTAACCACCCATCTATCTATACAAGGTGTATCTATTCATACACGAAATATTTTAAGAGGAACATCTATAGGTGGTAAAAAAGCCATAGCAGCGATTTTTTTTTTTTAATCTAATTGTTTTATATTTTTACATAATTATTATAATTTTAAAATTGCTTGAGACATTTTGCAAAGGAGTTGCATTTTCCAAAATTTTACTTATTCTATGAATGACCCGCCCGGACGCGGCAACGGTGGCGGCACGAGCGCGGTGAATTTTGATAATTAATCACAACTTTTTTTTTTTTTTTTTTTTTAATAATGAACTCAGATAAAAAAAAAATCGTTTCCATGGCTTCTTTACCACCTATAAGATGATCTTCCAACCAGCCGGGTGTTGTGTCTGGTGGGCAACTGCCCGACGGTTGAAGTCAGGATGTTGTATATATATGCCAGTCGCGCGGTAAACTCTGCTAGCGCGATGCAGGATTTTGCGTGACGTCAGTGTGATGCGTATCCTTTACCTGTTCTAGGTCCTGTGTGATCTTGGTGCGCGTGTTCCAGTCGCCCTGCCTGTCATGTCCGTCGTGTTTGGGCTGGCGCGCCGGCGTCTGCGTCACGATCAGCAGTCGCCCGACGTCTTTGTCCGTGAATTCCGCGTCGGATTCTTCGTCAGACCTGGTGGAGAGAAAGAATAGATAAGTAAAAAATATTTGTCAGAATCATTCATGGTGACATAAACGGGGAAAACAAAAAAAAAAAAAAAAACAATGTTGTGACGATTCAAGTAATATAAAGCCTTTCTGATAATGCTGACTAGAAATCAAAACGTCTATGCCAAGTATTGCCTACACCTTATATTGACTAGGAAGCACAATGCCTACCTTGCAATATGTCTATACATTATTTGAACTAAACCCTAATCTGACTATGAACCAAAATGCCTACCTTGCAATATGTCTATTATTTTAGGAGAAGAAAGGGAGTTTCTGGCTGTGTGGTCCCAGTTCTAACTTAACCTAAGCAACAGTTCAGAGGCCCTAGTGTGAGTTTATTTTAACCATCTCGACTAATTAGAAGTTATTGCATTTTAGGCATTTTGCTTGTTAAACATTTTGATCTCTAGGCGATTTACAGCTTAGGCAATTTGCTGTGTAGACATTAATTTGAGGCATTTTGCTTCGTAGACGAATTGAAAGTTAGACAATCTGATCATAAGTAATATAAAAATAGTTATTTGTTATGCAAGGCTGCAAAGTTAGTTTTTGGCGCGATTACTTGTATTGAAACCTGAGCAAGCGAAGGATTCTATGAACCAAGAGCTCAGCGAGTGGTTCAAATATAGAATCCTGAGCGTAGCAAGAGTTTTCAAGGGTACGAGACGCAGAATAACTTTGCTGCCGAGCGTAACATACAATTTTTCTGTTTATCATTTTTTGGAGTAAATGCTACAAAGTATGCTTAATTTGATAGTTCAATGAAGTATAAGTCTTCGAAAACGTTTTCGCTACTTTACAATGTCTCCATGCATTGAACAAATTGTATATAAACTTTTATGTACTTTTCGCGCGATTTTTCCGGAATCAAACTCAATTCGGCATTATGTACCGCTTGCACTAACTCTGTAGGTGTTAAGTTTATATCTTGGTCGCTGATGGACTCGCTCATATTTTATGATTTATAACAATTTCATCAAAAAAACAAACCAAAATGATGGTAAGTGAATTGAATAAAGAGAAGAAAGTGAGAAAACGATTATTCTTAAAATGAGGTTGGCGGACTGACATGAAATAAGTATTATTGCATTTTCGGCTTTAACCATCTTAGTATGACATATACACAAGGAGTGAAATCCTATTTTGGAGTATTTAATATCTTGTCGCGTCAACAATGCACCCGTTCCGTCTAAGCCGACAACACGGAACGCCTAGCCGACTCTGTTCATGTAGCACTTACATTCGCAGTGACTGAGTACAATATTGGTATTGTATACAGTGGACATACAGTGCAAATTTTCTTTTCTTTCCTTTTTTTTTTAAGGCGTCGCTCCACAGTAGGAATTTTTCCTGTATTGTGGGTGCGTTTAAACTCACATACACAAGTAGCCAGACCCCGAACAACTACTTGTAAGTCATACAAATATTTGTTCCGTGCGGGAATCGAACCCGCGACGCGGTTTATTTCAACACTCTCAAGGAAATCAAAATTTATAGGGTACTTTTCGTTGACCTAGAACTATGAAATTTGGCAAGTAATATCGTCTTTTACAAGTGCAGGGAAAAATCTGAAAACTATATTTTTTTTATTAAATCATAATACAAATTTGTACGTAACCCTCGGTGGGCGAGTCCGACTCGCAAATATCCGGTTTTTTAAAACAGCTCTCATAATGCGTTTTATTTATATTACTTTATCTGTTACTAGCAGCCCGTCCCGGCTTCGCACGGGGTAGACAATTATCATTTTAAGACTCATTTTTCTACACCTTCGGTTACATTGTTCAAATTTTACCAAGGATCCCTAATTTTTTTCAAAATGAAATGTAGCCTATGTCAAATTGGAAGAATGTAGCATTCTATTGGTGAAAGAATTTTTTAAATCGGCCCAGTACTTTTTGAGCCTATTCATTACAAACATACAAACATACAAAAATAGGTACAAATCTTTCCTCTTTATAATATTAGTGTATGTAGATAGTGTAGATTGGTTGGTGACATCGATCAACCCGTACTGGAGATTATGGCCCACTCTCTCTCGAAGAACGAAAGCCTGAGTCCCAGCAGTAGGAACGTGGGCAGATTATGAAGCTGAAATAATCCTTTATGATCATGCTGACTAGAAATCAAAACGTCTATGCCAAGTATTGCCAAAACCTTATATTGACTAGGAAGCATAATGCCTACCTTGCAATATGTCTATTATTTTATGAGAAGAAAGGGAGTTTCTGGCTGTGTGGTCACAGTTCTAAACTAACCTACAGTTCAGAGGCCTACTAGTGTGAGTTTATTTTAACCATCTCGACTACTTAGAAATTATTGCATTTTGCTTGATCTCTAGGCGATTTACAGCTTAGGCATTTTGCTGTATAGACATTAATTTTAGGCATTTTGCTTCGTAGACGAATTGAAAGTTAGACACTCTGATCATAAACCGAAATAATCATAACAATAACTTATTTAATTCTAGGTGTCTCACCAAGCATCAGTGAAAGTGTTTTGCCTGGGCGGAGGCAGATCAAGTTCCTCGTCCAGTTGGAAGTGAAGCTCTTCGCGTTGCTCTTCATCTGTGACTGCGGGAGCTCGTTCACGGGAACCTGCCTTAGTACGGCGTTTGACCTGAGAAGACAAATGTTAGAGGCATTATTGTTTTGTGGAATTATAGAGGTATGAGGAACAGGGTGTAAAGTTCGCTCATACTCTAATGAAAAGGGAGGATTTTCCGACCAGACGGGTGTCGTGTCTGGTGGGCAACTGCCCGACGGTTGATGTCGGGATGTTGTACACAGGATTTTTTTTAATCAGTGCGCAAATTTTGACAAATTAAACTTAAACGTGTTTTATTAAACACCTGCATATTTCTTATTTTGATATGTCTTAGTACAAAAAAATTAAGTTATCGTAAGGGAAAGATGTTTATAATGGATACTCGTCGCGCAACGCGCCGGCGGTTCAGTGAAGCGGAACGCAGTGGTACCTATCAGCTGTGCGCTCGCCCATTGATATTATTACATTTATTTTATTATTTACTAGCAGCCCGTCCCGGCTTCGCACGGGGTAGACAATTATCATTTTAAGACTCATTTTTCTACACCTTCGGTTACATTGTTCAAATTTTACCAAGGATCCCTAATTTTTTTCAAAATGAAATGTAGCCTATGTCAAATTGGAAGAATGTAGCATTCTATTGGTGAAAGAATTTTTTAAATCGGCCCAGTACTTTTTGAGCCTATTCATTACAAACATACAAACATACAAAAATAGGTACAAATCTTTTCTCTTTATAATATTAGTGTAGATATATTATATTTTTATTTCACGCTGTATATGCTAGCCTCGCGGTAAACTCGCGATGCAGGATTTGTGACGTCAGGTCTTTGATGCGTAGTTCGCATGTGGCGTTGTAAATACCACCACATGATAATCAAATAAAAGTTTAAGGTTTTTTTTTAAACGTTGCCTTACATAATAAATTTCTCCTGTATTGCGGTGGGTCATACAAATATTTGTTCCGTGCGGGAATCGAACCCGGGACACGCAGCGTAGCAGTCAATCGCTTAACCACTGCGCCAACCACCGGGTTATTTCATAATTCGCAGTAAATTATTTATATGGTCGCGTCAACAATGCACCCGTTCTGTCTAAAACGACAACACGGAACGCCTAGCCGACTCTGTTCATGTAGCACTTACATTCGCAGTAACTGAGTACAATATTGTTATTGTATACAGTGGACATACAGTGCAATTTAATATTGATTTTATGCTCACCTCAGTCCAAACTTGTTCCGAGTTGGGACTAGCGTTGCCTGAGCGTGGTTTGTCTTGACTATCCGATTTGTCGTTACATTCTTCTGTAAAATAACAACAAAATAACATTACATAACAAAACAATATGTGAAAACAAAACTCCTCTCCAAAAGTTATATTTCATTTGTTTTGTCAAAGCCGTAGCTAAAGACCAAAATTTTGCACTTAATTTAATGTTTGCTGGCTTAGATTTGATAAATCTTCTCTGCAGCAAACAGGTCTCAACTTATGCTGATTGCTGGCACACATTGTTAGATCAGTTTTTTTTACGGGAACAGGAGTGGTCCTGATATAGTACCCTGTAGCACTCCTGCAATTGTTATTACATACATAGTGTATTCCCTGAAGGGTTAGGCACCAGTGTACTTATAGTACACTCACATTAAGTAATCATGCTGAACTATGGAAGAGCGGAGTCTCCTGACAAGGCATTGTTTGCTTAAAAGGAGGATGGAGGTTCCAAACACTAAACCCTGTTTTGTAAACTAAAGCATAAATAAATAAAGTAATTATATTATTAATAGGGGCGAGCCTATGCCATCAACCGAGCACTAATCCAGACTCCAGGTTGCTACTGAGAAATTCCAGATGGAAATACCCAATAATACTTTGCCCCAGGACCTTATGCTCAGCAGTAGCTCTTGCAAACAGTAGACCAACGACGCAGACATAACATTAATATATCAACATTTAGTGGCTTCCACGAACGTAAATAGTAATTTTTCTGTTTTGTGTTATACAAAGTGTTTTTTTTTATATCTCATAACTCTAGGGTATGAATGGGACCATATCAAAGAATCAACTGGCCTACGAATTATTTTACAATTATCTTTTTTTGGTTTGTTTTATTTTACATACAAAATAATTCGACCAAGTCTTACGACTTACGTGAAATATGACAATGCCGCATTTTCTTAGCTTTAAATATGAATGTTTGGTTTGAATGAAAATGAATTACACGTATTTGTCAATGAAACTTAAATACCTACACAAATCGAGGGTCTCAGTTTCATCAGTTTGGCATTGTCGCAAAAGAAACAATTCGTCATACGGGTGACAATTTTTGACCTACATCGAGTTTGGCATTGTCGCAAAAGTAACAGTTCGTCATACGGGTGTAAATTAATATGATTGATTATAATTATCTTCGAAACTATGCATTTTTGGACCACATCTTCTCGGACTTTTTGTATTATTTTTACTTATAGAATATAACCTTAGAGTTATGGGATATAAATAAAAACACGCTGTATACATATATAGCTTATTATCAATTTTCTGTTTCATATAATTTATATACTACATGTGGAAGCTTGTAATTGGCCATATTTTGGATAAACTATTATTAATAAATAATAATAATAAGTTTATTCATAGCAAATTGCAGATAGTTACAGCAACAATCAGTAGGTAGAGAGTTATACAGTTAATTATAGATTTGTTGTAAGAGCTGTTCTAAAATGTTTAAAACCCTGCCTCACAAACTAGGTTATAACCTGTATTTCGAGAAAAAGTGTCCGGCCACAAAAATTCTTATACACTATTACTGTTACAACATCGAATGAATGGTGTCGTTCTACCGTTGCAATAATTTATGTGATTGTATGTATATGTGAGTGAGGGTGTCTGTGCATGTAGTGGAAGGTGAGTATTGTGTGGGAGTGTGTACATGTGTGATGCGTGCGCGCATGTTTAAATGTGTGTATGTTATCGAAATCGGCTAAATGGCGTGGGTATAGTTACCGTGTCTGTTCGCGAGCGGCACGAACTCGGGCACGTCGGGGTTGAGCGGGTCGTGAGGCGCCGCGCCGCCCGCCAGCCCGCCGCGCCCCGTGCGGAACATTCTGGAATTGCACATTGCTATTATAAGCTGATCGTCATCATCGCAGCCTCTGTGTCATGAAAACTAATCATCATCATTATACATACATACAGGGTGTTTGGCGCATGGACCGACACAATTTTTTGGGGGGTTGGGAGGGTCATTAGCGAGGTTTCCTCCAAAGAACTTTTTAAAATAAAACTTAGTTCAATTTTTTTTATACTGAATTTAGAAGTTGCAATTTTTCACACATTTAAAAACAAAATTGACTTTGGAAGCACATAATTCTTTTTTTACAGATCAATTGCATCAAATAATGATCTATTTAAAATAAAAATACATTTCAGAATACAATAAAATTAATTTCGTGCAATTACAACCATTAATAAAAAAGTAATAACGATTTAAAAGCGCGATTCCGGGTAATTTTAGGAAAAACCTAAAAAAAACATATTTTAATAACCGTGACACTTAGGACATGGGGTCTTTGGATGAAACCTCGCTAATGACCCTCCCAACCCCCCAAAAAATTGTGTCGTTCCATGCGCCAAACACCCTGTATATAAACTCACGCCTTTTTCCCATGAGGGTAGGCAGAAACTATAGAGCGCCACCCGCTACGCTCCTTACACACTCCTTTTGCTTCGTTTAAATTCATACATCTGGTCATACATGCACGCAGGTTGCGAGTGCTACGCACCATGACTATCTTTTCTCATGTTGAGAGGATGGAGGTGGAAACGCCGAGAGACGCCCGAGGAGAACATATAGTGACCTAATTGGTGATGTTCTTCAGAAAGGACATCATCATTAGTTAGTCGAAAATATCTACTGGACGTAGGGATCCTTAAGCCTCTACCACTCCTAGGGTGAGGCAATACATCATGACTTATTAGGGACTAACCACCCTTATTCAGCTCTGTTCAGCTTTTGTACAAAGTCAAAGCATTTATTTCAAAATGGCAGTTTTGAACGTCAAAATTTACACGGAAATAAAATTGATTCTAGTTCCAAAAGGTAGTTTCGCATGGAGAAGAATGAGCAAGAAACTACACCGTTACTCTTTTAAACTATTTTACAATAGTTTGTATACATCAATTATACCTATCATTACATGTGAAGACAATGTAACCAGAATAAAAATTAACCAATGACGGATAAATTTATTATGTGTTAGATACACGTGTAAGGTTGACTGGTAGAAAATGCCTACGGCATTAAGTCCGCCTCTGTATATTTCTGTGCTTGAAGTATTAAATAAATAAATACATGGTGTTCACATATTTATAACGTGTACATAGAAAAAGAAAACGATTTTGTATTGACAGGCGTACGCATCCGTTCAGCTTTCCGCGTCTATCAGATGTGTACACATCTCCATACAAAATCGCTGTTTTCTATGGACAAAAACTGATGGTAAAAATAGTCATCCGGTATAAATACCTGGGTAGCGGCGGCGGAGGTACGGCCCTCAGCAGACAGGACACGGGAGCCACGAGGGGCCCGCCCATCGTGGGGAGCGGGAAAATACCCACCATCTGCTTCTTGCGGCTGGAACAAACAATACCATGAATATTAGATAATGTTACACGCCACAATTAATGCCTGGTACATCGAGACAAGTTTAAGTATCACTAGCGCCATCTAGTATCGAAAAAGCAGAATTTTTTACCACTAGCGCCATCTAGTATCGAGTAGCAGAACTAGTAGACTCGAGATTCTTCTAGAGAAATAGATGCTAGAACTTTCGACATCTGGTCAGTCGGGGCCGGTATCTACTCGAACATACTAGATGTTTCTACAGTAGAAGGTTCTGGAACGATCTAAGGACTATTAAGGCCGGTATGCACCGAGACCCGGCACAGTCGAAACCTCAAACTATACAAACGATATTCGAGTGCGACTTATCAGTAGTGCATTTGTGTTTTATAATTAGTGTGTTTGAGTTGTTATCAGTGTCGTTTAATTGAAGTGTCATTTTTGGCCATTTTTTCAAGCCAAAACTGTATCTGGCGGTGGCCAAAATTGCTTAAAACGGAGGTCTAAATTGCTTTTGACGGAGGCCAAAACTGCTATTGGCGGAGGCTGGAATAACTTTGGGCGGAGGCCTAAATGCTTCAGGCCGAGGCCAAAATTTTATTTCCCTTTACGAATTTAACATTAAAATGGTGGAAATTCTTACCGTTTCTCTCCAGGCTTATCATCACCCCCTTCAGACTGTAGAGGCGGATCGTCGGCGGAGTCGATAGCCTTTTCGTTATCAGCCTCGCCTTCTGCCTTCTCTTCTGTTACTTCTTGTATTTCCATCTGTTGCTTAACTTCTGTGGGTGGTTGTGTCTGTGGAGT
The DNA here is from genome assembly GCA_947523025.1 of Dryobota labecula. Lineage (NCBI taxonomy): Eukaryota > Metazoa > Arthropoda > Insecta > Lepidoptera > Noctuidae > Dryobota > Dryobota labecula. Next base: position 7,707,688 of record OX383314.1, read on the forward strand.
TATGAGGAATTAACGGCGGTTCTGTAAATGTGAGTGTAACATTGAGAGAGATTTCGCGGAAAGCGGTGTTGGAGTTAGAACAGAAAGTACGCGAGTTCTTCAGAGATTTTTGAACAAATTGATAAACATAATATTAAGCTGGTTTTCCCCGACGACGTAGGCAGAGGATAATTTTGCTAGTTAGTTGAAGCCCTATGAAAAACCCAATAACACGTTAACCAACCGGGTTTTCGAGCCCAGGACCCTACTGTCAATAGTCGCTAAATGATAAATGATTTTGTTTCTGTAAGTAGGTTTGTTCAAACACTTTTACACGTCAATCATATTTTTAAAACTAGATAAGGTCGGCGTTTTCTATCTGACTAATCTGAGAAGTAAGGCCGAAACAAACTCAGAGGTCACTGTCTCTTAAAGTCCAGACATAATCTTAGTCAGATCATGTGAAGACCATGTAGATTGGTGTTTGAAATGGTCTTTTGAGGAAAGAACCACACAGATTGAGTGGCCCTGTCCAGTCAGTGTAGGAATTTGTCAGTAATCGTGTAGCTCAACTCAGAGCTAAAGGAGCTCAACGATTCGACGAACAATACCAAAGAAAGGACATTTGACCATGATTAAAACTAACTGAGAAAACCCACCGCTTGCGAAAATTACGATATTAATCGCATATAACCAGTAACTACCCTTACGACATGGAAGAACCCGCGCTCTTGCTGTAATAACAGGCTAAAGCAAATAATATAAATTATTTTCATGCTCTAATGTATTCTATTGTATCGGAACGTCTATCTACAGAATATAGGCGTTTGCGACAGAAAGAAACTTATTGTACCCTGCCGTAGTGACCCTCCTCAGTATTAAGTACTGAAGAGGTAAGAAAACAGGGATGTTTAGGCTATGTTCATATTGAAGAGCAAAATCTTGTGCTTTTAAAGAGTTTATCCCGTGCGGTTAAAACGTCGCATTTCTAGAGGTTTTTCGTGATTATTTTATAACAGTACTTTTGTAACAATTTAATTTAAAAGAGTGTCCATGGAGTTTCTTGCCCGTTCTTCTCCATAGGTACCTACGCTTTGGAATGGGAATGTAGCTTAATTTTTCTTACTGACCGACTGCTTGACAATTCAAAAGTGCCTGTAAATGGTTTAATTGAAATAAATGATTTGAGTTTGAGTTTGAAAATTAAATGAAAGTACTATTTTTTTCAGCCAAGCACTGGCTGAAAAAGTGTTTTCCAACGAGTTTTGTTCCTGCTGTGTCTTATATAGGGTGTATCTATTCAAACACGAAATATTTTATGAGATAGATACAGGTGGTAAAGAAGCCATGAAAACGATATTTTTTTTAAATCTAAGTATATAATTAAAAAAAAAAAAAAAAAATACTTGAATGATTTAGTTATCAAAAGGCACCGCGCTTGTGCCGCCACCGTCATTGCGTCCAGGCGGTTCTTTCATAGAATAAAAAAAAATAAGTAAAGATTTTTTTGCAAAATGTCTCAACCAATTTTAAAATTGTAATAATTATGTTAAAATATAAAAACTTCTATAAAAAAAAAAATTCGCTGTTATGGATTATTTACCACCTATAGATGTTACTCTTCAAATATTTCAGGTATGAACAGATACACCTTATATACACGGTGTATTCGAAAGGACTGGTCAACTTTTAGGGTGTAGTACAGACCATCAACCGGTACAACTTTCTCCATGATAACAACATCGTAATCGAGTAAAAATTATCAGCCGTCCCATACAAAACTTCAATACCGACTCGACCTAAAATCGAACTCGATAAATTTTAATCGCAGTCAGCGCGTACAAACAAGCTTATACATGTCTTGCTGCGAACACCGTCCCCCCCCCCGTGCGCCCTGTCGATTACTCTTTCGTATTTGGGATCGTGTCATTTGTTTTATTTTATGCGTTCGCGCACCTTTTTTACTTATCCGAGTTGTATCCCGGTAGATGTATAATTTATTGAACTGATATGAATGAAACTGATGAATAATGTTTATAATTTTATTTTATTATACCTACCCTTAACACATCTCTCTTTTGACACCCCTCCGATTCCGATTCCGGTTCAGATAAACCAAATTTAAAAACTCCCGATTCCGAATTCGGTTCCGATAAAACCACCTCTGCCTTTCCGATACACCCTGTATATTAATTCCTATCGTCACGACCGAGGAACGGCTAGAAACACCACGTCACGTCAAACCGTCGACACAGCGAAAAACTAGCCTTTTACTATTTACTCCTCCCAGTCGTATACTACAGGCATCATGCGGCCTAACAGAACATGCGACATATCTATACAATACAATCAGATGTTATGTTTAAGGCAGGATTAGACCAAACGAACATAGAACCATAAAAAATCAAGAGCATTCTTTTAATGACATTTTTAGTATGGAAAGACCATTGAAAGAATTCTATGTACCCCAATGAGGGTTTCCAATGGCAACACTGAGACGTCAGGTCCGGGCATCTGTTAAAAGTGACGAAGCGACTATACAGGGTGGTAGGGACATCAACGCGAACCATGGATTCAGTTCATGATTCTGGACCGCCTCTTTTTTTTTGGGTCAGAAATTATCAAATAACTTCTCCCGCTTTAGGCGGAGCGGGAGGTTGTGTCAGACTTTTACTGACTACCGTGTTCCTTCAGTTTCCTGTGTACCAGGGCCACGGTATCCCTTTCAGAGAAACCCGCAACCCTGGCAGGATTCTTGATCTCCCTGCGTTGCAATATTTCGTCGGTAGTAAAAAAAAATGCCGTCCCATACATTTTGACCGCGTAGGTATTACGCCATTGTGTTACAAAACTACCACGCTGTTTACACAAAAAGAATTCGACAAAGTGGGGATGGAATGTGCAGGTCGCTCGTTTGGTCTACCCCGACCTTTAGAAAATGACTGACAGACATACATAATCCACGATATTTGAGTACAAGCGGAGACAATCCGCGGCATGTATCCACATGAGCCGCGGTGTTGCCATGTCGCACGAATGTTTCATCGTACGCCTTTGAAGCAGGCACTGGGCAACACCGCACACGTTGCCGCGTTGGTGTATTGTCGTCTTTACCTTGCGATTTCCATTATTTATACAGGATAAGTTTTTAACCAGTGTGCAATATTTTTTTTGGTGGTTCCGTATCAGTAATAGAACACATTCCCATTAATTGTTCAATACTTTTTTTTTTGTTCTTTATATCTCTATACAATCTATTCGTAATAATATCAATGGGCGTGCGCACAGCTGATAGATAGGTGCCTACTACTACGTTCCGCTTCACTGACCGCACCGCCGGCGCGTCGCGCGACGAGTATCCATTATACCAGTTTCAAAATAAACATCTTTCGTTAACGATAACTTAATTTTTTTGTACTAAGACATATCAAAATAAGAAATAGGTGTATAATAAAACACGTTTAAGTTTAATTTGTCAAAATTTGGGCACTGATTAAAAACTTTTCCTGTATACATACCATATTGTAAATGTAACAAGGCTGGTGGCTATAACAGCCACTCCACGAAGGCTAAGATACGCTTGTATCCATTATCGAAGCCCCTCAGCGCCTCGAAAAGCACGTCAATCCGTTGGTCCCGGCTGTCATTCGGAGAACTTTGACAGTCGTACTCAGGGGTATCCTGTTACCTAGTAACTGAGTTGTGGAGGTCAGATAGGACTCCATTTAAAATACTGGTTTTCTGCTGCGTCTGGTTAGACTAGAGTCTACCACAACGTGGTAGGGAAAAGCAAGGCATATGATGATGATGATTTTGGTACCTTTTAATTCTTAAATAACCTTAAATGATATGAACTCTCTTTGTACGTTATCCCTTGTGAAACATGTTTCTCTTACTGCCATTCAAGTATTACGTGAGCACCTAAGAGAGGGTCATTCCTTTATTTTTGATGACATGGGAAATGGGGGATGTTGATTACGTCAGCAATATTATTTTATTTATTAACTTTTTCAGATTAATGTCTGAGATGATCTTTTTAACCGACTTCCCTAAAAGGAAGAGGTTCTCAATTCGTTCGTATTTTTTTTGTTTTTTTTTTTTTTGGTTACTCGTATCATGTGTATTTTTATTACTGTTTGGGCCTACTCTTGACCACGATCTCGTCTCAAGGAAAGCGATAAATGAGGTCTATAATGGAACGAGCATGCCCAGAAGATGCCTGTTCACTCTTGTTTTGCAGACGGGTTATATGTGGAAGGAAACACAGACGCTGGCAGAGAGTTCCACACTTTGGCTGTGCGCAGAATAAATGTGGAAGAAAAGGACGTGTTGCGTCGACCCCAAATTCATTGGAATGAGTGCTGGAGAATAATGATTATTAGTATAAATAATAATTCTACACATACCTCTATCTTCTCCAATATAGAAGTAGTAGTTATAGCACCGACTCTAACACTCTCTTCTTTGATCTCAACAGTTTTTTCCACAACGGCTACACTCTTCTCTATATCTCTTTTCTCCGATTCTATACTCGGTGCTTCCTCTTTCACGATCGTCGTTTCTTTCTCCTTGACGTCATCTTCGGAAGACTTCGGCTTGTCTTCGGGAGACTTCGGCTTGTCTTCGGGGGCGGTCGGTTTATCGGGTTTCTCTTCTTCAGTGTTCGTGCCTGATGTTATGTCGAGGATCGGCCATTTTAGTGGTTCGAAGGCTGTTCGGACCTGTTGATAGAGTTATTTTGTTATAGGTATGTTTATTAGCATTAATAAAGTAGTACATGAGGGGCTTGTGGCTAAGTAATAAGGGGCCTTACTCCCGACAGCATCGAGTTCTGAATCAATCGAATTGGATTCGAATTAAATGCCGATCCATACTCTTGAATCAGAAACTAGCGCACGATCGTGCGGTGGTTCGAAGCGAAACTAACTTCGTTCGAATGATAAGTTATGATTGAAAAGTTCGTACTCCCCACGCCATGTGACGGATAGATATCGAGTTGTTAGATCAAAACTAAACGTCAATATACACGATATCAAAGAAGCTACTATATTCAGATCGAGTGAGATAGCTACCTAAAAGACATAGAGCACTTGACGATGACGTAATCCGCCGGATACGCATAAAACGACGCTGATAATACTCGGAACTATGTCGATCTTGGTTTACGATTCGAATTGGTTCGGGAGTAAGGTTTTAAATCGAGTTCGAATCGGAAACAAAATCAAACTCGAATCGTTTTCGGGAGTAAGGCCCAAGGTCATTCAAGTATTACGTAAGCACCAAAGTGGGGGCAAGGGTATGGTCTTTTCTTTAATTATTTTTGATGACACGGGGGACCTGTCCATCGTGGCTTTTTAACAGTCGGTACGGGTCATCAGAAGTCCGAAAGTCTGACAGCCAGTCTTACCAAGAGGTATCGTATTACCCAGTAAATAGGTTGTGGAGGTCAGAGAGGCAGTCACTCCGGCTAGTCTGATAGTGATGAGTTACCTTGAACCCTCCGATGAGCTGCAACTTGTCCGAGTCCCTGATGGCATCGAGCACGAGCTGCACGTCGGCCGTGAGCGCCCGCACGCGGTGGAAGGACGCGATCAGCGTCACGGGGATGGTTCCGTCAGCCGCCATCTTGCGGCGGAGGAAGAAGTCGCGGGCTAGGTTGTCGGGACTGAAGTAGTATTCGCTGTGGACAAGAAAAAAATTGTTAATAAATATATTATGGTTTTGAGATGATCAAAGAAACGATGGATGAACTGTGTGAAAGATAATGTTTAAATCAAATCATTTAATTCGAGTAACAATAGACTCATAACTAGAGATCGGATATTCGGTTGCATATTTACCTAAATTTAATTTTTAGTTATGAAAGTATGGAAGCTGCTTTTCAAAATATGTTTTTTTTTTTTAATAAAAGCCCGGGTTGCCAGGAATACCGGGTATGCATAACTAGTCGGGTGTAAAGAATGTAAGCGACTTCTAAAAAAATATTCAAGGATTCTTGGATTTCATAACTATTCAGATGCATATTTATTTAAAATTTTTGGATAACCCCTGATGCAAATATGTATGTAGACACACTACATACATATTTGCATCGGAGGAGATCGTCACCGAATGCTTTCCAAGAGTTATATGCATACTGTGTATATGTGTGTACTTTTTGGGTGATTAAAAATCATGGAACCCGCGTCATCGTCACCGAACGCTTTCCATGAGTTATATGTATAAAAGAATAGTTATTCCAAAATTTTGTGTTTTCACTAGTGTCAGCAGTCCTCATGATTGCCATTTTTTGTTTATATCTCGTAAGTATTCGGAAAAGGATTACTGATCAATATCCCATTGCTAATAGAGGTATGAGGAAGTCAGGAAGAAGGAGTCATGAACTTTTGGAGGTATGAGGAACAGGGTGTAAAGTTCACTCATACTCTATAGTAAAGGGAGGATCCTCCGACCAGACGGGTGTCGTATCTGGTGGGCAACTGCACAACGGTTGATGTCGGGATGTTGTATATATGTTAGTCGCGCGGTAAACTTTGATAGCGCGATGCAGGATTTGTGACGTCAGGTGTTTGATGCGTAGTTCGCATGTGGCGTTGTTGACACCGCCACAACCCAAATCGGAAAGTAAAAAGGCCACTCACATCTGCTTCTTGATCAAGTCCTTGAGCGTGGCGTGGTCCAGGCCCATGCCGTAGGGCGCGGCCGTGGCCTGCGCGGCGCCGTAGTAGAAGGCCTGCGCCAGCGGAGGCGCCAGCGGGGCCCCCAGGGCGCCCAGCGCGCCCAGCCCGCCGAACGGCACCACCACCTGCGCCACGCCAGCCGCTGACACTCGGAGCTGCGCGGGGGGAGGGGGGGTGAGCTTGGTTGCTTTTTTACTGTGATTATTACACTGTTAACTTGTCAAAAACTGCTCTGTTATCGTTTTTTTGTTTTTAAAATACTTTGCCTCACACTAGGAATTTTTCCTGTATTGTGGGTGCGTTTACGAACACTGAAACTCACATACAAAAACAGCCAGACCCGGAACAACTACTTGTCACATAAATATTTGTTCCGTGCGGGAATCGAACCCGCGACACGCAGCTGCTACGCCAACCGTGTCGTCACTTTCGACCGTAGCAATTAACATTGTCGGATCTACATTTTTGCGATTTTCATTTTATTGCATTAAAGGTCTTAGAATAATTAATAATTTAATGCAATAATATGAAAATCACAAAAATGTAGATCCGACAATGTTAATTGCTACGGTCGAATTATTTCTTGGTTTTTATCAGAAACTTGCATATCTGTTTTTTTGCCAAGATCAATTAATTAGTAATATTTGTTGATCTATCTGATAATGTTCTGATTTGTCTGTCTTATGCAATGATGTTCGAAAGTGTTCTTTGAAAAACAAAACCATGATGATAATCTTTTTAACTGACTTCTTATTTTGAGCTGACATATTATTTTCTTGCTTCAACAGGCAATTTTAACTCTAAACAGTTTTTTTTTAATGTTTATCTCAATCATGAATAAACAACTTTGAAAAATTTCTTTCAGCGATATTCTTCACAACCAAACTCACATAATAAAATAATAATAAATGAAAACAATGAAAATGAACACCAATAAACAACACACCACTATTCTGCCGTACTAAGCTCAAAAGCGGTATCTCAAAAAACTATTAATTCTAACACCTAGCGGGATGACAGTATCTAACGAAAAAGGTATATTACACATGCACCAAATAACAAAAAAATTACCCAGTATAATATATCAATTCCAATTAATAAGCAATATTATAATAGTTTACAAACCTAAAATTTTCTCGAAACTAGCTTTCCCTGAGATACCGCTTTTGCATTTAGCACGGCAGTATTAGTAATATATGCATTCATTAATATAAATAAAATAATTATATCATTCATTAAAAAAAACATATGAGGCGTCTCATTGCAAACCCCGCTAAAACGATTTTACCTTGAAACCGACTTTATTCGCTCTTTTGAAAGTTTCCTCAATTCTGTACTAAGTGACAAACTCATTTCCGAGTAAATCCCTCTCTAACAGTACTAAATTGAACCTCCAACCTTATGCTTGGTAACAAAATCCACTATAAATGGCATGGGCAACCAATCACAGCGCTTGCTTTTGCACCAAGTGACCTTACGAATAGTATGGCGGACCAATAGAGACTTGTGTAAATGTGTCGTGCACCAAGGAGTGCGATTAAATTTTATTGAATTTAAAACTCATCAATAACTCAATATCCAGAAAAATCGTTTTAGCGGGGTTTGCAATTAGACGCCTCATATATTTATAACAACCATAGTTTTCAAAATTGAAACATGCTTTAAAATACTAACCGCCTTACTTTATACACGCGGAATAGTTAGTTAAGTTATACTAGGAAAAAAAAAATATGGTTATACCGAAGTAATTCATAGTATAACTTTTTTTTTCTAACTAGGGCATCTCGGAGTTGAACTTTAAAGATCGTGACTCCTTAAGAGCACTGTCACCGGTCTACTAGCACCACTACTTTAAAAACATATTATCTCGTGACTGAGAAGGAATTATGAAAAACGGCTCAATCAACTATATCATATCGATGGTCATACGTTGACAACTCTTAACCCACATTTTTTATGCATTACGGGTTATCAATGGGAAGATTTGGGGCTAAATTTAAAAAACAAAATTATGTACTTATCTCATTTTGTGAAAAAAATGTGGGTTACAAGTTGTCAACGTATGACCATCGATATGGTAAGTGTCTCTAGAATTTTCTAATACCTTTTTTAAAGTTTCATATTGAGACACGAAGCAACAAAATACGATCTAGAGGAATGTGGCCGTTTTTATTTAGATCGAATTTTCTTGCTTCGTGTATTGTATTTCAAAGTTAATGCTCTATTTAAAGTCAAAAATGTTCTCAAGTAAGTGAAATCCTTGTAATTTATTATTGAGAAATAAATTTCTTTAACCATAAAAGATACAAAAATGTATCTAAAAGAATAGTTAATCATAGAAAACGACACATAAAAATTACTATCTTCTGAAGAAAATTGTATTAATAGTAAGAAAACACAAATCCATGTTACATGCACCTGGTATAATAATGATGTCAAACAATATAATATAAATACGCAACATTCATACATAAATACATAAATAAATTGTCCCATGAATGTCGAACATCGAAATGAATGAATGTTAGTTTTGAGTACCATGTGACTTTTTATAGGTTATGTTTCCCAGCGTGGTGGTAAAACCATCTCTTTGATATGAGGTTATTTTTATCCGATATTGGGTCGCTTTGTACAAGCGACCTGGGCCTCAAGTCTGCTATTACAATAGTGTCAGAATGGCCTCGCCATTGTGAGTATTTGACAGTGTTTGTATGGCAAATCTGTCAAAAACTCACAATGAAGAGACCATTCTGACACTATTGTAATAGCAGACTTGAGGCCCTGTATTGTTACCCATCGACCACACCGCTCGCGAGACCTGCGTCTTGCGTTTGCGACCGTGGCGAGAACAAAATAGCAATGTGTGCCTCATGTGTAGTCACGAGCACCAATGTGTATACAGTTAGCAAAATTCAAAAGCAATTTTCTCGTGAATAACAATCGCAACTTTGAGATAAGACCTATTATTTAATAATATAAACTAACTAGCAGCCCGTCCCGGCTTCGCACGGGGTAGACAATTATCATTTTAAGACTCATTTTTCTACACCTTCGGTTACATTGTTCAAATTTTACCAAGGATCCCTAATTTTTTTCAAAATGAAATGTAGCCTATGTCAAATTGGAAGAATGTAGCATTCTATTGGTGAAAGAATTTTTTAAATCGGCCCAGTACTTTTTGAGCCTATTCATTACAAACATACAAACATACAAAAATAGGTACAAATCTTTCCTCTTTATAATATTAGTGTAGATACTATTATAAAATTGGTCTTATCTCAAAGTTGCAATCGTTATTCACCATGAAAATTGCTTTTGCTTTTCTGACTGTACACATGAGGTACACATAGATATTTTATGTTTTTTCTGTCTTTTTTGTGTTCTGTGTCAGTATTGTTTGCCTTAAACTGCGTCAAATAAATTTATTTTCCTTCTTTTTCTTTTTGTACTAAAGACTACCACTCTTAGCAGCCGCGATTATAGAACGCGCAAGTAAGACAGCGAACATTTAGTACCAGATTTAAATGTCATGTCATCTGGCTTGCGCGTTTTACGACCGCGATTTATACTAAAATGACTTAAAACTACTGGATAAGCAGTACAGCAGCCAATGATAAATGAAAATATGGTACTCAAAATGAAAACCAAATGAAATAATATAGGTTTTGGGATAGGGACTTCATTCTGGTATACATATCTATACATTTTGATGTATAATATGTATACCAAGGACAAGACGCGCGCAGCTAGGACGTCTTGCCCGTACACGGAGAAAAATACATATTTTGACATTGGTTAAACACAATATTGTAAATTATGGTACATTAGAACAACAAGAAATATTTTGGTAATTTTTATTTACGATGTTGGTCATGCATTCTGGATTGAAATTAGAACAGGTTATATGTAGTTGTGAGTTCACACAAATACAACACACCGTGGCATTTTAATCGTCTTACAACGGCAGCCCACTTCATGTATCCAATGACTACTAATCAATCAATTTTTTTTATTTTCTGTTTTCGTATTAAATCAATTTGATTTAAAATTTGAATAATTAAAAATATTATTAATTATGACGCATGACGTAGTTTGGAACACCCTGTGACGAGTGTGGTCCGAGCCTTGTGTTCCAAGGGCGGCGCGGAATGGAGCAGCGACATCTTTATCATAGTTAATTCACCCTAGCGCAAAAATATGTCTTTTACTACTTAATCTTAATCTTTCTTTTTTTAATAGCACCCAGAGGTACTTTATGTCGGATACTTTTGAGTGGACCACCTTTGTTACACGACTAAAATGTCACTGTGTATAACTCACACAAATTATTTTTTTATATGGAACAATAATCTGTTTTATGAATATTTGTTTCGTATGGGAGTCGAACCCATAGTTAGCACAGTAAGTTTGATATTTATTGTCATTTACACTTTTAAGTTCTTGTGTAAAGTAGTAGATTGAAAATATTAAAAAGCGATCATTTCTAGATAGTATTTTTATTGCACGAAGCGACGCGCGCGTTCCTTGTGGTTACGAAATTAAGACAGTGTCGAAATAATTAGCTGTCGGAATTCAGAATGACACTCAGTTTCGCCATTTTATATGAATTACCATTTATGGGGACACGGGCGATGGGAACAGCGGGAATACACCTCATCTATCAGTCAGATGCACCTATGGTGGCGACAATCAACGGATGATACAGTATTTTTGATCTCAAGAAGTGACGCGCGCTTAACTTGTGGTAACCATGTTTTAAATAAGTTACCTGTGCCAAATCCGGATGGTGTGGGAAGTCGTGCGCGTGATGGTAGAGCGTGTGATGATGGGGCGTGGGCAGCGACGGCAGTGCCGACGCCGGCCGCGGGGCCGCACGCCGTCCGCCGCGGGCCCCGCCGCGGCCGCCTCGTGAGCGCGGGCCCCCGCGGGAGCGGGAGTCCTCGCCGTTTAGGGATACTGTGTCTGTTGGGGACAGGAAGATAGATAAGTATACATACAAAAATTTACTTCGTCGATGCTCATAGTCTCGTGGCACCGTGTGGTGCCGGACGTAAAGAATAGCACCACCCCATTTCCTCCCGTGGGCGTCGTAAAAGGCGACTAAGGGCTTTACTAAAGATGGGCAGCAGTGTTCTCCATGCATTTTTAACACCATACTGCGATCGCCAACCCGCCTGCCAAGCGTGGCGATTATGGCAAACCCCCCCAATTGGGGGAGGCTTATGTCCAGCAGTGGACGTCTTTCGGCTGAAATGATGATGATGATGATGATGATGCTCATAGTCATATACGAAAATATAACTATAACTAATTGCATATTACTCTAGACGGCGAGTGCAAAATGCTATCTACCCAGTACCCAATTTCTTCTTTAGGGATTTTATCAAGATGTTGTGCAGAAATTGTCTTCTTGATTTCTAATAACACATACAACAATCACTAATCGTCATTAAAACAACTCTGCTTCTTTACAGTAGTCGCTATATTTTATACTGAAGATCACGTCTAAACGAGTGGTTGGTGATTTGAAAAAAAGATATGCAAATTAGAGCATTATCGTAATAATTTAATATATGAATATTTTAGGTTATGTTTATATTACATAGTGAAATTAATTTGTAAACATATGTCTAACGCGGATAAAAAATTGCGAATCACACAAAATCAGTCAAGCGTATTTTTCTGAAACCTTCACTTTTTTTAAGATAATTTAATTATTGATGTTTTAGTATGCGTTTTTTATTAAAATAACTTTTGTTTTATGTATAATAAATTAATTATGCGTCTTATTTGGGACAGCGCTCCTGGATGGGCGAGTCCTATTAATGGCTGGACGTTCGACGCGTTGCGTGAGCTCAGTACAGAACACGCAAGCTAATCACTAAAGGTAACTGGCTTATGTCTGGGCCTTAAGACGCAGATATATGCCAGTGATCTTGAGTGGTTAGCTTGCGTGTTTTGTACTGAGCACACGCAACGCGTCGTACGTCCAGCCATTAATAGGACTCGCCCATCCAGGAGCGCAATATAAACCTAATCTAAAATATTCATATAACAAGTTTTTAAGAAAAAGTTCTAATTTAACAATATTTTTTCCAAATCATTAACACTACTCGTTTAGACGTGATCTTCAGTATAACATCTCTAAAAATCGGTAATCGTCACCTTAAAAGACTTACATCCACGTTCTCGTGATGTCCTAAACAACCTATTTTTAACCGAAATCCTCACTTAATTTATCGCACTATTTAATACATGTTTTTCTCAATAAGTAATCAAGAACACCGCAATGACGTCCTCAATAAAACCTACTTACTGTTAAATATTTAATGTACCCGTTTTGCGTAACCCAGCATCTCTATTTTAGAGAGATATGAGGCCTAAATAACGGGATGAACAACTCGCAGAGGCCCGTTAGACGCTTTTAATGAAATGAGGCACCAACCGACGATTATCCCTGTACGCACTATGCAAGTGCACCCAAGTACAACCCCCGGTTGGTGTAGGACTATTGCAGGATATGGAAACAAAGATATTGGACTATGGGTTTGGGTGGTTAAAATGGACTGGTTACCTAAAACTATGGAAGGACTATGGCCCCTGCCTGATCAATGTTTTATTGTACACGGATAAAATGGCAGGGGGTGATATTATTATTAAAAAAGGCTCACAAAAACCAGGGAAAGAGCAGCAGCTCTACCGAAATTCATGTGTAAATGAATTTTCGTTACTATGAATGGTATTTAAGAATATTAACTAATGTAATATGTATACACATACCGTTTTCTGGTCTTGACGAATGTTGTGGTCCGTGCTTGCCGGGCCTGGCGGCTTTGACGTCGATGTCCAGAGGCACCCATTTGTGCTTGCCCGACTTACTGCCGCCCTTGCCTGCACCTGAAGATAAAGAGTTACATAGTTATAGTATTTTTGGTCAAAGAAGATAGATGGAATACTCTTTATTATACTCATATACACCATAAAAATTACAATTATAAATGTAGAACTGTTACATAGGGTGTCTGAATGGGCGGTCTTATCGCTAAAAGCGATCTTTTACAGACAACCTTTGGATGGATCAAAAAGTAGGAGAGACAATACTGCAGAAAGCTCAACTCTGCTGAATAAGAAGCGCAGTTTTAAAACACTCATCAAAACGGGTTATCTATGACATGTAGTCACTATGGGTGAAATTTATTTTTATTTATGTGTACCTACTTATACAATACCTGTTTTTTTTTTTTTTTTTTTTTTATTAATGTCCGAAAAATTCAATACAACGTCGTTTTGAAATCTTAATAAACTCCTTTTATTTTTACTCTGGCATCTAGCCAGAGTTAACCATGAGAGGTTGAGACTCTTTAAGCGGACTATCCTGTGGTTGCCTTAAGCTCCTAACGAAACACCTCCTAATGCATGATGTAAATGTGAAATAAACTACTAATAAACTGAAATGAAAATAATGCTTAATCTTAAATAAATGATTGATTAATATTTAGTATAATATAATGTAATGAATAATTTTAATAATTAGAATCAGTAACATATTATGTAATACAATAGTTTGATAGGAAACATTTGCAGTGCCCTTACAGGGTGCATGTCTTAATACTGTGTCATGAAATTTCAATGCATGCCTACTAACCAGTGTTTAACATGTAAGCAAATAAATAAATAAATAAACTTAATGCCTCCAGCCAGGGCTTAAAACTTATAAACTAAACGACTGCGCGCTAAGGGCACTCCCTGTGGGGTACGAACCTCGGCTTAGGGCAGAGTCGGAGGGAGGATGGCAAGGGACCGTCGGTGGCTCGAATAGCCTCCAAGAATAGCGATACTTAAATTTCGTAGCAGTTTCAGAGACAAGAGCGTTCAAACAAAAAAATAAAAATACTTCTCTGCTTTATTATTTACTAGCTTTTGCCCGCGGCTCCGTAAGAATAAGAAGTGCATTTTTAAAATACTCATCAAAACGGGTAAGTTGTTATCAGCGCCGGCTGGGGTACAGCGAGAGGAGCGGTTGCTGTAAGCGGCAGATGGCAAGGGGAGCCAAAAAGCCAAATGCGATTTTTTTTTTCCAGCGGACACTAATATTTTGACAGCGCCTTTTGAGAGGCGCGCGAGCAGTGTTGCCCGATCAGATTTTTTTTTAATCCGTAAGGTAACGCTGACGAAGAAAGAAGCAGGAGTATATCCATACTAATATTATAAATATGAAAGTAACTCTGTCTGTCTGTCTGTATGTTACGTTTTCACGCCAAAACCAATGAACCGATCGTCATGAAATTTGGCAGAGATATAGCCTGTGATATGGAGAAGGATATAGGCTACTTTTTTACGCGATAACCGACACCCACGAGCGGAGCCGCGGGCAAAAGCTAGTGTATAAATAAGACCTAATTAATTTAAATTAAATAAGTGTTGGTATTTGCAATAAAAGGTGATTTTTGAAAATTTCTGAAATATGTGTTATCTACACTAATATTATAAAGAGGAAAGATTTGTACCTATTTTTGTATGTTTGTATGTTTGTAATGAATAGGCTCAAAAAGTAGTGGGCCGATTTAAAAAATTCTTTCACCAATAGAATGCTACATTCTTCCAATTTGACATAGGCTACATTTCATTTTGAAAAAAATTAGGGATCCTTGGTAAAATTTGAACAATGTAACCGAAGGTGTAGAAAAATGAGTCTTAAAATGTCTTTCGTCGAATGCGCTGCCGAAACTATTAGCGATAGAACAAAATAATGTACAACAATATTGAAGAACATCATAATGTCTACAAAAAACTACTACTACTACTACTACAAAAAACTCTACCCCGTGCGAAGCCGGGACGGGCTGCTAGTCTACTATATAAAAATAAGTCGGGTTTTCCTTCCTGACGCTATAACTCCAGAACGCACGAACCGATTTCCTCGGTTTTGCATTCGTTGGAAAGGTCTCGGGCTCCGTGAGGTTTATAGCAACGTTTTTTTTTTTATGGTTTTTACGAAAGTTAGGGTAGGGTAGAGTAGGGTAGGGTAGGGTAGGGTAGGTAGGTAGGTAGGTAGATAGGGTAGGTAGGGTAGGGTAGGGTAGAGTAGTGGAGTTTATACTATAGCTTTTGACAGAACGAAGTCTGTCGGGTCAGCTAGTTTAACATAAAACCGAAATAGAATGAACGTGAAGTGAAGCTTAGACCAAAGGGCGCCGAAAGACAATTTCACTCTACCCTGATCAGGGCGGATAAAGGGAAGAAGGGGGGCAACGGGTGCAGTTGCACCCCAGACCAGCGTAAGGACTATTCCTTCTTGCAGTGCTCCGCTGTTATAATAACGCTAAACTACGCTCATCAACCAATAGCATCGCAGCCCCAAGTCTTAGCTATTGTTTTTGTAAATGAAAAGGTGGCTGAGGTGGTCAGACATCTGTGATCATTGTAACAAAACCTGAGAAATGTATTAAAACAAAAGTTTTATTTTATTTTATTGATCGTCGCAGAAAGGGGCGGTAAATAGATGTGGTCATCGTGTGCACGGGATTTGGTTTTCAAGGTGGTTAGATTTCCCTGACCGCGATAGTACATGATGCGCGAGTTATAAGCTCGCGTTGATTACGTCCCTGCCCTTTGTACACACCGCCCGTCGCTACTACCGATTGAATGATTTAGTGAGGTCTTCGGACCGACACGCGGTGGCTTCACGGCCGTCGGCGTTGCTGAGAAGTTGACCAAACTTGATCATTTAGAGGAAGTAAAAGTCGTAACAAGGTTTCATCTTGTCACTGTTAACAGATTCGCTGATAGTGCTGACCAAAAACTATTCAGTCTTCCCATAAAGTCTGCTGTTAGTACCAACCTAAGTCGCTGCGAGTGCGGTGCTCCTGATCAGACTATGTCACATTGCTGGAGTGTCCCAATTGTCCGTTCGCCTGCACCCTTGACGATTTGAACAACGCCTCTATACAATAAATGTGGCCACCTACTGAGTCCAAACAGTATAGATGTACCGTCGAAACGAAACGCAGAAGTACCAACCTGAACTCTTAGTCTTATCAAAATGTTTATCATGGTGCCTGTCGTTGTGCTGGTGGTTGTGCGTGGGTTCCACCCTCTCCGGCTTTAAGGGCTGCTGATGATGAGGTTCTTCTGGAGGTTTGCGGTCTTGTTCCTGAAACGTGATGAAAATTTTATCAGTTATGTTTAATGGAGTATTCAAATAAAGTCACTGGACGGCGCCGCCGAGGCCAAAAAGAGATGGCTAGACGTTCAGGATGCGCACCGCGATAGCTGGTTTTGAGGTAGCGCTGGAAAGAGGAAGTCCATGAACTACGTCAGGCGATTTTGGCGATTTTTTTTAGGCGCAATCGCCGCGAATAACGGATGGGCTAATTTTGACTAGTGCTAACCGTCTCTTGGTCTGGTGGCCTGAGAAATCAATTTAAAAAAAAGTTTTTTTATTGGTCGTCGTAATAAGGGGCGGTAAACAGATGTGGACATCCATGAGCACGGGATTTTGTTTTGAAAGTGTGCCGATTCGGATGACCCCCATAGTACCTACACATATATCTTAAGAAAGTTGGTACTAGGATTCTGTCCCAAATAAATGGTTATTGATTCGTCCTCGCAACACAAGGTCCAGTTGAAAACCAGCGTCAGGCACTAGTTGGCTGGCATTTATGCTGAACTGGGCCTATTTGGCGTAGCCGCGAGGCACACATTGCTATTTCAAGTTTTTTTTTCTGTCTTTTTTTGTTCTGTGTCTGTATTGTGTGCCTTAAACTGCGTCAAATAAATTTATTTTCTTTCTTTCTGATTGAGCGTAGAGTTCTAGGTTCAATCCCTAGGTCGGGCAGTGTAGAAATTAGGGGGCTGAACTCCCCTACCAATACATGGGACCCATCTCTTCGCAGACTTCAGGCGTGAGGATAAGTATTGTAAAATACATGTTTTTCTCAATAAGTAATCAAAAACATCGCAATAATGTTCTCAATAAAACCTACTTACTGTTAAATATTTAATGTACCCGTATTGCGTAACCCAGCATCTCTATTATGGAGAGATATGAGGCCTAAATTACGGGACGAACCAGGCGTAACTTTTGAGAATCTAAAATCAAATATCTGCTCGAAAAATTCAATAAAACGCAGTAATAATGTCTATAATAAAACGTCATTTTTAAATCGAATAGACTCCAAGAACTGCGATACTTAAATTTAGTAGTAGTTCCAGATATACATGTTTGGTATACATAAACTATTTCGTCATCATCATTTCAGCCGAAAGACGTCCACTGCTGGACTTAAGCCTCCCCCAATTGGGAGGTTCGCCATAATCGCCACGCTTGGCAGGCAGGTTGGCGATCGCAGTATGGTGTTCAAAATACATAAAGAACGCTGCTGCCCATTCTCTAGTAAGTCCCTTAGTCGCCTTTTACGGCACCCACGGGAGGAAATCGTATAACTAGTCATCTCTATACCACCATATTAACCAGGCAATTTTGAACTGTCAAGGACTCGGTCATTCAGAAATTTGAAGCTTGTTACCCGTTCCAAAGGGTAGGTTCTTCTTATGAAGAAGAAGGGGCAAGAAACTCTATGGACACTCTTATAAACCATTACCGCTGATCGCGGCTTAAACCGTGTGACATTTTCTAAAATAAAGCCTGAGTAACTCCTTTTAACATCAACTATCAGCCAGAGAAAGTCCTGTCAAAATCTGTCCAGCCGGAGATTAGCCGGAACAGACAGACAGACACCAAGCCCACCTACTTTTTACAATATTATTGACGTGTAAAAGTGTTTCTAACTCAAAGCATTTGTTTCAAATAAACCAATTACAGGCACTTTTGAATTGTCAAGGGGTCGGTCAGTCAGACTGATGAAGCTAGTTGCCTGATGTACCTACATAGTTGTTACTAAGAACTTACAGAAATCAATAATCTAACCATACTGTACACAAAAAAAAAACTGCATCTAATATTCAAAAGAACATCTCGATCACAGCTGCGCACAGTTGTGCGCAATCTGTAACCTTCTCAAGGTCATCTCTATGCCGACTTCTAAACGTAACATAAACAATGAAACCAGCCTCTTATCTCGCCATGTGATTACTATAATTGGTTTCGCATGTTATTCGAATTGGTAATAGAATCTTTTAACTTGGTTGTGTTTTGTTTTTGATATCTTGGCTAATTTTACGCAATAAATTCAAGGTCGAAGACAAATACTGCAAACTGCTTCAAATCGATCAACACTGTTTTCATAGCTTTTAAATAAGTAAATATCTTACCGCAGTCCCATTATGATGTGCTGGATCAGCATCATGAGGGGGTGGCGTGGAGTGACACCTGGCTCCTCCGGATACGGCGGCGCCGAGGGTCGGCCAGTCGCCTATATCCGTGAAGTCTGATGCCTGGAGACAAAGAAAAAGTGATGTTTAGTCCAAACATACGAGTTTGATAAGAACAATCTGCAGTTTCACGTGAAATTTACATCCACATCAGGCCCATAGTCTTTAGCTTTGAGGATGATAGCTCCTCAAGATTGGAATATTATTTCTGCGCAAAATATCTTGGTATGATAGATGCCTTTATTAGGCAGTCTTTGGCCAGCATCTTCAAGGAAAGATAAATAGCCAAGCCAGATATATTCCGAAATTAAATTATTGTAGATTGAAAGCTTCTACATCCGTAGCTTGATCAAAAATATAATGCTGAAAAAGTCAAAGAAACTTGGAAATATTATGATTTGACCCAAAATTCCTGACAGTATTTTTTAAATTACTGATTAGGTCTGCTCCTGACCTGGACCTCGCCTAATTTCCATTAGGCGAGGTCCAGGTCAGGAGCAGGATGAAGTCTATGATAGAACGAGCGTGCCCAGAAGATGTCTGTTCACTCTTGATTTAAAGGCAGACGGATTATATGTGGAAGGGAACACAGACGCTGGCAGAGTTCCAGTTTGGCTATGCGCATAATAAATATGGAGGAGAAGCGCTGAGTACGACTGGACGGGATATCAACCAAGTACGGATGGTACCCGTCTGGTAATCCGGTAATAAAAGAGCGATGGTGGGATCAGGTCGTGGAGCAAGAGCCCGTAAAGCCATACGTAATTCTGACACGCTTAAGTCGTCAGGTAACCCAAGGTCTTCTAAAACCTGTTGACTCTACTCTCGGTTCCATAGTCGTTACAAACTAACCTATAAATAAAATACATACTAAATCAACACCCATTCACCATAATATTTTCCTTATTTCTTCCACAATACCTGTCCATCGTGCTCCACCTTGGCCCAGCTTCTCCGAGGCCTGGATTTGCGCCTCGCTGCCACTCCTGCCGTCATTGCGTCCGTCACTATGTCTCCAGTTACTGTATCATCGTGGTGACTCAACAGTTTGGTACTTGATAGTGTTCTTGGTAATTGTTCTAGTCAATTACGGGTAGTTCAACTGTCACTTGATGCTTTTCAAGTTTTCACTTTGTCCAGTGCTTTTCGAGATTTTGACACTTTAGATTTGATGCTTTTCGGTAGTGCACTTGGAATGTTATTTTTAGAGTTTTACGTAGTATTCTTTTCGAGTTATAGTTTGCTTATTACTTAAATCTGTTACGTTACGAATTATTTAGTTTGGGTTGTTTTGAGGTTTGATTATTGCTTAATGTTCTGGTGGTACAGAGGTTTATTTAGAGATGCTGCAGGTAACTTCAAGATACTTGCAGTTACGGTGCAGTTAAATCGACAATATTATGACTGTAATATTTACAGTTGTATTTTCGCAGTGGTTGACCATTAAGTTACGAGCTCTATTCCTATATTGAACTAAATAGGTTTATTACCTAAGGATATTGTTACTAGTCTAATATAATAGCGTTCTTTATAATAAGTCGAATGCAAATACGTACTGCAACGAAAGAGCACGAAAATTAGGAAATTCATGAGTCTTTTAAAAAAAAAAGACCGAATATTGAGAATCTTTCCGCCTGACACCTGATCTTAGAAGAATGTTTAGTTATGATAATAAAATCAACATCTTCATTCTCTTGGTTATATCCCAATTCTCTTTCTTTTTGTTGAAAACGTTGTCCCACACTAGGAATTTCTCCTGTATTGTGGGTGCGGAATTTATTTGTGGTCAGCGCAGCTCTTCCATTCTTCTCTAGAAGCCATCATCATCTCAGGAGTCAACCCTTTTCTTTTTTTCTTTTTTAAAAAAAACGTTGCCCCACACTAGGAATTTCTCCTGCTTCGTGGGTGCGTTTACAAACATTCAAACTCACATACACAAACAGCCAGACCCGGAACAACTACTTGTAGGTCATACAAATATTTGTTCCGTGCGGGAATCGAACCCGCGACACGCAGCGCAGCAGTCATTCGCTTAACCACTGCGCCAACCATGTCGTCAAAATGTCAAAGTGTTTTCGAGCCCTATCATCTTCTATCTCACACAGTCCAAGCATCGCTTCTTTGGCCAGCCACATTCATACTCAATTTTTTTTTTTTTTATAAGAACAGAATTCGGTCATAATAATATATCCGTATAAATAGATCAAATCAATAATGTAAAGACGTAGTGTGATCTGACATTTCTCAAACACGGAAACGCATTACTTAAATGGAAACCAGTTTAGTGACATTTTAATGTCACAACTTTACAAGTTAGATATATATATTTGAGGTCAGTTGGCCCTAGCGATGATTAATATACATATTTTGATATTCATTATCTTAATTTACTTAAGAGAGTACTCACCGGTCTACTAGCGCTACTCCTTAAAAAAATTATTATCTCGTGACTGAGAAGCGCCTGCGTTGCCTGTGTTCAAAAGACTCGTGAAGGAACATTACTTGTCCTTGTGATTACGTTCTCGTTGATAGCTGTGATAATCTATACTTATACTTCATTTATTTTCTTTACTTATATAGTTAGTACGTAGGTATGTATCTATGTATCTATTATATAGCATATATCTGTGTATCTATTATAGGATATTGTGCTGTTATACTTTTTATTTGCACCAATGACAACCCCATTTTATGTCCACAAATTCACTATCCATGCCAAGGTTGCCTGGAAGAGATCGCAGTATGCGATAAGGCCGCCCATTGTATACTTTATAGTGTTTATGTTTTCCTTTTCTTTTGTAATGTGTAATCTGATGTACAATAAAGCATATATAAATAAATAATAAATAAATAAGGACTTATGTGAAAAACGGCTCAATCAGCAACCTCGGTAAGTGTCTATAATTTTCTAATACGTTTTATAAAGTTTCACATTGAGACACGAAGCAACAAAATACGATCGACACACTTACCTAGGGAGCTGATTGAGCCGTTTTTCATAATTCCTTCTCAGTCACGAGATAATATTTTTAGAGTGGCGCCAGTAGCCGATGAGCCCTCTTAAGACTGTTTTCTATTAATTATACTAATTGACTTGAGTGTCGAAAATAACTGCGAAATAATGTGTCATTTTCGAATAGCTAATTTTAAATATCACGGATGAAGAAACTAAGTTGTAGGACTTATAAATATTGATGTCCACGATACAGCAACGAATCTAGAGAATCCAGAAGTTAAAGAGGTGATTTTTAAGAATAATGACGCAGTCGACGATAATTCATGCTTGCTTCAACTTTCACTTAAGACTTGAAGACTCCCAGATTATAGTAGGATTTTAACAAGGCATTCGACTCCTTAACGCATTAGAAAAATGCTTTGAGAATACGTTTAAAAGGAATAGGAGCGGCGTAACGACCTTGTTGACTGGGTATTATTTTAATAAAAAGGATGCGAAGTAAGAAAAAAAAAAAATTGCTGCTGTTCTACAAACATTGGAACACTTTGTTTTATCCAGCGTGTCCTGTTGTCTGAACGATACTGGAGCTGACGGACTAGCTACCAAAGATGATGGCCAAAGAAGCGATGCTTGGACTGTCTGATAGATGATGATAGGGCTCGAAAAGGGTTGGCTCCTGAGATGATGATGATTTTACACGTAGCCAAATTATGGGCCGACTCTATCCAGATTGTTATCGACTCATTAAGAAGACATTGGCGAGAGAAGCAGATCGTGGAATTCCAACGTACTCTCCTTAAGACAGAATTACAGAAGTTAGTTCATAATTACAAGCTCAATTAATCAAAATATAATTACTATGTCACCTCTCTTATCAAATCTACATCTGAACTGCTCTAAAAGATTTCTTCACAGTTTATTGCATGTAGCGAAACTGGTTATTTTAAGCTTATTTTAATGACTTACTAGTCTGTCAGTAATGCAATAATTTGAATACCAATATAGGTACTAATTATGTGTGGCACAAGAGTTTTAACACTCCTAGTTTCTGTTGCAGTAACCTTTTAAGCGAACTGCGAGAGACTGGATGTTGGTTGCTGTTGGAAGTTGCAACATTTAAATCAATATTTGTAATATTGTAACACCGCTTTTACTGTCATATTGACAGTTGATTGTCATTGTCACTTTTTCATTGCTGTCACTTGTGTGCGTGGAAATAGTTCTGTTCCATTATAGCCGTGTTCTAAGCAACATGTAATGTTTTTATTTTACCAAGCCCGCGTTCCTAGAACCAAAAATACCTACCCAAAATATAGTCCACTATAAAAACATTGTCGGAGTGTCGTCCCCCTAGTATTGTGCAGTCAAGAAAACCAATCACCCCGCCGGCAACCCAACGGTTGCTCAAATTTGCTGGTAACTTGGTAGCTACCAGCGACTCGCCCCAGCTTCGTCCGGGTGATTAAATACGTATCTCCGTGTACTGTATATAAGGTGTATCTATTTATACATGAAATGTTTTAAGAGAAACATCTGCAGGTGATAAAAAAGCCATAGACGCGTTTTTTTTTTTTATCTAAGTTTTTTTTATTTTTACGTAATTATTATAATTTTAAAATTGCTTGAGGCCTGTGTTCACCAACGTTCGAACCACCGGTTAGGTATTTAAACAGTTGGTTTATGTCAAATTTCCTATGAAATTTTGAGTAAACAACTGATTAAATATCTAAACAGATGATTTAAATGTTGGTGAACACAGGCCTTAGACATTTAGCAAAAAACCTTTACTTATTCTATGAATGACCCGCCCGGACGCGGCAACGGTAGCGGCGCGAGCACGGTGCCTTTTGATAATTAATCGTCATATCAAGTAATTTTAAATTATTTATATAATATAATTAGTTTTTTTTTTTTTTTAAACGTTTCCATGGCTTCTTTACCACCTATACGTGTATCTCTTAAAATATTTTGTGTATGAAAAGATACACATTATAATTATATTTATTATAAGTATAGTAAACTGATATTTAGAAATTATCAAAATTATGGTAAATACCGCATCATCATCCATAAGACGTTTACAAGTTCAAAGAAAATCGACAAACACGGCTATGTTTTGTAATATTTGGAGTTTCAGTCAACCAGTCTCTTAACCGATTGCGAGTCCCCGGTTGGCCGATGTAGAAATCGTTTGGTCAAATGGGGTATCCTCGTCCCATTCCAAACACAGTGCCAGTGTGGGGGGGGGGGCCTCCTTAACAAGATATGCTTCATCCCCTTTTCTTTCCATAATGCCAAACCATCTGCACATTCCAGGGCCTCAAGTCTGCTATTACAATAGTGTCAGAATGGTCTCGCCATTGTGAGTATTTGACAGTGTTTGTATGGCAAATCTGTCAAAAACTCACAATGAAGAGACCATTCTGACACTATTGTAATAGCAGACTTGAGGCCCAGGATTTAGGCGAAGCCAATGATAGAGCTATCAGATGAGCTACATACTCGTCGGACATTTGGGTCAAATCGACACGCAACGTATAATATTTCGAAAAAGCAGAAAGAATATAGCGTCCACTGTTTCTATCTTACATTTCCAATTTTAAGCATTTGATAACAATTGCAGGAGTGCCACAGGGTACTATATCCGAACCACTCCTGTTTCCATTGAAGATAACTGATCTAACAATGTGTGTCAGGAATTAGCATTATGTTGAGAGCTTGTTATCTGGTGAGAGATAATTTATGAAATCTAAGCTATCATACGTTAAAAATAAAGTACGATAAAATTAATGTTCTTGTTGTCTGTTCTTATTGTTAGTCCCAAACCACACGAAATAATATAATGTTGGTCCTTTGGTACGGCTTTGAGTAAACCAATAAAATATAACGTTTGAAACGTAGTTTGGTCAGTGGGTGGGCGTTTTGTTTCCACATATTGTTTTCAATACTCTTGCGTCTATATTTCAGTTTGTAAATAATTTCAGTTAGGGCAGGATACTTATATTTTATAGACAAACTAACAATTTTTGCTGTTTGAACAGTTTAGAAGATAAATTCAATGCATTATACTTGTCGCAGCCACTGATATATAGGTATATAATTCATAGTTTCATGTTTCAATCAATGTCAGTGTGGGCGGAATAACAATCGTGACAATTCAGCTTTTTAATTCTTAATACATATTTTATTGATTCTACATTTTTTTCAAGACTTAGCAATGCGCATTGCGCTTTGCTAGCAGAGTATTTTCAATAGAGAGTGAGCACAATGTACTTTTTTTGTTTGCACCCCTGAGCAACAGCTGTGCTTCCACGAATACATATTTGTGCTTAGAAAAAATACTAATGGTTACTTTATTTTAATACTATTTGGTATTTGACAAACTCATTCAAAAAAGCTTAATAATAATTTGGTCCTCAGAGTAAAACCAAACAAGCAAACTCATTCAAAAAACATAACCCTGTCTTTGCTGACATGCAGTCGGGTAAAGAGGCCAAAACATAATATTAGGGTATCAATGACAATGCGATATACCTAGTACTTAGTCTAAACAATGACTCTACATAAAGTAAAACAAGAAACAATTAAGCATCGTGCTTACCCCTCTCCGGACACCTGTCATCCAAACATCCATCCATACACACTTTTAAACAACCACTTAAAACATCACTCAAACTTTAAAGGTCAACCACCAAATAACGTAACACTAAAAAACAACAATCAACTCTTGCGCAGCAACTTAGAAAACTACCAAAAACACTACAATCAACGATATTATAATAAAAACAGGACTGAAAAGCAACGTGTTCATATCACTATAACCCGCCAAATGGCGTTGTCCTATAGCACCATAAACAAAAAATAGAATCACGTGTTGAAATAAGGTTATAAATAAAAATGTCCTCGAAAATGTTGCAACCATAGAGATATCGAGCTGCTTCGAAATACAAAAAAAAAAAATGCAAGTAACACTCTGGTTTTAAAAACTCGAGTGTTCTGTATTTAAAAGCACATGACATAACCTAACAAGTATAACCTAACTTAGCCGCGTGGTGAGCACGCCACGCGCGCCGGTATTGTTATCTCTTTCTAACTTAAGAGGACATATTGTTGTCTTGCTCACTCGCTGCAGGGGTCCGCTCGCCGATTAAGCCAAGGTTAACGAAACAGCACAGTAGAACTACGTAATACTGGGTTATGTAATTAATGTATTATCGATCTTTAAATATATGCATAGTATAAAACAAAGTCGCTTTTCGTGTTTGTCTGTGTGGCCGCTGAGATCTTCTAAACTTCACAATGGATTTTGATGCTGTTTTATTCTGACAAACAGGTGCGATACGTGACGCGACACAAACGCCCCGCTCGTCGCGCGACACGCAGTGCTTTGGGTCGCGTCGCGTGTCGCGCCTGTTTGTAGGAGCCTTTATGTGTATATATAATTGATATTTCTTAGATATCGCACTCTGTTTAGACGTGTCGCCGAAGCGCTAGTCGTGTTGTGTTAAGACGTAGATATATGCCAGTGATCTTGAGTGGTTAATAATTTATTATACATAAAACAAAAGGTATTTTAATAAAACACGTATACTAAAAGATCAATAATTAAATTATCTTTAAAAGGTGAAGGTTTCAGAAAAATACGCTTGATAGATTTTGCGTGATTCGCTGTTTTTTATCCGCGTTAGACATAACTTTACAAATTATTTTCACTATGTAATATAAACATAATCTAAAATATTCATATATTAAGTTATTAAGAAAATGCTCTAATTTAACATATATTTTATCCAAATCATTAACACTACTCGTTTAGACGTGATCTTCAGTATAAAAACATCGGTTATCGTCGCGTTACAAATTACCACGCAATAAGGCGAAGGCGAATTTATTTTTGTTTTGCTACAGAAGCGTCACAGTTATTGATGTTGCTTCATTTAGAGTGTTAGATAAATATACAAAGTTATTTTTAGTAGCAAACCTGAATGTTTTTATTCAGAATCAGTATTAAAACGATTAGAATGTTTTTGGTCTTGCGCTCGGTAAAGGCGCGACACGACGCGACACAAAGAGACCGCTCGTCGCGCTGCACGCGGTGTCTTTATGTCGCGTCGCGTGTCGCGCTTTTTGTAGGAGCCTTAAATCATCATTTAACTACTCTTTTCCCAATTATGTTGTGGTCGGCTTCCAATCTTACCAGGTGCAGCTGAATACAGTAGAATTCGTTTATTATGATTCCGCCTTTATTGACCAACCGTTTATTATGAAGTAATTACACAGCGAAGGTTTGGTTTTCATCAGGGTTCGAAAAAATCCGACTTTTATAATAAATATAAAAAATCCGGTTTATTTATATATATCGGATATATATATCCGATATATATCCAGGCCAAGAAAAAGAAGCGAATTTCATTCTGTAAGGGGATTAAACACTTAAAAATGTGAAAGGAATTTGTAAAATAATATAAGTGTCAAATTACCACATTTTTTATTTTAAAAAAAGTAACAAAAGAGTTAGTGTTTATTTGAAAAATATTTTTTTAATGAACACTTAAAAAAAAACAAGTACCTATTATTATAATAATCTTCATTTGTTTGTGAGATAAATCAACTAATTTGAATAATAATTTGTAATCATAAAAAAAGTTAAAAGTAAATTATTCTGAATTGTAGTTATTCGCTACGTGATGCAATTTTTTGTTCTTAAGACAGGAAAAAATCGATTGATATATATCAAAACACAAATTATATCGCTGATATATATCGGCGAACGCTGCTTTTCATATAAAATTCTTTATAACTAAGTCGGATATAATGACTTCTTTTATAGTGACATTTCGCTTATTGTAAGCCATTTTTATAAAAAAAAAAAAAAAAATACTTATTTTATAAATTGCGTCCAGTTATAGTGACCGACATGATTCCTGACACCTTCGGCAATGTTCGGGAGAGTCACGTGATACCCGACGGCGTTCGGCGCGTGCATGGCTTTTTTGTTTTGAGTCTCAGTGGGTAATTGATAGTTGAAGCACGCATTGTTTGTTAGTGATTTTCTATTTTGATTTTATCTCTATTAAAATAAATACAGACTAACAAAAACGGGAGATTGTTTATTTTCTACAAAATGCTTTGTACGACGTCCGGTAAGTATGACGTGTTTGTTATTTCCCTGCGATATTATTATAAACGGATTCCACTGTACCAGTATTTTACATGGAGCGAGTGCCTATCAGACCAAAACCCAGTTATTCTGCGATACCACTTGGAAAGACTGATTGTCAGACTTTCGGGCTTCTAACTATGTAACGACTTGTCAAAGATCTAATTTGCTAGCAAAAGCTAGTCATATAATAAAGCAATTACAAAAACAGTTATAACTATTACTCAATAAAAAGGTCGAACAACGCCTGAGGCGAAGTAAACTCAGACATATCGGTTACATAGTCCATACTAAGATTATAAATGCCGTAACTTTGTCTGTCTCATT
The DNA here is from genome assembly GCA_947523025.1 of Dryobota labecula. Classification (NCBI taxonomy): domain Eukaryota; kingdom Metazoa; phylum Arthropoda; class Insecta; order Lepidoptera; family Noctuidae; genus Dryobota; species Dryobota labecula. The sequence goes on from OX383314.1 coordinate 7,736,123, forward strand.
TTCACGCTATTATAGCTGAACAGGGCCTCAAGTCTGCTATTACAATAGTGTCAGAATGGTCTCTTCATTGTGAGTTTTTGACAGATTTGCTATACAAACACTGTCAAATACTCATAATGGCGAGACCATTCTGACACTATTGTAATAGCAGACTTGAGGCCCAGGTGCATGCACGATGTTCTAAAGTTATTTTTTAGGCATAACTCTGGATATCAATGAAAACGGTATATTCATATACTTTATTTTTGTTGAACAGGAAACAGTATTTTAGAGTGGAAAACAGTATAATACTGTTTTTAACAGTATGGTTGGCAACCCTACTCATAACTGGCGAAATGTGGGTGTACTGTAGGTAACTCTGCTTTACCCTTAGGGGAATACAAGCGTGAATGTTGTGTAAATTGTATAAAATTCTTCAGGATAAAACGCTTAAGACTGTCTCTGAATTACCAAGAATCAAGGCCATACCGCGGTTTACACTATTGTAATAGCAGACTTGAGGCCCTGATTTCAATGGAATTTGGCACACGGGTAGATTATGACCTGGCTAAAGCTGCTTTCAGACTACGCTATAATATAATAGCTCATAGCACAACAATATCGCGCACCGTACATTCCAATAATATTATATTATATAGTATAGTACAGTGTGAACGTGTCCATAACAATGTATGGTGCGCGATATTGTTGTGCTATGAGCATATATACTATATGCTATTATATTATAGTGTAGTCTGAAAGCAGCATTAGGACAAAGGATACTTTTTATCCCGGTAATACGTTCTAACCTCTACGCTGGCGAAGCCTCGGTCACAAGCAATTTTTTTTTTATGATTGTGAATTGATAATGCCTGGGGCTAGCACGTTATAAATGTCATTGCACTATTACAGTTGTCTGATGTTTTATATAGATAACGGTTAATAAAGAAGGTTATAAAAATAAGTAACTGTAGTATTGCGGGGGAAGTGCTCAGGTAACACGCGAAATTAAAATTTTCTTACGATTTTTGCAATTTGCTCATCCGGGTCCGGGTGATATTGATTAAAGTGTATTAAATAAATATGTATTTCACTTCTCATGCTCTAAAAGTACGCCAATATAGCCCTACGAAGCGGGACTAAAGTGACTACTTTAGTCTCTAGGGAGTGAAAAGTAATTAGTTTTTGAATTTCCTTCATGTGACATAAAAAACATACTATTATCTGTGGAGTGTGTACCATCTTCATTGCGAAAATGTTGAGAGTTTTAGTTCCATGGTTTTTCCGCAAAGAAGGTGGTGCCATGTGTTTTATATTTTTAATCTGTGTCTGGTTTAGAAGAAAAAAACAGACCGCGAAAATTTCAGAATTTTTGTCGAGTGTAAATTTGTTCGGTTTTATATTACAAATAATTCGAATTGTACATTTAGCTTCAAGTAAAAAAATCTTTGGTGATTTTTATTTAATAAGTAATATTTATTCAATGATTTTGTACTAAAATTGACTATTTTTCTTGCACTCAAAGTGAAAAGTACAGTTTGCACCTCGAGACTAAACGCCAACTTAATATACCCCCGGTTTCATTGACTGGGATCGCACGCTCGGGAGTCAAACCACCTCTGGTATATTATGGCTTCGTTTAGTCCCTCGATATAAAATATACTATTAATAAACAACAGTATTTTTGCGAATTCACCCAAATGGCATGTAAATACAACGACGTCAATTTATATTGCAAAAAAACATACAGACACGAAAAATACGGCAATGGGAAAAGCCCCGGCTCTTTTATTCAACAACCAGTTACTGGGAAACACGATAACCTTTGGTAAGACTACTACAATACGGCAACTACAATATACATTAGTTGTACACAGACACAAAAGCTAAGTTTAAATGTCAGCGTGGTCTTTATAATACTTTCAGTCTTCCAGAATGCGGTATTAAGACGTAAATACTGCGGGCTTTAGGGTTCCCCGCAGATCTAATAGCCCTCTAGTTTAGAACAACTAAAACGATTGACTGGAAGGTAGAAGAAAAACATCATATTGAAACTTGAAATATCATCATTATTTAGCTAGTCTTTTTATCTAGGTTCCAAAATATGTTGGGGTAGACTTCCAGTCTCGCCTAGACACGAGGTCGTTTGGCGCCCCTGTGCTGGTTTGGTCCCTGGGGTGGTCACGGCGCGCAGTGTGTTCTGATGCGCCAGTGATGGGGGTTACTCCCCAGAGGAGGGTCCGGTGACGGACAGTCGTGGCGGGTTCGCGGATGGGCTAACAAGTTCCCGTGTTCCCGCCATAAGCGGCAGAAGAGGACACCGTGGAGTTTTAGTGGGTTGGAGTCCCACATAACTGCACTGCACTGCCGGTGATTGTGTAGTATGCGTGCGTATTACTCCACGAGAAAAAAAAAGGCTTCCAGTGTAACCGGAGAGGGCAACGCGTAGTGTTCTACGCGCGCCTCTCTAAGATGTAACGGAGGGAATTCATCAACACCTCCCGCCAGGCGTGGGCCAGTGGACCAGTCCGGGGCAGCGGAAGTCACATTACACCCGCAGCCCCCCGACGCAATTGTATGAGGGAACACCGGGGTGGTTTTATTCAGTAAGAGTCTGACAGACCCCTCAGCCCACCCCAGGGCGTAGGACATCCATGAGGATTTCCACCTCGCCAAAAAAGAGAAGGCTTCCAGTCTATCCGAATGCCATCTCTTCTCTCTTTTGTGGCGGTATCTACAACGCCACATGCAAATTACTCATCAAAGACCTGACGTCACAAATCCTGCATCGCGCAATCAGAGTTTACCGCGCGACTAGCATATATACAACATCCCGACATCAACCATCGGGCATGCACGTAGAACCGCAGCTGCGGTCGCGACTATACGTATACACCGGGCGGCGTCACACTACAGTACAATGCCGCCCTCACACTCATATTCCGCCTATTACCCGGGTCATGGTTTGACTATCTCTGATAAGTGGGTCGGGTATAGGCTACATTGACATGGGCCTCAAGTCTGCTATTACAATAGTGTCAGTATGGTCTCGCCATTGTGAGTATTTGACAGTGTTTGTATGGCAAATAGAAGAAGCGCCATAAAGTCGCGATCTCGTCGCTGGTCGTCCTCGTCGGGCCTCCTCCAGGCAACTGGGGGTCTGACCTGGCGGGGACAGACCGCTGAGATGTCGTGAAGAAGCAACACTGTGTAACAGTGTCGTGAAGAAGCGACACTGTATAACAGTGTCGCGGCGCGACTACAGAAACAATCACAGATATCCTTATCACAGGACCCGCGACTACAACGCGGGTCCATCGGCCGAAAGCCGTCTTAGGCTGACCAAAGAAGGGGCTCATATCAATGGGCCACCGAGTACCCTCCGCGGACGGGGAGCTACGCTCCGGTTCCGCAGGCCACCACCACACGGCACAGGGACATCCACGAACCATCGGGCAGTTGCCCACCAGACACAAACACCCGTCTGGTCGGAGGATCCTCCCTTTTCTATAGAGGATGAGTTAACTTTACATCCTGTTCCTCATACGAAAACATCGTAAGAAAACCTGACATGTATGGTCTGGATAAGCAACTCGCACTGAGAGAAGATAGTTAGAGTAGCAAGAGGTTTAGGTGGTCACTGCTGTTTTGTGTTTCTCTACGTGGGAAATCACTTATAAGCAATGAGAGGTAAATGCCCCACAGTGGGACAATACAAATACTGTGCGGTCTTAGGAAATCCCCTTGCATGATGTTGACTAAAGCATTTTATAAAACCAACAAATCAAAGCAATTTAGCGATAAAAAATGACGTCAGTATGTTAAAAGTAATTAAATTGCAATAAAACGATTGTTTTTTAATAGTTTAGAACATAAAACAAATTGTGTGATAATAACTGACTAAAGAAAAGTTTTTAAAATAGCTATTGATAATGAAGTGCGCACGACTACATAACAAGCTATACATTTCCAGTATAAGCTGATGTCGAATTGTATGGGATTTCCGTAGAATAAGAGATCAGCATAAACTTGAACAGTATAGCTTGATATGTAGCCGTGACCACCTTGGGAAACAAACAAAGAGGAGCATAACCAGTACTTACACTAATTCCAAAACGTAATTCGTAAAAGAAACAAAGGGATCAACGCATCTCATGCAGAGAAGGAATGATCCATCAACATTCGTCATTTTCACTAAATTTTGGACTAAATAGTTTTGAAATCGCAGAGGCCCAAGCGCGTTGCAGTCAATGTTGCTGCTTCTGGGACACAGCCGCCGTATTATGACGTCTTAATGCCATCATGATTCCAGTACAAGAGAGAGATGGAGCTGTACATGAGCGCTAGCACCATCCCTTTTTCGGTCAGGAATTATACGAGTAATGGCAGTTATACTTCATAATACGGCGGCAGGTCTCCTCTCTCTGAGAGGGACTGGGCCGTAATTCACCACGTCATATGTCTTCGAATGTTTGGTTCTAGGATAGGTCCGAATAGTTCATAATATTTACCTTCATCGTTTAGAGCATCGTGAACGGGCACCGTTAGTTGAGACTGGTCATCTCTTAGCTTATTTTAATTTATATACATTTTTGAATTGTTTTTATTACGGACGCTTCTAACGTGCACATCTTTCTACATTGTTCTCACATGTATAACTTCAACATGAATGATATAACCCATATTTTTTTTTTTTTTTTTTTTCTTTTTTGAAAGGGCTTTGTCGCACATGCGATTATGCCGCCCTGGTTAACTTAACAAAATCATACCAATTGCAATTTAACAAAACCTTACCATAGCTAATTTGAAACAATATTTTGTTTTAAAAGAGTGTCCGTGGAGTTTCTTGCCCGTTCTTCTCCATAGGAACCTACTACGCTTTGAAATGGGCAACTAGCTTCATCTTTCTGACTGACCGAATCCTTGACGATTCAAAAGTGCCTGTAATTGGTTTATTGAAATAAATGCTTTGAGTTTGTGTTAAAAAATAATAAATGTTTGAGAGAGCAGTGGCCATGAAACACAAAGCGCAGTGAACAAGTATAAAGTCCAGAGTTTCACGATAAATAACTAAAAAGCTTACTGAATCACATACTTTTAACCAGGAACGGGTTTAACAAAACCCGAACAGAGAAATCCGGCTCGCGCTTGGCATTATTTTTTTGCTCAACAACGCAGCGGTTGGCAGAATGCCAGACGGCACGACCAGGTCGATGCAACCCAATAAAATGCCAAATTGAATTGTTGTATTTGACAAGCTTAAATTCTTATCTGGTGCTTCGGAATTTGCCATTCATCAACGATCCAAAACTGTCCAAAAATCAATTCTATATACATTATCGTCCCAGTCAACCGTCGCGCTAGAATTCTCTCCCTTCTCTTTTATATCATTCCTCACGCAATCCATCCATCTTTGGCCTTTCTCTCCCTCTCCATCCTCAGCATTTATATTAACAACCAACTCATCTTTGGCGGCATCTACAACGCCACATGCGTCCTGACGTCACAAATCCTGCATCGCGCAATCAAAGTTTACCGCACGACTAGCAATACAACATCCCGCCATCAACCGTCGCGCTGTTGCCCACCAGACACAACACCCGTCTGGTCGGAAGATCCTCCTTTTCCATAGAGTATGAGTGAACTTTACAACCTGTTCCTCATACCTCTATACATCCAATCCTTCAAATTTTCCAAAATTTCTGCTCTAGCAAAAGAGCTACGAAACTGACCGAAGGAACAGGTCTACGCTTATCAACTGAGATATTAGCATATAATTATATAAGTTAGGCATATAGGTGGACGGCGATAGTTAGACCTTGACCCGTGTGTGCGGCGATTGAGATTTTAGCTATCTATTTGAATATATTAGTGTGGATTTTATATAGGAGTCGGATTTCTGATGAGTCTTGACTGTTTCCAGCTTAACGTCAGCTCCCTTTATGGAAATTATCAAATAACTTCTCCCGCTCTGGGCGGAGCGGAAGCGCGTGTCAGACTTTTACGGACTAAAACCCACCCGTGTTCATTTAGTTGCCTGTGTGCCAGGGTCACGGTATCCCTTTCGGACAAACTCGCAACCCTGGTAGGTATCGGTCCTAGCGGACCTCGTCAGTGCGTGCTGACATCTCTTTTGAGGCGCGCGTGGAACACAACGCGCCGTCGACCCGGACCAGGGGCAGGCCCCAGGACCGGAAAACTCGCAACCTTCGCGCGTGCATTACTAGATGAATGAATGTAAACAAAGCAAAGGAGTTTGTCAATATCGTATAGCGTGAATCGTCCTATATCAAAAGCTATGTTAGGATCGGCTTCGAGTCTAATCGGATGCAGATGAATACCAGTATTTTACATGGAGCTACTGCATATCTGACCTCCACAACCCAGTGACTGGGTAGTACGATACCCCTTGGTAAGACTGGTTGTCTGTCTTTCGGACTTCTGACGACCCGTAACGAATGTCAAAGATCCACGAATGACAGCCGGAACCAACGGCTTAAGAGCGCTATCGCGGGTACAGCGCCACCCCTTTAAGGCGAGGTTCGTCAAGTTAACCTCTAGGAAATGTAATTTTAATGTCATTTTATTTAGAAAGATTAATGATTAAACACGTGAAAAAATTATATGTTGCTTTTGAGACCTTTCTGTAGGTACGTCGGGTACTCGTTACATAATTGTATAAAGTTCGCTCTATAGAAAAAAAATCCAAAGATACCCTTATTTTGTAGATTAAAATCATTTTATTTCAATATTATACCACATTATGTATTGAAAATCACATCAAAATAAACGTCTATGTTGATGTAATGTCCGTCGGGTTAACATATAATTTTCAACCCAAAATTAATGAAATTTACGGCACAATTTACCCGCGCCCAGCTGCCACCTCTTGAACAAAAATGCACGCTTGAAGAACCTCGCCCTAAAAAAATATTATCTCGTGACTGAGAAGGAATTATGAAAAACGACTCTTATCAGCTGCCTCGGTAAGTGTGTCTAGAATTTTCTAATACCTTTTATAAAGTTTCATATTGAGACACGAAGCAACAAAATACGATCTAGAGGAATGTGGCGGTTTTTCTTTAGCAGGGCAATGAAAGTTTAACGTGTTAAGCGATTACCCTGCAGTACCCCTTAAAAACATTACACTCTAACAACAAACATTATGTAAAATACAAAACGGGACCGAGCCCTACTGCCACAATTGTACGCATTTTGATGTAACGTAACATGCAAAACAAAAACTTCCCAACGGCGTACTATGGATGCTCATTCACTTCCTATTTTATTGTGTCTAAGTCTGAGTTAATCTATAGGTCCATCGGTTTGGCTTTTGACCTGATGACCTTATGGCTTTTAAACACGATAGTTTTTACATAACATCACGCCTGTTTTCTCCGAATGGTTAGGCAGATTTGCACATTTGCCGCCAGTAGACTATTCAAAATTTTCCCCTACTTACCTCTACAATTCGATACCCTAGTTCACAATCATATTTATTTTAAAAAAAAATATTCAATGAAATTGCAACTTTATTTTTGCACTAATATCGTTCTCATTATATCAGCTTTTTCCTGTTATTAGTATGTATGATTGTGTTGTGAAATAGACGATGGATGTGTCCTCCAGTTCCTAGATTATTTTTACAAGCTACGATTTAGTGAAGATTACACAAGAAATAGATTTTGGGTATATTTCTGAGCTAAGAAAAGCTCAATCATGTACTACTCAATATGGCAGGCTAAAAAAGGATCGAATTCCGCTAATAGTTCCAAAATCATACAATAATTTCCGTTATGCGGATCAGCGAACTTTTAATTTGTTCCTCTGAAAGCGAGGCCTCTTGAACACAGTCGCTTCACTACGTCAACAACTCTCTTAAGAACATTTCCCCAATAAATAATTTCTTCATCAATCTGACCCTGCAGTAAATTCTCTTTAAGGCCCAGATATATGCCAGCGACCTTGAGTGGTTAGCTTGCGTGTTCTGTACTGAGCTCACGCAACGCATCGTACGTCCAGCCAGCAATAGGACTCGCCCATCCAGGAGCGCTGGCCCAAATAAAACGTATTATTGATTTATTACACATAAAACAAAAGGTATTTTAATAAAACACGTATACTAAAAGATCAATGATTAAATTGTCTTTAAAAAGGTGAAGTTTTCAGAAAAATGCGCTTGATAGATTTTGCGTGATTCTCAGTTTTCTATCCGCGTTAGACATAACTTTACAAATTAATTTCACTATGTATACATCTTTCTTCAAAAGACCATTTCAGACACCAATCTACATGGTCTTCACATGATTTGACCAAGATTATGTCTGGACTTTAAAAGAGACTTTGACCTATGAGTTTGTTTCGGCCTTTCTTCTCAGAGTAGTCAGATACGAAACGCCGACCTCATCTAGTTTTAAAATATGATTGACGTGTAAAAGTGTTTGTAAAAACCTACTTACAGAAATAAAATCATTTATCATTATAATTTATCATAATTTAAAATATTCACATATTAAGTTATTAAGAAAATGCTCTAATTTAACTTTTTTTTTTTTTTTTTTCAAATCTTAACGCTACTCGTGTAGACGTGATCTTCAGTATAAAATCATTAGAAGTCGGTTATAGTCGCCTTAATAATGTTTTTTATTTTATTTCTGGAAGACAATTTTTTTTATTTTGAGCTAAATTTGCCGCCCCCTAAAATCTGCCGCCCTAGGGTCCAGCCTACCCATACTGGTGGTCAATCCGCCACTGCAGAGGTCTGGTGGATAGGCTAACTGGGATATTTCTGCCATCTTCTTAGGTGTCTATCTTATCTTATCTGTCTATCTATCTTCTTAGGTGTAGGTAAACGTGCCTTCACTTTAAAAGACAACCGACTGGTTCCCGTCCCGATGTTCAGAGAAAGCGCATTCGAAAGAAAGACCGCTAAAGTTTATTTGGACAAAGAAAGAAGAGTGAATGAAATCAGAGCGGTGAGAAGGACATCGAAGCAGACGAGATACATAGACAGAATTGCTTTAACAAGAACTGTATTCCTAGGCCACTAACTCCAAAATGATATTCAATCGACATTTCCTATTTCTGTCACCAATGACAAAATAATGGAATCACTACGAAAAGTCTAGCCATATATTGACACAGGTATAAAAAAACGTAGTAAACTTCGAAAGAAAGACCGCCAAAGTTTCTTTGGACAAAGAAAGAAGAGTGAATGAAATCAGAGCAGTGAGAAGGACATCGAAGCAGACGAGATACATAGACAGAATTGCTTTAACAAGAACTGTATTCCTAGGCCACTAACTCCAAAATGATATTCAATCGACATTTCCTATTTCTGTCACCAATGACAAAATAATGGAATCACTACGAAAAGTCTAGCCATATATTGACACAGGTATAAAAAAACGTAGTAAACTTCGAAAGAAAGACCGCCAAAGTTTCTTTGGACAAAGAAAGAAGAGTGAATGAAATCAGAGCAGTGAGAAGGACATCGAAGCAGACGAGATACATAGACAGAATTGCTTTAACAAGAACTATTTTCCTAGGCCGCTAACTCCGAAACGACTTTCAAATGACATTCAATCGACATTTCCTATTTCTGTCACCAATGACAAAAAAAATGGAATCACTACGAAAAATCTAGCCATTATATTGACACAAGTATTAAAAAAAACCTAGTAAAATATTTAACGTCTGGCAAGTTCTTAAATGGTTTGGACAGACAAATGTCACCGGTTTCGAGTGGCGAAGGCCGATTGAAATAACTGAATGGAATTTATTAAAAAAAGGTGTTGTTATTTCAACAGAGTTTATGGTGAAAGGGTAGGTTGAAATGTGAATGGGTTTATACGTCTCTTCCTATATGGTTTGATTGACGCTTTCATTCTAATATAATGTTCCCACTGCCGAGACACAGGCATCCACTGAGCTCGCTGGGACACAGGTCTCCAAAGAGCTCGCTGGGACACAGGCCTCCACTGAGCTCGCTGGGACACAGGCCTCCACTGATCTCGCTGGGACACAGGCCTCCTCTGAGCCTCGCTTAGTGGGGCAGGCTCAGTGTAGGTTGGTGGATGTCACATATCTTCGGATTTTCGATTCTAGGACGTGCCGGTTTCGTTAAGATGTCTTCCGTCACCGTTTTGAGAGCAGAAGTTCCGAAGATTACCGGTTCCGTAGTCCACAGGGAACCGTTAGAGTTTCACCATGTCGTCTGACTGTCTGTCCGCGGCTTAGCTCAGAGACTTTATGTACTAGAAAGTTGAAATTTGGCATGGGTATACATATTTATTTATCACGCCGACAAAGTGGTACAATCAAATCTTGAAACATTTAACCCCTAGAAGTAAAGTGGGGATGATATTTTTTTTTCTCCACTATCCAATGGTGTGGGGTATCGTTGGATATGCCGTTCAAAAATATTGCGGGTTTTTGAAAACCATTTTTCGATTCAGGGATCCGTTTCAGTAATATTAAGTGCTAGTTCTTGTTAGAGTCAAATGTCCCCCCCTGCCAGCGCAACGGTTGTATTTGGATAAGTGAAAAAATTCTCAGCAGTAGTATATATAACGAAAATAAAAGGAAAACTATCACAGCTAAGTAAGCTTTACAAGTTACCGAGTAATAGCCGACCAACTTACATTTGCAGTTGACAAACATGCCGTGCCATGTTCTCCGATACAGAATGTATGGGAGGCATGGCATAAAAAAGTAAACCATGATATTAGTTTTTTTTTTTTTTAATATTTAGTAATAAGTATTGTGATATCTTAGTTATTAATATCTTCTAAATTGTTTTCTATTATTGCACCTACTGTGTATTGTCTCTGCATCACCCTAAGGTAGACTGGTAGAAAATGCCCAAGAGATTAAGTCCGCCTTTGTTACACAGTGTTTACTTGTGCATAGAGTTTTAATAAATAAATAAATAATAAGTATTGTGAATTTATTTATTTTTTTATCTCATTGTATGATTTGTATGCTGCACCGGTCGACGTCAGCACGAAACCAACGCTGGGGCTCTGTCTCGCATAGGGTCGCAGCATTATGCTGAGCGATGGCCGTTTTGCGTGGATATGGAGCATATTTTCCCCCAACTTGTCTTTTTTTATTGTTTTTTTTTTTGCGTCATTTTTACCGCAAATAAACGTATTTTCTTTCTTTCTTTCTTAACATGTTTTTAATGTTAACTTTGCTCTTGGGATAAATTCATCCCAACTACGGAACCCTTAATTCTGCGTGGTAAAACACACCCTTGGCCGGTTTTTAATCTTAAATATAAAATTCTCATGTCACAATGTTAGTTACCATACTCCTCCGAAACGGCTTGACCGATTTTTATGAAATTTAATATGCATAGTCAGTAGGTCTGAGAATCGGCTACTATAAAAAAAATTAAAGTTTTTGGTAGGTAGGTTGGGTAGGGTAGAGTAGGGTAGGGTAGAGTAGAGTAGTTTATACTATAGCTTTTGACAGAACGAAGTCTGTCGGGTTAGCTAGTATTAGTATAGATTTTATTCGCCAACTTGTTGTAAAACACCGAAATTATCGTTTCAGAAGCCATCACCTCAGACCGATAACTTTTTTCTTAAAAAATATATCCAATCACCGTTACACTACTATTGATAAAGATATTTCGCGTGCTGCGTAGCAACAACTGCAGTATAACCATCTCGCTCTGACTTGCAACTTGCAAGTAGAGCTGTCTCGCTCACACCGACCACGCGAATGCGTTGCATCGAATCGTGCGCATTTTTTTTTAAAGTTATTTTTGTATCATGCGAATGAAGAAAAATCTCGTTCAGGTTTTTTTATTGGAGTAATATCTTTGGCTGTCGGCATAATGAGGTGTGTTAAGATTTGCAATTCAGAAGATCAGGTTTTGTTAGTCAATTTTTGACCTTCAAAACGATATTAAGATTATAATTAAGTATTATGTAAAGAGTCAATCTGAATGGTAAAGCCGTTGCTATGAGACTTAAGACCCACTTGTAAACCAAATCACTCGTAACATAAACGAAGCGCGAAACCAATTTAAAACATCATGCTATTTCAATGATCGTTTGAAGATGACAGAGACAGAATCAATAATCATCAACTTCATCTGATTCATTTCCCAACTCAAACTCAAAGCATTAATTTTAGGGATGGGCCGAACATGGGTTTCAGCGAATACGAACATTCGGCCGAATATTCGGTAAAACTTTTACCGAACCGAATATTCGGCATAATTGATTCCCTTACGTGAACAGGTCTGAACTATTTCACGCAAAGCGCGCGGATTGGCGCCGGACCTTCCCGTCCGCTACCCCCGCTGTACCAAATGTTGTTATTGCATCATTTAGTAAGGAATAAAACTTCGCCCGAAACAGCTACATACTTATATTTTGTTTTTAATAACCATCTTTTTATCTACTGTTATTGGAAATAAAGCCACAGTATCGACAAAAACATAAATCTGCCCTGTAAATTACTTACCTAATAAAAATAACACATTTAATTAACACTCATGATAAATCAAGATAAATCATACACGGCTCAATACAGTAAAAGCTTTGAGTACCACTTTGCCGAACATTCGGCGACATAACCGAATATTCGGTAAACCTGCTTGATACCGAATATAAAACGAATATTCGGCCCATCCCTAATTTATTTCAAATAAACTAATTACCATTTTTAAATTGTCAGGGAGTCAGTCAGTCAGAAAGATGAAGCTAGTTACCCATTCTTCTTTTACGATGGGTTTGCTCTTGACTCTAGTCTAGGTCAGAGGTGACAGAGACAAAGTCGACGATGGAGTGAGCTTACCCAGAAGAAGCCTGGGGCCTTACTCCCGAAAACGATTCGAGTTTGATTTTGATTCCGATTCGATTTCGTTTCTGATCCGAACTCGATTTAAAACTTAAAACTGACCGAAGTTAGTTTCGCTTCGAACCACTGCACGATCGTGGGCTAGTGTTGGATTCAAGAGTATAGATCGGCATTTAATTCGAACCCAATTCGATTGATTCAGAACTCGATGCTGTCGGGAGTAAGGCCCCAGAAGCGAGTTCGAATCGGAATCAAAATCAAACTCGAATCGTTTTCGGGAGTAAGGCCCCTGTTCACTCTCACTTTGAATCGATTAGGGTTGTATGCGTTCGGAAACACACGACGCAGGTAGAGAGTTCCACTCCTTTGCTGTGCGCATTATAAAAGAAGTTTGAAAACGCTTAGTGCGAGTTGGTGGAATATCAACTAGGTAGGGGTCTCTTAAAAAGACTTGGTATTTTCCATGTTTGAAATTATAAAGTTCAAGGCAGTTCAGTAACCTATTCGAGACCTTTACGTTTTTCTCAATATATATTAAAATTTCATTTTAATTAAAGGTATGGCACACTGAGGTGTTTTGCTCACACGCGATAGCTAAGATTTTTAGGATTAAGGCGAGGTTCTTCGAGCGTGCATTTTTGTTCTAGAGGTGGCAGCTGGGCGTGAGTAAAGTGTGCCGTGAATTTCGTTAAGTTTGGGTTGAAAATTATGTTTTACGATATTAACAATGTTAAACCCGACGGACATTACATCATAGATGTTTATTTTGATGTAATTTTCAATACATAATGTGGTATAATATCGAACTAAGAACTAATTTGCATTTGGCTGTGTTATAAACCAGTATTTTCTTAATTATGGTTTGTGCGGGTATTCATGCAAAGCAGCGATATGTTTTATCGTCGCCATATCATATTTTGATCGAGATACAACCTGACACGGACCTGCAAATTGCATAAAATGCAAGAAAATTTGAATTTCGCGGGCTACCACAGCGCATGCCCCTTAAGGTGAATGTCCATTTACTTAAAACTTCACTATTGCGTCAACCAAGTTAGCTATAAAACAAAATCAACTTGATACATAACTTACACAATACTAATGTTGCGAAAAACTTTAAAACCTGTTGAACTTGGGTATATTGAACTTTTAAGATATGAAAGTGGACTAAAATGAAATAATCAGCTGGTTTTCTTAATAAATTGGATTTATGGAAGGACGGTTACTATGGGTTTGCGAAAGTAGTTTAATGCCAATCTATTCATCATTTATTCATTCATTTCATCCGAAAGACGTCCACTCTTGAACATAGGCCTCCCCCAAGCAACGTCACTTCGACCGGTTCTGTGCTTCCGCATCCAGCGGATTCCTGCGGCCTTCACAAGGTCATCGGTCCACCATGTGGGAGGCCTTCCAACGCTACGTCTTCCGGTACGCGTTCGCCACTCCAGAACCTTTCGGCCCCAACGGCTATATGTACTGCGAGCAATGTGCCCTGCCCATTGCCACTTAAGTTTGGCAATTTTTCGGGCTATGTTGGTTGCCTTGGTTCTCCTGCGGATCTCTTCATTTCTGATTCGATCACGTAGAGAAACTCCAAGCACCCATGCCAATCTATACAATCAATCTGCCTGGCGTTTTCCCAATGTTGGGGATGGCTTCCAGTTTAACCGGATCCAAGTAAATACCAGCATTTCCTGACCTAAAAGGGTAAAACGATACGTTGCTAAGACTGGTTATCACACTTTCGGGCTTCTGACGACCCGTACCGACTGTCAAAGATCTACGAATGACAGCCGGGACCAACGGCTTATCGTGCTTTCCGAGGCACGGAGTAGTCTCGGTATGTAATGGATGGTCACCCATTCATGGACCTGGATATTTTTTTCTTGTAAGCCATACATTGTTTGGCAAATTTACATACTTAGATTTGGTGTCGCTAGTCGGGTCCTGGGCATGAACAGAAGTCATCTATAGCGACTGCTCGAATACGGGTTATAGGCACACGAATGAATAATTTTTTGACATATCGCACACCTAGATAAAGAGTAGCACAACTCAAAATACCTCTATTTTTCGGGAACAGCAAAAAACGTTCTACCCATTTTCTATTTGACCAATTTAAATTATTGTTGTATGATGTTGTATATTATTTTACTAAGATATTAATTTGCTATTAATATATATTTTTTTATATTAATTTAATAAAACAACAATTTTCAACAATACTGGGGTAAGTGGAAATAATTTGAAGAACACACAAGAAACAAGACCGATTCAATCACGAATACGAAATCAACTCAAAATAATTCATGATCATGCTTGATTACTGCGATTAGCCAAGAATACAAAACTAAGTCGAAATAATTTACTCTTTGAGCGTATTGACAGCATCTTTCCCTGCAGCTGACATGTCGTAACTGGTGATGCGTTAACTGTTGTTGATGGGGGGTGACCGTGGAGCTACTCAAAAAGACTGACTTACAGCGCAATCTAGTCTTTTATGAATGGAGTTTGTACACCGGTGTCTTTGGAGTTAATGTAGTTTTCAACACTGATTCCGATAATCGCAATAACTCGATTTTGGATTATTTTGAGTTGTGCCACCCTTCATCTAGGTGTGCGATATATGCTGGGTGCTGGGCAGCGAATGGGTTAAGTAATGATTAGAGACTGTTTAACCATACATTTTTGACGTTTGAACGTCACTTAACTTTAAGCAACGTTTATGAATAAACCCCATTAAATGTAAATTATTCAATTATCTCTTAACTAAATGCTTCTACTCGACTGATGATTTTATGAGTGAAAAGTTGACTTAAATACTTATTATCTCTATGACTTAATTTAATATTTTTGACATTTCCTTACCTAATATTTGACTAATTTGCATTTTTGAATTTTATCCTATTTTATTTTATTCAATGTTATATCTAATAATCTAACCAAAATCCTGAAAATGTATTTGTACGCCGGAAAGTGCAGAATATTATGAACTTTTAAAAATGTATGTAACAACAGTGAGGCCCTAGTGTGAGTTTCTTTTAACCATCTCCAGTTTACGCATCGAGCGCGTTCGGCGTTCCTATTGGCCTCCGATTGGCCCTTTACCAATCAGAGTGCTGAACGCGCTCGATGCGTAAATTCGAGATGGTTAAAATAAACTCACACTAGGGCCTCAGTAACAATATTCTGACAAATTAATGTACTATTATACATCTGTTCATAATTATAAATTAAATTAGCTTTTTGTTACTGTCTGTACTTTTGTTGGCGACGCCGTCCGCGAAGGCTCAACGTAGTGAGATTAGTGAACATGGACATTCAGTGCTAAAGTGCTAAAGAGACGCTTAATCAGTGTAAATAAGTGTTATAAAGTGAAAGACTCTTATAAGAGACATATTCGAGTGTGAATGAGTGTTTTAAAGTGTTAAGACTCTCAAATAGAGCTATATTTTAGAATAACTAGAACTTAGAATCATGTAAGTATAGTGAATATGAACGATGTTTTTATGTGTCTCTAATTTAATTTGTATAAGACCTATAAGAGTCTAATTAGTGTTATTTTATAGGAAATATGATCCCATTGCTTGTAGTTAGTCTAGTTAGATTCTAATTAGTATTTTGTCATATGTTTTTGTGAATTTATCATAGCGAGGTGCCTGAATTCAAGGGAAAGTTTAATAAGAAAGTAGAACGGTCCTCGTTACGGTAAAGTTTCGATGCACTAAAGCTTAGTGTCGCTTTTTGTTTGCTTGGCTCTGATTGGTCAATAATAAATTACGTAATATAGGCGTGTCCAGTAGAGGGCGCTAGTTGAATGATTGTTCATTAGCCAAAATTGTATAAATAAGGCGCCATTGTGAGACTGTAGTCAGTCGGCGGCCGTCACTTGAAGAAGCAAGAATAAAGAAGAAGTACCTCGACCACTGGTTTCATTCGAAGAGTCCCCTACAATTCATGGTCCTTCGAGAGCCGGATTCAAGACTGAAGCCAGAAGAAATGCAGTCCCGCCGCTGTTGAAGAATACAAGAGTCCCGCCGCTGTTGAAGAATAGAAGAATCGTGCTATCGTCTGGTCAGCCTTACGTGTGGTCGTGCTTATTTCTTATACAGAGTCAGAAACGTGTGTTTCTTAGCAGTTTTGTCAAAATCGTACGTCATAAAACGTTAAACGACCACACTAAGCAACGACTGGCCACGAACAACGACAAGAGAAGCTGATCTAGAAGAATCATTGCTGCGTCCATCATTTCATCGGAACCCCGCGTCGAATCCACGCTCAAGCACGACTTTGGATTAGGGCACGTAATCTTCAAGGCAAGCGGGCCCGCCGCTACTTGCGCTACGGAAGAAAAGTACCTTAGGTGCGTCGCGACTTGGAAGCAGGAAGATTTCCTATTGAAGATTCGTCGGGATTTGCTGGGAAGATTGAATTAGAAGTCACTCGTCCCGAAGCTAGAAATGATGACGCGAAGCCGAAAAGGAGATAGCACGAGGTCAAATACTGAAGAAGAAACCAGCGGCGGCGAAACATCGTCGGGTGCCACGTCTGAGACAGTGACCGACGGCACCGCGGCGACTGAAGACACGACCGTGGTCGAAGACGCCGACGCCACCATGGTGGAAAAATGCAAGAAGAAGCAGCCCAAGTCAGTTTCTAAGAAGAATTCCAGCAAGAAGAAGGAATTAGAAGCTCGTTTGGAACTCGAAAAGTTGCAGCTAGAAGAAATACGAATCAAGACTAAGCTCGCTAGTACCAAGCTGGAACTGGCGCGCGCAGAAGATGACACGGACCTTAGTGACCAAGAACAAGAAGACGTCGAAGCCGAAGCCGCCGCAGCCAAAGCAACTGCGGCATGGGTGTCGACGACGAAGAGTGCGGAGCGCAACGAGGGGGAGCCGCCAAGTGGGTTGCCCGCCCCAGAGACCGCGACCGCCGCACAGAGTCACACCAACCAGCTGGCAGAAGCGATTCTTCAAGCAGTCAAGGCCACGTCGGAGAACAAGACGTCATCATTCATGCAGCGCGCGCCGAAGTATGTCAGCGAGCTACACCATTTCGAGGGCGACGCCAGCGATTGGATGGCGTTCAAAGCGACTTACGAAGATACCTGCACGCTCTTCTCGGACATAGAAAACATGGGAAGATTGAGAAGAGCCGTCAAGGGCAAAGCGAAAGAAGCAGTGAAATCGTTATTATTCACTCAAATCGACCCGCAAGAAGTGATGACTGCATTGGAGCGCCGTTTCGGACGACCGACTTATCTCATTAGAAGCGAGATAGAGAACATAGAGAAGCTCCCTCCCATGTCAGAAGATGCAAGAGAGTTGGTGCGCTACGCCGGGGCAGTGTCCAACACCGTTAGCGTCGTGAAGCAAATGAAGAAACAGAGTTACCTGCACTCAAGCGATATTTCAAGCAGAATCATCGAGAAGATGTGTACGTTGGTGCGCTTCAAGTGGTACGAGTATAGAGCGAAGAAAGAAGAAGAAGATGAACCCATACTTCTGAGCCTCATGCATTTCTTCAACAACATGGTGGATCAATTCGAGATGCACGAGTTTACGGGATCAAGAGTGAAGAAAGAAGGCATGAAATTCAGAACGCGTCCTGGGGGATCTCGCGGCGTGCATACTACTCGAGCTGCCAAGAAGCAAGGAGGCTACACATCAGAAGATGACTCTGAAGACGAACACGAACGCAAGACGAAGTCGGCTACGGTATGTTCCTGCAAAGAAGACTGCAAGAAGGAACGCGAGAAGAGTACCTGCCCACAATGCAACGGCGAACATACTCTTCCGAAGTGCAAGAAGTTCAGCGAAGCGTCCATCAAAGAGAAGTGGGAGCAAGCTAAGAAGTCTGGACTGTGCTACAAGTGCCTGGAAGGAAGGCATCGAAGATTCAACTGCAAAGCGAAACCATGCGGCAAATGCAAGAAGGGTCATCATCCGCTGCTGCACTACGAAGAGACAACGAAGCAGCCGACTCAAGAAACAACGGCCCAGACGATAGCCTCCACGGTCAACGCGGCGCGGACAGTATCAAAAGCGTACCTGAAGATTGTTCCTGTGGAATTAATGGGACCAGAAGGAAACGCCTGCGTCTACGCCCTCATGGATGAAGGCTCTACGGTCACATTGATTGAAGACTTCGTCGTAGAGAAGATCGGGGCACAAGGGCCAGAAGAGGTGCTGCGAATAGAAGGCGTAGGCGGCCACCGCATGGACCAGAAATCTAAGAAGATTGACATCAAGATTCGCGGTATGTTCAGCCGTAACATCGAGAAGTTGTCCGGGTACACTGTGAAGAACCTGCACTTGACGCCTCAAGAAGTCAACGAAAAGGATCTGGAAGGATGCGAGCATCTAGAAGAAATGCAAGACCAACTGAAGTACCCCAATGCCAAGCCGTCGGTGCTCATAGGTCAAGACAACTGGAATCTCATCGTCTCGCAAGAGGTCAAGCATGGTCATCGCAGCAAGCCAGTCGCCTCAAGAACGCAGCTGGGATGGGTACTACACGGAGTACGGTCAAGCAGCAGCACTCCAGTCAGAGTCGTGAATCATCTCGTCACACAACCCAGCGCCAAGGACGATCACTTAGAGAAGCTAATAAGAGATCATTTCGACGTCGAGGCGCTAGGAATCGCCGCCAAGAAGCCGTCTAATGACATCGATCAACGCGCGCTACAAGTCCTGGACGCCACTACGAAAAGGCTGACCGACGGGAGATTCAGCACGGGGCTCATCTGGAAGACAGAAGACGAGCAACTACCTGAAAGCAAGACGACAGCTGCGCGACGCTTGAAAGGAATACAGAAGAGATTCTTAAAGGATGAAGAATTTCAGAAGAAATATGAAGAACAGATCAACAACTTGATCGTCAGCGAGTATGCAGAGGAGGCCAAGGAAGAAGCTACCTCCCCGAGGACTTGGTACTTGCCACACTTCGCGGTCGTCCACCCACAGAAGAAGAAGATGAGATTGGTCTTCGACGCCGCGGCTAAGTCAAATGGAAGATCACTCAACGACGCGCTACTAGCCGGACCCGACCTACTGCAATCATTGTTTGGAGTATTGCTACGGTTTCGTCAAAGTGCAGTAGCTGTAGTGGCGGACATCAAAGAAATGTTCCTGCGCGTGAAGATTAACGAGGAAGACAGAGACAGTCTTCGATTCCTGTGGCAAGACAAGGAATACAGGATGACGTCATTGATATTCGGGGCCGCGTCATCTCCATGTACGGCGATATACGTCAAGAACAAGAACGCCAGCGAGTTCGAGAATCAGTTTCCAGAGGCGGCAAGGGCGATCACACGCAACCATTACATGGACGACTACTTGGCAAGCTATCCAGACGTGGCGACAGCAAGAAGAGTCGCCAGTGAAGTCGACGCTGTACACAAGAAAGGAGGGTTCTTCCTACGAGGCTGGGCGAGCAATCATCCAGAGGTGCTAGAAGAACTTCACTCCGGGGATAGCGCGGGTACAGTTCGACTGGGTGAGCAAAAGGACCAGGTGGAGAGGACCCTTGGGCTGAATTGGAACGTGAAAGAAGATAGTCTACACTTCACGCTGACGTTAAGAAACACTCCAGAAGAAGCCATCGACGGCAGGCGCGCACCTACGAAGAGGGAAGCAACGAGCGCAGTCATGACAGTGTTCGACCCGCTCGGCTTGGCTGCTCCCATCACGATCCAAGGCAAGATCATGCTGCAAAATCTTTGGAGAAGCGGCGTGGAATGGGACGAGAAAGTGCCACCTGCAAGAGAAGAAGAATGGTCCAAATGGCTACAAGACCTCAAGAAATTGGTGGGCCTGAGTATCCCGCGCTGTCTAGCAAGAGTCGTCGACGAGGGGGAGCTCCACACATTCTGCGACGCCAGCGAGAAGGCCTACGCGTGCGCGGTGTATTGGCGCACACAGAGCGTCGACGGACGAGTGGAAGTGAAGCTCCTGGCGGCGAAAGCAAGAGTGACGCCACTGAAGCCCACATCGATCCCTAGGTTGGAGCTGCAAGCCTGTCTCCTGGGTAGTAGACTCGCCACGAACGTACAGCAAGAGTTGGACCTACGCGTCACAAGAAGACACTTCTGGTCAGATTCGAAGACTGCGCTAGCATGGATCAAGTCGGACCCCAGAAGGTACAAGCCATTCGTCGCGCATCGACTCGCCGAGATCGAAGAATTAACCAGACACAGAGAATGGCGATGGGTACCTACGAAGCATAACGTTGCGGACGACGCTACACGAGACGCGCCCAAAGACTTCGGGAAAGAACATCGATGGTTCACGGGGCCGTCATTCCTTTACGCAGGTCAAGAAGAATGGCCACAAGAAGATAAGGAACCCGTCAAGGACACCGGAGAAGAGAAGCCGAACGCCGTCACGTTGAGCGCGAGAAAAGTCGCGCCTACCATCGTTCCAGAGCCAGGAAGATTCTCGCGGTGGACAAGATTGTTGCACGCGACAGCAAGATTCCTACAGGTTGTGGACGCTTTCAAAAGAAGCATTGCCCACAAAACACTCAGCACCAGAAGAATCACCAAGAAAGAACGTGATCCAGCCTGGAAGAAGCCACAGAAAAAGGACAAGAAGCCGTTCGTCATGAAGAAAAGGAGCGAAGAATTGAACCTTCGTCAGAAGTCGGCACTGTACGTCGAGAAGGCCGAACGACTTCTTATTCAACGCGTCCAGGAAGATAGCTACCCAGAAGAGTTAGCCGCCCTAAGAAAACGGAGCGACCACGCTCACAAGCTCAAGAACTTCGCTGTCAAGATTGAAGATGGCTTGATAAGGTTATCGACCCGCATAGGCGCGGCTAAGTACCTAACGGCCGCCTACAAGAACCCTATCGTGTTGGACGGACGTCACAGAATCACTCAACTACTAGTGAAGCATGTGCACGAGCGATTGAACCACGGAAATCATCAGACAGTTATGAACGAGCTGCGGCAAAGATACTGGATTCCTGGGTTGAGAAACATTGTCAAGGCGACAGCAAGAGACTGCGGGTGGTGCAAGCTGAAGAGAAAGGCACCGGAACTGGCACCCCAGGGCGACCTACCACAAGAAAGGCTGTCAAGGACGAGCCCTCCCTTCACATGTGTGGGCGTGGACTACTTCGGTCCACTACTGGTCACCGTGGGACGACGCGTCGAGAAGAGATGGGGCGCTCTGTTTACGTGCATGACGACGCGCGCAGTTCACCTAGAGTTGGCCGCATCACTGACGACCGACTCCATGATAATGGCCTTGAGACGAATGATCGCCAGAAGAGGCACTCCCAAAGTCATCATGAGCGACAACGGCACCAACTTCATAGGTGCAAGTCGCGAACTTCAAGAGGCCTTTCAAGCGGCTACCAACAAGATCGGCATAGTATGGAGGTTCATCCCCCCGGGAGCCCCAAACATGGGCGGCTCATGGGAACGGCTGGTGCGCACCGTCAAGACCGCACTGGCAGCGACGCTCCACGAAAGAAGACCGAGGGAAGAGGTTCTGCACACCCTGCTGCTTGAGGCCGAACATGTGGTCAACTCACGGCCACTATTCGCCGTAAACACAGACCCCAATGAAGAAGAAGCACTGACTCCCAACCACTTCCTTATTGGGAGGTCCAGCGGAGCCCATTTGTTCGGCTCATTCGACGACTCCGAGCTCATCGGTTCTCCATCTTGGAGGACATCCCAGCGCCTGGCCGACCACTTCTGGGCCAGATGGGTGCGAGAGTACCTACCCACGCTCTCACCCCGGTACTTCCAGGGTCCCCATTACCGGGATCCCACCGTCGGCGACCTTGTCCTGCTGGTGGACCACACCCTGCCACGTTGCTCGTGGCCACGCGGCGAGATCAGCGCGACCTACCCCGGGCCAGATGGAAGAACCCGGATCGTCGACGTCCGCACCTCGGCGGGCGTACTGCGGCGGCCAGCATCCCGGCTGGTCGTGATCGTGCCAGCGACGTCGCCCCTGCGAGCTGAGGTGCAAGACACCGAGGGGGAGACTGTTGGCGACGCCGTCCGCGAAGGCTCAACGTAGTGAGATTAGTGAACATGGACATTCAGTGCTAAAGTGCTAAAGAGACGCTTAATCAGTGTAAATAAGTGTTATAAAGTGAAAGACTCTTATAAGAGACATATTCGAGTGTGAATGAGTGTTTTAAAGTGTTAAGACTCTCAAATAGAGCTATATTTTAGAATAACTAGAACTTAGAATCATGTAAGTATAGTGAATATGAACGATGTTTTTATGTGTCTCTAATTTAATTTGTATAAGACCTATAAGAGTCTAATTAGTGTTATTTTATAGGAAATATGATCCCATTGCTTGTAGTTAGTCTAGTTAGATTCTAATTAGTATTTTGTCATATGTTTTTGTGAATTTATCATAGCGAGGTGCCTGAATTCAAGGGAAAGTTTAATAAGAAAGTAGAACGGTCCTCGTTACGGTAAAGTTTCGATGCACTAAAGCTTAGTGTCGCTTTTTGTTTGCTTGGCTCTGATTGGTCAATAATAAATTACGTAATATAGGCGTGTCCAGTAGAGGGCGCTAGTTGAATGATTGTTCATTAGCCAAAATTGTATAAATAAGGCGCCATTGTGAGACTGTAGTCAGTCGGCGGCCGTCACTTGAAGAAGCAAGAATAAAGAAGAAGTACCTCGACCACTGGTTTCATTCGAAGAGTCCCCTACAACTTTTGAACTACGCAATGGATTTTGACGCAGTTTTCGCTATCATTTAGAGAATTTATGCCGGTAGGTTTATATGTATAATACATAGCTTCTGCCCGCAATTTTGACCGCGTGATTTTTAGGGTTCCGTACCTCAAAAGGAAAAAAACGGAACCCTTATAGGATCACTCGTGTGTGTGTCTGTCTGTCCGTCTGTCACAGCCAATTTGCTCCGAATGTAATGGACCGATTAAGTTGAAATTTGGTATACGTATCAATTTGAGTGACCCAAACAGGGACGTGAACCGTAAATAAATGAATTTAGAATATTGGGGTCAGTTTGGGGGGCAATAAGCAAATTAAAAAAAAAAGTTTTGCAAACTGTACCGTGTGACATATCACATGAAAGGGCTTACTGTGCGGGTCTCAAATATATTGTTTTTATAATTTTAAAATAAATTGTTTTAAAGTTATAAGTGAAAATAGACGCAGTATGCGTAGGCGCAGTAAGCGATAAGGCCGCCCATTGTATATTTTATAGTGTATAAGTTTTCCTTTTCTTTTGTAATGTGTAATCTGATGTACAATAAAGCATATATAAATAAATAAGCCACTAGCTCCTCTCCACTTTGCAACAAACAGCTGATAAATATTATAGCTAGCTACATAAATAGTATATACACTGTATGTATACAAACACATATATTTACCGGCCTTTATATGTGACAATAACAATTATAGGCAGCTTGGTAGCTTGCCAGATCTAAATTTGATTATTGTCTAGACAACACAGTTGTCATGGACAGATATCTTTGTAGTTAATTCCTCAGCTGGTTCACAGTGAGGTTAAAAATGGACATAACTGAGGGCCTCTGAGCGGAAAAAATCGGTGGAGATTCGAGTGTATAATCGTGGCAAGTAATAGAGGAGCGGAGGAGAGCTCGTAGCTAATTAATAACAGCCGCACAAGAGGATCCGGGGTTGGTCCGTGAATGGGTGACCATCTTTAAATACCTCCGTGCCTCGGAAAGCACGTTAAGCCGTTGGTCTCGACTGTCATTCGTGTATCTGTGACAGTCGAAACGGATCGTCAGAAATTCGAAACTCTGATAACCAGTCTTACCAAGGTGAAAAAAAAGGTCCAAGAATACGATTCCCGACATCCCCTCTACGACCACACGTCTACTCCGGGTAGACTAAAAAGTCGCAGGAGCTTCTTACGGTTCACGCAGGCCATCCAGGGAGCGAAGTAAACTATGGTAAGAGAGGTATCCACCACCTCTAGACTTCGTAAAGCCCCAGGAACACCTGCCTCCCGGTTGCGAACTGCAGTGGCCTATTTGGAAAGCTCTCAATCGACTGCGAACTCAAGTAGGCCGCTGCAAACATCACCTGGCGAAGTGGGGCATAGTCGATTCACCTAACACTCAATGAGAGTGCGGTGCTCCTGGGGCCCAAGTCTGCTATTTTTATGAATTCGTCACTCCAACACGATCCCATTGTCATTTTGCTAAAAGTTCTAATGCTAAATTCATAATGGGCGATCACTGGTCCGTCAATGGTCTCGTAATAGAATTGTATTACAATGGCATTTTGAACATTTATTCATGCCAGATTTCATTTATATATATTTTTACATATTATTTATTAGTGTTATAAGCAATCTGAAGTAGTAGTAAGTTGGAAGTTTAGTAGGAAGTTTCATTTTTCATTACGTACGAGATTACCAATCCTTTTAATGGAGTGTCAGTGGCTGACCATTGAAAAGTTATAATGACGCCATTATATTAGTAGATTACCAAACTTGTTAAAATCAACAATTATGAAATCAACGATAGACCATTCTGACACTATTGTAATAGCAGACTTGAGGCCCTGAACAGACTATGTCCCATCTGCTGGAGTGTCCCAATTGTCCGTTTTCCTGCACCCTTGACGATTTGAACAACGCCTCTGACACCGCAATAAATGTGGCCACCTACTGGGCCCAAACAGTATAGATGTACCTTCGAAACGAAAAGAAGACCAATGCATATCAAGGAGTAGACAGGGGGGCGCGATAATGGTCGGGAAGACGTGCCCATAGGATATGGAAGGATTAGATAGACGACATAATAAGATTTTCAAGCACAGGGGCCTTACTCCCGAAAACGATTCGAGTTTGATTTTGTTTTCAATTCAAATTCGTTTCGATCCGAACTCGATTTAAAACCTTACTCCCGAACCCATTCGAATCGTAAACCAAGATCGACATAGGTTCGAGTATTATCAGCGTCTTTTTATGCGTATCCGGCGGATTACGTCATCGTCAAGTGCTCTATGTCTTCTAAGTAGTTATCACACTAGATCTGAATATAGTAGCTTCTTTGATATCGTGTATGACGTATTGACCTTTAGTTTTGATCCAACAACTCGATATCTATCTGTCAGATAGCGTGCGGAGTACGAACGTTCCGATCCTCACGAATCTTTCGATCGAAGTTAGTTTCGCTTCGAACCACCGCACGATCGTGCTCTAGTGTCGGATTCAAAAGTATGGATCGGCATTTAATTCGAATCCAATTCGATTGATTCCGAATTCGATGCTGTCGGGAGTAAGGCCCCAGTTTTCAATTGAAACCATTATTTTAACCGCATAAAACAGCTTCATATTGTATTCATACTTAAACAAATAATCTCGCGCTACGTACGTATATATGACGTGTATACGATTCCAAGGCCGTTGTCCACATTAGCATGGAGCACATATCTACGTAAGATAACATTATCTTTATCTATAGCACGTAATCGTCTTATTTTAATGATAATGTGGATTAAGGCGCCTATTTTGTATGGTCAGAAAAAATCTCTTTTACGAAAAAGTCCATTAAAAAAATAAAATAAAATGCTGATTTCCAGTCTTAATGAGTTATTCTTATTATGCGAAATGGAGGCACTTGAGAAGTATGCGTAGCGTGAATATGAATGAGAGGCTGAAAAAAAAAATCCGGGCTAGTGTGAGTCTGACTCGCGCACCGAGGGTTCCGTACAAACCTTAATTTTGTAGTTGAAAAAATGTTCTCCCATATATCGATATACGTGACGGTCAATTCTCCAACTGCAAATTTAAGTTTGTAAACGCAAAAACGAATTTTTTATGTGATAAAACTACAAATTAACAAATTTTCGGACTTTTTCCTTTACTTGTGCTGTGAGAACTTGCTTCTTGCTAAATTTCATGATTCTAGGTCAACGGGAAGTACCCTATAGGTTTTGATTTACTTGCGAATATCGCATAAATGGCTGTATCTTTTTATTGCGTTGACTTGGAAGCTTGATTTTTTCATAGCTCCAAGAGAGGGCTTATTCCACAAATCCCCCCTGAAAATCCCCCTCAGGAGGAAAAGTGGAATCTATAAATCAGCCTAGAATTCACCTCTGATAATCCCGCTTAAGGGGGAAAACTAGAATTGAAAAAAAAAAAACTTATTCCAAGATCCCCTGAAAGTGATTTTTTTTACATTAGGGCTCAGTTTTTCCCACTGAGGGGGTTCTCTCAGGAGGGATTAGTATAATAAGCCCAAGAGAGCATAAACCTTCGTATTTGATATTAATTTCAACTTGATATCTCCACGCGTTCCTGAGAAAAGGGTCTTGACAGACTGACAGACCAGACGGACAACGTAGTGATCCGTTTTTTCCTTTTTAGGTACGGAACGATAAAAATACTGAAATAATATCCTTGTTAGGAGACAAGGACATTTCGATAACTGCATTTACAGATAGTGCTCTCCAGAACAATTTAATAAAAGTTACTAATTGATGCAATTTAACAGTCAGTTGGGTAGTGAACATGAGTACGTTTTAATAGTGAAAACACGCAAGCGATGTCGCTGATAGAGCCATCACAAAATAATTGACATACCCAATTATATTCACATGTAAAAACATGTGAGAACTGTGTAAAAAAAAAAAAAAACAATTGATTTGTTCTCTCATTGTACGGTGGCCAGCATCAAGTTACCACAAGCTGTTTTCTCGTTCGATTTTGAACTTAATCTTCGACAATTTTAACGTTTAAAATCGTTTGGAGAAAAGAGATTGTTCTGCATCCATACATCGTTCACCCCAGAACCAACAGCAAAGAAAAATTGCTTTGCGTGTTCTAAATTACAAGTATATGCCCATGAAGACAAAGTTTAATGACGGACAACTTGCAGAAAGGATTTATTTCAGAAGAAAACAAAGATTTTGAGATTATATTTAGTAAGAAACAATCTTTTCAATACTTCGAAATACATGCTAATAAATGCATGTCACTGTTATTTCTATTGCTTGTATGTGGTTAGTTAAGCTAAGAGAATCAGAAAAACATTTAAGTACTTACCCAAGTACCTATTAGGTATTTGGTAAATCTTCTAGTTTTTGTATTAAAATAGAAAGGTAGGTAAATAAGTACTTATTTATTTAACTTCAATGCAAACGACTTTATTTATCCTAATGTTTTTATTTTATTTTATTTATTTATACTTAGGTAGGAACTCATATTACTTCATTTATGTTAGTTATCTTATTGAAAGATTGGACATCACTAATTGTCATGTCTAATCTAATTGTCAAAGATGGCGGCATATTTTATGTGATGTCGATAGTCGCTCTTTTAATTGTTCATTATGGAACGCAGAATGTCCGTTTCATATACAGGGTGTTTGGCAGAACGTTGAACATACGAAAATGGTGGATAGGTGGGGTCATCTGCTACTTACTCAGGCCTAATTTATTTGGCCCTGGCCCCCTGGATATAAAAAAAAATTTTTTTTGCTTTCTTCTAGTTTCACCACTTTCTTAACTTTAAAGTGTAATTTGTATTAAAAATGGGTAAAACAGGCAATATTTTTATTTATTACATCTTTCTGTAAGTTTGAGGAGTCATAACTTTTTTTCTAGCTAACATCTGAATAAAGCAATAATTTTATAAGAATCTGCCAATATTAAAGATAAAAAAATAAACTAAAATATTGCCTGTTTTACCCATTTTTAATAAAAAAATACACTTTAAAGTTAAGAAAGTGGTGAAACTAAAAGAAAGCAAACAATTTTTTTTTTATATTCAGGGGGCCAGGGCCAAATAAATTAGGGCTGAGTAAGTAGCAGATGACCCCACCTATCCACCATTTTCGTATGTTCAACGTTCTGCCAAACACCCTGTAGATATTCGCAATAAGTCTAATAAAATATATTTATAATTATTATGTAGGTCAGATGTTTGTTGGTCCTGGGGCCATTTCCGACGATGTCCTTTGACAGTTTCGAGTATCTTGATGTGCTGGCCACCGTACATACAACCGCAGATTAGTGGTAACTATGAAACCCGTCCTTACTGCTACGACATAAAGGCGTATTAAAGCCACAACGGGTCGCAGCGCAACGCAATTTTGTCTCACGAAGCGACGCGCGTTTTACTCGTGGTAACCAAGGGTACAAAAACGCATTATTAGTCTGGGGCCCAAGTCTACTATTTTTATAAATTCGTCATTCTAACACGATTCCATTGTCATTTTGCTAAAAGTTCGTAATCTACTAAATTCATAATAGGCGAAATCACTGGTCGGTCAATGGTCTCGTAATAGAATTGTATTACAGTGGCATTTTGAACATTTATTCATGCCAGATTTCATTTATATATATTTTTACATATTATTATTCATTAGTGTTATAAGCAATCTGAAGTAGTAGGAAGTTGGAAGATTAGTAGGAAGTTTCATTTGTCATTATGTACGAGATTACCAATTCTTTCAATGGAGCGTCAGTGGCTGACCATTGGAAAGTCATAATGACGCCATTATATTAGTAGATTACTAAACTTGTCAAAATCAACAATTATGAAATCAATGATAGACCAATTTGACACTATTGTAATAGCAGACTTGAGGCCCAGGAATCATCAAAACGCAGTGAACAAAAGTAGCGATCAATGCAATTTTCATTTCTGTACGAGAAGAATTTTTCCCCTAAACATCTACAGAATGATATTTTTTTTATGTCATTAATTGAGCAAATCTTTTGACACGTGACAAAAAACCTATATTCATCATACTTCCAACTAAACGTTTGCTAATCACTTACGTAATACATACTGTAATGTAATGCTGTTTGTTATCATCATACATTATCTTAAGATTGCATATTTTATATCGGGTGACAGACTGACTTACTTCACTGTGAAGTTTTCTTGATAAGTATATTTTTGAAATGAATGAATACGTCATTTACAGTTTTAAATATTCATAAATTAATCGTTCATTTCTTTTTGTCATAATATCACACCTGGGCCTCAAGTCTGCTATTACAATAGTGTCAGAATGGTCTCGCCATTGTGAGTATTTGAAAGTGTTTGTATGGCAAATCTGTCAAAAACTCACAATGAAGAGACCATTCTGACACTATTGTAATAGCAGACTTGAGGCCCTGGGGTTGGGCAAATGTGTACCTACAACGGATGCAAAAATAGACATAGTGAAACCGAGAGTTATTGGGCCGAAACACATAACCGCGTTGCGGCGCCGCGCCGCTAAGTTGGCAGTGGCGTCAGCGCCGATATTAGCGGCACGACGCCGCACCGCGGCGCAAATTCCAGCGTTATGACGTCATAATTGTTGATAATGATTCAGCTTGTTTCTATCAGTCTTGCAAACAACAGGCGTCAACCAGGAAGCATTAAAGACAAACGAATTTTTTTTTTCGTCTGGCTTTAATGCTTTGTATTTTCGAGAAAAGTACTCACCATTGGGATTCATAGCGTTATTAAATGGATGTATCCAGTATCTTCTTTGGAGTATATTTAAAACAGAGTAATGTCTTCTTAATAAGAGACATGTCTATCCACAATCAAAAATCACGAGGAACTGGTTACCATACCATACGACAATAAAACGCTCTTTTTCGCGACGCCGATTTTATCGTTGCGGCGCCGCAACGCGGTTACGTGTTTCGGCCCATTGGGGTTTATTTATAAACACTGCTTAAAGTTAAGTAATGATTAGCGACTGTTTAACCACAACTTTTTGACGTTTGAACATCACTTAACTTTAAGCAAGCGTTTATGAATAAACCCCATTATAGTTGTTCCAGTTATCATGATATTTTTTGAGGAACTGGGTGTAAAGTTCACTCATACTCTATGGAAAAGGGAGGATCCTCCGTCCAGATTGTGTTGTGTCAGGTTTTGGGGTGCGGTTCTTCTGTAGCTACTCATTGCTCATTTGAGTTATTAATACGTTACTTTTGAATAGCGTCGTGGTCTCGTAGACGATAGTCCTAAGACATCTGAAACCCTGACCTACAACGCAGAAGTGTAAAAGAAAAAGCTTCTTTACTGAGAGGAAATTCGATTACAGCTAGAAAATTTATTGGATAGAAATTGAATTTGTGCCCGGTAAATGACATTAGACCAGGGTTCTATTACATGACAGTCTGTTAAACATAAAGAACTTAAACAGAAAACATGGTAAAGTATTTTAGCTGATAAATGCACATCATGCTTCATTTAAAGTGAAGGCGCGTGAACATATTCGTAAGTTGGCTGAATCTTCCCAGCGCTGATTCGTTTTCTCCCCTAAAAATCGTTATTTCTCCTGACACTGTTTATTTTGCTTATATTTATTTATGTATGTATGTATCTATGTATTAGTATATATTTATTTTTCCTTTTTCGAGTTATCTATCCCATATGTTGCACCTGCCATGTTTTGTCTCTGCATCACCCTAAGGTTGGCTGGTACAAATCATCTTTTAGTATACGTGTTTTATTAAAGTACCTTTTATTTTATGTATAATAAAGGCTCCTACAGACTAGTGCGATATCGCGGGCGCGACGCGTCACTAGCAGCACAGTTTATTTGTCGGTGCCTGTCGCGCCCGGGATATCGCTCGAGTTTGTACGAGCCTTAAACAGGGTTCGCCGATATGTTTCAGCGGATATATATCATGATATATATCACGATTTATATCAATTGATTTTTATCTTGATATATATCAATTGATTTTTTCCTGTCTTTTGAACTAAACATTTTGGAGATTAATGTTTACCCTGGCAAGAAAAAAAAGTAAATAGTAAATTATTCTGAATTGTAGTTTTTCTACTTTTACGTTTAACTACGTTTAACTACAATTCGGAATAATTTACTTTTTACTTTTTTATGATAACAAATTATTATTAAAATTAGTTGATTTATCTCACAAACAAATGAAGATTATTATAATAATAATAGGTACTCGATTTTTCAAGTGTTCATTAAAAAAATCTTTCTCAAATAAACACTAATTATTTTGTTACTTTTTTAAAATAAAAAATGTGTTAATTTGACACATATTATTTTACAAATTCCTTTCAAATTTTTAAGTGTTTTATCCCTTTACCTGGATATATAATATCCGATATCCGATAAAAATCCGATTTTTATAATAAATATCAAAAATCCGATTTTTTTATATTTATTATAAAAATCGGATTTTTTCAAACCCTGATAATAAATTAATAATGCGTCTTATTTGGTACAGCACTCCTGGATGGAGTCCTATTACTGGCAGGACGTACGACGCGTTGCGTAAGCTCAATACAGAACACGCAAGCTAACCACTCAAGGTCACTGGCATATATCTGCGCCTTAACGTAGTAAATACATAATGCTTTGAGCTGTAAATTGCTATTTAAAACATGTACCTAGTCATCATTTGAAATTACCTGGCGTAGTGGCGCCAACTTTTTGTAATATAATTGATCTAAAAAAGAAGTTCAAGGACTCATCGTCCCAAGTAATCCAAAACCTGAACTTTTGAACGCAAAAAAGTCCCAGATCTTTAGTTAAGTTCTAAATTACAAAAGGAATGATGATTAAAAAAATATTTTTTGTCCGTCATATAGATTATACAAAAATATTGGACACGTATTTTTTCTTTTTTTACTTAATCAAAACATTACGGCGATATATTGAGTTCAAATGTGGCATGACGTCACTTTTCAGTAGATTTTATACGTAGCTGTGACGTAACGAGCCCCCACTCCCCAAGTTTAATGTGTTTTATCTAAGTCATTTTTTATTAATATGATAAAGCAAAAAAATACATGTCTAATATTTTTTTATTATCTGATTGACGGACTAAACAGTTTTTCTTTTTTCTTTTACCCAGGACACATCCCTATTTTAAATTTATACTAAGGAACCGGAGTGCTACACACGATTTTTACGACTAAACAAAATATGGAGATTTCTTTGTTATACAGAGTGACGATTATATTATCAGTTATCACCAGAAATCGGAATAGGTAGAGTTTATTTACCTAAA
This sequence comes from Dryobota labecula, assembly GCA_947523025.1. Taxonomy (NCBI): domain Eukaryota; kingdom Metazoa; phylum Arthropoda; class Insecta; order Lepidoptera; family Noctuidae; genus Dryobota; species Dryobota labecula. The sequence continues at coordinate 7,768,917 of OX383314.1, forward strand.
CTTCAAGGAAGGCAGTAACATAGAGTGGATAATACCCTTTTTATCGCAATGATACACACAATAACCAGCCAAATTTTCAAGAATTTATTTTCCTAAAATATAATATGTAAAACAAAGCTCTTAATTTAATCGTTTTAGTACGGAACACTACACTACACTGTTTAAATGATTTTTCAAATCAATAATTTGTAACTATAAATAAAGTTCAATAATTCGTGGTTTTTAAATCCCGGGATTTAATTAAACATCATTACCTATAATTATACCAGGATTCTAGAGGGGGTATTATCCACTCTATGTATTTTCCTCCAAGTTTAGGTAAATAAACTCTACCTATTCCGATCTCTAGTTATCACATTAAACAGTACAGCTGTTATTAAAAGTTGTTATCAGTCAGTTATTACATATTATGGGCCGAATATTCGTTTTATATTCGGTGTTCGGCAACACCGAATATAAAACGAATATTCGGCCCATCCCTAGTTGATGGGTCTTTGGGAATGCAAGCTCATCTATGCACCGTTTGAAATAAGATGAGACATTTAAATAAACCTTTTTTACAGTCCGTTCAACAGATTTTGACTTCATTTTTATTTTAACAGACTGATAACAACTTGTAATACGAATATTCGGCTATATCACCGAATGTTCGGCAAAATGGTACTCAAAGTTTTACTGTATTGAGCCGTGTATGATTTATCATGAGTTGAGTGTTAAATGTGTTATTTTTATTAGGTAAGTAATTTACAGGGCAGATTTATGTTTTTGTCGATACTGTGGCTTTATTTCCAATAACAGTAGATATAAAGATGGTTATTAAAAACATAATATAAGTATGTAGCTGTTTCGGGCAAAGTTTTACTCCTTACTAGATGATGCAATAACAACATCTGGTACAGCGGGGGTAGCGGGCGGGAAGGTCCGGCGCCAATCCGCGCGCTTTGCGTGAACAATTTCAGACCTGTATACTGTTCACGTAAGGGAATGAATTATGCCGAAATACTTGTTGGAATTTGTGAACAAAACCTCTTTCTTAAGTCTCTGGTGAAAAAAGTGTCAAGATGACTTATCATATTTTTACTCTCTTGTGTTGTCATATTCCTATACAGAAATGAATTATATTCTTATTTGATTTAACTAAAGTTTATTAATTCCACGCCTATATAACAGGTTATGGGCCCAGAACACCTACTCAAGTAAGGTTTTTTTGATTCATTTCTCGGGAAGTTATTTTTGTAAGAAGAAAAAAAAAAAGACGATCGGCATTTTTTTTTCCCCTTTCCGTGTGCTAATCTGGTAAAAAATAATTAAAAATGACCAGCGAAGCACATAGTTCGACAGGAATTCCAATAGAAAAACTACAGGGCATGGAAAATTACAATAACTGGAAGTTTTCCATGAAGATGCTCCTAATGCACGAGGACCTACTCGAATGTATCGAGTCCACCGACGGAAGCAAAGATTTAAGAAAAAATCAGCGCGCGCTTGCAAAAATTTGTCTATCTGTACATCCCAATGCTTTTTCGCTTGTGCGTAACGCAAAATCAGCTTATGAAGCATGGACAAATTTACAAAAGGCTTATGAGGACAAGGGTCTGTGCAGACGTTTAGGATTACTGCGGTTGCTATTTGGAGCTAAGCTCGAAGAGAATGCTTGTAACATGGAAGCTTACATTACGAAAATAACGGAAATTGCACAACAATTGCATGATATAGGTTCTCCACTAGATGATGACTTCATAGCAGTCATCATGTTGAGCGGACTGACGTCCGATTATGATCCGCTCATCATGGCGTTGGAGAATTCCAGTGACAAGCTTGTCAGTGAAACTGTGAAAATGAAATTATTACAGGAGTTTTACAGAAGAGATGACAAGACAGAGACTGCATCAGCTTTAACTAAAATCAAGAAGATCAAATGTTACCGATGTAAGAAGCCAGGACATACAAAGAAGAATTGCCCTAAGAATGCTACTTCTACGACTCCAGTGAGTAATGTCAAGGAGAAGAAGAAGGTATTATTGTCAGCATTGTCGGTAAATCTTAAGAATGATGTCTGGTACGTGGATTCTGGTGCAACCAACCATATGTGCAACAGCAAGAGTGTTATGTCAAAGTTGAAATCAACTAAAGAACTCTCTGTGAACATTGCTAATGGTGATAAGTTATGTACTGCAGGATTAGGTGAAGTTAAAATTAAGTTAGACAGCGGTTTTAGAACAATAACTAATGTTTATTTGGTTCCCCAACTGTCAACTAACCTTTTATCAGTTAGTGAGTTAACAAGAAAAGGTTATACAGTTAATTTTAATTCTAAAACCTGTAGAATAATGGACGAGCATGAAACCATAGCTACTGCTAGTTATGTGAATGGTATTTTTCAATTAGATTCTATAGGAAATAGCAGTAGGGCTAATGTCGAAGTGCAGCCTCAATGCATGGTGTCTGACAGCAGCAGTAAATCACTACTGGACTGTGATGTGTCAGGTCAAGAGCAGAGCAGCTTGGTGTCACAAGAAGTATGGCATCGCAGGCTGGGGCACCTCAACAGCAGGAGCATGAATGTCATGAGACAAGGTATGGTCTTTGGTATTAATTATGATAATACTCGTTTTCAATCATGTATTGCCTGTATTAAAGGAAAACTTACAAAATTATCTTTTCCAAAAGTGTCTCATAGTAGGTCTAAGGAGATTTTAGGCTTAATACATACAGATTTATGTGGTCCAATGCAAGAGAAGTCATTAGGTGGTGCTTGTTATTTTCTTACTTTCATTGATGACTGTTCCAGAAAAACATTTGTTTATTTTTTGAAAACAAAAGGTGAAGTTTTTGAAAAATTTAAAATGTTTAAAAAACTTGTTGAAAATGAGACTGATAAGAAAATAAAAACTATTCGTAGCGACAATGGTGGTGAATATATTAATAAAAAATTTCAGGAGTTTCTGCAACAGCAAGGAATCCGTCACCAAACGACTGTCCCGAATTGTAGTCAACAGAATGGTGTGGCAGAAAGAGCTAATCGTACCATCATGGACAAAGCTCGCTGTATGCTAGAAGATGCTGGTCTTGACAAACGTTTTTGGGCAGAGGCCGTAAACACTTCAGTGTATCTGAAGAATCGCTCACCTACAAAAGCTGTCATGGGCATGACACCACTGGAGAAATGGACTAATACAAAGACAAATGTAAGTCATCTTCGTACATTTGGTTGTTTGGCTTATGCTTTGACTTCAAATCACAGGAAACTAGATTCGAAGGCAAAGAAATATATATTTGTAGGTTACTACAACGATACAAAGGGTTATAAACTTATTGATCCAGAGAACCCTACACATTGCGTTAAAGCACATCATGTGAGGTTTTTAGAAGATCGTTTTTGGAAGAAGGATCTATCAAATGATGATACTAATCAAGTGGTTCATGTTGTTTCACATACAGAACAGACATGTAGGACAGACGAAAACACCAGGGATGAAAGTCCACAGTGTGTGTCTGAAAATCGTCCTTCTGATGACAGAAATAGGAACAGGGACACAGTATTTAGTATCAATGATAGTAGTAATTCATCTGAAGCAGATAACTCGTCGGATGAAACCTATATTCCAGGAAGTTCAAGTGAAGACTCGATAACTACAGACTTCACTGATGCTGTAAATGAAGACCTATTTGCACAACTGGTAGCTCAACAGTACAGGGATCTTGGAGACCCGGAGACTGTTAAGGAAGCACTTGGTGGTAATGAAGCTAAAGAATGGAAGGAAGCCATGGAAGATGAGTATAGATCCTTTATTACCAATAAAGTCTGGCGCCTTGTGGATCTACCTAAAGATCATAAAGCAGTAAAATGTAAATGGATCTTTAAAAAAAAGAGGAACTTAGATGGAAGTCTCCTAAAATACAAAGCAAGGTTGGTTGCCAAAGGATTTACTCAAAGGTATGGCATTGACTACAATGAAACTTTTTCACCTGTTGTCCGTTACTCTACCATCCGTTTATTGTTAGCACTAGCTGCAGAATATGATCTGGAAATAAATCACCTAGACGTCAAAACAGCTTTTTTGAATGGTGATCTTAAAGAGCATGTGCTAATGGAACAACCAGAAGGTTTTGTTAAGAAAGGACAAGAACAAAAGGTGTATAAGTTGGAAAAAGCTGTTTATGGATTAAAACAGGCTGCAAAGTCATGGTATGAAAAAATTAACGGAGTATTACTAAATAAACTCCATTTCAATAGGATGCCTTCAGAACCATGTGTCTATTATAAAGGACAAAAGAGGGAAATGGTTATAATTGCCCTTTATGTCGACGACATAATGTTATTCTCTTCATCGATATCCAAAGAAAGAGATGTGGTGAAAGAAAAACTCATGTCAGAGTTTGAGATGAAGGATTTGGGACCTGCTTATCAAATATTAGGCATGAGAGTATGCAGGAATAAAGAATCAATTACTTTAGATCAGTCACATTACATTGAAACTGTTTTACGTAAATTTAACATGACTGAATGCAAACCATCTCTAACCCCTATGGAAGTAGGATTGAAACTGAAGAAAAGCGAAGTAAAGGATATTCGTTTCGACTACAGAAATCTCATAGGTTGCTTAATGTATATTTCAGTTTGTTCCAGACCAGATATCTCGCATGCAATAAGTGTTCTGAGCCAATTTAACGAATGCTTCGATGAAACACATTGGAAAGCTGCGAAAAGGGTCCTCCGATATCTCAAAGGTACAAATAATTATTTTCTTAAATATGTTAAGGGCGGATTGGTCGTAAATGGCTACACAGACGCTGATTGGGCATCCAATGAGGTTGATCGTCGTTCATACACAGGGTATGTATTTAAATTAGGTGATTCTGTTATATCTTGGGAAAGCCGTAAGCAGAGGACTGTGGCTCTCTCAAGTACCGAAGCAGAGTATATGGCTATTTCAGATGCTTGCAAAGAAGCGTTGTTTTTACGTATATTTTTGAATGAATGTCTTCAAGTTCATTGTAAGATAAATTTATACAATGATAATCAGTCGGCACAAAAACTGTGCTCTAATTCAATGTTTCATGCTCGTACCAAGCATATAGATATTAGACACCATTTTATACGGGATATTGTAATTAATAAATTTATTGATGTCCGCTATATGCCTACAGGTGATATGGTAGCTGACTTACTCACTAAACCGTTAACTAAAGAGAAACATGTTAAGTTCTCTTTGTCTCTTTTATCAGTGTGATATTATTATTCTAATTATTACTGTGTTATATTTCTTAAAATATTGTAGTAATAATTAACGATATTATATGAGTTACATTCGTGTCTTGTTTAAGACTAGAGATTAAGGGGTAGTGTTGTGATTTAATTAAAATTGGTACGCATAGTTTAGTTCAAGGGGTAGTGTTGGAATTTGTGAACAAAACCTCTTTCTTAAGTCTCTGGTGAAAAAAGTGTCAAGATGACTTATCATATTTTTACTCTCTTGTGTTGTCATATTCCTATACAGAAATGAATTATATTCTTATTTGATTTAACTAAAGTTTATTAATTCCTCGCCTATATAACAATACTGTTCACGTAAGGGAATGAATTATGCCGAATATTCGGTTCGGTAAAAGTTTTACCGAACATTCGGCCAAATATTCGTATTCGGTAAAACCCACGTTCGGCCCATCCCTACCCTCAACCAAGATCTAATTTTTGACAACTTTTTCTTGCTTTTGAACTTTATTCAAGGAAAACGAGTGCAAATATTACAGACATTATAAATTAATATATTTCTTAGTAACAGAATAATTAATTATTATATACATAACCATATCATTTTACGCAATATAGAGTTGAAACTTATAAGGATAACTGAAGAAATAATTCCATTATTATTTAATTAAGTCGCGGATTCTTACAAGGAAAATTAAACTACTTAAAAAAAAAAACTTTAAGACCTATTTGAATCGATTGATGTGCCTAAAAGCCTCCACGACTCACGAGTGCTTGTCCCATCTATACTCCATTTATTATAACATTAGACAAATAACTGTTCTCACCCTTTCGTTATTTCTATGTAAACGTTTAATAAACTCCGTTATTTCACGATAAATACAAAGCACTGTAATCTATTTACCATTTACATTAAAAAAATTACTTTAGAGTGCAGTAATTTCAACAATATTACCCAATAACTGTCGTTATTTAGCCGTTATTTGTCTAATGCTATAAGTAAATGGAGGACAGTTTCATTTAACTCCTTTGACGTCTGAATGAAAAACCAAACCTCTATACCCAAAGTCTCTAATTCAGATAATTTATGTAAACAAAGTAATGTCAAGAAATGTCACTGTCAAAATGACAGGAGAGTGGTGCAAAACATTTTATCATATTTTTTTTTTGTAAATAATCATCTATGAAATTAAAGTGAATTAATTATAAGAACCACGCAAACAGAATACCGTTGCCAAACAATGTTTTATGTAGTGTGTCGGAGACACGGCCTATGATCGTCATAATCAGGACTTTTAAGTCCACTGCGACGTAGGCCGTAGACGTAGGCCTCCCAAAATCGATTTCCACTCGAAAGAGTTTACAGCCGTTTTCATCCAAAATGTGGCTAGATATGCTACATACAATATGAATCTATGAATGAGAGCTATATTATAAGTGTTGTTGAAGATGTAAAAACTGTGAAACTGTTTGGATCTCCTGCATTGTTACCAGTATCATAAAATATTTTATACCAGAAAATCTCCTCTTATTAATAACTTTGTTTAAAATCGAAAATTTATAAAAATAATTACGGTATGATTATTTTTTAATTATAATTTCTTAAAATCAGTACTTAAAAGAAAATGGAACCTCTTTTTTCGCAATTTTATGTGAATTACCATTACGAAGTTATTTTTTTTGTTATGTTATCCCCTTTGTTTACATAAATTATCTGAATTTGAGACTTTGGGTATAGTTGAGCTATCACTTAGATCTCTTCGCCACTAGAATCTCCGTCTAACGACGAGTATGGTGGTGTTCATAACTCGATTCGGTCAAAAGTGTGGCTTAGCTCTCTTCACCACTAAGGTTACGATATAGTGACCTAGTTGGTGATGTTCTTCAGAAAGGTCAGGTGCGTAGAATTCGCAACCGACGTGCGTGTATGACTAGATGTATGAAAATAAATAAACGAAGCAAAAGGAGTGTGTTAGGAGCGTAGCAAGTGGCGTTTTATAGTTTCTGCCTACCCCCATGGAAAGTAGGCGTGAGGTTACGTATGTATGTTATTAAAATAACAAACTTATTTCTAATCTCGCTCACTGAACGCTAACCCAGTGATCTGACCTTGACCTTGTCAAACATCTTTGTTATATGGGGCATCCAGTAAAATCACTAAACCAGTAGCGAAAACCCGTAAAGTTCACTTAGAACCTCGCTCAAGTGAGCGCACACAATTCAAAAGCAAACTCATTTGTTTTTAAAAATAAATCATCGAAATTTCAAGTCATATTTGGAGTATAACGTTATATATGCTGAACAAAGTAGATAGGGCTTACTGATCACACCACAAGCGCGCATGCGTGAACATACGCTGTAAAACCACGACCATCCAATGCGCAATACAAAATTATAATGTTTACCACTCGTAGTTAAATTTTATTAATCACATGGTTGGTGCAAATATTCGCAAAATTAAAGTAATAACAATTAAAAACCGATATGTATCACCAGAACGAATTTAAGCAATAAAAACCACGTACAAATTGTTTATATAAACAAGTTTTGTTTCGCACTTAACACTTCGGAAGTAACTTTAATTCACAGAAGAAAATCACTCGATGTCAAAAAGTTCGTTAAAGAATTTCTATAAAAAATTAAAAATAGAATGTTGTTTATTCAAATATAGAATTCTGTTTTTAAATAATTCGCGCCGAGCGCGCGACCGCCCGATCCGACGATAGCCGAATAACTAGTAGTGAGGCGACATGTTGTTATGGGACGCGAATCGAATCATATCGATTATTCTCGGTTGGCTGATTGGCATAAATTTTGTTTGTTAGCAGCGATTTTGAGGTGATCGTTATGTAATGCCTTAGGCAGGTGCATAAATATGTTCTCATTTGTGTAAAATACAATTATTTCAATCAAGATTCGTTCGTACAAAAAACCATACACATTCCAAATCGATAAAATCTAAACCAAAAAAGGTCGGGGGGAAAGTTTTGAGTATGAATGTGGATGGGTATAGGAGTAGGAGAAGAACAAAGAATCGATGAATGGACTGTGTGAAGATGATATATGACTAGAAAGGGAGTGACTATCGAGATGACGATTAATAGATAAGTATTGAAGTATGGCGTGCTGCGTCGACCCCAAATAAACTGGGATAAGGTCAGGAGAATGATGATGAATGAAAATCTAAACACATCAATCAGAAAATCTAAATAAAGATTAATATTCTATTTCGATAACGTACGAATCTCATTCGTGCTGCATACGTCTTCAAGGCAAACATTTGCATATGATTGGATTGTTTCTAATTATAAGCCTGGCCTTATGAACTAGATCTTGAGCGTTTCAAATTTAATTTATTCGTTACATAAGCAAATGTATAAAGGGTATTGTGTAAACGTTCTAAGAGAACACTTTCACTGTGTTTATTATTTGAGATGGCCATTTTCTTATATTTTTGTTAAAAAGTATCTTTTATTTTTGTCTGACTGCGTGTTTTTTAAAGTTGTGCATAGTTCTGGGAATAATAGGGAATTTACAGCAAAAAACTTCTTTTGACATTTTTCGCAATATACACTTGACCCTTACCTTAACTACTAAAACTATAACTATCCAATAAAAAGTTAAAAACCCATACATTATTTGGTCCCTGGTCCTGACATCAAGCAATGGACTATATTGTCAAACTTTTATTGCTTGGATACGACTACTTTGCAAGTGTGTATTTTATTTTTTGGATTGTAGATTTGTGGGTTTTGCTTGTGAAGAATAAACATTTTTTCTTTCTTTTTTCTTCTATTACATTAAAATACATTTCAACTATTCAATTAAAAGTACAGCTCAAAAAATCAAATGAAAATTAAATGTTTATACTTTTGAATGAGGAAAAATGTGAGAAGAAGTACCAAGATGTTTTAATCATTTTCACACCCTACCAGCACTTAAACAATACCCCAAAACAAAATATTTTGATTTTGATGAGGTGAGTACCTCATCAAAATCAAAATATTTTGTCTCACATAAAACTACATAGGCACACTTATGAAACGTCAGAAGCTAGGTGCACGGTTCCAATTGGTCGTTTCCTATGGAGAAGAGCATGAAACTCCACGGTTACTGTTTAAAAAATAATTGGCATTTACAACATTTTCAAATAACTGTGTTAATAGATATGGGAGGACAGTGTATGCCTTTCAAACAGTACTTAACAAAATAGAAAATAGTCAACAATTCTACAGTCTACTAAGCCTAAAACGTTCTCACATTCACAAAATAGAAAAGAACCTATATATATATATTTTTTTTTATATAAGAAATAAAACTAATTTAAGCCAAATGAAATGATTTCCATTACAAATACAGTACCAATACCCCGATTAACGAGCCCAACCAATTTCTTGATTATCGCACCAAAAAAATCGATTACCTCAACCATCGACACGTCTTACAATCGATACGGCACAACACTACTTAACAACAACATACGACACGTAGCTAAATTGAAACCTGTTTTTGCGCAGCAAACCGAGGTATGGCCTTGATTCTTGGTAATTGAGAGACAGTCTTAAGCGTTTTATCCTGAAGAATTTTATACAATTTACACAACATTCACGTTTGTATTCCCCTAAGGGTAAAGCAGAGTTACCTACAGTACACCCACATTTCGCCAATTATGAGTAGGGTTGCCAACCATACTGTTAAAAACAGTATTATACTATTTTCCACTCTAAAATACTGTTTACTGTTCAACAAAAATAAAGTATATGAATATACCGTTTTCATTGATATCCAGAGTTATGCCTAAAAAATAACTTTAGAACATCGTGCATGCACCTGGGCCTCAAGTCTGCTATTACAATAGTGTCAGAATGGTCTCGCCATTGTGAGTATTTGACAGTGTTTGTATGGCAAATCTGTCAAAAACTCACAATGAAGAGACCATTCTGACACTATTGTAATAGCAGACTTGAGGCCCTAGACATGGGCGCGGTGATTCAGCTAGCCTTAATTTCAGAATGGAACTGGTAAATGACCCGAATTTTCGGGACATAGTAAATAAATAATTGCATTCAGAATACCTTTTGGATCTAGTATTAAATGTAGTTAAGTTTTGCCACCTCAGTATTCTCAGAATGAGTAATGAACGCTAAGTGGTGGAACGACAGAAATAGAGCTTCAATGCATTTTTAAAAGAAAAGGATAGAAGATAAATTTGTGTTTAGTCCTGTCAAATTAATCAGCGCTTGACGTAAATTGACGTAATTTTAGTCGGCAAGTTTTTAATCACGTCTAAACTTGTATGGAGTAGTGACAGGCGCTGATTAATTTGACAGGACTAAACTAAAATTTATCTTCTGTCCTTTTCTTAATGAAATAGAGAGAAAAAGATGCACTGAACTTAAATTTAGTTTAGTTTGTGAACAAGGGAATCGGCACCATTGTTCTTCCTCCAAATGCTACGAAATTAGATCCTAAGTTACTTAAAATCTTAAGCCATAATTAATCAGGAATGGCACAATCTTTACAATTATAAATAACTAGGTTTTGCCCGCGGCTCCACCCGCGTGGAAGTCGGTTATCGCGTAAAAACGTAGCCTATGTCCTTCTCCATATCCCAGGCTATATCTCTGCCAAATTTCATGACGATCGGTTCAGCGGTTTAGCCATGAAAACGTAACATACAGAGTTACTTTCACATTTATAATATTAATATGGATTATGGATTAATAACAATTTGCGATAGAAAATCCCGCAAACAGTGAACGTTCAGTTTCACATTTGACATTTCTAGAGACCTCACTCTACACTAGCGCTTCTAGCGGCGAATTCAAGCGCAATAGTCCTCGTTGGGAGGTTTTTGCCATAACTGCCACGCTTGGCAGGCGGATTGGCGATCGCAGTATGGTGTTAAAAATGCATAGAGAACGCTGCTGCACATTCTCTAGTAAGTCCCTTAGATTTACGCACTGAAAAAAATGTTTACTTATACATATCCAAACTTTCGTCAACATGTAACACAAGAAAGTGACCACATAACTTTATGCAACATGTAATCAAAACCTGTGCTGGCTGTTGTGTATCACTTTTATTAAATCAAGTTAACTTTTATAAAGTCTTGTGAAACTTTGATTATTCCTGAAATAGCCGAAGTAGTTAGGCTAAATATTTTTTTCAGTGCGACACCCACGGGAGGAAATGGGGTGGTGCTATTCCTTACGTCCGGAACCACACGGCACTGATACTGAGAAATACCAGATGTAAAAACCCAATAACACTTTGCCCAACACGGGAATAAGAATAAGAAGAATACATTTATTTAGATGAGTTTACATTCAAGTGGATTGAATTCCTAGACCTCACACTAGGATTCCCTGTGTTGTGAGTTCTAGGCTCCTTCGTTCCATATCCATGTGTTTGCGATATCCACAATATAATTCTATTTATTACTAGCTGACCCGACAGACTTCGTTCTGTCAAAACCCTACCTACCTACCCTACCCTACCCTACCTACCTACCTACCCTACCCTACCTACCTACAACTTAAAAAAAAATAGATAGTATACGATTCTCAGACCTACTGAATATGCATATAAAATTTGATAAAAATCGGTCAAGCCGTTTCGGAGGAGTATGGTAACTAACATTGTATGACGAGACTTTTATATATCCATACTAATATTATAAATGTGAAAGTAACTCTGTCTGTCCGTCTGTATGTTACGTTTCACGCCTAAGCCACTGAACCGATCGTCATGAAATTTGGCAGAGATATAGCCTGGTATGGAGAAGGACATAGGCTACTTTTTTACGCGATAACCGACATCCACGCGGGCGGAGCCGCGGGCAAAATCTAGTAAGACTTAATATTATAAATGTGAAAGTAACTCTGTCTGTCTGTCTGTATGTTACGTTTCACGCCTAAGCCACTGAACCGATCGTCATGAAATTTAGCAGAGATATAGCCTGGGATATGGAGAAGGACATAGGCTGCTTTTTTACGCGATAACCGACATCCACGCGGGCGGAGCCGCGGGCAAAATCTAGTAAGGCTTAATATTATAAATGTGAAAGTAACTCTGTCTGTCTGCATGTTACGTTTTCACGCCTAAGCCACTGAACCGATCGTCATGAAATTTGGCAGAGATATAGCCTGGGATATGGAGAAGGACATAGGCTACTTTTTACGCTTTAACCGACATCCACGTGGGCGGAGCCGCGGGCAAAAGCTAGTAAGATTATATTTCTCCTACGGGTAACATTACTAAACTTGTCGTTGTGATTTTGTTCTCGTTGCTAGCTGTAAAAATCTATGATCTTCATTTATTTTCATTGCTTTTATAGTTACGGCCTTACAAATAAATACAGAATTAAGTTATCCTAGGAATAACGTCGGTACCCGCGATACATTTTTTGACTATTCGTATTAGGGTTAGTACTCGTATGTATGTATCTGTTTCTTTTAAGTAGCATTATACAGGGTTCGAAAAAATCCGATTTTTATAATAAATATCCGATTTTTTTATATATATCAGACTAGTTTTTGCCCGCGGCTCCGCCCGCGTGTATGTCGGATATCGCGGAAAAAAGTAGCCTATGTCCTTCTCCATAACCCAGGCTATATCTATGCCAAATTTCATGACGATCGGTTCGGCGGTTTAGGCGTGAAAACGTAACATACAGACAGACCGACAGAGTTACTTTCACATTTATAATATTAGTATGGATGGATATATATCCAGGCCAAGAAAAAGAAGCGAATTTCATTCTGTAAGGGGTTTAAACACTTAAAAATGTGAAAGGAATTTGTAAAATAATATAAGTGTCAAATTACCACATTTTTATTTAAAAAAAGAAACAAAAGAATTAGTGTTTATTTAAGAACTATTTTTTTAATGAACACTTAAAAAAAAAAAAAAGAACCTATTATTATAATAATCTTCATTTTGTTTGTGAAATAAATCAACTAATTTTAATAATAATTAATTAAAATATGAATCTCCAAAAATTTTATTTCAGAAGACAGGAAAAGATCAATTGATATATATCAAGATAAAAATCAATTGATATATATCGTGATATATATCATGATATAGGTATATCCGCTGATCTATATCGGCAAACCCTGGCATTATATCTGTGTATCTATTATAGTATACTGTACTAATACACTTTTTATTTGCACCAATGACAACCCCATTTTATGTCAAGAAAATCACTATCCATTCTATGGTTGCCTAGAAAAGATCGCAGTAAGCGATAAGATTGTTTTGTATAAGTTTTTCTGTTTAACCGACTTTCCAAAAATAAGGAGGTTCTCAATTTAGTCATATACCTATATTATTATATATAATATCATTTTTTTTTTTAATGTTTGTTACTTCAGAGCTCCGTCGTTCATGAACCGATATGACTTTTTTTTTGTTTGTAAGGTTATACATACTTCCAGATTGGTCCCATTTTTATCAGAATCATGTTCTGATGATGGGATCCACGAGGAATTGAGGGAACTCGTCAAATATTATAGACATACATATAGCGATTTTTGTATTTTCATCAACAACTCAAGCATTTGCATTCAGAAAGTATCATTTGATGAAGTGGAACTGATGAAGAAGACCACAGGTGGCCACCGGAACTACTCAATGATAAGTATTTCACAGGTGGCGATAAGATATCTCGATTAAGATAGATAAGCGACTATGACGCAAATTTAAATAAATAATTCTGATGAAAATGGTACCATCGAACAGGGGCCTAAGTCTACTAATGTACAAACGTTGCAATGGTCTCGCCATTGTGAGTATTTGACAGTGTTCGTACGGCAAATCTGTCAAAAACTCACAATGAAGAGACCATTGCAACGTTTGTACATTAGTAGACTTGGCCCCCTGATCTGAAGATGAAGCCAGAAGGTATGCACCGGGACTCCGTAATAAAACAATGCATCCTAGCCGTGTTTTTTTTTACGTAATGTACAATCTGGTGTTCAATAAAGTATATATATATAAATAAAAAAGTACCTTGATGTGCCATTTAAATTACAATGGGAAGGCAATTGTCCATGAATGTATTGCTGTCAATCACAATTCTGATTGCATGGACATTGTCATTAATAGAAAAATTAATGTCGCCCTACAGCGGAATAATGAGCTTATAAACGAACCGAAGATTTCTAACAAACGATAATAAACTCTATTTCTGTAGAGCTAAAGTCTATTTTATCAATCCTCAAACATTTTTATACTTCAGTATGCATGAAACTTGAAAATGTATTGGTAAACATTTTATTTTTGCTTAATAACGCTTTGATTATATGCACAGTCAAATTTAATTCGTTTTTAAACCTCATAAGAAATCATTGTACTATATAAAGCTATACAAAACTAGTTTACGCTGATTTCGCATTGTATGGGATTTCCGTATAATGAGAGATCACCTTATACTGGAAAAGTATAGCTTGATAATGTAGCCGTGTGTACTCTATTATGAATAACTTTTACTATGGGACCAAATCTGAAATAGCGGAAAAAAAAAATCTGCTGTTTCCTACATTTTGATGACGAGCGACGAGCGGTAGATACAATATCGGATACAGCTAAATACCAGTATTTTAGAAAGAAAGAAAATAAAGAAAAAACCTTTATTTGCGGAAAACATGACGCAAAAAAAAAAATACAAGTTGGGGGAAAATATGCGTAACATCCACGCAAAACGGTCATAGCTCAGCATAATGCTGCGACCCTATGCTTTTACATGGAGCGACTGCCTATCTGACCTCCATAAACCAGTTACTGGGTAATACGATACCCCTTGGTAAGACTGGTTGTCAGACTTTCGGGCTTCTGACGACCCGTAACGACTGTCAAAGATCCACGAATGACAGTTATTTTTTTAAAGTGTTTTCTGACTTTTTCGTTATCAATTGTACTCCTATCACTCAACCTATATAAAAATTGAATACTTTATACTCAAATCTTTATTGCATTACACAATATATAAGCTTAGGTGGTAAACATTAATTTAAGAAATAATCTTCTGTCACGTACTCCAATATAATAACAAAATATTATATTTATTTTAAAACCGGCAAATGTTTCAGGCCACTTAGGACCACATAAATTCTCTATTTAATGGGAAACAGGCTGCTAGGAACAAAGCAACTAATGCTCGAGTGCAATAACTTACCAAATTCTAAAGAAACTAGTAAAATATCCTATTCCTTAAAATTGTGAAACAATAATTATTGACTTGCCATAAAGGCATTTTATAAACGAAACTAGCACTTATGCAGTCGAAAGCAATAATTTACGTCATTTAAGATAAAATATCTTCTGCAAGTTCTAAGAACCAATTGAATAATGGTCTCAAAGGTCAAGAAGAACATGAATACCTTTAATGTTCTTCAGAAAAACTTCTTGCATGAAATCAGTTCAACATAATATGTTGAATTGATTTATTTTCCACCATTATTTTAGCATATTATGCAAAAATTATGATGAAAAAATAACATTTTTCCAATTAAATTTACCATTTTAATAAGGTGAATAAGCATAATGTTACGGTATTTTTTTTTTTTACAAAATATATTACTATTTGTGAGTGGAAATGCCGGGTGAAAATTGGTGATGTTCTTCAGAAAGGTCAAGTGCGTGGCACTCGTAATCGGCGTGCGTGTATGACCAGATGTATGAATGTAAACGAAGCAAAAAGAGTATGTAAGGAGCGTAGCAGGAGGCGTTCTGTAGTTTCTGCCTCCCTCATGGGAAGATGGCGTGAATTTATCTATCAGACTGTATTTCGGAGAGTGTGCGCAGACGCTCCACGACCTGGGGCCTTACTCCCGAAAACGATTCTAGTTTGATTTTGTTTCCGATTCGAACTCGTTTCGATCCGAACTCGATTTAAAACCTTACTCCCGAACCAATTCGAATCGTAAACCAAGATCGACATAGGCTCGAGTAATATCAGCGACGTTTTATGCGTATCCAACGGATTAGGTCATCCTCAAGTGCTCTATGTCTTTTAGGTAGTTATATCACTCGATCTGAATAAAGTAGCTTCTTTGATATCGTGTAATTTGACGTTTAGTTTTGATCCAACAACTCGATATCTATCTGTCAGATGGCGTGCGGAGTACGAACTTTTCGATCCTAACGAATCTTTCGATCGAAGTTAGTTTCGCTTCGAACCACTGCACGATCGTGCGCTAGTGTCGGATTCAAGAGTATGGATCGGCATTTAATTCGAATCCAATTCGATTGATTCAGAACTCGATGCTGTCGGGAGTAAGGCCCCTGATCTCACCATCGCCCTTTTATTACCGGACTACCAGACGTACTGCAGGGTACCATGCGTACTTGGTTGATATCCCGTCCAGTCGTACTCAGCGCTTCTCCTCCACATTTATTATGCGCACAGTCAAAGTCTCGAACTCTCTGCCAGCGTCTGTGTTCCCTTCCACATAAATAACTCATCTGCCTTCAAAGCAAGAGTGAACAGGCATCTTCTGTGCACGCTCGTTCCATCATATACCTCATCCATCGCTTTCCATCAAGCGAGATCGATGTCGAAAGCAGGCCCAACAGTAATAAAAAAATGTGTGTTTATGAGTAACAACAATGCTATAAGTTGACTAATATTTTTGTAGAAGCCAGTGGCCACAAAGTGAGTGGAGGTGGACGAACTGAAGTCTTAAAAAGTAGGTAGTAGTGCCTGGCCTACCCCCATGAACAGGCTTCTTCTGGGTAAGCTCACTCCATCGTAGACTTTGTCTCTGTCACCCAGACCTAGACTAAAGTCAAGAACAAACTCATAGTAAAATAAAATAAAAAAATTGGAATAAAGCGTGAGTATGTATTACGATACGATTAATTTCTTTACAAAATATTCTCTGCCTTTACACATTATTCGGTATCGAAAGAAAGAAAGAAAATACGTTTATTTGCGGTAAACATGACACAATAAAGAACATAAACACAAAAAAAAAAGAAAACCATGGGGAAAAATGCGTCATATCCACGCAAAACGGCTATCGCTCAGCATTATGCTGCGACCCTATGCAAGACAGAGCCCCAGCGCTGTTTTCAGCGACAGCCAACGTTGCCGTAATGACGTCGTCCGGGTATTGCAAGAATTTATATTGAAATTGTCGTAGCATTATCAAAATTCTTGTTCAAAAAAAAACCACACCGTAAAATTACAAGCAAGTTATAATAGTTTCCGTACTTTCCGTTCATTATAATAATGATTAATAACTGCATTTCTTCCGTGCTACCTTCATGAATAAAAGTGCCACAAGGCTATATATGACACAAAAAATACCTATTGGGTTTTTATACCATTAAAGATTATATTGAGCACAAAAAGGCTTGGGATTGAGCTGCTCCAAATTTTACATATTGAAACTTTTTTTATTGTGATTGCTTTATACACATTGACATGAATATTTACTTGTGAAGTATAATGTTATTATTTTAATTATTGTGAATGTGAAGACTATGTGGGTCTTTGTTTATTTTTTATTTTTTTCCTTCTCAGTATATATATATTTTTTTTCCTGTTCATGGTATGGCAGTTTGAGTAATTTATGCGGCCTGCCCAAATGTCCTTTCTTTGGTATTGTTCGTCGAATCTTTGAGCTCCTTATGTTCTGAGTTGAGCTGCACGATTACTGACAAATGCGTGCACTGAATGGATAGGTCCACTTAATCTGTGTGGTTCTTTCTTCAAAAGACCATTTCAGACACCAATCTACATGGTCTTCACATGATTTGACCAAGATTATGTCTGGACTTTAAAAGAGACTGTGACCTCTGAGTTTGTTTCGGCCTTTCTTCTCAGAGTAGTCGGATACGAAACGCCGACCTCATCTAGTTTTAAAATATGATTGACGTGTAAAAGTGTTTGTAAAAACCTACTTACAGAAATAAAATCATCACCCAAAAATCCCAACCAAAAAACCCAATAGGTATTTTTCATCAAGCAGACGGCAGGGAGCAGTGCTGCCGCACTACCGAAAAATGCAATCACTCGATTTTGCCGCTTCCGAGGATTGAATTTTTGATTATTGAATTTGTTATGAAGTTTTAGGCGCCATATCCACGGGCGAGAAAATCGCGGCGATAGTCTTGCCGTGACATCAAATTCAATAGAAACTCTATGAATCAATCTCCACACGGCGATATCATCGCGGCGATTATTTGTAGGCCCAGCGTGAATATCGCCGCGATTCTCTCGTCCGTGGCGCAATGCCTAAGGCACCATGCCTTAGATAATGCATTCTTGCTTACTGAAAAACCGAGTTCCTGAAGGATCAATAAAAAGTTGCTTAGAGAGAGTTAATAGATTTCGATTCGCTGACTCCAAATATATAACTCAACGAATATATAACTCAAAATCGTCCAAAATCGAGTCATTGCATTCTTCGTTAGCGCGGCTGAGTGGTGGCCCAGCAGTTACGACTGCAAATTACCGAGAAGGCCTGGCCGAAAGGCTGCAACTTTCAAACCCAAACTTTCGAATTAATTTACAGAAAGTGTTCGCGCCACTTATATTGGCACTCATAATATTTTCCTTCCTTCCTATTCCTAACATTTTTGGCGACTATCTCTGTCACTCCTATCGTGGAATCGACGAGAAAGTCTGCGATCGACCCTCGTACTTCGCGGCTGCCGCTCCTCGCCCGAATATAAAGTGCTGGATCTGCTGCTCCCTTGTGGTGATCCACGTGAATTCGACGCGTAGATATACAACCAAAACCGCTACAATACCGCCGCGTAAACGTTCCTTGCCGATACGCACCAACCACTCAAAATACAGTCCACTACATCGAACCTCACAACATCCTGAAGAAATAAGAAGCTTGGAGACAGATTTACAGGATCCGAATCAAGGTGATTGTTGCATGGAGACCAGGTTAGTCGCCAAGTTCCTTTTCACTACCCTTCTACCAGCCATCCTTCCACCGCCATTGGAGGCGCGCTCAGCCTATATAGCTTAGCTGCCGCGCTAATTAATTCATCATCATTGCTCTCAAAACGGTGAAGGAAACCGCGAACTGTAATAATCCTCCCGACCGATTTTTGCCAAGTACGCAGAAGACATTATCGTGCACAAGTGTATACGCAAACACAGACGGACTCCTTCTTCCATCACCCTCACAGTCCGATGGGACGGTAATCCGACTCGACCAGGGCGAGATCAGGTGCAGGACCAACGGATTTACGTGCTTTTCGAGTCACGGGGGTGTCACACCCCGAACTAGTTAACTCCGGGCTGCTCATAAAGAGCTCTAATTATCCTCCCGACCGAATTTTGGCCACGGCGGCCAATTTCAACAGCTATTAGCCAAATAAGCAGATGATATTATCGTGCACAAGTATGTGCGCAAACACAGATGGACTCTCTTCCAATACCTTCATAGTCCGATGTAACGGCAATCCCACATGTCCGGGACTAGATCAGGTGCAGGAATAACGGCTTTATGTGCTTTTCGAGTCACGGGGATTTCACACCACGAACTAACAAACTCCAGGCTGCCCACAAAGAGCTCAAATAAGTAATAATCCTCTCGGCAGAATTTCGACCACGGCGGCCAATCTTAACGGAGATTGCAAAGTACGCCGAAGATATTATGGTGCACAAGTGTGTGCGCAAACACAGGGGGCGAGATCAGGTGCAGGACCAACTGTTTTACGTGATTTTCGAGTTACGCGGTTGTCATACCACCAAGTTCCAAACTCCGGGCTGCTCACAAAGAGCTCTACTATGATATTAAAGATTTAAAATCTTACCTTTTGATTAATTTTCGCATTCTTCGGGGCCTTAACTATAGCTGGTTTTGGAGGTGGAGGCACCGCCACAACTGGAGCCGGTTCTGTGAGAAAACAAAAGAATTTTAGAGGTGTGAAGGACCAGCCTGGAAAACACCAGCAAGCAAAAGGTTACCCTGCGTTCTTTACACCGCTGAAAGTGAGTCGCCGAAATTACGTTTCATAGGATATTGTGATTTCACCATACTTGACGCAAGATGAGTCAAAAATAAAACGATAAACGATATGAGTAAATATTTTGCGGAGTTTTGGGAAGTAAGCTCTGCAAAATATTTACTCTTGCACTTAAGAACCGTTTCATTTTCGTTATGACGGATATTCATTTAAGTATCACCTCTCAGAAAGGCTCAAAATCCAGTCATTTATTCCAACTGGGCTGAGAATCAGCACATTTTAAACATAAAAATTGCATAAGACAGTACCCACGTCCGCCCTTCACCACGTCTGTTCAGTTAGAAAAACGTCATTCCTGCATCCTGAATGCATGAAGGATTCCTAAGACTAACATAAATTGTAGAGTCAACACTGCATCCGTTATATCAAGAACGTAGATTGTAGACAAATCGGTCCGCCTAGCTGACTTCTTTTATGTAGCACTTACATTCTCAGTGTCTGAGTACAATAATGTTATTGTACACAGTGGACATACAGTGCAATTTTCCTCTACGACGCACGCATAACTATGCAGGGTTTAGTCAGCCATATAATACCGTTGTTGAATTTTCTATTAACTAGGGTTTATAATAGGGATGGGCTGAAAATTCGTTTTGTGTTCGGTATTCGGCATATTCGGCAGATTTATCGAACATTCGTATTCGGAAGATTAGTCGGAAAAAAATCCGAACATTCTACCGAATACCGAGTATTTAAAAGTTGCCTCTATAAGCATATATCAAGTAGCACAATTACGTAATTGTATACATATTAAATGTGTCTTATCATTTATTCTGTCTATGTAAAGATATACATAGTAATCTTACATTGCTTCGATTAGAAACAGTTATCTTCGAATACAATAAATGAAAGTGGTAGGTTTCAGGTTTCAGATGCACGATAAAACGTGCCAAATAAATCCTGTCAAATATTTGGCCGAATATTCGGTTCGGTAGACTTGTTATCGAACATGCGGCCGATTATTCGTATCCGATAAAACGCATATTCGGCCCATAACTAGTTTATAATGGTCAACCACATCTACGATATGAAACTTGGCATATTTATTTAAAGAAAATAAATAAAATAAAAATATTTATTTCAAGCCTGTATTTCATAAAAGGGAAGGCAGAGAGTGACATATCCACATTTCGACAGTTATGTTTTAAGTCCCATGTTTGTTCCCGCGACCTCCGGCGTAGGTGTGAGATGGAACACCGGGGTGGTTTTTATCAGTAATAGTCTGACAGACCCCTCCGCCCGCCCCAGGGCGGAGGACATCCATGAGGATTTTCCACCCCGGAACAAAAAAAAAAGTGGGAAGCGACGATCTTCGCAGAGTGTCTGGTAGCAGCTGGATGAGAGTTGCCGAGAATCGAGCTGAATGGCATGTAATTGTAGAGGCCTGAGTCCAGCTGTAAACTGCTGTATGCTGATGATGATGAAGCTCACTGTGAGCAACCACGTTTCTAGGCTGTAGGAAGTATGTAGGAGGCAGTTCATACCTGGTTGCACCCTTCCCTGCTGTTGCGGCTGTAGTGGCGACCTCTTCTCCTGCTCAATCATAGCTGGAGCCGCCGGGGGTGGAGCACCTGTGCTGCCACCTCGAACCTGGTGACAAGAGACAGTTTATTAGTATTTTTGACGACAGACACGGAAGAGGCATTTGGAATATAGTTTCTTTGAAATTTTAGTTCAGGAATGACTCGAGATTCGTTTTTTTCCTCTGCTGGACGTTATTTCTCCAGACAAAGTTTATTCAAATTTTAATTGATAAAAAGTCAGAAAGAACGCTAACCGAAAACGAAGTTATAGCACGGGCAAGCGACGGGATGCCAAGTGCTGGGTCGGGCTCAGAAATAACACGCGGATGAAGTCGCAGGCAGAAGATAGTAATAAATAAGACTCACAAAAGAATAATAAGTCTTAATGCTCACGCTTCAAGGAAAATTTTAAAAACTTAATACTGGCATTTGCACACTGGGAATTACCGACACCAATGCATACACAGTGCACATGTTAAAAGTATTTTAGATCTGAATCATCATCATCATTATTTCAGCCGAGAGAAGTCCACTGCTGGACATAGGGCTCCTCCAAAGGGGGGGTTTTCCATAATCGCCACGCTTGGCAGGCGGGTTGGCGATCGTAGTATGGTGTTAAAAATGCATAGAGAACGCTGCTGCCCATTCTCTAGTAAGTCCCTTAGGCCCGCAGAACGTCACTCAATCCTCGAGCAATACTTAAAACTAGATTCAAACCATTTGATTGGTTGAAACTAGTTTTATGTAAAGCTTGAGTATTGAGTAACGTTCTGTAATACGGGCCTTAGTCGCCTTTTACGACACCCACGGGAGGAAATGGAGTGGTGCTATTCTTTACGTCCGGCAACACAAGGTAAGGGTATCATCGTATCAAAAACTCAAAGCATTTATTTTATTTAAACCATTTACAGGCTTTTTTGAACTGTCAAAGAGCCGGTCAGTTAAGGGCGCTACATACGGCTAAGATATTATAATATTTCATCTAAAGATACAATATCGCTCGCCATACAATTCAATGGACCATTACACACGATTATAACAGAATGATATATTGACATTTTGATATAATCGACCAGCAAATACAAAGTAATATTCCTTTACCATTATCATACCAGTCTAGAACAATTATTTTTTTAAATACCGCCACCAAATCGAGTTCTGATATCAAAACTAGTTTACTATATCGAAAAACGTGTTTGTGTGGTCCAAATGAGAGGATTTCGCGTTGGTTACAAAATTTGCAGAACGTTTTTAGGATTCCGTATCTCCAAATCCGAATCTCCAAGTTCTATCGCAAAGGCATAAATTAACTTCCGATTAGATGGCAGCAATGTATAGATAATAAGGCAAAATATTTTGATTAAATAAATTTTAATTTAATAATAATGGAAAAAAAAACTAGTTTCAATTTTGCAGTATAAAACGGCAATTTCATGCTTTAACCCCTAATATGCAGTGTGAGTCTTTATAATGTGCACATACCGAAATGAGGGAATCTATGCTTAATTTTATCTACGGAAAAAATACGAAAAGAAATCCATTTTTTTTTATGGAATTTTTTATTCAAATATTCTCAAAAAAACGCCCCTTATTGAGAAATTTTAAAATTATTGTAAAAAATTTAAAAAAAAAATGTTTTTGCAAAAAAAAACATGTTTCTATTCAATTGAGGGTACTTTTTTCCCCAATTTTTATTATATGAGGACGCATAATTACGTCCAATCATTAGGGAGTTTGTTTCATCGTGATAGACCATTTAGTTTAAAAGTTACACCGTTTTGTTTACATTGGGAACAATTTTTTTTTAAATTCCATAAATAATAAAATAATTTAGATTTTTTTTATATTTTTGCCGTAGATAAAATTAAGCATAGATTCCCGCATTTCGATATGTGCACATTATAAAGACTCACACTGTATAATTAAAAGTTATTTAAGAAAATAGATAAAAATTGACCCCCTTATCTCCGAAACTACACTGACCCTAAAATATTGAAAAATATACAGAAAAGTTATTTACTTATAGATAACGGGAAAACCTATAAGAAGTCTATGGTCTTAAAATAACAAGGTAAATCGCACAATATTGTGCGTACAAACCTACTTACTGTTCGCGACCATAGAATCGTAGATTTGTTATTATTAATGTAAATAAAATAGCGCTAGGAAAAAACCCACCTGCAGTTCCCACACCCTCATATTGTGTTTGTATAATTCGCTGAACCATTATGTAATACAATGGTGCCGATTCCCTTGTTCACAAACTAAACTAAATTTAAGTTCAGTGCATCTTTTTCTTTCTATTTCATTAAGAAAAGGACAGAAGATACATTTTAGTTTAGTCTTGTCAAATTAATCAGCGCTTGACGCATTTTGACGTAATTTTAGTCAGCAAGTTTTTAATCACGTATTAACTTGCATGGAGTAGTGACAGGCGATGATTAATTTGACAGGACTAAACTAAAATTTATCTTTTGTCCTTTTCTTAATGAAATAGAAATAGAAAGATGCACTGAACTTAAATTAAGTTTAGTTTGTGAACAAGAGAATCGGCACCATTAGCTGTGCAATATAATAATGCATTCAGGGTGCTGATGGGGCTGCCCCGATTCTGCAGCGCATCAGGGATGTTCGCCGAGTCTCAACTGTTTCTCTTCTACTATGCGGAAACGATGCACATCCCTGGTGCACAGAGTTCGGGCTAGCACCAACAGCATCCTGAGGGCATTCGCGCAGTTTCGATTGTTAGTGCTTGAACCATTGCTGTATGGTTCACATAACTGAGCAGAGCAATCAAAGCATGTTATATTGTCTTTAAAATGTTTTTTTTTTTTTTTTTGTAATCTTTGTGTCCTATGATCCTTTGTTAGTCGAGATAAACGTTTAGCCAGATGTTAGGGATTCTACGGCACTGCGGAAATTTGCTTTCTCGTCGAATGTCAAGTGCACCTATGCGGTGCATAAGAGCAAACGCTCGAAATGCCTAAAAAAACTTTCAATCAAGGTCACCTTCGCTATTGGTCGATGTATTTGACATATTTTGATTGAAAGTTATGCACCTATGCGGTGCATTAGACATTTCAAGCGTTTGCTCTTATGCACCGCATAGGTGCACTTGACATTTGACTAGTTAATGGCCAAGCGCCGTGGTTAAAATTCTTTACTATTTTTAAGATTTTTTTCGGTTTCATAAAAATGTACATTTCTTTAGTAATAGTTTGTATGGGCATTGTTATGCAGATAACAATACCTGCCAAATGTGTTTTAATCGTTTAAATAAACAATAGAGTAGCTAGTACTTTGCTAAACTCAAAATGTGAAAAATGGTGGGCTGGAACTGACGCCGCTAGGGCATATAAAAGTCCCTTGCTTGTAAAAAGTTAATACCCTGATCTGATCCAGCCACCTATCCCGTGCTGTCCTCCCCCCGACGCTGCCCTAAGCCGAGGTTCGTACCCCACAGGAGGTGCCCTTAGCGTGCAGTCGTTTAGTTTATAAGTTTATGCCCTGGCTGAAGGCTTTAAGTTTTCGATAAAGGCAGCCATAGGAAAGTCCGGTTAAGGACTCACGACCTCTCAAGGTCCGAGATGCCATAGTAAAAAAAAAAGTAAATTTAGTACACGTCAAACAGTCAGCTCAGCTCAAACTCCGCCAAAGTAAATAGCAAAGTACGGAGTACGGAAGCACTCTCTTGGAACAAAACATTCTTCTGTTTCATTCATCATCCAGCATCCGCCCCGTTTAGTTGTGGGTCAGCGAAGGGGCCCACACCTAAAATTATTGTAGTTGGAATGTATGAGAGAACTTGTTTCTCTTAGATAAATTAATTGATCTCGCTGAGCTCGTATAGAGCGCAGCGAGACCAATCATTTGCCTAAATTGATTCTCAACTACATTGTTAAGTTAACAAACTGAGCATTGTAGTTATGGTAAATTCATCCCAACTACAGAACCCTTCATTGTGCGTGGCCCGACACGCACAAGCCAGCTTTTCTGAAACTTCAAAACATAAATTTTTCGAGATAAAATCATAAATACACCTGACGACACACTTGTACTAGAAAGAAAGAAGAAAGAAAAATAGGTTTATTTGTCACAGAAACACGTGCATACAAAAAGATAATTAACTTGATTAGATGGTATAAGAAAAATAAAAAATAAAACTAAATAGATCTACATTCCAATCACGAGCACAAAACAAAATAGTCGGCAGCTGCACGTCATGACTGTGACAAGAAGGCTTCCACTCAGCATGATGCTGTGCTATGAGGGACCCACAGCACAGCGCTGATTTTCAGTGGTTACCCGGAAAGGACATACGGAAACGGACATACGGTACTGCACTGCACGTAGAACGAAAGAAAATGGCGCCCCCCGCCGGTCGGTTCCTCTCGCAAAAACGAGACGTAGTTATAAGTACAAACAAGATAGAAAGAAAATTGACTACAAATTTCCAAACCAATTGGATATTCGGCAACTCATATTGGCGACATTGAGAAATGTGAAATATTTGGAACAATTAGAAGCAATATTCCCGAAACAATTGCCGCATTTTATTGTTGTTGCTCCAGATTGCTCCACTTAATTGATTCAGATTTATCCATTAGTGTTGTCGAGCAATTATTGCTCAAAAAATTGCCCGTGTAAGAGCACCTTTATACCCAGATATCAATATGTAGGTACTATCGCGGACAGATGAATCGGCTCACTTTCAAAACCAAATCCCGTGCACACGGTGCCCACATATTTGTTTACCTCCCCTTTTTGCATCGACCAATAAAACAAAAATACATAGGAATATTTTGTTTACATTTTCTCAGCCTCTGTTACAATGATCACAGATGTCTGACCATCCTTTTTCGAACAATAGGAATAGAATAATAAAATATCATCATCATCATCATCATTTCAGCCGAAAGACGTCCACTGCTGGATATAGGCCTCCCCCAATTGGGGGGGGGTTTGCCATAATCACCACGCTTGGCAGGCGGGTTGGCGATCGCAGTATGGTGTTAAAAATGCATAAAGAAAGTTGATGCCCATTCTCTAGTAAGTCCCATAGTCGCCTTTTACGACACCCACGGGAGGAAATGGGGTACTGCTATTCTTTACGTCCGGCACCACACGGTACTTAATAAAATGTATGTTAATTATGTAAGCGTTACTCTACCGGCCGAGTGCTGCAAGCAAGAATAGTCCTTACGGTGGTCCGATTCGACTGACCACGATAGTACTTTCCGAAATTAAAACAGCCACAAAAATCTACCAAAAAATCAAATCGCTCCGCTTTTCCATTTGCACTACACCCAAAACCAATATGTCAACATTAAACCGCACGAGTACACTCAAACAAGAGCTAATGCCCAAAATAATAGGGTTCAAAATCGCATGCAAGCAAGTATTAAATGAAAACTTAATCAACTGGTTTTTAGCATACGACTGGAAATGTCAACGCCGGTATTAAGCAATTTCTTGTTTTATTGGCTTTTCATCGATCATGGTTATTTATTGTTTAGTACCGTTTAGGTTCATCACAAAGTTAAGGTGTGCCAAAATAGCATGGAAAGGAGTCTCTTGGGCCTAAAACTAAACGATAAAGTAAGAAATGAAGACATCAGGAAAATCACCAAGGTAAAGGATATAGCAAAAACCATTATGTCCCAAAAATGGAAGTGGGCTGGGCATGTACAAATATCACCGGGGAACAAATAGTCCAAAATTGTCACGAATTGGTATCCTATTAAAAAAAAAAAAGACGAAAAGGAAGTCCATTCAAAAGTTGCGAGTGATAACATAGTTGCCACGGCGGGAATAACCTGGAACAGACTGGCAAGAGATAGAGCGAAATGGAGGGAAATGGAGGAGGCTTTCACCGCCAGAGCGGTCCTTACAGTAAACACTAATTAAGTAATTAAATTAAAAAGTGATACTAACAAACGAGGCTAAGCAAATACTAACACATCCAACAATATAAAACTGTACGGAATAAATAAAGCTATATTATCACCACGCACTCTAGTAGGCTTCGCACGACCACCGCTTTGACGCCGGAAGAGTAGACAAAAATGACGTTCAGTGTAGACAGTACGCGACGCCAGTAAAGAAGAAAGTACTTTTTACGAAATTAATTCTCTTACATAATTCGACTCAGAATTCTTTGTTTTGCGGGTAATATTAAGTAATTTCTTGATTTATTAGGTTTTCATCGATCATGGTTATTTATTGCTTAGTACAGTTTAGGTTGGAGTGAGAGGGTGCTGCATTAGTATTCTCGCGATGCACCACGCACTCCAGCAGGCTTCGCATGACCACCGTTTTGTCGATGGAAGAGTAGACAAAAATGACGTTCATTGTAGACAGTACACCCGACGGAGTGTATTCCCACTGTCCCCATCGCCAGTGTCCCCATTAATGGTATGCATATTATATTTCACATAAAATGGCGAAAAAAAAGGTCCCATTTTCTTTTTGGTACAGACTTTTAAATTATTATTTCTAAAATCAGTACTTAAAAGAAAATGGAACCTTTAGTTTCTCAATTTTATCTGAATTACCATTAATGGGGACACGAGCAATGGGGACACGAGCGATGGGGCCAGCGGGAATACATCTACGACGGAAGCAAAGTACAAAGTGTCAACTGCACTTTTTACGAAATTATTATTTTTTACATGTTCGACTCAGAATTCTTTGTTTTGTCATAGGATTTTTTTCTGTTTGATTCTAAATTTTTACTGAGGTTAAGTCACGTTTAAGTCGTAGACGATTTGATCATTCGAATTTTCGAGAAAACCCTAGGGATATTGCGAAAACACGAATAATTAGATAGTGGTGTAAACATTTCTCAATCTTACTGGAAAAAGGTAGGATTTTTGCAAAAACACTGACTGACTTCAAACAAGTATTTATAAATCCCCAAGATTATTGTATAATGTTGACACAACCTTTAAGGTCTCTGCACACAGCGGGCGCGGCGCGGCGGGGCGGGACGCCGACGCGACGCTGAGCAGTTGTAATGTACTAGATATTACGGACGACGCCACACAGAGCCGTCCGGCTCGACGCGACGTGACGCGACGCTCTGTGTGGCGTCGTCCGTAATATCTAGTACATTACAACTGCTCAGCGCCGCGCCCGCTGTGTGCAGAGACCTTTAGACTTTTGTTTTTGGGGATATGTCTAAGTAGCATGTATCTTTACCAAAAATTCTATGCAACTGTAAACGAGTTAAGAACTGAGGTTCACAATACGATTTTCAATATTCATCACAACTCGCTATTAAGCAATGGAAATGAATTCCTTCAATTAATAAATTAGTGTAGGTATCTAACAAAATGGAGCTCATTTCGAGCAACTAATTAAATAGTTTACCCTTTTTTTCTCGTTCAATTAAAATAAGTTAAGATTTTATGGTTTTTCGTTTATTTAATTAATCATTTTTATCAGAGAGATTTGATCCTTATGATTGACCTATTGATTGAAGCCATAAAAGTACAGGGTCTTATTTTTTTCGGATTTTAGCCGGCTCGATTCCCAAGCGCTGTAAGCAAATTTTCAAAAATCTTTGAATGCAGATTTGTTTCTTTTTAACAATAAAGGAATTTTTCCTTTGAGTAAAATTTGCTATCTCTATTATTTAGAGTACTTTACTTTCCCTCCAGGTGAGGTTAAAAAATTCCACCTTGAATATGCGGTAATTTCATTTTAAGTCTCCCGAGTTTTCCAATCAGACTGTGGCGCCTGAAAACCGTTCATCAATTTATATCCGAAATACGGCATTTTCATAACTAATTACAATACTAAACGATTCTGCTCAATCGCGTGTAGAAACTGAAATAATCAACTTCACGGATCAAGGCATCGCTGAATAATCGCGTGCAAAAGAGATGGCAATAGTAATGAAGTAACAAGCAAGCGAGATAGCACTGTGATAAATAAAAGAACATTTTCAGGGTACCGTACGTAAGAAAGCCAACGGGATTCCGCTACTTCACAGGCCTGTATTTTTACAACCGGGGCTCCAATTCTGTATGGTAATTATTATTCCTCGCTTATATCTTACCACGTGCAAACTACGTCAATATTGTGTTTTACAGAAACCCATGTCTCGACAAGGAATCGAAATGTCATATTCTGGGGCCTTATTCCCGAAAACGATTTGAGTTTGATTTGATTCCGATTCGAACTCGCTTCTGGGGCCTTACTCCCGACAGCATCGAGTTCTGAATCAATCGATTTGGGTTCGAATTAAATGCCGATCCATACTCTTGAATCCAACACTAGCGCACGATCGTGCGGTGGTTCGAAGCGAAACTAACTTCGGTCAGTTTCAAGTTTTAAATCGAGTTCGGATCAGAAACGAAATCGAATCGGCATCAAAATCAAACTCGAATAGTTTTCGGGAGTAAGGCCCCTGTATGCTCCAAGACAAATTGTCTAGGTGCACGATGCAGTACGGTTGTCAAGCGTGGTATTTTGACAGTTCGAACCACGCCAACTTCGCGTTCATTTCGCGCGGTTTCGTTCATTGTGTCATAGAGAATACGTTATTAGCCGATGTCGTGATAAGCTATGGAATCATAGTGAATTAGGCACTGATGTATAAAGAGGAAGATAAGGCATCACTCTAAAGTAACCATTACTGGACTACAAAACAATTACGTGTAAACACACCCACATAACTACATTTCTCGATGTCGTATGTCATGCATCAACAACCGAAAAAGCGAGAGATATGACGCGGGCTGTAGCGGGAACGAGATAGAAATAATTGTCACTGTTACGTACCCATATCAATTCGGAAACAAATGGCGACCTAGAAAGCAATATTGTTCGAGAGAATTTTAAAGAAACTAAGTTTTGATGTACTTGAGTGGAATGTAATCCCGTGGAACTTGTTTTTGGTTTGTGAATTATTTGTGCACATTTTGAAAATACAGGAGGGCATTGTTGCTGGTTATTAAGACGATTACGGTAATTTTACTTAACGTGCTACACATGTGCTACACAAACGCCAGTTCGATTGTGACTGAGGTTAGTTGTGCCGGTCGGCATAGGTTATGCGGTCCACCTCAAGGAGCGCGTACCTAATCTTCCTTTTTTTATATATCAATGGAATTAGGGCCCAGAATAATTAGCCAGTTGACATTTTATGGCCGTTGTTGAAACCTCTTGTTTGGTTGGTGAAGGTTGTAAATGAAAGTCTGGAGTCAAATATTAAGTGTATTGATAATTCAGGAATACGTTACAGTGGGGTTGATTACAATACATAGTTACGACACAAGTA
Source organism: Dryobota labecula (assembly GCA_947523025.1). NCBI lineage: Eukaryota > Metazoa > Arthropoda > Insecta > Lepidoptera > Noctuidae > Dryobota > Dryobota labecula. The sequence continues at coordinate 7,799,944 of OX383314.1, forward strand.
ACACTCGGGCGCGGCGCGGGCGACTGGCGCTCGACCGTTCGCGCGGGGCTCATTGCAATTTGCCTCGTGTGCACTATTGCTACTGTAGTTCCTACAGCCGTTATTATAGAAAATAATGACAAAAATATTAAGTCCAAGCCCAAGGGAGGGGGACATACAAGAAACCTCTAAAAAATCTGCATCTTTTGTTTCTGCTTTATTTACAAGACGGTAATACATTGAGGGCCTTACAAATAAACACGGAGTAAAGTTATGACAAGCATAAAACACGTCACTCCGGGACCGATTGCTGTCAATGGCGGTGCTCTCGAGGTTGTTCGAGAATGTTTACCTCGGGCAAACTCTGCAGTTTGTTAAGAACAACTTTGAGAGGGAGGCTAACAGAAGAATTCAGCTGGGCTGGGCAGCATTCGGGAAGCTTCGTCGAGTCTTCTCGTCGCGTATTCCACAGAGCCAAAAGACCAAGGTCTTCATCATCAGTGCGTCCTGCCTGTTATGACTTACGGAGCCGAAACATGGACACTCACGTTACGGCTGGTCCATAAATTCAAGGTCGCTCAGCGAGCTATGGAACGGGCTATGCTTGGAGTTTCTCTGAGGGATCGAATCCGGAACGAGGTGATCCGGCAGAGAACCAAAGTTGTCGACATAACTCACAGAATAAGCAAGCTGAAGTGGCAATGGGCCGGCCATATTAGCCGTATAACCGATGATCGTTGGGGTAGACGTGTTCTTGAGTGGAGAGACCGCGAATCGGCAAACGTAAGGTAGGACGCCCTCAGGCTAGGTGGAGCGACGATCTTCGCAGGGTGGCTGGTAGCAGCTGGATGAGAGTTGCTGAGAATCGAGCTGAATGGCGTGCAATTGGAGAGGCCTATGTCCAGCAATGGACTACTATAGGCTGATGATGACGATGATGAAGAATAAAAGTTAAAAAAATAAATTAAAAAAATGGTTATACCGAAGATATTCCTAGCATAAATTTATTCCGTGTTTATTTGTAAGGCCCATATGCTTTAAACAACATCAAATAAAAGTACAAAAATGATAAAATGTGAGGTGGTACGGATCCCTCTGTTTGCGAGTCCGATTCGCACGTAGCAAAGTTTTTTGTACAGGACAACGATCGGCGTTCGAAGTAAAAAAACGATGCGCACTTCGGTTTTTGTCGGGTTTCGTCGGAGGCCACGAGGTGGGAGTCGACACCTGCGCCGGAGACGGTTAGCGGTTAATTAAGAAAACTGTATTAATTTTTAACTGGCTCCAGAAATTATATTTTAACGGTTCGTGCATCGGTCTAGTGGTTTTATTTGCAACTGATGTGACTTTAATCCTGTATTTGATTTCTAGATTGTGTATTGTTGTTTGAAGTTAAGCATTAGTATCTCATAATAATAATATGTTAACAACAACACTGACTGTACGCGTTTATTATGAAAATGTACCTAACTTGTTTGTAGACGCCTTGGTTTGACCTGTAAGTTTACAAAATGTTAATCCATACTAATATTATAAATGTGAAAGTAACTCTGTCTGTCTGTATGTTGTTTTCACGCCTAAACCGCTGAACCGATCGTCATGAAATTTGGCAGAGATATAGCCTGGTATATAGAGAAGGACATAGGCTACTTTTTTACACGATAACCGACATCCACGCGGGCGGAGCCGCGGGCAAAAGCTAGTAAATAAATAAATTTAACCTGCCTGAATAGGGATGTGTCCTGGGTAAAAAAAATGAAAAACTGTTTAGTTTGTCAATCAGATAATAAAAATGTTTATATTTGATTAATTTGACAGGACTAAACTAAAATGTGTCTTCTGTCCTTTTCTTAATGAAATAGAAAGAAAAAGATGCACTGAACATAAATTTAGTTTAGTTTGTGAACAAGGGAATCGGCACCAATAACTGACCTATTGCTTTTTATTATTATTAATTTTTTTAATTGACATTGATACTACCGAAATTAATTTACTTAACTGTCAAAACCCTCCCTTAAATGTATATTTTTACGCCAAAGGGCAAACCATAGAGAAACTAATAGTATAACAATTGAAATATTTTGCACACTTTGTTAACTCGACTATCGATTGGATTAATTTAATTTGAAACAAAATGTAGAGCATCATGCAATTTTATACCGTGTGCGCTACAACTAATAACAGTCACCTTGACCTGCCAAAAATTGGGGTAAATGTCGTGCTCTTATTGATATCCGAGCCTCCACAAAAAGAAACTTCCTCAATTAGATATTGTTGACGACAAATAGCTGTAGCCACTCTATTTTAATTAGTAATTAGTAGGGATAGGCCGAACATGGGTTTCACCGAATACGAACATTCGGTAGAATGTTCGGTAATACCTTTACCGAATCGAATATTCGGCATAATTGATTCCCTTGCGTGAACAGTATACAGCAGTGCTATTCTGTAACTATCTCACCGTGAAAACGTAGGTGAAGTGAGCGTGGAGTGAGCTGTCAATAGTGTCAATCCCAAGCATCAGGTGGAATTTACAGCTCACTTCAAACTCACTTCACCTAAGTTTTCACCGTGAGATTTTGACAGAATACCACTACAGCGGTGCTATTCTGTAACTATCTCACCGTGAAAACATAAGTGAAGTGAGCGTGGAGTGAGCTGTCAATAGTGTCAATCCCAAGTATCAGGTGGAAGTTACAGGGGGGGGACACATTTTACCACTTTGGAAATGTCTCTCGCGCAAACTATTCAGTTTAGAAAAAAATTATATTAGAAACCTCAATATCATTTTTGAAGACCTACCTACCCATAGATATTCCACAGGTATGTATGGGTTTAATGAAAAAAAAAATTTGAGTTTCAGTTCGAAGTATGGGGAACCCCCAAAATGTATTGTTTTTTTTTTTCTATTTTTGTGTGAAAATCTTAATGCGGTTCACAGAATACATCTACTTACCAAGTTTCAACAGTATAGTTCTTATAGTTTCGGAAAAAAGTGGCTGTGACATACGGAGGGACAGACAGACAAACATGACGAATCCATAAGGATTCCGTTTTTTGCCATTTGGCTACGGAACCCTAAAACGGTGAAGGAAAACTCGTAGCGAAAACCTGCGAGATATTTCTCGACGGCAAGTGTAGCCAAGTCAGAAGCCCATGGGCGGTATAAAAACTCTGACACCAGGTGAGTCATTACACTGACCGACCCAGACGACCCCACTACTCTCCTCCAGGAGAGTCGTAGCGAAACTAGTACAATTCGCAAAATAAGAGCAGACAATACACGATCGTCATTCCGACCTCGCCGCCGAGGCCCCGCGCGAAATCCCCGACTAACGATTAGTCCTCCCCGACCCTTGACTATAAGTGAAGCGCCAGCACGCGTTTTAGCTGAGCAGCATGTAATCCAAACTCCCCACGATAATAATCAAAACACTGATTTTATCCAGCCACCGTCGGTCCCTTGCCACCCTCCCTCCGACTCAACTGCCTTAAGCCGCGGTTCGTACCCCACAGGGGGTGTCCTTAGCGAGCAGCAGTCGTTTAGTTTATAGTTTTTACGCCCTGGCTGGAGGCATTAAGTTTCGTTAGGAGCTTAAGGCAGCCACAGGAAAGTCCGGTTCTGAGTCGGAACCTTAGTGGTTACACTCTGAGATGCCCTAGATAAAAAATAAATGAGTCATTAACCAAACGAAGAAGAAAGAAGACTTACGAGGGCCCTTCCCGGTCCATCTATCATCAACGCGAGCATGATTGAAAAGCTTATTATTTCTTCCAGCGCAATGTTAATGCTAACAGGCAAGTGAGAACGCAATAACATTCAACGAAAAATAGTGTGTGGAAATTTCATAAAACTTGGTTCAGGAAATACGTTTTTTTGAGACAGCCTTACAAGTTTGTGAAATAAATGTGTGTTATTTAGAATCTCCATTACATGTACGATGTTTCTATGGAGATGTTTTCTTTATTTTTACAATTTATGAGTACATTACGAACGGCCAAAGTTCAGGTAAAATGTGTGCAAAAAGCTGATTTTTTGAGGCTTATACTGAATTAGTTACTCCAAATTGTAATTTTTTGCTTTCATAGAAACCTAGATATAGTGTACATGATACCAATAAGTTCAAAATTTTCATTGAAAGATGTGTTCCAACGCCAATCACGTACGAGCGTTTGTATGAAAAGTATGACGGGTTGGCCGCTCTTAAGGGGTAATTACCTACAGTCTAACAAAGCTATTATTGACTTTGATGCCCTTAACTGCAAGCGTTTGGATTAATGCCCAGAAGAGCGGTATAAAACAATCAACATGTTTTGTCAAGCCGAGTTTATTCGACCTCGAACAGATAAATCGAGCAAGCGAATTTCTCCCAAGCTGTCTGGGAGGTGGCTAGAAGAATGCCTGAACTGTTTATTGAAAAGTTGAAAGTCGTTGAAACTTTTCAAACATACATATAATCGCGTAAAAAAGTAGCCTATGTCCTTCTCTATATCCCAGGCTATATCTCTGCCAAATTTCATGACGATGGGTTCACCAGTTTAGGTGTGAAAACACAGACACAGACAGAGTTACTTTCACATTTATAATATTCCGCAAGCCCGCGCCTACGGTGACCGGGAATCGGCCGATTCCCGCCGCCCAGGGCGTCTCCTGCAACGACTAGGGGCGTGAGGGCGCACAGACTGCCGCTCCCTCACGTTTTCCGCCATTTTAGCAAACCCTAGATCGACAATTGCAAAGAAGTTGTGTGACCTGGTGAAGATGATGCCTCATCGTCGAATGACTTCATTTCTGTTACGCTATAGTTACTTTTAAGTGTTAAATAGTCTAACATGGGTAGCTCGTGAGCGAGTGATAGAAAAGAGCTAACTCTTTTCGATTGACGTCGCTCTCACTCACTCGCTCGCTACATAGCTCACTAGCTCAGTTAGCTCACTCGGACTCACTAACTCAGTACTTCGGCGACACACCGATGACGCCCGAAGTCACCGACCGGCCAAGCGGCTCATTTGGCTCGCAAATCGCATCGTTCGTTCTTCCAACAATATCTCTCCGGCACAATACGTCATTGTAAATCTATTCGACAGACATGACTGTAAATCTATCTTTATGATCATTGACTTAAAGTAGAAAATACTTCGGCACATTATAAAAGTTTGTAAGACTTCGCACCTTTAGAATTATAGAGACCTAATGTCTTCAGAACTTCTGAAGACATTAGGTCTCTATAATTCTAAAGGTGCGACTTATTTAATTTAGTAAGTTAGTAGTTTTTCGGTTGTTTTGACGAAATGACATGTATGCCGCTGCGTGGTGCGTGCAACAAAGTACATAGTGTATTTATTTTAGTGTATTTTTATAAAAAATAAGACTTTGTGAGTAGTGTTGTTGATTAGTAAAGTGGCGTAAATAATTACTTACGTATTACTTCAGATTTCGTGAAGAACAATAGTGGACTTTTAAATATTTCTGTGTAATCATTTGAATTAATATTAATTAGAAGATGGCTTTTCAACAAAAAAAAACGTTCTTTCGACGCGCGTGCGGCGTTAGTCAAATGAGCTAACAGTCGAGTCGGCCGTCTGAGTCACTGAGTTATAGAAGAGCTAATAAGTAACAAAGAGTTCAAACTTCCAAAGAGCTATTGACTATTGACCGAGCCGAGCCGTCTCCTTCGACGCGCGTGCGGCGTGAGTCAAATGAGCTAACAGTCGGCCGTCTGAGTCACTGAGCTATAGAAGAGCTAATAAGTAACAAAGAGTCCAAACTTCCAAAGAGCTATTGACTATTGACCGAGCCGAGCCGTCTCCTTCGATGCGCGTGCGGCGTGAGTCAAATGAGCTAACAGTCGGCGTCTGAGTCACTGAGCTATAGAAGAGCTAGCAAGCTAGAAGAGTGATATAGCTCTTTAGAGTGAAAGAGCTATTCACTCTTTTTCTTTTCAGTGAGCTATTTCGCCCATGTCTATTGAATAATTGATAAGGTACGATGGAGTTGGCATATCCGTATGGATGAAAATCCCCTTTTACTAATAATTTAAAAAAAAATCCCGAAAAGCGCATAAAAATCGCACATACTAGAGAAATATCCAACAAAGCTCCAAATAATTCAAAATCTAGACGTTATATCGGACAAAAAGTCGACCCTAACATTCGCAATACGATTACTCGCGTTCCGTTGCTAATAATAATCTCCCTATTACAAAGAGGGAGGGGTAGCGACCCTGGTACGAGTACAGGGGCCAATGTGACCTACCCCATGCAATTCGATTACGCGAAATACTGGGATTGCATACAAGGAATCAAAATTCGTTAGGGTTAATTTTTGGGCTAGCAAAATTTCGGATGCGAGAATTTTTTGGTTATTTCTATGATAGACAGATAGATATAACATTTATTCATGCACACAAAAGACATAGCAAAAGACAAAAGAGCACGATTATACAAATCAATAATTAGGCCACAGTTAGAGTTTGCAGTACCTATTTGGAACCCTTTTTACGTAAAATATAGTGAACAATTAGAACTGGTACAACGTAAATACCTTCGTGCAATGAATTTTAGATGTTATCGGAATAAAATGTCATACCACGTACTTCTTAAAAAGTATGATCTTCTGACCTTAAAATCAAGACGGAAACTTCTGGAAGTTATGACTCTGTTCAATGTGTGCCGTAATCATTTTGATTGTCCGGACTGAGTTAGGAGTCTGTGTTACCTGGTTCCTCGAACAGTTCATGTACGTGAGGTACGTACTCGACGACTATTTGCTACTCGCCTCTGTAAATCCAACGCTGGCTCGCGTTCACCACTACATCGTTTGGTTGAGACATATAACAATGAGTTTAGTTCAATCGACATTCTTTTTCTTAGTAAAAATGCATTTAAGAAGCAAATCCAAGCAAGCCTAAAGGATCAGCAAATTAATGTATAATGACGTAATGATTAATATTGTACGCACACAAATTCACTTTTTCTTTTGTTTTTTTCTTTCATAAATTTATAAATCCAGTTATGAGTTCTGGAATAATATTTGTTGTATTGGTATTGTATCTGTGTTACTAGCTAGTTTTTAAATACTTTAAATAGTAATCTGTGGAGAACGTTGTGGGTAGCATAATTGTTTAAATTGTAATATTTAAGATATTATGACTGTTTCTTATTGTGCTACTGTTTGGTTTTCCTTAAATAAATAAATAAATAAAACGATAAAATTCATAAATGTTATAAAAACAAGGTGCCAATAAACAAAAAAAAAAGAAAAACACATAAAGAACGTTTAAGGTTCCTTCATGAGTTTCATGACACATAATAGATATCTGAGGTCATCGGAAAACTTGAGACTAGAGATGCCAATGCATTCCACTAGCTTTTATGATACGTCTTTAACAGTTCTAGAAGTACGGTTATGGAATGCCTTGTCTGTCTCGGTAAGGCGTGCTCAATCTTTGTTAAAAATTGACTCTGTAACAAAAAAATTGTGTAGAAGTTAAAAGAGCTATTTCTCTCGTTTACCCGTACCTATCCCGATTCTGCGCCCACGACTGTAAATGCTGACACTATGTACACACATCAAAAAAGTTTATAGCTGACTATCTCTCATTCCGAGATGAACCCCACATTTTCCTGGACTATGTTGTTTTTAGAGACCATTGATCACAAGTAAATATGTGATCAATGACCTCTAAAAACAACAGTAATAATCAGAAACTAGAAAAATAAAATCCTAGAACCAAATGTTAAAATTGGAAAAAAAAAACTGCAAAATAAATAATTTACATAAACTCACGCTTTCATAGGCAGAAACTATAGAACGCCACCTGCTACGCTCCATGCACACTCCTTTTGCTTCGTTTACATTCATACATCTGGTCATACATGCACGCCGATTGCGAGAGCTACGCACCTGACCTTTCTGAAGAACATCACCAATTAGGTCACTACCTATATTTCCTCCTAGGGCGTCCCCTCCCGGGCGTTTCCACTCACATCTGCCTTGTAAATACCTTTTGTAAGTCGCCTTTCAATCATCCTCTCAACATGACCAAACCATCTAAGCATACACAAGTTTTATTTAACAAAATAAAATATATTTCTTTATTTTATTTTTTCTGCCCAAGCGAAACGTTTCACAATTCTGTCGCCCCTTTCATGAATATTTTCTCACACGCAAGCTGCGAGTAGCCACGCTCCCGGATTTTGAAGGACATCCCCAATTCGGATATCGACCTCATTCTTGTGTGTCCTTCAGAAAAGTCAAGTGCAGTGTAGCCATATGAAGATGGAAACCGGCCGGTAAGGGCCAGTTGTAAAAGGGTAGCGAATATTTTAAGGCAACGATAACCGACATTTAATGATTTTATACTGAAGATCACGTCTAAACGAGTAGTGTTAATGATTTGGAAAAAATATATCTTAAAATAGAGCATTTTCTTAATAACTTAATATGTGAATATTTTAGATTATGTTTATATTACATAGCGAAATTAATTTGTAAAGTTATGTCTAACGCGGATAAAAAACTGAGAATCACGCAGAATCTACTAAGCGTATTTTTCTGAATCCTCCCCCTTTTTAAAGATAATTTAATTATTGATCTTTTAGTATACGTGTTTTATTAAAATACCTTTTGTTTTATGTATAATAAATTAATAATGCGTCTTATTTGGGACAGCGCTCCTGGATTGGCGAGTCCTATTACTGCCTAGACGTGCGACGCGTTGCATGAGCTCAGTACAGAGCACGCAAGCTAACCACTCAAGGTCACTGGCATATATCAGCGTCTTAAGTGGCGTAAAATCCATACAGACGAACATAGAACCTCCTCCTTTTAAGTAATGTCAACCCCTCCCCTCCCCAAGGGGCGGGGAGGGGTTGACATAATCGCCACGCTTGGCAGGCGGGTTGGCGATCGCAGTATGGTGTTAAAAATGCATAGAAAACGCTGCTGCACATTCTCTAGTAAGTCCCTTAGTCGCCTTTTACGACACCCACGGGAGGAAATGAGGTGGTGCTATTCTTTACATCCGGCACCACACGGCACATGTATATTATAAGCGGTGTTTTCATTAATTACTGTCGTATTTTCATCTCCACATTGTTTTTTAAGGTGAAATCTTGCCAGGTAATTTTGGCCAAATTCCTCTTGACCTATCAAGTGTAAGCTTTGTATACTTGTTTCTTTGTTTTGTTTGACTGCCTATCTGACCTCCACAACCCAGTAACTGGGTAACACGATACCCCTTGGTACGACTGGTTGTCAGACTTTCGGGCTTCTGACGACCCGTAACGACTGTCAAAGATCCACGAATGACAGCCGGGTCCAACGGCTTAACGTACTTTCCGAGGCACGGAGGAGTTTCGGTATGTAAAGATGGTCACCCATCCACGGACCAACCGCGGCAATTGTAGCTTAACTTGATCGATCGACCCCTATAGCTTGATACATACGCATACCATCGAATTACTCGTCGCCACGCGCACACGCTGTTCGATGCTCGTTACTTATCGCATATTCTAAGGCCCCAACAGATAATCTAAAATGGGCTTGTCAAACAAAGATGGCGGCCATTTTTTGCCGCCAAATATCGCAACAGGTTATTGACTTGAGATTGTTACATAATAGTGGTTACGTTATACTTTTTTATGTTAAAATATATCCTGGTGACGATGAAACAATTACTCATGGGTGACACTTGTTTTGAAGCCTCATTTTTTACGTTCATACATCTGGGGCCTTACTCCCGAAAGCATCGATTTCTGAATCAATCGAATTATTCTAATTAAATGCCGATCCATACTCTTGCATCCGACACTAGCGCACAATCGTGCGATTTTTCGTAGCGAAACTAACTTCGATCGAAAGATTCGTTAGGATCGAAAAGTTCGTACTCCGCACGCCATCTGACAGATAGATATCGAGTTGTTGGATCAAAACTAAACGACAAATTACACGATATCAAAAAATCTACTTTATTCAGATCGAGTGAGATAACTACCTAAAAACATAGAGCACTTGACGATGACGTAATCCGCTGGATACGCATAAAACGATGCTGATATTCAGTAGCGGCGTTAGGGTAGGGCGCGGTTGGGCGACCGCCCAAATGCGCCAGGCATGAAGGGGCGCTCCTTCATATCTGGTTTCCCGTCTCGTCCTTCCATTGAGAATATTGGTCACTATACCTGTAACGGTAGCGGGTGGGGAAAGGACTTTTTCCAAGCTTAAGCTGATACAAACCTATCAGCAATCGAGATTGAATAACTTGGCAACGTTGTCAATCGTAAATGAAACTGCAGAAAACATAGACTTTGATACCTTTACATGAGAGTTTGACGATAGAAAGCAATTTTTTTTTTAAAATGTTTTATTGAAATAAACGGTTGTTTAAAAAGAAAAAAAAAAACAGTGTTTTTTTTCTCATGTGTGAATTGGAGAGTAGAAAGGGGGCGCCATAGAAACCTTGCCCATGGCGCCGGTAATGCTAAAACCGGCACTGCTGATATTACTCGAACCTATGTCGATCTTGGTTTACGATTCGAATTGGTTCGAGAGTGAGGTATTAAATAGAGTTCGGATCGAAACGAGTTCGAATCGGAAACAAAATCAAACTCGAATCGGAAACAAAATCAAACTCGAATCGGAAACAAAATCAAACTCGAATCGTTTTCGGGAGTAAGGCCCCAGTATTAGTTTCAGGATCGACAAGATTCCACAGTTATTCAAATTTCATGGCTAAGGAGTTCCACGCGAACAATCTGAAAACTTCTATTCTTGAGTTTCTGCAATAGTGCCCAGCGGTACTGGCCCCGACTTAAGATTTGTAGGTCGTGGGTTCGAACCCAAGCGGTTGCTTTACTTTGTATAATTAATTATGCTCTCAAAACAGTGAAGAAAAACATCGTGAGGAAACCGGCCTAGAACGTCCTAGAACCAAAAATTCGAAGACATGGGACATCCACCAACCCGCACTTTGCCCGCGTGATAGATTACAGCCCACTTCCTCTCTTTGTGTCCCAGGACTGGGAACATCATAGGCTAATCACTTATACTTAATTCCCAGATACATGCCAATGACCTTGCGTGGTTACCTTGCGTGCTCTGTACTGAGCTCACGCAACGCGTCGCACGTCTAGGTAGTAATAGGACTCGCCAATCCAGGAGCGCTGTCCCAAATAAGACGCATTATTAATTTATTATACATAAAACAAAAGGTATTTTAATAAAACACGTATACTAAAAGATCAATAATTAAATTATCTTTAAAAAGGGGGAGGTTTCAGCAAAATACGCTTGATAGATTCTGCGTGATTCTCAGTTTTTTATCCGCGTTAGACATAACTTTACAAATTAATTTCACTATGTAATATAAACATAATCTCAAATATTCACATATTGAGTTATTAAGAAAATGCTCTAATTTAACATATATTTTTTCCAAATCATTAACAGAACTCGTTTAGACGTGATCTTCAGTTTAAAATCATTAAAAGTCGGTTATCGTCACCTTAAGTAAGAAATCTTGAAACTCCAAATTAAGTTTTGTATAGCAATAGTTCGATGTTCTATGATTAATGCAATCCCAATCTGATGATGCTAATGAAGAGTTTGACGTGGTCTCACTCAACTCAGAAACCGGGAGTAAAGGTTTCTTAAAATAAACTTAAACGTCACAATAATAAATCAACAAGCGTGCTAAGATAATGTTACTAACACAGTGACTTTGACCTGTCAGCTCTAAGATAAATCAGTAGGAAGCGTTCTGACATACTTAACTATCTAAAACAACTCACTACTAAATTGTTAAATACTAAAAATACAATAATTGTTATAATGTTACATACAAAAACGTACGTTGGGGTCGGCTTCCTGTCTAACCGGAGGCAGCTAGGCAACGAAGCAGCCGATGAGCTTGCCTGAAGGGGGTCGAGCATGGCACCAGTGGGTCCTGAACCCTTCGTATTAGGGCTTTCATCCCGGGAATCTCGGTCTCGAAAATTTCGAGAGTCTCGACGATTTTTTGGTATTTTCGAGACTCGAGACTGATACTTTCAGTCTCGGGAATAACGAGACTTTTGAGACTTGTCCAATGGCTTAGGGAAATACCAAAACCATTGTAATAATTACTATCTATTGGTCCCACTAGCGTAGAAGCAGAGAGAGATTTTTCTAACGCAGGTTAGGTACCTTTATTATTAGTAAATTCAGGTTCTCTCTGATGCGCTTTGTTTCTTACGTACCCACTATAAAAATATAAAACTCTCATAAATAGTTTTTGGTTTTATAATAAGTTTGTAACTGCTATGTAATAAAGTACTTGATTGAAATATCTTTTTATGACTGCTTAAAAGCTTAGCCTATAAGTTAGGAAACCTACTTTTACAATAGTCTCGGAAGTCTCGTTATTCCCGGGAATTTCGAGACCGCACCGAGTCTCGATTATTTTTTCCCGGGACTCAGAAATGCAGCGAGACTGAAAGCCCTACTTCGTATCACTCCCTTTCGGGTACTTACGCACTCTGGTAAGGAAACGCACCAGGGACGAACATCACAAACTATGGTCGGAACAAGGTGAGTGCAGGCAGGCTAAGGAAGCTCTCCCCACAATTGATGGCCGCCTCACGAAACAGATTCTCCGACTAACAAAACAACACTGCGGGCAGTTACAGCAGCTATAACTGGCCATGGGGCATTTAATAAACACCTCTTTGTCATAGGAGTCACAGAGAGTCCGCTGTGCAGGGCCTGCATGGAGGATGACGAGACAGCAGCTCATGTGCTGCTAAACTGCCCGGTGGTCGCCATACAGGGCCAAGTACTTCGGTAACCCAGGTACCCTACGTGAGATTGTCAGTAACACGAAGGCGTTGCTGACCTTCTTTCGAGGAGCTGGGATGGATCGAATAATCGAATTCCCATCCGTACGCAAAATACGCGCATTGTTGTGGAGTTGCGGACACCAGCCCGTATTACCTATTACCTATATTACCTGAGGCAGCTGAATCATCATCATCATCATTTCAGCCGAAAGATGTGACACAAAAGTGATCCGGCGCGGGGACCAACGCGGGACCGCCTCAGTGCTACGGAATCCGTCGCGAGGGCACGCGCGGGACCCGCCAGCGCCAGCTTACTCGCTGTCGAATTTTTTCTCCTAGTCTTCGTTTTGCTACGTAATAATATATTAAGTTCTCCATCGACACGACTGTACATGAACACCGTTAAAATTGAACTACGGGTAATTAATTGCGATGGGTACCCGGGACGCGGAACGTCGCGTTCCCACGGGACCCGGGTCACGTAGACACGCAACGGGTGCCCGTCGCGGCCGCTCATTTAAGACGCAGATATATGCCAGAGACCTTGAGTGGTGAGCTTGCGTGTTCTGTACTGAGCTCACGCAACGCGTCGTACGTGCAGCCAGTAATAGGACTCGCCCATCCACGAGTGCTGTCCCAAATAAGACGCATTATTATTATACATAAAACAAAAGGTATTTTTAATAAAACACGTATACTAAAAGATCAATAGTTAAATTAGCTTTAAAAAGGTAAAGGTTTCAGAAAAATACAATCGATAGATTTTCCGTTATTAGCAGTTTTTTATCCACGTTAGACCTAATTGTTTACTAATTAATTTCACTATGTAACAAACATAATCTCAAATATTCACATATGAAGTTATTAAAAAAATGCTCTAATTTAACTATATTTTTTCCAAATCATTAACACTACCCGTTTAGACGTGATTTTCAGTATAAAATTATTAAAAGCCGGTTATCGTCACCTTAATAAATGAATTACAGTTCGTTTACAAATTCAACTAAATACTGGGGCCGTGTAAACGATGTTTAAGACCACAATCTAAAGTTTTGTAACGTCTTTGATCGATGGCTCGCACTTATCACTACTTCATATCAGCCAAGGACTGTCTAATCAGTAAGTTATGTACTAGCAATTTATTGCTTTATGAAATACTTATATTTTTTATGGGCGACGATGTTTCGTTATTAGTGTTTCTGAGTATAGCATAATTTTATTGGCATTTCTATGCTGTAACAATCTTTGCTGTGATGGCCTTTTTCCTTCTTTAAGTCTTCTCATATGACTTACGGAGCCGAAACGTGGACACTCACGGCGGTACGGCTGGTCCATAAATTCAAGGTCGCTCAGCGAGCTATGGAACGGACTGTGCTTGGAGTCTCTTTGATGGATCAAATCCGGAATGAGGTGATCCGGCAGAGAACCAAAGTTGTCGACGTAGCCCTCAGGGTAGGTGGAGTGACGATCCTCGTAGGGTAGCAGCTGGATAAGAGTTGCCGAGAATCGAATTGAATGGCGTGCCATTGGAGAGGCCTATATCCAGCAATAGACTGCTATGGGCTGATGATGATGAAGTCTTCTCTTGTCCGTCACGACATATATCGGTCTTATTATTATTGCTTGAACTTATTATTAACATCAACACGGTTAAAACCTCTAAGGCCCAGATATATGCCAGTGACCTTGAGTGGTTAGTTTCCGTGTTCTGTACTGAGCTCAAGCAACGCGTCGTACGTTCGGCCAGTAATAGGACTCGCTCATCCAGGAGCGCTGTCCCAAATAAAACGCATTATTAATTTATTACACATAAAACAAAAGGTATTTTAATAAAATACGTATACTAAAAGATTAATAGTTAAATTTTCTTTAAAAAGGTGAAGGTTTCAGAAAAATACGCTTGATTGACTTTGGGTGATTCTCAGTTTTTTATCCGCGTTAGACATAACTTTACAAATTAATTTCACTTGTTGTAATATAGATATAATCTAAAATATTCACATATAAAGTTATTAAGAAAATGCTCTAATTTAACATATATGTTTTTCAAATCTTTAACTCTTCTCGTTTAGACGTGATCTTCAGTATAAAATCATTAAAATTCGGTTATCGTCGGCTTAAACCATCGAGCCAGTGTTTGAAGAACCTAACTCGAAACTAAAACGAAATACAGTTCTTCTTACGGAGTTATATGGCTGATTCTAATGATTAAAATTCTGCAAAGCCATGTACTTGCTGCGCTTGACTCGGTGGAACGCAGAGCTAAGAGGCTCATTGGCGACGAAAAACTGGTGGATGCCAAGCTTCACAGCTTGGTTCATCGCCGCAAGGTTGCCTGCTTGTCGGTCTTCTACAGATTGTACTTCGGAGAGTGTGCCCATGAACTCCACGACCTCATTCCACCGGCCCCCTTCTACCATCGGACATCTAGACGCACTGCAAGTTACCACCCCTACCTGGTTGATATTCCACCAACTCGCACTAAGCGTTTTCAAACGTCTTTTATAATGCGCGCAGCAAAGGAGTGGAACTCTCTGCCTGCGTCTGTGTTTCCGAACGCATACAACCCTAATCTATTCAAAGTGAGAGTGAACAGGCTTCTTCTGGGTAAGCTCACTCCATCGTAGACTTTGTCTCTGTCATCCAGACCTAGACTAAAGTCAAGAGCAAACTCATAGTAGGATAAAAAAAAAAAAAATCAAATCAAGATAGTACCTGACACTGATCAGCAAATTACCAAAAACTTAAATTTGAATTTCGCGGGCTACCTTTGCGCATCCCCCTTAACACAAACAGTTATTTAAATATCGGATATACTGGAATCCATCGCGTGTTTAACCACCTTCAATCTCAAATAAACTCCGTTAATTGAATAAATAATAATTTAAAAAAATACGTTCATTTTAATAACTTGTTCGCAACGAAGCGTGGCATGCTAAATTAGTGAGTAAGCATGTTAATATGCAAAATGCATTATTAAGACAGTTTTAATTGCACCATCTCTTGGAGATAGGAATGTTATGGGGTCCCGAGACGGTCATAATTGCTTGACAAGCACGCTTGATGAGACTTGACGCAATGTCAAGCTTACTTGTCAAGCATCCGTACTCATTTTCATTTTAGTCGCCATGACGTAACGTTCCGTAGCACACTGAATGTTTTGCTTGACAAGCATAAATCCAAACGGCCAAGCATGCTTGACAAGCATTGCAAAAATTTAAAAGATCATAAGCATTATCGAGCGCGTAGTTTGCTTCTCAAGCACATCAACCTTTCAGGGCTTCTGACGACTGTCAAAGATCCACAAATGCCGTAAGAAGTAGGCTCGCGAAGCCGCGAGTGGCTCGCGCATTTAAAGAAAGAAAGAAAGAAAAAAAGTATTTGTTGGTACTCGTACAGGAAGATCATATTTTAAACTAAACACATTTATAGTAACATGAATAAAAAATAAAACATTTGATAGGTATTTAAACGTATTAACTATTTTATCGAGACAAACTCAGCGAATTGTGCTTAACAAACTTACTTACTACCTTTTCATTGATATAAAAAATAAGAAAAAAAAACGTCTGTTTTGTAGCTATGAGATTGATTATACATTACGAAAAGGGGGTAACTGGTTTTTTCTATCCAGCAAAGTTAATCCAATCATGTTATTAGAAGCGATTGCATGTCCACCCAATCCTTAAATAAGATAACATATTTTTTTTTTTCAGAGTTTTATAACCCTGTTTTTATGTTTCCCATGGATTCAAAAAACTAGTAAGCGCGGTCTCTCTCGGATCATACCGCCTTAAATGAATTTAAAAAAAATCGCCAAGACTCTTTTAAAACTTTTTCCTTAGAACATTATCTACTAAAAAATAATCGCTGCAAACAGTTGGAATTGTACTACAATACTAGCATGCCGGAAGTGTGAGGCTTATCAGCGCTTATCATAATGTGCGATGGCGAACCGATGGTAAGGAAATAGTACGTACGCACTCTTAAGGCCCAGATATATGCCAGTGACCTTGAGTGGTTAGCTTGCGTGTTCTGTACTGAGCTCACGCAACGCGTCGTACGTCCAGCCAGTAATAGGACTCGCCCATCCAGGAGCGGTGTTCCAAATAAGACGCAATATTAATTTATTACACATAAAACAAAAGATATTTTAATAAAAAACGTATACTAAAAGATCAATAATTAAATTATCTTTAAAAGTGTGAAGTTTTCAGAAAAATACGCTTGATAGATTTTGCGTGATTCTCAGTTTTTTATCCGCGTTAGACATAACTTAAAATACAGGGTTGTATACGAAAATAGTTAAAAGACCAATGACCGAAGCCATAGAAAAGCGTAAATAATCTACAGTCTACACGTCATGTATCGTGCGTATTGACGTAAAACTAATTATTTAACAAAAACATTCAAGGTCTATGTCACATGTCTCTGATATTTGAGTCAGTGTGCTAAAACAATAGGATTTAAGGCAGCTTATTTGCGTTTAGGCGTCTTCTGTACGTAATATAACAAATAGTTTAAGTTAGTTTTATTTTTTCTGAGGAGCTCGTGGCTAAGTAATAACAGCCGCACGGGTCGATCCGTCAGGTTAAGCTACGCTTGCCGGGGTTGGTCCGTGGATGGGTGACCATCTTTACATACCGAGACTCCTCCATGCCTCGGAAAGCATGTTAAGCCGTTGGTCCCGGCTGTTATTCGTGGATCTTTGACAGTTGTTACTGGTCGTCAGAAGCCCAAAAGTCTGACAGCCAGTCTTACCAAGGGTTTGATATTCGTATTCGTAAAAGTAGTATTCGTTGCATCACTACAATTTTCTGTATTTTTTTTTTTTCGAAATTTTAGCCTCATGCAGTAGTTTCGGACATAACGCGGGGGGGAGGTGGTAATAATAAATTTACATCTATTTTCTTAAAAAACTTTAGAACTATTTATTTTAAAATTATAAAAACAAAATATTTGGAACCCTCACAGTACGCCCTTTCATTTAATGTGTCACACGGTACAGTTTATAAAACATTTTTTTTTCTAATTTGTCCCCCCATATCCCATATTGATCATCCATTTATTTACTTCTACACGACCGTGTTTGGGCCACAGAAAATCACATTAGATTCGGAGCAAATTGGCTGTAATAGACGGACATACAGTCACCACGTACGACTACCCCTGCGTTCCGAGTTGCGATAATATCGATATTCGCGCGCTAAAACCCGTACCGAATTAGCGTGAGCGCGATAACGATGTCCCGTGAAACGTCATAGATGACGTCATGACATTCGCCATCTTGCGATAACGCCGACCATGCCTTTTACTAATATCGCCGTGAGCGCTGTCAAAAATGACAGTGTGCTGTTTTGTTTTGAGTCGCATCTTATCGTATCGTGGCATTTTCAAAATTGTTCTTCTGGCTACAGTTGCTACCTAACCTAAGAAGAACAAATTTTTGGTGTATACACAGAGAAATACTCTAATATCGTTTTGACATTGCGTGAGCACCGTGAGCGCGTTCACGAGCGTTCCGAGTTGTTGACAGCCCTCGGCTGTCATAATCGTAATATCTAAATCGGAACGCATGTGAGACGATGTGAGCGCTGTGAGCGATTATAGCCAATTCGGAAAGCGGCCTACAAGTGATCGACTCACACACATGAGTGATCATTATATGGGGTTCCGTTTTTTATTCAGAAGTAAAAACGTAAATTTCGATACAAATGCTGCAACTCAGTGAAATCTCAAACAAATACAAAATAAAACTTAGGAGGAGCGTTCGTTTCAGATATTTCTTTACCACTTTTGGCATTCGGCCAAAACGTCGTGAAACTGTGAAAAGTAAGTGATGTAATACTAACGATTTTGACGTAAAATAAACATCCTGCTTGTTTCCAATTTAATCTACGTACTTTTTATTTTGTTTTGAATTTTGATGTCATGTCTTCATCCAGATTTTCTCTAGGATGTAGGAATGGGGTTATTTTGATAATAAACACAGCATTGAATGCTTTTATTATAAAATCAATATATTTTATTTCACATAAACCCACATGGGCACTTATGAAACGTCAGAATTTAGGTGCACGGTTACAATTGGTCGTTTCCTATGGAGAAGAACCAGCAAGAAACTCCACGGTTACTCTTTTAAAAATGATTCGTTTTTTATAATATTTTCAAATAAGTGTGTAATAAGTTTTTATTTTCTAATATATTTTTTTTCTAAACTGAATAGTTTGCACGAGAGACACTTCCAAAGTGGTAAAATGTGTGTCCCCTGTAACTTCTAAAAAAAAATATATGATGTACATTACCATGTAAACTTCCACCGAAAATTGGTTTGAACGAGATCTGGTAAGTAGTTTTTCTTTTAATATAGATAATGGTATGGAACCCTTCGTGCGCGAGTCCGACTCGCAGTTGGCCGGTTTTTTTTAACATCGTTCTCATATGTAGTTATAAATTCAACTAAAATTGTAACTAATATTTTTGTAACAATTTAATTTAAAAGAGTGTCCATGGAGTTTCTTGTCCATTCTTCTCCATAGGTACCTACTACGCTTTGGAATCGGCAACTAGCTTCATATTTCTGACTGACCGACTCCTTGACAACTCAAAAGTGCCTGTAAATGATTTTAATTGAAATAAATGATTTGAGTTTCAAGTCAGAAACGCAGAACTCTGGAAGTTTGGCAATTAACTAGTCTATCTCCGGATCCTGAATAATATTTTTGTGTCGTCCGATGGTATTCAGTTACTACAAAATCTGACTTTTCAATTTGAAGGATTGAAAAAATTCTCCAAGGGCGCTTCCTTCTTCTATAGATCATTATGTTATTTTGAAATCGATACAATCATCAAAAGACACATCCAAGCCGTGAGAGTTAGCATAATGTTTTTTTCCATAATTTTTCTCATCGGCAACGCTTTAAGTTATGTCATACAGTCGTGTCTATTATGGTGTTTGTAGGGCGTTCTTTACATATTTTAACACGTCACTTCCGTGACAGATAAATAATTTAATATGATTAGCATAAAGGTGAAAAATTATGTGCGAAGGTAGTTCAGAAGTTCTAACACCAATGAATACAGATATCAGTAAGAATCGGTCACCGACAAAAGACGGTATACCAATTTCTGTAATCTGCATCAATATAATCAGCCTGTGGCCACATGCGAACTACGCATCAAAGACCTGACATCACAAATCCTGCATCGCGCAATCAGAGTTTACCGCGCGACTAGCATATATACAACGTCCCAACATCAACCGTTGGGCAGTTGCCCACTAGACACAACACCCGTCTGATCAGAAGATCCTCCCTTTTCTATAGAGAATGAGTGAACTTTACACCCTGTTCCTCATACCTCTATACTGGTGACCCCGAACATGGACATTAGCGCAGCCTTCGAGCAGCTACCTCAGCGTGACGTAATCCATCACTTCCTCAAGCTGAGCATGCCCCTATAAGCCGTAATCTACCTCGCGGGCTCAGTGCAGGTTGGTGGTGGATGTCACGTCTTCGACTTTTTGGTTCTTGGACATGCCGGTCGTCTGCATGATCACTCATATTTTATTTTCTTATCTCACACATCATCATCTGCCTCTAGTCTTATTCCAACTATGTTGGGGTCAACTTCCTAACCGATGCAGCTGAATGCTGAATACCGGTATTGTCTCTCATGACATTATTAAGCCTTGGATACACTAGGGGACAAATGGAGCTCCATGTCCCTCAGCAACTACGTGGAATGTCCCGAGTCATGTCGCGGAACATTTTGCAGGCCACACTAGTCAGTGCTTATAGAGAGGTCGCCCGAGGGAGTTGTGGCGATTAGTGCTGCGTATAGACTTATTTCGAGCAGTTTAGCGAAACGTAATCGAAAAATGAGGTGTTGGATGCGGAATTACTTACTACAACGAGAAAAATGTATTAATATTTTAAGCGAAAAATAGCGCGTATTTGAAGCGCAACACGCGCTTTTGCTCTTGGAGCGGGAGCACGCTACATGTTCCGCGTCACTCAAATGCGTGTCAAGATATTCCGCGTCTTGGTGCGGGTCAAAATGTTACCTAGTGTATCCGGGGCTTTATCATTGTCTAGCCCATAACCCAATATATTTGTGATATAAGTTTTTAAACTGTCATGGTCACTAACATTACTATCAACACTTATTATTAGCCTGGAATCCAGTGGTTCAGCTGTGTAAAAACCGAAGAAGTGCCGAAAAAAATTCGCGAGCGGACACAGTGAGTTTCGTGTGTCGGGAACAAAATCGAGTTGCGAGTGACAGTGGTAGCGGTACTGAGCGCAAAAAACGAAAAAGAAAGAGGGTAGACCGTTTTGTGTGCTCATAAACACCCACCCGCAATGACTTCAGTTTATCCGTGATCATGGTGCTTGAATCAGCGCCGAAATATCGGGAACTCGAAACAAAAAGTAAACATGGTAAATATCCCGTTTCAAGTGTTAATAGCAATATATTTGTGATTAGCGCAACAAGTCTTTTTCTTCCATACTTTCTCTATTTGTCGTCATCAAGGTAGTCACTCCATACATCTTTCAAACAGTCTATCCATTGTTTCTTTGTCTCTCACTACATAATTCCGACAAAAATATGAGAATCAGTACCTAATCCATTCATCTACATAGCAATTACATATTCGGTTACCATTAGTAGTTGGCTTCGTACAAATTGTCCGTATGCATCATTTGTATGATCAGACATGGCTATATTTAGCTTGAATATGTATTGTTACATAATACGACATTACGCTAATGTCAAGGATGCTTTCACTGGTTCGAAGTTTGTAGTATGAGTAGAGATTTTACAGGGTCATAGAGAATTTTGTAGTGCCCTTCTTCATTCATTCCTTTCAGCCGAAAGACATCCACTACTGGACATAGGCCTCCCCCAAGCACCGCCACCTCGACCGGTTCTATGCTTCGCGCATCCAACGGAATCCTGTGGCTTTCATAAGGTCATCGGTCCACCTTGTGGGAGGCCTTCCAACGCTACGTCTTCCGGTACGCGGTCGCCACTCCAGAACCTTTCGGCCCCAACGGCCATCTGTTCTGCGCGTTAGGTGAATTTACTGTAATTTCATCTTCATTTATAACGTTCAAGCAAAAACTAGATTTACAGACATAGCTTGCAGGTTTAGCAAGCTGAAACGGCAGTGGGCTAGCCATGTTTGTCGAAGGCCCGATGACCGGTGGAACAGCCCAATTTTTGACTTTAAACCAACGATCAGAATGCATTGCGTGGGATGCCCCGCTGCTAATTGGACTGATGACTTTACGATGGCTGAATGAGCCTGGAAGCACAGACTTATTTTATGATGATTTTTTATGTTACGATGGTTTTGCTCTTGACTCTAGTCTAGGTCAGAGGTGACAGAGACTAAGTCGACAATGGAGTGAGCTTACCCAGAAGAAGCCTGTTCACTCACTTTGAATAGATTAGGGTTGTATGCATTCGGAAACAGACGCAGGCAGAGAGTTCCACTCGTTTGCTGTGCGCATTATAAAAGACGTTTGAAAACGCTTAGTGCGAGTTGGTGGAATATCAACTAGGTAGGGGTGGTAACTTGCAATGCGTCTAGATGTCCGATGGTAGAAGAGGGCCGGTGGAATGAGGTCGTGGAGTTCATAAGCACACTCGCCGAAGTAAATCTGTAGAAGACCGACAAGCAGGCAACCTTGCGGCGATGAGCCAAGCTGTGAAGCTTGGCATCCACCAGTTTTACTTCGCCAATGAGCCTCTTAGCTCTGCATTCCACCGAGTCAAGCGCAGCAAGTTGGTTCTTAGCTGAACCATCCCAAAGGTGGCTGCAATACTCTATGCAGGATCTGACTTGTGCTTTGTAACATTGTAGACTGGATGCGAAAGGCGGAGGACCGGGTGCAGTAGTTAAATGGATGGAGAGGGACTATATCTAGCAGTGGACTACGATAGGCTCTGTTGATTGATTGAAACAGGAACACATCTATGTTGCTATGGCTACAGAAAGGTGTACAACTACTGTATCTTAATTTTTTGTTACAACTTTTGTCACTATTATTTTTCAAGCGTTCATAATGTCGAGCTTTTGGCTAAGTATTAAAAGCCGCACGGGTCGATCGGACAGGTTAAACTACACTTGCCCCGGACCGTGGATGGGTGACCATCTGTAAATTGTTGATGGGTGGCACGTTAAGCCGTTGGTGCCGGCTATCATTCGTGGATCTTTGACAGTCGTTACGGGTCGTTAGAAGCCCGAACATCTGGTTATCAGATGGTCTTATCAAGAGGTATCGTATTACGCAATAACTGGACTGTGGAGGTCGGAGTCGCTCTATTTAAAATACTGGTATTCAGCTGGTTCCGTTAAGACTAGAAGCCGACCCAAATATAGTTGATAGGCAGATGACGATAATGTCGAGACACTATATTCCTAGACTGGTTAGAGAAGCTATTGAGATTACCAAATATAGGAACTTCAACCGGGATGATGGGTTTCAACTGTCGAGAGCCTGGAATCCAGTGGTTCAGCTGTGTAAAAACCGAAGAAGTGCCGAAAAAAGTTCTTGAGCGGACACAGTGAGTTACGTATGTCGGGAACAGAATAGAGTTGCGAGTGACAGTGGTACTAAGCGCAAAAAACGAACAAGAAAGAGGGTAGACCGTTTTGTCTGCTCATAAACACCCATCGGCAATGACTTCAGTTTATCCGTGATCATGGTGCTTGCAACAGCGCCGAAATATCGGGATTTTATATCAAATAGTAAACATGGTAAATATCCCGTTTGTGTTAATAATAATGTCGAGAGACCCGGTGGGTAACCTGGAATTAACACTAAAATCTTCAACATACAATAAGCAAGCGTGATGATAAACGCTAGTCCCTTCTCTGTATGAGAAGGACGATAATAAACTGGTACCATCCATCCTAGTTCTAAAAGATCACATGAAAACGACCTTAATCTTGGCCGGGATGCGAAGCAGAACGCCGTAAACTGTCATGGCCACATACTAATATTATTACAGTCATATATTTAGCTAGGCGGTCTATTTTCGTATACTTACCAGCCGTATTCCGGCAAGATATTAAGATTTACGCAATGTTGGTAAATTAGATCTCTGGTTTTTTAGGAAACCAATTTTTCTGCCTGACTGTTTAGAAGCTTTGTTTCTTGCAGGCCGTAGAGATGGACTAAGAAAAAAAAAATCGCTTCTTCCCTGACCGGGTAAATCGGGGGTATATATTTTCTTTGCGAACAAGGGCATGGGTGAAGGCTTGTGTTTTGTGGGGAGTTAGCCCCATTACCACCTTAGGAGACTATAGTTTGACCGATACCGCGCCCTAGGGAGGTGCGCGGCGAGACGGGGGGCAGTGCAGGCCGGTCATTCATCAATCACGGGCGTCCCGCCGCTCATTCATCAACGCCGTCCCCCACCTCGCCGCGCGGTACAGGGGTATCGGTCAAACTATAGCCAATCTCCCAAGGTGGTATCGGTCAAACTATAATATTTTTTACCAAGGCATGAGCTGTTCTCATATAATTTAAAGCGATACGAAATAAGCATTGTGTTATTTAATAATAACCTGGCCAAAAAATATATGCCAATTAATTAAATTAAAAAACCCGAAATAAGGGTAAAATAAAACATACCTGCAATGGAGTCTCTGTGGTCTGAAACAAATGAATTATTTGGTTTAGATTCAAGCTAACTGTATTTTTTGTGTAATATTGGAAAGGCTTGGTTTGCGTTAGCCCACCATAAGATCAGATGGTAAGTGATGATGTGGTCGACGATGGTGCATGCTTGGTTAAAGATAACCCAGTCACTTTTGACTTTACGTCTGCTGATTTAGCTGTTCTCTTGTTGAGACCAGCCATAATCGCAAGTGGAAAGTATTTGTTGCAGTTTACTCTTTAAGAATTTTTCCCCGGTATGGAAATTTTATGAGGACTGAAATTAATACAAGCGTTCACTCAAAAGGGTTTTTTACTGCGCAACGTACCTTGCGCACCTTTTGCTTTAAAATCATGTATGTGTATACTCGTATGTAGGCGACTTGTACATGCGTTAGCTGTTGCGCAGCATACCCTGTACACTGTACAGGGGATGCTGCGCGACAGCTAACGCATGTAAGTATGTATGTCGTGGAGTTTACTTTTTTTAGGAGTAAACTCCAGTCGTGCGTCGGAGCTGACACAAACACTTTTTTATTAATGAGGCAATGGTTAATTATGATTGAAATCGATGGTTAAAAGCTACAGAAAGTCAGAAAAACGATAGTGATAAACACCCCAATGTGGAAATAACAATCATAACTCATTAGCCAAGAGTGGAAGATGAGGAAATATCGACAGTATTATAAATATATATAAAAAAACAAGAGATATAAATAAAGAACAGCTACAAAAGACAGACGTTGGATGATACAAAAGCGCATTTACATCGAAACGATACAGCTACAAAGACCCAGAATATACGCCTATACACACGACTTCAGTAACCAAGGCTAAAAACTAGAATGTCGGTAATTTTTTTGTCTTATAGCCCATTTACTATCTACATATTATGCGCTACTACTGAGCATAATGTCTTGGGTTCGATTCCCAGGTCCGACAAATTTAGTTTTGTTGGATTTTTCTATCTGGAATTCCTCATTAGCAGCCCGGAGTCTGGATTCGTGCCCGGTTGATAGCAATAGGCTCGCCTCCTATTACATGGGACTTAAAAATAACTGCCGAAATTGTCGCCATAGTAGTGAAGGGAGCTATTCCACACTAAACCAAGACAAAGATAAATCAAAAATTCACCACTTGATTTTTTGTTCCTAGTTTCATTTAACTCATTACACGTCTGAATGAAAAACCAAACCCCTAGTTGAGCTATCACTTAGATCTCTTCACCACTAGAATCTCCGTCTAACGACGAGTATGGTGGTGTTCAGAACTCAATTCGGTCAAAAGTGTGGCTTACCTCTCTTTACCACTAAGGTGACGAAACGTGGGTGTTATATCGGTACACTTCTGCCTAATAATAATAATACCATTTATTTCAGGCAACACAGGCTCATAGAAAAATACCTTAACCTAAACATAGAGCGGTTAACTAAAACGTTTTAGAACAAATTCCATTGTTATTAAGATTTAAATTACGCTGTCGTTGGGTTGGGATCGTCTTGTGGCGGCATCTACAACGCCACATGCGAACTACGCATCAAAGACCTGACGTCACACAAATCCTGCATCGCGCAATGAGAGTTTACCGCGCGACTAGCATATAGCGGTCGGGCAGTTGCCACACACAACACTCGTCTGGTCGGAGGATCCTCCCTTTTCTTTAGAGGATGTGTGAACTTTACACCCTGTTCCTCGTACCTCTATAAACTGTTAATGAAGCCTTGAAACAGCCAGAGGGCGTTTCGACAAACCACGAAGAAGTTAGCAGTAGGAATTGGATAAAAAAAAGCAAGAAACGGTCACTAGCCTAGCAAACCGAAGGAACTGCGGTGCTACGAGTATTCTGTAGAAATCTCACAGTGAAAACCTGAACGGTGAAGTGAGATTGAAATGAGCTGCCAATAGTGTCAATCCCTAGCATCAGTTGGAATGACAGTTCACTTCGGGCTCACTTCACCAAAATTTTCACGGTGAGATTTTTACAGAATCGACCGGCTGGAAGTCAAGGGGAGGTTTTTGACGTGAATACGTCTTTAAATTTGCTTCCATAGTGAGACAATTCAGAAAACTGATGATTACAAAATCGGGGGATACAGTTTGGTATTGCAGGTACTCATCTATCATCTACATCCAAAATATAATTACACAACTCGATAAATACAGAACAAAAAAATAATCGTTACTTTGAGTGGGGACTGTGACGCATCGCGCACAGTGGAGGGAGAAGCGCCGCCATTTTGAGGTCGTTTCGCTGCGTCATATAATTTCCGTTTAGTTTAACTTTTATCTCGGAGAAGCTACGACCTTCGTTTAGGTTTAAATTGTTAGCTCACGTTAATATCTATCGATTGCGTATATACAAAATTTGTGTGAAATAGTTATAGTGAAAATATACGGTTTTAAAGTAATTTTTTTTTTATCTCGACCTCATCATAATCATCATCATTTCAGCCGAAAGATGTCCACTGCTGGACAAAGGCCTCCCCCAAGCACCGCCACCTCGACCGGTTCTGTGCTACCCACATCCAGCGGATTCCTGCGGCTTTCATAAGGTCATCGGTCCACCTTGTGGGAGGCCTTCCAACACTACGTCTTCCGGTACGCGGGCGCCACTCCAGAACCTTTCGGCCCCAACGGCCATCTGTTCTGCGCCAAACTAAAGTGCCAAACTTAAGTGGCAATGGGCAGGGCACATTGCGCGCAGAATATCGACCTATACTCAACAAAAAGCAAAATCAAACTATAGAGGTCGTATACGGTTGGAAGGACTTCTCAAGAGCAATCCAGTGATACCCATGATACACCATATATGACAGAGAGAAGCGGTGCCTGGAACGTAAAAGAAGGAAGGCGTCCGACCGGATCAACGACTGCGTCAGTATATTTGCAGACGCGTGACGCGGACACAGCCAAACCCGATTTGACATCAACTATTAACGATGCATCAAAAAGAATCTACAAGTACTTAAAGATGGAGCGTATCTCGGGCAGTCAGACCCCGCTACTAACTTTCATCACGACGTAAGTTATCTCGTAATAGCTAATGCAGACACTGCAGAAGTTTGCCGGAAACTTTACTCAAAGGTATATGCATAACTAGTGACCCGCCCAAGCGTTACACGGCTTTTACAACTCGAAAAAAGATCTAGATTTCCTCATTATAAGTAACTTTAATGTTAATGTATTATACAGATAAACGTTCCGGAATAAACGCTCTAAATGATGGGGATAAAATCATCAAAATCCGTTGTGTACTTTAGAAGAACAACGCGGTCGCACGCAGCCATGAAAAGCTACGTTAATTTATAATATCTATAGATATGGAAAAGAACAAAGGCGAGACATGCGGTCAAGCAGGTCCTGACGCTGAAATGGAAATGGACAGGTCATATTCAGAGAGCTATGGATGAAAGATGTACAAAACGAACAATATACAAAAAAACGAAGGAAGGGTGGATCAAAAATATGGAGTGACGAAATCGTACAAATAGCCGGAATTTATGACCCAGACGGGCAAAGGATGGAGCCACCTGAAACGGTTTGGAGCAGGCTTTTACCGCAAAAGGAGGACCTTACACCTAACAATACTAACAAATAAATAAATACGTACACAACATAATACAGTAGATAAGAACTAAATGTAAGGGATAAAATAAAACTAATAATAATAATAAAAAATAGATATAGGTAACTGCCGGACACTGCAGAACTCTGCGTCAAAATCTACTCAAAATCCTAGGCACAATTTATGTTAGTACAAGGCACCAGGCTATTTATTATCTACCCCCGGATATCATTATCGACAGAATGTAGGTAGCCACACAATATTCTGCTCAACCCTTCTTTGGTTCAAAGCCGTGACCTCCATATACTTGACGTAAATAATGTGACCGGCATATTAACGTTGATGTAGGTAGAGGAACCTGAATGACCTCTTTTCTTTTCTATAGAATCCTATACTCGTATAGTTTCTAAACGATTCCCGAATCTAGAAAATCGATCGTTGCGTTGGTCTTTAACGTAAAATTATTCACATCATTTATATAGATTCTTTAACCAATTAAGTCATTCGCAATCTTCTGATGGACAGTCAAAACTAGCTCAAAATAAGTATTATAAGCAAGCTTTTTCAAGCATTTTTATCTGTGAATGAATGAATGAAATGCACCAACCCAAGCGTGATTTGACCAGACTCGATTACTCGATAAACCCAAAGATTCACACTAGCCCCTGGAGCCTCATTTTTCATGGGACTACAGAGACCATTGCATATCAAGGGGTAGACCGGGGGGCGCGATAATGGTATAGAAATCGTGCCCTTAGAACATGGAAGGATTATTAGAGCCGTACCGGATATCCATCCTAAAGTAGGCAATGTAATTGTGGAGAGACGGGTGATATTTATCTATATATCTTTATATATCTTTTAACGGCCAACTTCATAATTATCTGTACTGAATAGATTTATCATGTTTCGTTCAAGGTCTTTCTTAGCGATAATCTAAGATAGTATCACGATTTGAAACGACCAAGTTTGACAATGACTTCAAAACCTGGATCAGTGCCTGAGACGTTTGACCAATCATGGCACAGAAAGAGTGCCTCTAGCAGCAAAGTACCACAACGAAGTAAAACATTCTGTGCTAAGGAGCGTAGACTTGTGACGGCAATTACAATGCCATAAATCACACGCATTAAATACCTGACGTCACAAAAATCCTAGATCGCGCAAGCAGAGTTTACCGCACGACTGGCGTAGATACAACATCCCGAAATCAACCACGGGGAGATGCCCACCAGACCCAACACCCGTCTGGTCGGAAGATCCTCACTTTTCTATAGAGGATGAGTAAACTTTACACCCTGTTCCTCATACCTCTACAGACTTAATATCCCGTAATCGCCAATGTACATTAAGAAGACGTGGTGATCAATGCTCGTTCCTCCTCTGCATAAAAAGAGGCTTGTCCACTGCAGTGGAATAATTAGACTGATGTAACTATACAGCATCTGTATATAAATATCCTCTGCTTTAAGCCGTAAAGCAAGTTAGATAGAATACGACGCAGTGCCGGGTTGGCAGTTTGGACTGTGTCCAACGTGATTAAGAATTGCCGACTTGCTGTTAAAACTACGGACAAATAGCATTGAAAGACGGTAATGTGCGCTTAGCTTTGCTACAAACTTACAAACTTTTGGTGTCGTAAGGTAAAAAGAACGCGAAGGTGAAACAACTATTTTTGGCAATCAGACGCTTGCTGTAGTTACAGAAACTGATCAAAAATAACGCCACTCCAATGACAATCAGGGTTCCAACGTCACAGAGGCGTTGACACTAAGTGACGTATTTCTGGAGCAGTGCCAACCTACAGGTGATATTATCAAACTTCGAAATGCCCACGGGCGATTTTTTATCTAGCATTACATTTTCAACGCACTGCTTAGCGCTGAAAGTCGAAAATCCAACAGTGAAATTTTTTGACGCGCTGGGATGCACTATGTTGGATTCTCAATGCTCGGCTCAACACCGAGAGTAGAAAATCGTAGCGTTAAAACTTCGCTAGTGCGTACCTGGGTTAGCCGTAAAGATTTTATGAGAGTAGTTCGGTTTTATTATCTTGATGTGCCTCTTTGTGCATTTCTGAGTGAATGAATTTCTTGGCTTTTGATTTAACGTAGATCGAAACACGTGTGGCTGGCTACAACGCCACATGCAAACTACGCATCATAGAACTGACGTCACACAAATCCTGCATCGCGCCAACAGAGTTTACCGCACGACTGGCGTATATACAACATCCCGACATCAACCGTCAGGCAGACACAACACCCGTCTTGTCAGAGGATCCTTCCTTTTGTTTGGAGGAAGAGTGAACATCATTACAACCTCTTCTTCATACCTCTATACGCGTTTTGTTTACGGTGATCGAATGCTTATGAAAGGCCATGGTAACCCACGCACAACGGACCAAATGGGAATCTAAGTGCGGAAAAGGCAGCCCCATCATCATCATCAAGGCCATGGTAAAAGATTCTCAATTTTTGCTCCATTATTAGCCAGGTAAGTTCCTGGATTTGCGTAACTGAGAATATAGATCATGATCTGCATTCCTTGCTATAGGATTTCCGGTGGGAGGATCCTCCCTGAACGTAAAAACTTCGTCATGCTGAAGTAGTCACACGATGGCTGCGCTGACGTTCATGTTCGGGATCACCAGTATAGAGGCATGAGGAACAGGGTGTAAAGTTCACTCATCCTCCATAGAAAAGGGAGGATCCTCCAACTAGACGGGTATTGAGTCGGGTGGACAACTACCCAACGGTTGATGTCGGGATGTCGTATTTATTGTGCCAGTCGCACGGTAAACGCGTGATTTCTAAACCGAAGCGTCGTGTAGTGTGACCTTGATTATATGTTCATGTATTAGTACAATATAATATGTTTTTCGTATGATTACACCATTCCTTTAATATTATTTTTATGCCAGTGAAAAACAACCTGCAACCTTTCTGTCTAGACATTCTTATCATGGTACTTAATTTCAGAATACAATTAGATTATATTTTATACCTGTATTTAAAGACAATATTATAATTTTTTTTACATTCTTTGTAGGTACTAAAAATACACGTGATTTTGGGGGGAGGGGGGGAGGTAGTCTTAAACCTCACCACGAATCAAAAAGGGGGAGCGGGGGGGATTAAAAAAATGCTAAAGAAACCATTACGTGATTAATGAACGGCCCCTACCTAGGGTATAAAGATGCGTCTAAATACATGATTGTTTCCTTAGTTTGCATCGTGCCGTTTCACTGTTCAAAACCAAGCCGTATGTTTACAAGAATTACTCCTATAGCAAGGAGTATTTCTTGTGAAAGTATGACGTGTTGTTCCCTGTACAATTGTTAGCTATCGAAGATGACATGGCAAGACCTACATTCTGATCGATATCCAGTCAAGACAACATGACGTCACAATTTTCTTCATACGTTACCCTTTTACGCAATAATAACCTTTCAGAGAGGCACAAATATTATGTTCTGTCCACACTGAACTTTCAGTAGCGTACAGGCGACCGCTACCGGCAGTAATATTTTGACCTTGAGCCAGCCTAAAGTAATACGGAGTTTCAAATAATCGATACTTATAAAGCTGAGGAGTTTGTTTTGTTTTTTTGTTTGGTTGAACGCGCTAATCTCAACATCACGCTACGACTCTTAGGAGTCGAGCAAAAAGACAAAAAGTTAAGTGAAAGCGAAGTCATTGCGCGGGCGGACGATGTGATGCGATGTGACGGGGTGGGTTATGACTATGAGCTGAAATTTTACGCGGACGAAGTCGCGGGCAGAAGCTAGTAGTAGTTTCAATAGACTAAGAGACCAGCTTATACTGGTTTCAGCAGTGACGTGCTATACAAATATGAATAGTAGTAGTATGGTATTAACAAGGCAGCTGTGAGTGGAAACGCCAGGATGGGACGCCCAAGGACATACAACATGTCCCAGAATTAACGGTCACCATCAAACCCCTCAATTAAAATATTATTTTATAACCATAATACATACACTGAATTTTTACTTTTATGTACAGAACATTGTTTATTAATTAATTTAGTTATCCTGATGTGGCGGTATCAACAGCGCCACATGCGAACTACGCATCAAAGACCTGACACCACAAATCCTGCATCGCGCTATCAGAGTTTACCGCGCGACTAGCATATACAACATTATTTTTAGTATATGCAAAACCTGGATATAGTTTGTTCAGAATAAGTAACTGAATCGATTCCAATAGTTTTTACACCATGTTATATTTTTTCCCAAAAATATTTAAAAAAGGTTACAAGTTGGACACCGAGCGACACTAAGTACCTATCCGCACTTGACCATTACGACAAAGCCTGCAAGTGTGATGGAAAATGTTATCACCAGTTAATTACAGTTACAGTTTTGAAATTTTGTACATAAATTCTTTATATAAAAATACTAGAGACGTGTTTCGGGTTTCGCATAAACTAAAACTAATGTTGTATACAACATCCCGACATCAACCGTTGGGCAGTTGCCCACCAGTCATAATACCCGTCTGGTCGGAGGATCCTCCCTTTACTATAGAGTATGAGTGAACTTTACACCCTGTTCCTCATACCTCTAAACTGATTATGGGAGAAAATTGTGGTCACATTACAAATCTACGTACGCACACAGTCGTACACGTCTAAGGGTCAAGCATAGTAGGTATTTCATCCATTTTGGTTTGTTTTGACAGTAAAGCGGAAGTGTGACTAATTTACGTCATTTCAGCCGAAAGACGTCCACTACTGGACATAGGCCTCCCCCAACGGGGAATTTGCCATAATCCCTACGCTTGGCAGGCGCGTTTGCGATCGCTGTATGGTGTTAAAAACATAGAGAACGCTGCTGCCCATTCTCTAGTAAGTCCCTTAGTCGCCTTTTACGACACCCACGGGTGAAAATGGGGTGGTGCTATTCTTTACGTCCGGCACTATACGGCCGTAATTTGCGTAGG
The DNA here is from genome assembly GCA_947523025.1 of Dryobota labecula. Lineage (NCBI taxonomy): Eukaryota > Metazoa > Arthropoda > Insecta > Lepidoptera > Noctuidae > Dryobota > Dryobota labecula. Next base: position 7,832,946 of record OX383314.1, read on the forward strand.
TTATTATTTTTGGGACAAAAAATTCAGTTCAGAAATCGATTCAGTAAATGATTCTGAACAAAATACTTTTATATTGTGCATTAATCAGTAACACATTGTATAGTGACCTTCTTCTGAACAGCTGCGTAGTACTCGCATCCGGGGTGCGTGTATGACCAGATGTATGAATGTCAAACGAAACAAAAGTAGTGTGTAAGGAGCGTAGCAGGTGGCGTTCTATAGTTTCTGCCTACCCCCATTAGAAGAAGGCGTGAGTTTATGTATGTGTATGTATGAGTAACAACAATGCTATAAGTTGACTAATATTTGTAGAAACCAGAGGCACAGATTAATTCACATGGTAGTACCTATCAGTTGTGCGCTCGCCCATTGATATTATTACGAATAGATTTTATCCAAAATGTGGCTAGATATGCTACTTACAATATGAATCTACGAATGAGAGTTGTAATATTAGGATCTCTTGCATTGTTACCAGTATCATAAAATATTTTATACCAGAAAATCTCCTTTTTTTATTAAGTTCGTTTAAAACCGGAAATTTATAATAATAATTACGGTATGATTATTTGTTAATTATTATTTCTTAAAATCAGTAATTAAAAGAAAATGTAACCTCTTTTTTCGCCATTTTATGTGAATTACCATTACGAAGATATTTTTTGATATGTTATCCCCTTTGTTTACATAAATTATCTGAATTTGAGACTTTGGGTTTAAGTTCGCTCGCGTTTTGACCTCATTCGCTTTCCTCCCAGACACTAATTTATAATCTACTTATTACACCAACAAGTGCCTAATGTAAGGTGAATGCCAAATTACCATATTTTATGTCAGAAAGCTTACAGGAAGTGACAAGTTTCTTACAGTTCAGGTTGGGCGTAATCGTATGACGTCAGCCTGGATTTATGTATTGTGAATCTGACCTAGATATTACATCTACATGGATCATGGATCTACATGGTCCTCACATGGTCTGACCAAGATTATATCTGGACTTTAAAAGAGACTTTGACCCCTGAGTTTGTTTCGCCATTTCTTAAAGGTAGTCAGATCGGAAATGTCGACTTCATTTAGCTTATTTTTATCTCTTATATGACGTGTAAAAGTGATTCCGATATCCTATTTACAGAATAAACGATTTCATTTCAATTCATCAGCTTTAGGATTATGACGACAATGAAAAAAGCTAGTTTACCACCGTTTACCACCCTAAGGCCATTTGTCCACCGTCACGTCAACGGCTTATTCCACTAATCCCCCCTGAGAGAATCCCCCTCAGTGGAAAAAACTGAACCCTAATGTAAAAAAATCACTTTCAGGGGATCTTGGAATAAGTTAATTTTTGCTTTTTCAATTCAATTAGTTTTCCCCCTTAGCGTGATTATCAGGGGTGAATTCTAGACTGTTTACAGATTCCACTTTTCCTCCTAAGGGGGATTTTCAGGGGGGATTTGTGGAATAAGCCACGTCAACGGGACGACAACGAGAACGAGATGAAGGCGTCGAAGTTTAACAAAGTCAAAAGTCAAATCATTTATTTCAAATATGCACGTAAAAGGCACTTTTGAACGTCAATATTTACTGCTGGAACACAGGGGCGACCTCTTTGTGAGAGGGAATGAGCCGTAATTCACCACGCGGGCTCAGTGCGGGTCGATGTCACATGTCTTCAGATTTTTCAAGGACATGCCATGACATGGGTTTCCTCACGATATTTTCCTTCACCGTTTTGAGAACAGTGATGATTAGATTAATTAATTACACATAGTAAAGTACCTGTCCCACTCTGTGAGAGTCTGTCTGAGGGTATCCTGCCTTTTCGCCGAGAATTGTTTGGCAGATTATCACTTGCCAACCAACGTTTCGCCGATGTTTCGCTTTAACAACTAACGATTAGCAAATTTTTGTATGACAACGTTTCATTTGATAGAATTATTGTTAAGCTGATTATTATAATGACACAAAACGTTTGGGACATTTATCATTTGTCAAACATTTCACTAGGCCACACAACTATTAGACGAATGACGTTTTGTCAGTGTAATTACGATAGGTTAGGTTAGAGTATGACAAACAACGCACGAGCCGAGCGAGCGAAGCGAGCGTGCCGCGGCAGCAGCCGGCGAAGTGCCAGAAGCGAATCGCTTTTGTAAAAGGAAACAGTCAGGTTAGGTCACATTAAAGATAAAGTAAAAATATATATAATAATAACTATAACTACCTGTATATAATTCGTCCCAAATGAAAATGGCATCCTTGTAAATAAATTTCTTCAAAATTTGATCGAAGACTCAGTATAAGTATAACCCTACTAGATTTGATAAACAATAAACAACTAAATGAATATTACGCAAACTAAAACATTCTGCTACTTGAAAGTTGGCATTTTAAATGTGTCATTATGAAAAGCAGACCAAACGCACAGTTGGTAACTGTGAGGTTGGGAAATAAAACAAAATTATATGATAAGTTGGCAAATGATTATTCAGCGAAATAAAATTCTGCGAAACGTTAGTTGGCAAGCAGTGACGGATTAAGACTACTTGATGCCCTAAGCAATCCACGCCTGTGGGCCCCCCTATCCGTATGTCAACTAGAATCGGTCTTTAAACCTTTACCGCCTAAAAACATTAGTTTTTTTAAAATAAGATGATGAGATGTAACGTCCCTTAGAAGTAGAGTAGGTGCGACAACAATAAAAACCAAAGCATAGTTTATTTATTTATTCAAATGCGCCTTGCGGCTTTTTCGGGCATTGAATTCACGCAAGATAGTATTAAAGTCTAACGTTTTTAACATATCGGAGTCTATGTATAATATCGATAAATTATCGAGCCTTTCTTGTATCATCTTTGTCCTTTTTTTTCATTTTTTTTATATTTTTAATTTTGAAAAAGAACGTTCCGCTGATTAATTTGTAATCATAAGCGATAAAAATATACGCAGGGCTGTTTCCACATTAGGGAAAGCCGATTCAATTTATCATCATGTATTATTTTATACAATTGTGCATGAGTTTGTGCTTCTTCTGGTGCCCCCCCAGACGTGATGCCCTAGGCAATTGCTTAATTTGATTAAGGGTTAATCCGTCACTGTCGGCAAGTGAAAATCTGGCAAACAATTTTCGGCGAAAGAGCAGAGAACCCTGTCTGAGGCAGCCCCGCTAAAATGCAATTGTAGTTTTGACGAATTGATATTTGTAAACGCCAAACTAGATGAGGAACAAATTGTGAAAGTGGGGCTACAACATATCGAGCAAAGAATTCGACAGAATAGGAGCACAGTTGCATAACCGACAATCACACATCGATTGTTTTATTTTCTGAACTGGTTCTTATTTTAACGTTGTCTGTGCATACAAAAAAAAAATTCTACACGTACGTTGGCCCGGAATTAGAGCCCCAGGTATCCTAGGCACTTGACATTTTAGGCCTGCCCATCCCGCAGCCATTTTGAAAAGCAAATAGAATACAAAGTACATTAAAAAAAAAAAACTAAATCGGTTCTGTCTTTTGGGAGCTACGATGGCGCTAACAGACACAGATACATGCGTTAGACTTATAACCCCCTCTGTTTCCGTCGGGAGTAAAAAAATTGCATCCCGCCTCGGAGAGGACAGATTGTGACAGGTGTATAATCCAACTTTGTTTTATAAATTAAGATTTCGATAAATAAATACGTGTGCCATGTTAATCTGCCATCAAGGATTTTCGATCAATTACTAGGATTATCCAATCGAACAGTATCGCAATAAATTAATATCTTATCGAAACAGTATTTATTTACTTTCAACACAGGAAGCTACTCACAATAAATTATTTAAATTCGTTATCTTTTTATATCTGTAACTAGGTTTTTCCCGGGACTTCGTTCGCATGAAAGGACATGGCCGGAATTTGTAGAGAGCTTTGCCCAAACAAAAAATATTCATGTACAGACGCCAGCACATCAAGCTACTACAATCTGTCAAATTTCTTTAATAGATTTTCAACTTTATCACTACACTATAAGGTTCAAGGTTGATTGCGAAAATTTGACAGTTTCGGGTAGCTTGACCTGCTGGCGTCTGTACATTGACCTACGGTACGTCATATTAAAGCTTACAGGTATGTCTTTACAATAGTTTAACCTGTTACAACCCATCTCTACATCGTGTGCGCGCGCAGTTCAAACGTCAAAGTAACTACTCCATTTATTATAAGCATTAGACAAATAACGGCTAAATAACGACAGTTATTGTGTAATATTGTTGAAATTACTGCACTTTAGAGTTATTTTTTTAATGTAAATGGTAAATAGATTACAGTGCTTTGTATTTATCGTGAAATAATGGAGTTTATTAAACGTTTACATCGAAATAACGAAAGGGTGAGAACAGTTATTTGTCTAATGTTATAATAAATGGAGTATATGTATATAGGACGTTCGGATACACACTCTTGTATATATTATTGTCGATGCATAATTCGTAACCTGATCCACATCATGACAGTCATTATGTTCGGGCTTCGGCAGCTCGAAAAATGGTGTCTGCGATAATCATGAAAAAGTTTACTTTTATAGGTACCTTAGCAATAAGTTTCCGGCAGTCGTGTTTTTTTTATTTAAATCTCACCTTCAAGAACTTTCAGAGCTACAAATACAGTATTTGTCATATACGTGTATCCAAACACAAATGAATTGTATTGCATTGCTGTCTAATATGTCGAAATTAAAAACCACACAAAATCAATTAACACACATATTTTTTTGACATTTTTTGTCGCCTGTTCTAGAGAAATGTAATTGTTGCGATTTATTTTAGTATATTTAAGAAGTAAATTTCATATAATAATAATTACTGTACATAATAAATTGATTTTGGGGGCAGGATCCGGCCATGTCATTTCTTGCTCCTCGCATCGCCCACCATGCCACCACATGTGCTATTACTTTTTAACATTTTAAAGGAGTAAGTATGGAGTTTCTTGCCCATTCTTCTCCATACGTAACTACCTTTTGGAAGGGGCAACCAGAATCACGCTCGCAAATAGCCAGTGTAATAACGCCCTAAGTATGGATGGATTATGTGGAAGCCTCCGTTGTGAAATTTTCCAATACCAGTATTTGAAGAATTTTCCTCCTTATGCAGATTGTGGCATGGCACAAAGGAAAATTCTTTAAATACTTCTATTGGGAAATTTCAGCGATAATAGAACGCCCTTTTTATCAGAGTATGTATTTTTACTAAGCATCAGAATAGCATATTATTAGCCTTTAGCGTTCCCAATGCTAGGACAGGCCTCGTCTCTATGAGAGATGAATGATAAATGATTTTATTTCTGTAAGTAGGTTTGTACAACCACTTTTAAACGTCAATCATATTTTTTAAACTAAATGAGGTCGGCGTTTCGTATCTGACTACTCTGAGAAGAAAGGTCGAAACAAATTCACGAAGTCTCAGTCTCTTTTAAAGTCCAAACATAATTTTGGTGAAATCGTGTGAAGACCAGGGTACGCCGATATATATCAGCAGATATATATCAATTGATTTTTATCTTGATATATATCAATTGATTTTTTCCTGTCTTTTGAACTAAAAATTTTGGAGATTAATTTTTACCCAGGCAAACACGTAGCAAAAAACTACAATTCAGAATAATTCAGTTTTACCTTTTTATGAATACAAATTATTATTAAAATTAGTTGATTTATCTCACAAACAAATGAAGATTATTATAATAATAGGTACCTGTCTTTTTAAGTGAAACATTCCTTCTCAAATAGACACTAATTCGTTTGTTACTTTTTTTTAATAAAAAATGTGGTAATTTGACACTCATACTATTTTACAAATTCATTTCACATTTCTTAAGTGTTTAATCCCCTTACAGAATGAAAATTGCTTCTTTTTCTTGGCCTGGAAATATATCCGATAGATATAAAAAAATCGGATTTTCTATATTTATTATAAAAATCGGATTTTTTCGAGCCCTGGTGAAGACCATGTAGATTGGTGTCTGAAATGGTCTTTTGAGGAAAGAACCACACAGATTGAGTGGACCTGTTCATTGAGTGCACGCATTTGTCAGTAATCGTGCAGCTCAACTCAGAACATAAGGAGCTCAACGATTCGACGAACAATACCAAAGAAAGTTAATTTGGACAGGCTGCATAAATTACTCAAACTGCCATACCATGATTAGAAAAAAAAACTGAGAAGAAAAAATAAAAATACACAAAGACCCACATAGTCTTTACATTCACAATAATTAAAAAAATAACATTATACTTCACAAGTAAATATTCATGTCAATGTGGTGAATCGTACATCTATGTGCTCTAAAGGTGTCTGCACACAGCGGGCGCGGCGCGGCGGGACCGGGCGTGGCGGGGCGCCGGCGCGACGCTAAGCAGTTGTAATGTACTAGATATTACGGAGGACGCCACACAGAGCCGTCCGGCTCGACGCGACGTGACGCGACGCTCTGTGTGGCGTCCTCCGTAATATCTAGTACATTACAACTGCTCAGCGTCGCGTCGGCGCCCCGCCACGCCCGGTCCCGCCGCGCCGCGCCCGCTGTGTGCAGACACCTTAATCTTGCTTGCTCACCGTTTCGATTCCTCACTCTGGTGGACAGATACTCAAACTCAAACTCAAAGCATTTATTTCAAATAAACCAATTACAGGCACTTTTGAATTGTCAAGGGGTCGGTCAGTCAGAAAGATGAAGCTAGTTGCCCATTCCAAAGCGTAGTAGGTTCCTATGGAGAAGAACGGACAAGAAACTCCATGGACACTCTTTTAAAACAAAATATTGTTACAAAATATGGGTTACATCATTCATGTTGAAGTTATACATGTGAAAACAATGTAGAAAGACGTGCACGTTAGAAGCGTCCGTAATAGAAACAATTCAAAAATTAAAATAAGCCGTGGCAGCTAAGAGATGACCAGTCCCAACTGACGGCGCCCGTTCACGAACATGACGCATGGATCAGCACCATTTAGCTCAACCATTTTGAAGGGAACTTAATGATCCAACACAACTTAATAATAAACATGCACCTTGCATTTTGCAATATACAGGTAAGTAAGAACTAAGGACGAAATGCGTCACCAGAATTTTATCTATATGTACGGTGGCTCCGTTGCCACTAGTACCATTATAAAAAAATCTGAAAATAATGGAACTAATGTTGATTTTGTTATCACTAGTTCCACATTATTATTTTAGGCACTTGTGAAATTTTTTTAAGGGTGTAAAAACACTAGAAGTAGAGGTATAATAATTATATTCAATAAAATAAACAAATATTGTTTTTTTCATATATGATTCGGATTCAGTATGGATTTAAAATAATCATCTTTGTAAAGAAGGATGGAAAGTAAATCCCAGGATGCAGATGTAATCCCAGTGCCTAAAATAATAATGTGGAACTAGTGATAATAAAATCAATATTAGTTCCATTATTTTCAGATTCTTTTAAAATGGAACTAGTGATTAAAAAACATCAGTAGTTCCATCATGGAACTGTTAATGGTACTAGTGGCAACGAAACGTACGGTGTACGCGACTTCACCCACGTGGCTTTTTCTATACGTAAATAAAATTGAAGTGTCTGTTTGTAATGAAACATTTTTTTTTATTCATCCGAGCGATCCCGCGGGCAACATCTAGTCGAAAATTAATGTAGCCTTAGTTACTCGTTACAACATCAGCTATAAAAAGTCAAAGTCCCATCAAAATCGGTCCAGCCGTTTCGGAGATTAGCCGGAACAAACAGACAGTTTTTTTTTTTTGCGTAACACTCCTACAGCAGCAATGGTTTTCATGTTAACTGTTTAAAATTCATTGCGTTATTTACATTGTTGAGTAAGTAGATACTTTTTCGAACATTTATGAAACAATGGATTAGCTATATCCTTCAAAATCATTCAGTGTTACGCAAAACCCGGCCATGTGCGATCCTATAAGGGTTCTGTTTTCCATTCGGACGCACAGAACCCTAAAAAGGACTTAAATAAAGTGTAATTCCTTGGACTTTTCTTCCTTTTTCTAAGGGAATCTCTTTCGACTGGCAACACACTGATGATGATGGGGCTCCCTTCTCCACACTTAGACTCTCATTTGGTCCGTTGTGCGTGGGGAAAAGCAACACACTGACACTTACGGCAAAAATACTGCCACATATTCCTCGTCAGAAGTTTTCAAAGTTGTCACTAAAAGAGCCAATAAATATGTAACTGTCGACGTTTGTGATATGTTATGTCTAATATTAATGCAGATTATACAAATAGGATAGAGATATGCAAATTAATGATAACACTAATGCCTTGAACGTAACAACTAACGCCATCTACCAGAATTAACGTGAACTAAAATCTTTTAGACACGTGCGTTCATAGTTTCCTTATTTCCAGAAACTGCTGATAACCAAGACATGTACTTGTTAAAAAATGCTTTTGGGACTACCCCAAAATGGGGGATGTCCATAAGCAGTTTCATTACAAAAATAATTGATTGGTATTCAATAATTAAAATTTTCAATTGGACATGAAGCTGCTTGTTATGATCTCAAGGATAATAATAATAATGGCTCCAACGTTGTAATTAGTTTAGTCAAATCAATAGTAATTAGAGTATCTTCGCAATGTTACGACAAAAAATATTCATCAAATTTCAACTTAAAAGTCGCGCCATCTTGGAAAATCAAACGTCAAAATTCCCGCGCAAATTCTAAAAATAAAATAAAAAGTGCTACCGTAGTCTATGTTATACTAAATCGTGATTACGGAACACGAAATCGTAGTAATACGGAACGTTGCTGATAAGAAACATAACCTCAAAATGATCACATGTTATGTCATGCTGTATGACGTAAATTTATAGGTATAACATAAGTATTAAAATTAAACAGTGGCTTTTAGTCGTGACTATGTTGCGTCAATTTTTAATTAACATTTGCATTATAATTTGGCAATGAAAGAATTTTGATCAGCTGGTTAATTTTACGACTGTGTGGGTGGACAGCGGCAGTTTTGTATCCAAATTATTATTATTTTCATACATAACATAAAATCACGCCAAAAATCCCCGACGAGTTAAGCAGAGGTGTACCTAACACCAACATTTCTCCAGTTATGCCATCAACCACGCACAAATTGAGACGCTGGGCTGCTTCTGAGAAATTCCTGATGGAAAAACCCAATAACCTTTTTCCCGACTTTGGAATCTAACAGTCTATTAATATTTTCATTCGTAACCAATAAAACAAATATGAGAATCATAGACCTTATAGTCAATTTTATTTACTTAATACTTACGCATGTTATGTATGACCACAGGTATGACATCAAAGCAGGTGTTCCTGTTATTAGCATAAATCAATAAGTTTTGACACAAATGTCATAATTGAATAAGTTACGCATTATACGGGTCACGATTTTCGATAACTGGGACATTGCTTTTGTCAAAAGATTCTTTTTTTGAATATTTTTCGCTACAGTATTTATATTTTAAATATCGTAGCATTATGCTGAGATAGAAGACTTTTTGGGCTCGCAAGTAGGGTTGCCAGGGCTTAAAACCGAAAAACCGGCCAGACCAGCCAGTTTAGCCGGACACCTCATAAAAAAAAAGGAAAACAATGCTTTTTTACCATTTACTATAAAATCTTCTAGCGCTAGCGATGCAAGGTGAGGCGGGTGGAGCGGAAACCAACACATACACATGACAAATGTTAAAAAAACTGGCAAATTTAAAAAGCCTAACAATAGCCGGACAGGCCGCACGCCGTCTAATTTGGCCGCACACGCAACCAAAAAGCCTGGCTGTGTCCAGTTTTATCCGGACGTCTGGCAACGCTACTCGCAAGGATCTTCTTTGTCCCAGTATTCTTCAAAAAAGGCAACAGTGCGGTTTAAAAGAAGATGTAGTGCCACAGAGTGCCAAACCTTAGATGGTTTGGTCACGTTAAGAGGATGAATGAAAGGCGATTAACGAAAGGTATTTACAAAGCAGATGTGAGTGGAAACGCAGGGAGGGGAGGCCCTGGGAGGACATAATATAGTGACCTTAAGGGTAATTTAAGTATTACGTATCACCAAAGGGGGGTGGGGAGGGTGGGGTCTTTACTTTGATCATTTATTTATTTACTTTTAGATTTTCTGCAAAATTTAATTGATTTTGATTTGAACAAACATGGCAACCCCATGTTCAGGGATTCCACAAAATAATTGATATTGCTTACTCGCACTTACGCGGTGTTGTATGGTTAGAAAGAACCAAAGTAGGGAAATTACTTAGATCGGCATTCAATTGATTTAAAATCTATAAATTTCTTGTTTCTAGACTCATGAATAACAATAAAGAAACCTGAATAGATTTAAAAAAAAATACCAATTTTTACGTAAGCATTTAGGAGGGTATGACCTTTGATTACTTTTGCTGACAAGGGGGAAGTGGGCGTTCAAAATTACAAAAATTCTGTTTACGTTATACTTGAATGGCCCCTTATTGGTGATGTTCTTCAGAAAGGTCAGGTGCGTAGTACTCGCAACCGGCGTGCGTGTTTGACCAGATGTATGAACGAAAACAAAGCAAAAGTATGGATCCTAACAGGTAGTGTTTTGTAGTTTCTGCCTACTACTGGTGATATTATAGATATCAGCATCAAACGGCAGCAAATATTCTACGAGGCTTGGCATGACGAAGCATCTAGGTACGGCATGAGTCGTGAGCACAAACTGACACCTGCGCAGTAGTAAATTTTTGGGTCTCTTTGGCGGAATGAAGAAGCCGGGGGGCGCCGAGCTGCATGCCATTGGTTCGTCAGTCGATACTCATCGTCTATTGGACTCTCGCGTGTCATTTTTATTTAGCCTAAAGTGTACATCTGTGCTAACGACTGGTGCTGGTTATCACTTTTGGACTAACGACTGTCAAAGATCCACGAATGACAGCCGGGACCAACGGCTTAACGTGCTTTCCGAGGCACGGAGGAGTCTCGGTATGTAAAGATGGTCACCCTTCCACGGACCAACCGCGACAAGCTGAACTTAACCTGATCGATCGACCCGTAAGGCCGTTATTACTTAGCCATAAGCCCCTGGCATGATGAAATACATGTATAAATTACAAAAAAAAAAACTATGTAGGTATTTATATATGTATATCTATGTTATGTATAAGTGTTTACAAAAAATATTGAATACTGATAAGGATAATTATAGAATTTTTCTCATGAAAACAAGTGCGTATAGAAAACCTCCACGTTAGATATACAATGATTTCTAAAAAGACACAGGGCGGGTTGTTTCACTTCCACTTAACGCACGCGTATACGTCATAAATGGCGCTAACTATCGTCAAACCGCTGTTTCACAAAATTATGCCCTTGACGTTCTTTGTAAAAAAATAACTATTACAGTAACCGGTGTCATACCCACTGGGCCTCAAGTCTGCTATTACAATAGTGTCAGAATGGTCTCTTCATTGTGAGTTTTTGACAGATTTGCCATACAAACACTGTATAGTCACAATGCCGAGACCATTCTGACACTATTGTAATAGCAGACTTGAGGCCCTGTTTTAAGATGTTTAACGTTAGTTAAGTACAAAGCATTGTTTCGCTGCATAAAAACCAATCGTCAAAGTTCGAATGTAAAGGAATAAAATGACGTTAACCAGGGCCTCAAGTCTGCTATTACAATAGTGTCAGAATGGTCTCGGCATTGTGACTATACAGTGTTTGTATGGCAAATCTGTCAAAAACTCACAATGAAGAGACCATTCTGACACTATTGTAATAGCAGACTTGAGGCCCTGCAGTCTTGCAAAATTCACTCGCGGTGAGTTATTTGCGCAACTATATTTTTTTTTTAAAACAAATTAAAGAAATAACATGAAATATTATTATTGCACAGAAATAAAGATAAGTCAATCTGCCTAGCCTTTTCCCAACTATGTTGGGGTCGGCTTCCAGTCTAACCTGATGCAGCTGAATACCAGTATTTTACATGGAGCGACTGCCTATCTGACCTCCACAACCCAGTAACTGGGTAACACGATACCCCTTGGTAAGACTGGTTGTCAGACTTTTTGGGCTTCTGACGACCCTTAACGACTGTCAAAGATCCACGAATGACAGCCGGGACCAACGGCTTAACGTGCTTTCCGAGGCACGGAGGAGTCTCGGTATGTAAAGATGGTCACCCATCCACTGACCAACCCCGGCAAGCGTAGCTTAACCTGACGGATCGACCCGTGCGGCTGTTATTACTTAGCCACGAGCTCCTCAGCACGAGCTAATAAAGATAATATAAGTAATAGCTGGTAAATTTTTTTTAGTATATCGAGGTAGATTATTTTAGGTAAATCAAGCGTTAAATACAGCTCTTTCTGCCCAACAACATTTCGAGGTGTTTGTGCTCCTACTTAAAGGTCTCTGCACACAGCGGGCGCGGCGCGGCGGGACGGGACGCCGACGCGACGCTGAGCAGTTGTAATGTACTAGATATTACGGACGACGCCACACAGAGCCGTCCGGCTCGACGCGACGCGACGTGACGCTCTGTGTGGCGTCGTCCGTAATATCTAGTACATTACAACTGCTCAGCGTCGCGTCGGCGTCCCGTCCCGCCGCGCCGCGCCCGCTGTGTGCAGAGACCTTTAGGGTAATTAAGAATTATTTTCAAAAGCGAAATGTTATAATAAATGGAGTATAGTGGGGTTAAAAAATGGTGGTAATTGCGAACATTGACTAAAATAAATTAAAGGATATGAAAACAATGCATTTTATTAATTTTAGACATCATGTTTCATAACATTTACTACTTAAGACCTACACGGTCGATATCTAAATATAAATAGTGTTAAGTTTTATTTTTCAAAACGTCCGGGTTCGATTCCCGAGCTGAGTACACGTTTTTAAAAAATGTATGGATGCAGTTTTTCTTATTACTAAAATCGATGACATGGTTCCTAAGAAGAGATTTTCGTATGTCTCATGGTTTCAAACTTTCCCATACTGACTGATCTAAACATGCCACCCTGTATTTATGTCGGGTCGGCGGACTAAAGCACGTAAGTCAAACTTATGTGTTTTATAACGTCGCAAGATTCGTGCGAATCAAGAGATTGAAAAAGGACGCCACTTTATATTCAAGCCCGAACAAGCCTTAATATTCAAGCCCGAACAAGCCTTAATATTCAAGCCCGAACAAGCCTTAATATTCAAGCCCGAACAAGCCTTAATATTCAAGCCCGAATAAGCGAACTAACTTATGTGTTTTAGGGCGGGTTGTTTCACGTCCACTTGACGCACATTAAACATCATATGTAATCGTTATTATTTGACGTACGTATGTTACGTTAACGAACTGTTTGAAACAACCGGCCCTTAGTCTGCCGATGTATTGATTTAAATTAGTAATTTTGGTACTAAGAAAAAATAAAGCAATATTTTGACTTATGTGCTTTAGTCCGCCGACCCGACATATAATATACTAGCTTCTGCCCGCGACTTCGTCCGCGTGAAATTTCTTGCTCCCCCGACCCACCCCGTCGCTTCGCATTGCCTGCTCGCGCTCTTACTTCGTTTTCGCTTAGCCTTTCAGACATTATTTTTTCGCTCGGTTCCTAAAGGTCCTAGCGTGATATTAAATAGCCTTCTTCAAGAATTGTTCTATCAAACACAAAAAGTTTTTTTCAAATCCAACTGGTAGTTACAGAGATTAGCGCGTTCAAACTAACAGAAAAAAATCTCTTCAGACTTAGTATAGATTTAGTGTAGACTACCTCCTCGTAGAGCTACCGGCCGTCCCCGCTACGGTGCCCAGCCCCTACATGAGGCGCGCGCGATACTTGATCATTATTTTGCTGCGGAGTTATTTTAAAATTATGATATCTCCTAAGATGTTGATTCAAATCAAGTGATTTCAAGGACAACTTTGTTTACATTTAAATACTTGTGATTAATAACACATTTATTTGGATAAGGATTAATATTATGTTTATAAAACTCCTTCGCAAATAATGCATTAATTTCAAACAAATTTGATTCCCATAAAAAAGGTTATAGTGAGTCAATCTTAAAAGATATGACATATGCTGTCGGGGACTTTTTAGAACTTTTAAAGAGGATCAATTCCATCATACATGATATTTGCGTAACATAAACCGTTTACGCAACGCACGCAAAGCACTCAAAAAAAAAAAAAAACCCTTTTTTGCAACATTTTTCATTTATGCTCCGTTCCTATTGGTTGTAGCGTGATGTTATATAGCCTATAATATTTCTCGATAAATGGGCTATCCAACTCAAAAAGATTTTTTCAATTCCAACCAGCAGTTCCTGAGATTAGCGCGTTCAAACAAACAAACTCTTCAGCTTTATAATATTATATAATATACGAGTATATAGTATAGATTACAGAACCTCACTCAAGCCATTAGGTAAGCCCACAAAATTTAATTTTCGTTGTATGTTGATCAAAATATTATTCGCGACAAGTATGTATTTACAGAATAAATTATAATAATATCAATTATGATACTGTCCTGCAAATTTCATAAAACATAAGAAGATTTGAAATTCGCGGGGTACCCTGACGCTTTCGCCTTCATTACTTATATCTGATTTAAAGCCATTTGATTAATTGAGTTAAATAACTAGAGAAGCAAACCTCACTAAAATGTGTCAAAAAAGTGTAACCACTATTTAGACGCGACGACGCGCGACGTAGCTTTGAAACCACTAAACATTTAAAAGTAATAAGATACTGATTCTCATTCATAATAAAAAGTTATTATTATTTCCTTTATTTGAATAAATCCATATAAATTATATTTTTAAATATTAGAATATAAAAATATATAAAAATTAGTAGCCAACCGGTATCGGGAACAAGGTCCAAGCTACCGGGTCAGGGCTCCAGAGAGAGGAACCTCCTATCAATGCGAGCCGTGTCCAGTAGTACCGCTCTTTGAATCAAGCCCTTGATCCAGCTGCCCAACGAGAGCCTCCTTAGATGTTGGTCGAGGCTCTTGGCAATTAAGGCATTGGCTGACACGACTATCGGAACAATGATTGCCGAGTCCACATCCCACATGTCGACAACCTCGCGAGCCAAGTCAAGATACTTGATTTGTTTATCTTTCTCGGCTTTCACGAGGTTCCCGTCATGTGGGAATGTTATGTCAATAATCATTGCGCGCCGCTCTATTCGATCCACCACCACTATATCAGGCTTATTGGCAACAATAGTCCTGTCAGTGATGATTATTATTAATATTTAGGTTCACTTTGGTTGGCGTCACACAGAGCACTGAACTGACGTTAGCTACGCATATGGCTGTGGCCATATGGCAAGTGGCAATGCCTTAGCGTGGTAATTACTAATCTAGTGTAACATATATATCAATGATTTGATTGGTTAAAATTAGCTTCAAGTAAAAATTCGATCTTGGGTGAGGATTTGTAATTAGGGCTTTATATTTATCGTGAAATAACAGAGTTTATTAAACATTTACATCGAAATAACGAAAGGGTGAGAACAGTTATTTGTCTAATGTTACAATAAATGGAGTATAGATATTTTAAGACTGTTTAAAACAAAATGTTCATAGTATTTTTATTTAATAATGGTAATCTGTGAACAGCGCTGTGGGATTATTACTTAAATGGCATTATTACTATAGATATTTATGTTTTTCTGTGTATAATATTGCAGGATTTGGCCAAGATTATGTCTGGACTTTAAAAGAGACTGTGACCTCTGAGTTTGTTTCAGCCTTTCTTCTCAGAGTAGTCAGATATGAAATGCCAACCTCATCTAGTTTTAAAATATGATTGACATGTAAAAGTGTTTGTGCAAAGCTATTATTATTATCATACTGTAGCTGTTTGTTGTTCCTATTTAATCAAATAAAATTAATTTAATTTAATTACCCCTAATAATAATAATAACCAACCATACAACCATCTATACCATCATTAATGTAACCTAACCTAGGTACAAAAAAATACTTAAAAACTATGTTAGTATTTACACATATAACTAAGTACCTATTTCTTAACTCTCTTAAACAAATAAATGCCCATCACTCATAGTAATTTAGTTATTTTAATTAAAGAAACAAACATCTGTGTAGCCCTGACTCTTGTCACCAAACCCAAAGAGCCAAAATAGTAATGGATTTCAGAGCAAAAAATAGGCATAGTAGTAAATACATTTTCTTTCTTTCTTTATTTCTTTCTTTTCTTTATAATCAATGTGAAAGAAAATACTGTGAGAAAACCGGCATGTCCTAGAGCCAAAAATTCAAAGACATGTGACATCTACCAACCCGCACTGGGCCTGCGTGGTGGATTACGGCCCTCTCCCTCTTGAAGAGAGACCTTTGTCCTATCAGTAGGGAAATTATAGGCTCATTATGCTATGCTATGAAGAAGACAAAAAATATACTGGTAGAACAGGGGGCCAAGTCTACAAATGTACAAACGTTGCAATGGTCTCTTCATTGTGAGTTTTTGACAGATTTGCCATACAAACACTGTCAAATACTCACAATGGCGAGACCATTCTGACACTATTGTAATAGCAGACTTGAGGCCCAGGGCTATTTGGATTTTAGGGGGTTATTTGGAATAAAGTAATTGTAAGATTTGAGTTGACATAAATTCTACCAAAACACTATAGACAACATTTAATTTTTTTCTGGTCTTGTTAACTTTTACAATTTTTCGTATGACGTATGAAGATCATAATTCGAATTTCCCTGTTCTACGGTACCTATAATTTTTGGCATCTCCGAACAGAAGTTAAAAAAAAAAAAAACATTACTAGGCTAGTGTCAGTATAATAAAAAATATGGTGCAATAATGTAAGAGGGTGAAAGAGGGCGAAATCTATTGCATCATAAGACCTTGAAGGCTTCCAATGACCTTTGATAGAACATAGCTCTAAATCTAGTGTGGGCAGTGCTTCCAGATTCACTGTAATTACAGTAGATTTACTGTATTTTAGACTTTTCTACTGTATACTGTAATGATAAAATACAGTGTATGGAATATACTGTGTTTAATATTCATTTAGCTTTATCAATTGTAATTCGTAAAACGAAATTAATTAATTTTACTAGTAATTTTACTTTTGGGATCTGGAAGCACTGAGTGTGGGGTACATTCAATTTTTTTAAATATAGGTCATATATAGGGTGTATCTATTCAAACACGAAATATTTTAAGAGATACACCTATAAGTGGTAAAGATGCCATGGGAACGATTTTTTTCTAAATTAAAAAAACAAATAATTTAAAATTACTTGATAAGATGATTAACTATCAAAATTCACCACACTCATGGCGTTTTTACGACCTATAGATGTTTCTCTTAAAATATTTCGTGTATGAATAGATACACATTATATAGGTATGTATTTATTGTATTATGTAAATGGTACACTACACTGCCGTGCTAACGAAGAACGCAGTAACTCGATTTTGCCGCTTCCGAGACTTTTATTTTTGATTATTGAATTTGTTATGATGTTTTAGTTATAGCATTCTTGCTTACTGAAAAACCGAGTTCCTGAAGGATCAATAAAAAGTTGCTTAGAGAGATTTAATAGATTTCGATTCGCTGACTCCAAATATATAACTCAACGAATGTATAACTCATAATCGTCCAAAATCGAGTTACTGCGTTCTTCGTTAGCACGGCAGTACAGACTACCTGCAGTATTGTATCTCCTTCCCCCTTAATCCAGTCAAAGGTTGTCTTTAAAAGATCGCTTGTAGCTATAAGACCGCCCATTGTGTCACCCCTTGTAAAATTTCTACATACAAATCTGTAATTTTTATGGTGTGGTATAAAGAGTATTCTATCTATCTATCTTATTAAACCTTATATCATCTAATGAGTAAGTAAATTCAATCAAGGATACAGAAAAGGCAACATAAATAATGAGGAATACTGATATTCAGCTGAATCCAGTTAGAATGAAGCCAAACCAACAGATGATGAAGACAGAAATGATAGAATAATCAAGAATAGTAATATTTTAATGTAAGAATCAATATTTCACAGATTTGGATAGTGTTACAATCAAAATCATGTATTGTTTGTCAAATGAGAAGCTATGTTATCGAATGATATGTTATAGTGAATGTGTTAAACCATAATTTAGACCAGAGAATTCAAATCTTCCTCGCAAATGCTAATAAGACTATTGAAAAACAATAACAAAATCAATAGGCATAACATGCGATTGCCATAGTCTAAAGTCAATGTAACCTGAAAAAAAGTAACATGAAGCTAAGACCAGCGCATGTAAGTCATAGTTGGAAAAAGTATGTACAATACATAATATAAACAATTTCTTTCTTTCATGATTGAGCTATTAGTGGAACGGGATTGCATCATTAATGTTATGACATTGTTTTGTTTACATAATACCACTCACCTGCCAAGGGTTCACTTTAGGTATTGGTGCTTCTACAAACTTCTTCGGCTGGCTCTCAGACGACTGCTGCTGCTGCTCTGGCGTTGGCTGCGGCTCCGTGTGCGGTGCGGGGGCCTTATGAGGGCGAGGCGGAGCCCTACGCTCAGGGTGCCTTCGCCCCTTCCCAGGACGGCGTCCGTGCGATATGACAGGCACGAACCCCTCCTCTTCCTCGTCATCCTGCTTCGTCGGAGGCGCGTCAGACACTTCGCCCGGCGCGGCCTCAATGTTCTCCTTGTTACTGTCACCCCCTCTAAAGTTCAACACTGACGCGTAAGAGGGCCCTGCGCCCTCGGCGGACACGCGGGCAGCCATGCCGCCGCTGCCCTCGTTATGTAAGCCCGGGCGCGCGCTCCGCGCCGACAGACGATCACGAGCGCGCCTCCATGCCCCTTAACACGACGGCATGATGGGGTTAACCCACTAATCGCGAACGAACTTTCCCGATGAAAACGGCCCGATCGAACAGTGCGAAGGTCGAATTATTCACGAGTAACTCACACGTCCCAGTGGCGCGCACACACGGCCGGTCGCTGGGAAATATGCGCGAACCTCTCGTACCACACCGGACTGACCCTGGTTGGACCGTATTTACATCGAAAAAAATGCACTTCCGTCGTCTTGTTCCAACTTTTCTGGCACACTGAACGATCCGTACGCACTTTATCTATCGAAGTCGTGTACCGATCACTATGAAATACGCTTCTATTAACATAAAATCATAATACAACCATATTTTGTTCACTATTCACACATGTGGTCGGACGCCCAAAAAGGGATTTTTCCGCAACACACACGGAACTTACGGAAGGCTGTGTCTTCTAATTTTACACAGGACATTTTGACGCCAGAGGGCGCTGAAACATCGTTGACAGTGGAAACGTTCAGAATTAACAATAAATAAATGCAAATTTTAAGCAAAAGCTTAAAGTTTAGGCTTTCTAAACACATCCATGTAAATTAAGACAGAATTTTCGATTTTTACATGTATAATTGGATGTGTTTTTAAGTCAGTTGATCGATAGTTTTCAATGCTCGTCGACTTATAAATAAGAACGCATCCTTAATAAAATCACATTTTGGATCTTTGTAAAATGTTTGCAAATCACTATTGTTCCGTGCAACACCAGAAAAAAATATGATATTAGTTTTATCAATAAAATAGTAATAAAATGTGGTCTGCAATAAAACTTGGAATGTTAATTTACGAATATAATTAAATCTGCAAAATAAAAACAGAAATCCATGATCCATTCAAAAATATTTATTGTCTATGGCTCATCATTTGATTTCGTTTTGAAATCGATTGCGAATCAAACATAAATCATGCAAGAAAACTAAAAACTGTATAAAGTTACACTTACTAGAAAAAAAAGTTTTAAAATATATTAAAATTAAAAATACTCAAACCAACTGATTATTAGTAACATTCGGATATGCAGCACTCTCGGGATTCGTTGGACTATACATACCCAAGAAACTCCTGCAATTTCTACAATAATGATAAACGTCCTTACACGACCTTAATATATACGGCAAGGGGGCACATATCCAACAGCATAGTAAACATAAAATAAATGCGCATAAATGTGTACAAATAGTTACATGACTTGTTACTACTGTCATGCCCGTATGTCCGCATTCGGGGCAAACGATAGGCATTGAAGCGAATCCAAAAGTGTAGACCCTCGCAGGAGGTGGAGGAAGAGCTGGTTCGATGTAAACATCAAAAGCACCAGTATAAGTAGGTGGAGGAGCGTGTTGAACGAAAGAGGGTGACGGAAAAAATGTTCCCATAAATCTGGGCCTTCTTCTGACTGCCAATTGGCGTAACACAAACGAGTAAGTTGGCGGGGCACTTGACAAGGAGTCGGGTGGCGTTATTTCCCCAGATTCGATTTTGTAGACTTTACTCAAGTTAGAGGATGATTGTAGTCTGAAATGACTAATAACTGCAAGAGTTAAAGGTAAAGAACTTTCGTTGAGTTTCGATAAGGCTTGTAAAAATAAACTTGGGGGTTGGCTAGTAACGACCACCGACGGCGACGCTGCGAGTGGCAACTGGGACACTGGCTGAGTTGTAATGGGGCTTTGAGTGGAAGAACAAATTTTTAAAGGTGCGTTGGAACTAAAATAACCATTCTTCATATTAGAAGAAGGGGTTGCTGAAGCCACCCTTGCAGCACACAAAGAGATTCCTTGCTCAATTTTTTTCGAATAACTTTCCACTATTGCATCCACTAGATTTTTCGGGGTAACCGTCATGGCTGCTTCATCTTTTGTTGAAGGAACTTGTATTTTTGGTGTAATTGTTAGTTCTCTTGATGAAGCCGAATTATCTGTCGTTGAACAAGTGTGAATTTCCTTTAAAGCTGTTTGTTCTTTTGACGAATACGATTCGTCTTCAGTAGAATCAATGTGAATTGTTGATGTAGCTGTTTGTTCTTCAGACGAAGATGATTTGGTTTTTCTTGATGCTATGTGAATTTTCGGGAAACTTGTTTCTTGTTTTGTTACGGCCGGTTGGTCTACTAATAATGCATTTTGACTTTTCGAGTAAGCCAGTTGGTCTTTCGAATATGCCGCCACCGGTTGGTATCCCGTTAAAGCATTGTGAATTTTCAAATAAGATAGTTGGTCTTCCGAATATGCTGTTGGTTCGTCTTTCGGATGAACCAATCCTTCTTTCGAATAAGCTGATTGGTTTTTCAAAAATTCGGGTTGATCTATTGAATAAATGGTTTGGTCTATTGTTAATACAGTTTGATTTTTTGGTGCAGTAGATTGGTCTTCCGAATAAGCTAGACTCTCTTTTGTTAATACAGTTTGTATTTTTGTCGCTGGAGTTTCCTCTTTTGCAGTTTGGTCTTTTTGAGCTGCTGATTGATCTATCTGTGTTGGCTGCTGTGTTATTGGCTCTACATCGTGACTGCAATTTGGTTTTTCGTCCATTGAAGCTGTTCAAACACGACACATTATGAAGACTACAATAGCAAGCTAGAGGCAAAGTTACATCCACAACCGTACTACTTATTTTTAGTTTGTGAATGAATTTGATAAGCAGTTACAATATTATAGAGAAAAAAAATTGGCTTCTTTTGCATTATTCATTCCTAATATACTTCAGAACAGGGTGTGTTACCCCACTCTGTTCCGAAGTATATTCCTCCTTCGTGTCCCACTTGCGCTACGTGCAAAGCTTGCATAGTTATGGGGCCACACGAAGTTTTGGTTAAAGTTGAGCAACACAGCACCTAGTTTGCCGTTTACGTAAGCGCGGGTGGGGCACAAATGTGACAAATTTGATGCTTGCATCTGTTCTGCACTAGAAAAAGCGCTAGGCACTATTCTGAAACACTGAGCTGCTTTTAGCGTCGTACATGACTGGTATATTGTTATTAAACTAGCGGTAAGCAGTCCAGCTACCTGATCAAGGGAGTTTCACAGGCACAGAGTACTGCAGACTATACTGTTCACAGGTTTAATTTTGCATCCACATACAATATTTCGGGTGCACTAAATGGGTTCGAATACAGAAACAAGTTCAGTATTGTTTCGAGATTCCTTTTTGTTGAATTTAATAGTAACTTCACATACAATATTGCTATTTCAAATACGTGCAAATATTAAGAACTCGTGTTTACTAAAATGTCATTTATTTGTCAGTATTCGACTAACGTGGCTTTACATAAAATGTCTTGACCCAGTTGTAAACATTACGCTTTTTGTCTATCGTTTGCTGTGTTTTGTCGATTATGCAAAAACATAATAAAACTAAGGTTTGATTTTTTAAAATCAAACCTTAATTTTATTATGTTTTATGCAGTACGAAATTGTAGAAATTCATGGGCTAGATAATTCACAAAGCAATCAAAAACAGTCTTTTATAAAATCAAGTTTTTTTTTGGGCTGGTCACTGCCTTTTCGTACTGTCAAAAAACCATTCTAATTTCCGGTCTTTTTACTCCTCCGTGGCATGGCGGATGGTCTTTACCGCCGCTTATAGTGTTTTTTGGAGGAATAACTTCGCTTAAATAGCGAAATGGTAAGTTTAATAGAAACTGATGTGATTTTTTAACGTTTAATATTGTTAAGTGAATCAATCTGATGAAGTGAAAGTGTGTATTTGAAAGTATATTGTTGCCGTGCTCGAAACACGTGTTTGCTTTTACATTTCGCAAAATAACAAGATTATGATGGTTTTTCGTAAGTTATTTGTGTTAATTCAACATATAAATGGGATAACATAATGTTTTATAGATAAATTACTTCATTAAATTGTGTACAAAATTGACTTCTCGATCGATTAATACCACACGCAGTCGAAGCATCCCTTGTTTATTTTCCGTAAAGCATTACGATCATTGTTAAAAAACGATTATGAAGCCTAATTATCTACTTTCTCCTGTAAAATATGTTATGAAAAGGCTATTTTACTAACATTTAATTGTTATGAAAATGCGTGAAAATTTTGAGGTTATGATTGTTCGTTCGCCAAGGAATCCATGACTTTCCCATGGAAATCAGACTCAAAACATCTCAATGTGGCTTTATAACCTTTCAACTACACCTATCTCTAAGATTACTTCAGTAATAAACGAAAAATGTGGTAACTTCCGCTATTTTTGTTACCCTCGGAAGTTTTTTGTTCAAATTCCCCTATACTCTTCCTAGCTGTACTGACATAGTCTTCTAGGTACATTTTTAAGGGGTATAGTAAACAGTTCCCGTAGGAAACATGGCTGGTAAATACTGGTTGTGTGTCGACTTGTGGAACACAAACTCTTTCAAGTCTTACTTTCACCATCTGTAGGTTAAGGTGTGTCTCTACTGAAGTATAGTATTTATTTGATATAATTTTAACTGAAGTATAGTATTTATTTGATATAATTGCAGCTATTGTAATGAGTCACAATTTTGCTGTGACAACTCTACTCAACACCTGAATCTAGACTGTTGGCCTAGTGATTGAGCAATTAACTTCTGCTTTGTAGGATGTGGGTTCAATTCATTCCTATGAGCGTCAATCCCGCGCGGGCAGGCGACTTCGCATTTCTAGTGGGTTTTCGTGATTATTTTATTAAATTTATTTAGCCATGCACTAGATCATTGTATTTTGTAATTATTATTATCATTTATTTTATAGTAAATACAAATATTTAGTTGTAAACTGCAAGTAGAAAATAATTGTCAATTAGTCAGTTGTTATGAGTAAATACCAAAATAACTGTACAAAAATAGCATACATACTTATAAATACCAAAGATCAAGAGAGTAAGGCTGAAAAAAAAAATTGTACTTTAATTTATATTAAACAAAATAATCATGAAAACCTCTAGAAATGCAACGTTGCCAGCCCGCGAGGGATGAACGCTTTAAAAAAAAAGATTGTTTAGCCAACGGACTACAGAAAGTTGTTTCTTTCAAAAAAACAAAAGTAACTGCATGGGTGTAACCATTTAGGATTGAATACAATGATTATTTTGTTTATTTGCATAGGATGTTGGTATTTGTTGTACAGTTGCCAGCACTCAGGCTACACAAAGCTGACAATTTTATACAAACGATTTTTAACCTTCAGTTTGTGGTAATTTGACATGCTGGCAACTGTAGATTCTGCATTGCCTCACATATTTGGTTGTTGAGACTGAATGAAATATGACCTTGACATTGTAACTTTATTCAAGGACAGCCACCATAACACTGACAACAGTAATATATGAAACTTGCTTTTGGCGGTGTGGAGAACATACTACTGGGATAAAAAAGTACTCTTATGTCCTAGGTTAAGGGTCAGGTTTTACCAGTGTGCCTTTCAGTCGAATCTAGTCAGCCTGATATGGTTGTTTAACAATCATCCAAATTTACAAGCTCAATTTTATCATTCATAATGATAGTAGGATAGCTGAGTTTTTACGTCACTCTCCGCTTATATTTTCTTTAAGGTTAGATTCTACATTTTCATAAGCATCAAATACTAATTATCCCTTCTATTACAGAGTCTATCAGTCGCCCGACCGCTTGTGTCGGTCTACACGGAGAAGAGCGAGGCAGTCGCTGGCGCCTCCCTCCCTCTCCCGTTCGTCTTCAAGGCCCCCATCCGGCCTGACCTCGTCAACGATGTGCACGTGTCCATGTCCAAGAATGGCAGGCAGCCTTACTCTGTCAGCAAGGAGGCCGGTGAGTTACTATTTAACATCTTTTAGGGTTCCCCTCAGTTGGATTTTAAGTTGTTAAGTACTTGGAGTTTTAGCCAACTTGCTTTGTATTTAATGTTTCTCAGGTTACTGTTAATTTAACTTTGTTTTCAAACTTAAATTAACAGTAACCTTATTACCTTATAAAATGCTGCTAAATTTAGCAGCATTTTTTCAATTTTGTAAATGTGAATACCATGGAGTCGTTTACTATATTATTATGATTTATGTTGACTTGAAAGAGCATGGCAGTTGAGAGTATGTCATGCTCACTTAAATGTTTCACTGATGGTGGCGCGTGTGTTGGATCATTCGGTTCCCTACAAAATGGTTGAGCTGGATGGTGCTGATCCATGCGTCATGTTCGTGAACGAGCGCCGTCAGTTGGGACTGGTCATCTCTTGACTGCCAGGGCTTATTTTTAATTTGTATTTTTTTTTAATTAGTTTTTACATTGTCTCACATTTAGAAGCAACAAGAATAATGTACCCAGGATTATGTAATACCTTGATTTAAAAGAGTTTCTTGTCCGTTCTTCTCCATAGTGATCTACGTATTGGAATGGGCATCTAGCTTCAACTTTCTGACTAACTGACCGTCTCTTTGACAATTCAAAAGTGCCTGTAAATGGTTTAATTGAAATAAATGATTTGAGTTTGAAAACAATATAGTTAAAATTTAACATGATTGTAATGTTTTTATGGAAATACTGCTATAAAAAAAAAGGATTTCTTTGATTTTTAGGTGACAAAGAAACCTTTCAATTCTAGTACTGTTAAAATTTTACAATACAAAAGAAACTTATTTGTTTGTAATGATAACAAATAAACACAAGTTTTTTTGTATGCTTTGTAAAACTTTATCCAACACTTTAAAATCTAGATTACCAAAGCCAAAGTCAAATCATTTATTTCAAATAGGCATGTAAAATGCACTTCTGTTGGGATTTCTGCGTCAGGGGGCCAAGTCTACTAATGTACAAACGTTGCAATGGTCTCTTCATTGTGAGTTTTTGACAGATTTGCCATACAAACACTGTCAAATACTCACAATGGCGAGACCATTGCAACGTTTGTACATTAGTAGACTTAGGCCCCAGGTCGTCTTCGTGTCAGTGTCGTTGGAATGGAATTAGACACAAGGCTCCTTATGATAGATAGCGTATAATATTGTTTTACAATAGTTTTTGTCTTTCTTCACAATATATTTATTTTAGCCGTTACAAATTGCGTGAGACCGTTGTCGTGTCAGCAAGACAGTGAAAATCCGCAGGGCGTCGCTGGTGTCGCTCCGTTGTACTTCTCCTTCCCCGCGCGCCCTTGTTCCCATCGATTGGTTCTATTTGTTGCCAATAGATGGCGTTGTGTTCATCAACAACTTTTGAACGTCACAAATTACAAAAATACTAATTGATTCTAGTTGCCTCTTCCACAAGTTAGTTATGTATGGAGAAGAATGGGCAAAAAACTCCATACTTGCTCTTTTAAAATGTTAACAATAGTTTGTGTACATTAATTAATAATTATAGGTGAAGACGATGTACCTAAAATAATAATTACTTACCACAATTGGTACCAATAAAACTTTAGCACTAAATGTCCACACTCTCGGATGATATTGCCGTGGAGCGTTACTGCGGATTAGTGCAACATCAACGTAAAGACATGGCGTTCTGGACCTACTTTGTAGTGGGGATGGGTGCAGAGTTTTTACTACAACAAGCTTATTTTGAAAATAAAATGTTAAAACATAACTAGCCACAATCAGAACTTGAAACTGCTTGGATGGATTAAATCCACATCAAATGCAACTCTTTAGAAGTTGTTCGTAACAGCTGAACTTTTATAATTAATCTTAAAAATATATATATTCGAAAATGTAAGTTATAGGTATAATGATAGTTGACCTTGACATATCCAAGGTCAAGATCACTAATAGAAAACTTAAATTGCTTTTATAACAAGTTTTCATTTTCAATCAGGGCCCTATTTAATATAACTGATAAAGCGACTTATTAATAATTTGTCATAAAATTATAAAATTTACACTTTTTGATGACAGATCCTGATTAATAAAACATGAAAACTATAAAATAAACTTATAATTTTGTCGGATGGTCGCCTGTCGTTTTTCTTTTCTTGACAGTAATTAGACTTTAGCTCACTCCCAAGGTCAAGGTCATCAATGTTCGACTTTCTATAACTATTTTTTCTCATTGTCTACCAGGTCACCAGACCAGTGCCGAGTCATGGGGTACCGGACGTGCTGTAGCACGTATCCCCCGTGTGCGTGGTGGTGGTACCCACAGGTAAGATTTGTTACTGATTAATTCGATCATTTATTTTTATTCAGATTATTTTTTTTAGTTTAGTTCAACCTCTTTCATTATAGTATTTATATCTAACGAAGCGACGCGCGCTCTAGTTGTGGTAACCAAGTGTACAAACACTCTGTGAATGTGTGCGTGAACACGAGTGGCGTCATCACATAACACACACACACACTTCCGACTTCGCCATTGTCTGGGACGATTCCGAGAGCTGCTGCGCTCACACACATTCACAGCGTATTTGTACACTTGGGAACGCGCGCGTCGCTTCGCTAGGTAACAAATACTGTAACGCTTGAATTTTCGAAATTTCGTTCAGCAACGCCACGAAACAGAGGTTTCAAGGTCAAGGTCAAGCTGTTACCATTGATGTGCTGTTGACTGTATGTGCATTACTCGAAAAATACTTTTATGAAACTTTTGGTAAGCGAGTTTCTCTCGCACTTGGCCGATTTTTTCAACATTTGTGCAGTATTTAAGTTCTCATGCTAATAACTAAACAAGCAGTTTCTTTTGTTGAAAAATTTTAAAATAACGCAAAAAGATCCCCGTTTAAACACTGTTGCAGTACAGTTATTGTGATTAGTGACAATGGCGGGGTACATCAACGTTCTAATAGCGCGGACGTCTCCTCCCTGTGGGTAGACGCATTCGATATGTTAGAATACATCTGTTTAACTAACGAAACAACACCAACTGTAATTAACGGTTTGAAAAATCTATATCCAGCAGTGTACTTCTAAGGGCGTCCCACGACTTTGTCACATGGAGGGAATACTAATAATAATAATTATTATTTAATTCTGAGTAAATGATACATTAAGATCTTAATATTAATTAATAGTTTCACATATACTACAGGGAATAATAATAATAATTATTTAATTCTGAGTAAATGATACATTAAGATCTTAATATTAATTAATAGTTTCACATATACTACAGGGAATAATAAAAATTATTATTTAATTCTGAGTAAATGATACATTAAGATCTTAATATTAATTAATAGTTTCACATATACTACCGTTGCTGGTGTAGAAATATTCAAATTAGACTTCAATAATTCTCCCAGTAATTTAATTATAAATTAGTTTAAAATGAAAATATTTAATTATTTAATACAATGTCAAGTTTTATAAGTAAAGTTTTTTCATTTTTAGGGTTCCGTACCTCAAAAGGAAAAAACGGAACTCTTATAGGATCACTCGTGTGTCTGTCTGTCCGTCTGTCACAGCCAATTTGCTCTGAATGTAATGGACCGATTAAGTTGAAATTTTGTACACATTTCAATTTGAGTGACCCAAACACGGACGTGAACCGTAAATAAATGAATTTAGAATATTGCGGTCACTTTTGGGGGCAAATAAGAAAATTAAAAAAAAAATAAGTTTTGCAAACTGCATCGTGTGACATATCAAATAAGGGCTTACTGTAAAAGTCTCAAAAATAATTTTTTTTATAATTTTAAAATAAATTATTTTAAAGTTATAAGTGAAAATAGACGCAAATTGACCATTCCCCCACCTTATCTCCGAAACTACTGAACCTAAAATTTTGAAAAAAAATACAGAAAATAGTTCTATACTTATAGATTACATGAAAATCTATAAGAAGTCTATGGTCTTAAAATAACATGGTAAATATCTCGATATTGTGCGTTCAAACTTACATTTGCAGTTGGAATGTATGGGAGATTATGTTTACCAACTACAATGTTAAGTTTGTTAGTACGGAACCCTTCATTGTGCGTGGTCCGACACGCACTAGGCCGGTTTTTAATTTATGAATTAAATGTCTTAATTTCCTAATTATATGATAAATGATTTTATTTCTGTAAGTAGGTTTTTACAAACACTTTTACACGTCAATCATATTTTAAAACTAGATGAGGTCGGCATTTCGTATCTGACTACTCTGAGAAGAAAGACCGAAACAAACTCAGAGGTCACAGTCTCTTTTAAAGTCCAGACATAATCTTGGTCAAATCATGTGAAGACCATGTAGACTGGTGTCTGGAATGGTCTTTTGTTGTGATGATTATACCAGAAAATCTCCTTTTATTAATAACTTTGTTTAAAACCGAAAATTCATAAAAATAATTACGGTATGATTATTTTTTCATTATTATTTCTTAAAATCAGTACTTAAAAGAAAATGGAACCACGTTTTCGCAATTTTATGTGAATTACCATTACGAAGATATTTTTTTGTTATGTTATCCCCTTTGTTTACATAAATTATCTGAATTTGAGACTTTAGGTATAGTTCCGGACCAACGGACGAGACGGCGTTGCTCCGCCAATATAAAAGGCACCTAAAGCCGTCACAGGGGGCACTCTGAACAGCTTCTTGTCGTTCACATCATCGTTAACTGAATAACGGTTTTCTCCAACATTAAAGTTGCATTGTAATGAGAAGCATTTTTAAAGAAATTATAAGAAGATTGTACCTACACAAGGAAGAATCGCGATCACCAGCAATAAAGGCGTGAAATAATCACCTCTATCACTAGACCAGTGTTCGCCGATATATATCATGATATATATCAAGATATATATCAATTGATTTTTTCCTGTCTTCTGAACTAAAATTTTTGTAAATTAATAGTAAATATTAATTTACAAAAATGTTAGCAACACTTAGCCAAAAACTACAATTCAGAATAATTTCCTTTTTTATGAT
The DNA here is from genome assembly GCA_947523025.1 of Dryobota labecula. NCBI lineage: Eukaryota > Metazoa > Arthropoda > Insecta > Lepidoptera > Noctuidae > Dryobota > Dryobota labecula. Next base: position 7,862,648 of record OX383314.1, read on the forward strand.
TACAAAATATTATTAAAATAAGTTGATTTATCTCACAAACAAATGTTGGTTATTATAATAATAGGTACTTGTTTTTTAAAAGTTCATTAAAAATTATTTCTCAAATAAAAACTAATTCTTTTGTTACTTTAAAAAAAAAAATTATGTGGTAATTTGACACTTACATTATTTTACCAATTCCTTTCACATTTTTAAGTGTTTAATCCCCTTACAGAATGAAATTGGTTTTATTTCTTGGCCTGGATATATATAGGATATATTATATCCGATATTTATAAATAAATCGGATTTTTTCGAACCCCGCACTAGACTGAGTTCCACACCTAGGCCGAGAGACACTATTTTACCTGATATCTATCCTAATTCAGGTCTGGCCAGGGTGCGTTCGGTAACATGTGTCGCGGAGGTCGCATGTTCGCACCAACCAAGCCGTGGCGTCGTTGGCATCGTCGCGTGAATCTACGTCAGAGGCGCGCTGCTGTCGCCGCTGCCGTCGCTGCTAGCGGAGTGCCTGCTCTTGTGCAGGCTAGAGGTATGTATTTATTTATTTGGTACACCAACAACAGTACATCATCATTAGAGATCGGATATTCGGATGCATATTCACCTAGCTTCTGACGTTTCATAAGTGCCCAAAAAATCAAAATATTTTATTTCACATAAACCTATTATGTGAAATAAAATATTTTGATTTTTTTTGATTGACCTAAAGTTGAGATGTTGGCTAATATGGAATAATCTTTTGTATCGAAAATATCCCGCGGTTCTGGGATCTACAAATTTAGGTCTCTGATTATAGAATCGTATGTATATTTACTTACTTTCAAATTTTGGCTTACAAGAAATACATTTTTGTATCGAACAAAAAATGCCAATCTATATATATAAAAATGAATCCCTATTTCCCTTGGTCACGGCATCACGCGTGAACGGCTGGACCGATTTCGCTAATTATTTTTTTGTTGTGTTTGTTATTGCCAGGAGAAGGTTCTTATGTAAGAAAAATTTAAGAAAGTTAAAAAAAAAAATTGTAAGAAAACGACCATATTTACATTTTTATTGTAATAATAAGTAGGTAACTCTATCTTCTAATGTAACTTTATGGCGTTTGACATAACGTGTCAGTCATCATTTGGTAGGTTTGAGAATAGATTTTATCAAAAAAAAAAAAAAAAAATTGACGGTTTTAGTTAGGTAGGGTAGGGTTGGTAGGGTAGGTAGGTGGGTAAGGTAGGGTAGGGTAGAATAGGGTAGGGTAGGTAGGTAGGGTAGGGTAGGGTAGATAGGTAGTTTGCGCGTAGACAAACTGCCACATTCAAATAGCTTTTGACAGAACGAAGTCTGTCGGGTCAGCTAGTTTTAAATAAATAAATATGCATCAGAATAGTTAAATGTAATCCAAGAATCCGGTTTTTTTTAAATAAGTATTTTTTTTAGAAGTCGCTTAAGTACTACACACTCGACTAGTTATGCATTCCCGTTGTTCCTGGGATCTCGGGTTTTTTTTTTACAAAAAAAATATTGTAAGAAGTCGCTTCCATACTTTCATAACTAAAAATTAACTTTAGGTGAATATGCATCCGAATATCCGATCTCTAATCATCATCATCGGCTTGGCATTTTCTCAGCTACGTTGAGCTTTTGCTCCGACCGCGTGGATGTCGGTTATCGCGTAAAAAAGTAGCCTATGTCCTCCATATCCCAGGCTATATCTCTGCCAAATTTCATGACGATCGGTTCAGAGTTTCAGGCATGAATTATACGGAAATACGTCATTTCAGCCGAAAGACGTCCACTGCTGGACATAAACCTCCCCCAATTGGGGGGGGAGGAGGGGGGGGGGGTTGCCATAATCGCCACGCTCGGCAGACGGGTACATGCAGTAACTGAATCATATTACTAGAAAATAGATCTTGTGTGAACTTATTGATTGAGGAGCGTCGGAACAAAAACCGATAAATCATTTTTTATTTTTATTTTTTATGATTCCAATTGTTTGTTCTCGTACATATCTTGCTCTATGGTTAATGTAACCCGGTCAAAAACTGATAAATCCACTCTAAATTCGTCCGCAAAATGCACGGATCTGAACATAAACCGATAAAAACATCAATCGTACTAAACAACGATGGCGATCGGAACAGATACCGATAAATCACTAACATTTTTCATTGTTGACTCTTTTGATGCTAAAACCGATATATCAAATTTCGAGTTTCTCATGACAAAACCTACAATTGTAGGATATATTAGTGTTAAGCGGCCTTATCGATATATCCTACTGTGTTTTATCAAGAACCGATATATCCAGTTGGTTTGGTCAATAATCGATTTATCCATTTTCTTTTTTTTTATAACTCAACAGGTACCATAGTCACGAATGCAGTATTTAGGTTTCCAAACAGTGATGCTAACACCAATAAATTGATAGATTTTGTTTAACTCTAAATTAGAAAACCAAGAACTTGGTCATATTTTTACACTTTTCCACAAAAAACAACAATGTGATTTATCGGTTTTTGTTTCGACGCTCCTTCATTGATAACATTGATATTATGTTGTGTAACGTCACAAACCATGACTGTAGTTTGTGATTTTAGTTCTGGTAGGTCAGTAGATTTTTTTTTTCAACCTTATACCCTTTATTTTGATACCCGACATATTTTGGTATCATCATATGGTACCTATTATTTGTTTATAATCTCATATGCTGATAGTTTGGTAGTCAAATTCTCCTTAAAAGCTAATTACAGATCTATATATCTGTCGTTATGTCTATGGAGGTACATTAAACTTCCAAGCCAACCATCCGGCTGAATATCATTGTTCAACGCGGACGTAAACTATGGAAAACATTTGCTTTTCTATCTTTTTTATAAATCGACGGTCCCTACGTACATAAAGACATGTCAAAAACCGAGGTTTACAGGAAAGCGTTATTTATGTTCAAACTGCTCTAGAAATAATTGTATATACAATTTGTAAATAACGTTAAATACGTAATATTAAAAAATATACTATACAGGTATGTGCATATGGAAAATCTAAACCCAATTGTGCAATTAAATAAAATAAATTTTTGACATGTCTTTATGTACGTAGGGACCGTCGAAATGTCTTAGTAGGCTGTCTTCTTCAGACGAGATATTTTGAAAAGCCTGGCTGTGGTATCCTAAGACAATCAAATCAGGCTTTGGATGGGTTTTATGGGTAATTTTACTAGTAAAATCTATCCCCACACTCATCATCTGCATACAAGGGTACATGGTAAGGGTCCCATCTACGTTGGGGTCACCTTCCAGTCTTAACTGAATGTAGCTGAATACCATTATTTTACAGTTTAAGACATTTATTTCTCAAAATATTACATTAATCACTTATAGAGAAAATACAATAATAAGTAAACCTGATAAGCTTTTTTTGTATTTTACATGTAGCAACTGCATATCTGACCTCTACAACCTACTTATTGGGTTACACAATACCCTAAGTTATAACAATTACTACTCAAAGGCCAAAGTAACCCAAACTTCACCTTGAGTTAGAAAACTAAATATTTTGGTTTTTCGTTTAGGTCACATCATCGAGAAAGTACCTGAGCTGCCCCTGGTGGTCTCCGACAAAGTCCAGGAGATCAACAAGACCAAACAGGCAGTCATCTTCCTGAGACGCATCAAGGCTTGGTCTGATGTCCTCAAGGTTTGTAGAAGAACATTTTTAACTAAAGTCTGTTCTAAATGTAGTTGATGAAAATGTAAACAAATGGATCAGAGAACATACCTATGAGGGCATGTATTATTGTTATTACATTGTTTCATAATATGTTCGACATTATGACGGCAAATTTTAATTATTTTTGTTTCTATTTGTTGTACCTACTCTGGACACGTTTAACTTGTACGTTTTTATTTTTTATGATTAAATCGTTCTCACATTTAGATATAAATTCAGTATTATAGACGTAACTAATATTTTTGTAACTATTTAATTTAAAAGAGTGTCCATGGAGTTTCTTGTCCATTCTTCTCCATAGGTACCTACTATGCTTTGGAATGGGCATGTAGCTTCATTTTTCTTACTGACCGACTCCTTGACAATTCAAAAGTGCCTGTAAATGGTTTGAGTTCGAAACATTTGTACGCTCACCAACATAAAAACAGGGTTTGTTTACACTTTTATTTGATAGTTTTCGAACAGACCATAGGTTATTTCTCCTAAAAAGCTAATTACAGATCTATATATCTGTCGTTATGTCTATGGAGAAATATTAATTTTCCAAGCCAACCATCCGGCTGAATATCATTGTTCACCGCGGACGTAAACTATGGAAAACATTTGCTTTGTCATAATTATTACTCAAATTATGTGAAATGGTTTTCTGTAAAACGGGCTTTAAGTGCGATTGCTGAGTCCTAGGTTCGATTCCCAAGCCAAGCATAATGGTATTAGTGTTATCCAATTCCACACTGAGCATAGATAACAAGCTTCTCCTGTAAAATGCCATACTAAATTCAATTTGGGCAGATGGGATCCAGCTTTTGGTCACAGCAAGTGTCTCAAACTTAAACATACTCCAGAGCTGAAAACAGCGTTCTAAAACCCATATCAAAAGCTCCATGGTTTATCAAAAACACACGAGTTACACGACATTATAAAAATGAACACTATGCAACAGGAGATAAAGTCTATTGCTGCACGTTATAAGACAAGACTTGAGAAGCAACCATTTCACTAATCAAGTCTGACCACAAACAAAAGAAAGAAAGAAAAAGAAAGAAAAAATGCAAATAAAGCGGTTTCTTAATGAAGAAATTACTCTTCAAAGTTAACTGACTGATAGGAAACCATAAGAGTTGAAAATTCTGTAGCTTGGAGTTAAGATTGGTGTATAATACATCTAGAATTTGAGGACTGCAGGTCTGATATAAGGTGCCATCACATCTGACTTTTAGCGTAGTCCTTTGTTGAATTGATACGCAACGTAGACGCTGCTAAAACGCAACGATAACGCTGCGTATGCATTTACGCAGCGACAAAAATACCTCTCGGCGCTAAGACACTCTTTGTTTGGACTAGAACTAACTACCAAATCCAAAAAACATGCTCGGTTACATGCGCAAAAAAGTTGCTTCACTGATGCATCGAACGCGGATCAGTAACAATAGTATCCTAAAATTTGTGGTGTGGTGTCCTTACTCCCCTGTTCTGAGCCATTTTGTGGGGGGGAGGATGGTCAACTAGGTAGCAGGGGCCTAAGTCTACTAATTTACAAACGTTGCAATGGTCTCGCCATTGTAAGTATTTGACAGTGTTCGTATGGCAAATCTGTCAAAACCTCACAATGAAGAGACCATTGCAACGTTTGTACATTAGTAGACTTGGCCCCCTGATCTCTTGCTTGATCGTTCTCTGTGCAACCTGACTCGGACATTTAATTCGGTATGTGTTGCCAATGTTGTGTTGTTGATTGTGTGTTTTTGTAATACTAACATTAGTTATAAGGTAGACGGCACGGTTGGCGCAGTGGTTAAGTGTTTGACTGCTGCGCTGCGTATCGCGGGTTCGATTCCCGCACGGAACAAATATTTGTATGACTTACAATTAGTTGTTCCGGGTCTGGCTGTTTGTGTATGTGAGATTAAATGTTTGTAAACGAACCCATAATACAGGAGAAATTCCTAGTGAGGGGCAATGTTTAAAAAAAAAAAAAAAGGTATTTTTCACTAACAAGATGTACTATGTTGTTGTCCGAAACTGGATAAATAAATAAAAAATAGACATTTTAAATAACATCTCATTTCTTTGCCTAGGTGTACAAATCCCAGCGTCTGCGCGCTGGTAAGGGTAAGATGCGCAACCGTCGCCGTGTTCAGCGCAAGGGACCCCTCATCATCTACCACAAGGACCAGGTAAGGAGCTGCAGCATTTACAATATCTTCAACAGACTTAAATTGGTTGTGTTTAGGTTCTAGACAAAAGCTGGAAACAAATCCTCATTCCACCGGCCCCCTTCTACCATCGGACATCTAGACGCATTGCAAGTTATCACCCCTACCTAGTTGATATTCCACCAACTCGCACTAAGCGTTTTCAAACATCTTTTATAATGCGCACAGCAAAGGTGTGGAACTCTCCGCCTGCTTCTGTTTCCGAACGCATACAACCCTAATCTATTCAAAGTGAGAGTGAACAGACTTCTTCTGGGTAAGCTCACTCCATCGTAGACTTTGTCTCTGTCACGTCATGGAGTAGTGACAGGCGCTGATTAATTTGACAGGACTAAACTAAAATTTATCTTCTGTCCTTTTCTTAATGAAATAGAAAGAAAATCATGCACTGAACTTAAATTTAGTTTCATCAACATCACTTGACATTCGGGAACTAACCTTACTTTCTTCTTGAAAGACTTCTGCATATCCTCTTACGGCTTATTCCACAAATCCCCCCTGAAAATCCCCCTTAGGAGAAAAAGTGGAATCTATAAAAAACAGTCTAGAATTCACCCCTGATAATCCGGCTTATTCCACTAATTCCCCCTGAGAGAATCCCCCTCAGTGGGGAAAACTGAACCCTAATGTAAAAAAAAATCACTTTCAGGGGGATCTCTGAATATTTTTTTTTTTTTTTTTTTTTTTCAATTCTAGTTTTCCCCCCCTAATCGGAATCATCAGGGGTGAATTCTAGACTTGTTTTTTATAGATTTCACTTTTCCTCCTAAGGGGGATTTTCAGGGGGGATTTGTGGAATAAGCCTCCTCTTACTCACGCACAACGGACCAAATAGGAGTCTAAGTGCGAAAAAGGGAGCCCCATCATCATATACCCCAGCAGCGTTTGGCTACAGCCTTCAATAGCTCTAGCTTCGTTAAGGGGTGATATCGACGCGGCATAACCGAACTGCACGCGTTTGTACGCATAGCGGATCATTCGTGTCGCTACAAATGTTTATGGTTTTTCTAACACTAATATTATCACTTTAAATGTCCATGCATTACATGTAATGCACTGAAAACCTTGCTTGATACGTCCGTGCATTACATTTAACGCATTTTTAGGGTTCCGTACCTCAAAAGGAAAAAACGGAGCCCTTATAGGATCACTCGTGTGTCTGTCTGTCTGTCCGTCTGTCACAGCTAATTTGCTCCGAATGTAATGGACCGATTAAGTTGAAATTTGGTATACATATCAATTTGAGTGACCCAAACACGGACGTGATCCGTAAATAAATTAATTTAGAATATTGGGGTCAGTTTTGAGGGCAAACAAGAAAATTAAAAAAATAAGTTTTGCAAACTGTACCGTGTGCCGGCTTATTCCACTAATCCCCTTGAGAGAATCCCCCTCAGTGGAAAAAACTGAACCCTAATGTAAAAAAATCACTTTCAGGGGATCTTGGAATAAGTTATATTTTGTTTTTCAATTCTAGTTTTCCACCCTTAGCGGGATTAAATACTCAAATATTTATTGCATTCCACAATGTATAAGCTTAGGTGGTAAACATAAATTAAGAAACAATCGTGGACCCTGTCGGGCACAGCAAAAGAAACAGGAAGTAGGAAGTAGAGAAGACGAAGAATCAGGGGTGAATTCTAGACTGTCTTCAGATTCCACTTTTCCTCCTAAGGGGGATTTTCGGTGGGGATTTGTGGAATAAGCCCCGTGTGACATATCAAACGAAAGGGCTTACTGTGAGGATCTCAAATATTATTTTTAATATAAATTGTTTTAAAGTTATAAGGTGAAAATAGACGAAAATTGACCATTCCCCCCCTTATCTCCGAAACTACTGAACCTAAAATAGTAATATAAAATTAAATAATTAAGTTTTTCCTTTTGAGGTATGGAACAATAAAATAAAAGTACAATTTGAAATAGAAGTCTTTTAATCATTTTTATTAGTTACAAATTAAACATCTTTCTCCCTTATTACTCTAATTAGCGGCCCGGCCGTCTAGTGGCTTGTGGAAAGTTCCAAAGTTTGGTTGCGTTTAGATAAAATAATAATCAAAATATCAAAAAATTATGAATATCGGAATTCCGATATTACTCCTCTCAATTCCGGAATTGAAATATCAGAAAAATTGTTTCGGAATTCCGGAATGCATGCCCTATTCGCATCACAGTCCATGACACAGTTCTTAAGTGTCTAAATTACACTTTCCTTCCCCCAGGGTCTGACCCGCGCCTTCCGCAACATTCCCGGCGTCGAGATGCTGAATGTAGACAAGCTCAACCTTCTGAAGCTAGCGCCCGGTGGTCACCTCGGACGCTTCTGCATCTGGACCCAGTCCGCTTTCGACAGGCTCGGTAAGTTTTCAGGTCAAACCATCATTTTTGCCGAGAGACGTCCATTTCTGGACATAGGACTCCCCGCGTGCGTCGATACATCGACCGGTCCTGTGCTTCCCGCATCCAGCAGATTCCTAAGACCGTCATCACATCAAATGAAATGACAAAAAAAAAAGTTATCGGCAAATTAGTTTTGAAGTCTGTTAAAAATGTAAAATCGACCAAATAAGTCAATGCTACGAAGCACAATGGGGCGTATCATACGTCTCTAAGCTGTGGTTATTGGTGCGAGAAAACTCAAGATGAATTTACGAAAACACGCTATTTTTCAACAAAAAAACTTATTGTAAATAAAAATTGCTATCGGAAAATTTGTTTTGAAGTCTGTTAAAGGTCGTAAGCACACGTATCAAATCGGAAAGGGATCATCACCGTATCAACTCGAGCCGTTAAGTATTATGTGTATGAAACTCCCTACTGCAACGCACATTAATCGGAATCGTAACGTAATCGCCTCGCCTCGGGACAAGCTCACAACCGCGGTGCGGTGCGTGTCCGACTTGCAGTTCCCGCGCTTACGGTTCTCCGTAGCCTAGCTTACGGCTCTCCGTAGCCTAGCTTACGGTTCTCCGTAGCCTAGCTTACGGCTCTCCGTAGCCTAGCTTACGGCTCTCCGTAGCCTAGCTTACGGCTCTCCGTAGCCTAGCTTACGGCTCTCCGTAGCCTAGCTTACGGCTCTCCGTAGCCTAGCTTACGGTTCTCCGTAGCCTAGCTTACGGTTCTCCGTAGCCTAGCTTACGGCTCTCCATACCCTTGCTTACGTCTCTTCGTCCACGCCCCTCCCGCGCACAGTGGATCGTCCCCATACAAGAGGTGTGACATAGAATCAATGACTAGCCGTCAACCAGCGGTCGGCGAGCCGTAAGCGCGGCGTCGCCTAGCCGTAGCCGAGTCCACGTATCGGAGCTTCTGATCCGCTTTGGTTACGTGCTTACGTAAGGTTGACGACTGTTTGACGGCGACGCGAAAGGCGGTACGGTTACGATCCCTTTCCGATTTGATAAATGTGCTACGACCTTAAAAATGTAAAATCGACCAAGTAAGTCAATGCTTCGAAGCACAATTGGGCGTAGCATACTTTTCTAAGCTGTGTGGTGCGAGAAAAGTCAAGATGAATTTATAAAAACGCGCTCAGAACGAGTTTCGCTTTTGTGCAATGTAATTCACCAGAGTTTAATTATTCAATAAACCGATTTCTATTTCTATCTTTAACAGAATAAATAGTTTCCCCTATAAGCCTTACTCGTTTTGTTCCATACAAAATCGAGTTACGAATATTGAGGGGTATATTAAAGTTCCCTTAGGAAACATTGACGCAGACATCTAGTCTGTCCATGTGTCGACTTGTGGAATACATTTGCTTAATTTAAATGCTTCAGTATGTCCTACCATTTATGTACAACAACAGAAAGGTATTCAGAGTGTTACGGAAAGGGTATATACATGTAGGAATGGAACGTTATGACAGGACAGTGAAACGAGACGTGAAGATGGATGGCAGATGTGAAGCATAAAAGATTGACAGAGATGAATGAACGAAATAGTCAAGGAGTGAAAGAGATAGTGAATGAATGTTTAAAAAGCTAGAATACGTAGAAAGGAGACGGTATTAGGAAGGAAAAGCGTAAGACGTTATATTCAAAGACGGAAAATAAAATACATTTAAGTTGAAGCAATCAGCAGTTTTATTATAGAAAAATTGAGCTTATCCCACATACATATTAAAGGGACGGATTCTTTTGGTGATAACAAACTACAGGGCAATATTTTTTAATATCTATACCTACATAAATAAAAAGTTAAACATTTAACTAAAAATCAAATGTTTCCAATTGAATTCTACACATCACTCGACCAAGTCAGCTGATCGGTGTCAATAAACTACACACAAAGAAGCGGCGGTAACACGTTTGTTATGATTTAAATTTAATAAACTATTGAAATAAAAATTATTAAGCATTTTCTAGTTAGTGCTTTTGAGCTGAAATTTTGTACAGAGATTCTGAACCAGATACACTCTTCACCCCGTTTGTATGGATATACCCTTTCCGTAACACGCTGTAGAGGCAGACTTCATGACTTTATTGCTATTTTTTTTATAGTGTCAGTAATGCTGAAATAATGCAGAGAATTCTAGAAAATGTCGAAATACGTAATTTCAAGAATCTTTTGTTCCAAAAGTATCTTAAGAAATCATTCAAAATTCCGGTCATTCGACAAGCTCTCAGAAAACTACATTACTGTCAATTCAAGAGAATGTAATCGACAAAAAAAAAAAAAAAAACTTCTCAAATTCCCAAAGTATTCCCAGTCCAAAAATTCCAATTAATAAAATAACCAGTTTCCAACAAACATTTTCACTAGGGATGCCTCGATACGCCTTTTTGCCGATACGATACCGATACGCTTATTGAATTCCTAAATGAAGGTAAAAAAATAAAACACAAGTTGGTTTATTTTTTTTATTAATATAAAAATAACAGGACATATTAAATAAAACTGTTTAAAACTATAGACAGGTTGATTTTAGTTAATAGTTTTAGTAATTAAAATTAACATTGATGAGAAAGTATCGTTCAATCGGTCATAAAAATATCGCCGATGCCGATATATCGGCAAACTTCGAGTATCGCCGATATATCGGTATCGGATGCATCCCTAATTTTCACATTAATTTCTAGTTTGTCGAAACATTTTGTGATTACAATAAATAATTTTATCTATGCCCATGCTATAAATCCTGTATAAAAGTTTCTGAAACAGTTAGCTTATTGCCAACATTAAAACACCCAGTGTCATAGTACCCATAATAGCATCCAAACGGGAGTTATAATGTTGTACTGAATTTCATAATGCAACTCCTTTGCTTTTACGAGGATGATGATCCCTTCCTTACTCATCTGTTTGATGAGTAAGGAAGGGATCATCATCCTCCCTTCCATTCTCACTACTCAATTCGTGATATCTTTATGAATTTCAAAAAAAGAACATTGTCACGCACGCGCGTTTCACTATACTATACCATAGCGTCGTATCCCGCCATTTTTGTTCGATATTAGTATTACAAAAACTGTTTCAGAACCTTTTATAGAGGATTCATGTCATGGGTGTAAATAAAGTGTGTATGCAACTGTAATAATTAGGTATTAAAACACCCATGTGATACTATTATCACACGAGGCGAAGCCGAGCGTGGTAAACCCACATTCGTGTTTTAATACCCCTTATTATACAACAGTTGCATAAATAACTATAAAATGTCCTACAACTATATTTATTACCTACTTTACAAATAAATCTCTTTCTACAGACTCCCTGTTCGGCTCATGGAAGACTCCCTCAAAGGAAAAGAAGAACTTCAACCTTCCCCAGCCTAAGATGGCCAACACTGACCTCAGCCGTCTGCTTAAGTCGGACGAGATCAGGAAGGTACTGCGCGCGCCCAAGTACGTATACTTTATTACTTTATTATCTTGCCCGCTCATTGAAAGTCAAAGTCAAATAATTTATTTCAAATAGGCACTTTTGAATGTCAAAATTTACAAAAATAATCAATTGATTCTAGTTGCCCCTTCCATAAGGTCGTTACGTATGGAGAAGAATGGGCAAGAAACTCCATACTTACTCTTTTAAAATGTTAACAATATTTCATATACATTAATTATTAATTATATCGCCTTTTGGCATTAAAAGTGTACAGTTTCAAAAATATTCGAAATTGAGTTGATATATATAATATAAAAATATATTGCAGAATACAATAAAATTTATTTCGTGCAATTACAACCATTAATAAAAAAGTAATGACGATTTAAAGGCGAGATTCCGGGTAATTTTAGGAAAACACCTAAAAAAATCATATCTTAATAACCGTGACACTTAGGACATGGGGTCTTCGGATGAAACCTCGCTAATGACCCTCCCAACCCTCCAAAAAATTGTGTCGGTCCATGCGCCAAACACTGTATAGTGTTATAAGCAATCTGAAGTTGTAGGAAGTTTAGTTTGTCATTATGTACGAGATTACTAATTCTTTCAATGGAGTGTCAGTGGCTGAACATTGGATAGTCATAATGACGCCATTATATTAGTAGATTACCAAACAGGGCCTCAAGTCTGCTATTACAATAGTGTCAGAATGGTCTCGCCATTGTGAGTATTTGACAGTGTTTGTATGGCAAATCTGTCAAAAACTCACTATGAAAAGACCATTCTGACACTATTGTAATAGCAGACTTGAGGCCCTGGTCAAAATCAACAATTATGAAATCAATGATAGATCATTCTGACACTATTGTAATAGCAGACTTGAGGCCCTGGGAACTGGTTCACGTAGTTCGTCTGGCAGCACTCTCACGAACTTATTCGTTCGCGAAATACACAAAGACAATGATTTATTCCACCAAAATGATGATACTCTCTTTCAGAGCATTGGGTTATGAAAACCATGATTACTCACACGTTGACACTTTCTGAAGCAACTTACCCCCTCTCTGCCACCCCCCTCCCCTTTACATCATCTAACCCCTTCTATTTTTCTCTTACAGCAAGCGTGTAGTCCGTGCGACCAGGAAGTTGAACCCGCTGACCAACACTAGGGCTATGTTGAGGTTGAACCCGTACTCGGCTGTTACCAGGAGGAAGGCCATTCTTGACCAGGATAGGAGGAACAATATCAAGGCCCTGGCTTTGGCTGAGAAGCGTGGAGTAAGTATTTTTTCTAAAATAATAGAAGCCCAGTGAAAGTCCTGTCAAAATCGGTCCAGCCGTTTCGGTGAATAGCCGGAACAAACAGACAAACAGTCAGACCGACAGAAAAATAAAATTTTAAAAATTGATTTTTTGTTATAAGTACTGTTTATACTTTCATATGCATTTAGTAAAATACTGTTATTTTGACATTACAAACAAACACTTAGATTTCATTTATCTGTATAGATTAGAACACCGAACAAAATCTCCCAAAATGATGATACTCTCTTTCAGAGCATTGGGTTATGAGAACCATGATTACTCACACGTTGACACTTTCTGAACATACCACTTTATCTCGCCCCAAACTCATAAAATTTTCATCTACTAACATGACAAAATTTTCACAGATCAAGCTCTCAGAAGCCGACCCCGCCGTGAAAGCCGAGAAGCTACGCTTACGTAGGGTAAAAGCCGCTAAGGCCGCTGCTGCTAAGAAACCCAAGAAGCCCGTAGCGAAGAAAACTGCCCCTCCTCCACCCAAAAAGGCGAAAGGTGTCAAGAAGCCCGCTGGTGTTAAAAAAACCAAGAAGCCAGTTAAACCTGTAGCTAAGTGAAGGAGTTAATAAATTTATATATTGACACAGATGTGGGTTTTATTTTTTATGTATTGTGTAGAATTATCCCCTCTTCATCTACATAACCTCACGCCTGAAATCCCCGAATGGTTAGGCCCCTCGCCCACAGCGGCTTAGTAGCGATGCTGTCGCGCGTTTGCATCGATACAGCCGCGATGCGGCCGCTAGCTGTTTGCCCTCGCCCAGACCACGATTCTGTCGCGATGCACACGCGACACTGTCGCGATGCAAACGCGATTCAGTAACGGCACAAAAATGCCACAGCAGGGCCTCAAGTCTGCTATTACAATAGTGTCTGAATGGTCTCGACATTGTGAGTATTTGACAGTGTTTGTATGGCAAATCTGTCAAATACTCACAATGGCGAGACCATTCTGACACTATTGTAATAGCAGACTTGAGGCCCTGTACTGATGCTCGGTTCTCCACTCACGCGCCACCCTCTTCTCTCCTCGATGTCCGACACGGTCGCGCGTTAGCATCGATACAGTCGCGATATTGTGTAGCGCGTTGCAAATGCCACTAACGCGTGTTAGTAGCGATGCTGTCGCGCGTTTACGAAACGCGCGACAGCATCGCTACAAAACGCCGTGGGCGAGGGGCGTAGGCAGAGGTATACTATGAGTATACTAACATTTCACCAGTTATGTATAATGCGGGTTGCAGACCAAGAGCTAAAAGCTAAGTTCGTTAAGCATAGCTCGCATAGGTGACGTAATTTCTCATACTTGAATGCAAACCGCAAACTGAAAAATATATGAGAAATTACCTCAGCTATGCGAGCTATGCTAAACTAACTTAACCCTTATTCAAACGTAGGGAAATTATTTCCATTTATATTATTTCTTAGCTCTCGGTCTGCAACCCGCATAAGAGCCCGGCCACGACCAGCGACAAGGTCATAGCCGGGCTCGGGTTCATACTATAAAGGTATGAGGAACAGGGTGTAAAGTCACTCATACTCTATAGTAAAGGGAGGATCCTCCGACCAGACGGGTATTGTGTCTGGTGGGCAACTGCCCGACGGCGTCGTGGTCGTGGAATCGGTATTGGGGCTTTAGGGCCCCTTGCCCGTGGCATGGATCTCTCGTTCCTCAAAAATGGGGAACCGTCGTTGGGTTCCCCCCCCCCTTCTCGTGGGAAGGGGTGGGAGTGCTTTATCGCATACCTAGTCGCTCGAGGGGGGCTCCCCTCAGCAGTCTGAATGTGTTTTTGGTGGTGTAACTGTGGAAGCGCCCGAAGTTCTTCACGGCGCCCGTGCGACCAGGCCCCTGCTAGGTGATATCCCCAGTTCCCTGGGGAAGGCCCGGCAGGAGCCGATCTAGCAACAAGGGCGCCGGTTTTGGTTGGCGCTTGCCTACAGTGGGTGCTTTCCCAGCCCCCTACAACGCAACCAGAGCAAGCCGGTAGCGCTGCAGGGCGCGATGCGTTGTGGTGTACGAGCGATTTGATGTGTGTGTGCGTCGCTCGTGTGGTTAATCTTTGTGTTGTGGGTGTAGAGTTCTCTAGTTTGAGTAGGTCGCGTGTGATATGAGGGCAGTGTTGCCATGTACACCGTAATTACGGTAAATGCACCGTATTCAGCAAAAATTTACCACCTACCGCGAGGCATGACAACGGTGACAAAAACTACCGTAATCTGGAAGGATTAATATTCCTGTTGTAAAAAAAGTTAACTAAATCAAAACACAATTATTATGTATTATGAACGCACTCCGATCCCTAATATTTTTATCCGACACTACAATGGTCACACCAGACAAGTTCGGGTATTCCCCCTGTATCGGGCCCTCTATAATGCTAACAAATTGAGTTGACGTTTATAGATATTAATTTCGAGTAATATTACGATCATTTCATTTAATTACTTATCACTCGTCGAATTTAGTTTGTTTTTTGTAACTAATCAAGTCGTCATGTTTTTACGGTTTCTTTTTTTAACTGTAGATTATTTTTGTTTCATTGGCTAAGATATTAAACCAAAATATTTACAAAAATGAGGAGATTTTGGTGTCTAATTCAGAATAGTTATGGTAATAGGTTGGGGTAAAAGTTTCTTCGCATTTTTTAAGAAAATTCAAAACATTTTTTTATATAGTTTATTTGCATTCAACTATATGGTATGTAGGTACCATTTTGTTCGATAACTTTTTGCCATCTTGTAGGTAGGGACATGATTCCATTGCTATAGAAATTTTGGAACTTCTGATCAAAATACCGCGACAAGTGGTTTTGGCAGTCCTCTCGTGATGTTAACCTGACACTGCCTAAAGAATTCTGAAGAGACCGAAACAGGTGTAAATCTGAAGGTGCAAGGTCAGGACTATACGGCGGATGCATTAACACCTCCCAGCCAAACTTTCTTAATTTTTGCTGAGTGGCTAAAGATGTGTGAAGTCTAGCGTTATCATGATGAAAAACCACACCCCTTCTGTTGATTAATTCTGGCTGCTTTCTCTCAACTTCTTGCTTTAATCTCATCAGTTATTCGCAGTAGAGTTCAGAATCGATGGTCCTGCCTGGTGGTAACAGCTCATAATGAATAATGCCCTTCCAATCCCACCACACACACAGCATCACCTTGTTGCGAGTTAACCCGGGTTTCGCCACAGTCTGTGAAGCCTGACCGGCCTTTGACCACGACCTTTTTCGCACGTTCTTGTCGTACGTGATCAACGTTACATCACCAGTTATCAGCTTCTTCAAAAATGGTTCGGTTTCATTACGTCATAATATAGAATCACAAATGAGTACACGGTTCATTAGGTTTCTTTCAGTGAGCTCGTGAGGTACCCAAATATCGAGCTTTTTTGTGTACCCAGTATTTTTCAAATGTGCCAAAACTGTTTTGTGGTCAATTCCCAGGGGGTCAAGTCTACTAATGTACAAACGTTGCAATGGTCTCTTCATTGTGAGTTTTTGACAGATTTGCCATACAAACACTGTCAAATACTCACAATGGCGAGACCATTCTGACACTATTGTAATAGCAGACTTGAGGCCCAGTTCTTCAGCTACGTCGTAACTACTGATACGCGATCTTGCTCCACTTTTTCAAAAATGGCATCCATTTTATCCGTAATAGGGCGACCAGAGCGACGTGCATCTTTGACATCAAAATTTCCGGATGGAAAACGCTTAAACCAAATTTGTGCTACTCTCACAGACACTGCACTAGGTCCATAAACATCGCAAAAATTTTTCGCGGCTTGCGTTGCATTTTTACCTTTTTTGTAGTAAAATTTTAAAATGTATCGAATTTCTTCATTAGATTCACTCATCTTGATAGTACGAAAAACAAATGAAAATCACACATTTTCCTAATTTGAATTTGGAATTATGTTCTTTAAAATTTAAACTTTCAATGATACCAAAACCAGCCAGATACAAATAGTATAGCCAAAGAGATTTTATTACAAGTTCATACATACTATAATGCGAAAAGACTTTTTCCCCAACCTAATATTTATTTCCTCATTTTAGTACAGACGGACGACAGCAGGTCAAGCTACCCGAAACTGTCAAATTTACGCAATTAACCTTGAACCTTATGCTGTAGTGATAAAGTTGAAAATCTATTAAAGAAATTTGACAGATTGTAGTAGCTTGATGTGCTGGCGTCTCGTCTGTACTTAAGTATATGTTTTTTAATTTTTATCTAGTAACATTACTTGTATTTTTGTATGATTTAATAAAAGTGTTACACCGTAATTACACCATTTTTTTTTTCAAAACCCAATCACTGTAGTTTTATGGAATCTACCGTATTTTTATAATGGATTTATCACCGACCAGATTTTGGACATGGCAACAGTGTGTGAGGGCGACTTACTCAGGCGTCATGTCCGGTGGTTGCGCGACGTCTGCGATGAAGTCGCGCGGGAAGCGCTTGTAGTCAGGCGGGCCACGGTGCAACGGTGCCTGTTGTGGTGCAATTCAGAGACGTCAGCACGCGCTGCCCGCAGGTTGATGTCGGGATGTTATATATTATGCTAGTCGCAGGGTAAACTTTGATTGTGCGATGCAGGATTTGTGACGTCAAGGTTTTGATGCATGGTTCGTATGTGGCGTTGTACCTGTCACAAGCAGCATCCGGTAAATTGGAAGTCGACTCCCACATACATAGTTTAGAAAATGCTACGCAGACTCTGTGACGAAACAAAAGAACAAAACCAAACTAAAACAGTAATGTAGAATGTAGGTAGTACCTAAAAGCATCATATTTTTATTTGCTACAATAAAATTTCCACAATAAAAATATCATAAAGTTAGAATTGAATCGAAATCTTTTACTCTAGCGAGTTAGAGCTAGTACTATGTTGAAATATTTGAATTTATTTATCCTATTATTTAGTCTTTTAACGAAATGCTCAACTGAAGATAGTACCCAGTGGAGCAGTAAGTTTTTCTATGAGACAGGCAAAAGGGTTTAAAATAGCCTCTGCTAGTGAATTAATCTGCTTATCAATCTGTAACCTAATTGCGTAAAGGCTAGCGCAGTCTAGCGCGATATCGCGGGCGCCAGTGCCGGATTTATATTTTTTATGAGTGTATATTGTTCGTCGAATCGTTGAGCTCCTTATATTCTGAGTTGAGCTGCATGATTACTGACAAATGCGTCCAATCTACATGGTCTTCACATGACTTGACCAAGATTATGTCTGGACTTTAAAAGAGACTGTGACCTCTGAGTTTGTTTCGGCTTTTCTTCTCAGAGTAGTCAGATACGAAACGCCGACCTCATCTAGTTTTAAAATATGATTGACGTGTAAAAGTGTTTGTAAAAACCTACTTACAGAAATAAAATCATTTCTCACTTTATTTCCGCCGCCCCTTTATTTTCTAAAATAATAATTTTCCATTTGTAGTAAGGAAGGCACCAGGGTTAAAATGAACTTGTTTGACTTTTATCCTCTGAAATCGAGTGAGCGTCCTCTGAAATCTGCCGCCCCTAAGACGCTGCCGCCTCTAGGACGCTGCCGCCCCTAGGACGCTGCCGCCCCTAGGACGCTGCCGCCCCTAGGCCGCAGCTTATACGGCCTATTGACAAATCCAGGAATGGCGGGCGCGACAGGCAGCGCGACCCTTGTCGCGCCCGCGATATCGCGCCAATCTGCGCGAGGCTTTAAGCCTCTGCCTCGAATCTTGCGGGCAGCGGCGCGGCGGCGGCGGCGGCGGCGGCGCGGGCAACGCAGACTCGTTCTCGAAACCAGCGGGCAGATTGCGCGGCACTATAGCGGCGTAGTGTTGTGTTCGTGGTTGTGTCATCGAGACATTTGTTTTTATTCCTAAGGGTCAGCTCACAACGAGACGCGACGCGACGTGTTGCCAACGATTTTACTATGCGCCTCGCGACGTTGCGATGCGTCTCGCGGCGGCGCGCGGCGCAGCGCGATATCACTGGCCTCTTCCAATATCGTCGCGTCGCGTCTCGGTGTGAGCTGACCCTAACGTCACAAAAATAAATTGCACAACACTGCAATGCAGACGCTCGGGCGGTCACCGCTTGACTGGAGTGCACCGCTCGTTGTTGACTCCCGCGCCGCTGTTTTCGAGGGCCGGTCCATTTGATTTTGCGCATTAGATCCTGCCGCTCCCGCGCCGCCGCTGCCGCCGCGCCGCTGCCCGCAAGATTCGAAGCAAAGGCCTTACGCACACTCAATCACAATCTGAATGATTTTTCGGTGTGAGGCAACGTTTAAAAAAAAAAAATAAGCACACCCTCTTTTATTTACTTTTTTTTTTCAGATAATACGTCTTTGAAAACGTTTGTATTTTGGCCAAACGCAACCGTGCCGTTTTACATAAATCCTGACCATTTCGGTAAGTACTTATTGATTTTTGCCTTTACACACTTTCATATTACGTCGTTTCTATCAGTCTTACTTAGGTGACAGTCTCTAAAACTCTTGATATACATATCGATCATAAACAACAACTTTTGTTCTATGATTTTTTACAAATCATTTAGGTACCAAAGACAAACCTTCAAGATTTCGTTGTTCTATACATTTAGAGCGTTGAATTTAAATATTTTTATTTTTGTATGAAAGTGTTGTTAATTGGCAATAAAGTCCTACAAGGTTGTTAGTTACCAATAACCCTGAATAAACGCCCAGATCCTATGTTTTTTTCAGACAACGAGCAAGCAACGGCCATATTGAAATCACTGGCAATGTTTGCGTTCAAGACTTGTATTAAATTCGCACCAGTTATGTCGGCTCCTAATGAGGGGCAGCATGTGATGACGTTCATCAACCCTGAGGGCGTCAGGAGATGCCGGATTGAGACGAAGGGATACTCGAATTATTATCCTCTTGTAAGTGTTTTCTGCCACTTCCACTCAATCAATCAGAAGTCGTTTATTCAGGTGTTGGGTTCGATTCCCAAAAAAATTGGCTTGTAGAAATCGTCACGTCAGGAAAACGCGTTATACCCCCTCCATGGGGATTTCTCTCTCTCTCTCTGTCCCTTTTTTTAAATCTTCGTCCGCGATGCTTTTTCTAAAATAAAAGTCGCCTAACTTATTCCTTATAACTCCAGCTATCTGCCAGTGAAAGTCCCGTCAAAATCGGTCTAGCCGTTTCGGAGATTAGCCAGAATAAACAGACAGACAGACAGAAAGACCGACAGACAATAATTTCGAAAATTATTTTTTTGCCATGAGTACCGTTTAAACACCGTGGCATTTTAATCGTCTTACAACGACAGCCCACTTCATGTATCCAATGACTACTATTCATTCATTAAAAAATAAATGATATCTAAGGACATTCGAATAATATTTTTATTTCTTTTATTTTTATGAATTTATGACGCATGAAATTTGAAACACCTGTTACGAGCGCAGTCCGAGTCTTATGCTCCAAGGGCGGCGCGGAATGGAGCGGCGACATCTGGCGACATCTTTATCAGTTCATTCACTCTAACGCAAAAATGTGTTCTTACTAATGCAACTTAAACTTGATCTAAATCTCAATTTTTCTTTTTTTAATCGTGCCTAGAGGTATTTTATGTCGGCTACATTGAGTGGACCACCTTTGTAAGACGACTAAAATGTCACGGTGTATACTTTCTTATGTATTTAGTAAAAAGCTTTTATTGACATTACACATAGACACTTAAATTTTATTAATTTTTAGATAAACGTCTGTATTCCTAGAACTGTTAGACAAAGGTTTAAGTCCACAATGGTGCCGATTCCCTTGTTCACAAACTAAACTAAATTTAAATTCAGTGCATCTTTTTCTTACTATTTCATTAAGAAAAGGACAGAAGATAAATTGTAGTTTAGTCCTGTCAAATTAATCAGCGCCTGTCACTACTCCATACAAGTTTAGACATGATTAAAAACTTGCCGACTAAAATTACGTCAATTTACGTCAAGCGCTACAAAAGCAACAAAATTCTACACGAAGCAACAAAATTCGATCTAAATAAAAACGGCCACATTACTCTAGATCATATTTTGTTGCTTCGTGTCTCAATATCACTATCACTATCACTATCACTATCACTACATATTATAAAACAAAGTCCTCCGCCGCGTCTGTCTGTCTGTCTGTCTGTCTGTCTGTCTGTTCGCGATAAACTCAAAAACTACAGCACCGATTCTCATGCTGTTTGCACCAATGGATAGCTTGGTTCTCGAGGAAGGTTTTAGTATATAATTTGTTAACTTTTTGTATGCATTTCTGTATGAATTAACGATATTTGTTGGAGGTGTCGGAAAAAAATAGCCGTCTGGGAGCTTTCAACGAAAACGCTGTCTAAACCCTTTGAGATATAACAAAACAATGTATGGTGGAATTATGTATCTTTACAAAGGTCTTCAAAAAAGTCCGCGATGGCATATGTCTATCTCTTAAGGATAACATACTGTATCCTTTTATTGTCTTTTGTAGGTATTTGTTTGCCGAATTTTATTCTTGGAAATACGATTACGATAACAATACGCTATAATATTAGTAGCTATTAGCCAAATTATCTTCGTAGATAAATAAGCTAGCTACTTATGTGTATTTCAAATAGTATACAAGAATATTTATCATAAAAACATTACTAAACACGGCGGCCTTATGATCAAAATATGTGCATTCCAAAACTTTCGTTACTTTTTCACTGACATATTTATCACTTTTCGATAAACTAACACTCAATACGAAATCTACACTTATTTCTCAGTAATTCTGTATAAGATTCTTCTAAGATTAAACCGTTTTCTCATTGGATCCATTACTTTACGCACGTACAACCTTGATGAATGTTTACATTAAGCACCGCGCCACACCGCCACACGACCACAGAGTACAAACGTATTTTATTTCTTTTTTTTTCGGTCGTTTAGTGGTGTTCCCGCTAATTTGTCAACCGGTCAAGTATTAGTCGATTAATCGAATTCTACAGCCAGATCGTGTTGCAAGTACAAAATAAATGTCAAATATTTCGTCCAATTGCGAACGTGACCCTGAGAAAAGTTATGCACCAATGGTGTTCATTAGATATTTCGAGCGTTTTATCAGCAGAAGTGGCGTATCATGCGACATTTCGGAGGATTTCGTTTTGTTTTTACATTGTTGGTACTTACGTGAATTATTTTAAAATTATTATTTGTGTCGCACTTTTATTTCGTGTTGTAATTTGGTACAATTGATTGCTTTAAGAATTTGAGTGAAATTTCTTATTTTGGTTTTTTTGTTTGTTATCTTTAGGTAAAGACTCATCAGACGTTCAGAACATATGTACTTTTATTATATTGAATAATTGTCATTTGTTTCGGTTTCTATTCACATAGTGAATCACATTAAAATTAATATTAAGTTAGAATTTTGAGATATAGCCTGGGCTAAGGAGAAGGACATAGAGTACTTTTTTATGCGATAACCGACATCCACGCGGGCGAAGCCGCGAGCAAAAGCTAGTGAAACTATAAAAAGGTATTAGAAAATTCTAGACACACTTACTGAGGTAGCTGATTGAGCCGTTTTTCATAATTCCTTCTCAGTCATGAGAATAATAGTAACGATTCCCTTGTTCACAAACTAAACTAAATTTAAGTTCAGTGCATCTTTTTCTTACTATTTCATTAAGAAAAGGACAGAAGATAAATTGTAGTTTAGTCCTGTCAAATTAATCAGCGCCTGTCACTACTCCATACAAGCTTAGACATGATTAAAAACTTGCCGACTAAAATTACGTCAATTTACGTCAAGCGCTACAAAAGCAACAAAATTCTACACGAAGCAACAAAATTCGATCTAAATAAAAACGGCCACATTACTCTAGATCGTATTTTGTTGCTTCGTGTCTCAATATGAAACTATAAAAAAGGTATTAGAAAATTCTAGACACACTTACTGAGGTAGCTGATTGAGCCGTTTTTCATAATTCCTTCTCAGTATGAGAATAATAGTAACGATTCCCTTGTTCACAAACTAAACTAAATTTAAGTTCAGTGCATCTTTTTCTTTCTATGTCATTAAGAAAAGGACAGAAGATACATTTTAGTTTAGTCCTGTCAAATTAATCAGCACTTGACGTAAATTGACGTAATTTTAGTAGGCAAGTTTTTAATCACGTCTAAACTTGTAGGTATGGAGTAGTGACAGGCGCTGATTAATTTGACAGGACTAAACTAAAATGTATCTTCTGTCCTTTTCTTGAGTCAATTTCAACAACTCGATTTTTTACCTAATTTCCATGGACATTTTCAATTTTAGGTTTTATAACATGTGCACTACCGTTCTCACTGTGCTTAAGAGCCATTTCACAAAATTTTAACGCTCGAGTTTAGGTAAAAGACGGCAGCGCTGTGTATGTGAGCGTAACTATCCACACATACACAATTTAAGCAGTGTAACGCGAGTGTCGAGACGGACTAAATAATCTTGAGCCATTATAATAATAATGCGGTATTTAGAGATTTATTAAAAAAGTTATTTTATTTATTCAGTCTACTAAGCTTTCTAGACTAATAAAAAAATACAAATATATGTTTTGAAAGTATATAATAAAAATGAACAGGAAAACAATCACATCGTACAAAATATAAGTGTTGGTCATTATTATTTGACAATAATGTCAAGTAATAATGACTATCACTTACGTTAAATAAATATTTGTCGTAAAGGCATTGATCTTGCTTTTCTAGGGTCTATAATTTCCGGCAATACGCACGCTTCGTAAAAACGAGTCAATTTGGGAAGCATCAAAATGTTGTGGTCGTAGTATAATATCACGGTTACGATATCAGCACTCGACAATTGAGACGCGGGAAAAAGTAGCACAGGTCCTTCCTCGATGGGCGCTCGCGCTGTACTAAACGGTGCCCTTTTTTTTTTTTTTATCTAGGGCATCTCAGAGTGTAACCACTAAGGTTCCGACTCTTTAACCGGGCTATCCTGTGGTTGCCTTAAGCTCCTATCGAAACTTAATGCCTCCAGCCAGGGCGTAAAAAACTACAAACTAAATGACTGCTGCTCGCTAAGGGCACCCCCTGTGGGGTACGAACCTCGGCTTAGGGCAGCTGAGTCGGAGGGAGGGTGGCAAGGGACCGACGGTGGCTGGATAAAATCAGTGTTTTGATTATTATCCTGGGGAGTTTGGATTACTTGCTGCTCAGCTAAAACGCGTGCTGGCGCTTCACTTACAGTCAAGGGTCGGGGAGGACTATTCGTTAGTCGGGGATTTCGCGCGGGGCCTCGGCGGCGAGGTCGGAATGACGATCGTGTATTGTGTGCTCTTATCTTGCGAACTGTACTCGTTTCCCTACGACTCTCCTGGAGGAGAGTAGTGGGGTCGTCTGGGTCGGTCAGTGCATGCCTTGGACGGCGAGTCGAACTAATTCTAGAGGGGACATAACTAGCGGCCTTCACAACTAGAGCGTTGCGATGAGTGGCTGCTGAATCGAAGAAGCGCTTCGAAGCGCGCTTCATGAATTGAGCTATCGTGGGGATTTTGAGTTCTACGTGGAGATTAGTGTTGCGAACGAACCAGGGGGCTCCCGTGATTTTACGTAGTACCCGGTTCTGTAGGGTTTGCATCTTATGGATGAGATGGGGTTTTGCGTGTGCAAAGACTGGACTCGCATAGGTCATGATGGGGCGGATGCACGCGGTGTAAATGCGCAATTTGCACTTGAGTGACAATTTGCTTTTTGCATTTAGGATGGAGTGGAGCCTATAGAGAGCGAAGGCTGCGCGAGCGCGTACCTTCTTTAGGTGCTCAGAAAAGGAGAGATGGTGGTCGAGAATCACACCCAGATATTTAGCTCGCTTCTCCCAAGGGATAGGCTTGCCGAACATGGTGATCGGTCGGATACTAGGGGGGCGCTGGCGCGGTTTCGTATAGAGTACCGCTTGACTTTTGTCGGGATTAACCTCTATGCGCCACTTTCTAAACCACTCACCAAGCTTGTTGGCTGCGGTCTGGAGAGTGCTAGAGATCCTATCGTGACTGGTCCCTCTGCAATAGATGGCCGTATCGTCTGCGAACAGAGCCAACTGAGCCTGTCTTTGCTTCGGGATATCGCTGGTGAATAGCGTGAACGCGAGGGGAGAAATCACAGAGCCCTGAGGGACGCCTGCGCGTAATGGGTGGGGGGCGGAGAGAGTACCGTCTATGCGATAGCGAAAGGAGCGATTCGACAAAAAGTCTCGTAAGATGAGCACGAGACGTTCCGGCACACCGAGTTGGTACAGCTTGTATAATAAGCCGTTGTGCCAGACTTTGTCGAATGCCTTCGCTATGTCAAAGAAGATCACTCCTGTCTTAAGACCGCGCTGGAAACCAGCGCTGATGTCTTCTACGATACGGTGGACCTGATGGGTCGAGGCATGTTGGGTTCTAAAACCGAACTGCTCATCGGGGATGAGGCCCTTGGTCTCGGCGTACTCTCTGAGTCGCTTATAAATAAGCCTCTCGTAGAGTTTGCCTAGGACTTTGAGCAGACTGATGGGTCGGTAGCTCGCGGGCTCCGCCTTGGGTTTACCGGGTTTAGGGATGCCGATAACTATGGCCTCTTTCCATGCTTGTGGGAAGATATTATTGCTCATAGCTCCATTGAAGATGGTGGCCAGTAGCATTATGAGGTGGGCGGGGAACAATTGGAGTACCCTATTGGTGATTCCATCTGAGCCAGGGGCTTTACGAGGTCTCAGACCCTTGATGAGTTCCTGCACTTCGTCTGGTGTGACGGGAGCCAGGGGATACTCAGGGTCTTCAACGGGCGGGAGGGAGGCTCTACGTTCGACTTCAGCGTCGACCTCGTCGAGGTGAGCTTGGTCTACTGGTTGAGAGCTGGGCGTGCACTGGGCCTCTAGACTTTCGGCTAAGCATTCGGCTTTGTCGATGTCTTCGAAAGCGATAGACGCGTCTGGGCGGATCAGTGGGGGCATGGAGGCGGAACAACCTCGGGGGTTTAGTTTCCTTTGTAATTGCCAAAAGGCCTGGTGGTTCGGCTCTAGATCGCTCAGCATCTTGTCCCATTCGGTGTCACGAAATTCCTTCACGCGGTTACTTACAGCACGCTGTAAGTAGCGCATGTGGATTTTGTTAGCCGTACAGGGGAAGGTGCTGTATGCACGGGTGGCCGCGTTCTTCTCATTAATCAGTGCACGTACATCGTCCGGCAACTTTCCGCGACGGTTATCCGTCGCCGAAACTTCCCTTGAACAATCGTTCAGGACAGATTGTACGTGTTCTGTGAATGAGTCGATCGCGGCCGTCGTGTCAGCGATAGAGTCGAAGAGGTCGGGGATAGAGTCCAATTGGGGGGACGTTTTGGCTTTCAAGCTTTCGCCTACTCGCCTCCAGTCCGTTACCCTTATGGTGCGCGTGGGGGCATTGGGGTCGTAAAAACCTATGCGAGGGGCCATCTCTACGACAACAGGTCGGTGGTCAGAGTCAAGCTCGTGTAGCGCCTCTATGGAAACCAACCGTAGGTTGATGTTCTTTAGAAGCGCCACGTCGAGCACGTCAGGGATGGAGGTGGGAATATGGGGGTAGTGGGTGGGGTTCATCGGGGCGATGACGTCAAAGTTAAGGAGGGGGCAGAGGTCATGCAAGTGCTGGCCTCTGGGGGAGATCTTGGTGCTATTCCAGGCTGGATGTTTGGCGTTGAGATCACCCGCTATTAGTACGGAGTCACTCAGGCTCAGGAGGGTACGGAGGTCGTCAGTCAGTAGTTGATGGTCATTTCCTGCTGTGTTCGCGGGGGGGAGATAGGCCGAAACTATCGTGATCGGCTGGTGTCCGGTCATGCCGAGGCGGCACATCGATACTTCGAGGGATTTGAGGGGGGGAGGGTCTAAGGGCATGCAATAGAGCTCGGTTCTAAAGTAAATGAGAGTACCTCCACCGTGACAGCGCGACCTGTCGTTACGAACTACGCGATAGTTCGCTATTGACGGGTTACGGTGCCGGGGTTTTAGGAAGGTCTCTTGGATAAGGAGTACGTCAATTTTATGATCGCCGAGAAATTCGACGATCTCTTCGCGTTGGCCTTCGAGGCTGTTAGCGTTGAAATAACCTAACTTGAGGGATCGGGGTTTGAGTCTAGCGGGGGACCTATTATCCATTAAGTGGGTTAGGGTTGTTCGCGAATCTAGTGAGAGCCTGCGTAATCTCCGGATACGCATTATAAATCGCCTGTATTTGGTATAAGTCACCGGCGTTAGTCGCGGCGACTATTTCGTTGGCCATCCTCCTCGCGCGGGGGGTGAGGAAGACCATATATGTGGATGCGATCACATGGAAGGGATCCATTGGGTTTTGAGGGGGGGCGCGCGCATTCGGAGCGGCGGCGGCGGCGGTGGGCGCGGGCGCGGCGGCGGCGGGCGCGGGATTGGTGAGGGGCGCGGTGGGCGCGGGCGTCGGTTGCGTGTTACGGATGCGCGGATCCATAAGTCGGGGGATACCCTGAGGGGGGTTGGTGGCCTGCGGGGCGATTGCCTGAGGGGCGATTGCCTGAGGGGCGGGTCTAGCCTGGAGGCTCGGGAATGCCTGCTGGTGATGCAGGTAGTTCCAGGGACTGGGTCTCTGAGGACTCAGTCTTTCTGGCATTTGCGCGGAGGGGATCCTAAACGAAGGACATTCACGATTTAGGCGAGTGCCGTCACGCTTTGTCAGTCGAGAGGAGGTGGGTTTGGGGGCTTTTGCGCAACCACGGTAGTTGGCAGGGTGACCGACCTCACCGCATAGCACGCAGCTAGGAGGCTCGGTACAGAGGGTGCGATCTTTGGGGCGAGCGCATTCCGCAGTGCTATGCGAACCCAGGCACTTTACGCACCTGGGCGTCGCATAGCAGTGCTTCTGCGTGTGCCCGTATAGTTGGCAGCGATGGCACTGCGCAATGATACCGGACTTTCGGGGCTTTTCTATCTCTATACCGGAGAGATTGCAAATCGATTTGACTTGAAATATGGGGTTATGCCCCTCAAAAGGTGAACAGATCACGAGGATCATGTCATAGGCCTCACCGCGCCGCGCGCGATGCATACGGTGGACCTCTTTGGCGGGGACGTTCTGGGACTGAAGGTCAGCCAGGATTTCGGAGCAAGGGATCTCTTTCGGGATCCTACGGACCACTACTCGAGCCTCTTTCTCCTCAGGGAGGGAATAGGTGTGGAACGACACACCTTTCGATCGGAGCAACTTTGTTAGGTTCCTATAGTCTGTCGACGTAGGGACCGATACTTTAATACCCGTTTGCGTTGACTTCGCATGGGTGTAACCGATATGGAGCTCGACACACCACTTGGAGATGTCGGTCCACTTCGCCTTGTCCTGAATGAACACGGGCGGTGGGAGGGGAGTTTTCTTGACAGGGTGACTGTCAAGGAAAGCCTGGATGAGGGGAGGGGGAACCTGCGACGCGGAGGGCGCGGACGCGGTGAACGGAGCGGGGGAGGGGGCATTGGAGCGGGGAGGGGGGGTAACCGAGCCCTCTGCTTTGCCCTTTTTGGTCGTCTGGGTGGACGGGGTCTTGGTCTTCTTCCTCTTTCCCCCCTTTCCCGAGACTAGGCTGAAGCCGTCGTCGTCTGAGCCAGAGGAGGAAGAGGCCGATGGGATGACCGTACTGTCGGATGTCTCCCCACCGTCAGAGGGTGCGGGAGTGTCAGCTCTGTCGCTGACCGGCTCATCTGTGTCCATGGAGGTCACGGACGGGCCGGCCGTTCTTAGTGGCGAGCGAGAGCGGGAGCGGGAGCGCGAGCGGGAGCGAGCGCGAACGGATGCGGAGAGGGTGGCCTGCGTCAGGGCCCCGAACTTTTTGCCGTATTTGGCAAAAACAACGGGGTCCTTCATGACCACTTCCTTGAGGAACGCCAAAATGGCGTCCTCCATGATTGGGGGGGGGGGGGAGACGATTTGACGGGGAATGGTGGGGGAATTTAATCCTAACAAAACCTATTCCTAACTCCCCGGGTGGATTGGCCCGGGGATGAGTGAAGCCTCCCTGCCGGGAATAGGCAGGGAGATGAGTACTTATGGCGTGCCCTAAGCTTGTAAACCCGTCGCCAGTCTTAATGTGCGAACGGGGCCCTACTAGTCCAGCGCGAAAGGTGTAGACACACCTTAAAGACACTGGGTGAGTAGCTGTGAAAGGAAAACTGTCACCAGAGCCGACTAGGAGACCCCCCAAGGCCGGTTAACTCTGGGACCCGTCCAATTGACTGCCTTGCCCTGATGGGGTTCGGCGGGTGTGATTGGGTCAACACCCCCTTGGATTCGTTAGCACCGTTAGGTATCAACCAAGGACCACGAAACTGTGGTTTTTCCCTGATGGGGTAAAAACGCGCGCAACGTTTTAGATGACAAGGTTTAAAGAAACCAATACCAACCTGTCTTGAAAAAGACAATAGTTGATATTATTGTTAGTAGTCGGACTACTAGAGCAATCGCTACGACTGGGCGTAACGATTACCGATAGGCGGCGGCGGCGGACACTTGACACGGCACGGGCGCAGCGAGCGGGAGCTGCGGCACACGACCGTTCCGAACGGTGTCGCGACGCGGAATGACCGAAACAAGCGCACTGGAGGGGCGCAGCGAGCGGGAGCAGCGTAACGACCGTCCAGGGCGGATGTCGAACGGAGAGTCAAACGGTGCCCACTTGTGCATCGCAATTTATTATTTTTTAGAGTGTTTAAAAAAAGGATATTGTGGCTAATTAAATGAAGGGATTTTAATCAAACTTGAGAATTCGATTTGTTAAAGAACATAGTTCATTTTGAGATGAATTTTAAAATGTAATTACGCTTTATTCAAACAAAAAAATCGCAATATAATTGCGAATAAATCGTAAAAATTGTCCTAAGTCTTTATTTTTTTTACCTATTAATGTTATTAATAATCGAAATTCTAGTACGTCATTTGTCGACAAAACTATATGTCTGATGCTTTGTGTATTTTTTTCAGTCAAATTTATAAATATTAATTATAGAAATAGGAGTCTGAAATTGCCTCTGCGATGATTTTTCAGTAAACTAGTTCTGGGAGATTAATAACTACAAAGTACACAAATAAGTTTTTGTAAATGTGTTACATGAAGTGTCAATACGAAAGAATCATCTATTATTTACATATATTCACCAATACCAGAGAATTAACTAAGATGGTAAATTAGGCGACTAAAATCTTAGATATTCGCGCGAAAACGTTAAATGGCTCTTAAGCGCACGATTGTCTCTTGCCGGGCAGGGATTAATTGTTCGTTTAAACTCATTGGTGGAAGCTGGACGGCGAAACAAAATAACCTAAAAAAATCAGAAATTTCGCTCGGACAAAACTACCGTTGACATGTACTCATTAACTATGAGTCTAAACATACAAAAATAATTAGCTTCTTGTAGGTCAATTATTACTTAACGCCATCAAAATACTTTTTCCTATAGGTATTTGTTGGAGATTATCTTCCTGAGAGGTAAATGCTGTGTATGAAAGTGATTGTGGACAAAACAGAAATTTATAATTCATCATTTACTGATGTTTTTCTTAAAAAGTATTAGTCTTACTGCCGAATACTCAAACGCAATTCAATTTTTAGTCACCGTTAAGTCTAATGCTGTCTCTGTCACTTTAAACTGTTTTGTAGCGACAGAAACACTTATAAGAACGTCTTAAAGTTAAGTAACGTTTGAGTATTTGGGCATTATAAACATAATTTAAGAGGCCGTGCATGAGAAAGGGAAAAATAATATAAACAAAATTTTTTGAGATTTGAAAAGTCGTGTTCTTTGTTTTGCATGTGGCTGAAAGGGATTTTTCAAATAAATTAAGTATTCACAGTAAATCACTAATATTTGCAACAAGTTTTCCGAAAAATGACGCGAGACTGACATTTGATCATCATTCTACAAGAAACTCCTTTTGATTTTGAACATTAAAAAACATCATCAACATCATTATATGCTCTTCTTGCATGTGGCGGAACCAGTTTTTTCAACTTCCATACAAAATATAGCAGACAAATAATATTGAAAAAACCTTTTTTTGTTTAAAACCTTGTCAGTAATATATATTTTTCCTATTATTTAGCAAATCATATCAAGAAATTTAAAAATCACAAATTAGTCTTCAGCTATCCTTGAAATATAATCAAAATTTTATTTAATGATTATACAATATCTTCATGAAGTAAATCAATGGCGAAATAAACTATATTTTGGAGAGCACAAAAATGATGAAATTATTAAAAGCTGCTGTGACTGACACGAATGGTTTAGCACCATGAAAACTGTACTTATAGTTACACAGACATACTGCCGAATACTCAAACGCAATTCAATTTTAAGTCGCCGTTAAGTCTAATGCTGTCTCTGTCACTTTAAACTGTTTTGTAGCGACAGAAACACTTATAAGAACGTCTTAAAGTTAAGTAACGTTTGAGTATTTGGGCATTAATGTTTCGATTATTTCAAGTTTTCTCACAATTAGATAAGAAATTGCCAAAAGAGAGATTTTTTCGTGCACGGACCCTTAAGTGGCTTCATTTAGATTCACGTCTCTTAAATTCTGAGAAAAAAAAAATCGTTGCATTATTTGTTAGGCAGCACTGCGTTTTCAGCCTAGACACGTAAATTTTTCGCCTGTAAAATTCACTCTCTTAATGAAATAGAAAGAAAAAGATGCACTGAACTTAAATTTAGTTTAGTTTGTGAACAAGGGAATCGGCACCAATATGTTTTTGAAGGAGTGGCACTAGCGGACCGGTGACAGCGCTCTTAAATCAAAATTCGAGAGTTTTGACAGATATTGCTAATCCATTGCTTCATAGGTTTGAAAAATTCGTCTGCTCAATAACGCAAATAACGGAATGGACGTGGGTGAAATGTCAAAATTAAACCCATTGCGAACAATTGTCATTTTAAGTGTGTTACGCAATGAGTGCTACCGTTTTTGTGCTCACCAGTTGGCGCCACTGTCGAATAAGGTCCTGGGCCTCACGTCTACTATTACAATAGTGTCAGAATGGTCTATCATTGATTTCATAATTGTTGATTTTGACAAGTTTGGTAATCTACTAATATAATGGCGTCATTATGACTTTCCAATGGTCAGCCGCTGACACTCCATTGAAAGAATTGGTAATCTCGTACATAATGAGAAACGAAACTTCCTACTAAACTTCCAACTTTCTACTACTTCAGATTGCTTATAATACTAATAAATAATAAGTAAAAATATATATAAATGAAATCTGGCATGAATAAATGTTCAAAATGCCATTGTAATACAATTCTATTACGAGACCATTGACCGACCAATGATCGACCATTATGAATTTAGCAGATTACGAACTTTTAGCAAAATGACAATGGGATCGTGTTGGAGTGACGAATTTATAAAAATTGTAGCAGACTTGGGCCCCTGGAAGTGTAGCTGCTAAAGTTTGATACTACAGACGTGAAAACAAAGATTACATTTTAAGCGCATAGATAAAATCTAAGTATACTAATATAATAAAGCTGAAGAGTCTGGTTGAAATTGAAAAATTATTTTTGTGACCTCACCCAAGATCTCATGCTCAGCAGTAGCGTTCGCGAGCACTAGACCGACGCGTACGTGGCAGTCTCCCCCATACTTTAGTACCTACTATAAATTGATTGAAACTTGATGTTTTCTTCCCATAGTTAATCCTACTGGGATACGAGTGTCTTAACACGCGACAACTCGACATGATCATCATGAAGGCTCTTGGCTTACCTTTCGAACATAATCGGCTTAGCAGAGATGTCTTTATCGATGTTTTGATCGAGAACATTGAACCAAGTAAGTATAGTAGTAGTACACTTTACTCCTTACTCATACAAACATCTGATACATCTGGGCCTCAAGTCTGCTATTACAATAGTGTCAGAACGGTCTCGCCATTGTGAGTATTTGACAGTGTTTGTATGGCAAATATGTCAAAAACTCACAATGAAGAGACCATTCTGACACTATTGTAATAGCAGACTTGAGGCCCTGGTTATATACTGTTACGAGCTTGCGGTTCGTGACAATAAAAACTGCCGATTTAAAAACCAAAAATGACACTTTAATAATTAATCAACACTGATAACAATTCGAACACACTAGTTATAAAACACAACTGCACTACTGATCGCACTCGAAGATCACTTGTATCGTACTTGTCGTTCGAATGTCTCGAGTCGGGGTCCTTACCGGTCTTATATATTCCTTAGAAAGTTCCAGAAACTTGTAGAAACATCTACAATGTTTGATTACATACCGGTCCCTACTGACCAGATGTCGAAAGTTCTAGCATCGAATTCTCTAGAAGAATCTCGAGTCTACTAGTTCTGCTACTCGATACTAGATGGCGCCAGTCGTCACTAGTTCTGCTATTCGATACTAGATGGCGCTAGTGGTACTTAAACTTGTGTGGCGCGTAACAATATGTACGCCGGTTGGCCACCTGACTTTTCTAAAGAGCATCACCAATTAGGTCACTATAATTATGTCCTCCTAGGGCGTAACCAAACCATCTAAGCATACTCTTTTAAATTGTTGTCACTACATCTTATTTTGAACCAAACCGTTGCCTTAACACAACATTTTTCACCCTATCATTCATAGACACGCCACACATGCTTCACAAGGAACGCATTTCCACAGCATTTATTCTACTTTCATGCCACACCCAATATTTACTTCCAATCAACATTGTGAAGTATTCAGAGTCTGAACTATGAATCAGACTCTAAATTAGCCAGCAGCAAGCATGGTGATTATTATTTATTCCTTCTCTATGATGAGAAGAAGCATTTGTCCTAGGAGGACAATGTATTTCAGACATAACTAAACAACAATCCATACTAATATTATAAATGTGAAAGTAACTCTGTCTGTCTGTTGGTAACGTTTTCACGCCTAAACCACTGCGTCGATCGTCATAAAATTTGGCAGAGATATAGCCTGGGATATGGAGAAGAGCATAGGCTACTTTTTTACGCGATAACCGATATCCACGCGGGCGGAGCCGCGGGCAAAAGCTAGTCTTCAATAAAGAAAATAAGTTATATAAACAATTTACAAAACACACGTCGTTAATACTGATAACACAACAATATCTTCATAAATTACTGTGATAATAACTTCACATTACAAAGATAAATAAAATATTTAATGCTCTGATAACTACATAACAACAAAATTATCAGTATTGTGACAACTGTAGTAAAACCAACATGTCTGCTACCGACTTGAAGTTATACGATAATGTATTTATCGAAACAAATATACAATCCGTTGACTACGATGCTGTGATCCTCATTCTGTACCCTGAAGACCAAAAAGTGCCATTACCGAGACATATTGGCAGTTTTATCGATAAAATTTCTAAAGTTGATAAGCATGTTCATAAATTAGCTACGGTGTGGAATTGTGATTATGTTTCTGGTGGAAGATTAGTGTTGTCCCCAACAGGGAAGATTACTCCTTATCATGATGCCAGAGTGCTGAAAGATGCAGCTTATAATGGCATGCAAAGAGCTCTAGAGGCTGGTGCGAAGAAACCACTGCTCGTCGTTCAAAATGTTGTTAACTTCCCCGATGGACAATTAGTCTGTATACTTGGTGCTCTGGAAGCTTTGTATATACCTTTACAGACGAGAGAAAGGGATAGCACGAAGAATTTCCTAAAAATCGGATTCCATTCTGAAGAAAAATTATGTGCAAAGTTTGAAAAGACCGTCCGCAACGCTATCGCTTTGGAAAAGTCTAGAGTTTTTTCCAGAGACATCGCAGGAGGAGATCCTGAAAGGATGACACCGGCAAATATCGTAAGCTATGTCCAATCAGAGTTTGCTAACGACAGCAATATATTCATCAAAATAATTGACGATCAGAAAATTATTTTAGAAGACTATCCTTTGTTAGCAGCTGTGTCCAGAGCTGCTAATCAAATTGATAGACACAAGCCTAGAGTTGTAGAAATTGAATACAGACCTTCAGATAACGCAAGAGTGACCCAGACTCTTTTGCTAGTCGGTAAGGGCGTGACTTATGACACTGGTGGCGCAGATTTGAAGATCTCAGGCAAAATGGCAGGCATGTGTCGTGACAAAAGTGGTGCTGCGGCTGTAGCAGGCTTTCTGAAGGCATGTTCATTATTAAAACCACCTCATTTAAAGGTTATAGGAGTCTTATGCCTCTGTAGAAACTCCATCGGAGAAGATTCGTACGTTCCAGACGAGTTATTGGTCTCGAAAAGCGGTAAGACCGTTCGAGTAACTAACACAGATGCAGAAGGAAGATTCGCAATGGCAGACGCGTTGTTCAAGATGGGAGAAATTGCTGACAGAGAACTTAACCCACATTTATACACCATAGCTACATTAACCGGCCATGCAAGACTGTGCTATGGTAGCTACACAGCAGCTTTAGATAACTACAGCGCTCGAGGCACTAATCATGCAAGCGCTTTACAATTTAGCGGTGCCAGATTAGGTGAAGGATTCGAAGTATCATACATACGCCCTGAAGATTTATCTGTTAACAATGGAAAGTGTAAGGGCGATGACTTGATTCAAGTTGATATGGATGCCAAAGCTCGTCATCATCAGTTAGCGGGAGGGTTCCTGATCAAAGTTGGGGGCTTGGAAGAGAAGAATGTCAAATATACTCACTTAGATATAGCGGGAGGGGCCGGATCGCCGCCCTGTGAGCCCACTGCTACGCCAATTTTGACCTTATGCCATGTACATAAGGTTTTAATGTGATTGAGTCGAAGATTAGGACTTCGGGGATTATTTTTGTTATCCATAATAATAGTATTATGAATATTATTAGCTGATAATGTTGTTTGTTGCTATAGGTATGTAATCGTTGAGAAGCTAGAGTTTCACGACTTTTTCTAATGTTTTAACTGCGTGATAAAGACATAATAATTAACTACTGTATATACTATATATTGATGTGTATTTATTTGTGCATAGATTTATATATAATAAGATGTATATTATATTAAATTTGTAGTTTTTAATAGGTATATGTATAACTTTATATATAGCTTTTTATTTATTCCTCAATTCTCGCTATTGCATCTACTACTGTTTGTCTCTGCATCACCCAAAGGTTGACTGACAGAAAATGCCATTGGCATTTTGTAGTATTAAATAAATAAATAAATAAACTACATGTAATTTTGTACCTTACTGAGCAGCAAAGTGCAGAGCAGAAAAGTAAATATTTTTTTTTTTTTTAGTCTATACTGTCCCACTTCTGAGCAAAGGCTTCCGCTAAATCGTTCCACCAGGCATCCTTTTTAAAAGCCAGCTCGATTTAACCCTTGTGGTACGCGTCTAGGTTGTTTCGCCATCTCATCCTAGGCCGGCCTCGGCGGCACCGTCCATCGTCAGGCACCACTGTGTGGAGACTGTCGCCCAGCGGTCACTGTGTATGCGGCTGACGTGACCCGTCTAATCCCATTTTAGCTTGGCAGCCTTTTTGACTACGTCTCGGATCCCCGTTTTGATACGTGATTGAAGTAAACTGACTTTTTATAACAGTTATTTGTAAGAATATTTATGTATTTTAATTTTTTTATAGAAATTCTTTAACGAACTTTTTGACATCGAGTGATTTTCTTCTGTGAATTAAGGGGGATGCGCTGTGGTAGCCCGCGAAATTCAAATTTCCTTGCATTTTTTGCAATTTGCAGGTCCGTGTCAGGTTGTATCATGATCAAAATATGATACGCGACAATAAAACATATGTATTTACATAATTTTAACCTTCTAAGTCATCAATACATCTTTCTAAATTAGATTTCGTGCAGATTCTTTAGATTTCGTTCGTTCGACGAATCTGCACGAAATCTAACTTAGATGTAAATTATGTAAATATATATGTTTTATTTTCGCGTATCATATTTTGATCAAGATACAACCTGACACAGACCTGCAAATTGCAAAAAACCAAAGAAAAATTTAATTTCGCGGGGTACCACAGCGCATCCACCTTAAAGCGAAAAAAAAAAAACTTGTATATATGTATAAACAATTTGTACGTGGTTTTAATTGCTTAAATTCGTTCTGGTGATACATATCGGTTTTCAATTGTTATTACTTTTATTGTACTTATTTTGTCTTGTTTTACAATTTTCTTTTGTAATGTGTAATCTGATGTACAATAAAGTATATATAAATAAATAAATAAATAAATAAATAAACATAATATTATGTTTTTCAATAAACAATTTGATGTTATTTGGTATCTAGTCATAGGTCTTATTAAACAATAAAATTATGTAAGTGAAGTAATCGTTTTAAATTCATCTTTACACGTAACACCCAATCATAAAATACGAGTATAATTCAAACATGGTGTTAATATTGGGTTAAAATACGGAATGTTCTTTCCGTATCTGAAAGAAAGAAAGAAAGAAAGAAAGAAAATACATTTATATGGCACAGACTAAAAAGGCACACCATGGGACAATTCAATAAAGTAAGCAGCAGTGCTATTCTGTAACTATCTCACCGTGAAAACTTAGGTGAATTGAGCGTGAAGTGAGCTGTCAACAGTGTCAATTTCAAGCATTAGCCGTGGAATTACACGTCACTTCAATCTCACTTCACCTACGTTTTCACCGTGAGATTTTAACAGAATAGATCGGCTGTACCTTTGTACTCAAATTATTATCTCTACCTCTCTCACATCAGGTTATACGAAACTGATGATGATGATTAAGTTCAAGATCAAAAGAGAAAATATAACAGTTTGTGGTACTTAACTTGATGTGCTGGAGAGTGTACAGAAATAATAAAATA
Organism: Dryobota labecula; assembly: GCA_947523025.1. Classification (NCBI taxonomy): domain Eukaryota; kingdom Metazoa; phylum Arthropoda; class Insecta; order Lepidoptera; family Noctuidae; genus Dryobota; species Dryobota labecula. Next base: position 7,900,601 of record OX383314.1, read on the forward strand.
AATAATATAGGTAGGTACAGGAGATAAAAATAAATTTAAATCAAATGAAAAGTGTAAAATACGATGTAAGAAATTAGCAGGTAAATGTGGACCTGGAGGGTGCCGAACGGAATCCTATTACTAGGCCTCCGCTGTCCGTCCGTCCGTCCGTGTGTCTGTCTGTCAGCGGGCTGTATTTCATGAACCGCAACAGTTAGACAGTTGAAATTTTGTACAGTATTTTATTGCCGCTATAACAACAAATAATAAAAATAGAGTCAATTATAGGAAATACAAGAAACGTGTTTATTTTAGCGTTCTTTGCTCGATCGTTATACGGTACGGACACTTCGTGTGCGAGACTGAATCGCACAAGGAACAAGGAAAAGGGAATATTCGAAAAAAAAAATTGTTTTATATAACTAGAACTACATAATATAAATCAATTATTGCGTGTGGCGGTATCAACAACGCCACATGCGAACTACGCATTAAAAACCTGACGTCACAAATCCTGCATCGCGCGACTAGCACATAATCCCGACATCAACCGTTGGGCAGTTGCCCACCAGACACGATACCCGTCTGGTCGGAGGATCCTCCCTTTACTATAGAGTATGAGTGAACTTTACACCCTGGGCCTCAAGTCTGCTATTACAATAGTGTCAGAATGGTCTCTTCATTGTGAGTTTTTGACAGATTTGCCATACAAACACTGTCAAATACTCACAATGGCGAGACCATTCTGACACTATTGTAATAGCAGACTTGAGGCCCTGTTCCTCATACCTCTAAATTGCGCAATTTTTTCTTAACAACAACGTTATCGATATAAGTATGATTACTTAAAAAAATATATATTAATTTATAATCTATCAGAGATTGTATGTTATCTTTTTTACGTTGTACAATGCAATGACCCTTGCTGCTAATCCCGTATCAACAATTCTATTGATTACTGATACCTAGTAAGACACTGTCCCTCCGCCGGCCGGCGATTAACGAGAACCAAGGAGAACTAGCAAATCTTCTCGTCCCACATACCGCAGTGACACAAGATGTATGTCTTTTACCAGTGCGTGTTGCCAGTGATGACATATGGCACTAAACCTGGTCGCTCACGATGGGCCTTATTAGAAGGCTAAAAGTCTCCCAAAGGGCCTCAGACAAATCCTGCATCGCGCAATCAGAGTTTACCGCGCGACTGGCATATATACAACATCCCGATATCAACCGTGGGGCAGTTGCCCACCAGACACAACACCCGTCTGGTCGGAGGATCCTCCCTTTTCCATAGATTATGAGTGAACTTTACACCATGTTCCTCATACCACTATAGATCAATTGGCTGCGTTCGTTAACGCCCTTGTCATGAACAGCCGGTCTGTTCTGTAAAAATCTGTTTTTTTCTCTCTTTTTTTATCCATTACAGGGAAGCTCTTTACCATTATCTTACCTGATGGTAAGTGATGATAAGGCCGAAGGTGGAAGCGGGCTTCAACCTGTAACCTCAAACACAGAGGAACTGGCTATTTTATTTATTTTTGTTACTGACTAGCTTCTGCCTGCGACTTCGTTCGCGTGGAAGTCATAAGACAATGTACTAAAATACCAGCCAAATTTTAATAAAACTTCCCTGAATACTACGTTTGTAGTTTTGGTCACAGCAGTCAAAATATACAGAGAGTCAAGACTGGTGACGCGAGAGCAAGCGACGTACAGTTCCATGTTCTATGGTAAAGGGTTTGGTTTCCGCACTTAGTGCTTGGTGAACCATTGGACATGGGCAATGGCGGCCATCTGTGGTTATTCCAACCAGCCCACCTCCCTCCAGAAGATAATTACGTTTCCCGGTCTGGTTAGAACATCTATGAAAGATCTGTGCTCCGAGAGTTTCTGTTCTAATCTGAGTGACACCTGTGCATTCAAAGAGCACATATGCATGACGGTTTCCTCAGCCTCCATGTAAGCCCTGCACAAAGGATTGTCCGATATGCCTATTGTGTGGAAGTGTTTGTTTAGCGAGCGGTGTCCCGTGATGGTCTCCGTCACCAGGCGCAGGCCGGTCCTGTCCAGGAGTAATAACCGCCTGGTTAGCCTACCATCTAAGAATGGCATAGCCTCCCTGGACTGTCTGCAGGTCGGTGCCAAAGTCCACCAGCTCTTTTCTAGTGAATTATTGAAGGCCTGTGTTCCTGCATATACACTGTGGAACAACACTGATACATTGAATGTTTCTCATTGTCAGTCTTAGAGATTATTCCTGACGAACAGCTATCACTTTTTTAATATAACATGTACGTTGTAATTTTAAACACACGGGAAGTCAAGTATAAGTCCCCTCTTTGAGGAGTGGCTAGAGAGGTGCCACGGCGTCCTCACCTTCCGCCTGACGCAGGTCCACACCGGACACGGTTGTTTCGGGAGGTTCCTGTTCATTCAGGATAAGGCGGGAGGAAACGCCCGGGTGTTACCACTGTGTGGATCGCCCGGAGGACTTGGTAGAGCATATGGTGGAGGTCTGCCCGGCTTGGGTAGAGCACCGCCGTGTCCTCACGGAGGCGATCGGTGGCGACGATCTCTCGCGGCCGGCCCTGGTCCAGGCCGTGGTACGGAGTGCATGGGAAGCCGTCACCTCCTTCTGCGAAGCAGTAATGCGCACGCAGGAGGAGGCGGAACGCGTGAGGGAGAGGTAGTCTGTGCGCCCTCATGCCTCTAGTCGCCGCAGGAGAGGCCCTGGGCAGCGGGAAACAATTGGCGATTTCCGGCCACCGTAGGCGCGGGCTTGTGGACGGCGAGCAATGGGCAGCTCGCCGGCAGCCGGCAGGTAGCTTATTTAATTAGATTGTTAATAAAGGCTATTATTATTATTTCCTTCTAGAGCGTCCCCTCCCGGCGTTTCCATTCACATCATCAAATGTTAATGCTTTTTATTTTCTTCCAGGTTACATACAACTATTCACAAAGGACACTATCCTACCGGGAGCATTACGTGCGTTACCGTACGACCAAAACAGTATCATGCACTTCGGTGAACGAGATTACAGCAAGAATGGACATAGAACTATCATATTTAAGGTAAACAAAAAACAAAAGAAACAACTATAAACTCTCTGCCAGAGTGAACCTGTCTCTTTTAGGCACGCTCGTTCCATCATAGACCTCATGCATCGCCAGGCGAGAAGCGAGGTCAAACGCAGGCCGTATCAGCAATTAAAAAAAACGGATCTATGTAATATAATCTATTCTACAGCGTGTATCAGAAATGCGTGGCGCAACATGTCAACATATACATATATAAATATAAATAAATAATAAAGATCTTAATCATTATTACTACCATTTAGAGGGGGTGGAGGGGGTTGTGAAATTTGTAAGGGAAAAGTACGAAATCCACGCGAACGAAATCGCGGGCGAAGTGATGAATGACTGACGTATAACAGAAATCAAAGGGGTTTTTGGAAATTCGACGTGTAAAGAGGTCGGAAAAGGGGGATTTTTTTGTTAAATGAAAAATCTTATTTCTAAACTTGAAACTTAGTTTGTCATTGTATCGTTTTTCAAAACTACCCCTCAAAAGGATTTTAGGTGGTGCTAAAATTTGTATGGAAGAATTTTAACGCGCTTACCGGTTACCACGAATAACGGTAATAGTACTTTTGATAAAAAATATGGACAACAAATTAGGGTTTTTAGAAATCGATCGAACGGGGTAATTATGTTTTTGGGGGAGGGTTTCACTACGTGTCTGGATTAAGTCAAAAGTACTAAATATTTAATGACGAAACACATGACTGAAGATTTTTCAAAAATCAATCCCATTGACTTTCGGTGTGAAAAGGGAGGAACAGTTTATATGATTTTTTTATTTTCTTCTATGATCAATAAATTAAACAATAAATTATTAATAAGTAACAGGATCTTAATAATTAATTTTCCAAAACTACCGGTTAAAAGGGGTGGAGCGGATGTTGCATTTTGTAGGAGAAAATACGAAATCCACGCGGACGAAGTCGCGGGCAACGTGCTAGCCACTTATAATAACCAACAATTTATCTTTCAGAATCATAGCTTTCGCCAAGCCAAAAACGGCCTAACAGACACGGATATAAAAAGAATTGCACTGATATACGGACCCGAATGTCGGATCCGAGATCGTACTGAAAAGATCGCTATTTGCCAATCTTATCCTGGAGTAAGCAGACAAAAGAGGGAGATCGAACTTCCTGCAAACATGAGCTTAAGGGTCAATCCGAATATTACTCCACCGCCACACATAGTAGCCGTAATGGCTGAAGACGCAAATGCTGAAAAACCTCAAGAAATAGTTGCAGACATTAATAGCTCAGATGACACAATAGTCAAAGAAACAGACAGAATAATAGAACTAGTTTACCAACTCTCTGCACTAGCACTAAGTAACGCTAGAGAAAAATATTGCAATATTACTAGCAACAAGACATCCGAGTTCGAATTTCATTATGAGAAAGATGAAAATAAAACCAAAGCTTCTGATGAACTAAGAATCCACAACATCATAGCAGATTTCGCTAAATCCATAGACGATGACGCTGCTACTAATGTAACGGAGTTCTGTCAACATTCAGAGACTGTAGAAGCTTACCAAAGTCAATGTAAATTAGACAACGGTGCTCGATGTCCTAAGACTAATAGGTCGACTAAATTTGGAGCAGTGAAGCTTTCTACTGAACATAAATTTCTTGAAAAGAATCCAGACAGTGTGGATGACAAAAAGAAAACTGATGATGAAGTTGCCACAACAAATTTCAAGCCAAACAGAAGGAAGAGAGAAGCAACCGTTACAGTTACCACACCTAAACCTACAGAAGAAATAAAAGAGAAGAAAGCAACGAAAGAGGCAGAAATAAATAGTGAAGGAAAGAAAGTAATGAATCTTAAGGAAAAAATGCAAGCGATGAAAAAGGAACGATTAAAGGAGATTCAGGAAGATGAATCTACGACAAATGCAGATGTGGTATCGTCTACGACTGATTCTAAAGTTAAAAATGATAAAAATGACCCTTTTAGAAGAAAGTTCAGTGAAGAACGGTTTAAGTAAGTTGATATTTTTGTTTCTTTTTATGTAATTAGATGGCTGGCTACCCACCCTTTAAGATCAGCCTGTGAAACTGTAGCGATTCGCCTCAGTGTTTCCAGAGCTTTAGACATTATTTTATATTTACTGACAATAGCGCAGAGATTGAAAATATTTACCTGGTGTCGTGCATGGGAAATTAAACTTTATATACATAAGAATACAGTGAAGTAAAGCTTAGTTTTTTTAATAATAAAAAAACTAAGCTTTACTTCACTGTATATAAAAACCATTTGTATAGAAACAAACTAAGTATGGAAGTAAAAAATGAGAATCGAGAATATCTCACGTCGCGGTATATATAAGAAGCTAAGAAGATAGAATCGGACAGGCCAATATGCCGTTTAGCGAAAAAGCTTCCGTTCTGAACAACCGGAACGGATGTCGCGATTTAGGAGATTGCGAGATGCGTAAGACATCCCTCCAAAAGTATTGGGCTCAGATTGCGTTAGACTGACACGGGATGAAGGAAGAAAGGTGTTTGCAGTCGAACACAACAGCCTCATAGTAATGTGCCTATATTATATCCAAGTCAATAAATGTCAGTAAGAAAGGATGGATAGATTGTATAAAAGATGATATAGCCAAGAAGGATGTGAATTCTGAGATGACGGTTGAAAGAGATGCATGGAAGAAGAAGGCGTAATTCGCGGACCACCAATAAATTGGATAAGGGTAGGAGGGTGGTAAGTGTATCCCAATCAAGAACAAATAAGAAAATGAAACAATAATAATAGGAAATACATTGGTGCGTCCCATTTTGTATATGAATGAACAAGTTAAACAGATTCATTTATAACTGGAGATACATACGATCGAAGCAAGTTAGTAAAAAGCTTGTAAAAAGAGTACTGAAAATAGAAATCTTAAAAAAAAAAAAGTATTTATTGTGACTCGCACAGGAAGATCATAAACTAAACTTGTATCATATAAAAATAAAAACAGTGTCTTGTACGAGGCCAAAAGGCTCCTATCTCAGCATGATGCTGCGACATTTTTAAATAAGTGCCCCAGTGCCTGTATATATTGGTGGTAAACATATTTTTGTTCTCAGAATACAGAAATCTCAGGATGGCTCAGATTGGGAAGAATCCGACACATCTTTAGACAAACACAACATTGAACCAGAAAAGACACTAAGTAATAAAGAATTACTTAAAAAATTGTTAAAACTGGGAGCTGGCTCAATATTTGAAACTGAAAAAGCTAAGAAAGATTCTGTTGAAGAGATAGATAGTGTGAACGTTGTAAAAGAAGAAAAAACAACAGAATCCACAGCTGAAAACTCAGACACGAATGAAGATCATGAAACAGCTGAAGAAGAAGGAGAAACGGCAGTGACCAAAACTAGAAAAGAAAATAAAAAAGCTGATGAATCATCTTTAGAAGATGTAGAAACAGAGGAAATAGAAGAAACGTAAGTAATAGCGACCATGTTGGCAGTGTTGGATTAAGCAAGCGCGGGGCCCGTAACAAATTCTATCAAGGGGCCCTTGATCTGGTTCTTGGTTGGTTCTTGGTTCTCAAGTATAAAGTGTATAAAGTGGTAAAAAAAATCAAGCCACGTTTATTTGCCATCTATAGGTTACAGTTTTGTTGGTTTTTAATAGTACAGTAGATTACTATAGGCCCTGTTCGACTCTGATCAGTACAAAAAGCCAGAGATGAAATTGCCCCGACAATTTATTTTAAACTTTGAAATATTATATCTGGTCTGACAAGCACTTTAGCACCTATATAGCGTAATACACGTTTTTTATAGCAAATTGAACGTTCTAAAAAAAAGGTCTCGTATATTTTTTCGATAAGTTTATATTTTCAAAAGTTATTTGAGGTTGAAGTTGGACATACATAAATTATCAGTTTTCTTCCATCGCGGCATAATTATTATTGTTTAGATAAAACAAAACAATCTCCGGGTTTAGATACGCGGGGCCCCTTTGGCGCGGGGCCCGTAGCATTTGCTACTCTTGCTACGTAGTTAATCCGGCACTGCATGTTGGTAAGACTAATCCATTGCTTTATAGGTTTTGAGAAATTCGTTTACTTAGAAACGTAAATAACTCAATGAACTTGGCTGCACTGTCGAAATGTTTTGATCAATTTGTCATTTTATGTTTGTTACGAAATTACCTCACTGGTCGATCCGACCTTACAGTCATTCAAATCATAACTGTCATTTTTAGGGTTCCGTGGTCAACAAGAAACCCTAATAGTCTGCCATGTCCTTCTGACTGTCTATCCGCGGGTTAGCTCAGAAACTCTAAGTACTAGAAAGCTGTAATTTGACATTTATATCACGCCAACAAAGTGGTAAAATAAAATCTTCAAAATTTTTTTTTGGTTATTTACCTCCCCTACACGTAAAGTGGGGATGATATTTTTTTCTCGCCTATCCCATAGATCGTTGGATAGCCCATTCAAAAATATTGCTGGCCTGTGTAAAACATTTTTCGATTCAGCAAACCGTTTACGTAATATTAAGCTTCAAAGTGAAAATTTTTGTTAAAGTGCCCCCCTTGCCAGCTAAATGGTTGTTCTTGTATATTGTTACGAGCTTGCGGTTCGTGACAATAAAAACTGCCGATTTAAAGACCAAAAATGACACTTAAATACACACACAGATAACAACTCAAACACACTAAGTATAAAACACAAATGCACTACTGATCACTCTTAAAGTCGCACTCGAAGATCGCTTGTATTTGTCGCTTGATTTCGACTGTCCCCGGTCGGGGTCCTTACCGGCCTTAGAAAGTTCCAGAACCTTCTACTGTAGAAACATCTAGAATGTTCGAGTACATACCGGCCCCGACTGACCAGATGTCGAAAGTTCTAGAAAGTTCTAGCATCGAATTCTCTAGAAGAATCTCGAGTCCACTAGTTCTGCTACTCGATACTAGATGGCGCTAGTGGTACTTAAACTTGTGTCGATGTACCAGGCATCAATTGTGGTGCGTAACAATATTATATGATAAAAAAATCACGGCAGTAGTATAACTTAACAGTAGTAGTAGAATAAAATTATTATTTAATAGGAAAACTATTAGGCTTTACAAGATACCGAGTAATAGTCAACCAACTTAAATTTGCATTTGGGATGTATGGGAAAACATGTATTTTAACTACAATGTTAAGTTTATTCTTGGAATGAATTCATCCGAACTACGGAACCCTTCATTGTCGCGGTTCGACTCACACTTAGTCGGTTTTTTGACATAAGTATGCATGAAATGGTTACAATACGGCTAATTGACGTAGGGTGTCAATTTTCTTAACAATTATTTTCCTGACTATTCATTTAAGGCCCAGATAAATGCCAGTGACCTTGAGTGGTTAGCTTGCGTGTTCTGTACTGAGCTCACGCAACGCGTCGTACGTCCAGCCAGTAATAGGACTCGCCCATCCAGGAGCGCTGTCCCAAATAAAACGTATTATTAATTTATTACACATAAAACAAAAGGTATTTTAATAAAACACGTATACTAAAAAATCAATAATTAAATTATCTTTAAAAAGGTGAAGGTTTCAGAAAAATACGCTTGACAGATTTTGCGTGATTCTCAGTTTTTTATCCGCGTCAGACATAACTTTACAAATTAATTTCACTATGTAATATAGACATAATCTAAAATATTCACATATTAAGTTATTATGAAAATGCTCTTATTCAACATATATTTTTTGTAAATCATTAACACTACTGATTTAGACGTGATCTTCAGTATAAAATCATTAAAACTCGGTTATCGTCGCCTTAAAACCTCTGTTAAAGGCAATTTTAAAGTACACTAACAATAAACAAACCAACTTTTTTTTCTTAGGCCGCAGAAGAGAATCAGACATAAAAACAAGAGAACGCTAGAACGCGGAATGGTACCAACAACTGTGGAACTCAACAAGTTGAATAAAGAGTTCTATACTGAAAGGAAATGGCCGGATGGTGTCGTCATCTATGTCGTTGCGCAGTTACCTGATTGTAAGTTTTTATATTTTTACGATTCCGTACCTGAAAAATAAAAAAACGTAACCCTTATTAGGATCACTCGTGTGTCTGTCTCTCTGTCCTTCCCTCTGTCCAGTGCCGGATTAAGCCAGCGCGGGGCCCGTAGCAAATACTATCGAGGAGCCCTTGATCTGCTATGGGTTCTCAATATATATAGTTCTTATAATTAATTCACTTTAATTTTAGCGATGACTATTTACAAAAAAAGAATATGATAAAATGTTTTGCACCAATGTCCTGTCATTTTGACAGTAACATTTCTTGACATACTTTGTTTACATAAATTATCTGAATTAGAGACTTTGGGTATAGTAATTTTATTCTAGGTAAGTGCATCGTCTTCACATATAATTAATAATTAATGAAAACAAAGCATGGAGTTTCTTGCCCATTCTTCTCCATACTTAACTACCTTATGGAACTAGAAGGGGCAACTAGAATCATTTTACCTAATTATTTTTGTAAATATTGACGTTCAAAAGTGCCTTTTACGTGCCTATTTGAAAGAAATGATTTGACTTTTGACTTTGACTTTGATTGTCCTCAGATGACCTTGAAGATCTTCGCAACAGGTTGGCTGTTGTAAATGGCATTTTGATGGAGAAGACCTGTGTTAAACTTCGAGAGGTTGACGCCAAGGAAGCGCCGGGTTTTGACGACTACCTGGTACTCGATACCAGTCCAGATTATGTGACTGGCAGGGTGGGAGGAAAGCAGGTCAGTCTAATAAGTTTTATGTCAACAACGAACCCTTAAACGGGTGGCCAATTTGGAAGTACCTATACAACTTATTTTTTTTTTTTTTTTTTTAATAAAACTTTGCCCCACACTAGTAAACGAAAATTACAGGATAGTTATCTATAATTATTTTACTTAGGTTTGGCAATTTTATACGAAAATTAAGATCAGCGTAATCTCCTCCTTTTTTATACTCAAAAATGCGATCGCTTTTCATTGTGTTTTCCATTAAATTATCGCATACTTTGTTAGTTATCTACACCAACAACACCAAGGAACTCCCACTATTCAAATATAAATTGCGTAATTTTTTAATTGACAAAGCTTACTATACGATCCAAGATTTTCTTAATAATTAGTACCTAATCTGTCACCATACACCTTATTCTTATTTTGTAAGATTTGCTTTAATGTGATGAACGATGAAATTTTTGATATGTTGCATGTTGACATAATTTATTATTGTATGCCTATTAGGCAGGACATAATGGATCTGTAATTTACCTAACATCTGTCTGTATAACCTATGCCCACAATAAAATAATTTGATTTGATTTGATTTGATTTATCCCACTAACAAAGTCACAAATATTTAATTAGTTGATTCTAGTTGCCCCTTCCAAAAGGTAGTTACGAGTAGGGCTTCCATTACGTAATTACGTAATTACGCAATTACGTAATTACGGACAGATTTTAGAAATCTCACAAATACGTAACTGAAGAGCTGCAGTCCGTAATAACGTAACTATAGGATAATATTAATTAATTTAGGTACCCATTTATTTAGTTCTATAGTTTCTGCCTACTCCATGGGAAAAAGGCATGGGTTTATCTGTGTATTTACAATTTACCTTAATTTAGATAACCTACGACTTACATTATGACAACACCAAAACCCTTTCTGTGGGTATCCCCCGAATTCCCGGGGTTTATTTTATAACTTCCAATTTGAGTCCGCAAGATTTAATTTCTTAGTCGTACAGAATAGAGTTCATTGTTGACCAATCGGGAAACGAAGGGAATCCCCGTTGGTTGTGGATAGTTCGGTACGTAACACAATCAAAGTTTATAAGTGTTTCGCAAGTATTTGATCTACCTCGTAGATAATAAAGTTTAATATTGTGGATTGAGCAAGCTAAGGGAACTCCCTACATTTTTCTTTACTTTCGTGAATTTAGAAACAATCTCAATACTCGGTACTCAGTCGTCTTACGTACACCTGCGAGATACTGTCCTGCCTGGTCTAAGCTTATTTTATTGACTTTTGTGATTTTGTGTATGTGCCGCAAAGTTTGACGCTTGGTTTTCAGAAGCTTTTCATTACAAGTTTCTAAGTAGATATCACCATACACGAGTAGAGATACTTCAACGAAAATGTAAGTACCTATTTTAACATTACTTTACTTGTCTACTTACTTTGTTTCTAGGGTATTGTGTGAGAGTTTATACATATAATTTAGTAGTTGATTTTATATTGTTGACGGCACGGTTGGCGCAGTAGTTGAGTGATTGGCTGCTGCGCTGCGGGTCACGGGTTCGATTCCCGTACGGAACAAATATTTGTATGACCTACAGATAGGTGTTCCGGGTCTGGGTGTCTTGTGTATGTTAGTTTACATGATTGTGAGTGCACCCACGATACAGCAGTAATTCCTAGTGTGGTGCGACGTTTAAAAAAAAAAAAAAAATATGTGCGATTTTATTTTATTGTTGCTTGTTAGATGTCTGTGCAAATAGACATTGATTATGAGTTCACGGTACGTATGTAAATGTATCCCGTTTTAAGTGTAGTGCCTAACTATAGATGCTATTTATATGTATTACCTAACTATTAAATTATGAAATATTTATATATTGTTTTAGGTCTGCAGTAAAGAAGACTATTTATAAGGAGTTTTTGAACAAACGCACACAATCAGCTATATGGGAACACTTTTTGAGGGCTGAAAATGGGCAAAGTGTCCAATGTAAACATTGTCAAAAATTTTTGAAGACTCCTGGTGGTGCTACTGGAGCACTACATACACATATGCGTGCTAAACATATTGGCGAGATGTCACAAGAGCAAGATGCGCAAAGGGCAAGTACTTCATCGTGCTTTCAAGCAAGAAAAAGTTTAGAACCTCCATCGAAGAAAACTAAACTAACGGATTACTTTTCCACTGAGTATTCCTTGGACGTTATAGTGACTAGAATGGCAGCATTGGATGGCATCCCATTAAGCAAATTTTGTACTTCTGAAGATCTAAGGTATGTTTTCAAAAAATCTGGCTATGATCTACCGAAATCTCCTTCAACTATTACCAAAATTGTCCTGGAACAGAGTTGTGCCATAAAAAAACAATTAATAAATCAGTTTAAAGATATGAAGTCCCAAAAAAAACGGTTTACTATAACGTTTGATGAATGGACCTCTACCCGGAACCGGAGGTATATGAATATAAATATTCATAATAAAGACCTAGAACCAGCTAAATATAAAAATTTAGGACTGGTAAGGATAAAGGGTTCAATGCCAGCTCACGTTGGAACTGTACTGTTAGAAAATCATCTAAATGACTTTTATTTGAAACTTGAAGATATAATTGCATTCACAACGGACGGAGCCAGTGTTATGGTTAAAATGGGCAAAAATTTTGATGGTCACCATCAGTTGTGTTTTGCTCACGGAATACAACTTGCAGTGCTGGACGTATTATATAAGACACGGAAAAGTACAACTACTGAACCAGAACTAGAAGATGAAGCTTCAGATACTGACACTGAAGAAATTGAAGAAAACGATGGCGGACTTTTCATAGAAGTACCTAGAGTTCTAGAACCAGAGTTTCTGTACAAAGATATTATAGTAAAAGTAAGAAAACTTGTTAAATCATTCAAAAAATCACCACTGAAGACCGATTTGTTGCAAAAATATTCTTTACAAGAGCATGGTAAAAGCCTCGATCTTATACTAGACTGCAAAACGCGATGGAACAGCTTATCAGATATGGTTGGACGATTTCTGAAATTGAAATCAAGTTTATTTAAGGCTTTATTAGACTTAAAATCAAATATAAGTTTCACAGACACAGAAATACAAGATCTACATAACATTCATCATAGTTTAGATATAATAAAAACTACAGTGATGGCATTGTGTCGCCGTGACTCGAATTTGTTAGCAGCAGATGCTGCGCTTCAGTTTATGTTAAATAAGCTTGATGCTCAGTCCAATGGGCTCAGTGACAAGCTTGCTGTATCCCTTAGAAAAAGAATAAAAGAAAGGCGAACAAATGTGTCTGGTGTCTTGCAGTATTTGCATAATAATGAAGAATATTATAAAACCGAAGAAACAGAAACTTTTACAAAACCGACGTCGGATTATATTAGAACATATGTTGCAAACTTATTAGAAAGGCTCAAATTTACACCGCCTACAAGTACACAAATGAGTTTAGATTCCGAAGCAGATGACAATGATGCTAATGATGGTTGTGGCGACGAGTTGACTGTTGCACAGCAACTAGAAAAAGAAATACAGAAAACTATGTCTACAGTAAACAAATCTGGAGTAAACACAGATCTTGAATCCATCATCAGAGTTGAAATGTGTATCTACGATAGCACTGGCGGCGGTCGTGAAGTTTTCCTAACAGCAGCTTATAATTATTTACTATGTATAATGCCTACTAGTGTTGAAGCAGAACGGGCATTTTCTTCTGCCGGCTATCTTTGTTCTAAACTAAGAAGTTCCCTTGGTGACAGAACATTGCATTCGTTATCATTTATGAGATCATATTATCAAGAACAAAGATTGGAAAAATAACCATATTTTATATTGTTTCTTACTTTTAAACCATTTGTGCGTGGTACATGTTTTGTTTGAATTGTTGATTGAGTTTAGTCAAAATCAAAATCGTCAATCAAATCAAAATATTACATTTTGATTTGATTGACGATTTTGATTTTGAGTTTAATTTTAAAATTATCATTTTAATCTGTAATTTACTTTTAATTCCTTAATATTATAATTTTTTTCATTTGAAGTTGTTTGATTTTTTACTTCTAAAATACGTAATAAGCCCAGAATTTATCGTGCTTTAAAAAATCAAAACAGTTAAGTACGTAATTACGTAGTTACGTAATTGAAGCATCAAAATGCGTAACTAGTTACGTAATTAGCAAATCCGTAATTTTGGAAGCACTAGTTACGAGTACGTATGGAGAAGAATGGGCAAACAACTCCATACTTACTCTTTTATTTAAAATGTTAATAATATTTTGTATATATTTTATTAATTATTATATAATTTGAAGACGATGCACATATCTAGAATAAAATTACTATACCACAAGAGGTAAAAATAATGAAAAGTGGAGTAATGATGACAGACAATTCAATTTAGCAGCATTTTTTCAATTTTGTAAATGTGAATACCATGGAGCCGTTTATTATGTTATTATGATTTATGTTGACTTGAAAGAGCATAGCAGTTGAGAGTATGTCATGCTCGCTTAAATGTCTCACTGATGGTGGCGCGTGTGTTGGATCATTCGGTTCCCTACAAAATGGTTGAGCTGGATAGTGCTGATCCATGCGTCATGTTCGTGAACGGGCGCCGTCTGTTGGGCCTGGTCATCTCTTGACTGCCAGGGCTTATTTTTAATATTAAATATTATATTTTGAATTGATTTATTATTTTTTACATTGTCTCACATATAGAAGCAACAAGAATAATGTACCCAGGATTTTGTAATATCTTGATTTAAAAGAGTGTCCTTGGATTTTCTTGCCCATTCTTCTACATTGTGATCTACGTATTGCAATGGGCATTTAGCTTCAACTTTCTGACTAACTGACCGTCTCTTTGACATCAAAAGTGCCTGTAAATGGTTTAATTGAAATAAATGCTTTGCCATAGTAATTTGATTCTAGGTATATCACCTAGAATCAAATTACTATACCACAACTGGTAATAACATTAAAAAATTAAGCATTGACGGATAAATTAACCATGTGTTAGATACAAGGTGCTCACATATTTACAAAATAATATTGTATTATTTTTTACAAATGAAAAGTTAGTGTGCGAGTTAAACTTATCATAAAATTTATGTCTTAAAAATAATACATTATACCTAAATTAGCAACCTGTTTGATTTTGTCTAGATCTAGACTCTACATTGTCCTATGGAGCAAGACCAGCATGTTTCCAAGCATTCTTATCTTGGATATAATCCTCTAATTTGTAATAAGCTTGTTTACAAGTGTAGTTTTAATGTGTTTTAAATTTTATTTCATTAAATTGCAATACATCACAAGGTATTTTGTTGTAACATTTAACACAGTACCCCATAAAAGATATACTTACTTTAGATAATCTGAAAAATGGTTGATCTATTTTATCTTTATTACTAGTATTAAAATTATGTGTCTACTCGTATCATGTATTTTATTAGATGTTGGTTTTTACTCTGTCTATGTATTTTTTAATGTTCCGCCTGCGCCATGCCAGTTTGATTAATAAAACAACAGTATTTTAGAAGTTTGATTCATTAAACTTCCGGTATAGAAAATTATCTACACGAAGAAAAAAAACCTAGCCTTATATGAGGGAAGCGCTAAAATAGCCCGCGAAACTAAAATTTTCTTAAGATTTTGGCAATTTGCAGCTCACTGTCTGGGTGTATTAAGATACGCGATCGTAACAATATGTTTTTACAGAAATATTATCATTAGAATCAGTCATACAATTCCTTATGTTAGTATAATCCTAAAAGTCATGATTTCATGAAATAGTCATTAGTAAACACACATTTTTTATGGTTCTGAATCATAATTTAGATCAACAAACAACCTGATAGGTACTGACCTGGCAAATTGCATTAAACGTAAGATTTGAATTTCGCGGGCTACCCTGACCTTGCCTCTCTCTTGCAAATTAGGAGCAGAAGATTACGCCAAACTTGATGTCGTTTCGGTGTTTATAATTTAATTCCAAAGTCAATTTCATAATTCTATTTTACCTCAACCCCACTCAAAAACAAACACAAATATTTACGTCAATCATCAATAAATAACTAAAATAGTTTTAGGAAACTCACATGGTAGATGTAAACACTAGAAAGAGACAACGCTAAAAAACTTTCTGCAAAGGAAACATTAAAAGAGATACCGATATTGTTTATATGGCTAAGGGCCACAAGTGTGTGAAGGACGCAGAAAAGGCAACGTAGTGACGTCAATGGGTAATTTCAGAATAGGGTGGCCAGAGAAAGCGAATTTGCTTTTATTAGGGGTAGTTTTATAACATCTCGTTTAAATTAAGAATAGTTTTTTCTTTAACCAGCTCATGTGTTACGAAAGATTTGTTCTGTTATTCCATTATAAATAATTACAAATAATAGAGTTGTATGAGATTTTTTTTTTTTGTAAATCTTCATTTGCTCATGAATATTGAGGGACCATCAACATCTATCATTTTTATGAGTCCAAAATCACTTTTTCATCTGGAATAAGAATAATGCAATGAGTCCACCTATGTAGTTTTACTTCATACAGTTAAAATTAATTTGTGCAGGTTTTCGAAACAATTCTCTTAATCTCAAAATAATTTGTTTCCCTTCAATTAAAATTTCTTCTTCTGGTCATTTAGGTTATTGGCAGGTATTAAATTAGTTTTGAAGTTAACATCTTATTTACAGACCTTGAAAAAAATACACAATTATTAAAATCTAAATTAATTTACTTCACACGTCCGTACAAATAATTATTGCAATACGGGGTGATTTACATTTTAAGCGCTGGCCACCCCATTCCGGAACGTTCTCCCGCTTTCGCGGTTTGATTGGTCGAAAGCCGTCGAAAATTCTGGACACCCATTGGCCAAGCGTATAAATACAACTGACAGCGCGGCAAAGGCAGTACTTTCAAAGCACAGACCACATAAAGAGGGGTTTCAAAGTTCGTCACTTCGAGTGTTCTACTTTAAAAATGGTTGCAATTGGCATTGATTTGGGCACAACGTATTCTTGTGTGGCTGTGTGGCGGCATGGAAGTGTTGAAGTGATAACAAATCAACAAGGAAACAGGACAACTCCAGCCTTCGTCGCGTTCACACCTACCGAGCGTCTCATCGGCGAAGAAGCGCAAAATCAAGCCGCATTCAATCCCTGGAACACAGTTTTTGGCGCGAAACGTCTAATCGGTCGTCGATACGACGACATTAGCGTGCAAATGGATTTACGTCATTGGCCGTTTCAAGTTTCGAATGAAAATGGTAAGCCAATGATTTCAGTTGATTACAAAGGTGAGAAAAAGTCTTTTACGCCTGAAGAAATTAATAGTATGGTGCTTTTTAGGTTGAAACAGATAGCTGAGAGTTATCTTGGTGATAAAGTTAATAAGGCTGTGATTACTGTTCCTGCTTACTTCAATGATTCTCAACGGCAGGCTACAAGGACTGCTGGGTCTAAAGCTGGACTGGAAGTTCTTCGAATCACGAATGAACCAACAGCAGCAGCTCTTGCATACGGTTTAGATCGAAGAGGGGACAAAAATGTCTTAATTTACGACCTAGGTGGTGGAATTTTTGACGTTTCAGTTCTCTCCATCAATGGTTCTGTTTACGAAGTGAAAGCGACGGCAGGAAATACTAGACTAGGTGGTGAAGACTTTGATAATCGCCTGGTTGCATATTTTGCTGAGGATTTTCGCAAAAAATATCATACGGACATTTTAGGGAGTACTAAAGCTCTGCGGAGGTTGAAGACCGCTGCAGAACGAGCAAAGAAGTTTCTCACTTCGAACACTGAAGCTACAGTCGAAGTTGAAGCTCTCTACGATGGTATAGACTATGTAGGAAAAATTTCGAGAACTCTTTTCGAAGAGTTATGTTCGGATTTATTTAGGGACACCCTAGCGCCAGTAGAAAAAGTGTTAGCCGATGCTAAACTCAAAAAGGCAGATATTCAGAAGATTATTTTAGTTGGGGGCAGCACTAGGATACCAAAGATACAGAGTATGTTAAAAGAATTCTTTGGAGGGAAGAAATTGACAACCAGTTTGAACCCTGATGAGGCTGTGGCTTGCGGAGCAGCCATACAAGCTGCCATATTAAGCGGTCAACGCCATAAAAGAAGCAAAGACCTGGTCCTAGTCGACGTTGTACCTCTATCTCTAGGAGTGGAAACAGCCAGAGGAATGATGTTCAAAGTGATTGAAAGAAACACTCCAATCCCTTGCCAGAAGACCAAAGAGATTACAACTTTAGACGACTACCAATACAGAATGACTATAGAAATATTCGAAGGAGAAAGAAGTTTGACTAAAGACAATAACTTACTAGGAGTTATTGAGCTGACTGGGATACCGCCAGCTCCAAGAGGCGTTGCTAAAATCGATGTGACATTTGCCATAGATGTTAACGGTATTTTGAGCGTCTCGGCCAAAGACAGGACTACTGGAAATACAAAGAGTGTTACCATAAGAAATGAGCACAGGCTCAACCAGCTCCAAATTGGACAAATGATAGTCGATGCTAATACCTACCGCGAAAACGATGTAGAAAGCAAAATACGTTTAGAAGTCAGAAACCAGTTAGAATCTTACGTTTACGAAGTAAAAAGAAATGTTGCAGAGAAAAGTGAAATTTTAACTGAAAAAGAAAAGGCATTCATGAAAGTGGAATGGGAGAATGCGATAGAATGGTTGGACTCAAATAAGGATTGTTTAACAGAAGAGTTTGAGAGACAGTTGACGGAATTGATGAGGAGATGGTCAGGGGTTATAAGGAAGATCTATGATCAGCCTTGGATGCATAGAGCGAAGCGTCAGAGAAGTGAGAATTATCAAGAATTAGAAGGACATGAACTTACTACATTATAAGAGGGTCACTATAATGAAGAATGAAAAAGAAGAATAGTGAAGGAATCTCGAAGTATTCCTTTTGAAGAGTTTTTCGAACAGTCCATTATTAAGTGTGGTGATTTAAAAATGAGCATTACTTCGATGATATTAAGTTATGTCAATATTATTGTTATTGAGCTGCTAGGCTGCTATTTTCATGACATTTGTTGTTCCATTAATGTTGTATTTTCAAATAAACACAGAGCAATAATTATTGTTTAGAAAAAACTCTTTCATTTTTAAAACCTCCCCTCCCGCACTGTGTCCATCTTGGACAGCCGTCGTTCGTTCGTTTTGCTTTCTTTTTTTTCTTTCTTTTTCTTCTTCTTTCTTTCTTTATTTTTCTTCTTTCTTTGTTTTATCTTTTTTTATTTTTCTTTAAAAAAAAAATCTACCTTTATTTCGTTATTGCGTATAGCATGTGCAGACATGCAGACAACATAAAATAGCGATATATCAAAACCAGGCCACAATATTTAACTTTGCGCCCATACCTATACACTTTCCATGGGCATGTTTTATAGGCTTTATTGTCCCAGAATTTCAGCCAAATTGGCCGAATAGTTTTTCCATATATTGTGTTTAAATATAGCCTCAGAGGCTAATAAATCGGACCGTTCTAATACTTTTGCTTCTCCTTTCAGAACTTCGGATCCATAGAGCTCTTCGAAGGAGGTCATCACAAGCAGCATACAGCGATGATGGTGATGGCAATGCTGGGATTCTACTTCGAGGTCTCTCGCCATGACAGGGATAAGCATATTAGAGTGCATAATCGGCATATTAGAGCAGGTATGATCATCATCAGGGCCCAGTTGTAAGAAAGAGATGAAGCTATATATACAGGGCAAATAGCTCCATCCCTTTTTCGCATCGTAACATGGCATCGCGTACTTCGAAATTCGAACTGTCTTTGTAAATCCGTGATGATTTACTTTTAAAGCAAATGAGTTCGCTTTCGAATTGCATGCGCTCACTTGAGTAAGGGACTAACCACACATATTCAGCTTTGTTCAGCTATGTTAGTTGCGTATGCATCTCCATACAAAATCTTTGTTTTCTATGGACAAAAGCTGAATAGAGCTGAATAAGTGTGGTTAGTCCCTAAGGCTTCTTAGCGGCGAGTCCTTTTTTTTGGGTGGGAAATTATCAAACAACTCCTCCCGCTCTGGGCGAAGCGGGAGGGCGTGTCAGACTTTTACTGACTAAAACCCACCCGTGTTCCTTCAGTTGCCTGTGTGCAAGGGCCACGGTATCCCTTTCGGATAAACCCGCAACTCTGTCAGGCATCGGACCCCGTCAGTTCGTGCTGACATTTCTTTGAGGCGCGCGTGTGGAATACAATGCGCCGTCGACCCGGGCCTGGTCCTTACCGGACGGCGAGCTGCCCATTACTCGCCGTCCGCAAGCCCGCGCCTACGGTGGCCGGGAATCGGCTATAGATTCCCGCCGCCCAGGGCGTCTCCTGCGGCGACTAGGGGCATGAGGGCGCACAGACTACCTCTCCCTCACGCGTTCCGCCTCCTCCTTCGTGCGCATTACTGCTTCGCAGAAGGAGGTGACGGCCTCCCAAGCACTCCATAGTCCGTACCACGGCCTGGATCAGGGCCGTACACGAGAGCTCGTCGCCACCGATCGCCTCCGTGAGGACACGGCTAGGGCTTCCATTACGTAATTACGTAATTACGCAATTACGTAATTACGGACAGATTTTAGAAATCTCACAAATACGTAACTGAAGAGCTGCAGTCCGTAATAACGTAACTATAGGATAATATTAATTAATTTAGGTACCCATTTATTTAGTTCTATAGTTTCTGCCTACTCCATGGGAAAAAGGCATGGGTTTATCTGTGTATTTACAATTTACCTTAATTTAGTTAACCTACGACTTACATTATGACAACACCAAAACCCTTTCTGTGGGTATCCCCCGAATTCCCGGGGTTTATTTTATAACTTCCAATTTGAGTCCGCAAGATTTAATTTCTTAGTCGTACAGAATAGAGTTCATTGTTGACCAATCGGGAAACGAAGGGAATCCCCGTTGGTTGTGGATAGTTCGGTACGTAACACAATCAAAGTTTATAAGTGTTTCGCAAGTATTTGATCTACCTCGTAGATAATAAAGTTTAATATTGTGGATTGAGCAAGCTAAGGGAACTCCCTACATTTTTCTTTACTTTCGTGAATTTAGAAACAATCTCAATACTCGGTACTCAGTCGTCTTACGTACACCTGCGAGATACTGTCCTGCCTGGTCTAAGCTTATTTTATTGACTTTTGTGATTTTGTGTATGTGCCGCAAAGTTTGACGCTTGGTTTTCAGAAGCTTTTCATTACAAGTTTCTAAGTAGATATCACCATACACGAGTAGAGATACTTCAACGAAAATGTAAGTACCTATTTTAACATTACTTTACTTGTCTACTTACTTTGTTTCTAGGGTATTGTGTGAGAGTTTATACATATAATTTAGTAGTTGATTTTATATTGTTGACGGCACGGTTGGCGCAGTAGTTGAGTGATTGGCTGCTGCGCTGCGGGTCACGGGTTCGATTCCCGTACGGAACAAATATTTGTATGACCTACAGATAGGTGTTCCGGGTCTGGGTGTCTTGTGTATGTTAGTTTACATGATTGTGAGTGCACCCACGATACAGCAGTAATTCCTAGTGTGGTGCGACGTTTAAAAAAAAAAAAAAAATATGTGCGATTTTATTTTATTGTTGCTTGTTAGATGTCTGTGCAAATAGACATTGATTATGAGTTCACGGTACGTATGTAAATGTATCCCGTTTTAAGTGTAGTGCCTAACTATAGATGCTATTTATATGTATTACCTAACTATTAAATTATGAAATATTTATATATTGTTTTAGGTCTGCAGTAAAGAAGACTATTTATAAGGAGTTTTTGAACAAACGCACACAATCAGCTATATGGGAACACTTTTTGAGGGCTGAAAATGGGCAAAGTGTCCAATGTAAACATTGTCAAAAATTTTTGAAGACTCCTGGTGGTGCTACTGGAGCACTACATACACATATGCGTGCTAAACATATTGGCGAGATGTCACAAGAGCAAGATGCGCAAAGGGCAAGTACTTCATCGTGCTTTCAAGCAAGAAAAAGTTTAGAACCTCCATCGAAGAAAACTAAACTAACGGATTACTTTTCCACTGAGTATTCCTTGGACGTTATAGTGACTAGAATGGCAGCATTGGATGGCATCCCATTAAGCAAATTTTGTACTTCTGAAGATCTAAGGTATGTTTTCAAAAAATCTGGCTATGATCTACCGAAATCTCCTTCAACTATTACCAAAATTGTCCTGGAACAGAGTTGTGCCATAAAAAAACAATTAATAAATCAGTTTAAAGATATGAAGTCCCAAAAAAAACGGTTTACTATAACGTTTGATGAATGGACCTCTACCCGGAACCGGAGGTATATGAATATAAATATTCATAATAAAGACCTAGAACCAGCTAAATATAAAAATTTAGGACTAGTAAGGATAAAGGGTTCAATGCCAGCTCACGTTGGAACTGTACTGTTAGAAAATCATCTAAATGACTTTTATTTGAAACTTGAAGATATAATTGCATTCACAACGGACGGAGCCAGTGTTATGGTTAAAATGGGCAAAAATTTTGATGGTCACCATCAGTTGTGTTTTGCTCACGGAATACAACTTGCAGTGCTGGACGTATTATATAAGACACGGAAAAGTACAACTACTGAACCAGAACTAGAAGATGAAGCTTCAGATACTGACACTGAAGAAATTGAAGAAAACGATGGCGGACTTTTCATAGAAGTACCAAGAGTTCTAGAACCAGAGTTTCTGAACAAAGATATTATAGTAAAAGTAAGAAAACTTGTTAAATCATTCAAAAAATCACCACTGAAGACCGATTTGTTGCAAAAATATTCTTTACAAGAGCATGGTAAAAGCCTCGATCTTATACTAGACTGCAAAACGCGATGGAACAGCTTATCAGATATGGTTGGACGATTTCTGAAATTGAAATCAAGTTTATTTAAGGCTTTATTAGACTTAAAATCAAATATAAGTTTCACAGACACAGAAATACAAGATCTACATAACATTCATCATAGTTTAGATATAATAAAAACTACAGTGATGGCATTGTGTCGCCGTGACTCGAATTTGTTAGCAGCAGATGCTGCGCTTCAGTTTATGTTAAATAAGCTTGATGCTCAGTCCAATGGGCTCAGTGACAAGCTTGCTGTATCCCTTAGAAAAAGAATAAAAGAAAGGCGAACAAATGTGTCTGGTGTCTTGCAGTATTTGCATAATAATGAAGAATATTATAAAACCGAAGAAACAGAAACTTTTACAAAACCGACGTCGGATTATATTAGAACATATGTTGCAAACTTATTAGAAAGGCTCAAATTTACACCGCCTACAAGTACACAAATGAGTTTAGATTCCGAAGCAGATGACAATGATGCTAATGATGGTTGTGGCGACGAGTTGACTGTTGCACAGCAACTAGAAAAAGAAATACAGAAAACTATGTCTACAGTAAACAAATCTGGAGTAAACACAGATCTTGAATCCATCATCAGAGTTGAAATGTGTATCTACGATAGCACTGGCGGCGGTCGTGAAGTTTTCCTAACAGCAGCTTATAATTATTTACTATGTATAATGCCTACTAGTGTTGAAGCAGAACGGGCATTTTCTTCTGCCGGCTATCTTTGTTCTAAACTAAGAAGTTCCCTTGGTGACAGAACATTGCATTCGTTATCATTTATGAGATCATATTATCAAGAACAAAGATTGGAAAAATAACCATATTTTATATTGTTTCTTACTTTTAAACCATTTGTGCGTGGTACATGTTTTGTTTGAATTGTTGATTGAGTTTAGTCAAAATCAAAATCGTCAATCAAATCAAAATATTACATTTTGATTTGATTGACGATTTTGATTTTGAGTTTAATTTTAAAATTATCATTTTAATCTGTAATTTACTTTTAATTCCTTAATATTATAATTTTTTTCATTTGAAGTTGTTTGATTTTTTACTTCTAAAATACGTAATAAGCCCAGAATTTATCGTGCTTTAAAAAATCAAAACAGTTAAGTACGTAATTACGTAGTTACGTAATTGAAGCATCAAAATGCGTAACTAGTTACGTAATTAGCAAATCCGTAATTTTGGAAGCACTAGACACGGCGGTGCTCTACCCAAGCCCGGCAACTTCCCGAAGCAACCGTGTTCGGTGAGGACCTGCGTCAGGCGGAAGGTGAGGACTAGTGCTTCCAAAATTACGGATTTGCTAATTACGTAACTAGTTACGCATTTTGATGCTTCAATTACGTAACTACGTAATTACGTACTTAACTGTTTTGATTTTTTAAAGCACGATAAATTCTGGGCTTATTACGTATTTTAGAAGTAAAAAATCAAACAACTTCAAATGAAAAAAATTATAATATTAAGGAATTAAAAGTAAATTACAGATTAAAATGATAATTTTAAAATTAAACTCAAAATCAAAATCGTCAATCAAATCAAAATGTAATATTTTGATTTGATTGACGATTTTGATTTTGACTAAACTCAATCAACAATTCAAACAAAACATGTACCACGCACAAATGGTTTAAAAGTAAGAAACAATATAAAATATGGTTATTTTTCCAATCTTTGTTCTTGATAATATGATCTCATAAATGATAACGAATGCAATGTTCTGTCACCAAGGGAACTTCTTAGTTTAGAACAAAGATAGCCGGCAGAAGAAAATGCCCGTTCTGCTTCAACACTAGTAGGCATTATACATAGTAAATAATTATAAGCTGCTGTTAGGAAAACTTCACGACCGCCGCCAGTGCTATCGTAGATACACATTTCAACTCTGATGATGGATTCAAGATCTGTGTTTACTCCAGATTTGTTTACTGTAGACATAGTTTTCTGTATTTCTTTTTCTAGTTGCTGTGCAACAGTCAACTCGTCGCCACAACCATCATTAGCATCATTGTCATCTGCTTCGGAATCTAAACTCATTTGTGTACTTGTAGGCGGTGTAAATTTGAGCCTTTCTAATAAGTTTGCAACATATGTTCTAATATAATCCGACGTCGGTTTTGTAAAAGTTTCTGTTTCTTCGGTTTTATAATATTCTTCATTATTATGCAAATACTGCAAGACACCAGACACATTTGTTCGCCTTTCTTTTATTCTTTTTCTAAGGGATACAGCAAGCTTGTCACTGAGCCCATTGGACTGAGCATCAAGCTTATTTAACATAAACTGAAGCGCAGCATCTGCTGCTAACAAATTCGAGTCACGGCGACACAATGCCATCACTGTAGTTTTTATTATATCTAAACTATGATGAATGTTATGTAGATCTTGTATTTCTGTGTCTGTGAAACTTATATTTGATTTTAAGTCTAATAAAGCCTTAAATAAACTTGATTTCAATTTCAGAAATCGTCCAACCATATCTGATAAGCTGTTCCATCGCGTTTTGCAGTCTAGTATAAGATCGAGGCTTTTACCATGCTCTTGTAAAGAATATTTTTGCAACAAATCGGTCTTCAGTGGTGATTTTTTGAATGATTTAACAAGTTTTCTTACTTTTACTATAATATCTTTGTTCAGAAACTCTGGTTCTAGAACTCTTGGTACTTCTATGAAAAGTCCGCCATCGTTTTCTTCAATTTCTTCAGTGTCAGTATCTGAAGCTTCATCTTCTAGTTCTGGTTCAGTAGTTGTACTTTTCCGTGTCTTATATAATACGTCCAGCACTGCAAATTGTATTCCGTGAGCAAAACACAACTGATGGTGACCATCAAAATTTTTGCCCATTTTAACCATAACACTGGCTCCGTCCGTTGTGAATGCAATTATATCTTCAAGTTTCAAATAAAAGTCATTTAGATGATTTTCTAACAGTACAGTTCCAACGTGAGCTGGCATTGAACCCTTTATCCTTACTAGTCCTAAATTTTTATATTTAGCTGGTTCTAGGTCTTTATTATGAATATTTATATTCATATACCTCCGGTTCCGGGTAGAGGTCCATTCATCAAACGTTATAGTAAACCGTTTTTTTTGGGACTTCATATCTTTAAACTGATTTATTAATTGTTTTTTTATGGCACAACTCTGTTCCAGGACAATTTTGGTAATAGTTGAAGGAGATTTCGGTAGATCATAGCCAGATTTTTTGAAAACATACCTTAGATCTTCAGAAGTACAAAATTTGCTTAATGGGATGCCATCCAATGCTGCCATTCTAGTCACTATAACGTCCAAGGAATACTCAGTGGAAAAGTAATCCGTTAGTTTAGTTTTCTTCGATGGAGGTTCTAAACTTTGAATAGTTAGGTAATACATATAAATAGCATCTATAGTTAGGCACTACACTTAAAACGGGATACATTTACATACGTACCGTGAACTCATAATCAATGTCTATTTGCACAGACATCTAACAAGCAACAATAAAATAAAATCGCACATATTTTTTTTTTTTTTTAAACGTCGCACCACACTAGGAATTACTGCTGTATCGTGGGTGCACTCACAATCATGTAAACTAACATACACAAGACACCCAGACCCGGAACACCTATCTGTAGGTCATACAAATATTTGTTCCGTACGGGAATCGAACCCGTGACCCGCAGCGCAGCAGCCAATCACTCAACTACTGCGCCAACCGTGCCGTCAACAATATAAAATCAACTACTAAATTATATGTATAAACTCTCACACAATACCCTAGAAACAAAGTAAGTAGACAAGTAAAGTAATGTTAAAATAGGTACTTACATTTTCGTTGAAGTATCTCTACTCGTGTATGGTGATATCTACTTAGAAACTTGTAATGAAAAGCTTCTGAAAACCAAGCGTCAAACTTTGCGGCACATACACAAAATCACAAAAGTCAATAAAATAAGCTTAGATCAGGCAGGACAGTATCTCGCAGGTGTACGTAAGACGACTGAGTACCGAGTATTGAGATTGTTTCTAAATTCACGAAAGTAAAGAAAAATGTAGGGAGTTCCCTTAGCTTGCTCAATCCACAATATTAAACTTTATTATCTACGAGGTAGATCAAATACTTGCGAAACACTTATAAACTTTGATTGTGTTACGTACCGAACTATCCACAACCAACGGGGATTCCCTTCGTTTCCCGATTGGTCAACAATGAACTCTGTTCTGTACGACTAAGAAATTAAATCTTGCGGACTCAAATTGGAAGTTATAAAATAAACCCCGGGAATTCGGGGGATACCCACAGAAAGGGTTTTGGTGTTGTCATAATGTAAGTCGTAGGTTAACTAAATTAAGGTAAATTGTAAATACACAGATAAACCCATGCCTTTTTCCCATGGAGTAGGCAGAAACTATAGAACTAAATAAATGGGTACCTAAATTAATTAATATTATCCTATAGTTACGTTATTACGGACTGCAGCTCTTCAGTTACGTATTTGTGAGATTTCTAAAATCTGTCCGTAATTACGTAATTGCGTAATTACGTAATTACGTAATGGAAGCCCTAGTGAGGACGCCGTGGCGGAGCGTGGAGTCCTGGGTATGATATCTGGTTCGGAGGATTGCCACGTTGGGGAATTGTCAGTAGCAGCCCAGAGTCTAGATTTGCTGGTAAAAAGCTCACCACCACTGGGACTTTTATTATTAGCGAAATGTGGGTATACAAAAATTTCCCACCTGCTCCTTAGAGGAACAGGCATGATATTCAAAAGAAACAGAATGATGATACAACTCCAAAATTAAAATCAAAAGTCATTTATTCAAACAAAGCTGAGAATCAGTACTTTTTCAACGTCAAAATGACATAAGACAGTCCCCCAAAACGCCTTCCCTTCACCACTTCCTAGTGCTTTAGCTGGGGAAGAAGAAGTGGCGCAACAAACTCTCCAGCAGCACAGCTGTCTGTTCTGTTAGAAGAACTTACCCCAGCTCGATGTGTTAAATTTACGCCTGGGTAGCGTAAATTTGTGCTGTGTAGTGCCGGACGTAAAGAATAGCACCAATTCCTCCCGTGGGTGTCGTATAAGGCGACTAAAAGGGACTTACTAGAGAATGGGCAGCAGCGTTCTCTATGCATTTTTGACACCATACTGCGGTCGCCAACCCGCCTGCCAAGCGTGGCGATAATGGCAAATCCTCCCCTTTGGGGGAGGCCTATGTCCAGCAGTAAACGTCTTTCGGCTGAAATGATGATGATGAATGAGCGTAGATTTAACACATCAAGCTTTAGTGCAGTATAACAATGCGTTCAGGATGCTGATGGGGCTGCCGCGGTATTGCAGTGCCTCCGGCATGTTTGCCGAGGCCAACGTTTGGACAGTTTTGCGACAATCATGCGTAAACGTTGCACCTCGTCCCTAACTCGCATGCGAGCTAGTTCCAACAGCATCTTGAGCGTATTGACGGACCGGTGGGATTCTCCGATGCTTGAGCTCTGGATGACATTATTTACCTACAAATCGAATTCCAATTTTTTATTAGAGGCTTTAGTGGACATGATATTTATTCAGATATGTTACTGTAGTTGTAATTGCAATCATGTCATTATTATATACTTCGATTATTTCCTATTTTGTGAATGTGAGAACGTTGTAGGCCTAGTAGTGTAGATTTGTTGGCACTTTTCTATTTTGTTAAGTACCTGGTAATTGTTGAAAGGCCTTCACTGTCCTCCCATACCTATTATCACTGTTATTTGATAATATTGTAAAGCCAATTATTTTAAAAAGAGTAACCGTGGAGTTTCTTGCCGGCTCTTCGCCATAGAAAACGACTAATTGGAACCGCGCGCCTAGCTTCTGACGTTTCATAAGTGCCCATGTAGGTTTATGTGAAATAAAATATTTTGATTTTGATTCGGCTGCACGTAGTGAAGTAGCATACACAAAGACACATACATGCGTTCTGGTGTCGAATTTTTCTTAAATCTATCTTTTATTATATTTGTTTTGTTTACTAACATTAGCTCTTAAGTATTTTCGTGCTACTGACAATTTTTATGGAGAAATCTGAAATAAATTATTATTATTATTATTTAGAAACAGACTGTCACATTTTTTTTTTTTTCATATTTACACGGCCGGAAACCATAGCATTGCATTGAAGGATGTACCATAGCAGTGTCTTTTTTATACTCAGATAAGCTCCATCACTTTGAGAAGATTCACGACGAAGCTACGCTAGATCTTCCTTATGACTTCAAGAGTGCCACGCACCCCGCTTGGCAGTTTTGGAGAAGAGTCGGAAAGAAAGGCATTTCAACCGTTGCCACCTATAAAGAACAGGTACCTTCTTATATCTTATAAATATATCTATTCGTATAATAAAATAGTAACGAAGACAAAACTGCAGGCCTAGACAAAAAACTTTTCTACAGTCGCCAGCACAGGCTACACGAAACTGTCTTTCTCCAAACGATTTTAAACATTAAAATGTTGATGGTTAAGTTCAAGATTGAATTCGAAAATCTGACAGTTTGTGGTACCTTGTTGCGCTGGCGACTGTAACACGGCCACAAATCAAGTTAAACTGGAAATGTATAGCTTGATTTGTGACCGTGTGTACATAAAATCTTTAAAAAAAAAGTATTCGCTTCGAGGTGTGGGAACGCGACCTACGAATTACACTGACGTCACGCAAAATCCTGCACCGCGAAAGCAGAGTTTACCGCGCGACTAGAATATACAGGGTTTTTATGGAATTTTGATCCCCATTTACAGATTTTCAAAAAAATGTACAGTTAGCAAGAAAATAGCCATTTTACACAAAAACATTTTTTGATGCCAATCGATCCGGTTTCTAATACTGATTAAAAACTTCTATGGGACCAACCATCGTTGGAGTACTCAAAAAGTCACAAATTGCAAAATACTTTTCCTGTACATTTTGTATGAAAATTTTACGCAAAAGCTTTTTTAGTGACGGTTCAGATCTTTTTGTTGACTGAATAAAAAGATAGTTAAAAAGAATTTGAATTTCGAACTCGAATTTTATTTGTCAAAATGGCGGTCACTTCGAGCACTTGATGTCGTAGGGCAAGAACAGCAAGAATTTAAATAAGAATAACATCATCAAGTTATGTTAGTTCATAAAAAAAGAAAATTAATACGCCTTATTTTTTCTACGTGATCATTTGTCTTTTATTTTATTTTTTGTATTTCAGTTACACAAATTCTTTAAAAAATGTAAGGTAAAAGTTTTTTGCAATTTGTGACTTTGTGACTTCCGAACGCGCTCGATGCGTAAAATCGAGATGGTTAAAAGAAACTCACACTAGGGCCTCAGAGTGCTGAACGCGCTCGATGCGTAAATTCGAGACGGTTAAAATAAACTCACACTAGGGCCTCTGATTGGTGAAGGGCGAATCGGAGGCCAATCAGATTCAGAACGCCGAACGCGCTCGATGCGTAAATTCGAGATGGTTATGGCAACGATAACCGACTTTTAATGATTTTATACAGAAGATCACGTCTAAACGAATAGTGTTAATGATTTGGAAAAAATATATGTTAAATTAAAGCATTTTCTTAATAACTTAGTATGTGAATATTTTTGATTATATTTATATTACATAGTGAAATTAATTTGTGAAGTTAAGTCTAACGCGGATAAAAAACTTAGAATCACGCAAAATCTAACAAGCGTATTTTGCTGAAACCTTCACCTTTTTAAAGATAATTTAATTATTGATCTTTTAGTATACGTTTTTTATTAAAATACCTTTTGTTTTATGTGTAATAAATTAATAATGCGTCTTATTTGGGACAGAGCTCCTGAATGGGCGAGTCCTATTACTGGTTGGACGTACGACGCGTTGCGTGAGCTCAGTATAGAACACGCAAGCTAACCACTCAAGGTCACTGGCATATATCTGGGCCTTAAAAGAAACTCACACTAGGGCCTCGGGTCCTAAACATGATACAGATTTTATTGAAGTGAAACAAACTTCTTAGGCGGCGATTCGATCATTTGAAATAGCAAGCACTTGTAGCGGTACCTACAACGCCACATCGTCATTGCGACTTTAAGACCTCTTATGTGTCACTTTTGGCTAAATCACTTTTTTACGCCAGCCTTTTTCACATTTTGAAGCTCTATCGAATGCAAAAACTCTCATATGTATACGACGATTTGATCATCGTTTCTTTACCAATTTCAAGATCTACAATGTAATCTTCCTAATACAATGTTGGTGCTTAAAATATCGATTTTCTCGTAAAGTTGAATTTTACACATAGGAGATCTTAAGGCGCTATTCCACCAGTTTGCGTCATTGTGCGACACTGTGCCGCACAGTGTACGGCACAAATGTTTCTTTTGGTGGACTCACTCATACAGCGTATTACGGAAAGGGTATATCCATACAAACGGGGTGAAGAGTGTATCTGGTTCAGAATCTCTGTACAAAATTTCAGCTCAAAAGCACTAACTAGAAAATGCTTAATATTTTTTTTTATTTCGATAATTTATTAAATTTAAATCATAACAAACGTGTTACCGCCGTTTCTTTGTGTGTAGTTTATTGACACCGATCAGCTGACTTGGTCTAGTGATGTGTAGAATTCAATTGGAAACATTTGATTTTTAGTTAAATGTTTCTTAACTTTCTATATAAGTAGTTATAGGTATTAAAAAATATTGCCCTGTAGTTTGTTATCACCAAAAGAATCCGTGCCTTTGATATGTATATACCCTTTCCGTAACACGCTGTATAAACATTTACAAATGTGCTGCACTCTGTACGCTTACAAAAATTACATACAGCTTTGCCGGTGGAAACGGATCTGCAGCTCAGTACGTGCACTGTCGGAGTTCTGCATAAAATGTTTGTGAACAAATGTGCTGAACACAATTTTGGTGGAATTACGCCTTTAAAGTCGCAACGACGACATGCCAACTACGCATCAAAGACCTGACGTCACACAAATCCTGAATCGCGGAAGCAAATCTCCTGTGTAAATCTCCATCTGAATTCCTGATTCTGAAGTTACCACAGTGACCACAGTCAATTAATATTCTTTTTTTTTTCAGGACCCGGACGGCTCAGTAATGCGGGCGCTAGGCCAGAACCAAGAACTTTTATCAAAAACTGATATAATTAAAATCAATAGTGTGTACGGAGTCGAATGCTTCCAAAGTAATCGCGCTTCAAAGAAGAAGATTGTACGAGGATGATATTATACAATAAATTTTAATTAATAAAAAAAGTATTTTTCTGTTATTTTCGACGAGTCTTTGACGGATCGAAGCAGTCACCTTATGGTCAGTCAATTCACTTAAGGTGATTGCTTCGATTTTAGAACTGTAAGCATTTTTCGTCTGTCTGTCCGTCTGTCTGCCACAGCTGGATATCTCAAGAACTACTAATGCTATCAACTTGAAAAATTTTGGATAGTTTTACATGAAATAAATAAAATAATAGTTTTTTTTTCGCAACAGACAACTGATGGCGGGTCTTAAAAATTCGAAGTGGGGCTACTAGGGCATGTGGGGTATCATATGAATGAGCGCTATTTGCACATTCTCAAACATTTTTTCTTTTTTTTAGACCGCATAGTTTTCGTTTTCGACGGAAAAAAAAATCTTCGAAGTTTGCATAGATAAAAATCTGAAATTATTCTATGTAATAGAAGTTTATGTAACGATTACAGGAAAAATAAACCGATGTCTCATCAACAATAATTACAGTTCCACAATCGGTCAAGAGACGGCGCTGACCTAATACTGCAATATTCTACACCGCAGTGTTAAAATTCTCTGCCGAATATAGGCCTCGCTGATGAAAATTTAAAAACATTCCACGGTTCACAACCAAAATATCCTCCTTCCTACCTACTCGCAGGTTGCTTTGGGGGTGAAGTACAGTTGTAGTTTTTTTCTGGGCACAGAACTACAGTGCGACATAAAATAGTAGAAATTAAATAAAATAGAACTAATAAATTTCCATATTAAATTGTTGCCATGTTTAAGCATTGGCGGCGCCCTCATTTAATTTCTACTATTTTATATCGCACTGTATTTAGTTACCTATACGAATGAAGCTATATATTATGCTGGTCCGGAACCCTCGGTGCGTGAGTCAGACTCGCTCTTGACCGGTTTTTTGCTATGTGTGGGCCCAGATATTTCCTTGACATACGTATGGATATACGCGAACAAGTTCATACAAAATGTGTCCCTGACCATCACAGAAAACGGATAGAGCCCTACTTGACATGTGTAGCAATACGAGGTACGGATGTGTGTAAAGTGTGAACCCCTAGAAGATGACGGTGGTAAGGGTGACTTACCAATATATAACAGTAAGCTGAATTATATACATTTTATTTGACTTAAAAAAACACTTAAAATAAAGCTATTTACTGTAGTTCTCAAAAGTCTTACTAAGACTTATATCGCTTTTGGTGATCACGTTGTATATGACTACGTCCGCTGCATATTTCCGTTTCTTGAACACGCATTTTTCTGTGTATATCATTGCACTGACGGCTGTAAGAAAAAAAAAGTAAACTATTCTATGAAATGAGTTAAGGTGATCGCTTCGATGCTTAAAAACGCTTGAGGTTAAAGCAGAAAATTTATTCCAAAAAACGTAAGATAATTTGAATTTCGCGCGTTACCCTGGCTCTTTCGCCTTAAAAATAAGCTGCACTAGTCGCCAGTGGTGCCAAACTACAGCTCGATTAGAGTAATTATATTATAAGTTCTGTTGGCACTGCTTGCTAAGAGAAATGATTTCACAGACTACTAAAATATACTAAGCGCACTGTATCTAGTTGAGTGAGACTGCAAGACGCAAGATAACCAGGCTAAGGTATCAATTCCTACAGGCCGTGGTCCGTATCATTGGTGCTACTTGCGACACGTCTAGTTAAGCATATAAACCCTGTTCCACACTCATCGTTTTTGCGTATCCAGATCTTCGTTGCATTGCATGGCAGCACTAGCAGCGCCTTGTCTCAATATCGTTAGTTTGTACACAAAAATTATACACGATCATGTGACATTTTGCGTCGTGTACGGTGGCCAGCACATCAAGCTACCACAAACTATCAAATTATCTCGTTCGATTTTAAACTTTATCATCAACATTTTAAAGTTTAAAATCGTTCGGAGCAGTTTCGTGTAGCGTGTAGCTTGATGTGCTGGCCACTGTCTATGGCCTTACATTATTGAGATTAACCTCTGGATATAGGTGTTTATGTATTATGTAAATCATATTGCCTTTATACTTATTTGTTATATAAATATATTTTAAATAGGTACCTACTAACCTGGCCGCTGCACTGTTGTTATTGTCATTCTGTCAATCTTATGCTCTTCTTGCCAATGAAAAAACATCTTTCTTATAATGGCGAGGACCAGAGCTATCATAAATATACTTAGACCGAACAGTATTGTGTAAAGAGCCATTCATGCACGTGGATAAATACATTTTGTTGGAATTATTGTAGTTTCTATTTTGATTTTAACTTGACATGATTTTGACAAACGGCATTGTTTGTGAGTCGTATCCAAAAAGGTTAGATTTCTCTACTACATTACAACTTCTTTTAGGTCGATTTTTTACGGTTTGGCTTTCTGTTGTTTGGCTACCGACATTGAATTAAAATATCCGCAACTGGATGGTTATTATATAATGATATCATATTAATAATTTAATAATGCATTTATCATAGAATATGATTAAAATAAACAATAGCATAATTACTCCATCAAGCGCTTTATTTACACAACTCAGGCACAATACCGA
Organism: Dryobota labecula; assembly: GCA_947523025.1. Taxonomy (NCBI): domain Eukaryota; kingdom Metazoa; phylum Arthropoda; class Insecta; order Lepidoptera; family Noctuidae; genus Dryobota; species Dryobota labecula. The sequence goes on from OX383314.1 coordinate 7,935,142, forward strand.
AATGCCAATGCGAAACGTTGAGAAATTAAAAAAAAAAAAACTATAAAGAAAATCTGTGGCGCCGTGGCGCGAATTTTAATTTCTTTGCAAATAAATTAACTTTAATGTACTTACTAATATATCTTAAGGTAATTATAATGTTATTTAAACATGTTCATTGTAGTAAATATTTATAAACAGGATGAGTTTCGATGATTATGGTAAGTTCTTCCATAAAGTATTTACATAATTGAGGCGTCTAATTGCAAACCCCGCTAAAACGATTTTTCTGGATATTGAGTTATTGATGAGTTTTAAATTCAATAAAATGTAATCGCACTCCTTGGTGCACGACACATTTACAGAAGTCGCCATACTATTCGTAAGGTCACTTGGTGCAAAAGCAAGCGCTGTGATTGGTTGCCCATGCCATTTATAGTGGATTTTGTTACCAAGCATAAGGTTGGAGGTTCAATTTAGTACTGTTAGAGAGGGATTTACTCGGAAATGAGTTTGTCACTTAGTACAGAATTGAGGAAACTTTCAAAAGAGCGAATAAAGTCGGTTTCAAGATAAAATCGTTTTAGCGGGGTTTGCAATTAGACGCCTCAATTACGAAAAGTTTTCTAGAAATGAAATACAAATAAATTCCATTAATTAAATTGCATTTTCAGCCAATCACATTTATCAAAAACATCGTTTAGCTGTAGCACTAGCTATAATAAAATCGAAACCAGCAAATGTAAAAACTGATCAATATTTAGAACAACTAAAATCTAAAATTGATCACAAAATGGATGATGACGAATACACTCTTTGTAGTGATGACTTTTTGATGGGAGACGATGATGAAATGAATGATAGTGTTACTATTTTGAAGGACTTTGATCTGGAATTGGTCAATAATGATGAGAAATTATTGGGTGATGACATTACAGCCAGGGAAAAGGTATTTTTGACAAAAATAATATGTTGTAGGTACCTACCTCCTGGAATATGCATGTAATAAAAAATCTTTTTGCATTTGATAGTCCAATTCTTGAGAAAGGTTCAGTAAATAACCTGGTATATAACATCACGCAGTGAGCCTTAGGAGCTGAGTACAAAGAAAACTTCCTGAACCTTCCTCAAGAATTGGACTATCAAATGCAAAAAAAGATTTTTTCAAATCCGATTGGTAGTTCCAGAGATTACCCCCTACATACAAAATTAAAACAAATTTTACCTCTTAAATGTAAATATTATTATTTATTTATTTTTGTAAACTTTGGAACTTTAGTAATATACAACAATATAATTAATTATTTTTAAGTAATAATAATATGTACAACTCTATAAAAAAGGAGGGGAAAGAATCAAAGGGCATCAAAAAATTCGTCCGCAACGCTGTCAATAATAATTTAAATATAATTTAATTTCAATATAATTCATATTACTTATATTATGTAATATAATATCTACTATATAAAAATAAGTCGGGTTTTCCTTCCTGACGCTATAACTCCAGAACGCACGAACCGATTTCCACGGTTTTGCATTCGTTGGAAAGGTCTCGGGCTCCGTGAGGTTTATAGCAAATTTTTTTTTTTGGTTTTTACGAAAAATTAGGGTAGGGTAGGGTAGGTTAGGTAGGTAGGTAGATAGGGTAGGGTAGGGTAGGTAGGGTAGGGTAGCGTAGGGTAGGGTAGGGTAGGTAGGTAGGGTAGGGTAGGGTAGGGTAGCGTAGGGTAGGGTAGGTAGGTAGGTAGGTAGGTAGGTAGGGTAGGGTAGGGTAGGGTAGGTAGTTAGGTAGGTAGGTAGGTAGGTAGGTAGGTAGGGTAGGTAGGTAGGTAGGTAGGTAGGTAGGTAGGTAGGTAGGTAGGGTAGGTAGGGCAGGGTAGGGTAGAGTAGTGGAGTTTATACTATAGCTTTTGACAGAGCGCAGTCTGTCGGGTCAGCTAGTATTATATAAGTATAGATACACCGGCACCCATAACCGCCGGAATACAGCAACGCAACCGCAGTATTTTATTTGTGTAGAGTTCACTCCTACGTACACCGGGTGCAAAATAACGTCATAAATAACAAATTACGTTTTTTTTCAGAAGATCGATTTAAAATTTATTATTTTAATAAAGAGAAATGTATTTAAAATCCTATGATTTATATCATTACCAGAATATTGGCTATACTCTAAGGCCCGTATTACAGAACGTCACTCAATACTCAAGCATTACTTAAAACTAGTTTCAACCAATCAAATGGCTTGGATCTAGTCTTAAGTAACGCTTGAGTATTGAGTGACGTTCTATAATACGGGCCTAAGTATCAGAGTAGTAGTAGACACGAACCAACAAAATACGATCTAGAGGAATGTGGCCGTTTTTCTTTAGATCGAATTTTGTTGCTTTGTGACTCAATATTAAACTTTATAAAAGGTATTAGAAAATTCAAGACACACTTACCGAGGCAGCTTATTGAGCAGTTTTTCATAATTCCTTCTTAGGGTCAATTTATACTAGAGCAGAGTCGAAGCGTCAATCTGAAACGTAACATAGCAAATTCACCCTTAACTCCACAACATAATACACATTATTTCTTCTAAGATAGAAAAAAGACGCGCGAATTCGCGCGCATTCGGCAGAATTCGCGCGTCGGAGCGCATCCAATGCGGTGCGCGCGCGTTACGTTGTAGAGTTAAGGGTGAATTTGCTGTGTTATCCTTTAGATTGACGCTTCGCTGCGCTCGATCTTCGCTGATCTTTTTTTAAAGGAGTGGCGCTAGTGGAATCCAGACTGCGCTCTTAAAGGTACAACTTGTTTGTGCAATAACATCATAAAGGCCGAATTAAGGCTCGTACAGACTCGCGCGATATCGCGGCCGCGACAGGCAGCGACAAAGAAACTGTGCTACTATAGCTGAAGTCTCTAATTCAGATAATTTATGTAAACAAAGTAATGTCAAGAAATGTCACTGTCAAAATGACAGGACAGTGGTGCAAAACATTTTATCATTAAATGTTTTTGTAAATAATAATCATCGATAAAATTAAAGTGAATTAATTATAAGAACTATGCAAACAAAATACCGTTGCCAAACAATGTTTTTTGTAGTGTGTCGGAGACACGGTATATGATAGTCATAATAAGCCCTTTTAAGCCCAGTGCTAGACGTAGGCGTCCCAAAATCGATTTCCAATCGAAACAGTTTACAGCCGTTTTCGTCCAAAATGTGGCTAGATATGCTACTTACAATATGAATCTATTTATGAGAGTTGTAATATTAGTGTTGTTGAAGATTAAAAAATGTGAAAATGTTTGGATCTCCTGCATTGTTACCAGTATCATAAAATATTTTATACCAGAAAATCTCCTTTTATTAATAACTTTGTTTAAAACCGAAAATTTATAAAAATAATTACGTTATGATTATTTTTCAATTATTATTTGTTAAAATCAGTACTTAAAAGAAAATAGAACCTCTTTTTTTGCAATTTTATGTGAATTACCATTACAAAGATATTTTTTTGTTGTGTTATCCCCGTTGTTTACATAAATTTTCTGAATTTGAGACTTTGAGTATAGTGTCGCGTCGCGCTCGCGATATCGCACTAGTCTGTACGAGCCTTTAAACAAAAAATCAACACTATCTTAATGTATAAAATAGCATTTAGGTACCTACATAAACTTTAACAATGGGTAACAATAATCAACATTGTTATTAAAATAAATGGAATATTAAAATCTAAAAAAAATATGAAATAATCAGACTTTTAAGAGGAACTAACAGGCTAGAAATATTTGTAGACTTGTTTTTTTTTTACCATTACATGTAAATAGTATAATAATTAATCTAGCATTCTTAATGTTTTTGGCATGGTACTTAGTACCTAATTACTCTTACATTGAACAATACACAATGTTCACTTGTGCCATTCTTGCCACAAATCTGTATGAAATATTTGTCTTAATTACCTTTAAGACGTTGTTGTTCCTATAAATTTACAAAAACCCGCCAAAACCACAACATTTACGCCCTTAGCGGGTCATTTTAAGAGTTAGATTTACGATATTGTTGTACCGGATTTAGACGCATGTTTGTCATCATTTGTGATCAAAAACTCATTTTACCAATTTTAGCATTTATGACGTTGTTGCACCGGGTTTTTTTTTTCTTTTTTTTCCTTTATTAATAAGAACTAACGTTCTTAATAATTTATTACAATCTAGCCTAATAGACTAATAAGCAATTTAACTCTAACTTATTATTTTACGTGATAGATTACATAACTAAGAATAGTGTCAATTTGCACTTTTACATAGCACTTTCCTAGAGTCTGATAATTAATAAAAACACTTTGTTCACGTGTTACATGTATAGCACAGCATTGTTACTATTATGCATTCACTATTTATATACTACACTAACTTAAAAGGTTTAGTTCTCTTTAGCCTACGCACTATGTCCGTGTTGTCTAGCAGCTGAATTGCCTCGACATTCACATGTAACACCGTTGCACCGGGTGTGCGTATTCTCCTTCCATTGTTATAACCCGACTGCGGCAATGCCTAAAGGAGGGTACCAATAATAATTAAAAATTATTATTATTACCCAGCAAGGGCGTAGCTAGGATTGTTTTAGGGGGGAGGGGGGGGCAGGCGTAGACAAACCAAGAATATATCTACGTTCTATGCTGCATGAGCAATGGGGCAGGTTACGTTAAAAATTAAAAACAGAATATCAATAAGTGAATTTATTTTACAAAAAAAGTAGTCGACGAGGTTCTTCACAAAACCGTTTTAACACCTCAGATTCAATTGTATCCTTAGTTTTTTGTACCATGATTCGGTGTACACTGAGCATGCATAGGCCATTCAAACGGTTTTCAGTCATCGTTGATCTCAGCCATGTTTTAACACGACGCAGTGTAGAAAAGGACCTCTCTATGTTACTTGTAGTTACAACTTTGTTTTTGTTTATTAATAGGCTACCTACGTAATATTACTTTACGGTTTGTGACTATTCCTGCATCTTCTCGCCCTCTCCCTGCCCGTACTTTGCTACGCCCTTGGGGCCCAATGATAACGGCCTCGTCTTACAAGGTCGTGAGATCTAACCAAGGCAGGCGCTTCACTTTGTATAATCACCATGACTGCTCTCAAAACGGGTAGGAAAACATAGTGAGAAAACCAGCATTTCCTAGAACCAACAATTCGAAGACATGCGACATCTACCAATCCCCGCACTGGGCCCGCGAGTGGATTACACCCCACTCCCTCTCACAGAGAGAAGCGCTTTATCCCAGCAGTGGGAAAAATAAAATAGACTGATTGATTTGATGCTATTATTAATTACAAAATTACCTTTCAGCCATCTACCATATCTGAAACTACAAACAGAAGTATACTTGAAAATGTATCTCAAATAACATATTATGATAGTACACATACTGAATTTCCGTCTAAAATTACCGATACTATGCTATCCCAAGACAACCAGAAATCAGACCTCGAACCATCTATACCTAAAAATGTTGTCAGTGAAGGATTCAATAATAGAATAGGAAAAGTTGATCAAAATACTGTTATTGAAGACAAATCTACTAAAGAAACTTATTCTAAAGAAAATAGTGGTGAAGGTTCAAAATATAAACCAGTAGCTACATCGCATGAAGACATGGATGCAACATACTATGATCCTCAAAAAACGGAACTTTATACAGTGCATGGTTTTACTCAAAATTATACTCATTATAGTCCAAGTCAGAACGATATTGATATTATACCTAATAAATACTTGTATGGTGGTAATAAAAATAAGAATGTTAGTACTGTTCTAAATAAAGATGTAAGTGAAAAAAATACTGCAGTCGTAAATATTAACGATTTTGATAATGAGACTCTGTTTGTTGGTAAAGAAAATACTAAAATTGTTGAAAAACATATAAATAGAGAAGAATTTGAATATATTCAAACTATGAATATGTTTTCTCAAAAAAACGATGTCAATTTTGATGAAATTCAATATGATAATGGCAATTTAAATAGTGATAGTAATAAAACTACGAATTATATAATAAATAAAGACAAAGAAAATAATAATAATCAAGATACAACTAAATTTTCACAAGATGTTGATGAAATACAAATTATTGAAGAGAATGTTGTTAGAGACAGTTTTCCTAACCAAAATGATATGAATAAAAATGCAGAAAATTCCATAAATATGGAAATAACTGACGAACCTTTTCGATTTAGTCAAAATATTGATTACTTATCTCAAAACAAAGAAATCAGTTGTAGCAAAAGTAGCAAAAACAAATTTGAGGAAGCCGTAGATATATCAAAAGCTAATCAATTTACGAATGAATCGAATAAAGCAAATTTGACTCAAAATTATGAAAAACATTACCAACTTGCTACTATAATAGCTTCTGGAATCGATTCTTCTGATCAAAACAAAGACAGAAGAGAAGAAGAAGAGTATGAATCACAAGAGATTATATCGTACAAAGTTTTAGAAGAATTCAATAAGGTCAAGTCATTTTTGAAGAGGCAGAACAGAAGTATGTCTTGTGATGGATATTCCACGGATTCCGGATACAGAAGCGACTCACACAGAAGTAGCAATAGGAGCGGTAAATCCATCATCACTTTGCCTCTATTCCATATCTTCTTCCATACATCTCTACATAGGTACTTATTAGGCGTCATCTCAGTCATTCTCAGTCTTGACCGCCTTTCTAGCCACATTATTTGTTTATTTATTCAAACAATATGATCCATTTTGTCATTAAAATAATGATTAGAGACTATGTTAGTTCACTGTCGGCGCATCACATAAGCGCGTTATTATTGCCCGCGGGGAAGGCGCGCGGGGCCGGGGAACCGAACTGGGGATACGACGCCCGCTGCGCGCCCTCAACCACTCAGCTTACAGACGCGCGACACTACGGGCATTTCTCTATACTGTTCTGAACGTTGATCAATGTTTATTATGGTATTACACCTATTCTAATACAGTCCACAAGTTTCATTATAAAGGCCCGATTGAGCCCGTTCAATGGTCCTTCGAGCCGGATCATTGAATGGGCTCAATCGGGACTTTATTGTATTAGAATAGGTGTAACACCAGTTAACATTGATCAACTTAAAAAAACATTATAAAGAAATGCTCGAAGTGTCGCGCGTCTGTAAGCTGTGTGGTTGAGTGGTGGCGCAGCGGGCGTCGTATCCCCAGTTTGGTTCCCCGACCCTGCGCGCCTTCCCCGCGGGTAATCACGCGCATAAGTGATGCGCCGACATTCACTACTGATGCATAAAAAAAGATTTACACCCATACAATGAGCTGCAAATTGCAAAAATCGTAAGAAAATTTCAATTAAGTATTTTTTATTTTTTTTCAGCTCTACAATTATCAGGAAACTGGCTTAACCAATCTGGATGCTGTTTATTTAACTACATCATGCACTGCCCTTTAGTAGCTGGCACTAGAGATATTACAAACGAAATTGCACAGGTAAGGAAAATCTTCATTATCATTTGCCTAGCATAGGGGCTCGTGGCTGAATAATAACAGCCACATGGGTCGATCTTGAGAAATATCTGTTTCCTCGTGATGTTTTCCTTCACCGTTTTTTAAGCTAGTGATAATGCTATCATACGCATATGAAACCGAAAAGTCAGAGCTTTCAGCCTTGGGTTTGAACTCAAGACCTATGACTTGGGGGTAATTCAAGTATTACGTAAGGACCAAGGGGGGGGGGGTTCTTTATGAAATGAGGGACGCGAGGTTCTGGATGGTGAGGTGATTACGTCAGCAATATTTACTTTTTTTTTTTTTTCTTTTTCAGCTAAATTTAGTTGATTTTGATTTGAACAATGATGGTAACCCCATGTTCAGGGATTCCCCAAAATAACTGATATTGCTTACTCGCTCTCACGCGGTGTTTTATGGTTAGAAACAACCGAAGTAGGGATATTACTTAAATGAGCATTCAATTAATTTATCCAAACTAATATTACCTACTTATAAATGTGAAAGTAACTCTGTCGGTCTGTCTGTCTGTTACGTTTTCACGCCTAAACCGCTCATGAAATTTGTCAGAGACATAGCCTGGGATATGGAGAAGGACATAGGCTTCTTTTTTACGCGATGACCGACATCCACGCGGGCGGAGCCGCGGGTTAAAATAATAAAATAAATAAATAAAATATAATTTATTCAAGTATAAAGTAAAATTATGATTTAGATTAATTACAATCGAGGAACATTTTATTCTAACTGTAATGTAGACCTGCCTGATCTAGGTTTATTAAAAACCTGTGTTTCAGGCCATCAAAAGCTAGTAGTCTATAAATTCCTTATTTCTAGACTCATGAATAACAATAAAGAAACCTGAACAAATTTTAAAAATTACTAATGTTTACGTAAACATAGGAGGGGGGGGGGGGGGGGGTATGAGCTTTGCTTACTTTTGCTGACAAGGGGGAGGTGGGGGTTCAAAATTACTAAAATTCTGCTTACTTAGGTAATACTTGAATGTCCCCTTGGTAGCTAAACCCTTTAATATTACAGGCGAGATGATATGTGTGTATTCACGTGTATTTTTAGGTATTAGGCCAATTAATAGACAGATTGCATGAAGAGGAGAAATATCCATCGTTTTTGGAAGATGTACTTGAAACTGTAGACTTATTGTTACGACAAGTCTATGAAGGGGAAAGCAGTGAAGACAGTGAGGTAAGGACACTTTAAGGTCATAGCACACATATCAATTCGGAAACGGATCGTAACCGTATCAACTCAAGCCGTTTAGTATTCTTTGCATGAAACTCCCTACTGAAAAGCACACTATACGGAATCGTCTCGCCTCGGGACAAGCTCACGAACCGCGGTGTGGCGCTTGGTCAACCAGCGGTCCCCGTGCTTACGGCTCGTCGTCCCCGCGCTTACGCCTCTCCGTCGCCGCGCTTGCGTCTCTTCGTCCACCCTTGTCCCTCTCACTCCTCCCGCGTTCGGATTCAAACTGATCTGGTGCCAACCAGGTCAACCAGCAGCGGTCAGCGAGCCGTAAGCGCGGCGTCGCCTAGCTGTAGCCGAGTCGACGTATCGGAGCTGCTGGTCCGCTTTGGTTACGTGCTTACGTTAGGTTGACACCTGTTTGACGGCGAGGCGAAAGGCGATACGGTGACGATCCCTTTCCGAGATGATGTGTGCCACGACCTTTGGGCTCCCACACATAACTGCGAATTCGCAACGCATCGCAAATATCTGCGTGCGAGCTAGCACGAATGCACAGCAAGAATTATCGTATCGCATCGCATCGCGGTTTTGTGTGGGCGCCCTTTAACCGACTTTTAAAAAGGAGGAGGTTCTAACTGGCACAGGACGCCGTGCGTGACGAAACCAGTTTAGGGGGGAAGCGCTAAGGGCCTGTGCACACCACGTTTTTTGCGTTTTAGAAACGTGCGTCGACGGCGCGTTTTTATCCTACAGAGTTTTATCCGAATCGTGTGCGTATCGCGTCTGTATCGAAACAAACGCGCGTCAAAGACGCGTTTCAAAAACGTAGTGTGTAAAGGCCCTAAGGTAACTCCCAAAATTCAAATTTTCAAAGGTCAGTGTTAGGTTATATTTTGATCAAAATATGATTCGCGGTCGTAACAAATATGGCTTTACAGAGTGATATTGATTAGAATCATCAATACTAGATTTGGGTAGCTCATGAGCTAGTAATAGAAAAAAGCTAGCTTTTTTCGATTGATGTCGCTTTCGCTCACTCACTCGCTCGCTAAATAGCTCACTCAGACTCACTAGCTCAATAAGTTAATACTTCAGTCGGTCTCGGCAAACGTCTCACCGAGCGAGACACCGAAGTCACCGACAGAACGGCTTATTCGGATCGCTTCGGAATACTTCGGATCGCATCGTTTTCGCTCTTCCAACAATAGCTCTGGCACAATACGTCATTGTAAACTTATCATACGACGTAAGTCAAGTAAAGTCATAATAAAAACAAACAGTAGTAATTTGTACTTTTTCTGTTGTTTTGACGAAATGGCATGCATGCCAAGTACCTATAGTGTATTTACTGTATTTTCCTAAGAGCTATAGACTATTGAGCGAGCCGAGACTCCTTCGACACGCGTGCTGTGTGAGTCAAATGAGCTAACAGTCGGCGTCCACTCGGCGTCTCAGCGACTGAGTCACTGAGCTATAGTAGAGCTAGTGAGCTAGAAGAGTGAAATAGCTCTTTAGGGTGAAAGAGCTAACCACTCTTTTTCTTCTCAGTGAGCTATTTCGCCCCTGTCAATTAGAATTGGCCTCAAATGTCATGATTTCATGAAATTGTCATTTAATAGGGTTATATAGAGAGTTGTATTGTTGATTTTTATGAATGTAATTCTATAAATACAGATTTTTTTCATCCGCGAATTATATTTAGATCAACATACAACCTGATACTGATCTGCAAATTGCTAAAAGCGCGGGAAAATTTAAATTTCACGAGGTACTCTCTATTTTTTTTCAAAATCGGTGTCAAAGATCTACGGATGACAGGCGGGACCAATGGCTTAACGTTCTTTCCGATGCACGGAGGGGCAAAATGGCAAATAATACAAAGAATGAAAATTATTACCTATAGTTTTGCTGGTACGGAGCCCTTAGAGCGCGGGACCGACTAGTACTTGGCCAATTTCTTAATACATTCTTATTTTCTCTTTCAGTTCCTGAAAAAAGACGAGAACATTCAAAGAATATTACTCCTAAACAAATCGATACACATCCAAAAACATAGTATAGAGAAAATGTCGAACATTCTAGAAACTTTTCATTCAAAAGTTACAGAAACAGATTCTACTTACGAACTAACTAATATAGAACAAATCGAAAATATAACATATATCTTTCATATACTTGAAATATTATTAAAGAAATATATGAAAAACAGAGAAATACTAACCCAATGCAGTACTCAAAACTCCCAGGATGACGAAAAAGTATTAAGAAAGAGTTCCTTAACAGATATTTGGAGAAAAAAGTGGAATCCAAGTCAACAAGTTTTTGAGGGTAGTCGTGAAAAAAAATGCGTTTTGAAGAGTTGCAGTGAAATTTTGAATAGTATTGTTGTAGATTGCGTTAGTAGTTACAGCTTAATCGCGTATTCTGCACTAAAATGTTTTAATTCTATGCAAACTTAATACAATCTGTGTCATACATAACATCACGCCAGTATTCCCCAAAGGCTTCAGCAGAGATGAACATAAAGTATCGAAAATCGAACCCAGAACCTCAGGCTCAGTAGTAAAAAAAAATCTTCTCAGGGGTAGTCAGAAAATGTCGACGCAATCAAGCTTATTTAAAAAAATAAAAAAAATTGGCAGTCATAAGTAGTGCCGACAGAAGTGAAAACATAAAACTTTGGAATAACTGTTCTTTTATACATAAAGCTCATGGAAAGCGTTCGGTTACGATGACGCGACTTCCATGATTTTTTGTTCACCCAAAAAGTGCTCAACGCGCCTAAAGAAATTTTCACTTCAAAAAGACGGTACATGTGGGTGTCCTGTAGGTGGGAGGGGCTGGTGGCCAGGGACTGAATACCGATATAATTTGGTTACATGATATCAAAATATCGATATAAATACCGTTATTTGGGTATCGATATAATACCGTTATTATTATTTTTTTAAATGCTTTTTTTGCAATATTCAGGTCAGTGTCAGATTGTATCTTGATCAAAATATGATTCGCGACTGTAAAAAATATGTATTTCCTTTAGACATGGGCGAAATAGCTCACTGAAAAGAAAAAGAGTGATTAGCTCTTTCACTCTAAAGAGCTATATCACTCTTCTAGCTCACTAGCTCTTCTGTAGCTCAGTGACTCACGCCGCACGCGCGTCGTAGGAGACGGCTCGGCTCGGTCAATATTTATTAGCTCGTTGGAAGTTTGGACTCTTTGTTACTTATTAGCTCTTCTATAGCTTATAGTGACTCAGACGGCCATCTTCTAATTAATATTAATTCAAATGATTGTGAATGACGCTTCACAGAAATATTTGAAAGTCCACTATTGTTCTTCACGAAATCTGAAGTAATACGTAAGTAATTATTTACGCCACTTATCAACAATACTACTCACAAAGTCTTATTTATTTCTAAAAATACACTAAAATAAATACCCTAAGTATGTACTTTGTTGCACGCACCACGTAGCGGCATGCATGTCATTTCGTCAAAACAACCGAAAAAGTACTAACCAATGCGGTTCCTTTTTATAATGTGCCGAATTATTTTCTACTTTAAGTCAATGATCATAAAGATAGATTTACGGTGATGTCTGTCGAATAGATTTACAATGACGTATTGTGCCGGAGATATTGTTGGAAGAACGAACGATGCGACTTTCGAGCCGAATGAGCCGCTCGGCCGATCGGTGACTTCGAGCGTCATCGGTGTGTCGCTGAACTACTGAGTCCAAGTGAGCTAACTGAGCTAGTGAGCTATGTAGCGAGCGAGTGAGTGAGCGAGAGCGACGTCAATCGAAAAGAGCTAGCTCTTTTCTATCACTCGCTCACGAGCTACCCATGTCTAATTGACTTAAGAATCATCAATAAAGATTCTGTGGCTTCACATTGTAGCCTGATATCAGGACTGAGTATCTATATAATTATCGATATTTTTAACCGATACTCAAACTACGGATATAAAATACCAGTGTTTACGCCAGATGTCGATACTGTTATCGGTATTTTCTTAAAAATATCGGTATTCTTCCAGTATAGATATGGGTCCCTGCTTGTGGCTAAGTAATAACACCCGCACGGTTGATCAGGTTAAGCTACGCTTGCTGCGGTTGGTCCGTGGATGGGTAACCATCTTTACATACCAAGACTTAACGTGCCTCGGAAAGCACGTTAAGCTGTCCAATCCCGGCTGTAATTTGCGGATCATTGACAGTTGTTACAGTTCGTCAGAAGCCCGAAACTTAGACTTACTGGGTTGTGGAGGTCAGAAAGGTAGTCGCTCTTCTTCTTCAGGGAATACATACGATATGTTGTGTAAGTTAGTTAGAAGATTATTTTAGTTCCAAAATCCTTTCTAAAGGAATCATGTAGGTACTTTGTAAAAAGTTTGTATTTTAAAACATTGTACAATTACATACCTATTAAAATAAATGCCTATTAAAATTCCATAATGTTTAATTTCATACAAATACATTCATCTACTTGGTATTCATCTGCATCAGTCGTTCCCATCGTATTCGTGATACTACAATCACAGTCTATTCGCGCCGAAGCGGTGCAGAACCCATAGACTAGGTACTATATATTTAGGTACATGGATATGATATGTATATTGTACTAATATTATAAATGTGAAAGTAACTGTCTGTTACGTTTTCACGTCTAAACCGCTCAACCGTGGCAGAGATACTGGGATATGGAGAAGGACATAGGCTACTTTTTTACGCGATAACCGACATCCACGCGGGCGGAGCCGCGGGCAAAAGCTAGTATACAATAAACACATAATATAAAATATGTTATATTTATCTTTATAAATACATATATACAATAATAATCATGAAACATGTGCAAAGAACAAAAAAAAAATATGGTTAAGGAGAGATAGTGCTTTTTTATCATAATTTTAAAAATTTACAAAGATTGAGCATGGAGAAGGCTTTATATAACCGCACTGCTAATGGACAAAGGCAGGAGAATTTGTCCCATGGGGGTAGAAAACTACAGAACACCACCTGCTCAATGCTGTGCTCCTTACCATACTCGATGATAACAAATAAAAACAAAACGAACATACCTACTAATTACACTTTATTGTACAAATAACTTAAACAACTTTCTTCTCCGGCAACCCAAAGAGTTTTCTCACGGCTTCTCCATACTTCTCCACTGTAACTTCACTTTCTCCATCATTTATCAAACTTGATACTGCATTCTTATATTCTTCTGCATGTCCGATTTCAGAAATATCAAAGTTTCTATATTCATCTTCGGTCATATCTTTACTTTTATTCTGAGTATGTAAGTACCAATTGACTAAGCTTTTTTTGGATGCATTGTTACTCCAGTTATAGTACTCCATATCATCTTCCGTTTTATCCTTCTCCCATTCCTCAACGTTCCACGCTTCATGATAGCACGCAGTCAATAAATAGTTCACATAATCCAAATTCTGTGCTCTAGCAGGACACCGGTCAGCAGTTATGGTCACCAAGTCTGTCTTGTTGTCGTACCGTTCTCCAACTAAACGTATAAACTTGTCCCTTGAGTGTTTGTCTAAGTTTAAAGTTGATAATTTAATGCGGAGAGTAACGATTCTGGCTAAAGGGTTTCGGATACTGGGACTGGCATGGCAGTAGTCTGAAGTAATGACTTCTACGGGATAGTGCTTTTCAATTGCTTCTTCAGAGTTTAAAAGTGTTGGCCATTCGGTGCAGAATTGCTTGATGGCTTCACATTGGCTCTTGATGACCGGCGGAGTGAGGTGCAGGAAGTTTGGTATTTTCATAAGCTCTGCGTTGGCTTTTTTACCGGGTGGTGCTTGTCCTTTGGGCACATAGCCTTGGCGGAGAGGCAGTGGAACGGATGATGGATGAAAAGTCTTCGGTCCTGGCCAGACGTTGCCCCAATTCTGGAATAGTGGAAAGTGTTTGTGTTAACGAATTTCATATTATATTAGCTGACCTGACAGTCGTTGTCCTGTCCCAATAATTCGAAGAAAAACCCCATGGAAGAAGCACAGCCTATTTTTCCTGAATTGGAAATTTTTCTGCGAATGGATTCCAATTTTTCTTTCCAAAAGCCTTATTCGGACTATTACAAACATTTTAAAACAAAAACAAGTCATTGTTCTCAAGTGATTGTGCATTTGCAAATAAACAGAATTTCATTTTTATTTATATGGATCGATATATTCCTGTCATTATAAATGTAATGTGGTTGTGTGTTTCCAAAAAACTATCTTCTCCCATTCGCAATGTAAATCGCAACTAATGAAATATTTATATTGGAGAATTAATGTCAATAAACAACACTAACAACAAGTCAAGAATATTGTATTCTGATACTTATTATTCACTTGCTCTTATCCCAATTTATTTAACAACTTCGGCTCCACCATCGAGTGCAAAGCTCAAACTGCGGCCAAGAAACTGGGCGTCCTAAATAGGGTGAAGCGATACTTTGCACCTGGACAGCTTTTAACCCTTTACAAAGCACAAGTCCGTTCCTGCATGGAGTATTGCAGCCACCTTTGGGATGGCTCAGCAAAGTACCAACTTGCTGCGCTTGACTCGGTGGAACGCAGAGCTAAGAGTCTCATTGGCGACGTAAAACCGGTGGATGCCAAGCTTCACAGCTTGGCTCATCGCCGCAAGGTTGCCTGCTTGTCGGTCTTCTACAGATTGTACTTCGGAGTGTGTGCCTATGAACTCCACAACCTCATTCCACCGGCCCCCTTCTACCACCGGACATGTAGATGCACTGCAAGTTACCACCCCTACCTAGTTGATATTCCACCAACTCGCACCAAGCGTTTTCAAACGTCTTTTATAATGCGCACAGCAAAGGAGCGGAACTCTCTGCCTGCGTCTGTGTTTCCGAACGCATACAACCCTAATCTATTCAAAGTGAGAGTGAACAGGCTTCTTCTGGGTAAGCTCACTCCATCGTAGACTTTGTCTCTGTCATCCAGACCTAGACTAAAGTCAAGAGCAGACTCATAGTAGAATAAAAAAAAAAAAAAAAAATATAGGAAAAGAAAGAATAACGTTTGGTTTACATGGGGTCTCTATTGTATTCTGATACTAATTTAAACTATTCAAATACTTGGGTTGACAACACAACTACAAAGTACAATTTTAACGAGTTTATATTTAAATTGAGTTGAAATTGGTTTTTAAAATTAGTAAGTTTTTAGGAAAAACGTAGTCATCTGATGATTTTGTACAGAGTTAAAATAACCTTTAAAAACTTAGAACCGATGAATTACCTGGTCTGTGGCCATCCTATCAGCTCTATCAGGCTGTATATCAGCCCTACGAAAAACTCTCTTTTGGAATCTTTCCCTTTTCTTCAAAATATCGAGCACTCTAAAATCTTGATCTTCCTCATCTTTTTTAACAGCACTGTCGGCTGTTGTTGAGTTTAAGCGCCATAATTTGGCATTGTAAACTGTTGCCAAGCTATTAGGCTTGTAATTCCTGATGAATAAACTCATTTTAGACTTTAGGTAAATATTGTATCGGAAGTTAGAAATCCATTATAAAGCTGTGTTTTGAGGTTATGTGTCAGAGTCTGTGAGTGTGACACAGATAATAAAAGAACAAGGTGATAATAGCGTTTCGTTACAGAGTCGAACTTTGCGTACTGCTAGTAGGAGAATGCACTACTGTTTGAAATGCTGTCTTAATTATTTTGTTACAGTGACTAAAGGCATTAATTACATTGATTTTAGGTGTTCCTATTAAAATTTTGTCCTGGGCAAATATGCTCTGTATTATCGGACGAAAACTAAACTTGCTACTCTTGTAACGTGGCTCCCTCAACTAAATAAATTAATCAGGAAAATAATAGGCCACTGGCTCGCGCTGCAAAGTAGTGTAATGAAATCTTGAAAAAATAAAAGAGAACCACACATTGGGTTCCATAAAGACATGATGGCGAGACAAACTCTACTCTTTTTGATGATGGGCCACATAGAGCAGTGTCAGCAGTAGAGAGGATCGAAGAGTCGAAGGAGGGAAGGGAGGCTTTTGCCGTGCAGTAGACACAAACGATTCACGATATTTTATAGATCTACATTTTTGAATACTGCTAGATAGGATATTTATTATTTTCTATACTCTTGAAACGAAACGAAACGTTTCGTACAGAGAGTTTGTCACCGACTACCCGACATGCGTCCTTAACCTAAACTGTCAAACAGTAAAATACGGAGATTGTACAAACAATGGCACTAGTGTCTACGCGTAAACATAGGGGCCAAACAGAGAGATCCGATTCAGACATGATTTTTTGTAATGACATCTAATCTTGGTCCGGTCACTTCATGTTTTGGATATTATTTCGCGTTAAAACTTGGTCGCGTATTGTCTACCATACGAATTTGAACAGTTTTTACCCTAATTTTATGGGATAAATGTGCATGTGGGATGTATAAAGTGTTAAAATGGCGGACTCATCCAGAAAAAGGTCGAGAAAGTCGAAATTAGTGCCTCGAGAGTGTGATGTAGACGAAGATGATCTTGAATTGCAGGTAGGAAATAAATACCACCATTTTGACCAAAAGTTTGCACGCGTACCGCGTTACTTCGATGTGTAGTTTTTACGCCGTTATTGTTGTAGGGTTTTTGTAAGAAGCGCCGTAAATAAAGCGCAATTGATGTTTATGTCCATAGAAACTGTTATTTTAATAAAATAAGATAATGTTTTACAATATTTTTGTGGGGGTAGGTGAAAGTCATGCGCGAAAATGTCTGGAAATGATCTACCTACGAAAAATGTTGTCATTGACGACTGACATAATTCTTGCCGATACTAATTTACAGACGATATTACACAATTTTAAGATGTTATTTGATGATATTCCGCTGAATTATAAAGGCTTTGACTGTAATTTCTTAGATAACAGATCAATACATAACCAAAAGAAGTATAGTGGTAACATAACTAAATTAAAAATGAAACTACTTGCATATTTTTTTTTTATTGATTAGTTGCAGACTTACATGTTGAATACTTTTACAATTAGGTCAAGACTTCAAGAGAAGGATGGAATGATCTGACCAAGATTTTTTCCAAATTTTTATAGTACACATTGACATTGATGAATTTTATAAAAAATTACAAATATCTACTTTGAAAAGTATTATATTATTTTAATTATTGTGAATAAGAAGATTTTGTGGGTCATTGTTTTTTTTTCTAAGTTTTAATCATGGTCCAGTTTGAGTAATTCATGTGGCCTACTCAAATGTCCTTTCTTTGGTATTGTTCATCGAATCATTGAGCTCCTTATGGTCTGAGTTGAGCTGCACGATTACTGACAATTGCATGCACCGACTGGACAGGTCCAGTCAATCTGTGTTCTTATTTCCTCAAAAGACCATTTCAGACACCAATCTACATGGTCTTTACATGATCTGACCAAGATAATGTCTGGACTTTAAAAGAGACTGTCATCTCTGAGTTTGTTTCGGCCTTCTCAGAGTAGTCGATAGGAAATGCCAACCTCATCTCATATAAAAAAAAAATATAATTGACGTGTACAAGTGTTTGTTAAAACCTACTTACAGGAAAAAAATCATTTATAGGAATATCATAAACTCCACACTGTTTTCAAAGTACATTTTAGTGCTATGAATGTGGAATGCTAGATGCTTGTAAAAGGGCAGGAGTATTATGATTAGAGATTGGATATTTGGATGCATATTCACCTAAAATTGAGATGTTTGCTATTATGGAAAGCGCCTTTGTATCGAATAAATCCCGCTGTACCGGTGTTTTATTTTTATTTAAAATAAAAAAAAATAAAAAAATAAAAATAATAAAAATAAAACATCAAAAATAAATCGTTTTTTTTTTGTTATGTTTTTGACTAATTGCTCTTGGCCTGTTATGTTTAAATTCCATTTTTACCACTCACGTGTCAAAAGGTTTTATGAAAAAAAGAATGTATGCGGGGGTGAGCATGCCTGGTATGCAAGCCAACCCTGCGGTCCATTAGGAAAGGACCATTTTAGCAGCCACTCAAAGGGGGCTTGATCAAATGATCACAAACAGTTCAGGACCCCGAATAAGTGAAGTGTTACCTATATCAACTCACGTGTCCGACCCCCGCGCGTCGCGCTGAGTCAAGTGACCCTGACCATTGTCAGGCGGGTTGTCAGGTAACATAAACATGGCTTTTAAACAAAATTGGTTGTCTGTAAAGTTGCTTTACGGACGATAGTTTAACGTGACAACGTCATAACAAAACATTGATGCGGTGCAAGCGTACAATGAGCGTAACGGGACAATGAGCGTAACGGGACAATGAGCGTAACGGGGCATTGAGCGTAACGGGACAATGAGCGTAACGGGACAATGAGTCATCCTTTTTCGTGCATGCAGCCGGCGTTCATCGATTTATTAGACGTTGTCACGTCAAAAAGTTTTTATGAACTGATAGTAAAATAATGACTGTTTCCTCAATTGGACAGACCAGGCTACATTACACAACTAGTTTTGTAGCTTTAAATGACTTTGTTTTTTTTTTGACGTGACAACGTCTAATAAATCGATGAACGCCGGCTGCATGCACGAAAAAGGATGACTCATTGTCCCATTACGCTCATTGTCCCGTTACGCTCATTGTCCCGTTACGCTCATTGTACGCTTGCGCCGCATCAATGTTTTGTTATGACGTTGTCACGTTAAACTATCGTCCGTAGACCAACTTTACAGACAACCAATTTTACCTTATTTTATTTTTGACGTGACAACATCTAATAAATCGATGAACGCTGGCTGCATGCACAAAAAAGGATGACTCCATGTCCCATTACGCTCATTGTCCCGTTACGCTCATTGTACCGTTACGCTCATTGTCCCGTTACGCTCATTGCCCCTTTACGCTAATTGTACGCTTGCACCGCATCAATGTTTTGTTATGACGTTGTCACGTTAAACTATCGTCCGTAAACCAACTTTACTCGGCTGTCGCTGAAAACCAGCGCTGGGCTCTGTCTCGCATAGGGTCGCAGCATTATGCTGAGCGTTGGCGGTTTTGCGTGGATGTGGCGCATATTTTCCCCCAACTTGTTATTTTCGTGTTTGTGTTCTTTCTCTGCGTCATGTTTGCCGCAAATAAACATATTTTCTTTCTTTTCTTTTTTCTTCTCAGACAACCAATTTTTTTTTGTTGTAATACGTTAATTTTGTTTGTTAGTTTGTTTAACACGATAAATAATATTATTTCAAAATCTAAAGCGATAACCTTGTTTTTTTTTTTTACCTAAAAAAAGGCTAATTGAGTCTGAATCAAATGACATCATAATGGTAACCCTTTTTCATACAAAGTTTTAAAATAGAAACAAATACGACGGTACAAACCGCCCATCCGCGGCAAACCCCGACGCGCCACGCCGCCACTTCAACTACTTATACAATATTATGTTATGCCCATGTCAACCAACGCCACCTCACGAAAATATCGGAATTTTCAATGGCTTTCTGTCAATACAAAAATGAAAGATGTATCTACATTAAAAAAAAAAAAAAAAACAGGGAGTGTTGTCAGTAAAAAATCGCGTAAAAAAATCAAGTCCACTCTCGTGGCACTGGACATTTCAGCGTTTTCGCTCAGCGCCAGTAGATTGGATTGGACACGTGACAACACAAAACTTTCATTTATTTTGTAGGGATTAGGTACTTGTGACTGCCTCGTTGGTCTTAATTATGGTCGCAATAAATATTTCTTTATACATAAAGAAATATTGATAATTTATTACAAAAAATATGAATTATTGAACAATCTATCACAAAACCGACAAATCGTCAAGATCAAGAGTCAACGTCGACAAATCGTCATCCTCGCCGTCGGTTGCTTTTGTTGATGGATTTTGAAGACTCCCAGATCCAGATGACCCTGGCTGTGGTATCTATATTGCGCTGGGCTAACCCCAATTTATATTTTTCGTTACTGCCAATTTGTCTACAAAATATTATTCGTTAAAAATTGTAATAAATAAATACCTACGTAGGTTTAGATTAATTACCTATCAGATAGCAATATTTTCTTACAGCCCAAAAATTTTAGCTAGGAGTAACAGAAAATAACGGGAGTCGATTGCCTTAATATTGCGTTAGATCTAGCCTCGAAAGTGCTAAAATGGCAGCATTGATTTTCATTTTTATTTATAAAGATAATTTAATATTTCCAGGTTCCAGAGCCGAAAGTACCTAAAACCATAAAACAGGCCACCAACAGACAATCACAAAAAAAAGTGATATTAAAACCACCAAAGTCCACCATTGTCAAACAAAAAGTCTGCGACACAAGTATCCTAAAAAAAATCAACGCATCAGCTAAAGAAGATACTGAGCCAAAATCTAAGATATCGCCAAGAAAATTCGAAATTAACATTGAAGTAGAATCTTGTGATGACGACGACGATTTCGCAGATATTGCTGACGAATGTCATTCATCAACGAATAAAATTGAAATTCCTAAAGAGTCGCTCATCGTGACAAAACTAAGAACCGAACCTATAGAACTCTCTCGTGAAATTATAATAGATGCTGCCGACAAAATACTCCAGAATTCAACAGACATTGCTGATAAAATCCTTAACATACACGTTAGAAACACTATAGGCCATGAACAGAAAATGAATCTAGTACTAGACTGGCAGGAGAGGAGAATACAGCGAGCTCTAGATGAATGGTGTATGTGGCAGTTTCGTAGTTTCCACAGAGAAGATCCTTTATTCTACAAATGCTATATTTGTACGAGATCCTGGTGGCATTTAACAGATTTCCGTAACCATTTGTTTTCGGCACATGCTGATGATGACGTTATAATTGATTTAGAAAAATATGGAATGCATGAAGCCAATTTGATAGCGTACCGCCACAGGCTTCCTGTTATAAAAGATATATATACTGAGGGTCTCTGTTACCGCTGCGGTAAGGATTATAGTGCTCACGAGTTAGTATTGAGGTATCAAGACAAATATTACAAGAACAAGGGTTGCATGAAGCAATTTTTCACCTGTATGGGTTTAAGAGACCACTTCTCTAGATGTCTGAACTGTAAAAGTAAGGGTAAACCGATCAAATGTAATATATGTAAGTCAAGATTTAACACAGAAGAGGAATTAAACAACCATTTAGTATTGTCTCATTCGGTTCGGTCCGATATACCGATAATGGCTCAGTATAAAAACTGCAAGTGCTGTTCGGAAAGGTATTCTTGTCCATCTTTGCATAAATGCGGTCAAAAGGGACCTCAAAGAAATTGTCTGCGGTGCTTACAGATCTTCTCAAATGTCACATCTCGGCAAATACATATGAAACGGTCCAATAAACCATACCAATGTGAAGTATGCCAAACTGTGATGAGGTATAGCTGTAAGAAATATGAACATATGTTGTTACATACAGACAAGTATATGATTGTTAGGAAGTGCGTGTCATGTGAGGGCTTGAACGTGTTTCTAAATAATGAAGATGCATTAGTACATCAGAGGTTGAAACATGTGATCGGGGAAACCAAACCTCCAAGCCATTTTCCTAAAGTGAGTATTATTTTCTTCGATTCGATCGTTCGAAGGTTAAGCTTTCGCGGTCTGTTCGTAGATGGGTGACCATTCATAACATGCCAAGACCCCTCGGTGCCTCGGAAAGCAAGTTAAGCCGTTGGTCCCAGCTAACATTTGTGTCTTACCAAGGGATATCGTGTATTCCAGTAAGTGGCTTGTGGAGATCAGATAGTCAGTCGCTCCTTGTAAACTCTATGCTCCAAGTGTACTTGTATTCATCTTGCATCTGGTTAGACTGGAAGCTGACCCTTAGGAGTCGATTCAAGTATACGTAAGCACCAAATCGGGGGGGGGGGGGGGGGTTGCTTTGATTATTTTTGATGACATGGGGTCTGGATGTTGATTACGTCACGTATTTATTTATTTACTTTCAGGTTGTTCTGCAAATTTTTATTTTTTAAAACGTTGCCCCACACTAGGATTTCTCCTGTATCGTGGTGCGTTTACAAACATTTAAACTCACATACACGAACAGCCAGACCCGGAACAACTACTTGCAGATCATACAAATATTTGTTCCGTGCGGGAATCGAACCCGCGACACGCAGCGCTGCAGTCAATCGCTTAACCACTGCGCCAACCGTGCCGTCAATTGTTTTTGATTTGAACAAAGATGACAACCCTATGTTCAGGGATTCCCCAATATAATTGATATTGCTTACTTGCTCTCATGCGGTGTTTTATGGTTAGAAAGAACCTAAGTAGGGAAATTACTTAAATGGGCATCCAATTACTTTTAGTCTATAAATTCCTTATTTCTAGACTCATGAATACCAATAAAGAATCCTGAACAGATATACCAATGTTTACGTAAGCATGGGGGGGGGGGGCGGTATGAGCTTTGTTTTGTTTACTTGTGCTGACAAGGGGGAGGTGGGGGTACAAAGTTACTAAAATTCTGCTTACGTAATATTTGAAGTGCCCTTTATATATTTGGGAAAAGTGAGGCAGATTGACGGAACTGTTGTAGTCAGAGGTCATTGTGAAGGAGCTCTTCTTGCGACGTACTTCCACCATACTAACCTGCCGTTATCTATAGCCAAGCGATGTACGAAACGTCAACCAATGTAAGAAACCAGCTTGCCCACCAAAAATTTGAAGACATTTGACATTCACGAACCTGCACTGGGCTTGCGAGGTGGACTATGGCACACTCCCTCTCACACAGAGGAGGCTTTTGTTTCATCAGTGGGAACATTATAGATATTATAGAATTTTACATTTAAGCGCTGAGCAGATGATGGATAATTTGTACTTGAAGATGGAACATATTGAAATCCTGGCATTTTGCATAGATTTCTATACGTTCTAACGTCGCGGACAAATTGACCATCGTCTGCTCAGTGTCGATAAAAGTTATAAAAACTATATTATAAAAATCCTTTATAAATCTTTAGTCCTCAATGTCTTGATATATCTTTTCAGATTTTTGTACCGTCGTCCTGCGTATATCAAAGTTTAGCAGAATCAGTATCGAATGAACAAGAAGAAGAATCAGTGCCGGAAGAACAAGAATCAGTGCCGGATGAAAAAGAATCAGTGCCGGAAGAACAAGAATCAGTACCGGATGAACAAGAATCGGTATGGGAAGAACAAGAATCCATACCTAAAGAAGAAAAATTCATACCTGAAGAAAACGAATGGCTACCGAAAGAAGAATCGGTATCTAAGAGTGAAAGAAAATCTGTTTCATTGTGCGAACAGAAACTGTTACAAGCAGAGCTAGAATCAGCAACAGAATTTTTATTGGGATCTGTTGTTGTCAAAGGTATGTTTTTAATTGTTCTTGAAACACATTCCAATATGGCCGATAAATCGTTCTGAACATAGGCTTTCTTTTCGCGCATGTTCTCTCACTCACATTCGCCTCATGTCAGCATTTAGTTCCTAAAAACTTTTATTTTATATTATTTTTGTTATGTCGTTGTTGTTATTGTTTGTAATGTTGCCTTCTGCGCAAAGTTCGGACCGGGCATGATTCATCGGCCATATTGGACACGCCTTTGTAGTTTGTAGGTCCCCCAAGCACCCAGCCAAGCACTTTGTGTAAATGTAATTTTATCAATTCTTCTTCAATCCCTCATTACTGAGGATCGTGGTCACTGAACCCCTTTTTTTTTGGGAAGGGAAATCATCAAATGACCCCTCCCGCTCTGGGTGGTGGACTAAAACCCACCCGTATTCCTTCCTTGGCACTTTATGTTCCGGGGCAGCGGTACCCCTTTCGGACAATCCCGCTGACCCGGCACGCTGGGTACGGAACCCTTCGTGCGCGAGTCCGACTTGAACTAGGCCGGTTTTTTTTAAATTTGTTTGCAGTATAAACGTCATTTATGCGAAGAAATGGCAATCCGGACAGCGCAGATTTTTTTGGCTTCCATCCACATGCACATTTTTAGCCACAAGCAAATAACAATAACTTATTTTACAATTTTCAGAAGAACCAGAAGACTTAGAATATAGCCCAAGACTTGTAATCAAAGAAGAACGATTCGAAGAATTTGAAAACCAAATGCATGAAGAAGAAAATCGAACCGGGAATTTTGAACATCAAGTAAGTGTCAAAGAAGAATATGTGGAGGAAGAATACGATGAATATGAAGGAGATATTATCAAACTGAACTTCAATATAGAAGACTTGTTAGTGAAACAAGAATCCATTCAAGAAGATAACGATTATACTTTAGAACCGAAAGTAGACAACCATGAATCAGAAAATGATGATGATTCAGAAGAATTTCGAAATAGAGAAGAATCCATGCTAGAACCGGAAGTTATTATAGAAGGGGATAATAGGAAAAACCAAAAAGTATACAGATGTACTAAATGTGGATTCACAGGAAAACATAAACAATATAGAAATCACATAGACTACGACTGCGGTGCAAACCTTGTCAAACATAAAACCTACACGTGCACAAAATGTCAAAGTAAATTTGTGTCCATGAAAAAATATTTGTCACATTTCAAAGAGCATGGGTATCAACATCTCGCCTGCCCTGAATGCTTGACAGGATTCGACACATTCACAAATCTAGGACATCATTTAACACAGCATGTTAAACAAAATTTCGTTCGAGTTAAAATGATCACACATGCAGGCAAAGCGATGACCAAACCCGATTATCAATGCAAAAAGTGTGGAGAAATCATAGATTGTCATAGATTTTTTGAACATTGGGAGCTGCATATAAATGCTCAGCCTACACATCCTATTAAGGTGACTTCTAGGCCAAGGCATAAGCATGGAGAGTTGCATGAAACTATAATAAAAGAGTGCATTGGTGAGTATTGCTTTATTATGCCTTCATTTGAGAGAGTGCCGAGCGCGCAGTGGCGCACTCATCGTTTGTTTGGTTATTTCTTTTATTTTAGAATGAAAATGCAGAAAATAAGCATATTACATTGCGCTCCACAAGCCTATACGTTATTATTATAACAAACAGTAGTTTTATATTGTTATGTTTTATTGTAATCCTTAATACAGAGCAGGGTTCGAAAAAATCAGATTTTCATAATAAATATAAAGTACCCGATTTTTTTTATATACTCGTATATCCAGGCCAAGAAAAAGAAGCGAATTTCATTCTGTAAGGGGTTTAAACACTTAAAAATGTGAAAGGAATTTGTAAAATAATATAAGTGTCAAATTACCAAATTTTTTATTTAAAAACAAAGTAACAAAAGAATTAGTGTTTATTTGAGAAATATTTTTTTTATGAACACTTAAAAAAACAAGTACCTAGATATTATTCTAATAATCTTCACTTTGTTTGTGAAATAAATCCAACAAATTTTAATAATAATTTGTACTTAATCATGAAAAAGTAAATTATTCTGAATTGTAGTTTTTCGCTACGTGTTGCCAGGGTAAACATTAATCTCCAAAATTTTTAGTTCAGAAGACAGGAAAAAATCAATTGATATATATCAAGATAAAAATCATTTGATATACATCGTGATATATATCATGATATATATTCGCTGATATATATCGGCGAACCCTGATATATATATATTTTTTTTATTATGTGATCTGTCCATTACTGACATTCAGCATCGTTTGTGTTAAGCTTTTTTAGTTATGCTTGGTATGCGCCCAGTGGTGCATCCACATCAATCCGTTTTATGGTGTCTCTTGAATGTCTTGGTTTTCATAAAATTTTGACGCCAGTTTATTAGGATGAGTAGTAATCTTATTCCTGTAGGCACTGACTGCTTGTGTAATTTGTTCTTTCACCTTTGGCATTTTTAAGTCCCGATGTAAGGTATCATTAGTCATGTACCATGGTGCTTTAGTTATAATCCTAAGCACTTTTGATTGGAATCTTTGGAGTATGTCAATGTTTGAATTGGCTGCCGTGCCCCACAGCTGTATTCCGTATGTCCAGATAGGCATTATGATACACTTATAAATCCTGAGCTTCTTTTCCAGGGAGAGCTTGGATTTTTTTGATAATAGCCAATAGTGTTTCCTTAGTTGTAGGCTCAACTCAATGCTTTACGCTTCGTGAATATATGTTTTCCCCAGGTTAGTCGTCGGTCTAAGTACATTCCAAGGTATTTAGCTCCTTCCGCTTGGGGGATCACAACATTATTTAGTCGTACAGGTGGGCATGTATTTCTTCTTGTTGTGAATGTCACATGTACGAATTTGGTTTCATTTTTCCGTTATTCTCCATTCTCTTAGCCAGTTGGAAATTTCATTTAAGCTTGTTTCTTAGATGCCTGGGCGGAATCTTCATGCACAGCTAGTGTAGCAGTGTCATCGGCAAACGTGCCTAAGACTACTCCTTCTGACACGGGGAGATCAGCTGTATAGAGAAGGTAAAGAGTGGGACCCATCACACTGCCTTGAGGAACTCCTACCTGAATTTCGTGTAGTCCAGTTATTTCATTGCCTTGTTTTACAAAAAAAAGTATATTTTTTCTAAGTAAGATTTAATAAAAATTTAGTAATTTATTGGGAGTGTTTTTTTTTTTTAATTTTATGTAAAAGGCCCTCGTGCCAAACTCGATCGAAAGCTTTAGATAGGTCTAGAATTTTTTCGACCAGCCGATGTGTTTGTTCTATGGTTCAATGCCTTTATCTAAACCCGAATTGGTGATCAGGTAACAAAGAGTTTTGGTCTATCAGTGATCATAGTCTTTTCGTGAACAAAGTCTAGTAGTTTTGAAGGAATAGACAACAAGCTAATGGGCCGGTAGGACTTCATGTCCCCAGGGCACTTTCCAGGCTTAGCTATCATAATAATTTGAGCTAAATACCATTGAGAGGGTACGTACCCCTTTAAGAGAATTGCGTTGTAAAAAGCGGTGGAGAAATACCTGTTTCAGGAAGTTTCTTAAATGTTTTTGCTGTAATTAAATCATATCCAGGTGCTTTCTGTTCATTTAGTTTATTGATGGCAGTTCTTACTTCGTTTTCGTAACTTTTTCCAGAGGCAAGTCGAGTTGGTATGTTTGCTGTAAATATGATGTTATTTCACTATGGAGTGTTTGTGATCCTTGAACATCGTTGGGTGTTAGGTGTTCGGTAAAGGTCTGTGCCTTTTCGAAGTCACTTTTAGCCCATGTGTTATCGCTTTTGCGTATTGGTGCTTGACTTGCTACAGGTCATTTAAGCTTTTTTGTTGAACTTGCTGTTGTTTTTGGTATATTCCTCCATGTCTCGATTTTGATCTTCACTGAGTGCTAATTTAAGACGAGTTGTAATATAGTTAAGATGTTTCTTGTCAGTTGTATCTCGTCGTTTTCCAGCGTTGTCTTGCTTTGCGTTTCTCATCTAGCAAGTCTCTGACTGTTTCAGACCACAATATATCTAGGTTTTGTTATTGATGACGGTGTGGCGCTCCATGCTGATTGTTGAATGCAATAGTTAATATACTCAACTGCCTGACAGATATCATCTTCAGTATGCAGTGGGAGTTTATCTACTATACAGGGTGTCCAAGAACCTGGCGTCCAACTGGATTCCCACGATGCCCCAAGTTCTAACAGTACTCAGAAAAATATTTTAAAAAATCCACCCCATGTACTTACAGAATTATACTGATTTCAAAAAAAAAGGGGAAATGAGCACCCTGTGACATACTTTTGAATGCTGTGACTGCTAATGCTGATAATTTCGATATTTCTTGGAGGTTTTGTAATCTAGGGTATTGCTGTGTCTAAATAGAATGTAAAAATAATGTACTTATTGTACCATTTTAAAATAAAATATTATTTTAACTAAAGGTGATATGGAAAACTATTGAATTTCGCAACTTTGACCGACTGTAGTGTAAAAAAAATGTACCAAAATAGTATGGCAAGTGACTTCAAATTTTGACGCGTTTATTCCTCTTTTTAAAAAGGTATAATACTTACACATTAATTTGAAAAAAAAAAATTGATAATATTTTTACTCAACAACCCAATTTTTACGAAGTGCCTACCTACTAACGGTAACTGTCGGACCCTTTCTTATCTTAGAAACTGTTATGTTACTACTATTATTTACTTCGGTTCCAAGAGTGAGCAAGAAGGAAATACACACAGGTAGATGGGTTCCCAGTAGAATAAAAGCAAAGAATGTTAGTTTAAAGATATTTTATTACAATAAATGTTCAAAATGTTGACCACCCGCGGCAATACAAGCTCTCACTCTCCTTAAAAAGGACCGCTTTATGTTTCGCGAGTAACTTTTTTGACGTATCACCTGCACTGCTTGTGTTATCTTCTCACGAAGGTCAGCGATGTCATTAATGGGCTTCGCATAAACGAGCTCCTTCATAGTTCCCCAGAAAAAAAAATCCAGCGGATTTAAGTCAGGTGAGCGGGCTGGCCACGGGATTGTTCCTGATCGCCCAATCCACCTGTTCGGGTATTGCTCGTCCAAAAACTCTCTAACGGATACGCGAAAATGTGCTGGACAGCCGTCGTGTTGGAACCACATATCTGGTGGGGTCTCTTCTAGTAAGTTTGGCAAATCATTTTGAAGAAAATTTAAATATGATTCGCCAGTCAAATTCTCGGGCATCTCAAATGGACCAATAATATTCCCACAGAGAATACCGGTCCACATGTTCACTTTGAACCGGTACTGGGATCTATCTTCTCGCATCAAGTGCGGATTTTCCACATGCCACTCGTGCAAGTTGTGTAGGTTCATGTAGCCATCCTTCTTAAATGTTGATTCATCTGACCACAAAATTTTGTCGATAAAGTTTTCGTCTTCTCGATGTTTTTGCAGGATTGTTTCACAAAACGCGACTCGGCTCGGATAGTCTCGAGGTAAAAGACTTTGCACTCGCTGTACGTGGTACGGATGATATTCTTCTTTTTGGAGAATACTGTGTGCTGTGCTCTTCGGTATCCCCGTATCAGCTTCTATTCCTCGCACAGAGATGCTTGGATTTGCCGACACCGCCTCTAAAACTTCATCGCGTATGAAGTCATTTACGGGTCGTCCTTCACCAGCTACTTGATTGGGGAACCGCCCGTCACATAGTGATCTGTGCACATTAATGAAAACTCGATGGTCGGGATATCGCGTAGCCCTCGGATACCTTTCTCTGTAAAGTCTCGCTGCAGCTCGTCCATTACCTCTACATTCTCCATAAATGTAGTGCATATTTGCGTATTCTTGCGGAGTGTAGGTCGCCATGGTAGCACACACAAAACACAAACTGTCCAAACACAGGCAAAGGTCGTCGTAAAGAGTTCGTTTCAAAGTCCAGAGCACAAAGAGTAATCGAGTCCAATAAACAAAGCTTTAAATCGTAGTACGTGATCAATGGTAACAATAAGAGAGAGGTGCGTAGTAACGGCAGGAGGCAGTGACGCGTACTGACCGTACTGTTATCCTAAATAGCACGATCCCAGATAGCGTCACTATCTATCTCACTCGCACCTCTAACCTTTTTCTCCCTCACTCTTACCTGAATAATGGGGTACCATAAAGAAGAACCAGCAAATCGCAAAGATAGTTTCTGTCTTGCTCCCTCCTGTTGTAATAACGAATCACTATGGTGAGATGCATGCACATACCGTCCCTTACGGTCTAACCTGTTTTTTGAGAGGCCTGTTGTTATTTTTATGAGCATACAATAGTAATTCTTTAGAGGTTAGATTCAATTCGTCGTAAATTTTTCTTTCTAAGAATTCTGTAAGACATCGTAAAAATTGGGTTGTTGAGTAAAAATATTATCAAAAATTTTTTTTTTCAAATTAATGTGTAAGTATTATACCTTTTTAAAAAGAGGAATAAACGCGTCAAAATTTGACGTCACTTGCCATACTATTTTGGTACATTTTTTTTACACTACAGTCGGTCAAAGTTGCGAAATTCAATAGTTTTCCATATCACCTTTAGTTAAAATAATATTTTATTTTAAAATGGTACAATAAGTACATTATTTTTACATTCTATTTAGACACAGCAATACCCTAGATTACAAAACCTCCAAGAAATATCGAAATTATCAGCATTAGCAGTCACAGCATTCAAAAGTATGTCACAGGGTGCTCATTTCCCCTTTTTTTTTGAAATCAGTATAATTCTGTAAGTACATGGGGTGGATTTTTTAAAATATTTTTCTGAGTACTGTTAGAACTTGGGGCATCGTGGGAATCCAGTTGGACGCCAGGTTCTTGGACACCCTGTATAAAAATAAGTCGGGTTTTCCTTCCTGACGCTATAACTCAACAACGCCTGGACCAATTTAACCAATTCTTTTTTTTTAATGTTCGTTGAAGTCCAAGGATGGTTTTTACGTTTTTTTTTTTTTTTTTATGGTTTTTCGATAAATTAGGGTAGGGTAGAGTAGGGTAGGGTAGGTAGGTAGGTAGATAGGGTAGGGTAGGTAGGTAGGTAGATAGGGTAGGGTAGGTAGGTAGGGTAGGGTAGGTAGGTAGGTAGGTAGGGTAGGGTAGGTAGGTAGGGTAGGGTAGGTAGGTAGGTAGGGTAGGGTAGCGTAGGGTAGGGTAGGTAGGTAGGTAGGTAGGGTAGGGTAGGGTAGGTAGTTAGGTGGGTAGGTAGTTAGGTGGGTAGGTAGTTAGGTGGGTAGGTAGTTAGGTAGGTAGGTAGGTAGGTAGGTAGGTAGGTAGGTAGGGTAGGGTAGGGTAGGGTAGAGTAGTGGAGTTTATACTATAGCTTTTGACAGAACGAAGTCTGTCGGGTCAGCTAGTTGTTTATAGAAAGACTCAAAACTGTCTAAACAGTGGCCACTTGGTTTTTCGGCGGTGTAGTTTGCAAGCTTTGGTTTTTCTAGTATTTTGCGGCTCAGTTTGGTGAACAAATCCTGACTGGAGGTGCAAGTAATATACTTTTTAGTGATGCTTTTAATATAAAAATCGATGAGATCTGGTACTTTGTTTACATCTGTTGGCCAGTATGTTGGTTCTCCTGTCGATATTATGTCCAGATTGTGTATTTGAAGTGCTTGATACAGTTGACGTCCTTTCGTTGTAATTATCCGGGATCCCCAGTGTGTGTTTGGCGTTAAAGTCGCACCCAGCCAGGAACCGATAACCCAATGTACTTAAGTATTTTAGTCTTCCGTCTTAATATTGTGTTTGGGTGGGCTATAAACAGCCGATATTACCAGTGGTCCTATCCAGTCTTCAATTGTGACACTAGTTGTCCGTATTTCTTGTGTCCAGTTAGGATTGTTTTCATAATGCTTGATGTTTGATTTTATCAGAATTGCGGATCCACCATGGGCTTTTCCATCTGGGTGCATTGTGTGATAACCTGTGCATTGAGGTATTGCTCTTGTCAGTAAAATGTGTTTCTGAGATAAGTAGTAAATATGTTGTGACAAGCCGTTAGCATTCCATAAGACCATGTTTTATTTATCGAATTTTGAGTAATTTTAGTAATGAAGTTGATTTATATAATTGCATAGCACAGGTGTGAGTACTATGTACTATAGAGCTACCATTTACCGGGTAATATGTCTTTTATTGACTTGAATGTGCTCTGGCGGCTGAGAGTATGTCATGCTCACTCAAATGTCTCGCTGGTGGTGGCGTGTGTGTTGGATCATTAAGTTCCCTTCAAAATGGTTGAGCTAAATGGTGCTAATCCATACGTCATGTTCGTGAACGGGCGCCGTCAGTTGGGACTGACATTATTCTTGTTGCTTCTATATGTGAGACAATGTAAAAACTAATAAAACAATTCAAAATATAAAATTAAAAATAAGCCCTGGTAGTCAAGAGATGACCAGTCCCAAATGACGGCGCCCGTTCACGCACATGACGCGTGGATCAGCACCATCCAGCTCAACCATTTTGTAGGGAACCGAATGATCCAACACACGCGCCACCATCAGTGCGACATTTAAGTGTGCATGACATACTCTCAACTGCCATGCTCTTTCAACATAAATCATAATAAACGGCTCCATGGTATTCACATTTACAAAATTGAAAAAATGCTGCTAAATTATACAGAACTATAGTTTGCCATGTATTTGAGAGATGAATAAACATTAACTACCAAAAAAGAAAGAAAATAATTATTGTCTATTGGAGTATTCAACAATAAAAAGATGATTAAATAAAAAATAAAACAAAATAAACATTAAGTTCGTAATGTCAGAAAATAAAATAAAAAAGGGGGAAGCAACTTCCAAGTATTAAAATTTTATCTAGTGAGCTCAAGTGGCAGTGGAGCAGGACCAGCATTTAGCCAAGCATTTTTATGTACGATATAATCATCCAACTTATAATATGCTTGTCTACATAGTGCGTTTAATGCATGTACACAATAAATATTGGTAAAGGTTTTTTGGTAATTCTCTGCTTAATATTCCAAATATTTATTACTGTGTGACCTAGACCGAGGAGTTCGTCTGATATTTCATTTTTATCTGTGGAAGGATGAATATTTTTTAATACTAATTTGAAACTCCTGTCTTGCTTGGGTTTGTATGTTAAAAAAATAATATAAGTTTGACTGGTTGACAAACTTTTGGGCTTCTACCTGTAACGATTGTCAAAGATCTACAAATTACAGCCGGGACCGACGGTTAAAGTGCTTTCCGAGGCACTGAGGCCTGTGTTCACCAACATTTAAATCAACTGTTTAGATATTTAATCAGTTGTTTACTCAAAATTTCATAGGAAATTTGACATAAACCAACTGTTTAAATACCTAACCGGTGGTTTGAACGTTGGTGAAACACAGGCCTGAGGAGTCTCGATAAATAACAGGTCATCCATCCACTAACCGAGTGAGGCAAGCATAGCTTAACTATGATCGATCTACGTGGCTGGTATAGGGAGTCAATGAAACCGAGAATATATTAAGTTGTCGTTTAGTCTCGAGGTGCAAACTGTACTTTTCACTTTGAGTGCGAAAAAATAGTCAAAACCATTTAATAAATATTATTCCTCCAATCCATAAAACTTTAGTAAGTTTTTAGGTAAAACTTACGCGATTTTGGCGGCAAAAGATTATCTATTATGTCTTTCGCTCTTTGCTCGACGTCAAACTCTTCACTGTCACGGGACATCCATACTATCCATACTAATATTATAAATGTGAAAGTAACTCTGTCTGTCTGTCTGTCTGTCTATCTGTCTGTCTGTATGTTACGTTTTCACGCCTAAACCGCTGAACCGATCGTCATGAAATTTGGCAGAGATATAGCCTGGGATATGGAGAAGGACATAGGCTACTTTTTACGCGATAACCGACATCCACGCGGGCGGAGCCGTGGGCAAAAGCTAGTTGTTAATAAATTTATTTAAAACCGAACAAATTTACACTCGACAAATATTCTGAAATTTTCGCGGTCAGTTTTTGCTTCTAAACCAGTCACAGATTAACAATTTAAAACACATGGCGCCACCTTTGCGGAAAAACCATGGATCTAAAACTCAACATTTTCACAATGAACATGGTCCACACTCCACTGATAATAGTATATTTACTGGCTATTTGAGTTTGTCTATGTCACATGAAGGAAATTAAAAAAGTAATTACTTTCACTCCCTAGAGGCTAAAGTGGTCACTTTAGTTCCGCTTCGTAGGGCTATATTGGCGTACTTTTAGAGCACGAGAAGTGAAAAGACATTTTTTAATGATATAATATTTATTTTTTCCAGCCCGCCTAATCAAACAGCCAAAAGAATGCAACCACTGCCACCGTTGGTTCAAACGAGTGAACGAATGTAAGAGACACATCATTGAACATCTACTAACTGATGCTTACAACCAGAAACACATCTATAATGAACTGAAATGCCAAATCTGTGAGCAAGGGTTTGCTGTACCGGAGAGATACAAACAACATATGCGCGACCATGCCTCGCTACCCGTGTACAAATGTGAACTGTGTGACCGTACTTTTAGTGATTCAAGTAACTTTACTAAACACAAAAAAGTACATAATTTAAAAGTGACTGTCTGTGATTTGTGCGGTAAAAAGTTCCAGTCGAAAACGTCTTTGGAGAAACATATTGAGGTAAGTTGGTTTCTTTTTCTATGTTATTAGGGTTCCGTACCTCAAAAGGAAAAAAAACTAAATCCTTATAGGATCAATCATGTCTGTCTGTCTGTCTGTCCGTCCATCCGTCCGTCCGTCTGTCTGTCACAGCCAATTTGCTCCGAATGTAATCGACCGTTTAAGTTGAAATTTGGTATACATAATCAATTTGAGTGATCCAAACATGGACATGAACCGTAAATAAATGAATTTAGAATATTGGGGTCAGTTTTGGGGGGGGGGGGGTGAACAATGACATATCAAATGAAAGGGCTTACTGTGAGGGTCTCAAATATATATTTTTTATAATTTTGAAGTTATACGTGAAAATAAACGAAAATTGACCATTCCAAAATAAAAATACAGAAAATAGTTCTATACTTATAGATTACAGGAAAATCTATAAGAAGTTTATGGTCTTAAAATAACATGTTTTTTTTTTTTTTTTCGTTTTGTCATTTAACAACATTAAACTTAATTTGTGATTATTTGATAATAATACCATAAAGTTTGTGTTGAATTGTTGATACCATCGCCCCGCTCGTGTCTAATGCCTTAATATCAAAGGTGGTTTATTTTGGGCTAATTATTGCACAATTTATTTTGTTTGGGAAATTCAGCTTTCTATTTTTAGTTAAATTGTTTATTTTATTATTTTAATAGACTTAATTTGTAATACCCACTGTACTAAAAATAGAAAGCTTAAATATAATTTTCTCAAACATGCATGGAAATATTGTGATTATTTTCGAAAAAAGAGCACGCGAAGTATCGAATTTACGGACAAAGAAAATCAAATCCATTGCAGGAGCGTTTTTTTAATTTGGAACATTACAACGCTCCAGCAATGTTTTATTTCCCTGCATTCTTTTGAGAAAAGCACTTTATATGCCTCGGTGGAAATGGCAATTGCCTGTCTCGTATTAGTGAAATCCTCGCCTACGGCTCGGCCTTCATATTCACACTCGACCTGCAACTGCATATTTCCCGGCCTTTGCAATAATGTACTATTTCGGTTGCGGTTGGCCAACGGCCTTTTTATTCAAACTCAAATCATTTATTTCAATTAAACCATTTACAGGCACTTTTGAATTGTCAAGGAGTCGGTCAGTAAGAAAAATGAAGCTACATGCCCATTCCAAAGCGTAGTAGGTACCTATGGAGACGCGAATTGTACATACTATATTATACTAAACCTCAAAATTTCTCTTCCACAGAAACACAAAAACTCAGAGCCAATCACCTGCAAGATTTGCAACAAAATCTTCTACTTCGATACTTCCTACCGCCGCCACGTAAGATACTTCCACGAAAAAACCGTGATCGGTTACCGCTGCGTTATCTGCAGTGAACGTTTCAATAGTTTAAAACTAAAATGGAATCATATGTGGGAGGTCCATAAAGAAAGAAAGCAGAAAGCAGACTGTCCGATATGCCATCAATCTTTCAGAAAGTACGCCGATGTCCGTATGCATGCAAGAATGTACCATCGGACAGAAGTTTCAGTAATAAATGTCAAAAAACATGCAACAAATCCCAATTTAGACATTGATAAGTATTTGAGAGATCCTGCGAAGATTAAATCTGGGAGAATGGAAACTTTGGTGGTGTATGATTCAGAATGACAAATGTCAAAGAAGTCATATACAATGAAATGAATTTTTTTATTCTATAAATAGGATATCAGAATCACTTTTACACGTCATATTAGGGGGGAAAAAAGCTAGATGGAGTCGACATTTCCTCTGACTACCCCTGAGAAGAAATGGCGAAACAAACTCGGGGCACATAGGACACTCCGCAGTTTAGGTATGAAGCTACAAGTACGCGGCGGGCCCATCTCACTGGGCCAATTCAGTAGGGCTGCCGCGCGCCGCCGGCATAAGAGTTATGTGATAGAGAGGCAACTTGTAGGTGAATATAACTGTAGGTAATAAGCGTTGTGCGACCTAAATTGCACTTAATTGTGTCGTAACAAGAGTCGCTTTTTAACACATTGACTGCCATCGCGGTCACCGGTGACCGCTAACAATAGTTTTTCTATTGTGTCTGTTGTCTGGCAGTCAAAGCCTTAAATGAGTGCGGAGTGTCCTATCTGTATTAATCAGTGCTCAGAGGTCAAAGTCTCTTTTGAAATCCAGACATAATCTTGGTCCGATCATGTGAGGACCATGTAGATTAGCGTCATATTTTGTTAAAAAAGATATTGGGCGTAATATACGCCTGGAGTAGGCTGAAAAGTTTAGCCAAAGCCCGCGTCCTTACTAAGCGATCATCGCGCGAGTACGCGATCGTCGTTTAAGTCACTTTTTGTTCGGTGAACCGTAACGCGTAATCCTTAAGGCGAGGTTCTTCTAGCGTGCATTTTTGTTTTTGAGGTGGCAGCTGTGCGCGAGTAAATTGTGCCGTGAATTTCGTTAATTTTGGGTTGAAAATTATATGTTTTACGATATTAACAATGTTAAACCCGACGGACATTACATCATCATAGACATTTATTTTGATGTGATTTTCAATACATAATGTGGTATAATATTGAAATAAAATGATTTTAATCTACAAAATAAGGGTATCTTCGGATTTTTTTTCTATCGAGCGAACTTTATCCAATTATGTAACGAGTATCCGACGTACCTACAAAAAGGTCTCAAAAGCAACATATAATTTTTTCACGTGTTTAATCATTACCGTTTCAAAATAAAATGACACTAAAATTACATTTATTTACTAGATGTTAACTTGAAGAACCTCGCCTTAAAATGGAAAATAGTGACCACCAAGCTCCGTTTTAAGGATTACAATAAAACATAACAATGTAAAACTACTGTTTGTAATAATATTTATGTATAAGTCTTGTGGAGCACAACGTAACATGCTTATTTTAATTCTAAAATAAAAGAAATCACCAAACAAACGATGCCTGCGCGTTCGGCACTCCCTTAATGTGTTGAGAAAGAGCCATAGTTTATATTAGTAAATAAATCTAACAGATATCATGACTGTAAGCAGTTTTTTTTTTAAACGCTAAGTACGCTGATTTATGTTAAAATAACTGCATCATTTTTGGTTAAAGAATCGCGGACGCGGGGTAAGGCCGTGTCCTAATGCAAAGAGACCATTGCGTGAATACGCGATCGTTTACCTGAATAATGTCCAGAGATCGGAATAGGTAGAGTTAATTTACCTAAACTTCGAGGAAGGAAGTAACAGAGTGGATAATACCTCCTCTAAAATCCCGGAATAATTATAATGACGTTTAAATTCCGTCATTTAAAAATCACTAGTGTCTGAACGACGTTTCGGTTTCGGTTAGCCCAAAAATCATATTTCGGTCAGAGGTTCGGTTTCGAGCAAAAAACAGCCGAACCTTTCGGCCGCGCTGAAACTTATAACATCGTACTTTCGGGTCGCGTTGGGCTACCGTCGGGTGCGCTCGGCACGGCTGGCAATATGGCGTCGCTCGCCTAACTCCGCCAGCCACTGAATCAGTGCTCTTTGCTCGTGTAGTGACGCTTGTGTTTGTTCTCCGAATAATGATAAGTAATTAGTGTTAATGTAACATTTTCAAATTTTCACTTTTTAGGGTAGTTAAATTTTGACCCAGTGTTACTATAACAATGTTGAAATTTCAATTCGATAAAAGTTGAACGTAGAAACCTGTAATATTAGGCCGGCGAGATGTTTTATTAATCAAATATCTGAAAAGAACGGCCCACTGACATTTTTACTAAACGTTTTAATCACGTTTATAAATGGTTCGGTTTCGGTTTCGACGAAACTATAATCAAACCGAACCTTCGGTTTGGCAAAAAAACATTTTTCGGTCGGACACTAAAAATCACGAATTGGGATTTATTAATAGTTATAAAATATTTTTTAGGGTCCCGGACTCAAACGTTGTAGGCCCCTAGTAGACTGTAGATTTGTTGGCATTTTTCTATTTTGTTAAGTACCTGGTAATTGTTGAAAGGCATACACTGTCCTCCCATACCTCAAACTCAAACTCAAATAATTTATTTCAATTAAACCATTTACAGGCACTTTTGAATTGTCAAGGAGTCGGTCAGTAAGAAAAATGAAGCTACTTTCCCATTCCAAAGCGTAGGTACCTATGGAGAAGAACGGGCAAGAAACTCCATTAAAATTAAATTGTTACAAAAATATTAGTTACACATATAATGTTGAATTTATAACTTAATGTGTGAACGATGTAAAAACAAAAAATAAAAACGTATACGTTAAAAGTGTCCAGAGTAGGTACACGAAATAGAAAAAAAAAAAAAAAAACAAACAATTCAAAAATAAAACAATTAAAATAAGCCATGGCAGCTAATAGATGACCAGTCCCAACTGACGGCGCCCGTTCACGAACATGACGCATGGATTAGCACCATTCAGCTCAACCATTTTGAAGGGAGCTAAATGATCCAACACTCGCGCCACCATCAGCGAGACATCTAAGTGAGCATGACATACTCTCAACCGCCAGGGCACATTAAAGTCAATGAAAGACATATTACCCGGTCAATGGTAGCTCTATAGTACATAGTACTCACACCTGTGCTATGCAATTATATAATACAAAGGAGATTGAGTTTATACAATGCAAAGATAGTCTTACAATCTTCAGCAGCTCCAACATTATTTTCAAATGTTAATCAATTACCTAGTTGAGGTTGTGGAGCAGGACCAGCATTCAGCCAAGCATTTTTATCGGTGATATAATCCCCCAACTTATGCCTGCCTGCACCTATTACCACTGTTATTTGATAATATTGTAAAGCCAATTATTTTTCAAAGAGTAACCGTGGAGTTTCTTGCCGGCTCTTCTCCATAGGAAACGACTAATTGGAACCGTGCACCTAGCTTCTGACGTTTCATAAGTGCCCATGTAGGTTTATGTGAAATAAAATATTTTGATTTTGAAAACTATTAATTTAAAGAGCTTTCTTTAGTTGTAAATATAGAGTCCAATAAAAAATTCGTGATTTTTCATTTTAGAGGAGGTATTATCCCATCTATGTTACATTCTCCTCGAAGTTTAGGTACATAAACTACACCTATTCCGATGTATGATAATGACGCAAGTTATGTAATATGCATGTGTATTATTATTATACTTTAGAGTTAAGTTTCTTTTAAGCATTTTTTAGCTTTTTGACTATTTTTTATTTAAGTTGTATTATGTGTAGGTACTTTTTATGTTTAGCCTTGATGATGTTAACATTTTTATAGATTTTGTAAAAAAAATGCATGCAAATCAAATTTAAGGTTAGGGATGCCTCGATATTTACCGATACGATACCGATACCGATGCTCTTATAAAAATATCGGCGATACCGATACGCTTATTGAATTTAAAAATGAAGGTAAAATAAATAAAACACAAGTCAGGTAATTTTTTTAATTAATATAAAAAGAACAAATAACATGAAAAACGAAATAATACCGTTTAAAACTATAGACAGCTTGAGATTAGTTATTAGTTTTAGTAATTAAAATTAACATTGATGAGAAAAGTATCGTTGAATCGGCCATAAAAATATCGCCGATGCCGATATATCGGCAAACTTCGAGTATCGCCGATATATCGGTATCGGTATCGGATACATCCCTAATTTAAGGATGAATTAAATATTACTGGGGAAATTTATGTCTATTACACTGCCTACCCATTCGAGGAATAAATATACAGGCGTGAGGTAATGTTATTTTAGTTATATTTAAAACAAACTGCATCGTTGGTTTGTTAGTCAAAGTCAAATAATTTATTTCAAATGGGCACATAAAAGGCACTTTTGAAAGTCAAAAATTACAAAAATAATGAAATTAATTCTAGTTGCCCCTTCCAAAAGGTAGTCACGTAATTGGAGAAGAATGGGCAAGAAACTACATGCTTACTCTTTTAAAATGTTTACAATATTTTGTTTACATTAATTACTAATTATATGTAAAGACGATGTATTAATTACTAACCACGCAAGCTACTGCTGAGCATGAGGTCCTGGGTTCGATTCCCAGGTTATGGTTATGTGTTAATTGGGTGTTTTCTATCTAGAATTCCGCAAATATTCCCAGTCGGCCACATGGATTGCCACCTGGTGGCAAATAAAATTCCCAGTTGCCACCACTTCAAATCGCTGTACACTGCGGCTTGGATCGCCAACCCCCTCATCGCTGTCTGTTTTACGGCCGCGGTGAGAGGGTCGGCGGTCAGGCTTTTCCAATGTGGTTTTATTAGTAGGGCCCATTCAAGTATTACGTAAGCAGAATTTTAGTAAATTTGAACTCCCACCTTCCCGTTGTCAGCAAAAGTACGCAAAGCTCATACCCCCCCCCCACTCCTATTCTTACGTAAACATTGTTTTGCATCTGTTCTGGGCCTCAAGTCTGCTATTACAATAGTGTCAGAATGGTCTCTTCATTGTGAGTTTTTGACAGATTTGCCATACAAAAACTGTCAAATACTCACAATGGCGAGACCATTCTGACACTATTGTAATAGCAGACTTGAGGCCCTGGTTTCTTTATTGTTATTCATAAGCCTAGAAATAAGGAATTTATAGACTATAAAGTAATTGAATGACCATTTAAGTAATTTCCCTATTTCGGTTCTTTCTAATCATAAAACATCGCGTGAGAGCGAATAAGGTATCTGTTATTTTGGGGAATCCCTGAACATAGGGTTGCCATCTTTGTTCAAATCAAAATCAACTAAATTTTGCAAAAAAATCTAAAAAGTAAATAATTAAATATTGCTGACGTAATCAACATCCCCGGTCCCCCGTGTCATCTCTTTGGTGCTTATTTAATTCTTGCATGACCCCCTAGATAAGTGATATTATTAGGGACATACAAACAAAATTTTCTTCATAGTAGTTGCTAAACAAAAAAATACTAAGCTTCCTTAGTTGCTAGTGCTATAGATTGTAAAGTCCTGTTTTCGATTCGGGTCAGGCAGTGTGAGTTTCGTCATCATCTGCCAGCCTTATCCTAAAGGTGGTTTTACACCGGCGAGGCGAGGCGTGGATGGGATGGGCAAGAATTGAAATTTGTATGGCAAAATTTCTATCCACGCCCTGCCTTTCTATAAACGGTCTAGATGCACGAGGATGTGCGAG
Organism: Dryobota labecula; assembly: GCA_947523025.1. Classification (NCBI taxonomy): domain Eukaryota; kingdom Metazoa; phylum Arthropoda; class Insecta; order Lepidoptera; family Noctuidae; genus Dryobota; species Dryobota labecula. The sequence goes on from OX383314.1 coordinate 7,977,036, forward strand.
ACGAGAATTGAAATATTTGTTAGTACAATATTGAACTTTATTCCTGTATGAATAGAGTATTTATTTACTTTGTAAAGCGGATATTCAAATCTCGCACCGGCTGTCGAGGACTCGCACGCTCTCCGTCAAGCGCTGACTCGCGATGTCTCGCTCCAACCATCGCGAGACATCGCTGCTATACTGTCCGGCTCACAGTGCTACTTACATGTTTTCCGCGCCGGCGCGAGGTAGCGATGGCCAGCGCGTGACATTCCGACCTGGCGCGAGGCAGCGCTGGCCATCTCAGAGTTAACCTATTTAAAGGAATTTAAAGCTACAGGCTCAGCTATAGCGCGGCCTAACGCTTCGCTTACGAGCAAGGGTCGGGGAGGACTATTTAGTCGGAGATTTCGTGATGAGCCTCGGCGGCGAGGTCGGAAAGCGCTGGCCATTGCGAGACAGCGCGATTTAGCTTTGGGAATCGTTTGGTGTAAAAGGGCAAGCTTTATTTCAATTCTCGCCTATCCCATCCACGCCTCGCCTCGGCTCGCCTCGCCTGTGTAAAACTACCTTGACTGTGTTGGGGTCGGCTTCCGGTCTAACAGGATACTGCTGAATACCAATATTTTACATGGAGCTACTGCCTATCTGACCTACACAACCCAGTAACTGGGTAATACGATACCCCTTGGTAAGACTAGTTGTCAGACTCGTGCTTCTGACGTCAGGGTTCTTTTACCCGACTACCCCAGAAGGAGGGTAATGTTTATTGTTAATGTTTAATGAAGTTAAATAAAATTGAATGTGTAACCTTTTGTTAATATAATAAACCATAATAATAAACAATGTATTTGTTACAAAGAAATAAATAATACTTTTTCGTATAAATATTGTGTTTTATTTTAATAAATTCTTCACTTCAGCCTGAGACCCAAGTAGCAAAATGACGTCTGCTGCAAAAATTGACGTCATCCCAAGGTCATTTTAGGTCGATCATGTACGTCACACTAACGTCATTTTAACGTCTGGTACTCAACGGAACGCCCTGGTGACGTCGAATTAGCGTCAATTCAGTGACGTCCTGACAAATTGATGTCATCTGATGGGACCCCCCGACGTCAAGACATGACGTCTCTTACGTCAAGCAGACGACATAATGACGTAAAAATGCTACCTGGGGAAGCCAATACCTAGGCTACAAGGTTGTGTCTATGTAAGTCCTGGATCGTAAGAATCACTAAATCCCAAAATACAAGCTTGACTTGGACTAACCACACTTATTCAGCAGTGTTCAGCTTTTGTCCATAGAAAACGACGATTTTGTATGGAGACGCGTACGCATCCGTTCCGCGTCTATTCAGTTTTCGCGGCAAACAGTAAAACGAGGACAAATGTGTTTTTATCATACAAATGCTATAGATAGAGTTCAGCGCTGTTCCGCTCGTTCAGCGCTGTCCCGCTCGTTCAGCGCTGTCCCGCCGTGTTCAGGGCTGAACGCGGTCGCAACTTGTCGACGAGGAGTCGGGAACAGTCCACGTTCAGCGCCGAATGTGGCAGAACAATAATTTTAATATTATTTTCTTTTAATTGGGGTACCAATGTCGCGTATTCTCCAGCCAAACTATTTCTCCATAGTGGGTCGATCCACTGTCGTTTGCGTTTTATTTTTTTACGTTTAATTTTATATATTTCTTCTGCAAGAAGCGAAACGACAAAAATATCGCACATAGAATGGTCCATGTCGAAGGCACAATACTAAATGAGTAGCTTACCCTCTTCGCAGCATATTCAGCGCCGTACACAGTAGATTAAACTTGGGTAGCTCATGAGTTAGTGATAGAAAAGAGCTAGCTCTTTTCGATTGACATCGCTCTCGCTCACTCACTCGCTCGCTAAATAGTTCAGTCAGACTCTTTATAGCTCAGTAAGTTAGTACTTCAGTCGGTCTCGGCACACGTCTCCCCGAGCGAGAAACCGAAGTCTCCGACCGAACGGCTCATTCGGATCGCTTCGGAATACTTCGGATCTCATCGTTCGCTCTTCCAACAATAGCTCTCTGGCACAATACCTATACTCCATCTATTATAACATTAGACAAATAACTGTTCTCACCCTTTCGTTATTTCGATGTAAACGTTTAATAAACTCCGTTATTTCACGATAAATACAAAGCACTGTAATCTATTTACCATTTACATTAAAAAAATAACTCGAAAGTGCAGTAATTTCAACAACATTACACAATAACTGTCGTTATTTGTCTAATGCTATAGTAAATGGAGTATATGTCATTTTAAACTTATCATACGACGTAAGTCAAGTCATAATAAAAACAAACTAGTTCTTTTCGGTTGTTTTGACGAAATGGCATGCATGCAAAGTACTTATAGCGTATTTACTGTATTTTCCAAAGAGCTATTAACTATTGAGCAAGCCGAGACTTATGTAGTTCAAGATGGCTGGACAAACCTTCAAAACCGCTCGCATTTAACTAGGTCAATAGGCCACTATTTGTGACGGCTAAACACCCTTATTTCAGAATTTGTGACGCTACAGAAGCTGAGATAATCGATCGGAAACGTGTCCAGCCAGCTTGAAAAACCACTTTTCGCTGGTCTCTCAATCTCGGTAACGGAAGTGATTTTGACGACTTTTTGCATATCAACGGGCGTCACATACATTTGTGACAGGCATCGAGCTAAAAGTTTTGTGATACGTACAGCGGTTTAGTAGAAAAATGCAAAAATCTGTGCCAGCCATCTTGAATTTACGTATAAAACTTTTGTCTGGCACTTCCGAATCTCAATAACAGGAGCGTTTTCGAATATGGTTCCTTTACTAACATTTAGTGACGCAATTTGTGACAGTAATAACGTTTGATTTATGGCGTCACATGTAAGGGTTTACGAGAAATCAATAAAAACTTAATGTCCAGCCAACCTGAATTCTAGTTGGCTGGACACGTGTATCTCCGCCGTCTGATGATCTACAGCCTTCGAAATGGGTTCAAAATTTTGTGACGGGGAGGATAATGATAACCTGAATTTGTGACGGAGAAACTTTGAGTAGTTTCAAAGATATTGATCATTTAAGTTTTCCCATACAAACATCCATTAATATTGTGAGGTGACCATAATTTTTACATAAATAAAGGATTTCTTTTTAATCGAATAATTGGCCGGTAGCAGCCACGCCTGCTTTGTATTTGATTTTCCCGTGGGAATAAAATGTTTTCCCGCAGTAAAAAGCGTAAGTATGTGTTAATATAATTCAAAATAATAATTGACTACCAGGGCTGCAAAATAGAGCCCACTTGTATTTCGCGTTTAGTTCATTATCTTGGGTAACTAAAAATAAGAACTAAACTCGACAGTCGGCATTGTATGTACTTTTCGAAGTGTAATCACTAATCAGAGTAAGACAACTATTAATTAATCTGTGGTAAGACAACCTAAATAAGAGTTAAGATTCGACCAGTTGTCGGGAGGAGGACCAGGGTGTAGGTAGTTTTTTCTAGGTGGAGTGGATGGAGATTCAGTCACTACTCATTATTTTAAATTAATCACTGAATAATTCGGAAGACACATCAAAATTCACTGGAATTAACAAACTTCAACTACTACTAAGCAAAACTATATCGTCATTGCGACTTTAAGACCGCTTATGTGTCACTTTTTGCAATATCACTTTTTTTCGCCAGCCTTTCATATTTTGAAGCTCTATCAAATGCAAAAACTTTCATGTGTATACGACGACGATTTAAGGCTCGTACAGACTAGTGCGATATCGCGGGCGCGACGCAGAATTTCTTTGTCGGTGCCTGTCGCGCCCGCGATATTGCGCGAGTCTGTACGAGCCTTTAATCTTCATTTCTTTACCAATTTCAAGATCTCTAAAATGTGCTTCCTAATGAAATGTTGGTGTTTAAAATATCGATTTTCTCATAGAAAGATGATTTTGTTAGAGCAATAGAGATAAGAATACGATGTTTACATGAGTGCAACAAGGACAACAACAAATAAATACATCGAGCGGGAATTCCCCGCCAAAGACTACAGAGATGAGGTAATGAATCTAGTGATGTGCTGAGTGAGTCGATCGTATAATACGATGTTTATTGTAAACTTTATTATTATATTTTAGTTTGGATACATGGTGCTGTCAGGGGAAAGTTAGGCAATCCTAACTTGTTTAAAGGGATATGTTTATGTGTACCAGCTATCGCCGGTCGTTAAAAATTGGAAAAAAAAAATAAACGTGGTTAAAATCTCATAAAAAAAGTACAATTAGAGATGTTTTTGTCTCGTATCTTGTACAGAGACCGCTAAATCTCGTACAGTTACGAGGTTTCTCGTACATCTGGCAACACTACAGTACAAACTTCCATGCCAGCTATTGAACCACCGCGTTCGATCTGCGGCAGCGCATGTGCACGTTCAGAGTAGGTAGGTACTGCCAATATTTCTTTATGTCGCCGTAAATATTGACGTAGAATAATAACGAAATAGCAACACCTATTTTGCCAAGTATACGAACCAATACATAGATGGCGCTGAGAAAACATCGTTCTTAAGAACAATGTTTCATCTATGTTAACAGTTTCAACATCGATGGTAAAACATCAATGTTTATGAACGATACATCGATGTTTTTAAAAACTGATGTATCGTTTGCATACCTAGCTGCAACTTCATACCATTCAATCACTACTAACCCATTTCTATGCATTAGTAGCATGAGCGATTTTAACGCTCTTGAGTGCGATTCGGAACGTTGCCAATGCTGCCATGATGATGAGACTTGCTTTGTGTGTAATCTGTGTGTGTGACTTATGTATAACTGACCGTTATAAACATAGAAATATAAAAAACAGGAGAAGTGGCAAGGGGGCGTGTCTGTGCCGCTCGCAATGATCAAAATGCTCGCAAAATAGGCAAATGGCAGTCTCCGCGAACTCGTGTGCTTTTGACCGTGATCGTGACAAATTATAAGAATGCCGTGTTGTTTAGTGATTTCTTGCAAAAACCGAAGCCAAAACAAAATGTTTGTACATCATGGAATCACTTACCATAAGTTAGTACAAGTATTTAACTATATTTGTCTTTAAAATCATGAAAAACAACAAGTAGTAAAATATTTCTTGCTTTTTAACAGACTTTCCAAAAAGGAGGAGGTCATCAATTCGGTTGTTTTTTTTTTTTTTACTACGTTATTTTTGTTTTCATACATAACAGCGACTGTATTATTTTTGCAATAAATTCAGTGCTTCTTAACCACTACGTAAGTATGACGCTAAGTGACTGAACAACGCAATGTAAAAATCACAAAAGAACGATATTTTGTGTATGCGGTTGCGTCGCGTAGTACACCCGCTGTGCCTTGCCGCGAGCTAATGATGTGCTTGTGCAGATCTCCTAACGTAGGCTATCGACAATAGTGTCGATTGTCTTCTAATGAATATATTGCTATTATAGTTTATTCTTCAATTTGTCAACCGTTTTAACCCGGTTGGAAGACTTAAGTGAAATAATGTTTATTACACATCTGTATTTACTCATTTATTGTTTATTTTTTTTATTTACTTAATAATATTTTGTTTGTAGCAAAATATTGTTGTTTTATATTATATTATTATTTGTATACCGTTTATTATTTATTTTATTTTAAGGTCCCCCACAAGTTTTAATTCAATAATAAATGGAAGAATCGATAACTTTTCGATTTAGTCAATCATTAGCGTATATGTAAAATAAATGGCTTTTGCACAGCACAACGATAGAGCCTAATGTTTTCGTGTGAGTGAGTTGTACGGTGCTTGGTAAATGCGCGTTGTGTTTGATGCGATAAGGTTTATAATTGATTGTGTAGTAAGTTTCGATTTATGAATTGCGAGTGTGTGCGCGACTTCGTATCTATTGCTTTTACTGAACTGCATGTGTAGTTTTGGCGAGTGGAAGGGATAGACTGCAGACACGGGGTTTCTTACATTTTTACCTGCCGCTCCTTATTTCTTATATCTATGGTTATAAACTTTCAGTTATGTAGGTACTGTGTTTATAAACAACTGTTGTTTTGTTTAAAAACTAATGTGTCCTTGGTAAGTAATATAAATTACAAAGTTTTTTTTTGCGAAAGTTGTTAGTTTTTACGATTTGTGTCGTCAGTTGGATGTATGCGCCCTGATATATTTATTTATTCGGTACACCTGCAGAACACGTTATATCGAACGTTGATTAAAAAGTTATTTTAAGAGTAAAGACATTTGTTCCATTTGGGGTGACACAATACCTGGAGTCGATCGATAAAACATAAGTACATAGATTAGCTTTTGTGCTGACGACAGTGTTTTTTTACTTTTAAGGGAATCTGACGGTACTTCACCGTGGCTTCGCCGCTTTGACGCCACTAACTGGAGGTCGGTCGTCGCCAGGGCCAGTGGACTGTATAAAACTGTCATTGGACGTAATGGGCAGGGTTGGATTTAGGTATGCTGAAATAGTACACTTTAATTATTTTTAATTTTACTTAAAATAGTCATTGAAATCAACACCCGTTATGGCAAAATTTACTCCTCTTCAAAGTTTATCAGTTCTTGAATATTACTTGTAGTTCTATCTTCATCCTTGACATTTAATCTCATCAACATTTATCCTCAATAGGAATAAAATCAGTACAATTCCCACTTTTGCTACCGCTTTTGATAGCGTCACAAGACAATAAAATGACGTCGATGGATTGTGTTGCCAGTCTGTTTCGTACGCACGGTCCAAATATTCATATTATGACGTAAAAGTAAGCATTCGGGAGCAAACTTTAAATTATAGTATTTTAGCGTACTATCCTTAGATGTGGATAGCATATAGTACAAAGGGCGAAATTATAGTATAAATACTTTAATTATAGTACAAAATTCAACCCTGGTAATGGGAGCTCCACACTTTCATGCGCGTCGCGACATCCTGGTCTTAATCAACGCAGATTTAGATAAGGTTGATAGTTAAATCATTTATGGATCAGTAAGTACTTAAAAATTTAAATGAAAATCGTAAGCTAATTCCGGTTTTACCCCTAAAATTTATAATAATTTCAGGCGTGACAGCTGAAGACGCTGATTGGGAACGCCTCTGTGTCGGGCCTTAATGCCGCGCCAACCAACTCCATACAAACAAACCAACTCCATTGAAACCGTTTGATTACGCCACTGCTCGCGCCGAAGACGTTGCTGCCCGTCACTCCGCTCCACTCTGTCGTACCTACCGTATTTAGCCGGGCGAATAGTTTACGTTAACCTTGGAGGTAAAAATCGTTCTGCAATGGCAACTATTCCGAAATATGTTCTTTGGTTACTTTTTATTATTTGCATTTGCAAAGCATCTGGTGTTAAAATTGCAGGACGTAAATTAAAACTTACATTACAAGAACAAAGAGAAGTATTTTTGAAATATAAGGATAAGATTTCTCAACTGTCTTCGAAATACGATAAAAATGTTTTTACAGATATTGCAAAAGATTTAAATAACAAAATGTCACCAAAAGCATTACATCTTTCCTTTTTGCGAAATTTTTCAAAATTGTTCCATGAAAAAAATATTACTGTCGAGTACAATGTAGAAAAGGACACGGAACCCATTTTTTTTGGCCCAGAAAACCTTCAAAGTAAATCCCCTAGCTTAAATACCACTTCCTCAGAATACAATTCAGAAGTTGAAGAACAACATTGCGAAAAATTTTCTTTTTATGTAGACATACATACTTGGTCAAAAATTCAACCCATAATATCATACAGGAAAAAGAACACAGGTGATTCAGGTTATAGAAAAGTTTGGAGGCTACCTAAATACAAGTGGACATATCTTATGCGCCAAAAAATATACATGACAAAAAAAATTCCATGTCGTCTGGTTTTTAAAAATTATAAATTAGTAAATAACAAAATTATTAGCATTGTAGGCATTTGTACACAGTGCAAAGCCAAAATAGTATTAGATTCTTTTGAACTAACAGATAAACTAATTCAGTTCAATTGTAAGTTATTTGGATATGATGAGAAATTCATTCATGATGTTACAAAGAAAATCAAATTAACACCTTATGAAAGGAGAAAGATATCTCGCCACATAATTTCTAGGTCGGCGACATTTGTGCATAAAAAAATTGCAACCAAATTTATGAATTTTGGCGCAATATGTCCAAGTTTTGTACCGAATCTTCACACCTTACAACAAATAAAACATGAAACAAATCAAGCATCCTGGTTTCATGAAAACCAAATTTTGTCACTTAGCCAAATGTTTTTTACAAATCCATACTCAACCATTATTAAAGATATTCATTTATATCCGCACTTTCATATTTATTATTGGACTCCAGAACAGACAGAGTATTATAAAGCTTATAGTGATAAGTGTTCAAGCATCACGCTAACGCTTGATGCAACTGGTAGTATTTTTGTTCCTGTGACGCTACCTGACAAAAAGAAATTAACAAAAACGTTGTATTTGTATGTTGTATTATTAACAGCAAATAGTAATTATAAAAGCGTTCCCGTAGGACAGATGATTACTGATAGTCATAGTTTACAATCTATAGCCAATTGGTTAAGCCATTGGAAACAGTTGAATTTTATGCCACCAACAGAAGTAATAATAGATGACTCAGCAGCTTTAATCGGAGCAACAGTGAAGGTGTTTACTCGTTACAAAAGTACTAAAGATTATATAAATGCTTGTTATAATTTGTTGCTAAGTTCCTCTGATCATCTTAATGCACCTAGTGTACATATTCGATTAGACACGAGTCATTTTGTCAAAACGATTTATAATTACTTCAAAGATATTGACGTGAGAATAAAAACATTTTATATTCGAGCTATTTTGTTTTTAAAGTCGTGTGATAACTTCATAGTAATAAAAGAAATAATTGTGAACCTAATTAAGGTTTGTCTTATTGAGACATATACGAAGGATGATTTAAGTACAAGCGACTTTGAAATGACGAAACACAAACTTGACAAACTTTTTGCTAATACTTTAATTGATGACCCAGCAGAGGATACAATTTCTCTTTATAATGACAACGATGAGATTAGTGACGACAATATATTTTTACATTGGTTCAATGAACAGGTGAGTAAAGAAAAAAAAAATGTCGCCAAATGTGAACCCGGTAATGTAGATAACTATTTGTACTTTCCCATGTTTATAGCCCTACTCAAAAGACTTTTGAGTAAATTGCCACTCTGGTCAAACGTAATGTGTCCTATTTTCAAAAATGAGAATAAAGTTCCCTCTTCTTCTGCTGCTGAAGATTATTTTAAGACCTTAAAAAAATTAATATTTCGAACTAAATTAATTCGACACCGACTAGATAATTTTATTGTGACTCATACAGAATTTTTAGATGGGGAACTTAAATTAGCAATGAGTAATTTAATATTGGACGCAAATAAAACTCAAAAAAATATATCAAGAAAACGTAAACGAAATGTGAACAATATAAGATATAAAAAGAAAAACAAACCGCTTTTATCCAAAAAACAACGGCTTTCTTTTGTATCCGATTCGGTTTTATCAGATATACCATCTCACACAGAGAACTGGAAAGGAGAGGCACGCGGTGAAGAGAAAACCAATACGTATAGCAGTATAATATATTTACAAAATGGTAATTTTAACACAGATAATAACCTATCGAATACTTTTGCTTTAGACTCATGTTGTTTTTTAATAGCTCACGGTTACAATACTGATACCAATATTAGACAAATAATAGATGCCGAAGCTAGGGACGCGACTGTGATAACTTACATCAAAACCTTAACAAGTGGCAATAAAAAGGAAGCTGAGCAGTTAAGAACCCTTTTATGTAATAAATACTTTACTCTTGACGATAAGAATAATCGAAACTGTGCGTGCAATGCAACTTTTATATTTGAAAAAAATTTTAATATATTTTTACATAGTGCTATTTTCGAAAAAATATGTTCAGCTTCAGATTGCTCTCTACGGATTTCCAGAAAAGTGATATTTATACCAGTGCATTTAGAAATGTTAAACATGTTTGGAATAGATAGTTTAGAAGAATCACTCCTTATAGATAAATCTACATCGGGTTGTCATAATGATAATGGCTGTAATGGAAAAATAGCAATAAGCTATGAACTCGGGATAGCATTAACATTTGATCTCAATGGTCTCAATAAAGTCTTTCTCACCTCGGTTCCACAAACTTTTATAATTAAAACTTCTGTTTTTAAAGTTCTGGGCGCCATTGAGTTCATAGAAGGAGCAACATTAGGACATTATAGATGTCATTTCTACTCCAATGGGTGGTTTTGTTATGATGACAACGATAAAATAATTAGAAAAAGTTTAAATCAATCAATTTTTGTTCATTGTTTGACTTACTTAAAACACGAAGATAATATTTTACTAACTTAAATATTAAGATTTTGTTTTATATACAACAGCGTAACATAAACACATAACAACGTGTTAATTAAATAAAAAAAACGTAAAATGCCTGGAATAGTCCAAAAAAAAACATACAAATTGACTCGGCCAGCGGATTAGTTTGTATGAAAACTCAATTGATGATTTGATTGAATGATATTTCAGCAAATTTCTTAAATAATGTTGCATTGTTTGAGCCAGCAACCGATAGGTTTTACGTTATTTAAATAACACGTTGTAGGTTCATGTTACGCTGGATTAATGTTTTTTATTTTTTTAAATAGTGTAAGTGTTTTTATACTGTATGTTGTTTTTAATGAGAATCTATTTAGAAATAAGACTTTATTTATATAACTCACCTAGCTAAGTATAAAGTACGTACTAAAACCAAATGTGATTGTATCTTGTCATATAAATCAATAAAAGAATACTTTACCAAATACTTAATCAAAAAATGAAGACTGATGCTGTGATTGATTTTGTGTAATAATTCTCTTTTATAAAGGTATTGAAGAATATTTTAGTATGTTCAGCTATATAAGGTGTATCTATTCATACACGAAATATTTTAAGAGAAACATCTATAGGTGGTAAAAAAGCCATAGCAGTAAAAAAAACAAATATCTATAATGTGTTTTATATTTTTACATAATTATTATAATTTTAAAATTGCTTGAGATATTTTGCAAAAAAACCTTTACTTACTTTTTTTTTTAATTCTATGAATGACCCGCCCGGACACGGCGACGGTGGCGGCACCTTTTGATAAATGAATCATCATATCAATTATTATTATTTTTTTTTTTTTAATTATATACTTAGTTTTTTTTTTTATCGTTTCCATCGCTTCTTTACCACCTATAATTGTATATCTTAAAATATTTCATGTGTGAATAGATACACCCTATATACTTACATATATGATTAAAATGACGACCACCGACTTCAGGGCGGCGCGGCGGTAAAAACAACGTTGTGGTACAAGGCGAGGGTAACTGAAGCGCAAATGGAGTTGATCGTCGTCATTTGAAAAGTACAAATTTTATAAATAAATGTGATTTTATTTACAGCAAACATTATTTTTTCATTTAAATACCTTCGAGCATTAGTTATCCTGACACAATATCTACCTATGTACTTACCATGAAAAACACCAATACGTACCTACTAAAAAGAGTAGGTATCTGCACGTAAATAATCAATAACATTAAAAATACCCCCCCAGGGGGGGGGGGTTATTTTTACCTCACTTTTGTCTTCTATCGATTTAAATACGTAGGTATTTAAATCGTAGTAGTAGTTATTCGTATTAGTATCACCAATACATGGATTTTCGTCCATTAAAGAAAACACCTTAAAATATACTTTGTCCTACATAAAACCTACACTATTGGTAACCCTACTGCAGTGTTTGTATGGGAAAACTTAAATGATCAATATCTTTGAAACTACTCAAAGTTTCTCCGTCACAAATTCAGGTTATCATTATCCTCCACGTCACAAAATTTTGAACCCATTTCGAAGGCTGTAGATCATCAGACGGCGGAGATACACGTGTCCAGCCAACTAGAATTCAGGTTGGCTGGACATTAAGTTTTTATTGATTTCTCGTAAACCCTTACATGTGACGCCATAAATCAAACGTTATTACTGTCACAAATTGCGTCACTAAATGTTAGTAAAGGAACCATATTCGAAAACGCTCCTGTTATTGAGATTCGGAAGTGCCAGACAAAAGTTTTATACGTAAATTCAAGATGGCTGGCACAGATTTTTGCATTTTTCTACTAAACCGCTGTACGTATCACAAAACTTTTAGCTCGATGCCTGTCACAAATGTATGTGACGCCCGTTGATATGCAAAAAGTCGTCAAAATCACTTCCGTTACCGAGATTGAGAGACCAGCGAAAAGTGGTTTTTCAAGCTGGCTGGACACGTTTCCGATCGATTATCTCAGCTTCTGTAGCGTCACAAATTCTGAAATAAGGGTGTTTAGCCGTCACAAATAGTGGCCTATTGACCTAGTTAAATGCGAGCGGTTTTGAAGGTTTGTCCAGCCATCTTGAACTACATCGAGACTTTCCTTCGACACGCGGGCTGCGTCGTGAGTCAAATGAGCTAACAGTCGGCGTCTGAGCGACTGAGTCACTGAGCTGTAGAAGAGCTAGTGAGCTAGAAGAGTGATAAAGCTCTTTAGAGTGAAAGAGCTAATCACTCTTTTTCTTCTCAGTAAGCTATTTCGAACATGTCGACAGTAGATATAAGAAGCGTTTCAGCGGAGATAACACGCTATGACGGCTTTTCTCATTCTTACGAGAACTGTATTAGTGTGACCAAAACCGTTCAGCGAAACGCGAATGGAACTGAATAAGTGTGATTAGTCCCTTAGTAGACATCTCGGTAGTCCCTTTCTAGTCATATCATCTTTGCTAGAGACTATCGTGGTTGAGATCCAGACATTGAGGTTGGCTTCTAGTCTAATCAGATGCATACAGAAAGAAAGAAAGAAAGAAAATAAATTTATTTGACGCAGTTTAAGGCACACAATACTGACACAGAACACAAAAAAGACAGAAAAAACTTAAAATAGAAATGTGTGCCTCGCGGCTACGCCAAATAGGCCCAGTTCAGCATACATGCCAGCCAACTAGTGCCTGACGCTGGTTTTCAACTGGACCTTGTGTTGCGAAGACGTCTTACGGATGTAAATCAGTTTTATAATGTGTGTAAAAATGTGTATAAATATTTATGTAAAAAATAGATTTGTGACTGTGTAGCGAAATAAAAATAAACTAGACTACATATTTGTTTAAAAAAAAAAAATGAATAGATATAATTATATAGTGGTGTTTAATAAAAGAAATAAAATAGTACGGTTGCACAGTAAATAATGGTAATCTTTTCAATAATTAATAAATTTTTCTAAAATAATTTCATATCAATGAAATATTCGAATGGACCATGTCTAGCTTCCGTTGCGCATAAATGAGGTACTGCCGTAGGCGTCTTCTAAATGTGTTGATCGAGTTAATAGATCTAATTGGTGGCGGCAGGTTATTCCACACTTTGGAAGCCGCATAACGGAAGCTACCTCGAAAAGCGGCTGTATTATGCGACTGGGTCGAGAGTTGTTGCGAGCATTGCTTTCTCCCACATTCTCGTCTACTTGCTATCCAACTCAATTTGTCGTACAAGTAGTCCGGTTTCTGGCATCTAATTACACCGAACAGAAGACACGCTAAGTGTAATTTGCGTCTCGATTTCATTTTCTTACATTAGTTACATGACTTCTTGGAGGAATTTTATAACAAATAATATTTTTTATAATATAATAATCTGGACGAAAGGAGATGTATAGTTGAACGTCGTCGGCGTATATATGGTTCAGCAGCATATATCATACAGCGCCTGCCTAACTTAAAATTACATGTGGCTTGGGGGCCGCTTAGTGTAGGGACACGTAACGACTAATAAATAAAGAATAAGCGGATTTACGAAAGATAAATAGTAACATTTATTGTCATAAAACAATATTAAATGACATTGTGATGTTCATAATAAGATGATAATTCTTCTTCTAGTTTATCCTTTTCACAAACTTCTCGTAAATGCCTGTTGAGTTTACTCTTACCCTGGAAGAAACAGGAAAAATAATTGCGTTTAAAAATAATGTTTTATATACGACAAGTCCCGGAATTAACACACACCACCGGTACCAAACAAAACACATAACATAATATTCTAATAGGGGCACAGAACTTTTACAAAAACAATTTCTTGTGCAATTTCAACTAAATTGTAAGATTGTAAAAAAAAAAAACCTCGAAACTGGCAATTGTAGAGGACGGGCGGCAAATAATTTACAGCATTTACTTGGAAAATGTGTAAATCCGCCATTGTATGACGTTTTTTTTTTTTTAATTCATAATGAAAGGGCTTTGTCGCACATGCGATTATGCCGCCCTATACACGCAATTCCCACCAATAATTGACCGAATGAAATGAATGAAACCGGCGTTACTAAATTATATTAAGGTATGTTTTCATGAAATGGCAACATCGGTTATCTCGCGTCGAGAAGGCGAAGTCACGACGAGATATCTTCTTGAGCGTGGTGCGCATGTTACGAAAAGTGACAAACGAAACGAGAACGTCAAATTTTGTCATCTCGTTTAAGAGCTATGTCGACTTGCGCATGCTAGCTCTGCTAGTTAACTTAACAAAATCATACCAATTTCGATTTAACAAAACCTTAGCATAGCTAATTTGTAAAGTACTTTAGCTGCATCAGACAATGGCACAGCTAAAGCACTATTACAATAACCTACCTCTCTAATTCTACCATCTAAGCTATTTCTAAATTCCTCGTTGCGGACACACGCGGTTAAAATGTGATAAACATCATCAACGGAATTAGTACAAAAATCACAATTAGTCGATGTTGATTTTGCCATTAGGTATAAGAACTTATTACACGGGATGTGTCCGGAACGAAGTCTTAGTGCGATAACAGTATCACATCTGTTCAACAGCTGATTATCTATCCACGGTGAGTTCGGATTATACCACGAATCCCCCCTGAGAGAATCCCCCTCAGTGGAAAAAACTGAACCCTAATGTAACAAAATCACTTTCATCATCATCTTGGAATAAGTAATTTTTTGTTTTTTCAATTCTAGTTTTCCCCCCTTAGCGGGATTATCGGGGGGAATTCTAGACTGTTTTCAGATTCCACTTTTCCTCCTAAGGGGGATTTTCAGGGGGGATTTGTGGAATAAGCCGGTGAGTTCAAGGGATGCGGCTGGATCGTTTTGTACTAGATTCATTTTTCTTGGGATCTTTTATTGAAGTACTCCTTCCAAAGCGAATAATAATCCTGTTTGATATTAGGTATAAAGTTAGTAAACTGGCAATTGTAGTGGTAAGGGCGGCAAATGATTTACAGTCTTTACTTGGAAAATGTGTAAATCCGCCACTGTATGACGTAAACGAAGCAAAAGGTATGTAAGGATCGTGGCAAGTGGCGTTGTATAGTTTCTGCCTTATGGAAAGAAGCCGTGAGTGTATCAGTGTGTCTTTATAATGTGCACATATGTGCGATATCGAAATGAGGGAATCTATGCTTAAAATTAAGCATAGATTCCCTCATTTCGATATGTGGATACACTACGAAAAAAAAAAAGGTTTTTTTTTATGGAATTTTTATTTTAAATACCATAAAAAATAAAATGAAATTTTTAGATTTTTTTAAATATTTTTACCGTAGATAAAATTAAGCATAGATTCCCTCATTTCGATATGTGCACATTATAAAGACTCACACTGTATATTGCCAGGTTTGTGAGGTCCAATCTTGAACTATTTGAACGGAATGAATATAACACAAATAAAAGGAAAGTTACACATTTAGATTTAGAAACGCCCGTTCCAAAGCTAGAACTTTTCCGACGGAGCTGCGTTTACATGGCTCCCCTAATTTACAATGCTTTGCCTAAATCGATTACTTAACTACCCTTTAATAAGTTTTGTGGTGCGTTGCGGAAGTGGTTGTTACAAGAATGTTTGGCTTATTCCACAAATCCCCCTTAGGAGGAAAAGTGGAATCTGAAAACAGTCTAGAATTCCCCCCGATAATCCCGCTAAGGGGGGAAAACTAGAATTGAAAAAACAAAAAATAACTTATTCCAAGATGATGATGAAAGTGATTTTTTTACATTAGGGTTCAGTTTTTTCCACTGAGGGGGATTCTCTCAGGGGGCATTAGTGGAATAAGCCGAATGTTTTTATTCGATAGAGGAGTACTTTCAAAAGTGTCCCTGTAAATTTTATACATTAAGGGTCGTACCACACATATCAACTCGGAAAGGGATCGTCACCGTATCGCTTTTCGCGTCGCCGTCAAACAGTCGTCAACCTAACGTAAGCACGTAACCAAAGCGGATCAGAAGCTCCGATACGTCGACTCGGCTACGGCGGGGCGACGCCGCGTTTACGGCTCGCCGACCGCTGTTTGACGGCTAGGCGGCAATAGTTCAATCATTTTGAATCCGAACATTAAGTGTAGCGCATGGTTATGTCTCGATTCACAATACGTGAGTTGGCTATCATTGCCATAGCAAGATTGTCTGTGCTTGATGAAGAGGAAAAAGAAAATACAAAAAAACGAAGAAAAAGAATATGGGTACACAATATGAATAAAGCAAGAAGAACTGAAGGAGAATTTCGGACTATTATAAAACATTTTGATACATGATGAAGATAAATTTTATATTGATTTCCATATGCCAAAATATCTCTTTTATGACATACTGCAGTCTATAGAAGAATGTCTAAAGAAGCATACAACATTCAGAGAAACGTTCGGCAACGCAGACCGCGGGAGGGGCGTGGACGAAGAGACGTAAGCTAGGGTACGGAGATCCGTAAGCGCGGGAACTGCAAGTCGACCACGCACCGCACCGCGGTTCGTGAGCTTGTCCCGAGGCGAGGCGATGACGTTACGATTCCGATTAATGTGCGTTGCAGTAGGGAGTTTCATACAAATAATACTGAACGGCTCGAGTTGATACGGTGACGATCCCTTTCCGAGTTGATACGTGTGCTACGACCTTGAAGCACAGACATATTTAACTGATAGATGCATAAATTTGTAAAATGTGGTTACCTAGTAATTAATATATTTTAAGTGAAACTTGTACTATTGCATACTAAACATTTTATATAAGAACTTCATGTACCTACCATATTTGATGCAATAAATGAATTGAATTGAATATGTATGTGTATGTTACCTTAAAACTATTCCCACAAAGATGGCACACAGCTAGTTTGGTCTGCGGTGGCGTGGTGTGCGCCCGCGCATGTCTTGTGAGCGATTTCCGACTGCTGTAGCGCGCGTTACATGTTTGACAACGGAACTGTTTCGTTGCGCTGTGGACTGTTGATATATGGGAGGTCAGCGAGCGTTCATTCGGGCATGATCTGTTGCACATTGGGCATTCGTATCTGTGAAAGAGATAGATAGAGTATTCTTTAGTATGCAGCGACAGGACTTAATATTTCTTAAGGCCTATTTTTCAATCTCAAGAAAAAGTATGACTGACATAATGGGGCCGATTCCCTTGTTCACAAACTAAATTAAATTTAAGTTCAGTGCATCTTTTTCTTTCTATTCCATTAAGAAAAGTACAGAAGATAAATTTTAGTTTAGTCCTGTCAAATTAATCAGCGCTTGACGTAAATTGACGTAATTTTATTAGGCAAGTTTATTAATCACGTCTAAACTTGTATGGAGTAGTGACAGGCGCTGATTAATTTAATTAAAAATTTAATTTCTAGAAAAGTAAAATTAAATAAAAAAACGCTGTTTTTTGGTAATGATTTTAGAAACAGCAATTTTTCCGTAGGATTTAAAGTTGCTCACATATTAAAAGTTATTAAAATCCCCGAATCTTTTGTATAAGTAGCATTTATAGATTTAATTAACTTTAAGTAAAAATAAAAATGAATAATAAAAAGAATCGCCCGAACAGGGACTTGAACCCTGGACCCTTGGATTAAAAGTCCAATGCTCTACCGACTGAGCTATCCGGGCCTTATAATTAGCTATGAAATAAATGAATGTAAGTATAGATACAGGTTCGATTACCGGTTTCAGTCAATACTTATTGTTTGTACTCGTATAATTAACAAAGGCTTTTAATTATTATATTTCCACAGCTGAACATTCTCCAATACTATTCATACAAGACGTCACTATATTTGTACAACCAATAACATATTAACCCGGCGCCAATGACGCTGGGTCATATTGACCCGAGGTGATTTCAAACGGCCATATTTTGTATTTTACGTGCATTGTGGTTTTAAACGTTCTAGTAGCTGGAGATACAGTACCCCTCCACCCGTACCGCTAGTGAACTCAGTGCGACGGCGCCTGCGCAGGGAGATACAGGTGCGTCAAGCAAAAACGGGTAAATATGACCCAACGTCGTACTGTTTTCGTGACATATTTATATTTTTTTGTGTTTATTTGTTCATGTTATTGTTTGCTTTTAGGAATTTCGCAAATATGCCTACCTTTTGACCGCCACGGTCGGGTATAGCCGACAAATGAAAACGTGTTCAACAAGCCACCGTCGGCTAAGAAAAGAAGAATAGAGTCAAATTACATTAAATAGTGATTTTACGAGAAACAGGGGATGAAAAGCAATGACTTGGTTATCGATAAGATATTGGATCACAATTTTTTTTTTAGGTATTTGCGCTGAATCATGCCACAGATTCGTTTACGCTCTGGCGGTCAAAAGGTTAATAAATCGCTCTGGTAGAATATTAGAGATCTTAGTGGAATCGGACTCCAACAATGTAACGTATGAAGCTTCCTCGGACAACGAATACAAAAATCACGTATCAGAATGCAGCCAAAGTAGCGTACGGGGTGCCCTCGGAAAAGCCTCCCCAGAAGGTTCCTGGAGCTCATAGGAGATGTCAGGTGTGTCCTTCAAAAAATGATAAGAAAACTAACCACACTTGCAATGCTTGCCAGATATACACATGCCCTGATCATTACATCCTATACTGCGAAAACTGTAGCAGTTCCATGGCTAGATATGAGGAAACTGAAGTCTGATTATAAGTTTAATTGAGGTTCCTAAGTGCGTATGATCTCTCTATTAGTAAATATGAGGTCATCGGAAAACTTGAGACTAGAGATGCCAATGCATTCCACTAGTTTTTATGACAAGTCTTTAACAGTTCAAGCAGTACGGTTATGGAATGCCTTGCCCGTCTCGATAAGGCGTGCTCAATCTTTGTCCACTTTTAAAATTTTGGTTAAAAATCACTTCCTCTCTCCTTAAACATCATCATTACTTAAAGTTCCTTGCTCTTGTATCATGTTTATTATTGTGTGTATATATATTTATTTATATGAATAAGTATCTATATGCTTTGTGTATATGTATTTATTGTATATATGTAAGTGGTACACCACTAAATACCTGCAGTATTGTCTCTCCTTCTACTTTTTGATCCATCCAAAGGTTGTCTGTAAAAGATCGCTTTTAGCGATAAGACCGCCCATTGTGACACCCTATGTAACAGTTCTACATTTATATCTGTAATTTTTATGGTGTACATAATAAAGAGTATTCTATCTATCTATCTATCTAAGATTTTTGTTTTGTTATTTTAGTAAGTTTTCTATATGGAAATTTAAACAATTACTCAAGTTGCGTTTTCAAAGTTGATTTTGCATGTGTTCTGAAAAAAGTTAATAAAAGTTGATTTTATGAATATATTGGCATTTTAATTATTTTATCCAGTAAATAATAACACAAACTAATACTTGAATCATTAAAACAGGCTGATAACATTATATAACATATTGAAAAATGCTGGTAAACTTCGGGTCACCATGACCCGGTGTCATAGTCCGCGTTATTATTTTCACCTCATTGGCGCCGGGTTAAGAGGCTGCAAAACGCTGGGCAAAATGGGTCTTAGTGGGCACTACAGTACATAATGGACTATGCTGGATCACTACATTACACAATGGTGCAAGCTGGCCCATAAAATTATGAAATGGTGCAAGTTGGCCCACTACAATGAAACGTTGCGAGCTGGCCCACTCCATTACACAATGGTCCATGTTGGCCCACTGAAATACACAATGGTCCAAGCAGGCCCTCTACATTATGGAATGGTGCAAGCCGGCCCACTAAAAAATACAATGGCGCAAGCTGGTCCACTACATTACATAATGATGCAAGCTAGCCCACTATATTACAAAACTGTCCATGTTGGCCCACTACATGACACAGTGTTATAAACTTGGGCACTATAATAAACAGTGTAAATTGTTATGTTTTATTGTAATCATTAAAACGGAAAATAGTGGCCACTAAGCTCCGTTTTAATGATTACAATAAAACATAACAATTTAAAACTACTGTTTGTGGTAATAATAACGTATAGTCTTGTGAAGCACAACTTGACGAGCTTATTTTCTGCATTTTCATTCTAAAATAAAAGAAATCACCGAAATAACGATGAGGGCACCACTGTGCACTCGGTAGCCTCTTAATTGAAAAATTTAATTTCTAGAAAAGTTAAAATAAATAAAAAAAACCCTGTTTTTTGGTAAAGATTTTAGAAACAGCAATTTTTCCGTTAAACTTAAAGTTGCTTACTTATTAGAAGTTATTAAAATCCCAAAACGCTTTGTGTATGTAGCATTAATAAGCTTTAACTTTAAGTAAAAATTAAAATGAACAAAAAGAATCGCCCGAACAGGGACTTGAACCCTGGACCCTTGGATTAAAAGTCCAATGCTCTACCGACTGAGCTATCCGGGCCATATGATTAGCTATGAAATAAATGAATGTAAGTATAGATACAGATTCGATTACCGGTTTCAGTCAATACTTATTGTTTGTATAATTAACAAAGGCTTATTAATTATTATATTTCCACAGCTGAACATTCTCCAATACTATTCATACAAGACGTCACTATATTTGTACAACCATTATCATATTTAGAGGCTGCAAAACGCTGGGCCCTAATAGGTACCACTACCATACAAAATGGGTCTTAGTGGGCACTACAGTACATAGTGGACTATGCTGGACCACTACATTACACAATGGTCCATGTTGGCCCATAAAATTATGGAATGGTGCAAGTTGGCCCACTACCATGAAACTGTGCAAGCTGGCCCACTCCATTACACAATGGTCCATGTTTGCTCACTGAAATACACAATGGACCAAGCTGGACCACTACATTACAAAATGGTCCATGTTGGCCCACTGAAATACACAATGGTGCAAGCTGGCCCACTATACAATGAAACTGTGCAAGCTGGCCCACTCCATTACACAATGGTATATGTTTGATTTGCCCACTGAAATACACAATGGTCCAAGCAGGCCCACTACATTTTGGAATGGTGCAAGCCGGACCACTACATAATACAATGGCGCAAGCTGGTCCACTACATTACACAATGGTGCAAGCTGGCCTATAGCAGCCCACTACATTAAGCAATGGGCCATGCTGGACCACGACGTTACACAATATCCAAGCTGGTCCACTACATTACACAATGGTGCAAGCTGGCCTATAATAGGCCACTTGATTATGCAATGGGCCATGCTGGACCACGACGTTACACAAAGTCCAAGCTGGCCCACTACATTACACAATGTTATAAGCTGGCCCTCTCTAATAATTAATGGACAAGCTGGCTGCCTACAATACACATATGACCAAGCTGGCCCATTTCATTACACAATGGTGCAAGCTTGCCCACAGCAATACACAATGGCCAGAGCTGGCCCACTATGTAGCCGCGTGGACTATTGAATAATGTCATTCAATAGTCCACGCGGCTACATAATATATCAAGCCATACATTTCTAGTATAAGCTGATCTTTCTTTGTAGGAAAATCCTATGCAATGCGAGATCACCTTAAATTGGATTTTTATAGCTTCATATTTAGCTGTGTACAAGCTAGCTTACTACATTACTCAATGGACCAAGCTGGTCCACTGTGGCCTTCTAGAATTTTATAACTATTAAAACTCACGCTCTTTGCTGATGGTTGACAGATTGTCTCTGGTGCGCCAACAAGCTCTTCCTACTAGTATACCCGACGTCACAAGTTGTGCAGTAGTGTTCTTTGGTTTCTTCTGTTATAGTGTGTTTCTTTTTATGTTGGTTTAGTGTGTATGGACTACTGAAGATTGAAGGGCACTGGTCGCAGCTGAACTTCCGATGGATGTGTTTTCTGAAACAAGATAAAAAAACCTACTAAAAACGTTGGATAGAAATTCAATAGTATACATTGCTACAGGAATCTTTTAACGCCTGAATGACGTTGACAGGGGGACTGACACATAATCAGCCTGTAATATTTTCCCACTGCTGGGTCTCAGGTCTCCTCTCTTCGAGAGGGAGTGGGCCATAATTCCCCACACGGGCTCAGTGCAGGTTGGTAGATGTCACATGTCTTCGAATTCTTGGTGCTAGGACATGCCGGTTTCGGTTTGTTTCCCTTCTTTTGCGAGTAGTGGTGATACAATTATTAGCACATAAAGAAGGTTCGTTCTCGCGCCACTTTCGCTCTCGGTAGGCTCCAACTCCGTTCTCAATGTACGCAGCAAGTTGTCACTCAAGTGCAAATGGCACATCTACACAGCGTGCATCCGCCCAATCATGATCTGTCCAGTCTTTGCACACGCAAAACCCCATTACATCCATACGATGAAGACCCTCCAAAACCGTTTTCTCCAAAAGATCAATTCAAACGCAATTCAAAGCGTTTCTTCGACTCCGCAGCCACTCACCGCACCATACTGGTTGTCCAGGCCGCCAGGTATACCCCCTCTCACATCAGTAAGCTCTGCCGTCCACGGCATGTTCTCACTGAACCAGATGACCCCATAACCCTCCTCCAAGAGAGCAGTAGGGCCACCAGTATAGTTAAACATAAAACACGACGGACATTCCGACCTCGCCGCCGAGGTCCCTCGCGACGACCCCGACTTAACAGTCCCCCCCAACCCTTGCTCGACGAAGCGCTAGCCCGCGCCGCAGTTGAGCCTGTATCTTTAAATTCCCCTATTAATAATAATAACCCTGATTTGATCCAGCCTGTCCCTTGCTGTCCTCCCACCGACGCTGCCCTAAGCCGAGGTTCGTATCCCACAGGGGGTGCCCTTAACGTGCAGTCGTTTAGTTTATAAGTTTTATGCCCTGGCTGGAGGCTTTAAGTTCACTTAAGACAGCCACAGGAAAGTCCGGTTAAGGAGTCACGACCTCTCAAGGTCAACTCAGAGATGCAATAGATTTAAAAAAAAATCCTCAAAGTAAAAGGCCTGCTTGGGTTCGAACTCACGATCTACAACTCTTAAGTTGGTGCTGATACGACTAGGCCACCACTGCCCAGGCGACACATACGAAGGCCCACTGACAGGGGTCGCTGTTGGTAAACGTTTGTGCATTTCTTTTGTGAAATGTATTGAAAAACCGGCCATGTGCGTGTCGGACGGACCACGCATAATGAAGGGTTCCGTAGTTGGGACGAATTTATCCCAAGACCAAACTTATGATTGTAGTTGAAATACATGTTCTCCGATATGTTCACAAACTCAAACTCAAAGCATTTATTTCAAATAAACCAATTACAGGCACTTTTGAATTGTCAAGGGGTCGGTCAGTCAGAAAGATGAAGCTAGTTGCCCATTCTAAAGCGTAGTAGGTTCCTATGGAGAAGAACGGACAAGAAACTCCATGGACACTCTTTTAAAACAAAATATTGTTACAAAATATGGGTTACATCATTCATGTTGAAGTTATACATGTGAGAACAATGTAGAAAGACGTGCACGTTAGAAGCGACCGTAATATAAACAATTCAAAAATTAAAATAAGCCGTGGCAGCTAAGAGATGACCAGTCCCAACTGACGGCGCCCGTTCACGAACATGACGCATGGATCAGCACCATTTAGCTCAACCGTTTTGAAGGGAACTTAACACACACATACATACAACGAACACACTACGACGTCGTCAACGAGCGACGCGGCATGGTACGGCGCGGGGACCGGAGACGCGACAGCATCGCGGCATGGCATCGTACGGCACTTACCCTTTTGATTAAGTACTTAGGTTGCTATAATTGTGCACCACCTGATAAAACTTTATAAAATACAGTCAACTTGCTTTACTTCGACCTGAGCCTATACATGATCCGGCTCGAAGGACCATGTATAGGCCCAGGTCGAAGTACATACATTCCAACTGCGAATGTAAGTTGGTTGACTATTACTCGTTATCTTGTAAAGTCTACTTTTCAGCGATAGTTTTCCTTCTAACTTCGATATAATACTGCTGTAAATTTTTTCACATATCTAAAAACCGATGTCAGTGAAATCCAAGATAAACTGAGAAAGTACATATGGATTGAAAAATTCATAAGTACTTGATAAAATGTATTTTACTGATACGAAAAATACTTACAGGATCAAAATGTTCGTTTAATTAAAGTATTTTATTATTACCTCCCAACAGTCGATGGTCCATGGGAAGACATAAATTTTGTCAAATGGTCCCTCATCACTAAAAGGTTAGAACCACAGCTCTAAACTAACAGCGATATCGATGAAATCTAACTAACACTAATTTAAGTATTGAAGCGCCGTCATATACTTACATCATATGCGTCCTAACAGCTGCTTGGTTATTATAGCTCTTGCCGCAAACACTGCAAGGGTATGTTCTGTTACTAGTCTTGGTCATATGGAACCTTTTCAGATGCTGCTGTAAGCCGCTGGCGTCTCTGTAATGTAAAACATTATACGCGTCATTACATACCGATTTCTAACTTTAGAACTTGAGCCAGTTTATGTATTTCGAACTTTAATCTGACAAATTTAAAGATTAAATTACAAAAACTAGCGTTTGAATTGTCAATTTTGTATTAAGTACTTTACGAGTGTCTGAATAAAGTTCAAAATACAAAGCTTTAAGCTTGGACAAAAATTACAACTCGGTTAGGAATTAAGGTCATTTAATTCTTATTATTATGTGATTTTTCTCAAGTATTTATTTCGGGTTTCATTATTTGAGATTATATACCTACAATTTAGTGTTTTTTGTGGACATGATATTTAGATAGATAGATAGAATACTCTTTATTATGTACACCGTAAAAATTACAGAAATAAATGTAGAACTGTTACATAGGGTGTCACAATGGGCGGTTCATTTATTCAGGGCCTCAAGTCTGCTATTACAATAGTGTCAGAATGGTCTTCATTGTGAGTTTTTGACAGATTTGCCATACAAACACTGTCAAATACTCACAATTGCGAGACCATTCTGACACTATTGTAATAGCAGACTTGAGGCCCAGAATTTTTACTGTAGTTGTAATGGCAATCATGTCATTTGGTTTAAACAGGTTTTCATTAATATACATGTATAGGTGTATCCATTCATAATTTTTTTTTTAGTTTCATATTGAGACGCGAAACAACAAAATACTATCTAGAGGAATGTGGCTGCTTTTCTTTAGATGGAATTTTGTTGCTTCGTGTCTAATTAAGGAACAAATTAAAAAAAAAGCCCGATTTTTTGAAAAAAATGTAAAACAGCATTCTTTTCCGTCGAATTTAAAGTTGCTCACATATTAAAAGTTATTAAAATCCCCGAATGCTTTGTATAAGTAGCATTTTGTTTTGCTATTGACTTTTACAATTTGTTATTGTTTGCTGAATTTGACGTTAAATTGATATACTCGTATCATATTGAAATTAATGGTACATTTTTGTGGTACGTAAAAACAAAAGTGTAGACAGGAATCAAAAACGATTTTAAGTTGCAACCATTGACGAATTTAATATCTAAAGAAAAAAAAAAAGGTAAAGATTTTAGAAACAGCATTTTTTCCGTAGAATTTAAAGTTACTCACATATTAAAAGTTATTAAAATCCCCGAATCTTTTGTATAAGTAGCATTTATAGATTTAATTAACTTTAAGTAAAAATAAAAATGAACAAAAAGAATCGCCCGAACAG
Source organism: Dryobota labecula (assembly GCA_947523025.1). NCBI lineage: Eukaryota > Metazoa > Arthropoda > Insecta > Lepidoptera > Noctuidae > Dryobota > Dryobota labecula. The sequence goes on from OX383314.1 coordinate 8,003,057, forward strand.
GGACTTGAACCCTGGACCCTTGGATTAAAAGTCCAATGCTCTACCGACTGAGCTATCCGGGCCATATGATTAGCTATGAAATAAATGAATGTAAGTATAGATACAGATTCGATTACCGGTTTCAGTCAATACTTATTGTTTGTATAATTAACAAAGGCTTATTAATTATTATATTTCCACAGCTGAACATTCTCCAATACTATTCATACAAGACGTCACTATATTTGTACAATCATTATCATATTAAGAGGCTGCAAAACGCTGGGCCCTAATAGGTACCACTACCATACAAAATGGGTCTTAGTGGGCACTACAGTACATAATGGACTATGCTGGACCACTACATTACACAATGGTCCATGTTGGCCCACTGAAATACACAATGGTGCAAGCTGGCCCACTATACTATGAAACTGTGCAAGCTGGCCCACTCCATTACACAATGGTCCATGTTTGCCTACTGAAATACACAATGGACCAAGCTGGACCACTACATTACACAATGGTCCATGTTGGCCCACTGAAATACATAATGGTGCAAGCTGGCCCACTATACTATGAAACTGTGCAAGCTGGCCCACTCCATTACACAATGGTCCATGTTTGCTCACTGAAATACACAATGGACCAAGCTGGACCACTACATTACACAATGGTCCATGTTGGCCCACTGAAATACACAATGGTGCAAGCTGGCCCACTATACAATGAAACTCTATTATTCTCACTATATTTGTACAGCCAATTACATATTAAGAGGCTGCCACATGATGGGCCATTCAAAGTCAAATAATTTATTTCAAATAGGCACATAAAAGGCACTTTTGAACGTCAAATTTACAAAAATAACATAGTTTACAATAGTTTTTTTCAAATGTGCCAAAACTGTTTTGTGGTCAGCTACGTCGTAACTACTGATATGCCGATCTTGCTCCACTTTTCCAAAAATGGCATCCATTTTATCCGTAATAGGGCGAACCAGAGCGACGTGCATCTTTGACATCAAAATTTCCGGATTGAAAACGCTTAAACCAAATTTGTGCTACTCTCACAGACACTGCACTAGGTCCATAAACATCGCAAATTTTTTTCGCGGCTTGCGTTGCATTTTTACCTTTTTTGTAGTAAAATTTTAAAATGTATCGAATTTCTTCATTAGATTCACTCATCTTGACAGTACGAAAAACAAATGAAAATCACACATTTTCCTAATTTGAATTTGGAATTAAATTCTTTAAAATTTAAACTTTCAATGATACCAAAACCAGCCAGATACAAACAGTATAGCCAAAGAGATTTTATTACAAGTTCATACATACTATAATGCGAAAAAACTTTTTCCCCAACCTAATATTATGACACTATATTATAATTTGCATGCTAACATAAGCTGAATATGGTGATACCGTACCTGTATAACATCTTTGTAAACCCATATCATGTGAATAAACTGATTGATTGATTTATAATTTTTACATAATTATTACAATTTTAAAATAGCTTGAGACATTATGCAAAAAAAAAAACACTTCTCATGCTCTAAAAGCACGCCTATATAGCCCTACGAAGCGGGAATAAAGTGACCACTTTAGTCTCTAGGGACTGAAAAGTAATTAGTTTTTTCATTTCCTTCATGTGACATAGACAAACTCAAACAGCCAGTACATATCTGTGGAGTGTGGACCATCTTCATTGCAAAAATGTTGAGAGTTTTACTTCCATGGTTTTTCCGCAAAGAAGGTGGCGCCATGCGTTTTAAATTGTTAATCTGTGACTGGTTTGGAAGAAAAAACTGACAGTGGAAACAGAATTTTTGTCGAGTGTTTTGTTCGGTTAAAAATAAATTTATTAAGAATGTCCAGTGACAGTGAAGAGTTTGACGTTGAGCAAAGAGCAAAAGACATAATAGATAATCTTTTGCCGCCAAAATCGCGGAAGATTTACCTAAAAACTTAGGTACTAAAGTTTTATGGACTGGAGGAAAAATATTTATTAAATGTTTTTGTACTAAATTGACGATTTTTCTCGCACTCAACGTGAAAAGTACAGTTTTCACCTCGAGACTAAACGCCAACTTAATATACCCTCGGTTTCATTGACTCAAACCACCTCTGGTTTATTATGGCTTCGTTTAGTCCCTCGATACAAAATATACTATTACTTACCTACTTAATAATAATATAATAATACCAGCCTATAACTGTCCCACTGCTGGGCAAAGGCCTCTTCTCATACAGAGAAGGCACGAGCATTGATCACCACGCTTGCTCAAGACGGGTTGGCGATTTCAGACTTATATTAACTATAAGTCCAGGTTTCCTCACGATGTTTTTCCTTCACCGATGTCAGTAATGTCCAAGATAAACTCAGAAAGTACATATGAATTGAAAAAGTCACATTGGTACTTGCCCAGATTTGGACCCACAACCTCATGCATGAGAGGCGAGGCCTTAACCAACGGGCCATCATGACACGTTACTTACCTACTTATTTATTCTAAAAATGACCCGCCCGGACGCGGCGACGGTGGCCCTTAGATATTTTTTTTTTTTTAAATAATATACTCATATTAAAAAAAAATCGTTTCCATGGCTTCTTTACCACCTCCGGTGTATCTATTAAAATATTTCGTGTTTGAATAGATAAATATACTATATAAATAAATACTTACTGAAAAACTCTCCCACACAAATGACAAGTAGCCGCAGACGCCTTGTCATGGCAATATTTCGCGTGCGTCTGAGTTTGTCGAGCCCGAATGTATTCGCGACAACGGGAGCAGCGATATCGTACGGAGTGGAGCGCAGTGTGAGACCGAAGTACGGCGCCTGTCGCAAAGCGGAGAGAGCATAGCATACAGCGGTGTTCCCCGTTTGACTGGAAAATAATAAATAACTTTTTGAATGCTTAACCTCCCCCGTTTTCTGAAGTTGGTTAAAAATACACATGAGATGAGAATGTTGAGATGGATATGTGGGGTGACGAGAATGGATAAAGTCAGAAATGAGTATACAAGGGGAAGTTTGAAAATGGCGCCGGTGGCAGAAAAGTTGGAAGGACGTCGTTTGGCATGGTAGGTGAGGAGGGAGGAAACGCATGTGACGAGGAGAGTGATGAATATAAATGTGGATGGATGGAGAGGGTGAGGAAGGCCCAAAAAAATATGGATGGATTGTGTGAAGAATGATATGAAAGAGAAGGGAGTGAATGATAGAGTGACGGTTGACAGGGGGGAATGGTAAAAGAAAACGTGTAGCGCCGACCCCAAGTAACATGGGACAAGGGCAAGGAAGATGATGATAGTTAAAAATACACATCTGTGTGTTCAAATTATAACATAAAACAGAACGTAAGGTTTAGTGACATCATCGCCCCACTCATTGAATCAGGCGAGTTGTGGAAGGGACGCACCGAGCAACGGGGGACAGTCCGATATTAATCTATGGTCCGAGTCACTAGACTTGAGCGTCCACAACTGTAATATTGTGACACGGATCACGCCTAAATTACATTATCGAAACGTTTAGTGGTTAATTATCTACTATATAAAAATAAGTCGGGTTTTCCTTCCTGACGCTATAACTCCAGAATGCACGAACCGATTTCCACGGTTTTGTATTCGTTGGAAAGGTCTCGGGCTCCGTGAGGTTTATAGAAACGTTTTTTTTTTTTTATGTTTTTTACGAAAAATTAGGGTAGAGTAGGGTAGGGTAGGTAGGTAGGTAGATAGGGTAGGGTAGGGTAGGGTAGGGTAGGTAGGTAGGTAGGTAGGGTAGTGTAGGGTAGGGTAGAGTAGAGTAGTGGAGTTTATACTATAAGCTTTTGACAGAACGGAGTCTGTCGGGTCAGCTAGTTACTTCTATTAATTTTGTTTTAAAATTAAATTCATTTTGCGTTAAGTGGGAAGCGTCAGGGTAGCTCGCGGAATTAAAATTTTCTTACGTTTTGTGCAATTTGTAGGTTGTATGTTGATCTAAATATGATTCGCGGCCGTATTAAATATTTATTAAAGAATTATAATCATAAAAATCGTCAATACAACTCTCTATCATATAATCTGGGGGCCAAGTCTGCTAATGTACAAACGTTGCAATGGTCTCTTCATTGTGAGTTTTTGACAGATTTGCCATACAAACACTGTCAAATACTCACAATCGCGAGACCATTGCAACGTTTGTAAATTAGTAGACTTAGGCCCCTGATTGAACAGTATGGTTTCACCAAAGGACGTTGCACGACCGACGCCGGTGTAACATTATTAAGACACATTTTTAACGCGTGGGAAGAGGCCCAAGACGCCATAGGAATCTTTTGTGACCTCTCCAAGGCATTTGATTGCGTCGATCACGAAACCTTACTTTTGAAACTTGAGCATTACGGACTTGGAAAACTTGCACTTAGTTTAGTAAAATCTTATGTAAATGATAGACAACAGCAAGTTCAAATAAATGGTATCAATTCACTCGGTTTAAAAGTAAAAATGGGTGTTCCACAAGGCTCGATATTGGGTCCTTTCCTTTTTTTAGTGTATATAAATGATCTACTCCATTTATTAAAAAATCAACCACAAATGGTGTTATTTGCTGACGATACTTCCTTAATTTTTAAGGTAGATAGACGTGCTACAAATTTTGACGACGTAAATAACGCTCTATTGCAGGTCCAAAATTGGTTTACTGCTAATAATTTAGTATTAAATGGGAAAAAAACGAAGTGCATAAAATTTTCTTTACCAAATGTCAAAAGTAGTGACTGTGAGATAGTATTGAATCAAGAGAAACTAGAATTCGTCGATAAAACTGTTTTCCTGGGGATCACGCTCGATTCAAGACTACAATGGGGTCCTCATTTAACATCTCTTGCAGGACGGCTAAGTTCAGCAGCATATGCTGTCAGAAAAATCCGTCAATTTACTGATGTAGATACCGCGAGGCTAGTCTATTTCAGTTACTTCCATAGTATAATGTCTTACGGTATTTTACTTTGGGGACGGGCTGCAGACATCGAGTCTATTTTTATTCTGCAGAAAAGAGCCATCAGAGCCATATATAATCTCCGCAGGCGCGATTCTCTAAGGGAACTGTTTAAGGATATTAACATCATGACGGTACCTTGTCAATATATCTACGAAAACATCATGTACGTAAGGAAAAATTTACATCTTTTTAGAAAAAGAGGTGAAAGACATAATTATAGTACTAGAAATAGGGACCTATTAGCTCAACCAGGTTTCAGACTGGCTAAAGTAGACTCATCTTTCATGGGGTACTGTTTAAAATGTTACAATAAAATTCCTCCCCACATACTTCAACTGAATGAGACTAAATTTAAATCTTGTATAAAACGCACACTATGCAGGCAGGCATATTATAAGTTGGGGGATTACATCGCTGATAAAAATGCTTGGCTGAATGCTGGTCCTGCTCCACAACCTCAGCTAGTTAATTAACATTTGACAATCATGTTGGAGCTGCTGAAGATTGTAAACTATTTTTGCATTGTATAAACTCAATGTCCTTGAATTATATAATTGCATAGCACAGGTGTGAGTACTATGTACTATAGAGCTACCATTTACCGGGTAATATGTCTTTTATTGACTTGAATGTGCCCTGGCGGCTGAGAGTATGTCATGCTCACTCAAATGTCTCGCTGGTGGTGGCGTGTGTGTTGGATCATTAAGTTCCCTTCAAAATGGTTGAGCTAAATGGTGCTGATCCATGCGTCATGTTCGTGAACGGGCGCCGTCAGTTGGGACTGGTCATCTCTTAGCTGCCACGGCTTATTTTAATTTTTGAATTGTTTCTATTACGGACGCTTCTAACGTGCACGTCTTTCTACATTGTTCTCACATGTATAACTTCAACATGAATGATGTAACCCATATTTTGTAACAATATTTTGTTTTAAAAGAGTGTCCATGGAGTTTCTTGTCCGTTCTTCTCCATAGGAACCTACTACGCTTTGGAATGGGCAACTAGCTTCATCTTTCTGACTGACCGACCCCTTGACAATTCAAAAGTGCCTGTAATTGGTTTATTTGAAATAAATGCTTTGAGTTTGAGTTTGAGTTTGATTGGATGACTATTTTTGAAATAGTAATTCAATCAGATGATACGAACTTAAGGACTTGTATTACTGATTCTATACTCGATTTATTATAACATTAGACAAATAACTGTTCTCACCCTATCGTTATTTCGATGTATACGTTTAATAAACTCCGTTATTTCACGATAAATACAAAGCACTGTAATCTATTTACCATTTACATTAAAAAAATAACTCTAAAGTGCAGTAATTTTAACAATGTTACACAATAACTGTCGTTATTTAGCCGTTATTTGTCTAATGCTATAGTTAATGGAGTATAGGTTCCTATGAAAGCAAAAAATTAAAATTTGGAGAAACACATTCAGTATAAGCCTCCAAAAATCAGCTTTTTGCACACATTTTACCTGAACTTTGGCCGTTCATAATGTACTCATAAATTGTAAAAATAAAGAAAACATCTCCATAGAAACATCGCACATGTAATGGAGATTCTAAATGACACACATTTATTCACCGCCGCCGCCCCGCTGCCCGCAAGATATGAGGCAGAGGCCTAATGCCCAAATACTCAAACGTTACTTAACTTTAAGACGTTTTTATAAGTGTTTCTGTCGCTACAAAACAGTTTAAAGTGACAGAGACAGCATTAGACTTAACGGCGACTTAAAATTGAGTTGCGTTTGAGTATTCGGCAGTTAGGCACTCGCTCGGTTCGCGCGCGGTTGGTCAGTTATACTTTATTTTATAACTTTTTTTTTTACCGAGGTGTAAAATCCTCATGGATGTCCTCCGCCCTGGAGGGGACCGAGAGGTCTGTCAGACCCTTGCAAACTAAAAACCACCCCGGTGTTCCATCTTACATCTACGCTGGGGATCGCGGGAACGTACGATCCGTCGGCAACCCCCGAATGGTGCCGGCTCGCCGCGACGGGCCTTCTCAGGTCGGGGGAAGGAGTGAAGTGTTTTGACTCCCCTCACGATGTCTAAGAGGGGCGCGCGTAGAACACTACGCGCCGCCTCCTCGGGTCTTGATGTATGGGGGGCGACGGACGTCCCCGAGACCGTCGCCCCTGGACTCATTTAGGGGGGCTGGAAGAGGGCGTTGTCACAGTTCTATCCTTTTTTTTTGGTATTAGGTTGTAATCCTCATGGATATCGTCCGCCCTGGGGCGGACGGAGGGGTATGTCAGACTTCTACTGACTTAAACCACCCCGTGTGCCAGGTATTCTTCAACGCAGCCCCCGTCTGGTGCCCGCCACTACGGGCTCCGTCTGGTCAACCGGGGGGAGTGAGGTGTTTGACCCGCGATGTCTTAGAGGGGTGCGCGTGGAACATTAGACGCCACCACCTCGGGTCTTATATGATAGGGGGCGGCGGACGTCCCTGGACCCATTTAGGGGGCCGGAACGAGGGCATTATCTGCCCTCAGACGAAACCCGGTGTACCTGTTGCGGGCCATGAGAGCATCGAAATCTCCCTCTCCCTTTCCGCTTCATCCGTCTGGGACATGACATTTTCGCAGAGGGAGGACACCGCGTCCCACGACGCTGCCCGCCGACCATAGATCGAATCTTAGCCGGCAGCGACAGGTCGCTTCCCACTTCCGAATCGAGGGCACGGCGTGGCTCCTCCCAAGCTGCACACTGCAAGCGTATGCCACGCCGTGTCCTCCCGACAGTGGATGCAGTAATGACACCGAGCGTCTGGCTCCCTGCCTATGCGACACAGGTACTTTCCGAAGCAGCCGTGCCCCGAGAGCATCTGTGTCGCCCTAAATGACATGGAGCCGTGCCTCTTCCCGAGGCAGTCGTCGAGCACCGGCCGGACCGCCCCGATGATGACGAGGCTAGCGGTAGGGCGCAGAAGTCTGTCCTGCCATTCCGCCAACAAGACTTGGCGGAGCTTGGACCGGCGCAGCGTGATCTGCCGCTGCTCACGCTACCGGTCATAGTTCTAACTTAACCTAGCCCATTTGGTCGGTGCTTGGATGTCGAAATATAAAAAATTTAACGAGTTGCCGATTTGCCTTAGGCATTTTGCGCCGCGCGTTTGCAAAACACAACGGCGCCGTTTGTAAAATGACGAATTATACAATCTGCCTGCCACACTTGCACTGCTACATGGATTTATTGGCGCTCGAATGACGTTGGCAGTCGACGCTGTCGGTACAGCTGAAATTTGTGCAGTTGTTTCGTAAATGTGTTGTAAAACAAGATGGCGGCATAAGTTTCAATTTTGGCCAAAGAATGTTGTAGCGCTTTATCTTCAATATCATTTCAAAGTGTCAGTTTTTTTTACGTTCGACGACTCCTTCAAATGTTAAAAGAATGACTAGGATAGAAACTTACGTGTTCCTAGATTTGGGGACCACCGGGCCTATAAACAAGTATAACGGCGAAGATTATTGGATGCCGGAGATCACAGAATTGAGTATGTTAGCGGTGAAAAGAAGACACTTAAGTGACATCGGACCGGACAAGGACCCGCGAGTAATATCGAAGTTCCAAATGTGCTTCAAACCTGTGAGCGAAATCATGGATGAACAGAGCGTCGAGGCTACCGGTCTCAACGACTCTTTACTCGAGCAGGAGACAGAATTCGAAAAGAAAGCTTTTAATGCCATGAATGGTTTTATCGACTGCCTCGAAAAACCAGTTTGCTTGATCGCTCATAACGGATATATGTATAATTTTCCAGTACTCAAATATCATTTCAAAAATACCAATGTGTCGTTAGCCAATGATGTTAAGTGTTCAGACAGCCTTTTAGTGTTTTTTGACTTGTTGGTAATTGAATTCTATGAGTTGTTGGGCTGGGTTAAGACCGATAACAATGAAGATGACGGAGTTATTGCTAAAGAGAAATCTTATTCAAAGCTAGTGAGATATCCTTTTTATGAGCCGGATGATAGGCCGTATGAATCTTACGCTTTGAAAGACATTTATCACCGAGTTGTGGAAGATGCTCATTTGGATGCGAAAACGGCTGAGAATCGTTGTCTTATGATGATAAAGATAGCACAAGGCAGAAAGGGATTTGAACGCTGGATCCAGAAGAACCACTGTCCTGTCTCTGGAGTACCCACAGTGCCCTCTTTTGAGCCCACATCATCGTGTAAAGAAGAGGACTCTTCTGAAAATGAAATGTCTCTTCTTGTGAACAAAAAGAAGACACGTCTTCTTCATCACGGTGGTATGGCCTTTTCAATTTTCTCTGGCCGCAATTTTGAAGCTGTCTCGTATAAATTTTGTTGACTACAATCCTTTCATAGTTCTTTTACCTCCGTAAGTTCAGTAACCTAATAGAAATCTTAGGCCATTGACGGCACGGTACGGCTAGGGATTTTTATGCGACGAATAGGAATTAAGGGGAATGCGTCAGGGTAGCCCGCGAAATTCAAAATTCAGGTCAGTATCAGGTTGTATGTTGATCTAAATATGATTCGCGGCCGTATCAAATCATAAAAATCATCAATACAACTCTCCAAGTTCATAATTATAATTATATTTAATGACAATTTCATGAAATCATGACATTTGAGGACAATTCTAACTTAAGGAGTTGTATTGGTAATTGTAATTATTATAATTCCGTAAAGCCATATTTGTTAACGTTTGAGCTCCGTGAGACACATCACAATTCATTTACCCGTAGTTCAATTTTAACAGTGTGCATATACAGTCGTGTCGATGGTGAACTTAATATATTATTACGTAGCAAAACGACGCCTAGCTAAAAAAAACCGGTCAAGAGCAGTCGGACTCGCGCACCGAGGGTTCCGTACCATAAATAAATTACATTAGTTCCACTATCGGTCAAGAGATGGCGCTGACGTTCTTCTTCTTCTTTTCGTATCGATGGTACTTAGTTATTATTTTTTTTGAGCCCAATAGGTATCTCCCGTACACGTAATGCGGGGAAGTGCTAATTTTTGTTAGAATAAATGTCCCGCCCCCCCTGCCAGCTAAATGGTTGTATTCGGAGAAAAATGGTTGTATATATAACAAAGTTAAAAGGAAAACTATCCACTGACCGACCCAGACGACCCCACGACTCTCCTCCAGGAGAGCAGTAGGGAAACGAGTTATACAGTTCGAATGAGAATACACAATACACCGCCATTCCGACCTCGCCGCCGAGGCCTAACGCGAAATCCCCGACTAAATAGTCCTCCCCGGACCTTGCTCGTAAGCGAAGCGCCAGCACGCGCTATAGCTGAGCCTGTAGCTTTAAATTCCCCCGGTAATAACCATAACCCTGATTTTATCCAGCCACCGTCGGTCCCTTGCCATCCTCCCTCCGACTCTGTCCTAAGCCGAGGTTCGTAACCTACAGGGGGTGCCCTTAGCGCGCAGTCGTTTAGTTTATAGTTTTGACGCCCTGGCTGGAGGCTTTAAGTTTTTAGGAGCTTAAGGCAACCACAAGAAAGACCGGTTAAAGAGTCTCAACCTCTTATGGTAAGCTCTGAGATGCCATAGCAAAAAAAAAAAAGGAAATCTATCACAACTAAGTAACCTTTACAAGTTACCGAGTACTTGTCGACCAACTTACATTTGCAGTTGAAAAACATGAACAATCAATCAATCATTTATTTTGTTAAACATAGGTATGGTTACAGATATATATTGTGTGTAAAATGTTCGTAAAAAAAAACTTTTTTTTTTTTACATGAATGATTAGTAATCATTGGATACATGAAGTGGGCTGTTTTTGTAAGACGACTAAAATGCCACGGTGTATATCAATCGACCCATAACGTTTGTGAAGTTCGCTAGTTAATTTAATTTGACCCTGCATAACTTATTAGCAAACACTACGGAGCCTACATTAGTAGGCTCGAGCGCCGATCATAGCGCCTTAAAAGGCCTATCACAAAATTGAACGCGAACCGATGCATCGCATTATGTAGCAATATGGCAGTTGTAAATACGTAAGTAAAAGTTGTCGAAGTCTTTCAGTTTCTCAGAATAAGAATGCCATTTAACGCAAAATTCACGGTCGAAATGTAATAGGCCTCTTAAGGTGGATACGCTGTGGTAGCCCGCGAAATTAAATTTTTCTTGGGTTGTTTGCAATTTTCAGGTCCGTGTCAGGTTGTATCTTGATCAAAATTGATACACGACAGTAAAACATATATATTTACATAATTTTAACTATAAAAATCATTAATAAATCTCCCTAAGTTAGATTTCGTGCAGATTCGTCGAACGAACGAAATCTGAAGAATCTGCAAATAGCATAAAATGCAAGAAAATTTGAATTTCGAAGGCTACCACAGCGCATCCCCCTTAAGAAGTTTCTTTTAATATCTTACCTCCTCATGCCTCATCATATGTGCCTGATAAGTATCTTTAAACAGAAACCCTAAAGCACAGTTATAGCATTTAAACTCTGCCTCAAGATACTTCTTGCTCCTTCTTTGTGCTTCTAATTCTGCCTTCTGCTCTTCTGTAGACAGAAGAATCTTCTCGAAATCTTTCTTTTTACTCTTCTTAGATTTTTTCTTTTTCGATGTATCTGGAATTTGTGGAGAAAATTTGATTTTAATCATTAGGAAAGTCAAATATGAAATTAAGTGGTTCTGGCTTATTCTCAGGTCGGGCAATAAGTATATAAAACTCTGAGGCAAATGCCGCAGTAGGCGAATGCCGCAGGGGGCGAATGCCGCAGGGGGCGAATGCTTCAGGAGGCGAATGCTGCAGGAGGCGAATACTGCAAACTCAAACTCAAATCATTTATTTCAATTAAACCATTTACAGGCACTTTTGAATTGTCAAGGAGTCGGTCAGTAAGAAAAATGAAGCTACATTCCCATTTCAAAGCGTAGGTACCTATGGAGAAGAACGGGCAAGAAACTCTATGGACACTCTTTTAAATTAAATTGTTACAAAAGTATTAGTTACATCTTTATGTAATGTTGAATTTATAACTAAAAGTGAGAACGATGTAAAAATAAAATAAAATTTATTTGTTAAAAGCGTCCAGAGTAGGTACAAAAAATAGAAACAAAATAAAATAATTAAAATAACCCGTGGCAGCTAAGAGATGACCAGTCCCAACTGACGGCGCCCGTTCACGAACATGACGCATGGATTAGCACCATTCAGCTCAACCATTTTGAAGGGAGCTAAATGATCCAACACACACGCCACCATCAGCGAGACATCTAAGTGAGCATGACATACTCTCAGCCGCCAGGGCACATTCAAGTCAATGAAAGACATATTACCCGGTCAATGGTAGCTCTATAGTACATAGGACTCACACCTGTGCTATGCAATTATAATATGCAGGAGGCGAATGCCGCAGGAGGCGACTGCGCACGTCTATTGTTTACATGATTATATTAATTAAGAAGTCACACAACTATTTGCACCAGTTTGACCACCTCTCCATACCACAAATAAAATGAAATCGTTTACTATGTTAATAGGATATAGAAATCACTTTTACACGTCAATTTAAAAAAAAAAAGCTAGATGGAGTTGACATTTCCTATCTGACTACCCCTGAGAAGAAATGGCGAAGCAAACTCAGGGGTCAAAGTCTTTAAAAAGTCCAGATAAAATCTTGGTCAGATCATGTGAGGACTATGTAGATACGTGTCTGTAATGGTCTTTTGAGGAAAGAACCACACCTTGAGTGGACCTGTCCAGTCAGTGCATTTGTCAGTAATCGTGAGCTCAATGACTCGACGAACTATGCCAAAGAATAGTACATTATTGCAAAGGCCGGGAAATAGGCCGAAGGCGAGGACTTCACTAATACGAGACAGGCAATTGCCATTTCCGCCGAGGCATATACGAGGGCTGCACTAAAAGTATCGGGAATGGAATATTTCCACTGTTCCTTTCATATTAAAATCTTTTTAATTGAAAACTCCTTGGTTTTAAAAATCGAATACCATTTATTTATTTAAAAAAAGATTCTCGGTCTTGTCACAAGGTTTTGTCAAACTTGTTTAGTCGTTGAGAAAATGGAATTGACTCGAGAAAATTCAAGAGCGATGATTTATTATGACTTTCGAAGTGGTTTAACACAAAAACAGTGTGTTGACCGGATGATTTCTGCATTTGGTGATGAAGCCCCATCCAAAACCACAATTTATCGCTGGTTTGCTGAATTTCAACGTGGATGTGTCAAGCTCAGTGATGATCCCCGTCAAGGTCGTCCAAAAACTGCAGTCACCCAAGAAAACGTTGATGCTGTGCGTAAGCTGATTGAGGAAGATCGACATGTGACATACCGCGAAATTCAGGCAACTTTAGACATTGGCATGAGTCAAATACAAATAATCTTGCATGAACAATTAGGTGTAAAAAAGTTGTTTTCCCGATGGATACCGCATTCGCTCTGTGAAGAGAAAAAGCGGCTCGCGTTACTTGGTGCGTTAGAACTCTCGAAAGATTCCACGCAGGATCCTCAAATGCTGTATACAACATCGTATCAGGTGACGAATCCTGGATATATGCGTACGAACCCGAAACAAAAAACCAGTCACGAGTTTGGGTGTTCGAAAATGAGTTAAAGCCAACAAAAATTGTTCGGTCACGGAGTGTTGCAAAAAAAATGGTGGCCACGTTTGTCTCCAAAACCGGCCATGTTACGACTATTCCTCTTGACGGACAAAGAACGGTTAATGCAGAAGGGTATGCTAGCATTTGTTTGCCACAGGTCGTTTCTGAACTCCGTAAAGAGAACTGCAACCGCCGCATCATCCTCCATCACGACAATGCGAGTTCTCACACCGCGCACAGAACAAAAGAGTTTTTAGAGCAAGAAAACCTAGAATTATTAGACCATCCGCCGTACAGCCCCGACCTAAGCCCTAATGATTTCTATAGTTTCCCTAAAATAAAGAATAAATTGCGTGGACAGAGATTTTCATCACCTGAAGAAGCTGTGGACGCCTACAAAACGGCCATTTTGGAGACCCCAACTTCCGAATGGAATAGTTGCTTCAATGATTGGTTCCATCGTATGGAAAAATGTGTCAAATGTCGCGGAGAATACTTCGAAAAGCAATAAATACATTTTTAAATAGTAATGTTGTGTCTCTTCCTTGATTCCCGAAATTTTCAGTGCCGCCCTCGGATAGTGCTTTTCTCAACAAAAAAAAAATACAGGGAAATAAGACATGCTTTCATTTATTTTTCTTTTGACTTCGCTGGAAGCAGGTTTTCCATTGCCAATTTGGCTTCTGATCTTAAATCTGGTGGGGCACAATCAATCTCCATTTCACTCTCTCAACCGTGGGAATTCATTTTAATTAAATTTATGTTTATTAATTATGTAAATAACAAATCAAGACGAATTTTCAGCTTTGCCGCCAATTTTCTATTTGTCATCTGTGCCGAAAGGCAAACGCATTTATGGCTATACAGCCACGTGGACGCAATTTGTGCTAAGCAAAGAGACGTACTTTGGTATGCCAAGAATGATAAGAGATCCAATCAAAGAGTATTTATTAACTCCAGCACGCCATTTCATACAACATTGCTGGAGCGTTTTAATGTTCCAAATTAAAAAAAAAACGCGCCTGCAATGGATTTGATTTTCTTTGTTCGTAAATTCAATACTTCGCGTGTTCTTTTTTCGAAAATAATGACAATATTTCCATGCATATTTCAGAAATTGACATTTAGGTAGGCCGCATATGGTACTCAAAATGGCAGACCACCATCAATAAGGGAGAAAAAAAATTGACCCACATAGTGCTCACATTCACAATAAAACAAGTTAGTTGACACAATCGGTGCGAGCGAACATCGTCCCGCATCCCGTGCGGGATTCGCTTCAGTTTAACCAGCTTTTGATTTAAAAGAGTGTCAATGGAGTTTCTTGACCATTCTTCTAGGCGTGTGTAACTCTTTACGGAATCCGGATGATTGAAGTGATTCAAAAGATTGCATCAATAACAAACTTCTTCCACCAAGTAGCCTTCGGCGCAGGAGATATTAGAATAGAATAGAATAGAAGAAGTAATAGAAGTAGAATCCTAGATAAGAAGCGCCAAATACGCAAAAGTCGCCCAAAGCCTAGCTATACATAGAACGATGCTGATCAGCTCGTCTGTACACTGTATGACCAGGTTTTTAAGACCAAATTTGGTTTTGCTAGTCTTCAGAGAACTCGCAAAAGAAACGAAGTCTGGGTCGCTGTCGAACGGATACCTACGGTGAAGAGGATCATATATATTGGGTTTTTTCGTCAAGAATTTATCAGTAGCAGTCTGGAGTCTGGATTTGTGCCCAGATAATGGCAAGGCAATAAATAGGCTTGCCCTCTTTGACATGGGACTTAAAAAGTATAGGTACTAGGCAAATCTCTCAATATTGTGCGTACAAACTTCAAAGTCAAAGTCAAATCATTTATTTCCAATATGCACGTAAAATGCACTTTTGAACGTCAAAAATTACATAAATAGTTAATTGATTCCAGTTGCACCTTCCAAAAGGTAGTCATGTATGGAGAAGAATGGTCAAGAAACTCCATACTTACTCTTCAAACTTACATTTGGAGTTAGAATGTATGAGAGAACTTGTTTTTCAAGTACAATACTACGTTTGATCAAACTCAAACTCAAACTCAAAGCATTTATTTCAAATAAACCAATTACAGGCACTTTTGAATTGTCAAGGGGTCGGTCAGTCAGAAAGATGAAGCTAGTTGCCCATTCCAAAGCGTAGTAGGTTCCTATGGAGAAGAACGGACAAGAAACTCCATGGACACTCTTTTAAAACAAAATATTGTTACAAAATATGGGTTACATCATTCATGTTGAAGTTATACATGTGAGAACAATGTAGAAAGACGTGCACGTTAGAAGCGTCCGTAATAGAAACAATTCAAAAATTAAAATAAGCCGTGGCAGCTAAGAGATGACCAGTCCCAACTGACGGCGCCCGTTCACGAACATGACGCATGGATCAGCACCATTTAGCTCAACCATTTTGAAGGGAACTTAATGATCCAACACACACGCCACCACCAGCGAGACATTTGAGTGAGCATGACATACTCTCAGCCGCCAGGGCACATTCAAGATCTTGGAATAAATTCATCAGAACTACGGTACCCTTCATTGTGTGTGGTCTGACACACACTTGGCCGGTTTTTTGACACCTGTCAGTTTCATACAAACGAATACGTTTTTTACGAATTTAACTGTATTAGTTCCAAAACTTCCAAATCTTGTACAACTGACGGGTGTTAAAAAAACATTCTCTCGGTGCCCTGTTCTCTCTCTGTCTGTTAGCCTACGAGGTGCGTTTTTAAGTTCGCGGAATGGCGGGGTTGACGAGGGGTGAGGGGTCTCATTAGTACCTCAACGAGTTGAGTGATTCACTATTAGTATAAATACCGAGTATTATTACTCTTGCACGGTTCCCTCCGACACTGCCCTAAGCCGAGGTTCGAGCCCCACCTGGGGTGCCCTTAGCGAGCAGTCGTCTAGTTTAAGTAGATTATAGTTAAAAACTCCCCTGGCTGGAGGCGTAAACTTCGTTTAGGAGCTTGCGGCACCACAGGAAAGCCCGGTTAAGGAGCAGGAAGCCCCAGTGGTTATACCTCCGAGATGCCATACACAAAAAAAAAAAAAAAACTTGCCCGGCAATGCGCCTGTTCACAAGAGCCTTGTTGCCCTGGCTGCCCTACACAAGTCTGGCTTCGAAATAATTAACCACCCACCATATAGTCCAGACCTGGCCCCTTGCAATTATTATCTGTTCCCAAACATGAAAAAAGAGCTTCGTGACAAGAAATTTTCAAGTGATGAAGAAGTGAAGGACGCAGTTTTAGCGTATTTGAAGGACAAAAATAAATCATTTTTTTATGGTATGCATAACCTTATTGAAAGATCTGAAAAATGTATTAGGCTTGCAGGTGAATATATCGAAACAGAAAAATATTTGCGAATTTTTATTTACCCCCTTTACCTGCCATTCCGCGAACTTAAAAACGCACTCTCGTTCATTTGATGAAGTCATCTAATTTATTTCATCAAAGTCACATTGGACAAAGATATTTGACCAGAATCATTTTTTCTTAAAATAAAAACACATTAAATATTTACCTAATTCTCCATCAGTTTCTTCATTCCCACATTCATTTCTAATTTCATCTAAACATTCATTTCGTTCGTCTTCATAATATTCATAATTTATTTCATTGTCTTCTTCACTCTGTACTTTAGATTCCAATTCACCTTCTTGGTCTTTATTTAATTCATAATCAAACATATTTTCATCACCAGAATGATGAACATCATTACTCACAAATTGTTCATCATTATTCACTATCTGTTCGACATTATTCGCAAAGTGTTCATCATTATTCACAAATTGTTCATCATTATTCACAATCTGTCTATCACAATGATCAAAACTTTCTATTCTTTCAGTTTCCGTTTCTACAGTCTCCTTTGCAGTATTATCTCGGAAATAATCATCAAAATCATTATGACTTTCTTCAAGTTTAGTATAATCATTACTATTTATACTTTGGTCTCTGTTATCAAAGAGCTGTGATACATTGGTTGGTAGACAATTTTCTTCGGAACATATTATAACTGTTTCCATTTCATTTCGTTGTAAGTTTATTGTGCCCTTTTCGCTGTGAATGTAAAAGTATATTTTTAACATCTAAATCTATACAAATTATACGGGCCCTATCAGAATACCAGTTAGGCTTGTAGAAAAAATATCGATGTATCGATATATCGATATTTTTTGTAAAACAATTGAAAAAAAAAACACAATTGCATTTCATACCGTATTTTTTTTTTGCAATTACACAGATATTTTTTTTTCGATATATCGAAATCGATATTATTTTTAAATATCGATACGATATATCGATGGCCCCACTGAATAAACGTATAAGAGAAAAATTACAACTTTTCAGCGAAAAATAAAAACGTTTAAACTTTAATAACGCTCATTTCATTGTAAATAGGTATAAATAATGTATAATCGAATTATTGTTAAAAATAAATAAGCTATAGACTTGTATAATTACTTTCTTGGCGACTCAAAAAGCATAATTATATAACATAAACTATTATTCCTATAATTTTAAAATTAATTATTTCCCTAGAATAAAGAAATTCACTATTATAATAGGCGTGTTTTGAGTCTAAAATTCATTAAAAAGAAAAATAAGTGGGTGCAGGATAGGCAAAAGCGGCGAAAAATTTAAAAAAAAAAACGTGTATGAAGTATTGCACGTTTATTCGGTGGGGCCATCGATATATCGATACTTTAGGCACTTCTTGCATCCCTAATACTAATCTATCTAATTTGAAGTATTTTTTGAATATCAGCGGTTTATTGTTCGGTTTGGAGGTAACTTTGGATTTTTTTTCTATCGATTTTTTTTTATGGAATCGTGTTTTCGGCTAACATAGTAGAAATAAATAAATTTTATTTGCTCAAACATGTGTATAAATACAGAATTAAAATAAATACGTGCATGCAAGATCTTGAAATAAGAGAGGCTCCTGAAATGTCTGCCATTTCTCAGTACTTAACATTAATCCTCAACTTTACCACATATTTATTTCAAAATTAATGCTGCAGTATTTTCGACATAACGGAGGATCATGCTAAGCCATTTGAGGTAGTATAGGCCCTCCCTTAAGTGAAAATAAAATAATTTGGTAAATGCTAGAACAGAATGGTAGAACGCTACTTACCTAAATAGTACTGGATATTCCAAACTCCTTTTCAAACATACAGATTTAAACAACCACAATTTATTTAGCATATGGCAGCAAATATAACATAACTGAGAATCAGGGCACAGCTGAAACCAACATAATTATTAAACACTAGCGGTTTCACCCGCGCAAGTTTTGATTCCGTGGTTTAGAGGCAAAATTTTGCGACTTTGGGGTTACAGTATTGCAATTTTCTTAAGGATCTCCATTGATATATTAAAAGGAGGAAGATATGTTAAGCGCTAACATGGCAATCAGTAAACCTGGGCACGGCGCACGACTCCATGCACCATGCCTGTTCGCGGCTCCGCCAGTGCGTACCCATACTACTCGATACGCTCCCACAACCTAGGCGATCAATTTGTTTAACTCCCTAATTGCTCAGGAGCCGAATTTTGATATATTTTTGTGATTAGTGTTTGCATGAACTTTTTTAGTTGACTGATTTTTGTTGGCTTGCTGCACGCTTTGGTGTTTACTGTTAGTGTAGCAAGCATTTGTTATATAAATAAATAAATAAAACCCACACATCTGTGATCAGTGTGATCACAGTCGCAAACCTACAGTTACCGATAGACAAGAACAGAGATAGGAGACGTCGCTGTCGTGCGAGCTGAGAAATCTCGCTAGCTGCCGAATGTTTACGATTATGAATGACATTGCATGTGGTAGCACAAACATGGCGAAGCAAACATTAAATCTTATTATAACTTTCAACAAATTAGCATTTTTGGCTGTACTTACGAGTGGTAATTAATCCCGTGTGTCTTATTTTTCTTCCTTGTATTATTAAAACACTATTTAGCTGCACAAGAAGTCATTTTGTTGCGTATTTATCACAAAAAAAAACTGTTATTATGGAGCTGTTGGATCAATGATATCCCGTGCGTGACTGAGTGCTAACTACGGGCCATCCCTTAGTTTGATAGGACCAGGCACTAGGTTACTAAGTCCCGTATCTACGCTTTTAATACATCAATGAGGATCACAATTTTTTTAATTTAAAAAAATATATTTTAGCCTATGCTACTTCCTGATAATTTAGCTTTCTATTGGTGAAAAAAAACTTAAAATGGGTCCAGTAGTTTCTGAGCTTTTTTGATACAAACCAAAAAAATCTTTCCTCTTTATAGTGTTAGTATAGATAACATCATGCATGCATGCATTCCCCAAAGGGATAGGCAGAGTTGCACCTATAGTACACCCACATTTCGTCGAAATACGTCCACTGCTGGACATAGGTCTCCCCACAGCACCGCCACTTCGAGCGGTTCTGTGCTTCCCACATCTAACGGATTCCTGCAGCCTTCATAAGGTCATCATCGGTCAAGCTTATGGGAGGCCTTCCAACGCTACGTCTTCCGGTACGCGGTCGCCACTCCAAAACCTTTCGGCCCCATCGGCCATCTGCTCTGCGAGCAATGTGGCACTGGTTTTTTAATAAACACCTCTTTGTCATAGGAGGCACAGACATTCCACTGTGCAGGGCCTGCATGGAGGACGACGAGACAGCAGCTCATTTCCTACTAAACTGCCCGGTGGTCGCCACATACAGGGCGAAGTACTTCAGTAACCTAGGTACCTTACGTGAGATTGTCAGTAACACCAAGGCGTTGTTGGGCTTCATTGAGGAGCATGCACTGATGGGACACAGGCGTCTTCTCTGCGAGAGGAAATGGGCTTTAATCTACCACGCGGGCCCAATGTGGGTTCGTTGATGTCATGTTTTCGAGTTTTTTGGTTCTAGGAGGCCTCCTCACCATTTCGACACCTCTTAAGTACAACTAAGTAACTGACAAATGCAAATTTCATAGGAGAGCGAATTGAAGATTTCAATTTCTTTAAATCGCCATAGCTAGGCCCCTATATACGTTTGAGAAAAAGTATGTTGGGTTAATTGAAAAAATAAAATAAAGTTGTATGTGGTAAATATAGGTATATAGATGCCAAAAATGCAATAAAAACTGTTTTGTGTATCTGGCAGATACATACGTATACTTAGCGGGTGTCGAGACCAAAAAGGCAGTCAGTAACATAATCAGCGTTTAATGTTCCCACTGATGGGATACAGGCGTCCTCTCTGCGAGAGGAAATGGGCTTTAATCTTCCACGCGGGCCCAGTGCGGGTTCGTAGATGTCATGTTTTCGAATTCTTTGGTTCTAGGAACCAAAAAATTCGAAAACATGACATCTCCTCACCATTTTGAGAGAATTGTTGAAGAAATAATGTACACAAAGTAAAGAGCCTGCCTGGGTTTTAAAACTATAAGGGTTCCTTTTAACTACGGAACCCTAAAAAGGCAACTTTTATTTACTTTTCCGAACTACAGCCATTGTCTTTTGGCGAGTTGCGTTGACTATTGATTTCAATTCAATTGATTTCAATTGAATGAATTTCAACACATAGGTGAAGTCTATGTCCAGCGGTGGGCTACAAAAGGCTTAGCAGCAGTCAGAACCGGGATAGAACTGAATGTAAATAAATAAAATAGCATTAATATGAGATTAATCTTTACGTTCATTCCGACGATTTCTCTGTATTTGTCCCGCGTCTCCTCATTAGTATCCGAGTTCACAGTGTTGTGGCAAATAAAACATAGAAATGAAGACATTTTTCATTCAAGTTTTCTAAGTTTCAATAATGTTTTCTTCGATTTTGTAAACAAATAGTATCTGGTTCCAATTATCCCGTACGACAGATGACAGCTTTCAAAATCGATCGATCACCTGATTCCTTCAAAAATATTGTTTATGGTTTTATCAGTGCAGTCATAAAAATCAGAATAGTAATTCTTCCAGTTCTGAGAAAAGGGGAAGAGCACATAAAATATGTTCAATAGTTGTAAGTACTTCACAAGATTATCACGATAATCTAAACGAATAGAGTGTATATCGTATAATATTTAAACGGTATACTATATAAAATCGTTGAATTTTATTTGAAATACATTATTTTATGAACGCATGCGAAACTTGTTTGTTTCTGTTGTCTTTGGAAATTGCGTATTCTAGGGTTGGGGTTTTGCGTTTAATTTAGTATGTTACTAATAAGATGGTTTAACGAAAATCTACTAACAAAAAGTGATTAAAAAAAAAAAAAGATTTTTCTACTACATAAACTGGGTGTTTTGCATAATTATGACTTTTGTAAGTATTTCCATGATTTAAACGTGTGAAGTGTAGTGCTTCTGTTTCGTAATTACAATATTTCATACCGATTAAATTGATTTAGACTTGTCTATAATCGACTAAAAGCGATAACAAATAACAAACTAAAAAGGGGCAGCGCCACAATGTCACGTCAGAATCAGAAAAAGGATAAATTTTGTGCCTTGAAGCATATTATTTCAATAAAAATTAACATTGTTTCGACACAGTTATAAACAATACGGCTACCGTAATTAGGGCAATAAACTGTGCATTCCCTGTAAAACTTTTGTGTTGTGTGTGCGTTCTTCCGTTTTTATCCGTGTTTGAAAACGGTTTTGATGTTTCACAAATAAGCGGTTGTATTGTATGAATTGGCATAGGACTTTATAATTAGCCGTCTGCGTCGCCTACTACATTGTGCGTGCGACAATTGCCGGATGCTTAATTCTCTAGACTGTTATTTATTAGTTAATCGTGTCAAGAAATGTGTTTTGCCGTAATCAAAACTATTTTTTCGCGTTCAAAAGAAATTTGATGAACAGTTTCTGGGATAATATCAGTGATATTCACAGTAAGTATTCTTTTTTTGAATAATTGGCTTCTTTTTTTTAGTGATGCGGTAATATTATATCACAAGGTTTTTTTTTTTAATTCAATTAAGTGAGCACTGGTATTAGGTCAACAGTTCATAGAGAATGGAATAAGATTCTTATTGGAATGTATTATATATAAAATGTTTTTGAGATAATATTATGTATAGGTATTAAAAGTATTCTTTAATTATGCATACAGCTGTATACATAATGTTACATAAATTTTTTAACATGACTAAAACAAAATGTTCTGCTGTAAAAATATTACTGGAACTTTTTGTCAGATTATCTTGACGATAACTAAAATCTTTAAAAAAAAATTGCTCTATAGTGGGACACCTGGCAGATGTGAAACATTAAAACTATTTTGTATAGAACATAATTATGCATGAAAGGATGGTTTATTGAATGAAATAAATATTACGGCATAATTAAAAATATGAACAAAATATTTCGTTTTTTGTAAAGAAAAAATATAATTCTTTATTTAAATGTTGGTTTGGATGTTGGCTGCTGGATGATGGCCGCGTCGACACGCTAACAGCTGATGCGTATGTTTCAAATAGCTTGGAGATATTTAATCTGTTGAGTCGGTTTGGTTCCTATGGAACCATAGGCAAGATAAATGTAGATTAAGTATCCCATCTCTCTTAATGGTCATTAATGGCTAAGGCTTGAATAGTTTCACAGGACTTGAAACTTAATTAGCAAAATGTGGTTGCACTATTCTCTGCATACCCCTTTGAAAAGTTAACGTGTGTTGTTGTGAAACGCAGATGTGAACGGCAGTTAGCGCTAAAACAAATAATTTGTGTTGATTTTTTAACATCAGATTCTTATCCTTGCGATTAAATTGACATCAGACAGTTTTTGTATGGAAAATTAAAAAAAAAAAAACTAAAGATTTCTTGTGTAGGTAATGATTTTTGACATTGGAAAAATCTGCTATTAGTCTGTTATTCTAAAATTAACCTCTTGTATGCTGTAATTACAGAAACAATTAAAAATCCATTGTCTCTCGTGGCATATGAAGGGTTAATAAGTGGTCCCGGCTGTCATTTGTAGATCTTTGACAGTACTTAAGCATAGTCAGAAGCCCAAAACTCTGACA
The DNA here is from genome assembly GCA_947523025.1 of Dryobota labecula. Lineage (NCBI taxonomy): Eukaryota > Metazoa > Arthropoda > Insecta > Lepidoptera > Noctuidae > Dryobota > Dryobota labecula. Next base: position 8,026,684 of record OX383314.1, read on the forward strand.
ACCAGTATCACCAAGGGGTATCGTGTTTTTTGCCGTGTGGTGCTGGACGTAAAGAACAGCATCACCCTATTTCTTCCCATGGGTGTTCGTAAAAGTCGAATAAGGGACTTACTAGAGAATAGGCAGCAGCGTTCTCTACGCATTTTTAACACCATACTGCGGTCGCCAACCCGCCTGCCAAGCGTGGCGATTATGGCAAACCCCCCAATTGGGGTAGGCTTATGTCCAGCAGTGGACGTCTTTCGGCTGAAATGATGATGATGATGATCGTGTTTTTTTATTTTAATAATAGTTCATTAAAATGGTACAACACATTTCACATAAACATAGAAACGTAAAATAATAATATTGACAATTTTAGTATGTATATAATTTAATTAAAATTAGTCAGTCAGTTATCCAGTAACTGGGTTGTAGAGTTCAGATAGGCAGTCGCCGCACATGTTTAGACTGGAATCTGACCCCAACATAGTTGGGTAAAGTCTAGGCAGATTTAATTGTGTTTATTTGGGATACATTTTACTTGGATGATTGGGATAGTCAAACTCAAAGCATTTATTTCAATTAAAGGAGTCGGTCAGTAAGAAAAATGAAGCGACATGCCCATTTCAATGCGTAGTAGGTACCTATGGAGAAGAACGGGCAAGAAACTCCATGGACACTCTTGTAAATTTAATTGTTACAAAAATATTACTTACATCTATAATGTTGAATTTATAACTAAATGTGAGAATGATGTAAAAATAAAAAATAAAAACTTACACGCTAAAAGCGTCCAGAGTAGGTACAAAAATTGGATACTAGTTTTTTAGGGTTCCATACCCAAAGGGTAAAACGCGACCCTATTACTAAGACTGCTGTCTGTCTGTCTGACACCAGTCTGAATTTCATGAACTGTGATAGACAGTTGAAATTTTCACAGTTGATGTATTTTTTGTTGCCACTATAACAACAAATACAAAAAAATAGGTAGTAGAGTAAATATTTAAGGGTCCCATACAACAGACATGATTTTTTCGCCGTTTTTATAGATATTGAAGTGAATAATTGTGTGTCAACAGAACTAAATTTATGATTAGCCTAGATTTAAAAATAAAAAACCGGCCAAGTCCGACTCGCATATACATCAATATACTAATCAGTTTAATTTTAATATTTCAATTTCGACAGTAATTCTTTGCTAATATCTACATTAAATTATTAAAAAAAAGCTATTGAAGGTGAGGTTGGGGGCCCTGGACACGGGCCCCGTGTGCCCTTATGGTAAAAACGGCATTGTTTACTGTTTCCTACATCAATCTTTCCCTATAAAAAACTATTTGTGGATACAGAGAGAAAATACATACAGAGAGAAAATACATAGTTACGACTTTTAATTAGGTTCAATTAGAATTACTGTGTAGTCCAATTATACTAATTGGTGACGTCACACCCTCACAATAGCTCCCTCCGATATAAATAGGGTGCCCAACTCTGTTGTTGACATAGTCTATGGAAGGATTGTTCTCATGTTTAAGCTGTGGACGGGTTATTGTTGAAACTACGACAGCTATTATGACCAAATAGCTTGTGCCAGCGACTTCGTTCGCGTAGGAGTCGTAAGTTACATAATATACTAAAATAACATCCACATTTTATAAAACTAGGAAAGAAAAAAAGTAAAGAACGAAGTAATAGCACAGACGGGCGATGCGATGCGATGCCATGACCTACCGCGTCGCATCGTATCGCATCGCCTGCTGCGCTATTACTTCGATTTCGCTTAGCGTTCTTTCTGACTTTTTTATAAATTTTTTCGGCTCCTATAGGTCGTAGCGTGCTGATAGCCTATAACCTTTTGGGCTATCAAATGCCAAAATAATATTTTTCAAATCCCACTGGTGGTTCCAGAGCGCTAACCTCTGGAACCACCAGTGGGATTTGAAATGTATTATTTTTCGTACAAACAAACAAAAAACAAACTCTTCAGCTTTATTATTAGTATAGATATATTAGAACAAGCTTCTACCCGCGACTACGTCCGCGTAAAATTTTGGCTCCGGCCCACTTCGTCGCATCGCATCGCCCGCCCGCGCTATTACTTCGTTTTCGCTTAGCGTTCTATCTAACTTCGCCGCGCGTACCGGCGATGTAACGCTGTGTCGCAATGCATCGCTCTACGCCGCGAGGCATCACGAGGCGCAGCGCTACATGGTGCAACGTATTCTGAATTCTCACAATGAAGGGGTTTATTTATAAACGCTGCCTGCTTAAAGTTAAGTAATGATTAGCGACTGTTTAACCATACATTTTTGACGTTTGAACGTCACTTAACTTTAAGCAACGTTTATGAATAAACTCCGAAATGTGTATCTTTTCGTGTAGAAAATAAAGTTATATTTTGAGTCGCTCTTTTAAAGTGTGCGCGCAGCGTCGCGTCTTGGTGTGAGCTGACCCTTACCGTCGCGGATCATACTTTAATCAACATACGGCATATAAAGAGCTGCAAATTTCAAAAATCGTATGAAAATGTCTCGTTGGAACGCAGAGCGAAAAGGCTTAAAGGCGACGAAACGTTGGTGTCTAGGCTTCACAGTCATGCTCTTCGGCGTAATGTTGCTTGCCTGTCGGTATTCTACAGACTGTACTTCGGTTCGGAGAGTGTGCGCAGGAGTTCCACGACCTGCCGGTGGAGCAGACGAGTCCTAGAGTGGAGACCGCGTATCGGCAAGCGTAGTGTGGGACGCCCCCAGCTAGATGGACCGACGACCTCAAAAAGGTGGCTGGGATAGACTGGATGCGGAAGGCGGAGGACGGGGTGTTGTGGCGCAGTATGGGAGAGGCCTATGTTCAGCAATGGACTGCGATAGGCTGAGTTGATTGTTTGTTGATTGAATAGACATCTTCTGGGCACGCTCGTTCCATCATAGACCTCATCCATCGCTTCCTTCAGGCAAGATCCAGGTCAAGAGCAGGCACAATCAGTAATAAAAAAGAAAAATCGTAAGAAAATGTAAATATCGCGGGCTACCTTAGCGCTTCCCCCTTAAATAGAGACCCTGTGCCTGGAGTGGGACACACGGATACTAGCCGTTTCGACAGAAATACAGAATTAGAGCGTTTATCTTCTTGTTTATCAAAATAGAGTCTACCCTTGACCTGAGTTAGACGAGTTGCCTAATCTTATCAAATACAAGACGAATTGACACAGAATTTTATTGATTATGTCCATATACAGATCTTTTTTTGACTTGTGGCTAAGTAATAACAGCCGCACGGTTGGATCAGGTTAAGCTACGCTTGCTGCGGTTGATCCGTGGATGGGTGCCCGCCCATCTTTACATACCGAGACACCTCCGTGATTCGGAAAGCACGTTAAGCCATTGGTCCCGGCTGTCATTCGTGGATCTTTTACAGTCGTTACGGGTCGTCAGAGCCCGAAAGTCTGACAACCAGTCTTACCAAGGGGTATAGTATTACCCAGTTACTGGGTTGTGGAGGTCAGATAGGCAGTGGCTCCATGTAAAATATTAGTATTTAGCTGCAGCGGTTAGACTGGAACCCGACCCCAACATATAGTTAGGAAAAGGCTGGTAGATTGATTAATTTAAAAAAGGGTTCCATCATTAGAAGGTCAAAAAGTTTTTTGAGGATCAGTTATTATTATTCAAATTTAAAATCGAGCGTAAACTCCTAGTGTTAGTAACATTGTCCTTAAAACTAAGTGTTATAGTTTGACAGGTATCGCTGTTCCACGCTTTAGGAATGTGCGGCGAGGCGGGGGGCGGCGTTGACGAATGAGCGGCAGGACGCCCGTGAGCGTTGACGAATGAGCGACGGGACGCCCGAGAGCGTTGACGAATGAGCGACGGGACGCCCGTGAGCGTTGGCGAATGAGCGGCGGGACGCCCGTGAGCGTTGACGAATGAGCGGCGGGACGCCTGTGAGCGTTGACGAATGAGCGGCGGGACGCCCGTGAGCGTTGACGAATGACCAACCTGCACTGACCCCGTCTCGCCGCGCACATATCTAAGGCGCAGAACTGCGGTACGGGTGAGACTATAGTAAACAACACTGCCGCACTAACGAAAAATGCAATAACTCGATTTTGCCGCTTCCGATGATTGTATTTTTGATTATTGAATTTGTTATGAAGTTTTAGTTATTGCATTCTTGCTTACTGAAAAACCGAGTTCCTGAAGGATCAATAAAAAGTTGCTTAGAGAGAGTTAATAGATTTCGATTCGCTGACTCCAAATATATGACTCAACAAATACATAACTCAAAATCTTCCAAAATCTAGTTATTGCATTCTTCGTTCGCACGGCAGAACACGATACGATGGCACATGTAACCGACAGCAGTGAACTACATACGGACAGTCCACTCTGTTAGCAATCAGTTTCAGAACCCTGTTAGGGCTGGCCATGACTCTAGTGACCATCGATGCTGCGCGCTTGCACATTATTGTAAACCAATCTACACGCGCCGTGGCAAACAATTATATACTAAAACCTTCCTCGAGAACCACGCTATCCATTGGTGCAAACAGCATCGGTGCAGTAGTTTTTGAGTTTATCGCAAACAGACGGACAGACAGACGCGGCGGAGGACTTTGTTTTATAATATGTAGTGATAGTGATAATTTCAATGTCTTTGTGCAAAATTATGTCTTTAATTTGTGTAAATTAAATATGATTTGCATGCCCACGTGACGGTAGAACATGGAGGACTTTTATAATAAAACATCTACATAATTATGTACTTAGTACCCATGTTTGCAAAGTAATAAATATTGTAATAGGTATGGGTATACATATTAATCACGCCAACGAAGTGGTACTTAAAATAAAATCTTGAAAAAAATATATATTATTTAGGGTACCTCCCGTATACGTAAAGTGGGGATGATATTTTTTTTTCTCGTCTGTCCCATTGTGTGGGGTAACGTTGGATAGTCCGTTAAAAAATATTGCGGGTTTGTGAAAACTATTTTTCGATTCAGGGATCCGTTTGCGTAATATTAAGCTTTATAGTGCAAATTTTTATTAGAGTCAATGTCCCCCCCCTGCCAGCTAAATGGTTGTATTTGGATACGTGAAAAAATTCACAGAAGTAGTATATATAACGAAGGTAAAAGGAAAACTATCACAGTTAAGTAGGCTTTACAAGTTGCCGAGTAACAGTCGACCAACTTACATTTGCAGTTGAAAAACATGTTCTCCCATGTTTTTGAATCTGCATTTTTGTAGAATGCCCTACCTTTGGGCAGTAAGGCACAAGGTCCCGGACGAACCACAGTACTGGAAGCGGAATGAAGTATTGCTTGATTGGAAACTACTAACTGTTCATCAAATATAGGTCAAGTCTGAGTAGCTAGGAAACAATTAATGATAACTGCACTAACATGGTTAATTATGTTAGTTCGATCAATTGTGTTTCTAGTCCAAATGTTCTCATACTTGCTAAATTTTTTGGACTTTCTATTGTGGATATCTAAATAAAAGAGTACGGAAAGTCCAAAGAAATGATGGATGGGCTGTGTAAAAGAGGATATTGTTCGAAAGAGGGTGATTATCGTGTGGCGGTATCTACAACGTTACATGCGAACTACGCATCAAAGACCTGACGTCACAAATCCTGCATCGCGCAATCAGAGTTTATTGCTTGACTAGCATGTATATATGTATTAGGTGTATCTATTCAAACACGAAATATTTTAAGAGATACACTTATAGGTGGTAAAGTAGGCCACGGAAACAATTTAAAAAATATCTGAAATTAATTTAAAAAAAAAAAATTACTTGATATGATGATTAATTATCAAAATTCACCGTGCTCGTGCCGCCACCGTCGCCGCGTCCGGCCGGGTCATTCATAGAATAAGTAGTAAAGGTTTTTTTGCAATATATCTCAAGCAATTTTAAAATTATAATAATTATGTAAAAATAAAAACACAAAGATAAAAATAAAATAAATTACTCCTATGGCTTTTTTACCACCTATAGATGTTTCTCTTAAAATATTTCGTTTATGAATAGATACACCTTATATACTACATCCCGACATCAACCCTCGGGCAGTTGCCCACCAGACACAACACACCCGTCTGGTCGGAGGATCCTCCATTTCTATCTCTAGGAACTACACCCTGTTCCTCATACCTCTATACTGGTGACACCGACGTGATCTGAACACGCAACACTACTAATAGAGAAGTATGAAAGGAAAAGACATGTTGCATAATCAGCCTATAATATCCTGGGGCCTGAGGCCCAATTGTAAGGGTTTGATGTCATAACTTATTATTGCGATAGACCCCTAAGGGCTACTGTGTGATGTTGTATAGAGGAGATGTATTTTTATAAATATATGTTATTTCAAACGGTTTATTGTTTCCTTGTATTTCGATACATAATCACCTTGCATCTCGGCTTTTGTTCCTTTACAATCAGAGGGACAATGGCTCTGCGGCTGCGGCAGTCCAATGAACAATTTTGCGTTTCTCATGGGTAAAGTTGCTTCACCAAATTGTCCGGAGTGGAAAATAGTGGAATACACTTACCATATACTGATGGAGTGCGTCCGGCACGAGGCCGAAAGAATCACATTGTTATCCAAGTCACTGGATGTTGGAAGGTGTAATAGCATTTTTGCATCCCCATTGTCAAAAGATGCAAGACTTTTATATAAGCTAGCAAAGATAGGATTTAGATCATAAGGAGCAATTGTTTGTACCGATGAGGGTGGCCTAATCAGTTTATGATTAACCTCTCTATAAAAAAAAGAAAAAAAAATCTAGAGGGACAAAATCGAATATGTAATAGTGGCGGATTGAGGCCTGGGACCTGAGACCTTCCTGTGAGAGGGAGTGGGCTGTAATGTACCATGCGGTCTCAGTGCAGGTTGGTGGATGTCACATGTCTAGGAATTATTGGTTCTAGGACATGCTGGTTTCCACACAATGTTTTCCTTTACCGTTTTTGGGCTTCTTAATAGCGGCCGCACGGGTCGATAGATAAGCAGTGGATAAAGGTCGTCAGAAGCCCCAAAGTCTAACGATTAGTCTTGGCCAAGGGGTATTGTGTTACCCAGTCACTGGGTTGCGGATTCAGATAACTTCATTTGCTCTCTTTGGAGGTCAGATAAGCAGTCGCTCCATGTAAAATACTGGTATTCAGTAGGGCATGCAATATCGGAAGGTTCTCAGTTCCGGAACTGAGTTCCAATACGGGAGATCTGATACCGGAATTCCGGAACTGGTAAATTTTAAAGTTTGTTTGAAATCAAACAAGATTTATAACTACATCAGTCTTTTTATCATTTTTAGTAACAAATTAATCTTTCTCCATTATTACTCTAATTAAACATTTTAAATCGTAAAATCAACAAGGATTATTTATCACACAATAGAAGTCTTTTAATAGTTTTTTGTAACAATTTAAACATCTTTCTCCCTTATTACTCTAATTAGCGGCCCGGCCGTCTAGTGGCTTGTGGAAAGTTCCACAGACTAGTTTGGTTGCGTTTAGATAAAATAATAATCAAAATATCAAAAAATTATGAATATCGGAATTCCGATATTACTTCTCTCAATTCCGGAATTGAAATATCAGAAAAATTGTTTCGGAATTCCGGAATTACGAAATTCCGGAATTCCGGAATGCATGTCCTAGTATTCAGCTGTATGCGTTTAGACTGGAACCCGACCCGGAACAGATGACGCGAAAAAGCTGTTTCAAAATATTTTTCAAACATCGAATAAAACGATAATGTTTATAATACTGACAGAATATTTGTAAACTAATGAAAACATGAAAGGATTATCCAGATTTAGGTAAAGTAAACAGTTTATCAAGTACACGACTTACGTCTTTAATGTCGGATAAGAAATGCAATGTGTTCACGACATACATAGATTTGTTCAGAAGGTTAGGGGGATCCGTCAAGATCCACCATTTATGTTACACGATGACATTTTGATTGACTTTTAGGGTTCCGTAGCCAAATGGAAAAAAAATTTAACCCTTATGGATTCGTCATGTCTGTCTGTCTGTCCGTCCGTATGTCACAGCCACTTTTTTCCGAACCTATAAGAACTTGAAACTTGGTAAGTAGATGTATTCTGTGAATCGCATTAAGATTTTCACACAAAAATATAAAAAAAGAATAAATTTTGGGTTCCCCATACTTAGAACTGAAACTCAATTTTTTTTTTCCATCAAACCCATACCTGTGAGGTATCTATGGACAGGTCTTCAAAAATGATATTGAAGTTTCTAATATCATTTTTTTGTAAACTGAACAGTTTGCGCGAGAGACACTTCCAAAGTGGTAAAATGTGTCCCCCCCCTGTAACTTCTAAAATAAGAGAATGATAAAACTAAAACAAATACATATGATGTACTTGTTTTAGTTTTAGTATTTGACAGTGTTTGTATGGCAAATCTGTCAAAAACTCACAATGAAGAGACCATTGCAACGTTTGTACATTAGTAGACTTGGCCCCCAGGTCTAAACGAGTAGTGATATGATGGTGGAAAAAGTGTATGTTAAATTAGAGCATTTTTTTAATAACTTAATATATGAATATTTTAGATTATGTTTATGTTAGATAGTGAAATTAATTTGTAAAGTTATGTCTAACGCGGATAAAAAACTGAGAATCACGCAAAATCTATCAAGCGTATTTTTCTGAAACCTTCACCTTATTAAAGATAATTTAATTATTGATCTAAGTATACGTGTTTTATTAATTAAAATACCTTTTGTTTTATATGTATAATAAATTAATAATGCGTCTGGATGGGCGAGTCCTGTTACTGGCTGGACGTACGACTTATTCAAAAATTAAGGGTTTCTGGCCTTTTTTACTCAAATGTAAAACCGACTGGTCTGTCCGGCTTTTCGGTTTTAAGATCTGGCTAGCCCATTCCTGGCGGGGGTGGCCTGATCACACACATTCATGTTTTTCGAAGTTTGGTTGTAACCGAGCCTTTTCGCATTACCATTTTCATGTAGCTTTTATTGGATTTAAAAAGTGAGCCTTTTGCATTATATTCTATCACAACGATCAACAATCTTTATCGATTTTAAGTACTGTCATAAACTCATACTATAAAACTACATACTGTAATGTCTGCAATGCACAAGAAGATAACTTTTTATGATTTTCTTATCTAAGGCACATCGTCCACGACGCTACTCTGTTGAGCTACACGATTACTGATAAATGCATGCACTTGCTGGAAGTTCCCACTCAAATCTGTGTGGTTCTTTACTCAAAAGACCATTTCAGACACTAATCTACATCATAGAAATATAAATATCAGGAGAAGTGGCAAGGGGGCGTGTCTGTGTCCGCGCGCAATGATCAAATGCTCATTGCATAGGCAAGTGGCGGCCTCCGCGAACTAGTGCGCTTTCGACCGTGATCGTGACAAATTATAAGGATGTTGTTCAGTGGTTTCTTGGAAAAACCGAAATCAAAACAAAAATTTTGTACATCATGGAATCACTTACCATAAGAAAGTGCAAGTATTTAACTATATTTGTCTTTAAAATCATGAAACACAACAAATCGTACAATATTTCTTGCTTTGACTACCTACGTTATTTTTGTTTTCATACATAACAGCGACTGTATTATTTTTGCAATAAATATATTGCTTCTTAACCACTACGTAAGTATGCCGCTAAGTGACTGGACAATGCAATGTAAAAATCACAAATCGATACTTTATGTATGGGGTTGCATCACGTAATATGGCCGCTGTATCTTGCCGCGAGCTAATGATGTGCTTGTGCAGATCCACACTAACGTAGGCTATCGACAACAATGTCTATTGTCTTATGAATATATTGCTATTATATTATATTATTATTTGTATATCGTTAATTATTTATTTTATTTTCAGGTCCCAACAAAAGTTTTAATACAATAATAAATGGAAGAATCTATAACTTTTCGATTTAGTCAATCATTAGTGTATATGTAAAATAAATGACTTTTGCTCAGCACAACGATAGAGCCCGATGTTTTCGTGTGAGTGAGTGATACGGTGCATGGTAAATGCGCGTTTTGTTTGATGTGGTAAGGTTTATAATTGATTGTGTAGTAAGTTTGGATTTATGAATTGCGAGTGTGTGCGCGACTTCGTATCTATTGCTTTTACTGAACTGCATGTGTAGTTATGGCGAGTGCTAGGGACAGACTGGAGCCATCGGGTTCCTATACATTTTCAGCTTCTGGGCATATCTCCTTTCTTATATCTATGGAAAGGACAGACTGCGAGACATCGGGTTTCTATAATGATAAATGATTTTATTTCTGTAAGTAGGTTTTTACAAACACTTTTACACGTCAATCATATTTTAAAACTAGATGAGGTTGGCGTTTCGTATCTGACTACTCTGAGAAGAAAGACCGAAACAAACTCAGAGATCACAGTCTCTTTTAAAGTCCAGACATAATCTTGGTCAAATCATGTGAAGACCATGTAGATTGGTGTCTGAAATGGTCTTTTGAAGAAAGAACCACACACATTGAGTGGACCTATCCATTCAGTGCACGCATTTGGCAGTAATCGTGCAGCTCAACTCAGAACATAAGGAGCTCAACGATTCGACGAACAATACCAAAGAAAGGATATTTGGGCAGGCAGCATAAATTACTCAAACTGCCATACCATGATCAGAAAAAAAAAAAAATACTGAGAAGAAAAAAATAAAAATAGAGACCCACATAGTCTTCACATTCACAATAATTAAAATAATAATATTATACTTCACAAGTAAATATTCATGTCAATGTGTATAAAGCAATCACAATAAAAAAGTTTCAATATGTAAAATTTGGAGCAGCTCAATCCCAAGCCTTTTTGTCCTCAATATAATCTTTAATGGTATAAAAGGCTTTCTGGCACAACTTACGTTTAATGAATGATTTGAATTTATTAATGCTTAGATCTTGAACGTGGCTTGGAAGTTTATTATAAAAGCGTATACATTGACATCTGAACGAACCACCTATTTTTTTGAGCCGAGTTTTAGGTACAACGTACATGTGTTTGTTCCTAGTATTTATATTATGGATAATATACATTTTACACACATTACATTTCTGCCGATATCTTCTTTATTATATCTATGGATGTAACTATATCAGGGCATCAACCATCTTACTGCGACATATATATAATGTGTGAGTCTTTATAATGTGCACATATCGAAATGAGGGAATCTATGCTTAATTTTATCTAAGACAAAAAGAAAAAAAAAAAAATTAAATATTTTATTTTATTTTTTTATGGAATTAAAAAAAAATTGTTCCCAGTGTAAACAAAACGGTGTAACTTCTAAACTTAATGATCTACTCGTATCACGATGAAACAGACTCCATAATGATTGGAAGTAATTAGGCGTCCTCATAAAACAAAAAAAAATTGGGGAAAAAAGTCCCCTCAATTGAAAAGAAACATGTTTTTTTCAGCAAAAATCTGTTTGTTTTTTCATCATTTTTACAATAATTGTAAAATTTCTCAATCGGCGGGCGTCTTATTGAGAAATTTTGAAATAAAAATAAAAAAATGAAAATTCCATTAAATATAAAATAAAATAAAATAGTTTTTTTTTTTGTATTTTTTCTGTAGATAAAATTAAGCATAGAATCCCTCATTTCGATATGTGCACATTATAAAGACTCACACTGTATATATGTCGCAGTAAGATGGTTGATGCCCTGATATAGTTACATCCATAGATATAATAAAGGAGATATCGGCAGCTAAAAATGTATAGAAACCCGATGTCTCCGGTCTGTCCTTTCCATAGATATAAGAAAGGAGAAATGCCCAGAAGCTGCTATGCTTTGTTATAGTATGAATATGGCGTACCGTTTTACCTCATTCAGTTTTCGCATTCGATTCGATCGGACTATAATAGCTACAGTTGTATTTGTGAATAAATAGAGCTGAACAAAAACCAGCTTAACAAATATCACTTTAATCCAAGGCTGTGACCTAGGTGGTAGTCGGGCTAGCCAGTGGTTCCCAACCTTTTGTTGCTCAGGGACCTCTTCGATTTATTTGTTTGTATCATATTGTTATTTAAAGATATCTCTATCTGTACTAATTATACAACATTCCCCGGAACCAACACCCACCACCAAACACCCCATTACGTTATAATCATACATAATACATACAATTAATTTTTACTATTATGTATAAAACATTCCACCCCATTTCCTCCCGTGGGTGTCGTAAAAGGCGACTAAGGGAATTACTAGAAATGGGCAGCAGCGTTCTCTATGAATTTTTAACACCATACTGCGATCGCCAACCCCCCTGCCAAGCGTGGCGATTACGGCAAACCCCTCCAATTGGGGGAGGCCTATGTCCAGCAGCGGACGTCTTTCAGCTGAGACGATAAAACATTGTTTATTTATTCAATTAGTTATACTGATTGTGGGAGAAAATTGTGGTCACATTACAAATCTACGCACGCACACAATCACACGTATATGGTAGCTAGTAGCGTAGTAGGTATATCGTCAATTTTGGTTTGTTTTGTATAGCGGAAGTGTGACTGTAATTTTCGTAGTTTCCGCAGCACCCGTTCACGAGCAAAACAAACAGCAAGATCGTCATACTCCTTTCGATGTCACTGCTTGCGGTGGCGTCGGGGGTCGGGTTGCCTCCTTCCCTCAAATATGCCGACGCGGGGGCAATGGCTGATCTTTGCGTTATGCTCGTGAATGGGTGCTGCTTGTGGTGACTCGTCGTCTTGCTGACCATGGTTTCGTTATTGTTATTAGCAATTAACTGTTTATTTAATTTACTTCGATGGTCCTATACTCACTAACAACGGGGATAACACAACAAAAAAATATCTTCGTAATGGTAATTCACACAAAATTGCAAAAAAAAGAGGTTCTATTTTCTTTTAAGTACTGATTTTAAGAAATAATAATTAAAAAATAATCACACCGTAATTATTTTTATAAATTTTCGGTTTTAAACAAAGTTATTAATAAAAGGAGATTTGCTGGTATAAAATATTTTATGATACTGGTAACAATGCAGGAGATCCAAACATTTTCACATTTTTTAATCTTCAACAACACTAATATTACAACTCTCATAAATATATTCATATTGTAAGTAGCATATCTAGCCACATTTTGGATGAAAACGGCTGTAAACTGTTTCGATTGGAAATCGATTTTGGGACGCCTACGTCTAGCACTGGGCTTAAAAGGGCTGATTATGACTATCATATACCGTGTCTCCGACACACAACAACAAAACATTGTTTGGCAACGGTATTTTGTTTGCATAGTTCTTATAATTAATTCACTTTAATTTTATCGATGATTATTTACAAAAACATTTAATGATAAAATGTTTTGCACCACTGTCCTGTCATTTTGACAGTGACATTTCTTGACATTACTTTGTTTACATAAATTATCTGAATTAGAGACTTCGGGTATAGTTTATTATTTGTGGAACATAGCTTTATTCTTGCGGACTACTGGTTGGGAACCAATGGGCTAGACCGATTGATCACAAAACAGTATACAACCTTCAAGCACGCTAGGTGCGCCCCTATAAACTGTCTGGAGTCATCAAGGTTGAGAATTAGACTGCGGAATTATTTACAAGGCGTTTATCACAAAATTATAATAAACTAGCTTTTGCCCGCGGCTTTGCCGGCGTAGATGACGGTTATTGCGTAAAAAAATAGCCTATGTTCTTCTCCATATCCCAGGCTAGGCTTCTTTCTCTGCATCATGTTTGCCGCAAATAAACGTATTTTCTTTCTTTGTCTAAAACGCACTAACGGAGTCCGCCAGAACCGATGCCTGCCAGGGTTGCGGGTTTGTCCGAAAGGGATACCGTGGCCCTGGCACACAGGCAACTGAAGGAACACGGGTGGGTTTTAGTCAGTAAAAGTCTGACACGCCCAGAGAGCGAGAAGTTAATTGATAATTTCCCACCCAAAAAAAAGGCTATATCTCTGCCAAATATGATGACGATCGGTTTAGACGTGAAAACGTAACAGACGTTAACCAATAAAACAAATAAACACAGGAATATTTTGTAAAATTTAAATAAACACAACCTCTGTTACAATTCAAACTCAAACTCAAACCATTTATTTCAATTAAACCATTTACAGGCACTTTTGAATTGTCAAAGAGACGGTCAGTTAGTCAGAGTCGGCAAGTTGAAGCTATGATGCCCATTCCAATACGTAGATCACTATGGAGAAAAACGGACAAGAAACTCCAAGGACACTCTTTTAAATCAAGATATTACATAATCCTGGAAACATTATTCTTGTTGCTTCTATATGTGAGACAATGTAAAAACTAATAATGAATAAATAATGATCACAGATGTCTGACCGTCTTTTTTCGACTAATAGGAATTTAGAGGTATGAGGAACAGGGTGTACAGTTCACTCATACTCTATAGTAAAGGGAGGATCCTCTGACCACAGACGGATATTGTGTCTGCTAGTCGCGCGGTAAACTCTGATAGCGCGATGCAGGATTTGTGACGTCAGGTCTTGATGCGTAGTTTGCATGTGGCGTTGTTGATACCACCACAGAACAATAAAAGACCCAATGACGAGGAACCGACCTAAGACCGAGCGCTGCAAGCAGAAATAGTCCTTATGGTGGTTCGATTCGTCCCACCGTACAAACGTCAAACGAGCGGGCGATGCGATGCGATTCAGTTGGACTTTGGCCAGTTGGATTTCACGTGAACGAGGCCGCCGGCATAAGTTGTTAGAATAAGGAAAGAGATCACCATGTCTTCACCAGCACACTCTTGTATATTAAAAATAATATACATACCAAACCAACGTAATCCATCATTTGGTAGGCAGGTGTGTGATATCTTACCTTATCTGATGTTCTTTATCTTACTTGTAGGTAACCTATTTTAAAATTATGCGTCAAGTTAAATAATTCAAACCCGGGTACATTGAAAGAAATAAACCTGTGTGTGCCCGACAAGTATGTATTGCGAAGACGACGGCCATGTCTATTGGCGGTGCCCAGTAGTAGGACTAATCTACTGAGTAAAGCCCCTTTATCGCGTACCTTGCGTGTACTTAATGACGTAGCAGACAGAATAGATCTTTTTACTTGTTCTCACTCGTCATTCGTCATCGTCATTTTTGTGAACTCACTCATGAGTTCACAAAAATGACGATGTACATGATGTAATATGTTATTGTATATAATAAAATGTAATTATGACCACACTATTGAATTAGGAAATTCTTGTAATGATAGTGATGATGAGTTAATAAATAAATAAAAAAAAAAATATTTAACGATTTTTTTATACTTCCAGTTTAAAAGGAAAGAAAAGACATTTATTATTAACTAGCTGCGCCTCGCGGTTTCACCCGCATAAGTCTCGATTCCGTGAGAATATCGGAATAAAACATATTCTATGTGTTAAGAAAGCGTACAACGGTCCACTAACGCCACTACGTTAAAAAATATTATCTCGTGACTGAGAAGGAATTATGAAAATTATAATTATATTAGTAGAAAAGCGCCGCCCGCGATTTAGTCCGCCTGAAATTTCGGCCGAAAACAAATAGCGCACGGGCGATGCGATGTGACGCGGTGGGTCGGGCCTACCGGGTCGCATCGCATCGCTCGCGCGCTATTCGTTTTCGTTTAGCGTTCTTTCTGACTTTCTTTCGTTTTGCTCGGCTCCTGAGGGTCTTACCAGTGCCGGATTAACCACGTAGCAAGAGTAGCAATTGCTGCGGGCCCCGCGCAAAACGGGGCCCCGCGTGTCCAAACCCGGCCACGCACATGAAAGAAATACTGACAACTTGGAGTATGTCCAACTTTAATTTCGAATAACTTTAAAAAAAGTGAATTTATCGAAAAATTATAGGAGAGCTTTTTTGTAAAACGTTCAATTTCCTAAAAAAACATGTATCGCGCTAGTGATAAAGTGCTTGTGAGACCAGATGTAACATCCCAAAGACCACATAAAATTCCACATATAAAATTCTTGTTTTATTTTTCATCATTTCAGCCGAAAGACGTCCACTGCTGGACATAAGCCTCTCTCAATTGGGGGGGTTTGCCATAATCGCCACGCTTGGCAGGCGGGTTGGCGATCGCAGTATGGTGTTAAAAATGCATAGAGAACGCTGCTGCCCATTCTCTAGTAAGTCCCATAGTCGCCTTTTACGACACCCACGGGAGGAAATGGGGTGATGCTATTCTTTATGTCCGTCACCACGCGGTACTTTTTTTTTACCACTTTATAATTGTGAACCCATAGCAGATCAACGGTCTCTCGATGGTATTTGCTACGGGCCCCGCGCTTGCTTAATCCGGCACTGGGTCGTACCGTGATGTTACATAGCTTATACGGATCTTTTTTGCTAAATGAAAGAACCAACCGTTGAAATTCCCTGTTTATAAATATTATCGTGTCAATATCAACATTATCCAATGACTAAGGTAGTAACTGATAATGTTAAACAAACAATACAACCACTTAGCCGAAGAATTTAGAAGCGCTACAGATTTAGAATTTAATAGAAAGTTATTTAACTGGTTGTGTGAGAGATGTTTTTATTCGATTAATGAGTGTTTTGAGTGTAAAATGTAAAACTTATTTATTATATCCTATATTTCATTTATAAACATATAATTTACATTTTTAAATATTTCTATAAAAACATACGAAAATAAAAACATTTAAAAATATAAAAAATAGTAGCCCACCGGTATCGGGAACAGGGTCCAAGCTACCGGTAGTCAGGGCTCCTGAGAGAGGAACTTCCTTACGATACGCGCCGTGTCCAGAAGTACCGCTTTCTGTATCAAACCCTTGATCCAGCCACCTAACGAGAGCCTCTTCAGATGATGGTCGAGGCTCTTGGCTATTATGCCATTGGCCGTCCCGACTATCGGCACAATGATTGCTGAATCCACATCCCACATGTCGACCACCTCGTGAGCCAGATCAAGATACTTAATTATTATAATTATTATATTATATATTTTATATAATATAATTATTATGTTATATTTTTATATTATATAATTATTGTATTCTTAATATTTATTATAATTATTATGACATCTTATTATTGACATTACATAAATAATATGAAATCATTATTATTGATCGCTATTTTTATTTTAAATGAATAGAATTGTATTTGATTTTAAATTTATTAAATGCATTGTAATCTGAATTGAAATTAAGAAAATATTAGTAATTTATGTTATTTCTAATTACTAAATGTGAACTGCATGCTTAAGTATAGAATAGAATAGAATAGAATAGAATAGAATAGAATACTCTAACCAAGATGTAAAATCTAAATATTTGCACGGCTGAAATTTCGAATATAGTGAAACCACAGATTTTAAGAACTTCTGTGAACTACCTACATATATTCTTGCAAATAAATATATCATTCATTCATCATTCAATCATCATTCAATCATCCTTCTTATCATCGTTATCGGCAACAATCAATTGACACCTCGTATCATACTATCAGTGTGCCTACTAATACACAGCGTACCGCTTTTAATGGAGAAATTAATTTAATACACGTACTGGGTTTCGTGTTTTCGATTTAGGAAGATATTTTAAATTCATTATGGTGACGGTAACCGACTTTTAATGATTTTATACTGAAGATCACGTCTAAACGAGTAGTGTTAATGATTTGGAAAAAAATATATGTTAAATTAGAGCATTTTCTTAATAACTTAATATATGAATATTTTAGATTATGTTTATATTACATAGGTGGCAGACAATGGCGACAGGTCACAGGAACAACTTGCGACCCACGGATGCCCCTTAAGTTAAAAGGGAAAATCTACAAGTCTGTGATAAGGCCTGTCGTATTGTATGGATCGGAATGCTGAGCCGTGAAGAGGACGGATGAAAAAAGATTGCATGTAGCGGAGATGAGAATGTTGAGATGGATGTGTGGAGTGACGAGAATGGATAAAGTCAGAAATGAGTATATAAGGGGAAGTTTGAAAGTGGCGCCGGTGACAGAAAAGTTGAAAGGACGTCGTTTGGCATGGTATGGGCATGTGATGAGGAGGGAGGAAATGCATGTGACGAGGAGAGTGATGAAGATAAATGTGGATGGATGGAGAGGGAGAGGAAGGCCCAAAAAAATATGGATGGATTGTGTGAAGAATGATATGAAAGAGAAGGGAGTGAATGATAGAGTGACGGTTGACAGGGGGAATGGAAAAAGAAAACGTGTTGCGCCGACCCCAACTAACATGGGACAAGGGCAGGAAGAAGAAGAAGAAGTTTATATTACATAGATAGTGAAATTAATTTGTAAAGTTATGTCTAACGCGAATAAAAAACTAAGAACGACACAAAATCTATCAAGCGTATTTTTCTGAATACGACGTCATTACGTAAATGCCGGCTGTCGCTGAAAACCAGCGCTGGGGCTCTTGTCATGCATAGGGTCGCAGCATAATGCTGAGCGATAGCCGTTTTGCGTGATTGTGACGCATTTTTCCCCCATAGGTTTCTTATTTTTATTTTTTGTGTTTATGTTCTTTATTGCTTCATGTTTACCGCAAATAAACGTATTTTCTTTCTTTTCTTTTTCTTTGAAATCTTCACCTTTTTAAAGATAATTTAATTATTGATCTTTTAGACTATTAAACTTTATAAAAGGTATTAGAAAATTCTAGACACACTTACCGAGGCAGCTGATTGAGCCGTTTTTCATAATTCCTTCTCAGTCACGAGATTTTATTTGGGACAAAAAACAGTTATACATTACAGCATTCACAACGTATAACCCACGTCAATCCGTGGACATTAGTGTCCACGGATTGACATCGGAGTATGAAAATGAACGTATGTTATTTATGAAAAACTAAAAAAGTACATAATATAGAAGTATAAAAAATAAAAATAAAACACTATATATCGACGAATCGCAGGAAGCGAATGACAAAAGCATCAGTTTTAATAATATAAGATAACATATATATATTAAAAAAAAAAAGATAATATTTTTTTTAAAGAGTGGCGTTGGTGGACCCGAGACGGTGCTCTTAAGGAGTTGTATTACTGATTCTTAAGGTTCTGTTATCCCTATGTGTAATAAAGGCGTGACGTTATGTTTGTACGTTTGCTAATTCGTTTCTCACTACCTGCAATAGAATAACTGAAGCGGTCTATTTTTATAACCTGTGGAATTATCTGACTGCTTGAGATAAATGTCACGCACAGTCCCTGTCGTAAAGTGCGGTTGTAGTTTAGGAGCTAGTCACTGCGTTATTCAAACTATAATATCTATTCTTTTTTTCTAACTCATTTGCCATTTATAAAATAATAGCTTTTCCCGCGGCTCCGCCCGCGTAGATGTCGGTTATCGCGTAAAAAAGTAGCCATGTCCGTCTCCATATCCCAGGCTACATCTGTGCCAAATTTCATGACGATCTGTTCAGCGGTTTAGGCGTGAAAACGTAACATACAGACAGACAGACAGACAGACAGAGTTACTTTCACATTTATAATACTAGCTTTTGCCCGCGGCTCCGCCCGCGTAGATGTCGGTTATCGCGTAAAAAAGTAGCCTATGTCCGTCTCCATATCCCAGGCTATATCTCTGCCAAATTTCATGACGATCGGTTCAGCGGTTTAGGCGTGAAGACGTAACATACAGACAGACAGACAGACAGAGTTACTTTCACATTTATAATATTAGTATGGATTCTTTGAATGTAAAACTTACAAACTTACCGTCTAAATTTGTTTCTTTATTGTACCTATGTATATTAGATATATTTCTTCGAACTCACTAGCCATATATAAGCCATCAAAGGCTTCTGTGGCTTTTAGTATATAATATTTTAAACTCTGCGATCTACATTTTGAGTATAATAAAAATACAAAAAAAATAATTAAGGTGTCTGTTTGTAATGTCAAAATAACAGCATTTTACTAAATGCATATGAAAGTATCTTATAACAAACAATTTTTTTTTAAATTTTTTTGTTTGTGGGTCTGTTTGTTCCGGCTAATCTCCGAAACGGCTTGACCGATTTTGACAGGACTTTCACTGGCAGATAGCTGATGTTTTAAGGAGTAATAATGCAATAGTCCTACACCAACCGGGGGTTGTCCTTGGGTGCACTTGCGTAGTGCGTACAGGGATGATCGTCGGTTGGTGCCTCATTTAATTAAAAAGCGTCTAACGGGCCTCTGCGAGTTGGCTTCGGCCCCTCGTACGCCTTCCAAAGGTCCGGGACCCGAGGGTCCCGAGATATGTAAACATTTAAAAATAATAATAATAATATAATAATATAGCCTTTTATTCAGATCCATATTACAATTTTATGACAAAATACATAGAAAACTTTAATTTAATGTAAACCTTAAACTAGTCTCTTATTTGAATTTTACCTATTTTCTGTAGATCTGTTTGCCAGTCGACAAAGGCCTCCTCCAACCATTTCCACTCATGTCTTTCTTATGCCACTCTGTTCCATGTGACGCCTGCCACTTTTCTTATTGTCGTATCCTACTTTAGAGGTATGAGGAACAGGGTGTAAAGTTCACTCATACTCTAGAGTAAAGGGAGGATCCTCCGACCAGACGGGTATTGTGTCTGGTGGGCAACTGCCCAACGGTTGATGTCGGGATGTTGTATATATGCTAGTCGCGCGGTAAACTCTGATAGCGCGATGCAGGATTTGTAGGAAGGTTTGAATAGGGGCCTAACTGCATAATAGCTACTTTTCAGGAGACACTTTTTTGTGATTAATTAAATGAAATATGAAAAAATATGTATTGGGGATTCTTATAATGTGTATTGGTATTTTAAGGTTCGGCTAGGATTATTTTCAATAAATTACCTTTTAATTTTATACGCATTTTGTCCTTTAAATCCCGTTTTTAATTGTTTTGTTGAACTGGTTATATGTGTCGCTTAACTTCAAACTGGGGTAAAACCACTTTACCCTCATGGGAGATATTAAAGAAAAAGTGATAACAGTTTTAATTCCATGAATTAAAAGGCGGTTTTTTATTTATTATGTCAACAATACTGAAGGTAACGATCCTATAAAGCAAATTTAGTATTATAACCATACATTCTTTCAAAAATATAAAATTAAGATTGGATTTACCTTCATTTGATCTAATGGAATGCAATTTATCTATCTTTGAAAAAACTCAGTGTGGATTTTTATATTAGGCCGCTTGCGGGCATTGCTCGGTGTAACTATTTTAATGGCATTATCCATGGGAACTGTCTATGATTAAAAATAAACAATAAAAAACCGGAGCGTACGGTGTTAATGTCGCAGAGTTGACGACGACTGACCGCCATGTTAAACAAACGCGGTTAGCTGATTGGCTCTCATGGACTTATCTGCATTTGAATAAAACTGTCTCATGGATCTATCGGAATTAGATAAAAATTTATGACTAACGGATTTTTTCTCAAGAACTATGCGGATTTTTATACAACTGATAAAATTGTTTTAAAAGTCTGTTTTTGGCCTTTAATTTGGTACCAAAATCTTAAAAATTCTCAAAATTGGATTTACCCGAGTTTGAAGTTAAGCGACACATATGTGGTATGATTAATTAATTAATTCAATTCTGCTCGAATTGAATTAAGCAATAAAAAAAGAAAGCCCCTATGTTCGTTAGGGCACTATTCGTAGGATACGACGTAATGTGTCATACCATCTTTTTGTGGTCTTTTCCTTTACCTTTTCTAGGATACCATCGTGTCACAATTTTGCTCCATTTTTATTTCCCTCTTATCATGATAATAGGTTATAAGGAGGCCTATTGCAGTGGAAATTATCTACCTTTATAGAAAACAATAAATTACAAGTAAGATTAAGCCCGTTGCTCAGAAAAATGCTGAACTACAATCATCAAGAAGGATTCTTACATTTAAAATTAAATTTGACGTGCATTTAATAAGGTTTATTTTTACATGTTATGAATAGACTGGAATAGGTAATTAGGTAGATAGTAGATACTCGGTAGCCGTACACTATGAACGTACCTACTTCGCCAAATACTTCAATACGGACTCAATAGATCGTCTATAGTAGTACATTCATCCATTCGGTTCGTGAAGGTTATTATATTTACACCGTTTGAGGTTTTCCGCACCTGCAGTAGCCGCCCCAGCACAGCCCGCCGTGCTAGGAATATGGGATGGCGCAAGGACACATGTTCGACACATGTTGCATCCCACACCAAAGGCCGACCTAACTTCCAAGGTATGACGGTTATTCCGTCTGGTCTCTTCCCATCGTCGCGTGCCAAGCCATTGGGTTCTAAAACAGCTGGCACCTCGGCGGTGACAAGAGCACGACGGATGATGTCATTGATGCTCGCGTTGACAAATGATTCATTTCATTATATGATTTGGTTTCGTATCAAAAATCCGTAAACATAACATTATCATGTCCGCTAAGTGTTATCAGAAAGTTATCCACAATTTGTCATACTATTAATAATTGAGGCAAAGAATACTTTGCAATTTTAAAACATGTTGCTGGCAACATATTCACACAGAGCGGCATTGTCAACATTGTCCATACAATCAAAATCAAAAGTCATTTGTTCAAATTAGGATGAGAATCAGCACTTTTTGAACGTCAAAATTACATAAGACAGTCCCCCAAAACGCCTTCCCTTCACCACTTCCTAGTGCTTTAGCTGGGACATAAAGACCCGATTGTCTACAGTTTGCTTACAGCGTATTTTGACCTATTTAGCCACATAATGCGAAAGGGAGATAGCAACCTTGAAAAGCTGGTCATTGTAGGCAATACCGAGGGAAAGAGAGCACGAGGCCGGTCGTCAACACGATGGTCCGACCAAGTAAAAAAAGCTACGTCCTCAAGCAAACTTCAGCAGGTGGTGATGGCAACGTTGGACCGGAGTCGATGGAGGCAGATTGTCCGCTTAAAGGGGTCCAGTGACCACGATCCTCAGTAATGAGGGACCGATTGAAGAAGAACAGAGAGCTGGGAAGAATTGGCGCATCGAACTGTCTAGCAGCACAGCTGTCTTAGATAAACTTGATTTTATACAATAGTAGGTTTGCAAAGTAAATTAACAATTACGAGACACAATAACAGTTAATTATTTACCATATACACCGTGACATTTTAGTCGTCTTACAAAGGTGGCCCACTCATAGTATCCGACATTAAATACCTATAGGCGCGATTTAAAAAAAAGATTGATATTTAGATTAAGTTTAAATAGCAATAGTAAGAAACACATTTTTACGTTAGGGTGAATGACTTACCTCCGATAAAGATGTCGTCGCTACATTCTGCGCCGCCCTTGGAACATAAGGCTCGGACTGCGCTCGTAACAGGCTGTTTCGAACTATGTCATGCGTCATAATTAACAAAAAAAAAACATTAAAATGTTCAAAAATATCGTTTTTTTTTAATGAATAAATAGTACTCACTGGATACATGAACTGTGCTGTCGTTGTAAGACGACTAAAATGCCACGGTGTATATACGATCTATGTTCCTTGGGGAAAGTTGTTCAGTTTTATGGGCCTGATTACCAACAAAAATATACGCACTCCTATTAAACTTATCCTGTATAATACAAACCAAGCTTGTCAGTGGGGGTCACCGTATACTTGCACTTCGACACAAATGACGTATAGAAACTGACGGAAATAAACAACGTAAATAATGCAATTAATGTTTTTGAACTATCAAAATGAAAGCCATTCCTAACGTTACCGATGGAGCCAGAACCTTAAAAAAAAAAATAGAATAGAATACTGTGTGTTACGCAATTGTCCCAAATACCTTTCAAACTCCAAGCTTTATATTATCGTCAAGCCATCATACTATATACTAAGAAAGGATTTTTGAGAATTCCACCCCTAAAGGGGTAAAATAGGGGATGGAAGTTTATATGAAAGTCCGTCAGTTTTGAAGTTAGGATTTTCAAATTTTGTGTTTAGGCTGACGATTGAAAATTAATTCATACTTGTCTCAGCGTTTTTGATAATTCCACCCCCGAAGGGTTAAAAAGGAGGATGAAGTTGAAAAGTCCTTAATTTTAGAAGAAAAATCACTAAATTTACTATCAAGGCTATATTATTTATTATTTATTTATTATCAAGGTTGGAAGCTAACGCAACGGTGTTGTTAGAACTTCAACCCTTAAGGGGGTGAAAAGGGGGATGAAATTAACCTGGATTAACCTGTAGGTTATTTTTTAATCCCGGTAGTACGTTACCGTCGAATATTTTTCGACATCCACGCGAGCGAAGCCGCGGGCAAAAGCTAGTTATATATATTTTGGCTACTTAAAAATAAAATTAACAACGCACTTGACAAAAATACAATTATAAAATACACACAATTTCAATATTATTTTTGGTAAGTGCGTTTTGTTTGTGCCGAATAAACAATTTTTCTTTTTTCTATATATAGCATTACAGGGTATCATAACTAATTTAGGTTTTTTTTTTTTTTTTTTTCAAAATATTGGTCGAAACCTTTTGAGTATACGAAATATTTTCACCAACACCACTATCTCAAGATGACTTTATTTTTAACCTGCCTATCTCCTAGCCTACATAACTATGGTTCAAGCATGTCATAAACGGCAGGTGATATATTACTTGTTAATTAAGTTACCTTGAAAATCTTTCAGTTTTGTTTAGTCACTCCGTCAGCAGGTACACAGCTATGGAAGATTTTCTATAGCGATTAAGAAAATTATAGTGTACTTATATCTTGTGTGAAAACTGATAGCGCGGTCTTAATTGATTTAGAAAATTTTCTACATTGTGTGAAAGTGATTAAAAGTGTTAATTTTCTTGACTGGTTTGTGTTGTCTAGGAATATTTTCCACAGTCCATAATCAAGGACAGTTTAACCTTGAAATCTACAAAATAAGTGACCAAGAATTTGGATTTTACTCAATCAAATACAATTTTGATACTATCTGTAAATATTGTGATAAAATCTCCTTTTCCGGTCTTAAAGACACAGCCAAGCAAACAATCATTCATTCAGTGATAATTAGGGATAGTTTAACCTTGAAATCTACAAAATAAGTGACCAAGAATTTGGATCAATTTACTCAATCAAATACAATTTTGATACTATCTGGAAAGATTGTGATAAAATCTCCTTTTCCGGTCTTAAAGACACGGCCAAGCAAGCAACCAAGGAATTAAAACCAAGACAGTCTTACCCACCAACTAAAGAACCAGAAACCAACCACCATTTCTTAGCAATCAGGGAGTAAAACCAAGAAATGGCAACTAAAATCTTCAACCGCTTAGCCCAAATGGGGATAGGTCTTACCGTAGTTGGTGGAATAACAAATAACGCCCTGTACAACGTTGACGGCGGCCAAAGAGCCGTAATATTCGATAGATTCACAGGTATCAAGAAACAAGTAGTCGGAGAAGGGACTCATTTCATTATACCATGGGTACAAAAGCCGATAATCTTCGACATCAAATCGAATCCTAGAAACGTGTCCACGGTAACTGGCAGTAAGGATCTGCAAAGAGTTGAGGTCACACTAAGAATTTTATTCAGACCTATAGCAGACGAATTACCGAAGATCTACACGACTTTAGGAGAGGATTATTACCAAAGAGTTTTGCCATCAATTACTGGGGAAGTTTTAAAAGCTGTTGTAGCCCAATTCGATGCTAGCGAAATAATTACACAACGAGAAATGGTCTCGTTCAAAGTTAATGAAAGTCTTACAGAAAGAGCTCATCAATTCGGAATTATACTTGACGATATAGCCATTGTCCACATCACTTTCGGTAGAGAATTTCTCCAAGCTGTAGAATTAAAACAAATAGCTCAATTAGAAGCTGAAAAAGCAAGGTTCACGGTTGAAAAAGCTGAACAGAAGAAGAAAGCAGCAGTGATTTCAGCTGAAGGTGATACTCAGCAAGCTATTTTACTGGCGAAGGCGTTCGGGAATGCAGGAGAAGGTCTGGTCGAACTGAGGAGGATTGAAGCAGCCGAGGATATTGCTTATCAGCTCTCTAAATCGAAGAATGTGACTTATCTGCCTGATGAAGGCGGTTTGGTTAATGTTAAGAATTAGAAGAGGTAATTGGGTTTAATTTTTGTAACAATATTTTGTTTTAAAAGAGTGTCCGTGGAGTTTCTTGCCCGTTCTTCTCCATAAGAAACTACTACGCTTTGGAATGGGCAACAAGCTTTTATTTTCTGACTAACTGACCCACTCTTTTCACCATAGAATATTAAATATTCTATGGTGAAAAGAAAAGCATAGTTAAAAGAAAGAAGTCAAAACTTTTGACTTCTTTCTTTTAACTATGCTTTTCACAATTCGAAAGTGCCTGTTTATTGACATAAATGCTTTGAATTTAAATTCGAATAATTTTTGTCTCTAGGTTCTGTTCATTTATTACGTAAGTCAGTTTTAACCACTTTCTGACTCTCCTACCCCTACATAAGAAAAAAAAAAGACTTGGATGAACCCCCTCCCCCCTTTCAATCTTACGTAAGACCAGTTTCTACCAAAATTGCGTAGAAAAAAAAAAGTATCAAAATATAAAAACGCGTTGGTTTGTGTTATAAAAAACCCGCCAATTGCGTGTCGGATCACGTACAATGAAGGGTTCCGTAGCTGGGAAGAGTTTATTCCAAGAACAAACTTAACATTTTAGTTGAAAAACAAGTTCTCACATACATTCCAACTGCAAAAGTTTGTACGCACAATAGTGAGCGATTTACCATGTTATATTAAGGCCATAGATTTTTTATAGGTTTTCCTGTAATTTATAAGTCAATCTATTATATCATACTAGCTTTTGCCCGCGGATCCGCCCGCGTTGATGTCTGTTATCACGTAAAAAAGTAGCCTATGTCCTTCTCGATATCCCAGGCTATATCTCTGCTAAATTTCATGACGATCGGTTCAGCGGTTTACTTTCACATTTATAATATTAGTATGGATGGATGGATAATATGGATTTAATATTTCCTGTAATCGAAGTTTCTTCCGCTAATTTAACCTATTGACCGCTTGGTTTTATATCAATTGCCGTGCCCCCAGCGCCCGGCTCATAAATCTACAAATAAATATCTACGACAAATATGGTCGTGCAATGATATAAAAAGCACAAAACGAACATAGGTTCTCAGTCGTATAAATACGACTGAGAACCTAACTGAGAAAAAATTTGTCGAATTAATCCGACCGGGGCGGTTAAAAGGTTAATTAGATCTTGTATTATCCCTGCCTACCTTCGTGGTAATGAAAATGTTATGGTCCCTAGTATGAATTGCTGTTTCTTTTTTTTTATGTACATTCCCCAGCACATCTAGTTACGACAAGCTGTCAAATTTTTTCATTCGATTTTGAACTTAACCATCAACCTTTAATATGCTGGCGACTGTACTTTAAAAAGTTATACGCCATTTTGGCGGTCAAGGTGATAACATTCAATTATTTTTGTATCGTTTTAATCTCAACTAATTGTGTTATTAACGATTACTTATCATTTTGATAAGGCAGTGATGCCGAACTTAAGTGGCAATGGGCAGGGCACATTGCGCGCAGAATAGATGGCCGTTGGGGCCGAAAGGTTCTGGAGTGGCGACCGCGTACCGGAAGACGTAGCGTTGGAAGGCCTCCCACAAGGTGGACCGATAACCTTGTGAAAGCCGCAGGAATCCGCTGGATGCGGGAAGCACAAAACCGGTCGAGGTGGCGGTGCTTGGGGGAGGCCTATGTCCAGCAGTGGACGTCTTTCGGCTGAAATGATGATGATGATGATAAAGGCAACGGTTTGTTTTAAAAGATGTAGTGACAAACATTGAAAAGAGTATGCTTAGATGGTTTGGTCATGTTGAGAGGATGAATGAAATGCGACTTACAAAAGGTATTTACAAGGAAGATGTGAGTGGAAACGCCAGGAGAGGACGCTCTTTTTTATGTGGGAAATTATCAAATAACTTCTCCCGCTCTGAGCGGAGCGACAGGGCGTGTCAGACTTTTACTGAATTTAGTCAGTAAAAGTCTGACACGCCCTGTCGCTCTACAACACACACTACACACTGTTACACAGGCAACTGGCCTGTGTGCCAGGGCCACGGTATCCCTTTCGGACAAACCCGCAACCCGGGCAGGCATCGGTCCTGGCGGACTCCGTCAGTGCGTTCTAGAAAAAGAAAGAAAAAATAAAGAAAATACGTTTCTACGGCGAGAAAGAACACAAACTCGAAAATAACAAGTTGGGGAAAAATATGCACCACATCCACGCAAAACGGCCATCGCTCAGCATAATACTGCGACCCTATGCGAGACAGAGCCCCAGCGCTGGTTTTCAGCGACAGCTGGCGCTGACGTTATGAGGTCACCCGATGCAGCATAATATAATGAGACAAAAATAACTAAAAAATAAATGAAATAAATACAATACTTCTAAGTTTAAATAAATTTAATATTAAAATGGCAATATTCCATTTCGTCGGTAACGACTGAGCAACTCTTGCGACGCTGGCATATTATAATCTGTGCATGCAGCTGTCATAACAATTCTGACATCTCTTTGAGGCGCGCGTGGACACAACGCGCCGTCGACCCGGGCCTGGGGCCTTACTCCCGAAAACGATTCGAGTTTGATTTTGATTCCGATTCGAACTCGCTTCTGGGGCCTTACTCCCGACAGCATCGAGTTCTGAATCAATCGAATTGGGTTCGAATTAAATGCCGATCCATACTCTTGAATCAAATCAAATCAAATCATTTTATTGTGGGCAGAGGTTATACAGACAGATGTTAGGTAAATTACAGATCCATTATGTCCTGCCTAATAGGCATACAATAATAAATTATGTCAACATGCAAAATCAAAAATTTTATCGTTCTTCACATTAAAGCAAATCTTACAAAATAAAAATAAGGTGTATGGTGACAGATTATAGTAGGTACTAATTATTAAGAAAATCTTGGATAGTGTAGTAATTTTTGTCAATAAAAAAAATACGCAATTTATATTTGAACAGTGGGAGTTCCTTGGTGTTTAAAATGTCCACAGGTATTTTATTGTAAATTTTAGATGCCATTCCAAAAAAAACTTTTGCCCAGAAGAGCAGTTTTATCCAACACTAGCGCACGATCGTGCGGTGGTTCGAAGCGAAACTAACTTCGGTCAGTTTTAAGTTTTAAATCGAGTTAGGATCAGAAACGAAATCAAATCGGAATCAAAATCAAACTCGAATCGTTTTCGGGAGTAAGGCCTCTGGTCTTTACCGAAGCAACAAAATTCAATCTAAATAAAAACGGCTACATTCCTCTAGATCGTATTTTGTTGCTTCGTGTCTCAATATGAAATTTTATAAAAGGTATTAGAAAATTATAGACACACTTACCGAGGTAGATGATTGAGCCGTATTTCATAATTCCTTCTCAGTCACGAGATAATATGTTTTTAAAGGAGTGGCGTTCTTTAAAGAGTTTCTTCTCCAAAAAAAAATATTTTAACTTTTGTCTGTGTGTCGGTATGTCTGTCCGTCCGTCTGTCTGTCTGTTTGTTTGTTCCGGCTAATCTGGAAAACGGTCTAGCCGTTTCGAAGATTAGTCCGAATAAACAGACAGACAGACAGACAAATAAAAAGTATAAAATTGTTTTGCTATAAGTACCGTATATACTTTCATATACATTTGATAAAAAGCTGTTATGACATTACAAACAGACACTACAATTTGATTTATTTTTATAGGTAGTCTGTATATTATAATAATCTATATATATAAAATGGTAAACTGACTGACTAACTGGGTGATATATCAACACACAGCCCAAACCGCTGGTCCTAGAGACATGAAACTTGGAGGGTGTGTTCTTTGTGAAGAGAAAGTATCCACTAAGAAATATTTTTTGGGAATTCCACCTCTAAAGGGGTAAAATAGGGGATTGAAGTTTATATGAAAGTCCGTCAGTTTTGAAGTTAGGATCTTAAAATTTTGTGTTTAGGCTGACGATTGAAAATTAATATTTATCTCAGTATTATTATATTAATACGTATCTCAGCGTTTTTGATAATTCCACCCCCGAAGGGTTAAAAAGGGGGATGAAATTGAAAAGTCCTTAATTTTCGAAGAAATATCACTAAATTTACTATCTAGGTTTATGGTTGGAAGCTAACGCAACGGTGTTGTTAGAACTTCAACCCTTATGGGGGTGAAAAGGGGGATGAAATTAATCTGGATTAATTTATAGGTTATTTTTTAATCCCGGTAGTACGTTCCCGTCGGATATTTTTCGACATCCACGCAGGCGAAGCCGCGGGCAAAAGCTAGTGTTACATAAAATTGAATAATATATTTTTTCCTTCCATCCTTATTCCGGATTGTGATAAATGATTACTAATTAAACTATTTTTGTTTCAGGAAAAACCTAATTTAATTCCGTTTCCTTAATCATATTTCCTTTACCATTCCAAATAATAATATTAAATAATTAAATAATCTACCTTATTCCTTTATTCATTCCAATTTAATGATTAATAATTAAATAAACGAATGAATATTATAATAAATAATTGAATAGCAATATATTTTTAGTAAATAGAATGTATTTCACATTACCATAGCAAAATCGCCTTAAAAAAAATGATATTCATTAAACATAATTAATAACAACGAAAATAATCAATCACAATTAAAAAAACAACGATTGGCTCACACTATAACATAATTATAATAAAAATAACAAAACAATAATTGCAACCATTTTTCTCCATCTTCAAATCACGATACTCCCAGTTATGTCGTTCCTATAGCCCTTATAACCCCGTTTATCCTTTTAACGTCGTCCGCAATGTTCTGACCCCCTTCCCACGATGTCGTCGTCCCCAGCTGTCGAGCCTTCGTCGCCGTCCACGACTCCCTCGTCCCCCGCACTTCGAGCTGAGGGTGCGCAGTTTCAGACTTCGACCCCATATTACACTGGACGGGTAAGATTTTGGTTTTTATTTTGCTTATTTATGGTATTTTAGTCGCAAGCGCGACTGTTGAGCTTGGGGTCCTGGGCTCGATTCCCTGGTCTGGCACAATGTTGCCCTATTCCCACGATGTCGTCGACCCCAGCTGTCGGGCCTTCGTCGCCGTCCACGACTCCCTCGTCCCCCGCACTTCGAGCTGAGAGTGCGCAGTTTCAGACTTCGACCGCCTATTACACTGGACGGGTAAGATTTTGGTTTTTATTTTAGTTGTTAATGGTATTTTAGTCGTAAGCGCGACTGTTGAGCTTGGGGTCCTGGGTTCGATTCCCTGGTCGGCCACAATGTTGCCCTATTCCCACGATGTCGTCGTCCCCCGCTGTCGAGCCTTAGTCGCCGTCCACGACTCCCTCGTCCCCCGCACTTCGAGCTGAGAGTGCGCAGTTTCAGACTTCGACCGCTTATTATACTGGACGGGTAAGTTTTTGATTTTTATTTTGCGTATTTGTGGTGTTTTAGTCGCAAGCGCGACTGTTGAGCTTGGGGTCCTGGACTCCTGGTCGGGCAACGGTGGAAGGGGTGGAGGGAGGCATTTGCCCAGGAAAAGGACAGCCCAGGCAAAATAAAATCTTTGAGTTTTTTTTTGTTTTTATTAAATAGTTGGTTAGTAGAAACTACAGGTCTTCTTTCTTTCAGAAGCAGCCACAACCGCCCCTGAACGTCATACTACCAGTCACTGCACCAGCAACACCCCCTACTTACGGTAAGTGGGCATGTAGCTCCTCTTGAGTTGAGGGCACTTGAAGGTAGATAAAACGATAGCGTCCGAGTAGACAAGATATTTCAGCTCCGGTTTTTATTAAATTAAAGTACGGTGGCCAGCACATCAACTTCCACAAACCATTGATGTATTAAAAGCGTAGATACGGGACTTAGTAACAGCGCCTGGTTCTATCAAAGTGAGAGATTGCCCCTAGTTGGCACTCAGTCGCGCACGGGATATCGTTGATCAAACAGCTCCATAATTACATTTTTTTCTGTGATAAATACTCATCAAAATGACTTATTGTGCAGCTAAACAGTGTATTAATAATACAAGAAAGAAAAATAAGACACACGGGATTAATTACCACTCGTAAGTACAGAACAAAAAGCTAATTTGTTGAAAGTTATAATAATATTTAATGTTTACTTCGCCATGTTTGTGCTACCACATGCAATGTCATTCATAATCGTAAACATTCGGCCACATTCGGCAGCTAACGCGATTTCGCTCGCGCGACGTCTCATAACTCTGTTCCTGTCTATCGGTAGCTGTAGGTTTACAACTGTGAAATGAAATGAAATCGTTTATTCTGTAAATAGGATATCGGAATCACTTTTACACGTCATATAAAAAATAGAAAAAACAAGCTTGGGGAAGTCGACATTTCCTATCTGACTATCCCTGAGAAGAAATGGCGAAACAAACTCAGGGGTCAAAGTCTCTTTTAAAGTCCAGACATAATCTTGGTCAGATCATGTGAGGACCATGTAGATCCGTGTCTGAAATGGTCTTTTGAGGAAAGAACCACACAATTTTGAGTGGACCTGTCCAGTCAGTGCAAGCATTTGTCAGTAAGCGTGTAGCTCAACTCAGGATTTAAGGAGCTCAACGACTCGACGAACAATACCAAAGAAAGGACATTTGGGTAGGCCGCATAAAGTACTCAAAATACCAGACCATCATTAAAACTACTTGAGAAAGAGGAAAAAGAGATAATCTTAAAGAAAACAAATGACCCACATAGTGCTCACATTCACAATAATTAAAGTAATATATGTAATACTTTTCAAAGTAAATATTCATGTCATTTTGTATATAATATTTAATAATGTCAATATTATGTGATCACACTGGTCACAGATGTGTGAGTTTTGATGCATGTAATCGTGCGCCGAGCCCAAGTTTACTGATTGCGATGTTAGCGCGTAACATATCTTCCTCCTTTTAATATATCAATGCCACAAACTGTCAAATTCTCGACGTAGGTCTGCTCGATTATGTCAAGGCGAGCGTTACAGGACCACATTTACTACCCACCAATATTTCATCCTAAGTTCTAGAATCTACAACAAGCTTCAAAACAAATTAAAAATAAATTCGAATTAAAAAGAAAACTGTTAAATAATTTTAATATTTTTTAAATTTAATATTAATAATTATTAAAAAAAATATATATATATTTCGACTCAGAGGAACTCATTTATTCTTCGAATTAACACCATCGCCAATATCTAATATTTTTACTTCCATGACAGATTTTTGTTTACTAGTATACCACACTCACTACAGACACCAACAGACCTAAACCCCACACCAACACACTCACACAAACACTCCTCACAAATAACCGTTAAAACTGTGGCGGTATCAACAACGCCACATGTGACCTAAGCATCAAAGACCTGACGTCACAAATCCTGCATCGCGCTATCAGAGTTTACCGCGCGACTAGCATATATACAACATCCCGACATCAACCGTTGGGCAGTTGCCCACCAGACACAACACCCGTCTGGTCGGAGGATCCTCCCTTTACTATAGAATATGAGTGAACTTTACACCCTGTTCCTCATATCTCTAAAAAACCATTCTATAAAACAAAATCGCATCACCATCAACACATCACATCACATTAAGAGGGCTAACACCGGGCCACTAAGCACCACTCCTTTAAAAACATTATTATCTCGTGACTGTCATCATTATCTCTGACATTCTTCTATAAATTTTTAAACTGTCATGGTCACTAATATTATTATTAACATAAACGGGATATTTAACATGTTTATTAATTGTAGGATCTTTACACCCTTTAATGATGATTGAATGATACGTAAGAATACGTAGTAATAACTTTTATTGATTGATTAATTGAATGATAATGAGTGCACGCGATTTGAATGATATTTGTGTACTAAATTATAAACCACGCGTAGCAAGTAAACTGCTGACACAACGGTGTCAAATTTGTACGTGCTTGCACTGTACATTAATTGTTTTGAGTTCCCGATATTTCGGCGCTGTTGCAAGCACCATGATCACGGATAAACTGAAGTCACTGCGGGTGGGTGTTTATGAGCAGACAAAACGGTCTACCCTCTTTCTTGTTCGTTTTTTGCACTCAGTACCGCTACCACTGTCACTCGCAACTCGATCCTGGGCCTCAAGTCTGCTATTACAATAGTGTCAGAATGGTCTCGCCATTGTGAGTATTTGACAGTGTTTGTATGGCAAATCTGTCAAAAACTCACAATGAAGAGACCATTCTGACACTATTGTAATAGCAGACTTGAGGCCCTGTTCCCGACACACGAAACTGTGTTCGCTTGCGTACTTTTTTCAGCACTTCTTCGGTTTTGACACAGTGAGTTTTTTGAGTACTCCAACGATGGTTGGTTCCATAGAAGTTTTTGATCAGTATTAGAAACATGATCGATTGGCATCAATTTTTTTTTTGTATTAAATGGCTATTTTCTTGCTAACTGTAATTTTTTTTAAAAATCTGTGAATGAGGATCAAAATTCCATAAAAAAATATGGATAGTCTCCTAAGACCATTTTCGTGTAGCTGCAATGGATAAGGTACTTCCCCTTACTGCCCCGCTGAAAGTTTCCACCCTGTATAGGATTTTCCTAGTTTGAACGGCAGGGGGACTTACTCATCTATAACAGCCATGCCCATCCCTTATTGAAACAGCACTGATGTTACCTAGGCTAAGTTTAGGTAAATAAATGATTACTTGCTTACTTTACTTTGTAGGGGACTTATGAAAACTCCTCTTGATTTTCACTGTAGATTTATTACTTACTAGCTTTTGCCCGCGGCTCCGCCCGCGTGGATGTCGGTTATCGCGTAAAAAAGTAGCCTATGTCCGTCTCCATATCCCAGGCTATATCTCTGCCTTTCATGACGATCGGTTCAGCGGTTTAGCGCATTTGCTGCCCAGTTCAAAAAAAATTTTTTCTTGTAAGCCATAGTTTGGCAAATTTACATACTTAGTGCCGTATTACAGAACGTCACTCAATACTCAAGCATTACTTAAAACTAGTTTCAACCAATCAAATGGCTTGAATCTAGTTTTAAGTAATGCTTGAATATTGAGTGACGTTCTGTAATACAGGCCTTAGATTTGGTGTCGCTAGTCGGGTCCTGGGCATGAACAGAAGTCATCTATAGCGACTGCTCGAATACGGGTTGTAGGCACACGAATGAATTATTTTTTGACATACAGCGTGTTACGGAAAGGGTATATACATATCAAAGGCACGGATTCTTTTGGTGATAACAAACTACGGGGCAATATTTTTTAATACCTATACCTATGTAGGTCTCTGGTGTGTACCTACGGGATTTGCCACGGGAGTTACCACGACACTTGTTTATATAAATAAAGACACTGGCTTGACTACTGTTGTATACTTATTTATTTCCGAAAAAGGTCCCACGAGTAAACAGGAGCACACGGATCGGCCAGTGCGCAGTAACTGGCGATCGCCCATACATACTTCTCTTTCATACTACAAACCGCTGACGCATAACATTCATACTTACATTGTCCCTACACCTACATAAATAAAAAGTTAAGAAACATTTAACTAAAAATCAAATGTTTCCAATCGAATTCTACACATCACTAGACCAAGTCAGCTGATCGGTGTCAATAAACTACACACAAAGAAACGGCGGTAACACGTTTGTTATGATTTAAATTTAATAAACTATCGAAATAAAAAAAATATTAAGCATTTTCTAGTTAGTGCTTTTGAGCTGAAATTTTGTACAGAGATTCTGAACCAGATACACTCTTCACCCCGTTTGTATGGATATACCCTTTCCGTAACACGCTGTATATGCTGGGTGCTGGGCAGCGAATGGGTTAGGCGTGAAAACGTAACATACAGACAGACAGATAGACAGACAGACAGACAGACAGACAGAGTTACTTTCACATTTATAAATATTAGTATGGACTAGCTTTTGGTTGTGTCAATGTTGCTCCGGATGAGCTATATACAGGATAAGTTTTTAACCAGTGTGCAAATTTTTTTTTTGGTGGTTCAGAATTAGTAATAGACCGCATTTCCATTATTTGTTCAATACTTTTTTTTTGGTCCACTTAAAATCGGCAAAATATGGATACAATCTATTCGTCATAATATCAATGGGCGAGCGCACAACTGATAGGTACCTACTACTGCGTTCCGCTTCAGTGACCGCGCCGGCGCGACGAGTATCCATTTTTTATTATTTTTTATTTTTTTATTCTACTATGAGTTTGCTCTTGACTTTAGTCTAGGTCTGGATGACAGAGACAAAGTCTACGATGGAGTGAGCTTACCCAGAAGAAGCCTGTTCACTCTCACTTTGAATAGATTAGGGTTGTATGCATTCGGAAACACAGACGCAGGCAGAGAGTTCCACTCCTTTGCTGTGCGCATTATAAAAGACGTTTGAAAACGTTTAGTGCGAGTTGGTGGAATATCAACTAGGTAGGGGTGGTAACTTGCAGTGCGTCTAGATGTCCGATGGTAGGCCGGTGGAATGAGGTCGTGGAGTTCATGGGCACACTCTCCGAAGTACAATCTGTAGAAGACCGACAAGCAGGCAACCTTCCATTATACCAGTTTCAAAATAAACATCTTTCGTTAACGATAACTTCATTTTTTTTTGTACTAAGATGTATCATAATAAGAAATAGGTGTATAATAAAACACGTTTAAGTTTAATTTGTCAAAATTTACGCACTGATTACAAACTTTTCTTGTATTTATCTATCATATCTTTAGTATAAGTTTTATTGAGGAGCTCTCGGCTAAGTAATAACAGCCGCACGGGTCGATCCGTCAGGTTAAGCTACGCTTGCCGTGGTTGGTCAGTGGATGGGTGACCATCTTTACATACCGAGACTCCTCCGTGCCTCGGAAAGCACGTTAAGCCGTTGGTCCCGGCTGTCATTCGTGGATCTTTGACAGTCGTTAAGGGTCGTCAGAAGCCCAAAAAGTCTGACAACCAGTCTTACCAAGAGGTATCGTGTTACCCAGTTACTGGGTTGTGGAGGTCAGATAGGCAGTCGCTCCATGTAAAATACTGGTATTCAGCTGCATGCGGTTAGACTGGAAGCCGACCCCAACATAGTTGGGAAAAGGCTAGGCAGATTGATCTTTAGTATAAGTTTTATGCGTCAGAATTACGTGTATCTGAACACATTCATTTGTCTCTCCTTTATTGCCTCTACCCTTTGCTCGATCTCACGAACTCAAGATGGTATCTCTCTATAATTTCCCTTCTGTACAATTTCAGGTGAAGCTACTCTAACCCCACCACCGCGCTCACCTGGTGTGGGCACAGCTGCGAGCCCACTTTCTGCATCCGGGGACGGCAGATCACATCCCCCTGACGGAACATCTTCTGATAAGGTAAGCATTTCTCTACATCCTCGAATTTTTTAAAGCGTGATCAATTTTGGTGATTTGTAATACAGATTTACGTATGCCAGACACCAGTCTACATTTTTTTTTTAAAGGAGTAGGTTCTATGTTCCTCTGTATGTTTTTTTTTTTTATAGAAATGAAAAGAATAACGTTTATTTGGTCACAGTTCGTGAAGTCATTTATTCAAACTAGGCTGAGAATCAGCACTTTCTAAACGTCAAAATTACATAAGACAGTCCCCCAAAATGCCCGCCCTTCACCACTTCCTAGTGCTTTAGCTGGGAAGAAGAAGTCGCGAAACAAACTCCCCAGCAGCACAGCGTTCAGTTAGAAAAACTTGATTCTATTCAATAGTATGCAAAAAGAAAAGGCATGTATTTAACGCGGCGACAATCTAATCTGATTTAGGGTTTTAAAAATAATTAAAATGGGTAGCAAAAATAATAGGTTGGCAGTTTACAGTGAAGTAACATTTTAAGTATAAAGTAGCTTTGTTTGAATTTAAATTGGCAGTGATTTTTTGCTTTCATAAATTATACAATGAGGTTGTTTATACCTCCTTGTATAATTTATGAAAGCCTATTTTCTACTTTGATAATTAGACAATGGTAAAAACATTTCTGCTAGCAACTTGAAAGTAGCGCTCGCCGGCCGCTGCCGCGGCACCGCTCGCTACGCTCGCTCGGCTCGCGCGTGGGGGGACACAGTTTTAACCTAACCTAACCTATTTCACTCAGTTCAAAATGACGAATCACACAATCTGCCGCAGAAATGTTTTTACTATTGTCTAATAACTAACATTATTAGTCGCCAAGTCATTATTTATAGCTCCTCGCCTAATATTTTATTTGACTGGTATAGTTTATTTGCTGCCTAAACGCAGCTGCTAGTTTTTAGTTTTTATAACACCTTTAATTTTGAACCTTACATAATATAATAGTCGCGAAAATATTTAATCGCTGGCAAGTTAGTTTATTTGTTGCAAACATTTAGTCGACTTTTAAGTTATTAGTCACTTGGAAAATAATAAGCTAAAAGAAAATACATTACGCAACAAAGAACATTAAAAAAAACTACTTACATACTTCCTTGACATAATCTTTTCATTATTTGACATTATTTACCTACAAATCGAATTCCAATTCTTTATTAGTGGCTTTTGTGGACATGATATTTCTTCAGATATGTTACTGTAGTTGTAATTGCAATCATGTCATTAATCTATACTAATAATAATACTAATTACTAATTACTAATTACTAATTACTAATTACTAATACTAATACTAATACTAATATACTAATATACTAATACTAATACTAATACTAATCTATACTAATATAAAGCTGAAGAGTTTGTTTGTTTGTTTGTTTGTTTGTTTGTTTGAACGCGCTAATCTCAGGAACCACTAGTAATATATAAAGCTGAAGAGTTTGTTTGTTTGTTTGTTTGAACGCGCTAATCTCAGGAATTACTGGTTGGAATTGAAAAATTATTTTTGTGTTGGATAGGCCATTTATTGAGGAATATTATAGGCTATATAACATCACGCTACAACCAAAAGGAGCGGAGCATAAATGAAAAATGTTGCAAAAACGGGAAAAAATATTCCTTTTTGAGAGCTTCCGTTGCGTGCGCTACGTAAACGGTTTAAGTTACGCAAATATTATGTATGATGGAATTGTTCCTCTTAAAATTTTCTAAAAAAAAAGGCCGCGACAGCATATGTCTATCTTTTAAGATTGACTCACTATAACCTTTTTTATGGTAATCAAATTTGTTCGAAATTAATGCATCATTTGCGAAGGAGTTTTCATAAACATGGTATTAATTCTTATCCAAATAAATACGTTATTCATCACAAGTATTTAATTTTGAACAAAGTTGCCCTTACATCATTTAATTTCAATGAATATCTTAGGAGATATAACTGTTTTATAATAACTCAGCAGCAAAATAATGATCAACTCTGCGAGGTAGTCTATTCTAAAGCTGAAGAGTTAGTTTTTA
Source organism: Dryobota labecula (assembly GCA_947523025.1). Classification (NCBI taxonomy): domain Eukaryota; kingdom Metazoa; phylum Arthropoda; class Insecta; order Lepidoptera; family Noctuidae; genus Dryobota; species Dryobota labecula. The sequence goes on from OX383314.1 coordinate 8,066,177, forward strand.
GGGTTCCGTACTCAAAGGGTAAAATGGGACCCTATTACTAAAACTCCGCTGTCCGTCTGTCTGTCTGTCTGTCTGTCCGTCTGTCACCAGGCAGTATCTCATGAACCGTGATACTTAAACAGTTGAAATTTTCACATAATATGATGTATTTCTGTTGCCGCTATAACAACAAATACTAAAACACAGAAAAAAAAATATTTAAGGGGGGCTCCCATACAACAGACATGATTTTTTTTGCCGTTTTATTTGCTCCGCCCGCGTGGATGTCGGTTATCGCGTAAAAAAGTAGCCTATGTCCTTCTCTATATCCCAGGTCGATCGGTTCAGCGGTTTAGGCGTGAAAACGTAACATACAGACAGATAGACAGACATACAGACAGAGCTACTTTCACATTTATAATATTAGTATGGATAGCATTTGCCCGCGGCTCCGCCCGCGTGGATGTCGGTTATCGCGTAAAAAAGTAGCCTAAGTCCCTCTCCATATCCTAGGCTATATCTTTGCCAAATTTCATGACGATCGGTTCAGCGGTTTAGGCGTGAAAACGTAACATACAGAAAGACAGACAGACAAATAGACAGACAGACAGAGTTACTTTCACATTTATAATATTAGTAAGGATAAGGATTTGTATGGATGGTACGGAACCCTTCGTGCGCGAGTCCGACTCGCACTTGGCCGGTTTTTTGTTTTTTTAACGCGCTAATCTCTGGAACTGCGAGTTGGATTTGAAAAAATCTTTTTGCATTTTACAGGCCAATTCTTGAGGAAGAATTACACTCCTATTAACTAGAACACCATTTTTTTAAATGAAAGTTTATGCGAAAACGAAGTAAAAGCACGGGCAGGCAATGTGTTGGACGGGGTGGGTCGGGGGAACAAGAAATTTAACGCGGACGAAGTCGCGGGCAGAAGCTAGTATTATATATAATTAGATTATTTTCTATTTTGTGAACGTGAGAACGTTGTAGGCCTAGTAGAGTGTAGATTTGTTGGCACTTTTCTATTTTGTTAAGTATCTGGTAATTGTTGAAAGGCCTACACTGTCCTCCCATACCTATTATCACTGTTATTTAATAATATTGTAAAGCCAATTATTTTTAAAAGAGTAAACGTGGAGTTTCTTGCCGGCTCTTCTCCATAGGAAACGACTAATTGGAACCGTGCACCTAGCTTCTGACGTTTCATAAGTGCCCATGTAGGTTTATGTGAAATAAAATATTTTGACTTTGATTTGATTTGATACGTGTTTCTAAGGTCAAATGTTATTTAATTTTATAGGCCTTAGGCCCCTCGTCCACGGCGACTTTTTGTAGCAATGCAGTACCGATGCTGTCGCGCTTCTATCGCGATGCAAACGCGATTCAGTAACGGCACAAAAATGCCACAGTTGCAAGATGGACTCCGTTGAGGCAACATTAGTCACGTTGTCTTTGGTGCTGCTTTTACGTAAGCAGCCGAAGTGATACTGTAGCGCGTTGGCATCGCTTCTGTAGCACGTTGCAGTTGCGACTAACGCGCGTTAGGCGATTATCACACGGCACCGCGCACCGCCGCGGAGGGCGGTGGCAGTAAAGCGGATTTTGTAGCGGTGCCACGCGCGGTAAGGCGGTTTACACGCCTGTCCGCGCGGATGGATTTAACACGGTTTTGACCAGTTTGATCACATACATCCATTTTTAAATTGCAACACGTCCTGCACACACGATGATCTGTGCGGTTAAGCGGCGCCCCGTGTGTGAGGCGCCGCCCCACCGCGCGGACGGCAGCGCGGAGGGGCGGTGGCGGTGAGAGCACCGCTCGACCGCGCGGTCGTGCGGTGTACGTGTGTTAGGCATCTACGGATTTATTAGAGGCCAATGCGACATGAGATCCGCTTCACCGCCTACCGCGGCGGCGCGCGGTGCCGTGTGTTAATCGCCTTAGTAGTGATGCTGTCGCGCATTTCGTAAACGCGCGACAGCATCGCTACAAAAAGTCGCCGTGGGCGAGGGGCCTAAGGCCTATAAAATTAAATAACATTTTATTATTTTAAAGAGCGTAGTAACTTACAATACAGTCTGAAGCGAGCATCTAGCCAACCCATTTATCTACACAGAACAAGTGGCCTTTCACCCAGCATCCCTTATCAAATGTTATCAGTTCCGACAAGCCCTTCCGTTTTAGCGCACCGGTACTTAGAAATTGAATAATATAAACTGTTGTAGTCTTGAATTTTTTTTTTGAGAGCCATTTGTTTATGATTTAAAACAATTTACAACTCGTTGGCCTAATTTGTTAACCTGCCAAGTCCATTTTTCCATAGTTTACAGGACGAACAAAATACTGACTAATATGTTTATCGCTTTGGGCGCCATCTCCACGGGCGAGAAAATCGCGGCGATATTCTCGCCGTGCCATCAAATTCAATAGAAGCTCTATGAATCAATCTCCACACGGCGTTATCATCGCGGCGATTATTTGAAGGCCTAGCGTGAATATCGCCGCGATTCTCTCGCCCGTGGAGATGGCGCCTTAGATTGCTAAAGCGATAAATATATTAGTCAGTATTTTCTTCGTTTCGTTCGCCGCGAGCTCGCTGCGCACCCGCGGCGTCTCCGCGGCGTGTTCGCCGCGCACACGTTGCGTACTCGCCCCGCTTTCCACTCGCTCGCAACTCGCTAGTGTGATAAAGCCCTTAGAAATTCATCAGACTTTCGTAAAAAAATGAAAAAATAATAATAGAGGATTCAAATAAAAATAAAATATGTGGTCGGGAATAGTGTCCAAGCTAACGGTGGCTAAGCCTCCAGAGACGGAAACCTCCTCACGATGCTAGCCGTATCATGGAGTAACGCCTAACGAGAGCCTCGAGAGAGGTTGGACGAGGTGGCCATCAGACCATTGGCCGTTACACGATCATATTATAATTCAAAATTACATAAAAAACTTTAACGAAGAATACACACATGATGTTTGTTGTGTCACATTGAAAGTGCGTATATATCATCTTCCCATCTCTTTTATTTTCCATCATCATCATAATCATCATTTCAGCCGAAAAACGTCCACTGCTGGACATAGGCCTCCCCCAAGTTGTGCCATAATTGCCACGCTTGGCAGGCGGGTTGGTGATCGCAGTATGGTGTTAAAAATGCATAGAGAACGCTGCTGCCCATTCTTTAGTAAGTCCCTAAGTCGCCTTTTACGCCAGCCATTTTTCATAATTATGTATAAATATAATATCTTCTTTTTTCTTCTTTTCCAGTCTTCAGAAACAGCAGTAGGCGGCATTTCTCGTACGGCAAGCACGGCACTCTCTCGAAAAGAGAGTTACAAAGCACAGAGACAGCATTACAGAAGAGAGAAAAAGAGGGCCGCGTCCGCTCTCCTACACTCTATCGAGGACCCTTCCGTGGTTGTGCTCGCTGATTGGCTCAAGGTAAGAGACTACAGAAGTAGACACATCACTCCAGAAGAGAGAAGAGGGCCGCGTTCGCTCACCTACACACTATCGAGGACCCTTCTATGGTCGTGCTCGCTTATTGGCTCAAGGTAAGAAGAACTACACAAGTAGGCCCAGCACTACAGAAGAGGGCCGCGTCCTATCTCCTACACTCTATCGAGTACCCTTCTGTGGTTGTGCTCGCTGATTGGCTCCAGGTAAGAGACTACAGAAATAGACACAGCACTACAGAAGAGAGAAGAGGGCCGCATCCTATCTCCTACACTCTCGAGTATCCTTCTGTGGTTGTGCTCGCTGATTGGCTCAAGGTAAGAGACTACAGAAATAGACACAGCACTACAGCAAAACGAAGAGAGTCGCGTCCGCTTTCCTACACTTTATCGAGTAACCTTCTGTGGTTATGCTCGTTGATTGGCTTAAGGTAATAGACTACAGAAGTAGACAGAACTACAAGAGAGTGAAGAAGAGGGCTGCGTCCGCTCTCCTACACTCTATCGAGGACCCTTCTGTGGTTGACACAGTGAAGTCTACACAGAAAACAAAATAAATATAAATAAATTTAATCAAACAAAATGGCGCGAGATTTTCCCGAAAGATTAAATAAAAAAAGGCAGCTGATGATGAGAATTAAAGAAAATGCGTCGTTTTCTTCACATTTTTCAATTACAAAGTGTACAAGGTACAAAAGTAAAAAAAAAGTGGAGAAAAAACCGCATTTTGAGAATTTCTGGTGTAGTTTGACCTCACCGCTGTACCGCGCCTTAGGAATGTGCGGCGAGGCGGGAGGCGAGATGCCGTGAGCGTTGACGAATGAGCGGCCTGCACTGACGAATGAGCGGCCTGCACTAACGATTGAGCGGCCTGCACTGACGAATAAGCGGCCTGCATTGACGAATGAGCGGCCTGCACTGACGATTGAGCGGACTACACTGACGAATAAGCGGCGTGCATTGACGAATGAGCGGCCTGCACTGACGAATGAGCGGCCTGCACTGACGAATGAGCGGCCTGCACTGACGAATAAGCGGCCTGCACTGACGAATGAGCGGCCTGCACTGTCCCCCCATCTCGCCGCGTTCATACCTAAGGCCCGGTACAGCAGTTTCGGTCAAACAATTGTGAATTTATGGTTAATTCTATATATACACCGTGGCATTTTAGTCGTCTTACAAAGACAGCGCACTTCATGTATCCAATGACTACTAATCATTCCGTCGTTTCGTTAGTCGTTTCGTCCTTGTAATTACTTTAACATTTTTACAGTCTTTTTATGTCGTGCAAGTGACATTCAATCTTAGGCTTCTCAAAATCATATTAACTGTAGTTGAGCGAGAGTTTGTTTTTAATATAAATGTTTGCTTCCAGGTTCGAGGCTCACTCAAGTCATGGACAAAGCTATGGTGTGTTTTGAAGCCTGGACTATTGCTCCTCTATAAAAGTCCCAAAGCGAAGGTAAGCATTACATAATTCAGTTCTTTATAATTAGTCTAGGGTAAATGTTGACAACCAATAATGATGATTTTCATGAATTTCAATTTAGAAAACTTCAAGGTCTACGCTAAACGAGCCGAGCACGAATTCGCGTAGTGTGGACCGACTTACGAAACGTTTTTATGACTTGACAGTATGAAGTACCCAAGTCGAATGCAAATATTGAAAAACAAAAGTTGAAAATGAAAAAATACTGTTATAAACTTTAAGCCTGTTTCATTTTCTCGCAATTGAAGTGAAAAGCAGAGTGTATAACTCGGGCATAAACAAGCCATTTTACCCCTCGACTTAATTATCCATAGACATATACGTCTCTAGGGTATAATGGCTTCTTTTATGCACTAGCTGTACAATCTACTATTTACTTTTTGTATGAAAGTATGATAAATTAAAATCTGATGAGTTATTAAAAGTCGTAGATTTTTTTGATGTTTATGTTAGTCAGAGGTTGTTCAAATCAAATCAAAATATTTTATTTCACATAAATCTACATGGGCACTTATGAAACGTCAGAAGCTAGGTGTTAGCGTTTTACGAATGACCCTGTATTTGAATGGCCATTGTTTTGGAATCTTTTTCTAATTGTAAAATGGCCTCAAACAAGTTCGCAATGTGGGAACAAACTGGTAGAGCCGATTTTGAGCGATTTTGTAGTAATATCATCTTCTCCAGGACTTCTGTCATAGTGTGGCGGCATCTAAAACGCCACATGCGAATTACGCAACAAAGATCTGACGTCACAAATCCTGCATCGCGCAATCAGAGTTTACCGCGCGACTAGCATATATACAACATCCCGACATCAACCGTTGCGACCCCTGGCTGGAGGCCTTAAAATCCGTTAGGAGCTTAAGGCACCACAGGATAGTCCGGTTAAAGAGTCCGAGCCCCTCGTGGGTACACTCTGAGTTACCATTTCAAAAAAAAAAAAAAACAACCGTTGGGCAGTTGCCCACCAGATACGACACCCGTCTGGTCAGAGGATCCTCCCTTTACTATAGAGTATGAGTGAATTTTACACCCTGTTCCTCATACTTCTATAATAGCGCATTTTAGTAAGTGCTTTGTGCACTTCATGACATGATTTTAACCTAATATAATTTTATTTACAGAGCAGCCATTGGGTAGGCACAGTCCTACTAACATCTTGCCAAGTAATAGAGCGTCCAAGCAAGAAGGACGGCTTCTGCTTCAAGTTGTACCATCCGCTGGAGCAGAGCATCTGGGCGCCGCGGGGTCCGCACAACGAGACCATCGGTGAGTGTTTTGGCAATATTCAATACTTTTATTGCATTCCACATGTAGGTATTCTTAGGTGGTAAACTTATAATTAGATCATTATGGACTAGGGTTCGAAAAAATCCGATTTTATTTATTTATATTTTTTATATATATCGGATATATATCCAAGCCAAGAAAAAGAAGCGAATTTCATTTTATAAGGGGATTAAACACTTAAAAATGTGAAAGGAATTTGTATAATAATACAAGTTTCTAACTACCACATTTTTTATTTTAAAAAAGTAACGAAAGAATTTGTGTTTATTTGAGAAATATTTTTTTAATGAACATTAAAAAAAACAAGTACCTACCTATTATTAAAATAATCTTCATTTGTTTGTGAGATAAATCTACTAATTTTTAATAATAATTTATAATTATAAAAAAGTAAAAAGTAAATTATTCTGATTTGTAGTTTTTCGCTACGTGTAGCCAGGGTAAACAAAATCTCCAAAATTTTTTGTTCAGAAGACAGGAAAAAATCAATTGATATATATCAAGATAAAAATCAATTGATATACATCGTGATATATGTCATGATATATATCGTGATATATATCATGATATATATCGTGATATATCATGATATATATCGTGATATATATCATGATATATATCCGCTGATATATATCATGATATATATCCGCTGATATATATCGGCGAACCCTGTTATGGACCCTGTCGGGCACAGCATAATATGTGAGTTAGGAGAGAGAAGTTTGTTAATTTAATTTATAACATTACTTAGCAGTACTACTATAATATAATTCCTTGCATAGCCATTGCGATAGACGGGAGACAATGGGGGCTGTTGTTTTTGTGCTCACCAGGTGGCGCCACTGTTGAGTAAGGTCCTGTCAGTACTTTTATTTTATATGTTTTGGATATGTTTAAGTACTCATCTTTTATCTATCTATACACGGTGATTTTTAATTCACGGTTAACCTTTTAGGAGGTGAAAGTACTTTAGATTATAAACAACTTTCACTATGGGACCAACAAAGAAATAGCAAAAAAAAAAAATCGTCTGTTTCATACATGTTCATCAGGTAAATATTGCATTTTTGTATAAAACAGCTGATATTTTTTTCGATATTTCAGAGTTGGTCTCACAGTGAAAGTTGCTCCTAACCATGAGTACTTTCACGCCCTGAAAGGTCAACAATGAATTAAAAATCACCTTGTATATATAAAATGGTAAACTGACTGACTGACTGGATGATATATCAACACACAGCCCAAACTCAAACTCAAAGCATTTATTTCAAATAAACCAATTACAGGTACTTTTGAATTGTCAAGGGGTCGGTCAGTCAGAAAGATGAAGCTAGTTGCCCATTCCAAAGCGTAGTAGGTTCCTATGGAGAAGAACGGACAAGAAACTCCACGGACACTCTTTTAAAACAAAATATTGTTACAAAATATGGGTTACATCATTAATGTTGAAGTTATACATGTGAGAACAATGTAGAAAGACGTGCACGTTAGAAGCGTCCGTAATAGAAACAATTCACAAAAATTAAAATAAGCCCTGGTAGCCGAGAGATGACCAGTCCCAACTGACGGCGCCCGTTCACGAACATGACGCATGGATCAGCACCATTTAGCTCAACCATTTTGAAGGGAACTTAATGATCCAACACACACGCCACCACCAGCGAGACATTTGAGTGAGCATGACATACTCTCAGCTGCCAGGGCACATTCAAGTCAATAAAAGACATATTACCCGGTAAATGGTAGCTCTATAGTACATAGTATTCACACATGTGCTATGCAATTATATAATTCATGGACATTGAGTTTATACAATTCCCAACCGCTGGTCCTAGAGACATGAAACTTGGAGGGTGTATTCTTTGTGAAAAGTATCCACTACGAAAGGATTTTTGAGAATTCCACCCCTAAAGGGGTAAAATAGGGGATGGAAGTTTATATGAAAGTCCGTCGGTTTTGAAGTTAGGATTCAAATTTTGTGTTTAGGCTGACGATTGAAAATTAATTTATACATGTCTCAGCGTTTTTGATGATTCCACCCCCGAAGGGTAAAAAAGGGGGATGAAATTGAAAACACCTTAATTTTCGAAGAAAAATCACTAAATTTACTATCTAGGCTTATGGTTGGAAGTTAACGCAACGGTGTTGTTAGAATTTTGTTTTTAATTAAAGTTCTTTATTGTTTAACTTAAAACCACAAAAATTTCGGTTTATAGTTGGAACTAACACAACGTAAATCGTTGTTTTGTTTTTTAATTTCACCCCACATGGGTCTGAAAAGGAGTATGAAGTTTTGTATTGAAGTAAAAATAATATATGTTTTTCGAAATCAACGCGGGTGAACCCGCGGGCAAAAGCTATAGACCCAAAGTCTCAAATTCAGATAATTTATGTAAACAAAGGGGATAACATATCAAAAAAATATCTTCGTAATGGTAATTCACATAAAACGGCGAAAAAAGAGGTTCCATTTTCTTTTAAGTACTGATTTTAAGAAATAATAATTAAGAAATAATCATACCGTAATTATTTTTATAAATTTTCGGTTTAAAACAAAGTTATTAAAAAAAGGAGATTTTCTGGTATAAAATATTTTATGATACTGGTAACAATGCAGGAGATACAAACATTTTCAATTTTTTTACATCTTCAACAACACTAATATTAAAACACTCATTCATAGATTCATATTGTAAGTAGCATATCTAGCCACATTTTGGATAAAAACGACTGTAAACTGTTTCGAGTGGAAATCGATTTTGGGAGGCCTACGTCTAGCATTGGACTTAAAAGGGCTGATTATGACGATCATATGCCGTGTCTCCGATATACTACACAAAACATTGTTTGGCAACGGTATTTTGTTTGCATAGTTCTTATAATTAATTCACTATAATTTTTGCGATGACTATTTACAAAAAAATTAATATGATACTATGTTTTGAACCACTGTCCTGTCATTTTGACAGTGACATTTCTTGACATTACTTTGTTTACATAAATTATCTGAATTAGAGACTTTGGGTATAGTTACTTCATATAATGTTTATTTTATTACATTTTTCAATATCAAATGAATATTTACTCTCCTAGGAGCGGTAGTCCAGCCATTGCCGACCGCTCACCTGATCTTCCGCGCGCCTTCGCAGGCGGCCGGGCACTGCTGGCTCGACGGGTTAGAACTAGCCCTACGATGCAGCAATGCTATGCTCAGGTAACCAACTAGCTCCTCCTAGAAATTCACGATTATTAAGGCGAGGTTCTTCGAGCGTGCATTTTTGTTCTAGAGGTGAAATTGTGCCGTCAATTTCGTTAATTTTGGGTTGAAAATTATTTTTTACGATATTAAGAGGCTACCGAGCGCACAGTGGCGCCCTCATCGTTATTTCGGTGATTTCTTTTATTTTAGAATGAAAATGCTGAAAATAAGCTCGTCAAGTTGTGCTTCACAAGACTATACGTTATTATTACTACTAGTTTTAAATTGTTATGTTTTATTGTAATCATTTAAACGGAAAATAGTGGCCACTAAGCTCCGTTTTAATGATTACAATAAAACATAACAATTTAAAACTACTGTCTGTAGTAATAATAACGTATAGTCTTGTGAAGCACAACTTGACGAGCTTATTTTCTGCATTTTCATTCTAAAATAAAAGAAATCACCGAACAAACGATGAGGGCGCCACTGTGCGCTCGGTAGCCTCTTAAGAGGATTGAGGCCGGTGAAAATATCTTTAGTCCTTTTGATAAATGACTGATGTATGGAGAAAATTACAGTTTTCGCTTAACCATCTAAAAATTAACGAGCACGTTCCGTTGCAACCATTTTATTTTTTGTCAATTTTTGTAAGAGTCACTGTCATTGCGTCCACACACCGACCACCGACACGACAGTTATTGTCTTCTGATTGGCTGATTAGCCGACACGTCATCGCAGCCCGGCCAATCGCAGCGGTCGATTAGTGATTTCCATTTAGTTTGCCGTAGATACCGTAGTGACGTGAAACTAGTTTAATAATGCCGCAACAGTATGAAACTGCTGAATTTCGGTTCCTAAATCGGTGTTAAGCTCTTGTGGATACGTGTTTAAATTTCTACAATGTTGACTGTATTCTGAAGTTTGATAAAAAAAATTGGTGTTGCTTATGGTGAAAAAGGTGTTTATGTTTCCCAAGACGTTGCGAATTGTGTGGTTCTTTCCTCAAAAGACCATTTCAGAGACGGATCTACATAATCCTCACATGATCTGACCAAGATTATGTCTGGACTTTAAAAGAGACTTTGACCCCTGAGTTTGTTTCGCCATTTCTTCTCAGGGGTAGTCAGATAGGAAATGTAGACTCCTTCTAGCTAATTTAAAAAAATATATATATATATATATAATATAATATAGATACTATGTTGTTTAAAAGGAATTGATCCTTATGAATGACTCTTTCGGTTGGCATCATAAAATACAGGATGTTTTTTTTTCCACATTTCTCCGGTTCTATTCCCGGCTCAAGCAGGTGATTAAAAAAAATCTTTAAATGCAGTTTTAATTATTTTTGAAAATAAAGGTATGTTTCCTTTCAGTAGAATTTGCCTTCATCAATTTTAAGGGTACTGTCCCTCCAATCACGGTCTTTTTTTTCTACCCTGTATATATGACATGTAAAAGTGATTCCGATATCCTATTTACAGAATAAACGATTTCATTTCACGTGATTCCCTATACCCAAAGTCTCAAATTCAGATAATTTATGTAAACAAAGGGGATAACATAACAAAAAAATATCTTCGTAATGGTAATTCACATAAAATTGCGAAAAAAGAGGTTCTATTTTCTTTTAAGTACTGATTTTAAGAAATAATAATTAAAAAATAATCATACCGTAATTATTTTTATAAATTTTCGGTTTTAAACAAAGTTATTAATAAAAGAAGATTTTCTGGTATAAAATATTTTATGATAATGGTAACAATACAGGAGATCTCAACATTTTCACATTTTTTACATCTTCAACAACACTAATATTACAACTCTCATAAATAGATTCATATTGTAAGTAGCATATCTAGCCACATTTCGGATGAAAACGGCTGTAAACTCTTTCGATTGGAAATCGATTTTGGGACGCCTACGTCTAGCACTGGGCTTAAAAGGGCTGATTATGACTATCATATACCGTGTCTCCGACACACTACAAAAAGCATTGTTTGGCAACGGTATTTTGTTTGCATAGTTCTTATAATTAATTCACTTTAATTTTATCGATGATTATTTACAAAAACATTTAATGATAAAATGTTTTGCACCACTGTCCTGTCATTTTGACAGTGACATTTCTTGACATTACTTTGTTTACATAAATTATCTGAATTAGAGACTTAGGGTGTAAGCAATGCTTAATTTTCTAAAGGGGTAATCCGGCTTTGCACGCATTATTTATGATACTTATCTTGTTTGTATAGATGTTCCCGATCACGCCCAGAACAGACCGTAGCAGCGGACTCCCCGGCGACTCAGACGAACTTATCGCATGAGGATCTCGAAAAACACTTCAATGAACATGGTCAGTGTAGACTAAGACTTATTATTTATTGCAAAAGACATAAACCGACCTGATTTGGGTCCTTTGCAATGTATATGTTATGGACCAAGTGATAAATTTGACGGCACGGTTGGCGCAGTGGTTAAGCGATTGACTGCTGCACTGCGTGTTGCGGGTTCGATTCCCGCACGGAACAAATATTTGTATGACCTACAAGTAGTTGTTCCGGGTCTGGCTGTTTGTGTATGTGAGTTTAAATGTTTGTAAACGCACCCACGATACAGGAGAAATTCCTAGTGTGGGGCAAAGTTTTCTAAAAAAAAAAAAAAAATTGGGCATTATACATAATGCCCGGTCATTATGAAAAATGCCCAATATTAGAGTGCAATTTGATAATAATTATTAAAATAATCAAATTGACCGGTCATTATTCATATTGTCCATCATCTTTTGGGAAAAGTAATACAAACATTGATTTAATTACTATTTTTTATTGGTTATTGTCGTTCGACAAGATTTCAAACAATCCTTTGGGTTAGGTTAGGTAGAACACTGGCCCCCCCCCGGTGGGTTCCCGCATTGTCGAGGCGGGGGGGCTCAGTAGCCGTGGCTTGGAGGGCCACGGTGAAGCTAAGAGGAACCCGAGGAGGGGGCCGCTCGTCAGGGCTTTTGCGGCTAAGCCGACGACGTAGCGGCCGTAGGTTGCGGTGCCGCTTTGGCGACATCGCAACTGAGGCGGGCCGCGATGTCGAATGGGCGGCATCGCGGCTGAGTGTGGGAGGCCGCGGCGGGAGAGGAGTGCCGGTATTGCGGTGAGCCGTTCTCCCTACCTTCCGCGGCCTTGACGGGGTCGCCACCGTTGAATGGCGGACGCGGTGGGGCCGCAGAGGAAGAGGAGTGTCGGTATTGCGTTGGCCGCTCTCCCTATCCTCTGCGGCCGAAAAGTGGTAGGCGGCGGGGCCACTAACCTGACCCGTTGCGGGGGGACCAGGGGCGCCTGGACGCGAGATCGTCTGGCGCGAGGTCCCAGGTGGAGGCCAGCAGGCAACGGGTACGGGGGCACCCTTGCCTGTATTGCACAGGCCTCTACCAGTGTCGGACGGGAATGGCCAGGTGTTCCCGGTCATTCCCATATCGCCCCCAGGCTGAGGGGGGGCATGCGGGGCCCGCCAGTGAGGCGGGCATGCGCCGGGAGGGTTGTGGACGTAAAGGCTGTGCCGGTTTCCCATGACCCTCCCATCAAGGCGATGAGGGAACTCCGCTGAGTTTTAGTGGGTATTCTGCCATTTTGGCAGGGAGTCCCACATACCCCGTCTCGTCCCCCGACGAGCGGGCATGCGTAATGCATTTCTCAGCGTAAAAAAAAAAAAAAAAAAAAAAAAAAAAAAAAAAAAAAAAAAAGTTAGAACACTGGCCATTAACGCCACATCCCCTCTATTGTTGGTGAATCATTTAGGTTAGGTTAGGTTAGAACGTGTATTATCAAATTGCCCAATTTTCATGTAGCAATATAATAATGACCGTGCAATGTGATAAATAATGAAGTTAAGATATACCCAAAGTCTCTAATTCAGATAATTTATGTAAACAAAGTAATGTCAAGAAATGTCACTGTCAAAATGACAGGACAGTGGTACAAAACATAGTATCATATTTAATTTTTTGTAAATAGTCATCGCTAAAATTAAAGTGAATTAATTATAAGAACTATGCAAACAAAATACCGTTGCCAAACAATGTTTTGTGTAGTATGTGGGAGACACGGCATATGATCGTCATAATCAGCCCTTTTAAGTCCAGTGCTAAACATAGGCCTCCCAAAATCGATTTCCTCTCGCAACAGTTTACAGCCGTTTTCATCCAAAATGTGGCTAGATATGCTACTTACAATATGAATCTATGAATGAGAGAGTTGTAGTGTTTCGTTGAAGATGTAAAAATTTGAAAATGTTTGTATCTCCTGCATTGTTACCAGTATCATAAAATATTTTATACCAGAAAATCTCCTTTTTTTAATAACTTTGTTTAAAACCGAAAATCTATAAAAATAATTACGGTATGATTATTTATTAATTATTATTTCTTAAAATCAGTTCTTAAAAGAAAATGAAACCTCTTTTTTGGCCATTTTATGTAAATTACCATTACGAAGATATTTTTTTGATATCTTATCCCCATTGTTTACATAAATTATCTGAATTTGAGACTTTGGGTATAGTAATTAATCACTTAGCCCGATAGAGCTAGACATTATTCATAATGTTCGTACATTATTAATAATGCCCGCATTAATCACCTGGTCCATAACATATATAAATATGCCGTCTTCCTTTCCCATTTCGATCATCAATTGATGAGTTTCAGCTCAAATAAATTTTTAGGAATTACAATTTTATCCTGAGGATAAAAAAAGTATTCGCCTTAAGAGAACGCAGAGTAGATTTTTAATGGAATGTCAGAAGGCAGTCAGTCGCCAAACAGAACGTGAGGTACTATCGCGGTCACTGAAATCTAACTCCTTGGAAACTATATCTCGTGCTCGATGATCACATCTGCCGGTCGATTCTGTTAAAAACTCACCGTGAAAACTCAGGCAGTCTTGCAGTGAACTATCACTCTACCCTGATGCTAGAGATTGACAGCTCACTTCTAGCTCCCTTCACCTAAGTTTTCACGGTGAGATCATAGCAGAACTGTTTACCGCTCCCTGTTGCGACGACCAATAAAATGAACTTTTGTTTATTAAAATAAATTAAATTTTATAAAAAAAATCTTTTAAATAAATTTCTCATGCTCTGTTACAATGCTTACAGATGTCTGACCACCTCGGCTGGTTTTTTACGGTCTTTTTAGGGTTCCGTACCCAAAGGGTAAAACGGGACCCTGTTACTAAGATTCCGATGCCCATCTGTCTGTCAGTCTGTCACCAGGCTGTATCTCATGAACCGTGATAGTTAGACAGTTGAAATTTTCACAGATGATGGTATTTCTGTTGCCGCTATAACAACAAATACAAAAAAAAGGGGGCTCCCATACAACAAACGTGATTTTTTGCTCGTTTTTGCTCAATATTGATAACGACAACAGATAGACGCTTTGAATATTCACAGAATATTTAAATATATATTCACTTTATAAATACCGATACTGTTCTGCTCAGTTGGTTCACTGAACTCCATGTGTTGCGAGACCGATGAGCCTACTGTGCAGGGGTAGACGGTGTGTCTAATTTCTTCTTTTTACTTTTTAGTTACTAACACTAGTTATAAGCAAAATTTCTTGTTACTAAAAACCTTGCCTTCCCTATGGACTTTTGTGTCTGAAATAAATGTTTTTTTTTTTTATAAATAAATAATTAAATTAAAATAAATATTTAAGGGGGGCTCCCATACAACAAGCATGATTTTTTTTGCCGTTTTTATAGATAATGGTACGGAACCCATCGTGCGCGAGTTCGACTCGCACTTGGCCGTTTTTTTTTTTTTTTTCATTTACAAAAACAAGGGGCTCAGCAAAATTCTGATGCTGCGATGCTATTGGTTGATGAGCGTAGGTTAGCGTTACTATAGCGGCTGAGCGCTGCAAGCAAGAATAGTCCGGTAGTACGATGTCAGAGACCGCGTTAGTACCTGTGCGTTTCAGATTCTTGCGATAATTTTATTTGGCGACTGACAAAATTGTGTTTTTTCACAAAACTTTTGAAGTGGCCATTATATCTCTACTACCGAACATATCTGTAATCTTTTTTGGATACGTATTTCTATAATTGGTAAGAAAAATTTAATTTATAATGTCATGTTTAACATTATTATTGGATTATAAAAATTTAACTCACAAAACAATTTTTTAAGCATCTATTTAGATATCTAATCTACAGAAACACAAGGTAATATTTTTTTAATATTTTTTCCAAATACCCTCCTTGCACTTTAACGCTAAATAGTGCTAAAAATATCGGAGCCTTCGTCCTGTAGCTCACCTCTCATGTCGATATCGGACTACTCCCCAAAAAGATCGCATGGCATCGACAGAAAAGTAGCATACCAAGTACCGAAAAAAGCGAAAACCCGTAAAACAAAATGGGCGCAGTTCATGGAATCAATCGAAATTCTGTCTAAAGACCATGATTCCAGTGATTCTCCTACGCCAGAAAGAGATAACAGGTTCCTAGATTTCTTGAGAAAAAAAGAGACGCATCTAGGTCGCAATTCTGCGTCGACTTGCTCGATAAGAATTGATAAAGAGCCGAACATTAAGAAACAATTGAGTAAAAGTTTAGCATCAAGCCCTTACAAGTTTGATTTAAAGAAATCGCCGATACTAAAATGTCTGGAGTTACCAAAGATTCCTTTAAGAGACCATTCGAAGGAGAAATTGTCTCCTACGTCTATGATTGAAGAGAATTTCATGAAATTCATGTCCACGTTCCCAAAACGGAGAAGCTCAACTCCTTTAATATTCAGTCAAAAACGTATCGGTGAGCTGAGAGAATCGGGAATCAAGACTGATTCAGAAAATGATGATGTTTTCATAAAATCTAAAAGGAGATTGTATAAGGGATCTGAGGTTATTTGCGATACTCCTGAGAATATGATTATAAAGACAGCGCCGTCTGTTGAGAGGGTAAGGGAATATACGTCGTCTTCCTCCGATGAAGCTAGAGATGAATATAGGTGGGTTTTTACAGATATGCATCCAATAAATAATATTTTAAATCCGATGTAATTCTGATATAATCAGCAGGGGAACACCCAAATACTCCGAAATATTTTATTCCGAATTTCGATGTTCCGATGTTCAAATGTCCGATTTTCATAATACCTAAGAATTATAATGTCTATTATTAAAAATCACGAAATTTATTTTACCGAAAGTCGTAAATGCGATTTGTTTGTTTTCTGATTTTCATACGTTCGAAGAATCAAATGCTCGATGGGTTCTCGGTCCGAAAAACGACATTCCGATTTTCAATACTCCGAATAAACTGCTAAAATGCTGCAGATCCCCTCTATTGTTGGTGAATTATTTGGCTTAGGTAAGAACTGTGACCATTAATGCGCGAAGGCGAGCGAGCGTGCCGCGGTAGCGGCCGCCGAGCGCCAGATCCCCTATATTGTTGGTGAATCACAAGGTTTTACAAGGCGTTTTTATTTCGGAATTCTAATTAATCGGTACTTTAATAATCGGAATTCGTATTTTTGATGTTTCGAATTATCATTAAGTCGGACTTATTGTTATTTGATCTATTGAAACTCGGTATTTTGAGAATAGTAATTATAAACGTTAGGAATATTGAAATTTTGGAATTATAAAAATAGGATGAATGATAAATCGGAGTTGTTATATTAGGAATTTTGAACCATTCGGAATTATGAAAATCGGTATTTTGAAATTCGTATTTGTGACTGTCGGAATTAAGTTTTTCGTATTAACCCTCTCTGTACGTTCTGTTACGTTACGGTTAATACGAAAAACTTAAAACTTAAAAAAGAGATGGTGCTATTCGTCCTCTTTTAACAATAATGTTGTTAAAAGAGGACGAATAGCAAAATCTCTTTTTGCAACAGAAATACATATAACCATCATTGTTCCAATGCGAGAAAAAAACGAAGCTTTACAAGATTAGTAGAGCACCATACCGCTTATTAGCAATAGAAAAAATACACTCACTCACTCACACTTCCAATTTGGGAGAGAGATGAAGCTTTATAGAACAAATAGCACCATCACTTTCACACTTTAACACTTCGTACTAATTTTATAGGAAATCTCAGTACCCACAACTAATAATAACACCAGACAAGTACTCAGTGATAGACTATGACAAACTACCCTCCGCGAGTTTTAAAGCGAGTAACCTGGAAAGACGAGACGAAAGATTTATATCACAGAATGTTTATGTCGCCGGCAAGATCGTGAGGACCGGTGAGGACTGCTTACCCCTTATGGGGAGGCATGCCATTTATAGCATCAATTTGAATAGCACCATTGCGTATAGCACCCATTGTATTCCAAATTGCGCACCAACAGTTAAAGTGGCAGTTAGATGTTTTAATATACTCCTCATAATAAAATTAATGCCTCTCGCATTAACTATAGAAAAAGAAAGATATAAATTTAAAATTAAAAAAAATATTAGTCACACAATTGTTTTGATTTGTGTGGAACATTATTGTATTGATCTATAAAAGCATTCTGTCACTTTTATGCTTATAGCACAATCGATTTCGTGTTTATTATGGTTTAAGTATTACTTATCAATAGAATAACTGTTAGCAATGTTTAAATTTTTATCTCTTTGTGTTTTTTTTAATATAATAAATCGGTATCTATATGTTTTTATGTTTTATGTTTAAGGCTAATTTGCTTTAAATAATATTTTTTTTTATTAAAATTTCGTAGGTTTCTTTTGTTTTTTTCGATTTAGTTTTTTACAGTATAGTGCTTGTGGCACATTGATTACGTTTATGGGGCATGCAGTGCTAACCTATAAGAAATTGTTATACTAACCTTAGATTTTAGCCAAACATTATTTTATCATATAAACAGTGTAAACAATTTGTTGGTTGGCCTTTAAAGAAAAATAAATAAATACCCACTAATTCGTTTCTCAAAAGACACTTGTTCAGGTATTGAACACTCTTACTACCACGGTAAACGTTGGTGCGCAATATGGAATACTATGGGTGCTATTCGCATTGGTGCTCTAAACGGCATACCTCCTTCGGGGGATACAGGCGTGATGTTGAATAGTAGTAACTGTTTTTTTTTTGGAATTTATTTAGTGATATAAAACTATCATAGGTTGAAATGAAAATTCGTTTGGGGAGTAGTCTATTTGCGTATAAAAATATTTTGTCTGGCCAGAGTATGTCCGATTATATTATTTGTGCTATTTCTTAAGCTAAAATGTGTGTGTTGGTACCGCTAGAAAAAATAAAATTAATCATAATTATTTTAATTTATTTTAACTGTATGAGAAAGTATAATATTTATTTTTATGACCCGATAACCGCGGAGCGCAAAAGGCTGGTAATGTTTTTATCAAAAAGTACTTGCTTTCGGTATAAACCCTGGTTTCATCTATACTAATATATAAAGCTGAAGAGTTTGTTTGTTTGTTTGTTTGTTTGTTTGAACGCGCTAATCTCAGGAACTACTGATTGGAATTGAAAAATTATTTTTGTGTTGGATAGTCCATTTATTGAGGAATGTTATAGGCTATATATCATTACGCTACAACCAAAAGGAGCGGAGCATAAATGAAAAATGTTGCAAAAACGGGAAAAATTATTCCTTTTTGAGAGCTTCCGTTGCGTGCGCTGCGTAAACGGTTTAAGTTACGAAAATATAATGTATGATGGAATTGTTCCACTTTAAATTTTCAAAAAAAAAGTCCGCGACAGCATATGTCTATCTTTTAAGACTGACTCACTGTAACCTTTTTTATGGTAATCTAATTTGTTCGAAATTAATGCATTATTTGCGAAGAAGTTTTCATAAACATGGTATTAATCCTTATCCAAATAAATACGTTATTCATCACAAGTATTTAATTTTGAACAAAGTTGCCCTTACATCATTTAATTTCAATGAATATCTTAGGAGATATAACTGTTTTATAATAACTCCGCAGCAAAATAATGAATAACTCTGCGAGGTAGTCTATTCTAAAGCTGAAGAGTTAGTTTTTAGGGTTCCGTACCCAAAGGGTAAAATAGGACCCTATTACTAAATCTCCGCTGTCCGTCTGTCTGTCTGTCCGTCTGTCACCAGGCTGTATCTCATGAACCGTGATAGTTAAACAGTTGAAATTTTCACATATGATGTATTTCTGTTGCCGCTATAACAACAAATACTAAAATAACAGAAAAAAATAATATTTAAGGGGGGCTCCCATACAACGGATATGATTTTTATGCCGTTTTTTTTTTTGCTCCGCCCGCGTGGATGTCGGTTATCGCGTAAAAAAGTAGCCTAAGTTCTTCTCCATATCCCAGGCTATATGTTTGCCAAATTTCATGACGATCGGTTCAGCGGTTTAGGCGTGAAAACGTAACATACAGACAGACAGACAAATAGACAGACAGAGCTACTTTCACATTCATAATATTAGTAAGGATAAGGATTTGCATGGATGGTACGGAACCCTTCGTGCGCGAGTCCGACTCGCACTTGGCCGGTTTTTTTTTTTTGAACGCGCTAATCTCTGGAACTGCGAGTTGGATTTGAAAAAATCTTTTTGCATTGTACAGCCCAATTCTTGAGGAAGAATTACATTTCTATTAACTAGAACACCATTTTTTTTTAAATGAAAGTTTATGCGAAAACGAAGTAAAAGCATAGGCAGGCAATGTGTTGCGACGGGGTAAGTCGGGGGAACAAGAAATTTAACGCGGACGAAGTCGCGGGCAGAAGCTAGTAAGGTATAAGTATTCTTGTCATTGTCAAATTCCGTGTCAACTTCTACAAACTCAAACACAAAAAAAAACAAAGCATTTATTTCAAATAAATAGATTACAGGCACTTTTGAATTGTCAACGAGTCGGTCAGTAAGAAAAATGAAGCTACATACCCATTCCAAAGCGTAGTAGGTACCTATGGAGAAGAACGGGCAAGAAACTCCATGGACACTCTTTTAAATTAAGGGGTTTATTTATAAACGCTGCTTAAAGTTAAGTAATGATTAGCGACTGTTTAACCATACATTTTTGACGTTTGAACGTCACTTAACTTTAAGCAACGTTTATTAATAAACCCCTGAATTGTTACAAAAATATTAGTTACATCTGTAATGTTGAATTTATAAGTATTCTGGTCATTGTCATATCCCATGTCAACTTATACAAACTCAAACACAAAAAAAAAAGAACTCAGTATTTATATCAAACAAATTAAATTACAGGCACTTTTGAATTTTTGAATTGTCAAGGGGTCGGTCAGTCAGAAAGATGAAGCTAGTTGCTCATTCCAAAGCGTAGTAGGTTCCTAAGGAATATTCTCACTGTACGAAAATTCTATACAATGCGAGATCAGCTTATGCTGGAAATGTATAGCTTGATTTGTAGCCGTGCGTACACCACTTTTACCATTTTAAAATTTTTATCATTGGAGAGCAGGATCTCTTGGCACAGGTATATCTTTTACATAAAAGGAGGTCTTGGTCTTGTGTGTATGTTTAAAATACGTAATGTAAAACACCGCAATGATTTCTAGACGATTGACAATCGACAATCGATCATACTTTTTCCCGGGGCCGCAACGTGCGGCCCCGGGAAAAGTATGCTGTCGGGCACATGGTGTCCGCCATGGCAGTCATCGTGATAAATATAAATATTTTTATTTTTGTATGAAAATATAGAGGTATGAGGAAAAGGGGTCTAAAGTTCACTCATACTCTATGGAAAAGGGAGAATCGTCCGACCAGACGGGTGTCGTGTCTGGTGGGCAACTGCCCGACGGTTGATGTCGGGATGTTGTATATATGCTAGTCGCGCGGTAAACTCTGATTGCGCGATGCAGGATTTTTGACGAGGTCTTTGATGCGTAGTTCGCATGTGGTGTTGTTGATACCGCCACATTACTCCCCTCCGGAGACCGGAGGGCGATAGTAGGCTGAGTCAGTGCATATGATGCTTGCCAGGGCCAGTTCTGATTCCAGTGAGACGTAACCGGGTGCCGCATAGTTCACAGTGAGTCGGAACTGTCTGCGGTGATTCCCCAGTGAGTCGGGGTGGCGCTGCGTTTTGCTCCAGTGAGTCGGATGTGGAAAAGCGCCGGGTTGAGGCTGACTGCTGGCGTCGACCAGGAGAGGGTTGAAAGGCTCTGCTTGTAGACCAGCCGAAAGTGTAGTGTGCTGTGACAAGGTTGCTGATGATGCTTAGGGTGATGATCAGGAATGCGCGTTCGCTGCATGCTGGTGGTCAAGATACCAGTTGAAGCCGTGGGTCTGGCTTTGTGACATGCAGCTCTAAAGCTTGAGGAAGTCATGATGATGATGACGTCACGCTGAAGTAGGTGCACGAATGCTGCTGCTTCTGCCCGCGACTTCGTCCGCGTGAAATTTCTTGTTTCATCGACCCACCGCGTCGCAACGCATCGCCCGGCCGCGCTTTTACTTAGTTTTCGCTGAGCGTTCTTTCTGACTGTCTGTATTTTTTCTAGGCTCCTAAGGGTCCTAGCGTGATCATAAATAGCTTATAGCCTTCCTCAAGAATTGGGCTATCAAATGCAAAAAGATTGTTTCAAATCCGACTGGTAGTTCTAGAGATTAGCGCGTTCAAACAAAATTGAAGTGTCTGCAAATAACGACACATGCGAACTACGCATCAAAGAACTGACGTCACAAATCCTGCATCGCGCAATCAGAGTTTACCGGGCGTGTTTGTAATGGCAAAATGACAGCTTTTTAACCGACTGAAGAGGTTCGCAATGCGGCTGTTTTAATTTACTATGGATAGCTGTCTTCTGTCCGTTTGTTCCGGCTAATCTCCGAAACGGCTGTACCGATTTTGACGAGACTTTCACTGGCAGATAGCTGATGTAATTATTATTTATTAGTTTATTTATTTCTGTAACAATTTTTACATTGTATCGAAATTTTACACAAAATTATAACAATAAAAAATTTAAAGAATTACAATATAAATCATTATTATAACAGTTACCAAACAAGAAATTAAAAAGTAAAACATTTGCAATTCCCTGTTATTATGTAAAATGTCAAAAAATAAATCTAACTTAGGCTTTTATTTTTAGTAAAAGCAGAAAGCTAGTATGATCTTAATATATCGTCTAGGTATAGCTGCTCTGATCTGTTTTATTTACATAACACTATTTCCTCCATAGAGAAACTTATATAATTGAACACGAATTCAAATAGGGATTTAATCGACCTTCAGGGCCTGCGTTTGACAGCTGTCATTGATATTGGTATGACAGTTGCGACCTTCAGATACTAACGTCCTACGTAACGGCTACGGATATGAATAGGTGACGAGGTTTGGTTAGGTTAGCAGTCTGTGGTTTCAGAAAACCTAGTAGGTAAAAAAAAGTAAGTCTAATAAAGTTCTTACGAAAACATCATGTACGTAAAGAAAAATTTACATCTTTTTAGAAAAAGAGGTGAAAGACATAATTGTAGTACTAGAAATAGGGACTTATTAGTTCAACCAGGTTTCAGACTGGCTAAAGTAGACTCATCTTTCATGGGGTACTGTTTAAAATATTACAATAAAATACCTCCCCACATACTCCAATTGAACGAAATAAAATTTAAAACTTGTATAAAACGCACACTATGCAGCCAAGCATATTATAAGTTGGGGGATTACATCGCTGACAAAAATGCTTGGCTCAGTGCTGGTCCTGCTCCATAAGGGCGCATAAACTAATTGATTAGCATTTGAAAATATTATTGGAGCTGCTGAAGATTGTAAACTATTTTTGCATTGTATAAACTCAATCTCCTTGAATTATATAATTGCACAGCACAGGTGTGAGTACTATGTACTATAGAGCTACCATTTACCGGGTAATATGTCTTTTATTGCCTTGAATGTGCCCTGGCGGCTGAGAGTATGTCATGCTCACTCAAATGTCTCGTTGGTGGTGGCGTGTGTGTTGGATCATTAAGTTCCCTTCAAAATGGTTGAGCTAAATGGTGCTGATCCATGCGTCATGTTCGTGAACGGGCGCCGTCAGTTGGGACTGGTCATCTCTTAGCTGCCACGGCTTATTTTATGTTTTAAATTGTTTCTATTACGGACGCTTCTAACGTGCACGTCTTTCTACATTGTTCTCACATGTATAACTTCAACATGAATGATGTAACCCATATTTTGTAACAATATTTTGTTTTAAAACCAATTTAAATAAATGCTTTGAGTTTGAGTTTCGTACCAAACTCAAAGCATTTATTTCAAATAAACCAATTACAGGCACTTTTGAATTGTCAAGGGGTCGTTAAGTGAGAAAGATGAAGCTAGTTGCCCATTCCAAAGCGTAGTAGGTTCCTATGGAGAAGAACGGGCAATAAACTCCACGGACACTCTTTTAAAACAAAACATTGTTACAAAATATGGTTTACATCATTCATGTTGAAGTTATACATTTGAGAACAATGTAGAAAGACGTGCACGTTAGAAGCGTCCGTAATAAAAACAATTCAAAAATTAAAATAAGCCCTGGTAGTCGAGAGATGACCAGTCCCAACTGACGGCGCCCGTTCACGAACATGACGCATGGATCAGCACCATTTAGCTCAACCATTTTGAAGGGAACTTAATGATCCAACACACACGCCACCACCAGCGAGACATTTGAGTGAGCATGACATACTCTCAGCCGCCAGGGCACATTCAATTCCCTACAAAATGGTTGAGCTGGATGGTGTTGATCCATGCGTCGTGTTCGTGAACGGGCGCCGTCAGTTGGGACTGGTCATTTCTTGACTGCCAGGGCTTATTTTGAATAATTAATTTTATATTTTGAATTGTTTTATTAGTTTTTACATTGTCTCACATAAGAAGCAAATAGAATAATGTACGCAGGATTTTGTGATATCTTGATTTAAAAGAGTGTCCTTGGAGTTTCTTGCCTGTTCTTCTCCATAGAGATCTACGTATTGGAATGGGCATCTAGCTTCAACTTTCTGACTAACTGACCGTCTTTTTGACAATTCAAAAATGCCTGTAAATGGTTTAATTGACATAAATGCTTTGAGTTTGAGTCAATAAAAGACATATTACCCGGTAAATGGTAGCTTTATAGTATAGTGCCGATACGACAGAAAGTTTTGTTTTGTTCAAACAATTTCAGCTACTGTATTTTTATATCACGAAGCGACCCGCGCTTTAGTTGTGGTAACCAAGTATACAAACATGCAGTCAATAGCATTAAACAAGGTCTCACATAGGATTGCCAGATGGCCGGGAAATCGGGGATTGTCCCGGAATTACGTGTCTTGTCCCGTGTCCAGGAATTACACTTTATAGTCCCGGATTTCGAATATAACTACCACAATTTTTTATTTTTTCATTAAATATTTTACGAGTAGGACCGATTCGCTATGTGTTCACTTCCCGTTGTTTGGTTTTGCTCAGCCGGCGCACAGTGGTCTGAAAATCGATCTCCATAATATACTCATAGAAACCTATAATCAGGAATTTTAAATAAAAATGTATTGTCTCTGTACCTCCCTTTAAAAATACACTGCGTTGTATGAGTAATGTAGGTAGGTAAGTTAGTTTTTACCAAAGAATTAATAGTATGTTAAAAAAGAAATTACAAGTAAGGTGATTTACAAAAATTATTATCTGTTTTTGTATATTTTCCTACCGACCGAATTCGTGATCCCCAAATTGTCCCGGAATTGAAATGCCTGTATCTGGCAACCCTACTCACAGCACATATAAAGGAACAAGTCCGAAAATCGTTAGCTTGTAGTTTATCACAATTTCTTTTTTATTGTGTTTAGTAACTTATATTTGCAGTTGGAGAATTGACCGTGACGTAAATACTGGTCCTGCTCTTTAGGACAATTTATTTAGAGTCTAGACAAAATCAAACTGGTTGCTAATTTAATTGTATAATTTATATGATATTAACTTTATTTTCTGTGATTAATATACTTTAACTCACACACTGACATAGGTTATTAAGGCGAGGTTCTTCAAGTTAACCTCTAGGAAATGTAATGTTAATGTCATTTTATTTAGAAACGGTGATGATTAAACACGTGAAAAAATTATATGTTGCTTTTGAGACCTTTTTGTAGGTACGTCGGGTACTCGTTACATAATTGGATATAGTTCACTCGATAGAAAAAAAATCCAAACATACCCTTATTTTGTAGATTCAAATTTTATTTCAATATTATACCACATTATGTATTAAAAATCACATCAAAATAAACGTCTATGATGATGTAATGTCCGTCGGGTTTAACATTGTTAATATCGTAAATCATATAATTTTCAACCCAAAATTAACGAAATTCACGACACATTTATTCGCGCCCAGCTGCCATCTCTAGAACAAAAATGCACGCTCGAAGAACCTCGCCTTAAATGTTAAATATAATAATTAGGGAAATCATCTACTTTTACAATGTTTGTAAATATGTGAGCAAATGTATCAATCGCATAATTAATTTGTCTTTCATTGCTTCACTTTTCATTGTTTTTACCTATTGTGGTATAGTAATTTTATTCTAGGTAAGTGCATCGTCTTCACATATAATTAATAGTTAATGTATACAAATATTGTTAACATTTTAAAAGAGCAAATATGGAGTTTCTTGCCCTTTCTTCTCCATACGTAACTACCTTTTGGAAGGGGCAACTAGAATCAATTAACTATTCATGTAATTTTTGACGTTCAAAAGTGCATCTTCGTGCCTATTAGAAATAAATGATTTGACTTTGACTTTGATATATCGCGTCGCATCACATTGCCTGCCCGCGCTATAACTTAGTTTTCACTTAGTGTTCTTTCTTCCTTTTTTTTTCTCGGCTCCCAAGGGTCGTAGCGTGATGTTTTATATATAGCCTTCCTCAAGAACTGGGTTATCAATTGCAAAAAGATTTTTTCAAATCCGACCGATAGTTTCAGAGATTAGCGCATTCAAACATTTCAAACAAACAAAAAGCTAACTCTTCAGCTTTATTATTAGTATGGACAAATTATTATAAATTAAAAATAAAGTTTATTTGTTATTTTTGACGTTCAAAAGTGCCTTTTATGTGCCTATTTGAAATACCTAAATGATTTGACTTTGACTTTGTATACCGATGTATGGGAGAACTTGTTTATAAAATACAATGTTGAGTTTGTTTTTGGGATAAATTCATCCAAAACCGAACCCTTCATTGTGCTTTTCCGTATTTTTTTTTAAATAGAACATCACATAAACTATAATTAATCTCCATTTAATGTTCACGTTCCTAATAATTATGTAATGACCTAACAAATAACTTCCGCATGGCACAGGAAGTACTTGTTACGATAACAATGGATGCCAGCCATGACTGATGTCAAATTAAACTTCACATACGTCAAATGTACTAATAAGTAATTAATTATACCGTGTAGGCTTTAATCGACATCTGCTTAGGCTTTTCCCAACTATGTTGCGTCCAGTCTAAGGCCTCTGCCTCGAATCTTGCGGGCAGCGGCGCGGCGGCGGCGGCGGCGCGGGAGCGGCAGGATCTAATGCGTAAAATCAAATGGACCAGCCCTCGAAAACAGCGGCGCGGGCGCTAGCAACGAGCGGTGCACTCCAGTCAAGCGGTGACCGCCCGCGCGTCTGCATTGCAGTGTTGTGCAATTTATTTTTGTGACGTTAGGAATAAGTTTGAATCAAAAAGATGTTGTTCAGACATTTCATTCGCGAATAAAAACAAATATCTCGACGACACAACCACGAACACAACACTACGCCGCTATATTGCCTGCCGCGCGATCTGGTTTCGAGAACGGGTCTGCGTTGCCCGCACCGCTCCCGCGCCGCCGCCTCCGCCGCGCCGCTGCCGCCCGCAAGGTTCGAGGCAGAGACCTAAGACTACGAGCGCACTCTGCGGCCAGGTCGCGGCAGCCAGGCGGGAATTGACGGCCAATGTGCCGCCGGCCAAGAATTCTAGAACATCTGTGAAAGATCTGGTTGCCCCGAGGGTTTCTGTTCTGATCTGGGTGACGCCTGTGCATTCGAAGAGCAAATGCACTACAGTTTCCTCAGCCTACTTACTCCGTAACAACTGTCAAAGAACTAAGAATGGCAGCCAGGCCCAACAGCTTATCGTGCCGAGGCATGGAGGAGTCTCGATATGTAATGGATGGTCATCCATCCACTAACCGATCGCGGCTAGCATAACTTTACCTTCGATCGATCCGTACGGCTGTTATTATTAGTCACGAGCTCCTCGCAAACCCGCTCGCTAAACTTATCTCAAATTACTTAGAAGAACAGGTAATTTGACCTACAAAAGGTACTACATGTGTTTGCGAAGTTTGTTTTAAAACAAATATGAAATTACCTTGGGCAGGTTTTGTAGCAAAAACATTGCTTGCCTTGTTTGTGTTACAACGGTTGTGTTAACACAGCATTATAATGTGCGTATTGCTTTGTTAAAAGTATTGGTTTTTAGGGTTCCGTTGTCAATAAGGAACCCATAAATCATAAATCATTTATTTGCCAATAATGTAGGTATACAGATATGATGGTTATTTTGATGAGTCCCGATACATTTTGCCTTACGGCATGCAAAATTATCCAATATTATACATTTACTAGACAAAAATTATAAACAAACATTCAACAAATTAAATTACAGATGTCAACAAATTCAATTACAAATGTCAATAAATTCAATTACAAATGTCAATAAATTCAATTACAAATGTCAATAAATTATTTTACAAATTTCAATAAACTAAGTCACAAATTAGACCGATAAAATTAGAATTGCAATGAAACTAAAGATATAAATAAATGTCAGAAAAATTAAATCACAAAGAAGCAGCATATACAGCATTAACAGAGAGTTTCGTCATTAACAAAATCATTAATTGCGTAGTAACACTTGTCCAGTAGCAGTTTGATTGGTAATTCTTTAAAAGTATAGTATATAGTAGTATATAGTTTCGCCATGTCCATCTGTCTGTTTGTCTGTCCGCGGCTTAGCTCAGAAACTCTTAGTACAAGAACGCTGTAATTTGGTATGGGTATATATACATATACATATTAATTACGCCGAAAAAGTGGTAAAATTAAATCTTTAAATATATTTTTTTAGGATACCTCCCCTACACGCAAAGTGGGGATGATATTTTATTTTCTCATCTATCCTATCGTGTGGGGGTATTGTTGGATAGGCCGTTCAAAAATACTACGGGTTTGTGAAAACCATTTTCGATTCAGGGATCCGTTGGCGTAATAATAAGTCGTAAAGTGCTAAGTTATGTTACGAGTCATTTCGCCCATGTATTCTTTACGTCCGGCACCACACAGTACCCCCTAACCGTGTGGTGCCGGACGTAAAGAATAGAACCATCCCATTTCCTCCCGTGGGTGTCATAAAGGCGACTAAGGGACTTACTAGAGAATGGGCAGCAGCATTCTCTATGCATTTTTAACACCATACTGCGATCGCCAACCCGCCTGCCAAGTGTGGCGATTATGGTTAACACCCCCCCCCCCCAATTGGGGGAGACCTATGTCCAGCAGTGGACGTCTTTCGGCTGAAATGATGATGATGATTAGGGGCAAATCTATGGCCGGGTACAAAATAAGACTCTTGGTTGCTACTGAGAAATTCTTGAAAAAACCCAATATCATTTAGGACACGATCAGTAATCGCGCTGCGAACACTAGAACAACGAGGCTGTCCCACGAATTCACGAATTAGAATTTTTAAATTAAATTATTCATTTGACTGATGATTCAATTTTCTACCAACCTTGCACAATATGGACAAAAAATATAAACAAAACATTGCGATTTCGTGACTGTTTGCATGATGTCATTGTGCAACCTAGCTTAGCTTAGTATGTGTGTGTGAACACTTAATTCAAAAATATTTGTTCAGAAGTTTCACCTTATTTCTTTCCTCTTTGGCTATGAGCCGTTGTCGGGCTATTCTGCCAGCGTCATGTGGTGACGGCAACACAGCGAGAAGAGCCGTCGAACTATGGACTTTGTGGTAGTTATGTTAGTAGCTGAAAGTACGTGACAGGTTTTTGTTAGTTGACATAGATTTAGTTTTTTTCCATATTATATAATGTACTAGCTGACCCGACAGACTTCGTCCTGTCAAAAGCTAAATAGTATAAACTCCACTACTCTTCCCTACCCTACCCTACCTTACCTACCCTACCTACCTACCCTACCTACCTACCTACCCTACCCTACCTACCTACCTACCTACATACCTACCTACCTACCTCCTACCCTATATGTGGGGAGGAATTTTATTATAACATTTTAAACAGTACCCCATGAAAGATGAGTCTACTTTAGCCAGTCTGAAACCTGGTTGAACTAATAGACGAAGTAGACAGACGAAGTTTCGCGGGTCAGCTACCCATACTAATATTATAAATGCGAAAGTAACTCTGTCTGTCTGTATGTTACGTTTTCACGCCTAAACCGCTGAATCGATTGTCATGAAATTTGGCAGACATATAGCCTGGGATATAGAGAAGGACATAGGCTACTTTTTTACGCGAAAACCGACATCCACGCGGGCGCAGCCGCGGGCAAAAGCTAGTAACTATATAAAATAAACATACGTACAAATACATACACACATAAATATTACCTATAATATACATACATTCTAGCTGACCCGACATACTTCGTTCTGTCAAAAGCTATAATATAAACTTCTCTACCCTACCCTACCTACCTACCCTACCCTACCCTACCCTACCCTACCTACCTACCCTACCCTACCCTACCCTACCCTACCTACCTACCTAAAACTTAAAAAAAAACAATGCACATTCAAATCACGTGAAAATATGTTATACGAGTATTATAAAATTAAAGCATATATTTTTGTTATATCGGTGTGTGTCAATCTGTTTAACTATTCATTTCCATTACTGTATACATATACATATTTACATATACACCTAAAAATATGTTATAAAAATGCATATATGTACATGTTTGTTATTTTTGTTTTTGTATTTATCCAAAGACTAAATACTGCTGACAATATTATACTAGATTGTCGTAAAATTCTTGAATTTTAAGTGTCTAGCAAAGTCATTGTTAAAAAATATCAAGCAAGTCGATTCGCATAGAGGTTGATGCGTCACTCAGTTAATCACCTTTTATTTTAAAGGTGTGTCCAAACACGGCGTGCAAGGTGCGCGGCAGTTACGCGCGGCATTCGCAAAACACAAATTTGCCGCGCGACTAGTTTAGACCTTCTGCGCGGCAGTGCTGCGCGGCATGTCCGAGACACGCCACGCGTATTCAAACCACAATGAAAGCGGCTGCGTGTGTTGTAGCTCCCTAGTATCCCATAATGGACTATGGGAGCCATATATTTCAATAAGACGAATTGCTGTTCCGTTATCCATTTTACTTGATAAAATACATCCGTCCACACACAACCACTGGCGAACCAACACTACACCGTACGCGGCGTTCGCCGTGCGCGGCAGGTAGCTCGCGGCTGCCGCGCGCGGCATTCGTCTAATCATAGCGCGGCCAGCCGCGCACGATTGCTGCTTTATGTTTGGTCACATCTTAACACTAGCTGCTGCTCGCGGTTTCGCCCGCGTGGCTTTATCTAAAATGAAAGTAGCCTAAGTTACATACAGCCAGTGAAGGTCCCATCAAAATCAGACCACCTGTTACGGAGAAAGCACCAAGCCGTTGCTCCCGGCTGTAAAAAAAACTATTTTTTTAATTTGTCTGTTTGTTCCGGATAATCTCCGAAACGGCTGAACCGATTTTGACGGAACTTTCACTGGCCGGTAGATGATGTTATAACGAGTAATAAAAGCTAACGCTTTTATTTTAGAAAAAGCCACGCGGGCGTAGCCGTGGTCAGCAACTATTTTACAATATGTGTAGATGATTACAATAGATAAGGTGTATCGCTATCCTAAAACTGTACTCAAGATAAACAAGGGCGTGTTCTGATAAGAGTTAGTATGCGATAAATAACGTAGCTAATGTTAATGATATGTTTATTTTAAGAAATAGGAATTTTAAGGAAGCGCTAAGGTAGCCCGCAAAATTCAAATACTATTTATTTAACTATTACACACTAATGGTTTAATCTCTTAACGGGAGCTGACGATTGAAACTCAAACGAACGTCGTAGCTTCTCCGATACAAAATGTATACGGAAATTATGTAAGGCAGAAAATGACCTCAAAATGGCGACACTTCTCCGCCACGCACGATGCGTCACAGCCCTCAGTCAATGTAATTAATTCTTATAATAATTATCCTTTAGTTATCGAGTGGTGTAATTAAATTTTGGGTGTAAATGATGTGTAGCTGCAACACCAAACTGTATCCCCCGATTTTGTTATCATCAGTTCTGAATTTCCTCCCACTATAGAAGGGTATCATCATCATGCTGGACATAGGCCTCTCCAATTGCACGCCAAACAGCTCGATTCTCGGCAAATCTCATCCAGCTGCTACCAGCCACCCTACGAAGACCGTCGCTCCACCTAGCCTGAGAGCGTCCTACCTTACATTTGCCGATTCGCGGTCTCCACTCAAGAACACGTCTACTCCAACGGTCATCGGTTCTACGGCTAATATGGCCGGCCCATTGCCACTTCAGCTTGCTTATTCTGACTGATGCTATAGAAGCATATAAAAGACGTATTCACGTCAAATAAAATACGCAGAACCGTGCCGTACTAGTTTACGTTATCGTAGTGTGATTGTTTAAAGATTAGGTTCTAATATATCAATGCGTAATTAATTAGTAGATTACACCGTGATTAGGCAACCGAATTACTCAATAGATTTGCATGAAGTCCATCGTCAAATTGGAGGGCTAATGGTTTAATGTCGGGATATTTTGTGGAATAATCTATTATTTAAATACTAGTTACGGGGCGGCGTCGTCTGCGCAAGCAGTCTATGTGACCGCGCATCGCTACGCACGAATACATATAAAAAAAGCAAAAAAAACATTCCTTAGATACCTTTTCAAGCACTTGTAAGGGTTTTATCCTCTCTTGTATCCCACTAAATTAATTTTGGGTTGCTTGGGTTTCAATTCTCTAGAAGACGGTCGCGTGATCAGATGACTGTAATATTTAAAATTCTTAGAGGCATTATAGATGTTCCTGATCTGCATAATGAAATCTGCAATCTATTTGTCCCGGACCATTACTGTCGTGGCAGAAAGCACCGCTTACTGGCTGTTCCAACTTGCCGTACTGTTGCACACTCCAAGTCACCTTTTTTTATTATTATTTTTTTATTCTACTATGAGTTTGCTCTTGACTTTAGTCTAGGTCTAGATGACAGAGACAAAGTCTACGATGGAGTGAGCTTACCCAGAAGAAGCCTGTTCACTCTCACTTTGAATAGATTAGGGTTGTATGCGTTCGGAAACACAGACGCAGGCAGAGAGTTCCACTCCTTTGCTGCGCGCATTATAAAAGACGTTTGAAAACGCTTAGTGCGAGTTGGTGGAATATTAACTAGGTAGGGGTGGTAACTTGCAGTGCATCTAGATGTCCGATGGTAGAAGGGGGCCGGTGGAATGAGGTCGTGGAGTTCATGGGCACACTCTCCGAAGTACAATCTGTAGAAGACCGACAAGCCGGCAACCTTTTCTCGGACATTAGCCGTTATTATCGCTCTCCTGAACTCAAACACAGATTTTGATATGTTTGTGAATGAATGGAAGATGATACTGTTGGAATGTTTGAATTTTTGTGAGAAGAATGCATGACTGTGTTAAATAAACTATAATAATATATGTTTAAATAGTATAATTGACTTCAGCCGTTCTATTTAAAATATATGAATATATGCTTGTACAGACGCCAGCACATCAAGCTACTACAATCTGTCAAATTTATTTAATAGATTTTCAACTTTATCACTACAATATAAGGTTCAAGGTTGATAGCGAAAATTTGACAGTTTCGGGTAGCTTGACCTGCTGGCGTCTGTACAGAACATCTCCCAACCTTATTTCGAAAGATACAATAAAAAATAAGGATGGTATTTAAAAGTACTTCAATTTTATTTAAAAGTACTCCCATTTCATTTACCTAATTTTGCCTGTGTTCCACCAAATATACTGAATGTGCACCAAAATATAACCTAACCTAACCTTTAATATTTGGTGCACGATCAGTATTTTTCGGGGAAGAATAAAGTTTTAGAAATGCATACATAGATGTACCTTAAGATTTTTGGTGAACACAAAAATATTATCCATAAAATAATAATAATAACACTGAAGTACTTCTAGGTCCTTACACTACATAACTTTCGAAAGATACACTAACATAATAATAACGCTGAAGTACGAGTACTTATAATAGGTTCTTCCTTACAACTACATACATCTATAATACAACATTAAATAAGGCAACTCAGTCCACAGGTTACTTGCTAGGCTTTTATAGTCCACCTTTGGAAGCGGCAAGCCGAATGACACATTTGAAAATTAAAAATACTGTTTTACTTTATACCTGTTAAATTTTTTCGCAATCGAAGTGAAAAGCAGTGACTCGGGCATAAACGAGTC
The DNA here is from genome assembly GCA_947523025.1 of Dryobota labecula. NCBI lineage: Eukaryota > Metazoa > Arthropoda > Insecta > Lepidoptera > Noctuidae > Dryobota > Dryobota labecula. The sequence goes on from OX383314.1 coordinate 8,100,179, forward strand.
ATTTTACCCCTGGACTTAACTATCCACCCTCGTCTGCGGCTCGGGTAGATTATACGTCTCGGGGTATAATGGCTTCTTTAATGCACTAGCTGTACAATCTACTATTTACTTTTTGTATGAAAATATGATAAACAAAATCTGATGAATTATTAAAAATCGTAGATATTTATGTTGTTGTTAATAGTGTTAGTAATATACTCCTCAGACGATATATGTTTTTAAACTGTCATGGTCACTAACATTACTATTAACACAAACGGGATATTTACCATATTTACTATTTCATATGAGTTCCCGATATTTTGGCGCTGTTGCAAGCACCATGATCACGGATAAAACCCCCAGACATCCCAGAGACCCAGAGAGGTCCTCAGAAGATGAGAGGGGGGAGGGGGGGGTTCTCAGAGGATGTTAGTATTTTACCAATGACCCTGTATTTGAATGGAACATTGTTTTGGGATCTTTTCCTGATTGTAAAATGGTATTATTATTAACACAAACGGGATATTTACCATGTTAAATATCCCGTTTGTGTTAATAATAATATTAGTGACCATGACAGTTTAAAATCTTTTATTGTAAAATGGTTTAAACAGGTTCGCAATGTGGCAACAAAGTGGTAGAGCCGATTTCGAGCCGAGTAGATTTGTATATACGTCTTGGGGTAAAATGGCTACTTTTATGCACTAGCTGTACAATCTACTATTGTTTTTCTTTATTTACTCCATATTTTCGTTATAGATTTTTATTAATTATGAATTCTAAGCCCAACTTTTTTCTCTGTACACGCAAATCACGCCGGCCTGTTTACTCTGTAATTCCTTCGCGGCTTCAAAATGCGCGATTAGCTTATCAACAATGTGTACGTACCCTAACCACAAACCAGCCAATATATTTTACATCGCCATCAGCAGTCCGATATGAATCCGCATACGAAGCGGTCGCGTTCATTTAAAATTATTTTGTTTATTAAAGAAATACGCGTTGATAAGTGCAAACCATTGTTGTGTCAATTAATCATTATGAGTAAATGATTGGCTTTTGTTTAGTGTAATTAATGTGTTTTTGTGTTATGCGGTGAAAAGGATATAATGAAAATAGTGTTTTTTTATTTTTATTATATGTTTTGTTAGGTAGTGTTGTTAAATTATGCTGAGGTTTTCAGAAGTGTGTTTTTTTTAATTCAATTCATATAAATAGGTGGTAAAGGAAATTAAAATAGTTGATATTTGTATTTGTGAGTAATGTATGTTCAAAAGTTTTTCTGAGGCAGAAAAACTTTATTTATTTTTTACGTTTTTATTATACGTATATTAATAAAAATGAATCGTTAAATCGTCGCTAAGCGCAAAACTCGAGAACGGCTGAACCGATATATATAGCAATTAAAAAAAAAAATATATAAGGTGTATCTATTCATACACGAAATATTTTAAGAGAAACAACTAGAGTTGGTAAAAAAGCCAACACGGAAAAAAATAATAATCTATGTGTTTTATATTTTTATATAATTATTATAATTATTAAATTGCTTGAGACATTTTGCAAAAAAACTTTTACTTAGTAATTCTATGAATATATGACCCGCCGGACGCAGCGACGATGGTGGCTCAAGCGCGGTGAATTTCGATAATTAAATATCATATCAAGTTATTTTTTTATTTTTTTTATTAATATTGTCAGATAAAAAAAAAATCGTTTGCATGGCCTCTTTAGTTTTTTTTTGTTTTGCTTTTTTTTTTGCTTTTTATCTCTTAAAATATTATAGTTGTATCTCTTAAAATATTATAGGTGTATCTTTTAAAATAAATATTATAGGTGTATCTCTTAAAATATTTCGTGTTTGAATAGATACACCCTATAGAGGCATGAGGACAGGTTGGAAAGTTCACTCAAACTCCGTAAAAAAGGGAGGATCCTCTGACCAGACGGGTGTTGCGTCTATGGCATCTCAGAGTTGACCTTGAGAGGTCGTGACTCCTTAACTGGACTTTCCTGTGGCTGCTTTAAGTGAACTTAAAGCCTCCAGCCGGGGCAAAACTTATAAACTAAACGACTGCACGCTAAGGGCACTCCTGTAGGATACGAACCTCGGCTTAGGGCAGCGTCGGGGGGAGGACAGCAAGGTGGGACTTGCTGTCCTCCCCCCGACGCTGCCCTAGGCTGATAATCTATACATCATTAAAAAAATAATTGTACTCTTACTGCCCCGTCTCAAGAAACCACTCGGTATACAATAACGCCGTTGTGTCAATCAATCAAATGAATTTTGCTATCACCAAAAAAGTTAAACCGGCCAAGTGCGTGTCGGATCACGTACAATAAAGGGTTCTGTAGTTGGGATCAACTTATCCCAAGAACAAACTTACTAATTGTAGTTGCAAAACATGTTCAACATGCATTCCAATTGCAAATGTAAGTTTATACGCACAATATTAAGTGATTTACCATGTTATTTTAAGACCATAGACTTCTTATAGGTTTTCCTGTAATCTATAAGTATAGAACTATTCTCTGTATTTTTTTCATCATTTTAGGGTTTGCAGTGGTAAATTTACTGTAATAGGTAACTTAAAAAAAAAAAAAAAAAAATTGGAAGTCCTCATAATAAGTCTTTTGATATGTCACACGGTATAGTTTGCAAAAATTTTACGCCCTGAATTGAACCCTATATTCAAAATTCATTTACATACTTACGACTGTTACACGTTCGTGTTTGGGTCACAGAAATTCATGTTTACCGAATTTAAATTTAATCGCTCCAGCAGATTCGGAGCAAATCGGCTGGAACAGACGGGCAGACAAACAGACACATGAGTGATCCTATATGGGTTCCGTTTTTTTTCTTTTGAGGCACGGAACCACAAAAAAATCGCTACTGCAACAAAAGCAATGTGACCAGCATGATCGCACCTTACGTTTATAAAAACAATTTTGCAAACCCAGTGATTTGCATATACATATTATAATATGTATATGCAAATCACTGGCTTTGCAAAATTGTATTACTAGCTGCACCGTTGCATGCGTTGCAATGCCACATAAAGTAAAAAGTGTTTGGTCGATTTTTTTTTGGTGCAGAAAATAGGTACCGAAACTAAAAAAAGGAATACTTATTTCTTCATACATATTGACTCAATCCAATTAACCCATTGGCTGCCCAGTTCAAAAATACATTTTTACTTGTAAGTCTTAAATTGTTTGGCAAATTTACATAATTAGATTTGGTATCGCTAGTCGGGTCCTGAGGAGAGGAGCTCGTGGCTAAGTAATAACAGCCGCACGGGTCGATCCGTCAGGTTAAGCTACGCTTGCCGGGGTTGGTCCGGGGATGGGTGACCATCTTTACATACCGAGAGTCCTTCGTGCCTCGGAAAGCACGTTAAGCCGTTGGTCCCGGCGGTCATTCGTGGATCTTTGATAGTCGTTACGAGTCGTCAGAAGCCCAAAAGTCTGACAGCCAGTCTTACCAAGGGGTATCGTGTTACCCAGTTACTGGGTTGTGGAGGTCAGATAGGCAGTCGCTCAATGTGAAATACTGGTATTCAGCTGCATCCGGTTAGACTGGAAGCCGACCCCAACATAGTTGGGAAAAGGCTAGGCAGATTGATTGATCGCTAGTCGGGTCCTGGGCATGAACAAAAGTCATCTATATATATAGTGACGACTCGTTTGAGGGATGTCAGCACACGAACTAATTTTTTTTCGACTTATATGCTGGGTTCTGGGCTGCAAATGAGTCTTACAAGGTACATAAATTGTTATATGATGTATTAAAACTTACTACATAATGTTTTCTATGTTTATTAATAAAGTTTTCCTCAATTTGACAGGCAAATACTGTATTGTTTATTATAAGATGTAAACATTCTGTGGAATTATTTTGTAACTTTTATCATGTATAACTAAATTGTATTGCATGTAGCGGAGATGAGAATGGTGAGATGGATGTGTGGAGTGACGAGAATGGATAAAGTCAGAAATGAGTATATAAGGGGAAGTTTGAAAGTGGCGCCGGTGACAGAAAAGTTGAAAGGACGTCGTTTGGCATGGTATGGGCATGTGATGAGGAGGGAGGAAACGCATGTGACGAGGAGAGTGATGAAGATAAATGTGGATGGATGGAGAGGGAGAGGAAGGCCCAAAAAAATATGGATGGATTGTGTGAGGAATGATATGAAAGAGAAGGGAGTGAATGATAGAGTGACGGTTGACAGGGGGGAATGGAAAAAGGAAACGTGTTGCGCCGACCCCAAGTAACATGGGACAAGGGCAGGAAGATGATATAATGTATAACTAAATTAATACACATTATAAAAGTAATTTGTTCAGAATCGTTTATTTATTTATTTATTAAAAGTTTATGCACAAGTAAAAAAATACTGTACAAAGGCGGACTTAACACCAGAGGCATTTTCTACCAGTCAACCTTAGGGTGATGCAGAGACAAAACATGGCAGGTGCAACATAAGGGATAGATAACTCGAAAAAGGAAAAATTCAAGTAAACTAACACATAAATAGATACATACATACATAAATATAAGCAAAATAAACAGTGTCAGGTGAAATAACGATTGGTAGGGGAGAAAACGAATCAGCGCTGGGATGATTCAGCCAACTTCTTACGAATATGTTCACGTGCCTTCACTTGAAATGATATCCGACTGGTTGCCATCCTGTTGTGCAGAGGGAGCGCATTCCAAAGAAAGACCGCTTGGACAAAGAAAGAAGAGCGAATGAAACCAGAGCGGTGAGATGGACATCGTAGAAGTCCATCTATCGAATCGATTTCTGTCATTTTTAATATAGGTAATTTTTTATCCCAAAAATAATTAGATACAAATACGTAAAAAGGGATGACGACAAAAAATTTTTTTTTGTCCGTCATGTAGATTATTAAAAAATATTGGACACGTATTTTTTCTTTTTTTACGTAATCTTTGGGATGGCTCAGCAAAGTACCAACTAGCTGCGCTTGACTCGGTGGAACGCAGAGCTAAGAGGCTCATTGGCGACGAAAAACTGGTGGATGCCAAGCTTCACAGCTTGGCTCATCGCCGCAAGGTTGCCTGCTTGTCGGTCTTCTACAGATTGTACTTCGGAGAGTGTGCCCATGAACTCCACGACCTCATTCCACCGGCCCCCTTCTACCATCGGACATCTAGACGCACTGCAAGTTACCACCCCTACCTGGTTGATATTCCACCAACTCGCACTAAGCGTTTTCAAACGTCTTTTATAATGCGCGCAGCAAAGGAGTGGAACTCTCTGCCTGCGTCTGTGTTTCCGAACGCATACAACCCTAATCTATTCAAAGTGAGAGTGAACAGGCTTCTTCTGGGTAAGCTCACTCCATCGTAGACTTTGTCTCTGTCATCCAGACCTAGACTAAAGTTAAGAGCAAACTCATAGTAGAATAAAAAAAAAAAAAGTTATCAAAACATTACGGCGTACAACACCACAACGAACGAACAACCCTACAGACGCGACACAAAGAGACCGCTAGTCGCGCGGCACACGGTGTTTTTGTGTCGCGTCGCGACCCTGTATAAGTAATGCCTTGCTGAATCTGTACTGAGTAATAACTGTTGTTAAGGAACGAAAAACCTCAAAACGTTTGATCCTACAAGAGATCATTTTAAATCAAAATGTCCTACTTTGTAATCGCTATATCATACACATGTTAATACTGTAGATTACCTGATAATTACATTTTTAATCTTTAAATCTGAAAACTGAAGGTTTTAATTCATGGTCTCGCGTGATCATTGATGTCGTCCCCGTATAGCGAAAAATCATTAAGGTTGCAGTCTTGCAAAATTCACTCGCGGTGAGTTATTTGCGCAACTTTGTATTTTTTTTTAAAACAAATTAAAGACATAACATGAAATATTATTATTGCACAGAAATAAACATAATATAAGTAATAGCTAGTAATTTTTTTTTTAGTACATCGATGTGGATTATGTTAGGTAAATACAGCTCTTTCTGCCCAACAACATTTCGAGGTATGTTTGTGCTCCTACTTTAGGGTAATTAAGAATTATTTTCAAATCTGTTCAGCGCATAATTAGCTGAACATTCTCGTCTTCAAAATGCGCTGATTAGTTTTTTCTAATTATCTTTCATTTTCTTATTTTGGAGGTCACAAAGTCATCAAAATTCTCTGTTTTTATCTCTTAACTAGCAGCCCGTCCCGGCTTCGCACGGCAGCGCATTCGACGAAAGACATTTTAAGACTCATTTTTCTACACCTTCGGTTACATTGTTCAAATTTTACCAAGGATCCCTAATTTTTTTCAAAATGAAATGTAGCCTATGTCAAATTGGAAGAATGTAGCATTCTATTGGTGAAAGAATTTTTTAAATCGGCCCAGTACTTTTTGAGCTTATTCATTACAAACATACAAAAATAGGTACAAATCTTTCCTCTTTATAATATTAGTGTAGATGTAGATAAACGGTTTGTTTCTTATATAAAATGAATCGTATGTATGTAACAATTAAATTATTTTATCAACGAAACAACAAACTTCGGTCTAAAGAAAAGCGGCCACATTCCTCTATATCGTATTTTGTTGCTTCGTGTATCAATATGAAACTTTAAAAAAGGTATTAGAAAATATTATCTCGTGACTGAGAAGGACACTCCACTAGCGCGACTCCTTTGAAAAAATATTATCTCGTGACTGAGAAGGAATTATGAAAAACGGCTCAATAAGATACCTCCGTAAGTGTGTCTAGCACACTTACGGAGGTATCTTATTGAGCCGTTTTTATATGTCACGAGATAATATTTTCTCAAACGGCTCAATAAGATACCTCCGTAAGTGTGCTAGACACACTTACGGAGGTATCTTATTGAGCCGTTTTTCATAATTCCTTCTCAGTCACGAGATAATATTTTTTCAAAGGAGTCGCGCTAGTGGAGTGTCTTGTAAACCCTCTTAAATCCATACTAATATTATAAATGTGAAAGTAACTCTGTCTGTCTGTCTGTATGTTACGTTTTCACGCCTATCGCCGGCAAATTTGGCAGAGTTAAAGCTTGGGATACGGAGGAGGACATAGGTTACTTTTTTACGCGATATAACCGACATCCACGCGGGCGAAGGCACGGGCAGAAGCTAGTATTATTATAGTTTAAAAAAGCGTGGGGTGCTTTGTACCATATTTTCACACTAACTCTACTTTTACAAAACGTTCTAATGAAATATTTATAACAAATGATATCGAGCATCCCACGATTTTTCTCGCCTTTTCTTCGCATTTTCTCTACATAAAGTTATCGAGGCTAAACGAAAAATACAATTTTTTTTTTGTGTACCCATCATGTCTGTGAAGTTTTGCTAGGTAATTTAATGTAACCCTGTTAAATTCATACAATGACAAGAGGCCCTAGTGTGAGTTTCTTTTAATCATCTCGATTTTACGCATCGAGCGCGTTCGGCGTTCTGATTGGCCTCCGATTCGCCCTTCACCAATCAGAGTGCTGAACGCGCTCGATGCGTTAATTCGAGAAGGTTAAAATAAACTCACACTAGGGCCTAAGACTCTAAGTATGGTCAAGGTCTTCATATGCCGTCTGTGCGTAGGTACCTACTTATCAATACAAAATATACTACTTTTTATAGCCTATTCGTTTGAAGGTCAATGTAATCATAACACACCTTGCTACTGTTATGTCTAAGAGCTGTTTTGCTTACAACAGGTGATACTTAAAACTTGATACTTGAAATAAATATATAAACGCGTTTCTAGCAGCTAGGTCAAGATTTTTTGATGACGTTTTAATTAGGGATACATCCGATACCGATACCGATATATCGGCGATACTCGAAGTTTGCCGATATATCGGTATCGGTATCGGATCTAGCAGCTAGGTCAAGATTTTTTGATGACGTTTTAATTAGGGATACATCCGATACCGATACCGATATATCGGCGATACTCGAAGTTTGCCGATATATCGGCGATAGTTTTATGGCCGATTCAACGATACTTTTCTCATCAATTTTATTTTTACCTGTCTATAGTTTTAAACGGTTTTATTTAGTTTGTCATGTTATTTGTTTATTTATTTAATTATAATAAATAAATAAAAATAAATATAAAAAAAACAATAAGCAATTGTTAAAATTGCTTATTATTTTTTTATATTAATTAAAAAATAACCTGACTTGTGTTTTGATTATTTTACCTTCATTTTTGAATTCAATAAGCGTATCGGTGTCGGTATCGCCGATATTTTTATAAGAGCATCGGTATCGGTATCGTATCGGAAAAAGGCGTATCAAGGCATCCCTAGTTTTAATGCCATCATGATTCCAGCGCGAGAGAGAAACGGAGCTACACATGACCGATAGCACCATCCCTTTTTCGGACAGGAATCATGATAGCATTAATACTTCATATTACGGCCGCTGTATCCCTGTATTTTGGTATCTCGGTTCACTCGTCCAAAGCGATGGCAAAGTAGATCGGACTGTTAGGACGCAGATATATGCCAGTGACCTTGACTGTTTATCTTGCGTGTTCTGTATTGAGCTCACGCAACGCGTCGTACGTCCAGCCAGTAATAGGACTCGCCCATCCAGGAGCGCTGTCCCAAATAAGACGCATTATTAATTTATTATACGTAAATCAAAAGATTTTAATAAGACACGTATACTAAAAGATCAATAATTAAATTATCTTTAAAAAGGTAAAGGTTTCAGAAAAATACGCTTGATAGATTTTGCGTGATTCTCAGTTTTTTTATCTGCGTTGGACATAACTTTACAAATTAATTTCACTATGTAATATAAACATATGTAGGTAATCTAAAATATTCATATATTAAGTTATTAGAAAACTCATCATCATCATCATTTCAGCCGAAAGACGTCCATTGCTGGACATAAGCCTCCCCCAAGCACCGCCACCTCGATCGGTTCTGTGCTTCCCGCATCCAGCGAATTCCTGCGGTTTTCATAAGGTCATCGGTCCACCTTGTGGGAGGCCTAGGTCTTCCAACGCTACGTCTTCCGATACGCGGTCGCCACTCCAGAATCTTTCGGCCCCAACGGCCATCTATTCTGCGCACAATGTGCCCTACCCATTGCATCTTAAGTTTGGCAATTTTTCGAGCTATGTCGGTTACCTTGGTTCTCCTGCGGATCTCTTCATTTCTGATTCGATCATGTAGGGAAACTCCAAGCATAGCCCTCTCCATTAGAAAAATGGTCTAATTTAACATAAATGTATTCCAAATCGTTACCACTACTCGTTTAGACGTGATCTTCAGTATAAAATAAATACCCGCTGATATAATAAAAGATAATTTCAGAGTATGTTTGCACAGCAGACTTTTTGGTATATTTGTTCATACGACATGTCCCTTATCAGGGAGATAAGCTCGTGTTTTAATGTAGCAGGTACCGGTTATTATTAGAATTCGTGTTTGTATTACTGTGATTGCGGATGGCGGTATGGGATATGAACAGCCGACTTCCAATAAAACACTACAAAGTAAAAAATAACTTTTCACTTCTCATGCTCTAAAAGTACGCCAATATAGCCCTATGAAGCGGGACTAAAGTGACCACTTTAGTCTCTAGGGAGTGAAAAGTAATTAGTTTTTTTAATTCCTTCATGTGACGTAAACAAACTCAAACAGCCAGTAAATATACTATTATCTGTGGAGTGTGCACCATCTTCATTGCGAAAATGTGGAAGAGTTTTAGTTCCATGGCGTTTCCGCAAAGAAGATGGCGCCATGTGTTTTAAATTGTTAATCTGTGACTGGTTTAGATGAAAAAACTGACCGCGAAATTTTAGAATTTTTGTCGAGTGTAAATATGTTTGGTTTTAAATAAATTTATTAAGAATGTCCAGTGACAGTGAAGAGTTTGACGTCGAGCAAAGAGCAAAAGACGCAATAAATAATCTTTTGCCGCCAAAATCGCGGACGGTTTACCTTTGTGATTTTTATTTTATTAAATAATATTAAATGTTTTTGTACTAAACTGACTATTTTTCTCGCACTCAAAGTGAAAAGTGCAGTTTGCACCTCGAGACTAAACGCCAACTTAATATACCCTCGGTTTCATCGACTCCCTTGCACGCTCGGGAGTCAAACCACCTCTGGTATATTATGGCTTCGTTTAGTCCCTCGATATAAAATATACTGTATGTTCCGTCCACTGGGAGAATGCTTTTTTGACACCTGTTAGTTTCATACAAACGAGTATGGGTTTTACGAATTTAAACTTTATTAGTTCCAAATCTTGTATAAAATGACAGGTGTCAAAAAAGTATTCTTTCGGTGGACGGAATATTATAACTTCGGAAGTTGGTGGCAAAAACGAAAATACAAAATCAAAGACATCGACTTCCAAAAATTTGAGTTATGTTTCACTTTGTAGCGTTTTTTTTGGAAGTTGGTTGAAGGATTAATTAAATCGGAAAAGGAGATATTAAGAGCGCTGTCTCGGGTCGACTAGCGCCACTCCTCCATATTATCTCGTGTCTGAGAAGGAATTATGAAAAACGGCTCAATCAACTATATCGGTAAGTGTGTCTAGAATTTTCTAATACCTTTAATAAAGTTTCATACTGAGACACGAAGCAACAAAATACGATCTAGAGGAATGTGGCCGTTTTTCCGTCGACAACCCTCTTAACAGACTTCATTTCAACATTTATTTGTTTGTCTGCAATCGATTTTGCCCGGTTTACATTATTCCAGTCCAGTGATCCAGCGAGAATCCAGTCCAGTGCTGGACTGGATCTGTAACGTCTACATTATTCCTGTTATTTAGAAGCCGTTGAAGTGTGAACACTACAGTGACGATGATTTCAAGAAGAGATCAGTTTCGAATCGTTTGGAATGGCACTGGATTGGCCGTCTACATTATTCCAGTTGCACTGGATTGGTCGCACTGAATTCAAAAGTAGACCGCCAGTTCGGTTACTGGACTGGAATACTAACTGGATTCAGTGCATTCCAGTGCCGGTTTACATTTTTCCAGTAAGCAATCCAGCGCTGGATTCGATCGCTGGATTGGAATAATGTAAACCGGGCATTTTATAAGCAAAAACTTCTACACTGGCTTACCGACTTCAAAGCGAAAAAAAATGAAAAAATTACCGAATCATTTCATCCATTCTTAGTACATAAGTGACATAAGTGATGTCATAATGAAGTCATGTATTGACGAAGCACATTAAAGGCTCAGTCTTGTAGACATAGTTGTTAATGAGACTTTTCAAGATTTTCTTCGATGGCCTTGAGTCCTGTAACTAACATTGATATATAAAAAAGCGGCCAAGTGCGAGTCGGACTCGCCCATGAATGGTTCCGTAGCAGCAAGCGCGGCTTACGATTTATGACGTATTAAAAAAAAAAACTACTTACTAGATCTCGTTCAAACAAATTTTCGGTGGAAGTTTATATGGTAATGTAAATATTAAACTACGCAAATATTACAACTCTCATTCATAGATTCATGTAGTAAGTAGCATATCTAGCCACACTTTGGATGAAAACGGCTGTAAACTGTTTCGAGTGGAAATCGATTTTGGGAGGCCTACGTCTAGCAGTGGACTTAAAAGGGCTGATTATGACGATCATAGGCCGTGTCTCCGACACACTACATACAACATTGTTTGGCAACGGTATTTTGTTTGCATAGTTCTTATAATTAATTCACTTTAATTTCATAGATGATTATTTACAAAAAAAAAATATAATGATAAAATGTTTTGCACCACAGTCCTGTCATTTTGACAGTGACATTTCTTGACATTACTTTGTTTACATAAATTATCTGAATTATGCCCAAATACTCAAACGTTACTTAACTTTAAGACGTTCTTATAAGTGTTTCTGTCGCTACAAAACAGTTTAAAGTGACAGAGACAGCATTAGACTTAACGGCGACTTAAAATTGAATTGCGATGGAGTATTCGGCAGTTAGAGACTTTGGGTATACGAGTAGTACATTACAACTGCTCCCGTCCCGCCGCGCGCCGCGCCGCGCCCGCTGTGTGCAGAGAGAGACCTAAGTAAATGTATAATTCACTACGTTTCCACAAGTTACTAGTTTACAAAAGATACAAGTATATAATAAAATTTATATAAGTATAACAACAATACAATTATTTCGTAATTATTACTAAAGATCAAGAATAAAAACCAGCAGCGTAACGTTGTACTTTTTATTACCAAAAAATAACATCAAAAAAATGGCTGGCAAGGCTTTATATTAACACCATCCCCTCTTTGGCTTTGGCTGGTGGCGGTGGCGGAAGGGGGAGTGTCAATATGGCGGCTTGGCGGCAGGGCTGGCGGAAAGGCACGTTGGCTGACATCACATCCGTTACATAATCTTAAAACCAAATAGTTAATAGTTAACACATACTTAAATAATAAATAGTAATCAAAAATGTTGAGCGAGGCGCTTAATAATTTGTTTTTTAAATGTAGGTTTAGATAGGGCAGAAACATTGATATCCTTAAAATTATTAATTAACTAGCTGACCTGACGGACTTCATACTGTCAAAAGCTATTTGACTGTGGCAGTTTGTCTACGCGCAAAGGACATATAGTATAAACTTCACTACTCTACCCTACCCTACCTACCTACCTACCCTACCCAACCCTACCTACCCTACCCTACCCTACCCTACCCTACCCTACCCTACCCTACCCTACCCTACCTACCTACCTACCTACCTACCGACCTACCTACCTACCTATCTACCCTACCCTACGCTACCTACCCTACCTACCTACCTACCCTACCCTACCCTACCTACCTAATCTACCCTACCCTACCCTACCCTATCCTACCTACCCTACCCTACCCTACCCTACCTACCTACCTTCCCTACCCTACCCTACCTACCGTCCATTCTTCTGATAATAACAAACACAACAAAAAAATAATTAGCGTAATCGGTCCAGCCGTTCAACAATAGTATTTTTTTTTTCCTATTTTCTGACCGTTTATACATACCTTCCCTGGACTACGACAAACATTTCAAAACCAAAATCAGCTAAATCCGCCCAGCCATTCTCGAGTTTTAGCGAGACTAACGAACAGCAATTGATTTTTATATACATATATAGATTAATTATTATTTAATTATGTTTGTTTAGTGCAGCTATTATCATCTGTCTACCCAGATGTTTATTCTCATAATTGTACAATCTCACATAATAATGTCTACTTTATATTATCTTATAGATAATATTAATATATTATGCTTGATAAGATATGCCGTGTTCTATCTTCGTTGAGGCGTAATTATTTATCTAAGTAATACCAAGATGTTTCCGGAGACAGGAGATTGTTGGTATCAGTTTATATACATACATAAACTCACGCTTTCTCTTTGGGGTAGGCAGAATCTGAAGAACGCCACCTACTACGATCCTTTTTGGGGTGGAAGCGGGGGTTATCAGATAACTTCTCCCGCTCTGAGCGGAGCGGGAGGGCGTGTCAGACTTTGACAGACTAAAACCCATCCGTGTTCCTTCAGTTGCCTGTGTGCCAGGGCCACGGTATCCCATTCGGACAAACCCGCAACCCTGGCAGGCATCGGTCCTGGCGGACCCCGTCAGTGCGTGCTGACATCACTTTAAGGCGCACGTGGAACACAACGCGCCGTCGACCCGAGCCTGGTCCTTACCGGACGGCGAGCTGTCCATAGCTCGCCGTCCGCAAGCCCGTGCCTACGGTGGCCGGGAATCGACTATCGATTCCCGCCGCCTAAGGCGTCTCCTGCGGCGACTAGGGACGTGCCTCTCACTCATGAGTTCCGCCTCATCCTTCGCGAGCATTACTGCTTCGCAGAATGAGGTGACTGCCTCCTATGCACTCTCGCTCCGTACCATGGCCTGGACCAGGGCCAGACGCGACGAGATCGCCGCCGCCGATCGCCTCCGTGAGAACACGGCGGTGCTCTGTACATATTCCTTTTGCTTCCCACGCAAGGTCACTATGAGAAAGCAACGATTTCAGTCAAGACAAGGTGGTCGGGCTCGGATAGTAAAAAATTAAATGAGAAAGACTATAGTGTTGTATAGGATTGATTTGTTTCTGCTATACTCCAACAGGATACAAAGACAGTTGCACAAAAGCATCTCGATGTTTTTCTTCTACATATTTAATTAGTATAATAGCCGACTTTAAGAACTCTTATGTGTCACTTTTGGCAAAATCACTTTTTTACGTTAGCCTTTTTCACATTTTGAAGCTCTATCGAATGCAAAAACTCTCATGTCTATACGACGATTTTATCGTTATTTCTTTACCAATTTCAAGATCTATCAATATGCTTCCTAATAAAATGTCGGAGCTTAAAATGTCGATTTTCTCATAAAGTTGAATTTTACACATAAGAGATCTTAAAGTCGCAACGACGATACGCGTTTTATGCTCGCGCGGATTCGGCGCGCGTCGCGTTTATTCCCAAAGGTTATTGCAATTTTGAGTCCTATGTTAATTACAAAAGTTTTTTTTTTTAATCCTCCTACTAACACCGCGTACGCAAAGCCACCAAGCAGCAACCCGCGCAGCCTCCGCTCAGTATCTCTGCACCCGCGCCCCCTGCACGTCACAGGGTGTCCTTTCATTTCGTTTAAAGCCTCGCTGCGATACGTTGAGTTTGTCACATTTATCAAATGTCTTAATTTTTATACAAAAATATTATTCAAACTCCTTTTCGTCGTCTCGAGTTCTTCATACATACATAAACTCACGCCATCTTCCCATGGGGGTAGGTAGAAACGATAGAAAACCACCTGCTACGCTCCTTACATACTCGTTTTGCTACGTTTACATTCATACATCTGGTCATACATGCACGCCGGTTCCGAGACCTACGCACCTGACCTTTCTGAAGAACATCACCAATTAGGTCACTATATGTCCTCCTAAGGCGTCTCCTCCCGGCGTTTCCACCCACATCAGCCTTGTAAATACCTTTTGTAAGTCGCCTTTCATTCATCCTCTCAACATGACCAAACATCTAAGCTCTCTTCACAATTGCTTGCCTTAGAAATTAACATTGTTTGAGGCTAATGCTTATTCCACCATTATAAGAGATTGTTGTGTTGCCTGATAAAACCCTGTGATACAGGTCACCAGGAGCCCAAGTCTGCTATTTTTATAAATTCGTCACTCCAACACGATCCCATTGTCATTTTGCTAAAAGTTCGTAATCTGCTAAATTCATAATGGTCGATCATTGGTCGGTCAATGGTCTCGTAATAGAACTGTATTACAATGGCATTTTGAACATTTATTCATGCCAGGTTTCATTTATATAGGTATATTTTTACATATTATTTATTAGTGTTATATGCAATCTGAAGTAGTAGGAAGTTGGAAGTTTAGTAGGAAGTTTCATTTGTCATTATGTACGAGATTACCAATTCTTTCAATGGAGTGTCAGTGGCTGACCATTGGAAAGTCATAATGTCGCCATTATATTAGTAGATTACCATACTTGTCAAAATTAACAATTATGAAATCAATGATAGACTATTCTGACACTATTGTAATAGCAGACTTGAGGCCCAGGACCCCACCACGGCTATCATTAGGATCATTAGCGGAGATCGGAATAGTTAAGAGTTTACTTAGGTACCTAAACTTCGAAGTAAATATATAGAGTGGATAATAACCTCCTCTAAAATCCCGGAATGACAAGGGTGTTATCAACTCTATGTTAGGTACTTCCTTCCTCGAAGTTTAGGTAAATTATTTCTACCTCTTCCGATCTCTAATCATTAGATCATCATTATCATTTCAGCCGAAAGACGTCTACTGCTGGACATAGGCCTCCCCCAAAAGGGGGGAATTTGCCATAATCGCCACGCTTGGCAAGCGGGTTGGCGATCGCAGTATGGTGTTACAAATGCATAGAGAACGCTGCTGCCTATTCTCTACTAAGTCCCATAATCGCCTTTTACGACACCCACGGGAGGCAATGGGGTGGTGCTATTCTTTACGTCCGGCACCATACGGTACATCATCATCATCATGATCATTAGGTAATGATCATTAACACTAAGACTATTTTCCTTCAAAACATAAGCTTCAAAGTCCTCAATAGATTGTCTGACCTTACTTGTGCTGAGTTTGAGGTCACGGTCTACCACGTAATGCCAGACTGCGCTTATAACTAGACTATTAGTTATAGTACTGCGTATTAAAAATATCAAAATGGGAATTTGCGTTGAACAATTTTAAAACTTCTTCTTTTTGTGTCGATGATACTCGTACCCAGTTATTATATTGTTTGAGCCCAATAGGTGGCCAAGTTAATTGCGGCATCAGTGGTGTTCATTAGGTCTTCTTTAGTGAACGGGCACATAGGACACTCCAGCAGGTGGGACATGGTCTGATCAGAAACACGCACTCGCACTGGGTGTTGGATGGGACAGTAATCTCCCACTTCGATAGATTGTGTTTGCAGCGGTCTACCTGGGTACGCAATTGATTGAGAGCTTTCCATATAGGCCACTACAAATCACGCCCGGGCGGCAAATTTTCACGGGGTTTACGAAGTCGGGAGGTGGCGGATGTTTGTCTTCCCACAGCTTGCATCTCTTATTGGATGGGTTGTCCTGGATAGCCTGCGTAGACCGTAAAAAGCTATTTTAAAACTACGAACAGTTTTTCTGGCGAAAGCACCAACGTATCCCGCGAATTTCATTATTTTTTCCCGTTTTTTTGCAATTTACAGGCCAGTATGAAGTTGTATGTTCGTCAGAATATGATTCGAGTATTTACCTCAAATGTTATGATTGCATGAAATGTCGTTCAACAGTAGGGCTTTCAGTCTCGCTGCATTTCTAAGTCCCGGGAAACAAAAATCGAGACTCGTTGCTGTCTCGAAATTCCCGGGAAAAACGAGAACTTCAAGACTATTTCAAAAGTAGGTTTTAGGCAGTCACACTAGATATTTCAATCAAGTACTTCATTAAACATCAAACTCAAATTATAAAATAAAATAATATATGAGTTTTTTTTAATGATTTAAAGGCAGAGAGGACCTGCATGTATTACAAAAGAAACCCGCGAGTAATTGTAACAATGGTTTAGGTATTTCCCTAAACCATTAGACAAGTCTCAAAAGTCTCGTAATTCCCGAGACCGAAAATATCAGTCTCGAGTATCGAAAATACCAAAAAATCGTCGAGACTCGAAATTTTCGAGACCGAGATTCCCGAGATGAAAGTCCTATTCAACAGGGTAATTTGAACTTAGAGAGTTTTTGTCTAGCTTTTGCCCGCGGCTCCGCCCGCGCAGATGTCGGTTATCACGTATAAAAGTAGCCTATGTCCTTTTCCATATCTCAGGCTATATCTCTGCCAAATTTCATGACGATCGGTTCGGCGGTTTAGGCGTGAAAACGTAACAAACAGACAGAATTTCTTTTACATTTATAAAATTAGTATGGATTTAAATGTTTAGTAATTTTGTAAATATATCTATGTTACGATCGAGAATCTTATTTTGATTAACAAACAACATGACACTGATCTGAAAACTGAAAAAAAAAAAAACGGGAGAAAATTTGAATTTCGCGGGATACGTTGGCGCTTTTAGTGTATCTGTGTGCTCCTTTAATTTTTCGAACATTCGGTGGGCAAGTGAAAGTTGCCGACTGCCGCAATCCAACATCGTTGGATCGGATAATTAATGAATTAACTGCTCCCCGCGGTTACTCAAAAATAAAAATCAAAATATTTTATTTCACATAAACCTACATGGGCACTTATGAAACGTCAGAAGCTAGGTGCACGGTTCGAGTTAGTCGTTTCCTATGGAGAAGAGCCGGCAAGAAACACCACGGTTACTCTTTTAAAAATAATTGGCTTTACAATATTATTAAATAACAGTGATAATAGGTATGGGAAGACCGTGTAGGCCTTTCAACAATTACCAGGTACTTAACAAAATAGAAAACCGCCAACAAATCTACACTCTACTAGGCCTACAACGTTCTCACATTCACAAAATATAAAATAATCTAAGTATATAAAATATTAATGACATGATTGCAATTACAACTACAGTAACATATCTGAATAAATATCATGTCCATAGCATAGCATACTACCGCGTAAGTTTCGATTCTGTGGTTGACCTTTTGACCGCCACGTCAAGAAAGTAAAAACGTGGCCTCAGCACCAAGTTACGAATTTGTTCTTTAGAGTTTTTGTCATCTTATGTTAATATAGATGAAATATAAAGAAATAAGTTCTCCTATACCCAAAGGGGTTTATTTATAAACGCTGCTTAAAGTTTAGTAATGATTAGCGACTGTTTAACCATACATTTTTGACGTTTGAACGTCACTTAACTTTAAGCAACGTTTATGAATAAACCCCAAAGTCTCTAATTCAGAAAATTTATGTAAACAAAGTAATGTCAAGAAATGTCACGGTCAAAATGACAGGACAGTGGTGCAAAACAATTTATCATTATTTCTTTTTTTGTAAATAATCATCTATAAAATTAAAGTGAATTAATTATAAGAACTAAGCAAACAAAATACCGTTGACAAACAATGTTTTATGTAGTATGTCGGAGACATAATGATCGTCATAATCAGCCCTTTTAAGTCCATTGCTAGTCGTAGGCCTCCCAAAATCGATTTCCACTCGAAACGGTTTACATCCGTTTTCATCCAACATGTGGCTATATATGCTACTCACAATATGAATCTATGAATGAGAGTTGTAATATTTGTGTTGCTGAAGATGTAAAAAAAAAAATGAAAATGTTTGGATCTCCTACATTGTTACCAGTATCATAAAATATTTTATACCAAAAAATCTCCTCTATTTAATTACTTTGTTTAAAACCGAAAATTTATAAAAATAATTACGGTATGATATTTTTTTAAATTATTGCTTCTTAAATCTACTTAAAAGAACTACTTATTTTTTTGTGAAATACCATTACGAAGAGCACCGCCAACTTGACCGGTTCTGTGCTTCCCGCATCCAGCGGATACCTGCGGCTTTCATAAGGTTTTCGGTCCACCTTGTGGGAGGCCTTCCAACGCTACGTCTTCCGGTACGCGGTCGCCACTCCAGAACCTTTCGGCTCCAACGGCCATCTGTTCTGCGCGCAATGTGCCCTGCCCATTGCCACTTAAGTTTGGCAATTCTGGGCCTTAATAATCTAAAATCGTCAACACGCAGTGAGCATGCGTAGATGTTTAAGTATATGACCGCCTCTGTGTTCTAGTGATATGACCACCTGTCTCAGATCCAGAGATCCCAGGTACGATTACCAGCAGCGGCAACATTTTCTGCTCGGTTTGGTTGGTGGTAGGACTTGTTCTAAGTCCGCCTGGTTAGCTACCACCATCTTATCTAAGTCTTTCGCCAAAACAACAATGTTAACAGCATTTGTTGTGTTTTGGCGATTACGAGGTACGATAGCCAGTTCCTCTGTGGTTGAGGATTCCGGGTGAAGCTCGCTTCCACCCTCGGCCTTATCATCACTTACCATCAGGTGATATGAAGGGCAATATATATGTCGGATCTTTCATGGGTATGCACTTAAAATGAGACACAAGCGCCTTTGTTTAGCATTGTGCGGAGTCTAGGATTAAGTATGGTGTTGAATACGGGACCATGGAGCGAATGTGATCGTTTAGACGTGGTCGGGGCACATACTGGCCTAGGAACTGCTCAGTGTTTCGTTTTAAGTTCAGAGTATTAATTAGTATAGTAGTGTTAGTAATTGACTCGTAAAAATAAGCTGTGTAAAAGTTAAAGGAGCAATTTCTCTCGTCTACCCGTATCCCAATTCTGCGCCCATGACTGTAAATGCTGACACTATGTATGTCACTAAGTATGTTCTGATTGCAATCCTATTTGCCTCAGATCTGACATATATATGTATCTGACAAGTTTTCGTTTGAAATAATCACCGTTCTGCCAGGACAGTTACTGAAAACCTGTTAATTATGCCTTACAATTTTTGACTTATCCAACGCCATTTTCAATCTTGAATAAAAACTAACACTTCTCTGTCTCAGCATAATTTACTTAAAGTTAATCAATAATAGGAACTTCAAAGACTCATTGAAACTTAGTGCCAAATAAATAAAGTGTTACAAAGTACAAAACTAGCTTATAAGAAGACCAAAACTGCACATTGATAACTGAAGAATATTCAAGGATATACAAGCAAAAATCAACACTGTGAGTACAACATAAGAGCCATATCATTGCAAAGGTAACCACCAAAGAAAAAACAAATGCAAGGGAATTTCAACTCTACACGTACAAAATAAGGACTTCAACCGCTCCAAAAATGCAACTACCCACCTTTTAACTCCTAGCAATGGAAATAGAATCAGACATAATCTTAACAGCAAAAATGAAAGATAAAACAGAAAGAAGGAGGTCGAGCATATTCTCCCTTCTCTCACGAAAGAAGAAATTGACGAGACAATTTTCCGAACCTGGCATCTTTACGCTCAATCGGAAGTATTCGGTCGACTCCGCCATCTTGTCGGATTTTACGAAAACAGAAGACGGCAGTTATAAGATGTGCTTGGTGCAGCAGGCTGATCACAGGCATTCTTGTGTTTCTAATGGAGGTTAGTTTATAAAATAATAATGGTTTTATTTATAAATATTTGGGGTATCCATGGTATTGCAAGTTGTTGGGGAGTTTTTTTTTATAAGCCAAGGGCCAGAGTCTGCTATTTTTATAAATTCGTCACTCCAACACGATCCCATTGTCATTTTGCTAAAAGTTCGTAATTTGCTAAATTCATAATGGTCGATCATTGGTCGGTCAATGGTCTCGTGATAGAATTGTATTACAATGGCATTTTGAACATTTATTCATATATATTTTTACATATTATCTATTAGTGTTATAAGCAATCTGAAGTAGTAGGAAGTTGGAAGTTTAGTAGCAAGTTTCATTCTTTCAATGGAGTGTCAGTGGCTGACCATTGGAAAGTCATAATGTCGCCATTATATTAGTAGATTACCAAACTTGTCAAAATCAACAATTATGAAATCAATGATAGACCATTCTGACACTATTGTAATAGCAGACTTGAGGCCCAGGAAATGATGATTGGTACAGTCTTGTTGTGCAATCTTAAGGTTATATAGCACATAGCGGCACCGCAACTGCACAGCTGCAGTACGGCGTCGCCTCGAATTTAGGCTACGGCTAGCCGCCAGCGCGCTAATTACGCTTCGTCCGCGAGGTGCAAGCTCGCAGTGCAAGCGCGCGGACTACCCGCCGTTGACTGTTTCGTATTAACATTATGAAATATACGACTTAAATTAAAAAAAAAAAATATATATACCTATATAGAATATAAAAATAAAATAAAATATATATATTCATTTAATTTTGTTACTTAAAGAAAATATTTTAGTTATTATAAAATTTCTTTAAATATGTATAACTGACGCATGACGAATTGCTGTAACTACTCGGAAATATGACATTTTATTTTTCTCGCCAACGTTTTGTGGGGTATAGTTTGATATATAAGTGCTCCGTTTGAAAACTCAAACTCAAACTCAAAGCATTTATTTCAAATAAACCAATTACAGGCACTTTTGAATTGTCAAGGGGTCGGTCAGTCAGAAAGATGAAGCTAGTTGCCCATTCCAAAGCGTAGTAGGTTCCTATTGAGAAGAACGGACAAGAAACTCCATGAACACTCTTTTAAAACAAAATATTGTTACAAAATATGGGTTACATCATTCATGTTGAAGTTATACATGTGAGAACAATGTAGAAAGACGTGCACGTTAGAAGCGTCCGTAATAGAAACAATTCAAAAATTTTATCCTGGCATTACCTACCTATATAAATATATCAATCAATATTGAACCCAGATGGTCTTCGAAGAAATTCCTAATGTATATTCGGTTTATATCGATCAATGTACTTCAAAAGTTGAAATAACTCCCATACAGTTTATTTTTACATCCGAAGTCGCAGAATACAACAGAAGGTCGACTCAACACAACAAGCGAAAACTACGTTACGCAAGCACCAAAGGGGGTTTTTGTTTTGATTATTTTTGGTGACACGGGGGACGAGGGTCTGGGTGATGATTACGTCGAAATTTTGTTGATTTTATTTATTATTTATTTATTTATTTAAACTTCATGTACAATAGTGGTACATAGGCGGACTTAATGCCACAAGGCATTCTCTACCAGTCAACCTTTGGGTTAAATATAAAAACATAGAGACTCACACACTGACACTGACTGACTTATGTAGTGGTTACGAACTTTAGGTAAAGATGGCAACCTCATGTTCAGGGATTCCCCAAAATAATTGATATTGATTACTCGCTCTCTCGCGGTTTTTTATGGTTAGCAAGAACAAGTTGGGAAATTACTTAAATAGGCATTCAATTAACTTATAGTCTATAAAATTCTTATTTCTAGACTCATGAAGTCATGAATATAAAGCAACCTGAATAGATAAAAAAAGTACCAATGTTTTGCTTATTTTCGCTGACAAGGGGTTCAAAATTACTAAAATCTAACGTATAATTACGTAATACTTGAATGGCCCCATAGACACACCTTACGTACAGCGAGTGCAAGCGCACTGGTGACTATAATAGCATTCGACTGAGGTAAACCAAGATCACCTCCTAAAGTGTGATGAAATTGTGAAAAAAAACCTGGTTCAGGTTAAATTCTTACGCAATCACTCACTAAGCCGAGGTCCAAACGGGTTTTTTTTTTGTGCAATCAATTTTCAACTCTAGGCGTCGAACCGAGCGCTGAGAATCCAACAGAGTGCGCGTTAAAAAAGTGCACAGTTGGATTTCCAACTCACGCCGCTAAGCCGAGCATTGAAAGGGCTCCCACACATAACTGCGAATTCGCAACGCATCGCAAATATCTGCGTGCGAGCTCGCACGAATGCACCGCAATAATTATCGTATCGCATCGCATCGCATCGCAGTTTTGTGTGAGCGCCCAAAATCCAGTGCGCGGCAAGAAACGTCGCTTTAAAATGAACACCCTTGCGAACGTAGGCAAAGGAGCGATTTTTTAATCAGATAATTTTTTTTTCTTTTTTTTCACTGCACCATCCAAATGAAAGGTGGTAGAAAATGCCTATGGCATTAAGTCCGCCTCTGTACATTTATGTGAGAAAGTGTTAAATAAATAAATAATTTTTATTTGAGAAATTAATGTAGCGGTTTGACATATTTTCTATACAAAAGCTGTCAAAACGTCAAACATATTCCTTAGATAAAAGATATCTGACGATTGAAAAATCGGCCCTAAAGGGATTTAGTAACAAAATTAATTCAGCTTTATTTATACTCCATTTATTATAGCATAAGACAAATAACGGCTAAATAACGACAGTTATTGTTGAAATTACCGCATTTTAGAGTTATTTTTTTAATGTAAATGGTAAATAGATTACAGTGCTTTGTATATATCGTGAAATAACGGAGTTTATCAGACGTTTACATCGAAATAACGAAAGGGTGAGAACAGTTATTTGTCTAATGTTATAATAAATGGAGTGTAGAAGGTTTCAACTTTGTATCTCACTCAACACGAGCTAGTGGACACGACTTTTATTACCGTGGCAAAAAAGTCACTATCACTAGCACGTCACCGACGTCACGTCTTCAACGCACGAACGATGACATCGTGAACGTGCGTTCACAAAGGATACAAAAAAAGTCACTAAAAATATTACGAGCAATTTTGTAACTTGACTTTATACTTATAATTTACTTTTCACTAAATTATTATTTAATTTACATAGATTTGAGCTAAATATTCACCTTCATCAATGATAAAAAATACTGGATGGTAGAATGCCACAGAAAAAGAAACAAAAAAAGGCGGGATAGTGGCAATTCGATCATCAGTTGTTTTGTCGAGTGCTAATTAATTTACGTATACAATATATATATATATATTTGTGTAAAATGAGTTCATCTGATTCAGATAATATGTATTTCTTTAACTAATCAGGTTTTTGTATACTTTCCTCTAGTCGAAATGAAAAGCAGAGTGTTTGCCTCGGGTGAAAGAACGTATTTAGGCACTCGAACTATTGGCGCCCTCGCTACGCTCGTGCACCAAACCATCTCGTGCCTAAATAGGTCCCTTTCATCCCTTGTATAACAATCTACTATTGTTGTTTTTTATCTATATTACCTAAATTACAAGACGTTATAGCTTGGTGTTTCACTCAACTTAAAACATGGTCAGCCCATGCGTTGAGGCAAAAAAAAAAAAAAAAAAAATGTGTTGCCAGATTTTTTTTTTAGACACTTTTAGTACAGGCTGCGCCATCTATCGAGTCGTTTGGTACTACTTTTGTATTTGATTTGTCTTTGACAACCTCTAATTGAAAAAAATCATCGACGAAAAATGATATTCTAAAATTAAGCTCAAATGTCGAATGAAAAACATCTATAAGGTGATTTAAAATTAGATTTTCGGGTTTATTTATTCAATAATCAAATCAAAGCATTTATTTACTTTATTTATTTATTTTATTTGACAATTTATATACACACATATAAACAGACAAGAAGAAAGGAACAGAAAAATACGTACAAAGTTGATGCTTATTTCTAATGAAATCTCTTCCAGCATACGAGCTGCGATAGGAAAGTAGATATAGAGATGTAGACAACGTGTGTAAGTGTAGAAGAGAAAAAATAAAATAAAAAATATACATAAAATCAAAATAGCTATACCCTAATATAAATACTTATACACGTAAGCATTCAATTTGTTTGTGTCACTACTAGTTGGCATCCGCAGATACGTTTTCTGATCCATTTGTTTACTGATACTTTTAGAACGAACCATACGCGCCAGTGGCGAAACTATACCATTCGAGGCCTGCGGCAAATTCATCGGATCCCCCCCCCCCCATATAAAGCTTTTTTTTACTTTGCTTCACACTAGGGCCGCTTTCCGAATTGGCTATAATCGCTCACAGCGCTCACATCGTCTCACATGCGTTCCGATTTAGATATTACGATTATGACAGCCGAAGGCTGTCAACAACTCGGAACGCTCGTGAACGCGCTCACGGTGCTCACGCAATGTCAAAACGATATTAGACTATTTCTCTGTGTATACACCAAAAATTTGTTCGTCTTAGGTTAGGTAGCATCTGTAGCCAGAAGAACAATTTTGAAAATGCCACGATACCATAAGATGCGACTCAAAACAAAACAGCACACTGTCATTTTTGACAGCGCTCACGGCGATATTAGTAAAAGGCATGGCGAATGTCATGACGTCATCTATGACGTTTCACGGGACATCGTTATCGCGCTCACGCTAATTCGGTACGGATTTTAGCGCGCGAATATCGATATTATCGCAACTCGGAACGCAGGGTAGGAATTTCTCCTGTATCGTGGGTGCGTTTACAAACATTTAAACTCACATGTAAGTTTCTATTTCGTGTCTAAATGAGGGTCGAAAACGAGATACTGGTGCCGATTCCCTTGTTCACAAACTAAACTAAATTTAAGTTCAGTGCATCTCTTTCATTCTATTTCATTAAGAAAAGGACAGATGAAAAATTTTAGTTTAGTCCTGTCAAATTAATCGGCGCTTGACGTAAATTGACGTAATTTTAGTCGGCAAGTTTTTAATCACGTCTTAACTTGTATGGAGTCGTGACAGGCGCTGATTAATTTGACAGGGCTAAACTAAAATTTATCTTCTGTCCTTTTCTTAATGAAATAGAAAGAAAGAGATGCACTGAACTTATACTCCATTTACTATAGCATTAGAAAAAAGAGGCTCGTAGAAGCAGGAGTGCGAAACATTTTATTCAAAGTTAAAAGTTTAAACAATTAAACTAAAAATGTTTTAACATAACTTTGATAAATAGGTCGTAATAACATCTTCATCACACATTACTTACAACAAAATGAATGAATGAAACAAACGATTACGTCGTGATGATTTAAATTTAATTAAGTTTCTGTATAACTAATCAGGTTTTTGTATACTTTCCTCTAGTCGAAATGAAAAGCAGAGTGTTTGCCTCGGGTGAAAGAACGTATTTAGGCACTCGAACTATTGGCGCCCTCGCTACGCTCGTGCACCAAACCATCTCGTGCCTAAATAGGTCCCTTTCATCCCTTGTATAACAATCTACTATTGTTGTTTTTTATCTATATTACCTAAATTACAAGACGTTATAGCTTGGTGTTTCACTCAACTTAAAACATGGTCAGCCCATGCGTTGAGGCAAAAAAAAAAAAAAAAAAAATGTGTTGCCAGATTTTTTTTTTAGACACTTTTAGTACAGGCTGCGCCATCTATCGAGTCGTTTGGTACTACTTTTGTATTTGATTTGTCTTTGACAACCTCTAATTGAAAAAAATCATCGACGAAAAATGATATTCTAAAATTAAGCTCAAATGTCGAATGAAAAACATCTATAAGGTGATTTAAAATTAGATTTTCGGGTTTATTTATTCAATAATCAAATCAAAGCATTTATTTACTTTATTTATTTATTTTATTTGACAATTTATATACACACATATAAACAGACAAGAAGAAAGGAACAGAAAAATACGTACAAAGTTGATGCTTATTTCTAATGAAATCTCTTCCAGCATACGAGCTGCGATAGGAAAGTAGATATAGAGATGTAGACAACGTGTGTAAGTGTAGAAGAGAAAAAATAAAATAAAAAATATACATAAAATCAAAATAGCTATACCCTAATATAAATACTTATACACGTAAGCATTCAATTTGTTTGTGTCACTACTAGTTGGCATCCGCAGATACGTTTTCTGATCCATTTGTTTACTGATACTTTTAGAACGAACCATACGCGCCAGTGGCGAAACTATACCATTCGAGGCCTGCGGCAAATTCATCGGATCCCCCCCCCCCCATATAAAGCTTTTTTTTACTTTGCTTCACACTAGGGCCGCTTTCCGAATTGGCTATAATCGCTCACAGCGCTCACATCGTCTCACATGCGTTCCGATTTAGATATTACGATTATGACAGCCGAAGGCTGTCAACAACTCGGAACGCTCGTGAACGCGCTCACGGTGCTCACGCAATGTCAAAACGATATTAGACTATTTCTCTGTGTATACACCAAAAATTTGTTCGTCTTAGGTTAGGTAGCATCTGTAGCCAGAAGAACAATTTTGAAAATGCCACGATACCATAAGATGCGACTCAAAACAAAACAGCACACTGTCATTTTTGACAGCGCTCACGGCGATATTAGTAAAAGGCATGGCGAATGTCATGACGTCATCTATGACGTTTCACGGGACATCGTTATCGCGCTCACGCTAATTCGGTACGGATTTTAGCGCGCGAATATCGATATTATCGCAACTCGGAACGCAGGGTAGGAATTTCTCCTGTATCGTGGGTGCGTTTACAAACATTTAAACTCACATGTAAGTTTCTATTTCGTGTCTAAATGAGGGTCGAAAACGAGATACTGGTGCCGATTCCCTTGTTCACAAACTAAACTAAATTTAAGTTCAGTGCATCTCTTTCATTCTATTTCATTAAGAAAAGGACAGATGAAAAATTTTAGTTTAGTCCTGTCAAATTAATCGGCGCTTGACGTAAATTGACGTAATTTTAGTCGGCAAGTTTTTAATCACGTCTTAACTTGTATGGAGTCGTGACAGGCGCTGATTAATTTGACAGGGCTAAACTAAAATTTATCTTCTGTCCTTTTCTTAATGAAATAGAAAGAAAGAGATGCA
Organism: Dryobota labecula; assembly: GCA_947523025.1. Lineage (NCBI taxonomy): Eukaryota > Metazoa > Arthropoda > Insecta > Lepidoptera > Noctuidae > Dryobota > Dryobota labecula. The sequence goes on from OX383314.1 coordinate 8,127,962, forward strand.
CTGAACTTATACTCCATTTACTATAGCATTAGAAAAAAGAGGCTCGTAGAAGCAGGAGTGCGAAACATTTTATTCAAAGTTAAAAGTTTAAACAATTAAACTAAAAATGTTTTAACATAACTTTGATAAATAGGTCGTAATAACATCTTCATCACACATTACTTACAACAAAATGAATGAATGAAACAAACGATTACGTCGTGATGATTTAAATTTAATTAAGTTTAAAGGAAATAAAAGTCTTTTTTTTTACAATATTTTATTTAAAACAACAACTTTCAACACACAATAGTTGGTGTAACTTCTTCGTCTTCATCATATAATTTAGTCACTATCATCAGAGAATAAAGATGAAGAAGTTTCACCGACGTTACCTAATAATAAATCTTTCTACCACATCATCCATTATGCTTTAACTTTTCCTCTTCTTTAATTGCATGAGCAACGTAAGACTGCCATCGTTCTAGCGTAATACTATCCAGATCTTGTGGGAGTAATTGTTTCTCCTTGTCTAATTTGAACGTTTTGTTATGTTGAGCCACATACCCCATCATTTGAGCCCATATTAATTCTATAGGGTTGAACTCGCAGTGGTAGGGTGGGAGGCGCAATACTGAAATACCCTTCTCTCTAGCCATCTCATCTACAACAAACTTTTGGTATAAATGTCTTTGTATTTTTGCTTTTTCTAATAAAGTTGCCGTAAGATCTTTTTCCTCAAAAGGAATATTTTTGCTTTTAAACCATTCCTGTATATCTGCCTTTCGTGTAGCTGTGGTTGGCAGCTTCTCCAATGTCCTTGAGTGGTATAGCGCATTGTCCATAACAATTACAGCGCCACTCTCAATTTTTGTCAAAATTAACTTGAACCATTTTCACTTTTGTCTATCGCGCTTCTATAACATATTCCCTGTAAATTGAGAGGTCTGGCTCTTATGAAACAGGAAATCCTAGTACAAGAGTCAGGGCTACACAGATGATTGTATCTTGAAGTGTAAATAAATAAATTATTATTATTATTAAAGTTGAAGGCGTCCATTTCGGAGTGGTCATCTTCATCACCTTTCTTTGTATCAAATATTAATGCAGCATCCATTAAAAACCCTTCACAAACCCTGTGAAATAAAATTAATACAAGTCAATTATTCCGTACCCCCTATATAATTTCACTGCTGGAAATAGTTCATAGATAAATACTATAACAAAATTTATAACTTTAAAAGTTCGCTTTTCATGCGTTAATTCATAATACAATATACTCGTAATATGTATTACTTAATTAATAGTCAATAACAATGGGGTGTTCATTTTTTTATGGCGAGGACAGTCCATAAAATACATACCAGTATGACCGATTATAAGTTGGATTTTTTAAACCAGCAGATACTCGTAGACCTTCCCAATGTGCTTCTTTTGAAGACTTATTAGTGTCATGCCATATTAGGCTTTTCGTGTGACCTGTTTGTATGATAAAAAGTTATTAATATAAATACCATTCATTTCACGAACCAATTTTATGAAATTATGTTTAACTGTATAATTAATTATAATGTTATTGAATGCAAGAGGTCATACACTGCTTAGTGCATAAATAGCTGTTAAGAAATTTAGAAGCACTGTACCTTCATTTAGCCAAGTGTCATCTAAATAATAATATATTTTCCTTCCTTTATTCCTTAGCCTTTTTATTTCATGAAGATATTTTAGTCTCCAAAGGACGATCTCCTGCTTGTCTATGACTTCTATGAGTGCACTTTTTCTGCTCCGTTCGATTTATGTGAACTTTAATGTTTATTTAATTATTTTATACAGACTGCTTTTTTTAAAATCTGGCAGAGACTCGTCACTGTTAACTGCTTCCAGCATCTTGTCCAAGGTGGGCAACTCATTATTAAAGAAGAAGGAATGAATTTTCCTGCATATTCCACTAAATGTGATGTCATCAAAATCATCACGTTTCATGTGCTTCTGTTGGGGAGGGGGAGATTGCAGGCGACTTTTTATGTTGTACTCTTTGAGAATATTGGACAGAGTAGCCCGAGATACGCCTGTAAATAATAAAATCATGTGCGGAGTTTCTAAAATATAATACATTTTACACAATGCATGTTAGTTTCAAATATTTTTATAGTAATAATTTTATGAATCATCCTTACTGGCAACTTCTGCGATTTTGTTTATCATCTCAGTCCTATAATGAGGAGTATCTGCAGGCCAGGACTCCAATTGCTTAAAAATATTTATCACAGGTTGTTTTTCTACAGCACGCAGCGTTCTCTTTTTTTTGGGAGACGTTATTATTTCGTCGGAGTCAACTTTTGGACCACGTTTTTTTTGCCGTTGGCTTTGGTCAGACTCAGCACTTATATGTTGTAAGCCACTCGGTCCCGCACCGGGATCACTCATAGCTCAAAAAAAAAAGTAACGTTTTGTACAAACAACCCAATGACAACACGGATAACAATAAAATAATAAAGAAATAACTAAATATTATTTATTATTTTAATAAATAACAACAAAATCACGAAAATTAAACAATAACAAACAAAGTATTCACAAGTAAATGACATACATGACAATCTTAGAACATTGGCAAGTCAATTTCACAGACGACATAAACCAGTAAAATTAGAAATCCCCGGCTGTCACAGCTTATGAAGGGATTAAGTAACATTTTAGATTTGGTAGGATTATAGTGAAACAAAAAGCGTTGCAGTATTGTTGACTCCTGCTTCTTTTAGGTTTTTAGCATAGGCACTGTAATTTTAAATTGGAATGAAATAATATATCTAAATGAAAGCTACTTAATTTCATATGGTTGTTTTTTTAAATGATTACAATTAAGTGTGATAGCTGATATATAAATTCATTTTAATCCATTTGGCGTCAATCGTAACTATAACAAGTTTATTGTACTTTTGTTATAAAGTGTGCATCAAAAATAACCTTTTTTAACTTCTGTCTAATGCTATTATAAATGGAGTATAAATTTAGTTTAGTTTGTGAACAAGGGAATCGGCACCACTATCTTTTTTAATGGATTCTCCACTAACCGGGGGCCCCTTCCGGCTGGGGGCCCGTGGCATTTTGCCGACTTGCCATCTTGTAGTTACGCCACTGATACGCGCCTATGTATGCGTGCATTTGTTTTCGCTCGTTTGGAGCTAACCTTCTGTACTATATTCTGGTCGATTTCAATAAAAAAAATATATACTTAGTAAAGTAACTGTTATTACAAAATAGAGATAGACAGCCATTCGTTTGAGAATGACGTATTGCTGTAATACATACCGGCTGACTTTGAAATCATTGGCATTTTAGAGGGTGAATGAACTCATGAATTTGAACAAATTTGACCTATTTTTATATTTGCCATAGTTAATTCCAGATATTGCAGAATATTCACAACATTAATCTAATCCATACTAATATTATAAATGTGAAAGTAATTCTGTCTGTCTGTATGTTACGTTTTCACGCCTAAACCGCTGAACCGATCGTCATGTGATTTGGTGGAGATATAGCCTGGGATATGGAGAAGGACATATAGGCTACTTTTTTACGCGATAACCGACATCCACGCGGGCGGAGCCGCGGGCAACAGCTAGTAATATTATAAATGTCAAAGTAACTCTGTCTGTCTGTCCGTCTGTCTGTCTGTATGTTACGTTTTCACGCCTAAACCGCTGAACTGATCATCATGAAATATGGCAGAGATATAGCTTGAGATATGGAGAAGGACATAGGCTACTTTTTTACGCGATAACCGACATCCACGCGGGCGGAGCCGCGGGCAACAGCTAGTTTGTAATAAACCCGCGTAGTCCACCCAAAAACAGTGACATTTGACATTTCGGAGACCTCACACTACACTAGCGCCTCTATCGGCGAATTCATACGCGATCATTTATTGTTCTGTTTCGTATCTATGTCAGGTTTAACCGCGCTATTTGTAAGCAATCCACTTGAATATTTGCCAGATTTGGTGCAAACCAATGTTACCACCAAATAAACACTTTCATTGATGGACAGTTTGTTTGTTTGTCTGTCTGTGGAGTTAAAATAATATAGCACGTGATATGGCTATTATAGAAGTAGAACGTCGAGATGATTTTGTGCAACTATCTGTGTATTCTCATTCCTAGAGAAATGTAAATTCAGCGGTGTACTTGCGTAACACACAAAAACTGACAATTGGTCGAACTTCATAACTACTAAAACTGCCCTGATAAGCCGAAAAGCGCTAACTCAGTCAGAGTAAGTTTTGAGAAAAACGACTTTTTGTAAATTAGTCTCTTAGTAATTTAGAGATATAAAAAAACTTCCTAGTGATTTTTTTAAATGTTTTAAGTTAGATAGTGCTATTTGGTTTATACCATTAGATGCGAAATTATTCTAGCTATTGAATGGTATAAAAAAACTAAAAGGACGTATCTCAGAGATAGCGCCTTTCGGCTTAGCAGGGCAGAAAATATTAACAATGCCGTCGTTATACATCTATGAAACGTCTATGTTCGTAAAAAATAATTTAAATAAATTTGCTCGAGTAACTAGTCAGCGCCGTTGTGATCGGTTACAAACAGTCGGATCTAGTATTGCACTCTACAGAAACAGTATTTTTGTAATGGCTCCAAGGGTCTATAAAAAAATAATATAACTCTATCCAAGAATTTTTAAATGATAAAATATAAAATAATGTAAAAATATACCATAATAGATTAATTATTTATTAATAATACATTTAATTTCATTATTTTCAATATCCGCGTCTGTGTTTCCGAACGCATACAACCCTAATCTATTCAAAGTGAGAGTGAACAGGCTTCTTCTGGGTAAGCTCACTCCATCGTAGACTTTGTCTCTGTCATCCAGACCTAGACTAGAGTCAAGAGCAAACTCATAGTAGAATAAAAAAAATAAAAAAATAAATATGACATTACTAGCCCTTTAATATAATTTAATATTGACATGCATGTTTAAATAAATTATAATTGATTCATTATTGATTTATTAACAATACATTTAATTGCCATTATTTACTCGAACGTGACTTTGTATTGTATAGATTCAGACCTATTACTAAAAAACTAATATATTTGTACACCAATTTCATTGGTAGGACATAGAGCTCAACTAAAATATATACATAAGACCTTTATTGTAATACCTATGTTCACAAATAAAGATTGATTGATTGATTCCTTTCATTTTGACAGATCAGTCTCATTCATTTATTTATTTATTTAAACTTCATGTACAATAGTGGTACATAGGCGGACTTAATGCCACAAGGCATTCTCTACCAGTCAACCTTTGGGTTAAATATAAAAACAGTGGTAGGGTACAAAAATAATGACTAAAAAACTAACTTCTTGATTAAGAGAATTTATATAGTTTTATTGATACTAATACACATATACAAATAAAATAAACTAATAGATATTTTAACAAATACCACCTAATAATAATTACTATGACTAGACTATCATTTGAGAGTTATTTAGTCTGACTTAAGAGGCCGTGCACGAAATCACCTGATTTTGATCAAATTTGTTCATTGTTTTTGAGAAAGGGAAACATAATTTAAACAAAATTATTTGAGATTTGAAAAGTCGTGTTCTTTGTTTTGCATGTGGCTGAAAGGGATTTTTCAAATAAATTAAGTATTCACGGTAAATCACTAATATCTGCAACAAGTTTTCCGAAATATGACGCGAGACTGACATTTGATCATCATTCTACAAGAAACTACTTTTGATTTTGAACATTAAAAAATATCATCAACATCATTATATGGTCTAGTTGCATGTGGCGGAACCACTTTTTTCAACTTCCATACAAAATATAGCAGAAAAATAATATTGAAAAAACCTTTTTTTGTTTTAAACCTCGTCAGTAATATATATTTTTCCTATTATTTAGCAAATCATATCAAGAAATTTAAAAATCACAAATTAGTCTTCAGCTATCCTTGAAATATAATCAAAATTGTATTGAATGATTATACAATATCTTCATTAAGTAAATCAATGGCGAAATAAACTATATTTTGGAGAGCACAAAAATGATGAAATTATTAAAAGCTGCTGTGACCGACACGAATGGTTTAGCACCATGAAAACTGTACTTCTATAGTTACACAGACTTAATGTTTCGATTATTTCAAGTTTTCTCACAATTAGATAAGAAATTGCCAAAAGAGAGTTTTTTTCGTGCACGGACCCTTAAGTAGTGGTTACGAACTTTTCTTCATTCATGTTTTTTTATTCATTCCGTTATTTACATTGTTGAGAACCAGCCCTGGGGCTCTGTCTCGCATAGGGTCGCAGCTTTATGCTGAGCGATGGGCGTTTTGCGTGGATGCGACGCATATTTTCTCCCAACTTGATCTTTATTCTGTCTTTGCGTCATATTTACCGAAAATAAAAGTATTTTCTTTCATTCTTCTTTTTTGCACAGATGTTTTTTCAAACCTATCAATGGATTAGGAACTTCCTTCAAAACCCTCGAGTTGTGGTTGAAAGCGTGTTAAGGTATTAGGGTGCTGGATGTGATGAGGAATTTAGCTTGCATTTTCGTGTAATAACAGCATATCGACGGTGAAGTGACCTCATAACTAACATTTTTCTAGAACTCACTTGTTTATCATTTTGAATTTAAAGGCAGCATTTGCAGGTTTTAGTGAAATCTCGTAAGTGTATTTTTTGTTGCTAAACTATACTCGTATGTGGAAATACCTCCAACTAAACCAACGTGCCTATTTTATGGCATCACCGCCATGCATGCATCCTTATTCAGTTTGTGTACATTTTTGACTTTTTCAGTTAGGTGTTATTGGCACTCACTCGATATTGTATTTTTTCTATCTATCGTCGTCTTAAAGTGAAAACCTCGTATATGCGAAAAAGGCATACTTTACAGGAGGAAGAAAAAACTGTGCCTTTCTTCAAATATGTATCTTTTAGTGTGCAATATTCAAACTCGTCATAGAAGGCGTTATAGGTTGCAAATAATAATTATATTCTTGCGTAATATTATGTTTTAGTGGATACCTACTTTATTTATTTATTTCTACACGCGCGGTGATGCCTGCGGATTATTTTGTGTTTTTTTATTTTTATCTAATAATATTTATTTATATATCTGGTTGTATAGTTAGATTATATTCTGAGTACTGTTTGTTTTATTTTATCTAGTTGCCTATTTATGTTAATTTCATTAAACCTGACGACTGGTTTCCGTGTGTCTTTTCCGGGTAACCACTGAAAATTAGCGCTGTGCTGTGGGTCCCTCATAGCACAGCATCATGCTGAGTGGAAGCCTTCTTGTCACAGTCATGACGTGCAACTGCCGACTATTTTGTTTTGTGCTCGTGATTGGAATGTAGATCTATTTAGTTTTATTTTTTATTTTTCTGTATACCACCTACTCAAGTTAATTATCTTTTTGTATGCACGTGTTTCTGTGACAAATAAACCTATTTTTCTTTCTTTTTTCTTTCTTTCTTTCAAAACTTTTTTTGTGTGAAACTAGGACTTGCGTTGCTAGGTTTTCTTTTCAAAATAGTAATAAAATAAAAATGGTCAAAATTGCATTCCCGAGGTTTTCACTCTAAGGCGACGCTATATATCTCACGGCTTTTGACCTGTAGGGAGCTTTAAAAATGTCTTGCGTATTGTATTCATGAAATCATGAATAAATGATAGCGCAGTACTATTACACTTCCTGCTATAGTTTGACCGATACCGCTATACTGCGCCTAAGGTAAGTGCGCGGTTAAACGGGGGAGCAGTGCAGACCGCTCAAGGCTCGTACAGACTAGTGCGATGACGCGAGTCGCGACACTGCGCCGAGCGCACAGTGGCGCCCTCGTCGTTTGTTCGGTGATTTCATTTATTTTAAAATGAAAATGTAGAAATTAGCCACGTTAAGTTGTGCTTCACAATACTATATACTTTATTATTACTACAAACAGTAGTTTTAAATTGTTATGTTTTATTGTAATCATTAAAACGAAGCTCCGTTTTAATGATTACAATAAAACATAACAATTTAAAACTACTGTTTGTAATAATAATAACGTATAGTCTTGTGAAGCATAGCTTAGAGTGCTTATTTTGTGCATTTTCATTCTAAAATAAAAGAAATCACCAAACAAATGATGAGGGCGCCACTGCGCGCTCGGCGCAGTCTTAACGCTTACGGCGCGGCGTCCCGCCGCTCATTCGTCAATGCTTACGGCGCCCCGCCGCTCATTCGTCAACGCCGCCCACCGCCTCGCCGCGCCTTACTAAGGCTCAGTACAGCGGTCAAACTATAGCAGGAAGTGTAGGTGCTTACACAAATCTATTTTGTTAAGTACCTGGTACTTGTTGATAGGCCAACACTGTCCTTCCGTACCTATTAACATTGTTATTTGAAAATATTGTAACAGCCAATATTTTTTAAAACAGTAAGCGTGGAGTTTCAGGCCGGCTATTCTCCATAGGAATCGACCAATTCGAACCGTGCACCTAGCTTCTGACGTTTTATAAGTACCCAGGCCCACAAAAAGGTTTAAGCGAAATAAAATATTTTGATTTTGAATCGAATAATAGGCACATAGATCATGGATCATAGGCATCTTTCATTTTTTTCCTTTGCTGTTGCGCAGTTGGGCATAAACTATTTCTAATTTAAGTGTTATTTTAATAATACCTGGTTTAATATATCTTCTTAAAACGACTTCTATTTGTTATGACAAGTCTAATTTAAAAGTAATTTGTATACGCTAGAGAAAGTAATGTAGTCTCTTATAGCCGACTTCAACGATAAATATTGGATTGAGTGCTGCAAACACCTGTAATATTAAAAGCTACAGCTGTATATATATAGTTGTAAAAGAAAAACGTTTGTTTTTCCTTAAAAAAATACTAACCTTGTAAGCAAAAGTACCCATCCGTAAATATGACGGACTCGGCCTTATTCAAAACAAGATTTATCTTTTTGGTTAGGTTTAACACGAAGAACCTTTTTTGAATTTTGAATTTTATTTCGACAAAGTTAAACTCCTAATTACAAAAACTGGGGCCCAAGTCTGCTATTTTAAATAAATTCGTCACTCCAACACGATCCCATTGTCATTTTGCTAAAAGTTCGTAATCTGCTAAATTCATAATGGTCGATCATTGGTCGGTCAATGCTCTCGTAATAGAATTGTATTACAATGGCATTTTGAACATTTATTCATGCCAGATTTCATTTATATATATTTTGACATATTATTTATTAGTGTTATAAGCAATCTGAAGTAGTAGGAAGTTGGAAGTTTAGTAGGAAGTTTCATTTGCCATTATGTACGAGATTATCAATTCTTTCAATGGAGTGTCAGTGGCTGACCATTGGAAAGTCATAATGACGCCATTATATTAGTAGATTACCAAACTTGTCAAAATCAACAATTATGAAATCAATGATAGACCATTCTGACACTATTGTAATAGCAGACTTGAGGCCCTGGCCCTTTGTACACACATATTTTCTTGCCGTGAAAGACTACGGTTTATTCGCCGTGTTTAGGAAATGTCGTCAGTGTTGTATGGATCACTTGGGAAGCTTGTTGAATGACACGTTTTATCTACGGCGCGGTTTATACGCTGTACCATAAAGAAATCGTGCCTTGTACAAAGGACTTTATGGTGGTCAAGCATTTACGAGGTCTGCTGTACTGTATATGTATAAGACATCAATCTTATATCGAGATAATATTCTACGATTGTAGCAATACCTATTTAGAACGGTACAAGGTATTATTGGCGCCTGGCCAAGTTCAGAATTCACAACGTTATCTTGTTTTTCAATACAATTTCAGAAATGTTTACTATAGTTTGACCGATACCGCTGTACCGCACCTTAGGAACGCGCGCGAGACTGGGGGGCAGTATCGCACTTGCAAATTCAAATCTCTAAGTCTATGAAAGCCAATTTTTAGCCAAGCGTGCGGCTTCCCGCCGCTCATTCGTTAAAGCTCACGGCGTCTCGCCCCGCCGCGCATTCCTAATGCGCGGTACAACGGTATCGGTCAAACTATAACAATCCTGTCTATGTCGTTCAGGCTCCAAAAAATCCTTGCTGTAGCTGCCAGTTGGTTTAAGCTAGCAGTATTTGAAGCTAAAAAAACAACACCTAATACCATGCTAATAAAGTTCACAGTAGCGCAGCTAACTCACACACACCTCCCTCTCTGCTTACCAACAGAGCTAGCCGGTGCCGCTTCCGACTCGGATAGCGAAGGCTCCCGAACCGGAATGCCGACCGCTCGACCGTCTGAAATAAAGAAGCAGGAGATTATAGCGGAAATAGAGGCGAATTATGTTCCTGATACTAACTTTGATATTGGTGTGGTGAGTAGAGTTTTTATTTAGATTTACCGGATTTATTGTATTAAGAGGGTGCTAAATAATAACAGGTATTCGGTTCTATCGAGCAGTGTTGGCCCAGTGGTACATGACCGTAACTTACGAGTTGCAAGGGCGTTGGTTTGAACCCCGACAGTAGGGCATGCAATATCGGAAGGTTCTCAATTCCGGAACTGAGTTTCAATACTGGAGATCTGATTCCGGAATTCCGGAACTGGTTCCCGGGCGGAAAAGGCGGATGAGTTACCAGTTCCGGAACTGGTAACTTTTAAAGTTTGTTTCAAATCAAACAAGATTTATCATTATATCAGTCTTTTAATCATTTTTAGTAACAAATTAACCATCTTTCTCCCTTATTACTCTAATTAAACATTTTAAACCGTAAAATCGTTCCACAGTCTAGTTTGGTTGCGTTTAGATAAAATAATAATCAAAATATCAAAAAATTATGAGTATATGAATTTTGATATTGCTCCTCTCAATTCCGGAATTGAAATATCAGAAACATTGTTACGGAATTCAGGAATTATGAAATTCCGGAATTCCGGAATGCATGCCCTACCCGACAGGCGCTTTACTACACAAAGTAAAGCACCCGCCTTGGTTCGAACCCACGACCTACAACTGGTAAGTCGGGCCTGTAACTACTAGTCCACCACTGCTCTCACAAGTGTTAGCTGACCTCTTATTCTATTGAAACTCCGTACTATGCTAGGCGAGCTCAAGGTAAAATGGAACCAGGTTTCGAAAAAATCCGATTTTTATAATAAATATTAAAAATCCGATTTTTTATGTAAATATCGGATATATATCGGATATATATCCAGACCAAGAAAAAGAAGCGAATTTCATTCTGTAAGGGGATTAAACACTTAAAAATGTGAAAGGAATTTGTGAAATAATATAAGTGTCAAATCACCACATATTTTATTTAAAAAACCTAACAAAAGAATTAGTGTTTATTTGAGAAATAATTTTTTTAATTAACACTTATTAAAAAACAAGTACCTATTATTATAATAATCTTCATTTGTTTGTGAGATAAATCAACAATCTTTAATAATAATTTGTAATCATAAAAAAGTAAATTATTCTGAATTGTAGTTTTTCGCTACGTGTTGCCAGGGTAAACATTAATCTCCAAAATTTTTAATTCAGAAGACGGGAAAAAATCGATTGATATATATCAAGATAAAAATCAATTGATATATATCGTGATATATATCCGCTGATATATATCGGCGAACCCTGAACGGTACCTATGAATTGCGCCCTAGTCTCTCTCAAAACTTATTTACAAAAGTATCTGACCCAGTCTTCTTGTGTTTTTCAGGCTGGTGAGCTCGTAGAAGAAGTAGCAGAAGAGAACAAGTCCCTTCTCTGGTTCTTGTTGAAGCAGGTCCGGCCCGGCATGGACCTCAGCAAGGTAGTGCTGCCCACCTTCATCCTGGAGCCACGGTCGTTCCTCGACAAGCTGTCCGACAACTACTACCACGCTGACATACTGGGGCAGTAAGTAGCATTATGCTGAACAAAGCATGATAAAAAATCGACAACATTGTAGTTGAAAAACAAGTTCTCCCATACATTCCAACTGCAAATGTAAGTTTGTACGCACATTATTGTGTGATTTACCATGTTTTATTAAGACCATAATAGACTTCATATAGGTTTTCTTGTAATCTATAAGTAAAGAACTATTTTACCTCCAAATTTTTTCCAAATATTCCGATCAGTGGTTTCGGAGATAAGGGGGGGGGGATGGTCAATTTTCATAAATTTTCTTGAATAACTTTAAAAGTATTTGTTTTAAAATTATTAAAAAAAAAAAATGTCACACGGTACAGTTCGCAAAAAAATAAATAAATATATATAATAATAATTTGCGTCCCAAAAGTGACTCCCATATTCAAAATTATTTTATTTACGTTATAAGTCCGTTTTTACGTCACAGAAGTACATATTTGTACCAACTTTCAACTTAATCCGCCCAGTAGATTCGAAACAAATCGGCTGTGGCACAGGGACGGACAGACAAACAGACACACGAGTGATCCTACTAGGGTTTCGTTTTTCCTTTTAAGGTACGGAAACCTTAAAAGGTTCCACTTTTGCTATAAGTGATAGAACACATTTTAAATTAATCATTTATGTATAAGTCCTGCCAGATCTCTACAAGTCATTACAAATATCACCTCTCTATATTTCCAGAGCCCAACTCGTAGAAGACCCATACCAAAGATTCGTGGCCGTTCTTCGCTGGTACCTCTCAGGGCTATACCGAAAACCTAAAGGCCTGAAGAAACCATACAATCCAGTGCTGGGAGAGACCTTCAGATGCTGCTGGAGACATGGACCTGAGTCTTATACTTTCTATTTAGCTGAACAGGTGAGCAACACATATTACACACGTACTATAGTTTGACCTTTGACTATAGGTATGTGCGCGGTGAGATTGGGGGGCAGTGCAAGCTGCCCATTCATCAATGCGCACGGTGTCCCACCGCTCATTCGTCAAAGCTCACGGGCGTCCAGCCGCTCATTCGTTAACGCTCACGGGCGTCCCGCCGCTCATTCTTCATCGCTCACGGCATCCCGCCGCTCATTCGTTAACGCTCACGGGCGTCCCGCCGCTCATTCGTCATCGCTCTCGGGCGTCCCGCCGCTCATTCGTCAACGCTCACGGGCGTCCCGCCGCTCATTCGGCAACGCTCTCGGTGTCCCGCCGCTCATTAGTCAATCCCGCCCCCCGCCGTTGTAGGATGTCTTGGAACTTCTATTGCGCATCGTTCGGTGTCAGTATGAGGTCTGGTCTGTATAGTAAGCCTAAGGGTCTGTAGAAACCTGACAATCCAGTAAGTCGGAGTTCAGATGCTGCTGGAGACATGGACCTGAGTCTTACACTTACTATTTAGCTGAACAGGTGAGCAACTGTAGTAGTATATCCTAAATAAATAAATAAATGTTAACTGTCTGTTTCTAATGTCTTTTTACTAAATGCATTTGAAAGTATATACGGTATTTAAAATAAAAAATCTCTTAGCCCGGCTGATCTCCGAATTGGCTGGACCGATTTTGACGGGACTTTCACTGGCAGATAAGGAGTAACTTATGCTACTTTTATTTTAGAAAAAGCCACGCGGGTGAAGCCGCGGGCATTAGCTAGTAAAATGTAAGAAAGTTCATGAAATAATACTGTGTTCATTTTATTTGCAGGTATCCCACCACCCCCCTGTCTCCGCCTTCTACGTGACGAACAGAAAGGAGGGTTTCGTCATAGAAGGCAGTCTGCTAGCTAGGTCCAAATTTTATGGTGAGTACAAGTATGCACACTCACGCATACACTGACATGTACTCACTCACACACACCCACGTACACACATCAAAAAAAGTTTGTGATCACTGGCATATTAAGCTGATATAATTTATAAATTGAAATTTATCAAGAAAAAATATTTGTTGTGTGTTTTCTTTAAATAGAAATACCATGTTTGAAATAAAAAAAAAAACATATATTTAATTTTTTATATATTTTTTTTTATTAATTAATCATAATGTAATTCTAACAGAAATTTTTAGAAAGAAAAAGACTGTTTAACCAAACTTAAACAACAATTTATTAATAAAAGGTTTATATTCAATATAATATAACTCCTCCCCTGGCTCGAACACATGCGGTGATCCTCCTGGGCATGCTGAGAATCAAGTTATCCAGCATTTCTTGGGGTAACCTGTCCCATTTTTGAATAGCGGCTTCCTTGAGCTCTGGCACTGTCTGTCAAAAAAGTCAAATAATTTATTTCAAATAGGCACGAAGATGCACTTTTGAACGTATTACATGAATAGTCAATTGATTCTAGTTGCGCCTTCCAAAATGTAGTTATGTATGGAGAAGAATGGGCAAGAAACTCCATACTTACTCTTTTAAAATGTTAACAATAGTTTGTATACATTAATTAATATTTATAGGTGAAGACTATGTACCTAGAATAAAAATAAAAAAATATAAAAAAATTCATCAAAATTACTTACCACAATTGGTAAAAAGAATGAAAAGTGAAGTAATAACAGAAAAATTAATAAATGCGATAGGTACTTGGTGCTCACATATTTACAAACATTGTATATGATTTCCCAAAAAAATAAAAACAACATATAATAAGTCAGTGTGTGAGTTAAAATATTAATCACAGAAAATAAAATTAATTCTGGGGACGTGGCTGACGGTTCCAAACAGCTCGCTTAAGAGCATCCCACGCGTGCTCTATTGGGTTTAAGTCAGGCGAGCCGGCAGGCCAGTCTAGTCTTCTAGTCTAAGAAGAAGAAATCATAATATAATCTACTGTAACAAAAAAGATTTCGATTTTTCAAGGTGATCGCAAACTTTTTTTGTTGTGTGTACTCACCCTCACACACTCACGTACTCACTCACCAACACACACTCCGAATAACTGACTCTAGTCCACACTCAACCACTCATTTATTGTAGTGTGTGGCCGGAAGCCTAATTGCGTAACACGCTATCGGTAGGAATCGGTTTCATTTTGAAAGATCAACAACATTGATTGCATTCTTTACGATTAAATGAAAGAAAATTGAAAACTTATATTAAAAGTACACTTTGTAAACAAGCATATTACAAATTAGAGGATTATATCCAAGATAAGAATGCTTGGAAACATGCTGGTCCTGCTCCGTAGGACAATTTAGAGTCTAGACAAAATCAAACTGGTTGCTAATTTAATTATATAATTTATAATTTTTATGATATTAATTTTATTTTCTGTGATTAATATAATTTAACTCACACACTGACTTATTATATGTTAATTTTTTTGGAAAATCATATACAATGTTTGTAAATATGTGAGCACCATGTACCTATCACATTTGGTTGTCAAAGGTTGTCTGTAAAAGATGGCTTTTAGCGATAAGACCGCCTATTGTGACACCCTATGTAATAGTTCTACATTTATATCTGTAATTTTTATGGTGTACATAATAAAGAGTTCTATCTATCTATTAATTTTTCTGTCATTACTTCACTTTTCATTCTTTTTACCAATTGTGGTAAGTAGTTTTTATTTTTATTCTAGGTACATCGTCTTCACCTATAATTATAATATTAATTAATGTATACAAACTATTGTTAACATTTTAAAAGAGTAAGTATGGAGTTTCTTGCCCATTCTTCTCCATACATAACTACCTTTTGGAAGGGGCAACTAGAGTCAATTAACTATTTATGTAATTTTTGACGTTCAAAAGTGCATCTTACGTGCCTATTTGAAATAAATGATTTGACTTTGACTTCACGTTGTTGATAAGACAATTTTTCAAACATATGAAGCAATGGATTCGTATTGCGATAGGTTTTGTTACGTAATTAGAATACACGAGTGAGTAAGGCGGGTCATTTTGGTGTATTCAATTCCTCTATATTAATAATAAAAAATAAAAAAAACTTTAGTAATTCAATATTCCGTAAGATGTAGGAGATGTAAATGTCGGTTAAATATTTTTCCAGTCTATTATCAGAGAGGTATAGCGGTGTAGCTACACTCGAAGTTGTGGACGAGTATGTTTACTTAGGACAAACTGTCCAGTTAGGGTAGGTCCAACTTCGAGAAAGAGGTCAATCGTCGAATCTGACTCGGCTGGGCAGCGTTCGGTAAGCTACGCTGTATCTTCTCGCCCACATACCACAGTGTCTCAAGACGAAAGTCTTTGACCAGTGCGTGTTGCCAGTTATGACTTATGGCACTGAAACGTGGTCGCTCACAATCGGCCTTATTAGAAGACTAAAAGTCACCCAAAGGGCAATGGAGAGGGCTATGCTTGGAGTTTCCCTACGTGATCGAATCAGAAATGAAGAGATCCGCATGAGAACCTAGGTAACCGACATAGCTCGGGCAGGGCACATTGCTCGCAGAACAGATGTCTCTTAGGGCCAAAAGGTTCTGGAGTGGAGACCGCGTACCGGAAGACGTAGCGTAGGATGGCCTTCCATAAGTTGGACCGATGACCTTGTGAAAGCCGGAAGCGCAGAACCGGTCGTGTGGCGGTGCTTAGGGGAGGCCTATGTCCAGCAGTGGACGTCTTTCGGCTGAAATGATGATGGCACTGTATGCCGAGATTCAAGTTTTTCTCCTAGTTTGGCTGCAGATGCTTCCATGTTGTGTTATTTTCATTATAGACTACAATTTTCATTTACGCAATGAAGTTTTTGTCATGTGTATTTTTGGTGTAACATCATGAACTTATCTCACTCATATTTCTTCCAGGTAATTCAACATCAGCTATCCTAGAAGGATGCGCTCGTATTCACCTACTAAATTGGGGAGAGACATACATCACAACAGCGCCGTACGCACATTGTAAGGGCATCGTCATCGGTACGCTGAGTATGGAACTCGGAGGAAAGGTACGATTTGAATTACATTGACTTTTCATCTCGTATCGGCATGAGTTTTTTTTTCTCGTATCTGTTCGAATTTACGTCAACTCGCGCCGGCACGAGATTCTATCATCTCGTGTCGGCACGAGATGCTACCAACTTGAGTCGGTACGAGATGGTCTCATCTCGAGTCGGCACGATTCTCACTATTTATCTCGTGTCGGCACTAAATCACATCTCGTGTGAGAAAACTATTCATGTGGCACGAACTGGACACATCTAACAGTACGTTGTCGGAACGATTTTTACGACAGCAGAAGATGAGTGATATTTTAAATCAAGGTAAAATGATCTCTTGTCATATTATATCTACTAAACTGAGCAGACTCGAGTTCGATGCTAGAACTTTCAAGAACTATTAACATCTGGTCAGTCGGGGCCGGTATGTACTCGAACATTCTAGATTTTTCTAGAGTAGAAAATTCTGGAACTATCTAAGGACTATATAAGGCCGGTATGGACCCGACCCGGGTCAGTCGAAAAACAAGCGATCAAGCGACAAGTAAACTTAAAACGATACAAGCAATCTTCAAATGCGACTTTAGAGTGATCAGTAGTGCAGTTATGTTTTATAATTAGTGTGTTTGAGATGTTATCAGTGTTGTTTAATTAAAGTGTCATTTTTGGTTATTAAATCGGCAGTTTTTACTGTCACGAACTCGCAAGCTCGTAACAATATCATTCCGCACATAATCCATCCATCTTTTTTTTGGCCTTCCTCTCCCTCTCCATCCATCCACATTTATATTCATCACTCTCCTCGTCACATGCGTTTCCTCCTTCCTCGTAACATGCCCATACCATGGCAAACGAATCAAACTCAAACTCAAACTCAAAGCATTTATTTCAAATAAACCAATTACAGGCACTTTTGAATTGTCAAGGGGTCGGTCAGTCAGAAAGATGAAGCTAGTTGCCCATTCCAAAGCGTAGTAGGTTCCTATGGAGAAGAACGGACAAGAAACTCCATGGACACTCTTTTAAAACAAAATATTGTTACAAAATATGGGTTACATCATTCATGTTGAAGTTCTAAATGTGAGAACAATGTAGAAAGACGTGCATCGTGAATCCCTTTCAAGTCTTCTGCCACCGGCGCCACTTTCAAACTTCCCCCCTTCCACTCATTTCTGACTTGATCCATTTTCGTCACTCACATCACTCACATCCATCTCAACATTTTCATCTCCGCTAAATGCAATCTTTTTTCATCCGTCGTCTTCACGACGGTTTTTTAACAAAAAACCACTGCGAAATACCGATAAATTATGAAATACCGATAAAAAAAAACTGCGAAATACCGATAAATTATGAAATACCGATAAAAAAAAACTGTGAAATACCGATAAATTATGAAATACCGATAAAAAAAAACTGCGAAATACCGATAAATTATCACATCATTAAATGAAACCATATTTTAATTGCAGGTGCATGTAATGTGCCCGGAAACCGGCTATCAAGCGGACGTCGAATTCAAATTAAGGGTGAGTAAATATTTATATCATTGTCTTCGTGACCTTATCTCAATTTATTTGAGACTAGTTTCTGCCCGCGACTTCGTCCGCGTGAAATTTCTTGCTCCCTCAACTCACCCCATCGCATTACATCTCCTCCGCCCGCGCTATTACTTCGTTTTCACCTAAACAACTCATGAATCAGTCTGTCCATTTTTTTTTAGATTGTAAATTGCTTTGTACAGTCGGCAGCAGGTCAAGCTACCCGAAACTGTCAAATTTTTGCAATCAACCTTGAACCTTATACTGTAGAGATAAAGTTAAAAATCTATTAAAGAAATTTGACAGATTTTAGTAGCTTGATGTGCTGGCGTCTGTACAACGCCTTGGCTTTCAATTATGTAATGCTGTGAAAACAATTTTTTTTTTTTGTAAAAACCATTTGAAAATCCGTTCTGTAGTTTTTGAAGGACTTTGTTTTACAGATCTTTGATTGTGTTTTTTTTTTTTCGATATTAAAGAGTTGGTTTACCATTTAAGGCTTGGAACTTTGATCTTAATTTATTTATTCATTAAATTCAGTACATGACCTATCTTATTATTAACATAAGCGGGATATTTACCATGTTTATTCATTGTTCTGAGTTCCCGATATTTCGGCGCTGTTGCAAGCACCATGATCACGGATAAACTGAAGTCACTGCGGGTGGGTGTTTATGAGCAGACAAAACGGTCTACCCTCTTTCTTGTTCGTTTTTTGCACTCAGTACCGCTACCACTGTCACTCGCAACTCGATTCTGTTCCCGACACACGAAACTCAATGTGTCCGCTCGCGAACTTTTTTCGGCACTTCTTCGGTTTTTACACAGCTGAACCACTGGATTCCAGGCTCTCGACAGTTGAAACCCATCATCCCGGTTGAAGTTCCCGCTTATGTTAATAATAATGTTAGTGACCATGACAGTTTAAAAATTTATATGACCTATCTTATTCCACAGTCATTCTTAGGTGGTGCAGATCAAACGAACTCGGTTCAGGGTAGAATTAAACGTGGCAAGGAAACTGTAGCGGTGCTGGAAGGATACTGGGACGGCAAGATTGATATTAAGGATAAAAGGACCGGGGTAAGCAGATTTTGTAGTTATTTTATAAAGAACTAGCTTTTGCCCGCGGCTACGCTCGCGTTAATTTAGAATTTGACAATCAATTCGGGCTATACTCTGCTTGCTCTGTAAAAAAACTCTTAACACACTACTAAAGTTTCTGTAACAATATATTTAAATCATGATTCGAAAGACGTGGCGCCATCTATTATCATAAGAACGTTATTGCTGTTTTCTTCGGGATCAATTTTTTTTTTTGGGATGAAAGGTACCGTATTTCCGTTTCTGTACACCTGACAACGTATATGCAAAATTTCAGGATGATCGGTTCAGTTGTTTAGGCGTGAAACGGTAACAAACGAACTGACAAACTTACTTTCGCATTTATAATATTAGTTAGGATAGAATTTAAAATAATACATAGTAAAAAAAAAAAAAAAAAACGATATTGATACTAAGAATTAATTTTGAAGAATTCAAGGTTCAGCCTATTGCGAACGCTTGAGCCTTTGGTTGTAAACAAGTCAAAAGAAAACCGCTTACATAAGTCATTAAAGTCCTTACTCGATCGCACTAAATATGAGTTTTGCCAACGGAATAGCAATAGGTGGATTAAATCTGAGTAATCGCTGGGGAACATTAAAAACTTACCCAGTAGCTGCGGACAGTCCACTTCATTAGATATAACTTTGAGCAAAAATGTGCAATCTGCCAAACGACGGCGGTTAGTAAGTGGCTGCAGGTGGAATTTCCTGCAAAATGCTTACTTACCCTGCGTTCCGAGTTGCGATAATATCGATATTCGCGTGCTAAAACCCGTACCGAATTAGCGTGAGCGCGATAACGATGTCCCGTGAAACGTCATAGATGACGTCATGACATTCGCCATCTTGCGATAACGCCGACCATGCCTTTTACTAATATCGCCGTGAGCGCTGTCAGAAATGACAGTGTGCCGTTTTGTTTTGAGTCGCATCTTATCGTATCGTGGCATTTTCAAAATTATTCTTCTGGCTACAGTTGCTACCTAACCTAAGAAGAACAAATTTTTGGTGTATACACCGAGAAATACTCTAATATCGTTTTGACATTGCGTGAGCACCGTGAGCGCGTTCACGAGCGTTCCGAGTTGTTGACAGCCCTCGGCTGTCATAATCGTAATATCTAAATCGGAACGCATGTGAGACGATGTGAGCGCTGTGAGCGATTATAGCCAATTCGGAAAGCGGCCTAAATCGGAACGCATGTGAGACGATGTGAGCGCTGTGAGCGATTTTAGCCAATTCGGAAAGCGGCCTTAGTAGAGTTTCTTTCTTTCTTTTTTTCTTTTACCCTTTTTTTTAAATTAATGTTCAAAAAGTTGATCGCAGAGTTTAAAATAATATACTAAGAACCACAGAAGCCTTTGATGGCTTACACATGGCTAGTGAGTTCGAAACAAAAATATATCTAATACTAGCTGACCCGACAGACTTCGTTCTGTCAAAAGCTATTTGACTGTGGCAGTTTGTCTACGCGCAAAGGAAACTACCTACCTACCCTACCCTACCTTACCCTATCCTACCCTACCCTACCTACCTATCTACCCTACCCTACCTACCTACCCTACCCTACCCTATTCTACCCTACCCTACCCACCTACCTACCCTACCCTACCCTACCAACCCTACCTACCCTACCCTACCCTACCAACCCTACCTTTTTTTTTTTTTTTTTTTTTTTTTTTGATAAAATCTATTCTCAGACCTACCAAATGATGACTGACACGTTATGTCAAACGCCATAAAGTTACATTAGAAGCTAGAGTTACCTACTTATTATTACAATAAAAATGTAAATATGGTCGTTTTCTTACAATTTTTTTTTTTTTAACTTTCTTAAGTTTTTCTTACATAAGAACCTTCTCCTGGCAATAACAAACACAACAAAAAAATAATTAGCGAAATCGGTCCAGCCGTTCACGCGTGATGCCGTGACCAAGGGAAATAGGGATTCATTTTTGTATATATAGATAGGTACTTACTACAAAAAAACTTTGACGGTAAGTTTGTAAGTTTTACATTCAAAGAATATTGCAAGTCTTTACTTTTCATATAATATGTTAATAGCACAAATAAAGATGGTAGTAAGTGTATCAAACTAAAGTACATACTCATAGTTTGTAATCAGATGATTATTAAGGCTCCGTGCACGAAAAAAAACACTCTTTTGTCAATTTCTTATATAATTGTGAGAAAACTTGAAATAATCGAAACATTAAGTCTGTGTAACTATACAAGTACAGTTTTCATGGTGCTAAACCATTCGTGTCAGTCACAGCAGCTTTTAATAGTTTCATCATTTTTGTGCTCTCCAAAATATAGTTCTTTTCGCAGTTGATTTACTTAATGAAGACATTGTATAATCATTAAATAAAATTTTGATTATATTTCAAGGATAGCTGAAGACTAATTTGTGATTTTTAAATTTCTTGATATGATTTGCTAAATAATAGGAAAAAATATATTACTGACGGGGTTTAAAACAAAATAAAGATTTTTTCAATATTATTTTTCTGCTATATTTTGTATGGAAGTTGAAAAAAGTGGTTCCGCCACATGCAAGTAGACTGTAAAATGAGGTTGATGATATTTTTTAATGTTCAAAATCAAAAGTAGTTTCTTGTAGAATGATGATCAAATGTCAGTCTCGTCATGTCATTTTTCGGAAAACTTGTTGCGCATATTAGTGATTTACCGTGAATACTTAATTTATTTGAAAAATCCCTTTCAGCCACATGCAAAACAAAGAACACAACTTTTCAAATCACATATAAGTTTGTTTAAATTATTTTTGCCTTTCTCACAAACAGTGAACAAAATTGATCAAAATCAGTCGATTTCGTGTACGGACCCTTAACTTTATTCCTTTCTTTTTCCAGGAGGAATCAAATCTCTTCGACGTGTCACTACTAAAGGAACAGCGGCTACCACGCTACCTCATGAACTTGGACCGCCAGCAAGAATTCGAGTCTGCCAAGCTGTGGATCAAGGTGTCTGAAGCCATCGCCAATGAGGATCAGGTAAACATTTCCCTCCTTAAGAGCCAACTAGTCGGGGGCTCGAACTCACCGGTGGGCGTGGCCAAAAAGCATGCTGTCTCACCTAGCATCGTGTCCGTCATCGTGTGTTGAGTGAAATGCACGATGGTTCATAGTAAACCGTGCGCGTAAAAAATCACGAAAAGTCTTTTGGAAGGTTAAGTTTTATGAAAAAACTACTGGATAAATCAATTACAAAAAAAGTTTATTGATATCTTCGATAATTGAGATTTGTCGGAGCGGACTTTGTTTTGGAGATTTTACACGTCTTTTATTACTTATTTACGCCCAAAGTTGCGTTAAAATTAGCAGGAAAAACGAATATTTGTTGGCTCGTATCTTTTTAATGGCTGTTTATTTTAATATTCTGCTTCCGTACAGACAACATTAATAATAAGACAAAACGATATCATGTTTACCTTTGGATGTGAAATGTCAAACAATGGAGTAATACCCCCCCGAAATTTGTATGGAAAAATCGACTAGTTTCATCTTAAGGTGCAGTCGGCATTTCGTAAACTTTTTGAAGCAATGATAAATCATTCTTCAAGACCGTATTACTGAGATCCCAATTCAAAGGTCTATTACATACAGGAAGTTTCAAAACAGCATTATTAAGGAACACGGTCTTAGGAGATTGTCCTTATTTTTTTTTAGAAATTTTGATTTCTATCCACAGAGTAAAAAGAAAAATTCAGTGTAAAAAGTTTGTCAATTTCCATAAAAACTTTATTTGATGCCTATCGATTTCCTATAAGAATCCAAAAACTCTATTGGGAACAACTGAGGTTTGAGTACTAGAAAAGTCAGAGATCGCAAAAAGCTATTTCCAAACATTTCGCAGGAAATGGGACTCCAAACCAACTTACTTTTTTATGCAGCAGCATGCATGTTTGTTCGAAAACACAAAGAATTGTTTAAAACAGCAGAGGAAATAAGCTTCGATGTCGGCGTGACCAATACAGACTTGTGCAATAATTTCTATGGTATTAATGATTTTTTTAATATGAATTTCAATGTGATATAATTATTTCAATGTCATAATGTGTTTTTTTAGTTTTAAGCAAAACATGTTCGTTCTAATATTATGACAACCTGTATACCATGTTTTTTGCAAATATAAATATCTTATGGTGGATAGACTGGCAGATACAACTGTCAGAAATCGCAAAAAAAAATCTATATTAGTCTAAATGTTCTAAATATAAGGACACTTCTTAGAATTTCAGAAGTCACATGCAACAAACTATCTAAAAACTGTTCTTAAATAAAATTATAACGCATTTTGAAATTAATTCGAAGTAATTTTGGAGGAGAAAGAAATGTAAGTTGGTCGACTATTTATTTATTTGCTTACATGTTAAACACTGGTTAATAGGCATGCATTGAATATTCATGATACAGTATTAAGACATGCACCCTGAAAGGGCACTGCAAATGTTTCCTATCAAATTATTGTATTACATAATATGTTATTGATTCTAATTATTACAATTATTCATCGGTAACTACTTGTAAAGCCTACTTAGCTGTGATAGTTTTTCTTTTAAATTATTTATATATACTACTGCTGTGAATTTTTTCACATATTCAAGTACAACCATTGAGCTGGCAGTGGGGGGACACTTGACTCTAACAAAAATTTACACTTCAAAGCTTAATATTACACAAACGGATCCCTGAATCGAAAAATGGTTTTGATCGGCCTATCCGATGATACCCCACACCATGGGATAGACGAGAGAAAAAAATATCATCCCGACTTTACGTGTAGGGACCACACTCTCGGCGACTCCACATGTAAAGTCGGAATGATATTTTATTTTATTCAAAAAAAAAAAAAAAAATTGTCTCTATCGGCTTGTTTAATATGTATACTTATGCCAAATTACAGCTTTCTAGTACTTAGGGTCTCTGAGCTAAGCCGCGGACAGACAGACAGACGGACATGGCGATACTATAAAGAAAGAAAGAAAGAAGAAAGAAAATAAATTTATTTGACGTAGTTTAAGGCACACAATACTGACACAGAACAAAAAAAAAGACAGAAAAACTTAAAATAGCAATGTGTGCCTCGCGGCTACGCCAAATAGGCCCAGTTCAGCATAAATGCCAGCCAACTAGTGCCTGATGCTGGTTTTCAACTGGACCGTGTGTTGCGAGGACTTCTATAAGGACGTTTATAAGGGTTCCTTGTTGACTACTAACCCTAAAAAAGGGTATGCGGTCTAAATCGCGGCGTAGAAAAAATGTGTCCGTCAACAAGCTTCCATAGTGATCCGTACAACACTTGACGACCGTGCCGATACACGGCGAGTACCATCGTTTTTTCATTTTTCTTTATTTCTTTGCAGATAGCAGCCACAGAACAGAAGACGATAATAGAAGAGGCTCAACGCTTGCGCGCACGCAACTTGCTGAACCCCTGGGTACCCAGACTGTTTCATAGAAACCTGCAGCTTACTCCGCCTGAAGGTCAGTACTTTGCCATTATGACTAGTGTGGGGTCAGTTGAACGTAAGGCGCCATCTCCACGGGCAGGGATAGGCAGTATTTGAATTAGTTTTAGGCACTTATTTTTTTGTATAAATCCATAGGTCGCTGGTTCATCCGGCTCGAAGGACCAAAAAGATGTATGCGCTGCTGAATGAGTCGCACACACCTTGGATGTTAACTTGAAATGATAAGACACGGATAGCCAAAGATGATGGTTTACTGAATATATTCACTACCACGTAACTTATGCTATATGAATATTGTGTGAATGAGTACAGCTGACTATGAACGCTGATTGAGTACTATCGCGTTTCACTATAATTTGTGTAAGGCGACGGAAAACTGCTGATCTATGCAATGCGCGCGTGCCATGTACGATGCATGACTCGCACAATTCCAATGCGACGCTAACTCTCATTCGCTTTTAAACATATGAACATTATAATGGTAAGAATTAGAGCCTTATTAGAAGGCTAAAAGTCACCTAAAGGGCAATGGAGAGGGCTATTCTTGGAGTTTCCCTACGTGATCGAATCAGAAATGAAGAGATCCGCAGGAGAACCAAGGTAACCGACATAGCTCGAAGAATTGCCAAACTTAAGTGGCAATGGGCAGCACACGGCGGGACATTGCGCGCAGACCAGATGGCCGTTGGGGCCGAAAGGTTCTGGAGTGGCGACCGCGTACCGGAAGACGTAGCGTTGGAAGGCCTCGCACAAGGTGGACCGATGACCTTATGAAAGCCGCAGGAATCCGCTGGATGCGGGAAGCACAAAACCGGTCGAGGTGGCGGCGCTTGGGGGAGGCCTATGTCCAGCAGTGGACGTCTTTCGGCTGAAATGATGAACGAAGTCTGTCGGGTCAGCTAGTAAATAAATAAATAATTTCACATAAAATTGGACAGAGCCCACTCAGAGATAAATTAAACGACAAATCGGGACTAAGAATACCTTATTATTTTACTTACAGGTGTAACTGACCAAGGATGGGTGTACAATCACTTAAATACCGCGTAAGTACTCAAAAACCTTTTTATTTTCATTTATTTTTAGCGTTCGCGACGTCGGCAGGTCGCGACACTTTTGAACACGCACAATGAGGGGTTCCTTAGTAAAGATGAATTGAGGCTGTCAGCGCAAAAGCGGCCTAACCCTCAATTTTTCATAATCTGACTTATCTACGAATAATTATTTAAAATATGCTAAAATTTAACGCAAAACCGGCCTATCACTTGTTTAACCAATCGTCAACAGATGTCGTTGCCAAAGTTCTTCTTGCAATTTATTATTTTTCTTTGATAATAATGCAAAAGTAGCCTAAACCGCTTAGGCCACTTTAATTGAGGGTTAGGCCGCTTTTGCGCTGACAGCCTTTTTATCCCATGAACAAACTTAATATTGTAGTTGATAAACATGTATTCCAGCCTACTTACCTGTGATAGCCACTACTTCTTTTATACTATCTATATCTATATCTACACTAATATATAAAGCTGAAGAGTTTGTTTGTTTGAACGCGCTAATCTCAGGAACTACTGGTTGGAATTGAAAAGTTATTTTTGTGTTGGATAGTCCGTTTATCGAGGAATATTATAGGCTATATAACATCACGCTACGACTAACAGGAGGGGAGCATAAATGAAAAATGTTGCAAAAACGGGAAAAATATTCTTTTTTGAGAGCTTCCTTTGCATGCGCTGCGTAAACGGTTTAAGTTACGCAAATATTATGTATGATGGAATTTTTTCTCTTTAAAAGTTCTAAAAAAAAAATCCGCGATAGCATATGTCTATCTTTTAAGATTGACTCACTATAACCTTTTTTTATGGTAATCAAATTTGTTCGAAATTAATGCATTATTTGCGAAGGAGTTTTATCAACATAATATTAATCCTTATCCAAATAAATATATTATTAATCACAAGTATTTAAATGTAAACAAAATTGTCCTTGAAATCACTTGATTTCAATCAACATCTTAGGAGATAAAATAATTTTAAAATAACTCCGTAACAAAATAAGTAGAAAATTCATTACTTAAACCACTTTCTCTCTTAGGTGACGCAGTCGAAGTTTCGCGGGTCAGCTATCCATACTAATACATATTATAAATGCGAAAGTAACTCTGTCTCTGTCTGTATGTTAAGTTTTCACGCCTAAACCGCTGAACCGATCGTCATGAAATTTGGCAGAGATATAGCCTGGGATATAGAGAAGGACATAGGCTACTTTTTACGCGAAAACCGACATCCACGCGGGCGCAGCCGCGGGCAAAAGCTAGTAACTAAGTAAAATTAAACATGCGTACAAATACATACACACATAAATATTACGTGTATAATATACATATGTACATACTAGCTGACCCGACTTCGTTCTGTCAAAAGCTATAGTATAAACTCCTCTACTCTACCCTGCCCTACCCTACCTAACCTACCCTACACTCTACCAAAAACTTAAAAAAAAAATAGATAGTAGCCGATTCTCAGACCTACTGAATATGCATACAAAATATCATAAAAATCGGTCAAGCCGTTTCGGAAGAGTATGGTAACTAACATTGTGACACGAGAGTTTTATATATAAGACTAGCTTTGCCCGCGGCTCCGCCCGCGTAGATGTCGAATATCGCGTAAAAAAGTGGCCTATGTCCGTCTCCATATCCCAGGCTATATCTCTGCCAAATTTCATGACGATCGGTTCAGCGGTTTAGGCGTGAAAAGGTAACATACAGACAGACAGACAGACAGAGTTACTTTCACATTTATAATATTAGTATGGATATATTATATGTAGAATATTACTGTATAGTTTCTAATGTTTCTTTCTTCCTTCATAAATGCCTTTAAAAATCCCCATCAGCTTTGAATCCACCTTTTCCACTCCCCAGGCCATGGCAAATCGACGAGATACTAGAATACGAAGAGGATTTCATGATAAAGACGCTGAGAGAGGGAGCTTCCTCCGTGAAGCCTCCCGTTGAACTACGGCGTGACCTCGGTAGAAGGATGTCTGATTCTGACAGCCATGACGAACTGACGAGGCCTAAGACTTCCGCGTAAGTATATATTTCTTATTAAATTATGGGTAAAAACTCGTATTCATCTTACACAAAAGTTGCGTAAAATTGTTAAATGATATTTATTTATACTCCATTTATTATATATGTTACGGCTAAAGGTGGGTGTGAACATAAACTTAAGATTAGCCGGCTACACTTAGGTTTATCTTCGAGGAGGTGTTAATGTTAGTTTCTTATTTATTTATTTATTTATTTTATTATTTATGTACACTCAGTTAAATACATAGAGTTACGACATAATTATAATTTCAGTACAAAGGTACTGCTTATTTCTTAAGAAATTTCTTCCAGCAGACCTGCGAAAGGAGAAATGAAAAAGAAATGTAGACAATAGTGTGTGAGAACATGAAGAGAATGATATGAATATGCGAAGTCTTAAACTAAAATATTAAATATAACATATACTTAAATAAAGCTACAAAAATATAAATACATATATCTATAAATATATACATAAAATACTCACAGTTGAGAGTTCTATCTTTAGCCGGCTAAACTTAAGTGTAACTGGAGGCCCTTGGCTAAAAATGTAGAAGGAAATGAAAAAGGAAACAATGTAATAATGTTTACTATTTTGACACGAAAACATTTTTTTTTTTTCTATAATAATCTAGTCTTTTATGGCTTCATAGGAGGTCACAGTTTTAACCTAAACTAACCTAATATGGCATCAAGGCAGCCCCCTTTGCAGGGGCTGCCTTGACGCCGAGGAATCAGCCGCCCACGTCATCCTGGAATGCGAGGCCGTGGCCCCACAACGTGAAGAAATCCTCGGAACAGTGAGGTCGCTCCGTGAAGCCTGTGAAGCTCCCAGGAAGCTTCTGTGCTTTTGGGCGGAGCTAGGCTGGCTTTGTTAGCCAGAATCCCCACGCACAACGGACCAAATGAGAGTCTTAAGTGCGGAGAAGCCCCATCATTATCATCATCATCATCATAAGAAAAGGACAGAAGATAAATTTTAGTTTAGTCCTGTCAAATTAAGCAGCGCCTGTCACTACTCCATACAAGTTTAGACGTGATTAAAAACTTGCCGACTAAAATTACGTCAATTTACGTCAAGCGCTGATTAATTTGACAGGACTAAACTAAAATTTATCTTCTGTCCTTTTCTTAATGAAATAGAAAGAAAAAGATATACTGAACATATATGCATCATAATACTTTATTTGGTAATAAAAACATTGCCCCCTCAAGCCCTCCCGGCGCGTCCATCGAATACATTTTTAGCCGTTTCGTTTCGGTTAATGTGCACATTAGCCGGCTAAAGATGGATGGAATATCACGACACAAACTAACATGATATCGAACTTTAGCTGCTTCTCGAAGATTGGTAGAAGTTTAAGAAGAAGGTGGAAGAAGGTTTATGTTCACACCCACCTTTAGCCGTAACATATATAACATTAGACAAATAACTGTTCTCACCCTTTCGTTATTTCGATGTGAACGTTTAATAAACTCCGTTATTTCACGATAAATACAAAGCACTGTAATCTATTTACCATCTATATTAAAAAAATTACTGTTTATTATTGTATGTATATAATTATATATATTTATATGGATAAGTATCTATATGCTTTATGTATGTATGTATTTATTGTATATGTAAATGGTACACCACTGACTACCTGCAGTATTGTCTCTCCTTCTACTTTTTGATCCATCCAAAGGTTGTCTGTAAAAGATCGCTTTTAGCGATAAGACCGCCCATTGTGACACCCTATGTAACAGTTCTACATTTATATCTGTTACTTTTATGGTGTACATAATAAAGAGTATTCTATTCTATTCTATTCTAAAGTGCAGTAATTTCAACAATATTACACAATAACTGTCGGTATTTCGCCGTTATTTGTCTAATAGTAAATGAAGTGTAGTGAGTTTAATATAGAAGAAAATACTTTTCAAAAAAAAAAAAAGTATTGAAATACAAAATGGAAATAGTTATTTTGTATTTTGCATTTCAAATTGTATTATTTTAAAAATGTCTCATCTCTGTAAAATGTCAAATTTCTCATTCGATTTTGAACTTTACTATCAAATGTTTTAAGGTTTAAAATCGTTTGGAGAAATTTGAAAGTTTCGTATAACCTGATATGACAAAGATGGCGGTGAGAGTGTGATGGTTTTAGAGCTTTGGCAGTCCACCTAATCCTCCCTTGATATTTTCCATCCTCCTTTCCCTTTGTTCGTTCGATCTGTAGAGGGGACAAGAGTTAACATCTACCAAATAAAAAATCTAATTAAATTAGCTGATGAAACTTAACAAACATTATGGTTATCGATATCTGATGAAATTACAAAAAAAAAAAAAATAAGGGTTCTGAACAGGATTTCAAGGTTCGAAGGCTGTTCTCGCCTTCGAACCTTGAAATCCTGTTCAGAACCCTTATTTTATTTTTTTTCTTCAATGAAACTCACTGAAACTGTTTCAATTAGGACACTTTAATTTAAAAGGAAGCTCACTACAAAAAAAAAAAATTCTTAATCTATACACCGAGAAATTTTAGTGGTTGTTTTCCCGCAGCAGAACAACTTGCCATAAGGAGTACTTTCGGAATATAGAGTGAAAGTAAAAAAAATAAACATGTTTTTATTTTAAAAATAATTTAAAAAATATGCATCAACTCGAAAACGTGAGAATCAATAGTAACACTAGAGGTAACTTGTAGGTACTACTCGAATCGCACGCGCCGCCAACAAAGGGAATAGCGATTCATAAATGTTCAAGGCAAAATAAACTCTCGCACGTGGTGATTTTTCACAATGGTTAAAATGCCATTTTTTGTTTCTAATATTTAATTTGTTTATAAAACGATTGTATTATCACTTCATGATTCATTTATAACTTTTATTATCAAGTAATATAAAAACAATCAGCACATCAACGAACGAGAACTTTTCTTAATGCGAAACTTACTGCAGAATCCATAGTTGCGGGTATACTTGCATAATCCGCGCCTGTCACAATCACAACACCAATTTATTTTATATCGTCAGCTCGACGTCCGTGTGTCACTGCAGGGATCCAGCAGAATATCAGCGTCAGGTATATCTGCCTGACACATGCTGAGCTGGACTCCCATTTGGTGCAACCTTGAGACGCACACCGCACCTTGTATATTCGTTATTTAATAGAATTATGTCATGTTTGTCTGTTTTATAATATTCATGAAATTTTTAATCGTTTGTGCTCTTGTGTGTTGTGCTATGTCTTTTGTGTGCACTGAATAAATGTTTTATCTATCTATCTATCTATCTATCTATCATTACCAAGACAAAACCATTTCGCTGCGGGAAAACAACCATTTAAATTTCACGGTGTATATGGTTCGCTCTCGGTAACGAAACCATAATCAATCAATCAATCTTTATTTGTGAACATAGGTATTACAATAAAGGTCTTATAGCGCGATCTATTTCGATCCTAACGCCATCTAGGGAAGCGTCAGGTAAACTTTTGCACTTATGAAATATTAGACAGTTCCGTACTCAAAGAGTGCCAAACGGAACCCTATTACTAAGCCTCCGCTGTCCGTCCGTCCGTCTGTCTGTCAGCGGGCTGTATCCCATGAATCGTAATAGGTAGACAACTGAAATTTTCAGAGATTTTGTTTTTTTTTTCGGCGTTTTTTGCTCGATCTTAATAGGATACGGAACCCTTCATGTGCGAGTCCGATTCGTACTTGGCCGGTTTTTTACTCATAATTTAAAATAACTACAGCTGATTACGGGGTTCACCGGCTAGAAAATCATATTTTTTTATTTTATCATCATTAGATATTGATATAATTATCACGTTTGTGAAGTTTTGCTACCTAATTTAATTTGATCTTGTATCGGAAAAGTTATGTTGTATGCGGTGTTTTAGATTAAAGGGGGTGTTAGCAATGGGCATTTTGAAATTGGGGAAAATCACTTCTTGATATGTCCTTTATTCAGTAATTTGACTTGAGGAGTCATTGCGGAGCAAACAAAAATAGTTAGCATAAGTTAGGTTGTAACGCATGCGTTCCTTTTAACTTTTTTTTTTAATACTTTCCCCGTTGTTACTATACTTTGCCACTTCATATGCTAAGCAAGGAATACACAAGCCAGTAACTTGAAAAAAAGCATGCAAGTATAGACAGGAATACACATGCCAGTAACTTGCACAAAAGTATGCAAGAATACAAATTATTGTATTGAAGAAATGATAAATGATTTTATTTCTGTAAGTAGGTTTTTACAAACAATTTTACACGTCAATCATATTTTAAAACTAGATGAGGTCGGCGTTTCGTATCTGACTACTCTGAGAAAGGCCGAAACAAACTCAGAGGTCATAGTCTCTTTTAAAGTCCAGACAACATAATCTTGGTCAAGTTATGTGAAGACCATGTAGATTGGTGTCTGAAATGGTCTTTTGAAGAAAGAACCACACAGATTGAGTGGACCTGTCCATTCAGTGCACGCATTTGTCAGTAATCGTGCAGCTCAACTCAGAACATAAGGAGCTCAACGATTCGACGAACAATACCAAAGAAAGGACATTTGGGCAGGCCGCATAAATTACTCAAACTGCAATACCATGATTAGAAAAAAAAAAAAAAAAACTGAGAAGAAAAAAAAAAAATAAACAAAGACCCACATAGTCTTCACATTCACAATAATTAAAATAATAACATTATACTTCACAAGTAAATAATCATGTCAATGTGTATAAAGCAATCACAATAAAAAAGTTTCAATATGTAAAATTTGGAGCAGCTCAATCCCAAGCCATTTTGTCCTCAATATAATCTTTAATGGTATAAAAGGCTTTTTATGGGCATATAAAATATTTTCAAAAATATACTGAGAAGGCACAGTCATAAAATTAATTTCCATAAATTTCTCTCTGAGAGAGTGTCTCGAACTTAATTTATAAATTGATCGAACAGCTCTTTTCTGCAAAACAAAGATAGACTGATATAGAATGAAGATAGAATGAATACAATCATAAAATAACATTTTTAGGGGGTACGTACTAAAATTGCCAAAAAGCTCTTTAATTTAATAGTTTTAGTACGGAGCCCCCAAATTGTTACACGACTTTTAAAATCAATAATTTGTATTAGATAATGTCCAATAAATAATTTATGCCTTTTAAATCCCGGGATGTAAACGTCATTATAATTAATCCGGGATTTTAGAGGAGGTATTATCCACTGTATGATACATCCTTTCTCGATGTTACATCCTTTCTCGCTGTTACATCTTTTCTCGATGTTACATCCTTTCTCGATGTTACATGCTTTCTCGATGTTACATGCTTTCTCGATGTGACATCCTTTCTCGATGTTACATGCTTTCTCGATGTTACATCCTTTCTCGATGTTTAGGTCAATTAACTCTACCTATTCCGATCTCTGGTGATAACCGTTATTTGTCTAATGTTATAATAAATAAAGTTCAAATGAAAGCCCCCCGTTTGCAGGGCAGACCTGCAATTCAAAGCTACCCCCGAAACGTCGGATAGTCGTATAGATCATCGTGCCAGGCGTTCCAGGTAAGATTATGTCAATGTCAAACGTAGTTAGGATAACCGGCTTATAGCCGTCTTGGGGTATGCGCCCTTTGGCGGTACGGCACTATATAACTTACAATAAAATTTAAATTTCAATGATGATCTCTAAGGACGTCGCGGCATGCTTAGGGATACCGCGGCATCGTTGCCGTTAGTATGTGCTTGCATTTAGTGATGCCAAAGAATCTCCAGCCGTGCCGTGCCTCCAGAGAGCGCAGTCCTTAGTGGGTATTTTGCGATCTACAAAGTACAAATCCATACTAATATTATAAATACGAAAGTAACTCTGTCTGTCTATCTGTCTGACTGTATGTTACGTTTTCACGCCTAAACCGCTGAATCGATCTTCATGAAATTTGGCAGAGATATAGCCTGGGATATGGAGGAGGACATAGGCTACTTTTTTACGCGATAACCGACATTCACGCGGGCAAAAGCTAGTGAATAGATATTTTATTAACGGGATTCTGTACAAATTGGGGACTTGTTGCTACTTTTAGGGTATTAATGCCTCTCTAGAAGGCAATTAAATTAATTTGGGGCAATGCATACCTCATTTGGGGGATCGCAGTCATAATTTGGGGATTGCGTTCATAATTTGGAGGATCACGTTCTTATTTTTGGGATCTTTTCTATTTTGGGGAATCGTAGTCCAAATTTGGGGGGACCGTTTTCATAACTTGCCAAGGCAAAGTTAACCTCGGTACATCGGATAGTCGTATAGAACATCGTGCAAGACATTCAAGGTGAGCTTATGTCAAAGTTAAAGTCAAAACATTATTTCAAGTAGACCATTAGGCACCTGTCCCATCCATCGTATTCCTAATTTAGGGGATCCCATTCCAAAATTTGGGGGACCTCACTCATAATTTGGGGGACCGAATACATAATTTGGGGGACCGAATTCCTAATTCGGTTGCTTACGTTAATACTTACATCCCATATTAGGTATGAAATCCCCCCGTATCGGAATTTCGTACCTAATATAGGGAAAATCAAGTAATTCGCGAGGATCCAAAAAAGAGAAATTAAAGGATCCACCTTCCCAAATATTTAAATCGTTAGATATGGTCTCACTATAATGAGAAGAGTGAGTTTACTCATCCCACATAATGGCGTTTCCATGACAGCATTTGACATAGAGTGTGTCAGAGATGTCAACGAAACAGAAACGCCATCTTTTGACGCGATAGGGCAAATCTAACGATTGAAATCTTAGCTCCTTCCCCCTTTTACCTTTCCTGTCCTTTTCCCCGCTTGCAGGCTAGAATCGCTAGTTCTGATCACACCAAACACAACGAAACACGTCTTATCGATCAGTCGAAGAAGTCAGCAACGAAGCAATAATTTATGTCAAACGTTGTTAGGTGTACTCAAGCTACGGGAGGCCTACAGCTGTCTTATGGGGTATTTTGTGACTTAACAAATGTATAGAAATCTAATCAAAGGGATTTTTCTACTTTGTGGGATTGAAGGCCTATCTTGGGGATTAGAAACAATCGCATACCTAATTTGGGACCCCCAAACTAGGTATGCAATCCCCAAAAATATGTTTGCATGTCTATTTTGGGGGCTTACGTAATTCTTATCTTGGGAACTTCCCCAAGGTATGTTGACATACCTAATTTGGGGGAACGCATACCTAATTTGGGAAAAAATCAACATACTGTATTAGATTTTTTCTCTGATTGACAGTCCCTGTCATACATCTTGTTTATGAATTGAGTACTTGTCAAACTCTACTTTGGCATTTCTTAAGGTGACGCCCGCGAAATATTAAATTTCTTTGCAAAAAACGTGAGCAAAATTGAATTTCAAGGGCTACATTGAAGGTGTGGCAGTATCAACAACGCCACATGCGAACTACGCATCAAATACCTGACGTCACAAATCCTGCATCTCGCTATCAGAGTTTACCGCGCGACTAGCATATATACAACATCCCGACATCAACCGTTGGGCAGTTGCCTACCAGACACAACACCCGTCTGGTCGGAGGATCCTCCCTTTACTAAAGAGTATGAGTGAACTTTACACCCTGTTCCTCATACCTCTAAAAATGTATCTTAAGTAATGCTAAAATAAAGTTTCTAAACTTCTCGAATCATAAACGGGGTAGTACTCTCACTTCCCCTTCCCATATTTTAACCTTTCCTCATCCCCGCTTACAGACTAGAATCGCTAGTCCTGGTCACACCACAGACATCGAAACACGTTGTCTTAACTGACAGTCGCAGAAGTAGTAGTCTTGAACAAAGGAGCAGGAATTTCACGTGAGCAGCATTTTAAGCTGTATAAAGCAGTTAGTCGATTATTGTTGTTCAAAAGGCTTTTCACGCTACTCGGCCGCGTCCTATTTAGAAGCGATCGTCGCGCGAATACGCAACCGACGCGCTTGTATGTCACTTTTTGTTCGGTGAACTTTAACGCGTGGTCGCGCCGACAGTAAGGCCTCGGCCTGGAATATTGCGTGCAGCGGGCGGCTGCGGCGGCAGCGCGGGAGCGGCAGGATCTAATGCGTAAAATCAAATGGACCGGCCTTCGAAATCAGCAGCGCGGCAGCGGCGCGAGGGCGGGCAACGAGCGGTGCACTCCATGCAGTCAAGCGGTGACCGCCCGCGCGTCGGCATTGCAGTGTCGTGCAATTTATTTTTGTGACGTTAGGAATAAATTTGAGTCAAAAAGATGTTGTCGCTGTTGTTCAGACATTTAGTTCGCGAATAAAAACAAATATCTCGACGACACAACCACGAACACAACACTACTCCGCTATAGTGCCGCGCGATCTGCCCGCTGGTTGCTGGTTTCGAGAAGGGGTCTGCGTTTCCCGCGCCGCTCCCGCATCGCCCCGCTGCCCGCAAGATTCGAGGCAGAAGCCTAATAGGCCTCGGTCTCGGAGTCCGCGATTGCGGAGCGTGGGTGGCCGCGGCGCTGGGAGCGGCGCGACAACGCAGACCCGGTCTCGAAGCCAGCGGGCAGATCGCGCGACGATAGAGCGGCGTAGTGTTGTGTTATTAGAAATTAGTGTCTTTGTTCGCGAACGAAATGTCTAAACAGCGACGACAACATCCATTTGATAACATTTTTTTCGTAACGTATGTCAATGAAGACGCGCGGGCACCGCTAGACTGGTGCGCATCGCTCGTACGCCGCTCCCCGCGCCGCTGCCTTCGAGGCCAGTTCCATATAAATCTATGCATTACATTAAACCGCGCCCCTTCCCGCGCCGCCGCCGTCGCCGCGCTCGCTGACTTCGTGTCCGTAACCTTACAGTTTTTCGAACAAAAAGTAACATGTGGTCGCGAAGATCGCGTATCGGTTAGACTGGAAGCTGACCCCGACTGAATTGTGAAAAGACTACATAGATGAATTTGGATTTAAGTTAAGTATCTCAGGAACAAAGGGACTGACTGGCAGGCTTGAAGGCTTACTTAGGATCCTAATACCTCAATAAAAGCGACACTTGAAAATCTTACAGCGCGCTTCTATTTAGGCATTCATTTTAGTGCCGTCTGTACTCTATTTTCTATAGCATTAGACAAATAACGGCAAAATAACGACAGTTATTGTGTAATATTGTTGAAATTACTGCACTTTAGAGTTATTTTTTTAATGTAAATGGTAAATAGATTACAGTGCTTTGTATTTATCGTGAAATAACGGAGTTTATTAAACGTTTACATCGAAATAACGAAAGGGTGAGAACAGTTATTTGTCTAATGTTATAATAAATGGAGTATAGTGTTATTAAAAAATATGGTTTAAAAACTACAACATACGATTTAATGCTAAAGAGAACTAAAAAAAAAAATTTTTTTTCGTAACAATAGAATAATTTACGAGACAAATAATGTTGTTTAAAAAAAAAGTGTGGGGTGCTCGATATCAGTTGTTATAAATATTTTATTGGAACATTTTCTAAAAGTAGGAGTCACTATGAAAATATGGTACAAAGCACCCCACGCTTTTTTACAATGACATTATTTTTCTCGTTAGTTATTTTATTCATATACAAAAAAATATTTAAAAGCGTGTTTTAAGTATATTTTATTTTTTGCTTATTAGTACCGGTTCATCTTTAAAGCGTGTATTTTTTTTTTTGCTTTATAACTTTGTTTTTTTTTTTTTTGATTATTGTATTGTCCATCGGTCCTTGATAAGTGTACAAAGTTTCAGTTCAATCTGAAGTTTTGAAGTGGGTGAAAATTGCGTTCAAAGATTCCGTTGTGTGAACTAATAAAAGCGTGTTAAAAACGGGCATAACTGTTCTAACTTTTATAACATTTTCCTAAATCCTAATTGGGATTCCTAAATCCAGAGTGGTGTAACAAGCCTTTTAGTTTAGTTTTTAGTGTGGAGTTTTAGTTTTAGGGCCAGATTCATAGAGCACACTTTGACTTTTCTTTGCTAAGTAAAGTTTTATATAAATATGAACCGTATCCCCCTCACCCCTTACCCCTCATCCGAAAGACGTCCACTGCTGGACATAGGCCTCCCCTAAGCACCGCCACTTCGACCGGTTCTGTGCTTCCCGCATCCAGGGGATTCCTGGTGCTTTCACAAGGTCATAGGTCCACCATGTGGGAGGCCTTCCAACGCTACGTCTTCCGGTACGCGGTCGCCACTCCAGAACCTTTCGGCCCCAACGGCCATCTGTTCTGCGAGCAATGTGCCCTTGCCCATTGTCACTTAAGTTTGGCAATTCTTCGAGATATGTCGGTTACTTTGGTTCTCCTGCGAATCTCTTCATTTCTGATTCAATCACGCAGGGAAACTCCAAGCATAGCCCTCTCCATTGCCCTTTGGGTGACTTTTAGCCTTCTAATAAGGCCCTAATTCTTACGCTTATAATGGTCATATGTTTAAAAGCAAATGGGAGTTAGCGTCGCATATAAAAGTAATAATAATAATCGTTTATTATTAATAGTAATAATAAAGTCAAAGTGCGAAATTTGAATCTTGCACCACAATTCACTATATTCCGTCCACCGAGAGAATGCGTTTCTGACTCAGAAACGCATTCTTCATAATATTCAGTTCCAAATCTTGTACAACTGACAGGTGTCAGAATTTCTGACACCTGTCAGTTGTACAAGATTTGGAACTAATCAAGTTTACATTCGTAAAACACATATTAATTCTTCGTTTGTATGAAACTGACAGGTGTCAGAAAAGCATTTTATCGGTGGACAGAATATATTTAGCGCTAAACTTATTTAAAACATGTCTCTGTCAACTTCAAATGATTGGCAGAGATAGAAAGATGATTTAGAACTAAATGTATTTAATGTATTATTATTTTGATTATTGTACTTTTATTTTTAGTTCCAGTTTTGTTTATATTTATTTTTATAATTTGATTTAAAATTTGAGTTTTAATAGCGTAAAATTAAAATGTCCTTAATTTTTTTTTTTTTCAATATGCTGGCGAATTCAGTTTGTACGGCGGCCAGCACATCAAGTTACTCAATACTTTATTGCATTCCATAATGTGTACATATAACAGTTGGTATGTTAAAACATCGAATCAATTGAGGCCCCTGTCGGGCACAGCAAGGTTAATTTTTAATAGGAAAAAATTAGAATAGTACCTCCACCATCATTAAAATAGTATCATTTTGCTTTTATGGTATTTCTATTTTATGTAACTATTTATATATTTTGTTTTAAGTTATATTTTTATATTATAATATTATAATATTACACGATTTACATTGTTAATATTATAAATTACAATAAAATAAATATTTAGAATTTTATTTTGTCTTTTTAGAATGTTATTAATAATTGTGCAACTGCCACAAACTATAAAATTTTCTCGTTCGATTTTGAACTTAACCATCAACATTTTAAGGTTTAAAATCGTTTGGAGAAAGACAGTTTCGTGTAGCCTGGTGTGCTGGCCACTGTACGTTGCTAAAAATATGATTCACGACCATATAAAATATGTATTGTAAACGTACTACTGGCCTACAAATTGTAAAAAAACGTAAAAAAAATAATAATTTCGCGGACAAACTCAGAGCATCTCCGTTAACCGATTGAATGCCAACTACGCAATATTACGTAAGTGGTAAGAATAGCAGATGCTGACTACGTAATATTACGTAGGTCTTCCCTACCGATTATATGGTAATCTGTTATTCGGCCTCCTTTAATGGACGTTTTTATACAAGTTTTATTGATATAACAAGTTTTGTTTGATCGCGGTGCCAGGGGTACATTATTTTGCGTATACGGAAATATGCGTAGGTAAGCAAACTGGGCCTCAAGTCTGCTATTACAATAGTGTCAGAATGGTCTCTTCATTGTGAGTTTTTGACAGATTTGCCATACAAACACTGTCAAATACTCACAATGGCGAGACCATTCTGACACTATTGTAATAGCAGACTTGAGGCCCTGGATAAAATAAATATTAGTGGTGCCTACCTACGCAATATTACGTACCACGGCATCCTTCCATAGATTGGTATCTGTGATGCCAACTACGTAGTATTACGTAGCTGGCCATTTGTATGGTGGCCACTAATTGTG
Organism: Dryobota labecula; assembly: GCA_947523025.1. Taxonomy (NCBI): domain Eukaryota; kingdom Metazoa; phylum Arthropoda; class Insecta; order Lepidoptera; family Noctuidae; genus Dryobota; species Dryobota labecula. Next base: position 8,168,118 of record OX383314.1, read on the forward strand.
ATTTGACGGTTAACTTCGGCATTCGATGGGTTAAACATACATTATTGTCAAAAATAACTAACATAACGTTTTCTTTTACAGGCGGACCCTGAAACAAAACCTATTTGCCATAGATAACGCACTAAGAGAGCAAACTTTAGCCATAGAACGACTTTCAAAAAGTGTAGAAGTCTTAACGGAAGGTCAGAGACAAGCGTCATCGTTTAGGCCTCAGAATGTGGGAAGAGTCCCAACATCAAGCCACTCCTGGGACCTCTTCGGAGGATTCGTCCTAGCGATGGTGTTGCAAGCGTTATTAAATTGGATTTTCTACCAAAAAGACTGAAGAGTGTTGCCACTTTAAAAAATTCAATGTGATTGATAAAAAAATTGAGTATTTTTGAATACTAGGGATTATGAATTTTTCGATGCTTTGACGATTATTGCTTGGCTTTTGACGAGTTTGGCTGTGAGAGGAATTAATTACGAAATCGTGTTTTATTTTGACTTTCTACCGAAAGGTAGTTAGTTCAATTCGTTACTCGGATTCCTAACTACATGTATTTGTAGTTATTATGAAGATAAAAAATCTAAATATTAAAGTTTCCTCTTGCAGGGAAATCTGTGTCTTCAAAGGCCTTTAACTAAATAAAATATTATTAAAACGAATAATTTTCACGGATTATTCGCGTTTTAGCCAAAAAGTCGGAAATTTTGAACATCACACGGATGGTCAAAGTGAATAATCCGTGCAAATAAATTCCATAAAAAACGTTGATATCGAAAAAATTATTATAATTATTATGAACAATAAATAATTAAATATTACACCGGACATTTTACGAAAAATAATTATTACAATAATGTATTAGCGTTTTAAATTAAATTGCAGTGTTGCCAGTTAATTTTAGTTTAGCACGTACTGTACATCGACCAATTATTTAGTTTTAATTGTCTATGATGTGTGTTTTGTGAAGTGGCAGTGGTTTGCTTGGAACTAAAGGAAAACCTGATTTACATGATGGAAGTCATTTGTATGCCACAGCCAAGAACGTTGCATTGTATGAATGGGGTTTTAAAAGGTATGGGTAAACTTATGGTGGATGGGACTAGTTGTCAATCAAATCGCTGTCAAAATGATATAATTAGGAATGCCTCGATACGCCTTTTTGCCGATACGATACCGATACCGGTGTTCTTATAAAAATATCGGCGATACCGATACGCTTATTGAATTCAAAAATGAAGGTAAAATAAATAAAACACAAGTCTGTTTATTTTTTTAATTAATATAAAAAGAACAAATAACATGACAAACAAATAATACCGTTTAAAACTATAGACAGGTTGAGATTAGTTATTAGTTTTAGTAATTAAAATTAACGTTGCTGAGAAAAGTATCGTTGAATCGGCCATAAAAATATCGCCGATGCCGATATATCGGCATCGACATCGGTATCGGATGCATCCCTAATCATAATTTCATATTGATTTATTAGACAAAAATCAAAGGCCCTACTAATAGCTGTCATTTGAGTTTTTTTTTTTCTAATGCTCTTGCCACACCTGCGTCATGTTAACATCTGAGCCAAACAGCGCCATAACTCAAGCCGTGATAGCCTAGTGGTGTGACCGTCTGCCAAGTTGTAGTCTCGAGTTCGAACCCAAGGCAGGCACCTCTAACTTTTCGGATTCATGTGCGTATGTTATAATTATTACGACCTCATTCCACCGGCCCCCTTCTACCATCGGACATCTAGACGCACTGCAAGTTACCACCCCTACCTAGTTGATATTCCACCAACTCGCACTAAGCGTTTTCAAACGTCTGTTATAATGCTCACAGCAAAGGAGTGGAACTCTCTGCCTGCGTCTGTGTTTCCGAACGCATACAACCCTAATCTATTCAAAGTTAGAGTGAACAGGCTTCTTCTGGGTAAGCTCACTCCATCGTAGACTTTGTCTCTGTCATCCAGACCTGGACTAAAGTCAAGAGCAAACTCATAGTAGAATAAAAAATATAAAAAAATCACTAGCTTCAAAAACGGTGAAGGAATATATCGTGAGGAAACCGACATGCTTCAGAGATATTCCTCGACGGCATGTGTAGCCAAGTTAGCACATGGGCGGCATGAAAACTGACACCAGGTTAATCACTAAACACACGAAAAAAAGAAGAAGCACTATAACTTTGCCGTTATACAAGAGTGGCTACATTCATGTGTTTCAGCTCCGAAAGTTACTACTAGCCTTCGATGTGTCGAAAAAAGCGCCACTCGAGTTATCGCTTAAGGTCGAACGTCACTAACAATGCCACATCTCAATTAATGTATTAAATACTGACCACATATCGCCTCTTTACAAGAACAACGTGATATTAAAAAAAAAAGTTTTTATGAGATGACACGTTGAGCTTGTAAAGAGGCGAAATGACCTGCTGCTACTGGCAGGAAAAACAACACGGATTGATAGTTTACAAATATAATGACAATACATTATGATAATTCGCCTCTTTACAAGAGCAGGTGTCATCTCATAAAACGTTTTTTTTTTTTAAATCACGTTGTTCTTGTAAAGAGGCGATATGTGTAAGTTCTTATTTAACGCGTTAGGCCCCTCGCCCACGGCGACTTCTTGTAGCGATGCTGTCGCGCGTTCGCATCGATACAGCCGCGATGCGGCCGCTAGCTGTTTGCCCTCGCCCACACCACGATTCTCAGTCGCGATGCAAACGCGATACTGTCGCGGTTCTGTCGCGATGCAAACTCGATTCAGTAATGGCACAAAAATGCCACAGTTGCACTGATACTCGGTTCTTCACTCCCTCCGTTCTTTCCCCGATGTCATCCGACACGGTCGCGCGTTTGCATCGATACAGTCGCGATACTGTAGCGCATTAGTAGCGCGTTGGCATCGCTTCTGTAGCGCGTTGCAAATGCGACTAACACGCCTCAGTACAAAATTTACTAGTAACGACGCAGGTGTGGCAGAAGCATTAAGTTTCACAATAACTTATGGAGAATCTGCTTATAAAAATAACTACAAATTTATTTTGTATTAAGATGACGCTTATTGTTTGACAGCGTTATTGAGATATAACTCTTGGCCGCCATTTAAAAAGGATAATATTTTTGTGTTCACCAAAAATCTTAAGGTATACATCTATGTATGCATTTCTAAAATTTTATTCTTCCCCGAAAAATACTGATCGTGCACCAAATATTAAAGGTTAGGAAAGGTTAGGTTATATTTTGGTGCACATTCAGTATATTTGGTGGAACACAGGCAAAGTTAGGTAAATGAAATGGGAGTACTTTTAAATAAAATTGAAGTACTTTTAAATACCATCCATTTAAAAATTGATTTTTTATTATAACGATCTAGTGCTTCGTTAAAAACGGTATATTATTAGTAGAATTTTCGTGCCTGAAAATGTATCCAAGCTCACTACTGCCACTAGCGGGGGAATTTGGAACTAAACTATAAGCGGCTGTTATAAAAGACATGATGTATAATTGTTTAATTAAAATTTTAATGTTGAAGTGATATTTCTGGTCTCTGTTTGTACTGTCGTGTTGGCTTATTCCACGAATCCCCCTTAGGAGGAAAAGTGGAATCTATAAAAAACAGTCTAGAATTCACCCCTAAAAAAAAAAAAAAACTTATTCCAAGACTTACAAACTTTACAAGATTTTTCCCCACTGAGGGGGATTCTCTCAGGGGGGATTAGTGGAATAAGCCGGATTGTCAGGGGTGAATTCTAGAATGTTTTTTATAGATTCCAATTTTCCTCCTAAGGGGGATTTGTGGAATAAGCCATCGTGTTTATCACGAGTTTTAAGAGAATATTTATGTTCATACCAAGTTAACAATGTTATCCAGTCAGGCAATTTTTTGTAATTTATCTTAGAAGGGCACTCAATGGTCCACTAGTGCCACTCCTTAAAAAAAAATATTTCATCTCATGGCTGAGAAGGAATTATGATGATCCTCAATAAGGAACCTTGGTCAGTGTGTCTAGAATTTGCTAACACCTTTTATAACGTTTCATATTGAGACACTAAGCAACAAAATTTGATTTGAAGAAAAGCGGCCACATTCCTCTACTAGATCGTATTTTGTTGCTTCGTGTCTCAATATGAATCTTAAATATACAGGGTGGAAAAAAAGACCGTGGTTGGAGGAAAAGTATCCTTAATATTGATAATGGCAAATTTTACTGAAAGGAAACATTCCTTTATTTTCAAAAATAATTAAAACTGCATTTAAAGATTTTTGAAAAATCACCTGCTTCAGCCGGGAATAGAACCGGTGAAATGTGGAAAAAAAAAAATTATGATATAGTTAAACCATTTCACGAAGTCCTGTTGGTTATTGTAATTTGAACCTTATGTTTAAGTCATTACAGCGACAAGACAGGACTTCGTGAAATAGTTTAACTTTACCAACTGAAAGAGTCATTCATAAGGATCAATTCCTTTTAAACAACATAGTATCTTAAATGAAAGAAAGACCAAGATTTTTTCATTATTTTTTTGGTCCTTTTTTTTTAACGTTGCCCCACTCTAGAAATGTCTCCTGTATTGTGGGTGCGTTTACAAACATTTAAACTCACATACACAAACAGCCAGACCCGGAACAACTACTTGTAGGTTATACAAATATTTGTTCCGTGTGGGAATCGAACCTGCAGCACGCAGCGCATCAGTCAATCGCTTCACCACTGCGCCAACCGTGTTAGCAAAATTGTTGTTGTGTGTTTATAAAAGGTATTAGAAAATTCTAGACACACTGAGGTTCATTATTGAGACGTTTTTCATAATTCCTTCTCAGTCACGAGATAATATTTTTTTAACTATCTCTTTCTATTCTCGGTCCGGTACTCCGGTCAAACATTCATATACACAAGCCTTTTTTCTGCCTTCCTTTTACTTCGTTTACGTTCATACTTTTGGTCATACACGCACGCCGGTTGCTCGTGCTACGCACCTGACCTTTCTGAAGAACATCACCAATAAGGTCACTATATGTCCTTCTAGGGCGTCCCCCCACTATTAATAAAAGCGGCTCCAGTCGCTGCTGGCGCGGTGATTCCGTGCTCCATGCCTTTTTCTATGAGACTAGGTAGAAGCAACAAAACCCCACCTATCTACATTCATATATAATTATCTGAAGGCCAATTCCCGAAATTAAAAACGTTCAAAGTCTAGTCTCAATATCATCTCAGCGACAATGTCAAAAACATGTGGCGCCATCTAGATCTCCACATGCTAACTCACTCAGGCGTCACTCAAAATCCTAAATCGCGCAAGCAGAGTTTACCGCGCGACTGGCATATATACAACACCCAGACATCAACCGGGCAGTTGCCCACCAGACACGATACCCGTCTGGACGTAGGATCCTCCCTTTTCTATGGAGGATGGGTTAACTTTACACCCTGTTCCTCGAACCTCTATAACTTGTCTAAAATGTATGGAAATAGAGATATTTCGACTAGATTAGAATTTGAATCTTCGTAAAAATACAGGAATTGTCCTTCTGGTCATACATGCACGCCGGTTGCCAGTACTTCCCACCTTCACCTGACCCTTTTACCCGACTGTCCCAGAAGGGAAGTTAAGTTTATCACCCCAGAAAGAGTTTTGAATGATTTTGTCAAATATCTTGATAAAAATTCACGATGGTACCAACAAGAGATATTGCCTAAATTTATCCGATTATCGAGATAAAATAAGTAATAAAAGTTCTATAGTAAATGCTTTGGCTGACATATTTTAAAATTTTTATATATAAAATAATATTCTGAACAAATTTGTAAACTTCGGTAGGCATAGCTTCAAAAATACTATGGACTGTCCGAAGGAACACATATTTTGCAGTTTATAATAATAGTACTATTATTACTGGGCAAAGCCCTATAACAGACCAGTCCAAGTTACCTCAAGATTTGTTTCCTTCACCGTTTTGAGAGCAGTGACACTTTGTAATGTGAAAATTACACATAACAAAGTGCCTGCCTGAGTTCGAAGCCACGACCTGCGACAAGTAAGTTGACTACCACTGGGCCACCACTCAATCTCAATTTTGCAATATCAAACTGCAGCCAGTGTTGCCAACTCCAATAAATCCGAGTCGCTAGACTGAATATCAAAAGTCGCTACAACAGATTTTACCATGGACAGATCCAGGATATCGTTCTGGGACAGTGGGGGTATGAAAAGGGGGGCTAAAATAAATAAATAAATAAAGAAACGATTATATTTCACGCGACATCTGTCTCATAAAATATAATCGGTTCCTGTTTTTTCAAAATTGCCCGGCAAAAAAAAAAAAATTGGTATAATATGCTTAGTAAGTGTTCATATCGTTGAAGCTATGTCTGGCGTTGGTTAAAAAAATACGATCAAATGTTTGAGCAAAATAGGGAAAAAGCTACAGGTATTGATTTTTAAGGAATATAATAAAAATGTCCCTTCTTAATGTGTATTCTAAAATGCTACGAAATAAATATGTGGTTATTTCGTATATTAAACGGTTAGATTGTTAAAGTTCCTAATTTGGTTACTCATCAATGAGGATGTTTAATCGACCACGTAATTACTTGACCATTTTTGACGACTACAATACATACATACATAAACTTATGCCTTTTTCCTCGCATACTCGTTCATACATCTGATCATACACGCACGCCAGTTGCGAATTCTACGCACCTGACCTTTCTGAAGAATATCACCAATAAGTTCACGACTATTCCCACGATAAAACTATGTAACTGTCACATAGACAATATATACCTAGCCGTTTTATGACGCGCAAGTGACATTCCATCTTAGGCTGGGTTCACACTGCAATACACCGCAAGTATTTTTATACAATATTCGATTTAAATTGTATTAACAGCGGGCTATACACACGATTCATTTTTCTCCGTTTAAAATTGAATACCCTCAGTTTGATGGTGTAATACTATGCGCTATTACAGACAAAATACGTTAAAAGTTCATTCGGTTAGCTTGACAAGTCCGGTGGGTATTCGATAGACGTATTTGGCTATTACGTTTTTTTGCCGTACAAATTGCCGTGTGAACCTAGCGTAAGGGTGATAAAGAAATTACGAGCTCGACTGTACAAGTTAAGTTGTAACTTTGGCTGGCTAATGTACGAAATAACACAATTTAAATATTAAAATGCTTAAATATTCTTTTTTAATATAAAATAATACGTACTTTGCCCAATAAAGCTGATAATTTTTAAATAAAATAAAAAATTGTGAATATAATAATTTTTAAATAGCTAGCTGGCTAGTGATATGAATATTGATTACAAATTGTTTTCAGTAGGGTGAATTGGACAGTTGTTGTCCTACCTATTAATTTTATTTCTTGTAGATTTTGCTTGCAAAATTTTTTTTGTTAATTTCCCACTGGAAACAACCTCCGGTAGTTAAAGTTTACTTCCTGTTGTTGTGTTTATATCCAAATCAAATAGTTTTTCAATTAAATTTCAAAACTATTTTTATTAAAAAAATATTTTCTGTAAGTTATAATGATTGTGCACTTCCCATTGATAGATAATATTACGCGATTTATGCATGCGATATTTTCTATAAGTAATAATGATTGTGCACTTCCCATTGATAGATAATATTACGCGATTTATGCTTGCGGGGACGAGAACAAAACAATATTTAAAAATACATATATATATTTCATGGTTTGGGAGATATGGGATTAGGGTCGGAGGAGTGTCAGATGAGGACCATACCTCTTTCTTCGGAGCGGGTTGTGAAGTGTGGTGTGGTGCCGCTGGCCGGCGCTGATGCGGTGTGTGCGGCGGTCTGTTGGGTGAGGCCCATCATTCTGGCCTTTTTTAGGCTTTCTACACGGAGCTCTAGGTTGTTTATCCTTTGTCGATCTGCCATCATTTGTGCACTCATGGTTGAAATTGTTGTGCTCATTTCTTTGATATTAGACAGAACTTCTTTCTGTGTTCTTTGGATGTCTAGGAGCACTGTCATCACCATGCTGTCCTGCCCTGGCGCCATGTTGGGAGCCGAGGGCTGTATGTTGGGACCAGGTGCCATCTCTTCATCTTCGTCTGCGGTCTCGTCCTCAGGAACCGGTGGAGGAAGCTTTCGGGCCCTGCCCTTTGTTCGTTTTGATGTAGGCCCCTCTTCTGACATCTTTCTTCCTTGAGCTCTTGTGGACACGCGGGGTTGGTCCGTAGGAACTCCTGTCACACCTTGATGTAGCACCTCACACTTGCTACCCCGAGGGAGTTTCTCCATGGCCTCTGTAAATTGATCATCGTAGTCTAGGAAACAATCTTCATCTGCCATAGTTATGAGGTCATAACACTATCATATAATATATCGTCTTCTCGCATTAAAACTGTATAATCTCAAAACTTACTAATTTTACAGGAGAGCGTTTTAAGAGAAAAATACTGGTATTTAACTCAATTTCGAATATTTTTGAAATTGTACACTTTTAATGTGAAAAGGCGATATCTGTACTCCATTTGAAATAATATTAGACATTTTATGAGATTTTGACTTCTATTCCATAGGCATAAGGATGGCATTAAAAGCAAAAAAGTGGTTACAATACCAACTGTTTATTGCAGCTGCCATTTGTCATGCCACCAACGCAATACAAGTCAAAATGGGTTGAACGGATTGTAAAAAATGTTTACTTAAATGTCTGATCTTATTCAAACGGAGTAAACGATCATTACAGAGTTTTTGGGCTTCTGCTACCCGTAACAACTGTCAAAATCTACGAATGACAGCCGGGACCAACGTCTTAACGTGCTTTCCGGGGCACGGAGGCAGGGCCGGATTTAGGGCAGGGCAACGGGGGCTCTGGCCCTGGGCCTCCACAAAGAAGGGGCCCCCACAATTCGATTGTTCTTACATTAAAAAATCACATCCTTTGTTTCCATCTAAGAGCAAAAAGACTTTCTTACTTTTTTATTTTTGCTCGGCTCCTAAGGGACGTTAAAAAACCTTCATCAAGAATTGGGCTACCAAACGCAAAAATAAATTTTCAGTTCTGACTGGTAGTTCCAGAGATTAGCGTGTTCAAACAAACAAACTCTTCAGCTTTATTATATTTATTTTGTAAAGATTGAAAACTGCAAACATGTTATATCGTTTAAAAAAAAAATAAAAAAAAAAATCGTGGCCTCCACTTTTTGGTTGCCCCAGGGCCTCCAGACCTTTAAATCCGATCCTGCACGGAGGGGTCTTGATAGCAACAATTTTTACTTTATATAAAAAAAATTCAAAAAAACGGTATCAGTCTTCCGCAAGCTGAAATCTACGTAAATATTTTTGTTACAAAATCATTTTTACAACCAAAATGATGCCAGACGAAATATTTTAAAAGGAATCTCTGTATTCATAGAGACCGAGTTCCATTTAAAAATACGATGTTGCCATTCTCCTAAGTATTATTTCTGTATGTTGTAGATACTTTTAATTTTATAAATTTTGGAGGTTACAGCTTAAGACATTTAATTAAATAGGTTTTTAAAATCTGGGGTTCAATTTACAAAAGTCAGTGAGTATTTTTAGACAACACACAACTTAACATGACGCCTTTTATCCCCGAAGGGTTAGCCAGAGGTGTATTCGCCAGTTTTGTTTAAGTCCCACCTAAATAGGAGTGAGAAAGTTGCTTTATATGTTATTCTTGAGTCAAAAATCGGTTAACCGACATGTCAGGTGGTGAGTTGGACGAATACTTAATCTATTAACCGCCCCGGTCGGATTAATACGACAAATCGTCATAATCGTAGAACAGTGACGGATCTGAAATTTATGTTGAACTCTGCCGCGCGTGCAATAACAGCAGTAAGTATAATTTTTGTCCAAATAGAGTCAAACATAGATTCGGAATCAGCGCAATGAGCTGATTCCGAATCAATGCTCAAATAAATTTGGACAAAAATTATACTTACTTATACTTACTGCTGTTATTGCACGCGCGGCAGAGTTCAACATAAATTTCAGATCCGTCACTGTTCTACGATTATGACGAAATGTCTTCGTGCCCGTGCCGCTTCAGTCATATTTATACGACTGAGAACCTATGTTCGCTTTGTGTTTTTTTTTATCATTGCACGACCATATTTGTCTTAGAAATTTATTTGTAGATTTGTGAGCTGGGCGCTGGGGGCTCGGCAATTGATTTAAACCAACCGGTCAATAGGTTAAATCACTGACTTAAAGTTGATGTTCGTTTAAGTGGAAATAACCTCAATTGGACACAATTTTAATAAACTTTGGATTGCCAGTTTTAAAAGCCTTAAAAAGCTATTTAAAAATGGCTAAATGTGTTTACCAAGCTCGAGTTCTGTCAAATATGTAGAAAACTAAGTTTATCAGTCATTAATTCATTATGCAGCCTTTAGAAAAAGTCAAAATCAATCTGACTAACCTTTTGATCAGATCAGGGCGACTACATATCTGACCTCTACAACCCAGTTAACGGGTAACACGGGTAGTCGGTAGTCTACTATTTCTTATTGACTACCGACTACCCGTCGGTAGTCTATAAGAAATAGTGTTGCCAGTACAAAATCTTAAGCTGTAATCTCCGAAATGATTATTGTAAATTGATAGATTATAAATGAATATGGAATTTTATTCGAAACATTTATATTTTAAATAATTATGTCTCGTAGATTTGTTGATATTTTTTGTTGTTACTCCAATGGAATTATATTATTATTTTCACCATTATTTTGTGTTTTCATTTTCGCTTTTTTTTTTTACTTTTTGTGACTAATTAGTTATGGCAACTCTTGCAAAACAGACCAGTACCTAACATACATGTTATGATTCTTTTCTGAAACGCACAAAACAGCGAATGGAGGCCTACAGTTCTTTCACGGTTTTTTTTTTTTAATCTGACAGCAGCAATCCAACCGCACCCTTATTGTAACGAAAATAAAGGTCACTGTTTTTGACAGACACGGCACTGGCAGCAACCAAACAGCAACCATAATGTACTAAAGAGAACAAAAGTCACTGTGATTTTGTATCAAAAATCTGATTTTGTATGAAAATAAGTACCTTATTTTCTTACCTTATTTTCTATGGGAATGTTGCTATCCTAATATGGGAAAATACAAACATCACTGCTACTGCGCAAAAAGAAAGATTACCTACAGACTGAGACTACTAATATACACATTTCTTTACATTTTGATGTATCTTTTTAGAACCTACAAATAAATGACTTGACAATCTGTGCCAATCATATTAGTCATTTTCACAGCATTATTTAGTTTATTTTTTCTTAGTAGCTGACCACTGAGACACTGGTGCCGATTCCCTTGTTCACAAACTAAGCTAAATTTAAGTTCAGTGCATCTTTTTCTTTCTATTTAATTAAGAAAAGGACAGAAGATAAATTTTAGTTTAGTCCTGTCAAATTACTCAGCGCTTGACGTAAATTGACGTCATTTTAGTTTGCAAGTTTTTAATCACATCTAAACTTTTGTATGGAGTAGTGACAGGCGCTGATTAATTTGACAGGACTAAACTAAAATGTATCTTCTGTCCTTTTCTTAATGAAGTAGAAAGAAAAAGATGCACTGAACTTAAATTTAGTTTAGTTTGTGAACAAGGGAATCGGCACCAATTTCCTGTCCAAATTTCAATAGTTCATACAAAAAGGCCGTTCAGTTTTATCCGAATTCGAGAATATCTGGGATTTTTTTTCAATTAGTCTTTCTATAAGTAGCTTATCGTCACCTTATAGTGAAAACCTCGTATAAGGGAAAAAGGAAACTTAACAGGAGGAAGAAAAAACTGCGCTCTGTAAAATTTTATTACCACAGCTTCTTATTGTGTGTCTTTTAGTGTGCAATATTCAAACTCGTCATAGATGGCGTTACAGGTTGCAAAACATTTTTTTTTGTGTGAAACTAGGACGTGCGTTACGAAGTTTTCTTTCCAAAAATGTAATAAAATAAAAATGACCAAAATTGCATTACCGAGGTTTTCACTCTAAGGCGACGTCATTAGGACGGACTATTACGAACATTTTAAAACAAATAATAGCCAAATCGGTTCAGCCGTTCTCAAGTGATGATGCAATTGCTAACTAACAGCAATACAATTATTATCAGACTTCAAAAAGGGAGGAGGTTCTCGATTCGTCACGTATATATATATATACATAATGATATATATCTAATAGAATTATATTAATGTGTTTACTCGGATTACTCGAAGACGGCTCGACCGATTGAGATGATTCAAAGGGTATTCCAAGTTGGTCCTATTTGTATCAAACCCTTGTTCTGATGATGGAACCTATGAGGAATTGAGGGAACTCCTTAAATATTAAAGTCATACATATGGCGATTTTGGTATTTTCTGTAACAAATCAGGTCTTTGTATTTATATAGATTTCACACTGCAACTGTAAACATTTTCACAAATTAACATGGCACTTTAAGTTGACCATAATGATGGGAACCTCTACTGTTTCTCACTGGGAATTTCCGATTTCACATTAGTGATTGCAGAGTTTGGAATATACAGGAACAAAAATCTGGTATTTAAATATTCAGAAGCACATAAAAATCTAGCTTTTTTAACAGTATCTAATGGAAGCACAATAAAATAAATATTATCTAATGGGAATTTCCCACCTTATGATATTCGCCTTTATTCCAGAGTACTTAAAATAAGAAAATTGAATAATTGGGTAAGTACCTACCTAAAATGCTAAAATGTATTTAATATGATACTTTTATTTTGAATCGAGGGCATTATTTATCTACAGAGCGTTTAAAATGGGTTAAAGATGCGTTTGGTTTCTTAGGAAAGCGATTCCGACACTATAACGGCCGTCATGATAATCTGTCATTTTCACCATTATTTGACATTAAGGTGTCAAAAAACGCTCTTTATTTGGACAGCCGGTTATTGTGTGACAGTTCATCGCTTTCTTAGGCGGCCTAAAATTGCGTTAAGTAAACACCCGCGCAGTTCCATACAAAAGTGTTCCGTTGGGGGGACCAGCGCGGGCGGGAACCCGGGCCCCGCGCAAGCGCAACGGGGCCCCCGAGCGTGCGATCCGACCCGGGGGCACTCGCGGGGGCTGTCGTTTTTTCTATGTCGTCGTTTTGCTACGTAATAATATACAGTGAAACCTGGTTAAGTGAGACATCAAGGGACCTGCAATGTCGTTTCACTTATAGAGGTATTCCACTTACCCAGTGTCTCAGATATACAGGTATAAATAAATATCTGTCTCATTTACAGAGGGTTCCATTAATAGAGGTGAGAATACAGGTTATTTCAGTTATACAGGTGCGATCATTAAATAAAATAACGTGTTATGTATGTAAATGAGTTTTAATAAAAAAAAAAATTGTACTTAAAGGTAATCATACAAATGTAATCAACAAAAATGTATCAATTATAAAAATCTGTCATTTTAGTTTGTCGTTTGGAAGTATCAGCCATCAGATGTTTTTCGATGTTATAAATTTTATCAAATATGCTTTGGTCACCAATTGATGACATTTCAAAATAACTGTGCAAAGTTTCTAGTGCTTTTACTGCTTCGCGTTTAGAAATTTTTACTAAATTTACTTCCGCGCTCATTTCATCGTCTTCTTCTTCATTTTCCAATAAAGAAGACGAGAAGGCATGAACAATGTCGCTTTCATTAAGTTCTCCTGAAACTATTAATGATGATGCCTTGATCCATTGGCTGCAATTTACTTGTCGTATTCGCAGGCAAATACACGAGTTTAATGTGGCTTAGCTCGGGCATATTATTGTGAGCAGTACAATTGTCCACAAACATTAAAATTTTTCGCTTCTGGGCTTTCATTTCTTGGTTTAAATTCTTCAACCAATCAGAAAAAATAGTGGATGTCATCCATGCCTTTTTATTATTTTGGTAATTCACAGGCAAAGTTTTAACACCTTTGAAACAACGTGGAGACTTAGATTTTCCGATTAATAGGATAGGCAACTTTTCAGCTCCTGACATGTTAGCACCTAGAAGTATTGTAATGCGCTCTTTACTAAGTTTCCCGCCATGACAAGACTCACCTTTTAAGGTAAAAGTTTTATCGGGTAGACACTTATAAAATAAACCCGCTTCGTCTGCGTTAAAAATATCATCAGCAGAATAATTGCGTAATAGAACTGGTAGGTCTTCAATCCATTGGCTACATTTGTTAACATCAACAGCGTTACTTTCTCCACAAATTGCTTTGAAAACTATACCGTTTCTTTTCTTAAACCCTTAACCAACCATTGCTGCTACAAAAATTATGAATATCGAGCCTTCGCGCGAAATCTTGTGCCTTTTCTTTAATCATCGGTCCACTTACCGGAACGTTTTTGTTACGAAGTTGCTTGACCCATGTTAGCAAACACTGTTCAAGTTCAGGATATTCTGATAAACGTACACGTTTTAGTTTTCCTTGTCCTTCAGAACATTGTGATTCAATTTTATGTTTACTCTGAATTATTCTACAAAGAGTAGATTTTGGCACATTAAATTCGGCACAAACTTCTTCGCGTGTCTTCCCACTTTCATAAACGGATATTAACTTCAGTTTTTCACGTAATGATAACGATTGTAGATAACGTTTTGGCATTTTTCAAATAAATATCTGTATGATAGTAAAGCGAAACTAAAACTGAAGGTAATTGAAGCTCAAAATTACTTACGTACTTGGAATTACGTGTGGAAATTGTGTATTAAGTTCTCCATCGACACGACTGTATATGCACACTTAAAATTGAACTACGGGTAATTAATTGCGATGGGTACCCGCGACGGGGACCGTCGCGTTCCCACGGAGCCGACCCGCGTAGATGTGCAATGGGTGTCCGTTGCGGGCGCCCGCAAAAAGCAGTTAATTCAGGCCTTAGGAAACCAAGGCTTAGGCTCTGGTCACACTGAGACGGATCCCGCGCGGGACGAGACTGCGCGCGTCATTTGTTTTTATGATCAGGAAGTCACGTGATTGTTCGTGCCAGGGTGAATACCTCCATACAAGTTAGAACAATTGGCGTGATGGATTTTCGTCCCGCATCCAGCGCGGGATGCGCCTCAGTGGCTTGATTTACGTTTTTTATGGGTATTAATTAGCCTTCTGCTAGTATGAGCCGTACAACGGATCTGTCAAAATTATGTAAGTATTACCTAATAATCATGCACACGAAAAGTGAGATTTGTATGCCAATTCTACAGATGTATCAGAAAGGGTGTGGTAACAATTAGATGGTCTGTACCTACCACACAAATAAAATTTATTTAGTCACAAATAAATCTATTATATTCCAAGTATAAAAACGTACTTTGTGGTCAAATGAATAGGATTTATCTGTAACCATTATAATTCATTTATTAATACATTTGGGTCGAGTAGGTTTTGAAGATTTGTATGGAATAGTTGATAATTTCTTCGCGATAACTATTGATGTTGGTCCCGTGAAGAATTCAAGAAGTTCGATTTGATGGCATGTTATGGCCCTTAAATACGACCACACCTTTCTGAAACATGCTGTATTGTAATAAAATTGCTTAATATTATTAATAATACATTGAAGTACCTAAATATTAATAATGAATAATAATAGCAATTAAGAGTTGAAAGACTTCCAATAAAAGCAACAATAGTTTGCCACTAGCGAAAGGAATTGTTAATTAATTATTTTTAATTAAAAATGTAATAAAAGTTACTAAAATTACTTAAAATTATTTTTTAAATTTAGTCCTAATAGTTGAATTTATATTTATTTGGGGACAAATACATGTTAAGGTATAATACATCCACATAAAGAAAGAAAGAATAAAATATGGTCACAGTTCGTAAAACACAAAATGCAAATTACAAAATAAAAAGTGAGTATGTGTCTAATCCCTAGCATTAGTGGAATGACAGCTGACTTCACCTATTTTGACGGTAAGATTTTTACAGAATAGCTACCCAGGTAGCAAAATGACGTCTGCGGCAAAAAAATGACGTCATCCCAAGGTCCGTAGTTTATTCGTCGATCATGTACGTCACACTAACGTCATTTTAACGTCTGGAACTCAACGGAACGTCCTGGTGACGTCGATTTAGCGTCATGTCTTGAGGCTGTGACAAATTGACGTCATCTGATGGGACCCCCCGACGTCAAAACATGACGTCTCTTACGTCGAGCAGTACCGTAAACGGACGACATAATGACGTAAAAATGCTATCTGGGTATGGCTGGTCAACATGTCTAGGCACGAATCCAGACTCCGGGTGACTGCATGGCTTTTGAGAATTTCCTAACTAAAGTAAAATACTGCCCGATCTGGGAATCCCTTCCGATCTAAAGTTGCGGCTGAACATCCTTTGTCCCCAAATAAGAAACGCGAAATTTTAGCTTGAAAATTATAGTGTACATTGATATTAATGTAAAGGAAACTAAATTTATTTTTAAGCACTTGAAATATTTATATGATAATAAAATTTATTAATGATTAAATGTGTGCTTTTTATTACTACTCTCATTGCAAAATCTCAGGTATAGGTACGCACGGGTTTTTTTTTACCGCGCATTGCATTTGAATGGATGTGCGCGATACAAAATCACTGCGAGAACCATATCGTCAGCCTGTTCACAATTTAGTCTCCAAACATGTAAACAAATTTTTATTTGGAAAATTCATTAATTTCAAACGAGACATAATGTGAACAAACACGCAAACTTGCATACATTACACACACACACACACCCTCTCACACTCTTCACACCGCTCTAGTGGGGGTAAGGTAGAATAGGAGACTCTGGAAATCAAATCCCGAGCCCCAAGATTATAGGCATTATAACTGTCTAGTTTGAGTGCCACTTATGACATTTTAATTTGTGTTTATCCTATGTACCTCTTTATGCATTAAGTACCTGGATAATAAACAATTTCAACAACTCCCCTTCGAGTAAGTACTTACGCACTCTGGTAAAGAAAATGGTTGGACCGGCCTCAAGTCTGCTATTACAATAGTGTCAGAATGGTCTATCATTGATTTCATAATTGTTGATTTTGACAAGTTTGGTAATCTACTAATATACCTAATGGCGTCATTATGACTTTCCAATGGTCAGTCACTGACACTCCATTGAAATAATTGGTAATCTCGTACATAATGACAAATGAAACTTCCTACTAAATTTCCAACTTCCTACTACTTCAGATTGCTTATAACACTAATAAATAATATGTAAAATATTTATAAATGAAATCTGGCATGAATAAATGTTCAAAATGCCATTGTAATACAATTCTATTACGAGACCATTGACCGACCAATGATCGACAATTATGAATTTAGCAGATTACGAACTTTTACCAAAATGACAATGGCATCGTGTTGGAGTGACGAATTTATAAAAATAGCAGACTTGGGCCCCAGGGTTAGTGCAGGCGCTGGCCTCACTACCGTCGAGGCGATCCGACCAGTGCTCGATGAATGGATCGGTAGGAGGCACGGCTCCCCGTCGTTTCGAGCGACGCAGGTGCTCTCGGGGAATGGCTGCATCGGGCAGTAGGTACCTGTGTCGCATAAACAGGGAGCCGGACGCTCGGTGTGGCCACTGCGTACACTGTCGGGAGGACACGGTGTTGCATACACTGGCAGAGTGTGCCGCATGGGAGGAGAAGCTGGGTAATATGATACCCGTTGGTAAGACTGGTTGTCAGACTTTCGGGCTTCTGACGACCCGTAATAACTGTCAAAGATCTACAAATGACTGCCGGGACCAACGGATTAACGTGCTTTCTGAGGCACGGAGGAGTTTTGGTATTTAAAGATGTTCACCCATCTACGGACCATCCACGGCAAGCGCAGCTTAACCAATCTGCTCGACAAGATTTTGACACGTGACATCAGCTGACTCGCCGGAGTGTTGCGAATTACGTCATGAAAATCAGGAATTTATAATATAAACTTTCAACATTCGAGTATTCTTACTGTTGTATGCTACGTGTGTCTAGGAAATATCTTGAACTACGTAAAGTCGCCTGTCAAATAATATTTCAACACTGTAGAATATCATGAATAATCGTAGAAACTACACTGTTGAGACCGCATCACTTAACATAGCCGCGCGCTAGCGGCAGTGAACGAGGGACGCGGGGACAGCGGGGAGTCAGCCGGCCGACGGCCGAGCGTGGGCCCCCACCGCACGCCACACCACCACGACAGTCAGCTGTTGCTCGCCTTCATACACGGCTGCGCTTGCGCGTTTTAAACCTCTCTTGTTTACATATATTTAACCGACCGTTGCTATTTTTATTTATATTCATTATACTTGATACAGTCCGCTAACCTTTCATTTTGCTCCACCACGACGTGTCGTCGCGATCATTGGTCTTTCGAGCCGGATGAAGCGGTCTCAACAACACCCATCTAAAATCCTAACGCCATAAGTTAGCTAACTAAATTTTCATTAAGAACTTTTAATCACACTGAATTATAGAAACATGCACAGCTACTTTTCGAAGATAATGTTTATTTTAACAGTGTTTGTACATATGCATGTTAAAAACGCTAATTAACTTCATCGATTGACCCTTGTGGCTGTTGTTACTTAGCCACCAGCCCCTCTCCGTTTTATAATATTAGAATAGATTTAGACTTGGAGGACATTCATCAACAATTGATGTAAAAGGGAAAGTTACGATGGTTGCACAAATTACTTTTTCCAGTTTAATCGAATTTATTTTTTCTTATTTATACAGCTGCTTCGGTTCAGCAAATTCCCCTTTTGGTCCATTAAACCAATAATATCCTAGATCATGTATTTCTGACGGATTCCAGTGATACCTCTTCGGTAAAAAATGTTCCAAACGCCTTCGTTTATCGAAATCATAGTGTTTTTTATTGGTTTTGCTTTCTTTAGTGTGGAAAATCTTGTTCCCTTGTATAAAGAAATCATCTCCAACAGCAAATGTTTTGCGTTTCGTTTCATCGGATACTCCATAATTGATTTTCTTCTTCTTCTTTTTCTTATGAAAAGCTTCGTTGCTTTTCGAATCTTTGTCGTGGTTCTTCCATTTTTCGACGCTGGCGTCAGCAGAATTGTCGTCGTTGTGCTCTTTCTTTGTTTTGATTTTAATTTCTACGCTTTCCTCTAAACTTTTTGATAGCACATGTTTTGTTTTCTTTTTTTTATGGGATCCCCAACTTTCCTCTGCTGAACCCGATTCTTTTGACTTACTCTCCGCAGACTCAGAATGCTTCTTTTTCTTCTTATTCTTCTTTCCTGCGTTCTGTTCCTTCTTCTCATGATACTCTTCTGATGAATCAGATTGTGTCTTTTTAGATTTATGCCCGTTATCAACTATCTGAAATCTTTTCATTCGTGCAAATTGGATTTTTTTATTTTCCTGGTCTATATCATCACCATTTTTATGTTTGCTGAATTTCCTTAGATCTTTATTGCTTTGGTCTCCATCACAAAATTGTAGAGGTGTATTGTAAAATATCAAAAGATCTTTATTATACCCTACACCCTGTTTCGCGGAATTACTGGATCGAAAAATGTCACCGATATCAACGTTATCATAAAGAACGGAATCTGGTTTTAGTTGCGTCATTTTAGACCTTAAATTTTTCAAATCTGTGAATTTATCTAAATGGTAAATATGTCGACTATATTGTAGAATGGTTCTTTTTCGTTTATAGTTTGAGTTGATGGCTTGGTGCTTATGTTTGATCTCTTCGGCACTTGATTTGTCCACGTTACCAAGGGCTAAAGGCTCATCATCATAATCATGGAGAATAACCCGGCTTTCTATTTGCTGTGCTGTAATATTAGAGAACAACATTACTTCATTATCATATTTATGTACCTAGGTAAATTACATAGATAGAGGAGAAAGAAAAAAAAAAAAGACGTGTGGCACTCGGGGACTGCCGCGGTAAAGCTATTGCATAGCATTTTGTATCAACTTATGCAATTATAATTATTTATTTATTTTATTTATGCAGTATTTCTTTTTCTTTGATATAAATTTTTATTTTTTTTTCGTTACGTAATTTCTGGATTCGGTCCCCGCGCTCAAGGCCCGCGATAGAAGCTATGCAATAGCTAAAAACAAAATAAATAAGTGCTGAACGTCGTAAAAGTGTATAACTACGTAAACAAAGTCAAATACTATTCAAATATAAGCATTATAATAACAACTTTAAAATAGAAGAAAGTGTTGAACCTAAAGTAATTTTAAATAAAAAAAGAGTGACAAACTGTTTTGACAGCGAAAAAATTCCATGTACATGAGTCATTTCCAAACGTCTAGTCAAGTTTAAAAATTGTTCAACTGGAATGGTATCAACTATTTGGCAAGCTTTAATTAAGTCATTGTAGCCTTGCGTTGCAACAGGGGAACTGAATGTACTCGTAATCGACTGGTCGTGAGTTCAAACCCCACTATCAACAATCACTTTTTGTGAAGATCATAATTTTATAAACTAATATTTATAAGGATAAAATACGCAGTACACAGAAAAAAAAAAGAACTGCCAGAAATTATTAGATCACTAGAGGGTACTGGTGTAGTAAAACCGTCGGAGTGGGGAGCGTGAGGTTTTTTCGTTACGGAATTTCTGGATTCGGTCCCCGCGCTCAAGGCCCGCGATAGAAGCTATGCAATAGCTTAAAATTGGGACTCGCACAGGAAGATACCTACACAGAGTAAATATTATAAAATAATATTATAAAGGAAACAGGTTGTAGGTAAATCATAGATTAATCACATGATTTATTACAAATAAAATATAATAAATTAGTTAAGTAGTTACAAATAGCATTTCGTTTTCTATTTACGGGGAGAAATCGTACTCAGTTTGTGATTTTGAGCTTAGTATGATGAAAAGCATTAAACAATCAAAATTTCTTTATTTAGACAACAAAGATCCATAATGTTAGTAATACCTTATAGCTGTTATTATTTAAAGTTTGAAGCATTTTGCACAGAACATTACCAAGTAAGGTACAAGTTTCTTACCTGGCCATCCTCTCCACAAAATGACTCAAAATGGGAGAATAGAAATTCTCTGACACTGTTTTCAGAATGCTATTGCTACTGGCCCGTGTTCTAGCTACCAGTGATACGATTTTCTTTCGAACGATCACATGAAAGCCGTCATTTCGATTCTGTGCAAACATTTCCGACGCACTTTAGAAACGGGGCATTCTCAAGAGCATTCTGAAAATATTATGTAAAAAAAAAAAAGGAAACTCTCTCTTTCTTTTTTCATGAAAGTGGATCCACGCGAGAATTTTTTTTTTATTGTGTCTGTAATTACGGCATACGAGAGGATATTGGACGCGCATGGCATCTAGTGATCTTTTGGTATAGCCGGCCCATAGGCCCTCCGTGTACTGACCCTGACAATTTGCCTTGAATAGTGTTATCTTGACCTGGTCGGTACACTGAAAAAATATTTAGCCTAACTACTTCGGCTATTTGAGGAATAATCAAAGTTTGACAAGACTTTATAAAAGTTAACTTGATTTAATAAAACTGGTACACAACAGCCAACACAGGTTTTGGTTACATGTTGCATAAAGTTATGTGGTCACTTTTTTGTGTTACATGTTGACGAAAGTTTGGTTATGTAGAAGTAAACATTTTTTTCAGTGTACAGCGGGAAAATCTACGTGCCAACATATCGACACCTGCAAGGAATAACATTGTAACTAATATTTACTAACTTTACAGGTGAGCGCGTCAAAAAAGTCTTAAAATATAGTTAAATATATATATAATAATATAATCATACGAAAGTGTAGCTAATCCCTCGTTGACTCATATTTTCAAGGTTGGTTGGCAATAAGACTTAACCGAAATCTGAGAGATTTTTTTAAATCTTTGACGCGCTCTCCTGTAAAGTTACTAAATATTAGGCCGCTTTCCGAATTGGCTATAATCGGTCACAGCGCTCACATCGTCTCACATGCGTTCCGATTTAGATATTACGATTATGACAGCCGGGGGCTGTCAACAACTCGGAACGCTCGTGAACGCGCTCACGGTGCTCACGCAATGTCAAAACGATATTTAGAGTATTTCTCTGTGTATACACCAAAAATTTGTTCTTCTTAGGTTGGGTAGCAACTGTAGCCAGAAGAACAATTTTGAAAATGCCACGAAGATGCGACTCAAAACAAAACAGCTCACTGTCATTTTTGACAGCGCTCACGGCGATATTAGTAAAAGTCATGGTCGGCGTTATCGCAAGATGGCGAATGTCATGACGTCATCTATGACGTTTTACGGGACATCGTTATCGCGCTCACGCTAATTCGGTACGGGTTTTAGCACGCGAATATCGATATTATCGCAACTCGGAACGCAGGGTTAGTAACAATGTTATTCAAATTAAAAATGTCAAAAAAATGTAAAAAAAAATAAATGTATTCAATGTTATTTAAATAGATAATAATAATAATAATAACCCCACCGCCGTATCTCTACGTTGACGTCGTGGTGGGGCTTGCGCGCTCTGAACTCTAGGTCTGTGCCGGTAGAGTTTACTTTGCCGGAACATGTCTAGGGTGAGGAGCCAGACCAAGAGAGATACAGAAACCCGCAGGGCAGCATGTGGCGAGCTGTTGGGCAGTTGCGACCCCACGGACCCTATCTCCCGGGAGAAGTCATGTTCCTCATCTCTGGCTTGCCTTTATTGGCCGGCTGGAGTGAACACTGACGAGGAACTGAGCTCTCACCTCATTCTTGCCTTTATTGGCCGGCTTGAGTGGAGATTCGCAAGAGCAAACGTGCTCGGAGGAAGGAAGTATTCCAGTAAGTGCTTGTAGGGATCTTGACCATCTTCCGGGCTCTGGGATTGTTCCGAGAGCCTTGGAATACCTCTCCACTCCTCGAGCACCTCAGGACATGTTGCCCCCTTGTTGCTACGTCACTATGTGCTAGCGACCGTTTTCGGGGGCCCATTATTGAGTGTGCAAGTCACCCCCTGCCATTTTATCCGTGTATAATAAAACATTGATCAGGCAGGGGCCATAGTCCTTCCATAGTTTTTGGTAGCCAGTCCATTTTAACCACCCAAACCCATAGTCCAATATCTTTGTTTTCCATATCCTGCAATAGTCCTACACCAACCGGGGGTTGTCCTTGGGTGCACTTGCATAGTGCGTACAGGGATAATCGTCGGTTGGTGCCTCATTTAATTAAAAAGCTTCTAACGGGCCTCTGCGAGTTGGCTTCGGCCCCTCGTACGCCTTCCAAAGGTCCGGGACCCCAGGGTCCCGAGATATGTAGATATAAATAAATATAATAATAATAATATTCCTTGCAGGTGTCGATATTACCTCGGACCGCCAATGCCCTACGCTACATTATCCTTAAGGTCGTCGGTAAGTATATGCCCCAGATATTCAAATGTTTTCACTCTTTTTATGTTCAAGCCATTTAGGGTAAGATTAGGTGCACAGTCTGCAAATACGGACTTAAGACCATGTACTCGAACTTTCTAATATTGTACACGAGCCCATGTGCAGCAACATAGTTCTCGCATACTGTCAACATCTCTGAAAAGAAGAAATTAAGAACAAATTGTGTAATTAATTTGTGATTTACAACCCATTTCCTTCCAGAAACAAATAGGAAATAAAAATTTCCAAACAATTATTTTTATACTTTAATTCAAGGTACCAACCCTATTGGGGCAGAAGCCAAATAAGATTTAAGAGTAGTGGAATCTGCCCCACCAAATCCAATTAGTGGGGCAGATTCCACTGCAAAATTTTAGGCATTCCACTTTGCCCCAGGGGGGCCGCTCGGTGGGGCAAAGTGGAATGATTCGTGCTTGCGACCACTAAACCAACTGACTTTTCCCTTTGATAATATAATAGCAACATGCCACAAGTATCGGGATTTCTTTTTGTATGTAGGTGTTACGTTTAATTAAAGTAACGTATTATACACCGTGGCATTTTAGTCGTCTTACAAAGACAGCCCACTTCATGTATCCAATGACTACTAATCATTCATGTAAAAAAATTTTTTTTTTTAACATTTGAATTTTTTTATTTTTTTTATTTGTATTAATTATGACGCATGACATAGTTTAAAACACCCTGTTACGAGTGCAGTCCGAGCCTTGTGATACAAGGGCGCCGCAGAATGGATTTAGATTAAGTTTAAGTTGCAAATAGTAAGAAACACATTTTTGCGTTAGGGTGAATGAACTCTGATAAAGATATCGCCGCTCTATTACACGGCGCCCTTGTAACACAAGGCTCGGACTGCACTCGTAACAGGGTGTTTTAAACTATGTCATGCGTCATAATTAAGAATAAAAAAAACAAAAGTTCAAAAAAGTTTTTTTTTTTTTTACATGAATGTTTAGTAGTTATTGGATACATGAAGTGGGCTGTCTTTGTAAGACGACTAAAATGCCACGGTGTATATAAATAATAATTTTAGTATTATTATAATTATAATTATTAATAACTATACTAATAGTCTGGCATAACTATACTAAGGGTCTGGCTGTTTGTGTATGTGAGTTTAAATGTTTGTAAACGCACCCACGATACAGGAGAAATCCTAGTGTATGGCAAAGTTTAAAAAAAATATATATATAATAATAATAATTATTATTTAACTTACCAAAAACAATAAAAATACAAAAATAGTTAAAATCAATTAATGACATGTTCAACTTTAAAAAAAAAAATGCGTTAAAAAATTCAATGTCTTGGTCAATCCATTGTCAATTTGAAAAAGAAATCATTACTTTCTTCTGTATTAATGAATTTTTAATGAAGATTTTATCGAGTTTCATGCGGAAAATAAACTACGGTTGTGTCAAAATTTAATTGAATTTTAATTGGAACTGACTATTTTTTTGTAATTGGTTGCAAATACTAAGTACACTTATTAAATTCCTTGTAATGTGTTATCATTCAGAGATCAAATTCCGTTTTGAGATGCATAGCGGGATTGACGCTTTAGTCGTACTCAGCGCTTCTCCTCCACGTACACGCCACGGTCATAGTGTGGAGCTCTGCCAGCGTCTGTGTTCCTTTCCACATAATACTTAACCAGTCAGCCTTCAAGAGTGAACATGTATCTTCTGGGCTCGTACGGCGTATGCGACCATACGCCGTATCGTTACTAACATCCTAGGATATAAGTAGGTAGGTACTAACGTGGGTTATAAGATTTATTGTTAGTAATGTCTTTTACTTTATAATATTTTTCTTTTTATTTTATCATTATATTATATCATATTTTAACATTTTATTTTACAATTCTAACATTTTTACAATTTTAATTATTATTTTTAATGAACATAGAATTGAAATTTTATTAATCATAGTTTTTATTAGGGTTTTTATTTGTTTTAAAATAGTATAATTATAATTTATAATTTTATTTTTAATGTATGTGTTTGTCTATGGACTGTGAATGTCTGATTTAAATAAATTATTATTATTATTTACGTATTTTTGTCAATTTGGACCTTTTTGTTGTCTGTTAAATAAATAAATAATAATTATTATTTCCTTTATTTAAATAAATCCAAATAAATTATATTTTTAAATATTAGAATATAAAATCATTTAAAAATATAAAATATAGTAGCCCAGCGGTATCGGGAACAGGGTCCAAGCTACTGTTGGTCAGGGCTCCAGAGAGAGGAAGCTCCTAACAATGCGACCGTGTCCAGTATTAAGGCGAGGTTCTTCAAGTTAACCTCTAGGAAATGTAATTTTAATGTCATTTTATTTAGAAACGGTAATGATTAAACACGTGAAAAAATTATATGTTGCTTTTGAGACCTTTCTGTAGGTACGTCGGGTACTCGTTATATAATTGGATAAAGTTCGCTCGATAGAAAAAAAATCCAAACATACCCTTATTTTATAGATTAAAATCATTTTTTTTTCAATATTATACCACATTATGTATTGAAAATCACATCAAAATAAACGTCTATGGTGATGTAATGTCCGTCGGGTTTAACATTGTTACTATCGTAAAACATATAATTTTCAACCCAAAATTAACGAAATGCACGGCACAATTTACTCGCGGCCAGCTGTCACCTCTAGAACAAAAATGCACGCTCGAAGAACCTCGCCTTAATAGTACCGCTTTCTGAATCAAGCCCCTGATCCAGCTGCCCAACGAGAGCCTCCTTATTAGGTGTCGGTCGAGGCTCTTGGCAATTAAGACTGCGCCGAGCGCGCAGTGGCGCCCCCATAGTTTGTTTGGTGATAATGCACGTCCACACACTGCCAGAATCGTTGTAAATGTTTATTTAATCAATCTAAATAGACATTCATATTTAATTTCAATAGAGCAATAAAATATTTTCTTTATATACCTTGATCCTTTTGATGTGTGTGTGTACAATGGTGGCGATTCCCTTGTTCACATACTAAACTAAATTTAAGTTCAGTGCATCTTTGTCTTTCTATTTCATTAAGAAAAGGACAGAAGATACATTTTAGATTAGTCCTGTCAAATTAATTAGCGCATGTCATTACTCCATACAAGTTTAGACGTGATTAAAAACTTGCCTAGGTACTAAAATTACGTCAATTTACGTCAAGCGCTGATTAATTTGACAGGACTAAACCAACGTTTGAGGCTGTCAACGCAAAAGCGGCCTAACCCTCAATTTTTCATAATCTGACTTATCTACGAATATTTATTTAAAACATGCTAAAATTTTATGCAAACCGGCCTATCACTTGTTTAACCAATCTTCAACAGATGGCGTTGCCAAAGTTCTTCTTGCAATTTATTATTTTTCTTTGATAATACTGCAAAAGTAGCCTAAACCGCTTAGGCCACATTAATTGAGGGTTAGGCCGCTTTTGCGCTGACAGCCTCATTTATCTTCTGTCCTTTTCTTAATAAAATAGAAAGAAAAAGATGCACTGAACTTAAATTTAGTTTAGTTTGTGAACAAGGGAATCGGCACCAATGTTAAGTTTATCATTCAGTCCGGAATTGGTTTATTGTCTGTATCACTGGAGTGAAGCCGCGGGTGGCTGGGCACAGCTTTGAGACGGAATTCTCAGGGAGAGCGAGCCCTACTCGCACCTGCCCGGGCTTTAAAAATAAATAAAACACCTTACTACAATGGGAAAGTTTATTACAAAAGCGAATACAAAATGTATACACAGTAGGTAGTCTTAAGTTAATATAATACAGAATACAGATACACTTCTTAGCACTCACCGGGCAATTTGCGCAATACGGTCAATTCTCGGATTAAAGAATCACATCATGTTCAAGTGTGATACTCCCTGGACCTCAAGTCTACTATTACAATAGTGTCAGCATGGTCTATCATTGATTTCATAATTGTTGATTTTGACAAGTTTGGTAATCTACTAATATAATGGCGTCATTATGACTTTCCAATGGTCAGCCACTGACACTCCATTGAAAAAATTTGTAATCTCGTACATAATGACAATGAAACTTCCTACTAAACTTCCAACTTCCTACTACTTCAGATTGCTTATAACACTAATAAATAATATGTAAAAATATATATAAATGAAATCTGGCATTAATACATGTTCAAAATGCCATTGTAATACAATTCTATTACGAGACCATTGACCGACCAATGATCGATCATTATGAATTTAGCAGATTACGAACTTTTAGCAAAATGACAATGGGATCGTGTTGGAGTGACGAATTTATAAAAATAGCAGATTTGGGCCCTGGAAATACCTAGTATACACTAAAGAATTGTACCGAAATTATCTTTTCCGAACGCTAAAAAGACATTCGATAATTTAATTTCTTTAGAAATGATAGCCTTGCGTTGGTGGCGCGGCTAGGGAGTCTACTCCTTGGCCGCGCCACCAAGAGTTACAAGGCGTACCTGCGCATAGTATACACTAAAGAATTGTACCAGAATTGTTCTTTTCCGTATACTATTTACGCCGATAACCGATTTTTAATGATTTTATACTGAAGATCACGTCTAAAGGAGTAGTGTTTTTTGAAAAAATGTATGTATTGAATATTGTATATTGTATATATTCGAGCATTTTCTTAATAACTTAATATGTGAATATTTCAGATTATGTCTATATTACATAGTGAAATTAATTTGTAAAGTTATGTCTAACGCGGACAGAAAACTGAGAATCACGCAAAATCTATCAAACGTATTTTTCTGAAACCTTCACCTTTCTAAAGATAATTTAATTATTGATTTTTTAGTATACGTGTTTTATTAAAATACCTTTTGTTTTATGTGTAATAAATTAATAATGCGTCTTATTTGGGACAGCGCTCCTGGATGGGCGAGTCCTATTACTGGCTGGACGTGCGACGCGTTTCGTGAGCTCAGTATCTACAGAACACGCAAGCTAACCACTCAAGGTCGCTGGCATATATCTGGGCCTTAAAGAGATTCATAATTTAATTACTTTAGAAATTATAGCTATGCGTTGGTTATTAAAAACTTAATTAGAAAACTTAAAACAAAACTTCATTAGATTTCATTATTCGTTGAGGTAAAATTTTTTCATTACACGTACCGAATAGTACATAAACGGTTCAATTTATCTAGAAACATGTTTTTTTTTTTCCCCTGTGGCAAGGCTAGGGAGTATCACACCATGCTCAAGGGGCTTTAGAAGAAGAAAATGGAGCTATACGTACTGTATAATAGTTGTAGCGTTTTAGCGTGACAATAATGGTACGACTGATGTAAAAAAATATGCATCCGCAAAATGCCTAATCCAAACAATAAACTATGGGTTTAAGATCACGATCAGGGACCGATATCGATATTCGAAGAATACCGATATTTTAAAGAAAATACCGATAACAGTATCGACATCTGGCATAAATACTCGTATTTTATATCAGTAATTTGAGTATCGGTATAAAATATCGATACTCAGTACTGATATCAGGCTACAATGTGACGTCACTGAATCTTTATTGATGATTCTTCAGTCGCGAATCATATTTTGATCAAGATACAACCTGAAGCTGACCTGCAAATTGCAAAAACGCAAAAAGTTTAATAATAACGGTATTATATGTATATCCAAATACCGGTATTTATAGCGATATTTTGGTATCATGTATCCAAATTATATCGGTATTCAGTCCCTGATCACGATTATTATTAATTCCGGACGTTAACGGGATTTATTTAAGTTTTTCAACGCGCCAACCATAGCTCCATCCCTCTCCATATACCTAATACAAGGTCAAATTAAATTAGCTAGCTTAACTCCGCAGACGTGATAAGTATCGATATCTAAGCACGACAAAACAAAAAAATAATTAATTTGATGAGGTTTTTTTATTGGGGTCATCAACCGCCGGTAGTGAAGTCACATAAAATATCAGTTAAAAAGTTTTTTTTTTGTGTAAACTTCACAAACGTGAGCGGTATCGCGTTATTAAACAGATTTTGTTCAACTCATACTTCCCTAGCAGCTGTCGTTGACCTCAAAACGCAAAACACGTGAAATATTTCTAATTTCCATCAAGTGTGTGTAGTTTCGCTAGCAAGTTTAATTTGACCCAGGGGCCGTATTATGAGGTATTATGCTATCATGATTCCTGTCCGAAAAAGGGATGGTGCTATTAATCATGTGTAGCTCCGTCTCTGTCTCGCGCTGGAATCATGATGGCATTAAAACGTCATAATATATATAATATACTGAAGAATCATCAATAAAGATTCAGTGACGTCACATTGTAGCCTGATATCAGTACTGAGTATCGATATTTTATACCGATACTCAAATTATACTGCTATAAGAGGTGGCTAAAATTGTAAACAATGTCCGAAGCTGGACATGGCAATTAACTGAATATTTGTTTAATGAATAAAGATAAAATATTGATATAGCTTCTGTTTTAAAATATTACTATGGGGTGTGAATATGAATTAATATTATGGCAATGTTAGCAATGACCGTGGAGTTTCTTGGTGGCTCTCCTCCTTATGAAACGACTAATTGGAACTAGGGCATGCATTCCGGAATTCCGGAATTTCGGAATTCCGTAACAATTTTTCTGATATTTCGATTCCGGAATTGAGAGGAGTAATATCGGAATTCCGATATCCATAAATTTTTGATATTTTGATTATTATTTTATCTAAACGCAACCAAACTAGTCTGTGGAACTTTCCACAAGCCGCTAGACGGCCAATGTTTAATTAGAGTAATAAGAGAGAAAGATGTTTAATTTGTTACTAAAAATGATTAAAAGAATGATATAATTATAAATCTTGTTTGATTTGAAACAAACTTTAACGGAATTCCGGAATCAGATCTCCAATATTGGAACTCAGTTCCGGAATTGAGAACCTTCCGATGTTGCATGCCCTAATTGGAACCGTGCACCTAGCTTCTAACGATTCATAAGTGCCCATGTAGGTTTAGGTGAAATAAAATATTTTCATTTTGAATGACCACGTAATGCAAATTGCCCGTAAATAATATTGGGTTTGGTTTCACATAAGTACGATGCGATAAAAAGAATAGGTTACAGCAGAAGTCTGGTATAGGGTCGCAGCATTATGCTGAGCGATGGCCGTTTTGTGTGGATGTGACGCATATTTTCCCCCAACTTGTTTTTTTTTTTACTGATATAGTAATCGGACACTCATAATAAAAGAGGTAGAAACATTGATGTATTAAAAGCGGTAGATACGGAACTTAGGAACAGCGCCTGGTCCTATCAAACTATGTGATGGCCCGTAGTTGGAACTCAGTCGCGCACGGGATATCGTTGATCAAACAGCTCCATAATTACAGTTTTTTTTAAATGATAAATACGCATCATAATGACTTCTTGTGCAGCTAAACAGTGTTTTAATAATACAAGAAAGAAAAATAAGACACACGGGATTACTTACCGCTCGTAAGTACAGGCAAAAATGCTAATTTGTTGAAAGTTATAATAATATTTAATGTTTACTTCGCCATGTTTGTGCTACCACATGCAATGTCATTCATAATCGTAAACATTCGGCCAACATTCGGTTGCTAACGCAATTTCGCTCGCACGACAGCGCCATCTCCTATCTCTGTTCTTGTCTATCGGTAACTGTAGGTTTGCGACTGTGATCACACTGATCACAGATGTGTGAGTTTTGGTGCATGTAGTCGTGCGCCGAGCCCAGGTTTACTGATTGCGATGTTAGCGCGTAACATATCTTCTTCTTTTAATATATCAATGCGTAGAAACAAGGTTATACAAGCAAGCTCATGAATGAAAAGGACAAAAATATTCCTATGTCTAATGTATTTTTGTTTTTTTGTAGTTCATAAAACCTCTTTTGTTATGAGTGGCCAATTATTATAGGTCACCCTAGTTAGTTTGACATCTTATAGTTGAAAGGTACACACAAAAAAAGTTTGCGATCACTTTGAACAATCGAAATCTTTTCTGTTACGGTAGTTTATATTATGATTTCGGGCACCAATTTGTATTTGTCGATGATAATTATTGCGCCCGCCCATCGAGCTCAACGAGTCAATGCTGTTCTCCGAGAATACGACATCACAAGGTTAGACTGGCCTGCCGGCTCGCCTGGCTTAAACCCAATAGAGCACGCGTGGGATGCTCTTGCTGTTTGGAACCGTCAGCCACGTTCCCAGACAGTGCCAGATCTCAGGGAAGCTGCTATTCAAGAATGGGACAGGTTACCCCAAGAAATGCTGGATAACTTGATTCTCAGCATGCCCAGGAGGATCACCGCATGTGTTCGAGTCAGGGGAGGAGTTATATTATATTGAATATAAACCTTTTATTATTAAATTTTTTAAGTTTGGTTAAACAGTCTTTTCTTTCCATCAAACTTCTGTTAAAATTACATTATGATTAATTACTGAATTTTTTTTAAAATAAAAAATTGTTTAATTATTTTATTTCAAACAGGGTATTTCTATTTAAAGATAACACACAACAAATAATTTTTCATGATAAAGTTCAATTTTAAAAATTATATCAGCTTATGCTAGTGATCACAAACTTTTTTGATGTGTGTATGTCACAAATACTAATAGAGCAAGTATCAGAAAGTTGTGTTCATATTTAAGGTACAACTTTCTCCATGGGACAAACATCCCATAATCAGCCTAAAATGTCCCCACTGCTGGGACTGGGCCGTAATCTCTAGTTCTAGTTCGAACCTATAACCCAAAGTCTCAAATTCAGATAATTTATGTAAACAAAGGGGATAACATATCAAAGAAGTATCTTGGTAATGGTAATTCACATAAAATGGCGAAAAAAAGGTTCCATTTTCTTTTAAGTACTGAATTTAAGAAATAATAATTAAAAAATAATCATACCGTAATTATTTTTCTAAATTTTCGTTTTTAAACAAAGTTATTAAAAAAGGAGATTTTCTGGTATAACATATTTTATGATACTGGTAACAATGCAGGAGATCTAAACATTTTCACATTGTTTACATCTTTAACAACACTAATATTACAACTCTCATTCATAGATTCATATTGTATGTAGCATATCTAGCCACATTTTGGATGAAAACGGCTGTAAACTGTTCCGAGTGGAAATCGATTTTGGCAGGCCTACGTCTAACAGTGGACTTAAAAGGTCTTATTATGACGATCATAGGCCGTGTCTCCGACACACTACACAAAAGATTGTTTGGCAACGGTATTTTGTTTGCATAGTTCTTATAATTAATTAACTTTAATTTCATAGACGATTATTTACAAAAAAAAAAAAAGATAAAATTTTATGCACCACTGTCCTGTCATTTTGACAGTGACATTTCTTGACATTACTTTGTTTACATAAATTATCTGAATTAGAGACTTTGGGTATAGCATTCATTTTATTTGACATTGTTTTGAAGGAGCTCAATCAAACGTAGGTGATTAAAAAATATTTGAATTAGAGACTTCGGGTATACGACATATAACTCGTATCTGTGTGGTTCTTTCTTCAAAAGACCATTTCAGACACCAATCTACATGGTCTTCACATGATTTGACCAAGATTATGTCTGGACTTTAAAAGAGACTGTGATCTCTGAGTTTGTTTCGGTCTTTCTTCTCAGAGTAGTCAGATACGAAACGCCGACCTCATCTAGTTTTAAAATATGATTGACGTGTAAAAGTGTTTGTAAAAACCTACTTACAGAAATAAAATCATTTATCATTTATCATTTAACGTAAGTCATAGCTGTCACCACTTGGCCACCATTGCTGTACGACAAACATCGTTATCGCGAGAAAATAATCAAATGTCCCATACAAATCTTCAATAACTACTCGACCCAAATGTATAGACGCTGTTCGTTTCCTATTCATTTGACCGCAATAGTACATTACTTACCAAGGGCTGTAAAAAAAAGGAAAGCCTGACATCGCAGGTATTTGTGACCCAAGCCGCAGCCGAGGGTTGTAAATATGCGATAGAGGGCTTTCTTTTTTACTGCCCGTGGTGAGTACATAATTTTACGTCTTCACCTGGCCACAATGCGAGTTTTACTGAACGCGTAGCGTGCGGTAAAACTCACATTATGGCCGTAAAGTATTTTTGAATACATGGAACATATTAAATTTAATAGTGACTAAATACATGTTTTTATTTAAAAGGGGTTTGACAATTAAATGTACACAATAAAATACATTGACTTATGTTTAGTTATAATATTAATTTTATGCACGAATGGATTCACAAGAAACACTGCATTTTTAAGAAATCACACTTTGAGATCAATTAATGACTTAATTATAATGCTTAGCACTAAAATTTCAATAAATAATATTGATGGACCGTTCGGAAAATATCTGGACAAAGTAATTAATACATTTATGATAATTTCCAC
This sequence comes from Dryobota labecula, assembly GCA_947523025.1. NCBI lineage: Eukaryota > Metazoa > Arthropoda > Insecta > Lepidoptera > Noctuidae > Dryobota > Dryobota labecula. Next base: position 8,201,979 of record OX383314.1, read on the forward strand.
AAATAATTTTTAATTTATGAAACATAGGACAAATTGTTCTACAATAAGGCAGAAGCGCTAGCCCGCGAAATTCGATTTTTGAATTTCCCGGGAAACCTAGCGCATCGCCCTTATGTATGGCAACACCAAACATACACACAACCCATTTTTATTCATTTGCAACACTGATAATAAAACTACTGGTCGGATCTTTTCCAAAATTTAGACAAAACATGTAAAGTTTTTTATTCTAGAAAAATAGAAAATTACTTTCTTTATATTTTGGTCAAATACAATTATTTTTATGGACTACTGAATACACTGAATTAAGCATTTTTTACATTGACCAACACTAATTCATGATTAGACCTCTAGGGGCCCATTTTCTTTCCAATTTTTCAAAAACAATGATTTCGGTAATACAAGACGGAGACTAGACAAGACGGAGGGGCTCGTGGCAAATAATAACAGCCGCATGTGGCGATTAAAGATTCAGCTATGCTTGCCGCGGTCGATTCGTGGATGGGTGACCATCAATGGATGGTATGTAATGTCATTATTGAGACTCCTCCGTGTCTTTAAAAGCACGTTAAGGCTCCGTGCACGAAAAAAACTCTCTTATATCAATTTTTTATCTAATTGTGAGAAAACTTGAAATAATCGAAACATTAAGTCTGTGTAACTATAAAAGTACAGTTTTCATGGTGCTAAACCATTCGTGTCAGTGATAGCAGCTGTTAATAGTTTCATAATTTTTGTGCTCTCCAAAATATAGTTTATTTCGCCGTTGATTTACTTAATAAAGATATTGTATAATTATTAAATAAAATTTTGATTATATTTCAAGGATAGCTGAAGACTAATTTGTGATTTTTAAATTTCTTGATATGATTTTCTAAATAATAGGAAAAAATATATTACTGACGGGGTTTAAAACATTAAAAAAAAGGTTTTTTCAATATTATTTTTCTGATATATTTTGTATGGAAGTTGAAAAAAGTGGTTCAGCCATATGCAAGTAGACCATATAATGATGTTGATGATATTTATTAATGTTCAAAATCAAAAGTAGTTTCATGTAGAATGATGATCAAATGTCAGTCTCGCGTGTTTTTTCGGAAAACTTGTTGCGAATATTAGTGATTTACCGTGAATAATTAATTTACTTAAAAAATCCCTTTCAACCACATACAAAACAAAGAACACGACTTTTCAAATCACAAATAATTTTGTTTAAATTATTTTTCCCTTTCTCACAAGCAATGAACAAAATTGATCAAAATCAGTCGATTTCGTGTACGGCCCTTAATGATCCCGGCTGTCATTCGTAGATCCTTGACAGTCGTTTTACCCAGTAAGTGGGTTGTGTAGGTCAGATGTCTCAGTCACTCCATGTAAAATACTGTTATTCAGCTACGACCGGATAGACTGGAAGCTGACTCCAACATATTTGGGAAAGATACTTGCCTTGTTTAATTTATTTTTGGGATACACTTAGGCTTTTAGTTCCAAGTAAGAAGGTAACAATTTTAGATAAATTGGGTTAAATATCATTTTTATTTGATCTAATGTCTGCGGGCCAGTGAATGTCTGCCAGCGAAATTCAAATTTTCTTATAAAGTTTGTTGCAATTTCTAGGTTATACGTTGATTTGAATATGATTCGCGGCCGTATCAAATATTTATTTACGTCACACCAGGCCATAATGTCAGTTTTACCGCACGATACGCGTACAGTATAACTCGCATTGTGGCCAGGTGAAGACGTAAAATTGGATACTCACCACGGGCAGTAAAAAAGAAAGCCCACTACAACCCTCGCCTGCGGCTCGGGTCAAAAATACCTGCGATTTCGGGCTTTCTTTATTTTACAGCTCTTGGTAAGTAATGTACTATTATAGAATTATAATCATAAAACTCATCAATACAGGTCTCTAAGTTCATAAAACCCATAGAGGCATGAGGAACAGGGTGTAAAGTTCACTCATACTCCATAGTAAAGGGAGGATCCTCCAACCAGACGGGTGTTGTGTCTGGTGGGCAACTGCCCGTTGCGACGGTTGATGTCGGGATATTGTAGCCTAGTAGCATTTTCCGTTGGCATTTAGTTGGGCCAACTTCAAAAGTATGTGGTCCAACCAAACGCCAACAAAAATACTACTAGGGTATATACTACCACTTTTCTCACTTCTTTCATACGCTCTGTTCACAATGACTATAAAGATTCACACACTCTTTTATAAGATATCCATACATTATAAACTAAATTATTTTCTAACATTGACCGGGCAAAGTTGATAATAACACGTTACCCGTAAAATTACATATTTACACTGCTCTATACACCGACTAAATGCTATCATAGACAAGTTTTGATTAGAATTCGTTTTGTACAAAATGTAGAAAAGTTTTTTCTCTTTTACCTCAATTACAAAATTTATTACAACATTTTTTTTTTTTTCTAAATTTTTATACCGACTTCCAAAATCTTTGAAATCTACGTCACGGTAGCCCGCGAAATTCAAAACTTACGTTTTTTATTTTTTAAATATCAACTATTTATATAAAGAATTATAATCATAAAAATCATCAATACAAGACGCTAAGTTCATATAATCCTATTGAATGACTCTTTCATGAAATCATGACTTTTTTTTAAATAGGATTCTACGATGGGTTTGCTCTTGATTCTAGTCTAGGTCTGGGTGACAGAGACAAAGTCTACGATGGAGTGAGCTTACCCAGAGGAAGCCTGTTCACTCTCACTTTGAATATATTAGGGTTGTATGCGTTCGGAAACACAGACGTAGGCAGAGTTCCACTCCTTTGCTTTGCGCATTTAAAAGACGTTTGAAAACACTTAGTGCGAGTTGGTGGAATATCAACTAGGTAGGGATGGTAACTTGCAGTGCGTCTAGATGTCCGATGGTAGAAGGGGGCCGGTGGAATGAGGTCGTGGAGTTCATGGGCACACTCGCCGAAGTACAATCTGTAGAAGACCGACAAGCAGGCAACCTTGCGGCGATGAGCCAAGCTGTGAAGCTTGGCATCCACCAGTTTTACGTCGCCAATGAGCCTCTTAGCTCTGCGTTCGTTTAAGGATTATACTAACTTATGGAGTTGTATTACTGATTCTATAATGATTTAAATAATACATGTTTATTAGATACGGTCGCGAATCATACTTTTGTCAATATACACCAAGACAATGAGCTGCAAATTGCAAAAATCGTAAGAAATTTTGAATTTCGTGGCCTACTTTAGCGCTCCCCTTAAGCTTTTTTTGGGACCTTAAATCGGCAAAAAGAATTTTAAATGAAAGTCGTTTTAAAGTCGGTTTTTTTTTAAGTCTTTGAAGTTTTGTTATGAAGCTGCAAAATAAATTCTAATCAAGTTTTTTTATTTTTTTATTTATATAATGTTACGTTTAAATCTATGGATAATTTCTTTAAAAAGCTATTCATATATTTTTAATATTGCTCTTTTGTAAATATAAATATAATAGGCACCGTTACTCCATGTGGTATAATAATAGTTATATAGAGATATGAGGAACAGGGTGTAAAGTTCACTCATACTCTATAGAAAAGGGAGGATCCTCCAACCAGACGGGTGTCGTGTCTGGTGGGCAACTGCCCGACGGTTGATGTCAGGATGTTGTATAATTATGCTAGTCGCGCGGTAAACTCTGATTGCGCGATTCAGGATTTGTGACGTCTCAGGTCTTTGATGCGCAGTTCGCAAGTGGCGTTGCAGGTAAATATATGCAATTTTTAGAACAAAAATTGCCCAAAAAAATTGCCGACGTAGATGACTATAATTTTATATAACCGTAGTCATGCAGAGCAACAGTTGGCCGACTAATTGTTGGCTAGTGTTGCTTCATGTGGCGTGTAAGTTGCCCTGTGTTGCACAAGTTTTGATAATTGTAGTAATCAAAAAACTTCTGGATGTATTGCTGCCAAAAGTGTGATATGTTTCAAGAAAAATCATAAAGTTGCTATTTTGGGAGTATTTTGAGGGATTTTTTTTTATTATTTATTGTTAAGGTACTCATAAAAAGAACGAGTGGTCTGCTTGTGCTTATTATTTTAGTTAATCAATATTAAAAATATATGACAAATAAATAATACATTCTGTGCGCAATTAACTTTGTGAATATATATTTTATTTTTATATTTTTTTTATTTTTAATACTGTTTCATTTAATATAGGAAACTTAAAACTAGTATGGCTTTGTAGGACGCTTAATTGTTAGAGGGTTACATATTTAACCATTTAATTATAATATAATAGGTGGATAGATGAAGAACAATAAACGAAAAACCACGAAATGCGGTCAACGTTTAGTTGCCCCGCAGTTGCAACGCAGTTGCCCTGCAATTGCAACGCAGTCGCCCCGCAGTTGCCCCGCAACTTACTGACTGTCATGATATCAAGCATACGCGATACCCGAGCTTTTGAAAAATAATACATCCAACTATAAATGTACCAATTCAAAAGGAAAAATTTAGACTGTAATTTTGTTCAATGAGTGGCACATAATATCGTAATAAAAAGATTAATCTCCGAAACGAATCGATTTGTGAAATTAATAGGCACCTTTTAATATTTAATAAGTACGGGTGATTACGTTAATCCACAGTATAATGTTAATTCTGAATTAGAAACAGTAGTCAAATAAGTTATACCTATACTTAAGAATGTTTGCATCAAAGAAGTAGGTAATGTGGACTGGCGAACGAGAGGTCGTAAGTTCGAACCCGCCATAACACTATTGACGTGAACCGGCTTCTGACTCTTGATAAAAATAAAAATAAATAATTTCAGGGCATTATTACTCGAAGAAATCTTTATAAAAAAAAAAGCATTTAGCATGTTAAATTAAAATACATATAAAAGGAAGATTCACAGAAAATAAATATTGCAAAGAGATATAAATTGACGACGTTGGAACCAGAGTGATCTAAGTGACATTTTTGCCAATACTGAGGTTATTACACAATGGCATAGAAAAACCATAATTCTTCCATGCCACACTGATCTAAGCGCTCTTCAGTGCTTTCTTCCTTGAGGGATCACACCATGTCACTATAGAATTGGTACGATTTGTAAAGTGAAGGCATGCCACACTGATCTAAGTATGAGATGCACTTAGATCACTATGGTCCCAATTTTACTACTGAGTTCTTAACGTTTATGGAAAACCAAAGTGATCTATGTGCAATAAAGAAACAATAATTATCATGGCTCATAAATTTCTTACAACAAAGCCTAACACATTTCCATAATTTTCTTGAAAACATACTTTTGGGCCCTAGATCAGTCTGGTTCCAACGTCGTCAAATTATGACGTAGCAACTTTTCAGTTACACACTCATTTTTATCACTCACACACTCAATAAACACAGAAGTCTTTGATTATAACATCTTCTTAACATTGTTCACTACAGTAAAGGTACTCAGACACAAGTATAAATCACTATAGGTAAATAATACCTAAGAGGTATTGATAATCCCGTATCTATAGTTAATATTTTCAATTTTTATTATGACAGCAACGATCTTCTTGTCCATGAGCTAGCCATGAAAATAGCTCAAACTATTTTTAGATTTATAATAGCTCACGCTATTTTATAACACGAATATAGCTCGAGCTATTTTGTAGCATATAAATAGCTCATGCTATTACATTCTTGACCTGATCCTTGAAAATAGATCAAACTATTTTTAGCATGAAAATAGCTAACGCTATTTTATAACACGAATATAGCTCGAGCTATTTTGTAGCATATAAATAGCTCATGCTATTTAATTCTTGACCGGTTTTTAAATTCGATAATAGCTCATACTGATAAAGATTTGCCAGTTAGCTAAATGGTGACAGCAGCGACGATTATTATCTTATATACACTTTAAGTTGGTATCAAAAAGTGGCCATGTATTTCTCTGTAGTTGTCGCACAGTTGGCGACAACCTTAAATACACGGCTGCTTCATTGTTGCATAACAGTTGCGTTATAAATGACTAATTTCACTAAAAAGAGACAGTTGCGCCGATGTTGCTCTTCAGTTGCTCTTCAGTTGCGCATCGGTTGCACCACAGTTGCGCAACAGTTGCGCCACAAATTACAAAAAATCACTACTACAAGTCTATAATTCCAGTTATTTCTTAATGTTGTGCTAATGCATTGAAGTACCGTAGTAAGTCGCTGTCGGCGCGTAGTACCCAGGCAGAGTTTAGTGCGATCGTGTCGAGAGCTGCCGATGCGCCGCGGTAATCGCTGAATAGCTCTTTGAACTGTTGGGAAAGAGTAAAGAAGTTTCTTAGGATAAGCATAGACAAAATCAAACTGGTTGCTAATTTAACTGTATAATTTTATAATTTTTATGATATTAATTTTATTTTCTGTGATTAATATAAGTTTAACTCACACACTGACTTATTATATGTTATTTTTTTTAATTTTTGGAAAATCATATACAATGTTTGTAAATATGTGAGCACCATGTATCTGTCATTACTTCACTTTTCATTATTTTTACCTATTGTGGTATAGTAATTTTTATTCTAGGTACATCGTCTACACCTATAATTATTAATTAATGTATACAAACTATAGTTAGCATTTTAAAAGAGTAAGTATGGAGTTTCCTGCCCATTCTTCTCCATACATAACTACCTTTTGGAAGGGGCACCTAGAATCAATTAACTATTTATGTAATTTTTGACGTTTAAAAGTGCATTTTACGTGCCTATTTGAAATAAATGATTTGACTTTGATTTTATAGACACACTGTGAATGTACTCGTATGTGTATGCGTCACATCCGGGCGCAAACAACTTACCCGATAATAATCGTACGGTTGATGTAGACACCTAGCGGCTGCTTGCAAAGCAGAGGGCGGTAGTACTGGCTGTGGCCGTAGGATACGCCATACACCAGCCGCGCCACGCCATCTAATCCACAAACACAAAGAACGGAAAGCTAATGAATTAGAGCGAGATAGAAATACTAAAAAAGTGAAACTGTGGAATAATTGTAATAAAAAAAACCGGCCAACACTAGTAGCATTTTTGTTGGCATTTAGTTGGCCCAACTAAACGCCAACAAAAAATGCTACTAGGGAAGTGCGTGTCGGACCACGCACAATAAAGGGTTCCGTAGTTGGTGTGAATGTATCCCAAGAACAAACTTAACATCGTAGTTGAAAAACATGTAATTCCATACGGAATGTATGGGAGAACATGTTTTTCAACTGCAAATGTAAGTTGGTTGACTATTACTCGGTAACTTGTGACGCCTACTTGGCTGTGATAGTTTTCCTTTTAACTTCGTTGTATATACTACTGCTGTGATTTTTTTACATATCCAAGTACAACCATATAGCTGGCATTTAACTTGCATTTAACTGGCACTTAACCCTAACAAAAATTATCACTTTAAAGCCTAATATTTCCGAAACGGATCTCTTAATCGAAAAATTGTTTTTACAAACCCGCAATATTTCTGAAAGACCCATCCAACAATACCCCACACCATACACTAGTAGCATTTTCCGTTGGCATTTAGTTGGGAACCCCACTTTAGGTATAATAAAGTGGGGATTTTCTATACAAAGTAATAAACATTACAAGACAGACTGACAAGACATTAATTTACTGTTAAATTAAATTATTTGGCATAACTCAGCTAGCGCACGACAATATGCAAATACAATGAAAACTAGAAATGTTAACAAATCTTAATACATAATTATAAGTCTCCAGGCATAGAGGGCGTGCCCGCTTACATATCGACGCTTCAAAGGCAATATTTACCAAATGACATATTGGCAATTTTACACTATACCCAAAGTCTCAAATTCAGATAATTTATGTAAACAAAGGGGATAACATATCAAAAAAATATCTTCATAATGGTAATTCACATAAAATGGCGAAAAAAAGGTTCCATTTTCTTTAAGTACTGAATTTAAGAAATAATAATTAAAAAATAATCATCATACCGTAATTATTTTTATAAATGTTCGGTTTTAAACAAAGCTATTAAAAAAAAAGGACATTTTCTGGTATAAAATATTTTATGATACTGGTAACAATGCAGGAGATCCAAACATTTTTACATTTTTTACATCTTCAACAACACTAATAATTTACAACTCTCATTTATAGATTCATATTGTATGTAGCATATCTAGCCACATTTTGGATATAAAAAAAAGTATAATGTTTTGCAACACTGTCCTGTCATTTTGACAGTGACATTTCTTGACATTACTTTGTTTACATAAATTATCTGAATTTGAGACTTTGGGTATAGAGCATTTCAAAGTTTTGCTCACTGGATAAAACCTTATCCTGTATAGACTTTCGGGATCAGAAGAGGGTTTTTTTGTATAAAAGTGGACTTTAACCTGCATGTAGCAGAATATAGTGCTGTCACCCATAGCCGCCAATCGCGACTTCTCTGTGCCTCGTTCGACAACGTTGAGAAGGCAAACCTGGAACAAAACATTATCTGTAATGCAATCTGAATAAAAGTAAAAAAAAAAAGTTAAAGTTTTTATTCTGGAACAACAACAAATTGACATAAATACAATAGAAATGGTGATAGCTACAAAAGTTAAAAACTGTGTCGCAGCCATTAACGCCCGTCTAAACATAAGAAACACATTGTTCCAGACTTAATTGTGACATGGGTACAATTTAGCTAGCTTTGGAATAAGGTAAAAATTAAAAATGCAAAAAGAAATAAAGAAACAAAAGCCATGCAAACTTTGTATCTTGATAGGTGTGGTGCAGAGTGGAGTGGGAGTGTGAGTGAAGGTGTGTGTGAGTGTGTGAGTGAAGGTGTTTTGTGAGTGAGGGTGTGTGTGAGTGAGGATGTATGAGTTTTTGGACTAGTTAAATTTTAAGTTTCCACAATTTTTTCAGTTGCATCATATGATAGAGATTTCAACCAGTCGGTCAACTTTACTCTCAAGATATTACGAGGTAAGCGGTAAATGTCGATGCTCTTATTGACTTTATTGTAGACCTTGGAGCTCAAGAACCTGAAGAAATAGATAGAACAAAGTCGGGTTAGTTACTCATAACTCAAGAACGGCTGGACAGATTTTTTATAATCTTTGATTTCTTAGATTTGTCTCCGCCCCGAATAGCAGAATAATTATTAAAACAAGTAAAAAATTCAGTAAAAAAAAAAAAATGAATTAAATTTATTTTCTCATACATTTTGTATGGAACGGCTTTTTGATGATATCTCGAGAAAGGATTGGGGAACGTGGGAGCAAGAAATTTTACGCGGACGAAGTCGCGGGCAGAAACTAGTATACAGGGTGGCAGGGACATCGACGCGAAGACTGGATTCAGTCCATGATTCTGACCCCTTGCGTTAAAATATTCCTGCGGTAATTATACATTTTGACCACGTAGGTATTGCAATTTTGTCGGAAATAGCTGTTTTTTTTTTTTAATAATCGAATATTATTATGTCAAAGACATAATAATAATAAATACCTATTACTTAGTTTGTAAATATGTGAGCACCTGATGTATCTAACGCATAATTAATTTGTCTGTCATTGCTTCACTTTTCATTCTTTTTGCCTATTGTGGTATAGTAATTTTATTCTAGGTAAGTGTATCGTCTTCACATATCTATATATATAAAAATGAATCCCCATTTCCCTTGGTCACGGCATCACGCGTGAACGGCTGGACCGATTTCGCTAATTATTTTTTTGTTGTGTTTGTTATTGTCAGGAGAAGGTTCTTATGTAAGAAAAATTTAAGAAAGTTAAAAAAAAAAAAAATTGTAAGAAAACGACCATATTTACATTTTTATTGTAATAATAAGTAGGTAACTCTATCTTCTAATGTAACTTTATGGCGTTTGACATAACGTGTCAGTCATCATTTGGTAGGTCTGAGAATAGATTTTATCAAAAAAAAAAAAAAAATATTGAAGGTTTTAGTTAGGTAGGGTAGGGTAGGTAGGGTTGGTAGGGTAGGGTAGGGTAGGTAGGTGGGTAGGGTAGGGTAGGGTAGGTAGGTGGGTAGGGTAGGGTAGGGTAGGGTAGAATAGGGTAGGGTAGGTAGGTAGGGTAGGGTAGGGTAGATAGGTAGGTAGGGTAGGGTAGGATAGGGTAAGGTAGGGTAGGGTACGGTAGGTAGGTAGTTTCCTTTGCGTGTAGACAAACTGCCACAGTCAAATAGCTTTTGACAGAACGAAGTCTGTCGGGTCAGCTAGTAATTAATAATTAATGTATACAAATATTGTTATCATTTTAAAAGAGTAGGTAAGTATGGAGTTTCTTGCCCATTCTTCTCCATACGTAACTACCTTTTGGAAGGGGCAACTAGAATCAATTAATTATCGTTGTAAATTTTAACGTTCAAAAGTGCCTTTTATGTGCCGATTTGAAATAAATGATTTGACTTTGACTTTGACTTCAGTCCGACTCTGGACCGACGAAAAATGAACTAAAAAAGAAAAAATTGCTGTCCCATACATTTTGACCGCGTAGGTATTGCAATTTTGTAAGAAATAGCTGTTTTTATTAAAAATAATAATCGATTATTATGTCAAAGACATAATAATAATAAATACCTATTACTTAGCCAATCTTATTCTGTGGTATTCAATACGTACCTATAGAACAGCCAGTCATCAGTAGGCGACGCTAGAGCGACTAACAGAGCCCTGTGTGAGTACATCGGTCTGGGGGCTGAGTATGAAGCTGTGAGGGCTCTCCAGCATGCTTGCCAGGCGGGCAGACCGTGTGTTCGGACGCCGGCTGTAAAAGCTGCCTGTGGGAGAAAGAGAAACATATATGGATCACAGATAAGCGGCCAATAGAAAAAAAAAAAAAAAAACGGAGCAGTCTTTGGGGACTGAAAACTAAGTAACTTGTGAATTGTATCGTCGAGATTATTAATATCGAGCGTTCGGTGACGATGACGCGAGTTCCATGATTTTTGTTCTCCCAAAAAGTGTTCAACGCGCCTAAGGCCGCCTTCCGAATTGGCTAAAATCGCTCACAGCGCTCACATCGTCTCACATGCGTTCCGATTTAGGCCGCTTTCCGAATTGGCTATAATCGCTCACAGCGCTCACATCGTCTCACATGCGTTCCGATTTAGATATTACGATTATGACAGCCGAAGGCTGTCAACAACTCGGAACGCTCGTGAACGCGCTCACGGTGCTCACGCAATGTCAAAACGATATTAGACTATTTTTCTGTGTATACACCAAAAATTTGTTCTTCTTAGGTTAGGTAGCAACTGTGAAATGAAATCGTTTATTCTGTAAATAGGATATCGGAATCACTTTTACACGTCATATAAAAAATATAAAAACAAGCTTGAGGAAGTCGACATTTCCTGTAGCCAGAAGAACAATTTTGAAAATGCCACGATACGATAAGATGCGACTCAAAACAAAACAGCACAACTGTCACTTTTGACAGCGCTCACGGTGATATGGCATATATAAGGCATGGTCGGCGTTATCGCAAGATGGCGAATGTCATGACGTCATCTATGATGATTCACGGGACATCGTTATCGCGCTCACGCTAACTCGGAATGGGCTTTAGCACGCGAATATCGATATTATCGCAACTCGGAACGCAGGGTAAAGAAGTTTTCACTTCAAAAATTACGTAAAAATGACGCAGTGGAGTTTAAAGATTGGTTTGATTGGTTTCGCTTTAGGGAACTTGCGCCCGATGGTGTTGGTTCGCTATTGTTCTTAAATTGCAGCAATGTTGCCACACAGTTGCGCCACAGTTTCCACAAAGTTGCCCCACTGTTGCCTACAGTTGGTTATTAAATGTTCCAACATTCTAGGTTTGGTTCGTGATGACTGTGATAAGACGTCCAAATGCTCGAATTCTTTTGGAAACGACATTAGAATAGGGTGCGGCTGTGTCGTGGACCCGGCCGTCTGTTTTACGTGAATACGGCCTGTACTGGCGTTGTCGTTGATGCGCTTGGACGCCTTTATTCTTTTACGTTCCCGGCACCGCTTCACTTTGTTGGTGTTTTATGGGTATCACTAGACTGCTCTTGAGAACCGTATACGATCTCTCTATTTTGATTTGGATTTTTGACGAGTATAGGCCGACATTCCTTTTTTTTTTACTTTAACACCATATAATTTCACTATAACTATTTCACACACAATGTTTAAGAAACGCAATCGATAGATCTTGACAAGAGCTGATGCTTGAAACTCAAACGAACGTCGTAGCTTCTCCGAGGCAAAAGTTTTTATTGAACGGAAATTATGTGACACATTGAACCGACCTCAAAATGGCGGCGTTTCCCCATCCACCGCGCGCGATGCGTCTCTGTCTTCACTCAACGTAACCAGTTCTTTGATTCTTTAGCTACCGAGTGGTGTAATTATATTGTTACACGCCACAATTAAAGCCTGGTACATCGAGACAAGTTTGAGTACCACTAGCGCCATCTAGTATCGAAAAGCCGAACTAGTGACCACTAGCGCCATCTAGTATCGAATAGCAGAACTAGTAGACTCGAGATTCTTCTAGAAAATTCGATGCTAGAACTTTCTAGAACTTTCGACAACTGGTCAGTCGGGGCCGGTATGTACTCGAACATTCTAGAAGTTTCTACAGTAGAAGGTTCTGGAACTTTCTAAGGACTATATAAGGTAAGAATGGACCCCGACCCGACACAGTCGAAACTTCAAACGATACAAGCGATATTTAAGTGCGACTTTAGAATGATCAGTAGTGCATTTGTGTTTTATAATTAGTGTGTTTGAGTTGTTATCAGTGTTCTTCAACTACGAGTAAGTGTAATTTTTGGTTTTTAAATCGGCAGTTTTTATTGTCACGCACCGCAAGCTCGTAACAATATGTTGGATGTAAATGATAGATAATTATGTAGCAACGACACCAAACTGTATCCCCCGATTTTGTTATAATCAGTTTTCTGAATTGTCTATTGTCACTATGGAAGTAAATTTAAAGACATATTCACGTCAAAAACAGGTTTTATTATGTTTCATTAATGTCACATTTTAGACCATCTTCTTCGGAAAGCCTCTTCTTATAGAAAGAAGGAACAAGTATTGATCACAACGTTTGCTCACTGTGTGTTTACAATTTCAAACCAATAACTGCATGTTTTCTTACGATGTTTTCATTCACCGTTGGTCAATTAAGGGGAAAGCGTCAGGGTAGCCCGCGAAATTAAACTTTCTTACGATTTTTACAATTTTCAGGCCAATATCAGGACCTAAGTCTGCTATTACAATAGTGTCAGAATGGTCTATCATTGATTTCATAATTGTTGATTTTGACAAGATTGGTAATCTACTAATATAATGGCGTCATTATGACTTTCCAATGGTCAGCCACTGACACTCCATTGAAAGAATTGGTAACCTCGTACATAATGACAAATTAAACTTCCTACTAAATTTTCAACTTCCTACTACTTCAGATTGCTTATAACACTAATAAATAATATGTAAAAAAAAATATATAAATGAAATCTGGCATGAATAAATATTCAAAATGCCATTATAATGCAATTCTATTACGAGACCGTTGACCGACCAATGATAGACCATTATGAATTTAGCACATTACGAACTTTTAGCAAAATGACAATGGGATCGTGTTGGACTGACGAATTTATAAAAATAGCAGACTTGGGCCCCAGGTTGTATGTTGATCTAAATGTGATTCGCGACCATAACAAATATGTATTTATAGAATTTTAACCATTAGAATTAGTAATACAACTCCTTAAGAGGACATACTATAAAGGTCCACTAGTGCCACTCCTTAAAAAAAAAATATCTCGTGACTGAGAAGAAATTAGGAAAAACGGCTCAACAACGACCTCGGTAAGTGTGTCTAGAATGTTCTAATACCTTTTATAACGTTTCATATTGAGACACGAAGCAACACAATACGATGGCCGCTTTTCTTTAGATCGATTTTTTTTTTTGTTTAAACTAAACACACTCATAGTAACACTAATAAAAAATTTAAAAAAACAAAAGTATAATGAAAACAAAATCCTGTACGGAGCCAAAAGGCTCCTATCTCAGCATGATGCTGCGACATTTAAAAATAAGTGTCGCAGCGCTGGTATTCTGAAAGGGCAGGTTGCAGGTTGGTGTAACTTACCTCTTGGTATATATCAGGTATGGTCTGGTTCGATTCGAGCCATGAGTCAAACAGGCCCACAGCTTGCTTCGTCACTGAGGGGTTCTCCCATTCAACTCCTGCTGTTAATAGGGCCCCGCTTAGCCATCTGAGGGCAAACATTTTTGGTGTTTCGTATTTAACTAGCTTTCTTACTAGGCTTTTCTAAAAAAAACCCCTAAGTAACTCCTTATAACATCAGCTATCTGCCGGTAAAAGTCCCATCAAAATCGGCCCAGCCGTTTCTGCTTTAGCAGCTTTTACTGACATGAAATCGTTAGTCAGTTCGCTTCCAGAAGTATTCACTATAGTCTCGTATTTGTTTTAACCGCGTATAGGCCAATCAAATTAGATTAAAAAAAAGCATTTTGAGGAATTAATTCCCAGCAAGCTGGAAATCGTTTTAATACCTTAATTTAGTCCTAAATGCGAGTAATCCGAGTTTGCCCAGTCCAAGGAGGTGTGCATAACTTTTGGGAGCCCAATAACCGCGAAATGTTTGCTCTTTTTTCAGTTTTTTTGCATGTAGCACAAAAACGGTACGTCGGACGGAAAATGTATTCCATTCAATATTAAAGAGGGTCAAATTCTGCGTCGAATGAATATCTAAAACTTAGTAATGGTGCCGATTCCCTTGTTCACAAACTAAACTAAATTTAAGTTCAGTGCATCTTTTTCTTTCTATTTGATTAGGAAATTTTAGTTTAGTCCTGTCAAATTAATCAGCGCCTGTCACTACTCCATACAAGTATAGACGTGATTAAAAACTTGCCGACTAAAATTACGTCAATTTACGTCAAGCGCTGATTAATTTGACAGGAATAAACTAAAATGTATCTTCTGTCCTTTTCTTAATGAAATAGAAAGAAAAAGATGCACTGAACTTAAATTTAGTTTAGTTTGTGAACAAGAGAATCGACACCATTAATTTCCCTAGTAGCATTTTTGTTGGCGTTTGGTTGGGCCACATACCTCTGAAGGTGGCCCAACTAAATGCCAACGGAAAATGCTACTAGGGTTAGTATTACACTATATAATTATTATTATTTAACTTAGTATTGTTATAGAACACGGTACCTTTAACTGAAGCCATACTTGCCTAAAATGAGTGAATGCAATTATTTTTTAAAAACTAAAACCTGTGGATATCTGTACAATTTTTTTTTTAATTGTTTGTCTGTCGGTCCGTCGCGCGTCGGCCAGTCTGTCTGTCTCTTTCTTCCAGCTCTGAAATAGTTGGACCGATGTTAACCGGACTTTCACTGACAAATAGCTGATGTTTTAAGGAGTAATTTAGACTACTTTTATTTTAGAAAATCAGCTAGTCAACAATAAATCTGGTAGGTAGTAGTGTTCATATCGTGTTTCATTACTACCAATTAGTCTTCTGCCCTCAAGAGCCTCCTAAATATAAAGCTACTTACAGTAGATCCTCCCCAAGGCCTGCAGCCTGCAGCTGTTCTGCAGAGTACACGATCACTTGTGAAGGATGCAGCGTCTTCAGCAGCCGACAGAGGTGAGGCCCTGAGCTTGCCACCAGGAGGAGTTCTCTCCACCAGGACAAGTGGTTGAGGACTACTCGCCAGGGTGCCCAGTGAGTTTCTGTGCTGAGGCGAGCTGGAAAGGTAAGAAAATGGTGGTTATTAATAATAAAAACCGGTCAAGGGCGAGTCGTACTCGCCCATCGAGGGTTCCGTACCATCATATATAGCTTCATTCGTATAAGTACCGAAATACTTAGTTCTGTGCAGAAAGATGTTTCTATATTGCACACTTTTTCTAATATTGCCGTTTTAGGTTAGCGCCATCTCTTGATCGATAGTGGAACTAATGGATTTTTTTTTATTGATCGTACGGTACCCTCGGTGCGTGAGTCCGACTAGCTCTTGACCGGTTTTGTGGACATGATATTTATTCAGATAATTATGTTACTGTAGTTGTAATTGTAATCATGTCATTAATCTTTTATATACTTAGATTATTTTCTATTTTGTGAATGTGAGAACGTTGTAGGCCTAGTAGAGTGTAGATTAGTTGGCACTTTTCTATTTTGTTAAGTACCTGGTAATTATTGAAAGGCCTACACTGTCCTCCCATACCTATTATCTCTGTTATTTGATAATATTGTAAAGCCAATTATTTTTAAAAGAGTAACCGTGGAGTTTCATGCCGGCTCTTCTCCATAGGAAACGACTAATTGGAACCGTGCACCTAGCTTCTGACGTTTCATAAGTGCCCATGTAGGTTTATGTGAAATAAAATATTTTGTTTTTTTTTATTTATTTTTTTATTCACCATATTGCAAATATTTGAATAAAAATATTAACTTATCGATATTTTATATTAATTAAATATTAACCAATAAAAAATTTCAACCATTATGCTTATCTCTAATGAGAATGTCACGAGTATCAATGAGAGTATGTTTAGGTTAAGGTATTTTTCTATGGGCCTGTGTTGCCTGAAATAAATGGTACTATTATTATTATTATTTTTAGGTATATTTTTACATATCTCGGGACCCTGCGGTCCCGGACCTTTGGAAGGCGTACGAGGGGCCGAAGCGAACTCGCAGAGGCCCGTTAGACGCTTTTTAATTAAATGAGGCACCAACCGACGATTATCCCTGTACGCACTATGCAATTGCACCCAAGGACAACCCCCGGTTGGTGTAGGACTATTGCAGGTTATGGAAACAATGATATTGGACTATGGGTTTGGGTGGTTAAAATGGATTGGTTACCTAAAACTATGGAAGGACTATGGCCCCTGCCTATTATTATTATTATTATCAAGATAGCCCTTACCAGCAGCCGCTATAGCCCTGCTAGCCGGCAATCTCCCAGCGCGGCTCAGTACGAAGGCGTCATCTAATAGAAGTGCCCTTTCAGCCGCTGCACCGCTCGCGTATAGCTCTGCAGCGCGTTGGGCTGCCGATTCTGCTGTCTGGGAAAATGATAACACTTTTGAATACCTAGATAGAGAGAAAGGTGTCTGAGGTTGGGGGGTTTTTGTAGCTAAAGCATAATCAAAATAAAAATAAATACTGGCCAAGTGCGTGTCGGACCACGCACAATGAAGGGGTTCCGTAGTTGGGATGAATTTATCCCAAGGACAAACAACATTGTAGTTGAAATACAAGTTCTCCCATACATTCCAACTGAAAATGTAAGTTTGTACGCAAAATATAGAGAGATTTACCATGTTATTTCAAGACCATATACTTCTTATAGATTTTCCTGTAATCTATAAGTATAGAACTATTTTATGTATTTTTTTCAAAATGTTATGCAGAGTAGTTTTAAAGATACTAAGTTAGAATGGTAAATTTTCGTCTATTTTCACTTATAACTTTAAAATAATTCAGGAGGCAGCTGCCTCCCCCCCTGGAAATCTCGCAGAACATGTATGTACTCGCCTAATTACTAACCAAAGTGTAAACGGGGCCTTATGCTCTAACTTTTAAATAAACCGCGCAGTAGACACTGGCAAAATGCACGGTGCAATTGCCAAAAAACCGCGCGCGACGATGGCGGATGAAGATTACCGAATCCAGCCGAGCGTTCGGACGCTCGGCTGTATTCGGTAATCTTCGTTAGGGAGTTGCGAGCGACTATACCCATAGTCTCAAATTCAGATAATTTATGTAAACAAAGGGGATAACATATCAAAAAAATATCTTCGTTATGGTAATTCGCATAAAATGACGAAAAAAAAGGTTTTATTTTCTTTTAAGTACTGAATTTAGGAAATAATAATTCTAAAATAATCATACTGTAATTATTTTTATAAATTTACCGTTTTAAACAAAGTTATTAAAAAAAGGAAATTTTCTGGTATAAAATATTTTATGATACTGGTAGGTAACAATGCAGGTGATCCAAACATTTTCACATTTTTTACATCTTCAACAACACTAATAGGTATTACAACATACAATATCTCATTCATAGATTCATATTGTATGTAGCATATCTAGCCACATTTTGGATGAAAACGGCTGTAAACTGTTTTGAGTGGAAATTGATTTTGAGAGGCCTATGTCTAGCTAATTAAAAGGGCTAATTATGACGATTATAGGCCGTGTCTCCGACACACTACACAAAAAATTGTTTGGCAACGGTATTTTGTTTGCATAGTTCTTATAATTAATTCACTTTAATTTCATAGATGAATATTTACAAAAAAAAAAAAAGATAAAATGTTTTGTACCACTGTCCTGTCATTTTGACAGTGACATTTCTTGACATTACTTTGTTTACATAAATTATCTGAATTAGAGACTTTGGGTATAGCATTTATTTTATTTGACATGTTATTGTTTTGAAGGAGCTCAATCAAACGTAGGTGATTAAAAAATATTTATTCAGTGTCGATCGAAAGTAGAAGCGATTTAAATAAAATAAAAATGCATGCATAGTCAAATTTACTTTTATTTATTTAACTACCCATAAAGCAGGATCATTTGCAGCCGTTTGCCCTACACACTACACTACATATACCTAATGTTTCATGTAGGTGTGTTTGTGTAGTGTGTATGACTAAACAGCCGCGGAAGATCCGACTTAAAAAATCTGACTTGCCCCCCCCCCCCCCTCCTAGGCCAGAAGCTGGGTACGCCCATGTACACTATGTACCTAACTTTAAACTCTATTACAGTACTGGGAAATACTTCCAAGTCGATTGAGATCGTCTGATCTGCACAAAGTCCAAAGGGCAACTGATAGAAGTCCGACGACTGACGAAACACGAATTTGCCGAGGGACAATAAGAAAATAGTTGTACTGTACGTGTGTGACAATAGTACATTGTCATACAAGGGTGGGAAGTAGGTTATTGCAAACGAGCTGTCATTAACAAGTCCGAGCCGAAGACGACGGTTTTTAATGACACGAGTTTGCAATAACCTACACACCCGTGTATCACACGACGTTTTTCAATACAGTTGTGGGAAATAGTAAAAAACAAATCAAAGAATTAGATAAATATGAAAAATTAAAGTTTTCAGAAAATGGCGCGTTTTTGCAACTGGACATTTTTTTTTTTTTACAACAACAACAGCCTATACAGCCTATTCGATTTTTGACAAATGTTGATGTGAAAATAATTAAATTAAAACTGGTAATTAAATATATTAAACAACCATTTAAAAGCCTTTTGAGAATTCAATGCTGACGTACGAACTCCTTCATATTTCCTCGTATAAAAAATCTATCCCATTTTATTCTATGTATGAAAACTCCTTGCTACTAAACTTTTTAAATTGTCCTATTTTAAAACTCAACTGCAAAACAAAATGATCAAGCTCGTAAACAAAAGTCACGACCGCGTAACGGAAAGATGCCTATGCAAAAGATTCAATTTTCGAATCATAATTATAGCCTCTGAAAGTACGCCATGTTTAACAACTGTATTGAAAATATAATAATATTAACTGCAAGTTGGAGTTTCGCTTCCGCTTTTCGATCACAACTTCAACTCCAATACGTGTAAGAAATAGGTATAATGCCTTCCATCTATGTCCCCGAAAATGTATTACCTCTCCATCAGTCCTGTCCTGTGGCGCCACTCGGTACAGCCCCCTCGCACCAACGTTGTATCTCACCCATTTGTGTTTGCCGAGATCCGGAATAACCACTGAAAATAATAACAATTGTAGGGGTGAATGAAATAGGATTTAAAAGTATGACATTATATTATAATGTACTCAGACCAAAACAAAACACAAAATACTTAAAAATTGAGGGATTACAGTATGACAAGCAAAGAGATAGCGCAATTCGTGACATTAGCGAGCGTGGTGCGAGCCGGACTACCGGGCGCAGAGCGGGGTGCGGACGCCCGCGCAACGCGGGGTGCGGGAGGCGCGGGCGCGTGTCTGCGCGTATTCTTAGTAAAATGTCTATCTTCCTACACAATGATATAACTAGTTACTACTACTCCCCAGAATTGCACATTTTATGTCCCTGAAAATTACCGGTCACCGGTCTAACCGCCGGCACAGACTATTCGCGACTGCAATGCCGCACGGTGTCCCGTGCACATTCCCCGCTGTGTCGCATGAGCAGCGCAATCAATGCCCTTATTTTTGACCTACCCGATTGTGACGAGCTGACTGCCAGATTCAACCAAATCACGTTATTGTGCTCGAGATTTTGTGAAAGACATTGTATATGAAAAACTAAAAATCAATCTTCCTAGTCTTTTCCCAACTATGTTGGGGTCGGCTTCCAGTCTAACCGGATGCAGCTGAATACCAGTATTTTACATGGAGCGACTGCCTATCTGACCTCCATAACCCAGTAACTGGGTAACACGATACCCCTTGGTAAGACTGGCGTCAGACTTTTGGGCTTCTGACGACCCGTAACGACTGTCAAAGATCCACGAATGACAGCCGGGACCAACGGCTTAACGTGCTTTCCGAGGCACGGAGGAGTCTCGGTATGTAAAGATGGTCACCCATCCACGGACCAACCCCGGCAAGCGTAGCTTAACCTGGCGGATCGACCCGTGCGGCTGTTATTACTTAGCCACGAGCTCCTCTGTATATAACTGCATGTCCTAATAATTTGTAACCGAAATATTGTTATATTATACATATTAATATTTTTTTCTTATTTATTACTTACGCTGTACCTACCTATCAAGACGAAATTGTTATTTGTAATGCTTATTAAATTAATGCGTTATTGTTACAGACTGGTGTATAACTTAAAAAAGTTCTACAAAACATTATCTCTCATTGTGTCCGTAGCTATGTTTGCAACCAACCTCACGTCTGCGGAAATGTCTTCGACTGTAGGTATATTATTTTATAGTTTACCTGCATTAAGTTTTAGCACATTAATTTTCAAAATTTGTAATCCATTGCTAGACGAGAACAACTGCCGACAAACTGTTATGCAGTTTGGCAGACTTTATGTTTGTTATTGTTAATACAAATTTTGAAAAAAAAAAAAAAAAAAAAAAAAACCGTTGTAATTGAACCCTGTTATGCAGAAAAGATCCAACCAACGTTTAATGAAACGTTGCCTGGATCTTTTCTGCATAACAGGGTCCAATTAATAATAATAAATAAAAATAGTTAGGCCGATACCTGTGCAGTACAGCGGTATCGGTCAAACTACAGCTTTAAGGCGACGATAACCGACTTTTATAATGATTTTGTACTGAAGATCACGTCTAAACGAGTTTATTTAATTATTTATTTATTAATAACCAACTTATACTACTTTTTGACTTTGACTTTGACTTGACTTTGACTTTGGTCAATATTAGTAATTACATATGTCATACACTCATAAAATTAGGTTAAAACACATAATAAAATCTGGACAAAATTCTAAGAAATTAAATTAAGTAATCCAAAATTGGTCAAAATTAGATAAAATAAGACGAAATAAGATAAAATTAGATAGAATTAGGATAAATTGGAATAAAATTATTATTAATAACAAGTAACTATTTAATTTATTTACTCCAAGGAGATTGTACTGGGAGTGGCAATGGACTCCAGGTATCGAGTAGCAATGTTCAGGAAACTCAGTTCAGTACGCAGATATCTGAAGACTCGTCAAATAACAGAATGTTGTAGATATGGGTGAGGGTTAGGTACAGTGGACTGGTGTTAAGGGTAGGTCGAGTAGTGTTAATGATTTGGAAAAAATATATGTTCAATTAGAGCATTTTCGCGTGACTTACTTTCAGTATCGTTCATCCATATGAGATGCGTGACGTTCTCCGTCCACCTTGATATCCGAGTTTTATTATCAGTGTCGTACCTGGACAAAAGAAACACCAACTCAAATGCTTATATTAGTTTAAAAAAATTGGTGGAAACATCATCAAAATTCACCAAATTTCGAATCCGTAAATACTGTAACCTCTTTCACATTTGACATTTTTTTTATTATTGTAACGTTGATGGCATTTGACATTTTGTATTTTTATGACATTTTTAATGTATTTCAAATTATTTGTATTTTGTATTATGTATTTAATTTTCAAAATTGTATTTTTTTTTTTTTTTTAACTTTGCCCCACCCTAGGAATTTCTCCTGTATCGTGCGTTTACAAACATTTAAACTCACATACACAAACAGCCAGACCCGGAACAACTACTTGTAGATCATACAAATATTTGTTCCTTGCGGGAATCGAACCCGCGACACACAGCGCAGCAGTCACTCGCTTAACCACAGCGCCAACCGTGTCGTCAAAAAAAAAACGTCGTAAAATTATAATATATTTAATTTTGAGTGAATTAATAATAATAAGATTTCCATGCGCATGTGACGGTAGAGCATGGAGGACTATTTATGATAAAACATCTATGTACTAATTACCCATGTTTGCAAACCAATAAATGATTTGATTTTGATTTAATTTGATTTTAAAGTGTTATAGGTTTTTTCACCAGTTTTGTCTCGGTAGCACCCCAGATTCAAGATTTGAACCCAGTTAACGACAACAGCTTTGAACTTACCAAGTGGCATTATGATAATTATGGGTGACATTCTTCCAAGCCGTGATATTCTCTCTCTCATCTTCGTCGACATCGAGTGGTCCCACCACGAAGGTGACTGGTATTATCCACTTGTGGGGTGGTGGTTTTGTGGTCTTGGCTGCGGGACGTCGCGTGGTCGGTGGTGGCGTTGTGGTAGTGGTAGAGTTGAGGTCTTCTTCCGAGTCGGTGAGGTTTTCTGTAGGAGAGCATTTTTGAATTGTTAGTGGAATTTGGTTGGCTAGCACATTCCGTCACCTCTACAGAATTATTAAATTGTGCAAATGTGTTTAAAAAAGTTTACAACATAAATATAGGGTATTATATCTAGCATAAACACACAGACAATATGACACATAAAATATGACATTTATTTGAATTTTTTATTACTGTAACCTTTTTCACATTTGACATTTTTTTATTACTGTAACGTTGTTGGCATTTGACATTTTGTATTTTTATGACATTTTTAATGTAATTAAAACTATTTGTATTTTGTATTATGTATTTAATTTTCAAAATTGTTATTTAAAATTGTAATATTTTTTATTTTTTTAGCACAGCATCATGCTGAGTGGAAGCCTTCTTGTCACAGTCATGACGTGCAGCTGCCGACTATTTTGTTTTGTGCTCGTGATTGGAATGTAGATCTATTTAGTTTTATTTTTTATTTTTCTTATACCATCTAATCAAGTTAATTATCTTTTTGTATGCACGTGTTTCTGTGACAAATAAACCTATTTTTCTTTCTTTCTTTCTTCTTTAATTTTGAGTGAATTGAAAAATAATAATAAGATTTGCATGCCCATGTGATGGTAGAGCATGGAGGAGTATTTAAGTTAAAACATCTATGTACGAATTACCCATGTTTGCAAACCAACAAATGATTTGATTAGATGATTTGATAAAGCCCAACCAACCATACCTCATCCTTTTTTCGATGTCGGTTAAAAACTTGCACAAAAAATTAAAATCGCGTTATCGTTAACAAAAGATGTTAATTTTGAAACTGGTATAATGGATACTCGTCACGCAACGCGCCGGTGCGGCGGCGGCGCGGTCAGTGAAGCGGAACGCAGTAGTAGGTACCTATCAGATGTGCGCTCGCCCATTGATATTATTACGAATAGATTGTATCCATATTTTGCTGATTTCAAATAGGACCAAAAATAAAAGTATTGAACAAATAATAGACATGTGTTATTGAACCACCAAAAAAAATTGCGCACTGGCTAAAAAACTTATCTTGTATATGTATTTATATTTTTAGCTATATTTAAGTATATGTTATATTTTAGTTTAAGATTTCGCATATTAATATTTTTCTCTTCTTGTTCTCACACACTATTGTCTATACCCAAAGTCTCAAATTCAGATAATTTATGTAAACAAAGGGGATAACATATCAAAAAAAATTCTTCGTAATGGTAATTCACATAAAATGGCGAAAAAAAAAGGTTCCATTTTCTTTTAAGTACTGAATTTAAGAATAAATAATTAATAAATAATCATACCGTAATTATTTTTATAAAATTTCGGTTTTAAACAAAGTTATTAAAATAAAAGGAGATTTTCTGGTAGAAAATATTTTATGATACTGGTAACAATGCAGGAGATCTAAACATTTTTTATTTTTTTTTACGTCTTCAACAATACTAATATTACAACACTCATTCACAGATTCATATTATATGTAGCATATCTGGCCATATTTTGGACGAAATCGGCTGTAAACTGTTTCGAATGGAAATCGATTTTGGGAGGCCTACGTTTAGCAGTGGACTTAAAAGGGCTGATTATGACGATTATAGGCCGTGTCTCCGACACACTACACAAAAAATTGTTTGGCAACGGTATTTTGTTTGCATAGTTCTTATAATTAATTCACTTTTATTTTGTAGATAATTATTTACAAATAAATTAATGATAAAATGTTTTGTACCACTGTCCTGTCATTTTGACAATGACATTTCTTGACATTACTTTGTTTACATAAATTATCTGAATTGGAGACTTTGGGTATACATTTATTTTTCATTTCTCGTTTCACAAGTAAGCCAGAAGAAATTTCTTAGGAAATAAGCAGTACCTTTGTACGAAATTATAATTGTCGTATCTCTATGTCTATGTCGTACATAAAAAATAAAATAAATAAATAAATATCCTTTAAAGACTGGTAAAAAAAGAAAAAGAAGATTTTACCAGGCTCATAGAACATTTCATCCAAATCAGCTCGTAGTTCAAGTGTGAGGAGATAGTTCACCATTGGAGGCTCCGGATCTGGTGGCTCAGCAGTCATCAGAAATCTGAGGACAAAGAATTTTTCTTTCGTATTTAAAGTTCCTTTGTCCTCAATTTAAATACAAGGTTTTATTTGGCATATACCAAACTATATACATAACACAACCATCAAAAGAATATGCGTAATTCGATAAAGAACTCTTACTCGGCCAAAAAATAAATTGTATCAAAATTTAGGTATAGCCGCCACATTGATATCAATATGGGGTGTACCCAACCTTAACCTTTTGATACAATTTCGTTCTGAAGAAGATACTCGTACAAATTTATTAGTACATTTTAGGTAATTTTTTTTTGGTAACTAAGATGATTCAAGGTACACCCGCCATTTTGACTCTCACGTAAATAATTATATATATAATATGTTAGTACCTACTTAGTACGTTAGTATAAGGTAAAAAACACGACATGAAAATAACTATTATACTTAACCAATAATGTAATAGGTATAGTAATATCGTCTAATCATACAAAAATAAATTATAATAATAAGAGCGCTGACACACTTGGATACCATGGCGATGTCGCCGGCTACATAACCTAACAATTCGTATTGAAATTTATAACAGTTAACTCACTTGGCTTGGTCTGACGACGTCGCCAATTTGGAAGTGTAGCCAAGTCGCCAGTATTTTGTATACAAGTTACGCCTATCACACTCAATTGACAACTGATCGCCAGGACGGACGCCCGCGTGTCTGTATCCGTGTTTTGTGCGAAAACAATTAGTTTCGATACAGAACGATTAAAAGACTCCTACAAACAGACGCGACACGCGACGCGACACAAAGACACCGCATGTTCGGGACAATGAGCGTAACGGGACATTTTCGTGCATGCAGCCGGCGTTCATCGATTTATTAGACGTTGTCACGTCAAAATAATATTTAAAATGGCTACATTCCGTTCCAGCGGCAACGTACGCGCCGCCGCCGGCTTAAAGTAATCTGTGCACGTACTCATACATACGTAATTAAATTAAAAGGAAATAATTATTCAGTACACCTCTGCCTAAACCTTCGGGGAAACAAGGCGTGATGCTTTGTTATTTAATTATGAATTTTATGTCATTAACACACAGAATACTGACGCCCAACGCGGGACTGCTTCAATCATAAATATTTTCTGAATTGTAAATTCATTATTGCACACAAATGTGTAAGTAACAAAACAAAATATCAAACTCAGATTGTTAAAAAAATGGGCTTACATTAAAAATGGAGTTATTTACCGGAAAAAGGCAATAGATCACAGAGTAGAATTAATTGTTTATAACTGATATAAAATTTAATAAGTATTATTTATAAAATAACAAACACACATACGCAAGACAACACAAAAGAACGAGTAGTTAGATTACACAAAACAAAAAAAGTATTCATCGTTTTATGTCACGATCTTACAGTTTTAGATCTTCTATCTTTTGTTCTTCAAGTCTTCAGCGGCAGATGATTAGCGCATAGCTTGAGAGTTTAAAAACTTTGATTAGTGCACTTGCAAATTACTAAAGGTTTAAAAGTTTCACACTGTGCTTTATCGAAGCGTTGACTAATGGCGCCCAGCGTGGGACGTTTTCCATCTTCAGTAAAACCTTGGTTTCTTGACACTTTGTTTCTGGCTATCCGTGGGTAAACTTAACACTAAGAAATTTGTTAAAATGTCCAGTTACAGTCTCTAAAAGAGTGAATATAATTTTGTTAATATTATGTGTTATTGGATGGTCAAACAAAATATGATTACGAATTACTTCGATCCGTCGTGTCTCTTTCAGGTCTTCGGCAACCGGTGATTAGTGCACAGCTTGAGAGTTCCCAGCTGAAACATACTTTGCTTCAGCGGAGTAGTCCCACACTGTGCTGTATCGAAGCGTTGACTACTAGCCCCCAACGCAGGGCGTTATAGTATTTATAAGAGTGAATATAACTTTGTTACTATTGTGTCATTGGAAAGTCAAACAAAACATGCTTAAAAATACTTCCATCCTTCGCTTCTTCATCAGATCTTCGGCAGCCGATGATTAGCGCACAACTTGAGAGCACATAAATGAAGCATTCTATGCCAGATTTATGTGGTCCCACACTGTGCTATATCGAAGCGTTGACTAATGGCCCCCGACGCGCGACTTCTTTAATTTTCGGTAAAACCTTGGTTTTTGACATTTTGTTTCTCTGTCTGTTCCGCGGGTATACGAGTGAATATAATTTTGTTACCTTTATGTGTCATTGGATAGTCAAACAAAACATGCATATAATTACTTCCATTTTTCATTTCTTCATCAGATCTTCGGCAGCCGATGATTAGCGCACAACTTGAGAGCACATAAATGAAGCATTATATGCCAGATTTATGTGGTCCCACACTGTGCTATATCGAAGCGTTGACTAATGACGCACAACGCGGGACTTCTTCAATTTTCGGTAAATCCTTGGTTTTTTGACACTTTGTTTCTCTGTCTATTCCGCGGGTATACGAGTGAATATAATATTGTTACCTTTATGTGTCATTGGAAAGTCAAACAAAACATGCATATAAATACTTCCATCCTTCGCTTCTTCTTCAGGTCTTCGGCAGCCGATGATTAGCGCACAACTTGAGAGCACTTAAATTAAGCATACTATGCCCGATTTAAGTGGTCCCACACTGTGCTTCATCGATGCGTTGACTAATGGCGCCCAACGTGGGACTTCTTCAATTTCGGTAAAATCTTAGTATATTTACATTTTCGTCCTCTGTTTATCCGTGGGTATACTTATGGCTAAGAAATTCGTAAAACTGTCGGTTACAGTAATTATAAGAGTAATTATATATATATTTACCTTATGCGTCATTAGAAAGTCAAACAATACATGCATATAAATACTTCAGGTCTTCGGCAGCCGACGATTAGCGCACAACTTGAGAGCACATAAATGCAGCATTCTATGCCAGATTTATGTGGTCCCACACTGTGCTATATCGAAGCGTTGACTAATGGCCCCCGACGCGGGACTTCTTCAATTTTCGGTAAAACCTTAGTTTTTTGACATTTTGTTTCTCTGTCTGTTCCGCGGGTAAACGAGTGAATATAATATTGTTACCTTTATGTGTCATTGGAAAGTCAAACAAAACATGCATATAAATACTTACATCCTTCGCTTCTTCTTCAGGTCTTCGACAGCCGATGATTAGCGCACAACTTGAGGGCACATAGATGTAGCATTCTATGCCAGATTTATGTGATCCCACACTGTGCTATATAGAAGCGTTGACTAATCGCCCCTAACGCGGGACTTCTTAAATTTTCGATAAAACCATGATTTTTTGACATTTTCTTCCACTGTCAATCCGTGGGTATACGTATCGCTAAGAACTTAATTAAAAAGTACGGTCACAGTCTTTTTATAAATATAATTTTGTTACAATATGTGTCATTAGAAGGTCAAACAAGAAATGCGTATGAATACTTATATCCTTCGTTTCTTCTTCAAGTGTTCTGCAACCGATGATTAGCGCACAGCTTGAGATTACTCAGCTGAAACATACTTTGCTTCAGTGGAGTAGTCCCACACTGTGCTGTATCGAAGCATTGACTAATAGCCCCCAACGCAAGGCGTTAAATTGAGTAAATATAATAAATAAGAGTGAATATAACTTAATAATAAATAAGAGTGAATATAACTTAATTTCTATTGTGTCATAAGGTCAAACAAAACATGCATATAATTACTTCCATTCTTCGCTTCTTCATCAGGTCTTCAGCAGCCGATGATCAGCGCACAACTTGAGAGCACTTAAATGAAGCACACTATGCCCGATTTAAGTGGTTCCACACTGTGCTATATCGATGCGTTGACTAATGGCGCCCAACGCGGGACTTCTTAAATTTTCGATAAATCTTAAGTTTGTTGACATTTTCTTCCTCTGTTTATCCGTGGGAATACTTATGCCAAAAAAAAAATTGTTAAACTGTCCGGTTACAGTATTTATAAGAGTATTTTTTTTTTACTTTTGTGTCATTGGAAAGTCACACAAAACATGCATAATACTTCCATCCTTCGCTTCTTCTTGAGGTCTTCGGCAGGCGATGATGAGCACTTAAATGAAGCATTCTATGCCAGATTTAAGTGGTCCCACACTCACTGTGCTAAATTGATGCGTTGACTAATGATGCCCAACGCGGGACTTCTTCAATTTTAGTTTAAACCTTGGTTTTTTGACATTTTCTTTCTCTGTCTATTCCGTGGGTATACGTATGGCTAAGAAATTAGTTAAACAGTCCGGTTACAGTATTTATAAGAGTGTATATAATTTGTTACCTTTATGTGTCATTGTGAAATGAAACATGAGGCTCCAGAGGTGAATCTTTGGGTTCATTCGAGTAACCGAGTCTGGTCATACCACGCTGGGGTCGATGCATTTTGTTCATTAATTCATTCATTTACATCTTAGATAATAAGGCTAGTAAGGGGTTGACTACCGAGATGACGAATAATATAATGTATGGAAGAAGTAGACATGTTGGGTTATTAACACAAAAATTAGAGTTGCTTGATGTTTTTAATTTTTATAATTCAGTAAATATTTATATAATTTGTTACAGTTTGACCGATACCGCTGAACCGCGGTATCGGTCGAACTATAGTGTCGCGAATTACAAATTGTAAATAACTTAAAAAAAAAACGAATAAAAGGAAACGGGCCTATTCTAAAGTCAGAACATAGTTATAAAAAAGACATACCTCTCTTGTTTCAGAAGCACATCATTCCCCATAGAAGACGCGCACAGCAGCGGATAGCCCGGTCGCTCGCACCAGCCGTCCCATGCCGCGCCGCCCACGCCGTCGTCTGTTCCGTCTCGCTCTAACGCGCGCCAGAGATCCCTGGGGAGAGAGCGATAGCGTTAGTGTCGGTAGTTTTACTATTACTTATTTAAGTGCATCGAACAAGTCCAGGACAACCCAGTCAAAATTTCCCGAGGCTCTACTTTCTTCTTTTTTTTTTTTTGCAATTCATAACAAAGTCGGGGGATAGTTTGATATTGCAGCTATAATTTAATTACACCACTCGACAGCTGAAGGATCAAAGAATTCGTTACGTAGAGTGAGGACTGCTACGATCGCGCACGACAAAGGGGGAAGCGCCGCCATTTTGAGGTCGTTTCGCTGCGGGACATAATAGGGATGATAACTAAAAAAAAATTTTGTCCGTTATGTAAATTATTAAAAAATATTGGACAAGTATTTTTTATTTTTTTACTGAATCAATACATTATGCTCGCTAGATTTTATACGTAGCTGTGACGTAACGAGCCCCCACTCTCAAGTTTAATGTGTTTTATCTTAGTCATTTTTTATTAATATGATAAAGCAAAAAAATACGTGTCCAATATTTTTTTATTATCTGTCAGACTAAACAGTTTTTTTTTTTTTTACCCAGGAAACATCCCTATTTCCGTATAGTATAAATTTTGTCTCGGAGAAGCTATGATGTTCATTTGAGTTTCAATCGTCAGTTCTCGTCAAGATCTATTGATTGCATATATAAAACATTAGTGTGAAATAGTTATAATGAATATGGAGTTAAAGTAAAAAATAAAACTGCTGGTTTTGTTACCACTGACAATATAATAAAATAACCCACCTTGCATCAGCACTCGCAAAGCGATGATCCCGCAACAATCTCGCGAGTGCAGCTCGACCGGCCGCTTCACCGGCTGCTTCTATAGCCATGCTTACAATGGCTGCACCCTACGAAAATTAACAAACAAATTATTTATGTCACAGCCACCCCACCATACCTGACATTCCTGGGTTAGAATTAGAGGAAAAAAAAATTGTGTTACCAGTGTTCTTGGCTTTAGCAATTGTTGTTTTTTTTTAATCTTTATTTATTTAAGGGGGAAGCGCTAAGGAAGGCCGTAAAATACAGTATATTTATTCTGTCTTTTAGTCGATTGTGTACTATTAATTTATGTTCATTATTTCAGCCGAAAAACGTCCACTGCTGGACATAAGCCTTCCCCAATTGGGGGGGGGTTTGCCATAATCGCCACGCTTGGCAGGCAGGTTGGCGATCGCAGTATGGTGTTGAAATTGCATATAGAACACTGCTGCCCATTCTCTAGTAAGTTCCTTAGTCGCCTTTAAGACACCCACGGGAGGAAATGGAGTACTCGTACTGCTATTCTTTACGTCCGGCACCACACGGTACGTTATGTTATAGGTATTTTTTGTACCGAACTTTTTTTCGTTTTTATTTTTAGTGTTTATCAGTGGAACTTTGTAAATGACCTTCAATTTCATATTGTTTAAGAACACTGTATAAGTTAGTTGTAAGTTTCCCGAATACAAAAAAATAAAATATATTGTTATATAAGCATCAGCATTGTTATTACAGAACACGGAATCAACCTTAAAATCTAATTTGTAACGGATTAAGGTATTCTCATTAAAAAAATCGCTGATCGATAGGTTAATCTGAAGTCAAATCTCTAGTAGGCCCTTTGAAAAAACCGGCCAAGTTAGTGTTGGTGCTCACACAATCAAGGGTTCCTTAGTTGGGATGAATTATTAAGAATCTTTACAAACTGACAGACAAACAGACGGACAACGCGTACCGGTTTTTCCTTTGAGGTACGTAAATTCAGCTCAGATTACCTTATGTAAAGATAGTTCATCAGTGGCGCCTTCTATGTCAGCTCGCTCTAATCTTGGTGATGCGACTGCCCGAACTGAGTTACTTGAGTCCAGCCTGAAATTAATGATTTATGTTTATTTAGAATCCATACTTAATATTATAAATGTGAAAGTAACTCACTCTGTCTATCTGTCTGTCTCTATGTTACTTTTTCACGCCTAAACCGCTGAACCGATCGTCATGAAATTTGGCAGAGATATAGTCTAGGATATGGAGAAGGACATAGGCTACTTTTTTACGCGATAACCAACATCCACGCGGGCAGAGCCGCGGGCAAAAACTAGTTATTATATAGTCCTCCAGATCGAATTACGGCCATGGTGGCGAATCTCAACGGAGACTAGCCATCTACGCGGAAGATATTATAGTGCACAAGTGTGCGCAGACACAGATGCACTCAGTCTTCCCTCACCCTCATAGTCCGATGGGACGGCAACCCGACATGAGGGTAGAGACATCAGATGCAAGGCATACCCATAGTAAGACTAGCTTTCTAACTAAAAAGTCCCATGTTGGGCGCCATTAACCATAATGGCGCCCAACATGGGACTTTTAAAATAATCTTAACTAGTTGCCATACCAATGCAGTCTATGATGATAACTGTTCTTACCTCAGAGCCGGTAGCACATGATCTAGCAGCAGTGCATCAGCCGGCGGCTGCGCGTCAGTGTGCGGTGGGGCAGGCGCTTTCTCTGCCAGCACTGACGTCAGAGCTTCGAGGAGCCATTGAGAGGACCACCAGCGAGGGGATACTGTGCCGCCGAACCACTGGGGAAGATGACACGAAATTGATAAGATAAAAGAATGTTGTGTGGATAACAGTTTCAGAAATCGATGAAGAATAAAAGAAGGCATTATATAAATTTTACTAGCCCGCGGCTCCAACCGGATGTTGTTTATCGCGTACTCTATAGTAAAGGATCCACCGACGGATGTTGTGTCTGGTGGGCAACTGCCCGAAGGTTGATGTCGGGATGTTGTATATATGCTAGTCACGCGGTAAACTCTGCTTGCGCGATAGTTCACATGTGGCGTAGTAGATGCCGATGCCACACTTCCACGATCTGGGATTTGAACCCAGGACTTCATGCTCAGCTGAAGCGCGACCACTAGAGCAACGAGACAGTTCAGTCCTCGATTCTTGGGAATAATATGCTGTGGCCGTTGTTTGACTGAAATCATGATGATTTGGAACAGGGGCGTAGCTATCGCCGTATCAGCTGTATCAATTATACGGGGCCTCCAAACTACAGGCGCCCCCGTATTCTTTTATTAAAATCACAATGACAGCTTACCCTAGTATCCCAGTTAGGATACTCCAACGTTCGAGCTCGCTCCGCTCGTTCTTTCATTTTCTTAGTAGAATCGCAACGACAGCTCAACCTATAGTATCCGAGTCAGAGTGCTCAAATTTTCTGCCTCACTTCGCTCGCTCTTGCATTCTCTTAGTAAAATTACAATGGAAACTTAACCCGCCATGTCAGTACGCCATTTTGTAAACAAAAATTCCTTTGTTCGTTGCAGTCGGGTAAAAAAGGCCCCCTGCAAGGGGAACCTTTTTACTTTTTGATACAGAAACCCTTTATGACTAGCTACGCCACTGATTTGGAACTAAATTCTCACCTGTTGAGCCAGCAATCTTGCTATAGTCTTGGTATCCGACAGAGTTGAGGGAGACAGTGTGATCAACCCCCAGCCTTCCGAATATGGGTTGCCACCTTCCACGACCACGATATCTGTAAAAAAAAATTGGTTGTGTGTAAAGTCGGTTTACGGACGATAATTTTACGTGATAATATCATAAGAAAACATTGCGTCACAAGCCGAACGCTTAGGCTGATCGTGCCTCTCTATCACTTGTTCCGCGCTCTCGCTTGCACTCTCAGCTCAGGCGGAACGTGACAATGAGTTATGCTTTTTCTTGCGTGCAGCGTGGTCATCGATTTGTAAGACGTTATCACGTCAAAAAATTGATTATCAAAATGGTTCAAAACTGCTACATATCATTAATTGAAGTACTATAATATGTGGAGAAAAAAAAATTAAATAAAAAGAAGAAAAAAAATTTAAAAATTGGTTGTCCGTAAAGTTGGTTTACGGACGATAGTTTAACATGACAACGTCATAACAAAACATTGATGCGGTACAAGCGTACAATGAGCGTAACGGGACAATGAGCGTCACGGGACAATGAGCGTAACGGGACATTGAGCATAACGGGACAATGAGCGTAACGGGACAATGAGTCATCCTTTTTCGTGCATGCAGCCGGCGTTCATCGATTTATTAGACGTTGTCACGTCAAAAAACCACCGCACAATGAAGGATTCCGTAGATGGGATAGATTGATCCCAAGAACAAACTTAACATGGTAGTTGAAATATGTTCTAACTGCAAATTTAAGTTGGTCGACTATTACTTGGGAACTTGTAAAGCCTAAGTACTTAACTGTGATAGTTTTTCTTTTAAATTCGTTATATATACTAATAAGATAAGATAAGATAAGATAATCGTTTATTTCTCACCACAATATAGGTACATTATAGAGGTATCAATACAAAGTACGTAATAACAATAATTATACTGTGGGAGACTGGTGCCTAAACTAGACGTATGGTCTGTATTTCAGGACACCAATACTAATACTGCTGTGAATTTTTTCACATATCCAAATACAACTATTTAGCTGCCAGAGGGGGACATTTGACTCTAAAAAAAACGGGGCAGTCTTTGGGGAGTATCGATAGAAGTGAAAATTAAGTAACTTGTGAATTTTATCGTCGTTCGGTGACGATGACGCAAGTTCAATGATTTTTATTTTTTTTTCACCCGAAAATCACTTATTACATACACAATACAGGGCTTGTTAACGTTACTAAATAACAAAATAATAACCGTTACGTAACGTTAAATTTCAATGTTATACCTACTAACGTTACATAAATTTAACGTTACTTGATAACATTACCAGTAATATAACGTTAATTAACATTAACAAAAATACGATAACTAACGCTAATTTAGCTACGTTGCCGTTCTGTGGGTAAGAATCAGGCAGATCCAGGCAACGTTTTGATCGGGCATCAGAGAGGCGCGAGGGCGGGCTCCCGCCGCGCTGCACGCCTCAGGCCCCACAACTTACATCTCACCCGTTTAAAATAACGATAAAATTATGGTCGCATAAATAACGTTAAATCGATTACCGTTATTTTAATAATAACGTTAACTCTGTCAATACAAGGTAACGTTATGAAAATTTACCGGTATTTAAAGCCCTGACACAATATACATATAGCTCATGGAATGCGTTCGGTGACGATGACGCGAGTTCCATGATTTTTGTTCACCCAAAAAGTGCTCAACTCAGTGCGCCTAAAGAAGTTTTCACTGCAAAAATTAGCACTTTAAAGCTACGCAAGCGGATCCCTGAATTGAAAAATGGCGTTCCCCGTCGTTCTCCTCACTGAGAAGGAATTATGAAAAACGGCTCAACAAGGAACCTCGGTCAGTGTGTCTAAAATTTTCTAATACCTTTTCCAACATTCGATATTGAGACATGAAGCGAGAAAATTCGATCTAAAGAAAAGGGAAGAGGAAGTATTTTGTTGCTTCGTGTCTCAATATGAAACCTTAAAAAAGGCATGACAATATTTTAGCGTTATCCTTCATCATCATCATTTCAGCCGAAAAACGGCCACTGCTGGACATAGGCCTCCCCCTATTGGGGGGTTTTGCCATATTTACCAAGCGTGGCGGGTTGGCGATCGCAGTATGGTGTTAAAAGTGCATAGAGAACGCTGCTGCCCATTCTTTAGTAAGTCCCTTAGTCGCCTTTTACGACACCCACGGGAGCAAATGGGGTAATCCTTATTGAGCCGTTTTTCATAATGCCTTCTCAGTCACGAGATAATACTTTTTTTTAAGTTGTGGCGCTAGTCGACCGGTGTATGCCCTCTTACATTACCACTCTGACAAATAACTTGATAAATTCCATTCAAATCCCATCATTATTTCCATTTTTCTTTTTTACATACGACGGGGAAGCTCTTGGCCTTCATCTCACCTGACGGTAAGTGATGATAAGGCCGAAGATGGAAGCGAGCTTCACCCGGAATCCTCAACCACAGAGGAACTGGCTATCTTACCTCTAACTGCCGAAACACGACAAATGCTGTTAACCAGTGGCGTATGTTAAAATTCAGCACCCCGGGCCTGTAGGGTTTGCCGCCCCATAAATTAACAGAAAAAGATTACCAAAACATTTAATCATAAAATAAAATCCAGCAGTGTGTTGATGTGGGCTGAGAATGATGATAATGAATGAAAAAATTAAAAAGGCCATACAAAGAAAAAAAAAAGAAAAGAAAGAAAAAACGTTTATTTGCAGTAAACATGACGCAAAAAAAGAACACAACACAAAAAAATATATAAGTTTGGGGTAAATATGCGTCACATCCACGCAAAACGGCCATCGCTCAGCATAATGCTGCGACCCTATGCGAGACAGAGCCCCAGCGCTGGTTTAAGCAATAAACACCATTTATTATTTTTTTCCGATGGACAGATTAGTTAAAAAATTCGTCAATGACAGTCATACTCATAGTTAGAGATAGGATATTCGGATGCATATTTACCTAAAGTGAATATTTAGCTATGAAAGTATGGAAGCTGCTTCATAAGTGTCATAATTAACGGATTTTGTCAAGTCAGCTTCTTTATGACTGCATCGAGCGCACAGTGGCGCCCTCATCGTTATTTCGGTGATTTCTTTTATTTTAGAATGAAAATGCAGAAAATAAGCTCGTCAAGTTGTGCTTCACAAGACTACGTTATTATTACTACAAACAGTAGTTTTAAATTGTTATGTTTTATTGTAATCATTAAAACGGAGCTTAGTGGCCACTATTTTCCGTTTGATATTTATGATGGATATGGATATAAACGAAAACGCCGCCGGCGTGCCTGTCAGTAATATGATTGCCCCGCGTCTTGATGTCTATCAAACTTACAACCAAATGAGTTGTAGTTTTTATTAATTAGGTAGGCTTTTTTTTATTTCTTCAGGGATAATAAGTCAAAAAAGCTGAGAAAGGTGCGGCTTGCGCCGCCCCTCGCAGCCTGCCGCCCCGGGCCATGGCCCTTTTGGCCCTAGGGTAAATACGCCCCTGCTGTTAACATTGTTGTTTTGGCGACAGACTTAGATAAGATGGTGGTAGCTAGCCAGGCGGACTTAGAACAAGCCCTACTACCAACCAAACCGAGCAGAAATTTTTGCCCCCGCTGGGAACCCGGGACCTCTGGATTTGAGACAGGTGGTATTACCACTAGACCGCAGAGGCGGTTTTAATTTGAAAGGAGCCAACTTAAAATTAAAATAATGATTGGATTTGGACACTATGGAGCAAGCATATTTTTTACGACTGAAGGAATCATGACTTACCAAACTTTGGAAGCGGGTACGATGTATTCAGCTCAAAAGCGAAGTGTTGTATCGTCTTTTGCACCCATTCTAGAAGAGGTCTGTGAAAGAGGAAGTAATTTTTTTAATCTAAGTTTACAACGTGTTTATTTCAGCTTTTCACTAAATGCTTATGAAAGTACTAGCTTTTGCCCGCAGCTCCACTCGCGTGGATGTCGGTTATCACTAGAGATCGGATATTCGGATGCATATTCACCTAAAGTTGAGATGTTTGCTATTTTGGAAAGCGCTTTTGTATCGAATATATCCCGCGGTTCCGGTGTTTTATTTTTATTTCTAACACACACCACCCCCTACTCTTACACCTCACATGCACATA
Organism: Dryobota labecula; assembly: GCA_947523025.1. NCBI lineage: Eukaryota > Metazoa > Arthropoda > Insecta > Lepidoptera > Noctuidae > Dryobota > Dryobota labecula. The sequence continues at coordinate 8,239,436 of OX383314.1, forward strand.
TTTGCATAGGGGGTTAAAATAATTTTAAATAAATATGCATCTGAATAGTTATGCAATCCAAGAATCCCGGGTATTTTATTTTTATAAGTAATATTTTAGAAGTCGCTTCCATACTATACACCCGATTAGTTATGCATTGCCGGTATTCCTGGCATCACGGGATATTTTCTTACAAAAAAATATATTTTAAGAAGCTGCTTCCATACTTTCATAGCTAATACTTATACTTATCATACTTTAGGTAAATATGCATCCGATTATCCGATCTCTAGTTATCACGTAAAAAAGTAGCCTATGTCCTTCTCCATATCCCAGGCTATATCTCTGCCAAATTTCATGACGATCGGATTAGCGGTTTAGGTGTGAAAACTTAACATACAGACAGACAGACAGAGTTACTTTCAGATTTATAATATTAGTATGGATTGTTTATGGTGCGACTCAGTCTGTCTGTCCGTCTTTCACAGCTAGATATCTCAAGAACTACTAATGCTATCTACTTTAAATTTGGAATAGTTTAAAAGGTCATTCATCCAACTATTTTGCAAATAAGTTTTTATTTTTGTTTTTGCTTCAGGGACTGAACGGGATTCTTAAAAATTCAAAGTGGAGCTACTAACGCATGTGGGGTATCGTATGAAAGAGCGCTATTTGCACATTCTCAAACATTTTTCTTTATTTTTTTAGAACGCATAGGTTTCGACTTTTAACGAAAAATGTAAACAAAAAAATACCGTTCCCCCTTATCTCCGCAGTTTGCATAGCAAAAATCTGAAATTATTGTATGTTATAGAAGTTTATGGAAAGATTACAGGAAAAATAAAACGGTGTCTCTAAATAGCACACTTTTTCTAATATTGCGTTTTAGATCAGAGCCATCTCTTGACCGATAGTGAAACTAATGTTTTTTTTAAATGATTTTTGATGGTACGGAACCCTCAGTGCGCGAGTCCGACTTGCTCTTGACCGGTTTTATTTATATAGCTAGATAGATAGATTGAGAAATTGTCACAGAAATGTTATTGACAAAACAAGATGGCGCCGATTTTGGCCACGCACCAAAATAAGTGTGTAGAGTTGTGCCTACTAAAGCTATACTGAACTTCGGGAATTTCCGTTACACTTCGGTTTACTAAGAACTGTTGAAGGATTTTGTTAGCAGTCTTTTGTTGATTTCGAAGATAAGACGAAACTAGTCGATACTTTTTCAAACAAATTTCGGGGGGCTATTACTCCACTGTTTGACATTGTACATCCAAAGTTAAACATGATATCGTTTTGTCTTATTATTAATTTTGTCAGTACGGAAGCAGAATATTAAATTAAAAAGCCATTAAAAAGTTATGAGCCAACAAAGATTTGTTTTTCCTGCTAATTTTAACCCAACTTTGGGCGTAAATAAGTAATAAAAGAAGTGTAAAATCTCCAAAACAAAGTCCGCTCCGACAAAGCTCAATTATCGAGGATTTCTAGACACTTTATTTGTAATTGATTTATCCAGTAGTTTTTTCATAAAACTCAACCTTTCAAAGGACTTTTCGTAACTTTTTACGCGCGCGGTTTACTATGAATTATCGTGCATTTCACTCAACACACGATATCGGACACGATGCTAGGTGAGACAGCGTGCTTTTTGGCCACGCCCACCAGTGAGTTCAAACTCGCGACTAGTTGGCTCTTAATACTAACCCAGATTCATCCAAAATAACTTGCTGATCACTATACAAGCTAATTTCGGGAGGCAGTTGCTCCTCTTCAGGCGGTTCCGAAGTGCCTTCGGGAATGATCGTGGACACTTCGGTAATGTTCGGCGTCGCTTCGGTAGGGAGCTCGGGCGCCGCTCGGCGTTGTAGTCGACACACGGCTAGGGATATCATGTGGGGTGGCATTGGCGGGGTAACTGCGAATTCGTCTTGTAGCTGTAAGTTAAAAAAAAAATGTAGATAGATAGATAGAATACTCTTTATTATGTACACCATAAAAATTACAGATATAAATGTAGAACTGTTACATAGGGTGTTACAATGGGCGTTCTTATCGCTAAAAGCGATCTTTTACAGACAACCTTTGGATGGATCAAAAAGTAGAAGGAGAGACAATACTGCAGGTAGTCAGAGGTGTACAATTTACATATACAATAAATACATACATAAATAAAGCATACAGATACTTATCCATATAAATATATATATATATTTATACATACAATAATAAATATATGATACAAGAGCAAGGAACTTTAAGTAATGATGATGTGAAGTGATTTTTAACCAGAATTTTAAAAGTGATCAAATATTAAGCTCCCCTTATCAACACGGGCAAGGCATTCCATAACTGTAATGCTTGTAATGCTTGAACTGTAAAAGACTTGTCATAAAAGCTAGTGGAATGCATTGGCATCTCTAGTCTCAAGTTTTCCGATGACCTCAGATCTATTATGTGTGTCACGAAGGAACTTGAAACGTTCTTTAAGATAAGAGGGGGTTGTAGGAATGAACCATCATTGTATTTCCTTAGGTGGTAATACTGGTATTCAGCTGCATGCAGTTAGATGATGATGATTATTGAGTAGAACTGTCGAGTGTTGGGTTCGCTACTTGACTCGGGCAAACTTCTTTTTTTCTTTTTTTTTTTCATTAGCTGAGAGTGGGATTAGTTAATGGCAATAGACTAGCCTCGACGCGTGCTTTACTTGTGATAGCCGAGTGTACGTACGCGCTGTGAATGTGTGTGTAAGCGCAGGAGCTCTCGGTTCCTCTCTCCTACCCTTTTGATGTACCCTACAGGGTCCATAATGAACTCAATTATATAGTTACCACCTCAGTACACATTATGGTAAAGCAATAAAGATATTGAATATTGAGTACAGTCCACCATTCAAGACAATGGCGTAGTCTGAAGTGAATATGTGTGTGCGTGAGAGTGTTATGTGCTGACGCTACTTGTCTTAACGCAAACATTCACAGTGTGTTTGTAAACTTGGTTACCACAAGGGAAGCGCGCATCGCTTCGTGAGATAAAATAATATATTTATTTATTTAAACTTCTCACACACAATAAGATACAAAGGCGGACTTAATGCCATAGGCATTCTCTACCAGTCAACCAAGGGTAGTGAAGAGATAAGATGGCAGGTGCTCTATTTAATACGGAGGAGAGGAGATAATAATAAAAATATTAAAAAGATAACAAATAAAATAGATACACAAGTACGTAAATATGTTGTGAACTTGTAATAGACATACATACATATTACTATAACATATAAATACCTACTTATTATAAATAACACTTAATACTTGTTATAAGATTCAGTGCTCCGCCTCGACGGACTAGGCACACGCAGTTATTTGATGTGCCACACAGTGGTACAAACTACGCTTAAAACTCAGTGATTGGTAGGATGCTAAGTAATTTTAACAAAAGATTTTCTCATCTTGATATATTTAACACAAAAAAAGGTATATTCAGGAAACAATTAATAACGTCGGTATGTGACGAATTGACAAATAAATCTAAATCGAACTTAATACGAGGTATACGGACAATCACCTCATACGTACCACCATAACATATTCACACACCCATTCCCAACTCCTCATGCACAATCCTACACACTCACACACACTGTACACTTAGAAATGCTTAGTTGGTGCTAGCATTTCACATGATTCTATGTTTGTTTCTGCTGCATGTATTGTATTGCTATTAAATTGTAAATCCGTAATTGGCTGTAAGACTAGCTTATATATTTTAAGTTATAATTTCAAAGAGCTGTGGATGTTGTGAATAATAAATAAATATATATATACAAATTCAAGGGGAAGAATTAACGAAGTCAGAAGTATGAGAAGGATAGAGTAGGAGAAGGTTGTTGGAAGAACGCAGATTCTTAGCGTGTGAAGAACAGATATTGAAAGTGAGACTTAAGATAAGAAGGAGGGGTTGGAAGGGAGAAAAGCGTGGTCAAAACACGCAAACTTCTCTCTCATATACATGGGACTTTTAACAATACTGGCGAAAAGTTAGCGAAATGTGGGAGTGCTCTGTAATTACTTTGGGAAAAAAATATAATTATAAGGTAGAACTTACCAATCTGTGTCCCAGATAAAATCCAGCTTCTTCTGTTGCCACTATCGGCATATTTGTCAATGAGACATGAAATCTGTAGAAAAAAAGATGTATTATTATTAACATAAACGGGATATTTACCATGTTTACTAATTGTTCTGAGTTCCCGATATTTCGGCGCTGTTGCAAGCACCATGATCATGGATAAACTAACAAAAAGAATTTATAAATTTATAATAACGCACTGATGGAAGACCTATATATATGCAGGCTATATGTGTAGCTGTGATATAATATTTTTGAACCACGTAGATTTATTTCATGCTTAGATTCGCACCTTCAACGTGATGCCTGAGAGTTGAGTCGAGAATATTTTTTCGCAGAGATGAAGTGAGGATTTCTAAATCAAAATATTTTTTTCACATAAACCTACATGAGCACTTATGATACGTCAGAAGCTAGGTGCACGGTTCTAATTGGTCGAAAGCGGGTGAAACACCCGTTAACGACCCGTTCCGAAAACGGATAGAATGGAAAAACGGTATATGACACAACTTGGGAAGGCGGATTCTCACCTGTCTCTCACGATAGTCATCTTGAAGGTAGCTCTAAAATGAGGCTCGTCCAAACATGGGAACGCTGAGCGAGCGTGAGTTAGCCAGAAACGAGATACGGCGCAGCGACTGTGAAATAAATATTATATTATACTTACATATTTTAACAAAGTTACATCAAAATAAATGTTAAATGTTAAATGTTATATCGTTTGAAGTTTCGACTGTGTCGGGTCGGGGTGCTTACCGGCCTTATATAGTCCTTAGAAAGTTTCAGAACCTTCTACTGTAGAAACATCTAGAATGTTCCAGTACATACCGGCCCCGATTGATAGATGTCGAAAGTTCTAGCATCGAATTTTCTAGAAGAATCCCGAGTCTACTAGTTCTGTTACTCGATACTAGATGGCGCTAGTGGTCACTAGTTCTGCTATTCGATACTAGGCATTAATTGTGGCGCGCAACAATATTTTAGCAAAGTTACAACAAAATAAATGGTTTTAGTATTTTAGAGGTATGATGAACAGGGTATATAGTTCACTCATCCTCCATTGAAAAAGGATCGGATCAGAGGGGTGTCGTGTCTGGTGGGCAACTGCCCGACGGTTGATATCGGGACGTTGTATATATATGCCATTCGCGCGGTAAATTCTGATTGCGCGATGTAGGATTTTGTGTGACGTCAGTGTGATGCGTAGTTCGCATGTGGCGATGTAAATGGCGACATAGTATAACTGAGTATAATTCCGATTTCTATGATCTTGGGTGAAAAAAGGGTAGGAGGAGCTCGTGGCTAAGTAATAACAGCCGCACGGGTCGATCCGTCAGGTTAAGCTACGCTTGCCGGGTTTGGTCCGTGGATGGGTGACCATCTTTACATACCGAGACTCCTCCGTGCCTCGGAAAGCACGTTAAGCCGTTAGTCCCGGCTGTCATTCGTGGATCTTTGACAGTCGTTACGGGTCGTCAGAAGCCCAAAAGTCTGACAGCCAGTCTTACCAAGGGGTATCATGTTACCCAGTTACTGGGTTGTGGAGGTCAAATACTGGTATTCAGCTGCATCCGTTTAGACTGAAAGCCGACCCCAACATAGTTGGGAAAAGGCTAAGCAAATTGATTGGATGAAAAAAGTGTAAAAATATCTTCTTTCTTTTTTCATTTGCATATTACTCATCTTATTTTTTTTCCAGAATACAATTAACGTCACGAAAAGATCCGTGCCTAGGTAGTAAACAACTTTATTTAACTACCTACTTACAGAGGATAAAAATATATAGATACTCTAGATAAACTTCTTATTAAATTAACTAACAAAATATTAAAATAGAAATATAATAACATAACATATCTAAAACAATTAATAAACTGAAATATAGCGTAGAAAAATTCCTCCGCATCGCTGTCGGCTGGTTATGTACCCAGAGTCTGACGGCATTGCCACGTTGTATGGAAATGCTTAGCCTCTGACCAAGGTAAAAGCCAACCCTTGGGTCACGGGAAGTGTCAACCAGCCGTTTGGTGACTTCGTTGAACAAACCATGAGCTCTCGGACCACATGGCCCGAGGGTTTCAACCCCAAACGGCTCGAAAATATAATTACCGACAAGGTTACTTACTGTCTATGTGTTCCAGTCAAGAAGAATCCTCGTTGCTTGTCACTCCTCTCCAGTTTTGTGATGAATCGAAGACTCAGGGTGTAGTTGTATTTGCGACGAAGTTTCTCCTAAAAAAATGAAAAGATTACTTACACTGAGAAATGCTGAAGGCAGGTAGAAAATCAAATATTGCCATATAATAATATTTTTAAATTATACTCGTATACCTATCTATAATATAAAAATGAATCGCAAAATGTGTTGGTAAGCGCATAACTCAACAACGCCTGGACCAATTTAACCAATTCTTTTTTTTTAATGTTCGTTGAAGTCCAAGGATGGTTTTTACGGCGAGAAAAATTAGGGTAGGGTAGAGTAGGGTAGGGTAGGTAGGTAGGTAGATAGGGTAGGGTAGGGTAGGGTAGGTAGGTAGGTAGGTAGGGTAGGGTAGGGTAGGGTAGGGTAGATAGGTAGGTAGGTAGGGTAGGGTAGGGTAGGGTATGTAGGTAGGGTAGGGTAGGTAGGTAGGGTAGGGTAGGGTAGCGTAGGGTAGGGTAGGTAGGTAGGTAGGTCGGTAGGTAGGTAGGGTAGGGTAGGGTAGGGTAGGGTAGGGTAGGTAGGTAGGTAGGTAGGTAGGTAGGTAGGTAGGTAGGTAGGGTAGGTAGGTAGGTAGGTAGGTAGGTAGGTAGGTAGGGTAGGTAGGGTAGGGTAGGGTAGAGTAGTGGAGTTTATACTATAGCTTTTGACAGAACGAAGTCTGTCGGGTCAGCTAGTATTCAAATATTAACTTGAAGCAAACGACCTGCGTCGCAATATGGACACAAGAGTATAATAGTACAGTCAACTACACGTTAATTTTAGAAAATTTGACCTTGTAAGCGTCTTCATTCCGTGACATTAAGGGCGGCTTTCGTAGTTTAAGTGTTACTACTACGTGCAGTGCAGATGACCGTTTTTAATAAATTGATTTTAGAAACTAGTAGCTGATAAACTACTTTGATTTGGACTTCGTTTTTTATGCTTGCGAAGTTACGATTAGGGCATGCATTCCGGAATTCCGGAATTTCTTAGTTCCGGAATTCCGTAACAATTTTTCAGATATTGCAATTCCGGAATTAAGGGAAGTAATATCGGAATTCCGATATTCATAATTTTTTTATCAATTTTATTATTTTATCTAAACGCAACCTGAACCTGTCCTGAACCTGTCGAACTTTCCACAAGCAGCTAGACGGCCAATGTTTAATTAGAGTAATAAGGGAGAAAGATGTTTAATTTGTTACTAAAAATGATTAAAAGACTGATATAATTATAAATCTTGTTTGATTTGAAACAAACTTTAAAAGTTTCCAGTTCCGGAACCAGTTCCGGAATTCCGGAATCAGATCTCCAGTATTGGAACTCTGTTCCGGAATTGAGAACCTTCCGATATTGCATGCCCTAGTTACGATATGCAAAGTTTTATTGCAATATTTGTACAAACGACGACATTACTATCGTAGAATACGATCGTTATTGATTTTGTACTTATTTCGAGCGTTGGTCATGGTTGGAACAAAGAAATACTTTATCTATACTTAATTTTTGTGGTTTGCAGCTGAAAATCAGCGTTCGGTGGCATACCTTGTGTTGTCATCCGACAGTAAGCTGAGCTGCCCTTTTGGCATTATAATCATTGTTTTCTGTTTTTATAGTTTTAAGCTGTATTTTTCTGTCGTAATGCCAATAAACGCAAGTGGTTACCAATTCGCCTTCGCCGGAATGCTCATATTCTTTCCCTTTTGTATAATGTGCTCTTTTCCCCTTCCACCCCTCTCTATGTTAATAAACGTTTCCAGTTTCTTTGCGACTCCCACACGAAATTTTTAAGGTCATCAGATAACTTGAAGCTTAAAATGCACATGCATTCCACAACTTTCCTTAACAAATCCTTTACTGTCCAGGATGTATAAATGTAAACAAAACAAAATGTAAAGGTATGTAAGGAGGGTAGCAGACGTTGTTCTATGGAAAGAAGGCGTGAGTTTATGTATGTATGTATTGTTGCGCGCCACAATTAATGCCTGGTACAGTACCACTAGCACCATCTATACCCAAAGTCTCTAATTCAGATAATTTATGTAAACAAAGTAATGTCAAGAAATGTCACTGTCAGAATGACAGGACATTAGTGCAAAACATAATACCATATTTCTTTTTTTATAAATAGTCCTCGCTAAAATTAAAGTGAATTATTATATAAGAACTATGCAAACAAAATACCGTTGCCAAACAATGTTTTGTGCAGTATGTCGGAGTCACGGCTATATGATCGTAATAATCAGCCCTTTTAGGTTCAGTGCTAAACGTAGGCCTCCCAAAATCGATTTCCACTCGAAACAGTTTACAGCCGTTTTCATCGAAAATGTGGCTAGATATACTACTTCCAACATGAATCTATGAATGAGTAGAGAGAATATTAGTTTTGTTGAAGATGTTAAATATTTGAAAATGTTTGTATCTCCTGCTTTGTTACCAGTAACATAAAATATTTTATACCAGAAAATCCCCTTTATTTAATAACTTTTTTTAAACCATAAATTTATAAAAATAATTACGGTATGATTATTTTTTTATTATTATTTCTTAAAATCAGTTCTTAAAACAAAATGAAACCTGTTTTTTCGCCATTTTATGTAAATTACCATTACGAAGATATTTTTTTGATATGTTATCCCCGTTGTTTACATAAATTATCTGAATTTGAGACTTTGGGTGTAGTATCGAGTAGCAGAACTAGTAAACTCGAGATTCTTCTAGAAAATTCGATGCTAGAACTTTCTAGAACTTTCGACATCTGGCCAGTCGGGGCCGGTATGTACTCGAACATTCTAGATGTTTCTATAGTAGAAGGTTCTGGAACTTTCTAAGGACTATATAAGGCCGGTATGGACCCCGACCACGGACAGTCGAAGCGAATAAACGAACAAGCGATCTTCAAGTGCGATTTGAGAGTGATCAGTAGTGCATTTGTGTTTCATAATTAGTGTGTTTGAGTTGTTATCAGTGTCGTTTAATTAAAGTGTATTTTTTGGGTTTTAAACATACTAGTCATGAACCGCAAGCATGTTTAACTGTGGATATTAACTTACCTTAAACTCAATATAACTCTGATCAGCCTGCGGATACTCCAAGGTTTTCGCCACCTTGGGTCCGAGAGACCCGCCAGACTTGAACAGCGCTCGTTCTGTCACATTCATGTCTCGAACGTTGAGCACTACGAAGGTAGTGTCTCTGTCTACTTTGAAGTCTATTGATACTTCGCCTGGAAAAAGGATTTGGAAATGAAAATGGGCTTGAAAAACGTTTAAAATTAAGTTATTGTGTTTACTCACCTTAATTGTTTTGTATGTATAATCTATGTTATTTATTTTGTATGTACTCAAATTATTAAAAAAAAAAAAAAAAAAAAATGTAGTTTGCGTTATCAGAACATATTTTATTAATAACTGGGGTCACCAAGAGACAGGCTGTGCCTAGTTTGGGACCCGCTGTTTAATCTGTCTAAGTCTTCTGTTAGGGCCGGTTGTTTCAAACAGTTCGTTAACGTAACATATGTACGTCAAATATTAACGATTACATTATGATGTTTAACGTACTTCAAATACAAAGCGTTGTTTCATTGCATAAAAAACCGATCGTCAAACTTCAAATGTCGAAGAATAAAGTGACGTTAACCAGTGGGTCACTGTAATCGTTATTTTTTAACGAACGTCAAGGGCATAATTTTGTGAAACAACGGTTTGACGATAGTTAGCGCCATTTATGACGGATACGCGTGCGTCAAGTGTACGTGAAACAACCCACCCTTAGTGAGAATGTCATACCATGCAATTTGTATATTTAAAAGAACTTTGTGTAAGGTAATTAAATGAATTTGAATTTGAATTTGAATTTTTGTAGTATTTTTAAGTTGAGTCGATGCAGCAGCCAATTTTTTCAAAATTGTATTTGTTAATCAATATTTTCTTGAGACAAAACTAACTATTATTCACAAAATCGCAGAAAATAAATACTTATAACTATTACCCTAGTAGCATTTTCCGTTGGCATTTAGTTGGGCCAACTTCAGAGGTATGTGGCCCAACCAAACGCCAACAAAAATGCTATTAGGGTAGGTACTTAAGAATAAGAATAATATTTTTTTGCTTAAAAACATGGTATAAAAAGATGGTAAAACACAAAATAACTGGAGCATACATGTTTTTACCCGACTGCCCCAGAAGGAGGGTAATGTTTTTCGAGAGTATGTATGTAAGTATGTATACACATCAAAAAAAGTTTGCGATCACTTCGAAAAATCTAAATCTTTTTTTAGGTACGGTAGATTATAAATTATGATTCGGCTCGCCTGAATTAAACGCAATAGAGCACGCGTGGGATGCTCTTAAGCGAGCTGTTTGGAACCGTCAGCCACGTCCCCAGACAGTGCCAGAGCTCAGGGAAGCCGATATTCAAGAATGGGACAGGTTACCCAAGAAATACTGGATTACTTGATTCTCAGCATGCCCAGGAGGATCACCGCAGGTGTTCGAGCCAGGAGAGGAGTTATATTAAATTGAATATAAACCTTTTATTATTAAATTGTTGTTTAAGTTTGGTTAAAAAGTATTTTTCTTTCTATCAAATTTCTGTTACAATTACCTACATTATGATTAATTACTCAATTTTTTTTTAATAAAAAATAAAAAATAATTTTAGTTTTTAATTTCAAACAGGGTATTTACAGGGTGAAATTGAATTCATGGGCATTCTCTTAAGGAGTCATTGTACTCATCATTATGAACAACTTTCACTATGGGACCAAGCCTGAAATCTCGAAAAAAAAATCAGCTGTTCCCTACATTTATGTTCGCATAACTCGTCAAAATAAAATTTCGGGTTTGGTTCCATAGTGAAAGTTGTTCATAATGATGAGTAAAATGACCCCCTAAGAGGATGCCCATGAAATCAATTTCACCCAGTATATTCAAAGAAAACACACAACAAAGATTTTTTTCTTGATAAAGTTCAATTTAATAAAATTATATCAGCATAAGCTAGTGATCACAAACTTTTTTTGATGTGTGTATGTATAAGTCAAAGTCCATAAACGACTACAGGTCATTTCGCGAATGAGTCCAATGTCTACTCCCCAGTAGCATTTTCCGTTGGCATTTAGTTGGGCCACCTTCAGAGGTATGTGGCCCAACCAAACGCCAACAAAAATGCTACTAGGGCTAAGCCCTATTTTTTTGGCACTCTCTGTAGTCTAAACGGCTTGATGGATTTTAACATATGAGGTGTCGATAGATTCCTCTTAATTGTGGGAATGACATAGGATAAATAAATATTTATAATATGTACAGCGTGTTACGGAAAGGGTACATATCAAAGGCACGGATTCTATTGGTGATAACAAACAATAGGGCAATATTTTTTAATACCTATACCTACATAAATAAAAAGTTAAGAAACATTTAACTAAAAATCAAATGTTTCCAATTGAATTCTACACATCACTAGACCAAGTCAGCTGATCGGTGTCAATAAACTACACACAAAGAAACGGCGGTAACACGTTTGTTATGATTTAAATTTGATAAACTATCGAAATAAAAAAAATATTAAGCATTTTCTAGTTGGTGCTTTTGAGCTGAAATTTTGTACAGAGATTCTGAACCAGATACACCTTTCACCCCGTTTGTATTGATATACCCTTTCCGTAACACGCTGTATTGCATCTGCAAATACAAAAAAGGGAGAGGAAGGAAAAAATACATTCGCAATCATAAGGACTGCCGACAGAAGTGAAACCACAAAAAGTTGGAATAACTGTTCTTTTATATAAGTACATATAGCTCATGGAAAGCGTTCGGTGACGATGAAGATATTCCATGATTTTTTTTCACCCAAAAAGTACACATATATACACGGTATACATTACATATAGCTCATGGAAGTTTTACCCCTACCAAAAATCGCTCAACGCACCTAAAGAAATTTTCACTTCTAAAAAAAAAAACATAACTACAACAATATTGGTATCAAATAAAAACTAGCAATGAGTCAATTCCAAATATCAATCAAACTAAAAAGCTAGAAATAAAACAAATGATTTAAAAAACAAAAAACCCGACTGCAAAAACACATACTTAACTGAAAAGAGAATAACTTGACAAGCTTTAAAAAAATTATAATCTATAACATTTTTAGTATCGCAGGCAATATATTACAAGATTTAATTTTACCTTTTTGTAGGCGTAATTAATATGTATACCCGTACCAAATTACAGCTTTCTAGTACTAAGAATAATAAATAATAATAATAGTCTAGTCATAGTAATTATTATTAGGATGGTATTTAAAAGTACTTCAATTTTATTTAAAAGTACTCCCATTTCATTTACCTAATTTTGCCTGTGTTCCACCAAATATACTGAATGTGCACCAAAATATAACCTAACCTAACCTAACCTTTAATATTTTGTGCTCGATCAGTATTTTTCGGGGAAGAATAAAATTTTAGAAATGCATACATGCGAAATGCGTACCTTAAGATTTTTGGTGAACACAAAAATATTATCCTTATTATTATACCCGAAGTCTCTAATTCAAATAATTTATGTAAACAAAGTAATGTCAAGAAATGTCACTGTCAAAATGACAGGACAGTGGTGCAAAACATTTTATCATATTTTTTTTTTGTAAATCTATGAAATTAATGTGAATTAATTATAAGAACTATGCAAACAGAATACCGTTGCCAAACAATGTTTTATGTAGTGTGTCGGAGACACGGCCTATGATCGTCATAATCAGCCCTTTTAAGTCCACTGCTAGACGTAGGCCTCCCAAAATCGATTTCCATTCGAAACAGTTTACAGCCGTTTTCATCCAAAATGTGGCTAGATAAGCTACATACAATATGAATCTACTAATGAGAGTTTTACATCTTCAACAACACTTTATAATAAAGTGTTGTTGAAGATGTAAAAAATGTGAAAATGTTTGGATCTCCTGCATTGTTACCTACCAGTATCATAAAATATTTTATACCAGAAAATTTCCTTTTTTGAATAACTTTGTTTAAAACCGTAAATTTATAAAAATAATTACGGTATGATTATTTTAGAATTATTATTTCTTAAATTCAGTACTTAAAAGAAAATGGAACCTTTTTTTCGTATTTCTTATGTGAATTACCATAACGAAGATATTTTTTTGATATGTTATCCCCTTTGTTTACATAAATTATCAGAATTTGAGACTTTGGGTATAGGTGTTATTTGTTAAAATATCTATTAGTTTATTTTATTTGTATATGTGTATTAGTATATAAATTCACGTAATCAAGAAGTTAGTATTTTAGACATTATTTTTGTACCCTATAACTATGTTTTTATATTTAACCCAAAGATTGACTGGTAAAGAATGCCTTTTGGCATTAAGTCCGCCTATGTACCACTATTGTACATGAAGTTTAAATAAATAAATAAATACAGAGAGAAAAAAAAGTCTCTGACCTAAGCCGCGGACAGACAGATAGACAGACAGACAGAGGGACATAGCGAAACTATAAAGGACCCTAATAAACAAAGTCTCACCTCTCAATTCGCCGGTTGTCAAGTTGGGATGCAACCACAAACTGTAATGCTTGGGAATGACGAACGTCGGTAGACGAGCACCACGCCACGGGAACACAGCCCCGTTGCTTGCTATCCGTTCCCTGAAGAAGATCAATTTTATTATAGTTTTAGAGACTAACCGTATAATAGTATATTTTATATCGAGGGACTAAACGAAGCCATAATATACCAGAGGTGGTTTGACTCCCGAGCGTGCGAGGGAGTCAGTGAAACCGAGGGTATATTAAGTTGGCGTTTAGTCTCGAGATGCAAACTGTACTTTTCACTTTGAGTGCGAGAAAAATAGTCAATTTAGTACAAAAACATTTAATAAATATCATTCCTCCAGTCCATAAAACTTTCGTAAGTTTTTAGGTCAATCTTCCGCGATTTTGGCGGCAAAAGATTATTTATTGCTTGATTATTAATATGCGGTACCGTTGAAGGTATAACCAAAGGGAAGAGGGAAAAGTCATCGGATAGACTTTTAGATTTCTTTTTGCAAGACATCAGAAAACCGTCTTACAGATATCTTTATGATCTGTACAAAGGCAAAATAATCAATCGGACGCCAAATTTGCCGCCCCTAAAATCTGCCGCCCTAGGCTCAAGCCTACTTAGCCTACTGGTAAATCCGCCACTGTACAAACGTATGGAACCTAAGTACTGAACTCAAACTCAAACCATTTATTTCAAATAAACCAATTACAGGCACTTTTAAACTCTCAAGGGGTCGGTCAGTCAGAAAGATGAAGCTAGTTGCCCATTCCAAAGCGTAGTAGGTTCCTATGGAGAAGAACGGGCAAGAAACTCCACGGATACTCTTTTAAAACAAAATATTGTTGCAAAATATGGGTTACATCATTCATGTTGAAGTTATACATGTGAGAACAATGACGATATGAGAAACATGACATGATGAGAACAGAGACGTGCACGTTAGAAGCATCCGTAATAAAAACGATTCAAAAATTAAAATAAGCCGTGGCAGCTAAGAGACGACCAGTCCCAACTGACGGCGCCAGTTTGCGTGTCAATGTTCCTTTATATACAAATACACTCACTTGTTAGAAGCAGCGATGCTTGCCTCAGAGTCCGTTGGTGGTTGTCCTGGTACTAAAGTCGCCTCGCCACCACATGGGCAGTCTGTAACAAACGAGAGAAAGTTTTTAAAGGTGTTACGAAGCTCTTGCAAACAAAACGATGTAATAAGAACCAAGTTACAAATACACCTTAAATTAATGGCGCCCAAGCTTGGAACCTTATTGACCCATTTGGGCGCCAATAGAAATGTTTTTTTTTTATGTTGAACAGGAGAGCTAGCCAATAGCTAACTATCTATTAGTACCATCTTAATGCCAATAATGACAATATTTAAATGATGAAACTGCCAATAGTTAAATTGTTGGAATTTAGTTATATCCGCTATCCAGTACACTCCAAAGTTGAAGCATATTTTGCATACTTGTACCTTCCAAAAACTCTCAGTAAAAGCTGGTTGAACAAGGGAACTTAGAGCCAAATTAAAGTTTGACCCATTTGGGCATCAATACCTCAAACTTTTTAAAGTCAATTTACCCGACAGACTGCAGTTAAACAGCACTCGTTGCTATGTAGCATACCTACCAGCTAATACGATTTAACGGAACTTAGTCCCATTTGGGCGCCAATAGTAAAAAAATTATATTTAAAGGCATATGTATTAACTTACCCAGTTATGGAGTACCATAGACTACGATTAGGGCTGTAGCACATATAGCAGAGAACAACACTGCACTAAGACATAGCGCTCGGCGTTATATAGTATAGTGACTTTTACGATTTAACAGAGCTGGTTCCTAACATACCTGGTTAATGAGACTCATAAAACAAAGAAAATCTAATGTATTTGCAGCGACATTCCCATAAAAAAAAACTAAATTACAGCATAGCATGACTAACTTACATATTGTCCCTTTGGGCGCCAAAAACATGATGAATTTGAATAACTTAGATCCATAAAACATTTTAAAATCAACTTACCCGGTTGTGGAGTAGCATACACGACTATTAGTGCGGTGGCGAACATAGCTGAGAATACAACTGCAGTGAGACATATCGCTCGTCGTTGTGAGCACACCGCCACGGGAGCGTCGCGGAGCTCTCTAGCTTCGCGCGCCTTGTCCGTGTCTGGGTAAAAAATGAGATGGTTAGTTTATAATTCCTCAGAGTTGTATCGTGAAGCAACTTCTGAACGTGGAAAGAGTGTCCGTGGAGTATCGTGCTCGTTTTTCTCCATAGGAACCTCCTACGCTTTGGAATGGGCAACTAGCTTCATCTTTCTGACTGACCGACTCCTTGACAATTCAAAAGTTGCTGTTAATGCTTTAACTGAATATGCTTTGTTGGAGTTTGTTATGGCATTTGGAAAGGGCTACAATTTCCAGCAATGGCCTGAAACAGTCTTAGTTAAGTACAGTAAGTCAGTGCAGCGCTGACTTGCACTGGGGCTCGTGTAGACACTATTTTCAACCCGTTCCAGTACCTACTGACTTCGCTGCCCTCAAGTCAGTCCAGTTAACTAACCTACCCGTCTATTTTCGGGCCCAGTAGCTTCCAACGCTACGCGATTGAATTACTACCGATCTCGTCTACATTAACACTACATCCGAAAATTCCAGTCACTGGGTCCAGCCATTGCCATCGTTTAAACCAGGCATTACATCCGACAGACAGCAATGGTTTTCTAAGTAAAAAACTGACATTTAACGGCTTGTTTTTGATGGTGCCCTCAAAAGTTATGCATATCTTGAAGTTTGAATACTAATCAAAAAATGGTTGTCTATAATAAACTAGTTATACTACAGGATGCTTGTGACATTTGAAACTCTAATCTAATAAGCTAATACTCACCTAATACCCACATCTCTAAGCTAATATACTCACCCGCCAAAAAAGCGACATCGTCTAAATCCTGGTCCACCATATTTCGCCAGGCAGCTGCTAAAATAAAACAATATCATACTGTAATGGTTTGTTTATAAAATTCATTAACAACTAAGGGCGGGTTGTTTCACGTCCATTAACGCACGCGTATACGTCATAAATGGCGCTAACTATCGTCAAACCGTATCGTGAAACCGTTGTTTCACAAAATTATGCCCTTGACGTTCGTTAAAAAATGACGATCACAGTAACAGGTGTCATACCCACTGGTAAACGTCATTTTATTCTTTTACATTCGAACTTTGAAGATCGGTTTTATGCAGTGAAACAACGCTTTGTATTTAACGAACGTTAAACAATGTAATCGTTATTATTTGACGTACGTATGTTACGTTAACGAACTGTTTGAAACAACCAGCCCCGTCCGGTTTCTCGACGGCTATTCAAATCTATAATCAACTAACAAACCTGTTAAATTAACAGAACAGTCAAATCAAATTGGGTTGCTGAATTGGCGATTACGATAAAATTAACTAATCAACGATCAATGTCAACTGATTAACGAAAATAGATTATGTGCATGGCAACATCGTATTCTTCATTCATTTTGATAAATAGTTCGTTCAATTTAATATCAAGTTGACACTGTTGACATTTCTAAAGGCGGCATTTTATTGAAAGTTTTGAATGTTCGAGGTATCTAGAGATATAAATTAAAAAATTGTTTAGTGCTTTTCATTGAATTATGTGCCGTGTGGTGCCGGACGTAAAGAATAGCATCATCTTATTTGTTCCCGTGGGTTTCGTAAAAGGCGACTAAAGGACTTCCTAGAGAATGGGCAGCAGCGTTCTCTATTCATTTTTAACACCATACTGCGATCGCCAACCCGCCTGCTAAGCGTGGCGATTATGGCAAAACCCCCCAATTGGGGGAGGCCTATGTCCAGCAGTGGACGTCTTTCAGCTGAAATGATGATGATGATGATTGAATTATGGCATCGCCATCGACATCAAGAGGGAGAAACTATACAGAACGCGAGAAATGTTCACTTTTGAGTATAATAGATAGGTAAGTAACGATTGCACGTTTTTATTGGTAAATATAATATATAATATGTGTATTTTTGATTTGTGTACAAACAAATCGTGAAATCCTTCGTAAGTACCTCACGGTTCCGTTTGTTAGTAAGAAATATAATTGTTCGGTTATCAAATCTCCAGTAGAAAATTAATCAATCTCGAGTCCGCTATGGGTAGCCGAAGTTGTTTTATTAATTATAAATAGAAAATATACAAAGAAAACAGAAAATCACAGGGAACGCTAAAGATAATCGCCCAAGCTCGACAGATTAGTTAACACAACATTTGGCAGCTACTTGACATGACATTCAAGCTTAATCGTTCTTTCGGAAACCCAAATTCTGATTTAACAAGGGATTTTTGTACTAATTTGATTGTTGTGTTAAGTGATCAACGATTTAAATCAAAGTACTTAATTAACGTTCGTGCAACTCGTTTTCGACTTAACAAGAGATTTGACACATGGTTAGTTAATTTTAGATTTGAACAGCCGTCGAGAAACCGGGCGTTAATGTGCTTACCCTTAGCAGAACCGTTCCTGTCGGCCTTGTATTTGCCGATGGGCTCCATCTGTATGCCGTCCATCTCACGCCGAGCGCGGCATGCCGACGGTCACCTGTTGACAAAAACAGCGATGTATACCAAGTATTATACAGAAAAAGTTTTTAATCAGTGCGCAAACTTTGATAAATTAAACGTGTTTTATTATACACCTATTTCTTATTTTGATATGTCTTAGTACAAAAAAATTTAGTTATCGTTAACGAAAGATGTTTATTTTGAAACTGGTATAATGGATACTCGTCGTGAATCGCGCCGGCGCCGTGCCGGCGGCGGAGCGGCGGCGGCGGCACGGTCAGTGAAGCGGAACGCAGTAGTAGGTACCTATCAGCTGTGCGCTCGTCCATTTATATTATTACGAATAGATTGTATCCATATTTTGCTGATTTCAATTAGGACGATTTTTTTTTTTTTACAAATAATGGAAATGTTCTAATAATGATACCACCAAAAAAATTTTTTTTCTTCGCTTCTTATTTCGCTTATCCTGTACCTATGTCGTTATTTATTAGGAACTTAGGAACACTGTCTTTCAAATAATTTGTTGCGAAACTACTGACTTCACATCTTAGCAACGTTATTCGGGAAAACTTATCTAGAAGAGGTTTACAATTCAATTCAATTTATTTATTCAAGTAACCATGACTTATTTGTTAGTGAAAATTTATCCAATGTTAGTACCTAATTATGATAATTATGTTACATCTATACTGGCCCGCCAAGATGCTGGCAACACTGTCGGCGTGCCCTCGCCACTGTCAAGCCCCTCCACGCACTCCAAGACGCCATGACGGGAGATGGTGCTTAAATAAGCCTGCACATCTCATTCTCGCCCTCTTTTCACCAGGACAACTGACACTGAACCTCTGCCAACTCACCACTTTGTTTTATATTGCTGTCTGTGTATCCACATAGAATTAAACCCGCTAAGTATACCTAATCGTTTGATTTATATTGTATGTAATAAAATGATGATAGTTCATTATTTTTGTATTGTAATCAGTGATTGTTAATTTGCTTTTCGTATGAGTAAATTGTAATTAAGTTCAAATAAGCTGCTGTGATTTCTATAGATATCTGATTAAAATAATTTACTAAGTTTGTTTGAATTTCATTTATTAATACCCGTGTTTAATCAGTTGTTACAATTATATCTACATCCTAAACAAAATCCTGTATAATGCACAGCGGCAGTGCTATCCGACATTCCGATGCATCACCGCGGCTGCACCATTCCATGGGAAATGGCGCAGCAGCGATTCACGTATGCACAATCCAGCCTGCTCGAAATTAGAGACAGGAAAAATGATTAAATGTAGGTAGGTACTCTTTGTTTATGATCTGTCAAACTCATGAAACAATATTTTGTCTACAAAGTAAAGTAAACATTTATTTGCATGGATTGTAAGTACAGTACATAAGATGTTACAATTAAACTATGGGTGATCCTTGTACAATCTATCATATATAGGCATGCAACATTATTATTAAATTAAATATTGAGTGACCAAATGACTAATTATTTTACATTAGCAGCAATAAATAGTAAAATATTGCATAAAACATTATCCCGTAACCATACAAGAGCCATAAATTCACACCTACCTACCTCAACAAAAAAAAATAACCATAAAAAAGCGCGCCATTTTTTTTTTGCACAACAAGAACAAACTTTCACCATAAAAAGTAAAAGTGATGGAGGCAAAAATCCATTCAGCCTCCGCACTGAAAAAGCTCAAAGCGGCTGGCAAGTGCTCTATGGAACCAGGAGTCGTAAATAATCGAGTAATTACTTCCCACTCTAGTTTGTCTGTGGTTTTAGTTTGCACACGTCATTTCCTGTTGAACTTCGGTATGAAAGAACAACATGGGGGGGGACACGAGCGACGGTTGAAGTCTGAAGAGTTTAATGAGCGAAATAGGTCTTTATTTCTTCCTGTGGGATTATTTCTGTAGTTGCTATGGTGTTTACATACTGCTACTTGTTCATGATTTGGCCCGAGGCTTCGCCCGCGTGGACGTCGGAAATTATCCCATGGGAACGTGCTATCGGGGTAAAAAGTATCGTAAGTCCTATCCCAGGTCTTTATGTGTGTCTTTATTTTATAACAATATAATTTAAAAGATTGCCCATGGAGTTTCTTGCCCGTTCTTCTCCATATGAACCTACTCCTCTTTGGAAGGGGCAACAAGCTTCATATTTCTGAATGACCGACTTCATTGACCATTCAAAAGTTTGTATCGATAAAATGATTAAAAAAATTACTACGTTTAAATACCTACCAAATACGCGAGACAACCAATCGCGACTTCCCGAGCCTACTTCAGTCGGCTCGAGCTCCGTTTCATAACGCCTTAAGGTATGAAAGGTAGCGGTCGGACTGATAGTTAGTAGTTACCTAGTTTCGAAAGTACCTTAGCATGGAAAAGTATGGAAAGTATTGTGGCGACATTTACAACGCACATGCGCATCACGACGACGTCACAAAAAAACCTACATCGCGCAAGCAAAGTTTACCGCGCGACTGGCATTATATACAACATGCCGAGATCAACCATCGGGCAGTTGCCCTCCAAACACAACACTCGTCTGAGGCCCTAGTGTGAGTTTCTTTTAACCATCCCAACATTACGCATCGACCGCGTTCGGCCTTCCGATTGGCCTACGATTAGCCCTTCACTAATCGGAGTGTTGTACGCGGTCGATGCATAAGTCGAGATGGTTAAAATAAATTCACACTAGGGCTTATGGTCGGAGGATCCTCCCTTTTCAATAGAGGATGAGTGAACTTGACACCTTATTAATTATACCTCTATAGTATAAATGTTTTGGAAAAACACGGCTTGAGAGCCAGTTACCAGGCGGATTTAACACTACAGGAATGCTTTTAGCCGCACTCTGCATGGCTAGGTACAAAAAGCCATCACTCACAGCCCCTCGAAGTTGCGATCTGCAAGGCGATAAAACTTGCACGATTTTGCATGTCGAAATGCAAGGCCTTAGCGACGATTTGGTATAATAAGAAACATTATGCAAAAGCTTGAAATTCTGCTTGAAAATGGTAAGAAAAACTACTTATATTGTACCTTAACCATGATAAGTCTAGTATAAATACACAGACCCTGGTTCCAGAACCCCATCATTTTTGATGTCCTTCAAATTATAATCACAATTTTGGCGTCATCTTACGTGCAATAGAATACCACCAGCAAACCGGAATTGGCAACTAGTTAAGGTTATTTCAAAAGTCCCACGTTGGGCGCCATTAGCCATAATGGCGCCCAACATGGGACTTTGTTAGTCAGAAAGCCAGTCTTACTAACGGCCAGTAACTGGATTGTGGAGGTCAGAAAGGCAGTCACTCCTTGTAAAATACCTGCATTCGATTAGACTGGAAGCTGACTTCAACTACTACTGCCTCATTGGTCTCGTGGTCGCTCGTCAGTCCTGGGTTCGATTCCTTGATCAGGCAAAGTGTTATTGGGTTTTTCCATTATGAATTTCTCAGTAACAGGCCGGAGTTTGGAAGTTGGCGGTGAGAGTCCCCCCGTGCCTCGCAAAACACGTGAAACCGTTGGTCTTGTGCCTGATCTCTCTCCGGTCGTATCGGATTGCCGTTCTATCGGACTATGAGAGTGAGGGAAGAGAGAGTGCACTTGTATCTCGCACGCCTGCACTATAATATCTCCCGCGATGAAATTCGGTCTGGAGGACTATTATTATGTGCGTGCAATAGACATAATGAAAATCCAAATGAACTTTACCAACTTAAAAACTAAATAAACCTAAAAAATTATCCAAAAATAATATCTATTGTTAACATTATATGACAAGATGGACCTTTATAGGCACCGAGTGCGGAGGCACGTGCCAACATTTGTGTTGAGCCACGTAACTATTGTCTAATTGAACAGACAGATGTGCTGCTGCGGAGTTTGTTGTGCCGCTTCTTCTTCCCAGCTAAAGCACTAGGAAGTGGTGAAGGGCGGGCGTTTTGGGGGACTGTCTTATGTCATTTTGACGTTCGAAAAGATCTGATTCAATAAATGACTTGATTTTGATGTTAGTATCTATTTCTTAGGTTAGTTTGTAAGTTTTACTAAAATAGTTTTTAAGTCGTTGTTACCAATACTATTATGGATTGTGTGTATTTTTATACGTGATCCGGAATAAATGAGAATATATTTAAATTTATATTTATTTTTATATATAAAAACGTTAGTGTATAAACTTCCATTATAAAGTATAAAGAGGCGATGGTATGAAAGTCATTCAGCCTCCCCTCTAGTGCTCTACGCAACGCGTTAATAACGCGGCGATTACGCTCCCCTTTAGTTTCCCGCGCTTTTGCTTCCACTAGGCACGATTCCCCCGTGCCCCATTAAACGATCTCCCTTGTCTAAGGAGTCTTTATGTTTTTATAGTTGAGGCAGGTTTGACGAGAAGGGGCTCGTGGCTAAATACTATATAACAGTCGCACGCGTCGACCGAAGGTTAAGCTACGCTTGTGGAGGTCGGTCCGCAGATGGGTGAACATGCGTTACATATCCTCGATCCCTCCATGCTTCGGAAAGCACCATAAGGCCGACTTTTAATGATTTTATACTGAAGATCACGTCTGAACGCGTAGTGTTAATGATTTTGAAAAAATATATGTTAAATTAGAGCATTTTCTTAATAACTTAATATATGAATATTTAGATTATGTTTATACTTATATTTTCTTGGCACGCGACGATGGCAAGAGACCGGACGGTATGTCTTTATTTCCATGGAAGGTGGGTAGGCCTTTAGTATGGGACGCAACCTGTGTCGATACTCTTGCGCCATCCCATCTTCCTGGCTCGGCAAACTGTGCTGGCGCTGCTGCTGCGGCTGCCGGAGCCGTTTGGGGTTGAAACCCTCGGGCCGTGGGGTCCCAGTGCACATGTTTTATTTAGTGAAATCTCCAAAAGGCTGGTTGACACCTCCCGTGACCCAAGGGCTGGCTTTTACCTTGGCCAGAGGCTAAGCGTTGCCATACAACGTGGCAATTCTGCCAGTCTCTCGGGTACATTACCAGTCGACAGCGATGCTGAGGAATTTTTCGACACCATGTTTTAGTTTATTTTGTAAACTGAGCATCACGCAAAATCTATCAAAGCGTATTTTTCTGAAACTTTCACCTATTTAAAGATAATTTAATTATTGAACTTTTAGTATACGTGTTTTATTAAAATACCTTTTGTTTTATCCATACTAATATTATAAATGTGAAAGTAACTCTGTCTGTCTGTCTGTATGTTACATTTTCAGGCCTAAACCGCTGATCCGATCGTCATGAAATTGGCAGAGATATGAAGAAGGACATAGGCTACTTTTTCACGCGATAACCGACATCCACGCGGGCGGAACCGCGGGCAAAAGCTAGTGTATGTATATATGTATACAGGGTGGATTTTTGGAACAGCTAGTGTATAATAAATTATATCTTCTTGGCCTTTTGTTGGTCGCATTTACTTGGCTATTTAGTATTTGTAGATTCCTAAAATAGGAATTATTTGAGGTTCACAAAGAGAGGCCCAATCAGGTGTTCAATAATATTTTTAGGAGCAAAAAATGAGAATTATTAGATGGTATTTTTAAATGCCAAACGTGTCAAAACAAACGCGCCTTATAAAAAAAAGTCGCGAACGAGCTTGCACGTAGACATTATAAAATTGCATAGAATCAAATTTTCAAATCGTCGAAAGGAGTTTTCAATTTCCGAGGGGCTAGACGGGAAATTGGCAATTTTTGAACCACGTCCGAATGTTGCTTGCAGGTGAATAGATATGCAAAGTAAATAAAGAAGTTCCTATAGTTACTGTTGTATACAGGAAAAGTTTTTATCAGTGCGCAAATTTTTACAAATTAAACTTAAACGTGTTTTATTATACACCTATTTCTTATTTTGATATGTCTTAGTACAAAAAAACGAAGTTATCGTTAACGAAAGATGTTTATTTTGAAACTGGTATCTATAATGGATACTCGTCGCGCAACGCTCCGGCGGCGCGGTCAGTGAAGCGGAACGCAGTCGTAAGTACCTATCAGCTGTGCGCTTGCCCATTGATATTATTACGAATAGATTGTATCCATATTTTGCTGATTTCAAGTGGACCAAAAAAAAGTATTGAACGAATAATTGAAATGTGTTTTAATTATTACAGATATTGAACCACCAAAAAAATATTGCGCACTGGTTAAAACCTTATCGTGTATATATGCTAATCGCGCGGTAAACTTTGATTGCGCGATGCAGGATTTGTGTAACTTCAGGTCTTTGATGCGTAGTTCGCATGTGGCGTGGTAGAACGTATCACAGATATCAACATTTGAAATGAACTGAAGGGGTGCAATAAAATGGCCTCCTCGAGTAGCTATGAAAAAAAATGTGAGACAGCGTGCGTTTTGGCCACGCCCACAAGTAAGTTCGAGCCTGCGACTAATTGGCTCTTAACGTTCCGCGTTCGTTTACAAAACAGTCCTTACAATAAAAAGTGAACTTTTTGTCAATGAAATACAGTCGACAATGTATTAGCAGTTGTCAATGATGTCGTTCGTGATGCGACAATCAAACCCGTTGATATTTGTAAGAAACTGCAACTATTTCACTCGATGAAAATGCAATCCTAATCTACGTTGGATAAGTTTCGTCCTAGTCGCCGTCTTCAAACCAGTTGCAACGACGACCGTTTTCTGCAACCGTTTTCGTCGTCATAAAAACGTTGCGTTTCGTCCGTCAAAAATTTGACAACGATCCACCACTAACTGCAGTTGCCTCTACGGACGTATTACATTTACAGGTGGTGGGTTCAAACCCAGTACGGCACCGGGCACTCTCAAAACGGCGAAGGATTATCTACATCGAGAGGAAACCGGCATGTCCTAAAACCAAAACATCGAAGACATATTCTGGCATCTTCCAACCCGCAACGGACCCGCGTCGTGGTTTATAGCCCACTCCCTCCGGGACCAGAGCATGTCTGTGTCCCAGTAGTTGGAACATTATAGGCCTATTTCGATTATGAGCTACTTATCCGTTATATTTCGTGCCGATAAAAGATAAGTGTAAGTTCTTCCACCTGTTATGATCTCTACTTTAATTTTACGTCCCAGTTATAAACGCTAAACGGGTATTCTTGATAACACTATAAAAAATATCAGACCTCCTTTTCCCAGATAAACATCTAACCGATATATTTTTATAGCTACGCCTGTTACATTACGAGTCATTGAGCTTTGAGAGAGAAACGAGAGCAACATTGTGCTTGGTTTTGTAGCTTTAAGGGAGAAACGAGAGCAACATTGTGCTTGGTTTTGTAGCTTTGAGGGAGAAACGAGAGCAACATTGTACTTGCTTTTGTAGCTTTGAGAGAGAAACGAGAGCAACATTGTGCTTGGTTTTGTAGCTTTGAGGGAGAAACGAGAGCAACATTGTGCTTGGTTTTGTAGCTTTGAAGGAGAATCGAGAGCAACATTGTACTTGCTTTTGTAGCTTTGAGAGAGAAACGAGAGCAACATTGTGCTTGGTTTTGTAGCTTTGAGAGAGAAACAAGAGCAACATTGTGCTTGGTTTTGTAGCTTTGAAGGAGAATCGAGAGCAACATTGTACTTGCTTTTGTAGCTTTGAGAGAGAAACGAGAGCAACATTGTGCTTGGTTTTGTAGCTTTGAGGGAGAAACGAGAGCAACATTGTGCTTGGTTTTGTAGCTTTGAAGGAGAATCGAGAGCAACATTGTACTTGCTTTTGTAGCTTTGAGAGAGAAACGAGAGCAACATTGTGCTTGGTTTTGTAGCTTTGAGAGAGAAACGAGAGCAACATTGTGCTTGGTTTTGTAGCTTTGAGGGAGAAACGATAGCAACATTGTGCTTGGTTTTGTAGCTTTGAGGGAGAAACGAGAGCAACATTGTGCTCGGTTTTTTAGCTTTGAGGGAGAAACGAGAGCAACATTGTGCTGGGTTTTTTAGCTTTGAGGGAGAAACGAGAGCAACATTGTGCTTGGTTTTGTAGCTTTGAGGGAGAAACGAGAGCAACATTGTACTTGGTTTTGTAGCTTTGAGAGAGAAACGAGCGCAACATTGTGCTTGGTTTTGTAGCTTTGAAGGAGAAACGAGTGCAACATTGTGCTTGGTTTTGTAGCTTTGAGGGAGAAACGAGAGCAACATTGTGCTTGGTTTTTTAGCTTTGCGGGAGAAACGAGAGCAACATTGTGCTTGGTTTTGTAGCTTTGAGGGAGAAACGAGAGATACATTGTGCTTGGTTTTGTAGCTTTGAGGGAGAAACGAGAGCAACATTGTGCTTGGTTCAAGACTCTTTAAGGTGAACGCGTCAGGGTAGCCCACGAAATTCAAATTTTCTTACATTTTTTGCAGGTCAGTATCAGGTTAATTGTGTGTCGATCTAAATATGATTCGCGGCCGTATCAAATATTTATCCGAAACAAACTCAGAGGTCACAGTCACTTTTAAGTCCAGACATAATCTTGGTCAGATCATGTGAGGACTATGTAGATTAGTATCTGTAATGGTCTTTTGATGAAAGAACTACACAGATTTGAGTGGACTTGTCCAGTCAATATACGCATTTGTCAGTAATCGTGCAGACTCAAAACTTAAGATTGGTTTGATTCGTTAAGTCTGCTGCCATCACTTCATGTATGATCATTAAAATAATTGACAATGTTTTCCCAGGAAATCCTTCTTCCGAAGTTCTTCCGAATAAATTACGAAATATTTCCCTTCGATGCGAGCCCTCCCGGAATGCGTCCCACAAGCACCTTTAGCGCGGTATACCTATGTGAGTATTTAACATAATTCTACTAAGCGATGAGATTATAACTTCATGAGATTATTCCTTCGAAATACTTCGTTACAAGTCATTCTTAATACTTTCAGAAGCATTAAATTCCAGTTTGCCAAAGGGCGATGGAGCATAGCGTATTCGAACGAAAACAAAATAACGATACGCCCCAAAACAGGAATCGCCGATGTGGGCAACAAGTCTGCTAGGCTGGAGTAGGACTGGGCGGGCCATGTTTGTAGGATGCATTGCATATAGCCAGAAAATGGGCTACGTCGCCGAGGGAGGTCAGAAGATGTGGCGTGATGACTTAGAGGCGTTTATACGAGATTGGGCGGAGAAGGCAACGCACAAGAAAGCGTGGAAAGCCTAGTGGCCTTTGCCCAGCTGTGGGATAGTACAAGTGAAAAAAAAACTGGTTTAAACGACGTACTAGTAGGTTGGGTAAAAAAAAATCGGGGCAGTCTTTGGGGACTGCCGATGCCGGTAGAAGCGAAAACTAAGTAACTTGTAAATTGTATTACGAGCTATTAGATTATTAATTTCGATTTTTTTTTTTTTTGTTTATAAAGAAGTGTTTATGATCAAGGATTAAAACTGAAATTGGTCATTAACACTTCTTTACAAACCAAGCGTTCGGTGACGATGACGCCAATTCCATGATTTTTGTTCACTCAAAAGGTACACTTTTATACACAGTATACATATAGCTCATGGAAAGCGTTTGGTAACGAAAACGTGAGTTCCATGATTTTTGTTCACCCAAAAAGTGCTCAACGCGCCTAAAGAAGTTTTCACTTCAATAATTGCTTTTATAGACTGGCATTCAATCTAGTAGGCAATAAGTGGTCCCCAACTGGCTATGGACATCTGCCATTTACTAGAAAAGAAACACAGCGGGTGTGTTTCCATACCAGAGTGTCACGTGGCACCCTTCGACCCGAAAGATAAGAACTCAACAATTATTTTCCTACATTTAGAGAGATTTGTACATATATACTGCAGATTACGAACTTTTAGCAAAATGACAATGGGATCGTGTTGGAGTGACGAATTTATAAAAATAGCAGACTTGGGCCCCAGACCTCCTCTACTGTACTCATTTCTTATTTTATCCATAAACACTCATTGAACAAATTACTCATTATAAAATTATATTCTCAAAAATAAATGTAACTACTTCCTAAGGGGTCGATTCTGTAAAAACCTCACCGTGAAAACTTAGGTGAAGTGATCTCGAAGTGAACTGTCAATCCATCTGAGACTAGGGATTGTCACTATTGACAGCTCATTAATTCAAGCTCACTTCACCTAGGTTTTCACGGTGAGATTTCTACAGAATAGCACTGCTGGTCTCCTGAAATACAGGCTTTACGCCTAGCTTAGGCACCAGTCTCCCATAATATTATTTAAACTATTATGTATTGTCCTTGATCATATTTTGAAAATGTATTATATATATATTGTGGTGAGAAATAAATCCTTATCTTATATAATAAAGGATTATGTTGTGTGCAAATAAGTAGGAAGTTAATTAATTTATTCTTCACTTGACCAGAGGGCTGGCTCGTTCTTTGGCCAAAGAATTAGCATTGCCATTCAACGTGGCAATGCTGCCACGTTTCCGAGTGACAGCGATGCGGACGAGTACTTCGACGCCTATTAAGTGTCCCTTTGTTTTTCTTTGTATTTTGTTTTGTTTTAGTTTTTATATATATAGTTTGTTAGTCTTTTAATTTAGTACCTAGTGTATATAGCCTGTGTACATAAATAATAAAATTATAAGAATTATTAAATAAAATAAAAATAAGTAGGAACATTCATTAATAATATTAATGAATTTAGGTAGGTACATTTATCTAAACTATTCTTTTTTTGTATCAACATTGACATACCTTGACATTACAACGTAGATAGGTACCTAATTTGATGAAGGTAGGGTCAGGTACTATGTAATGAATATTGACGTGGGACAAACCTCGGTCATTTTAGAAAGATGCTTTGCTTATTTACTTTTTTATTATGTATACGAGCTGAAATTTTGTCAAACCGAATCGTGTTATGGTATTGATGATATTAATAAAAACATCATTCAATACTAAGCAGTACTCCAATTATGCACATTAATGCGAAATTGCAAAGTAGGTAAAAATCTGTGTTCGGTATCGTCCATTTTGCCTCCTTAACCTACATTTTAATCAGGCAAAAGTATTATAAAATATAAGTCCAAAATAGAATCGCAGCTCGCAAACCACAATTTCCAAACGCAAAAAAAAAACACTAATTCAAAAATCGAACACTCACCGATCGGTTTTCCGCGGGAAATATCAGAAACAACACTTTTTTTTACACAGCACTGGAATATTCTTTACTATATTTTTATTTTACACAAACAAAAATCGTTGGACTCGCTCACGTTGTGTTTCCACGAGGGGCGCCGGGAAAATAATGCGAGAGAAAATCGATTACCGGCAGGAGGCTCGCGGGGGAGCGAGATGGGTGTATGTGAAAACGTGCGGGTTAGAAAGAGGGAGAGGAATGGGGGATGTGTGCATGGGGTGTACGAATTTTGTAGTGGTGTGAGTAGGTCCCGGTAAATAGGGTTCATTTATGAAGGGGTACCATCGTTGCGTAGAATTCTTTTTTCGAAGCTTCGAGATTTTAAGGAAGGAATGAGAGTAGAGTGAGAATTTACTTCAAAAAACATCAAAGTATGCTATTCTTAAAACAGTTTATGAAGTCGATGCTTTAATTTGATCTTGATTCTTCAAGAATCTGTATTTTTGTGTCTTCACACATAAAATTTCCGAATGCTCAACCAACAATTCTTAATTGCAGTAGTTTTTCTGCCTCTACAATTCAACTTAAAGTTTTTTTTTCCGGTTTTATTATGCGATCAGGCTTTTACACTTGAGCAGATGAGATGGTTCTGTTGGTAAGTTGGGCGCTACTCCCAGCGAAGTCTGCCCTATCTTTTCTAAGTCATTTTTCGCACGGGCTGTTCTGGTCGAAAATGTCCCGCCGCTTTTTTAATCGGCGGATGCTTTCTAGGCTGCCCCACAAACTTATTCGGATGCTTTAGCAGTCGGGAATTGTAATTGTCGCCATGTGTACTTATCTCCTCGTTGATCATAGGAATATTGGGGATTTCATGGATCTCTGTTGTCTTGAATACACGAGCTCTGAGCGTCACCAGTGCGGTGACGCTGAACCACGTATACTCAGCCCTGCATCGCGTATACTCTGCGCTGAATGGCGTATACTCGGCTCCAGGCGGAAGGCCTATTGTCTACGTAAACCGCACGTCATGCGCACGATTTCGTCAATTGACGTTTGCAAGACGAATGCTTGCATCTTGCGTAGAAACAATCAAAACTGTGTCCACGGAGCGGCAACGTCACGTCAGCCTCTCGTCATGCGGTGCGCGCGGCAGCATGTCACTACTCGACCGACTCGCGAGACGCACACTTGACATTTTCACAACGAAAAGACGTGCTTTCTCGATGTTAGTTGAAAGAAAACTGAGATGTTTTGTAGCGTGATTGACGATTGCATGAAGCAGCGTGGACATAGCAAATATGAAAAATACGCCTATCGTCATTTGTAGGTTGCATGCATTCGTCAAATGACGCGTCCGTGGACAGTTATCCTAAGTCTTCAGATCAATCGCGTAAGCACACATCCTCTTTGTATAATTCATTAGTTTATCACTTAATTCTCACACACAAATCACTGTCGCATTTCCCATAGTTCCACGCTGTAGTGCTTCATTCTATCTGTATGTGGAGCAGTAGGGATGCACGAGGGTGCAACTACAGTGCTCCATAGTGCATAGTACCACAGATTATTAGCGTATTATTCTGTGATGACATTGTTTTGATGATAATAAAAAGTTCAGAGTGGTAGTACCTACGGTGTTAAAAAGGTGCTTCATCAAATGGGGATATCTGTTGTTTACAACAAACCAAATATAATCATCATCATCATTTCAGCCGAAATACGTCCACTGCTGGATATCGACCTCCCCCAATTGGGGGGTCTGCCATAATCACCACGCCACTTAGTCGACCAAACCAAACCAAATATAATACCAATATACAATAATAAATTTTTAAAAAAAACTAATTATATTAGGTACCTACTGTTTATATTGGTATCCTACCGTATTCCACTAGAACAACTAAGAATAGTTCTTGCAACAGATTTTCTGTTTGTCCATGTTAGAACATAATTTTTATATATTACTAGCTGACCCGACAGATTTCGTTCTGTCAAAAGCTATAGTATAAACTCCACTACTCTACTCTACCCTACCCTACCCTACCTACCCTACCTACCTACCTACCTACCCTACCTACCTACCTACCTATCTACCTACCTACCTACCCTACCCTACCCTACCCTACCCTACCCTACCCTACCTACCTACCTACCTACCTACCTACCTACCCTACCCTACCCTACGCTACCCTACCCTACCTACCTACCTACCCTACCCTACCCTACCCTACCCACCTACCTACCTACCCTACCCTACCCTACCCTACCTACCCTATCCTACCCTACCCTACCTACCTACCTACCTACCCTACCCTACCCTATCTACCTACTTACTTACCCTACCCTACTCTACCCTACCCTAATTTATCGTAAAAACAAAAAAAACCTTGCTATAAACCTCACGGAGCCCGAGACCTTTCCAACGAATGCAAAACCGTGGAAATCGGTTCGTGCGTTCTGGAGTTATAGCGTCAGGAAGGAAAACCCGACTTATTTTTATATAGTAGATATACTTACTAGCTTTTGCCCGCGGCTCCGCCCGCGTGGATGTCGGTTAACGCGTAAAAAAGTAGCCTATGTCCTTCTCCATATCCCATGCTATATCTCTGCCAAATTTCATGACGATCGGTTCAGCGGTTTAGGCGTGAAAACGTAACATACAGACAGACAGAGTTACTTTTGCATCCATACTAATCCATACTAATATTATAAATGAGAAAGTAACTCTGTCTGTCTGTCTGTCTGTCTATCTGTCTGTCTGTCTGTCGGTATGTTACGTTTTCACGCCTAAACCGCTGAACCGATCGTCATGAAATTTGGCATAAATATAGCCTGGGATATGGAGAAGGACATAGGCTACTTTTTTACGCGATAACCGACATCCACGCGGGCGGAGCCGCGGGCAAAAGCTAGTAAATAAATAAAATTGAAGTGTCTGATTGTAATGTTAAAATAATAGCTTTTTACTAAATGCTTATGAAAGTATACATACGGTACTCATAACAAAAAAACAGTATTTAAAAATTTTGTCTGTTTGTCTGTCGGTCTTAATCTTAAGTCTTAATCTTCGAAATGTCTGGACCGATTTTGACGGGACTTTCACTGGCAGATAGCTTATTTTATAAGAAGTAACTTCGGCTACTATTATTTTAGAAAAATCCATGCGGGTGAAGCCGCGGACAGCAGCTAGTCTATACTACATTTTTTTTTTTTGAACGCGCAAATCTCTGGAACTGCCAGTTTGATTTGAAAAAATATATTTGCATTTGATAGCCTAATTCTTGAGGAAGATTCAAAGTATTTTTTTATATTGCTACGACCCTTGGGAGCTGAGCATAAAGAAACTAAATCAGAAAGAACGCTAAGCGAAAACGAAGTAACGAGAGAGTGGGCGATGCGATGCGACGCGGTGGGGATCAAGAAACTTCACACGGACGATGTCGTAGACAAAAGCTAGTCAGTGCAATAAAAATATAACGCATGGATTGGTACGGAATTTTTCTTAAGCTGTGGGATCAACAAGACGATAACGGTATGTCAAATTGTAGCCCCCCTGCTCTCGCCAATGTATTGGGGGTTAGGGTAAATCCCGTTAAGGCGGTAAAACCCAACAGAGACCGCGCTCTCTAGTAATTGGAATCCATGGGGACCATGGTAAACATAAAACACTGGGTTATAAAACCCAGAAAAAATATATAAGTGTCTTATTTAAGGTCCATATATATGCCAGTGACTTGAATGGTTAGCTTGCGTATTCTGTACTGAGCTCACGCAACGTGTGTCGTACATCCAGCCAGTAATAGTACTCGCCCATACAAGAGCGCTGTCCCAAATAAGACGCATTATTAATTTATTATACACTAGCAGCCCGTCCCGGCTTCGCACGGGGTAACCCTTCGGTTACATTGTTCAAATTTTACCAAGGATCCCTAATTTTTTTCAAAATGAAATGTAGCCTATGTCAAATTGGAAGAATGTAGCATTCTATTGGTGAAAGAATTTTTTAAATCGGCCCAGTACTTTTTGAGCCTATTCATTACAAACATACAAACATACAAAAATAGGTACAAATCTTTCCTCTTTATAATATTATTATTAATTATTAATTATTATTATTATATTATATTATATTATATATATATATATTATATATATATATATATATATATAAGTGTAGATAAAACAAAGGGTATTTTAATAAAACACGTATACTAAAAGATCAATAATTAAATTACCTTTAAAAAGATGTATATTTCAGAAAAATACCTACGCTTGATAGATTTTGCGTAATTCTTCGTTTTTTATCCAGGTTGGATATAAAATTAAATTAAATTAAATTCTTTTATTTCAGATAACTAAAATCCATACAATCCGATATTAAATTAAAACTAAATATTTGTAAATAATTATCTATGAAATTAAAGTGAATTAATTATAAGAACTATGCAAACAAAATACCGTTGCCAAACAATGTTTTATGTAGTGTGTCGGAGACACGGCCTATGATCGTCATAATCAGCCCTTTTAAGTCCACTGCTAGACGTAGGCCTCCCAAAATCGATTTCCACTCGAAACAGTTTGCAGCCGTTTTCATCCAAAATGTGGCTAGATATGCTACATACAAATCATACAATATGAATCTAAGAATGAGAGTTGTAATGTTAGTATTGTTGAAGATGTAAAAAATGTGAAAATGTTCGGATCTCCTGCATTGTTACCAGTATCATAAAATATTTTATGCCATAAAATCTCCTTTTTTTAATAACTTTGTTTAAAACCGAAAATTTATAAAAACTATTACGGTATGATTATTTTTTAATTATTATTTCTTAAATTCAGTACGTAAAAGAAAATGGATCCTTTTTTTCGCCATTTTATGTGAATTACAATTACGAAGATATTTTTTTGATATGTTATCCCCTTTGTTTACTTAAATGATTTGAATTTGAGACTTTTAAAACCGCTAACTTGACTTGGTCCTCATAAGCCGGACAAAAGCTGCGACGATGATTTACGCTACTTAGGCCGAGCCAATGCTTACTTTGCGCTGCACCCTATGTGGGCTTTCCCCATAAAATAAATATTGACGTGATTTATCTCTACGGCTTCTGCCTCGAATCTTGCGGGCAGCGGGCGGCGGCGGCGGCGGCGGCGCGGGAGCGGAGCGGGCAACGCAGGCCCGTTCTCGAAACCAGCGGGCAGATCGCGCGGCACTATAGCGGCGTATAGTTGTGTTTGTGGTTATGTCGTCGAGATATTTGTTTTTATTCGTGAACGAAATGTCTGAACAACGGCTACAACATCTTTTTGATTCAAATTTATTTCTAACGTCACAAAAATAAAGCACAACACTGCTATGCAGACGCGCGGGCAAAGGCGGTCACCGCTTAACTGGAGTGAACCGCTCGTTGCTCACCCCCGCGCCGCCGCTGTTTTCGAGGGCCGGTCCATTTGATTTACGCATTAGATCCTGTCGCTTCCGCGCCGCCTCCGCCGCCGCGCCTCTGCCCGCAAGATTCGAGGCAGAGGCCTAACACAAGAATGTATAGTTACTTTTATCAGATTTTCGTAACTACAGCCCAAGCCAAGGAAAATTTCGCATTTCGGAGCCGTGGTTATAAAAAACGACAGCCTTCAAAAAAAAAAAAACACTTAAGTGAAAAATAACTTTAATTTCGGAATTCCATGGCAAAAAAACGAAAATACAGAACCAAGGACACCGACTTCAGAATAGTTATTTTTTTTTTTCACTTTTTAGTTGTTTTTTTTTTTTTGGAAGACGTTTGTTTTTTTGTTAAAAAGTTTTTTTTTTTTTTTTTTCACTTTTTATTTATGGTACAGACGCCAGCAGGTCAAGCTAACCGAAACTGTCAAATTTTCGCAATC
Organism: Dryobota labecula; assembly: GCA_947523025.1. Lineage (NCBI taxonomy): Eukaryota > Metazoa > Arthropoda > Insecta > Lepidoptera > Noctuidae > Dryobota > Dryobota labecula. The sequence continues at coordinate 8,274,859 of OX383314.1, forward strand.
AACTTTGAACCTTGTAATACTGTAGTGATAAAGTTGAAAATCTATGAAAGAAATTTGACAGATTGTAGTAGTTTGATGTGCTGGCGTCTGTACCTATCCCACAACAATTCGATCACCACTACTTGCTACACCGCACAAACAACAGTGACACAAGATATACGAAGTGGATTAAATACGGATTATCGAAGCTCAAAAACTTCCCAAGCAAAGTTAATAAAAATCGGTTAATAACCATTTATAGTCCGAGTGCATCTCATGACAATTCCAACAAACCCAAACACGGCTAGGATACATCATACATTGTTTTATGACGGAGTTCCGGTGCATACCTTCCGGCTTCATCTTCAGATCAGTTGGATGGTACCATTTTCATCAGAATTATTTATCTATATTAAAAAAAAAAAAAAAAAATTTTCTTCATAGTCGCTTAATTATCTTAATCGATATCTTATCTCAACCCGTGAAATACTTATCATTGAGGAATTCCGGTGGCTATTTGTGGTCTTCTTCATCAGTTCCACTTCATCAAATGATACTTTCTGAATGCAAATGCTTGAGTTGTTGATGAAAATACAAAAATCGCTATAATTATGTTTGCCTATAAAATTTGAGGAGTTCCCTCAATTCCTCATGGATCCCATCATCAGAACTGGATTTTGAAAGAAATGGGACCAATGTGGAAGTAGATCCTTTCAAATAAAAAAATAATTTTCCAAATCGGTTCATAAACGACGGAGATCTGAGGTAAAAAACATTTTTTTTTAAATACAACCGAATTGAGAACCTCCTCCTTTTTGGAAATTCGGTTAAAAATATAAACAAAATACACATAGCTATATAATATATATACCTGCTACGAGGGCGGCACTGAAAATTTCGGGAATCAAGGAAGAGACACAACACCCAGATAGCATTCAAGTTTGCTGCAAGTTTGTTTTTTATTTGATATTTAGTTGTTACGTCAAATTTGTCATGGCAAATTTGTTTCAAATTTGTTTCAAATTTGCTGTATACTTCCAAATGTAAAAAAGATACGGCAAGTTTGTTTTAATACTGTTGCAATCTTATTAATGTAAGTATGATCTGTCAAGTTTGATTCATTATTACTATAAACTTGTCACGTTAAACGTTACAGTCATCAATATAACAACCATAAAATCCGGCCAAGTGATAGTTGGACTAGCTCATCAAGGGTTCGGCCTGTACCATAATCATCATCCATCAGTTCCATCGGTTAGGGGCACTATGGGCAGCAAATAAATCCAAAAAAAAAAATTTTTTTCGTTAAAATTTATTTTGGGACTTAGTAAAATTTCGTTTTTTTTTTTTTTAATGATAATTTGCAATCTTATTACAGTACCAGGTTGACCTTGACCATAAAAACCATTTCGGTTCTGAAAAGCAAGGCCCTACGACGCACCGTTTCCGAGTTACGAGCTTTTTTGTTTCTTGTTAAGAGGCCGTGCACGAAATCGACTGATTTTGATCAATTTTGTTCATTGTTTGTGAGAAAGGGAAACATAATTTAAACAAAATTATTTGAGATTTGAAAAGTCGTGTTCTTTGTTTTTCATGTGGCTGAAAGGGATTTTTCAAATAAATTAAGTACTCACGGTAAATCACTAATATTTGCAACAAGTTTTCCAAAAATGACGCGAGACTGACATTTGATCATCATTCTACAAGAAACTACTTTTGATTTTGAACATTAAAAATTATCATCAACATCATTATATGGTCTACTTGCATGTGGCGTAACCACTTTTTTCAACTTCCATACAAAATATAGCAGAAAAATTATACTGAAAAAACCTTTTTTTGTTTTAAACCTCGTCAGTAATATATATTTTTCCTATTATTTAGCAAATCATATCAAGAAATTTAAAAATCACAAATTAGTCTTCAGCTATCCTTGAAATATAATCATAATTTTATTTAATGATTAAACAATATCTTCATTATTTATTTTATTTTATTTTTTTATTTTATATTAAGTAAATCAATGGCGAAATAAACTATACTTTGGAGAGCACAAAAATGATAAATTATTAAAAGCTGCTGTGACTGACACGAATGGTTTAGCACCATGAAAACTGTACTTTTATAGTTACACAGACTTAATGTTTCGATTATTTCAAGTTTTCTGACAATTAGATAAGAAATTGATAAAAACGAGTTTTTTTCGTGCACGGACCCTTAAGCCAACAACCACAGGGAGTCAGCTTTCGTATCTGCCAATGCCAACACTGGCATTATTTGCAAAAACGAAATACTGCTCTACAATAGAAAGTGATATTTTTTTTTTTTTTAATAATTTTATTCATGACCATAGATACAAGTCTTTCAGTCGAATACATAGATGTGTTTTGACAAAGTGTAATATTACAGTATGAGATGCAGTTATTTTCGCACAATAATAGTATTTTTAACAATCTGTTTATACATCAATTTTTTCATTAATTTTTGTTTATATTACCAACTTGCCGCCCTTTCGGGTTGGGTGGGTACATCTCAGTGATATCATCGTTTTCATACTAATTTAAATTACAACTAATTAACTAACAATTATACATATATGATTACAAAATAAATTAAATTTTTTCTACCGTATTACAAATATATTTATACAACACACTAAAATATTTATAATTTTTTAGTAATTCCTGAACGCTGCGGGGAATACTTTGACGTTGATTTATAGAAAGTGATAACAAGATCAGTGATGTCACATGCCCGGTTGAACAGATACCCACCATTTCGGTAAATGCAGATTCGAGATAAAGAGCTGTGATAATTTTAATGTGCATTCGAATATTGTAAAGCAATTATTTAAAACAGTTAAAATCCTTATTTTGTGTTTCAATTTGTCGTACAATGCAGACTAAAAGAAAAAACTTAGAACCAAATAATGATTGTATGGCGATTTTTTTTTATGAAGTGGCCACACTCATTTCTAACATGGCGGATTTGTTTCTGATACTTTTTGTTGTAATTGTTCCCGTTTTTCCAAATCGTATTTTCTGCCGGTTTTACATTGTTTGTGAATAATTGTTGTCTTAACCACTCCGAGATATAGACTCTACAGTGCGAAATTGACCCTATAGTGTTGTGTTTTCAAACCTGTTGCCATAATCATTACGAGATAAACTCTACAGTGCGAAATTGACATGAAAACTTTAAATTAAATTCTTTAAAGCTTGTGAAAACATAAATACAGATTGGCTGAAGAGGTGTGAGGATCATTACAACCCTAATGATGAACAAAATTTTATCTAGCACAATTGCTATAAATATGCCTGAAACGGTTTTGTAAATTGAAAAACCAGGAGTTTGTTGAAGAAGCCTCCAAAAAGTGTATGAAAAGAAAATTGCATTTTGTTGGACTAAGTATCGTCTTGATAAAACATCCCTACTGACTGATGGTAAGTTTGGTTTGGTTAGTAGTAGCCGGGTCCGCTGCGGCATGTTTTCGTATAATGCTAACAAAATAACACGACTTTCGATAATAACACATTATTCGTTCGCAGTTTGTTTGCAGAGTCGAATGGATAACACGTTATGTGTTAGAAAAACACTAAAACATACCTCAGCGGACACGGCTTTACAGTGTGGTGATCATTTTAATCAATTAGAGCTAATGCAGACCCCCTGAGAACTTTGTATAAAGTCACATAACCTCAAAAAAATCCCAACTTACCATAATCTGATAACAGTTTTTGTCACAGATGGCTGCTAACTATCTCGCAATGTGGTACGATTCCCTAATTATAATACCAGCCAACATACATCCCAATGTAGGGCACGGGCCTCTCAGAGAGAGGGAAATTACTGTATGCCCACAGCTGCCTGTATAAACACCTCAGGTACTCGGGTTTCCTAATGTTTCCTCAAAATTTTCTTCATTTTTAGCAAGCTGATGCTAACAATGTTGTTAACAATTCCCATGTAAAACTGCTCCAATTACCCCTAATTTGTATAAAATTCGTTTTTGGAATCATACAGCTCTTAATTTTGTAGGTTAGCACTCGGCAAAAATGTCTCAAAAACCGTTTGTACAAATGTCGAGACAAGGCCGGTTAAAGAGCATTAAAAGAGAAAATATGACATTTGCTTCAGCAACTAGAGGTGACAACCAATCAGAAGAAGAAATATCATACTCAGCTACAAAAATAACATGACAGCTACCTACAGTGTCAGCTACCTCCATACAAAATTTTATCAATATTGGTCCAGCTGTTTGAGTATGAAGCACATACGCAAATACCCTCACACACACACACACATAAACTTTCGCCTTTATAATATTAGTGTGATGTATGCAGTATTCAGAGGATGTTAATGATATTTTAATTTTAATATTTTTGTTACAGACTGTGCTACAAGCAAACAATTGGCAATCCAGCAAAGTCATCTCATCCAGATGGTGACTGACCTGTCAAAACAAGTGTCAGAAACTAACAAAAAAAAAAATGGACCTGATTTTAGGGCGGCCGGAAGAGCCATTAACTTCACGAAGGCATGATCCCTTTTCACTGCCACAGTTTTTAACAAACCTGCCAGTAAATGACGATGACAGTTTCTGTCATTTAAATGGACAATTAAAAAATAGTGACAATCAACAGGCAATGGTAAGGGTGACATTTTATTAAATACACTTATAATAATGTTTAATATTAAGGGTCAATTCGATTCCATGCCATTTTATCTGGCTTTTACTTGAGTAATTGCACAACTAACTATTGACTTTGTATGTATAAACCTTATTTAACAAAAAAAACAAAAAAAAAATTTATATTTATGATGCACCCAACATGTATTTATAGCTACCATATATATGCCATTACCTAAATTTTTCAGGTACAATTCTTGACAGGTATTGGCAGTAAAAACCTCCGTCCTTTCACCACAAACATGCTGAGAAAAATACTGCTGGATGCAGTAGTTGAGCAATATTCTCTGATGGGAAAACAAATGAAGAACTCAAAAGAAATCATTTCTTGACACAGAAACTTGCAAATTAATATTTCGTAAGTACCTACCTATTTCGGTAGATCTGTTTATTTTTATTATTGTTTTAATTCCTACATAACCAACAGTCACATTACGAAACATGCTGCTTATTGTCAACTATCATTACTATAGCCGTTTTATTTATATTTTCAGAAATGTGTAAGAAAGTGCATGGAACTGCTACTGACGATAAGCAGAAAGAGGTAATCAGTGACTGGCTAAACCAAGGCAAAGTGAGATTGTCAAGAAGGTAAATTACTCTCTTCTTATAATAATACTCTGTAGAGCGGGTGTAGATAGTCTAGTGGGGCCTTTGGTACTGGGTTCGAACCCCGGCGCTGACACCAATGACTGAAAGTTGTATAGGTAGTTGCATACATTTATTTATTTCATAACAAGACAGCTCGTTCAGGGTGACTGTAATTGTGTTGTATTTCAATGGTACATTAATTTAAAAGTTAGTTTCGCAGGTGTTTATTGACTAACAGCCATTTTATTTCATTGTTTCAGGGCCGAGAGACAAAAACAAAATCAACTATGATGCGAGTTTAGTTTAGTCCTTTATAGTTCCTACTTTTTTTTAATACAATAATATTTTTTTTAATAAACCCATTCAATTTTAATTTCAATGGATTTCATTTCATACTTTAAATGTCGTCAAGTTTTTTGTTTCTTCATGAGGCCTACTCGCAAACGACGACACAATTTTTAATTTTTGTCGTAGTGGTTTGCGTTCGCGAGTAAGCCTCCTGATAAACAAACATTATACAAGTTTGATGGGCGGAAACTAGACATTTGATACAAGTTTGATACAAACTTGCCACAAGTTTGATAGAAACTTGCCACAAGTTTGATACAAAATTGCCACAAGTTTGTCAAGTTTGCATTGGCAAACATTATGCAAAGTTTGAAAGAGGGAAACTAGACATTTGATACAAGTTTGATACAAACTTGCCACAAGTTTGTCCCTTGCCTCGTCAAACTTGATGCAAGTTTGCACATTTGATATTTCTAACTTGCTGCAAGTCTGAAACAAGTTTACACTGCTATCTGGGCAGTACTATTTAAAAATGTATTTATTGCTTTTCGAAGTATTCTCCGCGAAATTCGACACATTTTTCCATACGATGGAACCAATCATTGAAGCAACCATTCCATTCGGAAGTTGGGGTCTCCAAAATGGCCGTTTTGTAGGCGTCCACAGCTTCTTCAGGTGATGAAAATCTCTGTCTACGCAATTTATTCTTTATTTTAGGGAAACTAAAGAAATCATTAGGGCTTAGGTCGGGGCTGTACGGCGGATGGTCTAATAATTCTATGTTTCTTGCTCTAAAAACTCTTTTGTTCTGTGCGCGGTGTGAGAACTCGCATTGTCGTGATGAAGGATGATGCGGCGGTTGCAGTTCTCTTTACGGAGTTCAGAAACGACCTGTGGCAAACAAATGCTAGCATACCATTCTGCATTAACCGTTCTTTGTCCCTCAAGAGGAATAGTCGTAACATGGCCGGTTTTGGAGACAAACGTGGCCACCATTTTTCTGCAACACTCCGTGAACGAACAATTTTTGTTGGCTTTAACTCATTTTCGAACACCCAAACTCGTGACTGGTTTTTTGTTTCGGGTTCGTACGCATACATCCAGGATTCGTCACCTGATACGATGTTGTGTACAGCATTTGAGGATCCTGCGTGGAATCTTTCGAGAGTTCTGATGCACCAAGTAACGCGAGCCGCTTTTTGCTCTTCACAGCGCGAATGCGGTATCCATCGGGAAAACAACTTTTTTACACCTAATTGTTCATGCAAGATTATTTGTATTTGACTCATGCCAATGTCTAAAGTTGCCTGAATTTCGCGGTATGTCACATGTCGATCTTCCTCAATCAGCTTACGCACAGCATCAACGTTCTCTTGGGTGACTGCAGTTTTTGGACGACCTTGACGGGGATCATCACTGAGCTTGACACGTCCACGTTGAAATTCAGCAAACCAGCGATAAATTGTGGTTTTAGATGGGGCTTCATCACCAAATGCAGAAATCATCCGGTCAACACACTGTTTTTGTGTTAAACCACTTCGAAAGTCATAATATATGATCGCTCTTGAATTTTCTCGAGTCAATTCCATTTCCTCAACGACTAAACAAGTTTGACAAAACCTTGTGACAAGACCGAGAATCTTTTTTAAAATAAATAAATGATATTCGATTTTTGAAACCAAGGAGTTTTCAATTAAAAAGATTTTAATATGACAGGAGCAGTGGAAATATTCCATTCCCGAAACTTTTAGTGCAGCCCTCGTATGCTAGCTAAAAGATCTTAGTAGCAATTTACATTTTTTTTTTTTTTGAGCAATGGAAATCATCAAATGATTTATTACTAAAGGTTATAAATACTCTTTTTATGTTTGTATTTTTAGCAGAAATTTCCAAACGAAACTTTTATTGTCAGTTGTTTTGTCTTCTGTGGTTGTCATTTTCGTTCTGTCAGACTGTCACTGTCAGTTTTCTGTGGAGCGTTCTTGTTTGGGTTAGCGACGAAAAACGCACTCTTTGTTTTAACACATTTCTTTATAACTTTAGTTAATTAACACAACGACAACCTACGACAATGGCTGTAAGTACTATTCATATATCTTAAAACTATCTAAAAAGCGAACCATGCCAACAAGCCGGTGAACTAAAACATAACCTCACTTTTAAAACACAATAATCATGTTTTTTTTTCTAATTTCAAATATTGATTTTAGCTTTTTAATTTATATTTTTAAATTCTAGTCGATAGCAGCGGCACAAGTGCAAGAGGTGCGTTCGATAACTCGCATCGAAAGGATTGGGGCGCATTCACATATAAGAGGATTAGGACTCGATGATTCCCTGGAACCTAGGGCCGTGTCTCAGGGTATGGTGGGACAGAAGATGGCTAGAAAGGCTGCCGGAGTAGTCCTACAGATGATTCGAGAAGGTGTGTATTGGATTAACTTAGTTGCTATGGTAACAGTAGCTTGTGTGCATAAACAATCTTTTGCACGTGAAATACTAGTTTGCCCCACACTATGAATTTCTCCTGTAATGTGGGTGCGTTTACAAACATTCAAACTCACATACACAAACGGCCTGACCCGGAACAACTACTTGTAGGTCATACAAATATTTGTTCCATGTGGGAATCGAAGCTGCGACACGCAGCGAAGCAGTCAATCGCTTAACCATTGCGCCAACCGTGCCGTTGAAAAGATCATAACACGTTCACGGGCGGTATGTGATTGTATGTCATAATGTATGATTTTCATATGCCACAATGTACCATGATGTAAAAAAAAAAATGTGTGAACAATGATGTGATAAAACATCTAATAATGGTGCCGATTCCCTTGTTCACAAACTAAACTAAATTTAAGTTCAGTGCATCTTTTTCTTTCTAGTTCATTATGAAAAGGACAGAAGACAAATTTTAGTTTAGTCCTGTCAAATTAATCATCGCTTGACGTAAATTGACGTAATTTTAGTAGGCAAGTTTTTAGTCGCGTCTAAACTTGTATGGAGTAGTGACAGGCGCTGATTAATTTGACAGGACTAAACTAAAATTTATCTTATGTCCTTTTCTTAATGAAATAGAAAGAAAAAGATGCACTGAACTTAAATTTAGTTTAGTTTGTGAACAAGGGAATCGGCACCATTATGCAGCACCACGTATTTAAACGTCAAGTCTATTTATATGTAAATTTATTGTGTCATTCTAGAACACACATTCAACTGGTACCAACAGTGAATGTGTTAATATTGGAAGGGATATGTATGAAATGAATATGCACTATATTATAGAAATTCAACATTAACTTCCTGCCTTTTTCCCATGTTAAAATAACCGGCACGAGTCGTGAGCACAGATGTATGCACATTTTCGGCCAAATTGATTCAATACCGTTTTTACAAAAATTATTGATTAGTACTTCACTAACTAACTTATCTATAATTAAAATATTAGTAGTACTTGAAATTTTACTTTGGTACAGTAATGTTGTAATAATGAGTAACGGTGGAGTTTCTTGCCCATTCCTCTCCATGCGAAACTACTTTTTGGAAGGCGCAACTAGAATCAATTTTATTTCCGTGTAAATTTTGACGTTCAAAAGTGCCTATTAAAATTGTACGACAGAGTACAGTAGCCTAATGACACGCGAGAGTCCAATAGACGACGAGTATCGACTGAAGAACCAATCGCATGCAGCTTGGCGCCCCCCGCCTTCTTCATTCCGCCAAAGAGACCCAAAAATTTACTACTAAGTGTCAGTTTGTGCTCATGACTCGACACGGCCGAACTGGGCCTTACGGGGCCTTATTGCTATTTTAAGGTTTTTCTATCTTTTTTTGTGTTCTATGTCAGTATTGTGTGCCTTAAACTGCGTCAAACAAATTTATTTTCTGTCTTTTTATTTATTTCTTTAAATTATTGAGGCACCCATGGTAAAGTCCAGTTAAATATAGATAAAAATCTTTTATTCTCAGGCATCGAAGGCCCATAGAGTGTTAGTATTAACAAAAAACTTAAAAACTATTTTAGTAGACAAAGACACAAGAGTACAAAAACAAAACAAAACACAACATCCAATTTGAGGTAGATTTATCAAACCCCCTGTCTGACATGTAGCTTGATAAACCCATCCATTATAGGCCCTTCTAACCTATCTGAAAAAATCTAAGCAGTTAAGCAGATGACAACCTCTAACGTTGACCTGCGTGATGCCTTAGATTAATAAAACAATTGTATCAAACCCCCTGTCTGACATGTAGCTTGATAAACCCATCCATTATAGGCCCTTCTAACCTATCTGAAAAAATCTAAGCAGTTAAGCAGATGACAACCTCTAACGTTGACCTGCGTGATGCCTTAGATTAAAAAAAAAATGTATCAAACCCCCTGTCTGACATGTAGCTTGATAAACCCATCCATTATAGGCCCTTCTAACCTATCTGAAAAAATCTAAGCAGTTAAGCAGATGACAACCTCTAACGTTGACCTGCGTGATGCCTTAGATTAATAAAACAATTGTATCAAACCCCCTGTTTGACATGTAGCTTGATAAACCCATCCATTATAGGCCCTTCTAACCTATCTGAAAAAATCTAAGCAGTTAAGCAGATGACAACCTCTAACGTTGACCTGCGTGATGCCTTAGATTAAAAAAAAAATGTATCAAACCCCCTGTCTGACATGTAGCTCGATAAACCCATCCATTATAGGCCCTTCTAACCTATCTGAAAAAATCTAAGCAGTTAAGTAGATGACAACCTCTAACGTTGACCTGCGTGATGCCTTAGATTAAAAAAAAAAATGTTTTCTAAGTCCTTAACCTTACCATATTGCCTACCTTGTCCATATATCTTTCTAGGTAAAATAGCAGGTCGAGCAGTATTATTAGCAGGACAGCCAGGCACAGGCAAGACCGCCATTGCCATGGGACTCGCACAGGCCCTGGGACCTGATACTCCTTTTACAAGCATGGCTGGTAAGTGCTAATTTACATTTAATTACTATTTTATCATTCTTGACTGTTTGTCAAAATTTCTGACTGGATTAGGTTAAGGTGACGATAACCGACTTTTAAGGGTCATTCTCAAAAAAGTGGCACCGCTCAAATAAATTTATCAATTTGAGAAAATGTATCAATTATTGAGTTTTTTTTATATAAATTTCCATTCTGGATATTTTTCTTATGTTGAATTGTTCTAAGGTAATAAAATCTTCATATTTTTTTTTAATGTTTATTCAAAGTGTGACTCTTTGAGGTTGGACATGGCAGGTTAGTGTGAAACAGATGTTACAATTTTATTTTGTTGTAAGAATGTCACTACGGTTTTCTTAAATTACTCAGCCTCTGCGTGAAAAGCCTCTTTAAGTACAATATTGTGTAGAATTTAATAAAAAGTATTTTAGAAATCACACATTTCCACTAAAAACTGCCTAACAGGTTTCTGCCACTTTTTTGAGAACAACCCAATACGGCTTTATGATTCTAATCATTTAAACATGTAAAAGTCATCTCTAAGAACAAAAGATACTATTAGAAATCACGTAAGAAGTTGGCAGAATCATCCCAGTGCTGATTTGGAATCGTTCGCTCATCTACCTATCGTTATTCCCTGACAGTCTTTTATTTTTATATTTATGTATGTATTTGTATTTATTATTTTTCGACCCGATGTTGCACCTGCCATGTTTTGTCTCTGCATCACCCTAAGGTTGACCGATAGAAAATGCCTCAGACATTAAGTCCGCCTTTGAACAGTATTTTTTTTATACTTGTGCATTTTTAATAAATAAATAATCATTGTGTTTAGGTGATTTATTTATTCATCTTTAATTCAGGCACATGACCCATAATTTGTTAGTATTTCTTAAACTATGTTAGTATTAGCTTTTGCCCGCGGCTCCGCCCGCGTGGATGTCTGTTATCGCGTAAAAAAGTAACCTATGTCCTCCATATCCCAGGCTATATCTCTACCAAATTTCATGACGATCGGTTCAGCGGTTTAGGCGTGAAAACGTAACATACAGACAAGAGTTACTTTCACATTTATAATATTAGTATGGATAATTAATTAGGACGCAAACATACAAACAAACATAAACAAATTAGAAAAAAAAATAACAATACAACACAGCCTAAGGAACACAATATAAAAATAAAAATAAACTATATAAGTAGTTAGTTTTTTTTTTTTTTTTTTTTAATAAAAATATTGCCCCACACTAGTAATTCCTCCTGTATTGGTGCGTTTACAAACATTTAATCTCACATACACAAACAGCCAGACCCGGAAAAACTACTTGTAGGTCATAATATGTATCCATACTAATAAAAAATAAAAAAAATAAAAAAAAGTGAAAGTAACTCTGTCTGTCGGTCTGTCTGTCTGTCTGTATGTTACGTTTTCACGCCTAAACCGCTGAACCGATCGTCATTAAATTTGGCAGAGATATAGCCTGGGATATGGAGAAGGACATAGGCTGCTTTTTTACGCGATAACCGACATCCACGCGGGCGGAGCCGCGGGCAAAAGCTAGTTTATTTATAAACAATGATTTTTCTTCCAGGTTCTGAAATATTTTCTTTGGAGATGAGCAAGACTGAAGCTCTCACACAAGCCATTAGGAAGTCTATTGGCATCAGGATCAAGTAAGTTCTATTTAATTATTTACTATTTGGAAACATGCTGGGCCTCAAGTCTGCTATTACAATAGTGTCAGAATGGTCTCGCCATTGTGAGTATTTGACAGTTTTTGTATGGCAAATCTGTCAAAAACTCACAATGAAGAGACCATTCTGACACTATTGTAATAGCAGACTTGAGGCCCTGGTCCTGCTCCATAGGACAATTTAGAATCTAGACAAAATCAAACTGGTTGCTAATTTAATTGTATAAATCACCCTCTCACACTTTCACTCGCTTACACACACTACACACTGAGAGGTTAACACTCCACATACCATTTGTTTATTATGTTCTAAACAGTTTTTTTTTTTTTCTTTTTTCTTTCTCTGTGTAATGATACCTATATTTATTTATTTTGTTATTTATGCACACACAGTTAAATACATAGAGATACGACATAATTATAATTTCAGTACAAAAGTTATTGCTTATTTCTTAAGAAATTTCTTCCAGCAGACCTGCGAAAGGAGAAATGAAAAAGAAATGTAGACAATAGTGTGTGAGAACATGACATACTATTATTAATATGTCTAACTAAGTTAGTAATATAATGGTCATCATAAGGAAGAGCGCTGATGTCTGAGATACAGATATGTTTATCTAGTTCAGACACAGATGCCTTCAGTATAAAATTAAGAAAATTTTAATTTGTCTTGTATATCTGTTCAAATGTAACCTGTTCTGTGTCAAATAAATTATTATTATTATTTTTTATTAAATTTTATTTTCTGTAATTAATATACTTACTGCCGAATACTCAAACGCAATTCAATTTTAAGTCGCCGTTAAGTCTAATGCTGTCTCTGTCACTTTAAACTGTTTTGTAGCGACAGAAACACTTTAAGAACGTCTTAAAGTTAAGTAACGTTTGAGTATTTGGGCATTTAACTCACACACTGACTTTTTATACTTATGTTATTTTTTTAGGAAAATTGTATACAATGTTTGTAAATCGTTGCCTTAGTAGTGAAGGGAGCTATTCCACACTAAACTCCAAGATAACGATAAATCAAAAATTCACCACTAGATTTTTTGTTCCTAGTTTCATTTAACTCCTTTCACGTCTGAATGAAAAACCAAACCTCTAGTTGAGCTATCACTTTGATCTCTTCACCACTAGAATCTCCGTCTAACGACGAGTATGGTGGTGTTCATAACTCAATTAGGTCAAAAGTGTGGCTTAACTCTCTTCGCCACTAATGCGACGAAATATGTGAGCACCATGTATCTATCGCATTTATTAATGTGTCTGTCATTACTTCACTTTTCATTCTTTTTACCTATTGTGGTATAGTAATTATTCTAGGTACATCATGAACATCTATAATTATTAATTAATGTATAAAAACTATTGTTAACATTTTAAAAGAGTAAATATGGAGTCTCTTGTCCATTCTTCTCCATTCATAACTACCTTTTGGAAGGGGCAACTAGAATCAATTAACTATTTTGTAATTTTTGACATTCAAAAGTGACTTTTACGTGCCTATTTGAAATAAATGTTTTTTTTATGGTTAAAAATTAACCAACCATGTATATAACTATAATACACTATAATAAAGTTAGTCCATTTGGATGTTCATTCGTCAATCTGTATTTTACATGGAGCGACTGCCTATAAACCTATATTTTGCAAAAAACAAAATATTATTAAATAAATTAAAAAAATAATATTAATATGAGAAAATAAAGATGTGGCATTATTTCACATGGGTCTTCCAACCGGGTTAAAACTGTTAACAAATTGAAGAATAAACTATAATAGCAATATATTTATTAGACAATCGACATTATTGTCGATAGCCTACGTTAGTATGGATCTGCACAAGCACATCATTAGCTCGCGGCAAGACACAGCGGCCGTACTACGCGATTCAACCGCATACACAATATAGTTTTGTGATTTTTATATTGCGTTGTCCAGTCACTTAGCGTCATACTTACGTAGTGGTTAAGAAGCAATGTAGTTATTGCAAAAATAATACAATCGCTGTTATGTATGAAAACAAAAATAACGTAGTAAAAACAAGAAATTTTTAACGACTTGTTGTTTTTCATGATTTTAAAGACAAATATAGTTAAATACTCGTACTAACTTATAATAAGTGATTCCATGATGTACAAACATTTTGTTTTGGCTTCGGTTTTTTACAAGAAATCACTAAACAACACGGCATTCTTATAATTTGTCACGATCACGGTCGAAAGCGCACTAGTTCGCGGAGACCACCATTTGCCTATTTTGCGAGCATTTTGATCATTGCGCGCGGACACAGACACGCCCCCTTGCCACTTCTCCTGTTTTTTATATTTCTATGGTAATAAGATACCCCTTGGTAAGACTGTTTGTCAGACTCAGACTTTCGGGCTTCTGACTACTTGTGACGAAGAATACTAATGAACCTACCCTAAAGAGGGTTATGTTCATCTCCCTCGAACAGCGCGCACATCATAGACTACAGCCAACAAAATGTTTTTATAATAAAAAAAAGACTAAGTAACCTTTACTCTCGTTTCCAGGGAAGAATCAGAGATAATAGAAGGAGAAGTAGTAGAAGTGGTAGTTGAGAGGGCTGCTGGGGGAGGCGGGGCTCGGGTGGGACGTCTGACCCTCAAGACTACTGACATGGAGACTAACTACGATATGGGGGCTAAGATGATTGATTCTCTGCTTAAGGAAAAGGTAAGACTTTTTGAGTAAGAATTTGTGATGTTTGGCGAAGTTGGTAAGTTGGAAAGTCTCGACTAAAATCTAGTTACTGGTGTTTTTGGACGATGTAGATTAAGAAAATACCGAGTTTGGTATGTTTGGTAAAGTTTTCCAGTCTTGCCAAAATCATCAAAAATGTAACAAAAAACAGTTATACATTATAGCATTTATAAAAACTTATATTACAGTCGAAAAAACGTATAATCCTCACTATTGTCCACGGATTGACATCGGAGTATGAAAATGAACGCATGTTAAATGAAAAACAAAAAATTGCATATTTAGAAGAAGAAAAAAAAAACTATATACCATAATTACTGTCATATTTGGACAGTGTGTAGCAAGATATGTAGTTTGATATGCTCGGTAAAGTAGGTAAGATTTCCGAAATCAGCAAAAATAACTAAACCAATATCGTTGGACAATGGTGCCGATTCCCTTGTTCACAAACTAAACTAAATTTAAGTTCAGTGCATGTTTTTCTTTCTATTTCATTAAGAGAAGGACAGAAGATAAATTGTGGTTTAGTCCATACAAGTTTTGACGTGATTAAAAACCTGCCTACTAAAATTACATCAATTTACGTCAAGCGCTGATTACTTTGACAGGACTAAACTAAAATTTATCTCCTGTCCTTTTCTTAATGAAATAGAAAGAAAAAGATGCACTGAACTTAAATTTAGTTTAGTTTGTGAACAAGGAAATCGGCACCATTGTAGATGTACGAGTATAAAAATGTTAATGTTTGGTGAAGTTGGTAAGTTTACCAATTTAGCCAAAATCAACATAATAGTTTCGTGATGATGTGGTGATATCTATGTATTATTCAACAGGTACAAGCTGGTGACGTAATAACAATTGACAAGGCAACTGGAAAGATTAACAAGTTAGGGAGAAGTTTCGCTAGAGCCAGAGATTATGATGCTACTGGTAAGTTACTTATGTATGAAATATTGGTTTAACACTTACGTACACATGTAAATCTAGACTAGTAATCTAGCATGTCCAAAAATCTCTAGATTCAATGCATAACAGTAAAAATATATCAGAAAAACAGTTTCTTTTTGTTTAATCTCAAAATCTGTAGTTTTAATGGTAATCATGTCATTTGGTTTAAATAGGTTTTCTATTTAATACATAAATATCATCATGTCTTCTTTTTTTATCTTTTTTATAAATTCTTTTCTATTTTGTGAATGTGAGAACGTTGTAGGCCTATGGCCCTATACCCAAAGTCTCAAATTCAGATAATTTATGTAAACAAAGGGGATAACATATCAAAAAAATATCTTCGTAATGGTAATTCACATAAAATGGCGAACAAAGAGGTTCCATTTTCTTTTAGGTACTGATTTTAAGAAATAATATTGAATAAATAATCATACCGTAATTATTTTCATAAATTTTCGGTTTTAAACAAAGTTATTAAAAAAAGGAGATTTTCTGGTATAAAATATTTTATGATACTGGTAACAATGCAGGAGATACAAACATTTTCAAATTTTTTACATCTTCAACAACACTAATATTACAACACTCATTCATAGATTCATATTGTAAGTAGCATTATCTAGCCACATTTTGGATGAAAACGGCTGTAAACTGTTTCAATTGTTTGACAACGGTATTTTGTTTGCATAGTTCTTATAATTAATTCACTTTAATTTTAGCGACGACTATTTACAAAAAAAAAATATGATAAAATGTTTTGCACCACTGTCCTGTCATTTTGACAGTGACATTTCTTGACATTACTTTGTTTACATAAATTATCTGAATTAGAGATTTGGGTATAGTAGACTGTAGATTTGTGGGCACTTTTCTATTTCGTTAAGTACCTGGGGCCCAAGACTGCTATTTTTATAAATTCGTCACTCCAATACGATCCCATTGTCATTTTGCTAAAAGTTCGTAATCTGCTAAATTCATAATGGTCGATCATTGGTCGGTCAATGGTCTCGTAATAGAATTGAATTACAATGGCATTTTGAACATTTATTCATGCCAGATTTCATTTATATATATTTTTACATATTATTTATTAGTGTTATAAGCAATCTGAAGTAGTTGGAAGTTTAGTAGGAAGTTTCATTTGTCATTATGTACGAGATTACCAATTCTTTCAATGGAATGTCAGTGGCTGACCATTGGAAAGTCATAATGACGCCATTATATTATTAGATTACCAAACTTGTCAAAATCAACAATTATGAAATCAATGATAAACCATTCTGACACTATTGTAATAGCAGACTTGAGGCCCTGGTAATTGTTGAAAGGTCTAAACTGTCTTCCCATATCTATTAACACTGTTATTTGAAAATGTAACTCTAAGGAACCGACTCACTGATCCGGATCATTGAAATTATTCAAAAGATTGGTTCAGTAACAATGTTTCAAACGCATCATTTGGATCTGAAACATTGCTCTGTGCTCTTTGCGAGGCGACTGAGCAGTGAGCGAGAGGGGGAGACTGAGACACACTGAGTTACTTTACTACTGACTCGCGAGTCACGAGTGAGCGGGTGACATAATTATGACAACCTATTCAAGTCAGAAAGAGATACCAAATGAGATGTGTATCACTCATACTCTCACAGTTTTTCGTTGTAGTTATCCATGCACGTAAAAATTAGCACTAAGGCGCTTACATATCAAATACTATAAGGTCGTTTTTTGCATAAAATTTTTGCACTTACAAGTTATCTTTTTACTTAGATGCGTAGGTTTATACGTTACATTCAGTATTATAAATCCTTTGAGCCGATGTTCCGAATGATCCAAATGAAACATAACAGTGATCCAAATGCAAATGTTCCAATCGCAAAAATGATACACTTTGCCCACGCCTAGTTTGTTCGTGTGGTTCAATGTTATATCGCTGGTCCAATTTTACCCAGAATGACTCTATTAGCATTGTGATTTATTTCTTTTACAGGCCAACAAGCTCGCTTCGTGCAATGCCCAGAGGGTGAACTCCAGAAGCGTAAAGAAGTAGTCCACACTGTGACCCTGCATGAGATCGATGTCATCAACTCTAGGACACACGGCTTTTTGGCGCTTTTCTCTGGTAAGTTGTGGAGATAAAGGTAGATGATATAGCAAGCAAGCCCACCTGGTCCATCTCCAATGGCGATCGTGTCATTTGGTTTAAGAGAGCGTGCAACGGTCCACTAGCGCCTCCTCCAAAAAACATTCCTTTAAAAAAATATTATCTCGTGACTGAGAAGGAATTATGAAAAATGTTTCAATAAGGAACCTCGGTAAGTGTGTCTAGTATTTTCTTTTCTTAGATACGAAGCAACAAAATACGATCTACAGATCGTATATGAAACTAACTAATTATGATTCTCAATATGAAACTTTATAAAAGGTACTAGCTTTTGCCCGCGGCTCCGCCAGCGTGGATGTCGGTTATCGCGTAAAAAGTAGCCTATGTCCATCTCCATATCCCAGACTATATCTCTGCCAAATTTCATGACGATCGGTTCAGTGGTTTAGGCGTGAAAACGTAACATACAGACAGACAGACAGAGTTACTTCCACATTTATAATATTAGAATGGATTAGAAAATTCTAGACAGACAGACAGAGTTACTTTCATATTTATAATTATTAGTATGGATAGATAAATGTTGCGATGTAGATATAATAGCACCTCTGCTTACCCAATCGAAGAATACATGTCAAAGTCAAAGTCAAAGTCAAATAATTTATTTCAAATAGGCACGAAGATGCACTTTTGAACGTCAAAAATTACATGAATAGTTAATTGATTCTAGTTGCGCCTTCCAAAATGTAGTTATGTATGGAGAAGAATGGGCAAGAAACTCCATACTTACTCTTTTAAAATGTTAACAATAGTTAATATACATTAATTAATATTTATAGGTGAAGACTATGTACCTAGAATAAAAAAATAAAAAATATAAAAAAATTCATCAAAATTACTTACCACAATTGGTAAAAAGAATGAAAAGTGAAGTAATAACAGAAAAATTAATAAATGCGATAGGTACATGGTGCTCACATATTTACAAACATTGTATATGATTTCCCAAAAAAAAATAAAAAATAAAAACAACATATAATAAGTCAGTGTGTGAGTTAAAATATTAATCACAGAAAATAAAATTAATATCATAAAAATTATAAATTATACAGTTAAATTAGCAACCAGTTTGATTTTGTCTAGACTCTAAATTGTCCTATGGAGCAGGACCAGCATGTTTCCAAGCATTCTTATCTTGGATATAATCCTCTAATTTGTAATATGCTTGTTTACAAAGTGTACTTTTAATATGAGTTTTAAATTTTCTTTCATTTAATTGTAATATATCAGAAGGTATTTTATTGTAACATTTAACACAGTACCCCATAAAAGATGTATGTACCTTAGATAATCTGAAAAATGGTTGATCTATTTTATCTTTATTTCTAGTATTAAAATTATGCCTATCACTGATTTTATAAAAAATATGTAGATTTTTTCTCACATGGTTGATTATGTTTACAGGTGATACTGGTGAGATAAAATCAGAGATTCGTGAACAGATCAACAGCAAAGTGGCTGAGTGGCGCGAAGAGGGGAAGGCAGAAATGATTCCCGGAGTACTGTTCATTGATGAAGTAAGTTTTGTGTTTTGTGATTATAACGGTTAAGAGCGGCCAACCCGTCATACTTTTCATACAAACGCTCGTACGTGGTTATGGCGTTGGAACACATCTTTCCACGAACATTTTGAACTAATTGGTATCATGTGCACTATATCTAGGTTTCTATGAAAGCAAAAAATTTAAATTTGGAGAATCAAGTTCAGTATAAGCGTCCAAAAATCGGCTTTTTGCACACATTTTACCTGAACTTTGGCCGTTCATAATGTACTCATAAATTGTAAAAATAAAGAAAACATCTGCATAGAAATATCGCACATGTAATGTAGATTCTAAATAACACGCATTTATTTCACAAACTTGTAAGACTTTCTCAAAAACACGTATTTCCTGGAACAAGTTTTATGAAATCTCCGCACACTATTTTTCGTTCTATGTTATTGCGGTCTCACTTGCCTGTTAGCATTAACATTGCGCTGAATGAAACAACAAGCTTTTCAATCATGCTCGCGTGGACGATACACGGACCGGGAAGGGCCTTCTTAAGAAGTAGTCACAATAATTACAGACACAATTTATACATAATATATTTTAGCTGATGATGTAAATTATATAATAATTTAGTGAAAAGGAAATTATAAGTATAAAGTCATGTTACAAAATGTTAATAATATTTTTAAATTACAATTTTACACCGTGATTTAACAGAGTGGCTGTATAAAAAAGTTGAAACATGGTTTGAATAGTTTTTAAATTTTTTGACAGCAGGGAAAATCGTTTCCCAGGGACGAAAAGTACTCAAATCAAATCAAATCAAATTATTTTATTGTGGGCATAGGTTATACAGACAGATGTTAGGTAAATTACAGATCCATTATGTCCTGCCTAATAGGCATACAATAATAAATTATGTCAACATGCAACATATCAAATATTTCATCGTTCATCACATTAAAGCAAATCTTACAAAATAAGAATAAGGTGTATGGTGACAGATTATAGTAGGTACTAATTATTAAGAAAATCTTGGATCGTGTAGTAAGCTTTGTCAATTAAAAAATTACGCAATTTATATTTGAATATTGGGAGTTCCTTGGTGTTTAAAATGTCCACAGGTATTTTATTGTAAATTTTAGATGCCATTCCAAAAAAACTTTTGCCCAGAACAGCAGTTTTATGTGGTATACTAGATATTTTAAGTGCATATCTTTTTGATTTTAGTTCACCAAATCGATTTTTATTTGTTTTAACAAATACTGCAACTTCATAAATATAGGCTGATGGAAAGGTCAAAATTTTAAACTTTTTAAAATATGGTTCGCATGATTCAGGAACATAGATACCAGCAATTGCGCGAACGCATCTTTTTTGCGCTTTAAACACAGATTCTTTATTTTTGGCGTTGCCCCAGAATATGATAGCGTATTTTAGGGTTGATGATACGTAGGCATGATAGGCAGTTAATAGAGCTCAGTAACTTCAAGTGTACTTTCCAAGTACACACGCCATAGTATAGATAAAGTAATAAATACAATTAAAAATGTACACTTCTTTCTTTCCAGGCTCACATGCTTGACATAGAATGCTTCTCCTACTTAAACCGAGCCCTGGAATCGGAGACAGCGCCCGTGGTCATCATGGCCACCAACCGTGGTATAACCCGCATCAGGGGCACCAACTACAGGTCGCCGCACGGGATACCACTGGACCTACTGGACAGGATGATCATAGTGCCAACCTCGCCATACTCACACCAGGAGCTGAGGGAGATACTTAACATCAGGTTAGTTTTTTTTATTTTTTACTTATATTGCTTTAACGCAATGTTCACGCAGTATTTACGCAATGACCACGCAGCGTTTACGCAACGTTCACGCAGCGTTTACGCAACGTTCACGCAGCATTTACGCAATGAGCACGCAGCGTTTACGCAACGTTTACGTAGCTTTTACGCCATGTTCACGCATCGTTTCCATTACGTCAATGCAGTGTCTGTTCCGTGTGGTGCCGGACGTAAAGAATAGCACTAGCCCATTTCCTCCCTTGGGTGTCGTAAAAAGCGACTGAGGGACTTACTAGAGAATGGGCAGCAGCGTTCTCTATGCATTTTTACACCATACTGCGATCGCCAACCCGCCTGCCAAGCGTGGCGATTATGGCAAATCCACCCTTTTTGGGGGAGACCTATGTCCAGCAGTGGACGTCTTTCGGCTGCAATGAATGCAGTGTCTTATCTAAGTTTTTAAACTGTCATGGTCACTAACATTATTATTAACATAACCGGGATATTTACCATGTTTATTCATTTTTCTGAGTTCCCGATATTTCGGCGCTGTTGCAAGCACCATGATCACGGATAAACTGAAGTCACTGCGGGTGGGTGTTTATGAGCAGACAAAACGGTCTACCCTCTTTCTTGTTCGTTTTTTGCACTCAGTACCGCTACCACTGTCACTCGCAACTCGATTCTGTTCCCGACACACGAAACTCACTGTGTCCGCTCGCGAACTTTTTTCCGAAGAAGTGCCGAAAAAAGTTCGCGAGCGGACACAGTGAGTTTCGTGTGTCGGGAACAGAATCGAGTTGCGAGTGACAGTGGTAGCGGTACTGAGTGCAAAAAACGAACAAGAAAGAGGGTAGACCGTTTTGTCTGCTCATAAACACCCACCCGCAGTGACTTCAGTTTATCCGTGATCATGGTGCTTGCAACAGCGCCGAAATATCGGGAACTCAGAAAAATGAATAAACATGGTAAATATCCCGGTTATGTTAATAATAGTGTCTTATCTATTAAAAAGATGTAGATTTTTTCTCACATACATAATATTTTCATAAATGTTTTGGCACAGATGTGAAGAAGAAGATTGTCAAATGTCAGGCGATGCGCTGACAGTGCTAACGCGAGTAGCCACCGAGACATCGCTGCGTTATGCCATACAACTTATTACTACCGCATCTCTTGTCGCTAAGCGTAGGAAGGCTACTGAGGTATGTAATATCTTACACTTAAAATAAAACAAAAAACAATTCACTTATTGAATAGTAGTCCTAGTAGAGTGTAGATTTGTTGGCGGTTTTCTATTTTGTTAAGTACCTGGTAATTGTTGAAAGGCCTACACTGTCCTCCCATACCTATTATCACTGTTATTTAATAATATTGTAAAGCCAATTATTTTTAAAAGAGTAACCGTGGAGTTTCTTGCCGGCTCTTCTCCATAGGAAACGACTAACTCGAACCGTGCACCTAGCTTCTGACGTTTCATAAGTGCCCATGTAGGTTTATGTGAAATAAAATATTTTGATTTTGATTTTGAATAGCACATGTAATGTCTCATTTCCTACGAAATGTATGGGAAAAGCTTTTTACGTTTTCTGACTTTTCTAGTACTCAAACTTCAGTTGGTCCGATATAATTTTTTTATGCTTATAAAGAACAGGATCGATTGGCATTAAAAAAAGTTTTTTTGTGAAAATGGCCCATTTTCTTGCGTATTATTATTATTTTTCAAAATTTGTGAAAATGTAAAAAAAATAAAGAACACTCTCCTAAGACCGTTTTCCTGTAGCTACAACGGTTAATGTACATGCTCTTACTGCCCTATCTCAAAAATCCACCCTGTATACATTAGCTTTTTCGCGCGGCTCCGCCCGCGTGGATGTCGGTTATCGCGTAAAAAAGTAGCCTATGTCCTTCTCCATATCCCAGGCTATATCTCTGCCAAATTTCATGACGATCAGTTCAGTGGTTTAGGCGTGAAAACGTAACATACAGACAGACAGACCGACAGACAGAGTTACTTTCACATTTATAATATTAGTATGGATACTTCTAAAATAAATATCATTAAAATAACTAACAACCATGACGAAGTGAAAAGATAGTTTTCTTCCCTCTTTTTTTAAATACTGCAACAGTTTGGCAGTCCCTAATGTCAAGGATAGGAAGTGAATTCCACAACCGAACCGATACTCTGTAAATTTTATGATTTTTGCTAAATACATCCCAACATAATGTTTTTAGGACTTAAATGACGTTAGAGTGTCAGTTATAAGCTCCTTTTCCTGGACCACTACTAATGTGGCTCGAGTCACATGAAACATGTGGACGAAATTTGTTCGTGTAACTCGAATCACTTGTAGCGACTGTGTGGATAGGCACATAAGTGGCACTTTTGAACGTCATTGACACGGAAATAAAATTGATTCTAGTTGCCCCTTGCAAAAGGTAGTTTCGCATGGAGAGAATGGGCAAGAAACACCACCGTTACTCTTTTAAACTGTTTCGCAATACTTTTTATATATCAATTATATCATTACATGTGAAGACGATGTACCTAGAATAAAATTACTATACCACAACAGGTAAAAACAATGAAAAATTAAGCAATGACAGATAAATTAAGTATGTGTATAGATACACACATCAAAAAAAGTTTGTGATCACTAGCATAAGCTGATAAAAAAAATTAAATTGATCTTTATCAAGAAAAATTCTTTGTTGTGTGTTTGAAATTAAAAAATAAAACACTTTTTTATTAAAAAAAAAAAAGAGTAATTAATCATAATGTAATTTTAACAGAAATTTGATAGAAAGAAAAAGACTGTTTAACCAAACTTAAACAACAATTTATTAATAAAAGGTTTATATTCAATATGATATAACTCCACCCCTGGCTCGAACACATGCGGTGATCCTCCTGGGCATGCTGAGAATCAAGTTATCCAGCATTTCTTGGGGTAACCTGTTCCATTCTTGAATAGCGGCTTCCCTGAGCTCTGGCATTGTCTGGGGACGTGGCCGATGGTTCCAAACAGCTCGCTTAAGAGCATCCCACGCGTGCTCTATTGGGTTTAAGTCAGGCGAGCTGAATCATAATATAATCTACCGTACCTAACAAAAAAGATTTAAATTTTTCAAAGTGATCGTGGTGCTCACATATTTACAAATATTGTTAGATTTTACTAAAATTTGTACAAATAAAAAGTCAGTGTGCGAGTTAAACTTATCATAAAATTAATGTCTTAAAAATAATACATTATATAATTAAATTAGCAACCTGTTTGATGCAGTCTGGTGTCTAGACTCTACATTGTCCTATGGAGCAGGACCAGCATGTTTCCAAGCACTCTTATCTTGGATATACGAGGACTGGTATAACATCTTACTCTATATTTTTGTTTCCAGGTCAGCATGGAAGATGTAAAGAAGGTATACTCTCTATTCCTAGACGAGCATCGTTCAGAACAGTTCTTGAAGGAGTATCAAGATGAATTTATGTTCAATGATGGTTCTGGAGGTAAGTTATTACCAGAGATCGGATTAAGTAGAATTACCAGAGATCGGAATCATCATCCTCATCATTTCAGCCGAAAGACGTCCACTGCTGGACATAGGCCTCCCCCAAGCACCGCCACCTCGACCAGTTTTTTGCTTCACTTTCATAAGGTCATCGGTCCACCTTGTGGGTGGCCTTCTCACGCTACGTCTTCCGGTACGCGGTCGCCACTCCAGAACCTTTCGGCCCCAACGGCCATCTGTTCTGCGAGCAACGTGCCCTGCCCATTGCCACTTAAGTTTGGCAATTCTTCGAGCTATGTCGGTTACCTTGGTTCTCCTGTAGATCTCTTCATTTCTGATTCGATCACATAGGGAAACTCCAAGCATAGCCCTCTCCATTGCCCTTTGGGTGACTTTTAGCCTTCTAATAAGGCCCATTGTGAGCGACCACGTTTCAGTGCCATATGTCATCACTGGCAACACGCACTGGTCAAAGACTCGTCTTGAGACACTGCGGTATGTGGGACGAGAAGATATTGCGTAGCATCCCGAACGCTGCCCAGCCGAGTCGGATTCGACGATTGACCTCTTTCTCTAAGCTGGACCTACCTAACTGGACAGTTTGTCCTAGGTTGGTAGGAGATCGGAATAGGTGGAATTAATTTACCTAAACTTCGTGGAAGGAAGTAACATAGAGTGAAACCCCGGACCTCCTCTAAAATCCCGGAATAATTATAATGACGTTTAAAATCTCGGGATTTGAAAATCACGAATTTTTTATAGATTTTATTTATAGTTACAAATTATTGATTTGAAAAATAATGATTATATTTTATTTATTTATTTTTATTAATAGTTAACTAACACGGTACAATACCAATTACATTAATTCCAAAAGGTAGCTAAGTATGGAATCATAATAACATTATTTAGGGTTCTAAAACTATTAAATTAAAGAGCTTTTTTAGCAATTTTAGTACGTAACCCTAAATAATGTTATTATGATTCCATACATAACTACCTTTTGGAAGGGGCAACTAATCAATTTACTATTTATAATATATATAATATAATAAAATGTTTATTAGTACACTTAAAAGATATACACAAGTACACAAGGATTAGATAAAATTTTGTACAATAAAGTCACATTAAAGGGCGAACTGATGGCTCCTAAACTAGGACAAAGGAGCCAATGTTCCTCCAGAAAATTTATGTAATTTTTGACGTTCAAAAGTGCATTTTACGTGCCTATTTGAAATAAATGATTTGACTTTGATTCTTCAAATATATTAATTTGTGGTTTTTAAATCCCGGGATTTAAACGTCATTATAATTATTCCGGGATTTTTGAGGAGTTTAGGTAAATCAACTCTACCTATTCCGATCTCAGGTTATCAAATACAGTGCTAATTTAACTAGTCTTTGAAAAACTAGGAGTGGGGCTCTTCCGGAGAAAAATGATAATCCTATATCTTGATGGGTGATAGTATCTAGCACTGATTCCAGACGTGGCTCGTGGCTAAATGATAACAGCCGCCGATCGAAGGTTAAGCTACGCTTTCTGGGATCGATTCGTGGATGGTGATCATCCATCCATCCATCTCTGATGGCTTATTCCACTAATCCCCCCTGAGAGAAACCCCCTTAGTGGGGAAAAATGAACCCTAATGTAAAAAAAATCACTTTCAGGGGGAATCTTGGAATAATTTTTTTTTCCTTCAATTCTAGTTTTCTCCCCTAAGCGGGATTATCAGGGGTTAATTCTAGGCTGTTTTTTTATAGATTCCACTTTTCCACCTAAGGGGGAATTTCAGGGGGGATTTGTGGAATAAGCCATCTCTGATATACGGGCTATATTTTATATATTATTTTACTAACCTATAATTTTTTTTTTATTCATGTTCATATTAATTTAATCTTAGGATATTATGACACACACTCTTTTTCACCTTCCACCTTTCGTGATTTCATTTAAATAATGTTATTTAGTCATTCAAATATCCATTTATTTAAATTTTGTTTTCTAATTCTAATTGTATTTTATATCTTCATTATTATTCATCATCATCATCATCATCATTTCAGCCGAAAGACTGAAATGGTGATGATCATGAATTTTTTTTTTTTTTTTTCATTGAAATTTTTGTAATATGAATGAATAAATTATTATTATTTTTAGTTAATTAAGATGTTGTTATGTGGTGAATGCTGTGTACACATAATAGGCATACATACTAGTATTTTTATTGTTCTGTTTTAATCTTTGGTATGTACTGCTGTTGTTGTACCAAATAAATAAATTACATATTGGTACCCCTACGTGCCTCGGGAAGTACGTTAAGCCGTTGGTCCCGGCTGTAATTCGTGGATTTTTGATAGTCGTTACGGGTCGTCAGAAGCCCGAAAGACAACCAGTCTTACCAAGGGGTATCGTATTGCCCCGTAACTCAAAATCAAAATATTTTATTTCACATAAACCTACATGGGCACTTATGAAACGTCAGAAGCTAGGTGAACTGAGTTGTGTAGGTCAGATAAGACAGTCGCTCCATGTAAAATTCAGATTCAGCTGGTTAGACTGGAATCTGACCCCATCATTGTTGGGAACAGGCGACCGTTATGTGACTTTTATACAAAGCTTTTATATCATTGACAAGGTTATGGCGGCATCGCCACTTGCGCTACGCTACTGCGAACTACGCATCAAAGACATGACGTCACACAAATCCTGCATCGCGCAATCAGAGTTCACCAGACAATACACGTCTGGTCGGAGGATCCTCCCTTTACCATAGAGTATGAGTGAACTTTACACCCTGTTCCCCCATCATGACCTATGGAAGTCCAGTCTTTGCACACGCAAAACCCCATCTCATCCATAAGATGCAGACCCTACAAAACCGTTTCCTCCATAAAATCACGGGAGCCCCCTGGTTCGTTCGGAACACAAACCTTCATATAGAACTCAAAATCCCTATGATAGCCCAATTCATGAAGCGCATTTCAAAGCGCTTCTTCGATTCCGCAGCCACTCATCGCAACGCTTTAGTTGTGAAGGCCGCCAATTACACCCCCTCTCGCATTAGTAAGACCCGCCGTCCAAGGCATGCACTGACCGACCCAGACGACCCCATGACTCTCCTCTAGGAGAGCAGTAAGGAAACAAGTACAGTAGGTCGCAAATACAATACACGACCGACATTCCGACCTCGCCGCCGAGGCCCATCGCGAAATCGCCGACTAAATAGTCCTCCCCGACCCTTGCCCGTAAGCGAAGCACCAGCACGCGCTATAGCTGAGCCTGTAGCTTTTAATTCCCCCGATAATTAACCCTGATTTTATCCAGCCACCGTCGGTCCCTTGCTATCCTCCTTCTGACGCTGCTCTTAGCCGAGGTTCGTACCCCACAGGGGGCTTTAAGTTTGTAGAGAGAAAGACAGGTTAAAGAGCCTCAACCTCTCATGGTTAACTCTGAGATGCCGTACTGTTCCTCATATCTCTATAAGGTTTGGGCGCGCTCGTGAAATAAAACAACTGTACACAAATAAATAAAATAGTAATTCTATCCTCGATTTGCTCATAACATAACACGCGTTAAAAACCCCAAAGGGAGGTGTATAAAGCACACTTAAATCTCGCCAGTATACATGTTTGTTGATATTGTATTAATTATAATTATATTGTTCCAGACGCACCCCATCTGATGGAAGTATCGCAGTAATTAATTTCTCAATGATTCCAAAAAAACTGCTTTAAAATAAGTAATTTTTAATAGAATGTCATTTTGGTTCTACAAGAAGTCGTATGTTTAAGTTACTTTTAAGTTTGTATTATGTAAGTTTATAATAAATGTCTAATTATAATGTGTTTTTGTTGTTTTTATTTGATTTAATATAGAGGAAGTTAAGCTTGCTAATCAGTCCCACATCATTATGAACTTCCCATAGTCCCCAATTGCAATTTCATCTCATTTTAATAATTTATAAAGCCAGAAAGACACTGAAATCTCAGTGAAGCACATACAAATATTTCTACTAAAACTATCATTTTGGTTTAATATTGCAATATTTTAGAGCAGATTTCTTAAATTTAAAGTAGCAACATTAAACTAGTGCCGTTCCAAAACATACTAACTTACTAAGAAATCAATAATTATCATGCCAAAAAGATGGTGATAAAAATAGATATAGACGGTATTGAATAAAATCTGAATTTATTAATTTTATATTCTTTCAATGCTGGTTTGTCATTTTTGTACACATAGTAAAAAAAAAGCACATCATTCGATTAACATGAAAAAATCATAATCGACTAAATCTGACTCTTTAGACATTGACGTTTCTACATCCCTAAACTGCGATTGATTTTTTCGACATACATTCTGTCGTGAATATTTTTGGTGTCAATTTTCGAAGGTAAATTATCAGTAAAATCAAAATGTTCGCCGCCAGGAGCCTTTTCAAAGCTAACGCTCAGATCCTCAAGAATGTAGCCCAGCAGAGGAACATGAGCGTAATCGCTACTCCCGCTAGGAACAAGATTACCAAAGCCGTAAGTACATTTTGGTATTTTTGGAGTGATTATCCTCATATTTCGTCATATTTATTCATTTAAAACGTTCTAAAAAAGTATCCCGTGTTATTCATATAAGATTGATTCTTTCAAAATGTAAAAAAACGATTTTTGAATTACGTAATTCTTTGAGGAAAAAGATAGGTTATCTATGTTGAAGTCCTAAGTACCATGTCAATTAAAATGGCATTATTGTAACGAATTTACTCAAATTTATGGTATAAGTAAAATTTTGTAGTATTTCCGTTGATGACTGATTTAAACAAATAATTGTTTCAATATTTGTACATAAACAACATTATTCTTTACAAAGTTAATGTTTGTCTTTAAATTATACCACATACCTACTTATTATCAGATTGGTTTTAGGTTACTTATAAAAAATTGTTAAAGTTGGTTTTAACAATTTTTGGTAAACAAGGTGCAAGGTACAAATATTATTCTAAGAAAAACTGAAAATAACACCCTTCAAGAATGTAACTTTAAATTCATAGGTATATGGAAATTGAACATTTGAGGAGGGTCTAATTCGAAACCCTGCTAAAACGATTTTTCCTTAAAAATCGAATTTCTCTTTTGAAAGTTTTCTCAATTCTGTACCAAGTGACAAGCTCATTTCTGATCAAATATCTCTCTTATCAGTACGAAATTGACCCTCCAACCTTAGACTTTACAACAAAATCCATCATGGGTAAAATTCAAATTCCTCTGCAACAGAATCAACCAATCACAGCGCTTGCCTTACAAATAGTATGGTGGACCAGAATTGTTTTGTGCAGCAAGGAGTGCGATTACATTTTATTGTGTTTAAAAATCATCAATAGCTCAATATCCAGAGAAATCTGATAGATTGGTACCTAGTTAGGTACAGTATTATCAATAAAAGATAATATAATTGAGATGCACATTATATTGTTCTATACTATATACGATCGATACAAGGAATGACAAGTCTGTTAGAAAAAAACTCCATAGCAACAGTACATGTCATCTAAAGAGATTATGCTCTGTGATGCATGCAAACTCCAACAAAATCGTTTTATTTGGTGTTGTAATTAGTCCCCTCATTTGACTTTTGATGATAAGTTTTTGGTAAAAATAAGCTACTCAATGTTACCAAATCAAATTATCAGGAGTAAAATAACATATTTCGAGCTTTACAATATATATATTTTTTTCTCATTATTGAAATATATCTTCGGTTTACTGCAAGAACTCATTAAAGGCAAAAATTCATCAAGTTTATAACGCCTTGAACTTGAAGCAACAAATATGATCTAGAGGACTGTGGCTGGTTGTCTTTACATCGAATTTTGTTGTTTCGTGTCTCAATATGAAACGTTATAGGTGGTATTAGAAAATACTAGACACACTTACCGAGGTCGCTGATTGAGCCGTTTTTCATAATTCCTTCTCAGTCATGAGATAATATTTTAAAGGAGCTAGTGGACCGAAGTATAATATATATGACTCTTAAGTAGTAAATATTTAAAAAAAAAAACAACTTTTTCTTGAATTTAATTCATAAATCAACCTACGAATATGTATCAATGCTGGTTTATTTTTCGAATGCTTATTACTGAAAATAAGGATTATTGGTATGGGCCCTTTTAGCAGCACACCACAGAGTTAATATAAGTTTGAAATCAATAACCCAACATGAGCATGTGTAGTGATCAACTCTCACGCCTTCTCTGTATTAGAACTCCTTGCCCTGCAGGGGACAGTAACAGGCTGGTTTGTATTTTATTGTATAGTTGGTTAAAATAAATCTGTTGTATCTTTTCCAGGAGATGTTCTTCCTAGTCAGCTCGATGGTGATCGGCTGGTCTATCGTCCCTGCCTGGGTCCTCGTTAACATCAAGAACTACAGGAACAAGGAATAAGCAGACGGCCAAGCTTAGACAATTATATGTAGATACAGTGTGATATCAGATGTGTATTATGTTAAGTAAAAGGTTAATTTAACGATACGCATTTTTATTTTAGCCTGTTTATAGTTCCCAGTACCTTAGAGGAAAACAAGGAACCTTGGGCACCTGTCTCACTGCGCATGAGAAGTGAGTAGAACAGCACCGGTAAAATGGGGTGGAAACTACTAGGTAAAAATAATAACACAGTTTAAGTAGTTTTCAGGGTTCGATACCCAGAGGGTGCCAACGGGACCCTTTTACTAAGACTGTGGAGTCTTAGACGTCTAAACGGCCGAACAGACAGAGGTGTCTGTTCGGCCGTCTCTCTGCAAGCAGGCTGTATCTCATGAACCGTTCACGAGTTCTGCTCGCGCAAGCTTAAAACTAAGTTTTTAGTATAACATTTCCGACCGCAGCTTTGAGCTATATTTCCTTCCCTCCCAATTCCCATACAACAGAACGAGAGGGACGCTTATCGCACGCACCGAATCAGAGGCGTTTTCGCTTCAGCGTAAGCCAATCGCTGCACACATCGACTGTGATTTGAGAGAAAACTCTCGTTTGAATTGCTGTTTTAATTCAACATTCACGCAATGCGCATCGTCGCATAAATTAATCCGCTATTAAATCAAAAACTAAACTCTTTATAAAAGTGTTGGCCGACACAAGTGTGACATTAAAATATCAAGCGAAAGTGCATCACAAGGAAAGTAAGGAAATACGCCAACGTGCTTCGTCCAGAAGATTCCCAAGTAAGTCCATCCACTCCTATTTTTCTTATTCAAATACCTCATATTCCATCTTTGCTCAATTCTGTGTGTCGTCCAATATTCCACCCCGCATAAAATTCCCGCATATGGTCCTTCGAAAGCCGCGTCAACTTGCACCAAGTTCTCTTTTATTATTTTGACTTAGTAATCATTCGTCGTCGTGCTTGTTGCTCGTCAACTCGTTTTAAACCCAGAGGTCCCGGATTCGATGACCAGCAGAGGCAAAATTTTCTGCTCAGTTTGGTAGGTGGTAGGTCTTGTTCTAAGTCCGCCTGGCTGGCTACCACCTTCTTATCTAAGTCCGCCATAACAATAATGTTAACAGCATTTGTTGTGTTTCGGCAGTTATAGGTAAGATAGCCAATGCCTCTGTGGTTGAGGATTCCGGGTGACGCTCGCTTCCATCTTCAGCCTTATCATCACTTACCATCAGTTGAGATGAAGGCCAAGCTTCCCTGTAGTGGTTATTTTTTTAAATAAAATTTAAGGTATAAAATTAAACAATGTCTCTAAATAGGGCACTTTCTAATATTGCAGTTTTAGGTCAGCGCCATCTCTTGACCGATAATGGAACTATCAGTCAAGAGTTACGAGTTTTGATGTTACGGAACCCTTGGTGCACGAGTCCGACTCGCTCTTGTTTTTTTAATAATATTAGACCTCTTTTTGTGTAGGTAGGCAGCCATGGGCCGGCTCTACTATATTTGTGTTTTTTATGGGTATAGTAAAGAAGTACTTTTTGAACTACTACGTAGGGCCAGGAGATACTCCACTCGACATATACAGAAAACTAAATTAAACAAACTAAATTTTATAAAAATAAACTATTTATTATCACAAAATACAAAACTTTATTCTTACAACACTAGGCTCGCGTACGTTTAGGCGGGCCGCGCCGCATCGCAACAAATGATGCAAGGAAGATTATTGCAAAGCGTTGCATTGCAGTGCGGTCCGCCCCAATCTGCACTAGCCTTTATACCTACACTCTTGTTAAAAGGCATAGACTTAGAAAACTATAGACCACTGCTTGGCGTGTCGCTGTAAGGGACAGAAAATCAAGGTACTTGCAACTTTAGGGTTACCCACTTTAAAGTGATTTTACCCCGAATGTTCTTCAATGTTCAGATGTTTTTCAATCTCTATTATCTACTTTGTACAAACGCACAGGGTTTATAAATAGAAACAAAACATCTATACCCAAAGTCTGAAATTCAGATCATTTATGTAAACAAAAGGGATAACATATCAAAAAAAGTATCTTCGTAATGGTTATTCATATAAAATGGCGAAAAAAAAAGGTGCCATTTTCTTTTAAGTACTGATTTTAAGAAATAATAACTATAAAATAATCATACCGTATTATTTTTATAAATTTTTTAACAAAGTTATTAAAAAAAGGAGATTTTCTGGTATAAAATATTTTATGGTACTGGTAACAATGCAGGAGATCCAAACATTTTAAAAATTTTTACATCTTCAACAACACTAATAATAACAACTCTCATTCATAGATTCATATCGTAAGTAGCATATCTTGCCACATTTTGGGTGAAAACTGTTTTGAGTGGAAATCGATTTTGGGAGGCCTACGTCTAGCAGTGGACTTAAAAGGGCTGATTATGGTGCCGATTCCCTTGTTCACAAACTAAACTAAATTTGAGTTCAGTGCATCTTTTTCTTTCTATTTCATTAAGAAAAGGACAGGAGGTAAATTTTAGTTTAGTCCTGTCAAATTAATCAGCGCTTGACGTAAATTTACGTAATTTTAGCCGGCAAGTTTTTAATCACGTCTAAACTTGTATGGAGTAGTGACAGGCGCTGATTAATTTGACAGGACTTAACAAAAATTTATCTTCTGTCCTTTTCTTAATGAAATAGAAAGAAAAAGATGCACTGAACTTAAATTTAGTTGAGTTTGTGAACAAGGGAATCGGCACGTATGACGATCATAATGCCGTGTCTCCGACAAACTACACAAAACATTGTTTGGCAATGGTATTTTGTTTGCATAGTTCTAAAAATTATTTCATTTTAATTTTATAGATGATTATTTACAAAAAAAAAAAATATAAAATGCTTTGCACCACCGTCCTGTCATTTTGGCAGTGACATTTCTTGACATTACTTTGTTTACATAAATCATCTGAATTAGAGACTTTGGGTATAAGTCAAAATAGTTTATTAGGATAGGAGTTCTTTCTGCGGGAAAATGAACATTTAAAGAAAACCTGAGATACAGCATAAAAAATATTTTATCTCCACTTTCATTCATAATCCCCGTGATTTTGGTTTGGCGGGAAATCTGAAAGTTTTTAACACTTTAATACCTACTACAAATACAATATTTTAAACTATAAACAGATACTAAAAGGTTAAGATGTAATATTACGTCCAGTGAAAAGTGGAACAAATTTGCTGCCAGCGCTATACATACACTCTAATAAAGCATTCATCTGAAATGATTGATGAAGGTAATTTATTTTATTGGCGTACAATTTTCCCCTGAAATGGGGAAGTATTCGAGTAAAAAGTAGGCAGCACTGAGCTTGGAGGTTATGTGAAGAATAATAAATAATAAAAACATAATTCAGCTCTCATTTTATCTTGAAACAGCTGTATATTTATTTTAAGAGTTGAAAAACCATATTAGTTGAAAACTTTCACTGTGTTTCACCGAATAAACTAAAATATTTAGCTACTTACGAATGAAAGGACAATCCGGCAATTTTCTTCTCACTATCGCTTTTGCAACCAAAAACACTGCACCTTACCATTTTGCAGCAATAGCTAAAGTCAATCCTCAACAAAAAACACAAAATAATTAGTATTTTTCGAAATAACAAATTAAATAACTTAAAATTTCGTCGCAACCACTTTTCGAACGCGTATCAAACGTCAAACTTTGTTTAGCAACTGAAGTGCTGTCCTTGAAAAACGCGACACGCGATAAGGGACAGAAAATGTTAGGCTCTGTCTCTTTTCTTTACAAGCATCTTGTATATATTTTTCTTTTTCTTGTGTAAGTGAGATAGAAGATGACCAGCGATCTATTGTTTTCTCTATCTACGTTAAAAGGGAATACCTAAGTACTTAACAATTTTTTATGAATTTACTAATAGGTACTATAGGGGACATCCGAATCGGCACACTTTTAAAACAAAATCCCGTGCTTATGGATGTCCACATCTGTTTACAGCCCCTTTTTACAACAACCAATAAAAAAATCCTAAAATAATTTTCTCAGGCTTTGTTACAATGATCACAGATGTCTGACCAGCTCGGCTGGTTTTTGACGGTATTTTTTTATTCATTTACAAATAAGGAGCTCAGCAAAAATCAGATACTGAAATGCTATTGGTTGATGAGCGTAGGTAAGCATTATTATAGCGGCCGAGCGGTGCAAGCAAGAATAGTCCTCATGGTGGTCCGATTCGGATGTCCATAATAGTACATAATTATATCATAAGTATATGATGTCAGTCTGGCTAAGTTGTAGGCCATATTCTGTTATAGTAAATAGGTCACATAACGGCACGACAGGGGATCCTTTGGCATCACTACATGCAAGCGCAGACTGAAGGCAACGAACGATGCCGCAGTATTCTTAGGCATGCCGCGATGTCCTTGGGCACGACTTAGGGTCAGCTCACACCGAGACGAGACGCGACGCGACGTGTTGCCAACGATTTTACTATGCGCCTCGTGACGTTGCGATGCGTCTCGCGGCGGCAGCGGCGCGCGCTCACTGGCCTCTTCCAATATCGTTGCGTCGCGTCTCGGTGTGAGCTGACCCTAAGCGTACCGACGCGACATCGTGGTGACGCTTAATTTTTACATTTATTTTTACTTTTTTACAGTCTTAACTTTTATTTTTATTTTTTTATGAATCAAAAAATTTTTTTACAAACATTTGTTGAGGTTTAAACATACCATATTACAAACCATCGCGGGATTAACAGCGGTATGGCCAAACACGGCAACTCGGTGCCACTAAATATTAATTATAAATTAATTAACAAGTAGGTAGGTAGGTTGGTACGGTGGCCAGCACATCAGGCCACACGAAACCGTCTAATCTCTCCAAACGATTTCAAACCTTAAAATGATGGTGGTTAAGTTCAAAATCGAATAAGAAAACTCGACCGTCTGTGGTAGCCTGGGGCCTTACTCCCGAAAACGATTCGAGTTTGATTTTGATTCCGCAGCGCAAGTACGTAGGACTCGATTCGATAAATTTGACAATTATTCTCGATAAAATGAGTTTTTATCGAATCGAATCGATGTCGCAAGTATGTAACTTCTACTTTAACGATCGGTAAATAAACTCTAAAATTTTAACGAATTTAATGAAAATGCACGAAACGACAATTTTACAGTTGAGATCGCCAATTTACGCTGTCAAGCTCGGTAATTTATCGACACCTTGTAAGCCCGATAAGCATAGCGATCATTAAGTACTAATACGAACAAGATTGATAAAAATGCAAACCTTAGCGATCTCGATGTCTTATCGAGATATCGTGGGCCGATTCGAGTCGTTAAGGATCGCTTGTCAAATGGCAATACTGAGGACGTCTACAGACAAAACATTTAAGGTGGGATTTCTGTGGCACGACTAATGTCAGACATATTTTTTTTTTTTTTTTTTTTTCATACATTTTTGTGTTGTAAACAATATTTATGGGTATAATTGAAAGCAGCTACACTGTAATTTAAGCTACGCTTATAATTTTAAAATTGCTTGAGACATTTTGCAAAAAAACCTTTACTTACTTATTCTATGAATGACCCGCTCGGACGCGGCGACTATGGCGGCACGAGCGCGGTGAATTTAGATAATTAATCATCATATTGTATCAAGTAATTTTAAATTAAGTTTTTTTTTTAAATCGGTTCCATGGTTTGTGTTTGAATAGATACACCCTATAATATTTTCTTTTCTTTTGCTTATATCTCGAAAATGGTGCGTCCTATCGCAAAAATAATGAAAATTTCGACACCCTTTAGGAAAACCATAAACCCATAATCCTCATCATGTAGGATTTTTTTTTTTTCCATACAAAAAGTGAAAATTTCCATATGAAACACGTAGAGGCTGCCCCGCCCCTGCGCACCTCCGGCTCTAAAAAAAATCATGAGATAGGGCAAACAAGTGCAACGTTGTGAAGCTAAAAAAAAATACCACGTGGACTCGCGATTGTCAAATTCGATTCACCCTGCAATAAAGTCATAACTTCATAGTCCTAAATCCATGATTAGTAATGATCGCTATGCTTATCGGGCTATTACAAGGTGTCGATAAATTACCGAGCTCGACAGCGTAAATTGGCGATCTCAACTGTCAAAATGTCATTTCGTACTTGCATTTTCGTTAAATTCGTTAAAATTTTAGAGTTTATCTACCGATCGTTAAAGTAAGTACCGTACTTACTTTTTTTACGTGTTACGTACTTCCAAATTCGTTAACAAGATCGATAAAAATGTAAACCTTATCGATCTCGATGTCTTATCGATGCAAAGTGCGTACTTGCACTGCCGATTCGAACTCGTTTCTGGGGCCTTACTCCCGACAGCATCGAGTTCTGAATCAATCGAATTGGGTTCGAATTAAATTCCGATCCATACTCTTGAATCCGACACTAGCGTACGATCGTGCGGTGGTTCGAAGCGAAACTTACTTCGGTCAGTTTTTAAGTTTTAAATCGAGTTCGGATCAGCAGTGCAAGTACGCACTTTGCATCGATAAGACATCGAGATCGCTAAGGTTTGCATTTTTATCGATCTTGTTAACGAATTTGGAAGTACGTAACACGTAAAGAAAGTAAATACGGTACTTACTTTAACGATCGGTAGATAAACTCTAAAATTTTAACGAATTTAACGAAAATGCAAGTACGAAATGACATTTTGACAGTTGAGATCGCCAATTTACGCTGTCGAGCTCGGTAATTTATCGACACCATGTAATAGCCCG
This sequence comes from Dryobota labecula, assembly GCA_947523025.1. Taxonomy (NCBI): domain Eukaryota; kingdom Metazoa; phylum Arthropoda; class Insecta; order Lepidoptera; family Noctuidae; genus Dryobota; species Dryobota labecula. Next base: position 8,312,922 of record OX383314.1, read on the forward strand.
ATAAGCATAGCGATCATTACTAATCATGGATTTAGGACTTATGAAGTTATGACTTTATTGCAGGGTGAATCGAATTTGACAATCGCGACTCCACGTGGTATTTTTTTTAGCTTCGCAACGTTGCACTTGTTTGCCCTATCTCATGATTTTTTTTAGAGCTGGAGGTGCGCAGGGGCGGGGTAGCCTCAACGTGTTTCATATGGAAATGTTCACTTTTTGTATGGAAAAAAATAAATAAAAATTGTCTACATGTTGAGTATTACGGGTTTATGGGTTTCCTAAAGGGTATCGAAATTTTCATTATTTTTGCGATAGGACGCACCATTTTCGAGATATAAGCAAAAGAAAAGAAAGTATATATATATAGGGTGTATCTATTCAAACACGAATCATGGAACCGATTTAAAAAAAAAACTATAATTTAAAATTACTTGATAAAATATGATGATTAATTATCTAAATTCACCGCGCTCGTGCCGCCATAGTCGCCGTGTCCGGGCGGGTCATTCATAGAATAAGTAAGTAAAGGTTTTTTTGCAAAATGTCTCAAGCAATTTTAAAATTATAAGCGTAGCTTAAATTACAGTGTAGCTTCTTTCAATTATACCCATAAATATTGTTTACAATCCAAAAATGAATGAAAAAAAAAAAACTTAATATCTCTGACATTAGTCGTGCCACAGCAATCCCACCTTAAATGTTTTGTCTGTGGACGTCCTCAGTATTGCCATTTGACAAGCGATCCTTAACGACTCGAATTGGCCCAAGATATCTCGATAAGACATCGAGATCGCTAAGGTTTGCATTTTTATCAATCTTGTTCGTATTAGTACTTAATGATCGCTATGCTTATCAGGCTTTTACAAGGTGTCGATAAATTACTGAGCTTGACAGCGTAAATTGGCGATCTCAACTGTAAAATTGTCGTTTCGTGCATTTTCTTTAAATTCGTTAAAATTTTAGAGTTTATTTACCGATCGTTAAAGTAGAAGTTACATACTTGCGACATCGATTCGATTCGATAAAAACTCATTTTATCGAGAATAATTGTCAAATTTATCGAATCGAGTCCTACGTACTTGTACTGCAGAAACGAAATCGAATCGGAATCAAAATCAAACTCGAATCGTTTTCGAGAGTAAGGCCCCTGATGCGCTGGAGACCTTACAATTTATAACTCTATACTACTCTATTTTTAACTCTTCTGCCGATTTGTTGAAGTATTCAGAGGGATGCAGAGGAATTCCGAGGGTTGCCGTGTTAACATATTAATAGTCTGTGGTTAATGTGTGATACTCTATGGAAAAAATACAAAGATGGAGGTACCTAGTAAGAAATAAGAACGTTGAACACTAAAAGTTAATTATAAAGTAAAACCAGTCTTTCTTCCTGTTTCCAAATTCCTATCGAACATGCCGCGGCATTCCGAACGCTGCCGACACAGCATTCCTAAGCATACGGTGGTTATTATTGAAAGGATAATATTTTTGTGTTCACCAAAAATCTTAAGGTACATCTATGTATGCATTTCTAAAATTTTATTCTTCCCCGAAAAATACTGATCGTGCACCAAATATTAAAGGTTAGGTTAGGTTATATTTTGGTGCACATTCAGTATATTTGGTGGAACACAGGCAAAATTAGGTAAATGAAATGGGAGTACTTTTAAATAAAATTGAAGTGCTTTTAAATACCATCCTTATTGAAATTTCAATTTTATTGTCATATTAATAAGTTATATTCCTATTCGTCGCATAAAAATCCTTTGCCGTGCCGTGCCGCCAGTGGGCGCAGGCTCATTGCAGTTTATTGATAACCCAACCAAACAACAATAACGCTGATTGCCGCCAAAATCGGTGAGGATTTAAACAAGATGGCGGCCCCCCGTACAATTGGCGCGCATTCTCTCTCCAGCCACTCATACTCGTCTGTAAATTGTCGCTGTAGGAGAATAGGGCCGATTGTGTTGAGGACTCGCTCGTGGTAATCATTCAGGTACTTAATCTGTAAGAAAAATTGGCATTTTACTATAAGAAAATGGAAAGTTTCTGAATATTTGATCCACTGGTTTTGATCAAATCTGCTATTATGTCTCATGCTGAGCAGAATATTAATTCTGGTAGATATTCAAGAGAAGAAGCTTCTTCAGACTTCTATTCAGATATTAAAAATGACAGAAATCGATTCTGAACGAACTACCTACTTTCATAAAAATTATGCATGAATTCAGTTACCTACACATTGTTTAAATTGCGGTAAGAAGTAAACCTTTATCTTATCTCTGGGATGACGTCCATGGGCGCCGGGGAACAAATTAAAATCAGGTGGGACGCCAGTAGAGGTGAGACGTATTTATAACTGGAATAGGTTTTTGGCTGGACGCGTAAAGACCTAATAGAATCACTATTACTTTGGTAAGCAGCGTGCATTATTATTTGTTTAAGTTTGTTATAAAGTATTTACCATAACAATACTTATTTTATTTTTTGCAATATTTGCTTTTTAAATGTAGGTTCATAAAATAAATAGTAACCTTCTAAATACACAAGCTTTTCTTAGTTAATAAGCAGCAATTTTTTTTTTCCTATTAATAACATTTTTTTTTAAATAAGCTGACTGTCTGTAAAGTATGAAGGGATTTTTTTAATAAGATTGGTCTGCTGGAAGAAATTTCTTAAGAAATAAGCAGTACCTTTGTACTGAAATTATAATGATATCGTATCTCTATGTATTTAACTGTGTGTACATAAATAATAAAAAAAAGATATATATAAGATTTAATTTTAAGTAATTTAAAAATATTGACAAGATATAAATACCTACGCGTAGTCATATAGACATTTATAATCCAATCAATCTGCCTAGCCTTTTCCCAACATGTTGGGGTCGGCTTCCAGTCTAACCGGATGCAGCTGAATACCAGTATTTTACATGGAGTGACTGCCTATCTCACCTCCACAACCCAGTAACTGGGTAACACGATACCCCTTGGTAAGACTGGTTGTCAGACTTTTTGGGCTTATGACGACCCTTAACGACTGTCAAAGATCCACGAATGACAGCCGGGACCAACGGCTTAACGTGCTTTCCGAGGCACGGAGGAGTCTCGGTATGTAAAGATGGTCACCCATCCACTGACCAATCCCGGCAAGCGTAGCTTAACCTGACGGATCGACCCGTGCGGCTGTTATTACTTAGCCACGAGCTCCTTTTCGATTTATAATCCATAAACCGAAAATACTCCAATAGGTACTTACTCGATCTCGATGTTACGAAGACTCGCTAGACAAGGATACGTCAATAACCTAGGGACGCGTAAATACTCGTGGACCTAGTTTTTGGAATAAGTATTTAGGTGGACGCGTACTCTAAGACTCAGTACGCATTTTACCTAAGTACATCTGACGACGTTGGAACCAGAGTGACCTAGGGCACAAAAGTATGTTTTCGAGAAAAATAAGGAAACGCGTTGTTAGGCTTTGTTGTAAGAAATTAATGAGCCATGATAATTTATTGTTTCTTTATTGCACTTAGATCACTTTGGTTTTCCATAAATTAAGAACTCAGTAGTAAAATTGGGACCATTAGTGATCTAAGTGCATCTCATACTTGATCAGTGTGGCATGCCCTCACTTTGCAGACCGTACCAATTCTATAGTGACATGTTGTGATCCCTCAAGGAAGAAAGCACTGAAGAGCGCTTAGATCAGTGTGGCATGGTAGATTTATGGTTTTTCTATGCCATTGTGTAATAACCTCAGTATTGGCAAAAATGTCACTTAGATCATTCTGGTTCCAACGTCGTCATCTCACCTCTAGCTGCCATCTTATTTGACAACCAACTAACAACACTAAACAAAGAAGCTGATTCTAAACAACATAGATGTTTAAACTAACCTCAAAATCAGTGAGAAGGTCGATATCCAGGCATGCTACTTGATGCGGCGCTAGGGATATAGTGTAGAAACCCACCGCGCCTCGACCATCGAAGTCGCCTTCTAGGTCCGGAGCCTGCAGGGAGAGTTACATTAAATAAATAAAATAACTATACTTATAGCACATATTAATACAGATGGGACACTCCGCAGTTTTTTTTGTTTGAAAGGTGACTTGATCGAGAATGTTCTTTTAGCTATGATTCGAGAATATCGGTTCAGCCGTTTGAAGAATATTAGCTATTTTCTAGGTGATGAATTGACATCTTCCACAGGTCGGATTGAGTTGAATTTTGGTATTCCGTTACTTCTTTCTTCTTCTTCTTGCTTTGTGATCTTCCTGTCTTGCTTTGTGATCTTCCTGTATGAGTCCCAATAAATACTTTTTTTTTTTGCCCTCAGCTGACGCGAGGACGCTTGGATCAAAATATTTCCTACAACTTATATGAAACTTAAAGGGTCAATATATATTATTATTTTAGTTTTTAGAGGTTTTTGTTTGAGTCGGGGTTTTTTTTTAATTTTATCATGCATGACTTATTGATATTGATACTAATAAAGTCTGTGAAGTTTCGCCAACAAAATTATTGGCTCTGCATATCACGGAACGTTAGGTACTTACTCGTATATGATCAGCGAACTCGTTCATTTGTATAGTTTCCACCAGATCTTCATGACGTATCCCGTATTCACCAACTTCGTAATAACCAGGTTCTAGAAAAACAAACAGTTAATTTGTATTAACAAACATCAAGATCAGCCGACGTATTTTGTAAAAAATATCACAGTGAAAACTTAGGTGCTGGTACTGGTGTTGGGATTTCAGAGCGTACATCCCGCGCGGGCTTGCAACGTCGCATTTCCAGAAGTTTTTCGTGATTATTTTATTAGATTTAAATCAAAGAACATTTTTTTTTCCGCCTGCTTTGTTACCATTACTATAAATCATGTTTGGCGCGATACCGGGGTCGTCAGCGGTTAGGCCACTAAGGATCCAGATGGGCCCTTCGTGCACGTTCAGAAAGTGGCTACAATCCCCTTTTAGTAAGGGGCTCGTGGCTAAGTAACAGCTAGCTTACTTACCATTACTATAAATGTTGTAATTTCTTAAGGAAAAAACAGACTCGTAGCTGAGATAATTTTATTTAGAGTGACAAACAAACAGAACGACATAATTTAAAAGAAAAAATAATCTTCATAAAGAAAAACATATCTGGTGAGTTTTTAATGCAAACAGAAATAGCTAGTTCACATTACAACAATAAATCATGTTTGGCGCGATACCGGGGTCGTCAGCGGTTGGGCCACTAAGGATCCAGATGGGCCCTTCGTGCACGTTCAGAAAGTGGCTACAATCCCCTTTTAGTAAGGCGCTCGTGGCTAAGTAATAGCTAGCTTACTTACCATTACTATAAATCATGTTTGGCGCGATACCGGGGTCGTCAGCGGTTGGGCCACTAAGGATCCAGATGGGCCCTTCGTGCACGTTCAGAAAGTGGCTACAATTCTTCTTTTAGTAAGGGGCTCGTGGCTAAGTAACAGCTAGCTTACTTACCATTACTATAAATCATGTTGGGCGCGATACCGGGGTCGTCAGCGGTTAGGCCACTAAGGATCCAGATGGGCCCTTCGTGTACGTTCAGAAAGTGGCTAAAATCCCCTTTTAGTAAGGGGCTCGCGGCTAAGTAACAGCCAGCATACTTACCATTACTATAAATCATGTTTGGCGCGATACCGGGGTCGTCAGCGGTTGGGCCACTAAGTATCCAGATGGGCCCTTCGTGTACGTTCAGAAAGTGGCTAAAATCCCCTTTTAGTAAGGGGCTCGCGGCTAAGTAACAGCCAGCATACTTACCATTACTATAAATCATGTTTGGCGCGATACCGGGGTCGTCAGCGGTTGGGCCACTAAGTATCCAGATGGGCCCTTCATGCACGTTCAGGAAGTGACCCACACCGTGACCGGTCCCGTGGCCGTAGTTCAGGCCTACGTCCCATAGGGCTTTGCGGGCTAGGACTTCTATTACGTTGCCCTGGAAAATTTTAAATAATTATGACCTAAAAATAGACAAATATGGGTGCCGATTCTCTTGTTCACAAACTAAATTAAATTTAAGTTCAGTGCATCTTTTTCTTTCTATTTCATTAAGAAAAACCACAGAAGATAAATTTTAGTTTAGTCCTGTCAAATTAATCAGAGCCTGTCACAACTCCATACAAGTTCAGACGTGATTAAAAACTTGCCAACTAAAATTCAACGTCAAGCGCTGATTAATTTGACAGGAATAAACTAAAATTTATAATTTTCTTAATGAAAAAGAAAGAAAAAGATACACTGAACTTAAATTTAGTTTAGTTTGTGAAAAAGGGAATCGGCATCATTATTTATTTATCTATCTTTACAGAGCGGGGCGGCGCGTCGCTCCGCTCTGTTAGTACTACAGTACTACCTTGAATTGTTTTTTATGAGCTTTATGTACGTATAAAAGTCTGTCATGTAGTCGTGACCGTGGCGTGTTGGGCACATTTGGTTTGTCATCTATACATGACTGTGGCGGTCAAAAGGTTAATCCCTATCTAGCCCGTATTGGGGAGCGTTCAAGTATTCCGTAACGCAATTTTTTGAGATTTTTGTCCCCCCTCTCCCCCCCATGTAACGCGCCGAAACGTTTTTCTGTACCCCCCCTCCCCCCTAGTAAAACGTTAAGCAACCACCAAATGACCATTTGACCACCCCTCACCTATATCAAATCATAACGTTTCACAAGACCCCCCGCTGCCCCCAAATTCGTTACGTAATACTTGAGCGCTCCCTTGTGCAACAGCTGAGGCCTCCCTCTCCATATGCTACACACTTCTGTAGGAAGTCTTCTTCTTCTGTAGGTTCCTACGTTCCCTAAGTAGGGGTAAATGGTTCCCCATATTTCCGTAATAATGTTAAGCTAGTCCTTACCAATATCCCTGTAGGCAGCACGGTGGTAGCTAAATTGATTTGTCCCTTCATTACTCGAGTGAACGTCATACGCTGCGCGTCAGTCGGAGCCCCGCTCATATGACGCGTCCGAGTAATGTCTGTGGTGCCTTCACTGAAAAACAAAGTTGTAATAGTATATTACTTACCAAGGGCTGTAAAAGAAAGAAAGCCCGAAATCGCAGGTATTTGTGACCCGAGCCGCAGGCGAGGCTTGTAAATATGCGATAGAGGGCTTTCTTTTTACTGCCCGTGGTGAGTACACAATTTTACGTCTTCACCTGGCCATAATGCGAGTTTTACCGTACGCGTAGCGTGTTGTAAAACTTACATTATGCCAAGGTGTGACGTAAAAAAAATTACCGATGTGTTGTACGGTTTTTTATTTTGAACATTGGAGATGGTGCTTCTCTGGACCACCGAAACTTTGGTCCTTGTTCCTGATGCCGATGGGCTACTATCCTAACTAATATTATAAATGCGTACTGGTTTGAATTTAAGTTTTTAATAATGGTAATGGTTAATAGTTCTTATTAGCGGACCATGGGCGCATATTAGTACTTACGACAGAATGGAGGACAAAATGTGTTAGTTAAGGCCTGCGCAAACGAGGAACAATGCGTATTTTTTCGTCCTTCAAAATAGATCCCTTACAACTGTATTGAATAACGCACAAAATGGATTAAAAGTACCGTGTACGAAAAGTCCCGCCGAACAATCGAGGACATCGATAGACCGGACTAGACAAAAGTACGGGAGAACTAACGTGACTAGGCGCAGCAACGCACACAGCAAACTTTAGTCCCCGTTAAGCTTTTGCTTTTTTGCTTTCTTTAACCTGCACTTCACTAAATTTCCGAGCAATAAATGATCGCACTCCGTGTGCGTTGAGTCCGTGGCAAGTTCTCAACGGACATTTTATTCACGATTCAGGGATTTTTGTCCTCTGCGGACAAAAGTCCCTCGTCGACAGCGCGGGGTTTTTTACATAATACCTATATTTCATTTTAAATTTCACTTTGAATATAAATTTATTATAAAACACTAAAATACTGTTAAATTAAAAATGAATAGGTATGCTAAACAGTTGCACAATTAATAATAACATTCTACAAGACTAAATAAAATTCTATATATTTATTTTATTGTAATTTATAATATTAATAATGTAAATCGTGTAATATATAATATAAAAATATTTAAATATAACTTAAAACCAAATACATATATAAATACTTCTATAAAATAGAAATACCATAAAAGCAAACGATACTATTTTAATGATACTCCTATTCCTGTGCGAGTCACAATAAATACTTTTTCTTTCTTTCTTTCTTTATTTATACTATTCCAATTTGATTTAATTTAATTTTTTATTTTTTTCATACTAAAAAGCGCCTTCATCCTATTAAAAATTAACTTTGCTGTGCATGGTCCATAATTAATTCGATGTATATCTGTATATATTTAACATACCAACTGTTATACGGACACATTATGGAATGCAATAAAGTATTGAGTATTGCGGTCTCTTACGTGGAACTGTGATGGGGACCTCTAATTTATTTTGACGTTGTATATTATACTTACAAGTACTGTCCTCCAGAATCCACGAGCAGCATATCATCAGGTCTGATGTACCGCTGCGTTCCCTCTCGTTGGGGGCTGTAATGTATGATGGCACCGTTTTCACCAGCGCCCGCGATTGTGGAGAATGATGGGCCCATGAAGTTTTCTTCTTGGCTGGAGAAAAAGCATTATAAATAGAGATTAGGTAGGTCATCTAGTTAGAAATAAAAATGGCAAAAAACGCTGTTTAGACGATGCAACGTTTATTGTAGCTTCAACTTATGGTATGCCACGGGCATTTCACAGTGTGTAAATCAGTCTTTATACATAAAAATTGCAAAACACACCGTTTCGCGTTTAGATGATGCAACGTTTATTATAGTTTCAACTTATGGCATGCCAGAGGCAATTCGCACCGTGTATCTTTATAAATAAAAATTTGCAAATACACTGTTTATACGATGCAACGTTTACCGTAGCTTCAACTTATGGTATGCCACGGGCATTTGACACTGTGTAAATCAGTCTTCATACATAAAAATTACAAAAAAACACTCATTAGACGATGCAATTTTTATTGCAGCTTTAACTTATGGTATGCCATGGGCATTTTACACTGTGTAAATCGGTCTTTATGCATAGAAATTGCAAAACACACCATCTATATGGTTATTGTTGCTTCAACTTATGGTATGCCACGGGCAATTAGCTAAGGGTAAAAAAAAATACAATAAGAAAAAAAAAAAAAAATATATATATATATAATGCTCAATCAAATTTAATTCGTTTATCTACGCCCATGCTATAAATCCTCTATAAAAGTTTCTGAAACAGTTAGCTTATTGCCAACATTAAAACACCCAGTGTCATAGTAACCATAATAGCATCCAAACGGGAGTTATAATGTTGTACTGAATTTCATAATGCAACTCCTTTGCTTTTACGAGGATCTGTTTGATGAGTAAGGAAGGGATCATCATCCTCCCTTCCATTCTCACTACTCAATTCGTGGTATCTTTATGAATTAAAAAAAAAGAACATTGTCACGCTCGCGCGTTTCACTATACTATACCATAGCGTCGTATCCCGCCATTTTTGATCGATATTAGTATTGCAAAAACTGTTTTAGAACCTTTCATAGAGGATTCATGTCATGGGTGTAGATAATGTCTTGTATGCAACTGTAATAATTAGGTATTAAAACACTCATGTGTTACTATTATCACACGAGGCGAAGCCTCGTGTGATAAACCCACATTCGTGTTTTAATACCCCTTATTATAAAAAAGTTGCATAAATAACTATTAAATCCATAAATGGGATCATTTTACTCATTATTATGAACAACTTTTAATATGGGACCGAACCTGAAATCGCGAAAAAAAAAAATCTGCTGTTCCCTACAATTATGTTCGCATAAGACAGTCAAAATTATAATTATAATGTTACTGAGCGAATGGACTGTATATATATTATATTATTATTAAAAGAAAAGCGCTTTTAATGGTAGTAATTTTACTTCCTTTCTTATATGCTAGAACAAAAGAACTATAAAACGTTATAAAAATCAATAGACAAATATTATCAAAAACATAGAGAAAACTCAAGAAGGTGCGTTATGCACCATCAGCTACCACTGCCATGTCACCAATTGCTATTATCGGGGCTGTTCCAATTGCTCTTCCAGCAGAATTAACTGACAGTGATGTCTGGAGCAGAGCAGGATGGAAAAGAGCAGTGCGCATGACCGACCATTTTTGGAACAGATGAGTCGTAGAGTACCTGCCTACGCTTTCTCCTAGAAGAGCAATTGGAACAGCCCCGATAATAGCAATTGGTGACATGGCAGTGGTAACTGAGGGTACGTTACCACGAGGATCCTGGCCCATAGGCCGTATTACTGCTATCTATCCGGGTAAAGACGGCGTCACACGGGTGGTAGATATTGCTACTAAGGGAGGCATACTCCGTAGGCCACGTATTTTAATTATATTATGTGGAAAATGTGGTTGGTCATACATTTATACACCCATTTTAGTTTTAAGTTCTATACCAAAATATTGTAATGTGTAACCGTTTATTTTCCTAAATAAAATAAAATGGCTTATTCCACTAATCTCCCCTGAGAGAATCCTCCTCAGTGGAAAAAACTGAACCCTAATGTAAAAAAATCACTTTCAGGGGATCTTGGAATAAGTTATTTTTTGTTTTGTATAATTCTAGTTTCCCCCCCTTAGCGGGATTATCCACTGAGGGGGAATCTCTCAGGGGGAATTAGTGGAATAAGTCGGATTATCAGAGGTGAATTCTAGACTGTTTTCAGATTCCACTTTTCCTCCTAAAGGGGATTTTCAGGGGGGATTTGTGGAATAAACCAATAAAATGTATGGAACAGCTGATTTATTTTCGCGATTTCAGGTTTGGTCCCATAGTAAAAGTTATTCATAATGATGATAACAATGGTCCCATAAGAGGATTTAAACGAATTAATTTTGACTGTGTATATATATTATTTTCATTTTCAATTATTTTTATAAATAACTAGCTTCTGCCCGCGACTTCGTCCGCGTAAAATTTCGGCCCACAACCCACCCCGTCGCATCGCATCGCCCGTCCGCGCAATTACTTCGTTTTCGCTTAGCGTTTTTCCGACTTTTTGTCGTTTTGCTCGGCTCCTTAGGGGCGTAGCCTGATGTTAAATAGACTTTTTTGTTGCGAAGTTATTTTAAAATTATGATATCTCCTAAGATGTTGATTGAAATCAAGTAATGTCAAGGACAATTTTGTTTACATTTGTTTACACTTGTGATTAATAACATATTTATTTGGATAAGGATTAATATTATGTTGACAAAACTCCTTCGCAAATAATGCATTAATTTCGAACAAATTTGATTACCGTACAAAAAGGTTATAGTGAGTCAATCTTAAAAGATAGACATATGCTGTCGCGGACTTTTTTTTAGAACTTTTAAAGAAAAACAATTCCATCATACATGATATTTGCGAAACTTAAACCGTTTACGCAGCGCAAAGGAAGCTCTCAAAAAATAATATTTTTTCCCGTTTTTGCAACATTTTTCATTTATGCTCCGCTCCTATTGGTCGTAGCGTAATGTTATATAGCCTATAATATTTCTCGATAAATGGACTATCCAAAACAAAAATAATTTTTCAATTCCAACCAGTAGTTCCTGAGATTAGCGCGTTCAAACAAACAAACAAAGTGTTCAGCTTTATAATATTAGTATAGAATAAAAATGTGATCTTCTTGTACGAGTCCCAATAAATACTTTTTCTTTCTTTCTTTCTATCTGACACTTACCGTCGGAACTGCTCCATTTGATCTGACAGGTCAATTTCAGACACCTGTACTCCGGCAGCGACTTGCCGTTCCACCCAATGTAAGGACCGGACCACGGCCACACCATCTTTTATGTGGGCTAGGCGGAAACCCTGATCACAAACAAATACATTTTGTAGCACGGCAACCCATAAGGTTATCGATGATGTTGTCCGCACTGTTTGTAACATCCAATCGGATGATCGCGGGAACATTAGAAAGGTTGGCGGTACGGGTAATGACGACCAATCACGCGCCACAAAATCTCCCGCGCGTCCCGCTTCTAGCGCCACTGTTGTGCACACACCACCGGCGTTGTTCGCGGGCAGTCTAAGCCCGAGATCTGTCAGACGTGACGTGTCTCAAATCGCCTTCGTAAGGTGCCGGCTATCTTAGATCTGTGGTTTATTCCCTGTATTCTTGTTTTCTTGGTGTTCATAAATGTGTATCTTTTGGATAATTAAAGTGGTAAAAACTAAAAGCGCAAGGACTTTCACTCAGAGGCCCGAACCCTATGCCCGTCGGCTACAATTTTACATTAGTTGCCACTCGCGGCTTCGCCCGCGTGGCTTTTTCTAAAATAAAAGTATCCTTAGTATTCTTTATACGCGTAACATCAAGCAGTGAAAGTCCCGTCAAAATCGGTCCAGTTGTTTCGGAGATTAACCGGAACAAACAGACAGACCGACAGACAGACAGACAACAAAATGTTAAAAATTGTTTTTTTTTTTTTAAGTAATGTATACAGGGTGGAAAGGACATCAATGCGAAACCGGTCAAAATTAGACTCAGTACATGATTCTGTTGAAATTTTTCGCCAGTTATAAAAAAAACAGCAATTTCCTACACGAGGTTACGAGGTTTTTTTTTTTCTACTTTGAACAAAGTTAAAAATAAAACTTCATCCAAAATAACAAAAAATACAAAAATTTAGTTCGGTTTGGGTTTGGGTTGGTATTAGGCTTTTTATAAAATAAAATAAAAAATATTCCCAAGAATGAAAAAAAAAATAAGAATGAATAAATGAAAAATAAAGAAATGGAAAATATATGGGACAGATTTAAAAAAAAAAAAAAAAATCAACGCAGGGGCAGTCCAGAATTATGGACTGCATCCATAGTATTATGTTCCTGCCACCCTGTATACTTTCATTATTTATTTATTTATTAAAACTTTATGCACAAGTAAAAAAATACTGTACAAATGCGGACTTAATGCCTGAGGCATTTTCTACCAGTCAGCCTTAGGGTCATGCAGAGACAAAACATGGCAGGTGCAACAAAAGGGATAGCTAACTCAGAAACGGAAAAATTAATATAACTAACATAGAGGGTGTATCCCACTATGTCTATTAGGTATTTCTATTGATAGAAATACTGGGCCTGATTCAGACTGATTGTCCCACTATTTCTATTGCTTTGTGTGATTTGTACTGTAGAGTATGTGGTGGAGAATTATTAAAAAAAATGGGAGATTATTAATTTGTTCTCCATTTATTTATTTTTTAATACCGAGAAGTCGTGTTTTAATTTTAATCTATTCATTAAAAGTGGTAAACTTTTCAAATAACTAAAAAAATTTTTTGTCGCAACAGAAATAATGGGATATAATTTGTAAAAAACGCTGGTCCCAATTTTTCTATTTTTTATTTCCATGGAAATAGTGGGATACACCCACACATAGATACATACATACATAAATATAAGCAAAATAAACAGTGTCAGGTGAGATAACGATAGGTAGGGGAGAAAATTAATCAGCGCTGGGATTCAACCAACTTCTTACGAATATGTTCACGTGCCTTCACTCACACACACTTCACTTCAAGCTCTTATTTTGACATTACAAACAGACTTAATTTTTATCCCAGCAATGGGAACATTAGAGGCTTAAATATTATAGTTTTATTCACCTCGAGTTCCACATTATTCTTCATACATTTTTTCAGAGCAACTGGTGAAATCGAGGTAGAAAGAATCCGAGCTGGGCCTTCCTGAAAAATAGAAATGTAAAATCAATGATATGGGAAAAATTCATGATGCATCCAAATAGGGAAGATGGGGGGATAGATAAATCATTCAAGTATTAATTGAGCACCAAAGGGGGGTTGGGGGTCTTGACTTTGATTATTTTTGATGACATGGGGGACGGGGGGTCTGGATGGTGGAGTTACGTCAGCAATATTACTTATTTACTTTTCAAAATTTTCTGCAAAATTTAATTGATTTTGATTTCAATAAAGATGACAACCCCATATTCAGTGATTCCCCAACATAGTTGATACTGCTAACTCGCTCTCACGCGTTTATGGTTAGAAAGAACTGAAGTAGGGAAAATACTTAAATGGACATTCAAATACTTTTAGTGTAGGTATAAATTCCTTATTTCTAGACTCATGAATAACAATAAAGAAACCTGAACAGATTTTAATAAATTTTATACCAATGTTTACGTAAGCATAAGAGGCGGGTATGAACTTTACTTAGTTTTGCTGGCTTATTCCACAAATCCCCCCTGAAAATCCCCGTTAGGAGGAAAAATGGAATCTATAAAAAATAGTCTAGAATTCACCTCTGGTAATCCGACTTATTCCACTAATTCCCCCTGAGAGATTCCCCCTCAGAGGGGAAAACTGAACCCTAATGTAAAAAAACCACTTTCAGGGGGATCTTGGAATAAGTTTTTTTTTTTCAATTCTAGTTTTCCCCCCTAAGCGGGATTATCAGGGGTGAATTCTAGACTGTTTTTTATAGATTCCACTTTTTCTCCTAAGGGGGATTTGTGGAATAAGCCGTTTTGCTGACAAGGGGGAGGTAGGGGTTCAAAATTGCAAAAATTCTGCTTACGTTATACTTGAATGGCCCTTTAGACTAGAATCTGACCCCAGCATAGTAGGGAAAAGGCTAGGTAGATTATGAAGAAACGGAAGCAAGCTTTAAAAAAAAAAATACCTCAATTGCTAATAACACGGCGTGACTAGCTTCATCAGATACCCAAATAGTCCCTTGGTCTCCCAATTCAATCTGAAAAGAAAAACCTCAAATGTAAAATCTCTTGCGAGCAAGTTAAAACAACGAGGACTATCTCGCTTGAATTCACCGTTAGAGGCGCGAGTGTAGAGTGAGGTCTCTAGAAATGTCAAATGTGAAACTGAACGTTCACTGTTTGCGGGATTTTCTATCGCAAATTGTTACTAATTATTCATAATTGTAAGGATTGTGCCATTCCTGATTAGTTATGGCTTAAGATTTTAAGTCACAACTTAGGATCGAATTTCGTTGCACTTGGAGGAAGAATAATACGTGTCTGCTTAATGCTTGCCAATTTTAGAAACATTATATTGTTCATTATATCATTAGATATTTTAAAATGTAATAAAATGAACAGTTTATGAAGTAATGTGTAATCATGTGTGTAAACATATCCAAAACATATAAAATAAAAGTACTGCCAGGACCTTACTCAACAGTGGCGCCAACTGGTGAGCAAAAAAACAATAGCCCCCATTGTGTTTCTGTATTCAACCCATTTGTATGTGTTTATGTACAGTTAAACCAGAAAAGGTATGCGCTTCGGTAATCTTCGTGTTTCCGAATTTGCCCGAACATCGCGCTACAGAGTAAGTAACCCCACAGAGGCAAACCTTCTAAGTATTTTTTTTTTATCCACAACAGGGAAGCTTCCTTCCTCTCACGTGATGGTAATCAATACTCAATATATTTATTGCTTCCACATGTGAACTTAAGTGGTAGGTTTTACAAAAATATTATCACTGTGGACCCTGTCGGCACAGCAAAAGTAGGTGAGAGGAAGAGGGCTTTTATTTGACGACTTAGTTATTAAATAAGGCCGGAAGACGAGGTACCTCTAACCGCTCTCTCTTTACCGCTAAAAGGAGTCTTTTTGATCAAACTCCTACTTTTCGGGGTACATCTGTTCCTGTAACTGATCGGCTCGAGCTCCTAGGCATGGAGTTGACATCTGGTCTCAACTTCGGCTCCACCATCGAGTGCAAAGCACAAACTGCGGCCAAGAAACTGGGCGTCCTAAATAGGGTGAAGCGATACTTTACGCCTGGACAGCTTTTAACCCTTTACAAAGCACAAGTCCGTTCCTGCATGGAGTATTGCATTCACCTTTGGGATGGCTCAGCATAGTACCAACTTGCTGCGCTTGACTCGGTGGAACACAGAGCTAAGAGGCTCATTGGCGACGTAAAACTGGTGGATGCCAAGCTTCACAGCTTGGCTCATCGCCGCAAGGTTGCCTGCTTGTCGGTCTTCTACAGATTGTACTTCGGCGAGTGTGCCCATGAACTCCACGACCTTATTCCACCGGCCCCCTTCTACCATCGGACATCTAGACGCACTGCAAGTTACCACCCCTACCTAGTTGATATTCCACCAACTCGCACTAAGCGTTTTCAAACGTCTTTTATAATGCGCACAGCAAAGGAGTGGAACTCTCTGCCTGCGTCTGTGTTTCCGAACGCATTCAACCCTAATCTATTCAAAGTGAGAGTGAACAGGCTTCTTCTGGGTAAGCTCACTCCATCGTAGACTTTGTCTCTGTCACCAAGACCTAGACCAAAGTCAAGAGCAAACCCATAGTAAAATAAAATAAAAAGTGATGATAAGGCCGAAGGTGGAAGCTTCACCCGGAATCCTCAACCACAGAGGAACTGGCTATCTTAACTCTAACTGCCGAAACACAACAAATGCTGTAAACATTGTTGCTATGGCGACAGACTTAGATAAGATGGTAGTAGCTAGCCAGGGGGACTTAGAACAAGCCCTACTGTTTCGTATGGCGCGACTGTGAATTGGACGTCTTCGGGGAGATTTTGTATTAAATATAATAGTCCACCGATATGTACTAATACACTTTAATAAAACACGATATTACATGTTGCTAATACGGGGGTTCTTGTCTGACGACCGTTTCGACAGTGTTGCCACCTTATAATAATGATGGTAGTGTTGCACTACCTAACACCAACCAAACCGAGCAGAAAACTTTGCCCCCGCTGGGAATCGAACCCGGGCCCTCTATGAGACAGGTGGTCTTACCAATAGACCACAGAGGCGGTTAAGTTTTGTACTACCACGCTTTGTAGTAGTGTACCTATCATAGCGCATTTATATAAAGTTCTCTCTCTGTTGAGTTACCTACTCCGGTCGCACTTCGTCATCTGTCACTCAAAAGTTAGGATAAGTTTTTTTGGAATTGCATCGAGTTGTTAATCTATAATTTTGTAATCATGGTAATACTAGTATGTTTGCTGAGGCGCGGACTGATAACTTTTTCGCGATCATAAGGAAACCCGAAGGAGTCCAGAAGGTATTGTCCGAGCGGTGTGATCTGCCCCTGTTGCTGAGGTGGATGCAGTTTTATAGTAGCGCCGCATCATAAAATATTTTTTTATTTTATTTGTTTTGAATGACATTTGTATGTATTTTATATTTGATTTGATATTAATGACATATGTGTCAGACAAAGTCCATTACACGGTGGGTTTTTATTTATTAATCAATCAATCTGAGCGGATGCAACTCATAAAATAAGCCATTGCAGGAGCGGATGGATACTCCTTAAATAAGCTTAAAAATAAAATAACCCAGTAGCCTTCTTTTACTCTTGCTTTCTTGTTTGTAATCAGTTGCAGCTGTTAGGCCGTCCGTTTTGCGTGAGTGTTTCGTCACATTGATATGAATGACATGTGTGTCAGACAAAGTCCATTACATTAAATTAAAACACATAATTGATATAAAAATTAAACATCACAAAAAATAATACTCAAACATTCAAATCAAATAAAATTAAAACCCATATGAAATATGTATTTTTAATTTAATCAAAGTCAAAGTCAAAGTCAAATAATTTATTTCAAATAGGCACGAAGATGCACTTTTGAACGTCAAAAATTACATGAATAGTTAATTGATTCTAGTTGCGCCTTCCAAAAGGTAGTTATGTATGGAGAAGAATGGGCAAGAAACTCCATACTTACTCTTTTAAAATGTTAACAATAGTTTGTATACATTCATTAACAATTATAGGTGAAGACGATGTACCTAGAATAATGTAATGGACTTTGTATGAAAATAAATAAATTGTTATTATTAACACAACAAAATAGGCAAGTACTTTCATAGTTGTATCAGCTCTATATTAGATGTCAGCGCTGGTTCGTATTTCCGAAAATAGCCGATGATTGCCGAAGTGCATACCTTTCGTGGGAGATCTGTAAGTACTTACGGATAGATCCTTGAGGTAGTCAAATATATCTGCATAAGGTCTTGTTTCTACTAGTGTGTTTTCTGATGCAAAATGAGCAGTAATGTTACTGGCCAGGACTCCATCATGCCAGAACAGTATCACACTACCGAAATTGGGCTGAAAAAAAGACAAGATTCTTTAACCGACGTCAAAAAAGGAGAAAATTGTTATCAATATTTAATCTGTCAATCTAGCCTTTTCCCAACTATGTTAATCTTAAAGACACAATTAAAACACCAATGTGTCTCGCATAGATCTACGTTCCCGCAAATGAAGGGTTAAAGTCAGCTTCCGGTCTAACCAGATCCAGCTAAATACCAGTATTTTACATGGAGCGACTACCTATCTGACCTCCACAACTCAGTTACTTGGTAAAATTGTTATCTATATATTATTATGAATATGTTATATCTTAGAATTGCGGGTGGCACATTCAAGTTGACAGTGGGCATAGTCTTCTATACTCAAAGTCTCAAATTCAGATAATTTATGTAAACAACGGGGATAACACAACAAAAAAATATCTTCGTAATGGTAATTCACATAAAATTGCAAAAAAAAAAGAAGTTCTATTTTCTTTTAAGTACTGATTTTAAGAAATAATAATTAAAAAAGAATCATACCGTAATTATTTTTATAAATTTTCGGTTTTAAACAAAGTTATTAATAAAAGGAGATTTTCTGGTATAAAATATTTTATGATACTGGTAACAATGCAGGAGATCCAAACATTTTCACATTTTTTAATCTTCAACAACACTAATATTACAACTCTCATAAATAGATTCATATTGTAAGTAGCATATCTAGCCACATTTTGGACGAAAACAGCTGTAAACTGTTTCGATTGGAAATCGATTTTGGGACGCCTACGTCTAGCACTGGGCTTAAAAGGGCTGATTATGACTATCATATACCGTGTCTCCGACACACTACAAAAAACATTGTTTGGCAACGGTATTTTGTTTGCATAGTTCTTATAATTAATTCACTTTAATTTTATCGATGATTATTTACAAAAACATTTAATGACAAAATGTTTTGCACCACTGTCCTGTCATTTTGACAGTGACATTTCTTGACATTACTTTGTTTACATAAATTATCTGAATTAGAGACTTCAGGTATAGTGCACAATTTAAGAAACGCCGAGCGTCTTTTTTTTATTTGACAGGACTAAACTAAAATTTATCTTCTGTCCTTTTCTTAATGAAATAGAAAGAAAAAGATGCACTGAACTTAAATTTAGTTTAGTTTGTGAACAAGGGAATCGGTACCAATGGCTACTTTTTTACGCGATAACCGACATCCACGCGGGTGGAGCTGCGTGTAAACGCTAGTTAGATATAAAAAATAGTTGTTATGATTTATTTATTATTTATTTATCTTTACCTTATAACTACCATTACAGGTTCATCACCTAATGCGATAGTGCAGTCTCTTATAACTAGATAACCAAAAACTACTAGAAACTACTACTTAGTAGTAGTTTCTAGTAGTTTTTGGTTAATAGTAGTAACTACTATTACTAGTATTTAAAATACTATAACATAACGACGACACAATAATAAACTACAACAACCTACATTCAGTATAACATAAAATAAATAACAATAACCTTGCGAATTCACTCAAATTACACGTAAATAAATCAACTTTGATGTGAAGATCGTTAATGGCCCGAATTGCTCGGGTTAGCGGTGTTTTAGGGAGTAAGTTGGTCCTGGCTGCTGGCACGGCCAGCAGTGGCGGGATGATATATAGCTATCCTGACGGGGGTAGACCCCCTGAGCGAATGGGCTTTCTTTTTTGACTTACCGAACTTGGGTTGGTCCTGATAATAAGATAGGAGAAGAACACAGGATTAAATGGAATATCGGATCCACGAATGTTCAGTGTGTCTGTAAAAAAAAAAGTTATAATGTACTCGTAGTTAGCAATATGTTTGAAAACAGTCGAATTGTGATATAAAGTGTGTTACTAAGGAGGCTACCGAGCGCACAGTGGCGCCCTCATCGTTTGTTCGGTGATATCTTTTATTTTAGAATGAAAATGCAGAAAATAAGCTCGTCAAGTTGTGCTTCACAAGACTATACGCTATTATTATTACAAACAGTAGTTTTAAATTGTTATGTTTTATTGTAATCATTAAAACGGAAAATAGTGGCCACTAAGCTCCGTTTTATAGTCTTGTGAAGCACAACTTGACGAGCTTATTTTCTGCATTTTCATTCTAAAATAAAAGAAATCACCGAAATAACGATGCGGGCGCCACTGTGCACTCGGCGCAGTCTTAATTAGTGTGCTGATTATGTTTTTTTTTTTTAAGTTCATTGTTTTTGGTATGTTAATGTATAAGTATGTACACAAATCAAAAAAAGTTTGCGATCACTTTGAAAAATAGAAATCTTTTTTGTTAGGTACGGTAGATTATATTATGATTCGGCTCGTCTGACTTAAACCCAATAGAGCACGCGTGGGATGCTCTTAAGCGAGCTGTTTGGAACCGTCAGCCACGTCCCCAGACAGTGCCAGAAATCAGAGAAGCCGCTATTCAAGAATGGGACAGGTTACCCCAAGAAATGCTGGATAACTTTATTCTCAGCATGCCCAGGAGGATCACCGCATGTGTTCGAGCCAGGGGAGGAGTTATATTATATTGAATATAAACCTTTTATTAATAAATTGTTGTTTAAGTTTGGTTAAACAGTCTTTTTCTTTCTATCAAATTTCTGTTACAATTACATTTAGATTAATTACAAAAAAAAAAACAATAAAAACAATTATATCATTTTAATTTTTTAATTTCAAATAGAGTATTTCTATTTAAAGAAAACACACAACAAAGAATTTTTCTTGATAAAGTTCAATTTAAAAAATTATATCAGCTTATGCTAGTGATCACAAACTTTTTTTGATGTGTGTATGACGTACTTACAAGCAATATCGTCTAGAGCAGTCAGGAGTAATACAGAGGCGCCCCTAGTGTTTATTTGTTGAATTAACTCCCAGATCTTTGTAAACGATTGCTGACCTGTGAATTGGAAAAAATAACATAAGTACAATTTTTTTTTTAAGCGTAGCCCCACACTAGGAATTTCTCCTATATCGTGGGTGCGTTTACAAACATTTAAACTCACATACACAAACAGCCAGACCCGGAACAACTACTTGTAGATCATACAAATATTTGTTCCGTGCGGGAATCGAACCCGCGACACGCAACGCAGCAGTCAATCGTTTAACCACTGCGCCAACCGTGCCGTCAATCTATAACATAGGTACAATTATCTACAACATAAGTACAATTATCTCTAACATTTAAGTATAATTATGTATACAGGGTGTCGCAAATTATTTTTGTTATTTGTGTTTGTTGTTTTCGCTAAATATTATTTAACTTACCAGTATACTGAACTGGTAACGGTAGCAATTCATTGTGAGGCCTCTCTGGGGGTCCATCGCTTAATCTCTGTCGTGCTAAGTCCACTAAATTGTCGTAAATAGCCTCTAGTGTCACATTCGATGCTGCTAATGCTGCCTAAAACATAAAAAAATAACTCTTTAAGGCTTCTGCTCGAATCTTGCGGGCAGCGAGCGGCGGCGGCGGTGGCGCGGCAGCGTCGCGCGCAACGCAGACCCGTTCTCGAAACCAGCGAGCAGATCGCGCGGCGTAGTATTGTGTTCGTGGTTGTGTCGTCGAGATATTTGTTTTTATTCGCGAACGAAATATCTGAACAACGGCGACAACATCTTTTTGATTCAAGTTTATTCCTAACGTCACAAAAATAAATTGCACAACACTGCAATGCAAACGCGCGGGCGGTTACCGCTTGACTGGAGTGCACCGCTCGTTGCCCGCCCCCGCGCCGCTGCCGCGCCGCTGTTTTCGAGGGCCGGTCCATTTCATTTTACGCATTAGATCCTGCCGCTCCCGCGCCGCCGCCGCCGCCGCCGCGCTGCCCGCAAGATTCGAGGCAGAGGCCTAAAGGCTCCTACAAGCAGGAGCAACTCGCAACGCGAATCCCGCGCGACACAGAGGCACCGCTCGTCGCGCGACACGTGGTGCTTTTGTGTCGCGTCGCGTGTCGCGCATATCGCTTTCTATTAGGACGCGGCCTTAGAGTAGTAAAGCAATTAAGTACGGTATTTTTTATATCATGAAGCGACGCGCGCTTGACTTGTGGTTACCAAGTATATAAACAAGCTGTCACTGTGGAGCCTTTTCCCAACAAGGTACGTCGCCTTTATCTATGGGGAGGGTGATGGTTTACTAACCTCTAAGGTACGCCAAGAGCTCCTAGTATAAGTGGTGGGATCAACAGCCACGACGGAGTTTTGTGACATGTTAGCAACCAACCACTGTTGCAGAGATAGGTCCGTTCCTGCCAACAAGATGAATAAAATTAAAACCCTGCGATTAAGAAAAGGCGTCATTTTTTTGGAGATGGAACATTCAAATGTTGTATTTCTCCCTTTTGCCAAATTTATACAATAGATGGAGATTGTGGCTGTTGCTCGAAGACAACCTATATAAATTAATTTTAGTATACTTAGTGCACCTGGGTGAACAATATTTACAAAAAGTATGGTTAATGCACCTAGGTGAATTAACCCAGGTGAATTAAGTAAACTCCAGGCTGGTATTCAGGTAAAAACGGTTAGACTGGAATCCGACCTCAATGTAGTTGATAGTTAAGATAATGTCTTTACATTTACGAGACCGCATTGTTCGTAAAAAAAAAAACGGTGACTTATTTGAAAAAAGCTTCAGAGCAAAGTTATCGATCTATAAGACCAACATACCGACATGAAGTATGCCTAAGAAGATCAAAAACCGCCCTTATGTACAAGAGCATACTTTGCATGGCTCCGAATTTTTTTAATAAGCTACCGAATGACATAAAATATTTAAACTTGACTCAATTTAAACGCAAACTAAATATTTTTTTAATAGACAAATGCCATACCATTGATGAATTTCTTGTTGACAACATTTCTTGTGACTAATCCTGTATTTATGATTTATAATGTAATATTCCTATAGATTTATTAGAATTGTATTGTTTATAAAGTCTTATGTAATTTCTAATATTGTTAAATTAATAATGTGTATGCCCATAAAGGGTAGATTATTGAGTATCTATAAAATATCTATATGTAAGATCAATTATATCACCAAAAATCGCACTAATAAATACTTTGACTTTGAATGACTGAAATTCATGTTCATTTCGATTTAAAGTTTCCAACTTACCTTGCCTCATCAGAGTCCACAGAGTACCATCGACTTCTACGTCGAACTGCGTCCAATATCGAGCATCAGTCCATACTAGTGCCTTGTCGGTTGTCACTAAAGCTGTGCCTGATGAGCCTCGCAGACCTGACAGCCATTCACGACGGGCGTCGGCCGGGGAGATATATTGTGACTGAAAAGAAGAACGGATTAGTTTATTTTTACATTTAATAATAATGTCCTCCAGGCGGAGCTCTGGGTATGATGATGATGATGATGATGGGGCTCCCTTTTCCGCACTTAGACTCCTATTTGGTCCGTTGTGCGTGGAGATTCTGGCTAACAAAGCCAGCCTAGCTCCGCCCAAAAGCACAGAAGCTTCCTGGGAGCTTCACAGACTTCACGGAGCGACCTCACTGTTCCGAGGATTTCTTCACGTTGTGAGGCCACGGCCTCGCATTCCAGGATGACGTGGGCGGCTGATTTCTCGGCGTCAAGGCAGCCCCTGCAAAGGGGGCTGTCTGTGGCGCCTATGTTAAAAAGAGGAGATTATGGCCCGTAATTGTACCTATTATTATTCTAAGGTTATTTCTACTTAGGCTGAGAAGTTTTTTGGTTAATCGCGGGTGTACCATTGGTAAAGCCAATTTTGACTGTCTACAGTCTGTTACCCGTGACCATCTGTTGTTATGGAGTTCGGTCGATCTTTGGCGAATCCACGCACGATATATCTCTGGGTAACGACGCAGCTGACGAAATAGCAAGAAGGATCCACTCCAGTCTGTGGACCCGAGCCTATCATACCCATCCCCTTTAACCAATTACGCAGGTGGCTACAGGATTTCATCCACACACAAGAGGAGAACTGGTGGACCTCGACACCAGGCTGCAGGCAGTCCAGAGAGACTATGCCATACTTGGATGGTAGACTGACCAGGCGCTTTTTACGCCTGGACAGGAACGGTCTGCGCCTGGTGACGGGGACCATCACACTGCTCGCTAAACAAACATTTCCACACAATAGGGATAACGGACAGCTCTCTGTGGAGGGCCTGCATGGAGGCAGAAGAAACCGTTGCGCATGTGCTCTTCAAATGCAAAGGCGTCACCCAGATTAGAACAGCAACCCTCGCATTACGTGTCTAATACTTTTTTATTACGAGTATCTGATTGACGGACTAAACAGTTTTTCTTTTTTTTACCCAGGATACATCCCTATTGAAATGTTTTAGATAGAACAAGGAAGTAGAAGGTTTCTTTTTGGATAGAGTCCTGCAAGATTGTTGCGTCATCAAAGGCCCTCGCGAAATGTACCTTGCCTACATTAAGTTTAGGTCTTGCGCCGCCACTGTATTTAAGCTACTTACATTATGTGCATCAGCAGTAGGCACGATATACGCATCCACATTCATGTCTAGCATCACGTTGCGCATAGCCGCCAGGCGGTCAGCAGAGGTCTCGCGACTCATCTTGCTGGCTGGGATGTCACTTACTGTGGATAACATGACAAAATAATTACTATAAGCATTGATGTATTAAAAGCGATAGATACGGGACTTAGTAACAGCGCCTGGTCCTATTAAACTAAGTGATGGCCCGTATTTGGCACTCAGTCGCGCACGGGATATCGTTGATCAAACAGCTCCATAATTACAGTTTTTTTTTTTTGATAAATACGCATCAAAATGACTTCTTGTGCAGCTAAACAGTGTTTTAATAATACAAGGAAGAAAAATAAAACACACGGGATTACTTACCACTGGTAAGTACAGCCAAAAATGCAAATTTGTTGAAAGTTATAATAATATTGAATGTTTGCTTCGCCATGTTTGTGCTACCACATGCAATGTCATTCATAATCGTAAACATTCGGCCAACATTCGGCTGCTAACGCAATTTCGCTCGCACGACAGCGCCGTCTCCTATCTCTGTTCTTGTCTATCGGTAACTGTAGGTTTGCGACTGTGATCACACTGATCACAGATGTGTGAGTTTTGGTGCATGTAGTCGTGCGCCGAGCCCAGGTTTACTGATGTTAGCGCGTAACATATCTTCCTACTTTAAATATATCAATGACTACAAGGGACCAAACATGAACATTTGGGGACTCTTTTTTCTGGACACTTTAAAAATGGGTATCAGGACCGAGCTATTTGTAAATGTTGAAAATATACAGGGTGGATTTTTGAGATTGGGCAACAAGGGAAGGTACCTTAACCGTTGTAGCTATTACAGGAAAACGGTCTTAGGAGAGACCTTATTTATTTTTATTTTTTTGAGAAATTTTGATCACCATTTTTTGATTTTGAAAACAAGGTAGTCAGCAAGAAAATGGGCCATTTTCACAAAAACTTTTTTTGATGCAATTCGATCCTGTTTCTTAAAAGGATCAAAAAACTCTATCCGACCAACTGAGGTTTGAGTACAGTCAATTACCACAATTAGCTGACCCCCCCTTGCATAAATAGTTGAGATATTTTATAATACGGATCGATAGAATTTTATAATTCTTAATTTAATTTAAATGCCTATACGAAATCTACCCAAAACCAGAAAAAAAATGAAAATCGTATTATTTGTTAGTAAAAAAAACCTCAACCATTTCAGCAAAAGGGGGTCAGCTAATTGTGGTAACTGACTGTACTAAAAAGGCAGAAATCACAAAAAACTTCTCTCATACATTTCGTAAGAAATGAGAATCCCAACTTACTTTTATTTTTTGGAGAGACTGGCCACTACAACTGTAAACAACGGGGACTGTATCAATGAAAATGCGAAAATTACAAGTAAATATGCAAGCGTGCGGAAGCAGTGTGCGTACGTGCATGCTGTTGCTAAGCCAACTGCCGCCGGCCGGTCGGCGGCGCTCGCTCGCGTCTCCGCGAGTCCTTTCCCCGCACGCCCCCTGCTCCCGCAGCGCGCCTTGTAGCCATTTATTCAATTCAAAATACAAAGTTTTACAAACAACTTGCGCATCGTTTACAACAACTAAAAAAGTTATTGCGAAAATGGCCAATTTCTTTGCTAACTGTACATATTGTACAAAATCTGTGAATGGCGATGAAAATTTCTCAAAAAAATAAGGACAGTGTCCTAAGATCATTTTTCTGTAACAACAACGGTTACGGTACCTGCCACAGATATAGATAGACCTAAATAACGCAAGTATCACGAACTGTATGAAAACCAAGCGTACCATTTTTTGACTACCTACTATGACGTCACAAGCTCGCGCTCTCGCTCACTCAAACTCAAACTCAAATCATTTATTTCAATTAAACCATTTACAGGCACTTTTGAATTGTCAAGGAGACGGTCAGTAAGAAAAATGAAGCTACATTCCCATTCCAAAGCGTAGGTACCTATGGAGAAGAACGGGCAAGAAAATCCATGGACACTCTTTTAAATTAAATTTTCACAAAAGTATTTGTTACATCTATAATGTTGAATTTATAACTAAACTAGCTGACCCGACAGACTTCGTTCTGTCAAAAGCTATTTGACTGCAGTTTGTCTACGCGCAAAGGAAACTACCTACCTACCCTACCCTACCTTACCCTATCCTACCCTACCCTACCTACCTATCTACCCTACCCTACCCTACCTACCTACCCTACCCTATTCTACCCTACCCTACCCTACCCTACCCTACCCACCTACCTACCCTACCCTACCCTACCAACCCTACCTACCCTACCCTACCTAACTAAAACCTTCAATTTTTTTTTTTTTCTTTTTAAATCTATTCTCAGACCTACCAAATGATGACTGACACGTTATGTCAAACGCCATAAAGTTACATTAGAAGATAGAGTTACCTACTTATTATTACAATAAAAATGTAAATATGGTCGTTTTCTTAAAAAAAAAAATTTTTAACTTTCTTAAATTTTTCTTACATAAGAACCTTCTCCTGACAATGACAAACACAACAAAAAAATAATTAGCGAAATCGGTCCAGCCGTTCACGCGAAATGCCGTGACCAAGGGAAATAGGGATTCATTTTTATATATATAGATGTGAGAAAGATGTAAAAATAAAAATAATAAAAACTTACACGCTAAAAGCGTCCAGAGTAGGTACAACAAATAGAAACAAAATAAAATAAAATAACCCGTGGCAGCTAAGAGATGACCAGTCCCAACTGACGGCGCCCGTTCACGAACATGACGCATGGATTAGCACCATCAACTCAATCATTTTGAAGGGAGCTAAATGATCCAACACACACGCTACCATCAGCGAGACAACTAAATGAGCATGACATATTCTCAGCCGCCAGGCACATTCTAGACAATGAAAGACATATTACCCGGTCAATGGTAGCTCTATAGTACATAGGACTACATACACATCTGTGTATGCATTTATATAATACAAAGGAGATTGAGTTTATACAATGCAAAAGAGTCTTAAAATCTTCAGCAGCTCCAACATTACTGTCAAATGTTAATCAACTAGCTGTGGTTGTGGAGTAGGACCAGCATTCAGCTAAGCATTTTTATCAGCGATATAATCTCCCAACTTATAATATGCCTGCCTGCATAGTGTGCGTTTTATACATGATTTAAATTTAGTCTCATTCAGTTGAAGTATGTGGGGAGGAATTTTATTGTAACATTTTAAACAGAACCCCATGAAAGATGAGTCTACTTTAGCCAGTCTGAAACCTGGTTGAGCTAATAGGTCCCTGTTTCTAGTACTACAATTAACACACGTTTCCCTAGCCAGCAGTACACAGGACTGAGCGCGAAAGTGGCGGCTTACGATTTTTGTTCGTAAACTCGTGCGATTAATGGCACGCGAAGTAGTTGCTCTTGCGTTATGCGGGGCATTTATGTAATATACTAAAACGGACACATTTACCTATGTTTTTATAATTCTAGCGTATGGCACTCGTGGGTTGCAGCTGAAAATCAGCGTCAGTTGGTACACCTTGTGTGTCACCTGACATTATGCTGAGCTGAGGCCCTTTTGGCATTATAACCATTGTTTTCTGTTTTTTATAGTTTTAAGGTGTATTTTTTTGCTGTAATGCCAATAAACGCATTTTTCTTTCTTTCTTTCTTTCTTTAAGGTAGGTACCAAAGATATAGATAGACATCTATATCTTTGGTACTTACCCTAACTGCTCAGTCTCAAATCCATGCTGTATACGGTACTTATACATTTTATTTTTAAATGTTTTTCTGTCTCTTTGTTTGTTCCAGCTAATCTCTGAATTAGCTGGACTGATTTTGACGGGACTTTCACTGGCAGATAGCTGATCTTTACTTTTTTTTTTTAATGCCACGCTTGCGATGCTTTGAGCAGCAGCTGGTTTAAAAATGCTTTGTCTTTGACTTTGGTAGCCATTTTCAGCTATACTCCATTTACTATATGCATTAGACAAATAATGGCTAAATAACAACAGTTATTGTGTATTTTTTTTGAAATTACTGCACTTTAGGAGTTATTTTTTTAATGTTGATGGTAAATAGATTACAGTGCTTTCTATTTATCGTGAAATAACAGAGTTTATTAAACGTTTACATCGAAATAACGAAAGGGTGAGAACAGTTATTTGTCTAATGTATAAATGGAGTATAGGTAGCTTGCGAGCCTATAATCGTCGCCTTGGAGAGTAATGGAGCTATTCCACAGACTACACTTCTGAGTTATAGACGTTTAAAACATAAATGAAGAAGTAACAAACATACAAACACAGACACACACACAAACTTTCGTTTAGTGTGATTAATATATTTCTTATGTTATTTTTTGTTCACTGTAAAGCTAGATATAAGTTTAATTAATATCTAATATATAAACAAAATGTAGGTTGTGAAAGTTTCTAAAATATATATAGGGTGTATCTATTCAAACTCGAAATGTTTTAAGAGATTCACATATAGGTGGTAAAGAAGCAATGGAAATATTTTTTTTTTTTTTAATTTGATACCTATAGATGGTCCTCTTAAAATATTTCGTGTATGGATAGATACACCTTATATTTAATAATATTATGTGATATTATGTACATACTAGATACTAATAGATTATAATGATACTATAAATGAAACGAAACGACATAACGAGCCCCCACTCCCGAAGTTTAATGTGTTTTATCTAAGTCATTTTTTATTAATATGATAAAGCAAAAATACGTGTCTAATATTTTTTTATTATCTGATTGACGGACTAAACAGTTTTTTTTCTTTTACCCAGGCATCATCCCTATTCACATAACTCGATTTGGCAAAAATAGTGGCTTAGAGCTCCAATGCGACGAAATACTCATAATTACTTACCGAAAGTAGGTGCATCAGGCTCGGCGGAGTTGTAATATGGTATGTGACCACATACTATACTTGTTGTTAATCTGTAAGTTGGAGAAATCATCTATAGGTACATCCATACAAACAAAAACAATTGAAGTGTCTGTAATATTCATAGATAATAAGAAATAAGGTAATATTTCTTTGTAATGCCAAAATTACAGCTTTTCACTAAATGCATGTGAAAGTATACTTTTATCATTATATCCACCACCATTCACCATTTCAGCCGAAAGACGTCCACTGCTGGACATAGGCCTCCCCCAAAAGGGTCCCGAATTTGCCATAATCGCCACGCTTGGCAAGCGGGTTGGCGATCGCAGTATGGTGTTAAAAATGCATAGAGAACGCTGCTGCCCATTCTCTCGTAAGTCCCTTAGTCACCTTTTACGACACCCAAGGGAGGAAATGGAGTGGTGCTATTCTTTACGTCCGGCACCACACGGTATCATTATATATTATATTATTATATTTTAATTTAGTTAGAGGGGCGTATATGTATAGGACTCCAGGGTATGCAGAGCTTATTTGCATGTATGGAGGGCACGCCACTGGAGACGTGATCAACTTCTGGAGGGAGGTGGGCTTGTTGGAATATCCACCGATTGCCGCCATGGCCCTGGAGGTTTTATAAATGCTCTTTTACTAAAATGGACCAGGGTATCCACAAGTGGCGATACTTAAATGAGCGTCCGGCGCACACTGGACAGACAGCCACGCTATTAAATTGTTGACTGGTTAATATTGTTACCACAGCACATTGATATACTAAAATAGTTATTTGTGCAACAAGAGAGCAAAGTCGTTTTTTGCTGCGAGTGCTGATTTTGAATCCTGAGTGTGGCGAGGGATTCAAAGGCACGAGATGCAAAAAACTTTGCTCTCGTGTAACACACATAACTTTTCAGTTCAGCAGCGATATCCCATTAGTTCTAACGATGGAACAGGTAGAACAAGTGGGAGTTAGAGACTCCCACTAGTTGTACTATTTTGTAATATAGTACATATTACAAAATCCCATTAGTTCTACCGTGGAACTGTTCAGTAGAACAAGTGGGAATAGAGGGAAATAGAGAATCCCAATAGTTCTACTATTTTGTTATACCTAATATCGTAGTACTAGTGAGAAAAAAAATCCCATTATTTCTACCGTAAAACTGTTCAGTGGAACTAGTGGGAACAAACTACGAGAACACTGAATCAGTTTTATTTGCAGTAAATCCTTATTTTCGTTTAAATACAACAATAAGTTAAAAAAATAATAAATTACATTAAAAGACATAATTAACTTTTTGCAAAATTTCTTTAGTTAGTACGAAATTCCGAACGTGTTTGTCTTTGAGGTCGAATTCAAAATCGGTACTTCGAAAGGGCTGGTCTTTGTCTCTCTTTCTTTCTAATGGTGGGAAAGAGATAGAGTGTGAATGTTTCGAATTGTATGATCAACCCAAGGCTGAATAATACATTCGCGGCTTTCTGAAAAAAAAAAATATATTAAAAAGTTACTTTGTCTCATTCAGTGAGCAAAATCGCATTTTGCTCACTGATTTCAGGCAGCAAAACCTACATTTTTGAGCTACTGAAGTGAAAAAGTTTTTTATATATCAATGCCACAGCATGAGCTATTCGTCTACAGCGTGTCCGAAAACAAAATGAAAATTGTACAAGTTTGTGACGCCTATCTATAACGCCACATGCAAACTACGCATCAAAGACCTGACGTCCTGACGTCACACAAATCCTACATTGCGCAAGCAGAGTTTACCGCGCGACTGGTATATAAAAAAACCGGCCAAGTGCGTGTCGGACCACGCACAATGAAGGGTTCCGTACTTGGAAGGAAGAAAAGAATTTATCCTAAGAACAAACTTAACATTGTAGTTGGTAAACATAATCTCCCATACATTTTAACTGCAAATGTAAGTTTGTACGCACAATATCGAGAGATTTACCATGTTTTTTTAACATCATAGACTTCGTATAGATTTTCCTGTAATCTATAAGTATAGAACTATTTCCTGTATGTTTTTAAAAAATTAGATTCAGTAGTTTCGGAGATAAGGGGGGGAATGGTCAATTTTCGTCTATTTTCACTTATAAATTTAAAACAATTTATTATAAAATTATAAAAAATATATATTTGGGACCCTCACAGTAAGCCCTTTCATTTGATATATCACACGGTACAGTCTGCAAAACTTTTTTTTTAATTTCTTGTTTGCACCCCAAAACTGACCCCAATATTCCAAATTCATTTATTTACGGTTCACATCCGTATTTGGGTCACTCAAATTGATATGTACACCAAATTTCAACTTAATCGGTTCATTTCATTCGGAGCAGATTGGCTTTGAATTAGGGAAAGACAGACAGACAGACACACGAGTGATCCTATAAGGTTCCGTTTTTTCCTTTTGAGGTACGGAACCCTAAAAACATCCCGACGTCAATCGTCGGGCAGTAGCTCAACAGACACGACACCCGTCTGGTCGGGGGGACCTCCCTTTTCTATGGAGGATAAGTGAACTTTACACCCTGTTCCTCATACCTCTATCCTATACCTACTACCAAAATACCAACACCAACCAATACCAAATAAAAACCACAATCAAATGAATACCAGCGCTGCGACACTTATTTTTAAATGTCGCAGCGTCATGCTGAGATAGGAGCCTTTTGGCCCCGTACAGGATTTTGTTTTCATTTGTGTTACTATGAGTGTGTTTAGTTTAAAATGTGAACTTCCTGTATGAGTCCCAATAAATACTTTTTCTTTCTTTCTTTTCTTTATACTATCTGAACTCCTATCGTAAAAAGTCGTTTCTATGTATGTTTACATTTATAGATGTTGTTCAGATCGTCGAGGGTGCAGCTGAACGGACATTTGGAACACTCTAGCAGATAGAACCGGTAAAACCCCATTTCGCCAAAATATGTTTGCAGCGGCCTACTGGGTATGTAATCGATTCAGTACTTTCCAAATAGGCCACTTCCGTTCACGCTTAAATGGGGGAGGGGGGTGCTGGTGTTTTATATTTGAAGTCGGGGGAAAAACTACGCATAACTCCCTACATGAGGCAAAACTCATACATGATGCGAGCGAGTAAGGAATTTAATATTCTATGTAAAGAGTTCTCATTTGACTTAGAAGTGCATAGTGCTTATTGTACATTAAATATATTTATAATCTTTTATATCGTGCTTGTTAGTGATCCTAAGATTTCTACTGCTTTTTCTGTTTTTACCTGTGAGAACCTGTAATTGGCTCTATGTTTCTTATACAATTTTTATCCATCTATTATAGCTGTTGGTTCTCCTATTAATAAATAAATAAAAATAAGTAAATAAATAACATTTACTTACATTAAACATATTGTATACACCCAAGCACGTAGTTCCGTCATTTTCCACCAAATAACACTAAAATTGTACTGAGTTATCAAATCTAATATCAGTAGCATTATATAGTTTTATCACAAACCATTGTTGATAATTACGGATTAGATTACTGTTTAATCCTTAGCACGCGATATTGAAAGTATTGTTGATAAAGATTTTGTTCAAAAGAGGTTTGTTTTCTTCGACATAAGAACCTTTATCAAAACGAATCGTTTCATCAATTTCAATTTCGCTGGGCTATAAGCTCCGATCGAGTTTGGGATGAGCTCTTGAGAAGGACGACAGAGTTCACAATGAGCTCTTGAAACAGCTCATTTCGTGAACGTGCTGAGCTCTTGAAAGCTCCGGTCAAGTTCGCGATGAGCTCTCGAAACAGCTCAGTTCGAGAACGTGCCGTGCTCTTAAAAGCACCGGTCGAGTTTGTAAAGTGCTCTTAAAAGCACCGGTCGAGTTCATAATGAGCTCTTAGAAGCACCGGTAGAGTTCGTAATGAGGTCTTAAAAGCACCGGTCGAGTTTGTAATGTGCTCTTAAAAGCAACGGTCGAGTTTGTAATGTTCTCTTAAAAGCACCGGTCGAGTTTGTAATGTTCTCTTAAAAGCATCAGTCGAGTTCGTAATGAGCTCTTGAAATCTCTGTTCGAGTTTGCGATGAGCTCTTAAAAGATGCATGCTATTTCGCGATGAGTTCTTGAAAGCTATTTGTTGGTATATTGGCGTGTGCTAGCCGACATATGGCAAATTATTTAATTTAATATTTAGTACGATTTTTTTCTAACTGAACAGACAGCTTTGCTGCTGGGGAATTTGTTGCGCAACTTACTCCCCAGATAAAGCACTAGGAAGTGGTGAAGGGCTGGCGTGCCGGGGGACTGTTTTATGTAATTTTGTCGTTCGAAAAGTGCTGAGTCTCAGCCTATTTTGAATAAATATTTATGATATTAACACGTTGATTGTCCAAGCAAAATTTACTACGTACCACGAGACGTCCGGAATATTTAGCTCGTTTTTTTTTTTTTTTTTGTGTTTTAATTTCCTTGTATCCTTTTCTATACGTCTGCCAAAATATTTTTTCTAGTTCAAACGTTCAACTCATAAAAGCCAATGTAATTTGTATTACCTAATGCATTACATGTAATGCACGAACGTCATGGCTGAGTCGGAAATGCATTACATATAATGCACAGACAGTCAACGTGTTAAATGATATTATGATGACGACCTTTTTGATTTTGGACAATAATCAATTTCCAGACACCTGTTTTAGAAATTCTGAGTTTTTAAATGCGACAATTTAGATTTGGTTAAATTAATAAAAACAAACAATCAATTGATTTTAAATCCATTTATTTTCACAAGAAGTCATTAAAAAATACACTGTTTAGTACATACGACATCATTATTTGAAATACACTCCCTGATTCCTAAATCGAGTCACCGTGCAATTCCATGTGTAATGACCGAGTCAAAGAAAAAGTTTTCATGAAGTTTCGAAGCCGACATATAATAACCGGCACGAGTCGTGAGCACAGATGGGCAGTAGTGGGGGCAAGCTCGCGCATGTACACTCTCGGCTAAATAAAAATGACACGCGAGAGTCGAATAGACGACGAGTATCGACTGACGAACCATTCGCATGCAGCTCGGCGCCCCCCGGCTTCTTCATTCCGCCAAAGACACCTAAAAATTTACTACTCAGTCAGTTTATGCTCACGACTAATGCCGGTTACTATTACTGGCCATCATTTTGGTGTCGTCATTGTTCCGAATTTGAATCGACGACCATTTAAAAAACCAGCGAGTTTACTTATACAAAAAGTGCAGTGTGACTTTCAATCAAAAATCAAAATATTTTATTTCACATAAACCTACATGGGACTTATGAAACGTCAGAAGCTAGGTGCACGGTTCCAATCGGTCGTTTCCTATGGAGAAGAGCCGGCAAGAAACTCCACGGTTACTCTTTTAAAAATAATTTATTTTTAGATTATTTTCAAATATAAAATAGTGTTAATAGGTATGGGAGAAAGACGTAAGCCTTTCAACAATTACCAGGCACTAAACAAAATAGAAACTGGTCAACGAATCTAGTCAACTAGGCCTTTAACGTTCTCACATTCACAAAAACTCGATTAGGAAGTGTGTCACCATAACAACAATGTTAACAGCATTGTTGTGTTTCAGCAGTTAGAGGTAAGATAGCCAATTCCTCTGTGGTCGAGGATTCCGGGCAAAGCTCGCTTCCTCCTTCGGCCTTATCATCACTTACCATCAGGTGAGAATAAAGCCAAGAGCTCCCCCGTTTTGGAAAAAAAATCCTTCGTTACCCGTGGTCCCGGTGGGTCGACCCATTACCGGGTCCATGGGTAATTTTAATTACCCGTGGTTCCATGGCATTAGGGTTTGTTCCTGGACTTCTGACTATATCGATAGAAAATGAAAACCATCAGTTACATACAATATAATTTACTCATTCATAAGCAAAAAATAATTCCATCCTTGGGAACAAAAACATACCCTAGTAGCATTTTTGTTGGCGTTTGGTTGGGCCACATACCTCTGAAGTTGGCCAACTAAATACCAACGGAAAATGCTACTAGGGTAGTCATGCCTGAACTACAACACAACTATGTATATTGAAAATGATGAATTCATAACCGATACACTAATGGAATTAATTACTGGCGAAATATCAGTTGGATACGCATTAGGGAAAAAAAAAAAAATTTGAGATAGAAAAAAATAAATAGAAATAGAATAGAAATTTAAAAGGGCACTTATTGAAATATTAATTGACAAAAGTTATTACACAATTGATGACTTCCTTAATGATGAATCACTGACTTATTGACATGCTATTATTCCATTTGACATTTTTTATTACTGTAACCTTTTTTACATTTGACATTTTTTAGCAACACTGCATTGGCGTTATAGCTGTTAAGGTGTTATGTAAGTAATTTTGAATAAATAAATAAATAATAAATAAATAATTACTGTAACCTTTTCACATTTGACATTTTTTATTTTTTTATTACTGTAACGTTGTTGACATTTGACATTTTGTATTATTATGACATTTTTAATGTATTACTAACCATTTGCATTTTTGTATTATTAAATTTTCCTAATTATTATTTTAAATTTTAAATTTTAGTAAATTAAAAAATTATATGATTTGCATGCCCATGTGACGGTAGAACATGGAGGACTATTATAATAAAACATCTATGTACTAATTACCCATGTTTGCAAACCAATAAATGATTTGATTTGATTTTTGATTTGATTTAGAAATGTTAAGATAGTTTATAAGTCATTAGTGTATCGGTTATGAATTCATCATTTTCAATATAGTTGTGTTGTTGTTCAGGTATGACTATGTTTTTGTTCCCAAGGATGGAATTATTTTTTGCTTATGAATGAGTAAATTATATTGTATGTAACTGATGGTTTTCATTTTCTATCGATATAGTCAGAAGTCCAGGAACAATCCCTAATGCCATGGAACCACGGGTAATTAAAATTACCCATGGACCCGGTAATGGGTCGACCCACCGAGACCAAGGGTAACGAGTGAAAAAAATAAGGAGCTCGATTTAGTAATCCGGGATGTAATTAGAGTACAAGACTATTTCTATGGCTCTCACAATAAGGTATTTGACTGATTTAAAAAAAAAAATCTCGCCGCCTATTACATTGGACTTAAAATAACTGGTAAAATGTATCTGACTAATACACCTCTGCCTACCGATTCTGGCAATACAGGCGTGATAAGAATGTTTAATATAAAATCCCAGTTACAATACTCGAAATATTAGACAATCATAAGGAATGTGTATATTTTATTACTATTTACTTAATATACTGTTTATTTGATTGCCATTGAGCTTAGTAATATCTTTTCGGACAGAAATCCCAAATCAATATCTATAGGAATGACCTGAGCTCCTTAAGTTACGAGTTGAGCTACACGATTACTGATAAATGCTTGCACCGACTGGACAGGTCCACTCAAATTTGTGTGGTGCTTTCCTCAAAAGACCATTTCAGATACTATAGTTTGACCGATACCGCAGAATGCGCGGCGAGTCGGGAGGCGGCGTTGACGATTAAGCGTTAACGAATGAGCGGAGGGGCGTCGTGAGCGTTGACAAATGAGCGGCCTACACTGCCCTCCCGTCTCGCCGCGCATATACGTAAGGCGCATTACAGCGTGCAGCGGTATCGGCCAAACTTAATCTACATGGTTCTCACATGATATTATGAACAAAATTATGTCTGGACTTAAAAAGAGACTGACCCTGATTTACTTTCGCCATTTCTTTTCAGGGAAACAGTCGACTTTTTTTTGTTTTATGTGACGGTCAAAAGTGATTCTGATATCCTATTTACAGAATATCGAGTATCTCGTCAAATGTAATAACGTAAAACTATTTTATCTGACGAGAGTCTAATATGTCGTAGTCTTAAAGAAACACCCTGTAGACTGTGTCAGGATTTCTGTAAAGCATATTATTACCTATTATATTATTTTGTAAAATTAAGTCATTATTACAATAAATGCAATCACAAATGAAGGAACATAGTCGAATGATATTAATAAAAATAAAAAAATACTTTCTTCAGTCGTTTTTCTGCGAGCATCCAATTAGCTTTGCTAATGAACTACTTTCATTTAGTTTTTTTTTTTTTTTTTAATATTCAAATTTTATCCAAAATGCAAACTTTCATTACCATCAAACAAGTGTACAATCACGCTGTGAATGTGTGCGTGAAGACGAGTGGCGTCAGCACATAACGCACACGCGCGCACACACCCATCCTCTTCCGACTTCGCCATTGTCTCTGACGGTACCGAGAGCCCCTCTGCAGCAGAAGGACAGTTAAGCATCTTGGAATAGCAAAATCCCAGATTAGCAGAAGGTCAGATTTGCTTAAAGGCAGAAGTACAGACCCACACAGAAAACAAAAATAAAATTGAACAGTTACAATTCGTAAAATTTTATTTGAAAGTATTAAACTCAAACTCAAACTCAAAGCATTTATTTCAAATAAACCAAATACAGGTACTTTTGAATTGTCAAGGGGTCGGTCAGTCAGAAAGATGAAGCTAGTTGCCCATTCCAAAGCGTAGTAGGTTCCTATGGAGAAGAACGGACAAGAAACTCCATGGACACTCTTTTAAAACAAAATATTGTTACAAAATATGGGTCAAACATCATTCATGTTGAAGTTATACATGTGAGAACAATGTAGAAAGACGTGCACGTTAGAAGCGTCCATAATTAAAACAATTCAAAAATTAAAATAAGCCGTGGCAGCTAAGAGATGACCAGTCCCAACTGACGGATTAATATTTTAAGACGAATTAATTCGTCTTTGTAACTTTGGTCAAACGTATCAAACATTCTTCGGTTGTGACTTGGGGTCGGAAGTGACAGGTTCAAAAATACACCAATCAATATGTGCATCTGGATTGAGGGCCACTTTCAGA
The DNA here is from genome assembly GCA_947523025.1 of Dryobota labecula. Lineage (NCBI taxonomy): Eukaryota > Metazoa > Arthropoda > Insecta > Lepidoptera > Noctuidae > Dryobota > Dryobota labecula. The sequence continues at coordinate 8,351,467 of OX383314.1, forward strand.
AATTGCACGAACTATCCATTCTTGTCGGAAAAAAAAGAGGTCACAAATTAATAATAAGGTTATTAGGGTTTGTAAGTAGTGTTATTATCTTTGTTTAATTATTTTTTACATACTTCCTTGACATAATCTTTTCATTATAACTGATGTTAGTGGCTACCGACCTGTGGCCGTGCTGTCGGCGTTTGCTAAGGTTTTTGAGTCGGTGTTGCACAAGTGTATTTCAGATCAAGTAACTTCTCGCCTGACCGACGCTCAACACGGTTTCCGGACTGGTCGAGGTACGGGGAGTAACTTGTTGTCTTTCATGACATACCTGGCGCCTGTTGTTGATGCTGGAGGGCAGGTAGACACTGCGTACTTCGATTTTCGGAAGGCGTTCGATACCGTCGACAATGACGTGCTGTTGGCTAAGTTTGCGGCATTTGGTTTCACACCGCACCTTCTGCGATTCTTCGCGAACTACCTTGGTGATCGCCGGCAGTACGTCGAATACGGCGGATACGTCTCCAAGCCTTATTTCACGTTTTCGGGGGTGAGTCAGGGTAGCAATATAAGTCCATAAGGATTCATTCTGATGGTCAATGATCTCCCGAATGTCGTATGCGAGGCGAGGTGTTTGCTTTTCGCGGACGACCTCAAGTTGTTCCTGTCGGTAGCAGATACTTCGGACTGTCAACGGCTTCAACGGGATATTGATAGTGTGGTGCGGTGGAGTGTAGATAATAAGTTAGGTTTTAACGTCTCCAAATGCGGTATAATGAGCTACACTCGAGCGCGGGAACCACTGGTACATCAGTATGAGATGGAAGCTGCGGTCATGTCAAGAGTCACACATGTGCGGGAACTGGGGGTGGAGATGGTTCCGGAATTAATGTTTCGTGAGCACATCTTAGACATATGCGGCAAATCCTTCCGAAATCTTGGATTTATACTTAGACAGTGCAGAGATTTTCAGAGTACGGCAGTAGTTAGAATCATGTACAATGCGCTGGTACGGAGCCGTCTTGAAACGAGTGCTATAGTTTGGAATCCCCATGAGGCTAAATACAGTATCATGGTGGAAAGAATCCAAAACAAATTCACTCGTTTTTTGTTTTTTAAGCTGTACGGTGTCTATCCCTTTTTCCCGCTCATGTACCCGAGTCTCTTCGTAATAGGGATGGTAGGGTACAGCAGGCTGTCAGTGCGCAGGGACGTCGCTCTGTGTAACTTCGTGTTTCGGGTGCTGCCCGGCTGTCTTCACCACCCCGTCCTGTTAGCGGAGCTGGGGCTGCGTGCGCCGCCCAGGTGTGGAGGCGCGCGTCGCCCCACGCCTACGCTACTGGAGCCACCCTCTAGGACTAACCTGAACAAGTTTGCCCCCTTGTCACGCGCCATAAGGTTATTAAATATTATCTCGAATGAGGTAGATATATTTCACTGCAGCCTAATGAAGTTCACAGAAGTAGCACTGAAGTGCATTGAAAGTGTTGACATGATATTTTAATTGTTTTTAATTGATTTTTTTATTATATTTTGATTTGTATTTTAATGGTTTTTTGATGGTATTTTGATTGTATTTTTTCTTTTTAATGGATGTGAGTAACTTATATTTCTGTGGTAGTAACACTGCATTGGCGTTATAGCTGTTAAGGTGTTATGTACGTAATTTTGAATAAATAAATAAATAAAATAAAAATAAATTATTTGACATTATTTACCTACAAATCGAATTCCAATTCTTTATTAGTGGCTTTTGTGGACATGATATTTATTCAGATATGTTACTGTAGTTGTAATTGCAATTATGTCATTAATATTTTATATACTTAGATTATTTTATATTTTATGAATGTGAGAACGTTGTAGGCCTAGTAGTGCAGATTTGTTGGCGGTTTTCTATTTTGTTAAGTACCTGGTAATTGTTGAAAGGCCTACATTGGTGCCGATTCCCTTGTTTACAAACTTAACTAAATTTAAGTTCAGTGCATCTTTTTCTTTCTATTTCATTATGAAAAGGACAGAAGATAAATTTTAGTTTAGTCCTGTCAAATTAATCAGCGCTTGACGTAAATTGACGTAATTTTAGTCGGCGAGTTTTTAATCACGTCTAAACTTGTATGGAGTAGTGACAGGCGCTGATTAATTTGACAGGACTAAACTAAAATTTATCTTATGTCCTTTTCTTAATGAAATAGTAAGAAAAAGATGCACTGAACTTAAATTTAGTTTAGTTTGTGAACAAGAGAATCGGCACCATTATTTACCTACAAATCAAATTCCAATTCTTTATTAGTGGCTTTTGTGGACATGATATTTATTCAGATATGTTACTGTAGTTGTAATTGCAATTATGTCATTAATATTTTATATACTTAGATTATTTTATATTTTGTGAATGTGAGAACGTTGTAGGCCTAGTAGAGTGTAGATTTGTTGGCGGTTTTCTATTTTTTTAAGTACCTGGTAATTGTTGAAAGGCCTACACTGTCCTCCCATACCTATTATCACTGTTATTTAATAATATTGTAAAGCCAATTATTTTTAAAAGAGTAACCGTGGAGCTTCTTGCCGGCTCTTCTCAATAGGAAACGACTAATTGGAACCGTGCACCTAGCTTCTGACGTTTCATAAGTGCCCATGTAGTTTTATGTGAAATAAAATATTTTGATTTTGATTTTTATCTTTTTTGACGACGACAGTAGGTACATTATCTGCGTTTATGCAAGTCTGTCCTTCTGCTAATCTGGGATTTTGCTATTCCGGGATTATGCTTATTTGTCCTTCTGCTGCAGAGGGCCGAGAACTCCTCCACACACATTCACAGCGTGTTTGTACACTTGGTTACCACAAGTAAAGCGCGCGTCGCTTCGTGAGATAAATATACAGTAGATCGTTATTTCCATTTTTAGGGTTCCGTAGTCAACAAAGAACCCTTATAGTTTCGCCATGTCCGTCTGTCTGTCTGTCCGCGGTTTAGCTCAAAAACTATTGGTACTAGAAAGTGGTAATTTGGCATGAGTATACACGTTAATGACGCCAAAATAGTGGTAAAATAAAATTTTGACAAAAACAATTATTTAGGGTACCTCAAAAAAAAATTCTCTTCCCCACTTTACATGTAGGGACATGTAAAGTGGGGAAGAGAATTTTTTTTTTCCTTCCTATAGTGTGGGATATCGTTGGATAGGTCTTTAAAAAATATTTGGGGTTTGGGAAGACCGTTTTTTGATTAAGTAAGCCGTTCGTGACTTATCAAGCTTTAAAGTACCAATTTTCGTTAGAGTCAAGTGTCTCCCCCCTCTACCAACTAAACGGTTGTAGTTAGAAATTCAAATGTCACGGCAGTAGTACTTATATATAATGAAGTTAAAAGGAAAACTATCACAGCTAAGTAGGCTTTACAATTTACCGAGTAATTGCCGACCAAATTACATTTACAGTTGAAAAAAAAATTCTCCTATACATTCTGTATAGGAAAACATGTTTTTCAACTACATGATAAGTTTGTTCTTGAAATAAATTCATCCCAACTACGGAACCCTTCATTGTGCGTGGTCCGACACGCACTTGGCCGGTTTTTTTTAATTGATTCGCAACCTTAATGATACCTTTTCATTCTAACTGATTATACGTACATTTATTCTTCCATCGTTTTTATAAAATATATAAAATTATGTAAAACAAATAACAAACATATAGAAATACATATTTTTTTATCTTACTTACAAACTAAGTTCTCTTAATTGAAAATATCGGTTCACAACCATTTCATATAATGTTTGTCAGCCGATAAATAAATCCCTGTTTCATGGGCACTTAAAATGACACTAAAACTGCCTGTTTTCCGACTCACTATTCTATATGACGTATGGATTATTTTCATTAGTCAATAACTCGGTCTACACAGGGCGTAAGAGACAGCTCTCCGCAAACTAACATGGTGCATTCAGCTCCTTATTTTGAATCATATTCCACCGGAAATTTTCTCAGGAAGATTTAATTTTTTTTCAGTTACTATTCCTTTATTTAAATATAACATTACATTCTCTGTACGCAGCACTCCATGTATGTAAATAAAACAGCTAAAAACAATTAAAAAATAAACAGCAATAGATGTTGAAATATTCTAATAAACGACGCGTGAAATCAGCTGTCCACTTTCTGTCTAGCTACGGAGTTCATTGAACTCCCCGCGCTCCGTGGCGGGGAGAAGACACGCTGCGCTGCCGTTCGCTACGTGCGTTTTGCCACGGTAACGATGCATTGCGTGTTTATTGGATTCCCATAACGTTCCTGAAATAATTTCATGTACCGGTCATCTTATTATGATATACTGAATTCACCTTATCAGTCTGCGGAGGGCTGTATACAGCATGCGGGGACACCCCGCCGTAATAACTAATGATACCATAAGTCGATAATGCGATCGGTACACCGTCTGCGAGGAATACCCATAGCAGGCGTAGCGACCAAAATATTTTTTAGAAATTCATCGGTCGGTAAAAAGCGCGCGGAGTGTCACACCCAATCAAAATGAGCCTTCAAAGCAACTGCCCAGCGACCCAAGCGTGCAGAGCAGGTTCTCCGTGTACCGCAATCATTCCCTAATAATGAAAACGGTTCCCCAAATACAGGCATTCGCATGGCATTCGTTACAGAAATCTCCTACACCGGAGTATTAAATACCAATCCATACTTCCATACTAATATTATAAATGGGACAGTAACTCTGTCTATCTGTCCGTCTGTCTGTCTGTCCGTCTGTCTGTCTGTCTGTCTGTCTGTCTGTCTGTATGTTACGTTTTCACGCCTAAACCGCTGAACCGATCGTCATGAAACTTGGCAGAGATATAGTCTGGGATATGGAGAAGGACATACGCTACTTTTTTACGCGATACCGACATCCACGCGGGCGGAGCCGCAGGCAAAAGCTAGTGAGAAATAAATTATAGCATCTACATTATCTAAAACAAAACATTTGAAAAGAAAATCAAATCAAATCAAATTAAATGAAAAGTAAAGAAAGAAATATATACCACATCGACAAAATAATCATGTTTTATACTTAAAAGCATATGTGGGAGTTTGTCGGGGTGTTTGAGCGTGCATGTGGGTGTGAATGTAGGTGTGTGGAGGTGAGTGTATGTATGGGGGCTGAGTGTGAGTTTGGGATTCAGTGTGGGTGTGTTGAGTTGAGTATAGGTGGCTGTGGGGTGTGTGTGTCCCGTCACTCTATCTAATAGACTGGGAAGGTAGTATCAACATCGAAGGCCCACGCGTGCAATCCTCCTATCATGTCCTTCACTTTGTGTCGATGATGTTCGGGCAACATATCGAGTACCATCTTAGCTGCTAGCTGGGAGTCGTTGCCGCGGCGACAGAGAAAGATTACTGGAACAATAAATAAATGGAATATACAGGATAAGTTTTAAACCAGTGCGTAATTTTTTTTTGGTCCTACTTGAAATCAGCAAAATATGGATACAATCTATTCGTAATAATATCAATGGGCGAGCGCACAGCTGATAGGTACCTACTACTGAGTACCGCTTCACTGACCGCGCCGCCAGCGCGTTCCGCGGCGAGTATCCATTATACCAGTTTCAAAATAAAACTCTTTTGTTAACGATAACTTAATTTTTTTGTACTAAGACATCAAAATAAGAAATAGGTGTATAATAAAACGCGTTTAAGTTTAATTTGTCAAAATTTGTGCACTGATTAAAAACTTTTCCTGTATAGATATATTAATTATTTTGCGAATAGATGATTCTTTTTCTTAATATTATTCTTATAAACCAATAAAAACATGAGTACGTTTTGGCAAAAAACCCTGAAAACTGTTGCACACACAAAACGAATTCTCATTTTAATCTTAGTTTAGTTCTGCACTCAGTTACTTAATCTAGCTGCTGCGCTCGATAAGTAAACACATATGGAACTGTGAGTTTGTATGTCTATCTACCTATTGCTAGGTACTCATCAGTCGCTGGACTCTGTTCCACACACCGCAGCAGTCGCTCCAGAGAAGCGCCACTCAGGGCATCGAGACGCAAACTGTGCGCGCTCGATGTAACACATATGGCACTGTGAGTTTGTATGTCTATCTACCAATTGCTAGGTACTCACCAGTCGCTGGACTCTGCTCCACACACCACAGCAGTCGCTCCAGAGAAGCGCCACTCAGGGCATCGACAGGCAAACTGTGCGCGCTCGATAAGTAACACATATGGAACTGTGAGTTTGTATGTCTATCTACTTATTGCTTGGTACACACCATTTGCTGGACTCTGCTTCACACACCGCAGCAGTCGCTCCAGAGAATCGCCACTCAGGGCATCGACAGGCAAACTGTGCACGCTCGATAAGTAACACATATGGAACTGTGAGTTTGTATGTCTATCTACCTATTGCTAGGTACTCACCAGTCGCTGGACTCTGTTCCACACACCACAGCAGTCGCTCCAGAGCGGCGCCACTGAGCGCATCGACAGGCCAGCTGTGCGCGCCCGATATGTGACACATATGGAACTCTGAGTCGGCGCGAACATCTACTATGTAGACTGGATGCTTCTCTCTGAGGAGTTGGGACACTTCGGGCGCTGATATACGGTTGCGTTTTGGAAGGATTTTGAGGTCTAGTTCCTGGGAAGAAAAGGTGGTTTTTAGCAGTGGAGCTAAAGACATTGATGTTTTTAGAAATCAGCAAAGATCATAGAAAACGTTCATGCTTAGTCGTACTCGTGCACTCAGAGATCTGTACTACCAATACACGGTGTAAGTTTCATCGACTCGCAATACATCAACTACCAGCGTAGAAATGTCTCGTCGGTTTGCGCGTCGACGTCCCTTTAACGGGTCCACATTTTTATTTTATTTACCATAATTTAGGCCTTAGAAACGCATATTTTGTGCAAATTCCAATTGGCTAGTTTGACCAGTACCACGAATGCGCGGCGAGGCGGGGGGCGTCGTTTTATGGCATGTGTATTTTTTATTACCATTTACTTAATATACTGTTTATTTGATTGCCACTGAACTTAGTAATATCTGTTCGGACATTTACAGAAATCCCAAATCAATATCTATAGACCTGAGTTCCTTAAGTTCAGAGTTGAGCTACAATACCTACTCCATTTATTATAACACTAGCTTTTGCCCGCGGCTCCGCCCGCGTGGATGTCGGTTATCGCGTAAAAAAGTAGCCTACGTCCTTCTCCATATCCCAGGCTATATCTCTGCCAAATTTCATGACGATCGGTTCAGCGGTTTAGGCGTGAAAACGTAACATACAGACAGACAGACAGAGTTACTTTCACATTTATAATATTAGTATGGAGTATGGATTAGACAAATAACTGTTCTCACTCTTTCGTTATTTCGATGTTAACGTTTAATAAACTCCGTTATTTCACGATAAATACAAAGCACTGTAATCTATTTACCATTTACATAAAAAAATTACTCTAAACTCTAGTTTCAACAATATCACACAATAACTGTCCGTTATTCAGCAGTTATTTGTCTAATGCTATAGTAAATGGAGTATAGGTTACTGAGAAATACTTGCACTGACTGGACAGGTCCACTAAAATATGTGTGGCGCTTTCCTTAAAAGACAGGACTATAGTTTGACCGATACCGCTGAATGCGCGGCGAGGCGGGGGGCGGCGTTGATGAATGTGTGGCGGGACCCGTGAGCATTGACGAATAAGTGGTTGGACGCCGTGAGCGATGACGAATGAGCGGCCTGCACTGCGCCCCCGTCTCCCCGCGCACATACCTAAGGCGCGGTACAGCGGTATCGGTCAAACTATACTTAATACGGTTTAAACGACACAGCCCTGTGAAATACTAGTAATAAACTAATAAGGTTTCGTTGGCAGTCTTTGGGTACGGAACCCTAAAAAGTAAAGCTTTCAAGTTGTGAGAGTTTATGGGTTGTAGTTCATTGCACAGTGCATTACCAGTCTATGTAATAAACATCAATGGTTATGCAGAGTGTAAGGAGCATCGACGCGCAAACTTTTACCATGAATGCAGAACATGATTCCACGCCCCCCAGCGTTGAAATTATTCAGAAGAGTAAATAATAATAGTATATTATGCTGATGCAATTAGTGAATAAAGTACGGATTTACAACGAGGGCCATAGATGAATCACGAGCAAGTGAGATTCATGATGATTGAATCACGAGCGTAGCGAGTGCTTCAAGTGTTAGAATCCTGAGCGACGCGAGTGATTCATGGCCCTCGTTGTAAATCCGTGCTTTATTCACTAATTGCATAATATACTATTATTATTTATTCTTCTGAATAATTTCTACGCTGGGGGGCGTTCGTCGCGCTAATACGCGATCGTCTGCGCTCATATGTCACTTTTTGTTCGGTGCCGGCACCGACAGAGGGCGTTTTATCTGGTTTTCCGAACAAAAAGTGACATATGGACACGACGATTGATTTTATTTGGGACGCAGATTATGTGTCTTCTGGAAAACTATGGTCCTGAGAAGCTAAAGGTATTTTCATAAGTTATATGAAGAACATGCTATGATTGCAAATGATTGCTCATGCAACATCAAGAAAGTGCGAAAATAGTAAATAGTTAGTGGTGGTGGTAGTTTTCAATATTTTTGGATTTATGGAAGGCCGCATCCTACTCAAAAGCGGTCGTCGCGCGAATACGCGATCGTCGCACTTATACGTCACTTTATGCTCGGTGAACTTGAACGCGTGTTCGCGCCGACAGAGGGCGCTTTTCGGTTTTCCGAACACAAAGTGAGATGAGCGACGATCGCTTTTAAATAGGACGCGGGGTAAGGTTACCAACAAATAAAACAACAATAACATTTACAAAATATAATTAAAAATTGTAATTATAATAACAACTTGACACTTAAAAGTAAACAATGATAAAATCAGTCCATGTTAAGAGATTCTAATTCGAGTAAATTCAATGCTTAATGCATTTTTCGTTTCTTTAAAACATACAGTCAGGAAAATTAATTGATTTTCAAATTGATTCACTGCGCGGCCGTTTTAGCCATTTCATAACAACTGTCAAATAATGACGATTTGAATACACGGACAATTTAAGTTGGAAACCTGACTTCATTTAGAAATAATATTTCTTAAGAATAGCTCCGGCCAAAATAAAAAGTTAGGATGGATTTGAAGAAATACTCAATACGTAAGTATCGATGCTTTTATTACGACCCTAGCACGTGTATCGATACTTTTGTTTGATGCCACATCCCTATAGCCCTACCAATAACTTAACGATGTATCTTTTTGTTTTTGTGTTGCAAATATGGCACATTTTTTTTTTACTATGGGTTTGCTCTTGACTCTAGTCTAGGTCTGGGTGAAAGAGTCAAAGTCTACGATGGAGTGAGCTTACCCAGAAGAAGCCTGTTCACTCTCACTTTGAATAGATTAGGGTTGTATGCGTTCGGAAACACAGACGCAGGCAGAGTTCCACTCCTTTGCTGTGCACATTATAAAAGACGTTTGAAAACGCTTAGTGCGAGTTGGTGGAATATCAACTAGGTAGGGGTGGTAACTTGCAGTGCGTCTAGATGTCCGATGGTAGAAGGGGGCCGGTGGAATGAGGTCGTGGAGTTCATGGGCACACTCGCCGAAGTACAATCTGTAGAAGACCGACAAGCAGGCAACCTTGCGGCGATGAGCCAAGCTGTGAAGCTTGGCATCCACCAGTTTTACGTCGCCAATGAGCCTCTTAGCTCTGCGTTCCACCGAGTCAAGCGCAGCAAGTCGCACTATATCTTAGGAGGGCAAAATTCATAGCATGTAAAGTCGTTTCTATAAAGTTCATATCCGTACCCGTATACGCGATTGTAAGCAAGCGCCACAAATGAATATGAACGTCAGCGTTATACAAATAATCGTCCCCGTAGAGCGTAAAGTCACTAAGTCGAAAAATGCCCAAAATGACTTATCAATGTCACTAAAATCAACATTTTCTTCTCTAAATATCTGTCTAATCGCTATTTTTGTAGCGGCCCACGCTTTTGTTTTACGAAATGTTAAAAGTAAGTAAGTCAACCCTTCGTACAGCGTAATGGGAGAAATAACTAAGTTAGTCAAATTATTATACATTTATCGAAAATTTACATCACCCGAAATTAAAACGATTTAATTACTTTTTATCTTGATGATTTACTGAGTTTTTAAAGTCAGTTGTTTGCTCATTGTTCGCTAAAACACACAAAAGCGAAAATGAACTAACTCGACTTAGCGACTACTCACTCTTTATTTTTAAATTATTTGTACAATTCTACAAAAGAGAACAATAAATTAGTTGGATGTTTTTAAATTTTCTCAATTATTAGAGGTTTCCACGTGTTTTAACTCTTACAATATAAATTGTATTTTATTTTCATTCAAATTAAAGCTAAAAACATAAAGATATGTAACGGCAAGCCAAAGTTATATCGATTTTTATTTTCAAAAACTTTAACTCTCGTTATCTCAAAACACGATTTTTCGACTTAATGACTTTTCGCTCTACGGGGACGTAATGTTCATAGTCGTATGTGACGCTTACTTGGCAAAGTAAACAAACTCAAAGTGTGTTTTTCGAATCTTGCCCTGAGGGCCACTGGTCATTCAAATTATTAACCTCATAAAAATACCCGTCGCATTTCTCGCCTTCAAAACCAAAATTAATATTATTATGCTGTTTCACCAAATCACACAGATCTCTCTCATGTTTCGGTTTAAAAATCCTTAAATTCTTCCAACTCAATACTTTTGCAAACGTTTTCCTAGAGGCGGGATTTATCCCTTTAACTGTCATATCTTTTACGTATATATTATAGAGTTGAAATTGATTTTTGACATCCATATCTAAGTATTTAATATTAGAGTTTGCGCTTAGGCAGAATTGGCATTTAGAGTCGATTTTCTGTAAATTTTCTATATACTCCACTACATTTTGCGACTTTAATGGCACTTTCGGGGATCTGGGTTTCGTTTCTTTAACCAACCAACAGCGAACCATAGCTTCTTTTATACCTAAAGTGTTCAAAAATGTCACTCTACAGACTTGAACCTTATCCGAATTAAAAAGTAAATGGTATCGTTTCGACTCTCCTTTTCGAGACGCAGTTCCCTTGTGACTTGTTCTTCTGCGTTTAGCTGGTACAGAATCAATTAGGGATCTAACAAATTTCTTCTTTTCTTTCCATTCTAATTGCCAGAAGTGTTGAAAGATTTGACATCTGTCAGAATCTGACAGCTTCTTACAGTATCGTGTATTACTCTTTGCGCAGAAGTCTGATTTACACGGAGGTCCTATTCTTCTTTCTGATTTGAGCACGTCTTGGACCCAAGACTTCTTTTCTCCTGCTGTAGTGGTTCGGAAACCGAAATAGCTCTGTCCTGTCATACGTTTTTCCTTCTCTTGTTTTCTTCTTTCTGATTTTAGGCGGGATTCTTGTTTTTTCTGTGGGAGAAGAGTGGAGTTAGAACATGAATTGGGGTGTGAAAAATTCGTTTGGTTATGTCAGTTTCACAAGGGAAGTAATGGGCTTCTTTTTAATAGTTATTATAGAAATTGATGTAGAAAAAAAATTGCAAATACAGTCAATCTGACTAGACTTTTCCCAACTATGTTGAGGTCAGCTTCCGGTCTAAACAGATGTAACTGAATACCGGTATTTTTACATGGATCGACTGCCTATCTGACCTCGACAACCCAATAACTGGGTAATACGATATTCCTTGGTAAGACTGGTAGTCAGACTTTCGGGCTTCTGACGACCCGTAACGACTGTCAAAGATCCACGAATGACAGCCGGAACCAACGGCTTAACGTGCTTTCCGGGGCACGGAGAAGTCTCGGTATGTAAAGATGGTCACCCATCTACGGATCAACCCCGGCAAGCGTAGCTTAACCTGATGGATCGACCCGTGGGGCTGTTATTACTTAGCCACGAGCTCCTCCAAGTACAAAATACAGTAAATTAGAAATAAACAATAATAATATCGTCGCCTTAGAGTGAAAACCTCGTATATGCGAAAAATGCATCTTTACATTTTTTTTTTTAATATTTTTTTTTTTTTTTAAACTTCGCCTTGTAAAATTTTATTACCACAGCTTTTTTATATAAGGTATACACGAAATATTTTAAGAGGAACATCTATAGATGGTAAAAAGCCATAGCAGCGAAAAGTTTTTTTTTATCTAAGTGTTTTATATTTTTCCATAATTATTATAATTTTAAAATTGCTTGAGACATTAATAATAATAATAATAACCCCATCGCCGTATCTCTACGGTGACGTCGTGGTGGGGCTTGCGCGCTCCGAACTCTGGGTCTGTGCCGGTAGAGTTTACTTTACCGGAACATGTCTAGGGTGAGGAGCCAGACCAAGAGAGATACAGAAACCCGCAGGGCAGCATGTGGCGAGCTGTTGGGCAGTTGCGACCCCACGGACCCTATCTCCCGGGAGAAGTCATGTTCCTCATCTCTGGCTTGCCTTTATTGGCCGGCTGGAGTGAACACTGACGAGGAACTGAGCTCCCACCTCATTCTTGCCTTTATTGGCCGGCTTGAGTGGAGATTCGCAAGAGCAAACGTGCTCGGAGGAAGGAAGTATTCCAGTAAGTGCTTGTAGGGATCTTGACCATCTTCCGGGCTCTGGGATTGTTCTGAGAGCCGTGGAATACCTCTCCACTCCTCAAGCACCTCAGGATATGTTGCCCCCTTGTCGCTACGTCACTATGTGCTAGCGACCGTTTCCGGGGGCCCATTAATGAGTGTGCAAGTCACCCCCTGCCATTTTATCCGTGTACAATGATACATTGATCAGGCAGGGGCCATAGTCCTTCCATAGTTTTAGGTAACCAGTCCATTTTAACCACCCAAACCCATAGTACAATATGTTTGTTTCCATATCCTGCAATAGTCCTACACCAACCGGGGGTTGTCCTTGGGTGCACTTGCATAGTGCGTACAGGGATAATCGTCGGTTGGTGCCTCATTCCATTTAAAATTTTCTAACGGGCCTCTGCGAGTTGGCTTTGGCCCCTCGTACGCCTTCCAAAGGTCCGGGACCCCAGGGTCCCGAGATATATAAACGTATATAAAATAATAATAATAATAATACTTTATTGATACAAGTCCTTACAATTTGCTTAATATCTAGCGAAAGTTCTCAATAGTTAAAGGCGCACAAAAATTGAAACCCTGACTCCTAAACTAGGAATACCTGTGACTTAGGAGTCAGTGTTCTACTGCCACTTAGACACTATAAACCCTTACGGAAATTAAGAAATATAATAAAAAATAAAAAAAATAAAAATAATTATTATTAATAATTATTAATTTTCATTATTTTGCAAAGGAGTTGCGTTTTCCAAAATTTTACTTATTCTATGAATGACCCGCCCGGACGCTACGACGGTGGCGGCACGAGCGCGGTGAATTTTGATAATTAATCATCATATTCTATTCAATCCTAAAACCCCCTCTTATCTTAAAGAACGTTTCAAGTTCCTTCATGACACACATAATAGATATCTGAGGTCATCGGAAAGCTTGAGACTAGATGCCAATGCATTCCACTAGTTTTTATGACAAGTCTTTTACAGTTCAAGCAGTACGGTTATGGAATGCCTTGCCCGTCTCGATAAAGCGTGCTCAATCTTTGTCCACTTTTAAAATTTTGGTTAAAAATCACTTCCTCTCTCCTTAAACATCATCATTACTTAAAGTTCCTTGCTCTTGTATCATGTTTATTATTGTGTGTGTATATATATATATATATATATATATATATTTATATGGATAAGTATCTATATGCTTTGTGTATATGTATTTATTGTATATATGTAAGTGGTACACCACTAAATACCTGCAGTATTGTCTCTCCTTCTACTTTTTGATCCATCCAAAGGTTGTCTGTAAAAGATCGCTTTTAGCGATAAGACCGCCCATTGTGACACCCTATGTAACAGTTCTACATTTATATCTGTAATTTTTATGGTGTACATAATAAAGAGTATTCTATTCATATCAAGTAATTTTAAATTATTTAATACTAGCTTTTGCCCGCAGCTCCGCCCGCGTGGATGTCGGTTATCGCGTAAAAAAAAGTAGCCTATGTCCTTCTCCATATCCCAAGCTATATCTCTGCCAAATTTCATGACGATCGGTTCAGCGGTTTAGGCGTGAAAACGTAACATACAGACAGAGTTACTTTCACATTTATAATATTAGTATGGATTTTAAATAATACGAGTATACCTACTCAGATTAAAAAAGAAATCGTTTCCTTGGCTTCTTTACCACCTGTAGGTGTATCTCTTAAAATATTTCATGTTTGAATAGATACGAGTATACCTAAACAGATTTTAAAAAAATCGTTTCCTTGGCTTCTTTACCACCTGTAGGTGTATCTCTTAAAATATTTCATGTTTGAATAGATACACCCTATACAGCGTGTTACGGAAAGGGTATAAACATATCAAAGGCACGGATTATTTTGGTGATATCAAACTACAGGGCAATATTTTTTAATACCTATACCTACATAAATAAAAAGTTAAGAAACATTTAACTAAAAATCAAATGTTTCCAATTGAATTCTACACATCACTAGACCAATCCAGCTGATCGGTTTCAATAAACTACACACAAAGAAACGGCGGTAACACGTTTGTTATGATACAAATTTAATAAACTATCGAAATAATAAAAATATTAAGCATTTTCTAGTTAGTGCTTTTGAGCTGAAATTTTGTACAGAGATTCTGAACCAGATACACTCTTCACCCCGTTTGTATGGATATACCCTTTCCGTAACACGCTGTATATGTATGTGTCTTTTAGTGTGCAATTTTCAAATTCGTCATAGATGGCGTTACAGGTTGCAAAACTTGTTTTGTGTGAAACTAGGACGAGCGTTGCGAGGTTTTCTTTCCAAAAATTAAATAAAATAAAAATGACCAAAACTGCATTCCCGAGGTTTCCACTCTCAGGCGACGATATACCGATGCCTATGTCCAACACTGAACGTCTTCGTCGCTTTAAAGACAACAACAGAGGACAGTATCTATACAGCGTGTAACAAAATTAATGCAAATTATGAAAGTACTTTGTTCAAAAAAAAAAAACTGTTTGAATGTGAATGTGATGATACCATTGACTAATCTTAAGACCCTATAATGTACCATATTCTGACAAATAAATGATGATTATTATTATTATTATTTTATATACGTTTATATATCTCAGGACCCTAGGGTCCCGGACCTTTGGAAGGCGTACGAGGGGCCGAAGCCAACTCGCAGAGGCCCCTTAGACAATTTTAAATGGAATGAGGCACCAACCGACGATTATCCCTGTACGCACTATGCAAGTGTACCCAAGGAAAACCCCCGGTTGGTGTAGGATTATTGTAGGATATGGAAACAAAGATATTGGACTATTGGTTTGGGTGGTTAAAATGGACTGGTTACCTAAAACTATGGAAGGACTATGTATTATTATTATTATTATTTAGTCCGTCAATCACATAATAAAAATATATTAGACACGTATTTTTTGCTTTATCATATTAATAAAAAATGACTTAGATAAAACACATTAAACTTGGGGAGTGGGGGCTCGTTACGACACAGCTACATATAAAATCTACTGAGAAGTGACGTCATGCCACATTTGAATTTAATGTATCGCCGTAATGTTTTGATTACGTAAAAAAAGAAAAAATACGTGTCCAATATTTTTTAATAATCTACACGACGGATAAAAAAAAATTTGAATAAGTTTTATTTTAGATAAAGCTACGCGGTCGCAGCCGCGATCAGCAGCTAATAGGAAATAAAAAGAAGCCCATTGTCAAATAATAATTTCAACACCGCGAATGTTACAAAAAAGAAATAATAATTTGGAAATATAAAATAAAATAACAAGAAAAAATCAATTTCGAATACAAACTTACCTTGAACATTCGCAGTTTTGATTTCCTTACACACTTTAAACTTTTTGTGCGGGATTTTATCAGGTCTTTCAGTGGGAGATATAAAAAAAACGACTCAACCCTTCAGTAAAATTGTATGTATTGATTTAGGCGCGAAGCACACGGCGGGGCGGGCCGGGCCGGTCAATTTGACCGCGAGCGATAGTTCAAAGGGAATCCTATACTACCAACGCACATAGAGAGCAAAAAGACCGCGCCGCCGGTGCCCGGCGGGCACTGGCGGCGCGGCATATTCCTTTGTGTTCGCGGTGAGCGCAGCCGCTGGCATTGACGGTCAGACGCGGTCTTTATTGCTTCGCGGTCAAAATGACTGTCCCGCCCCGCCGTGTGTTTCGCGCCTAAAACGTAAAAACCGTCGGTAGAAGGTGAATAAAAAATTGATCAGTGAAAGAAAAAGTCATTAGCTAAGACACACGTAGCTGCACTGGTGCTATGATGATTTCAGTAGGCGTTCCGCGCAAACAAACGAATATTTATAATTGTTTCATCTTCATATGATTGCGCAAGAACTAGGCTGTAAGGACTAAGAGCCTATAACAAAACAGAATATATTTGAAAATAATATTTTCTAAATACAGATTCGAATAGTACCTATAAGTTTCAAGACAAAAATTTTATTTAAAAAAAAAAAATATGACCAATTATGTAATGAATAATAATAATAATTGATTAAAAATCTTATATTGTAATTTTAATCGAAATTGTATACCAAATAATCTGTATGAGTCTTGTTACTTGATTATGAATAAATAATAATCATTTGTAACGCCTGCCAAAGATGTCGCCACTGTATTGACAGCCAGCCAGCCAACCGCATGACGTCACATCCTACCACGGGGCCTAAGTGGGAAGGGGTGACAGTTGCCGCCAAGCCAGCCAGCCAGTCGATATAAAACCGAGTTGCGCCTTTGCATGAGTTTCATTACTATTTGTAAAAATCAAGGAAATATAAGTGATTGCGTTTATTCCGTTTTTAAATTATTTCCACGTTTACCTGAGTGTTACACATTAAAAAAAACTAATCTCAACAATGTAGGATCTGCAAATACGCAATTTTCCAGAAGAGCAGTTTAAAGTTTAAAAGTACCGTCGCCAGCACAGTAAATTACCACTAACTGTCAAATTTCCACATTAGATTTTGAACTTAACTATTTTAGAGTATTCACGTGTGTAATGTTCTAGGTGTGTGTACGGAGAGAAATTAAATGTTGCTATGAATTAGGATATTTCTTTCCTTTATGATCATGCTGACTAGAAATCAAAACGTCTATGTCAAGTATTGCCTAAACCTTATATTGACTAGGAAGCACAATGCCTACCTTGCAATATTTTTTATTATTTATTTATTTATTTATTTAAATCACAATTATAACATCTTTACAGAGTAATCCAAGGCGATGTTATAAGTCACATGTCTACACAAATTTACAATATACAACATTATTTTTAGTATATGCAAAATCTGAATCTAGTTTGTTCAGAATAAGTAACTGAATCGATTCCAATAGTTTTTACACC
This sequence comes from Dryobota labecula, assembly GCA_947523025.1. Classification (NCBI taxonomy): domain Eukaryota; kingdom Metazoa; phylum Arthropoda; class Insecta; order Lepidoptera; family Noctuidae; genus Dryobota; species Dryobota labecula. The sequence goes on from OX383314.1 coordinate 8,368,978, forward strand.
ATGTTATATTTTTTCCCAAAAATATTTAAAAAAGGTTACAAGTTGGACACCGAGCGACACTAAGTACCTATCCGCACTTGACCATTACGACAAAGTTCAAAGCCTGCAAGTGTGATGGAAAATGTTATCACCAGTTAATTACATTACAATCGTCGTACGGTTAGGTACCTATTGCCAAATTAATATTATTAGTAATGAACGCAAGGCGCGGGCGGCGCGGATGCGCCGCGTGGTGAGCATGTTTTTGTACGGACAACCAGGTAACATAACGAGCTTATAACTTTGTTATTTTTCATGATATTGTTTTGAAATTTTGTACATAAATTCTTTACATAAAAATACTAGACACATGTTTCGGGTTTCGCATAAACTAAAACTAATGTTGTATAAAATGGCTTGTAAGTAAAATTACAAAGAAATATACATAAATACTAGATAATAAACAAAATTATAAACCTGACAAATGTTTATAACACAATACCTCTTACTTACTGTCTATACAGTATTTTTTTAACTAAACCTTATTCTGAGAGTGGAAAAAATGTAGGTAAACCCACGAGTGACTTGGAAGTAGCGTTCGCCGGCCGCTGCCGCGGCACCGCCCGCTTCGCTCGCTCGGCTCACGCGTGGTTGGTCACAGTTCTAACCTAACCTATTTCACCCAGTTCAAAATGACGAATCATACCTACAATCTGCCGCAGAAATGACTATTGTCTAATTATCTAGTCGCAGGCAAATTTTATGATTCATAATTTTTTCCTCCAGGCGATTTACTACTTAGAAATTATTGCATTTTAGGCATTTTGCTTGTTAATCATTATGATCTCTATACCCAGTCTCAAATTCAGATAATTTATGTAAACAAAGGGGATAACATAACAAAAAAATATCTTCCTAATGGTAACTCACATAAAATGGCGATAAAAGAGGTTTCGTTTTCTTTTAAGTACTGATTTTAAGAAATTATAATTAAAAAGTAATCATAACGTAATTATTTTTATAAATTTTCGGTTTTAAACAAAGTTATTAAAAAAAGGAGATTTTCTGGTATAAAATATTTTATGATACTGGTAACAATGCAGGAGATACAAACATTTTCAAATTTTTTACATCTTCAACAACACTATCATTACAACTCTCATTCATAGATTCATATTGTAAGTAGCATAATTATCAAGCCACATTTTGGATGAAAACGGCTGTAAACTGTTTCGCGTGGAAATCGATTTTGGGAGGCCTACGTCTAGCAGTGGACTTAAATGAGCTGATTATGACAATCATAGGCTGACATAAAACATTGTTTGGCAACGGTATTTTGTTAGTATAGTTCTTATAATTAATTCACTTTAATTTCATAGATGATTATTTACAAAATATAATAATGATAAAATGTTTTGCACCACTGTCCTGTCATTTTGACGGTGACATTTCTTGACATTACTTTGTTTACATAAATTATCTGAATTAGAGACTTTGGGTATAGGCGATTTACAGCTTAGGCAATTCGCTGTATAGACATTAATTTTAGACATTTTGCTTCGTAGACGAATTCAAAGTTACACTCTGATCATACAGCATTTCTTTTACTCACGAAATGTATTACAATAGAGTACTTGTACATATGGATGGTAAGCGCGTCTATAGCGAGCGGTGCTTACGGGCGAACTGACGTCGCCGATCGCTGCACGTATCAAATGAATACAAGATGAATGTGCCAGCGTTCCTTTTATTTATATACACCGTGGCATTTTAGTCGTCTTACAAAGACAGCCCGCTTCATGTATCCAATGACTACTAATCATGCATGTAAAAAATAAAATTGTTTTTTTTATTTATTTTTTTATTAATTATGACGCATGACATAGTTTAAAACACCCTGTTACGAGTGCAGTCCGAGCCTTGTGATACAAGGGCGCCGCAGAATGGATTTAGATTAAGTTTAAGTTGCAATAGTAAGATACACAATTTTGCGTTAGGGTGAATGAACTCTGATAAAGATGTCGCCGCTCCATTCCGCGGCGCCCTTGTAACACAAGGCTCGGACTGCACTCGTAACAGGGTGTTTTAAACTATGTCATGCGTCATAAATAATAAAAGAAATTTTTTTTTTTTTTTTTGCTTTAATGATTTGTAGTCATTGTATACATGAAGTGGGCTGTCTTTGTAAGACGACTAAAATGCCACGGTGTATATATATATATATATTTTGTCAAAGTCCGATCCTACGCTGTTGATAGGGTGTGTCGACATGCAAAAACACCAAAAACTAAATAACTACTTGCATAGAAAAACGTCCTTAGTAGGACAAACAAATTAAAATATTATTTGAAAAAGACACTTACATACCACCCCTGTTATCAAGTGAGCAGAAAGATAATAACATTATTACCATTATTATTCACGTATGTACAATAGTAATAGGGAAGTAAGTAGTAGTAGTATAGAGAAGTAAGTAGTAGTAGTAGTAGTATAGGGAAGTAAGTAGTAGTAGTAGTATAGTATAGTATAGTAAATAGTAGTATAGTATAGTAAGTAGTAGTAGTATAGGGAAGTAATTTGTAGTAGTATAGGGAAGAAAGTAGTAGTAGTATAGGGAAGAAAGTAGTAGTAGTAGTATAGTATAGTATAGTAAATAGTAGTATAGTATAGTAAGTAGTAGTAGTATAGGGAAGTAATTTGTAGTAGTATAGGGAAGTAAGTTGTAGTAGTATAGGGAAGTAAGTAGTATAGTAAGTAGTAGTATAGTATAGTAAGTAGTAGTAGTATAGGGAAGTAATTTGTAGTAGTATAGGGAAGTAAGTAGTAGTAGTCTATGGAAGTAAGTAGTAGTAGTATACGGAAGTAAGTTGTAGTAGTATAGGGAAGTAAGTAGTAGTAGTCTATGGAAGTAAGTAGTAGTAGTATACGGAAGTAAGTTGTAGTAGTATAGGGAAGTAAGTAGTAGTAGTATAGGGAAGTAAGTTGTAGTAGTATAGGGAAGTAAGTTGTAGTAGTATAGGGAAGTAAGTAGTATAGTAAGTAGTAGTATAGTATAGTAAGTAGTAGTAGTATAGGGAAGTAAGTTGTAGTAGTATAGGGAAGTAATTTGTAGTAGTATAGGGAAGTAAGTAGTAGTAGTAGTAGTATAGGGAAGTAATTTGTAGTAGTATAGGGAAGTAATTTGTAGTAGTATAGGGAAGTAATTTGTAGTAGTATAGGGAAGTAAGTAGTAGTAGTCTATGGAAGTAAGTAGTAGTAGTAGTATAGGGAAGCCTGTACCAGCCTCATCCAGGTCCAACAACTGACCCACAAAATTAAGAAAATTTTAATTTTGTGGGCACCCTTGACGCTTTCGCAATAAATAATCACCGTGTGCAGTACGTATTTTCTCGATTTCAGATCACATAAACGATATCTTAAATATCCATATTAATTAAATCCTTTAATTATTCTACTTTATTGTATTAAAATCCTACACGCTAGTAAATCCTACGCCAAAATATGCTTCTTCGATCTCGACTGAATATTTAAAACCCTTAGAAATGTGTCGTCGGTTATTAAAAAAATAATCAGCTGTTCCATACATTTTGACCGCGTAGGTATTGGTATTTTATTCCAATTTCATCCCGATTCTATATAATTTTAACAATTTTTTTTCGATTTCGTTCAATTTGATTAAATTTTGTCTAGTTTTATGTAGTTAATTTTTTATTTTTCATTTATCGCGGAAAGCTATAGCTAGCTAGGCTATATAACATCACGCTACAACCCTTAGGAGCCGAGCAAAAAGATAAAAAGTCAGAAAGAACGCTAAGCGAAAACGAAGTTATAGCACGGGCAAGCGACAGGATGCCAAGTGGTGGGTCGGGCTCGGGCTCCGAAATAACACGCGGACGATGTCGCGGGCAGAAGCTAGTTAATAAATAAATTGCATTTTTGTATGAAACAGCAAATTTTTTTAAGTGACCGACGAAAAATTTCTATGCAGGGGCGTCCAGAATCATGTACTGAATCCATGGTAAGGTTGTGCCTCGATGGGATACCCACCCTGAAAGTCTTGGGTATTTTATAAAAATAATATGAATTATGTTACCTTATCATTAGCCGGTGCTCTGCAGTACGCTTCATAATCCACTAGATGCGTGATGGTGGGGTTGTCGGAGCAAGCTGCGCACATGGAGTTGCGTTTGCGAAGACGTACTGAAAAAAACGAATATAACTATTATAATTTTCACGGCACGGTTGGCGCAGTGGTTAAGCGATTGACTGCTGCGCTGCGTGTCGCGGGTTCGATTCCCGCACGGAACAAATATTTGTATGATCTACAAGTAGTTGTTCCGGGTCGGGCTGTTTGTGTATGTAAGTTTAAATGTTTGTAAACGCACCCACGATACAGGAGAAGTCCTAGAGTGGGGCAATGTATTAAAAAAAATAAAAAAAATCAAGCAGATAGATAGATAGATAGATAGAATACTCTTTATTATGTACACCGTAAGAATTACAGATATAAATGTAGAAATGTTACATAGGGGCGCACAATGGGCGGTCTTATCGCTAAAAGCGATCTTTTACAGACAACCTTTCGATGCATTAAAAGTAAAAGAAGAGACAATACTGTAGGTAGTCAGTAGTGTACCATTTATATATACAATAAATACATACATACATAAAGCATGTAGATACTTAACTGCTACGCCGCGAGTCATCTCGAGGCGCAGCGTGGCGTAGCGCGACTTTCTCAACTTTTGCGTTTTCTAATTATCTCAATAAAATGTGTATCTTTTTGTGTAACAAATAATAGTATATTTTATATCGAGGGACTAAACGAAGCCATAATATACCAGAGGTGGTTTGACTTCCGAGCGTGAGAAGTCAATGAAACCGAGGGTATATTAAGTTGGCGTTTAGTCTCGAGGTGCAAACTGTACTTTTCACTTTGAGTGCGAGAAAAATAGTCAATTTGGTACAAAAACATTTAACAAATATTATTCCTCCAGTCCATAAAACTTTCGTAAGTTTTAGGTAAATCTTCCGCGATTTTGGCGGCAAAAGATTATTTATTATGTCTTTTGCTCTTTGCTCGACGTCAAACTCTTCATTGTCACTGGACATTTTTAATAAAATTATTTAAAATTCTGAAATTTTCGCGGTCAGTTTTTTCTTCAAAACCAGTCACAGATTAACAATTTAAAACACATGGCGCCACCTTCTTTACGGAAAAATCATCATGGAAATAAAACTCTCAACATTTTCGCAATGAAGATGGTCCACACTCCACAGATAATAGTATATTTACTGGCTCTTTGAGTTTGTCTATGTCACATGAAGGAAATTAAAAAACTAATTACTTTTCACTCCCTAGAGACTAAAGTGGTCACATTAGTCCCGCTTCGTAGGGCTATATTGGCGTACTTTTAGAGCATGAGAAGTGAAAAATTATATTTTGTATCACTATCTTAAAACGTACAAACGTACCGCGCCGCCTCGCGATGCGTCTCGGTGTGAGCTGACCCAAAGTTGGTAGCATTTAAGGTACGCGTCCATTGGCCCGCGCCGGACGCACCGCACGCACGGATTTTAGTTTGCTTTGTATGTGCGGTGCGTCCGGCGCGGGCCAATGGCCGCGTACCTTTAATCGGCTATTTAGTATTATAGGAAAACAAAATGGGAAATATTTGGATTTCGGTTAAATACATGCCATTTATATGATTGATGTTATTGTTCAACCAATCAATCAAAACAGCTACATACATTGTGTTTATCTCAAACGACGCGCGTTTTACTTGTGGTTACCAAGTGTACAAACACGCTGTGAATGTGTGTGTAAGCGCAGGAGCTCTCGGTACCGTCCGAGACAATGGCGAAGACGGAAGAGTGTGTGTGTGTGTGTGTTAAGTGCTGATGCTACTCGTCTTCACGCAAACATTCACAGCGTGTCTGTACACTTGGTTACCACAAGTAAAGCGCGCGTCGCTACCGAGAGATAAACATACTATAACATGGGATATTACAGCAGACAGAAATATTGTAATACTGATCACTATGACAATATTTATCAACAAACTCACCAGTCTTAGGCACCATATCTTCAGCGTCAAAGATGAACATCCTCTCAACTAATAACTTCTGTGGCGGCATGTCCAGGATGTATTTGAGAGCTTCCATCGCTTGTAGAGTACCTGTTTATAAAACCAACACATAATCATGGAAATTTAAAAAAATTAAAACGGCCAAGTGCGTGTCGGACCACACACAATAAATGTTTCCGTAGGTGGGATGAATTTATCCCCAGAACAAACTTAACATTGTAGTTGAACAACAAGTTCTCCCATATATTCCAACTGCAAATATAAGCTTGTATGCACAATATTGAGAAATTTACCATGTTATATTAAGGCTGCAGTCTTGCAAAAGTCACTCTTTGTGAGTTATTTGCGCAACTTTGTATTTTTTTTTTAAACAAATTTATGAAATAACATAAAACATTATTATTGCACAGAAATAAACATAATATAAGTAATAGCTAGTAATTATTTTTTTTGTACATTTTTGTGGATTATGTTAGGTAAATCAAGCGTTGAATACAGCTCTTTCTGCCCAACAGCATTTCGAGGTATGTTTGTGCACCTACTTTAGGGTAATTAAAAATTATTTTCAAAATCTGTTCAGCGCATAATTAGCTGAACATTCTCGTCTTCAAAATGCACTGAGTAGTTTTTTCTAATTATCTTTCATTTTCTTATTTTGGAGGTCACAAAGCCATCAAAATTCTCTGTTTTTATCTCTTAATAAATGGTTAAACTTTTTTGATTTTTTCCCCCCAAAAGGGAACCCGCATATTCAAAATTCATTTATTTACGTTACACGTCCGTGTTTGGGTCACAGAAGTGACACAGATGTGTATTTCAACTTTATCGGCCCAGTAGATTCAAAGCAAATAAGCCGTGACCGCCAACCCGCCTGCCAAGCGTGGCGATTATTGCAAACCCCCCTCCCCCTGTTGGGGGAGGCTTATGTCCAGCAGTGGACGTCTTTCGGCTGAAATGACGATGATGATGAAGCTGTGACAGAGGGACGGACAGACAGACACATAAGTGATCCTATAAGGGTTCCGTTTTTTCTTTTTGATGTACAGAACCCTAAAAACAATAAAATAGACAACGCGGCATTAAAATCCGTTGTATAGTTTAGAGAAGAACAACGCGGTCACACAGACAAGACACGAAGAGTGACTTTAGTTTATAACAGGGTTCGCCGATATATATCATGATATATCACGATATATCGCACCTTTAGAATTACAGAGACCTAATTTCTTCAGAAGTTGAAAAACATCACCAAATTAGGTCACTATAATAATATTATAGTGACCTATATTTGAAATTTTAAGATTTAAACCTTTCTAAAGAACATCACCAATGAGGTCACTATAATATTGTGAATTAATTGATGATGTCATTAACTGATGATGTGATTGATGATTTCAAATAAGGTCTCTATAATTCTAAAGGTGCGATATATCAAATGATTTTTATCTTGATATATATCAATTGATTTTTTCCTGTCTTCTGAACTAAAAAATTTGAAGATTAATGTTTACCCTGGGCACGTAGCGAAAAGCTAAAATTCAGAATAATATACTTTTTACTTTTTTATGATTACAAATTGATATTAAATCTAGTTGATTTATCTCACAAACAAATGAAGATTATTATAATAATAGGTACTTGTTTTTTTAAGCGTTCATAAAAAAAATATTTCTCAAATAAACACTAATTCTTTTGTTACCTTTTTTAAAATAAAAAATATGGTAATTTGACACTTATATTTTACAAATTCCTTTCACATTTTTAAGTGTCTAATCCCCTTGCAGAATGAAATTCGCTTCTTTTTCTTGGATATATATAAAAAAATCGGATTTTAGATATTTATTATAAAAATCGGATTTTTTCGAATACCCTGGTTTATAATACGTCTAGATGCACGTCAATTATATATTAAAAACTAGATGAGATCGGCGTTTCCTATCTGACTACTCTGAGAAGAAAGGCTGTAACAAACTCAGACGTCAGTCTCTTTTAAAGTCCAGACATAATCTTGGTCAAATCATGTGAAGACCATGTAGACTGGTGCCTGAAATAGTCTTTTGTAAAAATAAATAAATGAAAATATGTTTTATTGACATAATAAAAAGTTGTTACATTTTAATTTGAAGCCCTGACTCTTGAGCTAGGTGGTGCCTGTGTTACAGGAGTCAGTGTCTTCCCGTTTTTTGAACGTTAACAATTTATGCAATAAAATTAAAAATAAAATTTAGGAATTAAAACTTTAAAATGTAGTTCAGAGGTATGAGGAACAGGGTGTAAAGTTCACTCATACTCTATAGTAAAGGGAGAATCCTCCGACCAGACGGGTGTTGTGTCTGGTGGGCAACTGCCCAACGGTTGATATCGGGATGTTGTATATATGCTAGTCGCGCGGTAAACTCTGATAGCGCGATGCAGGATTTGTGACGTCAGGTCTTTTGATGCGTAGTTCGCATGTGGAGTTGTTGATACCGCCACATTACTCCCCTCCGGAGACCGGAGGTCGATAGTGGGATGTGTCAGTGCATATGATGCTTGCCAGGGCCAGTTGTGGTTCCAGTGAGTCGGAACCGGGTGCCGCATAGTTCACGGTGAGTTGGAACTGTCTGCGGTGATTCCCCAGTGAGTTGGGGTGGCGCTGCGTTTTTGATTCAGTGATTCGGACGTAGTACAGCGTCGGGTTGAAGCTGACTGCTGGCGTCAACCAGGAGAGCGTTGAAGGGCTCTGCTTGTGGACCGGCCGAACAGGGTGAAAAATCCAATTTAGTGCATGCATGCTCTTGAGTGGTTTGTGTGCGTGTGTGTTTGTTGTGTTTTTGTGTATGTGTATTTATGTGTGTGTGAGTGAGTGAGAGTGATTGTGCTTGGTGGCTAAACTTTGGGTATATGTGAGGATTTGTGTGCCTACTTTAGGTACTATTTACTTATCACGAGTATTGATTTGATAAAAGAACCACACAGATTGAGTGGGCCTGTCCAGTCAGTGCACGCATTTGTCAGTATTTACCTATAACTCCAGGTACCGGTCCTGCAACCCCATGAGCTGAGCAGGAGCCCACGGCATCAGGCGACGGCGGTGTGGGGAAAACGCAGCGGTAGCAAGGTCCTCTGTATGTTACACCCTACGAAGATATTCAGGATGTTGTCAATGTCTAATCATTTAATTAACCTTTTGACCGCCACGTAAAAAACATGCCCTGGCTCGGCGCCAAGATACGCATTAATTCTTTCGGGTGTTTCTCATCTTATGTTAATACTAGCTTTTAACCGCGGCTCCGCCCGCGTGGATGTCGGTTATCGCGTAAAAAAGTAGCCTATGTCCATATTCCAGGCTATATCTCTGCCAAATTTCATGACGATCGGTTCAGCGGTTTAGGCGTGAAAACGTAACAGACAGACAGACGGACAGACAGACAGACAGACAGACAGACAGACAGACAGACGGACAGACAGACAGACAGACAGACAGACAGACGGACAGACAGACAGACAGACGGACAGACAGACAGACAGACGGACAGACAGACAGACAGACAGAGTTACTTTCACATTTATAATATTAGTATGGATATTGTAAAAATCAAATTACATAATTTATTGAAAATAGGCACATAGAAGGCACTTTTGAACGCTAAAATTTACAAAAAAAAATTGTTGGCCATTCTAAAAGATATGGAGAAGAATAGGCAAGAAACTCCATACTTACTCTTTTAAAATGTTAACAATATTTTGTATGACATTAATTAATAATTATATGTGAAGACGATGTACCTAGAATAAAATTACTATACTACAATAGGTAAAAAGAATGAAAAGTTCAGTAACGACAGCCAAATTAATTATGTAATAGATACATGGTTTGAGTTAGAGTTTGTTTGTTTGGTTGAACGTGCTAATCTCAGGAACTGCTGGTTCGAATAGAAAAAATATTTTAGTGTTGGATATTCCAATTCTTTAGGAAGGTTATAGGCTATTTAACATCACGCTACGACCCTTAGGAGCCGAGCAAAATTACAAAGAGTCGGAAAGAACGCCAAGCGTCGTCCATCTTACAAGAGAGGCAAAAGACTTAATAATATATATTTTTAGTTATTATATTATTGTATTTTAATGTTATTCTATCTGTGTTATTATGTTGATGTCTGTATGTTATGTGTTTAATAATTGCCTGAAATAAATGATATTTAATTTAATTTAAGCGAAAACGAAGTAATTTCGCGAGCGGGCGATGCGATGCGACGGGGTCGGTTGTAGGCCGAAATTTGACGCATATTACAATTTATGACAAAAAATTTCGAAGCTAGAAGAACAAGTAGGTATCAATGGCGGCTAATAAATAACAATTTTACGTGAAAATGTGTTAATGTATTGAGTTTACTGAGTTTACATGACCATATAACTGGTCTATCGAGTCGTGGGCAGAAGCTAGTGTTATAATAATACTAGATGTTATACCACAAAACACTCACCTTTTGACCAGAATGAATGTCGCTCCTATATCCATATATCGTTAGTTGCCCCTCCATCTTGAGAGCACTGCCCGATATTAGGGGCCGCTGTAATAAAGAATAAAAACAGTAAAGTTAAAAAGTAAAAAGGTTTTATTTCGGAACAACACAAATTGACATAATTACAATAGAAACCATGATTGAAGCGATCTAATCGATTTCCACTTTGATTCTCTGACTAAGCAGAAGTCAAAAATCTATCTAGAGTTGTTGTTAGTAAAGCATTCATAATTATTTCATTATTTTATTGTTTACATTACATAACTTATTTAAAACTAAATCTTTATTTAGGCTACATATTTTTTCTTTAGTTTTAAGTTGGCTTGTGAACTACAGTGTGAGTCTTTATAATGTGCACGTAAATGAGGGAATCTATGCTTAATTTTATCTACGGAAAAAATACAAAAAAATAAATCTAAATTTATTTTTTAATTTTTTATGGTTTTTTTTTTTTAATTTCAACATTTCTCAATAAGGCACCCCCTTATTGAGAAATTTTACAATTATTGTAAAACATTATGAAAAAAAAAACTGATTTTTGCTAAAAAAAAAAACATGTTTCTTTTCAATTGAGGATAGTTTTTTCCCCAATTTTTTTTATTTTATGAGGACCCCTAATTACTCCCAATCATTATGGAGTTTGTTGCATCGTGATAGATCATTAAGTTTAAAAGTTACACCGTTTTGTTTACACTGGGAACATTTTTTTTTTAAAGCCCATAAACGAAATTGTTCCCAGTGTAAACAAAACGGTGTAACTTAGTGTAACAGTGTAACGGTGTAAAATATTTATATTTTTTTTTTATATTTTTGCCGTAGATAAAATTAAGCATAGATTCCCTCATTTCGATATGTGCACATTATAAAGATTCACACTGTATACATGTACCTAGGCTTACAAATGAGCATATTTTTAGTTCATGTGGTGTTTACCTTTAAGTAATTGTTACACTGTTCAAAGTTTTTTAGACGTTACCTTTTATCAAGATGTTAGTGTAAACAATTGTTGGTGAACCAAATAATAAAATATCATGATAGGTACAAATGTTAAGAACTGTGTCGCAGCTAACGCCCGTCTAAACATAAGAAACACATTGTTCCAGACTTAAGACCCAGTTATATGCCAGTGACCTTGAGTGGTTAGCTTGCGTGTTCTGTACTGAGCTCACGCAACGCGTCGTACGTCCAGCCAGTAATAGAACTCGCCCATCCAAGAGCGCTGTCCCAAATAAGACGCATTATTAATTTATTATATATAAAACAAAAGGTATTTTAATAAAACACGTAAACTAAAAGATCAATAATTAAATTATCTTTAAAAAGGTGAAGGTTTCAGAAAAATACGCTTGATAGATTCTGCGTGATTCTAAGTTTTTCATCCGCGTTAGATTAGATTACTTTACAAATTAATTTCACTATGTAATATAAACATAATCTAAAATATTCATATATTAAATTATTAAGAAAATGCTCTAATTTAACATATATTTTATCCAAATCATTAACACTACTCGTTCAGACGTGATCTTCAGTATAAAATCATTAAAAGTCAGTTACCGTCGACTTAACTGTGACATGGATACAGTTTAGCTAGCTTTGGAATAAGATAAAATCTTAAAAATGTAAAAATTAAACAAATAAAAAAAGTCATGCAACTTTTGGAGTGGTAGTGTGAGTGTGTGTGTGGGTGTGTGAGTGTGTGGGTGTGTGATTTGTGGGTGTGTGAGTGTGGGTGATTTAAGGTGAGAGTGTATTGTGAATGAGGATGTGTCTGGTGTTAGTAACAATAGTGCAAATAAGTTACAACTCGACCAAGCTAAGTTTGCACCTCGCGTCGATTACGTCACACTGACGCTTAGGTACGGTCTGCAAAAAAGGATTCGCTATGACTCGGACCCGTGTCGGCGACGAAGATACTAAACGCGACAGGGCGATCGCGGGAAGGTAAGCGGGGAAGCGGGCGGGGCGACGCATTCCAGCGAGGTGCAAACTTAGCTTGGTGGAGTTGTAGTATAACTTATTTGCATTATTGTAAAATACTAACCTCCTTACTAATAAACGTTGTATAGCGTCTGTATAGTTACGCACCGATTTCTCTCTTTCACTCGTCAGTAATTTGACTTTCGAAAGAAGAAGACAAAGCGTTGTGTAACTATACAGACGCTATACAACGTTTATTAGTAAGGAGGTAACAAAATTATCATTATCTTATTATCTGGGCTGCTACTGAGAAATTCTTAATGGAACACCCAATAACACTTTGCCCAACTTGGGAATCGAACCCAGGACCTCAGGCTCAGCAGTAGCGCTTGCGAACACTAGACCAACGTCAACAATTTTCACAAAATTTTCAACAGTTAGTACTAATCATTCTAAAATCAACTTAATTTACACACAGGTAAAGTTGACATTTCGTTTATTTGCGAGAAGCTTTACATAAAATCATATACAATGTTTGTAAATATGTGAGCACCATGTACCTATCGCATTTATTAATTTTTCTGTTATTACTTCACTTTTCATTCTTTTTACCAATTGTGGTAAGTAATTTTGATGAATTTTTTTTATATTTTTTATTTTTTTATTCTAGGTACATAGTCTTCACCTATAAATATTAATTAATGTATACAAACTATTGTTAACATTTTAAAAGAGTAAGTATGGAGTTTCTTGCCCATTCTTCTCCATACATAATTACATTTTGGAAGGCGCAACTAGAATCAATTAACTATTCATGTAATTTTTGATGTTCAAAAGTGCATCTTCGTGCCTATTTGAAATAAATTATTTGACTTTGACTTTGACTTATAATTCAAAGAGATCAATTTTTGGGTTTGATGATTTCAAAGTTTAAAAGCAGCAGTAAGAGTATGACGAAACAAAGTCCCACCTTTCTAGCTCGCTCATTTTAGCTTAGCGTAATGTCTTCTAGTATCGAAAAGAATAAAATTTCCCTCGTTCAGCTGTATACTTAACTCTTTAGAGGTATGAGGATCAGGGTGTAAAGTTCACTCATACACGTAAAGGGAGGATCCTCCGACCAGACGGGTGTTGTGTCTGGTGGGCAACTGCCCAACGGTTGATATATATATATATTATTTTTTTTTATCTAGGGCATCTCAGTGTGTAACCACTAAGGTTCCGACTCTTTAACCGGACTTTCCTGTGGCTGCCTTAAGCTCCTAGCGAAACTTAATGCCTCCAGCCAGGGCGTAAAAACTATAAACTAAACGACTGCTGCTCGCTAAGGGCACCCCCTGTGGGGTACGAACCTCGGCTTAGGGCAGCTGAGTCGGAGGGAGGGTGGCAAGGGACCGACGGTGGCTGGATAAAATCAGTGTTTTGATTATTATCGTGGGGAGTTTGGATTACATGCTGCTCAGCTAAAACGCGTGCTGGCGCTTCACTTACAGTCAAGGGTCGGGGAGGACTATTCGTTAGTCGGGGATTTCGCGCGGGGTCTCGCCGGCGAGGTCGGAATGACGATCGTGTATTGTGTGCTCTTATTTTGCGAATTGTACTAGTTTCCCTACGACTCTCCTGGAGGAGAGTAGTGGGGTCGTCTGGGTCGGTCAGTGCATGCCTTGGACGGCGGGTCAAACTAATTCTAGAGGGGACATAACTTGCGGCCTTCACAACTAGAGCGTTGCGATGAGTGGCTGCTGAATCGAAGAAGCGCTTTGAAGTGCGCTTCATGAATTGGGCTATCGTGGGGATTTTGAAACGGTTGATGTCGGGATGTTGTATATATGCTAGTCGCGCGGTAAACTCTGATAGCGCGATGCAGGATTTGTGACTTCAGGTCTTTGATGCGTAGTTCGCATGTGGCGTTGTTGATACCGCCACAACTCAAAATTGCTGATTTTTAGGGTTCCGTACCTCAAAAGGAAAAAACGGAACCCTTATAGGATCACTTTGTTGTCCGTCTGTCTGTCAGTCTGTCAAGACCCTTTTTCTCAGGAACGTGTAGAGATATCAAGTTGAAATTAATATCAAATACGAAGGTTTATGCTCTCTTGGGCTTATTATACTAATCCCTCCTGAGAGAATCCCCCTCAATGGGAAAAACTGAACCCTAATGTAAAAAAAAACACTTTCAGGGGATCTTGGAATAAGTTTTTTTTTTTTCAATTCTAGTTTTCCCCCCTAAACGAGATTATCAGGGGTGAATTCTAGACTGATTTATAGATTCCACTATTCCTCCTAAGGGGGATTTTCAGGAGGGGGATTTGTAGAATAAGCCCTCTCTTGGAGCTCTGAAAAAATCAAGCTTCTAAGTCAACGCAATAAAAAGATACAGCCATTTATGCGACATTTATGCGATATTCGCAAGTAAATCAAAACCTATAGGGTACGTCCCGTTGACCTAGAATCATGAAATTTCGCAAGAAGCAAGCTCTCACAGCACAAGTAAAGGAAAAACTCCGAAAATTGTTAATTTGTAGATTTATCACATAAAAAAATCGTTTATGCGTTTACAAACTTAAATTTGCAGTTGGAGAATTGACCGTCACGTACATCGATGTATGGGAGAACATTTTTTCAACTACAAAATTAAGGTTTGTACGGAACCCTCGGTGCGCGAGTCAGACTCGCACTTGCCCGGTTTTTTTTTTGTTATGTCTCCCTTCTTGCCAATGAGCGATTTGTTAAAATAGATTTAAATAGACATTTCATGCGCTTACCTTAGTGAGACAGCTGAGATCGCTAAGCAAGTACCTTGTAGGTACATTGTCAGTACAATCCAGTATCACATCGTATTTGGAAGCTATTTCCAAAGCGTTCTTAGAATCTAACTGGACGTTGTATGGTGTTATCTTTATACGCGAGTTTATACTGAAAAAGAAACAAAATGGGTTCAGTACACGGGCGTTATACAGAGTGTAAGGGATATCAAAAAACTGTTAGGGTACCGTAGACCCCCCAGCGAAGAAATTTTTCGAAGGTTATTTAAAACAAAATGTGCTGTTTCATTCAAAATTGGTTGTCTGTAAAATCGGTTTACGGACGATAATTTTACATGATAACTAGAGATCGAATATTCGGATACATATTTACCTAAAGTTAATTTTTAGCTATGACAATATGGAAGCAGCTTCTTAAAATATATTTTTTTGTAAGAAAATATCCCGTGATGCCAGAAATACCGGCAATGCTTAACTAGTCGGGTGTATAGTATGGAAGCGACTACAAAAACATTATTTATTAAAAAAAATACCCGGGATTCTTGCATTGCATAACTATTCAGATGCATATTAATTTAAAATTATTTTAACCCCCTATGCAAATATGTGTAAGAGTAGGGGTGGTGTATGTTAGTTAAAATAAAAATAAAACACCGGAACCGCGGGATTTCTTCGATACAAAAGCGCTTTCCATAATAGCAAACATCTCAACTTTAGGTGAATATGCATCCGAATATCCGATCTATAGTGATAACGTAACACAAGCCGAACGCTTAGGCCGATTGTGCCTCTCTATCGCTTGTTCTGCGCTCTCGCTTGCACACTCGGTTCAGGCGGAACGTGACAATGAGTCATGCTTTTTCGTGCGTGCAGCCGGTATTCATCGATCTATAAGACTAGATTTTCAGTTAGATTTTAATTTTTAACAGAAAATAATGGGAGTCGACTGCCGTAAAATTGCGCTACATCTAGCCCAGAAAGCGCTAAAATAGCAGCACTGGTCTGCGCGTCGATATCCCTGACACCCTGTATTTATGTTCACATAGAACATGTTTTAATGCAAATAAATATATTTCTATTATACAGGGTGAAATCGAATTCATGGGCATCTTCTTAAGGGGTCATTGTACTCATTATTATGAACAACTTTCACTATGGGACCAACCCTGAAATCGTGAAAAAAGAATCAGCTGTTCCCTACATTATGCTGAGATAGTGGCCTTTTTGGCCTCGCACAGGCTTACAATGTTGTTAGTTTGAAATGCTCATGTTTTTATTTTTACTGTTTGTATTTTTTGTGCGTGTCTTTTTTTTCTTTCTTTTCTTTCTTTACATTTGTTCCCCACATTGTATTTAATAATTCTTGTCATTATAATTAATAACCCCTGACATTGTATACCATACCCAAAGTCTCAAATTCAGATAATTTATGTAAACAAAGGGGATAACATATCAAAAAAATATCTTCGTAATGGTAATTCACATAAAATAGCGAAAAAAGAGGTTTAATTTTCTTTTAAGTAATGGTTTTTAGAAATAATAATTAACAAATAATCATACCGTAATTATTTTTATAAATTTTCGGTTTTAAACAAAATTATTAGAAGAAGGAGATTTTTCTGGTATAAAATATTTATGATACTGGTAACAATGCAGGAGATACAAACATTTTCAGATTTTTTACATCTTCGACTACACTAATATTACAACTCTCATTCATAGATTCATATTGTAAGTAGCATATCTAGCCACATTTTGGATGAAAACGGCTGTAAACTGTTTCGAATGGAAATCGATTTTGGGAGGCCTACGTCTAGCACTGGACTTATAAGGGCTGAATATCGCGATCATATGCCGTGTCTCCGACATACTACACAAAACATTGTTTGGCAACGGTATTTTGTTTGCTTATTTCTTATAATTAATTCACTTTAATTTTAGCGAGGACTATTTACAACAAAAAAAAATATGATGAAATGTTTTGCACCACTGTCCTGTCATTTTGACGGTGACATTACTTTGTTTACATAAATTATCTGAATTAGAGACTTTGGGTATAGTTTTTAGTAGTTAACGTTTTCCTTGCTCTCGACATTGTATGGTATATTATTAATTTTAATTCTTTGAAATAAATATTTGTACGCTGGAAACAGCAGAATATTATGGACATCATATTAAGTGTAACACCTATGTAACAACAATATTCTAACAAATAAATTTATTATTATTACATTTATGTTCGCATTACTTGTCAAAATGAAGGGAACAGCAGAATCTTTTTGTTTTCGAGATTTTAAGGTTGGTCCCATACTGAAAGTTGTTCATAATGATGAGTACAATGACCCCTTAAGAAGATGCCCATGAATTCGATTTCATCCTGTATACCTTCTTAATGTGGCCGCTGCTGACTCAGCCTTGCTAGTGTTTTCATCCTGTTCAAAGTGCAGAATCTGTCGATGAATGTTCGTTAACTCTACCACATCATAGTCTATGATGCCGATTTCACCTGCAAAAGAAAAAAAAATGTTTACTGTTTAATATCGTCGAACTTTAGAAAAATACAATCACACCTCTATGAGTGACAAGAGACAACGACCTAAAACACCGATCAGATTTAAAAAAAACCGGCCAAGTGAGTGTCTGGGATGCACAATGAGGGGTTCCGTAGTTGGGATGAAATTATCCCAAGAACAAACTTATCATTGTAGTTGAAAAACAAGTTCTCCCATACATTCCAACTGCAAATGTTAGTTTGTACGCACAATATTGAGAGATATACTAGACTATCCAACACAACAATATTTTTTTAATTCCAACCAGTAGTTCCTGAGATTGGCGCGTTCAAACAAACTCTTCAGCTTTATAATATTAGTATAGATTATAAAGAAGAAAGCTTTGTACTTTTGTATGTAACAAATAAACTCAAAAACTTTTCTGCGGCGCCCTTGTATCACAAGGCTCGGACTGCACTCGTAACAGAGTGTTTTAAACTATGGCATGCGTCATAATTAATAAAAATAAAATGAAACAAAAATTATTATTTTTTTTTTCATGAATGATGAGTAGTCATTAGATACATGAAGTGGGCTGTCTTTGTAAGACAACTAAAATGCCACGGTGTATAGACGCGAGACATTCGAGGCCTCCGCTGCTATTAGGACGGAGACCCCGAGTGTGTACAATGTAACTGTACCTTACCAAAGCCGGCATTCTACAATATGTAATGACTTACCAACACCTGCGGCTGCGAGGTACATAGCCGCTGGGCAGCCGAGGCCTCCGGCGCCTACTATGAGGACTTTGGCTTCACAGATGCGGCTCTGACCCTTGACTCCTATGTCTCGGAGTAGGATCTGACGGCTGTATCTGTTTGAAGAGAAGATTATGTTAAAGATATTGTGAATGAACATCTTCTTTTACTTAATAAGAAACTTCGACAGAAACAAAAATGTAGGCATATAATATGCTCTGCTACCCGTGCGAAGCGTGTCCTTACCACACAATCCTCAGCTTTGAAAACTTCATGAAAATTAATTTTGAGAACGTCAAAAAATAGTCAAGAAATAGTCATAAATTAAATAGTCACTGAGGTCGAAAAAAAAAAGGTGCTGGAGAAGAATGCTTGGGATCTCGTGGACAGAATTCCGCACAAACGTGTCCATACTCCAAGAACTCGGCATCAAACAACGTCTATCAGCACTAGTACAGTCTCGAATACTGAAGTTCTTTGGGCATGTCTCGAGATGGAATTATGACTCCATAGAGCGTCTAGTGGTGCAGGGCAGAGTAGAAGGAAATAGGCCACGCGGGAGGTCACCGATTAGGTGGACCGATCAGATTAAATCCGAAGTTGGAGGCCCTGTTAGTGAATGCACCAGACTGTCATCTAACAGAACCAGATGGAGGGAGATCGTGAGGCGAGTTACGACAACACCTGCGATTGGACAAAGCTCGTGTGACCACGACCGCTCTGTCAAGAGCGAAGCGCAGAAGAAGAGGTAAAAAAAATAGTCGCATTATGATTCCGAAGTTACTATCTATTAGTCGGTAAGGATTGTAGAGTGAACGTCTTCACACTACTTTTTGACCTTAGTGACTATTTTTATTTTTTATTTTTTTATTTTTTTTATTTTTTATTTTTTTTATATATATATTTTTTTTTTTTGTGACTATATCTTGACAATTTTTTGGCGTTATCAAAATTGATTTTTATGAGTGAGAGTGTTCAAAGGTGAGAATTGTATGGTGAAGGACACTCGATGCCGGGGCGGGTTGTTAGTCCATACTAATATTATAAATGTGAAAGTAACTGACTTGAGTGATTGACTCTGTCTATCTATCACCTTTACACGCCTTAACGGCTGAACAGATTTGGATGAAATCTGGCACGTGGATAGACCATGACTTGGGTAAAAAAAGTTCCTATGTCCTAAATAGGAACTTTTTATTCCGGTTGGTAGTACGTTCCATAAAATACAAAAAATTGTTCTATTCTTATAGATTACAGCAAAACCTATATGAAGTCTTATGGTCTTAAAATAGTGGTAAATCTTCTAATATTGTGCATACAAACTTACATTTGCAGTTGGACTGTATGGGAGATTATGTTTACCAACTACAATGTTAAGTTTGTTCCTAAGATAAATTCTTTCCAAGTTCGGAACCCTTCATTGTGCGTGGTCCGACACGCACTTGACCGGTTTTTTTATATATACATATCTCATACAACGGACCCAATAAATATAATATTATTGCCAGGACAGGTGTTTCTTGCCCGTTCTTCTCCATAGATACCTACTACGCTTTGGAATGGGCACGAAGCTTAATTTTTCTTACTGACTGTCTCCTTGAAAATTCAAAACTGCCTGTAAATGGTTCTGTGTATTTTTTATTTTTTATTATTATTATTATGTTCTACATATGTTAGAGGGTCTGGTTTCCGCACTTAATCCTTAAGATGGACCATTGTGCGTGGGCCATAGCGGCCGTCGGTGGTTATTCCAACCAGCCCAGCTCCTTCCAGAAGCTGATAAGATAGATAGACAGATAGATAAAACATTTATTCAGTGCACACAAAAGACATAGCACAACACACAAGAGCACAAACGATTAAAAATTTCATGAATATTATTAAACAGACAAACATGACATAATTCTATTAAATAACAAATATACAAGGTGCGGTGTGCGTCTCAAGGTTGCACCAAATGGGAGTCCAGCTCAGCATGTGTCAGGCAGATATACCTGACGCTGATATTCTGCTGGATCCCTGCAGTGACACACGGACGTCGAGCTGACGATATAAAATAAATTGGTAACGATAAGGTCTCCTAGTCTGTTCAGAATATCGGCATAGGATCTGGGTTCCCCGAGGGTTTCTACTCTGATCTGGGTGACGCCTGTGCATTCGAAGAGCACATGCGCAACGGTTTCATCTGCCTCCATGCAAGCCCTGCACAGAGGGCTGTCCGTTATCCCTATTGTGTGGAAATGTTTGTTTAGTGAACAGTGTCCCGTGATGGTCCCCGTCATCAGGCGCAGACCGACGACTAACTAAATTATTTGAGTTTGAGTTATGACAACTTACCTTTCTATAGCCCATTTGGGTAGCTGCCCACATCTGACCAATAGCTCTGGGCCACTGCCCTCGGCCGCCGGTGCCCCAGAAGAAAAATCCCTGTAGTCTGGTTGTGTCTGTAATGATTAGTTATTTCTCTTTACAACTATAGATATCAGGTTTTTAACCTGATTGAAAATGTTTTCTAACTTTTGTAAAAGCTTACAGTTTTTGTATTTTGAACTTT
Source organism: Dryobota labecula (assembly GCA_947523025.1). NCBI lineage: Eukaryota > Metazoa > Arthropoda > Insecta > Lepidoptera > Noctuidae > Dryobota > Dryobota labecula. The sequence goes on from OX383314.1 coordinate 8,390,040, forward strand.
GAAGACAAGGAAGTTTGGCAATAATTCCTTCTGCACATGTGACTTCCCTGGTACCTCATAAACAACATGACTATGTCAATGTCTATTAACTGCTCCCAAATAACGATGTTTATTTAGAATTTTTTTTTGAAATTTTTACATACTTCCTTGACATAATCTTTTCATTATTTGACATTATTTAACTACAAATCGAATTCCAATCCTTTATTAGTGGCTTTTGTAGACATGATATTTATTCAGATATGTTACTGTAGTTGTAATTGCAATCATGTCATTAATATTTTATATACTTAGATTATTTTCTATTTTGTTAATGTGAGAACATTGTAGGCCCAGTAGAGTGTAGATTTGTTGGCGGTTTTCCATTTTGTTAAGTACCTGGTAATTGTTGAAAGGCCTACACTGTCCTCCCATACCTATTATCTCTGTTATTTAATAATATTGTAAAGCCAATTATTTTTAAAAGAGTAACCGTGGAGTTTCTTGCCGGCTCTTCTCCATAGGAAACGACAAATTGGAACCGTGCACCTAGCTTCTGACGTTTCATAAGTGCCCATGTAGGTTTAAATGAAATAAAATATTTTGATTTTGAACCTTATTTATTTATTTAATACTTTAAGCACACAAAATGTACAGAGGCGGACTTAATACAATCGTTTGAACCATTTTGAACGGACCGTAAAAAAGGTTTTGAAATGACTAATCTTATTTCAAATGGAGTATAGGTTAATTATAACTTTTCTAATATTATATCAGTCAGATAGGCAGTGGATTCCCTCCATATAACAAAAATATTAAATTAAAAAGTTTACATTGTATGTTTAAAATCATCATCATTAGCGTGCAGATTGGAAGAATTAGGATAACCTAATTCTTCCAATCCCATCCAATAACGACTATCGCGCTTAAATTCGCCGCTAGAGGCGTTAGTGTAGAGTGAGGTCTCTAGAAATGTCAAATGTGAAACTGAACGTTCACTGTTTGCGGGATTTTCTATCGCAAATATTGTTATTAATCTATACATAATGTATAATAAAATCTTAGCGAAGTCAAAACTGTATATTGAATATTTTTTGAAAAAAAGTAATAGCCACAAGGCCTGGGAACGATTCAATTCGATAAAATTGACGTTTGAAGTTTATTTTATACTAGCTGACTACCTACCTACCCTACCCTACCCTACCCTACCCTACCCTACCCTACCCTACCTACCTACCTACCTACCTACCTACCTACCCTACCCTACCCTACCCTACCTACCGTCCAACCTTCTCCTGAAAATAACAAACACAACAAAAAAAATATTAGCGTAATCGGTCCAGCCGTTCACTAATAGCTTTTTTTTTTCCACGTTTTCTCACCGTTTAAGCCTTCCCTGGACTACGACAAACATTTCAAAACCAAAATCGGCTAAATCGGCCCAGCCGTTCTCGAGTTTTAGTAAGACAATCGAACCGCAATTGATTTTTATATAATGACCGACCCGACAGACTTCGATCTGTCATAAGCAATTTTTTTTTTTTTTTATATACGTTGCCCCCCATTAGGAATTTCTCCTGTATTGTGGGTACAAACATTTAAACTAACATACACAAACAGCCAGACACGGAACAACTACTTGTAGGTCATACAAATATTTGTTCCGTGCGGGAATCGAACCCGCGACACGCAGTGCAGCAGTCAATCGCTTATCTATTGCGCCAACCGTGCCGTCAAAACTTCTTGACTGTGAAACTATTTGACTGTGGCAGTTTGTCTACACTCAAAAGAAATATAGTATAAACTTCACTACCCTAGCCTACCTACCTACCCTACCCTACCCTACCCTACCCTACCTACCCTACGTACCATCCAACCGTCTTTTTCTTTATAATTAGCTAAATCAGTCCAGCCGTTCACGAAGTATTTTTTTTTTTCTCACCGTTTAAACCTTCCCTGGACTATGACAAACACTTCAAAACCAAAATCGGCTAAATCGGCCCAGCCATTCTCGAGTTTTAGCAGGACAAACGAACAGCAATTGATTTTTATATATATAGATAGATTTCCATGCATGAAGGTTGGTTGATCAAAATGATAAATTGTTGTTTTTTGCTTGGATCTTTTTTACTGGACAATGGTATCGCATATCGTCGTATTAGTGGTTAAGAGAGCTAAGGCACACTTTTGACCGAATTCAGTTATGAATACCATCATACTCGTCTTAAACAGAGATTCTAGTGGTGAAGAGATTTAAGTGATAGCTCAACTACGGGTTTGGTTTTTCATTCACACGTGAAAGGAGTTAAATGAAGGTAGGAACAAAAAATCAAGTGGTGAATTTTTGATTTGTCTTTATCTTGGAACCAGTTTAGTGTGGAATAGCGCCCTTCACTACTAAGGCGACGATATATGCATATATTTAGCATCAGTTTGGTACACTTAACCCTTTTTGACCATGTTGTAGATTGGATCCTTTTCGTTTAAGGCAACGATAACCGACTTTCAATGATTTTTGATTTTGATCTTTGAAAAAATATATGTTAAACTAGAAAATTTTCTTAATAACTTAATATATGAATATTTTAGATTATGTTTGTATTACATAGTGAAAGAAATTTGTAAAGTTATGTCTAACACAGATAAAAAACTGAGAATCATGCAAAATCTATCAAGCGTATTTTCCTGAAACCTTCAACTTTTTAAAGATAATTTAATTATCGATCTTTTAATATATGTGTTTTATTAAAACACCTTTTGTTTTATGTATAATAAATTAATAATGCGTCTTATTTGGGTCAACGCTCCTGGGTGGGCGAGTCCTATTACTGGCTGGATGTACGACGCGTTGCGTGAACTCGGTACAGAACACGCAAGCTAACCACTCAAGGTCACTGGCATATATCTGGGCCTTAACTACGTCCAAGTGTCGGCCGTCCGGAGACGAGATGAGTGGACGACATTGTAGCCATCTCGAGTAGAGCTTGGATGAGGCTGGCACAGGAGCGCTGGGATTGGCACAGGAGCGTGGGGATTGGCACAGGAGCGTGGGGATTGGCACAGGAGCGTGGGGATTGGCACAGGAGCGTGGGGATTGGCACAGGAGCATGGGGATTGGCACATGAAAAGAGAGGTATATGCTCAGCAGTGAGTGAAGTCGGGCTGCGGATAATTATGATATCCCAATTTATTTGAGGTCGGCGTGGCGTAACACATGATTTCTTCTTCCATACTTCTCTTCTAGCGTCATTTCAGTAGTCCCATATCATCTATCACATAGTCCGTCAATCGTTTCTTTAATTACGTGTAAAATTATATTTTTAATTAATTGCAAAGCAAATTACTTACTTCGAATACTTCTCGGCGAAGTTTCTCCATTTCTTTCTCTTTTTCCTTTAAAGTTTTACGCAATTCTTTGATTTCATTCTCTAGTGTTAATAACTGCTCCATTTTGGACGATTTAAAACTGTTCTCTTATAATTAGGACGTGTAAATTGAAATTTTCGGTCAATTTTAATTCTTTAAAATTGTAGCAAAATAAACAATATTGATAAATTGAATAACACGTTGCAACACCCCAACAACAATAACATTTGCATATGATATGAGTGAGAGAGCCGTACCGATTCTTGCAAGAGTGAAAGTGAGAGCAATAAAATCCATGCTATTTTACAATATTTTTACAACTTGGAGTTTATGTAACGCATTTGTTAAATTTGACGTCCCCGTTTTTTTTTTTGTAGTGATGCGTCCGTTGTTTAAAATAAATAGTCGATAAATTGAAATGATTTGATACTATTATAGTCAGATGACGAATCAATAATGTATTAATAATTCGCTCGCTTTTCATCAGGCAAGATCGTAGTCACGAGTCAAAAGAGAAATTCTGGCCGATCAGCAAGAAGGGTTTCGAGATTGCGAAGGTTTTTTTTTGGATCACCACTCGTGGAAGCTATTTCAAGCGAGTATTATTTTATCTCTTCAGAATAAAAGAGGCTATTTAAAAGACAATTCAATTTTGAGTACTATAATACGTAGCGTTGCCCATTATGTCAATGACAGATAAGAATTACTTGGCGCACTATAATCATACATAGCGGCTATCTTGAGGCGCGACAATTTCAAAATCTCACGTCTACACACAGATTTTAACGTCACTAGCGATAAACCGGCTGTCAAATTCATCGTGTGTGGACGTGAAGATAACGCCAGCAAATCGCCGTTGTTATATAAAAGTACTCTGTGCCGTGCCGGCGACTAAAGTTGCAGCGTGCGTCCCTAGCATAACGGGAATGCCCCGTATTCTCTATGGTAAACGGATTTGCACGCCATCTACAGATAAAAACATAGATCAATCAGGTATTCCCCTAATCATAAAATTATGTCATCCATTTTCTCAAGAGTGAGATACGTGGAATAACCACAAACAAAGTATTGTAGGTAATCATTTAGTGACAAGTGACAACAATGTATTTCATAGTTTCCTAAAAAGTGTTTATTCATAATTTTATCAAACAAACGTTTCAGTATATCATTGTTTTAGTGAATTTAACGTAAGTTCATACCTATCTATAATAATTACGTAATAATGTTTTCATGTATTCATTGATAATTGTAGCTACATACCTATTTACTGTAGTTAATCATACTGCAGAATATTTCATTGTAAAAACAATTGAATATCCTTTAGATACTAAGTACCTACTAACATTAAACTTAGGGCTGTTATAACTTTGTCACGACGGTAATTATTTACTTAGGTACATTTTATCTGCAATTAAAGATAAGAATGTCGAAGATGTGTCATTAGAATGACGTTTATTACTGAAAATCATTACCTATCGATTGTTAATCTTTACTTACCTATATACGAAGGTAGATCTTTAGTTAAGGTACAGGTTAAAAGCAAGTAGGTACCTATACTCTGCCCCTAATACAAATAAGACACGGAATAAAGTTATACTAGGTATAAACATCAAAAAATTTATGAATATACCGAAGTTATTCCTAGGATAACTTTATTCCGTGTTTTTTTTGTACGGCCCTGTAGATTTAATGTTTACATGGATAAATTTAGGATTCCGTAGTCAAGAATTTAAGGAACCCTAGTTTCGCCATATCCGTCTGTCGGTATGTCCGCGGCTTAGGCTCAGAGACTCTTACTTAGTACTAGATGGATAGGTAGTTATAATTTGGCATGTAGGTACTGAATCTATGGTAACCGGCGTCGCGTCGATGTTCCTTCCACCCTGTATATTATATAACGAAGTTAAAAGGAAAACTATCACAGAAAAGAAGACTGTACAAGATTACGAGTAATAGTCAACCAACTTATATTTTCAGATCAAATACTTATACGTTTTAACTGCAAATATAAGTTGGTTGACTTGGTTGGGAGAACATGTATTTCAATTACAATATTGGTTTGTTCTTGTTATAAATTCGTCCCAACTACGAATCAGACAAAAACGACTAACAAACGAGAGTCTTTGCCCTAGTAGCATTTTTTGTTGGCATTTAGTTGGGCCACTTACCTCTGGTTAGTTGGCAAATGCATACAATTGGCGGGCAGTTTGCGGGTTGGGCCAACAACTGATGGCCTACGTGGATTTGCCTACGAAGGCCCAACTTGCGATGAGGTCAACGTACATTGCCCTACAAAGGCCCAACTTGCGATGGGGCCAATGTACATTGCCCTACAAAGGCCCAACTTGCGATGGGGCCAACGTACATTGCCCTACAAAGGCCCAACTTGCGATGGGGCCAACGTACATTGCCCTACAAAGGCCCAACTTGCGATGGGGCCAACGTACATTGCCCTACGAAAGCCCAACGAAAACGTGTTATGGGTAGGCCCAACGACACAATACATTAAGGCAAGCGACGCGTCTCGCCAGCGCCGGCCGTACGCGCGTCGCTTTACATGAACCTTATCGGCTTCAAAATAAGGTTGGTTTTTCAAAACAAATCGCTAAAACCAACCTTATTTCGAAGACGATAAGGTTCATGTATATCGACGCGCGTACGGCCGGCGCTGGCAAGACGCGTCGCTCTGAAACCAGCCATAGAACCAACCAACATACAACCGCTTGCCTTAATGTATTGTGTCGTTAGGCCTACCCATAACACGTTTTCGTTGGGCCTTCGTAGGTAAATCCACGTAGGCCATCCGTTGTTGGCCCAACCCGCAAACTGCCCGCCAATTGTATGCATTTGCCAACTAACCAGAGGTAAGTGGCCCAACTAAATGCCAACAAAAAATGCTACTAGAGTAGCGATTTGTTTTGAAAAACCAACCTTATTTTGAAGCCGATAAGGTTCATTTGCAGCGACGATTTTTACACATTTTGTAACACACATGCAATGAGTCTTCCGTGGCGTCATCCATTCTTCACGCACCACATACCGAATTCCCCACCGTAACCATCATCGTCATAAAACTCCACAACTTTATACATTTAAGACTTTCACAAACACTAAAGGGTTAACTAACTAAACTAAAACACAGCCTGCCAGCCTGATATCAGGCTAATATCTTTGTTGATGCGAACAAAACAAACACTCACAAACACTCCGCAGCCGCAGGTGCACAAATGAATAACAAAATGGCGGGCGGGCCGGGTGACGCTTGCCGCCGCCCGCTCCCCGCGCACCCCGCTACCACCCCGTTGGAGTAGCAGTAATTGGCCCTACAAAAATCTCCCAACAGTAGGAATCGAAGCAGCAGGCCCGCGTTAGTTGGCCAATGTTGTCATTATACCTTAAATCCCTACAAAAATCACCCAACAGTAGGAATAGTAACAGCAGGCCCGTGTTGGCTATCCGTTGGGCAAATAGTGCATGTTTATGACACACCCCGCTACCACCCTGTTGCAGTAGCAGTAATTGGCCCTACAAAATTTTCCCAACAGTAGGAATAGAAGCAGTAGGCCCGCGTTAGTTGGCCCAATGTTGTCATTATACCTTAAATCCCTACAAAAATCACCCAACAGTAGGAATAGTAACAGCAGGCCCGTCGTTGGGTATCCGTTGGGCAAATAGTGCATGTTTATGACAATGGGCCTATTTTAAGTTTAGGTTGGCGGAATAACTAACCGTCTGCCAATACATTCCCAACTGTTGGCGTATGAAAGCCAACGGCAATTGCTACTAGGGTGGTGCCGTTCACAAACTAAACTTAATTAAATTTAAGTTTAGTGCATCTTTTTCTTTCTATTTCATTAAGAAAAGGACAAAAGATAAATTTTAGTTTAGTCCTGTCAAATTAATCAGCGATTGACGTATTTTGACGTAATTTTAGTCGGTAAGTTTTTAATCACGTCTAAACTTGTATGGAGTAGTGACAGGCGCTGATTAATTTGACAGGACTAAACAAAAATTTATCTTCTGTCCTTTTCTTAATAGTAAGAAAAAGATGCAATGAACTTAAATTTAGTTTACTTTGTGGACAAGGGAATCGGCACCATCTACTAACTAAAACTTACTAACTTTGTACCTAATTACCAGAACGTATTCATCATTCCCCGTTATGTTTGAATATTGTAAGCTTTTTCCATGTAAACAACAGATTTCCCCGACTAAGATAAGAAAAAGGTTTAAAAAAGCTATTAAGAACAATCATCTGCCCCCAAACGGTGCAACAAAACATCGTGAGGAAAACAGCATGTCCTAGAATAAAAAATACGTAGATATGTGACATATAAGTACCAATCCGCACTTGGCCCGCGTGATAGATGAGATTACAGCCTACTCCCTCTCAATTAAAGAGAGAAGAGAGGAAGCCTGTGTCCCATCCTAGCTGTGGAACGCGGGCTGATTTATGCCCCTCAACAAAAAAAAAACGGGGCAGTCTGGGGACTGCCGATAGAAGTGAAAATTAAGTAACTTGTGAATTGTATCGTCGAGCTATTAGATTATTAATTTCGAGCGTTCGGTGACGATGACGCGAGTTCCATGATTTTTGTTCACCCCAAAAGTACACATACATACACAGTATACATATAGCTCATGGAAAGCGTTCGATGACGATGACGCGAATTCCATGATTTTTGTGCACCCAAAAAGTGCTCAACGCGCCTAAAGAAGTTTTCACTTCAATAATTCATTTATTTTCAACCTCTATTGTCCCCACTGCTGGGTTTATGTCTCCCCTCATAGCTTTCCACTCTCCTCTGTATATTCCCTTCTCCAGTCAATCTTCTGTCATCACGCGTTTCCTGGGCCTCCCTCAGCGACGATGCTCCACCCTTAGTAGCATTTTTTGTTGGCATTTAGTTGGGCCACTTAACTCTGGTTAGTTGGCAAATGCATACAATTGGCGGGCAGTTTGCGGGTTGGGCCAACAACTGATGGCCTACGTGGATTTGCCTACGAAGGCCCAACTTGCGATGGGGTCAACGTACATTGCCCTACGAAGGCCCAACGAAAACGTGTTATGGGTAGGCCCAACGACACATAATACATTAAGGCAAGCGGTTGTATGTTGGTTGGTTCTATGGCTGTGAGGCGCGAGCCCCTTTGCACCGCGAGGCCGTGGGCGGTGGCCCACACCGCCCACGGCAACGAAGATACGGGCCCGTCCGAAATTAGTTCGAAACTTCGGAGTGAACACTCTTCATTTCAGTCGAGACGTCCTCTGCTGGACATAGGCCTAAGCACCACCACTTCGAACGGTTCTATGCTTCCCGCATCCAGCGGATTCCTGCGGCCTTCACAAGGTCGTCGGTCCACCTTGGAGGCTTTCCACGGCTACGTCTTCCCGGTACTCGGTCGCCACTCCAGAACCTTTTCCCATCATCATCATTTTTGGCCATCTGTTCTGCGAGCAATGTGCTGCCCACTGCCACTTAAATTTGGCAATTCTTCGGGCTGTGTCGGTTACCTTGGTTCTCCTGCAGATCTCTTCAGGGAGAGTGAACCCTTCACCCGATTAATTAACTTTTCCGGACGGGCAATAACACACCAGGAGTAGACTAAACTGCCGAATTTACGGGCGTTTCCTACTAAGGAGTAGGAAACGCCCGTAAATTCGGCCGAAACTACGGATTTCGTGCTTAGGAAGAAGAGTTCCTGGCCTATCTGCTCCGATGCATTATTATTGATAGGTACATATGTACATGGCCCGTAGCCTAGCAGACTAAAATGCAAATACTTTAAATATATTCGCAACAAGGAGTGAAGGGACCCAATTTCAAAACCATACGATCTATAATTTTATTATCTATAAAATCACCAGAAAATAAAACATTTATTTATTATTAATAAACAACTTATATTTACAGTTTGAACCACACATACAAGTTATCGGTCAATACTAGTGATTATATTCCGTCCACCGAGAGAATGCTTTTCTGACACCTGCCACTTGTACAAGCTATGGAATTAATAAAGTTTAAATTCGTAAAACACCTTATGAGTTTGTATGAAACTGACAGTTGTCAGAAAAGGATTCTCTCGGTGAATGGAATTTTATGCAACAATCATAAAATTAGGTTTTAAAACATTAAAAAAACTAGACATTTGATGAAATTAAACAATATTTGACAAAATGAAATAAAACTAGATAAAATCATATAAAATTAGAAAAATTTATAAAATTATACAAACTCAGATAGAATTGGGATAAAATTGGAATAAAATGATTATTATCAAAATAATTTAATGTGTTTACTACAAGGAGATTGTACTGGGAGTGGCAATGGACTCAAAGTACCGAGTAGGAATGTGTTCAGTGTTCAGGAATCTCAGCTCAGCATTCGCGAAGACATCTGAGGATTCGTCATATAGCAGATGTTGTTAATAATGGGTTAGGGCTAGGTACAATGGACTGGTCTTAAGGTTTAAATAATTTATGAGTATATAGTCATGTTACAAAATTGTTGATAATATATTTTCATTACAATTTAACGCCGCGATTTAACAGAGTGGCTGTATAAAAAGTTGGGTCATGGCTTGCATAGTTTTTAAATTTACAGCTGGGAAAATCTTTTACCAGGGACGAAAAGTACTGTTTTCATCCCTCTGATCAGGTAACTTCAAGCGTACTTTCCAAGTATGAGAAATGAAATAGTTATTTGTGCAACAAGACAGCAAAGTTGGTTTTTGCTGCGAGTGTTGATTTTGAATCCCGAGTAAGCGAAGGATTATATAATTGAATCACGAGCGTAGCGAGTGATTAGGTTAGAATCCTGAGCGCAGCGGGTAACTGAGGTAACTTCAAGCGAACTTTCCAAGTATGAAAAATGAAAAAGAGTTGTACTGCAATAACGAGGAAATCAGAAATGCCTGGGCGGCGGGAATCGGTAGCCGATTCCCGGCCATCGTAGGCGCGGGCTTGCGGAAGGCGAGCAGTGGGCAGCTCGCCGTCCGGTATGGACCAGGCCAGGGTCGACGGAGCGGTATGTTCCACGCGCGCCTCAAAGAGACATCAGCAGAAACTGACGGGCTCCATCAGGACCGATGCCTGCCAGGGTTGCAGTTTTTCCAAAAGGGATACCGTGGCCCTAGCACACAGGCAACTGAAGGAACACGGGTGGGTTTTAGTCAGTAAAAGTCTGACACACTCTCCCGCTCCGCCCAGAGCGGGAAAAGTTATTTGATAATCTCGCACCCAAAACAAACGCATCCTCAAGCTTGCGCATCCCCTTTTGACACCAGAAAATCCTCTGTGCTGCGATCAGCCTTCTTTTCTTCTTTAAATGAACAGGCTTGGCGATCATTTAAAAGCATTTGTGACATAATGTAGTTTTTATTTCGTTTCCACTAACCTTCAAAGGTCATATTTGCCTTTAAGCACAAAATCTTTGAACATTTGACTCTGCTTCAGTGCCCTCAATCTTTCCTTGTTGCAGTCTTCCATTAAGACTATAGGAGACAGTTTTCCGTAATCAGTTTTGGTTGAAGTTGCGACAGGATTGTTAGCCTTTTTAGCAGTTGAAGGACTGGCGCAGTTCATACATGGTTTATCCGTTGTATGTACACGTATATCCTTAGTCACTTTGTTGATACACAGTCGAGCTTCTTCATTGATTCGTCCATTGTTCAGTTTTAACGAATTAATTCCCGAACTGCTAGCGTTATTAGGCGCTTTTTTTGTGAGATCGTTTTTAGTGAATGAAGTTGATTCAGCTTGGTTGTTGGGATTAGTTTTGACTTGCCCTTTTGTGTTTGAAGTGTTGCTTGAGGCTTGGTTGGTGGGTTTTCTCTTAACTTGTGCGTTTGCGTTAAAAGAGTTACTTTCAGCTTTTAGTTTTGCGCCCCCATCTAAGATCAACCTCTTGTTTTGATTGCCTTTTTCATCTAAATATGCCAGTCTGGCGTGTATTCGCGCCATTATCTGTGGCAAAACTACAGACTTTTCGTAAAAGTCTGGGCCTTTTGTATAATTAGCTGTCTGACTTTCAGGTTTTAGCAAACGTTTCTTTCTGTAGACCTTTTCGTCTTTTTGAATGGCTCGGACAGTGAAATTCGGTAAAGAGTACTTTAGTTGACTGTCGTCCGGACATGTTTCAATTTCAGAAGAACGAGGCACGTTTTCTTTACTTCCGCTTTCGAATTTGGAATTTTTAGTTACGCTATTCAAACTTAAACAAGAAAATTCTGGAATGACATCTGATTTTTTAATCTTTTTAGGGCTCTCTCGTGCTCGCGGCTCGCTTGAGTTACCCTTAAACGAATTACTAATAATATTGCCAAGAACTATATTTTCCAATTTTTTCTGTAACAAAACTTCATCGATTATATCTTCATCTGGTTCCATATAAACCTTTGGCATTAAAACTCTTGGTTTCTTTTCAATAACATCATGTTTGGTAATAGTTTCTTCGTCAGTCTGGGTACTAATAATATTTCCAAGAACTATATTTTCCAATTTTTTCTGTAACAAAACTTCATCGATTATATCTTCGGGATCCGAATCTGGTTCCGTAAAAACCTTTGGCACTAAAACTCTTGGTTTCTTTTCAATAAAATCATGTTTGGTAATAGTTTCTTCGTCAGTCTGGGTAATATTAGTCCAATCATTCTTTTCACCGGACTCTAGCATATCAAAAAACTTTTTAAAATCAGCATCCAAAACTTTAGAAGCACTAAAAGGTGCCGCAACTTCATCAGTAGCCTCTTTCTTTTTAATATTTTGCGGACTCACAAAAATATTCTGATACAAATCAACTAAATCGAAATCCCGATTTTTATCAAATAACGAAGGATTCAAATCAGAGTCCTGAAATCCCGAATCTTTTGAGCAGTCATCGATATCTACAAGTTTATCGACCTTGGTCGCATCACTATTTTTGGCGCCATTTTTCTCAGGTTCCAAAATGTCGTAGACATTAAAATTCTTTAATAAGTTTGGTGGAATTTTAATTTCACTTTCTTTTGAAGAATGGCGCTGCATGTTTGCTGCTGTACCTGAAAAAATAGCACCTCCTTTTTAATTCAAAGAACAGCGGCGTAATTGCGTAACACTAACAGTAGGAATGGGTTTCATTTTGACAGTTCAACGACATTCATTGCGTTATTTAAGTTGTTGAGCTGACAAATTTTTCGAAAATATGAAGCAATGGATAATGGATTGGCAATATGCTTCAAAATATTCCAGATTGCGACTGATTCTGTGTTATGCAATTAGGGTACAGTACCTGGAACAAAAATCATAATTTCATGGCCATATCCTTGAGCCCCATTTACGCGGTGCAAGTTTATTGCACCTTATCTATACTCTATACTAATATATAAAGCTGAAGAGTTTGTTTGTTTTTTGTTTGTTTGAACGCGCTAATCTCAGGAACTACTTGGTTGGAATTGAAAAATTCTTTTTGTGTTGGATAGTCCATTTATTGAGGAATATTATAGGCTATATAACATCACGCTACAACCAAAAGGAGCGGAGCATAAATGAAAAATGTTGCAAAAACGGGAAAAATTATTGCTTTTTGAGAGCTTCCGTTGCGTGCGCTGCGTAAATAGTTTAAGTTAGGCAAATGTCATGTATGATGGAATTGTTTCTCTTTAAATTTTCTAAAAAAAAGTCCGCGACAGCATATGTCTATCTTTTAAGATTGACTCACTATAACCTTTTTTATGGTAATCAAATTTGTTCGAAATTAATGCATTATTTGCGAAGGAGTTTTCATAAACATGGTATTAATTCTTATGCAAATAAATACGTTATTCATCACAAGTATTTAATATTGAACAAAGTTGCCCTTACATCATTTAATTTCAATGAATATCTTAGGAGATATAACTGTTTCATAATAACTCCGCAGCAAAATAATGATCAACTCTGCGAGGTAGTCTATTCTAAAGCTGAAGAGTTAGTTTTTAGGGTTCCGTACCCAAAGGGTAAAATGGGACCCTATTACTAAAACTCCGCTGTCCGTCTGTCTGTCCGTCTGCCACCAGGCTGTATCTCATGAACCGTGATAGTTAAACAGTTGAAATTTTCACATATGATGTATTTCTGTTGCCGCTATAACAACAAATACTAAAAAATAGAAAAAAATAATATTTAAGGGGGCTCCCATACAACGGACATGATTTTTTTGCCGTTTTTTTTTTGCTCCGCCCGCGTGGATGTCGGTTATCGCGTAAAAAAGTAGCCTATGTCCTTCTCTATATCCCAGGTCGATCGGTTCAGGGATTTAGGCGTGAAAACGTAACATATGATACATACAGACAGACATACAGACAGAGCTACTTTCACATTTATAATATTAGTATGGATAGCTTTTGCCCGCGGCTCCGCCCACGTGGATGTCGGTTATCGCGTAAAAAAGTAGCCTATATCCTTCTCCATATCCTAGGCTATATCTCTGCCAAATTAAATGACGATCGGTTCAGCGGCTTAGGCGTGAAAACGTAACATACAGACAGACAGACAGAGTAACTTTTACATTTATAATATTAGTATGGATGGTAAGGAACCCTTCGTGCGCGAGTCTGACTCGCACTTGGCCGGTTTTTTGTTTTTTGAACGCGCTAATCTCTGGAACTGCGAGTTGGATTTGAAAAAACCTTTTTGCATTTTACAGCCCAATTCTTGAGGAAAAATTACATTCCTATTAACTAGAACACCATTTATTTTTTTTAATGAAAATTAATGCGAAAACGAAGTAAAAGCACGGGCAGGCAATGTATTGCGACGGGGTGGGTGGGGGGAACAAGAAATTTAACGCGGACGAAGTCGCGGGCAGAAGCTAGTAATACTATAAAATTGAAGCAACAATTTGACTGACACCGTCTAAACAATATGTAATTATTTTGCAGAATTCGGGCAAGTTAGTTGTCGTTCAAAACTGTACAGGTGTAAACAGCACTTCCAATAAAACTGCAGAAACAATAAAATCGCATTAAATTCTGGAGTCAACATTTTCGTATCATTCAAAGATGAGAAGACTAGAGAAGGCGTTTAATAAAATTATATGAAATATTTGGCAGTGCAAATACAGGCAATACTTGAATCGATTGTACAAGGTTGTGCAAGTCTGTGTATAGTATAGACGACGCAATTATTGTATGTAAGTTTTGCCTCGAACTTGCATACAATAATTGCCTTGATGTAAACAGAAGTCGTATGCAATTATTGAATGGCAAAACTTACATTCAATTATTGTATGCCATTTTATGGAAATCACACGCGTGAAAATACTTACATGCAATTCATGAATGGCAATAATTGAATGTGCTATTAAGCATGCAATTCTTGAATGGCAATAATTGAATGTGCTATTAAGCATGCGATTATTGCTCTTGAAAGTTCCAGAAACTTGCACCGTGTAAATGGGGCTTCAGACTACCTATAATCCAGTACCACCAGTAGGTACAGTGCTTTGTACAAGTTTAGTGTGATTTGTCATACATAAACTAATAATGTTAAAGGCATTTTCAACCTTCTGATTGTACCCATATAGGTTATTTAACACTGCATAGAACTTAAATTCGAAAAACTATTAACCAATTTAATGTTCTTTCCATGTACCTACTGGTATAAGATAATAATTATGTACCTATTACGTGGTGTTTAAGAGTAAATCTATACATCTATACAAATAAATAAAATGTATGTTTCCATAACAACTTTTTACTAAATGCTTAAGAGGTGTAGAAACTTTTCTTTCACAGGGTTAGTTTTACACACATAAATCTACTTTGTTTAAGGGATTACTACTTACAATAATTGTAATAAATAAAAATCATAACAGATACAATAACATAAATACATGATACGGTTTTAATAAAACAGTTTTACATATTAATTCAATTAACCGAATAAATCGGTTTTCCGAACACCATTGTCCCTTTAAAAAAAAAGTTTTTTTTTTTTTTTTTCATTCCAGATGTTTAAAAATAAACATTTTATTGCATTCAAAGTTTTGTCTATCCTTAACAATTTGATGAACAATAATAATGAATGATTTAAATATGAATTATTGTAGGCACTATAATAAAGTTGCTTGTATTCATTGGGTTGGCTTTAGTATCGTGCGGCACGCGGAGGGGGTTAAAAAGGGTTAAAGCTAGTAGGGTTTGGGTCCCCGATTGTAACGCTATCACTCTTATTACAAGGTAATGCATATTTTTCGAGAAATTAATGAAAAATGTTTCTAACCTCAAATCAGTTTTATAGCGAAAACGGAACGTTAAAATGGGCGATTGACAACTAAATCTGTTCCACATATTGTCTATGGTGCAAAATTACGTGAAAAGTTGGCAAAATGGAACGTAATAAAAAAGATATTAATGTTATTGTGTCACTGTCATTGTTCATGTTCATTCCGTTCACAGACTACTTGAGTACTTACTTGGACTTGGGGCACCCCGAGTCGGATAGTTTAGGTTAGAAGGGTATGGCGGGGTCGAATGAGCGAGCGAAGCGAGCGAATAGACCCCGCCATACCCTTCGTGGTTATTTTTTTTTAAACCACTCAGTAGTAGGAGCCCCGCGTAGCGGGGCTCCGTCTACCGCCCTTCCCTCGACTGTGCTACATTGAGCGCTTTTTATGCGACTATAAAATGTTTTGAGGTTAGGTTACATTTATTAGTTTTTCTCAAGAACGGTGTGTTGCCTTTACGTGAAAGTGGTGTCAGGGCAGACGGGCACCTCCTCATTTCCACTTCCAACTCAAATTTTAACCCTACTACGCCTTTTTAAGCGACTATAGTGTTTTGAGGTTAGGTTACATTTATCGGTTTTTTTCAGGAATGGTGCATTACCTTTTAATGGGAGTGGTACCAGGGGGCAAGAGGGGACCCCCCCTTTCCTCCCCCCCAACCCCCTCCCCCTACGCGTGCCGCACGATACTAAATTTTACCCTATTCATTAATTAATAAAATTTTATGATATTTTTCTTACCATCAAATTTACTGTAAGACTGATTCACGATGCACTGATGTGATAGGAATCAGGAATGTTGTCAAAAACTTCTTAGTCATAAACTTTTTTAAACTGAGTAGCTTGGACGAAATGCTACTCCGCCCAAATATCTATCTTATGGGTGGTTGCCTTCCAGCTATAACCAATTTTAGAACACAATACAGGATTGGTAAACCAAAACAAAAGGTTCACATTGTAACTAAACGATACCTACTGCATTTGTACATGTACCCATGTACCTACGCATCATACACAAACACAAACTGTCAAAAAATTATAAATGCAGTCCCAGACATTCGCGAATTCTTATAATTCGCATTCATATCTTGAAATTCGGTTGACCCTAAAACTAAATACGAGTAAGCTGATGCGAAAATATATTCAGTGCCGGATTAACCACGTAGCAAGAGTAGCAATTGCTACGGGCCCCGCGCAAAATGGGGCCCCGCGTATACAAGCCGACCTCCACAAAAAATAATAATTTTCCTGAAGATGAAAGAAATACTGACAACTTAGAGTATGTCCAACTTTAATTTCGAATAAATTTTGAAAAAGTGAATTTTTAAGTGCATGTGAAACCAGCTGTAAAATCCCAAAGACCATACAAAATTCCACATAATATAAAATTCTTGTTTTTTTTACCACTTTATAATTGAGAACCCACAGCAGATCAAGGACCCCTTGATAGTATTTGCTACGGGCCCCGCGCTTTTTTTAATCCCCACACATCCACAGAATATATTAACTGTGTAATGCAAATTGTGACATTTATAAGATGCGTAATTAATTTGTCAATTTAAAATGAAAGGCCGCATTAGGAGTGCCGGAGCGGAATGGCTTCGCCATTTTACTGTAGCGGTACCTGATTATAATTATTATGTGTTCTGTGAGCGGTACCGCGTATGTCACGTCACTACGACGCATGTACAACGCAACACACCGTGTTGTTACAGTCACACTGTATTTTATAAAGTCCTATCTGTTGAAACATCAGCTATCTGCCAGTGAGTCTCGTCAAAATTGGTCCAGCTGTTTTGTTCCGAAAGAAACAGACGGACAGACAGAGAGACAGATAAAAATTAAAACCAAAATGTTGTATATAGGTACCGTAAACACAAGCATTTAGTAAAAAGCTGTTATTTTGACATTACAAACGGACACTTCAATTGTATTTATTTGTATAGATTTTACCTAGGACCAGTGACGGATTAACCCCTAATCAAATTAAGCAATTGCCTAAGGCATCACGTCTGGGGGGGCACCAGAAGAAGCACAAACTCACGCACAATTGTATAAAATAATACATGATGATAAAATTTAATCAGCTTTCCCTAATGTGGAAACATTATTATAATTATTAATACAGGATTACAAATTGCTCAGCGAAACGTTCTTTTCAAAATTAAAAATATGAAAAAATGACAAAGATGATACAAGAAAGGCTCGATAACTTATCGATATTATACATAGAGTCCGATATGTTAAAAACGTTAGACGTTAATACTACCTTGCGTGAATTCAATGCCCGAGAAAGCCGCAAGGCGCATTTCAATAAATAAATAAATTACGCTTTGGTTTTTATTGTTGTCGCACCTACTCCACTTCTAAGGTACAGACGCCAGCACATCAAGCTACTAAAATCTGTCAAATTTCTTTAATAGATTTTCAACTTTATCACTACAGTATAAGGTTCAAGGTTGATTACGTAAATTTGACAGTTTCGGGTAGCTTGACCTGCTGGCGTCTGTACGTTACATCTTCTAAGGTATTTTACAAAAAACTAATGTTTTTAGGCGGTAAAGGTTTAAAGACCGATTCTAGTTGACATACGGATAGGGGGGCCCACATTCGTGGATTGCTTAGGGCATCAAGTAGTCTTAATCCGTCACTGCCTAGGACTAGCTTCTACCCGCGTTTTCGTTCGCGTGGAAATCGTAAGACACTACAATATAGGTAGTAAAATAATAGCCACATTTCCCGCCCACGCTCTTACTTCGTTTTCGCTTAGCGTTCTTTGTGACTTATTCCGTTTTGCTAAGATTACAAAAGGGTCGATGAAGAAAAAAAAAATAGACGATTTAAAACCATATTAGAGGCAATTTCTTCAGGTCATTCTGTAGATATAATTAAGTTCATAGACTAGAACCGCAGCCACCATGAAATTGATGAAATTATCACAGCTGTTTTGGAGATAAGGGGGAAATAGTCAATTTTCAATACATCGATTTTCTTTAATAACTTTAAAAGTATATAGGTACATAATTATAATAAAATTATAGAAAAAAAAAATATCCTTACAATAAGCCCTTTCATTTGAGTCACACGGTACAGTTAGCAATTTTTTTTTTCTATTTTGTTCCCCTAAAGTGACCAAGTGCATATTCAAAATTCATTTATTTACGTTACACGTCCGTGTTTGGGTCACAGAAGTTCGTATGTGAACCTTATTTCAACTTAATTGGCCTAGTGATTCGGAGCAAATCTGCTGTGACAGATGGGTAGACAGACAGACACACGAGTGATCCTATAATAAGAGTTCCGTTTTTCCCTTTGAGGTACGGAACCCTAAAAACGCGCCCAGTTCTTCCTTCACAAGAGGTGGGGTGGAAAAAAAAAAAACTCCACTATCGTAAGATATCGCAGTATCAGATTATATGCAAAAATTGATTAATAATTTGTCCAATTCAAATCTCTAATTCATTTTTTGAGACTTACGAGTTTTGTTTTTGAGCTATGGCATCTCGGAGTTGACCTTGAGAGGTCGTGACTCCATAACCGGACTTTTCGTGAACATAAAGCCACCAGCCAGGGCATAAAACTTTTATACTAAACCACTGCATGCTAAGGGCACCCCCTACAATGGGGTACGAACCTCGGCTTAGGGCAGGGCAGGCTGGATCAAAACTTGGTTCTGATTATTAATAGGCGAATTTAAAGCTACAGGCTCAGCTACGGCGCGGGCTGGCGCTTCGTCGAGCAAGGGTCGGGGGTCAAGATTTTCATGAATTTATGTTTTTGTTAATACAAAAAATCTTTAAATATTCATAGCATTGAAAATAATGGGTAAAACGATTGAGTAATTTAAAAAAAAAACTTTTTTTTTAAATTCATAAGTCTTCTACGGTTTCGTATCAGCCTACCGTACGCCGCCGCCCGCATCCAATATTCATGAGGCTTTACTCTAAAAAAATACGTAAAAGCCGTAGACAGTTCGGTAAAAACCTTTCAAATTCAGTAGATTTCATTTTAGTTCTCTATTTCGCGCAACGCATCGTGTGGACTGTCTCATAAAAGCACAAGCAGTTGCACTTTGTTTTGCTAGTTTTGTAGCGTAGCGTTCGCCGTAGTGTGGGGCTGCCTTTCCTTTTGTGAAAAATATCGGGGAAGTCCCAGTAAACCTTTTTGTTATAATCTGCTTTTTAGGGTGTCTATCACAGAGTATAGGTAGTAAATATAGTGGGGTTTCTACCAAAATATTATAATCATTTAGTTAACCGGCCAATCCTGTGGCTGCCTTAATTAAGGCGAACTCAAAGCCTCCAGCCAGGGGCGAACTTCTTAATTTTGAATTTGGCTTATTTGGTTTAATTTTAACTAAACGACTGCACGCTAAGAAGTCCGTACCCTGCAAGGAGTGCCCCTCTTGCAGGGTGCGGACTCCAGTTTAGGGCATTGCTGGGGGGAGGACAGCAAGATGGGACAGGCTGGCTGGTCTGGATAATTATTATTAACGGGGGAATCTATAGCTATAGGCTCAGCTACGGCGCGGGCTGGCACTTCGTCGAGCAAGGGTTATGGGGGTGTGATTTCTTCAAACTATGGTAAAGATTTTTGTTGTGATTCATTCATGTTCGACCTTATTTAGCCTAGCAACATTTATATTTTGGCGTGTCTGTGAAATATTGACTGACACTGACAAGCAAATTGACGTTTCAAATTAGCATTTTGCTTTGCGTTTGCGAATGCGATCTCCGATCGCGAAGCTATCGGAAATTGTTTGTTACGATATAATAACGAATAAATTAATCACTGCGACGTATTATGCGCTCAACATTTATCGGTAAACACAATTGAGATTAATATTACCCTGCCATTTTTGGCTTAATCTAGTGTAATAGAGTGAAAATGTGATCAAAAATATGTGTCGGCGTTTTGAGATCATATTTCAGTGTTCTAATAACAATTTGCTTGATTGTTTAGTTGAAACCAAGTGTTGTGTTCGTGTTTTGCGATTTAGTAGCCATCGAGTGTGTCAAACGTAAGTATTCAATCATTTTCCTATGCTTAGTTGAAATTCTCGTTAACCTAAAGTCTCACTGTAAATATTTAGTTAAGTTCTTTTAGTAGCCTATGAAGTATTTATACATATTGGCACTAACTGAAAGAATGAGTTTTGTTATGTTTGAAGAAATAAATACATTTTAAAGTAAAATTCCAATAGGATTCCAATTATATGCCATTAGAAACCTTCCATACTTTAAAAATATACTCCTACTAGCTTTTGCCCGCGGCTCCGCCCGCGTGGATGTCGTTTATCGCGTAAAAAAGTAACCTATGTCCTTCTGCATATCCCAGGCTATATCTCTGCCAAATTTCATGACGATCGGTCAGCGGTTTAGGCGTGAAAACGTAACATACAGACAGACAGACAGATAGACAGACAGACAGACAGAGTTACTTTCACATTTATAATATTAGTATGGATTTGTATTAGAATGTAGGGGTATATGAGTATGTCGGTTCAGGACAGCGAGGAGGGGTCATGCTTCCGTCCTCTGACATTGTTGTGGGCACTTTGTGGATCTCAGGCAATTAAAGATGATAACAGCTTGTTACACTTAGTTTATGAACACTTAGTTTCTATGGTTACACAAATCACAATTAACAACTAATGTCCTAATTAATATTGTCCAATAATAATAATACGAGAAATAAAATAATAAAAACTTTGGAAGATTAACGTGCACGCATCTCATGAACCTATGGCAGTTCCTAGGGCTGAAGGGTGACTGGCGCTCCTGTTGTTTCCTGCGCCCTCGCCCATCGGTCCTTAGACTCCGTCATAGCGCACCGACTGAAAGTACTTCAGTCAGTAACACTGTATTTCATGCGACAAGTATATTCTGGCTTACTATAGTTTCTACCTACCCACATGGGAAGAAAGCGTGGGTTTATGTATGTATGTATGAGTATGTAAGGATCTTAGGAGGCGTTTTCCTAGCAAGGAGAGCATCCAGCATGTCAGTCTGTGGACCTGAGCCTATCATACCCATTCTCTTCAACCAACTACGTAGGTGGCCACAGGAGTTCAGAACAGCAGGCTTACTCTGGAAATCAATCCCAATCTCAAGCTAACACGAACTCGAAACAGTTTCAATTCCAATCTGGAAGATATGGGTACTCTTGAACGAATCGGGTATCGTATTGGATTGAAATTGAAATCGATTAAACGATCGAGAATCGGTGTGGCCATTTATGACAAAACATGATCTACCAAAATACAATAAATGAATGAACTCGTCAAATTATATTTTTACGAGCTTTAAAATATGTCTTCTATTATAAATGAGTACATATGTATTGTATGGTCTCATATAATTAAACTTGACTTGTATTTATCAAGAAAAATATAAAAAGAGTGTTACGTTACGGCAGAATAAGTGCGTGTCAATGTCAAAATCAAAGTGACAAAAAAAAAAACCCTGCGGACTGTAAATAGATATAGTTCGAAATTCAATATTTCAATTTACTTCGTAACATTTTTGTACTGGTGCAGTGTTTGCTGTGTTTGTACAAAGAAAGAACAAATATAGTTTCAAGCGCGTGATACTGGTGGAGACCACGACGGAAAGTAAAATAAACTTTGAGTAGGCCCACTTTTCAACATTGGAGGCTCTTGCCAATTTGCTAGGGCAGAATCCAGGGATTGCAAAGGGTCACCTGCGCACCGCTCATGCCAAACAAGTCACAAAAGGAGTGTAGTTACAAATCAAAACATTTAGTTGGAAATCGAAACATATGAAGTTATTCCAATGGAGGAGGAGAACCCCAGGAATGAGGAAATAATATTGGTGCCTGATTCTGCTGTGCAGACAGCAGATACTATGACAGGTGTGTGAAAAATATTACTGTTTTAAATTACCATCATCCACAATCAACAATAAAAACCTACTTTTACTATTTCTAGAAGAAATAAAATAATACTAACTACTGCATTGATGCGGTTGAAACCATGGGTCGCTGGGTTAAATTCCTAGGTTGGACATTCATTTGTGTGGGTCAGCCTACCTCTTATTGAATATAGACATGATGGTATATAAAGTCTAATTATTATCAATTGCTTTTTCCCCAGTGCACACAACACCCTGTATCTCACGACGAGACCATGAGCGTAGTCCAATTAATATAACACAAACAACCAGCAACTACCGTTCTTGGGCAAGGTAAAGTGGATCAACATTAAACCAATATAGAAATCAATTTGCTGCCGTAGAGAGGCAACGAGTGGAAGCCGAAACTGTCACAGCAAGGGCCTTGAGAGAGCCTGTAGACAGTATTTCTTTGGTCCCTACTGCTATAATTTAGCAGCAGCCATTACAGAAGCAGCCCAAATTATTGCTCAAGCCATGGGTTCTGGCTGCCAACACAGCAATAATATTAATTAGAGAAAATATTCTTAAATGTGCCTCTTCAATTTATATAATTGTTATGATGTTAGTTTATGCTTTATGCTTTGTTATTGTTGTGATTA
Organism: Dryobota labecula; assembly: GCA_947523025.1. NCBI lineage: Eukaryota > Metazoa > Arthropoda > Insecta > Lepidoptera > Noctuidae > Dryobota > Dryobota labecula. Next base: position 8,413,145 of record OX383314.1, read on the forward strand.
TTATTTACACAGAGAAATAATAAGACTGATAACTAATTGTTGTTGGCTGAGGCCAAGACTTAGAATTGAAAGATATTTTTTTATTGTTATAATTATTGTTTTTAAAGAGAAATACTGTGATATTTTTAACTAAATGGTAGACGAGGCAATACTTAGAATTAAAAGATATTTTTTGTTATAATTTTTTTCAAAGAGAAATACTTTTATTTTTAACTAAATGTTAGCTGAGGTCAATACTTAGAATTGAAATATATTTTTTGTTATACTTAATTATTTTCTAAGAGAAATTGGTGTGATATTTACGAATATTAGCTAAGGCCTAGACTTAGAATTGAAATATATTTTTGGATTGTTATAATTATTATTTTCAAAGAGATATACTGTGATTTTTAACTTAATTTTAGCTGAGGTCAATACTTAGAATTAAAAGATATTTTTGCTATAGTTATTTTCAAAGATAAATAGGTGTGATATTTAACTAAATATTGTTAGCTAAGGCCTAGACTTAGAATTGACAGATATTTTTTGATTGTTATAACTATTTGCAAAGAGAAATACTCTTAATGTTGTCGGCAGAGGCTAAGATGAGAATAAATATTATTATGTTGTTCTGACAATACTAATTACATACATTACATTACTTACATTTCATTTTGATCAATTGAAAAATAAACACAAAATATATAAAATTAATATGAGTTTAATTCCTTAAATTACATTAAAAAAGATGCCGTGCAGCCCAGAGCGCATGCACTTAACGTGAACGAGCTTCATTTCTCCTAGTTAACACTGCAGCTGGAACCTCCTGTTGGTCGGCTTTCTGAGAGTTGCTAATTTAAGCCATTTGTTGACCATTGTTTCTGCATTGAGGGCATTTGTTACTTCAGTTAAGGCTCATTATACCGATTGTTGAGACATCATCGTCCCGTGTTTAGCTCCCATCAAACGCTGATAACTTCCAGGCAGTGGCGTAAAAAGAGATTGTCAAATAAACCTAAAAATGTAAGAATTGGTTAGAGAAATGGCAAGATTTACATGGACTAAATTTATACCTTCATGATACTATCTACGTACCTTTTAACGTGTAGTTATGTCGCGACGACGAGTAGGCCTTGGCAATAAGGGTTGCAATTCGTCATGTACAACTTCAAAAAGTTCTTTACTTATCCGATAATTATTTTAAACTCGACGTCGGTCATGGCAAAAGCATTATCGGCATAACACGCCATTCTCCTTAAATCTCGCCTCCTCCTGTTATTTAAATTATTGGGACTTTCCAAAATATCAAAATAAGCGCTAGTCGTGCCATTATTTTTAATATATTCGTAAGTAATTATCGTAACACTCGAACACAAAAAAGTAAACTCTCTACAACCGTGTAACTTCGATCCCAAACTCAATCCCCAACTCGATAAGTCAATGTCAAAATCTAGTCAAGAGTGCTAAAATTTTATAAAATCGAGGATACTCAATTTCATTTAGTTCCATTAAAATCCACCTAATACAATTCCAATCGTGAGCTAGTGTTGCATTCGAGAGTGCCAAATGACAATATCTCGATCCCAATTTCCAAATCCTATTGAAATCGAGTGTCGAGAGTAAGCCTGCAGGTGGACCTCGACACCGGGCTGCAGACAGTTTAGAGAGGCTATGCCATCCTGAGATGGTAGACTGACCAGCAGGCTTACTCTCGACACTCGATTTCAATAGGATTTGGAAATTGGGATCGAGATATTGTCATTTGGCACTCTTGAATGCAACACTAGCTCACGATTGGAATTGTATTAGGTGGATTTTAATGGAACTAAATGAAATTGAGTATCCTCGATTGTATACAATTTTAGCACTCTTGACTAGATTTTGACATTGACTTATCGAGTTGGGGATTGAGTTTGGGATCGAAGTTACACAGTTGTAAAGAGTTTACTTTTTTGTGTTCGAGTGTTACGATAATTACGAATATATTAAAAATAATGGCACGACTAGCGCTTATTTTGATATTTTGGAAAGTCCCAATAATTTAAATAACAGGAGGAGGCGAGATTTAAGGAGAATGGCGTGTTATGCCGATAATGCTTTTGCCATGACCGACGTCGAGTTTAAAATAATTATCGGCTAAGTAAAGAACTTTTTGAAGTTGTACATGACGAATTGCAACCCTTATTGCCAAGGCCTACTCGTCGTCGCGACATAACATATTATAAGGTACGTAGATAGTATCATGAAGGTATAAATTTAGTCCATGTAAATCTTGCCATTTCTCTAACCAATTCTTAAATTTTTAGGTTTAATTGACAATCTCTTTTTACGCCACTGCCTGGAAGTTATCAGCGTTTGATGGGAGCTAAACACGGGACGATGATATCTCAACAATCGGTATAATGAGCCTTAACTGAAGTAACAAATGCCCTCAATGCAGAAACAATGGTCAACAAATGGCTTAAATAAGCAACTCTCAGAAAGCCGACCAACAGGAGGGTCCAGCTGCAGTGTTAACTAGGAGAAATGAAGGTCGTTCACGTTAAGTGCATGCACTCTGGGCTGCACGGCATCTTTTTTAATGTAATTTAAGGAATTAAACTCATATTAATTTTATATATTCTGTGTTTATTTTTTAATTGATCAAAATGAAATGTAAGTAATTTAATGTAAGTATGTAATTAGTATTGTCAGAACAACATAATAATATTTATTCTCATCTTAGCCTCTGCCGACAACAATAAGAGTATTTCTCTTTGCAAATAGTTATAACAATCAAAAAATATCTGTCAATTCTAAGTCTAGGCCTTAGCTAACAATATTTAGTTAAATATCACACCTATTTCTCTTTGAAAATAACTAGCAAAAATATCTTTTAATTCTAAGTATTGACCTCAGCTAAAATTAAGTTAGAAATCACAGTATATCTCTATAAAAATAATAATTATAACAATCCAAAAATATCTTTCAATTCTAAGTCTAGGCCTTAGCTAATATTCATAAATATCACACCAATTTCTCTTAGAAAATAATTAAGTATTACAAAAAATATATTTGAATTCTAAGTATTGACCTCAGCTAACATTTAGTTAAAAATAACAGTATTTCTCTTTGAAAATAATTATAACAAAAAATATCTTTTAATTCTAAGTATTGCCTCGTTTACCATTTAGTTAAAAATATCACAGTATTTGTCTTTGAAAATAATAATTATAACAATAAAAAAATATCTTTCAATTCTAAGTCTTGGCCTCAGCTAACAACAATTAGTTATCAGTCTTATTATTTCTCTGTGTAAATAATAATCACAACAATAACAAAGTTTAAACTAACATCATAACAATTATATAAATTGAAGAGGCACATTTAAGAATATTTTCTCTAATTAATATTATTGCTGTGTTGGCAGCCAGAACCCATGGCTTGAGCAATAATTTGGGCTGCTTCTGTAATGGCTGCTGCTAAATTATAGCAGTAGGGACCAAAGAAATACTGTCTACAGGCTCTCTCAAGGCCCTTGCTGTGACAGTTTCGGCTTCCACTCGTTGCCTCTCTACGGCAGCAAATTGATTTCTATATTGGTTTAATGTTGATCCACTTTACCTTGCCCAAGAACGGTAGTTGCTGGTTGTTTGTGTTATATTAATTGGACTACGCTCATGGTCTCGTCGTGAGATACAGGGTGTTGTGTGCACTGGGGAAAAAGCAATTGATAATAATTAGACTTTATATACCATCATGTCTATATTCAATAAGAGGTAGGCTGACCCACACAAATGAATGTCCAACCTAGGAATTTAACCCAGCGACCCATGGTTTCAACCGCATCAATGCAGTAGTTAGTATTATTTTATTTCTTCTAGAAATAGTAAAAGTAGGTTTTTATTGTTGATTGTGGATGATGGTAATTTAAAACAGTAAAATTTTTCACACACCTGTCATAGTATCTGCTGTCTGCACAGCAGAATCAGGCACCAATATTATTTCCTCATTCCTGGGGTTCTCCTCCTCCATTGGAATAACTTCATATGTTTCGATTTCCAACTAAATGTTTTGATTTGTAACTACACTCCTTTTGTGACTTGTTTGGCATGAGCGGTGCGCAGGTGACCCTTTGCAATCCCTGGATTCTGCCCTAGCAAATTGGCAAGAGCCTCCAATGTTGAAAAGTGGGCCTACTCAAAGTTTATTTTACTTTCCGTCGTGGTCTCCACCAGTATCACGCGCTTGAAACTATATTTGTTCTTTCTTTGTACAAACACAGCAAACACTGCACCAGTACAAAAATGTTACGAAGTAAATTGAAATATTGAATTTCGAACTATATCTATTTACAGTCCGCAGGGTTTTTTTTTTTGTCACTTTGATTTTGACATTGACACGCACTTATTCTGCCGTAACGTAACACTCTTTTTATATTTTTCTTGAAAAATACAAGTCAAGTTTAATTATATGAGTCCATACAATACATATGTACTCATTTATAATAGAAGACATATTTTAAAGCTCGTAAAAATATAATTTGACGAGTTCATTAATTTATTGTATTTTGGTAGATCATGTTTTGTCGTAAATGGCCACACCGATTCTCGATCGTATAATCGATTTCAATTTCAATCCAATACGATACCCGATTCGTTCAAGAGTACCCATATCTTCCAGATTGGAATTGAAACTGTTTCGAGTTCGTGTTAGCTTGAGATTGGGATTGATTTCCAGAGTAAGCCTGCTGGCCTTTATTACGCCAGGACAGGAACGGTCTGCATCTGGTGATGGGGACCATCGTGGGACACTGCTTGCTAAACAAACATTTCCACACAATAGATTAATTTGACAGGACTAAACTAAAATTTATCTTCTGTCCTTTTCTTAATGAAATAGAAAGAAAAAGATGCACTGAACTTAAATTTAATTTATTTTGTGAACAAGGGAATCGGCACCAATGTCTTTGGTTCTGTATTTTCGTTATTTGCCACCGACTTCCGAAATTAGTCATTTTTAACTTTGTAGGTACTTTTTTTGGAAGTTGTTTTTTTTTTTTTTGTTAATGTATTTTAAAATATACTCTTTAACAAAATCGTAGCATTACTATGTCGTTATGTAGTTTTGGCCTACTCCTATGAAAAAATGGCGTGAGATTATGTTTGTATATATCAACTTGGTATTTCCAGTCTATCATGATGGAAGGTTGCTGTTCTCGCTTCACGGCGGCCGAGGGCGGCGCCCGACTCGCTGCAGCGGCCGCTACGAAGAATATCCTCGCTGTGGAATACGCTAGTTTTATACCAGTTCGACTGCTGTATGAGAAGGCCTACCAGATTCGAGGGTGAGTCGAGGCCTACAAAATTAAGACTGGACTTTAAAAGCGACTGTGACTTCTGAATTTGTTTTCGCTTTCCTTCTCAGAGTAGTCAGATAGAAAACACCGACCTCATCTAGTTTTTAAAATATAATTGACGCATTGATGTATTAAAAGTTAGTTACTTATAATTTTTAAATAACTTCTCTGTTCTGTCTGTAGTAAATCAAGAGCCATCAAAGCTCACTCATCTATAACCACACTTACATATGCGGGCAGCCGTACTCTCACTCATCACACACACAACACATACACGCAAGCACCCTAACACACACTCACAACATGCACACGCACTCACACAAACACACATAATATATAATTATTAATTAATTACACCTCCAGTTGAAAATTGTACCAACTTACTCGCCGCGGGAGAAAAACTTGGAGTCCTGAAATACAGGGCTGCCCTAGTTTAGGCTCCAGTCCACTCCATTTATTTTGATAACATTAGTGTGGAAAATAAATGAAATTTACTTTTACTTTTTACTTTAAAAGCGTAGTTAAGGGACTTAGTAACAGCGCCTGGTCCTATCAAACTAAGGGATGGCCCGTAGTTGGCACTCAGTCGCGCACGGGATATCGTTGATCAAACAGCTCCATAATTATAGTTTTTTTTTTTGTGATAAATACGCATCAAAATGACTTCTTGTGCAGCTAAACAATGTTATAATAATACAAGGAAGAAAAATAAGACACGGGATTACTTACCAATCGTAAGTACAGCCAAAAATGCTAATTTGTTGAAAGTTAAAATTATATTTAATGTTTGCTTCGCCATGTTTGTGCTATCACATGCAATGTCATTCATAATCGTAAACATTCCGCTCGCACGACAGCGCCGTCTCCTATCTCTGTTCTTGTCTATCGGTAACTGTAGGTTTGCGACTGTGATCACTGATCACACTGATCACAGATGTGTGAGTTTTGGTGCATGTAGTCGTGCGCCGAGCCCAGGGGCCCAAGTCTGCTATTTTTATAAATTCGTCTCGTAATAGAATTGTATTACAATGGCATTTTGAACATTTATTCATGCCAGATTTCATTTATACATACATATTTTTACATATTATTTATTAGTGTTATAAGCAATCTGAAGTACTAGGAAGTTGGAAGTTTAGTAGGAAGTTTCATTTGTCATTATGTACGAGATTACCAATTCTTTCAATGGAGTGGCAGTGGCTGACCATTGGAAAGTCATAATGACGCCATTATATTAGTAGATTGCCAAACTTGTCAAAATCAACAAATTATGAAATCAATGATAGACCATTCTGACACTATTGTATTAGCAGACCATTCTGACACTATTGTAATAGCAGACTTGAGGCCCAGGTTTACTAATTGCGATGTTACTGCGTAACCTAACTTCCTCATTTTAATATGTCAATGGATTGACGTGTAAAAATGTTTGTACAAACCTACTTATAGAAATAAAATAATTAATTTAATAGTAAATTTGAAAGTATTTTCCTTTTCAAAAAATACTGACTGCTGTTATTGTCGGAATTCTGGGCAAAAGCCGCTTTTCCTGCTGTGAAGAAACAAATACTGATCACCAGGCTAACTGCATCCTGCCGGGTCAGCGGAATTGTCCGAAAGGGGTACCGCTGCCCCGGAACATAAAGGGCCAAGGAAGGAACACGGGTGGGTTTTAGTCAGTAAGAGTCTGACACTCCTTTCCGCTCCACCCAGAGCGGGAGGGGTCATTTTATGATTACCCATCCTCAAAAAAAAATAAGGCTAACTGCATGTTCGCTAATTCGATTTGTAGCTCGTAGGTCCGAACCCTGATAGGCGCTTTACTTTGTACAAATTATTTCATAACCAATGCTGTCAAAACGGTGAAGGAAAACGGCATGTCCTAGATACAAAAAATTCGAAGTCATGTGACTTTTACTAACCCGCACTGGGACCGCGTGGGGAATTAAGAGCCAACTAGTCGCGGGCTCGAATTCACTGGTGGGCGCGGCCAAAAATCACGCTGTCTCACCTAGCATCGTGTCCGTCATCGTGTGTTGAGTGAAATGCACGATAATTCATAATAAACCGCGCGCTTAAAAAAATTACGAAAAGTCCTTTGGAAGGTTGAGTTTTATGAAAAAACTACTGGATAAATCAATTACAAATAAAGTTAATTGATATCTTCGATAATTGAGCTTTGTCGGAGCGGACTTTGTTTTGGAGATTTTACACTTCTTTTATTACTTATTTACGCCTAAAGTTGCGTTAAAATTAGCAGGAAAAACGAATCTTTGTTGGCTCATCATAACTTTTTATTGGCTTTTTATTTTAATATTCTGCTTCCGTACAGACAAAATTAATAAATAAGACAAAACGATACCATGTTTAACTTTGGATGTATATACAATGTCAGACAGTGGAGTAATACCCCCCCGAAATTTGTATGGAAATAGTATCGACTAGTTTCACCTTAAACCCCGCTCTCTCTCACAGAGAGGAGGTCAGTCTCTCAGCAGTGGGAAAATCATAGCCTGATTGTGCTACTAATCAACTCATATTCTTTCCAGCTCTCTAAACAAAGGCAAGAAACGCTCAGTCTACATAACTCGCGCTACCCGGGTTCAAGTAGTCGCTTTCGAGCTCAAGATACTGACTGACTTGGGCACGGTGGCAGCACTAGCGTATGAAGATGTTTATGACTGGGTCGCTGAGCTGGAGACGAAGGAGGTAAGGTTCTAGATGTTTCTAGAATGTTGTATCAGCACAAGATACTGACTGACTTGGGCACGGTGGCAGCACTAGCGTTTGAAGATGTGTATGACTGGGTCGCTGAGCTGGAGATGAAGGAGGTAAGATTCTAATGTTTCTAGAATGTTCTATCAGGAGAAGATACTGACTGACTTGGGCACGGTGACAGCACTAGCGTTTGAAGATGTATGACTGGGACGCTGGGCTGTAGACAAAGGAGGTAAGGATCTTGATGTTTCTAGAATGTTCTATCAGGAGAAGATACTGACTGACTTAGGCATGGTAGCAGCACTAGCGTTTGAAGATGTGTATGACTGGGACGCTGAGCTGGAGACGAAGGAGGTAAGGATCTTGATGTTTCTGGAATGTTCTATCAGCACAAGATACTGACTGATTTGGGCACGGTGCCAGCACTAGCGTTTGAAGATGTGTATGGCTGGGTCACTGAACTGGAGAAAAAAGAGGTAAGGAGGAATAGAGTTTTTAGAAGACAAACAGACAGATCTGCTGCTGGGGAATTTATTGCGCAACTTCTTGTTCCCAGCAAAAGCACTAGGAAGTGGTGAAGTGCGGGCGTTTTGGGGGACTGTGTTATGTAATTTTGATGTTTAGAAAATGCTGATTCCCAGCCTAATTTGAATAAATTATTTTTAATTTCTATTTTAGACTAGCTGCCGCTTTTTCTAAATTAAAAGCCTAAGTTCTTATAACAGCAGCTATCTGCCAATGAAAGTCCTGTCAAAATCGGTCCAGCCGTTTCACAGATTAGCCGGAACAAACAGACAGATAGACAAAAAAAAATGTTATAAGTACCGGATATACTTTCGCATATAGTAAAAAGCTGTTATTTTGACATTACAAACAGATACTCTAATTTCATTTATCTATAAAGATGTTTATATAGAGATGTGCCGAACATGGGTTTCACCGAATATGAACATACGGCCGAATGTTCGGTAAAACTTTTACCGAACCGAATATTCGGTCGAATATTTGGCATAATTGATTCCCTTACGTGAACAGTAATCAGGTCTGAACTTGATCACGCAAAGCGCGCAGATTGGCGCCGGACCCTCCCGTCCGCTACCCCCGCTGTACCAGATGTTGTTATTGCATCATCTAGTAAGGAGTAAAACTTCGTCCGAAACAGCTGCATACTTATATTTTGTTTTTAATAACCATATAAGTTTTTAAACAGTCATGGTCACTAACATTACTATTAACACAAACGGGATATTTACCATGTTCACTATTTGATATAACCATCTTTTTTATCTGCTGTTATTGGAAATAAAGCTACAGTGTCGACAAAAACATAAAGCTGCACTGTAAATTACATACCTAATAAAAATAACATATTTAACATTTAACTCATGATAAATCATACACGGCTCAATACAGTAAAAACTTTGAGTAAGACTTTGCTGAACATTCGGCGATATAGCCGAATATTCGGCCGAATACGAATATTCGGTAAACCTGCCGAGTATGCCGAATACCGAATATATATAAAACGAATATTCGGGCCATCCCTAGTTTATATGAAAGATATTGTATCATTCAGGGTAAGAACGGCTGGCGTTAATCTATATCTGTACTAATATATAAAGCTGAAGAGTTTGTTTGTTTTTTGTTTGTTTGAACGCGCTAATCTCAGGAACTACTTGGTTGGAATTGAAAAATTCTTTTTGTGTTGGATAGTCCATTTATTGAGGAATATTATAGGCTATATAACATCACGCTACAACCAAAAGGAGCGGAGCATAAATGAAAAATGTTGCAAAAACGGGAAAAATTATTGCTTTTTGAGAGCTTCCGTTGCGTGCGCTGCGTAAATGGTTTAAGTTAGGCAAATGTCATGTATGATGGAATTGTTTCTCTTTAAATTTTCTAAAAAAAAGTCCGCGACAGCATATGTCTATCTTTTAAGATTGACTCACTATAACCTTTTTTATGGTAATCAAATTTGTTCGAAATTAATGCATTATTTGCGAAGGAGTTTTCATAAACATGATATTAATCCTTGTTCAAATAAATACGTTATTCATCACAAGTATTTAATTTTGAATAAAGTTGCCCTTACATCATTTAATTTCAATGAATATCTTAGGAGATATAACTGTTTTATAATAACTCCGCAGCAAAATAATGATCAACTCTGCGAGGTAGTCTATTCTAAAGCGAGAAGAGTTAGTTTTTAGGGTTCCGTACCTAAAGGGTAAAATAGAACCCTATTACTAAAGCTCCGCTGTCCGTCTGTCTGTCTGTCTGTCTGTCCGTCTGTCATCAGGCTGTATCTCATGAACCGTGATAGTTAAACAGTTGAAAAATTCACATATAATGTATTTCTGTTGCCGCTATAACAACAAATACAAAAAAAAAAAACAGAAAAAATAATATTTAAGGGGGGATCCCATACAACGGACATGATTTTTTTTGCCGTTTTTTTGCTCCGCCCGCGTGGATGTCGGTTATCGCGTAAAGAAGTAGCCTATGTCCTTCTCTATATCCCAGGTCGATCGGTTCAGCGGTTTAGGCGTGAAAACGTAACATACAGACAGATAGACATACATACAGACAGAGCTACTTTCACATTTATAATATTAGTATGGATAGCTTTTGCCCGCGGCTCCGCCCGCGTGGATGTCGGTTATCGCGTAAAAAAGTAGCCTAAGTCCTTCTCCATATCCCAGGCTATATCTTTGCCAAATTTCATGACGATCGGTTCAGCGGTTTAGGCGTGAAAACGTAACATACAGATAGACAGACAGACAGCCAGACAAATAGACAGACAGACAGAATTACTTTCACATTTATAATATTAGTAAGGATAAGGGTTTGTATGGATGGTACGGAACCCTTCGTGCGCGAGTCCGACTCGCACTTGGCCGGTTTCTTGTTTTTTGAACGCGCTAATCTCTGGAACTGCCAGTTGGTTATGAAAAAATCTTTTTGCATTTTACAGCCCAATTCTTGAGGAAGAATTACATTCCTATTAACTAGAACACCATTTTTTTTTAATGAAAGTTTATGCGAAAACGAAGTAAAAGCACGGGCAGGCAATGTGTTGCGACGGGATGGTTCGGGGGAACAAGAAATTTAACGCGGACGAAGTCGCGGGCAGAAGCTAGTAAATAATAATAACGTAATTCTGTTTCTTCTTTTTTTTAGGTTCTAATCTGCACATCTTCAGTGCTGCAAAAGATCTTAGAAGAACAGCTCCTAACGATGCGTAATATCAATGTACTCATCGTTGATAGTTGCCATCTGATATACAGGGATGAAGATTTGAAATATGTAAGTATAAGTATACGTCATTAACCGAGCAATACTTAGAAGTAGCCCGGAGTCTGAATTCGTGCCCAGTTGATGGCAATAGGCTCGCCCCCTATAAAATGGGACTTAAGGCGAGGTTCTTCAAGTTAACCTCTAGGAAATGTAATTTTAATGTCATTTTATTTAGAAGCGGTAATGATTAAACAAGTGAAAAAAATATGTGTTGCTTTTGAGACCTTTCAGTAGGTACGTCGGATACTCGTTACATAATTGAATACGGTTCGCTCTATAGAAAAAAAATCCAAACATACCCTTATACCACATTATGTATTGAAAATTACATCAAAATAAACGTCTATGATGATGTAATGTCCGTCGGGTTTTACATTGTTAATATCGTAAAACATATAATTTTCAACCCAAAATTAACGAAATTCACGGCACAATTTACTCGCGCCCAGCTGCCACCTCTAGAACAAAAATGCACGCTTGAAGAACCTCGCCTTAATGACAGGTGTTATGTTATCTATCTTATCCACAGATAATGAAATGCTACAAACAATGTCCAAAAGAAGACCGACCGACAATCCTCGCGTTAACCTACCCTCTTTTCGCTGCAAATAAAAAAGACACCGACGTAAAAGACAACCTAGAAACTAAAGAAGAACATACTCTATCAAGAGAAGAAGAGATGACAGATGAAGATCGTCAAAGAAAGAAGGAGACACAAGATGCTCAAACGGCTTTATTAAGAAAGAAAGAGACGCTCAATAAATCTACGGACGAGAAAGAAATGGATGAACCGTCAGGTAAGGAATACATTATTACTTTTTTTAATTATGTTATGTAAAGTATTGTATAATATTTTTATCTCACGAAGCAACGCACGCTGTACTCGTGGTAACCAAGTGTACAAACGTGCTGTGATAGTGTGCGCGAAGACGAGTAGCGTCAGCACAGAATACCAGGCCTCCGTCAGTCCATGTACTTGCGCGCTATAATTACCTACCGCCCGGCTGATCGGTCTCGGACCGTTTGCGGACCAAATTCATTGCGGTTTTCGCAAGCGAAGCGCATGCACGTTGTTCAATTTTAATCGTTCCATTTGTTCGTACGCGTACCTACGATGCCGTCTGGTGCCTTATGTGCTGTGCTCACATGTAACTTTTAAAGATTTTTATTTTATTTTAACTACACACTGACTTCTATAATTATTTTTTATCTAGATGTATTGCACAGTCAGCACCAATTTATAAAAAAAATATTTTATAAACGATACAATTGAAAACTACCACCTATAGTCAGAACATATTCACAGTTCTCAATAACAAAGACACAAAAAGTTATGTTAATTTAATTTTATCGAAGTGGCAGCCCTGCGATTGCTGTGGGATCGCGCGGTGCGAAACAATCACAACTGTACGCTTGAGTATTTAGGCACATTTTAGCATGCAGCGGTTGCTGGCGTGACGGAGTAGGCTATTATAGCAGTAGGTATTGGAAATTTTCTACTGAGTGAAGTACTGTTACGTAGTAACTATTTAGAAATCTGTGATAATACACACACACACTTCCGACTTTGGCCTTGTCTCTGACGGTACTGAGAGCTCCTGCGCTTTCACACACATTCACAGCGTGATTATACACTTGGTAACCACAAGTAAAACGCGCGTCGCTTCGTGAAATAAAAATACAGTATTATAATTATTAGATTATTTTGAATATGAGAACTATGTTGGACATTTTTTGTGTTAGATTTGTTGATTATCTGGCTGTTTGAGCGTTTTTTGTGGCCTACCCTAATGTCCTTTATTCATAATAACATAAAATTAAAATTTATTCAAAAAAAAAATTGCAAAAATATAGTATAAATCTTAGAAATAATGTAGGTATTAAGTATGATGCCTGTACTAGAATAAACCTGTATCACAGGTGGCATGAGTTCTTACAATTACTATTAGGACAACTGATTTCTTAACAAATATTTAACATAAGTTTTATGAATAGTGCAATAGTTAGTTAATTATGTTAATATATACTTAAATACTAATAATTAAGGTCTTAAACATGTAGATAATTTCTATATTATTTACGGAAAAAAGTTGTTAGCACTTACTTACACGATTATGATTGCGTCTGCGGTATTAATAACTAGGTTGAATCAAATATTGCACAAATTACCTTAAAGGCTACATTTGATTTTTGAAGCGATTGGCTAATGTGATTAGCCAGCAAAAAATCGATGGTAATAGGACATCGCAGTGGTCAGGTATATTGTTGAGTCAGCAACAATTGACATTTTGGTATTGTTTGTCGAGTCATTGAGCTCCATAAGTTCTGAGTTGACTGGACAGGTCTTCTTTCCTCAAAAGACCGTCTCAGACACTAATCTACATGGTCCTCACATGATCTGACCAAGATAATGTCTGGGCTTTCAAACAGACTTTGTCTTCTGAGTTTGTTTTCTTCTCTGAGTAGTCAGATTGGAAATACCAACCTCAATTTTAAAATATTAAATATATGACACGTAAAAGTGTTGCATTGATACTTTAAATATCCTATCGAATACTGCCAATAAGTGAGACGGATACTACATACAAAACTGAATATTCTATAAAAGTAAGACAGATACTCATGTAAAAGTGTTTGTTAAAACCATTTTATTGAAATAAATATAATTTATCATCCATCAGGTGCGTTACCAAGAATGACAGTAACAAAGTATGAAGAAATGGGTTTGTATGAAAATGTTGATGATTTCGATATGTATGAGAAGCTGGAGTGGAAAATTGAGGAGTTGGAGGAGGAGCTGTGCTGCCAGATGGATCTGGCTGAAGATATTGATGGGGGGAAGAGGTAAGACTAGATAAAATAAACAGCTCTTATTTTGGAAATAAGGTTCTTAAAAGGAAGTTTCAAAATTAATGTATTTCTTGACAAACCACATTTGTCAAAAAATATGTATGCCCTGTTCATACAACGATGACATACAAATATGTATGTCTCTTTAAATTTTTTGCTATCTATCGTAATATTGATTAAAAATCTATGTAAAACTTACTTCTATTTCTTTACTAGCTTCTATTTCTATGTAGCGTTACATGCATTATCATAATACACTCGACAATCGAATTTTATTCAACAGATTCAAATATTTCATTCATTCAGTAGTTTAATCAAACTAGTATGATTAACAAAATAAATGTTTAGTCGTTTGTTTTTACATCAAGCTTATGATCCATGATAGTCACTATATTTCGCCCAGTAGTTCCATCTGTACAAATTCTACAATCTCATCTAATTTAATTATGCATATATTTTTTTTTCAGAATATCAACATCTGCAAAACCCCGTGAACTAATAATTGAGTACTCCGCGCGGCCTTTAGACGAAAAACTACCTCCAATGTACATAGAACTAGAGACATATATGAGAGACACCGTGCAAGACGCATTAGACTTTATTGAGGACCATCGGTAAGCACTTGAACAATATATCAAAATCTATTGCTTTATATGCATTGAAAAATAATGTTTAAGTGTCGGTTGAAAATTCCGTTAATTACACGGCTATTCTCAAACAACACTTCCCTTCAACATACATCTCGAAGTCACAGGGGCAGCGATTTTATGGCACAAAATTGAGTTTGAGTATCCGTCCAGACGGGCTCAATAAAATGTAAAATAAGCAGCTGAGTTTTTATAATAGTGCATTCTTGTGGAGCATTTCTGTCATGCATATCTGTGTGACAGTTTCTTAGCTCGATGTGCTATATCGAACACCTGCGGGGTAATTGCGTGACACAATAACAATTGCAATGCCTTTCATTTTGACAATTGACAACATTCATTGCGTTATACTTGCTGTCGAGCAGACGAATTTTTCAAACATATTTAGCAATGGATTAGAAAATTCTTTGTGTGGTACTCAATTGGGGTGCCGCTGTAGGTATTGTAATTTTATTCTCTCAAAATGTCACTATACACTACAATCAGTGTATAGATACTACTGAGTTTATGCAGACTTTATGACGAGTGTGCCTTTTTTTTTAGTTGCGTCATCTCGCAGGTCAGCCTATGAGGTTGTCGGCTTAAACGGGCTTGCCTGTGGGTTCCTCAATAAATTAAGGCTTCCAGCCAGGACATAAAACTTAAAAACTATACGACTACACACTAAGGGCAACCCCCGGTGGGGTACGGACCTCGGCTTAGGGCGTCGCTGGGGAAGGGCAGCAAGGGACAGGCTGGATCGGATTAAGTGTGCGCGAGTGGGCCCAAAAAAGATTTATTTTATACCGGATGCTATAATTTTTCAATATACTTTTTACACGTAAAAAATATGTTTTCCTTTACAATATTTTTTTACATTTTTGAACGTTTTTTTTTATAATTTTTCCTTTCATTTACAGACACGACCCCACAGAGATTTACGGAGACGAGATGTATGATGAATTTATGAGCATTCCACACCCCACCATTGACCCTAAGAATATATTCAAACAGTTTCTATATGTTTTGGAACAATTAGGTGAGTTTTCTTTAGTAAATTATAAAGTAATTAAGAAAGAAAGAACTATAGAAAGACTATTTAATTATTTTGAGAAAATTATCTATGAGATAAGCCAAATAAGTCCAGATCAGCATAATTAGTGAAAGTAGTTATTTATTAATGTTTAGTATGGTTATATTTAACGAGCGCACGCCAGTCATTGCAATTTAAACCTTATGTTAATCACATAAGAACCATACGATGTGCGATCGTATGGTTTGTTAATATAATATATGTATCTCTTTTACTGACACGGGTTCTACAATCTTTTGTAAATTTCTCGAGCGAGTAAATCGTTGATAGCTAGTCGCTGCCTCGACGGCGGTGAACAGGTATCTAACTAACATAACTAGCTAAATGTGGGTGTACTTTTTACCTCTCTCATTACTTTAGTGATGTTAAATTATTGTTTATTAAATTTCAGGGCCCTACGCAGCCGACAAAGCAGCAGTCTGCCTACTAACAAAGCTAGAAAAACTAAAAATTAAAATACCCTATGAAAGACATTTTATCCTAATGTGTTTATGTACCACAGTCTTTATAAAAATTCGTTGTTATACCGAATTACTATTCGACAAAATCGAAGACGAATGGGAAAGAATTAAGACATTCTCGTCTCCAAAAATAATGAGATTTGCTGAAATTTTAGAGACATTTAGACCGCCGGATACTCGGAACCAGAATTTTGTTAGACATGATAGTGGTAATATCCCGACGGATAATAAAGATGACAACGAGACTGGTACTAGTGGTTGTGATACTATAAATAAAGAAAGCATAAAGAGAATGTTAAATGACATTGAAGAATGTGATTTCACGACTTTAGGCAACAAAATACAAGATAGAGTTAACACTTACGAGTCGAATTTAAAAGATCTTGACTCTCCCACCGATGATAACTCTAAAAATAGCTCAAAGAATCCGGATACTCAAATATGTCAGACAGATATTAAGGACAAAACTGATAATAGCAATGATACTTCAAATATCCCATCGAATACTGCCATAAGTGACACTTATACTACAGATAAAGCCGAATACTCCATAAATAAGTCGGATACTCCAACAGATACTCGTGTTAGTGGAATGGATATTCGTGGCAACGAAATTATGGTGCAGCAACGAGGTCTAATAGGATTTACAAGGCGTTCCGGATATAGACTGAGGTATAGTATTCTTTAATATTATTTTAATACAAATTACGACTACTCTCGTTGGTGTAATGGTCATAAGAAACTGTTGAATATAGTTGCGTGACCACTAGATCAGTATTTTTTCCCATTTTCTCTTCTTTTTTTGAGCCCATCCAAAGGTTGCTTGTAAGAGATAACCCATTTTACACAATTTTTTAATATTATGTACACATACATAGCATCTCAAACTTAAAGCATTTATCCATACTAAAATTATAAATGTGAAAAAAACTTTGTCTGTCTGTCTTTTTCACGCCTAAACCGCTGAACCGATCATCATGAAATTTGGCAGAGATATAGCCTGGGATATGTAGAAGGACATAGGCTACTTTTTTACGCGATAACCGACATCCACGCGGGAGGAGCCGCGGGCAAAAGCTCAAATAATAATAATAACGTTTATTTAAAGAAAACTTAGACATAAATTACAAAAAAAAAAATTGCCAGTCTAAGTTAGGTCAGTAAATGGTGTGCTCATCTGTAGCCGAACTAGGCAGAGCCTGTATTTCGGCTATCAGCGCCAAACCCCTCGAATATTACACATAAATATAATAGCCGTTTATTAATTAACAAATGCTAGTACAGCGTGGATGAATTTTTGAATGACATTGTTATTTAGAAGTCTGATCGTGCGTTTTTATTTTTGTGTGTCTCCTATTGGTGTAATGTAACTGAATCTTTGGCATTATGACGTAATTTGATTTCTGGTCTTGTTTCGATTTTGACATGATTTAATTTTATTTTTGGAATTCTTTGAATTTTTATGACATTGTGATTTTAATTTATTTCTGGTATTTGTTTGGATTATGACATTATTATTTAATTATGTTTCTAGTATTGTTTGGATATTGACATTGTTTTTTTTTTTTCTCTTTTTGTGTTGCTTTAATGTTTTGTTTTTTGTATTATTTGAATTTTGCCATTTTAATTTAAATTCTATTTTATTGTATTGTCTGCTTAGTGCGACTAATTTTGTACGCCATACATGGCAAAACATGTAGCTACCTAACTTACATATAAGACCTAAATATTGTACTCATGTTTTACAAAATAAATATATCTTTATCTTTACATTTCGTTATTGTCTTGTACATAATCGTTTTATCAATGTATAATGTGTAGACTACTTAAGTATAAGAGAAGGAAAAAGTATTAAAAGAAAAAGAAAAATGTTTGTGTAGTATTTGCATGCATGCATGCATGTCCTCTTATTTGTGTGAGATGGAAATGTACATGTCTGATGTGTAAGAGGGTGTGTGTAGTGTTGTCTTGTGTTCTGCAGTGTGTTGTGGTGTGAGTGAGCGCGCGCGTGTTTGTGTAAAACAATAACAGGCACTTTTGAATGGTAGGCTGAGGCAATTTTTTTTTTTAACCTACTTATAGAGGTATGGAGAACAGGGTGTAAAGTTCACTCATACTCTATCTATAGAAAAGGAGGGAACCCCCGACCTGGGCCTCAAGTCTGCTATTACAATAGTGTCAGAATGGTCTCTTCATTGTGAGTTTTTGACAGATTTGCCATACAAACACTGTCAAATACTCACAATGGCGAGACCATACTGACACTATTGTAATAGCAGACTTGAGGCCCAGACGGGTGTTGTGTTTGGTGGGCAACTGCCCGAGTCGAGACGTTGCATATATGCTATACCGAAAGTCAGATAATTTATGTAAACAAAGTAATGTCAAGAAATTTCACTCTCAAAATGACAGGACAGTGGTGCAAAACATTTTATCTTTCGATAAAATTAAAGTGAATTAATTATAAGAACTATGCAAACAAAATACCGTTTCCAAAAAATGTTTTGTGTAGTGTGTCGGAAACACGGTATAAGATCATAATCATCCCTTTTAAGTCCAGAGTGCTAGACGTAGGGCTCCCAAAATCGATTTCCACTCAAAACAGTTTACAGCCATTTTCATCCAAAATGTGGCTAGATAGGCTACTTACAATATGAATCTAAGAATGAGAGTTATAATATTAGTGTTATTGAAGATGTAAAAAAAAAAATATTGTTTGGATCTCCTGCATTGTTACCAGTATCATAAAATATTTTATACCAGAAAATCTCCTTTTATTATGAATTTGTTTAAAAGCGAAAATTTATGAAAATAATTACGGTATAATTATTTTTAAATTATTAGTTCTTAAAATCAGTACTTAAAAGAAAATGGAACCTCTTTTTTCGCCATTTTATGTGAATTACCATTACAAAGATATTTTTTGGTTATGTTATCCCCTTTGTTTACATAAATTATCTGAATTTGAGACTTTGGGTATAGTCGCGCGGTAAACTCTGATTGCGCGATGCAGAATTTTGTGTGACGTCAGTGTGATGCGTAGTTCGCAGGTGGCGATATAGATGCCGCCACAAACCTACTAAACATATACCATATTTCTCATCCAGGGGTAAAACCAGACTACAAAGAAACAACGCTGCAAGAGTACTACAGATGCAACAGAACCCGGACGCGTTGTGTGGTATCGTGTATATGAAGGAGCCGCTAATCGCGAAGATTATGTTCAGCATAATGGTGGTAAGTGGCTCGTGGCTTAGAAACAACCGCACGGGTCGTTTGAAGGTTAAGCTACACTTGTTGAGGTCGGTCCGTAGATGGGTGACCATCCATTACATACGTACAATTACATGTACTATGTGGGACATCCGAATCGGCACATATAAAGTAAATTATAAGTATAAAGTCATGTTAAAAAATTGTTGATATCATTTTAATTACAACACGCCGCGATTTAACAGAGTGGCTGTATAAAAAAGTGAGAACATGGCTTCCATAGTTAAAAAAAAAGTTACAGCAGGGAAAATCGTTTCTCAGGGACAAAAAGTACTGTTTTCATCCCTCTGATCAGGTAACTTCAAGCGTACTTTCCAAGTATGAGAAATGAAATTGTTATTTGTGCAACAAGAGAGCAAAGTTGGTTTTTGCGGCAAGTGTTGATTGAATCTCGAGTAAGCGAAGGGTTATATAATTGAATCACGAGCGTAGCGAGTGCTTTAGGTTAGAATCCTGAGCGCAGCGACGGATTCAAAGACACAAGATGCAAATAACTTTGGTCTCGTGTAACACATACAACTTTTCATCTCAGCAGCGAGAACATATACAATATTACCTACCTTGAGGAAAAAAAAATACAACATGGTAGAAATTAAACCACATGTTTATTTTAAAACAAAGAATATAAAAAGTAACAAGGAATTTTGTATTTCTTTTGTATTTCTACCGTACTCACATTCTTTAAAAAATGCAATATCTATGATATGATACATCTGTAGGTGGTAAAGAAGCCATGGAAGCGATTTTTTTTTAAATCGGAATAGAATATTTAAAAAATTAAATAATTCAAAATTACTCTACGATGATTAATTATAAAAATTCACCACACTCGTGCTGCCACCGTCGCCGCGTCCGGTCGGGGCATTCATAGAATAAGAATTTGCAAAATGTCTCAAGCAATTTTAAAATTATAATAATTATGTAAAAATATAAAACACTTTGATAAAAAAAAAATTCGCTCCTGTCTTTTTTACCACCTGTAGATGTATCTCTTAAAATATTTCGTTTTTGAATAGATACACCCTATATATCTTCACAGAACAAAGCGAAGTTCAAATCTTTGGAATTTTGTGAGTAGACCCAGCACTGTTCTTATTAAAAAAATAATAATTAAAAAGTCACTTTGTCTCACGCTCGCAGCAAAATCAAATTTTGCTCACTGTCTTTAAACAGCAAAACCTGCTTGTTTGGGGTGCTGAGGTGAAAACATATTTTCCTAGGCGGCATATTCACCACACTTTTATTCCACAGGACATGTCCCGTAGTAACACTCGTCTCGGCTACATTTCGGCTCAGTATTGTGCTACTGAGACCCCTGCCGACCCCGGCACGGAGCAGCGTGAATGTCAGCGACAGGGAAAGAGGCAAGAGGATGTTTTGAAGAAGTAAGCAGTCTCTATCTTTCTATACCTACTTCTACAGCCAAGCAGCGACTCACGCGCACCGCTGCGGCCGTAGGAGGGGCGTATACATGTACGCACGGCTACAAATCAAGCTATATATTTCCAGTGTTATACCCAAAGTCTCAAATTCAGATAATTTATGTAAACAAAGGGGATAACATATCAAAAAAATATCTTCGTAATGGTAATTCACATAAAATGGCGAAAAAAATGTTCCATTTTCTTTTAAGTACTGAATTTAAGAAATAATAATTAAAAAATAATCATACCGTAATTCATTTTATAAATTTTCGGTTTTAAACAAAGTTATTAAAAAAAGGAGATTTTCTGGTATACAATATTTTATGATACTGGTAACAATGCAGGAGATCCAAACATATTCACATTTTTACATCTTTAACAACACTAATAATACAACTCTCATTCATAGTCATAATTATTGTATGTAGCATATCTAGCCACATTTTTGATGAAAACGGCTGTAAACTGTTTCGAGTGGAAATCGATTTTGGGAGGCCTACGTCTAGCAGTGGACTTAAATGGGCTGATTATGACGATCATAGGGCGTGTCTTCGACACACTACATAAAACATTGTGTGGCAACGGTATTTTGTTTGCTTAGTTCTTATAATTAATTCACTTTAATTTCATAGATGATTATTTACAAAAAATAATAATGATAAAATGTTTTGCACCACTGGCCTGTCATTTTGACAGTGACATTACTTTGTTTACATAAATTATCTGAATTAGAGACTTTGTGTATAGTTTACATACTTGGGGCATGTTTTGACTGTCGACCTCAAAGATCACGCAGACATGGAACGGGAGCTGAGGGCGCTGTCTGTTAGAGCGAACATACAGACCGTATTTTTGTGTACTGTGGAGATTCTATCACAGTACATACTTAGAACCATATGTCAACAACGCATTCTCTCCTATTTCGGCCAAAGTTTGGAAAAACTGATTGTGGTTGGGAACACCGAAGGCAAATGATCGCGCGGTCGTGGAACTCGGTGGACCGATCAGGTGAAGGAATCATCGTTCTCTAAATTCTACACGGTGGTAAGGGATGCGCTGGACAGAAACCGGTGGAGGCGGATCATCCGCTCCAGATGCAACTCCGAAGCTGACCACGATCCTCAGACATGAGGGACCGACCACAGAGAGAGCCATACTTAGAAGCAAATCAAATTATCAGAGTTGTTAAAATATATGAATAAAATAATAGAAAGAACATGAGTGAAACTCTTGCCTATTTCTGGCCGGAATTGCGAATTTTGTTCGTTGCATCCCTTTCACGCACTTACAAATGAAAGATGATAAATCAGCGTTTGCGAGAGCGGTACTTCCTATACATACTTGAACTTGTAGAAATAAATTTGAAGTATGATACTTCAAGTTAATTTCTAACAGTTACGAGTATTGTTGATTTTTTTGCTCGTTCGCCCTCTGACTCGGACGATAGTAGATAACAATTTCGCAATTCTTAAGGGCTCGCTGGCTAGTTCGCGAAACTGCGTATGAGTATGACGACGTTCGGTGATGCGATGACTCGAATCCTAGTCGAAATAATGAAGTCTTTTTGAAGTATTCTTTATATTCGTAACGAATTCAATGTTGTAGTAGTGTAATATTTTAAAACTTTAGGGGTTAGCACATATTAACACTGTAATTTGAAAATATTGTAAAAGCCAATTCATTCTAAAAGAGTAACCGTGGAGTTTCTTGTCGGCTCTTCTCCATAGGAATCGACCAATTGGAACCGTTCACATAACTTCTGACGTTTCATAAGTGCCCATGCAGGTTTATGTGAAATATCCATACTAAGATTATAAAGAGGTAAAATTTGTTTGTAAGTTTGTATCGTTGTTCTCTGAAACTACTGAACGATTTCTGAAAACTCTTTTTGTATTTGATAGCCCAATTCCTGGAGAAGTTTATAGGTTATTTATTTTAATGTATGTGTGTGTCTATGGACTGTGAATGTCTGAATTAAACAAATTATTATTATTATTGCACGCCGGCGTGGTGGATTACGACCCAATCCCTCTCAAAAGAGAGGAGGCTAGAGTCCCAGCAGTGGGAATATAGACTTATTATGTAATGTTATGTTTCAGGTTCCGTATGCATGAATGTAACTTGCTGCTAGCTACGTCAGCGTTAGAAGAAGGCATCGACTTACCTCGGTGTAATCTTGTGTTGAGATGGGATATACCTGTTTCGTGAGTAACCTTACCTTTTATAATACCTATTAAACACTATGTAACAGGGACTGAATACCGATATAACTTGGATACATGATACCAAAATATCGCTATAAATACCGGTATTTGGGTATAGGTATAATACCGTTATTATTACATTTTGCGTTTTTTGCAATTTGCAGGTCAGCGTCAGGTTGTATCTTGATCAAAATATAATTCGCGACTGAAGAATCATCAATAAAGATTCTGTGACGTCACATTGTAGCCTGTTATCAGTACTGAGTATCGATATAATTATCGATATTTTATACCGATACTCAAATTACTGATATAAAATACCAGTATGTATGCCAAAAGTCGATACTGTTATCGGTATTTTCTTTAAAATATCGGTAATCTTCTAATTGTAAATGTAAACAAACTTAGCATCTAAATATTTTGCATATACTATGTAATTTTGATTTGGATTTTTTCAATCATTTGTAGCGTCTAAATTGAACTCGTGACATAATTTCTTTTTAATACCAAGCCTATCAATACCAATAACTGATCAGTTTTTTTATACCATTAAAAAAATCAGATAAGTTTTTTTGTGTTCTTTTAATTATTATTTTTTTGTTTTATCCAAATTATACGTTTTAAAGTGGCGTAAATGTTTTACTATTTATGTTTTACGCTAACCTACAAGTTACAGAAATCAAGTTCATTATGTTACGTTTTTTTTAAATGTGGTAAACATTAAAAAAAAAATCGCGCCTAGAAGTATTTTATGTCGGCTACATTGAGTGGACCACCTTTGTAAGACGACTAAAATGTCACGGTGTATATGCCAGTCGCGCGGAAAACTCTGCTTGCGCGATGTAGGATTTTTGTGACATCGGGTCTTTGATACGTAGTTCGCATCTGGCGTTATAGATGCCTTGTATACAATTTTCAGTTATTTCAATTACAACTGCGTACTCCTTTCAGAGAATACAGGTGTGATGTTATATTATTGTTGCACGCCACAATAAATGCCTGGTACAATACCACTAGCGACATCTAGTATCGAGTAGCAGAACTAGTAGAGCACTAGCGCCATCTAGTATCAAGTAGCAGAACTAGATGCTTCTAGAAAGTTGGATGCTAGAACTTTCTAGAACTATTGAGATCTGGTCAGTCGGGGCCGGTATGTACTCGAACATTCTAGATGTTTCTACAATAGAAGGTTCTGGAACTATCTGAGGACTACATAAGGCCGTTATGTACTCGAACATTCTACATGTTTCTACAGTAGGTTCTGGAACTATCCTAGGATTATATTAGGCCGGTATGGACCGTGACCACGACCCGAGACAGTCGAAAAACAAGCGAACAAGTGACAAGTAAACTTCAAACGATACAAGCGATCTTCAAGTAGGACTTTAGAGTGATCAGTAGTGCAGTTGTGTTTTATAATTAGTGTGTTTGAGTTGTTATCAGTGTTGTTTAATTAAAGTGTAATTTTTTTGGTTATTAAATCGGCAGTTTTTATTGTCACGAACCCGAAGCTCGTAACATTATATTAATTGAACTCTATGTTGTACCAGGTATCGTTCCTACGGCCTCTGCCGCGGCCGAGCTCGAGCGACTAGGTCCACAGCAGCCCTGTTATGTAGCGACAATCCTGACACCACGCAGATGTTACTACACAACGTTGCTACTTATAGAGAGCTCGATCAGGTAAGAAAGTTCCATGAAAGTATAAATTATAAGATTAGTCTTGCTAAAAAAAGTAGAGATGAAAAGATTATTTGGTAACTATCCAGTATCCGGCCTGGATAGTAAGTCAATATCTGGTAGGTATGAAACTATTCAAGAAATATATATAGTCCATGCCGAGGCCGGTCGACTAGGTCCACAACAGCCCTGTTATGTAGCAACAATCCTGACCCACGCAGATAATAATAAAAATACAGTAATTCCTACAGCTCAAATAAATAAAGGTATTCGATCAAAAGATAAACTATTTAATCGTATATTAATAATTGTTGTAATAAAGTTAATAGCTCCTAAAATAGAAGAAATACCAGCTAAATGTAAAGAAAAAATAGCTAAGTCGCTACACAATGTTGCTATTTATAGAGAGGTAAGAAAGTTCAATAAATGTAAGACTTATAAGATTAGTCTTGCTAAAAGAAGTACGAGATGAAAATATTATTTGGTAACTATCCAGTAACCGGCCTGGATAGTAAGTCAATATCTGGTAGGTAAGAAATTATTCAATAAATATATATACGAGTAGTACATGCCGAGGCCGATCGACTAGGTCCGCAGCAGCCCTGTTATGTAGCAACAATCCTGACACCACGCAGATGTTAGTATACAATGTTGCTATTTATAGAGAGCTCCATCAGGTATGAAAGTTCAATAAATGTATAAATTATAAGATTTGTCTTGCTAAAAAAAGTAGACATGATAAGATTATTTGGTAACTATGCAGTATCCGGCCTGGATAGTAAGTCAATATCTGGTAGGTAAGAAATTATTCAATAAATATATATAGTACATGCCGAGGCCGATCGACTAGGTCCGTAGCAGCCCTGTTATGTAGCAACAATCCTGCAGGCTTAGACAAAATACATCCGTACGTTTTTCCGCACACGCTGCAGACTAAACGTTAGCGTTAGTAAAATGGTAGACAAAATAGCAAGCTCACGCCAGACGCTTATTCCGCAGCATGGGAAGGAAAAAGTATGGATTCTCTATGGAAGTTAGCGTGAGAACGAAAATAAAACCGAACGTCAATGTCAAACTGAGAGTGATGTCAAACTAACTAACGTAATTATTGGCGGGATTATTAAATGTACTAAGTGTTTCATTTTGGCCCGAGAGTTCTTATATGAGTGATTATAAGAAAAGATAATGAGTTAGTAAAAACAGGACATTTTAAAATTGAATATGGAATTCAGACTACGGGCGAACACAGAACAATTTACATTATTGTTAGATTTTATGAGAAAGTAAGTAGAGTTGATTTGAGCTCATTTGTTTATTTTTGTTCAAGTGTAACTGTAGCTCTCAACGCCATTATTTTTATAAGTGGTTTTTATGTTCTAAACTTAGAATACTCTAAGGTTCTAAAAGAGCGTAAGTATATCGTATTTTCGAAAATATAAACAATAGAATAATAAACAATAGAGGTAAGCAGGAATCATGACCTCATTCTTATGAGCCCCTGTGCTTAATTGTTTATCTTTAAGATAACAATGTATCAAAATGTTAGTTTATTCATCCTATAACGCTGAATAAACTCAAATTCCGAAATTTCGGCGATAACCGCCGAAACTCCGACGTTACGCCGATTTAGTCATATTCAACCCATAATCCACGCGTCCTCAATATTTGCCGCACTTAACAGCTTCAGGCAATGCATTTAAACAAAAAATAAACACTTTTTTTCTTAATTAAAACACTCCACAACACGTTAGCGGCAGGGTCCAAGTCTCCGCTAGCGAGCGTGAACAATAAACGCTAAAATTAACGTTAGCGTTTGTCAAGAACACCACTTGTCTACCGCTTTGTATGAAAGACGCCACGCTAACGCTGCGTTAGCGGTAGCGTTTCGTTACAAATGTTTAATTGTCTACGAACATAGCGTGACATTACGTGTCCTTTCCACACCTAATGTCATTGCCATACATTTTGTCGTTAGCGTCTGGCGTTTAACGCTACAGAAAAGTTTTTTGTCTAGGCCTGCTGACACCACGCAGATATTAGTATACAATGTTGCTATTTATAGAGAGCTCGATCAGGTAAGAAAGTTCAATAAATGTAAGAATTATAAGATTAGTCTTGCTAAAAAAAGTACGAGATGAAAAGATTATTTTGTAACTATCCAGTAGCCGGCCTGGATAGTAAGTCAATATCTGGTAGGTAAGAAACTATTCAATTTTAAGCAGTGCGTCTGGTCACTGGCGTCCGATCCGTTAAGGCGAAGCAATATGATCAATTTTATTGACAAATCCACCATAAGGCATTAGTTTAGGTGCTGTCCAGCCGAATTTGACTTGACTTAAAAAAGGAGAGATGAAATGGATATCTGACAACTATCCAGTATCCCACTTTATTTTACCCGTTAACTAGGTCAATATCCGGCCTATCCCAGATTTAAAATAAATTATGAACTAATAGCAATATGGTAAATTTTATCGACAAATCCACCATAATAAGGCATTTTCCTCTTTTATTTTTGCATTTTTTCACTTAGTGCATCCAAAAAGTAAAAATAAAACAGGAACGTTAACAGTCTAGTTAAAAAAACCACCACATTTTTTCATACTTTTTAAGTTTCAAGTATTTTTTTAAGGTTTTAGTAGGAGTTTTTGATAAACCTTTTAGTGTGAACTTATTGCCTACTTTTGTAGCTGTCGAACGAAACCATTTATAATTATGCTTGTTGAACCTCTACATCGGTAGATATTGCAAAATAAATGAACCCACCCATACTCAGTAAAAAAAAATTGGTTCTCTGTAAAGTTGGTTTACGGACGATAGTTGGCGGTTGGCGCAGTGGTTAAGCGATTTGACTGCTGCGCTGTATCGCGGGTTCGATTCCCGCACGGAACAAATATTTGTATGACCTACAATTAGTTGTTCCGGGTCTGGCTGTTTGTGTATGTGAGTTTAAATATTTGTAAACGCACCCACGATACAGGAGAAATTCCTAGTGTGGGGCAACGTTTTTCAAAAAAAAAAAAACAAAAAACATTGATGCGGCGCAAGCGTACAATGAGCGTAACGGGACAATGAGCGTAACGGGACAATGAGTCATCCTTTTTCGTGCGTGCAGTCGGCGTTCATCCGTACAATGAGCGTAACGGGACAGTGAGCGTAACGGGACAATGAGCGTAACGGGACAATGAGTCATCCTTTTTCGTGCATGCAGCCGGCGTTCATCGTTTTATTACACGTTGTCACGTCAAAAAAATGACTGCCATTTCAAAACAGTAGGAGAAACATGCCTTGTTATGGTGGATTTGTCGATAAAATTGATCATATTGCTTCGCCTTAACGGGCGGACACCGGTGACCAGACACACTGTAGATAGCATCCAACTTATAAATCCAGACTTATCTATTCTATCTCTCCAACAGATTATAAGCAGAAAATGTGGCTGCGGTATTCAGGACGAACCTCCACAAACAGAAGAAGACCATGCTGACGCATTCACAAACTTTGTCAAACCTTACTCTCCTAATGACAATGTCACTAACTTCAATACTACTATTAGTAATACTTGCGAAAGTAAGGATGGTATTGTCACGTCTGGATCAGTTAATGACGGCGTCATTAACTTAAATGTTAATCAAAAAGATGAAAGGAAAAGTAAATTAAAAAATACAAGTAAAGGTGATGTAAAAGATGGTCACATTGATATTGCTCAGAAAACTAGTAAAAGAAATGATTTTGAAAAAGAAAGAGATTGTAAAGACGAAGTCAGTAAAAAGGTTGGCAATGAAAATAGAAAAATAAATAAAAATATATGTATAGACAATGAGCCTAGTAACAATGATAACCAAATAGAAATCTGTGAAGGAAATAACAACGAACCAACAGATAATTGTATAGAAAATAATAATTTAGAACGAGTTAATAATAATAGAATTCAAAGCAGCATAGACAATGACAACGCCAATCTTTTAACAAATAACAAAGTTAATGAAGCTATGGATATAGTTAATGATACGATTAACACCGTTAATGACGCTATTAACACAGTTAATGAGGCCATAAAAAAAGATGGAATGGACGATCTTATACATCAAATGGAAGATTTAACCACTTTTGGTAGTTTAAATGTCGAAATTACACAGCAAAATAGTGAAACTGGAGAAATTGAAGTTAATCTTGATAATACTAAAATAGATATTGATTCTAAGGATGAAAATCAGGATAAAATACAAAATTCAGAAGAAAATATCGACAAATATCACAAACCTATGCAAAGTTGTGAACAAAATAGCGATGAATATCACAAACCTCATGACACTAATATCAAAATAAGTAGCAACGATATTCAAAATTCGAAGAATCCTGACAGTATTACAGATACTGAGATACGTGATACTCCAATCCCTAACGAAGATGAACCAAGTGTATACTGTAATAAGTGTTTTAATGTGAAACTAAATGGTGTATGTTTGTGTTCTAATGTGAATCTGTATTATCAATTATTAGCCAAAGCTAATATAAGTAAGAGTGATAGTAGGAAGAATTTGAGTGATATTGACAGTTCGGCGAGTGTGGATCTGAGTACTGCGATTGCACTGATTAATAGGTAAGTTTTATGATATTTATTTTTATTAAATTTAATTTGAATAGAAAAGAAAAACATCGTGATAAAATCTGGGATTATTACAGTTTGAAATCATCAACACGCCGTGAGCAAGCATTGTGGTTAATGCTCGGTTTTTATCTGTGAGAAGTGGTCTTTAAAATCTGTTCCCAATATTTGCGCTCGGCTTTAAGAGGGTTATCACCGGGCCACTAGAGCCACGACTTTAAAAAAAAAAATCTCGTGACTGAGAAGGAATTATGGCTGCACGATTACTGACAAATGCGTGCACTGAATGGATAGGTCCACTCAATCTGTGTGGTTCTTTCTTCAAAAGACCATTTCAGACACCAATCTACATGGTCTTCACATGATTTGACCAAGATTATGTCTGGACTTTAAAAGAGACTGTGATCTCTGAGTTTGTTTCGGTCTTTCTTCTCAGAGTAGTCCGATACGAAACGCCGACCTCATCTAGTTTTAAAATATGGTTGACGTGTAAAAGTGTTTGTAAAAACCTACTTACAGAAATAAAATCATTTATCATTTACATTCCGAATTAAGCCGTAATCGCTCATAACACTCAGATCAGTAATTTGCGTTCCGATTTAGAATTAAAACAATTTTTTTTGCAAAACTCATCGTAGGCTTTGATGTAAACCAGCCGTTATTTGTTGGGTAGCAAGTTTTCTACTATATGGGCTGCCCTCTCTTTCATAAACTCAGGTGTTAACACTTTGGTACGCCACAATTGTGGCGATAAGTCCCCTCTTTGAGGAGTGGATAGAGAGGCGCCACGGCGTCCTCATCTTCCGCCTGACACAGGTCCTCATCGGACACGGTTGTTTCGGGAGATTCCTGTTTCGGATTAGGTGGGAGGAAATGCCCGGGTGTTATCACTGTGTGCATCGCCCGGAGGACACGGTGGAGCATACGGTGGCAGTCTGTCCGGTATGGGCAGAGCACCGCCGTGTCATCACGGAGGCGATCTCTCGCGTTCGGCCCTGGTCCAGGCCATGGTCCGGAGCGAGAGTGCATGGGAGGCAGTCACCTCCTTCTGCGAAGCAGTAATGCTTGCGAAGGAGGAGGCGGAACGCGTGAGGGAAAGGTAGTCGGTGCACCCTCATGCCCCTAGTCGCCGCAGGAGACGCCCTGGGCGGCGGGAATCGGTAGCCAATTTCAGACCACCGTAGGCGCGGGCTTGCGGACGGCGAGCTATGGGTAGCTCGCCGTTTGGTCGCGGACCAGGCCCGGGTCGACGGCGCGTTGTGTTCCACGCGCGGCTCAAAGAGATGTCAGCACGCACTGACGGGGTCCGGTAGGACCGGTGCCTGCCTGGGTCGCTGGTTTGTATGAAAGGGATACCGTGGCCCTGGCACACAGGCAACTGAAGAAACACGGGTTTTAGTCAGTAGAAGTCTGACACGCCCTCCCGCTCCGCCCAGAGCGGGAGAAGTTATTTGATAAAATCTCCTTTCTGTTTATTCTCAGATACTGCGGTAAGCTCCCCTCAGACACGTTCACCCGCCTCGCACCTCAATGGTGGATGGAAGAAGTACAACTACCAGTCACAGGATCTGAGGAATCTAAGACAGCTTACATCTGCACGTTACGATTGCCTCTCAACTGTCCCGTCAAGTACAATATAGTGGTGAGTATAGAAACGACAATGTTCATTAATATGACGAAGTTAATGTTTGAAATACATACATAATCCTTCTTCTCAAACTCAAACTCAAAGCATTTATTTCAATTAACCATTTACAGACACTTTTTAATTGTAAAAGAGACGGTCAGTTAGTCAGAAAGTTGAAGCTAGATGCCCATTCCAATACGTAGATCACTATGGAGAAGAACGGGCAAGAAACTCCAAGGACACTCTTTTAAATCAAGATATTACAAAATCCTGGGTACATTATTCTTGTTGCTTCTATATGTGAGACAATATAAAAACTAATAAAACAATTCAAAATATAAAATTAAAAATAAGCCCTGGCAGTCAAGAGATGACCAGTCCCAACTGACGGCGCCCGTTCACGAACATGACGCGTGGATCAGCACCATCCAGCTCAACCATTTTATAGGGAACCGAATGATCCAACACACGCGCCACCATCAGTGAGACATTTTCTTCCCATGGGGGTAGGCAGGAACTATAGAACACCATCTGCTACCCTTACATACCTCCTATCCTATCCTATCCTTTTGCTTCGTATACGTTCATACAGCTGGTCATACAAGCACGCCGATTGCGAGTTCTACGCACCAGAACTTTCTGAGGAACGTCACCAATTAGGTCACTATAATTATGTATGTTCTCCTAGGGCAGGGATGGGTAAACTTTTTTCTATGCGTGCCAATATTAAAAAAAAAAAAAAAAAAAAACAATCTACAGGGGGCCATGTTTGAAGCTATAATATATTTCTTTATTGAAATACAAATGTATTTGTATTTTCCGAAATAAAATTATTTATTGACTCGTTTATACAAAAATCAAGTGATATCCATACTAATATTATAAATGTAAAAGTAACTCTTTCTGTCTGTCTGTCTATCTGTGTCTGTCTGTCTGTATGTTACGTTTTCACGCTTAAACCGCTGAACCGATCGTCATGAAATTTGGCAGAGATATAGCCTGGGATATGAAGAAGGACATAGGCTACTTTTTTACGCGATAACCGACATCCACGCGGGCGCAGCCGCGGGCAAAAGCTGGTGAACTATAGATATTCAAATCAATTACACTATGAAATAGGGACATGATATTTATTACAGGTAATTAACAAAATATGAAGAAAGATTTACTAATGTTAGCAAGTGCGCGTCACTACACTGTACGCATTGATCAATGCGACACTGCACTTCTAGTCTTGATGAATTTTAGTTTCGCGCGATTTATGTTAAGTTAGGTGCGACACACACGGCGGGGCGGGGCAATCTTTTTGACCGCGAAGCAATAAAGACCGCGTCTGACCGTCGATGCCTGCGGCTGCCCTCACTGCGAACACAATGGAATAAGCCGCGTCGCCAGTACCCGCCGGGCACCGGCAGCGCGGTCTTTTTGCCCTCTATGTGCGTTGGTAGTATAGGATTCCCTTTGCACTAACGTTCGCGGTCAAATTGACTGGAACGCCGTGTGTTTCGCGCCTTATTATCTACTTTTGGGTTGATTGTTGCGGGCTGGATTGTAACCATTCGCGGGCCGTAGTTTGCCCATCCTTGGTCCTAGGGCGTCCCCTGCCGGCTTCCACTCACATCTGCCTTGTAAATACTTTTTTTTCGTTGCCTTATATTTATCCTCTCAACATGACCAAACCATCTAAGCATACTCTTTTCAATTTTTGTCACTACATCTTCTTTTAAACCACACCGTTGCCCTATAAGTAGGGATCGGATATTCGGATGCATATTTACATAAAGTTTATTTTTCGCTATGAAATTATGGAAGCGGCTTCTTAAATATTTTTTTGTTAATATAAACAACGTCCTCCGTATTCAGTATTATAATGCTTTCAGAATGCTGTTGGGGTTGTCGCGCCATTGTAGTGCGTCACAAATGTTCACAAATGCTCACGTTGACGGTTTCCACGCTATAATGCGTAAGAAAGTGGCGTCATTAAATCAAAGACTGCGCGGTAGCACCAACAGCATTTTGCAAATGATTGCATCCCGCCATGACTGTCCCATACAGGCGCACTGGGTGGGAATAGTTACGGGAAGATTGTAATATTAGAAAAATATTTTATTAAATTATGTACCTACTAACATAGATCGTAAGAAAATTGTTACTAACTCTTTTATGGATTATGTCCGAAATAAATAGATAATAAATAAATAAATTAATCCCGGGTTTCCAGAAAATCGGATACATGGTATGGAAACGACTTCTTAAATATGTGGTATTATTTAACTTTACTCCATAAGCTAGCACTCGATTCTATAGTCAGAAAGTAGTAAATTTATCAATTCCGGAACCGCGAAATTTTTACGAACGATACAAAAGTGCATTCCAAATAATATCATCGCCATATTGTTGCCTGCTTGTCGGTCTTCTACAGATTGTACTTCGGCGAGTGTGCCCATGAACTCCACGACCTCATTCCACCGGCCCCCTTCTACCATCGGACATCTAGACGCACTGCAAGTTACCACCCCTACCTAGTTGATATTCCACCAACTCGCACTAAGCGTTTTCAAACGTCTTTTATAATGCGCACAGCAAAGGAGTGGAACTCTGCCTGCGTCTGTGTTTCCGAACGCATACAAGCCTAATCAATTCAAACTGAGAGTGAACAGGCTTCTTCTGGGTAAGCTCACTCCATCGTCGACCTTGTCTCTGTCACCTCTGACCTAGACTAGAGTCAAGAGCAAACCCATAAAACAAAAATAAAAACAGAACTCTAAATTCGTCGATCCCGGAATCGCGGGATTATTTCGATACAAAAGTGCATTCCATAATAGCCAAAACCTCAACTTTAGGTAAAATTTACTATATTACATATTAAATTTACATATTTAATATGGATCCGATTATCCGATCTGTACTTATCACATCATTTTTCAACCAATCATTCATAGTCACGTCACACATGCTTCGCAAGGAACGCATTTCCACAGCATTCATTATTTGGAAGAGTTTTGAAAGCCTCGAACAATTCTTCTCTTTTCAGGGTCATCCTATGCCAACGAAGGTGTTAGCCAGAAGAATGGTCGCGCTCCAAGCTTGCAGGATTCTTCACAAGTCTGGGGAATTAGATAACCAGCTAATGCCTATAGGTGAGTTTCTTTTACTTCCATGACATTTAAAGTTACCTCAGGATTGTAATCTAGAGTTTTCAGGAGAACTAATTACACGGCTTTCGCCCATTTATGCTCAAACTAGCTTTTAGCTTTTAGTTATAGCGATATGTAAGCGGCGTCCATTAATGAGGCGTTTTGGCGATTTTTCAACCCCCCTCCCCTCTTGGTGAGCCGTCGTGAGATTTAGCTTAACCTCCCCCCCCCCGCCCTAAACAGGTCACGTAATTAATGGACATGCCCCTACATATAGCTATTTCCTGAGCTTTGCCATACGTGTTATTGGGCTTTGAGAGAAAAAGAGTTAGAGTGCGAGTGAGAGTGAGAAAGAGACTGAGAGTGAGAAAGAGAGTGAGAGTGAGAGAGTGAGAAAGAGGCTGAGAGAGAACGGGAGTGAGAGTGAGAGATTGAGAGTGAGAGAGTGAGAAAGAGAGTGAGAGTGAGAAAGAGGGAGTTTAAGAGAGAGAAAGAGTGAGAGTGGCAAAGTATGAGTGTGAGAAAGAGAGTAAGAGTGGGAGAGTGAGAAAGAGACAGAGTAAGAAAGAGTGAGAGAGTGAGAGAGAGAAAAAGAGTGAGAGTGAGAAAGAGGCTGCGAGTGAGAAAGAGATTGTGAGTGAGAAAGGGGGTGTTTAAGAGAGGGAGAGAGTGGAAAAGAGTGAGTGTGAGAAAGAGAGAGAGTGAGAAAGAGGGTGTTTAAGAGAGAGAAAGAGTGAGAGTGGAAAGTATGAGTGTGAAAAAGAGAGTGAGAAAGAGAGTGAGTGAGAAAGAGTGAGAAAGAGAGTGAGAAAGAGACTGAGAGTGAGGAAGAGAGTGAGAAAGAGAGTGAGAGTGGAAAAGAGTGAGTGTGAGAAAGAGAGTGAGAAAGAGGCTGAGAGTGGAAAAGAGTGAGTGTGAGAAAGAGAGTGAGAAAGAGAGTGAGAGTGAGAAATAGAGTGAGAAAGAGGGTGTTTGAGAGAGAGAGAGAGTGGAAAAGAGTGAGTGTAAGAGAGAGAGAGAAAGAGAGTAAGAGTGAGAAAGAAAGTGAGAAAGAGGCTGAGAGTGAGAGTGAGAAAGAGATTGAGAGTGAGAGAGTGAGAAAGAGGGTTGTTAAGAGAGAAAGAGAGTGAGAGTGAAAAAGAGTGAGTGTGAGAAAGAGAGTGAGAGTGAGAAAGATAGTAAGAGTGAGAAAGAGAGTAAGAGTGAGAGTGGGAAAGAGGGTGAGTGAGAGAGTGAGAAAAAATTAAAAAACGATGATGACGACTATGTTGGCTATACCTATTACTTATACCACGTGGGTTTCGTTTTTTTTTTAAAGAAGCTCATATTTGTAGTTACTTTTGCTTTAACTAGTATGCTGTCGATGTAATCCAAGACGGTTTGGATTAGACCAGCACCCTAATTCCGTAACACACTACCAATCACAATCTATACAATTTGAAGGATCAATTACAAATAATAAACCGAAAGAAAATTAATGGGTTTCGATTGCAACTAAACTTAAGGACACTAGTCAGTCATTCTTCCATACAAATGCAGTATGGTCTCTCGTCTGTTTGACGGTGTACATTCAAAACTAAAAATAATATCAATTTGTCTCGCCATTATCTAGTCCTGTGTGGAAGCAGAAATTGGGCGTAAATACATAGATTTTGTAGTGTAAAAATGACAAAAAAGAAACCGTATAGGCATAGATAATTTATTCGAAAGGTCAAATAATTGTATTTTGAGTAGATATATTAAGTAGTTTTGTCACTATCAATAGCCCAAAGGTCTGTTCATAAAATGAAATCGCGCATGTGTACGTCATTAGCGTTGGTAGGTATACTATACGGGAGCGTGTATTCAAGCGCGCACTAGCTTCTTACTACTCATCACAGTGTCTGTCCCTTTCGCACACAAAGTTGGATGAAATAACATGCATTTTGACCACGCCCACCAACGAGTTCGAGCCGTCGACTAGCTGCATCTTAATGCGGGTATTTAACTTAGGCTTTCAGCTCATAATGTAGTCTTTTAAACCGAAGTAGACTTCACTTTGTTTGTAGTTTATTTTAATTTAGTTTTCTATTCTCAATTTTGTTTCAGTCTTTTTAGTGCCTTACTTTGAAATTGGTGCCGATTCCCTTGTTCACAAACTAAACTAAATTTAAGTTCAGTGCATCTTTTTCTTTCTATTTCATTAAGAAAAGGACAAAAGAGACACTTTAGTTTAGCCCTGTCAAATTAATCAGCGCTTGACGTAAATTCACGTAATTTTAGTTGACAAGTTTTTAATCACGTCTAAACTTGTATGGAGTAGTGACAGGCGCTGATTAATTTGACAGGACTAAACTAAAATAAAATTTATTTTCTGTGATCATCATTTATGAAACGTCAGAAGCTAGGTGCACGGTTCCAATTAGTCGTTTCCTATGGAGAAGAGCCGGCAAGAAACTCCTTTCAACAATTACCAGGTACTTAACAAAACAGAAAAGTGCCAACAAATCTACACTCTACTAGGCCTACAACGTTCTCACATTCACAAAATAGAAAATAATCTAAGTACTTTATATAAAAGATTAAAAAATTTGTTATTATGTATAAAAAAAAGGAGCTACATCTGCCAACAAACTGCTTTGCAGTTTGGCGGAGGTATTTAGATCGTGTAAACAATTGTTTCTGTGAATAAACGCTTTTTTTTTTATTGTCTTTGGTTTTTAGGCAAAGAAAACTTCAAAGCAGTAGAATTAGAGGCTGTGAACACGATGTGCGCCTACATTGGAGGCGAACATACGGACACACACGACTCTGCGCGACCCGGCTCCACCAAGAGACGGCAGTACTATTATAAACGAGTAAGTAAAAAGTAAAAGTTTTTATTTTGGAACAACAACAAATTGACATAATTACAATAGAAACGGTGATAGCTACAACAGTTAAAAACTGTGTCGCAGCTATCAACGCCCGTCTAAACGGCTTATTCCACAAATCCCCCCTGAAATTTCCCCCTTAGGAGGAAAAGTGGAATCTATAAAAAACAGTCTAGAATTCACCCCTGATAATCCCGCTTAGGGCGGAAAATTTGAACTGAAAAAAAAAAAAACTTATTCCAAGACCCCCCTGAAAGTGATTTTTTTTACATTAGGGTTCAGTTTTCCCCACTGAGGGGGATTCTCTGGGGGATTATTGAAATAAGCCGGATTATCAGGGATGAATTCTAGACTGGTTTTTATATATTCCACTTTTCCTCCTAAGGGGGATTTTTCAGGGGGGATTTGTGGAATAAGCCCGTCTATACATAAGAAACGCATTGTTCCAGACTTAACTGTGACATAGGTACAATTTAGCTAGCTTTGGAATAAGGTAAAATTAAAAATGCAAGAAGAAATAAAACAAAAGCCATGCAAACTTTGTATCTTAGTAGGTGTGGTGCAGAGTGGAGTGGGAGTGTGAGTGTGTGGTAAGTGTGGGTGTGTGTGGGTGAGGGTGTGTAAGTGTGGGTGTGTGTGAGTGAGGGTGTGTGTGAGTGAGGATGTGTGTGAGTGTTTGGAGTAGTTAAGTTTTAAGTTTCCACAATTTTTTCAGTTGCATTATATGATTGAGATTTTAACCAGTCGGTCAACTTTATTCTTAAGATATTACGAGGTAAGCGGTAAATGTCGATGCTCTTATTGACTTTATTGTAGACCTTGGAGCTCAAGAACCTGAAGTAATATAAATATTACGAGGTTGTGACAATATAGAGGGACAGACAGTCAAACAGAAAAAGTCATACGTAAATCGCCTAAAGATAGAAACTGTTTAACAAGCAAAATCCTAAAATGCAATAATTTCCAAGTAGCCGAGATGGTTAAGGCGAGGTTCTTCAAGTTAACCTCTATGAAATGTAATTTTAATGTCATTTTATTTGGATACGGTAATGATTAGATACGTGAAAAAATGATATGTTGCTTTTGAGACCTTTCTGTAGGTACGTCGGGTACTCGTTACATAATTGGATAAAGTTCGCTCGATTAATTCTCCATTAATCTCCAAAATTTTTTGTTCAGAAGACAGGAAAAAATCAATGGATATATGTCAAGATAAAAATCAATTGTTATATATTGTGATATAAATATCCGCTGATATATATATCGGCGAACCCTGACTAAAACATTCGTTCCTTTACAGACCGCCTGGGCCTTCACAGACTGCCAACCAGTAATAGACACGACCGATGCAGAAATATTCCCCGGACAGGACCCGGAAAAGATAGACATTGAGAGTGACACCGAGGCTCCTATGAAGGATGGCACACATAAGGAGAAATATAAGGAGACTAGTAGAGTAAAGGAGGCCGGAGGTGAGATTTACTTTTAATTTCTCATACTTGGAATGGACGCTTGAAGTTACTTGATCAGAGGGATGAAAACAGTACTTTTCGTCCCTAGGTAACGATTTTCCCTACTGTCAATTTTTTTTTTAAATTTTTCATGCCGTGGCCCTACTTTTTATACAGTCACTCTGTTAAATCGCACGTAAAAGTTTAATAAAAAAATTGGTTGTCTGTAAAGTTGGTTTATGCACGATAGTTTAACGTGACAACGTCATAACAAAACATTGATGCGGCGCAAGCGTACAATGAGCGTAACGGGACAACGAGCGTAACGGGACAATGAGCGCAACAGGACAATGAGCGTAACGGGACAGTGAGCGTAACGGGACAATGAGCGTAACGGGACATTGAGACATCCTGTTTCGTGCGTGCAGCCGGCGTTCATCGATTTATTGATTTGAATCAACAACTTTGTAACGATGACTTTGTACTTATAATTTACTTTCACTTAATTATTATTAAATTTATATACATTTGAGCTATATATATACCATCATCAATGATAAAAAATACTTGTTGGTAGAATGCCACAGAAAAAGAAACATTAAAGGCGGGACGATATACAATCTAAACTTTTATTTACTTACAAAAAATATTATTTGCTAGGCTAGGAAAAACAGTAGACAACTTATTTTTTTTTTACATTCGGCTGGGTCCAGTACATGAGTGATAAAGTTGATTTAGCGTTTTTATCTCACGAAGAGACGCGCGCTTTACTTGTGGTAAGGTTACCACAAGTAAAGCGCGCGTAACCAAAAATTGAAAAATAAAACTCTGTAGAGTAGGTAGTCTACAGAGTTTTTATTTTTCACTTTTTAGTTGTGGTATTTACTCCACACATATTCGTTTTTTCTGTTCATAAACATAAACAGTGTACATAAACAGTTTTTATTTTTCATCATCCACAGCCAAGAAACGCAACATGCTCTACGCGATAGTATCTAAACTATGGTGTGCCTTACCAGAGAGATACAACACCCGCGGGAGAAGACTCCACGCACCACAGTTAGCGAGCCAAGCGATAGGCATCCTTATGTCCAGACATGAACCTGACAAGTAAGTCGCATATCATACATCATCATCAACCGATTCCAACATACTTGGGGGATGCTTGGTAATACGATACCCCTTAGTAAGACTGGTTGTCAGATTTTCGGGCTTCTGACGACCCGTCAATCAATCAATCAATCAACTCACCCTATCGCAGTCCACTGCTGAACATAGGCCTCTCCCATGCTGCGCCACAACACCCTTTCCTCCGCCTTTCGCATCCAGTCTGTCCCAGCCACCTTTTAGAGGTCTTCGGTCCATCTAGCTGGGGGGCGTCCCACCCTACGCTTGCCGATGGTCTCCATTCCAGGACTCGTCTGCTCCACCGGCCATCGGTCCTTCGACAAACATGGCCAGCTCACTGCCACTTCAGCTTGCTTACTCTGCAAGCTATGTCGGTAACTCCGGCTCTCTTCCGGATAATTTCATTCCTGATTTTATCCTTCAAAGAAACTCCGAGCATAGCCCGCTCCATAGCGCGCTGAGTGACTTTAAATTTGTGGACCAGCCCGACTGTCAGTGTCCACGTTTCGGCACTGTATGTCATAACGGGCAGGACGCACTGGTTGAAGACCTTAGTCTTCAAACATTGCGGTATAGGCGACGAAAAGACTTGACGGAGTTTTCCAAACGCTGTCCAGCCCAACCGGATCCTCCTGTCGACTTCTTTCTCAAAGTTGTGACGACCCGTAACGACTGTCAAAGATCCATGAATGACAGCCGGGACCAACGGCTTAACGTGCTTTCCGAGGCACGGAGGGGTCTTGGTATGTAAAGATGGTCACCCATCCACGGACCAACCGCGGTAAGCGTAGCCTAACCTGATCTATCAACGCCACAACCTGTATGCCAGTTCCATGGAACTACTGGGAGAAAAAAATCCCAGTAGTCCCATTTTTTTTTTTTTTTGAGGATGTGAAATCATCAAATAACCCCTCCTGCTCTGGGTGGAGCGGAAGGGAGTGTCAGACTCTTACTGACTAAAACCCACCCGTGTTCCTTCCTTGGCCCTTTATGTTCCGGGGCAGCGGTACCCCTTTCGGACAATCCCGCTGACCCGCTGTCCCTTAATGGAACTACTGGGATACGGCGGACTTTACGCATCGATCGCGTTCAACACTCCGATTGGTGAAGGGCCAATCGGAGGCCAATTGGAGCGCCGAACGCGGTCGATGCGTGAAGTCGAGATGGTTAAAAGAAACTCACACTACGGCTAGTGGCGTAGCTAGGTAACCAAAGGCCCTGGGGCAAAAAATAAACTAGGGCCCCAACTAAACTATTTAAATCCGTTTGTTCCGTATTCGTCGTGTTCCGAATTCGACGTACTCCAGATTTGTCGTAGTCCACATTCGTCGTACTCCAAATTCAAAGGAGTTCCCCGCAAGTTTCAAACAAAGATGTTCGAGACTTGTTGGGAATTCCTCTGTATTTTTTCATATAAGTTGCCATTATTAAAGTCGCGTTCCTGGAATATGGTTTATTTATATTCCTAATGAGGGATAAATTTTCACTAGTTCAATTTATAGTTTTTAAGTCAGAGTCCGAGGGGCCCCCTGAGCTTTATGGTTTTTAAGTCAGAGTCCGAGGGGCCCCCTGAGCTTTATAGTTTTTAAGTCAGAGTCCGAGGGGCCCCCTGAGCTTTATGGCTTTTAAGTCAGAGTCCGAGGGGCCCCCTGAGCTTTATAGTTTTTAAGTCAGAGTCCGAGGGGCCCCCTGAGCTTTATAGTTTTTAAGTCAGAGTCCGAGGGGCCCCCTGAGCTTTATAGTTTTTAAGTCAGAATCCGAGGGGCCCCCTGAGCTTTATAGTTTTTAAGTCAGAGTCCGAGGGGCCCCCTGAGCTT
Organism: Dryobota labecula; assembly: GCA_947523025.1. NCBI lineage: Eukaryota > Metazoa > Arthropoda > Insecta > Lepidoptera > Noctuidae > Dryobota > Dryobota labecula. The sequence goes on from OX383314.1 coordinate 8,454,709, forward strand.
TATGGTTTTTAAGTCAGAGTCCGAGGGGCCCCCTGAGCTTTATAGTTTTTAAGTCAGAATCCGAGGGGCCCCCTGAGCTTTATAGTTTTTAAGTCAGAGTTCGAGGGGCCCCCTGAGCTTTATGGTTTTTAAGTCAGAGTCCGAGGGGCCCGCTGAGCTTTATGGCTTTTAAGTCAGAGTCCGAGGGGCCCCCTGAGCTTTATAGTTTTTAAGTCAGAGTCCGAGGGGCCCCCTGAGCTTTATAGTTTTTAAGTCAGAGTCCGAGGGGCCCCCTGAGCTTTATAGTTTTTAAGTCAGAATCCGAGGGGCCCCCTGAGCTTTATAGTTTTTAAGTCAGAGTCCGAGGGGCCCCCTGAGCTTTATAGTTTTTAAGTCAGAGTCCGAGGGGCCCCCTGAGCTTTATAGTTTTTAAGTCAGAGTCCGAGGGGCCCCCTGAACTTTATAGTTTTTAAGTCAAGAGTCCGAGGGGTCTCCTGAGCTTGGGAGCCCCAGGGCACTACCCCGTCTAGCCCTCCGGTAGCTACACCACTGACTACGGCCTCAGATGTATGAATGTAAACGAAGCAAAAGGAGTAGTATGTAAGAAGCGTAGGAGGTGGCGTTCTATAGTTTCTGCCTACCCCCATGGAAATAAAGCGTGAGTTTCATCATCATCATCATCATTATTTCAGCCGAAAGACGTCCACTGCTGGATATAGGCCTCCCCCAAGCACCGCCACCTCGACCGGTTCTGTGCTTCCCGCATCCAGCGGATTCCTGCGGCTTTCATAAGGTCATCGGTCCACATTGTGCCTTCCAACGCTACGTCTTCCGGTACGCGGTCGCCACTTCAGAACCTTTCGGCTCCAACGGCCATCTGTTCTGCGCGCAATATGCCCTGCCCATTGACACTTAAGTTTGGCAATTCTTAGATCTATGTCGGTTATCTTGGTCCTCCTGCGGATCTCTTCATTTCTGATTCGATCACGTAGGGAAACTCCAAGCATAGCACTCTCCATTGCCCTTTGGGTGACTTTTAGCCTTCTTATAAGGCCCATTGTGAGCGACCACGTTTCAGTGTCATATGTCATCTTGGGAAGCGTGAGTTTATGTATGTACATTTCTAAATTAAAATCTGTAATATATTGTTCAGTTTGCAGATCCCATCCTTCCCAGTATACACTCGCTCCGGTGAAGTGAGAGTGTCTGTGGAACATGTGCCCGACGCTGATGTTAGAATGTCGCCTCGACGAGCGAAACTTGTTAGGAGGTAAGAATTCAACTTAATCCTTTTGATATCCCATAACTCTAGGGTATTAATGACTGGGCACTAGGTACTACAATAAGTCCCCTTTTTAAGGAGTGGCTAGAGAGGCGCCACGGCGGACTCACCTTTCGCCTGACACACGACAGGTTTCTTGTGGTAACCAAATGTACATCCTCTAAAATCCCGGAATAATTATAATGACATTTAAATCCCGGGATTTAAAAACCACGAATTATTTATGGTTACAAATGATTGATTTGAAGAATCATAATAGGGATGATGACTAAAAAAAAATTGTTTGTCCGTCATGTACATTATGAAAAAATAATGGACACGTATTTTTCTTTTTTTACGTAATCAAAACATTACGGCGATACATTGAGTTCAAATGTGGCATGACGTCACTTCTCAGTAGATTTTATACGTAGCTGTGACGTAACGAGCCCCCACTTCCTAAGTTTAATGTGTTTTATTTAAGTCATTTTTTATTAATATGATAAAGCAAAAAATACGTGTCTAATATTTAATTATTATCTGATTGACGGAATTAACAGTTTTTCTTTTTTTTACCCAGGAATCATCCCTATTTGACGGTTTGCCATGAATACATTGTAAACTAACTATACCCAAAGTCTGAAATTCAGATAATTTATGTAAACAAAGGGGATAACATATCAAAAAAATATCTTCGTAATGGTAATTCACATAAAATGGCGAAAAAAGAGGTTTCATTTTCTTTTAACTACTGATTTTAAGAAATAATAATAAAAAAATAATCATACCGTAATTATTTTTATACATTTTCGGTTTTAAACAAAGTTATTAAAAAAAGGAGATTTTCTGGTATAAAATATTTTATGATACTGGTAACAATGCAGGAGACCGAAACATTTTAAAATTTTTACATCTTCAACAACACTAATATTACAACTCTCATTCATAGATTCATATTGTATCTAGCCACATTTTGGATGAAAAATATTTTGAGTGGAAATCGATTTTGGGTGGCCTACGTCTAGCAGTGGACTTAAAAGGGCTGATTATGACGATCATAGGCCGTGTCTCCGACACACTACATAAAACATTGTGTGGCAACGGTATTTTGTTTGCATAGTTCTTATAATTAATTCACTTTAATTTCATAGATTATTATTTACAAAAAAATATGATAAAATGTTTTGCACCACTGTCCTGTCATTTTGACAGTGACATTTCTTGACATTACTTTGTTTACATAAATTCTCTGAATTTGAGACTTTGGGTACAGCGATGTTCATAATCATACGTGTAATTTATATTACTACAGATTCATGCGATTCGTGTTTGCTGAGGTACTAAGAGTTCGTCGACGCGGCATGAAGTTACAAAGCGAAGGATCTACGCACAATAATTATTATATCGTGCCTACTGTTAAGAGTAAGTTCCTAAATTAAGGCTTATTCCACAAATCCTCCCTGAAAAATCCCCCTTAGGAGGAAAAGTGGAATATATAAAAACCAGTCTAGAATTCACCCCTGCTTATTTCACTAATCCCCCAGAGAATCCCCCTCAGTGGGGTAAACTGAACCCTAATGTAAAAGAAATCACTTTCAGGGAGTCTTGGAATAAGTTTTTTTTTTTCAATTCTAGTTTTCCCCCCTAAGCGGGATTATCAGGGGTGAATTCTAGACTGTTTTTTATCGATTCCACTTTTCCTCCTAAGGGGGATTTTTCAGGGGGGATTTGTGGAATAAGCCCTAAATTAATATTATATTTTGTGGGACAGTTTTTGGAGAGAGTAAAGAAATGTTTTGATAGTTGGAAGCAAATTATTCTTAAAAAAAAAAAAATCAGGCTTAAGGACTGCCGACAGAAGTGAAAACACACGTCACGAGCATGTCGCGCATTTCGGTGACGCGAACCCATAAGCTTTTCCCCTACCAAAAATCGCTCAACGTGGCTAAAGAAGTTTTCACTTCAAATAAATCACTACATATTATAAACCAAAGTCCTCCGCCGCGTCTGTCTGTCTGTTCGCGATAAACTCAAAAACTACTGCACCGATTCTCATGCTGTTTTCACCATTGGATAGCGTGGTTCTCGAGGAAGGTTTTAGTATATAATTTGTTAAGTTTTTGTATGCATTTTTGTATGAATTAACGATATTTGTTGGAGGTGTCGGAAAAAAATAAGCCGTCTGGGAGCTTTCAACGAAAACGCTGCCTAAACCCTTTGAGATATAACAAAATAATGTATGGTGGAATTATGTATCATAAAAAGATCTTCAAAAAAGTCCGCGATAGCATATGTCTATGTCTTAAGGGTAACATACTATATCCATTTTATTGTCTTTTTGTAGGTATTTGTTTGCCGAATTTTACTCTTGGAAATACGATTACGATAACAATATGCTATAATATCAGTAGCTATTAGCCAAATTATGTTCGTTGATAAATAAGCTAGCTACTTATGTGTGTGTATTTCAAATAGTATACAAGAATATTTATCATAAAAACATTACTAAACACGGCGGCCATATGACTAAAATTTGTGCATTCCAAAACTTTCGTTACTTTTTCACTGACATATTTATCACTTTTCGATAAACTAACACTCAATACGAAATCTACACTTATTTCTCAGTAATTATGTATACGATTCTTCTATGATTAAACCGTTTTCTCATTGAATCCATTACTTTACGCACGTATAACCTTGATGAATGTTTGACCGCCACACGACCACAGAGAACAGACGTATTTTGTTTTCTTTTTTTTTTCGTTCGTTTAGTGGTGTTCCCGCTAAAATGTCAACCGGTCAAGTATTAGTCGATTAATCGAATTCTACAGCCAGATCGTGTTGCAAGTACAAAATAAATGTCAAATAATTCGTCCAATTGCGAACGTGACCCTGAGAAAAGTTATGCACCAAGGGTGTTCATTAGACATTTCGAGCATTTTCTCAGCACAAACGGTGTATCATATCATGCGACATTCCGGAGGATTTCGTTTTGTTTTCACATTGTTGGTACTTACGTGAATTATTTTAAAATTATTATTTGTGTCGCATTTGTGAAATTTCGTATTTAGATTTTGTGTTTGTTATCTTTAGGTAATTAATAATAATAATAATAATTTCTTTATTTGCAGACCTTGAAGTCCATAGTGTTAGTAATAACATGAAATATACTTATTTAAATATAATTAGTAACACATAATCAAACAACAAACAATACCATACAACATAACAAAAATAATATAAACAAAACAAGATGCCCGTCCTATTTCGAGACCTGTGTGTGTAGTCTCACCCATCGGCCAAGCATCGGGCAGTCCCACCGGTCACTCAATGCCCTCAACATGCTGTGGGAGCTAAAACATGTTCTTTGCCGGAGAGAAGCGCTTCGCTTCCGAATAATGGCGTAGAAATCATCTACCCTCGCATCAGTAAACATACCCGAAGGGCTACAAAACCGCGGCAGCCCCACGAGCATTCTGAAGGCATTATTATATTGTACACGCAGACTCATTAGACGTTCAGAACATAAGTACTTTTATTATACCGGATGACATTTTTTATCGTCTCGTAAAAATTTGGGTATACTAGGTGAACGGAGTAGAAGCCTATGGCATAGTTTTTATTATATTTTCTTTAACCTAGAAAGAAATTGATCTATGGATAAATACCACACATTTGAAGTAAACTTATCATACTATAACAATAAACACAGATATTTAACAAAAAACATAATTCAATAAATAAATACGATAAATAATATTTAAATTTAAATCATACGCACCCAAATTTCAATATTTTTATCTTTTATTTTAGTTTTATTTCTGAAAAAAAAAAAAAAATTGCTATGCCATAGGCTTCTACTCCGTTCACCTAGTATACCCAATTTTTTTCGAGACGGTAAAAAAAGTCATCCGGTATTTAATCATTTGTGTCGGTTTCTATTCACAAAGTGAATCACATTAAAATTAATATTAAGTTAGAAATTTGAGATATAGCCTGGGATATGGAGAAGGACATAGGGTATTATATGCGATAACCGACATCCACGCTGGCGAATCCGCGGGCAAAAGCTAGTTAATTATAAATAGTATATTCTGTAAATAATAAAAATCTGAGCATAGAACATTTCAGTCTAAGTGACATAATTTTACTTTTAATGTAATCATCATCACCATCTCAAGTTTAAAAAAAAAGTTAATCGATTAACGTTTTACACAATTTACAGAGTTCAAAGTTAAGGAATTTTTTTTCGACCAGGGATTTTTATTGAAGACTTCATCTGTTCCCGCAATTGGGGCAAAAAAAAAAAAAACATCATCAAAGCAAATCAAATCATTTATTACTTTGCAAACATGAGTAATTAGTACATAAGTATGTGGATGTTTTATTATAAAAGACCTCCATGTTCTACGTCACACACATATTTAATTTACACTGATTTATAGACATTACTAGCTTTTGCCCGCGGCTCCGCCCGCGTGGATGTCGGTTATCGCGTAAAAAAGTAGCCTATGTCCTTCTCCATATCCTAGGCTATATCTCTGCCAAATTTCATGTCGATCGGTTGAGCGGTTTAGGCGTGAAAACGTAACATACAGACAGACAGACCGACAGACAGATAGACAGACAGACAGATAGACAGACAGAGTTACTTTCACATTTATAATATTAGTATGGATAACATTTATTGTACCGGGTTTCGAAAAAATCCGATTATTATAATAAATATCAAAAACCCTTTTTTATATAACTATATCGGATATATATCCAGGCCAAGAAAAAGATGCGAATTTCATTCTGTACTTAAACAGTTAAAAATGTGAAAGGAATTTGTAAAAATAATATAAGTGTCAAATTACCATATTTTTTATTTAAAAAAAGTAACAAAAGAATTATTGTTTATTTGAGAAACAATTTTTCAATGAACACTTAAAAAAACAAGTACCTATTATTATAATAATCTTCATTTGTTTGTAAGATAAATCAACTAATTTTAATAATAATTTGTAATCATAATAATGTAAAAAGTAAATTATTCTTAATTGTTGTTTTTCGCTACGTGTTATCAGGGTTAACATTAATCTCCAAAAATGTTAGTTCAGAAGACAGGAAAAAATCAATTGACATTATATATCAAGATAAAAATCAATTGATATATATCGTGATATCGCACCTTTAGAATTATAGAGACCTAATTTCTTCAGAAGTTGAAAAACATCACCAAATTAGGTCACTATAATAATATTATAGTGACCTATATTTGAAATTTTAAGATTCCAACCTTTCTAAAGAACATCAACAATGAGGTCACTATAATATTGTGAATTAATTGATGATGTCATTAACTGATGATGTGATTGATGATTTCAAATAAGGTCTCTATAATGCTAAAGGTGCGATATATATCATGATATATATCCGCTGATATATATCGGCGAACCATGCATTGTATACACGGCTACATATCAAGCTATAAATTTCCAGTATAAGCAGATCTCGCAATGTGTAGGATTTTCGTACAATGAGAGGTCAGCTTATATTGGAAAGATATAGCTTGATATGTAGCTGTGTGTACACGAATTTAAAGACATTAATTATAATAATACAAAATATAAATTAATATCACAAAAATCTTAAATATCATAAAACCTCAAAATCACCCATCATTTTCCAAACCTCGCTAACCAGCTTTACCTTCATTCCAGCTAATCAACCTGACGGCACCACCAAAATAGACATCGACTGGTCATTCCTAGAGCTCATCTATCAGCACACAGAAGAAAAGAAAATAACCGACATTGAAAAACCTATCATCTGGACAGAACCACCAGAAGATGATCAGAAGGTACTGAATTTATACAAATAAATAAAACATGGAAGTGTACAGAGTCATTGGTACAAAACCTCAAATCACACTTCCACATCATAAACATCAAAGTCAAGTCAAACCCATAGTAAAAAAAAAAAAAACGACTTTTATTCTATGATTTTTTAGAAAACATATAACATTAAGAGTCTACTACCTCAAATGGCTTAGCATGATCCTCTGTTATGTCGAAAGTACAAAAAAAAAAATACATATATATATATGTATATATGGTAAAGATGAGGATAATGCGTAAGGATTAAGGTGGTATATCAAACTCAAACTGAAACTCAAAGCATTTATTTCAAATAAACCAATTACAGGCACTTTTGAATTGTCAAGGGGTCGGTCAGTCAGATAGATGAAGCTAGTTGCCCGTTCCAAAGCGTAGTAGGTTCCTATGGAGAAGAACGGGCAAGAAACTCCACGGACACTCTTTTAAAACAGAATATTGTTTCAAAAAATGGTTTACATCATTCATGTTGAAGTTATACATGTGAGAACAATGTAGAAAGACGTGCACGTTAGAAGCTACCGTATTATAATAAAAACAATTCAAAAATTAAAATAAGCCGTGGCAGGTAAGAGATGACCAGTCCCAACTGACGGCGCCCGTTCACGAACATGACGCATGGATTAGCACCATTTAGCTCAACCATTTTGAAGGTAATATGGTAAAGGTGTGTGCCGTGTGGTGCCGGACGTAAAGAATAGCACCACCCCATTTCCTCCCGTGGGTCTCGTAAAAGACGACTAAGGGATTTACTAGATAATGGGCAGCAGCGTTCTCTATGCATTTTTAATACCATACTGCGATCGCCAACCCGCCTGCCAAGCGTGGCGATTATAGCAACCCCCTCTCCACTTTAGGGGAGGTCCTATGTCCAGCAGTAGACGTCTATCGGCTGAAATGATGATGAAAGGTGAGGATTAATTGTCGGGTCGGCGGACTAAAGCACATAAGTCAAACTTATGTGTTTTATAACGTCGCACGATTCGTGCGAATCAAGAGGTTGAAAAAGGCCGCCACTTGATATTCAAGCCCGAAAAAGCGAACTAACTTATGTGTTTTAGTCTGCCGATGTATTGATTTATATTAATAGTTTTGGTACTAAGAAAAAATAAAGCAATATTTTGACTTATGTGCTTTAGTCCGCCGACCCGACTTATGTTAATTACTATGTTTGACGAAAACACGATTCCATAAAATTTTCTTTATAGAAAAAAAATCCAAAGTTACCTCCAAACCGAACCATAAACCGGGTGGTGCTGGTATTCAAAAAATACTTCAAATTAGATAGTGAAACTTTGCATATTAACTGAACTAACTATAAAGCAGGTCTTAAGAAATTACCTAAACTATCGACGCCTTTGGAGCCTTCTCCCTGCCGCTCTGTCTCGCTTGCTCGCATGACCGGGACCAATAGTGTGCGATTGAGATAAAAAGTGAGGTGGCGCTGAGGTATTATGGAATCTTTAACAAAAAACAATACAGACAAAATCAGAGATGTCTCGCTGATGGTGGCGTGTGTGTTGGATCATTTAGCTCCCTTCAAAACGGTTGAGCTGAATGGTGCTAATCCATGCGTCATGTTCGTGAACGGGCGCCGTCAGTTGGGACTGGTCATCTCTTAGCTGCCACGGGTTATTTTATTTTGTTTCTATTTGTTGTACCTACTCTGGACGCTTTTAACGTGAAGTTTGTATTATTTTTATTTTTACATCGTTCTCACATTTAGTTATAAATTCAAAAGAGTGTCAATGGAGTTTCTTGCCCGTTCTTCTCCATAGGTACCTACGATTTGGAATGGGAATGTAGCTTCATTTTTCTTACTGACAGACTCCTTGACAATTCAAAAATGCCTGTAAATGGTTTAAATAAAATAAATGATATGAGTTCTTAAAAAAAAAAAAAAAAAAAACTGTGCTGGAAAGTCTCCGAAATGGCTGGACCGATTTTGACGGGACTTTCACTGGCGGATAACTGTTATTACAAGGAGTAACGTAGTTTACTTTATTTTAGAAAAAGCTACGCGGGCGACGAGCCCCGTGGTCAGGAGTTGAATTACAGATTTCCAAATCATAGAAAACAAAAGTTTGATGTTAGTAATGGCTTATTCCACTAATCACCCCTAAGAGAATCCCCCTTCAGTGGGGAAAACTGAACCCTAATGTAAAAAAAAATCACTTTCAGGGGGATCTTGGAATACCTAAGTTTTTTTTTTTTTTTTCAATTGTAGTTTTTCCTCCTAAGGGGGATTTTCAGGGGGGATTTGTGGAATAAGCCGTTAGTAATATAGACCTGCAAGGTTTTTAGTGTTTTTCCAACAGTCAAGCATAAAAAAACAATAATCTATCTATATTGAAAAACTACCTGAAGAAATAAAAACGTTAAATCTGGACAATTTCAAAACAGAACTATTAAGAATTTTGATAAATAAATGCTATTACTCACTACAGGAATATTTGGGCGATAATTCTATAATTACTGCTTCAGAAAATTGTACATCGCCTCACCTACTTTGACGTTTTTGAATTTTGTGACATTAGTATTAATCCCTGCGTTCCGAGTTGCGATAATATCGATATTCGCGTGCTAAAACCCGTACCGAATTAGCATGAGCGCGATAACGATGTCCCGTTAAACGTCATAGATGACGTCATGACATTCGCCATCTTGCGATAACGCCGACCAACTAATATCCCCGTGAGTGCTGTCAAAAATGACAGTGTGCTGTTTTGTTTTGAGTCGCATCTTATCGTATCGTGGCATTTAAAAAATTGTTCTTCTGGCTACAGTTGCTACCTAACCTAAGAACAAATTTTTGGTGTATACACAGAGAAATACTCTAATATCGTTTTGACATTGCGTGAGCACCGTGAGCGCGTTCACGAGCGTTCCGAGTTGTTGACAGCCCTCGGCTGTCATAATCGTAATATCTAAATCGGAACGCATGTGAGACGATGTGAGCGCTGGCTGTGAGCGATTATAGCCAATTCGGAAAGCGGCCAATATATTATGACATGTAACTTAATCTATTTGACATTTATTTATTTATTAATTTATTATTTATTTATTTTATTATTTATGTACACACAGTTAAATACATAGAGATACGACATAATTATAATTTCAGTACAAAGGTACTGCTTATTTCTTAAGAAATTTCTTCCAGCAGACCTGCGAAAGGAGAAATGAAAAAGAAATGTAGACAATAGTGTGTGAGAACATGAAGAGAATGATATGAACATTTGACATTTTTTTATTTTATTTATTTATTTGAAATTGATTGTATTTTAAATTTGTATTGTTTTGCGTGTACCTATTAATATTGACTTTATTACTAATGTGAAAGTTTACATAATCCTACCACCTTGTGATACATATATAATTATAAAAGTTAAATTGTGTTATAAAGTTAAAAATTCGAAAATATTAATTAAATATATTTGTACGCCTCTGAGCAAAACATAGAGGACCTACCAATCAGTAACATCTCGCACATTGTTGTAATTTGACCTATGTTTACAAATAAAGCATTCTGATTCTGATTGTTTTTTATGTTGACTGTATATTTTCTCTTCGTATAGGTAGAAAAAGATGGCAATAGAAAGAGAAAGGGCAAGAAAAGGATGGCGAATCCGTTGCTGAAGAAAGGAGAGGTGTTTGTATTTGATGCCGAGAAATATAGGGAGGCAGTCGTCACTCCGTGGTATAGGAATCAGGATCAACCTCAGGTTAGTTTTTATCTTTTTTAAGTTTTACGTAGCGTTGGAAGGCCTCCCACAAGGTGGACTGATGACCTTGTGAAAGCCGCAGGAATCCGCGGAGCACATAACCGGTCGAAGTGGCGGTGCTTGGGAGAGGCCTATGTCCAGCAGTGGACCTTGAATTTCGGCTGAAATGATGATGATGAAGTTTTATGGTACAATTTTTTATTTACGTTTTTTTTTTTTTACACACAACAGGGAAGCTCTTGGCCTTCATCTCACCTGATGGTAAGTGATGATAAGGCCGAAGATGGAAGCGAGCTTCACCCGGAATCCTCAACCACAGAGGAACTGGCTATCTTACCTCTAACTGCCGAAACACAACAAATGCTGTTAACATTGTTGTTTGGCGACAATGTTTTTTGAGGGTTCCGTACCCGAAGGGTGCCAAACGGAACCCTATTACTAAGCCTGCGCTGTCCATTCGTCAGTCTGTCAGCAGGCTGTATCTCATGAACCGTAGTAGGTGGACAGTTGAAGTTTTCACAGATTGTGTATTTATATTGCCGCTATAACAACATACTTATAATAAAAATGAAAGCGATAACAATGAAAGGGCCATACAAGAAACAGTGTTTTTTTTTCGCCATTAAAATCATAAAACGAAATAAATAAAATATACTTTTCTTGTTTTCAGTTCTTCCTAGTAGCAGAAATCTGCTGGAACCTAACTCCTGACTCTTCATTCCCTTCTGCGTCACATCAGAGCTTCAGAGACTACTACAGCACTAAGTACGGAGTGAGCCTCACTCAGAGAGAGCAGCCGCTGTTGGATGTAGATCACACCAGCGCCAGGCTGAATCTGCTTACACCGAGGTAACTGCTTTTACTAACTACGCTTTGTCACCCTTCCTGTCACCCTCCTCAGTCACCCTCCCCAGTCACCCTACCACTGTAATCCCCCACAGTCATCCTCACTCCCTCCCCCTCTGTAGCTCATAGTACGTAAACACGAGACACGTGACTTCAGCAGCTATGAAGTGCTTCAGTGACTACTACAGCACTAAGTACGGAGTGATTCTCACACTCAGCCGCTGTTGGATGTGATATTGATTGTGATAAATTAAATTAAGGCACTTTATTTGGGGTCTTGAACTGTCTGTGATCATTTGGTCAAGCAGCCTTTGAGTGGCTGCTAAAATGGTCCTTTGCACTTTTTTTTTTAAATCACTAACTAAATATACTCGCAGCATCTCGTAAAACTCGCGGCAGTAAAGTCTGACATCGTTGTAGTTCGAGAAGTTCAAAACATTTGCATTGCGGTGCACGCGCAGGACAGCGACGCGACGTCACTCTGCGCGTGCATAACGGGACTGCACGGCGGCGTCGCCGTGCCGCCCCGCACCTTGCCACCCGCCGACACCCGCCGCGTGGCGCCAACCGTCGCATTGATTATTACGAATAGATATTGTGTCCTTATTTTGCTGGCTGGCTGTGTGACTCGCCGCTGGTAAGCTTGAGGAAGTGATGATGATGACGTCACGCTGAGGAAGTTGCACGAAGGCTGGGGCCTAAGTCTACTAATTTACAAACGTTGCAATGGTCTCGCCATTGTGAGTATTTGACAGTGTTTGTATGGCAAATCTGTCAAAAACTCACAATGAAGAGACCATTGCAACGTTTGTACATTAGTAGACGTTTGGGATCACAAGTGTAGAGGTATGAGGAACAGGGTGTAAAGTTCACTATAGAAAAGGGAGGATCCTCCGACCGGACGGGTGTCGTGTCTGGTGTGCAACTGCCCGACGGTTGATGTCAGGATGTTGTATATATACTAGTCGCGCGGTAAACTCTGATTGCGCGATGCAGGATTTGTGACGTCAGGTCTTTGATGCGTTGTTGGCATGTGGCGTTGAAGATTTTGAGGAGAATAAAAAAAATCTTTCTTTGTCAAAATCATGTCTGTGTTCCTAATTTCTCTCTATTCTCTTTCACAGATACGTAAACCGCAAAGGCGTAGCCCTCCCCGTATCCTCCGAACGCACCCGCCGAGCGAAACGCGACCGTTTAGACCAGAAACAGATATTAATACCAGAGCTATGCAGAGTACATCCGTTTGCGGCGCCACTGTGGTTTGCGACTGTGGCGCTACCTTGTGTGTTGTACAGGTAATATAATAATTATTATACCAGACTATTCTCATACAATGGTGCCGTGTGGTGTCGGACGTAAAGAATAGCACCACCCCTATTCCTCCCGTGGGTGTCGTAAAAAGCGACTAAGGGACTTACTAGAGAATGGGCAGCAGCGTTCTCTATGCATTTTTAACGCCATACTGGGGGAAGAATAATGTTTGTTGTTGTGTTTTATGTTGTTTGTATTTGTTTAAAAAACTCGTGAAGGAACATTACTTGCCTTTGTGTTGTTGTTCTCGTTGTTAGCTGTAATAATCTATAGTCTTCATTTATTTTTTTTGCTTATTTAATTAGTATGTATGTATCTATTATATAGCACTAGCTTTTGCCCGCGGCTCCGCCCGCGTAAATGTCGGTTATCTCGTAAAAAAGTAGCCTATGTCCTTCTCCATATCCCAGGCTATATCTCTGACAAATTTTTGCCGATCGTTTCAGCGGTTTAGGCGTGAAAACGTAACATACAGACAGACAGACAGACAGACAGAGTTACTTTCATATTTATAATATTAGTAAGGATAGTATGGATTCTACTGTTATACTTTTTATTTGCACCAATGACAACCCCATTTTATGTCCAGAAATTCACTGTCCATGCCAAGGTTGCCTGGAAGAGATCGCAGTATGCGATAAGGCCGCCCATTGTATATTTTATAGTGTATAAGTTTTTTTTTCTTTTGTAATGAGTAATCTGGTGTACAATAAAGTATATAAATAAATAAATAATATTTGTCTGCTTAATGCTTGCCAATGTTAGGAACATTATAATTACAGATCGGATAATCGGATGCATATTTACTTAAAGTTGAGGTGTTGGCTATTATGGAAAGCACTTTTGTATCGAAAAAATCCCGCGATTCCGGAATTGATAAATTTACTACATTTTGACTATAGTCAAAATCAAATCATTTATTTCAAATAGGCTCGAAGATGCACTTTTGAACGTCAAAAATTACAAGAATAGTTAATTGATTCTAGTTGCGCCTTCCAAAAGGTAGTTATGTATGGAGAAGAATGGGCAAGAAACTCCATACTTACTCTTTTAAAATGTTAACAATAGTTTGTATACATTAATTAATAATTATAGGTGAAGACGATGTACCTAGAATAAAAATAAAAATTACTTACCACAAATGGTAAAAAGAATGAAAAGTGAAGTAATGACAGAAAAATTAATAAATGCGATAGGTACATGGTGCTCACATATTTACAAACATTGTATATGATTTTCCAAAAAAATAAAAATAACATGTAATAAGTCAGTGTGTGAGTTAAATTTATATTAATCAAAGAAAATAAAAATTAATATCATAAAAATTATAAATTATACAGTTAAATTAGCAACCAGTTTGATTTTGTCTAGACTCTAAGTTGTCCTATGGAATCGAATGCTAGCTTATGGTATAAAGTTAAATAATACCACATACCTATTTAAGAAGTCGTTTCCATAACATGTATACGATTAGTTGTGCATTCCCTGATTTTCTGGAATCCCGGGATTTATATTAACAAAAAAATATTTAAGAAGCCGCTTCCATAATTTCAAAACTCAAACTCAAACCATTTATTTCAATTAAACCATTTACAGGCACTTTTGAATTATCAAGGAGTCGGTCAGTAAGAAAAATGAAGCTACATTCCCATTCCAAAGCGTAGGTACCTATGGAGACGAACGGGCAAGAAACTCCATGGACACTCTTTTAAATTAAATTGTTACAAAAGTATTCGTTACATCTATAATGTTGCATTTATAACTAAATGTGAGAACGATGTAAAAATAAAAATAATAAAAACTTACACGTTAAAAGCGTCCAGAGTATGTACAACAAATAGAAACAAAATAAAATAAAATAAAATAACCCGTGGCAGCTAAGAGATGACCATTCATATCCGAAAAATTTACTTTAGGTAAATATACATCCGAATATCCGATCTCTAATTATAATGTAAATATGATTTGGAAATTTTAAAATGTAATCAAATCTTATGAAATAATGAGTACTTAAACATATCCAAAACATAAAATAAAAGTACTGACAGGACCTTACTCAACAGTGGCGCCAACTGGTGAGCACAAAAATGGTAGCCCCCTATTATGTGTTGTTATTCCCTTACAACGTTACCAAGTTTCTTTTCTAACTCTCTTGTCCACAGAATCAATGCGCTTCTTATAGCAGACGAGATCCGCCGTGCAGTCGCGATAGATGTTGGTCTCGGAATACCTAAGATCAATGACAAGTTTACGCCCAAATTCCAATGGCCTCCGTTAGACTTCGGGTGGAGTTTGGCTGAGGTAAGTTTCTGTATTTAGTTTTGTATACTAGATGGCTCTGTATTAAAACGCGTCTGTGGGTGGGTATAAAACAGTCTATGCGAGCAAAAAAAAGGTTCGAAAACAAAATAAAAATACTTTCTCAAGGTCTCAAGTGTCAAAAGTTTTTGTTTTTGTCGTTGCTCTATGCGACTGTATGGTAACTTTATGAGAGCTTCTAAAACCGTATACTAGATGGCTCTGTATTAAAAACTCGTCTGTGGGTGGGTAAAACACACCACCACTACCATTAAACAACCAATAATATAAAAATATTATTCTGTCTTATTTCTATTCAGGTGTTAAGCCAAGACTCAGAAAAGCATGAGAAGAAAAGAGAAGACGAGGAATCAAAGAAAGAACACAAAGATAAAGAATTGAGGTAAAATTTAACAAGCAATAGAATGAACAGGGTCGAATTAATTATTATTAACATAAACGGGATATTTACCATGTTTATTAATTGTTAAATATCCCGTTTATGTTAATAATAATATTAGTGACCATGACAGTTTGAAAACTTATAGGGTCGAATTAAATTAACAGGCGAAACTTTTTTTTGTTACGTTGGTTTTGCTCTTGACTAGTCTAGGTCAAAGGTGACAGAGACAAAGTCGACGATGGAGTGAACTTACTTAGAAGAAGCCTGTTCACTCTCACTTTGAATAGATTAGGGTTGTATGCGTTCGGAAACAGAGACGCAGGCAGAGTTCCACTCCTTTGCTGTGCGCATTATAAAAGACGTTTGAAAACGCTTAGTGCGAGTTGGTGGAATATCAACTACGCATTTATAATGATGAATATAATATCTACGATATAAAATATCATTTAAAAAAAAAGTATTTTCGGTGGCAAATTCAGCTTTAGCTAAATCTACGACTGAATTCGGCCAAAGCCGAATGTACGACAGGACTTGGCTTGTAGAATGTCTATAACTTTCTAAATATTCTATATGTCCGTTCCTGCATGGAGTATTGCAGCCACCTTTGGGATGGCTCAGCAAAGTACCAACTTGCTGCGCTTGACTCGGTGAAACGCAGAGCTAAGAGGCTCATTGGCGACGTAAAACTGGTGGATGCCAAGCTTCACAGCTTGGCTCATCGCCGCAAGGTTGCCTGCTTGTCGGTCTTCTACAGATTGTACTTCGGCGAGTGTGCCCATGAACTCCACGACCTCATTCCACCGGCCCTCTTCTACCATCGGACATCTAGACGCACTGCAAGTTACCACCCCTACCTAGTTGATATTCCACCAACTCGCACTAAGCGTTTTCAAACGTCTTTTATAATGCGCACAGCAAAGGAGTGGAACTCTCTGCCTACGTCTGTGTTTCCGAACGCATACAACCCTAATCTATTCAAAGTGAGAGTGAACAGGCTTCTTCTGGGTAAGCTCACTCCATCGTAGACTTTGTCTCTGTCATCCAGACCTAGACTAAAGTCAAGAGCAAACTCATAGTAGAATAAAAAAATAAAAATATTTATACAGGATAAGTTTTTAACACATTGACTGCCACCGCGGTCACCGGTGACCGCTAACAATAGTTTTTCTATTGTGTCTGTTGTCTGACAGTCAAAGCCTTAACCAGTGCGCAATTTTTTTTTGGTGGTGCTCTATCTGTAATAGAATACATTTTCATTATTTGTTCAATACTTTTGTTTTTGTTCCACTTGAAATCAGCAAAATCTGGATACAATCTATTCGTAATAATATCAATGGGCGAGCGCACAGCTGATAGGTACCAACTACTGCGTTCCGCTTCACTGACCGCCGGCGCGTTGCGCGACGAGTATCCATTATACCAGTTTCAAAATAAACATCTTTCGTTAAAGATAACTTAATTTTTTTGTACTAAGACATATCAAAATGAGAAATAGGTGTATAATAAAACACGATTAAATTTAATTTGTCAAAATTTGCGCACTGATCAAAAACTTTTGCGGATAAAAAATGCAATATGACACCATTTGATTCTTATTCTAGGAAAACAGAAGGAAAAGTAGAGAAGCCAGAAGGAGAAGAGGACAGCTCAGAAGAGAAGTCGGATGAAGAAGTGAAAGAGAAGACTATCAACGATATACTACAGGAGAAGGAAGAGGCGGCAGCCGAGGCTGCTGTAAGTATTCTCTAGAAATAGTAGCTCTTGGTTTTCAGCCGATTGCAAAAAGGGAGAGTGTTATAATAACCGGCACGAGTCGTGAGCACAGTTGGGCAGTAGTGGGGGCAAGCTCGCGCATGTACACTTTTGGCTAAATAAAAATGACAATATAGAGTCCAATAGACGACGAGTATCGACTGACGAACCAATCGCATACAGCTCGGCGCCCCCCGGCTTCTTCATTCCGCCAAAGAGAACTAAAAAATTACTACTGCGCAGGTGTCAGTTTGTGCTCACGACTCATGCCGGCTACTATACAGTTTCGGCTAAATAAAAATGACACGCGAGAGTCCAATAGACGACAAGTATCGACTGACAAACCAATCGCATACAGCTCGGCGCCCCCGGCTTCTTCATTCCGCCAAAGAGAATAAAAAATTACTACTGCGCAGGTGTCAGTTTGTGCTCACGACTCATGCCGGCTACTATACAGTTTCGGCTAAATAAAAATGACACGCGAGAGTCCAATAGACGACGAGTATCGACTGACGAACCAATCGCATGCAGCTCGGCGCCCCCCGGCTTCTTCATTCCGCCAAAGAGACCTAAAAATTTACTACTGCGCAGATGTCAGTTTGTGCTCACGACTCATGCCGGTTACTATAATTGGACGTAGTTTAACAAAGGACTCCACATTGTTCCACAACAATTTGCCAGGACCTCATGCTCTGCAGTAACGCGTAGGTAGTCATCTCATACTACAGTTAGTACAATTTGTCTTTTTCAGTTTGAAATAGGCACTTGGAGCAACGACATGGCTTCGTCAATACCTGAACATTCAGAATATGATGACTTGAGGGAACCTTTGCCACCTAATCTGACATTCTGCACTTCGGCATCAGGTACGTGTCGTGTAAATAACTTCTGAATCCGTTTTTTGACTTCCCAAAAGCGGACAGTCCCATGTTTTGAAAATCTACTCAGGGCCGGTTGTTTCAAACGGTTGGTTAACGTGACATACGTACGTTAAATAATAACGATTAATGATGTTTAACGTTCGTTAAATACAAAGAGTTGTTTCACTGCATAAAAAACCGATCGTCAAAGTTCAAATGTAAAAGAATAACGTTAACCAGTGGGTATGACACCGGTTACTTTAATAGTTATTTTTTAACGAACGTTAAGGGCATAATTTTGTAAAACAATACTTTTTGTGGTTTGACGATAGTTAGCGCCATTTATGACGTATACGCGTGCGTGTGTACGTAGTGGACGTGAAACAACCCGCCCTAAGTCTCGAAATGAAGACTAAAAAACTTAAGCTTTCCACAACACTAACTACAACGTTCTTTTAAAAATTATGTATTAAGGCGGGTCCGCTGCGTCATGTTTTGTTGTTTTGCAAACACATAATATTGTTAGCTAACCGTTTTGAGGGCGTGGCCTAAACGCCGTCAAAGATGGCCGTTTTTTAAAATGGTAAGTGCAGTGATGGAGTGGAATGAAGAAAATACTTTGTTGAAGTGAAAACGTCTTTAGGCGCGTTGAGCGATTTTTGGTACGGGAAAAACTTATGGGTTCGCGTCACAGAAATGCGCGAAATGCTCATGACGTGTTGCGCCAGACTGTCAATTATTACAAAGTTTTAGTTTTCAAGGGCAATATATCCAGTAGCGCCACATACCTCTAGATCGTATTTTGTTGCTTCATGTCTCAATATCGACACTTTCCGCTACAAAGGGCGTAACTCCAAATCCCATACTTTTGGGAATAAGCGAAAACGAAAGAAAATAATACATTTTGTTTTAAGAAAGTATTATTTTCTTTTAAGAAAGTATTATTTTCTTTCAAGAAAGTATTATTTTCTTTTAAGAAAGTATTTTTTATTTTTAAGAAAGTATTATTTTCTTTCGTTTTGCTTTAATTTTATAAGTTAAAAAAAAAAACTGTTATTTATAATTCTATTGTTTTTATACTAATAAAATTGAGTTCTGGGAAGGACATCTATTTGGAGTTACGCCCTTTGTAGCGGAAAGCGTCGATATGAAAGGTTATAAAAGGTATTAGAAAATTCTAGACACACTTACCGAGGTCGCTGATTGAGCCGTTTTTCATAATTCCTTCTCAGTCACGAGATCATATTTTTTTAAAGGAGTGAGCCTTTTACGACCGCCAATTTTTTTAAACACAATTAATTAGACGAGAAAGACCAGTGCTATAGGACTCTACATCAACTGATTATAAAAATAGACATAAAAAGCAAGATGCCTTTTTGGAGATATCAAAAATCTATTTCTATGTATTCTTCGTAATTCTAATTAAAACGACTAATGTTAGAACAGTAGACACGTCTTCCTCGTGTGAAGTCATTTTTAAAAACAGATTTTCTAAGTAAAACATTTTTTACTCTAAAGTAAAACATGTACTCATACAACGATAACATGATAACATGTTTTGCTAGCTAAATTGGCACAGCGGATCCGACTTTAGGTAACGCTAAAAGATTCTTAGTTATTTTACTTCTGACGGCAACCAAGGAGCACCCCACCAACAACCTTATCGCAATGAGAATAAGATCAAAATAAAGCTGCAACATCAGAGGTAAAATAATTGTGAAAGGATTGTAGTTTGTGAACAAGAAAATCGGCGCCAATGGTGCCGATTCCCTTGTTCACAAACTAAACTAAAGTTATGTTCCCTGCATCTTTTTCTTTCTATTTAATTAAGAAAAGGACAGAAGATAAATTTTAGTTTAGTCCTGTCAAATTAATCAGCGCTTGACGTATTATGATGTAATTTTAGTCGGCAAGTTTTTTATCACGTCTAAACGTGTATGAAGTAGTGACAGGCGCTGAATAATTTGACAGGACAAGACTAAAATTTATCTTCCGTCCTTTTCTTAATGAAATAGAAAGAAAAAGATGCACTGAACTTAAATTTAGTTAAGTTTGTGAACAAGGGAATCGGCACCTATGTCCCAGTAAAACTTAATTCTGGATTTTGTCGCTTAGGTAACAATACCGCGCAAGTTAAATTTGACAAGTTTTCAGGAGAGACAAAAAAAACTGTTTAAGAAACACAGCGTAAGTCTAAAAATAGTTTACAATACCGCCTAAGACAATGAACACACACTCTTACACTGAAAAACCGCCGATGTATTGACGTCTACAATATCAATCTCCAAAATATTAATTACAGTTTTCTATTCTACAACATAATAGATAATTGAGTTGGCTTCCCTTTTTAGTGCATCAGAACTGTCTGTCTCTCTGATAAAACCGTGATACATAAAAGAACAGATTGTATGGCGGACTGACGACTTATGCGGTTGTCACACAACAAACGATTTACGCGGTGCCAGAACTATTCGTATGAGTTGTGATTAAATAATTTGAAAAAAAAAAAAAAAAACCATGCGCGCCGACAAAATCTATCCAATGAAGTATAAAACGTCACGTAGTTATTCGACTTACGCGGTATTATCACCTAAGCGACGATTTTGCATTCTCCTTGATTCTGGTTCTTATATACGGTGGCGGTACTAACACTAACCACAGTACACTAAAACCATAAAGTTTAATGAACTATCCTTTAGGCGGTACAAATTGGTGCGATCCTATAGGCAGGCCGAAGTTCAGCCAGTTCAACCCGGCGAAGAACTTCTCTATGGCGGATAGCGATGACTCATTTTCCAGGTTAGTAGACTCTTCTTCTTTTGTACGAATATAACGTGGATAAATACTTAATAATTGAGGAGCTCGTGGCTAAGTAATAACAGCCGCACGGGTCGTCAGAAGCCCAAAAGTCTGACAGCCAGTCTTACCAAGGGGTCTCGTGTTACCCAGTTACTGGGTTGTGGAGGTCAGATAGGCAGTCGCTCCATGTAAAATACTGGTATTCAGCTGCATCCAGTTAGACTGGAAGCCGACCCCAACATAGTTGGGAAAAGGCTAGGCAGATTAAAATACTTAATAATTTATCCACCGCAATATAACTATGTAACAGCGAGAGAGGAGGTCAAGAAACGTTCAAAAGATGTGTCCTGCGCAAATTAAAGTGATAAATATATTAGTTGATCGCTGCCTGTTCACACCGCTTGCGAGTACTTGTTTGTTCCAGCAACAAGAGCTATGTAAGAGTGTCCGCTCAGCGACACTCGCTTGGCGGCTAGAACTCTTTGAGAGACTCACGCTTGGGACACACGCATACCAGCGCTCATCGTTTGTTCAGTTGCTCTATCGTTTTTAGTTGCGAGATCTACCCGCTTTTCGTTAATCGCTGGCGAGTGACGGTAAGGCAAGTGCCTTCACTAGGTGATAAATGTCGCGCTACACGTGTTTCCAGTGAGTGAGAGCGAGTGAGAGTTAGAGAGAGAGAGTCAGAGTTAGAGAGTGAGAGAGAGAGAGAGTTAGAGAGAGAGAGTCAGAGTTAGAGAGTGAGAATGAGAGAGAGAGAGAGAGAGAGACAAAATTAGTTAGAGAAAGAGAGAGAGAAAGAGAGTGAGAGAGAGAGTGTGAGAGAGAAAGAGAGTGAGAGAGAGAAAGAAAGAGAGTGTGAGAGAGAAAGAGTGAGAGAGAGAGAGAGAGAAAGAGAGAGAGAGACATCGCAACGTCGCCAGACATTGATCTCACGACATTTTTTTATCGTTTTCTATGTAGCCAAACAGACAAGCAGTGCGAACTCAGGGATTTTGCCTTCGATGTCACGTCTCACGGGACATTATTTTATCCCCTAGTGAATACATGGCTTTATCAAATAGTTTGTAACAGATTTTGTTCTACGGATCTGTGAGATTTGTATTCGTGACAGAACTCACTATACAGCATAATATTCAACTGTGGTGCAAAACAAAAACAACACGTGTTCAATCTGTCTAGCCTTTTCCATGATCCAGCTGTATTTTTACAAACAACACGTATAATTTTGATAAAAAAAAAAAAAATATGTTTGTAATATCGTAAGTTTTGCTTTTGGTGTTATATTTTTATTAATTTACGCACTTATCACGTCATTGAATTTGCACAAAAAATCATCTGTTATAATAATATCTGTTTGGGTACATTACCAGTCGACAGCGATGCGGAGGAATATTTCGACGCCATATTTTAGTTTATTTTGTTATTAGTTTTATTTAAACTCCATTTATTATAACATTAGACAAATAACTGTTCTCACCCTTTCGTTATTTCGATGTAAACGTTTAATAAACTCCGTTATTTAACGACAAATACAAAGCAATGTAATCTATTTACAATTTACATTAAAAAAATAACTCTAAAGTGCAGTAATTTCAACAATATAACATAATAACTGTCGTTATTTAGCCGTTATTTGTCTAATGCTATATAGTAAATGGAGTATAGTTTAGGTTATTATATATTGTTATTAAGTCGGTAGGTATGTTATTGAATAGGTTTATTTATTTTTTGTATTATGTTTTTAGCAGTTAAAGTATAAATAAATAATCTGTTTCTTAGTGACCTAGATTCTGATGACACCGACCTTGATTTCGATGGAAGCGATGAAGATATGGACAGTGGCTTTTGTAGCAGCAAGAATACTAACAGTGAGTATGCTATTGGAACGAAGTTTGCTAACGCATCTTGCGGTAGGAGTTCACTGACAAAAAATCGTCACGTAAGGTAAAAGCATTACGCCATACGCCATTCTCTCTATCTCAATCTCTTTGTATTATATATAAAAGAGAAAGAGTAAGATAAAGAGAAAAAGACAACAGTGGCTTTTGTAGCAGCAAGAATACTAGAGTGAGACTAGAGAGAGAGAGAGAGAGAGAGAGTGAGAAAGAGGGAAAGAGAGTGAGAAAAAGAAAGATTGAGAGAGAAAGAGGGTATGAAAGAGAGAGTGCGAGAGAGTGAGAGTAAGATAGTGTGAGAGTAAGACAGCGAGAGCAGTGAGACAGAGTGAGTGAGAACGAGAGAAAATGAGTGATAAAGAGAGAGTGAGAGAAAAAGGGAGAGTGCGAATGAGAGTGAGAAAGAGGGAGAGTGAGAAAGACATAGTGGGAGAGTGAGAAAGAGAGAGTGGGAGAGTATTAAAGAGGGAGAGTGGGAAAGAGATAGTGAGAAAGAGAGTGAGAAATAGAAATAGAGTGAGGAAGAGAGAAAATGAGAGTGATAAAGAGAGTGAGATAGAAAGAGGGAGAGTGAGAAAGAGGGACAGAGACAGAGATAGTGAGAGAGTGAGAAAGAGGGAGAGTGAGACAGAGGGAGAGTGAGAATGAGGGTGAGAAAGGGAGTGATAAAGTAGGAATAGAAATAGAGAAAGAGAAAATGAGAGTGATAAAGGGAGAGTGAGAAAGAGAGGGAGTGCGGGTGAGAAAGAGAGTGAGAAAGTGGGAGAGAGAGAATGAGGGTGAGAAAGGAAGAGTGATTAAGTGGGAAGAAGAATAGAAATAGAGTGAAAATGAGAGTGAAAAAGTGGGAGAGTGAGAAGAGAGAGAAAGAGAGAGAAAGAGTGAAAATGAGGGTGAGAAAGAGAGAGCGAAAGTGGGAGAGTGAGAAAGAGGGAGTGTGAGAAAGAGTGAGAAATAGAAATAGGGTGAAAGAGAGATAAATAGAAATAGAGTGAGAAAGAGAGAAAATGAGAGTGAAGAGAGACTGAGAGAGTGAGGGTGAGAAAGAGGGAGAGTGAGAATGAGGGTGAGAAAGAGAGTGACAAAGAGATAGTGAGAGGCAGAAAGAGAAAGAGAGTGAGTTATAGAAATAGAGTGAGAAAGAGAGAAAATGAGTGAGAGTGAGAGAGAAAGAGGGAGACAGAATGAGAGTGAGAAAGAGCGAGGGTGAGAATAAGGGTGAGAAAGAGAATGCGAGAAAGAGAGGAAGATTGAGAAGGAGAGTGAGAAAGAGGGTGAGTGAGAGTGAGAAAGAGGGAGAGTGAGAATGAGGGTGAGAAATAGAGTGAAAAAGTGGGAGAGTGAGGAAGAGGGAAAATGAGAAAGGGAGTGAGAATGAAAGACAAAGACAGAGTGAGAAATAGAAATAGAGTGAGAGAGAGAGAAAGAGAGTGAATGATAAAGCGGGAGAGTGAGAAAGAGGGAGAGAGAGAGAGAAAAGGAAATAGAGTGAGAAAGAGAAAGAAAACGAGTGATAAAGAGAGAAAGAGGGAGAGTGAGAATGAGGGTGAGAGTGAGAAAAGAAGGAGAGAGTGAGGAAGAGAGAAAGAGGGAGATCGAGAATGAGAGTGAGATAGAGGGAGAGTGAGAAGGAGAGAGTGAGGAAGAGAGGGAGATTGAGAATGAGAGTGAGAAAGAGTGAGGATGAGGGTGAGAAAGGGAGAGTGATAAAGTGGGAGAGTGAGAAAGGGAGAGTGAGAAAGAGTGTGTAAGAAAGAGGGAGAGTGAGAATCAGGGTGAGAAAGAGGGAGAGTGAGAATGAGGGTGAGAAGGGAGACTGATAAAGTGGGAATAGAAATAGAGTGAGAAATAGAAATAGAGTGAGACAGAAATTGAAAATTTGAGTGATAAAGGGAGAGTGAGAGAGAAAGAGAGGGAGGGTGAGAAAGAGAGAGAGAAAGTGGGAGAGTGAGAAGGAGAGAAAATGAGAGTGATAAAGAGAGAAAGAGAGGGGAAAGAGGGAGGTAATAGTTAGAAAGAGGGCGAATGAGAAAGAGGGACTGAGAATGAAAGAAAGACAGTGAGAAATATAAATAGAGTGAGAAAGAGAGAGAGAGAGTGAGAGAAAGAGAGAGAGAGTGAGAGAAAGAGAGAGAGAGTGAGAGAAAGAGAGAGAGAGCGAGAGAATGAATGAAAGAAAGACAGTGAGAAAGACAGAGAGTGAGAAATAGAGTGAGAAAGAGAAATAGAGTGAGAAAGAGAGAGAGATAGTGAGAAAGAGAGAGGATTGAGAAAGAGGGAGAGAGAGAGTGCGAAAGAGGGAGAGTGAGAAAGAGGGAGAGAGAGAGAGAGAGTGAGAAAGATCCCGAGAGTGGGAGAGGTCTGTAAAGCCTCGTTGGTCTTTGTGGTCACAAGCGCTACTGCTGAGCATGAGGTCCTGGGTTCGATTCCCGGGTCGGGCAAAGTGTTATTGTGTTTTTTCATCTAAAATTTGTTAGTACCAGCCCGGAGTCTGGATTTATTTTTTATTTTTACGACTTTTGCAATTTGCAGCTCATTGTCTGGCTGTATGTTGATTAAAGTATGATACTCTTTTAAACAGTCATGAACTCGTTCTTATCTATCTTTCCCGCAGCTTCAATGGGCGTCAGAATTGAATACAAAACAGCCCACGAAGCCGAAGCGTTCGATATAGAACGAACGAAGAAGGTCAATCCTGCGCCGATGCCTGACGAAAACGATGACGCTAATGACCGGGCCGCACATGACGAGCTGATAAGGCAAGGCAGTGCGCCACAAGAGGTATTATTAACACTTATTTGAAAATAATGTAAAAGCCGTTTCCGTTTTTGTGTTGTATTGTATTGTATTGAAAGAAAGAAAAGAAAGAAAATCGTTCATCCACTCAAAACTACTATCGCTCAGCATTATGCTGCGACCCTATGCAAGACAGAGCTCCAGCGCTGGTTTTCAGCGACAGCCGGCGTTGACGTAATGACGTCGTACGGTGCATCAAACAATTATTAAGACGATTGTTATGTTGTATTGAAGGGTGTATTGTATTGTAATAGTATTGTACGAGTATTGTATTGTATTGTGTATTGTTGTTTGTGTTTTTGTTGTATTGAAGGGTGTATGGTATTGTAATAGGTATTTTTAAAAGAGTAACCGTGGAGTTTCTTGCTCGCTCTTCTCCATAGGAAACGACCAATACTGTTTTCAGTTTTTGTGCTCACCAGTTTGCGCCACTGTCGAGTAAAGTCCTGAAGTGTAGCTGCTAAAGTATGTTGCGACGGGCGTGGGAACAAAATTTACATATAAATCATATTTAATACCTTGACACCTGTTAAGGGTGTGGTTCGAGGTAAAAACGATATTCAGTAAAAAGATTTATATTTTAAAACTGTAGGGTTGGACAACAAAACTTTAGTTTTAGGAAGCGCGCGCTGTCTATCACGTTAGTAATGGCACTGCGTCATCGCAAATCAAAATGGTGGTTCGGGACTCGCCCCTGCACCCACTCTGACCCCACGCACTCCCTTTTACAATTTCTAGTCATTTTGTTAGTATATTTATGTTTATGTTATATTTCTATTGCGTCGCTAACAACACCTACTGTAAAAAATATTATCGAGCATGACGCAGTGTTGCGCAGTCCCTTTTCAGAAAAAAGGAAGACATAAGTTTCTGAAGGATGAAACTGTCTCAAAGCACTGACATTCATTGAACCCGTAACTCGTAAATGCCATAGTTAATCTCAGGTATTGCAAAGTTTCTCAGGTATTCACAACAAATAATTAATAATAATTAATTTTGATTTGATTGAGGTAAGAAAAGAAAATGTTCCGAAGTTGAAGTTAGGTTAGGTTAGAAATTACATGGCTGAGCCGGATTCCCATGACCCCCCCATCAAGGCGATGAGGGAACTCCGCTGAGTTTTAGTGGGTATACTGCCATTTGGCAGTGAGTCACATACCCCGTCTCGTCCCCCGACGAGCGGGCATGCGTAATGCATGTGTCAGCGTCAAAAAAAAAAAAGTTACAAATTACATAAATGTTATTGAAAATATCATTGGAAATTGCCATGTTTCAAAAAAAAAAACCTCCACTTCTCGTGATCGTAAATGACAAGTGGACATTTTTTCGTTCTTTGACGGTCGTTCAAAAGCAAAAATATTTTTTTTTAATCCGACTGGTAGGTTCCAGAGATAAGCGCGTTCAAACAAACGAACAAAACAACACATTTTTCAGCTTTATTATTAGTATAGATAATCACTGGATACAAAAAAATATTTTAATATTCCTTTCTTCACAGTACATCGACAAATTCCGCGCTTCCGTCTCTCACCACAAACAAGAAATCATAGACAAGTGCCACCTCATTACCAAAGAGGATTACATCACAGAAGTCTTACCAGAGACTAAAGATACATACCATAGCACAGTTATTTGCAGAAATAGCGAGCAAGAAGCCATCAACGAGCTATTTCCATTCGGAAGCCGAGAATTAACCGTCAAAAACGGACAAATTGACGTTGAAAGCATAGAGAGGAACAAAAGAGTGTTGCTAGCGAAAATAAAGAAAAAAATGACCACAGATGAAATAAAAAAAATGAATTGTTTCTCTATGAAAGATATTAATATTGATGATAAGAACTATGTCAATGAGAAGATTGTGAATGTTGGTTTTGATACGAAGGAAGGGTATGAGAAGATTTGTAAAGGAGAGGGAGAGTTTGAGCCTTATTATGCTGATTTTAGTCCTCTGCCCTCGTTTTTGAGTGGAAAGGAGTTTGATTTTGATTATCAGCCTACGTTGGAAGGACATCCGGGGCCCAGTCCTAGTGTTATTTTGCAGGTGAGAATATTCAAATAATTTATTTCAGATAAACAAATATCCATATAATGTTAGTAGCAGTATAACTTAACCTAATGTTAGTCTTAAAAAATTAATAATAATAATACACAAATATAATTATTTGGATAAGTGTGTCTGAACACTTACCCACCTTCGAAAGAGGGTCACCCCACCGGTCAGAAAACACGTTCAGGATGCCATTGGAGGAGGAGCGCAAGCGTGCCATCATGGAAGCGCATCGCTTCCGCATAATCGCGGCGAACCCGTCGACGTACACTTCCGCGAACATCCCTGACGCGCTACATCGCTACGGTAGCCCCAAAAGCCCCTTAAATACCATATTGTACTGAACGCGCAGATCGCTGTATGCCGCTGGGTATACTTGGTCCACAGGCTGCACGTGTAAAACGACAGAAGGCAGAAGGCCTTAAAAAGCGTTATCTTCACGGAATCCGTATAGCGTGCAAACCTGCGGGCCAGCATGTTGCCACGGACAGCCAGCGACCTGCGCTCCCTATCTATGTCGACATAGTCTTTTAAGTCATCAGTGACCCAGTGACCCAAATACTTAAACGTCGAAACCCGACCTAAAGGAGACCCAGAGAGTGAGAGTTCAGGCAGCTGTTCGTAAGTTAAACTACCCGATTTTAAAACCACCCATTCACTCTTATACAAATGTACAAAAGACAAGGCAGGCCTGTTTATTAATATTTTTAATTATTTATTTGATTTAATTCATTCACGTGCAAAATCAAAATAGAACAAATCAGAAAAGTCTGATAATGTGAAACACTCTTTTTTATGAGCAGCATGAGCTTTTAATTGAGAGATTCACTCAGGCCGAAATCTATAAACGTTACTCATGTCCTGAGGCTAAGCATTATTCCTGTTACTGTCACACAACTGTCAAACTATAAGCGCAAGATAGAGACGGGAACATGACTCAAAGTAACGTTAATAGATCTCGGCATGAGCGAATTACAGGTTCTTTACCCATCTTGTTTATATTTTTTACAGGCACTAACAATGTCAAACGCAAACGACGGCATCAATCTAGAGCGTCTAGAAACTATAGGCGACAGCTTCTTGAAGTTCGCTATCACCGCGTACTTGTACTGCGCACACCCCACCGTGCACGAGGGAAAGCTAAGCCATATGAGGAGCAAGCAGGTGAGATATAACAATACATACACACCCCATACTGTCTCCCTTCACCGTGCACGAGAACAAGCTTAGTCATATGAGGAGCAAACAGGTGAGATATAATAACACATACACACCCTACCGTGCACGAGGGAAAGCTTAGCCATAAGAGGAGCAAGCAGGTGAGATATAACAATACATACACACCCCACCGTGCACGAGGGCAAGCTTAGTCATATGAGGAGCAAACAGATGAGATATAACAACACATACACACCCCACCGTGCACGAGGGAAAGCTTAGCCATATGAGGAGCAAGCAGGTGAGATATAACAATACATATACACTGTCATACCCCACCGTGCATGAGGACAAGCTAAGCCATATGAGGAGCAAGCAGGTGAGATATAACAACACATACACACCCCACATTTCACACCCCACCATGAACGAAGGCTAGCTTAGCCAAATGAGGAGCAAGCAGGTGAGATATAACAACACATACACACTCCACACCGTGTCACCTCACCGTGGACGAGAGCAAGCTAAGCCATATGAGGAGCTAGCAGGTTAGATATATCAACACACACAAAAAACTAGCGCATACAAGTTTAACATGTCTTTCTTTCCACAGGTATCAAACTTAAACCTCTACCGCCTGGGGCGTAACAAACGCCTCGGCGCGCGCATGATAGCGTCCAAGTTCGAGCCACACGACAACTGGCTACCTCCCTGTCACAAACCACCGCCTACGTTACATCCTAGAATCAATGTAAGTATGCATAAGGTTTATAACTAACTAGATTTTGCCCGCGGCTCCGCCCGCGTGGATGTCGGTTATCGCGTAAAAAAGTAGCCTATGTCCTTCTCCATATCCCAGGCTATATCTCTGCCAAATTTCATGACGATCGGTTCAGCGGTTTAGGCGTGAAAACGTAACAGACAGACAGACAGACAGATAGACAGACAGACAGAGTTACTTTCACATTTATAATATTAGTATGGATTAACTGCTGCCAGCGGTTTCACCGCGTTGCTCTTTCTAAAATAAAAGTAAACTGAGTTACTCCTTAGACTACCTATAAAAACATACCATGTTGATCACTTTGTACAAGTTTAGTGAATTTGCCATCCAAAAACTAATATTTTTAAGGCATTTTGAACCTTCTGATTGTGACTATAATGGTTATCTAATACTGCATAGCACTTAAGGCGGGTAACCTCTAGGAAATGTAATTTTAATGCCATTTTATTTAGAAACGGTTATGATTAAACACGTGAAAAAATTAAACGCAAAAGATTATGCAACATCTATTGTCTGTGGTCTTGGCCTGTCATCAAGCAATAGACAACAGTCAAACTTATTATTTTTATTGTTACATTTAAGGTTTTGAATACGAGGCTTTTAGTTACTTTGTATTAGTATGTGTATTTTGTCTATTTTGCATGTAATGTGCGTCTTGTTTGTGCAGAATAAACAATTTTTCTTTCTTTTCTTTTTCTTTATATGTTGCTTTTGAGACCTTTCTCAAAAGCAACACAAAGCAACAGAGGCATTATCTGCTTAAAAGGAGGCGCCATTCACCAACAAAATGTTAACAACTATGGTCAAGAAATAAACATTTTAGTTTTTTTTTTTTTTCTGTCGGTACGTCGGGTACTCGTTACAAAACTGGACAAAGTTCGCTCGAAAAAAAAAAAACAAACATACCCTTATTTTGTAGATTAAAAACTCATTTTATTTCAATATAATACTCAAAGTCAAATCATTTATTTCAAATAGGCACGAGAAGATGCACTTTTGAACGTCAAAATACTACTAAACTACTAAATACTACTTTATCGTCTTACTTAAACGTCTATGATGATATAATGTCCGTCGGGTTTAACATTGTTAATATCGTAAAACATATAATTTTCAACCCAATATTAACGAAGTTCACGGCACAATTTAATCGCGCCCCGTTGCCACTTCAAGAACAAAAATGCACGCTTCAAGAACCTCGCCTTAATTCGAAAAAGGATTAACCAATTGAATGTTCCTTCCATGTACCTTGTATAAGATAATATTACGTACCTACTAGCTTCTGCCCGCGGCATCGCCCGCATGGCTTTTTCTAAAATAAAAGTAGCCTAAGTTACTCCATATAAAATCTGCTATCTGGCAATGGAAGTTCCGTTAAAATCGGTCCAGCCGTTTTGGAGATTAGTCGGAACAAACACGGATAGACGTTTTTTTTTTTTTTCTAATTAGATGCGTGTATCCATACTAATATTATAAATGTGAAAGTAACTCTGTCTTTCTGTCTGTCTGTCTGTCTGTATGTTACGTTTTCACGCCTAAACCGCTGAACCGATCGTCATGAAATTTGGCAGAGATATAGCCTGGGATACTGAGAAGGACATAGGCTACTTTTTTACGCGATATAACCGACATCCACGCGGGCAGAAGCTAGTACTTTCATAAATATATACATTTTGATTGCAGGGTGAAGGAAAGGACATCATGCAGCACCTAGAAACTCCACTCGACTCTGCGGGGTGCTTTATTCCTTACAATTTGATCACGCAGCATAGTATACCAGGTAAGATTCAAAATTCGTCAAATTCACAGAAAAGTTTTTGTTTATCAAGCTCTTGCAACGTTCTTGGAATTAGAGAAGTACTTGACAAAAGTAAGTGGCAAAAAAAGTGGATTCACAATTTTGTTCTGGATCAGTGGTTCCCAAAGTTGAATGGAGCGCGACCCACGTAACAAGAAGTTACAAATTCATGTCATGGAGAAAAAAATGGGACATAACCGCACAACAGAACTGTAGGAATGAAGGACTGTTCAAATAAGAAAAATACATTCAGTTACGATTGAAATTTTAAATACTTACAAGGAGATTCAATGAGAATTAATTGGCCAAAGGTATACTACAATATACTATCTATACGAACAACTTTAGATTAATAATAAACCTTAATACTCAAGCATACAGTTTAATTACGTTTGTGATGATAATGATAAATAATGTCTAACCACTGATTCCAATCATCAAGATGAAATTTTTCAGTTTTAGAACTATTCAAGTCACTATTTAGTTTTTTGTTTGAGAAACCTCAAGTTAAAGAGTAACCCTAGGAGATTAAGGTTTAAGATGGGCGAGGCAATAGAACTAAAATTGGGAATAAAACGGCGAAACCAACTACATGTACCCAAAAACTGCCTTACTTCTTTTTTAGACGTAGGAATAGGATAAGCTAAAATAGCTTCAATTTTACTAGGATCAGCTCGTAGTCCTTGCTCGTCAACGACATAAGCCTTAATCTCCTAGGGTTACTCTTTAACTTGAGGTTTCTCAAACAAAAAACTAAATAGTGACTTGAATAGTTCTAAAACTGAAAAATTTTATCTTGATGATTGGAATCAGTGGTATGATTTTATTTATTTCTGTAAGTAGGTTTTTGCAAACACTTTTACACGTCAATAATAGTTCTAAACTAGATAGGTCTGAGGTAGGTGACTACTGAGAGAAAACACCGAAACAAACTCAAGGTCACAGTCTCTTTTTAATTCTAGACATAATCTTGGTCAGATCATGTGGTTTAGTGTCTGAAATGGTCTTTTAAGAATTTGTCCTAACCAGTCAGTGCGAACATTTCTCAGTAATCGTATAGCTCTATCCAGAACTTAAAGAGCTCAACGACTCGACGAATCACGAAAAACTAAGAGAACACAATCTCATCTTCCCCCAGACAAATCAATAGCTGACTGCGTGGAAGCCCTAATCGGCGCCTACCTGCTCGAGTGCGGTCCCCGCGGCGCGCTGTTGTTCATGTCATGGCTCGGCATCCGCGTACTGCCCTGTCACCACGTGCCGCTGCAGCGAGAGCATGGCTACGTGCGCCGACACAGTGAGCAGGTGAGGGGGGGGCATGTTCTGTGTCACCACGTTCTACAGCGAGAGCATGGCTACGTGCGCCGACACAGTGAGCAGGTGAGAGGAGCATGTGCTGTGTCACCACGTTCTACAGCGAGAGCATGGCTACGTGCGCCGACACAGTGAGCAGGTGAGGGGGGGGCATGTTCTGTGTCACCACGTTCTACAGCGAGAGCATGGCTACGTGCGCCGACACAGTGAGCAGGTGAGAGGAGCATGTGCTGTGTCACCACGTTCTACAGCGAGAGCATGGCTACGTGCGCCGACACAGTGAGCAGGTGAGGGGGGGGCATGTTCTGTGTCACCACGTTCTACAGCGAGAGCATGGCTACGTGCGCCGACACAGTGAGCAGGTGAGAGGAGCATGTGCTGTGTCACCACGTTCTACAGCGAGAGCATGGCTACGTGCGCCGACACAGTGAGCAGGTGAGGGGGGGGCATGTTCTGTGTCACCACGTTCTACAGCGAGAGCATGGCTACGTGCGCCGACACAGTGAGCAGGTGAGAGGAGCATGTGGTGTGTCACCACGTTCTACAGCGAGAGCATGGCTACGTGCGCCGACACAGTGATCAGGTGAGAGGAGCATGTGCTGTGTCACCACGTTCTACAGCGAGAGCATGGCTACGTGCGCCGACACAGTGAGCAGGTGAGGGGGGGGCATGTTCTGTGTCACCACGTTCTACAGCGAGAGCATGGCTACGTGCGCCGACACAGTGAGCAGGTGAGAGGAGCATGTGCTGTGTCACCACGTTCTACAGCGAGAGCATGGCTACGTGCGCCGACACAGTGAGCAGGTGAGGGGGGGGCATGTTCTGTGTCACCACGTTCTACAGCGAGAGCATGGCTACGTGCGCCGACACAGTGAGCAGGTGAGAGGAGCATGTGCTGTGTCACCACGTTCTACAGCGAGAGCATGGCTACGTGCGCCGACACAGTGAGCAGGTGAGGGGGGGTCATGTTCGTGTCACCACGTTCTACAGCGAGAGCATGGCTACGTGCGCCGACACAGTGAGCAGGTGAGAGGAGCATGTGCTGTGTCACCACGTTCTACAGCGAGAGCATGGCTACGTGCGCCGACACAGTGAGCAGGTGAGGGGGGGCATGTTCTGTGTCACCACGTTCTACAGCGAGAGCATGGCTACGTGCGCCGACACAGTGAGCAGGTGAGAGGAGCATGTGCTGTGTCACCACGTTCTACAGCGAGAGCATGGCTACGTGCGCCGACACAGTGAGCAGGTGAGAGGAGCATGTGCTGTGTCACCACGTTCTACAGCGAGAGCATGGCTACGTGCGCCGACACAGTGAGCAGGTGAGAGGAGCATGTGGTGTGTCACCACGTTCTACAGCGAGAGCATGGCTACGTGCGCCGACACAGTGATCAGGTGAGAGGAGCATGTGCTGTGTCACCACGTTCTACAGCGAGAGCATGGCTACGTGCGCCGACACAGTGAGCAGGTGAGGGGGGGGCATGTTCTGTGTCACCACGTTCTACAGCGAGAGCATGGCTACGTGCGCCGACACAGTGAGCAGGTGAGAGGAGCATGTGCTGTGTCACCACGTTCTACAGCGAGAGCATGGCTACGTGCGCCGACACAGTGAGCAGGTGAGGGGGGGGCATGTTCTGTGTCACCACGTTCTACAGCGAGAGCATGGCTACGTGCGCCGACACAGTGAGCAGGTGAGAGGAGCATGTGCTGTGTCACCACGTTCTACAGCGAGAGCATGGCTACGTGCGCCGACACAGTGAGCAGGTGAGGGGGGGTCATGTTCGTGTCACCACGTTCTACAGCGAGAGCATGGCTACGTGCGCCGACACAGTGAGCAGGTGAGAGGAGCATGTGCTGTGTCACCACGTTCTACAGCGAGAGCATGGCTACGTGCGCCGACACAGTGAGCAGGTGAGGGGGGGGCATGTTCTGTGTCACCACGTTCTACAGCGAGAGCATGGCTACGTGCGCCGACACAGTGAGCAGGTGAGAGGAGCATGTGCTGTGTCACCACGTTCTACAGCGAGAGCATAGCTACGTGCGTCGACACAGTGAGCAGGGGAGGGGGGCATGTGCTGTGTCACCACGTTCTACAGCGAGAGCATGGCTACGTGCGCCGACACAGTGATCAGGTGAGAGGAGCATGTGCTGTGTCACCACGTTCTACAGCGAGAGCATGGCTACGTGCGCCGACACAGTGAGCAGGTGAGGGGGGCATGTGCTGTGTCACCACGTTCTACAGCGAGAGCATAGCTACGTGCGTCGACACAGTGAGCAGGGGAGGGGGGCATGTGCTGTGTCACCACGTTCTACAGCGAGAGCATGGCTACGTGCGACGACACAGTGAGCAGGTGAGGGGGGCATGTGCTGTGTCACCACGTTCTACAGCGAGAGCATGGCTACGTGCGCCGACACAGTGAGCAGGGGAGGGGGGATGTACTGTGTCACCACGAACTGCAGCGAGAACATGGCTACGTGCGCCGATACAATGAGTAGGTGAGGAGGTATTTTTTCTTTTATTCTGTCTGTTAGTTCTGACTGATCTCCGAAACGGCGGGACCGATTTTGATGGGACTTTCACTGGCAGATAACTGTTATTATAAGGAGTAACTAAGGCTACTTTTATTTTAGAAAAAGCCACGCGAGCGCAGCCGCGGGCAGCAGCTAGTAATAATAATATTTGTACGATAATTTGTGCCGATACAAGAGACAATCTAACATCCAAACCTTGTTACAGTCAACTTCTCCATCATCATCAGACCGCAAGCGTTCCTCTTCTTCATCATCATCGTTTTCTGATGATGAAACGTCCCCACATCAGGAGATGTTCCCTGAAGAGGACTGGTCTTGGCCGGCGCGCGCTGTGGGGTCCTTGCAGCCTTATAAAGATTCACAAGGGAGATGGATGCAGGTAATCGCCACCACCACACACACCAGTCTCACACAGACACACACACATCAGTCTCACACAAACACACCCTCACACAAACACACACACCCTCAAACACACACACACCCTCACACACACACACCCTCACACATATATTATATATATATATTAGGGCGTTAGGGTGAAAAATCTGCCTAGCCTTTTCCCAACTATGTTGGGGTCGGCTTCCAGTCTAACCGGATGCAGCTGAATACCAGTATTTTACATGGAGCGACTGCCTATCTGACCTCAACCCCCCCCCCCTGGGTAACACGATACCCCTTGGTAAGACTGGCTGTCTGTATTCTGTGTGTATTTTAAGAAGCCGCTTCCATACATTCGTAGCTAAAAATCAACTTTAGGTAAATATGCATCCGATTATCCGATCTCTAATTATTAGATACTAGCTTTTGCCCGCGGCTCCGCCCGCGTAGATGTCGGTTATCGCGTAAAAAAGTAGCCTATGTCCGTCTCCATATCCCAGGCTACATATGTGCCTAATTTCATGACGATCGGTTCAGCGGTTTAGGCGTGAAAACGTAACAGACAGACAGACAGTTACTTTCACATTTATAATATTAGTATGGATAGTATATAGTATTTATAGTATAGTATTATAGTATAGTATATAGTATGGATAATAAATACATCTCGAGTGCGTATAAAATATTTTTTAAACTGGCTTATTTTGTCCACAGCCGATATTTGGAGAGCTAAAAGCGCCGCCCTCACCTCTTCTCCGATACATTGAAGATCCTGAAGGAGAACTGAACCAAATGCTCTCTGGTAAGTTTATGAAAACATTCTACATCGGTTTGACATTTTGGCATTACTATACAGGATGGATTTTTGAGATGTGGCAGTAGTGGCCAGTATGTTCCTCATAAAAAAGCGGACAAGTGCGAGTCTACTGGTGAATTTCGCATAAATGGCTGTATCTTTTTATTGCGTTGACTTAGAAGCTTGATTTTTTCAGAGCTCCAAGAGAGGGCTTATTCCACAAATCCCCCCTGAAAATCCCCCTTAGGAGGAAAAGTGGAATCTATAAATCAGCCTAGGATTCACCTCTGATAATCCCGCTTAGGGGGGAAAACTAGAATTGAAAAAAAAAAAAAAACTTATTCCAAGATCCCCTGAAAGTGATTTTTTTTACATTAGGGTTCAGTTTTTCCCACTGAGGGGGATTCTCTCAGGAGGGATTAGTATAATAAGCCCAAGAGAGCATAAACCTTCGTATTTGATATTAATTTCAACGTGATATCTCCACGCGTTCCTGAGAAAAAGGGTCTTGACAGACTGACAGACGGACAACGAAGTGATCCTATAAGGGTTCCGTTTTTTCCTTTTGAGGTACGGAGCCCTAAAAAGTAAGTTGGAGTCTCATTTCCTACGAAATGTATGTTTTTTTTGCGATTTCTGACTTTTCTAGTACTCAAACCTCAGTTTGGTCAGATAGACTTTTTTGATCCTTATAACAAACAGGATCGATTGATAAAAAAAAGCCAATTTTAATAATAATTTGTAATCATAAAAAAGTAAAAAGTAAATTATTCTGAATTGTATTGTTTTTCGCTATATGTTGCCAATTTTTTGTTCAGAAGACAGGAAAAAATCAATTGTTATATAGCAAGATAAAAATCAATTGATATATAGCAAGATCAAACTCAATTGATATATATCCGCTGATATATATCGGCGAACCCTGGTATTAACTTTGACATACAATGTTTTTCTTCAAAACTAATTCTTAATTTAATAACATTTCATTTCATACGCAAACAACATTCACTAAACACAAAACTTTTCAATCTACCCGCAAAAGAAACAATTACCGTGGTCGCAAATGTTCATAACAGACTTTATCAACACTCTTAGAATAATAACGCATAGAAGGCGCGTCTAGAACAAAACACGAGCGATATCGTGTGTCCACTTCATTTTCTTTGTGTGCGTGAGCCGAATGTGTCTACGTTCTTCAAACGCACACAAATATAGCATGTAAAATGACATATTTTAAAAATATTTATAAAATATATTTAAAAAAAAAAGACTAATATAAACGGAATTCTGAAGATGATATCAGAAAGGCCGGAGTCTGCAGTGTTGGGGAGGCTTATTCAGCTTCACGTGACGAGATTACGCATATTTTTTGTGTTTTGTTTTGTACTTATGTTGTGTATACTAACATTATTTCTAAGACCTTTGTTACTAACATTATATGGACAATTGTTTGTCTGAAATAAATGTATTGTTATTATTATTTTATTTATGTCTACATATCTCGTGACCCTGGGGTCCCGGACCTTTGGAAGGCGTACGAGGGGCGGAAGCAAACTCGCAGAGGCCCGTTAGAAGCTTTTTAATTAAATGAGGCACCAACCGACGATTATCCCCGTACGCACTATGCAAGTGCACCCAAGGACAACCCCCGGTTGGTGTAGGACTATTGCAGGATATGGAAAACAAAGATATTGGACTATGGGTTTGGGTGGTTAAACTGGACTGGCTACCAAAAACTATGGAAGGACTATGGCCCCTGCCTGATCAATGTTTTATTATACACGGATAAAATGGCAGGGGGTGACTTGCACACTCAATAATGGGCCCCCGAAAACGGTCGCTAGCACATAGTGACGTAGCGACAAGGGGGCAACATGTCCTGAGGTGCTCGAGGAGTGGAGAGGTATTCCAAGGCTCTCAGAACAATCCCAGAGCCCGGAAGATGGTCAAGATCCCTACAAGCACTTACTGGAATACTTCCTTCCTCCGAGCACGTTTGCTCTTGCGAATCTCCACTCAAGCCGGCCAATAAAGGCAAGAATGAGGTGGGAGCTCAGTTCCTCGTCAGTGTTCACTCCAGCCGGCCAATAAAGGCAAGCCAGAGATGAGGAACATGACTTCTTCCGGGAGTTAGGGTCCGTGGGGTCGCAACTGCCCAACAGCTCGCCACATGCTGCCCTGCGGGTTTCTGTATCTCTCTTGGTCTAGCTCCTCACCCTAGACATGTTCCGGCAAAGTAAACTCTACCGGCACAAACCTAGAGTACGGAGCGCGCAAGCTCCACCACGACGTCAACGTAGAGATACGGCGGTGGGGTTATTCATTATTATTATAAAATACCTAATGCCAAACTAGTTTCTCGACACTGGCAAAATGTTTTATCGTATTCAATAGCGTAGGTGGTAGGTACTACATCAAAAACGTTTTTTTTGCTAAACAAAAATAAGAACAAAATTGAAAGCAATGTGGGCATTTTTTTTTTCTCACAAATAGCAACACTGTATTGTGATAAGTTAGGTTATTAGAATTTTTGTTTGATGATCGATTTACGTAAAAATAACGCATAAAATATAAGTACAGCACGTCGCAAATCAATTCATTGACAGTTTTGTGTTCAAATCGTCACTCGCTAGCAATGAAAAAGAAAGGGCAATGACTTTCCTATTAGATAGTACGAAAAGAGTAGAAAGTGATTTAACCTTCTATGCAACTACACCATCTGAAATTACTAAGATTATCAGTAAAATGTCAAATAAAAAATCATGTGGTTTTGATGATTTACCGATATCAATTTTAAAGGACCGCCTCTGTGGTCTAGTGGTAAAACCACCTGTCTCAGATCCAGAGGTCCCGGGTTCGATTCCCAGCGGGGGCAAAAATATCTGCTCGGTTTGGTTGGTGGTAGGGCTTGTTCTAAGTCCGCCTGGCTAGCTACCACCATCTTATCTAAGTCTGTCGCCAAACAACAATGTTAACAGCATTTGTTGTGTTTCGGCAGTTACAGGTAAGATAGCCAGTTCCTCTGTGGTTGAGGATTCCGGGTGAAGCTCGCTTCCATCTTCGGCCTTATCATCACTTACCATCAGGTGAGATGAAGGCCAAGAGCTTCCCCGTTGTGTGTAAAAAAAAAAAAAGGAGAATATAGACTCTTTGGCATTCCCTCTTTCTGATTTTTTTAATAAATGTTTCGAAGAGTCTGTCTTTCCAGACCAGTTAAAATTGGCTAAAGTAGTTCCCATATTCAAAAAAGGTATTAAGACTGATCCAAAAAATTACCGACCTATATCCCTTTTGCCAACCTTATCAAAAGTATTTGAAAAAATAATTAAAACGAGACTGATGGTACATATAAATGTAAATAATATAATTATTTTAAGACAATTTGGGTATCAAAAAGGCATCGGTTGCTCAGATGCTATAAACACTCTTATAAATGACGTAATTGATAAACTAAACGACAAAATGAAAGTGGCAGGGCTATTCATCGACCTTAGCTCCGCTTTTGATACGATTGATTATGATTTACTACTAACTAAACTTGAATTTTATGGTATCAGAGGCAAGTCCTTACAACTTTTAAGATCCTACTTAAAAAATAGACGAATGTTTGTAGAAATTAAAAGCATCGATGAAAGTAATCATGAAGTCACACACGTCACACGTCACACGTCTAAAATTACAAATATAAAACGTGGTGTGCCCCAAGGCTCCATTTTGGGACCAATACTATTTATTTTATTCACAAATGACTTGCTAAACTTTATGCATTATGTTCAGCCTGATGTAAAACTTGTTGTCTTTGCAGATGATACAAATATAATAATTGGGGCGAATGACTTAAAAGAATTGACCAAAAATGTAACTGACTCCGTCGTTTACTAATATCGCCGTGTGCTCTGTCAAAAATGACAGTTGTGCTGTTTTGTTTTGAGTCGCATCATAGCAATCGTGGCATTTTCAAAATTGTTCTTCTGGCTACAGTTGCTACCTAACCTAAGAAGAAGAAAATTTTGGTGTATACACAGAGAAATACGCTAATATCGTTTTGAAATTCAGTGAGCACCGTGAGCGCGTTCACGAGCGTTCCGAGTTGTTGACAGCCCTCGGCTGTCATAATCGGAACGCATGTGAGACGATGTGAGCGCTGTGAGCGATTATAGCCAATTCGGAAGGCGGCCTAGGTTTCTATGCGTTATTATTCTAAGACTAAACTAAATATTATCTTCCACAGGCTACGACGCCTTAGAAGCAACGCTACAATATCGATTCAAAGATCGCTCCCTGTTACTGCAAGCGTTGACACATGCGTCTCATCACAGCAACCGACTCACTGACTGTTATCAACGACTCGAGTTTTTAGGAGACGCTATACTAGGTAAGTAATCAAAACAAACATTTAGAACAACCGGTTAAGTGCGTGTCGGACCACGCACAATGAAGGGCTCCGTAGTTGGTATGAATTTATCCCAAGAACAAAATTGAAAAACATGTTCACACAAAATGTATCAGAGAACATGTTTTTCAACTGTAAATTTAAGTTGGTTACTACTATAGAAAAAGTTATTTTATTTTAACTTGTAGCGTGAATAGAAAAAAATACTTTAAAACTCACATATAAGGTTCAGCCTTATACACACATCAAAAAAAAAAAAAAATTGTACTTTATCAAGAACAATTCTTTGTTGTGTGTCTTCTTTTCATAGAAATACCTTGTTTGAAATAATAAAAAAAAACTATTTTTTTATTTTTTATTTAAAAAAAAATGCCTAATTAATCATAATGTAATTGTAACAGAAATTCGATAGAAAGAAAAAGACTGTTTAACCAAACTTAAACAACAATTTATTAATAAAAGGTTTATATTCAATATAATATAACTCCTCCCCTGGCTCGAACACATGCGGTGATCCTCCTGGGCATGCTGAGAATCAAGTTATCCAGCATTTTTTGGGGTAATCTGTCCCATTCTTGAATAGCGGCTTCCCTGAGCTCTGGCACTGTCTGGGGACGTGGCTGACGGTTCCAAACAGCTCGCTTAAGAGCATCCCACGCGTGCTCTATTGGGTTTAAGTCAGGCGAGCCGAATCATAATATAATCTACCGTACCTAACAAAAAAGATTACGATTTTTCAAAGTGATCGCAAACTTTTTTTGATGTGTGTACGTATGTAGAAGAATGGGCAAGAAACTCCATACTTACTCTTTTAAAATGTTAGTCAATCGCTTAACCACTGATTACAATGTTATAATACCTACACCTGTTTCAGACTACCTAATAACTCGCCATCTCTACGAAGATCCACGGCGTCATTCTCCTGGCGCTCTCACGGATCTGCGCTCAGCTCTCGTCAATAACACTATATTCGCTACTCTAGCGGCTAGACACGGTTTTCACAAGTAAGTTAAATAAAGAAATAGTATATTACTGACCAAGGGCTGTAAAAGAAAGAAAGCCTGAAATCGCAGGTATTTGTGACCCGAGCCGCAGACGATGGTTGTAAATATGCGATAGAGGGCTTTCTTTTTTACTGCCCGTGGTGAGTACACAATGTTACGTCTTCACCTGGCCACAATGTGAGTTTTATTGTACGCGTAGCATGCGGTAAAACGTGATATTATCGAAAGATAATATCACGAGAACGGATTGGGGAACGGGGGAACCAGAAATTTGACGCGGACGAAGTCGTGGGCAAAAGTTAGTGAATAAATAAACCACATGAAATTACCCCTTTAAATAATTTACACCATGCACCAATACATTCGCTGCTAATAATTAATTCCCAATGTTACAGGTACTTCAGGCACATGTCTCCAGGATTGAACGAGGTTCTCACAAAATATGTTAAAATACAAGAGGAGAATGGACATTCTATTAGTGAAGAGGTATGTTCCTACAGATTTTGCTCTTTAATTATATTCAAACTCAACTCACAATTCATTTACAACGAACACATAATCACAATAAACTTACTCGTGAAGGAACGTTACTTGTTGTTGTGAT
Organism: Dryobota labecula; assembly: GCA_947523025.1. Classification (NCBI taxonomy): domain Eukaryota; kingdom Metazoa; phylum Arthropoda; class Insecta; order Lepidoptera; family Noctuidae; genus Dryobota; species Dryobota labecula. Next base: position 8,497,327 of record OX383314.1, read on the forward strand.
TTTGTTCTCGTTGTTAGCTGTAATAATCTAGTCTTCATTTGTTTTTTTTTGCTTATTTAGTTAATATGTATGTATCTATGTATCTATTACAGGATATTGTACTGTTTTTATTTTTTATTTTTGCACCAATGACAACCCCATTTTATGTCCAGAAATTCGCTGTCCATGCCAACGTTGCCTGGAAGAGATCGCAGTATGCGATAAGGCCGCCCATTGTATATTTTATAGTGTTTATGTTTTCCTTTTCTTTTGTAATGTGTAATCTGATGTACAATAAAGTATACATAAATAAATAAATTATAAATTATAATATAAAATGTATATATACAGGACAAGTAAACCAGTGCGCATATTTTTTTGGTTGTTCAATATCAGTAATAGAACATTTCGATTATTTGTTCAATACTTTTTTTTTTTGGTCCTACTTGATATCAGCAAAATACGTATACAATCTCAATCAATCTGCCTAGCCTTTTCCCAACTATGTTGGGATCGGCTTCCAGTCTAACCGGATGCAGCTGAATACCAGTATTTTACATGGAGCGACTGCCTATCTGACCTCCACAACCCAGTAACTGGGTAACACGATACCCCTTGGAAAGACTGGCTGTCAGACTTTTGGGCTTCTGACGACCCGTAACGACTGTCAAAGATCCACGAATGACAGCCGGGACCAACGGCTTAACGTGCTTTCCGAGGCACGGAGGAGTATCGGTATGTAAAGATGGTCACCCATCCACGGACCGACCCCGACAAGCGTAGCTTAACCTGACGGATCGACCCGTGCGGCTGTTATTACTTAGCCACGAGCTTCTCAGATGGATACAATCTATTCGTAATAATATCAATGGGCGAGCGCACCGCTGATAGGTACCTACTACTGCGTATCGCTTTATTGACCGCGCCGCCGGCGTGTTGTGTTTCAAAATAAACATCTTTCGTTAACGATAACTTAATTTTTTTGTACTAACAAGGGGACAGCACGACCTTGGGGAAACGGATTTGGATGAAATTTCGTGTAGTGGTAGTATATGATGTGGGTACTACCACTGTAACATATTTCCGTCCAATGCCCAGTAGGAGCTGAGAAAAACGCATACAAAGTTCAGCCCGTACTTTGTTACATTTTATTCCGGTCGAGCGTACCATGGCGTAAGCGGTAATGCTCTAGACTCGTACTCCCGCCTGTGCAGGTTCGAGTCTAGCTCGTGGACTTTTTTTTCTTATTTTTCTTTTTCTTATTTTTTTATTATATAAACTATATAAATAATTTATTAAATAAAGTATGTATATAAATAATTTATTAAATAAGAAAAAGAAAAAAAAAGTCCACGAGCTAGACTCGAACCTGCACAGGCGGGAGTACGAGTCTAGAGCATTACCGCTTACGCCATGGTACGCTCGACCGGAATAAAATGTAACAAAGTACGGGCTGAACTTTGTATGCGTTTTTCTCAGCTCCTACTGGGCATTGGACGGAAATATTTCATCCAAATCCGTTTCCCCAAGGTCGTGGCGTCCCCTTGTAAGACTTATCAAAATAAGAAATATGTGTATAATAATCAAGTTTAATTTGTCAAAATTTGCGAACATATTTTTTTTTTCCTGTATTCTTAAAATACTATCACAGTTGAGAGGAAAGATAACGCTATTACCTCTTGCTCTTGCTTGTTGAATTGTAATCAATTTTCTTTAAAAAGAACTTTAAAAGAATTTATTTTAATATTATACAAAACATAATTATATCTAAAATCCTTACAACAAGCCCTTTCATTTGATATGTTACACGGTACAATATGCAACACTTTTTCACTTTCAAATTTGCCCCGCAATAGTGACCCCATGTTCAAAATTCATTTATTTCCGTTACACGTCCGTGTTTAGGTCACAGAAATTCATATGTGTACCAAATTTCAACTTGATCGGTCCAAATTGGCTGTGACGGACAGATAGACAGACACTCTAGTAGAATACACTATAAGGGTTTCGTTTTTAGGGTTCTGTAGCCAAATGGCAAAAAACGGAACCCTTATGGATTCGTCATGTCTGTCTGTCTGTCCGTCCGTATGTCACAGCCACTTTTTTCCGAAACTATAAGAACTATAGTGTTGAAACTTGGTAAGTAGATGTTTTCTGTGAAACGCATTAAGATTTTCACACAAAATTAAAAAAAAAAAAAACAGTAAATTTTGGGGGTTCCCCATACTTAGAACAGAAACTCAACATTTTTTTTTCATCAAACCCATACGTGTGGGGTATCTATGGATAGGTCTTCAAAAATGATATTGAGGTTTCTAATATCATTTTTTTCTAAACTGAATAGTTTGCGCGAGACACACTTCCAAAGTGGTAAAATGTGTCCCCCCCCCACCTGTAACTTCTAAAATAAGAGAATGATAAAACTAAAAAAAACATATGATGTACATTGGTGCCGATTCCCTTGTTCACAAACTAAACTAAATTTAAGTTCAGTGCATCTTTTTCTTTCTATTTCATCAATAAAAGGACAGAAGATAAATTTTAGTTTAGTCTGTCAAATTAATCAGCGCCTGTCACTACTCCATACAAGTTTAGACGTGATTAAAAACTTGCCGACTAAAATTACGTCAATTTACGTCAAGCGCTGATTAATTTGACAGGACTAAACTAAAATGTATCTTCTGTCCTTTTCTTAATGAAATAGAAAGAAAAAGACGCACTGAACTTAAATTTAGTTTAGTTTGTGAACAAGGGAATCGGCACCATTACCATGTAAACTTCCATCGAAAATTGGTTTGAACGAGATCTAGTAAGTAGTTTTTTTTTTAATACGGCATAAATCGTAAACCGCGCTTGCCTGCTACGGAACCCTTCATGGGCCAATCCGACTCGCACTTGACCGCTTTTTTTTTTTTTTTTTTCATTCAGTCGTAGGGAATCATAAAAAATAAATAAAAAATATCTGTCTATTTGAAATAAATGGTTTGACTTAGACTTTGAGCGAATGTCATAAAATTAAATAATGATTTCTTGTAGGTCTATGCGTGCAAAATTGACAGTTCATTTAATGTAATTGTTGAAAGGCCTACACTGTCCTCCCATACCTATTATCACTGTTATTTAATAATATTGTAAAGCCAATTATTTTTAAAAGAGTAACCGTGGTGTTTCTTGCCGGCTCTTCTCCATAGGAAACGACTAACTCGAACCGTGCACCTAGCTTCTGACGTTTCATAAGTGCCCATGTAGGTTTATGTGATTTGATGAATGTTTACTGGGCAGGTGTTTAACTTCACAGGAACAGGAAATAGACGTACCTTATTATTGTGGAACTTGTTTTGTTTACTAACAAATCTAACACCATATTGTTTTATTTTATCTTATTGTTTGTAAAAAATTGTGTGTACTACTAACAACCCTACTAACAGCTTCTTTGTATGTAACAATTTTTATGGACTGTGTGTCTGAAATAAAGATCCATACTAATATTATAAATGTGAAAGTAACTCTGTCTGTCTGTCTGTCTGTCTATCTGTCTGTCTGTATGTTACGTTTTCACGCCTAAACCGCTGAACCGATCGTCATGAAATTTGGCAGAGATATAGCCTGGGATATGGAGAAGGATATAGGCTACTTTTTTACGCGATAACCGACATCCACGCGGGCGGAGCCGCGGGCAAAAGCTAGTAAATAAATATATTTACTATCTATTTTATTGTTCCAGCATTATTTAATTCAAGAAGATGAGATGGAGCAAGCTGAAGACGTTGAAGTACCTAAAGCGTTGGGAGACTTGTTTGAGTCGGTGGCGGGCGCTATATTCTTGGATTCAGGTATATATATATATTTTTTTTTTTTTTTAAACGTTGCCCCACACTAGGAATTTCTCCTGTATCGTGGGTGCGTTTACAAACATTTAAAATTCACATACACAAACAGCCAGACCCGGAACAACTACTTGTAGATCATACAAATATTTGTTCCGTGCGGGAATCGAACCCGCGACACGCAACGCAGCAGTCAATCGCTTAACCACTGCGCCAATCGTGCCGTCAATTAACAGTAACAGTATGTATTTATACAAATAAATATAATTGAAGTGCCGGTTTGTAATGTCAAAATAAGAGCTTTTCATTAAATTTTTATTAAGAAATTATACACCGTGGCATTTTAGTCGTCTTACAAAAACAGCCCACTTCATGTATCCAATGACTACTAATCATTCAGGAAAAAAAAAAAATACAACATTTATTTATTTATTTAAACTTCATGTACAGACGCCAGCACATCAAGCTACTACAGTCTGTCAAATTTCTTTATTAGATTTTCAACTTTATCACAACAGTATAAGGTTCAAGGTTGATTGCGAAAATTTGACAGTTTCGGGTAGCTTGACCTGCTGGCGTCTGTACAATAGTGGTACATAGGCGGACTGAATGCCACAAGGCATTCTCTACCAGTCAACCTTTGGGTTAAATATAAAAACAGTGGTAGGGTACAAAAATAATGACTAAAATACTAACTTCTTGATTACAAAACACCGAGCTTCTTGATTAGATTTTTTTATTTTTTTTATTTTTATTGATTATGACGCATGACATTTTCTTCTCCATACATACGACAGTTTCTTGCCCATTCTTCTCCATACATAACTACCTTTTGGAAGGCGCAACTAGAATCAATTAACTATTCATGTAATTTTTGACGTTCAAAAGTGCATCCTCGTGCCTATTTGAAATAAATGATTTGACTTTGACTTTGACTTTGACATAGTTTAAAACACCCTGTTACGAGTGCAGTCCGAGCCTTGTGATACAAGGGCGCCACAGAATGGATTTAGATTAAGTTTAAGTTGCAATAGTAAGAAACACATTTTTGCGTTAGGGTGAATGAACTCTAATAAAGATGTCGCCGCTCCATTCCGCGGCGCCCTTGTAACACAAGGCTCGGACTGCACTCGTAACAGGGTGTTTGAAAGTATGTCATGCGTCATAATTAATAAAATAAAATGGAACAAAAATTTTTTTTTTTTTACCTGAATGATTAGTAGTCATTAGATACATGAAGTGGGCTGTCTTTGTAAGACGACTAAAATGCCACGGTGTATATGGTACTTACCAAAAAAATAATAATTTGCAGTCAAAACTATTTTGTTGTTGGATAACCCATTTATCGAGGAAGGCTATAGGCTATATAACATCACGCTACGACCCTTAGGAATTGAGTAAAAAGATAAACAAAAGACACGAAGCAACACAATTCGATCTATAGTAGATCGTATTTTTTTGATTCGTGTCTCAATATGAATTAATGTTATGACTGTGCCTTCTCAGTATATTTTTGAAAATCTTTTATATGCCCATAAAAACATAAATTTGTTTAAAAAATACAGTGATATCCATAATATAAATACTAGGAACAAACACATGTATGTTGTACCTAAAACACGGCTCAAGAAAATAGGTGGTTCGTTCAGATGTCAATGTATACGCTTTTATAATAAACTTCCAAGCCACGTTCAAGATCTAAGCATTAATCAATTCAAATCATTCATTAAACGTAAGTTGTGCCAGAAAGCCTTTTATACCATTAAAGATTATATTGAGGACAAAAAGGCTTGGGATTGAGCTGCTCCAAATTTTATATATTGAAACTTTTTTTTATTGTGATTGCTTTATACACATTGACATGAATATTTACTTGTGAAGTATAATGTTATTATTTTAATTATTGTGAATGTGAAGACTATGTGGGTCTTTGTTTATTTTTTTTTTTTTTCCTTCTCAGTATTTACATTTTTTTTTTCCTGTTCATGGTATGGCGGCCTGCCCAAATGTCCTTTCTTTGGTATTGTTCGTCGAATCGTTGAGCTCCTTATGTTCTGAGTTGAGCTGCACGATTACTGACAAATGCGTGCACTGAATGGACAGGTCCACTCAATCTGTGTGGTTCTTTCTTCAAAAGACCATTTCAGACACCAGTCTACATGGTCTTCACATGATTTGACCAAGATTATGTCTGGACTTTAAAAGAGACTGTGACCTCTGAGTTTGTTTCGGTCTTTCTTCTCAGAGTAGTCAGATACGAAATGCCGACCTCATCTAGTTTTAAAATTTGATTGACGTGTAAAAGTGTTTGTAAAAACCTACTTACAGAAATAAAATCATTTATCATTTATCATTTATCATTTATCATTTATCGAAACTTTTAATAAGGTATTAGAATATTCTAGTCACACTTACCGAGGTTGCTGATTGAGCCGTTTTCCATAATTCCTTAGAATACTCTTTATTATGTACACCATAAAAATTACAGATATAAATGTAGAACTGTTACATAGGGTGTCACAATGGGCGGTCTTATCGCTAAAAGCAATCTTTTACAGACAACCTTTGGATGGATCAAAAAGTAGAAGGAGAGACAATACTGCAGGTATTTAGTACTCAGTCACGAGATAATATTTTCAGAGACAGCCCTTTTAAATCTACTGCAATTTAGTTCTTAGATAGACAGAGACCATTTGAACATAGCTATGCTTAAATTGTTAGCCAGGCAGAAAAAAATTGTATAGTGCTGTATGTGTAGTGGTACGTTAAAAAATCAAAATCAAAATATTTTATTTCACATAAACCTACATGGGCACTTATGAAACGTCAGAAGCTAGGTGCACGGTTCCAATTAGTCGTTTCCTATTGAGAAGAGCCGGCAAGAAGCTCCACGGTTACTCTTTTAAAAATAATTGGCTTTACAATATTATAAAATAACAGTGATAATAGGTATGGGAGGACAGTGTAGGCCTTTCAACAATTACCAGGTACTTAACAAAATAGAAAACCGCCAACAAATCTACACTCTACTAGGCCTACAACGTTCTCACATTCACAAAATATAAAATAATCTAAGTATATAAAATATTAATGACATGATTGCAATTACAACTACAGTAACATATCTGAATAAATATCATGTCCACAAAAGCCACTAATAAAGAATTGGAATTAGATTTGTAGGTAAATAATGTCAAATAATGAAAAGATTATGTCAAGGAAGTACGTAAAATAAAAAAAAATAAAAAAATCTAAATAAACATCGTTACTTGGGAGCAGTTAATAGACATTGACATGTTAGCCACACATGCCCGCTCCCTTGCGAGCTCAAGTGCAAGCGACGTCACACGTCTCTATAGTTCTCACAGGCGACTCACGATACACAGTCGTGTCATTAACCGGCGCTCTCGCTTACCTCATGTCAATCGTGTTAATTCCTAATCAACATAATATTAGTTGCTTATTTTCGATAACCGTGTACTGTCTTCCCGAAGTCTCTAATTCAGATAATTTATGTAAACAAAGTAATGTCAAGAAATGTCACTGTCAAAATGACAGGACAGTGGTGCAAAACATTTTATCATTAAATGTTTTTGTAAATAATCATCGATAAAATTAAAGTGAATTAATTATAAGAACTATGCAAACAAAATACCGTTGCCAAACAATGTTTTTTGTAGTGTGTCGGAGGCACGGTATATGATAGTCATAATCAGCCCTTTTAAGCCCAGTGCTAGACGTAGGCGTCCCATAATCGATTTCCAATCGAAACAGTTTACAGCCGTTTTCATTCAAAATGTGGCTAGATATGCTACTTACAATATGAATCTATTTATGAGAGTTGTAATATTAGTGTTGTTGAAGATGTTAAAAATCTGAAAATGTTTGGATCTCCTGCAATGTTACCAGTATCATAAAATATTTTATACCAGAAAATCTCCTTTTATTAATAACTTTTTTTTAAACCGAAAATTTATAAAAATTATGACGGTATGATTAATTATTATTTATTAAAATCAGTACTTAAAAGAAAATAGAACCTCTTTTTTCGTAATTTTATGTGAATTACCATTACGAAGATATTTTTTTGTTATGTTATCCCCTTTGTTTACATAAATTATCTGAATTTGAAACTTTCGGTATAGTTATAGTAACTCAAACAATAAAATCACTGTGTACTACTGAAGGAACATTTAATTTACTATAGAACCCAAATCACGTCACAACAAAAGTTCTATATATGATTCTAGCAAATTATTATAAAACAATCTATACTATTCATACTATCCTAACTAATATTATACGAAAGTAAGTTTGTTTGTTACCTTTTCACGCCTCAGCTACTGAACCGATCATCCTGAAATTTTGCATATACGTGGTCAGGTGTACAGAAACGGACATAGGGTACCTTACAAACTGAAAAAAAAAAAAAGTACTGTTCCCGAGGAAAACAACAATAACGTTTTTATGATAATAGATGGCGCCACGTGTCTTTCGAATCATGATTGAATTATATTATTATAGAAACTTTAGTAGTGTGTTAACAGTTTTTTTTTTTTATCGAAATTAACGCGAGCTCACCGATCCATCTGAGCTCACCGATCCACCTGAGCTCACCGATCCACCTGAGCTCACCGATCCACCTGAGCTCACCTATCCACCAGAGCTCACCGATCCACCAGAGCTCGCCTATCCACTTGAGCTCACCGATCCACCTGAGCTCACTGAACAACCTGAGCTCAATGATCAACCCGAGCTCCCTGAAACAAAAAGAGCAACATTAATATTTCAAGTTAACATTACCAGTCCCCAATCTATTCATACTAATATTATAAATGTGAAAGTAACTCTGTCTGTCTGTTACGTGTTCACGCCTAAACCGCTGAACCGATAGTTATGAAATTTGGCAGAGTTATAGCCTGGGATATGGAGAAGGACAGGCTATTGTTTTACGCGATAACCGACATCCACGCGGGCGGAGCCGCGGGCAAAGCTAATTTCCGATAATTTAAAGTGTATGTTTCTTTCTACAGGCATGTCTCTGGGCGCGGTATGGAAATCCTATGTTAACCTGATGGGAGCTGAGTTAGAAGCATTCAGTGCAGCTGCACCTAAGTCACCAGTACGCGAACTGCTAGAAGCTGAGCCTGATACCGCTAAGTTTGGGTGAGTTTTATCATTCAGATATTAAGGCTCATTTTCATTAGTTGATAATTCGGTCGATATACAGTGTGGCGTCATCTTTAAAGCCACATGCGAACTACGCATCAAAGACCTGACGTCACACAAAACCTGAATCGCGCAATCAGAGTTTACCGCGCGAATAGCATATACAGGGTTATTGGTAAAACACTAAAGATCTCTCAGGGCTCTATTACTAACATAATAAACAACTACTTTTATTCTATGACTTTTAATAATTCATCAGATTATCATTATTATTATTAAACGCTCTAAATGTGAACAGCGAAATCTTGAAGGTTTGTTATTGGTAAATGTATTATGTTTTGTAAGACTTTTTACTTAATAAAGTCATGTTACAAAATTGTTGATCATCATTTCAGTCGATAGACGTCCACTGCTGGATATAGGCCTCCCCAAGGGGGGGGGGGGGTTGCCATAATCGCCACGCTTGGCAGGCGGGTTGGCGATCGCAGTATGTTATTAAAAATGCATAGAGAACGTTGCTGCCCATTCTGTAGTAAGACCCTTAGTCGCCTTTTACAACACCCACGGGAGGAAATGAGGTGGTGCTATTCTTTACGTCCGGCACCACACGGCACCTGATTGTTGATAGTATTTGTTAATTTCAATTTTACGCCGCGATTTAACAGAGTGATTGTAATAAAAAGTTGGGACATGGCGTGCATAGTTTTTAAATTTTTTGACAGCAGGGAAAATTGTTTCCCAGGGACGAAAACTACGGTTTTCATCCCTCTGATCGGGTAACTTCAAGAAATGAAAATTAGTTTTTTTTTTTTTCAATTTCAGCAAATAAAGGAAAAAGTTGTAGCACGGTAAATCAATGTCCCATTAATTCTTAAAATCTTACTTTTTTTTTTTTCAGTAAACCGGAACGCTTAGCCGATGGGCGTCGTGTCCGAGTGTGCGTCGAAGTGTTCGGTCGCGGCACGTTCAAGGGCGTCGGGCGGAACTACCGCATCGCTAAGGGCACAGCCGCGAGATGCGCGTTACGTCATCTAAAGGTATGTATTTTTAGTGTTCGAGTTTTACACTAACTTAATGTTTGTGTAGTGGTGAGTGGAAAATAAAAGATGGAATGGTTACTACTCACAGTTATAATGGCACAGAGGATGGCATTGGCCGTTCGATGCAACATGCTGGCCCGCAGATTTGCAAAGTGCGACAATAATGTCAAGGTAACACTATTTAGGGCATATTGCCAGGCTTTTTATACCTGCAGTCTGGACCACATACACGCAAAAAACGTATAATGCCCTGCGTGTGCAATACAACAATGCTTTTAGGATACTGTTGTCCCTGCCACGTTTCTGTAGCGCGTCAGGGATGTTCGCAGCAGCGCGTACAGATGATTTCTTTGCGATGATGCGTAAAAGATCTGCATCACTACTGCGTCGGATGCGAGAAAGTGACAACAGTCTCCTGAGCATTGTTGCCAGGAAGTCTGAAGGCCACCTGATGGGGCACCTGTGCGCAGTGCAAGTACTGTTGCCTGGTGTCTCCGGAAGATGGCAGAATAGATATTATGTTCCTTAGGCTGTGTTGTATTGTTATTGTTGTTTATAATATGTTTATTTTTGTATGTACATATGTTTGTGTCTTAATTAATTTATTCTAACATAGTTTAAGTAATACTAACAAATTATGGGTACTGTGCCTGAATTAAAGATGAATAAATAAATAATATCCGTACACAAACACAGAAATATATACAGTAACAGTATTGAAATATATAATAATATTATTGAGTCGTGACAGCGAGATCAGAATAAAAATCATTTTTTTATATTGTCAGTTTGACAGATTGGCCAGAGATATTAAATAGAATAAATTGTAATGAGTTTTATATGTTAAGGATCGCCACATATTTATTTATTTTAAGGGAAAACAAACAGTACTATATTAAAAATAAACAGAAATAACAAATATACTACCCACTACATTTTCCACAGATTACAACTTAGATATTTGCAAACTGGAGGAGGCTTTCACCGCAAAAGGCGGCCCTTAGGCGCCATCTCCACGGGCGAGAGAATCGCGGCGATATTCACGCTGGGCCTTCAAATAATCGCCGCGATGATAACGCCGTGTGGAGATTGATTCATAGAGCTTCTATTGAATTTGATGGCACGGCGAGACTATCGCCGCGATTTTCTCGTCCGTGGAGATGGCGCCTTACACCTAACAATACTAACCTTATTTAAGTACAAAATTAACATTACTAACAAATATATAAACAAGAAAACAAAAAAAAAAAAAAAAAAATTAACGGATAAAATAAAACTAATAAATAAATAAATTTGCAAACTGAAGGTTATTTGTTATTTGTAACTGTGTTGAGGGCAAAATTAATTATATGACATGAAACAAAAAATAACAAAAAAAAACTCTTGTTTGTGTATTCTATACTACGGGCCTAAAAAAGATTTAAAAAGAAATTGCCAAACATACGATCTACTGCTGATCCTTCGGAATTTCCGCAACATTACTTTTAACCCTTCATATACATACGTAGATCAACGTAAATCTACGCGAGACACTATTAATCTACGCGAATCTAATATTGATCTACGCGAGACACGATTACTATTTTAACTCACACACTGACTTATCATATACAATGTTTGTAAATATGTGAGCACCATGTACCTATCGCATTTATTAATTTTTCTGTTATTACTTCACTTTTCATTCTTTTTACCAATTGTGGTAAGTAATTTTGATGAAATTTTTATATTTTTTATTTTTTTATTCTAGGTACATAGTCTTCACCTATAAATATTAATTAATGTATACAAACTATTGTTAACATTTTAAAAGAGTAAGTATGGAGTTTCTTGCCCATTCTTCAATATACATAACTACATTTTGGAAGGCGCAACTAGAATCAATTAACTATTCATGTAATTTTTGACGTTCAAAAGTGCATCTTCGTGCCTATTTGAAATAAATTATTTGACTTTGACTTTGACACAATGGGTTTTTAATTGTGTCTCTAATTACGACATACGAGAGGTTAAAAGTATTTCGGTTAAGAAATAGTATGTCGATATCACTAAATGTACAGCTTCATAGCTCAGTTTAGACAGGTATTCGAGCTTTTGTTATATGTAAAAGATAGACAAACAAACATAATTATTTTCGATGAGTATAAGAACTCTTCTAATTTTAAGTAGGCGCTAATTTCAGTCGACGAATAAGTTATGCATGACAAGCTTTTGCCCGCGAATCCGCCCGCATCGATGTCGGTTATCGTGTAAAAAAGTAGCCTATGTCCTTCTCCATATCCCAGGCTATATCTCTGCCAAATTTCCTGACGATCGGTTCAACGGTTTAGGCGTGAAAACGTTACCGAGAATAGATTGGGGTTTGAGGCCCTAGTGTGAGTTTCTTTTAACCATCTCGATTTTACGCATCGAGCGCGTTCGGCGTTCCGATTGGCCAACGATTGGCACTTGACCAATCGCAATGCTGAACGCGCTCGATGCGTAAATTCGAGATGGTTAAAATAAACCTCGAATTTGAAAATGAAACACACTAAGGCCTCTGGTAATGTTAACTTGAAATATTAATGTTGCTCTTTTTGTTTCAGGGAGCTCGGGTTGATCATTGAGCTCAGGTTGTTCAGTGAGCTCAGGTGGATCGGTGAGCTCAGGTGGATCGGCGAGCTCAGGTGGATCGGCGAGCTCAGGTGGATCGGTGAGCTCAGGTGGATCGGTGAGCTCGGCTTGTTCAGTGCGCTCAAAGTGTTCAGCCATGGTCGTCCTGGTGTAGCATATGCAAATGTGTGAAGTTGTGATGTTATATACTAATTCTGTGTTGATGCGTGTATCGTAACTCAGTCAGAATGATATTTTATTTATCATTTTGACAATACAACAAAATCCATTGTACGCTTTTATAATTTCGAACGTGACGATATAATCGTGGAAGTGTGTATGTACGTTATAACTTCAGATCGGATATCGGATACATATTTACCTAAATTCGACGTGTTTGCTTTTTTGTATCGAAAAAATCCCGCAATTCTGGGATCAACGAATTTAGAGTTCTGCTTATAGAATCGAATGTATATTTACTTACGGTCAGGTGATGGCTAATATGGAATAGAATTTTGTATCGATCGTAAAAATCCTACGATTCCGGAATTGATAAATTTTCTACTTTATGACTATAAAATCGAATGCCAGATTATGGTTTAAACTTAAGTAATACCACATATTTAAGATGTCGTTTTCATACCATGTATCCGATTAGTTGCGCATTCCCGGATTTTCTGGAATTCCGAGCAAAAAAAAAAATATATAAAAAAAAATATACGCAGCTGATTCTATATTTTCATAGCCAAAAATTAACTTTAGGTAAACATGCTGTATTGGAGTGACGTAGGCGAAATAAAAGAGAACTATTCAAGTCAACGATTCGTGTAATAATGCCAATAATTAGTGTGTGCAGTTACAAATATAAGGTTAGGCGAGCTGCACACTACACCTCCCCTTTTTTTTAAAATTTGTATTAACAACAAAACATCTTAAAACTAAAAATATTCTTATAATTAACCATTACAATTACAAAAAAAAAAAATCTCATTACAACCAAAATACTAAGTTACAAACAGTTTTGTATTATTTTTATGAATAACATATTCTTTGTCATCTTTTAAAAATTTTACATTTGGTGATACATCTTCAATGACTCTGTATGGTCCTAAATAAATTTTATATAACTTATTTCCTACTTGATTTTTAATTAAAACTAATTCTCCACTTTTATATTTTGATTCATTTACTTTTTTATCTAAATTATTTTTTCTTAATTCCTTACTGAATAATAAATTATTTCTAGCTTCAGCTTGTGCTCTTTGAAGTCTGTATTTTAGCTCTAAAGGGTAAGAATCAGGGTTATATAATGGATCAACACCTGAATCTTTTGCTATATTAGATGGTAAATTACAATTTTTCCCAAATATCAACTCAAAGTCCTCAAGTAAGAAGTATTCCGAGTATCCGATCTCTAGTTAAATAGTTTATTGTTTGGATTCCTACGGAGAGATATTATGGAAAGGGCAATGACCGCTATTGCCACGCTAAAACGCCAGAACTATAGTAAAAAACACCTCACCGTTCTGATGTATTTATGTTTGTATAGCATTAAAGTGTCTTGTCTATATAAATAGTTATTATATAAGTTAAAATGGGTACCCATAACAGGGCAAGTAGTTTGTAACTCTCTCATGGCATATTTTACCACTATTTAAAAAATCGTCTTTGCGACTTTAAGGCCCCTCGCCCACGGCGACTTTTTGTAGCGATGCTGTCGCGCGCTTCGTAAACGCGCAACAGCATCGCTACTAACGCGTGTTAGTCGCATTTGCAACGCGCTACAGCATCGCGACTGTATCGATGCAAACGCGCGACAGTATCGGACCACATCGGGGAGAGAACGGAGGGAGGGTGGAGCGTGGGTGGAGAACCGAGCATCAGTGCAACTGTGGCATTTTTGTTCCGTTACTGAATCGCATTTGCATCGCGACAGAAGCGCGACAGCATCGCGTTTGCATCGCGACTGAATCTGGGCCTGTGGGCGAGGGCACACAGCTAGCGACCGCTTAGCGACTGTATCGATGCGGACGCGCGACAGCATCGCTACAAAAAGTCGCCGTGGGCGAGGGACCTCTTATGTGTAAAATTCAACTTTATGAGAAAATAGATATTTTATGCACCAACATTTTATTAGGAAGCACATTGTAGATCTTGAAATTGGTAAAGAAATGACGATTAAATCGTCGTATACACATGAAAGAAAGAAAATAAAGAAAGAAAAATAGGTTTATTTGTCACAGAAACACGTGCATACAAAAATATAATTAACTTGAGTAGAAGGTATACAGAAAAAAAAAAAAAAAAAAAAAAAACAAAATAGATCTACATTCCAATCACGAACACAACACAAAATAGTCGGCAGCTGCACGTCATGACTGTGACAAGAAGGCTTCCACTCAGCATGATGCTGTGCTATGAGGGACCCACAGCACAGCGCTGATTTTCAGTGGTTACCCGGAAAAGACATACGGAAACCAAGTCAGGTTTAAAGAAATTAACATAAATAGGCAACTAGATAAAATAAAACAAACAGTACTCAGAATATAATCGAACTATACAACCAGATATATAAAAAAATATTATTAGATAAAAATAAACACAAAATAATCCGCAGGCATCACCGCGCGTGTAGAAATAATAAAATAAAGTAGGTATCCACTAAAACATACTATTACGCATTCGATAGAGCTCCAAAATGTGAAAAAGGCTGGCGAAAAAAAGTGATTTTGCCGAAAGTGACACATAAGAGGTCTTAAAGTCGCAACGACGAAATACTGGTGTTATTTATCTAGGAGATAGTGGATAGTGAGACTGCGTCTTTGTTGTAGTGGTCATAAGTGCTGAGCATCAGGTCCTGGGTTCAATTCCTGGGTCGAGAAAAGTTATATTCGGTTTTTCCATTAGGAATTTCTCAGTAGCAGCTCGGAGTCTAGATTTGTGCCCGGTTGATGGCAATAGGCTCGCCTCCTATTATATAGGACATGAACATGTGGGCTTATTCCACAAATCCCCCCTGAAAAATCCCCCTTAGGAGGAAAAGTGGAATATATAAAAACCAGTCTAGAATTCACCCCTGCTTATTTCACTAATCCCCCACAGAATCCCCCTCAGTGGGGAAAACTGAACCCTAATGTAAAAAAAATCATTTTCAGGGGGGTCTTGGAATAAGTTTTTTTTAATTCAATTCTAGTTTCCCCCCTAAGCGGGATTATCAGGAGTGAATTCTAGACTGTTTTTCATAGATTCCACTTTTCCTCCTAAGGGGGATTTTCAGGGGGGATTTGTGGAATAAGCCGAACATGTGGCGGCATCTACAACCCCACATAAGACCTTTAACTAGTGCGCATTTTTTTTGGTGATTCATTATTAGTACTTAATATAACACATTTTCATTATTAGTTCAATACTTTTTTTTTGTCCACTTGAAATTAGCAAAATATGGATACAATCTATTCGTAATAATATCAATGGGCGAGCGCACAGCTGATAGGTACGTACTACTGCGTTGCGCTTCACTGACCGCGCCGGCGAGTATCCATTATACCAGTTTCAAAATAAACATCTTTCGTTAAAGATAACTTAATTTCTTTGTACATATCAAAATAATACATAGGTCTATAATAAAACACGTATAAGTTTAATTTGTCAAAATTTGCGCATTAATTAAAAACTTTTCCTGTTATAACATCCCGACATCAACCGTCTGGCAGTTGCCCACCAGACACAACACCCGTCTGGTCGGAGGATCCTCCCTTTTCTATAGAGTATGAGTGAACTTTACACCCTGTTCTTCATATCTCTATAAACTGGCCACATGTGGGTGTTCCTATTATGCGTACACTTCTGCCTAAACTTTCGGGGAAACAAGGCGTGATGATTGTTATTTAGTGGAGATTGTGCAATAATTTTTTTATTGCCTATTAGTGCTTATTCAGAGTAAAGGCGAGTGCGGGCGCGGGTAGATCTAATGTATCTAGACTAGGGTTGCCAACCGTACTATAATATACATTGTGGAAAAAAAAGACCGTGGTTGGAGGAAAAGTACCCTTAATATTGATGATGGCAAATTTTACTGAAAGGAAACATTCCTCCAGTTCCCGACGGATCAGATGGGCGACAGGTTATCGCAGGCCTCATCGGATGCGACAGTACTCGCGGCCTGTGGGCCTGGCCTGGCCCGATCTGGCTAGTAATACAGTCATGCAAGGTTGTTAGTGTTTTTCCAAATACCTGTTTTTTAATACTTATTAATAAAATTGCAATGTCTGTTTGTAATATCAAAATAACAACGATTTACTAAATGATCCGCTGTCCCAGACATCTCGGCGCGCGCGCCCTATCAGAATACCAGCGCTGCGGTATTTATTTCTTAAATATCGCAGTATTATGCTGAGATAGCAGCTTTTTTGGCCTCGCACAGGTCTTTTTAATGTTTTTACGTCACACCTGGCCATAATGTGAGTTTAACCGGACGCTAAGCGTATAGTAAAACTCGCATTGTGGCCAGGTGAAGACGTAAAATTGTGTACTCACCACGGGCAGTAAAAAAGCCCTCTATCGCATATTTACAACCCTCGCCTGCGGCTCGGGTCACAGATACCTGCGATTTCGGGCCTTCTTTCTTTTACAGCCCTTGGTAAGTAATGTACTAATTAATGTCGCAGTATTATGCTGAGATAGCAGCTTTTTTGGCCTCGCACAGGTCTTTTTAATGTTTTAATCTTTAAAGTAAATTTTGTAATTTTTAAATATTTATTAATTTAAACTTCATGTGCAATAGTGGTACATAGGCGGACTGAATGCCACAAGGCATTCTCTACCAGTCAACCTTTGGGTTAAATATAAAAACAGTGATAGGGTACAAAAATAATGTCTAAAATACTAACTACTTGATTACGAGAATTTATATATTTTATTGATACTATTACACATATAAAAATAAAATAAACTATACCCAAAGTCTCAAATTCAGATAATTTATGTAAACAACGGGGATAACATATCAAAAAAATATCTTTGTAATTATAATTTACATAAAATGGCGAAAAAACAGGTTTCATTTTCTTTTAAGAACTGATTTTAAGAAATAGTAATAAAAAAATAATCATACCGTAATTATTTTTATAAATTTTCGGTTTTAAACAAAGTTATTAATAAAAGGAGATTTTCTGGTATAAAATATTTTATGATACTGGTAACAATGCATGAGATACAAACATTTATAAAAAAATTACATCTTCAACGAAACTAATATTACAACTCTCATTCATAGATTCATATTGTAAGTAGCATATCTAGCCACATTTTGGATGAAAACGGCTGTAAACTGTTTCGAGTGGAAATCGATTTTGGGAGGCCTATGTTTAGCACTGGGCCTCAAGTCTGCTATTACAATAGTGTCAGAATGGTCTCTTCATTGTGATTTTTGACAGATTTGCCATACAAACACTGTCAAATACTCACAATGGCGAGACCATTCTGACACTATTGTAATAGCAGACTTGAGGCCCTGGACTTAAAAGGGCTGATTATGACGATCATATGGCCGTGTCTCCGACATACTACACAAAACATTGTTTGGCAACGGTATTTTGTTTGCATTGTTCTTATAATAATTCACTTTAATTTTAGCGATGAATATTTACAAAAAAAGAAATATGATATTATGTTTTGCACCACTGTCCTGTCATTTTGACAGTGACATTTCTTGACATTACTTTGTTTACATAAATTATCTGAATTAGAGACTTTGGGTATAATAGATATTTTAACAAATACCACCTAATAAAAATTACTATGACTAGACTACTAATTGAGAGTTATTTTGTCTGACTTATAACTGCTCTTTTTTTTACTGTCTGTATTTCCAACGTCCCAAATAAAATATTGTTCTTTCTTTACATGGGTCGAGTAGGTATTGAAGTTTTGTATGGGACAGTTGATATTTTTTTTGCGATTTCAACGTTGGACCGTTGCGTTGGTCCGTTAAAATCTCGATCGGTAACATTGAAACGGTCGATGTACAGGTACAGGGCTTTTCAGTAGGGTCCGGTGATTATTTAAATTGAAAAAATAAAAACACTTCGATTGTTTACAATTCGATTATATAAGGTGTATCTTAAAAGCCATGGCAACGATTTTTTTATTATTTAAGTTTTTTTATTTTTACGTAATTATTATTATTATTATTTATAAAATTGCTTGAGACATTTTGCAAAAAATCTTTACTCTGGGGATTAGTGAAATAAGCAGGGGTGAATTCTAGACTGG
The DNA here is from genome assembly GCA_947523025.1 of Dryobota labecula. Classification (NCBI taxonomy): domain Eukaryota; kingdom Metazoa; phylum Arthropoda; class Insecta; order Lepidoptera; family Noctuidae; genus Dryobota; species Dryobota labecula. The sequence continues at coordinate 8,516,207 of OX383314.1, forward strand.
TTTTTATATATTCCACTTTTCCCCCAAAGGGGGATTTTTCAGGGGGGATTTGTGGAATAAGCCCAATGAGCGTAACGGGATAATGAGTCATCCTTTTTCGTGCATGCAGCCGGCGTTCATCGATTTATTAGAGGTTGTCATGTCAAAAAATAATCTATGGGTGTTAAATCACATGATTTTGGTCTTGTCTTGCCATGTCCCCGAATCTTTAGATCAGGCACCCGTTAATTTTCTCTTTCAATAAATTTACAACGCGAAACGTTTGACTAATTGACTATAAAGCGACTCATCTTGATAAATGTCGAACATTTAATGAGACATCTGTCAAAAATTCGCGCCAATAGACTTATCTAATATGGCCGCCATCAGCTGTCAAAGATACCTTGTCCGTATTGAAAAACCCTGTATTTTGTAACAGCAGCTAACATGAGATGCCAGTAGATTAAGGGGCTTATTTAAAAACGTTGCTTAAAGTTAATTAAGCCATACATTTTTGACGTTTGAACGTCACTTTAAGCATCGCTTATGAATAAGCCCCTTAATGATCAGACTTGGAGAACGAATCATAATAATAAAAGCCAAGATGCTTAAAATGGGTGGAGTATTGAAGAATTACTTATGTGCACATGTGACGATGATTATTTGTGGTTTTACTGTGAAAACATTGAAAAATGAAGTATGAAAAAGTTACTTGCAACGACATTCTTTGCCGGATATGTTAGCCAAAGGGGTTCCTTTCAAATAAACTCCAAAAACGACTATATTTGATATACAATGGTGCCGATTCCCTTGTTCACAAACTAAACTAAATTTAAGTTCAGTGCATCTTTTTCTTTCTATTTCATTAAGAAAAGGACAAAAGAGACATTTTAGTTTAGACCTGTCAAATTAATCAGCGCTTGACGTAAATTGACGTAATTTTAGTCTGCAAGTTTTTAATCACGTCTAAACTTGTATGGAGTAGTGACAGGCGCTGATTAATTTGACAGGACTAAACTAAAATTTATCTTCTGTCCTTTTCTTAATTAAATAGAAGGAAAAGGATGCACTGAACTTAAATTTAGTTTAGTTTGTGAACAAGGGAATCGGCACCAGTGGCCAGCACATCTAGTTACAAGAAACTGTCAAATTTCTCCAAACGATTTTAAAGATAAGATTTTATTTGATTTTTTTATTTTATTTTATTGGGACATAAAACAGTTACACGTTACAATTTTAGTGAATGACAAACTAGAGTAATAGAGGTAAACATGTAACCCACACCAATGTCCGCGGAATAATATTATGGAGAAATGAGACAAAACAAAACCACGCATCTACTGGAGGCGAAATAGCTTAGGAAGAATTCATAAATTATTGTACTAGCAATTGAATAGCCATTCTTTTAAATTTTGTTTGAGTTAGTGAAAATACACCGTGGCGTTTTAGTCGTCTTACAAAGACAGCCCACTTCATGTATCCAATGACTACTAATCATTCATGTAAAAAAAAAAATGTTTTTTTGAACCTTGAATTTTTTATTTTTTTTATTTTTATTAATTATGACACATGACATAGTTTAAAACACCCTGTTATATAAGGGCGCCGCAGAATGGATTTAGATTAAGTTTAAGTTGCAATAGTAAGAAACACATTTTTGCGTTAGGGTGAATGAACTCTGATAAAGATGTCGCCGCTTCATTCCGCGGCGCCCTTGTAACACAAGGCTCGGACTGCACTCGTAACAGGCTGTTTTAAACTATGTCATGCGTCATAATTTATATATAAAAAAAAAACAAATGTTTAAAATTTTTTTTTTTTTTTCCTGAATGTTTAGTAGTCATTGGATACATGAAGTGGGCTGTCTTTGTAAGACGACTAAAATGCCACGGTGTATATCAAGATCGAAAAAGTGTGTGTTTTATATTTCTAATAGATGACGGAGGGGCGCCCTTGCGCCAGCATTGGTTCTGCACTGTACAGTGTGGAACAGCCGGGGCACGCGCGCCTCTCGCCGTAATACAGTTCTGGGTTTGTACCCAGAATTGTATTACGGCGAGAGGCGCCAATAAACTTTGTTATATTGTTATAACAAAGTTTATTGGTGATATCAGAGCAGTCAAAGTTGTTATTACATATGCCATGCAGCATCACAGCCATAAGTAGGGTGCGCCTGGACTCCAAGTCCAGGAGTTTATATTGTTTTAGTAGTTGTGCGTACGATAGTTTTGAACGGTGGCATTTGATTTAAATTTTAAAATTTAAACGGGTTTATTTCTATAGTAGGAATAGTTGTAAACCATATAAAAAATCAGGCATTTGTTTTATGAAATAGATTATGATGTGTCATCATAGCAGTGCTGGCCACCTTTGCACGGAGTTTTGTTATGTCTTAACAATAGTGAATGGAGCGTAAAAAAAATATTTGGACCATTTCAATCCTTTGCTTATATTTATTATATAGAGGACACCATATTGGGGCTGCGTATTCCAATAATCATATTTAATCATTTATTAGATAATCATTTATTTGCTCAAACATGAGTACAGTACATACAACAAATTGTCAGCATGCAAGAGATGTTAAAAGTATAGATAAAAACAGATCATCACGTTCGCCTTAAATAATGGCATGCAAATACACCGTGGCATTTTAGTCGTCTTACAAAGACAGCCCACTTCATGTATCCAATGACTACTAATGAATATTGTAAAAAAAAAAAATGTTTTAACATTTGAATTTTTTATTTTAAAACACTCTGTTACGAGTGCAGTCCGAGCCTTGTGATACAAGGGCGCCGCAGAATGGATTTAGATTAAGTTTAAGTTGCAATAGTAAGAAACACATTTTTGCGTTAGGGTGAATGAACTCTGATAAAGATGTCGCCGCTCCATTCCGCGGCGCCCTTGTAACACAAGGCTCGGACTGCACTCGTAACAGGGTGTTTTAAACTAAATCATGCGACATAATTAATTTAAAAAAAAAAATGCAAATGTTCAAAAAGTTTTTTTTTTTTACATGAATGATTAGTAGTCATTGGATACATGAAGTGGGCTGTCTTTGTAAGACGACTAAAATGCCACGGTGTATTTATAAAACAGAGTACAATGTTACTACGAGTCTGATTATTTATAAAAATAAATTTCATGATATTATAGATCATTAAAAATAATAAATTAATAAACATGATCAAAATCTCTCATCAAAAAACTCATTTAAATTATAGTTTTATCTGCTAGCTAATTTATAACATTTTTTTTTAAAGCTACGTCACTTAAGTGTCAGCTCACACCGAGACGCGACGCGTCGTGTTGCCAACGATTTTACTCAAACTCAAATCATTTATTTCAATTAAACCATTTACAGGCACTTTTGAATTGTCAAGGAGTCGGTCAGTAAGAAAAATGTAGCTACATTCCCATTCCAAAGCGTAGGTACCTATGGAGAAGAACGGGCAAGAAACTCCATGGACACTCTTTTAAATTAAATTGTTACAAAAGTATTCGTTACATCTATAATGTTGAATTTATAACTAAAAGTGAGAACGATGTAAAAATAAAAATAATAAAAACGTACACGTTAAAAGCGTCAAGCGTAGGTACAACAAATAGAAAAAAAATAAAATAAAATAACCCGTGGCAGCTAAGAGATGACCAGTCCCAACTGACGGCGCCCGTTCACGAACATGACGCATGGATTAGCACCATTCATCTCAACTATTTTGATTAATGATCCAACACACACGCCACCATCAGCGAGACATCTAAGTGAGCATGACATACTCTCGGCTGCCAGGGCACATTCAAGCCAATGAAAGACATATTACCCGGTCAATGGTAGTTCTATAGTACATAGGACTCATACCTGTGCTATGCGCCTCGCGACGTTGCGATGCGTCTCGCGGCGGCGCGCGCTCACTGGCCTCTTCCATTATCGTCGCGTCTCGTTGTGAGCTGACCCTATCTGCTTCCAGCCTTTAGATTATTTATTGTAAACTTTAAAATGCTAATGATTAAGTTCAAAATTGAACGAGACAGTTTGTGATAACTTGATGTGATGGCCACCGTACTACACCTTAAAATCTAACGGCAGAATTCTCAGTCCACACATTTTCCGCGATACTGCCTTTAATTTCTTCTTGATCTGTGCTTGCACAACACACAGACTGAATGAAACTCAACCGTTCGTTCTTCATAATTAAACCATTCATTCATTATCAAACGCTCACTGAATTGAAAGTGAATGGAAGTAGGTTCAATCCGAATGCCAAGAATGAGTTTCATTCAGTTCAGAGATGTGCGAGGATGCGTAGCGAGGGATGTGTTTGTTAAGAACCAATAGAGTCGGCTCCGCTGAGCGAGGCTAGGTAAATGAAGCGATTCTATTGGTTCTTAACAAACATATCCCTCGCTACGCATTCTCGCACATCTCTGGTGGAAACGCAGCCTAACAGCCGCACTCAGAGACGATAATTAAAAATAATCTGTCTTTATTCTCCAAATACTCAAATAGGTTCTTCTGAACATGTATCAAAATAACAAACTAGTCACAACAAGGCGGTAACTATTGTAACGAACCCAATGACACATTTGTTTGGTAATGTTGATGGGACAGGACTTTAATAATTATTCATTTATTTTACAGATAAAGTCCATTACAATTAATTAAATCAACCGTCATCCACGCGGACCGAGCCGCGGGCAAAAGCTAGTAACAGTATAAATTGGAAAGATTGCAGTCCAAAATATGTCAGATTGAAAGCATTGAATTTTTGCTGACATATTGCATTATATAGGCAAAAAAATACTGGTCAACTAAACTTAAAGAGTCTATACTACCTCAGCGCCATCTCACTCTTTATCTCCCTCGCACAATATTGCTCTCCCGGTCACGCGAGCAAGCGAGACGGCGGCAGGGAAAAGGCTCCAAGGCGCCGATAGTTTAGGTAATTTCTTTTTACGGTGAAAATAATGGTCATTTAAAAAAAGTAAATAACATAAGACCTGGGGGCCAAGTCTACTAATGTACAAACGTTGCAATGGTCTCTTCATTATGAGGTTTTGACAGATTTGCCATACAAACACTGTCAAATACAATCGCGAGACCATTGCAACGTTTGTAAATTAGTAGACTTAGGCCCATGCTTTATAGTTAGTTCAGTTAATATCCAAAGTTTCATTATCTAATTTGAAGTATTTTTTGAATACCAGCGGTTTATTGTTCGGTTTGGAGGTAACTTTGAAAATTTTATGGAATCGTGTTTTCGGCTAACATAGTACTTAACATTAATCCTCAACTTTACCATATATTTATTTCAAAATTAATGCTGCAGTATTTTCGACATAACGGAGGATCATGCTACCTTAATGATTAATTATATTTAAATGTCGTCTCCAGAGTACAGTCGTAAAAATTTGACCCTGTTTTTCACAGTTTAATCACAACTATTTTCTAGATTTAAGTTTTGTTTAAATATTAAGTAAAACATGCAATTATATGGATCACTGCCCTTTTAGAGATATTAAATAAAATTATAAGCTTATCTGAAATGTAATAAGCAATATACAATCACATTTTGTTGTTTTATTTCATTTAATTAAATAAACTGAAGAAGAAAAAACAAAGTTATTGACATAGCCTGATGTAAGCAAGCTGAAGTGGCAGTGGGCGGGCCATGTTTGTCGAAGGACCGATGGTCGGTGGAGCAGACGAGTCCTGGAGTAGAGACCGCGTATCGGCAAGCGTAGTGTGGGACGCCCCCCAGTTAGATGGTCCGACGACCTCAAAAAGGTGGCTGGGACAGACTGGATGTGGAAGGCGGAGGACAGGTTATTGTGGCGCAGTATGGGAGAGGCCTATCTTGGGTTGACGCAGTGAGTTCTTCGGGTTACAAGTTTAAGTACCAACTTGCTGCGCTTGACTCGGTGGAACGCAGAGCTAAGAGGCTCATTGGCGACGTAAAACTGGTGGATGCCAAGGTTCACAGCGTGGCTCATCGCCGCAAGGTTGCCTGCTTGTCGGTCTTCTACAGATTGTACTTCGGAGTGTGCCCATGAACTCCACGACCTCATTCCACCGGCCCCCTTCTACCATCGGACATCTAGACGCACTGCAAGTTACCACCCCTACCTGGTTGATATTCCACCAACTCGCACTAAGCGTTTTCAAACGTCTTTTATAATGCGCGCAGTAAAGGAGTGGAACTCTCTGCCTGCGTCTGTGTTTCCGAACGCATACAACCCTAATCTATTCAAAGTGAGAGTGAACAGGCTTCTTCTGGGTAAGCTCACTCCATCGTAGACTTTGTCTCTGTCATCCAGACCTAGACTAAAGTCAAGATCAAACTCATAGTAGAATAAAAAAATAAAAATAAAAATCTTGCACCAATAAAATGTAAGTATAGCTGTACACTCACCTGCATAACGAAAAGATGAACTAGTTATAACGCCTACAACTAGGTGAAACCGGCTTGGTCCAGCCATTCTACCCCTACCATGAGTTGTTATCGAAAACTTACTCGCTATCGTGAAACTCGCTAGCGTATTTACGTGGATCGAATAGATTTCGATAATGTTTGCACCATGAGTTTTACGGAGTCTTACGCGGGCGCTAAGGTAAGCTCGATAGATCGTGTCGTCTAGCTAACTTCACTCCTATGTTTTTGTTTCTTTCTTTCTCAGTAATAAGAAGCGAGAACGGCAAAAAATTTAATGACAGTCAATACTACGAAATAATCCGACTAAACAGAAAGGTTGGCGGTTCGTGGACTACGTTATTTATAAGTTATTTAGTTGTTATTGAATTTTTATTCCTTATAATATGTTATTATCGTCTATTCAATTTGTATTTTTGCTGACGATGTGTAGGGTCGAGTTGTTGAATTACTCGGTTCGCGGCGTTTTTTATTTTTAAAAGTGATATAACTTAGAAAAAATTTAATATTACAATGAGGACAATTTCAATTGTTGGTGGAGTTCATGGAAAAGTATTACTTTATGTTAATTTCTTTTAAAACTTAAAGTTACGAAATTACCAAATAGTTGCCCCTCAACCCACATTCCATGCTAAATAAGCTCTTCCAGACATTATTTAGTCGCTAATGGACTAAAAACGTATATAATTTTAATGTAAACCTACGTTTCGCACCTCAAAAAGCTAGTGAGTTACGTAACTACTGTCGTAAGCGTATTTTTCGATAGCGTCTGTGAAATTAGTGACTCATGGTGCCGTTTTGTATGGCGACAGCTGAAAAACGTTAGTGACTATCGAATAGATTACGTTAGGTTTCTTACCTATCGAAATCTATAGTGCTCATGGTACGCATTTTAATTCTTTCAGTGACCGCTAGGGGCGCTGTACAGTATTTCATACATATTATTTACGGAGACGCTAGCGAGTATTGGCTGTGCAAACTCATGGTAATGGCTGACCACTTTCCTCGTAATAGTTTTCCCTGTTTAGCGAGGTACCAATTATTTGATGTCTGGTACCAAATAGTACCAAATAGGTACTAAAACTTGGTTTGCCCAAACTTCCAAAATCTCCCTTGGTCCAGTCATCCTGACGCAGACAAACCTCTTCAATGTTTGCCAGATTCTACAACAGACCTATTATTGTACAATCAGAGACTTTATTCGCAGAAACTATTTTTAATTCAAGTGCCTAACTTTACTCACGTATGAGTAAGTTATCCGTTATCGATTATATGAATCTCAATTTTAGTTTTAATTAAGATTAAGTAATTAGTTGATTGATATCAAATTAAAAAAAAAAAGAGTTTTAATTGTTACTAATTAATGTTTTGTTATGTTTCTGTTTGAATTATTAATTCAAACTTTAATGATTTTTTTTAATACATTATAAAACAGAAATTATTTGTTGAATTTCACGACTCTTTGAACATCCTACAAGTCAAGAATTATAGGACGTCTTGGACCAACACAGAAACACCATTAGAAATCAAACGAACTTACCAAGTGAAGTTCGATGTTAACCGTCCGCGCTGCACCTATGATTGTCTCCTTAACGAGAGTCAGTAGGCAAACTTAATGATTCATACGTCTTTATTTGGTAAGAATCAAGGTAACCGACATAGCTCGAATTATTGCCAAACTTAAGTGGCAATGGGCAGGGCACATTGGAAGAGGACGCGTTGGAAGGCCTCCTCCCATATGGGCCGATGAGTCGATGACCTTGTGAATGTCAAGGCCGGATTCCTGCGACCTTCATAAGTATACTTAAACTACCGTTATTATTTTAGCCTTGATTAAAGAAAGATACTGGTAGAAGCCTAGAAGGTTTCGTGGTTCAAGGTAGACAATATAATATTAATAGTCTATGATATATAAATCGGACCAATAATGGTCCGATCTTCCAAAAATATGTATTTTCGTAAGAACTAAATTATTCGCAGTAGTAACTACTTTATTTTCTCTTACATGTAGCGCGGTAACGAAACCATAGCGAGATCTAACTCGACGCCAACGCCATCTATCGAGGTAAGGGGACAATATTAATTTTTGACGGCCTTTTTTTTTAATCAGTCCAGTGTCCAGCTGCAGGGCAATGGTGCCGATTCCCTTGTTCACAAACTAAATTTAAGTTCAGTGCATCTTTTTCTTTGTATTTCATTAAGAAAAGGCCAGAAGATAAATTTTAGTTTAGTCCTGTCAAATTAATCGTGATCGTAGTTTAGACGTGATTAAAAACTTGCCTACTAAAATTACATTAATTTACGTCAAGCGTTGATTAATTTGACAGGACTAAACTAAAATTTATCTTCTGTCCTTTGGGAATCGGCACCAATGGCCACTTAATACTATCTATTACTATAATTATGTGGGCAATATTTTAGAATAGTGTTGAGTTCAGGCTCGTACAGACTAGTACGAAATCGCGGGCGCGACGCGACACTAGTAGCACAATTTCTTTGTCGGTGCCTGTCGCGCCCGCGATATCGCGCGAGTCTGTACGAGCCTTTCATCCTGCCATCTCCTGGGCCTGCCGCGTTGCCGTTTACTGCTGTTTGGAACCCACAGTGTGGTTATTTTAGCCCTTGAATTGCAAGATGTTTTTGTTACGTTTTTGAACGAATGTCATGGTAGTAAGGGTGTTACCACACCCAATCGATCGATCTTCAATCGATGCCATCGATCGACGGTAGAATGGATTACTGTTTACGCCTGGTTAAATTGTGATGACGTTCAGTACGTGTCGCGTTTGCTATTCTAAAAGTCCAGGCACTCCGTACATATTTTTTATTGTTTTACCTTCACTAATTATATTTTCATTCGAAATTTTTCACTATCATCGAAAACCTGTACTGCAATTGTATAAATTCAGTTTTAATTACCTAATTAAACAACTACCTCGACACGGGAGTTTCATTGAAGACACTTGAAGCCCCAACAATTACCTATTCACCAATCAACGGAGTAGACACCAACCGATCTACGTCGACCATGTCGATCGATGGCGTCGATCGATGATCGATCGATTGGTGTGTTAACACCCTAATAGTAGATTGTTATACAAGGGCTGAAAAGGACCTATTTAGGCAGGAGATGGTTTGGTGCAAAAGCGTAGCGAGAGCACTCGAACTCCATTAGTTCGAGTGCCTGAATAGGTTCTGTCACCCGAGGTAAACACTGCTTCCTTCATTTCGAATATGAGGGAAGTAAATAAAAACCTGAGTAGTTAAACAAATACATATCTGAATCTAATGAACTCATTTTATACATATATATGTAGGTATTCGTAAATAATTAGCACTCTACAAAACAACTGAAGATCGAATTGCCGCTTTCGCGCCTTTTTCATATTTCTTTTTCTGTGGCATTCTACCAGCAAGTATTTTTATCATTGATGATGGTAAATAATATTGACATTATTTTTATTGAAACAGATGCAGTTATATTTAAATAAGATCGTAGTTGTTAACATTTCAATTAATATGCACTGTTATTGATATGTATTTTTATGGTACACGTTTATGCAAATACAAATATGTTGAAGGCAAGACATAATACATACATACAATACATACTAAGACTGCTGTGTGCTTCGGAAAGCACGTACCAAACATAATAATTGTACATGTTCATTTAAGTACCTACTCAGTCTCCCTTCTTGGATGCTGTATAAACAATTTTAATAACGGTTACCAAATCTCAAATGCAAATCCTGTTGTTATCTTATAGTGGGTGTTAGTATGGACATATAATATTGTTAGGTATTGAAAACATTCTTTTTTTTTTTGTTTTGACTTTAATGAAGGCATCTTGGTGAGGTGTTTGTTCTATATTATAATGTTTGTAAGCGCACCCACAATACAGGAGAAATTCCTAGTGAGGGGCAAGGTAATAAAAAAATAAAAACACTTATAATTTTGGTTACATACATTTTTGGTTAGTTTCTGAATAACAAACTGCCAGGCAGTAGTAATTTATTTAGGTTTTTTCTCATTGTCAGTTTAATCTATAATATAAAAATGAATCGCAAAATGTGTTGGTAAGCGCATAACTCAACAACGCCTGGACCAATTTAACCAATTCTTTTTTTTTAATGTTCGTTGAAGTCCAAGGACGGTTTTTTTTTATGGTTTTTACTTAGGGTAGGTAGGTAGGTAGGTAGGTAGGGTAGGGTAGGGTAGGTAGGTAGGTAGGGTAGGGTAGAGTAGGTAGGTAGGTAGGGTAGGGTAGCGTAGGGTAGGTAGGGTAGGGTAGAGTAGTGGAGTTTATACTATAGCTTTTGACAGAACGAAGTCTGTCGGGTCAGCTAGTAATAATTAAAAATTATTATTATCAATGGGGGAACCATTACATCAGATTTGTCTTTAGAATGCCTCTAGAAAACAGCTGCGTTGCCTCTTGTATTGAAGATGTCCATAGAGGTGAACACTTAGGTACCTAGATCCTATCAGATCGTAAGTTAGGTGATTGTTCGCCAAAGTCGCAACAACATAAAAATGTACTAAAACTAGCTTCCGCCCAACTCTTCGTCCGCGTGACATTTCTTGTTCCCCGACATAGGCATAGGCATAATTTTAATACTAGAAATAAAGATAAAATAGATCAACCATTTTTCAGATTATCTAAAGTATAGACATAACGGCAAAAGATAAACAGGTTTCTTAGGCATTCAGTAATATTCTAAGCTAACGGTACGCTTAATACCTAACTGTGTACCTAGGTACCTAAGTAAATAAGTAAATGGTGCCGATTCCCTTGTTCACAAACTAAACTAAATTTAAGTTCAGTGCATCTTTTTCTTTCTATTTCATTAAGAAAAGGACAGAAGATAAATTTTAGTTTAGTTCTGTCAAATTAATCAGCGCTTGACGTAAATTGACGTAATTTTAGTAGGCAAGTTTCTAATCACGTCTAAACTTGTATGGAGTAGTGACAGGCGCTGATTAATTTGACAGGACTAAACTATAAATATGGTATACTTGAACGGAATAAAAGCCTATGCCATAGTTATTTTTTTTTTTTTTCATCCTAGATAGAAATTGATCTATCGCTAAATACCACATTTGAAGTAAACTTATCATACTATAACAATAAATACAGAAATGCAACAAAAAAAAAAAAAAAATACGATTAATACTTAATATTTAAATCATAAGCACCCAAATTTTAAATATTTTTTATCTTTTTTTTTTGTTATATTTCTGAAAAAAAAACTATGCCTTAAGCTTCTACTCCGTTCACCTAATTCAATATTTTATACTCAATTTTTTTCGAGACGTCAAAAAATGCCATCCGGTAGAAACCGCGCGTTTGGTCTATTTTAGCTACTTCCACAGCACTAAGTTGTATGGCATTTTATTATGGGGTCGGGCTGCTGACATTGAATCTCATTTTTTTAAATTATTACAAGCTTTATATTAACTTGCAATGTATGTGTGTCCACGTGGACAAACACATTGCACGCATTACCTTGCAAGCTGAATTAAAACCACTTCCTCTTATCCTACGTTACGAAGCTGAAATTTTACGTGTTAGTTCAGTTTCTATGACAATGTATTTAAATATGATGCATGACCTGATTCTTAACCCATATTGGCTTCAACGGTCAATGGTATAGAAACCAAATTGAATATACGCGTTTAATTATGATACTCGTAGCCCGTTCTAAAGTCCAACGTGACCTTGGTGCTGCACCCAGAGATGACTGCAGACGACTCCTCAGCGGTCAAGCACGACATTTTGTATACGCATTCAAGATAACCCGTTCTAAAGTATGGCATGACTTGGATAGTGTAAATCGGTTGGTTTCACACCGTGACTTCTGTAAAGGCGTTTTTGTGTTCGTTGGATTTGTCTTTTCAATTTGTAAATTTAAAAATGTTCGTTACCTGCATAAAAATGTCGTCCAACGATTCATTCGCTCGACGCGCGGACCTTAGCTGATCAATCCTGAGTTAAGGCTCCTACAAACAGGTGCGACACGCGACGCGACACAAAGACAGCGTTCCGCGCGACGAGCGGTCTCTGTGTGTCGCATCGCGTGTCGCGCCTTCATACGGCGTGATCTAGTCGGCGTATTGAAAATTTGAAACACGCACTTGACTGTAGATATAGGTTGTAGAGAAAGTAGCTTGTCTTAAGTATTTCTGTTAATTGTAGCCCCGGCCTCCCCTACATAATAATTGCTTAGTACGTAAATAAATAAACAAAAGGGTTTTAAATAAAAACATTTGCTCAGGTGGTGTTATTACATTTCTACATTGTTTCTATTTGATATAAAAACCTAAGGTATGGTGGTTGAATGCATAAACTCAACATGAAGGCTTTAGCGGTGCTGCTTCTTCTGGCGGTAAGAACCAACCTATTTATTTAATTTTATTAATAAATGAGGGATTCGTGACTAAATAAAAATAGCCGCACGGTGTCCATCCATTGAAATAAATATACAGGAAAAGTTTGTAGTCATTGCGCAATTTTTTTTTTTTTTTTTTTTATCTAGGGCATCTCAGAGTGTAACCACTAAGGTTCCGACTCTTTAACCGGGCTATCCTGTGGTTGCCTTAAGCTCCTATCGAAACTTAATGCCTCCAGCCAGGGCGTAAAAAACTACAAACTTAACGACTGCTGCTCGCTAAGGGCACCCCCTGTGGGGTACGAACCTCGGCTTAGGGCAGCTGAGTCGGAGGGAGGGTGGCAAGGGACCGACGGTGGCTGGATAAAATCAGTGTTTTGATTATTATCCTGGGGAGTTTGGATTACATGCTGCTCAGCTAAAACGCGTGCTGGCGCTTCACTTACAGTCAAGGGTCGGGGAGGACTATTCGTTAGTCGGGGATTTGGCGCGGGGCCTCGGCGGCGAGGTCGGAATGACGATCGTGTATTGTGTGCTCTTATCTTGCGAACTGTACTAGTTTCCCTACGACTCTCCTGGAGGAGAGTAGTGGGGTCGTCTGGGTCGGTCAGTGCGTCATTGCGCAAAGGGGTTTGAAGATATTTATTTGTATGGAGGGTGGCCCTAACGTTGGCCGCAATTTTGATGTTTTTTTTCAAAATCGCGTTGCACAACGAAAGTTATATATTTAGATAGAGGACACATATACAAACAAAAACATTCATGAAACAGAATATCCTAAAGAGTCAGGTTTTTGAGTTATTTACCGAAATATAAGTCGAAAACTGAACCTTGAAGAAGCAGGTTTTATTGTTTTTTCCCTTCAGGTAAGCATAGTGAACTATGAAATACGACCCGCCCGTTGCGTATATGATGATGTATATATATGTATTTGATGTCGGGATGTTGTATAATTATGCTAGTCGCGCGGTAAACTCTGATTGCGCGATGCAGAATTTGTGACGTCAGGTCTTTGATGCGTAGTTCGTATATGGCGTTGTTGATATCGCCACAATATTATTTATACCGAATATGATTAATAAATCTTATGTTTTATCCACTAGGTATTCAATTAAGTATTTCCTGTTTACCTACAAAAATATCATTGTAATTCGACACATGTATCTCATATTCTTATGTTCCGATTGTATTAAAAAAGATTTTAATGAACAAAATAAATGATTAGTATTATAATATTTGTTTTCTTTCTCTGTCTGGTTCAGATTAACAGTAAATAACTTAATCGACATGAATTAACTACAAAATTAATTGTTATTTTTATCTTTGAATATCTCAGAAACGTGACGCTTTATGATGTTATGTTAAATTACGTTTTATTTTTGTATAAGTGTCCCCTATCCAAACATATGACATTTATTTTGCACCGCGATTTAGAAAAAAAAAACATTTTTTTTTTTTTGCTGATGTTAGGGCCAAAACCTTCAAAGCCCTTTTGACAAATTAAACTTAAACGTGTTTTATTATACACCTATTTCTTATTTTGATATCTACTATATAAAAATAAGTCGGGTTTTCCTTCCTGACGCTATAACTCTAGAACGCACGAACCGATTTCCACGGTTTTGCATTCGTTGGAAAGGTCTCGGGCTCCGTGAGGTGTATAGCAACGTTTTTTTTTTTTTTATGGTTTTTACGAAAAATTAGGGTAGGGTAGAGTAGGGTAGGGTAGGTAGGTAGGTAGATAGGGTAGGGTAGGGTAGGGTAGGGTAGGTAGGTAGGTAGGGTAGGGTAGGGTAGGGTAGGTAGGGTAGGGTAGGGTAGGTAGGTAGTTAGGTAGGATAGGGTAGGGTAGGGTAGGGTAGGGTTGGTAGGTAGGGTAGGGTAGCGTAGGGTAGGGTAGGTAGGTAGGTAGGTAGGTAGGTAGGTAGGTAGGTAGGTAGGTAGGGTAGGGTAGGGTAGGGTAGGTAGTTAGGTAGGTAGGTAGGTAGGTAGGTAGGTAGGTAGGTAGGTAGGGTAGGTAGGTAGGTAGGTAGGTAGGTAGGTAGGTAGGGTAGGTAGGGTAGGGTAGGGTAGAGTAGTGGAGTTTATACTATAGCTTTTGACAGAACGAAGTCTGTCGGGTCAGCTAGTGTCTTCTAAAAATCTTGAAAGAATCGTTAATCAACGTCTTAAACATTACTTAACTAATTAAACCTTAACCTTTAAGTACCGACGTGCATTTTTTGTAACGTTAGTACCGATGTGAGGCCTGAGAGGCCGCGTATATTACATAGTTTTTTAAAGAAAGTGATGTGTTAAATTATTTGTCCTTGTATTATGATGAAAAATGAAGGGTTTTGAGAAAAAATAAATATAGAAAGGAAATCAACTTTATTTTTTTTTTAATATAAGACTACAATAATATTTGGCATGAATTTTGGGGAAAATTCAGACTATTCGTTATAAAAAACCAAAACATAAAAAATACTCCTTTCAGAATAACAAAAAATAGTATTTCTCACTTACGACTAATATAACTCTTAGAAAAAAAAATTGTAAGAACATAAACCTTCTGAAAAAAAAAATGACCACAGTCCAACTACACCTTCAATTCTAAGCACAGTCAGGACACACTTGTTTCGCGCACTGCAAACAAACGTGTTTTTTGCACGAATAGCATTTATAAGTCGATTTTCTTTTCAATTTCGGTTGACATGAAAGACATGTCTTTCGTGTCTTGACTTCTTCAGCTCCATCTTCACATGTCTCTGGCTTATCAGAACCAAGTACTCTTGCTAAACTCATTCTAAGTTCACGGGGCAACCTTAGGTTACTAAATCTCCGCTTTATATGCTCTAATACCAACTGTCGAGCTAATTTTTTTATAAAGTTTCCTCTATCGGTTTGTTTTCCCACATGTATATCATGTAAAAGATGAGAATTGACGGAACTAATATCCAAAATCCGGTAAAAAATTGTCATAGGCCAGCGTCTTGATCGGCGGCTGCAAGTATACACAGAGCACTTTTTATCTATTTCATCTACTCCGCCTTTCGTAGAATTATAAAACTGTATAATTTCTGGCTTCCCTGAGTCTGTGTTTGTTCCTTCATTATGATGCATTGATGAAGCCAAAATGACCGCTTTTCCCTTCTTGGGAACATGAGACAATAACGTGGTATCTTTTGTAAAACCATATAAGGTTGATTTTTCTGGTCTCGTTTTAGCAGGCAACAACTCTGGGGGTATTTCCCTTTTATTTTTTTTTACCGTCCCAACACAAGTCAATCCTCTTTGTCTCAATGCATCAATTAATTGTATTGACGTGAACCAATTGTCACATGTTATATTTTTGTTACTGCCATGTAATGGTTTACTCAAACGGATCACCGCCTGCGTAGGAACTAAAAGCTTTCTTTCTTCATCTGTTAGTGTTTCTCCATCTGAGCCTTTTCCACAATACACATAACAATTATAAAAATACCCATTTTCGGCATCACACAGGCACATTAGTTTTAGCCCGTACTTAGCAGGCTTCTTTGGCATATATATCATCAAAAACGACCGCCCTCTAAATGGGACTAACATTTCATCAACTGTAGCATATTGACGTATATTATATAATTTCTGACAATTAGATACAAATTTGTTGAAAATATTCGATATCGCAGCTAATTTATTAGTCTCCTTTCTCTGTGCTCTGTCAAGTGCATTGTCAAACCGAAGACAGTGAAGTAAGCACAGAAATCTGTTTTGAGACATAACGCATCTAAAAATGTCTCTTCCGGTACCATCAGTAGCAAATATTAAATCTGCGTCTTCGTGGTTAGACTTGAATACAGCTGTGTACATCAATAGACCAATAAAAGCTTGCAACTCAATTATATCGATATCTTTTAGTTCTGGACGATCTTGCTTCATATATTTAGATCTATATTCAGCAAGCTTCTCGTTGGTTCTAAGCAAAATCTCCGATAACATCTCATCATTTATATATTGTTTCCATAAAGAATAAGGATCTTTTCCATCATTTTGGGTCAAATTGGATGCGGGTACACGCGAAATAATATTGTGTTGTGGTGTTCTAACTGATGATCTGTTTGGAGGTAATTTAGACCACTTATATTTATTCTTGCCTCTAAAATAACCCAACCTTGAGAGCGGAACATCGTCATCTGATGACGATGACGGCGCATCCAGTTGTTCAGGTTGAGTTTCTTCAGTATCAGAAATGTCAGTACTAGTATCCGTATCATGCTCGCTGTGCTCTGGGCAAAAATCTTCGCCAGCGTCCTCTACCTCTGATCCGCTGGAATCCTCTTCCGCAAGCCAGCTCTCAATCACTCGATTACTATTTGTATTCAATGTATTTATACATATCCGAGATCTCTTTGAATGTTGTAAATCTGTCGCACAACTATTTCGCTTATTACCGGAAGTCCCTGGTGTACCCATAGTTCATAATATCTGTGAAAATAACAGTTTACTATAACAAAAACTTAAAACAAAAAACTTACGTAAGTACCGACGTGAGGCCTGAGAGGCCGCGTCGGAATTTCAAAACGCAATTACTCACCAAATACGCATGCGACAACAACACTGCCTGTTCCAACGTCAACATGGGCACTAAACTTACAGCTGGGTAGTTCTTCAAAAAGTATTCTCCGCGTAACTTTCATGGCGAATTTTTCTTTTGGAATAATCTACATATAAATGTACACACATTTAAAACGATGTAAAAATAATACATATTTATTTTATTTTATGTAAATCGGTGCATAAATTACAGAGATATTCTGTTTTTAAATTTCTGTGCCCACGAAAGTTACGAAACACGGCACGAAAGTTACAGACGTATTTTCTACAGGCAAAATATAGTTTCATATCCTTATTTTTTCTCAAATTTCCAATTTATAAAATAAAAGACTTATTATTTATGAATCAACTTTTATTTGAGATCAACAATTATAGTGTTAACTGTTTTCGGTATTTATTATTCAATATTTTATTTTGAAAAAAATTGAAACACATGCATAAACACTTATACAAATACATGACCCCCTTTTTTGAGCTTCGCAATAATCGAGTAAATGCATCTGCAGCGTCACAAGTAATCTAAAGTTATCATTCAATGGAGATATGTAACTTTCGTGGACAAATAACCACGAAAGTTGTGCCACGAAAGTTACGTAAATTTCATATTTTTGAGAATTACGATTAAACTTATAGGTAAATAAACAAACAAAGTACTTGGGAATAATCTCGAAGATCTATCTTATTCCTTAATCCAAAATAAGTTGGAAAATTATAAGCATTATCCTTCAAAATATGCGCATGAAAGTTTTTAGACCAAGGCTACTTGAAAATATTCAAAGAATAACTAGCCTCGTATTTTTTTGTTTAGAAGCGATGAACGTACGTGTCTCCCCCTCTGAAGCCGGGATACTACTGAGCGTCCGCGCAGCTAAAACGTGTAGCGACATGTTGGCGCTTTTGGAAGATAGGTGCAGTTTTGTTGCGCGCTCTCGAAACTAACAAAATCGTGTGACAGAGACATAATGCCTATTAACTATTGTAACTTAAGATATAAAATTAATGTTATTGGATAATTATGATGCATAGTTAAATACGATTAATTTGATGTATTACATTATATGCTTATGAATTGAATACAAAAGTTATCAAAGTTTGCCGTGAGCGCGAACAGAGTGTGACGCGCGAAGAACACCGATTTTGCTCCCGTTTTCGACATTAGATATTTTTTTTTATAAACATTATAAATAATTTTAGATGTTCAATGTTTAAATTATGTACACATATCAATAAAGATTAATCTGTATTTGGTCCTAAGACTGAATATTTAATAGGTTACGAATTAAGACCGTGTGACCGCGTTTTGAGGGACCTCGAAGAACTACCCAGCTACTTTAAAGCGGGGATCAGTATTGTGCGGGGGAAAGGGTAAACTAACAAGTCAAGTACCTGCCGGGGCCTCTCAGACCGCACGTCGGTACTTAAAGGTTAAATACTAAATAAATATTTCTTATTCATAAACGATATTTAAGCATCGCTTAACTACTTAATTTTTTGTACGGCAACTAGTTAGCTTTTCTGTAACAAACAGTAGAATTGGTCTATGTTGTTGTGCCAAACACGAAATTAAAAACAGAACTGTCAGTCAGCCGTCTTATAGTTTCGCTCGTGGTAACTTTTGTAAAAATAGCAATTTATAATAATAATGCTATGGCAGATACAAATGGATGCGACAAGGCTTTGTCGGGTACAAAACGATGCCGCTCATAGGATCCAACTTAGGCATAAAAACATTTCGTACGAGCTCGCCTAAATTGATTTAAATCTTCTACATCTTGCTCAAAAAGACTTAAATCATCATCGAAGTCAAAATATTCCATTAGTAGGTATCTACTTAACGAAATATAAACTATATCACTAGAAAAGATTTATCAATGCACTGCAATGCAACAAGTTAGAAATGAGTGATAGACAGACTCAAACTCAAACAGCCGTTAGAAGCAAGGATTTCGCTCGCCATTTTGTTGTTTAAGCGCTAAACAGGGCCTCAAGTCTGCTATTACAATAGTGTCAAAATGGTCTATCATTGATTTCATAATTGTTAATTTTGACAAGTTTGGTAATCTACTAATATAATGGCGTCATTATGACTTTCCAATGGTCAGCCACTGACACTCCATTGAAAGAATTGGCAATCTCGTACATAATGACAAATGAAACTTCCTACTAAACTTCCAACTTCCTACTACTTAAGATTGCTTGTAACACTAATAAATAATATGTAAAAATATATATAAATGAAATCTGGCATGAATAAATGTTCAAAATGCCATTGTAATACAATTCTATTACGAGACCATTGACCGACCAATGATCGACCATTATGAATTTAGCAGATTACGAACTTTTAGCAAAATGACAATGGGATCGTGTTGGAGTGACGAATTTATAAAAATAGCAGACTTGGGCCCCAGGTCCGAGGACTGTTTAATTTGACAGCTATTTAAATAACTTTTTAAACAGTTAATTAACTCTAAACAGCGTTTATGAATGCAAAATATTTTTAACCACTGCTTAAAGTGCTGCTTAAAAGTTAATCAACGTTTATGAATAAGAGTTAAGAAGACCCCAATCCGTACTCAATATAAAAATCTGTTATGTACAAAATGCAATACAACATTAATTAAAAAGAGCTTTTCTTTGGTGTTGCTCCCATAATCTATATATGTATATAAAAATCAATTGCTGTTCGTTTGTCTCGCTAAAACTCGAGATCCGCTGGGCCGATTTGGCTGATTTTGGTTTTGAAATGTTTGTCGTAGTCCAGGGAAGGTTTAAAGGTGAGAAAAAAAAAAAAAAAAAAACAATTTGTGAACGGCTGGACCGATTTCGCTAAATCTATTTTTTTTTTAAGGTTTTAGGTAGGTAGGTAGGGTAGAGTAGGGTAGGTAGGTAAGGTAAGTAGGTAGGGTAGGGTAGGGTAGGTAGGTAGGTAGGGTAGGTTAGGTTAGGGTAGATAGGTAGGGTAGTTAGGTAGGGTAGGGTAGGTAGGTGGGGTAGGGTAGGGTAGGTAGGGTAGGGTAGGGTAAGGTAGGATAGGTAGGGTAGGGTAGGTAGGTAGGTAGGGTAGGGTAGGGTAGGGTAGAGTAGTGGAGTTTATACTATATTTCCTTTGCGCGTAGACAAACTGCCACAGTCAAATAGCTTTTGACAGAACGAAGTCTGTCGGGTCAGCTAGTTTATAATAAAATACCCGATATCATAGGATAATGCCATAAAAAAAATTCAAAAAAATGTTTTCATAAATTATTAGTTGAGAATGATAACACACTATAATATATACTGTACCTATTAATAATCCAATGTACTGCATGCTTGTATTTTGTTTTATTTTGATATTTTTTGTTTTTTTACAAAGGTGATTTTTTTTGCCATTATTTTATATAATTTTCACTGATATTTGTATGTCATCAATGACAAAAAATAGCGCAACATTCGCACACCCGGTGCAATAACGTCATAAATGCTAAAATTGGTAAAATTAATTTTTGATCACAAATGATGACAAACATGCGTCTAAATCCGATACAAAAATATCGTAAATGTACCTAACTCTTAAAATGACCCGCTGCCGCATAAATGTCATGATGGTTTTGGCGGGTTTTTGTAAGTTTGTAGGAACAACAACGTCATAAAGGTAATTATGACAAATATTTCATACAATTTGAGGCAATAATGGCACAAGTGAACATTGTGTATTGTTAAATGTAAGAGTAATTAGGTACTCAGTACCATGCCAAAAACATAAGAATGCTAGATTAATTATAAACTAGTACAGTTATGTACTAATAAAACACAAGTCTTCCTAGTGCCTCCTAAAAATCTGATTATTTCATAATTTTGTTAGATTTTAATATGCCATTTATTTTAACTCGTCAAATGTCAAGTGCACCTATGCGGTGCATAAGAGCAAACGCTCGAAATGTCTAAAAAAAAACTTTCCATCAAGGTCACTTTCGCTATTGGTCGATGTATTTGACATTTATTTTGATTGACAGTTATGCACCTGTGCGGTGCATTAGACATTTCGAGCGTTTGTTCTTATGCACCGCATAGGTGCACTTGACATTTTAACAATGTTGATTATTGTTACCCATTGTGAAAGTTTATGTAAGTGCTATTTTATACAGTTAGAGTATTGATTTTTTGTTTAATTCGGCCTTTATGATGTTATTGCACAAACAAGTTCTACTTTTAATTTAACTTTCTGCGTAACAAGTAAGCATCGTGATGAAAAACAATACAAAATTGCTACTTACTTAACATTTATATAACTGAAACAACCTTAATTTGAAACTATAGAGTATAGCCAATATTTTGGTAATCGATACGAGTATAATTATAGGATTTTAAATACATTTTACTTTAATAAAACAATAACTTTTAAATCGATCCCCTGACAAAAACGTCAATTGTTATTTGTGACGTTATTGCACCCGGTGTACGATATAATTATTGTATAAGACCTTGACCTTTAACCTATGTTTTACAAATAAATAATTCTAATTATAATTCTAACTTGTAATTATATAAAACAAATTCGGATTATTTACATCATTTTTATAAATCAAGCACGGCTGGACCGAATTTATATAATCTTTGATTTGTTGGATGTGTTTCCGCCCCGAATAGCAAAATAACTATTAAAACAAGCAAAATTATAAAATGTAAATAAATTTTCCCATACATTTTGTATGGAATGGCTTTTTTAATGACATCTCTAGAACGGATTGGGGACCAGGGGAACAAGAAATTTAACGCGGAGAAAGTCCTGGGCAGAAGCAAGTTTTTGAATTCCGCGGGCTACCGTACCGCGTTTTGTTGCACAGATTATACTCGAAGTTCTTTTTTTTTTGCAGGCTCTTGTTGCCGTCCAGCAGGTGATCGCGCAACGTAAGTTTAATTTTTAAATATTTTTCATAAAATTATAATGTACGGTGGCTAGCACATCAAGTTACGTACCACAAACTGTAAAAAATTCAAAGTGTTTGTATGTATACTCAAAGTCTCAAATTCAGATAATTTATGTAAACAACGGGGATAACACAACAAAAAAATATCTTCGTAATTCACATAAAATTGCAAAAAAAGAGGTTCTATTTCTTTTAAGTACTGATTTTAAGAAATAATAATTAAAAAATAATCATACCGTAATTATTTTTATGAATTTTCGGTTTTAAACAAAGTTATTAATAAAAGGAGATTTTATGGTATAAAATATTTTATGGTACTGGTAACAATGCAGGAGATCCAAACATTTTCACATTTTTTTAATCTTCAACAACACTAATATTACAACTCTCATAAATAGATTCATATTGTAAGTAGCATATCTAGCCACATTTTGGACGAAAACGGCTGTAAACTGTTTCGATTGGAAATCGATTTTGGGACGCCTACGTCTAGCGCTGGGCTTAAAAGGGCTGATTATAACTATCATATACCGTGTCTCCGACACACTACAAAAAACATTGTTTGGCAACGGTATTTTGTTTGCATAGTTCTTATAATTAATTCACTTTAATTTTGTGTGTTGACAGTGACATTTCTTGACATTACTTTGTTTACATAAATTATCTGAATTAGAGACTTTAGGTATAGGTGTTTCTTGCAACCTCTGTAGCTTATTTCTTTTGTAATTTTATATTTCTGTTTATATAGTTCGTTACCACTTATTTTTATTCATTTCGTTTGTACCTTAGGTTATCACTGTATTTGAGAATGCTGGTTCACCTGTTATTGGCAACTGTATAAGCCCATGACTGTTACCTACTGTTGTTTGATATTTTGTATACAGAAGCTGTTGGTGTACCTTAAAATGAAAATAATAATAATAATAATAATAACCCCACCGCCGTATCTCTACGTTGACGTCGTGGTGGAGCTTGCGCGCTCCGAACTCTGCATCTGTGCCGGTAGAGTTTACTTTACCGGAACATGTCTAGGGTAAGGAGCCAGACCACGAGAGATACAGAAACCTGCAGGGCAGCATGTGGCGAGCTGTTGGGCAGTTGCGACCCCCGGACCCTATCTCCCGGGAGAAGTCATGTTCCTCATCTCTGGCTTGCCTTTATTGGCCGGCTGGAGTGAACACTGACGAGGAACTGAGCTCCCACCTCATTCTTGCCTTTATTGGCTGGCTTGAGTGGAGGATCGCAAGAGCAAACGTGCTCGGAGGAAGGAAGTATTCCAGTAAGTGCTGGTAGGGATCTTGACCATCTTCTGGGCTCTGGGATTGTTCTGATAGTCGTGGAATACCTCTTCAATCCTCAAGCATCTCAAGATATGTTGCCACCTTGTTGCTACAGCACTAAGTGCTAGCGACTGTTTCCGGGGGCTCATTATTGAGTGTGCAAGTCACCCCCTGCCATTTTATCCATGTACAATGAAACATTGATCAGGCAGGGGCCATAGTCCTTTGATAGTTTTAGGTAACCAGTCCATTTTAACCACCCAACTCCATAGTCCAATATTTTTGTTTCCATAGCCTGCAATAGTCCTACACCAACCGGGGGTTGTCCTTGGGTGCACTTGCATAGTACGTACAGGGATAATCGTCGGTTGGTGCCTCATTTAATTAAAAAGCGTCTAACGGGCTTCTGCGAGTTGGCTTCGGCCCCTCGTACGTAAAGGTCCGGGACCCCAGGGTCCCGAGGTATGTAAACATATAAAATCTATAGTTTTGTTTTAAGTGTATTAATTTAAATTTTTCTTGTTTAACTTTTCTACACACTGTGTCTACATTTCTTATCCAACTTTCCTCTCGCAGGTCTGCTGGAAGAAATTTCTTTTGAAATAAGCAATACCTTTGTGCTCTTTTATGTTAATATATTGTCCTGTCAAGTATTTTGTGTGTACATAAATAAATAAATAAATAAAAAAATAAATAAAAATAAAAATAATTAAATCTTAATATATAAAACAAAGTCGGGTTATTTACACTATTTATAACTCAAGAACGGCTGGACCGATTTTTATAATCTTGAATTTTTTGGATTTGTCTCCGCCCCGAATATTAAAAAAAAAAACAATTTTCTCATACATTTTATATGGAAAGGCTTTTTTAATGATGTTTCGTGAATGGGTTGAGGAACGGTGGAACTAGAATTTTAACGCGGGAAAAGTCGCGGGCGGAAGCTAGTAAATAAATAAAAGATTTTAATAATTGAAAACAGAACTTTATTTATCAAAAATTTTTGCAGCTTGTTCTGGTGGTGGAACCAAAACTGAAGCGAAGAGCTCATCATCAAGTAAAGCAAAAACTACCTCTGGAGGATGTTGCACAACTCAAACTTATACCAGTGTGGAAAATCACGGCAATGGAGGCAAAAAATGTAGTGGGAAGGACAGCACTAAAACCAATTCAAAATGCAGTAGTCATATCGAAAATCACAGCAATGGAGGCACCACTACTGCCGAAGCCACAGCCAAAAGCGATGCCAGTACACATGCCAGGGGAGACAAGAAATGTAATGGGAAAGACAGCACTTCAGCCCATTCAAAATGCAGTAGACATATCGAAAATCACAGCAATGGAGGCACTACTACTGCCGAAGCCACAGCCAAAAGCGACGCCAGTACACATGCCAGGGAAGACAAGAAATGTAATGGGAAAGACAGCACTTCAGCCCATTCCAAATGCGGTGAGCATGGCAAGCATTGCAAACGCTGTCGCAAAAGAAATCACACTATAAGCTGCACTCATTCTGGAAGTCGTGTTAAGACCGATGCCACCACAGTCAACGCGTCAGCTGCTGCCAGTGCAACTAGCGAGGTGGACAGCAACGAAGATGGATATGAAACAAAAGCAGTCAGTTATTCTGAAACTCATGTTGAGAACAAAGGAAATAGGGGGAAATGTAAAGCTCCTTGCTCTGGTAGTCGTGCCAAACACAGCGGGCGACGAGGAAAACCTTGTGGTAGGAGAGATCGCACTTCAATGGACACTCGAGCTGGAAGTCGTGTTGAGATTGATGGCACTACAAGCGACGCTTCAGCCTATAGCAATGCAGCAAGCCAGGTCGAAAGTAGAGAAGGTAGAAGGTCAAACCGCTGGGGGTACACTACTGCCACTTCAACCTCTAATTCAACTTCAACAGCCACAAATTCAGGAAAAAGTGCGGCTTCTGCAACAGCCACTGCCTCAAGTTTGAATGATAGGCACTTCAGAACCCCTGGCAGACGAAGCCATACTTCGGTCCACAGCCATTTTGATAGTCACATTCATGCTAGTAACCATAAAAACCGGCATGGGAAAGGAAGAAAGACATGTGGTCAACGAGGCTACACTCACGTCAGTCGACACAACTCTGAAGCCCATGGTTATGCCAATAGCCACATCGAAACGCACGGCAAAAGGCGTAGAATCCGTGGCAAACGAAGTCATACTTCAGTTCAAACCCAAAGTAGAAGTTATGTTGCAATCCACGGCAAAAGACACCGAACTTCAGCCCATAGCCATTCTGGTAGCCATATTGATTACCGTAGCAAAAGAAGCCATACTCGTGGTAAACGCGGCCACTCTTCAGTTCATGTACATGGCAGAGGAGACAAAACTTGTCGCCATAGACATCATACTTCCAATAGTCATATTTTGACTCGCACCAAAATCATTCGACATACGGCCCATAATGACAAACACCGCAAAGGCCATGCTGTCACCGATAACGATGATGAGTCTGATGTAGATGGAAAAGCAGAGAGTTACAAAGAGTCTGATGACGTTATAGATGATGAGAATGGCGAAAAGAATGATGAAAAAGAAGATGATGAAAGTAACGAAAAGTCTGGTGTTGAAGAAGATAATAAGAGTGACGAAAAATATGACGAAGAGTCTGATGAAGAAGGTGTAGAGAATGATGAAAAAACTGGTGTCAAAGAACATGATGAGAGAGACAAAGATGATGAAAATGACGAAGAATCTACTGTTAAAGAAGATGATGAGAGTGACGAAGAGGATGGTGACCAAAAAGATGATGAAAGTGATGAAAATATTGATGACGAAGAAGATAATGTCAACGACGAAAAGTCTGGTGATGAAGGAGATGATGAGAGTGACGAAAAGTCTGGTGAAGAAGACGATCAGAGTGACGAAGAAGATGATAAATATGATAAAGAGTCTGATGACGAAGGAGATGATGAAAATAATAAAGAGTCTGATGACGAAGAAGATGATGAAAATGATAAAGAGTCTGATGACGAAAAAGATGATAAGGGTGTCGAAAAGTCTGGTGGCAATAAAGATGAAGGTGGTACAGCCTCAGATTCAGGTACAGATGAAATCAGTTCTAATAATGACTCAGAAACTGTCAATCATGATAATAAAGAGGCTGGAACAGCTACAACCTCAATCACATCTGCGTCTGCTACTGCCACTTCGAACAGGTATTCAGCTACAGAAGACACAAGTTCCAGCAATAGTTGCAGTACCGCAAATTCTAGTGTAACCAGTGTTACCACTTCTTGCACTGACGAAGTACATGAAAAAAAGTCTGGTCACGATGAAAATGAAGGTACCACAGATTCAGATACAGATGAAGTCAGCTCTAATAATGGCTCAGAAACTGTCAATCATGACAATAAAGAGGCTGGAACAGCTACAACCTCAATCACATCTGCGTCTGCTACTGCCACTTCGAATAGGTATTCAGCTACAGAAGACACAAGTTCCAGCAATAGTTGCAGTACCGCAAATTCTAGTGTAACCAGTGTTACCACTGCTTGCACTGACGAAGTACATGAAAAAAAGTCTGGTCACGATGAAAATGAAGGTACCACAGATTCAGATACAGATGAAGTCAGCTCTAATAATGGCTCAGAAACTGTCAATCATGACAATAAAGAGGCTGGAACAGCTACAACCTCAATCACATCTGCGTCTGCTACTGCCACTTCGAACAGGTATTCAGCTACAGAAGACACAAGTTCCAGCAATAGTTGCAGTACCGCAAACTCTAGTGTAACCAGTGTTACCACTGCTTGCACTGACGAAGTACATGAAAAAAAGTCTGGTCACGATGAAAATGAAGGTACCACAGATTCAGATACAGATGAAGTCAGCTCTAATAATGGCTCAGAAACTGTCAATCATGACAATAAAGAGGCTGGAACAGCTACAACCTCAATCACATCTGCGTCTGCTACTGCCACTTCGAATAGGTATTCAGCTACAGAAGACACAAGTTCCAGCAATAGTTGCAGTACCGCAAATTCTAGTGTAACCAGTGTTACCACTGCTTGCACTGACGAAGTACATGAAAAAAAGTCTGGTCACGATGAAAATGAAGGTACCACAGATTCAGATACAGATGAAGTCAGCTCTAATAATGGCTCAGAAACTGTCAATCATGACAATAAAGAGGCTGGAACAGCTACAACCTCAATCACATCTGCGTCTGCTACTGCCACTTCGAACAGGTATTCAGCTACAGAAGACACAAGTTCCAGCAATAGTTGCAGTACCGCAAATTCTAGTGTAACCAGTGTTACCACTGCTTGCACTGACGAAGTACATGAAAAAAAGTCTGGTCACGATGAAAATGAAGGTACCACAGATTCAGATACAGATGAAGTCAGCTCTAATAATGGCTCAGAAACTGTCAATCATGACAATAAAGAGGCTGGAACAGCTACAACCTCAATCACATCTGGGTCTGCTACTGCCACTTCGAACAGGTATTCAGCTACAGAAGACACAAGTTCCAGCAATAGTTGCAGTACCGCAAATTCTAGTGTAACCAGTGTTACCACTGCTTGCACTGACGAAGTACATGAAAAAAAGTCTGGTCACGATGAAAATGAAGGTACCACAGATTCAGATACAGATGAAGTCAGCTCTAATAATGGCTCAGAAACTGTCAATCATGACAATAAAGAGGCTGGAACAGCTACAACCTCAATCACATCTGCGTCTGCTACTGCCACTTCGAACAGGTATTCAGCTACAGAAGACACAAGTTCCAGCAATAGTTGCAGTACCGCAAATTCTAGTGTAACCAGTGTTACCACTGCTTGCACTGACGAAGTACATGAAAAAAAGTCTGGTCACGATGAAAATGAAGGTACCACAGATTCAGATACAGATGAAGTCAGCTCTAATAATGGCTCAGAAACTGTCAATCATGACAATAAAGAGGCTGGAACAACTACAACCTCAGTCACATCTGGGTCTGCTACTGCCACTTCGAACAGGTATTCAGCTACAGAAGACACAAGTTCCAGCAATAGTTGCAGTACCGCAAATTCTAGTGTAACCAGTGTTACCACTGCTTGCACTGACGAAGTACATGAAAAAAAGTCTGGTCACGATGAAAATGAAGGTACCACAGATTCAGATACAGATGAAGTCAGCTCTAATAATGGCTCAGAAACTGTCAATCATGACAATAAAGAGGCTGGAACAGCTACAACCTCAATCACATCTGGGTCTGCTACTGCCACTTCGAACAGGTATTCAGCTACAGAAGACACAAGTTCCAGCAATAGTTGCAGTACCGCAAATTCTAGTGTAACCAGTGTTACCACTGCTTGCACTGACGAAGTACATGAAAAAAAGTCTGGTCACGATGAAAATGAAGGTACCACAGATTCAGATACAGATGAAGTCAGCTCTAATAATGGCTCAGAAACTGTCAATCATGACAATAAAGAGGCTGGAACAGCTACAACCTCAATCACATCTGCGTCTGCTACTGCCACTTCGAACAGGTATTCAGCTACAGAAGACACAAGTTCCAGCAATAGTTGCAGTACCGCAAATTCTAGTGTAACCAGTGTTACCACTGCTTGCACTGACGAAGTACATGAAAAAAAGTCTGGTCACGATGAAAATGAAGGTACCACAGATTCAGATACAGATGAAGTCAGCTCTAATAATGGCTCAGAAACTGTCAATCATGACAATAAAGAGGCTGGAACAGCTACAACCTCAATCACATCTGGGTCTGCTACTGCCACTTCGAACAGGTATTCAGCTACAGAAGACACAAGTTCCAGCAATAGTTGCAGTACCGCAAATTCTAGTGTAACCAGTGTTACCACTGCTTGCACTGACGAAGTACATGAAAAAAAGTCTGGTCACGATGAAAATGAAGGTACCACAGATTCAGATACAGATGAAGTCAGCTCTAATAATGGCTCAGAAACTGTCAATCATGACAATAAAGAGGCTGGAACAGCTACAACCTCAATCACATCTGCGTCTGCTACTGCCACTTCGAACAGGTATTCAGCTACAGAAGACACAAGTTCCAGCAATAGTTGCAGTACCGCAAATTCTAGTGTAACCAGTGTTACCACTTCTTGCACTGACGAAGTACATGAAAAAAAGTCTGGTCACGATGAAAATGAAGGTACCACAGATTCAGATACAGATGAAGTCAGCTCTAATAATGGCTCAGAAACTGTCAATCATGACAATAAAGAGGCTGGAACAGCTACAACCTCAATCACATCTGCGTCTGCTACTGCCACTTCGAATAGGTATTCAGCTACAGAAGACACAAGTTCCAGCAATAGTTGCAGTACCGCAAATTCTAGTGTAACCAGTGTTACCACTGCTTGCACTGACGAAGTACATGAAAAAAAGTCTGGTCACGATGAAAATGAAGGTACCACAGATTCAGATACAGATGAAGTCAGCTCTAATAATGGCTCAGAAACTGTCAATCATGACAATAAAGAGGCTGGAACAGCTACAACCTCAATCACATCTGCGTCTGCTACTGCCACTTCGAACAGGTATTCAGCTACAGAAGACACAAGTTCCAGCAATAGTTGCAGTACCGCAAATTCTAGTGTAACCAGTGTTACCACTGCTTGCACTGACGAAGTACATGAAAAAAAGTCTGGTCACGATGAAAATGAAGGTACCACAGATTCAGATACAGATGAAGTCAGCTCTAATAATGGCTCAGAAACTGTCAATCATGACAATAAAGAGGCTGGAACAACTACAACCTCAGTCACATCTGGGTCTGCTACTGCCACTTCGAACAGGTATTCAGCTACAGAAGACACAAGTTCCAGCAATAGTTGCAGTACCGCAAATTCTAGTGTAACCAGTGTTACCACTGCTTGCACTGACGAAGTACATGAAAAAAAGTCTGGTCACGATGAAAATGAAGGTACCACAGATTCAGATACAGATGAAGTCAGCTCTAATAATGGCTCAGAAACTGTCAATCATGACAATAAAGAGGCTGGAACAGCTACAACCTCAATCACATCTGCGTCTGCTACTGCCACTTCGAACAGGTATTCAGCTACAGAAGACACAAGTTCCAGCAATAGTTGCAGTACCGCAAATTCTAGTGTAACCAGTGTTACCACTTCTTGCACTGACGAAGTACATGAAAAAAAGTCTGGTCACGATGAAAATGAAGGTACCACAGATTCAGATACAGATGAAGTCAGCTCTAATAATGGCTCAGAAACTGTCAATCATGACAATAAAGAGGCTGGAACAGCTACAACCTCAATCACATCTGCGTCTGCTACTGCCACTTCGAATAGGTATTCAGCTACAGAAGACACAAGTTCCAGCAATAGTTGCAGTACCGCAAATTCTAGTGTAACCAGTGTTACCACTGCTTGCACTGACGAAGTACATGAAAAAAAGTCTGGTCACGATGAAAATGAAGGTACCACAGATTCAGATACAGATGAAGTCAGCTCTAATAATGGCTCAGAAACTGTCAATCATGACAATAAAGAGGCTGGAACAGCTACAACCTCAATCACATCTGCGTCTGCTACTGCCACTTCGAACAGGTATTCAGCTACAGAAGACACAAGTTCCAGCAATAGTTGCAGTACCGCAAATTCTAGTGTAGCCAGTGTTACCACTGCTTGCACTGACGAAGTACATGAAAAAAAGTCTGGTCACGATGAAAATGAAGGTACCACAGATTCAGATACAGATGAAGTCAGCTCTAATAATGGCTCAGAAACTGTCAATCATGACAATAAAGAGGCTGGAACAACTACAACCTCAATCACATCTGGGTCTGCTACTGCCACTTCGAACAGGTATTCAGCTACAGAAGACACAAGTTCCAGCAATAGTTGCAGTACCGCAAATTCTAGTGTAACCAGTGTTACCACTGCTTGCACTGACGAAGTACATGAAAAAAAGTCTGGTCACGATGAAAATGAAGGTACCACAGATTCAGATACAGATGAAGTCAGCTCTAATAATGGCTCAGAAACTGTCAATCATGACAATAAAGAGGCTGGAACAGCTACAACCTCAATCACATCTGCGTCTGCTACTGCCACTTCGAACAGGTATTCAGCTACAGAAGACACAAGTTCCAGCAATAGTTGCAGTACCGCAAATTCTAGTGTAACCAGTGTTACCACTGCTTGCACTGACGAAGTACATGAAAAAAAGTCTGGTCACGATGAAAATGAAGGTACCACAGATTCAGATACAGATGAAGTCAGCTCTAATAATGGCTCAGAAACTGTCAATCATGACAATAAAGAGGCTGGAACAACTACAACCTCAATCACATCTGGGTCTGCTACTGCCACTTCGAACAGGTATTCAGCTACAGAAGACACAAGTTCCAGCAATAGTTGCAGTACCGCAAATTCTAGTGTAACCAGTGTTACCACTGCTTGCACTGACGAAGTACATGAAAAAAAGTCTGGTCACGATGAAAATGAAGGTACCACAGATTCAGATACAGATGAAGTCAGCTCTAATAATGGCTCAGAAACTGTCAATCATGACAATAAAGAGGCTGGAACAGCTACAACCTCAATCACATCTGCGTCTGCTACTGCCACTTCGAATAGGTATTCAGCTACAGAAGACACAAGTTCCAGCAATAGTTGCAGTACCGCAAATTCTAGTGTAACCAGTGTTACCACTGCTTGCACTGACGAAGTACATGAAAAAAAGTCTGGTCACGATGAAAATGAAGGTACCACAGATTCAGATACAGATGAAGTCAGCTCTAATAATGGCTCAGAAACTGTCAATCATGACAATAAAGAGGCTGGAACAGCTACAACCTCAATCACATCTGCGTCTGCTACTGCCACTTCGAACAGGTATTCAGCTACAGAAGACACAAGTTCCAGCAATAGTTGCAGTACCGCAAATTCTAGTGTAACCAGTGTTACCACTGCTTGCACTGACGATGTACATGAAAAAAAGTCTGGTCACGATGAAAATGAAGGTACCACAGATTCAGATACAGATGAAGTCAGCTCTAATAATGGCTCAGAAACTGTCAATCATGACAATAAAGAGGCTGGAACAACTACAACCTCAGTCACATCTGGGTCTGCTACTGCCACTTCGAACAGGTATTCAGCTACAGAAGACACAAGTTCCAGCAATAGTTGCAGTACCGCAAATTCTAGTGTAACCAGTGTTACCACTGCTTGCACTGACGAAGTACATGAAAAAAAGTCTGGTCACGATGAAAATGAAGGTACCACAGATTCAGATACAGATGAAGTCAGCTCTAATAATGGCTCAGAAACTGTCAATCATGACAATAAAGAGGCTGGAACAACTACAACCTCAATCACATCTGGGTCTGCTACTGCCACTTCGAACAGGTATTCAGCTACAGAAGACACAAGTTCCAGCAATAGTTGCAGTACCGCAAATTCTAGTGTAACCAGTGTTACCACTGCTTGCACTGACGAAGTACATGAAAAAAAGTCTGGTCACGATGAAAATGAAGGTACCACAGATTCAGATACAGATGAAGTCAGCTCTAATAATGGCTCAGAAACGGTCAATCATGACAATAAAGAGGCTGGAACAACTACAACCTCAATCACATCTGGGTCTGCTACTGCCACTTCGAACAGGTATTCAGCTACAGAAGACACAAGTTCCAGCAATAGTTGCAGTACCACAGCTACTAGTGCAACGAGCGTTGACACTACTCAAACTGACGAAGAAGATAAAGAGAGTGACAAAGGGTCTGGTATAGATGAAGATGAAGGTGGTACAGCCACAGATTCAGGCACCGGAAATACAGACAAAGCTGGAACAAGAGTCACCAATGACAATGAGCACGGTGATGTCAACAGTCGTTCTAGCCACTCCAGCGTTTATACCTCAAACAGTCAACACTCTTCTAAAAAAATAATTACTTCTCGAGATAGCGACGGCACTTATAAGACGAAAGAGTTGGACACATGCAGCACTGCAGCCAGTAGATCAAAAAATAGCTGGTCAAAGTCCAACGTCAAAGGAATTTGCGTAACTGAGGAGCATCATACAGACGATGAAGCAAATCAGGAAGGTAGCAGATTCCATGAAGTTAAGGTAGCTCGTGATTGCAATGGAGAGATGAAGACTGAAGAAGTAGTAGCTCAAGAAGACCGCGGCAATAGTCAACATCAAGAAGATTATAGGAAACAAGTTCAAGGTGACTGTGAAAACAGTGATGTAAGAAGAAGCACTTCTGACGAAAGCAGTTATGAAAATCGATCCAAATACCAAAGGACAGATATTGACCATGAATAATTATTAATATCTGAGGGACAATTCCCGTATTTTTAAGAACGTTCGGATTCTAATCTCAGGCTAAATCTGCCAAAAATCCTTCAAATTTAACTACATTTTTGACATTGGTGTCGCTGTGATGAGACGGCGACTAGTTTTTCAACGTTTTTAATTACGGAAATCGGCCTTCTGATTTATATTACTATTTCTTCTCTATGATTATTAAGGATTTATTTATTTAAATAAATAATTAATTCTTATAATATAATCATTAAGAATTAATTTAATATTTACACAAAGCAGTTATTAATATTCTGATACCTTCTTAAGTAATTTTTGACATAGACTAAAAGAAATGAAAAAATTAAATTGAATTTAAAACTTTTTTAGGCGCACTTTGCGCTCTTTCTGAACAGTGAACGAAACTGATTTGTCATAATCGGGTCAGTGACGCTGAATTGGGTATACTCGGCGCAGAACCGCGTGTACTCGGCGCAGAATCACGTATACTCGGCGCAGAATCGCGTATACTCGGCGCAGAATCACGTATACTCGGCGCAGAATCACGTATACTCGGCGCAGAATCGCGTATACTCGGCGCTGAATCATAGTTACCATTTTTAGGGTTCCGTAGTCAACAAGGAACCCTTATAGTTTCACCATGTCCGTCTGTCTGTCTGTCTGTCGGTCTGTCCGCGGCTTAGGTCAAAAACTATTGGTACTAGAAAATTGTTATTTGGCATGAGTATACACGTTAATCACGCCGAAATAGTGGTAAAATAAAATTTTGAAAAAAACAATTATTTAGGGTACCTCCCCTACATGTAAAGTGGGGATGATAATTTTTATTTTCGTCCTTCCCATAGTGTGGGATATAGTTGGATAGGTCTTTCAAAAATATTAGGGGTTTGGGAATACCGTTTTTTGATTAAGTAAACCGTTCGTGACTTATCAAGCTTTAAAGTACCAATTTTCGTTAGAGTCAAGTGTCCCCCCCCACTGCCAGCTAAACGGTTAGTTTTGCATAGGTGAAAAAATTCACGATAGTAGTATACAGCGTGTTACGGAAAGGGTATATCCATACAAACGGGGTGAAGAGTGTATCTGGTTCAGAATCTCTGTACAAAATTTCAGCTCAAAAGCACTAACTACAAAATGCTTAATATTTTTTTTATTTCGTTAGTTTATTAAATTTAAATCATAACAAACGTGTTACCGCCGTTTCTTTGTGTGTAGTTTATTGACACCGATCAGCTGACTTGGTCTAGTGATGTGTAGAATTCAATTGGAAACATTTGATTTTTAGTTAAATGTTTCTTAACTTTTTATTTATGTAGATATAGGTATTAAAAAATATTGCCCTGTAGTTTGTTATCACCAAAAGAATCCGTGCCTTCGATATGTATATACCCTTTCCGTAACACGCTGTATATAACGAAGTTAAATGGAAAACTATCGCAGCTCTAAGTAGGCTTTCAAGTTTACGAGTAATAGTCGACCAACTTAAATTTGCAGTTGAATAACATGTTCCTCCATACAATCTGTATAGGAGAGCATGTTTCTCAACTACAATGTTAAGTTTGTTCTTGGGATAAATTCATCCCGACTACGGAACCCTTCATTGTGCGTGGTCCGACACGCACTTGTTTCAATATGAACTTGTGTGGCGGCATCTACAACGCCACATGAGAACTACGCATCAAAGACCTGACGTCACACAAATCCTGCATTGCGCAATCAGAGTTTACCGCGCGACTGGCTTATACACCGTGTTCTTCACGTTATCTATAAACTTTGGCAAACGCTTCTATAGCTTTTAAAAATAAAATCTAACAAAGGAAGTAGTACTTTAAAGGCTACTTACCAAGCTATTTGTAATTTAATTTAATGTTTAATTGAGCTATGCCGTAAACAAGGGTCTTAATTTGACTTATGTTGCCGCTTAGTGCAATTAAAATGATAAATCTATCAAATGCTATTTGCATTTCATTTGCACGTACGAGAAGAACCCGAGATTTAGCGAAGAAGTACGATCATTTTTAATAACGAATCTATCAAAGAGATTAAACTGGTTTCTATGGATACCTAAGTTGTTATTTGTCATGCATGATTTTAACTGTCGGGTTTGTTGTTTATTGTAATTTGCTTTTGGGTTTCCGATTTAATTTCCGACCAATTTAATCAATCATTTTGATTACAACATTCACTATGCCGTACGAGTATTCGGCTCAACACCAAGCTGATATTCATTTCGTCTACGGTTTCTGACGGAAATGATACAGCGGCATCGATTTAGAATACCCTATATACACCGTCAATGCTTGAAATGTGTCTCGATAAAACTGTGCTTAAATTACTTCTAAGCACAGTTGCGCTCCCAGTAACGCGCGCTTCGTTATCGGGTGAACATGCCAAAGTGCTCCGTAAAAAAGTGCAAAAATAATACTTTAACCACGTTGAAAAGGGATGGCATATCGTATTTTCGGTAAGTACTAGATAATAGTTTTATAATGTAGTGAATTTGTGGCAAAATACGCCTTCAAACTCATTAAAAACATATTTTTTTTAAATTAATTTCAATACGTCTCTTCATTTGACGCTACGCAGTTGGCTTTTTCCCTCGCGCAGCATTTGTATTAAGTGGAAAGGGGATGGAAGATGTATAAAGTGGAACATAGTCAAATATTAAATGAATAGAGTAGCTTATTGTTTTTTTTTTTCTGCGGTATGTCAATAATATGGAATAATATTGAATAACTATAGCCGGTCCGGAAATAGGCAAAATTTATTTGAATGTTGATTGGTGTTTTTTTATATTATAGTTAAATAATATTATGTTTTTATTTATTATTCCAGATTTCCTAAAAATGAAATTGAAAGGGAAAAATGGCGAAAATTTATAGCTAATGAGAGGAGTGAAGATTTTTTTAAGCCAAATGATTCTAGTGTGGTTTGCTCTTGTCACTTCTCAGAAAATGTCGTGTATTATACGAAGAAAGGCTTTCGGAAAGTAAAGAAAGGGGTTATTCCATGTATTGCAGTAAGTTTTTACATAAAATATTGTGACTACTGAGTAATCTTAATCTTTTTAAATTGTCTTAATAAATAAAATAAAAATAAGTTAATTTTAACCACCTCAACCTGTTTTATTTTAAGCATCTATACCCAAAGTCTCTAATTCAGATAATTTATGTAAAGAAAGTAATGTCAAGAAATGTCACTGTCAAAATGACAGGACAGTGGTACAAAACATTTTATCATAATTTTCTTTTGTAAATAATCATCTATGAAATTAAAGTGAATTAATTATAAGAACTATGCAAACAAAATACCGTTGCCACACAATGTTTTATGTAGTGTGTCGGAGACACGGCCTATGATCGTCATAATCAGCCCTTTTAAGTCCACTGCTAGACGTTACGTAGGCCTCCCAAAATCAATTTCTACTCGAAACAGCAGTGCAAGTACGCACTTTGCATCGATAAGACATCGAGATCGCTAAGGTTTGCATTTTCATCGATCTTGTTAACGAATTTGGAAGTACGTAACACGTAAAAAGAGTAAGTACGGTACTTACTTTAACGATCGGTAGATAAACTCTAAAATTTTAACGAATTTAACGAAAATGCAAGTACGAAATGACATTTTGACAGTTGAGATCGCCAATTTACGTTGTCGAGCTCGGTAATTTATCGACACCATGTAATAGCCCGATAAGCATAGCGATCATTACTAATCATGGATTTAGGACTTATGAAGTTATGACTTTATTGCAGGGTGAATCGAATTTGACAATCGCGACTCCACGTGGTATTTTTTTTAGCTTCGCAACGTTGCACTTGTTTGCCCTATCTCATGATTTTTTTTAGAGCTGGAGGTGCGCAGGGGCGGGGCAGCCTCAACGTGTTTCATATGGAAATTTTCACTTCTTGTATGAAAAAAAAAAAAATTACCTACATGTTGAGTATTACGGGTTTATGGCTTTCCTAAAGGGTGTCGAAATTTTCATTATTTTTGCGATAGGACGCACTATTTTCGAGATATAAGCAAAAGAAAAGAAAATATATATATAGGATGTATCTATTCAAACACGAATCATGGAACCGATAAAAAAAAAACTATAATTTAAAATTACTTGATAAAATATGATGATTAATTATCTAAATTCACCGCGCTCGTGCCGCCATTAGTCGCCGCGTCCGGGCGGGTTATTCATAGAATCAAAATCAAAATCAAAATATTTTATTTCACATAAACCTACATGGGCACTTATGAAACGTCAGAAGCTAGGTGTACGGTTCGAGTTAGTCGTTTCCTATGGAGAAGAGCCGGCAAGAAACTCCACGGTTACTCTTTTAAAAATAATTGGCTTTACAATATTATTAAATAACAGTGATAATAGGTATGGGAGGACAGTGTAGGCCTTTCAACAATTACCAGGTACTTAACAAAATAGAAAACCGCCAACAAATCTACACTCTACTAGGCCTACAACGTTCTCACATTCACAAAATATAAAATAATCTAAGTATATAAAATATTAATGACATGATTGCAATTACAACTACAGTAACATATCTGATTAAATATCATGTCCACAAAAGCCACTAATAAAGAATTGGAATTCGATTTGTAGGTAAATAATGTCAAATAATGAAAAGATTATGTCAAGGAAGTATGTAAAATAAAAAAAATAAAAATTCTAAATAAACATCGTTACTTGGGAGCAGTTAATAGACATTGACATAGTTATGTTGTTTATGAGGTACCAGGGAAGCCACATGTGCAGAAGGAATTATTGCCAAACTTCCTTGTCTTCAACGTAGTCTTTTATCTTATAATATGCTTTTTTGATAAGGACACGTTTGATGTGGGTTTTGAACTTTCCGTCGCTAAGTTCTGTAACCGACTTTGGCAACTTGTTATAAAAGCGGATACTGTTTATAAGAAATGACTTGCTAGTTTTAGTTAATCTGAATTTGGGTATCACAATTTCATGTTTACTATGTGTATTTATATTATGGAAATCGCTTCTTATTTTGAAAAGTCCTAAGTTTTTGCGAACATACAAAATACTTTCTAAAATATAAAGAGAAGGCAAAGTTAGTATATCAATTACTTTGAATTTATTTCTAAGGGACTCACGAAGACCCATTTTATAGATCGCGCGGATTGCTCTCTTTTGTAGAATGAAAATGGAATCTACGTCAGCTGCCGATCCCCACAGCAGAACGCCATAAGACATAATACTGTGGAAATAAGCAAAGTATACTAACCTAGCTGTGGCTATATCAGTTAACTGCCTTATTTTTCTTACTGCATATGCAGCTAAACTTAATCTACCTGAAAGAGCTCTAATGTGGGCGCCCCATTGCAATTTCGAATCTAAAGTAATTCCTAGAAATACAGTTTCCGTAATAGCATCTAGTTTCTTGCCATCAAGTTTTAAATTTAGACCCACTTGGGGTACATTTGGTAATGAGAACTTAAGACATTTCGTTTTATTCGCATTAAGTAAAAGATTATTAGCTGCGAACCATTTTGAAAGAACAGCGAGACTATCGTTGACATGTAAGACATCCGTGTCTTTTCTATCTATTTTAAAAATTAGAGATGTGTCATCAGCCAATAGAATTATATCCGATAAGTTTAGCCATCATGTAAGGAAGGTCATTAATATAAACTAGAAATAGAAAAGGGCCGAGAATTGAACCTTGAGGCACGCCCATCTTAACTAGAGACCCCGAGGAAGTCGCCCCGTTAACGTGTACTTTTTGCTGCCTATTTGATAGATAGGAAAGAACAAGATCGGCAGCTTGTCCACGAATTCCGTAGTGGCGTAATTTACAGATCAGTGTGTTGTGGTCAACGCAGTCAAACGCTTTTGGGAGGTCACAAAAAATGCCAATTGCATCCTAGGACTTCTCCCAGGATTCCAAAATGTGACTGATGAGTTTTACTCCTGCGTCAGTCGTCGACCTACCCTTCGTGAAACCAAACTGGCCACTATGTAAAATCCCATTTGAGTTAAAATGTGACAACATCTGGTCTAGCATGATTTTTTAGAAGGATCACTCTAGAAGGATCACTCTTACTACCCGATTTAAAAATTGGTACTACTTTACTATGCTTCATTAAGTCTGGAAACGTACCGCTGTCCAAACATTGATTAAATATTCCTGTTAGGACAGGGGCAATTGTGTCAATAATATCTCCAAGAACTTTAACGGAAATCCCCCATAAGTCTTCAGTGTTTTTCATGTTAAGACTTTTGAATGCTTTTTTAATTGTGACAATAGAAATGCGCTTGAATTCAAAACTTGGAATATCCTTACTGAATTTTTCTTTGAGAAGAGATTCAGCTAGTAAAGATGATGAGGGGAGAGATTTCGTAACCTCTATTGGGATGTTGGTAAAGAAATTTTCTAGTGTCTCAGCAACTTCTAACTTATCTGAAATGGTTTCATTGTGAATTTTTAAAGACAGTTCATTCTGATCTCGCTGTATTGTGTTTCCAGTTTCTTTGTTGATTACCTGCCACACAGCTTTTATTTTATTATTAGAAATACTAATTTTGTTACTTATTAATTTAGATTTAGCTTGAGCGCAGACTCTTTTAAATATCTTAGAATAGTTCCTGACATAATTATGAAAAATTTGATCAGAAGTCAATGATTTTTCGTGGTACAAATTATATAAAAAGTCTCTGCTTTTCCTAATACCAGCAGTGGCGCATTCACTAAATTTTGGTTTAGCATTTATTGTAACTTTTTTTACTGGACACGCTTTATTGAAATCATAGCATACTGTAGAAAATAATGTACCATAGTTGATATTGGGGTCTTGTGAATCAAAACTAGCTGTTGAAAGAGTGCTCAAAACATTATTATTAAACATTTTCAATTTATTTTTAATGAGCGGTCTTAATTTAATAGTTTTATCTAAGTGTAACTTTTTATGTAAGTCAAATGATACAAGTTGACCAGTATGGTCAGACCTGACGCCAGTAATTAAGGACGATTCTTTTATTTTACAATTAGTAAATACATTGTCTATGCATGAAGCTGAGGTTGCTGTTATTCTAGTCGCTTCATTAAATATACATTTTAAATTGAATGATTTAAACAATGATATTAACTTACATTTATCTGGTGAATTAACTAATAGATCAATATTTAGGTCACCACAAACGAAAACTAATCTATTATCTTTAAAAAGTTTAGCTAATATTTCTTCCATAATTATTAAAAATGATGATAAGTTTGAGGCTGGTGGTCTATAAACACATAAGAAAGTATGGCCTTCAACCTCTGCACATGCTACCTCACATATGCGAT
Organism: Dryobota labecula; assembly: GCA_947523025.1. NCBI lineage: Eukaryota > Metazoa > Arthropoda > Insecta > Lepidoptera > Noctuidae > Dryobota > Dryobota labecula. Next base: position 8,557,395 of record OX383314.1, read on the forward strand.
CAACAGAGCAAGCAGTGATATCCTTCCTTTCCTTATGTCTGAAACAACTATTGCATAATATCAATGTACCACCCCCTATTGAGGACCTGTTGTACGCACTGGCAACTGAAAAATTATTTACATTAAACAACATCCTATCCGGCCTTAACCAGGTTTCACAAAAACATAAGATATCCATATGATATTTATCTATTAACAATTCCACGTCTAGGATTTTGCCAGAAAAGCGATTTATATTTTGGTGATATAGTAAAATATTCTTGTTATGCTTCTCTTTTGTCGAGTCTAAAAGTTTAAAGAAACTTTTACAGTACTATTAGAAGTACTAGATAGTACTGTTTCGTCACTTAACCTAGTCTCAGTTAAAATATCAATAACTGCGTGTATATTGTATGCTAACAAAGTAGCCAATACATGTTGACTTTTCTTGGGAAGAAACATATGTTCCCAAATTAAAACAAAATCTCTAACAAAATTGTTAGTATCAAAAAATAATAAACGGTCACTATGACGGCATGTCAAAATATGCATTAGGTTATTTAAACTAAAAATGTAATCGTTTTCTTCAGTATTCAAATTATCTGAATATGGCAATGCACATAATATTAATTTACCTAATTTTAATTTAAGTAGGGTGTCGACACCATTAACTATGTCAGTTTTAGGTAAACTCAGACTGTTTCCAATTAAAAGAACTACAGTAGTCTGCTCATTCATTTGTGTATGTTTTATTTTATGAACAAGCTCATTAAAATGTAGGTTATGGTGACAATAATTAACTATGGTATGTTTAGAGCGGTTATTTAACAATGATCCAAAACCTGTTCCTAATCTATCAGAATATACCAAAACATTACTTTGAGTGTTAATAATTTCTACAGTATGAGTTAAAATGGGAGATGCGGCAGGAACAACATGCTGTGACATGAGAGCTGGCGGAGTGGGAGCACAACTACAAGTGAGATTGTCTGTCAGTGACTAGAAAAATTGTACTTCACTTCCTCTCTGCATTGTACTTCACCAAGTCCACCAACTCACAGGCCTCCTGCAAGCGCTCACTTAACATTTGTTGGCTAGACTCATACTTACAAGATATTTCCTTAAGTGTATTTTCCCTGCTCAGTAATTCCTTTTGAAGGTTTAGTATGTCAACATCATACAAATGTCTACTAGTTTCCAACTTATTGTTACATAAATTTAGTTGGCTTTTTAAGTTGACACATTCTTTCCTAAGATTAATGTTAAACTTATAAACACTTTGTGACTTCAAGAGTTTCTTGTACTTTTTAATATTTTTATTAATTTTAATATATTTCTTAATTTTATTACGACTACTAGTTAGAATTGGACATCTAGTTAAGGTATCGTCCCCAGTCAGGTCTATAGCAACGGTGGGCTTCTCATGCTTCAGTCCGGATACACTACCCACCAGCTCGTCAAAAAGGTTATTGGTGTTGGCAACCTGTTCGCTGGCGAATAAGTAAGTAAAGGTTTTTTTGCAAAATGTCTCAAGCAATTTTATAATTATAAGCGTAGCTTAAATTACAGTGTAGCTTCTTTCAATTATACCCATGAATATTGTTTACAATCCAAAAATGTATGAAGAAAAAAAAAAAAACTAAATATCTCGGAAATTTGTCGTGCCACAGAAATCCCACCTTAAATGTTTTGTCTGTGGACGTCCTCAGTATTGCTATTTGACAAGCGATCCTTAACGACTCGAATCGGCCCACGATATCTCGATAAGACATTGAGATCGCTAAGGTTTGCATTTTTATCAATCTTGTTCGTATTAGTACTTAATGATCGCTATGCTTATCGGGCTTTTACAAGGTGTCGATAAATTACCGAGCTTGACAGCGTAAATTGGCGACCTCAACTGTAAAATTGTCGTTTCGTGCATTTTCTTTAAATTCGTTAAAATTTTAGAGTTTATTTACCGATCGTTAAAGTAGAAGTTACATACTTGCGACATCGATTCGATTCGATAAAAACTCATTTTATCGAGAATAATTGTCAAATTTATCGAATCGAGTCCTACGTACTTGCACTGCAGTTTACAGCCGCTTTCATCCAAAATGTGGCTAGATATGCTACATACTCGTACAATATGAATCTATGAATGAGAGTTGTAATATTAGTGTTGTTGAAGATGTAAAAAATGTGAAAAGGTTTGGATCTCCTGCATTGTTACCAGTATCATAAAATATTTTATACCAGAAAATCTCCTTATTTTAATAACTTTGATTAAAGCCGAAAATTTATAAAAATAATTACGGTATGATTATTTTTTTAATTGTTACCTATTTCTTAAATTCAGTACTTAAATGAAAATGGCACCTTTTTTTCGCCATTTTATGTGGGTTACCATTACGAAAATATTTTTTTTGATATTTTATCCCCTTTGTTTACATAAATTATCTGAATTTGAGACTTTGAGTTAGTACTGAGTAAAATTTCAAAACCACTCCATTATCCTTCTGTTCCAAAGCAAACATTTTTTTTACGATTGTCACGCGGCGTAAACTGAATTTGACTTAATAAGCATTAGCTTAAGGAATAGTATCGTTTAAAATTATCTTACCTACAGCTGAGAGCAATAAAATTTTACGACTTGCGCGATGGTCTAATTTTGTAATGTCATAACCGCCCATCGCGCGCACTCGAAACCACACCTTAATTCCATTCACATAAGGTTGTATGTAAGGAAAATTGAAATGTTCTTAAGTACATTATGTGTTTTAGATTTGCCTTAGTAGACGCACACACTTGTAACTTAGCGATGGGACACTTTTGCGACTTGGATTTGTAGGTGATAGTGTATCTAGGGTATTCTAAATCGATGCATTTAAGTGTTTGTACTACATATTATGTACTATTTGTACCCTAAACCCTACCCTAAACCCTACCCTAACCCTACCCTATTACAAGTACCGTTTACAACGACAAATTATACGGTAACGCTTTTTGTATACGCAGTGCAATACCATTCAACAACGTGCCATCGTATTTAGAAATTGATTTATTCTGCTCAAGTGCGTTAAGAATCAGGACAATTTTGAGCAAGGAATATTTCAATGGGTGAATATTTTGTGGTTTATCACGGCATACCTACCTATTTTTTCCATACCTTTTCCTTTTATCTTTTGTTTTCCCCTTTAATCTTGTGTTACAACATTGTCATATATGTGGAAGCTTGTAATTAGCAATTGTCAGATGTTTAATACTACTTCGGTACCATTTACGTGTTTTAGTCTGTAAGCTTTCTTCAAATTTTATAAATAAATAAAATAAAATAAACAAGACATTTGTACCTCTAAAGGGTAAAGGAAGGATGTCAAGACTTCCCGCGTCCCGCCACTTTGACGTCAAAGTGGCGGGACCTTCTGGAAGCGCTACTCAGAGGCAGGTAATTCACACCTGAAGACTTAGTACTACATATGTACAGGTATATACTCAATTAAGAGTTATGAGGACAATAGTTTTGAGATTGAATGTTTGCCGAAACGGCAGAATGGGTCGCCGTATACCAGTAGTTCCATTATGGGACTACTGGGATTTTTTTCTCCCAGTAGTTCCATGGAACTGGCATACAGGCTGTGGCGTAAATAGTGGTCCAACGTTTAGGGGTTGATACACCATATATTCAGCTATCACATACCTACCACAAATTAAACAACTCATTTGCTAGAAGTTCTAGAAATGACAGTATTTTGTTTTTTTTTTTTTGTTTATAATACTTTAATGTCACGTATAGAAATTACAGCCAAATTAATAAAGCAAGCAGCAAATTTCTCAATAAAAAAAATAAAAATATCGGAGTACTAAGATAAATAGTTCACATTGTGGTATGTGATAGCTGAATTACGTTGTATCGACCCTAAACGTTGGACCAGTATTTACGCCACAGCCTGTATGCCAGTTCCATGGAACTACTGGGAGAAAAAAATCCCAGTAGTCCCATAATGGAACTAGAGAATACTACTGGGATACGGCGGAATGGGTTAGGATAATTATTACCCTAGTAGCATATTTTGTTGGCATTTAGTTGGGCCACTTACCTCTGTAAGTAGCCCAACTAAATGCCAACAAAAAATGTATATGTATAGCCTACTCCCCTTCCCGTTGTCGTAGGTCCTGCGTTGCTGTAAGCCTAGACTAAAAATAAGGACTACAAAGGTTTTTCGAAGACTGAATATCGTGCGCAGAGGTTTTCATGATTTGTTTATGGATTTTGTTTATTATTCCCCAATAAAAATGGGTATTATCTCGTGGTCTTACTATTTTGTCCTACCAGTAGGTCCACGAGTTATTTACGGAGTTTATTAAACGTTTACATCGAAATAACGAAAGGGTAAGAACAGTTATTTGTCTAATGTTATAATAAATGGAGTATAGTTTGTATGAAAATTAACAAAAACTAAGAATTCATTAATGTGTCCATAATGAAAAATGTTTATTTCCATGGTCTAAACATCTGGTCGAAGTTTATGTATATCGTCCGGAACACGGTGTATACAACATCCCGACATCAACCGTCGGGCAGTTGCCCACCACACACGATAGCCGTCTGGTCTTGAACGACACGTCTTTTGTTGACTCTGATTCGATTTAATTTTAAGTTTTACGATATTACTTTTTTGGAATACCTACTGCTTTATTATTACAAATTGTGTTTTGGTTTAGACAATAAATTGACGAACATACCAATTGTGTTTTTTTTTTTCCCGTTTGATTTAGCTAGTTTTCCTTTCCCAAACGCACTGGATTCCTATGGTGATGAACGGGCAAGAAACCCAATGGACACTTAAATATTTTCACTTACTAGAGGTAAAAAAAAATGCATTCTACATGTCCATACGTAATGTCTATAAAAATATATAACAAACTATCTGTCATCATAAAGAATGAAGAAAAGTTAAATATATTTATTAAAAAAACTTAAAAAATTACTGGTAATCAAATGTTATTACTCCTTAGAAGAATATTTAAATGATAAACATAAATAATAAGAACAAAAAATAAAAAATAAGTATCTGTTATTACTACTATAACAATGAATAATAATAATCGATAACAATAATTAATAATAATCACGCAATTCATAGATATGCTTAAAATATATTAATGACACGGTAATTATTAATAAATAATATAATAATGAATAAATAATATAAAAATAAAAATAATAATAAATAAATAAGAAGTAAACTCAAACTCAAACTCAAAAAAACTCAAACTCAAAGCATTTATATCAAATAAACCAATTACAGGCACTTTTGAATTGTTAAGGGGTCGGTCAGTCAGAAAGATGAAGCTAGTTGCCCATTCCAAAGCGTAGTAGGTTCCTATGGAGAAGAACGGACAAGAAACTTCATGGACACTCTTTAAAAAAAAAATATTGTTACAAAATATGGGTAACATCATTCATGTTGAAGTTATACATGTGAGAACAATGTAGAAAGACGTGCACGTTAGAAGCGTCCGTAATAGAAACAATTCAAAAATTAAAATAAGCCGTAAGTAATAATTATTCAAAGAAAAACAATTTATATAAATGAATAAACAGAATTATATGCATATAAACAGGTATATAAAAATAATCTAAAATATTTAGGTACATTTGCAGATAAAATAATACATAAATAATAGATTAGTGAAATGTTAGTATCCTAATCTCGACCTCCTGACTTTGATTGTAAGTTAAAACTTGTTCCTATACCTAAAACAGGGCTTCCTCTCTCCTACCCTTTTGCTGTGCCCTACAGGGTCCATAATGATCTAAATTATATTACCACCTAAGTACACATTATGGAAAAGCAATAAAGATATTGAGTATGGAGGTATGAGGAACAGGGTGTAAAGTTCACTCATACTTTATGAAGAGGGATCAGGATACTCCGACCAGACCGGTATTGTGTCTGGTGGGCAAGTGCCCGACGGTTGATGTCGGGATGTTGTATATATGCTAGTCGCTCGGTAAACTCTGATTGCGCGATGCAGGATTTGTGTGACGTCAGGGGCCTAAGTCTACTAATTTACAAACGTTGCAATGGTCTCGCCATTGTGAGTATTTGACAGTGTTTGTATGGCAAATCTGTCAAAAACTCACAATGAAGAGACCATTGCAACGTTTGTACATTAGTAGACTGGGCCCCCTGGTCTTTGATGTGTAGTTCGCATTTGGCGTTGTAGATCGCGCACACTTTTTTCACTAGTATTTATTAAAATAAAATGATTATATATGTATATATACGTGTTTTATTTTTAACATTTGTTTTTATAGCAGTTATAGTAGTACATACTCTGTGAAAATTTCAAGTTTCTACAAATTACTTTTCAAAAGATACAGCTCTGTAACAGACGGGCAGAAAGCAGAGCTTTAGTGTGTATTCAACGAGGTTTGGACCTGTAGAGCAATTCTGTAAAAATTTCACGGTGAAAACTTAGGTGAAGTGAGCTGAAGTGACGTGTAATCTCACCTGATGCTTGGGATTGACACTATTGACAGCTCACTCTACGCTCACTTCACTACGTTTTCACGGTGAGATGGTTACAGAATAGCACTTCTGCACTGAATTTAAGTGTGACCAAAACAACATTGCTGTAGTTGAAGATCAAACGGGAAAATTATTTCAAGAAGAATAAACAATTGAATAGACGAGGAAAATGGCTTCATTCAACGACAATATCACTCATCGCAAAACCGCGTAAGTCAAGCTCATTAACTAACTTGTCCAACAACAAATAATAGTGAGAAAGCCATATTTGATACCACAATAATGAGCATTCCAGATAGTCTACATGATAACAGCGTCATTATAGGCGATCTAAATGAACAAATAAAAAAACTCACTATACAATTGGCAATCGCACACTATGAAACAGACAATCTGAACATTGAAAACGTTCGTTTAAAATTAGATTTACAAAAATCGATCAAAACCACGGAAATATACTCAACACCATGTAGGAAAGCCATATCACCGTCACTCAATTACAAAACCCTAAACCAAAATAAAGAACGAAGCTGGCGAAGCATTAATGAGAAAATTGACCCGCAAATCAATAGTTCAAGAACCACGTCCATTATACACAATAAAGAGACTCAAACAGTTTTCACACTGAGCAAACTGAGGAAAGTACCCATCGTTTCGATAATGATAATAATGAGCCCGCAAACAGATTATCAAAGCCGAGACAAAAAAACAAATTGTGTATATTATGCAGTAGCACAACTAAGAAGTTCTTATCCATAAAGCATCCTGGGGGCCAAGTCTACTAATGTACAAACGTTGCAATGGTCTCTTCATTGTGAGTTTTTGACAGATTTGCCATACAAACACTGTCAAATACTCACAATGGCGAGACCATTCTGACACTATTGTAATAGCAGACTTGAGGCACAGATCAAATGTAGGAGTAAACTCACCTCTCAATAGGCTCAGCCGAGAGATGAATTCTTATTTAAATTCCACTCCAGATGTTGACATATATCATGACTCCATTAATATTTTGAAAGCCCAAATTTTAAAGTCCCAAAGCACGCAACCCCCCTATAAAAAAAAATTCGGAGTGTTAGTATGTAGGTGTTTCTTGCAACCTCTGTAGCTTATTTCTTTTGTAATTTTATATTTCTGTTTATATAGTCTGTTACCATTTAATTTTTATTCATTTCGTTTGTACCTTAGGTTATCACTTTATTTGAGAATGTTGGTTCACCTGTTATTGGCAACTGTATAAGCCCATGACTGTTACCTACTATTATTGGATATTTTGTATACAGAAGCTGTTGGTGTACCTTTATAAATAAATAAAATAAAATAAAAATAAATCCATAATACGAAAAGTATATTCAAATGACTCTCACTATTGCCGCTACATCAGGACCAACAGCACCGCAGCTGATCTTCTAAGTGACATTGAACTTAAACTAAAAGGTTTTACCAAAAACGACTACTGCATACTTTTTATCGGGGAAAATGACATAAAGGGGGAAAGAGACTATAAAAACTTAATAAACAAAATCAGAGCATCCCTACAAAGAGTAAACCATACCAATATAATTATCTGTGCAGCCACCTATGTTGCAGGTGCTCCAATATATAATTACAAAGTAATGAATACGCATAAATCTTTGATAGCAAGAGCAACCATGATCTGTCGCTTGAGATGTTCTCCTAAAGAACGGGGAAAATAAGTAACTACGGAATGAGAAACATATGTACACAGCCGAATTGTATGCAATATACTATACGATTTGGATCTATTTGACCAAGCAGACAAAACGATAATAACTAATAAGCTGGAAGATAACAGTTCTAATAACCATGATTTCTTTCGTATATAATCTTATTTATTTATTTTATTATTTATGTACACCCAGTTAAATATATAGAGATACGACATAATTATAATTTCAGTACAGTGCTTATTTCTTAAGAAATTTCTTCCAACAGAACTGTGAAAGAAGAAATGTAAATAATAGTGTGTGAGAACATGAAGAGAATAATATGAATATGAGAAGTATTAAACTAAAATATTAAATATAACATTATACTTACTTAAATAAAGTTAAAAAAAAAATATATATATATATATATATATATATACATACATAAAATACTCACAGTTGAGAGGAAAGGTAACGATCTTTTAATCTTATAGGTATTTATGATGCACCAAAATATTAATGGTCTAATAGGTAAATCGGATCTATTGGGTGTACATCTAAATGAACTCTCAGAAGAACGTAGGACAATTTATATCATTTGTATAACAGAAAACAACATGAAACAGGGTGACCATCAACTTTTATATATTCCAAACTATTCACTAGCAAAATGCTACTCTAGACATGATAGAAACGGGGGGTCATGTATTCGAATAAAAAACACATAAATCTAAAGTTATGAATGTAAAAAATGGGCCATACCTAATATAATAGAATGTTGTGCAATTAAGCTTTCCTCTCACCCTATCGTAATTATTTGTATTTATAGATCGCCAAATAATGAAAAGGATAAACTATCTATGTTTTTTGATAATTTAGATATGTGTTAAAATAAATTTGACTGAAACGTAATAATAGGATCATAATGTGTGGAGATTTTAATGCAGATATTTGTAAAAATAGTAAACCCTCTTCCACTTTTCAAAATATACATATAAATATGCATCGACAACATTATTCACAATATCAGAGGCAGTAAGGCCTGAAACTGCGTTATGCGGACACCCGCGCGGTTCTATACAAAAGTGCTCCGTCGCAGGGACAAGCGCGGGCGTAAGTCGCGGAGGCACGCGCTGGGCCTGGTAGCGCCAGCTTACTGGCTGTCGTTTTATTTATGCTAGTCATCGTTTTGCTAAGTTCTCCATCGACACAACTGTACATGCACACCGTTAAAATTACACTACGCCGTATTTAATATGCGCGTATCCACGCGTGTACACACGCAACGGGTGCCCGTCGCGGAAGCCCGCTTAACGCAGTTTCAGGCCTAAATGTGAAGTTAAAGAATTAGCAATATCTGACCATACAGCGCAACCACTGAAATGTTGTGTCATTGGTTTAATAACAAACGCGACTATAGTGATTATGACAATATCAAAAAAAATCAAAGAATGTCTTCAAAATTTAACGTTTCATGTGCTCCGATCCCAATAATGAATTTAATAAGTTCCACTTCCATGATATTTATAAATTATTCTATGACTTGTGTTTTCCAATCAATGAAATAAAAGTTTCGGTGATTAAAAGAGTTAAATGGATATCAACGGGACTAAAAAAATGTTCTAAACGAAAAAGGGATATAATATGCTATGGGGATATCTAAAGTCACCTAACCCGAAAACAAAAATAAACTTAAAACCTACACTAATAGATTATCACGATTATAGAATTTTGGGCCTTTTGAGTTTGTTCAATTATGTATGAAATACATAACTATACACAATTCTGTAAACAAGAGTATAGCTATATGGAGTTTAAGAAATAAACAGAAAATAAATCATCCAAAAGAAGGAATAGACCAAATAATGATCGACAATAAAGTTATTAACAGTCCAGAACAAATAGCGGAATCATTTAATGAATATTTTATAAATCAAATTCAATCTCAGAGTAACATTGACTATAATAATATGCTAACGTATGACATAATTTCTAATTCAATATTTATAATACCCACGGTACCCAGCTGACGTTATCCAAATAATAAATTCTCTGAAAAATACTAACAGCACCGGATATGACGATATAACCACCAAAGTGATTTAAGCTACATCTTTCATTATTGTGCCCATACTCAGTCACATTATCAATATTTGCATTAAGAAAGGTACCTACTCGTATATTCCCAAAAAAGCTAAAAATTCCTATAATCAAACCAATATTCAAAAAGGTAACAGGCAAGATCCCAGCAACTAGATAGGTACCCATTGCCCTTATTCCAGTATTTTCTAAAATATTTGAAAAAATACTTCATAATAGTATATATTCCTTCTTAGAAACCAACAAAATTTTAATCGGCGAACAATATGGTTTTAGGAAAAATAAAAGCATTAACTCCGCTATAGATGCGCTTGTTGAACACGTTCTTACTAATGTAGATAATAGAACTCCTGTAGTAGCATTGTTTATGGACATGACGAAGGCCTTTGACTACGTTAGTCACAAAATACTCCTAAACAAATTGGAAAAATATGGCATCAGAGGGAATATCCTTCAACTTATTAAATCATACCTAATGAATCGGGAACAATTTACATGCTTATAGAAAATCTGCCCATATACTAAAACAGATTACATAAACTTCTGAATATCGCAAATGCTTAATCGGGTTACCGCAAGGCGGTGTCCTAGTACCATTATTATTCATTATATATATTAATGACATGCCTAAAATTATTTCTAATCCGATGATCTTATTTGCGGACGATAGCACAATATTATTCAGAAGCAAAAATGATGAGACTTTCGAAAATGACATTAATAATAACTTAAATGAAATAATAACCTGGCTTACCGAAAATAACCTAAAAATTAATCTAGAAAAAACCACTTACATTTCATTTGAACAAAGAACACACAATAAAAAGCTAGATATTAGATATGGTGACAAAAGTATTCGAGAGACTGATTGTACTAAATTCTCAGGTATCAATCTACCTAGCCTTTTCCCAACTATGTTGGGGTCGGCTTCCAGTCTAACCGGATGCAGCTGAATACCAGTATTTTACATGGAGCGACTGCCTATCTGACCTCCACAACCCAGTAACTGGGTATCACGATACCCCTTGGTAAGACTGGCTGTCAGACTTTTGGGCTTCTGACGACCCGTAACGACTGTCAAAAATCCAAAAAATAAAAAATACATTCTTAGGTATCTGGATCGATAAAACAATGAACTGGAAAACACATATTGAAACTGTATGCAAAAAACTTAGCCAATGTTCCATGTGCCCTTTATAACTTAAGGAAAATCTCAAATCGGCCAACATTATTAATGGCGTACCACGCATAAGTGTCATCAACATTGAGATACGGACTTATGTTTTGGGGGATGTCAACTGATAGAGAAGTGGCGTTCAAAGCGCAAAAGAAATGTATAAAAAATTTGAGCTATAGATCTATTTAAAACCAAAATACAAAAAATTTTAACTGCCCTACAAGAAAATATTCGGGGTGAAATCGCTGCCCCCAGAGCTTTGTTCGCGCGTACTTGCCAATGTGAGGGTTCGCCTAGAAGAGTGTTTTGCGAGAAATGGACGTCACTTGGAAGAAATTATTTTCAACAAGTGAAATCTGCAGATTTTTGTTACATTTTAAAAATAAAATAAATAATTCTAAACTTATTCGTTTATTTGTTATTTAATTTTGAATTAGAAAAATTCCCGCTGGACACCCTTTATAAAAACATTAAAATTAAAAACTTTCTCATCTTGTTTCTTTTGTTCTATTCCTAGTGGTCGAAAAAAGGTCAGACATCTGTGATCAACTACCTAATTATTGTAACAGAGCCTACAAAAAACACGGACATCCAAAAGACTAAAACGACAAAAATATTACTGGTCGACGCAAAACGGGGCGTTAACAGATGTGGTCATCGCCAATGTTCCATGTGCCCTTTATAACTTAAGGAAAATCTCAAATCGGCCAACATTATTAATGGCGTACCACGTATAAGTGTCATCAACATTGAGATACGGACTTATGTTTTGGGGGATGTCAACTGATAGAGAAGTGGCGTTCAAAGCGCAAAAGAAATGTATAAAAAATTTGAGCTATAGATCTATTTAAAACCAAAATACAAAAAATTTTAACTGCCCTACAAGAAAATATTCGGGGTGAAATCGCTGCCCCCAGAGCTTTGTTCGCGCGTACTTGCCAATGTGAGTGTTCGCCTAGAAGAGTGTTTTGCGAGAAATGGACGTCACTTGGAAGAAATTATTTTCAACAAGTGAAATCTGCAGATTTTTGTTACATTTTAAAAATAAAATAAATAATTCTAAACTTATTCGTTTATTTGTTATTTAATTTTGAATTAGAAAAATTCCCGCTGGACACCCTTTATAAAAACATTAAAATTAAAAACTTTCTCATCTTGTTTCTTTTGTTCTATTCCTAGTGGTCGAAAAAAGGTCAGACATCTGTGATCAACTACCTAATTATTGTAACAGAGCCTACAAAAAACACGGACATCCAAAAGACTAAAACGACAAAAATATTACTGGTCGACGCAAAACGGGGCGTTAACAGATGTGGTCATCGTGTTCACTGGATTTTGTTTTCAAATTTCGTAGGTAGTTATAACTTTCCTCGATAGTAATCTCACTTAAGTAACTATTTACTTCATAACCCGTTGTATAGCACCGTGCGTATTCTTTACGGTTTTTGTTAATTTTCATAAAAAATATTATTAGAATTCCACCAAGGAGTTTCACATTACGGGAATAAATAAGCTGACTGGCCGAACCTACTTGGAAGCGCTTTTGCTCAATACGTTTGTCTCACTTTAATACTAAAGAGTAAATGAGACAAAAGATGTAGTTCTAATTTTCACCACGCATATGTGGCGCCATTTGCAAATTCGCGCCATTTTCATATTAGAAACGTCAAACCTTAGTTATATGATTGGTCTCGCTGCGCTCGACTATAAAGCGCGCTATCTAAAAACAATAGCTCCGTGAATGCGGCAACTCATTATTGTGGTGTGTGTAAGTCATCGTCACTTGACATTTGTCAGTTGACATTGTGTGATACCAGCTGCACAACTGTTACCCGAGTTAATGGGCAAAATATTTTATGCTGTTGTATATTAGTTAAGTTATAAATGTAGCTCAGAAAATACTTAAAAATGAACAATAAATTAAAAGCGAATGTATATATTCTTACCTACTATTCTTATTCTACTTGCTCATGTTCTCACTACAAATGTCTACTAACAATATTAACACTACACCTAACCATATTATTTAAGGATCAAACTTTAAAAAAAAAAAAAACTTTATTTTTAGGTAAACACCTTATGTTGAGCTACAGACTCCAACCAAAAGCAATACAACTTCCAACACAAAATTGTTAAATCACTTTTAGTTTTTATTATTATTAATGTATCGAACTGCTAGAGGGTGGAGAGCTGGTGACCTGAAACACAAGCCCTTAAAGCCTTGCTTGGGCACCAGTCTCCCACAGTAAACCAATCATATCATGTACCATAATTGTAACCAATGTCTGTAATGTTTTATTGTGGTGAGAAAATAAAATACTTATTATTATTATTATTTTTAAATGTTTACATATCTCGGGACCCTGGGGTCCCGGACCTTTGGAAGGCGTACGAGGGGCCGAAGCCAACTCGCAGAGACCCGTTAGACGCTTTTTAATTAAATGAGGCACCAACCGACGATTATCCCTGTACGCACTACGCAAGTGCACCCAAGGACAACCCCCGGTTGGTGTAGGACTATTGCAGGATATGGAACCAAAGATATTGGACTATGGGTTTGGGTGGTTAACTGGTTACCAAAAACTATGGAAGGACTATGGCCCCTGCCTGATCAATGTTTTAATATACACGGATAAAATGGCAGGGGGTGACTTGCACACTCAATAATGGGCCCCCGAAAACGGTCGCTAGCACATAGTGACGTAGCGACAAGGGGGCAACATGTCCTGAGGTGCTCGAGGAGTGGAGAGGTATTCCAAGGCTCTCAGCCACTCAAGCGGGCCAATAAAGGCAAGAATGAGGTGGGAGCTCAGTTCCTCGTCATTGTTCACTCCAGCCGGCCAATAAAGACAAGCCTGCAGAGATGAGGAACATGACTACTCCTTGGAGATAGGGCCCGTGGGTGGGGTCGCCACTGCCCAACAGCTCGCCACATGCTGCCCTGCAGGTATCTGTATCTCTCTTGGTCTGGCTCCTCACCCTAGACATGTTCCGGGAAAGTAAACTCTACCGGCACAGACCTAGAGTTCGGAGCGCGCAAGCCCCACCACGACGTCAACGTAGAGATACGGCGGTGGGGTAATTATTATTATTATATTTGTGTATAGGTTAGGACGTAGGTTTCATCTTTAGAAAAATGAAAGGAATGTTTCAGAACCTTTCGGCCCCAAAGGCCATCTGTTCTGCGAGCAATGTGCCCTTTGCCACTTAAGTTTGGCAATTCTTCGAGCTATATCGGTTACCTTGGTTCTACTGCAGATCTCTTCATTTCTGATTCGATCACGTAGGGAAACTCCAAGCATAGCCCTTTCCATTGCCCTTTGGGTGACTTTTAGCCTTCTAACAAGGCCCATTGTGAGCAACCACGTTTGAGTCTTTCAGTGCCATAGGTCATCACTGGCAACACGCACTGGTCAAAGTTTTGACCAGTGCGTGTTGTGTGCGATATGTGGGACGAGAAAATATTGCATAGCTTCCCGAACGCTGCCCAGCCGAGTCGTATTCGACGACTGACCTCTTTCATCCTCATTTTGTATGGGAAGACGAAACAATTACATATTGTACTGTTTCTCGCAAATGTGTTGAAAAACATTGTATGACACACGTGCAGAAATTGGTTTTTACAAAATCGTGACTATGGTAAGCCCTCGACTTCGTCTCGGGCTTACATTCGTCTACTCATTTGTAAAAACCAACTTACCGCACTAGTATCATAAATAACTATTGTCTAAAAGTGAGAACAATCGTCCATAATCTATGAACTTACTAATAATTAAAGTGTAGGTACCAAGTATGTTTCATCAAAACTGTCTTCCGTAATAGTCTACATAAAAAAGGACCTAGACGATTCGTTAGTTGTATTTTTCGTTCAGTAATTTTAGGCGGTAAGTACTTTGTTGCTTTTATCATATAATAGCCCGAAATTCACATGTTGGGTTCAAATCGACGCTATTACCTATTTAAGTTTAGGTATAAATAAAAAAAAAAAACTTGAGCGAAGATGGGAAAAACTTACTACCTATAAATAAAAAGAACCGGTCAAGAGCGAGTCGGACTCGCGCACTGAGGTTTCCGTACCATCATTATAGCTTCATTCGTATAAATAACAATTCATATAGGTAACAATGCAGAGGATTCAAACATTTTGTCATTTTTTACATCTTCAACAACACTAATATTACAACTCTCATTCATAGATTCATATTGTATGTAGCATATCAAGCCACATTTTGGATGAAAACGGCTGTAATCTGTTTCGAGTGGAAATCGATTTTGGCCTACGTCTAGCAATGGACTTATAAAAGGGCTGATTATAACGATCATAGGCCGTGTCTCCGACACACTACATAAATCATTGTTTGGCAACAGTATTTTGTTTGCATAGTTCTTATAATTAATTCACTTTAATTTCATAGATGATAATTTACAACAAAAAAAAAATATGATAAAATGTTTTGCACCACTGTCCTGTCATTTTGACAGTGACCTCTCTTGACATTACTTTGTTTACATAAATTATCTGAATTAGAGACTTTGGGTATAAATACCTACTACAGAAAGACTGAGTCGCACCCTAAAAAGAAGCAAAAAAAAAAAAACGAAATCAGGTTTATATTGCTTTGTTGAAAATTGATTGAAATAGCATAATATGTCATAATTGACTGAATAGATCCATATGGTATGATCCTATTCAACCCAGCGAAGTACCTAGTTATTATTAGGTAGATTTCGTCAGGTCGAAAATCAGTTTTTTGGCCATAACTTTTTTCCTGTGGTAAATTTTTTAACCATTTAACATTTTTATTATTCCGAGTACGACAACACGATACGGACAACTTTTAAACATTTTTGTAGCAACCCCTAACTTGGGGAGGGGGTTGAAATTTCCAAAATTTTTGGAAAAAAATAACATATCTCCGAAATGGTAAACATTTTTACAACACACTAGCTGACCCGACAGACTTCGTTCTGTCAAAAGCTACCTACCTACCTACCTACCTACCTACCTACCTACCTAACTACCTACCCTACCCTACCCTACTTACCCTACCCTACCCTACCTTACCCTACCTACCTACCTACCTACCTACCCTACCCTACACTACCCTACCCTATCTACCTACCTACCTACCCTACCCTACTCTACCCTACCCTAATTTTTCATAAAAACCATTATATACAAAAAAAAAAAAAAAAAAACCTTGCTATAAACCTCACGGAGCCCGAAACCTTTCCAACGAATGCAAAACCGTGGAAATCGGTTCGTGCGTTCTGGAGTTATAGCGTCAGGAAGGAAAACCCGACTTATTTTTATATAGTAGATGACTACAACAACGACATGTTCACTCTAAAATTTTTAGATTATAAGTCTAGGGATAAAAGTTATAGTTTTCGAAATAAAAAATTATAACTGAAAAATTGAGGACGTTTCCATACTAAACTCGTTGCCTTGACGACCATGTTTTTTTTTTAAGACTGCATCGAGCGCACAGTGGCGCCCTCATCGTTATTTCGGTGATTTATTTTATTCTATAATGAAAATGCAGAAAATAAGCTCGTCAAGTTGTGCTTCACAAGACTATACGTTATTATTACTACAAACAGTAGTTTTAAATTTTTATGTTTTATTGTAATCATTAAAATGGAAAATAGTGGCCACTAAGCTCCTATTTTGTTGATAAAACTCCTTCGCAAATAATGTATTAATTTCGAACGTATCGATGGTCATATCGTTGACAGCTCGTAACCCACATTTTTTCGCAAAATGAGATAAGTACATAATTTATTTTTTTAATTAACCGCCAAATCTTCCCATTAATAACTTGTTATACACAAAAAATGTGGGTTATGAGTTGTCAACGTATGACCATCGATGTGCTGCCGCGGACTTTTTTTTAGAACTTTTGCTAACTTTCATATAAACTTCCATCCCCTATTTTACACCTTTAGGGGTGGCATTCCCAAAAATCCTTTCTTAGTGGATACTTACACTTCACAAAGAACACACTCTCCAAGTTTCATGTCTCTAGGACCAACGGTTTGGGCTGTGTGTTGATTGATATATCACCCAGTCTGTCAGTCAGTCAGTTTACCGTTTTATATATACAGATAAATACAGAAATAACTTAGGCGAAAGAACCTTATTTTGTAATCAATTAGTGTGATTTTAATACGAATCTCGATAACCGACATCCAAGCGGGTGGAGCCGCGGGCAAAAGCTAGTATAATAGAAAATAAAAAATAAATCCTCTTTTGTTCAATAGAACATAACTGATACAATTAAATTTATTACTTTTATTAGAAACAATGATTATTGGGTAAATATTATTTTCTATTAAATGTCGTCACCTGTTAACAGCTCAATAAACTACTTTAGAATTGCATACACTTAGTAGATACATAAACAAATAAACAAAAGTGTTTAAAATAAAAACATTTGCTCAAGTGGTGTTATTACATTTCTATATTGTTTCTATTTGATATAAAAACCTAAGGTATCATGATTGAGGGCATCAATTCAACATGAAGGCTTTGGCAGTGTTGTTTCTCCTGGCGGTAAGAACCAACTT
Organism: Dryobota labecula; assembly: GCA_947523025.1. Lineage (NCBI taxonomy): Eukaryota > Metazoa > Arthropoda > Insecta > Lepidoptera > Noctuidae > Dryobota > Dryobota labecula. Next base: position 8,575,415 of record OX383314.1, read on the forward strand.
ATTTATTTTATTTTATTAAAAAAATGAGGGGCTCGTGGCTAAATAATAACAGCCACACGGGTGGATCGAAGGTACTATGCTTGCCGCGGTCGGTTCCTGGATGGGTGACCATCCATTAAATATTGAAACCCTTCCGTGTCTCGGAAAGATTGTAAAGCCGTTGGTCCCGGCTGTCATTCATAGATCTTTGACTGTCTTTACTGAAATAAACCAATTACAGGCACTTTTGAATTGTCAAGGGGTCGGTCAGTCAGAAAGATGAAGCTAGTTGCCCATTCCAAAGCGTAGTAGGTTCCTTTGGAGAAGAACGGCCAAGAAACTCCACGGACACTCTTCATCAAAGTATGTTTACGAAGTTTTTGTTACATCATTAAATAACATCCCTCTCTAATATTGATTAAGGCTGCATTCCAAATTGCATTGTAATCGATTTGAGCGTGCTTATACGCGTACCGAATGGGCGTGAGCGCGATAACGATATCCCGTGAATCGTCATAGATAGCGTCATGAAATGCGCCATCTTGCGATAACGCCGGCCATACACTTTAGTAATACCACAGTGAGCGCTGTCAAACAGCTCCCAGCTGACATACCTAATCGTGATATTCTAAATCGGAACGCAAAATTATTGATGTGAGTGCTATGATTACGGCGTTAATCGGAATGTAGCCAGAGTTGGTAGTATTTTTTAGTTCTTCATTCAGCTCTTTATGCTTATCTTTATGATTCAAAAAAGCTTATTAGTTTTACCCAAAACTAGAACTAATTATTGCAAAAAAATGCTTACTTTTGAAGGAGCCCAACTTTATAATAGAATACCCTCTAGCATAAGAAATCTACACGCTCAATGCATTTAAAACTCAACTTGGTCAGTATATAATTGCGGATCGATCACTTATGGAGAAATAAAAGCATTGGATGGGTATCTAGATTGTAACTGATGACGACGAACTTTATGTAATTTATGTATGTTTTAGTATTGTTCTCAAGTAAGTGATATGTATATGTCTTTATTGAGAGTAAAGTTACTTTAAACCTAAGTAATATGAATCATAATCCACCGGAAAATTTCTCAAGAAATTTTTCATTTTTTTAATAGTTTTTCAGTTACCTAATTCCTTTATTTCAATGTATGTAAATAAAACAGCTAAAATTAAAAAAATCTGCAATGGATGATGAAATAGTCTAACGAAAGACACGTGAAATCAGCTGTTCACTAGCTAAAGAGTTCATTAAACGAACCGCGCCCCGTGGTGTCGAGGGCAGCCGAAGGCTCGCTGTGCTGCCGTTCGCTACGTGCGTTTTGCCACGGTAACGATACATTGCGTATCGTTACCCATCCAATAAACCTGATTTCTTTTATTAACTCATGTAATAAAAGAAATCAGATTTATTAGATTCCCATAACGTTCCTGAAATAATTTCATGTAACGGTCATCTTAGTATGATATACTGAATTCACCCCATCAGTTTGCGGAGAGCTGTCCCTTACACCCTGTACAGTTTTGTTGCACAGAATAAACTCTAGTTTTCTTTTTTTCAGGCTCTGGTTGCCGTCCAGCATGCGTTCCCGCAACGTTAGTATTTTTTTTTAACCGATCTGTCAACCTGAATTACACTAATAATGTTAACGTCAAAACAACTGCCGACGTGGCATGTTAATGACCCTACCGCCACGCTAAAAAAAAATGGTACTTTAAAAAAAAAAAGTATTTGACGAGAATATTCTTCGGACCATAGAATAAAACTGTGAAACACACGATTCAGTAACCAAAATACAGTTTGAGGGACACATGAATTCAGGGCCTCAAGTCTGCTATTACAATAGTATCAGAATGGTCTATCATTGATTTCATAATTGTTGATTTTGACAAGTTTGGTAGTCTACTATTATAATGGCGTCATTATGACTTTCCAATGGTCAGCCACTGACACTCCATTGAAAGAATTGGTAATCTCGTACATAATGACAAATGAAAGTTCCTACTAAACTTCCAACTTCCTACTGCTTCAGATTGCTTATAACACTAACAAATAATGTGTAAAAATATATATAATTCAAATCTGGCATGAATAAATGTTCAAAATGCCATTGTAATACAATTCTATTACGAGACCGTTGATCGACCAATGATCGACCATTATGAATTTAGCAGATTACGAACTTTTAGCAAAATGACAATGGGATCGTGTTGGAGTGACGAATTTATAAAAATAGCAGACTTGGGCCCCTATTTGAGGGAAATATGTAATATTAATTATAAGTACAGGGATACAAGGATCTTTTGGTGCTTGTGTGACGTTGACAGGGGAGCGTTGTTGGTAATCTAATTATTGATGATTACGATCTAATTATTGATGATTATTATCTTTTTTATTCAGATAATAAGTATTCGGGCCAATTGTCAAGTTAGTTCAAAGAAATGAGATTTTTTCTACAAGTGTTTTTTTGATATCCCAAAACTTTAGTGTATGAATGAGACCATAATATCAAAGTATCAACTGGCATAATTATGAATTATTTTTAATTATCTTCTTTTTTTCTTCATTTGTCATACAAAATAATTCGTCAAAGTCATGATTATTAATGTAAAACACTTTTTTACTTCCGTTGATTACCCAAAAACCCCTTCTTAGTACTTACCTGAATTATAAAAGTCTTGTGCAAAATTTCATGTTCAAAAAAAAAAAAAAAAAAATTATTTCACATAAACCTACATGGGCACTTATGAAACGTCAGAAGCTAGGTGCACGGTTCCAATTAGTCGTTTCCTATGGAGTAGTTTCGGCTGTTCGTAAATATGTCAGTCAGTCAGTTTCTCTTTTAAATTAGCGTGTAAGGTGTGGTCAAATTAAACGGTGTAGTAGTACAGACCATCAAAATGAACAAATTTGTAATCGTGAATAAATGATCAACAGTCCCTTACGATATTTCAATACCCACTCGACAGAAATATAAGAGACGGCTGATTATTGTTTCGTGATAATGTGAACAGATGTAATTTAACAAAAACAAAATATTATTTATTATTTTTATTGCAGCTTGTTCTGGAGGTGGAACCAAAACTGAGGCAAAGAGTTCATCATCAAGTAAAACAAAAACCACCTCTGGAGGATGTGGAGGCAAAACTAGAGTTGAGAGCAAAGCCAGTAGCAATGCTAGTACAGAAAACCATGGAGACAAAACACATTGTGGAAAAGATCACACTTCAAGTCACAGCAATAGCGAATCTCATATCGAAACCCACGACAATGGAGGCGACACTACAGTCGTAAGCAAAGCCAATAGCAATGCTAATACAGAAAGTCATGGAGACAAAAAACATTGTGGAAAAGACCACACTTCAAGTGACAGCAATAGCGAATCTCATATCGAAACCCACAACAATGGAGGCGACACTACAGTCGTAAGCAAAGCCAATAGCAATGCTAATACAGAAAGTCATGGAGACAAAAAACATTGTGGAAAAGATCACACTTCAAGTGACAGCAATAGCGAATCTCATATCGAAACCCACGACAATGGAGGCGACACTACAGTCGTAAGCAAAGCCAATAGCAATGCTAATACAGAAAGTCATGGAGACAAAAAACATTGTGGAAAAGATCACACTTCAAGTCACAGCAATAGCGAATCTCATATCGAAACCCACAACAATGGAGGCGACACTACAGTCGTAAGCAAAGCCAATAGCAATGCTAATACAGAAAGCCATGGAGACAAAACACATTGTGGAAAAGATCACACTTCAAGTCACAGCAATAGCGAATCTCATATCGAAACCCACAACAATGGAGGCGACACTACAGTCGTAAGCAAAGCCAGTAGCAATGCTAGTACAGAAAGTCATGGAGACAAAACACATTGTGGAAAAGATCACACTTCAAGTCACAGCAATAGCGAATCTCATATCGAAACCCACGACAATGGAGGCGACACTAAAGTCGTAAGCAAAGCCAATAGCAATGCTAATACAGAAAATCATGGAGACAAAAAACATTGTGGAAAAGATCACACTTCAAGTCACAGCAATAGCGAATCTCATATCGAAACCCACAACAATGGAGGCGACACTACAGTCGTAAGCAAAGCCAATAGCAATGCTAATACAGAAAGCCATGGAGACAAAACACATTGTGGAAAAGATCACACTTCAAGTCACAGCAATAGCGAATCTCATATCGAAACCCACAACAATGGAGGTGACACTACAGTCGTAAGCAAAGCCAATAGCAATGCTAATACAGAAAGCCATGGAGACAAAACACATTGTGGAAAAGATCACACTTCAAGTCACAGCAATAGCGAATCTCATATCGAAACCCACAACAATGGAGGCGACACTACAGTCATAAGCAAAGCCAATAGCAATGCTAATACAGAAAGCCATGGAGACAAAACACATAGTGGAAAAGATCACACTTCAAGTCACAGCAATAGCGAATCTCATATCGAAACCCACGACAATGGAGGCGACACTACAGTCGTAAGCAAAGCCAATAGCAATGCTAATACAGAAAGTCATGGAGACAAAAAACATTGTGGAAAAGATCACACTTCAAGTCACAGCAATAGCGAATCTCATATCGAAACCCACAACAATGGAGGCGACACTACAGTCGTAAGCAAAGCCAATAGCAATGCTAATACAGAAAGCCATGGAGACAAAACACATTGTGGAAAAGATCACACTTCAAGTCACAGCAATAGCGAATCTCATATCGAAACCCACAACAATGGAGGCGACACTACAGTCGTAAGCAAAGCCAATAGCAATGCTAATACAGAAAGTCATGGAGACAAAAAACATTGTGGAAAAGATCACACTTCAAGTCACAGCAATAGCGAATCTCATATCGAAACCCACAACAATGGAGGCGACACTACAGTCGTAAGCAAAGCCAGTAGCAATGCTAGCACAGAAAGTCATGGAGACAAAAAACATTGTGGAAAAGATCACACTTCAAGTCACAGCAATAGCGAATCTCATATCGAAACCCACAACAATGGAGGCGACACTACAGTCGTAAGCAAAGCCAATAGCAATGCTAATACAGAAAGCCATGGAGACAAAACACATTGTGGAAAAGATCACACTTCAAGTCACAGCAATAGCGAATCTCATATCGAAACCCACAACAATGGAGGCGACACTACAGTCGTAAGCAAAGCCAGTAGCAATGCTAGTACAGAAAGTCATGGAGACAAAACACATTGTGGAAAAGAGCACACTTCAAGTCACAGCGATAGCGAATCTCATATCGAAATCCACAACAATGGAGGCGACACTACAGTCGTAAGCAAAGCCAGTAGCAATGCTAGTACAGAAAGTCATGGAGACAAAACACATTGTGGAAAAGAGCACACTTCAAGTCACAGCGATAGCGAATCTCATATCGAAATCCACAACAATGGAGGCGACACTACAGTCGAAAACACAGCCAGTAGCGACGCTAGTATACAAAGCGGTGGTGGTGGACATGGCAAGCATTGCAAACGCTATCACAAAGGACATCATAAACATAACGGGCGTAGAGGAAAACATTGTGGAAAAGATCATACTTCAAGTCACAGCAATAGTGAATCTCATATCGAAACCCACAACAATGGAGGCGACACTACAGTCGTAAGCAAAGCCAATAGCAATGCTAATACAGAAAGTCATGGAGACAAAAAACATTGTGGAAAAGATCACACTTCAAGTCACAGCAATAGCGAATCTCATATCGAAACTCACGACAATGGAGGCGACACTACAGTCGTAAGCAAAGCCAATAGCAATGCTAATACAGAAAGTCATGGAGACAAAAAACATTGTGGAAAAGATCACACTTCAAGTCACAGCAATAGCGAATCTCATATCGAAACCCACAACAATGGAGGCGACACTACAGTCGTAAGCAAAGCCAATAGCAATGCTAATACAGAAAGCCATGGAGACAAAACACATTGTGGAAAAGATCACACTTCAAGTCACAGCAATAGCGAATCTCATATCGAAACCCACGACAATGGAGGCGACACTACAGTCGTAAGCAAAGCCAATAGCAATGCTAATACAGAAAGCCATGGAGACAAAACACATTGTGGAAAAGATCACACTTCAAGTCACAGCAATAGCGAATCTCATATCGAAACCCACGACAATGGAGGCGACACTACAGTCGTAAGCAAAGCCAGTAGCAATGCTAGTACAGAAAGTCATGGAGACAAAAAACATTGTGGAAAAGATCACACTTCAAGTCACAGCAATAGCGAATCTCATATCGAAACCCACAACAATGGAGGCGACACTACAGTCGTAAGCAAAGCCAATAGCAATGCTAATACAGAAAGCCATGGAGACAAAACACATTGTGGAAAAGATCACACTTCAAGTCACAGCAATAGCGAATCTCATATCGAAACCCACAACAATGGAGGCGACACTACAGTCGTAAGCAAAGCCAGTAGCAATGCTAGTACAGAAAGTCATGGAGACAAAAAACATTGTGGAAAAGATCATACTTCAAGTCACAGCAATAGTGAATCTCATATCGAAACCCACAACAATGGAGGCGACACTACAGTCGTAAGCAAAGCCAATAGCAATGCTAATACAGAAAGCCATGGAGACAAAACACATTGTGGAAAAGATCACACTTCAAGTCACAGCAATAGCGAATCTCATATCGAAACCCACAACAATGGAGGCGACACTACAGTCGTAAGCAAAGCCAATAGCAATGCTAATACAGAAAGCCATGGAGACAAAACACATTGTGGAAAAGATCACACTTCAAGTCACAGCAATAGCGAATCTCATATCGAAACCCACAACAATGGAGGCGACACTACAGTCGTAAGCAAAGCCAATAGCAATGCTAATACAGAAAGTCATGGAGACAAAAAACATTGTGGAAAAGATCACACTTCAAGTCACAGCAATAGCGAATCTCATATCGAAACCCACAACAATGGAGGCGACACTACAGTCGTAAGCAAAGCCAGTAGCAATGCTAGTACAGAAAGTCATGGAGACAAAAAACATTGTGGAAAAGATCACACTTCAAGTCACAGCAATAGCGAATCTCATATCGAAACCCACAACAATGGAGGCGACACTACAGTCGTAAGCAAAGCCAATAGCAATGCTAATACAGAAAGCCATGGAGACAAAACACATTGTGGAAAAGATCACACTTCAAGTCACAGCAATAGCGAATCTCATATCGAAACCCACGACAATGGAGGCGACACTACAGTCGTAAGCAAAGCCAATAGCAATGCTAATACAGAAAGCCATGGAGACAAAACACATTGTGGAAAAGATCACACTTCAAGTCACAGCAATAGCGAATCTCATATCGAAACCCACGACAATGGAGGCGACACTACAGTCGTAAGCAAAGCCAGTAGCAATGCTAGTACAGAAAGTCATGGAGACAAAAAACATTGTGGAAAAGATCACACTTCAAGTCACAGCAATAGCGAATCTCATATCGAAACCCACAACAATGGAGGCGACACTACAGTCGTAAGCAAAGCCAATAGCAATGCTAATACAGAAAGCCATGGAGACAAAACACATTGTGGAAAAGATCACACTTCAAGTCACAGCAATAGCGAATCTCATATCGAAACCCACAACAATGGAGGCGACACTACAGTCGTAAGCAAAGCCAGTAGCAATGCTAGTACAGAAAGTCATGGAGACAAAAAACATTGTGGAAAAGATCATACTTCAAGTCACAGCAATAGTGAATCTCATATCGAAACCCACAACAATGGAGGCGACACTACAGTCGTAAGCAAAGCCAATAGCAATGCTAATACAGAAAGCCATGGAGACAAAACACATTGTGGAAAAGATCACACTTCAAGTCACAGCAATAGCGAATCTCATATCGAAACCCACAACAATGGAGGCGACACTACAGTCGTAAGCAAAGCCAATAGCAATGCTAATACAGAAAGCCATGGAGACAAAACACATTGTGGAAAAGATCACACTTCAAGTCACAGCAATAGCGAATCTCATATCGAAACCCACAACAATGGAGGCGACACTACAGTCGTAAGCAAAGCCAATAGCAATGCTAATACAGAAAGTCATGGAGACAAAAAACATTGTGGAAAAGATCACACTTCAAGTCACAGCAATAGCGAATCTCATATCGAAACCCACAACAATGGAGGCGACACTACAGTCGTAAGCAAAGCCAGTAGCAATGCTAGTACAGAAAGTCATGGAGACAAAAAACATTGTGGAAAAGATCACACTTCAAGTCACAGCAATAGCGAATCTCATATCGAAACCCACAACAATGGAGGCGACACTACAGTCGTAAGCAAAGCCAATAGCAATGCTAATACAGAAAGCCATGGAGACAAAACACATTGTGGAAAAGATCACACTTCAAGTCACAGCAATAGCGAATCTCATATCGAAACCCACAACAATGGAGGCGACACTACAGTTGTAAGCAAAGCCAATAGCAATGCTAATACAGAAAGTCATGGAGACAAAAAACATTGTGGAAAAGATCACACTTCAAGTCACAGCAATAGCGAATCTCATATCGAAACCCACAACAATGGAGGCGACACTACAGTCGTAAGCAAAGCCAATAGCAATGCTAATACAGAAAGCCATGGAGACAAAACACATTGTGGAAAAGATCACACTTCAAGTCACAGCAATAGCGAATCTCATATCGAAACCCACAACAATGGAGGCGACACTACAGTCGTAAGCAAAGCCAGTAGCAATGCTAGTATACAAAGTGGTGGTGGTGGACATGGCAGGCATTGCACACGCTATCACAAAGGACATCATAAACATAACGGGCGTAGAGGAAAACGTTGTAGTAGGAGACATCGCACTTCAACCCATACTCGAGCTGGAAGTCGTGTTGAGATTGATGGCACTACAAGCGATGCTTCAGCCGATAGCAATGCAGCAAGCCAGGTCGAAAGTAGAGAAGGTACAAGCTCAAACGGTAGGGGGTATACTACTGCCACTTCAACCTCTAATTCAACTTCAAAAGCCAGAAGTTCTGGCAATGGTAGCAGTACGGCTACTGCAACAGCCATTGCTTCAACCTCTAGTGATAGGCACGTTAAAAGGTGCAGAACCTGTGGCAGACGAAGTCATATTTCAGTCCGTAGCCATTCGAAGAGTGATGCTAGTATCCATGTAGACCGGCATGGCAAAAGATGTAAGACGTGTGGTCGACGAGCCCACACTCACGGCAGGGGACACAAGTCTTTAGCCCATGATCATGCCAATAGCCACATCGGAAGGCACGGCAAAAGGTACAGAATCGGTGGTAGACGAAGTCATGCATCAATTCGAACCCAAAGTAAAAGTTATGTTGCAATCCATGGCAAAAGACACCGAACTTCAGCCCGTCGTCATTCTGGTAGCCATATTGACTGGCGTGGCAAAAGAAGCCATACTTGTAGTAGACGAGGCCACTCTTCAGTTCATGTACATGGCAGAAGAGGCAAAACTTATCACCATAGACGTCACACTTCCCATAGTCATACTCGGACTCACGCTGAAATCATTCGAAATAGGGAATATAATATCAAATACCGCAAAGGCCGTGTTATTCATTTAAAATCTGATGAAAAAGAAGAAGCAGAGAGTGACAATAAGTCTTATGACGAAGAAAATGCAGAAGATGATGAAGAAGATTATGAGACTGACAAAAATAATGGTGACGAAGAAGATGATGAGAATAATGAAAAGTCTAGTGACGAACAAGATGATGAGAGTGGCGAAGAAGATGATGAAAATGATGAAGAGTATGATGACGAAGCAGATGATGAGAATGACGAAAAGTCTGGTGACGAACAAGATGATGAGAGCGAAGAAAAGTCTGGTGACGAAGGAAATGATGAGAGTGACGAAGAAGATGATGAAAATGACGAAGAAGATGATGAGAGTGACGAAGAGAATGTTGAAGATGAAGATGATGAAGAGAATGTTGAAGATGAGGATGATGAAGAGAATGTTGAAGATGAAGATGATGAAGATGACGAAAAAGATGAAGAGGGTGATGAAGTGTCTCATGCTGATGAAGACGAGGTAAGTGACGAAACGTCTGGTGACGATGAAGATGACGAAAGTGAAGACAAGTCTGGTAATACAGTAGATGATGAAAGTGACGAAGATGTTTATGAAAATGACGAAGAGTCTGATGACGAAGAAGATTATGAGAGTGACGAAAAGTCTGGTGATGAAAATGATGAAGAGAATGTTGAAGATGAAGATGATGAAGAGAATGTTGAAGATGAAGATGATGAAGAGAATGTTGAAGATGAAGATGATGAAGATGACGAAAAAGATGAAGAGGGTGATGAAGTGTCTCATGCTGATGAAGACGAGGTAAGTGACGCAACGTCTGGTGACGATGAAGATGATGAAAGTGAAGAAAAGTCTGGTAATAAAGTAGATGATGAAAGTGACGAAGATGATTATGAAAATGACGAAGAGTCTGATGACGAAGATTATGAGAGTGACGAAAAGTCTGGTGACGAAAATGATGAAGAGAATGTTGAAGATGAAGATGATGAAGAGAATGTTGAAGATGAAGATGATGAAGAGAATGTTGAAGATGAAGATGATGAAGAGAATGTTGAAGATGAAGATGATGAAGATGACGAAAAAGATGAAGAGGGTGATGAAGTGTCTCATGCTGATGAAGACGAGGTAAGTGTCGAAACGTCTGGTGACGATGAAGATGACGAAAGTGAAGACAAGTCTGGTAATACAGTAGATGATGAAAGTGACGGAGATGTTTATGAAAATGACGAAGAGTCTGATGACGAAGAAGATTATGAGAGTAACGAAAAGTCTGGTGACGAAAATGATGATGAGAGTGATGAAGAGAATGATGTCGAAGAAGCTGATGAGAATGACGAAAAGTCTGATGATGAAGAAGATGATGAGAATGACGAAAAGTCTGGTCACGAAGAAGATGATTAATCGGCCGTATTGTATTCTTAATAACGAATATGTACTGCGATTTTTTGTTTCCATTAGATAAAGACCACTCTAAGTTCATATTGAAAAATGAAAGTTCAATATTAAAATTATTTTGTAACGTACTTACCAACAAAAATTCTTAATAAAAAATAAAAAAAATAGAATTTCAAAAATGTTGTATTTTAAATAATTCGAGGATGTCAGCGTCCAGTATGGCCTACTGTGTACTCGGGTTATGGTCGCTGCATACGTAACGTGTTTTTACTACGTAATTTTTTTGGAAACAATGTATAGTAGAAAATGTATGCGAAAGAACAAAGGTACTCGCACAGTGGGACGGCGACGTGGCACCCAAGAGACTTGCTAAATATCGTCGATGCATGTCCCGCGCCCGTGCGCGCCATGGCCCATAGTTTCGCGTCACTCTAGCGGTGCGTAAACACTCTTCCGTGTTTTATAACACGTTCTGTCTCCCCCCCCCCCCGTCCACGTACTATCGTCATTCACATTATGCAGCGCCCTGTAGTTACCATTTTTTCAATATGAACTTAAACGACCAGATAACGTATTTTATCGTATTTTATTGACTCCGATTCGATTTAATTTTAAGTTTTTCGAAATTTGTTTTTTGGAATGCTATTTTTTTATAAGTATTTTTTTTTTTTATTGCAAATTATGTTTTGGTTTAGATAATAAATTGACGAACATCCTAATTTCGTTGTTTTACTTTTTTTTTATCTGGTTTCCGTTTCAAAAAAGAACGGGCAAGAAACTCTATGGACACTTTTAAATGAAAAAATATATAAACGTTTTCTCTTTGGTGGCAACACAGCTCTGCGTCTGGAGTAGGCCTCTGGTATTGCATAACACAATAACAATCTGAATAGTATAGTTGAGCTTCACGATTACTGACAAATGCATGCACTGACTGGACAGGTCCACTCAAAATTGTGTGGTTACTTCCTCAAAAGACCATTTCAGACACGGATCTACATGGTCCTCACATGATCTGACCAAGATTATGTCTGGACTTTAAAAGAGACTTTGATCCCTGAGTTTGTTGCGCCATTTCTTCTCAGGGGTAGTCAGATAGGAAATATCGACTTCACCAAGCTAGTTTTTTTTATTTTTTTTTATTGACGTGTAAAAGTGATTCCGATATCCTATTTACAGAATAAACGATTTCATTTTGTTTCAATAATTTTGAAGGATATTGCTTCATAATTATGTTCGAAAAATTTGTCTACACAAAAACGTTAATATCGGAATGAATACATTATTATGTCCTCTAGAATAATATACGTTGGTTCCGGAGATTACCCTCCGCATATACACAAACACAAAAAATTGTTCTCTCTCTCTCTCTTTATAATATTAATATAGATATATTAAACAGGGTGGAATTTTTTAACCTTACCTGTAGGGAAAGAGCTATAAATACTGGACATAGCAAATTTTACATAATGGAAACCTTCCTTTATTTTTTTTAAAGAAACAGAAAAAAAGTGAATTTTCGAAAATCTTTGAATGCAGATTATTTAAAGATTTTCTAAAATTCACTTGCCACACTCGAGAGAGAGATAATCGAACCAGCTAAAATCCGAAACGATAACATTCTGTATGTTTATGGCATCAATCGATAAGGCCAATCATAAGGATCAAATCTAACTAATATGATAAATTAAATGAAAGGAAAACCAGGAAATCTAAACTAAAAAAGCATAATACATTTACCAAAAATAAATCTTCAAGATTTCGTTGTTCTATCTAACATATTGTTGTACCTACCTACGCTTCCCATGAGTTCGTAACATTTAGAGTGTTGAGTGATACTTACATTTTTGTATGAAAATCAGATAAATTAAAATCTGATGAATTATTAAAAGTATATAACAAAAGTTGTTGTTTAAGATGTTAGTAATATAGTCCTGAGAAGTTGTTAGTGCTTTACCAATACAAATAGCAAAAAAACTATTTAAAAAAAATGCCTTTCTGTTTGTTCCGGTTAATCTCTGAAACGGCTTGACCGATTGTGACGGGACTTCCACAGACAGATAGCTGATGTTATAAGTAGTAACTAGAGCTACTTTTATTTTGTTTTTTACTTTGCTTTTATTATAAAAACGCCACGCGGGTGATGACGCAATTTTTTTTTTGGTAGTATATTCAGTATCAGTAATAGAACACATTTCAATTTTTTGTTCAATACTTTTTTTTTTGGTTCACATGTAATCAGCAAAATATGGATACAATCTATTCGTAATAATATCAATGGGCGAGCGCACAGCTGATAGGTACCTACTACTGCGTTCCGCTTCACTGACTGTGCGTTGTGCGACGAGTATCCATTATACCAGTTTCAAAATAAACATCTTTCGTTAACGATAACTTCATTTTTTTGTACTAAGACTTATCAAAATAAGAAATAGGTGTATAATAAAACACGTTTAAGTTTAATTTGTCAAAATTTGCGCATTGATTGAAAACTTTTCCTGTATATACAGAAAAAGTTTTTAATCGGTGCGCAAATTTATAATTTATAAATAATATGATATGATACAAAATAAAACTTCTCTTTTCAATAGAACATAACTGATACAATTAATTTTATGTCTTTCATTAAAAACATTATTGATTATTGGCAACTATTATATTTTATTAAATGTCGTCAGCTATTTAATTTTGCTCAATAATTACTTACGAATTGCATACGTACGTAAATAAATAAACAAAAGGGTTTTACGTAAAAATATTTGCTCAGGTGGTGTTATTACATTTCTATATTGTTTATATTTGGTATAAAAACCTAATGTATGGTAATTGAAGGCATAAACTCAACATGAAGGCTTTATCGGTACTGCTTTTCCTGGCGGTAAGTACCTTCCTATTTATTTATTTTTAGCTTGAGTTGTCCGACTCCAGGGCAAAAGCCACCTTTTCTCCACTCCTCTATGTCTTGAAGCTAATATTTCATAACATTACAAAGTTTATTTTAGTATTTTTGACTAATTTCGATGAAAAGTTCGTATTTTTTTTTTTTTGTATTATTTAATATAAGTATAATTTCAATTTTTTTTTATTTTATGTTATGATCGTTTATAGTTTCTTTGTAGCTATACATTTTTATTAATATTATTCAAAACACCTTTTTATTGGTAAGCCAATTAGGTACTCTACTCAATGGTGCCGATTCCCTTGTTCACAAACTAAACTACATTTAAGTTCAGTGCATCTTTTTCTTTCTATTTTATTAAGAAAAGGATAGAAGATAAATTTTACCAACTGTAAGTTATAGTATTCATATCTGCTCGCTGTATTTGTGTAAAGAAAATACGGGCAACTCATACACAACCCAATTAAAAATTTTTCATCAAAACTTAAATAATTTGATAACCACTCACCCAATGGACATTTTTATTATAATTGGTGATTTTAACTTTGGTAAGGATGTAGAATGGCTCAGCCGGAGTGACAGTGCTGAACTGAACCCCACAGGTATGACTTCCCAACACATTATACATTTCTTTGATACTATAAACACTTGTAACTTGTCACAATATAATAGCGTGTGTAACATTAATAGAAGATTATTAGATCTTGTTTTTTCAAATGGATTGCTAAAAATAAAGGAATGTTGTGACCCACTAGCCACTCCAGTGGATTTGCACCACAAACCATTAATTATACACGCTGACTTTATTGAGATACACAAATGTTTTGAAAAACACAGCGCAAAGTACCTATACTACCAAGCCGATTATCCTGCTATAATTACTGCATTGGATCAGGTAGACTGGAGCGAGTTTTTATCAGCTGAATCTCTGGACCAGGCTGTTTCCCTCTTTTATAATAAACTTTACGAACTTAGGGACTTACACATTCCGGTTAAAACAACTAAAAAAGCGGCTCATCCCCCCTGGTTCACTCGTGCATTGATTAAAGTTTTAAATGAAAAATATAAATATCATCAAAAATATAAAATATACAGTAATATATCGGATTATCACTCCTTTGTTCTCTTGCGAAGCCGCGCCAAGCAGCTAGAGAATGAATGTTTTTCTGCTTATATGATAAAAATAGAAGCCTCAATCGTCAATAACCCTAAATTATTCTGGTCGTACGTGAAGGGTAAAAGGCGTAATAACACCTTGCCTAAAGTCTTTCACTATATGGATGAGACCGCAGACACAGGTGAGAGTGTCACTGAACTTTTTGCCTCTTACTTTCAGTCAACTTTTCAGCACACTCCTTCAAGTGATTTGAATTTGAGTTTTGATACTCACTCTACTACATCAGTATGTCTGAGCTCGGTCACAGTTTGTCCGGATCGGGTATTAAAACTACTTAAAAATCTAGACCCGGCAAAATCGGGTGGACCAGATATGATTCCTCCTATTTTCATAATAAACTGTGCAAAGAGCCTAGTGGCACCTATCTGTTTTTTGTTTGATTGGTCCTTGAAATGCGGTGTCGTACCTAATATATGGAAGTCTGCCTTTGTCACACCTATCTTCAAAAAAGGAGATAAATCCGACGTACAAAACTATCGGCCTATATCCAAATTATGTCTTTTTTCAAAAGTTTTAGAGAGACTAGTGTATACAGAAATTTACTCGGCTATGAAAAATCACTTTACTGATGAGCAGCATGGATTTCTCAGAAAACGATCTACTACCACCAACTTAGTATTGTCCAACGCGATCATAACAGACGGAATGGAGGGTGGTCATCAGGTGGACGTGATTTACACCGACTACAGTAAATGTTTTGACAGGATAGATCATCGTGTGCTTCAACAGAAGTTATTGTCTGTAGGAATACACGGTGATTTGTTTCGATGGTTTTCGTCGTATATAGAAAATAGATCACAGGCTGTTGTGTTACGGGGATATACGTCTCGATGGAATTCTATCCCTTCAGGAGTCCCTCAAGGTTCGATCTTGGGTCCATTATTATTTATTATATTTATTTCAGACATTAAAACCTGTTTTAGAAACACACACATCCTTTTATACGCGGACGATATGAAGATCCTTAAATCGGTGCATACATTATCTGATGCGGAGCAACTCCAGTCCGATCTGGACAGGTTCGTGGTATATTGTAGGGATAATAACCTGCAGCTTAATGTGTCTAAATGTTTTCATGTACCGTTTACACGGCAAAGGCGTTTAATTGATTCCGCGTATAAATTAGATGGTCACTACATAAATAAACTGCATAGTGTTAGAGATCTTGGTGTGATACACGACAGTAAAATGATTTTTGACGAACATATAGAATCTATCATAAAGAAAGCCTCCAAAGCTATGGGATTCATAATGCGAACTTGTTCCGACTTTCACACTCTAAAACCAGTAAAGGTAATTTATTGTTCTTACGTGCGCAGTACCCTTGAGTATGCTTCCCAAGTATGGAACCCCCAGTATGAGACGTATAAATCTCGTATTGAGTTAGTTCAGAGGAAATTTATGAGATACCTAGATTTCAAGGCGCAGAAGTTTTCAGACGACTATGCACACCGGTGTAAGCGTTATCATTTTTTACCATTAGAATTAAGGCGTAATATTAATGATATTTGTTTTCTTGTTAACATTGCAAATGGAACAATCGATTGTCCCGATTTACTTCGTAAAATCTATCTTCGCACCAATCAAATTAACCTAAGATTGCGACCATTATTACAAGTACCGTTTACAACGACAAATTATAGGCGTAACGCTTTTTGTATACGCAGTGCAATAACATTCAACAACCTGCCATCGTATTTAGAAATTGATTTATTCTGCACAAGTGCGTTAAGAATCAGGACAATTTTGAGCAAGGAATATTTCAATGGGTGAATATTCTGTGGTTTATCACGGCATACCTACATATTTTTCCATACCTTTTCCTTTTGTCTTTTTTTGTTTTCCCCTTTAATCTTGTGTTACAACATTGTCATATATATGTGGAAGCTTGTAATTAGCAATTGTCAGATGTTTACTACTTCGTTACCATTTACGTGTATTAGTCTGTAAGCTTTCTTAAAATTGTATAAATAAATAATAAATAAATAAATAAAAAAAAAAAATTACCACAATTGGTAAAAAGAATGAAAAGTGAAATAATGACAGAAAAATTAATAAATGCGATAGGTACATGGTGCTCACATATTTACAAACATTGTATATGATTTTCCAAAAAAAAAAAATTAACATATAATAAGTCAGTGTGTGAGTTAAACTTATATTAATCACAGAAAATAAAATTAATATCATAAAAATTATAAATTATACAGTTAAATTAGCAACCAGTTTGATTTTGGCTAAACTCTTAATTGTCCTATGGAGCAGGACCAGCATGTTTCCAAGCATTCTTATCTTGGATATAATCCTCTAATTTGTAATATGCTTGTTTACAAAGTGTGCTTTTTATATGAGTTTTAAATTTTCTTTCATTTAATTGTAATATATCAGAAGGTATTTTATTGTAACATTTAACACAGTACCCCATAAAGATGTATGTACTTTAGATAATCTGAAAAATGGTTGATCTATTTTATCTTTATTTCTAGTATTACAATTATGCCTATCACTGATTTTATTAAAAAGATGTAGATATTTTCTTCTAATTTTGTTGCTTCGTGTCTCAATATGAAACTTTATAAAAGGTATTAGAAAATTCTAGACACATTTACCGAGGCAGCTGATTGAGCCGTTTTTCATAATTCCTTCTCAGTCACGAGATAATCTTTTTTTATAGGAGTGGCACTAGTGAACCCGAGACAGCCCTCTTAAGTGTCCGTTTCCATACTAAGAAAACACTTTATACCGATTTTCTCCTGACATATGAGTCCAATTAGAAAAAGTCTCATTTTAACATTTGTAGTAGACTAGCAACGAATAGTATATTCGGCAGTATACCGAATACCGAATATTCGGCGAGGACCTGGCCGAATAGCCGAATATTAGGCAAAAGTGTTCGGCCGGATTTTAGCGCCAAAACTTGTACAGACGTGATTGTTTCGCGCTCGTTTGTTCTAATGTACTCACCGCCCGCGTGCCTGCAGTTGCTCTGCGAGAAATACCCTTCTAAATTTTGATTACGACAATAATTCAAATACATAGAATCTTTAACTTTTATGATTCAGAAGATGATTATGTACCTGTGTTATGTACCAATGACTACTTAAATGATTATAAGAGAAATGAAAATATGAATATATACATACGAAATGAATATTATTATTATTATTATTTTTTCATTTTAACAATTATCTCCCTATAACAAAATATATTACTTGTATTCGGTATTCGGCCGAATAATATGTAGATATTCGGTATTCGGCCGAATATAATAAAAGCAGCCGAATAGGCCGAATACGGAATAGTAACCGAATATTAGTTGCAAGTCTAATTTGTAGGTTTTAGCATTTTTTTTTAATATTTATTTTTATTTCACAAGCTACCTACGTCCAACCTCTTCTACGGGGACGATCCACTGTGCGTCGTCGCCTGTATTATGTTTATACAGGGTTATTAGTAAAACCATTGATATATATGTTACACTAGATTAGTAATTACCGCGCTAAGGCGTTGCCACTGGACATATGGCCACAGCCATATGCGTAGCTAACGTCAGTTCAGTGCTCTGTGTGACGCCAACCGAAGTGAACCTAAATCCTTCCTATCCTAACTATTATAAATGCGAAAGTAAGTTTGTCAGTTTGTTTGTTACCTTTTCACGCCTAAACCACTGAACCGATCATCTTGAAATTTTGCATATACGTTGTCAGGTGTACAGTAACGGACATAGGGTACCTTTCATCCCGAAAAATTGCTGTTCCCGAGGAAAACAGCAATAACGTTATTATGATAATAGATGGCGCCACGTGTCTTCCGAATCATGATTGAATTAAATTATTATAGAAACTTTAGTAGTATGTTAAGAGCTTTTTTTTAATTTAAGCTCGAGCGAAGCCGCAGGCGAAAGCTAGTATATTAATAATAATGACTTAATAATAACTTTTTAAAGAGGAAGAAAAGATAAAGAAGTAATTAATGACATGACGCATTGTTTTTTTTTTCCCCAAGCGTTTCGGCTTTGGCACCTAGTAACGTAGTCAGTTCAACGCCATTAACAAAGTTCTTGGAAACTATGTTTTTTTTTAATACTCAAAAAAAAAACTTCTGATTCTCACATAAATTATATTATTCTAATTACATTATATATTATCCTGAAAATACTTATTTGAATTCCGCGAGCTACCGGTCCGCATTCTTCTAAGTATAGTTTTGCTGCACAGATTATAATCAAGGCTTTTTTTCAGGCTTTGATTGCCGTCCAGCAGGCGTTCTCGGAACGTAAGTATTTATTTTTTATTTTTTATGAGATACGGTGGCCAAGCAAATCATGTTACCACAAACTGTTAAATTTTTTCGTTCGATTTTGAACTCATAAAAAAAAAACTTAATAAATAAGTATATATATCCCACTGCATTGTATGTAATGTGTGTTGACGAACACGTCCAATGATACTCGTTGTGCGGGTTTTTAGACCAGTCTGCATACCGTGCGAGGAACGTCGACGCCTACTCGCATGGGACGTGAGCGTATGTCGCTCCAGCGTCAGGAAGAGGTCCTAACAAGGAATCTCTTCCTCGAGCGGCGGCGTCTCAATGGGTGATAGGCGAAACCTGTCGGGCCTCGACGTGTCATCGTGAGATGAGCTCCCCCAGGCGAATTGTGCTTCTCATGGGGTGGAATTACATGAATGCAGTTTAGATGGGTCTTTTTTTTAATTTTTTATTCTACTATGAGTTTGCTCTTGACTTTAGTCTAGGTCTGGATGACAGAGACAAAGTCTACGATGGAGTGAGCTTACCCAGAAGAAGCCTGTTCACTCTCACTTTGAATAGATTAGGGTTGTATGCGTTCGGAAACACAGACGCAGGCAGAGAGTTCCACTCCTTTGATGCGCGCATTATAAAAGACGTAATTAGATATCAGTTTGGGGTCTCCCTTTTTATACAGTAGAACTATTTCCGAGCATTTCCATGTTTCTGGTAGTTGTTTTGTTATTAGAATACGGTTAAAGAGCTTAGTGAGTGGTTTTATAAGTTTCTCTTTCGCAGCGTTCTGCGCTAGCAGAACATATAACTTTGTGTAGTGTTTGGGTCACCAAGATACAGGCTGTGCCTAGTTTGGGACCCGCTGTTTAATCTGTCTAAGGCTTTAGTTGTGTACTTTTTGTTAGTGAGAATGTCATACCATGCTAATTGTATATTTAAAAGAACTTTGTGTAAGCTAATTAAATGAATCTGAATATGAATTTATCATTTCGTTTGTCACTCCGTGGTCCTGTGCTCTCTTCTGCTTTTATTAAAGATATCTCTATCTTGCTTTCTAAATAAGGTGGTAGTTTCTTGGGCTGGTTTATTATTTTTAGAAATTGGTGTTTCATGATTCCTATTTGCACATGTGTAGAGGTTTTTATAAAACTTTAGTTATCTTCATCAAGTCTTTTCTGTACATATGTGACGATGGTTCCTGAGGCATTCTGGAGTTGTGTCGTGATTTGTCTAGTTTCTAACTTTTTATACAAAGATTTTAAGAACAAAGAAAAAGAAGAGCAAGATTTTTTTGAAGGTTTTTTATATTTTGTTTTTACTTTTTAACAATTCTTTTTTTTAGTTCACTACTTGACTGTTTGTTGTTGGCTTGCTGCACGCTTTGGTGTTTACTGTTAGTGCAGCAAGCAATTGTTATATAAATAAACTAGCTTTTGCCCGCGGCTCCGCCCGCGTGGATGTCGGTAATCGCGTAAAAAAGTAGCCAACCATGAGCCGAAATATTAGTGATTTTAACCAAAAAAATAAAGAACATTAATTAAAAACAATATTTCATCCCCTTTTTCACCCCCTTTAGGGTTGAAATTCTAACAACACCATTGCGTTAGCTTCCAACCATAAGCCTAGATAGTAAATTTAATGATTTTTCTTCGAAAATTAAGGATTTTTCAACTTCATCCCCCTTTTTAACCCTTCGGGGGTAGAATTATCAAAAACGCTGAGACAGGTATAAATTAATTTTAAACCGTCAGCCTAAACACAAAATTTGAAGATCCTAACTTCAAAACTGACGGACTTTCATATAAAACTTCAATCCCCTATTTTACCCTTTTAGGGGTGGAATTCCCAAAAATCCTTTCTTAGTGGATACTTACTCTTCACAATGAACACACCCTTCAAGTTTCATGTCTTTAGGACCAGCGGTTTGGGCTGTGTGTTGATATATCACCCAGTCTGTCAGTCAGTCAGTTTATATAATAATAAATATATATATAGACAGATAAATAAATAAGCCTTTTCTATTTCGCCTGTTTCTTCTATGAATTTGCTAATTGTATCGAGTCTTCTCTTTTTAATGTTTTGTTTAATTTTTTTTATGTATTATCCTATATACTTTACTCAGACTTTTATTTTCTTGCCTAGTTTTGTTTTTAATGCGTTTTTCAGAGTTTATATTTCTTCTGTTATAATTTCTTTATTTCTTTTTACAGTTGTGTCTTCAGTTTGTTTTTAGTAGCGTTTCAGTGGAAATGTCTCTATATTCTTGTTGAATTGGGACACGCTGTTGTTTTCGCAATCGGAGAAAGATGGTAGGTCTTCATTTGCAATTTCCTTTTTTATCATATTTTTTGCCTCGTTAGTGAGCTCGGGATTTTTTGTTTTGCTCTATATTTAAAGTAATTCTAATCATTTTATGATCACTAGGATGTTGCAATTTGCTCATTACGTTTACGTTTTGTATATATTTTTTTGGCATTTGTAGCTATAAAGACGATTTCGTTCTTCGATTTTCCATCAGGTGTTTTCCAGGTCCACCGAAGCTTGTTAGATTTTTTGAAAATTGAATTCGAAATTTTTAAGTTGTATTGAAGGGATAATTTTATGAACAGTTCTCCTATATCGTTCCTTATTCTGTAGCCAAACCTTTCCATTACTAATTCTTCATTTTCTTTGGGGCATCCTATTTTTGCGTTCATGTCTCCCAAAAATATTATATTTCTTGTGCATTTATTAATAGCTTTGTCAAGATCGGCGTAGAAGTTTTCTATTTCTTCTTTAGTAGCTCTTTTATTAGGTGCAAACATGCTTGGATTGTAGAGAATTTCTTTCCATGTATATCTAATCTACTCATAATATAGCAGCTCTCTCGGATATCGCGATGGAATCTTGTACTTCTGTATTGCATTGTTTTTTTGGAATCCACCACCTTTCTCTCCTTTTGTTTCCCCATAGTAGTAAAGAAGATATCTCCCTCTGTTTTCAATTTTATAACCGTATCTTCTCACTTACATGTTTCAGTTAATTTGCGATATCGCGTGTTCCAATTCAACTACTCTTGCTTCATTTGTGAGATTGAATGTAGATATATGTTTTTTTTTTAGATTTGGTTTCGTGGTGATTTTGGTTCTGGGGAAGGATTTGTAGCTTTCATGTATATCTTTAATATTCCGTTTGCTTTTTATTTTAGAGAGTACAATGTTTTAATTTTTTCTGGAATAACAGTCTTAATTGCTATTCATCTGAATCGTTTGAAGAGTAGAGAATTTCCTCATCCCCAAGTTTAATTGAACTGACGTTTTGTTTAGAGAATAATTTTCCCATAGAGCTTTGATTTTTCTCATTTTATATATTTGAGTTATATTCTTTTTTATTGCTTGTTGCTGTGTGGGATTTTTGTTTGAATCTACTATCTGATGAGGAGGGGTTATTTCTAACTCTCTCTTTTTCCTAGTTTTTTTCTTTTCCATTACAAAATTTCAATACCAACTCGACACTAATATAGGGGACGGCTGATTATTTTCACATGATACTTAATGTGAACAGATGTAATTTAACAAAAACAATACTTTATTTATTATTTTTATTGCAGCTTGTGGTAGAACGAAAACTGAAGCGAAGAGTTCATCATCAAGTAAAGCAAAAACTACCTCTGGAGGATGTGGCGGCAACACTAAAACTCATACCTATACCGGTGTGGAACATCACGGCAGCGGAGACAAAACTATAGTCAAAAGCACAGCCAGTAGCAATGCTAGTACACAAAGCCATGGAGGCAAAACATGTAGTGGCAAAGATCACACTTCAAGTCACACCAAAAGCAAATGTCGTATCGAAGATCACGGTAATAGAGGCAAAACTACAGTCAAAAGCACAGCCAGTAGCGATGCTAGTACAGAGTACCAGGGACACAAAAAATGTAGTGGAAAAGATCACACTTCAAGCCACACCAATAGCAACTCTCTTGTCGAAAATCACAGCAATGGAGGCATAACAATAGTCAAAAGCACAACCAATAGTAGCGCTAGTACACAAAACGGTGGTGGCGGACATGGCAAGCATTCCAAACGCTGTCGCAAAGGACATCACAAACACAGCGGGCGTACAGGAAAACGTAGTAGAAGACATCGCACTTCTATCGACACTAGAGCTGAAAGTCATGTTGAGGTTGATGGCACTACAAGCGACGCTTCAGCTAATAGCAATGCAGCAAGCCAGGTCGAAAGTAAAGAAGGTACAAACTCAAACCGATGGGGGTATACTGCTGCTACTTCAACCTCAAATTCAACTTCAACAGCCATAGGTTCAGGCAATAGTAGCAGCACGGCTACTGCAACAGCCACTGCCTCAAGCTCGAATGACAGGCACGTCAAAAGGTCCAGAACCCGTGGCAGACGAAGCCATATTTCAGTCCGCAGTCATTCGAAGAGTGATGCTAGTATCCATGTAGACCGGCATGGCAAAAGATGTAAGACATATAGTCGACGAGGCCACAGTCACGGCAGGGGACACAAGTCTTCAGCCCATGGTCATGCCAATAGCCACATCGGAAGGCACGGTAAAAGGTACAGGATCGGTGGTAGACAAAGTCATGCTTCAATTCAAACCCAAAGTAAAAGTTATGTTGCAATCCACGGCAAAAGACACCGAACTTCAGCCCATAGCCGTTCTGGTAGCCATATTGATTGGCGCGGCAAAAGAAGCCATACTCGTGATAGACGAGGCCACTCTTCAGTTCATGTACATGGCAGAAGAGGCAAAACTTATCACCACAGACGTCACACTTCCCATGGTCATACTCGGACTAGTGTCGAAATCATTCAAAATAGGGCCCATAATATCAAACACCGCAAAGGTTATGTTAGTCCTTTAAAATATGATGATAAAGAAGAAACAGATAGTGGCAAAAAGTCTGATGACGAAGAAACCGCAGAAGGTGACGGAGAAGATGATGAGAATAACGAAAAGTCTGGTGATGAAAAAGATGGTGAGAGTGGCAAAGAAGATGATGAAAATGATAAAGAGTCTGATGACGAACAAGATGATGAGAATGATGAAAAGTCTGGTGACGAACAAGATGATGAGAGTGACAAAAATAATGGTGTCGAAGAAGATGATGAGAATAACGAAAAGTCTGGTGATGAACAAGATGGTGAGAGTGGCAAAGAAGATGATAAAAATGATGAAGAGTCTGATGACGACCAAGATGATGAGAATGATGAAAAGTCTGGTGACGAACAAGATGATGAGAGTGACAAAAATAATGGTGTTGAAGAAGATGATGAGAATAACGAAAAGTCTAGGGATGAACAAGATGGTGAGAGTGGCAAAGAAGATGATGAAAATGATAAAGAGTCTGATGACGAACAAGATGATGAGAATGATGAAAAGTCTGGTGACGAACAAGATGATGAGAGTGACAAAAATAATGGTGTCGAAGAAGATGATGAGAATAACGAAAAGTCTGGTGATGAACAAGATGGTGAGAGTGGCAAAGAAGATGATGAAAATGATGAAGAGTCTGATGACGAACAAGATGATGAGAATGATGAAAAGTCTGGTGACGAACAAGATGATGAGAGTGAAGAAAAGTCTGGTGACGAAGAAGATAATGAGAGTGACGAAGAAGATGATGAAAATGACGAAGAAGATGACGAGAGTGACGAAGAGAATGGTGAAGATGAAGGCAGCACGAATAATGACTCAAAAACTGTCAATGGCGACGATGAAGATGCTGAGGATGACGAAACAGATGAAGAGGGTGATGAAGTCTCTAATACTGATGAAGACGAGGTAAGTGACGAAAAGTCTGGTGACGAAGAAGATGATGAGAGTGAAAAAACCTCTGGTAATGAAGAAGATGATGAAAGTGACGAAGATGATTATGAAAATGACGAAGAGTTTGAAGACGAAGAAGATGATGAAAGTGACGAAGACGATTATGAAAATGACGAAGAGTTTGATGACGAAGAAGATGATGAAAGTGACGAAGATGATTATGAAAATGACGAAGAGTTTGATAACGAAGAAGATTATGAGAGTGACGAAAAGTCTGGTGATGAAATAGATGATGAGAGTGACGAAGAGAATGATGACGTAGAAGATGATGAGAAAGATGAAGAGAATGATGACGAAAAAGATGGTGAGAATGACGAAAAGTCTAGTGACGAAGAAGATAATGAGAGTGACGGAAAGTCTGGTCACGAAAAAGATGAGAGTAACGAAAAAGATGAAAAGAGCGTCGAAGAGTCTAGTGAAGGTGAAGATGAAACTGGTACAGCCACAGATTCTGGTACAGATGAAGTCAGCTCTAATAATGGCTCAGAAACTGTTAATGCTGACGATGAAGAGGCTGGAACAGCTACAACCTCAAACAGTTCTGTGTCTACTTCTGCCACTTCGACCACTAATTCAGCTGGAAAAGTCACAAGTTCAGGCAAAAGTTCCAGTACCGCAGCTGCTAGTGCAACTAGCGTTGCCGTTGCTTCTGGAGGTACTGTTGTCACTGCGGCTAGAGCCAGCGCTGCAACTGACAGTAACGCAAGACATAGGTCCAAAACAAGAACAACCAATACAAAAAATACGGACACAGCCGGCACAAGAGTCACCCATGTCAAGGGGCACGGTATTGCTAACAGTCATTCTAGCCATTCTAGCATTCATACCTCAAACAGTGAACACTCATCTAATGAAATGATTACAACTCAAGGTAGCGACGGCACTTTTAAGACCAAAGAGTTTGACACATACAGCGCTGCAGCCAAGAGATCAGAACATAGCAGGTCAGAGACCAACGTTGAAGGAACTCGAGTAACTGAGGAGCATCATAGAGACGATGAAGCAAATCAGGAAGGCAGCAGATTTCAAGGAGTTAAGGTAGCTCGTGATTGCAATGGAGTGATAAAGAGGGAAGAAGTACTGGTTCAAGAAGATAGCAGCAATAGTAAATCTCAAGAAGATTATAGGAAACAAGTTCGGGGTCCCAGTGGAAACAGTGAAGTAAGAAACAGCAGTTCTGACGAAAGCAGTTATGAAAATCGATTAAAATATCAAAGGACAGATATTGTCCATGAATAATTCTTAATATCTGATGGGCAATATCCGTATTTTTAAGAACGATCACATTCTAATCTCAGTCTGAATCTGTAAAAAATACTTTTAATTTAATAAATTGAGAAGTTTTTGAAAAAATGTCACTTTGATGGTACAGCGACTAGCTTTTGAACGTTTTTATTTACAGAAATTGGCCTTCTGATTTATATTAATATTTCTTCTTTATGATATTTATAATAATTAAATAAATTTTTACGCAAAGCATTTAAGCAGCAAGTATTAACATTTAGAAACTTCGTAATTATTGTTGAAAAATATTGTCTTGCAAGAGAAAAAAAAAAAAAAAAACTTGTGAAATTGAAAAAGTGAAATTTTCTTTAGGTGCACTTCTTTTTAAACAGTGAATGAAACTGAAACTTCACGCTTGGGTCGGTGACGCTGAAGGTGAAATTCGGTACAGCTATGATTCATAAGCCATATTGTATTTTTAATAACGAATATTATATACTGCGATTTTTTTGTATCCATTCCTTACAGGCAAATTTTCTTTCTCATCCTAGTTCACACTGAAAAATGAAAGTTTAATATAATCTTAATTTGTAAAAGTATAAATACCAACTATAAATTCTTCAAATTCAGATTCAGATTATTTATTTGTAAACATAGGTTACAAATACACAGGTTTGTGAGATGTTGCATTTTTGTAAGTTCTCTATGCTTTGCCATTAGGCGTATACTAGTACCAATTTGAATTAAATCATTATTAATTTCACAATATCAAATAAAAATTATAGAAAGATTGAAGATTGTTGGATAAATCAATATAATATTCTCCTGACAATTAATTCAATTTCAAATAAAAACTGCAATGTCAAAACAAGTCTACTTAATTAATAAATCATCTTTCAATCACAATATATATATTTCACATTTTCGACGATTAAGCTAAACTAAAATATTAGCTATTCACTAATAAAAAATAATTATTAAAAAAAAGGTTGTTTGAAATACCAATTAAAAGAATACCAATTAAAAGAACTGGTGTTGTTTGTAACTGAATAAAATAAGCAATTAAATTTATTCAATTACAAACAACATAATTAAGTTCTTTTAATTAGTATTTCAAACAAGCTTTTCTTTTCATGCTGGCAATTAATTACAATTTTCTAATACCTTTTTTAAAGTTTCATATTGAGACACGAAGCAACAAAATACGATCTTGAGGAATGTGGCCGTTTTTATTTTGATCGAATTTTGTTGCTTCGTGTCTCAATATGAAACTTTAAAAAAGGTATTAGAAAATTCTAGACACATTTACCGAGATAGTTAATTGAGCCGTTTTTTCATAATTCCTTCTCAGTCACGAGATAATATGTTTTTAACGGAGTGGTGCTAGTGGACCGGTGACAACCCTCTTATTAACACCCTAAGCCCTAAGCCCTGTAGTGACAATTTTTTCAATATGAACTAAAACGACCAGATTACGTCTTTTATTGATTTAAGTTTTCCAAATTTCTTTTCTAGAATACTGTTTTTTTTTTTATATAATTGCTTTTTATTGCAAATTGTGTTTCGGTTTATTGTATAATAAATTGACGAACATCACAATTTCTTTGTTTTATTTTTCTTTTGATTAAGCTAGTTGCCCTTTCCAAAACGCAGTAGGTTCCTGTGGTGCAGAACGGGAAAGAAACTCGCGCCTCTGGCATAGGCCTCTGGTATTGCAGAAAGTCAATAGACTCACCAGTTCACCACCTCCTGATGGTGAGTGAGTCTATGTCAGACTTGCACACGAATGGGTACCGCACCACTGTACAATACGTAATGTTCCATAAGTCTTGCAAAAATTAAAATTAAATTAATAAATTTATTAGTCTTTTTCAAAATAAAAACCATCACTTTTAATACACTTATGCATGCGTCCAAACCACGTATTAAACATAATCTTCCACTGATCCTTTGTGACACTGGCACAGGCCTCATCCTATGCACTTATTAATTCGGCATCAGTTGCAAATCGTCGACCTTTCAACTTCTTTGAAATTCCTTATACCACCTGAACACAGTAGAAAGAGAAGGGCTCTCCTTACCGAAGTTATTAAAAATTTCCTCGTGGCACTCCTGGTAAGACAATCCATGTTTGAAATTGTAAAAGAAAATCACTCTGTACTCGCGGTTACCGAGACTAGCCATTTTCACAATTTTTTTTATTTATTTGCCAAAGATTACTGATGCCAAGCTCAACAAACACTGCGTGCATGGACTTGTAATAAGTGGTAGATAACCATACGCTCAGTCATACATGTCCAAACTTTTTACATTCTTTCTATTGCAACCCTTATGGAACAGCCTACGTTTTTAACACTACATATTCATGTGAAACATTTGCGCTAAACTATTGACGCATCTGGGCAGTAAAACCGACTCGTATCCCGTGACGGCAAGGAGGCTGAGAAAAATTTAAAATTTTCCATCATGGATGACGTTTCCATGCTATCATCAGGAAAAAGGTGGCATCGCTTGTGAGGAGGATTCGGAGGGGTAGTACGAGTAATAGTATCTTGAGAGTCGTGGCTGAGGACACGAGAGCTCCTGTACTGAGGCATCGCATGCGGAATCATTGTCCGCATGAAATGCCTCGCAAGTACATGACTCACTAACTTTTCTCCTTTTAGTAAATTTGTTACTAATCCTAGTGTATAAGTTGTTATCTAAGGTGTATACTAACAAAAATGGTTCCTATGTTGTCCCGAAAATCAATTTTATTATTCATCATCATCATCATCATCATTCATCATTTCAGCCGAAAGACGTCCACTGCTGGACATAGGCCTCCTCCAATAGGGAGGGGTTTGCCATAATCGCCACGCTTAGCAGGCGGGTTGGCGATCGCAGTATGGTGTTAAAAATGCATAGAGAACGCTGCTGCCCATTCTTTGGTAAGTAAGTAGTAGTATTTTATTATTATTTCCTTTATTTCATTTTTATACATATAATTAACATTTTTTAAATATTTCTATAAAAATATACAAAAATAAAAACATTTAAAAATATAAAAAATTGTAGCCCACCGGTATCGGGAACAGGGTCCAAGCTACCGGCAGTCAGGGCTCCTGAGAGAGGAACCTCCTTACGATACGCGCCGTGTCCAGAAGTACCGCTTTCTGTATCAAGCCCTTGATCCAGCCATCTAACGCGAGCCTCTTCAGATGATGGTCGATGCCATTGGCCGTCACGACTATCGGCACAATGATTGCTGTATCCACATCCCACATGTCGGCAACCTCGTGAGCCAGATCAAGATACTTAATTTGCTTATCTTTTTAGCTTCCACCAGGTTCTCGTCATGCGGGACCGCGATATCAATAATCATTGTGCGACGCTCTAATCGATCTATCACCACTATGTCTGGCTTATTGGCAACAATAGTCCTGTCAGTGATGATAGATCGATCCCAATACAACGTGATATGGCCATTTTTGAGAACTGGGTCGGGCACATACCTATAGTACGGTACTTCCGATTCCACAAGACTGTATTTCAGAGCAAGTTGCTGATGGATAATCCTGGCTACAAGGTTATGCCTATGCAAATAGTCTCCGTTAGCCAGACGAGAACAACCAGAAATAATGTGTCGGATTGATTCCCCCGGACGGTGGCATGCCCGACAGATGTCAACCGTGCCGTCCTTCACAATATATTATTTCCGATAGTTGTTCGTCATCATAACTTCGTCTATAATCGCAAAGACAAATCAATTAAGGGCAGTTTCTACTGGGCCACCATTACTGTCAACACAGAAAGGGAAAACAGGTACGCAACCCTAATTACAGTGCGACATAAAATAGTAGAAATTTAATAAAATGGAACTAGAAAAATTCCATATTAAATTGTTGCCATGTTTAAGTATTTTACGTCAAAAATGTGACAGTTACGTAGAAAGTGGCGCCCTCAATTAATTTCTACTATTTTATGTCGCACTGTAGATGCTCTTAACGCTTGCTTTAAATTCCTGAAAGTTCACTAAATACTATATTTAGTGGATCTGTTTTCGCTAATAGTTCGGCTAAACATCAAAGATGCTGTTTATCTCAATTTGTATAGCCTATAAAACAAATTACACGTATTTCTGGATTCACTGTGACCATGAGTTAGAGAAAGACGGGACAATCCACCCTTTCCCCAACTTTGTTGGGCTCGGCTTCCAGTCTAACCGGGTTGTCAGAAGTTCGAAAGTCTAAGAACTAGTCCTACCAAGGGGTTGTGTTACCCAGTAGCTGGGTTGTGGAGGTCAGATAGGAAGTCGCTCTATGTAAAATAATATATAAATATTTAGCTGTATACGATTGGATTGGAAACATGGCCTATAACGTTCTCACTGATATAAATGGGTCCTTCCCCCAGAGGGCGTACAGTGACCTGAGAGTGCAGTTCAACAATGCATTCAGGATGCTGATGGGGCTGCCGCGGTACTGCACTGCCTCTGGCATGTTTGCCGAAGCCCACGTGGAAGGTTCGCTACGGTCGTGCGCAAGCGTTGTACTTCCGTCCTGACACGCATGCGTGCAAGTACCAACAGCATCCTGCAGTGCTATTCTGTAACCATCTCACCGTGAAAACTTAAGCGAAGTGAGACATGAGTGAGCTGTAAATCGTGTCAATCTCAAGCATCAGGTGGAATCACACGTCACTTCAAGCTCACTTCACCTAAGTTTTCACCGTGAGATTTTTACAGAACTGCTGTACGTATTGTCGGACCGGTGAGATTCTTCGATGCTCGAGCGCTGGATACGACTGCACGCAGTCAAGTACACCTACACATGCGCTCGGGTATCGGATTATCCGATAATGTTATTTTTATGTATTTACTGTGTCATTTATGTGTCACTCTACGTCTGCTAACAAACTGGTTTGCAGTTTGGTAGAGGTATAGGTATTATCCTGTAAACAATAATAATTATTTATGTGAATAAACATATTTTCATTTATTTTTTTACGTGGACTGTCTCAAAGTGTCTCTCAAACATAGTCACCCTATGCGCACGCGCTCGTAGAAGCCACATGGCCCGGCAGCGGATGTGGAGTTTAAACTGTTACACATTATATACAGACACCTGTACTATTTATAGATGTAGAGGTACAGTCAGATCGCGTCGTTGGTTTAGTAGTCGAAAGCACGACTGCTGACTATGAGGTCTTGGGTTTGATTTCCAGGTCAGGAAAAGTTTTATTGGACTTTTCTATCTGGAATTTCTCAGCAGCAGCCTGGATTTGTGCCTAGTTGATGGCAATTTACAATGTTTTCAAACTACAATGTTAAAAGGGCGCTCAGGGGTCCACTAGGGGTCATCTCTTAGCTGCCACGGCTTATTTTAATTTTTGTGAATTGTTTCTATTACGGACGCTTCTAACGTGCACGTCTTTCTACATTGTTCTCACATGTATAACTTAAACATGAATGATGTAACCCATATTTTGTAACAATATTTTGTTTTAAAAGAGTGTCCATGGAGTTTCTTGTCCGTTCTTCTCCATAGGAACCTACTACGCTTTGGAATGGGCAACTAGCTTCATCTTTCTGACTGACCGACCCCTTGACAATTCAAAAGTACCTGTAATTGGTTTATTTGAAATAAATGCTTTGAGTTTTTTTTTGACTAGCGGCCGTAAAGGAGTCTTTTCAAATTATTATCTCGTGACTGAGAAGAAATGATGAAAAACGGCTCAATTCAGCGACCTCGGTAAGTGTGTCTATATAGAATTTTCTAATACCTTTTAAAAAGTTTCATATGGAGACACGAAGCAAAAAAATACGATCTAGAGGAATGTGGTTTTCTTTACAAATTAATTTCACTATGTAATAAAAACATAATCTTAAATGCTCTAATATGACATATATTTTTTAGACGTGATCTTCAGTATAAAATCATTACAGGTGGAAACCCAATACAACAATATAGTCACAATTTCCACACTCGGGGTCGTCACACAAAGACCCATTAACAGGTACCACAGGTTTCAAATTTATACCTGCCGATTAACGAGTACGCCAATTAACAAATCCCAAGTACCGCCACCATTCATACAGAGGACAATAAGTTAAGTGTCATCCTCTGGAATTCCGCCAAAGAGCAAGTAAAGATATCCAATCGCAGAGACACGCTGTTGAGTATCTTTATTGCACGCCCCACCGGTGCAAACTTTAACAACTTTGTACGAGCCACCGGGACTTTAGACAGCCTCTCTCTCGGCCCTTGTCGCAGCCTACTGTTTGGAACGAGCAATCCCAAAGATTCCAGTATTTGCGGATTATTTAGCAAACCACGAAAAACCATAAAAACATATTTAACTAGTGCGAAATTGCACCTTACCTCCAACTTATAGTAACCAACCATCCCTATTACAAAGAGGGTTGGATACATAAGTGGATAGAATGGGTAGACGCCAAATTGCTTCATATAAAGGAACCGGGTAAATTTATTTTGCAATTTTTCCTACCATAAGACAATACTTCAAACGGATTCCAGATGATGGCACTCGTTTCCAGGTTACTTCTAACTAAAGCATTATGTAGCGACTTCACAGCTGCTGTGTTAGTATATTCACGGGTTTCCCGCATAACAAATCCAAGATTCCTAAAGGCTTTTTTACACACCTGTACGATATGTGTGCGAAACGATAAATCTTTGGAGAAAATGACCCCAAGATCACGCACTGACTTTACCCGCGGTATCACATGCCCGTCCATGCTATATTCGTGATGTCGGGGAACCGCGGCCCGTGTAAAAGACATCACATTACACTTTGTAACATTAAAGAGCAGCTTGTTCTCAATACTCCACCCTTTACTCCTACTACTGCGTTCCGCTTCACTGACCGCGCCGCCGACGCAGTGCGCGACGAGTATCCATTATACCAGTTTCAAAATAAACATCTTTCGTTAACGATAACTTCGTTAACGAAATATACGCCTATTTCTTGCCCAAAGAATCAGCATTGCCATACAACGTGGCAATGCTGCCAGCCTTTTGGGCAGTTTTCTTGTTGACAGCGATTTTTGATGCCCTTTGATTCTTGCCCCTTCCTTTTTTATATACTTGTTGTTTTTTACTGTTTTAAGACTTTTTAATGATTTAAATATTATCTGTTCACTCCGGTTGGCGGGTTCGAATCGCAACCGGCTTGTATGATGAGGTGGTAGACTGAATTCTCGTGAACATCGGTGGCAAGATGAAATGAAAGAACTGATGATATCACCTTAGTAATCGTTGTATTGTAATTATCAAGATTAGCACACACAACTGATCGTAACTTAAACTTAATAATTATTGGTTTTATGAAATTTACAGGAGATTCGCTGAATGAACCAGTCGCTCCGTGACCAGAGAGCAAGAGAGCGACACAGACCATAAATTCACACAAGTAGTGAACTAGTGTAGCTCACAATGAAAATTAAGCTTCGATACAAATACAGATAAAATATGATCAAGCTATGGAAGCCAAAAACTTACAACTAACAATATTATAAAAAATATGCAAACATGTTAATTTGAGTTAACATTATCCAATAAAATTATACAATAAAACAGTTAATTTATATTTATACACGTATTATTAGGTATAGTTTATTTGCGTAAGTGTGTATCGAACAAAGAAACTGCATTGCATGTTTCATTATACATATATTGCTGAAACATAATTCTATAGAGGCTTGTTTTTTTTCTTTTCAATTATAATATTTATGTTTTTGCAGTCGGATTTTTAGATTTTTATATAATTCTGTACCAATACATATTATAAATTAAAGTATCATTTCACGTCCGGTTGTTTGATCCCATTGTTCTTTTAAACTACGAGACTGATTTTGATGTGTTTTCACCATAATTTAAAGAATTTATTCCTGTTTAGGCTTATTTATTTGTTTATGTATAACACCTTAAATCTATCATGACAGGTTGCCCTAATGCGATAGTTAAGCGTACATTATAATCTCCATGCTTTCTAATTATTAAATAAGTACTGGTCTATTCAATGATATTGGTGCCGATTCCCTTGTTCACAAACTAAACTAAATTTAAGTTCAGTGCATCTTTTTCTTTCTATTTCATTATGAAAAGGACAGAAGATACATTTTAGTTTAGTCCTGTCAAATTAATCAGCGCTTAACGGAAATTGACGTAATTTTAGTCGGCAAGTTTTTAATCACGTCTAAACTTGTATGAAGTAGTGACAGGCGCTGATTAATTTGACAGGACTAAACTAAAATTTATCTTCTGTCCTTTTCTTAATGATATAGAAAGAAAAGGATGCATTGAACTTAAATTTAGTTTAGTTTGTGAACAAGGGAATCGGCACCATTATAGAGGAAAGATACGCTGTGTTCATTCGGAGCAGCGTTCAGATATCGTTGGGTTGTATTACAAAATATGTTATGAAATTCCTTCACTCTTATTTATCTTGGTATTTTAAATACACTTACTTATTATTGTCAAGCCACGGACACGCTTCGTTTCGCTCGCTGCTATTAGTGGACTAAAATAAATTACAAAATTTGTCTGATTTCGTCTGTAACGTTTGGCGCCTTTTTGCCCTGTCCTTTGTTTGTTGACAGCGATGAGGAGAACAACAAGGAGTAGGCTCCTAGTCACAGAACAGAAATAAGGTTGGATATAGCAGCTTATGCATGTAATATATTAATATTATGCTAACGAATAATGACGAAAAAATTATTGTTCGACGAAACTATTCCGCCTCGCTTCTTCCCTACGACTAGGAGCTGTTCTGTGCTCCTAGTCGCAGGGAAGAATCAATCAATCAATCAATCGATATCTTTATTGTGGATCATAGGTAGGTACATAATACAGGTCTTAATTTTTTTTAATTGTGATCAGCTATGTCCCGCCCTTAGGGCATACAATAGAAACACACACACACAATTAGGTACATAGACATTACATTTACATTATTGTTACAAATTAAGATAATAATATTAAGATTTTACATATAATATTTAAAAAAAATATAATAATAATAATAATAAAACCGATCGAATTTAGGTAGTACATATCAGTGGGACACTGAACGCATCATGACTAAGGGGGACTGTATTGGAGAAGTGATTTGTCTGATAGGAAGTCTTTTAAAGAGTAGTAGCACTTGTCTACTAACAGTTTATGGAGATTCTTTTTAATTTTTTTCATATCCGTAATTATTCTAATACGCCCTGGAATATTAAGAAGCGAGGCGGAAATTAGTTTCATCGAACAATAATTTTTTCGTCATTATTCGTTAGCATATTAATGATATATTACATACATATTTAAGCTACTATATCCAAACTTATTTCTGTTCTGTGACAAGGAGCCTGCTCCTTGTTGTTCTCCTCATCGCTGTCAACAAACAAATGACAGCGCAAAAAACCGCAAATTGTTTCAGACAACTTCAGACAGGTCTAAATAAAAACGGCCACATTCCTTTAGATCGTATTTTGTTGCTTCGTGTCTCAATATGAAACTTTATAAAAGGTATTAGAAAATTCTAGACACACTTACCGATATAGTTGATTGAGCCGTTTTTCATAATTCCTTCTCAGTCACGAGATTTAATTATGTTATTAAATTTCTAATCTTATTTCTCAAATGGAGTTTCTGTTGGACACACGTTGGTTGTGAAATAAAACAAGATATAAAGTATTTACATAGATATACTTGGCATTAAAGTCTTTGGTACAGTTCGTTATCATTAATTACACGGATCTTACAATCTATACAAATAAATAATGGATGGTATTTAAAAGTACTTCAATTTTATTTAAAAGTACTCCCATTTTATTTACCTAATTTTGCTTGTGTTCCACCAAATATACTGAATGTGCACCAAAATATAACCTAACCTAACCTAACCTTTAATATTTGGTGCACGATCAGTAT
Source organism: Dryobota labecula (assembly GCA_947523025.1). Lineage (NCBI taxonomy): Eukaryota > Metazoa > Arthropoda > Insecta > Lepidoptera > Noctuidae > Dryobota > Dryobota labecula. The sequence continues at coordinate 8,611,703 of OX383314.1, forward strand.
TTTTTGGGGAAGAATAAAATTTTAGAAATGCATACATAGATTTTTAAGATCCTTAAGATTTTTGGTGAACACAAAAATATTATCCATAAATAATATTGAAGTGTCTATGAAATGCATAAGAAAGTATATACGGTACCTACTTATATCAAAAAACAATTTCCTAATTTTCTTTCTTTTTTTCAATTATCTTTCCGTCTTGTCTGTTCCGGCTAATCTCCGAAACGGCTGGACCGAGTTTGACGGGACCTTCACTAGCAGATACTTAGGTGATGTTATATAGGAGTAACTTATACTCCATCTATACACGTATAATAAAATCGTAGCGATTTAGCGAAGTCAAAACTGTACATTGAATATTTTTTTTAAAGTGCACGAGGTCTGGGAACGATTCTGATGCCGAAAATATTTAATATTTCATAATATAATAGTTTTTAGAATTTTTGATGAATATATAAATAATTTTTTCTTTTTTTTTCCATTAGAACCTAGGCTGGTATTCTGAAAATTGAGTTTCCTTTATAAATCGGCCCTACTAATTAGGATATAAAAACCGATGTCCCGTTTTGAGTAAAAAAATAAATGGTTACTTTAGTCATATCCCCTTTAGTTTAAGAAAAAGGCACGCGGCCTAAGCCGCAGGCAGCAGCTAGTAACTAATATACGGGGTCAAATTAAATTAGCTAGCGAAACTCCGCAAACTTGCTGGGTATTGACATCTAAAGGATTCATAACAACAGAAAAGAATAATAATTTGATGTTTTTTTTTTTTTTGGGCCAACCAGATTGGGAGGAGCTCGTGGCTAAGTAATAACAGTCGTACGGGTCGATTCATCAGGTTAAGCTACGCTTGACGGGGTTAGTCCGTAGATGGGTGACCATCTTAACATACCGAGACTCCTCCGTGCCTCGAAAAGCACGTTAAGCCGTTGGTCTCGGCTGTCATTCATGGATCTTTGACTGTCATTACGGGTCGTCAGAAGCCCGAAAGTCTGACAACCAGTCTTACTAAGGGGTATCGTATTACCCAGTTACTGGGTTGTGGAGGACAGATAAGCAGTCGCTTCATGTAAAATACTAGTATTCAGCTGCATCTGGTTAGATTGGAAACCGATCCCGAAAAGGCGAGGCAGATTTGAGTTAATTTTATAAACAATAACATTTCCCCGTCTTTATTTTTATCCATAGAATCCTAATTAAATTAATATCTTTACGAGTATTTACATAATTACTTAAATCTTAATTACTTATTACCGGAAAGTTCGAAAGTTAAATAATATAATTTTAAGGGCGGTGTTCACGAACGCGATCAGCGCATCTAAACCGCGTTCAAAAGCTGTCAGTGTCATCATTGTTGTGAGATAGGGATGCAAGAAGTGCCAAAAAGTATCGATTTAAAAATCGAATCGATGTTTAAAAAAAAAGTCGCAGTCATAAGGACTCCCGACAGAAGTGAAAACACAAAACTTTGGAATAACTGTTCTTTTATACATATAGCTCATGGAAAGCGTTCGGTGACGATGACGCGAGTTCCATGATTTTTGTTCACCCAAAAAGTACACATTATACTTACACAGTATACATATAGCTCATAGAAAGCGTTCGGTGACGATGACGCGAGTTCCATGATTTTTGCTCACCTAAAAAGTACACCATATATATACACAGTATACATACAGCTCATGGAAAACGTTCGGTGACGATCGCGAACCCATCGCTCAACGCGCCTAAAGAAGTTTTCACTTCAAAAAACTAATATCGATTTCGATACCTACCTATCTAAAAAAAACATCGATAAATCGGTGAAATGTTCTGAAAAATATTTCTACTTTCTATTAAGATTATTTTTTATTCAAATAAATACCAAACTACGGCTACAGCTGAAGTCTAATTATTAATTCATTGGAGTCAACTGACAGGTGCTAGCTGTCACATTGTTAATTAATAAGGAAATATATATTGTATTCTAGACTTTTACACTGTGTATAATACATATATCGCACCTTTAAAGAAAAACCGTTACTATACGAAATTTCTCAAGTATTGAGTTACTAATGTCATCTTTCTTAAAATTTAAGGTGTCTGCACACAGCGGGCGCGGCGCGGCGGGGCCGGACGCCGGCGCGACGCTGAGCAGTTGTAATGTACTAGATATTACGGAGGACGCCACACAGAGCGTCGCGTCACGTCGCGTCGAGCCGGACGGCTCTGTGTGGCGTCGTCCGTAATATCTAGTACATTACAACTGCTCAGCGTCGCGTCGGCGTCCCGCCCCGCCGCGCCGCGCCCGCTGTGTGCAGACACCTTAACTTTTCTGAATTTTATGTTATAGTGTAAATAAATAATATTTATCATTATGACCTCAAAAGATGGCTCAAAGCACCTGATATTAAATTCTATTGCGAATAAACCGTGCATCTTTTTAAATTTAAGCTCGTGTGTAAAATTTTATATTTTCCTTTAGTAACGGTTTTTCTTTAAAGGTGCGATATTATACATTTATTTTATACTTTATAAATCAATTAAACTAAACGATCACCATTACAATAAACATGACCATTTTATTTCACAAAGTGACAGCTAGCACATGTCAGATTACTCCACTGAATTAATTAGTTGACTTTACAGCTACATCATTTCTAATGTAAATCATTGATAAAAATGAGTCTACTTTTTATTTTATACGTATCTGAGTTCCAGCGGTTTTAGTCAGTGGCGACCTCGGTGTTGCTATTGGAAATATATCGTATTTGATACATTTTCGATACTTCTTCTTCTTTTCTTATGGTTAGTGACTTACCTGGTGTCAGAGTTTTTATGCCACCCATGGGATGGGAGTTGGCTACACATGCTGTCGAGAAATATCTCTCAGGCAGGTGTCCTCACGATGTTTTCCTTCACCGTTTTTTAAGCAAGTGATAATGATACAATACGCACATGAATCCGAAAAGTCAGAAGTGCCTTGGGTTCGAACTACTTGGGCTGGGTTGGGGATACTTGATATTTTATATCGATGTCGCCAAAAAAATCGATATTTCGAACGAAAAATATCGATATCTATTTCAAACGAAAAATATCGATGCATCGAGACATCGGCATTTTTGCTGCAAGTCTATTGTGGGGTATTCCGCCGCACTAACGAAAAATGTAATAACTCGGATTTTGCCGCTTCCGAGAATTGTATTTTTGATTATTGAATTTGTTATGAAGTTTTAGTTATTGCATTCTTGCTTACTGAAAAACCGAGTTCCTGAAGGATCAATAAAAATTTGCTTAGAGAGGGTTAGTAGATTTCGATTCGCTGACTCCAAATATATAACTCAACGAATATATAACTCAAAGTCGTCCAAAATCGAGTCATTGCATTCTTCGTTAGCGCGGTAGTATTAATACTGACAGATCTTGAACGCAGTTTAGATAATATGATCGCTGCGTTCAGTTTTATTCGCGATATTGGCACTAAGTCTGCAAATTCTGTTCGCTTTTGAGTTCTAATGCCCAAACGTGTTGCGGCCAACCGGTACGGCCTTTGCCTCTCTTCTCTGCTGTTGCATTTTGCTGTAACAAAGGAGATAGTAACATTAATAAACCTCTTTGATGAATGTAATTTTGGTTAAGCGCAGATGCACTTGAATTGATATAAGTAGCTAGAAAGGAGGTGAATTCCAATATGAAGGCATTGGTGCCGATTCCCTTGTTCACAAACTAAACTAAATTTAAGTTCAGTGCATCTTTTTCTTTCTATTTCATTAAGAAAAGGACAGGTGACAAGTCCGGTGGGTATTCGAGAAACGTATTAGCTACGTACGTTTTTTTGCCGTAGAAACGTCTATATATAGTCAATGTATGCGCCACTTCTTATACGGTAAAATTTATCCCGCAAAAAACGTACAATACAATGCCGTGTGAACCTAGACAAAACTTCCCAGTCAAATCCGGAACATACAGGAAAAAAAAAACGACCACAGACAAGAAGATCTTTCTCAAATATTTTTTCCCATAAACTAAGTAATTTTACATTTAACAGGCCAATGTATCTTTTTGTAGTGGCACGTGTTTTAAATTATGACAGATTATGCGATCGTAAAAATATTTACAGAAAAAGTTTTACTGTTCACCGCGGTAGCTGGCAGATTTCTTTTTTTTTTTTTTTTGTTTTACTGAACTTGAGAATTTTATTTATGGAGTTCACTTGAAAACGTGATATTTTTAGACGGAGGTTTTTTTTTTCTTAAATTAGAATTAGTTTTATTTATTTGTAAGAATGTAGGTATATTCTATTTCTTATTATAACATTAGACAAATAACTGTTCTCACCCTTTCGTTATTTCGATGTAAACGTTTAATAAACTCCGTTATTTCACGATAAATACAAAGCACTGATAATTAATCAATTTACCATTTATGTACATTAAAAAAATAACTCTAAAGTGCAGTAATTTCAACAATATTACACAATAACTGTCGTTATTCAGCCGCTATTTGTCTAATGCTATTGTAAATGGAGTATAGTGTGTAAATATTTTGTTAAGTTCTATACAATTCTGAAGAACTCTGAAGAAACTCTGAAGAATTCTGAAGACTGTTGCTGATAGGATCTCTTCCCCGTTATTGAGATCATTTATTAAGCGGGTAATATAATTGTATTTTATTTTATTTTAATATTTAGTTTTAATTTATTATCGGATTGTATGGATTGTAGTTATCTGAAATAAAAGAATTTAATATACATTCTACCACAACATACGGTGTACAAATATTCAAATGTCATTGTAATTTTTTTTAATCTTTATGAAGGAGCTTGGTCAACAAGAATAAGTCGCTCCATACGGAGCGACTTATTCTTGTTGACCAAGCTCCTTTTAATTTAGTTTTAATTTATTATCGGATTGTATGGATTGTAGTTATCTGAAATAAAAGAATTTAATATACATTCTACCACAACATACGGTGTACAAATATTCAAATGTCATTGTAATTTTTTTTTTTTTTTTTTTTAATCTTTATGAAGGAGCTTGGTTAACAAGACTAAGTCGCTCCGTATGGCTTTCTTAGTCCCGTATTACAGAACGTCACTCAATAATCAAGCATTACTTAAAACTACTTTCAACCAATCAAATGGCTTGAATCTAGTTTTAAGTAATGCTTGAGTATTGAGTGACGTTCTGTAATACGGGCCTTAGAATCTAATACAGGATTTTATAAATATAATACAGTTCTTATGAGTAATTATCTTCTACGAATACCAATCCGCACAAGTTTATAAAATAGTCTCGCTGTTTCTGACGAAGGATACTGACTGAAGATTTTTGATTTACAATAATTCCATTGTGAATTAATATAATTACATTAGGTAACCTTATCGGTAACTATGGTTCCGTGTGGTGCCGGACGTAAAGAATAGCACCACCCCATTTCCTGCCGTGGGTGTCGTAAAAGGCGACTAAGGGACTTACTAGAGAATGGGCAGCAGCGTTCTCTATGCATTTTTAACACCATACTGCGATCGCCAACCCGCCTGCAAAGCGTGGCGATTATGGCAAACCCCGCCAATTGGGCGAGGCCTATGTTCAGCCGTGGACGTCTTCCGGCTGAAATTATGAAAAATGATGATCGGTAACTATATTTTCGAGCCGTTTGGGGTTGAAACCTTCGAGCCGTGGGGTCCCAGTGCTCATGTTTTGTTCAGTGAAATCTCCAAAAGGCTGATTGACACTTCCCGTGACCCAAAGGCTGGCTTTTACCTTGGCCAGAGGCTAAGCATTGTTATACAATTTTTTTTTTTTTTTTTCATCACTTCAGACGAAAGACGTCCATTTTTGGACATAGGCCTCCCCAAGAACCGCCAAAAATCGCTATACCTACGTATAAAGAGTACGCTAGATTAGTTGGATCAAAGAAAGTGACGGCGCAGAAGGCCTAAGGGTACGAACTAACTGAGCTCACGCAACGTGTCGTACGTCCAGCCAGTAATAGGACTCGCCCATCCAGGAGCACTGTCCCAAATAAGACGCATTATTAATTTATTATGCATAAAGCAAAAGGTATTTTAATCAAACACGTATACTAAAAGATCATTAATTAAATTATCTTTAAAGAGGTGAAGATTTTAGAAAAATACGCTTTCTAGATTTTGCATGATTCTCAGTTTTTTATCCGCGTTAGATATAACTTTACAAATTAATTTCAATATGTAATATAAACATAATCTAAAATATTCGTACGTTAAGTTATTAAGAAAATGCTCTAATTTAACATATATTTTTTCCAAATCATTAATACTACTCGTTTAGACGTGATCTTCAGTATAAAATCATTAAAAGTCGGTTATGGTCGCCTTTACACGAACGCCGCGCGCCGCCCCGCCGCGCCGGACGCTCGAGGCGAGCGTGCACTCAGTTCGAACACTGAAGGCACCTACAAACATGCGCGACACATGTTTGTAGGAGCCTTAATGAAACATTCTCCAGCAAGCAGCAAGCATTCTTTCTGCCCGCGCCATAAAGTCTGCAATCCTCCAAAATATATAACGGAATACTTATAAATATATTAAAAAAAGCCATTACACCTGTGTATCTGTTTACTGTAGCACGCGACGTATGTTTATATTATTATTTAACAACTTCCCTTGTTTATATTCGTGCCGGATGGGTGAAAAATATTCACTGTTCTCTGCTCTGCAGGTTATGCCTCAATTTGTAAAAGTAACGTTTTTTTTTTGGAGTTAAGTAGGTTTTAGCTATCTATTTTTTTGTTTTAAGATGGGTTTGCTCTTGACTCTAGTCTAGGTGGTGACAGAGACAAAGTCGACGATGGAGTGAGCTTTACCCAGAAGAAGCCTGTTCACTCTAACTTTGAATAGATTAGGGTTGTATGCGGTCGGAAACACAGACGCAGGCAGAGAGTTCCACTCCTTTGCTGTGCGCATTATAAAAGACGTTTGAAAACGCTTAGTGCGAGTTGGTGAAATATCAACTAGGTAGGGGTGTTAACTTGCAGTGCATCTAGATGTCCGATGGCAGAATGGGGCCGGTGCAATGAGGTCGTGGAGTTTATGGGCACACTCGTCGAAGTACAATCTGTAGAAGACCGACACGCAGGCAACCTTGCCATTATCTTGCTCCGGATGACGGACACCACGTCGTCCAGTCCTTATACCCCACTCGGTCACAGCCTTAGGTAACCGACGCTCCTCCGAGTGTTAAGGAGGGGTTCAGCAAAGTGAAGTTTCCAAGTTCTTTTCACGCAGCAGTCACATCAGTGCTATTCTGTAGAAATCTCACCGTGAAAATCTAAGTGAAGTGAGCTTGAATTAATGAGATGTCAATAGTGTCAATCCCTAGTCTAGTGGCCTCAAGTCTGCTATTACAATAGTGTCAGAATGGTCTATCATTGATTTCATAATTGTTGATTTTGACAAGTTTGGTAATCTACTAATATAATGGCGTCATTATGACTTTCCAATGGTCAGCCACTGACACTCCATTGAAAGAATTGGTAATCTCGTACATAATGACAAATGAAACTTCCTACTAAACTTCCAACTTCATAATACTTCAGATTGCTTATAACACTAATAAATATTAAGTAAAAATATATATAAATGAAATCTGGCATGAATAAATGTTCAAAATGCCATTATAATACAATTCTATTACGAGAACATTGACCGACCAATGATCGACCATTATGAATTTAGTAGATTACGAACTTTTAGCAAAATCACAATGGGATCTTGTTGGAGTGACGAATTTATAAAAATAGCAGACTTGACCCCAAATGGAATGACAGTTAACTTCGAGATCACTTCACCTAAGTTGTCACGGTGAGATTTTGGCAGAATCGACCGGCTGTCATTCCACCCGACGTTATGTGAGATTGACAATATTGACGTAACCTACGTTTTCACGGTGAGATTTTTATAGCATACACATTCGCTGAACCCCTTCTAAACACTCGGACGAGCGTCGGTGGATACGACTGCTGGGCGTGAGTAGTGCCTCGCGATCTTCATTTTATAGAGGTATGAGGAACAGGGTGTAAAGTTCACTCATCCTCCATAGAAAAGGGAGGATCCTCCGACCAGACGTGTGTTGTGTCTGGTGGGTAACTACCCGAAGGTTGATGTCGGGATGTTGTATATATGGTAGTCGCGCGGTAAACTCTGATTGCGCGATGCAGGATTTGTGTCGTCTGGTCTTTGATGCGTAGTTTGCATGTGGCGTTCGTTGTAGATGCCGCAAAAATTTCATTGAAGTCTCTTCTATTTCTTAGATTCTTTATTTTCTTTTTTTTTATTATTATTAATGTTAACTTACAAATAGGTTATATGTAACGTTTGCAGTTTCGCTCGACGTAACTGTAACGTTATAAATAACCCATTATGGGCTATTTATAAGTGACACCTGCCCAACTGATCTGTCAGATGCTAGGGCTTTCACTCTCGCTGCATTTCCGATTCCTGGGGAATAAAACCGAGACTCGACTCGGTCTCGAAATTCCCGGGAAAATCGAGACTTTCGAGACTACACTGAAAAAAATATTTACTTATACATAACCAAACTTTCGTCAACATGTATCACAAAAAAGTGACCACATAACTTTATGCAACATGTAACCAAAACCTGTGCTGGCTATCGTGTATCACTTTTATTAAATCAAGTTAACTTTTATAGTCTTGTCAAACTTTGATTATTCCTGAAATAGCCGAAGTAGTTAGGCAAAATATTTTTTTATATAAAATATCAGTCTCGAGTCTCGAAAATACCAAAAAATCGTCGAGACTCGAAATTTTCGAGACCAAGATTCCCGGGATGAAAGCCATCTGTCAATCTGCCTAGCCTTTTCCCAACTATGTTGGGGTCGGCTTCCAGTCTAACCAGATGCAGCTGAATACCAGTATTTTACATGGAGCGACTGCCTATCTGACCTCCACAACCCAGTAACTGGGTAACCCGATATCCCTTGGTAAGACTGGCTGTCAGACTTTTGGGCTTCTGACGAATGACAGCCGGGACCAACGGGCTTAATGTGCTTTCCGAGGCACGGAGGAGTCTCGGTATGTAAAGATGGTCACCCATCCACGGACCAACCCCGGCAAGCGTAGCTTAACCTGACGGATCGACCCGTGCGGCTGTTATTACTTAGCCACGAGCTCCTCTCTCTCTCTCTCCTCCTCCTCCGGGATGAAAGCCATAGTCAATAAGAAATTCCGCAATTCGCGTTACCCGCTCTTCGCTCATGGCTTGGACCGATTTTCTAATAAAATTACGCCGCAGCACATGGCCCTACGAATCAAGCGCTATCATATATTTTACAGCTGCAACGTACACAATCTGTTTTAGTGAAATTTTCTCGGTAAATCTAATAAAATTTCACCGAATGCCGTGTTTGCCTAGTTGTAAGCGCTACTGCCGAACTTGAGCTCTTGGGTTTGATTCCCGAGTAAGACAAAGTGCTATTGCGTTTTTCAATCTGGTTTTTCTCAGAAGCATCCTTTTTTTTTTTTTTTGAGGATTTGAAATATCAATCTGCGCGAGCCTTGATAGCAATAGACTCGCACCCTATTACACGTCATTATTCATCATTTCAGCCGAAAGACGTCCACTGCTGGACATAAGCCTCCCCCAATTGGGGCGGGGGGGTTTGCCATAATCGCTACGCTTGGCAGGCAGGTTGTTGATTGCAGTATAGTGTTAAAAATGCATAGAGAACGCTGCTGCCCATTCTCTAGTAAGTCCCTTAGTCGCCTTTTACGACACCCATGGGAGGAAATGGGGTGGTGCTATTCTTTACGTCCGGCATCTCACGGAACTTATTACACGTGATTTTATGTAAATGATTTTCAGAGAAAAGAGAATCCCGAAAACATCTGTTTATCTTAGTTGTAAATTATTTGATAGCTATTGCGAATGGAAGGGCCATGTGGCGGAATGTAATTTTATCAAGAGGTGTGGTCTAAGTTAGCGGCGGTCGCGATTGTCAATTTTGTAGAAATGATAAATGGTTTTATTTTTATAAGTAATTTTGTACAAACACTTTTACGCGTCAATCATATTTTGAAAACTAGATTTATTTATTTATTTATAGTTACCTAGGATTTGCCCAAAAAAAAAAAATTTGTGTTGCACCGACCCCAAGTAACATGGGACAAGGGCAGCAAGATGATGAGTTAACTAGGTTTTACCCGCGGCTCCACCCGCGTGGATGTCGGTTATCGCGTCAAAAAGTAGCCTATGTCCTTCTCCATATCCCAGGCTATATCGCTGTCAAATTTCATGACGATTGGTTCAGCGGTTTAGGTGTGAAAACGTAACATACAGACGGACAGACAGATAGAGTTACTTTCACATTTATAATATTAGTATGGATTAAAACGGTACAACACCAATTACATTAATCAACATAGAAACAAAAAATATTAATATTGACAATTTTTGTACATAATTTAATTAAAACTAACATAGAACAGTAGACTCCCTTGCATACTTTCTCTCACAGAACATGCAAGGTAGGCATTGTGCTTCCTGGTCAATATAAGGTCTATGCAATACTTGGCATAGACGTTTTGATTTCTAATCAGCATGGTCATAAAGGTGTACGATATGTTTACACATAATTTTACTCCATTCAGCTGCAAACACGTCACATTCAGGGTTGGCAGCCAGAAGGGCGTTGGGCATCTTCAAAGTATGACACACTGGGGATTCAGCTCTGGCGACAGTTTTGGATGACGGTTGCGCAAACAGATTGTTCCGGCGACTCGGACGGTGTCCGATGTATTTGTCGGGCACATATAGTCGGCAGAAGAGGCCATGGAGGTCTGGGCAGTCTATATACGCCCCCGTAAGGTGCCTATAAAGGCAACCGTGAGCTGAACAAAAGAAGATGAGCTCTATCCGACTACTCTGTGAAGAAAGCTCGAAACAAACTTAAAGGTCTCTTTTAAAGTCCAGACATAATCTTGATCAGATCATGTGATAACCATGTAGATGTAGAAAGAAAGAAAGAAAATAAACAAAAAAGTAGCTCTAAATAGTAGTTAAAAGTTACAATTCGAAAACCTCATAGGTAAGTTTTTAAGAGGCAGTGGTGGGTGACTGGTCGTGGGTTCGAACCTATATAGGCCTGCCTAATATAGATGAAATATAAAGAAATAAGTTCAACTAACATAAATTAGGATGAATGAGTCAAGGACCATAATTAGCAAAAGAAAAAAAAAAAAAAGTGTTTTTTTGAGCCTTGCTTACAGTTTTACGTATAAAAGTCTGTCGTGTAGTCGTGACCGTGGCGTGTTGGCATCATTATGGTTTGTCATCTATACATGATTGTGGCGGTCAAAAGGTTAATTACGGAAATTCCGCCAGCTGAATAGGCCATTTGAATGGTTTTTCGTTTCCACTTTCAGAACAATGACAACTTCTTACGACGCCGCCCTCATAATGCTGTATTCGCTAAAGAAAAACCAACATTTATTATGAGCCCTCCGCGAGGGCTCCCAGCATCCATATGAAACTTGTGTAAGCCCTCCACGAGGCTTCCGGCACTGAACGTGTTAAATGAAATGAAATGAAATGTAAATAGGATATCAGAATCACTTTTACACGTCATATAAAAAATATAAAAACAAGCTTGGGGAAGTCGACATTTCCTATCTGACTATCCCTGAGAAGAAATGGCGAAACAAACTCAGGGGTCAAAGTGTTAGACCGATACCTCTCATGACTTGTACCACACACCGCCACGCGCTACACTATACAATCACTATATAATTACGAAATGATACAGAACAACATATAAATACATTTAGTACTGTACCTGGTATCTATCTACGTGTGACGTAGTTCCATCTACAATAAACACAATGTGATGAAACACAAGGTCTAAGTAGTCGAGTGGTCGCAAGCACTATAAGTAAGTAATTATGTCATTTATTTTGCAAATATGGGTACAGTACATGGTGATAAATTGACAACAGATAGGTTCAGCCATATTTAACCAATAGGCATGCAAAAGTTAAGTATGACGCTAAAACAATAAAGGCAATTTTATTACATTGAAGAGTTTTAAATCACTACGAGTACTACACAATTATTTACATAAACAACATTCTGAACAAAAACACTACACATAGGCGCCAATTCCCTTGTTCACAAACTAAACTAAATTTAAGTTCAGTCCATCTTTTTCTTTCTAAGAAAAGGACAGAAGATAAATTTTAGTTTAGTCCTGTCAAATTAATCATCGCCTGTCACTACTCCATATAAATTAAGACGTGATTAAAAACTTGCCGACTAAAATTACGCCAATTTACGTCAAGCGCTGATTAATTTGACAGGACTAAAGTAAAATTTATCTTCTGTCCTTTTCATAATGAAATAGAAAGAAAAAGATGCACTGAACTTAAATTTAGTTTAGTTTGCGAACAAGGGAATCGGCACCAATACTAATACAAAATTCTTTCTCAGCAAGGAACTCGGTGACATTATAATATGCTTTATGCGTTAAAAAGCTTCGGAGCCTGTTTTTGAACAATGACAGCGGCAATTATTTCCATTCCTTAGATAATTTATTATAAATGGCCGGAGCCAAGCAGTAGACACTCTTAAGTTGTTGTGTCTTATGTTGTTTATTGCTGAGTATGAAGTCCTGGTGTCGATTTCCAGGTCAATAATTTCCCGCGGAATGATTTATGACCTGCACGGGGACGAGGGGAAAGACTTATAGTCTAGCCTGCTAATGTTATAAAGAGGTAGCTGGTTTGTATGTAGTCTTTTTTTTTGGGTGGGAAATTATCAAATAACTTCTCCCCGCTCTGGGCGGAGCGGGAGGGCGTGTCAGACTTTTACTGACTAAAAACCGTGCTCCTTCATTTGCCTGTATGCCAGGGCCACGGTATCCTTTTCGGACAAACCCGCAACCCTGGCAGGCATCGGTCCTAGCGGACCTCGTCAGTGCGTGCTGACATCTGTTTGAGGCGCGCGTGGAACACAACGCGCCGTCGACCCGGGCCTGGTCGTTACCGGACGGCGAGCTGCCCATAGCTCGCCATCCGCAAGCCCGCGCCTACGGTGGCCGGGAATCGGCTATCGATCCCCGCCGCCTAGGGCGTCTCCTGCGGCGACTAGGGGCGTGGGGGCGCACAGACTGCCGCTCGCAGAGCATTACTGCTTCGCAGAAGGTGACTGCCTCCCATGCACTCTCGCTCCGGACCATGGCCTGGACCAGGGCCGGACGCGAGAGATCGCCGCCGCCGATCGCCTCCGTGAGGACACGGTGATGCTCTGCCCAAGCCGGGCAGACCTCCACCGTATGCTCCACCGTGTCCTCCGGGCGATCCACATAGTGGTAACACCCGGGCGTTTCCTCCCACCTTATCCGAAACAGGAACCTCCCGAAACAACTGAGTCCGGTGAGGACCTGTGTCAGGCGGAAAGTGAGGATGCCGTGGCGCCTCTCTAGCCACTCCTCAAAGACGGGACTTATCGCCACAATTGTGGCGTGCCCATTGTATGTAATCTACTGATCCGATATCGAAAATCCTTTTACTAATATGAGAAGTATTGCCCAATGTTATAGCGTATGTTTTATGTTAAACAGTACCTCAGAGGTACACAACATTATGTGATGAAACAGAAAATTTTACAGGAGAGGCAAAAATGCGCGGAGTGAGACTTTGAAATCTATTGTTTTTTTTTTTATTTTTTTATTGTGTTTCAGAACTAATACTGTTGAGTTCAACAGTATTTTTTATTATTATTAGATGAATCTTATCGTCATTTGAGGTCCTATACCCATTAGACGTAAGTGGATTTAATATCATATACAATTGGATATTTCTTTTCATATATGTCATAGGACTTAATGTCGTATACCAGTAGGTATGTAGAACTGGTTCTTGCGATTTTAATGGTGCAAGAAACTAATTTTCAAAAAAAGTGGAGTTACTATTGTATACCTCTGAGGCACACCATTAATGTGTAAAAAAAAGGAAAGACAAAGCAACGCTCTAATGTCACGTAAACATTATTGGACTAGAAACAATAACATGTAAACACAGCCACACAACTACATTTCCCGATGTCATTCATCATCATACATCAACAACCGAAATAGAGAGATATGACGCGGGCTACAGCGGGAACGAGATAGCAATAATTGTCACTATTACGTACCCATATCAACTCAGAAACAAATGGCGACCTAGAAAGCAGTATTATTCAGGAGAGTTTTAAAGAAAATAAGTTTTAAAAGAAAGGAAAGTAATCCCGTGGAACTTGCTTTTGGTTTGTGAATTATTTGTGCACATTTTGAAAACACAGGAAGGCATTGTTGCTGCTTATTATAATGTTAATGATTATTTAAATGATAAATGAAATTACATTTTAAGGTTAAGTACCTAATGATAATAAAACAATATAATTCGTAACCACTACATAAGTCAGACTAAATAATTCTCTACGACTAAATAGTCTTAAATAATAGTCTAGTCATACTAATTATTGTTAGGTGATATTTGTTAAAATATCTATTAGTTTATTTTATTTGTATATGTGTATTAGTATCATAAAACTATATAAATTCTCGTAATCTAGAAGTTATTATTTTAGACATTATTTTTGAAAGGTTGACTGGTAGAGAATGCCTTGTGGCATTAAGTCCGCCTATGTATCACTATTGTACATGAAGTTTAAATAAATAAATAATTAATTAATCAATTTCATAAACAATAATAATAGGTATAATAATTATATTTGTAATAGTTAAATTAATGAATAATGTAATAATAGTAGTTTATGAAACTGTTGCATAATGAGGGGTTTTAATACCTAGTTATGTGCAGTTTCATACACTGCTTTACAGTGCCGGCTCTAGCCCATGTAGCGCTCGGGTGCAATCAATACTGGGTGCAAATGATGTTGGAAAGCAAGAAGCAATAGCCCGTTTACTTCGCTTGCGGTACGCCCCCGTCGACCCGCGGGGTAGACAGGTACACTCGAGGGAAGAGAGGGCTTGCAAGAATAAAAGAGCACAACTTTGTCGTTAATTCAAAAATATTTCATTGTGGCCGGCGCTCGGCGCCCCTTTAAGACCCTGCGCCCGTGTGCGCCGCACCTGCACCATAGGTAAAGCCGGCCCTGCTGCTTTATCTACTCTCATACATTAGTTTTGAACCAAATTTTGGCAAAGATATAGTCTGGAATATGGAGAAGGACATAGGCTACTTTTTTACGCGATAAACGACATTCACGAGGGCGGAGCCGCGGGCAAAAGCTAGTAATAGATATTTGCACACCTATATAGGTAGGATATGGTTAAAGAAAAACGTAAGAAATTTTTAAATTCGTGAGCGCCCCTGACGCCAGACTACTTCCTGACGCTTTCGCCTTAGTACTTGTACCCAAAGTCTCAAATTCAGATAATTTATGTAAACAAAGGGTATCACATATAAAAAAATATCTTCGTAATGGTAATTTACATAAAATGGCGAAAAAAGAGGTTTCATTTTCTTTTAAGAACTGATTTTAAGAAATAATAATCAATAAATAATCATACCGTAATTATTTTTATAGATTTTCGGTTTTAAACAACGTTATTAAAAAAAAAGGAGATTTTCTGGTATAAAATATTTCCAGAGGAGATCCAAACATTTTCTAATTTTTTACATCTTAAACAACACTAATATTACAACTCTCATTCATAGATTCATATTGTATGTAGCATAACTAGCCACACTTCGGATGAAAACGGCTGTAAACTGTTTCGAGTGGAAATTGATTTTGAAAAGCCTACGTCTAGCAGTGGACCTAAAAGGGCTGATTATGATGATCATAGGCCGTGTCTCCGACACACTATATAAAACATTGTTTGGCAACGGTATTTTGTTCCGACCGATCACCATGTTCGGCAAGCCTATCCCTTGGGAGAAGCGAGCTAAATATCTGGGTGTGATTCTCGACCACCATCTCTCCTTTTCTGAGCACCTAAAGAAGGTACGCGCTCGCGCAGCCTTCGCTCTCTATAGGCTCCACTCTAAATGCAAAAAGCAAATTGTCACTCAAGTGCAAATTGCGCATTTACACCGCGTGCATCCGCCCCATCATGACCTATGCGAGTCCAGTCTTTGCACACGCAAAACCCCATCTCATCCATAAGATGCAAACCCTACAGAACCGGGTCTTACGTAAAATCACGGGAGCCCCCTGGTTCGTTCGTAACACTAATCTCCACGTAGAACTCAAAATCCCCACGATAGCCCAATTCATGAAGCGCGCTTCAAAGCGCTTCTCAGCCACTCATCGCAACGCTCTAGTTGTGAAGGCCGCAAGTTATGTCCCCTCTAGAATCAGTTCGACCCGCCGCACTATGGAAAATGGTAGAACAAGCGCATATCAAAAATGCTTTTTACGAATATCATAATTTGGCTGATATGGCTATTCTTTTAGGTTTTCTAATAGTCAAATTATAATATTCATTACGATTTTTTTTCTTAATACGCGTAATTATTATTTTTTTCTTAGATAGAAATACATAGAAGACAGAAGTGCCAAACTCAAGTCTTTGCGTATACGTTTCAATACCATATTGTGAAAAAAATACTTGGTACAGATATGCAGTATTATACATTTTTAGAAAGGTTATTTTATGCTTTTTGCGATACAGCTTAATGATTTTAAAAGTATAGAAAAATATTTCAGTAATTACTTAAAAAGTGACATACCTTTTTTTTCACTTGTATGTTTTTTCGTCGAAGGTTTTCAGTATTACCCACGTTTGCCCAAGCGCTACTTTTTGTGTCGACTAGTAGTCTAACTATTCATAAATAGAATGCAAAAAAAATCAGCTGCGGATTTTTGCGGTTTTAGAAGATATGAGAAAAAAACTGATAAAAGTCAGAACCCGAAAATTAGTATCTTTTGCGGTTTACCACTGACACCATTCACATGAACAATATAGAACATTTTGGATATTTTCTTCATTATTTCGTGATAACAAAGGGACCTTATCAAATTTGCACTCGGTTTGCGTGGGAAATTACAAGATAATAATGATGTAGGTACCAATTCGATATTGTAAAATGAGTATTTAAAGGGAAGCAAAAACTATTCGAACCATCTACATCAGTGTAACTTCAAGTGAAGCAAATCTCATCTACGCCTATTATTTCTGCAGATTGTGAAGTGTTAAAATGTCTTCCTTCAGCTGTACCAAACGAGACTTCATAATCCCCTATATAGAGGGCGGCAAGACCATGGAATCATTATCCAAAGTTTTAGTGGAAAAGCTGAATGTTTCTGAAAACAACTTGTGTTTTATAATTAGTGACATACAAAGGCACATTCTTCCTATTTTCAACAAACGCTGGGCCCTGGCATCTCGGAAAAAAGAAACATTTTTACAGAAGTATTGTACTTGGTTGGACTCAAGGTATTCGTTAAATTTACCGGATTCTGAACAATATTCTACGCCATCAACATCTGGCCAACGAGGACGAGCATGCGTGGCTTATGGAGACTCCTCAGAATCTACCAAGAAGAGGAAAAACACTCTTCTACTCCAAGACTATGGCTTCGAGCATATAAAAAACGCCTATCTGCAGGGACTACGGGCTTTACGTGAGTACACAGAAGCTCATCTTGTCGAAGAATTAAGAACCGCTGACACTCAAAAGAAATTAGATATCTCAAGTAAGTGGAACGACTCAGACCAGATGAAGATTCTTTCCGATACGGAAGCATTGAGTGCTTTTATAGATTTAGATCTAACAAAAGCACAATATATGTACCTGAAAAACTTAACCAACGAACGAAAGTGTTGTATATTCCCGCCTTACTACAAAATACAAGAAATAAAAAGATCCTGTTATCCACCATCTTCTACAATCGAAATCACGAATACTTATGCTAAAGTGATTAATATACAAGATTTATTGGATCATACTGCTGCTAGAATTTTAAAAATCGATTCTGTTTTCCAAAAACAACATAGAACATTGATCCTTTATTCTAAATGGGGATGTGATGGTTCATCTGGTTAAAGCCAATACAAGCAAATACTTGCAGAAGAGTCAGAAACAATTTCAGATGCCAATTTGTTCATCACTTCATTAGTCCCCATCAGATTAGTTGATGTGCAATCGGGATCCGTTATTTGGCAAAATCCGGTACCTTCATCTGTCCGTTTTTGCAGACCCATTTCTATTGAGTTTTGAAAGGAAACTCCAGAAAAAACCAAGGCAGTTGTGGATGATATTAAAAAACAAATTAGGGCTGCACAAGCATCACTTATAAACAAAGATGGTGTTGTAGTAAATGTGAAGCATGAACTATTTCTAACGATGATCGATGGAAAGGTGGCTCAGGTCCTTACAGATACTCCATCTGGTTCCACATGCACGATATGTGGGGCTACTCCACGGCTAATGAATGACCTATCGAAAGTAACTGCCAGACCCGAAAACGAAAACGCCTACCAATACGGACTGTCCACCTTACACGCCTGGATTCGCTGCATGGAAATGATATTGCATATTTCCTATAATCTTTCGTTTAAGACTTGGTCTGCTTCAACTGAGGAAAATAAGAGATTAAAAAAAGAAAAGAAAGAAGTTGTTCAAAAACGTTTCAGGGAGGAGTTGGGATTAATCATCGACAAACCTCGGCAAGTTAGCGGGAATACGAACGATGGCAATACCGCACGAAGGTTCTTCTATAATAGCACTTGCTCATCGGAAATAACAGGTGTAGATGAGGCATTGATTAAACGCCTATACATTATCTTGCAAGTTCTTTCTTCTGGAATGATGATCGACCCTGAAAAATTTGGGGAATATGCAATAGAAACTGCAAGAATCTATGTAAGTAATTACGATTGGTATTATATGCCATCCTCCGTTCATAAAATACTCATACACGGGCAAAACGTTATCAAACATTTTGCGGTGCTTCCTATTGGACAGCTATCGGAAGACGCACAAGAGTCTCGCAACAAAGACTACAGAAACATACGACTTCATCATGCCAGAAAATGTTCCCGATCTGCTACAAATGAAGATGTCTTTAAAACGCTTTTATACACGTCAGATCCATATATAACAAGTTTGAGAAAACCGTACGTAAGAAATGTGAAAGAACTTGAAGAAGAGGCACTAAGTCTTTTATACGTGGCACCTGAAAGTGAACCCACATTTACTGACCCTGATCCTGAAGTGGTATAAGTTAAAAATAATATTTATATTTAGTTATTACTTATATTTGTACCTAGCTACATCATTTCCTGAAGCCAGAGTATAGGATGTACCTATTAGTAATATGATTTTAATTTAGTTTTTTTTTTCATATATATATATTTTGTTTACTTTGCTTGTTGTAATTAACCATGGTTTAATCTTTTTAGTCATTATAAACTTGTATTCCACTTGAAATAAATTTTTAACTATTTTTTTCGTGATTTTTTCCCATTTCTTTCATTCTATGCAAAAAAACATACATAGATATACAAGAAAACCCTATAAACTACACATCGTTCGAATCTCCGAACCTTGCTGCATATTTGTGCCAAATTTCATCACGATACAACAAAAATTCATGAAGTTACAGATTTTTGATCCGATACCGACCTATATTTTCCATAGTGCGCCGCCCAAGGCATGCACTGACCGACCCAGACGACCCCACTACTCTCCTCCAGGAGAGTCGTAGGGAAACTAGTACAGTTCGCAAGATAAGAGCAGACAATACACGATCGTCATTCCGACCTCGCCGCCGAGGCCCCGCGCGAAATCCCCGACTAACGAATAGTCCTCCCCGACCCTTGACTGTAAGTGAAGCGCCAGCACGCGTTTTAGCTGAGCAGCAAGTAATCCAAACTCCCCAGGATAATAATCAAAACACTGATTTTATCCAGCCACCGTCGGTCCCTTGCCACCCTCCCTCCGACTCAGCTGCCCTAAGCCGAGGTTCGTACCCCACAGGGGGTGCCCTTAGCGAGCAGCAGTCATTTAGTTTGTAGTTTTTTACGCCCTGGCTGGAGGCATTAAGTTTCGATAGGAGCTTAAGGCCTGTGTTCACTAACATTCAAATCACCGGTTAGGTATTTAAACAGTTGGTTTATGTCAAATTTCCTATGAAATTTTGAGTAAACAACTGATTAAATATTTAAACAGTTGATTTAAATGTTGGTGAACACAGGCCTAAGGCAACCACAGGATAGCCCGGTTAAAGAGTCGGAACCTTAGTGGTTACACTCTGAGATGCCCTAGATAAAAAAAAAAAAAAAAAAAAAGGTATTTTGTTTGCATAGTTCTTATAATTAATTCACTTTAATTTTATCGATGATTATTTTACAAAAACATTTAATGATAAAATGTTTTGCACCACTGTCCTGTCATTTTGACAGTGACATTTCTTGACATTACTTTGTTT
The DNA here is from genome assembly GCA_947523025.1 of Dryobota labecula. Lineage (NCBI taxonomy): Eukaryota > Metazoa > Arthropoda > Insecta > Lepidoptera > Noctuidae > Dryobota > Dryobota labecula. The sequence goes on from OX383314.1 coordinate 8,632,123, forward strand.
ACATAAATTATCTGAATTAGAGACTTTGGGTATAGGTACTTTAATTCTAATTTGTAATCCCTTTGAAAAATAACCGATACACCAAGACTTTGGATTTAAAAATAAAACCGAGCTACGTATGCATTCGAGTGCACGCCGACATTCACAGGGGAATGAAGTCTTATCTACTAACATGTGGAGTTCAAGTGCAGTACTTACTGGCGCCAGTGGCTGGCGAGCCATGAGGCTAGTGGCATGTATAATTTGATGTTGTTGTTGGTATATCGTTGCCTTAGTAGTGAAGGGAGCTATTCCACACTAAACTGGTTCTAAGATAAAGATAAATCAAAAATTCACCACTTGCGTTTTTGTTTCTAGTTTCATTTAACTCATTTCACTTCTGAATGAAAAACCAAACCTCTAGTTGAGCTTTCTCTTAGATCTCTTCACCACTAGAATCTCCGTTTAACGACGAGTATGGTGGTGTTCATAACTCAATTCGGTCAAAAGTGTGGCTTAGCTCTCTTCACCACTAATGCGACGATATTTTAACAAGCTTTTGCCCGCGGTTTCGCATCGCAAAACATAGTTCGAAATCAAAGCTTCATCCAATTCTAGTTCAGACAACAATATTTTTGATTTATTACAACACAGACGAATATAAAAGAAACAGATGCCCAACAAAACTGTTATTACAGTATTTTTATACGCTTTGTATTATGACGGGAAATTATATTATACACCCATAAAAATGTTTTGGACTGAATTTTTATGGATGACGTTTTAAAATAATTTCACTGACGTATTTTTATGTTCGTTTCTTCTTGTCTGTTTATTATGAATTATGTTTGTCAATAAATCCATATTATCCATACTAATATTTATAAATGTGAAAGTAACTCTGTCTGTCTGTATGTTACGTTTTCACGCCTAAACCGCTGAACCGATCATCATGAAATTTGGTAGAGATATAGCCGGAGATATGGAGAAGGACATAGGCTACTTTTTTACGCGATAACCGACATCCACGCGGGCGGAGCCGCGGACAAAAGCTAGTAATATTATAAATTCGAAAGTAACTATGTATGGGACCTTTTCACCCTTAAAATCAAAATCAAAAGTCATTTATTCAAATTAGGCTAAGAATTTTTCAAACGTCAAAATAACTTAAGATGTCTTGTCTGTAAAAGATCGCTTTTAGCGATAAGACCGCCCATTGTGACACCTTAAGTAACAGTTCTACATTTATATCTGTCATTTTTATGGTGTACATAATAAAGAGTATTCTATCTATCTATCTATTTATCTAAGATAGTCCCCCAGAACGCCTGCCCTTCACCACTTCCTAGTGCTTTAGCTGGGAAGAAGTGGCGGAACTAATTCCCTAGTAGCACAGCTGTCTGTTCAGTTAGATAAACTTGATTCTATACAATAGTAGGTATGCAAAGCAATTAATATGTACACGTTAAAAGTGTCTATACTCCATTTACTATAGCATTAGACAAATAACGGCTAAATAACGACAGTTATTGTGTAATATTGTTGACATTACTGCACTTTAGAGTTATTTTTTTAATGTAAATGGTAAATAGATTACAGTGCTTTGTATTTATCGTGAAATAACGGAGTTTATTTATTTATTTTTATTCATAAAACAATTTACATTGTGCTGAATATTAATATAAACATGCAATTTTACATACAAATACAAATAACTATGAATGATTAATAGAACATTACAAGTGAAATTCAAAAGTGCCAAAATAGTTTAATTATGATGTCAAACAGTTTTCAATATAATGTCAAACAGTTTAAAATATAATGTCAAAAGATTCTAGATTATACTATATTATACAGATTATTCATTTATTATTGTGTCAAACTCAAACTCAAACTCAAATCATTTATTTCAATTAAACCATTTACAGGCACTTTTGAATTGCCAAGGAGTCGGTCAGTAAGAAAAATGAAGCTACATTCCCATTCCAAAGCGTAGGTACCTATGGAGAAGAACGGGCAAGAAACTCCATGGACACTCTTTTAAATTAAATTGTTACAAAAGCATTCGTTACATCTATAATGTTACATTTATAACTAAAAGTGAGAACGATGTAAAAATAAAAATAATAAAAACTTACACGTTAAAAGCGTCAAGCGTAGGTACAACAAATAGAAACAAAATAAAATAATTAAAATAACCCGTGGCAGCTAAGAGATGACCAGTCCCAACTGACGGCGCCCGTTCACGAACATGACGCATGGATTAGCACCATTCAGCTCAACCATTTTGAAGGGAGCTAAATGATCCAACACACACGCCACCATCAACGAGACATCTGAGTGACCATGACATACTCTCAGCCGCCAGGGCACATTCAAGTCAATTAAAGACATATTACCCGGTAAGGTAGCTCTCAAACTCAAACTCAAAGCATTTATTTCAAATAAACCAATTACAGGCACTTTTGAATTGTCAAGGGGTCGGTAAGTCAGAAAGATGAAGCTAGTTGCCCATTCCAACGCGTAGTAGGTTCCTATGGAGAAGAACGGGCAAGAAACTCCACGGACACTCTTTTAAAACAAAATATTGTTTGAAAATTATGGGTCACATCATCCATGTTGAAGTTATACATGTGAGAACAATGTAGGAAGACGTACACGTTAGAAGCGTCTATAATAAAAACAATTCAAAAATTAAAACAAATTAACTATATACTAAATAGTACTCACACATAGCTCTATAGTACATAGTACTCACACCGTGCTACCTTCAGCAGATACGAGATGTAGAAGATCGCCAGCCAAAGAGACACACATGAGACATTTGATGGCCACGCTTCTGAGATGCCTCTGGTTTCGCTGTGACCAACTTACCTTCAGCTATACTCCATTTATTTAGACTAATAACTATTTAGACTTTAGACAAATAACTGTTCTCACCCTTTCATTATTTCGATGTAAACGTTTAATAAACTCCGTTATTTCACGATAAATACAAAGCACTGTAATCTATTTACCATTTACATTAAAGAAATAACTCTAAAGTGCAGTAATTTCAACAATATTACACAATAACTGTCGTTATTTAGCCGTTATTTGTCTAATGCTATAAGTAAATGGAGTATTAGTTTGCCATAAAAAGGTATAGCTTCCATATCATGAATGTACCAGGGCTTCATACAAACCAAGAGCTTGTATAATACAGTTTTAAAATAATCTCACCTCGGGGTTGGATAAGGTTTCAAGAGAACCAGCCGGCTATTATTTATTTATTTATTTATTTATAATAATAATATTTTATTTGACGTATAAGTACACATACAGAGTGACACTTAATTAAACATGGGACTAGTCTGACACAAAATATTGATCAATGACCCCTATGCTAGGAAAAACCTGTGTTACAGGGGTGATCCATCCGTCCATTATGAACCAACTGCTATAACTAAGAGATCGGATATTCGGATGCATATTCACCTAAAGTTGATTTGTTGGCTATTATGGAATGCGCTTTTGTGTCGAAAAAACCCCGCAGTTCTGGGATCTTCAAATGTAGATTTCCGATTATAGAATCGTATTTATATTAATTATGGAATGCACATATGTATTGATTGTAAAAATCCCAATTTTATACAAATATGCATCTGAATAGCTATGCAATCCAAGAATACCGTTTTTATTTAGAAGTCGCTTTCATTTCGTATGGCGAGCGAACTACCGGTTTTATTATACCGAGACTTATTAATAGTCTACCCTCAGAAATAAACAAATGTATTACACATAAAAATATCAAATGTAAACTTAAGCAATATTATTTAAGTATTATGTAGGAATGATTGTAACTATTTATGGAACTAAAGATATTATTAATTGTATCGGCAATAACGCGTACATATAAAATGCTTCATTGTATAGTTAGATATTGAGATAGACTCATGATAGCACAAGTTTAAACCTTAGTGGTTTTTGGTTGCTATTTATTAAGTAATCCTGTGTTCTTTTGTATAAATGATAAATAAATTAAAAAAAAAAAAAAAAATGTTCAACATTTCTTTTCCCTCAATTAGTTATGCATTCGCGTTGTTCCTGGTTTTTTTTTACAAAAAATATATTTTTAGAAGCCGTTTCCATACTTTTATAGCCAAAAATTAACTTTAGGTAAATATGCATCCGAATATCCGATCTCTAGCTATAACTGATGGATAACAACAAAGGATGTGTCCTGGGTAAACAAAAAGAAAAACTGTTTAGTCCGTCAATAAGATAATAAAATCATATTAGACACGTATTTTTTGCTTTATCATATTAATAAAAAAATACTTAGATAAAACACATTAAACTTGGGGAATGGGGGCTCGTTACGTCACACCTACATATAAAATCTACTGAGAAGTGACGTCATGCCACATTTGAACTCAATGTATCGCCGTAATATTTTGATTACGTAAAAAAAGAAAAAATACGTGTCCAATATTTTTTAATAATCTACATGACGGACAAAAAATATTTTTTTAGTCATCATCCCTATTGTATATGAAACATAGAGCCAATTACAAGTTCTCACGGGTAAAAACAGAAAAAGCCGTAGAAATATTAGTATCACTAACAAGCACAAAAAAAAAAAAAAAGAACTCACCTGAGCTTCTTTAAAAGATTTCCCACAAGCATTTCAAAAGTACATACTAGGCGACGATAAAACACAAAGAGCTCACCTGATTCCCTTCAACAGTCCGTCTCCTCGGTGGTGTATGATGCAGATCTGCCCTGAACCCCCCGGCGGGCTCTCCATCCGTCTCCAGCACCTTCAGCAGGTAGGAGATGTAGGAGGTCGCCAGCCGAAGAGTCTTGATCTAACAGGAGAGGAAAGGTTAATGACCGATTAAAAATTGAGAATGGATCTGTGACTTCTGGGGTAGTTGAGGTTTTTGTTGGTACTTTCTTTGCCATAAATTCCCTATATTTCGGATATAATTATCTGGTAAAAGAAATAAATAATGATGCGCTAAAGTTGAGACTCCATATACAGGGTCAAATTAAATTGACTAGCGAAACTCTGCATCGATAACTTAACATGATAAAACAAAAATAAATTAAATTGAAGTTTTTTTTTTGTGAAGTCATCGACATTTTTTTTTTTTTCTTTGTGTTTGCTGGTATGTTAGCGTGTAATTTATATATATTAAATTCAAAGTCCTGACTGACTGACTGATATATCAACGCACAGCCCAAACCGCTGGGCCTAGAGATTCCAAATTTGGCACGTAGGTTCCTTATGAGGTCTAAGGGTGCACTAAGAAAGGATTTTTGGAAATTCCACCCCTAAGGGGATAAAGTAGGGGATAAAAGTTTGTATGAAAAATCTTATTCATTTGGTTGATTAACTTGAAACTTGACACAAATACTTGCCTAAATAAGTAATAACATTTTTCATGATTAGTTTTTCAAAACTACCCGTCAAAGGGGGATTGCGGGGTGTCAAAGTTTGTATGTAGGAATTTTACCACGCGGTTCGATTAACTTGAAACTCAGTAGAAATACTTGCGACCAAAAATAAAGGATAACATGTATCAGGGTTTTTCAAATCTCTACCCCTAACGGGGTGAAAAGGGGTAGTAAATTTTACAGAAGAGGATTTTTCTGGACAAAATCCGATTCAACTAGGGAAGTATTGACATCCACGCGGGCGAAGCCGCGGGACACAGCTAGTAGCTGATATAAATGGCAAATAATTTAAATGACTGTTCTGTGTCTTTTAATGATAATTACACTGCTTATTAAAATGTATGCATTGTATAGAATTAAGTTTTTCTAACTGAACAGACAGCTGTGTTGCTGGGGGGAATTTGTTGCGCCATTTCTTGTTCCCAGCTAAAGGACTAGGAAGTAGTGAAGGGCGGGTGGTTTGGGGGACTTTCTTATGTAATTTTGACGTTCGAAAAGTGCTGATTCGCAGCCTAATTTGAATAAAAAACTTTTGATTTTGATTTTAACCGCAGTGTAGTTACTTGAATTAATACAGCGTGTTACGGATAGGGTATACTCGTATCTATACAAACGGGGTAAAGAGTGTATCTGGTTCAGAATCTCTGTACAAAATTTCAGCTCAAAAGCACTAACTAGAAAATGCTTAATATTTTTTTATTTCGATAGTTTATTAAATTTAAATCATAACGAACGTGTTACCGCCGTTTCTTTGTGTGTAGTTTATTGACACCGATCAGCTGACTTGGTCTAGTGATGTGAAGAATTCAATTGGAAACATTTGATTTTTAGTTAAATGTTTCTTAACTTTTTATTTATGTAGGTATAGGTATTAAAAAATATTGCCCTGTAGTTTGTTATCACCAAAAGAATCCGTGCCTTTGATATGTATATACCCTTTCCGTAACACGCTGTATAAATATTAAAAAAATCAGTTTTCATTTTTTTTGTTTATTCTTTAAATAGATTTTCTCAACACATACTTCAAGTAACAAAACTACCAGCGATGGTTGATCCCAATAATTTTAAATCAAATCTTTTTGATTTTATTTTATCGTGTTAAGATATCGATACCCAACACGTCTGCAGAGTTTCGCTAGCTAGTTTAATTTGACCCTGTATACGCGTTCAAAATCGCACACTGACTTTTGAGAAAATTCGTACCGTGATAAGTAGGAAAACAAAGTCGTTGAAGCAATGAGTTCGGGCTATAAGTTTCATAAATCGATTTTTTACAAAGTCATAAGTTCTGAGTGTTATGAAGTACGTTATAATCGTTAATAACTATACAAAGATATTATTATGTAGAAACAGTGGCCTTTCTGGAAAACAAAATATGTACAGACGGCAGCAGGTCAAGCTACCCGAAACTGTCAAATTTTCGCAATCAATCTTGAACCTTATACTGTAGTGATAAAGTTGAAAATCTATTAAAGAAATTTGACAGATTGTAGTAGCTTGATGTGCTGGCGTCTGTACATACGTTTGTCCCTCTCTCTCTCTGGCTGATCTTGCTAAAAAGCCCCCTAAACCGTTTTATATTTAGCGAAATAGACAGGGAATAGAAACGTAGCCAATTATCAACAGTTTTTTGGCTATGTGTCAAAAGTTTCCTGGTGAAAATCCCCAAAAAGGGCCCGAAGCGAGTGAGGGTTTTTTTTTTAAATTTAAATGAAAGAACAGAGTGACCTTTTCTGCTCCTCCTTGCTTCAGTTCGAGCACAGTTTGATTAGCTCTTTATTGTAAGTGAGTTTGTAACGAAAAATACCGGCTGGTCCTAGTCTAAGGGAAGTTCTATGTCAGTGGACAATCTACCTAAAAAGTACCAACAGAAACTTCTTCTCAATCCCAGAAGTCGTACTAACCTTTGTCATCTTTGTGTCGGGAAGAACGTTAGGGATATGCTGTCTGAGACTCGAAAACGCGCTATTGATGCTCTGCGATCTCTTTCGCACCATCTGGCAATGTCAGATGCAAGAGTGAGACGGAGGTATGTCCGTCGGTGTGGGTTTAATGGAAGGTGGTTCGGATTATTTTAAATTCGTTTGGGTTTTTTTTTTTTACAATAGAGGGGATATGGCGCTTTAATGGTCACAGTTCTAACCTAACCTAACCCAAATGATTCACCTACAATAGAGGGGATCTGCAGCATTTTAATGAATGTCGTTTTTCAGACCCATCGAGCATTTGATTCTTCGAACGTATGAAAATCGGGAAATAAACAAATCGCATTTACGACTTTCGGGCTAATAAATTTCGTGATTTTTAATAATAGACATTATAATTCTTAGGTATTATGAAAATCAGACTTTTGAACATCGGAACATCGAAATTCGGAATAAAATATTTCGGAGTATTCGGGTGTTTCCCTAATTGAGGTGTTTGGTGGTCTAAATATGTACAAAGTAGGTATAAAAAATACAGTATCCTCACCTTGGAAAGTTTGGTATCTGGAGGTACATTAGGTATACAATCCCTTAAGTCTGAGAATGCTGTGTTGATACTCTGTGTTCTTCTCCGCTCTTTCTTGTTGGCTGTGGTCCTTCTCTTGGCGACCCTCACGAAGGAGGGGGGTGCGGGGCGATCATAGCGAAGGGGGAGGGATTGGAGGTCGCAGTCTAGGCCTACGAGGAGATAGAAAAGTTATACTTAAAAATCTGTCAGGTTGTGGTAACTTGATGTGCTGGCCACACCGTACAGTCGTGTTGATGGAGAACGTAATATACAGGAAAAGTTTGTAATCAGTGTGCAAGTTTTGAAAAATTAAACATAAACGTATTTTAATGTACACCTATTTCTTATTTTGATATGTATTAGTACAAAAAAATGAAGTTATCGTTAACTAAAGATGTTTATTTTGAAACTGGTATAATGGATACACGTCGCGCAACGCGCCGGCGCGGCGGCGGCGGCGGCGCGGTCAGTGAAGCGGAATGCAGTAGTAGGTACCTTTCAGCTGTGCGCTCGCCCATTGATATTATTACGAAAAGATTGTATCCATATTTTGCTGATTTCAAGTGGAACAAAAACAAAAGTATTGAACAAATAATGTAAATGTGTTCTATTACACCGCTTAACTCAGTTTCAGGCCTTAGGCGACGATAACCGACTTTAAATGATTTTATACTGAAGATCACGTCTATACGAGTACCTTGTGTTAATGATTTGGAAAAATATATGTGAAATTAGAGCATTTTCTTTATAACTTAATATATGAATATTTTAGATTATGTTTGCGTGATTCTCAGTTTTTTATCCGCGTTAGACATAAATTTTAAAATTAATTTCACTATGTAACATAAAAATAGGCCAACCCGCCTGCCAACGTGGCGATTATGGCAACCCCCCCCAATTGGGGGAGGCCTATGTCCAGCAGTGGACGTCTTTCGGCTGAAATGATGATGAAAGAAAATCTAAAACGATTCGGAAAATTTGCTGATTAGTCCACAGTCCACTTGTGAATGTGTCTTACCTGTGTTATTTGGCGCGAAACTGTGCACCATATTGTGGTGGTAAGTGTCGTAAGATTCGTTTCCAGCCATCTGCATCTCTTCGTAGCCTGAAACAAGATAATTTTGTTAAACAGTATACGGAAAGGTAGTTGCTTAAAATCAGCGCTGTTGATGATAAGGTCATCCGAAGTCATAGCATTTTTCTGAGCAACGATCAGGGGCCCAAGTCTGCTATTTTTATAAATTCGTCACTCCAACACAACCCCATTGTCATTTTGCTAGAAGTTCGTAATCTGCAAAATTCATAATGGTCGATCATTGGTCGGCCAATGGTCTCGTAATAGAATTGTATTACAATGGCATTGTCCCACTGCTGGGCAAAGGCCTCTTCTCATACAGAGAAGGCACGAGCATTGATCACCACGCTTGCTCAAGACGGGTTGGCGATTTCAGACTTATATTAACTACGAGTATAAGTCCAGGTTTCCTCACCGATGTCAGGTTTTTCCTTCACCGATGTCAGTAATGTCCAAGATAAACTCAGAAATACATATGAATTGAAAAAGTCAAATTGGTACTTGCCCAGATTTGAACCCTCATGCATGAGAGGCGAGGCCTTAACCAACGGGCCATCATGACACACACGGGCCATCATAACACACGAGGTTGACATTTGCCAGTGACGAAACACAGTGTAAACAATTACCCAATATAAATTTTCTTTGGTCCCTGGTCCTGACATCAAGCAATGGACTAATTTGTCAAACTTTTATTGCTTGAGAGGCTTTTGGCTACTTTGAATGTGTGTTTTTTTACTTTGAACGTCAATTAATTAATTTTGGATATGTGGGTCACTTTTGGGGAGACAATTTTTTTTTTTTTTTTTTAAGTTTTGCGAACTGTACCGTGTGACATGTCAAAAGAAAGGGGAATGAAGGAGTTAGATTTCAGATATATTTTAGACGTGATAAAGTCTTATAAATCGATGAACGCCGGCTGCACGCAAGAAAAAGCATGACTCATTGTCACGTTCCGCCTGAGCCGAGTGTGCAAGCGAGAGCGCGGAACAAGCGATAGAGAGGCACGATCGGCCTAAGTGTTCGGCTTGTGACGCAATGTTTTCTTACGACGTTATCACGTAAAATTATCATCCGTAAACCGACTTTACAGACAACCAATTTATTTTTCAATAATTTTAAAACAAATACTTTTATTATAGTACATTACTTACCAAGGGCTGTAAAAGAAAGCCCGAAATCGCAGGTATTTGTGACCCGAGCCGCAGCTGAGGGTTGTAAATATGCGACAGAGGGCTTTCTTTTTTACTGCCCGTGGTGAGTACACAATTTTACGTCTTCACCTGGCCACAATGCGAGTTTTACTGTACGCGTAGCGTGCGATAAAACTCACATTATGGCCAGGTGTGACGTAAAAGTTATTTAAGAAAGTATATGAAAATTGACCATTATCTCCGAAACTACTGATTAAAATTCAGATGATAAATAGATGTTTAATTAAAGATTACAGGAAAACCTATAAGAAGTCTATGTTCTTAATATAACATAGTAAAATCTCTCAATATTGTGCGTACAAACTTACATTTTCATTTGGAATGTATGGGAGAGCTTGTCTTTCAACTACAATGTTAATTTTGTTCTTGAGATAAATTCATTCCAACTACGGAACCCTGCATGTTAGTGCGACACGCACTTGGCTGGTTTTTAAGCACTATTGTAATTTAAAAAAAATTGTCTTAAAATGAAATGATAATAATTATTCATACCATATCCCCTGCTTATGTAGTGTGTCGTGTCGTGATACATGTCCTGGGCATCAAACTCGTGTGCTTCTCCGCTCGTAGCTTGCCAGTACACTCCTCCGTCCATGGGGCTTCCTGGGAACAAGACGATGCTGCGTTATATGGATCATGGGTACACAAACAAGCTATTTGGAATAATACTGGCAAAAATATTCAACTTTGCAATTTGATACACGGTAAATAAACAAACAGGCGCGACACGCGAAGAGACCGCTCGTCGCGCGGCACGTGGTGTCTTTGTGTCGCGCCTGTTTAGAGGAGCCTTAGGTCCCTCGCCCACGGCGACTTTTTTTAGCCATGCAGTAGCGATGCTGTCGCGTGTTCGCATCGATACAGCCGCGATGCGGCCGCCAGCTGTTTGCCCTCGCCCACACCACGATTCTCAGTCGCGATGCAAACGCGATACTGTCGCGCTTCTGTCGCGATGCAAACGCGATTCAGTAACGGCACAAAAATGCCACAGTTGCACTGATGCTCGGTTTTTCACTCACGCGCCATCCTCCCTGCGTTCTCTCCCCGATGTCATCCGACACGGTCACGCGTTTGCATCGATACAGTCGCGATACTGTAGCGTATTTATAGCGCGTTGGCATCGCTTCTGTAGTGTGTTGCAAATGTGACTAACGCGCGTCAGTAGCGATGCTGCCGCGCGACAGCATCGCTACAAAAAGTCGCCGTGGGCGAGGGGCCTTATATCACACCGACAAAATGGTAAAACAAAATCATGAAATATATATTTTTTGTAATATCTGGGTCAAGTGTCTCTCCCCCCTGCCAGCCAAATGGTTGTTTATAATACTTACATAGATATGTGAAAAAATTCACGGCAGTAGTGTATACCGGATGACTTTTTTTAACGTCTCGAAAAAAATTGGGTATACTAAGTGAACGGAGTAGAAGCCTATGGCATAGATTTTTTTTTTTTTTTTTTTAATATTGAAATTTGGGTGCGTATGATTTAAATTTAAATATTATTTATCGTATTTATTTATTGAATTATGTTTTTTGTTAAATTTCTGTGTTTATTGTTATAGTATGATAAGTTTACTTCAAATGTGTGGTATTTATCCATAGATCAATTTCTTTCTAGGTTAAAGAAAAAATAATAAAAACTATGCCATAGGCTTCTACTCCGTTCACCTAGTATACCCAAATTTTTACGAGACGGTAAAAAATGTCATCCGGTATATACCTGTGTCTGGTTACCGGTATCGACCCGTTAAGGCTCATATCAATATGATCAATTTTATCGACACCATAATAAGGCATTTAGCATTTTTTTGTTTTTTGTTTTTTAGGTAATATATTAGTGCACCTAAAAATTAAAAAAAAAAAAAAGATATGTTAACCGTCTAGTTTTATTGAAAACATTTAAAAAGTAAAAAAAAAAATTACCAACAATTTTTTACACTTTTCATGTTCAAGTATTTTTTTAAGGTTTCAATGGGAGTTTTAAGGTTTTTGATAACCTATATTTATGGTGCCGATTCCCTTGTTCACAAAATTAACTAAATTTAAGTTCAGTGCATCTTTTTCTTTCTATTTCATTAAGAAAAGGAAAGAAGATAAATTTTTGTTTAGTCCTGTCAAATTAATCAGCGTCAATTAATTGTCACTACTCCATACAAGTTTAGACGTGATTAAAAACTTGCCGACTAAAATTACGTCAATTTACGTCAAGCGCTAATTAATTTGACAGGGTTAAACTTAAATTTATCTTCTGTGGTTTGTGAACAAGGGAATCGGCACCACTGTCTGTACTGTAGATGCTGTCTTTTGATAAAAAATATTCTTTCTTACCTTGGTGTGAAGGCTGGCAGTAGTACGGCGGTTCGTATCTGTCGAAACCCTCATCTGAAGGGGACATGCTGCCATAACTTGACATTGAGCTGTACCTGCACAAAAATACAACGGTTTGTTACGATTTGATCAAATTCTACTTGCATCGTCAGCAGAACAGTTGCAAGACATGGTGACTGTGATGGATGAAGCATATAGGGTGAAGCCAGACGAGCGTAATTTTTTGAGTTGTGAGTCGCGTAATTTCGGTCGCGTAATTTCTGCTCGGCAAAAATTCTGTTGGGCTGCCAGACGAGCGTAATTTATTCAGTTGCTTTTCAACGCTTGTATTGGGTGTTTGTGTAGTGCAATGGATACTTATAATAAAAACGTTGTGTATTTACGAAGCTTAAAGCACAGAAGATGATGATAGAAGAAAATACTGGGTGAATCCACTCACCAGTGAATGACTAATGCGCGGACAGTTTCATGTCTAGTATGAACGTTTATGTGCAAATCCAGATATATTTCAAAATTACTCCATATGCCATTATATGTTTTTCAAGAATTATTACATCTCGTAAAACCTTTTATTACTAAATCAGACACAAATATGAGACTAGCCATCAGTGCAAAGGAAAATAAAAGCCCATCTTCCTCTCTCCTACTTTTTGCCGTGCCCGACAGGGTCCACAATGATCATATCTTTGTAAAACCGACCACTTAAGTTCACATGTGGAAGCAATAAATATATTGAGTATTGAGTATTGAGTATTGAAAGACTCATAATCGTCGCAAACTCAATTCAGCCGGGATTGCGCGCGTGAGTCGGCAGACAACTCATTTTGCGTCGCCGTGTGAACGAAACAGGATTTTTGTATAAAACCGAATTTAGCAGAAATTACGCGACCGAAATTACGCGACTCACAACTCAAAAAATTTGGTACGCTCGTCTGGCTTCACCCATAAGATGAAAGGGATGAATATAAATATGAATAAGACAAAGGTTTGAAAGAGAAAAGGATGTATCGGTGACTGAAATGATTTTTTTATTTTTTATTGTTCCCAGTATAAAAAAACGGTGTAACTTTTAAATTAAATGATCTATCACGATGAAACAAACTCCATAATGATTGGGAGTAATTAGGCGACCTCATAAAAAAATTAAAATTGGGAAAAAACTACCCTCAATTGAAAAGAAACATGTTTTTTTTTTTGCAAAAATCAGTTTTTTTTTTATCATCTTTTACAATAATTGTAAAATTTCTCAATAAGGGGAAGTCATATTGAGAAATTTTGAAATAAAAATAAAAAAGATGTCGATATATCGGCGATACTCGAAGTTTACCGATATATCGGCATCGGCGATACTTTTATGGCCGATTCAACTATAGGTACTTTTCTCATCAATGTTAATTTTAATTACTAAAACTATTAACTAATCTCAACCTGTCTTTAGTTTTAAACAGTGTTATTTAGTTTGTCCTGTTATTTGTTCTTTTAATACTAATTAAAAAAATAACCTAACTAGTGTTTTATTTATTTTACCTTCATTTTTTAATTCAATAAACGTATCGGTATCGATATCGCCGATATTTTTATAGGAGCATCGGTATCGGTATCGTATTGGCAAAAAGACGTATCGAGGCATCCCTAGTTTTTACCTGTTGTGGTATAGTAATTTTATTCTAAGTACATCGTCGAATCTTCACAGATATATTTATTTATTTATTTAATAACTTAAGCACAAAAAAATGTAGAGAGGCGGATTTAATGCCATGGGCATTTTCTACCAGTCAACCTTTGGGTGATGCACAGACAAACAGTAGTAGGTGCAATAGCGAAAATTGAGGAATAAATATTCATTTAAATATACATAAACCTATTACAAACTGTAAATTCAATATATAAATCTTATGGATATAAATCGGGGTCGCTAGTTTTAAAATAAGCTAGGATTATCAGCCCATATCTGTGCACTAAGCAAGAAACTTGACTCGCTAGTCGTTACAAAAAAATTGTAGAACACATGCTCAAACATGTGAACAACAACGGTAGCATTATCTTTACAGTTTGAACGACTCAAGTGGCTACTTGAAAGTCAGTGATTATGGTGTAACTGTATGGTGCGTAGACTGTGCCACAAAGAGATTTGGACAAAGAAAAAAACTACTTGTTAGAATGAATTTAAAATAATGTGTGGAGGGACTCGTGGGTAAATAGTTAACAGGTCGAGCTACGCTTGGCGCGGTCTGATTGTGGATGGGTGACCATCCATTACATACAGAGTTCGAGAACCCTCCGTGCCTCGGAAAGCACTTGAACTTTTTATACATGTTTCAACTAATTGTGATTGCATCACATTTTGTAATATTAAAAAATAAAATAAAAATAGATACTAAATGTAATATTAAATGTTTTTCAAAATTGCTTTCTTGTGGTTGGATATGATAAATGATAATCATTAATGATTTTATTTCTGTAAGTAGGTTTTTACAAACACTTTTACACGTCAAAAAATTAGGTTATTACATATCATTATAGGTGTATTTTACAAATAATGATTCAACCTTATCATATCTGGAGGAGCCCTAACGTATGTTTTGAAAATGATTTTAATTTTAATTTAAAACAAGTGGCTGAAATAGAATGATGTGATATATTTTTAGAATCGGCTTTGTAAGCCCTTTCATTAAATACCACACACGATAGGTTTCAGAACATATTTTTTCCCATACAAAAAAAAAATGACGTAATTTTTTTTTTTTGTATGGGAAATCGCATCTTTTTCTTTCTATTTCATTAAGAAAAGGACAGAAGATAAACTTTAGTTTAGTCCTGTCAAATAAATCAGCGCTTGACGTAAATTGACGTAATTTTAATCGGCAAGTTTTTAATCACGTCTAAACTTGTATGGAGTAGTGACAGGCGCGGATTAATTTGACAGGACTAAACTAAAATTTATCTTCTGTCCTTTTCTTAATGAAATAGAAAGAAAAAGATGCACTGATCTTAAAATTTAGTTTACTTTGTGAACAAGGGAATCGGCACCAATGTAAATTTTGTTAGTTTTAAATCAATGATATAATATTAACAGTACTGCTATTCTGTCAAAATCTTACGGTGAAAACTTAGGTGAAGTGAGTTTGAAGTGAGCTATAAATTCCACCTGATGTTTGGGATTGACACTATTGACAGCTCACTCCACGCTCACTTCACCTACGTTTTCACGGTGAGATGGTTACAGAATAGCACTGTAGATATGTATGTTATAGGCTCACAAAACAACCGAAAAATGTGTTCCGCGCAGCAGTGGCAGCACACATACCCACTTTTCATTCATTTTACATTTCAGTATAAGTAAAAATTATAGAAAAGAGATGGCTTGATAAAAACAACAAGAAAAAAAGAGACAGCTAGTGTTTGCTTCAACTAAGCGTATTACTCGTCGCCTTGCGTGTTGCAGACTAAAGTCAATACGACCCAATTAGGACGTTTTCGATATCTGTGGTATCATTGTTTTAAATCCTCTTTTTTTGTTCATTTTATTTCTTAAGCGTGTCCTAAATAAAATATTTTTCTTTTTTTCTTTCTGACATTCAGTCTTACCAAGAGTAGCGTATAGCGTAAGTAGCGTAGGTACTACCCAGTAACTGGGTTGTGACAGAGAGACAAACGGACGGACAACGAAATGATCCTATAAAGGTTCTGTTTTTTTTTTCCTTTTGAGGTACTAAACCCTAAAAAATAATTCAAAAGATTAAAAAATATTGGTGTGGAATCTGAATTGGCCTGTATCGCTCAAAGGATAAGGCAGAGAATCCATACTAATCCATACTAATATTATAAATGTGAAAGTAACTCTGTCAGTCTGTCTGTATGTTACGTTTTCACGCTTAAACCGCTGAACCGATCGTCATGAAATTTGGCATAGGTATAGATTGGGATATGGAGAAGGACATAGGCTACTTTTTTACGCGATAACCGACATCCACGCGGGCGGAGCCGCGGGCAAAAAGCTGGTATGTAATATAGTACCAGTATATACCCACATACCTACTCATTCGCTATGATGATATACCCACATTTCTCCAGTTATGATTAAGTCCCATGTAATAAAGAGCGAGCCTAATGCTGTTAAACGACGAACAATGATAAATGATAAATGATTTTATTTCTGTAAGTAGGTTTTTACAAACACTTTTACACGTCAATCAAATTTTAAAACTAGATGAGGTCGGCATTTCGTATCTGACTACTCTGAGAAGAAAGACCGAAACAAACTCAGAGGTCACAGTCTCTTTTAAAGTCCAGACATAATCTTGGTCAAATCATGTGAAGACCATGTAGACTGGTGTCTGAAATGGTCTTTTGAAGAAAGAACCACACAGATTGAGTGGACCTGTCCATTCAGTGCACGCATTTGTCAGTAATCGTGCAGCTCAACTCAGAACATAAGGAGCTCAACGATTCGACGAACAATACCAAAGAAAGGACATTTGGGCAGGCCGCATAAATTACTCAAACTGCCATACCATGAACAGGAAAAAAAAAATGTATATACTGAGAAGGAAAAAAATAAAAAATAAACAAAGACCCACATAGTCTTCACATTCACAATAATTAAAATAATAACATTATACTTCACAAGTAAATATTCATGTCAATGTGTATAAAGCAATCACAATAAAAAAAAGTTTCAATATATAAAATTTGGAGCAGCTCAATCCCAAGCCTTTTTGTCCTCAATATAATCTTTAATGGTATAAAAGGCTTTCTGGCACAACTTACGTTTAATGAATGATTTGAATTGATTAATGCTTAGATCTTGAACGTGGCTTGGAAGTTTATTATAAAAGCGTATACATTGACATCTGAACGAACCACCTATTTTCTTGAGCCGTGTTTTAGGTACAACATACATGTGTTTGTTCCTAGTATTTATATTATGGATATCACTGTATTTTTTAAACAAATTTATGTTTTTATGGGCATATAAAAGATTTTCAAAAATATACTGAGAAGGCACAGTCATAACATTAATTTCCTTAAATTTCTCTCTGAGAGAGTGTCTCGAACTTAATTTATAAATTGATCGAACAGCTCTTTTCTGCAAAACAAAGATAGACTGAATGTCGGCGGCATTTCCCCACAACAGAATACCGTACGACATTACACTATGAAAATAACTAAAGTACACTAAACGGGCTGTCTCTATGTCAGTTAAATTACGAATTTTTCTAACGGCGTATGCTGCGGAGCAATGACGAATCATTCAAGAATTTGAGTTAATTATTTATTGAAACAGGAAGTTCACCACCAATATTATGTTATTAAGGTCAGGACTCACGACATATTGTCTTTACAACGTAAACTGTTTATATTATACTCATTTGATAACCAAATGTGGCGCACGTGTGTTCCAACTTTATAGTTTTGGGCTCCTAAAGCGTATACACATTATTTGTGTTGATATTTTTAGTGTTACCGAAAGGATATGGACCTTGTGAATTAGTTAGGTACTTGGTAAATATCAGTATTTTACAAACTAGGGGTCGGCTTCTAGTCTAAACTGCAGCTGAATACCACTATTTACATGGACCGGCTGCCTATCTGACCTCCACAACCCACTGACCGGGTAGCACGATAATAATACCACCGCCGTATCTCTACATTGACGTCATGGTGGGGCTTGCGCGCTCCGAACTGTCGGTCTGTGCCGGTATGCAGGTCCTCTCCGGACTCGGATGTTTCGGGAGGTTCCTGCACATTATTAGGCGGGAGGAAACGCCCGGGTGCCACCACTGCGATGATCGCCCAGAGGACACGGTGGAGCATACGGTGGGGGTCTGCCCTGCTTGGGCGGAGCACCGCCGTGTCATCGTAGAGGCGATCGGCAGCGGCGGCGACCTCTCGCGCCCGGCTCTGGTTCAAGCCATGGTCCGGGGCGAGAGGGAATGGGAGACAGTCGCCTCCTTCTGCGAAGCAGTCATGCTAGCGAAGGAGGTGGCGGGATGGGAGAGGGAGAGGGCCTCCCGTCCCAGCCGCCCCGGTAGACGCTCCGGGCGTCGGGAGCCGTATGACTACTCCCGGCCACCGTAGGCGCTGGCCTGCGGGCGGTGAGTAATGGGTAGCTCACCGTCCGATCAGAACCAGGCCCGTGCCGAACGGCGCGTGCGTGTTCCACGCACGCCTCAAAGAGATGTCAGCAACAACGAGGGGGCCCATTATGGCCCAAGCCTGCCGGGTCAGCAGGATTGTCCGAAAGGGGTACCACTGCCCCGGAACATAAAGGGCCAAGGAAGGAACACGGGTGGGTTTTAGTCAGTAAGAGTCTGACACTCCCTTCCGCTCCACCCAGAGCGGGAGGGGTCATTTGATGATTTCCGACTGATTGACGACCTCAAAAAGGTGGCTGGGACAGACTGGATGCGGAAGGCGGAGGACAGGGTTTTGTGGTGCAGCATGGGAGAGGCCTATGTTCAGCAGTGGACTGCGATAGGCTAGCTGAGTTGAAGTTTGAAAGCGCGGTTGACTCAATGGCTGAATCATTGGCTGCTAATAACGTGTCGCGAGTTTGATTCCTGCGTGGGTTTTTTGTTTATGTCTATTTATGTGTAAGTATCAAGGGCGTCGCCAAATGGGGGCAGGGAGGGGCAGGGGCCCCCTTCTAGAGATTCAAACAAATGTAGCCAAATGCCTTTATGCTTCTTAGTTAGCTAACTAAGAAGCATAAAGGCTCGTACAGACTCGCGCGATATCGCGGGCGCGACAGTCACCGACAAAGAAATTCTGCTACTAGTGTCGCGTCGCGCCCGCCATATCGCACTAGTCTGTACGAGCCTTTATGGAGGAAAATCGCCTCATTGGTCTGGCCATGATTAGTGTACACAGAAAATTTATTAATGAAAACTTACAACATTTTCATAATCAAGTGATTGAGAAGTTTACAAATAAACCATGGAAGATTATGTTTTAATTAATTTTAAAAAAGTGTCTCGTTCGACTACTTTATTTAATATTGTAACTTTATTCAATTTTTCTATTAATTATAATAACTTGGCTTACAAGTTTTATTTATTGTATAGTTAAAGAGCGTGGTGCTTTACACATTGGACTTTGTACCGTTCCTATTACAATCGTCGTAAAGGTAAGACTCGCACTACAGCTTCATGTGCTCTTGACTGTACCTACCTTTAAACTTTTCCCATTCTCCATAGACCAACTTGCCCCCCCCCCCCTCTAAGCCATCGGCTGGCGACGCCCTTGGTAAGTAGGATGTGAGATTTATTCTCTGTAACTGCACTCACGAAACAGAAGCAAGCTCAAAATACACAGCTCAATGTACCTACTATGCGTATCGTATTTGTTGACCTAGCTGAAAAAAAAAACCTACTCTAGTATTTCATTACCAACATTATTTAAGAGACCCTTAAATTATAAAAAAAAAAATCGCTACGAACGTTGAATTTTCCCATTGATTATTAAATTTAAGAATTTATATTTATATTTATATCAATAATGAAGCAATAATTGATCAAACACTTACCTTAAAAATCGATCGACTACAAATTGAACAAATTTAAACAACAATTTCACACGCACATCACTATAATTCAATTTAAAAAAATCAAATGTATTTTTTTAACCACCACTTTTATATAGCACGATAATTTCACATAAATAATTGAGTTCAATATTCCACTTAATTTAATAAACACCAATACACTTTGATTTATTTGTTATTATTTTCTCATTAATAAAATCATCAACGACTGTCAAACAGTTTGACAGCCGAGTGACATCCTATTTCGCGCGTTTTTAGTGACTGGGTGCTTTTTCAAGTCGACTCTTTGGTTCGGGACTGTGGGCGGAGCTTCTTTATTAGGGAGCGATCCGATGTAGAACCAAAGAGACTTATGTCCAACATGTTATTTGATAGCAAATTAGATGGGCGTTTCGTTTCGTAAAAGTTTTAACCATTTTTAGATAAGAAATTTAGGTATTCGTTAGGGTTCCGTAGTCAACAAAGAACCCATAAAGTATCGCCATGTCCGTCTGTCTGTCTGTCCGTCTGCGGCTAGACTCTTAGTACTAGAACGCTGTAATTTGGCTTGGGTATACATATTAATCACGCCGACAAAGTCGTAAAATAAAATCTTGAATTAAATAAAACTAATTAGGGTACATAGACTCCATTTACTAGCATTAGGCGAATAACGGCTAAATACCGACAGTTATTGTGTAATATTGTTGAAATGACTGCACTTTAGAGTTATTTGTTTAATGTAAATGGTAAATAGATTACAGTGCTTTGTATTTATCGTGAAATAACGGAGTTTATTAAACGTTTACATCGAAATAACGAAAGGGTGAGAACAGTTATTTGTCTAATGTTCTAATAAATGGAGTAGGTATATGTATCCCCTACTCGTAAAGGGGGGATGATATTTTTTTCTCTCGTCTATATCATGTTGTGGGGTGTCGTTGGATAGGCCGTTCAAAAATATTGCGGATTTGTGAAAACCATTTTTCGATCCAGGGATCCGTTTGCGTAGGTAGTTATTTTTCTTTAAAGTGCTAATTTTTGTTAGACAAGTGTGTGTCTGCCAGATAAATGGTTGTTCTTGGAAATGTAAAAAAAATCACGGCAGTAATATCTACGTATAACGAAGTTTAAAGGAAAACTATCACAGCTATTATAAGTAGGCTTTACATGTTAACGAGTAATAGTCGACCAACTTACATTTGCAGTTGGAATGTATGGGAAAACATGATTTTCAACTACAGCGTTAAGTTTGTTCTTGGGATTAATTCATCCCAACTACTACTACTTACTAACTACTAACAAAAGTCACTTTCTGCGACAGTTTGTCTTCTTCTTCTGCCCTTGTCCCATGTTAGTTGGGTTCGGCGCAACACATTTTATTTTTCCATTCCCCCCTGTCAACCATCACTCTATCATTCACTCCCTTCTCTTTCATATCATTCTTCACACAATCCATCCATATTTTTTTGGGCCTTCCTATCCCTCTCCATCCATCCACATTTATCTCCATCACTCTCGTCATCACATGCGTTTCCTCCCTCATCGTCACATGCCCATACCATGCCAAACGACGTCCTTTCAACTTTTCTGTCACCGGCGCCACTTTCAAACTTCCCCTTATATACCTACTCATTTCTGACTTTATCCATTCTCGTCTCTTCACACATCCATCTCAACATTCTCATCTCCGCTCCATGCAATCTTTTTTCACCGTCCTCTTCACGGCCCAGCATTCCGATCCATACAATACGACAGGGCCTCAAGTCTGCTATTACAATAGTGTCAGAATGGTCTCTTCATTGTGAGTTTTTGACAGATTTGCCATACAAAAACTGTCAAATACTCACAATGGCGAGACCATTCTGACACTATTGCAATAGCAGACTTGAGGCCCAGGCCTTATCACAGACTTCTGCGAAACTTTGTATTTCTTATTTAAAAAAATCAACAAGTTCCATGGTCGACCATGAATGTCTAGATATTTGTTGTAAGTACAATTTATTATGTATACAGCCTTTTTCAATACAGAAATATGACTAAGTCTTAGGAAAAGGAAAGAAAATTCTTTGAAATATTTGAGCATCAAAAAGCTTGGTAAACGAAAACTTCATCGTAATAGTATCTACGTCGCTTATTCTCTTTCATTTTCAGCAATCCCCATCTCATTGGTTAACACGTGAGCAGAAAGTCTTCAGCCCGCCCCACTAGGGAGGAGCTTGTAAAATATTATTTGTCTCTTTCTTGTCCGTTGATAAGCGATCTTTCTGTCCTTTGCTCTCAGTAATTCCCGCTACAGAATAATATCCACCTTTAACTTGATTACGCTAAGTGATTATTGCAATATTTTTTCTTAATTCTATCATTTGTTTTATTGTCATTCGATTTACGTGCATAGCATAGCTATTTACTGCCATACGACAGGTTGTCAAATAAAAAATGACACATTTACAATCAAGGGCGTCGCCATAGCCGATGGCCCAGAGGGGGGCAAGTTGATAGGATGGGAAAAGTATGAATTGAAGGTAAAGTCAAGAGCACATGAAGCTCTACTGCGAGTCTTTCCCAGTGTTGCCAACCGCACGATTTAAATCGTATTTATACGACCTTTTTGGAGCTGATACGATGTACGCTCATGAGATCGAAATCGTACGCAAAATATACGATCTTTCCAAATTTTCTTCTCAAACAAAATAGAAAAATAATATTACATTAAGTAAATTTTGCTACAAAAGAACAAAATACATCAGCTCCCGCGTCTACTGCTGCGCTCATTGACTCTGATATTCAAATAACACTTGTTAGGTACAGTGGTCAGCACATCAAGCCACACGAAATTGTCAAATTACTCCAAACAATTTTAAACTTTAAAATGTTGAAAATGGAACAAGAAAATTTGACAGATTGTGGTAACTTGATGTGTTGGCCACCGTACAAAGGGACTTTCTGGGTCAGATTCTCCAAAAAAATAATAGATGGCACTGTGTAATGACCTTATGGCAAATATAAACTTCTTAGTGGAATTTAGTCGGCAAAGTAGTGTCCCGATTCTGGTAACCAAGATCCAGAAAATCATTCCTTGTTCCTATCTAGATACCAAATATTAAATGTAAATATTGATTTTAAGTTATAATAATATGACGCATTTCATCAATTACTATTGTTTAATTGGTATTTCAATGCGTACTATTTTTTTTTTCTACAATTCTTAGCAAAATACGATTTTTTCTAGTGTATGGTACGATCCCCTGGAAAATAAAGTTGGCAACACTGGTCTCACCTCTACGACGATTGTAATAAGAAAGGTACAAAGTCCAATGTGTAAATCACTATGAGCTCTTTAACTGTACAATAAATGAAACTTCTAAACCAAGTTATTATATTTATTAGAAAAATTTAATAAAGTTACAATATTTTAACATTATAATGCAAGCGAGATCCTTTTCTGGAGTTAATTAAAACATACCTAATCTTCAATTGTTTTTTTGGAAATTTCTAGACCACTTTATTATGAAAATTTTGTAAGTTTTCATTAAATAAAAAGTTAAATAGGCTAAATCACCTCTATTAACATACAACATGTATGATTGTTAGTGTGACTACTAATTTAAAAGATATTTTATTTCTGTACTGTTATGTAGGGTTTGCAGACCCACATTTTTAAATTTAAGTTAACCAAGCCCCCATTTTTTTATTTTTTTTATTCTACTATGAGTTTGCTCTTGACTTTAGTCTAGGTCTGGATGACAGAGACAAAGTCTACGATGGAGTGAGCTTACCCAGAAGAAGCCTGTTAACTCTCACTTTGAATAGATTAGGGTTGTATGCGTTCGGAAACACAGACGCAGGCAGAGAGTTCCACTCCTTTGCTGTGCGCATTATAAAAAACGTTTGAAAACGCTTAGTGCGAGTTGGTGGAATATCAACTAGGTAGGGGTGGTAACTTGCAGTGCGTCTAGATGTCCGATGGTAGAAGGGGGCCGGTGGAATGAGGTCGTGGAGTTCATGGGCACACTCTCCGAAGTACAATCTGTAGAAGACCGATTTTTAATTATTTAGAAATTAACAAATTGTTACAATAAAAAAGTATTAAGAATAATTGATTAAATATATGTTTAAGAATTTATACATAATTGAATATACAAATTAGTGAGTTAGGTGACAGCAATCATGCTGGACAGGTGGTAAGTGAGCTAACGTTAATCCACCAGGAAATGGTGATGAGGTAGTTTGTACTTATTATAAGTCCTGGAATAAGGTAATCGGTTTAATCTACTCTTGCCAATGTGTGAGACCAGAGAATTACGATGACGTGGATTATTAAAGAAGTAAAATTTTCAGGATACTTTCAGAATGAAATCCTTTAGAGGTGGAAACTTGATGTCATTATGTAGTTGTATAAGGTTTGTGTAGAGAGGTGCAGTTTTTTGTAATTAGTATCACTAATACTACTCCAGACAGGGGAAGCGTATGTCATACAAGGACGAACCAGTGTGGCATGAATGCGTAATTTAGTTTGGGGGCTCAAGTTAGATTTACGATTAAGGATTGGTTTTAAGCTGTTAAGGGACTTGACTCCTTTGAAACGAAGTTCTTCTATATTTTTTAACTAGCATCATCTAAAGTTGTTCCCAAATACTTAACTGATTTCTTCCACGGAACGTCATAGCCTTCAATTTTAACAAAGCGGTAGGGAAGTGAGCGTTTGTGAGCGTTTTCTAGAGAACATAATAATCTCCGTTTTAGTGGAATTCGCGAAAGTTGCAGTCGTTGAATGACTAGGTCCTGGTCGTCAGAAGAGGTGTATGTTGCAGTGTCATCGGCGTAAACAGCGAGATGCGTTAGCCTTTGCTTCGGAATATCATTGAGATATAAAATAAAGAGGTACGGTCCGAATATTGATCCTTGTGTTACTCCGGCGAAGAGTTGTCTCTGTTTGGTTGTTTGATTTCCAATAGCCACAGAAAAGGTTATTTCAGTCAAATATGACTCAAGAAGCTTAACAAGGGATAAAGGGACGTGGTTGATTATTAATTTGTGGATTAAGCCCGCGTGCCAAACTGTATCGAAAGCCTTTTCGATGTCTAACAGCACCATACCTGTGTATTTGTAATGGTTGAGGTTATCATCAATGTGCTCGGTAACTCTAGCTAGCTGTTGGACTGTGGAGTGGGATTTGCGGAATCCGAATTGTTCTGGGATAAGGAGATGCTCAGTGAGTTTGGAGAGGCGGATCAAAATCAGGGACTTAAAAAGAGTTTAGCCAAGCTTGGGAGGAGGCTTATGGGACGATAATTAGAAGGAATTGTTTCATCTTTACCAGGTTTCTTAATAGCAATAACTTTAGCTAGTTTCCAAGAGGAAGGAAAGTAGCCCAGTTGAAAACAGCCATTAAACAATTTGGTGAGGAGGACTACACATTTTTGTGATAAGTTTTTAAGCAAAGAGTTGTCTATCTCGTCCATACCTGGAGCCTTACGAGTTTTCAAATCATTCAACAGTTTGTGAATTTCTCTGGGTCTCACTGGAAATCTTAAATCATTTATTTTGTACCTGTTTAGTTTTTCAGTCGATTCTCTTACAGCAGCATTCGATTCTGGGTTACTATCCCAATCTCTAGTTAACATAGCGTTTTCCAGAAAAGCATCTGCTAATAGGTACTTCGCATTGCTCCTGAACGGATGACGTTTATCTCATTAATATCGGCATGTCAAGGCGTGAAGAAACAAAGTAATTAACAGAACCACAATGCCAAACTAAATAAAAATCGATTATAACGACAACATAATCGAGTTACATTCCCTCCCTAACTCGTCACCCTATCTATGTAATTATATTATTATCTGTGGTACACGATATTGCAATCGCTATAATGATCTGTGGTTGCAGATAATTTATTTTTATTGTCAATATTTTGACATTTGACATGCGCGCCCTAATTTGATTGTGGATTCGTTTTTCGAACGATGATTACTGGCACGTGCTTAGTGTTGATTAGGAGAGAACTCGAAGATTTATCTTTGTAGAATTAGATACAATATAAGATCTAAATATTTATTTTTATTTATTTAGACAAGTATTAGATGATGACTACTTCAATAATAATAGGTAGGAATAATGTTTTTTTTTTTTTTGTATTAAAATTTTATTTATAACTAATTTGGATCATTTGGATCCCTTGATGGTGTTGACCCACGCGTCATTTCGTGAACGGGCGCCCGCGCCGTCAGTTGAGTGAGACTGGTCATCTCTTAACTGCCATAGCTTTTAGGTAGATTTCGTCAGAAAAAATCTACGTATTGGTCTTGCACCTAAAGTCGAGTTTTCCGAATATTTCACCATAGGTGTAGTTATGACCCCTATGTTCTATGTTAGAGGGTTTGGTTTCCGCTAAATTGATGGTTTCCGCACTTAGTCCTTAAGATGGACCATTCCCGTTATGACCCCTAGAACCCAAATCAACCGCCGGTTAAAAAGTTTATATACTTATACAAATATGTATACGTATGTATGTATGTATGTAGGTTGGTTGGTTGGTGGGGCGACAAGCAAAATTTTGCCAAACTACAGTCGCAATTATTGATTGCTTTCAAACTTGGCACAAAAATCGAAAGGGTCAAAACTTAGGTTAAGTTCGTGAATGGGCGGAATTTGTCCATGGGGGCGGCGGGGGGGGGGGGGGCAGTTTTCGCAAATCAGTTCTTGGGCCATAACTTTTTTCCTATCGAAACCTTTTGAACCCTTTAACATTTTTATCATTCCGAGTAAGAATACGGACAACTTTTTTGATGCAACCCCTATCTTAGGGAGGGGACTGAAACTTCCAAAATTTATGGATAAAAAAAATCATATCTCCGAAATGGTAAACATTTTTACCGTCGCAAATATTTAGAATTAATCAGCGCTTGACGCATTTTGACGTAATTTTAGTAGGCAAGTTTTTAATCACATATTAAGGAGTAGTGACAGGTGCTGATTAATTTGACAGGACTAAACTAAAATCTATCTTCTGTCCTTTGCTTAATGAAATAAAAAGAAAAAGATGCACTGAACTAATTTAGTTTAGTTTGTGAACAAGGGAATCGGCACCAATAGACAAATAAATTGATCTGCACGATTACTGACAAATGCGTGCACTGAATGGATAGGTCCACTCAATCTGTGTGGTTCTTTCTTCAAAAGACCATTTCAGACACCAATCTACATGGTCTTCACATGATTTGACCAAGATTATGTCTGGGCTTTAAAAGAGACTGTGACCTCTGAGTTTGTTTCGGTCTTTCTTCTCAGAGTAGTCAGATACGAAACGCCGACTTCATCTAGTTTTAAAATATGATTGACGTGTAAAAGTGTTTGTAAAAACCTACTTACAGAAATAAAATCATTTACCATTTAATTATAGTTATGTTCAGGAGCTTATCTCTATAAATACTTATCGTAGGTGAGTAGGATACATATTTAGGTACTTTAACACAGTTAATAAATTCTCTGTATCTTCGTAAGGTACCTACTCTGGAGAGGTTCCTTGAGAATTCTCTTACAATTACAATATAGCCTAAAGGCTTCTTGCAAACAGGCGCCACACGCGGTTCGACACAAAGAGAACGCTCGTCGCGCGGCACGCGGTGTCTTTGTGTCGTGTCGCGTGTCGCGCCTGTTTTTAGAAGCCTTAAATGTTATAAAATAACTAAAAAAATAAATCGTAAATATCGTTAAATAAAAATCGTTAAGGGGCCGTGCACGAAATCGATTGATTTTGATCAATTTTGTTCATTGTTTGTGAGAAAGGGAAAAATAATTTATACAAAATTATTTGTGATTTGAAAAGTCGTGTTCTTTGTTTTGCATGTGGCGGAAAGGTATTTCACAAATAAATTAAGTATTCACGGTAAATGACTAATATTCGCAACAAGTTTTCCGAAAAATGACGCGAGACTGACATTTGATCATCATTCTACAGGAAACTACTTTTGACTTTGAACATTATAAAATATCATCAAAAGCATTATATGGTTTACTTGCATGTAGCGCAACCACTTTTCCCAACTTCCATACAAAATATAGTAGAAAAATAATATTGAAAAAACCTTTTTTTTGTTTATACCCCGTCAGTAATAAATTTTTCCTATTATTTAGAAAATCATATCAAGAAATTAAAAAATCACAAATTAGACTTCAGCTATCCTTGAAATATAATCAAAATTTTATTAAATGATTATACAATATCTTCATTAAGTAAATCAACGGCGAAATAAACTATATTTTGGAGAGCACAAAAATGATGAAACTATTAACAGCTGCTGTGACTGTCACGAATGGTTTAGCTCCATGAAAACTGTACTTTTATAGTTACACAGACTTAATGTTTCGATTATTTCTCACAATTAGATAAGAAATTGACAAAAGAGAGTTTTTTTTCGTGCACGGACCCTTAAGCGATTGACTGCTGCGCTGCGTGTCACGGGTTCGATTCCCGCACGGAACAAATATTTGTATGACCTACAAGTAGTTGTTCCGTTCGGGTCTGGCTGTTTGTGTATGTGAGTTTAAATGTTTGTAAATCGACACCTCCCGCGCATAAGGTCCTATGTTTAAATTTGTATTTTTCAGAAGAGTGATTTTTAACGTCATCTTTGTGTTGATCAGCCGCAAAACATAATAATGATAAGACTATTAGCGTGTTAGAAACTCGGTTTTTAGTGAAAATATGAAAAATATCGTTTTTAAGAATGTGTAGTATTTATGTAATATACATTATAGTACTAAAATCTCATTTTACTAAAAAACATGTTACGACTTTTTGCGTGGGAGGTATCGAAATGAAAATTGTAAACAACCCACAATACAGGAGAAATTCCTAGTGTGAGGCAAGGTTTAAAAAAATATTTTTTTCGTTCGTCTTGTAGTCTAGGGTTCTCACCCAATCAATGGGAAGCTAACAAGCTTGAGACAATAATTTAAAAAAAACCAGCCAAGTGCGTGTAGGAACACGCACAATGAAGGGTTCCAACGAATTTATCCCAAGAAGAAACTTAACATTGTAGTTGAAGTACTTACATACCGTTCTCCCATAAATCGATATACCTGACGGTCAATAGGGCTGATGACTAAAAAAAAATTTTATTTCTCCGTCATGTAGATTATTAAAAAATATTGGACACGTATTTTTTCTTTTTTTACGTAACCAAAACATTACGGCGATACATTGAGTTCAAATGTGGCACGACGTCACTTCTCACTAGATTTTATACTGAGCTGTGAGGTAACGAGCCCCCACTCCCCAAGTTTAATGTGTTTTATCTAAGTCATTTTATATTAATATGCTATAGCAAAAAATACGTGTGTAATATTTTTTTATTATCTGATTGACGGACTAAACAGTTTTTTTTTTTTCTTTTTACCCAGGAATCATCCCTATTCTTCAACTGCAAATGTAAGTAATATTTTTTTATTTATTTTTTATTTATTTCTAAACTAGTGTTACAATATTTAGGTATGACACTGGATCCCACACTAGGATACCCTGTGTCGCAGGATCCAGTCTCTTTCGACAGGTAATATGATTCAATAAAGATAGGTTAACAAATGCACCGGTTTCAGTGTATAATTAATTAACTTAGGACTAAAAGGTAACCAAATGTATGTGTGTGTGTATTTGATGAATGTAAGTGTGTAAGTGATGAGTGTGAGTATGAATGTGATGGGTTTATGTATGCATGTCATGAGTGTTAGTGTGTATTGTATTGTAATACTTTAATATTTGAAAGATAATAGATTTTCCGTTTCAGCATAATTAAGCCCAAGCAGCCAATCCTAAACCTGTTTTTTGCACCCAAACTTTGTTAAGGGGAAGATTTTAAGCTTTTTGTTAACTTTTTCATACAGGTATGGTCCAATACGAGAGAAAGCCTCAATCTGCGTAAATATGATCATGTCTCTGCGCATCGGTCGCTTCTAAAGTGGTTGCCCATACGCCAGCGCAGAGAGCAAAGGGCGCTGACTACTTTGTTTTCATTTCTTGACTCTCCCACTTCCCCTAGTTATCTAGCCCCCCACTTTCAGTACATTTGTGTCAACCACAATAAAAATCTACGATCATCAAATAATCACCTTCTTCAATGTCCCACTTACCGCACAGACTTTATTCACTCTTCCTTCTTCGTTCAGTCTATCTCTCTGTGGAATGCGCTCCCTCTGGAGATCAGGATGGCAACAAACCGATTATCATTTAAAGTGAAAGTTCGCGAGCACATTCGTAAGAAGCTGGCAGTATCATCACAACGTTAATGTTTTCCCATTGTTTGTCTTATTTGTTTTAGTATATTCGTGTATTTATGTATGTTTATTTGTGCTTGTATTTATATAGAAATTGGAAATTTGGTATATATGTATATTATATTTATAGTTTGTAAGTATCTATAAAGATCACATGATATTCTTGGAATAACTATAAAGTTATTCCAAGATTTTTCGTAATTGCACCTACCACTGTTTGTCTCTGCATCACCCAAAGGTTGACTGATAGAAACTGCCTATGGCATTAAGTCCGCCTCTATACATTTATGTGCTTGAAGTATTAAATAAATAAATAATAAATAAAGCCTTATTGCCAAATTTAAGTTTGCAAAAAACTGTAGTTTGCAGAAAGTTGGTAGACTATTACTCGTTATCGTGTAGTCTACTTTTTGTGACAGTTTCCCTTTTAACTTCGTTATATATACTACTGCCGTGAATTTTTTCACATATCCAAAAACAACCATTCAGCTGACAGGGAGACACTTGACTCTAACAAAAAAATACATAAAATATATTACGCAAACGGATCCCTGAATCGAAAAGTGGTTTTCATAGACCCGCAATATTTTTGAACGGCCTATCCAACTATCCCCTACACCAAGGGACAATGGAGAAAAAAAAAACAACCCACTTTATGTGTAAGGGAGGCAATAAAAAAAGTCAAGAGGTAATTAAAAAAAAAAACATTTTTTTCAGGCAAGTTTTTTACACATACACCCATAGTATCAGAAAAAAATAATTAAATTAAATAGATATTAAATTAAATACCACTTACCACTTTGTCGGCGTGATTAATATGTATACCCATACCAAATTACATTTTTCTAGTACGAAGAGTCTCTGAGCTAAGCCGCGAACAGACAGACAGAGAAACACATCGCGAAACTATAAGGGTTCCTTGTTGACTACAGAACCCTAAAAAACAGTCGTGGGACTCCCGTTTAGAACGAAGTTCCTAACGCTAATATATTATGTAATAAATAACAGGCACAATGAAATAAATTAACAACGTTTGAGAGTAAGTAAATTAAAATTGGGGTATTGTGTTAAACGTTACAATAAAATACCTTCTGATATAATTATTACAATTAAATGAAAGAAAATTTAAAAGTCATATTAAAAGCACACTTTGTAAACAAGCATATTACAAATTAGAGGATTATATCCAAGATAAGAATGCTCGGAAACATGCTGGTCCTGCTCCATAGGACAATTTAGAGTCTAGACAAAATCAAACTGTTTGCTAATTTAACTGTTTAATTTATAATTTTTATGATACTAATTTTATATTTAATTTTATTTTCTGTGATTAATATAATTTTTTTTTCACACACTGACTTATTACCTTTAAGTTAAATTTTTAGGAAAATCTTATACAATGTTTGTAAATATGTGAGCACCATGTATCTATCGCATTTATAATTTTTTCTGTCATTACTTCACTTTTCATTATTTTTACCAATTGTGGTAAGTAGGTACTTTTTATTCTAGGTACATCGTCTTCACCTATAATTATTAATTAATGTATACAAACTATTGTTAACATTTTAAAAGAGTAAGTATGGAGTTTCTTGCCCATTCTTCTCCATACATAACTACCTTTTGGAAGGGGCAACTAGAATCAATTAACTATTTATGTAATTTTTGACGTTCAAAAGTGCATTTTACGTGCCTATTTGAAATAAATGATTTGTCTTTGACTTTGAAAAAAAAAACACAATATCAAAAGTATCGTGAAGGGTTAAAATGTTACACTTTTCTCGGTCTAGCTCTCATTCGCTAAGTATAAAGAGTATAAACATGCGATAAGGAACTTGGCTCCAATATTAAATGAGTTCCAAAATATAGGTACCTAAACAACATTCCAAGCAATTAAATAAAAGTTATTTTATTCCCTAAAACAGATATTCTCGCACGCGGCACGCGTTCGCACCCTTGGGTCCAATCACGCCCATGCCTTGTTAATTACGAAAAAAAAAACACTGACACGTCTCGTGTCGAATGACCGTTCAGCTGTCAGTTTTGCCGCGTTTTTTGTGCAATAAAGGAAGTGGTGCACAGGGCTCTTTTAATCGTTCTTTCCCAAAGTTTTTGTATCGAAAGTCTTTAGTAAATTAGTGATTTCCATTGTTATTATGTATTATTATATATGTATAGATTTCAACCGATCACAACACAATACGGCATTTTTTTTACAAATGCAATTCAAAGTTTTTTTAAAGTACGATGGCGAAGTTACTACAAAGTGTCAATGGCCAAAGAGGCCAAAGAACGAGACAACCCTCTGATCACGTGAAGTGTCGAGTGTCGACCAGTAAAAAGGAGACCTGGGCCCCATGACTCGAGCGTTTCGACCCCGAAACGTTTTAATCAAGGTATGGTTTCTGTCTTTAGCAAAAAAAAAAATTATTTATGTTTTGATGGTCATTGACGAATTGCGAGCTTTAATAGAACCTTCGAACCATGCATTAGGAATTTGTTTTGCTGGATCTTGAGCGATGAATAGCTATTTAATAATAATAAGTTATAGGAATTCTTCACATCGGTGACGGAAAATATCATGAAGAAACCTGGACCTATCCTAATTAATATTATAAATGCGAAAGTAAGGTTGTTTGTTACCTTTTCACGCCTCAACCACTGAACCGATCATCCTGAAATTTTGCATACATAGGTATGCAAAATTTCAGGATGATCGGTTGTACGTTCGGGATGTACGTTGTCAGGTGTACAGAAACGGACATAGCTTAGGGTACCTTTCATCCGGATGAAAAGTACTTTTCCCGAGGAAAACAACAATAACGTTCTTATGATAATTGGTGGCGCCACGTGTCTTCCGAATCATGATTGAATATTGAAACTTTAGTAGTTTGCTAAGAGGTTTTTGTCAATAGAAATAGGGACGATGACTAAAAATAGTAGATTGTTATACAAGGGACTAAAATGACCCATTTATACGAGGTAGTTTTACTGCCGAGCTTTAGCGAGGGAGTACTTAAATACGGTTTCTATTTAGGTAATATGATAACACAAAAAATACGTGTCTATTTTTTTTTTTATTAGCTCACTCGCGGACTAAACAGATTTTCTTTTTTTTACCCAGGAAATATCCCTATTAACGTGAGCGAAGGCGCGGGCAGAAGCTAGTACTTCATAAATCTTATTTGTGTAAAACTATCTTTTTCTTCCCACACACAGTGAACAAACTCAGTGTAACACCCACCCAAAGTATCAATTTCTCTAATTTTCTAATGTCAAAGTTCCCGCTATTTTTTACCAGAAATAATTCATTGCAACTTATCCCTGTAACGAGAGGTTAATTATGTGTAAAATTATCTAAAAATAAAAGCGGCAAATGGAAATGGCAGTTATAACTTGACACCTTTTTTGCTATTTACGATAAGGGTGTTTATTTGTGAAATTGTTTTTATATTATACATGTCGGAGACGAGTTGTATCTGGTACGCCAGCGCCATCTAGTCGCGTTCATTGGAGTTAATGGAGTTCGCGCCAACGATTCTTGACTAATCGGGACGCAAGTGCTGCCTAGCGGCGCATGACGGAGTCTACAACATAACGTTCGACTAGCGACAAGTGACAAGTGGAGTTCATCGGTGGCGGACAAGCAGTGAAGACGTCTAGGAATTGTTGCGCGTTCGGTGTAGTTGTGTCGTGTTCCTTCATTAATTACTTTGCATACCCATTACTGTATAGAATCAAGTTCTTCTAACTGAACAGACAGATGTGCTGCTGGGGAGTTTGTTTCGCTACTTCTTCTTCCCAGCTATAGCACTAGGAAGTAGATGGGCTGGGGATGGGCGTTTTGGGGGAACTGTCTTATGTAATTTTGATTCTCATCTTAGATTGAGTAAATGACTTTGGATTCTCATAACGGTTTTTCTGTTGCGCAATAACCAACACTACCCACAGTACGCCCACAGTTGTTAAAATATGGCTGATGATAACGAGAGAAACCTTCCGTTCTCCGACATACACTATCTCGTTGCTCTAGTGGTTGTAACGATACAAATAACCCAATAGGTAAGTGTTTACTATTTGAGGTTTTTAGCGCTGATAGCCGAAATACAGGCTTTCGCCTAATTCGGCTACAGCTGTCTAAGTCATTTGTAACAAGAAAATATAGCCTACATGTGTATCATTGTAAACAATTTTTTTTTTACATATCTCTTGACCCTGGAGTACCGGACTTTTGGAGCCGCGTACGAGGGGCCGAAGCCAACTCACAGAGGCCCGTTAGAAACTTTAAATTATATGAGTCACAAAACGACGATTATCCCTGTACGCACTATGCAAGTACACCCAAGGACAACCCCCGGTTGGTGTAGGACTATTGCAGGATATGGAAACAAAGGTATTGGACTATGGCCCAGGCCTGATCATTGTTTAATTATCACTCTCAATAATGGGCCCCCGGAAACGGTCGCTAGCACTTAGTGCCGTAGCAACAAGGAGGCAACATATCCTGAGGTGCTTGAGAACTGGAGAGGTATTCTACGACTATCAGAACAATCCCAGAGCCCGGAAGATGGTCAAGATCCCTACCAGCACTTACTGGAATACTTCCTTCCTCCGAGCACTTTTGCTCTCGCGATTCTCCACTCAAGCGGGCCAATAAAGGCAAGAATGAGGTGGGAGCTCAGTTCCTCGTCATTGTTCACTCCAGCCGGCCAATAAAGACAAGCCTGCAGAGATGAGGAACATGACTACTCCTTGGAGATAGGGCCCGTGGGTGGGGTCGCCACTGCCCAACAGCTCGCCACATGCTGCCCTGCAGGTTTCTGTATCTCTCTTGGTCTGGCTCCTCACCCTAGACATGTTCCGGGAAAGTAAACTCTACCGGCACAGACCTAGAGTTCGGAGCGCGCAAGCCCCACCACGACGTCAACGTAGAGATACGGTGTGGTTATTATTATTATTATATGAGTTAAAATTTAAATAAACAAAAGTATATTTAAAAATAATTAGATTAGGTTGAGGTAATCATTTCATCCGAAAGACGTCCACTGCTGGACATAAGCCTCCTCCAATTGGGGGGGTTTGCCATAATCGCCACGCTTGGCAGGCGGGTTGGCGATCGCTGTATGGTGTTAAAAATACATAGAGAACGCTGCTGCTCATTCTCTAGTAAGTCCCTTAGTCGGAGGGAGGAAATGGGGTGGTGCTTATCTTGTTGAGGTAATAGTTATCCAAAATATCAGGTGCATCAAGAGTTCTGGGAGGAGCTAAGTGGAATGTATTTTGTTGTATTCTTTACTGAAGATGGACATTTGGCCAGTAAATACACAACTCTAAGGCTGAGGCTACATTAGGCCGCGACGCGACCTGCGACACCTAAGCGATAAAAACAAATAAATGAATGCTCACGTATATGGCTACACCGTACATCAAATATTACTAGCGATTTTTTATTTCTTTATGCGATGGGAACAACATTACTGTAATCACGGCATCGACTACATCAATATATCAGCGAAATTGAAGCGATTTTTTTTGAAAATTTCTCACTTTCGCGACTTGTTCAATAGTGCTACTAAATATGCCTGTGGCTAAATTATGCGTAGCGATTCATGCGGCTACACTATCCTTTTTATAGTGTAGCCGCATGAATCGCTCGTGCTAATTCGTTGTGTAGCATGTGTACTGTAGCCAT
This sequence comes from Dryobota labecula, assembly GCA_947523025.1. Classification (NCBI taxonomy): domain Eukaryota; kingdom Metazoa; phylum Arthropoda; class Insecta; order Lepidoptera; family Noctuidae; genus Dryobota; species Dryobota labecula. The sequence continues at coordinate 8,668,146 of OX383314.1, forward strand.
GTCATCGCCGATTTTCGCTTATAATGTAGCCATACCATGTTTATCTCGTTTCGCTCTTCCAGTCGCATCGCAAATCGCTGCCTACGGTAGCCTCAGCCTAAGTCTGTACTGGTAGCCTTCCGGAGCGGCCGCAGCTGTTCACGTATACTGCAGAAGTCATCCAGGATCTTTATCCGTGAGTGCTCGGCCGATAGCTTCCTCTGCTGCTGTTTGATTCACTACAGTTGTGGTGGTCAGATAGGCAGTCACACTTTCGGGCTTCTGACGACCCGCAACGACTGTCAAAGATTCACGAATGACAGCCAGGACCAACGACTTAACGTGCTCACCGAGGCAGGGAGGGGTCTCGGCAACACTAGCAATTCTTAGAAATCAAACACTATCAGTAAAAAACACAATTTTTATCGTTCATAACACACGAGAAACAGTAGATATAATAGTAGATTATACAAATCTACTACTATCTCTACTGTTTCTCGTGTGTTCTAGATTGTACAAATCTACTATTATCTCTACTGTTTCTCGTGTGTTATGAACGATAAAAATTGTGTTTTTTACTGACAGTGTTTGATTTCTAAGAATTGCTAGTGTTGCCGAGACCCCTCCCTGCCTCGGTGAGCAACAGTAGAGATAATAGTAGATTGTACAAATCTACTATTATCTCTCGTGTCTCGTGTTACACGTGTTACAATTTTTCTCTACTGTTTCTCGTGTGTTATGAACGATAAAAATTGTGTTTTTTACTGACAGTGTTTGATTTCTAAGAATTGCTAGTACATAAAAGAATCCATTTTACCCGAGCCGCAGACGAGAGTGGATAGTTAAGTGGAGAGTTATAGGTTCACACTCTGCTTTTCACTTCGATTGCGAGAAAATCAAAACAGGCATAAAGTATTTAATAGTATTTTTATTAATTTTCAACATGTGTCATTCGACTTGGGTACTTCACACTGCCAAGTCATAAAAACGATTCTTTGTGTTTTTAAATAATAAAGACAACTATTTTATTTGGTTTTATTAAGTTATAGATAGAAAACACGGAACTGATATAAATTAAAGTAAATGAAAAAATAGTTATGATGTTTTATGTTTTCGACTTTAAATCTGCGAAGATTATCTAAGTATAAGTGTATTTTTGTAAAGTCAAAATGTTTTTGCAAAATACAAAAACCAAACTTAAGCCAATCCTATCACGGATTTGAACGCACATGTCTTTTGGGAGGTAATCACTTAATGGAGCTGTGTGTACCTATAGTCGATTTATTCATTCACTGGAGGAAACTGACAGGTGCTAGCTGTCACATTAAAAAAAAAGGAAATAATATATGTATTGTATTCTAGACTTTTACATGTATACAGTACATTTATATTATTATTATTACTCCAGTAAATTAATTATTCGACTTCAATATAAGTTTTTTGTAAATATTCATGTCATTTTGTATATAATATTTAGCAATTTAATCATATAAAATAGTGTACAATGATTAATAGCACCTCATATTTATAATAAATTACCTAATGCTTTGTTAAGTATTAAAGATATCCATTTATTTAAGAAGCAACTCAATAATCTACTGATAAGTAAGACATACTACACAATCAATGATTACCTGTCTGATAGGAATTTGGGTGTATAATAATAATACCTACATGTAATTAGGGTGAAGTCTGGAGTCCGATTTGTTTTTATTTTTATTAAAATGATTCTTATTTGTATTGTAAATTATGTGTGGACTGTATTAGACATTACTTAGTTATGATGACATTATATATTCTGACATTACATGCTTATTGATTTTAATTTATGACATTGTGTATGGTACTATTTTGAAATTATTGTATAACTGTCATTTTATGAAATGGTATAATTTTAATGGTGCTTATAATTTTAATATTAATTTTGCATGCCTGAATTGGTGCAACACAGTGGACCATTCATTTGACATCTAGAAATGTATGATTATGTACTGTGTTGAGCAATAAACATTTGAATTTGAATTTGAATTTGAATTTAAAATAACAAGTTTTACGGTTTTATTTATCTAACAAGCTATTTTATTGAAATTTTATACCCTGTATAGTATGTATGTATTTTAATATGCCTTAGGAGTAAGGGTGATTTTCGTAGTGATATGATAGGTATACCACTAATGTGCAGTTGACTGTAGTTACCTATGTATATTTGTGTATTATTGTGGGTGTGGTGCATTTATTTCACTTAGCACTAGTAGGATAATTATTACGAGTGTTAAAAAAATAATACAAAAACTATTATTGTTATTTTAAAGTATTTTATTCAATAAAAGTACAGAATATCGCAAAAGGGACAAATTTAAAATTTAAAAATCAAATCGATATCAAGGAAACATTTAAGTCTAACTGCGTCTACTCGATTCTGTAAAGGAGGACTGCGATGATTCAACAAATTTCCTTTCAGAACTGGAGTAGTTTCTCTGTTCCGTATTCCCATATGAATCTACAATTTTAGATTCACTGTTATAGGCTTCCTGTTTTTTATTATCTGCACTGGTAAAAGATTCTTTCTGAAACGTCTTAACATTACCATCAATTACTTCTGCATAATTGTCAGAAGCACTGTTTTTGTTTTCTTCAGTAGCGCTTCTTTGCTCAGATTGGACAGTTGTGGCTTTAGAATCTTGAGTTTTATCGGTAAATTTCGAATCTTTTTGTTGTTTAGAATGTTCATTGTTGCCTGAACTTTGACTGTAAGTATATTTATTTCCATTGTTATTTGCTGTACCTCCGTTGTTGTTATCTTGCGTTTCTCCATTATCAGTGCTGGTTGGTTTCCTGGAGTCTGTTGTAGTTTGACTGGACTGTGCTGTGCGGTTCTTGGAACCGATAGGTTTTGGATTGTCATTCGATTGGCTGCCTGCTGTGTCTATGTCTTTAGTGTTAGTTAAATAGTCAATAGATTTTCCATCTTCACTATTTTCAGAACCGTTGTTATTTGCTGTACCTCCGTTGTTGTTATATTGCGTTTCTCCATCATCAGTGCTGGTTGATTTGCTGGAGTCTATAGTAGTCTTGCTTCCTGCATTATTATTATTATTTTTTGATTTTTGTTGTAGTATTTGTATTATGATTTTTGCAACTTGCTTACTTTGTTTAGAAAGGCTTTTTCTAAAGGCATTATCTATTAATCTACTAGTAATTTTAGTATTGGCATTTGAGATGTGAGTTTTTGCTGATTTTTTGCAGTCAGAGTCATCATTTTCTGTAACAGAACTTGTATTTTTCTGTTCAAAATCATCATTGGTTTTGTCTGTAGCAGTTTTCTGAGTGGAATCATATTTAGAGCGTTTTTCGGAACCGTTATGATCGTCATAGTCACCAGCTGAATTATTTTTGGAACCTGAGGTCGTATGTTTTCCAATAGCAGTATTTTCTTGACTGTCATTAGCATTAGTAGATTCCTTATCCGTATGTTCCCTTGTTACCTCTGTACTGGTACTATCATTGCCATTATTAGATACCTGTTTATCGTTGTGTTTATTAGTTTTATATATTTTATCATTGACAGCTGAATTACCATCTTCTGTAGGTTTATTGTCCTGACCAGATCTTGCACCAATTTTTGTGAGAGTTTTATTATTCCTGTTACGATTATTCTTTTGTCCTAAAACTTTGCCAATTTTGGTCCAATATTTATATTCATGGGCGCCATTTCTTCCAGATTTATTATCCTTCCCATACTTGCCGGTTGTAGTATCATCAGAATCCTCATTACTAGAGCTGTCACTATTTTGAGATCTTCCAATTTTTTTATCTGTTTTGTCATCATTACTTCTAGATTTTCCACCTTCGCCAACATTGGCAGAAGAATTATCATCAGATTCTTTCTTGTCACCATTTTCAGATCCTTGACTTTTGCCACCTTTACCGCTTTTGCCATTTGCAGCATCATCGTCATCACGACCTTCATTACTCGAGTCATCACCTTTGTTGGATTCATCTGTCTTATCATTATTGCTATCTTGACCAATTTGGTTATAGGTCACTGTTCTTTTTTCAATAACAACAGATTCAACAGGTTTGGTAATTTTATCGTTACCTTTACTAATGTTGTCTGATGCGTCATTAACAGTAACGTCTGACCCATCATTATTACCAGTTTTTTTTGTATCAGTGGTTTGATCTACATCAGCTTTATTGGTACTAGTTTCACCATTGTCACTATCTGAATGTGTAGCGGGGGTAATTTTATCTGTAAAATCATTGTTGATTTCAGTTGTAGTTCCAATTTTTTTATCTGTTTTGTCATCATTACTTCCAGATTTTCCACCGTCGCCAACATTGGCAGAAGAATTATCATCAGATTCTTTCTTGTCACCATTTTCAGATCCTTGACTTTTGCCACCTTTACCACTTTTGCCATTTGCAACATCATCGTCATCACGACCTTCATTACTCGAGTCATCACCTTTGTTGGATTCATCTTTCTTATCATTATTGCTATCTTGACCAATTTGGTTATAGGTCACTGTTCTTTTTTCAGTAACAATATATTCAACAGGTTTGGTAATTTTATCGTTACCTTTACCACTGTTGTCTGATGCGTCATTAACGGTAACGTCTGACCCATCATTATTTCCAGTTTTTTTTGTATAAGTGGTTTGATCTACATCAGCTTTATTGGTACTAGTTTCACCATTGTCACTATCTGAATGTGTAGCGGGGGTAATTTTATCTGTAAAATCTTTGTTGATTTCAGTTGTAGTTCCAATTTTTTTATCTGTTTTGTCATCATTACTTCTAGATTTTCCACCTTCGCCAACATTGGCAGAAGAATTATCATCAGATTCTTTCTTGTCACCATTTTCAGATCCTTGACTTTTGCCACCTTTACCACTTTTGCCATTTGCAGCATCATCGTCATCACGACCTTCATTACTCGAGTCATCACCTTTGTTGGATTCATCTGTCTTATCATTATTGCTATCTTGACCAATTTGGTTATAGGTCACTGTTCTTTTTTCAATAACAATAGATTCAACAGGTTTGGTCATTTTATCGTTACCTTTACTAATGTTGTCTGATGCGTCATTAACAGTAACGTCTGACCCATCATTATTTCCAGTTTTTTTTGTATCAGTGGTTTGATCTACATCAGCTTTATTGGTACTAGTTTCACCATTGTCACTATCTGAATGTGTAGCGAGGGTAATTTTATCTGTAAAATCTTTGTTGATTTCAGTTGTAGTTCCAATTTTTTTATCTGTTTTGTCATCATTACTTCCAGATTTTCCACCTTCGCCAACATTGGCAGAAGAATTATCATCAGATTCTTTCTTGTCACCATTTTCAGATCCTTGACTTTTGCCACCTTTACCACTTTTGCCATTTGCAACATCATCGTCATCACGACCTTCATTACTCGAGTCATCACCTTTGTTGGATTCATCTGTCTTATCATTATTGCTATCTTGACCAATTTGGTTATAGGTCACTGTTCTTTCTTCAGTAACAATATATTCAACAGGTTTGGTAATTTTATCGTTACCTTTACCATTGCTGTCTGATGCGTCATTAACAGTAACGTCTGACCCATCATTATTTCCAGTTTTTTTTGTATCAGTGGTTTGATCTATATCAGCTTTATTGGTACTAGTTTCACCATTGTCACTATCTGAATGTGTAGCGGGGGTAATTTTATCTGTAAAATCTTTGTTGATTTCAGTTGTAGTTCCAATTTTTTTATCTGTTTTGTCATCATTACTTCTAGATTTTCCACCTTCGCCAACATTGGCAGAAGAATTATCATCAGATTCTTTCTGGTCACCATTTTTAGCTCCTTGACTTTTGCCACCTTTACCACTTTTGCCATTTGCAGCATCATCGTCATCACGACCTTCATTACTCGAGTCATCAACTTTGTTGGATTCATTTGTCTTATCATTATTGCTATCTTGACCAATTTGGTTATAGGTCACTGTTCTTTTTTCAGTAACAATATATTCAACAGGTTTGGTAATTTTATCGTTACCTTTACCATTGTTGTCTGATGCGTCATTAACGGTACCGTCTGACCCATCATTATTTCCAGTTTTTTTTGTATCAGTGGTTTGATCTACATCAGCTTTATTGGTACTAGTTTCACCATTGTCACTATCTGAATGTGTAGCGGGGGTAATTCTATCTGTAAAATCTTTGTTGATTTCAGTTGTAGTTCCAATTTTTTTATCTGTTTTGTCATCATTACTTCTAGATTTTCCACCTTCGCCAACATTGGCAGAAGAATTATCATCAGATTCTTTCTTGTCACCATTTTCAGATCCTTGACTTTTGCCACCTTTACCACTTTTGCCATTTGCAGCATCATCGTCATCACGACCTTCATTAATCGAGTCATCACCTTTGTTGGATTCATCTGTCTTATCATTATTGCTATCTTGACCAATTTGGTTATAGGTCACTGTTCTTTTTTCAATAACAATAGATTCAACAGGTTTGGTCATTTTATCGTTACCTTTACTAATGTTGTCTGATGCGTCATTAACAGTAACGTCTGACCCATCATTATTTCCAGTTTTTTTTGTATCAGTGGTTTGATCTACATCAGCTTTATTGGTACTAGTTTCACCATTGTCACTATCTGAATGTGTAGCGGGGGTAATTTTATCTGTAAAATCTTTGTTGATTTCAGTTGTAGTTCCAATTTTTTTATCTGTTTTGTCATCATTACTTCTAGATTTTCCACCTTCGCCAACATTGGCAGAAGAATTATCATCAGATTCTTTCTTGTCACCATTTTCAGATCCTTGACTTTTGCCACCTTTACCACTTTTGCCATTTGCAGCATCATCGTCATCACGACCTTCATTACTCGAGTCATCACCTTTGTTGGATTCATCTGTCTTATCATTATTGCTATCTTGACCAATTTGGTTATAGGTCACTGTTCTTTTTTCAATAACAACAGATTCAACAGGTTTGGTCATTTTATCGTTACCTTTACTAATGTTGTCTGATGCGTCATTAACAGTAACGTCTGACCCATCATTATTTCCAGTTTTTTTTGTATCAGTGGTTTGATCTACATCAGCTTTATTGGTACTAGTTTCACCATTGTCACTATCTGAATGTGTAGCGGGGGTAATTTTATCTGTAAAATCTTTGTTGATTTCAGTTGTAGTTCCAATTTTTTTATCTGTTTTGTCATCATTACTTCTAGATTTTCCACCTTCGCCAACATTGGCAGAAGAATTATCATCAGATTCTTTCTTGTCACCATTTTCAGATCCTTGACTTTTGCCACCTTTACCACTTTTGCCATTTGCAGCATCATCGTCATCACGACCTTCATTACTCGAGTCATCACCTTTGTTGGATTCATCTGTCTTATCATTATTGCTATCTTGACCAATTTGGTTATAGGTCACTGTTCTTTTTTCAATAACAACAGATTCAACAGGTTTGGTAATTTTATCGTTACCTTTACTAATGTTGTCTGATGCGTCATTAACAGTAACGTCTGACCCATCATTATTTCCAGTTTTTTTTGTATCAGTGGTTTGATCTACATCAGCTTTATTGGTACTAGTTTCACCATTGTCACTATCTGAATGTGTAGCGGGGGTAATTTTATCTGTAAAATCTTTGTTGATTTCAGTTGTAGTTCCAATTTTTTTATCTGTTTTGTCATCATTACTTCTTGATTTTCCACCTTCGCCAACATTGGCAGAAGAATTATCATCAGATTCTTTCTTGTCACCATTTTCAGATCCTTGACTTTTGCCACCTTTACCGCTTTTGCCATTTGCAGCATCATCATCATCACGACCTTCATTACTCGAGTCATCACCTTTGTTGGATTCATCTGTCTTATCATTATTGCTATCTTGACCAATTTGGTTATAGGTCACTGTTCTTTTTTCAATAACAACAGATTCAACAGGTTTGGTAATTTTATCGTTACCTTTACTAATGTTGTCTGATGCGTCATTAACAGTAACGTCTGACCCATCATTATTTCCAGTTTTTTTTGTATCAGTGGTTTGATCTACATCAGCTTTATTGGTACTAGTTTCACCATTGTCACTATCTGAATGTGTAGCGGGGGTAATTTTATCTGTAAAATCTTTGTTGATTTCAGTTGTAGTTCCAATTTTTTTATCTGTTTTGTCATCATTACTTCTAGATTTTCCACCTTCGCCAACATTGGCAGAAGAATTATCATCAGATTCTTTCTTGTCACCATTTTCAGATCCTTGACTTTTGCCACCTTTACCGCTTTTGCCATTTGCAGCATCATCGTCATCACGACCTTCATTACTCGAGTCATCACCTTTGTTGGATTCATCTGTCTTATCATTATTGCTATCTTGACCAATTTGGTTATAGGTCACTGTTCTTTTTTCAGTAACAATATATTCAACAGGTTTGGTAATTTTATCGTTACCTTTACTAATGTTGTCTGATGCGTCATTAACAGTAACGTCTGACCCATCATTATTTCCAGTTTTTTTTGTATCAGTGGTTTGATCTACATCAGCTTTATTGGTACTAGTTTCACCATTGTCACTATCTGAATGTGTAGCGGGGGTAATTTTATCTGTAAAATCTTTGTTGATTTCAGTTGTAGTTCCAATTTTTTTATCTGTTTTGTCATCATTACTTCTAGATTTTCCACCTTCGCCAACATTGGCAGAAGAATTATCATCAGATTCTTTCTTGTCACCATTTTCAGATCCTTGACTTTTGCCACCTTTACCGCTTTTGCCATTTGCAGCATCATCGTCATCACGACCTTCATTACTCGAGTCATCACCTTTGTTGGATTCATCTGTCTTATCATTATTGCTATCTTGACCAATTTGGTTATAGGTCACTGTTCTTTTTTCAGTAACAATATATTCAACAGGTTTGGTAATTTTATCGTTACCTTTACTAATGTTGTCTGATGCGTCATTAACAGTAACGTCTGACCCATCATTATTTCCAGTTTTTTTTGTATCAGTGGTTTGATCTACATCAGCTTTATTGGTACTAGTTTCACCATTGTCACTATCTGAATGTGTAGCGGGGGTAATTTTATCTGTAAAATCTTTGTTGATTTCAGTTGTAGTTCCAATTTTTTTATCTGTTTTGTCATCATTACTTCTAGATTTTCCACCTTCGCCAACATTGGCAGAAGAATTATCATCAGATTCTTTCTTGTCACCATTTTCAGATCCTTGACTTTTGCCACCTTTACCGCTTTTGCCATTTGCAGCATCATCGTCATCACGACCTTCATTACTCGAGTCATCACCTTTGTTGGATTCATCTGTCTTATCATTATTGCTATCTTGACCAATTTGGTTATAGGTCACTGTTCTTTTTTCAATAACAACAGATTCAATAGGTTTGGTAATTTTATCGTTACCTTTACTAATGTTGTCTGATGCGTCATTAACAGTAACGTCTGACCCATCATTATTTCCAGTTTTTTTTGTATCAGTGGTTTGATCTACATCAGCTTTATTGGTACTAGTTTCACCATTGTCACTATCTGAATGTGTAGCGGGGGTAATTTTATCTGTAAAATCTTTGTTGATTTCAGTTGTAGTTCCAATTTTTTTATCTGTTTTGTCATCATTACTTCTTGATTTTCCACCTTCGCCAACATTGGCAGAAGAATTATCATCAGATTCTTTCTTGTCACCATTTTCAGATCCTTGACTTTTGCCACCTTTACCGCTTTTGCCATTTGCAGCATCATCATCATCACGACCTTCATTACTCGAGTCATCACCTTTGTTGGATTCATCTGTCTTATCATTATTGCTATCTTGACCAATTTGGTTATAGGTCACTGTTCTTTTTTCAATAACAACAGATTCAACAGGTTTGGTAATTTTATCGTTACCTTTACTAATATTGTCTGATGCGTCATTAACAGTAACGTCTGACCCATCATTATTTCCAGTTTTTTTTGTATCAGTGGTTTGATCTACATCAGCTTTATTGGTACTAGTTTCACCATTGTCACTATCTGAATGTGTAGCGGGGGTAATTTTATCTGTAAAATCTTTGTTGATTTCAGTTGTAGTTCCAATTTTTTTATTTGTTTTGTCATCATTACTTCTTGATTTTCCACCTTCGCCAACATTGGCAGAAGAATTATCATCAGATTCTTTCTTGTCACCATTTTCAGATCCTTGACTTTTGCCACCTTTACCACTTTTGCCATTTGCAGCATCATCGTCATCACGACCTTCATTACTCGAGTCATCACCTTTGTTGGATTCATCTGTCTTATCATTATTGCTATCTTGACCAATTTGGTTATAGGTCACTGTTCTTTTTTCAATAACAACAGATTCAACAGGTTTGGTCATTTTATCGTTACCTTTACTAATGTTGTCTGATGCGTTATTAACAGTAACGTCTGACCCATCATTATTTCCAGTTTTTTTTGTATCAGTGGTTTGATCTACATCAGCTTTATTGGTACTAGTTTCACCATTGTCACTATCTGAATGTGTAGCGGGGGTAATTTTATCTGTAAAATCTTTGTTGATTTCAGTTGTAGTTCCAATTTTTTTATCTGTTTTGTCATCATTACTTCTAGATTTTCCACCTTCGCCAACATTGGCAGAAGAATTATCATCAGATTCTTTCTTGTCACCATTTTCAGATCCTTGACTTTTGCCACCTTTACCGCTTTTGCCATTTGCAGCATCATCATCATCACGACCTTCATTACTCGAGTCATCACCTTTGTTGGATTCATCTGTCTTATCATTATTGCTATCTTGACCAATTTGGTTATAGGTCACTGTTCTTTTTTCAATAACAACAGATTCAACAGGTTTGGTCATTTTATCGTTACCTTTACTAATGTTGTCTGATGCGTTATTAACAGTAACGTCTGACCCATCATTATTTCCAGTTTTTTTTGTATCAGTGGTTTGATCTACATCAGCTTTATTGGTACTAGTTTCACCATTGTCACTATCTGAATGTGTAGCGGGGGTAATTTTATCTGTAAAATCTTTGTTGATTTCAGTTGTAGTTCCAATTTTTTTATCTGTTTTGTCATCATTACTTCTAGATTTTCCACCTTCGCCAACATTGGCAGAAGAATTATCATCAGATTCTTTCTTGTCACCATTTTCAGATCCTTGACTTTTGCCACCTTTACCGCTTTTGCCATTTGCAGCATCATCATCATCACGACCTTCATTACTCGAGTCATCACCTTTGTTGGATTCATCTGTCTTATCATTATTGCTATCTTGACCAATTTGGTTATAGGTCACTGTTCTTTTTTCAATAACAACAGATTCAACAGGTTTGGTCATTTTATCGTTACCTTTACTAATGTTGTCTGATGCGTTATTAACAGTAACGTCTGACCCATCATTATTTCCAGTTTTTTTTGTATCAGTGGTTTGATCTACATCAGCTTTATTGGTACTAGTTTCACCATTGTCACTATCTGAATGTGTAGCGGGGGTAATTTTATCTGTAAAATCTTTGTTGATTTCAGTTGTAGTTCCAATTTTTTTATCTGTTTTGTCATCATTACTTCTAGATTTTCCACCTTCGCCAACATTGGCAGAAGAATTATCATCAGATTCTTTCTTGTCACCATTTTTAGATCCTTGACTTTTGCCACCTTTACCGCTTTTGCCATTTGCAGCATCATCATCATCACGACCTTCATTACTCGAGTCATCACCTTTGTTGGATTCATCTGTCTTATCATTATTGCTATCTTGACCAATTTGGTTATAGGTCACTGTTCTTTTTTCAATAACAACAGATTCAACAGGTTTGGTCATTTTATCGTTACCTTTACTAATGTTGTCTGATGCGTTATTAACAGTAACGTCTGACCCATCATTATTTCCAGTTTTTTTTGTATCAGTGGTTTGATCTACATCAGCTTTATTGGTACTAGTTTCACCATTGTCACTATCTGAATGTGTAGCGGGGGTAATTTTATCTGTAAAATCATTGTTGATTTCAGTTATAGTTCCAATTTTTTTATCTGTTTTGTCATCATTACTTCTAGATTTTCCACCTTCGACAACATTGGCAAAAGAATTATCATCAGATTCTTTCTTGTCACCATTTTCAGATCCTTGACTTTTGCCACCTTTACCACTTTTGCCATTTGCAGCATCATCGTCATCACGACCTTCATTACTCGAGTCATCACCTTTGTTGGATTCATCTGTCTTATCATTATTGCTATCTTGACGAATTTGGTTATAGGTCACTGTTCTTTTTTCAGTAACAATATATTCAACAGGTTTGGTAATTTTATCGTTACCTTTACCATTGTTGTCTGATGCGTCATTAACAGTAACGTCTGACCCATCATTATTTCCAGTTTTTTTTGTATCAGTGGTTTGATCTACATCAGCTTTATTGGTACTAGTTTCACCATTGTCACTATCTGAATGTGTAGCGGGGGTAATTTTATCTGTAAAATCTTTGTTGATTTCAGTTGTAGTTCCAATTTTTTTATCTGTTTTGTCATCATTACTTCTAGATTTTCCACCTTTGCCAACATTGGCAGAAGAATTATCATCAGATTCTTTCTTGTTACCATTTTCAGATCCTTGACTTTTGCCACCTTTACCACTTTTGCCATTTGCAGCATCATCGTCATCACGACTTTCATTACTCGAGTCATCACCTTTGTTGGATTCATCTGTCTTATCATTATTGCTATCTTGACCAATTTGGTTATTGGTCACTGTTCTTTTTTCAATAACAATAGCTTCAACAGGTTTGGTAATTTTATCGTTACCTTTACTAATGTTATCTGATGCGTCATTAACAGTAACGTCTGACCCATCATTATTTCCAGTTTTATTTGTATCAGTGGTTTGATCTATATCAGCTTTATTGGTACTAGTAGCCCCAACTTTTTTTATTGTACTATCGCGTCCATGTATCTTAGGGCCATGTTTTAATAAAAGGCCTTTATCTATTATAATGTCAGAAGAATATCTACTAGTTCCTTCATAGTCATTATCAGAAGGTGTCCACAGTGTCAAAGGTGTCAGAGGTGCAGATGTCAACGTGCTGTCAATTAAAACTTCAGCTTCATCGTCATTATCATTATCGAAAGTGCTTACCGGTATTATTGTATTAGTAGGTAAAACTGGAGCTACACCATTAAAACCTGGATTTTTACCAAATATGGTAGTTGGACCTGTTCCATCAGTGCTGGGTATATAGCTTATTCTTGTATCGAAACCACCATTTTTGTAGTAGCTATGTCTATTGCTATGACCATTTGGATAACTATTCAATCCCGGAGCGATTTTTACAGGAACGACATATCTAGGAACTACTTCATCGTAATTGCTATCATCATCTGTAGCAGATGCAGAAGGATTAGCTATATAAAAACCAGTCGCTCCATCATAATCATTAAACCCTATTCCAGAATTAGGATATCCATATACAGGCCTCCTATTTCTAGGAATGGAATGGTAATGGGCAGGGGTAATTCCGTAACCATTAAGCTCACCTTCATGTTTCAAAAGATTTTGTGCTTGAATTAAGATGTCACTTATATATTTTGAATTTACGTCTTCATATTGGTTTGCAGTACCACGTTGGACTATATTTGCATACTGATCAGAATTAGATCTTTGATTTTCAATCCCGCTTATAGATTGATCAGAATATATTGCTCGATTAAGCACTCGACTGAGATCCTCGTTTATATTATCTCTATTATGACCATGATTACTATGACCATTATTATGAATATGTTGGAAACGACTATGATGACCAGTTTGACTTCCAAGGTTTCTGTTTTGGTTATGAACGAACGTTTCATGAATAGCATGGCTTGGATTATGAGGGGTTCTGGAGGAACCGTCCTGATTTCCACTGTTCGGGTGATCTGCAAAAAGGAGAAATAAGTCAATATGATGTTTAGGTCCTCCTGGTGCTCTAAACTTATAATAGTTAACTGTTAACGGCAAACTTTATTGTTGTTCGACGCATTTTTTATAAACATCATGAATTATTATGCAATGTTGACCAACCGGTCGATGCCCAAAAAGGCTCGACTTGTTGTTGTGTCTATAGATAACAAAATAAGAAATGAAAGTAAAATAAATACAATATTTTGTTCTAAAAGGTTATATAAAAATAATATTTAAGATAGCGTGCAGTAGTCACTTGAAATTTTCCTATTTTCGTACAAATTCGTATTTTTTTTTTCCCCACACTAGGAATTTCTCCTGTATTGTGGGTGCGTTTAATAATAATAATAATTACGTTTACAAACATTTGAATTCACATACACTAACATCTCTCATTCATTCATTCATATTCATTTTCTGGGTGGATATAAAAAAAGTAATATATTTAAATGAATATTTATTTCTCAACTCTCGCTATTGAACCTACCACTGTCTCTGCATCACCCAAAGGTTGACTGGTAGAAAATGCCTATGGCATTAAGTCCGCCTCTGTATATTTTGTGTGCTTAAAGTATTAAATTAATTAATTAACAAGTGTAGGTACTCACCGTCCTTTATCTGTTGGTGTCGTCGAAAATCATTATTATTCTCGCTGTTCGTAGCATATTTAGAACCAGACTGACTGCTCACGAGACCTCCATTGCCAAGACCAAATTCTGTAGAAGATTTCTCGTCGTAAGCACTATTTGTCTGATGCTTTTTGCTGCGCTCATCTACGGAGCCTACGTGGTGGGTGTTCCCTCCATTTTGGTCTGAAAAGAGGATGAGTAGAAGCTATAATATATATATGTGTTCGGGCGCCTCGCTAAACATCATAATTTCCTTCGATAGATGGCTGCTTGGCGTTCCCTTTATATAGACTCGTATATTTATGCGACTAATGTGTGTGATGGATAGAAAATCAATCACATGAATACTTTATATTTAAACTTTAATTATATAAAGCATATTACAAGAAATTCATATGAAAAAATGTATAATGACAGTTCCTTCTACACAACCATTATTGTTTTTTCATCGCGTCTGTATTCTACGAAGGGGTAGAAGCTATGATGTAACATTACGGCTGTATTCTATGAAGAGAAGCTATAATGTAACATCAGATCTGTATTCTACGAAGGGGTAGAAGCTATGATGTAACATTACGGCTGTATTCTATGAAGAGAAGCTGTAATGTAACATCACATCTGTATTCTACGAAGGGGTAGAAGCTATGATGTAGCATTACGGCTGTATTCTATGAAGAGAAGCTATAATGTAACATCACATCTGTATTCTACGAAGGGGTAGAAGCTATGATGTAACATTACGGCTGTATTCTATGAAGAGAAGCTGTAATGTAACATCACATCTGTATTCTACGAAGGGATAGAAGCTATGACGTAACATTACGTCTGTATTCTATGAAGAGAAGCTATGATGTAACATTACGTCTGTATTCTATGAAGAGAAGCTATGATGTAACATCACATCTGTATTCTACGAAAGGGTAAATAGAGGTGTATAATATTTCGCCATTTATGTTATAAGTTTTATATAATAGGGAATAATAATAGTTCGAAAAATTTGTCGGCATTAACAACTTCAACAACGCAATGAATGTTGTTTAACTGTCAAAATGAAACCCATTGCTACTATAAGTGTGTCAATCAATTATCCCGCGGAGAGTTGTATAAATCTGACTATTATACTTCGAGGAATATACTGACGTGGTTTTTTAAAGGTATCCGGCCGTAGCTTCTAAAGGTCCACTTGAAGGACTAATTGCGGAAACTAATCCCAATATTGTATTTATATTCACGAAGCGACGCGTGCTTTACTTGTGGTAGTATACAAACACGCCCTGAATGAGTGCGTGAAGACGTGTAGCGTCAGCACATAACACACACACACACTTCCGACTTCGACATTGTCTCGGACGGTACCGGGAGCTCCTGCGCATATACACACATGCACGACGTGTTTGTACACTTGGTAACCACAAGCAAAGCGCGCGTCGCTTCATGAGATAACAATAATAGAACATAGAAATAGGCCGTAGAAATATCACATTTATTTTTAGAAAACCCCGGCGACCCCTGAAACGTCATTTTGACAATGACATTTATTTGTTAACATTTTTTTATCTCAAATTCCATTTCCGACCTTAATACAGAATAATTTACACAACTTTACTACAAAATAATGAGTTCGGTGCGGTCACATTTAGATTGACATAAAGGCAGAATGACGATTGATGACGTTTTAGACTCCATTTGAAATAAGATTAGACATTAGATATGAAGTCAAAATCAGTAGAACGAACTGTAGAAATGGTTTATTTAAATGTTTCATCTTATTTCAAACGGAGTATAGGTTCCAAGTGAATTTGACAGAATATATGCACTTACTCGTTGTTCTTCTTTTGCTGTCCTCCTGGTGGGATACCCTCGAGTGTTCCTCATGAGACGTCTTCTTGGTCAAGGTTAAACCATCCTTCTTGGAGACGCCATCTCCTAAGCCCTTCTTTTCGGCAGACTTGCTTGGAGTACTTCCAGGGTGGTATAGGTCCAGCGCTATATATCAAAAAATGGAATGGAAGGTTCGAGAGTTTAGAAAAGATGCAATATAAAAAAAACTGAAAATTATAGATGGTCATTGTTAAAACACTAAAAACCTCTCAGGACTAAATGATTAAAATCATAAACAACAACATAAGTTCAATGACTTTTAATAATTCATCAGATTTTCATTTATCATCTTAAATATAAAATTCTCGTGTCACAATATTAGTTAGTTATTAGTTTTGTGAAATTTTATATGCATATTCAGTAGGTCTGAGAATCGGCTACTATCTATTTTTTTTTAAGTTTTAGGTAGGTAGGGTAGGGTAGGGTAGGGTAGGGTAGGTAGGTAGGTAGGGTAGATAGGGTAGGGTAGGGTAGGATAGAGTAGTGGAGTTTATACTATATAGCTTTTGACAGAACAAAGTCTGTCGGGTCAGCTACAAGGTTTTAAAAAAAAAAAAAAAAATACGCTCTAGATGTTACGAACTCTATGCGTAGCACAACAAACTGTCATTTCTAGTGCAAAGGGCAGGGGTGACAGTGCAGGGGAGGCATAGGTTGGTACAACAAAATACAGAATTAAAATGTGTTAGATTGAACAACGAAATCTTGAACGTTTGTTATTGGTAAATGCATTAAGTATTGTTTTGTAAAAAGTCGTAGTTTTTTAATGTCCTGCGTGCCCATATAGGTATATTTAACCGCGTTCACAGGCTCTAGTGTGAGTTTATTTTAACCATCTCAAAATTACGCATCGAGCGCGTTCAGTACTCTGATTGATGAACGGCCAATCGGAGACCAATCAGAACGCCGAACGCGCTCGATGCGTAAAATTGAGATGGTTAAAAGAAGCTCACCCTAGAGCCTCAGTACTCCGATTGGTGAAGGGCCAATCGGAGGCCAATTGGAGCACCGAACGCGTAAAAATAATAATTTATTTGTCTGTCTGTTGGTTCCGGCTAATCTCCAAAACAGCTGGAGCAATTTTGACGGGTCTTTCACTTTATTTTAGAAAAAAAGTGACGCGTACGAAGCCGTGATCAGCAGTTAGTTAAAAATAAACTTACCTGTCAAACCATCGATGGCCACTAGTGCCTGAGGAAGAAAAAAAAAACATTTTTAAATACAATTTGTAGTTGTACCTAACTGAATTAATACACACTATAAGTTTTTAAACTGTCATGGTCTAACATTGTCACACAAACGGGATATTTACCATGTTTACTATTTGATTTGAGTTCCCGATATTTCGGCGCTGTTGCAAGCACCCATGATCACGGACAAACAGGGCCTCAAGTCTGCTATTACAATAGTGTCAGAATGGTCCATCATTGATTTCATAATTGTTGATTTTGACAAGTTTGGTAATCTACTAACATAATGGCGTCATTTTGGCGTAAATTTTGGTGCGTATGATTTAAATTTAAATATTATTTATCGTATTTATTTATTGAATTATGTTTTTTGTTAAATTTCTGTGTTTATTGTTATAGTATGATAAGTTTACTTCAAATGTGTGGTATTTATCCATAGATCAATTTATTTCTAGGTTAAAGAAAAAATTATAAAAACTATGCCATAGGCTTCTACTCCGTTCACCTAGTATACCCAAATTTTTACGAGACGGTAAAAAATGTCATCCGGTATATAATAAAAAATAATGTAATAAAATATCTGCATCAGAAAAAAACGTTTGACATTGTACATCCAAAGTTAAGCATGATATCGTTTTGCCCTATTATTAATTTTGTTTGTACGGAAGCAAAACATTAAATTAAAAAGCCATTAATAAGCTATGAGCCAACAAAGATTCGTTTTTCCTGCTAATTTTAACGCAACTTTGGACGGAAATAAGTAATAAAAGAAGTGTAAAATCTCCAAAACAAAGTCCTCTCCGATAAAGCTCAATATTATCGAAGATTTCAATAAACATTATTTGTAATTGATTTATCCAGTAGCTTTTTCATAAAACTCAACCTTCCAAAGGACTTTTCGTATATTTTTACGCGCGTGGTTTATTTATGAATTATCCTGCATTTCACTCAACACACGATGACGGACACGATGCTAGGTGGGACAGCGTAATTTTTGGCCACGCTCACCAGTGAGTTCGAGCCCGCGACTAGTTGGCTTTTAAGGAAACTCTTCAAACTAAGTCCTATGAAGATACAGAGAAGTTCTTCTAGTGCTAAAGTAAATATTGTTCGTATTATAGTTATTTTGTTTCATTAGTTAGCTAAGTTAAGATTCTATAATTCTAGACACCTTTTTACATATGTACCAATAACATTAATTTGATATGTGATTACTTAATCAATTAATGGTATCTCTAATCACCTGAAACATAGGATTACCTAGTTTAGGCACAAATCATGGGTGAACTTGAGATAGATTTAAGAAAAACTGTATTTAACATTATATCTTATATATATATTTTTTTATATTACCTTATTGAATGACTGTTTCATGAATTCTTGACATTTGAGGATTATACTAACTTAAGGAGTTGTTTTACTGATTCAAATTATTATAATTCTGTTAATATACATTTGTTACGATCACGAATTATACTTTAAGAGCGCTATCTTGGGTCCACTAGCCACTCCTTTAAAAAAAGATTATCTCGTGATTGAGAAGGAATTATAAAAAACGGCTCTATCAGCTGCCTCGGTATATGTGTCTAGAATTATCTTTTATAAGGTTTCATATATTATTGAGACACGAAGCAATAAAATTCGATCTAAAGAAAAACGACCACATTCATCTAGATCGTATTTTGTTGCTTCGTGTCTCAATAAGAAACTTTATAAAAAGGTATTAGAAAATTCTAAACACACTTACCGAGGCAGCTGATAGAGCCGTTTTTTATAATTCCTTCTCAGTCACGAGATAATCTTTTTTTAAAGTAGTGGCACTAGTGGACACGAGATAGCACTCTTAATCAAGATACACCAAGACAATAAGCTGCACATTGCAAAAATCGTAAGAAAATTTGAACTTCGCGGGCTATCTTAGCGCTTCACCACAAAGCCGTTCCCGGCTGTCATTCGTAGATCTTTGACAATCATTACGGATAGTTAGAAGCCCGACAAAAGTCTGACAACCAGACTTTCCAAGGGGCATCGTGATACCCAGTAACTGGGTTACGGAGGTCAGGGGCTCAAGTCTGCTATTTTTATAAATTCGTCACTCCAACACGATCCCATTGTCATTTCGCTAAAAGTTCGTAATCTGCTAAATTCATAAAGGTCGATCATTGGTCGGTCTATGGTCTCGTAATAGATTTGTATTACAATGGCATTTTGAACATTTATTCATGCCATCAGATTTCATTTAGAATATATATTTTTACATGTTATTCATTAGTGTTATAAGCAATCTGAAGTAGTTGGAAGTTTAGTAGGAAGTTTCATTTGTCATTAAGTATGAGATTACCAATTATTTCAATAGAGTGTCAGTGGCTGACCATTGGAAAGTCATAATGACGCCATTATATTAGTAGATTACCAAACTTGTCAAAATCAACAATTATGAAATCAATGATAGACCATTCTGACACTATTGTAATAGCAGACATGAGGCCCAGATAGGAAGTCGCTTAGCTGCGTTCGGTTAGACTAGAAGTCGAACCCAAGCGTAGTTTGGAAATGTCGACGCCGATCGAAGATTAGACATTTCAATAAACCGTTTTTACAGTCCGTTCAACTGATTTTGACTTCTATTCCGTAGGTATAAGGATGGCATTAAAAGCAAAAAAGTGGTTACAATACCAACTGTTTACTGCGGCTGCCATTTGTCATGCCACCAACGCAATAGAAATCAAAATCAGTTGAACGGACTGAAATAATACATTACGTACCAAGGACTGTAAAAGAAAGAAAGCCCGAAATCGCTGGTATTTGTGACCCGAGCCGCAGGCGAGGGTTGTAAATATGCGATAGAAAGCTTTCTTTTTTACTGCCCATGGTGAATACACAATTTTACGTCTTCACTTGGCCACAATGCGAGTTTTACTGTACGCGTAGCGTTCGGTAAAACTCACATTATGGCCAGGTGTGACGTAAAAAAGGTTTATTGAAATGTGTAATCTTATTTCAAACAGAGTATATATAATTATTATAATTAATTAATTTAGAAAAATATTTGACACTTACCACGACTAGTAAAACCGCTACCAACTTCATATTGATAATGATTTACTAAATGAAATGCGCAATCAGTTATATATAAGTACAGAGCCACACAAAACCTGCCAAAATTGTTTGTACGGACCCAAGCTGAATCAATACACACATGAAATATTGTCAAATATAGGTATACCAATTTAAATTAATTTATGAATATATCGTGTTTTGTTATTCTGTTGGTTTTCCGTAATTTGTAAGAGTTAATATATGGCCTCTTTTGTTTTGGATTTGTAAGAAAATAATACCGTTTTATTTTTCAAAGTAATCTTTTGTTTTACGCTAGCATTTCTTAAAGAAAGACGGCAGACAGCGACCTCATAAAACCAAACGACGTCACTCCTGGAATCCGTCAAGATTTTTTTTTTTTTGAAATGGCAACTCAGATTGTAGCCACGAGGGGCTCGGACTCTTTAACCGGACTATCCTGTGGTGCCTTAAGCTCCTAACGGAAATTTAAGGCCTCCAGCCAGGGCATACCTACAAGCTAATTAAAACTATCCGTCTGCACGCTAAGGGCACTCCCTGTGGGGTACGAACCTCGGCTTAGGGCAGAATCGGAGGAGGGGCTGGATAACATCAAGGTTTTGATTATTATCAGGGGGATTTGAAGCCAAGACATTAGGCCAATTAGGTTTTAGCTTTGGGGCCATTCAAGTATTACGTCAGCAGAATTTTAGTAAATTCGAACCCCACCTCTCCTTTGTCAGCAAAAGTAAGTAAACCTCATACCTCCTATGCTTACAAGGTTTATTTATTTTAAATTATATGTGGACTATAATTGGGCTACGACAGGATAGGGTTTCATAATAATTATAAGTCGTATGTTTAGCAAAATTACAATTTTCCTCTTCCAGCCTTTTGTTCTGCAAACAAACCTATGGCCTTCTCAAACTCAAACTCAAAGCATTTATTTCAAATAAACCAATTACTTATGAATTTATTGTCAAGGGGTCGGTCAGTCAGAAAGATGAATCTAGTTGCCCATTCCAAAGCGTAGTACCTACTACGCTTCAGAGGGGATTAGTGGCATAAGCCCATAGGAACCTTCCTATGGGCTTATTCTACTAATCCCCCCTGAGAGAATCCCCCTCAGTGGAAAAAAACTGAACCCTAATGTAAAAAAATCACTTTCAGGGGGATCTTGGAATAAATTATTTTTTGTTTTTTCAATTCTAGTTTTCCCCCCTTAGCGGGATTATCAGGGGTGAATTCTAGACTGTTTTCAGATCCCACTTTTCCTCCTAAGGGGGATTTTTGGAATAAGCCGTTCCTATTGAGAATAACGAGCAAGAAACTCCACGGACACTCTTTTAAAACAAAATATTGTTACAAAAAATGGGTTACATCATTCATGTTGAAGTTATACATATGAGAACAATGTAGAAAGACGTGCACGTTAGAAGCGTCCGTAATAAAAACAATTCAAAAATTAAAATAAGCCATGCCAGCTAAGAGATGACCAGTCCCAACTGACGCGCCCGTTCACGAACATGATGCATAGATTAGCACCATTTATTTCAACCATTTTGAAGGGAACTTAATGATCCAATACACACGCCACCACCAGCGAGACATTTGAGTGAGCATGACATACTCTCAGCCGCCAGAGCACATTCAAGTCAATAAAAGACATCATCATCATTTCAGCCGAAAGACGTCCACTGTTGGACATAAGCCTCCCCCAAATGGAGGGGTTTGCCATAATCGCCACGCTTGGCAGACGGGTTGGCGATCGCAGTATGGTGTTATAAATGCATAGAGAACGCTGCTGCCCATTCTCTAGTAAGTCCCTTAGTTGCCTTTTACGAACACCCACGGGAAGAAATAGGGTGATGCTATTCTTTTTTTTTTTTTTTCTCATGGCACATAAAAGACATATTACCCGGTAAATGGTAGCAGCTCTATAGTACATAGTACTAACACCTGTGCTATGCAATTATATAATTCAAGGAGATTGAGTTTATGCAATGCAAAGATAGTCTTACAATCAGTCCATGGGCGTACCCACGGTGGGGCAAGGTGGGGCACCTGCCCCATCCTGGTCCCTGACCTGACTCGAAGCTTAAAAATTAGGTTTGTTAAAGTAACATTAATTATTCATATAATCGATCTATTTATATATATATTTTTTTTATATGTTGCATGTTGACATAATTTATTGTTGTATGCCTATTAGGCAGGACTTATTGGATCTGTAATTTACCTAACATCTGTCTGTATAACCTATGCCCACAATAAAATGATTTGATTTCATTAGAGACAATCAGCTGATGTAAAGAATGCACGTGCCTTCAGTATCCTGGCAGACGACAGCTGTGGCACATCATGAAAAGAGCAACTTCCCATACAACATGGTAAAAATTAAACCACATGTATATTTTTAAAACAACCAATATAAAAATAAAAAATGTTTTTTTTTTTCGGACCTTTTTTTGTTTGTGCCATTCTGTGATACTGACATTATTTTCAAAAACGCAATAAGTTTGAGATAGGTTTCAATGTGCACGTCATCTTTTGTCTTTATTGTGTCTTTCAACATTGAGATTGTAGACACAGTGACAGATTAAACCTTAATCAAATTAAGCAATTGCCTAGGGCATCACGGCACCAGAAGAAGCACAAACTCACGCATAATTGTATAAAATAATACATGATGATAAATTGAATCGGCTTTCCCTAATGTGGAAACAGCCCTGCGTATATTTTTATCGCTTATGATTACAAATTCGTTCGGAACGTTCTTTTTCAAAATTAATAATATAAAAAAAATGAAAAAAGGACAAAGATGATACAAGAAAGGCTCGATAATTTATCGATATTATACATAAGAGTCCGATATGTTAAAAACGTTAGACGTTAATACTATCTTGCGTGAATTCAATGCCCGAGAAAGCCGCAAGGCGCATTTCAATAAATAAATAAATAAATTATGCTTTGGTTTTTATTGTTGTCGCACCTACTCCACTTCTAAGGTACGTTACATCTCATCATCTTATTTTAGAAAAAACTGATGTTTTTAGGCGGTAAAGGTTTAAAGACCGATTCTAGTTGACATACGGATAGGGGGGCCCACAGGCGTGGATTGCTTAGGGCATCAAGTAGTCTTAATCCGTCACTGTGTAAACGGTTGCCTCGTTTGTGAAAATTGTATGAAGTACGATAACAATTCAATCTCCGAAAAAGTGTTTGCATGCACCCTTTGTAAGTCTCCATTGCTTTCCATTTTTCGCAAGGCTTTTATAGTTACTTTGTCTCACGCTCGCAGCAAAATCTAATTTTGCTCACTGTCTATACCGGATGACATTTTTTACCGTCTCGTAAAAATTTGGGTATACTAGGTGAACGGAGTAGAAGCCTATGGCATAGTTTTTATTATTTTTTCTTTAACCTAGAAAGAAATTGATCTGTGGATAAATACCACACATTTGAAGTAAACTTATCATACTATAACAATAAACACAGAAATTTAACAAAAAACATAATTCAATAAATAAATACGATAAATAATATTTAAATTTAAATCATACGCACCCAAATTTCAATATTTTTATCTTTTATTTTAGTTTTATTTCTGAAAAAAAAAAAAATTTGTTATGCCATAGGCTTCTACTCCGTTCACCTAGTATACCCAATTTTTTTCGAGACGATAAAAAAAGTCATCCGGTATAGACAGGAAAACCTGCTTGGTGCTGAGGTGAAAAATATTTTTGCACACAAAGTCTACATTCAATTTTTTTTATTCATTTGAACAGCCTATTTGCGCTTTATATTACAATCATCATTATCATCATTTCAGCCGAAAGACGCCCACTGTTGGACATAGGCCTCTCCCAAAAGGGGGGAATTTGCCATAATCGCCACGCTTGGCAGGCGGGTTGGCGATCGCAGTATGGTGTTAAAAATGCATAGAGAACGCTGCTGCCCATTCTCTAGTAAGTCCCTTAGTCGCCTTTTACGACACCCACGGGAGGAAATGGGGTGGTGCTATTCTTTACGTCCGGCACCACACAGTACTGTTGATGCCAATATGTACAATGTTAAACAAAAATTAACAAATACGACCACAGCATAACGAATAAAATAGTCAAATAAAATTAAAGACTCTTCTCTTTCTGAGGTAATCAGAATACCTACTGTAGTAATCTGGTAACAGAATAATTAGGAATTTACTTACTCTTCTTTTTTTTGGCATCAAATATTTAATTAGAATTTTTCGGTTTAGTTGTAAAGTCTGAAAAGTACCAAAATAAGTAATAAGAATTCTTATTAGGTACTTATTTTGGTACTTTACAGAATTTCATTTTTTTTCTAAAATGTCTTTCATTTATTTATTTATTTAAACTTGTCACACACAATAATAATAATAATAATAATAACCCACCGCCGTATCTCTACGTTGACGTCGTGGTGGGGCTTGCGCGCTCCGAACTCTGGGTCTGTACCGGTAGAGTTTACTTTACCGGAACATGTCTAGGGTGAGGAGCCAGACCAAGAGAGATACAGAAACCCGCAGGGCAGCATGTGGCGAGCTGTTGGGCAGTTGCGACCCCACGGACCCTATCTCCCGGGAGAAGTCATGTTCCTCATCTCTAGCTTGCCTTTATTGGCCGGCTGGAGTGAACACTGACGAGGAACTGAGCTCCCACCTCATTCTTGCCTTTATTGGCCGGCTTGAGTGGAGATTCGCAAGAGCAAACGTGCTCGGAGGAAGGAAGTATTTCAGTAAGTGCTTGTAGGGATCTTGACCATCTTCCGGGCTCTGGGATTGTTCTGAGAGCCGTGGAATACCTCTCCACTCCTCGAGCACCTCAGGATATGTTGCCCCCTTGTCGCTACATCACTATGTGCTAGCGACCGTTTCCGGGGGCCCATTAATGAGTGTGCAAGTCACCCCCTGCCATTTTATCCGTGTACAATAAAACATTGATCAGGCAGGGGCCATAGTCCTTCCATAGTTTTAGGTAACCAGTCCATTTGAACCACCCAAACCCATAGTCCAATATATTTGTTTCCATATCCTACAATAGTCCTACACCAACCGGGGGTTGTCCTTGGGTGCACCTGCATAGTGCATACAGGGATAATCGTCGGTTGGTGCCTCATTCCATTTAAAATTGTCTAAGGGGCCTCTGCGAGTTGGCTTCGGCCCCTCGTACGCCTTCCAAAGGTCCGGGACCCCAGGGTCCCGAGATATATAAATGTATATAAAATAATAATAATAAAATAATAATAAAATTTATTCAAAAATAAAAATTGGAAATATACAGTATAAATCTTAGAAATAATGTAGGTATTACAAAGTATGATGCCTGTACTAGGTTAAACCTGTATCACAGGCGACATGAGTTCTTACAATTACTATTAGGTCAACTGATTTCTTAACAAATATTTGACATAAGTTTTATGAATAGTGCAATAGTTAGTTAATTATGTTAATATATACTTAAATACTAATAATTAAGGTCTTAAACATGTAGTTAATTTCTATATTATTTACGGAAAAAGTTGTTAGCACTTAGTTACACGATTATGATTGCGTCTGCAGTATTAATAATTATAATAGGTTGAAACAAATATTGCATAAATCACTTTAAAGGCATTTTTTGAAGCGATCAGCTAATTTGATTAGCCAGCAACAAATCGATGGTAAGTAGGACATCGCAGTGGTCAGGTATATTGTTGAGTCAGCAACAAGCAAAACGGAAGTCTGGCCTCGAGTATGACGCACTAGGTGCCCTCATAATCGATGGAGTTAATATACCTGTACTCTGCTATTTTCCTTGCAGGGCATTCAGCGTCTCCCGTTTTGTGATCACTGGGCTTTTTAAAGCGTGAGCAACTTGCACATTTTGGGATATCGGCTTTCTTCGCACATTCGGACACCGAATGGCCTGCGTCACCACAGTGACCACACGTAGAAATGACCTCTCGGCAAGTTTTTGCTGCATGGCCATAAGGTACAAAGGCGGACTAAATGCCATAGGAATTCCATCAGGAATTCGTAAAAATCTTTAATTTATTGCTTATCTTCCAATTAACTGGGATCACTCCACGATGACTGAAGACATCGTGGAATACATCAGAGTCAAGACCAAGTGGACCTTGAGAGTAGAGAACTTGGAGTCACGCCATAACATAAACATCAAGTCGTTTGTGGTGCGGGTTCCAACTCAGTACCTAGAAACCTTCATGAAAGAAGAGTTTTGGCCGAAAGGTGTGGCGTACCGACGTTTTCGTGGAAGGTTACGCGACACCACGCAGCGCAACACGATGCCGACACAGTCATCACTTCGTGTACAATAATCTAATTTTATTATATTAAAATATGTATGTTAGGTTAAGGTATTTATCTATGGGCCTGCGTCGCCTGCAATAAAATTATTATTATTATTACCCTGACACAAAAAGTGTCCGGGATTCACCCGGGACACTTTTTGAAAAGCCCTTCTGGACGCTCCCCGGACGCCCTGTAATCTAAGACCAATCCGGGGAAAGGCGGATGGCAACCCTAATATGCTCGATGTGCCTCGCTATGTGTCTATTTTTTGTGCCTAATATACCTACACTAGCTTCTGCCCGCGACTTCATCCGCGTGAAACTTCTTGTACCCCCGGCCCACTCCATCGCATCGCATCGCCTACTCGCGCTATTACTTCGTTTTCGCTTAGTGTTCTCTCTTACTTTTTGCTAGGCTCTTAAGAGTCCTAGCGTCATTTTAACCTAAAGCCTTTCTCAAGAATTGGGCTACCAAATGCAAAAAGATTTTTTCATATTTGATTGGTAGTTCCTGAGATCATACAAACAAACAAACAACTTCAGTTTTATTACATTATTATTATTTGGATAAGGATTAATACCATGTTTATGAAAACACCTTCATTATAATGCATTATTTTATAACAAATTTGATTACCATTAAAAAAGTTATAGTGAGCCAACCTTAAAATATAGACAAAGACATATGCCATTGTGGACTATTTTCTAGAACTTTTTATGAGGAACAATTCCGTCATACATGAATGTTGCGCAACTTTATCCGTTTACGCAGCACACGCAACGGAAGCTCTCAAAAGGGAATAATTTTTCCCGTTTTTGCAACATTTTTCATTGATGCTCCGCTCCTATTAGTCGTAGCGTAATGTTACATAGCCTATAGCATTTCTCGATAAATGGGCTATCCAACACTAAAACAATTTTTCAATTCTAACAAGTAGTTCCTGAGATTAGCGCGTTCAACCAAACAAACAAACAAACTCTTCAGCTTTATAATATTAGTATAGATTATGACATCTCCTAAGATGTTGATTGAAATCAAGTGATGTCAAGGACAATTTTGTTTACATTTAAATACTTGTGATTAATAACATATTTATTTGGATAAGGATTAATATTCTGTTGATAAAACTCCTTCGCAAATAATGCATTAATTTCGAACAAATTTGATTACCTACCATAAAAAAGGTTATAATGAGTCTTAAGATAGACATATGCTGTCGCGGACTTTTTTTAGAACTTTTAAAGAGGAACAATTCCATCATACATGATATTAGCGGCTTATTCCACTAATCCCCCCTGAGAGAATCCCCCTCAGTGGAAAAAACTGAACCCTAATGTAAAAAAATCACTTTCAGGGGATCTTGGAATAAGTTATTTTTGTTTTTTCAATTCTAATTTTCCCCCCTTTGCGGGATTATCAGGGGTGAATTCTAGACTGTTTTCAAATTCCACTTTTCCTCCTAAGGGGGATTTTCAGGGGGGATTTGTGGAATAAGCCGATATTTGCGTAACTTAAAGCGTTTACGCAGCGCACGCAACGGAAGCTCTCAAAAGGGAATAATTTTACCCGTTTTTGCAACATTTTTCATTTATGCTCCGCTCCTATTGGTTGTAGCGTGATGTTATATAGCTTATAAGTTTCCTCGATAAATGGACTATTAGTATAATACTTATTCCTTCTAGTGACCATGATTTGATTCACGTATTAACACCCATACATCGCCATCGAATGACGTACCTACGTACCCACCCAACCAACATTATTTAGTCATCCATAAGTTAATAACGTTATCATTAGAACATAAATCATTATCTACCCATACCTACTATCCATACTAATATTATAAATGTGAAAGTAACTCTACTGTCTGTCTGTTACATTTTCACGACTAAACCGCTGAACCGATCGTCATGAAATTTGACAGAGATATAGCCTAGGATATGGAGAAGGACATAGGCTACTTTTTTACGCGATAACCGTACATCCACGCGGGCGGAGCCGCGGGCAAAAGCTATTACTATAACAATGTTATAAATAGAGAGTGAATTTTGTGAGTAAAGTGGAGGGTAAAGTCAAAGTCAAATCATTTATTTCAAATAGGCACGTAAAAGGCACTTTTGAATGCACAATTACAAAATAGTTAATTGATTCTAGTTGCCCCTTCCAAAAGGTAGTTATGTATGGAGAAGAATGGGCTAGAAACTCCATACTTACTCTTTTAAAAGGTTAACAATAAGTAGTTTGTATACCTACATTAATTAATAATTATAGGTGAAGAACTGAAGACGATGTACCTAGAATAAAAATTACTATACCACAATAGGTAAAAAGAATGAAAAGTGAAGTAATGACAGACAAATTAATAAATGCGATAGATGGTGCTCACATATTACAAACGTTGTATATGATTTTCCAAAAAAAAATATATATAATAAGTCAGTGTGGTTCCGGTAATTTCCGGAATCACAGCTCCTATCACCATTTAATAGGTACTATCATGGGCAAACATCTAACCACCTTGAAAACAACATCCCGTGCACACAATGACCACATCTATATACCGTCCCTTTTTGCGAGACGGTCGATTGCAAAAAAAAAAACTTTTGCTTAAATAAATAAACAGATTTAGTTAGACAATAAAATTTTTAGGTGAAAAACGTCAAATTCAGAATAGCAAAATTGCCCTTTTAAATTAATAATTCAGTGCCATCTTAGTGCCGTCAAACTAAAATATAAAAGTGTGTCTCTTTAGTCAATTTCAGAATAGGTAATCCTCGTTTGACAGGAATAAACATTGGTGATTTTTTGTCTAGTTTAGAGGCATTTGTGACAAGAGAATCGGCACCAATATGTCTTTAATTTACTTGAATGAGCCCTGGCGGCTGAGAGTATGTCATGCTCACTCAGATGTCTCGCTAATGGTGGCGTGTGAGTTGGATCGTTTAGCTCCCTTCAAAATGTTTGAGCTGAATGTTGCTGATCCATGCGTCTTGTTCGTGAACGGGCGCCGTCAGTAGGGACTGCTCATCTCTTAGCTACCACGGCTTATCATTATTTATTTTTTTGTTTCTATTTGCTGTACTGCTGGACGCTTTTAACGTGTACGTCTTTTACAATTTTTTATTTTTTTATTTTGTCGTTCTTACATATAGTTATAAATTCAACATTAAAAATTTAACTAATATTTTTATAACAATATAATTTAAAAGAGTGACCATGGAGTTTCTTGCCCGTTCTTCTACTTAGGAACTTACTAGATACGCTTTGGAATGGGCAACTTGCTTCATATTTCTGACTGACCGACTCCTTGACAATTCAAAAGTGCCTGTAATTGGTTTATCCATACTAATATTATAAATGTGAAAGTAACTCTGTCTGTCTGTATGTATGTTACGATTTCACGCCTTAACCGCTGAATCGACTGATATAGAGAAGGACATAGGCTACTTTTTTACGCGATAACCGACATCCACGCGGGCGGAGCCGCGGGCAAAAGCTAGTTTGAAATAAATGCTTTGATTTTGAGTTGAGTTTGATAAATTTCCGACCACCACGCGGGCGAAGCCACAGTCAAAAGCTAGTTTTCTAATAATTCATAACAGAACCTTAATTATTTATGTCAAGTCTGCCACATTGTTTAAACATACTTAATTATGCATCAATGGGGACAATACACACGTGCAACTCAAAGTAATTAAATAATTCATTCGCTGTCAAACTAATCTCTAAATAGCATGAAACGAAATTAAGGCTCCTACAAACGGGCGCGACACACGACACAAAGGCACCGCTTGTCGCGCGACACGCGGTACCTTTGTGTCGCGTCGCTTGTGCGTGCTTTATTGTTTTTAACCGATTTCCAAAAAGGAGGAGCGGCATCCAGCGGATTCTTGCGGCCTTCACAAGGTCATCGGTCCACCTTGTGGGAGGCCTTCCAACGCCACGTCTTCCGGTACGCGGTTGCCACTCCAGAACCTTTCAGCCCCAACGGCCATTTGTCCTGCGAGCAATGTCCCCTGCCCATTGCTTCTTAAGTTTGGCAATTCTTCGAGCTATGTCGGTTACCTTGGTTCTCCTGCGGATCTCTTCATTTCTGATTCGATCACGTAAAGAAACTCCAAGCAATTTTAGTTTTACAGTTTAATTGCTCGTGTTCTAGTACCTACATACTAACATTCATAACATATTATAACTTTTCCTCTTATCAAGATACAATTAACTATGTACTTACAGAGAAAAAGATATTTACATTCTCATCATTTTTTAAGGAGTATTCCCGTTTGAGCATTTATTTTTTGAGCACCAAAGGTGTTCTCAAATGGGAACAACTTTGGTGCTCAATGCGTAGGTTCTTCCAAAGAAAAACTAAAAAAAAAAATGAAATGAACTATTTGTATTTAAATAAAAAATAAATAAAATAAAAACTTTTTAATTCTGAATTTTTCAAATACATAGAATGTTAGTACCCCCCAATTGGGGGAGGCTTATGTCCAGCTGTGGACGTCTTTCGGCTGAAATGATGATGATGCTGATTAATTTATTATACATAAAACAAAAGGTATTTTAAAACAAGTATAATAAAAGATCAATAATTAATTTATCTTTAAAAAGGTGAAGGTTTCAGAAAAATACGCTTCATAGATTTTGCGTGATTCTCAGTTTTTTTATCCGCGTTAGACATAACTTTACAAATTAATTTCACTATGTAATATACACATAATCTAAAATATTCATATATTAAGTTATTAAGAAAATGTTCTAATTTAACATATATTTTTTCCAAATCATTAACACTACTCGTTTAGACATGATCATCAGTTTAAAATCATTCTCAGTATATATATATTTTTTTTTCCTGTTCATGGTATGGCAGTTTGAGTAAATTATGCGGCCTGCCCAAATGTCCTTTCTTTGGTATTGTTCGTCGAATCGTTGAGCTCCTTATGTTCTGAGTTGAGCTGCACGATTACTGACAAATGCGTGCACTGAATGGACAGGTCCACTCAATCTGTGTGGTTCTTTCTTCAAAAGACCATTTCAGACACCAGTCTACATGGTCTTCACATGATTTGACCAAGATTATGTCTGGACTTTAAAAGAGACTGTGACCTCTGAGTTTGTTTCGGTCTTTCTTCTCAGAGTAGTCAGATACGAAATGCCGACCTCATCTAGTTTTAAAATATGATTGGCGTGTAAAAGTGTTTGTAAAAACCTACTTACAGAAATAAAATCATTTATCATTTATCATTTATTCAAAGTCGGTTATCTTCGCCTTATGGCACGCTTGTAATACTGCGTGCCACCTTTTAGAGCCTGACTGCTCGAGCGGCGACGCAGCCCAAATTTCGCCGCCCGGAGGCACCTCTTTATGGTGGCCGGAGATCGTTAATCGCCCTGCGACGCCCGGCTGCTCTTCTGGTGCGGGTGGAATGACAGGCTTATTCCACAAATCCCCCCTGAAAATCCTGAAAAAAAAAAAGGAAACTATAAATCAGTCTAGAATTAACCCCTGATGATCCCGCTTAGGGGGGAAAACTAGAATTGAAAAATTAAAAAAAACTTATTCCAAGATCCCCTAAAAGTGATTTTTTTACATTAGGGTTCAGTTTTCCCCACTGAGAGGGATTCTGTCAGGGGGGATTAGTGGAATAATCCGAATGACAGGTATGCTCTCTCTCCCTCCGCCGCCTCCCTTGCATGCATCACCTCCTCGCAAAAAGAGGCAACAGCACCCCACGCGGTTTTCACTTCAGACCATAGACTGAACCACGGTCGGAAGTGAGAGAATCCGATTCACCCTGTCCCTTGCTGCTCTCCCCTAGCGGCCTAATCCGAGGTTCGTACCCCACAGGAGGCCCTAAGTCACTTAGAGACATCCACAGGACAGTCCGGTTATGCAGCCTTCGTAGAACTGCGATAAACCATTAAAAAAAAAAAAAAACCGTTGCGTAACAACCTTTAGTTTATAATTTTTTTTGAAATACCTAAGAACGTACCTACGCATGTTTTTGTAAAATAAATATTTGTATTTCACTAAGTTAATGTGCACATTTTTCACGGCAATTAATTATTACGACGTCACTGTATTGAATATGAATGACAAACATGCGTAATACCTATTGTACATTACGGTGTGGTCTAGATAGATATCGTTTGGTCTTGTAAATTATTGTTATACAATGAATTAATTGACTTTGTTTTTCGTGAAATCAAGATTTAAGTACCTACCTATTTTGATTTTAATTCTGTACCTAATTCTGATTGTGTTCTGATATTTTTTACGGTCGCGAACCGTATTTAGATCAACATATAACTTGACACTGAATTGCAATTAAGAAAATTTGAATTTGAAAAAGACGCAAAGCAATCAAATTCGATCTAAAGAAAAACGGCCACATTCCTCTAGATCGTATTTTGTTGACTCAATATGAAACTTTTTACAAGGTATTAGAACATTCAAGACACACTTCCCGCCCCTTGCCCGTAAGCGAAGCGCCAGCACGCGCTATAGCTGAGCTTGTAGCTTTAAATTCCTCCGATAATAATCATAACCCTTATTTTATCCAGCCACCGTCGGTCCCTTGCCATCTTCCCTCCGACTCTGCCCTAAGCCGAGGTTCGTGCCCCACAGGGGGTGCCCTTAGCGCGCAGTCGTTTAGTTTATAAGTTTTTACGCCCTGGCTGGAGGCATTAAGTTTCGTTAGGAGCAGGAAAGTCCAGTTAAAGAGTCTCAACCACTCATGGTGAACTCTAAGACGCCCTAGCAAAAAAAAAAAAAAAAAAACTAGACACACTGAGGTCGCTGTTGAGCCGTTTTTTTTTTTTTTTTTTATTCTGTCTCAGTCACGAGATAATATTTTTTTAAAGGAGCTAGTGGACCGCAGTATGCCCTCTTAAGGCAGGAGCGCCAGAGTAGCCCGCGAAATTCAAGTATTCTGTCTTTTTTTTTTTGCTACTTGCATTTCAGTATTAGGTTGTATGTACATTGATCAAAGTATGATTTGCGGCCGTAATAAATGTGTATTTATAGAATTATAATAATTAAAATCATTAATATCTACAACTCTCTAATTTCATATTAGGTACCGTATCGAATGACTATTTCATGAAATCTTGACATTTGAGGAGTTTATACAACTGCTAAACTTTATTCTGTAAATACATATCTATTTGTTAGGGTCACGAAGCATACTTTATTTAATCAACAGACACCTAGACAAATTACAAAAATCGTAGTTATATTAACATTCAGAG
Organism: Dryobota labecula; assembly: GCA_947523025.1. NCBI lineage: Eukaryota > Metazoa > Arthropoda > Insecta > Lepidoptera > Noctuidae > Dryobota > Dryobota labecula. The sequence goes on from OX383314.1 coordinate 8,702,377, forward strand.
CTTTTTGTAAATCAATAAAGTCACCTTCCATAATTTCATAAAAAAATAAGCTATAACCCAAAGTCTCAAATTCAGATCATTTATGTAAACAAAGGGGATAACATATCAAAAAAATATCTTTGTAATGGTAATTGACATAAAAATGGCGAAAAAAAAAGGATCCATTTTCTTTTAAGTACTGAATTTAAAAAATAATCATACCGAAATAATTTTTATCAATTTTCGGTTTTAAACAAAGTTATTAAAAAAAGGAGATTTTATGGTATAAAATATTTTATGATACTGGTAACAATGTAGGAGATGCAAACATTTTCACATTTTTTACATCTTCAAAAATATTAACATTACAACTCTCATTCATAGATTCTTACTGTATGTAGCATATCTAGCCACATTTTGGATGAAAACGGCTGTAAACTGTTTCGAGTGGAAATCGATTTTGGAGGCCTACGTCTAGCAGTGGACTTAAAAGGGCTGATTATGACGATCATAGGCCTCGTCTCCAACACACTACATAAAACATTGTTTGGCAACGGTATTTTGTTTGCATAGTTCTTATAATTAATTCACTTTAATTTCATAGATAATTATTTACAAAAAAAAAAATATGATAAATTGTTTCGCACCACTGTCCTGTCATTTTGACAGTGACATTTCTTGACATTAATTTGTTTACATAAATTATCAGAATTAGAGACTGGGTATAGTTCTTGTTAACTGCGAACGCTTCTGCAGTTATATAAAATACTGCCATAATGTTTGTTGGTGTTTCTGTTAAAATGGCCAATGTGCGCTTTTAAACTTTCTAAAGTGACGATAAATTTTAATATCCTCGACGTCTACGAAGGACGAAGTAAAATGTATGGAAATACATGTACAGTGGCCAGCACATCAAGCTACACGAAGCTGTCAAATTTCTCCAAACGATTTTAAACTTTTAAATGTTATTGAATAGGTTCAAAATCGAACGATAAAATCTGACAGTTTGTGGTAACTTTATGTGCTGGCCACTGTACCCACGCGATAAAGTTATCGTATCATCAACCAGTGCGTCCTTTCCGATAAGACCGGTAAGACCGGTAAGATCCGATAAGACCGGTGCCGAAAAGTGGACACTGACAGCCGACTTTCAGTGACAGTCGGGCTGGGCCACAAATTCAAGGTCGCTCAGCGCGCCATGGAGCGCGCTATGCTCAGAGTTTCTTTCAAGGATTAAATCGACATTAAAATCCGGAAAATAATCGGAGTTAACGTACATAGCTTGCAGAGTAAGCAAGCTGAAGTGACAGTGGGCTGGCCATGTTTGTCATAGGACTGATGGCCGGTGGACCCGACGAGTCCTGACTGCGTATCGGCAAGCGTAGTGTGAGATGCCCTCCAGCTAGATGGACCCATAAAGAGGTGGTTGGGTGCGGAAGGAGGACAGGGTGCTTTGGTGCCGCCTGGTAGAGGCCTATGTCCAGCAGTGAACGATAGGCAAAGTAAATCAAATCAAATCAAAAAAAAATATTTCACATATACCTAATAAGCCACTTATGAAACGTCAGAAGCTAGGTGCACGGTTCCAATGAGCACTACCGCGCTTGAATTCGTCGCTATAGGCGCTAGTGATGTCTAGAAATGCCAAATGTGAAACTGAATGCACTGTTAGTAGGATTTTCTATCGCAAATTGTTACTAAATATCCATAATTGTAAAGATTGTGTCATTCCTGATTAATTATGACTTAAGATTTTAAGTAATAACTTAGTTTTTACTTTAGGAAGAATAATATTTGTCTGCCTAATGGTTGCCAATTTTAGGAAAATTATAGTGTTAAATTCATTTGATATTTTAAAATGTAATAAAATAAACGCTGGTCTTGCATTGTATAGGATTTCCATATAATGAGAGATCAGTTTATACTGGTAATCTATAGCTTGATATGTAGCCGTGGTGTGTACATAAACATAATTATTATCCAAAACATATTATAAAATATACATGTACTGACAGCACCTTACTCAACAGTGGCGCCAACTGGTGAGCACTAAAACGATAGCCCCCATTGGTCGATTCCTATGGAGAAGAGCCGGCAAGAAACACCACGGTTACTCTATTAAAAATAGACAGTCAATAATATCGTATTGAATGAACATTAACAGTTTCTGGGACACTGAACGAGATCCAATAGAAATAGAAGTTTTATTGTTATGACGTCTATGGGCGCTATAGTGTCCAGAAAAGTGTGAATGTTGTTTCATTGGCATGAATCAATGTGAATTGAGCGCACGCAAGTACAGATGGCGACAAACGTCAAAAAGACACTTGACTGACAGTGACAACATAAACCGAACGCACTTCACTTTAGAAGTTGGAAAGCAAAACATCTCCAAAACGCAGAACTTCTTAGCATTTTATTCAAAAATGACGGCGCCTGCTGTCCAAAGGTCATCTTGTATATTCTGTAATATAGTCAACAAGTTCGAACCTACGGAAATAATCTATGAAGATGACGACGTTTGTGTGTTTCCCGATATTAAACCTGCGAGCAAGTTACATCTTCTAATTATACCTAAACATCATATTGAAGACGCTAAATGCTTAACTCCGGCTGATAAGGATCTCGGTAAGGGATTTAATGGGTAAAATCTAATTACTACTTAGTTATGAAAGTGATTAAAACTGCTATCAATGATAGTGAGTGGTGCATGGTTCGAAATCACGATCTCCCCGATTTTATTTATGAATATTTTTCTTTCTTAAGCTATCTGGCAAGAAATATCTACCTATGATTATAACTATTAAAGTCAGTTCTATAGAATTTACTTTTATAGCATGTTTATTTTGAAATCCAATTTCCAATACAATATCCAGCTGCTGATTATGTACATCTTGATTACATAACAAATTTACTCGTGAGAGCAGCTGCTCCCATCTTAAAATAAACGGTGTAAAAGTTTATCGACGAGATTCCCAAGTTTAACAAGTTTTGCCTTAGAATATTCAGTACTTCCCATAATTTGTGGTAATTTTTTAAGAATAAATGGCAACTCTAAAGGTGCGGTCCACTCAAACATGTTTTGACATAATCAAATACCAAAAATGTTTATTCACTTATAGTTCAGTTTGCCAACAAAATCCAATATTTTTCAATATTTGTTTTCAGTTGAAAAAATGCTGTTGGTTGCTCACGAGCAGTTAGCAAAAAATAATCTAACGCTGTCCGACGCTCGTCTAGGGTACCATTGGCCCCCTTTCCGTAGCGTCAGACATCTTCACTTGCACGCAATCGCGCCCGCATCCGAAATGGGATTCATATCTCGACTCATATTCAGACCAGATTCTTATTGGTTCGTTTCTGTAAGTATCCCATATTAAATATTTTTAAATAAAAGGCCACCTTATTCAATGTGCGTTACACGTCACCACATTGAATGAGGAGGTACCAAGTTGTTTCCAAAAATAAGTCTTACAAAAAAAAGAGTAACGAAATATTCCTGTTTCTTTTCAGCCTGACTACGTGGCTTCGAGGATTTGATGATACACATCTTCGCAATTGTAGTTAAATTTTATTTATTGTGGGTAGTTAATGAAACCTATTCTATGAAAGACCTTCGACTATTAAGTCCTGAAACTGCGTTAAGCGGGCGGCCGCGACGGGCACCCGTTACGTGTCTACGCGCGTGGACACGCGGATGGACTACGTGGGAACGCGTCGGTCCCCGAAGCGAATACCATCGCAATTAATTACCCGTAGTTCAATTTTAACGGTGTGCATGTACAGTCGTGTCGATGGAGTACTTAATATATTATTACGTAGCAAAATTACGACTAACAAAAATAAACGACAGCCGATAAGCTGGCGCTACTGGCGGGACCTTTTTATGGAACCGGCATGGCACCCGTCACGTGTGTACGCGCGTGGGCTCCGTGGGAAATTAATTACCCGTAGTTTCATTTTAACGGTGTGCATGTACAGTCGTGTCGATAGAGAACTTAGCAAAACAACGACAAGCAAAAAACAAACCACAGCCAGTAAGCTGGCGCTACAGGGCCTAGCGCGTTCCCCGCTAGGGACGCCCGCGCGGGTCACCGCGACGGAGCACTTTTGTATGGAACCGCGCGGGCGTCCACTTTACGCAGTTTCAGCCCTCAGGCCTTAAGGTTTATTTGATGCTTTAAAAACAAAACATAATTAGCTTTAAAGTTTCATGCGATGCGTGCATACCAACATCGTTTTGCAGCCAATTGGAAATAAGTTACTCGAGAAAGATATGACCTGTATGTGCCAAAAGTGAGCCTGCTTTGCAACTGCATTGAGAAAGAAATGGTGGGCAACTAATATGTTATTTGGCCACAACTATTATCATTCGTCATTCAATATTGTCTCATTTTTAACTTTTTTGTTTTTTGGACATTTCATATGGGTAGTTCCAAGGAGTTATAAATACTATTATTATAAACGAAAAGCTCAAGATATTTGTAAATGTACTTGTATCTAGTGTCCTTTCCATTGTTAAATTAGATTTTAGCGTTAACTATGAGTATTATACGGATTTGTATTGGGTGTTTTTGTTTGAATTCGCATAATTTAACATTTTTGTCATTTTATCGAACACATTATGTCAAATGTGACGTTTATAGTGATATCGCATTTTTAACTAAATGCATTTAGGCGAGTTTCATTCAATTAAGCTATCTATTAATCATTGGCAGTATGAAAACCTGCAATTGCTTTATTGATGCGGTCCATAAATGCAATAAAATAACGGCGAAAGTAATTCATGCTTGCAATTTAAAGTGCTATTTCATGAATTGCAAATTACAGATTTGATAAAGCTGCTGTTCATATATACAGAATCGCCTAAATACATTTGTGACAGTCAACTACTCATTACAACACTATTGAGCATAATAAACTCTGATGTCAAAATAAAAATACTTTGTTTATTCAATTTATTATAATTTAACTTACAAAACAGGTATATTTATTACATTTTTAAATTCATTATAGTTTTAAAAGATAATCAGTACATTTCTGTACATTTTATCAATATTCAATACTATTTTGTAACCTAACCTCTAAGGACAACAAACTAAATCTTTTTCAGTGTACATTCAACTCAAATTCAGTTGATTTTTAGTATTACTTGCTATTCTATAAGTTTTCTTCATCCGAGGTATACCTTACAGTTAATCCTTTAGCATTTTATAATAACGTATGCTGACATACGACTCAAAATACTCATATTTCATAGAAAATAGAAAATAATTCAAATTATTAGATAAAATATTACAGTATATGTACTGCTGGAAATGGACCTCTCTAAACTACGTTTTAAACAATACAAAACCAAGTAAAAACGAAATAAAAGTGACAAACAATATGCCAAAATCTTTTACTAACATAAATAGCATAAAAACTATTACTGTGCTCTTTCTTACCCACATTCCAGACCAATGGACGACCCAGAACTGGACCCGTCAGAGCTCGGGACCCAAGATTACTGGCAGAAAGCCTACACTAAAGAAATAGAGAACTTTGTAGAACACGGAGACCCAGGGGACGTGTGGTTTGGTGAGGACAGTGCTAACCGGGTTATCGACTGGATCTGTGGCTGTGGAGTTGAAAAGAATACTGCTGTTATAGATTTAGGTGAGGTTAAGAAGGTGTTGTAAAGTCTTGTTAAGAACAAACCAGGCAGGCCACTGCAGGTACAACTTAGACAGGTGGGGGTCACACATGAGCCACAATTCGAGTGTGAAGCCACATTGAAAAGGATACCTCACCTCTTGTTTTGCTCTCTGTGCAAAAACACCTGCACTATGAAAGATCTTTGCGGTGTCAATGATAATGCTGTTAAAGTGGGCCCTAATTCTGGTTGAAGCTTATTTAACACAGACAATATTTTTTTTTTTTTGTTTCCTTTTGTATCTGCAATCAGTCTTGAGTACTTTAAGCAATGTGGTAAGTGACATTTGGGTAAATCCCCCTGATAATAATCATAACTCTGATTTTATCCAGCCACCGACGGTCCCTTGCCATCCTCCCTCCGACGCTGCCCTAAGCCGAGATTCGTACCCCACAGGGGGTGCCCTTAGCGTGCAGTCGTTTAGTTTATAAGTTTTTACGCCCTTAGGAGCTTAAGACAACCACAGGATAGTCCAGTTAAAGAGTCTCAACCCCTCGTGGTTAACTCTGAGATGCCATTTATATATATAAAAAATATGACATTTGGCAGATGGAGAGCAACTACTCATAGGTGTAGCATGTATTAATGCTACTCAAGAAGGGACAGACAGAATGTCTTTTCTTTTGAGACGTTTTTGGTATATGTGTGTTGTCAGTCCAGCGGCCAGTTAATTTGGATGCCTCTCCAGCCTTTGCAAGTATGTTTTGGTTATGGCCAAGATTTCCTCATTCACCGAGTTCATCTGAAGTTGGTTGTGTATTTCAGTATTTGTTATGAACCAAGGCCCATTGTATATAGTTCTCAGAATCACATTTTGCATTCACTGTATAATGGAAATATTAGAGGAAATGGTATCATGGACTCATAAAGAAGTACTGCTGTACTACTCAGCTCAAAAGCGGTATCTCAAAAAAAAATAGTTTTTTTTTATTGCATCGCATAGCTTATAGAAATACGCATCTAATGAACTAAGCCAAATAGCAGTATCTTATTTAAAACATATTAAATAACCCTTAAAAAAGTATTCCCTATATCATTTTCACCCGACTGCCAAGGAAGGGTAACGAAGCGGAAAATCAATTCTTAATTCTAGAAACACCTAATGGGATGGCAGTATCTCATGGAAAAGGTATAATATATCAATTCCATTTAATGAGCAATATTATAATAGTTTACAAAACAAAAATTTTCTCGAAACTAGCTTTCCCTGAGATACCGCTTTTGCGTTTAGCACGGCAGAGTAGTCTTGTTGAAAAAAATTGCAATAAAAACTAAGTATGGTCAGCTGCATGTCACTAGTAATACTTGAACATCAAAAACCACCCATATTGCTAAGATACAAAGGCGCTATCAATGACAAAGAGATATAGTATTTTTAACCCACGTACCGTCCGAGACGATGGCAAAGTCGGTAGTGTGTGTGTGAGTATTATGTGCTAGGGCCCAAGCCTGCCGGGTCAGCGGGATTGTCCGAAAGGGGTACCGCTGCCCCGAAACATAAAGGGCCAAGGAAGGAACACGGGTGGGTTTTATTCAGTAAGAGTCTGACACTCCCTTCCGCTCCACCCAGAGCGGGAGGGGTCATTGGATGATTTCCCATCATCAAAAAAAAAAAAAGAAGGATGGCATTCATGACACATTTTCGAAAAAAATGTCGCTTATACTTACTACTTACCTTTTAACCGTCGATATGTTATCATTTTCTAAATAATAATATCCGCCGTATCTCAGTTGACATCGTGGTGGGGCTTGCGCGCTCCGAATATGGTCGGTAGAGTTTACTTTTCCAAAACAGGTCTAGAGTGAGGAGCCAGACCAAGAGAGATACAGAAACCTGCAGGGCAGCATGTGGCGAGCTGTTGGGCATGTGCGACCCCACGGACCCTATCTCCCGGGAGAAGTCTTGTTCCTAATCTCTGGCAAATTTACATTTGCAGTTGGAATGTATGGGGGAACATGTTTTTCAACTACAATGTTAAATTTGTTCTTGGGATAAATTCATCCCAACTGCGGAATCATTGTGTGCAGTCCGACAAGTACTTAGCCAGTTATTTTTTATACCAAAATAACTAATATTGGATAATGTATGATTCCAGGTTGTGGCAATGGCTACACGCTATCAGAGCTGGCTAGAGAAGGCTTCACCAACCTCCTCGGTGTGGACTATTGTCAGGAAGCGATCACTCTTGCTGAGAAAGTGTCCAAGACTGAGTTTCCTCATATTAAATATAAGGTAAGATCACTTTTTCTTAAGGTCCAGATATATGCCAGTGACCTGCCTGGTTAGCTTGCGTGTTCTGTACTGAGCTCACGCAACGCGTCGTACGTCCAGCCAGTAATAGGACTCGCCCATCCAGGAGCGCTGTCCCAAATAAGACGCATAATTAATTTATTATACATAAAACAAAAGGTATTTTAATAAAACACGTATACTAAAAGATTAATAATTAAATTATCTTTAAAAAAGTGAAGGTTTCAGAAAATACGCTTGATAGATTTTGCGTGATTCTCTTAAAGTACTATCTACTATTATAAATGCGAAAGTAAGTTTGTTTGTTACCTTTTCACGCCTAAACCACTGAACCAATTATCCTGAAATTTTGTAAATACGTTGTCAGGTGTACAGAAACGGACATTACTGTAGGGTTGCCAACTTTTTGGACAAGAAATAAAGTACATTATAGTCAAAGTAGGAAAAATAGTTAAACAGTATTTCAAGTATTTTTCAAATGTTTTAAAATTAAATAGATCCTAAATTATTTAATACTACTCGCGTAACTAATCAATTTAGCATCAATTTTGAAAGCTTTGTAAGCCTCACCAAATATACGAGAAGCTATTTTTTATATTGAATGTATTGAATCTTCATTTCTGTTGTTCCACCACTTAGCATTCATCAATTAAAACATTCATTCGGCGAATACTGAGGTAGCAGAACTAACTATAATACTAGTATCTAAAAGGTATTCTGATAATTATCTATTTCTATGTCCTATAATTCGAATCATTAACAGTTTCATTCTGAAATAAAGGATAGCTGAACCACCGCGCCCATGCCCGTAGGACATCATCTTATACGTGACAGATTAAACTTTTTATTTAGGTGTAGCTCTAGACTAGTGAAAACAGGGTATTCATATACTTTATTTTTGTTGAATAGTAAACAGTATTTTAGAGTGAAAAACAATATAATACTATTTTTATTATTACAATTACACACACTATCTTTACAGGATGGCCCCAATACAATAGTATGGTTTAACATTATGGTTGGCAACCCTACATTACTGTTCCCGATGAAATCAACAATAACGTTCTTAATATAATAGAGATGGCGCCACGTGTCTTTCGAATCATGATTGAATTATATTAGAAGGACAAAGGCTACATTTCATCTTGGATCGCAGACGAAATCGCGGGCAACATCTAGTCCATACTAATATTATAAATGTGAAAGTAACTCTGTCTGTCTGTTACGTTTGCACGCCTAAACCGCTGAACATCGGTTCAGCGGTTCGTGAAATTTGGCAGAGATATTTATTTATGTATTTATTTAAACTTCATGTACAATAGTGGTACATAGGTGGACTTAATGCCACAAGGCATTCTCTACCACTCAACCTTTGGGTTAAATATAAAAACATAGTGATAGGGTAAAAAAATAATGTCTAAAACTTTCAATTCGTCTACGAAGAAAAATGTCTCAAATTATGTCTACACAGCAAATTGCCTAAGCTGTAAATCGCCTAGAGATCAAAATGTTTAACAAGCTAAATTCCTAAAATGCAATAATTTCTAGTAGTCGAGATGGTTAAAATAAACTCACACTGGGGCCTCTGAACACAGCCAGAAACTGTACTCCCTTTCTTCTCCTAAAATAATAGACATATTGCAAGGCAGGCATTTTGGTTCATAGTCAGAATAACGTTTAATTCAAATACTGTATAGACATTGCAAGGTAAGCATTGTGCTTCCTAGTCAATATAAGGTTTAGGCAATACTTGGCATAGACGTTTTGATTTCTAGTCAGCATGATCATAAAAGGATATAGCCTGGGATATGGAGAAGGACATAGGCTACTTTTTTACGCGATAACCGACATCTACGCGGGCGGAGCCGCAGGCAAAATTTGTTAGGTACATAAAAATTTGTGTTTTTTTTTTTTTTTTTTCAGGTTTTTGATATAACACAAGACAGTGTGAAGGAATTAGGTAAATTTGGTATAGTTCACGACAAAGGTACCTATGATGCTATAGGTCTCAATCCTGAGGACCCGAAGAAATGCAGAGAAAAGTATATCGACCAAGTCGTCGATATGTTGGGGGAAGAAGGTAGGAAACTATGTAGACCGTTCTAGACTGTTTGCGACGGAACACTGCTCGCTCATCAAACATTTCCCCACAAGCCCTGCACAGAGAACTGTCCGTTATGCCTATAAATCATTTATTAATTTTTAAATTAATATTTAATTTGCATTTGAGCAGCATTCTAATATTTTTAAACTGTCATGGTCACTAATATTATTATTAACATAAACGGGATATTTACCATGTTTATTAATTGTTTTGAGTTCCCGATATTTCGGCGCTGTTGCAAGCACCATGATCATGGATAAACTAAAGTCACTGCGGGTGGGTGATTATGAGCAGACAAAACGGTCTACCCTCTTTCTTGTTCGTTTTTTGCACTCAGTACCGCTACCACTGTCACTCGCAACTCGATTCTGTTCCCGACACACGAAACTCACTGTGTCCGCTCGCGAACTTTTTCGGCGATTCTTCGGTTTTTACACAGCTGAAACACTGGATTCCAGGCTCTCGACAGTTGAAACCCATCATCCCGGTTGAAGTTCCTATATTTGGTAATCTCAATAGCTTCTCTAACTAGTCTATAGGAACACACGCAACAGGGTAGACCGTTTTGTCTGCTCATAAACACCCACCCGCAGTGACTTCAGTTTATCCGTGATCATGGTGCTTGCAACAGCGCCGAAATATCGGGAACTCAGAACAATTAATAAACATGGTAAATATCCCGTTTATGTTAATAATAATTCTAATATTTGACGGTTTTAACACAATATCATTAAAGTTTTTACATGAAAAATCGTAGTTTGTTAGTATTTGTAACTCTGCTTTTACTAAAGAAATATTCATTCGGTTTCTTTCCATGCTCCATACTTGTTCCATCATGCTGAATACGCACTCGCAAGAAGCATTAGAGACAGGAATGGAAAGAACAAACGCGACAAGTTTTTTCAATTCAGGACAGGGATTTGACAATCCGGGAGGGTTGGGAACCCTACGCTGCCCCCATATGGTCGTTGGCCGGTTATGCCTTTTTTTAATGTTCCATAATTTAACAACATTTTATTTCTCTTCCAGGCCTATTCATAATAACATCATGCAACTGGACCGAAGACGAATTATTAAAACATTTCTCAGAAAAAATGAAGCTCAAGCGAGTGATACCGACGCCTCAATTCAAGTTTGGCGGGAAAGTAGGCAGTGTGGTATCTTCCGTTGTCTTTACGAAGAAATAAACTAAAAATATACCTATATTTGATACTGGGCTTGTTTGTTTTATTGGTCATATTGTTAAACAATAAACTGAAAGGTGCTGGTCCATCACTTTCAAGTATGAGATAATAAAATAACATAGCATAGTGTTTGTTTTCCCGAATAAATAAAATAAAAACATAGGTAGGTACCTAATATCGTTGCTTTTTTGTTGGTAAAGGATGGTGAGTAAAAATGTATGGGAGCTGGTCCCACTACCTACCGCCACAGTTAATGAAATAGAAAGAAAAAGATGCACTGAACTTAAATTTAGTTTAGTTTGTGAACAAGGGAATCGCCACTATTATTATTTTTGTGAATTTATTCAGGGAACAGTAAAATAAATCGATCCTGTCAGCCGTGCCATTCAGTGCGCGCAAGGCGCTTTGCTGAGCAAGTTGTTTCGTCCGAACTGGGCCTCAAGTCTGCTATTACAATAGTGTCAGAATGGTGCCATTGTGAGTATTTGACAGTGTTTGTATGGCAAATCTGTCAAAAACTCACAATGAAGAGACCATTCTGACACTATTGTAATAGCAGACTTGAGGCCCTGCTAAATAGTAACCGTGGCGTTAATGAAGTAAGTAATGGATTAGGATATTCTTTCAAAATCCTTCGAATTGTGTGTTACACAATTAGGATGCTGGTTGTCAGAATTTTGGGCTGAATAATGTGATAATTCCATAAAAATGTTCGTAAAAAAAAAAAAACAACTCAGTTTCATTATTATACTTTATTTATTAAATACTCTTTACAATAACCAACCTGTTCCAAAAATCTTTGTTACAAGAAAGAAGCGTTAAAGTAAATAATAACGTAATCCTTTAGCCATACCTACCTTATTACTAAAACCTCATTCACATTGGACCTAACGTGCAGTGCAGATTCCATTTCATTTTTATAAATATGGCGGATAAAAAATTGCGCATGCAGCACGTACCTACACGTGAAAGAACTGAAACTTAAAAAATAAAATAGAAGAGATTTAGTGTGAGAAACAGAGGAGGTTTATCTTTCTTCTCTCTCATGTAACGAAATGTACCATGACGTGATGCGTCCTTGAAATTTCACTCAATTCTCGATCAACTATCAGATCACCGCTTAGGAAGTTTCACTTAAAAATAGAACTTGAAATAAAAATTAAAATCAGAATTTCATATAAAAAAATCGCCAATTTGCGTTTTAAATCCAATATGAATAAGGGCAACCCAAATTAAATTTAAAAAAAAATACATAAATAGGTATCTACAATTAACCCCTTAAAAACTAATAATATATTAATAATTGTGCATGATATATTAGGTAGGGCGAAGGCTCCATACATATAAGATTATTTTTTTGCAAATATAACTTTATACACAGATTGGTATTCTCAACTTATGACTAAACTTCCAGTTTCTAATACTATTACACAGGTACTAAGCATTTTAAATAATTTTTAATAACTCATTTTTAAATAATAGTTATTTAAAGGAATTTTGATACACCTAATTTTATAATAATATAATTATTTTCACAAAAAATGCAGTAGAAATATTTAAAATACCCCGAGTATAATTAAAGCAGCTTCTAATTTAAGCTTAGCATTGATCACAACTCATAGAATAAATAATAAAAAAAAACATGGATTTCTAAACCAAAAAAGAAAAAAATTAAAGACTAAGATTAAATTATTTTTGGTTTTAGTTATGGTCAGTTACTAAGGACTGGAATATTTTTAATACAATCATATTAGATTAGGTATAATTATTATTGTGCACTCTTAGCCCAGTTCCGCATGGGTGATTTTTTATCGCGCACTGAAATTTCAACTTTCGGTGTTGAGCCGAGCATTGAGAATCAGAGTGCATCCCAGTACGTCAATATAATAAACTGTTGGATTTTCAACTCTCGGCGCTAAGTTAATTACGTGAGGCATTTAGGGGGGTCAAGCCGAATCTCACCCAATCTCACGTGGGTGTCGGAAAATATCACATTTTTTGTACCCGCATCAAACAATGTAAAATTGCGAGAAAACTGCGTAATTACTTATTATAAAAAAAATATTAAGCAAATTATGTGTATATAAATATATCCAACGCAATCGAGCATAAATTAAAACGTATTTACACTAAGGATTTACGGAAGACGTAGCGTTGGAAGGCCTTCCACAAGGTGGACCGATGACCATATGAAAGCCGCAAGAATCCGCTGGATGCGGGTAGCACAAACCCGGTCGAGGTGGCGGTGCTTGGGGGAGGACGTCCAGCAGTGGACGTCTTTAGGCCGAAATGATGATGATGATGATGATGACACAAAAAATACGCATCTTAAAAATCTCACGTGATATTAGGGGGTCGAGCCAAATCTCACGACAACTCACGAAGGGGGAGAGGGGGTAGAAAAATCGCCAAAATTGCCTCACGTAATTAATGGAGTGCGTTGAAAATCCAAAGAGTGATAAAATCACCGCGTCTTCCAGGCAATTTTTTTTTTATACCTATAAAATTGACAAAATGTTGTATTGTTTTAGTATTTAATATGGGTCAAGGACCTGAAACAAATGAATTTAAAATTAACAGTCCATTTTTAAAATGGATTCTTTTATAACATTTTATTAATATTATATTTTCAAAATAACAAGTTGACATAATGTAAAATCTGAATAAATAGGTAGGCACACTGGATTAAAAATAACTTGTTTATAGAAGATAAATGAATTAAACAATTGCGTGATACTCAGCTTATCAATGATAGATTTAGGCCAAAAGTAATAAATGTGATAATAACACATGATTTAGAAATACCTTTGATTGTAAGTGAAATAAATGTTACACAATTTTTTTATCGAATTGAAAAAAAAAAAATATATCCTAAAGAAACTGGACTACGGTCAACAATAAAGCTTTGGTTTCGAAAACCGTGAACGGTCACACAATAAGGCTGCCTCTCCACTGGAGCGGAGAAGAGTGGAGAGCAACGGAGCTGTGCCAATATTAACCAATAAAATCAAAAATCCGGAGCGAACTTTAGATTCTATTAGTTAATATTGGCACAGCTCCGCTCCTCTCCTCACTTCTCGGCTCCAGGACAGGCAGCATAACGGTTGCCAAATACAGAGCATTTTTCGACACCATATGGCGAAAGCGTCAGGGTATCTCGGGAAATTCAAATTTTCTTACGTTTTTCGCAATTTGCAGGTCAATATCAGGTTGTATGTTGATCTAAATATGATTCGCGGCCATTTATAGAATTATTATCATTAGAATCAGTAATATAACTCCTTAAGTTAGTATAATCCTAAAAGTCATGATTTCATGAAAAAGTTATTCAATAGGATTATATGAACTTAGAGAGTTGTATTGATGATTTTTATGATTATAATTCTATAAGTAAATATTTGATACGGCCGCGAATCAGATAACCCCAAGACAATGATCTGCATATTGCAAAAATCTTAAGAAAATACGACTTTCGCGGGCTACCATAGGACTTCCCCCTTCATGTCAAATACTGGTGAAAATGACCAGATTTTCATAACAGCCGTTATAAAAATATGACGGAACCGCTTTCCTAGAAAACCGTAAGCTTTAAACATTGCTTCTAAATTTAAAAGCGCTAGGAACCTACGGTATTTTTGCCTGCAAAGGAAATTGCAAATTCACACCTTAGTAATAGTAAATGTTTTAAATTTGGAATTTCTGGAACGAACTTTCTTATTGCACGTTAGGTCTACACACTTAGCGAATGAGAGCTAGACCGAAAGAGTAACATTTCGACAGCCACGATTTTTTTTTTCATTTAGTTACTCTCAAACGTTGTTAATTTATTTAATTGTGCCTATTATTTAATACATAATATACGTACAGCAAAAGAAACTTCGTTCCAATTATTATAATATCATTTTCTTATAGTTAATAACCAAAACCGATGCTGAAATCAATAAAAGGTTTTTTCATATACAATATCACAAGTCGCTAGACAGTAGCAAATAGGCCTTAAATACTTAGACAAGTGCTTATTATTATACCAGTCATTTATGTAATAACCATTTTACTTTAATTTATATAACTAAAAGCCACGCCTTGCCGGAATAATTAATTCACATAGTAAAATATATGTGCCACCCCAAATAAGTTAGATTTTGGAACGAAGCACACTTGGCGAATTAGAGCTAGTCCCTAAAAAGAGTAACGTCCATATTACATTTTTCCGGACTAGCTCTCATCATCATCATTTTCAGCCGAAAGACGTCCACTGCTGGACATAGGCCTTCCCCAAGCACCGCCACTTCGACCGGTTCTGTGCTTCCCGCATCCAACGGATTCCTGCGGCCTTCACACGGTCATCGGACCACCTTGAAGAAGACTTTCCAACGCTACGTCTTCCGGTACTGGGCCATCTGTTCCGCGAGCAATGTGCCCTGCCCACGTCTTTTCGTCCCAGATACCCCAGTGTCTCAAGATGAAAGTCTTTGACCAGGGCGTGTTGCCAGTGATGACCTATGCTCTGAAACGTGGTCGCTCACAATGGGGCTTAAGGCACCCAAAGGGCAATGGAGAGGGCTTGCAGTTTCTCTACGTGATCGAATCAGAAATGAAGAGATCCGCAGGAGAACCAAGCTAACCGACAGAGCCCGAAGAATTGCGAAACTTAAGTGGCAGTGGGCAGGGCACATTGCTCGCAGAACAGCTCTCATACGTTACACCTTTTATGAACTAGCTCTCATTCGCCAAGTGTGCTTAAGCGAAAGGAACTTCGTTCCAACCAGCACCCAAATTGCGTAACACTACGATTGAATGGATGATTTTGAAGGATGTTGCTTATCCTTTGCATCATATGTTCGAAAAATTTGTCTGCTGAACAACATAAATAACGTAATGCATGTTGACGACACCCTCTCGACTGCCGTTTTAACGCATCTATAACCATATTAACCTAATGCAATAGAGCTTAAATTCGAAACATATGTCATTGCATGAATCGTTCTTAAATAAGGGCTCCGGTACACCCCGAAATATTTTATGCACATGAAAGTTAAACCGTAATATCCCATTTCAATATTTATTTACTACCCACATATTAATTTACACATTCAGTTATATTTTTATTGAAAAAACTGAGTAAACACGTGTTTTTACTTCGCATTTTTCGTTAAATATAAACATTTATAAATAGTTAAATATTATATTCTTAATCTCATGAATGCAAATTAATTTTATATCCAAATATTTTTAGCAAGACTTTTTATTTTATTTCGCCTGCCCTTTTTAAATTATATTAATTGAATTAATTGCACAAAATGATGACGCTTACTATTTTGCTTTGTAATCTGACCACCTACAGTGCTTGGCACCTAATGAAAACTACAATTTTCACATAATTAAACATACAATGGTTTAATTTTAAAATACATTTCGCAAGTTTTCCACTAATATGAAGATAAGGGCACATTACAGCCGCATCGCATCGCATTAACACAAAAAGTGCGCTGCGGCCCATATGTAGTGTCATGGTTCAAAGTGACGCAGCAGGATTTTTGCAATCCAGCGCAGTCCGCCTAAAATTCGCGTCAGCCTTCATTCATAAACACCTAAACGTAAGTTTTACGAACTTACGGAAATATAATGTGTGTGAGTCATTAGTAAAATTATCGGTTCAGGTGTGAGATAGTCAACGCGAGCCTATCAAATACCTATAAAAAAAATCATGGCCCTTGTCAGTGGCACCAATTTTAAAAGTATTAAAAATGGAATAAAAAGCGTTCAGCGGCGTCAGCCCCAAGAAACATAGGACACCGACAGGCAGAACAGCAAGAATTTCCAAACTTCATGAACCGAGGTAACCGACACAGCCCGAAGAATTGCCAATCTTAAGTGGTGAGCACATTGCTCGCGCAGAATAGATGGCCATGGCCGATGGGACCGAAAGGTTCTGGAGTGGTGACTGCATACCAGAAGGTGCAGCGTGAGTAAGCCGAAGAGAAGATGAACCGAAGAAGTGCTGAAGGTCCCGGGAATTCGCTGGATGCGAGAAGCACAGCACCGGTCGTTCTGGCGACGCTTGGGGGAGGCCTATGTCCAGCAGAGTCTATCATTTCACGTTTCTTAGGTCTTCCTCTACTATTTTATGAAGACTTGATGACCATCAAGTAAGTGTTCTGCGATTGGAATGGTTTGCCAAAACAACATACTAATTTAATTTGGCTATTGACTCTTCAAATTAATGTTCGAAATCAAAACCGCACCGCGGAAGCGAAATGACGTCAATAATGGTCAACGGAATGACGTTAGAGACTTGAGCAAATATTTGCTGTTGGGTACAGATTTGAAAGCGAAAACCTATAAAACGCTTATTATTATTAGATTTGCCAAAATCAAACGGTAAAGTAAATATGAGGTAAAGACCGTATTTTAAGTGGACACAAAATGCACACGACTATTTTTAGAATGCAAAATTGATGAACTGGGTTGTAGTGATCAGATAAGCAGTCGCTCCATTAAAATACTGGTATTTAGCGCATCCGGTAACCGGTCAGACAGTAAGCCGACCACAATACAGTTAGGAAGGCGAGGCAATGATGATGACGAGGTAGCATGCAAAGGTAGGGACCAAGACAATAAAAAAACTATCGTTTTTTTAGAGAACCCTTGGTAACCAAAAAACCTTTTTTTCGGCTCATTTTGAGGTCGGCTTCCAATCTAACCGGATACAGCTAAATACCAGAAGTCTGACCTCCACAACCCAGTTACTGGGTAACACTACCGCTTGGTAAGACTGGTTCTCAGACTTTCGTGCTTCCGAGTACCCTTATCTACTGGAAAGAGCGAAGAACAGCCTTTCAAAAACTGCTACAAATAAACACAACGCAATAACCAACTAATCGAAGATTGATTAAGTTCTACTGTCTAGCCATAGGTGCCACACCCATACAGTCATTTGTTTTATCGAATTATTGAGTGGGAGACAGAACAGTGCCCATGACAACGCCCTGTAAGCAATTTAGCTCTGAAACAAGTGACGTGCGAACGAACAGCCGACTGCGACGAGCAATTTGCTTTTATAGACCGACCACATTTGGAACCAATCGAACACAAGCTTGACTACGATTTATAAATTTTGTTTATGTTGTTCTAACTGGACAGACAGCTGTGCTGCTGGAGAGTTTGTTGCGCCACTCCTTCTTCCCAGCTAAAGCACTAGGAAGTGGTGAAGGGCGGGCGTTTTGGGGACTGTCTTATGTAATTTTGACGTTCGAAAAGAGCGATTCTCAGCTCAGTTGGAATAAATGACTTTTGATGTTTTTGCGTGGGGAAGAAGTAAAAGCCTTATTTGTCTTTCAAAAGGACAAATAAGGTGAATTTCCTGGAGAAAAACAAATAAAAACATTCGATCGTGTGCACCAAAACACGTTTGGGAAAAATCCGCCAATTTTGATTGTAGGTATTGGATCTTATATGAAGAAAGCCTAATGGCCCAATGCACGTGTTACTGTGGAAAATAGACAATTATTATTTATTTATTTATAATATTTCTGGCTGTACCTACCTATGCGTAATTTATTCGTTTTTTATCTACATCCCAAGTATTACTCAAATGACTCACACAACACACTATAATAGAAATAACTGCAGTTTCTTTTAAAAATCTCATTGTCAAGGAATGTTTTATTTTTATTTTAGAAAATATTTTCTCTCATAAGAGACCCTTTATAAATGCATTTGTTAATTAGAGAGAGATATAGACTTTAGTACAATATGGCCGGCTCCGGTCATATTGTACTAAAGTCTATATCTCTATGTATATAGTCTATGTCCAATCATGGCGGGTCCGAACTTTGCTTAAAAAGCTGCGCAACAACATTTTTAGGAATCAATTGGTGACATGAGGCAAGTTTGAGTGAGAGAACATGCGCGAAAATTCGGAGAGCCTATTTTCAGACCGGTCATGATACATCGACCGTATTTGAATGTACCAAAATTCTTGAATTATACATATTTTCCGTTTAAAATGAAGAATACAAAAATTCTATCGAAACACGTTTCTTGCGGTAAAATCAGCAATCTAACGTGCTAAAAACGAATTATGCTAGACTGAGACGCGTTTCAGACAAGGATTTAAAATATGTTTTAACAAAAATTTTACTTCTCGCACGGCGTAGAATTATTTTTATAAAATAATTTGACTTTACGTATCTTGCCATGCCATTTAATCCTTGAATGTATTCGCATATATGGTCTGACGACCCATTCGTCAGACCATAATTATAACATTCAAGAATTAAATGTCATGGTGAGAACTTATTACTGGAACTGAGTATACGCGATTCAGCGCCGAGTATGCGCGATTCAGCGTCACCGACCGACTGGAGTAGAATATGCCCAATTGTCAGCCTAGCATAAATCAATCCCATATTTTCCCCAACTACCTGAAACCTACCTAACAAACAATAAATTCAACTTACACACCAACTTACTATACAAAATATAAAGAATGACGTTAACAACCAGCAGTAGCACAAAAACCGCCATTAAATAGTCGATTCTGAAAGTGGCGTTTAACACCACTAACTGTAACGGCTACAAACGATCACAGTACTTCGAGTCCTCACTCACATTCTCGTACAACAGGTAACCGAGAACCGCAACGAGAACAGTCATCGTTAAAGTAACGAATTGCAGCATTTTCAACTGCTTCATATCACGGTGCAACGTTGCATAGTTCTTTTCTAAATTGCTCAGCGTTGAAGTGACTGCGTCAGGTTTTTCTAATATCTTTCCATCGATAATGTTACCATTCTTCGGTATATCCTTTTCAGGGAATTGGCATTTGAGACGGTATTCATCTGTCTTGCTTCCGGTTGATGCTTGCCAGATGTCGGTTAGCTCTTTCGGTGTTAGATCAGTTTTTGGGATCTGAATTGACATGACCAAGAATCTATCTTTTGTTACTGTGCGTAGCTGTATGCCTGGTTGGACTACGATCAAGACAGTTTGCGAAGCTCCACTGGCTAAGGTACCCGAGCTGGGTCTTACGCGGAACTTCTCAGGTGCTGTAGTCCTGATCTTGAAGGAAATGGCACTTTCATCCATGTTTGTAATTATGAACTGACCGGAAATTTCATCACCATCAGTTTTGAAGAGGATGGTATCATTAGGTACAAGACGTAACATCTCTCCAGGAGAATGCTGACCGTCTCCTTGCTCTGCAAATGTTACTTTCTTCGGAGTATGCTCAGACTTATTTTCAGGAATAAACTCAAATGTGTAGTTATCCTTTCCGCCCCAAACTGCTAAAGCTTGTTCAGGTGCTACAATATCCTTCAAAGTGTCTTTTGTAACAAATCGCATTTTCTCAACCGCTTTTGCAGGTAATAACGTCTTAACAACTTTAAAAGCTGCGGAAAGAACCCAGGGCATCTGATAAATCACAATATAATTCAAGAAATATGGATAGTACACTTTGAATAACGTAATCAAGTATTTAACTAACTCCATGTCCATATTACCTAAGCCACTGCCATCCATATCAAAAAACATAGTAATTTTCTTACCACCTTCCTCTCGTTCCACTCGGTCAAACCAGTAAATCATGATTTTCTTCAGCTCTTCATAGTCCCTTTGTCCTTTTACATGCATTTTGGCCTTGAAAATTAGTAATAGACTACCGTCAATATCTCTGCCTCTCGGGAAAAATACCCCCTCTTGAACGTAATCTAATCGAATGTTGCTTTCGTTAATATCACTCGCGCCGACAGATTTTCGCCATATTAGGATGTCCCACAGCATGTCTGCAGCAGCTTTAGCGTCTTTGTCCACATGAGTAAGCACCCTTTTGAGATATTTTTCATCTTTCGTCCGATCCAAATCCAGTTGATGAAAATCCGGAGGTGGTGAAGTTTCTTTCAATCTTGCCTCGAATAACGCTCGAACTTCCGCCGGCGTCGCCATTTTAGATAAATGATTATATCATGCGTTTAATTAACGTGTAACAAACACTAGTTTCCAGCTCGTTAATTGAAATAACACACGGAAATCATGAATGGTGCGACTTGAAATTGAAGTGGATTTACTTTTTTTTCATAAATGTCACTGCCGGCCGATGCCGTTCTGAAAGGTGAGGTCCACACAACTAAACTAAATAATGATTATAATTATTTACTCCAGATTTTGTAGGAATATTTTATATTTCTTCTGGATTAATAATCTTATGAAAATAATTACGATTATATAGAAATGAAAATGATAATTACGTTGTATTCAGAAAAAGAATGTAAGATTGGAAAGTTTGTGTAACAATGTAGACGTTAACATGAACACGCTTTGCGAATTTTCTTGGAACGACGATTTCCAGTTGAAGGACTATAAATTCTACGTAGTAAGGAACGTTAATGACATTTGGAATTTTGTATTGCTACATTATTAAAATTCTTCTGTTTTAGTAGGATTTAATTTATTTAAGAAAAAATTAAACATTTAACTCTACATCACTAAAATGAATATTCACCTACTTTTAATATCAAAGTTATTGTTACAGTTTACCTAGTTATACTAGCCTATTATTGTCCCAAAGCAGGGTAAAAGCCTCTTATCATACAGAGAACTCACGAGCATTGATCAGCCCGCTTGCTCAAGACGGATTGACGATTTCAGACATACAATAACAGCATTATAATGCCAGGTTTCGCTATGATGATTTCCTTCATCGATGTCAGTAATTTCCAAGAGAAACTCAGAAAATAGGTACTTATTGATGAAAAAGTCACATATTTACTTGCACGGATTTGAACCCATAACCTAGTGAATGAGAGGCTAGGCCTTAACCACTGGGCCATTGCGACAGCTTATTTGTTGAAAAATCAATGTTCACGAATTTATCCATAAATATTCACAATCTCATAAAAAATAGATATATGACTGCGCAAATAGGTACTTTTTTTAAATGGTCTCCTAACCTTTTTACACAACATTATATTTACAATTCTTGACTATCCCTGTTTTGAAACAACTAAATTGTACGCCAGTGGCAACACTACAATATAACTGTCAATATTCCTACCAACGAAAGTAGGTCGCAAAATACCTACAATATTTTGCCACTTGCTTCATGGCCTGCATTGACTTTTTATTCAATTTAAAACTGTATTCACTCAATTAGCATCATGTGACTGACTGCACGGCCTAAAATAGACGCCAGTAAAACAATAAACACAACACGATACCCACATTACAAAAGAAAACATACAAATTAGGAGAATAAAACAGAATTTTTCATTGACTATAATTCAATCGATAAATAATCGGAAGAATTACTAGATACAGTTGTAAACAGTTGTAATAGTGTCGTATAACTGTTTTGGAACGTTAATATCGCGTAAAAAACGCAGTGCTGTGTGTTATAACAGTGAATTTTTATAGAAAACTGTTGAACTATTTGATTCTATTATTTTTTACGTAATAATAAAGTTGTTTCGAGTTAAAAGTGCGGAGAAAGCATGACAGTGTTGTTTATCTGGTAAGTAAACTTGTTTTAACTACATTATTAATAGAATTAGTAGGTCAAACAGAGAAAAAAATGAACTAATTTTATTCATTTCGTTTCGACCGGTTTGTTCAATGTGCGTGCTGTAAATTTTGTTTTGAATATACTTTTATGCAATAGGGCGATGATATTTTAAGTTGCGCAAGGGATTTAATTTAAATATCGTTATATTTTTTCGACTACTGAGTGAATCTTGTTTTGAAATTTAAATTTACTTACCTTGAAACTAAAATGATAACTATATCTAAGATTTTTTAATTATACAATTCTCGTTTAAAAGCTCTAGTTAAAGAAAACACTACATTTGTATTGATAATCTATGTCTATAGAAACAAATAAAATTTAAGGACCTGTTTGTAATGTCAAATAACAGTTTTTGAATGAATGTATTCTGTCTGTCTGGTTTGTTCCCGCTAATCTCCGAAACGGCTGGACTGATTCTGACGGGACTTTCACGGGCTGATAACTGATGTAGTAAGGAGTAACTTAGGCTACTTTAATTTTACAAAAGATACGCGAGCAAAGCCACAGGCAGCAGCTAGTACTGTTTTTTATAATGAATTATTAAATTTCAAAGAATCGCTTATTTCTTTCTTTTAAATAATATTTGTATCTTTGAAGACATGAATCTTTTTGACAACTAATCTATTTAATAATAATAATAATAAAGCTCATTTATTCCATATTTTCTTCATTAATTATGTTTTTACAAATTTGTAGTTTTATATTTTATTTGGATATGGATCCCTTTTGGGTAAAAGCCTCCTCCATCCCATGCCAATTTTCCCTGTTTTGGGCCGACTCCATCCAACTCGGACCAGCTACTTCAATGATGTCATCCGCCCATCTCTTGCGTGGTTTGCCCCTGCTCCTCTTGCCTCCTGGTCCAGACCACTTCGTTGACTCCAATGTCCACCTTTGATCTCTACATCTCGAAATATGACCTGCCCATTTCCATTTCAGTCGTAGAGCATGTAGGAGGGCGCCTGTTAGTTTAGTTCTTTTCTTTATCTCTTCATTTCGGGTTTTCTGTATTTTCCTGAGTTTTAATATGCTCCATTCCATGGAATGTTGGCATGATAAGATTTTATTTTTTATTTTGTTAGTATAAGTCCATGTTTGGCTTCCATATGTCATACTTGGTAGAATACAGGTGTCCATTATTATTCTTTGCTGCCCACCCATTCTACTTCGTTTTCACATAGCGTTCTTTCTGAAAAAAAAAATATTCTTTTTGCCTGGCTACTTAGGGTCACAGCGTGATGTTAAATAGCCTATAACCTTCTCCAGGAATTGGGCTATCAAATCCTACTTAATATTATAAACGCGAAAGTTTGTGAGTATGTATGGATGTTTGTTACTCTTTCACGCAAAAACTATTGAATGGATTTGGATGAAAGTTTATAATCTGGATTAAGCCATAGGATACTTTTTATCCCGATATTCTGACGGAATCGAAACTTATGCGAGTAAAACCGCGGGGCGCAGCTAGTACAAAAATAATTTTCAGAATCTGTTCAGTAGTTTTAGAGATTACCCCCCTACATACAAACTTACAAACAAAATTTTACCTCTTTATAATATTAGTATAAACTAGTATTAGATGACACTGGACAATACTGTAGCTTCCCATCAATGAAAGTATTTGGAATCAGATCAGTAATTACAAAGATTACTCCCTACATACAAACTCACAAAGTTTACCTCTCATACACTAGCGACTCGCCCTGGCTGCGTATGGCTGCAATTTTTTTTAATACATAATCCTATGTTCATCTGGAATAACGTACCTTTCAAATGGAGAAACATTTTTTTTTAATAGGAGCTGTGGATCCGGAGATTACGCTCCACATTATACACAAACTCACAAAAAAACATTAAAAAATATCAAAATAGTAGCCCACCCACACACGGTATCGGGAACACGGTCTAAGCTACCGGTGGTCAGGGCTCCAGAGAGAGGAACCTCCTAACAATGCGAGCAGTGTCCAGAAGTAATGCTTTCTGAATAAAACCACCCAACGAGAGCGTCCTTAGGTGTTGGTTGAAGCTCTTGGCAATTACATAATATTATTATAGTATAATAATAATTAATAATAAATTCTTTATTTCACCAAAAGCCATCACATTACAATAACCAAAGACTAAGAGGGTATATGTAGGCTTATAACTATAATCACAATAATTTTAATACTCTGACTCCTAAACTAGGTGTCTCTGTAAGTTCCGTAACAAACAAAGCCATCCATACTAATATTATAAATGTGAAAGTAACTCTTTCCGTCTATCTGTCTGTCTGTCTGTCTGTCTGCCTGCCTGTATGTTACGTTTTCACGCCTAAACCGCTGAACCGATCGTCATGAAATTTGGCAGAGATATAGCCTGGGATATGGAGAAGGACATAGGCTACTTTTTTACGCGATAACCGACATCCACGCGGGCGGAGCCGCGGGCAAAAGCTAGTATTATACTAAAACAGGATGTTTCAACAATAAGCAAATGGTGTAAAAGAAAACAGAATATAATTTATGTAAACAAACACAAAATCAAAAAACAAAATTTATGTAAACAAACACAAAATGAAAAAAACATAATATAAGTAAACAAACACAAAATGAAAAAACATTTAACTGTGTGGTGAATAAATGTAGTGTTTGAGTGTGTGTGTAGTGAGTGTGTGTGGGATGTGTGTGCGTGTGCCTATGTAGTGAGTAGGTGTAGTGTGCGTAGTGAGAAAGAATGAGGTTTAACGAGTACACATCTGCATATGTTTAGATTTATTTTTATATAGTTCATTATCATTGTAAATTACCCAGCAGATGATCCTCAGTGTTATCATAACTTAGTGTTACCTGAAATAAAGTATTTATTATTAACCTTCGATCGACACGTGCGGCTGTTTTTATTTAGCCACGAGCCCCTCTTACCTACCTATTATAATGTATTATTATTAATGCAATTTCTATGAACAAGAACAAGGAAACTGTTGTATTTGATTATTTAACATTAATCCTAAACTTATTTAAAAGGCTAAAGGGAAAAAATAATGAACTAAATTATTAATAACATTATTTTATAAAAACAAGGAAAATAAATTGGCTTCGCTCGAGCCGCGAGTGGTTGCCTCGCGCATTTGGTAGTTAATTAAACGTAGTAATGATTTTATTTAATCATTTTATCAAGACAAACTCAGCGTATTGTGCTAAACAATCTTGCTACCTTTTCATTTATATAAGAAATAGAAAAAACGTATGTTTTGTAGCTATGAGATTGCTTAAACATTACGAAAAGGGGTAAAGGCTCGTACAGACTCGCGCGATATCGCGGGCGCGACGCGACACTAGTAGCACAATTTCTTTGTCGGTGCTTGTCGCGGCCGCGATATGGCACGAATCTGTACGAGCCTTATCTTTGAGATTTTTTTCTATCCAGCAAAGTTATGAGGACTACAAGAGCTAAGTGACCTTGAATGATGGACGCACACACTTCCACAATCGATCTGAACGCCATCTAACGACGACGCCCATAGTACTAACGGTTTAGCGAGCTTACTCCCGCGTATTCTAATAGATGGCGCGGCAACAGTGCTTAAAAGTAAGTTATAGATCTAACAAAAAATAGATAGTCGTGTATAATCGTGTTATTAAAAGAGACTGCATGTCCGCCATCTTTAAATAGGATTTTTTATCGCCACGCTTGGCAGGCGGGTTGGCGATCGCAGTATGGTGTTAAAAATGCATAGAGAACGCTGCTCATTCTCTAGTAAGTCCCTTAGTCGCCTTTTACGAGACCCACGGGAGGAAATGGGGTGGTGCTGTTCTTTACGTCCGGCACCACACGGTACCTCCCCGCCCCCCCAATATTACATGGAACTTAAACACTGGCGAAAATGTGAGTGTACTTACTATAGGCACCTCAGCATCTACCTTCGAGGATTATAGGCGAGATATTATGTTATATGGAAATGAGAGAAATATTTAAAAGGTGGTTACATACCTAATTAGAACCTACTTTCGCCAAAGTACTTATCAAATAAAATAAAACTATTGCTTATGTCCATTATATGGGACTGATAAGAGTCGATTTTAATTAAGTCTTGATAACTGGCTATTTTTAATGAACTAGTTATACATATGGGTACAGAGGAAAAAATATAACGTATGTACCTATTATGGTATAGTTATTTTGTTCTAGGTACATCGTCTTTACATAAAATTACAGACAATTGAGAACCGTATAAGCCATGGTTGTCTTAGACGAAGTCTTAAGCTACGCTTTCCGGGGTTGGTCCGTGGATGGGTGGCCATCTTTACATACCGAGACTCCTCCGTGCCTCGGAAAGCACGTTAAGCTGTTGGTCCCGGCTGTCATTCGTGGATCTTTGACAGTCGTTACGGGTCGTCAGAAGCCCAAATAGTCTGACAACCAGTCTTTCCAAGGGGTATCGTGTTACCCAGTTACTGGGTTGTGGAGGTCAGATAGGCAGTCGCTCCATGTAAAATACTGGTATTCAGCTGCATCCGGTTAGACTGGAAGCCGACCCCAACATAGTTGGGAAAAGGCTAGGCAGATTGATTGTCTTAGATAAAGTCTTACTATTTTTTTTTAACCTACATTTTACATTCTTTTTCAAAAATTCCCAAAATGTAAACTGCTTATTTATGGCCAAATTGAATAATAAATGAACTCATTTTTATTTAATTTAATTAAAATAATGTGTAAGCAATCCAGCAAAACATGTTTTAGGCTTCTGTATCATTAGACATTTTTTTTTTTACAGACATTTAAAGTTCAGGATTTTTTTTTTATCAATTCTGTTTTCTAAACCTTATTTTAAAAAAAAATTGGTAATACTTCGTCTAAGACAACCATGGCTTAAATGGTTGTAAATTATTTGTACAATCTTCGCCTCAAAGCTTTGCACCCATCTTCCAATCACCCTGTATAATTGCCGGAACAGCGCCACCTACCGGAACCATTGTGAATCTAAACCATCCAGGGACCCAAACACAAAAATTTAATCCGATTTGGATAAAATTTTTGTGTTTGGGTCCCTGGATGGTTTAGATTCACAATGGTTCCGGTAAAAGTCAAAATCTTCCGTATGTCACTGAACTCTTAGACGGCTGCACCGATTTGGTGCAGCCGTCTAAGAGTTCAGTGACATACGGAAGATTTTGTAAAGGTATGAGGAAAGGGTGTAAAGTTCACTCATCTCTATAGAAAAGAGAGGATCCTCCGACCTGACGGGTGTTGTGTCTGGTGGGCAACTGCCCGACGCGACGGTTGATGTCGGGATGTTGTATATATGGAAGTCGCGCGGTAAACTGTGATTGCGCGATTCAGGATTCGTGACGTCAGCTCATTGATGCGTAAAAATTATACAGGTTGGATTTTTTACACGGAGCAGTAAGGGTAGGTACACACGGCAACATATCAAGCTATAGATAAATACATATCCAGTATAAGCAGATCTCGCATTGTATAGGATTTCAGTACAATGAGAGGTCAGCTTACAAGCAACTGGAAATGTATAGCTTGATGTGTAGCCGTGTATACCTTATCCGTTGTAGTTATAGAAAAACGGTTTGAGGAGTGTCCATATTTTTTTTGAGAAATTTTGATCCCCATACACAGATTTTGAAAAAAAATTGCAGTCAGCAAGAAAATTGGTTATTTTGATGCTAATCAATCCTGCTTCTTATAAGGATCAATACATTCTATGCGACCAACTGACGTTTAAGTACTAGAAAAGTCAAAAATCGCAAACAAAAAATTATTTTGTAGGAAATAAGACTCCCAACTTTCTTTTTTATGATGGATAGACTGGCCACTACAAAAGCCAGAAATAGCAAAAGAAACTTTTCCCATAACAGTCTAAACGTTAAAAACTCAATCGATCAGGTTAAGCTACGCTTGCCGCGTTGGTCCGTTGATGGGTGACCATCTTTACATAACAAGAGCCCTCCGTGCCTCGGAAAGCACGTCAAGCCGTTAGTCCCGGCTGTCATTCGTGGATCTTTGGCAGTCGTTACGGGTAGCCAGAAGCCCGAAAGTCTGACAACCAGTCTTACCAAGGGGTATCATATTACCCAGTTACTGGGTTGTGGAGGTCAGAAGTAGCTCCATGTCCTTCGATAAATGATTGGTCTCGCTGCAGTCGAGCGCAGCGAGACCAATCATTTATCTAAGTCCATGTCAAATACTTGTGTTCAGCTGCATCCAGCTAGACTGGAAGCCGAACACAACATAGGGAAAAGGCTAGGCAATTTATGATGATGAATGGAAAGACATGGCTCGTGATAATTCCATAATATTATTCTGTATTCATGCATTTTTAGCGCGTGTGCGCTGCGGCTTGCTAGCCTTTATTTCGTAGCCGTAAGGTCGGTTTTCTAGTGTCGTTTGGTTGATCTTACTACGCGTGGTAATGTAATGTAATCAAAATATCAATACAAAATTGGCCTTGAACAAACCTCTGTAGTTTCTCTTCATCATAAACTTACGCCTCGCTCGCTGCCACGTGAGTAGGCAAAAACTACAGAAAGCCAATCAGCTCAGGAATCACTGCCTTTCTAGCCACATCATCTTTCATACAGACCATCCATCGTTTCTTTAGTTTTCCGCTACTCGTTTAGCCATTCACATTTCTACTCAAAACTTTCTTGACGACATTTTTCTCCTCCGCATATATCGTCGCTAATCAAACTGACGTTTCTGACATTTTGGACTAAACCGACTTAACTATAGTAATTTGATACATTTTCCAAGTCAAATGGATCTGTCTAATCGGCATATCTGTATGCGTTACCGTTCCCATGATAATGCTCTCTACAGTACAGCTAATCTACAGTTTACCCTCAATCATAGGTAACCCTCAACTGTAAATAGCTTGTCCTGTAAAATATGCTTCGAATCAGTTATTAGATTAGTGACGATATGACCATGACCACCGATTTCTGTGTGGAAATCGGTGATGGTCTTTAGAAAGGTCAGGTGCGTAGTACTCGCAACCGGGGTATGACCAGATGTATGAACGAGTACGAAGTAAAAGAAAGGTATGTAAGGAGCGTAGCAGGTAGCGTTCTATAGTTTCTGCCTACTTACACGACAATTTATAAGAGGAAGTCTGATAGTGACACCAGTGACTGAAAAGGTCTGTGGAAATAGGTTGTATGATGTTGTTGATGCGGAGGAATGAGGGAAATGTCGTCAGGAAAGTTTTGAGTATGAATGTGGATTGGCTATACGAGTAGGGGAGCATCAAAGAAACGATGGATGAACTGTATGAAAGATGATTTATGGCTAGAAAGGGAGTGACTACCGAGATGTCGACTAATAGAGAAATATGGAAGAAAAAGACACGTTGGGCTGATCGCGAATATATTAGGAATAGAACAGGAGAATGATAATGATGATCTATTAATATTTACAAACACTATAAATCTGATTTACATCCGTAAGACGTCCTCGTAACATACGGTCCAGTTGATAACCAGCATCAGGCACTTGTCTGGCATTTATGCTGAACTGGGCCTATTTGCCGCAGGCCCCAGCCGTAAGCTATGGCAACACTCCCCTTCCATGTGCGACACTGGTCCAATACAGACGTGTGAATTTTACTTGCAATATTTTATTTCATCTTCCTCGTCACCAACGTACCAGCACCTCATCAGCTACCTACCTGTGAGGCTCACAAGAATCTGTTTTTGTGTGAAATATTGTGTGCCTTTACCTGGGTCAAATAAATTTATTTTCTTTCTTTCTTTTCTTTAAATTGTCCCAACTATGTTCGGACCGGCTTTCAATCTAACCAGTTGCAGCCGAATGTATTTGACATGGAGCGACTGACTATCTGACCTTCACAACCCGTGATAAAAGAATTACGGTTAAAAAATCCAGATAAATCTACAGTAACATTGATCCTAGTTATCTAAAAAAACTCTGGCGTTATATTTTCAGCGAGTTATCACACAAGTTATCAGTGGCAAATTGCTGAATGAGATAAAATCTCTTATCAGTGGGTTTTGGTACATTGTATTAGCTCGGGACTTAGTAATGTAGGATTATTAGCGTGGCTATTTGTTTTGAGTTTCATTGCGGCCGTGGGATTAGTAAAATAGCCTTGACGAGTCGAAACAAAATAGCCTTGACAAGTCGAAACATCTAAACATCGAGTGCAAACCACAAACTGCGGCCAAGAAACTGGGCGTCCTAAATAGGGTAAAGCGATACTTTACGCCTGGACAGCTTTTAACCCTTTACAAAGCACAAGTCCGATCCTGCATGGAGTATTGCAGCCACCTTTGGGATGGCTCAGCAAAGTACCAACTTGCTGCGCTTGACTCGCTGGAACGCAGAGCTAAGAGGCTCATTGGCGATGTAAAACTGGTGGATGCCAAGCTTCACAGCTTGGCTCATCGCCGCAAGGTTGCCTGCTTGTCGGTCTTCTACAGATTGTACTTCGGCGAGTGTGCCCATGAACTCCACGACCTTATTCCACCCCCCTTCTACCATCGGACATCTAGACGCACTGCAAGTTATCACCCCTACCTAGTTGATATTCCACCAACTCGCACTAAGCGTTTTCAAACGTCTTTTATAATGCGCACAGCAAAGGAGTGGAACTCTGCCTGCGTCTGTGTTTCCGAACGCATACAACCCTAATCTATACAAAATAAGAGCGAACAGGCTTCTTCTGGGTAAGCTCACTCCATCGCAGACTTTGTCTCTGTCATTCAGAACTAGACTAGAGTCAAGAGAAAACCCATAGTAAAAAAAAAAAATAAGAATAAAAAAAAACTGCGTTCAAACTCAAACCAAACCAATTAAAGGTAGTTTTGAATTGTCCAGGAGTCGGTCAGTCAGAAAGATGAAGCTTTTTGCCCATTCCAAAGCGTAGTAGGTTCCTATGGAGAAGAACGGGCAAGAAACTCCGCGGACACTCTTTTTAGACCACTCCGTCTTACCGAGAGGAGGCCTGTGTCCCAACAGTGGGAATATTATAGACTTATTATCCTTATGCATCATCTGACGCTTTACAGCCGCGGCTAGGCCTCAGCTTGGTCAAACATATTTCTCCAACGTAACATAATTCCGGTTTTTTTCTCTACAATTTCTCACTCCAACAGTTCTTAAATCTTGTTCTACGCCATCCAACCATCTGAGCTTGGGCCGGCCTCGACTTCTTTGACCATCTGGTTTAATCCCAAGTAAAAGGTTTGGGTAGTCTGGTCTCGTCCATTCTTGCGACATGTCCTACTCATCGAAGGTTTTTAAATCTTGGTCTACGCCATACAGCCATCTGAGCTTAGGCTGGCCTCGGCTTCTCCGAACATCTTTTTTACTGTCCAGTAAACGTTTGGATGATCTGGTCTCGTTCATTCTTGCGACATTTCCTGTCCATCGAAGGTTCTTAAGTCTTGGTCTCGCCATCCAACCATCTGAGCTTAGGCCGGCCTCGGCTTCTCCGACCATCTTATTTACTATCCAGTAAACGTTTGGGTGCTCTGGTCTCGACCATTCTTGCGACATGTCCAGCCCATCTGAGGTTCTTAAATCTTGGTCTACGCCATCCAACCATATGAGCTTAGGCCGGCTTCGACAATTTTTTCTACTATCCAGTAAAAGTTGGGGTGCTCTGGTCTTGTCCATTCTTGCAACATTTCCTACCCATCGAAGACGTCCTATTCTCATGTTCTTTATAACAGGCTCGTCGTACAGTCGGTCGTACATCTCGTAGAACTGAATTAGACCATAACAATCTGTAATATACATATTATTTATGAAACTTCAAAGTCAATACAGAGCAGTACAGAATAAGTTCGTAAGGAAAATTGCACTTAATATTCAATACATGTGCCAAGTCCTGAGTATTGTTGGTCACGTAGACCATGGCACGTCATCGTATACATACATAGCTATTATTATATGGATGAAGGGAATGTACTTAGGTATACGAGGAGGAATGGGAGATAGATTTTATGGGCAAATCATCATCCGTCTAGCCCAGGGATTCCCAATCTTTTTTATACTGCGACTCCCTTGTAAAAGAAGATACCTGCGTGTAGCTCTAGAATCTAGAGTAACAGCTAGACTCATTAAAACGATCCAGCTAGACTCTAGTTGTCTTTATCGAACTGTAGTTTTAGGCTCGTATCACAAGATACTTACAGCTGTTCTTCCTCGAATATTGAAAGTGCAGAAGGGGGTAGAGTAGGTTGGAATGGATCTCTAATCCTGTCGTATTGATCAAGATTTGCGTACCGGTGACGTGAGCATACCGGTTCGCGACGCACGTGGGGCAACGCCGTGACGCCTCGGGGGTCCCGACCCCCGAGTCGTCACGGCGTTGCCCCACGCACAGTAAGGGAACTCCTGGTCTAGCCTATTCCCAACTATGTTGTGGTCGGATTCCAGTCTACCCGGATGTTTTTTTTTTTTTTTTTGTATGTTTTGTTTATGGCATATCGCAGATCGACCAAGGAGGTTGTCGTCTGCTTAACCGGACTTTCCTGTGGGTGCCAATTAAAACCTCCAGTCAAAACAAAAAAAGGTTATAAACTAAGCGACTACGCGCTAAGGGCGCCACTTGTGGGGTACGGACCTCGGCTTAGGGCGCCGCTGGGGGAGGACAGCCAGGGACAAGCTGGATGGGACGAAATTAAAGCTACAGGCTCAGCGGCGCGGGTTGGCTCGAGCAAGGGTCGGGGCGGGGATAAAAGGTGATGTTTCGGCGAGCCTCGGCAGCGAGGACGGACGGACGGCGGTCTGTGTTACTAACCGGCTGTAGTTGAATATCAGCATTTGACATAGAGCGACTGCCTACCTGACCTCCACAACCCAGTAACTGGGTAATACGATACCCCTTGGTAAGACTGGTTGTCAGACTTTCGAGCTTCTCGTAACGACTGCCAAAGATCCACACATGACAGCCGGGACTAACGGCTTAACGTGCACTTCGAGGCATGGAAAAGTCTCGGTATGTAAAGACATCCAAGGACAAACCCCGGCAAGGGTAGCTTAACCTGTGATGTTATTTGTAAGCTATCTCTCTCGGCGCCCGATGGCCGTTGATTACCACTTACCGTTGATTGGTCACGGTGAAGGCACTTTCATTAAAATTCAAGAGATGTCTTGTAAAATGGGCATTTTGTCACGTCCGAAGGTACGAGTACATGTCGGTGTCCATCAAAAAAATGCTGATTTAAAAACAAAATAACAGCTGATTCTTCTTTGGACGGCACGTAGAGCCTAACGGTCTCTATGGAGATAATCTAGACAAATAAATAAAATTTAACTCTCTGTTTGCAATGTCAAAATAGCATTTTTATTGGTTAAAGAAATTTATTTCTCAATAAGAAATTACAAGTATTTCACTTTGAACTTAAAATATAGTATTAACTTTGACATACAATATTTTTCTTCATAACTAATATTAACTTAATATATAACATTTCATTTCATAAGCTAACAACATTTACTAAACACACAACTTTTCAATCTACCCGCAAAAGAAACAATTACTGTGGTCGCAAATGTTCATGAAATAAATTTTACTAAATACATATGAAAGTATATACGGTACTTATAAAAGGTGCGCTTCCCTGGTGCGCTGTGGGTGGCTCCAACAATGTCTTAAGCATAGTTGCGAGTCTAGTCAAGACTCAATAAGATTGTTAGTAAAAATAATAATAATTTATTTAATCTAAAAAAACTTTACATTCTGGTTACAAGTAACACTGGACCCCACACTAGGATACCCTGTGTCGTGAGGTCCAGTCTCTTTCATCACAAGGTGTGTATTAGCTGCAGTTTATTCAGAAAAAAAAAAAAACATTTAAAAGTAGGTTTTGGGTTGTTGTAGGTTTTTAAAGTTACGACTATGTTAGTAAGTACAGACGCAAAACAAAAACATGGAAAATAATACAAAAAAAAATATGGATGGTCACCGTTGCGACATTCCATAAGAGACAGCACAACAGTGACCCACGAATAAGGAAATAATCTATTCTATTCTATAACCAAAAAAAAAAACGACTCCGGTCGTGTTGGATTGCCGTCCCATCGGCCCATGAGAGTTACGGAAGAGTGAGTGCACCTGTGTCTGGGCACACCCACGTGCATTATAATATCTCCCGCGCCAAAGGCTAGTCGCCGCTGAGATTGGTCGCCATGGCCGAATTTCGGTCTGGAGAACTTAGTTTTTTTGTTGTTGCTTAGTGTAACTTAGGGTATCTTTAAGCTTTTTTTTTACATGCCAAGAGGAAGCTCTTGGCCTTCATCTCACCTGATGGTAAGTGATGATAAGGCCGAAGATGGAAGCGAGCTTCACCCAGAATCCTCAACCACAGAGGAACTGGCTATCTTACCTCTAAATGCCGAAACACAGCAATGCTGTTAAAATTGTTGTTTTGGCGATAGACTTAGATAAGATGGTGGTAGCTAGCCAGGCGGACTTAGAACAAGCCCTACCACCAACCAAACCGAGAAGAAATTTTTGCCCCCGCTGGGAATCGAACACAGGACCTTTGGATCCGAGACAGGTGGTTTTACACCTAGACCACAGAGGCAGTTAAGCTATGTAATATTTTATTTTTTAAATAATGGTTTATTTTTAAGATAAAATTTCTTTAGGCGCGTTGAGTGATTTTTGGTAGGGGAAAAACTTATGGATTCGCGATCGTCACCGAACGCTTTCCATGAGCTATATGTAGAAAAGAACAGTTATTCCAAAATTTTGTGTTGTCACTTCTTTCGGCAGTCCTTATGACCGGCATTTTTTTTTTTTTTAAAACGACCTTTACACTAGAAACTGGGAAAAAATCCCCTCACCCTGATTACAAATTAGAATTAGTAATATATTAGAAGGCAAAACTGACGTAACCCATACATAATCAGTTAGCTAATTTCATAACGATTCCAACAACGTAACTTCTAGCCAGCTCCCATACATATTTTAGGAGATCACAACGTTTTTACCATTGTCTAATTATCCACTCTCAGGCAAATTGTATGATTCGTCATTTTGAACTGGGTGAAATAGGTTAGGTTAGGTTTTTGTATAAACTATGAAATGTGGACAACCAGTAGTACCACGGGTAAAAAAAAACTTCCCGTGGTTCTACTGGATCGCTTGGTAGTACTACGGGTTTTTTTTTACCCGTGGTAATACTGGTAGTACCAAGGGCAAGAAACTGTATATAGGTTACTTACTGATAGTAACTGAAGGCGGAGATACATTAGATTGACTTTACCAGACTATTACTAATACCGGATTCAACGCATATCCCACTTGCACCTTGGTTTTATTAATACAAGTAATTTACAAGCACTCAATCAAACAATACAGGAAAATCACAAGGAAACGGACATTTGAATCAATAATTCTGAAGTCGCGTTGGAAAATGAACAGTTGATCACGTAAATGACGTCAGGGAGTGTCAGATACAGACTTCAGAATCCGGTCAAGATGCGCTTAGGAGGGGCTTGTGGCTGTAACAGGCGTGGATCAAGGTTAAGGGACTAACTACACTTATTCAGCTCAGGGGCCTTATGAGTACTTCCAAAAACGATTCTAGTTTGATATTGTTTCCGATTCGAAACCGTTTCGATCCGAACTCGATTTAAAACCTTACTCCCAAACCAATTCGAATCGTAAACCAAGATCGACATAGGTTCGAGTATTATCAGCGTCGTTTTATGCATATCCGGGGGATTACATCATCATCAAGTTTAGGTAGTTATCTCACTCGATCTGAATAAAGTAGCTTCTTTGATTTCGTGTAATTTGACGTTTAGTTATGATTCAACAACTCGATATATATCTGTCAGATGGCGTGCGGAGTACGAACTTTTCGATCCTAACGAATCTTAGTTTCGCTTCGAACCACCGCACGATCGTGCGCTAGTGTCGGATTCAAGAGTATGGATCGGCATTTATTTCGAATCCAATTCGATTGATTCAGAACTCGATGCTGTCGGGAGTAAGGCCCCGTTCAGCTTTCGTCCATAGAAAACAACGATTTTGTATGGGGATGCGTACGCATTCGTTCAGCTTTCCGCGTCTATTAGATGCTTACGCATCTCCACATAACTTTACAAATTAATTTCATTCACTATTTAATATAAACATAATCTAAAATATTCATATTATATTAAGTTATTAAGCAAATGCTCTAATTATATAATCATCATTTCAGCCGAAAGACGTCCACGGAAGGAAATGGGGTAGTGCTCTAATTTAACATATATTTTTTCCAAATCATTAACACTACTCGTTTAGACGTGATCTTCAGTATAAAATTATTAAAAGTTGGTTATCGTTACCTTAAATAAGTGGAAAATCGCCAACCCGTTTTGAACAAGCGTGGTTATCAATACTCGTGTCTTCTGTTCGAGAAAAGGCCTTTGCCTTACAGTAGGACAATAATACTGGTATTATAACCAAAAAATCATGTCTGAATCTCATTCAGTCCTTGACACAGATGAATGCAGGCGTAACTGTGTTTTACGTAGAAAAATCAATGCCTTTTTTGTTTGTTTTACGTCCTTATTCATTGATGCCAATTGGTCACAAGGCCGGGACGGTAACTGATGTGCTTAATTGCACAGTATAATGTAAAATTTATGGTTTAAATTGTTCATTACAGATAATAGTACATATTTTTTTGCTCGCGTATTTAGATGTAGTGAACCTCGTCATTACGCAGACGACATGGTGCTGTTGGTCCCATCTGCATCGGTCGGTGCGCTCAATAAGCTTCTCGATATTTTCGAGATGCTGCCTCTCATGGCCGTCTATACAACGAAGGCAAGTCAAAATACATGGTCTTTAAGTCCGGAACCAGGTGTCCCTTCACGTCCCTTCTGTGTTACTGAACTGTGTGGAGCTGCATAGGGTGTACTCTTTTAAGCAACATTAATAACCCAGGCTTTTGTAATATCTTGATTTAAAAGAGTGTCTTCTAAGCTTCTAGCCCGTTATTCTCCATAGAGTACATTTTGTAATGGGCTTCAACATTCTATAATTGACCGTCTCTATGACAAATCAAAAGTGCCTGGAAATGGGTTGGACCTGGACTACTTGGTGACGGACGATTTAAAAGACGACGCAGATATGGAGAGGGAACGCAGAGCATTGTCGGTTCGGGCTAATATCCTGGCACGCAGGTTCTTCCGATGTACAGCTGCGTTCAAAGTAAAGCTGTTTAAAGCATATGACATGTCACTGTACTCGGGGAGCCTGTGGTTCAGATACACCCAAAAGGCCTACAATGCTCTGCGGATCGAGTATAACAACGCATTTAGGGTGCTGTTGCGTCTGCCTCAATTCTGTAGAGCATTTGCCCGCGTGGAGGTCGGAAATTATACCACGGTAACGTACTACCGGGATAAAAAGTATCTTATGTCCCAGTAGCGTAGCCACAACTTCCATTACAGGGAAGCCAAAGAAAAAATTGTTCAGTTCTCATAAACTCAAGA
The DNA here is from genome assembly GCA_947523025.1 of Dryobota labecula. Classification (NCBI taxonomy): domain Eukaryota; kingdom Metazoa; phylum Arthropoda; class Insecta; order Lepidoptera; family Noctuidae; genus Dryobota; species Dryobota labecula. The sequence continues at coordinate 8,740,612 of OX383314.1, forward strand.
TAATATGAAAATATATTACATCAAAAAGGTAAGTCAGTGCTTTTTTACTTTTCTTAATTTAACGCCATCTATGGTCAAGTAGTAGAACTAAAGGGACGCTATCAGTGCGCCCCCTCTGCCCTGGCACCACTCCCATGAAAAGGTAACGCACCGTTCTTGAGAAAAGCAAATTATTGTTACCTAACCTCAAAACACTTTAAAGTTGCTTCTTCATCGTCTCCGGCGCTGCGGGAAGTGCAACCTACGCTCGCTGTAACAAATCACAGGCACTCGTGCGAGCCGTAGCGGCTGAGGCTGGTCGCAGGCGACCAGCAAGCCAAAATTGCGGAGGTGAGCCCTTCTACCTTTGCGCCTCCGGTTTTTATATACACTCTAGGGGTAGCAGCCAAAAGACTACGTGAAGTCGGTGTGCCCCGATTCGGTTTTGGAACAGATTCGACCTATTTTAACCATGAAGTGGGAGGTCCACTAATTTTCTTCTGAGCAACAACTCGGGGAGAAAAGGAATGAACGAAAACAAATGACACTGACATGACGTTAATGGAGTAGTTTTTTTTTTTACGTTCCGTTTCAACGATTTTACTCGACATTTACACCACAGACAATGACAAGGTACTGATTTGGTTGTCAATCGCCCATTTTAACGTTTCGTTTTCACTTTTTATCTGATTGAGGTTAGAGACAATTTTTTTTTTGTATTGTTTTGATGAGATAGCGATAGCGTTATAATCGAGGACCCTACCAGCTTTAACCCCTTTTACCCCCCAAACGATACTAGATGCAACCCGATTTTCTTGTAAATTTGCCGCTATTTCCTTGTGCCACGACTCGCCGGCCAAACTCTAGGTAGGTAGACATTTACGAGAACATACCTCAATCAAAATGCTTGAAATAAATAAAATAATTGTGCTGCACAGGAAATTACTAACCGGAGTTCTAAGTACTCACATACTTCAACTGTGTAGCTATGTAGGTCAGTTAGGCAATGGTTTTACTTATTAAGAATACCTTTAATACTCTTTTATGTGTGCAAGCAAACGGGCGAACACCTTTTATGCAACCTGAAGTGGCAATGGGCTGGCCATGTTTGTCGAAGGACCGATGGCCGGTGGAGCAGACGAGTCCTCTTGGAGTGGAGACCGCGTATCGGCAAGCGTAGTGTGGGACGCCCTCCGCCTCATCTCATTAAGAACGTCGAACGCCTCAGCGAGTTGGCATTGGCCCCTCGTGCGCCTTCCAAAGGTCCGGGGTCTCAGGGTCCCGAGAAATGTCAAAGACGTATATGTACTGGGTTATTGCGCAATAGAAAAACCGAATTAAACTCAAAAGTCATTTACTCAACTTGAGAATCAGCACTTCAAAATTAAATAAGACAGTTCCCCAAAACGCCCTTCACCACTTCCTAGTGCTTTAGCTGGGAAGAAGAAGTGGCGCAACAAACTCCCCAGTAGCACAGCTGTCTGTTCAGTTAGAACTTGATTCTATACAGTAATGGGTATGCAAAGTAATTAATGTAGGAACACGACACAACTATATCAAACGCACAAGTTTCTAGACATCTTCACTGCTTGACCGCCACCGATGAACTTCACTTGTGGAATGTGCGGCGATAACTTGCCGCCGGTTGAGCTTTATGCTGTAGACTGTGTCATGCGCCGCTAGGCAGCATTGGCGTCCCAATTAGTCAAAGACTCGATGGCGCGAACTCAACCAACTCCATCGAACGCCACTAGATGGCGCTGGCGTACCAGATACAATCCGCCTCCGACATATATAATATGTAATAATAATAATAATAATAAAGCCTCTTTATTCCTTAATTAAAAAAATAAAGTATAACAAAAAAAAGTAAATAATAAATCAAATTGAAGAAATTATTTTAGGTAAAGGCTTCGTCCCTATCTTGCCTGCCACTCGTTCCTGTCCTGTGCTGCTGCAGGCCAATTCTGGCCCGCTAGTTTTTCAATCTCGTCGACCCATCTTTCTCGGGGCCGTCCTTGTTTTCATTTTCCTCTTGGGCCTGCCCACATGGTGGTTCTTTTACTCCATTTTTTGCCTTCGGAGCGTGCTATGTGTCCCGCCCATTTCCTCTTCAGTTTCTGCGAGTGTTGTAGGCGTCTATCACTCTTGTCTTCTCGCGAATGGTGGTGGTTTTTTGTTTATCTTTAAGTTTGATGTACAACAACTTCTATCCATTGCGCGCTGGCATGTTCGTTTCTGGCGTATGTAAGACATGGTAGTATACAGTAGTCCATAACTTTCTTCTTGATGATAGGATATCGAACAGTAATAATGTGCTTTTGTAGTAATGTAGTTTATTTATATCTTAATTTACGAGTTAGTAGCCTTTGAAAACCGCACTATAGCAAGGTTTTTCTCGGGGTAGCGCCTTAATAAAAATCTTAAAGTCATTCACTCACTGACGGAAAACGCAATCTAAAACGCTTGGTCTAGTCTAGAAGAATTTTGCACAGAAGTTCCTTAAATGACGAAAGTGAGCATGGACTGCACCTGACTTGGTTTCCGTACGTCTTTTTCGGGTGACCACTGAAAATCAGCGCTGTGCTGTGGGGCCCCCATAGCACAGCATCATGCTTAGTGGAAGCCTTCTTGTCACAGTCATGACGTACAGCTGCTGACTATTTCGGTTTTGTGGACTTGTTTTTGGTTTGTAAATTATTTTTCCACATTTTGGAAATACAAGAAGGCATTGTTGCTGCTTATTTAGACGATTACGGTAATTTTACTTAACGTGCTACACATGTGCTACACAAACGCGAGTTCGATTGTGACTAAGGTCATTTGTGCCGGTCGGTGTATGTTAAGCGGTTCACGTCGAGGAGCGCGTACCTTTTTTTTTTTGAGGTTGGGATATCATCAAATGACCCCTCCCGCTCTGGGTGGAGCGGAAGGGAGTGTCAGACTCTTACTCACTAAAACCCACCCGTGATCCTTCCTTGGCCCTTTATGTTCCGGGGCAGCGGTACCCCTTTCGGACAATCCCACTGATCCGGCTGGCTTGTGCCCTAATGGCCCCCTCGTCGTTGCTGACATCTCTTTGAGGCGCGCGTGGAACACGTACGCGCCGTCCGGCACGGTCCTGGTCCTGATCGGACGGTGAGCTACCCATTGCTCACCGCCCGCAGGCCCGCGCCTACGGGTCACGCGACCTCCGATGCCCGGAGCGTCTACCGCGGTGGCTGGGACGGGAGGCTCGCTAATCTTCCATTTTTATACCTACATCAATGATGAAAGTGCGTAATTTTTTCTGATGGAAGATCACAGCGGGAGCACGGATTGCAACGTAGAATAGGCTTGTGCACTTCAGTAGGAAAATTACAGGCAAAGTGGTTGACATTATAAAGTACTTACTTACATCATTACTATGTATTCTGTTATTCTCGTTAGCCCGCCATCCTGATATCCGCTTGTCAACTATAATTCATACTTAATTGTAATAATGACCGTCCATCGCATAGTGCATAACAGATTGCAAAACAAAATTAATGAATTTCCGGTTCATAGGGGTCCATTCAAGTATTACGTAAGCAAAATTTTAGTAATTTTGAACCCCCCACCTCCCCCTTAGGGTTGCCGGATGGTCGGGAATCGTCTGGATTCTCCCGACATTTCGTGTGATGTCCAGACTCCCGACAAATAACAAAATCTCCCGACAAATATACGTATCTTATCAACGACAGTGCAATGACAAAACTTATGAGCCATCTTAAGAACAGGTTGGATGACAAATTCTACGGAAGCAACAATTGAACTTTATTAAGGAATGTTTCCGATACTGAAAAAAACCTTTTTTGCACTGAAGCTGAACAGTTTTTAAAGCGAGCAGTTCAATATTTGCAAGAACGGTACGATTTTTCGGATAACTATTTATATAAAAAGCTTGCTGTATTGAATCTAAAAGAGGCAAACATTTAAATGGGAAGAGCTCTCCGAATAAAAAAATTTCAAAAAATGTTGATAATGGTGCCGATTCCCTTGTTCACAAACTAAACTAAATTTAAGTTCAGTGCATCTTTTTCTTTCTATTTCATTAAGAAAGGGACAGAAGATAAATTTTAGTTTAGTCCTGTCAAATTAATCAGCGCTTGACGTAAATTTACATAATTTTAGTAGGCAAGTTTTTAATCACGTCTAAACTTGTATGGAGTAATGACAGGCGCTGATTAATTTGACAGGACTAAACTAAAATTTATCTTCTGTCCTTTTCTTAATGAAATATAAAAAAAAGATGCTCTGAACTTAAATTTAGTTTAGTTTGTGAACAAGGGAATCGGTACCAATGATGCCCTAAACACGGATTACTGCTGTTTTCGGGAGACATTTGAACATCTGCTAAAACACAAGGTTAAGCCAAATGACAAAATTTGGGCATATTAAAAAAAAATATGCCACCACCATGATATGAAAAATAAAAAATAAAAAAAATATCATTTGTGTTGTCGATTCCAGTAGCAATGCTTATTGTGAAAGAGTGTTTAGTCTGCTAAATAATTTATATTCTAAAGAAAGGAATCGTATGGACTTTGATTTGATAAAAGCTGAGATTCTGATATGACTGAGTTTTGGTGAAAATTGCTCAAGTTTTCGATCTTTCCTCGATACTCCGAAGGGATCCAAATTGGTGGACTCGGTAAAAAGCAATGCCAAATACTTGTGGCAAACAAACCGTAAAAAAATAATGTACATTTTATGTTAATCCTTTTTAGGGTTCCGTTGCCAAATGACAAAAAACGGAACCCTTATGGATTCGTCATGTCTGTCTGTCTGTCCGTCCGTATGTCACAGCCACTTTCCGAAACTATAAGAACTATACTGTTGAAACTTGGTACGTAGATGTAATCTGTTCACCGCATTAAGATTTTCACACAAAAATAGAAAAAAAAACAATATATTTTGGGGGTTCCCCATACTTAGAACTGAAACTCAACATTTTTTTTTTTTCATCAAACCCATACGTGTGGGGTATCTATGGATAGGTCTTCAAAAATGATATTGAGGTTTCTATTATCATTTATTTCTAAACTGAATAGTTTGTGCGAAAGACACTTCCAAAGTGGTAAAATGTGTGTAACTTCCCTGTAACTTCTAAAATAAGAGAATGATAAAACTAAAAAAAATATATGATGTACATTACCTTGTAAACTTCCTCCGAAAACTGGTTTGAACGAGATCTAGTAAGTAGTTTTTTTTTTTAATACCTCATAAATCGTTAACCGCGCTTGCTGCTACTGAACCCTTCATGGGCGAGTCCGACTCGCACTTGGCCGCTTTTTTTAAGGAGCTGTTTATCTTAAAAATATAGTTTAAGTAAATGACTCATAAATTTTTATTTCTCCAGACAACAACCCCAAAATCCCGACATTTTGAAATGTTATCTAGATATTTAGATTTTTAGAATTGGCAACCCTACTCCCCCTTGTCAGTAAAAGTAATCAAAGCTCATACCCCCCCTCCTATGCTTACGTAAACATTAGTATTTTTTTAAATCTGTTCAGGTTTCTTTATTGTTATTCATGAGTCTAGAAATAAGGAATTTATAGACTATAAATTAACATACTATCCATACTAATATTACAAATGTGAAAGTAACTCTGTCTGTCTATCTGTTACGTTTTCACGCCTAAACCGCTGAACAGATCGTCATGAAATTTGGCAGAGATATAGCTTTGGATATGGAGAAGGACATAGGCTACTTTTTACGCGATAATCGACATCCACGTAGGCGGATCCGCGGGCAAAAGCTAGTAGACTTTAAATTAATTATATGCCCAATTAAGTAATTTCCCTACTTCGGTTCTTTCTAACCATAAAACACCGGCGTGAGAGCGAGTAAGCAATATCAATTATTTTGGGGAATCCCTGAACATGGGGTTGCAATCTTTGTTCAAATCAAAATCTACTAAATTTTGCAGAAAAATCTGAAAAAATCACCATCCAGTCCGAGTCATGGGGGACGGGGGGGGGACTGGATGGTGATTACGTCATCAAAAATAATCAAAGCAAAGAAAAGACCCCCCCTCCCCCTTTGGTGCTTACCTAATACTAGAATAACCCCATAACTAGACCCCCTATGGTGAAATTTTCGGAAAACTCGACTTTAGGTGCAAGACCAATAGACCGTAGATTTTTCTGACGAAATCTACCTAAAAATATATATGTGCGTGGTCCGAAAACCCTTGGCCGGTTTTTTTTTTTTTTAATAACCGACGTAATGTCTGTGTACAAAGGGTATTGTATCATGGAATGTCGAGTACTTATTTTATAATCTGTAACAGATTCGGTTCTTCGAAAAGCTCTGTAGTAGGACTGGCACGGCTGTTTATAATTTCATAGAAACCATGTCGCGATATGAACCGGAAATTCATTTAGATGTGCATAACGTTAGGCACTTTGTGGTCAAGCAATCTACCTAAACTTTTTCACAACTACGTTGTATTTACCAGGGCTTTAAATACCGGTAAATTTTCATAACGTTACCTTGTATTGACAGAGTTAACGTTATTATTAAAATAACGGTAATCGATTTAACGTTATTTATGCGACCATTAATTTTATCGTTATTTTAAACGGGGTGAGATGTAAGTAGTGGGGCCCGCCCTCGCGCCTCTCTGATGCCGTGCCGATCAAAACGTTGCCTGAATCTGCCTGATTCTTACCCACAGAACGGCAACGTAGCTAAATTAACGTGAGTTATCGTAATTTGGTCAACGTTAATTAACGTTATATTACTGGTAATGTTTACAAGTAACGTTAAATTTTTGTAACGTTAGTAAGTATAACATTGAAATGTAACGTTACGTAACGGTTATTATTTTGTTATTTGGTAACGTTAACAAGCCCTGGTATGTACAGATGCAGCTCGATACCAGTATTTTACATGGAACTGCCTATCTGACCTCCGCAACCCAGTTACTGGGTAACACGAATACCCCTTGGTAACACTGGTTGTCATACTTTCGAGCTTTTGACGACTGAAAAATTCTACGAATGTCAGCCGGGACCAACGGCTTAACATGGTTTCCGAGACACGGAGGGGCCTCGATATGTAATGGATGGTCACCCATCCACTAACCGATCGCGGCAGGCGTAGGTCAACCAGTAGGTACGGCTGTTATTATTTAGCCACGAGCCCTTGTCACATTATGAGGACATCATTCTAGTATTAGGTAAGCACCAAAGGGGGAGGGGGGTCTTTGCTTTGGTAATTGGTAATAAAGTACTTGATTGAAATATCTTTTTTTGACTATTTAAAAGCTAAGCATATAAGTAGGAATTCTACTTTTAAGACTGCGCCGAGCGCACAGTAGCGCCCTTATCGTTTGTTCGGTGATTTCTTTTATTTTAGAATGAAAATGCAGAAAATAAGAACGTTAAGTGGTGCTTCACAACACTATACGTTATTGTTATGTTTTATTGTAATCATTAAAACGGAGCTTAGTGGCCACTATTTTCCGTTTTAATGATTACAATAAAACATAACAATTTAAAACTACTGTTTGTAGTAATAATAACTTATAGTCTTGTGAAGCACAACTTGACGAGGTTATTTTCTGCATTTTCATTCTAAAATAAAAAGAAATCACCGCACAAACGATGAGGGCGCCACTGTGCGCTCGGCGCAGTCTTAAAATAGTCTCGGAAGTCTCATTATTCCCGGGAATTTCGAGACCGCACCGAGTCTCGATAATTTTTTCCCGGGACTCAGAAATGCAGCGAGACTGAAAGCCCTAGTTTAGACGTGATCTTCAGTATAAAATCATTAAAAGTCGGATATTGTCGCCTTGAAGTTACGATGTATTCCTGAGGGATACCGTCCCATTCCACTTGTATAGCCACCTTAAGTTCACAGTGCATCACGCCTGTACTCCCCCCGAAGAGTAAGGCAGAAGTGCAGCTATAGTACACCAACATTACGCCAGTCATATGTTTAAGTCCTATAGTGGCATGAATAAGCGGGACACTGCATTAAAATACGACCTTCCATTCGTTCGTATGTATGTTATATACCACCTACATCGAGAACTGATGGACCGATTGGGATGTTTAGAATGTTGTTCGATTCTAATACGGTCGTGAGATGAGTTTCTTAGAGGCCTAGATAGATGCGTATTTTATGTGTGCCAGTAGACACACACACGACACACAGTAGGACAATCACATCAAGTTGCCACAAATTTTCTCATTCGATTTTGAACATAACCACTCAAGGTCACTGGCATATATCTGCGTCTTACTGAGGTCGATGAAAAACCAGATGGAAGCTAAAATTAGGGCAAGAGAGTGGCAATACGACTTATTGAAACTAGTTTATTTGTTCATTAGAAAACCAGCGTCAGACAGCATCTGTCTAGCGTTAATGCTGAAATGGACCTTTTTTGGCGCATCCTAGGCACTCAATGTTTTTGTTAATAACATAATTATTTTATATGTATTCTTTCAAAAGTGCAGGTGTATGGAACTTGTAGGGATGCCTCGATACGCCTTTTTGCCGATACGATACCTATACCAATGCTCTTATAAAAATATCGGCGATACCGATACGCTTATTGAATTCAAAAATGAAGGTAAAATAAATAAAACACATGTCAAGTTATTTTTTTTTTAATTAATATAAAAAGAACAAATAACAGGACAATCTAAGTAAAACCGTTTAAAACTATAGACAGGTTGAGATTAGTTAATTGTTTTAGTAATTAAAATTAAAATTGATGAGATTTTTGTTTAAAATCCAAGTATTCTTAAGTTTTGCGGAGAAAGGCGATTTTGCAAATCTGTTTGAATAAGACCTGCGGTGGAAAATAGTCTCTCAGATGCGATAGAACTAAAGTACTTATGCGCCTTTATTTTCAAGTTTGGGTATAAGACGTCATTGTGCCAGAAAACGAACGGATCTGCGCCTCTCGATATATTAGGTATCTCTCGACTTCTTCTTTGAGAGAATTAAAGCTCAGAGTAGGCAGGGGCTCACCTTCCTCGGACTCTCTAATACATTTTTAAAGCGCGAAATTTGGAAAGTATCGTTGAATCGGCCATAAAAATATTGCCGATGCCGATATTCGGCAAACTTCGAGTATCGCCGATATATCGGCATCGGTATCGGTATCGGATGCATCCCTAGAAACATAACCACTTGGGTTTAAACTTCAAAGTGGAACACATCGAAACAGCATATCATCATGATAAATGATTTTATTTCTGTAAGTAGGTTTGTACAAACACTTTTACAAGTAAGTCATATTTTATAACTAGATGAGGTCGGCGCTTCGTATCTGACTACTCTGATAAGACAGGCCGAAAGAAACTCAGAGGTCACAGTCTCTTTTAAAGTCCAGACATAATCTTGGTCAAATCATGTGAAGACCATATAGATTGGTGTCTGAAATGGTCTTTTGAGGAAAGAACCACACAGATTGTGTGGACCTGTCTAGTCAGTGCACGCAATTGTCAGTAATCATGCACCTCAACTCAGAACATTAGGAGCTCAACGATTATCTGTGTATATCAACAAAGTTTCTGTCCTGCATTCTACTTCTTTTAGCATTTTAGTTGCTTTGCTAATGGCCAAAACAAACTTCAAAAGCAAATACAGTTATGCGTCCTATTGAGTAACAAAACCGGTAAAGAGCGAGTTGGACTCGCGCACCGAGGGTACCGTTTCCATGCCATGAAAAAAAAAATACGTTCCACTATAGGTCAAGAGATGGCGCTGACCTAAAACTGCAATATTAGAAAAAGTGTGCTATTTAGAGACATTGTTTTATTTTTCCTGATAATCTTTACATAAACTTCTATCACATTGAATAATATCAGATATGTATATGTATATGCAAATTTCTGAGATAAAGGGGGAGCGGTACGTTTTTTTTACAAGTTTCGTCAAGAGTCGAAAACTATGCGGCCTATTTTTTTTTTTTAATAGTGTGTGCAAATAGTGCTCTTTCGTATGATACGCCACATGACCTAGTAGCCCCCCACTTCAATCTTCCCGTCCCTGTTGCAAACATAAATATATTTATTTATATTTCTTTCTTATTTGCAAAATAGTCGGGCAAACGTCATCTAAAACTATTCCAAATTTGAAGTTGATAGCATTAGTAGTTCTTGAGATATCCAGCTGTGACAGACAGACGGACAAACTGAGTCGCAGCATAAGGATTCCTTTTTACCATTTTGGTACGGAACCCTAAAAACATGGTGTAACTCGGGGCATACAAATTAGAAATGTCTACACAATATACTTATTTGACCTGAAGCCGTAAGCGTGACTGCTGAGCTTGATGTCATGGGTTCGATTGCCAGGTCAGGCAAAGCATTATTAGGATTTCCCATTGGGAATTTCGCAATAGGCCCACTCCGTATTTCCCATAGGTAGGTAACTGACGAAATGTGTAGTACCTTACATCCACATTTTAGGACGTCAATCAGGGGTAGGTCCCTGCCAAGCCCTAAGGAAAATAATGGGCGTGATATTACTTTATTTTTATTTTATTTATTAGGGAAAACAAACACATCACATTTTGGGCTTATTCCACAAATCCCCCTTAGGAGGAAAAGTGGAATCTGAAAACAGTCTTGAATTCACCCCTGATAATCCCGCTAAGGGGGGAAAACAAGAATTGAAAAAACAAAAAATAACTTATTCCAAGATCCCCCTGAAAGTGATTTTTTTACATTAGGGTTCAGTTTTTTCCACTGAGAGGGATTCTCTCAGGGGGGATTAGTGGAATAAGCCCAAATTTTGTAGGAAGAAATACAAAAAAGACACGGCCAAATGTGTAACGGTAACCGACATTTACCACGAAATACACATAAAAAATAATCTTTACAAACCATGCTTTTAAAACTAAAACCTACAAACTACAATAATTTAATTGAAGAATTTTTTTTAAATGTTAAATAGTAAAACAAGTGAATTTAGCAAACAAAGAAAAACTCATCAAGGCATGCAAATCTACGCACTGACGGAGTCCGCCAGAGGCATGCAAATCTACGCACTGACGGAGTCCGCCAGGACCGACGTCTGCCAGAGTTACGGGTTTGTCCGAAAGGGATACCATGGCCCTGGCACACAAGCAACAGAAGGAACACGGGTGGGTTTTAGTCAGCAAAAGTCTAATACGCTCTCCCGCCCAGGGCGGAAAAAGTCCTTGAACCAAAAATTCGAAGACATGGGATATCTACCAACCCGCATTGGCCCCGCGTGGTCATGTGTCCTGTCCCAGCATTGGGAATATTATAAGCTAATTATGCATGCCTGAACAACCTATTTGCATAAAGCTAGCATGCAATGCTTGACCTTGATCAAACTTCGTGTTAGTATGACTCACCATCTATGAAAACACCCTAATCGTTGTTTGTGCAAAATTCATGGCCCAGTGCCATATATTAACTTACGATTCTGTGAAATCCACCCCCTATTTCGCTGGATTTATAATATACTGCACCCGTTCCTGTTTCGCATGGTTTTTACGACTTGATAAAACATCAAAATTTACTTTTCACTTCTCATGCTCTAAAAGTACGTCCTACGAAGCGGGACTAAAGTAACTACTTTAGTCTCTAGGGAGTGAAAAGTAACTAGTTTTTAATTTCCTTTATGTGACATATAGACAAACTCAAACAGCCACTAAATATACTACGAGTATTATCTGTGGAGTGTGGACCATCTTCATTGCAAAATGTTGAGAGTTTTAGTTCTATGGTTTTTCCGCAAAGTTAGTGGTGCCATGTGTTTTAAATTCTTAATCTGTGACTGATTTAGAAGAAAGTCAGTTTTGACAGCGAAAATTTCAGAATTTTTGTCGAGTGTTTTGTTCGGTTTTAAATAAATTTATTAAGAATTTCCAGTGATAGTGAAGAGTTTGACGTCGAGCAAATAACAAAAGACTTAATATTGTGATTTTTATTTTATTAAGTAATATTTATTAGGTAAATCTTTTTGTACTAAATTGACTATTTTTCTCGCACTCAAAGTACAGTTTGCACCTCGAGACTAAACGCCAACTTAATATACCCTCGGTTTAATTGACTCCCTCGCACCTCTGGTATATTATGGCTTCGTTTAGTCCCTCGATATAAAATATACTATATTACTAGCTTGCGTTGCAATGCCACGTAAAGTAAAAAAGGGTGGTCGAACTTCTTTTGAAGTGAAAACTTCTTTAGGCACGATGAGCACTGTTTGGTAGGGGAAAAACTTATGTGTTCGCGATCGTCACCGAACGCTTTCCATGAGCTATATGTATACTGTGTATATATGTGTACTTTTTGGGTGAACAAAAATCATGGAACTCGCGTCATCGTTACCGAACGCTCGAAATTAACAATCTAATAGCTCGACGCTACAATTCACAAGTTACTTAGTTTTCAATTCTATCGGCAAAGACTGCCCCGTTTTTTTGCCAGAAACCCATCCGGGCGTCCTCCTCAGAATACCCTACAAAAGTTTCATCACAATCGAACAGAACCTAGATGGAATCTGGATGGTATGGTTTAGGAACGTAGAGCAGTGTTTTTCAACCTTTTTCGTGGTGTGGCCCTCTTAATACAATTTCGCGACCCCCTACCCTCCGCGGTTTCTAACTTGAAATAACTACTACTTTTGTTACTTTTCGGTTAAGCAGAAAAACAGAATTCCCACAATTAAACACAGAAGCAACCTCCCGTTTGCGTGAGATAACGTTTTCATCGATGGTTCAATTAAAAGGCAAATAGAGAAATCGCCGAAAATTAGAGAATGAGTTAATCAAATGTGTAAAAAAAAATTGGTTAGCGAGAAACAGGCGCAACCATCACAATAATGTGGATGGGTGCGTATGTTCAAATTCACATTAATGATTCATGTGACTACTAGGTATTTATTGATATGTGTTAACCTAAACCTTTAATATTTATTTTTTTTAACAAATATAACATGTTGAGCTAATATGATTTTATATTTTTTAGCTTTCAATTTTAAAGTAACGGTGACCCCCTTTTAAAGAGGCTTGGCGACCCCCTAGGGGTTCGCGACACACACGTTGGAAAACACTGGTATAGAGGACAAACATAGATTTTTATATTATTTATATAGAAGATAGATTTTGTAGTTTAACTATACTCTGTTTGAAATAAGATTAAAATAAATAAATTATTTATTTATTTTAATTAACATTTCAATAAATCTGTTTTACAGGCCGACCGCCTTAGTCAGCTATTGTCATGGTAATGGGTAGACGTTTACCAGTGACCTTTGTTTAAGCTATATTAGCATTTGAAATGAAGAAAATGGCTCCATGCAATGTACAGTCAGTATACACAATTAGCTGACCCCCCCTTGCATAAATGGTAGAGATTTTTTTGTATACGGATCGATAGAATTTTATAATTCTTAATTTAATTTAAATACCTATACGAAATCTACCCAAAACTAGAAAAAAAAAATTAAAATCGTACGATTTGTTAGTAAAAAATCTCAACCATTTATGCAAGGCGGGGTCAGCTAATTGTGTATACTGACTGTACTATGTCATTCGTTACCCGTGGTCCCGATGGGTCGACCCATTACCAGGTCCATGGGTAATTAGGGTTCCGTACCTCAAAAGAACAAAACGGAACCCTTATAGGATCATTCGTGTGTCTGTCTGTCTGTCTGTCTGTCCGTCTGTCCGTCTGTCACAGCCAATTTGCTCCGAATGTAATGGACCGATTAAGTTAAAATTTGGTATACATATCAATTTAAGTGACCCCAACACGGACGTCAACCGTAAATAAGTGAATTTAGATTATTGGGGTCAGTTTTGGGGGGCAAACAATTAAAAAAAAAAATGTTTTGCAAACTGTACCGTGTGATATATCAAATGAAAGGGCTTACTATGAAGTGAAAATAGACGAAAATTGACCATTTTTTTTTTTCATTCGTTTAGTGGTGTTCCCGCTAAAATGTCAACCGGTCAAGTATTAGTCGATTAATCGAATTCTACAGCCAGATCGTGTTGCAAGTACAAAATAAATGTCAAATAAATCGTCCAATTGCAAACGTGACCCTGAGAAAAGTTATGCACCAATGGTGTTCATTACGATTACATATTTCTAGCGTTTTATCAGCACAAACGGTGTATCATGCGACATTTCGGAGGATTTCGTTTTGTTTTCACATTGTTGGTACTTACGTGAATTATTTTTAAAATTATTATTTGTGTCGCACTTCTATTTCGTGTTGTAATTTGGTACAATTGATTGCTTTAAGAATTTGAGTGAAATTTCGTATTTTGATTTTGTGTTTTTTATCTTTAGGTAAAGACTCATTCACGTTCAGAACATATGTACTTTTGTTATATTAAATCATTTGTTTCGGTTTCTATTCACATAGTGAATCACATTAAAATTAATATTAAGTTAGGATTTTGAGATATAGCCTGGGATATGGAGAAAGACAGGCTACTTTTTTACGCGATAACCGACACCCACGCGGGCGGAGCCGCGGGCAAAAGCTAGTACAATATAATTTACTCATTTATAAGAAAAAAATTATTCCATCCTTGGGAACAAAAACAGTCATACCAGGACCTCAAGTCTGCTATTACAATAGTGTCAGAATGGTCTCTTCATTGTGAGTTTTTGCCAGATTTGCCATACAAACACTGTCAAATACATACTCACAATGGCGAGACCATTCTGACACTATTGTAATAGCAGACTTGAGGCCCTGAACTGCAACACAACTATATTGAAAATGATGTATTCATAACCGATACACTAAACTTAACATTTCTAATGCGTATCCAACTTATATTTCGCCAGTAATTAATTCCATTAGTGTATCGGTTATGAATTCATCATTTTCAATTGCTATTTCTGTTCTAGTTCTAACTGGATTATTCTTTTTATTTTTCGATAATTTGACCAAAACGTTCAGGAGACGCATTGTTTTTGCAATTTTTTTTTTTAATTTATTTTGCTATGCCAAGACTCGCGACACGTTGTATGTTCGTATGTTCAGAATTTTTTCTTGTTAAAATATAATGTGTACAGTGGCCAGCACATCAAGATACACGAAACTGCTCCTAACGATTTTGAACATTAAAATGTTGATAATTAAGTTCACAATCGAACGAGTTTTTTTTTTTTTTTTTTTACACAACGGGAAGCTCTTGGCCTTCATCTCACCTGATGGTAAGTGATGATAAGGCTGAAGATGGAAGCGAGTAGAAAATAAATATAAATATATAATATATAAATAAATTATAATTATATATAAATTTGACAGTTTGTGGTAAATTGCTGGCCGCCGTACAGATTTATATTGTTTTTTTTTTTAATGTATTCTTAATTTTAATTACGTATTCATGGAGCATGTGGATTCGATAGGTAAAGGCTCCAAGAAACAGGCGCGACACGCGACGCGACACAAAGACACCGCGTGTAGCACGACGAGTTGTGTCTTTGTGTCGCGTTGCGTGTCGCGCCTGTGTGTAGGAGCCTTAATGTGTAAGCTGTGGTTACCTGTAATTGAGTGTTCATTACAGGATAATGTATATTAATAGTACATTATTACAAACGCCGGGAAATAGGCAATTGCAGG
This sequence comes from Dryobota labecula, assembly GCA_947523025.1. Classification (NCBI taxonomy): domain Eukaryota; kingdom Metazoa; phylum Arthropoda; class Insecta; order Lepidoptera; family Noctuidae; genus Dryobota; species Dryobota labecula. Next base: position 8,756,195 of record OX383314.1, read on the forward strand.
TCGAGTATGAGTATGAAGGCCGAGCCGTAGGCGAGGACTTCACTAATACGAGACAGGCAATTGCCATTTCCGCCGAGGCATATATAGTGCTTTTCTCAAAATAATGCAGGGAAATAAAACATATTATACTTTCATGTATTTTCTTTTGACTTCGCTGGAAGCAGGTTTTCAATCGTCAATTTGGCTTGTGATCTTAAATCTGGTGGAGTACAATCACTCTCTGAACAGTTGGAACTCATTTTAATTAAGTACCTATTAAAATTATATTTAATAAGTATGTAAATAACAAATCAAGACGAATTTTCAGCTTTGCCGCCAAATTTCTAATTATCAATTGTGCCGAAAGGCAAACGCATTTACGGCTATACAGCCAGTTGAAGGCAATTTGTGAGCAAAAAACTTACTTTGATATGCCAAGAATGATAAAAGAGATCCAATCAAAGAGTATTTAATAACCCCAGCACGCCGTTTCATACAACATTGCTGGAGCGTTGTAGGCCCGTATTACAGAACGTCAGTCAAGACTCAAGCATTACTTAAAACTAGTTTCAACCAATCAAATGGCTCGGATCTATACTCCATTTACTATAGCATTAGAAAAAAGAGGCTCGTAGAAGCAGGAGTGCGAAACATTTTATTCAAAGTTAAAAGTTTAAACAATTAAACTAAAAATGTTTTAACATAACTTTGATAAATAGGTCGTAATAACATCTTCATCACACATTACTTACAACAAAACGAATGAATGAAACAAACGATTACGTCGTGATGATTTAAATTTAATTAAGATTGAAGGAAATAAAAGTCTTTTTTTTTACAATATTTTATTTAAAACAACAACTTTCAACACACAATATTTGGTGTAACTTCTTCGTCTTCATCATATAATTTAGTCACTATCATCAGAGAATAAAGATGAAGAAGTTTCACCGACGTTACCTAATAATAAATCTTTCTACCACATCATCCATTATGCTTTAACCTTTTCTCTTCTTTAATTGCATGAGCAACGCAAGACTGCCATCGTTCTAGCGTAATACTATCCAGATCTTGCGGGAGTAATTGTTTCTCCTTGTCTAATTTGAACGTTTTGTTATGTTGAGCCACATACCCCATCATTTGAGCCCATATTAATTCTATAGGGTTGAACTCGCAGTGGTAGGGTGGGAGGCGCAATACTGAAATACCCTTCTCTCTAGCCATCTCATCTACAACAAACTTTTGGTATAAATGTCTTTGTATTTTTGCTTTTTCTAATAAAGTTGCCCTAAGATCTTTTTCCTCAAAAGGAATATTTTTGCTTTTAAACCATTCCTGTATATCTGCCTTTCGTGTAGCTGTGGTTGGCAGCTTCTCCAATGTCCTTGAGTGGTATAGCGCATTGTCCATAACAATTACAGCGCCACTCTAAATTTTTGACAAAATTTACTTGAACCATTTTCACTTTTGTCTATCGCGCTTCTATAACATATTCCCTGTAAATTGAGAGGTCTGGCTCTTATGAAATAGGAAATCCTAGTACAAGAGTCAGGGCTACACAGATGATTGTGTCTTGAAGTGTAAATAAATAAATTATTATTATTATTAAAGTTGAAGGCGTCCATTTCGAAATGGTCATCTTCATCACCTTTCTTTGCATCAAATATTAATGCAGCATCCATTAAAAACCCTTCACAAACCCTGTGAAATAAAATTAATACAAGTCAATTATTCCGTACCCCCTATATAATTTCACTGCTGGAAATAGTTCATAGATAAATACTATAACAAAATTTATAACTTTGAGAGTTCGCTTTGCATGCGTTAATTCATAATACAATATAATATGTATTACTTAATTAATAGTCAATAACAATGGGGTGTTCATCTTTTTATGGCGAGGACAGTCCATAACATACATACCAGTATGACCGATTATAAGTTTGATTTTTTAAACCAGCAGATAGACCTTCCCAATGTGCTTCTTTTGAAGACTTATTATTAGTGTCATGCCATATTAGGCTTTCCGTGTGACCTGTTTGTATGATAAAAGGTTATTAATATAAATACCATTCATTTCACGAATCAATTTTATGAAATTATGTTTAATTGTATAATTAATTATAATGTTATTGAATGCAAGAGGTCATACACTGCTTAGTGCATAAATAGCTGTTATGAAATTCAGAGGCACTGTACCTTCATTTAGCCAAGTGTCATCTAAATAATAATATATTTTCCTTCCTTTATTCCTTAGCCTTTTTATTTCATGAAGATATTTTAGTCTCCAAAGGACGATCTCCTGCTTGTCTATGACTTCTATAAGTGCACTTTTTTGCTCCGTTTGATTTATGTGAACTTTAATGTTTATTTAATTATTTTACACAGACTGTTTTTTTTTTAAATCTGGCAGAGACTCGTCACTGTTAACTGCTTCCAGCATCTTGTCCAAGGTGGGCAACTCATTATTAAAGAAGAAGGAATTAATTTTCCTGCATATTCCACTAAATGTGATGTCATCAAAATCATCACGTTTCATGTGCTTCTGTTGGGGAGGGGGAGATTGCAGGCGACTTTTTATGTTTTACTCTTTGAGAATATTGGATAGAGTAGCCCGAGATACGCCTGTAAATAATAAAATCATGTGCGGAGTTTCTAAAATATAATAATACATTTTATCACAATGCATGTTAGTTTCAAATATTTTTATAGTAATAATTTTATGAATCATCCTTACCGGCAACTTCTGCGATTTTGTTTATCATCTCAGTCCTATAATGAGGAGTATCTGCAGGCCAGGACTCCAATTGCTTAAAAATATTTATCACAGGTTGTTTTTCTACAGCACGCAGCGTTCTCTTTTTTTTTGGGAGACATTATTATTTCGTCGGAGTCAACTTTTGGACCACGTTTTTTTCGCCGTTGGCTTTGGTCAGACTCAGCACTTATATGTTGTAAGCCACTCGGTCCCGCACCGGGATCAATCATAGCTCAAAAAAAAAGTAACGTTTTGTACAAACAACCCAATGACAACACTGATAACAATACAATAATAAAAAAATAACTAAATATTATTTATTATTTTAATAAATAACAACAAAATCACGAAAATTAAACAATAACAAACAAAGTATTCACAAGTAAATGACATACATGACAATCTTAGAACATTGTCAAGTCAATTTCACAGACGACATAAACCAGTAAAATTAGAAATCCCCGGCTGTCACAGCTTATGAAGGGATTAAGTAATATTTTAGATTTGGTAGGATTATAGTGAAACAAAAAGCGTTGCAGTATTGTTGACTCCTGCTTCTTTTAGGTTTTTAGCATAGGCACTGTAATTTTAAATTGGAATGAAATAATATATCTAAATGAAAGCTACTTAATTTCATATGGTTGTTTTTTTAAATGATTACAATTAAGTGTGATAGCTGATATATAAATTCATTTTAATCGATTTGGCGTCAATCGTAACTATAACAAGTTTATTGTACTTTTGTTATAAAGTGTGCATCAAAAATAACCTTTTTTAACTTCTGTCTAATGCTATTATAAATGGAGTATAGTTTAAAGGAATACTTGAGTATTGAGTGACGTTCTGTAATACGGGACGTAATGTTCCAAATTCAAAAACCGCTCCTGCAATGCTTTCTTTGTCCGTAAATTCGATACTTCGCGTGTTCTTTTTTCGAAAATAATGCATGTTTGAGAAAACAAGTTTTTAACACTGTAAAAGATAATAGTAATATATCTCGTTGGTAATCCCAGTCAACAACATAAAAAATAGTTTTGAAAAGCGGACATACCAGTCTGATAACCTATTATTCCAACAACCGTTACATTAACGAGTCTTTTATTACAAGGTACATGATGGGATCTAATTTACACAAATGTATCAAATTCGCTCGCTCAACATAACCAACCCAATTTAAAAATGATTCACTTTTTTTGTAGGATTACCACGAGTTCGTGTATTTTCGGAGACTTCCGAGCAAAAGAATGTTGTTTGTGTTGTTTTATTAGGTTAGGATGTTATGATTGAACGCGTTTATTGTATACTAACTGATACCCGCGGCTTTGAGCGCATTGTTTTTTTTTCTTCTTCTAAAATAATATTAGCCTAAGTTATTCCTAATAACATCAGCTATCTGCCAAGCCGTTTCGGAGATTAGCCGGAACAGACAGACAGACTAAAACAAAAAGTGAATTAAAAAATTGACCGTAATGATTTTAGTATTGAATGGGCACAGGGTAAGTACTTAATCCATACTATCCATACTAATATTATAAATGTGAAAGTAACTCTGTCTGTCTGTCTGTCTGTCTGTCTGTCTGTCTATCTGTCTGTCTGTCTGTCTGTCTGTATGTCTGTATGTTACGTTTTCACGCCTAAACCGCTGAACCGATCGTCATGAAATTTGGTTATAGCCTGGGATATGGAGAAGGACATAGGCTACTTTTTTACGCGATAACCGACATCCACGCGGGCGGAGCCGCGGGCAAAAGCTAGTATTAGTATAGATTACATGCGTCAGCGCTAAAAGGTAGCGGGTAGGTATATGAGATCACTGTGCTGCTCATAATAGCAGGGTAGTCCACCTAATATTGCTGCTCGTTGGTTCATAAGTTTGATTCCGAGAATTCCCAAGTGAGGCACAGTTATTGGGTTATTCCATCAGGCAATTTCGCATCCAGATATCTGGATTTTCCGTCTTTCACATGGGACTTAAGACGCAGATATATGCCAGTGACCTTGTGTGACACACATTTCCGACTTCGCCATTGTATCGGACGGTACCGAGAGCTCCTGCGCGTACACACACATTCACTTGGTTACCACAACTAAAGCGGTACATTTCTCCTTTCATTCACTGAAAAGCCTTCAGTCTTCTGCCCTTGAAGACTAAAATTACTTTGGCACAAACACTAATTCAGCCGATTATCGATTATTATGCCGACGCCTGCTACCTAGATGCTACTGAGGAGCTATTAAGGCCCAAATATATGCCAGTGACCTTGAGTGGTTAGCATGCGTGTCTGTACTGAGCTCACGCAACGCGTCTTACGTCCAGCCAGTAATAGGACTCGCCCATCCAGAAGCGCTGTCCCAAATAAGATGCATTATTAATTTATTATACGTAAAACAAAAGGTATTACACACGTATACTAAAAAATAAAAAAATAAATTGTTTTTAAAAAGGTGAAGGTTTATATTTGGTTTTTCCATCAGGCAATTTCGCATCCAGATATCTGGATTTTCCGCAGATATATGCCAGTGACCTTGAGGAGCTCGTGGCTAAGTAATAACAGCCGCACGGGTCGATCCGATCAGGTTAAGCTACGCTTGCCGAGGTTGGTCCGTGGATGGGTGACCATATTTACATACCGAGACTCCTTCGTGCCTCGGAAAACAAGTTAACTTTCGTGTTCTGTACTGAGCTCACGCAACGCGTCGTACGTCCAGCCAATAATAGGACTCGCCCATCCAGGGGGCCAAGTCTACTAATGTACAAACGTTGCAATGGTCTCTTCATTGTGAGTTATTGACAGATTTGCCATACAAACACTTTCAAATACTCACAATGGCGAGACCATTCTGACACTATTGTAATAGCAGACTTGAGGCCCAGAAGCGCTGTAAATAAGACGCATTATTAATTTATTCTACGTAATACAAAACGTTGTTCTGTGTGGTGCCGGACGTACAGAATAGCACCACCCCATTTCTTCCTGTGGGTGTCGTAAAAGGCGACTAAGGCCCGTATTATAGAACGTCACTCAATACTCAAGCGTTACTTAAGACTAGATTCAAGCCATTTGATTGGTTGAATCTAGTTTTAAGTAATGCTTGAGTATTGAGTGACGTTCTGTAATACGGGCCTAAGGGATTTACTAGAGAATGGGCAGCAGCGTTCTCTATGTATTTTTAACACCATACTGCGATCGCCAACCCGCCTGCCAAGCGTGGCGATTATGGCAAACCCCCCCAATTGGGGAAGGCCTATGTCCAGCTGTGGATGTCTTTCGGCTGAAATGATGATGATGATGATGAAAACAAAAGGTATTTTAATAACAAACGTATACTAAAAGAAAAAAAACATTGTTTTAAAAAGGTAAAGGTTTCATAAAAATACGCTTGATAGATTTTGAGTGATCCTCGTCTATCTATATTTCTGTATCTCGGAGGCAAACAATCATAAGTCACATTAAGCTAATTATTCAGTGCATTCAGTGCACATGTTTTAAGTCTCAATTTGAACATTATTCACGTATGGTCACTTGGCTACACAATTGTGTGAAATTCAAAGTTTTTTTTTTTTGTTTAAAAGTAGTTTAATAGGTAGTTTTTATACCAAAAAGATATTAGAACTTTTACGATACTTAGGATAATTTACCTCCGGTATACAGATTTATGAAAATAGTTTTGAACACTCAGAGAGGAGGCCTGAGAGATCGCAGCGGATATATTATATTTCGATTATTACAAAATGATGAAACTTATGATTCGCGACTTTAATGCTCTCACTAACCTCGAAGATAAGGTAAACAAAGTAATTTCTCACGTCAAGATGACATAATTTACGACACAAGCACAATGGGGGCATACGTTGTAATATTCTAAGTACTACAAATGGTTCTAACTGCCGCGACATTGAAGCCTTCGCTTTTTATTGCACATTACTGTTAGGGCTTTTGTACACCGCAGCCGTCACCGGGTCGTCACCGAGAAACGAGACTGTTCGAACGAACATGACGAACCTACACTTGCGTAGATTCATCACGTTGAAAATGAACAGTTGAGCTCGTAAATGACGTCAGCGAGAGTGTAAGATAGACTTCAAAATCCGGACAAGATGCGCTTAAGAGGAGCTCGTGGCTAAGTAACAAGCGCCGATCAAGGTTAAGCCAACAAAGCAAAAGCGAACGCTACAAACAATGCCGCGGTAGTTTTCGTAGATCTTTGACAGTCGTTTCGGGTAGTTGACAAGTCTAACAAGTCTTACCAAGGGGTATCGTGTTACTCAGTGAGGGCGTATATCCACCGCGATGTAACGTCCCGGTGACGGCGATCGTTTGTCCACCGCGTGCGAACTCGGTGGTTCAGTATGTTATGATAGAAATAACAAAAACCGGCCGAACGGCGGCGGCACCTGAGCGACGGCCGGCAGTGAGTGGAAAGATCAAACGTGTGAATGACGGCGCTCGAGTGATAACGTACGGTGGGCACGCGACCATAGTATATGTATGTATCGCTACTTCGGCGCCGTCATCTCGTTCTCGGTGACGTCCCGGTGACGGCTGCGGTGGACAAACGCACTTAGACAATGTTGCATTCATTAATATGTATTAGCAAGATGCTTAGATAACTAGTGATGAGCAGTTCACATGTTTCTATCGTCAAGGTGGAAAACCATTTGCATTAAAGTTAAAACACACTTAAAATGTCTGGATTAATAATAAAACCAGTACCGGCGTTAGGAGGGGCGCCCCTTCATGTCTGGATTCCCGTCTCGTCCTTCCATTGAGAATATTGGACACTATACCTGTAAAGGTAGCGAGTGGAGAAAGGACTTTTTCTAAGCTTAAGCTGATACAAACCTATCTGCGATCGACAATATCTCAATCGAGATTGACAAACTTGGCAACTTTGACAATCGAAAATGAAATTGCAGAAAACATAGACTTCGATGCCTTTATGTGAGAGTTTGCCAATAGAAAGGCTAAAAAAGTAGGAGTAGTAGTTTTTTTTAGAAAGAGTTTTATTGAAATAAAGGTTGTGTGAAAAAAACCTGGGTTTTTTTTTTTCACATTTGTGTGAATTGGTAAGTAGAAAAAGGGTGACATAGAAACCTCGCCCAGGGGGCCAAGCCTACTAATGTACAAACGTTGCAATGGTCTCTTCATTGTGAGTTTTTGACAGATTTGCCATACAAACACTGTCAAATAATCACAATGGCGAGACCATTGCAACGTTTGTAAATTAGTAGACTTATGCCCAAATACTCAAACGTTACTTAACTTTAAGACGTTCTTATAAGTGTTTCTGTCGCTACAAAACAGTTTAAAGTGACAGAGACAGCATTAGACTTAACGGCGACTTAAAATTGAATTGCGTTTGAGTATTCGGCAGTTAGGCCCCAGGGCGCCGGTAATGCTAAAATCGGCACTGAATAAAACTTTATATTTCTATTGGTTACCATTGCTGCCATTATGCCCAGTAGTAATATCCCCGACTTCCGAGTTGTAGGTAGTGGGTGAACCCAGCCAGGCATATTACTGTTTGTAATTTAAGGTGAATCTAGTCGATACTTTTTCCATACTTTCGGGGGGGTATTACTCCACTGTTTGACATTGTACATCCAAAGTTAAACATGATATCGTTTTGTCTTATTATTAACTTTGTCTGTACGGAAGCAGAATATTAAAATAAAAAGCCGTTAAAAAGTTATGAGCCAACAAATATTCGTTTTTCCTGCTAATTTTACGCAGCTTTGGGCGGAAATAAGTAATAAAAGAAGTGTAAAATCTCCAAAACAAAGTCCGCTCCGACAAAGCTCAATTATCGAAGATTTCAATAAACTTTTAGTTTTTTCATAAAACTCAAGTTTCCAAAGGACTTTTCGCGCGCGGTTTACTATGAATTATCGTGCATTTCACTCAACACACGATGCTAAAGTCGAATAATTATTTCAATGGAGTAATCTGACATGTGCTAGCTGTCACTTTGTGTAATAAAATTGTCATATTTCTTGTAATGGTGATCGTTTTGTTTAATTGATTTCTAAAGTGTAAAATAAATGTATAATATATGTAATAATATGTATTGTATAAGTGTAAAAGTTTAGAATACAATACGTATTTCCTTATTATTGAAAAATGTGACAGCTAGCATCTGCATCATCTAATTCCTGTTGGGTTGCTTGGGTTTCAGTTCCCGAGAAGCAAGACGGTCGCGTGATCAGATGACTGTAATATTTAAAATTCTTAGAGGTATTGTAGATGTTCCTGATCTGCATAACGAAATCTGCAATCTATTTGTCCCGGACAATTACTGTCGTGGCAGAAAGCACCGCTTACTGGCTGTTCCAACTTGCCGTACTGTTGCACACTCGGTCACCTATTCCTCGGACATTAGCTGCTATTAACGCTCTCCTGAACTCAAACACAGATTTGGATATGTTTGTGAATGAATGGAAGATGATACTGTCGGAATGTTTGAATTTTTGTGAGAAAAATGCATGACTGTGTTAAATAAATTATAATAATATATGTTTAAATAGTGTAATAGGCTTAAGCCGTTCTATTTAAAATAAATAAATAAATCAGTTTCCTCCAGTGAGTTAATAATTCGACTTTAGGTGAGACAGTGTGCTTTTTGGCCACGCCCACCAGTGAGTTCGAGCCTGCGACTAGTTGGCTCTTAAATATCATCACCGCTGGTCCATGAAAGAGCTTCTGAAAGGAAACCTTCCATTGTCATCAAGCGAAAAATTATGAACATGTGCATTCTTTCCATTTTGACTTGGTCTTTGACAAACATTCAAAAGTCGAAACTTAGGCTTTGCCAACGTGCGTTGGAGCGCAGTATTCTAGGCGTAAAATTGACAGACTATTTATTCGCAACACAACACTGCACTCCAAAACAGATTACTGACGTTGCTCAAAAAGCCGCTAAGCTGAAGTGGGACTGGACTGGCCACGTCTGTTGTATGCCCAATGAGCTGTGGGCCAAAATTACCACTATGTACCACCTGACACAGCCAGAAGGCGTCGCGGCTGACCACGTAGAAGATGGCAGTAGAAGATGGCAGTACGAGCTGGAACAAGCAAACGACCAGTGTCCACATAAGCCCTGGATCGAAAGAGCTAGAAGTCATGGGGAGAGGACTTTGCCCAACAGTGGGATTATGCAGGCTAACAGTTACAGTTACACCACTGCTATCAAAACGGTGAAGGAAAACATCGTGAGTAACCTGGAATGTCTTAGAACCAAAAAATCAAAGACATGTGATATCTACCAACCAAGTATGTAATAGGGTACAAGCCTGTTGCCATCAGCCGGGCACAAATCCGGGTTGCTACCATTTATATATATAAAAAAAGGAAGATTAGGTACTCGCTCCTCGACAAAATTGTGCCGACCGACACAATTTACCTTAGTCACGATCGAACTGCCGTTTGTGTAGCACATGTGTAGCACGTTAAGTAAAATTACCGTAATCGTCTAAATAAACAGCAACAATGCCTTCCTGTGTTTTCAAAATGTGCACAAATAATTCACAAACCAAAAATAAGTTCCACGGGATTACTTTCCGCTCGTAAGTACATCAAAAATTATTTTATTAAAAATTCTCCTGAATAATATTGCTTTCTAGGTCGCCATTTGTTTCTGAGTTGTTATGGGTACGATAGATTCTAGTGCAATAATTTTTACGTGACATCATACTTTTGACGTGAGTTCGTCCTATAAATCGATGAACACCTGCTGCACGCACGAAAAAGCGTGACTCATTGTCACGTTCCGCCTGAGCCGAGTGTGCAACCGAGAGCGCGGAACAAGCGACAGAGAGGCACGATCGGCCTAAGCGTTCGGCTTGTGACGCCATGTTTTCTTATGACGCTATCACGTAAAATTATCGTCCGTAAACCGACTTTACAGACACCAAATTTTTTTTATACATCAATGGCTGCTACGGAAAACTTCCAAATAGAACCTAAGAACACTTTGCCAGACCCGGGAATTGAACCCAGGACCTCATGCTTAGCACTGGCGACGTCTACTCCAACGAGGCAGTCAAATCAAAGATTTCCAGATTTCTAACATCAGCATCTTTCACCTAAAACCACAAAAACAGTGTGTAAACACAATAAATGAGTATTTTAATGGTGAAAAGTGAAAGTTGAAGAGCCTCGTTAGCATCGCACCATGGTCCATTGCGCTCTTATACAATCTATTGATGACGCAATGACGCAGCCAATGCGTGTGCTCATGTCAGTCGATGAGTTAGTAGGTATGAAGGGCATTGGAGGGACTTATTACTTTTACATAGACACCGCTCCGTTCATCGGAGAGCAGTGGCGGCCTAGCCGGACAGGTTTTTCACGATGTTTTCATCAACTATTCCTATGCTCAAATCATGGGCGTACCCAGCATTTTTTGGGGTGGGGCAGAAGTAAACAAACTCGATAAGTAGTAGGAATTTAATTAACCTTATTCCAATATTAATCTGCGAGGGTTCTGGCTAAATCTAGCAAAAATTTCGTTTTACATTTTTGTGCTATATAATTATTAATGGCAGAGGACATTTTGCATCCATAGCAGTCAATTCCACAAAACCTAGAAACTTCACGAACCACCATTTTTCTTCATTAAAAAATCTAATACCAATGGGAAGTTGCTCTTCCTGATGTGTCACAGCTGTCGTCTGCCAGGATATTAAAGGCACTTGCATTCTTTACATCAGCTATGATATTGTCTCTAATGACCTCCCCAAATAGATCGAATATATGACTAATTAAAACAAAATATATTTTTTTAGCTCCGTGTAAGGGACCAGTGTGGGCAGATGCTCCACCTTGCCCCACCGTGTGTACGCCCATGGCCCAAATCCCACAAACTAATACTAAATTCGCTACTATACAATATTACAAACGATCTGCTCAGCTATAATAATACAGTGTGAGTCTTTATAATGTGCACATATCGAAATGAAAGAATAAAAAAATAAAAAAACTATATTTTATTTTATTCTTTATGGAATTAAAAAAATAATTGTTCCCAGTGTAAACAAAACGGTGTAACTTTTAAGGCTCGTACGGATTAGTGCGATATCGCGGGCGCGACGCGACACTAGTATGTAGCACAATTTCTTTGTCGGTGCCTGTCGCAGCCGCGATATCGCGCGAGTCTGTACGAGCCTTTAAACTAAATGATCTATCACAATGAAAGAAACTCCATAATAATCGGAAGTAATTAGGCATCATTATAAAATAAAAATTGGCGAAAAAACTACCCTCAATTGAAAAGAAACATGTTTTTTTAGCAAAAATGTGTCTTTTTTTTCATATTTTTTTACAATAATTTTTAAATTTCTCAATAATAATCGCGTCTTGTTGAGAAATTTTGAAGTAAAAATAAAAAAAAAACCATAAAAAATTATAAAACAAATTATTATTTTTTTTGTATTTTTTCCGTAGATAAAATTAAGCATCGAATCCCTCATTTCGATATGTGCACATTATAAAGACTCACACTGTATAAGGTGTAAGGTGGTAAAGAACCTCTCAGTATAAATAGACCCACATATTTTGCTTGTTATTTTATGTAAGTACCATATATGCAAAAGTAAATATTATATTCTCATATTCATTCATTGCATTCCATGTTGTAAAAAAGATGTTACAAGCTAGGTACAAAAAGATGGACCCTGTAACGGCACTGCAAAACGATAAAATTTAAATTAAAAAAATACAAATACAAAATTTAAAAGTTACAAATACAACATTACAATTTTACAAATCCAAGGTTGCCTGGAAGAGATCGCAGTATGCGATAAGGACGCCCATTGTGTATTTTGCAGTGTATAAGTTTTTTTTTCTTTTGTAATGTGTAATCTGGTCTACAATAAAGTATGTATAAATAAACAAATAAAATTTAAAAATTACAAATCCAAATTTAAAAGTTACAAATACAAATTTAAAAATTACAAATATTACAAATACAAATTTAAAAATTACAGATACAAATTTAAAAATTACAAATACAAATTTAAAAATTACAAATACAAAATTATAACTATTACCAATATAAAAATATAAATCTATCTAAATCATCATTCTAACCTCAATGACCTCTTCCTATACCTAGAACTAGAAGAAACACATTGATTACCACGCTTGCTCTCTGCATATGTAAACAAACGCAAAAAACGAGTTACTAATGCGTGATAAAACCGGCTAGTTAAAATTACACATACACATAAAATCTAAGTTGTTATTATTACTTTACTTACCTATGTAACAATTTTACGGTAATTGTCGGAAAGAATGTCAGATATTGCGAGTATGTGATTGTAAGTTTGTTTACGTTTTAGTAAGAATTTTCGAAGTGAATCAGTGCGGTTAAAATTTTGTTAGAAAACGCTTAACACTGCTGCTGGGTTCTCTGTGAGAGGGTTCGGGCCACATCGCGCGATCCATCATGTGGAACCGGTGTGAGTTGGTGGATGTCACACATGTCTTCGAAATTTTGGTTCTAGGAAATGCCGGTTTCCGTAATCAACAAGGAATCATTATAGTTTCGCCATGTCCGTCCGTCCGTCTGTCCGTCCGCAGCTTAGTTCAGAGACTACTAGAAAGCTATAATTTGGCATGGATATACATATTAATCACGCCAAAAAGTGGTAAAATAAAATCATGAAAAAAATTGTTATTTAGGGTACGTCCTGTATTATTTTATTATATGTTACCTATTAATAATATTTTAATTTTGTTAGCTTAATTATTAACTATATTGTGCATGCTGTGGTCTCCTATAAGTGAAGGAGTACACCTGCTTACTACCTGATGTTGCCCTTTATTTATGTCATGTATCGTGTACATCTTTTGTTGGAGATCCTAAATCCATACTAATATTATAAATGTGAAAGTAACTCTGTCTGTCTGTCTGTCTGTATGTTACGTTTTCACGCCTAAACCGCTGAACCGATCGTCATGAAATTTGGCAGAGATATACCCTGGGATATGGAGAAGGACATAGGCTACTTTTTTACGCGACAACCGACATCCACGCGGGCGGAGCCGCGGGAAAAAGCTAGTAAATAAATAAAAATAAAATAAATATAATCCAAAATATTCACTTATTATGTTATTAAGAAAATCCTCTAATTTAACATATAAATCATGAATACTACTCGTTTAGACGTAATCTTCAGTATAAAATCATTAAAAGTTATCGCCTTAAATTCATTCATTCACTGAGACAACGCACAACCTAAACCGCAAAATATGTACATTTTCTAGTCTAGAATTCTAAGTACATGTGACCTTTGAGATACACTGCAGTGGTAGGCACTAGGCAGAGGTCACAACTAAGGATTGGCGATCTGCCAATTTCGCCACTTACCCCCGATTAAAATCTTGATCAAGAACACTGATCAGTATATCTGCACTCTAATCGCGTAAAACTCAATCAATCGCAATCTGAATGATTTTGAAGCATATTGCTAATCCATTGCAACAATTAAGTATGTTGATATAATCAACAAGGAAATGGTTTCAATTTGCATGTGGAGTGAGGCACATGGGTTGCAGGATAACCCGTCGAAGACAGGTCATTGTTGTTGGTAGCTCAAGAATGTTCTCCAAGATAAACTGAGCTGTAGCTCCAGCTCCAGCGGCGGCAACTGAGGAGGGAGGTGCGATGTCGGAATAATGGTTTCCAACTACCGCATCCTCCAGGTGAACACCAACCACTGCGGAGCGGCCTAGGACCTGCTGGTGCAGTACATTGCCGAGTGGTTGGTGAACGTAGCGGTGGTTACCGAGCCCTACTCGATCCCCGGCAGCTGGCTGGGTGACGAGGACGGCTTGGTGGCACTAGCGGTGCGATCTTCCACGGACTCCCCTCCCCTCTCGCTATTAGAGAGGGGACCGGGATACGTGGCCGCCACGTGGAGGCCAGCAGGCAACGGGTGCGGGGGCAACCTCGCTGCATTGCACAGGCTTCCACCAGTGCCGGATGGGAATGGCCAGGTGTTCCCGGCCATTCCCGTAGCCCCCCGGCCGGAGGGGCATGCGGGGCCCGCCAACTAGGCGGGCATGCGCCGGGAGGGTTGTAGACGTAAAGGCTGAGCCGGATTCCCATGACCCTCCCATCAAGGCGATGAGAAAACACCGCTGAGTGTTAGTGGGTATACTGCCATTTCGGTAAGGAGTCCCACATACCCCGTCTCGTCCCCCGACGAGCGGGGCATGCGTAATGCATTTCTCACCGTCGAAAAAAAAAAGGTACATTAACCGTTGCAGCTACAGGAAAATGGTCTTAGGAGACTGTCCATATTTTTTAGAGAAATTTCGATCTACATTCACAGATTTTGAAAAAAATGTACAGTCAGCAAGGAAATGCTGCTGAAAACTGCGGTTTGGGTACTAGAAAGGCAGGAAAAATAAATGTGATATTACTTTACCCCTTCTACTAACACTTACTTCCTACTGTGCGTGCATTTACCCCATTTTAAAATGACCTTTAAAAAAGTTAAAGTTGCCCTTTCTCAGTAATAAAATGCCCATGGTCACTCTATTTTTATTATTAACTAGTTGCTGCACGAGGCTTCGCCCGCGTGGCTTTTTCTATACATAGACAAAAACTCAAGCCTTCTTCACATGGGGGTAGACAGAAACTATAGAGCGCCACCTGCTACGCTCCTTACATCTCCCTCCGACTCTGCCCTAAGCCGAGGTTCGTACCCCACAGGGGGCGCCCTTAGCGCGCAGTCGTTTAGTTTATAAGTTTTTACGCCCTGGCTGGAGGCTTGTATGTTTTTAGGAGCTTAAGGCAACCACAGCAAAGACCGGTTAAAGAGTCTCAACCTCTCATGGTTAACTCTGAGATGCCGTAGCAATTTTTTTTATAAATTTAATAATAATTAAAATTAATTAATGCTCCTTACATATATATATACTATAAACTCCTTTTGCTTCGTCTACATTCATACATCTGAGGCCCTATAGTCAAATAATTAATTCACTGTAGAAATCTGACATGTGCTAGCTGTCACTTTTTGTGTAATAAAATGGTCATATCGATGGCCCCACCAAATAAACGTGCAATGCTTATTACACGATTTTTTTTTTTTTTTTTTTCGTTTCTTTTGCCTAACCTGCACCCACAAATTTTTTTTTTATGAATTTTAGACTCAAAACACGCCTATTATAATAGTGAATTTCTTTATTCTAGGGAAATAATTTTAAAATTATAGGAATAAAAGTTTATGTTATAATTACATGCGTTTTGAGTCGCCAAGAAAGTAAATATACAAGTCTATAGCTTTTTTTTTTTACCAATAATTCGATTATACATTATTTATACCTATTTACAATGAAATGAGCGTTATTGAAGTTTAACCGTTTTTATTGTTTGCTGAAAAATTGACATTTTTCTCTTATATGTTTATTCGGTGGGGCCATCGGTATTTATTGTAATGGTGAACGTTTAGTTCAATTGATTTATAAAGTGTAAAATAAATGTATAATTATATGTATTGTATAAGTGTAAAAGTCTTTTGTTTTTTAACTTTTCTATTTGTTTGTATTTTGTGTTTCACGAACTGTGACCAAATAAACGTTATTCTTTCTTTTCTTTCTTTATTATTTAACAATGTGACAGCTAGCACCTGTCAGTTTCCTCCAATGAATTAATCATTCGACTTTTCACCTGGGGGCCAAGTCTACTAATGTACAAACGTTGCAATGGTCTCTTCATTGTGAGTTTTTGACAGATTTGCCATACAAACACTGCCAAATACTCACAATGGCGAGACCATTCTGACACTATTGTAATAGCAGACTTGAGGCCCAGTCTATCCGTCTTTCACTGCCAATTTGCTCCGAATCGAATGGATTTATTAAGTTGAAAGGAGATGTTTCAAAATTTATGGAGCCCCGGCCTGGTCTTTGTACACTATACTAAATAATGGGGAAACACAATTAAAACAGTTTTCAACCATCCAATTACTTTAAATTGGCTTTGTTTGGTAGTAAAGCACAATAATGTACACTTGGAATTGCAACACACAACAAAAACCCGTCATGGCGGTAAACTGTCATGTTGATTAATTACTGACGTTCGATATGTTTATTTCTGTCATATTACATTGTCAAAGAGAATCTTACGTTATTCGTAGTTTTAGTCATTTGTAATATTTAGATCTAGTTGTGGTTTGTATATAAAGTACAATCCAGTTGACCTGCGAGATGCCATGAAAAATATCTTTTAAGATTTTTACATATAGCATAAATGTACAGAATACATTCAATCGTCGAAATATTAACTCAGACAACAACAATGTAGCGATCTTTTGATTTACAGTTCACGATCTATGGTATACTGTCATTGTTTTTTAACCACATAGTAACTAAATTGGCGAGACGCCATATTGAAAGTCAATAAAAATAATTGATAAATATCAAATGATTACTAGAAAAATATGCGTTTATGCAATTTATCTGTATTTTTCCCAAATCCCTAGGATTTTTCTCGATTTTTCGAAGTACTGTACATATACTGGGCCGGTTTTGAAACATCTCCTTTGACCAAACACGACCCAAACACGGACGTGTTACGTAAATAAATGAATTTTGATTATGGGGAATATAAAAAAAAAAAGTTAAGCTCTCTGTAGGTACCGTGTGACATATCAAATGAAAGGGCTTACTATGAGGGTCTCAAGTATTTTTTAATTATTAATAATTTTATATTTAACAGCTTTTTAAGTTATTTCTGAAAATATGTAGTAGAAAATTGGTCATTTAAAATTTACCCCTTATCACCGAAACTACTGAGTCTAAAATGTTGTAAAAACTAACAGAAAATATTTATATACTAGGAAAACCTATAAAAACTCTTTAGTCTTAAAATAACATGGTAGGTAAATACAATCAATCAATCTGCCTAGCCTTTTCCCAACTATGTTGGGGTCGGTTTCCAGTCTAACCGGATGCAGCTGAATACCAGTATTTTACATGGAGCGACTGCCTATCTGACCTCCACAACCCAGTAACTGGCTAACACGATACCCCTTGGTAAGACTGGCTGTCAGACTTTTGGGCTTCTGACGACCCGTAACGACTGTCAAAGATCACGAATGACAGCCGGGACCAACGGCTTAACGTGCTTTCCGAGGCACGGAGGAGTCTCGGTATGTAAAGATGGTCACCCATCCACGGACCAACCCCGGCAAGCGTAGCTTAACCTGACGGATCGACCCGTGCGGCTGTTATTACCTAGCCACGAGCTTCTCATGGTAGGTATCAGTGGCGTGCCTAGGGGTCAAAATTAGGGCAAGCCAATATATATTTTGGATAAAAAACACCCCCTGCCCTATCGCCTGGCAAAGTGGCGCCTACCGACTGAGCCGTTAGAGAACTGACTAATATTAGTTTTTCATAACTGTAAGTAATTGCGATTTATTCTTTTGTTCCAAAACTAATACCACTATGTATGTTTTTCAACAAATTTGATGAAACAAATATCAGTGGTATTAGTTGCTAGATATGGTATAGATATAGACCTAAATATTTAAATATGAATTAACAACAAAACATGACTGGAAAAATGTGGGTGTAGCTAGGTAGGCATACCTCTGCTTAACCCTCCGGGGAATACAGGCGTGATGTTATGCTTAAATATAGGTAAATTTTAAATACGAAGAGTACCTACTGGTAATCCTTTAGAAAATCACAACTATTTTAAGTACAAGTTATCAGTATCGTGTAAAATATGATACGTGAGCCATCTATTATCATTATTGGCACAACAGAGCTCTTCGAGTCGTAATAATTCATATTTCAAACGCTCGCAAATTTGCAACAGTTATTATGGGAAAAATATTACAATACGGCTACTAGATGGCGCACAAATAATTGATTGATTTGTGATTTCTAACTACACATTGCTTACATTTAATTCGTTTGATAAGTAACTTGGCTCCGGTTTGTTGCCATCTTGTTGCTGCATAATATGTTTCTCTAAGACTAGGTCGTATAAAGAAAGCAAAGATGCAAGCTAAGAAATTGCCTCTATTGAATGAGGTTTTAAACTCATTGTGACCTCTGAAAGAAAGTTCATAAAGTGCTAAATGACACACAACATCAACCTAATCTTTGAAAAACAGCTCGATTGTGTTCGACACGCATAATGTATTCAGCGAGATTATATTTGTCTGTAAAACTCAAAGTATTTACCTTTTTCCAAGTAACTATTGCACACCAATACACACTTTAATCCTTCACAAGGAACAATTGCATGCGTTTCCGAATTCATTTTAATGATAAGAAACTTTTTCATCACTTCAAAACGAAGGTAATTACAGCAAAAACTAATCACAACACAAACTCACAGAAAATTTAAAAAAATCAAAACATAAACGGCGTCAGTAACCGCTCAAAACAATTAATTTGAAATTAAATCATGCAAATTCACGCTTTGCACAGCGACTCGCGCACACATACTCAGGATCTACAATCCTACCACCTCCTACTACGATTCGTTTCATTCATAAAAAGTCAAAAGCCGGGCTTAAAAATTCGAACATTTGCAAAATGAGTACATACTATCATATCAAGGACGTTAACACATTTCTTTGCGAAAAAATGAGAAGTTAGAAGCCCGATTTGAAGCCACCTTGTGTGAGCGAGAAAGCTATACTTCATTCATCGATACGATCTCGCCTCCTGCTTAGCGCTATAACGTAAGAGCGAGATCGCAACTGCGGCATCGGAGATCGTTTGGCAACGGTGCATGATGAAAGAGGCGATGAATTTAAATATTATTCCTTGAGTATGTAACTCTGGCAACGTTGCATCGTAGTACGTATCTAGCGCGCGGCCGGTACGTTTTTATTCTTGTGGCCGGTACTACGCGGAGAGTTTAATGTTATTATTCGTATCAATTCTTGCGACATTGAGTTTGTTTACAGGTGTAGTTTTTTTATTAATAGGCTCACTTTTGATTGAAAGCCGGGCTTTTCAGCTTTAATGAAAGGAACGGTACTGGTAGGTATATACATGGTACATAAATCTCCCAATATCGTGCGTACAATCTGTAATCGGTTTTTAAACGATTGAATTGAAGTAAATAAATAAATTCATCGTTGTCGGATAAAAAACAGTTCCCATGTCGAATAATACGCTCGCGATTTTTTTACAGTTTTTAGGGCGTCTACAAAATTAATATGGTCTAAAACGGCTGTCAAAATAAACGCCATCTTTATATCATACATGTGTATAAACAATTGCCTATACGTAAACTTGACAAATGCATGGGAATTGACCAGCAGGATTTGTTTCTGTTGTAACTAGGTACAGCTTGGCCATAAAGAGTAGATATTAAATAAAATGTAACTAAATTTCCATACTAAATTGTTGCCATGTTTAAGCATTTTATGTCAAAAATGTGACAGTTACGTAGAAAGTGGCGCCCTCATTTAATTTCTACTCTTTTATGTCGCACTGTACTAGGTACTGCAATTACAATTCAGGCCGCTTTCCGAATTGGCTATAATCGCTCACAGCGCTCACATCGTCTCACATGCGTTCCGATTTAGATATTACGATTATGACAGTCGAGGGCTGTCAACAACTCGGAACGCTCGTGAACGCGCTCACGGTGCTCACGCAATGTCAAAACGATTAATTAGAGTATTTCTCTGTGTATACACCAAAAATTTGTTCTTCTTAGGTTAGGTAGCAACTGTAGCCAGAAGAACAATTTTGAAAATGCCACGATACGATAAGATGCGACTCAAAACAAAACAGCACACTGTCATTTTTGACAGCGCTCACGGCGATATTAGTAAAAGGCATGGTCGGCGTTATCGCAAGATGGCGGATGTCATGACGTCATCTATGACGTTTCACGGGACATCGTTATCGCGCTCACGCTAATTCGGTACGGGTTTTAGCGCGCGAATATCGATATTATCGCAACTCGGAACGCAGGGTCAGTATCGATAACCGATTGTCTTTGGTCCCTGTTCCTGACATTAAGCAATGGACTAAATTGTCAAACTTTTATTGCTTGAATGCGAGGGTTTTGGCTAAGTTGTAAGTACGTATTTTTTTTTTAATTTGCCTTTTGTTTGTGCATAATAAACAATTTTTATTTATTTTTATACAAACAAAAATTGTTAGAAAAAGTGGTAAGATATAAAGTTGAAACATTCTAATTAAACATGAATGTGTTAATAATTATGTGTCCTTCGGGCCCTATCACGATACCAGCGTTGCGATATTAATTTTTTAAATATCGCAATTTAATATGCTGAGATAGGACCCTTTTTGGCCTCGCACATGTCTGGTTTTATTTTTTGTTTTTAATATAAATTTTGTTAGTTTTAAATGCTCTTTTTTAACGGTTTGTATTTCCTGTGCATGACCCAAAAAAAAAAACTTTTTTTCTTTCTTTCTTTTCTTTAATAATTCCTTTCAGAGAGTAAGAATGTAACTTGAACAGGATTTGTTCACATTTTTCTCAGATGCTTTGGAACAAACCATAGGTACTGTAAGAAGCTACACTCGCAACAATCTAAGAAGTCGGATTTGACGTTTCTCATTATACATCAATGGTCATACTCGTACGTTGGTTACGAGTTGTCAACGTATGACCATCGACATGCCGCGATAACTTTGTATGAACGTCTACGTAAGAAATCGAAAAATCAATTTCATAATCCTAATTATTTACTATTTTATACTAAGTTACACTTTATATTGGAAAAACCGGCCAATGCGTGGTCCTAGTTGGTATGAATTTATAGAGGTATGAGGAACAGGGTGTAAAGTTCACTGATTCTCTATTGAAAAGGGATGCCAGACCAGACGGGTGTCGTGTCTGGTAGGCAACTTCCCGACGGTTGATGTCGGGTTGTTGTATATATGCTAGTCGCGCAGTAAACTTTGATTGCGCGATGCAGGATTTGATTTCGCATAACTCATAAATCTTCTACGACTTTCTGAATTTTCTGACAGAGGACGCTTATCTGTACAGTCGCCGTCAGATATATCGTAGCAGACAAGGTGACCAAATACATCTGAACAATTTAAAATGTCAATAAGTTCCATACACTACAAGTTACCATTAATATCTGAACATTCATTACTTCATTAATATCTGAGCAGATGCTTTTAAATAATTTCTATACACACAACTAACCAAAAATATCTGAACACTTACAATGTCAAGTGTATCTACGCAGACAAACACTGAGCTTACCTAATTCGTTACTGCGTGATATAAAGGACGAACCAAAAACGACTATCAATTTGACAAAAATAAATTAAATTCCAAGTAACACCCATTTTGAACACCAAATGACTGTTCTAGGTATAAATACAATGAAAAAGGAATAAAAATTGTGTAGAAAATCATTTGTTTAGGATACAATACAACTGATATTTTATGTTAATGTCAAACTATTGATAGAAAATAGATCTTGGTTTTGTAATGAAATTAAAAATTATTGTTCATATTTTTTTGCTTGCTTTTATTTATTTATTGCATGAGTTCACACATAAGTTGCATTATACACTTGACATGACAAGACTGAAAACTACAAAATGTTATAAACTGCCGGTCACCATAGTATATAAATTAGCAAAAGAGTTCCTAATATATATTGTATTTATAGTAAAGTTGGAAGCACTTCCTATTGCAATTTTTCCTCAACTGCTCAGATATCTAAGACTACCCCATCTGCGTAGATACACTTGACGTTGTAAGCGTTCAGATATTTTTGGTTAGTTGTGTGTATAGAAATTATTGACAAGCATCTGCTCAGATATTAATGAACTAATGAATGTTCAGATATTATTGGTAACTTGTAATGTATGGAACTTATTGACATTTTAAATTGTTCAGAAGTATTTGGTCACCTTGTCTGCTACGATATATCTGACGGCGACTGTACTATTATTTCTTATACTTCTAGCATTGTAAAATTTATAAAAAATTATTTCTTTTTTCCACAGAACATCCACAAAGAACGATGACCTGAACGGAACATGAAACAGCGGCATCTAGCGGCCGATGGGCAGACTACGTAAGATGCAACTAGCGCCATCTGTTGAGTGCTAAACGAGATGCCACGCTTAAAATATGCGTCGGTTGCCAGAGTTGTTGTTATACTCGGGCTCTTTTGTCTGTGGCTACAGATTATGCTCTCGGCGTCTAGCGGGGGCATGTACAGAGATGGAGGTATGACTTTTATTTTTGTAATATAATTTAGGATACTTTTTATACAGGATGCAGAGGTTTGGCGGGAATAATAGTTTAGTACTGGAATGGAAATTATTTTAATTCATATTTTCCTAGAGAACGAAGCAAAAAGTGGCCAATTCTCGTGCACAAAATAAAACCAATATTCTTAGAAGTCAAATAGCCAAAAAAAAAATCCAAATCTCTATTAATTAATCTTTTTTACTTTGTTTTTATTTTTTATTATTATTTCAGATAATGAAAACGATGTAAAAGAACAATACTATAAAAGGTTTTTAAATGTTTTGTTTCAATTACTAATAATGGTCTCATTTTAAATATTTTATGGTATTTATTATTATAATATTTTTTTTTTTTTTTGGTATTTTATGGTTTAGTATTTTATGGTGGTAGAATTTTTAAGTGAAAAAAAAAATTGAAACTTACGACTGTTAATATTGTTTTAAAATAAGAATTATGTTAGGTTTTGTAGTGTGTTTTGTTCAGTTTGTTAATGTTTAGATTAGTTTAGTGGATTAATTCCTCCGTAATGTTTGCATGCCTACTGGTAAAATATGGCAGAACTTATTCCCTCTAACACCATGTACTGTACCCATATTTGCAAAAATAAAATATCTTATCTTATGGTAATTAGTTTTCAATACTTACTTTTTTGTTTTTGCTATCTTGTTTCTTAATTATTTTTTGTTTGGATTTGTTAACTTATAATAAATTTATTGCCTTTTCTAAAAACTTTTAAAAGAAGTAACTTTTTGCTTCGAACAGTTCTTGGAATTTATTATTTTATAATCTGTTTAATAAGTATGAATAATGTGTCTATATCAAATGCTGTAAATCTATACGATACCGTTGCTCGAAATATAAATTTTTATTGATTAAATAAGCTTAATTTGGGCTCAATGTGTTAGTTACTAT
Source organism: Dryobota labecula (assembly GCA_947523025.1). Classification (NCBI taxonomy): domain Eukaryota; kingdom Metazoa; phylum Arthropoda; class Insecta; order Lepidoptera; family Noctuidae; genus Dryobota; species Dryobota labecula. The sequence goes on from OX383314.1 coordinate 8,780,085, forward strand.
GTATACAGCGTGCATCAGAAATGTGGGCTTATTCCACTTTTCCCCCCTGAGAGAATCCCCCTCAGTGGGGAAAACTGGACCCTAATGTAGAAAAAATCCAGAAAGTCCCCTTTTCATTTTGTGTTATTGCACTATTCCCCCCTGAGAGAATCCCCCTCAGTGGGGAAAAGTGGACCCTAATGTAAAGAAAATCCGGAAAGTCCCCTTTTCATTTTGTCCCCCCTGAGGGAGATTCTCTCAGGGGGGATTAGTGCAATAACAACGCTCCGGATCATGACCTGGACCAGGGCCGGTCGCGAGAGATCGCCGCCGCCGATCGCCTCCGTGAGGACACGGCGGTGCTCTGCCCAAGCCGGGCAGAACTCCACCGTATGCTCCACCGTGTCCTTCGGGCGATCCACACAGTGGTAACACCCGGGCGTTTCCTCCCGCCTAATCCTAAACTGGAACCTCCCGAAACACCCGTGTCCGGTAAGGACCTGTGTCAGGCGGAAGGTGAGGACGCCGTGGTGCCTCTCTAGCCACTCCTCAAAGAGGGGACTTAGGGGACAATTGTGGCGTGCCCAAGTAATACAGCCCTGCAAGGTTTTTAGTGTTTTACCAATATCCCTGTATATTCAACCCTTATTGTAAGTAATAAATTGAATACCACCTAAGTTAGCGCACAAAAATTGAAATAATAGTACTTAATAAATTTGATGTTCCTTGGCTAAGCATAATTTTACGACTTTTCAGATAGCGATTCCGATACCGTTTCCGATACTAACCCAATATTGGATTCAGTTCTACTAATTTTGCCATATCAAGGTTTTTTATTATTATTTGATATTTTATTTCTGTGTTTGTCTTTTCTAAATTGTATGTGTAACGCTATGAAACGTGATACAGATTGCAAAAAAAAAAAATGTTTTTTTAAATCTTTTTTCTTTCCGTGTTTTGTCGCTAAATATTGTGAAAAATGAGCTTAATTATGTACTGCTAAATGTTTGTACATATCTTCTGTTTAAAAGACTTCATGGACATGTCCTCTTTATTTTCTATATTTTGTAAACATAATAATTATCATTTCTGTTATAAATCACATTTTGACCAACATATTGGGCAATTCTTGGCAATTTCCTGGTCATCGCCTTAAAATGCTAGGTGCTATCAAAAAAAAAAAATTGCACAAAATAATTTTCCCACCGTACCCAATACAGAGTTTTAATTTGCACAAAATTTTTGAAATTTTGTATTTCGCAGTTCCGCTTAGTAAAGTGTTCAAATCCCCATAATACTGCCAATAAAAATAATAAATATAACTTATATTGGCTTGCGTTACAGGATGTTGGGTTAAACGAGGGACATACTTTAAGAAAATGTAGTACTCATGTAAATGAACGTCATTAATTAAGGGACAAACCCCAAAATATGAAAAGAAAACAGCTGTTTCGTACAAAGCCAAGCAAACATACTGTTGCACACCACAATTAATGCATGGTACATCGTGACATTAAGTACCACTAGCGCCATCTAGTATCGAGTAGCAGAACTAGTAGACCACTAGCGCCATCTAGAATCAAGTAGCAGAACTAGTAGAGTAAAGTTCGAGCAGTCAGTCGGGGCTGGTATCACTAACTCCCTTCAAGTATATCCCTAGTTTTACCTAACGTCCTGTATAATCTTGTAAATAAAACTCAATACTTTCTTACAGTACAACTTTTCTTAATGCTCCTCGGAAAACTTCGTGTTTCGAATTCAAAGTCGATTGAGAGCGTCCGGTCTGCACCACATAGACTGATATATATAATATGAAAATACCACGTGAAAAATTGGTAACACTGACAAAAAGTTTCATGTATGGCGGATAGATGGCGCGTTTCACAAAAAATAAATTTGTTTCTAAGTTACCAAGGCATGCAGCACCAAGCGCAAAGGGCAACTAATAGAAATCCGACGACTGACTAAACACGAATTTTGCCGAGGGACATAAAAAAAAAAATAGTTGTACTGTATGTTGCGATTTCAGGGCTGTCTCAGTTTCCGGTGACGCTAAAATATGCTATTTTATGTTTTCAAATCCATGAAGAAGAAAAAAGTCCAAGACTTACAAATCTTCTTACTGAAATAAAGTCTTTGCTACTAACTAACATTTTAATAATGTTGTTAAAATCGAAGTACAGTATCCGCGAATACTTAGCTATGATACATCAAGCTTGAGAAGCTAGTAGTGGTGGCCCAGGGTTAATTGCCCCAACTTACGAGTTTTAGGTCATGGGTTCCAACTCAAGAAGGCGCTCTACTTTGTGTAAATAATTTCATCTGCTCTCAAAAGCGGTGAAGGAAAACATTGTGAGGAAGTCGGCATGTCTTAGAACCAAAAAATCGAAGACATGTGACATCTACCAACCCGAACTGGGCCCGCGTAGTAGATCACACTCCACTCCCTCGAAGAGAGGAGGCCTGTGTAGAAAGAGACTGTCACACTGTGTGAAAGTATCTTTTAAAGATATATGTTACAGTCTCGTGATAGAGACGACGCTCAACATAACCAAACTATCTAAAACTTGATGTGCACTATTTATGGCCGGGTACTGTAAAACATGTTTATATTCGTATTTTGTTGTATCTGGATCCTTTTTTTTTTTTCATGGTATTCATGACGTGTTTTGTGTATAAGGATAATAACGTATTTGTGCTGCTAGCAGTTTGCGTAAACTACCCATAGATGGCGCTATTTCCCCATTTTGGATTAATAATAATAAAAACCAAAAAATCATATAGTCTATCCGGCTCGAAGGACCAAAAATAATGTAGGGGGTACACTGAATGATATGATAACGGGGTGATTCTATTGGGATGATGAAATAAAACCGACCACCTCACCACCATCTATGTCATTTTTAATTAATTTGATAAAGCAAAAAATACGTGTCTAATATTTTTTTATTATCTGATTGACGGAATAAACAGTTTTTCTTATTTTTTCCCCAGGACATATCCCTACGCAAGATAATTAGATGAAAAAAAACTTGCACAAAAATACGAGTAATTTTAGGTTACATTCTAAGAATTAAAGCTCTGGCCATACAGAAACGAATCCCGCGCGTGATGCGGGATGAAATTCAGCCGATTGTATCAAATAACTTGTATGGAGGTGTTCAAACTGGTGCGAATAGTCAGTGACTTCTTAAGGCGGTATTATACGACAAATACCGTGTTTACTAATCCAAGAAAAACATAAAAATTGGTGTTAAAAAATATGAAAAAAAGATGTATCTTTTTAAGAAACTGGGGGATATGCAATCGCTTTTAATAAGCCGTTGCTGGATAGAGAAAAATCCCAGAGTTACACCTTTTCGTAATTTTTAATCAATCTCTTAGCTACAAAATAAAGGTTTTTATTTTTTATATAAATTAAAAGGTGACAAGATTGTTGAGCACAATTCGGTGAGTTTGTCTTGATAAAATGATTTAAATAATTACTATGTTTATACCTACCAAATGCGCGAGGCAACCACTCGCGACCTCGCGAGCCTACTCCAGTCGGCTCGAGCGCCGATCATAGCGCCTTAATTATTAAAATAATCGCGCGCAGTAGCGTCTCGCGTCCTGCGTGGTATTCGCCCCAGCGTGGCCAGAGCTTTAATATGGTCACAACTACCCAAGAATTTATTCCCTCCAAAAATACCAGTTACTTATTATGTTGAATAATATCAAATGATTAAATTAGTCATGTGCAGTACATAGGTACATTTAATTAGCTGAAATACTGGCAATAAGCCCAGTTTTACGTTATTTTAGAGTACTTGACACATTTCCCATAAATATGAATGATACAAGAGAGACATTATTTCTATTATGTAACTCAATCTTCGAAATGTTTGCGTACACGTAACACCATCTGTTGAGAGAATTGTGAACTAATTTTGTTAGGCTGTACTGCTGAATAAGTATATTCCACCTATAATGTTGCTGGTACACAGGCCCTCTCTGTGAGTGGGGGCGGGCTATAATCCAACACGGCCCATTGCGTGTTGTCCATATCTTCGAATTTTTGGTATAAAATGTCGGGTTCGTCACGACCAGTCATTCCGACCTCGCCGCCGAGATCCCTCGCGACAACCCCGACTTAAACAGTCCCCCCCGACCCTTGCTCGACGAAGCGCCAGCCCGCGCCGCAGCTGAGCCTGTAGCTTTAAATTCCCCGTTTAATAATAATACCCCAGTTTTGATCCAGCTAGTCCGTGCTGTCCTTGACGCTGGCCTAAGCCGAGGTTCGTACCCCACAGGGGGTGCCCTTAGCGTGCAGTCGTTTAGTTTATAAGTTTTATGCCCTGGTTGGAGCCTTTAAGTTTTCGCTTAAGGCAGCCACAGGAAAATCCGGTTAAGGAGTCACGACCTCTCAAGGTCAACTCCGAGATGCCAAAGTAAAAAAATATAAATGACGTTTTCCTTCACCGTTTTAAGAGCAATGATGATGAAAACCAAGTGCTTGGGGGCTGTACTGATTACAAGCATTGAAATGTTTATTATGACAGCTTAGAAACGAACGCTTAGATCAGTGTTTTTCAACGTGTGGGTCGCGACCCCCTAGGGGTCGCCAAGCCTCTTAAAGGGTCGCCGTTACTTTAAAATTTAAAGCTCATAAATATGAAACCGTACCAGTTCAAAATGTTATATATGTATTAAGAAAAAGTTAATTAAAGGCTTAGGTTAACACGAATCAACAAATACCTACAAATCACATAAATCATTAATGTGATGAGGACCAAGCGTACTCATTCAAATTAATGTGATTGTTACGCCTGTTTATCGTTAACCAATTCTTCAATTTATCAAATGATTAGAATTAAATCGCTTTCTAAATTTAGGCGATTTCTCTGCCTTTTATTGGAGCCATCGACATAAAACGTTAAATCGCACATGTAGAGGTTCCAAATGTAATGAAACACTTCAAAGCTTCTGTGGTTAATTGTGGGTATTCTGTTTTTCTGTTTAACCAAAAGATAAAGTGACAGACTTGAATTTCAAGGTAGGGGGTCGCGAAATATTTTTCTATACTAAGGGGGCCGCGCCATGAGAAAGGTTGAAAAGCACTGGCTTAGATAAAAAAAAAACATAAGTAGTTAATACAAATGTGAGAGGCATCAAATAACTAAACATAATCCAATTTGAACTCTATTCCTTTAGCATAAGATTGTTTAATAATACATACCTTATCATCCCCGCCAAATACGTTTAGGTAGTGCTACAACTTTGAACAACTAACCTACTGAACAATCCATATTCAACTCTATTATTTTAACTTAACGATTGTTTTCACCTTGTCATTAGCCAGTATCGTCATCTCTTCCAAAATGTTACAACTGCTAGCTACAGCACAATGTAATCTGAACTCTATTCTTAAACAAAGACGATTGATTTCAGAAGAGCTGATGAATGCTAACGACACTTCGGAGCAGGTACTGGCGCTGGTGCCTCCTGAGTTACATAAGTACTTGACAGTACATCCTAAAAATTGGACAGGTGGGTTTAAGACTTTTTGTATAACGCTTTAAGACTGATTTACACGGTGTGATTGAATTGCCTGTGGCATAAGTGTGATATAAGTTGAAGCAACAATAAAAGTTGAACCGTCTCAATACTTATTTAGAGTCTAAACAGTATTTAGACGGTTCAACTTTTACTCTCTGCAGCAGAAGGACAGATAAGCATAATCCCGGAATAGCAAAATCCCAGATTAGCAGAAGGACAGATTTGCATAAAGGCAGATTATGTACTGTCGTCGTCAAAGAAGATACAAACCCTATTAACCTATTATCAATTTGTGACCAGTATTTTTTTTTTTTTTCGATAAGAATGGATAGTTCGTGTAATATCTAAAAGTGGCCCCCAATCCAGATGCACATATTGATTAGTGTATTTTTGAACCTGTCACTACAGACTCCAAGTACCTACTATCACAACCGTTGAATGTTTCGTACGTTTGGCCAAAGTTACAAAGACGAATTAATTCGTCGTAAAGTATTCAATTTTATTTTTGTTTTCTGTGTGGGTCTGTATTTCTGCCTTTATGCAAATCTGTCCTTCTGCTAATCTGGGATTTTGCTATTCCGGGATTATGCTTATCTGTCTTTCTGCTGCAGAGGGAACTTTTATTGTGTGTTGACTTGCTTGTTGCTTCAATTTTATGTTATGCTATAGGCAAGAAACTAGCATCGTAAAAATGGGGCTTTAAGGTAAAAAGTGACTGATTAGGGACGGTTTTATGGCTATCAACTGTACTTTAGATTTCTTTCAATGACACTAACTTAGTGACAGACTTAATGATAAATCAAATCCTCCTCCTCAGTCTGTCACTGTTAAGAATCGTGACTAAGTCTCAATATTTTGTGAATAGTGGATCTCCACTTGGTACAATCTGTGGCGTTACCACCATTTTGGGGCTTCATACACTTCGTCTTTTGCCTTTTATTTTAGCTGTGCTTATACGTCTCTTGACATTAGCTGCCAAGGTGGCCAAAATATTGTTATATTCTGTGCATTCAAACAAACAACAGTCAATTATGATATTCTACTTGAATTTTTCAGCAAACTCCACAGAGCGCATAGCAGTTAAGAATATAACAGAAATCAAACGAGCAATCAAAAGATACAATGATGCACAGACGATATACAACGAGGACATCTTCGGAGCAGTACAAAACGACACTGTTGTTATAGCGATACAGGTAAGCAATCAAACACGATATTAAATAGAGAGCAATCAACATAATTTAGGAGGCATTCAACCCATTATAGAGAGCAATTAACACAATATATATTTATATATGTATTGTTACGAGCTTGGGGTTCGTGACAATAAAAACTGCCGATTTAATAACCAAAAATGACACTTTAATGAAACAACACTGATAACAACTCAAACACACTAATTATAAAACACAACCGCGTTACTGATCACTCTAAAGTCGCACTTGAAGATCACTTGTATCGTTTGAAGTTTACTTGTCGCTTGATCGCTTGTTTTTTGACTGACTCGGGTCAAGGGGGAGGCGTGGCTGGCGGAGCCGGAGCATCGCTCCCTGTCCGCGAATTGGACGCGGTGGCCCATAAAAATGGGCCCCTCATTTTGTGGGCTCAGGGCCTGTAGAATTTTTAATTCACCCATATGAGTGATTGCAATGACTCGGGTCGGGGTACATACCGGCCTTATATAGTCCTCAGATAGTTCCAGAACCTTCTACTGTAGAAACATCTAGAATGTTCGAGTACATACCGGCCCCGACTGACCAGATGTCGATAGTTCTAGAAAGTTCTAGCATCGAACTTTCTAGAAGCATCTCGACTCTACATAGTTCTGCTACTCGATACTAGATGGCGCTAGTGGTACTTAAAGTCACGATGTACCTGGCATTAATTGTGGCGCGCAACAGTATGTAATTATGATGTATGAACGTAGACGAAGAAAAAGGAGTATTTAAGGAGCGTAGCTAGTGGCGTTTAGGTGACGCCGACTTTTTATGTGCTCGCGAACTTTAAACATCCTGAGTTTATGTTTTAAGTTCCATGTAATAGTGGGCGAGCCATCAACCGGGCATAATGACCACTACTACACCAACGAAAATATATATAAAATAAATATCTTTATTTCAGTCCATAACTATTTATTTATTTATATGTTACGACAAAATTAATCATACTAAAACAATCTCATAAAATAGAAAGCAATTTTTTACTGTTCATGTAGTACTAGCTTTTGCCCGCGGCTCCGCCCGTGTAGATGTCGGTTATCGCGTAAAATAGTAGCCTATGTCCTTCTCCATATCCCAGACTATATCTCTGCCAAATTTCATGATGATCGGTTCAGCGGTTTAGGCGTGAAAACAACAGCAACAACAACATACAGACAGACAGAGTTACTTTCACATTTATAATATTAGTATGGACTAGCTGCTTCCTAAGTTACTCCTTACAACATCAGCTATCTGCCAGTCAAAGACCCGTCAAAATCAGTCCAGCCGTTCCAGAGATAAGCAAAAATGTGACGCAATGTTTTCTTATGACGATATCACGTAAAATGATCGTCTGTAAACCGACTTTACAGTCAACCAATTCTTTTTTACTAAAACAAGGTACTCGGCAAAAATCTGATGCTTCGATGCTATTTGTTGATGAGCGTAGGTAAACGTTACTTTAGCGGCTGAGCGCTGCAAGCAAGAATAGTCCTTATGCTGGCCCATTCGAATGTCCCCGATAGTACATGCTGTATAAATGTCAAAAATCAGGCCAGAAACTTAGGTGTAGCCATTTTCCTCCTTGCCAGGACCAAATCTTTGCCAGTCAATCCAGTCAAAGACACTTTTTTAGGAAAAAGTTTCGTCATTATAACTTTTTTCTTTTTGTCTCTTTTATCTTTTTCTTGTTTCTTTATTGCTTCTTTTCTGGAAGGGGATCCTGGTAGATGTTCCATCCAGATGAACTGGGCTTCCTCGGGTATGTTGGCTTGTAGTCGGAATCTTCGGGGCACCTGAAATGATAAAAAAAAGAAAAGAAAGAAATAAAGAAAAATTATTCATTCAGCACAAAGAAAACGCACATTACAAAAAATTTAATACCAATTTAATAATTAAAATGAATTCCAACGGTTCAGAGAGTGAAATGGAGATTGATTGTACTCCACCAGATTAAGATCAAAAGCCAAATTGGCAATGGAAAACCTGCTTCCAGCGAAGTCAAAAGAAAAATACATGAGAGTATGTCTTATTTCCCTGCATTCTTTTGAGAAAAGCACTATATATGCCTCGGCGGAAATGGCAATTGCCTGTCTCGTATTAGTGAAGTCCTCGCCTACGGCTCGGCCTTCAGACTCATACTCGACCTGCAATTGCCTATTTCCCGGCCTTTCAATAATGTATTATTAAAATATCACCCATCATTGTTGTTATCCAGCAACTAGTTTATGGAGGTCAGATAGGCAGATGCTCCATATAAAATACTGGTATTCAGATACATCTGGTTAGACTGGAAGCCGGTGCAAAAAGGCTAGGCAGATTGATTTAATATTCTTACCGTATATTCATTACAGTATTCCTCTTCAGGAGGCTCATAATGCGGTATATACGTCTGTTGTTCTGGCAGCTTTGCTTTTGGTATTCTCGCTATCATAACCTTCGGCCAGTCCGGCTTTTGGTACCTGAATATAAATATCAAACTTATAATACAGATTTACTAGAAAAAGTATGCGCCTCGGCATTCATCTCGGCATTCATCGTCTATCATCGTTCGTATTTCCGAAGATAAACGATGAATGCCGAAGCGTAGGCATTCGTCGTCTATCTTCGGAAATACGAACGCGCGATGATGAGATCCATACAGGATTTTTGTTTTTACCAGTGCGCAAATTTTTTCGGTCCAGTTCCATAATTTGTTCAATACTTTTTTTTTGTCCGACTTGTTATCCGCAAAATATGGACACAATCTATTCGTAATAATATCAATAGTCGCGCGCGCAACATTTTTGACATTAGCTCAGTGACGGATCAAGGTAGGGGGCTGCAAATTGTCTTGTTACCTTATTATGTGTTGCCAATTAATCGACACTAGAAAATTTAAATAATTCTCTCAGGGGCCAGAGCCCCTTCCTTAGTGTGCTGGACCCTTTGATTATTGAAAATTTGGGAATTATTATTTATTTAACATAAAACCGAAGTAGGATTAACGTGAAATGAAAGCGTCGACCAAAGGGCACCGAAAGACCATCTCGCTCTACCCTGATTGTTAAGTTTGTTCTTGGGATAAATTCATCTCAACTACGGAACCCTTCATTGTGTGTGGTCCGACACGCACTTGGCCGGTTTAGCCTTTAAAGAAAATACAAGTGTGATGCTATCTTAAACTACTTACAGTATTTTTATCCCACGCACGAAGCGACGCGCGCTTTACTTGTGGTAACCAAGTGTATAAACACGCTGTGAATGTGTGTGTAAGCGCTGGAGCTCTTGGTACCGTCAGAGACGATAGCGCAGTGTGTGTGTGTTTTGTGCTGACGCTACTTGTCTTCACGCAAACATTCGCAGCGTGCCTGTACGCTTGGTTACCACAAGTAAAGCGCGCGTCGCTTCCTGAAATAAAAATACCATACCATACTATATCCCAGTGGTCTATGTAGACTGGTTTCGGCATTATTATCTTCATCCACCGAAGTATATCGCTCCTGAAATAAAAATGGCTGTTATTAATTGAAACTCCACTTCCGAACTGTGGGTATCAGACCGGGACCGAGCTAATTGCGATTGACATCTGCCGGAAAGTGTTCAAGTGCATTGGCGCGGATCAAAACGATATATGCAATAAAATGAATTGTCTGAAAAACACGTTTATTATTTATTTATTAAAATTTTGTGCACAAGTAAAAAAAAATACTGTACAAAGGCGTACTTAATGTCTGAGGCATTTTTGTACCAGTCAACCTTAGGGTGATGCAGAGACAAAACATGGCAGGTGCAACATAAGGGATAGATAACTTGAAAAAGGAAAAATTTCAATAAACTAATACATAGATAGATACATACATACATAAATATAAGTAAAATAAACAGTGTCAGGTGAAATAACGATTGGTAGGGGAGAAAACGAATCAGCGCTGGGATGATTCAAGCAACTTCTTAAGAATATGTTCACGTGCCTTCACTTTAAATGATAACCGACTGGTTGCCATCCTGATATGCAGAGGGAGCGCATTCCAAAGAAAGACCGCTTGGACAAAGAAAGAAGAGTGAATGAAACCAGAGCGGTGAGACCAGAGTGAATCAGAGTGGTTTACTGCCTCGATTGTTTTAAAGTCGCAAGCAGAAGTGTTATCGGTTTTTAGGATAAGCAAGCTGAAGTGTCAATGGGCCGGCCATTTTAGAACCGATGACCGTTGGGGTAGACGTGTTCTTAAGGTAAGATTGGAAGCCCTTTTTTTTCGGGGTGGAAATCCTCATGGATGTCCTCCGCCCTGGGGTGGACAGAGGGATCTGTCAGACTCTTACTGACTATACCCACCCCGGTGTTCCCTCGCAAACTTACGTCAGGGGGCTGTGGGTGCGGATGTGTCTTCCGCTGCCCTAGACTGGGCCCCGCCCCATAGGGGTAGTATATTTATAATTATAATTAAATATAATTTATAATTTTAATTTAAATGTGTGAGTGTGTGTCTATGGACTATAGATGTCTAAAATAGGGTTCTGTACGTCCGAATGTAAAAACGGAACCCTTTTAGGATCATACGTGTATCTGTTTGTCTGTCCGTCCGTCTGTCCATCTGCTACAGCCAATTTACTCCGAATCTAATTAATGGTCCAATTTAGATGAAATTTGGAACACATATGAATTTCCGTGACCCAAACACGAAAATGTTACGTAAATAAATTAATTTTGAATATAGGGTCCACTTTTGGGGGGAAAATTAGAAAATTGATAAGTATTCCCATATAATGTAATGTTCCTGTGAATGTCACGGTGTTCGAAGCAATGGTCACGGCGAGTGAGCATTTACCTCTGTAAAAGTCCTTCCTATTTTTACGTTTATTCTTCGTCGAAATGTCGGATCTACAGGTCGATATGAAGGTTGCCCGCGCTCGTGTCTTGCCTCGATGAAATGTTGCTGTTTTTAACAAATTGATCGTCTATCACAGTGTTTTTCAACTTTTTTCATGACACGGCCCCTATAGTATGAAGAAATATTTCGCGACCCCCCTACCCGTTGCTTTTTAATTCATGTATTTAATTTTGTGACAAATATTCAATCTAACCATTGATATTGCGCACGACTACATGCACCAAAACTCACACATATCACAGTTCAGTTCAGTCGCAAAACTACAGTTACCGATAGACAAGAGCAGAGATAGGAGACGGCGCTGTCGTGCGAGCGAAGTCGCGTTAGCTGCCGAATTTTGGCCAAATGTTTACGATTATGTATGACATTGCATGACGTGGTAGCACAAACATGGCAAAGCAAACATTAAATATTATTATAACTTTCAACAAATTAGCATGCAGCGTGGCTGTATTTGCGAGTGGTAAGTAATCCCGTGTCTTATTTTTCTGCCTTGTATTATTAAAAAAGTTTTCCCAACCTTTTGCAACTCCGCTATAGAAGCTTCGCGACCACCTAAAGAGGCTTCGCGACCCCCCAGGGGGTCGCGACCCACACTTTGAAAAACACTGGTCTATCAAATGCAATTGAAGCTATTGACAATATTTCTACAATTGCAATTGATCGTTTCGGGGACGCCTTACACAAATTCGCTCGTTTGTTTACAAAATCAAGTTGTTACAAGGCATCGAGCATCGTGCTCATTGTTCAGTTCGTAAAAGGGTGATACATTAGAGCGGCGCGATGTTTTTTTGCAAGTAAATGTTCTAGTCTATACTCACCTTTAAGGGTAGGGCAGGGTTGAGTTGGACTCGCTTATGCCATAGTGTACTGATAGCAGCATAGCTAACTGTCTAGAGTACAGCATCACCATCATTTCAGCCGAAAGAAGTCCACTACTGGACATAGGCTTCTCCCAAACACCGCCACTTTGACTGGTTCTGTGCTTCCCGCAACCACCGGATTCCTGCGGCCTTAACAAGGTCATCGGTCCACCTTGTGGGAGGCCTTCAAACGCTACGTCTTCCGGTACGCTGTCGCCACTCAAGAACCTTTCGGCTCCATCGGCCATCTATTCTCACTGCCACTTAAGTCTGGCAATTCTTCGGACTATGTCGGTTTCCTTGTTTCTCCTGTGGATCATTTTTGATTCGATCACGTAAGGAAACTCCAAGCATAGCCCTCTCCCCTGCCCTTTGGGGGACTTTTAGCCTTCTAATAAGGCCCATTGTGAGCGACCACGTTTCAGTGCCATAGATCATCACTGGCAACATGCACTGGTCAAAGACTAGTCTGAGATGGCATACATATCATAGCTGAAAAGATGGTTTTAATGCCCTGAATATCACCAAAAGAATTACTTTTGAAGCTTACCTGGTCCAATTCTGCCGAATCCCCCAACTCGGTCCAGTCCTAGATTTGAACCACGTTGAATGAGTCAAAGGCTTCCGGATAGGCAAACCAACACTTCTTGCAAAGAGAACGTAGTCCGTCAAAAATACTTTTCTAATTTCTGATGTTATTTTCTGCAAGAAAAAGTGTTCTTTGTCAGAAGTTTCTGGTACATGGAGCTTACTTTGAAAGACATGTGATATTCATCAGGGGAGGGAGGGGCTCGTGGCTAAGTAATAACAGCCGATCGATCAGGTTAAGCTACACTTGCCGCGGTTGGTCCGTGGATGGGTGACCATCTTTACATACCAAGACTCCGTGCCTCGGAAAGCACGTTAAGCCATTGGTCCCGGCTGTCATGATGATGATAATGGGGCTCCCTTTTCCGCACTTAGACTCTCATTTGGTCCGTTGTGCGTGGGGATTCTGGCTAACAGAGCCAGCCTAGCTCCGCCCAAAAGCACAGAAGATTCCTGGGAGCTTCACAGGCTTCACGGAGCGACCTCACTGTTCCGAAGATTTCTTCAAATTGTGGAGTTACGGCCTCGCATTCCAGGATGACGTGGGCGGCTGATTCCTCGTCAAAAAGATGTTTGTTAAGGAGATTATGGCCCGTAATTGTACCATTTATTATTCTAAGGTTATTTCTACTTAGGCTGAGAAGTTTTTTGGTTAATCCCGGCTGTCATTCGTAGACACTTACTTTGATATGTGTAAAATTATGGATGTTAATTTCTGGTAACACTGATGGGTCTTCTAGTCGAAGGAGTCTTCTTCCATTTATATGGTTATCTATGATACATTCCTGGAATGAAATTAGAATAATTTTGAGGACACATAGAGCCAGTTTCTTTTGAATGATTTATCAGCAGTCAACCGCAGCAATTTACATGCGCTTGACAAAGTCTCATTAATTTTGCGACAATTTTAGTTCAAAGAACTGGGCCCTAGACTCCTATATTCATCATTTCAGCCGAAAGATGTCCACTTCTGGACATAGGCCTCCCCCAAGCACCGCCACCTCGACCGGTTCTGTGCTTCTCGCATCCAGCGGATTCCTGCGGCTTTCATAAGGTCATCGGTCCACCTTGTGCGAGGCCTTCCAACGCTACGTCTTCCGGTACGCGGTCGCCACTCCAGAACCTTTCGGCCCCAACGGCCATCTGTTCTGCGCGCAATGTGCCCTGCCCATTGCCACTTAAGTTTGGCAATTCTTCGAGCTATGTCGGTTACCTTGGTTCTCCTGCGGATCTCTTCATTCTTCAAATGAAGACTCCTATATTATTTAAATTCAAATATTACACAGCGATTTTTATCAAATCGTTTACATAATGATTTCAAAGAACCGTTTATCGATCGAGAAAACGGCCAAATAAGTGTCGGACCACGCACGATGCATGATGATGATGGGTTCCGTAGTTGGGATGAATTTATCACAAGAAAACAAACAAAGTTAACATTGTATGTAGTTGAAAAGCATGTGCTCCCATACATTTCAACTGCAAATGTACGTATGTACGCACAATATTGAGAGATTTACCATATTAGTTTAAGATCATAGACTTCTCATAGGTTTTTTCTATAATCTATAAGTATATAATATTTATTTTTTATTTTTAGGGTTCCGTACCACAAAAGAAAAAACGGAACCCTTATAGGATCACTTCGTTTCCGTCTGTCTGTCAGTCTGTCAAGACCCTTTTTCTCAGGAACGCGTGGAGATATCAAGTTGAAATTAACATCAAATACGAAGGTTTATGCTCTCTTGGAGCTCTGAAAAAATCAAGCTTCTAAGTCAACGCAATAAAAAGATACAGCCATTTATGCGATATTCGCAAGTAAATCAAAACCTATAGGGTACTTCCCGTTGACCTAGAATCATGAAATTTAGCATGAAGCAAGGTCTCACAGCACAAGTAAAGGAAAAAGTCCGAAAATTGTTTATTTGTAGTTTTATCATATAAAAAAATCGGTTATCCGTTTACAAACTTCAATTTGCACTTGGAGAATTGACCGTCACGTATATCGATGGAGAACATTTTTTCAACTACTTTGTACGGAACCCTCGGTGCGCGAGTCAGACTCGCACTTGCCCGGTTTTTTTATTTTAGGATCTGTAGTTTCGGAGGTCAAGGGGGATACATTATTTTTATGATTTGCCCCCCAAAAGTAACCCCTATATACAAAATTCATTTATTTACATAACACATCCATGTTTGGGTCACAGAAGTTCATGTGTGTACCAAATTTCAACTTAATCTGTCCAGAAGATTCGGAGCAAATTGACTGTGACAGACAGACAGACACACGGAGTGATCCTATAAGGGTTTTTGGGCCGTGCTACCTTATATTGAGGTAACCCGACAACCTCGTCCATCCAATCAGCGACCTGTTCCTCTTTCCATTCGAAGGGATCAGGGTAAGCCAACTCATCTAAAACTGCTGCAGAAAGCTCATACAGAGTCAGGGGCGAAACTAGACATTGGTTTAGTTTTCTGAAAGGTACACAAAGAGATATTAGAAGGGTGAATCGTAGTCACAGGTCGATCGATCTGATTAAGCTATGCTTGCCGCGGTTGTTCCATGGATGGGTGACCATCTTAACATACCAAGACCCCTCCGTGCCTCGGAAAGCACGTTAAGCCGTGGGTCCCGGCTGTCATTCGTGGATCTTTGAAAGTCGTTACTGGTCGTCAGAGCCCGAAAGTCTGACAACCAGGCCAAGGGGCAGTAGCGGCGTTAGGGTAGGACGCGGTTGGGCGACAGCCCAAGAGCGCCAGGCATGAAGGGGCGCCCCCTCATGTCTGGTTTCCCATCTCGTCCTTCTATTGAGAATATTGGACACTATACCTGTAAAGGTAAAAAAATAAAAGTACTTTCTCAGCAATAATGTTCGCTCAATGTTACGTAGTTTGATGTAAAGAATCTATGTGACAGGCATTGATATATTGAAACGAGGAAGATATGTTACGCGCTAACATCATCGCAATCAGTAAACCTGGGCTCGGCGCACGACTACATGCACCAAAACTCACACATCTGTGATCAGTGTGATCACAGTCGCAAACCTACAGTTAAAAATAGACAAGAACAGAGATAGGAGACGGCGCTGTTGTGCGAGCGAAATCGCGTTAGCTGCCGAATGTGGCCGAATGTTTACGATTATGAATGACATTGCATGTGGTAGCACAAACATGGCGAAGCAAACATTAAATCTTATTATAACTTTCAACAAATTAGCATTTTTGGCTGTACTTACGAGTGGTAAGTAATCCCGTGTGTCTTATTTTTCTTCCTTGTATTATTAAAACACTGTTTAGCTGCACAAGAAGTCATTTTGAGGCGTGTTTATCACAAAAAAATATGGAGCTGTTTGATCAACGATATCCCGTGCGCGACTGAGCACCAACTACGGGCCATCACTTAATTTGATAGGACCAGGCGCTGTTACTAAGTCCCGTATCTACCGCTTTTAATACATCAATAGTGACAGGTCTTTTTATACCCTGTATTTTCACTCACATAGGCTTGGGCTTGATACCGGCAGTCATGACAAGAACCCTTGGTTGTGGTATCTCCACAGACGGCTCCCGACGTGGTATTATTATCTTTATAGGCTGTCTTTTCTTCGGCTCCTCCGTTTTTGTCTGCGCCTGCAAGAGAAGGAACGTACGAACATCAGGCAAGCCGCTTAGTAAGACCTGTCCAACCGTCGACGAGGAAGCGACTAGCTATCAACTATTTTCTCGCTCAAGAAGCGTTCAACAGATTGTCCCATAGGTCCTGTGTCAGTGAGGACACGGTGGAGCATACGGTGGAGGTCTGCCCGGCTTCGGCAGAGCACCGCCATGTCCTCACGGAGGCGATCGGCGGCGGCGATCTCTCGCGTCCGGCCCAAGTCCAGGCCATGGTCCGGAGTGAGAGTGCATCGGAGGCAGTCACCTCCTGCAGCAGTAATGCTCGCGAAGGAGGAGGCGGAAGGCTTGAGGGAGCGGCAGTCTGTGAGCCCTCACGCCCATAGTCGCCGCAGGAGACGCCCTGGGCGGCGAGAATTTATTTAGGGCAGTCGCCGTCCGGTAAGGACCAGGCCCGGGTCGACGGCGCGTTGTGTTCCACACGCGCCTCAAAGAGATGTCAGCACGCACTGACGGGATCCGCTAGGACCGGTGCCTGCCAGGGTTGCGGGTTTGTCCGAAAGGGATACCGCGGCCCTGGCACACAGGCAACTGAAGGAACACGGGTGGGTTTTAGTCAGTAAAAGTCTGACCCGCTCCGCCTAGAGCGGGAGAAGTTATTTGATAATTTCCCTACCAAAAAAAAAAAAAAGGTCCTGTGTCAGTAAAAGAGATACATAAATATTAATAGATCAAAAACAAAAGTCATTTATTCAAATTAGGCTGAAAATCAGCACTTTACAAACATCAAAATTACATAAGACTGTCTGTCGTCCAAAACGCCCGCCCTCCACCACTTCCTAGTGCTTTAGCTGGGAAGAAGAAGTGGCTCAAAATACTCCCCAGCAGCACAGCTGTCTGTTCAGTTAGATAAACTTGATTCTATACAATAGTAGAAATGCAAAGTAATTAACATTACGAGACACAGAACAGTAAATTACATTATTTTCCATATGTCAGCTAGCACACGCCAATATACCAACAAATATAGTGAAAAACTATACTCAAGCAAAAAACTAAATACGCAAAAAAAACAACCTAAATAAAAGTCTCCTGGCATAAAGACCGTGCCCGCTTACATATGCAATGCTGGATTATGTAACACAAAATGATAAACTAGGACCATCGAGGTAAAATAAATAAACAATTACTAATAACAATAACGAAACCATGGACAGCAAGACGACCAGTCACTACAAGCAGCTCCCATTCACGAGCATAACGCAAAGATTAGCCATTATTATCCCCCTCGCAGTGGCGGATTTACCCACAGGCTGAGTAAGCTGGAGCCTAGGGCGGCAGATATCAGGAGGCGGCAAATTTGACTCAAAAAAAAATTTTTTTTTTGTCTTCCACAAATAAAATATAAAAACATTTTTTTTTTTTTTAAACGTTGCCCCACACTAGGAATTTCTCCTGTATCGTGGGTGCGTTTAAAAACATTTAAACTCATATACACAAACAGCCAGACCCGGAACAACTACTTGTAGGTCATACAAATATTTGTTACATGGTCATACAAATGTTTGTGTGTAATTAAAGACAATTTACTGCAGCTCCAGATTGACGAAGAAATTATTTATTGTGGAAATGTTCTGAAGAGAGTTGTTGACGTAGTGAAGCGACTGTGTTCAAGAGGCCTCGCTTTCAGAGGAAAAATAAAAAGTTCGGTGACCCGCATATTGGAAATTATTGTATGATTTTTGGAACTGTTAGCGGAATTCGATCCTTTTTTAGCCTACCATATTGAGTAGTACATGATAGACCTTTTCTTAGCTCAGAAATATACCCTAAAACTATTTCTTGTGTATTCTTCACTAAATCGTGGCTTGTAAAAATAATCTAGGAACTGACACATTCATCGCCTATTTCACAACACAATCATTCTAATAATGGGAAAAAGCTGATGTAATGAGGACGATAGTGCAGAAATCATAAAGTTGCAATTTCATTGACAAAAAAAATGTAATTAATATGATTGTGAACTACGGTATCGAATTGTAGAGGTAAGTAGGAGCGGTAAATTTTGAATAGCCTACTGGTGGCAAATTTGTAAATCCGCCACTGCCCCCCCTGCTATAGTAGTTCGAGAACCCTCCCTCCACTAGTTTTTCGCAGCAACAAGAGCTATAAGCTGATTTAAATTTGTGTGTATGAGCTGTAGAGAAGGGAACTTACTACTTCCATTTCACTGGGATCGTCGTCATCAAACATCTTGAATGTTATAAAATAATAATAATAAAGAGTTCTAAATAAAATATAATTATAACTTCGTAACTTCGCTAAGACTTGGTTTGGTATGTTTTTTTTTTAAGAATCTTGTTATGATGTCAATGTCAAAAAGTTTTACATTTAAACCTCTTTTGACTGACAAAAAGTTTAAAACCTACTTGCCAAAATTGTTGCTTCTATTAAGCTGAGGTCAGACTAGCAATGCCGATAGTTAATCCATACTAATATTATAAATGTGAAAGTAACTGTCTGTCTGTTATGTATGAAAACATAACAGACAGACACCGATCGTCATGAAATTTGGCAGAGATTATAGCCTAGGATATGGAGAAGGCTACTTTTTTACGCGATAACCGACATCCACGCGCGCGGAGCCTTTGGGCAAAAGCTATTTTCACATAAATTTATTTTGGATTCATATGAAAAAAAAAAAAACTATTTAAATGATCAAAGAAATACGTTTTGTTAAACTCTTTTTTTTTTTTTTTGTTATTATATACTTTACCACTGCTGGGCAAAGGCCTCCCCCAAATACTTTTAAGAGCTCTTTTCATTGTAACTGTTACGTACCCATATCAACTCGGAAACAAATGGCGACTTAGGCCGCCTTCCGAATTCGCTATAATCGCTCACAGCGCTCACATCGTCTCACATGTGTTCCAATTTAGATATTACGATTATGACAGCCGAGGGCTGTCAACAATTCGGAACGCTCGTGAACGCGCTCACGGTGCTCACTCAATGTCAAAACGATATTAGAGTATGTCTCTGTGTATACACCAAAAATTTCTTCTTAGGCTGGGTAGCAACTGTAGCCAGAAAAACAATTTTGAAAATGCAACGTTATGCTATGATGCGACTCAAAACAAAACAGCACAACTGTCATTTTTGACAGCGCTCACGGTGATATTAGTAGAAGGCATGGTTTGCGTTATCGCAAGATGGCGGATGTCATGACGTCATCTATGACGATTCACGGGACATCTTTATCGCGCTCACGCTAATTCGGAACGAGTGTAAGCACGCTCAAATTGATATTATCGCAACTCGGAACGCACCGTTAGAAAGCAATATTATACAGTAGAATTTTGAAGAAAATAAAGTTGGATATACTTACGAGTGGACTTGTTTTTGGTTTGTGAATTATTTGTGCACATTTTGGAAACACAGGAAGGCATTGTTGCTGGTTATTAAGACTATTACGGTAATTTTACTTGACGTGCTACACATGTGCTACACAAACGCGAGTTCGATTGTGACTAAGGTCAGTTGTGCCGGTCGGCGTATGTTAAGCGGTCCACATCGAGGAGCGCGTACCTAATCTTCCTCTTTTTATCAATGCATGCAATAATAATATTCTTGTATTTTGTCCTCAGGTACATACCCGCCTAACTTATCTCCGGCACCTTATAGTGTCGCTAGCTCAAGCGAGGGAGATAGACAGAACTCTCCTCATCTTCTCCCACGATTACTACGATGAGGAGATTAATAATCTAGTGAGGAGCATCGACTTTACGAAGGTAAGAATATTTCTATTTAAGAATCATTAACTCAATGTTATATACATGTCAAAGTTCCCATTTCATTACAACCAAAATTTATTTATGAGCCTTCTTGTTTACCTAACAAAATAACAGTGCTAATAAACCGTTTCATTAAATTCCTATTTCGCTCTACAAATTTTTTTTAAAGGACCGTTGCTAGTGGACCGTTGTACGCCCTCTTAAGAGCTTCATGCGAATTAGCGAAAAATTATTCTATCCGAAATTGTGTTTCGAATTTCCGAAGGGAAGCCGGTAGGAATTGAGTTATACGGTGTTTTCGCCACTGGTGACCACATCCCTTCAAGTAGGCCGACCGCTCGTGTGCCATTCAAAATCATAACGTGTATATTTATCAATAAAATCTCTTTTTGTATGGTTTTCAGGTGATGCAGATATTTTATCCATATTCTATTCAGACTCATCCTCATGAGTTTCCGGGGATGGACCCCAATGACTGTCCTCGAGACACGAAGTTTGAACAGTAAGTAGCTTATGTTTCTTTTTTTTTCTTTGAATTTTAATTTGCCTCCAAAAACCTTATCAGCCCAGGCATCTTTCTTGCCTCATATGACAAGTCAAAATACTTGCTTATCCCAACATCTTGCTTCAAGTCAAGATACCTACATATTATCTGCGACAACCTCGAGGGCCAAGTCAATATAAATAAACTTGGATAAACTCAAGTGACAATTTAAAATATGTATCTCCTAAAAACTTACCAGCCAAGTCAACTTTCTTGCCTCCATAAACCTCGTGTGCCAAGTCAAAATACTTGCTTTTGCCAATATCTTGCTTAAACTCAAGATACCTAAATATTATATGCGAAAACCTCGAAAGCCAAGTCAATATAAATAAACTTGTATAAACTCAAGTGACAATTTAATATATATACCTCCTAAAAACTTATCAGCCAACTCAATTTTCTTGCCTCCATAAACCTCGTGTGCCAAGTCAAAAGACTTGCTTTTGCGAACATCTTGCTTCAGGTCAATATACCGACATATTATCTGCGCGGAGGGCCAAGTCAATATAAATAAACTTAGATTAATTCAAGTGACAATTCAATACAACATTAGTTTTAGTTTATGCGAAACCCGAAACACGTGTCTAGTATTTTTATGTAAAGAATTTATGTACAAAATTTCAAAACTGTATCATGAAAAATAACAAAGGTATAAGCTTGTTATGTTACCTGGTTGTCCGTACAAAAACATGCTCACCACGCGGCGCACCCGCGCCGCCCTCGCCTTGCGTTCATTAATAACAATATTAATTTGGCAGTAGGCATCTATCCGTACGACGATTGTATTGTAATTAAGTGTTGATAATATTTTCCATCACAATTGCAGGCTTTGGACTTTGTCGTAGTGGTCAAGTGCGGATAGGTACTTAGTGTCGCTCGGTGTCCAACTTGTAACCTTTTTTAAATATTTTTGGGAAAAAATATAACATGGTGTAAAAACTATTGGAATCGATTCAGTTACTTATTCTGAACAAACTATATTCAGGTTTTGCATATACTAAAAATAATGTTGTATATTTGCCTCCTAAAACCTTATCAGCCAGGTCATTTTGCCTCTTAAAAGCTCGTCGGCCAAGACAAGATTTGCGTTCGAAAATTACCACGTTGCAAGTCAAGACACCTCATTCTATGCTAATGTTTCGTTTTCAGAGCCGTGAAACAAGAATGTAACAACGCCCTATACCCAGACTTGCACGGCCACTACCGGGAGGCGAAGTACACACAAACTAAACATCACTGGTGGTGGAAGGCTAACAGGATCTTCAACCAGCTGCAGTGCACTGTTGGGCATACTGGTAAATATAGCTTTATTGATATCGTGTGTGGCTGAAAAGTATTGTATTGTAATGGATGTTTTTTTTTTTTTTTTTTAGAGGCAGAGAACTTTAGTTTGAAATAAAATACAGAAAAACTCTTTAGCTAGTATGTTATTCTTTCCGTGGCTCCTACTTTACACAAATGTCTCGCTGGTGGTGGCGTGTGTGTTGGATCATTAAGTTCCCTTCAAAATGGTTGAGCTGAATGGTGCTGATCCATGCGTCATGTTCGTGAACGGGCGCCGTCAGTTGGGACCGGTCATCTCTTAGCTGCCACGGCTTATAAAAACAAAAAATAATTTTTTGTTTTTATTACGGAAGCTTCTGACGTGCACGTCTTTCTTCATTGTTCTCACATGTATAACTTCGACATGAATGATGTAACCAATATTTTGTACCTAACAATATTTTTTTTAGAGTGTCCGTGGAGTTTCTTGCTCGTTCTTCTCCATAGGAACCTACTACGCTTTGAAATGGGCAACTAGATTAATTTTTCTGACTGACCGAATCCTTGACAATTCAAAAGTGCCTGTAATTGGTTTATTTGAAATAAATGCTTTGATTTTGAGTTTTGATATTTTCAACACTGGCGGGGGACGCGGAAGCTACTTATACAAGCATTTTATGGACATACAAATCCCATAAAAAGGTTTTCTATAACCGACTCCTAATGTGTCTCACGAAAGCTATAATAATTATAACTAGGTAATACTTTTTCTCCATCCCCAGGTTACGTCCTCTTCTTAGAAGAAGACCACTACGTTGCAGAAGACTTCTTGCACATCCTCAGTCTTCTGAAGTCGACGGCAGACAAGAGCTGTCCTCAGTGCGAGATACTCAGTCTCGGGACCTATCTTAAGACTTATCAGTACCATGTTAATGGAGATAAGGTAGGAGACGATAATGATTGTGTAACGCTAGCCACACATAGAGCAATTTTAGTCGCCGGCAACTCGCTGGGTATTTTAAAATCTCACACAGATTAAACTTACAAAGTCTTGGCATCATGCTGAGTGGAAGCCTTTCTTGTCAGGGTTGCTATACACATAAGCGGGCCGCTATATTTATTAACCGCCAAAACCGAAAAAAGCGAAAAGAAAACGATATGCCGAAAAACCGAGAAAAAAAATACCGAATCTCGGACTTCCAGAATTCCGAACCGGTTTTACCGATTTGGTAAAAACCGAATATATGCAGATGAATGTTCGGGAATCACAAACCGCTCGAGTGATGGCCGACCTTCTGAAAATAATTCTGCTACGTCAGTAATATAACATTTGTAGAATGAAAGCATTTAATTTTGAGGAATATTTTTTTTTTTTTTTTTTCATATGTGTATGACATATTTTAGTAAACAAGAAAACGTTTGGCATCCTGCTACGAATATTCTTAATTTTCTGTGTACGGAAGAAACTTTTTTATGTTCAAGAACTTTGATACCTACCCCAGGTGGCATAAGCACAGACTAATAATTACCTACCTACATACTAAGCATTAGGTGGAAATGGCCGTTATTTACGCTTTAGTCATAATAATTGTAATTCGATCATAAGGGCACAAGCCGATTGAAACCGAACAAGTGCAGTAATTGCTTCAAGTCGGCTTTGTTGTTCGATAAATACTGCCAAACCGTCAATGCCGGTCCGTTTATGTGTGTAACCCTCGCAGTCACTACGTGCAGCTGTCGACTATTTCGGTTTTGTGCTCGTGGTTATAATGTAGATCAATTTTTTTTTCTGTTATCTACCTTCTCGAGTTAACCTATTTGACCGCTTGGTTTTTTTATCAATTGCCGTGCCCCCAGCGCCCGGCTCATAAAACTACAACAAAACAAAACGACAAAATTAAATATGGTCGTGCAATGATATAAAAAGCACAAAACGAACATAGGTTCTCAGTCGTATAAATACGACTGAGGCGGCATGGGCACGAAAACATTTGTCGTATTAATCCGACCGGGGCGGTTAAAAGGTTTTACCTATCTTTTTGTATGCACGTGTTTCTGTGAAAAATCTTTCTTCCTTTATTTCAACTAAAGTTGTTCTGTGGTGGCTATTACGTTGTTGTATTTATGTTCATTTTGTGATGTTTGATTTGACAGATACAAAAATAATGACTGGTCCACCAAGGGTTAAAAAAACAACCCTGACGAGTCGGTGCCAAGAGTGTAATGACGAACAGACTTTTTGTAAATGATTGGAAAAATTTGACATTTGGTCTCCAGTAATAATTAAGTTGATTCTCTATATTTTGCCAGCGACATACAATTACTCAATGACTGATTAGTCTCTGAATTTCTTTTCAATTAAATAATAATATAATCATTTGTCAAATCAACTTAATATTTATTGTGATTGTTCAACTATCATAGAAAAATTAATAACACTTCGTATCCAAGCGAAACTCGGTTTATCTCTGAATGAATTTGGGTGAATTTCCTGAAGAAGATATCTCTTTCCCTTTCTGTTACCCAGAATGTCAATACATTAGAACGAGAAGTCCATTGGCACGTTAAAGCACTTTCGATGTGAATGAGAGCGGATGCTTGCGCTCAGAGTTCTCGCTCTAAGCTTGAGCGAGTAGTATGTTCGTCTCTTAGAGATAGAAAGAGATAGATATACGGGGTAATTGGTAAAACACTAACAACCTCTCAGGATTATATTATTAACACATAAACAACACCAAAAATAACTTTAAAAAAAATACACAACGAAGCCGAGAGTCAGTTATACTCCCCGTGATTGTATTTTTTTTTTTTTTTTTTGTACTGGACCATACCTAAACGTCAAAGTTCCGACTTTTTACGTACGAAAACAAGTTTCAAATGTTATAAATTAACTTTAAATAACCCCACAATTCTTGTACCGTAGCATGCACCCATAAGTACAATGTTTTCCGTGTGTTACATTGCGCGCTGCAGTAAACAGCGATTTTTCCCACCAAAAATAAAACTCGTTTCCCAGCAATAATTTTTACTCAATGTTGCTTAGTTTGATGTACAGAATGCGTAGGTAACGGGTATGTGATAGGTCTTTTTACACCCTGTATATCCATTGGTCGCTGGTATGTATCCGGCTCGAAGGACCAATGTAAAGCCAATGGTTCTCTTTGTAGGGTGATAAATGAAAATCAATGATAATACGTAACGGTTCCCCTATTAAATATATATTAATTATAATTTTACACATAACGTAAAAAAATAATGTAACATTTTTTATTGTCAAAATGTCACGTAATGTAAGGTAAAAAACTAAAGAGGGCGCGCCTGTCGTGTGTGCAAATCCTTTGCATAGACTTCTGGAATCTTTCACGCTGATATACGTAGTTTGCATATGTGTGCATCCACTTGCACACATATGCGAGCCGTTACATAGCGTTCAGAGCTGAAGTTTCGCTTCAATACGAAATGTTACTACTTTTTCTACCATGTTTTCCCATACTTAAATTCCTCCTTAAAAAAACAGCGAAAGAAGAATTTAAACCTCAACTACATACAGCAAGTAAAGGCGGCGAATGAAGAACGAAGGAAGAAGCATGAAAACCTACCGACTTGGAACTTCCAAGTGTACCCGCACCTTTATACAACGACACAGAAGGTTTTATTGTTCTACATTTTTTAGTTAATTATGTTTTAAAGGTTTTCTGTGTAGTAAACAAACATGATAAGACACATAGCTCTCTGTGTGAGACTCGTCCGTGGAAGTACTACCAAGGTCAAAGCCGAAGCATTTATTTCAAACTAGCCGTTGCCCGTTGCGTTTACTAAAATTAAAGTAGCCTGAGTTACTTCTTATAACATCAGCTATCTGTCAGTGAAAATCCCGTCAAAATCGGTCCAGCCGTTTCGGAGATTAGCCGGAACAGACAGACAGACAATATTTTTTTTTTTTTTTTTTTGTTAAACGTTTAAACTTTCATATGCATTATTTAAAATCTGTTATTTTGATATTACAAACAAACACTTCAATTTTATTTACTTGTATTGATAGGCATTTATACAGGAAAAGTTTTTAATCAGTGCGCATATTTTGACAAATTAAACTTAAGCGTGTTTTATTATACACCTATTTCTTATTTTGATATATCTTAGTACAAAAAATGAAGTTATCGTTAACGAAAGTTTATTTTGAAACTGGTATAATGGATACTCGTCGCGCAACGCGCCGGCGGCGCGGTCAGTGAAGCGGAACGCAGGAGTAGGTACCTATCAGCTGTGCGCTCGCCCATTGATATTATTACGAATAGATTATATCCATATTTTGCTGATTTTAAGTGGACAAAAAAAACAAGTATTGACCAAATAATTGAAATGTGTTCTATTACTGATACTGAACCACCAAAAAAAATATTTGCGCATTGGTTAAAACTTATCCTGTATAGCACTTTTGAACTCCAAATCAACAATACCCCATACATATTTCTATCGCTAAGCGATGCTGTGTTCCTATTTGAAGGGCATACCCTGTGGCTAAGTAATAACAGCCGCACGGGTCGATCCATCAGGTTAAGCTATGCTTGCCGCGGTTGGTCCGTGGATAGGTGACCATCTTTACATACCAAGACCCTCCGTTCGTCGGAAAGCACGTTAAGCCCCGAACAAGACCGATTATGCCTACTAAAAATATAAAAAATTCATGGTTTAAGAAGTTTCGTGACTTTTTTTTTTGTAATAAATTACACTCCAGAACGCTATGTCGGTTACCTTGGTTCTCCTGCGGATCTCTTCATTTCTAATTCGATCACGTAGGGAAACTCCAAGCATAGCCCTCTCCATTGCCCTTCGGGTGACTTTTAGCCTTCTAATAAGGCCCATTGTGAGCGACCACGTTTCAGTGCCATTTGTCATCACTGGCAACACGCACTGGTCAAAGACCTCCCACAAGGTGGACCGATGACCTTATGAAAGCCGCAGGAATCCGCTGGATGCGGGAAGCACAGAACCGGTCGAAGTGGCGGTGCTTGGGGGAGACTTATGTCCAGCAGTGGACGTCTTTCGGCTGAAATGATGATGATGAATAAATTACAGAAAAATAATTGAAGCAGACGAATAACTGAATTGCCATTTTGCGAATGAAGTCACAGACAAGAGTTGTCTATGGTTCTGTAATCAAGTTATTATATCATGTTTGTTTACTAAATGGAATACGTATTTTGAGATGTACTGTAATAAACTGTATCAAGAATGTTAATTGAATTAGTTATGTAGAAGAAAGTGGTTGGTTGATCGCCTTATGTAATGTTAGTTAAAATCCTCAGAAGTATTGTTTTTTAATCAGGAGCAGTTAGCCCTAACCTTTGGCGAAAAACGTAGAAACTACCATTATTTTTATTTCCTGGCAACATTCTGTTAGCTGTCAAATGTCAATCTAAATGTTGATGCGGGCAAAATAAAATTGATTAATTAATTATGAATGGTTAATTAATTAATTATATTCCCCTAGAGAGATATTTTTTTAAGTTTAAAAGCGATATCTTACGAATAGCTAAATTCGCCATTATGGCGCTCAGTATCATTCTACAGTGAGCCCTGTGGAAACGACCGTTATTTCATCATTCACCGGGCCTGTAGCCTGTAGGGTTTGCAGCCCCATACATTAACGGAAAAAGAGCAAAACATTGAATCATAAAATAAAATCACATATAGCACAATCCATATTTATGGTTGTTGGTGTCCCTACTAGCACCGAACTTCCGAGTCGCGACGCGCGACAGAGTCCGACGGACATACCGCCGCCGCCGCCCCCCGGCGCGCCTGTCAGTAATATGATTGCCCCAACCAAATGAGTTGTAGTTTTTGTTAAATAGGTAGGCTTCTTTTTTAATTTCTTCAGGCATAATAAGTCAAAAAAGCTGAGCGAGGTGCGGCTTGCGCCGTCCCTCGCAGACTACCGCCCCAGGCCATGGCCCTTTTGTCCCTAGGGTAAATACGCCCCTGCATACGACTGCCTAGTTTTTTTTAATTCTTATTTACATAAGGCTATCAACCAGATTCTTTACTGTGAGCTTTATTTCCTGCTAATGCGTATTGTATGAGACTTAAATGGCATGACAGCTTACAGCAATGCCTTTTGGAGACTGGTATTTAAACAATTAAAAGTAACAACTTATCAAAAAAATATAACCCTACTTAAAATGACAATACAATATGGAGCAGTTTATGAATTTTAAATCTGAATATAACCACTAAGTTGATTTTTACTTGTCAATAATTCAACATTCACGTATTTATTTAAATTTCTCACACACGATAAGGTACAAAGGCGGACTATTGTCACATTTATTTCGGCTGATTATTAATTACGAACCTTAATGTAAAGTAATTAAGTTGATTTTGGCTCGTTATTGTCACATTTCCTTTTGCAAAGTTAAACTGTGGTGCTATATTTTTTGACCAGTTTTTACAATTATTTAGATTAAGTACTGTATTTTGATAACTAAAAAGTATCGCAACAACAAGCTTTTTAATTTCGTCTTCTCTCGCTTCAGCACGTACAATATGAGAATAGTTCAAGTCGTGTTAAAAATGTAAGCCAGTCAGAAAGATAGTACAGTTTTTTTTTTTCTCATGAAGTGACACGCGCTTTACTTGTGGTAACCAAGTGTACAAACACGCTGTGAATGTGTGTGTAAGTCCAGAAGCTCGGTACCGTCCGAGACGATGGCGAAGTTGGACGTACACACATCAAAAAAGTTTGTGATCACTAGCATATTAAGCTGATATAATTTATAAATTGAACTTCATCAAGAAAAGTTCTTTGTTGTGTGTTTTCTTTACATAGAAATACCCTGTTTGAAAAAAAAAATGGAAATAATAATTATAAATAAAATAAATGAGTTATTAATCATTATGTTATTGTAACAGAAATTCGATAGAAAGAAAAAGTCTGTTTAACCAAACTTAAACAACATTTTATTAATAAAAAGTTTATATTCAATATAATATAACTCCTCCCCTGACTCGAACACATGCGGTGATCCTCCTGGGCATGCTGAGAATCAAGTTATCCAGCATTTCTTGGGGTAACCTGTCCCATTCTTGAATAGCGGCTTCCCTGAGCTCTGGCACTGTCTGGGGACGTGGCTGACGGTTCCAAACAGCTCGCTTAAGAGCATCCCACGCGTGCTCTATTGGGTTTAAGTCAGGCGAGCCGGCAGGCCAGTCTAGTCTTCTAGTCTATGAAGAAGAAATCATAATATAATCTACCGTAAACAAAAAAGATTTCGATTTTTCAAAGTGATCGCAAACTTTTTTGATGAGTGTATGTGTGTGTGTGTTATGTACTGGCGCTACTCTTCTTCCACCCATTCACAGCGTGTTTATACCTTTGGTTACCACAAGTAAAACACGCGTCGCTTCGTGAGATAACAATCTTATAGTGGCGCTGACTATCCATTGTGCGCTGGCCGAAAATTTTTGCCCGTTTTTACTAGGCGATACCTAAATTGAATGGCTAAATATTATTGCACATTGGATTTTAAACTCTCAGCGTTCAGCCTTGCGTTGAAAATCCAACAGTACGCGTTTGTTTAAGCATTACGTTAGGGTGTATGAAAATGGGCATCAGGCTATTTCATAATTTATTGCTTTGCTTAAGCAGATATCAGACGCTTCACTTTTCGTTCATTATTGCCTTTCATCGACATGTTTCACTCTAAATGAAACGAAAGTGAGATCAAAGGAGGAGATGAACGTTCGTTCCTATATAATTTTGTCGGTATCGTGTGAACTTGGAATGAAACAAGAATGAACTTTCATTTGAATGAAGTATCTGATATCAGCATTAAATACTTGCTTGTTTAGCATGGGATTGCGGAATTTAGTATGTAAATACTGTTCCCGAGCGTCAATATGACACATCGTGCTTTAGAAAGAGACACAGACAGTTACAGTATTTTTATCTCTCAAAGCGACGGGCTTTAGTATTCTTTTTTTCGTTCTATAGTTTCTGTCTACCCCCATGGGAAGAAAGCGTGAGTTTATGTATGTATGAAGCGACGCGCGTTTTACTTGTGGTTACCAAGTGTACAAACACGGTGAATATGTGTAAACGCAGGAACTCTCGGTACCGTCCGAGACAATGGCGAAGTTGGAAGTGTGTGTGCGTCTGCGTGTGTGTTTTATGCTGACGCTACTCGTCTTCACGGACACATTGACAGCGTGTTTGTATACTTGGTTACCACAAGTATAGCGCGCGTCGCTTTGAGATAAAAAATACTATATGAGTGACAGAGACAGATTAGAAAGTTTTTTGGATGCCAGTTGCCTCAGCCTGTTTCCTTTTATTAGTCAGCTAAAGCATTTTAAAATAGTACATTTAATTCTGAAATTACTTTAACATAAAAAATAAATTAAATTAAAGTAAAAATCGTTTATTTCAACATTAAAATTACAATATGGAGATAGCGTTGATCCCGAACTAGGTACAGCCTGTATCGTGGGCACCATTATATAAAACATTTTATACTAGTGTATTAACATAATTTGTTTGAAGTTATAATCATTATTAATTTGCTTTTGATACTGACTACTATCGTAATATTTCTTGTTAATATTAGCTTAAACTTCAATTCAGAATCTTAGATAAGTTTTGGAATCACAAACTCAATTTTATACATGATAAAGTTCAAATTCCATTGCAACTTTGAAATAAACCTTTTTACTAAAAACGTACACTCAAAAATCAACTTGGACTACACAATGTTAAAGTAGATAGTTGTATCTTGTCAATGATTCTAAATTAAAGTATAGAAATTATCTCTTCTGAATCTTTTGTAAATAGCATATTTCTGAACAGCGTAAAGTATTATACCTACCCTCGTATTCATAAATCTAAAATGGTAGACTATTGCCATCTCTTTTCGTCATCTTAAAAAGACAGATGTGTATAGTCTATGCAGAATTTATAACTGTCAAAGTTTTTTTATGAATAAGAGAGTTCGTCTATAAAAGCTATCATACATGGAAAGATCAATTTCGACTGACGAATCTCATCCGCAGCGTAATTCTTTACCGCACTGGCAAAGGCTTTTCAATTTGGCTATTCAACAATATTCATTGCTTTATTTTCGTTATCGAGCAGGCAATGGATTTCCATCGAATCAGATTGTAATTGCAATTTTATTATGCAATTGGGGTCCCGATCGGTCTGATTTCCGTGCACTTGAAACGATCCATTACTAGGTGAATCTGAAGGTAGCCTTGACAAGCACGTGAAGCCGTCGGTCCCGGCTGTCATTCGTAGATCTTTGACTGTCGTCACAGGTAGTAAAAATCCCGAAAGTCTCACAACCAGTCTTACCAAGGAGTATCGTGTTTCCCAGTAACTGGTTTGTGGAGGTCAGATAGGCAGTCTCTCCATGTAAAATACTGGTATTGAGCTGCTTAGTGGGGTAAACGTTAGACCAATAATGATGATGGTTTTGAAGGTAGAACTGACCATGTATTGAAGCTTTTACAGAGGAAGTAATACTCGCATAACGCTTTGCTGCGCATGGCGGGTTAAATAGATGTGAATTGGTTTTGTGCTCTTAAGTGTTTCGTCCATGATAGACTACTAAAGCTAGAAAAAGAACATAAAGCACCCTAAACATTTCTACATTTATATCTGTAATTTTTATGATGTACATTATAAGGAGTATTCTATAACTTGAGTCTAAAATCGTGCGTAACGCGGGATGAAATTCTCACGTCGACTGTGTCAGCTCACTTGTATGGAGACGTTCAAACTGGCGCAGATAGTCACCTGACTTTCTAATCAGTCAAAAGATCCGGCGTGAGATCCGTCTCATTTTTAACAGTCCATAACAACGCCTCCTGTACTCCCTTGAAGATTTAGGCTGAGTTAGAGCCGTAGAGATGTATAGTACACATACATTTCGGCACCATTTGATTTATTTTTTAATAGTCTCTCATTGGCGAAGCGCTTAATCGAATGTATTATACCCAAAGTCTCAAATTCAGATAATTTATGTAAACAGAGTAATGTCAAGAAATGTCACTGCTAAAATGACAGGACAGTGGTGCAAAACATTTTATCATTAAATTTTGTGTATCTATAAAATTAAAGTGAATTCATTATAAGAAATATGCAAACAAAATACCGTTGCCAAACAATGTTTTGTGTAGTGTATCTGAGACAATATATATGATCGTCATAATCAGCCCTTTTAAGTCCACAGCTAGACGTAGGCCTCCCAAAATCGATTTCCACTCGAAACAGTTTACATCCGTTTTCATCCAACATGTGGCTAGATATGCTACTTACAATATGAATCTATGAATGAGAGTTGTAATATTTGTGCTGTCGAAGATGTAAAGAATTTGAAAATGTTTCGATCTCCTGCATTGTTACCAGTATCATAAAATATTTTACACCAGAAAATCTCCTTTTTTAATAACTTTGTTTAAAACCGAAAATTTTATAAAAATCATTACGGTATGATTATTTTTTAAGTATTACTTCTTAAATCAGTACTTAAAAGAAAATGGAACCTTTTATTTTTCTCCATTTTATGTGAATTACCATTACGAAGATATGTTTTTGATATAAATTATCTGAATTTGCGACTTTGGGTATAGAAAGTAATGTTATTGGTTGTGGTTGAAAAGCATGTAAATAAATATTTGATTGATAGTTTTAAACTGATATATTGCAAGGTGTATTTCTCATAATTATTTGTACACAAAAGTAAAGTAAATTTTAGTTATCTTACGAAGCGACGCGCGCTTTGCTTGTGGTTACCAAGTCTACAAACAAGCTGTGAATGTGTGCGTGAAGACGAGTAGCGTCAGCACGTAAGAAACACGCACATACCCATACACTTTGCCATTATCATAATTGGTAATACACCTTATATATTATAATTATAAATATTATTTTGTGAGCTGTAAATAGTAATGCCTTGCTTTTTAAAAGCATGCTTAGTTGTAAGATGAATGTAAATATTTTATAGTGTTTGGTTATAGATTTATTATTTTGTATTGTAAATAGTATCCTAGAATTAATCTGTAAAAAACTATTAATTTGAATACTGTCCAAACTCCCTCCAAAATTTGACAGCTCCTACATTACCAGACACAAAACAAATGTTGCCACTTCCTATTTCAAAATTCTACCATTTTACCTAAATTGTTGCCAACCCCAAAACTAATTTTCTTACCATAATTTTAAAATAAAAAAAATATTTTCAGGTGGAAATAACACCATGGCATTCTAGCATGCATAACATGGGGTTCGCTTTTAATAGGACTGTGTGGAGCCATATTATGAAGCAACAAAGTCAGTTTTGTGCTTATGATGACTACAATTGGGACTATTCATTGTTACATTTGTCACAAAATATGCCTGGCAGAGAAAAGTTCAAAGTTATCGTGTGTAAGGGGCCAAGAGTATTTCATATTGGAGAATGGTGAGTATTTATTATCCCAAAAATAAAGTAGAAGTATGTTATGTAATTGTATAAGAACAAAGTCACAGCCCTTTTTACCCGACTGCGCGCCGCAAAGGTGGGTATTGTCTTTATCAGCCTATATAATATATATTTGTTCCTTTCTTACTATTACTAACACCAAGGTGGGAAAAGAAAAACGCCAAATTCAGAGGAAATTTAAATTCGACCACTTTTGTTCCCTGAATATTAATGGTTTTGTAAATATGATCTTCGTTACATTTTGGTGTACAATAAAACATTTATTCTCTCTAAGAGTATCTATCAAAGTCAAAGTCAAATCATTTATTTCAAATAGCCACATAAAAGGCACTTTTGAATATCCATCGTGATGATAATTTATGCTACTCAATTAAGAAGTAATTTTTAAGTGCGATCCCATAGTCATGAATAATTAAATAGTGGATTTATATTCCGAAATACTCAGTTACAGCCCGTTGTTTCGATTTGTGTCCGGTGTATGGCAATACGCTCTGAAGGGTTAGTGGTATAAATAAAAGTAATAGGCAGGATTAACACAGATATATTAATATGAAAGTACACAACGTTATTACTAGGACAACCATTGATATGCGAGAGAGAGAAAAAAGTTTCTAAGAAAGTGACGTACGATTGACACACTGACATATTGCGTTTACAGATCTACCATCACGCTCGCCACCAGC
Organism: Dryobota labecula; assembly: GCA_947523025.1. NCBI lineage: Eukaryota > Metazoa > Arthropoda > Insecta > Lepidoptera > Noctuidae > Dryobota > Dryobota labecula. Next base: position 8,814,505 of record OX383314.1, read on the forward strand.
GCTGCTCACTCTTATCACATATTTGAATTTATATAAATTGCGAGATGTGGTTGAAGTTTATACTTGTATCAACACCTTCGACGAATAAAATAACAAGAATAATAATTTATTTAATTCAGACATTTACAGTCCATAGACACACACATACATTTAACCGCTAACACTACGCGCGAGCGAAACGTCAACATCTGGCAAGCCGTGCCGCATACAGATGACTTAAATTTAAATTCTATTAAAAACCCAAAATAAAAATTTGATTAATAAAATTTCAATACTCTGTTCATTAAAAATAATAATTAAATTTGTAAAAATGTCAGAATCATTGTAAACAAAAATAAATAAATATTAAAAAAAAAAAATGATAATTATTTTAATTTTTTATCTGCCCCAAGCCCGATATATAGGCGTTATTTTATTCGCATACACAATTGAAAGAAAGAAAAAGTATTTATTGGGACTCGTACAGGAAGATCACATTTTAAACTAAACACTCATATTAACACAAATAATAAAATAAAAAACAAAGTAAAATGAAAACAAAATCCTGTGTATTCTGTGATTAATATTTTAACTCACACACTGACTTATTATATGTTGTTTTTTTTTTTTTTTTTGGGAAATCATATACAATGTTGTAAATATGTGAGCACCATGTACCTATCGCATTTATAATTTTTTCTGTTATTACTTCACTTTTCATTCTTTTTACCAATTGTGGTAAGTAATTTTGATTAATTTTTTTATATTTTTTATTTTTTTATTCTAGGTACATAGTCTTCACCTATAAATATTAATTAATGTATACAAACTATTGTTAACATTTTAAAAGAGTAAGTATGGAGTTTCTTGCCCATTCTTCTCCATACATAACTACATTTTGGAAGGCGCAACTAGAATCAATTAACTATTCTTGTAATTTTTGACGTTCAAAAGTGCATCTTCGTGCCTATTTGAAATAAATTATTTGACTTTGACTTTGTACGGGGTCAAAAAGCTCCTTTCTCAGCATGATGCTGCGACATTTAAAAATAAGCGTCGCAGCGCTGGTATTCTGAATTCAATTGCACGCTATTTTCTAATTGGAGTAGACAGAAACTTGAAAACACCACTCACGACGGCTACGATTCTTACATAGTTCTTTTCCTGTATACGTCATGGTCTAAGTTCCTTCATGACACACATAATTGATATCTGAGGTCATCGGAAAACTCCACCAGTTTCTATGATATTTTTTTTACAGTTCAAGCAGTGCGATTATAGAATGCCTTGCCCGTGTCGATGAGGCGTGCTCAAATTCTTTGTCCTTTTTTTTAAATAATATAAAAACACTCTCCTCAACCTTTTTTTTTGTTCTTTGCACTTATTTCATGATTATTATTGTATATATTTATATAGATAAGTATAACATGATTAATGTATGTATGTATTTATTGTATATAGGGGTATCTATTCAAACACGAAATATTTTAAGAGATACATCTATAGGTGGTAAAGAAGCCATGGACATGTTTTTTTTTTTTTTTTAACTAAGTATATTATAATAAAAATAAAATTACGTGATATGTGATGATATATTATCAAAATTCACCGCACTCGTGCCACCACCGTTGCGGCGGTGCCGCGTCCGGGTGGGTCATTCATAGAATAAGTAAATAAAGTTTTTTTTTTTGCAAAATGTCTCAAGCAATTTAAAAATTATAATAATTATGTAAACATATAAAACACTTAAAAAAAATCGCTTCTATGGCTTTTTTACCACCTATAGATTGTTTCTCTTTAAATATTTCGTGTAAGAAAAGATACACCTTATATATGTAAATGGTACATCACATACTACCTGCAGTATTGTCTCTCCCAGGGCTTTAAACACCGGCCAATTTTCATAACGTTACCTTGTATTCACAGAGTTAACGTTATTATTAAAATAGGTAACGGTAATTGATTTAACGTTATTTATGCGACTATTAATTTTATCGTTATTTTAAACGGGTGAGATGTAATTAGTGGGGCCTGAGGCGTGCGGCGCGGCGGGAGCCCGCCCTCGCGCCCTCTGATGCCATGCCGATCAAAACATTGCCTGAATCTGCCTGATTCTTACCCACAGAACGGCAACGTAGCTAAATTAACGTTAGTTATTATATTACTGGTAATGTTATCAAGTAACGTTAAATTTTTGTAACGTTAGTAGGTGTAACATTGAAATTTAACGTTACGTAACGGTTATTATTTTGTTATTTGGTAACGTTAACAAGCCCTGCAGTGCTATTCTGAAACCATCTCACCGTGAAAACTTAGGTGAAGTGAGCTTGACGTGAGCTGTAATTCCACCTAATGCTTGGGATTGACACTGTTGACAGCTCACTCCACGCTCACTTCACCTTAGTTTTCACGGTGAGATAGTTACAGAATAGCACTGCTGGTCTCTCCATCCCCCTTAATCCATCCAAAGGTTGTCTTTAAAAGATCACTTTTAGCGATAAGACCGCCCATTATGTCACCCTATGCAACATTTCTACATATACATATGTAAATCTGTAATTTTTATGGTGTGCAATAAAGAATATTCTATCTTATCTAAAATTAAATTAATTATAACTTTTCCTAATTCCAGCGGCTTCCATCACAAGAAATCAAACTGCAACGCTTCGACAGTGATCAGCAAAGTACAAAAACTGCTTAAAAACGCCAAACCTTACTTATTCCCCACGCGAGTGAGCGCGACCGTCACGGCCGGTGGCGCGAAGCATAATAAGAAACTTGTTAAAGGAAATGGCGGGTGGGGAGATATAAGGTGAGAAATTGAGAATATCTATAATAGGATGTTTTATTGTATGACTAATACGTTGAAGGAAAACATCGTGAGGGAACCGGCATTTTTGTTTCAAATACCATAAATTCGAAGACATGTCAAAAGTTAAATTTAAATATTTTAATCAATAATATCAAAAGTTAAATGACAATCTCTGACACTGGAAAATATAACAGACTAGTTCATAACAAGCTTTTCAAAAAAGTTGTAAAATAAATAAGCGGTCGACTATACATTACGTAATTTCCTGGTGGCCTAGTGAGAGCAAAAGTGGCCTAGTTAGAGCAGCGGTGGCCTAATGAGACCAAAAATGGCCTAATGAGAGCAGCGGTGGTCTCGAGGCAGGCACTTTGTGTATTTAATTTCCTCACCACTGCTCTTAAAACAGTGAAAGAAAACATCGTGAGGAAACCTGCATGTCCTAGAACCAAAAATTCGAAGACATGTCAAAAGTTGTAAAATAAATTCGAGGTCGACTATACATTACGTAATTTCAACTATATTCTGTGACCAGTGGTGGCCTAATGTGAGCAAAAGTGGCCTAGTGAGAGCAAAAGTGCCATAGTTAGAGCAGCGGTGGCCTAGTGAGAGCAGCGGTGACCTAGTGAGAGCAGCGGTGACCTAATGAGAGCAAAAGTGGCCTAGTAAGAGCAGCGGTGGTCTATTGAGAGCAAAAGTGGCCTAGTTAGAGCAGCGGTGGCCTAATGAGAGCAAACATGGCAATTGCAAAGGGATAAATAAAACGAAAATAACAAATAAATACAGAAATAAATACATAGATACATATAAATACAGAATAACGATCAGGTTTTTTAGGAATCAGGAGAAATAATGATCGGTAGAGGAGAAAACGAATCTAGTAAATCAGCGCTGAGATGTTTCGCGTGCCTTCACTTTATTTTTATTTATTTTAAGATATTTCTTTTTGACTTCCAGAGATCAAGAACTATGCGCCAACATGACGAGGATAGGCCGCCAACCGCGACGCAATATATACTATGCATAATAACATCCTTGTACATACATTCCACAAGCTTTTATACGGAAAACATCCTTAAACATCCAATTATACCTAAATACACTAGCGTTTCATACGAAAATGAACCTTATTTAGATAAAATTTATATTCATATTCGTATGAAACGCTACTGTACTTGACTTGAGTAAAATGAAAGTATAAGTTTACAAGTGTAAAAAAAGAATTATAGTAATATCATATGATGTTTAAGGAATAAATATAATGTGACCTTTCACCTGCTTTGCACAAATTTAATTCTTAATGTGAACTCTACTGCCATCTTAAGTAGCTGTAATAATGACTAGCTGCTATCCGCGCTAAATTGCCACCTAAATTGTGATGTGTGTAGGGAAGCAGGGGCAATTTCCTAGATCGGCCCTGCTGCAGGGCAGCAGGAGCGCGAGACCACCCTTGCTCCCTAGATCGTCCCTGCCGCCCTGCTACGTTGCCGCGTGTGTAGCGCGATCGGAGCAATTTTTAATCAGTTTCTTGATAACTGTCACTCGGATCGCACGCATGTCCATTAAAAGATATTTTGTTGTCTTTTTTTCTATGAATGGTGTCGCCATTGCAAAGTCCGAAAGAAGCAATATCCAATCGTAAAAAGTTTTTAAGCTCATCTACTTCCAATTCTTTCATAATAATCATGTAGCTCAACTCACTTATTTTCTATAGTTACTTCTTCACCCAGTTTGTCATTTTCCTTTTTTTTTTGTTTGCGGTAGCACAGAAAGAGCCAGGGCTATACTATACCAATCTTTTGAGTTTTCGATAATACTAGTGCCATTCTCAACGCATGTGTTTAGCTCAACGTATACTCGAACACTGAATGGCGGACATGTGTGTAGAGACAACTCCGATATTGCCGCGAACACCGTGCGCCCTAGATTGCCCCTGCGGCAGGGATGTCAGTAGCCCGCCTAAATCGGTCCAACCGTTTCTTTCCGTGGTTAGACATCCGTGATCATTGTAACAGAGCTTGAGAAACTAATTTAAACAAGTTTTGTTGAAGTGAAAATTTCTTTAGCCGCGTTGAGCGATATTTGGTAGGGGTAAAATTTATGCGTTTGCGTCACGGAAATGCGCGATAAGCTGATGACGTGTTTCGCTAGACTGTCAGTTATTCCAAAGTTTTGAGTTTTACTTTTGTCGGCAATCTTTATGACTGTCTATTTTTTTTATTGATCGACGCAAAAAAGGGCGGTAAACAATCAGGTCATCGTGTGCACGGGATTTTGTTTTCAAAGTGGTAAGATTTCCGTGACCGCGGTAGTATCTGTCTAGCCCTTCGGGGAAGACATGATGTTATATAAGTATGTAATCCCGAGGTCGGATTTCCATAAACCTACTTAGGATGGATCGCCGGGAGGAGACGCCCTAGGAGGACATATAGTAATCTAATTGTTCATGTTCTTCAGAAAGGACACTCGCATCCGGCGTGCGTGTATGACCAGATGTATGAATGTAAACAAAGCAAAAGGAGTAAGGATCGTAGCAGATGGCGTTCTATAGTTTCTGCCTACGCCCATGGGAAGAAAGCGTGAGTTTGTGTATGTATGTGTATTTAGAGGTATGAGGAACAGGGTGTAAAGTTCACTCATACTCTTTTTTTATTTTTTTATTCTACTATGAGTTTGCTCTTGACTTTAGTCTAGGTCTGGATGACAGAGACAAAGTCTACGATGGAGTGAGCTTACCCAGAAGAAGCCTGTTCACTCTCACTTTGAATAGATTAAGGTTGTATGCGTTCGGAAACACAGACGCAGGCAGAGAGTTCCACTCCTTTGCTGTGCGCATTATAAAAGACGTTTGAAAACGCTTAGTGCGAGTTGGTGGAATATCAACTAGGTAGGGGTGGTAACTTGCAGTGCGTCTAGATGTCCGATGGTAGAAGGGGGCCGGTGGAATGAGGTCGTGGAGTTCATGGGCACACTCTCCGAAGTACAATCTGTAGAAGACCTTTACTCTATAGTAAAGGGAGGATCCTCCGACCAGACGGGTGTTGTGTCTGGTGGGCAACTGCCCAACGGTTGATGTCGGGATGTTGTATATATGCTAGTCGCGCGGTAAACTCTGATAGCGCGATGCAGGATTTGTGACGTCAGGTCTTTGATGCGTAGTTCGCATGTGGCGTTGTTGGTATCGCTACATGTACTTAGGATGGCAGTATAGTCAAAATGTTGTACAATTGGAAGAAATATCTTTTATTTTAACCTCCCCTTATTTGCCTACTAAGTCAACAATGTACATTATCATTCTTAAAACATTTCTTTTGTTTTTCCTCGATTAATAGTACGTTTTTGTAAACCAATTTTTTTTGGTGTTGCCACAAATTGAAAAATGCTACTGTAGTGTTAGTTTTTGTTTATGATAGCAACATAACGTATTAAAAATGTACTTATTACTTAGCTGTATATAATTTGTTAATAACAATGTATTATTTAAAGTCTATAGGGTAGAAGCACCGATTGTCGTACATAAAACAAATTCGAAAAATGATGCTTTAAAGTAGTTAATATTCTGATGGGCCGATAATCGGTGTTTTTATCCTGTTTTCTGTTATTTAATAGTAATGTTGTGATTTTTTTTATATGTCCCTGTATTCACAGAAATATTGACAATTTTATTATTATAATTTAGATCTTTATGATACCGTCCTATGATAATACATAACTTTTAATATTGTTGTTATATTTTTGACACTAATGACAAGACAAGCTAATATCGACGCTTTTCACTACAAAAGGGCGTAACTCCAAATCCCATACTTTGTAATGAGCAAAAAAATTAAAAAAAAAAACTTACGGTTTCAAAATCAAATTCCTTCCTAGAACTCAATGAGGACAATCGCGCTCGAATTCGCCGCTAGAGGCGCTGGTGTAGAGTGAGTTGAGGTGGGCTTAATCCTTGCTAATTTTAGGAAAATAATAATGTAAATATTCATTTGATATTTTAAAAGGTAATATAATTAGAGATCGGATAATCGGATGCATATTTACCTAAAGTGAAATTTTTGCTAAGTTCACTCATACTCTATAGTAAAGGGAGGATCCTCCGACCAGACGGGTATTGTGTCTGGTGGGCAACTGCCCAACGATTGATGTCGGGATGTTGTATATATGCTAGTCGCGCGGTAAACTCTGATAGCGCGATGCAGGATTTGTGACGTCAGGTCTTTGATGCGTAGTTCGCATGTGGCGTTGTTGATACCGCCACAGATGCATATTTACCTAAAGTTATTTTTTACCCATGAAAGTATGGAAGCGGCTTCTTAAAATATTTTGATTGTAAAAAATAAACCGTAATGCCAGGAACAACGGGAATGCGTAACTAGTCGAGTGTGTAGTACGTAAGCAACGTGTTTCTTGGATTGCATATTTATTTAAAATTGGGATTTTACCAACATTTGAAAGTAAGTAAATACCGGATGACATTTTTTACCGTCTCGTAAAAATTTGGGTATACTAGGTGAACGGAGTAGAAGCCTATGGCATAGTTTTTATTATTTTTTCTTTAACCTAGAAAGAAATTGATCTATGGATAAATACCACACATTTGAAGTAAACTTAAACAATAAACACAGAAATTTAACAAAAAACATAATTCAATAAATAAATACGATAAATAATATTTAAATTTAAATCATACGCACCCAAATTTCAATATTTTTATCTTTTATTTTAGTTAATTCCTGAAAAAAAAAAAAAAAATGCTATGCCATAGGCTTCTACTCCGTTCACCTAGTATACCCAATTTTTTTCGAGACGGTAAAAAAAGTCATCCGGTATACCAGAAACATATATCAGAAACCTAAATTTGTAAATCCCCAGAACCGCGGGATTTTTTCGATACAAAAGCGCGTTCCATATTAGCCAACATCTCAACTTTAGGTGAATATGCATCCGAATATCCGATCTCTAGTAATAATACAAACATTTTTATGAAATAATGAGTACTTAAACATTTATCCAAAACATTTAAAATAAAAGTACTGACAGTGAAACCTTACTCGACAGTGGCGCCAACTGGTGAGCAAAAAACGATAGCCCCCATTTTATAAATATAAAAAAATATTTACATTTTTTTTTTTTTTTTTTTCAAAAAATTCATTTTCACTAAACAAATTTTACTAATAATAATAATAATATTTTTTTTTTTTTTTTTTTCGTTTTTTACTCATTGTCAAAACTATGATATTTAAGAGTTATAACGGAAATCGTCGATTTGACGCTTGTCTTAATGTAATGGCACAGTGTCAAATACTTTTATCTCATTCTATCTTCTCGAATATTCGTTGTACGTAAATGTGTCAGTCATTTGAAGACTAAAGGACTGGTCAAACTTAGACGATCCGGCGCGGGACGCGACTGTGCGCGTCGATTGTTTTAATTATTCGGCAGTCGCGCGACTTTTTGCACCAATTTGAACGCCTCCATAATAGTACATTACTTAACAAGGGCTGTAAAAGAAAGAAAGCCCGAAATCGCAGGTATTTGTGACCCGAGCCGCAGGCGAGGGTTGTAAATATGCGATAGAGGGCTTTCTTTTTTACTGCCCGTGGTGAGTACACAATTTAACGTGTTCACCTGGCCACAATGAGAGTTTGGCTTATTCCACAAATCCCCCCTAAAAATCCCCCTTAGGAGGAAAAGTGGAATCTGAAAACAGTCTAGAATTCACCCCTGATAATCCCGCTAAGGGGGGAAAACTAGAATTGAAAAAACAAAAAATAACTTATTCCAAGATCCCCTGAAAGTGATTTTTTTACATTAGGGTTAGTTTTTTCCTGCCTGAGAATAAGCCTGAGAGTTTTACTGTACGCGTAACGTGCGGTAAAACTCACATTATGGCTAGGTGTGACGTAAAAGTTAGTTAACACAGTCGGCGCAAAGAGATTTCGTCCCACATCCCGCGCGGGGTCGCCTTTGTTTCTCCAAAACTTTAACGCTTATGAGGCGGGCTCTAAAATATTGCTTTAATGCTTATCTCGATTCTCGACTCAAACCTACTTTAACCTTTTGACCGCTACATCAAAAAAGCAAAAATGTGCCCTCGGCGCCAAAATACGAATTAATCCTTTTGAGTTTTTGTCATCTTATGTTATATAGATGAAATATAAAGAAAGTAGTTCTACTAATATCAATTAGGATGAGTCATGGAACATAATTAGCAAAAGAAATAAAAAAAACAATGTTGTTTTATGAGTTTTATTTACGTATAAAAATCAATCTGCTAGTGTCTTCCCAACTACGTTGGGGTTGGCTTCCAGTCTGAATACCAGTATTTTACATGGAGCGACTCCCTATCTGACCTCCACAACCCAGATACTGGGTAAAAGTCTGTCATATATTCGTGACCGTGGCGTGTTGGGCACATTTTGGGTTCTCATCTATATATGACTGTGGCGGTCTAAATATTGAGATTCATATTAAAAAATATCGATAAAATACAATTTTTCTGTAAGTTAAACATCATTCTCGAATTATGCATTAATTAAATACACTTAAATTGACAACAATATTAAAAGAAAAACCTCGAAATTCTTCAAATATTATTTTGTCTCGATCTGTCAATATTTCTGTCGAAAGTTTTGATTTTTATTAAAAATCAATCTGCTAGCGTCTTCCCAACTATGTTGGGGTTGGCTTCCAGTCTGAATACCAGTATTTTACATGGAGCGACTCCCTATCTGACCTCCACAACCCAGATACTGGGTAATACGATATCCCAAGACTGGTTCTGCTGGACTGGTGAAAGTTCTGATTGGTATATTTTTCAAAAATGGTGCAAAAAAAACTTAGGTATTGAATATAAATAATATAAATAGCATCGAAATACTGTTGCCTATTAATTAGAAAAAGATTTACATGTTAATGACGTCAAAAAAGCGGCCCAGTACCACTGTACAATATTTGACACTACATATTTCGATAACACGTTTCTTGTATACATTTTTTATTTTATTTTATTTTTATTATTTGTAGTTATCGTGGTTATAGTAGCACTCTGCGAAAATTTCAAGTGTCTAGTTATCGCGTTTCAAGAGATACAGCGTCACAGACAGACGGACGGACATCGGAGCCTTACTAGAGCAACTGAAACGAAAAAATTCGCTGGTTTTCGTGAGCTTTGTACGAAATTTGTGACATAATTGTGAGATATGTCGCACACATGTACAAAACGTCGATTAACATGTAAACCTTACCTCTAAGAACAATTTAAGAACGTTATTTATGCACAATAAATAGAAAAAAGTATTGTATAAAGTAATAAAAAATCTTTTATTATTTATATAAAAAAGAGTCATTTACACAATGGACCAGGCTGGCAAACAATTTTCTATACAAATAAATATTATTTAAATGTCTGTTTCAAAATTACAAATTTTTACTAAATGCGTATTCGGTACTTTAACAAAAAAAAAAACAAGTTTTAATATTTTTGTCTCTCTATCTGTTTGTGCCGGCTAATCTCCGAAACGGCTGGATTCTGTAAATAAATATTTATTACGGTCGCGAATCACGCGCAATTTTTTTTATTTTTGCATTTTGTGGGCTTCCCTGGCACATTCCCCTTCAACATAATTGACGAAATATGGATATCTTCTACATCTCTGTCTAACTCTTAGGGGAATATAGGAGTGTTTTAAACAAATCCTCAGAGAAAAGAATAGTTTTCTTCAACAATTGCCGAAGTTTGGCCAGCCTAGCCCATAGTGTACATGACTCTCAAGAATTTGTACAACCTAGTCATTGCGTTGCTTGTGCTGATTATATAAAATATTTATAAATATATATATATATATATATAAAAATGTTGATTTCAGCGCCCTAGCGTTCTATGACAATAAACGCCTAACGTTTTGAAAATAACTTGGAATATTTTATTATATTATTTAGTAATTATTATTATTTTCTAAAACATAACTGACGAAATATATACGGTCGCGTACATCTCAGCCCAACCCTATGGGGTTTGGCGTTATGTTACGTTTTTTTTTTTATTTATTTTTTTCAATCATACATAATGTCTTCTAAGCGTCTCGAATACTGTATTTGCACTTTCATTGTGAAAAAAAGCCTGTTAACCGAAAAACAGGCAATTCTTTGTCTTCAGATAATAATTGGGTATGTCAATGACAATTATGTTTTACGTACTAAAAGCTTCTCGTATGAGACGGATATAGTTTGCGCCAACAAACTATACAGGATGGCAGGGACATCGAAGCGAAGCCTGTCGGAAAATTAAAAAAAAAAAATTGCTCTCTCTTTGTTTTTCTTTTCTTAGTTAGTTCCAAATTTTGTACAACTGACAGATGTCAGAAACGCATTCTTTCGGTGGACGAATATTAGTAAAGTTCTTAATTCTAAAACCGATTTTAGAATCGAGTCTAAGGCTGTTTATACACCGCTACCGTCATCGATATTATTCGAACCGAACATGACGTCCCGGTAGTGGTGTGTACCGAACACGCGGCCATAGTTAATGTATGTATCTGTACGGCGCCATCTTGTTCTCGTTGACGTCCTTTTGACAGTAGGGGTGGAGCGCGCGCAAACGGCAGCAGTTTATGCTCGATTCTAAAGGCAAGTCTGTTTTTGAACTAAGAACTTTATTTGGAATAAAGTTCAAAACACAAAAACTAGCTTGAAGGTTTGGGCTGGAACTAAAGCTATGTGAAACTCGTTTTGTAATGAGGCTGTTTAAGAGTAGTCCATTGTTAACTCGAATAAAATAAAAACGTATCTATAATCATGAGCACAGAAATAAGAATAGTGTTTGATATAAAAATCTGTCCATAAAATTTTGCGGCTACTGCGTAAAACATAGATGTCGTTGAAATTTACGTAAAAAAATACATATATAAAGTCTTCTGACAATAACTCTTGTTACCGTCAGATATAGCTTCAAATACGAGTATTTGAGCATGTGTACAAAGTTCGAACACGTAAGGTATGTTGGGGTAAGTTCGTTGTTGGGATAAGACAGTACTTATCAAATTGTTTTCGGTCGAACGGTCAAGGCCGAACACAACGTGGTCAGCATGCAAAAATAATGCCAAATTAGCCGGAATTTAAATCGTACGGTCATATTTCAGCGCCGAACCTACCCTAACATACTATTTAGTACTTTGCCATCCCGTATGGCAAAAGCTATGTCTGACTTTTAAACCAGGAATATACATGCCAGTAATTTGAACAAAAGTATGTATGTCATTATGCCATAACAACCTCAAACTGAAAAGCTTTTATTTCAAATAAACCGTTTATAGGCACTTTTGAAATGTCAAAGAGTTTGTCAGAAGGTTGAAGCTAATTCCCATTCCAAAACGTAGATCTTTATGGAGAAGAACGAGCAAGAAACTCTAAGGCCACTTTTTTTTTAAATTAATATATTACAAAATATTGGGTGCATTATTCTTGTTGCTAAACTATGTGAAAAAAAAACCTAAACTTCATAATACAATTCAAAATGTAAGATTAAAGATAAGCCATACCAGTTTAGAGATGACCAGTCTCAACTGACGGCGCCCGTTCACAAACATGACGCGTGGATCAGCAACATTTAGCTCAACCATTTTGAAGAGAACTTAATGATCCAACACATACGTCACCACCATCAGCGAGGCATTTGAGTGAGCATGACATACTCTCACAACTTCTGATTGGTAAATGTCACAGCAATTTACATACTTTTGTGCAATTGACTGTGTAATTCTGGTTTTAAGGCCCGCTTGCACGACCAATCACTAAATACATTTATCGCTAAACGTTTTTAAAACATTATACTGTCTCTTTCGACTTCATGCAATTGAATGAAATAGCACGTTTTTAAATTATTTTAGCTTTAAATATATTCAGTGATTTGTTGTGCAAGCGGGCCCTAATGTATGCAATTTCTTTCCAATCTTGAAATTTATTGATAACCAAAAATGCCCAAATGCCTTAATATAGGAGATAACTGTACCACAAAGAGTACATTTTGTTTAAGCACAATTTTAAGCGAAAAAATCCATTCCGAATGTTTTTTTTAATGTAGGTAGAGTCGACCTAATTGCAATCACCTTAAGGTTGAATGTCACTTGCACGTCATATAACAACAAGGTATATTTGTCTATGAGATAGTTTGATAGTCTCAACCTTATTGAAGTTTAAATTTACTGGGAAGGGTTGGGCAAAGTGTTATTAGATTTTCCATCTGGAATTTCTCAATAGCAGCCCGGAGTCTGGATTTGTGCCCAGTCGATGGCAATAGGCTTGCCAACTATAACATGGGACTTAAACAACTGGCGAAATGTGGGTGCACCTCTGCCTACCCTTTCGTGAAATACAGGCGTGATGTTATGTTGTCAAAAGAGGTAAAAACAATTTCGAGGTCGACTATACCTAAATTAAAAGCCTATTTCAGGACTTCATAAGTGTTAGAAAAACCAGAATATCACGTTGTTAAAACGCCCTATAAAGCACACATAACTTTGACTAAACATATCGTAAACTTAAGTGAATTGTGAATCGAAAGTACATCCAGGAAAAAATAATTGTTGAACAAATGGACACGCATTTAACGTGCTGTAGCCATTTCATACAAATACAAAGTTCGACGGCTCGCCTCGCCTTGCGTTGCCGTCACCACAGGACGCTGGCAGAATAGTCGACATTGGCACAGTTGCCAAAAGAAGAAAAAAAAAAAAGAACTGTCAAAGAATGAGAGTTGCGATTTGTCTACGGACAATTTAAGTTGGTAATTTGCGTAACAATTAATTTCCCAGACTGTGTACATTTTAGTTTTTTTGTTTTTATGCAACTTGCACACTTTGTATTATAAAGAGATATGAATAAAACATTCAATTTAAATAAATATTATTTATTAAGGCCCAATTGCACCTCAAATAGCTAAATGTATTTAACATTAAACTTATTTAGGGTAAAATTTAGTATCGTGCGGCACGCGTAGGGGGTGGGGGTTGGGGGGGAGGAATTGGGGGTGCCCTCTTGCCCCCTGGTACTACTCCCATTAAAAGGTAATGCACCATTCCTGTAAAAAACCGATAAATGTAACCTAACCTCAAAACACTATAGTCGCTTAAAAAGGCGTAGTCGGGTTAAAATTTGGGTTAGAGGAGGGACAGGGGAGGTGCCCCTCTGCCCTGACACTACTTCCATGTAAAGGCAACATACCGTTCTTGAGAAAAACTAATAAATGTAACCTAACCTCAAAACATAGTCGAATAAAAAGCGCTCAATGTGGCGCAGTCAAGGAAAGGGCATTCGACGGAGCCCCGCTTTGCGGGGCTCCTACTTCTGAGTGGTTAAAAAAAAATAACCACGAAGGGTATGGCGGGGTCTATTCGCTCGCTTCGCTCGCTCATTCGACCCCGCCATACCCTTCTGACCTAATCTATCCGAGTCGGGGTGCCCCAAGTCCCGAGCTCGCTTCGCTCGCTCTTGCATCCAAATTATCCTAGTCGCATTCTCAGCTTCTAGTAACGGAAAGAGGGAAAGCCAAGTCGTCGACTACTGCAGTCACAAGAAAAACACAACGAAACACAGAGAGCACATTCACACAACTCGAGGAGAAACGGAATGAAATGATAATTTTTCACGTCATTTTGCACCATAGACAATATGTGGAACAGATTTAGTTGTCAATCACCCATTTTAACGTTCCGTTTTCGCTATAAAACTGATTTGAGGTTAGAAAAAATTTTCATTAATTTCTCGAAAAATATGCATTACCTTGTAATAAGAGTGATAGCGTTATAATCGGGGACCCAAACCATACTAGCTTTAACCCTTTTTAACCCCCTCTGCGTGCCGCACGATACTAAAGCCAACCCCTTATTTAAAACCTCGTTCAATTCCTGTCCAATAAATGAAACATATTTTAAATACGTTAGGGCCTAAATGAATATGTTCGATTCAAAATTCACTTACGTTCACCATACCGAAAATCAGTGCTACTGACGTGGAATATTTAATTAATTATTATAAAATGTCCATCCATACATTTTGAGCAAGCAACGAAAAATAAAAAAGCTAGTTTATAATATAGTTAGCGTCATGTAAAAATTGAATTTTAACTGTGGCATAATATATTATAAAAATTTGTAATAAAAATAATTGTCATAATAAAGTGCAGTTCGTTTTGATATTGTTATTTTATTACAGTACCCGACGTTAAATGACATCGAGCATTAGAGCGCGCTACCCCGAGAATAACCTTGCAATAGTGCATATTTTTCAGAGGCTATTAAGAGCGCGTGGCCACCATCAGGGACTAATAAGTCGCTAATTAGTCGAAAGGAGATTGTTCTGCATTCATACATCGTTCGCCCCAGAACCAACAGCAAAGGAAAATTACTTTTCGTGTTCAAAATTACAAGTATGTATATGCCCATGAAGACAAAGTTTAATGATGGACAACTTGCAGAAAGGATTTATTTCAAAATAAAACAAAGATTTTGAGGTTATATTTAGTAAGAAACAATCCTTTCAATACTTTGAAATACATGCTAATAAATGCATGTCACTGTTATTTCTATTGCCTGCATTGATATAAATAGTAAAGATACGGTCGTCCGAACGTTTGCCGGACACGGTCGCCATACAAAAACACTAGCGCCATCTATTAGAACTACGATGTCAATCGGCGTGGTCTGCTCCTAGACGTAAACTTGTAAGAGCGGGTATTTTTCGAGGTACAAAGAAATAAAAAAACCTTCTATTTTTCGAAATTTATATTTATTGCAGTTTGTTTGTGTTATAAAATTTCCATTGGCCTTCGAATAAAACAATATTTTTAAACTTATTTTTTTTAACTTATGACACGACTCCAAACTTTATTTCGCACGGAATCAGAAGGAAATATGCAAAATAAATACGTATTTTACTGTACTTACAGATTTTCTAGCAGTAAGTACATAAAAACACATTTTAATTTGCTTTTAATAAACAATAAAAATAATTTTATACATAATTAAATCATATAGTAATAATAATAAATCTTTTCATTTCATCGGATAAAACCGCGCGCCGCTGCAATGTTATGTCGCACTTTTACGCGGCTTCGCTTCGTCTTTGCCAAACGTTGAGACAAATTAGAAAGAAAATTGTTTTAAATAATGTTAGAAATTGATATAATTACATATGTTTAACTTATCGGTGATATGAAATGTTATCAATTGTTTTATTGTGCTTTTTGTCGTAGTTCACGCAACCCTTCACGACAACTTGGCATTTTTGCTTGTAAAATTTTACGACCGCTCCCGAAGACAGCCGAACGCGTTCTAGTTCACTTCGTTATAGGGAAGACCATTTTGGGACCAAGTTCGAGGCGTCATTATAACATGCGGTCCGCCCAGTCCTTACGCAGTAATATATATGTCAATGATTGCCTGTATCTGGTAAGTTAAGCTAAGAGAATTAGAAAAGCATTAAAGTACTTACCAAAGTACCTATTAGGTAGGTATTTGGTAAATCTTCTAGTTTTTGTATTAAAATAGGTAGGTAGGTAAATAAGTACTTATTTTTTTAACTTCAATGCAAACGACTTTATGCTAATGTTTTTTTTTTTTATTTATTTATACTTAGGTAAGGAAGTCATCATCATCAACGTCAGGCGCTGATTATTTGACAGGATTAAACTAAAATTTATCTTCTATCCTTTTCTTAATGAAATAGAAAGAAAAAGATGTACTGATCTTAAATTTAGTTTAGTTTGTGAACAATGGAATCGACAGAAATATCTATTTTTCCAAGTAAACAAAATTATTGTTCTTTGTTTGAAGGTTCGGTTTCCGCACTTAGTCCTTTAAGTAGACCATTGTGCGTGGGCCATAGCGGCCATCGGTGTTTATTCCAACCAGCCCACCTCCCCCAGAAGTTGATCATGTCCCCTGGCCTGTTTAGAACATCTCGTCGTATCCTACGAACAGGGGCGTAACTGCTACTTTTCAGGAGACACTTTTTTGTGTTAATTTAAATTAAATATGAAAAAATATGTATTGGTGATTTCTTATAATGTGTATTGGTATTTTAAGGTTCGGCTAGGATTATTTTCAATAAATTATCTTTATATTTTATACGCATTTTGTCCTTTAAATCCCTTTTTTAATTGTTTTGTTGAACTGGTTATATGTCGTATGATGAGCAGAATTGAATTATGCAATAAAAAAAGAAAGCCCCTATGTTCGTTAGGGCACTATTCGTAGGATACGACGATCTGTGAAAGATCTGGGTGCCCCGAGGGTTCTTGTTCTAATCTGGGTGACGCCTGAGTATTTCAAGAGCACATGCGCAACGATTACCTCAGCCTCCATACAAGCCCTGCACAGAGAACTGTCCGTTATGCCTATTGTGTAAAAGTGCGAGCAGTGTCCCGTGATGGTCCCCATCACCAGACGCAGGCCGTTCCTGTTCATGCGTAGAAGAATTTGACAGGACTGAGCTATTTATTTTCTGTCTTTTTCTTAATGAAATAGAAAGAAAAAAATGCACTGAACTTAAATTTAGTTTAGTTTGTAAACAAGGGAATCGGCACCAATATTTTTTTTTTGTTGGAGGACTGGGGCGCTGTCGGAGAGTATATTAACTATTGTGCTTTAGATAAGTGTATAATCTATAGCGCTTTAAACCCAACTACAGCTAGCCTAGCTACAGGTAATTTATAAATAAATCCCCAAAATCGTAATAAAAAAATAGATTTATTCAGTAATATCAACGTTTAGGAAACACATTTATTTATTTATCGAAGAAACAATCAACATCTTCTATTTAGGTAGCGAACAACATCATATAAAATTGTTTTAGAGTGAAATCATACTTTCACAGATTTTTCAGGGCTACATGGATCGTTAAAGCCCCGAATACACTAGGGCAGCGTTTTTCAACCTTTTTCATGGTGCGCCCCCCCTTAGTATGGAAAATATTTCGCGACCCCCTATCCTCCGCGGTTTCTAACTTGGAATTCAAGTCTGTCAATTTGGTTACTTTTTGGTTAAGCAAAAAAACAGAATACCCACAATTAACCACAGAAGCAACCTCCCACTTGCGTGAGATAACGTTTTCATCGATGGTTCAATTAAAAGGCAAATAGAGAAATCGCCGAAAATTAGAGAATCAGTTAAGTAATCGAATGTGTAAAAAAAATTGGTTAGCGAGAAACAGGCGCAACTATCACAGTAATGTGGATGAGTGCGTATGTTCAACTTCACATTAATAATTGAGTCGTATAGAATCAAAAACAGCAATCTGTCAGTTTTACGCAATTCGAGTTAATAATATGGTAATACTGTCTTTTTAAAATATTTTTTACTTATTTAGTCACAACGTATCAAAAACAGCAATATTCCACCAAAAATCTGAATGTAAAACCCATATTGGTATCAAATACAGCAATCTGCATACGACTTTTTGTAAGAATGAAACTACCTTTCCTAAGTACCGTTTATATGTCAAATGTCAGATTGCTGTTTTTGATTCTTTATGACTCAATTCATGTGACTACTAGACATTTGTTGATTTGTGTTAACCTAAGACTTAATTTTTTTTTTTTTTTTTGGTTAACAAATATAACATTTTGGACTAAAATGATTTTATATTTATTAGGTTTAAATTTTAAAGTAACGGCAACCCCCTTAAAGAGGCTTGGCGGCCCCCTACGGGGTCACGACCCACACGTTGAAAAACACTGCACTAGGGAACAAAATATCCCCCAACATGAGGCGCAGCTCTTAATCTACGTGACGCTGCAACGTTGCCCTGTGTCCCGCAACATTTTGCGACGCATTTACTTGTCGTGAAAAATGTTGCTAGCTCCCCGCCCCGAGAGCGAGCGCACATTTTGCGCGTCAATGCCGCGCTAATAGGGATGATGACTAAAGAAAAAAATGTGTCCGTCATGTAGATAATAAAAAAATATTGGACACGTATTTTTTCTTTTTTTACGTAATCAAAACATTACGGCGATACATTAAATTCAAATGTGGCATGACGTCACTTCTCAGTAGATTTTATACTGAGCTGTGACGTAACGAGCCCCTACTCCCAAGTTTAATGTGTTTTATCTAAGTCATTTTTTATTAATATGATAAAGCAAAAAATACGTGTCTAATATTTTTTTATTATGTGATTAACGGACTAAACAGTTTTTCTTTTTTTTTTACCCAGGCGTCATCCCTATTCTCGCCGAGTCACTTAAAATTATAATTTTTTTGATATATTAATAATGACGCCATTATATTAGTAGATTACCAAATTGTCAAAATCAACAATTATGAAATCAATGATAGACCATCCTGACACTATTGTAATAGCAGACTTGAGGCCCTGGGGGCCAAGTCTACTAATGTACAAACGTTGCAATGGTCTCTCCATTGTGAGTTTTTGACAGATTTGCCATACAAACACTGTCAAATACTCACAATAGCGAGACCATTGCAACGTTTGTAAATTAGTAGACTTAGGCCCCTGGGATGTTGACGTATGATCCCAAAATACAGTAAAATGTCGTACTGAACAAACGCCCTGTGAATGGGGCCTTATTAAATAAACAGCATTGTATCATTACAGTCGCGAATTTTATATTCATCAACATCACAAAGTAACAGAGCAACAATTTGCAAAATCAACTTTAACTTTTTTTAGTCAGGGAAATTATGTTAACCAAATTGACTACCAACTTATAATGGCTGTAACATGGTTTATTGACTCAGGGGCGACAATTTGCTTAACAAATAATTTCCGTGGCTGTATTAGAAAATGTCACATTTCTGTTGCTTAGAAATATTAAAGGGGAAAGCGATAAGATAGCCCGCGGAATTCAAATTTTTTTACGAATACAAATAAAAAAAAAAACAAATACAGTGTAAACTCCATATAACGCCTTTATTCCTATAATATCAGATTCTCAAAATAGCAGATTCCCAAAATATTAGATTCGCTAAATATTATATTCTCAAAATAGCCGAAATTGTACATTTAACTCGAGAAGTGCGTTTTATTTATAATGAACTTTATGTGATTCGTTTGATAAAAATATCATGTGGTGTGGTGTGAGAACCACTTTGTTAAAGCTCTTTGAAAATGTGCTTAGGATTTAGTGAACATGCCCAAAGAATTGTGAAAGTTGGAATCTGCGGTGCTATTCCGTAACAATCTCACCGTGAACACTTAGGTGAAGTGAGTTTGAAGTGAGCTGTCAATAGTGTCAATCCCTAGCAATTACAGTTGTGCTATTCTGTCAAAATCTCACGGTGAAAACTTAGGTGAAGTGAGTTTGAAGCGAGCTGAAATTCCATCTGATGCTTGGGATTGACACTATTGACAGCTCACTCCACGCTCACTTCACCTACGTTTTCACGGTGATATGGTTACAGAATAGCACTGCTGCTCACTTCACCTAAGTGTTCACGGTGAGATTTTTACAGAATAGACGGGCAGATTTTGTGAAAGTCAAATAATCGAGTTATGGACTGAATGTTGGGCCCTGAGTGCTCACATAGAGGATTGAGGATCCACCTGTACTGTCCATAAGTAAGTAGTATGTAAGTCTCGGCTTTATTTATTTTGAGTGCTTGATTGTACTTCAGCTATTTTGAGAATTAAATATTTAGGAAACTAATATTTTGAGAATCTGATATTATTCGAGTAAAGGTTCTAAAAATACATACTTATTACGGCCGCGAATCTTAATTAAGTCAACATACAACCTAATACTGTCCTGCAAAGTGCGAAAATGTAAGACAATTTGAATTTCGCGGGCTACCTAGCGTTTCCCGCGTAAACTATGGTTTCCACAAAGAGCGATGACCGCTATCATGAAAATAATGGCAGCAGGGTTCGACTTTACGTTGACAAAAAATTGAGCATTTAGGAACACACACCAACTTGCTTTCATAAAGAACTCAGTGACGTCATTTGACAGTAAATTGGACGTAGAACAGAAAGGACTCAGCCCATATTATGGTAAAAAATGAGCTGTTTATATCAAAGAGGTCCTAATGGTTACTTCTTTCACTCAGCAAAAAAGATCGAGAAGGTCATTGATATATTAAAAGGAGGAAGATATGTTACGCGCTAACATCGCAATCAGTAAACCTGGGCTCGGCGCACGACTACATGCACCAAAACTCACACATCTGTGATCAGTGTGATCACAGTCGCAAACCGATAGACAAGAACAGAGATAGGAGACGGCGCTGTCGTGCGAGCGGAATCGCGTTAGCTGCCGAATGTTTACGATTATGAATGACATTGCATGTGGTAGCACAAACATGGCGAAGTAAACATTAAATATTATTATAACTTTCAACAAATTAGCATTTTTGGCTGTACTTACGAGTGGTAAGTAATCCCGTGTGTCTTATTTTTCTTTCTTGTATTATTAAAACACTGTTTAGCTGCACAAGAAGTCATTTTGAAGTGTATTTATCGCAAAAAAAAAAACTGTAATTATGGATCTGTTTGATCAACGATATCCCGTGCGCGACTGAGTGCCAACTACGGGCCATCCCTTAGTTTGATAGGACCAGGCGCTGTTACTAAGTCCCGTATCTACGCTTTTAATACATCAATGGGGAAGCTTGACTTTTTAATGATGGAAACCAACCCACATGAAGGCTTCCTTTAACTGTTAGGACCTCTTTGGTATCATCATCTGCTTCGGCTTCCAGTCTAAATCAGTATTTTACATGGAGCGACTGCCTATCTGACCTCCACAACCCAGTAACTGGGTAACATGATACCCCTTGGTTAGACTGGTTGTCAGACTTTCAGGCTTCTAACGACCCGCAAAAACTGTCAAAGATATACAAAAAAGACCGTCGGGACCAACGGCTTAACGTGCTTTCCGAGTCACGGAGGGTCTTGGTATGTAAAGATGTTCACCCATCCTCGGACCAACCGCGGCAAGAGCTTAACCTGATCGATTAACCCTTGTGGTTGTTATTATTTATCCACAAGCCCTCCGTTAGGACCTCTTTGGTATACAGGAAAAGTTTGTAATCAGTGCGCAAATTTTGACAAATTAAACTTAAACGTGTTTTATTATTCAACTATTTCTTATTTTGATATGTCTTAGTACAAAAAAATGAAGTTATCGCTAACGAAAGATGTTCATTTTGAAACTGGTTTAATGGTAACTCGCGGGCGCCGCATTGGCGCGGTCAGTGAAGCGGAACGCAGTAATAGGTACCTATCAGTTGTGCGCTCGCCCATTGATATTATTACGAATAGATTGTATCCATATTTTGCTGATTTCAAGTGGACCAAAAAAAAAAGTATTGAACAAATAATGGGAATGTGTTCTATTACTGATACTGAACTAACAAAAAAAAAATTACGCTGGGTTAAAAACTTAACCTGTATACAACTCATTTTTGACCATAATGTGTGTTGACTCCTATTTACTAAACTACGTCCAATTGGGGACGCTGTGTGCCAACCACCGCAGTCTTAGGAAACTGCAGCTCGAGCAGGCTATACTCCAGATAAATTCTTAGCTACCTCGCTCCTTGATGGAAAGGCAGGAGGCTGGAGCATAGTAACAAATAATCTAATCATCATCAGGATTAACCTTCTTCTTGCCCCGTTTATCAACCAATGTAGGCTCCCACTGTCGAGCTACGCTGCAATAGAGTTGCATAGCTGCCCTAGCATCTTCTACTGAGCTGTGCTCTCCTGACTGGATGTCAATGCTGAGTATTTCTTTAGCCAAGCGTTTCAACGATGGCGTACTGCCTTTGGTAATCTGTAAAATAAATAATGGTGAAGTTAGTCTTTATCTGCCTTGCCTAGGATCAGAGGCGGCTTTACCTATGGTGTACGGCGTGCAGCGCACACGGGCGCAGGATCGCAGGATCTTAGGAGGCGCCGAGCGCCGCTCGCGACACCTAAAAAGAGCATGCGTCAAGACCCTGCGCCCGTGTTATAGCCGACGCCGGGCGCGGTAGCAAAACAAGACACAATAACTATTTTTTTTTTTACTATGGATTTGCTCTTGACTCTAGTCTAGCGGTGCGTTCCGAGTTGCGATAATATCGATTTGAGCGTGCTTACACTCGTTCCGAATTGGCGGATGACATTATTGAAGTAGCTGGTCAGAGTTGGATGGAGTCGGCCCAAAACAGGGAAAATTGGCATGGGATGGAGGAGGCTTTTACCCAAAAGGGATCCATATCCAAATAAAATATATACGTAACCACGAATTTGTAAAAACAATATGTGAAGAAAATATGGAATAAATGAGCTTTATTATTATATTATAACTAGCTGACCCGACAGACTTCGTTCTGTCAAAAGCTATTTGACTGTGGCAGTTTGTCTACGCGCAAAAGAAACTACCTACCTACCCTACCCTACCTTACCCTATCCTACCCTACCCTACGTACCTATCTACCCTACCCTACCCTACCTACCTACCCTACCCTACCTAACTAAAACCTTCAATTTTTTTTTTTTTTTTTGATAAAGTCTATTCTCAGACCTACCAAATGATGACTGACACGTTATGTCAAACGCCATAAAGTTACATTAGAAGATAGAGTGACCTACTTAATATTACATAAAAAATGTTAACATGGTCGTTTTCTTAATTTTTTTTTTTTTTTGTCTTTCTTAATTTTTTCTTACATAAGAACCTTCTCCTGACAATAACAAACAACAAAAAAAATAATTAGCGAAATCGGTCCAGCCGTTCACGCGTGATGCCGTGACCAAGGGAAATAGGGATTCATTTTTATATATATAGATAACATGTTCAACCAGTGAGGGAATACTGTCGGTCAATGTGTTAAGAAAAAAATATTTAAGAAGCTGCTTCCACAGTTTCATAGCCAAAAGTGACAGAAACAACAGGGCACATTATACACTCTCCAGCTCTATAAAGGCACACCCATCACCCAGTTTTCGATGGCGCGAGGACTTAGTTTTTTTTTTTTTTTTTCGGAAAATTTCCTATTTTATTGCAGTTCCAGGTTGACCTTTGCCCCTAAAATGACTCACTGACCCAGTTTTCTATACAAATAAATAAAATTGAAGTGTCTTAGTTAAGATTATCCAAAACACACAGGCAGACGGCCAATTTTTTTTTAATGATTTTTTTGTTATAAGTACCGTACATACTTTCTTATTTATAAGAATTTAGTAAAAAGCTGTTATTTTGACATTAAAAACATACACTTCAATTTTATTTATTTGTTTAGATTATATTCTAATAAATTCTCGCACAGTGAGAGAAATCTGGGCCTTGTAGCACATAATATCTGAACTTGTATTGGTTCTTGTTATAATTACCTTCCTAAATGGTTTATATCTTGATGTGTCTCTAATATTTCTTTTAGGATGCGACAGAAACAGTACAGACAAATCATTCTTCAACGAATGACCAACTAATATACGGCCTTTCATCAAGTCTGAAACTTCTTTCTGAACAACAGTAAAATCTTCACCGTTGAGTAAATCCTCTTTTCTCACTCCGCTAATGTCAGTTCTGTAGTCTTTGACCTCTTCCCGCGCTTTCACAAACTTGTCATAGATACAATCACCGAATTTGTTGACTATTGACACTCGAGCTAACATGTGGTCGCTACCATCATATCCCACGCCCACCATTTCACAATCCATTGCTAAAAACTTTGTTATTCGATTTTTATTATTATTTTTCACAACACCATTTACGTTCTTTGATTCACTATTTTTTTTTATATCTACGTTATTGACTAAGGTATCCGCATTGGATGCCAAGTTCAGGGTTTTCATATTTTGAACGTTTTCGTGGTCTTTCGCCTTTTTCTTCCTGGCGCGACGGAACGTGCCTGAAAATTGGGCTTTGTTGTTTTCCTGTGGTGGTTTTTCAGTTTTCTTATCCATTATTAGGCTGCTTGATAAGAATTTTTGCCAGTTAGCATCTATATGACCCCGAAGTCCAACAGTTTGGTTAGGTTGTTCATTTGAATTTCTCTTTCGCTTTTTCGTTGATTCTGTCATATTTACATTAAAAACGTAATGTAATAACAACTGTGGTATAAAAAATATGCTGTTTATCACACTAAACACAATGCTAAGTACGAATTCATTAGCGATCAATAATAAATACAGTGCTTCCTGAATGAAGTCATTTGACATCTTTTTTGACAGAACGCCCGCATGGCGGCCAGAGACTAAAATTGCAAGTTTTCTGACGTCTGCAACTCACAAGGAGGTCGGCGGCATATCGGTTCTATGGCACGGATTTCTAAAATAATCATTAGGTTCATTATCTCCAATTCCTAAAGCAGCAGAATCCATCGGCCTTGACCTCAACTACTTAATATGCGAAATCTACCTTTGTGAAAATACCGACAGACTATCCAATATAGAGTTTTTTAAATGTATTTTCTCCGCGCTTCGTTTATACGGAACCTTTTAGACAAAATCGATGAATACCTATTCAAAGTACTCTTACATCCATTTAAACGTGACTTTGGATGACCGCACGTGGCTGCAAGCCACAATATCATTCGGTTTGGTGGGCTCGGCGTCCGCAAAATTTCTAGTGTAAGCTTATCGGCGGCGATCCTGTCCTCAGTCCACAGCACCGAAAAGTTAACCACAAGCATCTTAGCCCCTTCTCTGGTTGACTCTGAAGTGCCGTATTTGACTGATGCGGTGAACGCCTGGAAAGTAGCTTGTCCGGAAACTGTACAGCCCCAAAACTCGTCTTCCCAGAGACAGTGGGATGAGCCGCTCTGCAGTTTGGTACGGAATAACCTCATTAATACGTCTACCAATAATTCTGAGCGTGCCCGCTTGCTGGCTGTCGGGCCTCTGGCTTCAGTCGCTACCGTCACTTAACATAGACACTATGCTGGGTGACACCACTTTCCGCCTCGCTTTAAGTCTGTCAATGCGATGAAGCAGTCGACCGCCTTGGACACCATGGCCTATCCTGCAGCAAGAGCGCTGGTGGGTTGGCATAGCACGCCAGCATTCATGACATACGTCGCGTTTTTGTCAACGCTGCGCTACTGTGTCAGCCGTTTTAGAACCCAATGGCTTAGCACGCGACGATGGGGAAGAACCCAGACGGAATGACCATAATACCTTAGAAGTTGGGTAGGCCTTTGGTGTGAGATGCAGCCTAGGTCGACACCCTCGCGTCATCCCATGTTCTTAGCACGGCGGGTTCTGCTGGGGCGGCTGCAGGTGCAGAAAACCTCAAACGGCGCAAATATAACAACCTTATTGGATTCTTGAGCCATTTGGGGTTGAAACACTAGCACCGTGGGGTTCGAGTGCCCATCGAGTATTTCGGGACATCGCCAAGCGGTTGGTCGACTCTTCACGTGACCAGAGGGCCGGCCTATTTCTTGCCCAAAGAATCAGCATTGCCATACAACGTGGCAACGCTGCCAGGCTGCCAGCCTTTCGGGCACTTTTCCCACTGACAGCGATGTGGATGATTTTTTTTCATGTATTTTTTTTTTTGTACATATAAATATTTTAGTGTTAGATTAATTGTACTTTTAAATATTATCTTTTTGTTTGAAAATTTTATATTCAATCATAAGTTCACAACAAGAAAAATATGTCAACCGATTTGATTGAATATGGTAGGCTATTTTTTTTTAATTTAGATTTTTCGACTTTGGTGAGTTCTAAAAGAGGTGAGTTCACAACGTTTCTGAAAATAAAAAGTTAAATACGTTCACAGAAACGTCAAAAACCGGCCAAGTGCGTGTCGGACCACGCCCAGTGAAGAGTTCTGTAGTTAGAATAAATATTTACGCTTATACAGTATTGATTTTATCGATCGCAAAAATAGGTTTGTATTTCATAACTAGTATATTTAAAAAAACTTTGGAAAACAGTCCGTTCTACGGTTGTAACAAAAAATATCTCAAAAGCTTTATAACAAATTCACTTATAAACATCATATTCTTTTTAATTCTGGGATCCAACAATACCCCACAAGCTTATATGTGCCCTACGGTCGTCTGTGCCTACGCCCGCCGCAAAGGGTTAAACGTTTATTTTTCATAGTTTACAATAACATTACAAAGTTATTATGTAAACGCCATCCAAGTCATTTTCAATAGATTTTTTACGTAATTTTTACTTGTCAAGTACCTACATTCAATAATTTAGTGGACTATTAAGTACTCTGTAACTTGTAGATAACTTGTGATAGTTTTCCTATTAACATCGTTATAATATATATAATATTACTATCGCAAGTATTTTTCGCATAACAAAAACAACGGTTTTAAAAAATATTCCCCCTATAGGTGCAGGTACGTACTTACCCTTACCAAAAAAATATGAAATCAAGATTTTATTTAATTACTTTGTAGGTGTGATTAATATGAATAACTATGCCAATTTACAGCTTTTCGCTTTTTACAGCATTTACCGAGACACAGACACAGACAGACTCGACGAAACTTTATCGGTTCCTAGTTTTTACTACGGAACCCTAAATATACGTAATACGTCAAAAATGCCCATAGACAAAACTACGAGGTCTGTTCGAAAACTAAAAATACGTTTTAACAAAAAAAAAAACTCATGGCTAAATTCTAAAGTCTCCAAAGTGAAAAATATGTTAATGACAAAATATTGAATGTTTTCTTTGATTCAATTTTTATTTCAGTTGAAATTTAACATACATATAAAAGTTAAAACTGTTAAAAGATGAATCAATTATTCTATATTTACACTTACAGAACACACCAAAGGCTGGTAATAATAGATAATATTGTTTTCAAGTCAACGTACACAATACAATGTTCCTTTACTTTTACAGTTACCATATAAAGTTGTTTACAGTCGGCAATGTACGCAAAAACAATCCAAACCATTGGTACGTTAGCATCGTGGTACAGCCACAAATGTAAATACAAGATTTGTATACAAAAATGTCTGTAAATGTCAAAATCGAGCCGACGTGTATGTTGAACAACCGTGGTGGGAGAATTAGTGAAAATGTTATCTTGTTCGTAACGTAACCATGAGCCAGTGTTCGCTTTCTAATCGCGCCGGGCAGACATAACACGATAAAATGTCTTACGATAATATTTTCGAAAATTTAAATTCCCATGGTCAAGGGCATCTGCTTAAGTACTGGCCAGAATTGACCGAAAAAGAGCGGGACCAGCTAATACGTGATTTAAAAAAAATAGACTTCGCCGAAGTGAATGAATTATTTAGGCGCGCAAACGATACGAGTAAAGTTATTTCAGAAAAAGTTGAAGATTTAAAACCAATTCCTGATTCTCATTACGAAGCTGTTCCGAATTTGAGCAACGAAAAAATTGAGGAATATGAAAGTATTGGTTTAAAAGAAATTAGTGATGGGAAAGTTGGTGTGTTACTGCTCGCTGGTGGACAAGCAACCAGACTTGGATTCGGTCATCCGAAAGGTATGTACAATGTTGGATTACCATCGAAGAAGACGTTATTCCAAATCCAGGCTGAAAGAGTTGTGAGGGTGCAACAAATGGCTGCTGAAAAATACGGAAAAGAAGGAAAGATTACCTGGTACATTATGACTTCAGAACACACAAAGGGACCGACTGCTGACTACTTCAGAAGTCATTCCTACTTCGGTCTAAATGAGGAGGATATTGTTTACTTCGAACAGGGAACGCTGCCTTGTTTTGACTTTGAAGGGAAAATTTTCCTGGATGAGAAACACCATGTTTCATCAGCTCCAGATGGGAACGGAGGACTGTACAGAGCGTTGAAAGCTCAGGGTATATTAACAGACATTGCTAAGCGTGGTGTGGAGCACTTACATGGTCATTCTGTTGACAATATTCTTATTAAAGTTGCGGACCCAGTGTTCATTGGTTACTGTAAGAGCAAAAATGCAGATTGTGCTGCTAAAGTTGTTCAGAAATCGTCCCCAAGTGAAGCAGTTGGTGTTGTGTGCCGTGTGAATGGACATTACAAGGTAGTAGAGTACTCAGAGTTAACGGATGAGGCTGCAGAAAGTCGTATGGCAGACGGTAGACTAACATTCTCCGCTGGAAATATCTGCAATCACTACTTCTCATCAGAATTTCTGTCAAAAATCTGCAACTTTGAATCTAAGCTTAAGCTCCATGTTGCCAAGAAGAAGATTCCGTATGTAGACCATGAAGGTATTCGTCAAAAGCCAACAGACCCGAATGGAATAAAAATGGAAAAGTTCATTTTTGATGTTTTTGAGTTTGCAGAGAACTTTATCTGCTTGGAAGTTGCTAGAGATGTTGAATTCTCTGCATTGAAAAACTCAGATGCTGCTAAAAAAGATTGTCCATCAACAGCAAGGGAAGATCTCTTAAGGTTACACCGAAAATATGTTAGAGAAGCTGGTGGAATCGTGGATGACCACATCGATGTGGAGATCTCACCGCTACTCTCATACGGAGGGGAGAATCTGCAAGACTTGGTCGGTGGAGAGGTGTTCACTATAAGTCCGTATCACCTTAAAAGTATGCAAGAATCTGCCATGAATGGGAATGGAGTGCATGGAACGAATGGAACAAATGGAACAAATGGGACGAATGGAGCGAATGGTAATCATTAGGGTAGTTTTGTCCTGCAATTGTGCGAAAGTTGTTAAAAATATATAAAAGTTACAAAAAATTGCTGTTAAAAAATTTCTGGTCACAGAAAAGTGTACTGGTGACGTTTCTGAGACATTCAAATGAAGAAAAAAAATTAAAGTACTATTTGTGTTGAAATATTCAAAGAATTTATCTTTTCTTTTTGAAAATTCTCTTTTGATAGGACTAAGTGATATGGAATTTAAGTCATTATTGATTAAGAAATGTAATTATTTTATCATTTGCTTGCAATTAAAGCAATAATTAGCTTATTACACATTATTTCTAATTAGTTTATGTAACTCATTTAGTGGTATTATTACTCCATTATTATTTGGAAATCAAAAAGCTTATCTTCGTAGTTTTTTACACTCCCGGACTCCTGAATCGAGCCATCGTGCATTTTCATGTAAGGGTTAAAAGCCTAAAACATCAGAATAATGATGAGTCAAAGAAAAAGTTTTTATGCAGTTTTGAAGCCGATATTCTGGCCAAAATTTTGCTGTCATTATTGTTCCGAATTTGAATTCACAACCATCGAAAAAGTTTAATAATACTTCTTTACAAAAAAGCGCAGGGTGGCTCGAGTTAGGAGTGATTTGGGAGTGTGTTTTAAAATTGGCAATAATTAATTTAATCATCTCTACGGCGACAGTATAATTATCGATAATAACAAGGTAAATACGGAAATAAAATAAAGGATAACCATATTTTAGTCTTTTTCGCGCGCTTATCACATTTAACGCTTTGCGGGAAAATCTAATATTATTTATTATCTTTTAAAATTGGAACATATTCTGAACTGTTGTGTTTTACTTAATAAAACCACCAACAATTTTTTTCCGCTTGATTTTTATGTTACCTATTGAATTTCGCGCCACAATTTCGCTTTTTTCTCAAGGTCGATCGCGAATCTTGTTTTGGACTCTGAACCTGTTTTGTCGCTGACCCCCTTTCGATCAGTCGCGATAGTATTACGTACTCTTATAATCATGCCGAAATCTGTTTTGGTTATAAAAAAACAACATTTGTGATATAATACCTATTTGTATCACTTGATTGATCATATTTGATTTTTATCAATGATTTTTTTATAGGCATGATTATTGTTTCTTTAATAAAATATTATATACAGTTATTGCCCGCGTATCCGCCCGCGTGGATGTCGATTATCGCGTAATAAAAGTAGCCTATGTCCTTCTCCATATCCCAGGCTATATCTCTGCCAAATTTCATGACGATTGGTTCAGCGGTTTAGGCGTGAAAACGTAACATACAGACAGACAGAGTTACTTTCACATTTATAATATTAGTATGGATTAGGTGTCGCGTAGTGCTATTGAGAACGAGCCTCAATGACTGCATAAAAGTAAGGGTATAAAATAAAAATAAAATCTTGGTGGAGTATTAAATACATAAATTGTAAATATTTCGTTTTAGTCTTCATTAAAGTTAAGTATCTCCTTTCGTTTACTTTTTTTCCGCGGCAATATTAATTGTTATAATATTTTGAAACTAGCAGCTGCCGCGGCTTCGCACGCGTGGCTTTTTCTAAAATTAAAGCCTAAGTTACGCATAATATCAGCTATCTGCCGGTGAAAGGCCCGTCAAAATCGGTCCAGCCGTTTCGGAGATTAGCCGGAACAAAAACAAAACCGTATACACTTTCATATGCATTTAGTAATTTAAAAAAAAAAAAAACGGATTTAAAAAAAGCCAATTTAAAAGTAATGCAAAAAAATACTGAATGCAAAATTAAGAAAAAATTAACTATAAACAAAACAAACTCTACTTCGGTTTAACAAACGTGCTGAAAGCCTAAGTTATATAGAAAGAAAAATAGGTTTATTTGTCACAGAAACAGGTAAAAATACCCGCACTATGTTTAGTTGCAAGTTGCAAGCGGAACCCATTAATTTTCTTTCGGTTTATAATTTGGAATTAGGTCCCGTTCCCGTCCCGTCCCGGTCCCGTGTTATTTTGACATTACAAACACACAATTCAATTTTATTTATTTATATTTTATAGGTCGGAACAAAATTATTACGTACTGCTACTTTATCTAAATAGGATATATCATTGCTGATTAATTATTTGTTGTCGCGCAAAAGATCTACCAACTATGTAGTTAATTAAAAGGTAATTTTATTGACTGCGTCGTTGGTCTTGTAGCAAGCGCTACTTCTGATCCTGAGGTCCTGGATTCGATTCCCAGGTCGGGCAAAGTGTTTATTGGGTTTTTCTATCAAGGAGTTCTCAGTAACAGCCCGGAGTCTGGATTTGTGCCCGGTTGATGTGATGGCTATAGGCCCCATTACATGAGACTAGGGCTTTCAGTCTCGCTGCATTTTTGAGTCTCGAGAAAAAAAAAATCTAGACTCGATGCGGTATCGAAATTCCCAGGTTAAACGAGACTTTCGAGACTATTTCAAAAGTAGGTTTTGTACTTATAGGCTGGCCTTTTAGGCAGTCAAAACAAGATATTTCAATAAAGTACTTTATTAAACCTACAGTAACAACAATATTTAGTTTTTTTTTATATTGGGCACGTAAGAAACAAAGGGCATTTAATGTAGTTTCAGACAGAAAGGACCTGAATTTATTACAATAGTTACCCGCGTTAGAAAAAACTGCTTCGACGCTAGTGGGGGGGATAGATATTAAGTAATTGTAACGATGGTTTAGATATTTCCCCGAACCATTGGACAGCAGTGCTATTCTGTAACTATCTCATCGTGAAAACATAAGTGAAGTGAGCGTGAAGTGAGCTGTCAATAGTGTCAATCCCATGAAATTACAGCTCACTTCACTTATGTTTTCACGGTGAGATAATTACAGAATAGCATTGCTGGTCTCAAAAGTCTCGTTATTCCCGATATATCAGTCTCGAGTTTCGAAAATACCAAAAAATCGTCGAGACTCGAAATTTCCGAGACCGAGATTCCCAGGATGAAAGCATGGGACTTAAACATAACTGGCGAAAAGTGAGTGTACTTAGGTACACCTCTCCCTAACTCTTCGTTGATAACAGGCGTGATGTTATGTTATAATTTTAACGCTAAATTACTGCCAATTCGACAAAAAAAAAAAAAAGATTTTCTGCTTATACTGCCACTTTAAAATATATCCAGCACATCAGGTTATATTCATTCATTCATGGGGCTACAATGGCCATTGCATATCAAGGAGTAGACCGAGGGCACGATAATGGTAGAAAAGAAGTGCCCGTAGGATATGGAAGGTTTATTAGAGCCATACCGGATATGCATCCTAAAGCAAGCAATGGAATAGTGGAAAGATGGTTATATTTATCGGGATCTTTTAACGACTTCGCAGCTATTTTGGCTCGGGTCCAGGGCCTCAAGTCTGCTATTACAATAGTGTCAGAATGGTCTCGCCATTGTGAGTATTTGACAGTGTTTGTATGGCAAATCTGACAAAAAATCACAATGAAGAGACCATTCTGACACTATTGTAATAGCAGACTTGAGGCCCAGCTGCTTTCTGTGTCACTGCTATGCTGTGTTATACGTTTACACGTTGCTGTTTCCAAAGTCTTCGTCTGAAGTCCATTTCCGGTTTCTTGTGAATCTCGCAATAAAGCAGCGTTCTTGCTCGTATCTATATTGACAAACTAACGATTTTTAACCTTAAAATTTCGTGATTTTATGTTATAATTTTAATAAAGCTAAATTACTGCCAATTCGACAAAAAAAAAAGTGTTTCTCTTTGTATTGTCACATTTTTAAATTTACTATGTACCAGCACATCAGGGCCTCAAGTCTGCTATTACAATAGTGTCAGAATGGTCTCTTCATTGTGAGTTTTTGACAGATTTGCCATACAAACACTGTCAAATACTCACAATGGCGAGACCATTCTGACACTATTGTAATAGCAGACTTGAGGCCCTGGTTATAGGAAATTGTGAAATTTCTCTAAACGATTTTTAACCTTAAAATTTTGATGGTTAAGCTCACAATCGAATGAGAAAATTTTACAGTTTGTGGTAACGTGATGTGCTGGCGACTGGTACATAACAATTTTTAAGAAATCATCACAATAATACACTCCCGGACTTCTAAATTCAGCCTGTATTCCCTTGTAGGTATAGAAGTCTAAAACATGAAAATAATGATGAGTAAAAGAAATAGTTTTTATGCAGTTTTGAAGCCGATAATAATGGGCGTCATTTTGGTGTCATCATCGTTCGAAATTTGAATTCACGACCATCTAAAAAATCATAGATATTTATAGAAAAAATTCAGGGTGGCGCGATTTAGGAGGCCGGAAGTGTACTTAAACATAATAATAATATTATATTTTAAAATCAATTTACTGATAATTGTACTTAGTAAGTTTTATGGCAGCAACGTCAAAATGATAGGGAACAATATTGATATAATTGTTTTAAAATTGATCCCTTTGCTGATTTATTTAATTAAATTAGCTAGCGGAACTCCACAGACATGATGGATCAACATCTAAACATAATTAAACAAAATAACACTTTCTTTGGATCAATGACCTTAGGTAGTGCAGTTACTTGAAATATTAGTTTTAAAAAATCAGTTTTTTTTTTGTAACATGCGATATGGATATCGATATCGCGACAAGATTAAACATAAAAATAAAAAATACCGTCAATTTTTTTATTTTTTTATTTTTTGGTTTATCAAACCAAAAGTCATTTATTCAAATTAGGCTGACAATCAGCACTTTTCGAACCCCAAAATGACATAAGACTCCCCCAAAACGCCCTCCCTTCACCACTTTCTAGTGCTTTAGCTGGGAAGAAGTGGCGCAACAAACTCCACAGCAACATATTTAGATATCGATCCCATCATGTCTGCGGAGTTTCGCTAATCAATTTAAATGAACCCTGTATAACATTAGGGTAGTCCGAGCCTAGGAGATGGCCTAGCATTAAAATAGCAATGGTGCCGATTCCCTTGTTCACAAACTAAACTAAATTTAAGTTCAGTTCATCTTTTTCTTTCTATTTCATTAAGAAAAGGACAGAAGATAAATTTTAGTTTAGTCCTGTCAAATTAATCAGCGCCTGTCACTACTTCATACAAGTTTAGACGTGATTAAAAACTTGTCGACTAAAATTACGTCAATTTAAGTCAAGCGCTGATTAATTTGATAGGACTCTCTTCTCTCTTCGATTTCTTAATGAAATAGAAAGAAAAAGATGCACTGAACTTAAATTTAGTTTAGTTAGTGAACAAGAGAATCCGCACCAATATCTATTTACATTTAAAAAATTATATAAGTATGTTATCATTTTCATGGTATTATTATTTTGTTTTCAATTGTACCTACACATTGTTTTACAATTAAGGCCATGAGAGCCAGAGTGGCCTAAAAAATTGCTCTAAACCTACCTCGGAAGCAGTTTTTCAAAATAAAATCAGTATTTAAAAAATTACTGTTAAGCCACTCTGGCTCTCAGAGGCCATGACAGTCAGAGTGGCCTAAAAAACTTCTCTAAACTTACCTCGGAAGCAGTTTTTCAAAATAAAATTAGTATTAAACAAATGACAGTTAGGCCACTCTGGCGCTCATGGCCTCAATTATACTTAACTTTTTTTTGTTAATATAAATGGATGAATGTAATTTTCTGTTATAGGTTGACCGGTTACCGCTGATAATGCCCCGGTACCGGTATTCCGCGCCTTAGGACCTTATCACACTGGAGTTTTGCGAGGCGATTGTCAAATGCGCTCATGTCGTGTGCGTCGCGAGCACGCCTCTTGTTCGCCGCATTTGCGTTACGAGAGCAATTGACGTCACTGTACAAGAGAGAGTGATCCAAGCGAGTGTATATTATTTTAAAAACGCGAAGATCACGTCGCGTAATCGCGGCTACCTCATTTTGCACTCGCGGCGAGCTCGCTGCGCTCTTAACTCGCATACAAATCGCCAGTGGCCCTCTAAGCATGTGCGTGGCGAGACGAGGGGGGAGGGCAGTGCAGGCCGCTCATTCGTCCTCCACCGCCGTCGTACAGCCGCCCCCCGCATCGTCGCGCATTCCTAACGCGCGAAACAGCGGTATCGGTCAAACTATAGCAATATAATTGAGTTTATTGTGTAAAATATAATAGCATTCCTATTTTTATGTTAATTATAAAAGATTTCGGAGCGAAGGTACCTTTAGCTAAGATTGTTATTGAAATTGTTCTGACTGAATAGTACAGTAGGCTGCAGATCAGTCGTAACACTTAGACCTAGAGCTGGCCCAGCATAGTGCAGTATTTTTCTCTCATGAAGCGACGCACGCTTTACTTGTGGTAACCAAGTGTACAAACACGGTGGGAATGTGTGCGTGAAGACGAGAAGCGTCAGCACATAACACATTATTTTTATCCACAACAGGGAAGCTCTTGGCCTTTTTCTCACCTGATAGTAAGGCCGAAGGTGGAAGCGAGCTTCGCCCGGAATCCTCAACCACAGAGGAACTGGCTATCTTACCTCTAACTGCCGAAACACAACAAATGCTGTTAACATTGTTGTTAAGGCGACAGACTCAGATAAGATGGTGGTAGCTAGCCAGGCGGACTAAGAACAAGCCCTACCACCAACCAAACCGAGCAGATTTTGCTCTGAGAACAAGGTCTTGCGACTAGACCACAGAGACGGTTGAATACTCACTTCAGACTTCGCCATTATTTCGGCCGGTACCGATAGCCCCTGTGCTTACACACACATTCACAGCGTGTTTCTATACTTGGTAACCACAAGTAAAGCGCGCGTCGCTAAGTGGGATAATAGTACATTACTTAACAAGGGCTGTAAAAGAAAGAAAGCCCGAAATTACAGGTATTTGTGACCCGAGCCGTAGACAAGGGTTGTAAATATGCGATAGAGGGCTTTCTTTTTTACTGCCCGTGGTGAGTACACAATTTTAGTCTTCACCTGGCCACAATGCGAGTTTTACTGTACGCGTAGCGTGCGGTAAAACTCACATTATGGCCAGGTGTGACGTAAAAATACTTTATGGGGTTTCAATAGAACAAAGAGGCCAGCTTATCCTACTGGTACCTACTTACCACTGATGTGCGGCAGCGGCCTACCTACAGTTTTTGAGCCAATTGATTTAATAAATTGAGTTTTAGTGAAACAGCTATCCATAAGGTACGCTAATGGATAGCTGAGTCCACTAAGGCTCAATTTTCATTGCCGCGGAACGCAATGGAAGCGACTTTTGTCACGAAATTAGGTCAAAGCATAATGAACTTTATGTCAATTGTGTAACGTACAAATTAGATATGAGCAGAAAAACAACACTAACAGGGATGATAACTAAAAAAAATTTTTTTGTCCGTCATTTAGTTTATAAAAAATATTAGACCGGTATTTTTTCTTTTTTTACGTCATCAAAACATGACGGCGATACATTGAGTTCAAATGTGGCATGACGTCACTTCTCACTAGATTTTATACTGAGCTGTGACGTAAGGAGCCCCCACTCCCAAAGTTTAATGTGTTTTATCTAAGTAATTTTTTATTAATATGATAAAGCAAAAACACGTGTCTAATATTTTTTTAGTATCTGATTGACGGACTACCCAGGCATCATCCCTATTGCGTAACACAAAATAAATAATCCTACTAAAGTTGACTAATTTGTGAGTACCTTGTAGCCGGAACAATTTTAGTCGTAAAGCTCTTGTATTATATTGTGTACTTAAAATCATAGTTATAATAAATAAATGAGATTTTATATAATATTATTATATATCGTTCCTTTTAATGATAAAATTATTAAAGTACCTTTTTTAAACAATTTGTTTCGTTTTATTTCATCGAATTTATCTTTCCAATACAATAAGGACCGGCCCAATATGTTTAATTATATTGATAACATTAAATACATCTCTAATTAAAAATAGACAAAACAAATATAACCATAAAACTAATAAATTCAAAAAAAATTGTCTATTTTTAATGAGAGTATTTAGTTCTATTATTATTATATTTAAAAAAATTGAGGCCTTCACAACAAGCTCTTTCATTTGATATGTTACACATTACAGTTATTCCACGGAATAAATTTATACTAGGAATAACTTCGGTTTAACCATTAATTATTTGGCGTTTATGTTTGTTATAATTTTATTCCGTGTTTATTTGTAAGGCCCTACAATTATAATTCTAAAGCCTGCAGATTGAAAAATCTGTAAGAAAATTTGAATTTCTTAAGCCAGTAATTGATGATTTAAGAAATCTGTTTCCCGCCAATCTAGTCGCTTCATTGATCGTTTGAACTTTAGAACCTAACCTTTTGAACTTCAATCAATAGACACTATAAACTCTTGCCTATTGACATTTTGGTCGTAGGTAATCGTAATGTATTTTATTACAAAACTCGCTAAACAAGTTTCTCAATTCGCCTCAAACCACAGCTGAGAATTATGAAACTGTCTTGCCACATTTTGAAATCGCAAACTTAATAAGTTTGTAATACTAATTTTGAATCTCGAATACCTATTGAGTTAGTATGTGATCTGTAGTTTTTTTTTTTTTTTGTTTTTTGTTGGAACGACTCCTGTTTAAAAAATGCAAGGGTTTTGAATACTTCGTTTTGTTTTTAGGGTTCCGTACGTCTCTGTATGAAAAAACAGAACCATCGTCTGTCTGTACTTCTTTTTAACCGACTTTCCAAAAAGGAGGAGGTTTTCAATTCATTTTTTGTGGCGATAAGATATAGTTAATAAGCGACTATGAAGCATTTAAATAAATAATTGTGATAAGAATGCTACCATCGAACAGGGGCCCAAGTCTGCTATTTTTATAAATTCGTCACTCCAACACGATCCCATTGTCATTTTGCTAAAAGTTCGTAATCTACTAAATTCATAATGGTCGATCATTAGTCGATCAATGGTCTCGCAATAGAATTGTATTACAATGGAATTTTGAACATTTATTCATGCCAGATTTCATTTATATATATTTTTACATATTATTTATTAGTATTATAAGCAATCTGAAGTAGTAGGAAGTTGGAAGTTT
The DNA here is from genome assembly GCA_947523025.1 of Dryobota labecula. Taxonomy (NCBI): domain Eukaryota; kingdom Metazoa; phylum Arthropoda; class Insecta; order Lepidoptera; family Noctuidae; genus Dryobota; species Dryobota labecula. The sequence goes on from OX383314.1 coordinate 8,852,920, forward strand.
AGTAGGAAGTTTAATTTGTCATTATGTACGAGATTGCCAATTCTTTCAATGGAGTGTCAGTGGCTGATCATTGGAAAGTCATAATGACGCCATTATATTTGTAGATTACCAAACTTGTCAAAATCAACAATTATGAAATCAATGATAGACCATTCTGACACTATTGTAATAGCAGACTTGAGGCCCAGCCGGAGGGTATGCACCGGAACTCCGTAATAAAGCAATGTATCCTAGCCGTGTTTGGGCTTATTGGAATTGTCATGAGATGCACTCGGGCTATAAATGGTTATTAATATGGAGATCACTTTTAGGGGGCAAATAAGAAAATGTCAAAAATAAGTTGCAAACTGTAGGTACTGTGATATATCAAATGAAAGAGCTTGTTGTGAAGGCCTCAATTTTTAAAATATATTTAGACTAGCTGTTGCCCGCGGCTCCGCCCGCGGGGATGTCGGTTATCGCGTAAAAAAGTAGCCTATGTCCGTCTCCATATCCCAGACTATATCTCTGCCAAATTTCATGACGATCGGTTCAGCGGTTTAGGCGTGAAAACGTAACATACAGACAGACAGACAGAGTTACTTTCACATTTATAATATTAGTATGGATTTAAGAGGGCTGTCACCATTCCACTAGCTCCACTCCTTTAAAAACAAATTATCTCGTGACTGAAAAGGGATTTTGAAAAACGGCTCTATCAGCAAACTCGGTAATAAGTGTGTCTAGAATTTTCCACTACCTTTTATAAAGTTTCATATTGAGACACGAAGCAACAAAATTCGATCTAAAAAAAAAACGGCCACATTCCACAAGATGGTATAAAAAAAAATAAAAAAATGGCCGACAGAATTGAAAACACAAAACTTTGGAGTAACTGTTCTTTTATATACATATAGCTCATGGAAAGCGTTCGGTGACGATGAAGTGAGTTCCATGATTTTTGTTCATCCAAAAAGTACACATAATACACATAGATACACAGTATAATAGCTCATGGAAAGCGTTCGGTGACGATGACGCGAGTTCCATGATTTTCGTTCACTCAAAAAGTGCTCAAAGCGCCTATCCAAAAAAAAAAAAATGTTTATTTCATTTACATAAAGCGTTAACATGCTTGATTTAAAGATCACCTATTAAGCAAGAAGATGCTTGTGTTAGGTGCCTAAAGAAGTTTTCACTTCAGAAAAACCTTGAATTCCGCGGGATTAGGCTGGCGAATGGTGATCATAGGGACAACTCGCAAAGGGTTTCCTAAAATGCCTTAGTTTTAAATCGCTCACGGAAAAGTGGCCATTTTTGGTCGGGTCGGGTTTATCATGAGTGCAAATGCAACAATTTATGTTTTGTTTGTCGACTCGCTTATCGGCCTCCATACCATACTCATTTTAATCTCAATAATCATTCAACCAAATTGGTTTAGGTCATAAAATTATAAGTACCTAGATAGGTAACACTGCTAATTATCACGCCATTCTTACGAATTAGTTGTGTAAGTACCGACTTAGCTCGAAGAATTGCCAAACTTAAGTGGCAATGGGGAGGGCATATTGTGCGCAGAACAGATGGCCGTTGGGGCCGAAAGGTTCTGGAGTGGCGACCGCGTACCGGAAGACGTAGCGTTGGAAGGCCTCCCTCCCACAAGGTGGACCGATGACCTTATGAAAGCCGCAGAAATCCGCTGGATGCGAGAAGCACAGAACCGGTCGAGGTGGCGGTGCTTGGGGGAGGCCTATGTCCAGCAGTGGACGTCTTTCGGCTGAAATGATAATGATGACTTGTGTAAGTAACTACCTTCGTTTCTAATAAACACAAAAAAAAAAAATACCAACCCGCATAGCGCTATTCTGTAAATATCTCACCGTGAATTCGTAGGTGAAGTGGGTTCAAAGTGAGCTGTCAATCTCTAGACTCCCTAGCGTCAGCCGGTCAATTCTGTAAAAATCTCACCGTGAAAACTTAGGTGAAGTGATCTCGAAGTGAACTGTCATTCCATCTGAGTCTAGGGTTAGACACTATTGACAACTCATTAATTCAAGCTCACTTCACCTAGGTTTTCACGGTGAGATTTTTATAGAATACATCGGCAGGTAGGATGACAGTTCACTTCAAACTCACTTCACCTATATTTTCATGGTGAGATTTTGACAAAATCGACCGGCTGGTGCTCAGCGCTTTTCCTCCACATTTATTATGCGCACAGCCAAAGTGTGGAACTCTCTGCCAGCGTCTGTGTTCCCTTCCACACATAACCCGTTTGCCTTCAAAGCAATAGTGAACAGGCATCTTCTACGCTTGTTCCATCATATACCTCATCCATCGCTTTTCATCAGGCGAGATCGATGTCACGAGAAAGGCCAGTCAGTAAAAAAAAAATATATAAGGTCAAGAGCGTGTCGGACTCGCACACCGAGGGTCCTTACCATCAAAAAAATTACATTAGTTCTACTATCGGTCAAGAGATGGCGCTGATCGAAAACTGAAATATTAGAAAAAGTGTGCTATTTAGAGACATCGCTTTATTTTTCCTATTAGAATAATTTCTCTATGCAAACTTCGGAGATAAGGTGGGGGAAAGGTATTTTTTTTTTTTACATTTTTCGACAAAATTCGAAAATTATGCGGCCTAAAAAAAAGCCCACCTCCTGCCAGGGTTGCGGGTTTGTCCGAAAGGGATACCGTGGCCCTGGCACACAGGCAACTGAAGGAACACGGGTGGGGTTTAGTCAGTAAAAGTCTGACACGCCCCCCCAGAGCGGAAATAGCTGTTTGATAATTTCCCACCCAAAAAAAAAAGGGTAACCCACCTGATCGTGATCTACATAGTTATATATTATAAATTAAAGTCACTTTTCGTGTCTCTCTGTGTGACCTTGTTATTCTCCTGAACTACGCATCGGATTTTGATGTGGTTTTCACCATAATTTAGACAATTTATTCTAGAAGGTTTGTGAGGAGCTCGTGGCTAAGTAATAACAGCCGCACGGGTCGATCCGTCAGGTTAAGCTACACTTGCCGGGGTTGGTCCGTGGATGGGTGACCATCTTTACATACCGAGACTCCTCCGTGCCTCGGAAAGCACGTTAAGCCGTTGGTCCCGGCTGTCATTCGTGGATCTTTGACAGTCGTTACGGGTCGTCAGAAGCCCAAAAGTCTGACAGCCAGTCTTTCCAAGGGGTATCGTGTTACCCAGTTACTGGGTTGTGGAGGTCAGATAGGCAGTCGCTCCATGTAAAATACTGGTATTCAGCTGCATCCGGTTAGACTGGAAGCCGACCCCAACATAGTTGGGAAAAGGCTAGGCAGATTGATTGATTCTAGAAGGTTTGTGTGTTAATCAAAAGTGTTTAAGGAACAACTTGATCCTTATAGACACTTTTGATGTGTGTCATCTCATGATATATTTTTTAAATACCTTGATCTGATCAAGTTACCTATTAAAAAAATATATTTTTCACTTCTCATGCTCTAAAAGTACGCCAATATATCACTGCGAAGTGGGACTAAAGTGACCACTTTAGTCTCTAGGGAGTGAAAAGTAATTAGTTTTTTAATTTCCTTCATGTGACATAGACAAACTCAAACAGCCAGTAAATATAATAGTAACTGTGGGGTGTGGACCATCTTCATTGCGAAAATGTTGAGAGTTTTAGTTCCATGGTTTTTCCATGGTGGCGCCATGTGTTTTAAATTGTTAATCTGTGACTGGTTTAGAAGAAAAAACTGACCGCGAAATTTCAGAATTTTTGTCGAGTGTAAAGTTCGGTTTTAAATAAATTTATTTAGAATGTCCAGTGACAGTGAAGAGTTTGACGTCGAGCAAAGAGCAAAAGACATAATAATCTTTTGCCGCCAAAATCGCGGAAGATTTACCTAAAAACTTACGAAAGTTTTATGGACTGGAGGAATATTTTTTTTTTTTTTTTTTACTAAATTGGCTATTTTTCTCACAGTTAAAGTGAAAAGTACAGTTTGCACCTCGCGACTAAACGCCAACTTAATATACCCTCGGTTTTATTGACAGACCACCTCTGGTATATTATGGCTTCGTTTAGTCCCTCGATATAAAATATATTATTATTGCTCTATTGAAATTAAATTAAATGTTTTCTTAATTGTGGATCGATGAAGTACTTTCTGCTTTTGCATTAGACTTCGTGATTTTTACTTATGCTGCATTTTTCACCTTAGTTAATTCTGACATTAAAATGTGTTTTTAAAGGTTTTTCATTACGTAAAATAAACAATTAGTAGGTAGTCTAGGTAGTTTTCTACCGTTAATACGTTTAGCACGTTGATGTTAGCTGCAGTGTGTTTGCAACGACTCTGGCAGTGTGTGGACGTGCATTATAATTATCATACATAAGTAGAAATGAAGCACCAAATTGGATGTTCTCGAGCCCATTGTAAACGGGCTCTCGCGGTGATTGTACGATTTCGTCGAGCAGTAATTTGTGTGTAACTATAATAAAATGTAAGGGGATTTGGTATAGAACCATTCAACATAGCCTTTCCCGCCTTCCTTGGTTTGTGGGTACAGATATGCATCGAAATGAGATTGTGACTGCTTTCAGACTACGTTCGGGACATATTCCGTTGAATAGCTTCGCTTTTTTAATGAGAAAGACTGATTTGCCCAATTGTTCTGAGTGTGATAAGGTAGAGGATAACACTCATATTTTAACGGAATGTGTCCGGAACGGGGTTTAGAGGAGTAACTATTTAATAGAATATAATTTTAATTCTAATGATGTTGGCATGTATAACAGTATCTTGGCTGCTCCCTTGTCCAAGACAGCCAAAAATGTATACAAAATTGTACACCTAGGTATTAAGCGTAGATAGACATAGAATGCCCTATGAGGGTGACATGGGTCATACTGATCAAACCCTCTATAATTAATAAAGATTTAAAAAAAAAAAACTATAATAATAAATAAAATAAAATAAAAATTGTTTATTTGCACCTTCAAGTAATAAAAATCGGATGGTATTTAAAAGTACTTCAATTTATTCCCATTTCATTTACCTAATTTTGCCTGTGTTCCACCAAATATACTGAATGTGCACCAAAATACCTTTTTTTTTTTTTTTTTTTTGTTCCGCTGGGAAAAATGCATTACGCATACCCTCCCGTCGGGGGACGGGAGGGGTATGTGGGACTCCCCGGTAGAACCGGTATACCCACAAAAAAACCCAGCGGTGTTCCCTCAATGCCGTTATGGGAGGGCCACGGGAAACTGGCACAGCCTTTACGTCCACGACCCTCCCGGCGCGTGCCCGCCTATCTGGCGGGCCCCGCATGCCCCCCAAGCTGGGGGGCTACGGGAATGGCCGGGAACATCTGGCCATTCCCATCCGACACTGGTGGAGGCCTGTGCAATACAGGCAAGGGTGCCCCCGCACCCGTTGCCTGCTGGCCTCCACCTGGGTGCACCAAAATACCTAACCTAACCTAACCTAACCTTTAATATTTGGTGCACGATCAGTATTTTTCGGGGAAGAATAAGATTTTTGGTGAACACAAAAATATTATCCATAAAAATCATGGTGTATATAAAAAATAGGTACATAAGGTAAGTAAGGTTGTACGTTTGAGTTGCAGCCAATACCTAAGCTAACTTAATATGTATCTTGTAATTATAGGTATTAGCGCCCACCCTCGTTATCATTATAGGCGATGTTTTTGTGCCTATAACTTATGAACTATCTTGTCAATGTTGCGAGCTCGTCCTCCATGTCGCTCTGCCGCGCTGCCGGTGATGCGGTAACCTGTCATTCTTTTTACCAATTGTGGTAAGTAATTTTGATATATTTATTATTTTTTTATTCTAGGTACATCGTCTTCACCTATAAATATTAATTAATGTATACAAACTATTGTTAACATTTTAAAAGAGTAAGTATGGAGTTTCTTGCCCATTCTTCTCCATACATAACTACATTTTGGAAGGCGCAACTAGAATCAATTAACTATTCATGTAATTTTTGACGTTCAAAAGTGCATCTTCGTGCCTATTTGAAATAAATGATTTGACTTTGACTTTGACTTTGTCCAAAGTCGACTTATAACACTGCGTAGTGCCCAGAGCGATAGCCCCAGAACGTTGCGCAGAACCAGCTTCCAACATTCCCACGGCTCTAATCATTTCTCTTCAGCTCAAATTACGTCTTCTCTCCATAATCACATTATTTTTTATTGATTCCATTCAGAAATATGGCAGAAATTGTACTGATTTGGCCTCAAACCCGTTCCAAGATTATAATATATAGAGTGTATCTATTCAAACACGATTTTTTTTAAGATATACTCCTATAGTTGGTAAAGTGAGACACTAAACAACAAAATTCGATCTAAAGAAAAGCGGCCACATTCCTCTATAACGTATTTTGTTGCTTCGTGTCTCAATATGAAACTTTTTATAAGGTATTATCTAGAGACATACTTACCGAGGTATCTTATTGAGCCGTTTTTCATAATTCCTTCTCAGTCACAAGATAATGTTTTTAAAGGAGCTAGTGGACCGGTGACCACCCTCTTGAGGCGAGACACGCGACGCGACACAAAGGCATTGCGTATCCCGCGACGAGCAGTGCCTTTGTGTCGCGTCGCGTGTCGTGCCAGTTTTAATAGAAAGAAAAAGATGCACTGAACTTAAATTTAGTTTAGTTTGTGAACAAGGGAATCGGCACCAATGTATTGTATACCTTCATCTAAAATGCGGTATGGAATAAAACCTTGAAAAATGGTATTATTTTCATAGAATATTTTTTTTTATTTTTATTAATTCTACTATGAGTTTGCTCTTGACTTTAGTCTAGGTCTGGATGACAGAGACAAAGTCTACGATGGAGTGAGCTTACCCAGAAGAAGCCTGTTCACTCTCACTTTGAATAGATTAGGGTTGTATGCGTTCGGAAACACAGACGCAGGCAGAGAGTTCCACTCCTTTGCTGCGCGCATTATAAAAGACGTTTGAAAACGCTTAGTGCGAGTTGGTGGAATATCAACTAGGTAGGGGTGGTAACTTCAGTAATATCAACCGTATTAAGGCTCCTGCAGACAAGTGCGACGCGATACTAGTCTAGAACAATTTCTTTGAAAACTTCATGGAAATTGTTCTACTAGAATCGCGTCGTATATTCGCGTCGCGCCTGTTTGCAAGAGACTAATAATGCACGTAGTTTCAAAAGGTACGTCATCTCACTAGAAACAATTGTGTAAATACCTACTTATATGCAATTTGAATTGTTACATTAAAACGCATGTTGCGTTTCATATCAGTTTCAGCCATAAGGACATCTTCAAAATAGATAGCTTGGCCTAGTTATTAAGATTTTCGTTGTGATTTCTCATTACCTTAGAAACCGGGTATCTGTACATGTAGGTATATTTTACCGACCAAATCCGATTTCAGGCCAAAATATGTAGTTAGTCCTAGGCCAAACCGGTTTATTCTACGCGTGTCAGGATACTAGTTTAGCCTAGGACAATCTAGTTTGGCATAAATACTCTAGGCTTAACTACTTTGGCCTAGGCTAAACTTAATTCTTCTCAAATGACTTCCACCATGCTACTCTATTTCACTGCCAAATCTGAACCGATTTCGATGATTATTGTTTTTATTACAAACGCTGTTTTGTTGCCGTGTGGTGCCGGACGTAAAGAATAGCACTAGAAGATTTACTAGAGAATGGGTAGCAGCGTTCTCTACGCATTTTAACTCCATACTGCGATCGCCAACCCGCCTGCCAAGCGTGGCGATTATGACACAAGCCCTTCCATTTGGGGGAGGCTTATGTCCAGCATTGGACGTGTTTCGGCTGAAATGATGAATTATGAATGATGCTTTGTTTTGTTTTGTTTGGTCTAAAAAACATTATTAAGTATGTTATGTAATTTGACTAAAATATAATACATTTAATTACCTAATTGCCTTTTAATTTTAACCTTTAGTTTCCTCAGTTTAGCCTGTTTATTTTGTCACTTGCAAGAATTCAATCAGTTTAGCCTACGCCAAACTAGTTAAGCCTAAAGTATTTAGGCCAAACTAGGTCGTCCTAGGCTGAAATGACATGAAATTGTTTATTCTGTAAACAGGATATCGGAATCACTTTTACACATCAAATAAAAAAAATAAAAATAAGCTAGATGAAGTCGACATTTCCTATATGACTACCCCTGAGAAGAAATGGCGAAAGAAACTCAGGGGTCAAAGTCACTTTTAAAGTCCAGACATAATCTTGGTCAAATCATGTGAGGACTATGTAGATCCGTGTCTGAAATGGTCTTTTGAGGAAAGAACCCTGAATTTTGAGTAGACCTGTCCAGTCAGTGCAAGCATTTGTCAGTAAACGTGTAGCTCAACTCAGGATTTAAGGAGCTCAACGACTCGACGAACAATACCAAAGAGGACATTTGGGTAGGCCGCGTACTCAAAATACCAGACCATTTATTAAAACTACGTGAGAAAGAGGAAAAAAAAAAGATAATCTTATAGGAAACAAATGACCCACATATAGTGTTCAGAATTTCAGATTCGCAATAATTAGAGTAATATTAGGTATGTAATACTTTTCAAAGTACATTTTCGAACGGTCTATCCAACGACCCCACACCGTGGGATAAACGAGAAAAAAAAATATCATCCCACTTTTAAGTGCAAGGGAGGCATCCTCCGGACGGCGCGTACGTGGTCCACGCGTGCCTCAAAAATATGTCAGCAACGACGAGAGGGCCCATTAGGGCCCAAGCCTGCCGGGTCAGCGGGATTGTTCGAAAGGGGTACCACTGCCCCGGAACATAAAGGGCCAAGGAAGGAACACGGGTGGGTTTTAGTCAGTAAGAGTCTGACACTCCCTTCCGCTCCACCCAGAGCGGGAGGGGTCATTTGATGATTTCCCAAAGGGCCAAGAAAGGAACACAGGTGGGTTTTAGTCAGTAAGAGTCTGACACTGATTCCGCTCCACCCAGAGCGGGAGGCGTCATTTGATGATTTAGGTACCAACCTCAAAAAAAAGAAAAAAAAATTGTGAGGCACCCTCCAATTTTTTTTTTTTTTTCAAGATTTTATTTTGCCACTTTTTCGGCGTCATTAATATGTAAATATATTCATGCCAAATTGTAAGCTTTCTAGTACTATACTGCCGCACTAACGAAAAATGCAATAACTCGATTTTTCCGCTTCGGAGAATTATTTATTTATATATGCTTTATTGTACATCAGATAACAATTATTCAACAACAACAACAACAATACAAAACAACAACAATAACAATAACAATTATTCATTTTTTTTATTGTATTTTGATGATTGAATTTGTTATGAAGTTTTGGTTATTACATATTATTATTAGCTTACTGAAAAACCGAGTTCCTGAAGGATCAATAAAAAGTTGCTTAGAGAGAGTTAATAGATTTCGATTCGCTGACTCCAAATATATATAACTCAACGAATATTTATAACTCTATATCGTCCAAAATCGAGTTATTTCATTTTTTTTTTTTTTTTGTGTATGGCATCTCGGAGGTATAACCACTGGGGGTTCCTGCTCCTTAACCGGGCTTTCCTGTGGTGCCGCAAGCTCCTAACGAAGTTTATGCCTCCAGCCAGGGGTTCATTCTTCGTTAGCGCGGCAGTATAAGTACTAGAGTCTCTGAGCTAAGTCGCGGCAAACAGACAGCCAGATATGGCGAAACTATAAGGGTTGTTGACTACGAAACCCTAAAAAGGCGCTGAACTGTAAACTCTTGGCACATTATAACATATCTTAGCTAAGTAAGTATAGGTTACGGAAAGTGAAAGGAACTGAAGGTCGTACACTTTTAGATTGCTGCCTTGTCGCTTAGGAGAAACCTGTTTGGTCTGATATTGAAAATATTTATTAGTTTAGTGATCATATGTCGCATGTTTTTTTATTGCTTCCAGTTCAAGAATGTTCTTTGCGGCAAAATGTAAGTTTATGACAAAAGGGGCAAATTTAGTTCAGGGGTTGCGCTAAGGTAGGTACACATACAGGATAAGTTTTTAACCAAAAAAATAAAAAGAAATACCTATGAGAAAATAAAGATTGTGTAAAACATCATTATAAACGTTATTTCACATGGGTCTTCCAACCGGGTTAAAATGATAGAAAAATTGAAGAATAAACTATAATAGCAATATGTATTCATTAGACAATCGACATTATTGTCGATAGCCTACGTTAGTATAAACACAGACTACTAGTATGGATCTGCACAAGCTAAACATTAGCTCGCGGCAAAATACAGCGGCCGTACTACGCAATGAACCGCATACACAAAATATCGTTTTGTGATTTTTACATTGCGTCGTCCAGTCACTCAGCGTCATATTTACGTAGTGGTTAAGAAGCAATGTATTTATTGCAAAAATAATACATTCGCTGTTATGTATGAAATTGTTTACGACTTGTTGTTTTTCATGATTTTAAAGATAAATATAGTTAAATACTTGTACTAACTTATGGTAAGCGATTCCATGATGTACAAACATTTTGTTTTGGCTTCGGTTTTTACAAGAAATCACTGAACAACACGGCATTCTTATAATTTGTCACGATCATGGTCGAAAGCGCACTAGTTCGCGGAGACCGCCATTTGCCTATTTTGCGAGCATTTTGATCATTGCGTGCGGACACAGACACGCCCCCTTGCCACTTCTCCTGTTTTTAACCGACTTTCCAAAATTTTTTTTGTTACCTTAGTTCTCCGTCGTTTATGAACCGATTGGAATACGAATAAGGATATACTTCCAGATTGGTCCCATTTTTTTCAAAATCCAGTTCTGATGTTGGGATCCATGAGGAATTGAGAGAACTCCTCAAATTTTATAGGCAAACATATAGCGATTTTTGTATTTTCATCAGCAACTTAAGCATTTGCATTCTAAAAAGTATCATTTGATGAAGTGGAACTGATGAAAAAGACCACAAATGGCCACCGGAACTCCTCAGTGATATATTTCACGGGTGGCGAGCGACTATGAAGCAAGTTTAAATAAATAATTCTGATGAAAATGGTACCATCGAACTGATCTGAAGATGAAGCCGGAAGGTATCACCGGAACTCCGTAATAATCCTAGTCGTGTTTGGGCTTATTGGAATTATCATGAGATGCACTCGGTCTATAAATGGTTATTAACCGATTTTTATTAACTTTGCTTGGGTAGTTTTTGAGTTGTTTAGTTTGTATTTAATCTACTTTGTATAGGTTTCTTGTGTCACTCTTGTTTGTGCGGTATAGCAAGTAGTGGTAATCGAATTGTTGTGGGGTAGGTATCATAACTTAAAATTGAAAAAAAAAAACATTTTAACAAAAAAAAAAAAAAAAAAAACACTAAAAAGTGAAAAATAACTTTAATTTCGGAAGTCGGTGGCAAAAAACGAAATTACAGAACCAAGAACAGCGACTTCCGAAATTAAAGTTATTTTTCACTTTTTAGGGGTTTTTTTTTTTGAAAGTCGGTTGTTTTATTTTTGTTAAAAAGTTTTTTATATTTCTATGGGGACGCCCTAGAAGGACATAATAATATAGTGACCTAATTGGTAATAAATGTTCTTGAGAAAGATCAGGGCCTCAAGTCTGCTATTACAATAGTGTCAGAATGGTCTATCATTGATTTCATAATTGTTGATTTTGACAAGTTTGGTAACCTACTAATATAATGGCATCATTATAGCTTTCCAATAGTCAGCCACTGACACTCCATTGAAAGAATTTGTAATCTCGTACATAATGACAAATGAAACTTCCTACTAAACTTCCAACTTCTGACCGACCAATGATCGACCATTATGGCGAAACCCCTCCACAGGGATTTCGCTAGCATCACCGCGAGTGCCCCTGGCGCTCCTAGTATCAAGCCCATGCCAGAAAAGGCGCTGAAAATGGCTGATAATGATGATGGTTTCGTGACGGTGCAAAGGAGGAAGCGCCGTTCGCGAACGAACAAGAACCGCTGCGGCAAAGCTCCTCCGGAGCCCGAAGTGAGTCTGCGTGCCGCAAAGCCGAACAAACCGGTGTACATCTCCCGCCTGCACTACACCACTAAGGCGGAGGACATCGTGGAGTACGTGTGCCAAAGGACAACGTACATGCCGAGGGTGCAGTTACTGGAATCGCACCAGAACGTCAACTTCAAGGCGTTCATCGTGCGTGTTCCGAATCTGTATCTGCCCGTCGTCATGGAAGAAGACTTTTGGCCGCAGGACGTGGTGTTTCGTCGCTTCCGCGGACAAGTTCCACAGGACAGTACAAAGTGCAGCTAGTGCTAAGTGAAGTACCTACTAAATTTTATATTAAAATATGTACGTTTAGGTTAAGGTATGTTTCTATGGGCCTATGTTGCCTGAAATAAATGGTATTAATATATATTATTATTATGAATTTAGCAGATTACGAACTTTTAGCAAAATGACAATGGGATCGTGTTGGATAAAAATAGCAGACTTGGGGCCCAGATGTAAACGAAGCAAAAAGAGTATGTTAGGAGCGTAGCAGGTGGCGGTCTATAGTTTCTGCCTACCCCTATGGGAACAAGGCGTGAGTATGTATTTTCTCTTCAAAACTCAACGCGTAGTTTTACGCTTACGTGTAGCTGCAACAAGTTACTGCATAGCTTAGGGTTCAGTGCCCTAAGCGGTGAAGGTTGGATGGAATTCTAAACACGTATGGCCGTCAGTAACAAACAGATATGGCCAATGTTGGACACACTTTTATGTCGACTGATATATCTTATATTTTATGCTAGCTTATTTTTTGCCCGCGGCTCCGCCCGCGTGGATGTCGGTTATCGCGTAAAAAAGTAGCCTATGTCCTTCTCCATATCCCAGGCTATATCTCTGCCAAATTTCATGAGGATCGGTTCAGCGGTTTAGGCGTGAAAACGTAACATACATACAGACAGACAGACAGACAGAGTTACTTTCACATTTATAATATTAGTATGGATATAGGGTTATTGGTAAAACACTTACAACCTTGGCACAGGCAACTGAAGGAACACGGGTGGGTTTTAATCAGTAAAAGTCTGACAAGCCCTTCTAAAAAAAAAACCTGTATTACTAAAATCATAGACAACAACTTTTGTTCTATGACTTTTTACAAAGCATTTACCAAAAACAAACATTCAAAATTTCGTTGTTCTATAGGTCGGATTTAGAGCGTTGGATTTATTTATGAAAGTCTAACTATCTGACAAGACCAGCGTAAAAACAACCGTAAAAATCAAATCGAGCCAACAGAAAAGTTTCATAAAATCGTCCTAAGTGCCGTCTCGATAGATCGTGAATTTCGTGAACAGAATTTTAAAGTTCACAATCAAATGCCAAATGCCGCAGCGCGACGTTCTAATGTCATGGCCACTGCAGGCTAACGCGCAATAAAAGAAAAAGGGAATTTTTCATAATGTGCGTCAACGTTTATATGTATATACCCCCACACCCTTACACACATGTAGGTATAATTTGTAAAGATTGACTTAAGGCGATCCTCTAGCGTGAGCGTTCGGTCCTTCTCTATCCCGTCACAGCGGGGACGCTCTGTCCCACTCCCTGCGTACGCCGAATTCACACAATTTTTGGAATTATTTTAATAAAAAAAGAAGAGTGATCTTTTGAAATTAAATAAAACGTGAATTATTAAGATTTTCAAATTATTTATCCATTATAGTATAACTCTCAAATTAATGGAACGTCAACTTTAGCAAAAGATGCATGCAATCAATAATTTTTGTACTTTTTTTACACGGAAATTTCAAATGTACTTTTATCACATAAAAATAAATAAGAACGTCCAATGTGATGATAGGATATCATAAAATAATGTGTTTTTAGATGTAGTTTATTTCTCTTAGTTGAGTTATAGGCTCTGAAAAACGCGTTTTGCTCGGGGTAGCGCCTTAAACATTATACCTACATAGGCACTGTAGGTAGGGGTAGTGGCGTAGCTATAGTCCTAAAGTAGAATAATACATTTTGGAGTAATCTGACATGTGCTAGCTGTCACTTTGTGTAACAAAATGGTCATATTTATTGTAATGGTGATCGTTTAATTGATTTATAAAGTGTAAAATAAATGTCTATTATATGTATTGTATTAGTGTAAAAGTCTAGAATACAATAAATATTCCTAATTAATTAACAAAGTGACAGCTAGCACCTGTCAGTTTCCTCCAATGAATTAATAATTCGACTTTAACGGGGATCAACAGTTGTTGGGGGCACTATTAACCCAACTGCAGTGAAGCTCCAAAAGAGGGTTTTTAACAAAATTAATGAATTAGCATACTCACATGGAAGGTCAAGCTGTCATTGTGGTGTTACTTAGAGAAAGCAAGAGCGAGCAAAGTGAGCTAGAAATTTGGAGCATTCTGACTCGGATCCAGTATTATTATTAAAGACCGAGCGAAGCGAGCCCGAAAATTTGAGTGTTCTGGACCGGGATAGTTTTCATTATAATTTTACTAAGAGAATGCAAGAATGAGCTAGAAAGTTGGAGCATCCTGACTCGGGTACTAGGAAAAGCCGTCATTCTATTTTCTTTGTTAATAGAATTTTTGCAAAAGCAAGCGAAGTGAGCTCGAAAATTGGAGCATCCTGACTGTGGTGATCGTTATTTTACTAAGAGAATGCAAGAGCAAAAGAGAACGAGCACCCTGACTAGGAAGTTAGATTTTCTGTGATTTAACTGAATCAATGAAAGAGCTTGAGAATTAGACCGCGCCTGTTAATTTAACGTAATTTGTTTCTGTTAATTTTCATTAGGTTTTTACACATTCTGGGTCTCATTCCAAAAGTAATTTAAGGTTTTGGAATAAAAAAATACGTTTTACCACACGTCGCGTCATGGGACCCCTGTTTGGGGGCCCCGTATCATTCGCGGAAGCTATACGCCCATGGGTACAGGTGTACCTAATATAGTACGTAACACTTTAGTTGGGTTGTGTGTGATACGGTCAGCCACAAAAGACATTTTTTTTTTTTTTGAGGATGGGAATTCATCAAATGACCCCTCCCGCTCTGGGAGGAGTGGAAGGGAGTGTCAGACTCTTACTGACTAAAACCCACCCGTATTCCTTCCTTGGCCCTTTATGTTCCGGGGCATCGGTACCCCTTTCGGACAATCCCGCTGATCCGGCAGGCTTGGGCCCTAATGGCCCCTCTCGTTGTAGACAATTAATACTGCGCTACTCTTACATATCATCTAAATTGACCCCATTGGATAGGTACATCGATCAACTCTTTGCTTGCTTCCACGGTGCACCATCGTCGATCGCATCACATCATCATGGCTTGCCCTTCTAAGGTGGGAAAGTGACCCAAACGCGAGCCTAAATAAAGTAATTGCCATACATAATCATCCCATAGTGATAGGTAGCTGTAAAAAAGTTAAATGAAAACATTATCACCTGTGCAAGTGGCCTTGACGGCTTAACTCCTTAATTATTGCGAAGCGCAGTGTGACATCATACTGCGAATGCTTGTTTGTTTTTTTGTATAAATCCCTCTAAGGTATCAATAATTTATTATTTAAAGCCTGCCTGCGTGGATGACCCAAACAACAAAGAAACCATACAGCAAAGCAACCAAGCAAATCGCTTCTTTAAAATAAAATCATTACTTTCAATTTACGCTCCATTTATCACGAAGTACAAAACGGTAGGTATTTTCCATTCCAATACAACACCTTCGTAAACACGACCTCATTTGCAAACGTGTCATCCTTTAGTCTATGCTCTTTTAAAAATATCACTTTCGCGCGCTTATAAATGTCAACGATAATGGCGGGAAATGTCAAGGTCAATTGACGTTCTTTTATTACCGATGATCGAGTGGCGAACAATGGCGACGAGACTATTTAAAATATTAATTTATTGTTTTTATTTGTAATAATTCCTACTGTTATTTTACGTTTCCTGGCTACAAGTAGGTATTTTTGTAAATCCTGTGGTATAATAATTTTATAATACTCGGAGCATCACTCCATAATGCACCAGCATCAGCATCAGCCGACAGCATCTGTACCTTGGTTTAGCGTTAGCCCGCGAGATTATCGGTATTATTTTCAAAATTCAAAACGCATAGAATATCGATCTTTCTGAAGCCATTACATTTTAAACGGTAATAAACTCGCTTTAGCAGCGTGTTAAAGAGTCACATTATTTATTAGAAACTGTGATAGTTGATTGATAGTCCATGATTTAATACAGATTGCCATGGAAATAGTAAGTACAGATTTCATACCTAAACCAATGAACTCACATGAAAATAAAATGAGGAAAATGTCGTGAGAAACTTTTTGAGTGTAAATGTAAAGGCTTAAGAGTAGGGGGAAATCAAAGAAAAGATTGATATTATGGACTGTTTGCAAGATGATACGGCTAGAAAGGGAGTGATTACTGAGATGGCTACTATTAGAGAAGTATGGAAGCAAATAATGTTGCGCCAACCACAAATAAATTGATATGGGCAGGAGAATGCACCTATGCACTGACACGTGCATGTTGGTACCTAACTTATAACCTATTTAGAGATAATCTCGAAAAGGTTAATTATATTATTACAATAATTACGTATTACGATACATCGATAAATATTTATTAGTATAGAAACTATAATAATAATAATGATTAAATAACATCTTATCGGTTTCTGCAAAATGATGCTACTGTGTTGCTCTGTCAAGGTCATTTGATTAAAATGTATACCTATCCTGCTTGCGGATTACTAAGATTATTTAAATTGATTTTTTGACAAAAAAAAAATTCCTTGACACTGTCTTAATAATAATAATAACCCCACCGCCGTATCTCTACATTGATGTCGTGGTGGGGCTTGCGCGCTCCGAACTCTAGGTCTGTGCCGGTAGAGTTTACTTTGCCGAAACGGGTCTAGGGTAAGGAGCCAGACCAAGAGAGATACAGAAAGCCGCAGGACAGCATGTGGCGAGCTGATGATGGGCAGTAGCGACCCCACGGACCCTATATCCCGGGAGAAGTCATGTTCCTCATCTCTGGCTTGCCTTTATTAGCCGACTGGAGTGAACACTGACGAGGAACTGATCTCCCACCTCATTCTTGCCTTTGTTGGCCGGCTTGAGTGGAGATTCGCAAGAGCAAACGTGCTCGGAGGAAGGAAGTATTCCAGTAAGTGCTTGTAGGGATCTTGACCATCTTCCGGGCTCTGAGATTGTTCTGAGAGCCACGGAATACCTCTCCACTCCTCGAGCACCTCAGGATATGTTGCTCCCTTGTCGCTACGTCACTGTGCTAGCGACTGTTTTCGGGGGCCCATTATTGAGTGTGCGAGTCACCCCCTGCCATTTTATCCGTGTAAAATAAAACATTGATCAGACAGGGGCCATTAGTCTTTCCATAGTTTTAGGTAACCAGTCTATTTTACCCACCCAAAACCTATAGTCCAATATCTTTTGTTTCCATATCCTGCAATAGTCCTACACCAACCGGGGGTTGTCCTTGGGTGCACTTGCATAATAGTGCGTACAGGAATAATCGTCGTCGGTTGGTGCCTTATTTAATTAAAAAGCGTCTAACGGGCCTCTTCGAGTTGGCTTCGGCACCTCGTACGCCTTGCAAAGTTCCGGGACCCCAGGGTCCCGAGATATGTCACGGATGGAAATAAAAATAAAACTTTATTTCAGACAACAATGATCCAGCGAGTTAGTAGACAATGGTGCCGATTCCCTTGTTCACAAACTAAACTAAATTTAAGTTCAGTGCATCTTTTTCTTTCTATTTCATTAAGAAAAGGACAGAAGGTAAATTTTTGTTTAGTCCTGTCAAATTAATCAGCGCCTGTTACTACTCCATACAAGTTTAGACGTGATTAAAAACTTGCCGACTAAAATTACGTCAATTTACGTCAAGCGCTGATTAATTTGACAGGACTAAACTAAAATTTACCTTCTGTCCTTTTCTTAATGAAATAGAAAGAAAAAGATGCACTGAACTTAAATTTAGTTTAGTTTGTGAACAAGGGAATCGGTACCAGTATTATAACTTATTACTAGTGTTAGTAGTTAAATACAACGGAGAAAAAAAGCAGTATTGTGAAAAGGACATCCCTAAATCAATGTGTAGGGATTGTCCTTCTGACAAAACTTTTAATAATCGGAGAGTCGATACTCTCCGCAATAGTTTTCAGAAAGCGGTTGCGAAAAGGTAAGCGAAAATTTTGTTAGGGTACTTACAACATGTTATATTTATCTTTTTTATTTTTTATTACTGTTTGGGCCTGATCTTAAACTTGATATCGCTTGATGAAGCGATGGATGAGGTCTATGATGGAACGAGCGTGCTCAGAAGATGCCTGTTCACTGTTGCTTTGAAGGCAGACGGGTTATATGTGGAAGGGAACACAGACACTGGCAAAGAGTTCCACACTTTGTTACTTTTGTTATAAAATTAAAGTAACTAAAAATCTCTTAAAGGGTCATTGTACTCATCATTATGTGCGGGCTATAGTCGGAGTTTCTTTGAAGGATCAAAATAAAAAATGAAGTCATCCGGAAAAGAACTGGAGTTACCGACATAGTTTGCAGAGTAAACAAACTGAAGTGGCAGTGGGCTGCCATGGCCATGTTTGTCGAAGGACCGATGGCCGGTGAAGCAGACGAGTCCTGGAGTGGAGACTGCGTATCGGCAGCGTAGTGTGAGACGCCCCCTAGATGGACCGGCGACACTAAAAGGGTGACTGGGATAAACTGGATGTGGAGTTGGAGGACAGGATATTGTGGCGCAGCCTGAGAGAGGCTTATGTCCAGTAGTAGACTGCAAAAGGCTTTTTTTTTATGGGACATTATTAAATAACTTCTCCCGCTCTGGGAGCGCCCTCTCAAAGAATCAACAAGCTTTGATTAGAACATCTTCTAAGTTATAACATATAAGTAAATTTAGTTATTTCTTTAATTTGTTTTGTATAAAAAGTGTATCGAAATATTTTTTCCGTATTTTTTAATCCATTATGACATTCAAATTATGGATAATGAACCTGAAGTAGCCGCGCAAACTGTGGCACTTCTTCAGTCTGGGCTTAGTCAGTGAAACGTAAGCACACATCTTCATATAACTCGTACTGCCGTTCAAAGAATATACCATCCATTCCAAGAGGACCACGAAACCGGGTCACTACAACACGACAAGATCGATTTATCTTTACCACCAGCCTGCGTAATCGTCGCCTGAGCTCAGAACAGGCCCAAGATAGCTTCGAGACTTTCATGGACTGACTGCTTGCGCTCGAGCTGTTAGAAGGAGACTTGAAGAACGTGGTCTGAAACCTCAAAAGCCAGCCAATGGTCCCAAACAGTTTGCATGCGATCATTTCTTACTAGGTTCTTTTTACGGATGAAACCAAGATTATGCTGTAAGATAATGATGCGTGTAGGAAAGTCTACCGCAGACAGGGAGATCGTATTCAGCAATGTTAGTTTGAAGAAAAGGCGAGTTATGGCGGTGGAACATGGACAGTCTGGGGCGGAATTTCCACCGAAGGAAAAACTTGCCCTGAGGTTGTGACGGGACCACAGTAGAAGCTCATGTGATGCCACATGCTGAGTTTGTGGATCAGGATTTCATTTTTATGCAGGATAATGGAAGGGCGTACAGTGCAAAAATTGCAGAGCGTGAGAGAGAGTGTTGAGAATACCTGCATGACGTAAGTATCGCAGTAATGGAATGGCCAGTAAGAAGCCAATAGAGCACATAATTATGGGACGATCTGAAGAGGCGTTGGCTGGTTGGTTAGTTCGTTCGAACTAACCAGCTCCAGATACATTGCAGGAGCTGAAAACTGCCACAAGTTACTAAATAAACGGTTTCGTTTGTGGGCCAGTGCGTGATAAAGATTTTGGCGCAAGGGCGCACACTGCAGTAATTGTTCGAGAATACCTGCAATTTTGTAAGCATAGCAGAACATTCCACAGCACCTCATAGTGGCATTCGTTAATTCCATGCCAAACCGCATGATGGCCGTTGTAAATATTCTTGGAAATTACTAAATAAACGTTTTCTCTATGTATACCATTGTTTTCTTCAAAAATTCCACGTTAATTTTTCCCCTGAGAAACGCGGAAACACGACTTCATAATTTCTGCCGAAAGACGTCCACTGCTGGACATAGGCCTCACAAGTCATAAGTCATTAATTTCTGAACAATATACATTGTGTAGAAATTATAAAAAAATAATGCATTTTGATTTTGAATATTGAGTTTTTTTTTCTCCCCCAAGCACCTCCACTTCGACCGGTTCTGTACTTCCCGCATCCATCGGATTCCTGCGGCTTTCACAAGGTGATTTTTTATTTGTGCTTGTGAGTTATGGGGTTGGGGGGGTTGCCATAATCGCCACGCTTGGCAGGCGGGTTGGCGACGTTGGAAAAGACAACTTATTTCAATTAAACTGGTTTTTTTTATTGTTCTGATTTCAAATTTGAAACAATGACAAATGGAAATGATAGAGATTGACTGGCTTCAAAACTATTTTTTTTTTCTTTGTATTAGGTACCAGTATCTATAAAGATAGCAGGCCCAGGGTGGCTCGATTCAGGTATCAAGGAGTGTATAATTAAACGATAACATAGAAATTGATAACAAATGGAATGCAATTGCAATTAAACAACAATTGTGAAATGTTTTAATCGAAATAACAAAGCGTTAACAATTTATCATTATCTTTTGATATCGAAACACTTAAGATTGTATTCATTGTGAAGACACTAGCTTGTCCTTACTTCTACAAGAAGTCAATCAACTCAAAACTGTTTACAATATAATAAAACATGACGCCTGTATTAATAACGCCTGCTACGCTTGCCGAGGTCGGTCCGTGGATGGGTGACCATGCATATCATAACGAGACCATATCCTCGTAGCATTTTTTGTTGGCATTTAGTTGGGCCACTTACCTCTTGTTAGTTGGCAAATGCATACAATTGGCGGGCAGTTTGCGCGTTGGGCCAACAACTGATGGCCTACGTGGATTTGCCTATGAAGGCCCAACTTGCGATGGGGCCAACGTAGGTTGCCCTACGAAGGCCCGACGAAAACGTGTTCTGGGTAGGCCCAACGACACATAATACATTTAGGCAAGCGGTTGTATGTTGGTTGGTTCTATGGCTGGTTTCAGAGCGACGCGTCTCGCCAGCGCCGGCCGTACGCGCGTCGCTATACATGAACCTTATCGTCTTCGAAATAAGGTTGGTTTTAGCGATTTGTTTTGAAAAACCAACCTTATTTTGAAGCCGATAAGGTTCATGTGCAGCGACGATTTTTACACGTTTTGTAACACACATGCAATGATTCTTCCGTGGCGTCATCCATTCTTCGCGCACCACACCGAGTTCCCCACCGTAACCATCATCGTCATAAAACTCCACAACTTTATACATTTAACACTTTCACAAACACTAAAGGTTAACTAACTAAACTAAAACACAGCCTGCCAGCCTGATACCAGGCTAATATCTTTGTTGATGCGAACAACACAAACACTCACAAACACTCCGCAGCCGTAGGTGCACAAATGAATAACAAAATGGTGGGCGGGCCGGGCGACGCGTGCCGCCGCCCGCTCCCCGCGCACCCCGCTACCACCCCGTTGGAGTAGCAATAATTGGCCCTACAAAAATCTCCCAACAGTAGGAATAGAAGCAGCAGGCCCGCGTTAGTTGGCCCAATGTTGTCATTATACCTTAAATCCCTACAAAAATCACCCAACAGTAGGAATAGTAACAACAGGCCCGTCGTTGGCTATCCGTTGAGTCAAATAGTGCATGTTTATGACACACCCCGCTACCACCCCGTTGGAGTAGCAGTAATTGGCCCTACAAAAATCTCCCAACAGTAGGAATAGAAGCAGTAGGCCCGCTTTAGTTGGCCCAATGTTGTCATTATACCTTAAATCCCTACAAAAATCTCCCAACAGTAGGAATAGAAGCAGCAGGCCCGCGTTAGTTGGCCCAATGCTGTCATTATACCTTAAATCCCTACAAAAATCACCCAACAGTAGGAATAAATAGTAACAGCAGGCCCGTCGTTGGCTATCCGTTGGGCAAATAGTGCATGTTTATGACAATGGGCCTATTTTAAGTTTAGGTTGGCAGAATAACTAACCGTCTGCCAATACATTCCCAACTGTTGGCGTATGAAAGCCAACGGCAATTGCTACTAGGGTACTTACATGCGTATCATAAAAGCCAATTATTTTTAAAAGAGTAACCGTGGTGTTTCTTGCCGGCTCTTCTCCATAGGAAATGACTTATTGAAACCGCGCACTTAGCTTCTGACGTTTCATAAGTGCCCATGTAGGTATAAGTGTCTTTGATTTTGAGACCTCTCTGTGCCTCGGAAAACAGTAAAGCACAATAATTTATGCCGATGTTCCCGGCTGTCAATCTTAGATCTTTGACAGTCGTTACGGGTCGTCAGAAGCCCGAAAGTCTGACAACCAGTCTTGCCAGGAGGTATCGTGTCACCAAGTAACACGGTTGTGGAGATCAGATATGCAGTCGATCCATGTAAAATACTGGTATATAGGTACAGCTGTATCCCGTTATATTTGAAACCGAACCTAACATATTTCTGAAAGTTATGCAGATGATGATTCAAAACAGGATTCATAAAAGTAGGAACATAATACCCGCTTATTTTCTAGGAAATACTAATTACATAAGTGCAATAACAATTAGGTTCATAAAAAATCAATTACAATAATATTTAATTACAATATCAACGGAAACGGATGTGACAAATAGATAGTGCACGTCGCAAATATGAATTGTTTCATAGACAATTGTGCTTTTGTTTTTATTGTAATCAAAATGTATGAAAGAAAAAAGAAAAGAAAGAAAGAAAAATTGTTTATTCTGAACAAACAAGACGCACATTACATGAAAAATAGACAAAATACACATACTAATACAAAGTTACCAAAAGCCATGACATTATGACAAATCCTTTGACAGGACCTGAGGTTAGTAACCTCAGGACTAAAGTACTCGCCAGCACATCAAGTTACCACATACTGTAAAATTTTCTCATTCGATTTTGAACTTAACCCTCAACAATTTAACGTTTAAAATCGTTTTGAGAAATTTGATAGTTTCGTTTAATCTGATGTGCTGGCCACCGTACATACTAATTCCATGCAGGACAAGGGTCTTGAATAATATAGTACAAACTAATTCCATACCTCAGGAGCACCTCAGAGGTTGATCGGAGCCGTTTTTTTATTTTCGTTTCGATGGTACTGTGGCCAGCACATCAAGTAATCACAAACTGTCAAATTGTCTCGTTCGATTTTGAACTTAATCATCAACATTTCAAAGTTTAAAATCGTTTGGAGAAGTTTGACATTTTCGTGTAGGTTGATGTGCTGGCCACTGTACTATATGCCTAATCCCTTTGGGGATAGCAGGCGTGCAGGTGCCCAAGTCTGCTATTTTTATAAATTCTTCACACCAACACGATCCCATTGTCATTTTGCTAAACGTTCGTAATCTGCTAAATTCATAATGGTTGATCATTGGTCGGTCAGAAGTTGGAAGTTTAGTAGGTTTTGATTCCTTGTACCTATACATTCTGCCTCATGGCATGCAAAAAAAATTCTTTAACTTAAACTACATTTATTATTCTATTTACTTAAAGCTATTTAATTACTCAATAATTATAATATAAACCGTTGTACCGGGTGGTGCTATTCTTTACGTCCGGCACCACACGGTACAACGGTTACTAGAGAAAAGGCAGCAGCGTTCTCTATGCGTTTTTAACACCCAACTGCGATCGCCAACCCGCCTGCCAAGCGTGGCGATTATGGCAAACCCCCCAATTGGGGGAGGCTTATGTCCAGCAGTGGACGTCTTTCGGCTGAAATGATGATGATATAATATAAAAACATAATTGTGTCACGAGATGACCGCCAAGAGCTTCCCTGTTGTGGAGTAAAATAAATAAAAAAGAATAACTTTCCAAGAACAAAGTATTATTAATAATATTGGTGAATTTCTAGAATAATATGGCGTAATTTATTATCATTTGTTATCAATTTTATCATTAAAAAAAATCTGTGTATTGATAGAGTTACAGTCTTACACACGATAAGTAATAAAAATACATTTACTGCCACAAAAGATAAAAAAGTTATAAAGATAACAATAGATATAACTAAGTTAAGTACCTGTAACTACTTAGAAATCTATTTTGAAGTAAATATTAGGCTAATCATGAGTCGAGGGGCGTCCCCTTATGTTCTTGAAAAACTTTAGGCTAACTTAGAGCGAGCGCTGTCTCGAGATACGAAGCAACAAAATACGATCTAGAGGAATGTGGCCGTTTTGATTTAGATCGAATTTTGTTGCTTCGTGTCTCAATATGAAACTTTATAAAAGGTATTAGAAAATTCTAGACACACTTACCGAGGCAGATGATTGAGCCGTTTTTCATGCGGCCGGCGAGCGCTACCTCGAAATTGGTCGCGAAATTTTTCTAAGTATTTTGTTCATAGTGCCCCCAAGACGACACTCTGACCTGAATGAATAATATGGTAATTATGTTTAGGGTTAAAAGCGTTATGATAAAAAACAGTAGGAGTTTAAATATATTTACATTAATGATATTATTAATAACAATTTTCGGAAACATGAGTGTTATGAACATCGCCGGTAGCACTACAAATAGTATGAATGAAAACTTTAGGATGAAAATTTTTAGAAAGAGTGATCATTCGGATTACAAATCATTAGGAAGAACAATTTCGGGTAAAGAACTTTAGGTGAGCCAATATGGACCCGTTTTTCATAATTCCTTCTCAGTCACGAGATTATATTTTTTTTAAAGAGTGGCGCTAGTGGACCCGAGACAGTCCTCTTAAGGCCCAGATACATGCCAGTGACCTTGAGCGGTTAGCTTGCGTGTTCTGTACTGAGCTCACGCAACGCGTCGTACGTCCAGCCAGTAATAGGACTCACCCATCCTGGGCCTCAAGTCTGCTATTACAATAGTGTCAGAGTGGTCTCGCCATTGTGAGTATTTGACAGTGTTTGTATGGCAAATCTGTCAAAAACTCACAATGAAGAGACCATTCTGACACTATTGTAATAGCAGACTTGAGGCCCAGGAGCGCTGTCCCAAAAGACGCATTATTAATTTATTATACATAAAACAAAAGGTATTTTAATGAAACAAGTATACTAAAAGATCAATAATTAAATTATCTTTAAAAAGGTCAAGGTTTCAGAAAAATACATTAGATAGATTTTGCGTGATTCTCAGTTTTTATCCGTGTTAGACATAACTTTACAAATTAATTTCACAATGTAATATATGAATATAATCGAACATATTCACATATTAAGTTAAATACCTTTTGATTACCTATAATTATATAAATAAGTATTTGTTAAGGCCGTGAATCATATTTAGATAGACATACAATCTGATACTGGTGCCGATTCCCTTGTTCACACTGTTCACAAACTAAACTAAATTTAATTCATTGCATCTATTTCCTTCTATTTCATTAAGAAATGGACAGAAGATAAATTTTAGTTTAGTCCTGTCAAATTAATCAGCGCCTGTCACTACTCCATACAAGTTTAGACGTGATTAAAAACTTGCCGACTAAAATTACGTCAATTTACGTCAAGCGCTAATTAATTTGACAGGACTAAACTAAAATTTATCTTCTGTCCTTTTCTTAATGAAATAGAAAGAAAAAGATGCACTGAACTATTTAGTTTAGTTTGTTAACAAGGGAGTCGGCACCATTGACCTGCAAATTGAAAAAAAAAAGTAATATTTTTGAATTTTGTGGGCTTCCCTGACGCTTCCCTGACGCTTAAATCCTCCATCTAAGTTATTGAAATTAAGTAACATGCATATTGATTTGCTATAAATACATCAACGGTAATAGTCGTGGACAAAATTAGCAATTCAAATCGTAGGATTCGCCACACCTTACTGAAGAATGTGGTGGAATGTGTTTTACTTAGGGGCCGTCCATTAATCACGTGAGGCTCGAAAGGGTGTGGGGAGGAGGTTAGGCAAAAATCACGAAATATCACAAGGGGGGAGGGGGGTGTTTTAAGATATCACGTGTATTTATTTTTTCATCAATCGCGCGATTTCTAAACCGAAAAGCGGTGTGTAGTGTGACCTTGACTCGCATGTTTTTCGCATGAACACACCATTCCTTTAATATTATTTTTATGCCAGTCAAAAACTACCTGCAACCTTTCTGTCTATACTCCATTTAATATAACATAAGACAAATAACTGTTCTCACCCTTTCGTTATTTCGATGTAAACGTTTAATAAACTCCGTTATTTCACGATAAATACAAAGCACTGTAATCTATTTACCATTTACATTAAAAAATAACTCTAAAGTGCAGTAATTTCAACAATATTACACAGTACTGTCGTTATTTAGCCGTTATTTGTCTAATACTATAAGTAAATGGACTATAGATATTTTTATCATGGTCCTTAATTTCAGAATAAAATTAGATTATACTTTATACCCGTATTTAAAGATAATATTCTAAAACTTTTAAGATTATTTGTATGTACTAAATAATACACGTGATTTTGGGGTAGTCTTAAACCTCACCATGTATCGGGGAGGGGGGGTTAACAATGCAAAAAAAACATCACGTGATTAATGGACGGCCACTTACCTATACATATGATACAACTACTGCCTCGTTTATTTAGTGCTTATGTGGTGTGGTGTCTGCTATAGGTATGGTTATAATTTTTACATGGAGCTGAAATGAGAATGCTATGAGACATGTCGCTGCTTCAATTCTAAACTACCACAAATCAAAATTAGGTACACTTTTTTACAGAAGAGCTAACCAGAGAAGAAAAAAAAAACTATTTTTAGTTTAATGCTTTCTTATTTTATGTCAAACTAGCTTCTGCCCGCGACTTCGTCCTCGTTAAATTTCTTGTTCCCCCGACCCGCACCCCGTCGCAACACATCGCCTGCCCGTGCTTTTACTTCGTTTTCGCATAAACTTTCATTTAAAAAAAATGGTGTTCTAGTTAATAGGAATATAATTCTTCCTCAAGAATTAGGCCAATAAATGCAAAAAGATTTTTTCAAATCCAACTCGCAGTTCCAGAGATTAGCGCGTTCAAAAAACAAAAAACCGGCCAAGTGCGAGTGGACTCGCGCACTTAAGGTTCCGTACCATCCATACAAATCCTTTTCCTTACTAATATTATAAATGTGAAAGTAACTCTGTCTGTCTGTCTATTTGCCTGTCTGTCTGTCTGTATGTACCGTTTTCACGCCTAAACTGCTGAACCGATCGTCATGAAAATTGGCAAAGATATAGCCTGGGATATGGAGAAGGACTTAGGCTACTTTTTTACGCGATAACCGACACCCACGCGGGCGGAGCCGCGGGCAAAAGCTATCCATACTAATATTATAAATGTGAAAGTAGCTCTGTCTGTCTGTCTGTCTGTCTGTCTGTATGTTACGTTTTCACGCCTAAACCGCTGAACCGATCGACCTGGAATATAGAGAAGGACATAGTCTACTTTTTTACGCGATAACCGACATCCACGCGGGCGGAGCAAAAAAAACATCATCTGTGAAAATTTCAACTGTCTAACTATCACGGTTCATGAGATACAGCCTGGTGACAGACGGACAGACAGACAGACAGACAGACGGACAGCGGAGTTTTAGTAATAGGGTCCCATTTACCCTTTGGGAACCCTAAAAACTAACTCTTCAGCTTTAGAATAGACTACCTCGCAGTGTTGATCAATATTTTTCTGCGGAGTTATTATAAAACAGTTATATCTCCTAAGATATTCATTGAAATTAAATGATGTAAGGGCAACTTTGTTCAAAATTAAATATTTGTGATGAATAACGTATTTATTTGCATAAGGATTAATACCATGTTTATGAAAACTCCTTCGCAAATAATGCATTAATTTCGAACAAATTTGATCACCATAAAAAAGGTTATAGTGAGTCAATCTTAAAAGATAGACATATGCTGTCGCGGACTTTTTTTTAGAACTTTTAAAGAGGAACAATTCCATCATGCATGATATTTGCGTATCTTAAACCGTTTACGCAGCGCACGCAACGGAAGCTCTCAAAAAGGAATATTTTTTCCCGTTTTTGCAACAGTTTTCATTTATGCTCCGCTCTTTTTGGTCGTAGCGTGATGTTATATAGCCTATAATATTCCTCAATAAATGGACTATCGAACACAAAAATAATTTTTCAATTCCAACCTGGATTTCCTGAGATTAGCGGGTTCAAACAAACAAACTCTTCTGCTTTATATATTAGTATAATAATATCGGCCAACCATTCGGGGAATGCTAGCATGATGTTGTTATGTTATATTGTGTAGGTAAGTACTGTGGCCAGTACATCAAGTTACCACACACTGTCAAATTTTCTCGTTCGATTTTGAACTTAATCACCAACATTTCACAGTTTAAAATCGTTTGAGTTTGACAGTTTCGTTTAGCTTGCAGATGTGCTGGCCACAGTACAATATGAAAAGGGTTGCAACTCTTGCAAGCCTCCAGGCCGGTGACCTCGCGGCTCGAAAGTAAATGACCTTAGTTTGTGGTCGGTCGCTAATGCAGCCTCTTGACAAACTTCCTTTGTCTTTTTGTAACAACGGTTAAGGCACAGATATATGCCAGTGACCTTGAGTGGTTAGCTTGCGTGTTCTGTACTGAGTTCACGCAACGCGTCGTACGTTCAGCCAGTAATAGGACTCGCCCATCCAGGAGCGCTGTCCCAAACAGGACGCATTATTAATTTATTATGCATAAAATAAAAGGTATTTTAATAAAACACGTACACATCGGGGTTTATTCATAAACGTTGCTTAAAGTTAAGTGACGTTCAAACGTCAAAAATGTATGGTTAAACAGTCGCTAATCATTACTTAACTTTAAGCAGCGTTTTTAAAATAAACCCCTAAAAGATCAATAATTAAGTTATCTTTAAAGAGGTGAAGGTTTCAGAAAAATACGGTTGATAGATTTTGCGTGATTCTCAGTTTTTTATACGCGTTAGACATAACTTTACAAATTAATTTCACTATGTAATATAAACATAATCTTAAATATTCATTTATTAAGTTATTGAGAAAATGCTCTAATTTGACATATATTTTTCCAAATCATTAACACTACTCGTTTAGACGTGATTTTCAGTATAAAATCATTAAAAGGTGGTTATCGTCGTCTTAAAGTTTGTCAATTAAATAAGTTTAGCGCTCAACTTAATTACAGTCATCTAGCGCTTGGGCGTCCCCCATTATCACACTACGCTTGCCGATACATTGGCGTCTATCTAGCGCTATTTTCCAGGGGGGGGGGGGGGCTGGCCCGTGAGAGGCGATGGCCGATGATGCCGAGTCGACGCCCTGTTTCGGTCTCTTCAGAATTCCTTAGGTACAGGTAGTGTTAGGTTAACATCAAGAGAGAACTGTCAAAACTACTTGTCTAAGTTTTAAAATGACCCCCCTTAAAGTGATTTTTTTTTACATTAAGGTTCAGTTTTCCCCACTGAGGGGTTCTGTGGGGATTAGTGAAATAAGCAGTGGTGAATTCTAGACTGGTTTTTATATATTCCACTTTTCCTCCTAAGGGGGCTTTGTGGAATAAGCCATTATTTCAAGCATTTCCAAGGTTTTAAATAGAATATTTATCAATGTAATGATGCTATGAAGTATTAATAACAATATAATAAATACTACAAAGGGTATTTTCAACCCCGTAAACTTTGTAATCGCGATATCTCCGTTTGCACTTTTAATGATTTAATTGGTTTTCGTTGTAGGGCGGCGTTATGCTAGTCGCGCGGTAAACTCTGATTGCGCGATGCAGGATTTGTGACGTCAGGTCTTTGATGCGTAGTTCGCATGTGGCGATATAAGTACTGCCACATCCCCACGCGTCTGTTTTTTTTTAGCCACTGACATGTCTAATCTGGCTCTTCTTCTTTTCGTGTTAATGGTACCCAGTTATTATATTGTTTGAGCCCAATAGGTGGCCAAGTTAATTGCGGCATCAGTGGCTTTCATTAGGTATTCTTTAGTGCAAGTGAACGGGCAAATAGGACACTCCAGCAGGTGGGACATGGTCTGATCAGAAACACCGCACTTGCACTGGGTGTTGGGTGGGACAGTAATCCCCCACTTCGATAGATTGAGTTTGCAGCGGCCTACCTGGGTACGCAATCGATTGAGAGCTTTCCATATAGGCTACTGCAAATCACGCCCGGGCGGCAAATGTTCTCGGGGTTTAACGAAGTCGGGAGGTGGTGGATGCTTGTCTTCCCACAGCTTGCATCTTTTATTGGATGGTTTGTCCTCGAAAGCCTGCGCAGACCGTAAAAAGCTCTGGCGACTTTTAAGCCTACCCGTAGTCGTTGGGTAATCATAGAGGGGATGTCGGGAATCTGGCTAAAAAGGTTACAATCCTTCTTCTAAAAAAAACCTTGACAAAATTGCATTAAGTAAATGTATAAAGACCTCCAAAAGGAAAAGTAACAGTACCTACATGAATTAATAATAGACAGACACGTCAAAAGCAATCTAGTTGTATTGTAGCAATTTAATAACTGTTCCGTGTCTGTAACGCAATCAACATTCTCTTATAACCTTCGAGCTGCATCCTACACATTTTTTCAAGCATTCTTTTGTTTGTAAACAGAGTCGTAGCCAAGGGATAGTTTATTATTTATTATCGGATACCCGGCGAGTGCTCTATGCTAAAATTTTCAAAATCCGTGTTCTTTCTGACTTTTCTTCTTTTTGCACGGCTCCCAAAGGTCGTAGCGTAATATTAAACATCCTAAAACAAATATTTTCAGAATCAGTTCAGTAGTTTTTGACGGGTCGGAGATTCAGCTTATGTATTCAGATATGTTACTGTAGTTGTAATTGCAATCATGTCATTAATCTTTTGTATACTTAGATTATTTTCTATTTTGTGAATGTGAGAACGTTGTAGGCCTAGTAGTGTAGATTTGTTGGCACTTTTCTATTTGGTTAAATACCTGGTAATTGTTGAAAGGCCTACACTGTCCTCCCATACCTATTATCACTGCTATTTGATAATATTGTAAAGCCAATTATTTTTAAAAGAGTAACCGTGGAGTTTCTTGCTGGCTCTTCTCCATAGGAAACGACTAATTGGAACCGTGCACCTAGCTTCTGACGTTTCATAAGAGCCCATGTAGGTTTATGTGAAATAAAATATTTTGATTGATTGATTGATTGAGCTTAGGAAAACACCGACTCGTTGTTTGTAAAAGTTTATTGCGTCACTAATACAATTTGTGTACAACACACGACTCACAAGGCGGGAGAAACCTCGGTACCGCAATTAAAAGTCCTTTTCTTATAACACTCGATCGCGTCTCCAATTCGCGGGAAAAAATCTTTCAGTCAAACCGTGACATAGACATTGTCAGTGTTGCCAACAGAACGCAAATGTGGAGCATTGCGTTCGCCACATTTCAGTCTTTATCGGACATAGGTAGATACATACTTTGTATTTTATTTAGAGATAAAACAAAATTCGGAAAGCACGCTATGCCGTTAGTCCCGGCTGTCATTCATGGATCTTTGACAGTCGTTACAGGTCGTCAGAAGCCCGAAAGTCTGACAACCAGTCTTACCAAGGAGTATCGTAATAGGTACCCAGTAATTGGGTTTTGGAGGTCAGATAGGCAGAGGCAGTTACTCCATGTTAGTAAAATACTGGTATTCAGCTGTATCTGGTTAGATTGGAAGCCAACCCCAACAAAGCTGGGAAAAGGCTAGACAGATGAGATGATTATTTAAATCTCAATCTCTACATAGATAGATAGAATACTCTATAATATGTACACCATAAAAATTACAGATATAAATGTAGAACTGTTACACAGGGTGTAACAAGTGATGCTGGTCGAAAAGATTCAGTCCACTCTACACGCACCAACCACTCTTACGAGTACCAACCCTTTGACGAACGACGGAACGTAGATCTGTGATGTTTTGATTATGTTTACTGAGTTCATTCAAATTTCGGTATTTAAGCTGGTATTCAAAACACCTTCCTGAATCCAACAAGTTGATAATGTTGTTAAAGTGCTAACTGTGCTAGGATCGATCAGTTTAAAAAAAATATCTTTAACGAACATTTAGCTGTTATTTAATTTGCCAAACAATTAAAGTATTAATGATAAAATATCCAATTACAAAAGAGCGGTATTTTGCATTCGCAAGAACAAGTGCTGCCATCTTTTGTCTTTACAAAAAGTTATACGAAAACCGTAAAACAATGAAAACCTATGAATAATATTTTACAAGGAAGTATTTTATGTTTATCGGGAACTTGTGTAATATGAAATAAATATTGCAAAAAGTTTTCCTGCTGTTTTCTAAGATCTAAAAATAGCACCAAATACGGCGTTCGATAAATTTCTAAACACATGCGCCATCTATTCATTTATTCAAACGACAAAATTTAGTAGGACATTTCATACGTATTTCATTTGCGGACGCATCGACTTTTCACTTTATTCGCATTATGTTGCCATAGATTTGCTTTCTCGTTCCCGCATGGTGCCTTCACATCTATTGTCTCTTTTCAAAAAGCTCTCGCACTTGGGATGATGATAAATGGCGAACGGTCTTGACATTTCGTGCTATTATCAAAATGTTAAATTCTGTTATCGGTTGTTATTATTTACGTTTTATAAATAAAACAAGATGGTTTTCCGTGTAAATCAGATCTCTGTGACTGCCAGCTGGCCGTTTGAAGTGCTTGAACTGTAAAATCAAGAAAGAAAAACACCTAGTCAAGTGGGTCAAATAATCACAAATAAAATAAAAAATGTGTTTGAAACTAGCGATTATTAACATATATTCTCTCTCTTAATACGTTTAGATGCTTTATGAATACTCTACTTCTCAGTTTTGATAGAGAAAATGTTTTTTTTGTGACTTGAACAGTGCCGACTTTTTCGTAAATAAGTTATGAAGTGAATTTTATGTGCATTATTATTGGTGTTAAGTGTAATTTCTACATAGTTTATCGTTTGTATAGACATCTATTCGAAGTGAACAGTGTTTAGATAATTTCCAAACATTCTGTAGTTTATAATAGCTATTTGTGGCGTTGTAAAATATGCCACAGAATCGTTCATTAGAGGCTTTACAATACAGTATCGTTGCCAAAGAATCATAAAAAAAAGTTTCATGTATTTTGACATTTTGGCGCCAATCAAAAACAATTTCGTGAAGTTGATTATTTTATTGTGTGATGAATTTGAATTTTGAAAATTAAAATGGTGACGATGAATTCATCGGAAAAGGCGGCATCGAAGGCCTGTCAGCAAGGGCCATCCAGGTGAGTTTCACAAACTATAATAACAATAAAAAAAATTAAAAACATTGTCTTGGTACGTACAAGAAATGAAAGTTAACTTTTTTTTTCATCTGGCTTCGCCCGGTAAAGTTCAGAATAACTAAGTGATAAATTATGTTTATTTCTGTAAATTGGTTTTAACAGACAATTTCTACATTTATATCTCTAACTTGTATGGTACATAATAAATAGTAAGAGGCTCATTGGCGACGTAAAACTGGTGGATGCCAAGCTTCACAGCTTGGCTCTTCGCCGCAAGGTTGCCTGCTTGTCGGTCTTCAACAGATTGTATTTCGGCGAGTGTGCCCATGAACTCCACGACCTCATTCCACCGGCCCCCTTCTACCATCGGACATCTAGACGCACTGCAAGTTACCACCCCTACCTAGTTGATATTCCACCAACTCGCACTAAGCGTTTTCAAACGTCTTTTATAATGCGCACAGCAAAGGAGTGGAACTCTCTGCCTGCGTCTGTGTTTCCGAACGCATACAACCCTAATCTATTCAAAGTGACAGTGAACAGGCTTCTTCTGGGTAAGCTCACTCCATCGTAGACTTTGTCTCTGTCATCCAGA
This sequence comes from Dryobota labecula, assembly GCA_947523025.1. Taxonomy (NCBI): domain Eukaryota; kingdom Metazoa; phylum Arthropoda; class Insecta; order Lepidoptera; family Noctuidae; genus Dryobota; species Dryobota labecula. The sequence continues at coordinate 8,886,955 of OX383314.1, forward strand.
CCTAAAGTCAAGAGCAAACTCATAGTAGAATAAAAAATTAAAAAAAAGTACCTATTTTATTCACTCTATTTAAATGTTAAAAACAAAAATATATTTTATAGCTAGATGAGGTTGAAATACCGCAAAAAAACTCAGAGATCACAGACTCTTAAAGTCCAGACATAATCTTGTTCAGGTCATGTGAGGAGCATGTAGATCCATGTCTGAAATGGTCTCAGACGCAACGTGTCTGGAATGGTCTGGTTTTCAGATAGGAAACGTAGACTCCATCTAGCTATTTTTTTTTAATATGGCGTGTAAAGGTTATTCCGTTATCCTATTTGCAGAATAAATGATTTCATTTCATTAAAAAAATACTTGAAACAAAATTGTGAAAAAAATTGATTGTTTTATTTGATTTTTTAAATGTTTAAAAAAAAAACAGACATTTAACATACCTTTTTTTAACTATTTAGATGCACAAAGTTATCACCTACCTAAAAACAATGCTAAATGCATTATTATGGTGGATTTATTGATAAAATTGATCATATTTCTTGGCCTTAACGGATCCGACACCGGTGACCAGACACACTATATGTCTTATAAACACAGCATGTATGAGACTTGGGAATTTAATTATTGGTCCGCACACCTTAGCTCAGAGACTTCAATCAATCAACTCAGCCTATTGCAGTCCACTGCTGAACTTAGGCCTCTCCCATGCTGCGCCACAACACCCTGTCCTCCGCCTTCCGCATCCAGTCTATCCCAGCCAACTTTTTGAGGTTGTCGGTCCATCTAGCTGGGGGGCGTCCACACTACGCTAGCCGATACGCGGTCTCCACTCCAGGACTCGTCTGCTCCACCGGCCATTTTATCCTTCAAAGAGAGACTTAGTACAAGAAAGCTGTAATTTGGTCACGTCAACACAGTGGTAAAATTAAATATTTGCCTCAGGTAAAGAGGGGATGATATATTTATTTCTCGTCTATCCCATGGTGTGGGGTATCATTGGATAGGCTGTTTAAAAATATTGCGGGTTTGTAAAAACAATTTTTCTATTCAGGGATCCGTTTGTGTAATATTAAGCTGTCCCCCCCGAGCTAGCTGGCTTGGGAGACAGCTTAATGGTTCCATTCTGGTATGTGAAAAAATTCAAAAGTAGTATATATAACGAAGTAAAAAGGAAAACTATCACAGCTAAGTAGGCTTTACAATTTACCGAGTAATTGGCGACCAACTTACATTTACAGTTGAAAAAAATGTTCTTCCATACATTCTGTATAGGAAAACATGTTTTTCAACTACATGATAAGTTTGATATTTAACTTATATTCAACTTATTTTTTTACTTTTTTGTTAAGTTTGTTCTTGCGATAAATTCATCCCACCTACGGAACCCTTCATTGTGCGTGGTCCGACATGCACTTGGCCGGTTTTTTAAATCTTTACGCCCCTCTACAGTATTCAATTAGAAAGGGTAAAACTAGTCAAAACCTTTCTTCTCTAGAATATATAATATCCTATTTGAATATTGCATCATGTCAAGTAAAAATATTTGGTAAAAATGTTGTATATACCAAAGAGGTCCTAACGGTTAACAGAAGGTAACTTCATTTGGGTTGGTTTCCATTTTCCATCGTTAAAAAATCAACCTTATCTTTGTAGTGTCATGAATCTTCTTTGCTGAGTGAATGAACCAACCGTTAGGACCTCTTTGGTATAGGTATCATCATTTCAGCCGAAAGACGTCCACTGCTGGACATAGGCCTAACCCAAGCACCGCCTCCTCGACCGGTTTTGTGCTTCCCGCATCCAGCGGATTCCTGCGGCTTTCATAAGGTCATCGGTCCACCTTGTGGGGGGCCTTCTAACGCCACGTCTTCCGGTACGCGGTCGCCACTCCAGAACCTTTCGGCCCCAACGGCCATCTGTTCTGCGCGCAATTTGCCCTGCCCATTGCCACTTAAGTTTGGCAATTCTTCGAGCTATGTCGGTTACCTTGGTTCTACTGCGGATCTCTTCATTTCTGATTCGATCACGTAGGGAAACTCCAAGCATAGCCCTCTCCATTACCCTTTGGGTGACTTTTAGCCTTCTAATAAGGCCCATTGTGAGCGACCACGTTTCAGTGCCATATGTCATCACTGGCAACACGCACTGGTCAAAGACTTTCGTCTTGAGACACTGCGGTATGTGGGACGAGAAGATATTGCGTAGCTTCCCGAACGTTGCCCAGCCGAGTCGGATTCGACGTTTGACCTCTTTCTCGAAGTTGGACCTACCTAACTGGACCTACTACTACTACTGGTATAGGTATACAACTCATTTTTTAATATGAAGGCTCGTACAAGTCGTACAAACTCGCGCGATATCGCGGGCGCGACAGGCAGCGACAAAGAAATTGTGCTACTAGAGTCGCGTCGCGCCCGCGATATCGCACTAGTCTATACGAGCCTTAAGGTGGGTTGATTCCTTTCTGCTATACTAAGTCCATTTATTGCCTAAAAACTTGTTGCTAGTTTACCTACAATACTCTTATCTTAACATCCTGCTATGATTCATTATCTAGGCCAAACACCATAACATAAAATCATCGAGTAATATAATTTATTTATTTATTTAGAGGTACGCTGACAGTGTAATATACATTTTACATATCTATACAAATAAATAAAATTGAAGTATCTGTTTGTAATACTTTTATTTTATTTATTTGTATAGAAAAAGCCACGCGGACTTTATAAGTTCTTATGTAGAGACTTATTACAGGTGTGCTTAGATATTTTTCTACCAGATAACTATAAAATCATCTCATAACTGTTCCAGAGACAATTCAAAATGTATAAAAGAAGAAAAAGAAAAGGACAGAGACAAGAAGGAGAACCCGACATCGAGCTTACCGCCCCAGGTACAGGCTTTGATGTCGACCATACCATCGCCGGAGGAGTCCCCTAACTACCTGGTGTATAAGAAGGTATGTCAGTCAACTATATATATCAATCTGCCTAGCCTTTTCCCAACTATGTTGGGGTCGGCTTCCAGTCTAACCGAATGCAGCTGAATACCAGTATTTTACATGGAGCGACTGCCTATCTGACCTCTACACCCCAGTAACTGGGTAACACGATAACCCTTGGTAAGACTGGCTGTCAGACTTTTGGGATGTCAAAGATCCACGAATGACAGCCGCTTAACGTGCTTTCCGAGGCACGGAGGAGTCTCGGTATGTAAAGATGGTCACCCATCCACGGACCAACCCCAGCAAGCGTAGCTTAACCTGACGGATCGACCCGTGCGGCTGTTTTATTACGTAGCCACGAGCTCCTCATTTATATAGATGTCAGTCAACTATTTAGAAATAAATACGGTACAAAACAGAGACATAGTAGTCGTGTGGATTTTCAATCGTCCTTGGATCAGGCTAATTTGTGGCAATGATGATGAGTTTTACAAAAAACTCATCATGGGGTAAAGTTTGAGCGATGAGCTCATGAAATCATGACTAAGAGCTCTGTTAGAGCTCGAAACTAGTCAAAGTCTTTTAAAACAGAAGTAAAACCCTAGGTAAAACCGCAAAGATTAGTCAACATGAATATTATGATTGATATAGGTACCTATACTCCATTGGAAATAAGAATAGACATTTAAAAAAACCGTTTTTTACGGTTCGCTCAATGCAAAAAAAAAAAAAAAAAAACTCAAAACTCAAATCATATATTTCAATTAAACCATTTACAGGCACTTTTGAATTGTCAAGGAGTCGGTCTGTAAGAAAAATGAAGCTATTCCCAAAGGCTTCCGTAGTCAACAAGGAACCCTTATAGTTTCGCCATGTCTGTCTGTCTGTCCGCGGTTTAGCTCAAAAACTATTGGTACTAGAAAGTTGTAATTTAACATGAGTATACACGTTAATGACGCCGAAAAAGTTGTAAAATAAAATTTTGAAAAAAAAAAAGCAATTATTTAAGGTACCTCCCCTACATGTAAAGTGGGGATGATAATATTTTTCGTCCTTCCCATAGTGTGGGATATCGTTGGATAGGTCTTTCAAAAATATTAGGGGTTTGGGAAGACCGTTTTTTGATTAAGTAAACAGTTCGTGACTTATCAAGCTTTAAAGTACCAATTTTCGTTAGAGTCATTTGTCCAACCCCCTCTACCAACTAAACAGTTGTAGTTAGAAATTCAAATGTCACGGCAGTAGTACCTATATATAACGAAGTTACAGGAAAACTCACAGCTAAGTAGGCTTTACAATTTACCGAGTAATTGGCGACCAACTTACATTTACAGTTGAAAAAAATATTCTTCCATACATTCTGTATAGGAAAACATGTTTTTCAACTACATGATAAGTTTGTTCTTGGGATAAATTCATCCCAACTACTTCATTGTGCCTGGTCCGACACGCACTTGGCCGGTTTTTTTTAATTATATGTTTTGTAACTCCTATGGATATTTTTTAGTAAATTTCGTCATTTGAAAAGTCAGGCAGTCGATATGATAATCTTTCTATATAGTTCTAGGTAACCAGTCCACTTAAGCCACCCAAACCCATAATCCAATATCTTTGTTTCCATATCCTGCAATAGTGCTGCACCAACCGGGGGTTTCCTTAAATGATAAATGATTTTATTTCTGTAAGTAGGTTTTTACAAACACTTTTACACGTCAATCATATTTTAAAACTAGATGAGGTCGGCATTTCGTATCTGACTACTCTGAGAAGAAAGACCGAAACAAACTCAGAGGTCACAGTCTCTTTTAAAGTCCAGACATAATCTTGGTCAAATCATGTGAAGACCATGTAGACTGGTGTCTGAAATGGTCTTTTGAAGAAAGAACCACACAGATTGAGTGGACCTGTCCATTCAGTGCACGCATTTGTCAGTAATCGTGCAGCTCAACTCAGAACAACTACAACTTAGGTGCACTTGCATTGTGCATACAGGGATAATCGTCGGTTGGTTCCTCTTTATCATTTAAAATTGTCTAATGGGCCTCTGCGAGTTGACTTCGGCCCCTCGGTCCGGGACCCCAGGGTTCCGAGAATATGTCAAAGACAATATTCGTACCACTATTTAGCAGTATTGTTCTACAGTTGACATTCTCATTAACCATGCAGCAAGGCACGCAGTAGAATGCGCGCCGGAAGAAGCAACTACATTGGAATGTTTCATTTCCGATACAAAATAACTATGACAGCAAAGCATCTATTTCCTTAAAGGCTAGTCACCGTAGACACAATAATCGCGTATAATAGTAACAACAGAGCTACGGTAACGCACAAATTGAAGAAAATTTTGCATACGTGATTTAGTCAATCAGAATTAAAATAATATGGACAAAATCTTATACACCGTGGCATTTAAGTCGTCTTACAAAGACAGCCCACTTCATGTATCCAATGACTACTAATCATTCATGTACAAAAAAAAAAAAAAATACATTTGAATTTTTTATTTTTTTTTTGTTTTATTAATTATGAGGCATGACATAGTTTAAAACACCCTGTAACGAGTGCAGTCCGAGCCTTGTGATACAAGAGCCCCGCAGAATGGATTTTTTACATGAATGATTACGAGTAGTAGTCATTGGATACAAGTGGGCTGTCTTTGTAAGACGACTAAAATGCCACGGTGTATATAAAATTCTCGTGTCACAATGTTAGTTACCATACTCCTCCGAAACGGCTTGACCGATTTTTATGAAATTTTATATGCATATTCAGTAGGTTTGAGAATCGGCTACTATCTAGTTTTTTTTTTAAGTTTTAGGTAGGTAGGGTAGGGTAGGGTAGGGTAGGGTAGGGTAGGGTAGGGTAGGGTAGGTAGGTAGGTAGGTAGGTAGGTAGGGTAGAGTAGAGTAGTGGAGTCTATACTAAAGCTTTTGACAGAACGAAGTTTGTCGGATCAGCTAGTAAAAATATAATATCCAAACCTAACTAAAATAATTTAAAAAACTAAAATATGGCGTCGAAAAATTCGTCAACCAACCGTTTGGAGATTTCGTTAAACAAATCATGAGCACTCTGGCCCCACGGCACGAGGGTTTCAACCTCACGGCACGAAAATATAATTACCGATAAGGTTATTATACTTTCGTTGCTTGAGGTTTTCTGCAGCTACATCACAAGCGCCAACATCCCGACATCAACCGTCGTCGGGCAGTTGCCCACAAGACACGACACCCGTCTGGTCGAAGGATCCTCCCTTCAATATAGGGGATGAGTGAACTTTACACCCTGTTCCTCATACCTCTATAAATCCATGGGACACAAAAAAAGTGTTACAAATTCTAAAAAAAGTTATATAATATTTAAGGATCTCGCGGACCTGCAATCGCTTTTAATCAACTGTACTGTATAGAAAAGTTATCTCATAGCTAACATAAAAAATAATGGATCATAACTCCCACAACCTGAAAAAAAAAAAAGGACTGAATGGCTACTGCAAAAAGACTACTCATTCACGGAGTCTTTACTAACATTCATAGAATAATCCCTAAAGATATATAATATTTAAGGATCTCGCGGACCTGCAACCGCTTTTAATCAACTGTACTGTATAGAAAAGTTATCTCATAGCTAACATAAATAATAATGGATCTTAACTCCCACAACCTGAAAAAAAAAAAGGACTGAATGGCTACTGCAAAAAGACTACTCATTCACGGAGTCTTTACTAACATTCATAGAATAATCCCTAAAAAGTCATTACACTACCCGATTCATACTCAATAGACACTCACTCACTCTCACACGCACCCTTAGAGGCACGCACACACTCCCATACTCACCACTTATACACTTACACATACTTTAGCTCACTCACTCACTCACACTCAAACATATTTACACACCGGCACACAAATGTATTACTTAACCACCCTCGTACTAACACCCTGGCTGCTGGTATACCTACATGACTAACCGCCCTGTATGGCCTAACACTGTCTCCTAAGATACAGGACTACCTAGTTCAGGAGACAGGGTTACATAATCTGTGTAGTTTTATGTAGATATATCATGTTTTTTTTTGTATAATTGCTCTTGAGTATCCCGAATCTTGTGTGTTTCATAATAAACATTATTATTATTATTATTAGCTACAAAACAGACTTTTTTTTTCATATTTTTTACATAAATGAAAAGGTAGTAAGATTGTTTAGCACAATTCGGTGAGTTCATCTTGATAAAATGATTAAAATAATTACTATGTTTAAATACCTACCAAATGCGCGAGGCAATCACTCGCGACTTCGCGACCTACTTCAGCCGGCACGATCATAGCTTCTAAGTGTCATGCATTGATATATATGTTACACTAGATTAGTAATATTTTTTTTACCTCGCTAAGGCGTTGCCACTGGACATATGGCCACAGCCATATGCGTAGCTAACGTCAGTTCAGTGCTCTGTGTGACGCCAACCGAAGTGAACCTAAATATATTAATAATAATAAGTTTTTAATAAGAATCAGTATCTTATTACTTTTAAATGTTTAGTGGTTTCAAAGCTACGTCGCGCGTCGTCGCGTTTAAATAGTGGTTACACTTTTTTGACACATTTTAATGAGGTTTGCTTCTCTAGTTATTTAACTCAATGGTCTCATGTGTTAAAACGTGATTCATTCAAATAATTTAGTACTAAAATAATTAATTAAAACATTTGTGGTAGATTGGGCATTCGGGTCAATAAAAATCGGTATTTTATTTACGCATTTCGTTTACTAAATTAATTGTTCTATTAATTAAGTTTACATGTCGACATTGAAAAGTCGAGTCGAAACAAAATCGATAACAATGCGATTAGAACCAAAAATAATAATGCAATATTTTCACATACAAAATGTTGATACTGATTTAACATTTTAGTAAGCAGAGGTGTATAGTAAAACCCCATTACACCAATTAAGTTATCCATACTAATATTATAAATGTGAATGTAATTCTGTCTGTCTGTTACGTTTTCACGCCTAAACCGCTGAACCGATCGCCATGAAAGGCAGATGTACAGGATAAGTTTTTAACCAGTGCGCAATTTTTTTTTTGGTGGTTCAGTATCAGTAATAGAACACATTTCAATTATTTGTTCAAAACTTTTTTTTGGTCTACTTGAAATCAGCAAAATATGGATACAATCTATTCGTAATAATATCAATGGGCGAGCGCACAGCTGTTAGGTACCTACTACTGCGTTCCGCTTCACTGACCGCGCTGCTGGCGCGTTACGCGACGAGTATCCATTATACCAGTTTCAAAATAAACATCTTTCGTTAACGATAACTTTATTTTTATGTACTAAGAAATATTAAAATAAGAAATAAGTGTATAATAAAACACGTTTAAGTATTTGTCAGCACCCTCATTAAAAACTTTTCTTGTATAGCCTGGGATATGGAGAAGGACATAGGCTACTCTTTTACGCGCTAACCGAAAACCACGAGGGCAGAGCAAAAGCTAGTTTGAAATAAATGATTAATTAAGGCTTTGACTGCCAGACAACAGACACAATAGAAAAACTATTGTTAGCGGTCACCGGTGACCGCGGTGGCAGTCAATGTGTTAATTAATTTATCATCTTTAATTCTGTCACATTACCCATAATTTAGTATTACTTAAACTATGTTAGTATCATTAATTAAGACACAAACATAAACAAGTTAGAAACAAACTCACAATACAACACAACTTAAGGCCCAGATATATGTCAGTGACCTTGAGTGGTTAGCTTGCGTGTTCTGTACTGAGATCACGCAACGGGTCGTACGTCCAGCCAGTAATAGGACTCGTCCATCCAGGAGCGCTGTCCCAAATAAGACGCATTATTAATTTATTATACATAAAACAAAAGGTATTTTTATAAAACACGTATACTCAAAGATCAATAATAAAATTATCTTTAAAAAGGTAAAGATTTCAGAAAAATAGGCTTGATAGATTTTGCGTGATTAAAATCACCAAAATTAATTTCACCATGTAATATAAACATAATCTTAAATATTTATATACTAAGTTATTAAGAAAATGCTCTTATTTAATATATATTTTTTCCAAATCATTAACACTACTCGTTTAGACGTGATCTACAGTATAAAGTCATTAAAATTCGGTTATCGTCGCCTTTTAGGAACACAATATCTATTATGCCATCTTCTGGAGACACCTGGCAACATGCACTGCGCACGGGTGCCCCATCAGGTGGCTTCCAGTCTTACTAGCAACAATGCTCAGGAGACTGCTGTCGCTGTCTCGCAACCGACACAGTAGTGCGGATCTTTTACGCATGATTGCGAAGAAGTCATCTGTATGCGCTGACTTTGACTTTGAATATTATTGGTTTCAGATGGAGGCCATCATTGAGAAGATGCAGGATGAGAGTACTGGTGTACCAGTCAAGACGGTGAAGAGTTTCATGACGAAAATACCTTCGGTGAGTACTTCCTTTCCAATATCACTTTGTCTGTCGGCGCACGAAATATGCGCGTGATTGACCGCGCTCACCGACTCGGCTAACAGACGCGCGACATTACGGGCATTTCTATATACTGTTCGAATACGTTGATCATTTTTAATTGTGGTATTACACCTATTCTAATACAGTCCACTAGTTTCATTATAAAGTCCCGATTAAGCCTATTCAGTGATCCGGCTCGAAGGACCACTATAACCAATAACACCAAAACACCTTTATTCCTCATTTCACTGATCGCTATTGACGGATATTTTTATTAATTTGTTTATGTAACACACAAAACATTTAATAGAGAAAAGCAAATTCTTTAAAAAAACAAAAAACCCGACTGCAGAATTTTGGCCGGGGATAAACAAAAGTTACACCACATTAATTCAGGTTATTGGTTAGCCTGCAATACCAAAATTCTATAGATTATAATGCTTGTTTTTTCAGTTATGTTTTTGCCATCGGTTTTTTTGATTTTAATTTCCATTTTTTTAAGTTTTTTAGTTTTGTGAATATATATATTTGCAATTGTCTCATTACTAGCTTTTATTTTATACCAATATTGTTGATTTTTTTTATAAACCTTCGACGATGATGTTTGGTACAGTATAACTTTGAACGGGCATGGATTTAGAATTAGGCGCCATAGTAACTTCTATTCAGTTTAAAAAGAGCTATCCAACGATGTATTACTTAACACGTTCAACGCCGCTTTAATTTTTCAGTCTTTCTGTTTGGGCCGTGGGGAACACCGTGTGGTCGACATACAATAGTTCCGTATGGGCCGCGGGTGACAACATATGACCGCGAGTCAGAGGCGTAATATGTATTTGACGTGACGTAACACGGCCCTGCAGGCAAATAGATTGTATTTGTTTTTTAGTAAAAAATATGACTTAGAAAAATATGACAAATAATGTCGGGACAAGACTTGTTAAATTCCGCGCGGGACATGGGGGGCAAATCTTGAGTGACCGTAGTATTTTGGTAAAATAAAGTCACAAATTACTTTTCTTCGATTTACTTCATGTGATTTGGCACATTTGACAGCCTCTTAAAGCAATAAAAACCTATATGTAAAACGTGCATTTTTAACCTGGCTCCTTTTACTAAACAAGTGAGGCTCATATGTTGTCCCCCATGGCGTTTAACGTGTTAAGTCTATTGGAGGAGGGTACCAAAATGAGCATCATCCTTTCTTCTAGCAGACATGCTGTGTCAACAAACCGTAATATTTTTTTTTCCACAGGTATTCACCGGCACAGACCTGATAGCCTGGATAAATCGCCATCTAAACCTCGACGAAGCCTGGGAACCTATCCACATGGCACACTTATTAGCAGCCCACGGATACTTGTTCCCGATAGACGACCACTGTCTCACTGTCAAGAACGACAACACTTACTACAGGTGAGAGTAGTGCGCGTGATATCGCTGTCTCGCTCGCAGATAGCTAGTAGTTGTCATTGTAGGTAAGATAACATAAACGTATTCACTGCTTGACCGCCACCGACCAACTTCACTTGTCGCAAACTGTCAAACTGTCAAATCCTTTGCTCCGTATGTACGGACGGACAGACAGACAGACAGACATGACGAATCCATAAGGGTTCCGTTTACCAAGTTTCAACAGTATAGTTCGTATAGTTTCGGAAAAAAGTGGCTGTGACATCACAGCCACTTTTTTCCGAAACTATACGAACTATACTGTTGAAACTTGGTAAGTAGATGTATTCTGTGAACCGCATTAAGATTTTCACACAAAAAAAAACCAATAAATTTTGGGGGTTCCCCATACTTAGAACTGAAATTCAAAATTGTTTTTTTCATCAAACCCATACTTGTGGGATATCTATGGATAGGTGAACAAAAATGATATTGAGGTTTCTAATATAATTTTTTTCTAAACTGAATAGTTTGCGCGAGAGACACTTCCAAAGTGGTAAAATGTGTCCCTGTAACTTCTAAAATAAGAGAATGATAAAACAAAAAAATATATATGATGTACATTACCATGTAAACTACCACCGAAAATTGGTTTGAACGAGATCTAGTAAGTATTTTTTTTTTAATACGTCATAAATCGTAAACCGCAATTTACCTTTCATTCAATCAACTAAGTTACAACGAACTACAAGAACTTTTATATTATGTTACTTGCTGCTACGGAACCCTTCATGGGCGAGTCCGACACGCACTTGGCCGCTTTTTTTATTGTTTGAGAAATTTCGTCGGCTCATTAATGTAACGCAATGAATGTTATTATTAAAATACACGGGATATTTACCATGTTTATTAATTGTTTTGAGTTCCCGATATTTCGGCGCTGTTGCAATGAATGTTGTTAGTGTGTTACACGATTACCCCGCAGGTTTGACAAAGATTTTTGTATTTCTTCATCTTCATGAAACTGAGAAACCAATTCTCAAAAAGTTGTCAGTAATAAAATACGTTTTGTACACAACTTATGTCCCAATAATTTCTCGTTACAGATTTCAGACACCGTATTTTTGGCCATCCAACCAATGGGAACCCGAAAATACTGATTATGGTTAGTATTATTTTATTTATTGATTAAAAATAGTACGCCAACAATATACAGGGTTACTGGTAAAACAATAATAACCTAGTGTCCTACTAGGTTATTATTGTTTTACCAGTAACCCTGTATACTGTGTGTATTACTAAAAATATAAAAAATAAACAAATATTTGTTGTGTTTGTGTAGTGTAGTGTAGTGTGTAGTGTAGTGTAGTGTAGTGTGTAGTGTAGTAGTAGTGTATAAATAAATAGTATTTCAAAATAAATACTTGTGTTAATTTTAATGTTTTCAGCGGTATACCTATGCAAGCGTACAATGCAGAACAAAGCGCGTTTGGAGCTAGCTGACTACGAGGCGGAATCTCTTGCGAGACTACAGAAGATGTTCAGCAGGAAATGGGAGTTCATATTTATGCAAGCTGAGGCTCAGAGCAAGGTATGCTAATAAAACTTTTTTCATTTCTCATGCTCTAAAAGTTCGTCTTTATGTCGTGCGTAGGCGACATAAAGTCGCTTTTTATGCTCTAGAGCATAAAGTAAAATCTTCGTCGAAGACCAAGGCAACCGGTCCAACAGCCACACGAACAACTTCAACTTCATAGAATAACCTCTTTATTTTAATTCGTTTCGTTAGTATTCTAAGAACAAGGCAGGGATACCAATAGCCAAAGTACACAATAAAACTTCATGACATACACTTATATTTTTTATTTTGTCCATTTATTATTTTTTTAAATTAGTTTTTTATATTAGTTAATCAATATATAAAAACAAAATGTTTTTATAATTGAGCAGTATGTAACGACCTAAGTCAGGTGTTATGTCACGTACCTACTGAAAAAAAATGAAAAACTAAAGTTAATTGCCGGGAACCATAATTATTTTTACAATATTTACATACATGTTGCTGTTTCATTTCCTCGCAATCAAAGTGAAAAGTAGAGTGTACAACTCGTCCATAAAACCCATTTTACACTCTATATCCATCCTCGCTCGCAAGCTCTATTACATGTTGCTGTTTCATTTCCTCGCAATCGAAGTGAAAAGTAGAGTGTACAACTCGTCCATAAAACCCATTTTACACTCAAGTGAAAAGTAGAGTGTACAACTCGTCCATGAAACCCATTTTACACTCTATATCCATCCTCGCTCGCAAGCTCTATTACATGTTGCTGTTTCATTTCCTCGCAATCGAAGTGAAAAGTGAGTGTACAACTCCTTCATAAAACCCATTTTACACTCTATATCCATAAACGTCTCACGTAAAATGGTGCGTTTTATGCACTTGATGTACAAATACAATCTACTATTTTACTACTACTACTGCGACTAAATCGCCATCCTGTATTCCACGTAAAAGTTTAAGTACACTAAAGTATAATAGATATATCATTTAAATTCCTATAATATCATTACAGGTCGACAAGAAACGCGATAAATTGGAGAGAAAGGTTCTGGACAGTCAAGAGCGAGCTTTCTGGGATGTTCACCGACCCATGGTAAAAAAATTACATCCTAACTATGTATATAGGGTGTAAGGGCAGACTCCGCAGACTGATGGGGTGAATTCAGTATATCATACTAAGATGACCGGTACATGAAATTATTTCAGGAACGTTATGTGAATCCAATAAACCTGATTTGTTTTATTACCTCACACTCAATGTATCGTTACCATGGCAAAACGCACGTAGCGAACGGCAGCGCAGCGAGCCTTCGGCCGTCCTCCCCGCCACGGGGTGCGGTGAGTTCGATGAACTCTGTAGCTAGGCAGCAAGTGAACAGCTGATTTCAAGCGTCGTTCGTTAGAGTATGTCAACATCCATTGCAGATTTTTTTATTTTAGGTGTTTTATTTACATAAATGGAGTGTTGCGTACAAAAAAAATTACATTAACACCACCGCGGTCACCGGTGACCGCTAACAATAGTTTGTCTATTGTGTCTGTTGTCTGGCAGTCAAAGCATTAATATTTAAAAAAAAAATGGAAATTTCCTGAGCAAATATCCGGTGGAATATAATTCAAAAATACGAGTAAGGAGCTGATTACACCCTGTTAGTTTGCGCACGGCTGTCCCTTACACCAAGTATACCAGCAACTATAAAATAAGATTTTTAGAAGGAAGTATATACGGCAATTATAAAAAAAAAAAATATTGTCTGTTTGTTCAGACTAATCTCCGAAACGGCTGTCCCGATTTTGACAGGACTTCACTGGCAACTTAGGCTACTTTTATTTAACGGGCAGCATCTAATAAGTAATATAATAAATAGCAAGCGGATTCTTGACATAATTTCAAATAAAAAAAGAAAAGAAAGAAAGAAAAAAATGTTTATTTTGCACAAACAAAACGCACTTAATGAAAAAATTAAATTATAAAATACATTGAAGTAGCCAAAAGTCTCTTATTCAAGCAATAAAAGTTTGAAAATTTTGTCCAATAGACAAATATATAAAGTAATACGGATGATGACTAAATAAACATTTTTTGTCCGTCATGTAGATTATTAAAAAATATTGGACACGTATTTTTTCTTTTTTTACGTCATCAAAACATGACGGCGATACATTGAGTTCAAATGTGGCATGACAAACTCAAAGCATTTATTTCAAATAAACCAATTACAGGCACTTTTGAATTGTCAAGGGGTCGGTCAGTCAGAAAGATGAAGCTAGTTGCCCATTCCAAAGCGTAGTAGGTTCCTATGGAGAAGAACGGACAAGAAACTCCATGGACATTCTTTTAAAACAAAATATTGTTACAAAATATGGGTTACATCATTCATGTTGAAGTTATACATGTGAGAACAATGTAGAAAGACGTGCACGTTAGAAGCGTCCGTAATAGAAACAATTCAAAAATTAAAATAAGCCGTGGCAGCTAAGAGATGACCAGTCCCAACTGACGGCGCCCGTTCACGAACATGACGCATGGATCAGCACCATTTAGCTCAACCATTTTGAAGGGAACTTAATGATCCAACACACACGCCACCACCAGCGAGACATTTGAGTGAGCATGACATACTCTCAGCCGCCAGGGCACATTCAAGGCAATAAAAGACATATTACCCGGTAAATGGTAGCTCTATAGTACATAGTACTCACACCTGTGCTATGCAATTATATAATTCAAGGACATTGAGTTTATACAATGCAAAAATAGTTTACAATCTTCAGCAGCTCCAACATGATTGTCAAATGTTAATCAACTAGCTGAGGCTGTGGAGCAGGACCAGCATTCAGCCAAGCATTTTTATCAGCGATGTAATCCCCCAACTTATAATATGCCTGCCTGCATAGTGTGCGTTTTATACAAGATTTAAATTTAGTCTCATTCAGTTGAAGTATGTGGGGAGGAATTTTATTGTAACATTTTAAACAGTACCCCATGAAAGATGAGTCTACTTTAGCCAGTCTGAAACCTGGTTGAGCTAATAGGTCATCACTTCTCAGTAGATTTTATATGTAGCTGTGACGTAACGAGCCCCCACTCCCGAAGTTTAATGTGTTTTGACTAAGTAATTTTTTATTAATATGATAAAGCATAAAATACGTGTCTAATATTTTTTTATTATCTGATTGACGGACTAAACAGTTTTTCTTTTTTTTTTACCCAGGACACATCCCTATTGCCCATTCTGGTGTATATGAGTTATTATTAATTTGGTTTTATATGTGTCTTTTGAACTTTTTTCTGAACTTAATACATAGACTTGCAGCGCACAGAGATGCTCGTTAGCAATATTTAATAAATAATTTCTTGAATAATAGTGTGTTTAGTGCATTACTGTCGTAATGTCGGCACGGTTGGCGCAGTGGTTAAGTGATTGACTGCTGCGCTGCGTCGCGGGTTCGATTCCCACACGGAACAAATATTTGTATGACCTAGTAGTTGTTCTGGGTCTGGCTGTATGTGTATGTGAGTTTAAATGTTTGTAAAGGCACCCACAAAACAGGAGAAAAATAAAATAAAATAATAATAATAATACTTTATTGGCTGGCTTGAGTGGAGATTCGCAAGAGTAAACGTGCTCGGAGGAAGGAAGTGTTCCAGTAAGTGCTTGTAGGGATTTTGACCATCTTCAGGGCTCTGGGATTGTTCTGAGAGCCTTGGAATACCTCTCCACTCCTCGAGCACCTCAGGATATGTTGCCCCCTTGTCGCTACGTCACTATGTGCTAGCGATCGTTTTCGGGGGACAATTATTGAGTGTGCGATTCACCCCCTGCCATTTTATCCGTGTATAATAAAACATTGATCAGGCAGGGGCCATAGTCCTTCCATAGTTTTAGGTAACCAGTCCATTTTAACCACCCAAACCCAAAATCTGCCTAGCCTTTTACCAACTATGTTGGGGTCGGCTTCCAGTCTAACCGGGTGCAGCTGAATACCAGTATTTTACATGGAGCGATTGCCTATCTGACCTCCACAACCCAGTAACTGGGTAACACGATACCCCTTGGTAAGACTGGTTGTCAGACTTTTTGGGCTTCTGACGACCCTTAACGACTGTCAAAGATCCACGAATGACAGCCGGGACCAACGGCTTAACGTGCTTTCCGAGGCACGGAGGAGTCTCGGTATGTAAAGATGGTCACCCATCCACTGACCAACCCCGGCAAGCGTAGCTTAACCTGACGAATCGACCCGTGCGGCTGTTATTACTTAGCCACGAGCTCCTTTAACCACCCAAACCCATAGTCCAATATCTTTGTTTCCATATTCTGCAATAGTCCTACACCAACCGGGGGTTGTCCTTGGGTGCACTTGCATAGTGCGTACATGGATAATCGTCGATTGATGCCTCATTTAATTAAAAAGCTTCTAACGGGCCTCTGCGAGTTGGCTTTCGCCCCTCGTACGCCTTCCAAAGGCTCGGGACCCCAGGGTCCCGAGATATGTAGACATATAAATATACTTATAATAATATGCATCTGTAAAATTTTGCATAGTGTATAGTTTTGTTAATAATGGAATAAATTAACTATTTCATTATTCTTAAAACTTATGTTAAATATTGTTAAGAAATCAGTTGTCCTCATAGTAATTGTAAGAATTCATGCCGCCTGTGATACAGGTTTATCCTAATACAGGCAACATACTTTGTAATACCTAACATTATTATATTTTTCCAGCCTGGCTGCGTGAATACAACAGAAATCGATCCAAAGAAGCTATCTCGAATCAACGCGTTAAAAGCGAAACGTCTGCGACAATGCCAGGAGCTGATATTACAACACAATCTGAAGGTAAGTTGTTTATAATAATATATTTAATAATAATAATATAATATCAGCCTATAACTGTCCCACTGCTGGGCAAAGGCCTCTTCTCATACAGAGAAGGCACGAGCATTGATCACCACGCTTGCTCAAGACGGGTTGGCGATTTCAGACTTATATTAACTATAAGTCCAGGTTTCCTCACGATGTTTTTCCTTCACCGATGTCAGTAATGTCCAAGATAAACTCAGAAAGTACATATGAATTGAAAAAGTCACATTGGTACTTGCCCAGATTTGAACCCACAACCTCATGCATGAGAGGCGAGGCCTTAACCAACGGGCCATCATGACACAATAATATATTTATTTGACGTAAAAAGTAGACATACAGGTTGACACTTAATTATTAAACATGGAAATAGCCTGGTACAAAATATTGATCAATGACCCCTAAGCTAGGAAAAACCTGTGTTACATGGGTCATCCATCCGTCAATTATGGATGTTATAATAGTTACTTATAATCAAATCAAATCAAATCAAAATATTTTATTTCACATAAACCTACATGGGCACTTATGAAACGTCAGAAGCTAGGTGCACGGTTCCAATTAGTCGTTTCCTATGGAGAAGAGCCGGCAAGAAACACCACAGTTACTCATTTAAAAATAATTGGCTTTAAAATATTATTAAATAACAGTGATAATAGGTACGGGAGGACATTGTAGGCCTTTCAACAATTACCAGGTACTTAACAAAATAGAAAACCGCCAACAAATCTACACTCTAAAGTCAGTCACTCTACGCGTAAAGGGGGCAATGAGCGTAACGGGACAATGAGCGTAACGGTACAATGAGCGTAACGGGACAATGAGCGTAACGGGACAATGAGCGTAACGGGACAATGAGCGTAAAGGGACAATGAGCGTAACGGGACAATGAGCGTAACGGGACAATGGGCGTAACGGGCCAATGGGCGTAACGGGACAATACGCGTAACGGGACAATGAGCGTAACGGGACAATGAGCGTAACGGGACAATGAGCGTAACGGGATAATGAGCGTAACGGGACAATGAGCGTAACGGGACAATGAGCGTAAAAGGACAATGAGCGTAACGGGACAATGAGCGTAACGGGACAATGAGCGTAACGGGACAATGAGCGCAACGGTACAATGAGCGTAACGGGACAATGCGCGTAAGCGGACAATGGGCATAACGGGACAATACGGGTAACGGGACAATGAGTCATCCTTTTTCATGCATGCAGCCGGCGTTCATCGATTTGTTAGACGTTGTCACGTCAAAAAACAATGTTACATAACGCGTATTTCAAACCCCCTTCCTGCCCCTGTCCGTTTTACAAGACCATCCCCTCCTCCCAAATTCGTTACGTAATCCTTGAACGCTCCCACCTACATAAAGGAAAAAAAAAGAATGGGAAGAGCTAATTGGGCGTCAAAAAATTGGTCTACATCGCAGTCATCGGGAAAAGTTCCCAAAAGCCCAGCGTTGCCACGTTAGATGGCGTGTGATAAAAAAATGGAGTGTACGTTCTAAAAACATATTGTATTTTCACAGAATAACCCAATAGTGACGATCACAAATCCACAGGAGAGCGAAGAAGAAATACAGAAGAAGAACGAGAATACTATCAAGGAGAATGGTGAGATATTTTTAACTGACTTCCAAAAAGGAGGAGGTTCTATGTTTGTGCGTATGTATTTTTTTTATGTGTGTCCGCCGATTTCTCCGTCAATTGTGGACCGATTTTGATAACTCTTTTTTTGTTTGAAAGGGTATGCTCTCGAGGTGGTCCCATTGTCACCAAGTCAGAATTTGATGGGGGATCCCATACAAATCGAGGGAAATCTTAAATTTTTATAGGAATTTCACCGATTTCTCCGTCAATTGTGTACTTATTTTGAAAATTCTTCTTTCCTATGGTAGAAAAAGCTTGCGCGATGGTCCTATATTTTTTTTAATTAATTTTGATTAGGCAGTTTTTAAGTTAACTTCGATAATACGTATTTAATCCACTTTGTCTATCTTGATGATGTCATAAGTCATTTATTTCGGAACAATATACATTGTGTAGAAATTTTGTAAAATAAAACAGTACCATACAAATTTAACAAACGAAAAAAAAAACATGTCAATGATAATTCAAATAACAAATTCAACACAATACATAATAATCCACATTCAATTTAAAATAATTAATAATACAATAAAACAATAAAAAAGGAAAAACGAAAATCTAATTAATGTAAAAAGATCAAGATCAGTGATGTTATAATACTTCCTGTCACTGTTGATTTTATAGCAAGTCGTTGGAGATGAATTGAAAAGTGAAAAATAAAACCTTTTTTGACAATAAAGAAGTCGTATTTTTTTTTCTGTAAAATTTTTACCTCATTTTACAATCTGTAATGATAGATTTAAGGTCTTGTAAGTAATTATATAATTTCTTCCACAGGCGAAACCTCCCAACCCGACATCTCAGTAAGCTGCATCCAGGAGCCCACAAAGACCCCCAGCATCGAACAACAGATAGACACGGCTAGGCGACAAGTGTCCATGTTGAGGGCAAGACTCGAACGACGCAATGTGCGCCTGAGCAAAGTACAAGACATGTAAGTATTTTGTTACGAGCTTGGGGTTCGTCATAATAAAAACTGATAACCAATAATTACACTTTAATTAAACAACACTGATAACAACTCAAACACACTAATTATAAAACGCAACTGCACTACTGATCACTCTAAAGTCGCACTTGAAGATCGCTTGTATCGTTTGAAGTTTACTTGTCGCTTGATCGCTTGTTTTTCGACTGACTCGGGTCAGGGTCCATACCGGCCTTATATAGTCCTGAGATAGTTCCAGAACCTTCTACTGTAGAAATATCTAGAATGTTCGAGGACATACCGGCCCCGACTGACCAGATGTTGATAGTTCTAGAAAGTTCTAGCATCGAACTTTCTGGAAGCATCTTGACTCTACTAGTTCTGCTACTCGATACTAGATGGCGCTAGTGGTACTTAATGTCAGATGTAGGTACCAGGCATTAATTATGGCGCGCTACAATATGTACACCTCAAACAACAGATAGACTGGGCCATGCGATGTAAGTATATGTACACCTCGAACAACAGATAGACACGGCCATGCTATAAGTGTCCATGTTGAGGGCAAGACTCGAGCGACGCAATGTGCGCCTGAGCAAAGTCCAAGACATGTAAGTATATTGTTACGAGCTTGGGGCTCAAGACAATAAAAACTGCCGATTTAATAACCAAAAATGACACTAATTAAAAAACACTTATAGTCAAAGTCAAATCATTTGTTTCAAATAGGCACAAAAAAGGCACTTTTGAACGTCAATATTTACAAAA
Organism: Dryobota labecula; assembly: GCA_947523025.1. Classification (NCBI taxonomy): domain Eukaryota; kingdom Metazoa; phylum Arthropoda; class Insecta; order Lepidoptera; family Noctuidae; genus Dryobota; species Dryobota labecula. Next base: position 8,907,570 of record OX383314.1, read on the forward strand.
ATAATTAATTGATTCCCTTCCAAAAGGTAGTTACGTATGGAGATGATTAGGCAAGAAACTCCATACTTACTCTTAAAATGTTAACAATAGTTTGTATACATTAATTATTAATTCATGTGAAGACGATGTACCTATACTCAAAGTCTCAAATTCAGATAATTTATGTAAACAAAGGGGATAACATATCAAAAAAATAGCTTCGTAATGGTAATTCACATAAAATGGCGAAAAATAAGGTTCCGTTTTCTATTAAGTACTGATTTTAAGAAATAATAGTTAAAAAATAATCATACCTTTATTATTTTAATACATTTTCGGTTTTAAACAAAGTTATTAAAAAAAGGAGATTTTCTGGTATAAAATATTTTATGATACTGGTAACAATGCAGGAGATCCAAACATTTTCAATTTTTTTACATCTTCAACAACACTAATATTACAACCCTCATTCATAGATTCATTTTGTAAGTAGCTTATCTAGCCACATTTTGGATGAAAACGGCTGTAAACTGTTTCGAGATGAAATCGATTTTGGGAGGTTTACGTCTAGCAGTGGACTTAAAATGGCTGAATATGACGATCATAGGCCGTGTCTCCCACACACTACACATAATATTGTTTGGCAACAGTATTTTGTTTGCATAGTTCTTATAAATAATTCACTTTAATTTTGTAGATGACTATTTACAAAAAAAAAAAATATGATAAAATGTTTTGAACCATTGTTCTGTCATTTTGACAGTGACATTTCTTGACATTACTTTGTTTACATAAATTATCTGAATTTGAGACTTTGGGTATAGAATAAAACTTACTTACCACGATTGGTTAAAAGAATGAAAAGTGAAGTAATGACAGATTTTTTTTTAAATGCGATAGATACATGCTGCTCACATATTTACAAACATTATATGATTTTCCTAAAAATTTAACATATAATAAGTCAGTGTGTGAGTTAAATTATATTAATCACAGAAAATAAATTTAATACCATAAAAATTATAAAAAAATTATAAACGAAGAAATCAATTATATGTGAAGATGATGCACTTACTTTGAATAAAATTACTATACCACAATAGGTAAAAATAATGAAAAGTGAAGCAATGACAGACAAATTAATTATGCGTTAGATGGACATGGTGCTCACATATTTATAAACATGGTAAAAGTAGATGATTTCCCTAAAATTTTAACATTTAATAACCTATGTCAGTGTGTGAGTTAAAATACATTAATTAAATAAGTTACTGCACATTGTATAAGACCAAATTTGTTTTTAAGGAGATTTATTGTAACCATCGTTCTAGTAATAAAGATTTATTATTATTATTATTAATTACAGAAAATTAAATTTCTATCATAAAAACCGGGCAAGTGTGAGTCTGACTCGCGCACCGAGGGTTCCGTACAACTCGTATGTAGCTGATTTGTCCATTACGGGAATCCAAAAACGATTTTTTAATGTGATAAACTACTGTGACTTTTTCCTTTACTTGTGCTATGAGAGCTTGCTTCTTGCTAAATTTCATGATTCTAGGTCAACGGGAAGTACCCTATAGGATTTGATTTACTTGCGAATATCGCATAAATGTCGCATAAATGGATGTATCTTTTTATTGCGTTGACTTAGAAGCTTGATTTTTTTCAGAGCTCCAAGAGAGCATAAACCTTCGTATTTGATATTAATTTCAACTTGATATCTCCACGCGTTCCTGAGAAAAAGGGTCTTGACAAATTGACAGACAGACAGACGGACAACGAAGTGATCCTATAAGGGTTCCGTTTTTTCCTTTAGGTACGGAATCCTAAAAATTATAAATTATACAATTAAATTAGCAAACAGTTTGATTTTCTCTAGAAATCCATTTCCATAAAGTAATACGAACTAAATTTGTTGCAGGCTGATAGCGTACTGCGAGCAATACGCAGAGTACGACGCGTTTTTCACTGCGCCGGAGTGGCCAAATCCCTGGCTTAGCGATACTACCGACATGTGGGACCAGGAGAAACAGTGGTAATACATAACCCCCTTATAAATAAACCCGGAGTTAATTTATGACAAAATTGGACGTAGTTAAACGAAAAGAATCCAATCCACAACATGGTCTAAAATGAGTTAAGTGTGTTGATACCTGAGGTCATCGGAAAACTTGAGACTAGAGATGCCAATGCATTCGACTAGCTTTTATGACAAGTCTTTTACAGTTCAAGCAGTACGGTTATGGAATGCCTTGCCCGTCTCGATAAAGCGTGCTCAATCTTTGTCCACTTTTAACATTCTAGTTAAAAATCACTTCCTCTCTCCTTAAACATCATCATTACTTAAAGTTCCTTGATCTTGTATCATGTTTATTATTGTATGTGTTTATATATACACCGTGGCATTTCAGTCGTCTTACAAAGACAGCCCACTTCATGTATCCAATAACTACTAATAATTCATGTAAAAAAAAAAATGTTTTGTTTGAACATTTGAATTTTTTATTTTTATTAATTATGACGCATGACATAGTTTAAAACACCCTGTTACGAGTGCAGTCCACAAGAAACACATTTTTGCGTTAGGGTGAATGAACTCTGATAAAGATGTCGCCGCTCCATTCCGCGGCGCCCTTGTAACATAAGGCTCGGACTGCACTCGTAACAGGATGTTTTAAACTATGTCATGCGTCATAATTAATAAAAATAAAAAATTCAAAGGCGCCAATTTTTTTTTATACATGTATAATTAGTAGTCATTGGATAAATGAAGTGGGCTGTCTTTGTAAGACGACTAAAATGCCACGGTGTATATATATATTTATATGGATAAGTATCTATATGCTTTATGTATGTAGGTATGTATTTATTGTAAGCAGGTTTTCCATTGCCAATTTGGCTTCTGATCTTAAATCTGGTGGAGTACAATCAATCTCCATTTCACTCTCTGAATTGTTGGAATTCATTTTAATTATTAAATTTATAGTAATTAAGTATGTAAATAACAAATCAAGATGATTTTTCAGCTTTGCCGCCAATTTTCTATTTGTCATCTGTGCCGAAAGGCAAACGCATTTATGGCTATACAGCCACGTGAACAAAATATGTGCTAAGCAAAGAGACTTACTTTGGTATGCCAAGAATGATAAGAGATCCAATCAAAGAGTATTTATTAACCCACGCCGTTTCATACAACATTGCTGGAGCGTTGTAATGTTCCAAATTCAAAAACGCTCCTGCAATGAATTTGATTTTCTTTGTTCTTAAATTTGATACTTCGCGTGTTCTTTTTTCGAAAATAATGAAAATATTTCCATGCAGGTTTGAGAAAAGAGTATTCTATCTATCTGTATCTATTTATCTGCCTTCTAATGATTTCTTCCTTTTACAGCAAAGAACCGCTCCCGCTACGCCGAGTACGTCGTTGGTCATTCAGTCTGCGAGAGCTGCTAAAAGACAACGCCGGCAAAGAGCATTTTGCCAAGTTTCTGTCTAAGGAGTTTAGTGGAGAGAATCTCAAGTAAGTAGACCGTTTTTGAAGTGAAAAATTCTTTAGGTGCGTTGAGCGATTTTTGGTAGGGGAAAAACTTATGGGTTCGCGATCGTCACCGAACGCTTTCCATGAGCTATATGTGTGTATACTATGTATATAAAGCGTGTTACGGAAAGGGTATATCCATACAAACGGGGTGAAGAGTGTATCTGGTTCAGAATCTCTGTACAAAATTTCAGCTCAAAAGCACTAACTAGAAAATGCTTAATATTTTTTTTATTTCGATAGTTTATTAAATTTAAATCATAACAAACGTGTTACCGCCATTTCTTTGTATGTAGTTTATTGACACCGATCAGCTGACTTGGTCTAGTGATGTGTAGAATTCAATTGGAAACATTTGATTTTTAGTTAAATGTTTCTTAACTTTTAATGTAGGTATAGGTATTAAAAAATATTGCCCTGTAGTTTGTTATCACCAAAAGAATCCGTGCCTTTGATAATTATGTATATACCCTTTCCGTAACACGCTGTAGAGTGTATCTATTCAAACACGAAATATTTTAAGAGATACACCTATAGGTGGTAAAGAAGCCATGGAATCGATTTTTTTATGTTTTTGTTTTTTAAATTATTTTTATTAAAAAAATTAAATAAATAAATATTACTTGATATTGATGATTAATTTATCAAAATTCACCGCGCTCGTCCAGGCGGGTCATTCATAGAATAAGTACAGGTTTTTTTTGCAAAATGTCTCAAGCAATTTCAAAATTATAATAAAAATATAGAACACTTAGATAAAAAAAAATCGCTCCTATGGCTTTTTACCACCTATAGATTTTTCCTTAAAATATTTCGTTTATGAATAGATACACCTTATATATCGCACCTTTAGAATTATAGAGACCTTATTTGAAATCATCAATCACATCATCAGTTAATGACATCATCAATTAATTCACAATATTATAGTGACCTCATTGGTGATGTTCTTTAGAAAGGTTGAAATCTTAAAATTTCAAATATAGGTCACTATAATATTATTATAGTGACCTAATTTGGTGATGTTTTTCAACTTCTGAAGAAATTAGGTCTCTATAATTCTAAAGGTGCGATATGTGTAATTTTTGGGTGAACAAAAATCATAGAACTTGCGTTATCGTCACCGTACGCTTTCCATGAGCTATATGTATACTGTGTATGTACGAGTATGTGTACTTTTTGGGTGAACAAAAATCATGGAACTCGCGTCATCGTCACCGAACGCTTTCCATGAGCTATATGTATAAAAGAACAGTTATTCCAAAGTTTTGTGTTTTCACTTCTATCGGCAGTCCTTATGACTGCGATTTTTTTTAATTTTTTTTTTGTTATATTGGCAATCTAATCAAATTCCATTCAAGTAATTTTAGTAATTTTGAACCTCCGCCTCCCCCTTGTCAGCAAAGGTAAGCAAAGCTCTTACCCCCTCCTATGCTTACGTAAACAAAGGTGTATTAAAATCTGTTCAGGTTTCTTTATAGTTATTCATGAGTCTAGAAATAAGGAATATACAGACATAAATTAATTGAATGCCCATTTAAGTATTTTACCTACTTCAGTTCTTTCTAACCATAAAACACCGCGTGAGAGCGAGTAAGCAATATCAATTATTTTGGGGAATCCCTGAACATGGGGTTGCCATCTACGTTCAAATCAAAATCAACTAAATTATGCAGAAAAATCTAAAAATGTAAATAAATATTGCTGACGTAATTACCATCCAGACCCCCATGTCTACAAAAATAATCAAAGCAAAAAACCCCCATCCCATGGTGCTTATGTAATACTGAGTGACACCTAAAAAAGCCGAACTTGATAGAATGCATGTGCCTGTAGACTAATCAATTTTAGAGACAAAATTGAAGTCTTATGCCTAAGAGCAAGAGCAGTTACGGCTTAGTGGTAACAGCCTCGCCTAACGAGTTGTAGGTCATGTAGTGAGTTCAATCCCAGGCGCGCACTTTATTTTCATAAACACTGGTGCCGATTCCCTTGTTCACAAACTAAACTAAATTTAAGTTCAGTGCATCTTTTTCTTTCTATTTCATTCAGAAAAGGACAGAAGAAAAATTTAGTTTAGTCCTGTCAAATTAATCAGCGCTTGACGTAAATTGACGTAATTTTAGTCGGCAAGTTTTTAATCTCGTCTTAACTTGTATGGAGTAGTGACAGGCGCTGATTAATTTGACAGGACTAAACTAAAATTTATCTTCTATTCTTTTCGTAATGAAATAGAAAGAAAAAGATGCACTGAACTCAAATTTAGTTTAGTTTGTGAACAAGGGAATCGGCACCACTGTTCACAAAACGGTGAAGGAGTACATCTTGAGGAAACTGACATGCCGAGAACTAAAAATCCAAGGTCATGTGACATCAACCAACTCGCATTGGACCCGCGCGGTTGATTATGGCCCGCTCCCTCTCACAGAGATGCGGGACATGTCAACAAAAACTTGTAGTAATATATAATATCGTCGCTTAGCTATACCGCTCAAGTTAAATGTTAAGTTTTCAGGATACAAAAAACTGTTTACGGAACACAGCGTAAGTCTAAACAAAATAATTTACAATACCGCCTAAGTCAATGAACATTACACTGAAAAAACGCCGATGTATTAACGTGTATAATATCAGTCTCTAAAATGATAGTAATTCCATTCTACTATACTACAACATAATAAATAAACTGTCTGTCTCTCTGATAAAACCGTGATAAATAAAAAAACACAGTATGGCGGGCTGACGACTTATGCGGTTGTGACACAACAAAAGATTTGGGCATATAGGCATTTGTGGCGGCATCTACAACGCCACATGTGAACTACGCCTCAAAGACCTGACGTCACAAATCCTGCATCGCGCAATCGGAGTTTACCGCGTGACTAGCATATATAATATACAACATCCCGACATCCACCGTCGGGCACCCCAGAAAAACACTTCAGACCGCAGAGGGGAATCCCCCCTTAACCGACTGGTGTGCGATAAAGCACTCCCACTAACCTAACCTAACCCAACGATGGGTCCCCAGTTATGGGAACCATGCCTCGGGCAAGGGGCCCAAAAAGCCCCAACACCGAGTCCTCGTATCCCCTTCGGGGGCGCAGTGACGACTACCGCGAATCGTCGGGCTGTAGCCCACCAGACCCAACACCCGTCTGGTCGTTGGATCCTACCTTTACCATAGAGTATGAGTGAACTTTGCACCCTATTCCTCATACCTCTATAATCTAATGAAGTATAAAACGTCACATGGCCAATTTTCGACTTACGCGGTTTTGTTACCTAAGCGACGATAATAATGCAATAATTAAATAATTATTCTAATCAATATTATTTGTCCCCAGATTCTGGCTAGCAGTACAAGAGCTGAAGGCCCTTCCCATCCGGCGCGTGTCGGCGCGCGCTAAGGAGATCTGGAAGGAGTACCTCGCGTGCGACGCAGCCATGCCCATCAATATAGACGCGGCTAGCAGGTGACTCCATAAAACCCATTTTACACTCTATTTTATATCCATCCGAGCGAGCTCTCGCTTAAAATGGTGTGTTTTATGCACTTGATGTACAATCTACTACTTGTACAATTTCGGATCTTATCATATTTTTAACTAATCAGTAATTTTCTTTCGCAGGGAGTTGACTCGTCAGAAAGTAGAATCTGGCACAGCTGACAGATATTGCTTTGACCAAGCTCAGGTACCTATGTTTATTATAAAAGGACTAACAATTGTGAGTACATTATACAATGTGGAGATATTATATATAACGGAACGTTCGGAGAACGGAAGGTTTCTCTTGTTATCATCAGCCATATTTTAACTACTGTGGGTAGTGTTGGTTACTCAAAAGTCATTTACTCAACCTGAGATAGAACTTTAAAGTTTACATAAGACAGTTCCCCCAAAACGCCCTGCCCTTCACCACTTCCTAGTGCTTTAGCTGGGAAGAAGAAGTAGTGGAACAAACTCCCCAGCAGCACATCTGTCTGTTCAGCTAGAAGAACTTGATTCTATACTCTTAAGGATCAGAAGCCTTATGGATTTTTTAAAAAGGAAATACAAACGGCCTATAAATATTTATTTAAATTAGAAAAACCGTTACAAGAAAATAATTAAATATGATCACTAGTACGCGTCCGTCGCATCCGAGCTCTGCAGCAAAAGTGAGCGAGGCGAGTGAGTACACGGCTCATGGTGTGTCACCCCTTCCACTGACAGTGTCATCGCAGCGACGTGATGTCCCCGCCCTCTCAGCTGTCAAATCCTCTAAGAATACAGTAATGGGTATGCGAAGTAATTAATGTTGGAACGCCGCCGATGCTCCGCACCGCACCGTTGCACCGTTGCTTGTCGAATGTGCGGCGATCACACACATTATTTTTAAAAGGGTAACCGTGGAGTTTCTTGCCGGCTCTTCTCCATAGGAAACGACTAACTCGAACCGTGCACCTAGCTTCTGACGTTTCATAAGTGCCCATGTAGGTTTATGTGAAATAAAATATTTTGATTTTGATTTTGATCACTTGTCGCCGGTCGAACGTTATGTTGTACTCCATCATGTGCCGCTAAACAGCACTGGCGTCCCGATTAGTCAAGACTCGTTGGCGCGAACTCCAATAACTCCATCGAACGCGACTAGATGGTGTTGGCGTACCGGATACAATCCGTCTCCGACACACATATATATATATTTATATATATATATATATTTAACTGTGTGTACATAAATAATATGAATATGCGAAGTCTTATATATGATATTATATTATGTAAAAGACTTCTATAAATGTTTATTTTTTTTTTTTGTATCATAGCAAGAAGGTTTCTGCTTATGTATTCTCAATATGTTATGAGAAGTTATTCTACTATACCATAATTTAAAAACTTTTATAATGAAAGTTGTGTTTTACATCATTAACCGAACTATAGAATAAGTTTCAACTGTCTGGTTTGACGTCATAACCGAACGAATGAGACAAAATTAGTCTCAGTAGTCCGGTCCCGAACAAAACAACCGAACTACTGAGACTACAGGAGTTCTAAAAACACAACTTTAGTTGTATTTTTTTTTTGTTTTATATCATTGCATGATGAATTCTGCTCATGTATTATTATTATTATTATTTTTTAAACGTTGCCCCACACTAGGAATTTCTCCTGTATCCTGGGTGCGTTTACAAACATTTAAACTCACATACACAAACAGCCAGACCCGGAACAACTACTTGTAGATCATACAAATATTTTTTCCGTGCGGGGATCGAACCCGCGACACGCAGCGCAGCAGTCAATCGCTTAACCACTGCGCCAACCGTGTCGTATTGTCCTTATGTTATGCGAACTTGTTATACCATAATTTGAAAACATTTTTTCAATGAAAGTTGTGTTTTAAATCATTAACCGAACTACAGAACAAGTCTCAACAGCTCGGTTTGACGTCATAGCCAGAGATCGGAATAGGTAGAGATAATTTACCTAAACTTCGAGGAAGGGTGTAACATACCGGATGACTTTTTTTACCGTCAGTTTTATTTCTGAAAAAAAAAAAAAAAAAATTGCTGTGCCATAGGCTTCTACTCCGTTCACCTAGTATACCCAAATTTTTGCGAGACGGTAAAAAATGTCATCCGGTAGAGTACTCCTTTAAAATCCCGGAATAATTATAATGATCCTATACCTATACCTCCCCCAATTGGGGGGGATTTGCCATAATCGCCATGCTTGGCAGGCGGGTTGGCGATAACAGTATGGTGTTAAAAATGAATAGAGAACGCTACTGCCCATTCTCTAGTAAGTCCCTTAGTCGCCTTTTACGACACCCACGGGAGGAAATGAGGTGGTGCTATTCTTTACGTCTGGCACCACACGGCATACCCCGTATTACATGGGACTTAAATATCCAGCGGATGTAAACAACAGGGACTGTATCAATGAAAATGCGAAAATAACAAGTAAATATGCAAGCGTGCGGAAGCAGTGTGCGTACGTGCATGCTGTTGCTAAGCCAACTGCCGCCGGCCGGTCGGCGGCGCTCGCGTCTCCGCGAGTCCTTTCCCCGCACGCTTGCATATTTACTTGTAATTTTCGCATTTTCATTGATACAGTCCCCGTTGTTTACATCCGCTAACTAGCGAAATGTGTACTATAGGTACATCTCTACCCCACCCGTCGGAGAAACATGGCGTGATGTTATGTTATGTTTCAGGCCCACGTGTACCATCTGATGAAGTCCGACAGTTACTCAAGATACTTAAGATCTGAAATGTACAAAGATTATCTCAATGGATCTAAGAAGAAGGTACGTATTCTTTGTCAAGTTTATAACTACATAGTTCCCTTCCGTAGTGATAGGCTGTATAAAATTACAAATCTAAGTTAAAATATTTTCATTTTCATATTTCCTTCATATTTAATTTTTATTTTCTATCAACTTAGCAACAAATTAGATTCGTAACTTTTCAATTTCATAGCTCGTCAGTTTCGTCACTTTTCAATTTCATAGCTCGTCAGTTTCGTCACTTTTCAATTTCATAGCTCGTCCGTTTCGTAACTGTTCAATTTCATAGCTCGTCAGTTTCGTAACTGTTCAATTTCATAGCTCGTCAGTTTCGTCACTTTTCAATTTCATAGCTCGTCCGTTTCGTAACTGTTCAATTTCATAGCTCGTCAGTTTCGTAACTGTTCAATTTCATAGCTCGTCCGTTTCGTAACTGTTCAATTTCATAGCTCGTCAGTTTCGTAACTGTTCAATTTCATAGCTCGTCCGTTTCGTAACTGTTCAATTTCATAGCTCGTCAGTTTCGTAACTGTTCAATTTCATAGCTCGTCCGTTTCGTAACTGTTCAATTTCATAGCTCGTCCGTTTCGTAACTTTTCAATTTCATAGCTCGTCAGTTTCGTCACTTTTCAATTTCATAGCTCGTCAGTTTCGTAACTGTTCAATTTCATAGCTCGTCTGTTTCGTAACTTTTCACAATAACTTTCAGTTTTGTAATTTCATTCAAACATATTTTTAGTAAACAACGAATACGTTTTTGTAACTTGTCAATTTCACAATTCAAATTTTTCATAAGTTCTTAATTCTATGATTTTTCAATTTCAAAACTGTAACTTTTCAGTTTCACAGCTTCCTAAAGACGTAATTTTATAACTTTTAAATTACATAACTTCACAAATTCATAAATTTTAAGTTTTATAGCTTCTTATTTCTTTTAATTTCCAGTTTCGTGATTTTGTTCATACATATATCCTCTCATTAGAACACATAACTAACCAATTTCTGCATATTCTCATTTTCAGAACTTCTCATTTTTTTCTTTCAGACTTCAGTAAAGGGCATACGTTCAATAGTATCCTTTACAGCACGAAAAGAGGCTTCAGCCAACTAAGAAAAAAAAAAAAGAAAAAACCAACCTTGGAGAAACAACTCTATTAGTTATGCTATTCGCCGCGCCATGGCGCCACTACCGCAAGATTGTATAGGTCTACTACTCTCCGTGACAAGTTTCAATACTAAGTAACATATAATGTTCTTCAGAACCACTCAAATGGCCGACCGGTCGCAGTTCAGGCAAGTTACATGTTCTCTTTAATTAAAGGACTCATTGTATGACCATATTGACCGGGTTACGTGAGACTAGTTTTTCAAGCTAGGATATCAAGATTGTGCTAGTAAGCTAGCAAGCTAGTCCACTCTGACCTCGTGTATACAGAACTATCCTCATTTTTAGGCTAGTAAGCTACTGTGATAGTTCAATTGGATGGGGTTCTGTTTTTAAGGTAGCAGCGCCTCCCACCACTGAGCTTACTATCCTGGCTTTTGTACTAGCCTCGTGTTGGCAAAGCTATAGTGGCCGCCACATAAATCTGGAATAAAGTTCATTGCTCTTTCATTAATTTCTCTGCGTAGGTACCCCGACAATACATTATGAATCGTTTTTTATTACTAGAAAAAGTCAAGGAACATGATAAATGTCGTTTCGGGACAAGTTTATGTCATTATTTATGTTTTCGGAATTACGTATTTGAATAAATGTATGCGGGTCAATGAACTTTATTCCAGATTTATGTGGCGGCCACTTTAGTATCCAATAGGATCATTTTACTCCACGATATGACTACGTCACTGCAATGCTACTGGATTTCTTAGGTGTAAACAGCTCTAGCATGTCCTAAGCCAGGATATTGCTTGCTTGATATCCCAACTTCAAAATCTAGGCTCGTATAACCCGGACATAAGATAACTTATGCTAGGTACTATCGTGGGCTCGGACATCGGACCCCCGTAAGGACTATTCCTGCTTGCATCAACCAATAGCATCGCAGCATCAGACTTTTGCTGAGCTCCTTGTGTTTGTAAAACAAACAAAAAAAAAAGACCGTAAAAAAACAGCCGAGGTGGTCAGACATCTGTGATCATTGTAACAGAGCTTGAGGAATTTATTTAAATAAAAGTTTTTTTTTATTGGTTGTTGCAAAAAGGGATGGTAAACAGATGTGGGCATCGTGTGCACGGGATTTTGTTCAAACTCAAACTCAATGCATTTATTTCTAATAAACTAATTACAGGCACTTTTGAATTGTCAAGGGGTCGGTCAGCCAGAAAGATGAAGCTAGTTGCCCATTCCAAAGCGTAGTAGGTTCCTATGGAGAAGAACGGGCAAGAAACTCCACGGACCCTCTTTTAAATACCAAAATATGGGTTACATCATTCATGTTGAAGTTATACAAGTGAGAACAATGTAGAAAGACGTGCACGTTAGAACCGTTTCGAGCCGTTTTAAAGGTTAGATTTTCGACTGCCCGCTATAGTACCTACCTAGCATTAGTAATTAATTGTAGAGATGCCGCGAATAGTTGTTGTAGCGAATAGTCGAATACCGATTAATCGCCATTCGCTATGGCGAATAGTCGAATACTCGCCATTATTACTAGACATAAAAGAGGAATATAAAAAAAATAGTTTTTTTTTATTCTCAAATAATAATATTACACTTGAACTTATTTATTATTGAGCATAGTTTTTCTGCACCATGATCTGCCCCTTTTGGACTTGAAATATTACGTATTAATCAAAATGTCTAACTTATTAACTTCCATGACTGATTTTTGGCTAACTTTTTATATTAATGTTAATAATTCTAAGTAGGGTTTGATTTTAAAGATTATTAATAGTTTAATTATTTTTAAGTCTATAGATTTTCTGTTCATTAATAGTTTATTTTTATTTAGACAACTATTCGCCGAATGTCGAATATTAGACACTATTATTCGGTATTCGACGAATAACAAAAAAATGTCGAGTATTAATGCCGAATACCGAATAATAGTGAGTATTCGCGGCATCTCAAATTAATTGTATACGTTTATACTTACCACCCCGGCGCTAGTAGTAACTTTATTTAGTTCCACTACTCACCGCTGTGGCGCTAATGCGGTCAAGTTTGTTTGTGGCGCTAGTGTGCTAATTGTTTAGTTCTACTACACGCCGCTATGGCGCTAGTAGTTTAAAATTGAAAATACTCATTGTAAAATTAAGTTTTGATTCGTTGATATTTTTTGTGTGGATATGCTGATAGGAATGTGTGTTACTGAGGAATTTAAATATCAAGCGGTCTTGTATTAGCAAATCAATTTAAAATGGCGTCTCAGAATCACAATATGCTCTTAGCATAATTATTGTGACCGTAATGACCGTTTTCACTAACACCAGCTGTTGGATTTTCAACTCTCGGTGCTGAGCCTAGCGTTGAAAATTCAACAGCGTGCTTTTATTTAGGCATTTGTGGCGGTATCTACAACGCCACATGCGACATACGTATCAAAGACCTGACGTCACACAAATCCTGCATCGCGCAATCAGAGTTTACCGCGCGACTAGCATATATATACAACATCCCGACATCAACCGTCGGGCAGTTGCCCACCAGACACGACACTCGTCAGGGCCTCAAGTCTGCTATTACAATAGTGTCAGAATGGTCTATTATTGATTTTGACAAGTTTGGTAATCTACTAATATAATGGCGTCATTATGACTTTCCAATAGTCAGCCACTGACACTCCATTGAAAGAATTGGTAATCTCGTACATAATGACAAATGAAACTTCCTACTAAACTTGCAACTTCCTACTACTTGAGATTGCTTATAACACTAATAAATAATATGTAAAAATATATATAAATGAAAACTGGCATGAATAAATGTTCAAAATGCCATTTTAATACAATTCTATTACGAGACCGACCAGTGATCGACCATTATGAATTTAGCAGATTACGAACTTTTAGCAAAATGACAATGGGATCGTGTTGGAGTGACGAATTTATAAAAATAGCAGACTTGCTCCCTGGTCGGAGGATCCTTCCTTTTCTATAGAGAATGAGTGAACTTTACACCCTGTTTCTCATACCTCTATACATTAATTTAGGTGTCGTCTGGTGTTAGTAAAAATGGGCGTAAACTTCATCTCTTTGAAATCAGTATTACATTTCTATCAACATACTCTTTTAAATAGACTTAATAAATAGCTTATATTATGTGTATTAGATAAAGCATATAACTCTAATAATATTATGTGTACTATAAACAGTCAAATCTTTTAGGCTTCACTGTCGATCTGAAAACTCGAAATTTCATCTTAACAGATTTCTAAAAAGATAAGTTGTTGTTATTGTTCAACAAAATGTACAGTAGTTTTATCTCTAGAAACGACGCGCGCTTTACTTGTGATTACCAAGTGTACATACACGCTTTGAAAGTGTGTGTAAACGCAGGAGCTCTCGGAACCGTCCGAGACAATGGCGAAGTCGGAAGTGTGTGTGTTTGTGTGTTAATTGATGAAGCTACTCGTCTTCACACACACATACACAGCGTGTTTGTACACTTGGTTACCACAAGTAAAGCGCGCGTCACTTCGTGAAATTGAAATACTGTTAAACTAAAAGCAAAAGTACGGAACTTTTAAAAATACCCCCTTGTTTATTAAATAAAAAAGGCGTCTAATTTCAAAACCAACTGGCTAGGGGAGTCTTTGCTTTGATTATTTTTCATGACACCGGGGACCCCGGTCTAGATGTTGACTACGTCAGCAACATTTATTTATTTACTTGTTCAGATTTTTCTGCTAAATTTAGTTGATTTTGATTTGAACGTAGATGGCAACCTCATGTTCAGGGATTCCCCAAAATAATTGATATTGCTACTCGCTCTCACGCGGTGTTTATGGTTAGAAAGAAAAGGAGTAGGGAAATTACTTCAATGGGAATTCAATTAATTTATAGTGTATAAATTCCTTATTTCTAGACTCATGACTAACAATAAAGAAACCGGAACAGATTTAAAAAAATACCAATGTTTTCGTAAGCATAAGAGGCGGGGGGGGGGGGGTATGAGCTTTGCATACTTTTGCTGACAAGAATGGGGTTCAAAATTACTAAAATTCTGCTTTAGTAATACTTGAATGACCCTTTAGGGAGAATACATTTCACCAGCTATGTTTAAGTCCCCTGTAACAGTTGGCGAGCCTATTCCTACTGAGAAAATGGGAAATATTTAACTGATCCGCTAAAAACTTATTGACCTTCTAATGATGTACGCTTTTTTAAATAAATGAACCTCTAAATAAAATTTGGGCTTCTAATGATGCACACTTTTTAAAATAAATGTGCCTCTTTTCTTACTGTTAGTCGCAGTAATTAAGCTAGGGGCTAACCAAAGGTTAGGTTAGGTTAAAACTGTGACCAACCGCGCGCTAGCCGAGCGAGCGAAGCGAGCGGTGCCGCGGGAGCGGCCGACGAGCGCTACATCCAAGTTGGTCGCAGTTATTTGGCTATTTAGTACTTTTAGGTCAACAAAATAGTGATTATTAGAGGTTCACAAAAAGAGGCGCATTCATTATATCAGAGTGCTCAATAATATTTTTAGGAAAAGAAAATGTGAGTTAAAAATTCATGCCCTGAGAAATTCCTTTTAACAGAGTATTACTAAAAAATAAATAAGGGGGTAAATAATAAAATATGATTTAAACATTATCAGAATAAGTCTTCTTTAGCTCTCTATAGACAAAAATATATAACACTATGTAAAATATTACATAAATATTTATACAGGGTCATTGTTAAAATACTTACTCTCAGGACTAAATAACTAACATACACAACAACGTTTGTTCTATGACTTTTAATAATTTATCAGATTTTAATTTATCAGATTTTCATACAAAAATAAAAATATTTAAATTCAACGCTGTAAATGTTACGAACTCAAAAAACAAACTGCCGTGTCTTACGAGTGACAGCGCACGGGAGGCGTAGGTAGGTACAACAAACTACAGAATACAGAATAGGGATGACGTCAAAAAAAATTTTTTTTTGTTCGTCATGTAGATTATTAAAAAAATATTGGACACGTACTTTTTCTTTTTTTAAGTAATCAAAACATTACGGCAATACATTGAGTTCAAATCTGGCATGACGTCACTTCTCAGTAGATTTTATACGTAGCTGTGACGTAACGAGCCCCCACTCCTCTAGTTTAATGTGTTTTATCTAAGTAATTTTTTATTAATATGATAAAGCAAAAAATACGTGTCTAATATTTTTTTATTATCTGATTGACGGACTAAACAGTTTTTTTTTTTTTTACCCAGGACACATCCCTATTGAAATGTGTTGGATAGAATAACGAAATCTTGATGGTTTTTTTTTTGGTATAAAGCATTATCTTTTTTTTTAAGTCATATAACAAAAGTTGTTATTCTTCATTTTCATTAGTTCTGCAAGTTTGTTAGAGTTTTAACAATAAACCTGTATATTTAATTTAAATAATATAAATAAATAAATGTGATTCGACTACGGTTTTAACAATCGTTAAAGCAATTGCAGTTGCCTGTCTTAATTATTTAGTAAGATTTAGTATTTCTTTAGTGAAAACGTTGTCACTGTGTCATGTATGACGATAGAGCAGTGGTTCCCAAAGTCGACTAGACCGCGACCCACATAACAAAAACTTCCAAATTCGGGACTCACCTCTCGGCTGTCATGGAGAAAATAATTGGCGTAACTATATGAATGAAGGATTGTTCAAATAAGAAAAAAAAAAACACTCGAGTTACGGTCGAAAATTTCAATATGAATTAAATACAATGAGTGCAATTTCAATGAGAAGGATGTTTTAGTTTCAAAATATTTGTCCTTACAGCTTTAGCATGAACATAAATTTTAGTTACTTTTAATCGCAATGAATTTGATACCTAAGTCTAATTTATTTCAGTATTTAGTTTCAATTTGCTTAAAATAAATATTTCAAGGCCCACCGAGTATTCGCTCGCGACCCACCAGTGGGTCGCGACCCATAGTTTGGGAAACGCTGCGATAGAGTATACAATGTTTAACTGAATCAATGCAAATTACTAATGTAGTTTGTTCAGAATCGTTTAATGAATCGATTTCTGTCATTTTTAAAATATGTAGATTTTTATCCTAAAAATAATTAAAATACCTTAATTACAGTCACACCCACTGTACAGTCGAAACTAACCAAAATGGACGAAGTACCTACTACGCTAGTCCCTTACACGTATGCGACTGTGTGTGTGCGTAGATTTTTTATGTGACCACAATTTTCTCCTACAGTCAGTATAAATAATTTCATAAATACACAATGTTTTATACATAATAGTAAATAGTAAAAATTCAGTGTATGTATTATGATTATAAAAAAAAATTGTAATTGGAGTGTTTGATGGTGTGCGTTAATTCTGGGGCATGTTGTATAAAGTAAATACATAACATCACGCCTATGTTCCACGTAAGAGTGGACAGAGGTGTAGTCCCAATTGCAAAAGAGGGCGAAACTATTGCCACCAACCATGGGCCTAACTCCTAAAAACGATTCGAGTTTGATTTTGTTTCCGATTCGAACTCGTTTCGATCCGAACTCGATTTAAAACCTTACTCCCGAACCAATTCGAATCGTAAACCAAGATCGACATAGGTTCGAGTAATATCAGCGTCGTTTTATGTGTATCCGGCGGATTACGTCATCGTCAAATGCTCTATGTCTTTTAGGTAGTTATCTGACTCGATCTGAATAAAGTAGCTTCTTTGATAACGTGTAATTCGACGTTTAGTTTTGATCCAACAACTCGATATCTATCTGTCAGATCGCGTGCGGAGTACGAACTTTTCGATCCTAACGAATCTTTCGATCGACGTTAGTTTCGCTTCGAACCACCGCACGATCGTGCGCTAGTGTCGGATTCAAGAGTATGGATCGGCATTTAATTCGAATCCTATTCGATTGATTCAGAACTCGATGCTGTCGGGAGTAAGGGCCCAGGCCCTAATCGACACAGTGATAACCTAAACACCTGGTTTCTGGAAGGCTAATCAACAGAAAAATAAGCTGCCAGACTGTCAAATTCATGTTTGGTGTGATTTAAAACCGTTAAGCCGTTGGCTGTCATTTGAAGATCTTTGACAGTCGTTACAGGTCGTCAGAAGCCCGAAAGTCTGAAAACCAGCCTTACCAAGGGGTATCGTATTACCCAGTTACTGGGTTGTGGAGATCAGATAGGCAGTTGCTCTATGTAAAATACTGGTATTCAGCTGCATTCGGTTATAGTAGAAGCTTACCCCAACATAGTTGGAAAAGGCTAGGCATAAATATGATTATGGTGTGTTTCAAAATCAAATATCCAATATTTTATTGGTACAAAAAAACATGACGTTAATTTAATAACGTACAAAGATTAGTGAAATTGGCTTTAAGGGAGAATTTCAGCAACGAAACTTAACGCCAACAGCACATCTAAACATCGTTGCAGAGCTGTCAGTGTCATCATTGTTGAGATATATGGACACTGACAGTTCTTGAACTGGACGCGTTTTCGATATGCTGAGGCCTGAAACTGCGTTAAGCGGACTCTTACGCGGTTCCATACAAAAGTGCTCCGTCGCGGTGACCTGCGCGGGCGTCTGTCGCGAGAAGACGCGCAACGTTCGACGGAATCCGTCCCAGGGGCACGCGCGGGGCCTTCCAGCGCCAGCTTACAGGATGTAAGGGAGAGCCATTCGCAGACTGATGGGGTGAATTCAGTATATCATAGTAAGATGACCGGTACATGAAATTATTTCAGGAACGATATGGGAATCCAATAAATCTGATTTATTTTATTATCTCACATGTAATGTATCGTTATCGTGGAAAAACGCACGTAACGAACGGCAGCGCAGTGAGCCTTCGGCCGCCCTTCCCGCCACGGGGCGCGGTGAGTTCGATGAACTTTGTGATTTCGAGCGTCTTTTGTTAGAGGATTTTAAAATCCATTGCAGATTTTTTATTTGAGCTGTTTTTTTTACATAAATGGAGTGCTGCGTACAGAGAATGTAATTTTACATTGAAATAACGGAAAAAACGATACAAAAAAAGTGAAATAATGGTGGAATATGATTCAAAATAAGGAGCTGAATCCTGTTAGTTTGCGGAGGGCTGTCCCTTACACCCTGTATTAAGTTTTCCATCGACACGACTGTACATGCACATCGTTAAAATTGAACTACGGGTAATTAATTGCGTCGGGGAGCGTCGCGTTCCCACGGAGGTCACTCGCATGTCCACGCGTGTAGACACGCAACGGGTGCCCGCCACGGGCGCCCGCTTAAGTGTTCGGCCTGAGTTCACGCTCGACTCGAGCGTCGACGTGCATGTTAAACACATGCAATTCCTTGCGAGTGTCCTGAGTGGGGGCCGAGCGGTGCGGCGCGGGTAGCGTGCTTGTTTGCTGTGAGCGGGCGTCGAGCGTGGCGTCGCGTGCAGTTCAAACCAGTTTGTGTTTGCAACGGTGACGGAAGCGTGCGCGCCATGTCGTTCGAAGATATTATTATAGAAATTCAGTATAAACCAGAATTATGGTCAACATCTCATGCTCTATCTAATTTAATCTCAAAGAGAAAACTACCCACACAGCCTTCTTTGTTTAATTTTCGAGTTATAAAAATATTGTAGCCACACATTTTCTTCTAAATACTTATCAATAATATTGTACGACCCCGACGCCATGATGAAAAATGTGAACGGCTCACACAAACGCTAAGCGTGTACTAAGGCCACTCGGTAAACGCTTTTTCGTCGCTTGCCCGCAACGCTAAACGCTCCGCTGGACGCTTTTCCACTCGAGCCGTACACTAACGCAATTTCAGGCCTGATCGTGTGCAGTTTCATTGCTGAACTTCACCGTAAGCCTGCCAGAAACCGGGAGCATTTCTCAAATGTATGGAGGCTATAGTATTTTCGTTAGTGTAACATAATAATGATATTAGAAGGACAGACAATTGTCATTGCGTATGCTCTAAACTGCAATAATTAATATTATGTTAAATATATCTAAATAAACAATTGTTTTTGTAAAAATATGGGGAGAGCAACTGGTTGACTTTAAGAAGAACGCGGGTCGCTGGAGTTCATTCCATACTAACGAATTCCTCGTGATATTTTTTTTGGTTATTTTTTTCTGTTTTTTTTTTTTGTGTGTGAAAACAGTGGAATTCGGGAATCGCATTTGTCTTGGGAATAAAACCGACTCGTATGCCGTGACGAGAAACGGCATGACGCTCTCTTACGCCGTGATGCCCCCAAGTCTATATAACAAATATTTGTCTTGTACTTATATTCTGTATATATCATTCTAATGAGAGATATGAGGAGCTCGTGGCTTAGTAATAATAGCCGCACAGGTCGATCGATAAAGTTAAGCTACGCTTGCCGAGGTTGGTCCGTGGATGGGTGACCATCTTTACATACCAAGACCCCTCAGTGTCTTGGAAAGGTGTAAGCCGTTGGTTCCGGCTGTTATTTGTAGATCTTTGACAGTTGTTACGGGAAGCCCAAAAGTCTGACTACCAGTCTTACCAAGTGGTATCGTGTTACCAGGAAGAAAATAGAGGAATACGTTAGTACCTTCACCGTTTTTTAAGCAAGTGATAGTTATATAATAGGGTCGTTCCCGCTCGTTAGGAGTGAGGCATATTTATCGTAACAGATAGAAATAACAGATATTAAAAAATAACAAATAACAATTGTTCCTCCCAATAAAACTATCTGTTACTTAAAATAACAGGCCCTCAAATACTGTTACCACGGCTGTTATTGTTATTTCACTATATCAGTCCCTACACAGGCTCACAGACTGTTACCACGATTGTTATTTTCATACACATTCACACAGGAAGGAAAATAACAAGGATATTAATTTCTCTCTCTTCCTCACTAAATAATGACCCTAGCTAAAAAGAGAGGCACCTATTATTTTCTTCGAAATATGTTTACTTCTCACTAAAGCGGTTAAACTACGCTAAAAAGAGAAGCACTTAGTATTTATTATCCCTAAAATACAGTTGGTGGTCTAACAAGAACCAATATTTGCGAAAAAGTGACTCCAAAATTAGGTCGTGTTACCTACCTCTTACCTGTTAGAGTGACTACTACAAAAATAACAGGCTGTTATTTAATAACAGATATTTGGATCTGTTATTTTTGTGTAACAGTAACAGTGATAACAGATATCGAGGTTTACCTGTTACAACCCATCTCTACCGCTCGTTAATACTCGTACCCCGTCGTTAACACTATTAACGACTGGGAATGTTTTGTTCCACTCGTTAACAGTGTCAAAGAACGCGCCATTATTTTCCCAATCGTTCACCCCTCGTTCCGCGTCTAGTTTAGGAGTCAGGGTAAAGAAAAGTGAAATTAAACAAAAGATATAACTTTTTTTTTTGTTTTATCATTATTTGATATTCGTACCCGTGAAGTCTGTGAAGTTTCGCCTATCAATCTAATTTGGCCCTGTATATGATCAATCAGTTGCATCTCAAAAAATCTTAACTATAAAATTATCCTATGGAGACGCGCAACCAAAGTTATTGTTTAAAAAAAATAATTTGACAAAAAAAGACTGTTTAAAAAAAGATACTGCCCGTTTTTTTGTTTTAAAAATAAAACTAAAGTTTTTTAAATTGAATAAAAAAAAAATACTGTTGTATATAATAATATGTCTTATAATATAGTTGTGTTTAGATTCTAGGCGATAATGGAATTTTTTGAATATATTTTGTACAAGAGAAAGCAATTTTTCGTAGATATTTTATCTACTCATATTTGCACGAATACACGAACCCACAAATGTAGGACGACATTTGCAAATGATTCGCTGCATTCTAAAGAGCTATATCACTCTTTTAGCTCTCTAGCTCTTCTATAGCTCAGTGACTCAGACGCCGACTGTTAGCTCATTTGACTCACGCCGCACGCGCGTCGAAGGAGACTGCTCGGCTCGGTCAATAATTTAGTCATTAGCTCAGTGACTCAGACGGCCGACTCGACTGTTAGCTCATTTGACTCATGCCGCACGCGCGTCGAAAGAAACTTTAACAGGCTTAGGACTGTCAACCTAGATGAAAAGTATTACTATAATAAAATGAAAGTCGTCTAGCTAGATTGGCTTGTTTAAAAATCAATGGCTATTTATAAGTGACTTCGGGCGGTCATCGATGTGTCGCTGAAGTACTGAGTTAGTGAGTTCGAGTGAGCTAACTGAGCTAGTGAGTTATTTAGCGAGCGAGAGCGACGTCAATCGAAAAGAGCTAGCTCTTTTTTATCACTCGCTCTCGAGCTACCCATGTCTATAGCGCACTTCAGAGCCGCTATAAACTTTGACGCGTACTTTAATATGAGTTGAGCTACGCTATTATCTTCTCTTGTATAAAATGTTCTTCTATATATAGTAGATAAGAGTCGCTTCCTTCAAAGGTATTGTTATATATTTGTGGTATATTAAGGTTTTAACTTCGACGGCATTACGACGATACGATTACGGCATGAACAAATTTTTTACAAGGTCATTTTAAATTGACTAATTAAATTAGATATCTAAAACTGAAAAAAAAAAATGATTTGAAGATTTTTTTGGTGACCCGCAGGTAGCGTAGTCACTTGAAATATCTGTTTAAAAAAAGAAATGTTTTTTTTTTTTGTGATTTCTTTAATCCTTTAGGATTAAAGAAATCGTTATAAAGAAAATATTACCTGTTACATACACATATTCACGTAACATACGGCCGTGTCCACGACACAGCCACACCCCGATTTTTTTGTTTAGTTTTGTCCTCATTAAGTATCAACGGTGGAACGCAGAACTAAGAGGCTCATTGGGGTCGTAAAACTGGTAGATGCCAAGCTTCATAGCTTGGCTCATCGCCGCAAGGTTGCCTGCTTGTCGGTCTTCTACAGATTGTACTTCGGCGAGTGTGCCCATGAACTCCACGACCTCATTCCACCGGCCCCCTTCTACCATCGGATATCTAGACGCACTGCAAGTTACCACCCCTACCTAGTTGATATTCCACCAACTCGCACTAAGCGTTTTCAAACGTCTTTTATAATGCGCACAGCAAAGGAGTGGAACTCTCTGCCTGCGTCTGTGTTTCCGACCGCATACAACCCTAACCTGTTCAAAGTGAGAGTGAACAGGCTTCTTCTGGGTAAGCTCACTCCATCGTTGAGTTTGTCTCTGTCACCTCTGACCTAGACTAGAGTCAAGAGCAAACCCATCGTAAAATAAAAATAAAATACCCATGTCATGTCACGTCTGTGAAGTTTCGCCTGTACAGTGTTACACAGAGGGGCTCGTGGCTAAGTAATAACAGTCGTACGGGTCGATCGATCAGGTTAAGCTACGCTTGCTGCGGTTGGTCCGTGGCTGGGTGACCATCTTTACATACCAAGACCCCTCCGTGCCTCGGAAAGTACGTTAAGCCGTTGGTCGCGGCTGTCATATATGTTTGACAGTTGTTACGGTCAATCAAATCGTAATTGTATCGTCGTATGTTAAATACTAGGCTAAGTATAATCGTACTGCGGGCGAAAACATTTGAAAATTACTTTTTCACTTCTGATGCTCTAAAAGTTCGTATTTATGTTGTGCGTAGGCGACATAAAGTCGCTTTTTATGCTCTAGTGCATAAAGTTTTTTCATTTCTAAGACTAATATAATAAGGCTCAACAGCCACACGTCAACCGTAAAACGTCGTAGATTAAAGTCGTATTTATTTATTTGGTTCACCAACAATTGCTTACACTAAGAATTACTTAAGGGTAAACACCACATGAACACCACATCAACATCAGATTTTATTTAATTTGCTTTAATTTATATCACTTCCGTGTTTTCTATCGTTAATTTACTAAAACCAGATAAAGCAGTTGTCTTTATTGTTTGAAAACGCAGAGAAACGTTTTTATAACTTGGCAGTATGAAGTACCCAAAACGAATGACACATGTTGAAAATACTGATACATATATACTTTATACCTGTTTCATTTTCTCGCAATCGAAGTAAAAAGCAGAGTGACAGACTCAGACTCGGGCATAAACGAGCCATTTTATCCTTCGACTTAACTATCCACCCTCGCCTGCGGCTCGGGTAGATATATACGTCTCGGGGTAAAATGGCTTCTTTTATGCACCAGCTGTACAATCTACTATTTTTTATTTAAAAATAGGCAAGAAAATAATTTACTTTTACTTTTCTGCATACGTGTGTTGCTAGGCACCCGGTATTTGAAAATATATGTCGTAAAGATTAGCCATTCAGACTTTTGTAGCAAGGCTGTCTGCTCAGGATATGCTGGACGTTCTTAAGTACTAAAGTAGCCTGTATCATGGCTTTATATATTTTTTTAGGTATTTTTTTTTTAAAGATTCGTGACCAAAGATTTTATTACAAAATGTTTATCCCACCGATTTACAAAAAGGACCAAACACAACGTAATAAGACATGTTCAAAAGTTGCAGTACAGAAATAGTATGAAAACTAAAGCGTTTGTGTTAATGCCCCCTATATCGCCATTTCTAACCGCCCGTCTGATCTGAACCAAAATTCATCCGGTCAGACCGGTCTGACGTTCGTCTGTTCAATTTTTATCCCCCGTGTAAGGTAACTTCAAAGCCTGATTCAGAATGCTACAAGGATCTTTTGGCGTATCAATGACATTGACTGAAAATTTTGTCAGCCGCCATCTTGGATTTACATGTCGACCGACTATTGGCCGCGATTCATATTAATTTAGATCAACATACAACCTGGGGCTTTACTCCCGAAAACGATTCGAGTTTGATTTCGATTTCGATTCGATTTCGTTTCTGATCCTAACTGACCGAAGTTACTTTCGCTTCGAACCACCGCACGATCGTGCGCTAGTGTTGGATTCAAGAGTATGGATCGGCATTTAATTCGAACCCGATTCGATTGATTCAGAACTCGATGCTGTCGGGAGTAAGGCCCCAGAAGCGAGTTCGAATCAGAATCAAAATCGAATCGTTTTCGGGAATAAGGATATGACCCTGATATTGACCTACAAATTGCAAAAAACTTAAGAATACTTGATTTTTGCGGGCACCTTAGCGCGTCCCCCTAAGTTTAAATTCAAATGTTTCGCCCTCAGTGTGATACCATTGATGTTAGCAAAATATATTTAATTAGGAAGGAATAAGCCGAAAATAATCTAGTACTGTGGTAGGTTAGCTATAATTCATCACCGTGGGTTTTTAAAAGAAAGAAAGAAAGAAAATATATTTATTTAGCACAGATTAAAAGGCACACATGTCACTTAAGAGGGCATACTACGGTCCACTAGCGCCACTCCTTAAAAAAATATCTCGTGACTGAGCAGGAATTATAAAAAACGGCTCAATCAGCGACCTCGGTAAGTGTGTCTAGAATTTTCTAATACCTTATATATAAAGTTTCATATTGAGAGTATTAGAAAATTCTAGACACACTAAGAATATTTAAAAAAAAGTGTGAAGTGCAATGTAAGAAATTAACAGGAAAGTGTGCCTCACGGCTGCGCCACAAAGGCCCACCTATATTTCGCCAGTTATGTTTAAGTCCCATGTTATAGGAGGCGAGCCTATTGATGTCACTCGTTTCCGCATTTTTTAACGTGATAACGACTTATAAATCGATGAACGCCGGCTGCACGCATGAGAAAGCATGACTCATTGTCACGTTCCGCTTGAGCCGAGTGTGCAAGCGAGAGCATGGAACAAGCGATAGAGAGGCACGATCGGCCTAAGCGTTCGGCTTGTGTAACGTTATCACGTAAAATTATCGTCCGTAAACCGACTTCAGACAACCAATTTTTGAATATGGTTAGCTAAAAAATATTTTAATTTATGGAATTGTATTTGTAAAACAAACTTCGTAATAACAGCCTATAATGTTCTCACTGCTGGGACTCAGGTGTCCTCTCTGTGAGCAGTGGCGTATTTATCCTATGGCCATTAGGGCCATGGCCTGGGGCGACAGACTGCGAAGGGTGGCGCGAGGCGCCCCTTGCAGTCTGCCTGATTTTCTTGATTCAAGCACTACTTATCTTCTAGCTGCCCTAACTTATAAAATGTATGAACGGTCAAACAAATATTTCCGAGCTCGCTACGCTCGCTCTTGAATCCTAAAATCTCTTGATGATATTGACGTCGAAAAAGTTGCTTCAATATCACCAGTATATATGGTAAAAACAACATCTAATCTATCCAAGGTGCTAACATTTTCGAGTTCACTTCCCTCGCTCTTGCATTTATTGGTTTTGTTAAATTACGGAGCCGCAAACCGTATTAGCCCAGGGCGACAAATCTTAAAACACGCCGTTGTCTGTGAGAGGTAGCGGGGCGCAATCCACAACGCGGGCCCATTACGGGATGTCACAATCATGTCGCATGTTTCGTCATAAATGACGTCGAGATGCTACCAAAACCACAGTATTAAATAATTTTTAATTAATAATTCAGACTTCTCTCTATTTTTAATGATTACTACAAAAAAATACCAAAGTTATTATACTTTTTTATTAGAAATTTATTTTTTTATTATATTTTTTCTTATTAGCTGTAGTTAACGTTGTTAAGCCAGAGTGCACAATTTGCACAAGTCTCAAACTATCTGTTAATGTAATTAATTGCCTGATTGCACAGAAAATTGTTAAGGTGCACAAACACTGTGTTTAATTAAGGTATACTGTATTATTCTACAAGATGTGTTCAAATTACACTGATCAAGAAATGTATAGCACTATCAATACATATATTATTATAAAATAAAGTCGCTGTTCATGTCTGCGACCGCGTTGTTCTTCTAAACAACGCAACGGGTTTTGATGCGATTTTCACCATCATTTAGATAATTTATCCCGGAAGTTTTATGTGTAAAACAATATGATAGTTACATATAATTACGAAAACTCGATGTTTTGAATCAAATTATATTTAGTAACCACCTATGTATGGTCCATTAAACAAATGAATTTAGAGCGATGTTTTATTATTTAAAACAAGTTATACATATTTTTCATGTTATTACAAAACATTTTTTGATCAGTGCAAATTAAAACGACTAGTATTTTTGTCTCAAATTAATTTTATAAAAAACAAACATGTATCTTGCATCAATGTTTTGAGTAAAACCGATACTTATGTAACTCCGCCACATTGCACAATTTTGCACAAAATGTAAACCTCAAATCGTCAAAATGCACAAAAAAAAAATGTGCACTCATTACGCTTAGCTGAATTTATTTAAAAATTCTTAGTCTCAAAAAGCATTTTTTTCTCTTATTTTTAGGTTATTTTTTAGTCAAGCATAGTTTTTATGTAATTCAAGTTAATTATTTGAATCATATCTTGAAATCGTTGGTTAAATATGGGTAGTTGTTTTGCGATGGCTTGTTAAAACATCGCTAGATTGGTCTAAGTCACTATTCACTAAGTAGTTTGAGCCCCAAAATACAGACTAACTGTCTAGATTGGGGCTCACTGGCAAATAATATATATATATTGTAACCTATACTCCATTGGAAATAAGATTAGACATTTAAATAAACCTATTTTACAGTCCGTTCAACCGATTTTGACTTCTATTGCGTTGGTGGCATGACAAATGGCAGCTGCGTAAACAGTTGGTATTGTAACCATTTTTTTGCTTTTAATGCCATCCTTATGCCTACCGAATAGAAGTCAAAATCGGTTGAACGGACTGTGAAAAAGGTTTATTTAAATGTCATGTTATTTCAAATGGAGTATAGCTGTAGGTAATCAAAGCTACTCATGTCGTCTCAACTTGATGTTAACCTGTGATCCGTGCGTAGCGTTGGCCATAGGTCGCAGTGGCCGATCGCGCCTACATTTTAATTCAAAACTAGCAAAATTACGGTGTATTTTAGCTGTCCCCATCGCCCGTGTCCACATTAATGGTAAAAACACATAAAAAAACAAAAAAATTAAGGTTACATTTTCTTTTAAGTAGGTACTAAAACGATTCCGAGTTTGATTTTGTTTTCGATCCGAACTCGTTTCTGATCCGAACTCGATTTAAAACCTTACTCCCGAACCAATTCGAATCGTAAACCAAGATCGACATAGGTTCGAGTATTATCAGCGTCGTTTTATGCGTATCCAGCGGATTACGTCATCATCATGTGCTCTGTCTTTTAGGTAGTTATCTCACTCGATCTGAGTAAAGTAGCTTCTATGATATCGTGTAATTTTGAAGTTTAGTTTTGAACCAACAACTCGATATCTATCTATCAGATGGCGTGCGGAGTACGAACTTCGCGATCCTAACGAATCTTTCGATCGAAGTTAGTTTCGCTTCAAACGACCGCACGATCTTGCGCTAGTGTCGGATTCAAGAGTACGGATCGGCTTTTAATTCGAATCCTATTCGATTGATTCAGAACTCGATGCTGTCGGGAGTAAGCCCCTGATTTTAGAAATAATAATAAAAAATCAGTACAATTTTTTATTTATTTATATGTTAATTACCATTAATGAGGACACGGGCGATTGGGGCAGCGCGAATTACCCTAATAACGCGTTCTTAGTTTATCCGCGGGCTGCTGTGGACCGGCGCGACGCCATATTCGTTTATGTCGAGTCGTGAGTTAGACCAGTCTACCGCTGTCATTTTCTAATAATGACTGTCTTATATAATTATTAGAGAATTAATGTTAGGTATTGTAATTGTCAATTTATGCAAATTTCAAGCGAAAAAACAAAAGTTGTACTAAAAGACAAAAAAAGTTATTCGTTCGAAAGAACTGTGGAGCGTCTGAGCCCAAAACGAGGGCATTATTTGTGGAACGAAATTCTTTATCGGACGTTATACTTTACACGCTTGGCGAATGAGAGCTAGACCGAACAAAGTGTAACATTTTGGCTTATTCCACAAATCCCCCCTGAAATTCCCCCTTAGGAGGAAAAGTGGAATCTATAAAAAACAGTCTAGTATTAACCCCTGATAATCCCGCTGAGGGGGGAAAACTTGAAAAAAAAAAACCCCCCACTGAGGGGGATTCTCAGGGGGATTAGTGGAATAAGCCAACATTTTGACTGACACGACACTTATGTCGTGGCCGTCAAAAGCAAATGAAACTTCGTTCCAAAGGAGCGTCCTCTCGACTGTTTTCTTTAACATAAATTGACAATTACAATGAACAGACGTTAAAAGGTTGATATTTAATCAAAGATAAATAATTTTAAATACATAGTGTGTACCTATAGACATGTACCAAAGTGTATTAAAGAAATAAATTATTTTAAAATGTATTTTTTGTTGTTTCTTTTAACACCTTTAACATAACGCTTATATTTCCCGAAGGGGTAGGCAGAGGTGTTTCGTACATCCGCTTTTCACCAGTTACCTATGTTTGAGTCCCATGTAGGTAATAGAAGGCCATCCTAATCTCATATAAAAAGTAGATTGTTATACAAGGGATGAAAGGGACCTATATGGGCACGAGATGGTTTGGCGCACGAGCGTAGCGAGGGAGCCAATAGTTCGAATGTCAAAATAGGTTCTTTCACCCGAGGTAAACACTGCTTTTTATTTCGAATATGAGGAAAGTAAATAAAAACCTGATACAGTTGAACAAATACATAATCTGAATGTGATATGAACTCATTTTATACAAATATAGACGTAGGTAAATAATTAGCACTCGAAAAACAACTGAAGTTCGAATGGCCGCTTTCCCGCCTTTTTTATGTTTCTTTTTCTGTAGCATTCTACCAGCCAGTATTTTTTATCATTGATGATGGTATATACATATGTATACCATTATTTAGTTGCAAGTCTATGAACATTTTTAATAATAATTTAGTGAAAAGCAAATTATAAGTATAAAGTTACAATATTTTTTATTACAATTTTACGCCGCGATTAGAAAGGTAACTTAAAATTTACTTTCCAAGTATGAGAAATAAAAAGGGAATTGAGCCGAGATGTGATCGACGTTCGGGCTTGTGACCACTACACAAACGACGGATTCAGAACTTAGCATAAAGGGGGTAAAACGACCTTTCACGAAGTCGTCATCTAGATACGCATTCTGTACATTAAACTAAGTAGGTAACTTTGTGCAAAAATAATTCCTTGGAAACGACTTTTATTTTTGGTGTGAAATTTCGCTGTTTGCGGTAGTGTGTAGGTACTGTAACACACGCAAAACGTGGTTAGGTGCGGGTGTGTGCAACGATACAGGGATCGTGGAAGTATAATAACGAAATGCACAAAATATGGTATGTTTACCTAGGACAAACTGTCCAGTTAGGTATCTAGGTCCAACTTCGAGAAAGAGGTCAATCGTCGAATCCGACTCGGCTGGGCAGTGTTCGGGAAGCTACGCAATATCTTCTCGTCCCACATATAGCAGTGTCTCAAGACGAAAGTCTTTGACCAGTGCGTGTTGCCAGTGATGACCTATGGCACTGAAACGTGGTTGCTCACAATGGGCCTTATTAGAAGGCTAAAAGTCACCCTAAGGGCAATGGAGAGGGCTATGCTTGGAGTTTCCTTACGTGATCGAATCAGAAATGAAGAGATCCGCAGGAGAACCAAGGTAACCGACATAGCTCGAAGAATTGCCAAACTTAAGTGGCAATGGGCAGGGCACATTGCTCGCAGAACAGATGACCGTTAGGGCCGAAAGGTTCTGGAGTGGCGACCGCGAACCGGAAGACGTAGCGTAGGAAGGCCTCCCACAAGGTGGACTGATGACCTTGTGAAAGCCGCAGGATTCCGCTGGATGCGGGAAGCACGGAACCGTTCGAGGTGTCGGTGCTTGGGGGAGGCCTTTGTCCAGCTGTGGACGTCTTTCGGCTGAAATGATGATGATGATGAAAACTAAATAAGTTGGAACTTTGACAAATTATTTGAAAAATAAAAGATACCTAACAACCAAGTCGTTACGGATGGTCAGAAGCACAAAATGTCTGACAACCAGTCTAGTCGGGTCGATCGACCAGGTTAAGCTTCGCTTGCCGCAGATTGTCCGTGGATGGGTACGAATCACACTACTTATATCACACTAAGATTAAGTATTATTGTCTAGAGACTCACTGACCAAGTAAAACCATTGCAATGGTTTTTTGGGGCTAAGTTTATAAGTTAGGTACTAACCATGTTAAATTAATAAATAAATAAGTGCATTGAAAGTGTTGACATGATCTTTTAATTGAATTTTATATTATGTTTTGATTTGTATTTTAATGGTTTTTTTTAATGGCGTTCATGATGAGAAAAACTAACTCACCTAATTGTGTGGAGTGTGGAGTTGTGGAAGACCTACATCATTTATTGATGGACTGTGTTCGATATGAGTCTGATAGAAATTATGTGTTTGAGGCCTTGAGGTTGAACCGACTTGACTTAGGTACATTTCATAGAATTCTTTCTCAACCAAATTGTGATGATGCGAAGAGTTTGTTCGGGTTCATGGCCCAGATGTAATGCAATAGCAACTTATATATATGTTAGTATTATATGTTTAGGGTATGATGGGACTGTCATACGCATTGCGGTTATAAAAGTCCCTAATTAAAACAGAATAAAAAAAAAAAAGGTTTTTTTGATGGTATTTTGATTGTATTTTTTAAAATAGATGTGAGTAACGTATATTTGTGTGGTAGTAACACTGCATTGGCGTCATAGCTGTTAAGGTGTTATGTACGTAATTTTGAATAAAAAAAAATAATATTATAAAGGCGAAAGTTTGTGAATGTATGTGTATGTTTGTCTCTTCTTCACGCTCAATCGGCTGGACCAATTTTGATAAAATGTTGTATGGAGGTAGCTGACACCCTGGATTTACACATGGGCTACTTTTTATCCCGAAAGAATGTAGTGTTCGCGGGTAACACTAGGGGCGCAGCTAGTATGTCTATATGTCTTTTTTTACATACCAAGACCCCTAGCCGACGCACACTGTAAGAAAATCGCAATCTGACGGGATTTTATTCTTATGATACGGAACGAATTAATTTGATTGATATAAGTTATAATTAAATGTTTTTTTAGTTTTATAAAATAATTTTGTATTGTTTCGTGTATTTTTGAAATTTAAAAAACTGAAAAATACAGCAAATAAACATATTACTCATTCGTTGTGGGCAGGGAAAGCAATGACAAAACTTCTGGCTCCAATATACTTCTATTTTTTCGTGGTATGCTCCTTAATCCTGCTAAATAGGGGTCAGATGAGATTAAAAGTCTATTTAGGAGATCTGTATTTGTATCTACACGCGAAGTTTTTCGTGTAAAGAATTCTCTATAGTAACGATTGTCTTTGTTTCGTGCCTCTTGGGCTTCTTCCGATAACTGGCCAATTGGTAGTATACATGATGATATCACGTCTTTACCATGAAAAAGAACTTTGTGAACACTGACAGGCATATTGTACCAAAAATATTCCATAAGATACAGTTCCCTGGTATCTTTAACAAACAAATCAAAGGCATTTACGTCAATCGAAAACCCGCATCCGAGAGATTCTAAAATTATATGAAATCGATGAACCAGTTCTGAATTCACGCCAGTTATCTGAGCTGTTCTTGAGGAATCTCGAAAAAAGCGTCTGGCAGTGTTGCCATCATTGGTATTTCCCGACTGTTGATTAGGCATGTCCACCAATAAACCCATTTCATTTCTGAATCTTCTTTGAATCTGCTCCTTCTTGTTTTTGACTAGATTTTTATTTTGATCACCTCTAACTTGCCAGACTTTTATATCGAGTCTATATGCAATGTGCAATATACATTCCATGAATCTTATCCACGAATGTAATGGAGAAAGTCCAAAAGTCATTGCAGCTGTATCGAGTGGTTTCTTTGAAATAACATCAAGTTTATTCATTTCGGATGGCTTTGCTCCACATATATAGCAAGTTTGAGAGGAACCGGACACTGTCGACAAGGCAGTGCAAATTTTGCCATCAATCATAGTAAGCATGAATACCGGTTTTACAAAAATAAGAACGTCATCCATATGAACTTCTACAGGTGATAATGTATCTATTTGATGTTGCATCGCGCTGACCTCTTGTTTTGTTAATTCTGTAGTTTCCCTAGCGAAATGAAGTTTAATAGGTCTACAGAAACGTGTAGACGAGGGAGCAGGGTTTTGCCATACGACCATATTCTCCTTTTCAGTATTCAAAGCCATTTGAATGGGCACCATCGAAATGCTGAAGAGATTTTCGTCAAACTGACTTTCTGATGTGAACTTCTGTTTATACCTTTGTTGTTGAGCTCCATCACAACCCCACTTAATCAGGCAGGTTAGTTCCTTTGATCCAACTTTTAAAATTTCAATAGAATCTAACACATTTCTTTGGGTTAAACATATACGATTGATAGTATGATTCACCAAAGATTGAAGATTGCATTCTGCAGTTGTTTCCGTGACAGTCTTTTCTAACGGATAACACTGTTTTTTTACTTCCAGTATTTGGTCATAAGAAGGTAACAAGTTTTTAGCCAGGTTATTAACCTTTTCTCGAATTATATTGTACTGGTGAGTAGATAATTTAGCATCTATCATCATGCCAAGAGCTTCATCTGCAGATAGAGATACAGGATCATTAATTTGACGTTTACGGGCCTGTTTGATTACTGTCCCACTATTACCGGACTCAGACGATAATTCTCTTACTATGGCTGCAGAATCTCGTTTGCCAGCATTGCGTAAATTGCATTCATTAGCCACAGCAATTTCTTCTGGACTGGTCGTCTCTATAAGTGTTTGGATTTTTCGTTTTTGTGTTCTATCACAACAGTCTTGAAAACGTTTTGCTGGTCTTCCTGGAGTAATTGAGGAGGAGGATGATGGAATTTCTTGTAAAACACTTTCAGGTAAAGTAATAGTTGTTTTTAACCAATTCATATTATTTTCTAAAAAACGATCCCGATGACGATGGCATTTAGTCCATTTTATTTCAATTTGTTGGCATAATGCTCTCAGCAAACCCTTGATTTTATTTTTAGAATATTCAGAATAAGTTACACGAGGATATCTATTCATAAAAAATGAAAAAACTTCGTCAAAACGATCACTCCCTCTGTTAGAAGTCCAAATTTCGAAAATTTGCAATTTCGTTATTTCGGTAGCCGTGCTGAAAAAAAAAAAATGTATGGGTGCCGCAAAAAAGCGCAAAATTTATGAGTTGCATCTGTTAGTTAAAACTATCAGCTGTACTGTGATGGTATATACTTTACTATGTAATGCTATATAATATGTTTTCGGGACTAATGAATTTAAAATGTAAAAAAATCGAAGTATGTTTCGTGTCCTAACAGAAATGGTTGATTTTAGTATATAATTACTATTATAAATCGAACAAAATATGTATGTACTTACATATGAAATACCAACACTACGACAAATAAAGTAAATAACACTATTGACCCAATAATCACTTCGTAATCGTAAGCGTAATTGGCACAAATTAACACTGCAAAACACGTAGTGAATGTGACTCAGTTTTGTTTCTGATATGAACATTTCTAATATTTATGTTGACATACCCACATTAAAAAAAATATGGTGTCGTTTTTATTAGAGGGTAAGGAATAAAAAGACACCAATAATTGGTAGATAAAACATTGTTCGGATTTTGAATTAAATACCGCTAGATTGCGATTTTCTTACAGACGGTACGTTAAGCCGTTGGTCCCGGCTGTCATTCGTAGGTCTTTGACAGTCGTTACGGGTCGTCAGAAACCCTAATGACGGACAGCCAGTCTCACCAAAGAGTATCGTTACTCAGCAACTGGGTTATGGAGGTATGATAGGCAATCTCCGCATGTAAAATATTGGTATTCAGCTGCGTCTGATCATCAGATGATGAATACAATACGGCTCAGCGCCGGCTCTAGACCATGTAATGCCCGGGTGCAATCAATACCCTGGCGCCCTCTAGTTGGCGCGCGATCAAAGTGGAATACTTACACACATTATCCCTAGTGATCGGAAATTTGGGTGAAAATGGTGCAATTACAACTGATGTTAGGAAGCATTAGCCCATTCTCTTCGCTTACGGTACGCCCCCGAGGACCCGCGGGTAGACAGGTAAACTCGATGGTAAAAAGATTTTTTTTCGAAAGGGGGGCTGGAGTACAAGAACAAAAAAGCCCACACGGCCACAGCGGCACACTTTGTCGTTAATTCAAAAATATTTAATTGCGGCCGGTGCTCGGCGTCCCCTGAGGCCCTGCGCCCGTGTGCGCCGCACACCCTGCACCATAGGTAAAGCCGGCCCTGATACGGCTCATAAATCATGGCTGGTCCGTACCTACTTTGCTCAGAAGACTGGTTGTCAAACTTTCGGACTTCTGACGATCCGTAACGACTGTCAAAGATCCACGAATGACAGCGACCAATGGCTTAACGTGCTTTTCAAGGCACGGAGCGGTCTTGGTATGTAAAGATGGTCACCCATCCACGGACCAACCGCGGCAAGCGTAGCTTTACTTGATCGATCGGCGGCTGTTATTACGTAGGTGTTGTTGGTAGGTTTAACAAACAACCCAACATTACAAAAGGCGACCAACTTTGAAAGAACAATAAAGTTATAATGACGTAGTCTTTTAATGCAAATACTGTTGTTACAATATTAACATTTAATTGTATTTGCTGTAGGTAATTATTGGTCGTGTTGGCTTAAGTTTTATAACATAACATAACATTACGCGCAGTGGCGGATTTACCTACATATTTGCCGCCAGTAGGCTATATTCAAATTTTGCCGCCCCTACTGATAGATGATTTAATTTCTGTAAGTAGGTTTTTACAAACACTTTTACACGTCAATCATATTTTTAAATTGTTATGTTTAATTGTAATCATTAAAACGGAGCTAAGTGGCCACTATTTTCCGTTTTAATGATTAATGAAATTACGATGAGGGCGCCACTGTTCTCGGCGCAGTCTTAAAGGTTGAGCAGCTACTTAAATAAGACGATTTTTTTACAATACAATAAATTAATATTTCCCGAAGATTAGGTAAACATGAGCTTTACGGTTCGCAGCACAGAGGGTCACATTTTGAACATGATTTGTGATTGCCGGCTGTCGCTGAAAACCAGCGCTGGGGCTCAGTCTGGCATAGGGTCGCAGCATTATGCTGAGCGGTGGCCGTTTTGCGTGGATGTGACGCATACTTGCCCCCATTCTTTTCGTGTTTATGTTCTTTCTTTACGTCATATTTACCGCAAATAAACGTATTTTCATTCTTTCTTTCTTTGATTGAAATATCTCAAAGACCGGACACGAAGACGGCCTAGTTGGCATCGTGGTCGCAAGCACGAATAGGTCCTGGGTTCGATTCCCGGGTCGGGCAAAATGTTATTCGATTTTCCAATAGGAATTTCTCTGTTGCAGCCCAAAGTTGACGAAACGTTGGTGTCTAGGATTCACAGCCTTGCTAATCGGCGTAATGTTGCTTGCCTGTCGGTCTTCTTTGGAGAGTGTGCATAGGAGCTCCACGACCTGATCCTACCATCGCCCTTTTATTACCGGCCTACAGATGTACTGCAAGGTACCATGCGTACTTGGTTGATATCCCGTCTAGTCGTAATCAGCGCTTCTCCTTCACATTTATTATGCGCCCAACTAAAGTGTGGAACTCTCTGCCAGCGTCTGTGTTCCCTTCCACATATAACCCATCTGCCTTCAAAGCAAGAGTGAAAAGGCATTTTCTGGGCACGCTCGTTCCATCATATACCTCATCCATCGCTTTCCATCAGGCGTTCGAGGTCAACAGCAGGGCAAAGCCAGCTGGTGGTGTGAAACCCTCGTGCCTCGGAGAGCACGTAAAGCCATTGGTTCTGCGCCCGATCTCTTTCCGTTCGTGTCGGAGTACTGTCCCATCGGACTATGAGAGTAAAACAACAGAGTGCACCTATGTTAGCGCACACACTTGTGCACTATAATATCTCCTGCGTACTTGGCTTTGTTGAGAAGGTCCACCGTGCCGAAATTCCAGCTCCGGATCTAAGGTAAGGGCGAAACCGGAGCCCGTGTCCCGGGCGCCAACTTTAGGGGGTAGCAAATTAAAGCATGGCAGACAAGTGCAGCACCCAGCACACCGCAACCTTGTAATAAATGACACGCAGCACTTATCTACGGGTAACGCACAGAGGAAATCACTGATTAGCGTAGGCATAGGTTGTCAGACGGTGTGAGCGGGTTGAATTCTGCCAGGAACTCGGGAGCGCCTCTGTGGTTAAAAAAAAATTGAATGTAAAATTCTTTATTTTTTAAGTTTAACTTCGCGTAGCGGGGCGTCGGCGTCGGGCGTCCTGCCCGTCCCATGTTAATTAGTGTTAAGCAATGACGTAATATAAATATCATTGGTGTTAAGCTTTTCTGCGTAAGTCAATCGAATGTAAAAGGCTTTAGAAGGTAATTCTGATATGCTATAATCTCACGACTGCGAAACAGAAACAACGCTTTCAAACCCTATCCTGTCATACCCTAATTAAAATAAATAGGTATCCGAAATGTCCACAAATATTTAAAAAAAAAAATCGGCTTCATATCGGGGGCGACAGAAGGCAGTTTTTGCCCCGCCTCGATCAAATTCTAGATCCAGGGCTGCGAAATTCGGTTGGAAGGATTTTGACGTGTTTCTTTTCTTCATACGTCATACGTCTTTGAATTTTCTTCTATAGTGGGAAGCTATTCAGAAAACTGATGATACCAAAATCGGGGGGTACAGTTTGGTGTTGCAGCTACGTATCTACCATCAATATCCAAAATTTAATTACACCACATGATAGCTAAAAAATTAAAGAATGTATTACGTTGAATGAGGACTGCGACGCATCGTGCGCAGCGGAGGGGGAAGCGTCGTCATTTTGACGTCTTTCGCTGCGTCACATTATTTCCGTTAAGTATAAATTTTGTCTTGGAGAAGCTACGACGACCGTTTGAGTTACAATCGTCAGCTCTCATCAAGATCTACTGATAGCGTATATAAAACGTTAGTGTGAAATAGTTATAGTGAATACTAGCTTTTGCCCGTGGCTTCGCCCGCGTAGAGGTCGGTTATCGCGTAAAAAAGTAGCCTATGTCCTCCATATCCCAGACTATATCTCTGCCAAATTTCATGACGATCGCTTCAGCGGTTTAGGCCTGAAAACGTAACATACAGACAGACATAATTACTTTCACATCTATACTAATATTATAAAGCTGAAGAGTTTGTTTGTTTGTTTGTTTGAACGCGCTAATCTCAGGAACTACTGGTTGGAATTGAAAAATTCTTTTTGTGTTGGATAGTCCATTTATTGAGGAAACATATAGGCTATATAACATCACGCTACGACCAATAGGAGCGGAGCATAAATGAAAAATGTTGCAAAAACGGGAAAAAATATTCTTTTTTGAGAGCTTCCGTTGCGTGCGCTGCGTAAATGGTTTAAGTTACGCAAATACCATGCATGATGGAATTGTTCCTCTTTAAATTTTCTAAAAAAAAAGTCCGCGACAGAATATGTCTATCTTTTAAGATTGACTCACTATAACCATTTTTTATGGTAATCAAATTTGTTCGAAATTAATGCATTATTTGGGAAGGAGTTTTCATAAACAGGGTATTAATCCTTATCCAAATAAATACGTTATTCATCACAAGTATTTTGAACAAAGTTGCCCTTACAACATTTCATTTCAATGAATATCTTAGGAGATATAACTGTTTTGTAAGAACTCCGCAGCAAAATAATGATCAACTCTGCGAGGTAGTCTATTCTAAAGCTGAAGAGTTAGTTTTAAGGGTTCCGTACCCAAAGGGTAAAATGGGATCCTATTACTAAAACTCCGCTGTCCGTCTGTCTGTCTGTCACCAGGCTGTATCTCATGAACCGTGATAGTTAGACAGTTGAAATTTTCACATATGATGTATTTCTGTTGCCACTATAAAAGAAAATACAAAAAACAGAAAAAATCATATTTAAGGGGGGCTCCCATACAACGGTCATGATTTTTTTGCCGTTTTTATGCTTTTGCCCGCGTTTCCGCCCGCTTGGATGTCGGTTATAGCGTAAAAAAGTAGCCTATATCCTTATCCATATCCCAGGCTATATCTCTGCCAAATTAAATGACGATCGGTTCAGCGGCTTAGGCGTGAAAACGTAACATACAGACAGACAGACAGAGTTACTTTTACAATTATAATATTAGTATGGATGGTAAGGAACCCTTCGTGCGCGAGTCCGACTCGCACTTGGCAGGTTTTTTTTGTTTTTGAACGCGCTAATCTCTGGAACTGAGAGTTAGATTTGAAAAAATCTTTTTGCATTTTACAGCCCAATTCTTGAGGAAGAATTACATTCCTAATATCTAGGACACATTTTTTTTTAATGAAAGTTTAAGCGAAAACGAAGTAAAAGCACGGGCAGGCAATGTGATGCGACGGGATGGGTCGGGGGAACAAGAAATTTTACGCGGACGAAGTCGCGGGCAGAAGCTAGTTTATAATATTAGTATGGATGGATTATTTGTATTTCAGGCACCCCACAATGTTCTGCAAAAACCTTTCTCTTTTATTATAAGAGTTTTGTAAAAGTTTTGACACGTTAGTTCTTTTAAATTATATTGAGTTACATTAAGAAACCAATGGTGCCGATTCCCTTGTTCACAAACTAAACTAAATTTATGTTCAGTGCATCATTTTCTTTCTATTTCATTAAGAAAAGGTCAGAAGATACATTTTAGTTTAGTCCTGTCAAATTAATCAGCGCCTGTCACTACTCCATACAAGTTTAGACGTGATTAAAAACTTGCCGAAGAATCTTACTACTTACAAAAAAAAAAAACTCATGCACACTTGTTTTTCTAACTCACTTTAGACATTGGCAGAATAGTCGACATCGGCTTTGCTTGCCATATATTAAAAATAGAATAGAATAGAATAGAAAAACTTGCCGACTAAAATTACGTCAATTTACATCAAGCGATGATTAATTTGACAGGACTAAACTAAAATTTATCTTCTGTCCTTTTCTTAATGAAATAGAAAGAAAAAGATGCACTGAACTTAAATTTAGTTTAGTTTGTGAACAAGGGAATCAGCAACATTGTGTCACTGGTCATCTAGCGGTTGGGCGTCCCCCACACCAATTTTTTTTTTTTAATTTTAGAAGGCAAAGTCCGGAAATTTCAACAAATGCCCGGATTTTCCTCTGATCTGGGAAAGTGGGAACCCTACCCTCAATCCACTCGCGCCTTTTATTACTTATACTCCATTTACTATAGTATTAGACAAATAACGGCTAAATAACGACAGTTATTGTGTAATATTGTTGAAATTACTGCACTTTAGAGTTATTTTTTTAATGTAAATGGCAAATAGATTACAGTGCTTTGTATTTATCGTGAAATAACGGAGTTTATCAAACGTTTACATCGAAATAACGAAAGGGTGAGAACAGTTATTTGTCTAATGTTATAATAAATGGAGTATAGTCCCTCTGATTATTCAGTAGGTACCCAAAAAAAACTTCAAACCATTTTACAAACCACGTCACAACCCAAAAACCGAATGAAAATTAGTATTTAACGAAATACAATGTTCCGTTTACACAGCTGCCTTGTATTTGTATATTAAATTATATAAATCTTGTCAAAATTAAAGTATATGCACAGTGGTTAGCAGATAGTTTTTATCTGTCCACTTGAAGAGTGTTCTAGTTAATCAAAATGCGTTTGGTAATTGGATTGATATTTGCTCTGTTATTAATTGTAAGTACCTATTTGATGTTCTTTTGTTTGTTTTGTTTGTGTGGACGTGTGTGTAAATACAGTATGTTGTTTAAAGGGATAATTTTTATAGGGTAATATTGTAGGGACTGATTGAATTTAAAAGTAGTACCGTAGAACGGGGCTATTTGGATTTTCGGGGGTTATTTGGAACAAAGCAATTTTAAGATTTGAGTTGACATAAAATCGATTTGTGATCTTCGTACGAAAAATTGTAAAAAGTAAACAAGACCAGAAATAAAATAAAAGCTGTCTATGGTGTTTTGGTAGAATTTATGTCAACTCAAATGTTATTTTTTTTTTTTTTTTCAACAATTATTATATACTAGCTTTTGCCCGCGGCTCCGCCCGCGTGGATGTCGGTTATCGCGTAAAAAAGTAGCCTATGTCCTTCTCCATATCCCTGGCTATATCTCTGCCAAATTTCATGACGATCGGTTTAGCGGTTTAGACGTGAAAACGTAACATACCGACAGACAGACAGAGTTACTTTCACATTTATAATATTAGTATGGATATGTATATTGGGTGGTAACTAAATCAAGATAACAAAAATAAATTAACCTAAACTAAATAAAACTAATAACGAAATAAACTAAAATATGGCGTCCAAAAATTCCTCCGCATCGCTGTCGACTGGTAATGTACCCAAGAGACTGGCGGCATTGCCCCGTTGTATGGCAATGCTTAGCCTCTGGCCAAGGTAAAAGCCAGCCCTTGGGTCACGGGAAGTGTCAATCTTACAATTACCTACTTTATTCCAAATAACCCCCGAAAATCCAAATAGCCCCGTTCTACCGGTAACAGGAAAATAATTGATGATGAACTCAATTCTATACTCCATTTATTATAACACTAGTTTTTGACCGCGGCTCCGCCCGCGTGGATGTCGGTTATCGCGTAAAAAAATAGCCTATGTCCTTCTCCATATCCTAGGCTATATCTCTGCCAAATTTCATGACGATCAGTTCAGCGGTCTAGGCGTGAAAACGTAACATACAGACAGACAGACAGACAGACAGATAGACAGACAGACAGACAGAGTTACTTTCACATTTATAATATTAGTATGCATTAGACAAATAACTGTTCTCACCCTTTCGTTATTTCGATGTAAACGTTTAATAAACTCCGTTATTTCACGATAAATACAAATCACTGTAATCTACTTACCATTTACATTAAAAAATAACTCTAAAGTGCAGTAATTTCAACAATATTACACAATAACTGTCGTTATTTAGCCGTTATTTGTCTAAATGGAGTAGGTATAGTTCGATTTTCCACATTTTCTTCACCATTTTCTTAATAATTTGATTCATAAATACTTGTGAAACAGTTGTAGCGAATCAAAAATGGACCTAAGTAAGTTTGTGTGGTTAGGACAGAAGAAAACTCAAAAGAATCTGCGTAATGCTTTGATTTTAAAAGTCAACTTCATAAGCATTCCTTTAAGACGACTTTTTAATAGTTTGATTCCTATAGGAAGGAATTGTAGTGAATCTTTCATGGACATAGGTGCTTGTGTGGTTATCATCATCATCATTTCAGCCGAAAGACGTCCACTGCTGGACATAAGCCTCCCCCAATTGGGGGGGTTTGCCATAATCGCCACGCTTGGCAAGCGGGTTGGCGATCGCAGTATGGTGTTAAAAATGCATAGAGAACGCTGCTGCCCATTCTCTAGTAAGTCCCTTAGTCGCCTTTTACGACACCCACGGGAAGAAATGGGGTTGACGTTGGCTTGTGTGGTTAGACAGAAGAAAAATTTAGAAAATGTGTGTATGCTTTGATTTTAAAATCTTCTTCATAGGCATTCCTTTATAGGTAATGACTTGGTTTTGAAATCTACCCATGTATGTGCCTTTTTTTTTGGGTGGGATATTATCAAATAACTTCTCCCGCTCTGGGCGGAGCGTGTGTCAAGACTTTTACTGGCTAAAACCCACCCACTTCCTTCAGTTGCCTGTGTGCCAGGGCCACGGTGTCCCTTTCGGACAGACCCGCAACCCTGGTAGGGCCCATGTATATGCCTGAGTTTAATAGTTATTTATGCAACTGTTTTATAATAAGGGATATTAAAACACGAATGTGGGTTTATCACACGAGGCGAAGCCGAGTGTGATAATAGTATCACATGAGTGTTTTAATACCTAATTATTACAGTTGCATACAAGACTTTATCTACACCCATGACACGAATCCTCTATAAAAGGTTCTGAAACAGTTTTTGCAATACTAATATCGAACAAAAATGGCGGGATACGACGCTATGGTATATTATAGTGAAACGCGCGTGCGTGACAATGTTCTTTTTTTGAAATTCATAAAGATACCACGAATTGAGTAGTGAAAATGGAAGGGAGGATGATGATCCCTTCCTTACTCATCAAACAGATGAGTAAGGAAGGGATCATCATCCTCGTAAAAGCAAAGGAGTTGCATTATGAAATTCAGTAAAACATTATAAGTCCCGTTTGGATGCTATTATGGTTACAATGACACTGAGTGTTTTAATGTTGGCAATAAGCTAACTGTTTCAGAAACTTTTATAGAGGATTTATAGTATGGGCGTAGATAAAATAATTTAGAACAAGCTCGAAAACTAAAATGTTTTTTAAAAAGTGCACCTAAATGACGTCACTGATGTCTGTCAAAGTATTATTCCTTTTGTGTGAAATCAAGTGTTTTGTGTTACTTTCTTAGTTAATACTTTTTAATTTTAAATATCACTTCCGTGTTTTCTATCGTTAATTTTATAAAAACAGATAAAATAGTTTTCTTTATTGTCCAAAAAAGGCAAAGAAACGTTTTTATGACTTGGCAGTATGAAGTACCCAAGTTGTTACGCATGTTGAAAATTTAAAAAATACTGTTATATACTTTACGTCACACCTGGCAGTAATGTGAGTTTTACCGCACGCTACGCGTACAGTAAAACTCGCATTATGGCCAGGTGAAGACGTAAAATTGTATACTCACTACGGGCAGTAAAAAAGAAAGCCCTTTATCGCATATTTACATAAATACCTGCGATTTCGGGCTTTCTTTCTTTTACAGCCCTTGGTAAGTAATGTACTATTATTATATGTTTCATTTTCTCGCAATCGAAGTGAAAAGCAGAGTGTATAACTCGGGCTTAAACGAGCCATTTTACCCCTCGACTTAACTATACACCTTCGGCTACGGCTCGGGTAAATATATAAAGTGTATCTATTCATACACGAAATATAAGAGAAACATCTA
This sequence comes from Dryobota labecula, assembly GCA_947523025.1. NCBI lineage: Eukaryota > Metazoa > Arthropoda > Insecta > Lepidoptera > Noctuidae > Dryobota > Dryobota labecula. The sequence continues at coordinate 8,951,491 of OX383314.1, forward strand.
GATAGGTGGTAAAAAAGCTAAAGCAACGAAAAACATATTTTATCTAATCTTGTTTTTATTTTTACGTAGGTAATTGTTATATTTTAAAATTGCTTGTGAAAATTTGCAAAAAAAACCTTTACTTACTTATGTCTTTTGATAATTAATCATCATACCAAGTAATTTTAATTTTATAAATTAATAAATTGATATTGAAAAAAAAAAAATCGTTTCCATGGCCTCTTTACCACCTCATAGGTGTATCTCTTAAAATATTTCGTGTTTTTTTTTTTTCGTTTTTTGCTAGGGCGTCTCAGAGTTAATCATTAGAGGTCGTGACTCTTTAACCGGTCTTTCCTGTGGTTGCCTTAAGCTCCTAAAAACTTAAAACCTCCAGCCAGGGCGTAGAAGCTTATAAACTAAACGACTGCGCGCTAAGGGCACCCCCTGTAGAGTACGAACCTCGGCTTAGGGCAGAGTCGGAGGGAGGATGGCAAGGGACCGTCGGTGGCTGGATAAAATCAGGGTTATGATTATTATTAGGGGAATTTAAAGCTAGGTACAGGCTCAGCTATGGCGCGGGCTGGCGCTTCGCTTACGAGCAAGGGTTGGGGAGGACTATTTAGTCGGGGATTTCGCGATGGGCCTCGACGGCGAGGTCGGAATGACGGTCGTGTATCGTGTTTGCGAGGTGCTGTACTTGTTATCCTACTGCTCTCCTGGAGGAGAGTCGTGGGGTCGTCTGGGTCGGTCAGTGATTTCGTGTATGAATAGATACACCTTAAATACGTCTCGGGGTAAAATGGCTTCTTTTATGCACTAGTTGTACAATCTACTATTAATGCACCTTACCAGTGTACCAATATTATTGTTCTGTTCTAGGTCCAAGTGACGCTAGCAGTAGCCGAACCACCAGGTAAGAATACGTTGCTTTTAACGATCCGACTACCATTACGATCATGTACGATCACTGTATATGCCCAGATAGAAGTAAAGCAAGTGGACTGTGTACAGGAAAAGTTTGTAATCAATGCGCAAATTTTGAAAAATTAAACTTAAACGTATTTTTATACACCTATTTCTTATTTTTATATGTCTTAGTACAAAAAAATGAAGTTATCGTTAACGAAAGATGTTTATTTTGAAACTGGTATAATGGATACTCGGCGCGGTCAGTGAAGCGGAACGCAGTCGTCGGTACCTATCAGCTGTGCGCTGTGTTTTGTTTGTTTGAACACGCGTTTTTTTTTTTGGTCCACTTAAAATCAGCAAAATATGGATACAATCTATTCGTAATAATATCAATGGGCGAGCGCACAACTGACAGGTACCTACTACTGCGTTCCGCTTCACTGACCGCACCACGGGCGCGTTGCGCGACGAGTACCTATCCATTATACCAGTTTCAAAATTAACATCTTTCGTTAACGATAACTTCTTTTTTTTGTACTAAGACATATCAAAATAAGAACTATACCCAAAATCTCAAATTCAGATCATTTATGTAAACAAAGGGGATAACAGTCATGTCAAACAAATATCTTCGTAATGGTAATTCACATAAAATGGCGAAAAAGGGTTCCATTTTCTTTTAAGTACTGAATTTAAGAAATAATAATTAGAAAATAATCATACCGAAATTATTTTTATAAATTTTCGGTTTTAAACAAAGTTATTAAAAAAAGTAGATTTTCTGGTATAAAATATTTTATGATACTGGTAACAATGCAGGAGATCCAAACATTTTCACATTTTTTACATCTTCAACAACACTATTATTACAACTCTCATTCATAGATTCATATTGCATGTAGCATATCTAGCTACATTTTGGATGAAAACGGCTGTAAACTGTTTCGAGTGGAAATCGATTTTGGGAGGCCTACGTCTAGCAGTGGACTTAAAAGAGCTGATTATGACGATCATAGGCCGTGTCTCCGATGCACTACATAAAACATTGTTTGGCAACAGTATTTTGTTTGCATAGTTCTTATAATTAATTCACTTTAATATCATAGATGATTATTTACAAAAAACAAAAAAAAAAATGATAAAATGTTTTGTACCACTGTCCTGTCATTTTGACAGTGACATTTCTTGACATTACTTTGTTTACATAAATTATCTGAATTATAGACTTTGGGTATAGGTGTATATTCAAACACGTTTAAGTTTAATTTGTCAATATTTGTGCACTAATTAAAAACTTTTTCTGTATATTGACGCGTTGCAGTTGCGCATACGCGACCTCAAAATGTGTGACCTGGCGAGCTATTCTGCAAAAAACTCACCGTGAAAACATAGGTGAAGTGAGCTGCCATTCCATTGATGCTAGGGATTGACACTGTGTATTGATGCTCACTTCACCTGAGTTTTCACGGTGAGATTTTTACAGAATAGATTGGCTGAGCAGACTTGACTGGCGATGGCGGTCGGCGGGCGACCCCGATGCGACCCTCGTCCCCTGCGTCCCGCGGGGGCTCTTAGCTGCACAGTGTGCGCGTCCATTTATGTTCTGTGGTGCGCGTGAACAACAGTTTTCTGAATTACCTAACACTATGAAAACTTTAAAGACGAATTTACGTCAAAACAAACTCTTCAACTTTATTATTAGTAGAGCAAAGGTGTAGGTTCCAGCAGTGCCGGTTTTAGCATTACCGGGCGCCCTGGGCGAGGTTTCTATGGGACCCCCTTTCAACACGCTAATTCACAAAAAAAAGAACAATTTAAAAATTATTTTCTAGACTTTCTATCGGCAAACTCTCTTAATTAAGGCATCGAAGTCTTAAGTTTTCTGCAATTTCATTTTCGATTGACAAAGTTTTTTTTTTAAATTTAATATTCATTAGACAATCGACATTATTGTCGATAGCCTATGTTAGTATGGATCTGCACAAGCACATCATTAGCTCACGGCAAGACAGAGCGGCCGTACTACGCGACTCAACCGCATACACATAATATCGTTTTGTGATTTTTACATTGCGTTGTCCAGTCACTTAGCGTCATACTTACGTAGTGGTTAAGAAGCAATGTATTTATTGCAAAAATAATACAGTCGCTGTTATGTTGCCAATCTTCATTGAGATATTGTCGATCGCAGATAGGTTTTTATCAGCTTAAGCTTAGAAAAACTCCTTTCCCCATTGCACTCGCTACCGTTACTGGTAGGTATAGTGACCAATATTCTCAATGGAAGGACGAGACGAGAAACCAGACATGACATGGCTTTCGGCGCTCCTTCATGCCTGGCGCCTTTGGGCGCTCGCCCAACCGCGCCCTGCCCTAATGCCGCTACTGGGTACCACTACCTACCCCCTCGAAAAATACTGCTAACTCAATCTTTATTACAGACGAAGATGACGATAAAAGACATCATCATCATCGTAGATCAAGAACACAATCTGACGAACCTGATTACGAGTATACCTCCGACGAGGAGCGGGAGGACTGGCATGGAAGACGGAAACATCATAGGAGGAGGGAGGACGGTGAGTGATGCTTTTCGAGGTTAGAGTGGTGAGGAAGACTATAGTAGATAAAGATGTTGCGGAGGCAGATTTTGAGTGGCTCACATCCGCGGCTGCGAATCTCAAGTTGTTTTTAAGAGACTCGGCAAGGCGACCAGGCTAAATAGAAAAATTCATAGATACGTTTTTTGCAAAATTGCGGCGCTATTTTGTTGTATGTTGATCATAATTCAATTCGCGGCAATAATATTAAAATAATTACATACTAAATTATACATATAGATATATATTTGCACATCATATGTAATGGTAGAATGTAATTGGTCCACGCTAGTCTTAAGATCTTGATTTGTACCTACGTTCTAGCAAATAAATTAATTTGAATTTGAATATAATCATTTAAAAATCAATACGGACATTCTTTTTCTTATTAAAAATGTATTTATGAAGCAAATCTAAGCAACCCTAAGAGCCCCCACACGATGCGTTGCGGCGGCGGTGCGGCGCCGGAGCGGTGTCGCTGCGTCGTCTTACATAAAACTATCTGTAGCATGGACACGATGCGCTCCGGCGCCGCACCGGACTTGCAACTACCGAGACGAGGCGGGAAGGGGAGAATGCGTTGCGACGTCGGAGCCAGTGTTGCCATGTACACCGTAATTACGGTAAATGCACCGTATTCAGCAAAAATTTACCACCTACCGTCGAGGCATGACAACGGTGACAAAATCTACCGTAATCTGGAAGGATTAAGATTCCTGTAGTAAAAAAAGTTAACTAAATCAAAACACAATTAATATATATTATGAACGCACTCCGATCCCTAATATTTTTGTCCGACACTACAATGGTCACACCAGACAAGTTCGGGTATTCCCCCTGTTTCGGGCCCTCTAATTATAGAGGGCCCGAAACAGGGGCTCATGTTGACGTTTATAGATATTAATTTCGAGTAATATTACGATCATTTCATTTAATTACATAACATTCGTAGAATTTAGTTTGTTTTTGTAACTAGTCAAGTAGTCATGATTTTACGGTTTCTTTGTTTAACTGTCGATTATTTTTGTTTCACACGTAATAATTATTATTATTTTAGAAGTTTCGAGACGAATGGCTACTAAAACCAGAGTTCGCGATTGGCTAAGAAATTAAATCAAAATATTTACAAAAATGATGAGATTTTGGTGTCAGATTCAGAATAGTTATGGTGTTTATTTCCTCATTTTTGTACTCAAGTATATGTTTTTGAATTTTTATATAGTAACTTTACTTATATTTTTGTATGATTTAATAAAAGTGTTACAGCGTAATTACACCATTTTTCTCAAAACCCAATCATCGTAGTTTTATGAAATCTACCGTATTTTTATAATGGATTTACCACCGACCAGATTTTGGACATGGCAACACTGGTCGGAGCGGCACCACTCAGTTGTTTGATATTAGTGTACTGTTTCCGTACGGCGCCGCTACCACATAACAACGTTGCGGCGTCGCACCGCTAGTGTGCCCGCTGATACGGTGAAATCTTTACGGTGCGGCGCCGCAACGCATCGTGTGCTCTTATTCTAAAGGATCAGCAAAGTATTGTATATTGACATAACGTTTAATAATGCACGCACACAATTTTTTTCTTTTATTAAAAAAATCCAGATACGAGTTCTAGAGTGCGTTTCAACAAATAGTTCCTTTGCGGTTATGTTGGCAGCAATGTATACCAGTGTTACTACATTACACAAAATTTGTTTCCTTGAAATTAAGGAAAATTTTTAAATGAGGTATTTCCAATATGACTGTGAAATTTTATGTGATGGGGATAGTAGGATGTTTTACCATCTTTACAGTCATCTTGAAAACCCTCATTTTGTGAAGTTAGGATGGTAATAAAAAACAAAAATTATAAAAATTATTTTTTACTATAACTATGATCGTCTAAGTAGATTTTTTTACTATAATCGTGCTCATCTAACGGACCTACACCTGAGATGTTGCCATCATCATCCTCATCATCATCATCACTGTCATCAGAAGTGTCGCTTTCATCTCCTACTTCAATTATAAATCTGTCCATTTGACTATCAACAGCTGGACCATCAGCATAATATTTCTCTTCAATCTTCTTCACATGCTCGCATTCCTTTCTCCATTCTTCCTGAGTTATGGTAGAAAATGCTTCTTCTGTTATTTTAACTATGTTTCTCGCTTCTTGCCCCACATTTTTTTCAGCAATTCGTCTTTTTAACAGACTCCATATGAGTTCAATGGGGTTTAAATCGCAATGGTACGGCGGAAGCCTTACCACTTTATGACCATGCTCTTCCAATATCTGGTCTGCCTCATATATAGGCGGCTCTTTGTGCTCTTTGATGAGTTCAAATAACTGACCTTTTACCATAGTCGGTAAATAAGCAAGACCTTTACTTATAATCCAATTTTGCATTTCAGCCTTTGTGCTTGACATAGTGGGTGCCTTATTAATCGCTACGGTATGGTAGGAGGCATTGTCCATGACAACAATTGACTGGGGGGGCAAATTAGGTAAAAGCTTTTCTAAAAGCCATTTTTTTAAATTTGCTCTATTCATGTCATCATGATAGTCGGCTGCTTGTGACTGAGATCTAAATATCAGTTGAGCATTGGGTATAAAACCCATGACGCCACCCGCGTGGACTATAATCCACCGTGGCCCTTTAGAATCACTGGCTAATACGCCTTCTTCTGATTCACTTTGCCAGCATTTGCCTGCGCAATATGTTGCGTGTATGTAAGTCTCGTCCAAATATACAACCGGTCGCTGGTTTTCAAGACGATTCTTTCTTAGTTCTTCAAGATACCGATAACGCCAGGCGACAATATCAAATCTCTCCATCAAAACCTTTCTTTTGGATCTGCACTTTTTAAAATAAAACCCCATTTCCTTGATGATTCTCCACAAAGTTGTGCGGCTCCCTTTGAAATCTATCTCACGTCGCATTTCATGCAATAACTTAGTCAGAGTAGGCAATTCTTTTCTGACAGAATAAAATTCATGTATTTTATGCCTTATAACACAACGTTCGAAATCATCCAATTCGATAGTTTTATGTCGAGGACCGCTTTTGCGCGGAGTCGAAATTTTTGTTGACGTGCTAGCTGCCACCTCGCCTTCTTTGGTTATCTTTGACACTGTTTTTTCAGATACACCTAAAATAAAAGCCAAGGTTCATGTAATTATCAAAAAAAATCTACCTTAATTATCTACTTTACTAAATGAATTAATAAATGTCCACCATTCTTACTTGGTAAATAGTTTAATTATAAATACGAGTACATATTTGAAACTAGTGTCACATTCAGTAGTGGAGGGTAGGGGACTTAATCGAGACTGCCTCTGGTAAGTGGTAACACTATTTCACTTACCTGTAATGGCGGCAACACGAGCCTGAACACATCTTAATGGAATAAGTGGGGCCTCGTTACGTTTTTCACGCTCACAAAAGTTCTTCACTTTCAACACCATCTGTCTTTCACCACTTCTTAAGGTTTTGGGCATGATTCTAACACCGAAAACTTAGAAAACTGAAAATATCTGCAGATTCGTCCACCCACATCTACTATCTTGACAGACAGGGGAGCCAACATTTTAACATAGGAACTATTTGTTGAAACACACTTTAGGATAATGTCTATTGTACTGGTATTGTATCTGTGTTACTAGCTAGTTTTTAAATACTTTAAATTATAATCTGTGGAGGACGTAGTGGATAGCATAATTGTTTTAAATTGTAATATTTAAGATATTATTACTGTTTCTGAATAAATAAAAATAAAAAATATTTATTTCAGACGTTACAGTCCATAGATTGTTAGTAATTAGTTGGTAGATAACAATTTGTGCTTATCTGCTATGTTAGTAATGTTAGTAGATAACTCTGAGTTTCAGGATTTTTTTATTTTTTTTTATTCTACTATGAGTTTGCTCTTGACTTTAGGTCTGGATGACAGAGACAAAGTCTACGATGGAGTGAGCTTACCCAGAAGAAGCCTGTTCACTCTCACTTTGAATAGATTAGGGTTGTATGCGTTCGGAAACACAGACGCAGGCAGAGAGTTCCACTCCTTTGCTGCGCGCATTATAAAAGACGTTTGAAAACGCTTAGTGCGAGTTGGTGGAATATCAACCAGGTAGGGGTGGTAACTTGCAGTGCGTCTAGATGTCCAATGGTAGAAGGGGGCCGGTGGAATGAGGTCGTGGAGTTCATGGGCACACTCTCCGAAGTACAATCTGTAGAAGACCGACAAGCAGGCAACCTTGCGGCGATGAGCCAAGCTGTGAAGCTTGGCATCCACCAGTTTTACGTCGCCAATGAGCCTCTTAGCTCTGCGTTCCACCGAGTCAAGCGCAGCAAGTTGGTACTTTGCTGAGCCATCCCAAAGGTGGCTGAGGATTACATTAAACCTAAAGCCACCTCCACCAGGTGCCTCTGGATGAGACAGTCTGGTCTCGCAACAATCATTTTCAGGATGCCATTCCGACTGTTACGTAAACATTGTAGTAAGGATGCTGCTTTCTTACGCATAATGGCACGAAAGCCATCCTTATGTGCTACTGTTTTTTTTTTTTTTTTTTCTTTAATTAAATAAGTAGCTCTCGAAATGATATGTGTTTTAAGGTTAAAGACTATTTCGTGAAAATGTGACGATTTAGAGCTATATTGATGATTTAAATGATTATTATTTCCATTTTGTTGATTATTATTTCACTTATATTCACCATTTTACACCAAGGCCCTAGTGTTTGAACGCCAAACGGCTCAAACATATTTAATAAGTCCCGCCCCAGCACAGCCCGCCGTGCTAGGAAGATGGGATGGCGCAAGAATGCCGACACATGTTGCATCCCACACCAAAGGCCGACTTAACTTCCAAGGCATTACATTACATTACATTGCATTCATTATAATTTCAATGTAACTTTTCAGGTGCAGATCATTACATTTCTGATGATTTGAGACTAATCTTGGGAGTCAGAGGTAAGTGTTTTTGGTAAAAAATTACTAGGTGGTTGAAAGAGGTCAATGGCTTCGGCCTCAACCTCTTCCAACCACCTAGTAATTTTTCATTTTCTTATTTTTTATTATTGTCTACGATCTACCTATTCATTGCGAGAAAGATGTACTTACCGAAATATGGACAACTTTTATCCAACTAAATTAAATTTCTTTAAGTAGGGTAAAACCCGGATAGTCGCCCCGGGGGTATAGTTGCCTTGATTGCAATAACTCTAGTTTCGCGAATGAAACACATCTTATTTTATTTATATATCGAGAGACTCTGCAACTACAACTAAGTTGACCGTGTTGCATGTCTCTGTGCGATTGCATGGGTCGGCTAGGTGCGATCAAAGTTTTTGCGGTATAAATATCCTCTTTCTCGACGGAGCATCTATCCTAAACGTAATTTACATGGATTAAGCAACTATCCCCTATATGGGAAGTTGTCCCAAAATTTAGAGGTTCGCAATAATCGCCAATACTCTGGAAATATCGAAGATAATATTTATTCCTTTCATACATTTGGAGATAATGTACCAAAGTACGAGTACATACCCGTTTTACAAATAAAGAATCTTGCTTTTTGTACAAAGAGATATAGAGTAACTTTTGTACAAAGAGATCAAGAAGTGGGGCATCTATCCTGGTTTTACCCTATATCTCGTGGGTCCGAAAGGTTCTGGAGTGTCGACCGCGTACCGGAAGACGTACCTAACGTTGGAAAGCCTCCCACAAGGTTATACAAACACTATTCTAAGTATTAAAATAATTATCGAATGAATGAAATGCACCGACCCCTGCTTGGTTTGACTGGACTCGATTACTCGAATGAACCCAAAGATTCACACTAGCCCCTGGAGCCTCATGTTTCATGGTGCTACAGAGACCATTGCATATCAAGAAGTAGACCGGGGGGCACAATAATGGTAGGGAAGACGTGCCCATAGGATATGGAAGGATTATTAGTGTCGCACTGGATATGCATCCTACGTTTTAAAATAATTATCATGTATTTTTTTTGTTAACACGTTCAGACCGGCGTGTACCACCGGTGGAGCACGGAGTATACTTTCAATATACTAAGAAATTCGCACCGCTTTGAGAGAAAGTGTTGTAATTACCGTCCCCGCCTAGTAAAATTGTCAAATTTTCATAGGCACTATGAAAATTTGTAATTTTTTTCAATATTATATTATTTCGAGAAGTAAACCAAAATCAATATTGAAAAATTGTTTTTAAATTAGAAAAAAAATTGACATAATCATGACATAAATTGTACGAAATGCAAATTATTTATGATAAATTACGTTGAGAAAATTTAATTGTAAGTAAATTCAATATTTTATTTTTTTATTTACACGGAAATAAAATCGATTCTAGTTGCCCCTTCCAAAAGGTAGTTTCGCATCGAGAAAAATGGGCAAGAAACTCCACTGTTACTCTATTAAACCGTTTTACAATACTTTGTATACATCAATTATATCATTACATTGAAGACCCAGGATAAAATTACTATACCACAACAGGTACAACAAGAAAAAGCAATGACGGATAAATTAATTATGTGTTAAGATACATAGTGCTCACATATTTACAAATATTGTTAGAGTAGATGATTTTACAATTTTTTTTACAAATAAAAAGTCTGTGTGCGAGTTAAACTTATCATACTGTACCACTGCTGAACAAAAGCCTCTCCCAAATCCTCGGTCCAACCCTTGCGGTACGCGTTTAGGTCATCTCGCCACCTCTTCCTGGGCCGTCCGTCCTCAATCACCCACCGTGTGACAGTTGCCCAGCGGTCACAGCGGTGCAAAAAAGTTTATGCATGCTTTATGTTTTCAGGACACAAGGAATGCGGCGAATTGCTACATCAATTGACTGGGCACAGTGGTAAGTTCTGACATTCATCTTATTTATTTACCGTATGGTACCGGACGTATAGAATAGCACCACCCCATTTCCTCCCATGGGTATCGTCAAAGGCGACTAAGGGACTTACTAGAGCCACAATCAAGATTTTGTTTAGATTGACTAAGTAACTTGTTTGCATCTGAGCCTATCAAGCACAATGTTCACAGCTACCATATTCCATTTACATTTAGCATTAGACAAATAACGGCTAAATAACAAAGTCAAAGTCAAATCATTTATTTCAAATAGGCACGAAGATGCACTTTTGAACGTCAAAAATTACATGAATAATAACGACAGTTATTGTGTAATATTGTTGAAATTACTGCACTTTAGAGTTATTTTTTTAATGTAAATGGTAAATAGATTACAGTGTGTGTTTTTTTTTATACAGTACTAGCTGTTGCCCGCGGCTCCCGCGTGGATGTCGGTTATCGCGTAAAAAAGTAGCCTATTCCTTCTCCATATCCCAGGCTATATCTCTGCCAAATTTCATGACGATCGGTTCAGCGGTTTAGGCGTGAAAACGTAACATACAGACAGACAGACAGACAGAGTTACTATATACTATATACTTTCACATTTATAATATTAGTATGGATTTATCATGAAATAACGGAGTTTATTAAACGTTTACATCGAAATAACGAAAGGGTGAGGACAGTTATTTGTCTAATGTTATAATAAATGGAGTATAAGTACTTTTATTTGACTGAGATTTGATTATTGTCTACGGAATAGAAGTCAAAATCGGTTGAACGGACTATAGAAAACGTTTTTTTTTAATGTTTAATGTTATTTCAAATGGAAAGTAGCTGCACAAAAGTAATAAGTATTTGGTCGATTTTTACCAAAGTCTCATCACAATCTGATCAATGGTTTAGAAACGCATAGAGGACAAACATACAAACATTGATTTCACTACATATTATAAAACAAAGTCCTCCGCCGCGTCTGTCTGTCTGTCTGTTCGCGATAAACTCAAAAGCTACTGCACCGATTTTCATGATGTTTTCACCAATGGATAACGTGGTTCTCGAGGAAGGTTTTAGTATATAATTAGTTAAGTTTTTGTATGTATTTTTGTATACATTAACGATATTTGTTGGAGTTGTCGGAAAAAAATAAGGCGTCTGGGAGCTTTCAACGAATACGCTGTCTAAACCCTTTGAGATATAACAAAATAATGTACGGTGGAATGATGTATCTTATAAGATACACTTTGACTTTTCTGTAGACCTATATAAATATATATCTACAGAAAAGTCCGCGATGGCATATGTCTATCTCTTAAAGATAACATACTATATCCATTTTATTGTCTTTTTGTGGGTATTTGTTGTCTTTCGGTAGTCGGAACAAACTCATCCTTTTTATCCTGGTAGTATATTACCGTGGGAGAATTTTCGACATTCACGCGGGCGAAGCCGCAGGCGAAGGCTAGTTTATTTAAAATATAGATAAATATAGATTGTACTATTTATACACACATCAAAACACCAAAACACATAGAATAAAAGAATGATGATGAAACCACATAATTTATGTATAATTTTGAATACAAAGGTGCTTACGTATTGCTATCAGGGGCCTAAGTCTGCTATTTTTATAAATTCGTCACTCCAACACGATCCCATTGTCATTTTGCAAAAAATTCGTAATCGGCTAAATTCATAATGGTCGATAATTGGCCGGTCAATGGTCTCGTAATAGAATTGTATTATAATGGCATTTTGAACCTTTATTCATGCCAGATTTCATTTATATATATTTTTACATATTATTTATTAGTGTTATAAGCAATCTGAAGTAATAGGAAGTTGGAAGTTTAGTAGGAAGTTTCATTTGTCATTATATATGTACGAGATTACCAATTCTTTCAATGGAGTGTCAGTGGCTGACTATTGGAAAGTCATAATGACGCCATTATATTAGTAGATTACCAAACTTGTAAAAATCAACAATTATTAAATCAATCTGCTATTACAATAGTGTCAGAATGGTCTCGCCATTGTGAGTATTTGACAGTGTTTGTATGGCAAATCTGTCAAAAACTCACAATGAAGAGACCATTGCAACGTTTGTACATTAGTAGACTTGGCCCCCTGATATCTTTCCATAATGGATACCTACCTAGCGACCATAAAAAGCAAATAAATTATTCTCTTCCGAAAAGAACGAACTAATTACCAATTATCAAAATTAGCCATAATCAGACAAACGTTAAGTATTTGCTAACAAGCCGAAGTTTAGTTTAAACAATTGTTTGGCCGAGGACAAGCAATAATAATATACGTAGTTACACACTTGTGTAAATAAAACAGGGAAAAATACATTTTCGAGACGTGCGCTCATCATGGCGGAAAAATTGCGAGTTATTACAGTCATCAGCGGCCTGTTAACACTATCAATCAAAATCTGAATGATTGAGGGGCTCATGGCTAAGTAATAGCAAGTAACAGCTGCAGGGGTTGATAGATCAGGTTAAGCTACCCTTGCCGCGGTTGGTCCGTGGATGGGTGACCATCTTTACATACCGAGACTCCTCCGTGCCTCAGAAAGCACGTTAAGCCGTTGGTCCCGGCTGTCATTCGTGGATCTTTGACAGTCGTTACGAGTCGTCAAAAGTCTGATACCAGTCTTACCAAAGAGTATACCCAATAACTGTGTTGTGGAGGTGAGATAGACAGTCGCTCCTTGTAAAATACTGGTATTCAGTAGCATCCTGTGAGACTAGAAGCCGACCCCAACATGGAACATAGTTGGGAAAAAACCGGCCAAGTGCGTATCGGACCACGCACAATGAAAGGTTCCGTACTTGGAAAGAATTTATCCTAAGAACAAACTTAACATTGTAGTTGGTAAACATAATCTCCCATACATTCCAACTGCAAATGTAAGGTTGTACGCACAATATCGAGAGATTTACCATGTTATTTTAAAACCATAGACTTCTTATAGATTTTCCTGTAATCTATAAGTATAGAACTATTTTCTGTATTTTTTTTTTTTTTCAAAATGTTAGTTTCAGTAGTTTCGGAGATAGGGGGGAATGGTCAATTTTCGTCTATTTTCACTTATAACTTTAAAATAGTTAATTAAAAAAGAAAAATATATATTTGAGACCCTCATAGTAAGCCCTTTCATTTGGTATGTCACAAACTTTTTTTATTTTTATTTTTTTCTTGTTTGCTCCCCAAAACTGACACCAATAATCTAAATTCATTTATTTACGGTTCACGTCCGTGTTTGGGTCACTGAAATTGATATGTATACCAAATTTCAACATAATCGGTACATTACATTCGGAGAAAATTGGCTGTGACAGACGGACAGAGAGACAGACAGACACACGAGTGATCCTATAAGGGTTCCGTTTTTCCTTTTGAGGTACGGAACCCTAAAAACTAGGCAGATAATGATGAATCTGAATGGTTTTGAAGGATATTGCTATTCCATTGCTTCATATGTTCGAAAAATTCTGCTCAACAACTTAAATAACGCAATGAATGTTGTTGAACTGTCAAATTGTTGAGCATTTGTTCTATCTCACACTTAGTTTTAACATTTCGTAGGAAACGAGACTCCAACTTACCTACTTTATAACTTAGGTACTAGCCTTTGCCCGCGTGAATGTCAAAAATTCTCCCACGGAAATATACTACCGGGATAAAAAGGATTAGTATGTTCCGACTACCTACAGACAACAAATACCTACAAAAAGACAATAAAATGGATATAGTATGTTATCCTTATGAGATAGACATATGCCATCGCGGACTTTTCTGTAGACCTATAAAAGATACACAATTCAACCATACATCATTTTGTTATATCTCGAAGGGTTTAGACAGCGTTTTCGTTGAAAGCTCCCAGACAGCTTATTTTTTTCCGACACCTCCAACAAATATTGTTAATGTATACAAAAACTTAACAAATTATATACTAAAACCTTCCTCGAGAACCACGCTATCCATTGGTAAAAACAGCATGAAAATCGGTGCAAAGTTTTTGAGTTTATCGCGAACAGACAGACAGACGCGGCGGAGGACTTTGTTTTATAATATGTAGTGATTATGTGAAAATGGCCCATTTTCTTTCTGACTATACTTTTTCAAAATCTGTGAATGGGAATCAATATTTCACAAAAAAAAAAAGACAAGACCGTTGTTCTGTAGCTACAGTGATTAATGTACAATGGGCTGCATCAATATTGGGTACCCCATTTGTATTAAAATGTGCTTTCAAGGGGGATTAAAAACCGGCAGAGCCCGGAAGATGGTCAAGATGCCTACCAGCACTTACTGGAATACTTCCTTCCTCCGAGCACGTTTGCTATTGCGATTCTCCACTCAAACCGACCAATAAAGGCAAGAATGAGGTGGGAGCTCAGTTCCTCGTCAGTGTTCACTCCAGCCGGTCAATAAAGGCAAGCTAGAGATGAGGAACATGACTTCTCCCGGGAGATAGGGTCCGTGGGGTCGCCACTGCCCTACAGCTCGCCACATGCTGCCCTGCGGGTTTCTGTATCTCTCTTGGTCTGGCTCCTCACCCTAGACATGTTCACGCAAAGTAAACTCTACCGGCACAGACCCAGAGTTCAGAGCGCACAAGCCCCACCACGACGTCAACGTAGAGATACGGCGGTGGGGTTTTTTTTTTTTTTTCTCTTTGTTCGGTGCATGATTTAGCGTGACATCAGTGAGACGCGTAGTTCGCACTTGGCGATGTTGATGCCACCACAGCAACAAGCTAAAAGTAAAGAAACTAATTACGCAATTCTAATTTGAAACTTAATAAAAATTATATTATTTATTTTCAGATGAGGCATACGCAGTGAAATACATCGAAAACATAACAGGACTTACAGGTTAGTAAAAGTGTTAAGAAGGTTGTGACCGGTCCACTAGCACCACCCCTTTAAAAACACGTTACCTCGTGACTGAGAAGGAATTATGAAAAACGGCTCAATCACCTATATCGATAAGTGTGTCTAGAATTTTCTAATACCTTTTATAAAGATTCATATTGAGACACGAAGCAATAAAATACGATCTAAAAGAATGTGGCAGTTTTTATTCAGATCGAATTATGTTGCTTCAAGACTAAACGGAAAATAGTGGCCACTAAGCTCCGTTTTAATGATAACAATAAAACATTACAATTTAAAACTACTGTTTGTAGTAATAATAACGTATAGTCTTGTGAAGCACAACTTGACGAGCTTATTTTGTGCATTTTCATTCTAAAATAAAAGAAATCACCGAAACAATGATGAGGGCGCCACTGTGCGCTCGGCGAAGTCTTATGCAAGTATATGCAGCAAAAAATGATAAGATTCTTACTTAAAATTAAGTTTAATAACATACATTCAATTTAAGCACTAAAAATACAATAAAATATGAATTATAAAATTTGATTAAAATTGTGAACAATATTAAAATTAAATAAAATTAAAACCGAGTTTCTGAAAAACCAATCAAAACAAAATATTACACCATTCGTTTGACAGTTTTGTCAAATGAATGTTAAGTGCTGTGATTGGCTGACTGAAATTACAACGGCCAATCAGATTTAGTATTTTTTTTGTTTTGATTAGCCTTTCAGAAACTAGATGTTGTCCTTTATTATATCTACTTCATCTATATATATCTGCCTAGCCTTTTCCCAACTATGTTGGGGTCGGCTTCCAGTCTAACCGGATGCAGCTGAATACCAGTATTTTACATGGAGCGACTGCCTATCTGACCTCCACAACCCAGTAACTGGGTAACACGATACCCCTTGGTAAGACTGGTTGTCAGACTTTTTGGGCTTCTGACGACCCTTAACGACTGTCAAAGATCCACGAATGACAGCCGGGACCAACGGCTTAACGTGCTTTCCGAGGCACGGAGGAGTCTCGGTATGTAAAGATGGTCACCCATCCACTGACCAACCCCGGCAAGCGTAGCTTAACCTGACGGATCGACCCGTGCGGCTGTTATTACTTAGCCACGAGCTCCTCAATTATATCTACGTCATCTACACACATCAAAAAAAGTATGCGATCACTTTGAAAAATCGAAATAGAGAATATGACATCACAAGGTTAGACTGGCCCTCCGGCTCGCCTGACTTAAACCCAATAGAGCACGCGTAGGATGCTCTTAAGCGAGCTGTTTGGAACCGTCAGCCACGTCCCCAGACAGTGCCAGAGTTCAGGGAAGCCGCTATTCAAGAATAGGACAGGTTACCCCAAGAAATGCTGGATAACTTGATTCTCAGCATGCCCAGGAGGATCACCGCATGTGTTCTAGCCAGGGGAGGAGTTATATTATATTAAATATAAACCTTTTATTAATAAATTGTTGTTTAAGTTTGGTTAAACAGTATTTTTCTTTCTATCAAATTTCTGTTACAATTACATTATGAAATTACTAATTTTTTTTGTATAAAAAATAGTTTATTTTTTTAATTTCAAACAGGGTATTATATTATATTTAAAGAAAACACACAACAAAGAATTTTTCTTGATAAAGTTCAATTTAAAAAAATATATCAGCTTATGCTAGTGATCACAAACTTTTTTTGATGTGTGTATGTCCAACCCAACTATGCTGGTGTCAGCTTCTAGTCTAACCGGAAGCAGCTGAATACCAGTATTTTATATGGAGCGACTATCTGACCTCCACAACCCAATTACTGGGTAACAAGTTACGCCTTGGTAAGACTGGTAATATTTCTGGGTTATTGGTATTACAGATCAGAACCATGTCTTCGAATTCCTGAGGAAATGCAAAGGTTCCAGGAGTTGGCAGTTTGTGGTGGATTTCTTGAAGCTCATGGGTGAATCTCCGCGTAAGTAACTATCTATATAATAAAAATTAAATGCTGTATGTGGGTAAGCGCGTCACTTCAGAACGACTGGACTGATTTGGCAAATTATTATTTTTATTGTGTGTTTGACATCATTATCTCGGGACCCTGGTGACTTAGACCTTTGGAAGGCGTACGAGGGGCCGAAGTCGAGTCGCAGAGGCCCGTTAGACGCTTTCAATTAAATGAGGCACCAACCGACGATTATCCCTGTACGCACTACGCAAGTGCACCCAAGGACAACCCCCGGTTGGTGTAGGACTATTGCAGGATATGGAAACAAAGATATTGGACTATGTATTTGAGTGGCTAAAGTGAACTGGTTACCTAAAATTATGGAAGGACTACGGGAATTGTCTGGGCAATATTTTATACATACACTGATAAAATGTCAGGGGGTGACTTTCACACTCAATAATAGGCCTATGAAATTGGCCGCTACGAGGTGTCGTAGCACAAATTACTATTATTATTATAATATTCCGAATTAGATTCTTACGTACGAGTAAGCAAAAATTTGTAAAGTTGGCGGAAAAATTGGGAAATTCAAGAAAACTGAAAGTGTATTTTATATGGGCTTTTGTATATTTGGACGGGACAGTGTCTGTCGGGTCGCAGAGAAATAAAAAAAAAATAAAAAAAATATGGACCGTCATCAGTACCTCACTTGAATAACGAAACCGTTTCGTTATGAACTCTGCACTGTCTAAATCTGCTTGTTGTTTATGGACATAATAGTCCATAAACAAAAAGCAGATTTAGACAGTGAGTGACTGACTACATTGAAAATGTTCGATTATAATTGATATTATTTCTGCGATAAAAAAAAAATGTTATGTATTTTTAATGATTTAATATTTGTGTGTATTTTACAGATATAAGTGTAATTGTGGAGCTCTTGCGACAAATGACAAACGAAAATGGTAAGAATATACCTAAACATTTTTTCTTTTTGTAATGAGCTCTCTTAGCGCTTCCCTCTTAACGTTCGGTTACTGTCAACTTTGTTTGAAATCTTTTTATACTTTACAAAAACTGGAATAAGTAATTATTTTATGAATATTTACGTGTAAAAAAAAAAAACATTTCATTTCGGATAACACAAAAGATCCATAAATTGTTAGTAACATGTTTGCACTTAAATCACTATTGTTAGTAACTTCAACTAAAGACGAATTTGTGAGAAGACCACCCAACATCTAGATGCAACGAGAACTGGTAATGGTCTCTATGCAAAAAGCATAAAGTTATTATTTTAGTTATTGTGAATGTGAAGTCTATGTGGGTAAATGTTTCAGTTTGTTTGATATCATGGTCTGACAGTTTGAGTAATATAACCGGCCTACCGAAATGTCCTTTCGTAAATGCCCGAATCGTTGAGCTCCTTATGTTCTGAGTTGAGCTGCACGATTACTGACAAATGCGTGCACTGGATGGACAGGTCCACTCAATCTGTGTGGTTATTTCCTCAAAAGACCATTTTAGACACCAATCTACATGGTCAACACATGACCAAGATTATGTCTGGACTTAAAAAGAGACTGTGATGACCTCTGAGTTTGTTTCGGCATTTCTTCTCAGAATAGTCAGATACGAAACGCCGACCTCATCTAGTTTTAAAAATATGATTGACGTGTAAAAGTGTTTGTACACACGTACATATCAAGCTATAAAAATCCAGTTTACGCTGGTCTCGCATTGTATAGGATTTCCGTACAATGAGAGATCAGCATAAGCTACAAATCAAGCTAAAAATTTCCAGTATAAACTGGAAATTTTTAGCTTGATATGTAGCCGTGTGTACAAACCTACTTACAGAAATAAAATCATGTATCATATAATTTTTTTGTCTTTCAATATTTTTATTTATTTATTTTATTATTTATGTACACACAGTTAAATACATAGAGATACGACATAATTATAATTTCAGTACAAAGGTACTGCTTATTTCTTAAGAAATTTCTTCCAGCAGACCTGCGAAAGGAGAAATGAAAAAGAAATGTAGACAATAGTGTGTGAGAACATGAAGAGAATGATATGAATATGCGAAGTCTTAAACTAAAACATTAAATATAACATATACTTAAATAAAGCTACAAAAATATAAATACATATATCTATAAATATATAAATAAAATACTCACAATATTTTTATTTATTTATTTTATTTTATAGAACAATGAATAATCATGAACATTCTATTTCAGACGTGCTAAAGGCGTTTTCAATAATGAAGCCATTGATTGGTCACGACGATTTTGATGGCATTTATGAGAGTCTGCAAAAGATATCTGGAGAAAAAGGTGAGCTTTACAGACCTACTTATACCGGATGACTTTTTTTACCGTCTCGAAAAAAATTGGGTATACTAGGTGAACGGAGTAGAAGCCTATGGCATAGCAATTTTTTTTTTTTTTTTTTTCAGAAATAAAACTAAAATAAAAGATAAAAATATTGAAATTTGGGTGCGTATGATTTAAATTTAAATATTATTTATCGTATTTATTTATTGAATTATGTTTTTTGTTAAATTTCTGTGTTTATTGTTATAGTATGATAAGTTTACTTCAAATGTGTGGTATTTATCCATAGATCAATTTCTTTCTAGGTTAAAGAAAAAATAATAAAAACTATGCCATAGGCTTCTACTCCGTTCACCTAGTATACCCAATTTTTTTCGAGACGGTAAAAAAAGTCATCCGGTAGAGATACGAGGAAAAGGGTGTAAAGTACACTCATACTCTATAGAAAAAGGAGGATTCTCCGACCAGACGAGTGTTGTGTCTAGGGTTGCTAGGCATTTCAAATCCGGGAGAATTTGACAACTTTATTTTCTCACGCGTGGAGCTATTAATATTAATACCATCCATAAGTTAATATTACGTAAAGGGAGGTATACCAGACACAATACAATAGATAGAATACTCTTTATTATGTACACCATAAAAATTACAGATATAAATGTAGAACTGTTACATAGGGTGCCACAATGGGTGGTCTTATCGCTAAAAGCGATCTTTTACAGACAACCTTTGGATGGATTTAAAAGTAGAAGGACAATACTGCAGGTAGTCAGTGGTGTACCATTTACATATACAATAAATACATAGATACATAAAGCATATAGATATTTATCCATACAAATATATATATATGCAATACAATATATATATACATACAATAATAAACATGATACAATTTTTTCTTTTTAATTTTTGAATTCAAATTTCTATGGGTAAGGAGCTCGATTTTCAGACCACTGTGCGTCGGCCGTTCATATACAACTTGAAGCGCAGACGGCTAATAGTAAGCATGTAGCGCATCGTACTTACTCGTAATCTAATGAACAAAAAATAAGTAGTGGTAGTTATTCGAAATCCGGAACTAGTTACACGTTTACTGACAAATGCTTGCATTAACTAGATAGGTCCACTCCAAATTGTGTGGTTCTTTCCTCAAAAGACCATTTCAGACACGGATCTACATGGTCCTCACATGATCTGACCAAGATTATGTCTGGACTTTAAAAGAGACTTTGATCCCTGACTTTGTTTCGCGTTTCTACTCAGAGTATTCAGATACGAAACGCCGACCTCATCTAGTTTTGAAATATGATTGACGTGTAAAAGTGTTTGTAAAAATCTACATACATACAGAAATAAAATCATTTATCATAACGACTTTCAAAGATTTGATACTTTACGTAAGATGTGAAAATTTTTGCCTTTTATTTGAATAAATTGTCAATCAATCAATCATTTATTTTGTTAAACATAGGTATATTTGAGTCGCTTAACTTCAAACTCGGGTAAATCCACTTTACCCTCTTGAGAGATATTAAAAAAAAAGTGATAACAGTCTTAATTCCATGAATTAAAAGGTGGTTTTTTATTTATTATGTCAACAATACTGAAGGTAACGATCCTATAAAGTAAATTTAGTATTATAACCATACATTCTTTCAAAAATGTAAAATTAAGATTGATTTACCTTCATTTGATCTAATGGAATGCAATTTATCTATCTTTGAAAAAACTCAGTGTGGATTTTTATATTAGGCCGCTTGCGGGCATTGCTCGGTGTAACTATTTTAATGGCATTATCCATGGGAACTGTCTATGATTAAAAAGAAACAATAAAAAACGGGAGCGTACGGTGTTAATATCGCAGAGTTGACGTCGACTGACCGCCATGTTGAACAAACGCGGTTAGCTGATTGGCTCTCATGGACTTAACTGCATTTGAATAAAACTGTCTCATGGATCTATCGGAATTAGATAAAATTTTGTGATTTTAACGGCATTTTTTTTCAAGAACTATGCGGATTTATATATAACTGATAAAATTGTTTTAAAAGTCTGTTTTTGGCCTTTAATTTGGTACCAAAATCTTAAAAATTCTCAAAATTGGATTTATCCGAGTTAAGCGACACATTTTATAATATTTGTAATATTTTCAGATTCACATGAGATTGCTGATTACTTCAAGCATGTAGGTCATACTAATGGTAAGTTATTTTAATATTTTATCTATGGTTGGGGCCAGTTTCAAGTGTAGAAGAAACCGGCGCATATAGTTAAGTTAAGAGGCTACCGAGCGCACAGTGGCGCCCTCATCGTTTGTTCGGTGATTTCTTTTATTTTAGAATGAAAATGCAGAAAATAAGCTCGTCAAGTTGTGCTTCACAAGACTATACGTTATTATTACTACAAACAGTAGTTTAAAATTGTTATGTTTTATTGTAATCATTAAAACGGAAAATAGTGGCCACGAAGCACAACTTGACGAGCTTATTTTCTGCATTTTCATTCTATAATAAAAGAAATCACTGAAATAACGATAAGGGCGCCACTGTGCGCTCGGAGTAGTCTTAATACGTACTATATTCTGTCTACTGATAGAATGCTTTTTTGACACCTGTCAGTTTCATACAAACAAATATGTGTTTTACGAATTTAAACTTTATTAGTTCCAAATCTTGTACCACTGACAGGTGTCAAAAACGCATTCTCACGGTGGACGGAATATAGCGAAGCTAATATAAGGTGTCGTCGTGCAGAATTGCAAAGAGCAAAAAGACAGGGTGGCATGCGGTGTGATTAAAACACAAAACTTTAGGCAACTATTCATGTTTTTCTTTTTTATCAAGTTTGAGTGAATAGAATATTATTATTATTCTCATTTATTGCGGATCACACATAAAAATATACACAACCCATATAATTAGTAACAACAACTTAGAAAACTATGTTCGTAAAACTTAGACACTAATAGCATCGTGGCTCAACACATGTTGGCACGTGCCTCCGCACCCAGTGCCTAATAAAGGGGCTATCCACCTTTTCGTATAATGTTTTCAGGATGCTGTTGGAGCTTCCGCGCAACCTACCCATAATTGACGCTGCCCTCTTTCTCATTATGGCATTAAAATCGTCGACATGGGCTTCCGCGAACATCTGCGAAGCGCTGCAGAAGCGCGGAAGCCCCATCAACATCCTAAAACCATTATTATACTGAATATGATACACAATACTAAATACACGGTATCAAACTTAGATGGGAGATAATTAAGGGGACTATTTCCAAAAGCAGCTAAATCGATTTTTCTGACAATCAAGTTATTGATGATTTTTAAAATCAATAAAATTTAATCGCACTCTTTGCTGCACAAAACAATAAATTACACAAGTCGCCATTGGTCCGCCATACTATTCGTCAGATCACTTGGTGCAAAAGCAAGCGCTGTGATTGGTTGATTCCGTTGTAGAGGAATTTGAATTTATAGTGGATTAGTTATGTTACCAAATCTAAGGTTGGAGGGTCAATTTAGTACTGTTATAAAGAGATTTGCTCGGAAATAAGATTGTCGATGTAGAATTGAGAAAACTTAAAAAAAGGGAGAAATTCGATTCCAAGGAAAAATCTTTTCTGCGGGTTTTGAAATTAGACCCCTCAATTAGGCACAGTACTCGTAAAAGGAAATAACATTATCTCAAACATGCATGAAAACATTGTCATTATTTTTGAAAAAAGAACACGCGAAGCATCGAATTTACGGACAAAGAAAATCAAATCCATTGCAGGAGCGTTTTTTGAATTTGGAACATTACAACGTTCCAGCAATGTTTTATTTCCCTGCATTCTTTTGAGAAAAGCACTATATATGCCTCGGAGGAAATGGCAATTGCCTGTCTCGTATTAGTGAAGTCCTCGCCTACGGCTCGGTCTTCATACTCATACTTAACCTGCAATTGCCTATTTCCCGGCCTTTGCAATAATGTACTATTGTGTTCTCACCAATCATCATGACGACGTTTTAAGAAGAGGAAGAACGTGTATGTATGTAGGTATATTGTATACGTATCTTTACAATGTTATGTCTATATTTCAGGTGTGGAAGGCGTAAAGTTAGAGATATTGAAGCTGACCAGTGGCATTGGACCGGCAGAGTTCCCGAAACTTCTGAAAGAATTGCTACCTGAAATAGGTGAGATGGTGGTCATACCTCAATCCTTACAATTTTCAAGACATTAATTCGTAACTGACAACGACTATGGACATATATAATCTCTCATGTACAGGGTTATTGGTACAGTGGCCAGAACTGAAACTGAAACTGTCAAATTTCTCCAAACGATTTTAAACTTTAAAGTGTTGATTATTAAGTCCAAAATCGAAAGAGGAAATTTGACAGTTTGTGATACCATCGTTATGGTTAACACCCCGATTCAGAGCAATCTGACTCGGATAGGTTAGGTTAGAAGGCTAAGGCGGGAGCGACCGCCGAGCGCCTGATCCCCTCCATTGTTGGTGAATCATTTGGGCTATGTTAGGTTAGAACAGTGACTACTTTAACTAGGAGTTTTTATCATTAGACTAAATAGGTTTTATGTCTTTTGAGTGGTATATCAAACGATTTTATATTCAATGTATGTTATGCTTATAAAAATTAGTTATTCTAAAATTCAATCGTTTATTATTATATTTACTGATCATTATATCTAATAAAATTATGGATACAGTTGTTAAATCTTGTAAATATTAGAGATTTTGTAATTATACCATATATTACTTACACCTCTAAACGTATAGAACAACGAAACATTGAAGGTTTTTTTTTTTTTTGTGTTTGTTTTTTGTTAATGTATTATGTTTTGTTGCTAGTAATACAGTCCTGCGAGGTTGTTAGTGTTTTTACCAACAACCCTGTATATTATCTATAAAAAAAATATAAAATAAGTGTAGGTATGTTTGTAATGTCAAAATAACCGCTTTTTACTTAATACATAATTGAGGCCACTTTTTACTAAATACATAATTGAGGCCATGAGAGCCAGAGTGGCCTAAAAAACTGCTCTAAACTTACCTCGTAAGCAGTTTTTCAAAATAAAATCAGTATTGAAAAAATGACTGATAGGCCACTCTGGCTCTCAGAGGCCATGAGAGCCAGAGTGGCCTGAAAAACTTACTTCTCTAAACTTACCTCGGAAGCAGTTTTTCAAAATAAAATCAGTATTGAAAAAATTACTGATAGGCCACTCTGGCTCTCAAGAGGCCATGAGAGCCAGAGTGGCCTAAAAAACTTCTCTAAACTTACCTCGGAAGCAGTTTTTCAAAATAAAATCAGTATTGAAAAAATTACTGATAGACCACTCTGGCTCTCAGAGGCCATGAGAGCCAGAGTGGCCTAAAAAACTTCTCCAAACTTACCTCGGAAGCAGTTTTTCAAAATAAAATCAGTATTGAAAAAATGAATGATAGGCCATTCTGGCTCTCAGAGGCCATGAGAGCCAGAGTGGCCTACAAACTTCTCTAAACTTACCTCGGAAGCAGTTTTTCAAAATAAAATCAGTATTGAAAAAATGACTGATAGGCCACTCTGGCTCTCAGAGGCCATGAGAGCCAGAGTGGCCTAAAAAACTTCTCTAAACTTACCTCGGAAGCAGTTTTTCAAAATAAAATCAGTATTGAAAAAATGACTGATAGGCCACTCTGGCTCTCAGAGGCCATGAGAGCCAGAGTGGCCTAAAAAACTTCTCTAAACTTACCTCGGAAGCAGTTTTCCAAAATAAAGTCAGTATTGAACAAATGACAGTTAAGCCACGCTGGCGCTCATGGCCTCAATTATGAGAATATAATTATAAACGGTACTTACAATAAAAATCCTTTTATTTTTGTCTGTCTGTCTGTTTGTTCCGGCTAATCTACGAAACGGCTGGACCGATTATCACGGGACCTTCACTGGCAGATAGCTAATGTTGTATGGAGTAACATATACTACTATTATTTTAGAAAAAGCGACGCAGGCGCTGCCACAGGGACCAGCTAGTACTCAATAATAGTATATTATGCAATTAGTGAATAAAGGACGGATTTAAAGCGAGGGCCATAGATGAATCACGAGCAAGTGAAGGATTCTAACGACTGAATCACGACCGTAGGGAGTGATTCATGATGATTGAATCACGAGCGTAGCGAGTGGTTCAAGTGTTAGAATCCCGAGCGACGCGAGTGATTCATGGCCCTCGATTTAAATCCGTTTTATTCAAGTGTTGCATACTATCCACACTAATATTATAAATGTGAAAGTAACTCTGTCTGTCTGTCGGTCTGTCTGTCTGTCTGTCTGTATGTTACGGTTTCACGCCTAAACCGCTGAACCGATCGTCATGAAATTTGGCAGAGATATAGCCTGGGTTATGGCGAAGGACATAGGCTACTTTTTTACGCGATAACCGACATCCACGCGGGCGGAGCCGCGGGCAAAAGCTAGTACTTTATACCATGAATACGAGAAAAATAAAGATTTAAGCGAAAATAGACATTTAATGAAGAAAAAAGGAAGGTTAAATTAATTAAAATGTACATTAAAATTGGAACATTTTTGGAGTAATTTCCCTATTATTATTATTAAGATGGTCAACCTGTAAAGCGATATTTATTTTCTGTCGAATTTAATGTTTGTGTCTTTTTTCTATTTTATAGACATGAGAGGAGCGTTCAATCTTCTTATATTAGGCACAAGAACTATCGGTGAGTTAATATATAATTTGGCAGGATTCAACTCAGTTGTTTTAGCGTTCAGAAAAACTGCAGATTTTCTGACAGATTTCTTTTTTTTTTATCTATGGTATCTCAGAGTTAATCATGAGAGGTTGAGACTCTTTAACCGGACTGTCCTGTGGTTGCCTTAAGCTCCTAACGAAACTTAATGCCTCCAGCCAGGGCGTAAAAACTTATAAACTAAACGACTGCGCGCTAAGGGCACCCCCTGTGGGGTACGAACCTTGGCTTAGGGCAGAGTCGGTGGGAGGATGGCAAGTGGCAATGGACCGTCGGTGGCAAAGAGATTTCGTAACTCGTATTCTTTATATATGTCTCATACTATGCGCACAACCAAAGTGTGGAACTCTCTACCAGTCTGTGTTCCCTTCCACATAATAACCCATCTGCCTTCAAAGCAAAAGCGAACAAGCGTCTTCTGGCACGCTCGTTCCATCATAGAACTCATCCATCGCTTTCCATCAGGCGATATCAATATCATTCATCATCATCATTTCAGCCGAAAGACGTCCATTGCTGGACATAGGCCTCCCCCAAGCACCGCCACCTCGACCGGTTTTATGCTTCCCGCATCCAGCGGACTCCTGCGGCTTTCATAAGGTCATCGGTCCACCTTGTGGGAGGCCTTCCAACGCTACGTCTTCCGGTACGCGGTCGCCACTCCAGAACCTTTCGGCCCCAACGGCCATCTGTTCTGCGCGCAATGTGCCCTGCCCATTGCCACTTAAGTTTGGCCACTTGAGATCAATATAAAATTAAAAAATAATTGTCTTCTCAAGTTCTCGTTAATTTATTTTGCGATGGAACGATGTTATGTTGAAATTAAACTAATTCATTAATTATTAATTCATTAATTAATAATTCATTAATTCATTAATTAATAATTCATTAATTCATTAATTAATAATTCATTAATTCATTAATTAATAATTCATTAATTATTATATTAACCTTTTATAATTTTGTAGATATTGGCGACGCTATAACTAGTGTCAATCGATTATTGAAGACAAATTCATTGACTGAGAGTATAATTCTACTGAAAACAGTTACTAAGCAGACACGTAAGTATAACTTGCTCTGTATTCAGGCGTTATTATGTGACATCGCGCTTAACTTGGCCTCAAGTCTGCTATTATAATAGTGTCAGAATGGTCTATCATTGATGGTAATCTACTAATATAATGGCGTCATTTTGACTTTTTTTAAAAATAAATAATAATAATCGTTTATTTATAAAAAGGGCACATTTACAATAAGTTTCTTAACAATTAAAATAGAACACAGTTGCTTATTTGCCTGAACTAGGTTGAACCTGTGCTTTCAGGCTAGGAAGTGCAAAATTAACAATGAGTATAAAGTGAAAACTAAATCTAATTTAGGTTAGTAACAGTAAAAAATGACATGTTAGCGTTTCTATTTGCAGACAACAAGTAGCTCTTCTGTCTGTGCATAGGCGATGGTTAGTAAATATTTAAGTATAATTTTTTTACAGCTAAAATAATTTAATTTATAGATACTTAGTTTTCTATTTAATCTATTGTACAGAAATGGGCCTAAGAATGTAAAAAATCTTTCCACAAAGACATGTTTTGAGGTAACATTAGATGTGCATACTATATCATTCCGTCTCTTGTTAGTATTGTCAGCAGTGTAGGTAAGCATGGTGTGCTGTTTTAATACTAAGTGCATAATGAAAAGTTGGTCTTCCAATGGTCAGCCACTGACACTCCATTGAAAGAATTGGTAATCTCGTACATAATGACAAATGAAACTTCCTACTAAACTTCCAACTTCCTACTCTTCAGATTGCTTATAACACTAACAAATAACATGTAAAAATATATAAAATTAAATCTGGCATGAATAAATGTTCAAAATGCCATTGTAATACAATTCTATTACGTTAATTTTTCTTACTGACCGACTGCTTGACAATTCAAAAGTGCCTGTAAATGGTTTAATTGAAATAAATGATTTGAGTTTGAGTTGAGTTTGAGTTGAGACCATTGACCGACCAATGATCGACCATTATGAATTTAGCAAATTACGAACTTTTAGCAAAATGACAATGGGATCGTGTTGAGTGACGAATTTATAAAAATAGCAGACTTGGGCCCCTGGTATGAGGGAGAGAGACAACGTGAGCCAAAGCCGAGTTTTTATTCATGTGTAGGGCTGTCTCGGGTCCACCAGTGCCACTCCTTAAAAAAAAAAAATATCTCGAAATTAGGTACGTCGTCGATCGTATTTAAGAGAGTGTCTCGTTTCAAATACCTTGGGCACATTTTGACTGAGAACCTTTTTGATGACGAGAATATAGAGAAAGAACGGAAGGCGTTGTCGGTTCGATCTAATATGCTGGCCCGCAGGTTTGCTAAGTGTACTAAAGACGCGAAAATTACGCTGTGTAAGGCATACTGCCAGACGTTTTACACGTGCAGCCTGTGGGTCAGGTATGCGCAGAGGGCCTATAGCGCCCTCCGGGTTCAGTACAATAATGCTTTTCGGGTGTTGCTTCCGCGGTTCTGTAGTGC
Organism: Dryobota labecula; assembly: GCA_947523025.1. Taxonomy (NCBI): domain Eukaryota; kingdom Metazoa; phylum Arthropoda; class Insecta; order Lepidoptera; family Noctuidae; genus Dryobota; species Dryobota labecula. The sequence continues at coordinate 8,980,351 of OX383314.1, forward strand.
GTCGGGCATGTTTGCTGGGGCAGGCATAGATAGTTTTGAGGCTATCATGCGCAAAAGAACAGCATCCCTAATGAGCAGGATACGTGGAAGCTCAAATAGCATCCTGAAGGTTATTGTGGAGAGGCCAGACTGCCCTTTTCTGATGCACTGGTCCCGTAGACATCTCTGCGGGCCTGGTGCTAAGGAGAGTTATTTGAATTGAAGTTTGATGTAGAAGATAAGTAAATGGTCATGTTTTGTTTTTATTTGAATTTAATTTTGACATCATTTTCAGTTTATTTGAATGTAATTTTGATTTAATTTAATGGTAATTTATTTCTGATTTGATGTTGATTTAATTTTCTTTTGATTGTAAGAATCAATCTGCCTAGCCTTTTCCCAACTATGTTGGGGTCGGCTTCCAGTCTAACCGGATGCAGTTGAATACCAGTATTTTACATGGAGCGACTGCCTATCTGACCTCTACAACCCAGTAACACGATACCCCTTGGTAAGACTGGTTGTCAGACTTTTTTTTGGGCTTCTGACGACCCTTAACGACTGTCAAAGATCCACGAATGACAGCCGGGACCAACGGCTTAACGTGCTTTCCGAGGCACGGAGGAGTCTCGGTATGTAAAGATGGTCACCCATCCACTGACCAACCCCGGCAAGCGTAGCTTAACCTGACAGATCGACCCGTTTGTTTTGATTGTAATTTAATTTAATTTTGATTTAATTCTAATTTAATATTGATTTTAATTTAATTTGTAGTTCTAATTGTAATATTGTTTTTATTTTTTAATGCTACTAACAGATTTTTCTAAGTTGTAGGTAATACTAACACATTATGGATGTTTTCCGAATTAAATGATTATTAATATTATTTAATGGATGGTATTTAAAAGTACTTCAATTTCATTTAAAAGTACTCCCATTTCATTTACCTAATTTTGCCTGTGTTCCACCAAATATACTGAATGTGCACCAAAATATAACCTAACCTAACCTAACCTTTAATATTTGGTGCACGATCAGTATTTTTCGGTGAAGAATAAAATTTTAGAAATGCATACATAGATGTACCTTAAGATTTTTGGTGAACACAAAAATATTATCCTTATTTAATTAATCTTAAATACAATCTAGAGGAATGTGGCCGTTTTTATTTAGATCGAATTTTGTTGCTTCGTGTCTCAATATGAAACTTTAAAAAAGGTATTAGAAAATTCTAGACACACTTACCGATATAGTTGATTGAGCCGTTTTTCATAATTCCTTCTCAGTCACGAGATAATGTGTTTTTGTAAAGGAGTGGCGGCTAGTGGCGAAAGCGTAAGGGTAGCCCGCGAAATTCAAGTTTTCTTACGTTGTTTACAATTTACAAATAGTGTCAGGATGTATTTTGATCTAAACATGATTCGCGGCCGTATAAAATATTTATCTATAGAATTATTACCATGAAAATCATTAACACAACTCTCTAATTCTCTCTCGCTCTGCTTTTCCACTTCGATTGCAAAAAAATGAAACACATAAAGTAGGGATGGGCCGAATATTTGTTTTATATTCGGTATTGGGCATATTCGGCAGGTTTACCGAATATTCGTATTCGGCCGAATATTCGGCTATATCGCCGAATGTTCGGCAAAGTGATACTCAAAGTTTTTACTGTATTGAGCCGTGTATGATTTATCATGATTTGAGTGTTAAATGTGTTATTTTTATTAATGTGTTTTTTTTTGTTAATTTTCAGTGCAGCTTTATGTTTTTTTCGACACTGTAGCTTTATTTCCAATAACAGTAGATAAAAAGATGGTTATTGAAAACAAAATATAAGTATGCAGCTATTTCGGGCGAAGTTTTATTCCTTACTAGATGATGCAATAACAACATCTGGTACAGCGGGGTTAGCGGGCGGGAGGGTCCGGCGCCAATCTGCGCGCTTTGCGTGAACAAGTTATACAAACAGACCTGTATACTGTTCACGTAAGGGAATCAATTATGCCGAATATTCGGCCGAATATTCGGTTCGGTAAAAGTTTTACTGAACATTCGGCCGAATCGCTGCTGGTCGATCGTATTTAAGAGAGTGTCTCGTTTCAAATACCTTGGGCACATTTTGACTGAGAACCTTTTTGATGACGAGAATATAGAGAAAGAACGGAAGGCGTTGTCGGTTCGATCTAATATGCTGGCCCGCAGGTTTGCTAAGTGTACTAAAGACGCGAAAATTACGCTGTGTAAGGCATACTGCCAGACGTTTTACACGTGCAGCCTGTGGGTCAGGTATGCGCAGAGGGCCTATAGCGCCCTCCGGGTTCAGTACAATAATGCTTTTCGGGTGTTGCTTCCGCGGTTCTGTAGTGCGTCGGGCATGTTTGCTGGGGCAGGCATAGATAGTTTTGAGGCTATCATGCGCAAAAGAACAGCATCCCTAATGAGCAGGATACGTGGAAGCTCAAATAGCATCCTGAAGGTTATTGTGGAGAGGCCAGACTGCCCTTTTCTGATGCACTGGTCCCGTAGACATCTCTGCGGGCCTGGTGCTAAGGAGAGTTATTTGAATTGAAGTTTGATGTAGAAGATAAGTAAATGGTCATGTTTTGTTTTTATTTGAATTTAATTTTGACATCATTTTCAGTTTATTTGAATGTAATTTTGATTTAATTTAATGGTAATTTATTTCTGATTTGATGTTGATTTAATTTTCTTTTGATTGTAAGAATCAATCTGCCTAGCCTTTTCCCAACTATGTTGGGGTCGGCTTCCAGTCTAACCGGATGCAGTTGAATACCAGTATTTTACATGGAGCGACTGCCTATCTGACCTCTACAACCCAGTAACACGATACCCCTTGGTAAGACTGGTTGTCAGACTTTTTTTTGGGCTTCTGACGACCCTTAACGACTGTCAAAGATCCACGAATGACAGCCGGGACCAACGGCTTAACGTGCTTTCCGAGGCACGGAGGAGTCTCGGTATGTAAAGATGGTCACCCATCCACTGACCAACCCCGGCAAGCGTAGCTTAACCTGACAGATCGACCCGTTTGTTTTGATTGTAATTTAATTTAATTTTGATTTAATTCTAATTTAATATTGATTTTAATTTAATTTGTAGTTCTAATTGTAATATTGTTTTTATTTTTTAATGCTACTAACAGATTTTTCTAAGTTGTAGGTAATACTAACACATTATGGATGTTTTCCGAATTAAATGATTATTAATATTATTTAATGGATGGTATTTAAAAGTACTTCAATTTCATTTAAAAGTACTCCCATTTCATTTACCTAATTTTGCCTGTGTTCCACCAAATATACTGAATGTGCACCAAAATATAACCTAACCTAACCTAACCTTTAATATTTGGTGCACGATCAGTATTTTTCGGTGAAGAATAAAATTTTAGAAATGCATACATAGATGTACCTTAAGATTTTTGGTGAACACAAAAATATTATCCTTATTTAATTAATCTTAAATACAATCTAGAGGAATGTGGCCGTTTTTATTTAGATCGAATTTTGTTGCTTCGTGTCTCAATATGAAACTTTAAAAAAGGTATTAGAAAATTCTAGACACACTTACCGATATAGTTGATTGAGCCGTTTTTCATAATTCCTTCTCAGTCACGAGATAATGTGTTTTTGTAAAGGAGTGGCGGCTAGTGGCGAAAGCGTAAGGGTAGCCCGCGAAATTCAAGTTTTCTTACGTTGTTTACAATTTACAAATAGTGTCAGGATGTATTTTGATCTAAACATGATTCGCGGCCGTATAAAATATTTATCTATAGAATTATTACCATGAAAATCATTAACACAACTCTCTAATTCTCTCTCGCTCTGCTTTTCCACTTCGATTGCAAAAAAATGAAACACATAAAGTAGGGATGGGCCGAATATTTGTTTTATATTCGGTATTGGGCATATTCGGCAGGTTTACCGAATATTCGTATTCGGCCGAATATTCGGCTATATCGCCGAATGTTCGGCAAAGTGATACTCAAAGTTTTTACTGTATTGAGCCGTGTATGATTTATCATGATTTGAGTGTTAAATGTGTTATTTTTATTAATGTGTTTTTTTTTGTTAATTTTCAGTGCAGCTTTATGTTTTTTTCGACACTGTAGCTTTATTTCCAATAACAGTAGATAAAAAGATGGTTATTGAAAACAAAATATAAGTATGCAGCTATTTCGGGCGAAGTTTTATTCCTTACTAGATGATGCAATAACAACATCTGGTACAGCGGGGTTAGCGGGCGGGAGGGTCCGGCGCCAATCTGCGCGCTTTGCGTGAACAAGTTATACAAACAGACCTGTATACTGTTCACGTAAGGGAATCAATTATGCCGAATATTCGGCCGAATATTCGGTTCGGTAAAAGTTTTACTGAACATTCGGCCGAATGTTCGTATTCGGTGAAACCAATGTTCGGCCCATCCCTAACATAAAGTATACAGTATTTTTTCATTTTCAACATGTGTCATTCGACTTGGTACTTCATACTGCCAAGTCATAAACGTTTCTTTACGTTTTTAAATAATAAAGACAACTATTTTATCTGCTTTTATTAAATTAACGATTGGAAACACGAAAGTGATATAATTTAAAGCAAATGAAATAAAATAACGACTTTAATCTGCGACGTTGTGCGTGATTATCTTGGTCTTTATTTCTGTAAGTAGATCTTTTAAGACACTAAAAGCTCCTACAAACAGGCACGACACGCGACGCGACTCATGCGACAAAAAGGCACCGCCACAAAAAGAATATCTACTTTATGCACTAGAGCATAAAAAGCGACTTTATGTCGCTACAACATAAAAACGAACTTTTAGAGCATGAGAAGTGAAAAAATAATTTACTAACGATGTTTTTATATATTTCAGAAACAAAGTACGCGTTAGAGGAATTGACTCAGTCGCTAAATCGAGGCAGTACGTAATTCAAATAATAAAATTATATCAAATTATATCGGGCCCTATCGGAATACCAGCGCTGCGACACTTATTTTTAAATGTCGCAGCATCATGCTGAGATAGGAGCCTTTTGGCCTCGTACAGGTTTTGTTTTCATTTTACTTTTGTTTTTATTTGTGTTACTATGAGTGTGTTTAGTTTAAAATGTGAACTTCCTGTATGAGTCCCAATAAATACTTTTTCTTTCTTTCTTTCTTTCTTTCTATATATTTTAAACTATTCATCCACTAAATTAATGAAATTACAAGAAACTTGTACGGTGGCACATCAAGTTACCACAAACTGTCAAATTTTATCGTTCGATTTTGGACATAATCATCAACAATTTAAAGTTTAAAATCGTTTGGGAAAATTTGACCGTTTCGTGTACCTTGGTGTGCTACAGTCAGCACACCAAGGTACACGAAACGGTTAAATTTAAGTTAAGATATTAAATTATATTAAAAAATTATCTGAACTTGACGTTTCGCGTTTACAATTTAATTAATTATTATATAGCTACAACCGATTATCCTTTAAGGTTAAAGTTCGCGAGCACATTCGTAAGAAGCTGACAGTATCATAACAACGTAAATGTTATCCCATTGTTTGTTTAATTAGTTTTAGTATATTGGTGTACATATTTATATCCCTAGTAGCAAGTGCCATTGGCTTTGTTTAGTTAGTTAACGCTTAGTGTTTGTGAAAGTGTTAAATATATAAAGTTGTGGAGTTTTACGACGATGATGGTTACGGTGGGGAACTCGGTGTGGTGCGTGAAGAATGGCAGACCACCCAAAACCAACCTTATTTTGAAGCCGATAAGGTTCATGTATAGCGACGTGTGTACGGCCGGCGCTGGCGAGACGCGTCACTCTGAAACCAGCCATAGAACCAACCAACATACAACCGCTTGCCTTAATGTATTATGTGTCGTTGGGCCTACCTATAACACGTTTTCGTCGGGCCTTCGTAGGGCAATGTAAGTTGGCCCCATCGCAAGTTGGGCCTTCGTAGGCAAATCCACGTAGGCTATCAGTTGTTGGCCCAACCCGCAAACTGCCCGCCAATGGTATGCATTTGCCAACTAACCAGCGGTAAGTGGCCCAACTAAATGCCAACAAAAAATGCTACTCGGGATGTATTTATTTGTTCTTATATTTATATATAATTAGGTATATATATCTTATTTATAGTTAAGGTATAGGTATATAACTATATATATGTATACAATTATTCCTCCAATTTTCATCATTGCACCTACCACTGTTTGTCTCTGCTCCACCCAAAGGTTGACGGGTAGAAAATGCCTATGGCATTAAGTCCACCTCTGTACATTTTTTTTGTGCTAAAGTATTAAATAAATAAATAAATAGCTCAATTATTAGTCAAATTAATGTTTTTATTTTTCCCAGGTTTGAAGGTAATCATAGAAAACCTCTACAAGATAGGAGGTTGTGAGAGTTTGTTACAAGTTCAAGAGATCTTCAAAGATGTCTTTGGGACTGACGGTAAGTATATATCTGCCGAAAATAAACGATTTTATAGCACTGTGTGATCTAAACCAGCACTAAGTCACGCTTCTCCGTGACTTAAGTAGTCCATTTTTACACCGTGCGAAAATGAATCTAGCATTTTGTCCCACGTCTTGTTTGCCTGAATTAATTAACAGTTTTTAACAAAGTGGCCAATATAGTTCGTCGTAGATCGAACACGTAGTTTTATTGTGAAAACGCGACATGAATATTTGCGCGACAATGTGGCCGTAGCATCGTTGTGTCTTGACAAAACGAAATGGCAGCTCTAGTTCCGATTTTGGTCACGCCTCTCAATAACTAAAAAAAAAACATTCATACATTTTTTTGTCCATATTTTGTTAGTATTTTATTTTACGACTATGTTAGTCATGACGCGATCAATTAATGCACTTTTCACTTCTCATGCTCTAAAAGTAGGCCAATATAGCCCTACGAATCGGGACTAAAGTGACCACTTTAGTCTCTAGGGAGTGAAATGTAATTAGTTTTTTAATTTCCTTCATGTGACATAGACAAACTCAAACAGCCAGTAAATATACTATTATCTGTGGACTGTGGACCATCTTCATTGCGAAAATGTTGAGAGTTTTAGTTCCATGGTTTTTTGCAATCAAGGTGGCGCCATGTGTTTTAAATTGTTAATCTGTGACTGGTTTAGAAGGAAAAAACTGACCGTGAAATTTCAGAATTTTTGTCGAGTGTAAATTTGTTCGGTTTTATATAAATTTATTAAGAATATCTAGTGACAGTGAAGAGTTTGACGTCGATCAAAGAGCAAAAGACATAATAGATAATCTTTTGCCACCAAAATCGCGGAAGATTTACCTTTGTGATTTTTATTTTATTAAGTAATATTTATTAAATGTTTTTGTACTAAACTGACTATTTTTCTCGCACTCAAAGTGAAAAGTACAGTTTGCACCTCGAGACTAAACGCCAACTTAATATACCCTCGGTTTCATTGACTCCCTCGCACGCTCGGGAGTCAAACCACCTCTGGTATATTATGGCTTCGTTTAGTCCCTCGATATATAATATACTATTTTATGTAAAAGTACAAAATCGTCATTTTGTTTGGAGGATTTCCTCGCAGATTTTTGAATTTTACTTTTTCTCGTTATCTGTTTAATTTTTTCGGTGTTTTCCCGCTGTCCCCATTATTGGTAATTCACATAAAAGGGCGAAAAAAAAAGTTCCATTTAAGTACTGATTTCTTAATTATTATTTCTATAATCGAACTGTGAGAGTCCAGAAATGAGACAACTCACGAGGTTTCTAATCATATATAATACGTATTATTAACTTTATCAACAATCGATACACTGTACTTAAACGAAAATGGAACCATGTTTTTCACCATTTTTTTTTTTTTTTTTTGAATTTTATTACCTGGTTACTGGACCTTTAGGTCAAATCTTATTTTATTATCGAACACTGCACTATCACTTCGTTTTTAAATTGTTTTAATAGTATTTTTAATGTATTTATATATCGGTTTGTAAGTATTTTTGTCTTAATCTTATAACTCCCATTAATGGGGACACTGGCGGTGGGGACATTGGGAATACACAATTTTTTCTTATACCTATCCTTTTAACACCACAAATTTCTCCCACAGATATAGTTAATATAATCCACAAAATCAACAAGGTGACGAAGCGTCAGGACGCGCTCTACTTCCTCAGCTCTTTACTGGACGTGACGCAGACGAGTAGCGTCAAGGACGCTGCAGCCGTCATACTGAGTCTGACGGCTAAAGACAGTGAGTACCATAACATCACACCTGTATCTGTTGGGGTAGGAAGATTTGTAGCGTCAAGACGCCTTATACTTCCTGTGATGCCGATGAGTGCCGTCAGGGACGCTGCAGCCATCATACTGAATCTGACGAGATCCTTGCTGATGAGTTCCTTGCTCATGTTTATTATTATTATATATATATATATATATTTATATAAATAAGTATCTATTTGCTTTATGTATGTAGGTATTTATTTATTGAATATTTAAGTGGCACACCCCTGGGAGCAAAATGAAATCTGCTGCAAAGAAATTACGTCATCGCAAGGTAATTTTAGGGTCCGTAGTTTATTCGTCTATTATGTACGTCACACTAACGTCATTTTAACGTCTGGTACTCAACGGAACGTCCTGGTGACGTCGATTTAGCGTCAATTCAGTCAAAGTCAGACAAATGACGTCATCTGATGGGACCCCCGACGTCAAGATATGACGTCTCTTACGTCGAGCAGTACTTTAAACGGACGACATAATGACGTAAAAATGCTACCTGGGACCACTGACTACCTGCAGTATTGTCTCTCCTTCTACTTTTAATCCATCCAAAGGTTGTCTGTAAGAGATCACTTTTAAAACGATAAGACCGCCCTTTGTGTCACCCTATGTAACATTTCTAAATTTATATCTGTAATTTTTATGGTGTACATAATAAAGAATATTGTATCTATTCTATCTATCTGACGGCTAAAGACAGTGAGTAACATAACTTCACGCATATATTTTGGAGAGGTAGACAGAGATAAAGCGTCAGGACGTGACGCAGACGAGTAGCGTCGGGAACTCTGGAGCCGCCGTCATCATGAATCTGATGGCTAAAGACAGTGGGTAACATAGCATGACGCATGTATTTTCGAGAGGTAGACAGAGGTAAAGCGTCAGGACATGTATTTAAGGGGGGCTCAAATACAACAAACGTGCGCAACCATTCGTGCGCGAGTCCGACTCGCACTTGGCCGGTTTTTTAATGGAACAGCTTTTTATTTCGATATTAAGGGTGCCTGCCGTTTTGCCAAAAAGATTTTGACAAAATTTAATTACCCAAACAAATTTTAGCAACCTTTTTTTATACCATTGCAATATTTCGAATGATTTTAGTACGCATATTTTCATTTGGTCAAATTTTTACTTGGCAAAATATTACCAAGTTTAATGTCATTATAACATTTGGTCTTTAATCAAATGATTTATAACAGCAAACAATCTTCAGACAATAAACGTTTGGTGAAATGATTTGTTAAGACAAAAAATATTAGGGCAAAAACAAGTTTTTTTGGGAATTATATAATAAAAAAATGAAATTTTATTTTAATATAGTAGTTAGAGTAGGTTAATTATTAAAAAAAAAAATGGTTAGGTTAGGTTAGGTTAAAACTGTGACCTCCTACGCACGAGCCGAGCGAGCGAAGCGAGCGGTGCCGCTGCAGCGGCCGGCGAGTGCCAGACGCGACTCGCATAAACTTGCATTAATAGAAAAAAAAAGATATTGTTTTTAGTAGGCTACCCGGAACTCAACTTTTTTGAATTGAAAACTGACGGTACTAAATATTTGGCTTATTTGATTTTGCGTAAAAACTGTTATTCCAACTGAAATATTTGTTTAAATAAAAAAATGTTAAAAGTACTAGTTGGTAAACAAGTTATAGTTCAAACGTTCATTTGCCAAACATTAGGTTTGCGTTACAATTTTTGTGAATAGATTTTTTGCTAAGTAATAATTTGGCAAATGAAATTATGCGAAAAAAAAATTGGGAAGTGAAAGTTTGTCAAATTCCTTTCGGTCAAACAAGGGAGCCCAGATATTAATGATATTATTTTGCATATTTTTAGTGACTCTCTTCGACGTTCTGGAACAAATCCGCATCAAATCGGGACACGAAGATATCATAGATTTCTTCAAGAGACTCATGTCTATCACTGGGACTAAGTGTAAGTATAACATAATAGCCTTTTGATGATTTACAGCCTTGAGAATATTTATAGGCTTTTGAGTAATTATAGCCTTTTAATCAATTATAGCCTTCTGAATAATTATAGCCTTTTGAGTAATTATAGCCTTTTAATCAATTATAGCCTTCTGAATAATTATAGCCTTTTGAGTAATTATAGCCTTTTAATCAATTATAGCCTTCTGAATAATTATAGCCTTTTGAGTAATTATAGCCTTTTGAGTAATTATAGCCTTTTAAATAATTATAGCCTTTCGAATAGTTATAGCCTTTTGAATAATTGTAGCCTTTTCCTAGGAAGACAACTTTATCGTTACTTCTCTTTAATACTATACAACGTGTTTTTTTTTCATATCCCATAACTCTAGGGTTATATTCTATGAGTAAAAATAATACAAAAAGTCCTAGATTATGTGCTCCAAAAATGCATAGTTTCGAAGATAATTATCATCAATCACATTAATTTAGGTCAAAAATTGTCACCCGTATGACGGATTGTTACTTTTGCGACGTTGCCAAACTGATGAAACTGTCACCCTCGATGTATGTAGGTATCTAAGTTTCATTGATAAATACGAGTAATTCCTTTTCATTCAAACCAATCATTAATATTTAAAGCTAAGAAAATGCAACGTTGTCATTTTTCGTGACTTTTTCGATTTTTTTAAATATTTTTTTTAATTATAATTAAAAAATAATTCATATGCCAGTTGATTCTTTGATATGGTCTCATTCCTACCCTAGAGTTATGGGATATAAAAAAGAAATACCTTGTTTAACAGGCTGTATTTTTTTATTGCATTCCTATTTATTTTATTATGTATTTTTCTTTTGGGTTCAGCTATCCAAGACGCATGGCAAGTTATGATCACTGTGACTTCAATCAGGGGTGAGTTTTTGTGTTTTTTTTACGTTACTGCTCAAATTTCTTCAGTATACCTCCTCTCGCCTTTGACCTCTGAGTTAGTTCTGGTCTTTATTTTTGAATTAGTCAGTAAGGACACACCGAACTTATTTTTGACGTGTGTGTTAAAATAAATATCATTTATTATTTACCTACCTAATACTGAGCAATAAAAGTCGATTTTGCTATTAGGTACTTTTACTCATTATCTGAATACTTATGTCAGAGAAAACCGAGTTATCAAATATTGAAAATCAGAGTTTCGGATAGTTTCAAAACTATCCGAAACTCTGATTATCAGTACTTCTACAAGTTGACTTGTATAAATACTGACGATCAGAGTTCGCAAGAAGAAGGAGAAGTTCTTCAGAACTTGCCATATTTTTATTTTAATAATAAGTAGGAACACTTTGCGTTTTCTGTAAAATACTTATATTATTGTGGTAATTGGTTATGATTTAAAATAAAAAAAATATAACAAAGTCTCTAATTCAGATAATTTATGTAAACAAAGTAATGTCAAGAAATGTCACTGTCAAAATGACAGGACAGTGGTGCAAAACATTTTATCATATTCCTTTTTTGTAAATAGTCATCGCTAAAATTAAAGTGAATTAATTAATATTATAAATTTGAAAGTAACTCTGTCTGTCTGTCTGTCTGTCTGTTACGTTTTCACGCCTAAACCAATGAACCGATCGTCATGAAATTTGGCAGAGATATAGCCTGGGATATGAAGAAGGACATAGGCTACTTTTTTACGCGATAACCGAAATCCACGCGGGCGGAGCCGCGGGCAAAAGCTAGTAAGAACTATGCAAACAAAATACCGTTGCCAAACAATGTATTGTGTAGTATGTCGGAGACACGGCATAATTATGATCGTCATAATCAGCCCTTTTAAGTCCAGTGCTAGACGTAGGCCTCCCAAAATCGATTTCCACTCGAAACAGTTTAATGCCGTTTTCATCCAAAATGTGCCTAGATATGCTATATGAATCTATGAATGAGAGTTGTAATATTAGTATTGTTGAAGGTGTAAACACATTTGAAAATGTTTGGATCTCCTGCATTGTTACCAGTATCATAAAATATTTTATACCAGAAAATCTCCTTGTTTAATAACTTTGTTTAAAACCAGAAATTCATAAAAATAATTACGGTATGATTATTTGTTAATTATCATTTCTTAAAATCAGTACTTAAAAGAAAATGTAACCTCGTTTTTCGCCATTTTATGTGAATTACCATTACGAAGATATTTTTTTGATATGTTATCCCCTTTGTTTACATAAATTATCTGAATTTGAGACTTTGGATCGTTTTTGCTGATAACTGTACACACTGTGTGTGTGTGCCTTTTAGCATGGGTTCACAGATAGGTACCTTCCGTACAAATCTAGAAATAAAGAAAGAAAGAACAATATTTTATTTGGGAAATGCACAGAAAATATAAATGGTAAAAAGTAGCATTTAAAACTACTTATATCAAAATTGTCATATTTGTTCGAAAAACAAAACAAGAAAAAACCTGTGCGATACCAAATGGCTCCTATCACAGCATAATGCTGCGAAATTAATATCTATAAAAAATTAAAAAAAAAAATGAAATTAAATTAATGAAAAAAAAAAAAAAAAATTTTTCCGTACGCTAAATAGATACGCGCATTGTCTTGGAGTTGCGGACACCAGCCCGTATTAACTATTTTAAAATAAAAAATAAATTATAAAATACCGCAGCGCTGGCATTCAGGGCCTCAAGTCTGCTATTACAATAGTGTCAGAATGGTCTCTTCATTGTGAGTTTTTGACAGATTTGCCATACAAACACTGTCAAATACTCACAATGGCGAGACCATTCTGACACTATTGTAATAGCAGAGTTGAGGCCCTGATAGGGCTCGCTGTAATGCCACGAACACACCTACGGACATATACAGCGTGTTACGGAAAGGGTATATACATATCAAAGGCACGGATTTTTTTGGTGATAACAAACTACAGGGCAATCTTTCTGAGGCTGACTGTACCTATAATACAGCGTGTTACGGAAAGGGGAAATATACATATCAAAGGCACGGATTTTTTTGGTGATAACAAACTACAGGGCAATATTTTTTAGTACCTATACCTACATAAATAAAAAGTTAAGAAACATTTAACTAAAAATCAAATGTTTCCAATCAAATTCTACACATCACTAGACCAAGTCAGCTGATCGGTGTCAATAAACCACACACAAAGAAATGGCGGTAACACATTTGTTATGATTTAAATTTAATAAACTATCGAAATAAAAAAAATATTAAGCATTTTCTAGTTAGTGCTTTTGAGCTGAAATTTTGTACAGAGATTCTGAACCAGATACACTCTTCACCCCGTTTGTATGGATATACCCTTTCCGTAACACGCTGTATATAAATCCATAATCTAATCAACTTACTAGAATCAGTCCCGAATTTGTTTATTTGTTTATTGTTTGTTGCCGTCGCACGAGGTCATTCAATTGCAACTGAATGCACCTTTTGCTTATAAAAATAAGACTTAATTTATGTTTTTCTTCCAGATATTTTCGTATTCTTCGACAAAATATACAAATATACCGACGTAGAGATCATAGTGTTTTTGGAAACACTGCTGCGCGTCACCAATGCTACTAACATTCGAGTTGCTGCTTCTATGCTCAGCAAGATTTGTGGAGTTGATGGTAAGCATTTAAATAAAAAATTAACTTAATGTCATAAATTAAAAAGTTCAAATTCCATTGCAAACAACGAAAAACACTCTCTTTTGACAATTTCTTATCTAATTGTGAGAAAACTTGAAATAATCGGAACATTAATTCTGTGTAACTATAAAAGTACAGTTTTCATGGTGCTAAACCATTCGTGTCAGTCACAGCAGCTTTTAATAGTTTCATAATTTTTGTGCTCTCCAAAATATAGTTTATTTCGCCATTGATTTACTCAATGAAGATATTATATAATCATTAAATATTTTTTTGAATAAATTTCAAGGATAGCTGAAGACTAATTTGGGATTTTTAAATTTCTTGATATGATTTGCTAAATAATAGGAAAAAATATATTACTGACGAGGTTCAAAACAAAAAAAGGTTTATTCAGTATTATTTTTCTGCTATATTTTGTATGGAAGTTGAAAAAAGTGGTTCCGCCACATACAAGTAGACCATAAAATGATGTTGATGATATTTTTTAATGTTCAAAATCAAAAGTGGTTTCTTGTAGAATGATGATCAAATGTCAGTCTCGCGTCATTTTTCGGAAAACTTGTTGCAAATATTAGTGATTTACCGTGAATACTTAATTTATTTTAAAAATCCCTTTCAGCCACATGCAAAACAAAGAACACGACTTTTCAAATCTCAAATAATTTTGTTTAAATTATTTTTCCCTTTCTCACAAACAATGAACAAAATCGATCAAAATCAGTCGATTTCGTGCACGGCCCCTTAAGGACCTTTTTACTTCAAATGGTCACTCAAATGTAAAGAAAACAGTTGTGTAACTAAACTAAATTTAAGTTCAGTGCATCTTTTTCTTTTGCTCGTGGCTAAGTAATAACAGCCGCACGGGTCGATCCGTCAGGTTAAGCTACGCTTGCCGGGGTTGGTCCGTGGATGGGTGACAATCTTTACATACCGAGACTCCTCCGTGCCTCGGAAAGCACGTTGAGCAGTTGGTCCCGGCTGTCATTCGTGAATCTTTGACAGTCGTTACGGGTCGTCAGAAGCCCGAAAGTCTGACAACCAGTCTTACCAAGGGGTATCGTGTTACCCAGTAACTGGGTTGTGGAGGTCAGATAAGCAGTCGCTCCATGTAAAATACTGGTATTTAGATGCATCCGGTTAGACTGGAAGCCGACCCCAACGTAGTTGGGAAAAGGCTAGGCCGATTGATTGCATCTTTTTCTTTCTATTTCATTAAGAAAAGGACAGAAGATAAATTTTAGTTTAGTCCTGTCAAATTAATCAGCGCTTGACGTAAATTGACGTAATTTTAGTCGGCAAGTTTTTAATCACGTCTAAACTTGTATGGAGTAGTGACAGGCGCCGATTAATTTGACAGGACTAAAATAAAATTTATCTTCTGTCCTTTTCTTTAATGAAATAGAAAGAAAAAGATGTACTGAACTTAAATTTAGTTTAGTTTGTGAACAAGGGAATCGTCACTAATATCTTGTTCGTTTCTCTTTCAGATTTCTTCAATGTAATTCAGCTACTATTTGATATAACGGAGATGGGTATGTATAATTTTTATGTTTTTAAATAATAATCTAGTGGTAAAACAACCTGTCTCAGATCCAGAGGTCCCGGGTTCGATTCCCAGCGGGTGCAAAAATTTCTGCTCGGTTTGGTTGGTGGTAGGGCTTGTTCTAAGTCCGCCTGGCTAGCTACCACCATCTTATCTAAGTCTGTCGCCAAAACAACAATATTAACAGCATTTGTTGTGTTTCGGCAGTTAGAGGTAAGATAGCCAGTTCCTCTGTGGTTGAGGATTCCGGGTGAAGCTCGCTTCCACCTTCCGCCTTATCATCACTTACCACTAGGGCCTCAAGTCTGCTATTACAATAGTGTCAGAATGGTCTATCATTGATTTCATAATTGTTGTTTTTGACAAGTTTGGTAATCTACTAATACTTATACTTAATGGCGTCATTATGACTTTCCAATGGTCAGCATGGTGGTTATTTTTGAATAAATTTTATTATTTATTATTATTTTTACTTTTTTTCTTTTCTATAAATCTTTTCTTTAAATTTTCTTTGTACTTTGATTTAAATTTAATAAAAAAAAAAAAACACGAAAATCCTCTAGAAAAGCTGCAACGGATGAATGCTCTTAATAACATCTTTTTACAGATGTGGTGAAATTCTTCGAAAGCATCATCACCATTAGTAAAGCCTTCTGTAAGTAGTAATTACTGTTTTAGCATAACTTTCGCTTATCCTTTTTATATATCTATTAATTTATTGTCAAAATCAAGATTTTCTCGGTGTACTGACCAAGTAAAGATTACGCTTTTCAAAGCTTACTGCCAGAGTTTTTACACCGGTAATCTTTGGGTCAACTATGTACTCGAAAAGGTCGCTGGATGTTCTACGCGTCCAATATAACAATGTTTTTAGGCGGCTGTTGCGACTGCCTCGTTTTTGCAGTGCCTCGGAAATGTGCGCGGTAAATCATACCGATGGATTTCATGCGATCATCCGCAAAAAAACGGCCTCACTCCTGAGCAGAATAAGAGGCAGTCACAATAGTATCCTGAAGGCGGTGGCGGCAGACACTTCCTCCGCCATAATAAGGCAATTTGTGCGAAGACTTATACCATAGTTAGACCATTACCATTTCTCGTTGCGTCTAGATGTTGGGTGGTCTTCTCACAAATTCGTCTTTAGTTTAAGTTACTAACAATAGTGATTTAAGTGCAAACATGTTACTAACAATTTATGGATCTTGTGTTATCCGAAATAAAATGATTTTATTTATTTAAAATCATAACATTTTATTTCACATGGGCACTTATGAAACGTCAGAAGCTAGATGCACAGTTCCAATCGGTCGTTTCCTATGGAGAAGAACCGGCTGAAACCACGGTTACTCTTTTAAATACCAGCGCTGCGACATTTGAGGCGTCTAATTGCAAACCCCGCTAAAACGATTTTACCTTGAAACCGACTTTATTCTCTCTTTTGAAAGTTTTCTCAATTCTGTACTAAGTGACAAACTTATCCGAGTAAATCCCTCTCTAACAGTACTAAAATTAAGCCTCCAACCTTATGCTTGGTAACAAAATCCACTATAAACAATGATGTATAAAACTATAGATACGTTGTCCGCACTCTAAAATGGCAACATGAAATGAAGCCAATTGGCCACATTGCGCTCAGTCACGCACCAACCTGTCGCGCGACGCTACGTTTGTTTTTAATGTAATTTTACTATTACTTATCCTGTGACGTAACTGAAGATGTTTATTTATCTCCCTCTAGCAACAGGCATTCCGCCGTACGGTGTCATATTTTCTTTCCCTTTCTTTACGCGTATAAGTAGTTATCTAGTATTTTCGCCGTTTTTAAGCGCCGAGATGTTTGTTGATAACGTGTCTATATATAATACGTCATTGACTATAAATGGCATGTGTTAAATTCAAATTCCTCTAAAACGAAAACAACCAATCACAGCGCTTGCTTTTGCACCAAGTGACCTTACGAATAGTATGGCGGACCGATGGAGACTTGTGTAAATGTGTCGTGCACCAAGGAGTGCGATTACATTTTATTGAATTTAAAACTCATTAATAACTCAATATCCAGAAAAATCGTTTTAGCGGGGTTCGCAATTAGACGCCTCATTTAAAAATAAGTGTCGCAGCGCAAGTATCATGCTGAGATAGGAGCCTTTTGGCCCCGTACAGGTTTTGTTTTCATTTTACTTTTGTTTTTATTTGAGTTACTATGAGTGTGTTTAGTTTAAAATGTGAACTTCCTGTATGAGTCCCAATAAATACTTTTTCTTTCTTTCTTTCTGGTTTTTACTATATTTTCAAATAACAGTATTAATAGGTATGGGAGGACAGTGTAGGCCTTTCAACAATTACCAGGTACTTAACAAAATAGAAAAGTGCCAACAAATCTACACTCTACTAGGCCTACAACGTTCTCACATTCACAAGATAGAAAATAATCTTAAACAAAGATTTAAAAAAAAAACTATTTAGACCAAATGGCACGGTCGCCATTACAACTACAGTAAAAATCGGAATAAATGTCATCATGTCCACGAAAGCAACTAATAAAGAGTTGAAATTAGAATTGAAGATTTACAATGTCAAATAATGAGATGATTATTTGATTATGTCAAGGAAGAATGTAAAAAATAGAACCTCGTTATTTGGAAGCAGATAATAGACACTTAAATAGTTATGCCGTTAATAAGCTACAAGAGAAGCGTCATGAGCAGAAGGAATTATTACCAAACTTCCTTGTCTTCAACGTAGTATTTTATCTTATAAAACGGTGCCGATTCCCTTGTTCACAAACTAAACAAAATTTAAGTTCAGCATCTTTTTCTTTCTATTTCATTAAGAAAAGGACAGAAGATAAATTTTAGTTTAGTCCTGTCAAATTAATCAGCGCTTGACGTAAATTGACGTAATTTTAGTCGGCAAGTTTTGAATCACGTCTAAACTTGTATGGAGTAGTGACAGGCGCTGATTAATTTGACAGGACTAAACTAAAATTTATCTTCTGTCCTTTTCCTAATGAAATAGAAAGAAAAAGATGCACTGAACTTAAATTTAGTTTAGTTTGTGAACAAGGGAATCGGCACCAATATGCTTTTTTGATAAGGACACGTTTGATGTGGGTTTTGAACTTTCCTTCGCTAAGTTCTGTAGCCGACTTTGGTAACTTGTTACAATTTGGTAACACGCATTATAAAAGACGTTTGAAAACGCTATTTTTTGTATTGATTAGCTTTTTGGTTACCGAATGTATACTCTATTTACTTATAGCATTAGACAAATAACGGCTAAATAACGACAGTTATTGTGTCATATTATTGAAATTACTGCATTTTAGAGTTATTTTTTTAATGTAAATGGTTAATAGATTACAGTGCTTTGTATTTATCGTGAAATAACGGAGTATATTAAACATTTACATCGAAATAACGAAAGGGTGAGAACAGTTATTTGTCTAATGTTATAATAAATGGAGTATAGAGTTACTGAAATGATTAATTTAAAATAAAAAATATATAAAAATAATGGCTTTAATTATTACCTATATTTTCATTTTTTTATCAACAGATTTGGAAGAAGCAGTTTTTGTTACTGAAGACTACACCTCAACAGGCAGTAAGTTAATTTCTCAATAAAAAAAAAAACAACTATAAATTAATACTAATAAGTATGTTTAGTTAGCTAGACAAAATTAAAATAATATGTACATAAATAACAACTTATACCTAATTAATTATAAAAATAACAAAATTATAATATATTAACATAAGAAATGTATCAGAATATTAATGAACATACACCAACGGGAGAGTTGTAGACCACACTTTCAAAACAACAAATTCTCACATTACCAGCAATATACATACTGCAAAGTTGTATTTTCGTTAGGAAAAATAGGCACCTAT
This sequence comes from Dryobota labecula, assembly GCA_947523025.1. Lineage (NCBI taxonomy): Eukaryota > Metazoa > Arthropoda > Insecta > Lepidoptera > Noctuidae > Dryobota > Dryobota labecula. The sequence goes on from OX383314.1 coordinate 8,999,653, forward strand.
TCAAATCTAATATCGAGCTAAATGAAAACTATAACCGACATAACAAGAATATACTAATATTACCCATTACAAACTTAAAAGTTATCGGGAAGAGCCCATATTCAAGACTGGCTAATATATTTAACTAGCTTTTGCCCGCGGCTTCGCCCGCGTGGATGTCGGTTATCGCATAAAAAAGTACCCTATGTCCTTCTCCATATCCCAGGCTATATCTCAAAATTCTAACTTAATAATAATTTTAATGTGATTAGAAACCGAAACAAATGATTTAATATAATAAAAGTACTTATGTTCTGAACGTGAATGAGTCTTTACCTAAAGATAACAAACACAAAATCAAAATACGAAATTTCACTCAAATTCTTAAAGCAATCAATTGTACCAAATTACAACACGAAATAAAAGTGCGACACAAATAATCATTTTAAAATAATTCACGTAAGTACCAACAATGTGAAAACAAAATGAAATCCTCCGAAATGTCACATGATACACCGTTTGTGCTGATAAAACGCTCGAAATATTTAATGAACATCATTGGTGCATAACTTTTCTCAGGGTCACGTTCGCAATTGAACGAAATATTTGACATTTATTTTGTACTTGCAACACGATCTGGCTGTAGAATTCGATTAATCGACTAATACTTGACCAGTTGACATTTTAGCGGGAACACCACTAAACGAACGAAAAAAAAGAAAAGAAAATACGTCTGTACTCTGTGGTCGTGTGGCGGTTTGGCGCGGTGCTTAATGTAAACATTCATCAAGGTTATACGTGCGTAAAGTAATGGATTCAATAAGAAAACGGTTTAATCTTAGAAGAATCTTACACAGAATTACTGAGAAATAAGTGTAGATTTCGTATTGAGTGTTAGTTTATCGAAAAGTGATAAATATGTCAGTGTAAAAGTAACGAAAGTTTTGAAATGCACAAATTTTGATCATAAGGCCGCCGTGTTTAGTCATGTTTTTATGATAAATATTCTTGTATACTGTTTGAAATACACATAAGTAGCTAGCTTATTTATCTACGAACATAATTTGGCTAATAGCTACTGATATTATAGCGTATTGTTATCGTAATCGTATTTCCAAGCGTAAAATTCGGCAAACAAATACCTACAAAAAGACAATAAAATGGATATAGTATGTTATCCTTAAGAGATAGACATATGCCATCGCGGACTTTTTTGAAGACCTTTATAAGATACATAATTCCACCATACATTATTTTGTTATATCTCAAAGGGTTTAGACAGCGTTTTCGTTGAAAGCTCCCAGATGGCTTATTTTTTTCCGACACCTCCAACAAATATCGTTAATTCATACAAAAATGCATACAAAAACTTAACAAATTATATACTAAAACCTTCCTAGAGAACCAAGCTATCCATTGGTGAAAACAGCATGAGAATCGGTGCAGCAGTTTTTGAGTTTATCGCGAACAGACAGACAGACAGACAGACAGACAGACAGACAGACGCGGCGGAGGACTTTGTTTTATAATATGTAGTGATAAATTACCGGAAAGTTTCAAATCCTTACCAAATGACTCAATTTTCTCAAAACAGTTAAAATCTATGTTAATAAAGAAAGGCTACTATACCGTTGAAGAATTTAAAGCTGACAAATTGTGAATAAATTGAACTTGTAATAATGCATGACGTAAATGTGAAATAAATGACGAATAAACTGAAATGAAAATAATGCTTAATCTTAAATAAATGATTGATTAATGTTTAGTATAATATAATGTAATGAATAATTGTAATAATTAGAATCAGTAACATATTATGTAATACAATAATTTGATAGGAAACATTTGCAGTGCCCTTACAGGGTGCATGTCTTAATACTGTGTCATGAAATTTCAATGCATGCCTACTAACCAGTGTTTAACATGTAAGCAAATAAATAAATAAATAACTTAACTAAATCTGTTCACAAACTAAAATATGGCGTCGCAAAATTTATCCATACCTATCTATTTTTGGGAATCATAATTGACAGCCAGTTAACTTGGAAGCCGCAAGCAGAAGATATATGTAAACGTTTAAGCACAGTCGCGTTTATGTTGCATAATTTATCAAAAAAAAGGTAAATTTGCCGACAATATTGGTGGCTTACCATGTAATTAATAATTTCCATCTTAAGATTTGGTATAATATTTTGGGGTCACTGTAGTGAACGGGAAAGCATTTTCAAAGCGCAACAGCGCTGCCTGAGAGCTATATTTGGTCTTAAAGTAACAGACAGTTGCGTACCTATATTTAAGTCTCAAAAATTATTAACCTTCCCATGCCTATATATCCTTGAATTGGCAATATTTGTAATAACAAATCGATGTCTATTTGCAACTTTAATAGAAACTAGAAAGCGAAGTACAGCTATGAGATCTCAATACCAGAATATATTATGCACGGGTGTATTTAAAACTAGCTTATTAAGAAGAAATGTGATTTGTATGGCTCCTGTAATCTTTAATAAAATACCTGACCAAATTAAAAACTTACCGCTGCAAAAATTTAAAAAATGTTTCACAGAATTACTTATAGATAAATGTTATTTTTCTGTGCAGGATTTCTTAAATGATAAATTTTTGTAAAATCTTTACTTTGTATTACATTTGCATGCTATATTAAGGCAGAATGTACACGGATCCTATTATATAATGGATGGTATTTAAAAGTACTTCAATTTATTCCCATTTCATTTACCTAATTTTGCCTGTGTTCCACCAAATATAGTGAATGTGCACCAAAATACCTAACCTAACCTAACCTAACCTTTAATATTTGGTGCACGATCAGTATTTTTCGGGGAAGAATAAGATTTTTGGTGAACACAAAAATATTATCCTTATATAATTTAACAACTTATTTTTATGTACCTACATTCTAAGCAAATAAAGACCTATTCTATTCTATTCTATTCTATCGCTGTCGAATGGTAATTTACACAAGAGACTGGCGGCATTGCTTATAAGATAATTAAATAAGCAGTATTTATTAACTGTAAGTAAATTAAAGTTGGTTATTAATTATTATTATTATCCATTTATTTCGGACAGAATCCATGGCATTAATTCCGCCTCTGTACATTTTGTATTTAATGAATAAATAAAAGAGTTAGTAACAATTTTATTAAACCATATCCATACTAATATTATAAATGTGAAAGTAACTCTGTCTGTCTGTCTGTATGTTACGTTTTCACGCCTAAACCGCTGAACCGATCGTCATGAAATTTGGCAGAGATATAGCCTGGGATATGGAAAAGGATATAGGCTACTTTTTTACGCGATAACCGACATCCACGCGGGCGGAGCCGCGGGCAAAAGCTAGTAAATTAATAAAACTGCTAACTGACGCTAAGTAAAGGAATACATACACACATCAAAAAAAGTTTGCGATCATTTTGAAAAATCGAAATATTTTTTGTTAGGTACGGTAGATTATATTATGATTCGGCTCGCCTGACTTAAACCCAATAGAGCACGCGTGGGATGCTCTTAAGCGAGCTGTTTGGAACCGTCAGCCACGTCCCCAGACGGTGCCAGAGCGCAGGGAAGCCGCTATTCAAGATTGGGACAGGTTACCCCAAGAAATGCTTGATAACTTTATTCTCAGCATGCCCAGGAGCATGTGTTCGAGCCAGGGGAGGAGTTATATTGAATATAAACCTTTTATTAATAATTTGTTGTTTAAGTTTGGTTTCTTTCTATCAAATTTCTGTTACAATTACATTATGATTAATGACTCAATTTTTTTTTTTTTAATAAAAAATGGTTACTTTTTCATTTCAAACAGAATATTTCTATTTAAAGAAAACACAAAACAAAGAATTTTTCTTGATAAAGTTCAATTTAAAAAGTTATATCAGTTTATGGTAGTGATCACAAACTTTTTTGATGTCTGTACAGTGAAGACAAGTTACCTTGACTTAATGATTAGGTATAGGTAATTCCACAACAACACTAATGCCCAAATACTCAAACGTTACTTAACTTTAAGACGTTCTTATAAGTGTTTCTGTCGCTACAAAACAGTTTAAAGTGACAGAGACAGCATTAGACTTAACGGCGACTTAAAATTGAATTGCGTTTGAGTATTCGGCAGTAAGTCCCGTATTACAGAACGTTACTCAATACTCAAGCATTATTTTAAATTAGTTTCAACCAATCAAATGGCTTGAATCTAGTCTTAAGTAATGCTTGAGTATTGAGTGACGTTCTATAATACGGGCCTAACACTAGTTTTTAAGTCGTATGTAAATTAACCAAGTGGACTCCAATGGGTCCGAATTAAAAGTTTTTTTTTATTTATTTTTATTCGTTTCACTAATTAACAATAGGAATTCTAAAATAATTATTTACTCTATATTTTTATAACAGATTTCATAGATGCCTTAAAAGATCTAAAGAGAGCGACTGGCCAGCCATGTAAGTATCGTTCTTTTCGTTCCTAATTATTAATCCATTTTTTTTTAAAGCGATGTATACACCGTGGCATTTTAGTCGTCTTACAATGACAGCCCACTTCATGTATCCAATGACTACTAATCATTCATGTTTTTTTTTTTTTGAACGTTAATTTTTTTTAATAATTTTTTTAGTAATTATGACGCATGACATAGTTTAAAACACCCTGTTATGAGTGCAGCCCGAGCCTTGTGATACAAGGGCGCCGCAGAATGGATTTAGATTAAGTTTAAGTTGCAATAGTAAGAAATACATTTTTGCGTTAGGGAGAATGAACTTTGATAAAGATGTCGCCGCTCCGTTCCGCGGCGCCCTTGTAACACAAGGCTCGGAATGCACTCGTAACAGGATGTTTTAAACTATGTCATGCGTAATAATTAATAAAAATAAAAAAATCAAATGATCAAAAAAAAAATTTTTTTACTTGAATGATTAGTAGTCATTGAATACATGAGGTGACTGTCTTTGTAAGACGACTAAAATGCCACAGTGTATATCGCAGGCAGATTCCATGATTGGTCATTTTACAAACGACCGCCGTCCCAGCTAGCAAAATACCCTTACAAAACAAAAGCTTGTAAGAACTATGGTTTCATATAAGGTCGTAATTTTACCCTTTGGATAACCCCATACAAAAAAAGTCAGGACATGTCGCGAAATCCTCAATGATCAAAACGTTATTCGTTACTCTTAATGATTTTTTTGAAAAATTGGTTCGTTATTAAATTCGTTTAAGAACTTCAGGATAAAATTACTGAAAGTATTGCGGTGGTCATGGTCTTATAGAATGTGCATAACAAATATGCCGCATTTTAACTAAATAATAAACACCAAACAACTGCAAAATTTGGCTTTAAATCAGAATGGGGGCTAAAAAAAGTTGTATACATCTTAATTGGCCACCCTGTATATACAAGGGGACTACTAGCGTAGCGATATAACACTTAAAATGGCATTAGTAAGAGGACTTTAAGATTGCCCTTAAAGCATGCCATTGTCACTTGTAAAATGGCAAAATCGCCTGCAGCGGCGGCAGCGAAGCGAGCGGTGCCACGGCAGCGGCCGTGGCACCGCTCGCTTCGCTCGCTCGGCTCGCGCTCGGTTGGTCACAGTTCTAACTTAACCTAACCCGTTTGATTGGGGTGCTTGGATGTCGAAATTATAAAAATTGAACGAGTTGCCTGCTAAAGAAAACGGTCGGGGCCGTTTGTAAAATGACGAATCATACAATCTGCCTGCCACGTATATAAAATGTCGTTTTAACTATTTAGAAACTTTATTTACACGCAACGAACATTAATTTTATTTACAATAGACACTTAACGATTTAGTAACACGATTGAGATTTATTTAAATATAAAAAAAGAAATATAATCTACGTTATCACCATTCTTTTTCCAGCCATACTCGAAGCAATTGACTACATGAAACAGAACAAACCACGCATTGAACGCGCAAAAACTTCCACAACAACAACAACAACAACTTCTAAACCAACAACAACAACAGAAGAAGACTATTCAAGCGAAGAAGAATTTGATAATGATAAATATTATGAAGAAATCCAGGAAAGAGCTTTACATAATATACCTCTACGTTATACTATTGAGCGAACTTCTGAAACTGCAGAACCTTGTGATCTAACTACTACCACTGCTGATCAAGCTACCAAAACTGACCAAGCCGCCAGTACTGATCAAATTAGGACAGAGCCAGTTACAACAACTGAGCAAGATATAACAACAGAACGAGCTAGTACAAATACAGATCAAACCACTACTACTGATCAAACTACCACAACTGATCAAGCTACGACAGAGCAATACAAAACTACCGAGCAAGCTAGTAGTACTACTGCGCAAGCTCCCACTACTAATAAAATAACGACGGAGCAAGCCACAACAGAGCTACCAACCACTAAACAACCAACAATAGAGTTCCCTACTACTGAGCAAGCTACCACAACTGAGCAAGCTACCACAACTGATCAAGCTAGCACTACTGAGCAAACTAAGACAAAGCAAGCTACAACAGAGCTACCGACAACTGAACAAACAACAACAGAGGTCCTTACTACTGATCAACCTACCACAACTGATCAAGCTACCACTACTGACCAAATTAAGACGGACCAAGCCACAACAGAGCTACCAACCACTGAACAACTAAGAACAGAGGACCCTACTACTGATCAACCTAGTACTACTACTGATCAAGCTATTACTACTGCTCAAAGTACGACGGTGCAAGCTAAAACAGAAATGTCTACAACTGAACAACCAACAACTAAACAACCAACTACAGAAGCACCAACAACTGAACAATCGACAACAGAGTACCCTACTACTGAGCAAGCTACCACAACTGAGCAAGCTACCACAACTGATCAAGCTACCACAACTGATCAAGCTACCACTACTGACCAAACTAAGACGAAGCAAGCTACAACAGAGCTACCAACCACTGAACAACTAACAACAGACCCTACTACTGATCAACCTAGTACTACTACTGATCAAGCTACGACTACTGTTCAAACTACGACGGAGCAAGCTACAATAGAGCTACCAACAACTGAACAACTAATGACAGAGGTCCTTACTACTGATGTACCTAGTCCTACTACTGATCAAACTACGAGAGAGCAAACTAAAACAGAGGTCTCTACAACTGAACAACCAACAACAGTAGTCCCTACTACTGAACAAGCTACCACAACTGATCAAGCTACCACTACTGACCAAATTAAGACGGAGCAAGCCACAACAGAGCTACTAACCACTGAACAACCAACAACAGAGGTTCCTACTACTGATCAACCTAGTACTACTACTGGTCAAGCTATTACTACTGCTCAAACTACGACGGTGCAAGCTAAAACAGAAGTGTATACAACTGAACAACCAACAACAGATGCACCAACAACTAAACAACCAACTACAGAGGTACCTACCACTGAACAACCAACAACTGAACAACCGAATACAGAGGCACCTACCACTGAACAACCAACAACTGAAACAGCTTCTACTGAACTACCGACAACTGAGCTGCAAACTACAGAAGCTGCTATTTCAACATCTGAAGAATCTATAGGATACACAGATGAACCTACGACAGAGAAAACTGATTCAGAAGAATGGATCGAAAACGTAGATGAAGAACCGACAACGAGCAAAACGGAATCAGATGAATTTCTTGAAGAAACTGGGCCATCTACTGAGAATTTTGACTCAGAAGAATGTCATACTGAAGAAGATGTTAAACCGACTACTGAGCAATCTGAATCGGAAGAAGATGTTGAACCAAGTGCTGAGATATCGGAACCGGAAGAGTCAATTAAACAAAAGAATCAAAAAGGAGAAACCACTACAGAGAAATCTGAATGGGAAGAAGATGCAGAACCGACTACTGATACAATAGTGTCGGAAAAATCGATTGAATACATAGGTGTAAATCCCACATTAGAGGAGTTAGAAGAAATAATTGAATACGTAGATGACGAACCAATTACTAAGAAATCTAAATTGGAAGAATCGATTGGGTACATAGATGATGAACCGACTACAGAGAGCCATGAATCGGAAGAAGAAAATGAAGAACCGACGTCAGATAAATCGGAATCGGAAGAGTCGATCAAATACATAGAAGGTGAAACTACTACAGATAAATCTGAATCAATTGAACCAACTACTGAGAAATCTGAATCAGAAGAATGGATTACTGAAGAAGATGTAAAACCGACTACTGAGCAATCTGAATCGGAAGAAGATGTTGAACCAAGTGCTGAGACATCGGAACCGGAAGAGTCAATTGAACAAAATAATCAAAAAGGAGAAACCACTACAGAGAAATCTGAACGGGAAGAAGATGTAGAACCGAATACTGATACAATAGTATCGGAAGAATCGATTGAATTCATAGGTGTAAATCCCACATTAGAGGAGTTAGAAGAAATAATTGAATACGTAGATGACGAACCAATTACTAAGAAATCTGAATCAAAAGAATCGATTGTATACATAGATGATAAACCAACTGCAGAGAACCATGGATCGGAAGAAGTAAATGAAGAACCGACGTCAGATAAATCGAAATCAGAAGAATCGACCAAATACGTAAAAGGTGAGACCACTACAGATAAATCTGAATCAATCGAACCAACTACTGAGCAATCTGAATCAGAAGAATGGCTTACTGAAGAAGATGTAAAACCGACTACTGAGCAATCTGAATCGGAAGAAGATGTAGTACCAAGTGCTGAGATATCGGAACCGGAAGAGTCAACTGAACAAAAGAATCAAAAAGGAGAAACCACTACAGAGAAATCTGAACGGGAAGAAGATGTGGAACCGACTACTGATACAATAGTATCAGAAGAATCGATTGAATTCATTGGTGTAAATCCCACATTAGAGGAGTTAGAAGAAATAATTGAATACGTAGATGACGAACCAATTACTAAGAAATCTGAATCGGAAGAATCGATTGTGTACCTAGATGATGAACTGACTACAGAGAACTATGAATCGAACACTGCTGATCAAGCTACCAAAACTGACCAAACTGCCATTACTGATCAAATTAGGACAGAGCAAGATATAACAACAGAACGAGCTAGTACAACCACAGATCAAACCATTACTACTGATCAAGCTACCACAACTGATCAAGCTACGACAGATCAATACAAAACTACCGAGCAAGCTAGTAGTACTACTGCGCAAGCTCCCACTAATGATAAAACAACGACGGAGCAAGCTGCAACAGAGCTACCAAGAACTGAACAACAAGCTAGTACTACTACTAATGAAGTTGCCATTCTTGATCAAATAGCGACAGTGCTAGCTACAATTACAACTGAGCAAGATATAACAATAGAACGAGCTAGCGCTTCTGCTGATCAAAATACCACAACTGTTCAAGCTACGACACAGCAAGATAAAACTACAGAGAAAGATATTGCTACTACCGAGCAAGCTAGTAGTACTACTGACCAAGCTAGTACTAATGATCAAACAACGACAGAGCAAACTAAAACAGAGGTATCAACAAATGAACAACAACTTAGTACTACTACTGATCAAAGTACCACTATGGATCAAACTACTACTATGGATCAAACTACCACTACTGATCAAACTACGACCGATCAAGCTACATCAGAGCTACTAACAACTAAACAACCAACAACAGAGGTCCCGACTACTGAGCAAGCTACCACAACTGATCAAGCTACCACTACTAATCAAATTAAGACGGACCAAGCCACAACAGAGCTACCAACCACTAAACAACCAACAACAGAGTTCCCTACTACTGAGCAAGCTACCACAAATAATCAAGCTACCACTACTGACCAAACTAAGACGAAGCAAGCTACAACAGAGCTACCAACAACTGAACAACTAAAAACAGAGGTCCCTACTACTGATCAACCTAGTACTACTACTGATCAAGCTATTACTACTGCTCAAACTACGACGGAGCAAGCTATAACAGAGCTACCAACACATGAACAACCAACGAAAGAGGTCCCTACTACTGATCAACCTAGTACTGCAACTGATCAAGCTACCATTACTGATCAAACTACGACAAAGCAAGCTAAAACAGATATGTCTACAACTGAACAACCAACAACAGATGCACCAAAAACTGAACAACCAACTACAGAAGCACCAACAACTGAACAACTGACTACAGAGATACCTACAACTGAACAACCAACAACTGAAACAGCTTCTACTGAACTACCAACAACTGAGCTGCAAACTACAGAAGCTGCTATTTCAACATCGGAAGAATCAATAGGATACACAGATGAACCTACGACAGAGAAAACTGATTCAGAAGAATGGATCGAAAACGTAGATGAAGAACCGACAACGAGCAAAATGGAATCAGATGAATTTCTTGAAGAAACTGGGCCATCTACTGAGAATTTTGACTCAGAAGAATGTCATACTGAAGAAGATGTTAAACCGACTACTGAGCAATCTGAATCGGAAGAAGATGTTGAACCAAGTGCTGAGACATCGGAACCGGAAGAGTCAATTGAACAAAATAATCAAAAAGGAGAAACCACTACAGAGAAATCTGAACGGGAAGAAGATGTAGAACCGAATACTGATACAATAGTATCGGAAGAATCGATTGAATTCATAGGTGTAAATCCCACATTAGAGGAATTAGAAGAAATAATTGAATACATAGATGACGAACCAATTACTAAGAAATCTGAATCAAAAGAATCGATTGTGTACATAGATGATAAACCAACTGCAGAGAACCATGGATCGGATGAAGTAAATGAAGAACCTACGTCAGATAAATCGAAATCAGAAGAGTCGACCAAATACGTAAAAGGTGAGACCACTACAGATAAATCTGAATCAATCGAACCAACTACTGAGCAATCTGAATCAGAAGAATGGCTTACTGAAGAAGATGTAAAGCCGACTACTGAGCAATCTGAATCGGAAGAAGATGTAGAACCAAGTGCTGAGATATCGGAACCGGAAGAGTCAATTGAACAAAAGAATCAAAAAGGAGAAACCACTACAGAGAAATCTGAACGGGAAGAAGATGTAGAACCGACTACTGATACAATAGTATTAGAAGAATTGATTGAATTCATTGGTGTAAATCCCACATTAGAGGAGTTAGAAGAAATAATTGAATACGTAAATGACGAACCAATTACTAAGAAATCTGAATCGGAAGAATCGATTGTGTACCTAGATGATGAACTGACTACAGAGAACTATGAATCGAACACTGCTGATCAAGCTACAAAAACTGACCAAACTGCCATTACTGATCAAATTAGGACAGAGCAAGATATAACAACAGAACGAGCTAGTACTGAGCAATCTGAATCGGAAGAATATGTAGAACCAAGTGCTAAGATATCGAAACCGGAAGATTCAATTGAACAAAAGAATCAAAAAGGAGTAACCACTACAGATAAATCTGAATGGGAAGAAGATGTAGAACCGAAATCTGAATCAATTGAACCAAGTACTGAGAAATCTGATTCAGAAGAATGGCTTGAATGGGAATCAGATGGGGAACCAACTTCAAAGATCATAATATTACCATCAGAATCACTGGTGACTACTACAACACCATTCAGTTTAGAATCGGTGGAAAAAACTCAAACTGATGTGACAACAGAAACTATTTCAACTTTAAATCCAAGTACACAAGTTACAGAAATTAAACAACATCCAACCACGGAAGTATCGACTACTACAGAAGGAGTAACTTTAACAACTAAGCAAGTAACAACAGAAGTTATTACTTCTACAACTGAGAAATACACCACAGCAGGTATTGCTTCAACAACTGATCAATCAACAACAGAATATATTACTTCAACAACTGAGCAACACACCACAGAACGTGTTGCTTCAACAACAGAAGGTGTTGCTTCAACATCAGAAGACGTTGCTTCAACAACAGAAGATCAAACTTCAACAAATAATCAATACATCACAGAACGTGTTAGTTCGACAATAGAAGTTGTTGCTTCAAAAACAGAAGATGTAACTTCAACAACAGAAGATATTGCTTCAACAATTTATCAGTCAACAGAAGGTATTATTTCAACAACTGAGAAATACATTACAGCAGGTATTGCTTCAACAACAGCAGATATTACCTCAACACCTGAGCAAGTAACAACAGAAGCTATTACTTCAACAACTGCAAAAGAACCAAGAACTTCACAACCAACTACCGAAGATATTACAATTGATGTATCAACTGAATACAAACAACCTGAAACAACAGTATTCACAACATATAACTTAGAAGCACATGCAGAAACAGCTAGTGTTCTAGAAACTGAGCAACCAATTTCTACAGAACAACCAACTGAGCAACCATCTACAATTGAAATTTTATTAGAACCGATTACAGAACAACCAACAAATCAACATCGGCGTGATTTACCCCCGACAAAATCATTTGATAATGAATTCCTACCAGAAAGTACAGAAGGACCTTTTTCTTCTGAAGTTTCGACAGCAGAAGTAATCACTTGTGTACCTGATGATTATGATTCAGAAGAAGAATCTTCTGATAAAATTGATTATGAGGAAGAACCTTCAACTGTACCTGATTATGAATTTGGTTCTGGAGAGGAACCCACAATTGATGATATTGAAGAAGAATCGACTGATGACCAGTTTATACCAGTAACGCCAATAGAATCAGAAACTACTGATTCTAGTTCCGGAGAATCGACTATTTCTACCACTGAGAGGTTGTCAGTATTGGAACTGTCATCTACAAAACCAGTGACGCTATCAATCAAAGAAGAATTGACAACCGAATCTGAAACTATAGAAGTATCAAAAGAAACGGAACAAACAACAAGAACAACAGGTTCAGAATCGATACCAGTAGGACAAATAGATGAATCTGTAACTACAGTAGAATCTTCGGCAGAAGTATCAACTTACTTACCAGATGATTCATCTGATTCACCAAATCCTGACCAACCGGATTCTAAAAACATTTCGGAATCTGTTGAACAATTTGATTCTTATGAATATGGTGACAATATAGAAACCACCACTATTACAGAAAAGTCTAAAATAACAACAGAACCGAAAACAAGAGAGGAAGAAATTACAATTTCTAAACAAGTTACAACTGAGTTACCTACAACGACAGAATATATTACTGAGAAACCTACAACAGTTATTATAACTGAAAAAATATCTAATGAGGTAGCTTCAACAACGGAAGAAATAACCACATTAGAAACAATAGACCAACCTTCAACAACTGCTGAAGCAATAACAGACAAAGAAACAATTGAGCAATCATTCACTGAACAAGCAACCAAAAAAATAGTTACAACTGCAGAATACATAGACCTACCAGAAACACAAGAGGAAGAATCATACGAAGAAAACTCAGAATCAGAGCAACCAGAATATATTGAAGAACCGAATGATATTGAAGAACTAGATACAGTTGATAAACAAGTTACAAAGAAAACAACCACAGAAGATGATGTTTCAGAACAGACAACCACAGAAGGTAAAGTTACAGAAGAGACGACAACAGAAGGTGATATTTCAGAGGAAATAGAACCAGAGCAACCAGAATATAATGAGAAACCAAATTACGATGGAGAATCCGTCAAATATTATAAAGAACCAGATAATCTTGAGGAAGGAATAACCACAGAATCTGACAGTACTGAACAGATAACCACAGAAGGTGTTACTTCGGTGAAAGTGGAATCCGAGCAACCAGAATCTGTTGAAAAATGGAATGATGTTGGAGCGTCAATTGAATATCCTAAAGAAAAACCAGATAATATTGAAGAAAAAACAACCACAGAAGCTGATGCTACGGAAGAGACAACCACAAAAGGTGATGAATCGGAAGAATTACAACCAGAGCAACCAGATTCTATTGAAGAACCGGAAGACGAACCAGAAACAGTTGAAGAACAAGCTACGGAACAGACAACTAATGAAGCTGATAGTACTGAACAAAGCACTGCAGAAGCTGACAGTACTGAACATGTTATATACGAAAAGTATACTGAACAACCAACAGAAGGTGATGCTTCGGTTGAAGTAGAATCCGAGCAACTAGAATCTATTGACAAATCGAATGATGTTGAAGCATCAATTGAATATCCTAAAGAAGAACCAGATAATGTTGAAGAAAAAGCAACCACAGAAGCTGATGCTACGGAAGAGACAACCACAAGAGGTGACGCATCGGAGGAAGTACAACCAGAGCAACCAGATTATATTGAAGAACCGGAAGACGTTACTTCTATTGAAGAAGAACCAGAAACAGTTGAAGAACAAGCTACGGAACAGACAACTACTGAAGCTGATAGTACTGAACAAAGCACTGCAGAAGCTGACAGTACTGAACATGTTATATACGAAAAGTATACTGAACAACCAACAGAAGGTGATGCTTTGGTGGAAGTAGAATCCAAGCTACTAGAATCTATTGACAAATCGAATGATGTTGAAGCATCAACTGAATATCCTAAAGAAGAACCAGATAATATTGAAGAAAAAACAACCACAGAAGCTGATGCTACGGAAGAGACAACCCCAAAAAGTGACGAATCGGAAGAAGTACAATCAGAGCAACCAGATTCTATTGCAGAACCGAATGACGTTATTTCTATTGAAGAAGAACCAGAAACAGTTGAAGAACAAGCTACGGAACAGACAAATTCTGAAGCTGATAGTGCTGAACAAAGCATTGCAGAAGCTGACAGTACTGAACATGTTATATACGAAAAGTATAATGAACAACCAATAGAAAATGATGATAAAATAACCAAAAACTACGATAATGAGGATAAATCTAGTGATCAACCAACGACTGATGAAGCAAAGAAAAATATCTATGAGCAATATTATAATAATGTTAACAATGAACAACCAGACGGCACGAGATCGGTTATTGATGAAGAGACTTCAACAACGGGGCAATCCACAACAACAATTGAACAGGAAACAACAACAGAAGAATTAACAACGGTAGGACCAACTACAGCAACAACTCAGGAAATAACAACACATCAGACTACTACTGAACTACAAGCAACACCTACTGAAGATTACACAACAAAGCAACAAACAGAAACTACGGAATTGCCAACATCAAATAACGAAACGACTACTACAGAACAACAATCAAATACTGAAGAGACTGCAATAACTACTGATAAAGAAAAAACCACTGGGCAAAAAACAACTCATGAAACAACAATCGAGCTAGAATCAACTACATCTGAACAAGTTACAGCTCAACTATCTACAACAAATGAGCCTGCTTCAACCGAAACTATTATTAAAACTACAGAATACCAGACTTTAGGAACAACAGAAGTATTGCCAAAAGCACAAGACTTTGAACGCGAATCAACATCAGCAACAGAACCAACAACAACTAATCAACAAGAGAATACTGGATCAACATATTTGGAAGCAACAACGTATGCCGCAGAGCCTAAGCCCCCAGGATTGCAGGCTGTTAAGTTTGAAACTGAAGTTCAAATGCCGAAAGCAGGAGGAAAGGTGTGCATGACACAGGGTCGTCAGGGTAAGTTCCTTTTTGTTA
Organism: Dryobota labecula; assembly: GCA_947523025.1. Lineage (NCBI taxonomy): Eukaryota > Metazoa > Arthropoda > Insecta > Lepidoptera > Noctuidae > Dryobota > Dryobota labecula. The sequence continues at coordinate 9,015,256 of OX383314.1, forward strand.
AAACTACTTCTTTTTCAGGCTATTTTTAGGATTCCGTCTGTCCGTCTGTCACAGATAATTTGCTCCGAATCCACTAGACCGATTATGTCGAAATTTAGTACACATATGAACGTCTGTGACCCCAAACTCAACAATAAATTCTGAATATAGGGGTCACTTTTGGAGGTAAAGTTTTTTTTTAGTTCTGCAATCTGTACCGTGTGACATATCAAATGAAAGGGCTTACTGTATTTCTTTTTTTTTCTAGGTATATTATATCATAGTTTGTAAGTTAATTCAGACTAACACAATGTGGGCCTATGTAGTCTGTAATAAAAGATTTTTATTTATTTATTATTGTAAGGACTTCAGATATATATATATTTTTAATTATTATAAAATAAATACGGTGTAATGCAGAGCTAAGAGGCTCATTGGCGACGTAAAACTGGTGGACTGCTTGGCTCATCGCCGCAAGGTTGCGTGCTTGTCGGTCTTCTACAGATTGTACATCGGCGAGTGTGCCCATGAACTCCACGACCTCATTCCACCGGCCCCCTTCTACCATCGGACATCTAGACGCACTGCAAGTTACCACCCCTACCTAGTTGATATTCCACCAACTCGCACTAAGCGTTTTCAAACGTCTTTTATAATGCGCACAGCAAAGGAGTGGAACTCTCTGCCTACGTCTGTGTTTCCGAACGCATACAACCCTAATCTATTCAAAGTTAGAGTGAACAGGCTTCTTGTGGGTAAGCTCATTCCATCGTCGACTTTGTCTCTGTCACCTCTGACCTAGAGTAGAGTCAAGAGCAAACCCATCATAAAATAAAAATAAAAACAGCGATTTTTCTCACCAAAAAAAAAAGTCATTTCCGCCATTTTTACTCAATGTCGCTTAGTTTGATGCAGGGCTTTACATACCGGTAAATTTTATTTTTTGTTAATGTTAATTAACGTTATATTACTGGTAATGTTATCAAGTAACGTTAAATTTTTGTAACGTTAGTAGGTATAACATTGAAATTTAACGTTACGTAACGGTTATTATTTTGTTATTTGGTAACGTTAAAAAGCACAGGGGGCCAAGTCTGCTAATGTACAAACGTTGCAATGGTCTCTTCATTGTGAGTTTTTGACAGATTTGCCATACAAACACTGTCAAATACTCACAATCACGAGACCATTGCAACGTTTGTAAATTAGTAGACTAAGGGTGAGTTTCACGAAACCACCATTAGTTTAACGGAGACTTTAAATTGATGCTGTCACTTTCTTTCTGATACAAAATGTAAGGGATGGCATGAATTTAAAGTCTCCGTTAAACTAATGGTGGTTTCGTGAAACTCACCCTTAGGCCCCTGGTTTGATGTACAGAATGCGTAGGTAGGTAATGGCTTTGTAATGTGTCTTTTAACACCCTATAAAATACAATGCTAATTATAATTTTTCTTCATTCCACAGACGTAATGACAGCTTTAGAAACAAACATGCGTCTAAAAATCTTGCTACTACCACAGGGTCCTAACGGAAAGAATTGTTATTGTACTTGCGACAGCACTAGCCTTCCAGCTATCATTCCTATGAACGAGTTAGAAGTCGACGCAACGACGATAGGTATTGAGGCATAGATTTTGTGTAGAAATAAGATGTAATATGTATTATTTTACTGTATTTTGTGAATTATAATTTTATGTATTTTTTTTGGTGTTTTCGTGTTTTTTTCTTTCTTCTTGTTTTTGCAACATTAACATCTTGATCCCCTTTTTGAGTGCTCCCAAATATCTCTTTAAAAAAGATTGGTTAAATTATGACTATACTCCAAACAACTGACATTACATTAGACAAATAACTGTTCTCACCCTTTCGTTATTTCGATGTTAACGTTTAATAAACTCCGTTTTTCACGATAAATACTGCACTGTAATTTATTTACCATTTACATTAAAAAATAACTCTAAAGTGCAGTAATTTCAACAATATTACACAATGGTGCCGATTCCCTTGTTCACAAACTAAACTAAATTTAAGTTCAGTGAATTGTTTTCTTTCTATTTGAGTAAGAAAAGGACAGAAGACAAATTTTAGTTTAGTCCTGTCAAATTAATCAGCACCTGTCACTACTTATAAGTTTAGACGTGATTAAAAACTTGCCGACTAAAATTACATCAATTTAGGTACGTCAAGCGCTGATTAATTTTACAAGACTAAACTAAAATTTATCTTCTGTCCTTTTCTTACTGAAATAGAAAGAAAAAGATGCACTGAACTTAAATTTAGTTTAGTTTGTCAACAAGGGAATCGGCACCAATGACTGTCGTTATTTCGCCGTTATTTGTCTAATGCTAGTAAATGGAGATCAAAAATTATGAAATTTTCATCACCAATAGGTTTTTTTTTAACGTTGGAATGATATTTCTCCTGTATGTAAAAACTTAAACTCTAATACACAAACAGCCAGACCCGGAATAACTAATTGTAGGTCATACAAATCGTCACCTTAGTTGTGAAGAGCTAAGGCCACACTTTTGACCGAATTGAGTTATGAACACCACCATACTCGTCGTTAGACGGAGATTCTAGTGGTGAAGAGATCTAAGTGATAGCTCAACTGGAGGTTTGGTTTTTCATTCAGACGTGAAAGGAGTTAAATGAAACTAGGAACTAGGAAAAATCAAGTGGTGAATTTTTGATTTATCTTTATCTTGGAACCAGTTTAGTGTGGAATACCAGCGCTGCGACACTTATTTTTAAATGTCGCAGCATCATGCTGAGATAGGAGCCTTTTGGCCCCGTACAGGTTTTGTTTTCATTTTACTTTTGTTTTTATTTGTGTTACTATGAGTGTGTTTAGTTTAAAATGTGAACTTCCTGTATGAGTCCCAATAAATACTTTTTCTTTCTTTCTTTCTTTCTTCACTACTAAGGCGACGAAATATTTGTTAAGTGCGAGAATCGAACCCGCGACACGCAGAGCAGCAGTCAATCGCTTAACCACTGCGCCAACATGCCGTCTACAGATTAGTATGTCATTTCGCACAGCCAAAGTGTGGAACTCTCTGCCAGCGTCTATTTTTCCTTCCAAAACAAGAGTGAACAGCAGTGACGGATTAAGACTACTTGATGCCCTAAGCAATCCACGCCTGTGGGCCCCCCTATCCGTATGTCAACTAGAATCGGTCTTTTAAACCTTTACCGCCTAAAAAAATTAGTTTTTTTGTAAAATAAGATGATGAGATGTAACGTACCTTAGAAGTGGAGTAGGTGCGACAACAATAAAAACCAAAGCATAATTTATTTATTTATTGAAATGCGCCTTGCGGCTTTTTCGGGCATTGAATTCACGCAAGATAGTATTAACGTCTAACGTTTTTTACTTATCGGACTCTATGTATAATATCGATAAATTATCGAGCCTTTCTTGTATCATCTTTGTCCTTTTTTTTTCTTTTTTTTAATATTATTAATTTTGAAAAATAACGTTCCGCTGAGCAATTTGTAATCATAAGCGATAAAAATATACGCAGGGCTGTTTCCACATTAGGGAAAGCCGATTCAATTTTATCATCATGAATTATTTTTTATAATTGCGCGTGGGTTTGTGCTTCTTCTGGGCCCCCAGACGTGATGCCCTAGGCAATTGCTTAATTTGATTAAGGGTTAATCCGTCACTGGTGAACAGCCGTCTTCGAGAGCGCTCTTTCCATCACAGACCTCATTCATCACTTTCTCTCATCGATTGTGTACCGTGACGACCGACGCTTAGAAGTGAGCACGGGTGAAACGCTAATATACAGTGTGTAAAGTACAGCCCTCAGCAGAATGATAAGATGAATTTAGTATATCATACTAAGATGCCGGTCATCTTAGTATGATATACTAAATTCATCTACTTGAAATTATTTCAGGAACGTTATAGGAAACCAATAAATCTGATTTGTTTTATTACCTCACACGCAATGTATCATTACCGTGGCAAAACGCACGAAGTGAACAGCAGCGCAGCGAGTGAGTTCGATGAACTCTGTACCTAGGCAAAAAGTGAACAGTTGATTTCGCGCGTCGTTCGCAACATACATTGGTGCCGATTTCCTTGTTCACAAACTAAACTAAATTTAAGTTCAGTGCATCTTTTTCTTTCTATTTCATTAAGGCCCTGCGCAGACGACAGACTATCCGTGACGCACTTTTTAGTCTGTGAAAATAGAACCTATGCAATTATATGCAGTAACGCACACGAGGCGCAAAAAGTCCGGCGCACAACAAATCCGTGTAATTCGGGCAGACCGCACCGCGCCGCGGCGCGCCGCTCCGCACAAAGTGTGTGAAAAAAATTGAACGTTTGCTTCAACGCGCGCTAACGCAGACGGCGCACACTTTAGTTAGTCGGCAATCTGCATTTGCTAGGGGTGGACGTAACGCACGCGATCTATTATCATGGCGCCAGAGGTCGATGTAACTATGTTAATTCAAGAAATACAAAACAGACCAGCAATTTATGATACTTCTAAGCCTTTCTTCTGGACCAATGCACCTCCTCATTGTTGTTTCTGAATGAGTAAAAGCAGGTCTCAAAATAAATAGCAACTCATCAAATGTAGTAACAGACATTTTATAAAATTTGAAAAAAATTGCCGGATGTTGTTTCAGAATTGAATGTTTAGTATGGAACTGTCCCTTCAGTAATCTTTCCGAAAGTATAGGATGTACCCAAAATTCTCTATTTCTTCTTCTTTTTCTGTACTTCATGTACAAAATAATACTTCGCGATCTCTGCACGATTTCCATAGCGTCTACGTCCCTACAGCTCTGCCGACAAAATGATCGAAGATGTGCGTCGTGTGACTTTTTGCGCGCCATGCAGACTTTTTGTGCGCCGCAGACTCGATCGCACAAAAAGTGTGCCGTCTGCGCAGGGCCTAAGAAAAGGACAGAAGACAAATTTTAGTTTAGTCCTGCCAAATTAATCAATTAGTGGGGCTGGGACTGTCGTGGCGTTGTAGTGCGTCCGGCATGTTTGCGGAGGCGCCCACAGACGATTTTTACGCCATAATAAGAAATAGGACCGCATCCATGGCCGGTCGGCTGTGCGCACCGCCACTAATAGTCTCCTGAGTGTGTTCCAAGGTCGGTGCGACTCCCCTCTGCTGCGCCACTGGGTAAGGATCCACACCTGCTAAATATGTACACATTTCTTATCTTCAATTACTAACACTAGTCTTTAAGCAATTTTGTATACTAACACTATGGATTCTGATTCTGAAATAAAGAATTTGAATTTGAATATGGTCTATTTACCAAGAAGTCATTTAATTATTTCTTGTTTTGTTTTAATGTTTTCAATTTCTCTTATTTTCTTACGAAGCTTCATAAAAATTCGTGAAGACATTCCGTCCAACCAGATGCAGCTGTATTTCACCTGGAGCGACTGCCTATCTGACCTCCACAACACAGTTACTGGATTACACAATATTTATTTATTTATTTAAACTTCATGTGCAATAGTGATACATAGGCGGACTTAATGCCACAAGGCATTCTCTACCAGTCAACCTTTGGGTTAAATATAAAAACATAGTGATAGGGTACAAAAATTATGTCTAAAATACTAACTTCTTGATTACGAGAATTTATATAGTTTTATGATACTAATACACATATACAAATAAAATTAACTAATAGTTATTTTAACAAATACAACCTAATAATAATTACTATGACTAGACTATTATTTAAGACTATTTACTACAATACCCTTGGTAAGACTGGTTGTCAGACCGCTGGGTGAGCTATCTCCGCAGGGACAATTTATTTAAATAAAACAATGATGTAATAGTTATAAAATTAATTTATTTATTAAAATTTCATTGTAAAATGATTTCTCATTTAGAAATTACTCTTATAATCATGATTTATCATTACACCACTTGTCATTCTTAAAACTTACACAATCGTTGGCAGACATTACCTGAAACAGAAATAAATAAATATTACACACACATAATGTTACGCCCGTATTCCCTGGAGGCAGGGGTGGATAGTTCACCCACATTTGGTGAGGTCCACACATCAAAAAAAGTTTGCGATCACTTTGAAAAATCGAAATAGAGAATACGACATCACAAGGTTAGACTGGCCCTCCGGCTCGCCTGACTTAAACCCAATAGAGCACGCGTAGGATGCTCTTAAGCGAGCTGTTTGGAACCGTCAGCCACGTCCCCAGACAGTGCCAGAGCTCAGGGAAGGCGCTATTCAAGAATGGGACAGGTTACCCGAAGAAATGCTGGATAACTTGATTCTCAGCATGCCCAGGAGGATCACCGCATGTGTTCGAGCCAGGGGAGGAGTTATATTATATTGAATATAAACCTTATATTAATAAATTGTTGTTTAAGTTTGGTCAAACAGTCTTTTTCTTTCTATCAAATTTCTGTTACAATTACATTATGATTAATTACTCATTTTTTTCTATAAAAAATAAAAAAGTTTTATTTTTTAATTTCAAACAGGGTATTTCTATTTAAATAAAACACAACAAAGATTTTTTCTTGATAAAGTTCAATTTAAAAAATTATATCAGCAGCTAGTGATCACAAACTTTTTTTGATGTGTGTATGTTTCAAGTCCCATGCAATAATAGGGGGCGAGCCTCGGCTATGATTTCCGACGCACGCACTGCCAGTACGTCTGGATTATTTTGTTAGATATTTAAATATTTTTTTTTGTATTTTTTTTTTTTTTTTTAATTTCCTTGTATCCTTGTCTATACGTCTGGCAAAAAAAAAAAACTAGTTCAAACGTCCAACTCACAAAAGCCAATGTAATTTGTATTACCTAATGCATTACATGTAATGCACGAACGTCATGGCTGAGTCGGAAATGCATTACTTAAAATGCACAGACAGTCAGTGTTAATATGTAGCGAAGTACTAATAATGCTACTATTATTTTGTTACTAACATTGTGGACCTCATTGTAGTCTGAATAAAATAAGTTTATTATATAATTATTGCCATCAACCGGGACACAAATCCAGATTTCGGACAGCTACTGAGAAATTCTTAAGGGAATAAACCCGATATTACGGTGCCCTGGTGATCGAAACCACCGGGGAGTTCCGGAGAGAACTACCCACGTTCTTTGCGTTATTTTAGTTGTGGAGCATACAAATTTTTCGAACATAAATGAGCCATGGATTAGATTTTCCTTCAAAATCATTCAGATTTTGCGATCTGTAATCTGTATTGTGACTTATAGGCTCATTCTATCGTTTATTGCCCGTGGTTCGACCGCGAAGCGCCGGTACGCACATCTAGGGGTGCCCTGGACACAAACTCAGTCGCGCGTATTTGTTGTTTACGCAATTATAATATAATAAAAAATCTTTTCTATAATTGCTCGTGAAATGGGCGTACTTTAACTGCTGAAGAGTGTAAGACTATATTTGCATTGTATAAACTCAATCTCCTGTGTTTTATATAATTGCATAGCACAGGTGTGAGTACTATGTACTTTAGAGTTACCATTGACCGGGTAACATGTCTTTCATTGACTTGAATGTGCCCTGGCGGCTGAGAGTATGTCATGCTCACTTAGATGTCTCGCTGACGATGGCGTGTATGTTGGATCATTTAGCTCCCTTCAAAATGGTTGAGCTGAACGAATACTTTTGTGACAATTTAATTTAAAAGAGTGTCCATGGAGTTTCTTGCCCGATCTTCTCCATAAGTACCTACTACGGAATGGGCATGTAGCTTCATTTTTCTTACTGACCGACTCCTTGACAATTCAAAAGTGCCTGTAAATGGTTTAATTGAAATAAATGATTTGAGTTTTACATAGTTCACACCTCTGCCCTACGCTTCGCAGAATACAGGCGTGATGAACTAGTAGAACTGTGCGGTCGAACCACGGGTAATAAACCCCGTTGTTCGACCGCGTAGTTCTACAGAGTTCAAAGACCAAATAACGGAGAAATTGAGGTGTTGCCAATTTTTTTACCATACCTTGTTTTTTTTTTCTATAGTATATGACTCGGTTTTAATTAATACAATTCTAAGCTTTAAATCAGTGGGTCGAGTATTTGGAAGACAGCCCAAACAGAATTTGGATACTTAGAATTCCTGTCGTCAATCCCTCTGTGATTGGATAAGCGATCGGTGAGTAATGGCCATTAATGTCATTAGTTTATTTTTGATTCTCTATTCTATTCTCTATTTTCTCAAAAATGTTATACCTATTTTTTTTAGTACGGTAGTAGTTACGTTACGGTTTTGGTGACAATCGAAATGAACATGAAATCTGAATAATAAAATTACACAGAAGGGCTGAACATAGCATAATCAGGATACAATATTCCCACAGCTAGTACACAGCCTTTCTATTAGAGGGTGCTGAACATCAAAATCACCATTTCAGCCAAAAGATATCCACTGCTACCACACGTAACTATGTACATAAGAACATAAGTAAAAGTAAATCCCACTAACCTTATTCAACAGCCGACGCATCCAAACTAACATAACTGGCCCCCATATTTTCTCTATGACGCGTAGAAACAACATGCTTCTTCGCTGTCTCCCCCTCCTCGACATCAGAGTCACAAACACCACACTTCAGACACCCAAACTGATAATACACATATTTGTTCCGAAGCAACATATTAATGTTATGCTTCAGCTCTAAGTAGAAGCGAAAAATGCTCTCAATTGCTGGCTTCTCTTTGAAATGCCCAGCGTAGACCAAGTGTGTTAAAAGGGACCGGATAGAGTTGAAAACTCCTTTGCATTCAACGCATGTGAAGCTAGAGCCTTCACTGTGTAGGATGTGGTTCCCTTTCATGTACACGCTAATGATATCTCCCTTGTTCGCGTTGATTTTAGCATCGGCAACAGCAGTTTGGTGGTCAATGCTGCCCAAGATATGCTTAACAGCTTCGTTTGCATCTTGGAACGTAATGTCACATACTTCGCATTTCAAGTCAACGTTAACTTTGTTCGCACTCAGAAGTTCTTGATCAACATCATTGTGTAACGCAGAACAGATCAATTTCGACATTGTCTCGAAATGGGAAGCGCTTTCAAAATGTTCAACCATCGCTGAAATAGATGGGACGGCCACGAAATCCGGGCAGATGGTGCAAACGTAAAAATTGCCGAAGCTAGCAAAATATTCGGAAGGGCGGCAATGGTTTTTGTAGAGCATCGACAACTTTCGAGGAGCCGCGTTCCTCAGATGCTTCTTTTGGCGAATATGATTGAACAGGACTTGTCTTGGCCCCTTCAAAGTCATATCGCAGCAGGTACAATAGTTCCCGATCTTCCCCGAAGGCTTGATAAAGTTCTCAATTATGACATGATCTCGATTATTATGCGGTTTACCGACGCTAGCTAAGTACTTCGTCCAATTCAAATCTTTTGGGCCCCATTCTTCTGGGATCGAGCGATCGGGGTCAGTCTCCTTCATACGGATGTATAGCTCGTCAGAAAGTTTAGCAAGATGCTTCTCGTCTAGGATATGCAAAATAGACGCTTCGGTGGAATCGATCGAAGTTTTGCATAGACGGCAATGCAATCCGTTAGAAGTATAAGTGATATCATGGCTGAGAAGAAATTTTTCGTTCATCTCCTTAATTTTCTCGATGGAAGGTTCAGTCATTGAGAAGGAAATGCTCTTATCAGACTGTAGGATACAGGAAAGGTTGTGAATATGACTTTCACTGAACACGTGGTTCAAAACACTATCATAATGGAATCGTAGAGTATAATACTCGCAAGCGATGCAAAAGAAAGCTAATTTTCCAGTTCTGTCATCGATCAATGATAACAACTTATGGTTGACGAGTAACTTGACAATCAGGGCCTCAATAGGTCCGTAGTAACGATACTTCTTCGAGTGATTTTTCGGCTTCTCAGCCGCCTGTTCGTTCTCATCGTTATCAATATTCTTGTTTGCATCGGCAGCGAAGTTCTGATAAACATTATCCTTAATACTCATAATAATAGGAGCTACAGAAGACGTTTGTGTTGAAAAGTCAACAGCTGAGACATCAGAACATAACTTGTCGTATAATTCTTGATAGAATTTGAGCGCAGCATCGACGCTTGCTTCAGAAGCGTCCGGGAGATGCTTCATCAATGCAGAGCTGAGTTTCGACGAGAAATTTCGTTCTAATCTCTCCACCGGTTTGGTTATGCTTAGTTCTTTGATCTTCGGCAATGGAGTTTCCCCCATGGCAGAAAGACGTCGAGACATGTTTGGCAGAAGGATTGGCTCGGCTACATCAATACTCGCTCGTTTCAGCTTAGGCAAGTGGGCATCCGAATTAAAGTGTTTCTGAAGCGATTCCATCAACGGCTCCTCATCGTTCAATTCAATCTCTATATTACAATCGGTGCAAATATGCACCTGCTTCGCGTCTTCAGAAGTAAAATTAAATAACTCAGCTTTCAACAATTCAGGAACTTCGCTTACGGGGAGACTGTTGAACCTCTGTCTCTGGAGGTTACTTTTCTTCTCCGTAGTAAATATATATTCAACTTCGACATAATCTCGTTTTTGTAAATAAATCTTTTTGTGCGTAGAGTCTAGGCTCCTTAGATAGGAGAGTAATGTTTTGTTTTGTTGCGTCAGAGGATGGTTGACGACGTTTTGGAAGTGTCTCGCGAGACGTTTAATGTCTTCAGATTTTCGAAAGGATAATACAGTGAGGTTTTCCATTGTTGTGATGAACTTTCTGTCAACCCACAACTGAATGCCTTGTATCTTGATACCAAGAATATTGGCCGCGCTTATAAAAGCTTATAATAACAGTTTTGAAGTAATTTGCTGTCTCGTTCTGCCCGTACTTTGCCGAATAGTAATTTTTGGTACCCAAAAATAGTTTGTTAGGATTTGGACTTGAAAATAAAATGGCGATTTGATTTGATTATCACTGCATTTCAAGATCTGGAAAGAGGAGAAAACCAATGGTTATTATTAGGAAATAAAATACGTGATAATCTGTAACCATTATTATCAAACACATTCATTATAATTAGGTCTACAATAGATCTAGAACAGGGAGATTTAAACTGGAAGTTTGTGACTTTTAGGTGTTGAAAAGTAAATAAAGTAATTATTATAAACTCCAAATACGGTGGCAAGCACATCAAGTTACCAGAAACTGTAAAATTTTCTCGTTCGATTTTGTACTTAATCATCAATGTTTCAAAGTTTAAAATTGTTTGGAGAAATTTGACAGTTTCGTCAAATTCAAATATTCATATTCAAAATATCTTTATTGTGGGCATATGTTTGTTACAGGTCTTAACAAAAAAAATCAGTTCCAATATGTCCTGCCTAATAGGCATACAATAATTATGTGTTGGCATTAAGTTTAAAATTATTTTTCATGTCAAATTTAGTTATTATAAATGTCAAAATATCAAAATACAGTAAAATTATTATTAGGTATATACAGTGAAATTCAATCAATCAATAATTCAGGAAATCTTGGATCGTGTAGGAAGATAGATGAAATTTACGAGAAAAAAAAAACGTAGAAAAAAATCTAAAATCGTTTCCATGGCTTCTATATCACCTACAGGTGTATCTCTTAAAATATTTCGTGTATGAATAGATACACCTTATATATTCATGTATGTTAAGCTCATGTTAGCTCAACGCATACGTAGAGATAAAACTTGAACACAACAGTATTCATTTAAAATCGTCTTTATAAGGAAAAACTGTTTCAAGCGAAACATATAATTAAAGTAAAATAGTTTCCCTTTAGTAAAAACAACAATATTTCAATTATTATTGCACATAACATGACCGTGCCGGAAGTAGGTAGTGTCATTTCTGTTTATAACAGAGAACTCAGTCATCATCTGACTTGCCTTGTTCAAACTATTTTTGGTCGGCTTCTAGTCTAACCAGATGCAGCTGTATTTTATTTATTTACTAGCTGACCCGACAGACTTCGTTCTGTCAAAAGCTATTTGACTGTGGCAGTTTGTCTACGCGCAAAGGAAACTACCTACCTACCCTACCCTACCTTACCCTATCCTACCCTACCCTACCTACCTATCTACCCTACCCTACCTACCTACCCTACCCTATTCTACCCTACCCTACCCTACCCACCTACCTACCCTACCCTACCCTACCAACCCTACCTACCCTACCCTACCTAACTAAAACCTTCAATTTTTTTTTTTTTTTTTTGGTAAAATCTATTCTCAGACCTACCAAATGATGACTGATACGTTATGTCAAACGCCATAAAGTTACATTAGAAGATAGAGTTACCTACTTATTATTACAATAAAAATGTAAATATGGTCGTTTTCTTACAATTTTTTTTTTTAACTTTCTTAAATTTTTCTTACATAAGAACCTTCTCCTGACAATAACAAACACAACAAAAAAATAATTAGCGAAATCGGTCCAGCCGTTCACGCGTGATGCCGTGACCAAGGGAAATAGGGATTCATTTTTATATATATAGATTTATAGGAGAACCAACGGCTATAACTGATGGATAACAATTTTACATGAAACAGAGCCAATTACAGGTTTTCACGGAGAAAAACAGAAAAAGCAGTAGAAATCTTAGTATCACTAACAACATGAAGCAACTTCCTATCTGACCTCCACAACCAAGTTACTGGGTAACACAATAACCCTTGCTAAGACTGGTTGCCAGACTTTCGGGCCTCTGACGACCCTTAACGACACAAATCACAACGAAATACGTGACACAGAGCAAAGAAGAGGCAGAAAGATGGAAACGGTAAAAAAAGTATGAAAGTAGGCAGTTAGCTTACAATTGTTGTGTCCGTTTCGACTGCTCGGACACAGTGTCGTAGAAGAAAAACGGCTAAGTTAACACGACGAAGGAATTTGTAAAACACTAACAGTGAATGTCGCAAATTCGTAGATCCATTATTACGAAAATTGAAAAGTCGAGCCGAATTTCACCCAATCTCTCGTGGGGGAGAGGGTCTCACCAAATATCACGCTTTTTTTTCCACAACAAAATGTGTAAAGTTGCGAGAAAACTGGGGTAATCTATTTCTATCTATAAAAATCAATGTTTGTATGTTTGTCCTCTATGCGTTCCCTAAACCATTGATCAGATTGTGATGAAAGTTTGGTACGGTGTTCTGAGGACGCCCGCGAGGGTTTCTAGCCCAAAAAAAAGTTCGATCAAACACTTTTTTACTTTACGTGGCATCCATACTAATCCATACTAATAATATAAATGTGAAAGTAACTCTGTCTGTCTGTCTATCTGTCTGTCTGTATGTTACGTTTTCACGCCTAAACCGCTGAACCGATCGTCATGAAATTTGGCAGATATATAGCCTGGGATATGGAGAAGGACATAGACTACTTTTTTACGCGATAACCGACGTCCACGCGGGCGGAGCCGCGGGCATAAGCTAGTATTATAAATGTGAAAGTAACTCTGTCTGTCTGTCTGTCTGTATGTTACGTTTTCACGGCTAAACCATTGAACCGATCGTCATGAAATTTGGCAGAGATATAGCCTGGGATATGGAGAAGGATATAGGCTACTTTTTTACGCGATAACCGACATCCACGCGGACGGAGCCGCGGGCAACAGCTAGTTATTATATAAAATAAGAATTATTAAAAAAATATATATATAAGCAAATTATGTTTATTTAAATAAATCCAACGCAACCAAGCACAGATTAAAATATTTACACTAAATATACGCACTTAGAAAAATCTCAAGTGAGATTAGGAGGGGGTTGAGCCAAATCTCACATCTCACCGAGGGGTGAGGGGTCGAAAAACTGCCAAAATCGCCTACCATAACTAATGGACGCCCCTTACTTATTCCATTAGCTTCGTCTGTCTGGCGCGTTTGTTACGTATAGATACTATGCAGCTGACCTTGCAAAGTACATAACAAAACGATCGTCGTATATCCTTCAAGCGTCCTCTCAAGCTTGCAGGCTTTATTATTATAAAAGGTTTTTCAATAGGGTCAAGGTATCTTTGACAGCTGATGGCGGCCATATTAGATTGTCTGTTGGCGCGAATTTTTGACAGATGTCTCATTAAATATTCGACATTTATCAAGATGAGACGCTATACTGTTGAAGGAATAGAAAGAAAAATGCGTTTATTGGCATTACAGCAAAAAATACACCATAAAAATATTTAAAAAAAAAACAGAAAACAATGATTATAATGCCAAAAGGGCCTCATCTAAGCACAATGTCAGATGATACAAGGTGTTTATAGTGTCATAATCTAGAATAATAAACACATTGGTAAGTGTCCGTTTTAATACATAAATTAAGATAAATTAAAGAAATTTTGTTGAACGGTTTTGCCCTGACTGCAGTCTTGTAAAATTCACTCACGGCGAATTATTTGCGCAACTTTGTATTATTTACTAACAATATAATGAAATAACATGAAATATTATTACTGCAAATAAATAAGCATAATATAAGTATAAATAGTTTTTTTTTTTTTTAATTCGTATAGGTGCTAGGTTGCTCTTTCGCGCCCGCCATTTTGAGTCATGTTTGTGTACTTACTTTAAGGCAATAAAGAATTAATTTACAAAATCTGCTCAGTTCATAATTTTAGCTCAACATTCTCGTCCTTACAATGCGCTTCCATTTTCTTAAATCGGAGGTCACAATGTCATCAAAATTCTGTTTTTATCTTTTAATAAACGGTTTGTTTCATTGTAACAGTGTTTTAACATTGTATGTATGTTATAAATAGATTATATCAATACCAAGAGTTCAATAAAGCAAAAATAAAAGTAAAAAAAGATAGCACCTAAATCATCAACTCTAACAATAATAATAACCTCAAAAGATCTAAAAACGCTCGGCGCGTGGACTCGCCGAAGCAATAGAAGCACCAGAAGAAGAAGAAGAGCATTAAGGCTCCTACAAAAACGGGCGTGACACGCGACGCGACACAAAGGCACGGCGTGTCGCGCGTCGAGCGGTGTCTAGGTGTCGCGTCGCGTGTCGCGCCTGGTTGTAGGAGCCTTTAAAATCCATTGTGTAATTCAGAAGATCTAAGCGGTCACACAGACAGAAACGCACGAAAGGCGACTTTATATTACAATATTTATGGATTATAGATATATGACTGTTTCCTGTATGCAATGTTGCCTGTTTGCAGAATGCATTGATAATAAATTCAGGGAATCTGTGGCTCTGTGAGGAAATTTAAACGAGGAAAATAATATCAAATGCAGCGGGAATTCATGACATGTCTGTACACTGTTTGTTTAGTGTACAGGGAAGTCGTAGGCACAATATGACAATGCTATGCTCAACCTCCTGTCCTCTGAGTCCCAAAACAATGTGTGAAATACTGTCGTACCAGCGACAGGAAGAAGAATGTGACCATATTCGAAATTGTTATTAACTAACTCAGCGCACATTACCTACGGGAAGTTGTAGACACAATATGACAATTCTATGATGAACCTCCTGCCCTCTGAGTCCAAAAACAACGTGGTCAAAGTGAGCCTGCGCTGCCACCGATGACGCCGTGGAAATAAATGGCAAAGTTTTGGGCCAACAACATGTGAAATACTGTCGTGCTAGCGTCACGAAGAAAAATGTGACCATATTTGAGCTTATTCTAACTGCTTATTCTTTCTAACTTGTACATGACATGTTATATAGTGTTGAAGCGCCAATTAACGTACTGATACGGCCTCAACATAAAGGGAACAACATGTATTTTTAAAGAAAACCTTGTTACGTAGCTTTATAAGTCTTGAAGACTACAATGCAAAGTTGTGGGCTACCACCCACATTTCAAGTTCGTGGGAGGAAGCCCGCATTGCTACGCAGTGGGCGAACGCGTATAAAGTGATTTTCTGCCGCTGATATTGATATTTTATGAATACTACAAGGTATGCGCCTAATGGGATTTCGCATCGGCAAAAATGTGACGGTTAAATGGCCTGATGACCGAAAGCCTGAATCAACATCCTTCGAGCCTCTCGTTAGGCGGTTGGATCAAAGGCCTGATTCAGAAGGCAGTACTCCTTGATACGGCTCCCATTGTGAGGAGGTTCCTGTCTCTGCAGCCCTAACCACCGGTAGCTTAGACCCCGCTCCCGACACCGGCGGACCACAATTTTTTAAGACTACGCCGAGCACACAGTGGCGCCCTCATCGTTATTTCGGTGATTTATTTTATTCTAGAATGAAAATGCAGAAAATAAGCTCGTCAAGTTGTGCTTCACAAGACTATACGTTATTATTATTACAAACAGTAGTTTTAAATTGTTATGTTTTATTGTAATCATTAAAACGGAGCTTAGTGGCCACTATTTTCCGTTTTAATGATTACAATAAAACATAACAATTTAAAACTACTGTTTGTAGTAATAATAACGTATAATCTTGTGAAGCACAACTTGACGAGCTTATTTTCTGCATTTTGATTCTAAAATAAAAGAAATCACCGAAATAACGATGAGGGCGCCACTGTGCGCTTGGTAGCCTCTTAAGAAATATTTAAAAATGTATTTTTTATGTAATAATGAACTGAAATAAAGAAAATAATAATAATAAAAGCGTGTTAACAATACTTTAGGTCAGGCCAGAGTTGGGGGCATTTAGTCATCGGCGTTGTATGAAAACAAACCATTATTAAAAATAAATATTGTTGATAAACAACGCCAGTGAAAGGTCAATGACATCATTAACTGAAATAACTGTTATGAGTCAATTTTTACACTTCTTTTACATTGTAAAACGCTATCTATCGATGCATTTATAAATCAGTCTGTCTAGCATTTTCCTAACTTCCAGTCGAAACGAACGCAGCTGAATACCAGTATTTTTAACTAATTTCCCAAAAAGCCTCCTCCTTTTTGGGAAATTAGTTA
Organism: Dryobota labecula; assembly: GCA_947523025.1. Lineage (NCBI taxonomy): Eukaryota > Metazoa > Arthropoda > Insecta > Lepidoptera > Noctuidae > Dryobota > Dryobota labecula. The sequence goes on from OX383314.1 coordinate 9,032,138, forward strand.
AAAATACTTCTCAATTCGGTTGTATTTCATCAACAAGTCAAGCATTTGCATTCAGAATGTATCATTTGGTGAAGTGGAACTGACGAAGAAGACCACAGATGGCCACCGGAACTCTTGAATGATAAGTATTTCACGGGTGGCGATAAGATATCTCGATTAAGATAGTTAAGCGACTATGACAAAACAAATAAAATAAATAGTTCTGATCAAAATGGTACCATCAAACTGATCTGATGATGAAGCCGAAAGGTAGGCACCAGAACTCCGTAATAAAACAATGTATCCTAGCCGTGTTTGGACTTATTGGAATTGTAATGAGATGCACTCGGGCTATAACGGATTATTATTAACTTTGCTTGGGTAGTTTTTGAGTTAGCTTCGATAATACGTATTTAATCCACTTAGGGCCTTACAAATAAACACGGAATAAAGTTATCCTAGGAATTACTTCGGTATAACCATACATTTCTATTCCCAAACATTTCGTAGGAAATGATCCTCCCAACTTACTTTTTTTACAATATATAGACTGGCCGCGACAATAAAATCTGATCAAAAAAATAAATAATAAAATAATAATAATAACCCCACCGCCGTATCTCTACGTTGACGTCGTGGTGGGGCTTGCGCGCTCCGAACTCTAGGTCTGTGCCGGTAGAGTTTACTTTCCCGGAACAGGTCTACGGTGAGGAGCCAGACCAAGAGAGATACAGAAACCCGCAGGGCAGCATGTGGCGAGCTGCTGGGCAGTTGCGACCCCACGGACCCTATCTCCCGGGAGAAGTCATGTTCCTCCTCTCTGGCTTGCCTTTATTGGCCGGCTGGAGTGAAAACTGACGAGGAATTGAGCTTCCACCTCATTCTTGCCTTTATTGGCTGGCTTGAGTGGAGATTCGCAAGAGCAAACGTGCTCGGAGGAAGGAAGTATTCCAGTAAGTGCTTGTCCATCTTCCGGGCTCTGGGATTGTTCTGAGAGCCGTGGAATACCTCTCCACTCCTCGAGCACCTCAGGACATGTTGCCCCCTTGTCGCTACGTCACTATGTGCGATCGTTTTCGGGGGCCCATTATTGAGTGTGCAAGTCACCCCCTGCCATTTTATCCGTGTATAATAAAACATTGATCAGGCAGGGGCCATAGTTCTTCCATAGTTTTAGGTAACCAGTCCATTTTAACCACCCAAACCCATAGTCCAATATATTTCTTTTCCATATCCTGTAATAGTCCTACACCAACCGGGGGTTGTCCTTGGGTGCACTTGCATAGTGCGTACAGGGATAATCGTCGGTTGGTGCCTCATTCCATTTAAAATTGTCTAAGGGGCCTCTGCGAGTTGGCTTCGGCCCGTCGTACGCCTTCCAAAGGTCCGGGACCCCAGGGTCCCGAGATATATAAACGTAAATAAAATAATAATAATAATAACTTCGAACGAAAACGCGTTATAATTTCATTTACGTTGAGAACAGAACTCAGATTATTGCTTGTGATTTCAATAATTCTGAAAAAAATAATCCTTCAATAGTTTACAAAGTTTAGGCTGATGTGGGAAAAGTCTTTTGCGAATTCTGGCTTTTGTAGTGACCAGTCTACCCATCATAAAAAAGTAAGTTGGAGTCTCATTTCCTACAAAATGTATGGGAAAAGTTTTTTTGCGATTTCTGGCTTTTGTAGTGACCAGTCTACCCATCATAAAAAAGTAAGTTGGAGTCTCATTTCCTACAAAATGTATGGGAAAAGTTTTTTTGCGATTTCTGGCTTTTGTAGTGACCAGTCTACCCATCATAAAAAAGTAAGTTGGAGTCTCATTTCCTACAAAATGTATGGGAAAAGTTTTTTGCGATTTCTGGCTTTTGTAGTGACCAGTCTACACATCATAAAAAAGTAAGTTGGAGTCTCATTTCCTACAAAATGTATGGGAAAAGTTTTTTTGCGATTTCTGGCTTTTGTAGTGACCAGTCTACACATCATAAAAAAGTAAGTTGGAGTCTCATTTCCTACAAAATGTATGGGAATAGTTTTTTTGCGATTTCTGAGAATTGTGTACCCCCGGTTTTTGCCTCGTCCCTCGACTTTGTTACTTTATTCTTTTGTGATGAGTGAGTTGAAATATTAGTGTTGTTGAAGATGTAAAAAATGTGAAAATGTTTGGATCTCCTGGATTGTTACCAGTATCATAAAATATTTTATACCAGAAAATCTCCTTTTTTTAATAACTTTGTTTAAAACCGAAAATTTATAAAAATAATTACGGTATGATTATTTATTAATTATTTATTCTTAAATTCAGTACTTAAAAGAAAATGTAACCTTTTTTTTCGCCATTTTATGTGAATTACCATTACGAATATATTTTTTTGATATGTTATCCCCTTTGTTTACATAAATGATCTGAATTTGAGACTTCTGGTATAGAATCTGTATAGAATCGAACTTCTAGCAGAATATATTAATTTAAGTGAAAAATACGTATTTTTAAATATTTATATAAATTGTCGTTTTGTTGTTACTTTACTAAATATAAAACTTACGAAGATTTTAAAATAAATAAGACTATAGAATTTACCTGCCCCCTTCCCAACTGTCGTCAGAAAATCTTTGATAGCCAAAAATGTTATTATACGCGAGTGGTTTAGTAAATATAATTTGAATTCTTAAAAGTTGACATTATCAGTTCAAAGTAGTAATAAAACTTTTTTTTACATATTTTCTATTAAAAATAAATCCTAATTAAAATCGAAAATTTTAACTAACCGGAACATTCAAAGTCAAATAATTTATTTCAAATAGGCACGAAGATGCACTTTTGAACGTCAAAAATTACATGAATAGTTAATTGATTCTAGTTGCGCCTTCCAAAATGTAGTTATGTATGGAGAAGAATGGGCAAGAAACTCCATACTTACTCTTTTAAAATGTTAACAATAGTTTGTATACATTAATTAATATTTATAGGTGAAGACTATGTACCTAGAATAAAAAAATAAAAAATATAAAAAAAAACATCAAAATTACTTACCACAATTGGTAAAAAGAATGAAAAGTGAAGTAATAACAGAAAAATTAATAAATGCGATAGGTACATGGTGCTCACATATTTACAAACATTGTATATGATTTCCCAAAAATATAAAAAATAAAAACAATATATAATAAGTCAGTGTGTGAGTTAAAATATTAATCATATTCAGTTTTGTGACCGCTCTTTTTTGCAAAAATTCTTCTAATTGTGGAAATTCGGCACGATATTCCAACACAACATAATCCATAATCGAGAAGAACCATTTTGCTTTCATTGTCAAATGTAATTTGTGGCCAGCGCGGACGCATATTTGCTGAAGTGTTCTGTGTTTCAATTTCTTTGCTCAGGTATGTGACCAAGTTTTATTATTATAACTCACTTTTCTCTAAATATTGTTATTGTTGACACATTGCAAAGTTTGTATTGTATTTGGTATCAAAAAGTTAATAGTGCTAGGTACGATGGGTTATTTTTAAAACTACAAGAAGGTAGCATTATGTGACCTCCGTTTGTGACTTATTTTGTATTGAAAAATTAAATCAAATTTTACAGCAGGGTACACTTTATTTTGAAATTGCCCTTCTGACTTTTCTAGTACTCAAACCTCAGTTGGTCCAATATATTTTTTTGATCCTTATAAGAAACAGGATTGATTGGAATCAAAAAAAAAAATTGTGAAAATGGCCCATTATCTTCCAGACTGTAATTTTTTTTTCAAAATCTGTGAATGGGGATCAAAATTTCTCAAAAAAATAAGTTCAGTCTCCTGAAACCGTTTTTCTGTAACAGCAACGGATAAGGTACCTACCCTAACTGTCCTGTCTAAAAAATCCATCCTCTATGTTCTCCTAGAGTATCCCCTTCCGGCGTTTCCACTCACATCTGCCTTGTAAATACCTTTTGTTAATCGCCTTTCATTCATCCTCACAACATGCCCATGTTGCCATGGCTTAGCATGATCCTCCGTTATGTCGAAAATACTGCAGCATTAATTTTGAAATAAATATATGGTAAAGTTGAGGATTAATGTTAAGTACTATGTTAGCCGAAAACACGATTCCATAAAATTTTCTCGATAGAAAAAAAATCCAAAGTTACGTCCAAACCGAACAATAAACCGCTGGTATTAAAAAAATACTTCAAATTAGATAATGAAACTTTGCATATTAACTGAACTAACTATAAAGCAGGTCTTATGTTATTTACTTTTTTTAAATGACCATTATTTTCACCGTAAAACGAAATTACCTAAACTATCGGCGCCTTGGAGTCTTTTCCCTGCCGCCCTGTCTCGCTTGCTCGCGTGACCGGTAGCAATAGTGTGCGAACGAGATACAGAGTGAGGTGGCGTTGTGTTTATATAGATGAAATCATAAAGAAATAAGTTCTACTAATATAAATTAGGATGAGTCAAGGAACACAATTAGCACAAGAAATAAAAAAAACAATGTTGTTTTATGAGCTTTATTTCTCTATACATGACTGTGGCGGTCAAAAGGTTAAAAGAGTTTGCATAAGAGTCTATTAGTATAGACTCTTATGCAAACTCTTTTAACCTTTAGAGTTTGCATAAGAGTCTATACTAATGACTCTGTCCCATCCGTATTATCGTGCATTTCACTCAACACACGATGACGGACACGATGCTAAGTGAGACAGCGTGCTTTTTGGCCACACCAACTAGTGAGTTCGAACCCCCCAAACTAGTTGGCTCTTAAGAACAGTGTATGGATTCTCATAATTTGTGAATATTTAGGATACTAATAATAGGGTCTTTATTCTTTTGCATCCCAATTTATTTGGGGTCGGCGCAACATGTATTTTTCTTCCATACTTCTCTTATTAGTCATCTCCGTAGTCATATCAACTTTAACGCAGTCCATCTATTGTTTCGTTTGGTCTTCCCCTGCTAGCCATCCACATTCATATTCAAAACTTTCCTATACAAATAGAGTGTGTACCCAAAATATTTGACAGAGACAGTAGTTATGATCAGATAGTATTAGAAAGACAATGGTGCCAATTCCCTTGTTCATAAACTAAATTTAAGTTCAGTCCTGTCAAATTAATCAGCGCCTGTCACTACTTCATACAAGTTTAGACGTGATTAAAAACTTGCCTACTAAAAAAATCAATCAATCTGCCTAGCCTTTTCCCAACTATGTTGGAGTCGGCTTCCAGTCTAACCGGATGTAGATGAATACCAGTATTTTACATGGAGCGACTGCCTATCTGACCACCACAACCCAGTAACTGGGTAACACGATACCCCTTGGTAAGACTGGTATCAGACTTTTGACGACTCGTAACGACTGTCAAAGATCCACGAATGACAGCCGGGACCAATGCCTTAACGTGCTTTCCGAGGCACGGAGGAGTCTCGGTATATAAAGTTGGTCACCCATCCACTGACCAACCACGGCAAGCGCTACTAAAATTACATCAATTTACATCAAGCGCTGATTAATTTGACAGGACAAACTAAAACGTATCTTCTGTCCTTTTCTTAATGAAATAGAAAGAAAAAGATGCACTGGCACCAATGTATGGATGGGATGTTTCAAATTTATGACATAGAGGCATAGATAATTTTAGCTTATTCCACAAATCCCCCCTGAAAATCCCCCTTAGGAGGAAAAGTGGAATCTATAAAAAAAATCTAGAATTCACCCCTGATAATCCCGCTTAGGGGGAAAAACTAGAATTTAGAAAAAAAACTTATTCCAAGATCCCCCTGAAAGTGATTTTTTTACATTAGGTTTCAGTTTTGCCCCACTGAGGGAGATTCTCTCAGGGGGGATTAGTGGAATAAGCCATAATTTTGATGATGTTCTTGCAACATAAAAAAATTACATGTGGGCCCGTAAAATATCAATAAAAATATATGATGTTATAGTAGATAACATTAATCTCCATGTAATAAAAACGATATCCATTAAGCTGTACCACCAGTCCAAATATTGAATTTGGTATATTTTGGAAGGCTGAACATAGACTATTTATAGACCACATTGTACAGTTTTAAAATCTGTAAAGATAGGCTAAGGCAACATTTCAATCTGCCTGAAGCAATCCTCTTTTATTTAAATTCAAAATAACACAGAACATTGTACCTAAATCTAAGTCCATGGATATCATAAATTATTTACAACATGGTCTTTATAAATATGTTAAACATCAACAGCAAAACCATCTGAATGTCACTTTCATTGGCTCCTAAGACAGAATTCTTGAATGATAATGCCCATAATTTTAAATAAAAAAAACGATTTATACAAAGGATACAAATGGGCATAGATCTAGAAAAATGAGGAAAAAAAATGTTTAAATGTTGGTTTTTTAAGCGGATAAAAACAACCACAGACAATATACATTAGATTATGTGCATAACAAAGTATTGATTGAGAGTACCTACACCTACATAAAAATAATCACAACCTATATAAAATTTATATAAAACGACAGTCACATTAATAAATATTAATAACAAATACCGTTACACAAACTTCTTTGCTCAACAAATAAAAAAAAACACTTTAAAAAAACACGGAAAAATTTAAGGTTATAATGATGAGGCAAATATCTCAAAAATATGTTTTTATGTAAAAAAATTACGGGGAATGTGGAAAATATGTAATTTTTTACCTGAAAGTCTTGATTTTGTGCATGGCAGCGTGTAGCAGCCTAATTCTTTTTTATTTAGTACGGGCAAAAACTGACAGCCTGTGGTGACATGACAGACTAGAATTTTTTGACGTTTCGAACGTGATCCAATGCAGGGGGTTACAGGGTGGTCAGGTTATTAAGATTTGCCTAAATAATGGGTGAAGTGGTATAAATGTTACAATACTCCGGCTAAAATATTTTTAGTACTGAAATGAAATGGAAATTTGTTATTTTTTTTTCTTTTGAGACCTGAACCAAATATTATTGTAAGAAACAATTTTTTATTTGGAACATTTAATTTCTAAATAATAATTCTATTGATATCAGTATTAAGAAGAATCATTCAACAAATAAACAATTGAAGGCTGCTTCACTTTTGAAACATAACGGAATCTTTATTACCTGTATTACAACACCTTATTCTTATTTTGTAAGATTTGCTTTAATGTGATGAACGATGAAATTTTTGATATGTTGCATGTTGACATAATTTATTATTGTATGCCTATTAGGCAGGACATAATGGATCTGTAATTTACCTAACATCTGTCTGTATAACCTATGCCCACAATAAAATAATTTGATTTGATTTGATTTGATTTGATCAGACAATTCATTCAAAATATAATGTTATCGCCATAACATAGGTAAGGACATTTCAACTCTAGAGTCCGTTTTTTTAGGGCGAGTCCTCCAATGATTTTTGATGACAAAATTGTAAAATCCTATACATTTCAAGTAAATTCTCTTATCACAACGTTCAATAGGATTCATGTCGCAATAAACGTGAAAGATGAACGGGCTAACATACGTCCCGACTCGTGATAGAAAAACGTTTTCAAGAGAATAAAAACATAAAATATTTTAAAACAGAGACAGAAACTCCCTAAAAATGACCAGCCTCAAAACAAAATCTCCGCACAATTCTTTTGCACAGATAATAGTCACTGCGTCATTTTTAGCTACGTGTCGTGTAACTAAATAAACAATAAGAAAAATAATCACAAAGTTATTTACGTCACAAATTAGCCATGGTATTTATTATGGATGACCTTGTTAACAGAAAATGGTTTATTTGCCGATGATTCATTTAATTAACACATGTATTTACAATGTTTTTCTTTTTTGGTTGTTTGTGGGACACGGTAACGACAGAATTTTCAGAATGTCATAATTACGGCATTGTTTTCGTTGCGTTCGGCTATAATACCGTTATTATTGTTCTGAACCAGTTACCAAGCGTCAGCGTTGCTGGTAAAGAACCGGTTTTCGATTTTGCTGTAAATCGACGGTGAAGTGCCTCCAATACCTCCTAACTTACATTTTTCCAGAATTCACTTTTTTATCATTTTGACCTTAAAGGGGTTATTCGCATGTTTTAGTGAAATCTCCTAAGTGTATTTTTTGTTGTTAAACTATATGTGGAAGTACCTCCAACTAAACCAACGCGCCTATTTTAAGGTATTACCGCCTTGCATGCATCCTCATTCAGTTTGTGTACATTTTTGACTTTGTCAGTTAGGTGTTATTGGCACTTCTCCGTCGAAAGTACTCGTTGATCTTTAACTTTTCCTAGTACGTTTTAAAAATGATGTGGTTTGTTTATGTAGAACTTTTTAATTGAGATAATAAACAGCAGATGGTACAAAAAAAGGTACACACGGCTACATATCAAGCTATACAAATCCAGTTTACACTGGTCTCGCATTGTATAGGATTTCCGTACAATGAGAGATCAGCTTAGGTATACTGGAATGTTTAGCTTGATATGTAGCCGTGTGTACAAATAAATAAAATTGAAGTGTCAGTTTGTAATGTCAAAATAACAGCAGCGAAAGTAAATACGGTACCTAAAACATAAAAACAATTTTTATTTTTTTATCTGTCTCTCGGCCTGTCTGTCTGTTCCGCTTTCAACTAATCTCCGAAACGGCTGGACTAATTTTGACGGGACTTTCACTGGCAGCTAGATTGCTGGTGTTTTATGGCTACTTGTAAAGTATCTCAGGCGAAGCCAGGCAGCAGCTAGTAAGAAATAAAAAGATGTACAGGAGGCATTCTATATAGTCAAACATGATTGTTTGTCCTAAGGGTCTTATCTATCACACTGGCAATTTGCGAGCGCGATTCCAGCGAGGCGATTGTTCAACGCGCTCGCGGCGTGTGCGTCGCGAGCTATTGACGTGACTGTACAAGAGAGAGACAAACGAGTGTACAATATTGTAAAAACGTGGAGATCACGTCTACCTCGTTTCGCACCCGCAGCGAGCCCGCCACGCTGTTGCCCGCTTAGAACTCGCTCGCAAATCGCCGGTGTGATAACGCCCTTAGTGGGCAGGCGCGGTTGCAACCCTTGACTTTGGGGGGAGGGGGGTCACCATGGGCGCCGGAGAATTGTTTTAGGGACGTAGGTCACGTAAGTACAGTCAACCAGCACATCAAGTTACCACAAACTGTCAAATTTTCTCGTTCGATTTTGAACTTAACCATTAAAATTATAAGGTATAAAATCGCTTGGAGAAATTTTACAGTTTTGTATAAACTGATGTGAACCAGGTGATTACTTATACGCCACATAGTACTAGTAACAGTTGGTTATGTAGGGTGATAAGAGCGAGCGCAGCGAGCTCGAAAATTTTGCACACTCGGATAGGTTAGTTTTTTTTTTTTTTTATAATTTAAACAAAACTTAGTTCCTTTGTCGAGTTATGAAAGAAAGCTCAGAAATCAAGACATTGTAGAATGCAAGAGCGAGTGAAGTGAACTTGAAAATTTTAACGCCCACCTTGAGTAGGTTCTATTTTCTTTTGACTATTAAGTATGCAGAAAGAGAACTTACTTTGTCGAGTTATGAAGAAAAGCTTAGACTCGTTTTGCGGCAGTTTAAGTTTTGGAACCTGGCTTAGCTTTTCGAACCTTTAAGAGCGAGTTGCCCAAATTCCCAAGTTTGCTTCACTCGTTCTTAAATCTTAGATTCTTTAATTTTTTTTTATCTAGCTCTTTGAAATTAAAAATTCTTTATCAGTTTAGCGTTATTTTACAACTGTATTTACCATACTATGTGCCTCGTCGTTTCAACTCCATACTTATTACTAGATCTAATATTAGTTTGCAGTTGGTTCGCAGTTATACGAGATAACGAGATGTCACAAGTAATTTTTGCTGTTAAAAAAAGTGAAAATAGTGGACTCCAACTTCGGAGTATTTAGGAACCCAACAACAAGTCATACTCGCAAAAATAAAATAAAACCACCTCATGCCTTGTAATATTAGCTTGTTCTGGGATCTAGCTACGACAGCGCTATTTTGACAGTGCTGCAGCACTGTCAAAATAGCGCTGTCGTTGATGATGCATCATAAAACAAAAATGTTGTTCCTCGTTCTGTCAGCGGTAAAGTATGTTAGTTCTACTGGCAGCCCTGTGCATCAACCGAACGAGAACAAACGAAGGTACGTACACATGGCTACACATCAAGCTATAATTTTCCAGAATAAGCTGACCTCTCACTATACGGAAATCCTGTATAATGCGAGATTAGCTTATACTGGAAATGTATAGCTTGATGTGTAGCCGTGTGTACATACTCGAAATTTCGATAAATACATTAGGTGCAGTGGCCAGCACATCAAGCTACACGAAACTGTCAAATTTCTCCAAACGATTTTAAACTTTAAAATGTTGATAATTAAGTTCAAAATCTAACGAGAAAATCTAACAGTTTGTGGTAACTTGATGTGCTGGCCACCGTACACACGGCTACATATCAAGCTATATTTCTACATTTCCAGTATAAGCTGATCTCGCATTCGCGGTTTTCGGAACAATAAGAGGTCAGCTTAAACTGGAAATGTGTAGCTTGATATGTAGCCGTGTGTACTATTATTATCATCAGAATAAAATATGTAATATTTTTAAGAGCTTGAGTCGCGAGATGCACAATATTAAAATAGGGTGTGTGCCTATGTGCCTATGATCAGACCATTGTAAAAACATAATAGTATTTAAAAATTCAGCACAGAGTATACAAGATTCATCGTCACCGACCGACTGGCTGGAGCCGTGTGGCAGTGGCCGTGTATACCCGATTCAGCGTCACAGACCCAAGCGTAAACGGTTCAGTTTCGTTCTATGCAGAAAGAGCGCGAAGTACGCCTAAAGAAGTTTTCACTTCACTAAGACTACGCCGAGCGCACAGTGGCGCCCTCATCGTTATTTCGGTGATTTCTTTTATTTTAGAATGAAAATGCAGAAAATAAGCTCGTCAAGTTGTGCTTCACAAGACTATACGTTATTATTACTACAAACAGTAGTTTTAAATTGTTATGTTTTATTGTAATAATTAAAATGGAAAATAGTGGCCACTAAGCTTATTTTCTGCATTTTCATTCTAAAATAAAAGATATCACCGAACAAACGACGAGGGCGCCACTGTGCGCTCGGTAGCCTCTTAATAGAAAAAAAGGATAGGTTATTGGAACAAAGTTTGTTGCAAATAGTGAGAATCTTGAGATTCTTTTGCTATTTACCTACTGGTTCAACAATGTCTCCGCTTAAAGTTAAATTTTTTCTTCATTGTGAAAACACAAATGAAACAAGTCCCGACTTAGTCGTCAAGTCTTATAATTTCGGCGAGCTAAGCGAACAAGTGATCGTGCCAATTCGCATCCTGCATGCCACGCAAGTTTCGCATCAGTGTAAGGTAAAAGCATTTTCGCTCAAGTTACAATTTAAAAACCCCTATCAAGGTTCATACAGACTTGCAAAAAGTCTGAACGTATAATGATAGTCCAGTGCATGCCTGGCATATAAAAATACGTTACGTCACGTCAAATCAAGATATCGATTAACGACAAATAGCTTGCTACATATTAGTAATCTGTGGCATTATATTTCCCACCTACAACCTAGTTTTGTTGTGAGCTGTGTTGTGAGCTTACAACCAGTGTTGCCGTTTTAGCGACTTTGTCGCTAGATCTAGCGGATTTTGAATGTGTTTAGGGACTTATTTTTTCAATCTAGCGACTCGAAAAAATTTAGCGACTTATAGGACTTTTTGACACTTACGGTTTTACTTTTTTCAGAAATAAAAATCATGACTTACCAAACAAAAATTAAGTAAATTATATCCGTATGTCTGATTTTCAAGTCTAGCGCTGGTAATACTATAGAATCAGACTGAACGGGAATTCTCCTGCTATAAATGAACTTTAGAGTCAATAAAATTGGTTCGTTTGTTGCGTTTCTCACTCATCAAGATTAAGATTTTAAGAGGTTGAATTATATAACTGTGTACTGACTGTTTTTTGTTTAGTAAATATGTTTTATTTTGTTAAACTATTAGTTTTAGTGAATAGGTAGATATACTTTTACACACCAAACAAGTAGAAAGGTAGACTAGACTGGCGACCGGCGACGTGCATAATCTAGGGATATCTAGCGGATTCCTAGCAAATAAATTTTCCCATATCTAGCGGAATTTTTTAGATCATCTAGGGACTTTAAATATTGTAGAACGGCAACACTGCTTACAACTGTTGTCAGTTGTCAACACAGGTTGTCAAAATCACTTGAATATTTCTGTTTTAATAGTCGCTAAATTACTGAATTCAAACTGAAAATACATGTTATGGTGACTTCAAAGCCATAATAATGTCTTCGGAAGAGCTGGAAGAGCAGCACGAGGAAGTAGTGGAAGCGTTGGACGAAGAATTCATAAATACGTACACCTCGGATGTCGATACGACATGTACAATTTGTCAAGCAGAATTCTTAGATCCTGACGATTTAACAGTACATTTACACCAAATACATAAAATAACAAGCGCCGGTTCGAAGCTGTGTTTGTTTTGTTCGCATAAATACACGGATTTGATTGATTACGCCGAACATTTTCGAGACAACCACTTGACTAGTCTATTTTATTGTCTCCACTGCTTACGAGCGTTTTCTGACGATGATGAGCATAGAAGACACGAAAAAAAGCATAAGCATAGCTTAAAGTCTGCGTATTGCTGCTCGCAGTGCCCTGAGAAGTATGGCAACCTCCGTGACTTAAAAAAACATGATTTAGAGAATCATAATGATAATAAAGACGGGATTATGCTGCAGCCTCTACTTCCTTATATATCAGCCGTTTTAAATGTAAAAGCTGAGACTGTCTTACTCTCACTACGCACTGATACTGTCTACATTTGCGTTTGCTGTAGTTATTCTACATCAGACATAAAGCATTTCATTGAGCATTCAAAAAGTAATAAAAAATGTAAGACCTTTGTTTGCGATACATGCTCAAATGTGTATAAAAAGAGGTACTCATTGAACCAGCATGTATTAAGGTACTGTGGAAAGCACTACAATTTTGTGAGGAAGCAGTGCCCTGACTGTAAGCTTGTCTTCAATAAGTTTTCTTTCAAGGAACACAAGAAGTTTTGCAAAGTGATAAAATGTTACACCTGCAACACTTACTATGATACAATGGACGACCTGTCCGAACATCAGTCAAGAGAACACCCGCTGTCGGTAGAACTAAAAGCATGCACTTTTTGTTGGAAGCAGTGCGTTGGGAATGTTGCATTGCAGAAACATATGGACAGGTCACATAAGGCTGAGCTACACTTGTATAAATACATGTGTGTTTATTGCAAGACTCCTTACAAGCACCCGCAGAAACTGTTTGGACACTTTTTCACTAAACACAAGGATATAGAGCCCTATACATGCAAGATTTGTTCCATAAAGTTCCGATTGCGCAAGAGGTTTACTCTCCACATAAAGTTAGAACACAAGAGTGTTGGTTTTGTTGAGTTTGATGAGAACTACAATGTATTTTTCACTGATAAGAAATCTGAGAATCCGTTTGTTCCGAAAAGCTTGTATGAAGATAAGCAAAAGGAAGATACAGTTCTTGGTAGGAACGAGGACTCTAACATCAGCTTATTGAATATGAACTCTGAGATGAGTGTTACCGAGACTGAGGGGAACCAGACAGAAGTGGAGACAGCACCAAAGCCCACATTGAAGCGTAAGAGAGATCTGAAGGTCCGTAAAAAGGAGCTGGAAGAGACTATAACCGTGGAGTCCTCTGATGATGAACCTCTTTTAGTTGTTAAAAAAAGGGTGCTGAAACAGCAGAAGCTAGTCCAAAAACTACCAGGAGTTGGAGGCAAGTGGAAAAGAAAACAATTAGTTAATAATAGACAGAGATTCACTTGTAACGTATGCAATAAATATTGCTATACATACCAAAACTATAATCATCATATATCCTTACATTCAAAAAACGATTACAAGAAATGTATCAAATGTTCCAAAGTCTTCCGGAGCAAAAAAAAGTTGAATCAACACATAGCATTACAGCATTCATCCTCAAAATTGACGGACACACTAAAGTACATGTTGGAAAAACGTAGAAAAGGCGAAAAAATCGCCGACGATCGCCCAATGTCAGAGAAGTTCAGAAAGACAATCAGAAAGGTTGAAAGTGTGGAAGTTCAATCATCGGCTAAGATCAAGGAAGTTGACAACTGTCTCTCTGTTCAGAAGTTTATCGAGAACTTTACTCCTGAAGCCGAGAACAAGGTGGAAGTTCTAATCACTAATGCAGTGACTTTAAAAGTAGTAGAAGGCATACAGAGAGAACCGATGATAAAAATGACTAAATTCGAAGCAAAACCTTTGCCTATGAGTACAAAATTATCAATGCCTGTTAAATTCAAATCAGGCCAGTTTGAAAAAGCTCGTGCAACCATAAAATTTGTACAAGCAGTACCTGTTATTCAGGAAGATAGCCAAAACAATGATTTCCATAATGACAATGATGACAACTTCATGGACAGAAACGACTCAATCCCTGAAGTCGCAGAAGAAGTCATGTTAGAAGGAACAGAAGAAACGCCAAGAGTATTCCAAATTCCTCATAAAATTGTCATACCGAAGCTACCAGCGGAGTACAAAGACTTGAGGATCGCTCATTTGCTACCGCAAGCACCATACTATAAAATTGTCAAAGTGAATGAGGTTTTGAAGCAGAATGATAGAATTACGATTAATAACAATAGAAGTATTGATATTAAATTGCCTGATGGTACAAAATTAGTAAATACTAATCCGCTAGCACATTTGTTAGGTAAAAGGCCGATGGAAAAAGTTTTGGAACCAATGCAAAATAAGTATTATAAGCCTAAAAAAGTGAGGAATTTTCAAGGGATGTTGGCAGAAGCGTTTAGTAACTTAGACAAGCCGACTGTTAAGAAGAAGAAAGAGATGAAGATTGAATCTGCTGTGACAGAAATAGGGAGTAATTTAAAAGATTAGTATGTTAACAGTTGTGAGGGGTTTGTGGATAAGTAAGTGTTATCAGCCGCACGGGTCGATCGATAAGTTTAAGGCTACATACGCACTATGCGGTTAGCCGCAATGCGGCTTGAAAAGCACGTTAAGAGCGCTATCTGGGATCTACTAGTGCCACTCCTATAAAAAAAGATTATCTCGTGACTGAGAAGGAATTATGAAAAACGGCTCTATCAGCTGCCTCGGTAAGTGTGTCTACAATTTCCTAATACCTTTTTTAAAGTTTCATATTGAGACACGGAGCAACAGAATTCGATCTAAATAAAAACGGCCGCATTCCTCTAGATTGTATTTTGGCGCTAGTGGACCGGTGACAAAGCCGTTGGTTCCGGCTGCCATTTGTGGTATGACTAGGGGCCTAAGTCTACTAATTTACAAACGTTGCAATGGTCTCGCGATTGTGAGTATTTGACAGTGTTTGTATGGCAAATCTGTCAAAACCTCACAATGAAGAGACCATTGCAACGTTTGTACATTAGTAGACTTGGCCCCCAGGGCCTCAAGTCTGCTATTACAATAGTGTCAGAATGGTATAGCATTGATTTCATAATTGTTGATTTTGACAAGTTTGGTAATCTACTAATATAATGGCGTCATTATGACTTTCCAATGGTCAGCCACTGACACTCCATTTGAAGAATTGGTAATTTCGTACATATTGACAAATGAAACTTCCTACTAAACTTCCAACTTCCTACTACTTCAGATTGCTTATAACACTAATAAATAATATGTAAAAATATATATAAATGAAATCTGGCATGAATAAAAATGTTCAAAATGCCATTGTAATACAATTCTATTACGAGACCATTGACCGGCCAATGATCGACCATTATGAATTTAGTAGATTACGAATTTTTATCAAAATGACAATGGGATCGTGTTGGAGTGACGAATTTATAAAAATAGCAAACTTGGGCCCCTGATGTATGAACGAAGGAAAAGGAGTAGGTATGTAAGGCTCTTAGCAGACTAGTTTCTGCCTAACCATATCGGAAGTGTATGTAACTGTGTGGGTTAGGTAACTAATTATAATGTAGGTAATCATGTATATCCTTAATAGTTTGATGCGGTAATATTTTAAAACATTGAGATTTCTGTGTTTATGCATACCACCAAACAACCCAATTACTTAGAATATTATGTTCATAATCATAATTAGAGATCGGATATTCGGATGCATATTTACCTAAAGTTAATTTTTGCCTATGAAAGTATGGAAGCGGCTTCTTAAAATATTTTAATTGTAAAAAGAAATCCGTGTTGCCAGGAACAACAGGAATGCATAACTAGTCGAGTGTGTAGTATGTCAGCGCCTAAAAAAAAAATATTTATAAAAAAAAAACCCGGGATTCATGGATTGCATAACTATTCTGATGAATATTTATTTAGAATTGGGGTTTTTACCAACATTTTAAAGTAAGTAAATGTACCAGAAACATATATTATCAGAAATCTAAACTTGTAGATCCCAGAACCGCGGGATTTTTTCGATACAAAAGCGCATTCCATATTATAGCCAACATCTCAACTTTAGGTGAATATGCATCCGAATATCCGATCTCTAATCATAATACATACTTACACTGAATTTTTACTATTATTATGTATAAAATTCACATCGACTAAGTACAGGCGCATCGCCTTCTGCATACGTACCTCCTTACTAATAAACGTTGTATAGCGTCTGTATAGTTACACACCGATTTCTCTCTTTCACTCGTCAGTAATTTGACTTTCGAAAGAAGAAGACAAAGCGTTGTGTAACTATACAGACGCTATACAACGTTTATTAGTAAGGAGGTTAGTGTATAACACTACGTATGCAGAAGGCGTTCAACAGTTTACCATCACATCTGGAAATTAATTTATTTTGCACCAGAGCACATAAAATTAGAAACATTTTAAACAAGGAGTATTTTGGTTACAACCGCGTATATAACTTTTAATTCCGATTTTGATATTGCACGACTTGACATACCTAATAATAATATTGTCTCGACTTAGCTAATATTTTTACAGTATAATCTGTGTACTTAGTCAATTCGCTGTAACTGGTCAACGCAAATAACGTGTAACTAAGTAGATATGTATATAAATGTGGAAGCTTGTAATTAGCAAATGTCAAAACTTATTCAGGATATTCAAGATTGTTATTAGTCTGTAAGGTTTCTTTAAAATTAAATAATAATAAAATAAATCAGATATTGTTTTTTTTTTTTTTTTTTCTTAATTTGTTATACTGTTTGTGGGAGAAAATTGTGGTCTCATTACAAATCTTCGCAGGCAAACAGTCGCACACGTAGATATGAGGAAAAAAAAAACTAACTTATTTAATTTTAAAGAAACCTTTTCTTTAAAATTAAATAAATAAATAAGATAGTTTTTTTTTTTAAATTTGTTATACTGATTGTGGGACAAAATTGTGGTCTCATTACAAATCTACGCAGGCAAACAGTCGCGCACGTAGATATAAGGATTTAGCGAAGTAAGTAGTTCGTCCATTTTGGTTTGTTTTGACTGTATGTACCTACATCGGAAGTGTGACTGTAATTTACGTGGATAAAAAATTACCTATAGTGAAAATTACAGAAATCGATTCAGTAAACGATTCTGGGGCCTTACTCCCGACAGCAACGAGTTCTGAATCCATCGAATTGTATGTTTACGATTCGAATTGGTTCGGAAGTAAGGTTTTAAATCGAGTTCGGATCACGGGACGGTTCGGGACCTTACTCCCGAAAACGATTCGAGTTTGATTTTGATTCCGATTCGATTTCTTTTCTGATCCGAACCCGATTTAAAACATAAAACTGACCGAAGTTAGTTTCGCTTCGAACCACCGCAAGATCGTGCGCTAGTGTTGGATTCAAGAGTATGGATCGGCATTTAATTAGAACCCAATTCGATTGATTCAGAACTCAATGCTGTCGGGAGTAACAGAAACAAAAAAAAAAAAATCCAATGGGTCCAGAATCATGTACTTGAGGCCTTACTAACGAAAACGATTCAAGTTTGATTTTGTTTCCGATTCGAACTCGTTTCTGATCCGAACTCAATTTAAAACCTTACTCTCGAACCAATTCGAATCGTAAACCAAGATCGACATAGGTTCGAGTATGACGTCATCGTCAAGTGCTTTATATAGAGCTAAAAGTTACTAACCAAAGACATGTCTTTGGTTAGTAAATTTTAGGTAGTTGAATGTTTTCACTTTCCCACGTAAAAAACGACACCCTAGTGCTTTTTTTCTTTCTTTCTAAAATCTCGCTCAATTTGAATAAAATAGCTTCTTTGATATCGTGTAATTTTGATCCAAAAACTCGATATCTATCTGTCAGATGGCGTGTGGAGTACGATCCTAACGAATCTTTCGATCGAAGTTAGTTTCGCTTCGAACCACCGCACGATCCTGCGCTAGTGTCGAATTCAAGAGTATGGATCGGCATTTATTTCGTATCCAATTCGATTGATTCAGAACTCGATGCTGTCGGGAGTAAGGCCCCTGAATCCATGGTACCAGGTTGCGCGGCGATGTCCCTGCCAATCTGTACACATATTCATACAATTCAAGTGCTTAGGTTATTTTATTTCTGCAAATACCAAGACCAATAAATGTAATGTTACGATTTCCCCATGTTATTTTATTTATTTCTATCCGACTACGGCAAAGCCAAACATAAACGACGTATCGTTCTGCACTACGCGACGATATTATAGTGTGTATTGTACGGAAATCCAAACACGTACAGTAGGATTATATAATACTAGCTGCACGGCGCGACTTCGTTCACGTGGTGTCCTACCCGTGATGATTTTTATATGATTATAATTTTATTAATCCTTATTTGATACGGCCTCGAATCATATTTAGATCAACATACAACCTGACATAATAACCGGCACGAGTCGTGAGCACAGATAGGCAGTAGTGGGGGCAGGCTCGCGCATGTACACTTTCGGCTAAATAAAAATGACACGCGAGAGTCCGACGACGAGAATCGACTGACGAACCAATCGCATGCAGCTCGGCGTCCCCCGGCTTCTTCATTCCGCCAGAGACCTACAAATTTACTACTGCGCAGGTGTAAATTTGTGCTCACGACTCAAGCCGGTTACTACACTGACCTGAAAATTGCAAAAATTTTAGAAAATTTGAATTTATCGGGCTACCCTGACGCTTTCACCATAAGATTACTTAAATAAAACAAAAAAAAATATGAAAAATTATATTTATTTAATTGAAAACCGTTTACTTATGTCTTAAAAATATTAACAATTAGATTCTACAAATATTTGGAGTCCGAACGATGTTCGCATTCAATATCGACAACAAAAAAAAAAAAAAAAGATACTGACTTGAGAAGTTTCGTTGGAACTCTTACAAAAATGTCTTATTTATCAATTAAAACTAATTTAGTGTATTGCTATCCTTTAATTACATACAGGTGCTAGAAAGAGATGGTAACAGTTGCGAGCTTCTGCTCCAAAAACGTACAATCGCAATTTTACACGACAGTTTTGGGGCGAATCAAACGCCCGTTAACGATTCAGTACGAAGTATTATTACTTGTTCTGTTTTGAACCTAAATTGATAAATTTTATTTGCTTCCCTCCTTTTCTTATTTTCTATGTGAGACTGAGATAACAATAGTCATTACCATAAATTAAGTTCCGTTTTTTTTTCATGATAATGAATACTAATGATCAGAGATCGGATATTCGGATGCATATTCACCTAAAGTTAAGATGTTGGCTAATATGGAATGCGCTTTTGTATCGATCGCGAATCCCGCGATTCCGGAATCGACAAATTTAGTGTTTTTTTTTCTGACCATAGAATCCTACCCTAACCTAAGTAGCCGAGGTAATTTTAACGGCCAATCAAGATGTAGTACTTAATTTAATAAAAATAATTCATTATTTTAATTTATGTTTTCTTGTTTTGTTTTACCTACATACATTTATTTGGCTTATTCCACAAATCCCCCCTGAAGTCCCCCTTAAGAGGAAAAGTGGAATATATAAAAACCAGTCTAGAATTCACTCCTGCTTATTTCACTAATCCCCCAGAGAATCCCCCTCAGTGGGGAAAACTGAACCCTAATGTAAAATAAATCACTTTCAGGGGGGTCTTGAATAAGGTTTTTTTTTTTTCAGTTCTAGTTTTTCCCCCTAAGCGGGATTATCAGGAGTGAATTCTAGACTGTTTTTTATATATTCCACTTTTCCTCCTAAGGGGGATTTTCAGGGTGGATTTGTGGAATAAGCCCATTTATTTGCATCAAGAGTTAAACATTAATTACAAATAAATATGCATCTGAATAGTTATGCAATCCAAGAATCCTGGGTTTAAAAAAAAAATATTATGTTAGAAGTCGCTTCCATACTATACTTACACTCGTCTAGTTATGCATTCCGGGTGTTCCCGGCATCCCAGATTTTTTTTACGGAAGAAATATTTTAAGAAGCCGCTTCCATACATTCATAGCTAAAAATCAACTTTAGGTAAATATATGCATCCGATTATCCGATCTCTACTAATGATATATAAATGAAGTAACGTTATGCAAAGTTGGTTGGCACCTCGAACACTTCTGCTTACTTCATCGGAAAAATCAGGCCCGATGTTATATAAAGAAAATATAGAAAGAAAATGTTTCATACAACATTAGGGGCCATTCATTTATATGACGTAAGCAGAAATTGAGTAATTTTTTACGGCTTATTCCACTAAGCCCCCCTGAAAATCCCCCTTAGGAGGAAAAGTGGAATCTGAAAACAGTCTAAAATTCACCCCTGATAATCCCGCTAAGGGGGGAAAACTAGAATTGAAAAAACAAAAAATAACTTATTCCAAGATCCCTGAAAGTGATTTTTTTACTTTAGGGTTCAGTTTTTTCCACTGAGGAGGATTCTCTCAGGGGGGATTAGTGGAATAAGCCATTTTTTACTACCAACAGCGTTCTTTTATTTTCATTTTAAAACGGGCATTCGTTCGTCTTTCTTTTTAAAGTGTACTTTATTTATATTTCCTTGATTGAGCTATACCCGAATCGCTTTAGTTTGGCAATAGCGGTCATTGCCCTTTGCTTTGATATCTCTCCGTAGGAAACCAAACAATAAACTATGTACGGTTTTTTTTTATTGGAACAATTTGAAGATCACGATAGATTCAGGACATGATTCAGTTTTTGAAATAAATAATCAAAATATTTAATTTCACATAAACCTACATGGACACGTAAGAGCGTTGGTAGGTACAACAAAATGCAGAATTGAATTGTGTTAGATAGAACAATGAAATCTTGAAGGTTTGTTTTTGGTAAATGTATTAGGTTTTTTTTAAGTCATAGAACTAAAATTGTTGTTTATAATGTTAGTAATACAGTCCTGCGAGGTTATTAGTGGTTTACCAATAACCGTGTATTGGTGGATTTGAAAGTATCTGCCTGATAAGTTATATGAAGTGTCTGCACTAGCTGGCAACAGCGCGCGCCGAGGGAGGACTTGCTGCCGATACACCACAGCTTTCTGCCGCACGAGACGCCAGTAGGGAACTTATCTGTAAAAGAAGATAGAACACTTTGAGAGGAGTTTTACATATTTTAACTATACAAAAAAATTCAATTGGAGTGTCTGTTTGTAATGTCAAAATAACACCTTTACCAAATGTATGAAAATAAACACAGAATTTTTTTTCACACCTGTTCGCTATTTTTTTTTTTATTTGTTGTTCAGTTTTAGTAATAGAACACATTTTCATTATTTTTTAAATACTTTTTTTTTGTCTTACTTGATATCAGTAAAATATGGACACAATCTATTCGTAATAATATCAATGGGCGCACGCGGCGGGTGTCAGCGGGGTGCAGCCCCCTGCCGAATGGCAAGGCGGCGCCGCGCCTGTTTGCCGACAGTCCCGTTACGCATGCCTACGAGTGGACGCACCATTGTATATGATTTTCCTAAAAATGTAACATATAATAAGTCAGTGTGTGAGTTTAACCATGTCTTGTCAGAACGTTACCTTATGGCTAGCCGCGTACGTAGTATCGGGCGGCAGTTTAAGAGCCCGTAACAAGGCCGCAAGATGCGCGGGCGGCTCCTGCGCGGCCAGCGTGCACTGAACCAGGCGCGCGCCCATCTCCGTGCGGGCGAAGCGGACGCCGACACTCCTGGACAAAGTAGTATACAAATGTTAGGTTATTCATAAAAGAGCTGTGGCAGATGGATGGACGAAGACGGAACACTACAAAGAAAAAGAAGATGTAGTGACATTTTTATTTAAGGTCAGCTTGCGTGTTCTGTACTGAGCTCACGCAACGCGTCGTACGTCCAGCCAGTAATAGGACTCGCCCATCCAGGAGCGCTGTCCCAGATAAGACGCATTTAATCTATTATACATAAAACAAAAGGTATTTTAATAAAAAACGATCAATAAGTAAATTATCTTTAAAAAGGTGAAGGTTTCAGAAAAATACGCTTGATAGAGTTTGCGTGATTCTGTTTTTTATCCGCGTTAGACATAAGTTTACAAATTAATTTCACTATGTAATACAAACATAATTTAAAATATTCACGTGTTAAGTTATTAAGTAAATGCTCTAATTTAACATATATTTTTTCCAAATCATTAACACTACTCGTTTAGACGTGATCTTCAGTATGAAATCATTAAAAGTCGGTTATCGTCGCTTCAAAAGATTGCTTAGATGCTCATGTTGAGAGGATGAATGAAAGGCGACTTACAAAAGGTATTTACAAGGCAGATGTGAGTGGAAACGCCGGGAGGGGACGCCCAAGGAGAACATATAGTGACCTAATTGGTGATGTTCTTCAGAAAGATCAAGTGCGTAGTACTCGCAACCGTAGCAGGTGGCGCTCTATAGTTTCTGCCTACCCCCATGGAAAAAAGGCGTGTCCGTACTGAGAATCAGAATGACAATAAACTCACTTAGGTTGCAGCCCGCCTAACGCGCGACACGCGGCTGCGACTTTCGGTCGCAACGCTTCTAGTCGCGCGTGTACGCTCGATCTGTCGCGTTGTGCTTCCGCTGACGATACCAGGCCACGGATCTGTGAGATAAGAAAAAAAAAATACATGAAAAATATGAAATTGTTTCTTAAATTATGTATGTAAGAAAAAAATCTACATTTTTTTTATAAAATCTGTGATAGACATAATTTTAATACTAGAAATAAAGATAAAATAGCTGCGGGCAGCTTAGCTCAGAGACCTTTAGAACTAGAAAACTGTAATTTGGCATGAGTATACTATACACATTAATCACGACGACAAAGTGGAAAACTAAAATCTTGAAATACATTTTTTCAGGGTACCTCCCCTACACGTGAAGTGGGAATGATATTTTTTTCCTCGTCTATCCCAGTGTGGGGTATCTTTGTATAGGCCGTTCAAAAATATAACTGTACAATGATTTGTTACTATACCCAAAGTCTCAAATTCAGATAATTTATGTAAACAAAGGGGATAACATATCAAAAAAATATCTTCGTAATGGTAATTCACATAAAATTGCGAAAAAGAAGGTTCCGTTTTCTTTTAAGTACTAATTTTAAGAAATAATAAATAAAAAATAATTATACCGTAATTATTTTTATACATTTTCGGTTTTAAACAAAGTTATTAAAAAAAAAGGCGATTTTTTTGTATAAAATATTTTATGATACTGGTAACAATGCAGGAGATCTAAACATTTTCAATTTTTTTTTACATCATCTATAACACTAATATTACAACTGTCATTCATAGATTCATTTTGTATGTAGCATATCTGCCACATTTTGGATGAAAACGGCTGTAAACTGTTTTATGAGGAAATCGATTTTGGGAGGTTTACGTCTAGCAGTGGACTTATAAGGGCTGATCATGACGATCATAGGCCGTGTTTCCGACACACTACACAAAACAATGTTTGGCAACGGTATTTTGTTTGCATAGTTCTTATAATTAATTCAATTTAATTTTATAGATGATTACTTACAAAATATTTAATGATTAAATGTTTTGAACCACTGTCCTGTCATTTTGACAGTGACATTTCTTGACATTACTTTGTTTACATAAATTATCTGAATTAGAGACTTTGGGTATAGTTATTATTAAAAACATAATATTGATTATTATTTATGTTTTTATTTTGTACCTAAAACCATAAAGCGAAATTCAATTATTATTGCTACATTTCAGAGCAGTATTATGTCGAAGGTATGTTCTGTCGGACTAATGCTTGTTGAATATATGTTCTGTCGAAGCAATGAGTAGTCGAACTATTGTTTTTCGAAATTAAGACCGTGTCGAAATAATTAACTGTCGAAATTCACAATGACACTCCTTTGGGGGACTGGACGTTTGAGTGTATATAATAAACCAAAATAGAATATTAATCATCATCATCATTGGTTCTTTTCAAAAACAAGGGATAAATATTAACGTGATCAGGTTTGACTATAATAACAATATACACTAACTAGCTTCTGCCCGCGGCTTCGCCCGCGTGGATGTCGGTTATATCGCGTAAAAAAGTAGCCTATGCCCTTCTCCGTATCCCAGGCTATATCTCTGCCAAATTTCATGACGATCGGTTCAGCGGTTTAGGCGTGAAAACGTAACATACAGACAGACAGACAGACAGAGTTACTTTCACATTTATAATATTAGTATGGATTAATAAAATTGCCGTTTTATTCAAGTACGTATGTGTACTGTTCACAAATGAGAATGTCAGCGCGGAGAAAGCTTCTTCGTGAAACCTTCTTCGAAATCTACCTCCTCCTGCGGCTTGCCGATGGGATTTTTTGACGTTCAAAAGTGCCTTTTATATGCCTATTTGAAATAAACTGAAGATGGATGGATGGAAGTTGATATTCCACCAACTCGCACTAAGCGTTTTCAAACGTCTTTTATAATGCGCACAGCAAAGGAGTGGAACTCTCTGCCTGCGTCTGTGTTTCCGAACGCATACAACCCTAATCTATTCAAAGTGAGAGTGAACAGGCTTCTTCTGGGTAAGCTCACTCCATCGTAGGCTTTGTCTCTGTCACCCAGACCTAGACCAAAGTCAAGAGCAAAGCCATTGTAAAATAAAAAAAATAAATGGCATTAAAAAAAAAGTGGTTACAATACCAACTGTTAACTGCAGCTGTCATTTGTCATGTCTCTAACGCAATAGAAGTCAAAATCGGTTGAACGGACTGTGAAAAAGGTTTACTTAAATGTCTAACTTTATTTCAAACGGAGTTTAGTGTCGTACCTCATCACAGACATGTAGGTAGCAATGTAGCGCCATTCCGCCGTTCTCCCAGCCGCTAACCTCATGTCGTTGCGCGGCTTCGTTCATTTTTTCTAGGATTGGTGCTATGCTTTGCAGGTCATCTGTAAATGAGAATCACTGTTATTTCTCTACTAAAATGTTTCAAGAGAGAGATAATATACAGGATAAGTTTATAACCAGTGCGCAATTTTTTTTTGGTGGTCCAGTATCGATAGTAGAACCCATTTCCATTATTTGTTCAATACTTTTTAGGGTTCCGTACCTCGAAAGGAAAGAACGGAACCCTTATAGGATCACTTCGTTGTCCTTCTGCCTGTCAGTCTGTTAAGACCCTTTTTCTCAGGAACGCGTGGAGATATCAAGTTGAAATTAATATCTAATACGAAGGTTTATGCTCTCTTGGAGCTCTGAAAAAATCAAGCTTCTAAGTCAACGCAATAAAAAGATACAGCCATTTATGCGATATTCGCAAGTAAATCAAAACCTATAGGGTACTTCCCGTTGACCTAGAATAAGTAATAGAAGTAAGGTCTTACAACATTTTAAAAGAGTAAGTATGGAGTTTCTTGCCCATTCTTCTCCATACATAACTACATTTTGGAAGGCGCAACTAGAATCAATTAACTATTCATGTAATTTTTGACGTTCAAAAGTGCATCTTCGTGCCTATTTGAAATAAATTATTTGACTTTGACTTTGACAGCACAAGTAAAGGAAAAAGACCGAAAATTGTTAATTTGTAGTTTTATCACATAAAAAAATTGTTTTTGTGTTTACAAACTTAAATTTGCAGTTGGAGAATTGACCGTAACGTATATCGATGTATGGGAGAACATTTTTTCAACTACTTTGTACGGAACCCTCGGTTTTTTTTTGCTTCACTTGAAATCAGCAAAATATGGATACAATCTATTCGTAATAATATCAATGGGCAAGTGCACAGCTGATACGTACCTACGACTGCGTTCCGCTTCACTGAACCGCCGGCGCGTTGCGCGACGAGTATCCATTATACCAGTTTCAAAATAAACATCTTTCGTTACCGATTACTTAATTTTTTTGTACTAAGACATATCAAAATAAGAAATAGGTGTATAATAAAACACGTTTAAGTTTAATTTGTCAAAATTTGCGCACTGATCAAAAACTTCCTGTATAGCGTAAAAATTGGCACGGAATAAACCACCCTTGATAATAAGGCACTAGACACGCGTGGCGATAGTGTCAACAATTCAACACAAATTTTATGGTCATAATTTCAGCCGAAAGACGTCCACTGCTGGACATATGCAATAATAGGGATGATGCCTGGGTAAAAAAAAAATAAAAACTGTTTAGTCCGGCAATCAAGTAATGAAAAATAATATTAGACACGTATTTTTTGCTTTATCATATTAATACAAAATTACTTAGATAAAACACATTAAAATCAAAATCAATATATTTTACTTCACATAAACCTACATGGGCACTTATGAAACGTCTGAAGCTAGGTGCACTGTTCCAATTAGTCGTTTCCTATGGAGAAGAGCCAGCAAGAAACTCCACGGTTACTCTTTTAAAAATAAATGGCTTTACAATATTATTGAATAACAGTGATAATAGGTATGGGAGGACAGTGTAGGCCTTTCAACAATTACCAGGTACTTAACAAAATAGAAAACCGCCAACAAATCTACACTCTACTAGGCCTACAACGTTCTCACATTCACAAAATAGAAAATAATCTAAGTATATAAAATATTAATGACATGATTGCACTTGTCTTGATTAAACTTGGGAGTGGGGGCTCGTTACGTCACAGCTCAGTATAAAATCTAATAAGTGACGTCATGCCACATTTAAACTCAATGTATCGCTGTAATGTTTTGATTACGTAAAAAAAGAAAAAATACGTGACCAATATTTTTTAATAATCTACATAACGGACGCAGGCGGGTTGGCGATCGAAGTATGGTGTTAAAAATGCATAGAGAACGCTGCTGCCCATTCGCTAGTAAGCCCCTTAGTCGCCTTTTAATGATCTAATTTAATATTTTTGTCTTTTCCATACCTAATATTAGACTAATTTGCAATTTGAATTTTATCGTATTTAATTTAATTCAATGTTTTATCTAATAATCTAACCAAAACCCTGAAAATGTATTTGTACGCCGGAAACGGCAGAACATTATGAACTTTTCAAATTAACAACTCTGTAAAAATGGTGCCGATTCCCTTGTTCACAAACTAAACTAAATTTAAGTTCAGTGCATCTTTTTCTTTCTATTTCATTAAGAAAAGGACAGAAGATACATTTTAGTTTAGTGCTGTCAAATTAATCACCACCTGTCACTACTCCACACAAGTTTAGACGTGATTAAAAACTTGCCTCCTAAAATTACGTCAATTTACGTCAAGCGCTGATTAATTTGACAGGACTAAACTAAAATTTGTCTTCTGTCCTTTTCTTAATGAAATAGAAAGAAAAAGATGCACTGAACTTAAATTTAGTTTAGTTTGTGAACAAGGGAATCGGCACCAATATTCTGACAAATACATTAATGGACTATTACTATTAAAAACCCATGCGGACGCGGCGCGCATCAGATAGATTTTCAATATTACCTGCTAACACAGCTTCAGGTAGTAATTCTTCTAACAAAACCTTGTGCGCCGCGTTCCATTGTCCCGCGCCCACCAGATGTTCCGCCTCCACCGCGGGTAAGCGCTGAAACAATAAGATAATATCACACCTGTAGAGAAAAAAAATAATCAAAAAAAAAGTGGTGCAGTTAAATTTTGAACGTAGATGATAGTTATACATACAGGGTGTAAGGAACAGCTCTCCGCAAACTAACAGGGTGCATTTAGCTCCTTATTTTGAATCATATCCCACTGGAAATTTTCTCAGTAAAATTTTCATTTTCTTTATCATTTTTTCAGTTACGATTCCTTCAATTTAATGTAAAATTACATTTTCTGTACGAAGCACTCCATTTATGTAAATAAAACGGGGTTAAATATAATGACCACCATAAAATTTCGTACACCAAACGTAGTAAATGATCACCAAATCTTAGCGAGCAAATTAATGCGCCATTTCTGCCTAAATAAACCACTGTGATTGCCATAAAATGTAGGCTTATTACCAAATAAAGTATTATGATGCCATATTAGGTTAGGTTAGGTTAAAACTGTGACCTCCTATGCACGAGTCAAGCGAGCGGTGCCGCGGCAGCGGCCGTCGAGTGCCAGGAACGACTAGATTATTATAGAAAAAAAAAAATGGAAATAAAACAGGCTACCCGAAACTGAACTAGTTAGACGATATTAATTTAAGAAAATGCAACAAACTAAAAAAAAACTGTTTTGAATTTACGTTTTGGCACATTTTATTTTGCGTAATTGCTTAAATAGGATTGCGAGATGTTAAAACTTTGGTTATAATTTTATATTAAAATGTGGGTTTAATTTTGGTGATCATTTACTATTTTTGTCTCTATGTTACTATATTTGGTGGTAAGTTAAACATAAGTCAAATAAAACAGCTAAAATAAAAAAAACCAGCAATGGATGTTGAAATACTCTGACGAACGACGCGCGAAATCAGCTGTTCACTTTCTGACGAACGACGCGCGAAATCAGCTGTTCACTTTCTGCCTAGCTAGAGTTCATCGAACTCACTCGCTGCGCTGCCGTTCGCTACGTGTGTTTTGCCACGGTAACGATACATTGCGTGTGAGGTAATAAACCAGGTTTATTGGATTCCCATAATGTTCCTGAAATAATTTCATGTACTGGTCATTGTCGAGAATATCATCCGCGCCGGGCGACCGCGGGCGGGAGCTGCGGTCGCGGGGAGGGCGCTCGAGCTGCGAGCGCGCACCGGTCGGCACTGGACTGCGTCATCGACCGCCATACGTTCTACACACATATTTCTCGCGTATTCAAAATTAGTTAACCGTTTGTCAAGCCTATCTTAAATCGTTGTAATACAGTCCACTATATATCGAGTTACCGGTGTTTTAATCCTCGTACCACCTGGAGGAAATGTACCCATTCTTCTTTAGTCATCTTAGTAGAATATACTGAATTCACTCTAGCAGTCTGCGGAGGGCTGTCCCTTACACCCTGTATAACTGCAACACCAAACTGTATCCCCCGATTTTGTTTTCATCGGTGGTCTGAATTGCCTCCCACTGTGGAAGCAAATTTAAAGACGTATTCACGTCAAAACAACACGAATTTATCCATTTTAACTTGTATTTTTTATGTTTTGCCAATTTAATTCAATCAATAGAAAAAAAATGTTGAACATTTTTAATCCTATTATCATTTATATTAATTTCATCTCTGTGTACTTGCAGATGCTAATATATTTGAAGTGAAAACTTCTTTAGGCGCGTTGAGGACTTTTTGGGTGAACTAAAATCATGGAACTCGCGTCATCGTCACCGAACGCTTTCCATGAGCTATATGTATACTGTGTATATATGTAATTATGTATTTAGTTTTCACTTCTATCAGCAGTCCCCAAAGACTGCCCCGTTTTTTTTTGTTTATGAATTTATTTAATGTTATGAATTTTTTATTAATCAATTATTTTTTTTTAATAATTTCTTAGCAATTTTTGAAATAATGTTTATCCAATTCTTATTAATGTTATAATGTCAAAGATTATTCAATTTTACCTATACCAATTTTTCAATCAAAGTTTCATAAAGACAATTTTTTATATTAGCGCACATTGCTATATTCCATTTACAAATAACGACAGTTATCGTGTAATATTGTTGAAACTACTGCACTTTAGAGCTATTTTTTTAATATAAATGGTAACGCCATCTATCGAGATTTCTTAAATTTATAAATGCTTTGATAGTTCTTTCATTTTTGACGTCTTTGTCAACGAACAGGCGAACTTCCTATCCTTTTCTACCCCCTACATGCACGCATCGTGTAGAATTAGGCGTCAGTCAAGAAAAGGCTGCTGTGCCGCGAGGATTGTCATCGCTGCGCGTACGCTCCGTTAAAACCACCTTCGATCTCCGCGTCGTGATCGAATTATGATGAACTGCTCCCGCGGGTGAAGATTGTGAGTGCGTGGTAACCAAGTCAGTGCTGCAATTAGGAACGCCGCCAGTTTACCGGACGGATCACGCCGTCTGCTGCCCCGTGCCACGACTATTACGAAGTTTGCAGGTACGCGTGCTCAAATCCACATCCCTCCTAATTTGTTCGTCTGTTCATCATATAATTACCGCTAGGCGATCACCCGCATCCTTAGAATACAGTCCACTATTTAAAAATAAAAAAATATTAGTCGATCGCCTA
Source organism: Dryobota labecula (assembly GCA_947523025.1). NCBI lineage: Eukaryota > Metazoa > Arthropoda > Insecta > Lepidoptera > Noctuidae > Dryobota > Dryobota labecula. Next base: position 9,062,789 of record OX383314.1, read on the forward strand.
CAAAATTGGTATATTTCCACACCAATAAATGTTAAATAGATTACAGTGCTTTGTATTTATCGTCAAATAACGGAGTTTATTAAACGTTTACATCGAAATAACGAAAGGGTGAGAACAGTTATTTGTCTAATGTTATAATAAATGGAGTATAAGTAAGTTAGCTTATTTCAATGATTCATTGTTTTATGCATGTGGTGTTTACCTTTAAGTAACTGATGCATTATTATTTTAGTCTAACTCTACAAGCCCTAACTTCACAAACTCTACACTTTAGTCAATCAAATATATGTGGCTTGGCCGTTTCGCTACTACAATAACTATTGTCAGGGCTTGTTAACGTTACCAAATAACAAAATAATAACCTTTACGTAACGTAAAATTTCAATGTTATAACGTTACAAAAATTTAACGTTAGTTGATAACATTACCAGTAATATAACGTTAATTCCCATTAACAAAAATACGATAACTAACGTTAATTTAGCTACGTTGCAGTTGTGTAGGTATGAGTCAGGCAGATTCAAGCAACATTTTGATCGGCACGGCATTAGCGAGGCGCGAGGACGATCTCCCGCCGCCCCGCGCGCCTCAGGCCCCACTACTTACATCTCACCCGTTTTAAATAACGATAAAATAAAATGTAGCATAAATAACGTTAAATCGATTAACGTTATTCTAATATAATAACGTTAACTCTATCAATAAAAGGTAACGTTATGAAAATGTACCGGTATTTAAAGCCCTGACTATTGTATAACAGAAAAGTAATGAACAGTGAATTCATTTTTCACCTTACGCCCATGTGACGGTAACGAAACGGCCAATATTTTGACTAAGGTGTAGTTTGTGAAGGCGCTTGTAGAGTTAAAATGTGTTTGTAAATGTGTTTGTATCAGTGTATTCAATTGTTGGTAAACCTAATTTAATCCATACTAATATTACAAATGCGAAAGTATCTCTGTCTGTATGTTACGTTTTTACGCCTAAACCGCTGAACCGATCGTCATGAAATAGGGATGATGACTAAAAAAATATTTTTTGTCCGTCATGTAGATTATTAAAAAATATTGGACACGTATTTTTTGTTTTTTTACGTAATCAAAACATACGACGATACATTGAGTCCAAATATGGCATGACGTCACTTCTCAGAAGAGTTTATACGGAGCTGTGACGTAACGAGCCCCCACTCCCCAAGTTTAATGTGTTTTATCTAAGTCATTTTTTATTAATATGATAAAGAAAAAAATACGTGAAGATAAATATTTTTTTATTATCTGATTGACGGACTAAACAGATTTTAATTTTTTTTACCCGGGACACATCCCTATTTGGCAGAGATATAGCCCGGGATATGGAGAAGGACATAGGCTACTTTTTTACGCGATAACCGACATCCACGCGGGTGGAGCCGCGGGCAAAAGCTAGTAAAAAAAAAATACTGAACATTTTGATGATTGATTTTTTCCCGCCTGACAGACGACAGAAAAATTGTAATAATTGATATAGGTATTTGTTGATATCTCACCTCATACTTCGCCCTGTGTGCCTGAGCTAACAGTAGCCACTGTTCAGGAACTTTCAGTCTCCTAATGAGGTCTAGTCTTGCCTTCAAGTCTGCTGTCTCCGCTTTGGCGGGCGCGTGGCGTGATAATACGCCGCGAATGAGGTGGCCGCGACTGTGAAACAATAATAATAATAAGAGATCTTGACCATCTTCCGGGCTCTGGGATTGTTCTGAGAGCCGTGGAATACCTCTCCAGCCCTCAAGCATCTCAGGATATGTTGCCCCCTTGTTGCTACAGCACTAAGTGCGAGCGACTGTTTCCGGGGGCCCATTATTGAGTGTGCAAGTCACCCCTTGCAATTTTATCCGTGTATAATAAAACATTGATCAGGCAAATTTTTTTATGATATCGTTTCATTTGGTAGACTTATCGTTAAGCTGATTATTATAATGACATAAAACGTATGAGACATTTATCATTTGTCAAAAATTTCACTAGGCCACACAACTATTAGACGAATGACGTTTTGTCAGTGTAATTTTTACATATATTTTTTATTTAAGAATCTCTAAAATAACGTTAAACCTTTAAATTGGCAGCAATGCAGAGCCATATTACGATAGGTTAGGTTATAGTATGACAAACAACGCACGAGCCGAGCGAGCGAAGCGAGCGTGCCGCGGTAGCGGCCGGCGATGTGCCAGAAGCGAATCGCTTTTGTAAAAGGGACAAACTAAAACATTCTGCTACTTGAAAGTTGGCATTTAAAAAAAGTATCATTATGAAAAGCAGACCAAACCGTACAGTTGGTAACTGTGAGGTTGGGAAATAAAACAATATTATATGATAAGTTGGTAAATGATTATTCAGCGAAATAAAATTCTGCGAAAAGTTAGTTGGCAAGTGAAAATCTGGCAAACAATTTTCGGCGAAAAGGCAGAGAACCCTTATTTTGATATGTCTTAGTACAAAAAATGAAGTTATCGTTCATGAAAGATGTTTATTTTGAAACTGGTATAATGGATACTCGTTGCGTAACGCGCCGTGTGGCGCGTTCAGTGAAGCGAAACGCAATAGTAGGTACCTATCAGCAGTGCGCTCTTCCATTGATATTATTACGAATAGATTGTATCCATATTTTTCTGATTTCAAGTAGGACCAACAAAAGACATACAATAGTATTGAACAAATAATGAAAATGTGTTCTATTACTAATACTGAACCATAAAAAAAAATTGCGCACTGGTTAAAAACAGCTTATCCTGTATATGTATATACATGTTGATTTTTAATTCACTGTTTACCTTTCAGGGCGTGAAAGTACTCATGATTATGAGCAACTTTCACTATGAGACCAAAACCTTAATATCGATTAAATATCAGCTGTTTCATACAAAAGTGCATTATTTCCGCGATCAAAATATATGAAACTGATGTATATTTTTTTGTTATTTCGTAGTTGGTCCTATAGTGAGAGTTGTTTATAATCATGAGTACTTTCACCTCCTGAAAACCCATCAGTGAATTAAAAATCACCGTGTATAATCCGTTCCGCAGTTTTGATGAACAACGCAGTGACGCAGGCAGACACGAAAAGCGACTCCAATTTATTTATTTGACGGCACGGTTGGCGCAGTGGTTAAGCGATTGACTGATGCGCTGCGTGTCGCGGGTTCGATCCCCGCACGGAACAAATATTTGTATGATCTACAAGTAGTTGTTCCGGGTCTGGCTGTTTGTGTATGTGAGTTTAAATGTTTGTAAACGCACCCACGATACAGGAGAAATTCCTAGTGTGGGGCAACGTTTAAAAAAAAAAAATATATATATATATAATATGTATAGTATGTACTCACGCTTTATCATCAGGGTGGTAAGACAGAGCTAGTACCGCTAAGTGCCACGCGCCGCTCGCTTCTAACTGGTCAGCCGTACCCGTGATGCTTTCTGTTGAGGGGTTGCCGAACCAAGTGCCGAGGAGGAAACTGTTGGAAGAAAATAATCATGGTTAGGTTACATAGTAAGTTTAAGGGTTAGGTAGGGGAAGGTAAGTAAGGTTCTTTTGTTTTTTCTTTTATAAATTAAAAAATCCAGTTATGGGTTCTAGTATTAATGTCTGTTGTATTGGTATTGTATTTGTTACTAGCTATACTCCATTTATTATAACATTAGACAAATAACTGTTTTCACCCTTTCGTTATTTCGATGTAAACGTTTAATAAACTCCGTTATTTCACGATAAATACAAGGCACTGTAATCTATTTACCATTTACATCAAAAAAATTACTCTAAAGTGCAGTAATTTCAACAATATTACACAATAACTGTCGTTATTTAGCCGTTATTTGTCTAATGCTATAGTAAATGGAGTATAGTTTTTAAATACTTTAAATTGTAATCTGTGGAGAACGTAGTGGGTAGCATAATCGTTTTAAATAGTAACATTTAAGATATTATGACTGTTTCTTATTGTGATACTGTTTGTTTTTCCTTAAAAAAATAGTATGCCAATATCAAGCTTTTTTTCCCCGAAGGGAAAGGCAGAGGTGTGTGTATATACACGGTGTAAGAGACTTGAACGTAACTGGCAAAATGTCTGGACTAACCCATTGCCATTCACCGGGCACAAGTCTATATTTCGAGCAGTTACTATAATTATCTGAGGAATGAATATCTTTAGTAGTGTGACGGCACCTATAACGCCACATGAGAACTACGCATCAAAGACCCGACGTCACAAATCCTGCATCGCGCAAGCAGAGTTTACCGCGCGACTAGCATATATACAAAATCCCAACATTAACCGTCGGACAGTTGCCCACCAGACACAACACCCGTCTGGTCGGAGGATCCTCCCTCTTCTATGGCGGATAAGTGAACTTTACACCCTGCTCCACACACATGTTTAAAATATTTAAAAATGTAAAATGTCTTTTATTGCTTGAATACGAGGCTTTTGGCTACTTTGCATGTGTGTATTTTATTTTTTGTAATGTGCGTTTTTGTGCATAATTTTTTTTTTCAAATGTCCCTGCCACCCTGTATAAAAAATAGTAGTCAATGGGCATCAGGGGAGAGGAACCTCTTCACTATGCGTGCCGTGTCCAGGAGTACTGCTTTCTGAATCAAGCCCTTGACCAAGCCACGCAATGTGAGCCTCCTGAGGTGTTGGTCGAGGCTCTCCGCTACTAGGGCATTAACCGTAACAATTATTGGTACAATGATTGCTGACTAGAGATGGGCTGAGTGATGATTTTTCTACATCAATGATTGCATGACAATGACAAAAAAAATGGTTGTCTGTAAAGTTGGTTTACGGACGATAGTTTAACGTGACAACGTCTTAACAAAACATTGATGCGGCGCAAGCGTACAATGAGCGTAACGGGACAATTGTCGTAACGAGACAATGAGCGTAACGGGACAATGTGTCATCCTTTTTCGTGCATGCAGCCGGCGTTCATCGATTTATTAGACGTTGTCACGTCAAAATATCGATGACGGGATCAATAAAAAAATCATCAATGATTTTATTTGAGTATGTATAAGATCACGTCACTTCAATTGGACGTAGTTAAACGAAAAGGATCCGATCCACACAAAGTCCTTTTAAAGATATTGATGTTTGAAGTTTAGAAGATATAACATTTATTTTATATTTCCGTGCATGTGGGCTGGTTCTGAGGTTGATCAAAATGATAAACTGTTGTTTTTTGCTTGGATCTATTTTACTCGCAAATAGTATCGATATTTAGCATCACTTACCTCATTTTTGACCAGGTTGTGGATTGGATCCTTTTCGTTTAACTACGTCCAATTATGAGTGCTGAAATGAACAGGAACTGCTAGGGAAATTATCATTATGCGTCCATTTTATCGAAACTGTGGTTCTGTGACTTCAGTATCGCCGATCGCGCAGCCTCGCAACTTTCACGTCGCTCCGAGACAGCCCGCCCGTCTGAATCACCGAAGTTCGCGTTCATCCAAATAATGATTTCGTCGTTGTCATTGCATGATGAAATGATTTTAAAATATCGATGATTTTTACATGTGACATGATATCGGATTCTCTATTGCAGAGCCCACATCCCACATGTCGACAACCTCGTGTGCTAAATGAAAAGACTTAATCTTATTTTTTATTATTATTAGATTTTTATGTGTTTACATATCTCGAGACCCTGAGGTCCCGGACCTTTGGAAGGCGTACTAGGGGCCGAAGCCAACTCGCAGAGGCCCGTTAGAAGCTTTTTAATTAAATGAGGCACCAACCGACGATTATCCCTGTACGCACTATGCAAGTGCACCCAAGGACAACCCCCGGTTGGTGTAGGACTATTACTGGATATGGAAATAAAGATATTGGACTATGGGTTTGGGTGGTTAAAATGGACTGGTTACCTAAAACTATGGAAGGACTATGGCCCCTGCCTGATCAATGTTTTATTATACACGGATAAAATGGCAGGGGGTGACTTGCACACTCAATAATGGGCCCCCGAAAACGGTCGCTAGCACATAGTGACATAGCGACAAGGGGGCAACATGTCCTGAGGTGCTCGAGGAGTGGAGAGGTATTCCACGGCTCTCAGAACAATCCCAGAGCCCGGAAGATGGTCAAGATCCCTACAAGCACTTACTGGAATACTTCCTTCCTCCGAGTACGTTTGCTCTTGCGAATCTCCACTCAAGCCGGCCAATAAAGGCAAGAATGAGGTGGGAGCTCAGTTCCTCGTCAGTGTTCACTCCAGCCGGCCAATGAAGGCAAGCCAGAGATGAGGAACATGACTTCTCCCGGGAGATAGGGTCCGTGGGGTCGCAACTGCCCAACAGCTCGCCACATGCTGCCCTGCGGGTTTCTGTATCTCTCTTGGTCTGGCTCCTCACCCTAGACATGTTCCGGCAAAGTAAACTCTACCGGCACAGACCTAGAGTTCAGAGCGCGCAAGCCCCACCACGACGTCAACGTAGAGATACGGCGGTGGGGTTATTATTATTATTATTATTATTTTAGAGGTATGAGGAACAGGGTGTAAAGTTCACTCATACTCTAAAGGGAGAATCCTCCGACCAGACGGGTATTGTGTCTGGTGGGCAACTGCCCAACGGTTGATGTCGGGATGTGGTATATATGCTAGTCGCGCGGTAAACTCTGATAGCGCGATGCAGGATTTGTGACGTCAGGTCTTTGATGCGTAGTTCGCATGTCAAAGTCAAAGTCAAATAATTTATTTCAAATAGGCACGAAGATGCACTTTTAAACGTCAAAAATTACATGAATAGTTAATTGATTCTATATCATGCATGTATATTATTATAATAGTAACTTACCACAAGCTATAATCCAAGGGGTTGGGGGTATAAGCGGCCGGTCGTAACTTCGGCCTCGAGTTGAAAGCGCGCGCTCGAATCAATTCATATCGCAAGTCTAATACGCGTCGTCGCTTGCCGTTCTGTTGAAAAATAAAGAAAAATTGGATAAGTTTTGTCAAAATCAAAAATAATTTATTCAAATTAGTCTGAGAATCAGTACTTTCGAACGTCAAAATTACATAAGACAGTCCCCCAAATCGCCCGCCCTTCACCACTTCCTAGTGCTTTAGCTGGGAACAAGAAGTGGCGCAACAAACTCCTCAGCAGCACATCTGTCTGTTCAATTATACACCGTGGCATTTTAGTGGTCTTACAAAGACAGCCCACTTCATGTATCCAATGACTACTAACCATTCATGTGAACAAAAAAAAAGTATTATTATTATTATTATTTTTTTTAATTAATATATGACGCATGACATAGTTTAAAACACTCTGTTACGAGTGCAGTCCGAGCCTTGTGTTACAAGGGCGCCGCGGAATGGAGCGGCGACATCTTTATCAGAGCTCATTCACCCTAACGCAAAAATGTGTTTCTTACTATTGCAACTTAAACTTAATCTAAATCCATTCTGCGGCGCCCTTGTATCACAAGGCTCGGACTGCACTCGTAACAGGGTGTTTTAAACTATGTCATGCGTCATAATTAATAAAAATAAAAAATTCTAAAGTTCAAAAAAAAAAATTTTTTTACGTGAATGATTAGTAGTCATTGGATACATGAAGTGGGCTGTCTTTGTAAGACGACTTAAATGCCACGGTGTATAAACTTGATTCTATACAATAGTAGGTATAAAGTAGGTCAATTGGGTCAGGCAGGAGCTCCTCAATGATACATTATCAAGGTTGGATTTTTGAGATGGGGCATTAAGAGCAGGTACAATAACCGTTGTAGCTACATGAAAACGGCCTTAGGAGACCGTCCTTCTTTTTTTTGTTGAGAAATTTTGATACACAATAACAGATTAAAAAAAAAAAGGAACATTCAGCAAGAAAATTAGAAATTTTCACAAAAACTTTTTTTGATGCCAATCGATCCTGTTTCTTATAAGGATCAGAAAACTCTATCGGACCAACTGAGGTTTGAGTAAAAGTCAGAAATCGCAAAAAAAACTTTCCCCTTTGACGACACGGTTGGCGCAGTGATTAAGCGATTGATTGCTGCGCTGCGTGGCGCGGGTTCGATTCCCGCACGGAACAAATATTTGTATGACCTACAAGTGGTTCTTCCGGGTCTGGTTGTTCGTGTATGTGAGTTTAAATGTTTGTAAACGCACCCACAATACAGGAGAAATTCCTAGTGCATCGTTATTTAAAAAAAAATCCTTATAAGAAACAGAATCGATCCGCATCAAAAAACTTTTTTTTTTTTTTTTAACTGCCCATTTTCTTGACTTTTTTTTTTATCTGTGCAGATCAAAATTTCTCAAAAAAATAAGGACAGTCTCCTGTCACCGTTTTGCTGTAACTACAGCAGTTAAAGCGACAATAACCGACGATTAATGATTTTATAGGTACTGAAGATCACGTCTAAACCACTATGTTAATGATTTGGAAAAAATATATGTTTAATTAGAACATTTTCTTAATAACTTAATAAGTGAATATATTAGATTATATTTGTGAAATTAATTTTATCAAGCGTATTTTTCTGAAACCTTCCGCTTTTTAAAGATAATTTAATTATTAATCTTTTATTATACGTGTTTTATTAAAATACCTTTTGTTTTATGTATAATAAATTAATAATGCGTCTTATTTGGGACAGCGCTGCTCCTGGATGTGCGAGTCCTATTACTGGCTGGGCGTACGCCGCGTTGCGTGAGCTCAGTACAGAACACGCAAGCTAATCACTCAAGGTCGCTGGCATATATCTCGGCTTTAAAATACCTGGCCTTACGGCTCCATCGAAAAATCCACCCTGTATTATTGGTATATGCTCGCGACGATAGGTCCTAAGTGGAGCAAAATGAAAGGAGTACACTGTATAATCGGAAACACGAAGATTACCTTTCCTGGTTTAATAATAAAACATTATATATAGCACTTACATTGACTACGGTGATGTCATAGTGCGTGACGTAGGGCGGCAGAGGCAGTTTCATGCTCATCTCATCGTTCTCTATCAGTGACAGGTCTACGTCATCGTCGCCATCTTGGTTTGAGTCGGTGAAGAAGCCCTCGTATGTGCGCATGACTTGTTCGAGCGATGGTATGTGGGGGCAGAGGTATCTGGGTAGACAATGTAAAAGATAATAATGAAAAAGTGTTTATTCACAGAAATAATTGTTTACAAGATAATATAACCTCTGCCAAACTGCAAAACAGTTTGTTGGCAGACGTAGCTCCTTTTTTTTTGTAAATATATTCTATTCAAACACGAAATATTTTAAGAGATAGACCAAAGAAAAAAAAAGGAGAATAAAAAAGGTGGTAAAGAAGCCATGGAGCCGATTTTTTTTAAATTTGTTTTTTTTTATTTTTATTAAAAAAATTAAATATGTAGTTTGAAATTACTTAATATGATGATTATCAAAATGCACCGCGCTCGTGCCGCCACCGTCGCCGCGTCCGGGCGGATCATTCATAGAATATTACTTATTCTAGACCAAGTCGGCTGATCGGTGTCAATAAACTACACACAAAGAAACGGCGGTAACACGTTTGTTATGATTTAAATTTAATAAACTAACGAAATAAAAATAAAAAATTAAGCATTTTCTAGTTAGTGCTTTTGAGCTGAAATTTTGTACAGAGATTCTGAACCAGATACACTCTTCACCCCGTTTGTATGGATATACCCTTTCCGTAACACGCTGTATATTTTGAATTTGTACCTATTATAAGAGCTCAGAAAAACAAGGTAAAAGTTTAAATAAATATTTAATTTAAAATACACATAAGGGGTCATTCAATTATTACGTAAGCACCATAGGGGGGTGGAGGGGTCTTTGCTTTGATTATTTTTGATGACATGGGGGATGGGGGTCTGGATGGTAGGATTACGTCAGCAATATTTATTAATTTACTTTTCAGTTTCAATTGCAAAATTTAATTGAATTTGATTTGAACAAAGATGGCCACCCAATGTTCAGAGATACCCCAAAATAATTAATATTGCTTTCTCGATCTCACGCGATTTTTTATGGTTAGAAAAAACCGAAGTAGGGAATTTACTTAAATGGGCATTCAATTACTTTTAGTCTATAAATTCCTTATTTTTAGACTCATGTAAAGAAACCTGAAAGATTAAAAAAAATACCAATGTTTACGTAAGCTAAGGGGGGGGGGGGGGGTTATGAGCTTTGTTTACTTTTGCTGACAAGGTACGGGTTCAAAATTACTAAAATTCTGCTTACGTAATACTTGAATGGCCCCTAATAAGTAGTACAGCTAAATGTTAGAGGTCGATGTTAAGCCTTCGGTGTCCACCACAAAAGAGAGCGTCAGCTTCGGTGCAAGATGCCAGCTGAAGTCAAATTATTAATTTAAATTTAAATTAATTTACTGGAGGAAACTGACAGATGCTAGCTGTCACATTTTTAAATAATAAGGACACTAACACTTTATAAATCAATTAAACTAAACGATCACCATTACAATAAATATGAGCTTTTTATTACACAAAGTGACAGCTAGCACATGTCAGATTACTCCAGTGAATTCATTATTCGAAATTTAGGCGCACCGCTCGCGCGTTGCTATCTTCGCACTTGTCAACTTCATGGTGGTTCTCGAGCGCCATCTAGTTCCTTACACTATGTCCTACAAAAAAAAAAGAAAAAGAAAGAAAGAGACAAAAAGAAAAAAAAGAAAAAAAAAAAGAAAAAAAAGAAAAGAAAAAATAGAAGAGAAAAAAAAAGAAGAAAGAAGAGAAAAAAAAAGAGAAAGAGTATTTAGAAAGTAAGTTACCTAGCAGTGGCGTGCAACGCTCTCAGCCAATCAGTCTCCAGCAGCTTGTCTCTGGGCGCACTCTGGCCCGCGATGAGCTGCAGCGAGGCCCAGCGGTGCGACGACATGAGCGTGGCGGCGCCGCACTCGCGCCAGAGGGCCAGCTGGCGACTGATGAGGGAACGGAATGTTGGGTCGCCTGGAAGTCAATTAATAAGGATCATCACATTTTCATCATTTCAGCCGAAAGACGTCCACTGCTGGACATATGCCTCCCCCAATTGGGGGGGTTTGCCATAATCGCCACACTTGGCAGGCGGGTTGGCGATCGCAGTATTGTGTTAAAAACGCATAGAGAACGCTGCTGCCCATTCTCTAGTAAGTCCCTTATTCACCTTTTACGACACCCACGGGAGGAAATAGGATGGTGCTATTCTTTACGTTCGGCACCACACGGTATTAAATAATGACAAAAATGAAAAAAAATATTGAAAATAATTCATATGCCAGTTGATTCTTTGATATGGTCTCATTCATACCCTAGAGTTATGAGTAGAGATCGGATAATCGGATGCATATTTCATCGTCATCATTTCAGCAGAAAGACGTCCACTGCTGAACATAGGCCTCCCCCAAGCACCGCCACCTCGACCGGTTTTGTGCTTCCCGCATCCAGCGGATTCTTGCGGCTTTCACAAGGTCATCAGTCCACCTTGTGGGAGGCCTTCGTGCGCTAGGTCTTCCGATACGCGGTCGCCACTCCAGAACCTTTCAACCCCAACGGCCACCTTGCGAGCAATGTGCCCTGCCCATTGCCACTTAAGTTTGGCAATTCTTCGAGCTATGTCGTTTTGTGTTTCCCACATCCAGCGGATTCCTGCATGATGATTAATGCATATTTACCTAAAGTTAATTTTAAGCTATGAAAGTATGGAAGCAGCTTCTTAAAATATGTTTTTTTTGTAAGAAAATATCCCGTGATGCCAGGAATACCGGCAATGCATCCATACTATACACCCGACTTGTTATGAAGTCGGGTGTATAGTATGGATGCGACATCTAAAATATTATTTATAAAAAAAAAACCCGGGATTCTTGGATTGCATAACTATTCAGATGCATATTTATTTATAATTATTTTAACCCCCTATGCAAATAGGGGTATGTAGGGTGTAAGACTAGGGGTGGTGTGTGTTAGTTAAAATAATAAAAATAAAACACCGGAACCGCGGGGTTTATTCGATGCAAAAGCGCTTTCCATAATAGCAAACATCTCAATTTTAGGTGAATATGCTATGCATCCGAATATCCAATCTCTAGTTATGAGATACCAAAAAAAAAAAAAAAACACACTTGTATAATAGTACATTTGAAAAATGCAGTCAGCTCAAGCACCTTAAGGTAAGATTAAGTATAAAAAAAGCTGTTAAGAGCGGCCAACCCGTCAAACTTTTCATACAAACGCTCGTACGTGATTATGGTGTTGGAGCACATCTTTCATTAAACATTTTGAACTAATTGGTATGATGTGCAATATATCTAGGTTTCTATGAAAATTTGGAGAAACAAATTCAGTAGGTATAAGCCTCCAAACATCTGCTTTTTGCACACATTTTACCTGAACTTTGGCCGTTCATAATGTACTCGTAAATTGTAAAAAATAAAGAAAACATTTGTATAGAGACATCGCACATGTAATGGAGATTCCTAAATAACATACATTTATTTCACAAACTTGTAAGGTTGTCTCAAAAACACGTATTTCCAGGAACAAGTTTTATGAAAGGACATTGACCAAGTGACTAAGGAACCTAGTATCGGTATGAAACATGCGGTGACTCAAAGATTTATGGTTTAATTTAAAGAATGATTTTAGGGTTTTCATATGTTATTTACAATTTTATCATAATTCTCAGCATTACACAGTAATTAGGTATAAACATCTAAGTTTCGAATCGAATCTCCTGGTTTTTTGTCACAATGTATGCTAGTAAATTCAAAATAAGAATTAGTAAAAATGACGATTGAGCATTTTTAATACTCGTTAATTTCGCTCGAGAAATCTTGGATCGAAAATGTAGTCTGTTATGAAATATAAATCGCTTTCAATGCTTACCGTTGTGTTCAACTTAATTTATATACTATTAAACAATTACCTACGTTACAACAAGGTCACAACAATAACATTAAACCGCTGAACATTTTTGGTCTAATAAATATTCAGAAAAACACAAATCACGTTCAAAAGTATTTCATTGAGAACTGCGTTACCACTAAAACCATTTTTTTAAGTGTATGAATATGTTCCAGTTTCTACTCACCTTTAATATGGAGGCTTCTTTTGAGGTTTTGTTTCACTTTACAAGAGAAAGGCTAAACTAGGAATACGTAGTGCAGGTTACAGACATTGTAAATTAAAACTCCAGTAAATAATACACACAAGTTCCTCTATTAAGCAAATAAGAAAATGAGCATTGAATTCTATGGCGCGCGTTTGTTGTTTTCAAAGAGTTTTTAATGATGAATCAAACAGGCTAAGGTCTCGAAAACATTCTGCCTTTCTATTAACCAAAAGTTTTGCTTAGCTACTTTTAACACTTTATCAGATTGTTATTACAATGTAATAATAATAATTAGTTGTTATTAATATCTGTTCTTACTAATTATTCTATAAGTTCAATAATCGGATGCGTAATTTAATTATTTTGCGTAAGTCAAGGTTTTTTTATTTACATACTCTTTGAATGCCATGCCAATGACATACATGCGTGAAAAAAAAAAACTATGTTTGGGTAAAATAGGAAATCGAAATAAAAACTAATACTTTTATGATGTTTTTTATGCGGAGAATTTAAGGATTCGCATTACCAGATAAAATCATTATATTTAAAAACAAGAATTATCAACATTATAAACTTAAGAGGCCGTGCACGAAATCGACTGATTTTGATCAATTTTGTTCATTGTTTGTGAGAAAAGGAAACATAATTTAAACAAAATTATTTGAGATTTAAAAAGTCGTGTTCTTTGTTTTGCATGTGGCTGAAAGGGATTTTTCAAATAAATTAAGTATTCACGGTAAATCAATAATATTTGCAACAAGTTTTCCAAAAAATGACGCGAGACTGACATTTGATCATCATTCTACAAGAAACTACTTTTGATTTTGAAAATTAAAAAATATCATCAACATCATTATATGGTCTACTTGCATGTGGCGGAACCACTTTTTTCAACTTCCATACAAAATATAGCAGAAAAATTATATTCAAAAAACCTCTTTTTGTGTTAAACCTCGTCAGTAATATATATTTTTCCTATTATTTAGCAAATCATATCAAGAAATTTAAAAATCACAAATTAGTCTTCAGCTATCCTTGAAATATAATCAAAATTTTATTTAATGATTATACAATATTTTCATCAAGTAAATCAATGGCGAAATAAACTATATTTTGGAGAGCACAAAAATGATGAAATTATCAAAAGCTGCTGTGACTGACACGAATGGTTTAGCACCATGAAAACTGTACTTTTATAGTTACACAGACTTAATGTTTCGATTATTTCAAGTTTTCTCACAATTAGATAAGAAATTGCCAAAAGAGAGTTTTTTTCGTGCACGGACCCTTAAGTCACCACAGAACAAATAACGATACTAGGTCCTGTCAATCTCCTTTCCGCACACTGTTTTTCGTTCAATGTTATTGAGTTCTCACTTGCCTGTTAGCATTAACATTGCGCTGGATGAAACAACAAGCTTTTCAATCATGCTCGCGTTGACGATAGACGGACGGGAAGGGCCCTTTTAAGTTTAACTCACCAGCAGCCTGAGCAATAAGTATAGCCATGTTCAGATCGCCATGTTCCTTGGCAACCTTGCACGCTTCCAATATACGACCGCCGAGCAGTAGCGTCCAGATTCGAGCGCTGTGACCGTCTGCCTCTGTGGGAGAAATATATTGATTAACTAGCTGTTGCGCGTGGCTTTTTCTGTAATAAAAGTCCTCTTTATAACATCAGCTATCTGTTAGTGAAAGTCCCGTCAAAATCGGTCCAACCGTTTCGGAGATTAGGTGACACAAACAGACAGACACAAAAAAAAAACGGTTATTAAAAAATAAAAAAGACCAGAGTTTTTTTCACGTGTGAATTCTAGCACCTTCGGCGCCAAGCATGATTTCCAAAATCACACTTTTTTTTTGTTTATATGGTTTTATTTATTGTATTAATGTGTTTTAAGCTTTCATCTTCCTTTTCCCATCTTTTTCAGGTTTTTCAGAGTGTATATCATAAATGATACACTGGCCTACCTAGTTTTGTGTGGTCTCATATCTCCAGGGCCATGTGTATCATTTTTGATACACATTGTATTAAAAAGTGTGTGCAAAAATGATACACTGGCGCCGAAGGTGCCAGAGTAGAAAGGGGGCGCCATAGAAACCTCGCTCACGGCGCCGGTGATATTAAAGCCGGCACTGATTTGACAAAATACTCTTATGCATTAGTATTGCCAGTGTTTTCATTAATTGTTGTATTATCGTCTCCACATTGTAGAATCAATAGTTTCCTTACCATCTTCATCCTCTCCGTGTGTCGGTTTACACAGGTCTTCATCTGTAGCTTCTGCGACGGCAGTTTTGAGCCAATCCAGGAACTTCCTGTGGCGATTCACTGTTGATAGTGGGTCTGTGCCGGGAACGCCTGTTTATAGAATAATATTAAGACAAAATAAATATGGAAGGGGACACCGGCGAAGGCTAATTTTGGCCGCGTTCCGAATTGCACTGTAATCGATTTGAGCGTGCATATACTCATTCTCACACTCACATCAACAACAGTTATTTAGAGGTATGAGGAACAGGGTGTAAAGTTCACTCATACTCTATAGTAAAGGGAGGATCCTCCGACCAGACGGGTGTCGTGTCTGGTGGAACTTTCTGTACCTTATTTATGCAAATAAATGTTGTTTTTTTTATTTGATTTTATACGCGTACCGAATTGGCGTGAGCGCGTTAACGATGTCCCGTGAATCGTCATAGATGACGTCATGACATGCGCCATCTTGTGATAACGCCGACCATATCCGTTATTATTATCACCGTGAGCGCTGGCAAACAGCTCTCAGCTGTCATTATCGTGATATCGATGACCCCACCGAATAAACGTGCAATGCTTCTTACACGATTTTTTTTTTTTTTACATGTTTCGTTTCTTTTGCCTATCCTGCACCCACATATTTTTTTTAATGAATTTTCGACTCAAAACACGCCTATTATAATAGTAAATTTCTTTATTCTAGGGAAATAACTCATTTTAAAATTATACAAATGGAAGTCTCCCGAAGCGAGGTAAAGTTTGACGAAGTAAGCCGAAGTGCCTCTACACTATCGTATTCGTCTAACATCGTTCAACTTCGCGAGTAGTGTAGAGGAGGCATTTAGCTCATGCATGGCATACTTAAGGCTCAGATATATGCCAGTGACCTTGAGTGGTTAGCTTGCGTGTTCTGTACTGAGCTCACGCAATGCGTCGTACGTCCAGCCAGTAATAGGACTCGCCCACCCAGGAGCGCTGTCCCAAATAAGACGCATTATGAATTTATTATACATAAAACAAAGGTATTTTAATAAAACACGTATGCTAAAAGATTAATAATTAAATTACCAAGAAACTTGAAATAATTTATTTTTAACTAGCTTTTGCACGCGGCTTCGCCCGCGTTGAGGTCGGAAATTATCCCACGGGAACGTACTACCAGGATAGCAAGTATCAATTGTTTTTTTTTTTTTGATTGAGTTACAACTATCTAATCATCCAAACATACAAATTTTCAGATTTATTTTTTTATTTTTATGTTTGTATGTTTGGATATTTAGATGTTTGGAAGTTTATTATATTAAAGTTGGATGTATTTTAACTCGAAAGCATGTAGGTACATTCAGCTGCAGAGAAATTTCACCCGCTAGCAATGAATAAATACATTGCTAGGGGGTGAGATTTCTCTGCAGCTGACCGTACAATATAAACGAAGGCCCGATTGGCGCAGTAGTTAAGCGATTGACTGCTGCGCTGCGTGTCGCGGGTTTGATTCCCGCACGGAACAAATATTATAGATATAGATTACAAATTCCGTGATTTCTTTGGAGGAGCTCAAATAAACCCAAATCTTTGGGCTTATTCCACAAATCCCCCCTGAAAATCCCCCTTAGGAGGAAAAGTGGAATCTGAAAACAGTCTAGAATTCACCCCTGATAATCCCGCTAAGGGGGGGAAAACTAGAATAGAAAAAACAAAAAATAACTTATTCCAAGATCCCCTGAAAGTGATTTTTTTACATTACGGTTCAGTTTTTTCCACTTAGGGGGATTCTCTCAGGGGGAATAAGCCAATCTTTCGTGTAAATAAAATAAACTCACCATCATTTTCAAGA
Source organism: Dryobota labecula (assembly GCA_947523025.1). NCBI lineage: Eukaryota > Metazoa > Arthropoda > Insecta > Lepidoptera > Noctuidae > Dryobota > Dryobota labecula. The sequence goes on from OX383314.1 coordinate 9,079,995, forward strand.
TCAGCTCCCCATAGGGCGTCGCACAGCCGCCATACTTCGTAGCAATAAGCGCCGGATACGCCAAACTGTGGATGAATAATTGTGTTTAAAAAAAAAAAATATATTGTTATATCCTATTTTGTAAATGTGAGAACGTTTATATTTTGAAAGGCCTACACTCCTCCCATACATATTTATTCTCTTATTTGAAAATATAGTAAAAGCCAATTATTTTTAAAAGAGTTCCGTGCTGTTCGGTACCGTGGAGTTTCTTGACGGCTCTTCTCCATAGGAAACGACCATTTCACGGCACGGTTGGCGCAGTGGTTATTATCTTGTTGACATGATTGTATTTTGATTATTATTCTAATGACATGATGTATTTGACTATAATTTTATTCGGTTTTTTTATTCTCTATTTTATCTTTTATTTAACATTTAACTTTATTTACTTATTTAAATGAATTTACGAATTTTAATTTTAATTAATGACGATTTTTAAATGCTACTCTCTGTCAAATATTATAAATTGTTGTGCCCGACAGGGTCCATGTGAACTTAATTTTAATTTTAAGATCTTGTAAAACACATGTGATATGCAATAAAGAATTGAATTGAATTGATTGACTGCTCCGCTGCGTGTCGCGGGTTCGATTCCCGCACGGAACAAATATTTATATGGCCTACAAGTAGTTGTTCCGAGTCTGACTGTTTGTGTATGTGAATTTAAATGTTTGTAAACGCACCCACAATACAGGAGAAATTCCTAGCGTGGCACAATGTTTAAAAAAAAAAATTGGCAGTCATAGGGACTGCGGACAGAAGTGAAAACACAGAACTTTGGAATAAAGGCTCCTGCAAACAGGCGCGACACGCGACGCGACACAAAGACACCGCGTGCCGCGCGACGAGCGGTCTCTTTGTGTTGCGTCGCGTGTCGCGCCAGTTTGTAGGAGCCTTTACTGTTATTTTATACTCAAAGCTCATGGAAAGCGTTCGGTGACGATGACGCGAGTTCCATGATTTTTGTTCACCCAAGTGCTAAAGCGCCTAAAGAAATTTTCATTTGAAAAAAAAATTGGAACCATGCACCTAGCTTCTGACGTTTCATAAATGCCCATGTAGGTTTATGTGAAATCAAATATTTTGATTTGACTGTGTTGTGGAGTTGAGATAGACAGTCGCTCCATGTAAAATACTAGTATTCAGATGTTTTCGGTTACACTGGAAGCTGACCCTAAAATAATTAGTCATGCTCACTAAGATGTCTCGCTGATGGTGGCGCGTGTGTTGGATCATTTAGCTCCCTTCAAAATGGTTGAGCTGAATGGTGCTAATCCATGCGTCATGTTCGTGAACGGGCGCCGTCAGTTGGGACTAGTCATCTCTTAGCTGCCACGGGTTATTTTAATTATTTTATTTTTGAATTTTTTCTTTTCTTTGTTTTACCTACTCTGGACGCTTCTAACGTGTAAGTTTTTATTTTTACATCGTTCTCACATCACACTAATATTATGAAGGCGAAAGTTTGTGTGTGTGTATGTTTGTCTATTCTTCACGCTCAAACGGGTGGACTAATTTTGATAAAATGTTGTATGGAGGTAGCTGACACCCTGGATTAACATATAGGCTACTTTTTATCCCGATATTCCCACGGGATCGACACTTATGCGGGTGAAACCGCGGGGCGCAGCTAGTTTAGTTATAAATTCAACATTATAGATGAAACTAATATTTTTGGAGTGGAGTGTGGAGTGCCGTGTGGTGCCGGACATAAAGAATAGCACCACCCCATGTCCTCCCGTGGGTGTCGTAAAAGGCGACTAAGGGATTTACTAGAGAATGGGCAGCAGTGTTCTCTCTGCATTTTTAACACCATACTGCGATCGCCAACCCGTCTGCCAAGCGTGGCGATTATGGCTAACCCCTCCCCAATTGGAGGAGGCCTATGTCCAGCAGTGGACGTCTTTCGGCTGAAATGATGATGATAATATTTTTGGTAACAATTTAATTTAAAAGAGTGTCCATGGAGTTTCTTGCTCGTTTATCTCCATAGGTACCTATACCTCCTATGCTTTGGAATGGGCATGTAGCTTCATTTTTCTTACTGACCGACTCCTTGACAATTCAAAAATGCCTTTAAATATCTTAGTTAAAAGAAATGATTTGAGTTTGAGTTTATTAAGAAAAGGCCAGGCAGACTGATTTTCTAGTTACCTTATATCTCGTCTGGATATCGGCCGCGTCTCGTAGATAGTGCGTGAGTACCTCGCGTCTGTCTCGAGCACTCTGTGATAGACTCAGTCGAGCGCATTGGTTTTCTTCTGTCTGAGTAAATGTTGAGTATTCTAGTAAAGTTGCTAGGTGCTTTTTGAGTACTTCCTGTGGAAAGAAATAATATAAGATTAAATATAATTGTGTCGTGATGGCCCGTTGGTTAAGGCCTCGCCTCTCATGCAGGAGGTTGTTGGTCCAATCCGGGCTTTTTCAATTCATATGTACTTTCTGAGTTTATCTTGGACATTACTGACATTGGTGATGGAAAAACATCGTGAGGAAACCTGGACTTGTTAATATAAGAAGTCTGAAATCGCCAACCCGTCTTGAGCAAGCGTGGTGATCAATGCTCGTGCCTTCTCTGTATGAGAAGAGGCCTTTGCCCAGCAGTGGGACAGTTACAGGCTGGTATTATTATTTTTATATATTTTACATATCTCGGGACCCTCGGCTCCCGGACCTTTGAAAGGCGTACGAGGGGCCGAAGCCAACTCGCAGAGGCCCGTTAGACGCTTTTTAATTAAATGGGCACCAAACGACGATTATCCCTGTACGCACTATGCAAGTGCACCGCACCCAAGGACAACCCCCGGTTGGTGTAGGACTATTGCAGGATATGGAAACAAAGATATTGGACTATGGGTTTGGGTGGTTAAAATGGGACTGGTTACCTAAAACTATGGAAGGACTATGGCCCCTGCCTGATCAAAGTTTTATTATACACGGATAAAATGGCAGGGGGTGACTTGCACACTCAATAATGGGGCCCCGAAAACGGTCGCTAGCACATAGTGACGCAGCGACAAGAGGGCAACATATCCTCAGGTGCTCGAGGAGGGGAGAGGTATTCCACGGCTCTCAGAACAATCCCCAGAGCCCGGGAGATGGTCAAGATCCCTACAAGCACTTACTGGAATACTTCATTCCTCCGAGCACGTTTGGTTTTGCGAATCTCCACTCAAGCCGGCCAATAAAGGCAAGAATGAGGTGGCAGCTCAGTTCCTCGTCAGTGTTCACTCCAGCCGGCCAATAAAGGCAAGTCAGAGATGAGGAACATGACTTCTCCCGGGAGATAGGGTCCGTGGGGTCGCAACTGCCCACCAGCTCGCCACATGCTGCCCTGCGGGTTTCTGTATCTCTCTTGGTCTGGCTCCTCACCCTAGACATGTTCCGGGAAAGAAAACTCTACCGGCACAGACCTAGAGTTCGGAGCGCGCAAGCCCCACCACGACGTCAACGTAGAGATACGGCGGTGGGGGTATTATTATTATTACAAAAAAAAAAAAAAAAGACTTAATATTTTAGTTGAAAAAAATGTTCTCCCATAAATTCCAACTGCAAATATAAGTTTGTACGCACAATATTGGGAGATTTACCATGTTATTTTAAGACCATAGACTTCTTATAGGTTTTCCTGTAATCTATAAGTATAGAACCTAATTTGTGATGTTCTTCAGAAAGGTCAGGTGCGTAGCACTCGCAACCGGTGTGCGTGTATGACCAGATGTATGAATGTAAACGAAGCAAAAGGAGTACGTATGGAGCGTATTAGGTGGCGGACTATAGTTTCTGCCTACCCCCATGGGAAGAAGGCGTGAGTTTATGTATGTATGTATAAGTATAAAACAATTTCCTGCATTTTTTTTTTGCTCATTCGTTTCGGTGATAGTGCGGGGAATGGTAAATTTTCATCTATTTTCTTAAATAACTCTAAAATTATAATTGAAACCCTCAGAGTAAGCACTTTCTTTTGATATTATTATGTCACACGGTACAGAGTGCAAAATTTTTCTTATTTCTCTCCCACTGACCCCATATTTAAAATTCATTTATTTACGTAACACGTCCCGTGTTTGGTTCACAGAAATTGATGTGTGCCAAATTTCAATTTCTGTGAACCAAACACGGACGTGTTATGTAAATAAATAATCATCGCCATGCACGGCTATCTATACTCCATTTATTATAACATTACATAGACAAATAACTGTTCTCACACTTTCGTTATTTCAATGTAAACGTTTAATAAACTCCGTTATTTCACGATAAATACAAAGCGCTGTAATCTATTTACCATTTACATTAAAGAAATAACTCTAAAGTGCAGTAATTTCAACAATATTACACAATAACTGTCGTTATTTGTCTAATGCTATAGTAAATGGAGTATACATCAAAAACAAGAACGCGGAACACTTCAAAGAAACATATCTTGAGGCAGCAACGGCCATAGTAAAGAATCACTACGTCGACGACTATTTAGCCAGCTTCGACACAGAAGGGGCCCATATTCATTTTATATATGGGGTCAGTTTTGTGAGAGAAATAAGAAAATTTAAGATTTTTTTTGCACTCGGTACCGTGTGTCATAATAATATCAAATGAAAGGGCTTACTTTGAGGGTTTCAATTACAATTTTAAAGTTATTTCGGTCCATTAGATTCGGAATTTCATTCAAATCGCAAAAAAAGTAAGTATATTTGAATTTCGCGGGCTACCTTAGCGTTTCCCTCATAACTTTTGCCGCATTATTTTACTAATTCCACGTCCCTACGGTGTCTACGGCAAATTAAACGGAAATCACTAATCAGGCGCTGCGATTGGCCGGGCGGCGATGACACGACGGCTAGTGAGCCAATCAGAGGACAACAAGTTGTGTTTGACGTCTGTGTGTGGACGCCATGACAGTTGACAGTGACACTTACGAACTGAATCTAATTCGCAACAGAACGTGCTCGTTCTAAAGTTTTTGGAACTCAAAACCTGTAATTTTAGTATTTTCAAAAATGTTTTTAAAGTGATTTCATCGTCGTCAATCCTCACCGGAATTCTCAGTCGAAACTTGGTTATATTTTGGACACACACAAGTCTGTGCTGACTGCCTCAAGCTACGTTGTTATACGGAGTGACATCATGGTGCATCCTAAAGAAGTTTCGTAATTACAGAAACTATGTGTATTGGGAATTAACACTCAGTAAAAACTTAGTTATAATTTGGACACACATAATGTCTGCGCTGACTGACACAAGCTACGTTGGGAGTGACATCATGGTGCATCATAAAGAAGTTTCGTAATTATAGAAACTATTAGTATTGGGAATTAACACTTAATAAAAAGTTAGTTATAATTTGGACACACACAGTCTGTGCTGACATTGGCTACATTGGGAGTGACATCAAACTATGTGTATTTCAATACAACACATCACCATTTATTTAACATTTCGTCAGCTCAAAGTGAACCAATCAAAACAGTGCAAGTGACATTCGATATGACTGATAACGATACCAGCATACATGGCTCCACAGAGGGTGATAGTACCGGGGAATTGATTTGATTTTTAATTCGACATGACTGATAACAATACCAGCGTACATGGCTCTGCAGAGGGCTATCTCAAGATTGCGGGCCAGTAACAACAGCCTCCCTAAAAGCTATTGCTGATGGGGCCTGATGAAAGCCCCATAATGAGGAATAATAGAAACCACCCCGTCAGTAGTAAATTTAAGTACTAACATAGCAATTAAGTTAAATTGTTACTAACATCTAGAATTGTAAGTGTTTTTTTGTAATTTGAATCTAGTTGTCTGCTCAATAAATAAATTATTATGACGTTTATTTAATTGTTTTTCCATATAAAATATATTTTTAAAATAATATTTGAAAAAAATATATTTATAACATAAAAATTGTGGTCCACCGGTGTCGGGAAAAGGGTCCAAGCTACCGATGGTTACGGCTGGAGAGATAAGAACCTCCTCACAATGCGAGCTGTATCATGGAGTACTGCCTTCTGAATCAGGCCCTTGATCTAACCGCCTAACGAGAGCCTCGAGAGATGTTGATCGAGGCTTTCGGCCATCAGGCCATTGGACGTCACGACAATCGGCACAATGATAGCTGAGCTCACATTCCACATGTCAACAACCTCGTATGCTAAGGCGAGATATTTTATTTGTTTCTCTTTCTCAGCTTTCACGAGGTTCTCCTCATGTGAGATGGTAACATCAACTACCATTGCGCGGCGCGCTAATCGATCTATCACCACTATATCAGGCTTATTGGCGACAACAGTCGTTTCTTGCCGGCTCTTCTCCATAGAAAACGACTAATTGGAACCGTGCACCTATACCCCAAGTCTCTAATTCAAATAATTTTGTAAACAAAGTAATGTCAAGAAATGTCACTGTCAAAATGACAGGACAGTGGTGCAAAACATTTTATCATTAATGTTTTTGTAAATAATCAACTATAACATTAAAGTGAATTAATTATAAAAAGTATGCAAACAAAATACCGTTGCCAAACAATGTTTTGTATAGTGTGTCGGAGACAGATGATCGTTATAATCAGCCCTTTTAAGTCCACTGCTAGACGTAGGCCTCCCAAAATCGATTTCCAATCGAAACAGTTTACAGCCGTTTTCATCCAACATGTGGCAAGATATGCTACGCGCATAGGGTCGCAGCATTATGCTGAGCGATGGCCGTTTTGCGTGGATGTGACGCATATTTACCCCAAACTTATTTTTTTTTGAGTTGTGTTCTTTTTTTGCGTCATGTTTACCGCAAATAAACGTTTTTTCGTTCTTTCTTTTTTTTCTTTTACTTTATGAATCTATGAATGAGAGTTGTAATATCTGTGTTGGTTAAGATGTAAAAAATTTGAAAATATTTGGATCTCCTGCATTGTTACCAGTATCATAAAATATTTTATACTTGAAAATCTCCTTTATTTAATAACTTTGTTTAAAACCGAAAATTTATAAAAATAATAACGGTATGATTATTTTAAAATTATTATTTCTTAAATCAGTACTTCAAATGAAAATGGAACCTTTTTTTTCGCCATTTCATATGAATTACCATTACGAAGATATTTTTTTGATATGTTGTTTACATAAATTATCTGAATTTGAGACTTTGGGTATAGCTTCTGACGTTTCATAAGTGCGCATGTAGGTTTATGTGAAATAAAATATTTAGATTTTTGATTTTACTAATTTAATTTGAAACTGTATACGAGCTGCGATAGTTAAGTAATAAGTTTAAGAACTTACCAGCATGGCATCGTCTTTCTCAGGCTGTCCCAGAGCCATTCTCACAAGGACTGGTTCGGACCAGTCGTTCTGCGATCTACCGCTCACGTATTTACCGAGCTCCGATAATTCTGCGGCTGTGGACAAATTTAAGAAGATTAGGCTTAAATTTTATTCAAATTATTAAAAAAGTAAAAACCGACTTCAAAGATAAAATTATACAGGATGGCAGGGAAATCGACCCACAACCAGGGGCGCAAGTCTGCTATTTTTATAAATTCGTCACTCCAACACGATCCCATTGTCATTTTGCTAAAAGTTCGTAATCTGCTAAATTCATAATGTTCGATCATTGGTCGGTCAATGGTCTCGTAATAGAATTGTATTACAATGGCATTTTGAACATTTATTCATGCCAATTTCATTTAATTTTTACATATTATTTATTAGTGTTATAAGCAATCTGAAGTAGTAGGAAGTCGGAAGTTTAGTAGGAAGTTTCATTTGTCATTATGTACGAGATTACCAATTCTTTCAATGGAGTGTCAGTGGCTGACCATTGGAAAGTCATAATGACGCCATTATATTAGTAGATTACCAAACTTGTCACAATCAACAATTATGAAATAAATGATAGACCATTGTGACACTATTGTAATAGCAGACTTGAGGCCCTGTTACCATGGATTCAGTACATAATTCTGGACCCCCAAGCTTTGAAATTTTTCGTTGGTTATACACGCTACAAAGTCAAAGTATTTATTTCAAATAGGCACATAAATGGCACTTTTGAACGTCAAAATTTACACAGAAATAAAATTGATTCTAGTTGCCCCTTCCAAAAGGTAGTTTCGCATGGAGAAGAATGGGCAAGAAACTCCACCGTTACTCATTTAAACTGTTTTACAATACTTTGTATACATCAATTATGTCATCACATGTGAAGACGATGCACCCAGAATAAAATTACTAAACCACAACTGGTAATAACAATAAAAAATGAAGCTATGACGGATCAATTAATTTTGTGTTAGATAGATGGTGCTCACATATTTACAAATATTGTTAAAGATGATTTTACTAAACTTACAAAAGTGCAATACCACAATAATTAACGAAAATATCGATAAAAATACATAAAAAACAAACAATCTGACGAACATAGAACCTCCTCCTTTGTGAAGTCAGTTAAAAAGGGGGTGAATGGTAGCGTGACAATTGACAGGGGAGAATGGAAGAAGAAAAGTGTTGAGACGACCACAAATAACATGGGACAAGGGCAGGAAGAAAAAAATTTTTTTTTTCTAAATTGTAAAAATAGAATAATAAATATTTATTTATTTATTATGTTTTTAAAAATATTTAAAGAAAGAAATAAATAAATCATTTATTTGCTGATAATGTAGGTATACATATAAGTTGGAGTATTTATTAAGTGTCCCGATACATTTTACCTTACGGCATGCAAAATATTAGGTTTGATTTAAATAGTAATATAGATACAGCTTTATTATTAGCCATAGTCGAATTTAATAGGTAGTTACAGATCAGACTAAAAACAAATCAAAATAATTAGGTAGTGAATTAAATATAAATCTCTCGCAAATCATAAAATGAAGAATATATGTCGTAATGTGTAATGTCAAACAGCATATTGTCAAAATATTCCAAAACAACAATCACAATTATTATTAGTTAAAGAATTTAGGTAATGTCAAAATCTGTTACGTCAAATTATAATTTAAAAAAAAATCCTAAAAGAAATCGCTATTAAAATAAATAACAATGTCATTATTATTGTTACGCGCCACACAAGTTTAAGTACCACTAGCGCCATCTAGTATCAACTAGCAGAACTAGTGACCACTAACGCCATCTAGTATCGAGTAGCAGAACTAGTAGACTCGAGATTCTTCTAGAGAATTCGATGCTAGAACTTTCTAGAACTCTCGACATCTGGTCAGTAGGGGCAGGTACGTACTCGAACATTCTAGATGTTTCTACAAGGTTCTGGAACTATCTAAGTCCTTAGATAGTTCCAGAACCTTGTAGAAACATCGGGGTCCATACCGGCCTTATTATAGTCCTATATATAATAAGGCCGGTATGGACCCCGATCGACACAGTCGAAATCAAGCGACAAGTACGATACAAGCGGTCTTCGAGTGCGACTGAGTGATCAGTAGTGCATTTGTGTTTTATAATTAGTGTGTTTGAGTTGTTATCAGTGTTGTTGTTTTTTGGTTTTTAAATCGGCAGTTTTTATTGTCACGAACCGCAAGCTCGTAACATTATAATCTAAAACATTCGAAATTGCAAAGACAACGTACATTTATCAATAACATTTTCCTATATAGTTTTGTCATTTAAAAAGTCTTTGTGTAATAATTTTTCTGCAGCAATAGTTTACTTTAAAAATGTAAATTATATGTTTACAAATCAAATAAAGGATAATAATAAGTACTCACATCTAGGCAGATCATTGACAGAGTCGTATGACGTGGCGAATGTAAGAGCGCCGGCCGGACCGAAGCCGACGCGCGAATGTCGCGCACGACATACTGACATGTCCGATATATAGGCTGCGTCCAGACGACCTGTGAGGGAAGGAAATTAGTTTTAAAGTCAAAGCATTTATTTTAAATACGCACATAAATGGCACTTTTTAACGTCAAAATTGATTCGCATTAACAAAAAAAAAAAAACAACAGACTTAAAAAAAAAACTTTTTTTGTGTTTTTTTTTAAAGTCTTGTTTTTTACAGTTTTTTTTTTTACACTTTTTATGAAAGAATGGGATGAGAGTTTGTATGAAAAATCTTATTCATTTGGTTGATTAACTTGAAACATGGCACAAATACTTGCCTAAGTAATCACATTATTCATTATTAGATTTTCAAAACTACCCCTCAAAGGGGGATTGCGGGGTGTCAAAGTTTGTATCTAGGAATTTTTTAAACCCATGAAGTTATGGACAAAATCCGATTCAACTAGGGAAGTATTGACATCCATGCGGGCGAAGCTGCGGGCAACAGCTAGTATAACGATAAAACAGTTAAAATAAAAAGTAAACTTACCAGCAATAGTCTGTCTAAACGGCGGCACCTTTCTGTGGTACTTCAAGACTATCGTGTGTGGCCGGACGATTAATGGCCTCATCGGTGTTTCTGTGGGCAATTAAAAAAAAAAAATTGGTTGTCTGTAAAGTCAGTTTACGGACGATAATTGGACGTAGTTAACACGTTCAACGCCACGGAATAAAATGATAAATTTCCATTCAGGCTATGTCGGACAATGTTGGGCGACACCAGCGTGTTCCCTTTGGGCCGTCGGGGACAATGGTGTCCGACAGTCAGAGCTATGTTTAAACGTCTTTTGTGAGCTGTCGGTCAACAATAATAGGAAATTTTGTACGCAGAATGCCCCGCGGAGCTTCAACGGAAGAAAGTTCAAATAATTAAAATTAAAAAAAAAAAGACATACCCAGCAGGCCATAGACGACATGAGTTGTCTTCACATTTATAAAGATTTCCGCGGTTATGTCAATGTTTTGTAAGTTAAAAATGCATATTTAATAATATAATCTATACTAATATATAAAGCTGAAGAGTTTGTTTGTTTGTTTGTTTGAACGCGCTTATCTCAGGAACTACTGGTTGGAATTGAAAAATTCTTTTTGTGTTGGATAGTCCATTTATTGAGGAATATTATAGGCTATATAACATCACGCTACAACCAAAAGGAGCGGAGCATAAATGAAAAATGTTGCAAAAGCGGGAAAAATTATTCCTTTTCGAGAGCTTCCGTTGCGTGCGCTGCGTAAACGGTTTAAGTTACGCAAATATCATGTATGAAGGAATTGTTCCTCTTTAAATGTTCTAAAAAAAAGTCCGCGACAGCATATGTCTATCTTTTAAGATTGACTCACTATAACCTTTTTTGATGGTAATCAAATTTGTTCGAAATTAATGCATTATTTGCGAAGGAGTTTTCATAAACATGGTATTAATCCTTATCCAAATAAATACGTTATTCATCACGAGTATTTAATTTTGAACAAAGTTGCCCTTACATCATTTAATTTCAATGAATATCTTAGGAGATATAACTGTTTTATAATAACTCCGAAGCAAAATAATGATATACTCTGCGAGGTAGTCTATTCTAAAGCTGAAGAGTTAGTTTTTAGGGTTCCATACCCAAAGGGTAAAATGGGACCCTATTACTAAAACTCCGCTGTCCGTCTGTCTGTCCGTCTGTCCGTCTGTCACCAGGCTATATCTCATGAACCGTGATAGTTAAACAGTTGAAATTTTCATATATGATGTATTTGTGTTGCCGCTATAACAACAAATACTAAAAAACAGAAAAAAATAATATTTAAGGGGGGCCTAATCCCATACAACGGACATGATTTTTTTTGCCGTTTTTTTTGCTCCGCCCGCGTGGATGTCGGTTATCGCGTAAAAAATAGCCTATGTCCTTCTCTATATCCCAGGTCGATCGGTTCAGCTGTTTAGGCGTGAAAACGTAACATACAGACAGACAGACACACAGACAGAGCTACTTTCACATTTATAATATTAGTATGGATAGCTTTTGCGCGCGGCTCCGCCCGCGTGTGTATGTCGGTTATCGCGTAAAAAAGTAGCCTATGTCCTTCTCCATATCCCAGGCTATATCTTTGCCAAATTTCATGACGATCGGTTCAGCGGTTTAGGCGTGAAAACGTAACATACAGACAGACAGACAGACAAATAGACAGACAGACAGAGTTACTTTCACTTTTATAATATTAGTAAGGATAAGGATTTGTATGGATGGTACGGAACTCTTCGTGCGCGAGTCCGACTCGCACTTGGCCGGTTTTTTGTTTTTTGAACGTGCTAATCTCTGGAACTGCGAGTTGGATTTGAAAAAATCTTTTTGCATTTTACAGCCCAATTCTTGAGGAAGAATTACATTCCTAATAACTAGAACACCATTTTTTTTAAATGAAAGTTTATGCGAAAACGAAGTAAAAGCACGGGCAGGCAATCTGTTGCGACGGGGTGGATCGGGGAATAAGAAATTTAACGCGGACGAAGTCGCGGGCAGAAGCTAGTTACTAAATAAAAAAGTCGATTTTTAGTCAATTTAAAATCTTTCGTGTGGCTTATAGGGAAGGTTAAGTGTCGCCCAGCATTGTCCGACATGGCGTTGAACGTGTTAAGCAGAAACGACGCAACCCAAATTGTGGTCAGGGATGAGTTGTTTATACCAAAGAGGTCCCAACGGTTAACGGAAGGTACACAGCTACATGTGGGTTGGTTCCCAACATTAAAAAATTAACCTTCTCTTTGTAGTCACGGATCTTTTTTGCTGAGTGAAAGAACCAACCGTTAGGACCTCTTTCTGGACTCTTCTGACCACAAATATATTACAATTAAATGAAAGAAAATTTAAAACTCATATTAAAAGTACACTTTGTAAACAAGCATATTACAAATTAGAGGATTATATCCAAGATAAGAATACTTGGAAACATGCTGGTCCTGCTCCATAGGACAATTTAGAGTCTAGACAAAATCAAACTGGTTGCTAATTTAACTGTATAATTTATAATTTTTATGATATAAATTTTATTTTCTGTGATTAATATTTTAACTCACACACTGACTTATTATATGTTGTTTTTATTTTTTATTTTTTTGGGAAATCATATACAATGTTTGTAAATATGTGAGCACCATGTACCTATCGCATTTATTAATTTTTCTGTCATTACTTCACTTTTCATTCTTTTTACCAATTGTGGTAAGTAATTTTGATGATTTTTTTTTATTTTTTTATTCTAGGTACATCGTCTTCACCTATAAATATTAATTAATGTATACAAACTATTGTTAACATTTTAAAAGAGTAAGTATGGAGTTTCTTGCCCATTCTTCTCCATACATAACTACATTTTGGAAGGCGGAATTAGAATCAATTAACTATTCATGTAATTTTTGACGTTCAAAAGTGCATCTTCGTGCCTATTTGAAATAAATTATTTGACTTTGACTTTGACACAATGTGGATTGAGTCCTTTCTGCTTAGGGGTCATTCAATTATTACGTAAGCACCAAAGGGGGGTGGGGGGTCTTTGCTTTGATTATTTTTGATGACATGGGGGATGGGGGTCTGGATGGTAGGATTACATCAGCAATATTTATTAATTTACTTTTCAGATTCAATTGCAAAATTTAATTTAATTTGATTTGAACAAAGATGGCAACCCAATGTTCAGGGATTCCTCAAAATAATTGATATTGGTTTCTCGCTCTCACGCGATTTTTTATGGTTAGAAAAAAACTGAAGTAGGGAATTTACCTAAATGGGCATCCAATTACTTTAGTCTATAAATTCCTTATTTATAGACTCATGAATAACAGTAAAGAAACCTGAACAGATACTAAAAAAATACCAATGTTAACGTAAGCAAGGGGGGGGGGGGGGGGGGTGTATGAGCTTTGTTTACTTTTGCTGACAAGGGGGAGATGGGGGTTCAAAATTACTAAAATTCTGCTTACGTAATACTTGAATGGCCCCTTAACTACGTCCAATTTTAAGGGATAACTTCATAAGAAAACATTGCGTCACAAGCCGAACGTTTAGGCCGATCGTGCCTCTCTATCGCTTGTTCCGCGCTCTCGCTTGCACACTCCGCTCGGGCGGAACGTGACAATGAGTCATGCTTTTAAAATACTGGTATTCAGCTGCTTTCGGTTAGACTGGGAAGCAGACCAAAAAATAGTTGGGAAGACTCTTTAATCTTACCTTCAGTTAGTGGTGCTTCAATCTCAGATATCTGCTGATCCTCTCTCATCACAGAGGGCGGGTGTGATGGTATTGATAACAATGGCACTGATACTGGAACGAGCTGGTCTCCTGTCGATACTGATACGTCGTCTTCCATTTCTGTGAGAAGAATAGTTGATATTTTGTTTAATAGAAAAATACTGGACACACACATTTGATACAAAGTATAGAGGTACTAGATTTTGCCCGCGACTCCGCCCGCGTGGATTTCGGTTATCGCGTAACAAAGTAGCCTATGTCCTTCTCCATATCCCAGGCTATATGTCTGCCAAATTTTATGACGAACGGTTCAGCGGTTTAGGCCAGAAAACGTAACATACAAACAGACTGACAGAGTTACTTTCGCATTTATAATATTAGAATGGATAGACAGTCCTGCACCCCCTGACAGTATTTTTGTTTATCAAGATGAATGTTATTACTTGTTGTACCAATGTCATAATGTCTTAAGGCGAGCTAATCTCTAGGAAATGTAATTTTAGTGCCATTTTATTTAGAAACGGTAATGATTATTAAACACGTGAAAAAAAAAAATCTTTTGCTTATGAGACCTTTCTGTAGGTACGTCGGGTACTCGTTACATAATTGGACAAAATTCGCTCGATAGTAAAAAAAAAAAAAAACATACATTTGTAGATTAAAACTCATTTTATTTCAATATTATACTACTTTATGTATTGAAAATCACATCAAAATAAACGTCTATGATGATGTAATGTCCGTCGGGTTTAAAATTGTTAATATCGTAAAACATATAATTTTCAAACCTAAATTAACGAAGTTCACGGCACAATTTACTCGCGCCCCGCTGCCACCTCAAGAACAAGAATGCACGATTCAATAAACTCGCCTTTAGGCGGAGTCAGTCTCCGCCTCCTTAACGGTCACAGTTCTAACCTAACCCAAATGATTCACCAACAATAGAGGGGATCTGCCGCTCGGCGGCACCCGTTTATTGATTTCCATTTATTTATGTGTGATTTTGTATTTGTTATTGAATAAGGTAAAGTTGTTTTCTAATATGGGTTAATTTATTAAATATATATTTTATAAATTAATTTTAATTTTTGAAGTGAAAACTTCTTTAGGCGCGTCGATCACTTTTTGGGTGAACAAAAATCATGGAACTCGCGTCATCGTCACCGAACGCTTTCCATGAGCTATATGTATACTGTGTATGTATGTGTACTTTTGGGGTGAACAAAAATCATGGAACTCGCGTCATCGTCTCAAACTCAAACCATTTATTTCAAATAAACCAATTACAGACACTTTTGAATTGTCAAGGGGTCGGTCAGTCAGAAAGATGAAGCTAGTTGCCCATTCCAAAGCGTAGTAGGTTCCTATGGAGAAGAACGGACAAGAAACTCCACGGACACTCTTTTAAAACAAAATATTGTTACAAAAAATGGATTACATCTTCATGTTGAAGTTATATATGTGAGAACAATGTAGAAAGACGAGCACGTTAGAAGCGTCCGTAATAAAAACAATTCAAAAATTAAAATAAGCCAAATAAGCGTCACCAAACGCTTTCAAGTTAACACCTTCGGCGCCAAGCATGATTTCCAAAATCATACTTTTCTTTTGTTTACATGGTTTTATTTATTGTATTAATGTGTTTTAAGCTTTCATCTTCCTTTTCCCATATTTTTTCAGGTTTTTCAGAGTGTATATCATAAATGATACACTGGCCTACCAAATAGTTTTGTGTGTTCTCATATCTCCAGGGCCATGTGTATCATTTTTGATACACATTGGTGCCGATTCTCTTGTCACAAAATTCTCTAAACTAGACTAAAAATCACCAAAATTTAGTTTATTCCTGTCAAATGACCATTTCCTATTCTGAAATTGACTAAAGTGACACAACTTAACTATATTTTAGTTTGACAGCTCTAAGATGGTACTGAGTTTTTAAATTTAGTGAAAATGGCAATTTTGCTATTCTGAATTTGACGTTTTTAAACTAAAATTTAGATTTTCTAACTAAATCTGACTATTTTTAATCGCGATTAAAAAGGTGTGGAATAAAATTAGTTTTCATGAACTAAAATTCACACCAATCACCTCGACTTCTGGTGCAAAACCAGTACTGTATATAAGGTGTATCTATTCATATACGAAATATTTTAAGAGAAACATCTTTATGTCGTAAAAAAGCCACAGCAGCGAATTTTTTTTTTTCTAAGTGTTTTATATTTTTACATAATTATTATAATTTTAAAATTGCTTGAGACATTTTGCGAAAAAATCCTTTATTTACTTATTCTATGAATGACCCGCCTCGACGCGGTGACGCCGAACGGTGCGGTGGGGTGGCGGCACGAGCGCGGTGAATTTTGATAATTAGTCATCATATCAAGTAATTTTAAATTATTTAATTTTTTAAATAATATACTCAGAATAAAAAAAAAACATTCCCATGGCTTCTTTACCACCTATAGGTGTATCACTTAAGATATTTCGTGTTTATCTCAATTTTTTTTTTTCTTTTCTTTTGCTTATATCTCGAAAATGGTGCGTCCTATCGCAAAAATAATGAAAATTTCGACCCCCTTTTGGAAACACTTAAACCGCTATTACTCCACATGCAGGTAATCTTTTTTTTTATTTTCCACACAAAAAGTGAAAAATTCCATAAAAAAACACGTCGCGGCTGCCCCCCATGTGCGCCTCCGGCTCTAAAATAAATCATAGGCAAACAAGTACAACGTTGCGAAGCCAAAAAAAAAAATTCTACGTGGAGTCACGATTGTCAAATTCGATTTAGTTGTGTCAAACTTATTTTTAAATTTAGAGAGTTTTGTTTGCAGAATAGCTTTAAGATTCTCATAGCCAAAAGTAAGGAATTTTAGTGATAGTTTAGTTAGTTTAGTTCGGTGTACAAGAGAATCGGCACCATTGTATTAACAAGTGTGTGCAAAAATGATACACTGGCGCCGAAGGTGTTAATGGTTTTCACTTCTATCCGCAGTCCCCAAAGACTGCCCTGTTTTAATTTTTTTAATATCAATACATACCGGTATCAGCGTACAAAGAAGCCTTCATAAGCTGCACATTATGGCTTTGACGATGTTCCAAACGAGCTAACTCGCTAGTTGGACTCTTTACACCGTAGGCTGTAACAAAAATAAACAATAACATTAATTTTCGAAGTGAAAACTTCTTTAGGCGCGTTGAGCACTTTTTGGTAGGGGAAAAACTTATGGGTTCGCGATCGTCACCGAATGCTTTCCATGACCTTTTAAGTATACTGTGTATGTATGTGTACTTTTTGGATGAACAAAAATCATGGAACTCGCGTCATCGTTACCGAACGCTTTCCATGAGCTATATGTATACTGAGTATATATATATGTATACTTTTTGGGTCAACACAAACCATGAATCTAATGACTGCGAATTTTTTATTATTTTTTTCGTGAATTTTTGACGTGACAACGTCTAACGTAACTCGATGAACGCCGGCTGCATGCACGAAAAAGGATGACTCATTGTCCCGTTACGATCACTGTCCCGTTACGCTCATTGTCCCGTTACGCTCAATGATCAATGTTTTGTTATGACGTCACGTCAAATTATCGTCCGTAAACCAACTTTACAGACAACCAATTTTGACGTGACAACGTCTAATAAATCGATGAACTGCATGCACGAAAAAGGATGACTCATTGTCCCGTTACGCTCATTGTCCCGTTACGACAATTGTCCCGTTACGCTCATTGTACGCTTGCGCCGCATCAATGTTTTGTTATGACGATGTCACGTTAAACTATCGTCCGTAAACCAACTTTACAGACAACCAATTTTTTTTTTCGCATGTTTTAATAGTTATTCTGCTATTCGGGGCGGAGACAAATCCAAGATCTTAAAATCGGTCCAGCTGTTCTTGAGTTATACGGTGTAAATAACCCGACTTTGTTTTATATATTAAGATGTACACACAGTAAAATACATAGAGATACGACATAATTATAATTATTTTGTTTATTTGCTTTTTTAAATTATTATTCATAAAATGTCTTTGACATGTCTCGGGACCTTGAGGTCCCGGACCTTTGGAAGGCCGTACACACAGTAAAATACATAGAGATACGACATAATTATAATTATTTTGTTTATTTGCTTTCTTAAATTATTATTTTAAAAATGTCTTTGATATATCTCGGGACTCTGGGGTCCTGGACCTTTGGAAGTCGTACGAGGGGCCGAAGCCAACTCGCAGAGGCCCCTTAGACAATTTTAAAAGATGAGAAGGCACCAACCGACTATTATCCCTAATTGCACAATGCAAGTGCACCCAAAGACAACCCCCGGTTGGTGCAAAGATATTGGATTCTGAAATGGGGTTATATTCAGTTAAAATTACATACCTTTGTTATCTAAATACAGGCTTTGTGATTCAGTATTATCTTCAGTGGTGTCCATTTCAAAAGCTGTAACAAATGAGTATATTTTAATACACGAATGGAATTTACATCATTCGGGCAAACACCTAGGGTGCCTCTGTAAAATTTCATCCATACTAATAGTATACATGCCAAACTAACAGTTTGTCTGTACCTTTTCATGCCTTAGGGGGGTCCATTAATTACGTGAGGCATTTAGGGGGGAAGGGGTCGAGCCGACACTCACCCAATCTCACGTGGGAGAGAGGGTGAGTCTCAGTAGCTACCAGGTTTTTTTTTCGCAAGTAACTGTAAAATTGCGAGAAAACCGGGTAATTATTATAAAAAATGGCTGTGCGTACAATAACCCTCCGCATGCCTGGTGGTAAAATGTTACACGGTATGCCTGGTGAGTGTCAGACCCGGATTTGTACATGACTATATGTCGTACTAGTTATGATAACTATGTATGGTAATTTATGATAACTACTAGGGGTGGGATATATAAGGGGTGAAAGAA
Organism: Dryobota labecula; assembly: GCA_947523025.1. NCBI lineage: Eukaryota > Metazoa > Arthropoda > Insecta > Lepidoptera > Noctuidae > Dryobota > Dryobota labecula. The sequence goes on from OX383314.1 coordinate 9,099,044, forward strand.
GGAAATATTTTAAGAAATAATTATTAAAAGTGGTTAAAGGAAATATTTTAAATTAACCACTTTTAATAATTATTTCTGCAATAATCTGAGCTGACGTTTTTAACAAATAAATAGTTTTTTTTTTTTTCTCTTACAACATAAAATACTTATAAAAAAAAGAGATTCCGGAAATGGTCCTTGAAAGTAGTTAATAATAAAATACAAGTATGTAGGCTTGTTCCGTGTGGTGCCGGACGTAAAGAATAGCACCACCCCATTTCCTCCCATGGGTCTCGTAAAATGCGACTAAGGGATTTACTAGAGAATGGGCAGCAGCGTTCTCTATGCATTGTTAACACCATACTGCGATCGCCAACCCGCCTGCCAAGCATGGCGATTATGGCAAACCCCCCCAATTGGGGGAGGCCTATGTCCAACAGTGGACGTCTTTCGGCTGAAATGATGATGATGTAAGCTTAAAGTACTAGTGGGAGGCAATTCAGAAATCCGATGATAACAAAATCTGGGGATACAGTTTGGTGTTACAGCTACATATCTATCATCTACATCCAAACTTTAATTACTTACACCAGTAGATAACTGAAGGATCAAAGAAAATATTACCAGTTACGCACACGTTATTCACGTACAACATACGTCCGTATCCACGACACAGCCACAACCCGTTTTTTTGACATTCGCCTAGTAAACAGAATAAAGGTCACCAACCTTTCATCTGACCTATGGCATAAGTAGGTCAAGGTCATTTATTTACGCGAGGTCGGTGTCATTTACTTTTAAAATGTCAAGGTCATGAACTTTATAAGGTCAAGGTCATTCACTTTTAAAAGGTCAAGGTCATTCACTTTTAAAAGGTCAAGGTCATTCACTTTTAAAAGGTCAAGGTCATTTACTTTTAAAATGTCAAGGTCATGTACATTTTGAGGATTGACTCTCGTTTATTGATCATAGTTTATACTTATAACGGTTACAATCCGCATTGAGAACGCGTGGTGGATTACGGCCCACTCCTTCTCTCCCTCTCCTGTTTCAGCATTGGGAACATTATAAGGCTACCTGTTTTTATGTGATACTACCTCCCTCCGACTCTGCCCTAAGCCGAGGTTCGTACCCCACAAGGTGTGCCCTTAGCGCGCAGTCGTTTAGTTTATAAGTTTTACGCCCTGGCTGGAGGCTTTAAGTTTTTAGGAGCTTAAGGCAACCACAGGAAAGACCGGTTAAAGAGTCACGACCTCTATAGGTCAACTCTGAGATACCTTAATAAAAAAAGAAAAATGTGATACTATTTAACGCATTTGCTGCCCAGTTCAAAAATATTTATTTCTTGTAGGCCATAAATTGTTTGGCAAATTTACTTACTTAGATTTGGTGTCGCTAGTCGGGTCCTGGGCATGAACAGAAGTCATCTATAGCGACTGCTCGAATGCGGGTTGTAGGCACACGAACGAATTATTTTTTGACATATATGCTGGGTGCTCGGCAGCGAATGGGTAATGTAAAATTAAATTTTTGACAGTAGGATATTCTTCAATGATAATGTATATTTTTCTTTTATCAACTCGATAGTTTATTTGAAATCTCAATACAAAATAATAATTATATTCAATATGAAATGATTAAATTAAAATTACAATATAATTGTATAGTGAATGTACTTTACCATTATTTATTTCAAGGACAAACTATACTAAACTATTTAGATTTAACAAAGTATAATTTAAATTAATTAGTTTCAGTAATAAATAATAATAAATCTACTTATATAACATACACAGATCACATAAGAAAAAAAAATGTATAGGATTTTTCGTAATGTATACTAGGACAAAAACTATAATAAAATAAACAAAAAAGATTAAATAATTATTATAGGAACGCGATTTATAGCAAGAATTACAATAATTATAGAAAACTAGCTTTTGCCCGCGGCACCGCCCGCGTGGATGTCGGTTATCGCGTATAAAAGTAACCTATGACCTTCTCCATATTCCAGACTATATCTCTGCCAAATTTTATGACGATCGGTTCAGCAGTTTAGGTGAACACCGTGACAGACAGACAGAGTTACATTCACATTGATTGTATGATCTGGACAATAAATGATTATTATGACGTTAAAATTATTTGATTATTATTATTTGTTGGTATACATTTTTGTATCTCGGCACTGATCTGCCGGTTTTATAGGGTAACACGGGCCAAAGCCAAGTGCTACCCCTAAGAGTATTAAACTAAGTGATAATTGATGATGATGATTGGCGTGATGATATTATGTTTTGCCTTTGTATTGCAGTGGTGAATGATGTTGAATGATTATTATTATAATATTAGTAGGGATAATCTCCTAAAGTCTATTTTTGAATAAATCCATAATATGTAGCAGTATTAAGTGAATTAGAAGTATTCTATTAGAGTAAAATAACGTATCTTAAACCGTATTATAAAGTATTACACGTCATTTATGAAAAAAATATTCTTTAAGTCTATTTTCACCATATCCACATTCATAATCATTTTTTGGCTTTTATGTGCCTATTTGAAATAAATGTTTTGACTTTGACTTTGATACGATACAAAAATTAAATAATCATCACATTATTTCCAAAATATTAAATACAATTAATATGCGTATGTACCAATATTATGTGAAACATATGATCTTTTGCGTAAATTACCTACATATTTTTAATAATTCCAAATTTTTATAATTTTTTTAAGTTACAACCCAAAATACATAAAAAACAAAAACACAAAAACGAAAGATACTACAACTACAATCAAAACTACAGTTATCAAACACATATTGGTACAAAGCATAGCGTTAGCGACTTTTTTCTGTAGTACATATTCTTCGTTGTACGGCGCTGACGGCATCTCGGGGTCGTTTGGTACCCCAGTGGGGACGTGAGGTACCCCAACGGGGTGGTATTGTACCCCGCCATAGGGTTCGTATGTCGGGTTAAAACGATACGTCGCTGTTTGGTTTCCTGTTGGGTTTGGGGAAGCAAACTGTTTAAATTAGTATAGAATATCTTCTTTTTTTTTTTCCATATTGTTCGATTAACTACCTACCCCAAGCACAGATCCAGACTGCCCGGTTGATTGGAATAGGCTCGCCCCCTATTACATGAGACTAAAACATCGATATGTTGGTGTACCTATAGTAGTATAGGATTCATCATCATCATTTCAGCCGAAAGATGTCCACTGCTGGACATAGGCCTCCCCCAAGCACCGCCACCTCGACCTGTTTTGTGCTTCCCGCATCCAGCGGATTCCTGCGGCCTTCACAAGGTCATCGGTCCACCTTGTCGGAGGCCTTCCAACGCTACGTCTTCCGGTACGCGTGTTGCCAGTGATGACATATGGCACTGAAACGTGGTCGCTCACAATGGGCCTTATTAGAAGGCTAAAAGTCACCCAAAGGGCAATGGAGAGGGTTATGCTTGGAGTTTCCCTACGTGATCGAATCAGAAATGAAGAGATCTGCAGGAGAACCAAGGTAACCGACATAGCTTGAAGAATTGTCAAACTTATGTGGCAATGGGCAGGGCAAATTGCGCGCAGAACAGATGGCCGTTGGGGCCGAAAGGTTCTGGAGAGGCGACCGAATATAGGATTACAGGCATCATTTTATGTTATGTTTAAATAAACTTGTTACCAACCGAATGGAAGGTTTTGGAGTGGCGACCGCATAACAGAAGGTACAGCGTGGGTGGGTAGGTCCAGGTAACTTTTATGGCATTTCATTAGGTAGGCGTTTCATTGCAGAAGTAGATATAAGGTGAGTGAAAGCCAAGAGCTTGGCACCATCCGTGATCAGAGGACGCACCTATTTGGAGCGCACGTACATAGCTCGCATCTGCGTCGGCCGCGCGATTTGGTACCTTACCGCCTGCGCCCGCGCACCGGCCGCGCCCGCACGTTAGCGGTGTCTTTAAACCGATCGCTCGGTCATCCGCGCTAGCGATGTGACAAGTTGGATTTTTTTTTGACTCGAGTTGATATGGCTACTGACTCGAGTCGCAAACCGAGTTGACTCGACTCGGTGTCTCCTGGTGGCTGGCAGTCGCCGAGCGAGCCCGATGGTCCAAGTTCTATTTCACTCAACTCGCATCGAGTTGAGTGAGTGAGATGCAATGCATGATGTAACACCGAAAGACGCGCGCGGGTCGCGCGGGGGTGTGACTCGCCAACTCATAAGCCCCCACGCACGTCGTGCGGTGTGCGTTCGATGGACCGAGTTGATTCCAGTTGTTAAAAACTGAACTCAAGTTGACTCGTTTACGGTTTGACTCGAGTTACTCGAGTCAAATAACTCGACTCGCATATCACTAATCCGCGCCAGTCCCTACTCCGACGGCGAATGCACGCGCTAATCGTTCTATATCTATAATTACGTTTCGCAACCTAGCTCACCTAAAAGCTAAGTTATCCTTCTGATTCTTATTTCTGTATCTATCTAGTGCTTGTTTCTTCTTATACCTCAAACTGTAAGTCTTAAACTATCCTATTAAAACTTCTGTCTTCAATTTGAAAAACGCATGTCATTTCTTCGCATACCCTACGAGCAACCACAAGCTCGACAGGATTTTGACCCACACACAAGCGGAGAACTGATGGACCTCGAAACCGAGCTGCAGTCAGTCCAGAGGTTATGCCATCCTTGGATGGTAGGCTCACCAGGCCTTTTTTACGCCTGGACAGGAATGGTCTGTTCCTGGTGACGGGGACCATCACGGGACACTGCTCGCTAAACAAACATTTCCACACAATAGGGATAACGGACAGCCCTCTGTGCAGGGCTTGCATGGAGGCGGAAGAAACCGTTGCGCATGTGCTCTTCGAATGAACAGGCGTCACCCAGATTAGAAAAGAAACCCTAGGGGCACCCAGATCCTTTACCGATGTTCTGAACAGACCAGGGCCTCAAGTCTGCTATTACAATAGTGTCAGAATGGTCTATCATTGATTTCATAATTGTTGATTTTGACAAGTTTGGTAATCTACTAATATAATGGCGTCATTATGACTTTCCCATGGTCAGCCACTGACACTCCATTGAAAGAATTAGTAATCTCGTACATAATGACAAATGAAACTTCCTACTAAACTTCCAACTTCCTGCTACTTCAGATTGCTTATAACACTAATAAATAATATGTAAAATATATATATAGATGAAATCTGGCATGAATAAATGTTCAAAATGCCATTGTATTACAATTTATTACGAGACCATTGACCGAGCAATGATCGACCATTATGAATTTATCAGATTACGAACTTTTAGCAAAATGACAATGGGATCGTGTTGGAGTGACGAATTTGTAAAAATAGCAGACTTGGGCCCCAGGAGACATGATTAGTTTCTGGAAGGAGGTGGGCTGGTTGGAATAACCACTGGCCGCCATGGCCCACGCACAATGCTCCATCTTAAGGAATAAGTGTGGAAACCAAACCTTCTAACATAGATAGATAGGCCAAGAGCTTCCACGTTGAGGCAAAAAAAAAAACTTTTCACCTTGTTCTTGGTACCTCTAAAAGATGATGAGGAACACATACCTTTAGCGGCTCCATTGAGTAGGTTGAGCGAAGTCTGCTGCATCGCGAAGAGGTTGTCTTCGGGTACTAAGCCCGCTGAGGAACCGAGTCCGCCCAGACCCGCTGATGGTACGGTTACAGGTTGCTTGGGGGCTGTGGAAAGAGAAAGTATTGTGAGTTGGTTGGTTTGTGACCTGAAGATTTTATAGGAATACGAGCTGACCAGATATACGTTTTTCTGTTTGCTAGAATTCGATCGCAACGCCACCTGCCGGGTCCAATTGTGAATCTAAACCATTTAGGGACCCACTCAAATATACACACAAAGTTTGTCCGGCCGTTTAGGAAGAGTTCAGTCACATACACACGCACAGAATTAAATATACAGGGTGTAAGGGACAGCCCTCCGCAAATTAACAGAGTGCATTCAGCTCCTTATCTTGAATCATATTCCACTGGAAATTTGCTCAGGAAACATTTCCTTTTCTTTATCGTTTTTCAGTTACGATTCCTTTATTTTAATGTAAAATTACATTTTCTGTACGAAGCACTCCATTTATGTAAATAAAACAGCTAAAATCAAAAAACCAGCAAAGGATGTTGAAATACTCTAACAAACGACGCGCGAAATCGCTGTTCACTTTCAGCCTAGCTACAGAGTTCATTGAACTCACTCGCTGCGCTGCCGTTCGCTACGTGCGTTTTGCCACGGTAACGATACATTGCGTGTGAGGTAATAAAACAAATCAGGTTTATTGGATTCCCATAATGTTCCTGAAATAATTTCATGTACCGGTCTTCTTAGTATGATATACTGAATTCACCCCATCAGTCTGCGAAGGGCTGTCCCTTACACCCTGTATAAAGTTTGAATAGAATAGAATATTTTGTATTATAGCTGCACAAATAAAAATGGTCATAATTTAAAAAAGTATCTCTAATGTTAAGAATTATTTACACTTTTTAGCCGATCAAAAACATCTATACTTCATTTGAAATAATATTAAAAAATTACAAAAACCTTTTTTACAGTCTGTTCAACCGATTTTGACCGTTTTTTTTTTTTTTTTTTTTGTTATACTCACCAGGAGCCGCAGTTCCCTGCAAGGCCTGCGAGACGAGCTGCCTCTTCATCAGCTGCGGCACGTCCTCCTCTTCATCAGAGTCAGTCAGCCCGTATTTACTGAAGTGCTCAACTCTGAATACCCAGCTGCCGGTCTGAGGGCGGTATTCTATGAATTTTGTGTTGTGCTTGTCGCAAACGCGGCGGAGTTTGCTTTCGTATTCCATTTTGAGGAGTCTGTGGACAAATGACATGGTGTTAGTAATTTTTGCTATGCTATCACATGACATTGGTGCCGATTCCCTTGTTCACAAACTAAATTTAAGTTTAGTGCATATTTTTCTTTCTATTTCATTAAGAAAAGGACAGAAGATAAATTTTAGTTTAGTCCTGTCAATTTCTTTTTTTTTTTTAAAGGTTCCCCACACTAGGAATTTCTCCTGTATCGTGGGTGCGTTTACAAACATTTAAACTCACATACACAAACAGCCAGACCCGGAACAACTACTTGTAGATCATACAAATATTTGATCCGTGCGGGAATCGAACCCGCGACACGCAGCGCAGCAGTCAATCGCTTAACCACTGCGCCAACCGTCCAAAATGCTGTCAAATTAATCAGCGCTTGACGTAAATTGACGTAATTTTTGTCGGCAAGTTTTTAATCACGTCAAAACTTGTATGGAGTAGTGACAGGAGCTGATTAGTTTGACAGGACTAAACTAAAATTTATCTTCTGTCCTTTTCTTAATGAAATAGAAAGAAAAAGATGTACTGAACTTAAATTTAGTTTAGTTTGTGAACAAGGGAATCGGCACCATTGTCTATATTTTCCAGGGGGCCTAATATAAAATAAAAAAGCAATTATAACTGTCGACAGTTGTTTAATGAAAATTTAGAGTCAAAGTGCACAACAAAAAGATCGCTGTAGCTATATACAGTATTTTCATGTCACGAAAAGACGCGCGCTTTACTTGTGGTAACCAATTGTACAAACACGCTGATACGACGTGACGATGACGCGTGATATTCTCGACAGTATTGATTTAATCATATATGTATTTGGATTTTATACTATAACTAGCTTTTGCCCGCGGCTCCGCCCGCGTGGATGTCGGTTATCGCGTAAAAAAGTAGCTTGTGTCCTTCTCCATATCCCAGGCTATATCTCTGCCAAATTTCATGACGATTGGTTCAGCGGTTTAGGCGTGAAAACGTAACATACATACAGACAGACATAAAAAAGAAAGAAAATACATTTATCCATACTAATATTATAAATGTGAAAGTAACTATAAAGGCACAGCACAAGGTTCGATTCTTGGGCCGACAGAATACTTGCTGTATGTGAACGACATGTGTAACATTTTCACGGAAGGCTCCGTGTACCAATTTGCTGACGACACATGCTTGGTTGCTGCACACAAGGACATACGTGAGGCACAGAGAGTGATGCAGAGTAACTTCGATCTCTTATGTAAGTGGGCTCACGACGTTGGTCTTGTAATTAATGCAAAAAAAACAAAACTACTACATATACACTCGCCTTACCTGACGGCGTCCTGTGTGCCTTTTGTCGTTGCCCATGAGCATCTATGTCTTCACCGACCGGTCACAGCGTGTGGTTGCCAGAAATTAGAGCTGGTGACTCAACATATGTATCTTGGTGTAATAATAGATAGTAGTTTTCACTGGCGGCCGCACATTGATCATGTATGTAATAAGCTTAGGTCTATTTTAGCAAAGTTATCGATACTTAAGTATAAGCTACCCTATAGAACACTTAGAACATTGTATCTGGCACTGGCCGACTCCGTAATTGATTACGGTCTAAGTGGCTACGGGCGTACATATAAGACTTATGTCGAGGACATTTACAAATTACAGTTACGCATCTTAAAAACGATTGTACCCATACGTATAAAACATGAATTCCAAGACAATGACACGGGTTTATTTAAGCACTGCCAAATTGTAAATGTCTTTGACAAGGTACGTTTACATGTTATAAGTGAGAATTACCATAATTTAAGTAAAATTCGTAAATACGAAAGGCTAAAGTCGTTGCGTTGTTTAACCTACTTACCCACATTTATCGAACCTAAATCTAATAATGTTTATGGTGCGCGGACGTGGGAATGCTTGCTACCATCGTTTATGAATGATTTACCTACGGAAATCCGCAATGTAATAAATACGAAGAACTGCTCAAAGGCATTAAAAAGATACTTTCTAGATTGCAGTGTGATCTAGATAGTGTCTATCACAAAAATAAAAATATAAATTGTACGGTCTCCAGCGCATCAGGTTAGCGCAGACGGTCGAGTTTTCTCATTCGATTTTGATCTTAACCACCATCATTTTAAGGTTTGAAATCGTTTGGCGAGATTAGACGGTTTCGTGTGGCCTGATGTGCTGGCCACCGTACCAACCTACTTGTTAATTAATTTATAATTAATATTTAGTGGCACCGAGTTGCCGTGTCTGGCCATACCGCTGTTAAACCCGCGATGGTTTGTGTGGTATGTTTAAACCTCAACAAATGTATGTAAAAAGATTTTTTTTGATTAATAAAAAAAAAAAAAAAAAAAAAAAAAAACTCTCTTTCACATTTATAATATTAGTATGGATAAATGTATTTTTTCTTTCTTTCAATCATGTCTTACTAAAATGTTAGTAAAATTGGCGCAGCAGACCCAGCTTTAGCATGACCATCGTAGGAAACGGAAGAAATGAAACAAATATTACACTCTAGAAAGATTTTTGGGGCGCGATGTCAGAAAGAAAGAAAAGAAATGTAATTTTTTATAGAAAGTAATATTACTCGTATCTATTCTTTTTGAGATAGAAGTGATCAAGCTGTGTCAGATGGAAAACAAAACTGAGGTTATGGCAATAAGCTCGCCCCCTTACAACTTAATATTTTCATTTTATTTTTGTTTTATTTAACTTGCCGATACAATAGCATTTATTCAGTACTAGCTTTTGCCCGCGGCTCCGCCCGCGTAAATGTCGGTTATCGCGTAAAAAAGTAGCCTATGTCCTTCTTCATATCCCAGGCTATATCTGTGCCAAATTTCATGACGATCGGTTCAGCGGTTTAGGCGTGAAAACGTAACATACAGACAGACAGACAGAGTAACTTTCACATTTATAATATTAGTATGGATACAAAACTACACAAATAAATAAAATTGATTTAAATAGTCTGTTTGAAATTTCAAAATAACTTTTAAATAGCTTTTTATTAATTAGACATAAGGTAATTTTAACAAACAAAAAAATGTTGTCTGTCTGCTTGTTCCGGCTAATCTCTGAAACGGTTGGACCGATTTCGACGGTACTACAGAAGTATGAGGAGAAGGGTGTAAATTTCACTCATAGTCTATGGAAAAGGGAGGATCCCTGACCAGACGAGTATTGTGTCTGATGGGTAACTGCCCGACGGTTAATGTTGGGATGTTGTATATATGCTAGTCGCGCGGTAAACTCTGATAGCGCGATGCAGGATTTGTGACGTCAGGTCTTTGATGCGTAGTTCGCATGTGGCGTTAAAGGTGCCGCCACAGTACTGTTACGAGCTTGGGATTCGTGACAATAAAAACTGCCGAGTTAATAACCACAAATTACACTTTAATTAAACAACACTGATAACAGCTCAAACACACTAAATTATAAAACACAACTGCACTACTGACCACACTAAAGTCGCACTTAAAGATCGCTTGTATCGTTTGAAGTTTACTTGTCGCTTGATCGATTCTTATTCGACTCGATAAGTCGGGTCGGGGTTCATACCGGCCTTATATAGCCCTTAGATAGTACCAGAACCTTCTACTGTAGAAACATCTAGAATGTCCGGCCCCGACTGACCAGATTTCGATAGTTCTAAAAAGTTCTAGCATCGAACTTTCTAGAAGCATCTAGTTCTGCCACTTGATACTAGATGGCGCTAGTGGTGCGGTACCAGGCATTAATTGTGGTGCGCAACAGTACTTTCACTAGCAGATAGCTGATGTTATGAAGAGTAACTTAGACTACTTTTATTTTGGAAAAAGCTACGTGGGTGAAGCCGCCAGCAGCAGTTACTACTGAATAAATACATATTACGTAGTTACCTGTCAGGAGAGGTGATGGGTCGCTTCTCGCTCTTGTCTCTCGGCCAGACTCTGTCCAAAGTGACTATCGCGCGCCTGTTCAGACCTGAGCCTAACGGCGGCTTTACAGACTCTTCTGGGTATACTATGACTTCTTTGTTGAGGAAGTGAACTGGAAAGAAGAAATTAAAATTAAGGGTAACAATAGGGATGATTCCTGGGTAAAAAAAAAAAGAAAAACTTTTTAGTCCGTCAATCAGATAATAAAAAAATATTAAACACGTATTTTTTGCTTTATCATATTAATAAAAAATTACTTAAATAAAACACATTAAACTTTGGGAGTGGGGGCTCGTTACGTCACAGCTCAGTATAAAATCTACTGAGAAGTGATGTCATGCCACATTTGAACTCAATGTATCGCCGTAATGTTTTGATTACGTAAAAAAAGAAAAAATACATGTCCAATATTTTTTAATAATCTACACGACGGACAAAAAATATTTTTTTAGTCATTATCCTACTACTGAACGGGTCATCATATGAAAGAGCGCTATTTGCACATTCTCAAACACTTTTTTTATGCCGCATAGTTTTAGACATTTGAGGAAAAAAAAAATACCATTCCCCTTTATCTCCGAAGTTTGCATAGTGAAAAATCTGAAATTATTCTATGTGATAGAAGTTTTGTAAAGATTACAGAAAAATAAAACGATGTCTCTAAATAGCACACTTTTTCTAATATTACAGGTCAGCGCCATCTCTTGACCGATAGTGGAACTAATGTAATTTTTTTTTAAAATGATTTTTGATGGTACGGAACCATCGGTGCGCGAGTCCGACTTGCCTATGACCGGTATTTTTTTATTGCATCTTCAAAATCGTACTCTACAGTGCTGAGACAAATAATTAATAATGTATGAAAGTAATTTTAAAAGACATTGAATTTCTTACATGGGAAGCGGTCAATGATCAAATAGAGGTGTCAAGTCTTCACGTAACCAGAGGGCTGATCTATTCTTAGGCCAAAGAATCACCATTGCCATCCCACGTGGCATCGCAGCCAGCCTTTTGGTTACTTTTCCAGTTGACAGCGATGCGGAATAATTTTTTGATGCCTTATTAGATATTCCCCCTTTTTTCCCCTTCATGTACTTGTACTATATTAATATTTTACTGTTAGATTGTATAGAAATAAAAAAAAGAAAGAAAATACGATTATTTGCGGTGAACATGACGCAAAAAAGAACATTTTTTTTTGCGGACAAATTTTTTGATGCCCTATTAGATATTCCCCCTTTTTCCTCTTCATGTACTTGTACTATATTAATATTTTAGTGTTAGATTGTATAGAAATAAAAAAAGAAAGAAAGAAAATACGATTATTTGCGGTGAACATGACGCAAAAAAGAACATTTTTTTTTGCGGACAAATTTTTTGATGCCCTATTAGATATTCCCCCTTTTTCCTCTTCATGTACTTGTACTATATTAATATTTTAGTGTTAGATTGTATAGAAATAAAAAAAGAAAGAAAGAAAATACGATTATTTGCGGTGAACATGACGCAAAAAAGAACACAAAAAACAAAAAAAAAAAAACTAGTTGGGGGAAAATATGCGATACATCCACGCAAAACGGCGCTACGGCGGGGATACATTGTATGAAATTGAATATCTTGTAAAATGCCAAAGAAGTTCTGATTTATTTATTTATAAAAAAAAGAGCCGACCTTTTTGACTAAGCAATTGAAAAAAGCAATTGTTTTAGTTTGGTTAGGGTATCATAATTTAATAAATATTTTTTCAAAACAGTTGTTAAACATGGCGTACTTTCAGAGGCTATAATCATGATTCGAAAATTGAATCTTTTGCATAGGCATCTTTCTGTTACGCGGTCGTGACTTTTGATTACGAGCTCGATCATTTTGTTTTGCAGTTTAGTTTTAAATTCAAAAAGTTTAGTAGCAAGGAGTTTTCATACATAGAATAAATTGGGATAGATTTTATACGAGGAAAAATGAACGAGTCCGTACATCTTAGTATTGAATTCTCAAAAGTCTTTTAAAAATGGTTGTTTAATATATTTAATTACCAGTTTTAATTTAATTATTTTCACATCATAATTTGTCAAAAATCGAATAGGCTGTATAGGCGGTTTTCGTTGTAAAAAAAAATATGTCCAGTTGCAAAAACGCGCCATTTTCAGAAATTTGTAATTTGTGTGATAAATTGATCATTTATTAAATTTGATTTTTTACTATTTCCCACAACTGTATAGAAAAACGTCGTGTGATACACGGGTGTGTAGGTTACTGCAAACACGCTGTCGAGTTTCTATTTCCCACCCTTGTAACACAATGTACTTTATCACTTTATTGAAAGCAACTGATATTGTTGTCGATTACAAAGCGTAAAATCACAAAATAATGGAAATTCCTGCTAATGTTTAAATTTCGTACATTTTACAACATATATATATTTTTTAAAGTCCTCATAACATTTTTGCTCTGTTATATATATATATATATTTTTTTTTTTTCAAATGTGTAACTTTTTTATTTTATTTTAATTTTACTATGGGTTTGCTCTTGACTCTAGTCTAGGTCTGAGTGACAGAGACAAAGTCGACGATGGAGTGAGCCAGAAGAAGCCTGTTCACTCTCACTTTGAATAGATTAGGGTTGTATGCGTTCGGAAACACAGACGCAGGCAGAGAGTTCCACTCCTTTGCTGTGCGCAATATAAAAGACGTTTGAAAACGCTTAGTGCGAGTTGGTGGAATATCAACTAGGTAGAGGTGGTAACTTGCAGTGCGTCTAGATGTCCGATGGATTAAATTAACTTACCCAAGCTATCCAAATCCATGCCAGCGACATCAATCTCGCAGTCATAGTACACATTGCCGTAGTTCTTACGACCTATAGTCAGGTGAGGAACCACGCACGAGCCGTCCGGGCGCATGTAAGCTAAGGAAAGGAGATTATTTATTATTATTATTATTATTATTTTTATTATAATACTGTAAGAAAAATGCAAATTATTTAGCTAGTACTTATACTCCATTTATTATAACATTAGACAAATAACTGTTCTCACCCATTCGTTATTTCGATGTAAACGTTTAATAAACTCCGTTATTTCACGATAAATACAAAGCACTGTAATCTATTTACCATTTACATTAAAAAAATAACTATAAAATGCATAAATTTCAACAATATTACACAATAACTGTCGTTATTTAGCCGTTATTTGTCTAATGCTATAGTAAATGGAGTATAGATAAAATATAATCGTGTCTATGGCTTGTTTACCATTTATAGGTGTATCTCTTAAAATAATGCGTATATGAATAGATCATTCAGGTACTGGGTAGTCAACTTTATAAAATGTTCAACGGTAGGAATGCCCCAGTGTCAAAATGTACTTATATAATCATGGTCACAATGTTCTAGTGACACATACAAATGGTAGACATCTCAAAATGTAAGTACAATAAAAGTTGTGATAGACAAAATGCTCGATTGCTGAACGCTGACTTCTTTAGAAGTGCATAGTGCTTATTGTACCTTAAATATATTGTTAATCTTTTCTATCGTGCTTGTTAATGATCGTAAGATCCTAAGATTTCTACTGCTTTTTCTGTTTTTACCCGTGAGAACCTGTAATTGGCTCTATGTTTCATGTTAAATTGTTATCCATCTGTTACAGCTGTTGGTTCTCCTATAAATAAATAAATAATATAACGTGCTTAATTGATTTAGTGATATAATGCTTAATTTAGTTAATAATATTATTTATCTACTCTCATATCGTTAAATTCGAATTATAATCTTCAGAACGAGTTTAGACATACTTTTTAAACACAATACTGAAATTTAAAAATATAATCATATTACAACCCTTTTTATCTAACAAAATAATGTTATAGTACAATATTTTTTTCCTTTACGATACAGGGCAAATCAAAGAAGTCAACCAAGAAGTTACTATAATATATTTTTTTCTAATGGAATGCCTTAAGTTGGATCCACATACAGTCCGGCTTCTATATGAGTGGCACCTGGCGGCAGGCCGCCGGCTGTGTGTGGATCCGGCATTATGGAACGAATATGCTGGGCGCGCCATTGTAATAGCATTACAAAAAAGTTTTGATTCCAATTTTTACGTGTCTGTGGTAGCCCCCGCTTTAGCGCATGCGCGGTGATGTGCTGGGGTTTAGCGCTATCCATACGTTTTGTCGTATTGAATTTTGTGGGAAAATATTTCTTACTCCTTTTCACTTTTAGTAGGTTCAATCTCAATGTATGAGAGTAGATAAAGCAGTGTTGAAACTGCACATAACTAGATATTAAAACACTCGTGTGATACTATTAAAAACCTCGCTTACAGCTCGGTTTTTAAACACAGACTCGTGTTTTAATACCCCTCATTATGCGACATTTTCGTAGACTACTATTATGCAGGGTGATTGGAAGATGGGTGCAAAGCTTTAAGGCGAAAATAGTACAGACAATTTAGAACCATTTAAGCCATGGTTGTCTTAGACGAAGTCTTAACATTTTTTTTTTTAAATAACGTATAGAAAACGTATTGATAAAAAATTTAATCTTTTTCTGAATTTTAAGTCTGTAAAAAAAATGTTAATGATACAGAAGCCTAATCATGTTTTGCTGTATTGCTTACATATTACTTTAATTAAATAAAAATAACAAAATAATCATTTGTCATTCAATTTGGCCATAATTATGCAGTTTACATAAAATTTTGGGAATTTCCGAAAAAACTTAAAAATTAGGTTAAAAATAATTGGTAAGACTTCGTCTAAGACAACCATGGCTTAACTGGTTCTAAATTGTCTGTACTATCTTCGCCTTGAAGCTTTGCACCCATATTTCAATCATCCTGTATATTAATTTAGTTAATAATATTATTTATAGAGTAATTTATTTATTATTAAATTAATTATTTATTATAATATAATGCTTGATTGATATAATGTATAAACGCGTGTCCACGTTGGCTATTATACTTTATGACACTTGTTCGGTTGGACCCAAACACATTTTAACTCCTCTCCCTTTTAGCCATGCACATTTTCACGTTCATACATTTTGCCACATAGACAGCCGGTCCGTATAGACATTTTGACCCCTGCGCATTCCAACCGTTTAACAATGTGTCATGTTGACTATATAGTAACTGGCATGAGTCATGAGCACGAACTGACACCTGCGCAGTAATACATTTTTAGGTGTCTTTGGTGGAATGACGACGCCGGGGGGCGCCGAGCTGCATGCGATTAGTTCGTTAGTCGATACTCGTCGTCTATTGGACTCACGTGTGTCATTTTATTTAGCCGAAAGTGTATAGTAACCGGCATGAATCGTGAGCACAAACTGACACCTGCGCAGTAGTAAATTTGTAGGTCTCTTTGGCGGAATGAAGAAGCCGGGGGGCGCCGAGCTGCATGCGATTGGTTCGTCAGTCGATACTCGTCGTCTATTGGACTCTCGCGTGTCATTTTTATATTTAGCCGAAAGTGTACATGCGCGAGCTTGCCCCCACTACTGCCCATCTGTGCTCACGACTCGTGCCGGTTATTATACCCAGTCCCTGAATGGAATAGATAGACAGTATACTAGTACTCACCAATCATCTCATCCAAACTAGGTATGGTGTAGTATCCGGGCCGCGTCAGTTTGACTCCGGTCGGATGTGGCGGCGCTTCCCGAGGTGACACGTGTTCTTCTTCCGACACTGTTAAAGAAATGATGATGTTAGAACGTATTTTCTTAACTCAGTTTATCCTTATCATTAAACCTATTGGTCGCTATATCAATTGCCGTGCCTCCAGCGACCAGCTTATAAATCGACCAATAAATATCTAGAACGAATTGGATCGTGCAATGAAATAAAAAACAAAAAAGGATCATAGGTTCTCAGTCGTATAAATACGACTGAGGCGGCACGGGCACAAAAAATATTGAGGCGTCTTATTGCAAAAAACCAGCTACTACGATCATTCTGGATCTTAAGTTATTGATGAGTTTTAAATTCAATAAAATGTAATCGCACTCCTTGGTGCACGACACATTTACACAAGTCTCCATCGGTCCGCTATACTATTCGTAAGGTCACTTGGTGCAAAAGCAAGCGCTGTGATTGGTTGATTTCGTTGTAGAGGAATTTGAATTTTACCCATGTCATTTCTAGTGGATTTTGTTACCAAGCATAAGGTTGGAGGTTCGATTTATTACTGTTATGGAGAGATTTGCTCGGAAATGAGTTTGTCACTTAGTACAGAATTGCGAAAGCTTTCAAAAGAGAGAATAAGGTCGGTTTCAAGGTAAAATCGTTTTAGCGGGGTTTGAAATTAGACGCCTAATTTGTCGTATTAATCCGACTGGGGCGGTTAATAAATGAATGCTAGCGCACATTTGAATGCGCCGCAACGGAACGTATTGGATAGCAAAAATCCTCCAACATCTGCACTTTCGTACATTTTTGTATGTATCATCACCAGAGATTGAAATTACGGAATTTCATGACGTCGTACATAACATGGACATGCCTTTTTTCCGGAAAATTCCGGTTTTTTGTGGGATTGAATTATTCAGTGATTTCGTAACTACTACATTCGAAATTTGATGGAAGCGATACTAAAATATTAAAAATTGATTTTTATTTATCTCTTGAATAATAAAACGTATGTTAGTTTTTTTTTTTGCAACGTGTTTCCAAAAAATTCATCCGATTGAGTTGAAACTTTGGCGAGTTGCTGTGTGCGAACCCGTGAAGGTTTCTACGTACGAATCCCAAAGGCATGTCTATGTTAACATACACGTTTGAGGTCAATGATCCCAATTCAATCTACCTACTCCGATCTTTGGTTATTAGGTACTGGGTCAAGTATTTTTTATTTATTTTGCAATGCGTGACAGTCAGTTTAGACAAACATCTACATAAATCAGTCAAAGATAACCATATAATCCTCCAATCTGATGCGCTATTTTTTCACATGGCGAGCATCCCGCTTGATCTCCCCAGCGGTGTCGACAGAAATGTAGGCGGTCGCCGCTGCCCGTGCATAGCGACATTACTGGGAGTAAAGGGATGGGGTATTAGGAAGGTATGAAGCAAATGTCTTCTTGAGGGGTGAATTGGACGTCGTTTAGCAGAAAAGACTCAACCCACATTATGGTAAAAAATGAGTTGTAAACAGGGTGTAAGGGACAACTCTCCGCAAACTAACAGTGTGCATTCAGCGCCTTAATTTGAATCATATTCGTTTTTGTACCGTGTGATGCCGGACGTAAAGAATAGCACCACCCCATGTCCTCCCGTGGGTGTCGTAAAAGGCGACTAAGGGACTTACTAGAGAATGGGCAGCAGCGTTCTCTATGCATTTTTAACACCATACTGCGATCGCCAACCCGCCCGCCAAGCGTGGCGATTATGGCAAACCTTCCCCAACGGCTGCGCTGCCGTTCGCTATGTGCGTTTTGCCACGGTACCGATACATTGCGTGTGAGGTAATAAAACAAATCAGGTTTATTGGATTCCCATAACGTTCCTGAAATAATTTCATGTACCGGTCATCTTAGTATGATATACTGTATTCACCCCATCAGTCTTTGGAGGGCTGTCCCTTACATCCTGTATACCAAAAAGGTCCTAACAGTTGGTTCTTTCACTTAGCAAAAAAGATCCGTGACAATACAAAGATAAGGTTGATTTTTTAATGATGGGAACCAACCCACCTCCCGTAAACCGATAGGACCTCTTTGGTATATACAACTCATTTTTGACCATGTGAGTTGAGTCCTTTCTGCTAAACTACGTCCAATTGAGGCATTTGTACTATCGCTGTCTCGGACGTCAGACCACTGTAAGGACTATTTAATTTCTGCTTGCAGCGCTCGGTCGCTATAGTAATGCAGACCTACACTCGTCAACCAATAACATCGCAGCATCAGATTTTTGCTGAGCCCCCTGTTTTTGTAAATGAAAAAAAAAAAAGGCCGTAAAAAACCAGCCAAGGTGGTCAGACATCTTTCATTACTTAAAAAAAAAAATAGTTTAAATAAATTTATTTAAACGAAAGTTGTTTTTTTTTTAATGGTCGTCGAAAAAAGGGGCAGTAAACAGATGTGATCTACGTGCACCGGATTTTATTTTCAAGGTGGTTAGATTTTTGTGACGGCGATAGTACATATCAATGTTACTGGGTTGAGGAGGGAGGAATAGGAGTTAGAAAGGTATAACCTAACCACACACTGGAGCTTGTGGTTAGGGCACCGCATTGGGCAATATTCCCATCATGACTGTATTGGCAATATCTCACACTTTTGGTAATATTTCCTCACCCAGTGTTAATATTCCCACTATTATGGGCTGCTAATATTCCCTCTATTATGGGCTGGTAATATTCCCCGACATATTTTGACAATATTCAACATCTACTTACTGGACAGCGTATCAATATTCTCCTTGTCGTGAGAGCGGTCAGACCTTACAGCTAGCTCCCTGACAGAGTTCTCAGCAGAATCAGGATTGTTCACCAATGGCGGACGAAGAGGTTTCGTGGTGAGCCAGCTGGCGCGACGCTCTGCCACTTGAACTTGGATGTCTTTTTCTGAAAAGAGATGTTGACAAAATAGCTGTTGGTGAGTGTCATTCTGAATTTCGAAATTGTCCCAATTTCGAAAAACAATATTTCGACTACTCATTGCTCCGAAAAAACATATTCGACTTGTAACTTAGACTTAGAACTACACTTAAAAAGGTAAATTCCCTAATTATACACCGTGGCATTTTAGTCATCACGTAGACGCATGACATACTTTAAAACACCCTGTTACGAGTGCAGTCCGAGCCTTATGTTACAAGGGCGCCGCGGAATGGAGCGGCGACATCTTTATCAGAGTTCATTCACCCTAACGCAAAAATGTGTTTCTTACTATTGCAACTTAAACTTAATCTAAATCCATTCTGCGGCGCCCTTGTATCACAAGGCTCGGACTGCACTCGTAACAGGGTGTTTTAAATGAAGTCATAAGTTCAAAAAAATACTTTTTTTTTTTACATGAATGATTAGTAGTCATTGGATACATGAAGTGGGCTGTCTTTGTAAGACAACTAAAATGCCACGGTGTATTTTACCTGGGCGAAAAGTGATATCAGAAAGGCTAATACAGTTTCCATATAACAGATGCTTAAAAGACTTAAAAAGAATACTGCATCAGGAAGCAGTAACAATTTGTTTAACTACCGATTGCTGGACGTCTGTTGAAATTAACGCTTTAATATGTATTACTGCTCATTTTATTAACAATGAGTTTGAATTTAAATCTGTGGTACTGAAATGCAGTGTAATTCATGGTGCACACATAAGCCAAAATCTTGCATCAATTTTAAGAAACACGTGTGGTGGTATATAAGCAAAGAGACGTACTTTGGTATGCCAAGAATGATAAGTAGAGATCGGATATTCGGATGCATATTTACCTAAAGTTCATTTTTAGATATGAAAGTATGGAAGCGGCTTCTTTAAATACCGGGATGCCAGGAATTCTGGGAATACATAACTATTCGAGTGTATAGTATGGAAGCGACTTCTAAAAAGTTTCTTATTAAAAATTAAAAACCCAGGGATTCTTGGATTGCATAACTGTTCAGATGCATATTTATTTAAAATTAATGTTTAACTCCCGATGCAAATATGTGTATGTAGGGTGTAAGAGGAGGGGTGTTTTTTTGTGTGAGTTAAGACAAAAGAAAACATTTTTTTTTAATTAAATTAAATAGGTACTAATTAGGTAGGTAGTAGGTCCTGATTGGGCGTAAATATTACCTCGGCTACTTAGGTAGGCAGTTATGCATTCAATTCTAGTCGGAAAAAAAAAAAAACTATGTGTTCACTTCAAGAATCGCGAGATTTTTACGATCGATACAAAAGTGAATTACATAATTATAAGCTAACATTTGAAAGGAAGTAAATATACATCCGATTCTACAATCAGAAACCTAAATTTATCGATCCCGAATCCGCGGGATTTTTTCGATACAAAAGCGCATTCCATATTAGCCAACATCTCAACTTTAGGTGAATATGCATCCGAATATCCGATCTCTAATGAAAAGAGTATTATTATTAACCCCAGAACGCCATTTCATACAATATTGCTGGAACGTTGTAATGTTCCAAATTCAAAAAACGCTCCTGCAATGGATTTGATTTTCTTTGTCCGTAAATTCGATACTTCACGTGTTCTTTTTTCGAAAATAATGACAATATTTCCATGCATATTTATTACTAACCTAAGTTAGGATACAGCCGCGGTGTTGGCTCTCCGTCAATAGGTTTCTCCTTGTCATTCCACGGCAGTTTAGAGGAGCTGAGCCTGAAAGAGAAACAATACGAATCATCATCATCTGCAGCTGAATACCAGTATTTTACATGGAGGAACTGCCTATCTGAGCTCCACAACCCAGTTACTGGGTAACACGATATCACGCGATAAGACCAATCGCCAGACTTTTGGGCTTCTGACTGCCAGTAACCACTTTCAAAAATCTAAGAGTTGTTTGCTGATTCCAATGATTAGAAATCTGTAAATACATTTTCAACACACTTGTTCGTAAAGTGGCTCGTAATGAACCGCTTTTGTAACGCAACAGATAACTATTTAATAGTCCGATAATTGCGCTTATTTAATCTCATCAAAGAGACTTCCATAATGCTGGAGCCATAATGCCATATTTCACTTTTTTTATTTTTTATTAGTCTGAATTGTCTTTGGTCCCAAAATGAACTAAAAATTTACCTTAAATTGTCTGCCCCTCCCGGAACCAAACGAAAAAGATTAAGAGTGGCCTGACTGGCGTTCTATTATTGCGGATTCTCTCTGAACAAATGTATATTTCTCTATGTCAATAGTACTTTCTAATTCCATACTAACTAAACTACAATTTGACATACGACAAACACTATGATCAGTCTAAACATTATTTTGTGTTTTTTTTTTTATATAGGCTCTTTAGCGGTTTCGGCAGTGCCTTTATTTACACCTGCGCACGTATCGCTAGCGCGGCGCGCGGAAAAACAAAACCAGCGCCATTTTCCATAAGGTTAATAACAATACAAGTCTGTTTTTTCCCTCGCAAGTGTGTTGAAAAACGTCGTATGAAACGCGTGTGCATTGATCATTACACTCTCGGCTTCCTTATCGCGAATAATACCGCCTCAGGCGAAATGATCAACATAGCACACATGTATCATAATGTACTATTACATACTTCTAACGGTCTCGAATCATATTTTTTTCAACATACAACCTGATACTCCTGCAAATTGCAAAGAACGTAAAAAAATTAGAATTTCGCGGGAATGTCAAGTTTAGAGCTGATATGGATGAAGTGGCGACTAACCAACGCTAACTTGCAGCGCTCTGTCTTACAAACTCTGTCGGCACACCGCTTATTTGTTAGTTGCTGAGGGTTGTACGGCAGATTAAAAACTGTGTGCAGGAGGAACAGTTTGAGCTACACGATTACTGACAAGCTTGCACTGACTGGATAGGTCCACTCAAATTTGTGTGATTCTTTCCTCAAAAGACCATTTCAGACACGGATCTACATGGTCCTCACACGATCTGACCAAGATTATGTCTGGACTTTAAAAGAAACTTTGACCCCTGAATTTTATTTCAGCTGTCTCACTGTGAGGACCCCACAAAGTGAGCACAGTTCAGGGGTCGGAAATTGAATAGGTTTTTTTGCCAGTACTTTTAAAACTGCTCTCTGAGCCCTCTCTAGCCACTACATGGTTGTCTTGTGGGTTCCCCCCCCCCCCCCATGTAAATATACAGTAACATTTTTAGTAAGTGATAAAAAAAAACTCACCAACTGCCATGTCTATCGGAGCCAGAGCTTATGTCAGCTTCTGGAAAGAAAAAAGTAAACGAAATAATATTAAAACGGCACTGTAGAGCGTTGTCTCTCTCACTCATATCTACATTTGTTTTTGCTGATATTAAATTAACGTAGACTCTGTCTCCCTCTATTACTCGAATATACATTGCTGCCCCATATGCTGCCTGCGAAGCGTCTGCGAAGACGTGCAACTCTATTGTAGATGTGTGGGAACATTGTAACCACCTTGGTACAGAAATTATTTTTATCCGTCTCTTTGACGGTATACAGGGTAGGGTTTTAGTTACACAAAAACGGTCTTAGAAGACTCTGCTTACTTCTTTGAGAAAGTTTGATCCCCATTCACAAGTTTGGAAAAAGTTACAGTCAGCAAGAAAATGGCCAATATTAACAAAAACCTTTTTTTGTTGCCTATGGATCATGTTTCTTATAAGGATCAAAAAACAATCCGACGAACTGAGGGTTGAGTACTGGAAACGTCAGAAATCGCAAAAAATAATATATATCTGCCTAGCCTTTTCCCAACTATGTTAGGGTCGGCTTCCAGTCTAACCGGATGCATCTAAATACCAGTATTTTACATGGAGCGACTGCCTATCTGACCTCCACAACCCAGTAACTGGGTAACACGATGCCCCTTGGTAAGACTGGCTGTCAGACTTTTGGGCTTCTGACGACCCGTAATGACTGTCAAAGATCCACGAATGACAGCCGGGACCAACGGCTTAACGTGCTTTCCGAGGAGTCTCGGTATGTAAAGATGGTCACCCATCCACGGACCAACCCCGGCAAGCGTAGCTTAACCTGACGGATCGACCCGTGCGGCTGTTATTACTTAGCCACGAGCTCCTTTTTTTGTCGGATATAGACGTCAAACGAAAATGTGCCATGAAAAAAGAAATGTTAATTTTCGACATCGGCAACATTGCCATAGAGACATTTTAACATCAACATTTGACATTAATTAATTAGCCACGAGCTCCTCAAAAAATAATAATTATCATCAACCTAAAATATTCCCACTGATAGGACACGGGTATGTCCTATCAGTGGGAATATTTTAGGATGATTTGTTTTATTTTTTGTATAATGAAGTTGTTTGGTTAATATTGCCTTTCAAGCGTCGATATTACATTTACAGTTTGTAACTATCTTTGTAGTTATTCCCAGATTTTTCGTTATTGCACCTACCACTGTTTGTCTCTGCATCACCCAAAGGTTGACTGATAGGAAATGCCTATGGCATTACCGTCGCTGTACATTTCTGTGCTAGAAGTATTAAATAAATAAATAACTGACAGTCTGGCGCAACACCTCACCAGCATGTCGCGCATTTCAGTGACGCGAACCCATAAGTTTCCCCCCGACCAAAACCCACTCAACACGGCTAAAGAAGTTTTAACTTCAAAAAATATATACTTACGCCTCTCAGCAGAAGCGTTCTTCAAAGAAATAAATTCGTCCTGTCTTCGGTCAACTTCGTCCATGTTCGGCTGCTCGGACTGCATCTCCCTTGAAGGCAGCCCACCGTTTGATTCTCGATGTTCTTCTAAAGATCTGTAAATAATAAGGAACCGATTTTTTTAATGTTGTCATATGTTTGTTGGGGGGGGGGGGGGGGAGCACGTGGCTAAATAACAACCGCAAAGGTTGGTCTATGGATGATCACCCAGTTCATATCGAAACCCGTCCAAAAGCACGTAAAACCATCGGTCTCGGCTGTCATTCTGTCGTTACGTGTAGTCAGAAGCTCGAAAGTCTGACAACCAGTCTTACCGCGTGGTCATCATCATCATTTTCAGCCTATAGCAGTCCACTGCTAGACATAGGCCTCTCCAATGGCACGTCATTCAGCTCGATTCTCGGCAACTCTCATCCAGCTGCTACCAGCCACCCTGCGGAGATCGTCGCTCCACCTAGCCTGAGGACGTCCTACCTTACGTTTGCCGATCCGCGGTCTCCACTCAAGAACACGTCTACCCCAACGGTCATCGGTTCTACGGCTAATATGCCCGGCCCATTGCCACTTCAGCTTCCTTATTCTGTGAGCTATGTCAACAACTTTGGTTCTCTGCCGGATCATCTCGTGCCGGATTCAATTCCTCAGAGAAACTCCAAGCATAGCCCGTTCCATAGCACGCTGAGCGACCTTGAATTTATGGACCAGCCGTGCCATGAGTGTCCAAGTTTCGACTCCTAAGTCATAACAGGCAGGACGCACTGATTGAAGATCTTGGTCTTAACTGTGTTGTGGAGGTCAGATAGACAGTAACTGCAGTTAAAATACTGGTATTCATCTGCTTCCGGTCAGACTGCAAGCTGACCTCAATATGGTTTGGGTGAGGCTAAGCAGATGATGGCCTATTAACCTGATATCGTTGGTGTGATCAATAGAGTCGTGATGGCTGTCGTTAGCTCTCTGAATCTCTGATGAGGGTCGCAGCACAAGACGTCTTCACACATAACTTGTCTTCTAAGCTAGCTACATAAAACTATCCTAAGTTAACCTATCATGACGTGACAAGTGGTAATATTCTACGTCATGGTTTGGCAAGATTATCTAGTTCAAGTTGCAATGTAAGCAAAAAAATCTGATAATATTCCTTCAGTCGTTAAGGCAATATTTCCCTACAATTTATAGCAACATTCCCCTCTCTCTGGCAATATTCCCTCACTCATTCTGGCAATACTCCCCCCACACTTTTAAGCAATATTCCATTCTACTTTTGGCAATATTCCCCTACACTTTTAAGCAATAATCCCTGCCATTTATGGCAATGCTTCCTACTACTTTTGCCAATATCCGCCACACTTTTTAGCAATATTCGCTTCACTAAAGCCTCGACTAATGAGTCACACAATAGGTTTAAAGGTACATGTTTTGGCAATATTTACTAATTCCAGTGACAATATTCGCCAAAAATCTGATAATATTCCTTCAGTCGTTATGGCAATATTTCCCAACAATTTATGGCACCATTCCCCAACTTCACTCTCTGGCAATATTCCCTCACTCATTCTGGCAATACTCCCCCACACTTTTAAGCAATATTGCCTACTACTTTTGGCAATATTCCCCAACACTTTTAGGCAATATTCCCTACCACATCTGGCAATATTTCCTCCCTCATTCTGACTACATTCCCCACGCTTTTTGGAAATATTCCCTCACTAATTCTGGCAATATTTTCCTACACATTTAGGCAATAATCCCAGCCATTTGTGGCAATGCTTCCTACTACTTTTGGCAATATTCCCCCACACTTTTTGGCAATATTCCCTTCACTATTTTGGCATTATTCACCACACTTTTTGGCAATATTCCCTTCACTATTTTGGCAATATTCACAAAACTTTTTGGCAATATTCCCTTCACTATTTTGGCAATATTCACCACACTTTTAGGCAATATTCGCTTCACTATTTTTGGCAATATTCCCCAACACTTTTTGACATTATTCACTCTCACATTAGGCAATATTCCCTCCCACATTTGACAACATTTTCTGAATCTCTATATATCCTACTAACCTGCCGGTATCGTTGTTGTGGTCCACAGAGTCGTGATGGCTGTCGTTAGCCCTCTGATTAGGTCGTAGCACGAGACGCTTGCGTGACGGCTTCAGACATAGCTTGTCTTCTAGACTTGCGTCAGATTCTTCTAAACCGTCGAAGAGGGATTTCTGTAAAATAATTTTTTTGTTAAGAGCGGCCAACCCGTCATACTTTTCATACAAACGCTCTTATGTGATTATAGCGTTGGAACACATCTTTCAATGAAAATTTTGAACAAATTTTGATTATGTGGACTATATCTAGGTTTCTATGAAAGCAAAAACTTAAAATTTGGAGAAACAAATTCAGTACAAGCCTCCAAAAATCTGCTTTTTGCACACATTTTACCTGAAATTTGGCCGTTCATAATGTTTTCATAAATTGTAAAAATTAAGAAAACATCTCCATAGAAACATCGCACATGTAATGGAGATTCTAAATGACACACATTTATTTCACAAACTTTTAAGGCTTTCTCAAAAACACGCATTTCCTGGAACAAGTTTTATGAAATTTCCGCACACTATTTTTCGTTCAATGTTATTGAGTTCTCACTTGCCTGTTAGCATTAACATTGCGCTGGATGAAACAACAAGCATTCCAATCATGATCGCGTTGACAGTGTATATACACCGTGGCATTTTAGACGTCTTACAAAGACAGCCCACTTCATGTATCCAATGATTACTAAACATTCATGTATTTTTTTTTATTTTTAAATTTGTTTTTTTATTTTTATTTTTTTATTAATTATGACGCATGATATAGTTTAAAACACCCTGTTATGAGTGCAGCCCGAGCCTTGTGATACAAGGGCGCCGCAGAATGGATTTAGATTAAGTTTAAGTTGCAATAGTAAAAACACATTTTTGCGTTAGGGTGAATGAACTCTGATAAAGATGTCGCCGCTCCATTCCGCGGCGCCCTTGTAACACAAGGCTCGGACTGCACTCGTAACAGGGTGTTTTAAACTAAATCATGCGTCTTAATTAATAAAAATAAAAAATTGAAAGGTTCAAAAAAAAAATTTTTTTTACATGAATGATTAGTAGTCATTGGATACATGAAGTGGGCTGTCTTTGTAAGACGAGTAAAATGCCACGGTGTATAATACCTTGGTATGTTATACCTTATCATCCCGCGTGGTCCTAGGAGTGACCGTGAGGCGTAGCCCACTGGGCGACGACACGCGGTACGCCGCGCTACTGGAGCTGTCCAGCACGGCCTTCACGGCCGCTGGGTTCGTTGGTTTCAAGACGTCTTCTGCTGTTGTTGCTGTGGGAAGAAGAAATAAGTAATTTGTGTGTGTAAATCTACGCCAAATGCGAACTACGCATCAAAGACCTGACGTCACACAAATCCTGCATCGCGCAAGCAGAGTTTACCGCGCGACTTGCATATATAGGGTGTATCTATTCAAGCACGAAATATTTTAAGAGATATACCTATGGTGGTAAAGATGCCATGGAACCGATTAACTTTAATTTTTATTTTTTTACTACTTGATATGATTAATTATCAAAATTCACCGCGCCCGCGCACCATCGTCGCCACGTCCGGTCGGCTCATTCATAGAATAAGTAAGTAAAGGTATTATTGCAAAATTCCTCCAGCAATTTTAAAATTATAATAATTATGTAAAAATATAAAAAAAATACAGATTAAAAAAAAAATCGCTCCTATGGATTTTGTACCACCTATAGATGTTTCTATTAAAATATTTCGTGTACCACAAACTGTCAAATTTTCTCGTTCGATTATGAACTTAATCGTCAACATTTTAAAGTTTAAAATCGTTTGGAGAAATTTTACAGTATCGTGTAGCTTGATGTATAAATAACCAAGTACTCACATGAATCCGGCAACAAATCCTTGAAGAGAGGCGAGTCACCGTACGGCCGAGCTGCTAACGTTAATATTTGTTCGTGAACATTGCCGCCAGCTGAAGAACCGGAGAGGCTACTGCTGTAACAGGAATGTTTTGTTAATACATGCATTTGTACCCACAGATTAAGGCGACTTTTAATGATTTTACACTGAAAATCACGTCTAAACCTGTACCTCCTTACTAATAAACGTTGTATAGCGTCTGTATAGTTACACAACGCTTTGTCTTCTTCTTTCGAAAGTCAAATTACTGACGAGTGAAAGAGAGAAATCGGTGTGTAACTATACAGACGCTATACAACGTTTATTAGTAAGGAGGTTAGTGTTAATGATTTAAAAAAAAAAAAAAAAATGTTTATTTAGAGAATTATCTTAATAAATGAATACTCAATATATTTATTGCTTCCACATGTGAACTTAGGTGGTAGGTTTTACAAAGATATGATCATTGTGGACCCTGTTGGGCACAGCTAAAGTAGGAGAGAGGAAGAGGGGCTTTTATTTGACTACTTATACTCAAAATCTCAAATTCAGATAATTTATGTAAACAACGGGGATAACACAACAAAAAAATATCTTCGTAATGGTAATTCATATAAAATTGCAAAAAAAGAGGTTCTATTTTCTTTTAAGTACTGATTTTAAGAAATAATAATTAAAAAATAATCATACCGTAATTATTTTTATAAATTTTCGGTTTTAAACAAAGTTATTAATAAAAGGAGATTTTCTGGTATAAAATATTTTATGATACTGGTAACAATGCAGGAGATTCAAACATTTTCACATTTTTTAGTCTTCAACAACACTAATATTACAACTCTCATAAATAGATTCATATTGTAAGTAGCATATCTAGCCACATTTTGGATGAAAACGGCTATAGACTGTTTCGATTGGAAATCGATTTTGGGACGCCTACGTCTAGCACTGGGCTTAAAAGGGCTGATTATGACTATCATATACCGTGTCTCCGACACACTACAAAAAACATTGTTTGGCAACGGTATTTTGTTTGCATAGTTCTTATAATTAATTCACTTTAATTTTATCGATGATTATTTACAAAAACATTTAATGATAAAATGTTTTGCACCACTGTCCTGTCATTTTGACAGTGACATTTTTTGACATTACTTTGTTTACATAAATTATCTGAATTAGAGACTTCAGGTATAGTTGTTATAATAATAATATTAAATAGGTATTGTGACTATTAACTTATAACATGTTATTTAGAATTTGTCATTTAAGTATTCATTGATATTGTAATAGCATTTAGATAATAGAAATTGTTTTAATTTATTTATGAATGTATAAAGTTTTTGTTCTTCTTTAATTTTTTCTGGTAATTTATTATATATTTTAACTAGCTTTTACCCGCGGCTCCGCCCGCGTGGATGTCGGTTATAGCGTAAAAAAGTAGCCTATGTCCTTCTCCATATCCCAGGCAATATCTCTGCCAAATTTCATGACGATCGGTTCAGCGGTTTAGGCGTGAAAACGTAACATACAGACAGACAGATAGACAGACAGAGTTACTTTCAAATTTATAATATTAGTATGGATTGACATGACTAGTGTACTTGTTGAGTGCATTTTTAGCTTAGAGCCTGGTAAGTTTAACCTATTTTTATAAGTTTATAAGTTAAGTACTTACCATGTTAAATTAATAAATAAATAAATAAATATCGGAAATGTGCGAAAGACATACTCAGTACTCGTTTGTTAAAGAAAACAGACTATAGGACATGCTGGTTTCCTCACGATATTTTTCTTCACCGTTTTGAGAGTAGTGGTGATGAAATTACACACAAAGTATGTGTACAATAAAATGCATGAATGCTTACTTCATCCCCGCAGCAGAGTTGTTGAGCATACCGCCCATCCCCATACCCATGCCGCCCATAGAACTGTTATTGCCGAACATACCACCGCCGAGACCGCTGTCGAGACCTGTTCACAAAATAACAACAAATGATAATGATATGTGTATATGAAGGTAGGTATGTGTAATATATGAAGGTACATTGTGATAAAAGGATGGAAAGTAGGTTATTGCAAACGAGCTGTCGTTAACAAGCCCGAGCCGAAGGCGAGGGTTTTTAATGACACGAGTTTGCAATATTAATTTGACAGGACTAAACAAAAATTTATCTTCTGTCCTTTTCTTAGTAAAATAGAAAGAAAAAGATGCACTGAACTTAATTTTAATTTAGTTTGTGAAAAAGGGAATCGGCACCATTGGCTACGAAAACTCACCAGTCTTGAAGGTGTTGTTCTGTGCTTGCTGTGGGAACATGGTGGCACCTAGTTGTCCGAAGGCTGGCGCGGCGGGCTTGGCTTGGAACTGGTTTGTACCTAAACCACCGCCTAATCCTGTACCTGTGAATGATATGAAGTTTATTATAGTTGGCACAATGAGTTAAAAGGGCCCTTCCCGGTCCGTCTATCGTCAACGCGAGCAGGATTGAAAAGCTTTTTGTTTCATCCAGCGCAATGTTAATGCTAATTTGACAGGACTAAACTAAAATTTATCTTCTGTCCTTTTCTTAATGAAATAGAAAGAAAAAGAGGCATTGAACTTAAATTTAGTTTAGTTTGTGAACAAGGGAATCGGCACCAATACCCGAAGTACACTTACCAAGACCAGGTTGTTGTGTGTTAAATCCGAAGGTAGAAGCTGTGGTCGGTTTGCCGAAGCTCTGATGTCCTCTGGGCATATCTGACATGATAAAATCCGACCAATACCCGAAGTACACTTACCAAGACCGGGTTGTTGTGTGTTAAATCCGAAGGTAGAAGCTGTGGTCGGTTTGCCGAAGCTCTGATGTCCTCTGGGCATATCTGACATGATTAAATCCGACCAATACCCGAAGTACACTTACCAAGACCGGGTTGTTGTGTGTTAAATCCGAAGGTAGAAGCTGTGGTCGGTTTGCCGAAGCTCTGATGTCCTCTGGGCATATCTGACATGATAAAATCCGACCAATACCCGAAGTACACTTACCAAGACCGGGTTGTTGTGTGTTAAATCCGAAGGTAGAAGCTGTGGTCGGTTTGCCGAAGCTCTGATGTCCTCTGGGCATATCTGACATGATTAAATCCGACCAATACCCGAAGTACACTTACCAAGACCGGGTTGTTGTGTGTTAAATCCGAAGGTAGGAGCTGTGGTCGGTTTGCCGAAGCTCTGATGTCCTCTGGGCATATCTGACATGATTAAATCCGACCAATACCCGAAGTACACTTACCAAGACCGGGTTGTTGTGTGTTAAATCCGAAGGTAGGAGCTGTGGTCGGTTTGCCGAAGCTCTGATGTCCTCCAAACAGACCGCCCGCACTTGAAGTAGTGGTGCCGAAGGCACCTGTCGTCATTGAGCCGAAAGCTACGGAAAAGAACACCGGATATTATTATCTTGTATAGAATTGTGTCTTTGACAGTAGTTATAGTTCGTCAGAAGCGCGAAAGTTTGACAACCAGTCTTACCAAGGGGTACCGTGTTACCGAGTATATTTTTTTTTGTATGGGAAAACTAACAGAAAAATAAACTAAAATAACAAATATACTACCCACTTCATTTTTCACAGATTACAACTAAAATATTCACAAACTGAAGGTAAACGTAACTGTAGTCTGGGCAAAATTAATTATACAGCATAAGTTTTTAACCACTGCGCAATTTTTTTTTTTTTTTGATGGTATAGTATCAGTAATAGTAATACCATTTACATTATTTGTTCAATACTTTGCCATTATACCAGTTTCAAAATAAACATCTTTCGTTAAAGATAACTACATTTTTTTGTACTAAGACATATCAAAATAAGAAACAATAGTATTTTGAAATTGGTTTAATGGCAACTCGCGGGTGCCGCGTTGGCGCGGTCAGTGAAGCGGAACGCAGTAGTAGGCACCTATCAGCTGTGCGCTCGCCCATTGATATTATTACGAATAGATTGTATCCATATTTTGCTGATTTCAAGTGGACCAAAAAAAGCATTGTTCAAGTAATGGATTGGAAATGTGTTCTATTACTGCACTGTCTAAGTGAACTCACGCGGTGCCTGGGTCCCGAAGCTGGGCGCCTGAGTCTTGGCGCCGAACACGCCCGACGAGCCGAAGGCGCCGAAGCCCGCGCCGGCGGCGGGCGCGCCGAAGCCGGCGGCCGCGGGCTTGGCGCCGCCGAACAGGAGCCCGCCCGGCTGTTGCTGAGGGACGGTGACGGGGAGTTAGGGATGGTGTTTAGTGCGACTTGTTTCGAAGGACTTCTTTATTCATTTTCAACCGACTTCAAAAAGAAGGGTGTTCTTTGTTCGACTGTATTTTTTTTTACACATACAAAAATACAAAATACAAAAATGTTTATTTCTTGACCATAGTTGTTAACATTTTGTTGGTGAATGGCGCCTCCTTTTAAGCACATAATGCCTGCCAACCAAGCAGATAATAAAGGCGAAAGTTTGTGAGTGTGTGTATGTTTGTCTCTTCTTCACGCTCAAACGGCTGGACCAATTTTGATAAGATTTGGTATGGATGTAGCTGACACCCTGGATTTACACATAGGCTATATATTTCTGAATCTGCCCGTGGCACCACAGCGGGCCCTATCAGAATACCAAAGCACTGAAACACTTATTTTTAAATGGCGCACCATCGTGCTGTGATTGGAGCCTTTTGGGCTCGTACAGGACCTACTGTTTTTTTATTTGATTATTTTCTTTTTATATAATTTAAAAAGAAAATACTTTTATCATTGTGTGTTTAGTTTAATTAGTGATCTTCCTGTGCGAGTCCCAATAAATACTATTTATTTCTTTATTTACAGAGTAGTATAATAATAAATTGTTATACAAGGGATGTGTTCGATCGCGAGCTTCCTCTATGCTCGATAGATGGCGTTGTACCATTTGGATATCTCGCTGAATCGCGATGTTATGACCCTCCGCGAATATCGTATATGTTTTGAACAAAAATAAAAATGGTTGTACTCGCTTGGAATAACTTGTTATTTTATTTCAATAAATTCCTCGGACAGTTGTCGAGTGACGAACAGGATGAAAGGGACCTATTTAGGCACGAGATGGTTTGGCGTAGTGGTGTTCAAAGTTGCTATATGGCAATCACTTGCTTAATGCTTTATGCTTTATATTTTAAGCAAGTTATTTCATATGCTTTATTAAAGCATGCTTTTTATATGCGTAGGTATTTGTTACGGCCAAACAGGCGGGCGCGAATAAAGCAAGTATGCTTTATAAAAATATTACATCGCGCTGAATTTATTACGATAAAACGGAACAGTAAAAAAAAAAAACCAATGAACTTTCCTTCATACTTTCCAGGCTTAGGACTGTCTATAATTGATTAAGTGTTATTATAAAAATAAGTATGTTTGTATTTCAAGTATTTACGGACACACGGCCACATATCAAGCTATACATTTCCAGAATTCCACGTGTAGCTGTGTGTACACAAAAATTAAGCACGAAACAAAATAACATTATATTACGTGAGCCGCCCGAGATCGGGAATTCGCACGCGGTGCGTAGAACGATTAAGCACACGACCGATGGCAATAGCAATCGCAATATTGCGACGACTGGCCGCCCGCCGCGCCGCTGGCCCCTGATTTGCAACTTGCGCTTGCGATTTTGCGATGTGCGACGGACAGAGACAGAGAGTGCGATGTAAAGCAAATAAGCAAATAGCAACAAGTGAGAGCCACGATAGCATTTGCTTTATGATATGTATGATAAGCACGGTGCTTTATTGTGCTTTATGATATATTAACCAACACTAGTTTGGCGTACGAGCGTAGCGAGAGCGCCAATAGTTCAAGTGCCTAAATAGGTTCTTTCACCAGAGGTAAACACTCTGCTTTCATTTCAAATATGAGGAAAGTAAATAAAAACCTGATTACTTAAACAAATACATATCTGAATCTGATGAACTTATTTTATACAAATATCTGTCTATGTAAATAATTAGCACTCGACAAAACAACTGAAGATCGAATTGCCGCTTTCCCGCCTTTTTTATGTTTCTTTTTCTGTATCCACCAGCCAGTATTTTTATCATTGATGATGGTAAATATTTAGCTCAAATGTATATAAATTTAATAATAATTTAGTCATGTTACAAAATTGTTGATAATATTTTTTAATTATAATTTCAATAGTGGCTGTATAAAAAGTTGGAACATGGCTTGCTTAGTTTTGACTTTTTTTGACATGCAGGGAAAATGGTTTCCCAGGAACGAAAAGTAATATTTTCGTCCCTCTGATCATATAATTTCAAGCGTACTTTCCAAGTATGAGAAATAAAAGGTAAATAAAACTCACCTGAGTCTGTGTGGTAGCACCAAAACCGAATGTGGAGGTGTTGGTGCCAAAAGTGGGCGCTTGAGTGGTGGTGGCACCGAACAGTCCTGTACCACCTACAACAAAAAAAAAAAAAACAATACAGGATAAGTTTTTAACCAGTGCGTAATTTTTTATTCTTTTTTTTTTTCTTTCAGTATCAGTAATAGATCACATTTACATTATTTGTTCAATACTTCTTTTTTGGTCCTACTTGAATTCAGCAAAATATGGATACAATTAAAGATGGGCGATTGTGAATGACATGATTCGAATGATTCTATTTTAGAAGTCATTCAAATTATTCGAATAACCTTACAACTCATTCGAATTTGAAAATAAAGCGAGAAGCAAATAAGAATGTATTGCGTCGTCTCATTCCTTCCGATTCAAATTTCATTGCTACTAGTTTATACAGGGTGTTTGGCAGAACGTTGAACATACGAAAATGGTGGATAGGTGGGGTCATCTGCTACTTACTCAGCCCTAATTTATTTGGCCCTGGCCCCCTGAATATAAAAAAAAAATTTGTTTGCTTTCTTTTAGTTTCACCACTTTCTTAACTTTAAAGTGTATTTTTTTATTAAAAATGGGTAAAACAGGCAATATTTTAGTTTATTTTTTTATCTTTAATATTGGCAGATTCTTATAAAATTATTGCTTTATTCAGATGTTAGCTAGAAAAAAAGTTATGACTCCTCAAACTTACAGAAAGATGTAATAAATAAAAATATTGCCTGTTTTACCCATTTTTAATACAAATTACACTTTAAAGTTAAGAAAGTGGTGAAACTAAAAGAAAGCAAAAAATTTTTTTTTTTAATATCCAGGGGGCCAGGGCCAAATAAATTAGGCCTGAGTAAGTAGCAGATGACCCCACCTATCCACCATTTTCGTATGTTCAACGTTCTGCCAAACATCCTGTATATTCGAATATCCGTAACCTCATCTAAAAGTAAACTCTATGTACTGAGAAAAAATACTCAATTTCGCGTGGCAAATTGAATCATCAAACCATCGCACTTTTAACTAACATTACTAGTTTGTATTTGAATATTCGTCGTTTTTATTGCGCCCGAATAAGAAACTATTTTGATTGTAAAACCTAACTTGTACGAGAAAGAATTGGTATGGACGCTTGTATTGCAAAGTGAATGAATGAACTAGTGGTTTTATTCGGATTTACGAACTAGCGATCGATTGTTTTTGTATTCGAATGTTAATATTAGTAATATAAAACCATTCGATTATTGGAATCAGTAACAATCCCCCATCTGTAGATACAATCTATTCATAATAGTATCAATGGGCGAGCGCACAGCTGCAAGGACCGGGAAGGGTCCTCTTAACCTCAATTTTCTGAGGTCAGGTTTCGGATGTGTTGGGAACTTGCTTAACCTTGCGTAAACATACCGGTGGTAGGTGCAGCCCCGAAGGCCGGTTTGTTAGCTCCAAACAGTCCCGTTGTATTGGTAGTCTGCGCATTGTTAGCGAAGGAGAACGACGAGGGTTGTTGTGCGAAGCCCCCCGCGCCGCTCAGGCCTCCGCCCCCGAACACTGAGGGGGCGCTGGTCGTGGCTGGCTGGCCGAATGCTGTGGAGGAGGAATTATACAGGGTTATTTTAAATTGGCTAGCTAAACTCCGCAGGCGCGATGGGTATCGATATCTAAACATGCTGCTGCTTTTACATACTGAAACTTTTTTTTTTTTGTGATTGTTATATACACATTGACATGAATATTTACTTGTGAAGTATGAGGGTCATTGTTTTTTTTTATGATTTTTTTTTCTTCTGTTTTTTTGTTCAAAACATGGTATGGCAGATTGAGTAATTTATGCAGCCTGCCCAAATGTCCTTTCTTTGGTATTGTTCGTCGAATCGTTGAGCTCCTTATGTTCTGAGTTGAGCTGCACGATTACTAACAAATACGTGCACTGACTGGACAGGTCCACTCAATCTGTGTGGTTATTTCTTCAAAAGACCATTTCAGACCTTTAATGTGTCCATACCATCTTAGGCGGTTTTCTGTCATTTTGTCAGAGATATGTGCGACTTTGAAGCTGCCACATATATGTTCATTACGGATTTGTGCCAAGCCGGGTCACACCTCCTAATTTTCTTCTAAATACATATCAGTAATATTGTACGACCAAGACGCCATGATGGAAAATGTGACCGGCTCACCGAGCGCTCTTTCGCCGCTTGCACGCAACGCTGAACGCTCCGCTGGACGCTTATCCACTCAGGCCGTACACTAAGGTCACTTGGTGCAAAAGCAAACGCTGTGATTGGTTGATTATGTTGTAGAGGAATTTGAATTTTATCCAATTCAATTCAATTCTTTATTGCATATCACATGTGTTTTACAAGATATTAAAATTAAAATTGAAAATGTGAACTTTTCACATGGACCCTGTCAGGCACAACAATTTATAATATTTGACAGAGAGTAGCATTTAAAAATCGTCATTAATTAAAATTAAAATTCGTAAATTCATTTAAATAAGTACCTAAATAAAGTCAATGGATAAAATAAAAAGATAAAATAGAGAATTAAAAAAAAAACAAATAAAAGTATAGTCAAATACATCATGTCATTAAAATAATAATCAAAATACAATCATGTCAACAAGATAATCGTCAGAGCTTCCGCCTAGCATTCGCGATTTAAAAACTATATCTCTATTCAAACATCGAGTAAAAGAGCATTACCTTTCCTCTCAACTGTGAGTATTTTATGTATATATTTATAGATATATGTATTTATATTTTTGTAGCTTTATTTAAGTATATGTTATATTTAATATTTTAGTTTAAGACTTCGCATATTCATATCTTTCTCTTCATGTTCTCACACACTATTGTCTACATTTCTTTTTCATTTCTCCTTTCGCAGGTCTGCTGGAAGAAATTTCTTAAGAAATAAGCAGTACCTTTGTACTCAAATTATAATTATGTCGTATCTCTATGTATTTAACTGTGTGTACATAAATAATAAAATAAATAAATAATAATCAAAAACAAAATGTCAAATAAAATAAAAAATTAAAGTCAAATACATCATGTCATTAAAATAATAATCAGAATACAATCATGTTAGAAAGAAAGTAAAAATCAAATACAAAATGTCAATAAAAAAACTAAATTCAATAAGTAAAGATAGTTTAGTCAATCTATTTTGAAGTCATTGTGGCGGTATCAACAACGCCACATGCGAACAACGCATCAAAGCCTGACGTCACAAATCCTGCATCGCGCTATCAGAGTTTACCGCGCGACTAGCATATATACAACATCCCGACATCAACCGTTGGGCAGTTGCCCACCAGACACAATACCCGTCTGGTCGGAGGATCCTCCCTTTACTATAGAGTATGAGTGAACTTTACACCCTGTTCCTCATACCTCTAAATCATCATAAAAAAAATCATTCAATGAATAATAATAATATAATCCATGCGTTTATAGTAGATTTTGTTACCAAGCATAAGGTTGGAGGCTCAATTTAGCACTGTTTTAGAGGGATTTACTCCGAAACGAGTGTTACTTAGTCGTGTAAGTCGATTTCAAGGAAAAATAGTTTTAGCGTGTTTTGAAATTAGACGCTTCAAGTAGGTTTGGCCACAATGCAAACAAATTTGTTGAAGATTTGTTACTGTAGTTGAAATTGCAATCATGTCATTTGGTTTAAATAGGTTTTCATTTTAATATATATTTATCTTTCTGTTATAAAAATTATTTTCTATTTTCTGAATGTGAGAACGTTGTAGGACTAGTAGTGTAGATTTGTTGGCACTTTTCTATTTTGTTAAGTACCTGGTAATTGTTGAAAGGCCTACACTGTCCTCCCATACCTATTATCACTATCTATATATATAAAAATGAATCCCTATTTCCCTTGGTCACGGCATCACGCGTGAACGGCTGGACCGATTTCGCTAATTATTTTTTTTGTTTGTTATTGTCAGGAGAAGGTTCTTATGTAAGAAAAATTTAAGAAAGTTAAAAATAAAAATTGTAAGAAATCGACCATATTTACATTTTTATTGTAATAATAAGTAGGTAACTCTATCTTCTAATGTAACTTTATGGCGTTTGAGATAACGTGTCAGTCATCATTTGGTAGGTCTGAGAATAGATTTTATCAAAAAAAAAAAAATTGAAGGTTTTAGTTAGGTAGGGTAGGGTAGGTAGGGTTGGTAGGGTAGGGTAGGGTAGGTAGGTGGGTAGGGTAGGGTAGGTAGGTAGGGTAGGGTAGGGTAGATAGGTAGGTAGGGTAGGGTAGGATAGGGTAAGGTAGGGTAGGGTAGGTAGGTAGTTTCCTTTGCGCGTAGACAAACTGCCACAGTCAAATAGCTTTTGACAGAACGAAGTCTGTCGGGTCAGCTAGTTATTTAATAATATTGTAAAGCCAATTATTTTTAAAAGAGTAACCGTGGAGTTTCTTGCCGGCTCTTCTCCATAGGAAACGACTAATTGGA
Source organism: Dryobota labecula (assembly GCA_947523025.1). NCBI lineage: Eukaryota > Metazoa > Arthropoda > Insecta > Lepidoptera > Noctuidae > Dryobota > Dryobota labecula. The sequence goes on from OX383314.1 coordinate 9,137,971, forward strand.
ACCGTGCACCTAGCTTCTGACGTTTCATAAGTGCCCATGTAGGTTTATTTATGAAATAAAATATTTGGATTTTGATTTAGGGGATGAGGGAACGAATTTAATGGGTATCATATAAATAAATTAAATAAGAAGTGCAAGATTGCGATTGATGGAAATATTGATGAGTTTTTGCCCTGAAGTAGACATCATCTATAGGCTAAAAAAAGAATGTGAACTTACAAGTATTCCCAAACAGCGGTTTATTCTCAGTCTGCTGCTGGAATCCTCCGAACACGCCGCTGGTGTTACCTTTTCTGCCAGCCACGTAGTCTTCTAGACGAAGCTCTTCTAAAGACTTGTTCTCATATTCCTGTAGACAAAAATGCAAAGTTACTATACACTCTGATAGTAGAGCAATCATCAATAAATATTTTTAAACAAAGCCGAATGGATGTTGAAGTTCTCTAATGAACGACGCATGAAATCAGCGGTTCACTTTCTGCCTAGCTACTTCATCGAACTACCCACGCCCCGTAGCGGGCAGGGCGGCCGAAACTCACTGCGCTGCCGTTCGCTACGTGCGTTTTGCCACGGTAACGATACATTGCGTGTGAGGTAATAAAACAAATCAGGTTTATTAGATTCCCATAATGTTCGTGAAATTTCATGTACAGGTCATCTTAGTATGATATACTAAATTCACCCTGTCAGTCTGCGGAGGGCTGTCCCCTAAAACCCTGTATACAAACAACAAAACATTCATACAATAGCGATCCCGCAATGACGTCACTTAAGGTCACGTGGCACGGCTTGATATGAACGACAGTAACTCGCTATCTATCGGGTTATGAACGGACCGACATAGAAACATGCGTCGGCGGCGAGTTAGAGATAGAGGACTATTACGCATTTTATTAAATGTTCTAGTGTTTGATTTGCATTTTATTGGATTCGTTATGTTCTAATTATAATTTTAAAATTATTAGTACAATTAGAAGTTCGAGTTTATTTATGTAAAACATTGATTATTTTTGTATATTGTTAGCATCTCTTAGTTCTGCTATTTGACGACAGATAAAAAAAAAAAATGTTTAATGAAGAAAAGCCTAAGTACTAAAAACAAAGCTAAAACAATGATTATATTTATAGGAGGCTATGCTATGCACAAAACATTGAAACCCGATCTCCAAACTAGGGGTGACCCTGTATCTTAGAGATCAATGTCCCTCCGCAGCAGTCACAATCCAATATTTGTAATGGTTGGTGTTAAATTCAGTAAAATAAAGGAATCCATACTAATATTATAAATGTGAAAGTAACTCTGTCTATCTGTCTGTATGTTACGTTTTCACGCCTAAGCCGCTGAACCGATCGTCATGAAATTTTGCAGAAATATAGCCTGGGATATGGAAAAGGACTTAGGCTACTTTTTTACGCGATAACCGACTTCCACGCGGGCGTAGCCGCGGGCAATAGCTAGTGATTTATATTTCTGCGAAAATAAATTAATTTTGACCTGCCCAAATCCTTCCAGAAACTCTTTTCCCGTGCTACCTCAATCCAGCTCTCGCGTATTAGCTCCATAATCTAGCTCTAAATCTAGATTACCAAAGGGATATCGTGTTACCCAGTAACTGTGTTCTGGAGGTCAGATAGGCAGTCGCTCGCTCGAAAAAGGGTAGGCAAACGATGGAGATGGCTTACCTTCATGCAAGTAATACAATGATGTTTGATGTTCACGCTCTGCGAGGTGCCTGACTTCACGACCACATCTGTACCGACTACGGGGTTGTATTTGACGTGGGCTGTGCCTGCTTGTTGCTGTTGCTGTTGGCCGAATGCACCCGCTAAAAAGAAAGGAAACATTTTTTATCAATACAAATCTATACTAATATTATAAAGCTGAAGAGTTTGTTTGTTTGATTAGTATAATGTAGTATATTATGTTTTTTTTTTTCACTATAATCCAGTAATCCGAACATTCCAATAATCCGGCACCCGTTTTTAATAGTGCCGAATTAGTGAGAAACTCAAACTCAAACTCAAAGCATTCAAACTCAAACTCAAACTCAAAGCATTTATTTCAAATAAACCAATTACAGGCACTTTTGAATTGTCAAGGGGTCGGTCAGTCAGAAAGATGAAGCTAGTTGCCCATTCCAAAGCGTAGTAGGTTCCTATGGAGAAGAACGGACAAGAAACTCCATGGACACTCTTTTAAAACAAAATATTGTTACAAAATATGGGTTACATCATTCATGTTGAAGTTATACATGTGAGAACAATGTAGAAAGACGTGCACGTTAGAAGCGTCCGTAATAGAAACAATTCAAAAATTAAAATAAAAAAGAAAGAAAAAAGATTGTACTGTATATACAACTTATAACTACAGATCAGATAATCGGATGCATATTTACCTAAAGGTGAGGTTGTCTATTATGGAAAGCACTTTTATATAGCAAAAATCCCGCGATTCCGGGATCGACGAATTTAGAGTTCTGATTATAGTAATAGTCTATTTATTTGTCAGAATATTGTTACAGAGTTGTTACATACATTTTTTAAAGTTCATAATATTCTGCCGTTTCCGGAGTACAAATACATTTTCAGAATTTTGGTTAGATTATTAGATATAACATTGAATAAAATAAAATAGGATAAAATTCAAATTGCAAATTAGTCAAATATTAGGTATGGAAATGTCAAAAATATTAAATTAAGTCATAGAGATAATAAGTATAGAATACAAAGGTTCAGGTGTTGGCTAAAATGAAATGCACTTTTGTATCGATCGTAAAAATCTCGCGGTTCCGGAATCGATCAATTTACTGTTTTTTTTTTTTTACTTTAGAATCTGATGCATAGACCTACCTAAGTAGCCGAGGTAATATTTACGCCCAATTAGGATATAGTAGATAGTTAATTTAATTTAAAAAAAATTGCTTTTTTTGTTGCACGCTACATAGCTATTACACGCTACATACACATATTTGCATCAGGGGTTAAACATTAATTTTCAATAAATATGCTTCTGATTAGATATGCAATCCAAGAAACCCGGGTTTTTTTTTTTTAATAAATATGTTTTTTAAGTTGCTTCGATACTATACAACCGACTAGTTATGCATGCCTGGTCTTTGCCATCCCGGGTTTTTTCTTTTTTACAAAAATAAAAAAAGTATTTTAAGAAGTTGCTTCCATACTTTCATAGCACAAAATTCACTTTAGGTAAATATGCATCGGAATATCCAAACTAGTCATAATATTAAGTTTTATAATTCGCCATCGATGGAAGCGTTTTTCGAGTTACATAGAAACCTGCGGTCTGTCATTGTAAAGCCTCGTCCCCACTAGGAACATTTGTCGAGCGACATGTGTCCCCGGTGACATCGGGCGATGTCGGGCGACGTCGAACGACATTGTTGAAACTGTTCCTTGTCGCACAGTCGATGAAGAGTAGTGATATTATGAAATGAACTATGTGAACTAACTACTAATGTCTAGAACACTGAGATCATTAAATACACTTGTTTTGTTTCGCAAGTACTGTTTAATCCACCATCTTCTCTTCTTTTTTGTTCTTGAAGCATTCATCATTATATAAGCCGCACTGTACAACACTACCTCTTCCGGAGACATGATAGGTTCGACTGAACTGATGTGGACGGAGACAAGACATCGGGCGACGTGGGGCGATGTAGGACGACATCGCCTGATGTCTCCGGGGACACATGTCGCTCGACAAATGTTCCTAGTGGGGACGAGGCTTAATTAGGCGACTTGCAGTTGCGGTCGCCATCGGAAGAGCACCTTAAATCATTCCACTTACCAGTATTAGTGGAGAACAGTCCACCACCCCCGAGGGTGTTAGTCTGCTGCCCAAACAGGCCGGTGCCCGTGGATGGAGTAGATCCGAAGAGACTGCCGGTCGTGGCGCCAGTCGTTGTTGTGCCACCGAAACCGAATCCTGGTGCAGATTAAAGAAAGAAAGATTAATATTTTATTTATGACACAAACAGTAAATAAAAAAAGGAATAGATAAGATAAGATAATCGTTTATTTCTCACCACAATATAGGTACATTATAGAGGTATCAATACAAAGTACGTAACAACAATAATTATACTGTGGGAGACTGGTGCCTAAACTAGACGTATGGTCTGTATTTCAGGACACCAGGTCTCCGCCCCTTGGGTAATGCTTACATTTTAATTTTTGTGTACAATAATTGGTGCGGTAAGAATTTATAAAAGCATAGACTTTTATGTTTAAAAATAAATTAAAAAATGAAAATGAGAATAAAGGAGCATTTTAAACAAAATTAACAGATTTGTTCGAAAAAACAAAATTTAAATAATACCTGTACGACGCGACGCCAAAAAGGCTCCTATCTCAGCTTGACCTTGACTTTGACATTTTTAATGACTTGTTTGTATGAAATTTTTATTTCTGTGACAAGGTGTATATTTTAGTTTTTGTTTATTTTAATTTCATTAACATTTTATTTTAATTTTAATTCTGTAACCTTTTTAATTTGGACCTAGACATACAGACATTTTATTTTGATCTATTGTGGCAACATTGTTTTTTTTTTTTTTGTGTAAAATTGTTTTGCCTGAAGTAAATTAATTTTATTTATTTACTAGCTTTTGCCCGCGGCTCCGCCCGCGTGGATGTCGGTTATCGCGTAAAAAAGTAGCCTATGTCCTTCTCCCTATCCCAGGCTATATCTCTGCCAAATTTCATGACGATCGGTTCAGCGGTTTAGGCGTGAAAACGTAACATACAGACAGACAGACAGACAGACAGAGTTACTTTCACATTTATAATATTAGTATGGATTTTATTGCTGCGATATTTATAAAAAAATATTTAATGGTTAATAAGGTGGTTGGTTTATAATGGTTAAGTCACACTTACTAGCTTTATTCTGTTTTGATTAGACTTTAGAATCGAAACTTACCTGTAGGCTTAGCCCCAAAAGCTGTCTGATTATGCGTGGCCCCGAACAGTCCTCCACCGACTGTAGAAGTATTTCCAAACAGGCCCCCGGTGGCCGGTTGCGCAGCCCCGAAGCCGAAGCCCGAGGTGCTAGCGCCGAAGCCTGCGGTTGATGTCGAGGCTGTGGAGCCCCCGAATAGGCCTCCGGTTGTGTTTGTAGTGCCGAAAAGACCTGAGGGGTGGTTTTTTTGCCAATCACAAAGATTTACATACCGGAGACAATGCTCTACAATGCTTAACCTTTTGACCGCCACAGTCATGTATAGATGACAAACGAAAATGTGCTCAGCACGTGTAGCAGGTCACGACTACATGACAGACTTTTATACGTAAATCTGTAAATGAAGCTCATAATAGTTATTTATGCAACTGTTGTATAATAAGGGGAATTAAAACACGAATGTGGGTTTATCACACGAGTGTTTTAATACCTAATTATTACATTTGCATACAGACTTTATCAACACCCATGACATGAATCCTCTATAAAAGGTTCTGAAACAGTTTTTGCAATACTAATATCGAACGAAAATGGCGGGATACGACGCTATGGTATAGTATAGTGAAACGCGCGTGCGTGACAATGTTCTTTTTTTGAAATTCATAAAGATACCACGAATTGAGTAGTGAGAAAGGAAGGGAGGATGATGATCCCATCCTTACTCATCAAACAGATCCTCGTAAAAGCAAAGGAGTTGCATTATGAAATTCAGTACAACATTATAAATCCCGTTTGGATGCTATTATGGTTACTATGACACTGGGTGTTTTAATGTTGGCAATAAGCTAACTGTTTCAGAAACTTTTATAGAGGATTTATAAGCATGGGCGTAGATAAAACAACATTGTTTTTTTATTTCTTTTGCTATTTATGTTCCTTGACTCGTCCTAATTTAAATTAGTAGAACTTCTTTCACATATTATTGAACCGTTCACATAAGGACATATTTTTGATCTATAGGTTCTATTGAATTTATTGAGCTTTCCAACGCTCACAATATTTTGAATCCTTGACAGTGCAAATGAACAAATATTAATGAACTCGACTGCACAAAAAAATAATTTACACTAGCTTAAAAATTATTTCTCAATTAGGAACTCCTTTATATTATAACTAGCTGTTGTCTGCGGCTCCGCCCGCGTAGATGTCGGTTATCGCGTAAAATAGTAGCCTATGTCCTTCTCCATGTCCCAGGCTATATCTCTGCCAAATTTCATGACGATCGGTTCAGCGGTTCAGACGTGAAACCGTAACATACAGACAGACAGACAGATAGACAGACAGACAGAGATACTTTCACATTTATAATATTAGTATGGATATGCCTTCGCCACTAAAAAGCTTCGGAGTCTCTTTTTAAATAATGAAAGCGGCAGCTCTGTCCATGTCTTTGGCAATTTGTTATAGATGACTGGAGCCATGCAGTAGACACTTTTGCGCATAAGTGCTGTCTTATCTGACTCCAGACATAGCACACTATTATCGCGTGGTACTACATCTGATAGACGTCTAAAACGACTCGGAATTGTCTTTACAAACACAGCTACGTCTAATATATACAGACAAGGTAATGTTAAAATTTTGTCATTTTTAAAGTACGGTTCACAGCTATCAATGGGTTTAAGTTTAAACATCGATGTCGGAAATGTGTGTGTGCTTGTGAGTGTTACATGCTGACGCTACTCGATTCCATGCGCACATTCACAGCGTGTTTCTACACATGGTTACCACAAGTAAAGCGCGCGTCTTCGTGAGATAAAAATGCTGTAGGATGATGTACATACCTCCACCAGTAGCAGGTTGTGTCGAGGTAGCAGCTCCGAACGCGGGCGGAGCGCCAAACGCACTCGTACCGGTCGTCGGTTTGAAGCCCCCGAAAGGCGAAGCCGTCGAAGTCCCCGAATTGAAGGAACCTGTAGAAATTTGAGGAAGTTTCAGCATAATCTATATAAAGTATCAAAATCAATCAATCAACTCAGCCAATCGCAATCCACTGCTGAACATAGGCCTCTTCCATGCTGCGCCACAACACCCTGTCCTCCGCCTTCCACGACCAGTCTGTCCCAGCCACCATTTTGAGGTCGTGAGTCCATCTAGCTGGGGGGCGTCCTACACTACACTTGCCGATACGCGGTCTCCACTCCAGGACTCGTCTGCTCCACCGGCCATCGGTCCTTCGACAAACATGGCCAGCCCACTGCCACTTCAGTTTCCTTCTTTGCAAGCTATGTCGGTAACTCCGGTAAAAAGGTACAATTTTTTTTTTTTTTTTTTTTTTCAAAATTAAAGCAAATGATAAATTTAAACAAAACTGTCTTTGTTGTTGGAAAGTAATTACAAACATAAAAATATTTTTTTGTACTTTTTTTGGATAAATATATGTTTTGAAATGATTAATATTCCTTAATTTTAGTGTTTTAATGTAACACAATTATTTTACCTATGGTATCATTAATAAAACAGTACCTTTTACTCACTTTTTTTTTTAATTTTCTGAACAAAAATCAAAAACAAAATAAATTTTACTGAACCTCATAACTCTTGAACGGGCGAGTATGGGCGCGCGCTGATAATGTAGAATTATAGCCAACAAGCCAAAAAATAAGAATAAAGTAGTTTTAAAGCAAGACCTGTCAAGAATTGCCCAAATTTTAGCAGTTTATGTTTCATTCCATACAACAAAAATTGAAATTATTTTTTCCGGGCAAACTATCACTTTTACAGAAAAAAGTTTCCTAACAATTATTCATCAAAATGACAGAACTTTCGATAAATATAAAAAAAAAAAATGGAATTTGTAAAAGAAAAAACCCAATGTCCCTCATATAGCAGTTTCGAACCACTGTGCGTTGGTGGCGGCACGAGCGCGGTGCCTTTTGATAATATTAATCATCATATCAAGTTTTTTTATTTTTATAGTATACTTACTGGATTTTTTTTTAAATCGTTATCATGTCTTCTTTACCACCTATAGGTGTATCTCTTAACCTATTAACCGTCCCGGTCGGATTAATACGACAAATGTTTACGTGCCCGTGGCGCCTCAGTCGTATTTATACGACTGAGAACCTATATTCGTTTTGTGTTTTTTATATCATTGCACTACCATATTTGTCGTAGATATTTATTTGTAGATTTATGGGCCGGGCGCTGGGGGCACGGCAATTGATATAAAACCAAGCGGTGAATAGGTTAAAATATTTCGTGTTTGAATAGATACACCCTATATATACAAGATTAGTTTTAGTTTATGCGAAACCCGAAACACGTGTCTAGTATTTTTATGTAAAGAATTTATGTACAAAATTTCAAAACTGTATCATGAAAAATAACAAAGTTATAAGCTTGTTATGTTACCTGGTTGTCCGTACAAAAACATGCTCACCATGCGGCGCACCCGCGCCGCCCGCGCCTTGCGTTCATTAATAATATTAATTTGGCAATAGGTACCTTAACCGTACGACGATTGTAATGTAATTAACTGGTGATAACATTTTCCATCACACTTGCAGGCTTTGGACTTTGTTGTAATGGCCAAGTGCGGATAGGTACTTAGTGTCGCTTGGTGTCCAACTTGTAACCTTTTTTAAATATTTTTGGGAAAAAATATAACATGGTGTAAAAACTATTGGAGTCGATTCAGTTACTTATTCTGAACAAACTATATTCAGGTTTTGCATATACTAAAAATAATGTTGTATATATATTTATATGGATAAGTATCTATATGCTTTATGTATGTATGTATGTATTTATTGTATATGTAAATGGTACACCACTGACTACCTGCAGTATTGTCTCTCCTACTTATGATCCATCTAAAGATTGTCCGTAAAAGATCGCTTTTAGCGATAAGACCGCCCATTGTGATACCTTATGTAACAGTTCTATATTTATATCTGTAATTTTAATGGTGTACATAATAAAGAGTATTATATCTATCTACCTATCTGAGCGCTTCCCCCTTAATCAAAATAATTTTCCTCTACACTGTAATCGAATTTGAATACTGCAGTTTGGATTCCCCGCGGTTACGTCACAAGTTATAAGTAAACAGAGATGACTCATACATACAAATATTTGTATGAAATATTTGCGTGTATGAGTCACCAATCTTTTCATAGAATACGTCATGGAAAATTTCTAATATTACGCGAGTATAAATTGCGTCGCAAGTCTTCTTGGTCGTATCGGTGATTCAGTTTTCATATCGATGGCCCCGCCGAATAAACGTGCAATGCTTCTTACACGATTTTTTTTTTGCATTTTTCGTTTCTTTTGCCTAACCTGCACCCACTTAATTTTTTTTTATGAATTTTAGACTCAAAACACGCCTATTATAATAGTGAATTTCTTTATTCTAGGGAAATAATTAATTTTAAATTTATAGGAATAATAGTTTATCACTACATATTATAAAACAAAGTCCTCCGCCGCGTCTGTCTGTCTGTTCGCGATAAACTGAAATACTACTGCCCCGATTCTCATGCTGTTTTCACCAATGGATAGCTTGGTTCTCGAGGAAGGTTTTAGTATATAACTTGTTAAGTTTTTGTATGCATTTTTGTATGAATTAACGATATTTGTTGGAGGTGTCGGAAAAAAATAAGCCGTCTGGGAGCTTTCAACGAAAACGCTGTCTAAACCCTTTCAGTCTTATTACAAAAAACTAAATAAACCTTGGTTTAAACCTTTCCTATCAAGTCCAGGCTTATCTGCAGAACCATGGTCTAAATTTGTTCGTATTACAAATCTTAAAAAAACCGTGGTCTTCTTAGTACCGGCATTTGAACCATCGTCTTTATTACAACCACAGATTAATACAAATATTATTCGTTCACCATTATATCATTCTATTGCAACGTTCCGTACGCTCAGAAAAGAAAACTTTTTGTTGGTAAGATAATGATTATTATTACGTTTAGGAGTGTTAAAAATATTGAGACTGTTATCTTGCATGGTACAATAGTTATTTCGTCGTTTGCAGTTTTGTTTAGGTTTAAGCTCATTACTTAATGTCGCATTAATTACTTACTAATAATACATCTAAGACGTGTAACGAAACGTAACATCCTCGCGCGTTATAAGAAACCATAACAATAACAAAACCATCGCAGACGCAAGTTAAACAAAGTTCATTTAGCGTTGTAATTTTTAATTTATCGAAGTCTCAAATAAAACAATTGCCTCTTTGTTAATAGTATTACCTTCTTTAGTAATTTTAATATTATATTGTGATGAACCAACAAAAGAAAAAACGATCTGAGAATTGGAGTACCGAGGAAAAAGTAAGCTTGTAAACAAATTACTTCGGCGTGGCATTCCCAACAACTCAGCGGCTTCAATATCCTCAATATCAATTAAATCGACCATGTTAATATCCATTTTCGGGTAAAAACAACACAACACAATGAAAAAGATGCTTTAACCTATAAGATAAATTTTGACAGATACGATTTATACCATCGTTTGTTTGTTTAAACTAGGGGCCGCCGCGGTTTAGTGTTAGACCATGATATGGTCTATGGTTTTTCGAAAAACCACGATTTGTAATAACATTTTTGTTTAAACCGTAGTTTACAGAGGTTTAAACCTGGGTTTTTAATTAAACCGCTTTTTGTAATAAGACTGTTTGAGACAAAACTGTAGCAGGGTGAGATTTAGGCTGGGCGCAGTGGAGTGGTAGCGTGTTAATGAATTACACCGTGATACGTGAAAATATTATACGAAGTTTTATTTTACTATAAGTGTTCGTGACAAGGCTATTTTTATGAGAGTGACAATGACAATCAACAAAAATACATCACTATGACAACATCATTGCATTAGCTCTATGTTATGATGTCAAAACATACAAGGAGTTTTAACAAAAACAATGTATGGTGGAATTATGTATTTTATAAAGGTCTTCAAAAAAGTCCGCGATGGCATATGTCTATCTCTTAAGGATAACATACTATATCCATTTTATTGTCGTTTTGTAGGTATTTGTTTGCCGAATTTTACTCTTGGAAATACGATTACGATAACAATACGCTATAATATCAGTAGCTATTAGTCAAATTATGTTCGTAGATAAATAAGCTAGCTACTTATGTGTATTTCAAACAGTATACAAGTATATTTATCATAAAAACATTACTAAACACGGCGGCCTTATGATCAAAATTTGTGCATTCCAAAACTTTCGTTACTTTTTCACTGACATACTTATCACTTTTCGATAAACTAACACTCAATACGAAATCTACATTTATTTCTCAGTAATCAGTATAATCGTCCGCCGCGTCTGTCTGTCTGTTCGCGATAAACTCTAAAACTACTGCACCGATTTTCTTGCTGTTTTCACCAATAGATAGCGTGGTTCTCGAGGAAGGTTTTAGTATATAATTTGTTAAGTTTTTGTTACATTAACGATATTTGTTGGAGGTGTCGGAAAAAATTTAAATGTGGCTGGTATTTTAGTATATTGTGGTTTCTTACGACTTCCACGCGAGCGAAGTCGCGGGCAGAGCTAGTTCTGTATAAGATTCTTCTAAGATTAAACCGTTTTCTCATTGAATCCATTACTTTACGCACGTATAACCTTGATGAATGTTTATATTAAGCACCGCGCCACACCGCCACACGACCACAGAGTACAGACGTATTTTGTTTTCTTTTTTTTTTTTCGTTCGTTTAGTGGTGTTCCCGCTAAAATGTCAACCGGTCAAGTATTAGTCGATTAATCGAATTCTACAGCCAGATCGTGTTTGCAAGTACAAAATAAATGTCAAATATTTCATCCAATTGCGAACGTGACCCTGAGAAAAGTTATGCACCAATGGTGTTCATTATAAATATTTCGAGCGTTTTATCAGCATAAACGGTGTATCATGCGACATTTCGGAGGATTTCGTTTTGTTTTCACATTGTTGGTATTTTAAAATTATTATTTGTGTCGCACTTTTATTTTGTGTTGTAATTTGGTACAATTGATTGCTTTATGAATTTGAGTGAAATTTCGTAGTTTGATTTTGTGTTTGTTATCTTTAGGTAAAGACTCATTCGCGTTCAGAACATAAGTACTTTTATTATATTATAAATCATTTGTTTCGGTTTCTATTCACACAGTGAATCACATTAAAATTAATATTAAGTTAGAATTTTGAGATATAGCCTGGGATATGGAGAAGTACATAGGGTACTTTTCTATGCGATAACCGACATCCACGCGGGCGAAGCCGCGGGCAAAAGCTAGTGTTATATAATTATGCTTTTTGAGTCGCCAAGAAAGTAAATATACAAGTCCATAGCTTATTTTTTTACCAATAATTCGATTATACATTATTTATACCTATTTACAGTGAAATGAGCGTTATTGAAGTTTAAATGTTATTATTTTTTGCTGAAAAGTTGTCATTTTTCTCTTATACGTTTATTCGGAGCCGCGGGAAAAAGCTAGTTATATACTAGCTTCCGTCCCGCGACTTCGTACCTTCGTACCGTAACTGATACCAGTACTTACCAAAATTGGCGGTAGTAGAGCCGAAAGCCGGTTTTTGAAACATTTTGATGACTTTTCCTTATTGGTTTTGCTTATAATTCACTGTTCAGTTCTCTTATAATCTATATTAGACTTTCACCTTCATTTTCTGTAACAAAGGAAAATTGTTATTACCAGAAATACAGGATTATTACACTAACAACCTCTCAGGTCTTTTATTCTATATAATAACTTCTATGGACTTTTTACATACATTTACCAAAAACATACCTTCAAGATTTCGTAGTTCTATCTAAAACATTAAAATTCTGTATTTTGTTGTACAGTCAGCTGCAGAGTAATCTCACCCCCTAGCAATGTATTTATTCACTGGTAGGGGGAGAGATTTCTCTGCAGCTGACTGTACTACCTATTTTTGTATGAAAATCTGATAAATTCAAATCTGTAGAATTAATAAAAGTCATAAAACAAATGTTGGTGTTTAATATGGTCCGGAGAGTTTTTATTTTACCAACAATTTCTTTGTTTGGTTGAACGCGCTAATCTCAGGAACTACTGGTTCGAATTGAAAAAAAAAAATTGTGTTGGATAGCCCAATTCTTTAGGAAGGTTATAGGGGCTTATTCCACAAATCCCCCCTGAAAAATCCCCCTTAGGAGGAAAAGTGGAATATATAAAAACCAGCCTAGAATTCACCCCTGATAATCCGGCTTATTTCACTAATCCCCCAGAGAAGCCCCCTCAGTGAGGAAAACTGAACCCTAATGTAAAAAAAAAACACTTTCAGGGGGGTCTTAAAATAAGTTTTTTTTTTTCCATTCTAGTTTTCCCCTCTACGTGGGATTATCAGGGGTGAATTCTAGACTGTTTTTTATAGATTCCACTTTTCCTCCTAAGGGTGATTTTCAGGGGGGATTTGTGGAATAAGCCGTTATATGCTATTTAACATCACGCTACGACCCTCAGGAGCCGAGCAAAACTACAAAAAACTAGGAAAGAACGCTAAGCGAAAACTAAGTAATTGGACGGGCGGGCGATGCGATGCGACGGGGTAGGTCGGGGGAAAAAGAAATTACACGCGGACGAAGTCGCGGGCAGGCGGTAAAATTCAATGCCATAATTTATTGACCTAATTATCATCATCATCATTTCAGCCGAAAGACGTCCACTGCTGGACATAGGCCTCCCCCAAGCACCGCCACTTCGACCGGTTCTGTGCTTCCCGCATCCAGCGGATTCCTGCGGCTTTCATAAGGTCATCGGTCTACCTTGTGGGAGGCTACGCCTACCTAATTATACCTATCGTCAAATAAATCTGAATTAAAGGTCATTGACCCGCATATATTTATTCAAATACGTAATTACGTAAACAGAAATAATGACATAAACTTGTCCCGAAACCAGGTCTTTAAATACCGGTATATATTCATAACGTTACCTTGTATTGACAGAGTTAACGTTATTATTAAAATAACGGTAATCGATTTACCGTTATTTATGCGACTATTAATTTTTATCGTTATTTTAAACGGGTGAGATGTAAGTAGTGGGGCCTGAGGCGTGCGGCGCGGCGGGAGCCCCGCCCTCGCGCCTCTCTGATACCGTGCCGATCAAAACGTTGCCTGAATCTGCCTGATTCTTACCCACAGAACGGCAAAGTAGCTAAATTAACGTTAGTTATCGTGTTAATTAACGTTATATTACTCAATCAAGTAACGTTAAATTTTTGTAACGTTAGTAGGTATAACATTGAAATTTAACGTTACGTAACGGTTATTTTTTTTTATTTGGTAACGTTAACAAGCCCTGCCCGAAACGACCTTTATCGTGATCCTTGACTTTTTCTAGTAATAAAAAACGATTCATAATGTATTGTCGGGGTAGGTACCCCGACAATACATTATGAATCGTTTTTCAAAGTTCATTGCTCTATCCTTAACTTCTCTGCGTACCTACGCAGAGAAATTAAGGATAGAGCAATGAACTTTATTTCAGATTAAAGTGGCGGCCACCATAGTGATGTTCTTCAGAAAGGTCAGGTGCGTAGTACTCGCAACCGGCGTGCGTGTATGACCAGATGTATGAATATAAACGAAGCAAAAGGAACATGTAAGTAGCGTATTAGGTGGCAGTCTATAGTTTCTGCCTACCCCCACGGGAAAAAGGCGTGAGTATATGTATGTGTGTATGTAACTATCAATCTGCCTTCTCCCAACTATGTTATGGTCAGCTTCCAGTCTAACCGGATGTAGCTGAATATTAGTATTTTACATGGAGCGACTGCCTATCTGACCTCCACACAGGGCTTGTTAACGTTACCAAATAACAAAGTAATAACCGTTACGTAACGTTATATTTCAATGTATACCTTACTAACGTTACAAAAATTTTACGTTACTTGATAAAATTACCAGTAATATAACGTTAATTAACATTAACAAAAATACGACAACTAACGTTAATTTAGCTACGTTGCCGTTCTGTGGGTAAGAATCAGGCAGATTCAGGCAACATTTTGATCGGCACGGCATTAGAGAGGCGCGAGGGCGGCCTCCCGCCGCACCGCACGCCTCAGGCCCTACTACTTACATCTCACCCGTTTAAAATAACGTCGATTACCGTTATTTTAATAATAACGTTAACTCTGTCAATAAAAGGTAACGTTATGAAAATTTACCGGTATTTAAAGCCCTTTCTCTACAACCCAGTCACTGGGTAATACGATACCCCTTGGTAAGACTGGTTGTCAGACTTTCGGGCTTCTGACGACCCGTAACGACTGTCAAAGATCCACGAATGACAGCCGGAACCAACGGTTTAACGTACTTTCCGAGGCAGGGGCCCGGAGGAGTCTCGGTATGTAAAGATGGTCACCCATCCACGGACCAAGCCCGGCAAGCTTAGCTTAATCTGATGGACCCGAGCGGCTGTTATTACTTAGCCACAAGTTCCTCCGAAGAACTATAAATTATTCTAGTAATTCTAGCTCAAAGCTGGACAAGTTTAGTTGATCAACAACTCAACTTAATCTACTGATTTTTTTTGTTGCCAAACTTTTTGTCAACAGATGACGCAAGTTTTGCAAAAGACAATGGCCCTGCATCCTTACTAATATTATAAATGTGAAAGTATCTCTGTTTGTCTGTTACGTTTTCACGCCTAAACCGCTGAACTGATCGTCATGAAATTTGGCAGAGATATAAGCCTGGGCTATGGAGAAGGAGATAGGCTACTTTTTTACGCGATAACCGACATCCACGCGGGTGGAGCCGCGGGCAAAAGCTAGTAATATTATAAATGTGAAAGTATCTCTGTCTGTCTGTATGTTACGTTTTCACGCCTAAACCGCTGAATCGATCGTCATGAAATTTGGCAGAGATATAGCCTGGGATACGGAGAAGGACATAGGCTACTTTTTTACGCGATAACCGACATCCACGCGGGCGGAGCCGCGGGCAAAAGCTACTAACATTATAAATGTGAAAGTATCTCTGTCTGTCTGTTACGTTTTCACGCCTAAACCGCTGAATCGATCGTCATGAAATTTGGCAGAGATATAGCCTGGGATACGGAGAAGGACATAGGCTACTTTTTTACGCGATAACCGACATCCACGCGGGCGGAGCCGCGGGCAAAAGCTACTAACATTATAAATGTGAAAGTATCTCTGTCTGTCTGTTACGTTTTCACAGCTAAACAGCTGAACTGATCGTCATGAAATTTGGCAGAAATATAGCCTGGAATATGGAGGACATAGGCTACTTTTTTACGCGATAACCGACATCCACGCGGGCGGAGCCGCGGGCAAAAGCTAGTGTGTAAATATTTTTAAAATATGATTAAATATATATGTTACCGGCCAAACCCGATTTCAGGACAAACTAGTTTGTCCTAGGCCAAACCCTACACGCGATAGGACAAACCAGTATAGCCTAGGCCAAACTCCACCTGCGCAAAGATAGGTCGACGGAGCCCCGCTTTGCGGGGCTCCTATATCTGGGTGGTTTAAAAAAAAATAACCACGAAGGCTAAGGCGGGAGCGAGAGGAGCGGAGCTCCCGCCTTAGCCTTCTAACCTAACATATCCGAGTCGGGGTACTCTCGAGTCAGGGTGTTAACCAAAATAGTTATGATAAACCGGTTTGGCCTAGGACAAACTAGTTTGGCCTGAAATCGGGTTTGGCCGGTAACATATTATACAAAAAATAATTAAACTACAATAAATAAACTAAAATATAAGTTTTTAAACTGTCATGGTCACTATTATTATTATTAACATAAGCGGGATATTTACCATGTTTATTCATTGTTATGAGTTCCCGATATTTCGGCGCTGTTGCAAGCACCATGATCACGGATAAACTGATCAATCGGATAACTGATCGGGAACTCATAACAATGAATAAACATGGTAAATATCCCGCTTATGTTAATAATAAAACTAAAATATACTATGAAGAGTGAAGAAAATGACTTACTTGTAGATTAGATAACAATCGAAGTTATGTTTTTTTTTATATTAAAACTGAACAATATACAACTTTTTTGTAACTTTTTTAAAATATATTTTTTAACAACTTTACTGTTTTTATTTTATTTTTTATATGTGTTTTGCGTTTATGTATGTCGAAATATAGTGACGTATAATTTCAACCTCATACAACGTGTTTTTTTAAATCAACCAGCATCACAGAGTGATTTGGTTGTACTGAGCAAAAAATGCGTCAGGCGGATTATTTATACGAGCCTGTTTTCCTTATATTGAAATATTGTGCAACATAAAAAGGGGAGGTGTGCAAAATGATATAACAAGAGGCAAACATGAGGCAACTATATTTTGATATGAAAAAGAAGAGATGTTAGAGACAAAAACTCGTTTGTTGATTATGTTTAAGACAAATGCAATAGACTAAGGATTATAGATTTTTAAAGCGAGAAACAGATTTCAAAACTGGAATTTATTACGCAATGTTTTGTAAACATTGTGCAATCATTTCTGAGAATGTTGTATACCTACATTGAATGCGATACAATTTATGTTTATAAACATTTTATATAGTTCAAGGTAATTCAAGTTTGTGAAAAAAATATATAAAAATAACCCCACCACCGTATCTCTACGTTGACGTCGTGGTGGGGCTTGCGCGCTCCGAACTCTAGGTCTGTGCCGGTAGAGTTTACTTTCCCGGAACATTTCTAGGGTGAGGAGCCAGACCAAGAGAGATACAGAAACCCGCAGGGCAGCATGTGGCGAGTTGTTGGGCAGTTGCGACCCCATGGACCCTATCTCCCGGGAGAAGTCAGGTTCCTCATCTCTGGCTTGCCTTTATTGGCCGGCTTGAGTGGAGATTCGCAAGAGCAAACGTGCTCGGAGGAAGGAAGTATACCAGTAAGTGCTTGTAGGGATCTTGACCATCTTCCGGGCTCTGGGATTGTTCTGAGAGCCGTGGAATACCTCTCCACTCCTCGAGCACCTCGGGACATGTTGCTCCCTTGTCGCTACGTCACTATGTGCTAGCGACCGTTTTCGGTGGCCCATTATTGAGTGTGCAAGTCACCCCCTGCCATTTTATCCGTGTATAATAAAACATTGATCAGGCAGGGGCCATAGTCCTTCCAGTTTTAGGTAACCAGTCCATTTTAACCACCCAAACCCATAGTCCAATATCTTTGGTTCCATATCCTGCAATAGTCCTGCACCAACCGGGGGTTGTCCTTGGGTGCACTTGCATAGTGCGTACAGGGAAATTCGTTGATTGGTGCCTCATTTAATTAAAAAGCGTCTAACGGGCCTCTGTGAGTTGGCTTCGGCCCTCGTAGTATTTTACGGGTGGCGATAAGATATCTCGATTGTTAAGCGACTATGAAGCAAATTTAAATAAATCATTCTGATGAAAATAGTACCATCGAACTGGGGCCTAAGTCTACTAATTTACAAACGTTGCAATGGTCTCGCCATTGTATTTGACAGTGTTTGTATGGCAAATCTGTCAAAAACTCACAATGAAGAGACCATTGCAACGTTTGTACATTAGTAGACTTGGCCCCCAGATCTGAAGATGAAGCCGGAAGGTATGCACCGGAACTCCGTAATAAAACAATGTATCCTAGCCGTGTTTGGGCTAATTGGAATTGTCATGAGATGCACTCGGGCTATAAATGGTTTTTAACCGATTTTTGTTAACTTTGCTTGGTTCGTTTTTGAGTTAGCTCTGATAATACGTATTTAATCCACTTCGTATATTATGTCACTTGATTGTGCGGTGTACGAGGGCGGCACTGAAAATTTCGGGAATCAAGGAAGAGACACAACATTACTATTAAAATATGTATTTATTGCTTTTCGAAGTATTCTCCGCGAAATTTGACACATTTTTCCATACGATGGAACCAATCATTGAAGCAACCATTCCATTCGGAAGTTGGGGTCTCCAAAATGGCCGTTTTGTAGGCGTCCACAGCTTCTTCAGGTGATGAAAATCTCTGTCCACGCAATTTATTCTTTATTTTAGGGAAAGTATAGAAATCATTAGGGCTTAGGTCGGGGCTGTACGGCGGATGGTCTAATAATTCTATGTTTTCCTGCTCTAAAAACTCTTTTGTTCTGTGCGCGGTGTGAGAACTCGCATTGTCGTGATGGAGGATGATGCGGCGGTTGCAGTTCTCTTTACGGAGTTCAGAAACGACCTGTGGCAAACAAATGCTAGCATACCATTCTGCATTAACCGTTATTTGTCCCTCAAGAGGAATAGTCGTAACATAGCCGGTTTTGGAGACAAACGTGGCCACCATTTTTTTTGCAACACTCCGTGAACGAACAATTTTTGTTGGCTTTAACTCATTTTCGAACACCCAAACTCGTGACTGGTTTTTTGTTTCGGGTTCGTACGCATATATCCAGGATTCGTCACCTGATACGATGTTGTATACAGCATTTGAGGATCCTGCGTGCAATCTTTCAAGAGTTCTGACGCACCAAGTAACGCGAGCCGCTTTTTGCTCTTCACAGAGCGAATGCGGTATCCATCGGGAAAACAACTTTTTTACACCTAATTGTTCATGCAAGATTATTTGTATTTGACTCATGCCAATGTCTAAAGTTGCCTGAATTTCGCGGTATGTCACATGTCGATCTTCCTTAATCAGCTTACGCACAGCATCAACGTTTTCTTGGGTGACTGCAGTTTTTGGACGACCTTGACGAAGATCATCACTGAGCTTGACACGTCCACGTTGAAATTCAGCAAACCAGCGATAAATTGTGGTTTTGGATGGGGCTTCATCACCAAATGCAGAAATCATCCGGTCAACACACTGTTTTTGTGTTAAACCACTTCGAAAGTCATAATAAATCATCGCTCCTGAATTTTCTCGAGTCAATTCCATTTTCTCAACGACTAAACAAGTTTGACAAAACCTTGTGACAAGACCGAGAATCTTTTTTTAAATAAATAAATGGTATTCGATTTTTAAAACCAAGGAGTTTTCAATTAAAAAGATTTTAATATGACAGGAACAGTGGAAATATTCAATTCCCGATACTTTTAGTGCAGCCCTCGTAGCAAGTAGTGGTAACCGAATAGTTGTGGGGTAGGTACCATAACTAAAAAGTGAAAAATCAAAAACTTTTTAAAAAAACAACCGACCAAATAAAACTCAAAAAAAAAAAACTTTAATTTAGGTGTCCTTGGTTCTGTATTTTCGTATTTTGCCACCGACTTCCGAAATTAAAGTTATTTTTCACTTTTGAGTTTTTTTTTTGGAAGTCGGTTGTGATACTACAATTAATATGAAAATTAAAAAAAAAACACTGTTATTTCATAGTTTTAACTTTTCACTCGTTCGTGTGGTGCCGGACGTAAAGAATAGCACTACCCCATTTCCTCCCTTGGGTGTCGTAAAAGGCGACTGAGGGACTTACTAGAGAATGGGCAGCAGCGTTCTCTATGCATTTTTACACCATACTATGATCGCCAACCCACCTGCCAAGCGTGGCGATTATGGCAAATGCCCCCCTTTTGGGGGAGGCTTATGTCTAGCAGTGGACGTCTTTCGGCTGAAATGATGATGATGATGATGAACTTTTCAGTTGTATGCAATCATCGACAGGCTGTTTTTAAGGGTTCCATACCTCAAAGGGGAAAAATAGAACCTTTATAGGATCACTAGTGTGTCTGTCTGTCTGTCTGGCTGTCACAGCCGCGAATCTACTGGACCGATTAAGTTGGAATTTGGTACTGTACATATAAAATTCTGTGACCCAAACACGGACGTATAATGTAAATAAATGAATTTTGAATACGGGGTCACTTTTGGGGGACAAATTAGAAAAATAAATAGGTTTGCAAACTGTACCATGTGACATATTAAATAAAAAGGCTTATATTGTAAGGACATCAGATATATTTTATAGTTTTAGAATAAATATTGAGGTGGGCTGGTTGGCAGTGGCGTGCACAGAGATTTCAGACAGGGTAAGCAGAGCTAAAATAAAAAACATTTCCCTCCTTCTGGGGCAGTCGGCCCGACTGCCCCAGAAGGAGGGAAATGTTTTTCGTAAAGTTCAACTCTGGAACACACCTTCCCTTTGCAATTAATGTAACTTTTTCCTCAAAGATAACATCGAAAACGCGGCAGATTTTAATTTATTTAAACACACTTCGCCAGCACAGGTCTCACAGGTATAATATTCAATTTTTTACAATAAACTTACTTAATATAATTACTAAGACAGATAAAGACAGTCAATCACTTGCGCCAAGAAAATCAATATGGCGAAAAATCTTCAAAAAACTGCAATTACGAACTATCTAACGAATGTATCAATCGGTCATTTGGTCAACCCGACTAAAAAAATCAACACTGAATCGACAATGAAATGGTGTTTTTACGGCTTCTTAATTTAGAAGGATTAAATCGAAAGCAGTGCTTCCAAAACTCTATCACACGCACACATTTTCAAGCACACAGTCACACTTTTGCTGTGTACTACACGAGATGCGATGAATGAAGAACAAGCAAGGTGTAGTACTGCTTATGGTCACGGGAGTGCTGTCTCCGCGCGGTGACGCATGGCGGCTAATAATCGTTGCTCGAAGGAGTTAGTTCCAACAAAAAGCAATAGATGGCGCGTAAATAAAAAAACGCGAAGCGAAATAAGTTAGATTAATAAATTACCATGTAGTTATTTATTTATCAGTTTATATTATTATATTTTAATTTAGTTAGAGGGGCTATATGTATGAAGGGACTCCAGGGTATGCAGAGCTTATTTACATGTATGGAGTGCATGCCACTGCTGGTTGGAATAACCATCGATGGCTGCCATGGCTCGCGCACATTGGTCCGTCTGAAGGACTAAGTGCGGAAACCAAACCCTTTAACATAGAACATAGAAGGTCTGACTTTATTCTTAGTCACAGTCATAATGCTGCTTATAAACTTTTAAATCATCGTACCAAAAATTGCTCTTTTTAAATTATGTCAAGTTTCTCGCAAATGTTATTTTATGCGTTATGGTATTATAATATGGGGTAATTCTGTAGAACTTAACAGAGTGTTTCGAGGTCAAACGAAATGCATCCGCTCAATATGTGGAGTGCACCCACTGGACAGCTGTGTTGAATTATTTAAAAAATTAAATATATCACCACTCCCAGCTCTATATATTTTTGATATTTGTATATTTTGCCTGCACAGGTACACCCACGGGCAAAAAATATCAAAATTATTTTTTTCCGGTTGCCTGTATAGGTGTGGAAACCTGCACAGTTGTGCAACATACACGCTCAGGTACATCCTAGCGTGTATGGCCTGCTTTAAAGCCATCCACATACTCAAAACTTTCCCCACAAGTAGGTATTTAAGTAGAAGACAGTAATACATGACAAATAAGAGTTTAAAGACAAGCAGGATAGTTTTAGCGCGAAAAATTAAACTACACTATAATAAATGAATTTAAGTTTCTTATTAGGCCAAGGACAACTTTACTATTAGGTATTCTAATATAACCTTAGTTTATGAAGCAACTCTAGAAAAAAAATATAAATTAATGCCAATTTTTACAAACTTTAAAATTGAAAAAATATCACTTCAATTTTATTTGCCAAATTGTTTATTTTGATTAATTTTGATAAAATAGCAAAATAACACAAGAATTTAATAAGACATTCCAAAATATGACATATTAGGCGACCAAATTCAACACAGCGGAGGTCAGACGAATATTTTAAAAAGGCTACCGTAAAAAGTCACAAATTAATCAAGGTGTAAGGTTATAAAAATATTTTTTATGCTAGAAATAGCTGTAGGAGGTGAATTTTTCTTGTAATACCCACAATATCATTGAAAAGATAGTAAATAGTGCAGTCAAGACAAGACAAAAAGGCTGCAAACCCAAAGGCGGTTACACCGTTTAAATCGGTAGGTTTATATAAACAGACCCACTTTTCAGTTGAAAAACGCAATACTTACAAGAAACAATACACTGAAAAACGTGGAATCGGCACACGCCGACACTTTCTTGATGAAATAATACAGAAACGCGGTTATTTTAGCACTTTTCTGCAAAATTCAGCGATTAAACACCACGCAAAACCAATGCACATTGACAAACGGCCCACAGATAACGTAGAAGGTATACAGAAGCAAAAAGGTGATGGTTTAGGGAATAAATAGTGGTGACCATTTTAAAAGTCGACTATTAAACACTATTATAATAATAATAATAATATTTATTTGACGTAAAAGTACACATACAGAGTGACACTTAATTTAAACATGGGAATAGCCTGACACAAAATATTGATCAATGACCCCTATGCTAGGAAAACCTGTGTTACAGGGGTCATCCATCCGTCCATTATGGATGTTATAGTAGTTACTTACAATTAGTAAAGTGAACTTTTGTAAAAAAATATATAAATATTCACATAAACTAAACTAGTTCAATTGATTTTGTGGATAAGAAAGGTAGTATCTATTAATGTGCCGGGTGTGTTTTTTGTGTGAGTGTAGGTGTGTAAGGGGAGTGTAGATATGTACGAGTGAGTGTAGGTAGGTATGTATGAGTGGGTGCCTGATTTGTTTAAGTTATGCTTTAAGTAATTCTTCCGTGTCGTCGTAATTTAGGGTGAGCAGATATTCCTTTATTTTTTGTTTGCATTGGAATTTGTTTAAGCAATGTATGTTTAATGTGTTGTGGAGTTTATTGTATATAAATGTGCTTAAATAACGGTTATGCCGTCGTGCAAAGGTGGTATTTGTACAAACTTTAGGACAAACGGGTTTAGGTCTTCTTCTGAGCGTAGGGCTTTTACATCTATTGAGAGGAGTAGTTCTATGTGTACGTGTGGCCGCACGAAACATATACATCTGGCGGACTGTCAGCACCTTAAAGTCCGAATAGACTTGCTGAGTAGGATACCTAAAGGGTTTGCCCAATAGGACTTTGATTACTGCACGTTGGGCTCTTTCAGCTCTTATGAGGATTGTTTTGGCTGCACCACCCCACGCAACGATACAGTAACTTAGTATTGATTCACATAGGCCAGTGTATACCATTTTTAGAATATCTTTATGGGCAGAAGTTCTTAACTTTTTAAACACGTAAATGAGTTTTCTAGTGCGCGCAGATAGAGATTCAATATGGGTTTTCCAGCTTAAGTTGGAATCAAGGTAAAGGCCGAGATACTTAACGGAGGAGGCTCTCGTCACTGTCTGGCATGAACAGAGGTTGTTGCTGTCACGTTCGTCACAAACATGGGCTTTGATTTGTAGAGAGAGGTCAGATGGAAGGGTAGCTGCGACTTGTCTAAGGCCTTCGATTGCGTACATCATGATACACTCATCAGGAAACTGCATCACTATGGTATGAGGGACAGGGCTCTCGACCTTCTGACTTCTTATCTGAACAACAGAATTCAGAAGTTTGATGTTAATGGCAAGAGATCTGCAGGATCTGCGGTCACTATGGGCGTTCCGCAGGGTTCAATTCTAGGTCCTTTCTTGTTTTTGATTTACATAAATGACTTACCTTATCACATAAGGGACAATCACATGATTGTGTTATTCGCAGATGACACTTCCCTCATTTTTAAAATCAAACGTCAGTTAGTCAACTTTGAACAAGTTAACGATGCACTCTCTAAAGTTGTTCATTGGTTTAATGTAAATAATCTTCTCCTGAACGAAAAAAAGACTAAATTCATTAAATTTTCAACGCCAAATGTCAGGCAGCTAACTACTAATGTTCAACTTAATGGAATAGATTTGGACCCTGTTGAGTCGACGGTTTTTCTTGGAATAACGATTGATGGTAAATTACAATGGGGCCCACACATAGAAAAATTGTCAGGAAGGCTAAGTTCGGCCGCCTATGCTGTTAAAAAAAATCGACAGATAACTGATTTAGATACTGCCAGAATTGTTTATTTTAGTTATTTTCATAGTCTTATGTCATATGGGATTCTTCTCTGGGGAACCTGTGCGGATATTAATACAATCTTTGTTTTACAGAAAAGGGCTGTTCGAGCCATTTATAACCTTGGTGCAAGAGATTCCCTTCGGGAAAAATTTAAAGAAATAGATATTCTGACTGTAGCCTCTCAATATATATTTGAAAATCTATTGTATGTACACAAAAATATATCAAATTTTAAGAAAATGTCCGATATTCATAGTCTAAATACCAGAAATAAACACAATCTTGCTGTACATCGCACTCGCCTCCACAGAGTAGGCAACTCATTCATGGGTCAATGTATACGCTTTTACAACAAACTTCCCATTGAAATTCGAAACTTACCCATTAAACGATTTAAAAGCTGTATTAAAACCAAACTTTGCAAAAAAGGGTACTATAACATTTCTGATTATTTAGAAGACAAAAAAGCTTGGGATTGAACTGTTCGCTCTGCTTAAAGCCGTTTGATTAAACCCTAAAACTTGACATTTTAATAATTATACAACGTTTTATATACATACCTAATTATTAACATTATTAAATATTATATACAAAATGACATGAATATTTACTTTGAAAAGTATTACATATATTACTTTAATTATTGTGAATGTGAGCACTATGTGGGTCATTTGTTTTCTTTAAGATTATCTCTTTTTTCCTCTTTCTCAAGTAGTTTTAATGATGGTCTGGTTTTTTGAGTACTTTATGCGGCCTACCCAAATGTCCTTTCTTTGGTATTGTTCGTCGAGTCGTTGAGCTCCTTAAATCCTGAGTTGAGCTACACGTTTACTGACAAATGCTTGCACTGACTGGACAGGTCCACTCAAAATTGTGTGGTTCTTTCCTCAAAAGACCATTTCAGACACGGATCTACATGGTCCTCACATGATCTGACCAAGATTATGTCTGGACTTTAAAAGAGACTTTGACCCCTGAGTTTGTTTCGCCATTTCTTCTCAGGGATAGTCAGATAGGAAATGTCGACTTCCTCAAGCTTGTTTTTATATTTTTTATATGACGTGTAAAAGTGATTCCGATATCCTATTTACAGAATAAACGATTTCATTTCATTTCATTTCATTTCATTTCATTTCGTAGAGGGTCTGGAACCAAAGGTTATAAAATTAGTTTTGCTAACGTTCAAGATTAAGCTATTTTTGCCCAACCACATCATAACTTGGGTCAAGGACCTTTCAGCGGCCTCCCTAGCCATTTCCCAGTCGTGTCCGCTGGACAACAAGACAGTATCGTCGGCGTACGCTACAATGTGAGTAGAAGGGAGAGTAAGTAGACAGAGTTCGTTAACATAGATTAGGAAGAGGAGGGGACTGAGCAAACTTCCTTGTGGCACACCGAAATCTAGTAGTTGTTCACTGCTAACGTACTCACCTATTTTAACGCACTGGGTCCGGTCCGATAGAAAATCCTTAAGTAATTTGAGAGCTGTGCCACGTACTCCAATCTGTTCTAGTTTTCCGAGTAAAATAGAGACAGAGACATATTACGTTACATGTTACGGTTCCACCAATATTTCATAGAAAAATGCGAAAAGTAAACTTCTTTCTAATTTACTACTGACGCAGAAGCACAGTCGGCTATTTTGCGTACTCTCAACTTTTATTACAAGCTTTTAAATGGCTTTTTGTTTTAGGTTATCCTATTTTTTATTAAGATGATTAAACATTTTGTTACCTACTTTTATGTTTTCTCATTACTAAAATGTTACTATTTTATGCATCAGCTGTTTTATTTCATGGACTCAATCAATACACCGAATTAATATCGATATCGATAAAAAAAAATCGATGGTACATCCTTCTCTTTCCGGACGACCGGTTTTGCAGTAGCTACCGCATCCCCCGGCAAAAGTGTCGGAAGTTTTTGTTCAGCTTAATGCGCGTATGCCTTCACCATTGTTATATTATAGGTACAAGTGCCAGCACATCTGGTCATACGAAATTGTCTCTCCAAACGATTTTAAACCATATAATGTTTACGATTTAGTTCAAAATCGAATGAGAAAATTTGACAGTTTGTGGTAACTTGATGTGCTGGCGACTGTACTCTAAGTTTCAGCACAAAAAGTATAGAGTTAAAACAGCAAGAGAGTTTAAGCTTCGCTCACTCATTGCTTGAGTAGGCGCGCTCTGCGCAGTCGTGGTGTCATTGGGATTGCTTCGCTTGCTCGGCACAAAACTGAAGTTCCCCGATTACTCGAAGACGGGTAGACCTATTTGAAAAAATATTTTTTAGTTTGATAGGTTATACTTTCCAAGTGGCCTCATTATCATCAGGTCAGGATCTGATGATGGGATCCTGGAGAAATCTAAGGAACTCTTCAAATATAATTTAATTATATATATCAATAATTATTATTTCACTACTTTGTAGGCGTGAATTGTTGTGATTACTTTGTGTAACCGTGCCTGATTGTAATTAGGTACAGCTGTTTAGTACGGTGGCCAGCATATCAAGTTACTACAAACTGTCAAATTTTGTCGTTCGATTTTGAACTTAATCCTTAACATTTTAAAGTTTAAAATCGTTTGGAGAAATTTGACAGTTTCGTGTAGCCTGATGTGCTGGCCACTGTACTAACGCACGGTCTGTGAGTTAAAGCACGGACAGACAAACAGACTTGGTGAAACCATAAGGGTTCCTTGATTTTTCCTATGCCACCCTAAAAATACACGAAAAAAGACAAAAACTGTCATGTTTTGATTTGCGCCGCTGTCATCGGGCGAGTTGATTTGTGAAACTTCAACTGATTAGTCGATTATTCAGTATAATATGAAAGTTTTAAATTGATTTTTAGCAGTGATTTTCATATTTTTTGCTTGTGGTATCATTTGTTTGATTTTTATTTTTTAGCAGTGATTTTCATATTTTTTGCTTGTGGTATCATTTGTAATGGCGGAAAAGCGGCAATCGTCGTCATAGTTGTTAAATTACATAGAAATGCTACAATGTCGAAAATGGATCGCCAATTGAATTCTAAAAAGGACAAGGAGACGATTTATGAGATATATAGAGCATGTCGCCTATGTGGAGCCGGTGCCGGCTACAAAATGCCGATAATACAAAATGTAGTCGACATGGATGACACCGATGTGGAACTGAAACAAAAAGTTCGCGATTGTGTACAAATTGAGGTAATTTAAACAAAAATACTTCTTTGAAAACAAACATGCTTATATTTCCAACCATTTGAAACATAATTCAAGCTTTCCCAATCATATCTTCCTGTAATTATTGGCGTTTAAAAATATATTGTTTGTTGTCAAACAAATGAGTGAAAGTAGGATAAAATTGTATAAAAACTATTCGAAGCCGTATTAAACTACAGTAAAATACTATTAGTGTATTTAGAATATGCAAAAAGTGATGTATTTTTCGTAATGCTTCCTTTTTGTTACCCATTAAAATCTACATTTGAAAATAGGTTATCTGAAGCTTGCATGCTCAATTTCACTCATTGAAACAAGAATTTGTCTGTGAACAACAGCCGGCTATAATATAATGTAGTTTTAATGGTAATTTTCTGTTTAAATCCATTCCTCACACTGTCCATCTATCTTGTCTGGACTTTCTTTCCCATTCTCCTTGATTCATCATCAAGTTAGTCACATGCTTTCCATTTTTCCTCATCCCATGCCTATGCCAAGGCTTTTTGTCTACTGAAAATAATTGCTGATCAATTTAGGATTAGTACCACCATCTGACCATTTTAGCAATGAAGAATGCTAGACTATCTATAAAATTTAAGAGTTTTGATTAATTACCAATATTGGTGTTGCTATAATAAAACGACTATAAACTGTATGGTCTCATACAACAAGGTTTTACTTTTCATATTGTTTCACATTAACAGTTTTTTTGCCACCAACTGTATGGAAGCTTTTTTTTGGAAAAAGTTTTTTTTTTCTTCACTTTTTGGTTGTGGTACCTACCTACCTCACACCAATTCAACAGCAACAGTGATATGGAGGTTCATAAAATCATCAACTTAAGCAAAGTGTTTTAATATATTTAGAATTTTCTAATACCTTTTATAAAGTTTCGTATTGAGACATGAAGCAACAAAATACGATCTAGAGGAATGTGGCCGCTTTTCTTTAGATCTAATTTTGTTGCTTCGTGTCTCGAAATGAAACTTTATAAAAGGTATAGACTGCCATACTAAGCACAAAAGCGGTATCTCAAAAAAAAAAAAAAGTTTTTTATTGCATCGCATAGCTTATACAGCGTGTTACGGAAAGGGTATATACATATCAAAGGCACGGATTCTTTTGGTGATAACAAACTACAGGGCAATATTTTTTAATACTTATACCTACATAAATAAAAAGTTAAGAAACATTTAACTAAAAATCAAATGTTTCCAATCAAATTCTACACATCACTAGACCAAGTCAGCTGATCGGTGTCAATAAACTACACACAAAGAAACGGCGGCAACACGTTTGTTATGATTTAAATTTAATAAATTATCGAAATAAAAAAAATATTAAGCATTTTCTAGTTAGTGCTTTTGAGCTGAAATTTTGTACAGAGATTCTGAACCAGATACACTCTTCACCCAATTTGTATGGATATACCCTTTCCGTAACACGCTGTAGAAATACGCATCTAATGAACTAAGCCAAATAGCGGTATCTTATTTAAAACATATTAAATAACCCTTAAAAAAAGTATTCCCTATATCATTTTCACCCGACTGCCAAGGAAGGGTAACGAAGCGGTAGCTCAATTCTCAATTCTATAAACACTTAGCGGGGTGGCAGTATCTCATGAAAAAGGTATATACACATGCATTTTTGATATTTTAATCAAATGACAAAAAATTTACCCAATATAATATATCAATTCCATTTAATAAGCAATATTAGATTAGTTTACGAAACTAAAATTTTCTCGAAACTAGCTTTCCCTGAGATACCGCTTTAGCGTTTTGCACGGCAGTAAAATAGGTTTATAAAAGGTATTAGAAAATTCTAGACATATTTACTGAGGCTCCTTATTGAGCCGTTTTTCATAATACCTTCTCAGTCACAAAAATCGACTTTGTTTTATACTATGTATCATAGATATTTCATTCTTTCTTTCAGGTACACCAAGACGATAAGATGCCTCCTCTCATTTGTGAGCTCTGTGTGGACAAGGTGAATGATTTCTACGAGTTCCTGGAGATGTGTCGGCAGACCAACAAGCGGACGCGTTTGCGCCTCGGCCTTCCTCCGCAGTCTATGCCTAAAGGAGCGGTAAGCATAAAACTTTACTTGACAAAACAGTTTAATATTTTCTTGCAAATCTGGCCAAGTGCATAGTTGGTATGAATTTATCCTAAGAACAATCCCCACGCACAACGGACCAAATGATAGGCTAAGTGCGGAGAAGGGAGCCCCATCATCATCATCCTAAGAACAAAAAAACATGTTCTTCATACAGAATGTATGGGAGAACATGTTTTTTCAACTGTAAATGTAAGTTGGTCGACTATTACTCGGTAACTTGTGAAGCCTACTTAGCTGTGATCGTTTTCCTTTTAATTATATATACTACTGCTGTGATTTATTTTCATATATCCAAATACAATTTAGCTGGCAGCGGGGGGACTATTGACTCTAACAAAAAATAGCAATTTAAAGCTTAATATTATGCAAATGGATCCCTGAATCGAAAAATGGTTTTCACAAACCTGCAATATTGAACGGCCTATCCAACGATACCCCGCACCCCGCAGTCGTTCTCAAACAAACTCTTTACTGATATAAAAAATTATAATATTGCAGCCGGACGCAGGTGAATGCATACTTGGTCTTACGGAGCCGGTGTATGTAAATGAAGACTCGGATGGGGAGCCGCTGTCCAAGCAGAAGAAACTAAATCCCAAGGTCAAAGTCAAGAGGGAGCCGGAACTGAAAGTCAAGGTATGGTGGATGACATGTCTAATTTGTGGTCACAATTTAAGGAAAAGTAACCTTAATGTAGGCTATCGGCTTCTGGAAGGAGGTGGGCTGGTTGGAATAACCACCAACGGCCGCCATGGGCCACGCACAATGGTCCATCTTAAGGACTAAGTGTGGAAACCAAACCCTCTAACATAGAACATAGAACCTTAATGTAAGCATGCATAAAGATTAGTTTCCATTGCAACTTTTTACAACCTCTGCCATTCGTTCTAAAGCCGTGAAGCGGGGCGGAAAAATCGAATATATTATGTATAATTATTTTATTGCCCGGCTATCCCGAATCATTTATTTATTTATTTAACAATTTATGTACACGCATATAAACAGACAAGAAAGGAACAGAAAATACGTACAAAGGTGATGCTTATTTCTAATGAAATCTCTTCCAGCATACCTGTGATAGGAAAGTAGATATAGAGATGTAGACAACGTGTGTAAGTGTAGAAGAGGTAAAATAAAAAAAATATATACATAGAATCAAAATAGCTATACACTAATATAAATACTTATAAACATACAATAAGAGAATATACTTACATACATACTTCACAACGTGTTTGTACACTTGGTTATCACAAGTAAAGCGCGCGTCGTACACAACAAAGATCCATAATGTTAGTAATACCTTATAGCTAGTGGTTAGTAAGTAATATAGTTATTATTTAAAGTTTGAAGCATTTTGCACAGAAGATGACCAAGTAAGGTTTCATACCTGGCCATCCTCTCCACAAAATGGGAGAATATAAATTCTCTGACACTGTTTTCAGAATGCCGTTGCTACTGGTCCGTGTTCTAGCTACCAGGACGCGATTTTCTTTTGAAAGATCGCATGAAAGCCGTCAGTTCGATTCTGTGCAAACATTTCCGACGCACTGCAGAAACGGGGCAGTCTCAAGAGCATATGCAATGCATCTTAATATTATCTTCGCGTCTCTTTTATCTTTATTAGGGTTCCGTACCTCAAAAGGAAAAAACGGAACCCTTATAGGATCACACGTGTGTCTGTCTGTCTGTCTGTCCGTCTGTCCGTCCGTCTGTCACAGCCAATTTGCTCCGAATCCCCGCTTATCTCCGAAACTACTGAGCCTAAAATTTTTGAAAAAATACAGAAAATAGATCTTATACTTATAGATTATTAATACTTATAGATTACAGGAAAATCTATGGGAAGTCTATGGTCTTAAAATAACATGGTAAATCTCTCGATATTGTGCGTACAAACTTACATTTGCAGTTGGAATGTATGGGAGACTATGTTTACCAACTACAATGTTAAGTTTGTTCTTAGGATAAATTCTTCCCAAGTACGGAACCCTTCATTGTGCGTGGTCCGACACGCAGTTAGCCGGTTTTTTTATTAAGCATCTTTTTCTTTATAATATACAGCTGGAAAACAGGATACTAACAGAGACTCGGCCCAGCCGCTTCACTAAGCGAGCTCCCACTCCTCCCCGAATTACGCGCAATCGTACTAGCTCGAAAGAAGACAATGTGTCTCTCAATCGCTTGAAGGTAAGAAAATATACTTAGTTAAATTAAACCGTGGAGTTTCCTGCCGGCTCTTCTCCATAGGAAACGACTAATTGGAACCGTGCAACTAGCTTCTGACGTTTCATAAGTGCCCATGTAGGTTTATGTGAAATAAAATATTTTGATTCATTGATTTGATTTTAAATTAGCTAGCGAAACTGCAAACGTGATGAATATGAAAATCAAATTATTTTATTTCACATAAACCTACATGGGCCATTATAAAACGTCAGAAGCTAGGTGCACGGTTCCAATTGGTCATTTTCTATGGAGAAGAGCCGGCAAGAAACTCCACGGTACCTAAACATGATAAAACAAAAAATTGATGATAAAAAAAATGGGTCTACGACCGTATGTATTGTTACTTGAAATAATCAGTTCATAAAATAAGTTTTTTTTTTTT
Organism: Dryobota labecula; assembly: GCA_947523025.1. Lineage (NCBI taxonomy): Eukaryota > Metazoa > Arthropoda > Insecta > Lepidoptera > Noctuidae > Dryobota > Dryobota labecula. Next base: position 9,170,808 of record OX383314.1, read on the forward strand.
TAAGTTAAAAAAATTGTTTAACCTTTTAACCGCCCCGGTCGGATTAATACGACAAATTTTTTCGTGCCCGTACCGCCTCAGTCGTATTTATACGACTGAGAACCTATGTTCGTTTTGTGCTTTTTATATCATTGCACGACCATATTTGTCGTAGATATTTATTTGTAGATTTATGAGCCGGGCGCTGGGGGCACGGCAATTGATATAAAACCAAGCGGTCAATAGGTTAATTTGTGAATACTAACAATACTAACCTATTTACCTAAGCACTATTAATTGTTACCAACACCAAAGTACTAACAAAGCTATAGATTTTATCTATACTCCATTTATTATAACATTAGACAAATAACTGTTCTCACCCTTTAGTTATTTCGATGTAAACGTTTACTAAACTCCGTTATTTCACGATAAATACAAATCACTGTAATCTATTTACCACTTACATTAAAAAAATAACTGTGCAGTAATTTCAACAATATTACACAATAACTGTCGTTATTTAGCCGTTATTTATCTAATGTTATAGTAAATGCAGTGTATACTAATATTATAAAGCGGAAAGATTTTATTGTTTGTTTGTTTGTATCGAAGAAGCTCCGAAACTTCTGGACCGATTTTAACAATTTTTTCACCAATAGAAAGCTAAATTATCAGGAAGTAACATAGCAAATAATTTATAAAAGAAAAAAAAAATGCAATAATGTAACAAACGCGGGCGGGCGATGTGATGCGACGGGGTGGGCGGGGGGGAACAAGAAATTTCACGCGGACGAAGTCGCGGACAGAAGTTAGTCTGAAATAATGTTTTATTTAATTAATTTTAATTTAATTTAATTTAATTTTAAAACATCTATGGAACTGAAACGTGGTCGCTCAAAATGGGCCTTATTAGAAGGCTAAAAGTTACCCAAAGGGCAATGGAGAGGGCTATGCTCGGAGTTTCCCTACGTGATGGAATCAGAAATGAAGAGATCCGCAGGAGAACCAAGGTAACTGACATAGCTCGAAGAATTGCCAAACTTAAGTGGCAATGGGCAGGGCACATTGCTCGCAGAACAGATGACCGTTGGGGCCGAAAGGTTCTGGAGTGGCGACCGCGTAACGGAAGACGTAGCGTGGGAAGGCCTCTTCAGGATCTTGTGAAAGCCGCAGGAATCTGCTGTATGCGGGAAGCACAGAACCGGTCGAAGTGGCGGTGCTTGGGGGAGGCCTATGTCTAGCAGTGGACGTCTTTCGGGAGAAATTATGATGATGAATGATGAGCTTTAAAACACAATATTTTCTTACAGGATAAACCGAAATCACCGAAAGTTGCTCCAAAATCGATTTTGAAGAAGGAATCAAAGGCTAGTATTATATTTAAATACTACATGTTCTTTTTTTAATTTCGTAAAATTATAAGAGAAAAGTAGCGTGTCACCGTATTATGAGCGTTGAGCATTATTATGACCGTTGAGCTCCTTTAATCCTGAGTTGAGCTACACGATTACTGACAAATAATAATAATAAATTGCAACATAGGAATCAATTTTGTTAGTACACACCTTAGATACTACAACTTATACGCTAGGATTAGTAAAAAAAATTATATTGTTACGAGCTTGCGGTTCGTGACAATAAAAACTGCCGATTTTAAAACCAAAAATGACACTTTAATTAAAGAACACTGCTAACAACTCAAACACACTAATTATAAAACACAATCACACTCGAAGATCGCTTGTATCGTACTTGTCGCTTAATTTCGACTGTCTCGAGTCAGGGTCCTTACCGGCCTTATATAGTACTTAGAAAGTTCCAGAACCTTGTAGAAACATCTAGAATGTTCGAGAACATACCGGCTCCTACTGACCAGATGTCGAAAGTTCTAGCATCGGATTCTCTAGAAGAATCTCGAGTCTACTAGTTCTGCTACTCGATACTAGATGGCGTTAGTGGTCACTAGTTCTGCTATTAAATACTAGATGGCGCTAGTGGTACTTAAACTTGTGAGTGCGTAACAATATGAAAAGTTAGTGAGTCATGTACTTGCGAGGCATTTCATGCGGATAATGATTCCGCATGAAATGCCTCAGTACAGGACCTCTCGGGTCCTCAGCCACGGCTCTCAGGATGCTATTGCTACCCCCCGAATCCTACTCACAAGCGATGCTACCTTTTTCCTGACGACAGCATGGAAACCATCTGTACGTGATTGGGCAAACATCTCCGAGGCACTACAGAAACGAGGGAGTTTCAACATTATCCTGAAAACATTATTATATTGGACAGCTGAACCACAGACTTCCACAACTTCAAATGCTTACACTGACTGGACAGGTCCACTCAAAATTGTGTGGTTCTTTCCTCAAAAGACCATTTCAGACACCAATCTACATGGTCGTCACATGATCTGACCAAGATTATGTCTGGTTTTTAAAAGAGACTGACCCCTGAGTTTGTTTCGCGATTTCTTCTCAGGGGTAGTCAGATAAGAAATGTCGACTCTATCTAGCTTATTTTTTTTATTTTTTATATATGACGTATAAAAGTGATTCCGATATCCTATTTACAGAATAAACCATTTCATTTCATTTCCTAGACACCAACGTTTCGTCGCCTATAAGTCTTTTCGCTCTGTGTTCCACCGAGTCAAGTACTGCAAGTTGGTATTTTGCTGAGCGATCCCATAAGTGGCTGCAATACTTTTGCAACTGATCGCTTCGAGAACCCTTTAGCCTGTGATAACATAACGCCTGTATTCACGTAGGCCTAGGCAGTGATGTAAATGACACCCACATTTCGCCAATAATTTCATGATAATTGTCAACAGAATGAAGACAATTCGTTGCTAACGCCGCGTCTGAAGCGCTCCAGAGATAAGGAGCCTGTTAAATTGGAGACACCGCCCAAGAGAGTCAAGTATGTACCATGTAGTAGTATACAGGATAACTTTTTAACCAGTGCGTTTTTTTTTTTTTTTTGTTGATTCAGTTTCAGTAATGGATCACATTTCCATGATATGTTCAAAACTTTTTTTCAGTTCTACTTGAAATCAGCAAAATATGGATACAATCTATTCGTAATAATATCAATAGGTACCTACTACTGCATTCCGCTTCACTGACCGCGCCACCGGCGCGTTGCGCGACGAGTATCCATTATACCAGTTTCAAAATAAACATCTTTCGTTAACGATAACTTGCATTTTCTTGTACTAAGACATATCAAAATAAGAAATAGGTGTATAATAAAACACGTTTAAGTTTAATTTGTCAAAATTTGCGCAATGATTAAAAACTTATCCTTTATGTATTAATAATGCATTTTTGAAGTGAAAACTTCTTTAGCCGCCTTGAGCAATTTTTGTTAGGGGCAAAAGTAATGGGTTCGCGTCACCGACATGCGCGACATGTTCGTGTCGTGTTGCGCCAGACTGTCTGTTAATATTTATATTTTATTTTTTAATTATATGTAAAATTTCATAGTCTTCCTTTTATTTTAGATGCTATGTTATTTAGAAGAAATAATGTATATGATTGAGCCTTTGGATCGGTACAGTAAAATTAAAGGTTTTTTTACATTTAGCGGGTTCGATTCCCGATTCAGACAGGCGATTATTTAAAATTCTTTGAATGTAGTTCGTATTTTTTTTTAAATAAAAATGAAGTCTTCATTCAGTAAATTTCTCTATCTACAGTATTTAAGGTACTTTCCCTCCATGTGGCAAAGTCATGAGGCGCCCTGTATACTTTCCTATGCATTTATTAAAAAGTTGTTATTTTGACAACACACACACAAACACAAACAAAAACACACACACACAACACACAAACACAGCACACACACACACACACACAAACACACCCTCACACATACACAACACACAAACACAATCACAAACAAACACAAACAGACACTTCAATTTTATTTATTTGTATAGAAAATGTTCTTCGTTCTTCCTTACAGGATACAAACAAGGACACCATTACCACAAACTCCAAAGTCAACACCGAAATCGTCGCCACGCGTCATCATAACGCCGTCGAAATCACCAAAAATATCACCGAAGCCAGCGCCCTCCCCGCCGCGCATCTACAAGTGTGCGGTGTGCGGGCAGGCCAACAAGAACTCGCAAGGGTTTATGAGCCATATGAAAGTGCATTGTGTTGGGTTTACAAGTCCCAGGTTAGTACTACAATATCTTCTACTAAATCCATCAATTAATCGACGCAGCTGAATACCAGTATTTTACATGGAACGACTCCCTATCTGACCTCCACAAGTCAGTTACTGAGTAACACTGTACCCCTTGGTAAAGTCTTACCAATGGGTACAGTTGTCAGACTTTTGGGCTTCTGATTACCCAGAAAGATTTTCAAAGATCTAAAGGCGCGTTTACCAGCCCCAGGTTAGTTCTTTAGCTGGGAAGAAGAAGTGGCGCAACAAATTGTCCAGTAGCACAGTTGTCTGTTCAGAATTTCAGATAGAAAAACTTGATTCTATACGATATTTGGTATGCAAAGTAATTAACATTACGAGAGACATTTGCCCATGTCAGCTAACCCACGCCAATATACCAGAAAATACAATGAAAACTATACTCAAGCAAAAAACCTTTAAGAAATAAAAAGTAGACAACCTAATTATAAGTCTCCAGGCACAAAGGTGTGCCCGCTTACAAACGTGTAACTGAATCCATGGTAGAAGGTTGCACGTCGATGTCCCTGGTCCCTGTACCTCTTTGGGGAATACAAACGTGATTGTTTATATTCTTGATTACAGGCTAGCATGCAACCCCTGTGGCGCATGGTTCGTGTCGGCTGAGGAAGCGGCGACACATCACAAACATCACAGAAACAAATCCAACCCGTACACCTGTAGAAGATGTGACGCTGACTTCGTACATCTTCCAGCTTATGATGAGTAAGTAGAGAATTTTATTAACCATTAGCTGCTTTCCGCGGTTTCGCCGCTTATCTGCGTTAGACTTTATAAATTAATTTCACTATTTAATATAAACATAATCTAAAATATTGTTAAATATTGGTACCACTAGCGCCATCTAGTATCGAGTAGCAGAACTAGTAGACCACTAGCGCCATCTAGTATCAAGTAGCAGAACTAGTAGAGTCAAGATGCTTCTAGGAAGTTCGATGCTAGAACTTTCTAGAACTATCGGCATCTGGTCAGTCGGGGCTGGTATGTACTCGAACATTCTAGATGTTTCTACAGTAGAAGGTTCTGGAACTATCTGAGGTCTTTACAAGGCCGGTATGGACCCCGACCCGGGTCAGTCGAAAAACAAGCCATCAAGCGACAAGTAAACTTCAAACGATACAAGCGATCTTCAAGTGCGACTTTAGAGTGATCAGTAACGCGGTTGTGTTTTATAATTAGTGTGTTTGAGTTGTTATCAGTGTTGTTTCATTAAAGTGTCATTTTTGGTTATTAAATCGGCGGTTTTTATTGTCATGAACCCCAAGCTCGTAACAATAGTAACACTTACATAATCTTGACATAATCTAAAATATTCACTTACTAAGTTATTAAAAAAATGCTCAAATATAACATATATTTTTTCCAAATCTTTAGTTATTAACACTACTCGTTTAGACGTGAACTTCAGTATAAAATCATTAACAGTCGGCTATCGTCGCCTTAAGAAAAAAAGTGCTGAGAGAAAAAAAAAAAAACGACTCCTCACAATGACAAACTTATTCTAGGTTTTACATACATCTAGTCAAAAGTAAGATTTCCCAAACAAGTATAATGCCTAAAAATAAACTAAAACATGTTTAATACAAGTGCAAGTATTGATGGTTCGGAATTACAATATTTGGTAACGACCCGCCCGATCTATACCCAAAGTCTCATTCAGATAATTTATGTAAACAAAGTAATGTCAAGAAATGTCACTGTCAAAATTACAGGACAGTTGTGCAAAACATTTTAATTATTTTTTTTTTTTTTTTTTCATCTATGAAATTAAAGTGAAATAATTATAAGAGCTATGCAAACAAAATAACTTTGCCAAACAATGTTTTTTGTAGTGTGTCGGAGACACGGTATATGATAGTCATAATCAGCCCTTTTAAGCCCAGTGCTAGACGTAGGCCTCCCAAAATCGATTTCCACTCGAAACAGTTTACAGCCGTTTTCATCCAAAATGTGGCTAAATATGCTACATACAATATGAATCTATGAATGAGAGTTTTAATATTAGTGTTGTTGAAGATGTAAAAATTTGAAAATGTTTCGATCTCCTGCATTGTTACCAGTATCATAAAATATTTTATACCATAAAATCTCATTTTTTTAATAACTTTGTTTAAAACCGAAAATTTATAAAAATAATTACGGCATGATTATTTATGAATTATTATTTCTTAAATTCAGTACTTAAAAGAAAATGGAACCTTTTTTTTCGCCATTTTATGTGAATTACCATTACGAAGATATTTTTTTGATATGTTATCCCCTTTGTTTACATAAGTTATCTGAATTTGAGACTTTGGGTATAGGTTAATTTAACCTGTGTTTCAGGCCATCACTTTACACCTGAATTAAATTGGAACACTAAAAATTTTAAGTTAATCTGATATAAAATAATCTTTTAGCAACTATGAGAAAAAGCATATTGGTATTGGTACATTAATATCTAAAACTAAACCTATGTAAATAATATACAAATGTAAATACTTACGAGGGATAAAATATCATCACGACAAAATTTCTAGAAGTTTTTCTGTGTCTGTGTAATCCAATAGTAGTTGAATAATAATTGCATTTAATGTGAAACTTGTTAACGAGTATTAGTACACTGAAACAAACAGATAAAAAATATTGTAAGTTATATTAATAAATATGTACTCATACTCATACTTTGAAAAGTATTACATAATATATTATTTTAATTATTGTGAATGTGAGCACTATGTGGGTCATTTGTTTCCTTTTAGATAATCTTTTCTTTTTTTTTTCTTCTCTTTCTCACTTAGTTTTAATGATGGTCTGGTATTTTGAGTACTTTATGCGACCTACCCAAATGTCCTTTCTTTGGTAATTTTCGTCGAATCGTTGAGCTCATTAAATCCTGAGTTGAGCTACACGATTACTGACACATGTTTGCACTGACTGGACAGGTCCACTCAAAATTGTGCGGTTCTTTCCTCAAAAACCATTTCAGACACGGATCTACATGGTCCTCACATGATCTGACCAAGATTATGTCTGGACTTTAAAAGAGACTGACCCTGAGTTTGTTTCGCCATTTCTTCTCAGGGGTAGTCAGATCGGAAATGTCGACTCCATCTAGCTTATTTTATTTTTATCCATACTAATATTATAAATGTGAAATTAACTCTGTCTGTCTGTCTGTTTGTATGTTACGTTTTCACGCCTAAACCGCTAAACCGATCGTCATGAAATTTGGCAGAGATATAGCCTGGGGTATGGAGAAGGACATAGGCTACTTTTTTACGCGATAACCGACATCCACGCGGGCGGAGCCGCGGACAATAGCTAGTTTTTTATATGACTTAAAAGTGATTCCGATATCCTGTTTACAGAATAAATGATTTCATTTAATTGGTTATTTCATTGACGCAGATTAAAAACATCAAAGCCTCAAAGAGTTTTGGGGAAGAATGTTAATATGGATGGAAAGTTAGTTGGTGTAGCAGCCTAAAACAAACACTTTTTTTTTTTTCAGGCATTTTGACAAAAATCAATGCATACCATTTGAAGAGGTGCCCGACGTCAAATGTGACGAGTGCTGGCATTTGTTCGCGACCAACAATCTACTTGATGAACATAAGTGTCTGGGAGAAGACCATAGACCTGGAGGTGAGTTCTGTTCGCTCATTTGAAGCATTTGGTGCAAATTTAAATAGGCCTTCAACGCTAGAAATTATTATTTTTTATTTAACTTCTAACAGTATAAAAGTGTAAATTCCAAAAATGACGATAACTCTTTTTTGCAACATCTGATTTTAATGAAACAAAGCCTATATTCTGCTGTGAAAACTACATGAAAATCCGTTCAGTAGTTTCGGAATGTGCGAATACAAAAAAAAAATACAAAAAAAAATCTGATGAATTATTAAAAGTCATAGAACAAAAGTTGTTGTTTATGATTAGAGATCGGATATTCGAATGCATATGTACCTAAAGTAAATTTTTGGCTATGAAATTATGGAAGCGGCTTCTTAAATTTTTTTTTGTTAATATAAATCCCGGGATTCCAGAAAATCCGGCAATGCACAACTGATCGGATACATGGTATATAAACGGCCTCTTAAGTATGTGGTATTATTTAACTTTATACCATGAGCTAGCATTCGATTCTATAGTCAAAAAGTAGTAAATTTATCAATTTCGGAAACGCGAGATTTGTACGATCGATACAAAAGTGCATTCCATATTTTAAATTAATTAATTTTATATCATGTTTTATCTATTTATTTATTTTAATGAAAAATGTTACTAACATAGTTTTATAAGTGTTACTAACAACAATATGAATCGTTTGTGTTCGAAATAAATGAATAATAATAATAATTAGCTAACACCTGAACCAGTGGCGTGCCTAGGGGTCAAAATTAGGGCAAGCCAATATATATTTTGGATAAAAAAACACATCCTACCCTATCGCCTGGCAAAGTGGCGCCTACCGACTGAGCCGTTAAAGAACTGACTAATATTCGTTTTTCATAATTGTAAGTAATTGCGATTTATTCTTTTGTTCCAAAACTAATACCACTATGTATGTCTTTCAACAAAGATGAAACAAATATCAGTGGTATTAGTTGCTAGATAAGGTATAGATATAGTCCTAAATATTTAAATATGAATTAACAACAAAACATGACTGGAAAAATGTGGGTGTAGCTAGGTAGGCATACCTCTGCTTAACCCTCCGGGGAATACAGGCGTGATGTTATGCTTAAATATAGGTAAATTTTAAATACGAAGAGTACCTACTGGTAATCCTTTAGAAAATCACAACTATTATAAGTACAAGTTATCAGTATCGTGTAAAATATGATACGTGAGCCATCTATTATCATTATTGGCACAACAGAGCTCTTCGAGTCGTAATAATTCATATTTCAAACGCTCGCAAATTTGCAACAGTTATTATGGGAAAAATATTACAATACGGCTACTAGATGGCGCACAAATAATTGATTGATTTGTGATTTCTAACTACACATTGCTTACATTTATTTCGTTTGATAAGTAACTGGGCTCCGGTTTGTTGCCATCTTGTTGCTGCATATGTTTCTCTAAGACTATACTCCATTTACTATAGCATTAGACAAATAACGGCTAAATGACGACAGTTATTGTGTAATATTGTTGAAATTACTGCACTTTAGAGTTACTTTTTTAATGTAAATGGTAAATAGATTACAGTACTTTGTATTTATCATGAAATAACGGCGTTTATTAAACGTTTACATCGAAATAACGAAAGGATGAGAACAGTTATTTGTCTAATGTTATAATAAATGAAGTATAGGTCGTATAAAGAAAGCAAAGATGCAAGCTAAGAAATTGCCTTTATTGAATGAGGTTTTAAACTCATTGTGACCTCGGAAAGAAAGTTCTTAAAGTGCTAAATGACACACAACATCAACCTAATCTTTGAAAAACAGCGCGATTGTGTTCGACACGCATAATGTATTCAGCGAGATTATATTTGTCTGTAAAACTCAAAGTATTTACCTTTTTCCAAGTAACGATGGCACACCAATACACACTTTAATCCTTCACAAGGAATTGCATGCGTTTCCGAATTCATTATAATGATAAGAAACTTTTTCACCACTTCAAAAAGAAGGTAATTACAGCAAAAACTAATCACAACACAAACTCACAGAAAATTTAAAAAAATCAAAACATAAACGGCGTCAGTAACCGCTCAAAACAATTAATTTGAAATTACATCATGCAAATTCACGCTTTGCGCAGCGACTCGCGCACACATACTCAGGATCTACAATCCTACCACCTCCTTCTACGATTCGTTTCATTCATAAAAAGTCAAAAGCCGGGCTTAAAAATTCGAACATTTGCAAAATGAGTACATACTATCATATCAAGGACGTTAACACATTTCTTTGCGAAAGAATGAGAAGTTAGAAGCCCGATTTGAAGCCACCTTGTGTGAGCGAGAAAGCTATACTTCATTCATTGATACGATCTCGCCTCCTGCTTAGCGCTATAACGTTAGAGCGAGATCGCAACTGCGGCATCGTAGATAGTTTGGCAACGGTGCATGATGAAAGAGGCGATGAATTTAAATATTATTCCTTGAGTATGTAACTCTGGCAACGTTGCATCGTAGTACGTATCTAGCGCGCGGCCGCGGCCGGTACCACGTTTACCGTTTTTATTCTTGTGGCCGGTACTACGCGGAGAGTTTAATGTTATTATTCGTATCAATTCTTGCGACATTGAGTTTGTTTACAGGTGTAGTTTTTTTATTAATAGGCTCACTTTTGATTGAAAGCCGGGCTTTTCGGCTTTAATGAAAGGAACGCCCCTGACCTGAACGTAAGTAAATATACATTCGATTCTATAATCAGAACTCTAAATTCGTCGATCCCGGAATTGCGGGATTTGACGATACAAAAGTGCATTCCATAATAGCCAACGCCTCAACTTTAGGTAAATATGCATCTGATTATCCGATCTGTATTTATGATGTTAATCATACAGTCCTGCAAGGTTGTTAGTGTTTTACCAATAACCCTGTATTACCCTGGCTCGCCCATTTGTTTCTTTTTTTTTTTTAATATGAGAATAAGTAGAAGAGTAGTGAAGAAGTGTTGGGCAGTTCTCATAGTCGTAACCTACGAACTTCAAGAATCTACTTCTTCAAATTCCTTCACACCGTACCGGTTTTATGTCAAATTCTTACGCTATCTCTACTATAAAGTTCTGGAACGCGCTACCTTTTGGCATTAAAAAAGCTGAAAGAAATGTACTTAAAAAAAGTTCGTAACCACTATACAACATTATTTTTAGTATATGCAAAACCTGAATATAGTTTGTTCAGAATAAGTAACTGAATCGATTCCAATAGTTTTTACGCCATGTTATATTTTTTCCCAAAAATATTTAAAAAAGGTTACAAGTTGGACACCGAGCGACACTAAGTACCTATCCAGCACTTGACCACTACGACAAAGTCCAAAGCCTGCAAGTGTGATAGAAAATATTATCACCAGTTAATTACAATACAATCGTCGTACGGTTAGATACCTACTGCCAAATTAATATTATTATTAATGAACGCAAGGCGCGGGCGGCGCGGATGCGCCGCGTGGTGAGCATGTTTTTGTACGGACAACCAGGTAACATAACAAGCTTATAACTTTGTTATCTTTCATGATACAGTTTTGAAATTTTGTACATAAATTCTTTACATAAAAATACTAGACACGTGTTTCGGGTTTCGCATAAACTAAAACTAATGTTGTATAAGTCAGACTAAATAACTCTCAAATAATAGTCTAGTCATAGTAATTATGATTAGGTGGTATTTGTTGTTCAGCGTGATTGTCCGAAAGGGGTACCGCTGCCCCGGAACATAAAGGGCCAAGGAAGGAACACGGGTGGGTTTTAGTCAGTAAGAGTCTGACACTCCCTTCCGCTCCACCCAGAGCGGGATGGGTCATTTGATGATTTGCCATCCTCCAAAAAAAAAAAGGTGGTATTTGTTAAAATATCTATTAGTTTATTTTATTTGTATATGTGTATTAGTATTATTATGTGTGTTCCTGTGGAACGCATTGCCAGATCCAATAAAACGCGCGCAATCGCTGTCTGTTTAAAAGACTCGTGAAGGAACATTACTTGTTGTTGTGATTTTGTTCTCGTTGTTAGCTGTAATAATCTAGTCTTCATTTATTTTATTTGCTTATTTAATTAGTATGTATGTATCTATTGTATAGCATATATCTGTGTATCTATTATAGGATATTGTACTGTTATACTTTTTATTTTTGCACCAATGACAACCTCATTTTATGTCCAGAAATTCACTGTCCATGCCAAGGTTGCCTGGAAGAGATCGCAGTATGGGATAAGGCCGCCCATTGTATATTTTATAGTGTATAAGTTTTTCTTTTCTATTGTAATGTGTAATCTGATGTACAATAAAGTATATATAAATAATTAATAAATAATACAAGTATATAAATTCTCGTAATCAAGAAGTTAGTATTTTAGACATTATTTTTGTACCCTATCACTATGTTTTTATATTTAACCCAAAGGTTGACTGGTAGAGAATGCCTTGTGGCATTAAGTCCGCCTATGTATCACTATTGTAGTACATGAACTTTAAATAAATAAATAATATGATTGTTTTTTTTGTTGCAGGCAAATGCAGTAAATGCAAAAGAAGTTACGCGTTGCTGAAGAATTTAAAGAAGCATGAACAAAGCTGCACTGCCAAGAAAAAAGGTAATCTTTTTATATTTTTCAGAAAGAAAGCACCTACTATTATGACTAGAGATCGGATATTCGGATGCATATTTACCTAAGATTAATTTATACACCGTGGCATTTTAGTCGTCTTACAAAGACAGCCCACTTCATGTATCCAATGACTACTAATCATTCATGTAAATTTATTTTTATTTTGTTGAATGTTTGAGTTGTTTTAATTATTTTATTTTTATTAATTATGACGCATGACATAGTTTAAAACACCCTGTTACGAGTGCAGTCCGAGCCTTGTGTTACAAGGGCGCCGCGGAATGGAGCGGCGACATCTTTATCAGAGTTCATTCACCCTAACGCAAAAATGTGTTTCTTACTATTGCAACTTAAACTTAATCTAAATCCATTCTGCGGCCCCCTTGTATCACAAGGCTCGGACTGCACTCGTAACAGGGTGTTTTAAAATAAGTCATGCGTCATAATTAATAAAAATAAAAATTCCAATTAATGAACAAATATTTTTTTTTTTTTACATTAATGATTACTAGTCATTGGATACATGAAGTGGGCTGTCTTTGTAAGACGACTAAAATGACACGTTGTATATGTCTCGGGATTCCAGAAATTCTAGGAATGCAAATGCACAACTAATCGGATACAAGGTGACTGATGACTTTTGAAATATGTGATATTATTTAACTTTACACCATTAGCTAGCCATTCGATTCTGTAGTCAAAAAGCAGGTAGTAAATTTGGCAATTCCGGAATCACGAAATTTTTACGATCGATATAAAAGTGCATTCCATATTAGCCAAAACCTAAACATAAGTAAATATAAATTCGATTCTATAATCAGATCCTTACGATTACGATTCGAGTTTGATTTTGATTCCGATTCGAACTCGCTTCTGGGGCCTTACTCCCGATAGCATCGAGTTCTGAATCAATCGAATTGGGTTCGAATTAAATGCCGATCCATACTCTTGCATCCAACACTAGCGCACGATCGTGCGGTGGTACGAAGCGAAACTGACTTCGGTCAGTTTTAAGTTTTAAATCGAGTTCTGATCAGAAACGAAATCGAATCGGAATCAAAATCAAACTCGAATCGTTTTCGGGAGTAAGGCCCCTGAACTCTAAATTAGTCGATCCCGGGAATGCGGGATTTTTTCGACACAAAAGCGCATTCCACAATAGCCAACATCTCAACTTTAGGTAAATATGCATCCGACTATCCGATCTGTAATTATGACACTATACTCCATTTGAAATAAGATAAGTACCAACTTGCTGCGCTTGACTCGGTGGAACGCAGAGCTAAGAGGCTCATTGGCGACGTAAAACTGGTGGATGCCAAGCTCCACAGCTTGGCTCATCGCCGCAAGGTTGCCTGCTTGTCGGTCTTCTACAGATTGTACTTCGGCGAGTGTGCCCATGAATTCCACGACCTCATTCCACCGGCCCCCTTCTACCATCGGACATCAAGACGCACTGCAAGTTACCACCCCTACCTAGTTGATATTCCACCAACTCGCACTAAGCGTTTTCAAACGTATTTTATAATGCGCACAGCAAAGGAGTGGAACTCTCTGCCTGCGTCTGTTTCCAAACGCATACAACCCTAATCTATTCAAAGTGAGAGTGAACTGGCTTTTTCTGGGTAAGCTCACACCATCGTCGACTTTGTCTCTGTCACCTCTGACCTAGACAAAACCCTAGTACTGATCACTCTAAAGACGCACTTGAAGATCGCTTGTATCGTTTGAAGTTCACTTGTCGCTTGATCACTTGTTTTTCGACTGTCCGGGTCAAGGTCCGTACCGGCCTTATATAGTCCACAGATAGTACCAGAACCTTCTACTATAGAAACATCTAGAATGTTCGAGTACATACCGGCCCCGACTGACCAGATGTCGATAGTTCCAGAAAGTTCAAGCATAGAACTTTCTAGAAGCATCTTGACTCTACTAGTTCTGCTACTCGATACTAGATGGCGCTTGTGGTACTTAATGTCATGATGTACCAGGCATTAATTGTGGCGAGTAACAGTACTACTCGTATTATTATTAAACAAATGATCCTTATGTCTTTCACAGGCGAACTAATAGTGTCTCCGGTGCTACTAGGCAAGTTAAAGCCTATACAGATTCGAGTGTCTCGCTGCGATCCGTTACTGTCAAACCTCAAACAAGAACACTATGACGTGTCCAATGTTACGGCGGTAAGTGCCACTTTGAATAATAGACATATAGAATATTATTTATGGCATATATTTACAATGTTTAACCGATTTTTTTTTTTACTGTTTGTATTTCTTGTGCGTGTCTCAGATAAAATATTTTTCTTTTCTTTCTTTCTTGATGATTTTAATGATTGTAATTTTGTAAATACTTGTATAGGATAAGCAGGGTTCGAAAAAATCCGATTTTTATAATAAATATCTAAAATCCGATTTTTTTATATATATCAGATATATATCGGATATATAAAAATAAAAAAAACATTTTTTTTCAGGCTAGTTTTTTACACATAAACCCATAGTATTAGAAAAATTAATTGAATTAAAAATGAAATAGATATTAAATTATATTAAATTAAATTAAATTATATTATATTGAATTAAATTAAACTAAATTATTATTATTGTATTATACATTAATTAATTAATTAGTTTTCTTAAAAATGTCAGGTAGGTTTAAATTCAAACAGTCATAATAAGATAAAATACTTAGTAGTCACGTAAATGGTGCGAAATACAGTAGTCACAATGTCGTTTTATCCAGGCCAAGAAAAAGAAGCGAATTTAAATCTGTAAGGGGATTAAACACTTAAAAATGTGAAAGGAATTTGTAAAATAATGTCAGTGTCAAATTAACACATTTTTTATTTAAAAAAAATAACAAAAGAATTAGTGTTCATTTGAGAAATAGTTTTTTAATGAACACTTAAAAAAACAAGTACCTATTATTATGATAATCTTCATTTGTTTGTGAAATAAATCAACTAACTTTAATAATAATTTGTAATCATAAAAAGGTAAAAAGTAAATTTTTCTGAAGTGTAGTTTCGCTACGTGTTGCCAGGGTAAACATTAATCTCCAAAAATTTTAGTTCAGAAGACAGGAAAAAAATCAATTGATATATATCAAGATAAAAATAAATTGATATATATCGTAATATATATCATGATATATATCCGCTGATATATATCGGCGAACCCTGAGGATAAGATAGTCATTTGCTCAAACATGAGTACAAAAAATACGACACAAATTGTCAGCATGCAAGAGATGTTAAAAGTATATACGAGTATTAAAACAGATCACCACTTTTGTCTTAAACAATGGCATGCAAATGCGACGTCATTATGATTCGAGAGGTAGTTGCTGAAAATAAGCGCTGTTGACGATAGGTTCGTTCGAAGTCACAGCATTATGCTGAACAACGAGCTATTCTTACACAGATGCTTGTAATTTGTTGTTTGTTAGAAAGGTAGATAATTTCCACTGTGATTGGCATATAGGGTATATTACGCAACATCTATTGTCTTTCGTCTTGGCCTGACATCAAGCATTCAAATACCGATATCACATAAAATAATCACAAGAAGTATCACCAGAAATAAAGTAACAATAGTACCTCAGGCTAGAAATTATTATGGTAGACGAACTGTAAAATTTTTAATACCCACAATTTATAATGAAATACCAAAATCTATAAAAGACGAAATAAACTCGGAAAAACTATAAGCAAAAATACAAAAAATACTATTACAGCTACTTATTTAGCTTAGTTTAATAAAGTAGTTTTCTTTAAAACACTAATTAAAATAAATAAAATCGAAGCAACATGTATAAGGATTTCTTTACGTTGACTAGAACCGTCTTAATGATCGGCCTAGTAGCGAGCAGCTCAGATTCAAAACATTACATGTGTGTGACTTAAGCGACTTGACTTGACTTACCTACCTACTTACTGATAGATGTTTACGGTTAAATAGTTAATTTCGTGTACCTACATTGTTTGCTTATTTATATAATACTAGCAGCCCATCCCGGCTTCGCACGGGGTAGACAATTATCATTTTAAGACTCATTTTTCTACACCTTCGGTTACATTGTTCAAATTTTACCAAGGATCCCTAATTTTTTTCAAAATGAAATGTAGCCTATGTCAAATTGGAAGAATGTAGCATTCTATTGGTGAAAGAATTTTTTAAATCGGCCCAGTACTTTTTGAGCCTATTCATTACAAACATACAAACATACAAAAATAGGTACAAATCTTTCCTCTTTATAATATTAGTGTAGATGTAGATAGGCGAATAGTGGCCGTACATGGATAATATACATGAATAATATTATAATAAGTAAATACAAGTTATATTGAAGTGATTAAGGAGTGTTCATATAGCGAATGTGAGTACCAATACAAACCATTTCTGGTTTAATGGTACAAAACAAACGAACCTGTATTAAGACTGTATGCATAAACAATAAAAAAAAAAGTGTCAAACTTTTTTTTTGGTTACCGTTAAGGTTTTGAATACGAGGCTTTTGGTTACTTTGTATTAGTATGTGTATTTTGTCTATTTTTCTTGTAATGTGCGTCTTGTTTGTGCAGAATCAACAATTTTTCTTTCTTCTTTTTTTTTTCTATCAATTATTAATAAAATAAAGTACAATGTCACTTCGAGTCTAATTATTTAATAAATGTCATGATAATATAAATCATTAAAAATAATAAATTTGTTAAACATGATCAAATCTCTCATCTTAAATCTCATTTAAATTATACTAAGCTTTATCTGCTAGAAAAATTATAAATTTCTTTTTGAACGCTATGTCACTTAACAGCTTTCAGCTTTTAGGTAGTTTATGAAATAAAACATAGACAGTAAAATATGGATTTCACTTATATATTTGATAGAAAAATGGAAAAAACAATTGCGAGTTACACTCAACGACCTTATAGCGAAGCGACAAGACGAAAAAAGTGTGTTGCCTCACTATACCCAAAGTCTCAAATTCAGATAATTTATGTAAACAAAGGAGATAACATAGCAAAAAAATATCTTCGTAATGGTAATTCACATAAAATTGCGAAAAAAGAGGTTCCATTTTCTTTTAAGTACTAATTTTAAGAAATTATAATAAAAAAATAATCATACCGTAATTATTTTTATAAATTTTCGGTTTTAAACAAAGTTATTAATAAAAGGAGATTTTCTGGTATAAAATATTTTATGATACTGGTAACAATGCAGGAGATGCAAATATTTTAAAATTTTGGACATCTTCAACAACACTAATATTACGACTCTCATACATAGATTCATATTGTAAGATAGCATATCTAGCCACATTTTGGATGAAAGCGGCTGTAAACTGTTTCGATTGTAAATCGATTTTGGGAAGCCTCCGTCTAGCACTGGGCTTAAAAGAGCGTATTATAACGATCATATACCATGTCTCCGATACACTACACAAAACATTGTTTGGCAATGGTATTTTGTTTGCATAGTTCTTATAATTAATTCACTTTAATTTTATCGATGATTATTTATGAAAATATTTAATGATAAAATGTTTTGCACCACTGTCCTGTCATTTTGATAGTGACATTTCTTGACATTACTTTGTTTACATAAATTATCTGAATTAGAGACTTTGGGTATACATAAATATGTTTTAGGCACATTAATGTTTCACACATAAAAAATAAGAAAATAAAAACATAAATATCAATTTTGATTCTAAATTATTATAGTTTACTGTAATTAATTACATTAATCTATAATATTTTAGAATATCAAAATGTTCACATTGTTTTGAACAGGCAT
This sequence comes from Dryobota labecula, assembly GCA_947523025.1. Classification (NCBI taxonomy): domain Eukaryota; kingdom Metazoa; phylum Arthropoda; class Insecta; order Lepidoptera; family Noctuidae; genus Dryobota; species Dryobota labecula. The sequence goes on from OX383314.1 coordinate 9,189,092, forward strand.
TTTATTTAAAAAAAAATTGGAGCCATGCAAAAGACACTTTTCCGCATAACTGCCATATTATTATAACCTGATACTGACCTGCAAATTTCAAAAAAAGCAAGAAAATTTTAATTTCGCGTGCTACCCTCGAGCTTTTGCCAAAACGTCTTATACAATTTCGCTTTTCCACAGGATTTCGGCTTGGACAAAAACTGCGTGTACCCATACATATCATCAGTCTCAAGTCTCCGAATCAAATCCGATCCTGACGAACTCGACCGAATGGTGGACATTAAGGACGATATTAAAGATGAATTCTATATAGAAGAAGACTACGTACACTGGGACTCAGAAGAGAGTGAATCTGATACAGAAGTAACCTGCAGTTCAGTTCTTAACCCCAAGAAGAAGATTGATACGCTAGCAAATCTCACTCTAAAAACTCTCTTCTCTAAAAAATGTTTGGGTAAGGTACCTAAGAAGAAAAGAAGAGTAAAACAAGAGAAGAGTATGTTTGACTCTCTTCTGGCTGAGACTGAAGATGATGTGACGAGAGATATTAATAATATCATCGATAATTTGGGTGATGATGATGAATTTGATGAGCAAAGTCAGAAGGCGGGTGTTGAAAGTCAGAAAGGTGATGATAAAGACAAAAGTAAAGATGTCAGTAATGACAAAGATGCTAATGTTGATGATGGGAAAGAAACTGAGAATGTGGTTGACAAAAGAGTTGTTAACAATGACACTGATGTCGGTGACAAAGGTGCTGTCAAAGATAAAAATAATGAGGATGTCAGTATAGCTGCTGATGATGATCGTTTAGAGAAAAATGATCAAAAAACACAAAATGATGTAAAATTAAGTGATGTGATTGACAGTACTACTGAGAAAAATGAAAATAATGACACGTGTGATGATGAAGTTTCAAAACAAGACATTAATAGTGCTGTTAAAAACTTTAATAGTGTGTGCAAAGATATGGAAGGTTCAAATAATAATTTAAGTAGTAATAATAATGATAATAATGACGATCTATCGCGAATAGAGAAGATTAATAATAGTAATCTTAATAATTTTAGCTTTGATTATGATGATGGCCAAATTCTGAGTAAAAATGAAAGGGAGTCTAAAGTAAACGATATTTCGTCATCTGTTGAGGCGAAAAATGATGAAACTAATTACAAAATAGATTATGAAAATAATCAAGATTCTAATTCTGTTGGAGCTGGTAGCGATAGCTTACTCGACGATAATGCACAAAGTGATGTAGGTGAAAACGATAAAAAAAATGTCGATAAAGTCGTTAACGATGACGCTACATCAGTAACGGAACAGAATACTGACATCGATGAAAATAAATCTCAGTCAAACGAATTCTCAGTCGATAATTTGAGTCAAAGCTCTAAAACTTCAGAGTTAAAAATGAATGACAGTAGTCAGACGAATGAGGATGTCAATGAGAATGATTATACAAACGCCATCAGTGTTATAGTAAACAGTGGGAAAAGTAAAGTTTCAACAGAATCCGAAGAAATGGAGGATTCTAGGCTCATGGAGGCCTTGGATGCTCAAATCGGGGAGGGTAATGAGAATTCTCGGGAACAGATTAATGATAATTCTCGAGAACAGATTAATGCTAGTTCTAGAGGACAGATGAATGATAATTTTAATGAAAAAATTGCGTTAGATGATCTAGTTTCGGGCAAAAGTAGTGATATGGATATGATTCCTGAGGAATTCAATTTTGATGCTTGAGTAAAATATAAACAATTAGTTATTGAGTAAATGTTGTCCAGTTTGGCTGTTCCCCAAAATAAAGGGGAGGATTATTGTAATTCTCAAAAGTTTATTTTATTTTTATTGGAATGTGTTTTGAGCTTAAAATAATATGAGGAAAAAATCAAGCAGTTTTGAATTTGTGGTCTAAATTAGCAGTAAACCCTTAAAAATTCCACATTTTCTGTGTTTTTATGCTTGTAGTAGAAAAGTTAAACATTTGTCAACTTCAACAGTCATTTCATCCACATCATTTTTATCATTCCTCTACTTCATCCAAATTTATTCGCGGTCGGCTCAATATGTCTTTTTCTACCATACTTCTCCATTAGTTGTTATCTCGGTAGTCACTCCCTTTCTAACCATATCATCTTTCACAGTCCATACATTGTTTTTTTGGTCTTCCCCGTCATATTCATTTATTATTGCTAATAGGGATATGTCCTGGGTAAAAAAAAAAAAAGAAATACTGTTTAGTCCGTCAATCAGATAATAAAAAAATATTAGTCACGTATTTTTTGCTTTATCATATTAATAAAAAATTATTTAGACAAAACACATTAAACTTCGGGAGTGGGGGCTCGTTACGTCACAGCTACGTATAAAATCTACTGAGAAGTGACGTCATGCCACATTTGAACTCAATGTATCGCCGTAATGTTTTGATTACGTAAAAAAAGAAAAAATACGTGTCCAATATTTTTTAATAATCTACATGACGGACAAAAAATATTTTTTTAGGCATCATCCCTATTGTAATTATCTTTTTGATGTGAGATTCGGTAGTTGAGTGAGAATTGAGAGCGAAATTTCAAGGACGAGTCACGTTTTGGCATTTCGTTACATGAGAGAAAAAAGATATAACTCTCTCTCTCTCTCTCACACACACACACACATGAAATCGCTCTTATTCTTTTTTTTTTTTTTTTAAGAAGTTTCACTTCTATTACGAGTACGGTGCTCCAAGCGCATTTTTTTTTTTTTATTCAATGTGTCTTAGAAACTGTTAGTAAGTATTGTCTAGTATACCATAATTTTGTGTTTGACTAAATCTACAGCTGTTATCAATTTCTATCTTTTTCTCGTTTTATGTGGCGTATTTAGTTGGCACAGCAAAATCAATGGGATAAAAGTTATCTAATTTATCATTCGGTCATTGTGCGCTTTGTAAATTTGACGTCCACGAAGTATGTGATATTCAACGATAGAATTTTTGTAGTTAGTGAAGTAAAAAGCATATGGATGATTGATGCTGGCCAGGAGGTATCTTACTTGTGGTGCAATGGAAGCCTGGAGCAACGATTTCTCAGCATTTTCACGTATTTCCGCTTGTATGTATTTTATTTATTTATTTATGTATGTACACACAAAATACTTGACAGGACAATATATTAACATAAAAGAGCACAAAGGTATTGCTTATTTCAAAAGAAATTTCTTCCAGCAGACCTGCGAGAGGAAAGTTGGATAAGAAATGTAGACACAGTGTGTAGAAAAGATAAACACGAAAAATTTAAATTAAAAAACTTAAAACATAACTATAACTATATAAAATAAACATACATACATATTATATGTAGAATATTACTGTATAGAAGAGATGTAATGCTCTTTGACTTGCTTTTTTAAAGAGAAATAAAGTTTTAGAATCTCGAATGTTAGGCGGAAGTGAGTTCCAGAAACGTACTGCGTGAACAGAGAAGGAGTAGGAATACATTTCAGTTTTATGGGATGGGAAATTAAGATGATGCCTGAGGTGGGATCTACAGAGACCATCAGAAGGACGGGTAAAGGAAAAACGATCGCGCAGGTAGCTGGGATATGCAGGGTTATAAAGGATAAAGACATAATATCCGAGTGTTCCTGCGAAGACGGATTGGGAGCCACTTGAGCTCTTTGTATCTTCCGAGTTTAAACACAAGTTTTTACACCAGGTCGCGGGGCGGCCATTTTCTACGAACTGTTCTAATTAGGGGCGTTAATTAATGCAGCCGACTGCTCACACGCGAACAAAAGGCAGTGTGCAGGAATGAGATAGGAGATAGGGAGTTACAACTGAAATAGGAGTTAGGAATTTATTAGTGACAGCCTGGAGTTTAGAAGTTGGCGGTGTGATAACTCCGTGCCTCTGAGCGCACGTGTCGCCTGCCCCATTTTTTTTTGGGTGGGTACTTATCAAATAACTTCTCCCGCGAGCGGGAGGGCGTGTCAGAATTTTTCTGACTAAAACCCACCCGTGTTCCTTCAGTTGCCGTTGTGCCAGGGCCACGGTATCCCTTTTGGACAAACCCGCAATCCTGGCAGACACATCTCTTTGAGTTGCGTGTGGAACACTGCGTCGTCGATCCGGGCCTGGTCCTTACCGGACGGCGAGCTGCCCATAGCTCGCCGTCCGCAAGCCCGCGCCTACGGTGGCCGGGAATCGGCTACCAATTCCCGCCGTCCAGGGCGTCTCCTGCGGCTACAAGGGGCGTGAGGGCGCACAGACTGCCTCTCCCTTACGCGTTCCTCTTCCTTCGCGAGCATTACTGCTTCGCAGAAGGTGACGGCCGATGGTCCGATGGTCCGATGGTGTCGGATTGCCACCTGTATCTGCGCACACGCCTGAACTATTATATCCCGCGCCGAAGGCTGGTCTCCGCTGAGATTGGTCGCCATGCCCGAAATTCGGTCTGGATAACTATTATATTATGTTTAATAGCGTCAGTCCCGCGTCTTCGTCCGCATGAAATTTCGGCCCCCGACTCTCCGCGTCACATTCCGTTGCCCACCCGGGCTATTACTTCGTTTTCGCATAGCGTTCTTCCAGACTTTTTTTCTTCTTGCCCGGCTCCTTAGGGTCGCAGCGTGATGTTAAATATCCTATAACCTTCTCCAGGAATTGGGCTATCAAATGCAACAAGAATTTTCAGAATCCGTTCAGTAGATTCAGAGATCTCTTTATAATATTAGTATAGATTATTATTATTACTTCCCGATGTTATGGTGATGCCGTGGACGTCCACGTTAATATCGTTACGTTAGAATTTATAAAAGCGCACAATATGTCACAAAAAACATTTTTTTGTAAATACAGTAAATTACTAAGTATACAGGGTGGCAGGTTCATTGACGCGCGAACTGTAACCATGAATTCGGCACTTGATTCTAGACAGCGAAGCGTAGAAATTTTTCGTCGGTTATCAAAAAAAATCTGCTGTTACATAGAAAAGTACAATACCTACATGGTCAAAATGTATGGAACAGCAATTTTTTTTTAAGTGAAATCTTTAGCTGCGTTCAGTGATTTTTGGTAGGAGAAACACTTATGGGTTGGCGTCACCGAAATGCGTGACATGTTTGTGATGTGTTGCTCCATGTATGTATGATTTAAAATAAGTAGCACTAGCGCGCATAATAAAAAAAAATTAAGCATTTTACTTGAAATTAAACCAAAACTGAATTGGACTGTTGTTTGTTAATCGACGTCAAAAAAAGTAGGAGGTTATGAATTTGAGTTTTCTTTGAAGTGAAGACTTTTAGACACGTTGGGCAGTTTTGGGATGGGGAAAAAGCACTGAGCTCGCGTGACCGCCACGCTCATTATTTGTGTGGGTACTAAGTTTTCAGTTTTACGTGCAGTCAGAGAACTGACAGTTTTTTTTTTTTTTTTTCGATCTAAAACTACTTTGACTACGACTAAATCATTAGCGCTTTTCCTAAAAGACTATATTCTGAATAAATAATGTTTCGGATGAAAATAATGAGAATATTATTACCTATATTTTTGTTACTTTATTTTTAAGTTCTAATTTGAGATGCCTGTGCGCAACTTTTGCAATATTATTTGTCAAATGTTACAATTTAATATGAAATTAAGCGTTTAAGTTATCACGATATCTTATTAATGCCATTTTTTTAACGAAGTTCCTTATCGCAGGATTTAGTGCACACTTTGCGAATGATAACTAGTCCAAAAAGTGTAACATTTCGACCGTCACGACAATTGGACGTAGTTAAGCAGAAAGGACTCATCCCACATTGTGGTCAGGGATGAGTTGTATACACCAAGGAGGTCCTAACAGTTAATGGAAGGTACCCAGCTACATGCGGGTTGGTTCCCAACATAAAAAAATCAACCTTTGTAAAGTCACGGATCCTTTTTGCTGAGTAAAAGAACCAACCGTTAGGACCTCTTTGGTATATACCACTCATCCCTGACCACAATGTGGGTTGATTCCTTTCTGCTTAACTACGTCCACTTGCTATAATGCGTCGGGCAAAGTGTTATTGGCTTTATCTATTAGGAATTTCTTTGTAACAGCCCAGAGTTTGGGATTTGAGGGGTGATAACTCCGTGCCTCGGTGCGCTCGTTAAGCAGTAGGTCCTACGCCTGATCTCTCTCCGCTCGTGTCGGATTGCCATCCCATCGGACTATGAGAGTGAGGGAAGAAGGAGTGCACTTGTGTGTACGCACACGCCTGCGCTGTAATATTAGCTCCTGCGCCGAAGGCTGGTATCCGCTAAGATTGGTCGCCATGGCCGCAAATGTCTATGTATACTGTAGTATAGACGTGCGGGATGAGGAATGATATAAAAACAAATGAAGTAATAGTGCCGTAGAACGGGGCTATTTAGATTTTCGGGGGTTATTTGGAATAAAGTAATTGTAAGATTTGAGTTGACATAAATTCTACCAAAACACCATAGACAGCTTTTGTTTTATCTCTGGTCTTGTTTACTTTTACAATTATTCGTACGAAGATCACAATTCGAATTTATGTCAACTCATTGGTTTGTTCCAAATAACCTCCGAAAATCGAAATAATCCCGTTCTACGGTAATAAAATTGTAATTATATTGTTTTTTTTTTTCTTTGTGCCTGTTTTGTAATACATGCCGTCTTATTCAAATTGATTTGTCCCTTAGCCTAGATTAGTCCCCTCCCAAGTTAAAAATGAAGTTTGACAGAATGGGACAAAGAGTTCGATAGCTAAAATAGGTTTTATTACTTAGGCGAATGGCTTTATTATGAATAAGACGGATAATATACAGCGAAAGGAACTTCATTCCAACTCGGTGTCCCACGACACCTCTCAACTTTTTTATTTTATTTTTGAACGAAGAAATCGTAATTCATTTCCGAATATGAAAAATTTAATAACTGTACTGGCGTTTTTGGTAGAATGTATTACGAAAAACTTCAAGAGGTATTTCAGTCATTCTGTCTTACCAGGGCGTATTGTGTTACCCAATAACCGTGTTGTGGAGGTCAGACAGGCAGTCACTCCATGTAAAATACTGATATTCAAGCATACATTTAGACTGAAAGCCGAGCCTAATGTTCTTGGAAAAAGGCTAGGCACATTGATTCAGAGTTTTCACAGTAAATGAATTTTGCCTTGAACTAAAATACAATTATTTCAGTCATGTTTGTGTAAATATCTCTTGAACTTTAACCGAAAAACAAATAATTATTAAAATGGCGGCCGCTACGGTCTTCAAAATTTTAACGTAGTGATTTTTGAAAGAGACGAAACTATTGTTATTTGCCCCAAATATACAGTGTGTTAAATTATACAACATGGATCAGAATGTTATCAACTATCCCATACAAAATTTCTATACTTACTCGACTCTAAATTTGTGGGACGGGTGGTTTTTTTTTTTAAGTAACTTTTTATTAAAGAAGTTGTTATTAAGTTTGATGCTCTGTACCACATCCCTATGGCGAGCGCGTCAGGATAGCCCGCAAAATTCAAATTTTCTTACGTTTTTTTGCAATTTGAGTTGTGTGATGATAATTCGCTAAATATGATTCGCGGCCGTATCAAATATTTATTTATATAATTATAATCATAAAAATCATTAATACAACTCTGTAAGTTCTTATTACTCTATTGAACGACTGTTTCATCAGAATCATGACATTTGAGACCAGTTCTAAATTAAGGAGTTATATTGCTGATTCTAATGATTAAAATTCTGTAAAACCATATTTGTCGGTCGCGAATCATATTTTAATCAACATACAACCTGACCTGAAAATTGCAAGAAACATTTTATTTTATTTTATTAGACCACGCCTTTCTGATATATTATTATGCTGTATACAGTCAAATCTCATCTTTGCTGTCGTAATTGGTTCATTAAAATAACAACGATCAGTAATATTAGTTGACATGAGATTTGAAACCAGAATTAAATTTAATCATGTTTCAGAAAACGGAGAGTTTAAAAAATATATTTTAAAACCTAAAAAATAAGATTCAAAGATGGGGGCTTTATAGTTCTGTCTCTTTCTTGAGATATGTTAATAATTCTGTATAAGGTGTAATTGTAACTATTCTATCGGCCGGCGAAGACCTGGCGAAGCGAAAAAACGCGGGTTTTCCGTCATACAAATATCAACCTTGTGTTCCTTTAAATAAAATTGAAAATAAATAACCTTAACCGCGTCCTATCTGCATTGATGCTCTCTCGGACTAATGGAAGTTTTTATATTTTCAACTTTATTTCAACTATTGCAAGGTTTGTATTCCCATGCGCATCATCAGGTCTGCCTCAGCCCTATCGGCTTAGGGACTCTAAGCTAATATAATATTTAGTAAGTTAGCTTAAGGCTATATTAGTGTATTTTTTGTAAATATGAAAATAATTATAATATTTCGATAAAATTTTCGTTTTATTTTGTACCTAAATATACCGGTTGACATTTTTTACCGTCTCGTAAAAATTTGGGTATACTAGGTGAACGGAGTAGAAGCCTATGGCATAGTTTTTATTATTTTTTCTTTAACCTAGAAAGAAATTGATCTATGGATAAATACCACACATTTGAAGTAAACTTATCATACTATAACAATAAACACAGAAATTTAACAAAAAACATAATAAATAAATACGATAAATAATATTTAAATTTAAATCATACGCACCCAAATTTCAATATTTTTATCTTTTATTTTAGTTCTATTTAAAAAAAAAAAAAAAAATTGCTAGGCTTCTACTCCGTTCACCTAATATACCCAATTTTTTTCGAGACGGTAAAAAAAGTCATCCGGTATAACAACTCTGTAACAATATTTTGACAAATAAATGAATTATTAATATTTTGAAATGTCTTTGACATACCTCGGGACCCTAGGGGTCCCGGACCTTGAGGCTGTGGCCGAAGCCAACTCGCAGAGGCCCGTTAGACGCTTTTAATGAAATGAAGCACCAACCGACGATTATCCCTGTACGTATGCAAGTGCACCCAAGGACAACCCCCGTTTGGTGTATTGCAGGATAGGGTAACGAAGATATTGGACTGTGTGTTTTGGGTGGTTAAAATGGACTGGTTACCTAAAACCATGGAAGGACTGCCACTGCCTGATCAATGTTTTATATATACACGGATAAAATGGCAGGGGGTGACTTGCACACTCAATAATGGGCCCCCGGAAACGGTCGCTAGCACATAGTGTCGTAGCAACAACGGAGCAAGATATCCTGAGGTGCTTGAGGAGTAGAGAGGTCTATTATCTACTATTACTAAAAAACTTCGAACCATAGGTCTCACAGCCTACGAGGAAGCTACTAGCTATAGACTGTTTTCTCGCTCAAGAAACGTACCAAAGCTATAGGTCCTGTTAGGATAAAGGGAAAATGAGGAGCTAGCACGTGATCAGCGTCCAGTTCCCCAAGAATTTGAGGTACGAAGGACCGAGCTCCGTCAAATCCTAGTGGCTGAATGGAGGGAGCAATTCGCACAACCCAGGTCACGCTTGCCACAATCGTGGTGTTGAGGCCTAGGAATGGCTGGAGAGGCAGCATAATATGGCACCCTCAGTTGCCGGCTGTGATGTTTCGGGAAGTACCTGCGTCGCATAGGTCGAGAACGGACGACCGCTTGTCATCACTGCGTGTACTGCCCCGAGGACAGGGCGCAACATACGCTGAAGGAGTGCTCAGCTTGGGGCCAAGAGCGCTGTGCTCTTGTCGCGACACTTGTTGCGGGTGATCTCTCGCTTCCGACCGTGGTTCAGTCCATGGTTGGAAGCGAAAACGCGTGGGACACTCTCGCCACTTTTTGCAATTTTTCTCGTCTATCCCAGGTGTGGGGTAAAGGTCATTTAAAAATATTGTAGGTCAGTGAAAACCATTTTTCGAATCAGGGAACCGTTTGCGTAATATTTAGCCTTAAAGTGCTAATTTTTGTTACAATCGAGTGTAAAATGGTTGTGTTTGGATGTAAAAATATTTTTCTAAATCATTACTCGTTTAGACGTGATTTTCAGTATAGTCATTAAAAGTCGATTATCGCCTTAAGTTCTGAGTTGAGCTGTGTGGTTCTTTCCTACATGGTCTCCACCCTAGTAGCATTTGCCGTTGACTTCCATACGCCAACAGTTGGGAATGTATTGGCAGACGGTTAGTTATTCCGCCAAACTAAACTTAAAATAGGCCCATTGTCATAAACATGCACTATTTGCCCAACGGATAGCCAACGACGGGCCTGCTGTTACTATTCCTACTGTTGGGAGATTTTTGTAGGGATTTAAGGTATAATAACAACATTGGGCCAACTAACGCGGGCCTACTGCTTCTATTTCTACTGTTGGGAGATTTTTGTAGGGATTTAAGGTATAATGCCAACATTGGGCCAACTAATGCGGGCCTACTGCTTCTATTCCTACTGTTGCGAGATTTTTGTAGGGATTTAAGGTATAATGACAACATTGGGCTAAATAACGCGGGCCTACTGCTTCTATTCCTACTGTTGGGAGATTTTTGTAGGGCCAATTACTGCTACTCCAACGGGGTGGTAGCGGGGTGCGCGGGGAGCGGGCGGTGGCACGCATCGCCCGGCCCGCCCGCCATTTTGGTTATTCATTTGTGCACCTGCGGCTGCGGAGTGTTTGTGAGTGTTTGTTTTGTTCACATCAACAAAGATATTAGCCTGATACAGGTTGGCAGGCTGTGTTTTAGTTTAGTTAGTGAACCCTTAGTGTTTATGAAAATGTTAAATGTATAAAGTTGTGGAGTTTTACGACGATGATGGATACGGTGGGGAACTCGGCGTGGTGCGTGAAGAATGGATGACTCCACGGAAGACTCATTGCATGTGTGTTACAAAACGTGTAAAAATCGTCGCTGCACATGAACCTTATCGGCTTCAAAATAAGGTTGGTTTTTCAAAACAAATCGCTAAAACCAACCTTATTTTGAAGCTGATAAGGTTCATGTATAGCGACGCGCGTACGGCCGGCGCTGGCGAGACGCGTCGTTCTGAAACCAGCCAACCAACATACATCCGCTTGCCTTAATGTATTATGTGTCGTTGGGCCTTCCCATAATACGTTATCGTTGGGCCTTCGTAGGGCAATGTACGTTTGCCCCATCGCAAGTTGGGCCTTCGTAGGCAAATCCACGTAGGCCATCAGTTGTTGGCCCAACCCGCAAACTGCCCGCCAATTGTATGCATTTGCCAACTAACCAGAGGTAAGTGGCCCAACTAAATGCCAACAAAAAATGCTACTAGGGCACATGATCTGACCAACATTATGTCTGGACTTTTAAAGAGACCTTCTCAGAGTAGTCAGATAGGAAACATCGCTTTTAAAATATGATTGACGTGTAAGTGTTTTTCAAGTACAACCCTACGTACTTACAGAAATAAAATCATTTATTTATCACAAGACTGATGGTTTTTAAAACTTGTTACAATAAAACTAACAGTAAAAATATTATATTAGTCGTTCAAACTGTAACGATAAGGACATGGAATGTACTGTGTACCGAAGTTTTATTTAATATTGTGTGAGTGAATTTATTTTTCAATAAAAATAACATAATCACGCCGGTGCAGGGGTAGGCAGTACCTACTTACACCCACATTTCGCCTGTTATGTTTAAGTCCCGGGGGGTAGGAACAGCTATTAACACGTTGAACGCCGCTTTAAATTTTCAGTCTTTCTGCTCGAGCCGTAGGGGACACCATGTGGTCGACATACAATAGTTCCGTTGGGGCCGCGGGGGGCACCATATGACCGCGAGTCAGAGGCAATTTTAAGCACCTCTAGTGGGTCGTCGGGCACAGATATGAAGCAAATATCAACGCTTGAAAGGCAATATTGACCAAACGACATGTTGTCAACTTTACACCAGAGCATCTTAAAGTATTTTGTTCAAAAAAAAAATACAAGTTTAAAATGGAGTATTTTATATTTTTTTAGTTTATACTCTAGTAGAGTATACACAAAAAAAAGCATTTTGAAGGTTTTTTTATTGGAAAAAAAATCTTTAAAATGCTCTATGTAAAGTTGCCAACATGACGTTTGATCAATTTTGCCTTTCAAGCGTCGCTATGTATTTGACATGACCCCAACGGCCCTGCAGACAGTTAGATTGTATTTGGTTTTTAGTAAAAAATATGACTATAACATTGGGCATTTTTAACCTGGCTCCTTTTACTAAACCAGTGACGCCCATATGTTGTCCCCCATGGCGTTTAACGTGTTAAGGTGAAAGAAGACGTAGCGTTAGAAGGCCTCCCACAAGGTGGACCGATGACCTTGCGAAGGCCGTAGGATTCTGCTGGATGCGGGAAGCACAGAACCGGTTGAAGTGGCGGTGCTTGGCTTGCCTATGTCCAGCAGTGGACGTCTTTCGGCTGAAATGATGATAATATCTGACCTCCACAACCCAGTAACTAGATAATACGATACCCCTTGGTAAGATCACTGGTTGTCAGACTTTCGGGCTTCTGGCGACCCGGAACTAGTGCTTCCAAAATTACGGATTTGCTAATTACGTAACTAGTTACGCATTTTGATGCTTCAATTACGTAACTACGTAATTACGTACTTAACTGTTTTGATTTTTTAAAGCACGATAAATTCTGGGCTTATTACGTATTTTAGAAGTAAAAAATCGAACAACTTCAAATGAAAAAAATTATAATATTAAGGAATTAAAAGTAAATTACAGATTAAAATGATAATTTTAAAATTAAACTCAAAATCGAAATCGTCAATCAAATCAAAATGTAATATTTTGATTTGATTGACGATTTTGATTTTGACTAAACTCAATCAACAATTCAAACAAAACATGTACCACGCACAAATGGTTTAAAAGTAAGAAACAATATAAAATATGGTTATTTTTCCAATCTTTGTTCTTGATAATATGATCTCATAAATGATAACGAATGCAATGTTCTGTCACCAAGGGAACTTCTTAGTTTAGAACAAAGATAGCCGGCAGAAGAAAATGCCCGTTCTGCTTCAACACTAGTAGGCATTATACATAGTAAATAATTATAAGCTGCTGTTAGGAAAACTTCACGACCGCCGCCAGTGCTATCGTAGATACACATTTCAACTCTGATGATGGATTCAAGATCTGTGTTTACTCCAGATTTGTTTACTGTAGACATAGTTTTCTGCTTTTCTGTATTTCTTTTTCTAGTTGCTGTGCAACAGTCAACTCGTCGCCACAACCATCATTAGCATCATTGTCATCTGCTTCGGAATCTAAACTCATTTGTGTACTTGTAGGCGGTGTAAATTTGAGCCTTTCTAATAAGTTTGCAACATATGTTCTAATATAATCCGACGTCGGTTTTGTAAAAGTTTCTGTTTCTTCGGTTTTATAATATTCTTCATTATTATGCAAATACTGCAAGACACCAGAAACATTTGTTCGCCTTTCTTTTATTCTTTTTCTAAGAGATACAGCAAGCTTGTCACTGAGCCCATTGGACTGAGCATCAAGCTTATTTAACATAAACTGAAGCGCAGCATCTGCTGCTAACAAATTCGAGTCACGGCGACACAATGCCATCACTGTAGTTTTTATTATATCTAAACTATGATGAATGTTATGTAGATCTTGTATTTCTGTGTCTGTGAAACTTATATTTGATTTTAAGTCTAATAAAGCCTTAAATAAACTTGATTTCAATTTCAGAAATCGTCCAACCATATCTGATAAGCTGTTCCATCGCGGTTTGCAGTCTAGTATAAGATCGAGGCTTTTACCATGCTCTTGTAAAGAATATTTTTGCAACAAATCGGTCTTCAGTGGTGATTTTTTGAATGATTTAACAAGTTTTCTTACTTTTACTATAATATCTTTGTACAGAAACTCTGGTTCTAGAACTCTAGGTACTTCTATGAAAAGTCCGCCATCGTTTTCTTCAATTTCTTCAGTGTCAGTATCTGAAGCTTCATCTTCTAGTTCTGGTTCAGTAGTTGTACTTTTCCGTGTCTTATATAATACGTCCAGCACTGCAAGTTGTATTCCGTGAGCAAAACACAACTGATGGTGACCATCAAAATTTTTGCCCATTTTAACCATAACACTGGCTCCGTCCGTTGTGAATGCAATTATATCTTCAAGTTTCAAATAAAAGTCATTTAGATGATTTTCTAACAGTACAGTTCCAACGTGAGCTGGCATTGAACCCTTTATCCTTACTAGTCCTAAATTTTTATATTTAGCTGGTTCTAGGTCTTTATTATGAATATTTATATTCATATACCTCCGGTTCCGGGTAGAGGTCCATTCATCAAACGTTATAGTAAACCGTTTTTTTTGGGACTTCAATCTTTAAACTGATTTATTAATTGTTTTTTTATGGCACAACTCTGTTCCAGGACAATTTTGGTAATAGTTGAAGGAGATTTCGGTAGATCATAGCCAGATTTTTTGAAAACATACCTTAGATCTTCAGAAGTACAAAATTTGCTTAATGGGATGCCATCCAATGCTGCCATTCTAGTCACTATAACGTCCAAGGAATACTCAGTGGAAAAGTAATCCGTTAGTTTAGTTTTCTTCGATGGAGGTTCTAAACTTTTTCTTGCTTGAAAGCACGATGAAGTACTTGCCCTTTGCGCATCTTGCTCTTGTGACATCTCGCCAATATGTTTAGCACGCATATGTGTATGTAGTGCTCCAGTAGCACCACCAGGAGTCTTCAAAAATTTTTGACAATGTTTACATTGGACACTTTGCCCATTTTCAGCCCTCAAAAAGTGTTCCCATATAGCTGATTGTGTGCGTTTGTTCAAAAACTCCTTATAAATAGTCTTCTTTACTGCAGACCTAAAACAATATATAAATATTTCATAATTTAATAGTTAGGTAATACATATAAATAGCATCTATAGTTAGGCACTACACTTAAAACGGGATACATTTACATACGTACCGTGAACTCATAATCAATGTCTATTTGCACAGACATCTAACAAGCAACAATAAAATAAAATCGCACATATTTTTTTTTTTTTTTTAAACGTCGCACCACACTAGGAATTACTGCTGTATCGTGGGTGCACTCACAATCATGTAAACTAACATACACAAGACACCCAGACCCGGAACACCTATCTGTAGGTCATACAAATATTTGTTCCGTACGGGAATCGAACCCGTGACCCGCAGCGCAGCAGCCAATCACTCAACTACTGCGCCAACCGTGCCGTCAACAATATAAAATCAACTACTAAATTATATG
Organism: Dryobota labecula; assembly: GCA_947523025.1. Lineage (NCBI taxonomy): Eukaryota > Metazoa > Arthropoda > Insecta > Lepidoptera > Noctuidae > Dryobota > Dryobota labecula. The sequence continues at coordinate 9,204,343 of OX383314.1, forward strand.
TATAAACTCTCACACAATACCCTAGAAACAAAGTAAGTAGACAAGTAAAGTAATGTTAAAATAGGTACTTACATTTTCGTTGAAGTATCTCTACTCGTGTATGGTGATATCTACTTAGAAACTTGTAATGAAAAGCTTCTGAAAACCAAGCGTCAAACTTTGCGGCACATACACAAAATCACAAAAGTCAATAAAATAAGCTTAGACCAGGCAGGACAGTATCTCGCAGGTGTACGTAAGACGACTGAGTACCGAGTATTGAGATTGTTTCTAAATTCACGAAAGTAAAGAAAAATGTAGGGAGTTCCCTTAGCTTGCTCAATCCACAATATTAAACTTTATTATCTACGAGGTAGATCAAATACTTGCGAAACACTTATAAACTTTGATTGTGTTTACGTACCGAACTATCCACAACCAACGGGGATTCCCTTCGTTTCCCGATTGGTCAACAATGAACTCTATTCTGTACGACTAAGAAATTAAATCTTGCGGACTCAAATTGGAAGTTATAAAATAAACCCCGGGAATTCGGGGGATACCCACAGAAAGAGTTTTGGTGTTGTCATAATGTAAGTCGTAGGTTAACTAAATTAAGGTAAATTGTATTTAATTTTAATACACAGATAAACCCATGCCTTTTTCCCATGGAGTAGGCAGAAACTATAGAACTAAATAAATGGGTACCTAAATTAATTAATATTATCCTATAGTTACGTTATTACGGACTGCAGCTCTTCAGTTACGTATTTGTGAGATTTCTAAAATCTGTCCGTAATTACGTAATTGCGTAATTACGTAATTACGTAATGGAAGCCCTACCCGGAACGACTGTCAAAGATCCACAAATGACAGCCGGGACCAACGGCTTAACGTGGTTCACGAGACACTGAGGAGTCTCGGTATACAGGGTCATACTATCTAACTAAGTACCTCTCGTCAGGACTATATTACCTACTAAAATCATAAATAACAACTTATGATCTATGACTTTTAATAATTCATCACATTTTAATTTGAGCTATGGGCAACTCGCCGTCCGGTAAGGACCAGGCCCGGGTCGACAGCGCGTTGTGTTCCACGCGCGCCTCAAAGAGATGTCAGCACGCATTGACGGGGTCCGCCAGGACCGGTGCCTGCCAGGGTTGCGGGTTTGTCCGAAAGGAATACCGCGGTCCTGGCACACAGGCAACTGGGCCTCAAGTCTGCTATTACAATAGTGTCAGAATGGTCTCTTCATTGTGAGTTTTTTAAAAATTTGCCATACAAACACTGTCAAATACTCACAATGGCGAGACCATTCTGACACTATTGTAATAGCAGACTTGAGGCCCTGAAGGAACACGGATGGGTAATACTAAAGTCAGTAAAAGTCTGACACGCCCTCCCGCTTCGCTCACAGCGGGAGAAGTTATTTGTAAAATTTCCCACACAAAAAAAAAAGAAACGGGCGACAGTGCACGGGAGGCGGTAGGTAGGTACACACGCCTACATATCAAGCTATAAATTTCCAGTATAAGCTGACTTCTCATTGTACAAATCCGACCTTTAGACGGATAGGTACGTACTTAGAATCTGTCAGTGTCCGGTGTCCGCGGCTCGTCCGCGATCTGCGCGTTCCGGTGTGATTGATCCTTGACTGAATAGTGCATTGTTGTTAGTTTTAAGGTTGATTTTAATAGATTTTGTGTACCTGTATATACCTGTTAACAAGCGCTTCTCGCCATCAAACTGGAAAGTTTGGCGAGTAACACTGTAAACAATAAATAATGTACAAAAATGAAAATTAAATTATAAAAGAAAAACCTATACATACAATGCGAGAACAGCTTATACTGAAAATGTACAGCTTTATCGCCGCCTTAGAGTGAAAACTTCGTATATGCGAAAAATGCCACTTTACAGAAGGAAGAAAAAACTGCGCCCTGTGAAATTTGATTACCACGGCTTCTTCAAATATGTGTCTTTTAGTGTGCAATATTTAAACTCGTCATAGATGGCGTTAGAGGTTGCAAATTTTTTTTTTTTGAAACTAGGACGTGCGTTACGATGTTTTCTTTCCAAAAATGTAATAAAATAAAAATTACCAAAATTGCATTGCCAAGGTTTTCACTTTAAGGCGACGATATGTAGCCGTGTATACAACAAAATACCGAATTGTAATGAGTTAGATATCGACGGTGAAGTATTAATACCTCCTAACTTACATTTTTCTAGAATTCACTTTTTTATTATTTTGAATTTAAAAGCGTTATTCGCATGTTTTAGTGAAATCTCCTATTATAAGTGTATTTTTAGTTGCTAAACTAATATGTGGAACAATCTCCAACTAAACCAACGTGCCTATTTTATGGCATTACCCCCATGCATGCATCCTCATTCAGTTTGTGTACATTTTTGACTTTGTCAGTTGGGTGTTATTGGCACTTCACCGTCGATATAGAACAACGAAATCTGGATGGTTTGTTTTTGGTAAATGTATTATGTTTTGTAAAAATCATAGAACAAAAGTTGTTGTTGATGTATAAGTAAAACAGTCCTGCGAGGTTTTTAGTGTTTTACCAATAACCCTGTATAAAGGTGGTCACCCACAGAACAGCAGCAAGCGTAGGCACCGGTCCACCAACGCCACTCCCTTAAAAAAATATTATCTCGTGACTGAGAAGGAATTATGAAAATCGGCTCAATCAGGTATCTCGGTAAATGTGTCTAGAATTTTCTAATACCTTTTTAAAGTTTCATATTGTGACACGAAGCAACAAAATTCGATCTAAATAAAAACGGCCACATACCTCTAGATCGTATTTTGTTATCACAGAAAATAAAATGAAACGAAATTTAAAATCAAAATTAAAAAATATTTTATTTCACATAAACCTACATGGGCACTTATGAAACGTCAGAAGCTAGGTGCACGGTTCCAATTTGTCGTTTCCTATGGAGAAGAGCCGGCAAGAAACTCCACGGTTACTCTTTTAAAAATAATTGGCTTTATTAATTACCAACCAGTTTAATTTTGTCTAGACTCTAAATTTGCCTATGGAGCAGGACCAGCAGGTTTCCAAGCATAATTATCTTTGACATAATCCTCTAACATAAGTGCCTCCCCTAACTTTCTTTTAAAATCACCACGCTCCCCGGTTACATATGAAGAAAAGCTTATGAATGTAAGTCGGTTGGGAACTCATGGTCTAAATAAAAGCGCGCTGTTGGATTTGCAACGTCCAGCTCAGCGCCGAAAGTTGAAAATCCAACCGGGAGTTTATTCATCTAATATTTTCCAGGTACCATTCCATTAATAAAAGCAGTGAGCCTAAAGATAGATGGGCTGATAAACTTAGGTGAAAACTGGAGCTATGAGTACCGCGTCCTTAGATCCGGAGCAAAACACTCTCATGACCAGAATGATAAGAAAGCTGAGCGGCAAAGAGATGAAGAACAACTGCGCATGCTTGAAGAGAGGCTGCGCAAAGAGGCGGTGGAACACCGCAAAGAAGTTCACCAAAAAGATCTAGAACAAACTGATAAACATCACAAAAGGCAAAAAGACAAAGGTTCTGCAAATTCAGCCATTCACAACAAAGAACATGTTGAAAAACACAAACCAAAAACTAGCTCCAGTAGTGAAAGCAGTTCATCTGACAGCGATTCCGCAAAACAAAAAAAGGCCACCGTGATGATTTACGACGAAACAACGAAAAAGACCAAGAAAGTACTAAGATTGATTTCAGAAGAAGGAGATTATTCAGAAACACAAGAATCCTCAGACACACGAGATTTGTCAGAGAGTTCTGCAAGTTGGACAGATAAAACAAGACATGCTACTCCTGATGATGATGCTACGTCATCCAGTCATGACTCCAATATAAATATTATAAATCATTATGTAAAACCCAGAGCCCCCAGAGGATTATCAAGTATAACAATGGAAATTACCTTTAATAAGACACTGGAAAGTTTCAGTAGTATAATTAATAAAACTGTACCTACATTATCTACGTCTACGCAAGTAACGACGGTTAGAACGGGAAATATATACACAGACACACACAAAGTCAAAGATGACGCAAAGATAACTGAATTCACCAACCACTTATACAAACAAACATTAAAAGTGTTTGATGCTGTCAAAGGAAAGACTAACCAGGACCATTTGAAGGTCCAAATTGATCGTCTAGCAAGAGGCTATGAAGATAAATTCAAAGAATTCCTCAGAGATACTAGTAGTCAGAAGATCAAGACAAGGTTGGGAACACAAAAAGTAATTCTGAACACAATTGACATGTCTAATCGAATTCTTAGAAGACTCATGAATTTCATGATCGGTGACTTGGATAAGAAGGGAGTACTCAGACACAATGCAGCTAGCGCTAACATATTCCAGAAAGCTATAGAGATGGAACAAAAACTGCAGCTAGTCCATGCTTGTAAGAAATTCGGTATATGTCGCAGTGGTCCGGGATTTTCAGCATTCTTAACCGATATTCTGACCACATTACTTAAATGCGACGACAAGAAATTCAAGCAAAGTATAGATGCTTTTACTGAGGTAGTTAAAAACATAAACTTCTATAACGGATTAGAGTCGCATACTGAGAAAAAATTTAAACAAATCATCGAAAAGATTGAGATGCAGAACATTCTAATCTTGAGGGCGATAGTTCTGATATTAAAAAATACAATAACGAATCAAAATAAGCCAATGATTGTGAATAATTTTAGTGCACGTCAACGCATCGTGAACTCGACGCTGGCACTTTTAGAAATCATTGATTTATTGGACACGAAGATCCCGAGAAACGAATCAAATTCTTTAGAATGGGCCGATATGAAGAATAATTTTGAAGAGTTCGCAGTTGGTAAAAGATATGACGTCTTAGAAATAATGACAGCAATGGTGAAACATGTTAAGAAGAATCTTAAGAGGTTGGACGAGGAGAGTCAGAAAATTGTCTCTAAAAATCTAGATATGATTCTATCACTAGAACTTAGTTGAATAAATTTCATTCAGTTCATGGATTTTTATTTGCTATAAAATCCTTAGGTACCAATTTCTATTTTCTTGTTAGCTAATTCAGCGTGTTTTTTCACTTGGTTACCACAAACAAAGCGCGAGTCGCTTCGTTAGATAAAAATAGGTAGAATTTAAACGCAAATAAAAAAATAACTTTTGGTATCCAATAATAATCCGAATTCCAATCAAAATTACTGATTGCACAGCAAAATACTCAACTCAAAATATAACTAAATAAGCAACAATTTATATTCGTAATACACCGCTATTTATCCTAAAAGATTTTTCATTATCTACAAAAGTGATATCGAAAGACGTAAATATCTAAGCGGGTCTAAATTTGTTTCCAAGCAATAATAATGAGTAGTCGACGGGCCCCCGCTTCGCGGTGCCCCTATTTCTGGGTGATTAAGAAAAATAACCACGAAGGGAATAGCGCGGTCTTTCATCGCTCGCTAGACATGTAAAGTTTAGTTATAGGTAGGCATTTTCGATTTTCATAAAGGAATTTATTTGTCTCGCATTAGAGGAAAAATGTAATGTAGTGTTGATGATATATGTTTATAAAGTTATTATATAGTTTTGTTAAACAATTCGTTTATTTGTAGTGAAAAAATTGATTTGATGTAAAAAAGTATAAATGTAATTATGGAAATAAATTGATAGGTGATTATTTATTTGATGCGCAATTAATAATATCCCGATAAAAATACAGTACGTAGGTACGGTGGTTTCTGGCTGTCACATATCTTAGAATTTTTGGTTCTAAGACGGCTTCCTCGCTATGTTTTTCTTTACTTACGAAATTATTAACTCAAACCTAATACTGTTATTCGGCGATAAGAAACGTCGTGTTTCAATGTTCAATAAAAATACCGTGTTTATTTGGAAAAGTTAATTTGTAAGCGAAGAAATTTCCACGTTCATTAACATGGTAAGTATACAATGTATGTGCGTCATCATATAAGTTCCGGATGACTAAAGTTGTTCGTAATTATTTATTTTATTATTTATGTACACACAGTTAAATATATAGAGATACGACATCGTTATAATTTCAGTACAAAGGTACCTACTGCTTATTTCTTAAGAAATTTCTTCCAGCAGACCTGCGAAAGGAGAAATGAAAAAGAAATGTAGACAATAGTGTGTGAGAACTAGAAGAGGAAAATACTAAAATAATAATTATAACATATTATGTATTTTTTTTAATTTCAGAAATTTTGAATTTTGATAGACAACCCTGACGCTTTCGCCTTCAGAGCGTATTCCACTTCCTTCCTTCAACTAACCCCGCAATATTCATTATTCAAATATTTCTTACGATATCAAAAAAAAAAAAAAAAAAAAATTTGGGCGTCACCTTAAGTAATGCTATATTTATAAAGAGTTTAACAAATTTTCAACTTCAATATCGCCGGGTTAAGGCGTTGGAGCGTGCATTTGCGCTAGTAAATTGTGCCGTGAATTTCGTTAATTTTGGGTTGAAAATTATATGTTTTACGATATTAACAATGTTAAACCCGACGAACATTACATCATCATAGACGTTTATTTTGATGTGATTTTCAATACATAATGTGGTATAATATTGAAATAAAATGATTTTAATCTACAAAATAAGGGTATATTTGGATTTTTTTTCTATCGAGCGAACTTTATCCAATTATTTAACGAGTACCCGACTTACCTACAGAAAGGTCTCAAGAGCAACATATAATTTTTTTACGTGTTTAATCATTACCGTTTCTAAATAAAATGACATTCAAATTACATTTCCTAGAGGTTAACTTGAAGAACCTCGCCTTAAAGGCAAAACCGACTATATGCCGAAACCGATTAACCCGGTTTGATTAAACCGATTATATTATAATCGGTTTTTACATTCGGTAACTCAGGAACAGTAAGTCCTGCAGTTTAGTTGGTTTTACCATATAAAGAATCAAATGCCCATTCGAATGGTACTTATATTACGAGTATAGTGATAAACTAAAAACCCCGGCGATATATATTATGAATTGTAGGTTTACTAAATTCATACTATATTATATATTCATAAGTATAATCGCGTGAAGCTGAGATGTAGTAATTATAGATGTGTATGTATACCTATTAATCCATGTAGTTAATCCCAATATATTCAGTATCTACTCAAACTTCGTGTGTTTTACTTGTCTTTAAGTCCCATCCTTACATCAGAACGTTCGCCTCCTAAAAAGTAACCTAAGAAAGAAGACAGGTCGCGATACGTCCGTCTCTTTCGCACTTCAATCTGCAGTGTAATACATCATTCATCATCATTTCAGTCGAAAGACGTCCACTGCTGGACATACCTCCCCCAAGCACCGCCACTTCGACCGGTTCTGTGCTTCCCGCATCGAGCAGATTTCTGTGGCCTTCACAAGGTCATCGGTCCACCTTGTGGGAGGCCTTCCAACGCTACGTTTTCCGGTACGCGGTCGCTACTTCAGAACCTGGGAGGCCTTGGAGTGTAATATAGAAGCTTGCAATAAAAATATAAAATAATCTAAGTTCTTTCGACTGAATTCAGCCAAGTGAGCAATTCACCTTTATTACTAGAGAAATCGAACGTAGTAAAGTCTACATTTGCAAAACCTCAAAACCGGGTGTAAACAAACGGACGCTATTTAATTTTTAATGTTTTACAGAAGTTTCAGCAACTGTCTAAATCCGATTAGGATAAAATCCGAAACGAAACAAAAAAAAAAACAAGTTATTTTAAATATTCTACTCGAAAATCTGTGTCCGCGATTGTACCTCATCACGTCAATTTGATTGCTTTATGTTTTTCTAAATAGCTAACATTTCCTACTTACAAAAAGCATTTCCTTTCATTTAGTTTTTGTAAATACTCATGGATAGTTTTAGATATTTTATGGAGAAAATGCTGCAGCTGTTTATATTCTGTAAGTTCTTTCCCAACTATTTTGGGTTCGGCTTCAAGTCTGATGCAGCTGAATTCCAGTATTTTACATGGAGCGACTGCATATCTGACCTTCACAATTATTAAGTTACTAGGTAATACAAATACCTCTTGGCAAAACTGGTTGTCTATCTTTCACTAGTCTCATGGTCGGCAGAACGGAAACAGGTGCCAATGTTGCTATAAGGTTAAAAATCACTTCCTCTCTCCTTAAACACCATCATTACTTAAAGTTCCTTGCTCTTGTATCATGTTTATTATTGTGTGTATATATATATATATATTTATATGGATAAGTATCTACATGCTTTGTGTATATGTATTTATTGTATATATGTAAGTGGTACACCACTAAATACCTGCAGTATTGTCTCTCCTTCTACTTTTTGATCCATCCAAAGGTTGTCTGTAAAAGATCGCTTTTAGCGATAAGACCGCCCATTGTGGCACCCTATGTAACAGTTCTACATTTATATCTGTAATTTTTATGGTGTACATAATAAAGAGTATTCTATCTATCTATCTAAGGTAACGCAAAATAAAAATAAAACTTTTTTTTCTAAATTATTGTCCAAAATGTGTTTCACAATCACGACGGAATGCCGACGAATGGTATGAAAAATAATTATTTATATACTGTAAGAATCTCATCAGAAAACTTACGTAAGATGAGCTAAAGGGCCGGTCAGCTTGCTTGCCATGTACTCTAAGATTTTATTACTCATTTTCAGACATCCTCGTACACGCAGCCACCAGCGCCATGGAATATGGTTACGAACGAGACTTGGACGACCAACCAGAATTAACGAACTACGGCAGAGAGTCAAAACAGCTGAGGTACGATCAAATTCTTTCCAACCTGCACTCCTTATTCAAAGAAAGATCTGCGGACAAAAGCGATAACAGTAAAACCGATGATGATTATAACGACTTTAATTATAACCATAATAATGATGACAAGAAAGAATTTGATGAAGTTCTAGTCAAAGTCACAAGTGCGTTAGACAAAATTAAGGAAGAATTTAAAAAATTCAACAACGATGGAGTCGAATTACCAATTGCTACAAACGAGAGAAGATATAAAAGAGATGTTACCAACGATACAGTTACAAACGCAACGTTAACGGAAGAAAACGTGGCAGGAACCAATACTTCAATGGAAAACCCTACAACGGAAGAAAACGTGACAGGAGCCAATACTTCAATGGAAAACCCTGCAAATGTTATTGATAAAGTTGAAGTGTTAAGAGCTAAAAACGAAACTGTGAATACTGTACTTTTGCCTGCAAATAACGATACTGACACAGCTCTGAGTGGTCGACGAATGATTCCTATGATGGCACCTCCACCAGAATTTGTGACTGCTACTTCAAGAGTCAAGGACAAATTCCTGTCGTATCTTGAGGATACTTTTAATGAATTCGAACATAAAATTAAACCGTTAACGAACATCAAAATTGCTTTATCCAACGATGATCATTACATAATCGGTTATATTATAGCAACTATTGATACTTTAGAAGTGAGTTTGAAAAAGTTGAAAACCGATATGAAATTGCATCAACATTTCTGGGACGATGAGAAGATTCTGAATTTATTTGATAGAATCAAAGCTATTAACACTGTCACAACGAGCTTGATAGAATCATTGAAGAAGCATTTACCTAGAAATTGAGTTCGGTGTTTTATTACAAAAGCTTATTTTGAATTTAGTGACTTTTTTCTTCCCTTTTTAGAGAAATAGCTGTAATCCGTCCTTACATTCCTCCGAGACCTCATCTCCGAGATCAGTGCACCGAACATCCAAATCCAGTCAACCGTTTATACGTGATTGTGTTACAAGGAACTTCGCCATTTATTCAATTCATAATATGAATGTAAAAGATGTATTCATAGTACGCGCGGAGCCTCACTTAAAACCACGCAACAGCGTCATAAAATAGGCAAATCTGACGAATATATTGTGGGCTACGGGATAGTTTATCGAATGAAAACTATCGCAAATTTTTCGGTTAAATAACACTAGTTTACAAATTAAAATAAAAGTCATGTCCTTTCAATGAATTCCATATCGATGTATTTAGTAGTAATAACTAAACGCAAACATATATTTGTTTTATTTCTATCACGTCTATAAATCAAGTTCTTATAACATCTTATTTTCAAACTAGGTACTCATAAGTTGGTTTCGATTTTATTTTAAAATTTTGATGCTGTGCAGTGTTCAGTTAAATAAATACTTGTTTTAAAAATGTCAAAAAGGTTGTGTAAAGTACATTCTGATCGTTTTTGTTATGTTTGTGGTGAATTTATAATATCTAAAAAAGGATATCCCATAACGGAATCACTTAAAGATGTATATTTCGGTTATTTCAAAATTTCGGTCTGTCACCAGGACAAAACATGGGCACCTCACGTTTTTTGAGAAAGATGCACAAAAACTCTAAGCTCTTGGGCTGCTCTCGGACAAGTCAGCGATGAACATGGAGAGCATTTTCATCAGGATTAGAAATTTTTTGAGCAAAATTATCAAGGATACTGGGACCAGGCCATGTCAGGTGATTATTGCTGGTCTGTTATTAGAGATACAGACACGAATAAATACAAGAAAAAAGCTAAGACAATTCACTTTTAATTTTTTGTTTGATATTTTTGTAAGCATTATTTGTTGTAAAAAATTATCAAAAATAATAAATATCTTGGAAACATGACGTGTTAGATTTTTTTTATAATTTTTCTGAAACTCAGTGCACCTCGATTGTTAAGAAAAAAAAGTTTCATTCAAAGGACAATAACTTTGTAAACTAGTATAATTTATCAACAGACCTTTCACAGTTATCTCAATTCCGATTTTGCATCACTGCCAAAATCATAGTGATCTTTATTCTCGCTACGATAAGGTTGCTGCTGTCAGAGGTAAATTTATCTGTGTAAGGACTGTACAATAATGCCACCCTCTGTCAGTCTCCCAAAATGACGCTCCGTCATCTTGGGAGACTGACAGACGTTCGCCAGGGATAAGTCCCTGATTGAAGGTTGGTGTGGTCGGTTGGTAGGAAACACGTTAAAAAGGAGGGAAGCTTTCCGGAGAACAATCTAAGAAAGAATAAAAGTGTCGCTTTTGGTGTTTGTCTACTGTGACCGCTTCGTTCTTCTAAACTGCACAATTGATTTTGATGCGGTTTTCACCATTATTTAGAGCATTTATTCGAAATTCATATTCAATATTTGTTTTTTTAATATATTTTATCAATAAGTATATTTCTTCCGCCGGGCTCTTGTCACCAGCAACCCCCAGTTAAACATAAAATAAAAATCAAACACATTTTAATCAAAGTTTTTATTTTAAATTATCAGTCTATCATTTAACAACATGAAGCCTCAACATTATTATATTTTAATAAAAATAATAACTTAATGTTTGTACTTAATATTACAAGTAATTCTGTACTTTTGAAAGTAAATTTTTCAGTTTTAATATTTAAACTAGAATTAGGTTTCCAATAGGAATTTCTCAGTTGCAGGTGCAGCCCCTGGTTTTGTGCATTAATAAGAAATTATCATTATTCAAAGAAAATTTCTTAAAAATGACGAGAAAATTAACTTAAATCTAAAATTACTAACTAAAAATTCAAAATCTAAAAACTTAACAATTACCAACTTAACGATGTTAGCAAAAATGTTGCTAGTGTAATAAAAAATCTACTATTTTAATAGTTTTTTTTTAACAACACTCCTATCCTCTCAGTCTATAAATCTGTAAGAGGGATCGAAGAGGCTGTTAAATAACTGGCTTAGTGTACTGGGAAATTCGTTCATTATTAAGTATTATTAAACTAGGACACTTATTTAATTTTACTATTTTGTGACATGTTATCATCCTCTGTTAGAAGCTGGAGATTTTCGGTGCGATTGCAGAATTGTATCAATTACTATTGAGGCAGCGTTGACCTTACTGCATCTATAAAAAATATTTTTTATTCAATTAAAAAAGTCTGTTTCGTTCGTCTAGTCAGTGGCGGCTTTACACATTTGCCGCCAGTAGGCTATTCAAATTTTGCCGCCCGTACTGACCTCTACAATTCGATACCCTTCGACACATTCAGGAAATATAGGCGTAAATATATGACGAAATTGTTTAAAAAAGTTGAATCTATGTTCAACGATCTATATCTATGAAATTAAATAAGACATGATTTCGTATTTTCTGATTAGAGTAACTGAATAAGACTTACCTAGGAAACATGTCATTGCACTTAAGTTCAGTCCAGCCAGTCAGTACTTCGTACAACATTGTATCTAGAGCCTTGTTGGCTGCTAGCTCACCAGTCAGCATTCTCAGCGCCACACTGAAATAATAGAAGAAATGTTGAATTATACACCGTGGCATTTTAATCGTGTTACAACGACAGCCCACTTCATGTATCCAATGACTACTATACACCCATAAAAAATAAAAAAAAATACCATTTGAATAATATTTTTTATTATTATTAATTATGACGCATGACATAGTATAGTTTGAAACACCCTGTTACGAGCGCAGTTCGAGCCTTGTGTTCCAAGGGCGACGCGGAATGGAGCGGTGACATCTTTATCAGACCGTATGCCTATTCATCTTCATTCACCCTCACGCAAAAATGCGTTTCTTACTATTGCAACTTAAACTTAATCTAAATCTCCTTTTTCTTTTTTTTATCGCGCGTAGAGATATTTTATGTCGGCTACATTGACCTTTATTTATTATTTATTTATATATACTTTATTGTACATCAGATTACACATTACAAAAGAACAGAAAACTTATACACTATAAAATATACAATGGGCGGCCTTATCGCATACTGCGATCTCTTCCAGGCAACCTTGGCATGGACAGTGAATTTATGGACATAAAATGGGGTTATCATTGGTGCAAATATAAAAAGTATAACAGTACAATATCCTATAATAGATACACAGATATATAATAGTCACCCTTAGTCATCTTACCTTTGTAAGATGACTAAGGGTGAAGCCAGACGAGCGTAATTTTTTGAGTTGCGACTAAACTAAAATTTATATTCTGTCCTTTTCTTAATGAAATAGAAAGAAAAAGATGCACTGAACTTATATTTAGTGTAGTTTGTGAACAAGGAAATCGGCACCAATGTCTATTTATTAAATTAGTTGTACTGATTGTAGTCACATTACATATCTACGCACGCACGCACGCAGTGCACACGCATATGGGTCTAATAGTAGGTACTTCGTCTATTTTGGTTTGTTTTGACTGTACAACGGAAGTGTGAGTGTAATTTATGTACTTTTAATTATTTTTGGGATAAAACATTACCTTTATTAAAAATTACAGATATCGATTCAGTAAACTATTCTAAACAAATTACTTTCATAACGTGCATTAATTCACGTTACACATTGCGTATATGTAACAGAATATAAATAAAAAATTACATACCCATTGATCCTAGCCATAGTACCGTAAGGTGCGTTTAACTTAGTAGTAGCCACCAGATTCCTACAATACAGCAACCAAACGCAATCCAACTCTGTGTAAAAACTACCATTGTTGGCAACACCATGCGTGCTGTCAAATGATGTTTGTAAGTGATTTAGCGCGTGTGTGTTGGCATCAATGTTGCGTGACAGTTGGTTCTGTATGTTGGTAGCTTGCAGTTCTTTATTTGAGATTTGATTGAGGATGTTTCTGTAAAATAATGATGTTATTAAAATGGAACTTTCATAAAAATTATTAAGTGGAACCGCTAAGGTACATTATAATTCTATAACTAAATTCATGTTTGTTACGGTCGCGAATCATACTTTAAATATACACTCAGACAATGAGCTGAAAATTGCAAAAAGCGTTAGAAAATTTTAATTTCGCGGTAAGTATAAATAATTTGATAAAGTCTTTAGTTAAGAAAACTTCAAAGCAAAAGTGAATAGTAAATCATCTCCGGGTTCAGTTCCCATAGACGATAACCCGGACGTAAATATCAAATATGACACATCGAGCTTTCGAAAGAGACTGTCAAACAAGTATGAGTGACAAAGAAAAAAACATGGCAAATAAAAACTGAAACTAAAATAAAATTTTGATTACTGCCAGATACAGAATTTTTATCTCACGAACCTACGCGCGTTTTACTTGTGGTACCAAGTGTAAACGCTGTGAATGTGTGCGTCAAGACGAGTAGCGTCGGCACATAACACAAACACGTACATACACACACATTTCCAACTTCGCCCTTGTCTCGGACGGCACCGAGAGCTCCTGCGCTTACACACACATTCACAACGGGTTTGTATACGTGGTAACCACAAGTAAAGCGCGCGTCGCTTTTGTTGAATTGAAATACTATACATTACGCTCGTACCATTGTTTCTTAACGGAACGAGAAGCCGGGATCTTACAAACAGGGCATCTTAATGTGAGGTCTAAGAATTCAACCCACTTGAAGCTAAATTTAGCGAAATAAATTTATTCTTATTGAAAACCTCATTCATCGCTTTCCACCAGCCGAGACAGAGCCCTAGAGCTGGCGTATTTATCTAATCCATACTAATATTATAAATTCGAAAGTAACTCTGTCTGTCTGTATGTTACCTTTTCACGCCTAAACCACTGAACGGATTTCGATAAAATTTGGCAGAGAGATAGATTGCATCCCTGGGAAGGACATAGGATAGTTTTTATCGACATACCTCGCGGGCGAAGCCGCGGGCGGAAGCTAGTAATAAATAAATCCATACTAATATTATACTTAAATGTGAAAGTAACTCTGTCTGTCTGTATGTTACTTGTCATGAAATTTGGCAGAGATATAGCCTGGGATATGGAGAAGGACATAGGCTACTTTTTTACGCGATAACCGAAATCCACGCGGGCGGAGCCGCGGCCAAAAGCTAGTAAATACAAAATAAAACTTACTTGGTATTCTTATAAGCCCTTCCAAGATGGATGGCAGCGCGCGCAGTACTCATACCGACTTCCATAATGTTTTCTAAGAGGTTCTTGCCTATATCCAAGTCATCTTGGCGAGGATTCAAGCGTTTTCTGAAAGAATAAAATATAAACTGCGTTAAATACGCCCAGTTTCGTTTCCTTTCAAAGTATGACTTCTTCTGTGGTCACAATTTCGAATTTTACGTGAATACGTCATTAAATTTAAGTTAAAGTCGAAAAATATGCGGCCTAAAGAAAAAAGTAAAAATGTTTTAGAATATACAAACAGTGCTATTTCATATGATACTCCACATGCCCTAGTAGTCGAATTTTTAAGACCACCTTTCAGTCCCTGTTGTAAAAAAAAAAACTCTTTTTGTTTTTTTCTTATTTACAAAATAGTTGGGCAAACGTCACCTAAAACTATTCTAGATTTCAAGTTGATAGCATCAGTAGTACTTGAGATATTCAGCTGTGACAGACAGACAGACTGAATCACACCATAAGGGTTCCTTTTTACCATTTTGGTACGAAACCCTAAAAACCTCGTGAGAGCAAGAAATCAATAACCGTTATTTTAGGGAATCCCTGAACTGATAGGGTTGCCATCTTTATTGAAATCAAAATCAATTACAATTTTGCTGAAAAATTTGAAAATAAATTTAAATATTGCTGACGTAATCACCATCCAGTACTCCTCGTCCCCCATGCCATCAAAAATAATCAAAGAAAAGACCCCCCTTTCAAGTATTACGTAAACACCGAAGTAGGGTACTCCGGTGTTTACGTAATACTTGAATGAACCTTAAGCAGATAGGCTTCTGCAGAAATGATATGGCGAAGTATACCTATAATAGTCTGTATGCCCCTTCGGGGAATTCAGGCGTGATGTTATGTTATGAAATGAAATCGTTTATTCTGTAAATAGGATATCGGAATCACTTTTACACGTAATATATAAATAAAAATAAGCTAGATGGAGTCGACATTTCCTATCTGACTACCCTTGAGAAGAAATGGCGAAACAAACTCAGGGGTCAAAGTCTCTTTTAAAGTCCAGACATAATCTTGGTCAGATCATGTGAGGACCATGTAGATCCGTGTCTGAAATGGTCTTTTGAGGAAAGAACCACACAATTTTGAGTGGACCTGTCCAATCAGTGCAAGCATTTGTCAGTAAACGTGTAGCTCAACTCAGGATTTAAGGAGCTCAACGACTCGACGAACAATACCAATGAAAATACATTTGGGTAGGCCGCATATAGTACTCAAAATACCAGACCATCATTAAAACTATTAAGAGGAAAAAAAAAAAAAGATAATCTTATAGGAAACAAATGACTCACATAGTTCTCACATTCACAATAATTAAAATAATATATGTAATACTTTTCAAAGTAAATATTCATGTCATTTTATATATAATATTTTGTAATGTCAATATGTATATAAAACGTTGTATAATTATTAAAATGTCAAGTTTTACGGTTTAATCACAAAGCCCAATCCCAAGCTTTTTGTCTTCTAAACATATACCGGATGACTTTTTTTACCGTCTCGAAAAAAATTGGGTATACTAGGTGAACGGAGTAGAGACCTATGGCATAGCAATTATTATTATTTTTTTTTTTTCAGAAATAAAACTAAAATAAAAGATAAAAATATTGAAAAATAATATTTAAATTTAAATCATACGCACCCAACGTATGATTTAAATTTAAATATTATTTTTCGTATTTATTTATTGAATTATGTTTTTTGTTAAATTTCTGTGTTTATTGTTATAGTATGATAAGTTTACTTCAAATGTGTGGTATTTATCCATAGATCAATTTCTTTCTAGGTTAAAGAAAAAATAATAAAAACTATGCCATACTCCGTTCACCTAGTATACCCAAATTTTTACGAGACGGTAAAAAATGTCATCCGGTATGTTGTGTATGTAGTTATGTTATGTGTACTTACAAAAACAGAGACCCATCATGAGCCACTTCATTTTGTTTGGTCTCCACTTTGCTGGGGTCCAAGAACAGCGCGTTGAATGCAAATACGTCTTGATCTTTCATCATCTTGGTTCTGGCCATCTCCTGCAAATTTAAAGCACAGAATTAATACAGGATTGGTATAGGGTTGCCATCTCTAAAATTTGGCAACCAGGACAAGACGCGTGAAAACCCCGGATTTTGGAGCCCAGAACCCGGACATGTCAACAGGTTTTTATGAAACTTAGTACTTATAATAAAAAACAGTTTAAAATATCTTCTTTTTTTTTAATGTATTAAAATTAAATTTAGACATCTTTTATTATAACTTTAAATGTAAGAAAAAAAAAACTTCTTACAGTTTTTTACAATTTTTTTTATTATCGATTAACATTTTATTATTCTTAAAATATAAAATAAATTACTATACTCTATTATGCAAATAAAACCTAAACTAAATAAAACTAATAACAAAATGAACTAAAATATGGCGTCGAAAAATTCCTCCGCATCGCTGTCCACTGGTAGTGTACCCAAGAGACTGGCAGCATTGCCACGTTGTATAGCAATGCTTAGCCTCTGGCCAAGATAAAAGCCAGCCCTTGGGTCACGGGAAGTGTCAACCAGCCTTTTGGAGATTTCATTGAACAATAAATGAGCACTGGGACCCCACGGCCCGAGGGTTTCAACCCCAAACGGCTCGAAAATATAGTAACCGATCAAGTTACTATACTTTCGCCGCTTGAGGTTTTCAGCAGCCGCAGCAGCAGCGCTACCACAGTTCGCCGAGCCAGGAAGATGGGATGGCGCAAGAGTATCGACACAAGTTGCGTCCCACACTAAAGGCCTACCTACCTTCCAAAGACATTATTAGTTTTATTTAGTTTAGGTTAATTTATTTTTAATTATCTTGATTTAGTGGTATAATCTTGTATTCAATGTACGTAAAAAAAAACTTATTAAAATATTAACCCACTTTCAACAAACTTAAATCTTTTTTTTTTAACAAAAAATCATAAAAGTAACTTAACTGTAACAACGTCTACACTCATAACATAACCGTCCTGCGAATCAGACTCACTGCTAGTGCCAGTGTCGGTTCGTCGGTTGTCCACACCGCAGCGCAGCGGCCCAAGACTCAAAATTTTTAAACTCGGACTACAAATGAAACCCCGCGCGGACGCTCCCCGGACGCCCTCTAAACTAGGACAATTCCGGGGTAACCCGGACGGATGGCAACCCTAGGTTGGTAAAATGGTGTCGGGAACAAACTGTGCCTCGCGCATTTCATCTCTTGGCTCGCCTTTTGTTGGTCAGCTTCCAGTCTAATCGAATACAGCTGAATTCCGTTTTTTTTTACATGGACCGCTCCATGAAAAAAAAAATATACTGCCTATCTCACGTCCATAACCAGTACCTAGGTAGCACGATAACATTCCCCTTACACTTACATAAAACAGTAGATCTGCGGACTGTCTTGTATTGATAATAAAAAAAATATTGGTTGTCTGTAAAGTTGGTTTACGGACGTTAGTTTAAAGTGACAACGTCATAACAAAACATTGATGCGGCGCAAGCGCACAATGAGCGTAACGGGACAATGAGTCATCCTTTTTCGTGCATGCAGCCGGCGTTCATCGATTTATTAGACGTTGTCACGTCAAAATTGGCTACAATAAAGGCTAGTACAGACTAGTGCTGCTGTGAGACAGTCGTGTATAATAAGAACGTTAAAGCGTATCGATCTAATTCATTTTGTAAATAAACATCTTACGGCACGTGTCAACTGCGTCACACTAAAACTAGGCTTGTTGAAAAAATATCGATACATCGATATATCGATATTATTTTTCAATGTATCGATATTTTTGAGCGATATTTCATATTTCGATATATCGATGTATCGATATAAAATTCCAAGTATCGAAAAGATATAAAAATCGATATTTTTTTTCAGACCAATAACCATTTAAAGTTTTAAGATTAAAAAATCCTAAAAAGGAATACATTTTTGTACTAACATCTTTTTAACAAAATATATTTTATGTATTTTTAGTTTTTGGTCGACTCGATTTGTTGTTTTAAAAGAGTTTTTCTCATGTCTGTATCAGATAAATATTGGTATGATTAATAAATAATTAAAATTTCTTAATAGTTGTTCTTGATTTATTAAAAATGATGTCTATTGATTAGCACGAATATTCTCTGTAAAATCATACCGATATATCGATATTTTTTTATAAAAATATCAATATTGATATTGATATTTTCAAAAAATATCGATACGATGTTATCGATACTTTATTGCATTTCGGACATTCCTAACTAAAACGCATACTGGCCGTAGAAGCGTACGAGCGGCGTGCGCTTCGGCAGCGCCGGCGAATAGCGCGCGTTTCCCGAACGGCGGCGCTGCTCAAGCGCGCGATTTTTAGCACGTTGACTGCCAACCCACGAGTATACTCGTAGTACAATATCTGGGCCCCACTGTTAACTACGAGTATTCTCGTACTTGATTATATGCGATTTCTAACGAATTCTAGAAGAGTAAGTTGAAGGAGGGCGGGGTTAATTTTTTTGGCATTTCTTACTAGAAATGCCAAAAAAATCAAGGAAGAGTGATACATGATGACTATACTTTTGTAAATTTCTCCCCTAAAAGATGTTTTACGACTTCGTCTTTAAACGAAAGGGCATCCAATTTTTTTTCCAGAGGGAGGTTGGCGTGTTGGTTGTAGATCATGGAGGCGTTATGAATGTAGATTTCAAAAATGTGTATCGCTAGTTTTTTTGTTTTGTATGGTGGCAATGTGCATATAAAAAAGTTACTACGAGTATACTCGTATGGCAGCCAACGTGTTAAACGCAATTCTACTACCCCATACATCTCCGAACGCGCGCGCACCAACGGTGTTGCCGAAACACGTAACAATAAAACCAGCCTAAACATCTATGAAATTCAATTGCATGCAACTGAGATGAGAATGCTAAGAGGAAAGTGTGGTGTAACGCGATTGGATAGAATTATAAATGAGTATCAAAGTGCTGGTGAGCGAGAATTTGGAAATCGGTTGCCATGGTATGAGTGTGTAATGCGCAGGAATGAACATGTGAGAAAAGTTTTGAGTTATGTAGATGATAAGAATAGGAGAAGCAGCCGCCCTGGGGTAAAGCGAGAGGAGCGGTCGCTCTAGGCGCTGGAAGGCAAGGGGCGCCAAAAAAGCCAAATGCGCACAGACTACAAGGAAATGCGAAAAACAATTTTCAAAAAGTACACATACGTATATACACAGTATACATATCACTTACCCTCCTACACACATCCACTCATTTACACTCTACTCACCGGAGGCCATCACTATACAACAAATTTAAGATTGTTGTCCTACATTTGTCATTTCCTTTAGTTTTAATATTATTTTATTATATCTCTTTGATCCCATGTGTAATAGAGGTTAAACAAAGTTATTTTCCCTACAACAGGGGAAGAGCGCTGATGTCTGAAATACAGATATTCTTTATCTAGTTCGGACACAGATGTTCAATTTCTGACGATAGAATAAAGTGTTTTATTAGTGTATCACCTTATTACATATAGGTAGCTCATGGAAAGCGTTCGGTGACGATCACGAACCCATAAATTTTTCCCCTACCAAAAATCGCTCAACGCGGCTAAAGACGTTTTCACTCCAAAAAATATCCTGAAAGTCTCACAGCCAGTCTTAAGGGCCTATACTACCTCAAATGGCTTAGCATGATCCTCCGTTATGTCGAAAATACTGCAGCATTATTATGAAATAAATATATGGTAAAGTTGAGGATTAATGTTAAGTACTATGTTAGCCGAAAACACGATTCCATAAAATTTTCTCGATAGAAAAAAATTCCAAAGTTACCTCCAAACCGAACAATAAACCGCTGGTATTCAAAAAATACTTCCAATTAGATAATTAAACTTTGGATATTTACTGAACTAACTATAAAGCAGGTCTTATGTTATTTACTTTTTTTAAATGACCATTATTTTCACCGTAAAAAGAAATTACCTAAACTATTGGCACCTTGGAACCTTTTCCCTGTCTCGCTTGCTCGCGTGACCGGGAGCAATAGTGTGCGAGCGAGATACAGAGTGAGGTGGCGCTGAGGTAGTATAGACTCTTAACAAGGGGTATAGTATTACACAGTAACTGGGTTGAGGAGGTCAGATAGTTGCTCCATGTAAAAAAATACTGGTACTAATTTGAATCCGGTTAGACTGGAAGTCAACCCCAAATTTAGTTGGGAAAAAGCTAGGGACATTTTAAGTCTAATAAGAGCTTCAAGTCACATACCTGATTCTCCCACGCCATAAGCTGAATATTATGCAGCAACATCACATCCAGCGTCAAGATTCCAAAGGACAACAAATCAGTGCTATTTGTCACTATAACCTTCCTGCTGCTATTAAAATGTGTGTAATTATCTCCGAAATACATATCTCTTAGCTTATGCATGACTATGGTCACATTTCCTTCGACCAGGCTGTCGTTTAGTGCTTTTAGGAGGCTTCCAAAATCATTGTCGCTTTTAGTCTCATTCGTTAAAAGATCAGGGTCGGAAGATACCCATTCGTGCAGCTCCTGAACTTTTTCTATGAGATAACTTGTCATTGTGTTGCTTTGCATGTAGTCGTCATAGAGATTTTCATCGTTATAAAAGTAGTCGTCTTTAGCTGGAAATTTTAATAAAGTTGCTATTACTTAGTTGCTAAGTTATGTTAAGTTGTACATATTGGGTCCTCAGTTCAACGCCCAGGATCTGGCAAACTCGGGCTTGCGGACGGCGAACTATGGGCAGCTCGCCGTCCGGTAAGGACCAGGCTCGGGTCTACGACGCGTTGTGTTCCACGCGCGCCTCAAAGAGATGTCAGCACACACTGACGGGGTCCACCAGGACCGGTGCCTGCCAGGGTTGCGGGTTTGTCCGAAAGGGATACCGTGGCCCTGGCACACAGGCAACTGAAGGAACACGGGTGGGTTTTAGTCAGTAAAAGTCTTACTCGCCCGCCGTCCTCGGAGAAGTTATTTGATAATTTCCCACCCAATAAAAAAAGGGTCTGGCAAATTGTTATTTCTAGTGACCTAGGTATCCAAAGGTTGTTTGATGACAGATCGCTTCAAGCGATAAGACCGCGTTACTATATTTTGTTGCCCTTAAAAGTTCATTGGTTTATAATTGGAGTTTACTCCTTAAGAATCGATCTTCATATAAGGCCCCTTATATGGAAAGGACATCGTCGGAAATGGCCCCAGGACCAACAAACATCAGACCTACATAATAATTATAAATATATTTTATTAGACTAATTGCGAATATCTGTATGAAACGGACATTCTGCATTCCATAATGAACAATAAAAAGAGCGACTATCGACATCACATAAAATATGCCGCCATCTTTGACAATTCGATTAGATATGACAGTGATGTCCAATCTTTCAATAACATGACTAACATAAATGAGATAATATGACTTCCTACCTAAGTATAAATAAATAAAATAAAATAAAAACATTAGGATAAAGTCGTTTGCATTGAAGTTATTTACCTACCTACCTATTTTAATACAAAAACTAGAAGATTTACCAAATACCTAATTCTTAGGTACTTAGGTAAGTACTTAAAAATGTTTTTTCTGATTCTCTTAGCTCAACTAACCACATACAGGCAATAGAAACAACAGTGTCATGCATTTATTAGCATGTATTTCGAAGCATTGAAAGGATTGTTTCTTACTAAATATAACCTCAAAATCTTTGTTTTCTTTTGAAATAAATCCTTTCTGCAAGTTGTCCGTCATTAAACTTTGTCTTCATGGGCATAAACTTGTAATTTAGAACACGCAAAGTAATTTTCCTTTGCTGTTGGTTCTGGGGCGAACGATGTATGGATGCAGAACAATCTCCTTTTATGAGGAGTGAAATTAATACAAAGTTAACTCAAAAGCGTTAAGTTTTTCAGCGCAACGTATCTTCCGTACCTTTCGATTTGAAATCATGAATGTTTATACTTGTATACAGCCGACGTGTACAAAGTACGCTGCGCGACAGCTGACGCATGCAAGTATGTATGTATGTAGGTATATATAATTTATATACACAGGGTGGCCAATTAAGATATATACAACTTTTTTTAGCCCCCATTCTGATTTAAAGCCAAATTTTTCAGTTGTTTGGTGTTTATTGTTTAGTTAAAATGCGGCATATTCGTTATGCACAGTCTATAAGACCATGACCACCGCAATACTTTCAGTAATTTTATCCTGAAGTTCTTAAACGAATTTAAAAACGAACCAATTTTTCTAACAAATCATTAAGAGTAACGAATACCATTTTGATCATTGAGGATTTCGCGAGATGTCCTGACTTTTTTTGTATGGGGTTATCCAAAGGGACGTGTCGTGGTCAATCTTGATAACAAAAAGCAGAATATTTGTGACTGTGTTAGTGGGATAACTAACAAACTATTCGCAAATTTAATGAAAATCACAATGAAAAGCGATCGCGTTTTTGAGTATTAAAAAGGAGGAGATTACGCTGATCTTAATTTTCGTATAAAATTTCCAAGCCTGAGTAAAATAATTATAGAAAATATCCTGTAATGTTCGTTTGTAATAAAAATGATCAAAATTCAAAGTTGTATATGTACTTCCAAATTGGCCACCCTGAGTAAACTTCAGTCGTGCGTCGGAGCTTACACACACACTTTTTTATTATATTAAAGTGTAATTATTTATCAATTGGCGTTTACCATATAGAATTTCTCAGTAGAAGTTAGGGTATATGCCTAGCAATAGGCTGGCCCCTATTAAACATGAGGCGAGAATATTACCATCAACCGAAGACAGAGTAATTTCTGATTGAGAATCCATTATCATGCTTTCAAAAGGTGGGAATCGAACCTAGGACCTCTTACGACCATTAGACAAACGAGGTAGTTTCAAAAAAAGATATACTAACCATCCATATAACCGTAAGGTATTTCCAAATCCATATTCTTCCCAAAATCCGGCAAAATTGGCTTAAAACTCGGAACATAATCTTCCACTATTCTCATCTTAGTACTATTTGCTTCGACTTTTTCCACCACAGCGTCTTCATGGAGAGTTTCTTTTATTTCTTTATCTTTTGTGTTAAAAACTCTTTCTTCCTGAACACTGTCAATGACAGCTTTATCTTTTTTCTTTATGTTTCTTTCTTCATGTGGTATTTCGTCGTGTACTGGGTGTATTTGAGTTTTAGAGATCAAATTCTTATGTTCTCTATTTGCAACAATGTTCTTGAAAATTGATAGTTTTTCTAAGATTGCATTCTCTTCCGTTTCGTCTGAGTCTGGGGTGAATTCTGTCGTTTTGGGATACTGTGGCGAGTGAATGGGTTCCTGAAAAGATAAAAGATATCATCAGCGTCATACAATTACTCTGCCCATATGGCACATTATAGTTTCAGAAAGAGACTGCCATACAGATTTTATTATAGGAGTAACTTAGGTTACTTTTTCTTAAATAAAAGTACTCCTTATAAGATCAGCTATCTGCCAGTTAAAGTCCCGTCAAAATCGGCCGGTCCAGCCGTTTCGAAGATTAGCCTGAACAAACAGAAAGGCAGTTTTTTTTGTATTGTTTTTGTTGGTATAAGTAGGTACTGTTTATCTATACTTTCAGTTGTTATTTTGCCATTACACACATCGCTGCTTTGCATGAATACCCACACAAACCAAAATTTTGAAAATACTGGTTTATAATTTTATAACACAGCCAAATACAAAATAGTTTTTATTTAATTAAACATTGATTAATGCCCTTTCGATTTAGACATTCTATTTATTCTTCTATTGATCAAATGACATGAAAAGTTATGACAGTGTTTAATTTTCAAATAGCTACCCTGTAAAATGTGTGTTTTTGGATTGTGCGGTTATTCATGCAAAGCAGCGACATGATAGATTTATTAAGAACACCAGCAGCATTTATATACATTTAATGTTTTCTTACGATATAGTATTTCGGAAAGACTACTAATATATACACAAATTATAGGTGAACGTATAATATTCAAAGAGATAAAACATGAATGACACAAATGATGATGTATTAAAATATAACAAAAATATTTTTTGAAAGGCATTATTTCAGACATTAAAATAATTAAGTAAATAATTAATTTAATTAATAATTCCCATACCTATTAATTTGAAAACATTGTAAAAGCCAATTATTTTTAAAAGAGTAACCGTGGAGTTTCTTGCCGGCTCTTCTCCATAGGAAACGACTATTTGGAATTGTGCACCTAGCTTCTGACGTTTCATAAGTGCCCATGTAGGTTTATTTATGAAATAAAATATTTTATTTTGTTTTTTTTTTTATTTAACTCTGTAATTACCGGTGATTGAAATACTTCTCGTGTAGTGAAGGCATCAGAGGTTCCCCATTTGGTGATGACCACCGTGGCGAGCACCAGAGCGGCGCACACGGCGAAGCATGAGGCGCTGGCTATGATCCACACCTTTAGCGGTACCTGGAAAATAAAGTAACCCGTCTTCAACCATTTTTTCACCAATAGAAAGCTAAATTATCAGGAAGTAACATATGACTATAATTTATTTTAAAAACATTGGAGATTCTTAAGAAAATTGCAATAATGTAACTCAAAGTAGCAAAATTTTGCCTATAAAAATCATTATTTGGCGTGCGCTGAGAAAACTATTGATGATACAAAAAAAAATTGTACTACATGACTAAAGTACTCATTATTACTTACTAACTATTATTAACATCACGCTACGCGCTAGAAGCTTCTAAGGATAGAAGCCGAGCAAAACGAAAAAGTCAGAAAGAACGCTAAAGGCTGAACACAAAGGCACCGCGTGTCGCACGACGAGCGGTGCCTTTGAGTCGCGTCGCGTATCGCGCCTGTTTGTCGGAGCCTAAATTGTGCTGGCAGGTGATGCGATGTGTCGGGGTGGGTCGGACGAACAAGAAATTTTGTTATTTTATAACGAGAAAAAAACAGCGACAATATCAGTGAAAAAAATCGGTCAAGACACGCAGTCAAAGGTTCCGTAATTGGGATGAATATTTACGCATGCAAATTGCACAGTATTGATTTTATTAACCGCAAAAATAACTTGTAGCATTTCTCAAAAAGACAAAGTTATTTCTCGTCTCTACTCGGCTCGGCTCCAGTCGATTGGTGACGCTAGATCGGCCACACTCGGCTCCAGTCGTTCGGAGACGCTGGATCGGGTATAGTCGGCTCCAGTCGGTTGAAAACTAGATCGGCCACACTCGGCTCCAGTCGTTCGGAGACGCTGAATCGGGTATAGTCGGCTCCAGTCGGTTTTTTTTGTTTTTTTTTTATTCTACTATGAGTTTGCTCTTGACTTTAGTCTAGGTCTGGATGACAGAGACAACGCCTACGATGGAGTGAGCTTACCCAGAAGAAGCCTGTTCACTCTCACTTTGAATAGATTAGGGTTGTATGCGTTCGGAAACACAGACGCAGGCAGGTTGAAAACGCTGAATCGGGTATACTCGGCTCCAGTCGATCAGTGACGCTGAATCGGTCATACTCGGCTCCAGTCGGTCGGAGATGCTGAATCGCGGATACTCAACGCCAGTCGGTCTGAGATGCTGAATCGGGTATACTCGGCTCCAGTCGGTTGGTGACGCTGAATCGCGTATACTCATCGGCTCTAGTCGGTCGGAGACAATAAATCGGGTATACTCGGTTCCAGTCGTAAGTTTCCACTTCTATCATTTATGATCTTATGCACATACACATATTTTATGTAATATTACTACAAATTAACGATTTTCGGAGTGCTGTGAGACCTTCTTCTTGGCGTTTTTTACGTCCCAAAGGTGGAAACAGATGGGGCATGATTACCATCATACCAGAAACAAAATTCTCGTACTTAAGAAACCTTCAAATTCAAGTCACAATCTCATCTCAGCGACAATCAAGGTCAATAATGTAGGTAAATGTTCTCATTTACCTACATTGTTGACAGATTGTCGATTGAGATTAAGATTAGAATGCTAACGTTCTTGAAAATACTGGCCTTACTCCCGACAGCAAAGTTCTGAATCAATCGAATTGAATTCGAATTAAATTCCGATCCATACTCTTGAATCCGACATAAGCGCACGATCGTGCGGTGGTTCGAAGCGAAACTAACTTCGATCGAAAGATTCGTTAGGATCGAAAAGTTCGTACTCCGCACGCCATCTGACAGATAGATATCGAGTTGTTGGATCAAAACTAAAAAAAAGCTACTTTATTCAGATCGAGTGAGATAACTACCTAAAAGACAGAGCACTTGACGATGACGTAATCTGCCGGATACACATAAAACGACGCTGATATTACTCGAACCTATTTCGATCTTGGTTTACGATTCAAATTGGTTCGGGAGTAAGGTTTTAAATCGAATTCGGATCGAAACGAGTTCGAATCGGAAATAAAATCAAACTCGAATCATTTTCGGGAGTAAGGCCCCAGGTCTGTACAGCCCGATTCAAACTTTATGGCGGCTCTTAACTGTGCTACTCGCTGCGCAGTATCGCACCACTCACCCTTGCTGACACATGGATTTGTTACTGCGCAGCGCCTTCCCTCATCTTCCGAGCTTCCATAAAGTTTGAATCGGGCTGTATCTGCTTAAAATTCAAAAGTCATTTATTCAAATAAGGCTGAGAATCGGCACTCTTTGAACGTCAAACAGTCCCCCAAAACGTCCACCCTTCGCCACTTCCTAGTGCTTTAGCTGGGAAGAAAAAGTGGCGCAACAAACTCACCAACTCCCCTGTATTTTTAAGATGAGATTGTGACTTGAATTTCAAAGTTTTTTAAGTACGAGAATTGGCCTTCGGTATGATTTTACATGGTATGAGGAACAGGGTGTAAGTTGTTGTCAATACATCTATGAAAACATCATGTACGTAAGGAAAAATTTAAATATTTTCAGTAAAAGAGGTGAAAGACACAATTATAGTACCAGAAATAGGGACCAATTAGTTCAACCAGGTTTCAGACTGGCTAAAGTAGACTCATCCTTCATGGGGTACTGTTTAAAATGTTACAATAAAATACCTCCCCACATACTCCAGTTGAACGAAACAAAATTTAAAACTTGTATAAAACGCACACTATGCAGCCAGGCATATTATAAGTTGGGGGATTACAACGCTGACAAAAATGCTTGGCTCATTGCTGGTCCTGCTCCATAAGGGCGCATAAACTAATTCATTAGCATTTGAAAATATTATTGGAGCTGCTGAAGATTGTAAGACTATCTTTGCATTGTATAAACTCAATGTCTTTGAATTATATAATTTCATAGCACGGGTGTGAATACTATGTACTATAGAGCTACCATTTACCGGGTAATATGTCTTTTATTGACTTGAATGTGCCCTGGCGGCTGAGAGTATGTCATGCTCACTCAAATGTCTCGCTGGTGGTGGCGTGTGTGTTGGATCATTAAGTTCCCTTCATAATGGTTGGGCTAAGTGATGCTGATCCATGCGTCATGTTCGTGAACGGGCGCCGTCAGTTGGGACTAGTCATCTCTTAGCTGCCACGGCTTATTTTAATTTTTGAATTGTTTTAATTACGGACGCTTCTAACGTGCACGTCTTTCTACATTGTTCTCACATGTATAACTTCAACATGAATGATGTAACCCATATTTTGTAACAATATTTTGTTTTAAAAGAGTGTCCATGGAGTTTCTTGTCCGTTCTTCTCCATAGGAACCTACTACGCTTTGGAATCGGCAACTAGCTTCATCTTTCTGACTGACCGACCCCTTGACAATTCAAAAGTACCTGTATTTGGTTTATTTGAAATGCTTTGAGTTTAAGTTTGAGTTTAAGGTTCACTCATTCTCCATAGAAAAGGGAGGATCCTCCAACCAGAGGGGTGTTGTAACTGGTGGGCAACTGCCCAACGGTTGATGTCGGGATGTTGTGTATATGCTAATCGCGCGGTAAACTCTGACTGCGCGATGCAGGATCGGGCGTCAGCTCAGCATAAAGTCAGATGACAACACAAGGTGTAGTACCTGACGCTGATGTCCCCTCTGCCAACTAAATGATTGTTCTTGGTTATGTGAAAAAATTCACGGCTGTAGCTAGTATACAGGATGTTTGGCAGAACGTTGAACATACGAAAATGGTGGATAGGTGGGGTGATCTGCTACTTACTCAGGCCTAATTTATTTGGCCCTGGCCCCCTGGATATTAAAAAAAAAAATTTTTTGCTTTCTTCTAGTTTCACCACTTTCTTAACTTTAAAGTGTAATTTGTATTAAAAATGGGTAAAACAGGCAATATTTTTATTTATTACATCTTTCTGTAAGTTTGAGGAGTCATAACTATTTTCTAGCTAACATCTGAATAAAGCAATAATTTTATAAGAATCTGCCAATATTAAAGATAAAAAAATAAACTAAAATATTGCCTGTTTTACCCATTTTTAATAAAAAAATACACTTTAAAGTTAAGAAAGTGGTGAAACTAAAAGAAAGCAAAAATTTTTTTTTTTAATATCCAGGGGGCCAGGGCCAAATAAATTAGGGCTGAGTAAGTAGCAGATGACCCCACCTATCCACCATTTTCGTATGTTCAACGTTCTGCCAAACACCCTGTATAACGAAGTTAAAAAGTAACTATCACAAAAATTAGCCTTTACATGATAACGAGTAATAGTCAACCAACTTAAATTTGCAGATGGAGTGTATGGGAGAACATGTTTTTATTTATTTATTTATTTATTTGCTTACATGTTAAACACTGGTTAGTAGGCATGCATTGAAATTTCATGACACAGTATTAAGACATGCACCCTGTAAGGGCACTGCAAATGTTTCCTATCAATTTATTGTATTACATAATATGTTACAGATTCTAATTATTAAAATTATTCATTACATTATATTATACTAAATATTAATCAATCATTTATTTAAGATTAAGCATTATTTTCATTTCAGTTTATTACAGTGTTAAGTTTGTTCTTGCGATGAAACCCCAACTACGGAATCCTTCATTAGGCGTGGTCTGACATGCACTTGGCCGGTTTTTTCAAACGTTGTTTATTTATTTATTGTGCCTGCTATTGAATACATAATATACAGCAAAAGGAACCTCGTATTAACCGGGTGTCCCACGACACCTATTTTTTCTTCCATAGTTACTTGTGTTACTACGAGTATCAGTGTGTGATAAATCTTTAAAACTCTTGCTTAAGTGAATTTTGTCATACATTAGCAATTTCTCCTGTACATCGCGTGCAGACACAATTCTTACAACACATTACTTACACAAACAGCCACCAAACCCGGAACAACCATGTATCATGCAATTATATCTATTGCTGTGGCAATCGTAAAAGCAGCCCATATTGCGCAGAACACATTTTAAAAACATTCCAGAAGCCTTATTATGAAGTATAAATGCCATTATGATTCCAGACTGAAAAAGCTCCCCCCCGACCCTTGCTCGACGAAGTGCCAGCGCCGCAGATGTGCCTTTATTATTTATTTATTTATCTTCATGTACAATAGTGGTACATTATAGGCGGACTTAATGCCACAAGGCATTCTCTACCAGTCAACCTTTGGGTTAAATATAAAAATATAGTTATAGGGTACAAAAATAATGTCTAAAATACTAACTTCTTGATTACGAGAATTTATATACCTACTTTTATTGATACTAATACACATACAGCGTGTTACGGAAAGGGAATGAATCCATACAAACGGGGTGAAGAGTGTATCTGGTTCAGAATCTCTGTTCAAAATTTCAGCTCAAAAGCACTAACTAGAAAATGCTTAATATTTTTTTTTATTTCGATCGTATATTAAATTTAAATCATAACAAACGTGTTACCGCCGTTTCTTTGTGTGTAGTTTATTGACACCGATCAGCTGACTTGTTCTAGTGATGTGTAGAATTCAATTGGAAACATTTGATTTTTAGTTAAATGTTTCTTAACTTTTTATTTATGTAGGTATAGGTATTAAAAAATATTGCCCTGTAGTTTGTTATCACCAAAAGAATCCGTGCCTTTGATATGTATATACCCTTTCCGTAACACGCTGGATACAAATAAAATAAAATATTTTAACAAATACCACCTAATAATAATTACTATGACTAGACTATTATTTGAGAGTTATTTAGTCTGACTTATGTAGCGGTTACGAACTTTTCTTTTAACTTTAAATTCCCCGTTTAATAATAATAACCCAGTTTTGATCCAGCCTGTCCCTTGCTGTCCTCCCCCACGTGCTCTGGCGGCTGAGAGTATGTCATGTTCACTCAAATGTCTCGCTGGTGGTGGCGTGTGTGTTGGATCATTAAGTTCCCTTCGAAACGGTTGAGCTAAATGGTGCTAATCCATGCGTCATGTTCGTGAACGGGCGGCGTCAGTTGGGACTGGTCATCTCTTAGCTGCCACGGCTTATTTTAATTTTTGAACTTTTTTTTGTATTCCGGACGCTTCTAACGTTCACGTCTTTCTACATTGTTCTCACATGTATAACTTCAACATGAATGATGTAACCCATTTTTTGTAACAATATTTTGTTTTAAAAGAGTGTCCGTGGAGTTTCTTGCCCGTTCTTCTTCATAGGAACGTACTACGCTTTGGAATGGGCAACTAGCTTCACCTTTCTGACTGACCGACCCCTTGACAATTCAAAAGTGCCTGTAATTGGTTTATTTGAAATACAAATGCTTTGAGTTTGAGTTCTGGTGGAAAGATGTCTTAAACTGACTTAAATATATCTGGCGATATCATTATAGAGGTATGAGGAACAGGGTGTAAAGTTCACTCATACTCTATGGTAAAGGGAGGATCCTCCAAACAGACGGGTGTCGTGTCTGGTGGGCAACTGCCCGATGGTTGATGTCGGGATGTTGTATATATGGTAGTCGCGCGGTAAACTCTGATTGCGCGATGCAGGATTTGTGTGACGTCAGGTCTTTAATGCGTAGTTCGCAAGTGGCGTTTTAGATGCCGCCATATCCTCATCTACCTAGCTATTTCCCAACCATGTTAGGGTCAGCTTCCAGTCTAACCTGGATGCAGCTGAATACTATAAGTATTTCACATGGAGCGACTGCCTATCTGACCTCCACAACCCAGTTACTGGGTAATACGATACCCCATGGTAAGACTTGTCAGCCTCGGGCTTCTGACGACCCGTAACAACTGTCAAAGATCGAGTGACATAATGAAAAAAAAAAAGTTATTGCAACAATCAAGATTTTGTTTAGATTGACTGAGTAACTTGTTTGCATCTGAGCCTATCAAGCACAATTATCACAGCTACTACTTTTATTTGATTGAGATTTGAAACGGGATCTTGATTGGAGTTATCACAAAACCTATTTGCAACAAGTCAAAACATAGTTTCTCCAACCAAGATTATTAGATTAAAGTTTCAATGATCTTTATTGAAGTAATCAAAATGCTTGATTGACACAACTAACTAACTTTGTTACAGTTAATTTTTTTTTAATTTGTCTCTTTTTTAACTCCTCTATATTAATGTCATGTTAAGGGTAATCGAGAAAATTGTTTGAGCGTTCAATCGTTCAAGATTTTGATTAATCTAAACAAGATATCGTCAATCAAGCTAAAAAGTCACTTGATTTGAGTGCATTTTTTTCAGTGCAGCCGGGATCAATGGCTTAACGTGGTTTCCGAGGCACGGAGGGGTCTTGGTATGTAAAGATGGTCACCCATCCACGGACCAACTGCGGCAAGAGTAGCTTAACTGATCGATCAACCTGTGGTTTACCTGTTTAGTTAAACAGGTAAACTAACTATCCCATTCGGATAATGCAGGCGTGACGACATGTTATGGCTACCCTAGAAACACCACAGTTCCGTAACTGTGGCACAACTCATCAGCAATTAAATCGTTCGCAACTCACGGTAGTTTTATCCGGAACTCGGTGTATGACAGTTGGTCGGGGCGGGAGAGGTCGGCGCGCATTCGGCATGCGCTCGGGAACGCTCGGGTATGTTCGGCTCCAGTCAGTAGTCATCGTTGCGCGGCTGTCACACGATGTTGATGATGGCGGCCGCTTCTCGTATTCGTATTGGAACATTTTCTGAAACAATTGAAGTAATAACGTTATTTGAAAATTATACTGCCTCGTGTCTTGTAGTCGTTAACAGAACTGCTGAATGTGGGGTCCTGGTGCCGTATTATGACGTCTTAATGCCATCATGATGCCAGTGCAAGAGAGAGATGGTGCTATACATGACCGCTAGCACCATCCCTTTTTAGGTCTAGAATCATAATAGCATTAAAACGTCATAATAAGGCCCTGGATTCCACAGCGGGTGGTAGTAGTGTTAATAGGTTTTGACGTGAATACGTCTTTAAATTGGCTTCCATAGTAGGAGGCAATTCAAACAAAATTGGGGGATAAAGTTTGGTGTTGCAGCTACATATCTGTCATCTACATCCCAAATGTAATTATACCACACGATAGCTAAAGGATCAAGGAATTCGTTACATTACAAGGACTGTGACGCATAGCGCGCGGCGGATGAAGAAGCGCCGCCATATTGAGGTCGTTTCGGTGCGTCACATAATTTCCGTTTTGTATAAATGTCGTGTTCGTTTGAGTTTTAATAGTCTGTATCTGTAATTAATTCTGTTGTGGCGGTATCAACAACGCCACATGCGAACTACGCATCAAAGACCTGACGTCACAAATCCTGCATCGCGCTTTTAGAGTTTACCGCGCGACTAACATATATACAACATCCCGATATCAACCGTTGCGCAGTTGCCCACCAGACACAACACCCGTCTGGTCGGAGGATCCTCCCTTTACTATAGAGTATGAGTGAACTTTACACCCTGTTCCTCATACCTCTAAATTGGTGACCCCGAAAATGAACATTAGCGCAGCTTTCGTGCAACTACTTCAGCGTGACGTCATCCATCACTTCCTAAAGCTTTCGAGCGGCGAGTCACAAAGCCAGCCAGCACCCACGGCTTCAACGGGTATCCTGACCACCAGCATGCAGCGAACGCGCATACCTGGTCATCACCCTCAGCCTCATCAGCAACCTTGGCACAGCACACTGCACTTTCGGCCGGTCCACAAGCAGAGCCCTTCAACGCTCTCCTGGTCGACGCCAGCAGTCAGCCTCAACCCGGCGCTGTACGACGTCCGACTCACTGGATCAACAAACACAGCGCCATCGCCACCCCGACTCACTGGGGAATCACCACAGACAGTTCCGACTCACCGTGAACTATGCGGTACCCGGTTCCGACTCACTGGAATCACAACTGGCCCTGGCAAGCATCATATGCACTGACTCAGCCCACTATCGACCTCCGGTCTCCGGAGGGGAGTAATGTGGCGGTATCAACAACGCCACAATCGAACTACGCATCAAAGACCTGACGTCACAAATCCTGCATCGCGCTATTAGAGTTTGCCGCGCGGCTAACATATATACAACATCCCGACATCAACCGTTGGGCAGTTGCCCACCAGACACGACACCCGTCTGGTCGGAGGATCCTCGCTTTTCTATAGAGTAAGAGTGAACCTTACACCCTGTTCCTCATACCTCTAAACTGTAATCTATACTTCTATACTAATATATAAAGCTGAAGAGTTTGTTTGTTTGTTTGTTTGTTTGTTTGAACGCGCTAATCTCAGAAACTACTGGTTGGAATTGAAAAATTCTTTTTGTGTTGGATAGTCCATTTATCGAGGAAGGCTATAGGCTATATAACATCACGCTACAACCAAAAGGAGCGGAGCATAAATGAAAAATGTTGCAAAAACGGGAAAAAATATTATTTTTGAGAGCTTCCGTTGCGTGCGCTGCGTAAACGGTTTAAGTTAGGCAAATATAATGTATGATGGAATTGATCCTCTTTAAATTTTCTAAAAAAAAGTCTGCGACAGCATATGTCTATCTTTTAAGATTGACTCACTATAACCTTTTTTATAGTAATCAAATTTGTTCGAAATTAATGCATTATTTGCGAAGGAGTTTTCATAAACATGGTATTAATCCTTATCCAAATAAATACATTATTCATCACAAGTATTTAATTTTGAACAAAGTTGCCCTTACATCATTTAATTTCAATGAATATCTTAGGAGATATAACTGTTTTATAATAACTCCGCAGCAAAGTAATGATCAACTCTGCGAGGTAGTCTATTCTAAAGCTGAAGAGTTAGTTTTTAGGGTACCGTATCCAAAGGGTAAAATGGGACCCTATTACTAAAACTCCGCGGTCCGTCTGTCTGTCTGTCTGTCTGTCTGTCCGTCTGTCACCAGGCTGTATCTCATGAACCGTGATAGTTAAACAGTTGAAATTTTCACATATGATGTATTTCTGTTGCCGCTATAACAACAAATACAAAAAAACAGAAAAAAAATAATATTTAATATATGGCTCCCATACAACGGACATGATTTTTTTGCCGTTTTTTTTGCTCTGTCCGCGTGGATGTCGGTTATCGTCTAAAAAAGAAGCCTATGTCCTTCTCTATATCCCAGGTCGATCGGTTCAGCGGTTTAGGCGTGAAAACGTAACATACAGACAGACAGACAGAGCTACTTTCACATTTATAATATTAGTATGGATAGCTTTTGCCCGCGGCTCCGCCCGTTTGGATGTAGGTTATCGCGTAAAAAAGTAGCCTATGTCCTTCTCCATGTCCCAGGCTATCTTTGCCAAATTTCATGACGATCGGTTCAGCGGTTTAGGCGTGAAAACGTAACATACAGACAGACAGACAGACAAATAGACAGACAGACAGTTACTTTCACATTTATAATATTAGTATGGATAAGGATTTGTATGGATGGTACGGACCCCTTCGTGCGCGAGTCCGACTCGCACTTTGCCGGTTTTTTGTTTTTTGAACGCGCTAATCCCTGGAACTGCGAGTTGGATTTGAAAAAATCTTTTTGCATTTTACAGCCCAATTCTTGAGGAAGAATTACATTCCTATTAACTAGAACACCATTTTTTTTAAAATGAAAGTTTATGCGAAAACGAAGTAAAAGCACGGGCAGGCAATGTGTTGCGACGGGGTGGGTCGGGGGAACAAGAAATTTAACGCGGACGAAGTCGCGGGCAGAAGCTAGTTATACATATTTGTAACGGTCGCGAATCAACATACACGCAGACAATGCAAATTGCAAAAATCCTAAGAAAATTTGATTTTCACGGGATATGTTAGCGCTTCCCCCTTACCTACATTACCTATGCATGTCTTTCACTCATATTAACTCCATGGGACCGTACATTGTCACAGATACTTTATCTATGCTTAACTCACCATGAAATCATATCTACCTCCGTGAGAAACGGTAAAGACGGGATGTCTCTTGATGCTATGCGATTTTAAACCTTATTTTTATACTAAGACTAGTTCTGCCCGCAACTTCGTCTATGTGAAATTTCTTGTTCCCCGGCGTCGCATCGCATCGCACGCCCGCTCTGTAACTTCGTTTTCGCTTAGCGTTGTGTCTGACTTTGTTTCTTTTTGCTCGACTCCTTAGGGTCGTAGCGTGCTTCCTCTAGAATTAGGCTATGAATTTGTATGAATTGCTTGGAAACATGCTGGTCCTGCTCCACAATTTAGAGTCTAGACAAAATCAAACTGGTGGCTAATTTAACCGTATAATTTATATTTTTTATGACATTCATTTTATTTTCTGTGATTAATATACTCACACACTGACATAGGTTATTAAATGTTAAAATTTTAGGGAAATCATCTACTTTTACAATGTTTGTAAATATGTGAGCACCATGTATCTATCGCTTATTAATTTGTCTGTCATTACTTCACTTTTCATTCTTTTTACCTATTGTGGTACGGTAATTTTATTCTAGGTAAGTACGTCGACTTCACACATAATAAACAATTAATGTATACAAAATATTGTTAACATTTTAAAAGAGTAAGTATGGAGATTCTTGCCCATTCTTTTCCATACGTAACTACCTTTTGGAAGGAGAAACCAGGGCCTCACGTCTGCTATTACAATAGTGTCAGAATGGTCTCGCCATTGTGAGTATTTGACAGTGTTTGTATTGCAAATCTGTCAAAAACTCACAATGAAGAGACCATTCTGACACTATTGTAATAGCAGACTTGAGGCCGTGATCTAATTAATTATTTTTATAATTTTTGACGTTCAAAAGTGCCTTTTTTAAGCTTATTTGAAATAAATTATTTGACTTTGAATTTTTCGTCACTGTATGCCGTTCGTCCCGAATGTCATTCGTAGATCTTTGACCGTCATCAAATGGTAGTTAGAAACTCAAAAAGTCTGACAACCAGACTTACTAACGGCTGTGCTAAAAGGTATCGTATACCATGGACCACCATGAGAACGAATGAATCCATACTAAAGGAACTCAACCTCATCTAGCGGCTATCTGCAATATGCCAGGAGCGTGCCCTTAGCTTTTTCGGACATATTGGTGCCGATTCCCTTGTTCACAAACTAAACTAAATTTAAGTTCTGTGCATCTTTTTCTTTCTATTTCATTAAGAAAAGGGCAGAAGATACATTTTAGTTTAGTGCTGTCAAATTAATCACCGCCTGTCACTACTCCACACAAGTTTAGACGTGATTAAAAACTTGCCTCCTAAAATTACGTCAATTTACGTCAAGCGCTGATTAATTTGACAGGACTAAACTAAAATTTATCTTCTGTCCTTTTCTTAATGAAATAGAAAGAAAAAGATGCACTGAACTTAAATTTTGTTTAGTTTGTGAACAAGGGAATCGGCACCATTATGCGTTCACCTAAGCATGATCTGAAAAGGCTTATGATACTAGGCCGGGTGGAAGGAAAACGCGATCAAGACAGAGCACCGGTAAGATGGTCAGACGCGATCAAGAACGAAAAAAAACATATAATAAACAAAAGGTTTTATTGGCAAAAAGAAAAGGTGATGAAGACAATGATCTATCAAAACACAATTAATAAGTTTGTACATCAAATAGCAGGGCTTGTATCTTGGGGATCGGAGTACCATTGAGCAGAAAGAATATGTCTGTTTACAGGCTAGTTTAGTGAAGCGTGTATGATGTTGTGTGTGTGAGGGTGTGGGAGGGTGTGTGTGTGTGTGTGTGAGGGTTTGTTTTAGTGTGTGTGTTAGTGTGTGTGTTTGTGTGAGTGTCAGTGAGTGTGAGATTATGAGAGAGGGATGTTGTTATCTGGCACTTTGGCTTGTCGACAAACATTAGATAAATGATTCTGTTTCGGTGTATGTAAGTACCAGAAGCCATTTTTTTGTACACTTTTTAAGCGAGCGGTTAACAAGTCTTTGATGTCCAGAGATTTGGAGACCTTGTTAAATGTGTGTAGGTGATGAGAGTAAGCTAGACTTCGTCTGGATAAAAGGGACTTCGCAGGTGGAGTAAGAATTCTGAATACCCGCTTTAATAGAAGTTCTTTGTAGTCAGCTCTTTTGGGGAGGCAGGATTGCAGATAAAATAAAATTTGCCTTACGCGGAGGACTTGGATTTCTCTATAGAGCTTGTCAGTTGAGAGGCAGCATTTACCGAGCGGTCCACGCTGCAGAAGACCGCATAACTTAGAGACGCGCGCGCCGTATGTGGTCGCGATCCTCAGCATTGAGGGAACAATGAAGAAGAAGAAGCGGTTTCGTATTACTCAGTTACTGGGTTGTGGAGGGCAGATAGACCATCACAATCACTCCATGTAAAATATTGGTATTCAGCTGCATCCCCGGAAGGACTGGAAGCTGCCCCGTTAGATGGAAAAAGGCTAGACAGATGATGACAAGGGAATCTTTTCGAAATTAAATGCATTTTAAAGTCAACGACCTCTTCCGGATGCGAAACGACAGATAATATCATTAAAGTATGGCTG
This sequence comes from Dryobota labecula, assembly GCA_947523025.1. Lineage (NCBI taxonomy): Eukaryota > Metazoa > Arthropoda > Insecta > Lepidoptera > Noctuidae > Dryobota > Dryobota labecula. Next base: position 9,243,200 of record OX383314.1, read on the forward strand.
CTAAACAGAGCGTGGTGAAGATCGCTCAAGTTACTAGGAGCGTAAGTAGCACGTGAGATAGTTAAGTTAACGTATATTACAGATTAGCTTCTGCCCGTAACTTCGTTCGGGTGGAAGTCGTAAGACACCACAATTTACTAAAATACCTCTTTTCTCTCAGACTTTACGGTTTAAGACATTTGAGTATAACATCCAGATATACCAAGATGGCGGTAAACAATATTTTTGGTTTCAAAGTGCAGTTACTATTGGATATTGCTTTTGCCCGCGGCTCCGCCCGCGTGGACATCCACGCGGGTGGAGCCGCGGGCAGAGGCCTGCGGTTATCGCGTAAAAAAGTAGCCTATGTCCTTCTCCATATCCCAGGCTATATCTCTGCCTCGGTTTAGCGGTTTAGGCGTGAAAACGTAACATACAGACAGAAAGACAGACAGACAGAGTTACTTTCACATTTATAATATTATATAGTTATAGTTCTATAACTATAACTCTATAACTATAATATTATCCATACTACATACTTTCAAACAAATAGAATATTCAAAATCGGTTCACACTTGACAAAAATATCGATGAACATGTAACTTAAAAAAAAATACAGACGAACATAGAACTTTCTCCTTTTTGAAGTCGGTATAAAATACTTTCTGAAGGTTTTACAGTTTCGCAACTCACTCACATAAGTGACTGTTTCAAAATTGAAATCCTCCATCCTTCCATAAGTTTCATTTCGAATCCGTCACTTGAGTGGGTATCATTTCGTTCTATTTTCTAAAGAAAATAGATAATCGGTGTTGGAAAAAACATCGTGAATTCGCATCTAGATCGGAGTCACAACGATTGCGTATTGAACTGTTCCATAACGCAAAGGACAAGGAGAAATATTCGGAAAGGCCAGAACAATCAGAAAAGAAAATGGACATTAGCCCAGATATATGCCAGTGACCTTGAGTGGTTAGCTTGTGTATTCTTTACTGAGGTCACACAATGCGTCGTCTGTCCAGCCAGTAATAGGACTCGCCCATCCAGGAGCGCTGTCCCATATAAGACGCATTATTATTTTTTATTATGCAGAAAACAAAAGACATTTAAAAAAAATACGAACCAATAATAAAATATCAATCATTAAATTATCTTTAATAAGGGGAAGGTTTCAGAAAAATACGCTTGATAGATTTTGCGTGATTCTCCGTTTTTAATCCGCGTTAGACATAACTTTACAAATTAATTTCACTATATAATATAAACATAATCTAAAATATTCATATATTAAGTTATTAAGAAAGTGCTCTAATTTAACATATATTTTTTTCCAAATCATTAACACTTCTCGTTTAGACGTGATCTTCAGTATAAAATCATAAAAAGTCGGTTATCGTAGCCAAATCGGCGGGCCGCACCGCAACGCAACACATTGCAAAAATTCTCCTTCGTACATTTTCTATGAACCACTCACTATTTTGTATGAAAATGTGTTGCGCTGCGGTAAGAAGTCAGACAAATTCCAAGCGCAAGCCAATTCCAGAAGTATTTAAAAAATTTAATGCCAATCAGCTCGAATGTCAAACGAAATTCAAAATGGCTTCCGTTCTCAAGAAATGGGAAACAATGGATTTTTCCATTTGTGATTAATTATATTTAATTACAATTTACATAATCTTTGCCCAAATCTTTGGCTATTGTATTTTGTTTTGTGAATTTTCTGGTAAGTAATGACTTGTGATTCAATACTGCGGAAATGATAATAAAGACGTTTACGTCACACCTAGCCATAATGTGAGTTTTACCGCACGCTACGCGCATAGTAAAACTCGCATTATAGCCAGGTGAAGACGTAAAATTGTGTACTCACCACGGGCAGTAAAAAAGAAAGTCCTCTATCGCATATTTACAACCCTCGCCTGCGGCTCGGGTCACAAATACCTACCATTTCGGGCTTTCTTTCTTTTACAGCCCTTGGTAAGTAATGTACTATGTATTAGTTACGAACAAAAACTATGGCATATTATCTGAGGCTCTCCAGATTGACCTGTAGCGACTGTGGTGGTGGCGTGTGTCTCGGATCATTAAGTTCCCTTCAAAATGGTTGAGTTGAATGGTGCTGATCCATGCGTCATGTTCGTGAACGGGCGCCGTCAGTTGGGACTGATCATCTCTTAGCTGCCACCGGTTATTTTAATTTAATTTTTTTATTGTTTTTTGTTTTTACTACGGATGTTTTTAATGTGTAACACGTTTTTCTACATTGATCTCACATTTGTATAATTTCACTATGAATGATGTAGGTAACCAATATTTTGTCTTAAGTGTACGTGGAGTTTCTTGCCCGTTCTTCTCCATAGGAACCTACTACGCTTTGGAATAGGCCACTAGCTTACATCTTTCTGACTGACCGACCCCTTAACAATTCAAAAGTGCCTGTAATTGGTTTATTTGAAATATGCTTTGAGTTTTTTGCATGGGCTTACCCAACATTTTTTTGGGGCGGGGCAGAAGTCATTAACTCGATAAGTAGTAGGAATTTAAAAATGCTCTTATTTCAATATTAACCTGCGAGGGTTCTGGCTAAATCTAGCTATTTCGTTTGTAATTTTTGTTCAATATAATTATTAGTTAGGATAAATAAGTACATATGAAAAAACCGGCCAAGTGCGAGTCGGACTCGCGCATGAAGGCTTCCTTACCATCCATACTAATATTAAAATGTGAAAGTAACTCTGTCTATCTGTCTGTCTGTATGTTACGTTTTCACACCTAAACCGCTGAACCGATCGTCATAAAATTTGGCAGAGATATAGTATAGGCTACTTTTTCGCGATAACCGACATCCACGCGGGCGGAGCCGCGGGCAAAAGCTAGTTATCTATAAAAACGGCAAAAAATCATGTCCGTTGTATGGGAGCCCCTTAAATTTTTTGTTTTTTTGTTTTTTAGTATTTGTTGTAATAGCGACAACAGAAATACATCATCTGTGAAAATTTCAACTGTCTAACTGTCACGGTTCATGAGACACAGCCTGGTGACAGACGGACAGACCGACAGACAGACGGACAGCGAAGTTTTAGTAATAGGGTCCCATTTAACCCTTTGGGTACGGAACGGAGTTATCATAAAACAGTTATATCTCCTAAGACATTCATTGAAATTAAATAATGTAAGGGCAACTTTGTTCAAAATTAAATACTTGTGATGAATAACGTATATAATTGGATAAGGATTAATACCATGTTTATGAAAACTCCTTCGCAAATAATGCATTAATTTCGAACAAATTTGATTACCATAAAAAAGGTTATAGTGAGTCAATCTTAAAAGATAGACATATGCTGTCGCGGACTTTTTTTTAGAACATTTAAAGAGAAACAATTTCATCATACATGATATTTGCGTAACTTAAACCGTTTACGCAGCGCAAGCAACGGAAGCTCTCAAAAAGGAATAATTTTCCCGTTTTTGCAACATTTTTCATTTATGCTCCGCTCCTTTTGGTTGTAGCGTGATGTTATATAGCCTATAATATTTCTCAATAAATGGACTATCCAACACAAAAAGATTTTTTCAATTCCAACCAGTAGTTCCTGAGATTAGCGCGTTCAAACAAACAAACAACCAAACTCTTCAGCTTTATAATATTAGTATAGATTATATTACAAAATATATTACTCTCAGACATTTCGGTTTCGGTGTACGGTTTCCTCACGATGTTTTCCTTCACCGTTTTTTAAGCAAGTGATAATTATACAATACGCACATCAATCCGAAAAGTCAGAGTTGCGTGCCTTGGGTTTGAACCCGAGACATATGACTTGGTAGTCCGATGCGGTCATATCACTAAGCGATCACATTCTCTTTTGACCTTTTTATTAAAAGTTGGTATGATTACGATTGATAATAATTACCAAATTCATTAATTAATAGCATACACGCACGCTAGATGTATGTTATTGGCAAATTATTTCAAATATTTATTGTGTTAGTGACTATAGTGTAGCTAAAGAGGTTTCAACTTGGATGGCTTTATCATACAACCTCCACGAATTTTTATAAGTTAATGGCATAATGTGGCGATACACATTTTTTTTAATATTTAGAATGAACAGATTCGAGAGTCGGCCAATGTCAATTAAACTAGGCCTCAGGGCTTTAAATACCGGTAAATTTTCATAACGTTACCTTGTATTGACAGAGTTATCGTTATTATTAAAGTAACGGTAATCGATTTAACGTTATTTATGTGAGTATTAATTTTATCGGTATTTTAAACGGGTGAGATGCAAGTAGTGGGGCCTGAGGCGTGCGGCGGCGTGGCGGGAGCCCCGCCCTCGCTCCTCTCTGCAAAACGTTGCCTGAATCTGCCTGATTCTTACCCACAGAACGGCAACGTAGCTAAATTAACGTTAGTTATCGTATTTTTGTTAATGTTAATTAACGTTATATTACTGGTAATGTTATCAAGTAACGTTAAATTTTTGTAACGTTAGTAGGTATAACATTAAAATTTAACGTTACGTAACGGTTATTATTTTGTTATTTGGTAACGTTAACAAGCCCTGCTAGGCCTCGTAGCTTGATAGACGGTGTGTTATAATATTTATAATAATAACTTAATTTTAATTTATTTATTTATTTAACAATTTATGAACACAATATAAACAGACAAGAGGAAAGGAATAGAAAAATACGTACAAAGCTGATGCTTATTTATAATGAAATCTCTTCCAGCATACCTACGATAGAAAAGTAGATATAGCCCTAGTAGCATTTTTAGTTGGCATTTAGTTGGGTCACTTACAGAGGTAAGTGGCCCAACTAAATGCCAACGAAAAATGCTACTAGGGAGAGATGATGATATGATGAGATGATGAATTTCGGAATAAAGAAACCACAGAGCCGCATATAAAAAAAAATATAAACAAAATGGAAAACATTTTTTTGGTTTCGTGTGTTATTAAGTAGTATGTTAAAAATCTAAGGAATCCCTTTGATTTTTAAGAATATACAAGAAACGTGTTTTTATTTTTGGGTTTTTTTTTTGCCAAATATTGTACGGAGGTACGGAACCCTTCGTGTGCGAGTCCGACTCGCACTTGGCCGGTTTTTCATTATTAGACCATGTTCAGATTAATACTGATGGAGGATGTTAACGGACTTTATTTCAGTTTTTGATATTAAAACGCTAGAAAATGTAGGTAGGTCAATGACCGCTATTGCCGCGCTAAAACGCGACAACTATAGTACCCTCGACACCAAGCTAATCGGATAGCGTTTCGTGGTGTCGATCTCCTTATAAATACACTAGCCTTTGCTCGCGGTTTTGCCCGCGTGGTCGTGGGAAATTATCCCAAGGGAACGTCCCTAGTAACATTTTTGTTGGCTTTTGGTTGGGCCACATACCTTTGAAGTTGGCCCAACTAAATGCCAACGGAAAATGCTACTAGGGGTACAATCGATTAAAAAAGTATCTTATACTACCCATGTTTTGTTCTACCTGTGGGCCGAATTTAATCGAAATCCGTTCAGCCACTAACGTGAAAAGGCAACAGACAAACAGACAAGAGTTACTTTCGCATTTATAATATTACTAGCCGCTGCCCGCGGCTTCGCACGGGAGGCTTTTTCTAAAAATTTAATAAGAGTAGCTTAAGAGGGTTGTCACCGCTCCACTAGCACCACTCCTTAAAAAACATATTATCTCGTGACTGAGAAGGAATTATGAAAAACGGCTCAATCAACTATATCGGTGTGTCTAGAATTTTCTAATACCTTTTTTAAAGTTTTTTAAAGTGTGGGAGATTCTCTGGGGGATTAGTGAAATAAGCAGGGGTGAATTCTAGACTGTTTTTTAAATATTCCACTTTTCCTCCTAAGGGGGATTTTTCGGGGGGGATTTGTGGAATAAGCCAAAAATGGCCACATTCCTCTCGATCGTATTTTGTTGCTTCGTGTCTTAATATGAAACTTTAGAAAGGTATTAGAAAATTCTAGACACACCGATATAGTTGATTGAGCCGTTTTTCATAATTCCTTCTCAGTCACGAGTTACGAGTATTATGTTTAAATTAAAGGGGTGGCGTTAGTGGACCGGTGACAACGCTCTTAAGTTACTTCTGATAAAATTTTGACAGTGAAAGTCCCGTTAAAATCGGCCCAGCCGTTTCGGAGATTAGCAGAAACAAACAGACAGACAGACAAAAATGTAAAAATTGTTTCTTTGTTTCAAGTAACGTTGTTCTTGTCTGTTCTTAGTAAAAAACAGACATTTCAATTTTATTTAGGTATTTGTAGTATATACATATATGTAGATAGTATGGATGGATGATATGGATTATATAGTACGGATTTCCCTGACTTATGAGTACATAATTAAAAACGATTTTAAATTATTTATTTTTGTGAATAAGTCGACTACCTCAACACGTATTTTCGGCCGTAACAACAAAAGCAATCATTTGACTCATTTCTTACTTCAGAATTAGAAATTCACTAATCTGAATAACAAATGAATGTCGATTAAAATTCGAAATAGCAATACATTTGAACTCTACTCGCCTATATGCATTAATTTGACTCTTTAACGTAACATATCTCGTGTATTTCGCCGAAGGAGGGGCAGAGGTGTAAGTATTAATTGTTTCAAAAGTATTCGATGAAAGTGTTTAGTACAAACATGCTATCTAAATCTATATAATATATCTTTACGTCACACCTGCAGTGATATTCTGTAACTATCTCACCGTGAAAACATAAGTGAAGTGAGCGTGAAGTGAGCTGTCAATAGTGTCAATCCCATGAAATTACAGCTCACTTCACGCTCACTTCACTTATGTTTTCACGGTGAGATAATTACAGAATAGCATTGCTGGCCATAATGTGAGTTTTACCGCACGCTACGCGTACAGTAAAACCGGCATTATGGCCAGGTGAAGACGTAAAATTGTGTACTCACCACGGGCAGTAAAAAAGAAAGCCCTCTATCGCATATTTACAACCCTCGCCTGCGGCCCGGGCGCATCGTAGCGAAGTCAAAACTGTACATTGAATATTTAAAAAAAAAAAAAATTGCCACGAGGTCTCGGAACGCTTCTGATGCCGAAAATATAGTTTTTAGAATTTTTGTCTGTTTGTCTGAATGTATGTTCCAGCATCACGCAAAAACTACCGGATAGATTTTGTTAAAATTTTGCATTATAGATACTTCCTATAAGTCTGGTCAAATTATCTGGTATGTAAGATGACGTTTGCCCAACTATTTGGCAAATACGTGTTTTTTTTTTTGCAACTGTGACTTGTTCAGTCACTGATGCAAAAAACAAAAAAAACGGCAACGCAACAATGACTGAACTAAAGAGTTAAAAATTCGAATTGGAGCTGCAGGGGCATGTGGGGTATCATAATAATATGAAAGAGAGTGTGGAACTTGTGGGATACTCAGATGCTTCATTAATTTCAACTGGTTGTTGCCTTTACCTTAGAGTTTTGTCCAATGATGGCCAAGTTAATGTGAGCTTATTGTGCTCCCAGTCCAAGTCCCATGTCGCACCTCTCAATAGAAAACTTACCATTCCAAATCTAGAGCTCAATGGCGCTCTCCTTCTTGCAAAACTTCCTTCTTGAGTTCATAAAGTTCTACAAATTAGATATCCAAATTCAAAGATGTTTTTACACACTGACTCCCAGGTGGTGCTAGCCTGGATAAATTCCCACAATTCAAAAGGTGTCTATGTCTCCAATAGAGTCAACAAAATTAGGACCCTAACAAAAGATTTTATGTGGTCTCATGTCAAAGGGGTCAATAACCCTGTTGATGTACTATCAAGACCACACAAATTACAGGAGAACCAGCTATGGTGGTTTGGTCCATCATCATTGTTAGATAAACATTTTCAGCACAATGTTGCTACCTCCATTCAAAATAAAAAACAGCATGTTACTGTCTCAAATTCAGAAATTGAAGATTCCCCCACACTTAACCATGCTATTGTGTGTAATCTGCAACAAAAAACTGCTCAAGATTCAGATGATATTTTTGAAAAATACTCTGACTTCTTCAACTGTGCTATGAACAGTCACATTGTTTTTATAAAACCTAAAATAAATTACATAAAATTCATTAGCCTTTTATTTAACAGGCTAATTGTGGAGCGCTATTTGCACATTCTTAATCATTTTTTTAACCCGCATAGTTTTCGACATTTGAAGAAAAATTTAAAAAATAAGTACCGTTAGCAAAATTCGATCTAAATAAAAAACGGCCACATTCCTCTAGATCGTATTTTGTTGCTTCGTGTCTCAATATGACACTATAAAAAAGGTATTAGAAAATTCTAGACACACTTACCGATATAATTGATTGAGCCGTTTTTCATAATTCCTTCTCAGTCACGAGATAGGTAATGTTTTTTAAGGCGTGGCACTAGTGGACCGGTGACAACGCTCTTAAGCTCAGCAGTAACGTTTGCAACCACGACGCAGTTCAGTCAGTCGAGACTCGTGAACATGTAATAGCTAATCATGACATAATAACTATGACTATGAGGAAGTATTGCAATACGTTTGAACGTAGAACGGTGTTGCAACTGCATAAAAACAGTAATATACCTACTAACAAAAATAAAAATAAATCCATACTAGTCATATAGATAAAATTCTCGTGTCACAATTTTAGATGACCATACTCCTCCGAAACGGCTTGACCGATTTTTATGAAATTTTATATACATATTCAGTAGGTCTGAGAATCGGCTACTATCTATTTTTTTTTTAGATTTTAGGTCGGTAGGGTAGAGTAGGGTAGGGTAGGTAGGTAGGTAGGTAGGGTAGGGTAGGTAGGTTGGTAGGTAGGTAGGTAGGTAGGTAGGTAGGTAGGTAGGTAGGGTAGGTAGTAGGTAGTTTATACTATAACTTTTGACAGAACGAAGTCTGTCGGGTCAGCTAGTAATATTATAAATGTGAAAGTAACTCTGTCTGTCTGTATGTTACGTTTTCACGCCTAAGCCGCTGAACCGATCGTCATGAAATTTGGCAGAGATATAGCCTGGGATATGAAGAAAGACACAGGCTACTTTTTTACGCGATAAACGACATCAACGCGGGCGAGGGCGCGGGCAAAAGCTAGTATTATATATAGCTGCTGCACTCGGCTTACCACACGCGTACCTATACACACACGCTGGCAGAATTGTCGACATCGGCTCAGTTGCCAAAGAAGAAAAAAAATGTTAAAGAATGCAAGGGCAAAAAAATTTAGTGTTTATTTTAAAAAAAAATAGAGAAAAAATATGACTTAGTCTATTTTTTAGTCTTCCCTACTAAAATACTATATTTTTTTAAGCGTACCTACTATATCTTTTATAGGTAAAAAAAAAACTATAATCAGACAAAAAAATGTTGGCAACCCTATCCACAACCCAGTTATTGAAAAATACGATACCCCTTGATAAGACTGGCTGTCAGACTTTTGGGCTTCTGACGACCCGTAACGACTATCAAAGATCCACGAATGACAGCCCTAGCCAGGACCAACGGCTTAACATGCTTTCCGAGCTACCTACAGAGGAGTCTCAGTATGTAAAGATGGTCACCCATCCACGGACCAACCGCGACAAGAGTAGCTTAACCTGATGTACCGTGCGGCTGTTATTACTTAGCCACTTAGGAAATACATAATTGGTGCCGATTCCCTTGTTCACAAACTAAACTAAATTTAACTTTAGTGCATCTTTTTCTTTCTATTTCATTAAGAAAAGGACAGAAGATAAATTTTAGTTTAGTCCTGTCAAATTAATCAGCGCGTGTCACTACTCCATACAAGTTTAGACGAGATTAAAAACTTGCCGACTAAAATTACGTCAATTTACGTCAAGCGCTGATTAATTTGACAGGACTAAACTAAAATTTATCTTCTCTCCTTTTCTTCAATGAAATAGAAAGAAAAAGATGCACTGAACTTAAATTTTGTTTAGTTTGTGAACAAGGGAATCGGCACCATTTACTTATTTACTTAGGTACCTACACAGTTAGGTATTAAGCGTACCGTTAGCTTAGAATATTACTGAATGCCTAAGAAACCTGTTTATCTTTTGCCGTTATGTCAAAGTTGGCGCCAAAGCGATGTTCGCGCCCACAAGTTAGGATCACTTACAAAACTTTCAATATTTTGCATTGACTGGCTCGTTGGTCTCTAAGCGGTCACTAGCGCGCTCTAAGTAGTCTGCTAGCGCGATTGCTGAGCGTGGGGTCTTCGCTCCGATTATGGCTATGCGGTATTGGGTTTTATGGAAATACCGATATTATTCCAGTGTAAAATAAATTAAAACCAGAATACCTACCGATATTTTTCCGGTATGTTTTTTTTTTTTAATTGAAGTGAAAACCTCTCTTTTCGTTATGTCATGTTTCTTTCATTATTTGCTTTTGTTTTATTAAAACAAATTAACTAATAATGATTGACATGATTTTACAAAGAAACAAACTAAGACTTCCAAAAAAACACTACAAAGTGAAAAATAAGTCGGTGTCAAAAACCGAAAATACAAAACCAAAGACCGACTTCCGAAATTAAAGTAATTTTTTACTTAGTAGTTTTTTTTTTTGGAAGTCGGTATTTTGTCTTTTGTAAATAAGTTTTTATTTTTCAATTTGTAGTGTTTTTTTGGAAGTCGGTTTGTATGCAACCAGTGTTTCTCATTTGATGTCATTATATTGTTTAAAAGTTTTTTTTTTAATTTATTTTTTCAAAACAATGCCAAGCGGTTAGTCGACTCTTAACATGACCAAAGAAAGAAAAGAAAAAGCCAAAGAATCAGCATTTCCAGTATTTCCAGTACCTCTCAATGTACGGAAATCCTCTCTATAGCGAGATCAGATTATACTGGAAATTTATAGCTTGATATGTAGCCGTGTGTACCTACAACGTGCACGTCTTTCTACGTTGCTCTCACATGTATAACTTCAACATGAATGATGTAACCCATTTTTTGTAACAATATTTTGTTTTAAAAGAGTGTCCGTGGAGTTTCTTGCCCGTTCTTCTCCATAGGAACGTACTACGCTTTTGAATGGGCAACTAGCTTCATCTTTCTGACTGACCGACCCCTTGACAATTCAAAAGTGCCTGTAATTGGTTTATTTGAAATAAATGCTTTGCGTTTGAGTTTATTTTTATTAGATATTATTTTAAGACTATTAGCTTTTAAATTACGTAAATACTAAACTGAAATCATCATCATCATTTCAGCCGAAAGACGTCCACTGCTGGACATAGGCCTCCTATTTTTTATTTGTGGTTGTTATTTGTTGGTAGGGGTTTGCCATAATCGCCACGCTTGGCAGGCGGGTTGGCGATCGCAGTATGGTGGTAAAAATGCATAGAAAACGGAAATGGAGATAAAAAAATCTATACTCCATTTATTATAACATTAGGCAAATAACTGTTCTCACCCTTTCGATAATTTCGATGTAAACGTTTAATAAACTCCGTTATTTCACGATAAATACAAAGCACTGTAATCTATTTACCATTTACATAAAAAAAAGAACTCTAAAGTGCAGTAATTTCAACAATATTACACAATAACTGTCGTTATTTAGCCGCTATTTTTGAGAAATAATTGTCATAAATAGAGATCGGATAATCGGATGCATATTTACCTAAAGTAAATTATTAGCTATGAAAGTATGGAAGCACCTTCTATATTTTTATAATATATTTTTTGTAAGAAAATATTCCGTGATGCCAGGAATACCGGCAATGCATAATTAGTCGGGTGTATAGTATGGAAGCGACTATTAAAATATTATTTATAAAAAAAAAAAATACCCGGGGTTCTTGGATTGCATAACTATTCAGATGCATATTTATTTTAAATTATTTTAAACCCCTATGCAAATATAATTAGGTATGTAGGGTGTAAAACTAGGGGTGGTGTGCGCTTTTCATAATAGCAAACACTCAACTTTAGGTGAATATGCATCCGAATATCCGATCTCTAGTCATAAACCATAAAGTCTGATAAAAAGAGAGCATCTTATACTAAAACCGCTAAATGTCAAGAGGTCAGTTAGTTTAGCACCAGTATTGAGTACACGTGACTGTGATAACTGGTGAAAGGCATGAGGCTGTGACCGAAATGGAAATAGACCTCGTTTGATCTTCAATTGTAACGTTAGGTCTAACAAGGGTCTAATAAGTAATACATACTAAGGGAGAAAATGGTGACGATTCCTTTGTTCACAAGTTAAACTAAATTTAAGTTCAGTGCATCTTTTTCTTTCTATTTCATTAAGAAAAGGACAGAAGATAAATTTTAGTTTAGTCCTGTCAAATTAATCAGCCCTTGACGTAAATTGACGTAATTTTAGTCGGCAATTTTTTAATCACGTCTAAACTTATAGGGAGTAGCGACAGGCGCTGATTAATTTTACAGGACTAAACTAAAATTTATCTTCTGTCCTTTTCTTAATGAAATAGAAAGAAAAAGATGCACTGAACTTAAATTTAGTTTAGTTTGTGAACAAGAGAATCGGCACCATTGTCGATCGCAGATAGGTTTTTATCCGCTTAAGCTTAGAAAAACTCCTTTCCCCATTGCGCTCGCTACCGTTACTGGTATAGTGACCAATATTCTCAATGGAAGAACGAGACGGGAAACCAGACATGAAGGGCCTTCGGCGCCCCTTCACGCCTGGCGCCCATGGGCGGTCGCCCCACCGCGCCCTACCCTAACGCCGCTACTACATCAGGTTATACGAAGAAGAGAGGTTGTAGACTTTCCACCTCAGTTTTATCGGTCACTTCATCCACACCCTTCGTCCTTCATCCTAAGATTCAATTTGCCATCAACCTAGTTATGCATTGGGCCGAGATATCGAAACCCGGTGCAGACTGACTGAAAGATGCGTGCCATCTAGCGCAATAGCTACGACAACCTGGTGACCAAAATCACAGAAAAATATTGTTTGGTTCTGGTGATTTTCAAGCCAACATTCTCCAGCCTCCGTAATCATTTCTCCAATCTGCTCTGGATTTCAGGTCCATCTTCACCGACAAGAACAATGTTGTCGGCAAACAGCATGCACCAAAGTCTCCTCCCCCTACCATTTTATTTTTCAGATCACTATAGCCACCCAAACCCATAATCCAACATCCTTGTTTCCATATCCTGCAATAGGCCTACACCAACCGGGGTTTTCCATTTGGTGCACTTGCATGTGCGTACAGGGATAATCGTCGGTTGTTGCCTCATTTAATTAAAAACGTCGAAAGGGCCTCTGCGAGTTGGCTTCGGCCCCTCATACGCCTTACAAAAGTCCGGCACCCCATTGCAGGATTTTGAGAAATGTAAAAAAAAATCTTTATCATCATCTATATTTCATAAGAAAGTGGTTTCAAATTGGGTGAAGTCCCTGACACTTGTGCTAGCTAGGTGGTTAAGCTGTGCTTCGGGAAGTATGTGTGTCGCATAAACGGGAGCCGTACGGCTGGTATCACCACTGCGTCGATAACCGGGAGGACACGGCGCGGCATACGCTGGCAGAATGTGCCGCTTGGGAGGACCCGCGCCGTGCCCTCATCTCAGGAGAAGGTAGTGACCTGTCGCTGCCAGCCGTAATGAATGCAATGGTCGGCAGCGAGGAGTCCTGAGACGCGGTGGTATCCTTCTGCGAAACAGTAATCTCGCAGAAGGAGGCTCGGAAAGGGAGAGACAGATCACATCTTCTGACCCGGCCCGTAGCAGGCGCACCGGGCGTCGGTGGAGGGTGGACAATGCCCTCTTCCAGCCCCCCTAAATGGGTCCAGGGGCGATGAATCCGGGGACGTCCGTCGCCCCCCATACATCAGAATCCGAGGTAGCGGCGCGTTGTGTTCCACGCGCGCCCCTCTTAGACGTCGCGGAGGGAGTTAAGCACCTAACTCCTTCCCCGACCTGAGGAGGCCGGCCAAGGCGTGCCGTCGGTCGGGAGTTGCGGAAGAATCGTACGTTCCCGCAACCCCCAGCGTAGGTGTGAGATGGAACACCGGGGTGGTTTTTAGTCAGTAAGAGTCTGAGAGAACCCCTCCGCCCACCCCAGGGCGGAAGACATCCATGAGGATATTCCAACCCGGAACAAAAAAGTAAAAATGTGGTTAATTAACCTGTGTTATATTAGAGCCAGTGCCCTCTCCCGGGAAGAAATACTATTCACCACTTATACAATAAGATTTACAAGGAAAAAAAAAATTGTTAGAAAATTCCTGTAATGGTGATTGCATGTATGAGAGTAGTGTGCGAGAGGGTGTGCTTGTGTGAGTGTGTGTGTAAATTGAATGTTCAGGAAAGGTTGATTGGGATCGCGAGTAAAGGGTGAAGTCGAGTGTCTCTCATAAAGTAGAATTGGTGTTACGGGTCTCCTCAGGTCGGGGGGAGGAGTTAGGGTGGTTAGTTGGGGGGCTCATAAGGACTGTATTATATTTATAAAATCCTGTATCCATACTAATATTATAAATGTGAAAGTAACTCTGTCTGTCTGTTACGTTTTCACGCCTAAACCGCTGAACCGATCATCATGAAATTTGGCAGAGATATAGCCTGGGATATGGAGAAGGACATAGGCTACTTTTTACGCGATAACCGACATCCACGCGGGCGGAGCCACGGGCAAAAGCTAGTTAGATTATAAGAAAGCCTTACGGAGCGACTTCTTGATGACCAAGCTCCTTAAAATAAAGAATTAAAAAAATAAACATTATAATGTACTAAATATTCATTTGATATACTAAAATGTAATAAAATAAACATTTTATGAAGTAATGAGTATTTAAACATATCCAAAATATAAAATAAAAGTTTTGACAGGACATTACTCAACAGTGGCGCCAACTGGTGAGCACAAAAACAATAACCACCATTAGGGTGCTGCTGCTTGCTTTTGATTTGCATTTTTTTTTTTCTTTTTTTTTTTCTTTTCGGTGTGTGGTATATTGAGATCTTACATTAAAGATTGTTTCATCCATAACTTTAAATGAATACACACCTATTTTTGCCCTAGATTGTTCCTTCCTACAGTAATATTTTGAACCATATTCCTACAGATCTAACGGCTGGTAAAATAAAGGAATCCAGCAGCAGTAAGTAATAAACACAACATAGTCTCTTAATAAAGTTAAATAAACACACACAATTATGTTCGAAATGAGTGACAATACAACTTACCTATTCGCCAATACACAACGAAAATAAAAAACTTTTATTTTAAACAATACAGCCACTAACTTTAAAAATAACACCAAAAACCGGAAATTGACTTTTTTAAATCAATTGCTCAATGAACTAAATCAATAAAAACACTTTTTATTATGTCAAAATATTTTTACGACGCGCTTAGCCGCGGTTTTGACGTGCGTACAATCACCTCGGTTCCTCGTATGGTACTAAAATGTATTCACAGTTACATTTCGCATTTCTGTCTGTATGCTGGCGAAAGTAGTGTACGCAGTTCGTGTATAAAAACTCTGCAATGTTTGCGTTCAAAATAATGACTACTTAACAACATCACGGTTTAATGTTTTCCTCAAAGGTGGGCAGAGCTGTAAATTGCACCCACATTACGCCAGTCATGTATAAGACATTGGTGCCGATTCCCTTGTCCATCAACTAAACTAAATTTATGTAAGTTCAGTGCATCTTTTTCTTTCTATTTCATTAAGAAAAGGACAGAAGATACATTTTAGTTTAGTGATGTCAAATTAATCACATTTTACTAGTCATTCGAATTTTGTGGGATAACCAGCCGTTGTGTACATGTTTTGTTTTTTGTTTATATCTATTTAATGCGAACATTTCCAAGCTGAATATTTTCACTATATATTTTTGACTAAACACACTAATTCTTGGTTTAGACCCACACATCTTGGGTTGAGCCGGTTTCTTGTATTTTGCCGTCAAAGTTATGACACCGTCGTTTTGACTTTTAGCAATATTACCTATTCAATAACGCATGCATGTTCACTTTTGAAACTTTTTATGGTTATTAAAAGCGCCAAGAAGGATCGAATACAGTTTTCAGCGAACTTATACGTTTTCTCATCTAAGCGCTACGATATTTTAACGGGTTTTCAAAAAAGCGCGATTACTTGAAAATTATAAATATTTTCTTAAATCTAATTCTGTCACAAATACGCACAAATAAAGAGGTACTCGTATATGTTTATTCTACGGGCGCACATATAATGGTTTTAGAGATACACGATTCTGCAAAACGTTACTCCAGCAGGAAATGCAATATCTCGAAAACCTGAAGACGCACAAATTATATTTTCGGCGCACATTTTTGCACAAATATAAGCTTTCTTCCCATGCAAAATATTTCTCTCTCCGATCTTTCGTTTAGAATGTTCCTGCTGGAAAAATGTTACTCCAGCAGGAACCGTTTTTTCCGTTTTATTCCAAAACTACAAAACGCACAAACTTTTTATTTGGCGGACATTTACAGCAGATTACGCACTAATTATACGTTCCACTCATATCACTCTAGGAGACACTTTCCTGCTGGGATAACGTACACACGACTGGATGGGAAAAATTCGAAGACATCCACCAACCCGCACTGTGCCGCGTGGTGGATTATGACCCACTCCCTCTCACAGAGAGACCCGAGTCCCAGCAATGGGAATATTATAGGCGGTTTGTGTGATGTATTTAATCTAACCTCAAATACTTAAGTCCCATTTTGCTTTCCTAAAAACAGTATTGAGCATCTAATATAATGATTGACCCTCTTTTTTGAACCTCCAGTTTTATTTCTTTATTTGATCTCTGGGTTGACCTTGAGAGGTCGTGACTCCTTAACCGGAATTTTTGTGGCTGCCTTACGCGAAAACTTAAAGCGACCAGCCGGGGGCCTAAGTCTACTAATTTACACACGTTTTTTTTTTTTTAAAGAAATTATAATACAGAGGTGTTACTTAATTCTAAACTCGCCAAACTTTTACGTTTGATGGCGAGAGGCGCTCTTTTTCATAACAATGAACCACCTTACGTGCATAGCCACTACTAATATATTATACTGTTATGGTTTAATCTTAAAAAATGTATTTAGTTCTGTTTGCTATCCTGTAAAAAGTTTTTCAGTTTTGTTTTAAGTGATCCGATACTAATTTTGACAGTGTTTGTATGGCAAATCTGTCAAAAACTCACAATTAAGAGACCATTGCAACGTTTGTACATTAGTAGACTTGGCCCCCTGGGCATAAAACTTACGACTGCACGCTAAGGGCACCCCCTGTGGATACGAACCTCGGCTAGGCAGCGTCGGTGGAGGACAGCAAGGGACAGGTGGTGGCTGGATCAAATCAGGGTTATTATTATTATAAGAGTAATTTAAAGCTACAGGCTCAGCTACGGCGTGGGCTGCCGCTTCGTCGAGCACGGGCCGGGAACCTCCAAGTTTGGGGACCTAAAATACTAAATAGCCAAGTAAATGCGGACAACTTGGTTGTAGCGCTCGTCGGCCATTGGTGCGGCCTCGCTCGGCACGCGCGCGGTTGGTCACGGTAACCTTTTTTTTTCCGGTGTTCCATCTCACACCTACGCCGGGGGTCGCGGGAATGACGAACATACTTCCGCAACACCCGAGTGGTGGAGTGGTGGCCCGGCGCGCGTGGAACACTACGACGGACGTCGACGACGACGGTCACGGTAACCTAATCTAACCAATTTGGTCGGTCGGGGTACCCTAGCCACCAGCTTACTGCGAACAACTACGAGAAAAGGCCAGAAATTAAAAAAAAGAGGCTCATTTATTTAAAAAAGTATTCATCATTTTTTAGAGGATAAGTTAATTATTTCCCTTATTAAAAACGTCAATAAATTGCTAAAAGTCTTGTAAAGGGTAAAAATAAATAATAAAAACCAACATATTTTTCAAACACGTTCTTTATTTATTCTTATTTCATAAACACATTCAAAAATTCAAAATATCCATATGTCTACACAAAAAAAAAAAAACATGTGAATTAGATGCTTTAGCACCTAATCTTTCTGACTATTTTACATTGAATTTGTATCAATATAAAAGTACTCATGTGTTTTATCGGAGAGAAATAAGTATGTGCCCGTTTAATGGCGATAGTCTGGCTTCCGAATAATAGGTCTTTACCTATGAAATTGCCGTTCTGCCGTACTAGCTATTTCAAGTTTCATTTTTTTTTTCTTTTTTCGCTAAGAATTCTAAGTTCAAATTAATTTTATTTTTAAAATATGGTATTCTTTTTTGAAAATTAGTCATTTGTTTAATGGTTAGCGTTCTGTTTTCATCGCATTTGTACGATACGTTAAAAATTCGAGTGATTATGGAGTATGAGTACCGTCGTGGCAGCAAAGCGGCAGAAACGGCACGCAACATCAACGACGTAGGTATACGAAGCGAACACTACTAACGATCGCACCACCCGTTATTGGTTTGCCCGCTTCCGTTCTGGAAATTTCGACCTAAGAAATGCAGACTTTGGGTGTAATATACACCTCTGCCTAAGAGGGGCTTGTGGCTAAGTATTACCAGCCACACGGGTCGATCGATCAGGTTAAGCTACGCTTGCCATGGTTGGTCCGTGGATGGGGGATCTTTACATACCCCTCCGTGCCTCAAAAAGCACGTTAAACCGTTGGTCCCAGCTGTCATTCGTGGATCTTTGACTAGCAGATCGTCATAATCGTAGAACAGTGACGGATCTGAAATTTATGTTGAACTCTGCCGCGCGTGCAATAACAGCAGTACCTAAGTATAATTTTTGTCCAAATAGAGTCAAACATAGATTCGGAATCGGCGCAATGAACTGACTCCGAATCAATGCTCAACTAAATTTGGACAAAAGTTATACTTACATACTTATACTTACTGCTGTTATTGCATGCGCGACAGAGTTCAACATAAACGTCAGATCCGTCACTGTTCTACGATTATGACGAGATGATACAGCTCTAGCCTAATCTTCGGGAATTCCAGGCGAGATGTTATTATTATCCATGACTTTTATACTGATACAAAGCCAACAATCTAACACATTATGATATTTGAATTTTAATGTGATATAAATATACACAGTCAAACTTAATTCGCTTAAATCCTCATAAAGTATCATTGTACTCATCATTATGAATAACTTTTACTATAGGAGAAAACAAGAAATCGCGAAAAAAAAAATCTAAATATAGGGAACACCTGTATTTTTTTTTCCGCGTTTTTTAGTGTTTAGATATCGCTAGCCATCACGTCTGCAGTTTCGCTAGCTAATTTAATTTGACCGTGTACAATCATTTGATTGAAAATTCTTGCTGTAAGAACTACATACGATGACGATGTTTAGTTTTTAAATCAAATAGCATTTTGCTAGTACCAAACCTGTCATGCCTTGTTTACACGAGCTTAGCACTTGTCATTTAGTGCCTCATTATGTCCTACTTCTTAAGTAAGGCTAGTCAGTAAGTGCATTATTGATCTTTGAAGATATAGCAGCTTTTTTGTTTGCATCGTTATTTCATAAAAAATTGTTTGTTCGTAAACATGGAATGAGACAATTAAATGAATTTTCATCTGCTCATTTTATTTCGCTTCACATTTGAGGCCATGAGAGCCAGAGTGGCCTATAAAACTGCTCTAAATTTACTTCGGAAGCAGTTTTTTTAAATAAAATCAGCATTGATAAAAATACAGTTAGGTCACTCTAGCTCTCTGAGGCCATGAGAGCCAGAGTGGCCTAAAAAACTGCTCTAAAATTACCTCGAAAGCATTTTTTGAAGAAGTAAAAACGAATTGAAAAATTACAGTTAGGCCACTCTGGCTCTCATGGCCTCATTTGTTCATTTTCCCTTTTTTCCCATTCATCTTTCACTCGAAGTGAAACACAAAAGTGATAAATTTATTCAATAGCAAACCGATCCAACGACGTTGGACTGATCGATAACTGAAATGAAAGGAGCAGATGAACGTTCATTCCTATATGATTTTGTCGGTGCCTCGTGAACGTGTAATTAAAAAATAATAATGAATGTTCACTCGAGGGAATACCAGACGGTATTGGCTTGACACACTAAGCACCAATTCAGCATGTTTACACACAAGGTTTTAGTGTAAGTGACAAACACTATGTATTAGTTACTAAACTCATGTAAATAGACTTTACGTCACACCTGGCCATAATGTGAGTTTTACCGCACGCTACGCGTACAGTAAAACTCGCATTGTGGCCAGGTGAAGACGTAAAATTGTGTACTCACCACGGGCAGTAAAAAAAAAGCCCTCTATCGCATATTTACAACCCTCGCCAGCAGCTCGGGTCACAAATACCTGCGATTTCGGGCTTTCTTTCTTTTACAGCCCTTGGTAAGTAATGTACTATTATAGGTTGTGTTTCACTACAAATACCGGCGCCTCCATTTGCCATCACTTTAAAAAGATATTTACATCCTGTATCACTAACAAAGTACAAACGCCAGCAGGTCAAGCTACCCGAAACTGTCAAATTTTCGCAATCAACCTTGAACCTTATACTGTAGTGATTAAGTTGAAAATCTATTAAAGAATTTTGACAGATTGTAGTAGCTTGATGTGCTGGCGTCTGTACCTAACATTTTTACAATTAAGGGCAAACAGATGTATACACTTTGCAAAAATAAACACTCTTTCTTGTAGAGTACCGGTTGAATTGTTAATTAAACAACGTATGTGTACCAAAGGGTACGTGTTACCCAGTAACTTGGTTGTGAAAGTCAGATAGGCAGTCGCTCCATGTACAGACGCCAGCACATAAAGCTACTACAATCTGTCAAATTTCTTTAATAGATATTCAACTTTATCACTACAGAGTAAGGTTCAAAGTTGATTGCAAAAATTTGACAGGTTCGTCAAAAAAAAAAATCGACCGCGCAAAACTGAGCTAACATTTATAAAAATACCGTCTCGTTTTTTACTTCATACAAACTCTATTTACCTACATCCTTTTTTATCAAAATTTCATACCAAACTTATTTATGCCTAAAAGTTTATTTAATAGCGCTACAACTGATACCTATTCACTTTAGGATGAAGTCACCTTTAAACAGGGGCCTTACTCCCGAAAACGATTCGAGTTTGATTTTGATTCCGATTCAAACTCGTTTCTGGGACCTTACTCCCGACAGCATCGAGTTCTGAATCAATCGAATTGGGTTCGAATTAAATGCCGATCCATACTCTTGAATCCGACACTAGCGCACGATCGTGCGGTGGTTCGAAGCGAAACTAACTTCGGTCAATTTAAGTTTTAAATCGAGTTCGGATCAACGAAATCGAATCGGAATCAAAATCAAACTCGTATCGTTTTCGGGAGTAAGGCCTCTGTACTTGTTGACAGCCTACACTATCCCAATTAACACGGTAATTTGAAAACATTGTAAAAGCCATTTTTAAAAGAGTAACCGTGGAGTTTCTTGCCGGCTCTTCTCCATAGGAAACGACCAATTGGAACCGTGCACCTAGCTTTAGACGTTTCATAAATGCCCATGTACAGACGCCAGCACATCAAGCTACTACAATCTGTCAAATTTCTTTAATAGATTTTCAACTTTATCACTACAGCATACCTAAGGTTCAAGGTTGATTCCGAAAATTTTACGTTTATGTGAAATAAAATATTTTAATTTGAATATAATTTCATCGGTGAAATACAGCGTCTTACGCATTTATTTCAAATAAATGGCAGTTTTAAACGTCAAAATTTACACCGAAATAAAATTAATTCTAGTTGCCCCTTCCAAAAGGTAGTTTCGTACGGCAAGAAACTCCACCATTGCTCTTTTAAACTGTTTTACAATACTTTGTATACAGTGCGACATAAAATAGTAGAAATTCAATAAAATTGAACTAAAAAATGTCCATACCTACTAAATTGTTGCCATGTTTAAGCATTTTACGTCAAAAAATGTTAATTAGGTACGTAGAAAGTGGCGCCCTCATTTAATTTCCACTATTTTACGTCGCACTGTACGTCAATCATTACACGTGAAGCCGATTTTTGTTTCTTCTTTTGATGTCACCGATATCGATTAATAGGTGACTTCGCCCTTAACATCCACATTTGTAGGGTTCACTACAAAATCCACCTACCCAGTTTAACACCTCTTAAAACTGTAGCGCCTAACAAATTACAATGAATTTGTTTTTAATTTAAATAACTAATAGTTTATACTTAAAACTAATAATTTACTTATCCGAGATCTGAGAAAATCATAGGCTTTAAAAGTGCAATAAATATAATGGCAACATTATATGTGTGAGTCTACAACCCTTTTAGAATCGTACTCAAGCATTGATCAACTATGGATATCGATCGTGTTTAGGGATCCGCAAAAATTCAAAAGTATCGATACCTACTCGATACCGGTATCGCAGAAGAATGTATCGATACCTACCGATAACAGTATCGAACCAAAAGTATCGATACTACTCAGTATCGAGTACTTTTTCGATCACCTCAGAAATTGTATATTATAACAAAAAAAAAAAAAAACAAATAAACAAGTACATACTTAGGTAGCTATTATTTTATTTAAAAAAATACAAAATTGTCATTATAATTATTTCATTAAAGTTAAATTCAGTCAGTCCCCAATCTTCTTCGATGCAGTCTGACATGAAAAGTAATTTATAAGCGTCCCAGTAAGCCGTTTCCGCACCGCTGTCACCGTCACCGTCGCCTTAGCCTTTCAGATGGGAGTATGGACTATGGACTGAAATACTCAGTATTATCAAATATTTACTTGCCAAACAATATATATAATTTTGGAAAGACTACTTTCAGAGATACCGCTTTAATTAAGGTAGAAAGAGAACTGGTGATATTGTTTAAAGTGATACGAGTGAGAAAACAAAAGTATCGAGTATGTTTAAAAGTATCAATACGTAGTAAAGTATCGGAACTAAAGTATCGAGTACAAAAATACTAGGTATCAAAGAGAAAGTATCGATACTACTCAGGTATCGATACTTTTTGCGGATCCCTAATCGTGTTACCCAGTAAATGTGTTGTGGAGGTCAGATACGCAGCCGCTCCGTGTAAAAAATCGGGGTGTGGCTGTGTCGTGGACACGGCCGTGTTTTATGTAACGAGTAATACTTTCTTTGTAACGATTTCTTTGATCCTTTAGCTTATCAAGTGGTGTAATTAAATTTTGGATGTACATGATAGATATGTAGCTGCATCACCAAATTGTATCCCCCGATTTTGTTATCAGCAGTTTTCTGATTTGCCTCTCACTATGGAAGAAAATTTAAAGAAGTATTCTGTGTTATAGTCAGCTGCTTCCGATTAGACTGGAAACCAACCCAACATAGTTCGGCAAATACATCAAGCAATTATCAAATCTTTAAGCCAAAGTAACCGATATAGCCCGAAAAATTTCCAAACTTAAGTGACGGTGGACAGGGCACATTGCTCGCAGAACAGATGGCCATTGGGGCCCGGAAGGTTCTGGAGTGGCGACCGCGTACCGGAAGACGTACCGTTGGAAGGCCTCTCACGAGGTTGCCGATGATCTCGTGAAGGTCGCAGGAATCCGTTGGATGCGAGAAGCACAAGATCGGTCGATGTGGCGACCTTTGGGGGTCGGCCTTTGTACAGCATTGGAGTTATTTTGGCTTTATAATGATGATCTAATCTTTCAGAAATATATCAGTTACCTGCATTATCTCAGTAGCAGCTTGGAGTCTGGATTTGTGCCCGGTTGATGGCAATCGGCTCGCCCCCCATTACCTGGGACCTATCCCTTTGGGGAATACAGACGCGATGTTATGTTATATCAGTTAATCAAATGCTTGAGTTTCGTCCTAGAAAAGGGGAGCTCGTAGGGTGCCAAAGACCTACAGATAAACAGGGTGGCGATTTAGTCCCCTGCATCCGTCAAGGGGGTGATTCTACCCGTCATACTGAACAACTTTCGCTATGAAACTCATATACGTAAAAAAAAATTGGTTGTCTGTGAAGTTGGTTTACAGACAGTAATTTTACGTGATAACGTAATAAGAAAATAAATGAAACCCATCCCTAGTATCGATCGTGTTACCCAGTAACTGTGTTGTAGAGGTCAGATACGCAGCCGCTCCCGTGTAAAAAACCGGAGTGTGGCTCTGTCGTGGACACGGCCGTGTTTTATGTAACGGGTAATATTTTCTTTGTAATGATTTCTTTGATCCTTTAGCTATCGAATTAAATTTTGTATTTAGATGATAGATACTATTGGCTTTAACTCATTTTCGAACACCCAAACTCGTGACTGGTTTTTTGTTTCGGGTTCGTACGCATATATCCAGGATTCGTCACCTGATACGATGTTTTATACAGCATTTGAGGATCCTGCGTGGAATCTTTCGAGAGTTCTGATGTACCAAGTAACGCGAGCCGCTTTTTTCTCTTCACAGAGCGAATGCGGTATCCATCGGGAAAACAACTTTTTTACACCTAATTGTTCATGCAAGATTATTTGTATTTGACTCATGCCAATGTCTAAAGTTGCCTGAATTTCGCGGTATGTCACATGTCGATCTTCCTCAATCAGTTTACGCACAGCATCGTCAGCATCAACGTTCTCTTGGGTGACTGCAGTTTTTGGACGACCTTGACGGGGATCATCACTGAGCTTGACACGTCCACGTTGAAATTCAGCAAACCAGCGATAAATTGTGGTTTTGGATGGGGCTTCATCACCAAATGCAGAAATCATCCGGTCAACACACTGTTTTTGTGTTAAACCACTTCGAAAGTCATAATAAATCATCGCTCTTGAATTTTCTCGAGTCAATTCCATTTTCTCAACGACTAAACAAGTTTGACAAAACCTTGTGACAAGACCGAGAATCTTTTTTAAAATAAATAAATGGTATTCGATTTTTAAAACCAAGGAGTTTTCAATTAAAAAGAGTTTAATATGACAGGAACAGTGGAAATATTCCATTCCCGAAACTTTTAGTGCAGCCCTCGTATTTAGCTGCAACAACAAACTGTATCCCTCGATTTTGTTATCATATATTTTATTAATTGGCTCCCGCTATGGATGCAAAAAAGACGTATTCACGTCACAAAGTATTTTCATAGATGCATCGAAATAGTCAGGGCCTCAAGTCTGCTATTACAATAGTGTCAGAATGGTCTCTTCTTGTGAGTTTTTGACAGATTTGCCATACAAACACTGTCAAATACTCACAATGGCGAGACCATTCTGACACTATTGTAATAGCAGACTTGAGGCCCTGGTCTACTGTTATATAGGATTTTGTTCTTATGTTTCCCGAGCCGGGTGTGAGTTTCATAGCGGAAGTTGATCAGTATGACGGGTAGAATCACCGCTTTGATTGATGCAGGTGACGAAATCGCCACCCTGTGTATCGTCCCCGTTGAGCGAAATGTCATTAAGTCGAAAAATCGTGTTGAGATAATGAGAGTTAAGTTTTTGAAAATAAAAATCATTATAACTGGCTTGCCGTTACATATTTTTATGTTTTTAGCTTTAATTTGAAGGAAATAAAATACAATTTATATTATAAGAGTTAAAACACGTCGACGCCCCCAAGCAATAAGTCGGTAATGTGCTATTATGGACTTTTTGCTGTTATGACATATTCAGCATCTACGGACTGGATTACACCTTGTCAATTTTTTTCAGATTTTTCTAACGATAATTTACAGAGATATCGTGATGCACGTTTTTATTGTTGGGAAAATTACAAACAAAATGATGTCGGCAAAAATACTGTTATAGCACATTACGAAGAAATATTGAAAATGTTCCTATCAATAATATTGGTATACAGGTTGAAATTGAAAACATGCGACAAACTGAAATGGGAGATTGTACTTATCATTATGAACAACTTTTACTTAGGGACCAGATTGCAATCGCGAAAAAAAAATCTGCTGTTCCCTACATTTTGACGAGTTATGCTAACATAAATGTAGGGGACAGCTGATTTCTTTTTCCCCTTAGTAAAAAATGTTCATAATGATAAGTACAATCTCCCATTTCGGTTTGTCGCATGTTTTCAATTTCAACCTGTATATCAACACTGTTTCTACAGTTATTTAATATTACCACAATAACTACGTAATGACTCGTTATGCATCATTCCTACGATGAAAAATTACTTAATAAAGGTCCATAATAATTATAATGATACGAAATATAATGTGTGATAAATTTACGGCAATAAGTCTGTAAGCGTTATCACTGTAATATTTGAACAACATAGTTTTAGGTATTATTTATTTTCTGAAATTGTAAGGTTTTGAATGTTAAGAATTTCATATTGATAACATAGTTACAATTCACAAAAAAATAGCTTTCATTTGACACATCAATGACTTGAATATTCCCACTGGCTGAAAAGATATTCGACAAAAACAGTAAATCTTTTCTCCTGTAAAATTTGGATTTTTCGATTACCAACTTATTGCTCGGGGGCGTCGACGTGAAAACCTCTAATAATTGAGTAAATTTAAAAACATCAAACTAATTAATTGTTCTCTTTTGTAGTATTGTACAAATAATTTAAAAATAAAGAGTGAGTAGTCACTAAGTCGAGTTAGTTAATTTTCACTTTTGTGTGTTTTAGCGAACAATGAGCAAACAACTGACTTAAATCATCTTAGTGATTTTGAGACTACCTAAAGGCGTCTGTATGCATTGATAAATCAAAAGAAAAAGTAAACATAAACACTCATACACTCCACCCACTTTCACACTTACTCACACATCCACCATTACTACACCTGCCAGGACACTTTCACACCATACACAAACCGCACTTTACTTACACATACATACACAATATATACATACCTACCACACCTACCACGTCCAACTCACTCTAACTCAGTTTTATTATTAATTGTTTTTACTTTTTCTTCTTTTTATGCACATAAATAATATTTACATTGTTATGTTAACCATGTTACTGGTGAACACAGTTTTACTAAAATATTTTTGCTCATCTACCCTTATGGAATCACTGGTCCGCAAGTCACAGGCTATAAACCTAGTTTGGGTGCCAGGAGATAATACTCAATGCACTTTATATTGTACCATATTACTGTACTTGTAACCTTTGTGAACATTTTACTGGAAATAAACATTATTATTATTATTAATTAAGTCGTTTTAATTTCGGGTGATGTAAATTTTCGATAAATGTATAATAATTTGACTAAATTAGTTGTTTCTCCCATTACGCTGTACAAAGGGTTGACTTACTTACTTTTCACATTTCGTGAAACAAAAGCGTGGGCAGCTACAAAAATGACGATTAGACAGATATTTAGAGAAGAAAATGTTGATTTTACATTGATAAGTCATTTTGGGCATTTTTCGACTTAGTGACTTTTCGCTCTACGGGGACGATATTTCGTCTGTCTGTTTGTGCATTTCAGATTTGTTTAAAAACCTAGTTTAGGTGTTAATACGAAATAGCACACGTTAATCAAATATATATTATTCAATTTACAAAAACTGACTACACACCAAAGATAAAAACAACTAAATTTTGAGTTTTTTTTTTGTAATTCATTTAAATCACATACATATTATTATATATATTTAAGGAAGAATTTCAAGTAATATTAAGTAAATTACCTGTGTTGTGGAGGTCAAATAGGCAGTTGGTTCACGCTTGGTTGGTTACGGTCAGCTTCCAGTCTTACCGTCGTCTTTGTCGGTAAGACTGGAAGCTGACCCTAACAGAATTGGGAAAAGGTTAGGCAGATGACATAGTCCCCTAGACTTGTTATAATAACTCGAAACAAACACAACATTACTTGAAATTCAAACTAAACTTATTCAAAAACTACAATATATTTAAATACTAATTCTAAATTCATTAAATAGACAAACAATAATCATTATTATATTAAATTAAATTATATACCCCACTTAATTAGTTAACTTAAAGCATGCAGAATCATTTGAAATATACATTATATTCTGTAGATACAGCGAGAGATATACAGCATGTCGTCGTTGCGAACTTAAAACACACTTTTTTACGCTAGCCTTTTTCAGATTTTGAAGCTCTATCAAATGCAAAAACTCTCATGTGTATATACGACGATTTAATCGTCATTTCTTTACCAATTTCAAGATCTATAATGTGCTTCCTAATAAAATATCGATTTTCTCATAAAGTTGAATTTTACCCATTAAGGTGCGCTTACACGGGCAACTAAAATTGCTCAATCCTGGTCAATTCTTGTCAAATATGACGTCACGACTACATCCAGCAATTTAGGGCGATGGCAACATGTAGTAACCTGTTGCCAGAGATACAGCCACACAATACCAGGCAATATGGAGCAACGTAAAAACTGGGCAATACAAGTCAATACACTGACGACACACTTGTACTGCACTGCACGTAGAAAGAATGAACATGGCGGCGGGGGCGGCGGTTGCGCGACCCCCCACCGGTCGGTTCCTCTCGCAAAAACTAGACGTAGTTATAAGTACAAACAAGATAGAAAGAAAATTGACTACAAATTCCCAAACCGATTGGATATTCGGCAACTCATATTGGCGACATTGAGAAATGTGAAATATTCCCGAAACAATTGCCGCATTTTATTGTTGTTGCTCCAGATTGCTCCACTTAATTGATTCACATTTATCCATTAGTGTTGTCGAGCAATTATTGCTCAAAAAATTGCCCGTGTAAGAGCACCTTTAGAGGTCTTAATGTCGCAACGACGATGTATGAGATAAGTGTGGTGATATTTAAGGGCTGGTACAATGAGCGTTAAGTCGCCTATGGTATCGTAGTGCGCTTGGCCAGCGCTCTTATTAAGTGACACGATCTAAACCAACGTTAGTTGTTCGCTGACCAGCGTTCTTTTTACGTAACAGTGGTGCCGATTCCCTTGTTCACAAACTAAACTAAATTTAAGTTCAATGCATCTTTTTCTTTCTATTTCATTAAGAAAAGGATAGAAGATAAATTTTAGTTTAGTCCTGTCAAATTAATCAGCGCCTGTCACACTACTCCATACAAGTTTAGACGTGAAACTTGCCGACTAAGGCCGCTTTCCGAATTGGCTTTAATAGCTCACAGCGCTCACATCGTCTCACATGCGTTCCGATTTAGATATTACGATTATGACAGCCGAGGGCTGTCAACAATTCGGAACGCTTGTGAACACGCTCACGGTGCTCACTCAATGTCAAAACGATATTAGAGTATTTCTCTGTGTATACATCAAAAATGTCTTCTTAGGTTAGGTAGCAACTGTAGCCAGAAGAACAATTTTGAAAATGCCACGTTATGATATGATGCGACTCAAAACAAAACAGCACAACTGTCATTTTTAACAGCGCTCACGGCGATATTAGTAAAAGGCATGGTCGCCGTTATCGCAAGATGGCGAATGTCATGACGTCATCTATGACGTTTCACGGGACATCGTTATCGCGCTCACGCTAATTCGGTACGGGTTTTAGCACGCGAATATCGATATTATCGCAACTCGGAACGCAGGGTAAAATTACGTCAATTTACGTCAAGCGCTGATTAATTTGACAGGACTAAACTAAAATCTATCTTCTGTCCTTTCCATAATGAAATATAAAGAAAGCGATGCACTGAACTTAAATTTAGTTTAGTTTGTGACCAAGGTAATCGGCACTATTATCAAATAACTTCTGACTATATCTCGACTGTGTCTCTGTCTGACTACTCGGGCAACGTGAGAAGGAAAGAGACGAAACGATTTTTGTCTCGTCATCGTGATTTAGCAAAAAAAAAAAAAAACATTTTTGAGATCGAGAATCTAGGAGATATTTCAAGTCTTAGGCCAATTTTTTTTAAATGTATTTTAGAAGTTGACTTAAATAAGCAAAAACATTGTTCAGTTGGACATTTAAGTTATAAAAAAGATGAGAGATACCTTTCAAGATTTCGCTCTAACGCGTAATATATAGGGTGTATCTATTCAAACACGAAATATTTTAAGGAGATATACCTATAGGTGGTAAAGAAGCCATGGAAACGATTTTTTCTTAAGGGTCCGTGCACGAAAAAAACTCTCTTTTGGCAATTTCTTATCTAATTGTGAGAAAACTTGAAATAATCGAAACATTAAGTCTGTGTAACTATAAAAGTACAGTTTTCATGGTGCTAAACCATTCGTGTCAGTCACTTTTAATAGTTTCATCATTTATGTGCTCTCCAAAATATAGTTTATTTCGCCATTGATTTACTTAATGAAGATATTGTATAATCATTAAACAAAATTTTGATTATATTTCAAGGATAGCTGAAGACTAATTTGTGATTTTTAAATTTCTTGATATGATTTGCTAAATAATAGGAAAAATATATATTACTGACGAGGTTTAAAACTAAAAAAGGGTTTTCAATATTATTTTTCTGCTATATTTTGTATGGAAGTTGAAAAAAGTGGTTCCGCCACATGCAAGTAGACCATGTAATGATGTTGATGATATTTTTTAATGTTCAAAATCAAAAGTGGTTTCTTGTAGAATGATGATCAAATGTCAGTCTCGCGTCATTTTTCGGAAAACTTGTTGCAAATATTAGAGATTTACCGTGAATACTTAATTTATTTGAAAAATCCCTTTCAGCCACATGCAAAACAAAGAACACGACTTTTCAAATCTCAAATAAATTTGTTTAAATTATGTTTCCCTTTCTCACAAACAATGAACAAATTTGATCAAAATCAGGCGATTTCGTGCACGGCCTCTTAAATCTGAGTATATTATTTTATAAATTAAATAATTTAAAATTATTTGATATGATGATTAATTATCAAAATTCACCGCGCCCGTGCCGCCACCGTCGCCGCGTCCGGGCGGGTCATTCATAGAATAAGTAAAATTTTGGAAAATGCAACTCCTTTGCAAATAGTCTCAAGAAATTTTAAAATTATAATAATTTCGTAAAAATATGAAACACTTAGATAAAGATTTTTTTTTCGATGTTATGGCTTTTTTCCCACCTATAGATGGTCCTCTTAAAATATTTCGTGTATGAATAGATACACCTTACATACATACAAAATATTTTTTATAGTATTAGGAAACGGCATGTATTTTATCGAACCTCTAATAACTCCCATTTTGCGCTTCTAAAAATATTATTTAACACTCAAATAATTCCATTTGGGGTACTAAAAATACTAAATAGTCAAGTAACTGCGACCAGGGGCCCAAGTCTGCTATTTTTATAAATTCGTCACTCCAACACGAGCCCATTGTCATTTTACTAAAAGTTCGTAATCTGCTAATTTCATAATGGTCGATCATTGGTCGGTCAATGGTCTCGTAATAGAATTGTATTACAAAGGCATTTTGAACATTTATTCATGCCAGATTTCATTTACATATTATTTATTAGTGTTACAAGCAATCTGAAGTAGTAGGAGAGGGAAGTTTAGTAGGAAGTTTCATTTGTCATTATGTACGAGATTACCAATTCATTCAATGGAGTGTCAGTGGCTGACCATTGGAAAGTCATAATGACGCCATTATATTAGTAGATTACCAAACTTGTCAAAATCAACAATTATGAAATCAATGATAGACCATTCTAAAAAGTGCCTAAAAAGTGTACTAAAGAATTGGCTTCTGGTACTTACATACACCGAAACAGAATCATTCATCTAATGTTTGTCGAAAAGCCAAAGTGCCAGATAAAAACATCCCTCTCTCATAATCTCACCCTCACTGACACTCACACAAACACTCACACTAATACACACAACACAATACACGCTTCACTAAACCTGTAAACAGACATATTATTTCTGCTCAATCGTACTCCGACCCCCAAGATACAAGCCCTGCTTAGTTTGGGGGTCAATGGCCAAACCAAAATATCGTGATGTACAAAATATTTATTGTGTTTTGTTAGATCATTGTCTTCATCACCTTTTCTTTCTTTATGCCAATAAAACTTTTTGTATTTTTTTTTTGTATTCTGAAACTATTGTAATAAATAGCAGACTTGAGGCCCAGCTTGGATGTAGCGCTCGCCCACCGCTATCGCGGCACCATTCGCTTCGCTCGGCTCGCGCGCGGTTAGATACAGTTCTAACCTAACCCATTTGGTCGGGGTATCCTAGCTTGGTTACTGCTATCAACAGAGAGAAAAGGCCAGAAAGTTAAAAAAAAGAAGCTCAATTATTAAAACAAGTGTGCATCATTAGAAGCGCAAAAGTTTTAGAGGTTATTAATTTTAAAAAGTATCCCTCATTAGATGGTCAATAATTTTTTAGAGGTTCAGTTAAATATTTCCCATTTATTATTTACGTAGGCAAGTTGTAGGTATCATTAAATTTTATAATAAGCAAATAACTAGTTGATAATAATTCTGCAAAGTAAAACATAACGGCGAATCTAAAACTCGCTAAGCTATAACTATTAAAAATATCACTATGAAAAAGTAGGTATTTTTATTTTACAATATTCACCGAATTATTGATTAGTCTTTGACACTTTGTAGCATATAGGTTGAAATCATTATCAGCATTTTTCTGTATTTCCACAGATTAGGTACACTCCGCAGTTTAGGTATGAAGCTACAAGTATACGCGGCGGACCCATCTCTCTGGGCCAATTCAGTAGGGCTGCCGCGCGCCGCCGGTATAAAAGTTACGCGATAGAAAGAGAGGCAACTTGTAGGTTAATATAACTGTAGGTAATAAGCGTTGTGCGACCTGAATTGCACTTTATTGTGTCGTAGCAAGAGTCGCTTTTTATTTAAATGATTTTGCGGAGTGTCCATCTGTAATAATCTGTGGTATTTCTCTTTCTGTCATTAAGAGCTGTCATTTGCTAGAGTGAGAAGTCCGCTGGCAACTTCAAATTTGCATCGAAAACGCTTTTACGTGCAATGGGGTTGTTGTTTGTTAGAAACTGCGCCGCGAGAGAGCGCTGAGTTTAGTCATTTTTTTTAAGTCATCTTGAATGTTAAAGTGACCAATCATCGACAAGACACAACCCTTAGCGCCATCTAGCGGCAGTGTTCAGCAAGGAACTCCATTGGTAGCTGAGAGAGCGCTGACTGTTTGTCATTTGTCAAAGTCATCTTGAGTGAAAAGCGACCAATCGGCAACAAGACACAATCCTTAGCGCCATCTCGCGGCGAAGTGTTCAGCAAGGAACTCCATTGGTAGCTGAGAGAGCGCTGACTGTTTGTCATTTGTCAAAGTCATCTTGAATGAAAAGCGACCAATCGGCGACAAGACACAACCCTTAGCGCCATCTAGCGGCAGTGTTCAGCAAGGAACTCCATTGGTAGCTGAGAGAGCGCTGACTGTTTGTCATTTGTCAAAGTCATCTTGAATGAAAAGCGACCAATCGGCGACAAGACACAACCCTTAGCGCCATCTAGCGGCAGTGTTCAGCAAGGAACTCCATTGGTAGCTGAGAGAGCGCTGACTGTTTGTCATTTGTCAAAGTCATCTTGAATGAAAAGCGACCAATCAGCGACAAGACACAACCCTTAGCGCCATCTAGCGGCAGTGTTCAGCAAGGAATTGCATTGGTAGCTAAGAGAGCGCTGAGTATTTGTCATTTGTCAGTCATCTTGAATGAAAAGCGACCAATCGGCAACAAGACACAACCCTTAGCGCCATCTCGCGGCGAAGTGTTCAGCAAGGAACTTCAATGGTAGTTGAGAGAGCGCTGAGTGTGTCATTTGTCAGTCATCTTGAATGAAAAGCGATCAATCATCAACAAGACACAACCCTTAGCGCCATCTCGCGACAAAGTGTTCAGCATTAACTCCATTGGTAGGAGTTCCCCGTAGGTGTACGGGGAACTAGTTTGACATTTTTCTTGTCCATTGGTTTCTCGCTCTAGTGAATTTCATATCTGAGTGACAGAAAAGGAGGACAACACAGGAACATTCTGATTTGTGCGGTAATATTAGATTTCACTATTACTGGCATGAATCGACGTGACTGTATCCGAAATACAAGATGCTAATATCCGACTTTAAAAGAGTCGGATCTATCTGGCTTATTGACCGGATTTTTATCAAATTAACAGTTTCATTGTCCCTCATGAAGACACAATAGTAAAAACAATGAAACAGAACAGACCACATAAATAGTTCATTGGACTGTGAACTGATTAAGAATCCGACTTTTGCTAATTTTATTTTGAATTATTTTTTACAAGAACTTGACCCTGACTTTCGAACATTTATTAAATATCCGATATATCCTATAATCCGAGCTGCGACATTCGAGACACAAACCCGAGATCAAACCATTTCATAAATATCCGACATAAACTATCCTTATATCCGAAAATTTTAATTATATCCGGCACTTACTGTCCTTACAAGCATAATTTTATAATCTTAGATCCGACATTATTATAAATATCCGAAATATCCGAACCTCTCGTCTCCCAACTAAATACCGAAAATTGCATAATTTTTTTTATTCGGCATTCCTACTCAAAAAGGAGGAACGGGCAAAATGGTCTACATGACCAATAACAATCACACGTATTATGTCATTAGATAGATATTTTAATATAATGCAAGGACTACTATGACGGCTCACTTCAAATCGTGTGAAAAAGATACTACGGCGACGTTTCGTAGAAGTTAAAATACGTATATTAAAATACCTATCCAATAACATATTGTTAGACCAGCTTCCATTTTTGACGATTCTCTTTCCATACATATTTTTTAAATACATATCCGAAAATCCGAAAAATCCCAAACCTACGTCATTCGACCGAATTCGCTGAAAATCACATCGCAGTCTGGTCTAACGGCTTTAAAAAGCTCGACACCCCTCGGAGTAACATTAGTTTCAGTAAAATCAATATGTAATAAATATGGCGCTGCTGTCACTAAATGTTCTAAACTCCTGTCAGTAATATTTCTATACCCCGTAACCGACAATATGCGCAAATTGGACCTATCCGGCCGACTCCCCGTCTCAGATCCATGATGAACACCATTCCTGCCAATATGCACATAATTTACATTTTCAT
Source organism: Dryobota labecula (assembly GCA_947523025.1). Taxonomy (NCBI): domain Eukaryota; kingdom Metazoa; phylum Arthropoda; class Insecta; order Lepidoptera; family Noctuidae; genus Dryobota; species Dryobota labecula. The sequence goes on from OX383314.1 coordinate 9,278,227, forward strand.
TTTCCGCCCTACCAAACCGTAGTAACGCCGAATCAGAGACTAAATGATATCCAACATGGCTGCCAATATGGATAGTAGATTGTCTATGGATATCAACGTCTATATGCATTATGGGGCGTAGATCGTGGCGTCGGAATCGTACACAGCCAGGTTGTCTGGGCTGTTCAGGTTCATTTTCAGGGACCTCAATGTCCTCAAGCCTTAATCTTGGACATAACTCAGGGTTATATGGTGGAAAGTTTATGGGGTAAGCTGGTAGGGGTACTTGCATGTCTTCGTCTTCATCATCTTCAAGACGACGGCGTTTCGCGAGATCAATGGCGTCAGTAACGTTGAAGCGGCGTTTTGAAGTGCCTTCTCCGGGATTTTCTGGCCCTGGTTGAGGGTTTGCGGGACCCGGTTGCGGGTTTGCAGGGTCTGTGGAGCCTGGTCGAGACTGTGAGGGCCCCTGTCGTGGATCCGAGGGTACCGGCCGCGGGTTAACGGGGCCCGGTCGAGGTGCTAAGAGGACTGGTTGATGCTGCATGGGCCGTGGGGGCATTATGGGCACGATATCTATGGAGCCCAACTGTAAGGGGCGAGGGTACGCGGGACCCTGTCGAGGGTTGGCAGGTCCCGGTTGCGGGTCTGCTGGAGCAGGTTGCGGCTCCACAGGGCCCGGTTGAGGTTCTCCCGGTCTGGGGACCCTGGGAACCTGCCGAGGTTGTCCTGGCCAGATTTCGTCTTCTTCATTCCCTGGTTGCCTCTGCCTGGGTGGGGGGTAACGCTGTTCCAGTTCTTGGCGGCTAGCGTTCGGCTGAATGACGATAATACTGTGGACATACAAACTAAATTTGTATTTCGGTATTTCTGTACATAACTCCTATATTTCATTCGCTTAACGTAGCGTACTAGGTGGGAATGACCACAATTCAGAATCTCAGATAATTATCAAAAAACAAGAAACTCAATGTCATACCTGACAAAGTTCAAATTCAATTGCAACCAATATTTGTTTAGGATCTTTTTATCACTTAAAAATCAACTTAATTACATTATGCAAGAGTTGATATTTGAGCAAGAGCAAGAATCAAAAATTGCACTTGGGACTTTGCTAAGTAAAGTCAGCGTTCTTTACGATATGAACCTTATTCATATGCTGGTAATGTTCATATTTGTATATGCAAATCGTCGTATCCTACGAATAGTGCCCTAACGAACATAAGGGCTTTCTTTTTTTATTGCATAATTCAATTCTGCTCATCATACCACATATAACCAGTTCAACAAAACAATTAAAAACGGGATTTAAAGGACAAAATGCGTATAAAATATAAAGATAATTTATTGAAAATAATCCTAGCCGAACCTTAAAATACCAATACACATTATAAGAAATCACCAATACATATTTTTTCATATTTAATTTAATTAAACACAAAAAAGTGTCTCCTGAAAAGTAGCTATTATGCAGTTACGCCCCTATTCGTAGGATACGACGAAATGTGAATAAGCGTTTCATTTCGAATATGAACATTAATGCGATATGAATACTGTTCATATTCGAATGAGACGCTTACTTAGCAAAGTCAACGTGATATCAGTGAATGGCAATTATTCATTCAATTATTAATTATTCATGAATGTAAATTATTTAAGATTATGAATGCAAGTTCTACTGACAAGTTCATGTGAAGTGATTTGATAGGCTCTTGTTATTTCAGTTAGCCAATGAAATCAGTTACAGTCATTTACCTCATAAAGCGACGCGCGTTTTATTCGTGGTTACCAAGTGTGACACGTTGTGAATGTGTGTTTAAAACTCAATATCTTTATTGCTTTTCCATAATGTGTACTTAGGAGGTAACTATATAATTCAGATCATTATGGAACCTGTAGGGCACAGCAAAAGGGTAGGAGGAAGCCCTGTTTTAGGTATAGGAACAGTCAGGAGATCGAGAATAAGATACTAACATTTCACTAATCTATTTTTTATGGATTATTTTATCTGCAAATGTACCTAAATATTTTAGTTTTTTTTTATATACCTGTTTATATACATTATAATTATCTTTATTCATTTATATAAATTGTTTTTCTTTGATTAATTATTACTTTTTATTTATTTATTATTATTTTTATATTATTTATTACATTATTTATTAATAATTACCGTATCATAAATATATTTTAATCACACCTATAAATTGCGTGATTATTGTTATCAATTATTATTATAGTAGTTATTTCCTAAACATATACTAATATATATTTTTTTTTTTTTGTTCATGTTATTTATGTTTATCATTTAGATATTCTTCTAAGGAGTAATAACATTTGTTTACCAGTAATTTTTTAAGTTCTTTTATATATATATAATTTTTCTTCTTTCTTTATGATGTCAGGTAGTTTGTTATATATTTTTATAGACATTACGTAGGGACCTGTGGAATGCATTTTTAACTTTGATGTCGGTATATTTAGCCTAGATCGGTGTCTAGGTGTATACCTGCACTTAAGTGCAGGAGCTCGCGGTACCGTCCGAGACAATGGCGAAGTTCGACGTGGATGCGTAAGCGAGTGAGCGTGTGTTATATGCTGACGCTACTCGTCTACAAGCACACATTCAAAACGTGTTTTTTCACTTGGTTACCACAAACAAAGCGCGCGTCGCTTCGTGAAATAAAAATATATAACATAATATTTTAGAAACCTAGACCCTAATACACACCAAATCACTAAATATATTTAGCGCTAAACGTATTTAAAACGTGGACCTCCTCGTTGGTCTAGTACAAGCGCTACGGCTGAGCATGAGGTCCTGAGTTTGATTCCCAGGTCGGGAAGTGTTATTAGGTTTTCCCAACAGGAATTTCTCAGTAACAAGCCCGGAATCTGGATATGTGCCCGGTTGATGGCAATAGGCTTGCCCTATTACACGGGACTTAAACATAACTGACGAAATGTGGATTTTACTATAAGAAAATAAACAAAGAAAAATTGTTTATTATAGGCACATATCTGCCTACCATACGGAGAATGCAAGCGAGATGTTATATTATAGTGGTTTATATTGATTTATTGTGATTTGTGGTATAATCGGGTCCTAGTTTCTTTGTGAAGTCGTCATTGCCACCTAGTACTAGGTTTTTCAATAGGAATCTAGGTATATTTGATGATAGATGTCAGCTGTAGGTTTAAAGAATCTTTATTTCTCATAATAACATGATACAGTTCAATTATATGAGATTGAACTTTTAACAAAAATAATCGTCGTCTAATGACGGGTTATGGGACATCTCGCCCACGCAAAAACTGGCCCGCGGGCCAGATTTCAACTTTTTAAAATTTGCATGGGTAGATTCGCCCGGATCAGTTTAGTAGAACGATCCAGATGTCTTCTATTATTAAATAAAGGGATATCTCGGCAAAATCGTATACTTTTTAAACAAATATGTACCTATCTGTGAAACTGTATGATGGTTACTTTACTCAGTATCTTTTTTTTTTTTTTTTGTTAATATAATTGTCATTAAAATTTGATGCTATGATTTAACAGATAGGTTAAAAAAAATGTTACAATTTCAAAATGGCGGCTTGTACAATCAATCGCACACTTGAACTACAAAAACCGCCCTTACCGTTACGAAATAAAGGTGTAGGCAAAGTCTATCTGCTATTATTGACGTGTTATTGAGCGTACTTTAATTTAATTAAGAAATTGTTTATATTCGCAAATGGACAAAATAAGGTAACATTCGCATTGGCTGTTAGTTACACTCAGCAAAAGCACTATTTCAAGGCAAATATACGCAAGGTACAGGTATACCAGAAATGGTATGGGCTTCGGTAATCTTCGTGTATCCGAATTAGTACGAGAGCAATTCTCAACAAAAGTGTCTCCATCTGAAATATGGGTGTCCTTCAAATTCAAGTTAAAGTTTACGACAAAAGCAGATGCAATTATTTACAAAAACATTTTTTTTTTTTTGCATATTAAAATTGTTTAATCTTGATTATAATACCAGCCTTTAACTGTCCCACTGCTGGGCAAAGGCCTCTTCTCATACAGAGAAGGCACGAGCATTGATCACCACGCTTGCTCAAGACGGGTTGGCGATTTCAGACTTATATTAACTATAAGTCCAGGTTTCCTCACGATGTTTTTCCTTCACCGATGTCAGTAATGTCCAAGATAAACTCAGAAAGTACATATGAATTGAAAAAGTCACATTGGTACTTGCCCGATTTGAACCCACAAACCTCATGCATGAGAGGCGAGGCCTTAACCAACGGGCCAACATGACACTGACACTGACATGAATTTTAGATTAATACTAATAAATACCATCAAAAGGACAGGAAATAATAATTTTAAAAAAATCTGTCAGTTCAATAATTTCAATGTATGCAGTTTCTGGTGTCCTAACCCAAACTCTAAACTTTTTTACCCTGATTTCATCATCATCATCATCATTTCAGCCGAAAGACGTCCACGGCTGGACATAAGCCTCCCCCAATTGGGGGCGGGGTTTGCCATAATCGCCACGCTTGGCAGGTGGGTTGGCGATCGCAGTATGGTGTTAAAAATGGATACAGAACGCTGCTGCCCATTCTAGTAAGTCCCTTAGTCGCCTTTTACGACACCCACGGGAGGAAATTATGGGGTGGTACTATTCTTTACAAAAATTCTAAACTTTTTTGAAAAACTGCTTCCGAGGTAAGTTTAGAGAAGTTTTTTAGGCCTTTCTGGCTCTCATGGCCTCTGAGAGCCAGAGTGGCCTAACAGTAATTTTTTCCAAGACTGATTTTATTTTGAAAAACTGCTTCCGAGGTAAGTTTAGAGCAATTTTTTAGGCCACTGTGGCTCTCATGGCCTCTGAGAGCCAGAGTGGCCTAGCAGTCATTTTTTCAATACTGATTTCATTTTGAAAAACTGCTTCCGAGGTAAGTTTAGAGAAGTTTTTTAGGCCACTCTGACTCTCATGGCCTCTGAGAGCCAGAGTGGCCTAACAGTCATTTTTTCCAATACTGATTTTATTTTGAAAAACTGCTTCCGAGGTAAGTTTAGAGAAGTTTTTTAGGCCACTCTGACTCTCATGGCCTCTGAGAGCCAGAGTGGCCTAACAGTCATTTTTTCCAATACTGATTTTATTTTGAAAAACTGCTTCCGAGGTAAGTTTAGAGAAGTTTTTTTAGGCCACTGCTCTCATAGCCTCTGAGAGCCAGAGTGGCCTAACAGTGATTTTTTCAATACTGATTTTATTTTGAATAACTGCTTCCGAGGTAAGTTTAGAGCAATTTTTAGGCCACTCTGGCTCTCATGGCCTCAATTATAGGCTAAAAAAAGTGCTAATGTCACACTGTTACCATTAACGTGCAGTTTTCCCTAAATTTGTTAGTACCAGTCAAAAATACCCATATCCATATTGAAAAACCTAAACCAGCTTCAACTTACCGTCTCTCGTGTGACCACCAGGGATTGTTGATTAATACGTCGCCTTGTCGTTCGTTCTCTGGCTCGTCATCTTTATCGTCGTCCTCTTGTTCCGACTCTGGACTCTTGATCTTGTAGTAGTCTGGTTCCTGTAAGAAATTTTCGAGGTTTGTATTAAACTGTTTCTATTTGTTGTACCTACTCTTGACGCTTTTAACGTGTAAGTTTTTATTATTTTTATTTTTACATCGTTCTTACTTTTAGTTATAAATGCAACATTATAGATGTAACGAATACTTTTGTAACAATTTAATTTAAAAGAGTGTCCATGGAGTTTCTTGCCCGTGCTTCTCCATAGGTACCTACGCTTTGGAATGGGAATGTAGCTTCATTTTTCTTACTGACCGACTCCTTGACAATTCAAAAGTGCCTGTAAATGGTTTAATTGAAATAAATGATTTGAGTTTGAGTTTGACTATTTCAAAAACTTAAACTTCTACCTCTGCCATGTTTGTTTATTTTCGAAATATGTATTTTTGTTAAGAGAAACTACAATTTATTTGACACTAGCACTGGGCCAAATAGCCGAACAATGTCACCAATAAAACTAAAATTATTTAAGAAAAATGTATACTGCATATCGATTATTATTTACAATCATTTGCCAAATAGTTTTCAAGACTTACCGCTGACAATGTTTAAAAAAATACTTTTCAAACTATTATTATTTAAAAGATATTATACCATTCAGGACTATTTAGAAGAAAAATCAATAAAATCTGTAATTTGTAACTTTGAATAATTGACATTGCTGATTGTGAGCACGCCATGTTATGGCAGGATATGATGTCATGCTCACTTAAATGTTTCACTGATGGTGGCGCGTGTGTTGGATCATTCGGTTCCCTACAAAATGGTTGAGCTGGATGGTGCTGATCCATGCGTCATGTTCGTGAACGGGCGCCGTCAGTTGGGACTGGTCATCTCTTGACTGCCAGGGCTTATTTTTAACTTGTAATTTTATATTTTGAATTGTTTTATTAGTTTTTACATTGTCTCACATATAGAAGCAACAAGAATAATGTACCCAGGATTATGTAATATCTTGATTTAAAAGAGTGTCCTTGGAGTTTCTTGTCCGTTCTTCTCCATAGTGATCTACGTATTGGAATGGGCATCTAGCTTCAACTTGCCGACTCTGACTAACTGACCGTCTCTTTGACAATTCAAAAGTGCCTGTAAATGGTTTAATTGAAATAAATGCTTTGAGTTTGAGTTTGATGAAACAAATTTACTATAACACCTTATATACCATATTCTAGCAAATAAATATTTTTTATTTGATTTGATAAAGGAAGATGTTGGCAGAGGTGAATTAGAATTTTATCTTATATATAAAATTGTCGTGTCACAATGTTAGTTATCATATTCCTCCGAAACGGCTTAACCGATTTTTATTAAATTTTTGAATCATATTCAGTAGGTCTGAGAATCGGCTACTATCTATTTTTTTTTAAGTTTTAGGTAGGTAGGGTAGGTATGTAGGTAGGTAGGTAGGTAGGTAGGTAGGTAGGTAGGTAGGGTAGGTAGGGTAGGTAGGGTAGGCAGGGTAGGTAGGGTAGGGTAGAGTAGTGGAGTTTATACTATAGCTTTTTACAGAACGAAGTCTGTCGGGTCACCTAGTTTATTTATAAAAATATAGTTTTACATAGTATGGTGTTAAAATTCAATACATTCTATCACAACATAAGGTGTACAAATATTGAAATGTCAATCTTAAGATGACGCTATTCAACGACTCGGAACTCGTTGATGGGCGTGGTCAAAATGCTTGCTATTTCATCCTATTTCATCGTGTGTGAAAGGGATAGACACTGTGATGAGCAGTAAGAAGCTAGTGCACGCACGGATACACACTCCCGTACCAACGCTAATGACGCATACATGCGCGATTTCTAAAATCCCTAATCCCACTCTCCTCAGTCACTTTCGTCCAATTTCTATCCTTCCCTTTTTATCCAAAGTACTCGAGGCATGTGTACATAAACAATTCTCCAACTTCATTCACAAAAACTCCCTCATCAGTCCACTCCAATCCGGGTTCAGGCCCGGACACAGTACCGTTTCTGCTCTCCTTAAAGTGACTGACGATATAAGGCGAGGAATGGAAGACACTAAGGTAACGGTTTTAGTGTTGATCGATTTTTCAAATGCCTTCAATACCGTCAGTCACGAAGTCCTTTTATCCATCCTCTCCTATCGCATGGTCTCTCACGAGGTTCTGGAATGGTTTTCTTCCTATCTTCGGGGGCGTCAGTAATCAGTTTTTGCTGGTGACTCTAACTCCAGCTGGTGTGATCTTGATGCTGGCGTCCCTCAAGGCGGCATTTTATCTCCACTTTTGTTCTCTATCTTTATAGATCTCATAACTTCCGAGCTTCAGTGTGCGTATCATCTTTACGCTGACGACTTACAGCTCTACTGTCAGGCAGGTGTTGAGGGCTTATCCGGTGCGGTCGAGGAGCTAAATCGGGATTTACGAGTTGTCAAAAACTGGTCTGATCGTTTTGGGGTGGCGGTTAACCCAACCAAGTGTCAGGCTATCATTGTAGGGAGCCCCTATAGCTTGAGGAGGCTGAATGGTTTAACGGTGCCACCGGTTACCTTTGATGGCACAGTGATTCCGTTTAGCTCTGACGTCAAGGATCTGGGTTTGCATGTTGACACTTGCCTCGACTGGCGTAAGCAGGTCGCGATTGTGAGCAAGAAGGTTACTGGAACGCTGCGGTCGCTCTATCGGTTAAAAAATATTCTCCCATCACACATTAAGGCAATGCTTGTACAGTCCCTTATCTTCCCCATAATTGACTATGGTGATATGTGCTACTATGACCTGAATGCAGATCTCCTCAATAAACTTGACCGACTTCTTAATAACTGCATTCGATTTGTTTTCAATCTCCGCAAGTATGATCATGTATCCGCACATCGATCGCTTTTAAAGTGGTTGCCTATCCGGCAGCGCAGAGCGTTGAGGGCTTTGACAACCCTGTTTTCTCTCCTTCACAAACCCACTTCTCCTTCTTATCTGACTTCCCTTTGTCAATATTTATGCGCTGCACACAGCAAGAATCTTCGGTCCGAGAATAATCGTCTTCTTCGTTGTCCTTCTCATCGCTCTGGTTTCATAAAATCTTCTTTCTTTGTCCAGGCGGTTTTCCTTTGGAATGCGCTCCCTCAGAATATCAGGACGGTAACCAATCAGTTCACATTTAAAGTGAAAGCTCGAGAACACATACACAAGAAGTTGGCAGATTCGTCTCAGAATTAAGTTTTTGTAGGTTTTCTTGTTTAACTCTCATAACTTTTTATTTTTAGTTGTATGTATGTATATATGTATTTATTCTTATATCTTAGCTATAAATATCTTCTAAATAGTTTTTTTGTTATTGCACCTACTGTGTATTATCTCTGCATCACCCTAAGGTAGACTGGTAGAAAATGCCCAAGGCATTAAGTCCGCCTTTGTACAGTTTTTTTACTTGTGCATAAAGTTTTAATAAATAAAATAAATAAATAAAAATTTCATTTTATAAACAGACCTTTGGGCGTATTGATATAATGACTAAACTACTTAATATATCTACTCAAAATATTATTATTTGAACTTTTGAATAAATTATCTATGCCTGTACGATTTCTATTTTGCCGTTTTCAAAGTACTTAAGCTATTTATTTACGCCCAAAGATGAGTTCAAAATATTGTTGAAATATGGGAGTTTTGACGCTCATAACTTCCTAACCAATATTTTTTTCCAATTCTGCTTCATACAGGACTAGATAATGGCGAGACAAATTGATATTATTTATAGTTTTGAATGTACACCGTCAAACAGACGAGTCATCACCAGTGATCGGAAACAGGTGAGCATTAGCTCACCTGTTTCCGATCCTTTTGGTATATTAATACCAAAAGTTCAATGTACAGAGACAAAAAAAGTGGAGACTTCCTTACGACTAAAATATTTTTCGGGACTAATGTCGGAGTTTCGGGATATCACTTAAGTACATTTAATATTAATGTTAAAGAAAAACCCGAGCTACACACTACAAATAACTTTTGGAAGTGGCATGGGACATCTTCAAAGTCGCGGGTAATACGTGGATGAGGGAAGCACAGGACCGGTTGGTGTGACAACGGTTGGGGCAGGCCTATGTCCAGCAGTGGACGTCTTTCGGCTGAAATGATGATGATAATACGATACCTCAATCTCCCAGCTGTCCAGCTCCGTGAAGACAGTGTTGGTGTCGGCCCACGAGTGCGTGTGCTCCGTCACGGTGCTGTAGTCCTCGGGCGGCGCCACATACAGCTCCTCGAGGCGCGGCAGCCAGCCCAACGCCGACACCTCCGAGTCGGCGAGGGGGGAGCCTCGGACGTCGAATACCTGGGTAACGGCTGAATATTAAAAGAGGACCGCTCGTTTGTGGAATGCATTTCCAGATCCAATAAAACGCGAACAATCGTTGCCTGCCTTTAAAACTCGTGAAGGAACATTACTTGTCGTTGTGATTTTGTTCTCGCTGTTAGCTGTAATAATCTATAGTCTACATTTATTTTCTTTGCTTATATAGTTAGTATGTATGTATCTATTATATAGCATATATCTGTGTATCTATTATAGGATATTGTACTGTTATACTTTTTATTTGCACCAATGACAACCCCATTTTATGTCCAGAAATTCACTGTCCATACCAAGGTTGCCTGGAAGAGATCGCAGTATGCGATAAGGCCGCCATTGTATATTGTGTAGTGTATAAGTGTTTCTTTCTTTTGTAATGTGTAATCTGATATACAATAAAGTATTTATATAAATATTAGATCATTCAAAGAAACCGTATAACTAATACCATCTTTATCGTTGTGAAAATAAAGTAGATTTCAGAATAACAAGTACAGTCCTGGAAATTAATAGTTAAGTGTGTAAATGTGTACGTGAAGACGCTATCCCACAAGGATTCCGTTTTTTCATTCGGACGTAAAGAACCCTAATTACATCACGACAACATCAAACAGTTTACAGCGATGCCAACATAACTCAGTGAGAGCGGTCAGTTGGTCCGCGGCATTAGTGAGGTCGGTTCGAACCAATTGCAGTAAAATCGGGGTTTTTTTTTGTTTTTTTATCCTTCCTTTCCCTAAATTTTCCTGAATTACCATTAGTATCCTATCTTACCCAAATTTTTCTGATTTACCCTAAGTTTTCTGTTTTACCCTAAGTTTTCTGACTTACCCTAAGTTTCTGACTTACCCTAAGTTTTTCGACTTACCCTTAGCTTCCTGAATCCGTATCTAGTAGCAAGCGATGCGTAAGCGACGCATTCAGTCAGACGCTTGCAATCCCTCATGTATAGCTCAGTGAGAGCGACCAGCTTACTCAGCGGCATTAATGAAGCTGGTTCGAACCAGTCGCATTCTGACACGTCGAGGTACTACAGCAAAAAAAGAATGGTATCAGTAATTCGTTTTATTTATTTATAGTTAGAACACCAACAATACAGTCACTTACAATTCAAATAACACCTTAAATTGGTATTTTAGTAACCATGCAAATAACAGGTATGCATGACATTAGTATATGAATATTAGAGACAAAAAAGAACAATAAAAAGTGTGTATATTAGACCTAAATCTAGAATCTAGAACACTACAAAACAAACCAATTTGAGCTACAAAGAAGTGCGCTCTTCGCACTATTTATATAAGGAGCGTCTGTATGAAGCGAAACTCATGGAGAAAATATCAATAGGGTAATCTGTCAAGTTGGACCTTTCATTATATTGCCTGGCCATACGTGTTAAGGGACTATTAAATGTGGAATTTAAGGTGGATGTAGGCAATTCAAAAATACGATGATGACGCTTACTACGTTTGCAATACCTAAAGTTAAAATAGTTAATCAATTGTGCATCTATGGAACCGTTTATAATCATCAGTAAGTCAGAATGGTTACGTCTTTCTTTTAAGGTAATCAATTTAAAGTGCCTTAACCTCTCATTATAATCAGGTATAGCTTTACGGATCCCATTCTTTATCTTACCCCCACTTCGAATTTTTAAGAAACCTGTTCAGTACAAGTTGCAAAAAAAATAATCTTATTTGCAAAATAGTTGGGCAAACGTCATCTAAAACTATTCAAAATTTCAAGTTGATAGCATTAGTATTTGTTGAGATATCCAGCTATGACAGACGGACAGACTGAGTCGCACCATAAGGGTTTTTTTTTACCATTTTGGTACGGAACCCTAAAAAACATGATTGTCTTACCTCTAGTTTAGGCAATCGCTCCTGTACTTTCCCCAGGTATGATGTATTTAGCGGCAGATTATAACATCTTGATCCCCGAAGAGATAGCTTCTTGAGATGCAATGGGAAATGGCGGAGGTTTGTCTGTGGGTCAAAATAAGGGTGAATTATATTGCGAGACTGACTGAGAGACATTGACTTGAATGTGCCCTGGCGGCTGAGAGTATGTCATTCTCACTCTAATGTATCGCTGATGGTGGCGCGAGTGTTGGATCATTTAGCTCCCTTCGGTTGAGCTGAATGGTGCTAATCCTGGATGCGTCATGTTCGTGAACGGGCGCCGTTAATTATTTGGACCGGTCATCTCTTAGCTGCCATGGCTTATTTTAATTTAATATTTGAATTGTTTTTTATTTTGTTTTATTACGGACGCTTTTAACTATCTGCATGGTTCTCACATGTATAATTCCAACATGAACGATTTAACTAATATTTTATATAATACATTGATTTAAAAGAGTATCCGTGGAGTTTCATACCAGTTCTTCTCCATAGGAACCTATATATACTACTGTGGCGGTATCAACAACCACATGCGAACTACGCATCAAAGACCTGACGTCACAAATCCTGCATCGCGCTATCAGAGTTTACCGCGTGACTAGCATATATACAACATCCCGATATCAACCGATGGGCAGTTGCCCACCAGACACAATACCCGTCTGGTCGGAGGATCCTCCCTTTATTATAGAGTATGAGTGAACTTTACACCCTGTTCCTCCATACCTCTACACTACTACTCTTCTCACTTTTCTTTTCTTTTACGAGTCTAGCAAAACCTAAATTGGTCTTGAAAACCGGTCACACCGTGTACAGAAGAGCTTCATCTGACTGACCGACCCTTGACAATGCAAAAGTGCCTGTAATTGGTTTATTTGAAATAAATGCTTTGAGTTCAAGTCGTCGGGAAAATTTGAAAATTCGGAAAAACTGAAACTGCATTTTGTATGAGAATTATGTATGAATTATTAAAATTTGGACAGGACAACTTCTGTCTCATCAGCTATACTCCATTTATTACAACATTAGACAAATAACTGTTCTCACCCTTTCGTTATTTCGATGTAAACGTTTAATAAACTCCGTTATTTCACGATAAACACAAATCACTGTAATCTATTTACCATTTACATTAAAAAAATAACTCTAAAGTGCAGTAATTTCAACAATATTACACAATAACTGTCGTTATTTAGCCGTTATTTGTCTAATGCTATAGAAAATGGAGTATTGTTTACAATAAATCGATAGTTTATAATATATCTGTGTTTTGCCGTCGAAATCTAAATGTATAAAACAAAGTTAGTTACACACCATTTATAACTCAAGAGCGGATGGATCGATTTTTATGATATTTGATTTGTTGGATTTGTCTTCGTCCCGAATAGCAGAATATCTATTGAAACATGCGAATAATTCACGAAAAAAGATATTGAAAAGAGAAATTGAAGATATTAAAAAAGCTGAAAACAAATTTACTTTTAAAAGAAAAGTTCGTAACCACTACTTAAGTCAGACTAAATAACTCTCAAATGATAGTCTAGTCATAGTAATTATTATTAGGTGGTATTTGTTAAAATATCTATTAGTTTATTTTATTTGTATATGTGTATTAGTATCAATAAAACTATATAAATTCTCTTAATCAAGAAGTTAGTATTTTTGTCATTATTTTTGTACCCTACCACTGTTTTTATATTTAACCCAAAGGTTGACTGGTAGAGAATGCCTTGTGGCATTAAGTCCGCCTATGTACCACTATTGTACATGAAGTTTAAATAAATAAATAAATAATTTATTTTCTCATACATTTTGAACAGAACGGCTTTTTTAATGATACCTCGAGAAAGAATTGGCAAACCGGGGAACAAGGAATTTCACGCGGGTAGAAAGTAGTTATATATATATTTTTTTAAGTACTCACTGTTTTATAATCCAAATTACAGTACTCAAGAGCCAAGGACGTCAAATGCGAGCATGTCTTCCTCAAATCCTTCATCAAATTCGTAGTCAGTGTGAACTGTGGGCCCTTACAATCGTCCGTTACATCGTCTTCAAATAGAAATGGATATTCACATTTATTTTCCTTCTTGGATTCAGAATTTTCAAGATTCTGGCCTGAACTGCTCGAATTTTGGCCTGAATTGCTCGGGTTCTGGTCTGTTTTGCTCGAGTTTTGGCTCGAACTGGCTGAGAAATTGTCGGATTTGCATGAGTCATATCCAGAACTGCTCGAATTTTGGCCAGAACTGCTCGAGCTTGGGGCCCAACTGCCTGCTTTTTGGCCTGAACTGCCTGAACTGCTCGAAGCTTCGCCAGATTTGGAATTCGCGGCTTCTGCGGCTTTCTTGCTGTCGGCTTCGGCTTTCGCGTTCTTGCTGTCGGCTTCTGCTTTGTCTGGCCAGCGGGGAGAAACGGCGAATCTGGTGGATAGACTTTAATACAGATACGAATAGCCTTTTTGTTTATGCTGTAGTCTAGGGGACAAAAGTCCCGCGACAAATGTCTGCCGAGATACCGCACTTAGTCACGTGACGCCGCTGACATCTCGGACAGTTTCTATTTATTCCTTTAGAACGACATGAAGCCAGCTACACTTACGACCATTTTCAAAGTTTTTGATTTCGATTTTGAGAATTATGAGCGAAGTAGGGCGGCGTTGCGCGACTTTTCGCGATGTCTCACGAAGACAAATGTCACGGGACTTTTGTGTCCTCGTCCCCAAGGAGACCTAGGTGGGAGATACATTATACAGGGTTATTGATAAAACGCTTACAATCTTGTAGAACTGTATTACTAACACGTATCGTTAAGCAGACGTTAATCCGCTACCTCTATGCAAAATGTATCTGTAATTCATATGGTGTACTAAATTAAGAGTATTCTAGAGGGAGCGGGCTGTAATCTACAACGCCGGCCCAGAGCGATTTGGTATATGTCACATGTCTTCGAATTTTTGGTTCTTATAGGACATGCCGGTTACCTCACGATGTTTTCCTTCACCGTTTGAGAGCAGTGCAAGTAAAGCGCCTTCGGTTACCCACTCGTAAGTCGGGCCCGTTAACACTGCTCAAAAAACACTGAAATAGCTAGAATCTTGAATAAAAACTTACGATTGATATCGCCGATAGCTTTGTTCAGCAAGATTAGCCAGTATGATATCTCTCCTTTTTTCCATTTAAAATAAGCATGAAAAAAGGGAAAAATAAAATGTTTTCGTCTTCTATTTTTACTAGGGATGCATCCGATACCGATACCGATACCGATATATCGGCGATACTCGAAGTTTGCCGATATATCGGCATCGGCGATATTTTTAAGGCCGATTCAACGATACTTTTCAAATTTCGTAAACGCGCGTGTTGTCTCGTCTATTTCGTTGCAAACGTGGCACGAACTAACTGTATGCTCGGGGAAACCCCGCGCTTTATTCAGTGTCTTGTTTCGCCCGCCCACTTTGGCCTCGCACTCGCTTAACTATCCCATTTCGCTAGGTTGACTGTTGTCGGGCGTAGTATTCTGCCGTGCTAACGAAGAACGCAGTAACTCGATTTTGGACGATTATGAGTTATACATTCGTTGAGTTATATATTTGGAGTCAGCGAATCGAAATCTATTAAATCTCTCTAAGCAACTTTTTATTGATCCTTCAGGAACTCGGTTTTTCAGTAAGCAAGAATGCTATACTAAAACATCATAACAAATTCAATAATCAAAAATAAAAGTCTCGGAAGCGGCAAAATCGAGTTACTGCGTTCTTCGTTAGCACGGCAGTATTTTTCCATGCAAATAAAATTAAGAATTACATAATTGTAATTAGTTTGTGTGTGGTGTGCATATCGTTTAAAACTAGTCATTTGAGTCAAATAAATAGTAGTCATGTCAACTTCAAAACACAAAAGTGCCAAATGGAATCATTTTGAAATTTAGATAATTGATAATTCCAAAGCATAAATTCTAAAAATAATTTGTTATTTTTATATTAATAAAAAAAATAACCTAACTGTGTGTTTTATTTATTTAACCTTCATTTTTGAATTCAATAAGCGTATCGGTATCGCCGATATTTTTATAAGAGCATCGGTATCGGTATCGCCGATATTTTTATAAGAGCATCGGTATCGTATCGGCAAAAAGGCGTATCGAGGCATCCCTAATTTTTATTACTAAGCACAGACACGCAACATTCAAAAATGATTTTCTCGTAAAGTATTGATAGATATTTTATTATGTTACGAACATAATATTATACCACCATACTACAGTGTAACAGCGGTGTTTAATTGCGTTACAAACTTAGAGCGGTTTCGCACTACATCAGATGCGAATCCGAATTCGAGATCCGAGTTCCATCCGTATTGGAAATGTTCTAAATTTGGACGGATGGAACTCGGATCTAGTGCGCAACCCTTAAGGGGGGGTATATGGGTCAAATAGCGCCACTCTTTAAAAAAAAATACTATCTTGTGACTGAGAAGGAATTATGAAAAACGGCTCAACAAATACCTCGGTGTGTCTAGAATTTTCTAATACCTTTTATAAAGTTTCATATTGAGATACGATGCAACAAAATTCATTCTAAAGAAAAACGGCCACATTCCTCTCGATCGTATTTTGTTACAGCTGTTGATCCGACACGACCGGAGAGATGAGACGCAGTCCGGAGCACCCACCGGACTATGAGTGAGGGAAGAATGAGAGCACCTGTGTCTGCGTACACACTAAGTTCTATAATATCTCCCGCGTAGATGGCTAGGCTCTGTTGAGATTGGCCGGAATTCGGTCTGGAGGATGATGATGATGATGATGATGGGGCTCTCTTTTCCGCACTTAGACTCCCATTTGGTCCGTTGTGCGTGGGGATTCTGGCTAACAAAGCCAGCCTAGCTCCGCCCAAAAGCACAGAAGCTTCCTGGGAGCTTCACAGGCTTCACGGAGCGACCTCACTGTTCCGAGGATTTCTTCACGTTGTGGAGCCACGGCCTCGCATTCCAGGATGACGTGGGCGGCTGATTCCTCGGCGTCAAGGCAGCCCCTACAAAAGGGGCTGTCTGTAGCGCCTATGTTAAAAAGATGTTTTTTTAAGGAGATTATGGCCCGTAATTGTACCTATTATTATTCTAAGGTTATTTCTATTTAAGTTGAGAATTTTTTTGGTTAATCGCGGGTGTACCATTGGTAAAGCCAATTTTGACTGTCTACAGTCTGTTACCCGTGACCATCTGTTGTTATGGAGTTCCGTCGATCTTTGGCGAATCCACGCATGAAATTGAGGGAAAGGCAGAAGGAGAAGTGGGTACGGGCCTAGCACCTTCATATCGGAGCCTCTCTTCGCAAGTTCATCTGCAGCGTCATTGCCCAAGGATCCACTATGCCCTTTGATCCACTAGAGGGTAATTGGATTGAACGTCGATAAACTCTCCAGAGCTAGATGGCACGGTCTGGAGGACTAATAACAAGGCTTTAATTTTGACAGTTCAACCACATATGAAGCAATGGATTAGCTATCCTTCAAAATCATTCAGATTGTGATTGGGAGTAAGGTTGACTGGTAGAAAGTCCGCCTTTGCAGGGTTTTTTTTTTAAACGTTTCCGTAAATAACGCAATGAATTTTGTTAAACTAAAAAAAAAAGAAAGAAAGAAAGAAAAAAAAAAGAAAGAAAGAGAAAAAAAAAAGAAAGAAAGATAATATGTTTATTTGCGGTAAAAATGACGCAAAAAAAAGAACATAGACACAAAAGAAATAAGAAAACTCATGGGGGAAAAATGCGTCACATTCACGCAAAACGGCTAACACTCAGCATTATGCTACGACCCTATGCAAGACAGAGCCCCAGCGCTGGTTTCAGCGACAGCCGGCGTTGACGTAATGACGTCGTCCGGTGCAGCGAACAATTATTAAGACGCTGTACCAGTACAGCGTATTTAAAGAAAATTTATATAATTTTATTTAAAATGTGGTAGAATCATCATCATCATTTCAGCCGAAAGACGTCCACTGCTGGACATAAGCCTCCCCCAATTGGGGGGGGGGGGGGGGTTGCCATAATCACCACGCTTGGCAGGTGGGTTGGCGATCGCAGTATGGTGTTAAAAATGCATAGAGAACGCTGCTGCCCATTCTCTAGTAAGTCCCTTAGTCGCCTTTTACGACACCCACGGGAGGAATTGGGGTGGTGCTATTCTTTACGTCCGGCACCACACGGTACGGTGGTAGAATATAAATCACGAATACATAAAAATAAAAAAAACAGAACTTTCAAAATGAAACCCTATTGTTTGTTATGCAATTACCCCGTAGCATACACTGTATTATGATTATGGCCTTTTTTCGAAGTTCAAATTTTTATTTCACAAGAAAAACACTTGTATTTTGCGTATCTGTAAGGCATTTATGCTCGTGTTTGTGCAGTCAGAGAATAAATAATTGTTTAGCAGTATGACATAATATACTTTTGGCCGTAGCATAAGCATAATATACAGGAAAACTTTTAATTCAGTGTGCACATTTTGACAAGTAAAACTTTAACGAGTTTTATTACAAGCTTTATATTAAGGCCCAGATACATGCCAGCGACCTTGAGTGGTTAGCTTGCGCGTTCTATACTGAGCTCACGAAACGCGTCGTACGTCCAGCCAGTAATAGGACTCGCCCATCCAGGAGCGCTGGCCCAAATAAAACGCATTATTAATTTAACGAAAGATATTTTAATAAAACACGTATACTAAAAGATCAATTATCTTTAAAAAGGTGAAGGTTTTAGAAAAATACGCTTGATAGATTTTGCGTGATTCTTAGTTTTTTATCCGCGTTAGAAATAACTTTACAAATTAATTTCACTATGTAATGTAGACATAATCTAAAATATTCACATATTAAGTTATTAAGAAAATGCTCTAATTTAACATATTTTTTTTTTTCAAATCATTAACACTACTCGTTTAGACGTGATCTTCAGTATAAAATCATTAAAAGTCGGTTATCGTTGCCTTAACTTGCAATGTATGTTTGTCCAGGTGGAACCTTGCAAGCTGAATTAAAACCACTTCCTTTTATCCTACGAAGCTGAATTTTTTTAAAGACCTATTTCTTATTTTGATATGTCTTAGGACCAACATCAGAAACTATGGTCGGACCAAGGTGAGTGCAGGCAGGCTAAGGAAGCTCTCCCCGCAATTGATGGCCGCCTCACGAAACAGATTCTCCGACTAACGAAACAACAGCTGCGTACATTTACAGCAGCTATGGGTCATTTAATAAACACCTCTTGGAATCACACACAGTCCGCTGTGCAGGGCCTGCATGGAGGACGACGAGACAGCAGCTCATGTGCTGCTTAACTGCCCGGTGGTCGCCACATACAGGGCCAAGTACTTCAGTAACCCAGGTACCCTACGTGAGATTGTCAGCAACACCAAGGCGTTGCTGGCCTTCTTTGAGGAGCTGGGATGGATCGAATAATCGAATTCCCATCCGTACGCAAAATACGCGCATTGTCGTGGAGTTGCGGACACCAGCCCGTATTACCTATTACCTTATTACCTATGTCTTATTACAAAAAAATTAAGTTATCGTTAACGAAAGATGTTTATTTTGAAACTAGTTTTTTGGATACACGCCGCGCGACGGCGCGTGCAGTGAAGCGGAACGCAATTGTACCTATCAGCTGTGTGCCCGCACAATTCGCCGACGTAGGTATTAAAGCAGCTTATTAATCGCTAATTTTATCAGGTTCGAACTAGTTTTTTAAGTTTAGGCCGTGACCTGAAGTTATTGGAAGAGTAATTCTAAATTTTCCTTCATACTTTCATGGGCGTAGAACCATCAAAATGCAGAAAATAAAGCATTGTCATAAATTAAATTAAGGCACTTACATAATATAACAGTTATGACACACTTATTCGGGGTCCTGAACTGCCTGTGATCATTTGATCAAGCAGCCTTTGAGTGGCTGCTAAAATGGTCCTTTCCACTTCTTTTTTTAACCAGTCACTAAATACACTCGCACCATCTCGTAAAACAGCAGTAAAATCTGACATCGTTGTAGGTAAGTTCAAAACATTTGCATAGTTACACATGCGCAGGAAAGCGACGCGAAAATAATTCTTTCAATTAAAATGATCTAATTGTATACCAAAAATTGGCATGTCATTAAGTTATGATTAAATATGTTAAGCTACATTATACTATCATTGTTAAGAACTTTTTTAACCATATTTATCTACAAATAAATCTTTGACTTTGACGTCACTCGAGCGTGTGCATAACGGGACTGCACGGCGGCGCCGCCCTGCCGTCCGGCAAGAGGTTGCAACCCGCCGACACCCACCGCGTGGCGCCGGGCGGTGTACGCGCCCATTGATTATTACGAATAGAATGTGTCCATATTTTGCTGTTTTCAAGTCGGACAAAAAAAAAACAATTGAACAAATAATGCAAATGTGTTCTATTACTGATACCCACCAAAAAAAATTGCTCACTGTTTAATTTTTTTTCCTGTATAGGGTGCATTACTGTGTCATTAAATTTTAATGCATGCCCGCCTACAAACCAGTGTTTTACATGTTAGCAAATAAATAAATAAATACACAGGCCTCCTCTCGCTGAGAGGGAGCGGGCCGTAAATCCGTAATCCACTACGCAGGCCCAGGGCGGGTTCGTAGATATCACATGTCTTCGAATTTTGGGTTCTAGGACATGCCGGTTCCGTACGATGTTTTCCTTCACCATTTTGAGAACGGTTTTGGCCGTTTTATAGCAATAATTAAAATTAAATGTGATTTATTTAATTTAGGCTGAGAATCAGCACTTTTTGAAAGTCAAAATTACTTAAGACAGTCCTCCGACACGCCTGTCCTTCACCACATCCTAGTTAGGGCTTCCATTACGTAATTACGTAATTACGCAATTACGTAATTACGGACAGATTTTAGAAATCTCACAAATACGTAACTGAAGAGCTGCAGTCCGTAATTACGTAACTATAGGATAATATTAATTAATTTAGGTACCCATTTATTTAGTTCTATAGTTTCTGCCTACTCCATGGGAAAAAGGCATGGGTTTATCTGTGTATTTACAATTTACCTTAATTTAGTTAACTTACGACTTACATTATGACAACACCAAAACCCTTTCTGTGGGTATCCCCCGAATTCCCGGGGTTTATTTTATAACTTCCAATTTGAGTCCGCAAGATTTAATTTCTTAGTCGTACAGAATAGAGTTCATTGTTGACCAATCGGGAAACGAAGGGAATCCCCGTTGGTTGTGGATAGTTCGGTACGTAACACAATCAAAGTTTATAAGTGTTTCGCAAGTATTTGATCTACCTCGTAGATAATAAAGTTTAATATTGTGGATTGAGCAAGCTAAGGGAACTCCCTACATTTTTCTTTACTTTCGTGAATTTAGAAACAATCTCAATACTCGGTACTCAGTCGTCTTACGTACACCTGCGAGATACTGTCCTGCCTGGTCTAAGCTTATTTTATTGACTTTTGTGATTTTGTGTATGTGCCGCAAAGTTTGACGCTTGGTTTTCAGAAGCTTTTCATTACAAGTTTCTAAGTAGATATCACCATACACGAGTAGAGATACTTCAACGAAAATGTAAGTACCTATTTTAACATTACTTTACTTGTCTACTTACTTTGTTTCTAGGGTATTGTGTGAGAGTTTATACATATAATTTAGTAGTTGATTTTATATTGTTGACGGCACGGTTGGCGCAGTAGTTGAGTGATTGGCTGCTGCGCTGCGGGTCACGGGTTCGATTCCCGTACGGAACAAATATTTGTATGACCTACAGATAGGTGTTCCGGGTCTGGGTGTCTTGTGTATGTTAGTTTACATGATTGTGAGTGCACCCACGATACAGCAGTAATTCCTAGTGTGGTGCGACGTTTAAAAAAAAAAAAAAATATGTGCGATTTTATTTTATTGTTGCTTGTTAGATGTCTGTGCAAATAGACATTGATTATGAGTTCACGGTACGTATGTAAATGTATTCCGTTTTAAGTGTAGTGCCTAACTATAGATGCTATTTATATGTATTACCTAACTATTAAATTATGAAATATTTATATATTGTTTTAGGTCTGCAGTAAAGAAGACTATTTATAAGGAGTTTTTGAACAAACGCACACAATCAGCTATATGGGAACACTTTTTGAGGGCTGAAAATGGGCAAAGTGTCCAATGTAAACATTGTCAAAAAATTTTGAAGACTCCTGGTGGTGCTACTGGAGCACTACATACACATATGCGTGCTAAACATATTGGCGAGATGTCACAAGAGCAAGATGCGCAAAGGGCAAGTACTTCATCGTGCTTTCAAGCAAGAAAAAGTTTAGAACCTCCATCGAAGAAAACTAAACTAACGGATTACTTTTCCACTGAGTATTCCTTGGACGTTATAGTGACTAGAATGGCAGCATTGGATGGCATCCCATTAAGCAAATTTTGTACTTCTGAAGATCTAAGGTATGTTTTCAAAAAATCTGGCTATGGTCTACCGAAATCTCCTTCAACTATTACCAAAATTGTCCTGGAACAGAGTTGTGCCATAAAAAAACAATTAATAAATCAGTTTAAAGATATGAAGTCCCAAAAAAAACGGTTTACTATAACGTTTGATGAATGGACCTCTACCCGGAACCGGAGGTATATGAATATAAATATTCATAATAAAGACCTAGAACCAGCTAAATATAAAAATTTAGGACTAGTAAGGATAAAGGGTTCAATGCCAGCTCACGTTGGAACTGTACTGTTAGAAAATCATCTAAATGACTTTTATTTGAAACTTGAAGATATAATTGCATTCACAACGGACGGAGCCAGTGTTATGGTTAAAATGGGCAAAAATTTTGATGGTCACCATCAGTTGTGTTTTGCTCACGGAATACAACTTGCAGTGCTGGACGTATTATATAAGACACGGAAAAGTACAACTACTGAACCAGAACTAGAAGATGAAGCTTCAGATACTGACACTGAAGAAATTGAAGAAAACGATGGCGGACTTTTCATAGAAGTACCTAGAGTTCTAGAACCAGAGTTTCTGTACAAAGATATTATAGTAAAAGTAAGAAAACTTGTTAAATCATTCAAAAAATCACCACTGAAGACCGATTTGTTGCAAAAATATTCTTTACAAGAGCATGGTAAAAGCCTCGATCTTATACTAGACTGCAAAACGCGATGGAACAGCTTATCAGATATGGTTGGACGATTTCTGAAATTGAAATCAAGTTTATTTAAGGCTTTATTAGACTTCAAATCAAATATAAGTTTCACAGACACAGAAATACAAGATCTACATAACATTCATCATAGTTTAGATATAATAAAAACTACAGTGATGGCATTGTGTCGCCGTGACTCGAATTTGTTAGCAGCAGATGCTGCGCTTCAGTTTATGTTAAATAAGCTTGATGCTCAGTCCAATGGGCTCAGTGACAAGCTTGCTGTATCCCTTAGAAAAAGAATAAAAGAAAGGCGAACAAATGTGTCTGGTGTCTTGCAGTATTTGCATAATAATGAAGAATATTATAAAACCGAAGAAACAGAAACTTTTACAAAACCGACGTCGGATTATATTAGAACATATGTTGCAAACTTATTAGAAAGGCTCAAATTTACACCGCCTACAAGTACACAAATGAGTTTAGATTCCGAAGCAGATGACAATGATGCTAATGATGGTTGTGGCGACGAGTTGACTGTTGCACAGCAACTAGAAAAAGAAATACAGAAAACTATGTCTACAGTAAACAAATCTGGAGTAAACACAGATCTTGAATCCATCATCAGAGTTGAAATGTGTATCTACGATAGCACTGGCGGCGGTCGTGAAGTTTTCCTAACAGCAGCTTATAATTATTTACTATGTATAATGCCTACTAGTGTTGAAGCAGAACGGGCATTTTCTTCTGCCGGCTATCTTTGTTCTAAACTAAGAAGTTCCCTTGGTGACAGAACATTGCATTCGTTATCATTTATGAGATCATATTATCAAGAACAAAGATTGGAAAAATAACCATATTTTATATTGTTTCTTACTTTTAAACCATTTGTGCGTGGTACATGTTTTGTTTGAATTGTTGATTGAGTTTAGTCAAAATCAAAATCGTCAATCAAATCAAAATATTACATTTTGATTTGATTGACGATTTTGATTTTGAGTTTAATTTTAAAATTATCATTTTAATCTGTAATTTACTTTTAATTCCTTAATATTAAAATTTTTTTCATTTGAAGTTGTTTGATTTTTTACTTCTAAAATACGTAATAAGCCCAGAATTTATCGTGCTTTAAAAAATCAAAACAGTTAAGTACGTAATTACGTAGTTACGTAATTGAAGCATCAAAATGCGTAACTAGTTACGTAATTAGCAAATCCGTAATTTTGAAAGCACTAATCCTAGTGCTTTAGCTGGGAAGAAGTAGCGCAACAAACTCTTCAGCAACATATCCGTATGTAGCGCGTATGGAAGCGCTAAGGTAGCCCGCAAAATGCATTTTTATTTTATTTATGATTTTGTAATTTGCGGCTCATTGTCTGAGTGTATGTTGATTAAAATATGGTTTGCGACCGTAACAAACATTGGTGCCGATTCTCTTGTACACCGAACTAAACTAACTAAACTATCACTAAAATTCCTTACTTTTGGCTATGAGAATCTTAAAGCTATTCTGCAAACAAAATTCTCTAAATTTAAAAATAAGTTTGACACAACTAAATCGAATTTGACAATCGTAACTCCACGTGATATTTTTTTTTTCTTCTTTTGGCTTCGCAACGTTGTACTTGTTTGCCTATGATTTTTTTCAGAGCCGGAGGCGCGCATGGGGGGCCAGCCGCGACGAGTTTTTTTATGGAATTTTTCACTTTTTGTGTGGAAAATTAAAAAAAAGATTACCTACATGTAGAGTATTAGCGGTTTAAGTGTTTCTAAAAGGGGGTTGAAATTTTCATTATTTTTGCGATAGGACGCACCATTTTCGAGATATAAGCAAAAGAAAAGAAAAAAAAATTAGGGATAAACACGAAATATTTTAAGTGATACACCTATAGGTGGTAAAGAAGCCATGGAAATGATTTTTTTTTTATCTGAGTATATTATTTAAAAAAAATAATTTAAAATTACTTGATAGGATGATTAATTATCAAAATTCACCGCGCTCGTGCCGCCACCCCACCGCACCGTTCGGCGTCACCGCGTCGAGGCGAGTCATTCATAGAAGTAAATAAAGGATTTTTTCGCAAAATGACTCAAGCAATTTTAAAATTATAATAATTATGTAAAAATATAAAACACTTAGATAAAAAAAACAATTTCGCTACTGTGGATTTTTTACGACCTAAAGATGTTTCTCTTAAAATATTTCGTGTATGAATAGATACACCTTATATACAGTACTGGTTTTGCACCAGAAGTCGAGGTGATTGGTGTGAATTTTAGTTCATGAAAACTAATTTTATTCCACACCTTTTTAATCGCGATTAAAAATAGTCAGATTTAGTTAGATAATCTAAATTTTAGTTTAAAAACGTCAAATTCAGAATAGCAAAATTGCCGTTTTCACTAAATTAAAAACTCAGTACCATCTTAGAGCTGTCAAACTAAATTATAGTTAAGTTGTGTCACTTTAGTCAATTTCAGAATAGGAAATGGTCGTTTGACAGGAATAAATTAAATTTTGGTGATTTTTAGTCTAGTTTAGAGAATTTTGTAACAAGAGAATCGGCACCATTATGTACTTACAGAATTATAATCATTAAAATCAGTAATACAACTTCTTAAGACGCAGATATATGCCAGTGACCTTGAGTGGTTAGCTTGCGTTTTCTGTACTGAGCTCACGCAATGCGTAGTACGTCCAGCCAGTAATAGGTCTCGCCCATCCAGGAGCGCTGTCCCAAATAAGACGCATTATTAATTTATTATACATAAAACAAAAGGTATTTTAATAAAACACGTATACTAAAAGATCAATAATTAAATTATCATTAAAAAGGTGATGGTATCAGAAAAATACGCTTGATAGATTTTCCGTGATTCTCAGTTTTTTATCCGCGTTAGACATAACTTTACAAATTAATTTCACTATGTAATATAAACATATTTTTTTCCAAACCATTAATACCACTCGTTTAGACGTGATCTTCAGTATACTTGTTATGAACTTCTTTGATTATTACTTTATTTTAATTTGTTTGAAATTAGTTTATATTATTTTATTTTTTTATTTTTGTACTTATTTTGTTTTGCTTTAGCTTTTCCTTTGATTTAATTTTGTTTTCCTTTCTAGGATTTTCGTGTATTGTATTGTGATTTATTTGAATGTGTTCGTCCTTGTCAAACCTATAATTTGAAGCGCACACTTGTATTTGTCCCTGTTCATGTTAACATGCGTGTAATTGTGTAGCCTCTGTTGGCGATCAAATAAATAAATAAAAAACATTAAAAGTCGGTTATCGTCGCCTTAAGTTAGTATAATTTGATTTCATGAAATAGTCATTAAATAGACAGAATTAGAGAGTTGTATTGATGATTTTAATGATTATAATTCTATAAATACAGATTAGTTAAGGTCACGAACCATATTCAGATCAACATACAGCCTGATATTGGAAAAATCTTATTAAAAAAAAAAAAACGCGTACTACCGCTGGCGCTTTCACCTTAAGAACGTCTCATATAATGACAGTTGTGATTTGAAGTTACGGACATTTTAATTGATGGTCAATTAAAATTTTGCTAAACAATTATTATTTTCCCTGACTACATATTTGGAATTAACTTTACAACTCAAATACTATTAATGTCTGAGGTCGCAAATAAGCCAAGAAACAAAAGAATGCGTTTAGTTTGAAGCGAGCTGTTAAGGCTCATTTTCATTGGTCCATAGGGCTCGTATGCGGGGTGCAGGGATTTCTGTAACGCATGCCATAGGACCCGTATTCGGGAAACCGTTTTCATTTGTCGATTGCGGTATACGGAGAACCTGCACATTTGACAGTTGTTTTGAAGGCTCATTTTCAGTGGTAATTTTCATTAGTCGCGAGTCTCCGCATGCTTATTACCGACCGAAGAATTTAATTGGTCGGTACGCCCGCTACGGGGTTTCCCCGCAGACGGTGTACCGACCGCGTTAGGGGTCATTCAAGTATCACGTAAGCACCAAAGGGGGGTGGGGGGGTCTTTGCTTTGATTATTTTTGATGACATGTGGGACGGATGGTGATTACTTCAGCAATATTTATTTATTCACTTTTGAGATTTTTCTGTACAATTTAATTGATTTTGATTTGAACAAAGATGGCAACCCCATGTACAGGGATTCCCCAAAATAATTGATATTGCTTTCTCGCTCTCACGCGGTGTTTTATGGTTAGAAAGAACCGAAGTAGGGAAATTACTTAAATGGGCATTCAATAAGTTTTAGTCTGTAAATTCCTAATGTCTAGACTCATGAATGACAATAAAGAAACCTGACAGATTACAAAAAATACCAATGTTTACGTAAGCATGGGGGGGGGTTCTGTGCTGACGTTTGCTGACAAGGGAGCTAAAAATTACTAAAATTCTGCTTTAGTAATACTTGAATGGCCGCTTATCGACCTACGACTATTAGTCATGCCTGCGGGGAGTCCCCGCATGCTGTATTATCGACTAATGAAAATGAGCCATTATGTTGTTTAAAATAAGCCATACATATTTACAAGCTAAGCAATTTCTTTTTATTTCTTTGAACTAGTTAATATGCGAGATGATGTTTTATTATAACGGTATAAACGTTCTTATTAAGAACTTTCTCCTTTATTGAAGTCGGTTAAAAAAGAGACGTGCATCTTAAGCTGGGTTCACAGGGCAGTACACCGAAGGTTTTTTACAATATTCGATTTAAGCCGAGGTTCTTCAAGTTAACCTCTAGGAAATGTAATTTTATTTAGAAACGGTAATGATTAAACACGTGAAGAATTATATGTTGCTTTTGAGACTTTTCTGTTCTGTAGGTACTTACGGTACTCGTTACATAATTGGATAAAGTTCGCTCGATAGAAAAAAAATCCAAACATACCCTTATTTTGTAGATTAAAATAATTTTATTTCAATATTATACCACATTATGTATTGAAAATCACATCAAAATAAACGTCTATGATGATGTAATGCCCGTCGGGTTTAACATTGTTAATATCGTAAAAGATATAATTTTCAACCTAAAATTAACGAAATTCAGGGCACAATTTACTCGCGCCCAGCTACCTCTAGAACAAAAATGCACGCTCCTAGAACCTCGCCTTAAACCGTATTAACAACGGGCTGTTTACACAATAATTTTTTCTCCATGTAAAAACAAATAACCACAGTTTGATGGTGTAATATTATGCGCTACTACGTGACGCAACACAGACTATTGAGTAACAATGTAAATAATTGTCTGTGGTCCCTGGTACTGACATCAAGCAATGAAATAGATTGTTAAACTTTTATTGCTTGAATAAGAGGCTTTTGGCAACTTGAATGTGTGTAAATTTTATAATTTTATTTTTATTAAGTGCGTTTTGTTTGTGCAAAATAAACAATTTTTCGTTCTTCTTTCTTTCTTTCTACTGCAGACCGAAAACGTTAAGAAGGCGCTCACTGGTCCACTAGTGCCACCCCTTAAAAAAAATATTATGTCGTGACTGAGAAGGAATGATTAAAAACGGCTCAATCAGCAACCTGTGTAAGTGTGACTAGAATTTCTTAATACCTTTGATAAAGTTTCATATTCGGACACGAAACAAAAAAAAAAAAAACGATCTTAAAAAAAGCGGCCACATTCCTCTATACCCAAAGTCTCTAATTCAGATAATTTATGTAAACAAAGGCCGCCTTCCGAATTGGCTAAAATCGCTCACAGCGCTCACATCGTCTCACATGCGTTCCGATTTAGATATTACGATTATGACAACCGATGGCTGTCAACAATTCGATACGCTCGTGAACGCGCTCACGGTGCTCACTCAATGTCAAAACGATATTAGAGTATTTCTCTGTGTATACACCAAAAATTTCTTCTTACTCGTATTAGTTTAAGTAGCAACTGTAGCCAGAAGAACAATTTTGAAAATGCCACGTTAGATACGATGCGACTCAAAACAAAACAGCACAACTGTCATTTTTGACAGCGCTCACGGCGATATTAGTAAAAGGCATGGTCAGCGTTATCGCAAGATGGAGAATGTCATGACGTCATCTATGACGATTCACGGGACATCGTTATCGCGCTCACGGTAACTCGGAACGGGCTTTAGCACGCGAATATCGATATTATCGCAACTCGGAACGCAGGGAAAGTAATGTCAAGAAATGTCACTGTCAAAATGACAGGACAGTGATGCAAAACATTTTATCATATTTTTTTTTAAATAGTCATCGCTGAAATTAATGTGAATTAATTATAAGAACTATGCAAACAAAATACCGTTGCCATACAATGTTTTGTGTAGTTTGTCGTCGGAGGGAGACACGGCATAATATGATCGTCATAATCAGCCCTGCTAGAGGTAGGCCTCCCAAAATCGATTTCCACGCGAATCAGTTTACAGCCGTTTTCATCCAAAATGTGGCTAGATATGCTACTTACAATATGAATCTATGAATGAGAGTTCTAATATTAGTGTTGTTGAAGATGTAAAAAATTAGAAAATGTTTGGATCTCCTGCATTGTTACCAGTATCATAAAATATTTTATACCAGAAAATCTCCTTTTTTTTTTAATAACTTTGTTTAAAACCGAAAATTTATAAAAATAATTATGGTATGATTATT
Organism: Dryobota labecula; assembly: GCA_947523025.1. Classification (NCBI taxonomy): domain Eukaryota; kingdom Metazoa; phylum Arthropoda; class Insecta; order Lepidoptera; family Noctuidae; genus Dryobota; species Dryobota labecula. Next base: position 9,307,845 of record OX383314.1, read on the forward strand.
TTTTAATTATTATTTCTTAAAATCAGTACTTAAAAGAAAATGAGACCTCGTTTTTCGCCATTTTATGTGAATTACCATTACGAAGATATTTTTTTGTTATGTTATCCCCTTTGTTTACATAAATTATCTGAATTTGAGACTTTGGGTATAGATCGGATTTTGTTGCTTCGTGTATCAATATGAAACTTTATAAAAGGTATTAGAAAATGCTAGACACACCGAGGTTCCTGATTGTGCCGTTTTTCATAATTCCTTCTCAGTCACGAGATAATATTTTTTTTTAAGGAGTGTACGCTAGTGGACCACTAAGAACCCTCTTAAAAGTTAATTCGGTTTGCTTGACAAGTCCGGTGGGTATTCGATAAACGTATTTAGTTATGTACGTTTTTTTCTAGTACAGTCAGTATACACAATTAGCTGACCCCCTCTTGCATAAATGGTTGAGATTTTTTTGAATACGAATCGATAGGATTTTATAATTCTTAATTTAATTTAAATACCTATATGAAATCCACCCAAAACTAGAAAAAAAATAAAATCGTACGATTTGTTGGTAAAAAAATATCAACTATTTATGCAAGGGGGGGTCAGCTAATTGTGTATACTGACTGTACTAACGACGTGTGAATGGGTCTATCTATACTCACAATGTATGCCACTACTTATTTGGTAAAATATATCCCGCAAAAACCGTGCAGTACATTGCTGTGTGAACCAACCCTAAGGGTAAGCAGACATGAGCCACCGACCACAACCAACGGTGGCTGTCGCCCATGCTGCAGTGTTGAGTACTGCTGTAGCGGGTGGCCGCCACCGGCCACCAAGGCTCGGATACCGGTTAAATTTTCAAACCGTTATTATGTACTTGACGCAAAACCTTTACATTCGGTTTCGTTAGAATAAACCGGTATTTAACTGGTATTTGGTGGAATCTATACTTAAAGGTTTTTTCGGATTAAACAGTTTAGAGCAATAATAACCGGTTAATACGGACGCACGATAAACAAACGCCGCGCGCATTCAGATTTTATTCAGCAGTAAGATTTTTTTGTTTCGGGACAGACATTTATTTCATTGCATCAATCAGCTCCGCTGCAAAAAAAATCTAAAATGGGTAAATATCTAATATTTTTTTGGTGAAATTAAGTCGCGCGGCCGCGCGTATCCTCGCAAGTTGCAACGCGTTTATCGACACGCCGCTCGTCGAATAAACCGGTTAATTTAGGTTAAGATAAAGTTCTTAAAACGTTCACGTTCTTAATAAAAGTTCGAAGCAAAACCAAAATAAAACGGTATTTTTTAAACCGGTTCCGAGCCCTGTCGGCCACACTTCTTGTGCGACGAATCCACACAAAACGTAGAAAAAACAAACAAAAAATTTAGCTTCTAAACAAAAAATGGCGCAATAAAAGCTGTTAAAAGAATACAAAACGTTAACTTACCGTGGTAAGTGAGGGTACCACATGCGGAGTAGGAAGTGTTCCACATCCACGCCCTCCTGTGAACCTATGCAGTTTCCCCGGATGAAATCTGTTGGTACGAAATATATTCATTTGTGTGTGAAAGAGATAAGTAACACATTCTGGACCCCACTTAGGAAACTAGGACCCATTCCTGATAAGTAGTCCCCATTTAGGATACATTACTGTTTCGATTTTAACTCCATTTAGGAACATTTCTTATTCAGGATTTGACCCCATTAAGGAATAGTTCTTGTTTAGGATTTGAGTTTGACGCCATTTGGGAACATTTCTTGTTTAAGATTTGACCCCATCAAGGAATAGTTCTCGTTTAGTAAGTATTAAGTTTCGTGTATTCCAGTTCGTCCCCCCGACTTCTTCCACCTATACTCCATTTATTATAACATTAGACAAATAACTGTTCTCACCCTTTCGTTATTTCGATGTAAACGTTTAATAAACTCCGTTATTTCATGATAAATACAAAGCACTGTAATCTATTTACCATTCACAATAAAAATAATACTCTAAAGTGCAGTAATTTCAACAATATTACACAATAACTCGTTATTTAGCCGTTATTTGTCTAATGCTATAGTAAATGGAGTATAGTGGGACGAACGGGAATTTACAAAAATAATATTAAATTTGTTTTCGATAGTCCCCTTCGGGATTTTAGACCCCATATGGGAACATTTCTTGTTGACGATGTGACCCCATCAAGGAATAGTTCTTGTTTAGGATTTGAGCTTGACCCCATTTGGGAACGTTTCATGTTTAAGATTTGACCCCATTAAAGAATAGTTATTGTTTAGGATTTCAGCCCATTTAGGATACATTTGTTTAGATATTCCTACGACCCCTGGCAAGCTCTTGGAGGTGCAATTACCGCATATTAAACATTTTAGCTATACAGCCAGCGTCAAAAATATAGGAATGGAACGACCATTCAAAATGATCAAAACAACTAAGTTTTGATCGCATTTCCTTTGAAATAAATAAAGTAACAAACTAAGGACTGTTGAATCTCACCTTGGTCTGCCTCTACAGGCCAGTGCAAGTCTTGAATGCCCAGACATCTGTGAACAAATAATTATTATGAATTATCTTTTGCCCGCAGTTTCACCCGCGTAAGTCTCCATACCGTGGGAATATCGGGATAAAAAGTATCCTATGTCCTAACCTAGGTCATGGTCTACCCATGTACCAAATTTCATCCAAATCAGTTCAGCCGTTTTAGCCATTAACAGTAGTCTACCGCACATAAGAGTGAAGTATGAGAATAGTGTTGCGCGCCACAATTAATGCCTGGTACATCGTGACATTAAGTACCACTAGCGCCATCTAGTATCGACTAGCAGAACTAGTAGACCACTAGCGCCATCTAGTATCAAGTAGCAGAACTAGATGCTTCTAGAAAGTTCGATGCTAGAACTTTCTAGCACTATCGACATCTGGTCAGTCGGGGCCGGTATGTACTCGAACATTTTAGATGTTTCTACAGTAGAAGTTTCTGGAACTATCTGAGGACTATATAAAGCCGGTATGGACCCGGACCCGAGTCAGTCGAAAAAAAAGCGATCAAGCGACAAGTAAACTTCAAACGATACAAGTGATCTTCAAGTACGACTTTAGAGTGATCAGTAATGCAGTTGTGTTTTATAATTAGTGTGTTTGAGTTGTTATCAGTGTTGTTTAATTTAAGTGTCATTTTTGGTACTATTGTCACGAACCCCAAGCTCGTAACAATAGTAACACTTGTGTGAACTAGTTACGTTGTGTGCTAGTTTTGGGGTGTCAGTAAACCCCTCAAACTATCAAGCCATTGTAATTGGAAGCTCGCGCATGATGGGTAGGGTGGCTCTCAGCTTTCTTCCTCCTATTATTTTCAATGATACCATCATCCTAGTCACACCCGGCTAAAACAGCACTTCTAAGTAAAAGTGTAGTATGCATGGCCCCATTAATATACAATAAAATTCCGAATGACATTAAGCAATTGAATTTTAATTTATTTAAGAAAACACTTAAAAAGCTGCTTACTGATAAGTGTTACTATAACATTGTTGACTTTTTAAATGATAAATTTTGAATGTTATTGTTGATTTATTTAGATTATTATATTGACATATTTTGTCTGTAATTAATATTGACTACTTTTTGTACTGACTCTGATTGTATATTGAATTATAGACCATATTTTGCACCAACTCTAATTTTATGTGTGAAACTGACATTAATAATTAATTTATAATTGCCAATTTAATTAATATCATATAAACATTTTGTACGCCAAGTGAGGCAAAACATGTTGGTCTTACTTAATATTTTCCATCTATATGTGCATATTCATGTATCATGTTACACATGTTTGAACAAATAAATTTATCTTTATCTTTAAAGGTCTTGGTTTGCGTCCTTTACTCCGTCAAACATCTCTCCGTCTCCGTCATTTTTCTCTACTCTTCCGTCGAAAAAACGGTGCTAGTGCCTAAGCCAGCAGTCCCACTTAAGCTTGGCTGCTTCTTGTGTGACGTCGGCGATTTTTGAAGTGAAAACTTCTTTAGGCGCGTTGAGCACTTTTTGGGTGAACAAAAATCATGGAACTCGCGTCATCGTCACCGAACGCTTTCCATGAGCTATATGTATTCTGTGTATATGTGTACTTTTAGGGTGAACAAAGAAGTGTTCACTTCTATCGGCAGTCTCCAAAGACTGCCCCGATTTTTTTATTTTTTTATTACTGACTCGCTTTTGCCCGCAGCTCAATCCGCGTAGATGTCGGTTATCGCGTAAAAAAGTAGCCTAAGTCCTTCTTCATATCCCAGGCTATATCTCTGCCAAATTTCATGACGATAGGTTTAGCGGTTTAGGCGTGAAAACGTAAAATACAGACAGACAGACAGAGTTACTTTCACATTTATAATATTAGTATGGATTGGGCCTGCTCTTGACTTCCATCTCGCCTGATGGAAAGCGATAGATGAGGTCTATGATGGAACGAGCGTGCCCAGAAGATGCCTGTTCACTCTTGCTTTCAAAACAGACGGGTGGATTTGTTTTACCCAAAAAAAAACCTCACCTGCTAAACTTATTAGCGTATCCAGCTATCTTGAGCTCAGTGGTGGCCGGAGATAGACAATGAGTAAGAAGCCAACGCAACCTCTGTTGACCGACTGGTGATGTTCTGGCATCCACCTTTGTCCAGAGAGTGCGGTCACATATTAGGGTTCCGAGACGAGGGCAGGTGCTGGAAATAGGGCATAACATAAGAAAGAAAGAAAAATTATTTATTGTGACTCGCACAGGAAGATCAAACTCAAACTCAAAGCATTTATTTCAAATAAACCAATTACAGGCACTTTTGAATTGTCAAGGGGTCGGTCAGTCAGAAAGATGAAGCTAGTTGCCCATTCCAAAGCGTAGTAGGTTCCTATGGAGAAGAACGGACAAGAAACTCCATGGACACTCTTTTAAAACAAAATATTGTTACAAAATATGGGTTACATCATTCATGTTGAAGTTATACATGTGAGAACAATGTAGAAAGACGTGCACGTTAGAAGCGTCCGTAATAGAAACAATTCAAAAATTAAAATAAGCCGTGGCAGCTAAGAGATGACCACAAACTAAATCAAAATATTAGGATCTATTGTGTACTGGTAGATATAACACAGCTTTCTTTAAAAAAACGATTTTGGTATGGCACCTATTATATTTAACAAATTGCCAAATTGTACTAAGGATCAACCCTTAAAAAAATTCAAGAAATTCCTGTCATCGTTGCTGACAGAGAAATGTTATTAGTTATTACTCTGTTACCGATTTTGTAAATGATAAATTGTAATATTTGCTTGACTTTATCTCATTTATTATGTTAATATTTTAAGACTTAGTTTCTAAATTATCTGTAAGTTAACCACTATATTTTTGTATGCCAACAGCCAGAATGTACTGGGAATATATCTAAAACTAACAGCATAATTGTAACACCTGCATTCTATACAAATAAAGAAATTATTATTTCCTTTATTTCATTTTTATACATATAATTTACATTTTTAAATATTTCTATAAAAAAATACAAAAATAAAAACATTTAAAAATATAAAAAATAGCAGCCCACCGGTATCGGGAACAGGGTCCAATCTACCGGCGGTCAGGACTCCAGAGAGAGGAACCTCCTAACAATGCGAGCCGTGTCCAGAAGTACCGCTTTCTGAATCAAGCCCTTGACCCAGCTGCCCAACGAGAGCCTCCTTAGGTGTTGGTCGAGGCTCTTGGCAATTAAGCCATTGGCTGATACAACTATCGGCACAAGGATCGCTGAGTCCACATCCCACATGTCGACAACCTCGTGAGCCAAGTCAAGATACTTGATTTGTTTATCTTTCTCGGCTTTCACGAGGTTCTCGTCATGTGGGACTGTTATGTCAATAATCATTGCGCGCCGCTCTATGCGATCCACCACCACTATATCAGGCTTATGGGCAACAATAGTCCAGTCAGTGATGATGGATCGATCCCAGTACAATGTGATTCTTCTAATTATTATTATTATTAAACTAAACACACAATGATATAAGTATAAAATTTTTAATATTTATTAAAAAATAAAGTCCTGTACGAGGCCAAAAGGCTCTTATCTCTCAGCTCAGCATGATGCTGCGACATTTAAAAATAAGTATTTTAACATTTTGACCGCCACGTCAAAAAACCAAAAATGTGCCCTCGGCGCCAAGATACGAATTCATCCTTTCGTGTTTTTTGTCATCTTATGCTAATATAGATGAAATATAAAGAAATAAGTTCAAGTAATATCAATTAGGATGAGTCAAGGAACATAATTAGCAAAAAAAATAATTAAGAAAACAATCTATACTAATACTATAAAGCTGAAGAGTTTGTTTGTTTGTTTGTTTGAACGCGCTAATCTCAGGAACTACTGGTTGGGATTGAAAAAATATTTTTGTTGGATAGTCCGTTTATTCAGAAATATTATAGGCTATATAACATTACGCTACAACCAAAAGGAGCGGAGCATACATGTAAAATGTTGCAAAAACGGGAAAAAATATTCCTTTTTGAGAGCTTCCGTTGCGTGCGCTGCGTAAACGGTTTAAGTTAAGCAAATATGATGTATGATGGAATTGTTCCTCTTTAAAAGTTCTAAAAAAAAGTCCGCAACAGCATATGTCTATCTTTTAAGATTTACTCACTATAACCTTTTTTATGGTAATCAAGTTTGTTCGAAATTAATGCATTATTTGCGAAGGAGTTTTCATAAACATGGTATTAATCCTTATCCAAATAAATACGTTATTCATCACAAGTATTTAATTTTGAACAAAGTTGCCCTTACATCATTTCATTTCAATGAATATCTTAGGAGATATAACTGTTTTATAATAACTCCGCAGCAAAATAATGATCAACTCTGCGAGGTAGTCTATTCCAAAGCTGAAGAGTTAGTTTTTAGGGTTCCGTACCCAAAGGGTAAAATGGGACCCTATTACTAAAACTCCGCTGTCCGTCCGTCTGTCTGTCCGTCTTTCACCATCTCATGAACCGTGATAGTTAAACAGTTGAAATCACATAAGATGTATTTCTGTTGCCGCTATAACAACAAATACAAAAAAACAGAAAAAAAATTATTTAAGGGGGCTCTCATACAACGGACATGATTTTTTTGCCGTTTTTTTTGCTCCGCCGGCGTGGATGTCGGTTATCGCGTAAAAAAGTAGCCTATGTCCTTCTCTATATCCCAGGTCGATCGGTTAAGCGGTTTAGGCGTGAAAACGTAACAGACAGACAGATAGAGTTACTTTCACATTTATAATATTAGTAAGGATAAGGATTTGTCTGGATGGTACGGAACCCTTCGTGCGCGAGTCAGTCCGACTCGCACTTGGTCGGTTTTTTGTTTTTTGAACGTGCTAATCTCTGGAACTGCGAGTTGGATTTGAAAAAATCTTTCTGCATTTTACAGCCCAATTCTTGAGGAAGAAATTACATTCCTATTAACTAGAACACCATTTTTTTTTTAATGAAAGTTTATGCGAAAACGAAGTAAAAGCACGGGCAGGCAATCTGTTGCGACGAGGTGGGTCGGGGGAACAAGAAATTTAACGCGGACGAAGTCGCGGGCAGAAGCTAGTGTTGTTATAATGAGCTTCATTTACAGATTTACGTATAAAAGTCTGTCATGTAGTCGTGACCTTGGTGTGCTGGGCACATCTTGGTTTGTCATCTATACATGACTGTGGCGGTCAAAAGGTTAATAGGGACATAACATCACACTTGTATGATGTAAGGGGTAAGCAGAGGTGTATCATAATTTTCTTTCTTTCTAATCTACCACGCGGGCCCAGTGCGAGTTGGTAGATGTCACATGTCTTGTCTTGTTGTAGGCCTAGTAGAGTGTAGATTTGTTGGCGGTTTTCTATTTTGTTAAGTACCTGGTAATTGTTGAAAGGCCTACACTGTCCTCCCATACCTATTATCACTGTTATTTAATAATATTGTAAAGCCAATTATTTTTAAAAGAGTGACCGTGGCGTTTCTTGCCGGCTCTTCTCCATAGGAAACGACTAATTGGAACCGTGCCCCTAGCTTCTGACGTTTCATAAGTGCCCATGTAGGTTTATGTGAAATAAAATATTTTGATTTTGTTTTTTTTTTTTTTTCTTTTGATTTCTTCGAATTTCTGGTTCCAGGACATGCTGGTTTCCTGACGATGTTTTCCTTCACAGTTTTGAGAGCAGTGGCGATGGAATTATTTACAAAAAGTAGGCGCTTTGCTTTATTAAAAGAATAATTTCTTCGCCACCGTCTGGGTTCGAAGTTCTCGAACCCACGACCTACAACTCGTACGTCGGGGTCGTTACCACAGCGTGGACCACCTCTGTTACCGCTGGGACACCTCTAAGGTGTATTGTAAGCCGCCATTTCGCCAGTTATATTTAAGTACCATGTAACAGGGGGCGAGCCCATTGCCATCAACCGGGCACAAATCCAAACTCCGAGCTGCTTGAAATTCCAGATGGGAAAACCCAATAACACTTAGCCCGATCAGGGAATCGAACCCAGAACCTCATAAAATCAAAATCAAAATATTTTATTTCACATAAACCTACATGGGCACTTATGAAACGTCAGAAGCTAGGTGCACGGTTCCAATTAGTTGTTTCCTATGGAGAAGAGCCGGCAAGAAACTCCACGGTTACTCTTTTAAAAATAATTGGTTTTACAATATTATTAAATAACAAGGATAATAGGTATGGGAGGACAGTGTAGGCCTTTCAACAATTACCAGGTACTTAACAAAACAGAAAACCGCCAACAAATCTACACTCTACTAGGCCTACAACGTTCTCACTTTCACAAAATATAAAATAATCTAACCTCCTTACTAATAAACGTTGTATAGCGTCTGTATAGTTACACAACGCTTTGTCTTCTTCTTTCGAAAGTCAAATTACTGACGAGTGAAAGAGAGAAATCGGTGTGAAACTATACAGACGCTATACAACGTTTATTAGTAAGGAGGAAAGTATATAAAATATTAATGACATGATTGCAATTACAACTACAGTAACATATCTGAATAAATATCATGTCCACATACTCAACAGCAGCGCTTACGAACACTAGACCAATAAGACAGCTATGTTTTAAATTAGTTTAACGTTTAACGTATTTAACCTTCTGACCGCCACAGTCATGCATAGATGACCAACCAAAATTTGCCCAGCACGCCACAGTCACGAATATATGACAGACTTTTAAACGTAAATCTGTAAGTAAATAAAGCTCATAAAACATTGTTTTTTTTTTTTTAAATTATGTTCCTTTACTCATACTAATTTATATTACTTGAACTTCTTTCTTTATATTCATCTATATTACATAAGATGACAAAAACTAGAAATAATGAATTCGTAGCTTGGCGCCGAGGGCACGTTTCAACTTTTTTGACGTGGCGGTCAAAGTTTAAACTGACATGTTTGGTAAAGTAGAACTGTGAACGGGCAAGGTTTTGGAATTAGGCTCCATTATAACTTTCTTTCAGTTTAAAAAGAGCTGTCCAACGATAATATATTACTTATGGCTATTGGAGGAGGGTACCAAAATGAGCAACATCCTTTTTCCCAACAACTTAAATAACGCAATGAATGTTGTTGAACTGTCTAAATGAAGTGACTTTTGACGCAGTACGTCACTAAAAGTCACTTCATTTTGACAGTATTTTGAGTAGGCATGTCCGAAATGCAATAAAGTATCGATATATATCGTATCGATATTTTTTTTAAATATCAATATCGATATTGATATTTTTACTAAAAAATATCGGTATGATTTGACAGAGAATATTCGTGCTAATCAATAGACATCATTTTTAATAAACCAAGAAAACTATTAAGAAATTTTAATTATTTATTAATCAAACCAATATTTATCTGATACGGACATAAGAAAAACTCTTTTAAAACAGCAATTCGAGTCGACCAAAGACCAAAAATATATAAAATATAATTTGTTAAAAAGATGTTAGTATAAAAAAAAAATTCCATTTTAGGCTTTTTAATCTTAAAATCGATATTTTTTATATCTTTTCGATACTTGGAATATCAAAATATTAAATATCGCTCAAAAATATCGATACATTGAAAAAATAATATCGATATATCGATATTTTTTCAACAAGCCTATAGTGTAGTGTGTTACAAGATTACCCCGCAGTATGGTGAAGGTTTCCATAAATTGACAGTACTACAGCAGAATACTTACTGGCCTAACGCTTTCAAATCCCTCGGAGTTAAATACTGCAGGATATAGAGCAGCACGTCATCGGAGAGGTCCAGCAGCTGTGCATAGCCTCTGCAGCTGTTCTCACTCGCGGATGCTGTTGGAGCAATGATCACGTTAGTATGATAAACTGCCTGCACCCTCCACTCCCGCATGAGCTTAGAAAGGTGACTGGGACAGACTGGATGCGGATGGCGGAGGGCAGTGGCGTAGTAAAAAAAAATTGGGGGCCCTTTTTCGACGAAGCCCAAAAGGGGTAATGTTTTTTTTTTTACATAATAAGCAAAATTACTCTCAAACAATGTTAAAACTTAAAAGTAGGTACTGGGATGACAAGTTCCATAGCAGAATAAGGATTTTCAAATATAATCTTATTTTCCTCAAATTACCCATATCAATAAGAATTTGAGGTTGTGGATAATATTTTATGAATTTTCGTTCGGAGGCCCCTGTCATCATTGACACGGCGGTAGAAATAAAATGAAATCATTTATTCTGTAAATAGGATATCGGAATCACTTTTACACGTCATATAAAAAAAATAAAAACAAGTTGGTGAAATCGACATTTCCTATCTGACAACCCCTGAGAAGAAATGGCGAAACTAACTCAGGGTTCAAAGTCTCTTATAAAGTCCAGACATAATCTTGGTCAGATCATGCGAGGACCATGTAGATCCGTGTCTGAAATGGTCTTTTGAAGAAAGAACCACACAATTTTGAGTGCACCTGTCCAGTCAGTGCAAGCATTTGTCAGTAAATGTGTAGCTCAATTCAGGATTTAAGGAGCTCAACGACTCTTTGAACAATATCAAAGAAAGGACATTTGGGTAGGCCGTTCCGTAGTTCCATACCGCAAAAGGAAAAAACAGAACCCTTATAGGATCACTTGTGTGTCTGTCTGTCTGTCCGTCTGTAACAGCCAATTTGCTGCGAATGTAATGGAAAGTTGAAATTTGGTATTCATATCAAGAAAAATATTGTAAACTGCACCGTGTGACACATCAAATGAAAGAGCTTACTGTGAAGGTCTCAAATATTAATTTTATTTTAATTTTAAAATAAATTGTTTTAAAGTTATGAGTGAAAATAGACTAAAATTGACCAGTCGCCCTTATCTCCGAAACTACCGAGTCTAAAACATTAAAAAAATACAGAAAAAGTTCTATACTTATAGATTACAGGAAAACTATAAGAAGTCTATGGTCTTAAAATAACATAGTATTTATTCAATTAAGATTATTAGTGGAATAATAGGATACTTAGCAATTATATTATAAATGCTATCTTTTATTTTTATAAAACAGCCTTTACAACACTTGCGAGTGGTTTACTGTCATCATCTGCCTTCAGGGTCAGCTTCCAGTCTAACGGCATGCAGCTAAATACCAATATTTTACATGGAACGACTGAGTCATTCTCAGGACACTCATTATTTGGTTGACTTCGGTGGCTAGTTCAGGAGGCAGAGCTTTTTTATGTAACAGTGACTCTTGTTTGCAAATAAACGAATTTATTTTAAAAAAAATGTATTTAATTATTTTTTTACATTTAGGCATAATTAACATCAAATATCAAATCTAGAGTTAATTTAAAACATATTAGTAGTACTCTAAATTTGATATTTCATGTTAGTTAAGCCTAAATGTAAAAAAAAATTGCCACCGAAGTCAACCAAATAATGAGTGTCCTGAGAATGACCAGACTACATGACCTCCAAAATTTTATAAAGTGAAGATTTCATTAGGAGCAAGATAATGATTCACGACTTTTGTTGTTATTTTGTGACCGTACCCACAGATGACCCAATGACCCTTCAGTGGGTCATAAAGTCCCTGACACGAAATCCATCGCGCCTTAGAGCTATTTACGTATCCAAACAAGAATATTTCAAAATAAAATAATAATTTAGCTTTAATAACTGAGAACGCAATATTTTTTAAACAAAAGGTAGATCTAATAGAAATATTACGTAGGACCGAAAACTTACCATCCTGAACGTATCCACTATCATCCAAATCCTGTTTCGAACTATTTTCATGATTCAGCGATCCCATTTCCACACTAAATTAACAAGTTTGAAAAAATAATCACTGGCGACCAAAGACCCTCACGTCGGAAATAATGAAAACAACACAAGCGCCATGAGACAAAGGAAAACAAGAATAAACGAAGATATGAATCGTAATATACACACAAACACAGATTTTTCTATATATTTTGGAACAATTCCAAAAATATTTTTTTGAGAAATCACAATAATCACAAAATCGAAAACTCGGGTGTTGACTGAAGAAAACAACTAGAGGTGTATAGTTTTTAGTAGGAGAGTTATTGATTTAGGTGTTTAGTCGATTACAAAATTCACAGCGTCATAACTAATAAAAGAAGCAATCGCATTAACTTTCGAGAATATTCGGTTTTTCGTGCTCTATAAAGGTTGTTTCTAATGGACACATCATGTTACCACAATAAAATATAGCCAATCAAAGCACGGGTAGTGAACTATCTCCTTTCTTATTGGTTGAAAAATATCATCGACTAATGTCGACCCTAATAAGAACCTTTTTTGTTTTGACAGCTACCGATTAGAATTGCTAGTGTAATTATTCTCCCAGATTTTTAGAAATGGAGTTTCCTACTAATTTCAGGTTTTCTCATTCTCACAATCTCGAGTGGGATGCAAGACAATTACGACGCCTAATTTTCGCACTATTACGAAAATTTTAAAAGCCTATTTTGTGTATCACTGCTGAGCAAAGACCTCCCGTGTTTCCTTACAAACCGATCACTAGCCATGTTGGCTCTGCAAACTTTATCAGATCGTCACACCACCTTCGCCATGGTCTACCTCGATGGCGATGCCCTCCGTCAGTCGTCCAGTGAGTGTGGATCTTTGCTCATCTCTGACTTCTCTGAGTGCATTCGTGCAACGACGTGTCCGACCCACTCAGCCACTTCAGCCTGGCTGTTTTTTCTCTAACATCCGCTACTTGAGTTTAGCGCAGGGTGGTTACTTACTCGATCTGTACGCTTGACACCTATTATTCTGCGCTCCATTGCCTCATTAAGGCTCGTACAACTAGTGCGATATCGCGGGCGCGACGCGACACTAGTAGCACAATTTCTTTGTCGCTGCCTGTCGCGCCCGCGATATTGCGTGAGTCTGTACGAGCCTTTACTTCATTTGTAAAATCCATAAATTTAATTTCCTTAAAGTGCACTTTATGAAAGAGTACGGACAACACTATCCTATTTTGACACTTCGTTCTTTCATGTGCTTTGCGTCAAAAAGCACGTCGCGTAAAAATATTTTTGTTTATTAAAAACGATGGCAAAATCACTCAGAAGCCGTTGGAAGCGAAAATGCAGGGCGGTAAAGCGCGAACGTTACGCCGTCAAAGAATTGGCACGTTTGAAGAAGATGTTGGGCGTAAAAGAAGAGGACAAACCAGCAGAAATCACCACGGAAGAGGTTATGGAGTCTGACCAAGTAATATTCTTAGATGCTGGAGCTATTAGCAAGAAGGCAGATAAAAAGAACAAGAAAAAGGCACAGGAAGAAGCAGAAAAGGCTGAAGCTGAGAAAGCTGAAGAGGACGTTGAAATGAGTTCAGACGACGAAAAAGTCGAGGTTGATGACGACGGAAGGAAAAGAGTTTTCAGTACCAAAACACTCAAAGATCAGAACGGACAGTACCCTGTGTGGCTGCACAAGAGAAAGATCGCTAAAATCAACAAAGTCGGCAAGAAAAATATCAAGAAACGGTCTAAGAATAAGAAACGAAAAAGGTTATAATAAATATGTGTTTAAAAATGTGTGTTTTTATTTTGTTACACCATGTAATTTGTTAAAGTGCTGTAGAGAAACATTAGACATGCCATTCTAAATACACGCATTAGGTGACCATTAGATAAATAAATAGAACCTGTCAATTCAATCCATGACCTTGTTAAGATTGATACCAGATTAAATAGAATCTACCTACAACAAAATCTACCTATATTATTAGCCCTTTGTTTTTGTGTATGCAGAAATTTGGCCTGCTGGCGCTATGTTCTATTATGACCAAAATATTCTTATAGTTTATTTTGCCATACGATGAAGTCATTCTATTTAAATAATTATTCTATTCCATAATTTCTTTACATATTCTGTTTTTACGAATTCGTAGTTAGGTATATATTTTATTTGGATATGGATCCCTTTTGGGTAAAAGCCTCCTCCATCCTGTGCCAAATTCCCCTGTTTTGGGCCGACTCCATCCAACTCTGACCAGCTACTTCAATGATGTCATCCGCCAATCTCTTGCGTAGTCTGCCCCTGCTCCTCTTGCCTCCAGGTCCAGACCACTTTGTTGACTCCAATTTCCACCTTTGATCTCTATATCTCGAAATATGACCCCATTTCCAATATTGATTTGATATGATTACTATAAAATGGTTTTAGTTTTAACTAAATATACTTCATTTGATATAAAATTTTAAAAAACCATTTTTACAGTCTATTCAACCGATTTTGACTTCTAATCCGTAGCCATAAGGATGACATTAAAAGCAAAAAAGTGGTTACAATACCAACTGTTTACTGCAGCTGTCATGTCACCAAGGCAATAGAAGTCAAAATCGGTTGAACGAACTGTAAACAGGTTCTAGAACAAGCCGGTTTCCTCACAATTTTTTCCTTCACCGTTTTGAGAGCAGTGGATATGAAACAATGTACACAAAGTAAAGTACCTGTCTGGGTTCAAACCTACAACCCGTATGTTGCAGCCGTTACTGGGCCACCACTGTTCTACACTGGGTCATCACTGAGTCCACTGACACATCTCATACACCTTAACATGCCCTAATCGAACCGTAGAACAGGGCTATTTGGATTTTCGGGGTTTATCTAAATATATAAAAACAAGAAAATTGACTGACTGACTGACATATCAGCGCACAGCCCAAACCGCTGGGTCGTAGAGATTCCAATGGCATGTAGGTTCCTTAATGAGATCTAGGGGTGCAATAAGAAAGGATTTTTGGAAATTCCATCCCTAAGGGGATAAAATAGGAGATGAAAGTTTGTATCAAAAATTTTATTCATTTGGTTGATTAACTTGAAACTTGGCACAAATACTTGCCTAAGTAAGAAATAACAATTTTTGTTATTAGTTTTTTTAAACTACCCTTCAAAGGGGGATTGCGGGGTGTCAAAGTTTATACGTAGGAATTTTAACGCGCGCGCGGTACAATTAACTTGAAATTCAGTAGAAATACTTGCGACCAAAAATAAAGAATAACAATATGTGCGGACGCCAGCACATCAAGCTACTACATCTGTCAAATTTCTTTAATAGATTTTCAACTTTATCACTACAGTATAAGGTTCAAGGTTGATTGCAAAAATTTGTCAGTTTCGGGTAGCTTGACCTGCTGGCGTCTCTACATATAACCATTGGCTAGGGAAGTATTGACATCCACGCGGGCGAAGCCGCGGGCAACAGCTAGTTTGGAATAAAGTAAATTGTAAGATTTGAGTCGACATAAATTCTACCAAAACACCATAGACAGCTTTTATTTTATTTCTGGTCTTGTTTACTTTTACAATTTTTCGTACGAAGATCACCAATTCGAATTTATGTCAACTAATTCCTTTAATCCAAATAACCCCCGAAAATCCAAATGGCTTATTCCCAAAGTACTCCAAAAAGAGTTCCCAAACTACTCCATGAAAAATATAATATTTTTAATTAGGTTTCATTCTAATTCATGATAACATTAAAATGTTCTCAAAGTACTCCACCTCATTTTAATCAAAAAGCTAATTTAAATATGTACCGGGATACTATAAAAGGGTAGCTGACGTACAGTCAGGCTCAAAAGCTTTCCAAATATATTTTTAAGTATAAATATGTTTTTAAATAAAAGACTATAATATAATTCAATAATCATTTTGTCTTATTTTTTTTTTATTCAAAAATTAAGAATATTCAAAAATCAAAAGAAGAAGAAGTCGAA
The DNA here is from genome assembly GCA_947523025.1 of Dryobota labecula. Taxonomy (NCBI): domain Eukaryota; kingdom Metazoa; phylum Arthropoda; class Insecta; order Lepidoptera; family Noctuidae; genus Dryobota; species Dryobota labecula. The sequence continues at coordinate 9,324,118 of OX383314.1, forward strand.
TCAGAAGTCTAAAAAACATGAAAAACAAATAATATAAAATCTAAAATGATATCTGGCAAATAAGCCATTAAAAATTCGACCTATAATCATTTGAAAATTTACATTAGATGTAAAGTCACTCTTTCTTTCATAAACACTGAATCTTAATAAAAGTTATCAAATTTATTTTCATTTATTGCATCGGTTGTTATTACATCGTTGCAGACAATAATTGCACGAGTTGCGCTCGGTGTTGAAAAGGGAATAACAGTCAAGCCCCACTGGTGCCAGGTGACACGCGGTTGAAATCTCGTATTATTTGTTATAAATACGGGCTAAAATCCTCCGTGGGCGGTTTTAATCGATAGTCTGATAGATATTCTGGTTATTAACATCGATCGCAGCCAAAAATATCACTCGGAAACATTTAAAAAAAATATTGAAAGTGACAGTTCGGTTTGTAGTGCTCGTGTGATGTGCTCCGCAAATAAATACAGTATTCGTGTGTTTTTTGTGTGTTAATCAATGGTAAGTGGCTATGTTACTACATAAGATAAAACTAAGGTAATGTAGTATTATTTCAAGTATGTGGAATCAGACTTAAAATTATTTTGAGACATGTATGCTATGATTACAAATTGTTTGCGAACTAGGGTTTTTTTTATTTTTATATATTCGTTTATTTGCAAACAAGAGTCACTGTTACATAAAAAGCTCTGCCTTCTGAACTAGGTAGTTAACCTGTATCTCAGGAGGCAGTACCCTTCCTAATTACATAGTAGAATTTATTTGATGACATGGTACAATGCTAATTAAAACTAAAAAAACAAAGATATAAAGATTAAAATAAAACTATACTATAAAAAACATGATTACCCACGTGGTGTGGTGTGTTGCATGATGGTGTGTTTTTGTGTGTATTCGTAAGGATTAAAGCCTACAATTTTAAATATGCATTGACGTTATAATAAAATGCTCAACTTTAATCTTTCTTTTAAGAATTTTTGTGACTGACTGTACTGAAGTATATGTATTTTATAGGTAATGTAGATGGAGAAGTTTGGGAATTGATAACGAATAATCGGTGGAGTACTTTGAGAATGATTCCAGATATCTATGGAGCAGAATGGGAACAAAATTATAAGTATTTTTAATTAATAATAATTCCTTGGAGTAACTTGGGAACTAATGTATGAGATTCTTATTTTTTTAGAACAAAAGAATGGAGTAGTTTGGGAATAAGCCATCCAAATAGCCCCGTTCTACGGAACATCAATTTCCTATAAGGCTGATCAAATTTATTTAAATAGGAATGATCAGATAGAACTAGTGTGATTGGATAGAGTAATTCAAGTAACTGAACAGCAAATTTCTTGATCAGATAATATTTTCTCAATTCTTACAGAAACAAACAAAGAAAATGTAAACTTACCCACTTCACAATTTTATTTTATGTAACTTCCAAATTAATTGTTTAAACTACCTATCAATGGTTCAAACAGTGTAATTTTTACACACAAACATCACACATGGATGAACCTGGGTAGGAAAAAATTGCTGATACATTGGACCCAGCATAATGCCATTCACAGTCCATGCCTAGGTTGCCTGGAAGAGATCGCAGTATGCTATAAGTCCGCCCATTGTATATTTTATAGTGTATAAGTTTTTCTTTTCTTTTGTAATGTGTAATCTGATATACAATAAAGTATATATAAATAATAAATAAATAAATGCCAGCACCAGGTGCAATTTAAATAAATCTGACCTTATTTTATCTTATAAATAAAATTCTCGTGTTACAATGTTAGTTACCATACTCCTCCGAAACGGCTTGACCGATTTTTGAAATTTTATATGCATATTCAGTAGGTCTGAGAATCGGCTACTATCTTTTTTTTTTTAAGTTTTTGGTAGGTAGGTAGGTAGGGTAGGGTAGGGTAGGGTAGGGTAGGGTAGGGTGGGTAGGTAGGTAGGTAGGTTAGTAGGGTAGGGTAGGGTAGGGTAGGGTAGGGTAGGTAGGTAGGTAGGGTAGGTAGGTAGGTAGGTTATATTCTATTTAATGAACTGCCAATCAATCGTTTTAAAACAGCGTTATTCAAATAGCTAATAGAAAAATCAAATTCTAGGAATGAGTACCTAAACTTTAAAGATTCACACTGACGTGCAATTACTAAGCTGGCTTACTAATTTGGCTCCTGTAACACAGGTTGCTACCTAGCTCAGGAGCCAGGGCTTAAAACAAAGTTTGTAAAAGCTGTATTTGTGTCAATAAAAAAATATTTATTATTATTATTACTAAGCAAAGCTTGAGTGAAACAGATATTTGTATGCCACTTATTGTGGCAGGACATAATATACCCAAAATATTTACACCTAACTTGTACATACCTGTGTGTATAAATAAACGTATTTGATCTTCCGCCGTCATACCTTCTACTTATTTTATTTACTACAAGTTTTTAAGGCTGACCCAGGGAATAATTTTAAAGACTAAACAGGAGCAATATTTATGAGGCAAAAAAAAACGCATAATGATAAACTTAACATGCTTATTACTGTAATTATTATCTCTGTTGGATTATTAGCTAAGACGAAAGTACACGAGTGTCCATTAATTATAACTATTAACTAAAAGGCAAGGGCGTAGCGAGATACAGGCAGGGGGCGCTACTGCCCCCCCCCCCCCCTCCCCCGGAATACTCACAAACCGTAAAGTAATATTACGTAGGTAGCCTATTAATAAACAAAAACAAAGTTGTAACTTATAAGTAACATAGAGAGGTCTTTTTCTACACTACGTAGTGTTAAAACATGGCTAGGATCAACAATGACTGAAAACCGTTTGAACGGCCGACCGTATGCATGCTCAGTGTACACCGAACCATGGTACAAAAAACTAAGGATACAATTGAATCTGAGATTTTAAAACGGTTTTGTGAAGAACCTCATCGACTATTTTTTTTTTGTTAAATAAATTCACTGATTGATATTTTGTTTTTGATTTTTAACGTAACCTGCCCCGTTGCTCATGCAGCATTTACCTTATATATATTCTTGGTTTGTCTACGCCTGCCTCCCCCTTAACAAAATCCTAACTACGCCCTTGCTAAAGGGGCCCCACATAAGCACAAGTATCTCTTGAATCATATCTTTATTGTTCATTATGATTCATGAAAGAATTATTCAGTTTGGAATCTCTGCTAGAAGGCAACAGTTTATTTCTACACATGCCATCAGGCTATGTTCTAAAAGTAATAACAAATGAAGAAATAAAAGTTTATAATATTATTAATATCTCTTTGACTTAATTTTAATATTTTTGACATTTCCATACCTAATATTTGACTAATTTTCAATTTGAATGTTATCCTAATTTATTTAATTCAATGTTAGATCTAAAAATCTAACCAAAACCCTGAAAATGTAATTGTACGCCAGGAACGGCAGAATATTATGAACTTTTAAAATGATGTAACAACTCTATAACAATATTCTAACAAATAAATAGATTACTATTACTATTTAAAAAAAAATATACTTTGGGCATAGATTATATCAAGCTAAGGCACTGTAATGTCAGTACACAGACTTTCTTGATTCAATTCAGTTGAACGGCTTGTATGCAAGAGCCCGTCCTATGGCCATCTGTAGCTCCTTCGTGTGAACCTCTGTGGTTATATGTTTGTGGAGGAATTGGGACGTTACTACAACATTGCAAATTGTGCAGTAGTGATCAGCCCCGTTTAACTGAAAATAAAAATATATTATTAAAATTGTTTATGGGTTTTTTGATGAGGACTTTCTCAGTAGCAGATTGAGACTAGATTTGTGCCCAGCTAAAGGTATTAGACCCATATTAAAAAGGACTGAAAGATAAATTACTAACAAAAATGCGGTACCTACTAAAATTGAAAGCCCTTAACAACACAAATTTGTTTGCTGCGTCCAAAACATTAGTCTGGGCTACCGCATTAAGGCGTAATAAGAACATAAACCAACCTTTCTGATTAAATTCTCCTTGAATTCCTCCACATGTGGGTAACTTTCTAAGATTTTTCGATGATTCTCAGAAGTCTTGTGTCTCTCTTTACAAATCACGTCTCGGACCATCTCCGTCTCACAAAACACGCATCTGAACAGCTCCCCAGCCGTTAACATGCCGTGGTAAGCATCAGAAGACACCACAAGCTTTTTACCACCTTTTAAAGTTACGATAAGAAAATTTTGCGTTTCTATCATGTTTGGTGGCGAGTGTCTCACTTCTTCTTCTTTAGTTATTTTAGGCTGTCTCAATGCTGGCACGGACATCCTTGGGATTTAGGTTGTCGGAAATAAAAATTGATATATTTTGTGTAAAAATCAGCAAAATAATTATCTCCCAAAACAATACAGAGGGTAGGAGAGAGATTAAAACATATTCTTTAATTAAAACAATTAAAATGAGCCGCCAAGTGTTGCCGTATACTGCGTTCATAGAGTAGACTTGAGCACAGAGTACATTTATATATAGGAGTATAGACAATAGGCTAGGCTCCATTCAAAATTCATCCAATATTCTAGATTTTTTTTAAAAGTTGGAAATCAATTAGATAGTGGTTGATCAGGTCAAAATAATATCGCCGAACACGCTTTATTATTAATAGTTCTTTCCAACCTTCCTTGATCCTTCTGAGACAGTTAAGCTGGCCAAAAGAGTTGCCCATGAGTTGCCCACTCTGGCACACAGATTACTTTTTGCACCACAAGCTGATCGCTATGGTTTTTCGTTTGAGAAGTTGCCAGTTAATTGCAAAAAGTATAATTCAATTTCCACCTAAAAAATAGATTCAACTGGATGCTCACTGGATGCTTACTGAAATCATTGAACCATATTGAACTATAAGCATAATTATGTGTTTATTTCAGTCTGTTGAAAGGTGGTTCAAAGCACTAGCAAGTGTCATACCTAGTTCAAAGAGAAGTGGAAATTTAAAAAAATAGAGCACTGAAGGTATCATGTTTATAGCAAGTTTATAGTAATTATTCTGAATTCTGTTAACCCAAGTAAGGTGAAACTCAAACAAATCTTTGTGCTATAAGTCCAGTGGCCAGCACATCAAGCTATACGAAACTGTCAAATTTCTCTAAACGATTGTAAACTTTAAATAATAGATGATTAAGTTCAAAATCGAACGAGAAAATTTGACAGTTTGTGGTAACTAGAGGTATGAGGAACAGGGTGTTAAGTTCACCCATACTCTATGGAACAGGGAGGATCGACGGGATTTGTGTCTGGTGGACAACTGCCCGACGGTTGACGTCGGGATGTTGTTTATATGCTAGTCGCGCGGTAAATTCTGATTGCGCGATGCAGGATTTGTGACGTCAGGTCTTGATGCGTAGTTTGCATGTGGCGTTATTTATATCGCCACATCACTCCCCTCCGGAGACCGGAGGTCGATAGTGGGCTGAGTCAGAGGCATATTGTGATGCTTGCCAGGGCCAGTTGTGGTTCCAGTGAGTCGGAACCGGGTGCCGCATAGTTCACGGTGAGTCGGAACTGTCTGCGGTGATGCCCCAGTGAGTCGGGGTGACGCTGCGTTATGATCCAGTGAGTCGGACGTGGTACAGCGCCGTGTTGAGGCTGACTGCTGGCATCGACCTGGGCCTCAAGTCTGCTATTACAATAGTGTCAGAATGGTCTCTTCATTGTGAGTTTTTGACAGATTTGCCATACAAACACTGTCAAATACTCACAATGGCGAGACCATTCTGACACTATTGTAATAGCAGACTTGAGGCCCAGGAGAGGATTGAAGTGCTTTGCGTGTGGACCGGCCGAAAGTGCAGACCACAGACTACTTAGGTATGTGCAGACATTTTGACGGCACGGTTGGCGCAGTGGTTAAGCGATTTACTGCTGCGCTGCGTGTCGTGGGTTCGATTCCCGCACGGAACAAATATTTGTATGATCTACAAGTAGTTGTTCCGGGTCTGACTGTTTGTGTATGAGTATGTGAGTTTAAATGTTTTGTAAACGCACCCACGATACAGGAGAAATTCCTATAATATATTATAGTGTGGGGCAACGTTTAAAAAAAATAATACATAAAACAGTAAATTAACACAGTCCCAAACTCTCACCGAAACTTACTAAATGCGTTACTACGTATTACTTGCCATAAGTCAGTTCGCCTTATCACTGAAAATAAGTGTTTTTTTATGGCTTTTGTTATGTTATATGCTCTCACGGTCGTTTAAAGAAAATCTTAAAGTTTCTACGTAGCTGTATTTATAAACTAAAATGAAATATACGATTCTATATTATTTTTGTAAGTAAACGATCTTCCAGTGTCTGTGATTTTTCTGGGAACGAACTTCTTCACACATAGTAGGTAGATATGAGAGAAAAACGGGAAGAGGAAAAAGAAAAAAAAAAGATAGAACATATCATAATTATTATTTAGAATTCAGTAAAATAATGTGACTGTGAAGTTGATGTTTGTTACATAATTAATCTTATAATTAATTGAGCCTCTGTTTAACTTTCTAGCCTTTTTCTCACAGCTGTTCGCAGTAACTAAGTTAGAGCTGACCAATCACGCCCGAGCCGAGCAAGCGAAACGAGCGCTGCCGCGGCAGCAGCCGGCGAGCGCTACGTTGCTTGTGTAGCTAAGTTGGTTGCACTTACTTGGCTATTTAGTATTTTAGGACCCCAAAATAGGAATGAGGTTTACAAAAAGAGGCGCAATCATTTAATATTTCACGCTTCAACGGCTGAACGGATTTGAACGAAGTTAGGTACACAGTAAGACTATGGCCTGAATTAACATAGGAAACTTTCGTTGAAAACTCCTAAGAACAGCTATACGATAGCGCACTAATTAAGTAGGTATAACATCACACTGATATTATTTTTCTCATTTTCCAGTTATGGTGCATCTTTGTAACATAAAAATGTCAGCTGTCTCGACAAGGCACAAGTCTAACGGCAAGCAATACGATATAGATGGTTTTATAAGTCAACTACTTGCATCAAGGAAGTTTGAAGACCTGGCTGAAAAATTGGCTGAAAAAGCTGCTAACAAGATAGTGCATATAGCAGCCCCATCTCCCGTAAAAAGGGCCACCGATGATAATGAAGTTGACAATAGTACAGAGAGTTATACACAAAAAGTTAATTATAACCAGTCAAACAGGGAATACGCGAACAAATACGAAGAGAATCAATTGAATAATGTGAAATTAAGAAAAGATTTCACAGGCAAAATCAATCCCCAAGCGGTCATAAATGCAACGAATTCACTATCAGAAAATCTCCAGCTCAAATATAAATACTTCAAGAAAAACGCGCTTGAGAAAAAAGTGAAAAGCAATCGAGATCCACTTCCCAAAAACGATACAAAAGAAGACCCATCCAAACATAATAAGTCAATAGGACCCGTAGATTTTATAGATCATAATAACAAAAAAGAAGAGCGTACTTCCAATCTAAATGCAACTCAGAAAAACCAAAACTATACCATAAAAAAACCAATCGGCGAAAACAAACGTTCTCAAGATGATACAAAAGATGATGAGCGAAAAGAATATTATAATAGACAAAGTGAATTGAATGAAAGTTATCATAGCGGTAGTACGGATGGCGAAACAAACGACAGCAGTAAGAAACCTGGTCATTCGCATGAGGAACGAGGCCCGGGTCAAGAACACACAATTTTCCGTGGAACACAAAATTCAGGACCAGAACACAAGGGTATTGTGGAACAAGAGGCAAATCAGGTGAATGGAATAAGAGATAAAAAACCCTCAAGTTTGGACGAAGAGAATCAGAAAAATCTGACACCTTCAAAAGAAAATAATAATGAGGATGTAGAAAAAGATGTAGGAGTGCCTGTAAAACGTGGCATGGGGGAGATTAATGAAGATGAAAATGTTATTGCACAGTTTAGAGCACGCGAAGACAGCATCGAGGACAATAAAATGAATTCTGATTACAATCCACATGTAGGCGTTTACAAAACTAGGGCTTCAGATGACAGTGGTGATCACAGGTCTAAAGAACAGTCTCCAGACCAGAGGTCTAAAGAACAATCTCCAGAAGACCAGAGGTCTAAAGAGCAGTCTTCAGGAGACCAGAGCTCGAAAGAACAATCGAGTGCAGATCCAAACTCTAGCAAGCTCCAGCCTCTGATCAGGAAAGAGGGGAACAAGCTGTATACGTATGTTAAAGCGCCTGAATACGAGGATTATTATGAGAAGTTGGCAAAATTGCGAAAACATCACCCAGAAAATCATGCAGATTTTATTATATGAATTTGAAAGATTAATAGAAAATAAGTCAATAAGTTGCTTAAATTATTTACTTGCGAACGGAATCCGGCAGCAGATCCATTTTTGCTTCATTCTATCCGTTCATTGGCGCAATTTCATTGCTTCATAGCCCGCCAGCGCTGTCATTAGCCGTGTGCAGCAAGTGCTAAAGTACTGCCACACAGTGGAACGAATGTATGGGAGCGGTTGGACGTAGACATGTCCGAAAAAAAAGAGTAAAATTATGCCAAACTAATGATGCCATCTTATTCGATTACTTAATGCCTTCATAACTTGTGGTGATGAATTTCTTCATAACTCCCATATTTCGGGAGTAATTTGAGAAAATGTGAAATTTTACTATGAAAATGAGTGTATCGAGCTCTCTCCCTCCTGATTCCGGGCTTGTTTCAAGTAGCGGTCTCTAATATCATAATGCTAATACTAAGAGCTATATTTAATACTAAGACACATAGTGCGCCAAATGTGCACTTTCTGGGATAAAGAGTGATGTTTATTTTATAACACAATTTTTTTATTTTTTGTTTATTTTGTTGATTAAAACCGTTTTTCTAAAGGTTTACCTTATTACAATAACATTTCTGAGCAGCCAATTAGAGAAGATATAAGCTAATTAGGATATATAATTAGGGACTTAAGGTTTACATATAAAACTGATGCACTAATGATTACTGATAAGAACATTGCTATTATTTAATTACTAAATGGCTCTTAATACACTAATTTAGCATGCATCATTTACTAATTATCACAATAACTAATTACCTTGCAATATTTAACAAAGGATACCTGGGATACCTGGATTTTATATAAATAGGTCACTATTAGTAACTTTAAAATCAGTGTTGATTTACACCTCGTTGTATCCAAGCTAATCTCGCAATGTATTTTCCAAATTTTAATACAAATCTTGATATTCACGTTGCTTTATGCGCACGCGCACATAAAGATTTACGCGACTTTAACTATTTGTTCAGTGTTTTAAAAGATAACAGTTGTGTTCAGTTATGTGAAAGTGCTGAAACAAGTTTAAAAGACTGGTGTCGTCGATTTTGCTACCGCATTTATGCAAAATGGACACAGTCTGGAAGAAGCACAGATAAGTTTCGGAAGAAACATGAGATTTGGCTACAGGCTGCAATTCAATGGCCGGAATTACAGAATGAAAATATGGAACCTTCTACAGAAAATATAAGTGACGTCATCGAGCCCATAATTTCTCCTGCTAAATCTGATGCTTCAACTTGTACACATCCTAGTCCTCGTAAATCTTTTGAGGACCTTAGTAACCGGCAAAAAAGAAGACGCACTGAAGATAGTCTTTCATGCAGCAGTAGCAGCGCTGAAATTATGTTTTCGGCCGAAAGGGCGCTTCAAAAGGCAGGACAAAGCGATACAGCTTATGTTATGAAATACTTGACGGAGAATCCAGAAGAGGCCTCAAAAATCAAAGCCTTCATTGAAGGTAAATCAATTCAGGTACGGGAAATATCCCCTTTGAAGGCATTGGCTCTTTATGTATCGATGAACTTATCGAAATGGCGCTATAACACTCTTCGGGATTTCAACACTCAAGAAGGAGCTCTTCAATACCCGAGTTACTACATGTTGGTTAAAGAAAAAATTAAGTGCTATCCGGCCAAAGAAGATCTCACAGTTACAGAGAGCTCTGCAAAAATCAAATTACAAGCCTTGATGGATTTAACCTCAAGAAGACTTATTAGGTCGTTAGAAACCCCTGTTGATCCCAATCAACAGCTCGTATTGACCAGCAAATGGGGTTTTGACGGATCATCTAGCCAAAGCATTTATCATCAAAGGACGAGTGAAGATGAGCAAATCGATCTTGCTAGTAATTTTATGATTAGTCTTGTACCACTGCGGCTCGTCTCAAAAGGTGTAACAATTTGGGAAAACGAGCGACCATCTTCCACTTCATTTTGCCGGCCAATATTGTTTAAGTTTATAAAGGAAACCAAAGAAAATGTGCAGAGAGAGATGGCTGAAATCGAAGCAGAGATTGAAGCCTTAACTCCATCCACCATCACTGATGGAATTAGTGTCAAACACCAACTGCTGTTGACAATGATTGATGGTAAAATTCATTCCATTATATCCAATACAGCAGCTTCAGTGTGTGACATATGCAAGGCTTGTCCTAAAGAAATGAATAATTTAGAGTTAATCAAAGATAAACACGCAAACGAGGACATGTATAAATATAGCTTAAGCACCCTTCACGCTTGGATTCGCTCAATGGAATGCTTATTACACATTTCCTACAAATTAGACATAAAATCATGGCAAGTAAGGGGTGATATAGCAAAAAGGCAAGTTGATGACAGGAAGAAAAGAGTTCAAGAGGCTGTAAGAAGAGAAACGGGCTTACTTCTCGATGTTGTGAAACAAGGCAGTGGATCCACCAACAATGGCAACTCGGCAAGGAGATTTTTTGAAAACTACACTAAATCTGCTGAACTGACCGGAATAGATGCTATGCTTTTAAGAAAAATCTGTGTGATCTTGCAGTGTATTTCATCAGGAGAGAAGATCAACGTAACTAAATTCCGAGAGTTCTGCTTTGATACTGCTAAGCTTTACGTGGAGTTATACCCATGGTATTATATGCCTTCTTCACTTCATAAAATTTTAATGCATGGGCCAGACATAGTTCAGAACATGTCAATTGTGCCCATTGGTTTTCTATCCGAAGAGGCATCTGAGGCTAGAAATAAAGATTTTAGAAAATATAGAGAGGGGCATTCTCGAAAGCATAGCAGTATCTCATGCAATGAAGATATTATGCACAATCTTTTACTGTCTTCTGATCCACTTGTTACAAGTATCCGTCCAAAAGGAAATAAGTTTGTAAAAAAATCTTCTTTTAAGGAATTTTATGAGCTTACGGATTCTGAGAAAAGTGATATCGAATTTGTTAACATAAATGATTTAGCGGACATCGATTCTGAATTTGAATTAATTGATGATGATGATGATGACGAAGATAATTAAATGATGTTATTGTTTTAAAATGTGTAACTTAGTAAATTAGAGCTTACATCTTAATTATTTATTGTACTTTTAATGAAACTAGGTAATTTATTATCAACTTACTTAAAAGTCATACTCTCATCAGTTCTTGTGAATATTTTTGTTAATATATATTTCTGTATATATATAATATATTTATAGACCTCTTAATAAGTCTGTCTGCGGTTTAAAGTAAATACAAATGGGGAAAAAACGTTTTTTTTTTTAAATTTTCATTTCCTTTTATCCCAGAAAGTGCACATTTGGCGCACTATGTGTCTTAGTATTAAATATAGCTCTTAGTAATAGCATTACGATATTAGAGACCGCTACTTGAAACAAGCCCGGAATCAGGAGGGAGAGAGCTCGATACACTCATTTTCATAGTAAAATTTCACATTTTCTCAAATTACTCCCGAAATATGGGAGTTATGAAGAAATTCATCACCACAATTTATGAAGGCATTAAGTAATCGAATAAGATGGCATCATTAGTTTGTCATAATTTTACTCTTATTTTTCGGACATGTCTACGTCCAACCGCTCCCATACATTCGTTCCACTGTGTGCCATGAAAAGGCGTATTATCAACATAAACCAACACACGTAACCAGCCAAGAAAATGGACCTGGATGGAACTACGCCCTCATTTCGATTTATTTGTTATGAACAATATTTGTGTATTTTCACACTGGTGACAATAATTGGACGTAGTTATGCAGAAATGTTCCAACCCACAAGTCACCCGAAATCGAGATAATGTGATCAAACTACCTTTTATGACACTTAGAGTCAGATTTGCAATAAGGTTCCAAGTTTTAAGTCTTATACTTGGAACCTTATTGCAAATCTGACTCTAAGTGTCATAAAAGGTAGTTTGATCACATTATCTCGATTTCGGGTGACTTGTGGGTTGGAACATTTCTGCATAACTACGTCCAATTATATTATATTAAATCGAATACAACTCGACTAAATTTGTCGTACTCACCTCTAAAAGCGAAACTAAAACAATGGAGATTTGTCATTTGTCAAATTTCAAATGTCAGTGGTCTTGTTTGTTTATTTTTATTTGTTGATAAAAAATACTCGGGGATTAAATAATAACTGTCTTTATAGTTGAAGAAACTATCATATTCATATTCTAAGTTTCCCTTTCAATTTGGTAAGTAGTTTTGCCATGGCTGATGTTGGTATAATTTTCCACCATACTACTTTCGTACCTCTATCGTACATTCTAAAAATATTTTCGAATTGACGATTTGAATTGAGTTCTCATTTGCGAATGATGTCCTACAGTATCTTAGACGGGGGAATCGCGTATTCGAGCGAATGAGACGGTTTAAAAAATATTTTTTTATTTTATTTTTTAATCTTAGCTCCACACTAGAAATTTCTCCTTTATTGTGGGTGCGTTTACAAACATTTAAACTCACACACAAACAGCCAGACCGCTAGTGCTGGTATTCTTGAAAATAAATATTATTCTTTCAGAGGTCACAGTCTCTTTTAAAGTCCAGATATAATCTTGGTCAAATCATGTGAAAACCATGTATGTATATTGGTATCTGAAATGGTCTTTTGAGGAAAGAAACAAGCAAGTTTAGTTGACCTGTCCAATCAGTGCATGCATTTGTCAGTAATCACAAATAGTAACTTAGAACTTAAGATGCTCAAGGATCGACAAACAATACCAAAAAAAGGACATGTGGGTAGGCTGCATAAATTACTCAAATTGCCAGACCATGATTAACACTAGTCGTCACATTCACAATAATTAAAAATATATATTACTGTAAAGTTAAGATAATCTGGTGTAGGAGATCTCCATAGTGTCCATGACCATTTACCATCAGCAAGGCTGTCAGCTAGCAAACTAGCTGAAAAAAGTTCACAAAAAAGTTCTTGTATGATATTGGATGGCAAACCATCCACATAGAAGAACTGTTTGCATACCTTATTAAAATACCTACTTACACGTACAACGTACGAATTTTGTCTGTTGTTAGTAGTTGCAAATGGCAAAATGGTTTTGAAATGAAAACTTCTTTAACTGCGTTGAGCGATTTTCGGTAGTGGAAAAACTTATGGGTTCGCGTCACCCAAATGCGCGACATACGTGATGTGTTGGCCAGACTGTCAGTTATTCCAAAGTTTTGAGTTTAAACTTCTGTTGGCATTCCTTAAGGCAATATTTTTTTTTTTTAAACAAAACAATTTTCTTCCACAGATATACCATGGCTGAGGCAGAAACCAGTGACCTTTCAAACACAGTATTTATAGATGTAGCCTCTGGATCTCAGTACCCAATAGTCCTGGCTACTGAGGCAGTCAAGTTGGAACAAAATAAGTAAATTCTGGTTTTGTTTTTTAATTCTTATTTTATTTTATAACATGTTACTATAATTAAGTATGTTAATGTTGTGTATTCCTGTAATTGGTCTATACACCGGAACTTATAGCTTTTATTAATAAATGGAACCAGGTTCGAAAAAATCCGATTTTTATCATAAATATCAAAAATCCGATTTTTTTTAATATATATCGGATATATATCCAGACCAAGAAAAAGAAATGAATTTCATTCTGTAAGGGGATTAAACACTTAAAAATGTGAAAGGAATTTGTAAAATAATATAAGTGTCAAATTACCACATTTTTTATTTAAAAAAACAACAGATTTCGTGTTTATTTGAGAAATAATTTTTTTATGAACACTTAAAAAAACCAGTACCTACCTATTATTATAATAATCTTCATTTGTTTGTGAGATAAATCAACTACTTTTAATAATAATTTGTAATCATAAAAAAGTAAAAAGTAAATTATTCTGAATTGTAGTTTTTCGCTACGTGTTGCCAGGGTAAACATTAATCTCCAAAATTTTTAGTTCAGAAAACAGGAAAAAATCAATTGACATAAATATCGTGATATATATCATGATATATATCCGCTGATATATTTCGGCGAACCCTGATTTTAACGAAATAAATCTTTTCTAAGCCGTTCAACATCACCTCTGGAAGCATATCTCGCAACACAACCGCGTCGCATTCGCTGTCCAGAATGCAAGCGCTACACAGCAGAAACGGAAGAGAAGATGTTACGTCATATCCGTAAGATGCATAGAGGAGAGAATCCGTTCCAATGTTTTATGTGCGACTACTCTACTTATAATAAAGTATTGTTTGAAGAGCATGTGCGGATTCATCAAGGTTAGTTAATGTAATTTTTCGTACTACACATTGGCCCGTTGATGAGCCATAATAGACGACTGATGGGCCACAATAGACCGCTGGTGGGCCATAATTGACGTAGGTCTCAGTGGGTAATGAAATACATTTTAGGCTATAAATACTTTTTACAAAAAAGCAACCAACATCAAAAAAAAAAAACACAAAAAATGAGAAATAACTTTAATTTTGGAAGTTGGTGTCTTTGGTTCCGTATTTTAGTTTTTTGCATAAATAACGGAGGTCTGAGGTAACAAACATTAAAAAAAATACAACCAAATTGAGAACCTCCTCCTTTTTGTGAACTCTGTTTAAAAGACTAATTGGGCCACAACGTGTAGCGTTGGGACACAATAGGCACACTCGAGCCAGAATTCAAGCCATACCAATCTAAGCAGTAGCCAGGAAGTAACTAGACTTGAAATTTCTATTGTTCACGTTTCAATAAGACAGTCCGGACCGATACAATCCTCCTGCAGTCCTGTATCACTTAGGTAATTATTTTGTAAACCATCGCACACTACAGACAGGCCGCATCTTTTTTTTTTTCGAATGTGTTGCTAATTAAACCAATTACAGGCACTTTTGAATTGTCAAGGGGTCGGTCAGTCAGAAAGATGAAGCTAGTTGCCCATTCCAAAGTGTAGTAGGTTCCTATGGAGAAGAACGGGCAAGAAACTCCACGGACACTCTTTTAAAACAAAATATTGTTACAAAATATGAGTTACATCATTCATGTTGAAGTGAGAACCATGTAGAAAGACGTGCACGTTAGAAGTGTCCGTAATAAAAACAATTCAAAAATTTAAATAAGCCGTGGCAGCTAAGAGATGACCAGTCCCAACTGACGGCGCCCGTTCACGAACATGACGCATGGATCAGCACCATTTAGCTCAACCATTTTGAAGGGAACTTAATGATCCAACACACACGCGACCACCAGCGAGATATGTAATATGCACTTGCCTTTAATTGGTATTATTTATTTATGACATGACATTCAAATTTCTTTAACAGGTATAAAACCCTACAAATGCTCACATTGTTCATACCGCAGTGTCTCAAAGAAGAACACGAAAAAACACGAGCTTATACACCGACCCGACAACCCACACAAGTGTGATCAATGCGGCTTCATAGCTAGACATGCAAAGGCTCTGAAACACCATGAATTGAGCCATGGAAAAGAAGTTGTGAAGGAATGTGCTGTTTGTAAGGAAACGTTCAGTAGTGTGAAGAGTTATACGGCTCATCGGAAAAGTAGGAAGAGGTTTGTGTTCTCAACTTCATTATCATAATTTCAGCCAAAAAACGTCCACTGCTGGACATAGGCCTCCCCTAAACACCGCCACTTCGACCGGTTCTGTGCTTGCCTTGTATGTTATATCCTGTCATGGAAAAAAATATTTTCAGTATTAACAATCTGTTAGGCTTTAATAGACCGCTTGGACCTTAATGGACTACTTATGCCTTAATAGACTCTTGACTGTGTAAAATGACTTTACAAACAATAAACCGCTTGCAAAATAACTTTCAGAAGTTGAGGGTTTTAATTGATTGATTCGTTTTTATTAAATGTGTGTTTGTTTAATAAACATATAAAAACTCGATTTTTTACGGTACCTTAAGGTCGTAGCACATTTATCAAATCGGAAAGGGATCGTAACTGTATCGCCTTTCGCGTCGCCGTCAAACAGTCGTGAACCTTACGTAAGCACGTAACCAAAGCGGATCAGAAGCTCCGATACGTCGACTCGGCTACGGCTAGGCGACGCCGCGCTTACGGCTCGCCGACCGCCGGTTGACGGCTAGTCATTGATTCTATGTCACACCTCTTGTATGGGGACGATCCACTGTGCGCGGGAGGGGCGTGGACGAAGAGACGTAAGCTAGGGTACGGAGAACCGTAAGCGCGGGAACTGCAAGTCAACCACGCACCGCACCGCGGTTGTGAGCTTGTCCCGAGGCGAGGCGATTACGTTACGATTCCGATTAGTGTGCGTTGCAGTAGGGAGTTTCATACAAATAATACTGAACGGCTCGAGTTGATACGTTGACGACCCCTTTCCGATTTTATACGTGTGCTACGACCTTTACACGTAAAGTGGCGATGATATATTTATTTTCGCGTATCTCATTGTGTGGGGTATCGTTGGCCGCAGTAGCGGCGTTAGGGTAGGGCGCGGTTGGGCGACCGTCCAAGGGCGCCAGGATGAAGGGGCGTCCGTTCATGTCTGGTTTCCCGTCTCGTCCTTCCATTGAGAATATTGGACACTATATCAGGGCCTCAAGTCTGCTATTACAATAGTGTCAGAATGGTCTCTTCATTGTGAGTTTTTGACAGATTTGCCATACAAACACTGTCAAATACTCACAATGGCGAGACCATTCTGACACTATTGTAATAGCAGACTTGAGGCCCTGTAAAGGTAGCGAGTGGAGAAAGGACTTTTTCTAAGCTAACCTATCAGCGATCGACAATATCTCAATCGAGATTGACAAACTTGGCAACTTTGTTAATCGAAAATGAAATTGCAGAAAACAGACTTCGATGCCTTTATTGAGAGTTTGCCGATAGAAAGGCAAAAAAAGTAGTAGTCGTAAAGTTTTATTGAAATAAATGGTAGTGTAAAAAAACAGGGTTTTTTTTTTTTCAAATATGTGAATTGGAAAGTAGAAAGACGGCGGCCGGCATAAAAACCTCACCCAGGGCGCCGGAAATGCTAAAACCGGCACTGGCTGGCCGTTCAAAAATATTGTGGGTTTGTGAAAACCATTTTTCGACTCAGGGATCCGTTTGGGTAATATTAAGCTTTAAGAGCTAATTTTTGTTAAGAGTCAAGTGCCCCCCCCGGCATCTAAATGAATGTATTTGAATATGTGAAAAAAATCACAGCAGTAGAGTATAATGAAGTTAAAAGGAAAACTATCACAGCTAAGTAGGCTTTTCAAGTTACTGAGTAATAGTCGACCAACTTACATAAGTTCAGTGCATCTTTTTCTTTCTATTTCATTATGAAAAGGACAGAAGATAAATTTTAGTTTAGTCCTGTCAAATTAATCAGCGCCTGTCACTACTCCATACAAGTTTAGACGTGATTAAAAACTTGCCGACTAAAATTACGTCAATTTACGTCAAGTGCTGATTAATTTGACAGGACTAAACTAAAATTTATCCTATGTCCTTTTCTTAATGAAATAGAATGAAAAAGATGCACTGAACTTAAATTTAGTTTGAAAGTTAAGAAAGAAAAAACGTTTATTTGCGGTAAACATGACGCAAAAAAAGAACACAACACAAAAAAAAATATAAGTTTGGGGTAAATATGCGTCACATCCACGCAAAACGGCCATCGCTCAGCATAATGCTGCGACCCTATGCGAGACAGAGCCCCAGCGCTGGTTTTCAGCAGCAGTTGTTTGTGAACAAGGAAATCGGCACCAATGTTAAGTTTGTTATCGGGATAAATAATCCCAACTACCCTTCATTGTGCGTGGTCCGACACACACTTGGACGGTTTTTTCTTCTTAATTTTGTTTTCATTTTGCACTTTACAGTGTTTTTATACCCTTAAACGCTTATTTCATTTAGAGTGCTTTGTGGCTAAGTAATAACAGCCGCAACGGGTTAAGCTACGCTTGCCGCGATTGGTCCGTGGATTGGTGACCACCATTACATACCAAGACTCCTCCGTGCCTCGGAAAGCACGTTAAGCCGTTGGTCCCGGCTATCATTCGTGGATCTCTGACAGTCGTTACGGGTCGTCAGAAAGTCTCACAACCAGTCTTACCAAGGCGTATCGTATTACCCAGTAACTGTTTTGTAGAAGTCAGATAGGCAGTCGCTCCGTGTAAAATACTGGTATTCAGCTGCTTCCCTTGTGTCCTTGGTGGTCGGCTTCCTGTCTAACCGAAAAGGCTAGGCAGATGATAATAAAACGCTTTTTTCATTTGCAGATGTCCGGAATGCAAAAAAATGTTCTGCGCCCGCCTGTACTCCCAACATCGTTTCGAAGTGCACGGAGTGAAGAAAAAAGAACGAAAACAACCCACAAAAAAGTTTCTATTCACCTGCGCTATTTGCAAATGGGAGGGAAACAGTAAGCCCCGGATACTGTTGCATTTGATACACCACCCAGAACAGGAAGTTGATGAGAGTGTGGTAGATACGTTGATTTTGAGAGAGTTGGGGATCATGGCGGAGCCAAATGCAGTTATAGATTAACTACCGCAACTTCTTCCGCGTTATTTCTTTTTGAACGGCTCCTAAGGGTCATCTTCTTCTTCAGGTCAGTCCCTCATTACTGAGGATCGTGGTCACTGGACCTCTTTAAGCGGAAAATTTGCCTCCATCGACTCCGGTCCAACGTTGTCATCACCACCTGCTGAAATTTGCTTGGGGACGTAGCTTCTTTAACTTGGTCGGACCATCGTGTTGGCGACCAGCTTCGTGCTCTCTTTCCCTCGGTATTGCCAGCAATAACCAGCTTTATTATATTAGTATATAGATTAAATGGATGGAGAAAGGGAAACCCTTGAAAAGATGGCAGGATGACTTGGTGAGGACGACTGGAAAGACATGGAAAACTGGAAGGGGTTGGAGGATGCCTTTGCCGAAGGGTACAGAGACTTAGAACTGATATTAAACAACACAACAATAATTAAAACTCTGAAAAGACAAAAAAATAATATATATGGATAGGGGGATAATACAGGTAGCCCGTGAAATATTTTTTTCCTACGACTCTTTCAACTCTCGCCGTGTTAGGTTGTATGTTGATGTACTTATTACACTAATACTGCACTAATTACAAGTAATTAGCGCAGCGATTCTAATTTTATGTATGATATCAATATTTATTTATGAAAAAAAAAAAACAATAATTTTAATAATCAGCAAAGACTGTGTAAATATTAATTGTTTAGAAAGATAATTTAAAATACATATATACCTAACAAAATTTGGACTTTTTATTTCTTTATTTGCAGTGGCCAGCACATCAAGCTCAAGAAACCGTAAAATTTCTCTAAACGTTTTTAAACTTTAAAATGTTGATGATTAAGTTTAAAATCGAACGAGAAAATTTGACTGTGGTAACTTGATGTGCTGGCCACCGTACACAAAACACGGTTACGCTGTGCCCATCCCAGAATGGTCTGGTACCCATCCCAGGTTACCTATTGGGAATTCTAGGCGGGACACTTAAATAAAGTCACACAAAAAAAAGTTCAATCAAATAAATACATAATATAATAAACAATCCAATATTCTTTGCGAAAACTCAATATTTATTTTAAAACAGTATGTGCACTATAGTGCACAGTTCCCCATTCTCTGTGCATCCTTGCATCTACCCATAGCCCGGTATTCGTTGATGTGGCTCCATAATATGTGAGTACTTGTAGTCGCCAGCCAGCCAGCCGAAATGTCCCATAGACGACGCAGCCTCCGAGAAACGCGCGAACTGCAGGTATCTGAGGAAGAATGACGGTAACGCCATCTCAATGTTTATTAAAATAAATGCTTGGATAGTTCTGTCATTTGACGTAACTGTCCGAACAGGCAGGCTCTTCCTATCTCCCTCTGCAAGCTCCCCGCCCCTTTCTCCGCTCCTCCACAAGCACGCGGCGCCTACGATGGGTCGCCGCTTTCTAGAACATTAGTCAAGAAATCGATTCCGTCGCTCCGCTCGCTAATTAAAAACCCGCTCAAACGCTTAAGATCTCCGTATCGTGGTCGAATCAAGATGAACTCTCTCGGGTGAGGATTTGAGTGTTTGTGAGCAGCTTCAGTGCAGTAGCAGGAACGCGCCGGCGCGGCGCAGCCCGTTCAGGTACGCGTGCTCAACATCTCCTAACCTTCCTAATTTGTTCGTCTGTTCAACATCTAATTATTCGCTAGGCGATCACCAGCTCCTTCTAAAATACAGTCCACTAAAAGTAAAATATTTCTCGATCGCCTACAATTAATTGGTAAATTTCCACACTCTCCGCTATATGGCGGCCGCCGCCACATAATGGCCTCTGCCATATGACGGCCGCTGCCATATGACGACCGCCGCCACATAACGGCCTCCGCCATATGACGGCCGCCGCCACATAATGGCCTCCGCCAAATGACGGCTGACGCTATATGACAGCCGCTACCACATAACGGCCTCCGCCATATGACCATTGATTAAAACCATAGCGGCAGCACACGCAGTCATGCGCTCCGTATCACTTGACATGTTGGAGTAGCGGCCAACAGGCTGACACACGCCGTGAGAAAGCTCGGTACGGGCCGCAACAGGTCTCGGCAGGCGTGGCAACGTCTGGCACGGCCTGTCAGTTAACGGGCCGTTGGACCGTAGCTTTACCTGTGCGCTCCACAGAATGACCAAGCTAAAGGTGATGTTCTAACGCTCTCATCCTCATTAGGTGGCGGCTGAAACTCTGAAAATAAATAAAAACAATTAACATTTTCTGCTCAACTCCAAAGCTTGATTTACGCGGTACGATTTAATTACCAGTCAGTGGCATACCATAAGTTGAAACAACATCTACAATGCCACATGCAAACTACGCATCAAAGATCTGACCTCATACAAATCCTGAATCGAGCGAGCAGAATTTACCGCGCGACTGGGTGGATTTTCGATACGGAGCAGCAATGGTAAGTACCTTAACAGTTGTAGTTACAGAAAAATGATCTTAGGAGACAAACTTTTTTTTTTGAGAAATTTTGATTCTCATTCACAGATAATGAAAAACTGTACAGTCAGCAAGAAAAAGGCAATTTTCACAAAAAAATCGATCCTGTATCTTATAGAGATCAAAAAACCCTATTGGACCACTGAGAGTTGAGTACTAGAAAAGTCAGAAATCGCAACTCCATACATTTCATACGAATGAGACTCCCAACTTATTTTTTTATGATGAATAGACTGGCGGCTACAATTAAGACTGGCGGATAAAGAACAAAACAAATTTAAAATACGCGTTATAATTTTATTTACTTTGAGAACAAATTTTAGACACCTAGTTTGTTGCTCGTGAGTTGTGACATTCTGCGAAAAATGTCCTCAAATAATCTAGAACGTTTAAATTTGTATGGGAAAAGTTTTGCGATTTCTGAGAGCTGTAGCGGCCAGTCTATCCATCATAAAAAAATTAGTTGGAGTCTCATTTCCTGCGAAATGTTTGGGAAAAGTTCTTTGCAAGTGTACTATGCAAGATGTTTGTTGCTTCAATTTTATTGTATGCCATGGACAAGAAATTTACACACTCGAAATCACGTGTTTAATCCCCGAAAGATTAGGCTGAGCTGCACCTATAATAATACCACATTTTGCCAGTTATGTCTTAAGTCGAATCAAACCCAGGACCTCATGCTCAGCAAGCGCTTGCGACCATTGGACCAACGAGACAAGAGACTTACCCATAGGCATCGGGAGGAGGGGTATATATGTGTCAAAGCAATGTTAACGGACACGTCTTTGACGGGTAATTTTAAGAAAAAAACCAAAAAAAAATCATATCTTAATAACCGTGACACTTAGGACATGGGGTCTTTGGATGAAACCTCGCTAATGACCCTCCCAAGCTCCCAAAAAATTGTGTCGGTCCATGCGCCAAACACCCTGTATTTATGCTCGTGCCTGTCAACCTTTGCCTAACCTTTTGGGGATTACTGGCTTGATGTTATGTGTTTATGTAGAAAGTAACCCGCACCTCTCCAATACTTGCAATAATAAATATCGGCCGAACAATGGTTCACAAAAGTGAGCATCTTGAAGTACTTCCCGAATCCTCTGTTGATATTGACACACTCCGGAGAGTATGTCCTCGGGCAGGAAAAAGGGCAGACGTGGTAGTCGAACGACGTGTCGATTTCATATAATGGGCTGAACTTTTTCTGACGGAGAACGCCGGCGTCGGTAACTAAATTTTAAAAAAGAACAAAAAACAATTGCATGGGAGTTGTGTTTTTTGAAGAAAAAAAAAACGGGGGTCTGAGGACTGCCAATAGCAGTGAAAACTAAGTATTTTTTATTTATATATTTATTTATCTTTTTACATCTACAATTACAGGATTACCCAATGCGATAAATGCGCCTACATTACATTGATGTATAACATATATTATTACAAACATAGCATTCCTTGTGAATTCACTCAGAGAACAAAATAATAAGTCCGTCTCAGACTCTCAGTCGCTATGAGGTTGAGCGTGCGGAGTGCACGCAGCCGAGCGCGCGGTCCACTAGCATGTGGCGGCTGCTTTCTTCGCCACACGTACCTGTCCGGAACACACAGACTCACCTGCCCTAAGATAACTGCATTATGCACGTTTCCTCTCAATAATTTACATATAAGTAACTTGAAAGCGTTCGGTGACCATGACGCAAGTTCCATGAACTGAAGCTAAGTTCCCAAGTAGCATTTTTACGTCATTATATCGTCCGTTTACGGTACTGCTCGACGTAAGAGACGTCATGTCTTGACGTCGGGGGGTCCCATCAGATGACGCCAATTTTTTTTTTTTGTCAGGACCATGACGTTCTGTTTGTACCAGACGTTAAAATGACGTTAGTGTGACATACATAATCGACGAATAAACTACGGACCCTAAAATGACCTTGGGATGACGTATTTTTTTTGCCGCAGACGTCATTTTGCTACCTGGGTTGCCCATTCCAAAGCATAGTAGGTTCCTTTGGAGTAGAACGGGCAAGAAGCTCCATGAGCATGAGGAATTGAGGAGTAGGTAAAGTATTTGACTTACCAGTATCATTGTCACCGAAATTCGTCTCAGTAGAGTCCGTATTGTTTCTTGTTTCATCATCAATAGATACATCTTCCGGCTCTTCATCTCGTCTTAGAGTCAAATACTGCTCGCAACTACCAGCAGCTGCTATGAAGTACTCTAAAAACGGGTTTTATTTATTTACTAGCTTGTGCCCGCCATTTTAAATTTTAAAATGTTGATGGTTAAGTTCAAAATCGAATGAGAAAATCTGACAGTTTGTGGTAACTTGATGTACCCATAGATATAGATAGATAGATGTTATAATACTTATTGCTGTTGCTACTGGCCCGTGTTATAGTTACTTATGATGCCAATGAGGTTATACAGGTTGAAATTGAAAACATGCGACAAACCGAAATGGGAGATTGTACTTATCATTATGAACAACTTTTACTATGTGACCAAAGCTGCGATCGCGAAAAAAAAATCGGCTGTTCCCTACATTTTGACGAGTTATGCGAACATAAATGTAGGGTACAGCTGATAATTTTTTCGCGATTGCAGCTTTGGTCCTTAGTTAAAGTTGTTCATAATGATGAGTACAATCTCCCATTTCGGTTTGTCGCATGTTTTAAATTTCAACCTGTATATACTATACCCAAAGTCTCAAATTCAGATAATTTATGTAAACAAAGGGGATAACGCAAAGCCGAACACACCGGTGTACATCTCCCGCCTGCACTACACCACTAAGGCGGAGGACATCGTGGAGTACGTGCGCCAAAGGACAACGTACATTCCGAGGGTGCAGTTACTGGAATCGCACCGGAACGTCAACTTCAAGGCGTTCATCGTGCGTGTTCCGAATCTGTATCTGCCCGTCGTGATGGAAGAAGACTTTTGGCCGCAGGACGTGGTGTTCCGTCGCTTCCGCGGACAAGTTCCACAGGACAGTACAAAGTGCAGCTAGTGCTAAGTGAAGTACTAAGTTTTATATTAAAATATGTATGTTTAGGTTAAGGTTTATTTCTATGGGCCTATGTTGCCTGAAATAAATGGTATTATTATTATTATTTTTAAATGTTTACATATCTCGGGACCCTGGGGTCCCGGACCTTTGGAAGGCGTACGAGGGGCCGAAGCCAACTCGCAGAGGCCCGTTAGACGCTTTTTAATTAAATGAGGCACCAACCGACGATTATCCCTGTACGCACTACGCAAGTGCACCCAAGGACAACCCCCGGTTGGTGTAGGACTATTGCAAGATATGGAAACAAAAATATTGGACTATGGGTTTGGGTGGTTAAAATGGACTGGTTACCTAAAACTATGGAAGGACTATGGCCCCTGCCTGATCAATGTTTTTTTATACACGGATATAATGGCAGGGGGTGACTTGCACACTCAATAATGGGCCCCCGAAAACGGTCGCTAGCACATAGTGACGTAGCGACAAGGGGGCAACATGTCCTGAGGTGCTCGAGGAGTGGAGAGGTATTCCACGGCTCTCAGAACAATCCCAGAGCCCGGAAGATGGTCAAGATCCCTACAAGCACTTACTGGAATACTTCCTTCCTCCGAGCATGTTTGCTCTTGCGAAT
Organism: Dryobota labecula; assembly: GCA_947523025.1. Classification (NCBI taxonomy): domain Eukaryota; kingdom Metazoa; phylum Arthropoda; class Insecta; order Lepidoptera; family Noctuidae; genus Dryobota; species Dryobota labecula. The sequence continues at coordinate 9,349,008 of OX383314.1, forward strand.
CTCCACTCAAGCCGGCCAATAAAGGCAAGAATGAGGTGGGAGCTCAGTTCCTCGTCAGTGTTCACTCCAGCCGGCCAATAAAGGCAAGCTAGAGATGAGGAACATGACTTCTCCCGGGAGATAGGGTCCGTGGGGTCGCAACTGCCCAACAGCTCGCCACATGCTGCCCTGCGGGTTTCTGTATCTCTCTTGGTCTGGCTCCTCACCCTAGACATGTTCCGGTAAAGTAAACTCTACCGGCACAGACCCAGAGTTCGGAGCGCGCAAGCCCCACCACGACGACAACGTAGAGATACGGCGGTGGGGTTATTATTATTATTATTATTATAACATATCAAAAAAATATCTTCATAGTGGTAATTCACATAAAATGGCAAAAAAAAAGGTTCCATTTTCTTTTAAGTACTGACTTTAAGAATTAATAATTCAAAAATAATCATACCGTAATTATTTTTATAAATTTTCGGTTTTAAACAAACTTATTAAAAAAAGGAGATTTTCTGGTATAAAATATTTTATGATACTGGTAACAATGCAGGAGATACAAACATTTTCAAATTTTTTACATCTTCAACAACGCTAATATTACAACTCTCATACATAGATTCATATTGTAAGTAGCATATCTAGCCACATTTTGGATGAAAACGGCTGTAAACTGTTTCGATTGGAAATCGATTTAGGGAGGCCTACGTCTAGCGCTGGGCTTAAAGGGGCTGATTATGACAATCATATACCGAGCCTTCGACACACTATACAAAACATTGTTTGGCAACGGTATTTTGTTTGCATAGTTCTTATAATTAATTCACTTTAATTTTATCGATGATTATTTACAAAAACATTTAAGGATAAAATGTTTTGCACCACTGTCCTGTCATTTTAACAGTGACATTTCTTGACATTACTTTGTTTACATAAATTATCTGAATTAGAGACTTTGGGTATACAGGAGCAGTGTCCTACTAACAATTTCAGAAAAACGTAACCACTTACGAGTTTAAAGTCGCAGCTTTGAAACGGATACATAAATTCATAAATTATATCTATCTGTCAAAATTATCTGTATGTCTCATTTCTTCTACCGTCAAACTAATTACGTTGGAATGAGACAAGACATTGTCATCGGAAAAACAGCCAGAGTTGCCAATGATCAACGTAATTACCCCAGAATGAATGAAGGTATTTATTGAATCAATTACCTACTATGAAAGATTGTATTATGGAACTTTAAATAGATTAAAGATTTAAAGAAATTGAAATATTTCGCACATATAAAAAGAAGAAAAAAATATTGCGTAAACGTAAATATTATATTTCAAAACTAATAAGATTGTACGTTTTTAAACTATCATGGTCACTAATATTATTATTAACACGAACGGGATATTTACCATGTTTATTGTTTGTTGTGAGTTCCGAGTGACAGTGGTAGCGGTACTGAGTGCAAAAAACGAACAAGAAAGAAGGTAGACCGTTTTGTCTGCTCATAAACACCCACCCGCAATGACTTTAGTTTATCTGTGATCATGGTGCTTGCAACAGCGCTGAAATATCGGGAACTCAAAACAAATAATAAACATGGTAAATATCCCGTTCGTGTTAATAATAATAAGATTGTGTCAAATAACTATTGTTTACAATGGAATGATATTATTTCAATGTTTACCAAACAGGCTGTATTAATAATTTAGACTTACAGGAACATACATTCGTCATTCACTAAACTCCCAACAGTCTGGCAAAATCAAAATCGTTTTTGCTGGTAACACTGATAGCAAAAACAATGTTTTACAAATCTAGTTCGTCTCGTAATGTTTATTTTGAATAATCTAAAGAAAATTTAGCAATATTACTTGTGAAATGTAACAACACTTGCTTTATTAATCTTTTCAGACCGTGACATACAAATTTTAACCGCACATTTCACCATTTTGACATTTTTTGTCGTTAAGCAAACGCTCACTTGACGTCAAGTTGACAATGAAGTTGGATATGCCTGCGGACATATACGACGTAGCAACGCGTCGGTGCCGTACAGTCGTACACTGATAGTGCTTCCAAAATTACGGATTTGCTAATTACGTAACTAGTTACGCATTTTGATGCTTCAATTACGTAACTACGTAATTACGTACTTAACTGTTTTGATTTTTTAAAGCACGATAAATTCTGGGCTTATTACGTATTTTAGAAGTAAAAAATCAAACAACTTCAAATGAAAAAAATTATAATATTAAGGAATTAAAAGTAAATTACAGATTAAAATGATAATTTTAAAATTAAACTCAAAATCAAAATCGTCAATCAAATCAAAATGTAATATTTTGATTTGATTGACGATTTTGATTTTGACTAAACTCAATCAACAATTCAAACAAAACATGTACCACGCACAAATGGTTTAAAAGTAAGAAACAATATAAAATATGGTTATTTTTCCAATCTTTGTTCTTGATAATATGATCTCATAAATGATAACGAATGCAATGTTCTGTCACCAAGGGAACTTCTTAGTTTAGAACAAAGATAGCCGGCAGAAGAAAATGCCCGTTCTGCTTCAACACTAGTAGGCATTATACATAGTAAATAATTATAAGCTGCTGTTAGGAAAACTTCACGACCGCCGCCAGTGCTATCGTAGATACACATTTCAACTCTGATGATGGATTCAAGATCTGTGTTTACTCCAGATTTGTTTACTGTAGACATAGTTTTCTGTATTTCTTTTTCTAGTTGCTGTGCAACAGTCAACTCGTCGCCACAACCATCATTAGCATCATTGTCATCTGCTTCGGAATCTAAACTCATTTGTGTACTTGTAGGCGGTGTAAATTTGAGCCTTTCTAATAAGTTTGCAACATATGTTCTAATATAATCCGACGTCGGTTTTGTAAAAGTTTCTGTTTCTTCGGTTTTATAATATTCTTCATTATTATGCAAATACTGCAAGACACCAGACACATTTGTTCGCCTTTCTTTTATTCTTTTTCTAAGGGATACAGCAAGCTTGTCACTGAGCCCATTGGACTGAGCATCAAGCTTATTTAACATAAACTGAAGCGCAGCATCTGCTGCTAACAAATTCGAGTCACGGCGACACAATGCCATCACTGTAGTTTTTATTATATCTAAACTATGATGAATGTTATGTAGATCTTGTATTTCTGTGTCTGTGAAACTTATATTTGATTTTAAGTCTAATAAAGCCTTAAATAAACTTGATTTCAATTTCAGAAATCGTCCAACCATATCTGATAAGCTGTTCCATCGCGTTTTGCAGTCTAGTATAAGATCGAGGCTTTTACCATGCTCTTGTAAAGAATATTTTTGCAACAAATCGGTCTTCAGTGGTGATTTTTTGAATGATTTAACAAGTTTTCTTACTTTTACTATAATATCTTTGTACAGAAACTCTGGTTCTAGAACTCTAGGTACTTCTATGAAAAGTCCGCCATCGTTTTCTTCAATTTCTTCAGTGTCAGTATCTGAAGCTTCATCTTCTAGTTCTGGTTCAGTAGTTGTACTTTTCCGTGTCTTATATAATACGTCCAGCACTGCAAGTTGTATTCCGTGAGCAAAACACAACTGATGGTGACCATCAAAATTTTTGCCCATTTTAACCATAACACTGGCTCCGTCCGTTGTGAATGCAATTATATCTTCAAGTTTCAAATAAAAGTCATTTAGATGATTTTCTAACAGTACAGTTCCAACGTGAGCTGGCATTGAACCCTTTATCCTTACTAGTCCTAAATTTTTATATTTAGCTGGTTCTAGGTCTTTATTATGAATATTTATATTCATATACCTCCGGTTCCGGGTAGAGGTCCATTCATCAAACGTTATAGTAAACCGTTTTTTTTGGGACTTCATATCTTTAAACTGATTTATTAATTGTTTTTTTATGGCACAACTCTGTTCCAGGACAATTTTGGTAATAGTTGAAGGAGATTTCGGTAGATCATAGCCAGATTTTTTGAAAACATACCTTAGATCTTCAGAAGTACAAAATTTGCTTAATGGGATGCCATCCAATGCTGCCATTCTAGTCACTATAACGTCCAAGGAATACTCAGTGGAAAAGTAATCCGTTAGTTTAGTTTTCTTCGATGGAGGTTCTAAACTTTTTCTTGCTTGAAAGCACGATGAAGTACTTGCCCTTTGCGCATCTTGCTCTTGTGACATCTCGCCAATATGTTTAGCACGCATATGTGTATGTAGTGCTCCAGTAGCACCACCAGGAGTCTTCAAAATTTTTTGACAATGTTTACATTGGACACTTTGCCCATTTTCAGCCCTCAAAAAGTGTTCCCATATAGCTGATTGTGTGCGTTTGTTCAAAAACTCCTTATAAATAGTCTTCTTTACTGCAGACCTAAAACAATATATAAATATTTCATAATTTAATAGTTAGGTAATACATATAAATAGCATCTATAGTTAGGCACTACACTTAAAACGGGATACATTTACATACGTACCGTGAACTCATAATCAATGTCTATTTGCACAGACATCTAACAAGCAACAATAAAATAAAATCGCACATATTTTTTTTTTTTTTTAAACGTCGCACCACACTAGGAATTACTGCTGTATCGTGGGTGCACTCACAATCATGTAAACTAACATACACAAGACACCCAGACCCGGAACACCTATCTGTAGGTCATACAAATATTTGTTCCGTACGGGAATCGAACCCGTGACCCGCAGCGCAGCAGCCAATCACTCAACTACTGCGCCAACCGTGCCGTCAACAATATAAAATCAACTACTAAATTATATGTATAAACTCTCACACAATACCCTAGAAACAAAGTAAGTAGACAAGTAAAGTAATGTTAAAATAGGTACTTACATTTTCGTTGAAGTATCTCTACTCGTGTATGGTGATATCTACTTAGAAACTTGTAATGAAAAGCTTCTGAAAACCAAGCGTCAAACTTTGCGGCACATACACAAAATCACAAAAGTCAATAAAATAAGCTTAGACCAGGCAGGACAGTATCTCGCAGGTGTACGTAAGACGACTGAGTACCGAGTATTGAGATTGTTTCTAAATTCACGAAAGTAAAGAAAAATGTAGGGAGTTCCCTTAGCTTGCTCAATCCACAATATTAAACTTTATTATCTACGAGGTAGATCAAATACTTGCGAAACACTTATAAACTTTGATTGTGTTACGTACCGAACTATCCACAACCAACGGGGATTCCCTTCGTTTCCCGATTGGTCAACAATGAACTCTATTCTGTACGACTAAGAAATTAAATCTTGCGGACTCAAATTGGAAGTTATAAAATAAACCCCGGGAATTCGGGGGATACCCACAGAAAGGGTTTTGGTGTTGTCATAATGTAAGTCGTAGGTTAACTAAATTAAGGTAAATTGTAAATACACAGATAAACCCATGCCTTTTTCCCATGGAGTAGGCAGAAACTATAGAACTAAATAAATGGGTACCTAAATTAATTAATATTATCCTATAGTTACGTTATTACGGACTGCAGCTCTTCAGTTACGTATTTGTGAGATTTCTAAAATCTGTCCGTAATTACGTAATTGCGTAATTACGTAATTACGTAATGGAAGCCCTATACACTGATGATCTAGTCCTATATAACATCATTGAATGATGCGATTTTTTTTGATGATATCATTGAAAGACGTCATTTTGATTCTGTTAGATTACCGCATCCAATTTCATAAAAACTGCGGCTTACCTTCCTCGGGATGATCACACATGTTACTCAAAAATAAAAAGCATCCATTTTCAAAATCCTTGTAACTTTTTTTTTCATTCAATTTTTTCACACCACAGACATTCGTGTTATTCGACCTACATGCATCGTCTCTATGAGAACAAAATTTTGACACGCTCTGAAATTTTAAGTGAGACTGCGTAGTAAAATTTTTATCTTCATCAGGCATTTTGAAATGCAAGTTAATTGTTTCAGTCTCTTTTATAAATAAAACAATTATTATGACTAAGTACGGAAAGTAATCTGCCGCCATTTTTAATTGTAATGGTGGTTTTGTTAAAAATCTTTTTTAATTGAATTAACATGCTGGTTGACTTTTATTGTGTTTTGGAGTCATGGTCGATAGTTGGAAACATGATAAGCGACACTACAACCTGTTTGTGTTGTCAAGTGTTCTTCATAATGTATCGTCTTAGTTCGACGCTTCGACCGAACTTTCCACCGTATGAGATCGATACCGGCCGCGCCGCCATCTTGCGTACCTAGCTATAAGCTAACCTAGCCAGTAGCCACCCACCAGCACCCCCCGTACGCTTATTGCGTAGCACTGCCAATCATAATCTGAATGATTTTGAAGGTTATTGCTAATTCATTGCTTCATAAGTTCTAAAAATTTGCTCAAAAACGTAATCATCGAAATGAATGGTGTTGAACTGTCAAAATGAAAACCATTGCGTAAGTGTGTTAACTTCACAAACCGTGCGAAGCCAAAACAAAAAAAAAAGTGTTTTCACTGTTATGCAATAACCCCGCCGGGCGGGATAAGCGGGATTGGGCCGCCCCGTAGATACTGTATCTACATAAAGGCTCCTACTCAAAGGCGCGACACGCGACGCGTCACAAAGGCACCATTCGTCGCGCGAGTCGCAGTGCCTTTGTGTCGAGCCTGTTTGTACCTATAAAGCCTTAAAGATGCGATTACGGCAGTAGCTGTAGATAAATAGTTACATAGTAGGCTATCACACACAGAAAAAAAAAAAAACTCACGACGACGATGGCATCCCAACCAACATCACTTTAATTTTGTATGGTACAGACGCCAGCAGGTCAAGCTACCCGAAACTGTCAAATTTTCGCAATCAACCTTGAACCTTATACTGTAGTGATAAAGTTGAAAATCTATTAAAGGAATTTGACAGATTGTAGTAGTTTGATGTGCTGGCGTCTGTACCTACCTAAAATTGTTTTAATGCAGAAAATTTAATCTTACTTATGGCATAGCCGGCGAGGATAGGTAGGTACCTAGAATTCACAGCCAAGGCACTTTATAGCATCGCAATGGACCGCTTGTTCATTGTTCAACTCAAGTAAACAAGCAATGATCAAATTTGAAACACGCCAACATCTCTTTTCCCAACGACAGCACAATCAGCGCACGGAATGAATAGCCGTGCCGTGTGTCGCCGAGGCTTCTCCGAGCGTCCACGAGTCCGTCAGCTAGAATTAGCTAGAATTAAAATTCATTGGCCTTAGAACTAAGAAAGTAATAATATCAACCTTGGACAAATATTTGGTGATCAAACATGGATGACACACCCAGTTGTTCATCTAGAAAATATGTTAAGCAATACTGGAAAAAGAAAAAAAAAAAACAAACACCACCCATCTTTGAGATCACCATTTTATTACGTTTTTTTATTCTGTCATACAAAATTCCTCAAATATCAGAGTAGCGTTCGGCTTCTTGTTATCTAGGACACGTTAACTGCCTGATCTACTCAAGGTTGCCTGTTTTGCTCTATCTATCTGCAACTATAAAACTATTATATTTCGAAGATGTAAATAATTTTATAAATTCAGTCAGATACATGTAGCATTGAATAGGTCGGTACTTTTCTACTTTTTCATTTAGTCGATAATCACGTGCTATCGATTAAACTTTAGTCGATTATACAAACTTGACGAAAAACCATAAAATATCATGCAGACCTCGAAGTCTAGGGAACTCTAGTGGTTAATTGTAAGTGAGGCCTGGGTGGTCAAAATGATAATCGTTAGAACCCCGTGTCAAAAGATGATCACGTTTTTGTTTCGTTGGTAATGATAATTGAATAGTATTGTCTCGCACACTCATACCGGAAACCGTATCTTTTGTACGGTGGCCAGCTCATCAAGTTACCACAAACTTTCAAATTTTCTCATTCGATTTTGAACTTAATCTTAATTATTTAAAAGTTTAAAATCGTATGGAGAAATTTGACAGTTTCGTGTAGCTTGATGTGCTGGCCACTTTACAATGCAGGATGTGTCAGCTCACTCTTCTCAGTATAGACACTTTATCGCGCGACGAAATATTTGGGGTGAGCCTGTTCCTATAAGCCAGTCGCAGACGGGATCCAGTCCGCTACTGGGAAATTCCTAATGAAAAGTCCATTAAATCATTCGCTTACATAATATAATATGTTATAAAATGGGAGTTGAATGAAAGTGGAGAAATAAGGCAGTACTATACCCAATTATTGTTTTCGATGCCTACACCTCTACCCAACCCCTTTGGGTAATACATTTGTATGTTTTTGTACCTAATTGTTTGTTCCAAACTGTTAGTTTTAATGCAGGGCAAAAGTCTCAGAAACTAAAGAACTCGCACTGGTACGGTCTACGTCTGTATACGTACGTTGGCTAGCACATCAAGTTACCACAAACTGTCTGTGAACTTAATTATCAACATTTTAAAGTTTAGAATCGTTTGGAGAAGACAGTGTCGGTCGTGTAGCTTAATGTGCTGGCCACTGTACGACCAAAGCCAATCTCATGTTAGTAGTAACAATTTAACAATTGCAACTGTTGACCTAGGTACAAAAATATTGAATTAATTCAGAAAGTATTCGTATAAAACTGCTTAGAAACTTACTATATACAATATATGTTTATCAAGACAGACTTACTATAAAACGATACATCCTTACCATAATAATCATATTTTAGTCGATATTTAGACTAAATTACGCTGCGGACTTTTCGCAGCACTATTCTTCGAATCCCCGAGCCGTCGTTTGTAGTCCGTGTCGAATGTAATGAAATAAATCAAAATTACGTATTTATACTATTGAAATTGCTATAATTTTGTGATACAACATTTTTAAAAGCAGATAAACGAGTTGGATAATTGATTTGAAGGACAGCTTCCCACCTGGGTCTAATTCTGCAGGTAAAATGTTTATGATATCTTTTGCGTAATTTTTGTACAAGGTTCCGTCTACTTTCGAAAGACTATCAGAGTGGTTCGTGTATTAAATAGTGTATGATAGTGAGAAAAACTAGGGTCTATTATGAATCTAGGTACCATGAGGTGTAATTCCGCCTGTTCTAACATCCTTAAAAGCTGTTATTTCTTTCTCCATCCAACTTACGACTGACGACAAGGATAGAAGATAGATTACGAGATTATTCGCTATCCCACGGGTACATAAGCACGTGGGTCATATTCTGTTGACTCGGGCGTTAATTACTTCCTCCTATTGGGGTATGTGCTAGGTTTTATTGATAACAACAACTGTAACTCTGTAAGTCCCGTGTACCGAGGTACTCTAGTTGATACAAGTGGCGCCATCTGTATGCAAAATGTAGAAGCAAAAACCATGAAGGTTCTCAGAAAATAGGTAGGTAGGCTGTTGGCTATTTATTTCAACATAAGTGTATGTTTTATGTATCATTAAGGAGAAAACCTTGTCTTTACCTAGTTAAAAGTAGTAAAATCTGTGTATATGGCAACTGTGTATCTCAGTGGGAACTTGTCCACATGTTGTGCCCACCTACATAGGTACTTATAGGTACCTACTGGTAATGTTGTGTATGTCAGTAGTGTTGTATTACATATTGATTTGAATATTGCTGAGTACTTCGGTACCATTTTCTTATCTATTTTTAGAATGATAGCTCTGTTTATTTGGCTTGAATTCATAATACAAGGCACTTATCTCATTAAAATGGTTCTTATTATTATTGAAATACGACTTATTGCCTGCTTCTAAAGAGCTGTTAACTCTATGTACTATAGAGAGGTTTATAGTTTAAGAAGAAGTATGTGGATTGCCTCTAAAAAAATGTTATAATTAAGATACCTAAATAAAATAAAAAAATCAATTGATTTTAATGATGGCTGATAGTGATTTGCTGTGTTGATACTTACTGTGTTCAAAGAAAAATAAAAAATTGTATCAAAATAATTCAAAACATTTTAGCATTTCTATGATTATGGGGGTGCGGTGCTAACCTATAAGAAATTGTTACGCTAAGCTTAGATTTAAGTAAAATATTATTTTAAAATTATAACAGTGTAAACAAATATTGGTAGGCCATTAAAGAAAAATTAAATAAATCTGCCACTATGCCTACTTAATTATCATGATAAATGTTAGCAATAACAATTTATATACCTAATGACTAAACAAAAAAAAAAACACGTTCCCTTCAGCTTATGTCACAAAAAGTTACAAAAGCATAAATTTATCCATTTATGTTTTCTCATTGCCACTGCTCTCAAAATAAATAGTGAAGGAAAACATTGTGAGGAAAGCTGTCATAAGTTACCGGAATCAGTAAAAAACGAAAAACAACACCCTATTTACAAATAAATTTAAAAAAACGATTGATAAGTAAATGTTATTACAAGCATTAACGAATATTTAGATGATAAATCCCTTAACTCATTTAAAATACACAAGGAATGTTTTAAATAAAAATAAAAAATATATTATTTATTTATTTATTTAAACTTCATGTACATAGTGGTACATAGGCGGACTTAATGCCACAAGGAATTCTCTACCAGTCAACCTTTGGGTTAAACATAAAAACAGTGGTAGGGTACAAAAATAATGACAAAAATACTAACTTCTTGATTAAGAGAATTTATATAGTTTTATTGATACTAATACACATATACAAATAAAATAAACGAATAGATATTTATTTATTATTATTTATTTTTATTTTTATTTATATTTTATTATTTTTTATTATAGATAATAAGATAAACGATAAGTCATCTCCTTTACTTACTATATTTTTTTTAATTTGCTGTGCCCGACAGGGTCCACGGTTGTTTCTTAACACGTTGACTGTCCAAGCAAAATTTACTACGTACCATGAGACGTCCGGATTATTTTTATGGATATTTTTTTATTTTATTATACTTACCAATTTATTTATTTTTTGGTAATTTCCTTGTATCCTTGTCTATACGTCTGCCAAAAATATTTTTTCTAGTTCAAACGTCCAACTCACAAAAGCCAATGTAATTTGTATTACTTATTGCATTACATGTAATGCACGAACGTCATGGCTGAGTCGGAAATGCATTACATATAATGCGCAGACAGTCAACGTGTTAATTTAATGTTTACCACCTACATAAGCATATATATTGTGGAATGCAATAAAGAATTGAGTATTGAAATAAAAAAATTGTGATATGCGACATCCACCAAGCTGCACCGAGCCCAGGTGGTTTTTATATATTACAGCCCACTCCCTCTTGAAGAGAAGGGACCTGTGTCTGAGTAATGGGAATTTTAGGGTTGATTATGTTTGTTTGGAATTGGACATAAATGAAACTCCTGGATATTTTTTTTTAATATTTTTTTTTATGATACGATGGGTTTGCTCTTGACTCTAGTCTAGGTCAGAGGTGACAGAGACAAAGTCGACGATGGAGTGACTTTACCCAGAAGAAGCCTGTTCACTCTCACTTTGAATAGATTGGGGTTGTATGCGTTCGGAAACACGACGCAGGCAGAGAGTTCCACTCCTTTGCGGTGCGCAATTTTTCCCATGGGGGTAGGCAGAGACTATAGAGCGCCACCTGCTACGCTCCTACATACTCCTTTTGCTTCGTTTACATTCATACATCTGGTCATACATGCACGCCGGTTGCGAGTGCTACGCAACTGACCTTTCTGAAGAACATCACCAATTAGGTCACTATATTATTATGTTCTAGGGCGTCCCATTCCAGTATTTTTTCTGTAAATATTTCTCTTTTAGGGACAACGGTAGACTGCATGACTCCTTAAAAGTGTAACTAGACTAAAAATATTCATTATTAGCTATAAATAAATAACAAAAAAATAAAATAAAAAAATAAAATAATAATAATAAGCACTGACGAGGAACTGAACTCCCACCTCATTCTTGCCTTTATTGGCCGGCTTGAGTGGAGATTCGCAAGAGCAAACGTGCTCGGAGGAAGGAAGTATTCCAGTAAGTGCTTGTAGGGATCTGACCATCTTCCGGGCTCTGGGATTGTTCTGAGAGCCTTGGAATACCTCTCCACTCCTCGAGCACCTCAGGACATGTTGCCCCCTTGTCGCTACGTCACTATGTGCTAGCGACCGTTTTCGGGGGCCCATTATTGAGTGTGCAAGTCACCCCCTGCCATTTTATCCGTGTATAATAAAACATTGATCAGGCAGGGGCCATAGTCCTTCCATAGTTTTTGGTAACCAGTCCATTTTAACCACCCAAACCCATAGTCCAATATCTTTGTTTTCCATATCCTGCAATAGTCCTACACCAACCGGGGGTTGTCCTTGGGTGCACTTGCATAGTGCGTACAGGGATAATCGTCGGTTGGTGCCTCATTTAATTAAAAAGCGTCTAACGGGCCTCTGCGAGTTGGCTTCGGCCCCTTGTACGCCTTCCAAAGGTCCGGGACCCCAGGGTCCATTTTATAAATAAATAAATAATAAACAACTTAATATTTAGCCTGTTCCCACTGCTGGGTCACAGCCATCCTCTCTTCAAGAGGGACTGGGTTATAATCTACTACGTGGGCCCTGTGCGGGTTGGTAGATGTCTTCGAATTTTTGGTTCTAGGACATGTCGTATTCCTCACAATGATTTCCTTCACCGTTTTGGTACAGTCACTAACTGCAATTAGCTGCCCCCCCTCTTGCATAAATGGTTGAGATTTTTTAGAATACGAATCGATAGAGTTTTATAATTCTTAATTTAATTTAAATACCTATACGAAATCTAGCCATAACTAGAGAAAAAAAAAAAAAGAAATGGTGCGATTTTTTAGTAATCAAACCTCAACCATTTGAGCAAAGAGGGTTCAGCTACTTGCGGTAACTGACTGTACTAAATATTAACATAACAAAATAACTTAAAGCTAATTTTATTAAAAAAAAAAACATTAACTAACTAAAATATGGCGTCGAAAAATTCCTTCGCATTGCTGTCGACTGGTAAAGTAGGTAATCCAAGAGACTGGCGGTATTGCCACGTATGGCAATGCTCTAGCCAAGGAAAGAGCCAGCCCTTGAGTTACGGGAAGTGATAACTGGCAGTAGCTTAGAAAGAATAACTGTAGGTATTTAAAAAAAACTTGTCAACAAAGAGTGTATTTTAAATAATTTACAAGCCTCGCAAAAAAATGGAGTTTGTTTATTAATTTATTTGGGATCTCCAACAAAGGATACACAGATATACAAAGTAATACAAATGTTCTTTTAGGTGTGCTCCTTCAATTACAGAACGCACATATAACTAGGTGTAAACAGGATGAAAATAAAAATAGATAAATAAATGTTGAAATTAGAAGAAAAAACTAAATAAAAACTTGTAATGCTCAAGACTGAGCATTCTTACAATAGGTCAAGGTGATAAGGTTGGTTGGGTCTATAGGTCGAGTTAATGGGTCAATAACTATCTAATTTCTCCGTCTTTATTTTTCAGAAAGAAATGTCATCAAAAACGAAAACCTCAAGGAAGGCTAAGAATCCAAGACCCAAAGCTCCCGAGCCAATAATAACGCGTACCAAATCACGACAACTAAGAAACAAAGAAGAGACGAAAACCGATAAACCGGAACTTACTAAACCAGAAATAAAATCGACTAAAGCTATCAAAACCGTAAAATTACCGCAAGTTTCTCTACTTAAACTCCCTGTCGAAGAGTCAGATGTTGCAGTCAAAGAACAAGCAGAGTATTATCCGAACACATTAAAACGCGATGTTACCACTAAGAAAATTATGTTGAAACCTAAACACAATTTCAAAGTTATCGCAGCTACGAATAAAAGGAAGCTGGCAACACCACAGAAAGGTAATTGTAATCAGGATTAATTGCAACACTTGGATGTTGAAAAGAAAATCATTGCTTATTATTTTTTAATACACTTGAATAAGTTAAAGACTACCTTTTGATTATACGAAGTCTATAAGAAAATCCTATACAAATATTTCTAAACAGCCGAAATAACCATCTTACAGGCACTAAACCATCACTCTCCAAACACAGTTCACCGCAAACCGGATCCAAATCACTAAAAAAGTCCAAGATTTCCACTAGACCCTGCAGTAGTCCTGACCTAAGCATGCAAGACATGGTGAGGATGATAGAGGAGACCAGAAGTCTTAGTGATGAGGATTTCATGGAGATCCTGACCTGCCCCAGTCCTGTGTGGTGGGAAGATCCGCCTGATGGAGGATTTGATGAAGGTAATTATTTGATTGTAATTAGAAATAGCAAAGTGGAGGGAAGCCTTTGTTCAGGATAGGGACAGCACAGGCTGTAATAAACATCAAACTCAAACTCAAATCATTTATTTCAATTAAACCATTTACAGGCACTTTTTAATTGTCAGTAAGAAAAATGAAGCTACATTCTGCTTTTACACAACAGCTGTCCTTAGAGAATGGTTTTAGATACCAATATGTCAAAAACCGATGCAATCGGCGGTCAGTGGGTCATCTTAGCGGCGGAGTTTTAGGAGTTGGAGTATATGCTTAGGGGCACTATGGACAAGCAAAGAAAACCAAAATATATATATTTTTTTTTTCCTGGAAATCTTATATTTTTATTGATCTTTCGGTTTAATCTTATCTATAGAAACCATTTAAGTTCTGAGACACATGGTCCTACGACGCACCGTTTCCGAGTTAGGAGCTTTCAATATTTTTTTTTTACGAAACGCTCTATATTTCCAAAATGGTAGCTCAGATGAAAATCTTTTCTGGAAAAAATTGTTGCTCTCGTCGGAACCCATTAGATTATGTAAATAAAACACCGTGAATTATCAAGAACAAAAAAATTTCTGAAAATTTTACTAAGTCCTCTGCCCCTAAGCATACTCAAGGTAAAAGATCGTCGACCGACACTTTTTTTCTCAATATTTCTCGGGATTTTTTATATCATCTCATGGTTTGCGACGAGAGCACCAATTTCTTTCCCGAAAAGTTTTTCATCCGAGCTACCATTTTGAAAAAAAAAAAGCTCTTAACTAGGAAACGGTGCGTCCTAGGGCCATGCTTTTCAGAACCGAAATGGTTTCTATGGTCAAGGTCAACCTGGACTTGCAATAAAATTGAGAAATTTCGGAAAAAAAAGGTGACTCCCTGGTCCGAACTCGATTTAAAACTTAAAACTGACCGACGTTAGTTTCGCTTCGAACCACCGCACGATCGTGCGCTAGTGTTGAATTCAAGAGTATGGATCGGCATTTAATTCGAACCCAATTCGATTGATTCAGAACTCGATGCTGTCGGGAGTAAGGCCCCAGAAGCGAGATCGAATCGGAATCAAAATCAAACTCGAATCGTTTTCGGGAGTAAGCCCCTTTTTCCACTCAACTCGATCCTGAGCCAATCCACACCATTCCCTCTCATAAGTCAAGTTTGTTCCGCAATTTACGCCTGGGTGTTCCACGATGCTGTTGGAAGTTTAAAGGACCCATGATCGGGTGGTCTTAGCCCCATTGCATCTGACATGCGGCAAATGAGTCATGATGAGATGTCCGCATAATTTTACTTATCATACCAGAAAAAACTATTAATTGCCAAAAAATACTGCAATGCACATAATTTCTGTAACATAATATAATATTAAATGTATCACTGTTAGTGTTCAAAATAAGCTTAATATTAACAAAGACATCATTAATTTGACAACACAAAATTATTATTTCCAGATTTAATACATATAAGATCACCAGAGCCTCCTCCTGAAAAGATTATTAAAGAAACTAAGAAAAGAAAAGTCACAGAAAACAAAAAGTCAAGTAAATCGAACAATAACAATTTGATTACAACAGGACGCGATGCTGAACAACCAAAAGTAATCGAGAACAAAAAAGACGAAAGATTCGTTAAGAAAAAACAGAAATTAGAAGACATACTTGGCAGTATAAAGAATAAAACGATTCGACCTAAAAATGAAGTGATAAATAAAAACGTAACAAATAGAAAACTTTCTGAAAGTGAAGATTTTTCAGATTTGAGTTTCAATGAAGAAGAAATTCTGAAAAATCTCGAGAATATGGAGATTCCTATAGAACAACTAACAGAACCGAATGACTCATTAGATGAGGAAAGTGAAGTAGATGACATTGAAATAAAAGAAGAAGCCATTGATATTCATGAAAACGAAATAGTTCCGCCAAAAAACGATAATGCAGGTACGGAACTTTTAATAACTGAAATAAAACCGGAAATTAAAGAAGAAATCTCGATAAAAAGTTCGGTTTTTGATAAAGACAGTATTCCGAATACAAGTTTTAAATTGAAAAGTGATGTTAGTTTAGAGGAAATTAATTCAAATTCGGATATAAAATCTGATGATATTGTTATTGTAGATAATTGTACAAATTCTAGTTTAGGTAATAATGAGGATTTAAGTTCTATAATATATTTAGATAATAGTTTTGACTCCGATTTGGGAAAGAACGAAATTCCAAAAGAAAATTCTTCAAATGTTTACGATGCGAATATTGCAAACACTGTGAACAACAATGTCATGGTTCCAAATAAAAAAACAAAGGATCTTAATGAATTCATAACTGTATACAAAATAACACCAGACAATATTAAAATCGAATATAATCCAGAAAATGAAACAAAACCGGCTGAAATCACAAAAATTACTAAAATAGAAACTGTAAGAGGAAAACTCAACGATTTCTTCAAACAATGTAAAAAGCGCTTGAAAAAGACGGAAAAGCCTTCTGAGACAGATGTCAAAGAGCCCACAGAGAACGAAAAAGAAAATGGCGATACTGAAATCGATTTAGAAGACGACAAAAATCGACTACAGAATTGCGATTACTGTATTGAAAAAATCGAAAATGGAATGACTGATTTTTCTTGTGAAAAGTGTGAAATGGCGCCAATCTTGCCTTGTGGCTTGTGTAATTTTCAAGCTGATTCTAAAGAACTTTATAGGAAACATGTC
This sequence comes from Dryobota labecula, assembly GCA_947523025.1. Classification (NCBI taxonomy): domain Eukaryota; kingdom Metazoa; phylum Arthropoda; class Insecta; order Lepidoptera; family Noctuidae; genus Dryobota; species Dryobota labecula. The sequence continues at coordinate 9,365,952 of OX383314.1, forward strand.
TCTTCATGCAAAGATGTTGCTAGGATATCTTGGAGTCATAATTATGTGCTGAATCAGACTTAGAAATGTATCTACTTTAAAACAATATATTTGCATAGCTTTTTCTTTGATAAAGCAATACATCTAGCGAGCTCTGACATCAAATATTCAGGTTAGAACATAATATTAGAAGATATCGAGTATATGGAATCGCCTTTTTTTTGTGGGAAATTATCGAATAACTTCCGCTCTGGGCGGAGTGGGAAATGAGAGAATGGTGCCGATTCCCTTGTTCACAAACTTAACTAAATTTAAGTTCAGTCCATCTTTTTTTTTCTATTTCATTAAGAAAAGGACAGAAGATAAATTATAGTATAATCCTGTCAAATTAATGAGCGCTTGACGTATTTTGACGTAATTTTAGTCGGCAAGTTTTTAATCACGTCTAAACTTGTATGGAGTAGTGACAGGCGCTGATTACTTAATTTGACAGGACTAAATTAGAATTTATCTTCTGTCCTTTTCTTAATGAAATAGAAAGAAAAGGATGCACTGAACTTAAATTTTGTTTAGTTTGTGAACAAGGGAATCGGCACCAGTGTCAGACTTTTACTGACTAAAACCCACCCGTGTTCCTTCAGTTGCCTGTGTGCCAGGGTCACGGTATCCCTTTCGGACAAACCCGCAACCCTGGCAGGCACCGGTCGTAGCGGACCCCGTCAGTGCGTGCTGACATCTCTTTGAGGCGCACTTGGAACACAACGCGCCGTCCACCAAAGTTTTCACGCTGAGATTTTTACGGAATAGCACTACAGTTTCGTTCATTTTTGAGAAAAGCAAAAGAAGTTTTCATTTAAAAACTAAGAGATACAGGCATCGAAAATAGTCTGTCTACTGCTTTAAAGAAATTAGTTTTTTTTTTTTTTTTTCACGTTTCTGATATGAGTTTCATAGTGAAAGTTGTGTAGTATGACGGGTAGAATCACCCCCCTGACGGATTCAGGTACAGACGCCAGCACATCAAGCTACTACAATCTGTCAAATTTATTTAATCGATTTACAACTTTATCACTACATTATAAGGTTCAAGGTTGATTGCGAAAATTTGACAGTTTCTGTACCTAACTAAATCACCAGTCTGTATACTTACATTTTTAGTCTGTGCTAAATAAATGTATTTTCTTTCCTTCTTTCTTTTTTGTATATTTCTATAAGGCTGACGAATGTATTGTAAGATTGTTGTTTCAAATGTTGTGATAAGAACTCGGTATCATGTAGCCAGAGCTAATAAACATGTAAAAGAAAAGAAAATGCAGTTTTTCTTTTGAGGAAAGTTCTTACTACCACCATCTCTATCACTACTTACATATTATAAAACAAAGTCCTCCGCCGCGCCTGTCTGTTTAGGAGAAATAAATTTATACGATTTAGCCTTTCGATCGATCGGTACAGTAAAATTACAGGGTTTTTTTTTATCACAATATCTGGTTCGATTCCCGGTTCAGACAAGCGATTATTTTAAACTAGCTTCTGCTCGCGGCTTCGCCCGCGAGGATGTCGGTTATATCGCGTAAAAAAAGTAGCCTATGTCCTTCTCCGTATCCCAGGCTATATCTCTGCCAAATTTCATGACGTTCGGTTCAGCGGTTTAGGCGTGAAAACGTAACATACAGACAGACAGACAGAGTTACTTTCACATTTATATTATTAGTATGGATTCTTTGAATCGCCCTGTATATAAATACTTTTTGGCAATTCTTGCAGCATCCTAGATACTACTGGGCCCAAACATTATAGGTAATATTATTATTATTATATTTTTATGTGTTTACATATCTCGAGACCCTAGGGTCCCGGACCTTTGGAAGGCGTACTAGGGGCCGAAGCCAACTCGCAGAGGCCCGTTAGAAGCTTTTTAATTAAATGAGGCACCAACCGACGATTATCCCTGTACGCACTATGCAAGTGCACCCAAGGACAACCCCCGGTTGGTGTAGGACTATTACAGGATATGGAAATAAAGATATTGGACTATGGGTTTGGGTGGTTAAAATGGACTGGTTACCTAAAACTATGGAAGGACTATGGCCCCTGCCTGATCAATGCTTTATTATACACGGATAAAATGGCAGGGGGTGACTTGCACACTCAATAATGGGCCCCCGAAAACGGTCGCTAGCACATAGTGACGTAGCGACAAGAGGGCAACATGTCCTGAGGTGCTCGAGGAGTGGAGAGGTATTCCACGGCTCTCAGAACAATCCCAGAGCCCGGAAGATGGTCAAGATCCCTACAAGCACTTACTGGAATACTTCCTTCCTCCGAGCACGTTTGCTCTTGCGAATCTCCACTCAAGCCGGCCAATAAAGGCAAGAATGAGGTGGGAGCTCAGTTCCTCGTCAGTGTTCACTCCAGCCGGCCAATAAAGGCAAGCCAGAGATGAGGAACATGACTTCTCCCGGGAGATAGGGTCCGAGGGGTCGCAACTGCCCAACAGCTCGCCACATACTGCCCTGCGGGTTTCTGTATCTCTCTTGGTCTGGCTCCTCACCCTAGACATGTTCCGGTAAAGTAAACTCTACCGGCACAGACCCAGAGTTCGGAGCGCGCAAGCCCCACCACGACGTCAACGTAGAGATACGGCGGTGGGGTTATTATTATTATTATTATAAATTATAAAGAGGAAAGATTTGTACCTATTTTTGTATGTTTGTAATGAATAGGCTCAAAAAGTACTGGGCCGATTTAAAAAATTCTTTCACCAATAGAATGCTACATTCTTCCAATTTGACATAGGCTACATTTCATTTTGAAAAAAATTAGGGATCCTTGGTAAAATTTGAACAATGTAACCGAAGGTGTAGAAAAATGAGTCTTAAAATGTCTTTCGTATTGTCTACCCCGTGCGAAGCCGGGACGGGCTGCTAGTAGGTAATATAGGATGAACCGTCGACACGAAAAGAAGTGGCTATACAATAATACACCAAGCTGCCTATCAGAGGGATCCGTACTTATATTACTTATCCATACTAATATTATAAATGTGAAAGTAACTCTGTCTGTCTGTATGTTACGTTTTCACGCCTAAACCGCTGAACCGATCGTCATGAAATTTGGCAGAGATATGAAGAAGGACATAGGTTATTTTTTTACGCGATAAACGACATCAGCGCGGGCGGAGCCGCGGGCAAAAGCTAGTAATATTATAAATGTGAAAGTAACTCTGTCTGTCTGTCTGTATGTTACGTTTTCACACCTAAACCGCTGAACCGATCGTCATGAAATTTGGCAGGCATATAGCCTGGGATATGGAGAAGGACATACGCCACTTTTTTACGCGATAACCGACATCTACGCGGGCGGAGCTGCGGCCAAAAGCTAGTAGGTAATAAAACAAGCATGACGCTCCTAATAAATTTATTTCAATAACAAAAAGCATTATTTCTTAGTGTTGCTCATGAACCGGAGCCGGCACTGTCTGCTGTACAGCAGGTTCAACATCTCGCCGTCTGCGAGACTCAGGTCTGTTCTGTGACCCATTGAGAGCGTTTTCTGCCAGAGATGGTCCTGGAATATAACGAAATTATTGATGGTGGCGTCATTAAGAGTCACGGCAATCGTTTATAATTTAACTAGCGACCCCCCCTGCTTCGCACGGTTTTACAACTCGGCAAAACATCGAGAATTTATGTCGCTCAAGATGGCTGGACAAATCCTCAAAATAGCTCGCATTTACCTAACTAGGTCATTAAGGCCCTTTATGTGACGGCTAAACACCCTTATTTCAGAATTTGTGACGCTACAGAGAATCTATGTTCTCTGTTGACATGTAGTCAACAGTTATGGCCCACTCATTTTCAGCCAGAAAAAATCACCCGTATTGCTTTTCAACAGGGGCATAGCTACCGTGGTATCAGCCGTATCAATGAAACGGGGCCCCAAAGCAACACGTGCGCCCCAAATCTCAAGCTCTTGCATTCATTCAGTAAATTCACACGGAAATTCTAACTTATCGAAATCTGAGTGTTCCATTTTCAATTTTTTTTATTTTATTTTATTATACGATGGGTTTGCTCTTGACTCTAGTCTAGGTCAGAGGTGACAGAGACAAAGTTGACGATGGAGTGAGCTTACCTAGAAGAACACACTCACTTTGAATTGATTAGGCTTGTATGCGTTCGGAAACACAGACGCAGGCAGAGAGTTCCACTCCTTTGCTGTGCGCATTATAAAAGACGTTTGAAAACGCTTAGTGCGAGTTGGTGAAATATCAACTAGGTAGGGGTGGTAACTTGCAGTGCGTCTAGATGTCCGATGGTAGAAGAGGGCCGGTGGAATGAGGTCGTGGCGTTCATGGGCACACTCGCCGAAGTACAATCGAAGAAGACCGTCAAGCAGGCAACCTTGCGGCGATGAGCCAAGCTGTGAAGCTTGGCATCCACCAGTTTTACGTCGCCAATGAGCCTCTTAGCTCTCTCTCTCTTCAAGCTCATTTCGGATATGCTCATTTCATTTTCTTAGTACAATCGCAATGAAAATTGCCTACACTGCTTTAGAGCTTCGCCACAATCGGGTAAAGAGGCCCCCAATGAGTTTTGATACAGGGCCCGTTTAGGACTAGCTATGCCACTGCTTTTCAATTCGAGCTATATTCTACCAAGCTTCCACCAAAAAATAATCCTCAATAATTCTTAAAAGTAATCCTCATTTCATATTCATCTATCTTTGAAATTCTTCGTCATTCATCATCTGCGTACCTACTCTCTTCCCATCTACGTCGGGGTTGGCTTCCAGTCTAAACTGAGCAGCTGAATACCAGTATTTTACATGAGACTGCCTATCTGTCGTCCACAACCCAGTTACTGGGCGATACGATATACCTTGGCAGCGGCGTAGCTAGTCCTAAAGGGGCCCTCTATAAAAATTTGTTGGGCCCTTTTTACCCTACTGCGGCGAAACTCCATAGGAAGGTATTTTTTTTTACAGAATAAATAGCAAAGCATAATGACTTGAACGGTAAATTGTCATTGTGATTTTACTAAGGGAATGCAAGACCGAGTGAAGCGAGTTCAAAATTGAGGCATCCAGGGACCGCGCTTAGAGTAGGTTAGATTATCTTTGTGACTGCCTCGTTGGTCTAGTGATTATAAACGCTGAGCAAGAGATCCTGGGTTAGATTCCCAGGTCGAGCAATGTTATTCGATTTTTCCATCAGGAATTTTTCAGTAGCAGCTCAGGCGTGATTTTATGTTATGTGTATTATTTGTGTGTTTTTAGTGAAATGAATGCATGCGCTTGAGAATTGGACCGTGCCAATAGTTTGAAGCTTTTGTAGGTAAGCCATATACAAATAACGTCAATTTTCATATTTTCATTCGGTATTCACTCACTTACAGGCCTCTTGTTGATGAATAAGAATTGCAGGTTTTGGATAGTCGAATTTTTACTTACGCACGTCGCATATAGGGCATGCATTCCGGAATTTCGTAATTCCGGAATTCTGTAACAATTTTTCTGATATTTCAATTCCGGAATTGAGAGGAGTAAACCATCGCTGATAGGTGGGACAGCCCCATACTGGGACATTGGATACGCCTACATGCCACTGTGGCGTAGTAATTAGTAGTTTGTTGTTTTTCTGGTAGATGTAAGTACTAACACTAGTTTCTAAGTTGTGTGTATACTAACCAAGTGGACTATATTTATGGGTCCGAAATAAAAGTTTTTTTTTTTTTTTTTAATATCGGAATTCCGATATTCATAATTTTTTGATATTTTGATTATTATTTTATCTAAACGCAACCAAACTAGTCTGTGGAACTTTCCACAAGCCGCTAGCCCATTCGCTGCCCAGCACCCAGCATATAATGTCAAAAAATAATTCGTTCGTGTACCTACAACCCGTATTCGAGCAGTCGCTATAGATGACTTTTGTTCATGCCCAGGACCCGACTAGCGACACCAAATCTAAGTATGTAAATTTGCCAAACAATTTATGTCTTACAAGAAAAAAAAAATGTTGAACTGGGCAGCAAATGCGCTAGACGGCCAATGTTTAATTAGAGTAATAAGGGAGAAAGACGTTTAATTTGTAACTAAAAATGATTAAAAGACTGATATAAATTATAAATCTTGTTCGATTTGAAACAAACTTTAAAAGTTACCAGTTTCGGAATTCCGGAATCAGATCTCCAGTATTGGAACTCAGTTCCGGAATTGAGAACCTTCCGATATTGCATGCCCTAGTCGCATAGGAGGCCCCCGTAGCATTGATACGGCGGTATCTACGCCCCTGTACTTGTAAGTCTGGTTGTCAGACTATCGGGCTTCTGATTAACCGCAACGACTGACGAAAATCTACAGATGACTGCTGCGACCAATGACTTAACCTCGATCTTACCTGTAGAGGCTCCACAGTCTGCTCGCCAAGCGAACAGTCCGCACACATGAAGTTAGCTGGAGCATGAGTGACGCTGTCAAAGTCATACGCGGCGCCTTCGCCCTCCGTGTTCTTGAGCCAGGCATCCTGCGGAGCGCGTTCTAGGTAGTGCTCCTTCACTGAAGGTCAGAAAAGCATATTTAAAACTGGTAGCAGAAGTTTTGTTATCATCATGTCTATAAGCGTTCAAAACTCCAAAAGTAGGTATAAAGTTTTTGTTGACTCTGTTATCATCACCATCCTCTACCCGCAGGGCCGGATTTAAAGGTGTGGAGGCCCTGGGGCAAATGGGTCCGAATGTTGATGCACCTTGCAGGTCGCATCTAAGAAATCTCGTTAGATCTCTACCGACTTCTACATACTCTTCCCTAGTAGCATTTTTGTTGGCGTTTGGTTGGGCCACATACTTTTGAAGTTGGCCCAACTAAATGCTACTAGGGTTACTCCTTCTCTGTGCACGCGATTTGGTTGTGGAATTCATTTCCACCTGACAATCCTGACATTATAGGGATTGCCAAACTGTTGCTGTTTTTAAAAGAAGAGTGAAAGAACATTATATTTATATATATATTTATTTTAGAAGTATGTACATGTGTATGTATTTAAGTATATTCTCATATTGTATGTTTATATATAGTTTTTTGATTTTATGTATTTATCTTTCCCTTCTACTCTTACACAAGTTGTCTACATCTCTTTATCTACTTTCCTATCGCTGGTATGCTGGAAGAGGTTTCTTTAGAAATAAGTATGACTTTTTACATATTTTTCTGTTATTTTTTTTTTTTTTATACAGTCTGTTTATACAGGTGGATTTTTTAGAAGGGGTAGTCAGGGTAGGTTACTATATAGGTTATTATACCTTTTCCGTTGTAGTTACAGAAAAACGGTTTCAGGAGACTGTTCATATTTTTTTGAGAAATTTTGATCCCCATTCACAGATTTTGAAAATTTACAGTCAGCAAGAAAATGGGCCATTTTCATCAAAAAAGTTTTTGTGAAAGTGGCACATTTTCTTGTTGACTGTATTTTTTTTTTTTCAAATACTGTGAATGCCAATCAAAATTTCTCTGAAAAATAAGGACAGTCTCCTAAGACCGTTTTCCTGTAGCTACAAGCTTTACTGCCATTTCTCAAAAATCCAGCCTGTGGGTGGGTATGGGAACACACGGCTACAAATCAAGCTATACATCACCAGAATAAGCTGACCTCTCATTAAACGGAAATCCTATATAATGTGAGATCAGCTTATACTGGAAATGTATAGCATTGATGTGTAGCCGTGTGTACACAAAATCCATACTAATATTATAAATTTTATGTGAAAGTAACTCTGTCTGTCTGTCTGTCTCTATGTTACGTTTCCACGCCTAAACCGTTGAACTGATCGTCATGAAATTTGGCAGAGATATAGCCTGGGATATGGAGAAGGACATAGCTGTGGCGTAACTACAGGGTGGCAAGTCGGCAAAATGCCACGGGCCCCCAGCCGGAAGGGCCCCCGGTCAGAGAATCCCAACTCCGGGACATAGGCTACTTTTTTACGCGATAACCGACACCCACACGGGCGGAGCCGCGGGCAAAAGCTAGTGTTAAATAAATAAAAAAACTCACTCTTAGAAACTTTATCCCACTTGATACGCACGTAGTTGGACCTATCATAACGGTTTGACATCATCGGTACACCCAGGATCCTCATCAAAAGGTTGAGGGTGTGTGCATTGTGTCCCGGAGCCCCGTTGAGCATTGAGGAGATGAGCACACTCTGGAGAAGATATTTTTATGTTATTTGGCTGGCTAACAAATCGACGGCCCACCTGATAGTTATACTGGCCTTTCAATCAACTCAGCTTATAGTGCACTGCCGGGCATGGGTCTTTCCCAAGCTGCGCTGCCCCACAACACTTATGGTTCTATGGTTCTCCGGCTTCCGCATCCTGTCTGTGCCAACCCAGCCGCCTTTTAAGGGTTCCGTACCTCAAAAGGAAAAAAACGGAACCCATATAGGATCAGTTATGTGTCTGTCTGTCCGTTTGACACGGCCCATTTGCTCCGAATCTACTGGACACATACTTTTGTGAATGAATGAATTTTGAATAAAGAAAATTTATAGAGTAAATGCGCTAATTTTGGACTGGTTCTGTAATATGGACTAGCCGCGTTTCTCAAAGAACGTTATTTGTATCGAGCCGTTGGTCAGCGCACGCTAAGCTTCATCCCTCCCGCGGCCCGCTGGTCGCTTGCAGGCTGGCAGAGAGCGCGTACTTATTCACGGGAGCTATTTTTCGTTTTTATTAACCCGCGATGTAATTTCTTAGCTAACTTCGTAAGCTCATAACTTCAACAAATATTACTCTTTGTGAAAGTAGATTAAACCAGAGGAAAGGTAAGTTATATTACAATTATTCATATTAAGTTGCAATATCCAACCGTTGTTATAATTTTCTGAAAAACAATATTAACCTACAAATGTGTATGTCTTATAATATGGACCACCGGCATGTTTTGAATATGGACTAGTGGTCCATATTAGAAATAGTCACTTATATTGCAATTTATTGTTTTAGGATAGCATCTACAACCAAAGAAAAGACCAGACACACATGGGATAGAAATACAATGACAAATGCAATTAAAGCTATACGAGAAAAGCAAATGGGCTTTTTGAAAGCATCCAAAACATACCGAGTAACAAAAACTACGCGCGCTTATCAAAAATAGAAAACTAATCACTTAGCGACATTAAAGAAGAAAAAATAGTAAATGCTTGTACCTATTGTAATGGGCTTTTTTCTGAAGATGTTCATGGAGGGAAATGGATCCAATGTGCATCTTGCAGGTAATGGGCTCATGAAGAGTGTGCTGGCATAGAAGATAATGGTTGATTTCTATGTGTGCGAATTGTGTAACAATTATTAGTTTAACCCTAATAATTGACTGATTCAATTTTAGGCAACACGACTAGTTTTTTTTAAAATAATTTTGAACCCAATTAACTACTGTCCATATTTGAAACCATGTGGTCCATATTTTGTACACTTTTTGCGAATTCACAATAATGAGATATTTTAGAAAATGTTGATTATTTTTAAGATGTTGATGTTTCTTGCGAATTTTATTAATCGTTTTGGACACCAAATAACTATCGAACTGTTCAAAATATATAAGGCTGATTATACTTCGAAATTCTGAGTTTTAATTGACATAATCCTTATGGTGGTCCATAATTGGCGCACTTACTCTAATATTTGGCACCTGTAACGTGTGACATATCAAATGAAAGAGTTTATTGTAAGGATTTCAGATATATAGTATATTTTATTTTAAAACAAATACTTTTAAAGTTATTTAAGAAAATATATGAAAGTTGACCTTATCTCCGAAACTGCTGATCCTAATATTTTGAAAAAATTACAGAAAATAGTTCTTTACTTATAGATTATAAAAAACCCTATAAGAAGTCTATGGTCTTAATATACTCGTAACATGGTCAATCTCTCAATATTGTGCGTACAAACTTACATTTGCAGTTGGAATGTATGGGAGAACTTGTTTTTCAACTGCAATGTTAATTTTTTCTTGGGATAAATTCATCCCAACTACGGAACCCTTCATTGTGTGGTCCGACACGCACTTGGCCTGTTTTTTAAGGTCGTCGGCCCATTTAGCTGGTGGACCACAGAATACAAATACTCCTAGCAGAGTGGGGGACGTCCAATGCTATACGCTTACCAATACGCGGTCTCCTTTAGAGGACTCGTCTGCTCCAACAGCAATCGGTTTTTGACAAACATGGCCGGACCGCAGCCACTTCAGAACCATGAGTGTTATCTACACAGGGAGGACAGATAAAAAATATGACCATAATTTCAGTTCCTACCTGGTTCCCCTCCATAAACCCGAGGTGCGGTACCTCCTCGCCTTCCAGTCCGAACCACAGCAGGTTCTTTGGCTGCAGCGGCTCATCTTCAGTGGTGTGTTGGAAGACCACGCAGCTCGACAGCTCTATGATTGTCATATCGTTTTGGAGCACCGAAAAGGCTGATGAAGTCACTGTAGATGACTTATAGTGTTAGTATCTTTATTTTCAGCTCTTCTTTAGCGTATAGATGGCAAAAACTCATGTAAGTTCAAATGTTTTTGGCCCAAAATGTCGTCGCAGTAAGTAATAGAAGGCGACTTAATATGGTAGAAATATTATTGAAGGCGCGCGCAATTTTATTTTAGACGCGGCCCGCCCCTTATTCGCCGCGTGCCGATATAATTGGTGCCGACACCCTTGTTCACAAACTAAACTAAATTTAAGTTCAGTGCATCTTTTTCTTTCTATTTCATTAAGAAAAGGACAGAAGATAAATTTTAGTTTAGTCCTGTCAAATTAATCTTCTAGAAAACCCTAGGGATATTGTGAAAACACGGACAATTAGACAATGGTAAAAACTTAGAGTAAACATTTCTGCGAGCAACTTGGAAGTAGCGCTCGCCGGCCGCTGCCGGTGCCGCGGCACCGCTCGCTACGCTCACTCTCGGCTCGCGCGCGGTTGGTCATAGTTTTAACCTAACCTATTTCACTCAGTTCAGAATGACGAATGATACAATTTGCCTGCGAGTGGATAATTAGACAATGGGCCTAAATAGGGTGAAGCGATATTTTACGCCTGGACAGCTTTTAACCCTTTACAAAGCACAAGTCCGTTCCTGCATGGAGTATTGCAGCCACCTTTGGGATGGCTCAGCAAAGTACCAACTTGCTGCGCTTGACTCGGTGGAACGCAGAGCTAAGAGGCTCATTGGCGACGTAAAACTGGTGGATGCCAAGCTTCACAGCTTGGCTCATCGCCGCAAGGTTGCCTGCTTGTCGGTCTTCTACAGATTGTACTTCGGAGAGTGTGCCCATGAACTCCACGACCTCATTCCACCGGCCCCCTTCTACCATCGGACATCTAGACGCACTGCAAGTTACCAACCCTACCTTTTTTTTTTTTTTTACGCTGAGAAATGCATTACGCATGCCCGCTCGTCGGGGGACGAGACGGGATATGTGGGACTCCCTGCCAAAATGGCAGAATACCCACTAAAACTCAGCGGAGTTCCCTCATCGCCTTGATGGGAGGGTCATGGGAAACCGGCACAGCCTTTACGTCCACAACCCTCCCGGCGCATGCCCGCCTAACTGGCGGGCCCCGCATGCCCCTCAGCCTGGGGGCGATATGGGAATGACCGGGAACACCTGGCCATTCCCGTCCGACACTGGTAGAGGCCTGTGCAATACAGGCAAGGGTGCCCCCGCACCCGTTGCCTGCTGGCCTCCACCTGGGACCTCGCGCCAGACGATCTCGCGTCCAGGCGCCCCTGGTCCCCCCCGCAACGGGTCAGGTTAGTGGCCCCGCCGCCTACCACTTTTCGGCCGCAGAGGATAGGGAGAGCGGCCAACGCAATACCGACACTCCTCTTCCTCTGCGGCCCCACCGCGTCCGCCATTCAACGGTGGCGACCCCGTCAAGGCCGCGGAAGGTAGGGAGAACGGCTCACCGCAATACCGGCACTCCTCTCCCGCCGCCGCCTCCCACACTCAGCCGCGATGCCGCCCATTCGACATCGCGGCCCGCCTCAGTTGCGATGTCGCCAAAGCGGCACCGCAACCTACGGCCGCTACGTCGTCGGCTTAGCCGCAAAAGCCCTGACGAGCGGCCCCCTCCTCGGGTTCCTCTTAGCTTCACCGTGGCCCTCCAAGCCACGGCTACTGAGCCCCCCCGCCTCGACAATGCGGGAACCCACCGGGGGGGGTACCAACCCTACCTAGTTGATATTCCACCAACTCGCACTAAGCGTTTTCAAACGTCTTTTATAATGCGCACAGCAAAGGAGTGGAACACTGCCTGCGTCTGTGTTTCCGAACGCATACAACCCTAATCTATTCAAAGTGAGAGTGAACAGGCTTCTTCTGGGTAAGCTCACTCCATCGTAGACTTTGTCTCTGTCATCCAGACCTAGACTAAAGTCAAGAGCAAAATCATAGTAGAATAAAAAAAATAAAAAAATGGTAAAAACATTTCTGCGGCAGATTGTATGATTCGTCATTTTGAACTGGGTGAAATAGGTTAGGTTAGGTTTTTGTGTAAACTATGAAATGTGGACTACCAGTAGTACCACGGGTAAAAAAAACTTCCCGTGGTACTACTGGATCGCTTGGTAGTTCTACGGGTTTTTTTACCCGTGGTATTACTGGTAGTAATACTAGTAGTACCACGGGCAACAAACTAAAACTTTCTGCACGAGATTTTCCTCCTACCTACGTATCACATGCCCATACCATGAAAACCTATTTCCACACAACTTTTCAGTCACCGATGTCACTCTCAGACTTCCTCTGCTTGCTTCTTACGACTTGAATTTATAACATCGCACTTCGCCGACGAGAATAATACAAAACAATATGTAATTTTTGGTAAATTACACTTTGATGTGGCACTGTTTACGCTGCAAGGGGTAGGATTCCTACCCTTTTCCACCGAGACACTTTCCTACCGTAGGAAAGTGGCTCGGTTAAAAATGGTATAAAATGCCATCTCTCGGCGAGGAGTCGCACTATAATTATGACATTTTTTTAACAGATACAGTTTGTAATTGCTTTTCTCATGGGATAGTTAACTAAACTTCGTATTTTTATGTGTTGTGACTATCTTGTTGCCGATGTCGATGCGATATGTAGGTAATAAAATGGATACTCACCTAACCTATTATCAACTCCATACATAACAATACCTAGCGGCCACAATTTATCCCTATAAAATCGTTCATTGTCGGCAGTGAGCTCCATTGTCCCTCTATGTGACCGCCTCGCGTCGATCGGCTTCTGAACCAAGTCGCCACACTCCTCGAGATAATTCGCGTTGATAAAGTTACGGTCTGATGCTGAGAGGAGTGTTTCGCTGTTCGAGTCTTCTTTCTGAAGGGAAAAGAGGATGGAGTACGGATACAAGGTCAAATTAAATTAGCTAGCGAAACTCCAGAGAGCTGTTCGGTCCATATTTACTCGTAAAAAAGATGAAATATGTATTTTTTTTTTTTGTTTTGGGCCTTCGACCGCATGTTGTGTAGTTAATTTAAAAACGCTGATTTTGAAGTGAAAACTCCTTTAGCCGCGTTGAGCGATTTTTGGTAGGGGAAAAATGTATGGGTTCGCGTCACCGTGTCACCGAAATGCTCGTGACGTGTTGCGCCAGACTGTTAGTTATTCAAAAGTTTTGAGTTTTCACTTCTGTCGGCAGTCCTTGTGATTACCCATTTTTTTTTTTGTTTTATCTAGTTTAGATATCGTACTCGAATTACGTCTGTGGAGTTTCGCTAGCTAATTTAATTTAACCCGGTAGGTATATTGTTGGAAAGTTCCCGAAACTGTATTCAGCTCTGGCCAAATTGAAGCTAATCCGGCGTGGGATGCGGGATGAAATTCTCACGCACCGATTGTGTTAACTAACTAAGTAAGTGCTCGGAGGAAGGAAGTATTCCAGTAAGTGCTTGTAGGGATCTTGACCATCTTCCGGGCTCTGGGATTGTTCTGAGAGCCTTGGAATACCTCTCCACTCCTCGAGCACCTCAGGACATGTTGCTCCCTTGTCGCTACGTCACTATGTGCTAGCGACCGTTTTCGGGGGCCCATTATTGAGTGTGCAAGTCACCCCCTGCCATTTTATCCGTGTATAATAAAACATTGATCAGGCAGGGGCCATAGTCCTTCCATAGTTTTAGGTAACCAGTCCATTTTAACAACCCAATCCCATAGTCCAATATCTTTGTTTCCATATCCTGCAATAGTCCTACACCAACCGGGGGTTGTCCTTGGGTGCACTTGCATAGTGCGTACAGGGATAATCGTCGGTTGGTGCCTCATTTAATTAAAAAGCGTCTAACGGGCCTCTGCGAGTTGGCTTCGGCCCCTCGTACGCCTTACAAAGGTCCGGGACCCCAGGGTCCCGAGATATGTAAACAAATACAAATAATAATAATATATTTTATTTTATTTGAAAAATATTGGTCCATTGGTTAGTACAAAGAACTCGTCAACTTTTTTTTTTATCCTTTGGGTGACGCTGAAAAATCCGTAGATTGCCTTTAAATCCGTAGATCTACAAAGTGTCGATCAAAAGGCGCCAAAAGACAATCTCGCTTTACCCTGATGAAAGGCTAGGATCGGCGCTGTTCCTAATAATTGAAACAATCGACGGCCGTAGTCTTCGCGTCCCGTGTGGGCTTCGGATCAATGTGGCCAGAACTTAAGTTTAAATGTCCAAAAGTAGGACAGGGGCCGGAGAATGTTAAAGAACATTCAAGTCAACTGTCAACTCATGATTACCTGTTCCTGGAACGTTCTTAACAGATCGTTACTGTTCGGTTTGCCTGAGAACAACGCAAACAACAAAATTAAACAAATGAGTAAGCACTAGAAGTCTATGTTGAACCTATGAATTCGCAGGATCTCTTTCGCCCGCAGTCCAATGAATTAAGCTCTCATGACTGTGTGGTCGCTACGTTGCACTCTCTCTAATGACTTGATCACACGTAGGTACCGAGTAGATGGGCGAGATAGTGCTCTCGGCCGAGTTAAAGGGCGAGACTGTCACTTGGACCCTGTTCTATTTACTGGACCGAGTTACCACCCCCGCGCTTCCCCGCACTGACTCGTTTGCCCACCCGGCAGGTATAAACCTGCATTCGGCACATTCACGTCACAAAAATAAAAAATCTAGTTTTTTAACCTAAATTAATTTCTTCTCAGATAAGAAATGTCGACGTTGCTAGTTTTTCAATACCTATCCTGAAATGGCTAATAACTATGTAGGGGCCAATATTATAACTATACTGTATAAACAATTTCATTTCATTTAAGCACAGCTGTTGACTAAGCCTGTATCTAGCAAAAACTGATAATAAAAAATAAAAAAATACTAACTAATTATTAGTCCGATGCTGGCTTTTAACATGTCGAGGACAATCCTGGATATATCCACGTCGTTCAGACATTTGTAGCCTATCGGCATATCCTGCGAAATTGAGAGAAAATATTAGGTTAACCCAGGGGTAGGCAAACTTTTATCATCGGGGGCCACCGGCCACGGCGCCGGCGGCGGCGTTGGGAATCCAGGGGTCCAGAATAAAAAAAAACAATATTTATCGTAAGAATCTTCGAAAATGCTACCACACACCGTGAAAATAATCATGGAGCGCACCAGCGCAATTCTTTTATCTTACAGTAATTCGAATGTGTTTATGTTTAGTTAATAAAGTTCGCAATGGCCCTAAGCGTACCGAACGCCAGAACATAATATCTGAGAGGTCTTATGTCAAAATGACGTTGCCTGGCCGCATTGCAGGCCGGAATTAGCCCGCGGGCCGTAGTTTGCCCATCCTTTATTATTTTTTATTTTTTTTTACGAATGCCCGCTCGTCGGGGGACGAGACAGGGTATGTGAGACTCCCTGCCAAAATGGCAGTATACCCACTAAAACTCAGCGATGTTCCCTCCTCGCCTTGATGGGAGGGCCATGGGAAACCGGCTAAGCCTTTACATCCACAACCCTCCCGGCGTATGCCCGCCTAGCTGGCGGGCCCCGCATGCCCCTCCGCCTGGGGGGGATACGGGAATGGCCGAGAACACCTGGCCAATCCCGTCCAACACTGGTGGAGGCCTGTGCAATACAGGCAAGGGTGCCCCCGCACCCGTTGCCTGCTGGCCTCCATCTGGGAGTAACCCCCCATCACCCCAGGGACCAGACCAGCACAGGGGCGCCAGACGACCTTGTATCTAGGCGCCCTTGGTCCCCCTGCGACGGGTCAGATGATTGGCCCCGCCGCCTACCACTTTTCGGCCGCAGAGGATAGGGAGAGCGGCCAACGCAATACCGACATTCCTCTTCCTCTGCGGCCCCACCGCGTCCGCCATCATACGGTGGCGACCCCTCAAGGCCGCGGAAGGTAGGGAGAACGGCGCATCTCAATACCGGCACTCCTCTCCCGCCGCGGCCTCCCACCCTCAGCCGCGATGCCACCCAATCCACATCGCGGCCCGCCTCAGTTGCGATGCCGCCGAAGCGGCACCGCAACCTACGGCCGCTACGTCGTCGGCTTATCCGCAAAAGCCCTGACGAGCGGACCCCTCCTCGGGTTCCTCTTAGCTTCACCGTGGCCCTCCAAGCCACGGCTACTGAGCCCCCCCGCCTCGACAATGCGGGAAACCACCGGGGGGGAGTTTGCCCATCCCCGGGTTAACCTAACCAAGTTTTGTTTGATCTTCTGCAGGTACAATGAACCCAAAATCAATTTACCTATGTTGTTCATCATTGAGTAGTTTTCATCATCATCATAATCATCATCCACAGCCCGACTGCTGCTGCGCATAGGCCTCATCCCCACGCTCCAGTGCAATGTCGTACGCCAATATCGCATCCGTAACCGAGTTCTCTTACCTAACTTTATAAAACAGTTCGATCCTTGACGAGACTTTCACATTAGATAGGCCTACCTTCCCCCCCAAACGGTGATCACCTCATCGACCAGCCTTGTGCTTTTCGCATCCAGGGGATTCCCACGAGGTCACATACTTATCGAGAAATATGTTAATTTCTATGATTAGAGATTATCATGTAGGACCAATTACCATTAGGCCCTACTTTCACGAATTACCTACATTATGATCAACACACTAAATGCAATTGCCATAAAAATCCTAAGAAATTTTGAATTTCATTCATTTAAGGGTTACCTTCGAATTAGTAAGCGTTAAAGGATCACTTACCACGACAGATTTATCAAAATTATAGCTTTCAGGCGGGCAGTTCTTTCTTTTATCAGGATTGGAGACATATAAGATCCTGTCATTATCGGCCACGGTATGGTTGAGAGGCGTATTGAAGAATTTCACGCAAATCTCTTTCTCTAGCTGCTCGAATGTCGATGCTATGATGTCTTGAGAATGGAGATCTAGAAATAATCGGTGGGGTAATTGCCTAACACACAAACAAAAAAAAACTTCAGACCTCTGCGATGCTTTTTCAGCGAGATATCGGCGATAACGTGTTTTTCACCGTTTCAATAGCGCGGCCGGTTTTAGTCTTACAGCTCCTGAAATATAAACCTAGGATTTTTTCCTATATTTTACTATCATTAGCCAGTTTTTTTTTTTAAATAACTCCGTCGCCGCGCCATCGAAGTGGACATATACTGACCGCCAAATTGCAAAAAAACTTAATTTCGCGGACTACCCTCACGCTTTCCACTTAAGGTCTACGTTTGCCGATTCGCTGTCTCCACTTAGAGTACAGGGCTCGTCCACTGGGCATCGGTCAGTCAGTCAGCAGTGGGCTGGCCAAGTTTGCAAGCTATGTCGGTACTCGTAACTCAGGTTCTTTTCTGGATAATTTCATTTACGATTTTATCCTTCAAAGAAACTTCCAGCATAGCCCACTCCATAACGGGCTGAAAGACCTTAAATTTGACGCTCAGTAGTCACTTCCTTTCAAGCCAATATCTCACCTAAGAAAACTTACCATAATCTTTCTTATTGATCGCATAATGAACGACTCCCTTGCTCCACTTACTTTCTCCATATTCAATCAAAAGGAAAATAGTATAAAAAAAGAAACGCATTATTCTTGGTTCAAATAAACTGTTTATTGTTCAAATTTTATCGATGTCCGTCACTGCATTTTACGTTTTATTTTTATGAGTGTGTTTTGTGGATATTGGAAATTTAATTTAAAATTGAACTACAATAATAGGAACTATAACATTTTTGTATGAATATAAAATAGTATATTACTTACCAAGGGCTGTTAAAGAAATCCCGAAATCACAGGTATTTGTGACCCGAGCCACAGACGGGGGTTTGTAAATATGCGATAGAGGGCTTTCTTTTTTACTGCCCGTGGTGAGTACACAATTTTACGTCTTGAGTTCGTTATATATAATAAAGTACTTGATTGAAATTTCTTGTTTTGACTGCCTAAAAGCCTATAAGTATGGAACCTACTTTTAAAATAGTCTCGAAAATCTCATTTTTCTGGGAATTTCGAGACCGCATCGGGTCTAGACTTTTAGTCAAATATTGCCCTGCAAATGAATGTATTGGTCTTACCAGCGGGTATGGAGTTACCCAGTCTTACCGACGGGCATGGAGTTGCCTATCTGACCTCGGCTGGGTTAAAATACTTGAATTCAGCTGCATCCAGTTACGACTGGAAGCCAACCCCAACGTGGTTGAAAATGCTAGGTAGATGATATGAGTGCATGGTAACTCCCCTAGACCTAGGAATGGGTACGAACGTCACTGAACTCTTGAGTCCTTCGATTTTCCACCATCTGAATTGCAAGACACCTAGACGAATTGCAGAGCCATACCAATCAATGCATGTCACTTTGATGCCTCAATTCAGGGCTATCTATCTATGTTAGAGGGTTTGGTTTCCGCACTAAGTCCTTAAGATGGACCATTGTGCGTGGGCCATGGCGGCCGTCGGTGGTTATTCCAACCAGCCTACCTTCCAAAAGCTAATCACATCTCCTGGTCTGTCCAGAACATCGGTTAAGGATCTCGGTGCCCCAAGGGTTTCTGTTCTAATCTGGGTGACGCCAGTGCATTCGAAGAGTACATGCGCAACGGTTTCTTCCACCTCCATGCAGGCCCTGAACAGAGGGCTGTCCGTTATCCCTATTGTGTGGAAATGTTTGTTTAGCGAACAGTGTACCGTGATGGTCCCAGTCACCAGGCTCAGACCGTTCCTGTCCAGGCGTAAAAAACGCCTGATCAGCATACCATCCAAGGATGGCATAGCCTCTCTGGACTGCCTGCAGCCCGGTGGCGAGGTCCACCAGTTCTCCGCTTGTGTGTGGGTGAAATCCTGTAGCCATCTGCGAAATTGGTTGAAGGGGATGGGTATGATAGGCTCGGGTCCACAGACTGACGTGCTGCAAGCCAGGGTTTCTTTTACGTTTTCATCGTTTCGATCAGTCGATGATACCTACATATATACAAGTACAGAACTCGGGCGTTAGTATGACATTGTCAGACGATACTCTATGAAATGAAGACAAACATTTTCTAACACTCGGTGTGCCATTTTGACGGCTGCTTACAGTATGAATGGAATATAATAATACGCTTGCACAGCACAGACTTTACTGCTCAAAAATGTTTGACAGATACTTATCACCAAGATAATCATTAGTTTCGCTTTCTTAATAACAATATTCTATCTTCTTTATAATTTTGTTATAATACAAATATCTGCCCTCAAAGATTACTATTATGAAAACACAACTTAAAGCTGAGCTTACCAGTGTGATTTCAGAAAAGCTACTTTAATATCTTCACTTAAGGTACAATTTTAGCTACTTTAACAGCTTTTAATATTTTAGGGCCTTTTCAAAAGACCCTTTCATTGCGAGAATCAACTTAATTTACACTTGCATTAAGTTGACATTTGATTAAGTTTAAACGACATGTACAACAATAAGGATTTGAATACAAATTAACAATATATTAGATACAGTATTTTTATCTCATGAAGCGACGCGCGTTTTACTTGTGGTAACCAAGGCTGCATTCCGAATTGCACTGCAATCTATTGGAGCGTGCATGAACGCGTACCTAGCGAATAGGCGTGAGCGCGATAACGTTGTCCCGTGAATCGTCCTACTTAGATGATGATGTTTTACCAATAACCCTGTATACTTTTGCATTGCATTTAAACAGGCAAACAGACACTTAAATTTTATTTTACGTCACAACTGGCCATAATGTGAGTTTTACCGCACGCTACGCGTACAGTAAAACTCGCATTGTGGCCAGGTGAAAATTCTCTATCGCATATTTACAAATACCTGCGATTTCAGGCTTTCTTTTACAGCCCTTGGTAAGTAATGTACTATTATTGTAGAGATTTAAAAAAGTATAAAGTTGGCTAGTCTAAATAGTGATTAAGTTATTTTTTTATTGACTAGAACACTAATAAGATTCATTAATAAATAATATCACAGTACATACACAATATATCTGTGTATCTAGTTTAGTATCTTGTATACATAATATTTGCACCAAAGACAGCCCCATTTTATGTCCAGGCACATCACTGTCCATTCCAAGATTGCCTGGAAGAGATCGCAGAAAAGCGATAAGGCATTGTATAATTTCTAGTGTTTGATTTATTTTTTGTTATGTATTTTTCTGGTGTAACGCACACCACCAAACATCTCAATTAGAATATTATGTTATAATCATAATACATACACTGAATTTTTACTATTATGTATAAAAGATGGTTTATTTATTAAATTAATTATACTGCCGATTTATTCTGTAAATATCTCACCGTGAAAAGTTAAGTGAAGTGAGCATTATTAAAGTGAGCTGTCAATAGTGTCAATCCCTAGCATCAGCGGGTCGATTCTGTCAAAATCCCACAGAAATGAAGTGAACAGTCATCCTACCAAGGCCTCAAGTCTGCTATTACAATAGTGTCAGAATGGTCTATCATTGATTTCATAATTGTTGATTTTGACAAGTTTGGTAATCTACTAATATAATGGAGTCATTATGACTTTCCAATGGTCAGCCACTGACACTCCATTGAAAGAATTGGTAATCTCGTGCATAATGACAAATGGAACTTCCTACTAAACTTACAACTTCCTACTACTTAAGATTGCTTATAACACTAATATATAATATGTAAAAATATATATAAATAAAATCTGGCATGAATAAATGTTCAAATAGTAGATTGTTAGACAAGGGGCTAAAATGACCCATTTATACGAGGTAGTTTTACTCCCGAGCTTTAGCGAGGCAGTAAATAGAAACATTAGAAGAGAGTTATAATGGGTTTTAAGCGCCGTGTGTTACATTCTACTTTTCACTACGATTGCGAGCAAATAAAATAATCCAATACAATATTAAAAATAAATTACGGCCACTAATTCAATTGGCAAATTAGAGAAAAATTCTAAAGAATTCGCGCCAATGTCTTTTTTTTATTTCTTCTGTAGCCGCAACGCATTGCATGCATTCTACCAAAGAGATCGCCGATTTTAGTTCCATTTTCAAAAATAAAATTTTCTTTTTTATGAAACAGTCGAGTCTTTATTCATGATTATTCTACTTATGACTAAAGACTTTTTTGTTTTTCTAGGCTAAATGCCATAAAAAAAAAAACTTTTTCCACATAGAGGAAGAAATGCAATTTTTGCTTCGCTCTGGTACGCCACAATGACGGTCTTTTTGAGTAAGAGGAGTGAAAATGCCATTGTAATACAATTCTATTACGAGACCATTGACCATTGAATTTAGCAGATTACGAACTTTTAGCAAAATGACAATGGGATCGTGTTGAAGTGACGAATTTATAAAAATAGCAGACTTGGGCCCTTAACGCTAGGGAGTCTAGAGATCGACAGCTCACTTTGAACTCACTTCACCTACGAATTCACGGTAAGATTTTTACAGTGAAAAGACAGTTCACTTCACAGACGTTTTCACGCTGAGATTTTTACAGAGTAGACCGGCGGATTGTTGGAGAAAATTGTGGTCACTTACAAATCTATGCACGCACACAGTCGCACACTTATAAGGTCTACCGTAGTAGGTTTCACTGTACAGCGACTAGTGATTGTAATTTACGTAGTACCCAACCAGGCGCTTTACTTTGTGTAACTAATTCCGTCGCCACTGCTCTCAAAACAGTGAAGGAAAACATCGTGAGGACACCGCCATGTCCTAGAACTAAAAATTCTAAGACATTATGACAACTACCAACCTGCACAGCCTGTACTGGGACCGCGTGGTGTATTATGGCCTACTCCCTCGCACTGAGAGGAGACCTATGTCCAAGCAGTGGGCACATTATGGGCAGAATTATTATTATTATTATACTTATTTAAAATACATGTAACGTAAAGTACCTGTTTGGTTTCCATGTTTCTTCTCAGAGTAGTCAGATAGGACACATTGACCTCGTCTAGTTTTAAAACATAATTTACGTCACACCTGGCCATAATGTGAGTTTTACCGCACGCTACGTGTACAATAAAACTCGCATTGTGGCCAGGTGAAGACGTAAAATTGTGTACTCACCGCGGGCAGTAAAAAGAAAGCCCTCTATCGCATATTAACAACCCTCGCCTGCGGCTTGGGTCACAAATACCTGCGATTTCGGGCTTTCTTTCTTTTACAGCCCTTGGTAAGTAATGTACTATTATACAGTATAAGTTTTTAACCAGTGCGCAAATTTTTTTTTGGTGGTTCAGCATCAGTAACAGAACACATTTCCATTATTTGTTCAATTTTTTTTTTCTTTAAATCAGCAAAATCTGGATACAATCTATTCGTAATAATATCAATGGGGGAGCGCACAGCTGATAGGTACCTACTTCTGCGTTCCGCTTCACTGACCGCGCCGCCGGCGCATTGCGCGACGAATATCCATTATACCAGTTTCAAAATAAACATCTTTCGTTAACAATAACTTAATTTTTTTGTACTAAGACATATCAAAATAAGAAATAGGTGTTTAATAAAACACGTTTAAGTTTAATTTGTCAAAACCTGCGCACTGATTACAAACTTTTCCTGTATTTGACGTTCAAGTTTTTTTTTAATCATTTTACATAAATAAATATAATTTATCATCATTCATGATTAAAATGAAATATAAGTCAACAACGCAGTAATTATCTAAAATTAAACTTAATATTAAAAACAATCTTCTTTCTTGAGGTACAAAGAAATAAAACGCATCTGAAATAGAGGTTTATGTCATTTTTTTGTTGTAAATTTCACTTAAAAACTAACATTACAATATAGTTCTTATTTAAAAAGGAAATTGGAAGTCTTTCTCTGGATGATAATATTAAAATTATGACAATACAAAATAAACTATATTCCGAAAGAAATAAGGTACTTTTTTGTATTGTCCAAATAACGCAAATATGTGGACAAATGGGCCAAGGAAATTCCAGTATAAGACCTGTAACTATTTTGTTATGTATAATCGCGGGCATACAAATCGGCACACTTTCAAAACAAAATCCTGTGCTCACGATGTCCACATTTGTTTACTGCCCCTTTTTGCGAAGACCAATAACAAAAAAGACTTGTTTAAATAAATTTCTCAGGCTCTGTTACAATGACCGCAGATGTCTGACCACCTCGGCTGGTTTTTTATATTTTTCATTTACAAAAAAAAATCGCAGTCATAAGGACTGCCGACAGAAGTGAAAACACAAAACTTTGGAATAACTGTTCTTTTATACACATATAGCACACATATAGCTCATGGAAAGCGTTCGGTGACGATCGCGAACCCATAAGTTTATCGCCTACCAAAAATCGCTCAACGTGCCTAAAGAAGTTTTCACTTCAAAAATAGGCTCAGCATAAATCTGATGCGGCGATGTTATTGGTTGATGAGCGTAGGTAAGCGTTACTATAGCGGCCGAGCGCTGCAAGCAAGAACAGTTCTTACGGTGGTCCGATTCGAATGCCCGCGATAGTACTGTCAGTATTAAACTATTTCACACACACTATCTCACATACAAGCTTGGTGTTCGTTTAAATAGTGCAAATCTTGTCAAAGAATTAGTTGAACACAGAATAATTATTTAGAAATGGAATGTCAGGTATCACTGCGACTGCGAAATTTGGCAACTTTTCATCAAGGAGCAGTAATGCTCGTGAAGGAGGAGGCGGAACGCGTGAGGGAGCGACAGTCTGTGCCCGCCCCTAGTAGCCGCAGGAGACGCCCTGGGCGGCGGGAATCCGTAGGCGCGGGCTTGCGGACGGCGAGCTATGGGCAGCTCGCCGTCCGGTCGCGGACCAGGCCAGGATCGACGACGCGTTGTGTTCCACGCGCGCCTCAAAGAGATGTCAGCACGCACTGACGGGGTCCGCTATGACCGGTGCCTGCCAGGGTTGCGGGATTGTCCGAAAAGGATACCGTGGCCCTGGCACACAGGCAACTGAAGGAACACGGGTGGGTTTTAATCAGTAAAAGTCTGACACACGTCCTGATCCGCCCAGAGCAGGAAAAGTTATTTGATAATTTCCCACCCAAAAAAAAGGGTATCATTGCGACTGTTGATTAAGCATTGTGTGACTGCATCTGTTTAGACTGGAAGCCCCAACATTGCTGGGAAAAGGTAAGACAGATGGTTTTGGCGACGTAAAAAAGCATAAAAGTTTTTGCGCCTGCTCACTCTCCGTTCGTATCGGTTTGTCGTCCCAGTGGACTATGAGAGGGAAGAGAGAGTACACCTGTGTTTGTGCACTATATCTCTTGCGTAGTTGACTATACTCCATTTATTATGACATTAAAATATAACAGTTATCACCCCTTCATAAACTCCCGTGTTTCCACGAAAAATACAAAGCAATGCCATTGTAATTTATTATTTTCATTAAAAAAATAACCCTAAAATGCAGTAATTTCGACAATATTACACAATAGTTGTCGTTATTTTGCACTTTGAGACTGGACGCCGTGTCCAAAATTCTGTCAGGAGTATCTCATCTATTCAATTTTTTTATTATGGTAAACAAAGTCAATGTCGACTATTCAGCCAATGTCTAAAGTGAATTGGAAATCAAGTGTGCATTGTATAAAAAAAAAAACAAAAAAATACTCCGACGATACAGTTGAACGTAGATCTTGTGAGGTTAGATATATCTGATCATTCCATTCGCTAACTACTCCAAGTCAACCAAATATTTAAACTATTTAAACATACACCATTCATACTTAATAAAGCCTTACAATAATAATGTCCATTATTTTAACAGTTGATAGTACTCATGAATATGAAAAACCTTAAAGCAAACGCGTCAGTGTAGCCGGCGAAATTAGAATTTTCTTACGTTTTTTTGCAATTTTCAGTTCAGTATAGTAACCGGCATGAGTCGTGAGCACAAATTGACACCTGCGCAGTAGTAAATTTTTAGATTTCTTTGGCGGAATGAAGAAGCCGGGGAGCGCCGAGCCGCATGCGATCAGTTCGTCAGTCGATACTCGTCGTCTATTGGACTCTCGCGTGTCATTTTTATTGAGCCGAAAGTGTACATGCGCGAGCTTGTCCCCACTACTGCCCATCTGTGCTCACGACTCGTGCCGGTTATTATATCAGGTTGATCTCAATATGATTCGCGACTATAACAAATATATATTTCTAGAATTATAATAAGCAGTGATCCGAAACAGGTGAGCTAAAATACCTAAGTTCGAAAAAGAACAGAGACAAAGTAGAGACGCATTACGAAAAAAAAAAATTTCGAGACTAGTGTCGGGGTTTTGGGACAAATTTGATTCATTTTCCTTTTTAACCGACTTCAAAAACAAGGAGAACGTTAAAAAAAAACCAGTAACATACGTTTTCAGTTGTTATTAATTCAGGTAAAGAACTGGGTTCGCCTCATGGTTCTGTTTCCCAGACTAGCCAAAACTTGCCATCTCTTTCTATCTTTTGTTTGTCACTGGTAAACAATGAAACTGATTAGAAGTAATCATAAAATAAAAATCATCAATACAACTCTCTAAGTTCATATTAACCTATTGAATTACTATTTCATGAAATAATAACATTTTCTAACTTAAGGAGGTTGTATTGCAACACCATTTAGAGATTTTGAGCCGCATCCCCCTTAAGGCCCGATAAAAGATCGATGTTAGAAGTATACATCGATATTTTAAATTTTTTTAGCACTAAAATATTAAGTGATTTGTGTTGTAACCGGGCTTTACTATGATATAACTCTGAAAAATAATCTGTTTCATACAAAAGTTATTCAAATTAATGAGTAATAATCAGTAATAGGATAATCGGATGTATATTTACCTAAAGTTAATTATTGGCAAAGAAATGATTGAAAAAAAAAAAAAAACTTAATATAAATCCCGGGATCCCAGAAAATCCGGGAATGCACAACTAACTAATCGGATACATAGTATGGAAACGACTTCTTTTAATATGTGGCAGGGATTGTTAACGATACCAAATAACAAAATAATAACCGTTACGTAATGTTAAATTTCAATGCTATACCTACTAACGTTACAAAAATTTAACGTTACTTGATAACATTACCAGTAACATAACGTTAATTAACATTAACAAAAATACGATAACTAACGTTAATTTAGCTACGTTGCCGTTCTGTGGGTAAGAATCAGGCAGATTCAGGCAACGTTTTGATCGGCACGGCATCAGAGAGGCGCGAGGGCGGGCTCCCGCCGCGCCACACGCCTCAGGCCCCACTACTTACATCCCGCCCGTTTGAAATAATGATAAAATTAATAGTCGCATAAGTAACGTTAAATCGGTTACAGTTATTTTAATAATAACGTTAACTCTGTCAATACAAGGTAACGTTATGAAAATTTACCGGTATTTAAAGCCCTGATATGTGGTATTATTAAACTTTACAACATTAACTAGCATTCGATTCTATAAAAAGTTGAAAATTTCTCAATTCCGGAAACGCGAGATTTTTTACGATCGATACAAAAGTGCATTCTATATTAGGCAAAATCGTAACGTAAGTAAATATACATTCGATTCTATAATCAGAACTCTATACTTGTCGATTCCGAAATCTCGGCATTTTTTCGATGTAAAAGTTCATATGGAATGAACTTTTTGAGTTTATGAATTAGAGATGGGCCGAATGTGGTTTGAACCGAATCCGAACTTCGGTTCAATTTCGTGTGGCCCGGAGCCGGCCGGTCATAGCAAATACGTCATCGGCGTGTCGCGTACGATTGTTTACTTTCAACAAAAATCATTGTTAGGCAAAGATTTTCAAGACTAATAAGAAGAACTGTATTTAATTTAAGGTTTACATTTACAACGTTCCTAAGTAAAATAAATGATCATGAGTGAGTAAAAGACATAATTTTATTTTACAGTAATGCTATTCTAATTCTATTAAATTTCAGTCAAAATAGTGCAAGTAGGTATTATTTTTCTTGTGCCGAATGTTCTGCCGAATGCCGAAGTTCGGTTCAAGCTGCCGAAATTCGATTAAACCGAATGTGAACCGAATTTCGGCCCATCCCTGGTAAATATGCATCCGAATATACTATCACTGGGTAATTAAACCGTCTAAATATTTAACATTATTACTGTAGGGCCTTTTATGTAAATCCTCACATATACACAAAATTGAACCGGCACAAACTCTGTGAGAGCGATGAGATGATCGGTCCATATCCTTGAGCATTGTCATACAACTCAAACAGAGGGGCAGCTACTAACTTATAGTTCTTTGGCACAGCAAATAGAGCTCGGTCTTGTAGTTGCACTAGGAACAAGCGTTTGTGCTCTTTCGGTTTGGTAATATGAGGAGGAATGTATGGGTACTGAGGGGGCTCGAAGTTGGGGCGCCACCAGTTTCCTGGAAAGAAATTTATATTGTATCAAAATCAAAAGTTATTTATTCATATTAGGCTGAGAATCAGCAATTTTTGAACGTCAAAATTACAGAAGATAAGCCCTCAAAACGTGCGCCCTTCACATAACATTTTTAAGTCCCATACACAATGATGGCAAGAGTTGCCATCACCATGGCACTAATTCAGACCGCAGATTCCTACTTTAAGGCGAGGTTCTTCGAGCGTGCATTTTTGTTCTACAACTGGGCGCGAGTAAATTGTGCCGTGAATTTCGTTAATTTTGGGTTGAAAATTATATGTTTTACGATATTAACAATGTTATACCCGACGGACATTACATCATCATAGACGTTTATTTTGATGTCATTTTCAACACATAATGTGGGGATAATATTGAAATAAAATGATTTTAATCTACAAAATAAGGGTATGTTTTGATTGTTTTTCTATCGAGCGAACGTTATCTAATTATGTAACGAGTACCCGACGTACAAAGAAAGGTAGAAAGGTTTCAAAAGCAACATACAACTTTTTCACGTGTTTAATCACTACCGTTTCTAAATAAAATGACATTAAAATTACATTTCCTTAACTTGAAGAACCTCGCCTTAACAGCGGCGCGTGAGTCGTTGCCACGGAATGTTGCCATTTTAAATATGATACTTATGTAAACATTGAGAACGACATTACGAACTATTGTATTTATTTTATTTTTCTATGCTGCACCAGTTGACATCATCACGTCACTGAAACCCAGCACTTGGGCTCTGTCTCGCATAGAGTAGTTATTTTAGGGTATTTTAAAACCTATTTATGTACTTGTGTATCTATTTCATTTGTTATCTTTTTAATTATTTTATTATTATTTTTCTCTCTGACAAATCTCGGGACTCTGGGGTCCCGGACCTTTGGAAGGCGTACGAGGGCCCGAAGCCAACTCGCAGAGGCCCGTCAGGAGCTTTTTAATTGAATGAGGCACCAACCGACGATTATCCCTGTACGCACTATGCAAGTGCACCCAAGGACAACCCCCGGTTGGTGTAGGACTATAAATTGCAGGGTATGGAAACAAAGATATTGGACTATGGGTGGTTAAAATGGACTTGTTACCTAAAACTATGGAAGGACTATGGCTCTTGTCTGATCAATGTTTTATTATACACGGATAATTATTATTATCTCCTCTTAAACAGAGCACCTGCCATCTTATGTCTTTACCACCCTTGGTTGACTGGTAGAGAATGCCTAAGGCAATAAGTATGCCTTTGTATCTTATTGTGTGCGTGAAGTTTAAATAAATAAGGTCACAGCATTATGCTGAGCGATGGCCGTTTTGTGTGGATGTGACGTATATTTTCCCCCAAATTGTTCTTTAAGTGTTTGTGTTCTTTCTTTGCGTCATGATTAGAAATCGGATAATCAGATGCATATGTACCTAAAGTTAATTATTTGCTATGAAAGTATGGAAGCAGCTTCTTAAAATGTTTTTTTTTTTGTAAGTAAATATCCCGTGATGCCAGGAATACCGGCAATGCATAACTAGTCGGGTGTATAGTATGGAAACGACTTCTAAAATGTTATTTATTAAAAATAAAAAAAAATACCCGGGATTCTTGGATTGCATAACTATTCAGATGCATATTTATTTAAAACTATTTTAACACCCTATGCAAATATGTGTATGTAGGGTGTAAGAGTAGGGGTGTGTGTTAGTTAAAAATAAAACACCGGAAACGCAGGATTTATTCGATACAAAAGCGCTTTCCATAATAGCAAACATCTCAACTTTAGGTGAATATCCGATCTCTAGTCATGATTACTGCAAACAAACGTATTTTATTTTCTTTCAACTGAGAAAATCTAGATGAAAAACCCATTACCTCTCCAACCTGAGGATCGAACCGAAAGTTCTATACCCACATCGGCACAATCTATTTTGAGCATAACAATGCACGTTTCAGAACAAAATTTGCAAGCAATTATTTTTGAATATTTGTTATTATTACTGGCATATATAGAATGCATAGATTTCAGCATGTGGATAGCATTGCACCTGATATAAGAGTATATTCTTTAACACTTACCAATAGTGTCTTCAATCAGCCACTCTTGTTTGACTCCATCCTGTCTGCCGAGGGTCTCAGTTAATAACCTCTTGAGTCCTTCAATTTCATCCTGTGGACAACAAATACATTATTTATCATATTTTTTCACTTATACAGGGCGTCCCACAGATATGCCACATGGAGGGAAAGTACCTTGAATATTGTAGATGTAACATTTTACTGAAAGAAGACATTATTTGAATTTAAAAAACAATTTTAACTGCATTCATAGATATTTAAATAATTACATGGTTGAACCATCTAACCCGTTACACGAAAAAAATAATCATTCTGTAGCTTTATCATACCGATCGAAAGGCTTCATGCTAAATGACATAGTGTCAAAAATAAAAGGAATACCATGGATTTTAACATTTTTAATACAAAACTAATCAATTTATCAAATATGGCAATGTCAGCTTTTCATTTTTCTGAACAAAATTTCACATCAAATGGAAAGCATGTTAAGCCGTTGGTCCCGGCTGTCATTCGTGGAGCTTTAACAGTCGTTACGGGTCGTCAGAAGCCCAAAAGTCTGACAGCCAGTCTTACTAAGGGGTATTGTGTTATCCAGTTACTGGGTTGTGGAGGTCAGATATGCAGTTGCTCCATGTAAAATACTGGTATTCAGCTGCATCTGATTAGACTGGAAGACGGCCCCAACATAGTTGGGAAAAGGCTAGGCAGACTGATTGGTCGCTAACATTATTATTAACACATACGGGATATTTACCATGTTTACTATTTGATTTCCCGATATTTCGGCGCTGTTGCAAGCACCATGATCACGGATAAACTGAAGTCATTGCGGGTGGGTGTTTATGAGCAGACAAAACGGTCTACCCTCTTTTTTGTTCGTTTTTTGCGCTCCATACCGCTACCACTGTCACTCGCAACTCGATTCTGTTCCCGACACACGAAACTCAGTGTGTCCGCTCGCGAACTTTTTTCGGCACTTCTTCGGTTTTACACAGCTGAACCACTGGATTCCAGGCTCTCGACAGTTTAAACCCATCATCCCGGTTCAAGTTCCTATATTTGGTAATCTCAATAGCTTCTCTAACAAAACACTAAATACTAAACATGGTAAATATCCCGTTAGTGTTAAACTTTATTAGTTATGAATCGTATCCATCTGACAGGTATCTGTAGGAGACGAGTCTATGTGCCTTCATGAGGAAACAATCTTTTTAAAGAGTTAGCACAATAAATTTCTCACCTCTCCCGGATTCAACTCTCCGCCTGGCAGCTTAAAGAACGCAG
Source organism: Dryobota labecula (assembly GCA_947523025.1). Lineage (NCBI taxonomy): Eukaryota > Metazoa > Arthropoda > Insecta > Lepidoptera > Noctuidae > Dryobota > Dryobota labecula. The sequence continues at coordinate 9,397,172 of OX383314.1, forward strand.
TCCCGAGCTGCAGTAGCAATACATGTGGCAGTCCATGCTCGTGAACTAGTAATACTCCTTCTACTGACCTGTAACAGGCGGAGATAGGTTGTATGAATGCTATGTTGTGTATTGGCTGAAATTTACCAAACCATGTCCCATACGTTGGAGTATCCAATGACAATATACCTGCAATTCTAAGGACCTAAAAACACCACTGATGCCCACAATTGGCGTGGCCACCTACTGGCTCCAACTCATCTATATAAATAAATAAAATTGAAATGCCTGTTTGTAATGTCAAAATAACAGATTTTTACTAAATACATATCGTTGTATCCTATGAATAGGGGTGTAACTGCATAATAGCTACTTTTCAGGAGACACTTTTTAGTGTTTAATTAAATTAAATATGAAAAAATATGTATTGGTGATTTCTTATAATGTGTATTGGTATTTTAAGGTTCGGCTAGGATTATTTTCAATAAATTATCTTTATATTTTATATGCATTTTGTCCTTTAAATCCCGTTTTTAACTGTTGGAACTGGTTATATGTGGTATGATGAGCAGAACTGAATTAAGCAATAAAAAAGAAAGCCCCTATGTTCGTTAGGGCACTATTCGTAGGATACAACGATATGAAAGTATACACAATACTTATAACAAATAAACAATTTGTTGAATTTTTGTCTGTCTGTCTGTTTGTCACCAGAAACTGCATACATTGAAATTATACAACATACAGAAGAAAACAAAAATCCTGAACTTTTGATGGTATTTATTAGCATTAATCTAAAATTAAACAATATTTATATGCAAAAAAAAAAATGTTTTGGTAAATAATTGCATCTGATTTTGTCATAAAATTTTACTTAAATTTGAAGGACACCCATATTTCGGTCAGTGGGTCATCTTAGGGGTGGAGTTTTAGGAGTTGGAGTATACGCTTAGGGGCACTATGAGCAGCAAGGTAACCAAATAAAAAAAAATTGGCTTATTCCACAAATCCCCCCTGAAAATCCCCCTTAGGAGGAAAAGTGGAATCTAAAAACAGTCTAGAATTCACCCCTGATAATCCCGCTAAGGGGGGAAAAATAGAATTGAAAAAACAAAAAAATAACTTATTCCAAGATCCCCTTAGTGTTTTTTTTACATTAGGGTTCTGTTTTTTCCACTGAGGGGGATTCTCTCAGGGGGGGATTATTGGAATAAGCCAAAAATTTATGGTTGAATATTTTTTTTGGGATTTTTTATTTTAAGTTCTCGCGCTATATCGCCCCTACGGCAACACTCCAACCCATATTTCAGATGGAGACACTTTTTTGAGAATTGCTCGTAGACTGCAAACAACTGTGTTAATATATTGTCAAAAACTAACCTCCTCATGCCGATTTTCGAAAATTCCTCGCGCATCCTCTGAAACCTGGCGGGAACTGACGCATCCTTCTCAAATAGAGGCTCCTTGGTCCCGAACGTGTAATTAGTGAGCGGGTACAGGTTAATTGTCCTATTTAGCGTCATATTTGAGGGTGGCCCTTGGCTGTTCTGATGCTGCATACCGGGTCTAGCCGGCCAATTTTTGTTTCCAGGAGCGCCTTGAACTGCAGCCATTTCAGACTAAATAAACTAAAATAAAACTTTTGTGTACTCTTTAGTGAAAGTGTAGTAGTATTTTGGTTAGTTTTCGTCAAATAAAACTAAAGCTATCACGATAACGCCAAACAAGCGGCGGCCATTACAATTTGTAGTAACGTGATGACGTGAACACACGGTTACGGTTATTTTCAACCAATTTTATCGGTTTTAAGATTTTAGTTGATTAAAAAAAAATTAAAGTTAATTATTTAAAAAAACGGAACTGTGCGTACATGGTTACTACTCTAAAAATTAAACGGGCCAAGTGCGTGTCGGACTACGCACAGACCACAGTAAAGGGTTTCGTATTTAGAATAAATATTTACGCAGGCACAGTATTAATTTTATCGACTGTAAAAATAAGTTTGTTTTTAACAGTATTTCTTGCTATTGATTTTTCTTGAATAAACAAAGTTGCGGTCGTTGCGGACAGACGGTCATAACAAAATTATAAGGGTTCCGTTTTTACCATTTGGTTATGGAACCCTATCAAAAGTGACATTGACATTTGGCACATATGATTGTCACAAATGTCAATTTTGTAGGCGAAAAGTTCGTGTTGTTTTGGTTTTTCTGTTAAGTTTTTATTTAATTATATTTGCAATAAAATGTCTCAACAATTAGAATTACTAACAGAGAGTCCGTCGCAATGGACTACTGTATCGTTGTTAACACCGGAAATACAAAAGAAGGAAATAAAAGCGTTTGTAATTCGTGAGTACATTTTAGAAAATAAATTATCTAGATTTTATTTAATTTTACGGAAATTTAGCTTTAACAGTATTAAGCCCAATACTCCAAGGTAGCCCGCAACTACTATTCTTACGTTTTTGCAAACATGCAGCCTTGTATAAGATCGTATGAATGTCGTTCGTTTAAAATCGAAATTTCTCCGATTTTACATCTATTAATTCTTACTCATCTCTTCCTCAGTGGCACTCAAAGAGCTAGAAGGCAATCCGGACAGCAGAACATCAAGTCTAATGAACACAGCTAAGTTTTCAGCAGTCAGAGAAGTAGTAAGACATTTTACGAGACTACGCTCTGCAACTAAGCACCCGTGGGGACAGGAGGATGTACGGACGTTTTTAGAAGGCTTAAGGTAGAAACATTATTGTTACATACATTGCATTAATCTACCAACACTGCCGCACTAACGAAAAATGCAATAACTCAATTTTGCCGCTTCCGAGAATTGTATTTTTGATTATTGAATTTGTTATGAAGTTTTAGTTATTGAATTTTTGCGTACTGAAAAACCGAGTTCTTGAAGAATCAATAAAAAGTTGCTTAGAGAGAGTTAATAGATTTCGATTCGCTGACTCCAAATATATAACTCAATGAATATATAACTCAAAATCGTACAAAATCGAGTTATTGCATTCATTGTTAGCGGGGCAGAACAATGAGCAATGGAGAACGAAGCACAGTATACTAGGCATTAAATTTACGGATCGTGTTCAAAACACAATACTGCACTTCAAAACAAAGATACTGATGTGGCTCAAAAGGCTGCCCAACTTAAATGGTACAGGAAAGGACATGTCTGCCATAAAAAAATTATACAAACTATAGGCCCAAATAGCACCGTGTTGGTGCCCTAAGACAGTAGGAGATGGTGGAACGCGAAAGATGAAGGAGTGGACGGAGGTCTTAGCCCAGGACTGGGACAGCATAGGCGAGTAAACAAAAAAAAAAAAGTCAGTCATAAGGACTGACGATAGAAGTGAAAATTCAAAACTTTGGAATAACTGACAATCTGGCGCAACACGTCACGAGCATGTCGCGCTTTTCGGTGTCGTTTTCGAAAAACTTTGAATTCAGATTTGTTTCTTATAAAAAATAAAGGAATGTTTCCTTTGAGCAAAATTTGCTGTCTCCAGAATTTAGAATACTTTCCCTCCAGGTGAGGTTACAAAATTCCACCCTGTATATGAAGTTAAAAAGAAAACGATCACAGCTAAGTAGGCTTTACAAGTTACCGAGTAATAGTCGACCAACTTACATTTACAGTTGAAAAACATATTCTCAACAAAAACATAGTTTTCAACTAAGTTTAAGTTTGTTCTTGGGATTAATTCATCCCAACTACCGAACCGTTAGGCACTTGGGCAATTTTTTTTTTTGTCAAATGGTTATAAATCATGTATCCAAAAAAGTTCTATATCTTGTTTTGTCAGAGAAAAAGATTTATTAGGGTCATTCTCAGGACACTCATTATTTGGTTGACTTCGGTGGCAATTTTTTTTTTACATTTAGGCATAACTAATATTAAACATCAAATCTAGAGTACTACTAATATGTTTTAAATTAACTCTAGATTTGATATTTCATGTTAGTTATGCCTATATGTAAAAAAAAAAATTGCCACCGAAGTCACCCAAATAATGAGTGTCCTGAGAATAACCCATTAGCAAGTTGCCTGTCAGTTAAAGGTCATTGGGCATATCTGACCCGCTTTGCGAAGAGTCGCGGACATTAACCAAAATAGTTTTAAACTAAGGGGAATAATATGACCTTTCATTGCATAATTAAGATTATTTAATTAAAAATCGATGGAGAAAAAAAGTACACATTCGTAAAAAATAAATAAAAACAAACTGTTTTAAAAGATTTTATTACATCTTATAGGCATAAGAAAGAATTTCGATACCATACAGTATGGTGCACAGATGAGCCAATGTTCAGAGGCCTGTATACGCTGTCTCTTTCGCACATTAGACACTCTGCTATATTTCGTTGTTACTCTGTTATTTATAATAAATTACCTAATGTTTTGTTAAGTATTAAAGATATCCATTTATTTAAGAAGCAACTCAATAATCTACTGATAAGTAAGACATACTACACAATCAATGAATACCTGTCTGATAGGAATTTGGGTGTATAATAATAATACCTACATATAATTAGGGTGAAGACTGGAGTCCGATTTGTTTTTATTTTTATTAAAATTATTCTTATTTGTATTGTAAATTATGTGTGGACTGTATTAGACATTACTTAGTTATCATGACATTATATATTCTGACATTACATGCTTATTGATTTGAATTTATGACATTGTGTATGGTACTATTTTGAAATTATTGTATAACTGTCAATTTATGAAATGGTATAATTTTAATGGTGCTTATAATTTTAATAATAATTTTGCATGCCTGAATTGGTGCAACACAGTGGACTGCGCATTCACTTGACATCTAGAAATGTATGATTATGTACTGTGTTGAGCAATAAACATTTGAATTTGAATTTGAATTCGTTTGTGTACGCCATGGGTATGGTTTTCATACTAAGGTGCCCAATGATCTTTACAGTATACGAGTATTAAAATTAAAACACACACAGTCACAGCTACATTACATAGTATGTCAATATACCATAAACATCCCTGACTGAACTATCCGAGAAAAATTGATGAAATTATTTATTGTCCTCATCTAATTCCAGGTTTTCCCCAGACTGTGTGTCAGAGTTCACAACACTTCTATGTACAGACAAGATGTATGAGAATGTACCAATACACCTGAGAGTGAAGCCTGGCTTGGTGAGCATGCAGTGGAAGATTGATATCTCATTGAGGTTAGTTTATTTAGATACTTCTGATTTTAATTTTTTTTCCATAGTGGGAGGCAATTCAGAAAACTGATAACAAAATCGAGGGATACAGTTTGGTGTTGCAACTACATAATATCTAATACATCATCTACATCCAAAATTGAATTATACCACTATAGCTAAAAGATCAAAGAATTCTTTACGTTAAATGAGGAATGTGACGCATCACGCTCGGCTGATGGGAAAGCGTCGCCATTTTGATTTATGTTTATTATACATTTTGTCTCGGAGAAGCTACGACGTTCGTGAGTTTCAGTCTTCAGCTCTCGTCAAGATCTAATGATTGCGTATATAAATCATCAGTGTGAATTAGTGATCTAAATAAATTAAAAAAATTAAGTGTCTGTTTGTAATGGCAAAATAACAGCTGTCGACAAAAAAAAAAAAACATAATTATGAAAGTATATACGGTACTTATAATAAAACAACAAAATTTAAAATGTTTTGTTTGTCTCTCTATTTGTTCAGGCTAATCGCCGAAACGGCTGGACCGATTTTGACAGGACTTTCATAGGGAGTAACTGTGGCTACTTTTATTTTAGAAAAATCCACGCGGGCGAATCTATGGGCAGCAGTTATATAAAACAAAGTCTGATTATTTACACCATTTATAACTGAAGAACGGCTAGATCGATTTTTATCATCTCGGATTTGTCTCCGCCCCGAATAGCAGAATAACTATTAAAACATGCGAAAAAATCCTATGTAGAAAATTCACTTTCTCATCGAGAATGGATTGGGGAACGAGAAACAAGAAATTTCACGCAGACGAAGTCGCGGGCAGAAGCTGATATTTTATAAAAATGTCTGTTCTTTTTCCACAGCCAATCCTCAATAGCTTCAGAACACCCATCTCCAGAACGTACCAGAGAACTTATGCACCGAGACACCCATATTATCCTGATCCTTCAATTAACAGACGGACAGACGCACACTTACAGACTGTCCTACGAAAAGTTTCATGAACTAAGGTATACAGTAGCCAGTGCGTTGAAGAGCCTGATTGTGTTGGAAAGAAGGAAATGTATGAGGAAAGAATGACATAAGTTTTCCTGGGGGTGAGTTGATTAATTGATAATGAGCTTAATTGCAACTGGAATACAGTTGAAAATAGCATGCGAACACAAGGTGCAGGGAATTGTCTCTGGCAAGGAATTTTCGACTGTATTTTAGTTGTGATTTAGTTCATGATCAATGTATCAACTAAAATTGCTCAAGCATTTTGTTGTTCGGTGTGAGCTAACTAAGTATCGTATACGGCTGTTCACACGGTACTGTACTAAATTATATTTATATTAATATTTTGGAATCACAAGTCAACATTCCACTATTCATACAATTAAAATCAATTGTGCAGTTAAACCAGAAAAGGTATGAGTTTCGGTAACCTTCGTGTTTATATAAGTACAATACAACTATTTTCTTAATGTCCCTCAACAAACTTTGTGTTCGCACGTGGTGCAGACCGGACGCTCTCAATCGACTTGGAAGTATACACCGTGGCATTTTAGTCGTCTTACAAAGCCCACTTCATGTATCCAATGACTACTAATCATTCATGTATAAAAAAAAAATTTTTGAACGTTTATTTTTTTAATTTTTATTAATTATGACGCATGACATAGTTTAAAACACCCTGTTACGAGTGCAGTCCGAGCCTTGTGATACAAGGGCGCCGCAGAATGGATTTAGATTAAGTTTAAGTTGCAATAGTAAGATACACATTTTTGCGTTAGGGTGAATGAACTCTGATAAAGATGTCGCCGCTACATTCCGCGGCGCCCTTGTAACACAAGGCTCGGACTGCACTCGTAACAGGGTGTTTTAAACTATGTCATGCGTCATAATTAATAAAAAAATAAAAAAAGCAAAAGTTCAAAAAAAAAATTTTTTTTTACCCGAATGATTAGTAGTCATTGGATACATGAAGTGGACTGTCTTTGTAAGACGACTAAAATGCCACGGTCTATAGAGAGTCGATTGAGAGCGTCCGATCTGCACCAAGTGCAAAGGACAATTGATTGATAGAAATTAGGAGTGGGGGGAGAAGAGCGTTGCGACGAATAACCGTTTTCAAAAACCGTTTTGTGTTCTGCGACGATGAAACCGTTTTACGTCCTGGGTTCAAACAGTCTTCGTTGCTCAAACCAGTCTTCAAATTATTTAGTGCGATTTTTGACGTGACAACGTCTAATATATCGATGAAGGCCGGCTGCATGCACGAAAAAAGGGTGACTCATTGTCCCGTTACGCTCATTGTGCGCTTGCGCCGCATCAATGTTTTGTTATGACGTTGTCACGTTAAACTATCGTCCGTAAGCCAACTTTACAGACAACCAATTTTTTATTTTACTTCTATGAAAATACAGTCGAGGACGCAATGAGTCAACTATCTCGTCCGTCGCGTCGTTCCGCGTTCGTTTACAAAACAGTCCTTACAATAGAAAGTGAACTTTATGACAATGAAATACAGTCGATAATGTATTACCTTACCTTACCTACCAGTTGTGAATGCTGTCGTTCGTGATGCGACGTTCAAACCCGTTGATAGTTGTAAGAAACTGCAACTATTTCACTCGACGAAAACGCAATTCTATTTCTTGTTGGAAGTTTCGTCCTTTAAGTAGTCTTCAAACCAGTTGCAACGACCGTTCTTTGCAACCGTTTTTGTCTTCAGGAAACGGTTGCGTTTCTTCCGACAACTGACGAAACACGAAGTGTTCCGAGGGACATTAAGAAAATAGTTGTACTGTACTTCCATGGTTGTAACAGCTCAATTAGATTTTACCATCACACGTTCGTATTTCCGAAGCGCATACTTTTTCTGGGAGATCTGTAGTATGAAACTGCCAAGAGATCTCAAAATGATAAAAGAATAAAAATCATAATATTCAACGCCATGTGGACGTGAGCTACTCGAAATATTCGTGGATATTAGCTATAACATGTCGGTTGTGTGATTGAATTGGTGAGCTAGTCTAGTACAATCTTGTCAGTTATTTTACCTCTAACAGCAGCAAACAAAGAGCAACCTTATCGTAACGAGAATAAAGATTAATATGATTTTGACAATGATTCAGTGGTAAAATAATTAAAAGGACTGTAGTGCTCACATCGAACACGCGGTCACTGCCTATGTGTGAGCGAGACGACAATATATTGTTACTAAGCTAAATGTTAAGTATCGGCCGGTTTGAATCGATCACATTCCAGTAAGTCAGTAATTTATATCTATCCATACTATATACTATACTATAATATTATAAATTTGAAAGTAACTCTGTCTGTCTGTCTGTCTGTATGGTACCTTTTCACGCCTAAACCGCTGAACCGATCGTCATGAAATTTGGCAGAGATATAGCCTGGGTTATGGAGACGGACATAGGCTACTTTTTTTACGCGATAACCGATATCTACGCGGGCGGAGCCGCGGGCAAAAGCTAGTTACTTATAATATTCAACTAAGGGCGGATTTTTCAATCGTCAATTAACTTCTATTTGGGCAATAGTTATGGAAGTTTGACATACATATTTTATATAATAATAATAATAATACCGGCCTATTATTGTCCCAAGAATTAATATTGCGTACGATATAACTTCCTCGAGCGTTTATTACTATAATTTATTTAACTAAACGGAATTACTAAAAAAGAAAAACTTACAGACCTAGATTGAGGTGGACTGAATCTAATGAGACCAAAATTGTCTCATTTCGTAAAGATTTAGGTGGGTGAAAACGCTATCGCCCGAAACAATATTTCAAGGATATGTAGGTAATTGCCTCCGAGACTTGCAACTCTCTGTATCACGCCCACAGAGAGGCAGAGCAAGCGGTATGACACTGATAGCGTTTTTTTAAATACCTGCTCCCGCGTATCAGAATTTCACAATCCTCTTATTTTTAGACGTCTAAAAAAATCTCTTTTACAATGGCAGAATTAATCGGTTAATCTGAAGAAAAAAAAAAGTTACTCAACTTTAAAAGAAAAATTCATTTGAAAAAATAATAATGAATAAACGTTTATTCACAGAAATAATTGTTTACAAGATATCAAGATATTATATTTGTAATTGTTTACCCCTACCAAACTGCAAAACAGTTTGTTGGCAGATGTAGCTCCTTTTTTTTTGTAGGTACATAATAACAAATTTGTTTGACTGTGCACGTCAAATGAAATGGTTGGAGCACATTTGATGCCACCAAATGTGCTCCTACCATTTCATTCTTCGGCTGTTCATCTTTAAGAATATACATACATAGAAATATTTGAATTTATTGTAATTAAAATTGTGAACTAAATAGGTAATATTATAAAATTATTAATTTCCAAGACTATAAAAACTCATTTACACGGAACGAGGGAGAAAGATAGAATTATGCCAGTCCAGTTTAATTTTACGCAACAGAATCGCAACCATTATGAAAATAAGTACATTTAACTTTAGTAGCAACACTTGAAACCCAAAAATCGCCCTTATTACGGTATTTTTATTTCACGAAGCGACGCGCGCTTTACTTGTGGTAACCAAGTGTACAAACACGCTGTGAATGATATGCATACTACGAATGTTCCTGTGCATACTACGAAATGAAGGCGCTGTCAGTGTGAAAGAGACGCATAGACCGGAGAAAAAACCGGCCAATTGCGAGTCGTCGTTTTGAGTCGTTTTTATAAAAACGGCAAAAAAATCATGTCTGTTGTATGAGAGCCCCCTTAAATATTTGTATTATTTAAATTAATTATTTATTTTTAAAGTGGATATATAACTAAATATTCTGTGAATATTTCAAGCGTCTACCTGTTGCCGTTATCAATATCGAGCAAAATCGATTAAAAAAAACACGTTTGTTGTATGAGAGCCCCCTTAAATATTTATTTTTATTGTTTTTTAGTATTTGTTTTTATAGCGGCAGCAACAGAAATACATCATCTGTAAAAATTTCAACTGTCTAAGGCGCCATCTCCACGGACGAGAGAATCGCGGCGATATTGTCGCTGTGCCTTCAAATAATCGCCACGATGATATCGCCGTGTGGAGATTCATTAATAGAGTTTCTATTGAATTTAATAGCACGACGAGACTGTCGCCACGATTTTCATGCTCGTGGAGATGGCGTCTAACTATCACGGTTCATGAGATACAGCCTGGAGACAGACGGACAGCGGAGTCTTAGTAATAGGGTCCCGTTTTACCCTTTGGGTACGGAACCATAAAAATGAGTACCTAGCGAAGACGATGTATCTATAGAGTATGGCTCGGGTACAATGTTGTCATAATTATGAACGCGCCCACCGCGTGGCGACGCATGGTGCCGCGCAGTCATGTGAACTTAGCCTAAATATAGGAATAAGAAAGTACATAATTATGTCATAAAATGCACCTGTTGTTTAAATCTTTTGTCACTTGTAATTGGACGTAGTTAAACGAAAAGGATCCAATCCACAACCTGAGGCCCAAGTCTGCTATTTTTATAAATCGTCACTCCCAACACGATTCCATTGTCATTTTGCTAAAAGTTCGTAATCTGCTAAATTCATAATGGTCGATCATTGGTCGGTCAATGGTCTCGTAATAGAATTGTATTACAATGGCATTTTGAACATTTATTCATGCCAGATTTCATTTATATATATTTTACATATTATTATTGTTATAAGCAATCTGAAGTAGGTAGTAGGAAGTTGGAAGTTTAGTAGAAAGTTTCATTTGTCATTATGTACGAGATTACCAATTCTTTCAATGGATTGTCAGTGGCTGATCATTGGAAAGTCATAATGACGCCATTATATTAGTAGATTACCAACTTGTCAAAATCAATGATAGACCATTTTGACACTATTGTAATAGCAGACTTGAGGCCCTGGTCAAAAATGGGTTAAGTGTACCAAACTGATGCTAAATATCGATACTATCGGCGATTAAAATAGTTCCAAGCAAAAAACAACAGTTTATCATTTTGATCAACCTCAGAACCAGCCCGGAACCACATGCACGGAAATATAAAATATGTTATATCTTCTAAACTTCAAACATCAGTCATCTAAAAGGACTGTGTGGGTTGGATCCTTTTCGTTTAACTACATCCAATTATAATTCTATTGTAAGAAATTATTTGAATCTTGTTAAAAGTATATTTTTTATTAATAAAAAACGAAATAATTTTTTAGAAATTATTTTATTTATTTACAAAAATCTTTTCACATTTCCTAACATCACGCCTGTATTCCCTGAAGGGATAAGTAGAGGTGTATCTATGGTACACCCACATTTCGACAGTTATATTTAAGTTCCATGTAATTGGGGGCGAGCTTATTGCATCAACCGGACAAAAATCCAGGCTCCGGACAGAAATATTTCTGATAGAAAGCCCAATATCTCAGTTTGAATGACTTGAGTTGCACGAAGTCTTCTTGCTGAAAATAAAGTACATTTTGTACATTGACAAGGAAAAAACCAGCCATGATAAAATATATTTTTTAATTATATTTAAAAGTATGGGGGAGGACCTTTGCCCAACTGTGGGACATTACAGTACGCAGTGGCGTAGCGTGGACTAATATAGACGTGGGCAAAGTCGCACCAGCGAGGCCCTTTTTCTATCGTTCCCAAGATCTACCCAATAAATCTATCTTACTAAACATGCATGTAGAAGTTAATAGAGCTATTTCTGTCGTTTACCCGTATCTCGATTCTGCGCCCACGACTATAAATGCTGACACTATGTATGTCACTAAGTATGTTCTGATTACAATCAAATAGCATAAAACCCATTGGAAACGAGATATTTGCAATAAATGTGTAAAAAATATATTTTTTGACCTTTGACCTTGGAATATCTGTAGTCGCAATGTGTAAAAAATAATTTGTTTGACCTTTGACCTTGGAATATCTGTAGTCGCGGATACCCTACGGTAAGTAGGTTTTGAGATAAGTTTTAGGGTGCCAAAATAAAGGTTTATACAAGTTTATAGCTGACTATCTCTCATTCCGAGATTCTTGCCCTTATTTGACTAATATTCCTGGACTACCCGGCTTGCCTTGAGACGGCTATGCCCGCGGCTTCACCCAAAAAAGCCACACTTTTTTAAAAGAAAAGAGAAGCCGCTGGGATAGGGCAAGGACGGGGGAACTATTAAAAATAAAAATAAATGTGACGTGACCCTGTGGAGGATCAAAACAAATCCATATGATAATAATAATTATTATTATCATTTTTTATCCACTTGACAGCTATGGATTCACATTCAAAACTAACTTGGATAAATTAGAAGCTCTTCAAATTCGATTCTTAAAACTACTTGTTACTAAAAAAACTAAAAACAGTTGTAAAGGAGATTATAGGAAACTATTTAAAATATGTAAAATTCTACCTATCACTTACAAGCATAAATATCTTTTAGCAGTAAACCATCATGGTACCCAAGAGTATAGCTTAAATCACGTATTCAACAACCATAACACACGATTATTGCTGCTGACAGATTCAATGTACCCAGAGTCACCAATTACTTTGGTGACAGAACTCTAAAGAAACGTATACCATACTTATTAAATAGTCTACCGGCAGACATAAGGAGTGAAACAAATTAAAATAGATTTAGAAGTTAATAAAAAAAAATATATATATATATTTAAGCGTGATTAAGTATTATTGTCTAGAGACTCACTGACCTCACAGTCAAACCATTGCAATGGTTTTGTGGGGCTAAATTTATAACTTAGGTACTTACCATATTATATTAAAACAAAATAAATAATAATAATAAAGGTCTTTAGGAGACGATTCAACAAATATAACTCACAGTTTCAGCTATTCGCTGCATCTGCATGATGCACTCTCCACGCATGCGCTCTGAGTGCCTCTCTGTTACTGTATTGTCGGTGACAAATGTCACACGCGTGTTGTTTGGGCGCGTCGTGCGAGCAGGTGAGGTGCACGGACAGAGTTGACGTGCTGATGAAGCGTTGGGGACATTGGGGGCACTCGTATCTAAAAGAAAAATAACAACACTTCATAATATCCTCCTGACCGAACTTCGTCACGGCGGCCAATCTCACCAGAGATTAGCCTATTACGCAGGAGATGTTTTATTGAACTAGTGTGTGTGTGTGTGTGGGTGTGTGTGTGTGTGTGAGGGGTGGGTGAGGGTGTGTTTGTGTGCGAGGGTGTGTGTTTGTGTGTGAGGGTGTGTGTTTGTGTGTGAGGGTGTGTGTTTGTGTGTGAGAGGGTGTGTTTGTGTGTGAGGGTGTGTGTTTGTGTGTGAGGGTGTGTGTTTGTGTGTGAGGGTGTGTGTGTGTTACTAACACAGAACAGATAAAAAAGGTTAGATGGGCCTTGTGGAGCAGGCGTTCCGCACTTATGAGCAAACGCTCATAAGTCAACCGAAATTTGCTGCACTGGCCAACAATCGCGCTCTTATTGTGACAGCGTACGAAGCTTCGCGAAAAATAAAGAATTATGCCGTCTTGCGCTATTATAGCGTGTCGGAAATGAAGCCAGGTGTGTAGTGTATTCTAAGGGATTTCTTTTCACCAGTAAGACCAAAAACCTTAAAATACAAGTGATATTTGTAATAATTACAACAGTATTATGTAGTTTGTAGACAAAAACGATACAATCGCACACAGATACAAAATTGTACATTGCTTGCAATACATGGGTACCATCTTGTACTACGTGAGCTATAGCGCAATGTATTGCGTTCACTGCGAACGTCGCGTCCTCCGAGCCAAAGCTTGAATTCAACGAAATCCATGCGTATCGATAGTGTTGTACAAAGTTGTAAACAATGTCGATATTAAGTATACCGTGTGTATGAACACAGATGATTATTATCAGTAAAATTATAATTAAAATAACTTTGTTTATTACCACCATTTATTGTTTATTGTGACATAATAATTATGACGTAAAACAGAGCTGCAATTAGCTAAAAACCAAAGAAAATTAGAATTTCGCGGCTAAATCGGATGTTCACTCTTATGAATTTAAGAGGGTTGTCACCATATTATATTATCTCGTGACTATAATACGTTAAAAAGGAATGTGGCCGTTTTTATATAGATCGAATTTTGTTGCTTCGTGTCTAAATATAAAACTTTAAAAAAGGTATTAGATAATTCTAGACACGCTTACCGATATAGTTGAATGAGCCGTTTTTTATAATTCCTTCTCAGTCACGAGATAATATGTTTTTAAAGGAGTGGCGCTAGTGGACCGGTGACAACGCTTTTAAGAAGTCCACACTATTCGTACCCCGTCCCTTCCCGAAATTACAGCGAAAAATAGCAAAACTGAAATTAACAAAATTAATTTTATCGATATAAATAATCGACCTTTTGCTCGACGTAACATGTATTAATTGCTTTTGCACTTGTGTGAGTGTTCGTCAAGCGCAGTTTTTGCGTTAGTGTGCCAACCAATAGCAAACTCGCGATCTAAGTGCGTGCGGTTTATTTGTGTGCGTACGTAATGTGTAAGTGGAGTTAGAGAGTAGGAGACAAGCGGCGACACGCATTTTAATTCAAATCAGGAACTATTTCCTTTCTAACTTCTTTTATCTGTTACTAGCTGACCCGACAGACTTCGTTTTGTCAAAAGCTATAGTATAAACTCCACTACTCTACCCTACCCTACCCTACCTACTTACCTACCTACCTACCTACCTCCCCACCTACCCTACCCTACCCTACCCTACCTACCTACCTACCCTACCCTACCTACCTACCTACCTACCTACCCTACCCTACCCTACCTACAAACCTACCTACCCTACCTTACCCTACCCTACCTACCCTACCCTACCTACCTACCCTACCCTACCCTACCCTACCTACCTACCCACCTACCCTACCCTACCTACCTACCCTACCCTACCCTACCCTACCTACCTACCCTACCCTACTCTACCCTACCCTAATTTTTTTCCGTAAAAACCATCCTTGGACTTCAACGAACATTTTAAAAAAAGAATTGATAAAATTGGTCCAGGCGTTGTTGAGTTATGCGCTTACCAACACATTTTGCGATTCATTTTTATATTATAGATTTGGTACTGAGACCTCTAAGATCAGGCTCGTCCGTACACTTGTATTCCCCAATTTCTGTACGCAGCTGAGACACGGACATTACGAGAAATGGAAAATAAAAAAATGAAATGCTCTAGAAATGTGGTGCTGGAGAAGAATGCTTGGGATCTCGTGAACAGAATTCCGCACAAACGTGTCCATTCTCCATGAACTCAGCATCAAACAGCGTCTATCAGTACAGTCTCGAACACTGAAGTTCTTTGGCGGAATAATGACTCCATAGAGCGTCTAATGGTGCAGGGCAGAGTAGAAGGTATGCCACGCGGGAGGTCACCGATGGGGTAGACCGATCAGATTAAATCTGTGGTTGGAGGCCCTGTTAGTGAATGCGCCAGACTGTCATCTAACAGAACCAGATGGAGGGAGATCGTGAGGCGAGCTACGACTACACCTGCGATTGGACAAAACACATCGTAAACACGAACGCTCTGTCAAGAGCGAAGCGAAATTAACGAATCGTATTCACTCACTTGTAAGATGAAGAGTCTCGGTGTCTTTTAGCTTTTTTGAAGTGCAGTCTTAAACTCTCCTGAAAAGTAAGGTATTTAATTATAACATTAATCTCAAACGACACTAAACTTACAGATTTGAGGGATGTACAGCCAAGGAATGAAAATGTTTAGCACCTTAAAAGTTGTTTTTTTACTCGCACCTTATTATTTTATTTACTGCGCATTCCTAGCATTTTGAATGAAAAATACAGTTCAATAAGATGGCATGTACTATAGCGGACATTCGAATCGGACCACCGTAAGGACAATTTCTGCTTGCAGCACTCGGTCCTTGGGTATTTTATTGTTCTATTCCTATTGGTCGAAAAGGATGGTCAGACATCTGATGATCATTGTAACAGAGGCTGTGAAATTTATTTAAACAAAATATTCCTAGGTTTTTTTGTTTTATTGATCGATGCAAAAGGGGAGGTAAAAAGATGTGGGCACCGTGAGCGCGGGATTTTGTTTTGAAAGTGAGCCAATTCGTCTGCCCGCGATAGTTCCTACGACTCATTATGTGGGAAAGGAATGTGATTGAAAACTGCTAACAGTTTTGTTCTTTGACTGTACGATCAACCGCACGTTAGTGGTAACAATTGAACATTTGACAGCGTCCTTATGTCGTAGCGGTAAGAGTGATTTTCTTAGAGCAAGTGTAACCACTGATGTGCTATCAGCAGTTGACTGTACTATCGGGGACTTCTGAATCGGCACTGTTTTAAAACAAAATCCCGTGCTGAGATTGTCTACATCTGTTTACCGCCTCTTTTTGTGACAACCAATAAAAAAAACTTTTGTTTAAATAAATTTCTCAGGCCCTGTTACAATTATCACTAGAGCCGGTATCTAGTGATCATTGTAAGAGATATTCGGATGCATATTTAACTAATGTTAATTTTTGGTAATGAAATTATGTAAGCGGCTTCGTAAATATTTTTTTGTTAATATAAATCCCGGGATTCCAGAAAATGCACAACTAATCGGACACAAGGTATGGAAACGAATTCTTAAATATGTGGTATTATTTAACTTTACACCATAAGCTAGCATTCGATTCTATAGTCAAAAAGTAGTAAATTTATCAATTCCGGAATCGCGAAATTTTTACGATCGATACAAAAGTGCATTCCATATTAGCCAACACCTCAACTTTAGGTAAATATGCAGCCGATTATCCGATCTTTAATGATCACAGATGTCTAACCACCTCGGTTGGTTTTTTACCTTTTTTTTTTTTTCATTTACTAATTAATGGTCTTAGCAAAAATCTGATGCTGCGATGCTATTGATTGATGAGCGTAGGTAAGAGTTACTATAGCGGCCAAGCGCTGCAAGCAAGAATAATCCTTACGTTGGTCCAATTCGGATGTCCCCGATAGTACATCCATACTAATATTATAAATGTGAAAGTAACTCTGTCTGTCTGTATGTTACGTTTTCACGCCTAAACCGCTGAACCGATCGTCATGAAATTTGGCAGAGATATAGCCTGGGATATGAAGAAGGACATAGGGTACTTTTTTACGCGATAACCGACATCCACGCGTGCGGAGCCGCGGGCAAAAGCTACTACTGAAATAAACAAAACTCACCGCAGATTTGAACTTAACATCACACTCAACACAATAGTAATCCTTCCTCTCGTGCACGGCTAGGACGTGCTTGTGCAGTAGCGACGGGTAAATGAAGTGCTTGTCGCACTGAGAGCACTGGAAGCGCTTCGATTTGTCGTGGCGCCTGTAAGATACAATTATCTTAATAACATAACAAAAATAACTTAAAATGGGGCTCGTGGCTTAGAAATAACAGCCGCACGAGACGATCTATATTTCTAGAGCTATGCTTGCCGAGATCCTAAGCTGAGCCTGATCCTGAGCTTGTACGACTATCTTTGCATTGTGTAAACTCAATCTCCTTTGTATTATACAGTGTGAGTCTTTAAAATGTGCACATATCGAAATGAGGGAATCTATGCTTAATTTTATCTACGGCAAAAATATAAAAAATATATCAACCAAGTTCGGATGGTACCCTGCAGTACGTCTGGTAGTCTGGTAATAAAAGGGCGATGGTGGGATCAGGTCATGAAGCTCCAACTGTGTTGTGGAGGTCAGGGCCTCAAGTCTGCTATTACAATAGTGTCAGAATGGTCTCGCCATTGTGAGTATTTGACAGTGTTTGTATGGCAAATCTGTCAAAAACTCACAATGACCATTCTGACACTATTGTAATAGCAGACTTGAGGCCCTGATATTCAGTCGCTCTATGTAAAACACACTCTTTAAGACTGAAAGCCGTCTCCAACATAGCTAAGAAAAGACTAGGTAGATTGATACTTACGTAGTGTGCACCCTGAGCGACTCGATAGTGTTGAACAGTTTCCCACATCGGTGGCACGCGTGACGTGCACTAATTGCGTGCGTTTTCACGTGGCGTTGGATTATTGTTCGCTTACTGAAACATATACAGGAAAAGTTTGTAATCAGTTCAAATTTTGACAAATTAAACTTAAACGTGTTTTATTATACACCTATTTCTTATTTTGATATGTCTTAGTACAAAAAAATTAAGTTATCGTTAACGAAAGATGTTTATTTTGAAACCGATATAATGGATACTCGTCACGCAACGCGCCGGCGACGCGGTCAGTGAAGCGAAACTCAAGGTACCTATCAGCTGTGCGCTCGCCCATTGATATTATTACGAAAAGATTGTATCCACCTATGCTGATTTCAAGTGGACCAAAAAATAAGTATTGAACAAATAATGGGAATATGTTTTATTACAGATACTGAACCACCAAAAAAAATTTGCGCTATTTACTAAACTTATCCTGTATAAAACTTTGTCAAAAGGTATGCGCTTCGGTTATCTTCGTATTTCCGAATGAGTACGAACGTCGCGCCACAGTGTCCTTTCTTTGGTATTGTTTGTCGACTCGTTGAGCTCTTTAAATCTTGAGTTGAGCTACACGATTACTGACAAATGCATGCACTGACTGAACAGTTTCATTTAAATTTTTGTGGTTCTGTCCTCAAAAGACCAACACGGATCTACATGTTCCTCACATGATCTGACCAAGATTATGTCTGGAGTTTAAAAGAGACTTTGACCCCTGAGTTTCATAACATTGGTTATGTAAAAGTTATAAAACATAGTGGCCTAAATTTGACAACACTAGTTAATTTAATTTGACTCTGTACACTCACTTGGTACTAAAATGACACTTATCACACGTGTAAGTCGTGGCTCCTTGTGTGTGGTTGATCGCGTGATGCTCAAGCAGATGTTGCCGCGACAGTCGGACATGGCCGCAGAGTTTGCATTTATATCTGAAAAGTTACAAAAGTTTTACACAAGGGTCTAAAAGCGGAATAAATAATTTCAAGCTTCCTGTCCTTTCCAAGGTCGCCTGGAAGACATCGCAGAAAGCGATAAAGCCGCCCATTATATATTTTGTAGTGTTTGATTTATTTTTAGGGTTCCGTACATCCGAATGAAAAGACGGCACCGGTCTGTCCGTCTGTCACAGGCAATTTTCTCCGAATCTAATGGACTGATTAAGTTGAAATTTGGTATACATAATGAATTTATGTGACCCAAACACGGACGTACAACGAACAATGAATGTTGAATATGGCGGGGGCACTTTTGGGGGACAAATAAGAAAAAAAAACATTTAACAATCTCCATGTGACACACTAAATGAAAGGACTTACTCTGAGGATATCAATTTGAAAAAAAAAAAAAAATAGTTTTAAAGTTTTTTAGAAAATATATGAAAACTGACTGTTCACCCCCTTATCACCGAAACTAATGAGCCTAAGTTTTGGAAAAAAATACAGGCAATAGTTCTATAATTGGACGTAGTTAAGCAGAAAGGACTCAACCCACATTGCGGTCAGGGATGAGTTGTATATACCAAAGAGGTCCTAACGGTTGGTTCTTTCACTCAGAAAAAAATATCCGTGACTCTACAAAGAGAAGGTTGATTTCTTAATGTTGGGAACCAACCCACATGTAGCTGAGTACCTTCCATTAACCGTTAGGACCATACATTATAGGAAGTCTTGAAATAACATGCTAAATCTCTCAATACTGTGCGTACAAACTTAAATTTACAGTTGGAATGTATGGGAGAACAATCATGTTTTTCAACTACAATGTTAAGAGGGGGCTCACCGGTCCACTAGTGGTCTGATTAAGCCACTCCTTTAAAAAAATATTATCTCGTGACTGAGAAGGAATTATGAAAAACGGCTCAATCAGCAACCTCGGTAAGTGTGTTTAGAATTTTCTAAACCTTTTATAAAGTTTCTTATTGAGACACGAAGCAACAAAATTCGATCTAAGTCATTTAGTTAGTTTTATTTTTATTTTTACTACAGATTTTATTGTGTTTCTGTATTAATGTGTATTCCAAATATGAGTTAGGGTTGCTCAAAATAAATGTTTTTTTTTTTTTTTTTAAGCATTATGCTCATTCCTCTAGATCGAATTTTGTTGAGGAGTGAACCTGTCCAGTCAGTGCACACATTTGTCAGTAATCGAGTAGCTCAACTCAGAACTGAAGGAGCTCAACGATTCGACTAACAGTACCAAAGAAAGGACATTTGGGTAGGCCGCATAAATTACTAAGAAAAAAAAATGATTTGAATAAATGACTTTTCATTTTAATTTTGACACTTATAACTTGCGGTGCGTTCCGAGTTGCGATAATATCGATTTGAGCGTGCTTACACTCATTCCGAATTAGCGTGAGCGCAATAACGATGTCCCGTGAATCGTCATAGATGACGTCATGACATTCGCTATCTTGCGATAACGCCGACTATGCCTTTTACTATTATCACCGTGAGCGCTGTCAAAAATGACAGTTGTGCTATTTTGTTTTGAGTCGCATCATATCATAACGTGGCATTTTCAAAATTGTTCTTCTGGCTACAGTTGCTACCTAACCTAAGAAGAAGACATTTTTGATGTATACTCGTACACAGAGAAATACTCTAATATAGTTTTGAAATTGAGTGAGCACCGTGAGCGTGTTCACAAGCGTTCCGAATTGTTGACAGCCCTCGGCTGTCATAATCGTAGTGAGACGATGTGAGCGCTGTGAGCGATTATAGCCAATTCGGAAGGCGGCCTTGGGATAAGGACAGCAGAATGATGACTTACCTCGTTGTATGTGATTTGATATGCCCTCTCAACGATACCGGGCTAGGGCAGTACTGTGTGCACATGTCACATTCATATGTGCCGTGCTCCTAAAATAGGATAACATATCATTAGTTTCGTCATTGAAAAACGTTAGGCGTGTGTAACTCTTTACGGAACCAACTCACTGATCCGGATCATTCAAGTGATTCAACAGATTAGTTCAGTAACATTACTTTGCTCAGTGAGCAAGAGAGGGAGACCGAGACACACTGAGCTACTTTATTACTGACTCGCGAATCGTGAGTGAGCGGGTGACATATTACAATCTATACAAGTCAGAAAGAGATACCAAATGAGATGTGTATCACTCAAGCTCTCACAGTTTTTCGGTGTCGTTATCCATCCAAAAATTACCAGGTATAAGGTGCTTACATACCAAATACTATAAGGTCGTTTTTTGCATATAATGTTTGCACTAACTAGTTATGGTTTTACTTTGATACGTAACATTCTGTATTTTATATTCTTTGAGCCGATGATCCAAATAATCCAAATTAAATACACTTCTCATTAAAAGAATCGAAACACTACCTAGATTTTCTTTTTTGGCGACAAATAACCTAAAAAATAATTTTATTAGCTTGCTGTTTGGCTTTTTTGGAAAGTTCCAAATTTGAATTTAATTTTTAATTTTTATCCGATTATTTAAATGGGACGTTGTTTTGAGGCAATGCGTTTAGTCGGAGTATAGTTAGTTGGTGTGTAATAAACACAAAATAACAATTTACCTTAACACTTACTGTAAAAAGTATATATCAGTGTTTCGGATCATTTCAGTGATCCAGATAAGAATAAGAATAATAAATAATAATGGCAACACCGCCGTGTCAACAAAACGTCTCATTTTCCTCATTTGAACAGTAATATTAATTTTAACGCATTTCGACCAGATTTCTTCATTATAAACGAAACCTAAAACCGGAAAACCACTGAAAATTCAAAAAAGAGACCATAACACAAGAAAAATGCAATAGAATTTAATTAAAAACTGCCGAATCGGAGGTGACATGACAGATGTCACCTCCGATAAAAGAACAACGAACATGAAAACTGGAAAATAAAGATCTATTATGTTGACAAGATCAGCCGCACGTCAAGCACGCCCACCACCTCCGGACTCTTCGCTCAGCTCCGCCTCGCCGCCGCCGGTACCCAGCCTCACTGTGAGCGCTGTGACGACACCGGCCGCGGTAGTTGCGTCGAGCTCGAGCGACGAGTATTTCTCTCCGCCCACGACGCCACCACCTGCTCGTCGACGGGGAGGACGCCGGCCGCCGGACGGTTTAGGACCTCGAGGCCCACCGGCCTCTGATAGGGTCCCAGCTCCCGGCGGAAGTGTGCAGCGCATGAGATGGACACGAGCCATCAATGAAAATGTCATGCGCGCATACTATGGGGCTACAGAGGGGGGAAACAATCTGACCGCGTACCGTGTTCGGATGCTGTCTCTTTTTCAGGTGCTTGAGCCAGCTGTCAACGTCACGACACAACGACTATCGGATCAGGTGCGGGTCATCCAACGTAATCATATGTTGGATGACACTGTACTTGATCGCCTGCGAAGTGAAATGCAGAGTAGCCATGTCATGGCCCCCCCGTCACAGATTGTTGTAGTACCACCACAATTCAACACAAACCAAGCCGACGAGGGAAGTGATGACAGGGCTACAAATGTAAGTACCCAGTGCAATGAGGAATTGAGGAGTGCTTTGGAAGGTGCGATTCGAGAATATCGGTTCATGTCGCCCGGACTTAGACCACGCTTACCTCGTTTGCCCATGCATAACAAAAATAGGGCGCTGGTGGCGGTCCTGGATTCGCAGTTGTCAAACTATTTTGATGACTGCGAAAACCTCACCGATGCTCATTCGATTCTGTACTGCGCGGCTGTAGCGGCATGTCGTGTAGCTCACGTCAAATTTACTAATGACTCCAGAGCTACACGACCAAAACCAGCTGTACCAGCTTGGCAGTGCAGAATTGAACGACGTATTGGTGGGGCCAGAGCGCTCATCGGCAAACTAATCTGCTTCAGGGAGGGCAATACTCGTCCTAGAGTGATGCGCTTTGTGAGGCGGGCGTTCTTAGGGACTGATATCAGTCCTCAGGACTATATATCCCGTGTCACAGAGCGCATCGACTTCCTGAAGCAGAAAGTGTATGCATGGGCGAACCGTATTCGTAGGTATAAGCGTCGGGTGGAGCGATACACTCAGAATCGCACCTTCCAGAGCGATGAAAGGTGGGTCTATAGGGATTGGGAGCGACCGGACCAAGGTGTGACTGACACGTGCCTGCCGGATGATGATGCCATGATTTCTTTCTGGCGCAATATCTGGTCGGTGCCTGTCGGTCACACCGAAGGTGATTGGACTCGGGAAGTTGAGCGAGCGTGCGATTCAATACCAGAAATGGGGGCTATTACCATCTGCCCCCAAGATGTA
The DNA here is from genome assembly GCA_947523025.1 of Dryobota labecula. NCBI lineage: Eukaryota > Metazoa > Arthropoda > Insecta > Lepidoptera > Noctuidae > Dryobota > Dryobota labecula. The sequence goes on from OX383314.1 coordinate 9,420,659, forward strand.
GCTCGTGCAGTCCGTCCGTTGCCTAACTGGAAGTCTCCAGGGCCGGACGGGCTGCAAAACTTTTGGATCAAATGGTTACAGAGGTCGCACGCTTGCTTGGCGGCTCAGTACCAGACTGCTTTGGAGTCCGGTTCGCTGCCCCAGTTTCTCACAACAGGAGTTACCCACCTGCTCCATAAATCAGGTAGTACCGCGGAACCCAAAAATTATAGGCCGATCACGTGTTTACCGACGGTCTATAAAGTTCTTTCATCCATTTTGAGAGCTAAAATTAACCAACATGTAGACACCAACTCCATCATGTCTGCTTCTCAAAATGGATGTAAGAACGGGTCCCGCGGTACTAAGGAGCTACTCCTCATTGATATGGCCATTAGCCAACAGGTTCGTCGTTCCCGAAAGGATCTGTCGACATGTTGGATAGATTATAAGAAGGCCTATGACTCGGTGCCACATACATGGCTCATGAGGGTGCTGGAGTTGTATAAAGTAGATGCAACTCTACGCACCTTCCTGATATCATGTATGGGGCAATGGAGGACGGTCCTTCGCTATCCAGGATGTCGAAATATCCAGGGGAATAGCGAGCCGATAAGGATTGAGCGAGGCATATTTCAGGGTGATAGTTTGAGTCCACTTTGGTTCTGCTTAGCCTTGAATCCTCTAAGCACATTGCTGGAGGGTTCGGGTTTAGGCTATCGGATGAGGAGAGGTGGTCAGGTTATATCTCACCTCCTCTACATGGATGACCTAAAACTCTTTGCCCCCAACAATTTGCAACTGATGGAGCTACTGAAAGTAACTGAAACTTTCAGTAGTGCCATCAGGATGGAATTTGGTGTGGACAAATGTGCGGTCATGCATGTAAAGCGAGGGGAGATTGTGGAATCCGTGGGAACCCAACTCTCGGATTCCATAAACCTTAGAGCCCTCTCCGCATCCGAAACCTATAAGTATTTGGGTATGTCGGAAGCGTTGGGCATCAATGTTACTGACATGAAGCAATCGTTGAAGGAACGCTTCTTTGGCCGCCTGAAAAAAGTATTGAATAGTCTTTTATCAGGCGGAAACAAGGTGCGCGCCTTCAACGGTTGGGTCATGCCGGTTTTGATGTACTCTTTCGGCATACTCAAATGGACTCAGACCGAACTGGACGCCCTGGATAGAAGGGTCCGTACGCTGCTGACTGCATATCGAATGCATCACCCACGGTCATCGGTAATGAGACTGTATATCCCGCGAAAGTGTGGAGGTCGAGGCTTATTAAACGTTAAGATCCTCCACAATCGCGAGATATGCAGTCTCAGGGAATATTTCCTAGAAGCCGACGTGGGGATGCATCGAAATGTGGTCGCGGCGGACAAGGGCCTCACCCCGCTCTCCTTGGCTAAAGAGAACTGGCGCAAGCCTTTAGTACTTGACACTAACGATCGCAGGGGGGTATGGCAGAGCAAGGAGCTTCACGGACGCTTTTTTCGGGCCCTACATGGACCCGATGTAGATTTCCTAGCGTCCGTAGCCTGGCTGCGTTTCGGTGACCTCTTTGGGGAAACCGAAGGTTTTGTCTGTGCAATTATGGACGAAGTTATCATGACGAACAATTACCGGAGATTTATTGTGAAGGATGGCACGGTTGACATTTGTCGGGCATGCCACCGTCCGGGAGAATCAATCCGACACATTATCTCCGGTTGTTCTCGTCTAGCTAACGAAGAGTATTTGCATAGACACAACCTTGTAGCCAGGATTATCCATCAGCAACTTGCTCTGAAATACAGCCTAGTGGAATTGGAGGTGCCGTATTATAGGTATGTGCCCGACCCAGTTCTCGAAAATGGCAATATCACATTGTACTGGGATCGATCCATCATCACTGACAGGACTATTGTTGCCAATAAGCCTGATATAGTGGTGATGGATCGAATAGAGCGGCGCGCAATGATTATTGACATAACAGTCCCACATGACGAGAACCTCGTGAAAGCCGAGAAAGATAAACAAATCAAGTATCTTGACTTGGCTCGCGAGGTTGTCGACATGTGGGATGTGGACTCAGCGATCATTGTGCCGATAGTCGTATCAGCCAATGGCTTAATTGCCAAGAGCCTCAACCAACACCTAAAGAGGCTCTCGTTGGGCGGCTGGATCAAGGGCTTGATTCAGAAAGCGGTACTTCTGGACACGGCTCGCATTGTTAGGAGGTTCCTCTCTCTGCAGCCCTGACCGCCGGTAGCTTGGACCCTGTTCCCGATACCGGTGGGCTACTATTTTTTATATTTTTAAATGTTTTTATATTTTTTATATTCTAATATTTAAAAATATAATTTATATGTATTTATTTGAATAAAGAGAATAATAATACATTTATTTAGCTAAGTTTACATTCAGGTGGATTGAATAACTAGACCTCACACTAGGATTCCCTGTGTTGTGAGATCCAGGCTCCTTCGTACCGTTAACAATTATATAAAAAAGATACATTTTTAAACTTAAAATAGTAACCTATAAAAAGAGTGTATGCATGGTGGTGTAATTTGTGTCAGTTGTGTCGGTGTTGTAAGAGGTTGTTGTTGAGGATGCAAATGTTCCAATCGCAAAAATGATACACGATGCCCACGCCTAAAACACATAACATCACGCCTAAATGCCAAGGTATAGGCAGAGGTGTATTTATAGTAATTAAAATTTCGCCAGTTATGTTCAAGTCTCACGTAAAAGGGGGCGAGTCCATTGCCGCTAACCGGGCATTAATATATTGATAATATATATATTATATAATATATATAATATTGTTTTGTTACGCGTAGAGTTTGTAACATTTTTGAATTTTAGATTTTTATTTTTTTATGAAAGTCTGATGAATTATTAAAAGTATTTTTTCTTTTTTTGGGTGGGATATCATCAAATAACTTCTCCCGCTCTGGGCGGAACGGGAGGGCGTGTCAGACTTTTACTGACTAAAACCCACCCGTGTTCCTTCAGTTGCCTGTGTGCCAGGGCCACGGTATCCCTTTCGGACAAACCCGCAACCCTGGCAGGAGTAGTATAGTCCTGAGAAGTTGTTAATATTTTACCAATGACCCGGTATATCCATACGTAATATTATAAATGTGAATGTAACTCTGTCTGTTACGTTTTCACGCCTAAACCGCTGAACCGATCGTCATGAAATTTGGCAAAGATATAGCCTGGGATATGGAGAAGGACATAGGGTACTTTATGCGATAAGGGAGCGTTAAAGTGTTACGTAACGAATTTGGGGGGGAGGGTGGGTTACAGGGGCGGCAGGGGGGTTTGAACTATACCCAAAGTCTCAAATTCAGATAATTTATGTAATCAAAGGGGATAACATATCAAAAAAATATCTTCGTAATGGTAATTCACATAAAATGGCGAAAACAGAGGTTTCATTTTCTTTTAAGTACTGATTTTAAGAAATAATAATTAAAAAGTAATCATAACGTAATTATTTTTATAAATTTTTGGTTTTAAACAAAGTTATTAAAAAAATGAGATTTTCTGGTATAAAATATTTTATGATACTGGTAACAATGCAGGAGATCCAAACATTTTCACATTTTTTAGATCTTTAACAACACTAATATTACAACTCTCATTCATAGATTCATATTGTACTCGTATATATAGCATATCTAGCCACATTTTGGATGAAAGCGGCTGTAAACTGTTTCGAGTGGAAATCGATTTTGGGAGGTCTACGTCTAGCAGTGGACTTAAATGAGCTGATTATGACGATCATAGGCCGTGTCTCCAACACACTACATAAAACGTTGTTTGGCAACGGTATTTTGTTTGCATAGTTCTTATAATTAATTCACTTTAATTTCATAGATGATTATTTACAAAAAATTATAATGATAAAATGTTTTGCACCACTGTCCTGTCATTTTGACAGTAACATTTCTTGACATTACTTTGTTTACGTAAATTATCTGAATTACAGACTTTGGGTATACGCGTTACGTAACATTGATTTTTTTTAACCCTTCAGAACGGTCGCGTAGAGAGATTCTTTCACGCATTTTTTAAAACGTTTTTTTTTTATTTTCACAAAATTTCAAATATAATGACCCCTTAAAAATTGATTTTACTTTCACTTTTAAAAACAAAACATTTCAAATGTTAATAAATAATATTAATTAGATTAAAACAATAACAAAGGTATTTTAGCGACTTTCCGGTACTTTACGCCACATAATTGTGACTTTCAGGTAAAAACGGTCACTTGGTGGTTTTACTAGGGGGGGGGGACCCTAACCGCGGGCGGAGCCGCGGGCGAAAGCTAGTTTATTATATTAGCCACAGCTAGTATTACTAAAAACACTTACCCTAGTATGTTTGACCATATGAGCGGTCAGCACCTCTTCGAAATTGAACCCTTTCACACACTTGTCACATTTGTAGGGAGATCTGATGTAAGACTCCGCTTTGGCTCTCTCGGCCAGCTCTGCTAATACCTGTAACATAATCCATACTTATATACAACGTGTAACTGAATTTTTACATTATGAAAGTAGTTTCTTCAGAATCGGTTACTGAATAGCTTTTTTGATATTTTTATGTATAAAAAATGGCAAAAAAGCGAGAGAGACTCTGAGGAATATTGTATTATTAACATCATAAACAATAACTTTTGTTCTATGACTTTTAATAATTCATCAGATTTTAATTTATCACGTTTTCACACAAAAATAAAAATATTATTTCGTGACTGAGAAGGAATTATGAAAAACAGCTCAACAGCGACCTCGGTAAGTGTGTCTAGAATAGGGATGCATCCGATACCGATACCGATACCGATGCCGATATATCGGCGATACTCGAAGTTTGCCGATATATGAAAGAAAGAAAGAAAAATAGGTTTATTTGTCACAGAAACACGTGCATACAAAAAGATAATTAACTTGAGTAGATGGTATAAGAAAAATAAAAAATAAAACTAAATAGATCTACATTCCAATCACGAGCACAAAACAAAATAGTCGGCAGCTGCACGTCATGACTGTGACAAGAAGGCTTCCACTCAGCATGATGCTATGCTATGAGGGACCCACAGCACAGCGCTGATTTTCAGTGGTTACCCGGAAAGGACATACGGAAACCAAGTCAGGTTTAAAGAAATGAACATAAATAGGCAACTAGATAAAATAAAACAAACAGTACTCAGAATATAATCTAACTATACAACCTGATATACCAATAAATATTATTAGATAATAATAAAACACAAAATAATCCGCAGGCATCACGCGCGTGTAGAAATAAATAAATAAAGTAGGTATCCACTAAAACATACTATTACGCAAGAATATAATTATGTCTCGCTCACACCCCCACCTTCGCGTCGCCTCGCGTCGTGTTTATGGCCGATTCAACGATACTTTTCTCATCAATGTTAATTTTAATTACTAAAACTATTAACTTATCTCAACCTGTCTATAGTTTTAAACGGTTTTATTTAGTTTGTCCTATTATTTATTCTTTTTATATTAATTAAAAAAATAACCTGACTTGTGTTTTATTTATTTTACCTTCATTTTTTAATTCAATAAGTGTATCGGTATCGGTATCGCCGATATTTTTATAAGAGCATCGGTATCATCGGACTTACTAGAGAATGGGCAGCAGCGTTCTCTATGCATTTTTAACACCATACTGCGATCGCCAACCCGCCTGCCAAGCGTGGCGATTATGGCAAATTCCCCCCCTTTTGGGGGAGGCCTATGTCCAGCAGTGGACGTCTTTCGGCTTAAATGATGATGATGATGATGAACCCAAAGTAGCATGCCTATAAACCACGGAATCGAAACTTACGCGGGTGAAACCATGGGGAGCAGCCCGAGCAGCTAGTATATAATAAAGTTATTTCCCAACGATTATTTTTGCGCAAAACTTAGTTTGATGCGTAGAAACTTCGTTAAGGGTCTTTTTACACGCTGTATTTTAAAAATGTCTTTGACATATCTCGGGACCCTGGGGTATTTCTGGTCTCGGAACTTTGGAAGGCGTACGAGTGGCTGAAGCTAATTAAAAAAAAAATCGCAAAAACTCTCGTAAATTGTCTATGGGGCCTCTGCCCCATAGACAATTTTAAATGGTGAGGAGGCACCAATCGACGACTCAAGTGCACTCAAGGACAACCCTCGGTTGCTGCAGGACTATTGCAGGATATGGAAACTAAAGATATTGGATCATGACATCCTGTATACATATTTTTATCATACCTGTTTCTTAGTAAGTTTAATAACAACATATTCATCAGTCTCCTGCACCATTCGAGAGGAGAATCCTTCTTTTACTTCTTTCTTCTTCTTTTTACTTCTCACTTTCGGAAAGTCTTCTTTGAACTCTTCTTTTATGTCCGGTTCCTCTTTGATTTCTAACATTAGTGTTGTCTGAAAATATTATAATAAAAATAATAACGTTTATTTGGACTCAATAAAATATAGCCTAATACAGTTATATTCCTAAGAACTAGGATACAAATAATGTAAGTGAGTAGACGGCTAAAACTATGTGAACTCCTGACTTCCAAACTAGGTAAAAAACCTGTATCTTGGAAACCAGTGCTCTTCCGTGATACATTAGGTGTAAAAACTTATAAATCACATACGTGAAAATTCCAAAGTCAAAAGATTTAGACTATGGAACGAGGTACTTAAGTCTAAAACTTGACGGGTGAGTGATGTAGGTGAATGTGTGAGGTGTGTGTAGTGTGGATGTAGGGTGTGAATGTTTGTGGTATGCGTGTGTAGTGTGGATGTAGGGTGTGAATGTGTGTAGGTGTACGGTGTGAATGTGTACGCGAATGTGTATATGTGTTTTTTGTATGTTAATTCTATTTTAAAATTTCCAGTGTTTTTTTCCGTATTGATATAATCAAGGCTTAAGACCCATTTCGAGACCACTATTTTACATTGATATTTAGTTAAAGGATATATTTTTAGAATAAGATTGATTTTGTTGTACAAATGGCCACATAAGAAGTTGAAAAACCTCTGTGCGAAATGAGTGTGGCAAGCTTTATATACGCAGACTGTATATGTTTTCTACGTTTCTGTTGGAAAGCTGCAGGGTCATATTTTCGAAGAACAAAATTAGTAAGGCTGTGGTGGCCCAATGGAGCTTATTCCACAAATCCCCCCTGAAAAATCCCCCTTAGGAGAAAAAGTGGAATATATAAAAAACAGTCTAGAAATTCATCCCTGATAATCCGGCTTATTATATTTCACTAATCCCCTTAGATAATCCCCCTCAGTGGGGAAAACTGAACCTTAATGTAAAAAAATCACTTTCAGGAATAAGTTTTTTTTTTTCTTTTCTAGTTTTCCCCCCTAAGCGGGATTATCAGGGGTGAATTCTAGACTGTTTTTTATAGATTCCACTTTTCCTCCTAAGGGGGATTTTCAGGGGGGATTTGTGGAATAAGCCGCCCAATGGTAGTGGCCGACTTACGAGTTTTAGGCCGTAAGTCGAACAATACGACCCAGAGAGGCGTTTTACTTTGTGTATTTCATCAGCACTGCTCTCAAAACGGTGAAGGAAAAAATTGTGAGGAAACCGGCATGTCCTAGAACAAAAAATTCGAAGACATGTGATATCTCCCAACCCGCGCTGGGCCCGCGTAGTGGATTACGGCCCACTCCTTCTGACAGAGAGAAGCCCGTGTCCCAACGTTATATGCTATTCTTATTTAAAAGTAGTTCAACCAAGAATGAAATGAATTTCATGCAATGCCGGATTAACCACGTAGCAAAAGTAGCAATTGCTACGGGCCCCACGAAAAAGGGGGCCCCGGGTATTCAAACCCGCCCACGCACATGAAAGAAATACTGACATATTAGGGTATGTCGAACTTTAATTTCGAATAGATTTTGAAAAAGTGAATTTAACGAAAAACTATAAGAGACCTTTTTTATAAAACGTTCAATTTCCTATAAAAACATGTATCGCGCTAGTGATAAAGAGCTTCTGAGACCAGATGTAAAATCCCAAAGACCACATAAAATTCCACATAATTAAATTCTTGTTTTTACCACTTTATAATTGAGAACCCATAGCAGATCAAGGACCCCTCGATAGTATTTGCTACGGGCCCCGCGTTTGCTTAATCCAGCACTGATTTCATTCATGCCTTTGCATCTGGCATTCGTCCAGTGTAAGCGTTTTGAGTTTTAGTAAAAAAAAAAATATATATATATATATATTTTTTTTAACTAAAACTATATACATATATATATATATATATATATATATATAATAACTAGCTTTTGCCCGCGGCTCCGCCCGCGTGGATGTCGGTTATCGCGTAAAAAAGTAGTCTATGTCCTTCTCCATATCCCAGGCTATATCTCTGCCAAATTTCATGATGATCGGTTCAACGGTTTAGGCGTGAAAACGTAACATACAGACAGACAGACAGACAGACAGAGTTACTTTCACATTTATAATATTAGTATGGATTTGGCAGGACTAAACTAAAATTTATCTTCTGTCCTTTTCTTAATGAAATGGAAAGAAAAGGTGCACTGAACTTAAATTTAGTTTAGTTTGTGAACGAGGGAATTGGCACCAATGTCAATTTTGTTAGTTTTAACCTCTCGTATGCCGTAATTACAGAAACAATTAAAAAACCATTGTTTCTCGCGTGGATCCACGTTCCACGATTGATATGAAAGGTTAAATGCTCCTTTTTTATTTTCTGTGGGTGTCCCAAATTTTTTTTTTTCTTTAAGTCGCTCCGCAGACTGATGGGGTGAAACTCATTGATGTATATGTTACACTAGATTAGTAATTACCGCACTAAGGCGTTGCCACTTGACATATGGCCACAGCCATATGCGTAGCTAACGTCAGTTCAGTGCTCTGTGTGACGCCAACCGAAGTTAACCTAAATATACTAATAATAATAACTTTTTAATAAGAATAAGAATCAGTATCTTATTACTTTTAAATGTTTAGTGGTTTCAAAGCTACGTCGTCGTGTTTAAATAGTGGTTACACTTTTTTGACACATTTTAATGAGGTTTGCTTCTCTAGTTATTTAACTCAATGGTGAAACTCGACAAAACTGCAATATGTCCGGTAGCGTTGAAAGAGTTTTAAAATTCGAACCTTTCTATTTAATAATGTTCTATACCTCCAGTCCACTGAAAATGCATTAATAATTATTTCATGTCAGTACGCCAACCTCATTTTTGGAATAATCGCACTGGCCAGCACGACACAGCATGAAAAAGAAAAAAAAAAAAGTTGTGTTTCGTTCGGCGTCTCTTAAGCGGGCTACTGACATCCCTACCACAGGGGCAATCTAGGGTGTTTATTATAGGTGGGGATGACCCTAAATTGCCACCTAAATTGTGATGTGTATAGGGAAGCAGGGGCAATTTCCTAGATCGGCCCTGCTGCAGGGCAGCAGAAGCGCGAGACCACCCTTGCTCCCTAGATCCCTGCCGCCCTGCTACGTTGCCGCGTGTGTAGCGCGATCGGAGCAATTTCTAATCAGTTTGTTGATAACTGTCACTCGGAGCGCACGCATGTCGATTAAAAGACATTTTGTTGTCGAAAGAAGCAATATCCATTCGTAAAAGGTTTTTACGCTCATCTACTTCCAATTCTTTCATAATATTCATGTAGCTCAACTCACTTCTTTTCTATAGTTACTTCTTCACCCAGTATCTCATTATCCTTTTTTTTGCGGTAGCACCACAGAAAGAGCCAGGGCTATACTATACCAATCTTTTGATTTTTCGATATTACTAGTGCCATACTCAACGCGTGTGTTTAGCTCAACGTGTACTCGAACACTGAACGGCAGGCATGTGTGTAGAGACAACTCCGATATTGTCGCGACCGCCGTGCGCCCTAGATTGCCCCTGCGGCAGGGATGTCAGTAGCCCCCTTTACTGAAACCCTCGCTACTTTGCACCCTTGCATAACAAATAATATTTTTACACTTTTATTAATCTGTTTAGTTTAGTTTGTGATCTTCCTGTGCGAGTCAGAATAAATACTTTTTCTATATTTTTAGGTTATGTTACTAGGAATTTAAAAGCAAACAATTATTTTACCTCATAAGTATCAGATTCCCTGCCTTTATTCTTACATTCACCCTGGAACTTCGCTAGAGGTATTTCGTCATCGGCATCATCTTCTACAACATCATCTAGGGGCATCAGTTCATCTTGTTCTTCACCATTAAAATCTGGCATGTTTACTGGGCCTAAGTAATGTACTTCGAGGCTACATCTTTTTAAGTCATACATGGAGGTTTGTTGAAGGAAGAGGCTGGATTTTATGTCCTGAAAACCGATAAATAGAATGCTTTATTATTCACCGCGTTAATTGATACTGCGCTCTAAGTGCTCATAGACAAGTCAACGGGGGCCTAAGTCTACTAATTTACAAACGTTGCAATGGTCTCGCCATTGTGAGTATTTGACAGTGTTTGTATGGCAAATGTGTCAAAAACTCACAATGAAGAGACCATTGCAACGTTTGTACATTAGTAGACTTGGCCCCCGGCAAGGGCGACTGCAGCCGTCGACACGTCTACGGCTGCACCGCGGACACGGAGCACCGTACTCAAATTAGGAGTGGGCGTTGCGACGACGAACAATTTTCAAAGACCGTTTTGTGTTCTGCGAAGATGAAACCGTTTTACGTCCTGGGTTCAAACAGTCTTCGTTGCACAAACCAGTCTTAGAATTATTTAGTGCGATTTTTTTATTTTACGTCTATGAAAATACAGTCTAGAACTAGAACGCAATGAGTGAACTATCTCGTCCGTCGCGTCGTCGTCTTTAACGTTCCGCGTTCCTTTACAAAACAGTCCTTACAATAGAAAGTGAACTTTATATCAATGAAATACAGTCGATAATGTATTACCAGTTGTCAATGCGTCTCATTCCGTTCGCTTCCAAAACAGTTTTTTTTTTGAACCCTCATTCTGCTTTAAAGCTAAATTATACAACTGTTTGATGTCTATTATTTAGGTAAACCACCGCGATACTTTCAGACTCCCTCCGACTCTGCTAGCTCTGCTGGCTCCTAAGCCGAGATTCGTACCCCACAGGGAGTGCCCGTAGCGCGCAGTCGTTTAGTTTATAAGTTTTACGCCCTGGCTGGAGGCTTGTATGTTTTTAGGAGCTTAAGGCAACCACAGGAAAGACCGGTTAAAGAGTCACGATCTCTAATGATAAACTCTGAGATGCCTTAGATAAAAATATATATATATATATACTTTCAGTAATTTAATCCTGTAGTTTTTAAGCGAATTTAAAAACTAAAGATAATAAATTATGATAAAATAATAAAAATATATTTAAAAATATATATATATATATGTCGGAGACGAGTCTGTTGTATCCGGTACGCCAGCACCATCTAGTCACGTTCGATGGAGTTATTGGAGTGCGCGCCAACGGTTATTGACTAATCGCGACGCTAGCGCTGCCTAGCGGCGCATGACACAGTCTACGACATAACGTTCGACCGGCAATAAGTGTCCGCCGCACAGTCGACAAGGGCAGTTCGCCCTGGCACACGCGCCCGCCCGACGCGAGACCCCTGCCCCGCGACCTGGTAGCGGACGACTGACCCCATCGCACCGGACATGACGCCCAAGCAAGCGGCATCCAGGTTACACGCGGCTTGCTTGAGACAACTACGCGTTACAAACAACATGCATCCGTTACGTATTTGTATGCTAGGTTAATATAGGTATGAATACGTAACGAAAACAGACATTCACCTCTATACAGGCACATATATATGCACGTAGAGTCGCAGCTGCGGTCGCGACTATACGTATTCACCGGGCGGGGTTACACTACAGTACAATGCCGCTCTCACACTCATATTCCGCCTATTACCCGGGTCATGGTTTGGCTAGCTCTGATAAGTGGGTCGGGTATAGGCTACATTGACCTGTAGAAGTGCCATAAAGTCGCCATCTCGTCGGTGGTCGTCTCCGTCGGGCCTCCCCCGGGTAACTGGGGGTCTCACCTGGCGGGGACTGACCGCCGAGATGTCGTGAAGAGACGACACTGTGCAACAGTGTCGCGGCGCGACTACAGAAACAATCTCAGATACCCTATCACAGGACCCGCGTCGAGCAACACAGGTCCATCATCCCCAAGCCGTCCGAGGCTGACCCAACGAGGGGCCCATATTAATGGGCCACCGTGAACCCTCCGCGGACAGGGAGCGACGCTCCGGTTCCGCAGGCCACGCCCCCTTGCGGGGGCGTAGCGACATTCGAAGCACAAGGGCAGTTCATCGGTGGCGGTCAAGCAGTGAAGACGTCTAGGAATTGTTGTGCGTTCGGTATAGTTGTGTCGAGTTCCAATATTAATTACTTTGCATACACATTACTGTATAGAATCAAGTTCTTCTAACTGAACAGACAGATGTGCTGCTGGGGAGTTTTTTCCACTACTTCTTCTTCCCAGCTAAAGCACAAGGAAGTGGTGAAGGGATGGGCGTTTTGGGGGAGCTGTCTTGTGTAAATTTAAAGTTTTGAGTTAATGCTGAATATCAGCCTAGATTGAGTAAATGACTTTTGATTTGAGTTTAATTCGGTTTTTCTATTGTGCAATACCCAACACTACTGGTGTAAGTTAACGCGGCTTTTCGAAGGACCATATGCGGGAATATAATTTTATGCGGGGTGGAATATTGGACGACACACAGATTTGAGCAAAAAAGGAATATGAGGTATTTGAGGTGACGTATTTGAGTGGATGGATTTACTTGGGAATCTTCTGGACGCAGCACGTTGGCTGGTATTTTCTAACTTTCCCTGTGATGCACTTTCGCTTGATATTTAAATGTCACCCTTGTGTCGGCCAACACTTTTATAAAGAGAGTTTAGAGTTTTATTAGCGGATTAATTTATGCGACGATGCGCATTACGTGAACGTTGAGTTAGAACAGCAATTCAAACGAGAGAGTTTTCTCTCAAATCACAGTTGATGTGTGCAGCGATTGGCTTACGCTGCAGCGAAAACGCCTCTGATTCGGTGCGTGCGATGAGCGTCCCTCTCGTTCTGTTGTATGGGAATTGGGAGGGAAGGAAATATAGCTCAAATCTGCGGTCGGAAATGTTATACTAAAAACTTAGTTTTAAGCTTGCGCGAGCAACTATCCTCAGTACGCCCACAGTAGTTATAATATGGCTGATGATAACGAGAGAAACCTTCCGTTCTCCGACATATATATGATGAAAAACACGATGATAAGCGATCGCATTTTGTCATTGTCAAGCCTGAATAAAACAATTAAAGAAAAATAATATCCTGTAATTTTCGTTTGTAATAAAAATCTATTGTAATACATGTGTGTTGGTGTGTTGTGTTGTTGCATCATGCTGAGATAGGAGCCTTTTGGCCTCGTACATACAAGAGCTAGTTTTTTTTTTTTCCTTTTTTAATATTTTTTTTTTTAAATTCTTTTATCATTGTATGTTTAGTTTCGTTTAGTATGTGATCTTCCTGTGTGAGTCACAATAAATACTTTTTCTTTCATTCTTTGTTTTCGACACATTTTTTTTTTTAGACTTCCAAATTGTCCACCCTGTGGTTTGTCTATGGTTTAGATATTAAAAGTTATAAAAAGGCCAATACATACCTCTTCCACAGTCTGATTCAATATTTCGTTAGCTTTCACACATTGTTGTGTGAACTTAATACATTTCTTTAAAGTCCATCTGCATCGTAAACAAAGATTCATGTTGTCACCCACGCTGAACACCTGAAAAATGTTTTAATTTAATTACATGCCTGTCAAAGTACTACCAGTATTTCTATTTGGGAATATCTTTTTTTTTCTTTGGCAACTGAGCCAATGTCGACTATTCTGCCAGCATCCTGAATATCTTTATTTGCATAAAACATATGTTACATGGTAGGTGTTTTTTAATTTTTTATTTTTTCGACACTGTCCCACTGTTAAAGGTCTTAAATACATACTAATGTTTTCATAATTTTGCTTACTTATATGCAAAAAATGTTTTAAATTAAATTTCATTTCTCATTTCTCCATTCCTAGTGTTTATTCAAAACGATAAACAAAAAATGGATACATGACAATTTTGATTACCAGTGAGATTAATCTGCTGTCAATGCTGTTTCGGCTTGAGGATAATGCCTATATATGTGTGACGTTATCTTCAACTATTCAGAGAAGGATTCTTTGAAGGGGTAAACAGAGTCGCAGTTATGTTTAAGGCACATGTATTATGGGGGCCATACGCCTATTGCCATTTAATATAGGGAACTACTGTTAACACTTAGCACAGAAACGCAGGCCATACACCCAGAATTAACATTTAAACAAGTTTAAAATATGAAGACAGATAAAAACAAAGATTCAAAAATGTAACCTTTTCGGCAAGATTATGATAAGCGTTTATTTCCATAGTAGTCATTGGATACACTTTTTCCGCTGCCTGAAGGCAAGCCCGACACCTATTCTTCACATTAGAAACACTAAAACTCCTGTTTTCAGTCATTTTAAATTAATTATTTATTAAAATGCAATCAAAACAAAGCGTCGTATTAATAATAAGTTTTTTAGTGTTGTGCTTTGTTTAACAAAGTTTGACAGTAGAGTACGGTTCTTGCTAGAGATGTTATTTTAGTCGATTTTCTAATTCAAGAACGGCAGAACACTCAAGAATAGCCATAGGTATGTTAGTGTCTTTTGTATGTTAGATTGGCTCTGACCTCAACAAAATCTCAGATTGGGGATGTATGTTGTGTAGACATGTTAGACACTAATTAATAGGTACCCATTTCTACTGCCAAGCAGCATTTCTGGGTTTCGGTTTGAAGGATGATGGTGTCGAAGTAGTTACAGCAATGAACAAAAACTAGTCATTGAATTACAGGCACAGGAGTTATTTTTAAGAATATAATGGTACGGTGGACAGCACATCAAGTTACCACGAACTGTTAATATTTCTCGTTCGATTTTGAACTTAATTATCAACAAGTTAAAACCTAAAAAATCGTTTGGAGAAATTTGACAGTTTCATATAGCTTGATGTGCTGACCGACCACTGTACTTTTCAAGTGAAAACGCAACGGGCAGCACTCTGTTGTATTTATTTAAAATCTACCTGCCTACACAAAGATTTTGAAAGCTTTGCCGCTAGTCGCTAGCGATTTCAAAATCCATGTGTGGACGTGAGAATTTGAAATAGCCAGCAAGTCCCTAGTGACGGCCTGGTTGACTTCACGTCAATAGGTTTCGTAACCGCATTGATAAAGCGTATCGATAACGAAACTTTACGAAACCTACTACTATAGGTACAGTGGCCAGCACATATTATTATTATACTCTTTGCCGGCACAATAAGGTACACGAAACAGATGTCAAATTTCTCCAAACGATTTTAAACTTTAAAATATTGGATATTAAGTTCAAAATCAAACGAGAAAATTTGACAGTTTGTGGTAACACACCTACAATAGGCATACATACTAGTACTTTTATTATTTTATTGTTCATTTTTAATCTTTTGTATGTACTGCTGTTGGTGCACTAAATAAATAAATAACTTGGGGGTTTATTCATAAACGTTGCTTAAAGTGACGTTCAAACGTCAAAAATGTATGGTTAAATAGTCGCTAATCATTACTTAACTTTAAGCAGCGTTTATAAATAAACCCCTTAATGTACTGGCCACCGAACATAAAACTCCACAAATTAATACAGATGGGACACTCCGCAAAATCATTTAAATCAAAAGCGACTCAATTCAGGTCGCACAACGCTTATTGTCTACAGTTATATTCACCTATAAGTTGCTTCTCTTTCTATCGGGTAACTCTTGTACCGGCGGCGCGCGGTCCTACTGAATTGGCCCAGTGAGATAGGCCCACCACGTACTACAAGTACGTGGTGGGCCTTCTTCATACCTAAACTGCGGAATGTCCCAACTGTGCCTATGAAGATTTTAATGATTATAATTCTGTAAATGGTGCCGATTCCCTTGTTCACAAACTAAACTAAATTTAAGTTCTGTGCATCTTTTTCTTTCTATTTCATTAAGAAAAGGAAAGAAGATAAATTTTAGTTTAGTCCTGTCAAATTAATCAGCGCCTGTCACTACTCCATACAAGTTTAGACGTGATTAAAAACTTGCCGACTAAAATTATGACAATTTACGTCAAGCGCTGATTATTTTGACAGGACTAAACTAAAATGTATCTTCTGTCCTTTTCTTAATGAAATAGAAAGAAAAAGATGCACTGAACTTAAATTTAGTTTAGTTTGTGAACAAGGGAATCGGCACCAATATATATACTTGTTACGGTCGCGAATCATATTTTGATCAACATACAACCTAATACTTAAAGTCGAATAATTAATTCACTGGAGTAATCTGACATGTGCTAGCTGTCACTTTGTGAAAAAAAATGGTCATATTTATTGTAATGGTGATCGTATAGTTTAATTGATTTATAAAGTGTAAAATAAATGCATAATATATGTATTGTATAAGTGTAAAAGTCTAGAATACAATACATATTTGCTTATTATTTAACAATGTGACAGCTAGCACCTGTCAGTTTCCTCTAGTGAATTAAAATAGTTCGAATATACCTGCAAATTGCAAAAAATATAAGAAAATTTAAATTTCGCGGGCTACCCTGGCGCTTTCACCACTATAAACTCTTTGCTTTCGCCTCCATCGTTCCTCTACTCTCATAACTACCCACATGCATACTAGAAACTTTCCACACGATATGTTTTTCATTTCTCCACATCACATGAATCTGCCTCTATAGCCTTTTCTTTGTTGGAGTCGGCTTCTAGTCTTACCGAATGCAACTGAATAATCCCTGGTTTCGGCACCAAAAAAATGTATCAAAGCCGATGTTGGTACATTGGAGGGCAAGCTCAGTTTTGGATACGTGTTTTAGTTGAATATGATTAACTGTGCTTGCGATACAATGAGAAAAAAGTCGAATCCAAGATGGCAACAAAACCACAAATATGATTGAGTATCGCGTATAGCTAAGGACGCTTTTGAAGTTTCCTACTCAGAAACAGGCTAAAAGATGGTAAATCGAAAGAGGTCAGGTACTCACAGGATGCCGGGAGTCAGGAGATCACCACACTGCACACTAGCAGTCGTATTTAACTATATTTTGGTGTTTTTTCACCGCGCGTGCGGGTTATTGTTGGCGTTGAGTTCAAATACCTGTATTTTACCTGGAGCGACTGCCTATCAGACCTCCACAGCCCAGTTACTGGGAAACATGATACCCCTTGTATAACGATAGGTACCACAGCACCAATAATATTTATTTACTAGCTGCTGACCTGACCGCGGCATCGCCCACGTGGCTTTTTCTAAAATATAATTAGCCCAAGTTACAATGCGTGCCACGAAAGATGAGACTTGACACACCACGTGGTTTGACTTGCGCAGTACACGATTTTAGGTCTCTTTAGCGGTATGAGGTCTGTGCGCAGGACGGGATCGGTCGTCATCGGGGCGATGGAAAGGGCGCAGGAGGCGCGGTCAAGTCTCATCTTTCGTGGCACGCATTGTACTACTTATAGCATCAACTATCTACCAGTGAGAGTCCCGTCAATATCGGCCCAGCCGTTTCGGAGATTGGCTGGAACAAACAGACAGACAAAATAAAAATTGATTTTTTGTTCTAAGTACCGTATAGTATACTGTCATAAGCATAAAGCTGTTATTTTTTTAGATTACAAACAGACACTTAAATTTTATTTGTTTCGAACAACTATGTAATTTAATTTCAAAGAGTCAAGCCGGGTATTCATTAGGAAACATCTACACTAATACAAACTACTGGTTGGAACTGAAAAATTATTTTTGTGTGGGATAGTCCATTTATCGAGGAAGGTTATAGGCTATATAACATCACGCTACGACCAATAGGAGCGGAGCATAAATAAAAAATGTTGCAAAAACGGGAAAAAATATTCTTTTTGAGTTTACTTTGCGTGCGCTGCGTAAACGGTTTAAGTTACGCAAATATCATGTATGATGAAATTTTTCCTCCTGAGTTCGAAAGGCGACAGGCACTTAACTTTGTGTATTTATTCATCACCATTGCTCTCAAAACGGAGAAGGAAAACATGTGAAGAAACCGACATATCCGAAGGCATATTGAAGGCATGTGTTATCTACAAACCCGCACTGGGCCGCGTGGTAGATTACAGCTAATTCCCTCTCAAACTGAGGCGGCCGTGGTGTGGTGTCCAAGCAGTGGGAACATTAACACATTGACTGCCACCGCGGTCACCGGTGACCGCTAACAATAGTTTCTCTATTGTCTGTTGTTTGGCAGTCAAAGCCTTAAAGGCTGATTTCGCATTTGACTTGTTACGGCGACGATAACTGTAGTGCTATTCTGTCAAAATCTCACGGTGAAAACTTAGGTGAAGTGAGTTTGAAGTAACCAGCCGAGCGATTCTGTAAAAATCTCACCGTGAGAACTTAAGTGAAGTGAACTGTCAATAGTGTCATTCCCTATAGCATCATGTGGAATAACAGCTCACTTCACGCTCACTTCACCTGAGTTTTCACCGTGAGATTTTTACAGAATAGATCGGCTGTTATTTCAACTGATGCTTGAGATTGACACTATTGACAGCTCACTTTAAGCTCACTTCACCTTCATTTTCACGGTGAGATGGTTACAGAATAGTACTGCAGACTTTCAATGATTTTATACTGAAGATCACGTCACGTCATCATATAAACGATAAGTGTGTGAATGGAAGTAAAAAAAAAAAGTTAAATTAGAGCATTTTCTTAATATATGAATATTATCATTATTTTTATATAACACTAGCCTTTGCGGGTGTATCCCACTATTTCTATTAGGTATTTCTATTGATAGAAATACTGGGCCTGATTCAGACTGATTGTCCCACTATTTATATTGCTGTCGGCTGCGACAAAAAAAACGCTGCATCACCTCGTATGACGGCGTGCACATAGAGGAGGAGTAGGTACGGGCACAAACAATCCATACTTAATATTATAAATGTGAAAGTAACTCTGTCTGTCTGTCTATTTGTCTGTCTGTCTGTATGTTACGTTTTCACGCCTAAACGGCTGAACCGATCGTCATGAAATTTGGTAGAGATATAGCCTGGGATATGGAGAAGGACATAGGCTACTTTTTGACGCGATAACCGACATCCACGCGGGCGGAGCCGCGGGCAAAAGCTAGTCATCCATATATCTGCGTAGTGACGATGAAGTGGCTTTGTGTGATTTGTACTTTTTTGAATAATTCTCCACCACATACTCTGTATGTGGTGGAGAATTATTTAAAAAAAATGACATATTATTAATTTGTTCTCCATTTTTTTTTTTTTATACCGAGTAGTCTTGTTTTAATTTTAATCTATTCATTAAAAGTGGTAAACTTTTCAAATAATATAACTGCGTTTTTTTGTCGCTATAGAAATAATGGGATATAATTTGTAAAAAAACGCTGATCCCAATTTTTCTAAGTATTTTGTATTTCCATGGAAATAATGGGATACACCCGCCTTTGCCCGCGTGAATGTCGGTAATTCTCCCACGGAAATATACTACCGGGATAAAAAGGATAAGTATGTTCCGTCTACGACAACAAATACCTACAAAAAGACAATAAAATGGACATAGTATGTTATCCTTAAGAGATAGACATATGCCATCGCGGACTTTTCTGTAGACCTTTAAAAGATACACAATTCCACCATACATTATTTTGTTATATCTCAAAGGGTTTAGACAGCGTTTTCGTTGAAAGCTCCCAGACGGCTTATTTTTTTCCGACACCTCCAACAAATTATTATCGTTAATGTATATACAAAAATGTATACAAAAACTTAATAAATTATACAACATTATTTTTAGTATATGCAAAACCTGAATATAGTTTGTTCAGAATAAGTAACTGAATCGATTCCAATAGTTTGTACACCATGTTATATTTTTTCCAAAAATATTTAAAAAAGGTTACAAGTTGGACACCGAGCGACACTAAGTACCTATCCGCACTTGACCATTACGACAAAGTTCAAAGCCTGCAAGTGTGATGGAAAATGTTATCACCAGTTAATTACATTACAATCGTCGTACGGTTAGGTACCTACTGCCAAATTAATATTATTATTAATGAACGCAAGGCGCGGGCGGCGCGGGTGCGTCGCGTGGTGAGCATGTTTTTGTACGGACAACCAGGTAACATAACAAGCTTATACCTTTGTTATTTTTCATGATATTGTTTTGAAATTTTGTACATAAATTCTTTACATAAAAATACTAGACACGTGTTTCGGGTTTCGCATAAACTAAAACTAATGTTGTATACTAAAACCTTCCTCGAGAACCACGCTATCCATTGGTGAAAAAATGAAATCATCAATCAATGAATCATGAAAATCGATGCAGTAGTTTTTGAGTTTATCGCGAACAGACAGACAGACGCGGCGGAGGACTTTGTTTTATAATATGTAGTGATAGACAAAATAATTTGTAAAGTTATGTCTAACACGGATAAAAACAGAATCACGCAAAATCTAAAATCATATTTTTAAAGATAATTTAATTTTTACCTTTTAGTATACGTGTTTTATTAAAATACCTTTTGTTTTATGTATAATAAATTAATAATGCATCTTATTTGGGACAGCGCTCCTGGGCCTCAAGTCTGCTATTACAATAGTGTCAGAATGGTCTCGCCATTGTGAGTATTTGACAGTGTTTGTATGGCAAATCTGTCAAAACTCACAATGAAGAGACCATTCTGACACTATTGTAATAGCAGACTTGAGGCCCTGGATGGGCGAGTCCTATTACTGGCTGGACGTTCGACGCGTTGCGTGAGCTCAGTACAGAACACGAAAGCTAACCACTCAAGATCAAATGGCATATATTTGCGTCTTAAATCGAAATTACATTCATTATTTATTAATAAATTACTAAATTAAATTATGTAATTATGGCCTTGGGGCCTTAAATATAGCTACCATTTACCGGAACACAAGTTTATTTTATAATAGTATTTCTATTAAAGTCTGTTTTCTTAAAAAAATATATTATAGTAGAATGTAATAACATAACACAGCAAAAAGTTGTAATGTTACTAACATCTAGAATTGTAATGTAAGTAATTTTGTAATTGGATCTAGTTGTATGTCGAATAAATAAAAATGTTTTATAAGTTACTTTTTCGACATTTAACCAAAGTTAATACTCCGGGTTTATAAATAATACGGTTAGGCGCGAAAAACACGGCGGGGCGGGCCGAGCCGGTTAATTTGACCGCGAACGATAGTGCAAAGGGAATCCTATACTACCAACGCACATAGAGGGCAAAAAGACCGCGCCGCCGGGCACTGGCGGCGCGGCATATTCCTTTGTATTCGCAGTGAGGGCAACCGCGGGCATCGACGGTCAGACGCGGTCTTTATTGCTTCGCGATCAAAAAGACTGCCCCGCCCGGCCGTGTGCTTCGCGCCTTAATGTATAGACAAATAATATACTGATCACATTTCTCTCCTACACAAGGAAGCAAACTATAGGCAAATCTTATAATAACCAGGGTGCAATACCCACATCCCAAATAATACTTTGGTATCAATAATACAAAAATTAACACAATACAGAAAAAAAGAGCATATATTGTAAACTAGCTACTGCCTGCGGCATCGCTCGCGTGACTTTTTCTAAAATAAAAGTAGCCTAAGTTACTTCTTAGCTATCTGCCAGTGAAATTCCCGTGAAAATAGGTTCAGCCGTTTCAGGGGGTCTACTCCCTAAGCACGAAGTCCGTCGTTTCGGGCTTCGTTTCGGGCGTTTCCTACTCCCTACCACCAACGGACGGACGATTCGTTCGAGGCCCGACGAAGAATGAATGACAACACGATTTGACAACTGTCCCTACTCCCGATGCGTTTTTGCCCGTCCGAAAAGTTGAACTTGACGCTTGTTTTGACGGAACCTTATGTCAGTTGATACGACATCAAAATAGTTATCGTTCTGTCGCCGAACGATTATAATTGTTTACACTATTTAGAGACAAAGTAAGGAATTCCAAAGTATGGCTGCTTTTTTATTGCTTGACGAAGCTATATAGGAAGAGCGGAGGCAACGTCGACAATATTTACGCCAAGAATTTAGGTTGGCGAGTATTCCCGACGTTACTGACTTATCTTAAAGCTATTTGGCAATTTTGCTATTCTGAATTTGACGTTTTTAAACTAAAATTTAGATTTTCTAACTAAATCTGACTATTATTAATCGCGATTAAAAAGATGTAGAATAAAATCAATTAGTTGTCATGAACTAAACTTCACACCAACATCTCGACTACGTGTACAAAATCAGTACTGTTACTGTATATATTTTTTTCTTTTCTTTTGCTTATATCTCGAAAATGGTGCGTCCTATCGCAAAAATAATGAAAATTTCGACCCCCTTTTAGGTACCCCAAACCCCTAAAATTCAACATGTTAGAATGTTTTTTTTTTTTTTTCCACACCAAAAGTGAAAAATTCTATATAAAGCACGTTGAGGCTGCCCAGCTCTTGCGCGCCTCCGGCCAGAGTCCGTGTCCGTGAGTTTCTGCAGCGGTTGGGGCCATTTTACGAAATGAATAAGAAAGAAACTAAAATAAAATAATTTTAAAACTTCCCGGCTAGTATCGTTGAATTAATTTGAAAATTTCCGTCAAAATGTCAAAAAGGAAAAACGCAAAGGTATCAACAGGATAATGCCGGTTTCCGGACAAAAATGTCAAAAATAATTCTAATCTTTATAACAAAAAGTATATTGTTAAAAATGTAGTCATTTTCTAAGGAAAAAATATTGATTTTTGTTTATTTAGCTTGAAAACCACAAAATAATTAAACCGGTAATCGACCGGTAAAATAGCACAACTCTATTGTCATCAATCGCCATGCGTCTTTCGTTCACGAATATTGTCTACGATTCCGTTGGAAACTGATGAATCCGAAATTACTAGGGAGTAGGGTTCAGTCCGACGTGTCGGACTACTAACGGACGGGCCCGTTACTTCGTTGACGGACTTAGGGAGTAGACCCCCAGAGGTAAGCCGGAACAAACAGACAGACAAAAATAATAGTTTTTTTTGTTATCCATACTAATATTATAAATGTGAAAGTAACTCTGTCTCTCTGTCTGTCTGTCCGTCTGTCTGTCTGTATGTTACGTTTTCACGCCTAAACCGCTGAACCGATCGTCATGAAATTTGGCAGAGATATAGCCTGGGATATGGAGAAGGACATAAGACTACTTTTTTACGCGATAACCGACATCCACGCGGGCGGAGCCGCGGGCAAAAGCTAGTAAGTTCTACATATCCATACTAATATTATAAATGTGAAAGTAACTCTGTCTGTCTGTCTTTCTGTCTGTCTGTTACGTTCTCACGCCTAAACCGCTGAACCGATCGTTATGAAAGGCAGAGATATAGCCTGGGATATGGAGACGGACATAGGCTACTTTTTTACGCGATAACCGACATCCACGCGGGCGGGGCCGCGGGTAAAAGCTAGTACGTTCATATGCATTTAGTAAAAAGCTTTTGTTTTGACCTACCTGTTTTTCATTTACCTATTGTATATACAATATCAAGGCCTGTTTCAGAGTTCGAACAGGCACTAACTACAGTACTTTTGGGGTTTATATATAAACGCTACTTAAAGTTAAGTAATGATTAGCGAGTGTTTAACCATACGTTTTTGACGTTTGAACGTCACTTAACTTTAAGCAACGTTTATGAATAAACCCCTTTATCTCACAAAGCGACGCGCGCTTTACTCGTGATAGCCAAGTGTACAAACACGCTGTGCATGTGCGCGTGAAGACGAGTAACGTCAGCACATATCACACATACACTTCCTACTTCACCTGTCTCAGACGGTACTGATATTCATTGTTTGAGACGCTCCAGTAACAGGATTTTGAGGGTTGTCTCATGCAACTTAACAAGCCCCATATTTGCGCACTGGATTTCTGTTCACCTAATCGAGAACATAAAAATTACGAAATACTTTGTTTTTTTATGACTTATGGGTACACACATCAAGCTATAAGAAACTGTCTATCCCCAAACGATTTTAAATTTTAAAATGTTGATGATTAAGTTCAAAATCGATCGAGAAAATTTGACAGTTTGTGGTTACTCGATGTGCTGGCCATCATTATACCTAAACATACCTCCATGTTTAAATTTTTACTGTTTTACTTTTTATATTTTTTTGTAAATTGGTATTTTGCCTACAATAAAACACTATTATTATTATAGCATGTTTGTACACTTCGCTACCACAAGTAAGGCCCCTCGCCCACGGCGACGTTTTGTAGAGATGCTGTCGCGCGTTCGCATCGATACAACCGCGTTGCGGCCGCTAGCTGTTTGCCCTCGCCCACACCACGATTCTCAGTCGCTATGCAAACGCGATACTGTCGCGCTTCTGTCGTGATGCAAACGCGATTCAGTATCGGCACCAAATTGCCACAGTTGCACTGATGCTCGGTTCTCCACTCACGCGTCACCCTCCCTCAGTACTCTCCCCGATGTCGTCCGAAACGGTCGCGCGTTTGCATCAATACAGTCGCGATACTGTAGCGCGTTGGCATCGCTTCTGTAGTGCGTTGCAAATGCGACTAACGCGCGTTACTAGCGATGCTGTCGGGCGTTTCGTAAACGCGCGACTGCATCTCTACAAAAAGTCGCAGTGGGCGAGGGGCCTAAAGCGCACGTCGCTTCGTGAGATTAAAGTACCTGTACATACACGAAAAATACAAAATCCTTATAGAAACATTAATTTTAAAAAGGAATTATACTATATAAAGCTCGATTTTTACTATAAATACATTATTCATACTCAAGGATTAGTGAAACAGGCCATAAGTCTTTTGAGTAAGGGCTAATATTTCCAACAGATTTCTTTTATCCGAGAAACAAAATTGACATTTGATCATATTTGTAGTTATATTTTTCCTTGTGTAAAGATTCATTTAAAGTCATTGAAAATGTCAGCCCCTTTGGTAATAAATAAGATATATATATATATACACTGTAAAAATATCACAATTAAATATCATGTTTCACTTCTATTACTCATTGGACAAACATGAATCGCACAGTTAAACAAACGTTTGAATGGGGTATCACACACATCACAACGTTTCTTCGCAAGACGTGCATGCTTCGCAGCAAAATGTTTACTCAACTGTCTTCTTTCAAAACTTTTTTGGCATACTCGACACTCTACTACAGCTTGAGTACCGGAACACACTGAGTACTGCTTCCGTACATCGATGACTTCACGTATCATCTTCATAGGTTGTTTATTGTTATCCTTTGCTTTCTGTATTAAAAGTTCGTTGTTGCTGATTTTTTTTATTTCAACTAAGGTGTTTGTATTTTCAACTGTTTCGACCCATACATCGTTGACATTTTGAGTGTCAGTATAAGGTGCGAGACCGATGCGGTTGAAATGACATTGTCTTATGTGATACTTGAGTTGGCAATTGTACGGGTATGACGCTTTGCAAGCATTGCATATGTGTTGTTTGCGTTTCACGTCTACGACGGCCTTCAGATCTTTTCTGAAGTAAAAAGAATTAAATATTTAAATTAAAGTTTTTATACGATTCCAATATGTATGAAATTGTTTGTAAAAATACATAAAACACTAGTTAGAGTCGTTTCTTTCGACAACTTTAAAATATGAATATAAAAATATAATAAGGTAGACAAAATAAGTGAAAACGGAAATTATCTTCTAAATTAGTCATTCATTAATTTTAAAATTAGAATGCAATTTTTTTTTAGTTTACGTAAACAATACTTTTTCTTATTATTATTTTTTCTAAGATATTCTTTAAATTAAAATAGTTTTCTTAAGTACGTACCTTTTCACCACTTTCATCTTTACCTTTACATTATAGTAGCATGACTCTTATTAACGATGTGGCGATTTATAAGTAATTACTTTATTTGATAATTCCATTTTAGTTACTTTAAAAATATGTACTGGTTTTATTGTTTACAAATAATCTGTAAGGTCGCCATCCATCATATGGAAAACGCCAAACAAATAAACAAAGCCCGAAAACGGGAAATCTCTAGAATCGAACTGTCAATAGACAAAAAAAAAAAAAAAAACTACCCGTTATACCGCTGTGGCGTTAGGCGGTGTCACCCGCAAATTTTCTTTAGTTTTTTGCAGATTTCTGCGCTTTTTACATTGTTTGTAATCTAAATTCAATCCGCGAATTGCCGTAACTTGCCGTTAGATTTCGTTTCACGAGGGATGTCTCGCGTACCCCGTGGCACTAAGTGGAACTAATTAAAATTATTTATTTAGTCACATTCATAAAACCCTCCTACCTCCTCTATTTAAATTATGCATTTTAAATAACCGGTCTGTAACATGATGTTGAGATATATAAAGAAATAAAGATTTATGACTCCGTTGCATGCCTGTAGCGCCGCGTCTGCAAGACTTTTTCCGGTAGACGGTGAGAGAAACAGCATAGCTATTGGCATAGCTATTCACAACGTTAAGATACGCTTTCGTGCCGTATCGAACGTCGATGCTATCGACGAAGTCGTATAGACGCTATTTGTAAATCCGTAACCGTACAATTTTGACAGTTCAATCAGGGGCCACCTTCCGAATTGGCTATAATCGCTCACAGCGCTCACATCGTCTCACATGCGTTCAGATTTTGATATTACGATTATGACAGCCGAGGGCTGTCAACAACTCGGAACGCTCGTGAACGCGCTCACGGTGCTCACTCAATTTCAAAACGATATTAGAGTATTTCTCTGTGTATACACCAAAATTTTCTTCTTCTTAGGTTAGGTAGCATTAACTGTAGCCAGAAGAATAATTTTGAAAATGCCACGATTGCTATGATGCGACTCAAAACAAAACAGCATGGTGGGCGTTATCGCAAGATGGCGAATATCATGACGTCATCTATGACGTTTCACGGGACATCGTTATCGCGCTATTTCGGAACGGCTTTTAGCATGCGAATATCGATATTATCGCAACTCGGAACGCAGGGCTGTTATCAAGACTCATTCTTTCGAAAGGTATTTGCTGTCGGAAGTGTTAATATTCTATAGTAGCATAAGTACGGTGGCCAGCACATGAAGTTACCACAAACTGTCAAATTTTCTCGTTTGATTTTGAACTTATTTGTCAACATTTTAAAGTTTAAAATCGTTTGGAGAAATTGGACAGTTTCGTGTAGCTTGATGTGCTGGCTACTGTATTTGTTTTTTAATTTTCTACCAGTTATCTATTTATACAATCATTTTGTACATACTTTTCACACGGATCTGTGAATAGCGTTTTGCTAGTCCTTCGGTTCAGAAATCAGATTATCGAACGTGCCATTGTCGATACGGTAGCGAATCGTACCGTTCGTGAATAGCAGATAAAGCTGACTAGCTAGCTTGGCAACCTCAAGTATTTGGCATTGTCTACCAAAGAGTATATAATGTTGTCTACTACTACTGCTAGTCTCTCCCCACGATAATAATCAAAACACTGATTTTATCCAGCCACCGTCGGCCCCTTGCCACCCTCCCTCCGACTCAGCTGCCCTAAGCCGAGGTTCGTACCCCACAAGGGGTGCCCTTAGCGAGCAGCAGTCGCGAAACTAACGAACTAACGAAGTTAACGAAACTTAATGCCTCCCTCCAGCCAGGGCGTAAAAACTATAAACTAAACGTAGTTTATAGTTTTTACGCCCTGGCTGGAAGCATTAAGTTTCGCTATGAGCTTAAACACTGAGATGCCCTAGTTAATATATTTTTTTTTTTTTAAACTGCTAGTCTGTGGTAGTTAATGTCAATGTCAAAGAAGGAAAACGAAAAAGGAATCAACAAAAAATTACTTTCATTTGTTTCTTGTTATTTTAATTAAATAGAGATATTTAAATTGTTAATTATTCTTAGATAACATGTGGTTGTGAACGTTACAAATGAGGAAAATGGGTAAACACAAAATGATCGCGAAAAGCTGCCCAAAATGCGAGCTTCAGGTCAGTACTTAACAAAAAACAAAAGCTATTTTTTTAATGGTTTTATGTACAGCTAATTAGGGTATTATTTTATACTTGTCATTATGTTAAAAAGCTGTTATTATTACGGCAAATTTTTTAATGTCACATATTATCACTAATCTTAGAAATATTTTGCATGTTTATTATTCTAATTATTAACAAAGCATGATGCGCGCGTCTTACAAAAAACGAATGTAAGTGAGGAACGACATTAATTCCATCATTCCATGGTAAAACCTCATTTCACAAAACTCATTACTCATCTCCCATCTATTTCTTATAACAAAGAAATACTTACAGGTAGCGGTCGCGTCAAAGTCCTGTAAATGCGGGCATACTTTCTTCGCTTCTCGTCGTGGTGCAGACTGCTTGCCCGCTGTGGAGGATATTAAGAGACGGACAGGCAGGGTACGGAGGTCGCAGCCACAATTTTACGATGCTCAGCATTATCAGAAGCAGATTAAGAGGAGGGTGAGTAGCTTTTGGTAATAAAAAAAAATACATCATCTCAAACATTGTGTCATACATACATTATGACCTCTAGTTATAATAGTAATTGCATCGCAGCCAGGGCTTGAAATACTGATATTTTTGGGAACCGTTACCATCCACCTTGGTGTGATACCGGTACCAGGTAGTACCTGTATTATGGGTACTGATTAGGGATGCATCCGATACCGATACCGATGCCGATATATCGGCGATAATCGAAGTTTGCCGATATATCGGCATCGGCGTTATTTTTATGGCCGATTCAACGATACTTTTCTCATCAAATCTCAACTGTTTGTCCAGTCATTTGTTTATTTTTTTTTATTTTTTTTTTTCTTTCATTTTGAATTCAATAAGCGTATCAGTAACGGTATCGCCGATATTTTTATAAGAGCCGAGCATCGGTGTCGGTATCGTATCGGCAAAAAGGAGGCATCCCTAGTACTGATATCAGAGTAGTACCTGTACTATGGGTACAGGTACCAAACGTAATACCTGTACTATTGGTATTTCTAATCAGTATTGGTACTGTACTGGTACCACAATAAATATTTCCATGAGTATGAGTGAGAAAACAGTTATAGGATAGTTAATAGGCATTAAAAGTAACTTCAAGGTACAAATTCGACATTTGTCGTACACGGCGGGTACCTAAACTTGGTACCTTGGTACCTTGGTAACTTGGTACTTGGTACCGAAATGGCAAAAACCTCTAAGTACTGGTATGGAACCTGTAGTTTTGGTAGAGGTCAGAGCTGTTTCACTCTACCTCTAAGTGGTAGCTCAAAGATGAGGCTAATAAGTAAACAGGATTTTTAGGAAACTAAAAAACCAAACTTCAGATACCTGTTATTAAACATTAGACAAAGTGGCCAACACAGATACGAATTTTGGAACCATTGTTTCATGTATAAGTAATTTTATCTCACGACGCTCGCTTTACTTGTGGTTACCAAGTGTACAAACAAGCTGTGAATGTGTAAGTGCAGAAGTTCTATAGGGTAAACAAACAAATATACATATATCCCAACCAACTACATGAATGTAAAAAAAAACTAACAAACTGGATAAAGCCATTTACATACACATATACTGAGTCACTCCTACAACAAATGACCTAACATACACACACACACCCCACATCACCACAGCCACACCACTCATAAATGTCAGTCACTTTCACATCACTCACATCACATCACATCACATCACATCACACCACACCACACCACTTTCACACTTACACCCCCACACTCCACTTATAAAAGATATAGTATGTGTGTTGGCTTGTGCCAACACACACAACACATGTTTATCCTACCTAAGAAAGAGCGGCGTCTTCTAACACAGGCATTATCTGCTTAAGAGGGCTATCACATTTTTTCTTGTATTCAAGCGTTTGACTCGAGTTTTGATGTGCGATTATGGTTTAAATAAAGCCAAAAAATTAAAAAAAAAAATATGTCCGAGAAAGTTTGATTATTTATCTTGGGAGTGTTCTAAATAAATATGTCAATTTGTTTACATAAATCAGTAAAACCCTTGTCTCTGCAAAGGATGTTTCATAAAATTTTGCTTTTAGTTATCTTTTGATGCTTTGTTACATCGAAGATATAATGATTTAATCATTTATAAAAATGTCCATGATACAACTATAACTTGTACTTTGGAATGCTCAATTCAGTTTATTATGTTTCATACGGTAATACACTAAAATAATTCCGTAAAAAAGAGAGTTACTGATAATTTTTCGTCCGAAATTATATTTTTTATCTATGAATATATAATCCAAATTCAAACAAAAAGTATTTTACAACTAAGATTACAATGTTACCTTGCTTGAAAAAAAAAACAGTCTATTTAAATGTAAGATAATATTTTTAAACAATTTTTGTATGCAATGCTATAAATCAATATAAATCTCGCGACGCGCGGTGTCTAGTTTTAGTCTGCGCCAAGCGCTCACCGAGGGAGGACGTATCGCTCGCTGTCGCCACTTTGTGCCACGTAATCTCGGCAATACTCCAAGAATATAGCGCAACCAACATTTCTTGATACAAGTGAGTAATTTTATGATTTGATTGTAATATAGTATTATTAGTAAGTATTTTCCTATGATATTCTAATGCGAACATACCTATTTATAGAAAATAAACATACAGGTAAATATTGTTGTTTGTTTTCTTTTTTTTCTGAATTGCTTATTAATGTAATCTCCAACTTAAATTAAATTAATTATTTTCAGACATAGTTCTTAACAATGGGCAAACGAGAAAAAAATAAAACTTTTGGTGCTGTCAAAATAAAAAAAAAGGTTTTGGCTGATAGTTTGAAACGCGCAAGAGAAGCTAATCGGTAAGAATTTAGTTTCTAATATTATTTGAAATGTTTACTTTACTAAAGCTCACATGTAGGGAATGCAATCTCGTTCTCGCGAGATCTCGAAATTGACGAGATCTCGCGGTATTGTTATTTATAAACTCGCTCGATCTCGCCTTAATTTTTTTTTTCTTGAGTGGTAAATCATCCAATGACTTCTCCCGCTCTGGGCGGAGCGGAAGGGCGTGTCAGACTTTTACTGACTAAAACCCACCCGTGTTCCTTCCCTTGCCTTGCCAGGGGCCACGGTTTCCCCTTGGGACTACTCGCAACCCCGTGGCGTGCCCAAATTTGCGACAGTCGCACACTCCAAGCCGCCAAAAGATCCCGCCGGAGCTCTGTCCGCTGTACCGTGATTTCTCGCGGCAGCGGAGTTACACCCCGGCGCTTCATCTCCTCGCGCCACTCCCAAATGTGGGCGAGGACCTTCGCCTCCAGATCCCACGGCGGCGTTCCGGCAAGGAGGCTTGCCGCCTCGCCGGAGACCGTACGGTATCCCCGAACCATCCGGATGGCCATGACCCTTTGGGCTGCATGCAACCGGCGGGCTGGCCGCAACCTTAAGGTTCGCGCTCACACCGGTGCCCCGTAAAGGGCCATGGACCGCACGACCCCCGCGTAGAGCCTCCAGCAGGAGGCGTTTGGACCCCCTAAATTGCCATTGTAATGTAGAGTACATTGCCACACGCCAATGTACTCTACATTATTTTTACACGACTGCTCAAACAAGGACTGTTTTGTTTCTTGGATATAGTACGACACAACCTAGATGTAGCATAGATTTGAAAATTTTCATTCATTCATTTCAATTTTACGAATGTACCTATTTGTCTATAAGTCTTTTCAAGTTATTGCGTTTTCGAAAGATCATTTTCACCTAAAGCAGTAATAGCGATTGGTGATTTTGAAGGCGCACTCAGTTCGGATGGTGATCGGTTTTACGAATTTAAACGTAAAATTAGTACGTACGTTTTTTATTATATTCCATCCAAAAAACATGTTTTCTATTTTACAGAAAAAAAAAAGCTGAAAAACAGCAGCTGCAAGTTGATTCGCCAATTGAAAATATTGATTCTGATTTAACACAGGTAAATTTTGCACAACTTTACCTACATCATTTATTTCATGCGCTTTACCACATATTTTATAGGTACATTTATCGAATTATGTTACTTTTACAGGAGAATGAAAGCACATTTGACCCAACGATAGTTTTTACAGTGGATTCTGACAAAAATACAAATGACATGGTAATTTATTTCTTATCATTCGTAATATTTCATTTCATATAGTCATTACATTAAGATTATTAATTTTAATATCATGTAGTATATTTTATTATTTAATAAGTTGCTATATTATTTTCAGCACATATGATCTATGAGCTACCGCATAATTAATGGACTTCTTTATTTCTTGCAGGATAATGAAAGCTTTAATATAACAATAGATTATCAGGATCAATCTGGTACAAGTACAAATAACATGGTGAGTATTTTGTTGTTACTCGTAACAGGTACATGACGTAACATACCTAGTTACATATTTGACTTTTTAAACTACATATATCTACATTCCTGGTTTTCATTTTTTCAGGAAAATCAAAATATAGATGGAAGACGAATTATAGATTTTAATTTTTTTATGAATCAATTACTTTCAATTGACCAACATGGCGAAAAATTTGGTTGCCGATTGAATAGTTTAAAAATTGTTAAGGAAATACAAAAGGGACTCATTTCAAAATTCGATTTAAAATGCTGTATGTGTGGGTCGCTTTTTAAATTGGAAACATGCAACGAAGATAATTTAAATTTAAATGTCAATACAGGCGTAGTGTCAGGAGCATTAATGGTAGGAATCGGTCTTTCCAATCTAAATGAACTCACTGCATCTATGGACTTGCCATCCATGCCAGTCCGCTTGTATAGCTCAATCCATGCAGATGTGGCTGAAATGTGGCGTATTACTGCAGAAAAGACCATGGAAGAAGCTGCCAAAAAAGAAAGAGAAGCTGCAGTTTCACGGGGTGACGTCAACGATGGGGGTATAGCAATGATACCAGTAGAAGCAGATGCATGCTGGAGTAAACGGTCATACAGAACAAATTATTCGGCTTTATCAGGTGTGGCTGCTATAATTGGGGAGCACACTGGAAAAGTACTTCATATCGGGGTTAGAAATAAATATTGCGTTATATGTGCTCGTGCAAATAAAAAAGGATTAGCGCCACGAGTTCACGAATGCCACAAAAATCACTCAGGATCATCAACTAGCATGGAGCAATCTATATTAGTTGAAGGTTTCAAGGCGTCGATAGCAGAAAGAAATTTAATATATAGCACACTGATTGCGGACGGTGACTCCAGCACTTACAAAAATATTTTAGAAAGTAGGCCTTATCCCGACGTTTCTATACAAAAAATCGAATGTACGAACCATTTGTTACGCAATTACAATGGTAAAAATTTAGCTTTGCAAAAGGATACAGCGGTTCCCCTTAGTGAGCGTAAATTTTTGACCGGGGATCGCTTAACAAGGTTACGCACGGCTATTCGCTCAGCAATTAAATTTAGGAAAGCACAAAGTACTTCAATATCAACTCAGATAGTGAATTTGCAAAAAGATATTTTAAATAGTCCACGACATATTTTTGGAGACCACACCTCGTGTGATAGTTATTATTGTACGGATGAAAGAAAAAAAGAAAATAATTTAGTTCCGTTAATTGCAACCCTGATGCTTAAATTACAAAAAAATGCTTCCCAACTAGCATTTCACTCGAGAAGTCTCATGTTCACCTATACCAACAATAGGGCAGAACAATTTAATAGCGTTGTGGCGAAAGTAGTAGGAGGAAAACGAATCAATTTTTCTTTAAAAGACTCCTATGCAGCACGGTGTTACGCAGCTGTTGTGATTTTTAATACTGGCCTCCCTCAATATAATCTCTATAAATCCATTTTAACAAAGTCTCCCGGAAAATCATTAAAAACTTTGGAACATAAGCGACATTTGGCCAACAGCAAAAGAACTGAGACAGGCTCTAAGCGTAGTCGCAGGCAACTGCAATTTGGTAGCGCAGATGACCAATATGGCAGTCAATGCCAACGTCCCGACATGACCTGCGATGATTACAAAAACGCTAAGACACTGTTTTTGTCCAATTTGCAACTGCAAACATTGAATCGCCAAGAAATTGAGCGGAATACTGTCCTGCAAGCAGAAAGCGCTTTATGGCTGGAACTGCGCAGATCCATACTCACTGCATCAATGTTTAGCAAAATATGCAAGAGACGCCCTAATACGAACTCTGCGCCTTTGGTCAAAACCTTACTGTACTCTTACAATTTAGATCATGTGCCTTCGATCAAACACGGAAAAGCGAACGAGTCAAAAGCTTTAGCTCAACTTTCCTGCCAAATGGATATACATATAGAGAAGTGTGGCCTATTTATAAGTTCAGAACATTTCTTCCTAGGAGCAACACCTGATGGAGTGTTTGAAGACGGTGTTGTTGAAATTAAGTGCCCCATGTCTGCTTTTGAGATGGATCCTAATACAGCTATTCTAGAAAAAAAAATTAAATGCTTCAAAATAAATCAAAATGACGAATTAATTTTTAATAAAAATCACGATTGGTATTACCAACTACAAGGCCAACTCCACATTGCAAATAAAAATGTTTGTTTATTTGCAGTGTGGACTGGTACTGAATACCCACTAAAAGCTGTAAAAGTTTACAAAGATGTTGATTTCTGGAACCAAAAAATGTTGCCAAAATTAATCAAGTTTTATGAGGAGTGCGTTCTTCCCGAAATCATAGATTCTAGGAAAGCACGTTCTATGCCACTTCGGAAAATATTATTTTAATTTATTTTTACGATTATACTTTTTTTTTTAGTTTGTTTTTTATTTACCAGTTGTATCCATAAAATAATAAGTTATCTCGAACGATACACATTTATGGATGCATCACTATAAACAGTGATGAAGTCTTTAAATGTGCATATTTGATATAATTTATTATAATGCTTAGGTTCCCCTACCTTACCTACCTACCTTTTTTATCACATCGGATGTATTTCATAGATGTATCCAAACTGTATCATAAGTTTCAACCCCGTGGGAATATCGTGATAAAAAGTATCCTATGTCCTAACCTAACCCTACCCTGTCC
This sequence comes from Dryobota labecula, assembly GCA_947523025.1. Classification (NCBI taxonomy): domain Eukaryota; kingdom Metazoa; phylum Arthropoda; class Insecta; order Lepidoptera; family Noctuidae; genus Dryobota; species Dryobota labecula. Next base: position 9,455,842 of record OX383314.1, read on the forward strand.
TAAAGTCATTGTCTACTCATGTGCCTAATTCCATCCAAATACGTTCAGCAGTTTTAACGTGAAACCGTAACAAATCCACTTTCCCATTTATAATAATAGGCCGTATAAGATTTTTTTTATAACCCTATTTTAACTCATTAGATAAGCACGTTCGTTCTAGGTGATAACATTCATCATACAAATAAATATTTCACGAACTAAAATAATAGTAATTTCAAAAGTAAAGTGGCAAAGGCTCATGTTGGTTTGATCCTGGCATACGACGCATAGCGGTTTGCATGTGTGCGTAGCGTACTTAGCCAGACGCACACGTGCGCATTCGCTGCCGTGCGTCGTCAAATTTACCTAAAGCTGAACACTTGGAATTTGTAATAGCCCTCTTAAAAGGAGGCGCCATTCACCAACAAAATGTAAACAACTATGGTTAAGAAATAAACATTTTTGTATTTGTAGTTCTCGGTACCGTCCGAGACAATGGCAAAGTCGGAAGTGTGTGTATGTGTTATGTGCTGACGCTACTCGTCTTCACGCACACATTCACCGTGTGTTTGTATACTTGGTTACCACGAGTAAAGCGCGCGTCGCTTCGAGAGATGAAAACACCATAAGAATTTTTGAATGATTTCTCCAAGTAGAGTTTTAGCACATCGTGGGTTCATAAAAGTATTAAGGAGCAGTAGTGGCCCAGTGGAAACAGCCACGACTTACGAGCTGTAGGTCGTAGGTACATCTTCAACAATAATCACCATATTTCAGCCAACTTACACAAAACCTTAATGTACTATACACCTAAATCTTCCTCATGCATCACTCCGTCCATAGTAGCGGCATTAGAGTAGGGCGCGATTGGGTGACTGCCCAAGGGCGCCAGGCATGAAGGGGCGCCCCTTCATGTTTGGTTTCCTGTCTCGTCCTTCCATTGAGAATATTGGACACTATACCTGTAAAAGTAGCAAGTGGAGAAAGGACTTTTTCTAAGCTTAAGCTGATACTAACCTATCTGCTATCGACAATATCTCAATCGAGATTGACAAACTTGGCAACTTTGTCAATCCAAAATGAAATTGCAGAAAACATAAACTTAAACTAGTTATTACGGAGGACGCCACACAGAGCGTCGCGTCACGTCGCGTCGAGCCGGACGGCTCTGTGTGGCGTCTTCCGTAATATCTAGTACATTACAACTGCTCAGCGTCGCGTCGGCGTCCCGTCCCGCCGCGCCGCGCCCGCTGTGTGCAGAGACCTTTTAACCGGCACTGTCCATAGGTGAAAACCGTATGAAAATTCGGTCGGTAGGTTTTGAGTTTATCGCATTCAGACAGACAGACGCGGCGGAGGACTGTTTTATAATAAATAAGTAGTGATTAAGTATCAAGGAATGAATGCATGCATTTAATGATTTGCCGCATTTTTTTTTTGTTACTGATTGGGCCTGCTCTTGACGAGCGTGCCCAGAACATGCCTGGTCACTCTTGCTTTGAAGGCAGACGGGTTATATGTGGAAGGGAAGACGCTGGCAGAGAGTTCCACACTTTGGCTGTGCGCATAATAAATGTGGAGGAGAAGCGCTGAGTACAACTGGACGGGATATCAACCAGTACGTCTGGTAGTCCGGTAATAAAAGGGCGATGGTTCTGGAAGTTCTTGCGCTGGAAGGAAAGACGTAATTTATTTATGTTTCTTGCTAAATAAGGACTTGCTTGTAGAGTCCGACCGAATTTCGGAAGGAACGTAGTCCGTTAAGGGCTTAGTCTTCTAGTGCGCAATATAAGATTCGCGTGCGGTGAGACCACGCGCCGAGCGTATTTTTTCGGTCTTTTGAGATTATTATTATTTTAAAATTTCTGTGACATATCTCGGGATCCTGGGGTCCCGGACCTTTAGAAGGCATACGCCGGGCCAAAGCCAATTCGCAGAGGCCCCTTAGACCATTTTAAATGATGAGACGGCACCAACCGAAGATAATGAATGCACAATGCAAGTGCACCCAAGGACAACCCCCGGTTAGTGCAGGACTATTGTAGGATATGTTAAACTATATTGGATGGGGTTGAGCGGAGAAAGTGGACCGGTTAGCTAGACTAGAACTATAGAAAGACCATGGCCCCTGCCTGACCAATGTTTTATAATTATACAATGCACAGATGAAATGGCAGGGGGTGACTTGCACACTTAATAATGGGCCCCCGAAAACGGTCGCTAGCACATAGTGTCGTAGCAACAAGGAGGCAACATATCCTGAGGTGCTTATGAGGTGTGGAACGGTATTCCACGGCTATCAGGACAATCCCGGAAGTACGGTCAAGATCCCTACCAACATCTTACTGGAATACTTCCTTCGAGCACTTTTGCTCTTGCGAATCTCCACTCATAAGTCTGTCCGTCAATAAAGACAAGAATGAGGTGGGAGCTCTGTTCCTCGTCAGTGTTCACTCTGGCCGGTCTATCCCACTCCTGCGGGTTTCTGTATCTCTCTTGGCCTGGCTCTTCACCCCAGAACTGTTTCGGCAAAGTAAACTCTACCGACACAGACCTAGAGTTCGGAGCGCGCAAGCCCCACCCGACGTCAATGTGAGAGATACGGGTGGGGAGATTATTATTATTGTTAGAGTAAGGTGATTTAGGTGCATTTTTTTTTTGTATTTGCTTTTTTGAACTCTTGGCATTAAAATAATCTAATTATTACATACATACGACGCCTTGTTATTATGAAACAAACCGTTTATCTATACTAATACATAAAGCTGAAGAGTTTGTTTGTTTGTTTGTTTGAACGCGCTAATCTCAGGAACTGGTGGTTGGAATTGAAAAATTCTTTTTGTGTTGGAAAGACCATTTGTTCAGAAATATTATAGGCTATATAACATCACGCTACGACCAATAGGAGCGGAGCATAAATGAAAAATGTTGCAAAAACGGGAAAAAATATTCCTTTTTGAGAGCTTCCGTTGCGTGCGCTGCATAAACGGTTTAAGTTACGCAAATATCATGTATGATGGAATTGTTGCTCTTTAAAAGTTCTAAAAAAAAGTCCGCGACAGCATATGTCTATCTTTTAAGATTGACTCACTATAACCTTTTTTTATGGTAATTTTTTTTTTTCGAAATTAGTGCATTATTTGCGAAGGAGTTTTATCAACATAATATTAATCCTTATCCAAATAAATATGTTATTAATCACAAGTATTTAAATGTAAACAAAATTGTCCTTGACATCGCTTGATTTCAATCAACATCTTAGGAGATATCATAATTTTAAAATAACTCCGCAAGAAAATAAGTAGAAAATTCATTACTTAAACCACTCTCTCTCTTACGAGTAGGTGACACAGACGAAGTTGCGCAGGTGAGCTATATAATTTGCTAGCTTTTGCCCGCGGCACTGCCCGCGTGGATCTCGGTTATCGCGTAAAAAAGTAGCCTATGTTCTTCTCCATATCCCAGGCTATATCTCTGCCAAATTTCATGACGATCGGTTCAGCGGTTTAGGCGTGAAAACAGACAGACAGACAGAGTTACTTTCACATTTATAATATTAGTATGGATAAAGCTGAAGAGTTTGTTTGTTTAGTTGAATGCGCCAATCTCAGGAATGACTGGTTCGAATTGAAAAAATATTTTAGTGTTGGATAGCCCATTTATCGAGGAAGAGAGGAGGATATCTACGCTACGACCTTAGAAGCCAAGCGAAAAGAACGGAAGTCAGAAAGAACGCTAAGCGATAACGAAGTTTTAGCGCGGGCGAGCGACGGGATGCGAATGCGACGCGATGGGTGGGCCGAAATTTCACGCGGACGAAGTCGCGGGCAGAAGCTAGTTAAGAGATAAAAACAGAGAATTCTGATGACATGGTGACCTCCGAATTCAGAAAATGAAAGATAATTAGAAAAAAATAATTAACGCATTTTGAAGACGAGAATCTTGAGCTAATTATGCGCGTAAATCACACCTTTATTACCATGAAGTAACAAACAAACATACCTCGAAATGTTGTTGGGCGCGAAAAGCTGTATTTAACGCATAATATACTTAACATAATCAACATAGATGAGCTTAAAAAAAAAACTATAGTCGAATTATTAATTCGCTGGAGGAAACTGACAGGTTCTAGCTGTTAAATAATAAGGAAATATGTATTGTATCCTAGACTACTATACTAGACCTACACTTATACAATACATATATTATACATTTATTTTACACTTTATAAATCAATTAAACTATACGATTGGTGCCGGACGTAAAGAATAGCACCACCCCATTTCCTCCCGTGGGTGTCGTATAAGGCGTCTAGGGCTTTCAATACCGGTATTCCGGGATCCCGTAATACCGTGATCCCGGATTTTATTTTGGCCTTTTACAATACCGGTATTGACACCCCAATACCGTGATTACGGTATTACAAACATTAGATCTGAAAATTATGTGATCTTATTCTCACACTTGTTTTCACCATCGCAAGCGTCCCGCTGTTATCTTAAGCTTACCCTTTCGCAAAGGCGACGGGATAACGCGTTTATAGAGTGTATCTATTCAAACACGAAATATTTTAAGGGATACAACTATAGATGGTAAAGAAGCCATGGAAACGATTTTTTTTTTTAATCTGAGTATATTATTTAAGAAATTAAATAATTTAAAATTACTTGTTATGATGTTTAATTATCAAAAGGCACCGCGCTCGTGCCGCCACCGTCGCCGCGTCCGGGCGGGTCATTCATAGAATAATAAAAAACAGTAAGTAAAGGTTTCTTTGCAAAATGTCTCAAGCAGTTTTAAAATTATAATAATTATGTAAAAATATAAAATACTTAGATTACAAAAAAAATAGCTTCTATGGCTTTTGTACCACCTTAAAATATTTTGTGTATGAATAGATACACCTTATATTGACTTTGTTATTGTGTAGTGTTAACTTGTGACTGTGAAGTTGTGATCTATTAGCGCGTATTTTTGCTAGTTTCAAAAAAACTCAAAACTCAAAGCATTTATTTCAAATAAACCAATTACAGGTACTTTTGAATTGTCAAGCAAGGGGTCGGTCAGTCAGAAAGATGAAGCTAGTTGCCCATTCCAAAGCGTAGTAGGTTCCTATGGAGAAGAACGGACAAGAAACTCCATGGACACTCTTTTAAAATATTGTTACAAAATATGGGTTACATCATTCATGTTGAAGTTATACATGTGAGAACAATGTAGAAAGACGTGCACGTTTAATTAGATTACCGTCGTTGCTACCTCTTCGTGTCTTACCCAAAAAGTTTTCATTATGTTCCTAATTCCTAGTCCTACCTAAATAATCAACCAATACCAAATTGTTATATAAGAGAACCCTGTATAAAACGTATTTACTTATTTTATTATTTTCAATAAAATAAGAACAGTAAAGACTGATTTGAAAATAAAAAACACGTTTTTATGGTTTTATTAATGTCCTAATGGAACTTGCGTTCAATACCGGATTACCGGTATTGATACCGGGATCACGGTATTGGTACCGGGATCACGGTATTGACTTTTCCAATACCGGTATTGATACCGGTATTTGAAAGCCCTAAAGGCGACTAAAGGACTTACTATACCCAAAGTCTCAAATTCAGATAATTTATGTAAACAAAGGGGATAACATAACAAAAAAATATCTTCGAATAGGTAATTCACATAAAATGGCGAAAAAAGAGGTTTTATTTTCTTTTAAGTACTAATTTTAAGAGATAATATTTAAAAAATAATCAAACCGTAATTATTTTTATAAATTTTTGGTTTTAAACAAAGTTATTAAAAAAAGGAGATTTTTTAACAATGCAGGAGATCCAAACATTTTCACATTTTTTACATCTTTAACAACACTAATATATCTCTCATTCATAGATTCTTATTGTATGTAGCATATCTAGCCGCATTTTGGACCAAAACAGCTGTGAATTGTTTCGAGTGGAAATCGATTTTCGGAGGCCTACGTCTAGCAGTGGACTTAAAAGGGCTGATTATGACGATTATAGGCCGTGTCTTCGACACACTATATAAAACATTGTTTGGCAACGGTATTTTCTTGCATAGTTCTTATAATTAATTCACTTTATTTCATAGATGATCATTTACAAAAAAAAAAAAAAAAAATATGATAAAATGTTTTGCACCACTGTCCTGTCATTTTGACAGTGACATTTCTTGACATTACTTTGTTTACATAAATTATCTGAATTTGAGACTTTGGGTATAGAGAATGGGCAGCAGCGTTCTTTATGCATTTTTAACACCATACTGCGATCGCCAACCCGCCTGCCAAGCGTGGCGATTATGGCAAAACCCCCCCCCCCCCCCCGATCGGGGTAGGCATACAGTTTTGTAAAGTTGTTTAATTCCTGTTTCCAGTCACCAAAGAAGCGATCCCTGTCGCGTTCAATGGATGAAGACAACAAACCAAAGGACAAGAATGAAAGCGGTAAGTCACGTAAGTGATCCTTACTATTACTGGGTTTGGTCCACACGAACGAACACTAATCTAGAACATTCCACACACTGTAGTTTCTGCCTACCCCCATGGAAAGAAGGCGTTAAAAATCAGTTCTCAAATGAAATTAGAGCGTACCGAGGAAACGATACGTAATTGCGAAATAATTGCGTTCCTTTGATCCCTTGCTGCATCGTTATTACTTAACCTTTAGTTATACAGTTAATAAGTAAGATATTTAAGGATTCACTCTAGGTATAGATCGTACACTTTAGAAACACGATTAGGTACTTGTAGTTTCCTCTATAGAAAAAAAATAAAAAATAAAATCTTAGTACCCTTAGTACGGCGTAAATACTTCACGGAAGGTCATCAGTTTTTTAATAATAACAAAACTACATGTTTGTTTTCCATGGCGTATATATTTTACATTTTCAAAATGTGTATTTGTTTTAATAATACGAAGGAAATACATAATAAATAAGCCAGAGCAATGCTTCTCCTTCCATCAATTAGCGCCTTAAAGCTAAGGGCACATTACGGCTGCATCGAGCTGCAGTGCAATGCATATTCTTGCAAAAAAGTCAAACTTTTATAGGACGGTATTCTGAAAAAAATAAAATAAAAAAAGGCCAAAATACTGATTTTCGAAAAACCGCCCCCCCCGCCGCCCCCATGGACGAATTCCGTTCATTCACGAACTTAACCTAAGTTTTGATCCTTTCGATTTTTGGGCCAAGTTTGAAAGCAATCGGTGTAAATTGCGACCTGTGGAGTGTGGCTAAATTTTGCTTGTCGCCCCATCAACCAACCAACATACATACATACGTATTATATAAACTTTTTAACCGGCGGTTGATTTGGGTTCTAGGGGTCATAACTAGACCCCCTATGGTGAAATTTTTGGAAAACTTTAGGTGCAAGATCAATAGGTAGATTTTTTTTTGACGAAATCTACCTTAAACGACATTTGTTACATACGACGTTGTTGCACCCGGTGTACAATATATATTGTCATTTGTCAACACAACTGGGGCCTAAGTCTACTAATTTACAAACGTTGCAATGGTCTCGCCATTGTGAGTATTTGACCGTGTTTGTATGGCAAATCTGTCAAAAACTCACAATGAAGAGACCATTGCAACGTTTGTACATTAGTAGACTTGGCCCCCTGGTTTGTTTTAAACATACTATTACTACCCAGGGGTCTTGGAGGACCCCAGAGTCGCTGTAGATGCGCCTGTGCTTCACTTGTGCATGCACAGTGCACACGCCTGACGGATAACAGGCCAGTGTCGGTCGATTTATGCGATTACCTAAAATAGCACAAACGTTCTTTTCTTTGTTTTTAAGTTATTTACTAAAATTCTTTTTACAAACCCAGGACCGTACTTCAAGGTAGGGTTTAAGGGGATCGCCACTTCTGGAGGCTGCTTTTAATGCACCCTGACTAAAACAATGTTAATTAGTTTGTTCGATCGTGTCATCGTGTGGACTTGACTATTCTATCTGGCTTAATGTGCTTTATAACTAGAAAGAAAGAAAGAAAGAAATAAAGAAAACGTATTTATTGGGACTCGTACAGGAAGATCACATTTATAAACAAAACACATTAAAAAAAAAAGTTAAATGAAAATGAAAGTTCTGTACGGGGACATGGCTTCTATCTCAGCATGATGCTGCAACATTTAAAAATAAGTGTCGCAGCGCTGGTATTCTGATAACTCAGCCTGTCGAAATGCTTTTGAACTGTATGTATGTAGATGGATCATCATCATCATTCTCCTGTCCTTATCCCAATGTATCTCTTCTCTATCTCTCTCTCTCACTCACTCACTCACTCTCTCACTCACTCTCTCACTCATTCTCTCTCTCACTCTCTCTCTCTCTCTCTCTTCTCTCTTTGTATCTCTATCTTCTGGTACACCTACATCTCAGAAGTCAACCCCTTTGCTAGCCATCTTAAACACAGTACATTCATCGATTCTTCGGTCTTCCCCTAATCTGGTACTCAAAAATTTCCTCACAATAATGTTCCTCATCCAAAAAAACAATACACTTGGCGCAATTTCATGTGAAAATTCTTCTCCATGCATCGTTCGTAGCAAGTTAAAATCTTCCGAAGAATTACTACAATCAAGACAAAAAATTGCCGATATTGTCAAACTCATGTTCCCTCTTGTAATCGGCTAACTAAAATAAAAAACAGCCAAATATATCCATGCGTTTGACAGCTATTATCTGAAAAAAGAAAGAATTTATTTGGGACATGCTAAAATTTTGAAAAAAAATACAGAAATGAGTTCTGTACATAAGTATAGATACAGGAAAACTTACAAAATGACATGGTAAATCTCAATATTGTGCGTACTAACTTAAATTTGCAGTTGGTAATGTATGGGAGAAGCATGTTTATCAACTACAATGTTAAGTTTGTTCTTGGGATAAATTCATCCCAACTACGAAACCCTTCATTGTGCGTGGTTCGACACGCACTTGGTCGGTTTATTTTGTTGTGTTGTTAATTTTTGTAATTATATCGATAGGTATATAATTATATAATATCGCATCTTCATCCCTCTCCCTTAAAGCCCTAACTCCTAAGTCCTCACACCCTCGCTTGGCATGCGTTGCTAACTGTGTGTGACTAATATTTTCAACTACATCCAACATTGCAGACACTGTCCGAATGGGCAGAGCGACTGCAAGCACGTCCGCCCCGGGCGACTGCCGTAAGCTTATTGACTATTCATTAGATCCTTTTATCAGAACAGGATGAAACAAACTGAGATACGATTAGGGCCTGTTGCACTACGTCCGGATAGGTTCCAATTTCAAAACAAAATAACGGCGAGACAAGATGGCCGAAGTGTACCCCTACCATGGAAATAGTAAGTACGATTAGTATTTACTGATTCCAACAAATTAGACCATGGAACAAGTAAGTAATACTAGTACATACTAATTCCAAAGTACAACATGCCTTCACCTGTTATCCCAGGATGAGTACCTACTATAATAGTCATATTTTCATCTTTCATACAATTCATCCATCCTCCTACTTATACCGCGTCTTCATCCCTTCCCTTAAAGTCCTCACACCCTTGCTTGGCATGCGTTACTGTGTGTTACTAATATTCTCAACTACGTCCATCATTGCAGACACTGTCCGAATGGGCAGAGCGACTGCAAGCACGTCCGCCCCGGACGATTGCCGTAAGCTCATTGACTATTCATTAGATCCTCTAACAAAACAGGATGAAATAAAATGGGTTAAGACCTTTGGGCTTGTTTCACCAGCTCCGGAGTTAACTTAGGCAAATAATTTCATTTAAAGTTCATTTCTTTAATATCTGGTAGTCTGGCGTATCCGGAAACAGTGAAACAGCCCTCTTCGTTTGAATAAAAAAAAAAAACTGATTACGAATGTTTTGGGTGCGCTGGAATGATCTTTGTTAATGAAAGTTAATAACGGTTCCTGATTGCCGGTTTATGTTAATTGCAGATGCACCTTCTGTTTACGTAAAGGCGGCTCGCCCAAAACGCTTTCTTAAGCCGGGTCCAGACGTGTGTAATGTAATGCGAATTGTGTGAACGGCATACAAACTAAACGCGAATCCTGCATTTGTTAGATTGCCTCTGTGTGCGCGCTAAAAACCAACAACCGATGGATCAGCGCGGGCGCTAGCCCGAGCCTACATTTATATTGCTCGTAGTGCCCTCCGCTCGCAGAATTCGGTTACATTACGCGGTACATTACAATAAACACGTCTGGAACCGGCTTTAAGGTCGATGTGCCATATTCATGAGTACTGAGGCTGTATCATGACGTTTTGGAGCTATTCAGGACTTGGGCTACCATCCGTCCAGATTTGTTCGGACTTTCGGTTTTTTTTTTTAAACATATAATTGATAAATAAGTGAACAAAGATTAAAAGTAAAAATTCCGGACTTTTTGACAAATCTCTAGCTTTTTGTCAGGACTTTTCAAATTTCATAATGGTGACCTTATTGAGGACGGATTCTCTAGTGGCCTTAACACTTCATAATACGGCCCCTGAATGTCGTATACAAAGCAACAAGTCTAGTCGTAGATTTTTCTCCCCTTTCTGACCCTAGTTACAATGCCACCCCTTTCTCTCCAGCCCGCGCACGCCGTCGCCGCGCCCTCCGTCGTGCACAACGCCCCCCACCGGGCAACAGTAGCGGGGAAAGGACACGGGACCCTACGCCACAGTTACGACCCCCACAGCTAGCGAGATGTCGGCTCATTCTACAGGAGATAAATAGAAAAATATCTGCTGTTACGTGGCAACCACCTTCTGATATGTAGAAGGTGTAGAATGTATACATTGCTACAAGAATCTTTTGACGCGGAATGAAGTTGACAGAGTGGCGCTGTTGGTAAACATTGGTACGATTGATAAGTGAAATTAATTGAAAAAACAAGATGGCGGCGTTAGTTCTGATTTTAGCCACGCGTCAAAAGAACCTTGTAGCGTTGTAATGGCGGCGCTGCTTGTAAGATGTCAACTTGTCAAACCTAATACAATAGGGACTACGAAAGGAAGAAGACATTTTTTTTTATACCCTTAATTACAAGGGATGCCAGCCGATGGCCCAGGAATTGAAACTAGTTCCACCTAAATAGTAAGTGAATTCATTCGTGTTTCGAAGTACGGGAATGATCGATCAAGCAAGTCAAGTCAAAGACTTAAGACTTTGGTTGCTTGCTTTACATTTGGCAACTTTTTTAGAATCTCTAGGGGGGGCAGCTGCCCCCCCCCCCCCTGGCGACGCCCTTGCTCTAAAACAAATGTTTGCAAATAGTGCAAACAATATTATAAAAAGTATAAAATGTAAAAAAATTGCCAAGTTATAAACTTTTTAAGCTATTGCATAGCTTCTATCGCGGGCCTTGAGCGCGGGGACCGAATCCAGAAATTCCGTAACGAAAAAACCTCACGCTCCCCACTCCGACGGTTTTACTACACCAGTACCCTCTAGTGATCTAATAATTTCTGGCAGTTCTTTTTTCTGTGTACTGCGTATTTTATTCTTATAAATATTAGTTTATAAAATTATGATCTTCACAAAAAGTGATTGTTGATAGTGGGGTTTGAACTCTCGACCAGTCGATTACGAGTACATTCAGTTCCCCTGTTGCACCGCAAGGCTACAACGACTTAATTAAAGCTTGCCAAATAGTTGATACCATTCCAGTTGAACAATTTTTAAACTTGACTAGACGGTTGGAAATGACTCATGTACATGGAATTTTTTCGCTGTCAAAACAGTTTGTCACTCTTTTTTTATTTAAAATTACTTTAGGTTCAACACTTTCGTCTATTTTAAAGTTGTTATTATGCTTATATTTGAATAGTATTTGACTTTGTTTACGTAGTTATACACTTTTACGACGTTCAGCACTTATTTATTTTGTTTTTAAGCTATTGCATAGCTTCTATCGCGGGCCTTGAGCGCGGGGACCGAATCCAGAAATTCCGTAACGAAAAAAAAAAAAAAAATAATATCAAAGAAAAAGAAATACTGCATAAATAAAATAAATAAATAATTATAATTGCATAAGTTGATACAAAATGCTATGCAATAGCTTTACCGCGGCAGTCCCCGAGTGCCACACGTCTTTTTTTAAATATTTATTTGTAATAAGTTCACCAACAGCACATTCAGTGCACATTCAAATAAAATAACATCTAAAATTGGCATTTTAGTAACCATGCAAATAACAGCAATGCATGACATTGACATATGAATATTAGAAACAAAGAAGAACAATAAAAATGTAGAACACTAAAAAACAAAACAATTTGAACTACATAGACGTGCACTCTTCGAAATGTGTCCTCAGGTTTGTGAAGTTTCGCCAGTTAATTTTATTTGTACCTATATTGTTTGTTAGCTATAGTAGAGATGATAGTTAGTTACCAAAGGTTTCAAAACCTATTTATTTATATACTATGGGATCAGTTTATATGAGGTCATAAGTCTATAGATAATATGGAAATCGTCTTTGAAGATTATAGCATCTACAGAAGAAATACAATTCTCCCTCAGATTGTTAGTAAATAATAATATAAATAATCTGATTATGCAAATATTTACGTCGATCATATTATCGCTGGGTCAAAATCAATCCATAATAGGGTTCAAGATCTCACAACATTGATCGATTATCGATCACAGTCCCGGATTTAGATACTTACAAAGTTATGCAAATAATAAGAATTTCAGAAAACGGAAGCAAGATGTTATTTTGGAAAAGCGCATTCGTTTTTCAGTACTTATGTACTATCGGGGACATCCGAATCGGACCACCGTAAGGACTATTGCTTGCAGCGCTCGGCCGCTAAAGCAACGCTTACCTTCGCTCATCAACCAATAGCATCGCAGCATCAGATTATTGCTGAGCCCCTTGTTTTGGAAACCAGCCGAAGTGGTCAGACATGGAGAACAAAATGGAGCTATAAACAGATTTTTCGTGAGCACGGGATTTTGTATTGAAAATGTGCCGTTTCGGATGTCCCCGATAGTACCCTACCCACATTATACAAAGGTATGGCCAAATTGAAGGATGTGGTACAGAACATCCAACTGAAGAACTTTCTATGGGACCAACCTCGTAATCCCGAAAAAATAAGCAGCTGTCTTCAGCGCCGCGCGCCGCCCAGCCTTTGATCGTCTTTGAGCGAGATTGTCTTTCGGCGCCCTTTGTTTGACACTTTCACTTCATGTTAATTCTACTTCGGTTTTATGCTAAATTAATAATTATTCCCAAATTTTATTCAGTCTACTTTTATTGCAAATATCACATTTAAAAAATCTGATTAGGCAACACTGCTCCCGCACCTCTCAAAAGGTACTATCATTTTTTTATTTGGCGCTGCAAATTGTTTTTCGCATTTGGCTTTGGCTCCCCTTGCCAGCTGGCGTCTAGAGCGACCGCTCCTCTTGCTCTACCCCAGGATACCCCTGGTTGTACTTTTCAAAACTTAAGTCCTTGTGGCCAGCACATCAAGTTACCAGGAACTGTCAAATTTTCTCGTTCGATTTTGAACTTAATCATCAACATTTCAAAGTTTAAAACCGTTTGGAGAAATTTTACAGTTTCGTGTAGATTGATGTGCTGACCAATGTACAAATCGACCAAGCTAAGTTTGCACCTCGCGTCTAATACGTCACATTGACGCTTAGGTACGATATGCAAAAAAGGATTCGCTGTGACTCGTATGACGCCTGTCGGCGATAAACGCTAACCGTACTGACGCGACAGGGTGATCGCGGGAAGGTAAGCGGGGAAGCGGGCGGGGCGCCGCATTCCAGCGAGGTGCAAACTTAGCCTGGTGGAGTTAGGTACCCACTCGACCCAAATGTATGGGATAGCTGATATTTTTCCCGCGATTACGACGTTGGTCCCGTCGAGAAAGTTGTTCAGTTTGATGCTCTATACCAAATCCTCTCGATAACCGACTTTTAATGATTTTATACTGAAGATCACGTCTAAACGAGTAATGTTAATGATTTGAAGAAAAAAAAATATGTTAAATTAGAGCATTTTCTTAATAACTTAATATGTGAATATTTTAGATTATGTCTATATTACATAGTGAAATTAATTTGTAAAGTTATGACTAACGCGGATATAAAACTGAGAATCACGCAATCTATCAAGCGTATTTTTCTGAAACCTTCACCTTTAGATAGTTAAATTATTGACGTGTTTTATTAAAATACCTTTTGTTTTACGTATAATAAATTTATTTAGTGCACATAAAAGAAATAGCAGAACACACAAAAGAAAAATTAAAAGATAACAAGTTCGGTACTGAATATAAAGATAAAAGGCGCCAAAGTAATAAAGAAAAAACTTATTAAAAAAAAAATTGTGTCACTCGATATTGACCTCCTGACGCAGTCGACAGCAAAAATGTAGGTACAGTTTTATTTTTTTATTTGCTGTCTTAAGTTATCTGGAATTTACAACTTGCCTAAGTTAAATTGAAAAGAAATAAAATTGTTTTGAGTATTAACATGTTTTATCGTTTTATTTCTTCTACTTTCTGTTCAATACTATGTAGGTACCTAAACTCTTGCCGTAATACAAATAAACACGGAAAAAAGTTATGCTAGATGTAAACGTCTAAAAATGTATGTTTATACCAAAGTTATTCATAGGATAACTGTATTCCGTGTTTATTTGTAAGGTCCATAATTTATAATTGTTAGACCAAAATGACAGCTGTCATCGACCTTTTTAGGGTTCCGTATCTAAAAAGGAAAAAACGGAACATAAAGGATCACTCGTGTGTCTGTCTTTCTGTCACAGCCAATTCGCTCCGAAACTACTGGACCGATTAGGTTGAAATTTGGTACACATGAACTTTGTGACCCAAACACGGACGTGAACCGAAAATAAATTAATTTTGAATATGGGGGTCACTTCTGGGGGGTAAACTAGAAAATTTAAAAAAAAGTTTTGCAAAGTGTACCGTGTGACATATCAAATTAAAGAGATTATTGTAAGAATTACAGATATATATAGGTTAATTAATAATTTTTAAATAAAAAATATTATTTTTTAAAGTTATTTAAGAAAGTATAAATGAATATTGACCATTCCCACCCTTTTATCCGTAAACGAATGAACCAAAAATTTTGAAAAAAAATAATAATACAGTAAATAGTTCTTTACTTATAGATTACAGGAAACCTATTAGAAGTCTATGGTCTTGATATAACATGGTAAATCTCTCAATATTGTGCGTACAAACTTACATTTTCAGTTGGAATGTGTGGGAGAACTTGTTTTTTAACTACAAAATTAAGTTTGTTCTTGGGATAAATTCATCCCAACTACGGAACCCTTCATGGTGCGTGATCTGACAAGTAATTGGACGGTTTAAAAAAAAATACACGATAAATAATTAATATTACAGAGAACACGACAACAATGAAGGTCTTCCTGCAGAGAATGATACAGTGGTCCTTGGTGAGAGTCACTCGGTAGCTGCATTATTTACTAGGATAATTTTATGTCAACACCACCTAACTTTTCTTGTAGCTAAGTCCAGGCAAAAAGCCGTCATCAATTTATTCTGCAAAAGGCTACGCGGCCAATTAGATAACAACTTATCAATTTATTAGTTATTATTTGAGCTTTTTCGTTGTTTACGTTAACTAAGACAGTTATCTCGCCGGCAAGTATATATACGCGCAAATGGCCAACGTGGGACAGCACTGCAGTCAGCCATGTTGTGGTATAGTGTTGTTTTGTTTTGCGTGTTTGCCGCGCGCGGGAACGCTGGTCCGTAAGTAACTTTTTAATGTCATTTTTGAATATCGAAATACAAGGCCTTTTGAAAAATACTGGCCAAGTCTAAGGTCATTAATAATTGTGGAGAAAAAATCTTAATTCGTTTTTTCTCTGCGGTCATGTCAGATTCCCTTACCATCGAAAAAAAATTAAAAAATAAAATACAAAAGGGCACTTTTTAACGTCAAAATTGCGGACAGTTACGAGACCGCCACACAGTGGAACGAATGTATGGGAGCGGTTGGACGTAGACATGTCCGAAAAATAAGAGTAAAATTATGACAAACTAATGATGCCATCTTATTCGATTACTTAATGCCTTCATAAATTGTGGTGATGAATTTCTTCATAACTCCCATATTTCGGGAGTAATTTGAGAAAATGTGAAATTTTACTATGAAAATGAGTGTATCGAGCTCTCTCCCTCCTGATTCCGGGCTTGTTTCAAGTAGCGGTCTCTAATATCGTAATGCTATTACTAAGAGCTATATTTAATACTAAGACACATAGTGCGCCAAATGTGCACTTTCTGGGATAAAAGGAAATGAAAATTAAAAAAAAAAAACGTTTTTTCCCCATTTGTATTTACTTTAAACCGCAGACAGACTTATTAAGAGGTCTATAAATATATTATATATATACAGAAATATATATTAACAAAAATATTCACAAGAACTGATGAGAGTATGACTTTTAAGTAAGTTGATAATAAATTACCTAGTTTCATTAAAAGTACAATAAATAATTAAGATGTAAGCTCTAATTTACTAAGTTACACATTTTAAAACAATAACATCATTTAATTATCTTCGTCATCATCATCATCATCAATTAATTCAAATTCAGAATCGATGTCCGCTAAATCATTTATGTTAACAAATTCGATATCACTTTTCTCAGAATCCGTAAGCTCATAAAATTCCTTAAAAGAAGATTTTTTTACAAACTTATTTCCTTTTGGACGGATACTTGTAACAAGTGGATCAGAAGACAGTAAAAGATTGTGCATAATATCTTCATTGCATGAGATACTGCTATGCTTTCGAGAATGCCCCTCTCTATATTTTCTAAAATCTTTATTTCTAGCCTCAGATGCCTCTTCGGATAGAAAACCAATGGGCACAATTGACATGTTCTGAACTATGTCTGGCCCATGCATTAAAATTTTATGAAGTGAAGAAGGCATATAATACCATGGGTATAACTCCACGTAAAGCTTAGCAGTATCAAAGCAGAACTCTCGGAATTTAGTTACGTTGATCTTCTCTCCTGATGAAATACACTGCAAGATCACACAGATTTTTCTTAAAAGCATAGCATCTATTCCGGTCAGTTCAGCAGATTTAGTGTAGTTTTCAAAAAATCTCCTTGCCGAGTTGCCATTGTTGGTGGATCCACTGCCTTGTTTCACAACATCGAGAAGTAAGCCCGTTTCTCTTCTTACAGCCTCTTGAACTCTTTTCTTCCTGTCATCAACTTGCCTTTTTGCTATATCACCCCTTACTTGCCATGATTTTATGTCTAATTTGTAGGAAATGTGTAATAAGCATTCCATTGAGCGAATCCAAGCGTGAAGGGTGCTTAAGCTATATTTATACATGTCCTCGTTTGCGTGTTTATCTTTGATTAACTCTAAATTATTCATTTCTTTAGGACAAGCCTTGCATATGTCACACACTGAAGCTGCTGTATTGGATATAATGGAATGAATTTTACCATCAATCATTGTCAACAGCAGTTGGTGTTTGACACTAATTCCATCAGTGATGGTGGATGGAGTTAAGGCTTCAATCTCTGCTTCGATTTCAGCCATCTCTCTCTGCACATTTTCTTTGGTTTCCTTTATAAACTTAAACAATATTGGCCGGCAAAATGAAGTGGAAGATGGTCGCTCGTTTTCCCAAATTGTTACACCTTTTGAGACGAGCCGCAGTGGTACAAGACTAATCATAAAATTACTAGCAAGATCGATTTGCTCATCTTCACTCGTCCTTTGATGATAAATGCTTTGGCTAGATGATCCGTCAAAACCCCATTTGCTGGTCAATACGAGCTGTTGATTGGGATCAACAGGGGTTTCTAACGACCTAATAAGTCTTCTTGAGGTTAAATCCATCAAGGCTTGTAATTTGATTTTTGCAGAGCTCTCTGTAACTGTGAGATCTTCTTTGGCCGGATAGCACTTAATTTTTTCTTTAACCAACATGTAGTAACTCGGGTATTGAAGAGCTCCTTCTTGAGTGTTGAAATCCCGAAGAGTGTTATAGCGCCATTTCGATAAGTTCATCGATACATAAAGAGCCAATGCCTTCAAAGGGGATATTTCCCGTACCTGAATTGATTTACCTTCAATGAAGGCTTTGATTTTTGAGGCCTCTTCTGGATTCTCCGTCAAGTATTTCATAACATAAGCTGTATCGCTTTGTCCTGCCTTTTGAAGCGCCCTTTCGGCCGAAAACATAATTTCAGCGCTGCTACTGCTGCATGAAAGACTATCTTCAGTGCGTCTTCTTTTTTGCCGGTTACTAAGGTCCTCAAAAGATTTACGAGGACTAGGATGTGTACAAGTTGAAGCATCAGATTTAGCAGGAGAAATTATGGGCTCGATGACGTCACTTATATTTTCTGTAGAAGGTTCCATATTTTCATTCTGTAATTCCGGCCATTGAATTGCAGCCTGTAGCCAAATCTCATGTTTCTTCCGAAACTTATCTGTGCTTCTTCCAGACTGTGTCCATTTTGCATAAATGCGGTAGCAAAATCGACGACACCAGTCTTTTAAACTTGTTTCAGCACTTTCACATAACTGAACACAACTGTTATCTTTTAAAACACTGAACAAATAGTTAAAGTCGCGTAAATCTTTATGTGCGCGTGCGCATAAAGCAACGTGAATATCAAGATTTGTATTAAAATTTGGAAAATACATTGCGAGATTAGCTTGGATACAACGAGGTGTAAATCAACACTGATTTTAAAGTTACTAATAGTGACCTATTTATATAAAATCCAGGTATCCCAGGTATCCTTTGTTAAATATTGCAAGGTAATTAGTTATTGTGATAATTAGTAAATGATGCATGCTAAATTAGTGTATTAAGAGCCATTTAGTAATTAAATAATAGCAATGTTCTTATCAGTAATCATTAGTGCATCAGTTTTATATGTAAACCTTAAGTCCCTAATTATATATCCTAATTAGCTTATATCTTCTCTAATTGGCTGCTCAGAAATGTTATTGTAATAAGGTAAACCTTTAGAAAAACGGTTTTAATCAACAAAATAAACAAAAAATAAAAAAATTGTGTTATAAAATAAACATCACTCTTTATCCCAGAAAGTGCACATTTGGCGCACTATGTGTCTTAGTATTAAATATAGCTCTTAGTATTAGCATTATGATATTAGAGACCGCTACTTGAAACAAGCCCGGAATCAGGAGGGAGAGAGCTCGATACACTCATTTTCATAGTAAAATTTCACATTTTCTCAAATTACTCCCGAAATATGGGAGTTATGAAGAAATTCATCACCACAAGTTATGAAGGCATTAAGTAATCGAATAAGATGGCATCATTAGTTTGGCATAATTTTACTCTTTTTTTTCGGACATGTCTACGTCCAACCGCTCCCATACATTCGTTCCACTGTGCGCCACCACTTCCTAGTGCTAGAGCTGGGAAGCAAAGAGTATATAATGTTCTGGGAAGAAGTGGCGCAACAAACTCCCCAGCCAGCACAGCTGTCTGTTCAGTTAGATAAACTTGACTTTGTAAGAGAGGGAAGAGGGTGTGGACGTGTGTGTTTTCGCACACACTTTTGCACTAATAGTGCAAAAATGTGTGCGCGGAGAAACGCGGGAGTAGTTATTAGGTAATAGTAACTATTACCTAATAATAACTACTACTTCCGCGTCTCCGTTGAAATCGGTCAGGAGGATTACCTAAGCTAATTGTGATGGGATCGGTAAAGTTATCGATTCTGTCTGCATTAATAATAAAAATATTAACTACCTACCTCGTTTGTATTGTACGGAATATGGTGTCCTTTTCCGGGTAGGTACCGCAAGACTTGAAGACCATGACATGGGTAGGAGCGTACGGTCAGCCACGAAAGTTAATTAACACTCACTTTTAGTTACTATCATAAAAAAACCGGTCAAGAGCGAGTCGGACTCGCGCACCGAGGGTTCCTACTATGTGTTACGCAACTACCCCGCTGTGCATAGCGCCTAACCCTTCGGAGTTTACCACACATTAAAAAAAAACTGAAATATATATAATGATAGGTATATATAATTATGCTAGCTGAAGTAGCACGGGCCGACCATACCGACACCGCTAATCGCGGATTCTCACACATTCGTATTTGAAAGTTCGCTGCGCCCGCGTGACTATTTCTAAAATAAAAGTAGCCCAAATTACTCCTTCTATCGGCCAGTGAAAGTCCCGCCATAATCGGTCTAGCCGTTTCGGAGATTAGCCGGAACAAACAGACAAAGATTAAAAAATAAAGTTTTTTTTATCATAAATCATAAATACCGTATTAACTTTCATGTGGATTTAGTAAAAAGCTGTTATTTTGACATTACAAACAGACACTTCAATTTTATTTATTTGTATAGATTGGTACGCAAAAACGTACAGTGGCCAGCACATTAAGCTACACGAAACTGTCAAATTTCTCTGAACGATTTTAAACTTTAAAATGTTGAGGATTAAGTTCAAAATCGAATGAGGAATTCTGACAGTTTGTGGTAACTTGATGTGCTGGCCACCGTATTTACCTAAAGAGGTAGAGGTATTAGGTAAGTACCTATGCTACTAGACAAGAGCTGTAGAGCTGTGGGCTTGTAGGCAAGAGGTAAGAATAATATTCTTACCTCTTGTCTATTTTCGAAAGTAGCACAGGTATGTACCTACACCTATAAAATATGATTGTAAGCATATCATAAACTACATTGTTATTAGTAGATAATTATTTATCTCAACACTTACATACTTGTTAGTTGACCTTACTATATTTGTAATCGCTAATCGGTAATTACATAACACAATTTATTAAAAAACTTTTCTTGCCGGGATCATACAGATCAATAGCGAGTCGGTAGGTAGCTTTTACAAATCATACTTCAGTTAACAGAACGAAAAAAAAAAAAAACATCCACACAATGGGTGCCTCTTAACCCTTAATTCGATAGTGAGAAATATACTGAACATCGACTTTGAAAAAATGTATCGCAATTTTTTTAAATTATATTTTACTTTTTTTATGTCGAATAGTTTGCTTATATTCTACACTATTATATAAAAAAATAACTCATCATGTGCGAGTGCGCTTAACCGGTCAGTCATCGCTGCGATGTTAGGGAGGATGAACGTGCCGCGACTACTCTCGGTAAGTCTCGATCTATTCGTTGTTTTTGTTCTACAATAACTACTAATTTATTCACAATATATTCTACAAAACATACAAATATGTAGACATAAACTAAAATTATAATATCATTCATAGATTTTGCGTTATACTTTATAAAACTAGCGTGTCCAGTATATTTCCCATTGCCAAGTTCGTACTAATGTAGTATGATTTAGTGATGTGGAGTATACTGGACATTGCCAATGATATAGGCAACGATCTGTTTATGGTATTATGAACTAATAATATCCGTATTACGTATATTACATATTATTTATTTTTACCTAATAATAATAATATTTACAGGTCTTAAAACAATTGTCACGGGCCTCAAAATTAATAGGATTAGTGCCGCCAATTAACGCTGCATCAGACGTAGAAGATCAATCAAGTTCAGAGGAAGGTAGAGGATCTTATTGTCAACTAGTGGATAATAACAACAAGTTGGCAGTAGTCAATTGGTATGACAATAAGGTAGTCACTTTAGTCAGTACTTATGCCGATTCTCACCCTGTGGGAAAGATAAAGCGATATAGTCAGGAAGTGAAGGCCCGGGTTGACGTGAACTGTCCAGAGCTTATCAAACATTATAATAACCACATGGGTGGCGTCAACCTTGCCGACATGCTCATTGCTTTGTACCGGACTACATATAAAAGTAGATGTTGGTACACTGCCATATTTGCTCAAATGCTCGACATTTGTATAAATAATGCCTGGTTACTATATCGCAGGAATTGCAATCGGAGGGTAGTAAGGCATATGGCGCTGAAGGCTTTTCGCTGTCAATTAGCGAGAGAGTTGCAGAATAGAGGGAGATCTAGATTATCTGGGACCAATATGAACTGTCGAACTGATGATAGTGTCCGCTATGACGGAGTAGGTTATTGGCCATGTTTTGGAGAATCATACGGTCGCTGCAAGCACTGCATCAAAAATAAGACTGATGTATATTGCGTGAAGTGCAATCAAAGGCTGTGTTTAGTACGTAAGAGAAATTGTTTTTATGATTACCATAGCCTAAACCTTAAATCATACTTTTAAGATTAATTATTTTCGAAAGATATGACTGATTATTATAGGTTAGTTGATTGATACCTAGAATTGTATTTTGTTATATTATTTTAGAAAAGTTTATTTTTATTTTTGGCTGATTATTGATCTCATTGTAACGTTACTATATTATTATAATTATACTTTTGCATGCCAAATTATTAAAAGTACATAATTTTGTACTGTAAAATTGTACAACAATAAATATTTTTGATATACACGTGTTTTTATTTACTTTACACTCAATATTTTGATATGATTTATTTTCTCAGAAAATAATCACATGAGATCTTAATTCGGCAATGTCCATTATACTGTACATCAATATTTTCAGTTACTTTATGGCAAACCTGGCAAAGTCCAGTATACTGAACATGCATTATATCAAAATCTATACATAAGAGATTTTTTTAATTATTTTTCCTGGTTTTAGTGACCTATAACAATAACAAAAAAATAAAAATAAAAACAAATTTTTGTTAATTTTTGTCTTGCCAGATTAAGGGTTAAGACGGCCCAGAAAATGATGGCGAGATGACCTGGACGCGTACCGCGAGGGCTGGGCCTCAAGTCTGCTATTACAATAGTGTCAGAATGGTCTCGCCATTGTGAGTATTTGACAGTTTTTGTATGGCAAATCTGTCAAAAACTCACAAAGAAGAGACCATTGCAACGTTTGTACATTAGTAGACTTGGCCCCCTGGTTGGAGGTAGCGTGGGAAAAGAGTTCTTGGAAGGATTTGGGGGAGGCCTTTGCCTAGCAGTGGGACGGTATGGGCTAATAAAACAAATAAAAAATTTGCGTGTGGTGTGAGGGCTACTTTGTTAAAAGTCTTTGAAAATGTGCTAAGGATTTAATGAACATTCCCAAAGAATTGTGAAAGTTGGAATCAGATTTTGTAAAAGTCAAACAAGCGAGTTATGGACTGTAAAGTTCAACCTGTTAGCCAGTCTTTTTTTGTAGTGTCCATAGTTTATCAGGTAAAGGTGGGCCCTCAATCCTCTTGAGAACTGAAGGCCCAACTTTAGTCTTTATCTCGCTTATTTGACTTTCTCAAAATCTGATTTCAACTTTTACAATCCTTTGGGAATGTTCACTAAATCTTAAGCACATTTTTAAAGAGTTTAAACAAAGTGGCCACAAAAACTCCTTTAGGGTGATGTTGTTTTAGCCAACGATACATATCGACGTCCTATTTATGTAGTTATTGAATCGATTTTGTTATGGTTGGCAGTAACCGAATGATTAGGTATAAGTGCATAATATGGGGTACCACTAATCTATGCAGGTACAGTTTTTTTTTTGTTGTAAATTCCGATTCGATGATAACAAACAAGATGATACTATATTTTTGTTGTTGACCGTACCTAGACATCTTGGCAGATGACCTCAGACCGGCTGATAACGATCATTAAAGTCATCAATAAATTGACTATGAACGGAAGAGTGTACTTTACCTGTTAAAATCTAAATTACTATTAAATTGGAGCAAGCACTAGCCTACTACTACAATATTGTATAGTGTAACCAGTATAATTATACTCGTTATACTATTCTATAATATTATTATAAGAGCCTAGATTTTACTAATAGCAGCTTCGTGGGTCGCAAGCGCGACTATTAAAGGTGGTTTCTTGGGTTAAATTCTTAGGCCGAGTTTAAGGGTTGCTCGGCTTATGAGAATAGGCTGGCCTCCTATTACCGTGGGACTTTAAATTATAACTGGCGATATGTAGGTGTACTATCCCTCTGCCTACCCTTTTGGAGGACCCAGGCACGGCCATTAAACAACCTCAACCCTTAGCCGTGAGAAAATCCAGTATAGAAATGTAATGCTGAAAATTCAGAATTTTAGGACCTGGAACGAATGTTTCTATTTTGACAATTGGAGTGTTGCCACATAGTGTTTTTACTAGCCTCCTGTGGGTAAATTATAAAAACACAAATTGGACTGATTATGATATAATAAATAAATAAAACAAAATATATAAATATAAATATATTATTTCTTATATAAATAAATACATAATTATACGCAATAAAAAGATCGATGTTTTTAAAAGAACAAGATTCTGATACTAGCGATTTCCTTAATATTTTGCCGATATTTAAAGTAGTCATGACTAAGACCAGCTGTTTTTATAGTTCTACAGGCATTAGCTAAGAACGACAGTGTACCTATAATAATTAACTATTATATTATTGACTAGAAATACTTGTTTATTTTTTGCGAAACCTTTTCTGATAAAGCTATTGTAAACTTCTATCAACCACTTCTCAAATGATATTCATCATCATCATTGGCAGCCTTGTTCTTCTCACTGCTGAGTAAAGTATAGGCCTTGTCCCGTGTTGTGCCACGCTTCCCTGGTTTGTGCGAGACTCACTAAATGTAATTTGGCAAATTAAAATTGTAGTGCTGGCACGCCCTGTTTGTCGTGTGTTGTGAACTAAACGTCAAATTGGTATTTCCCAGAATCGGCGATAATTTATAAATAAACCATCACTAGATAACTAGATTAGAAAACCCTGGTCATGTGGTGAATTATATAATTATTTACTGATCTCATTTATTTATTTATCTTTTGTGCTACACGTGGACTGTGCACGTTAGTTATAACCTACAGTGTATTTAATCTCAGTCTGTTCAAAAGAGCGTTGCGCGAAAGTTTATTGTGATAACTTTGTTCGGAGGTCACAAATCGACTAAATATTTTTTTTTTTTTTCGTGAAGTTACCGGTAAATTGAAGTGAGTACCTAACTCTAAGATATTCCTTTTTTAAACTAAAAAATAAGCAATTCTATTTATGGGAAACCGTATTGTTTGTTCTATGCAATGTTGAATGAAAACTCCATGCTTCAAGAGTAACATACTTCTTTTTATTAAATTTAATATTAAAATATTCCATAACATCAGATCAGCTGATGTTTTGTTTACATTTTTAATTGCACAGCTAACATTTTAATGGTTTGTTTACATTAAAACATTACACACAATTAAGATTAAATGATATCGCTTTAATTCGAGACGTTTCTGAATAAAATATTTATTTATTTATTCAGGGACTAAACAGCTACAATATGTGTTGGAACAAAGAAAAGATAATACAAAATATTAACAATATTGCAGCCCACTACAGTATCTGCATATTAACAAAAGAATATGTGGGTAATAAATAATTAATTACATTACATTCATAATAATGAATCATGCAAAATAGGCAACAGTGTAGATAATAATTAACACTAAAAACAAATAAATAATAAAATCTAGACTAGTTTACATTCCTAATAACATTAATGTGTCATAATAGTTTTCACGTGGGGGGGATTACATTTGTCCTAATAGTAATTGTAAGAACTCATGCCGCCTGTGATACAGGTTTATCCTAGTACAGGCATCATACTTTGTAATACCTACATTATTTCTAAGATTTATACTCTATTTTGCCAATTTTTATTTTTAAATATTTTTTATTATTTTTATTATTATATTTTTTATTTAAATTTAGATTTTAAATGTAATGTTATGGAAGAATAATATGATAATAGGTCTTATTAATCATCTGTGTAACTGAATCTATATCTCTGCATATTATAAAACATTAATTTGTAGTTATTCGATGCCACATTTTGGTTTGATAATATTTAGTTTTAATTCAGTTAGGATATTATTTTTTATTTATTTATGTACACACAAAATACTTGACAGGACAATATATTAATATAGAAGAGCACAAAAGTACTGCTTATTTCAAAAGAAATTTCTTCCAGCAGACCTGCGAGAGAAAAGTTGGATAAGAAATGAAGACACAGTGGTGCCGATTCTCTTGTCACAAAATTCTCTAAACTAGACTAAAAATCACCAAAATTTAGTTTATTCCTGTCAAATGACCATTTCCTATTCTGAAATTGACTAAATTGACACAACTTAACTATATTTTAGTTTGACAGCTCTAAGATGGTACTGAGTTTTTAATTTAGTGAAAATGGCAATTTTGCTATTCTGAATTTGACGTTTTTAAACTAAAATTTAGATTTTCTAACTAAATCTGACTATTTTTAATCGCGATTAAAAAGGTCTGGAATAAAATTAGTTTTCATGAACTAAAATTCACACCAATCACCTCGACTTCTGGTGCAAAACCAGTACTGTATATAAGGTGTATCTATTCATACACGAAATATTTTAAGAGAAACATCTTTAGGTCGTAAAAAATCCACAGCAGCGAAATTTTTTTTTTATCTAAGTGTTTTATATTTTTACATAATTATTATAATTTTAAAATGACCCGTCTCTACGCGGTGACGCCGAACGGTGCGGGTGGGATGGATGCACGAGCGCGGTGAATTTTGATAATTAATCATCATATCAAGTAATTTTAAATTATTTAATTTTTTAAATAATATACTCAGATTAAAAAAAAAATCATTTCCATGGCTTTTTTACCACCACTTAAAATATTAATAATAAAAACAAATAATAATAATATATATTCTTTATCACTTAAAATATTTCGTATTTATCCCTATATTTTTTTTTTCTTTTCTTTTGCTTATAACTCGAAAATGGTGCGTCCTATCGCAAAAATAATGAAAGTTTTGACCCCCTTTTAGAAACTATCTTTTTTTTAATTTTCCACACAAAAAGTGAAAAATTCCATAAAAAACAGGTCGCGGTTGCCCGCCCATGCGCGCCTCCGGCTCTGAAAAAAATCATAGGCAAACAAGTACAACGTTGTGAAGCCAAAAGAAAAAAAAAAATACCACGTCACGATTGTCAAATTCGATTTAGTTGTGTCAAACTTATTTTTAAATTTAGAGAATTTTGTTTGCAGAATAGCTTTAAGATTCTCATAGCCAAAAGTAAGGAATTTTAGTGATAGTTTAGTTAGTTTAGTTCGGTGTACAAGAGAATCGGCACCAATGTGTAGAAAAGTTTAACAAGAAAATTTAAATTAAAACACTTAAAACAAAACCATAACTATATAAAATAAACATACATACAAATACATACACATTTATAAATATTACCTATAATATAAATCACATATAAATCTTATATTTTTATTTTATTAGATAAATGTTGTTAATTACGTACAATCAATCTGCCTAGCCTTTTCCAAACTATGTTGGGGTCAGCTTCCAGTCTAACCGGATGCAGCTGAATACCAGTATTTTACATGGAGTGACTGCCTATCTGACCTCCACAACCCAGTAACTGGGTAACAGTGGCGTGCACTCCATACATGCAAATAAGCTCTGCATAGCCATACATATACGCCCCTCTAACTAAATTAAAATATAATAATATAAACTGATAAATAAATAACTACATGGTAATTTATTAATCCAACTTATTTCGCCATTCGCTTCGCGTTTTTTATTTACGCGCCATCTATTGCTTTTTGTTGGAACTAACTCCTTTGAGCAACGATTATTAGCCGCCGGCGACACCGCGCGGAGACAGCGCTCCCGTGACCATAAGCAGTACTACACCTTGCTTGTTCTTCATTCATCGCATCTCGTGTAGTACACAGCAAAAGTGTGACTGTTTGCGTGAAAATGTGTGCGTGTGATAGAGTTTTGGAAGCACTGCTTTCGTTTTAATCCTTCTAAATTAAGAAGCCGTAAAAACACCATTTAATTGTCGATTCAAAGTGTTGATTTTTTTAGTCGGGTTGACCAAATGACCGATTGATACATTCGTTCGATAGTTCGTAATTGCAGTTTTTTTGAAGTTTTTTCGCCATATTGATTTTCTTGGCGCAAGTGATTGACTGTCTTTATCTGTCTTAGTAATTATATTAAGTAAGTTTATTGTAAAAAATGGAAAGTTATACCTGTGAGACCTGTGCTGGCGAAGTGTGTTTAAATAAATTAAAATCTTCCGCGTTTTCGATGTTATCTTTTGAGGAAAAAGTTACATTAATTGCAAAGGGAAGGTGTGTACCAGGGTTGAACTTTACGAAAAACATTTCCCTCCTTCTGGGGCAGTCGGGCCGACTGCCCCAGAAGGAGGGAAATGTTTTTTATTTTAGCTCTGCATACCCTGTCTGAAATCTCTGTGCACGCCACTGCTGGGTAACACGATACCCCTTGGTAAGACTGGCTGTCAGACTTTTGGGCTTCTGACGACCCGTAACGACTGTCAAAGATCCACGAATGACAGCCGGGACCAACGGCTTCACGTGCTTTCCGAGGCACGGAGGAGTCTCGCTATGTAAGATGGTGACCCATCCACGGACCAACCCTGGCAAGCGTAGCTTAACCCGACGGATCGACCCGTGCGGCTGTTATTACTTAACCACGAGCTCCTCAAAAGTTGTTATTTACGTACATTTCATTTCAATTCAGAATAAACAATATCTTCATTTGTTTCTGTCACTTATTTATTTATTTTACCTTAACATTAAACAGCCAACTCATCTGATTTTAGTTTTTTTAAGGGTTCCAAGTTTATAAGTTAAAATGGAACCTTTATAAAACTACTTTTTATGCAGTCAGTACTAACTGCTGACCGTAACCTTAACTCAAAAAGTTTTTTATGAAATAAAAGTACTCTAAGTTACTCCCTATAACATCAGCTATAATGTGCCAGTGAAAATCCCGTCAAAATTGGCCTAGCTGTTTCAGAGACCATACATATACAACATTATTTTTAGTATATGCAAAACCTGAATATAGTTTGTTCAGAATAAGTAACTGAATCGACTCCAATCGTCGTTTTTACACCATGTTATATTTTTTCCCAAAAATATTTAAAAAAGGTCACAAGTTGGACACCGAGCGACACTAAGTACCTATCCGCACTTGATCATTACGACAAAGTCCAAAGCCTGCAAGTGTGATGGAAAATGTTATCACCAGTTAATTACATTACAATCGTCGTACGGTTAGGTACCTACTGCCAAATTAATATTATTATTAAGAGTCTATACAACCTCAGCACCACCTCACTCTCGCTCGCACACTATTGCTACCGATCACGCGAGCAAGCGAGACAGGTCGGCAGGAAAAAGGCTCCAAGGCGCCGATAGTTTAGGTAATTTCGTTTTACGGTGAAAATAATGGTCATTTAAAAAAAGTAAATAACATAAGATCTGGGGGCCAAGTCTACTAATGTACAAACGTTGCAATGGTCTCTTCATTGTGAGTTTTTGACAGGTTTGCCTTACAAACACTGTCAAATACTCACAATGGCGAGACCATTGCAACGTTTGTA
Source organism: Dryobota labecula (assembly GCA_947523025.1). NCBI lineage: Eukaryota > Metazoa > Arthropoda > Insecta > Lepidoptera > Noctuidae > Dryobota > Dryobota labecula. Next base: position 9,485,328 of record OX383314.1, read on the forward strand.
AATTAGTAGACTTAGGCCCCTGCTTTATACTTAGTTCAGTTAATATGCAAAGTTTCATTATTTAACTTGAAGTAATTTTTGAATACCAGCGGTTTATTTTTCGGTTTGGAGGTAACTTTGGATTTTTTTTCTATCGAGAAAATTTTATGGAATCGTGTTTTCGGCTAACATATTACTTAACATTATTCCTCAACTTTACCATATATTTATTTCAAAATTAATGCTGCGGTATTTTCGACATAACGGAGGATCATGCTAAGCCATTTGAGGTAGTATAGGCCCTTAATGAACGCAAACGCGCGCGGCGCGGGTGCGCCGCGTGGTGTGCATGTTTTTGTACGGACAACCAGGTAACATAACAAGCTTATAACTTTGTTATTTTTCATGATACAGTTTTGAAATTTTGTACATAAATTCTTTACATAAAAATACTAGGGACGTGTTTCGGGTTTCGCATAAACTAAAACTAATGTTGTATACTCTCATATGGATTTGGTAAAGAGCTATTAAGAGCGTTGTCACCGGGTCCACTAGCGCCACTCCCAAAAAAATATCTCGTGACTGAGAAGGAATTATGAAAAACGGCTTTATCAACTATATCTACACAAACACTGTTTGATTTTGTTGCTTCGTGTCTATATAGACACGAATCAACAAAATACGATCAAGAGGAATGTGGCCGTTTTTATTTAGATCGAATTATGTTGCATCGTGTCTCAAAATGAAATTTTAAAAAAGGTATTAGAAAATTCTAGACACACTTACCGATATAGTTGATTAAGTCGTTTTTCATAATTCCTTCAGTCACGATATATTATCGCACCCCCAGTGCAACACTGTCACTTATGCAAAAAGAAAATTTTTCAGGTGTATTAATTTTAATTATTTGGTTTAATTTATTTTGTTTAATATACAAAACTTAAAAGAACACGTCAGGATATAACCTATCTATCTTCCCTAAATCAGGAAGTGTCATCAACTATACAACATTAGTTTTAGTTTATGCGAAACCCGAAACACGTGTCTATTCTAGTATTTTTACAAGTATGTATAGAATTTATGTACAAAATTTCAAAACTGTATCATGAAAAATAACAAAGTTATAAGCTTGTTATGTTACGGTTGTCTGTACAAAAACATGCACACCACGCGGCGCACCCGCGCCGCCCGCGCCTTGCGTTCATTAATAATAATATTAATTTGGCAGTAGGTATCTAACCGTACGACGATTGTATTGTAATTAACTGGTGATAACATTTTCCATCACACTTGCAGACTTTGGACTTTGTCGTATTGGTCAAGTGCGGATAGGTACTTAGTGTCGCTCGGTGTCCAACTTGTAACCTTTTTTAAATATTTTTGGGAAAAAATATAACATGGTGTAAAAACTATTGGAATCGATTCAGTTACTTATTCTGAACAAACTATATTCAGGTTTTGCATATACTAAAAATAATGTTGTATATAGGATAGGATACTAAAGTTTAAAATACTTTTCCGGAAAAAGTTTATTTTTGCATAAATGACAGTGATGCACCGGGGGTGCGATATGAGTGGTACTAGTGGTCCGGTGACAACCCTCTTAATTTGACATAACAGACACAAAATTTATCGTGGGTGCGTTTACAAACATTTAAACTCACGTACACAAACAGCCAGACCCGGAACAACTACTTGAAGGGCATTAAAAGTATTTGTTGCGTGCGGGAATCGAACCCGCGACACGCAGCGCAGCAGTCAATCGCTTAATCACTGGCGCCAACCGTGCGTGCGTACATTACTTACCAAGGGCTGTAAAAGAAAGAAAGCCCGAAATCGCAGGTATTTGTGACCCGAGCCGCAGGCGAGGGTTTTAAATATGTGATAGAGGGCTTTCTTTTTTACTGCCCGTGATGAGTACACAATTTTACGTCTTCACCTGGCCACAATGCGAGTTTTACTGTACGCGTAGCGTGCGGTAAAACTCACATTATGGCCAGGTGTGACGTAAAGAAGATTTACAGATTACTAAAAGGAAAAAATACACAAAATGAAATTGAGACGTGAACAAGACTTACTACAACTATACCCACCTCGTACAAACTACGGAAGATAAAGTATCATGTATGAAGAATCCAAATTATATAATAAATTACCGAATCCAAATCCATTACCACTTTTAAAAAATTACTCAAATAGCACATCATAAAAAAATCACATTCCCTACAATAATTTCGAGCCACATTCAGCTGCGCTTATCCGTGTTGAACGGAAAGTTTTGTTTACTTTTGTATTTGATGTTTGAGCCCGTGTATCAAGCGAACATTAAAGGTGTTTTGTTTTTTTTTTTCTGATTACCCACATAATAATTACCTACTGTACAAATGTTTAGTAATTGTACACACCCAACAATATTGACTTATGTTTTAGTTTTAATATTCTCATGTAAGTGCATTAGTGTATGCTTATGAGAATAAAGTTATCTCTAACCTCATTAGATCAAGTTTTTTACATTGCTTTTAGTCATTTTTTATTAGTTTTATGCAAGCAGAGACTAGAATCACTGATATAAGGCTGAACGTAATTTTACACTGAGCAGCTGCCATCCACATCAATTCACCAATGTATGCATAACCCAGATACTGCGACAAGACTTAAGAAAAATTGTATTTTTAGGTACCTAAATGATATTTTTAAGCTATTGCATAGCTTCTATCGCGGGCCTTGAGCGCGGGGACCGAATCCAGAAATTTCGTAACGAAAAAACCTCACGCTCCCCACTCCGACGGTTTTACTACACCAGTACCCTCTAGTGATCTAATAATTTCTGGCAGTTCTTTTTTCTGTGTACTGCGTATTTTATACTTATAAATATTAGTTTATAAAATTATGATCTTCACAAAAAGTGATTGTTGCTAGTGGGGTTTGAACTCACGACCAGTCGATTACGAGTACATTCAGTTCCCCTGTAGCACCGCAAGGCTACAATGACTTAATTAAAGCTTGCCAAATAGTTGATACCATTCCAGTTGAACAATTTTTAAACTTGACTAGACGGTTGGAAATGACTCATGTACATGGAATTTTTTCGCTGTCAAAACAGTTTGTCACTCTTTTTTTATTTAAAATTACTTTAGGTTCAACACTTTCGTCTATTTTAAAGTTGTTATTATGCTTATATTTGAATAGTATTTGACTTTGTTTACGTAGTTATACACTTTTACGACGTTCAGCACTTATTTATTTTGTTTTTAAGCTATTGCATAGCTTCTATCGCGGGCCTTGAGCGCGGGGACCGAATCCAGAAATTCGGTAACGAAAAAAAAAAAAAAAATTATATCAAAGAAAAAGAAATACTGCATAAATAAAATAAATAAATAATTATAATTGCATAAGTTGATACAAAATGCTATGCAATAGCTTTACCGCGGCAGTCCCCGAGTGCCACACGTCTTTTTTTTTTTGACTCTTTAAAAGCCCCATTGCGGAATCTGGCTTAAACTGCTAGACAGAGTGTCAACCCTTACATTAATGCATCATCTGCCTTTTTCCAACATGTTGTGGTCGGCTTTCAGTCTCGCCAGCTGCAGCTGAATAGGTACCAGTTTTTAACATGGAGCGGCTGGCCAACTTTAATTGACATTTTATACCAAATATTTCAAAGTGCTCCATGAGTCACAAGTCTTGCTCTAAAACTCTCAATTAATTCAATTATACCGCTCATACAATGACAATTCACTTAGTGCCTAACAGAAGAACACTGACCGTTTTGAGTAAAAAATGTGTGGGAGAACAGACAGTTCAAAATAAACTGGACAACTAAAAAATTTAACTGTACGAGTATGTCGATGATATAATGTGTTTTTTCAGAATGAACTATATCTCAATGAAATATTCAAAGTGTGTTTCATAACGAACAGGGGCCTTACTCCCGAAAACGATACGAGTTTGATTTTGATTCCGATTCGAACTCGCTTCTGGAGCCTTACTCCAGACAGCATCGAGTTCTGAATCATCGAATTGGGTTCGAATTAAATGCCGATCCAGACTCTTGAATCCAACACTAACGCACGATCATGCGGTAGTTCGAAGCGAAACTAACTTCGGTCAGTTTTAAATCGAGTTCGGATCAGCAGTGCAAGTACGTAGGACTCGATTCGATAAATTTGACAATTATTCTCGATAAAATTAGTTTTTATCGAATCGAATCGATGTCGCAAGTATGTAACTTCTACTTTAACGATCGGTAAATAAACTAAAATTTTAACGAATTTAAAGAAAATGCACGAAACGACAATTTTACAGTTGAGATCGCCAATTTACTCTGTCAAGCTCGATAATCTATCGACACCTTGTAAAAGCCCGATAAGCATAGCGATCATTAAGTACTAATACGAACAAGATTGATAAAAATGCAAACCTTAGCGATCTCGATGTCTTATCGAGATATCGTGGGCCGATTCGAGTCGTTAAGGATCGCTTGTCAAATGGCAATACTGAGGACGTCCACAGACAAAACATTTAAGGTGGGATTGCTGTGGCACGACTAATGTCAGAGATATTAAGTTTTTTTTTTTTTTTCATTCATTTTTGGATTGTAAACAATATTTATGGGTATAATTGAAAGAAGCTACACTGTAATTTAAGCTACGCTTATAATTTTAAAATTGCTTGAGATATTTTGCAATTTTTTTTTTTTAAACTTACTTATTCTATGAATGACCCGCCCGGACACGGCGACTATGGCGGCACGAGCGCGGTGAATTTAGATAATTAATCATCATATTTTATCAAGTAATTTTATAGTTTTTTTTTAAATCGGTTCCATGATTCGTGTTTGAATAGATACACCCTATATATATATACTTTCTTTTCTTTTGCTTATATCTCGAAAATGGTGCGTCCTATCGCAAAAATAATGAAAATTTCGACACCCTTTAGGAATCGCATAAACCTGTAATAATCAACATGTAGACAATTTTTATTTATTTTTTTCCATACAAAAAGTGAAAATTTCCATATGAAACACGTTGAGGCTACCCCGCCCCTGCGCACCTCGAGCTCTAAAAAAAATCATGAGATAGGGCAAACAAGTGCAACGTTGCGAAGCTAAAAAAAAATACCACGTGGAGTCGCGATTGTCAAATTCGATTCTCCCTGCAATAAAGTCATAACTTCATAAGTCCTAAATCCATGATTAGTAATGATCGCTATGCTTATCGAGCTATTGCATGGTGTCGATAAATTACCGAGCTCGACGGCGTAAATTGGCGATCTCAACTGTCAAAATGTCATTTCGTACTTGCATTTTCGTTAAATTCGTTAAAATTTTAGAGTTTATCTACCGATCGTTAAAGTAAGTACCGTATTTACTTTCTTTACGTGTTACGTACTTCCAAATTCGTTAACAAGATCGATAAAAATGCAAACCTTAGCGATCTCGATGTCTTATCGATGCAAAGTGCGTACTTGCACTGCAGAAACGAAATCGAATCGGAATCAAAATCAAACTCGAATCGTATTCGGGAGTAAGGCCCCAGGGTTCATTACAAGATTGACCTTTTTGAGTCAACAATATATGGGCAAACAGACAGTTCAAAAACAACTGGACAACAAAAAAAATTGAACTATATGTCGATGACATAAGGTGTTTTTCAGAATGAACACAGTTCATTAAAAGTGTCATTCTAACAAGAATTTTATCCAATTATGATAAAGATTAATTTCCTCAGTTGTTCTGATCATTTTGAACCGTCTGTTCATTCTTATGTTCTCAATGACAAATTCAAAGTGTGTTTCAGAATGAACACAGTTCATTACAAGTGTCATTCTAACAAGAATTTTATCTAAATAAGATAAAGATTAATTTTCTCAGTTGTTCTGATCATTTTGAACCGTCTGTTCATTCTTATATTTTTGTCACTTATTCTATGCTGGCACCTTGAGAGAAAACTACAAAATTAGGATGCAAGTTTCTCTACCGGTTTTTGAAACCATTCGCTCGCGTTTACCGCAAAAACACTTCCTTTCACTTTCTTTACTTCCTTCCTTCCTTCCTTCTTTCTTTCTAGAAAAGATCCATCACCAAACTGAAATTACGCATTCTGTCATCATCATAAGTACTGAACAGCCTCCACATTCGCTCGCCATTCAACTCGATCCTTCGCAATTATCATCCAGCTGCTGTAATACCAGTCAAACTGTACAGGGCCTCAAGTCTGCTATTACAATAGTGTCAGAATGGTCTCGCCATTCTGAGTATTTGACAGTGTTTGTATGGCAAATCTGTAAAAACTCACAATGAAGAGACCATTCTGATACTATTGTAATAGCAGACTTGAGGCCCAGATCGTCGTCGCTCCACTTAGCCTGAGTGCGTCCTACTTAACATAATTATGCCTATTCGCAGCCTACCGCTGTTCCATCGGTTATCGGTTCTACGGCAAATATTTATTTATTTATTTTCAGGAAAAATAAACTGTAGCGTATATTAATAAACAACGCGACCTTAAACAGTTTAAAAGACTTACGGTAATCTGTGCTTACGGTGGAGTTTCTTGCCCATTCTTCTCCATACGAAACTAAGTTTTGGAAGGGGCAACTAGAATCAATTTTATTTCCTTGTACATTTTGACGTTCAAAAGTGCCATTTATGTGCCTATTTGAAACAAATGCTTTGACTTTGATAGCAACCTAACAACAAATGTGCTAAGTACCCAAGTAGTGGCTCCAAGTTCTATTTATAGCTCTTCTTCTTTTCAAGAAGATGGTAAATGATTAAATGAGTTGGGCACAGTAGGTGGTCACGTCAATCGCGGCATCGGTGGCGTTTTTCAGGTCCTCAAAAGTGCAGGCGTATGGGCACTTTGGACATGCCAACATGTTTTGGTCAAAAGCACTGCATTCAACCGGTCAATAATCCCCCATTTCGTTAGATTGCGTCACTGTTTATAGCTAGCTAGACAGATATAATGACTCAAAATAAAATTTAAGTAGTACAGTTAGGACAAGATATCTATACAAATAAATAAAATTGAAGTGTCTGTTTTTAATGTAAAAATAACATATATATATGGTACATATAACAAAAAAAAAAAAAAAACATTTTTTAAAAGGTTTGTCTCGCTGTCTATCTGTTTGTTCCGGCTAATCTCCGAAACGGCTGGACCGATTTTTACTTAACTTACTACTTGCTTTACTACTACTATAATCAATTTGAAAAAAGATTACATTTAAATAAACCTTTTTTTACAGTCAGTTCAACCGATTTTGACTTCTATTGCGTTGGTGGCATGACAAATGGCAGCTGCAGAAAACAGTTGGTTGTAACCACTTTTTTACTTTTAATGCCATCCTTATGCCTACGGAATAGAAGTCAAAATCGGTTGAACGGACTGTGAAAAAAGTATTTTACTACCATACTTATGCACATTAATATGGCCAGCCCATTGATGACTAACTAATAACTCACTTTTTCAGCGCAAAAATGCCAGAAGCATATGACACGATCATAGTTGGCATGGGAGCGGCAGGATGCACAGCGGCCTCCACTCTCTCCAAGGCTGGTAAGAAGGTCTTAGCGTTGGAAGCGATGGACAGAGTCGGCGGCAGAGTGAACACCGTGCCTTTTGGTGATGGTGTCGTCGAGTTGGGGGCGGAATGGTGAGTTGTAGTTATTTTTCAATCTTGTTACCATTATAGAGGTGTGAGGAACAGGGTGTAGAGTTCACTCATACTCTATTGAAAAGGGAGGATCCTCCGACCAGACGGGTGTTGTGTCTGGTGGTCAACTGCCTGTCGGTTATTGTCGGGATGTTGTATAAATGCTAGTCGCGTGGTAAACTCTGATTGCGCGATGCAGGATTTGTGACGTCAGGTCTTCGATTCGTAGTTTGCATGTGGCGTTGTTAATGACGCCACACCATTAAGGACCCAGCAGTTATGCTAAAACACAACTAATATTCTATCCATAACTCAGTTAATTAGTTCCATAAATTGGGTCCTAACTCCTACTTTGAGTCAAGTTTGTGTAAAATGATTTTCGGAAGCCCTACTTATAATCTCATTGATTATGGCCTTCCCACAAATGTACAAGATTCCATACACATGCTAAGATGCGTATTTCGGAAATGACGCCAAAACTCGTAATATTAATGCACGAGCCTACCAGCACCGGTAACATATCAAACATCCTTCATTTGGCCTTCGCCGCAGTCGTGTAATATAAATATTACTTCGTTTACGTTCGTTTCGTGTCAATCGAAGTAGCAATTTGACTTTGACAGTGGCGTTACTCAGAAATGCTATCTACCACAACTGTAACTACATTCTCCCCAACAGGATCCACGGCCAATTCCCGTCTCGCGTCTACGACTTAGCGATACAGAACAACGTGTCCATCCTCCCTCAGGATCTGGACTTCGATGTATACCGGTCAGATGGAACCACTGGTGAAAAGGACGTACTGAATGACTTGATGACTTTCAGTTTGGGAGTTGTTGAAGATCCGCCTGAGAAGCCGGAACCTTTGGGGCAGTATATTACTAGGCGGTGAGTTAGATTTATACAGTAGTTACCAGATTTTATCCTATGATACATAGGCATGATAATGGTGCCGATTCCCTTGTTCACAAAAAAAACTAAATTTAAGTTCAGTGCATCTTTTTCTTTCTATTTCATTAAGAAAAGGACAGAAGATAAATTTTAGTTTAGTCCTGTCAAATTAATCAGCGTCTGTCACTACTACATACAAGTTTAGACGTGATTAAAAACTTGCCGACTAAAGTTACGTCAATTTACGCCAAGCGCTGATTAATTTGACAGGACTAAATTAAAATATATCTTCTGTCCTTTTCTTAATGAAATAGAAAGAAAAAGATGCACTGAACTTAAATTTAGTTTAGTTTGTGAACAAGGGAATCGGCACCATTGGCTATTAGAAGCCAATTCAAGCAAAAATACCGACAATTTTAAATTTAATTCCTATGCCTTCGATAGCCTTTTTCGATCCACTGTGCTCCGCGTGCGTTGACGAATGAGCGGCCTGCTTTTTCATGGCGATCGGTTCAGCGGATTAGGCGTGAAAACGTAACAGACAGACAGAGTTACATTCACATTTGTAATACTAGCTTTTGCTCGCGGCTCCGCCCGCGTGGATGTCAATTATCGCGTAAAAAAGTAACCTATGGCCTTCTCCATATCCCAGGCTATATCTCTGCTTCATGACGATAGGTTCAGCGGTTTAGGCGTGAAACATAACAGACAGACAGAGTTACTTTCACATTTATAATACTAGCTTTTGCCCGCGGCTCCGCCCGCGTGGATGTCAACTATCGCGTAAAAAAGTAACCTATGGCCTTCTCCATATCCCAGGCTATATCTCTGCTTCATGACGATAGGTTCAGCGGTTTAGGCGTGAAAACGTAACAGACAGACAGAGTTACTTTCACATTTATAATATTAGAATGGATTAGTAAGGATTTACTGTTACACTTAATTTATTATTGTTTGCTGAATTCACTTTAAATGAATTATGTTGGCTTGAAATTAATTATTAACAATCTTAACTATTCATATTTGCACGCCATAGTATGTGGCAAACATGTCTGAACCTGTATTTTTTTCTTTGTTATTCTGCATGCCCGGTTTTATTCTTGTATGTGTACACATGTTTGAGCAAATAAATATATCTTATCTGATCTTAAAGGTCGAAATTATTTGAAAAACCATTTTTTTTTAATGCATCTCTATTGTATAAAGTTCTAGTCAGAATGACAGCTGTCATGTACTGTATTCATTCTTAAATAGACAGCTACTTTTGAGATATAGTAAAATTTTCTGAACCGTTCAAATAATTTTGAACCGTCTGTTCATCCCTATATGTATTTTTGACTGTACCCTACCAAATAAATGTTTCTCTCTTTAATTCTATATTAATTCAATATTCTCAATTCCAGCCTAACAGACTACATAAAAACAAAATACCCTCACTTACTCAACGACAAGGATTTCATGGACAATCTGCTGCAGTTCCTAGACCTGATCATAGACAACTACGAGTCCTCTAACAGTTGGAACGATGTGTCCACTCAGTCCAATTATGAGGAACTAGGTGGTCATCAACATATGAGCTGGCACAGACACGGGTATAAGACGCTGTTCCAGATTTTGTTGGTAAGTACTACTTTTTTATTTTTTAAGTTTCACAATTCTGGGGAAGTAAAATTTGTGACTACCTCGTTGGTTTAGTTGTCGCAAATGCGGCTTATTCCACAAATCCCCCTTAGGAGGAAAAGTGGAATGTATTAAAACAGTCTAGAATGCACCCCTGATAATCCCGCTTGGGGGGGAAAACTAGAATTCCAAGATCCCCTGAAAGTGATTTTTTTTTACATTAGGGTTCAGTTTTCCCGACTGAGGGGGATTCTCTCAGGGGGGATTCAGGGGGGTCCTGGGTTTGATTCCTAGGTTGAGCAGTGTTATTGGGTATTTATCAGTAGCAGCCCAGTCTGAATTTGGGCCTGGTTGCTGGCATTATGCTCGCCTATTATATGGGTCGGAAACATAACTTGTGGAATGTAGATGTACTTAAACACTCTGGCTACCGGCTTCGGGGGATACAGACCAGATGATATGTTATAATTTCTGACTCCTCCCTTTTTTAATTCCCCAGAACACATATAACAATGGCCCCGGCTACGCTAACCTCGATATCAAGCTGCAGAAGGAAGTCACTCAGATAATCTGGCCACAGGATCCCACACAGGATGTGGTGGTAACATGCAAGGATGGCACCAGTTACAGAGCCAAGAATGTTATAGTTACCGTCTCTTTGGGGGTTCTGAAGGAGAGGTAAGTTATATTTTTTTTGAGAAGTGTGTTTCTCCACCTGATTTAAAGTTGTTAATGCCGCCTAACGGGCATCTGTAATATCAGAGGTGAATGTTCCTATAATTAAGAAAGACAGAAAATATGTTTATAGCACATGTTATAAGTTATACAGTGTGGCGATTAGGTTATCACATTAATTAGTAATGTTAACTTTAATAACTTAATTTTTTCCAAAAAGCACAGTACAATTAGTATGCGCAGCATTTACAACGTGGAACTTATAAGTGCACAGAGATTTGATCAATGACCCCCATGCTAGGTGGGACCTGTGTTACAGGGGCCAATTGAAACCACGTATTCTACATTACGTATTTTAAACATACACAATTAAAATAATTAATAACAATTAACATTCTAGCCGTGGAAGCTTATTTTGTACCATAAAGTTCGAGTTGAATTGTTGATACCATCGACCCGCGTGTGTCGAGTGCCTTATTATCAAGGGTTGTTTATTTCGTGCTAATTTTTACGCTATTAATTATGTTTTAAAAATTAAGGTTTCTTTTTGTTGTAAAATTGTTTATTTTATTATTTTAACAGACTGTTATCAACTTATAATAAACACTGTATTATTTAATGTGATAACCTAAGCGCCACTCTGTATAAACAAAAAAGAGGAAACAAACTTAAAAAAAAAAAGTATTGTCTGCCTCACGGTTGCGCCAAACAGGCCCATTTCAGCTAAATGCCAGACATATACAGGAAAAGTTTTAATCAGTGGGCAAATTTTGACAAATTAAACTTAACGTGTTTTATTATACACCTATTTCTTATTTTGACATGTCTTAGTACTAAAAAATGAAGTTATCGTTAACGAAAGATGTTTATTTTGAAACCGGTATAATGGATACACGTCGCGCAACGCGCCGGCGGCGGCGCGGTCATTGAAGCGGAACGCAGTAGAAGGTACCTATCAGCTGTGCGCTCGCCCATTGATATTATTACCAATAGATTGTATCCATATTTTGCTGATTTCAAGTATTGAACAAATAATGAAAATGTGTTCCTATTACTGAAACTTATCCTGTATAATGTCTGAATTACGCCGGCATCCTGCCCCTTCTAATGGTACAATAGTCTTAATATAAAAAAAGCTAAGATGGTATCCGATTCAGGTTCTGCTTACATTTCTTTGCTGGTTTGGCATCTAAGTGGAAAGCGACTGAAAACTGTGTTTTTCCTGATGATGGAGCAACCTCATTCATTCTGGGTTCGATCCCAAGTATATGATATTAGTAATTTAGTGGGAGTGGAGTTCGTCGGGTGGTAGTACCACTCCGACGAACTCCATCATAGACTTTCTGAGTGTGTGCTCCTGGGTTCGATTCCCAGGTCGAGAAGTGTTATGCGGTTTTTTCAACATGAAATTCTTTGTAGCAACAATATACTTGCCCCGTTATATATGGGACTTAAATGCTATCGAAGTACCCGTATTCTGGTCGAAGCTCAAATAAAATGAAAGGTTCCTTCAAACCGGAATCCAGCAGCGCTCGACAGCAGAAAATATAGTAGTTCTTTCCCAGACGAGCTTTTTCTAACATACCAACAATATAAAAATAATCTTTTTCAGACACGCAACACTATTTACGCCAGTGTTGCCACAAACAAAAATATCTGCCATAGACAATCTATCGATGGGTTTAATAGGAAAAGTTATTTTACATTTCCCCGAAACTTGGTGGGGGTCGTACAAAAATAGTTCTACTTGCTTTATTTGGTATCCGGCGGATAAGAAGGGCTTAGAGGATGACTGGAGCTCTCAAATTGCGGGAGCGACATCCCCTATGGGGGCAGATAATGTTATGACAGTGTGGACTAAGGGAGATATAGGAAAATTGGTCAGTAAACAGTCAAATGTCAAGTTTTAGTGATCATAGATCTAGCTGCATCAAAATAAGTTTATGCATCAATCAAAAATGGCCTAAATGAGGGTATATACATTAATTAAATGGGACATAATCAGCCTATAACGCAAATTCGAATGATTTTCTTAACTGGAAAGAAGACGTTGCTATAATTTTGATTTAAAATACGGTAACCATAATTAATATCGCTCATAGATATGAATAAAGTCTACAAAATAAATAAATAGTATGCGCGAAACGAGTATTTCTAATTAAAAATGGTTTGAATTTACGTCACGTGAGTTCGTGGGGCCTCTGCAATTACGATTCAGCTTGGCACGTTTCTGACAGGAATTATGCAGGGATAAATATTTATGTGTATACACCGTGGCATTTTAGTCGTCTTACAAAGACAGCCCACTTCATGTATCCAATGACTACTAATCATTCATGTAAAGAAAAATTTTTTTTTGAACATTTGATTTTTTTAATTTTTATTAATTATGACGCATGACATAGTTTAAAACACCCTGCTACGAGTGCAGTCCGAGCCTTGTGATACAAGGGCGCCGCAGAATGGATTTAGATTAAGTTTAAGTTGCAGTAGTAAGAAACACATTTTTGTGTTAGGGTGAATGAACTCTGATAAAGATGTCGCCGCTCCATTCCGCGGCGCCCTTGTAACACAAGGCTCGGACTGCACTCATAACAGGGTGTTTTAAACTATGTCATGCGTCATAATAAATAAAATAAAAAAAAATCTAATGTTAAAAAAAAATTTTTTTTTTACCTGAATGATTAGTAGTCATTAGATACATGAAGTGGGCTGTCTTTGTAAGACGACTAAAATGCCACGGTGTATAACTTGGTGCATACAGAACGCTCTCAATCGACTTGGAAGTATATTGAGAGCGTCCGGTCTGAACCAAGTGCAAAGGGCAATTGATAGAAATCCAACGTGGATGTAAACTACATTTATATATAGGTATTGATAGCCACTTTATTAGCAAGTTTTGTGTGTCAGAATGGTAACTAGTAGTTTACTATGTATGAAAGTCCCTATGAATATGGTGTGTAGGGAAAAGATTTTATAAAGAAAAGCACATAAAGACAAGACTAGGCATTTAATTCAATTAGGCTTGTCAAAGTAACGTTATTTGAGAAAGCTAGTTGTCCGTTCCAAAACTAGGTCTTCGTGGAGAAGAATGGACAAGAAACTCCACGGAAGCAGCATCTTACATTTCCATAAATTACCGTTATCTCAAAACAGATAATTCTATCTTTGGACCTTTACTAAGACACTAACTAACTTAACTATTTTCTTAATGTTCCTCAAAACATGAAGAAAATAGTTGTACTATACATTTTGGTCATTGGCTTGTTATTCTTTATAGACACACCACGCTATTCACACCGCCTCTACCACAAGAAACAGTGATATCCATAGAAAAAATCTCTATAGGTGTCGAAGGGAAAGTCGTACTACTATTTGACAGTATTTCTTGGCACCCAAATGTCAACTTTTTCCTATTTTTATGGAAAGGAATAGACAGGAAGGATATTAGCAAAGAAGATTTTTGGATATCGAGAATTGATGAGGCTCATGCACCAAAGGGTTGTAGTAATGCAGTTACTGTATGGCTAAGCGGTGACCGAGCTAAGTTGGTAGGTCATTTTAGGCTATTTATTTTAAATATAAAGGCTATGATTATTGGAATCATAATAATATAGTTTAGTTTTAGGTAACCAGTCCATTTTAACCACCCAAACCTATAGTCGAATATCTTTCTTTCCATGTCCTGCAATAGTCCTACACCAACCTTGGGTGCACTTGCATAGTGCGTACAGGGATAATCGTGGGTTGGTTCGTCATTTCATTGAAACCGACTAACAGGCCTCTGCGAGTTGGCTTCGGCCCCTCGTACGCCTTCCAAAGGTCCGCGACCCCAGGGTTCCGAAGTATGTCAAAGACAATAAAAATAATAGTTTAGTGGACAGTCAGTGTCAAAAATATTAAGACGAACAAACCGTACAAAATGATCTGAACGCTATGAAGATTCATGGTTCTTCGAACCGCGGATCAGTAGAAATAGCAAGAAATAAATATGCCACAAACGAGAACCAGAAGACTGCATCTGCCAAAGTACCTAAATAGTAAAGTACGGAAGTACTCTCTTGGAACAAAACATTTTTCTGTTTCATTCATCAACCAGCATCCGCCCAGTTTAGTTGTGGGTCAGCGAAGGGGCTCTCTTTATATTTACTTTATTCTTTGGAAGGGGCCCACAAACATGTTTGTTTTTTTTTTTTTTGTTTTGTTTTCGTTTTTGCAACGCTGCACATCGTTGATTAGTGCGTAGTTATTATTACTGTCAGAATGACAGCTGCCGTGTAATGTCAATGTTTATTTCTGATACTCTTGTGTCATTGAGATATTCCGTATTACATTGTAATCGACTTCAGCGTGCTTATACGCGTACCTACTGAATTGGCGTGAGCGCGATAACGATGTCCCGTGAATCGTCATAGATGACGTCATGACATCCGCTATCAAAACACCCCCTGCGTTCCGAGTTGCCATAATATCGATATTCGCGTGCTAAAACCCGTACCGAATTAGCGTGAGCGCGATAACGATGTCCCGTGAAACGTCATAGATGACGTCATGACATTCGCCATCTTGCGATAACGCCGACCATGCCTTTTACTAATATCGCCGTGAGCGCTGTCAAAAATGACAGTGTGCTGTTTTGTTTTGAGTCGCATCTTATCGTATCGTGGCATTTTCAAAATTGTTCTTCTGGCTACAGTTGCTACCTAACCTAAGAAGAACAAATTTTTGGTGTATACACAGAGAAATACTCTAATATCGTTTTGACATTGCGTGAGCACCGTGAGCGCGTTCACGAGCGTTCCGAGTTGTTGACAGCCCTCAGCTGTCATAATCGTAATATCTAAATCGGAACGCATGTGAGACGATGTGAGCGCTGTGAGCGATAATAGCCAATTCGGAAAGCGGCCTTAGAATATCACGATTATGACAGTTGAGCGCTGTTTGACAGCACTCACGGTGCATGCGACTCAAAACAAAACAGCACACTGTCATTTTTGACAGCGCTCCCGGCGATATTAGTAAAAGGCATGGTCGGCGTTATCGCAAGATGGCGAATGTCATGACGTCATCTATGACGTTTCACGGGACATCGTTATCGCGCTCACGCTAATTCGGTACGGGTTTTAGCGCGCGAATATCGATATTATCGCAACTCGGAACGCAGGGTAAATCGCAACGCAAATTATTGATGTGAGTCATAAAAGCGATTATACAGTCTAACTCGGAATGTGGCCATCATTTAATGTTCTTTGTGGATCTGATCGTTTTGAACCGTCTGTTCGTTCCGATATTTTTGACGCTGACTGTCCTGCCAAATATTTGAACTTTGACTTCGGGAAGTGGGCTTAAATTATTTGTAATAATAATAATAATCAATGGGTCACATACAACTAATAACTAACAAAAAAACTAGTTTATATGCCTACCTGTGCATTCAGTGCATTGTACAGCATTCGCTGTATAAGGTGCGGTTCCAATACGCTTGAGTTGAACTATACATAGAATAATAAACCTATAATCTTCCCAATGCTGGGACACAGGCTTCTTCTCTGTGAGAGGGAGTGGGCCATGATCCACCACGCAGGCCCAGTGCGGGTCGGTGGATGTCACGTCTTCGAATTTTTGATTCTAGGATATTCAGGTTTCCTTTTAGAGGTATGAGGAACAGGGTGTAAAGTTCACTCATACTCTATAGTAGAGGGAGGATCCTCCGACCAGACGGGTATTGTGTCTGGTGGGCAACTGCCCAACGGTTGATGTCGGGATGTTGTATATATGCTAGTCGCGCGGTAAACTCTGATAGCGCGATGCAGGATTTGTGAGGTCAGGTCTTTGATGCGTAGTTCGCATGTGGCGTTGTTGATACGCCCTCCGGAGACCGGAGGTCGATAGTGGGCTGAGTCAGGGCATATGATGCTTGCCTGGGCCAGTTGTGATTCCAGTGAGTCGGAACCGGGTGCCGCATAGTTCACGGTGATTCGGAACTGTCTGCGGTGATTCCCCAGTGAGTCGGGGTGGCGCTGCGTTTTTTAATTCTTGTAAGCACTTGTATGCCAAAGTAAAACATTCAATAAAACCGTTTTAATTAATTCTAATTGTATTTTTCGCCTCCCTATACTTTGACAGCTGATTCCCGCTTCTTTTTCGACATGTCCCGCACTTTGATTGCCAAAGTCCCGGTGATTTCATGCATTAAGGTTGGCAAATCTAAATTGCACTGACCGGATTATGACTGATCTAACCAAGATTATGTCTGGACTTTAAAAGAGACGAGAAGAGATTTTGAAGAGATTTTGTGCGCACATGGTGATTTTGTACCACGTGCGCACCAACTATGTCTAAACTGTCACCTTGACTTGCCCTGTAAATGATTATGGTAAGGGCCCGTACCATGATCATTTGCAAGGCAAATTAAATTGACAGTAATGGTTGCACCGCAGTAATGGTGATCCGGCAGAGAACCAAAGTTGTCGACATAGCTCACAGAATAAGCAAGCTGAAGTGGCAATGGGCCGGCCATATTAGCCGTAGAACCGATGACCGCTGGGGTAGACGTGTTCTTGAGTGGAGACCGCGAATCGGCAAACGTAAGATAGGACGCCCTCAGGCTAGATGGAGCGACGATCTCCGCAGGGTGGCTGGTAGCAGCTGGATGAGAGTTGCCGAGAATCGAGCTGAATGGCGTGCAAATAACCACTGAAAATCAGCGCTGTGCTGTGGGTCCCTCATAGCACAGCATCATGCTGAGTGGAGCCTTCTTGTCACAGTCATGACGTGCAGCTGCCGACTATTTTGTTTTGTGCTCGTGATTGGAATGTAGATCTATTTTGTTTATTTTTTATTTTTCTGTATACCACCTACTCAAGTTAATTATCTTTTTGTATGCACGTGTTTCTTTGACAAATAAACCTATTTTTCTTTCTTTCTTTTTTCTTTCTTTCAATTGGAGAGGCCTATGTCCAGCAGTGAACTGCTATAGGCTGATGATGATGATGATGATGGTTGCACCGCACATGGTTCAAAATCGCTTGGCACTTTAGTTTTTGGCAAATCAGACATGCTTTTTCAAATTCAAATTATTTTATTTCTCATAAACCCGTTCATTATCATACGAAATGTCAGAAAGTTTACTTTTATTAGCTTACTTTAGTATACGTTTACTAGTACTTTTAATGTGAATGTGAAGACCATATGGGTCATAGTTTATTTATTTTGTTTTGTGTTTTTTCTCAGTTATTTTTTATCGTGGTCTGGCAGTTTGTGTAATTTATGCGGCCTGCCCAAATGTCCTTTCTTTGGTATTATTCGTCGAATCGTTGAGCTCCTTATGTTCTGAGTTGAGCTGCACGATTACTGACAAATGCGTGCACAGACTGGACAGGTCCACTCAGTCTGTGTGGTTCTTTCATCAAAAGCCCATTTCAGACACCAATGTACATGGTCTTCACATGATTTGACCAAGATTATGTTTGGACTTTAAAAGAGACTGTGACCTCTGAGTTTGTTTCGGCCTTTCTTCTCAGAGTAGTCAGATAGGAAACCCCGACCTCTGCTGGTTCAGGCGGAAATTGACAATGAGTCATGCTTTTTCGTGCGTGCAGCCGGCGTTCATCGATATATAAGACGTTATAACGTCAAAAAAAAAATTGTGTTAGGAACTCTTGTACTTTCATGCTTATAGAGACCAGGCGGTTATGCGTTGTCTGTTCGTGAATTTATGTTTTTTTTTATTAAATAGGTATTCTTAATTGACAGTGATGTGAATAGAAGGAATAATGGCTACCGAGCGAAAAACTATTTTGCTAAGAAAAAACACTTTGAAACTCGAAAGTTACTAAAGACTGCCTCCAAACCGTACAACGCTTCCGTGTTGTTTAGCTCGCGCAAAAAGCTGCCCAGCAACACGTCTCTTACTACTTACATGGATAAACTCACGCTTTCTTCCTATGGGGGTAGGCAGAACTCCTTTTGCTTCGTTTACATTCATACATCTGGTCATACACGCACGCCGGTTGCGAGTGCTACGCACCTGACCTTTCTTAAGAACATCTCCAATAAGGTCACTATATTATTTTGTCCTTTTAGGGAGTTTCCACTCAAATCTGTCTTGTAAATACCTCTCTCTCTCTCTCTTAGTCCCTTAAATATTATATTATTCCACCCATATCGCTACAAGACTTTACAAACAAAACAATTTTTTTCATTCCATAGACACGACAAACTCTTCTCGCCAGCATTACCACAAGAAAAAGTGACATCCATAGAGAAGTTGTCCATAGGCGTCGTAGGCAAAGTTATATTCTTATTTGAAGAGTCTTGGTCGAACAGAACTATTTGGTTCCCATTTCTTTGGAGGGATGAAGATAGGCAGAAATTGAGCAAGGAGGATGAATGGGTGACAAACTTCAGTGGGGCGTCTCCCCCTATGGGGAATACCATTGCTATGACTCTATGGTCTTGTGGTGATGTTGCCAAATTGGTAGGTAGTTTTTTTAGTTAACTATACAGGGTGGGAAAGTTAAGACCTTTTTTTTTTGGAAGTGTACCGACCACTGCATGAAAATCTTGCATGAAAGAAGAAGGATCGTATAAGCTGGGACAATGTAATTTAGGCCCACTTATGATGTGTTCACACTGACGCTTACCTCTGCGATTCTGCTGCGAAATGCGATACTTTGTCCAAATATTTTGATCAGTTTTCGCCGTGTTTTCGCGTATCGCAGCGTCAGTGTGTAAAAAGCATTACACCACAAATAAAACTCCATAAGTGTTCGAACTGAGTGCGCGCTCGACTCTAGCGTCCGACGGGGCGGCGGCGCGTGCGGCGTTCATGTTAAACACATGCAATACCTCGCGAGTGTCCTGAGTGGCAGCGCGGGGAGCGTGCTTGTTGCGGGGAGCGGGGCGTTGCGTGTAGTTCAAACCAGTTTGTTTGCGTAGAAAACTCCCAACACAGCCTTCTTCGTTTAATTGTCGAGTAATAAAAATATTTTAAGCACACATTTTCTTCTATACCCAGTCTCAAATTCAGATAATTTATGTAAACAAAGGGGATAACATAACAAAAAAATATACATATATTTTATCGTGTTTTCGAGAAACATAGTACTTAAAATGAATCCTCAACTTTACAGTGTTTTCGATATAACGGAGGATTATGCTTAGCAATTTGAGGTATTGTAGACTATTAATACATTTAGCGCTAAACGAATTTATACCTATTAATATTATTGTAACAACTAAGTAAGACTCGACATACTATCGACATAGGTAGGTACTCGATATACTTCGGCATTTAAGAAAAGCACAATATTTTAAAATTATTAGGCGTCAAATTATTATTTACTGGGGGTCAATCTACCTTACTGACTAATCACTGCATGACATTTTAGCATTTATGGATATTATAAAAAAACATGAAAGCATTAATATTCAGGGATCATACATCCATTGCTTGTCTATGGCTCATATTCTTATGCATTCGCATTCTGGCATAAATATCTAACGTGTCTGGAAATAATGTTCATTATTTTTTGTAGTGATTATTTTATGTTTTGATAAAATGTAATGAGAATATTATTTAAATTTATTTTGTTACATCCGGTTTTTGAAAAACTGATTTGCTGACAGTCAAGCACATTTTTTTTTTTTTTTGACAGTTTGTTTATAGTTAGTTGTTATTTGACTCATCCTATCACATCAGATAACATTAGTATGATAATCTGTTACCAAATAAATGTTACTGTTGATTGGCTTTTCAGAAACCATGTGTAAATCACACACTCTGTGTAATCACACTTAGAAAAATTATTCTGGCAAAATTGAAACTGATAACCAAAAAAAAAATTCCAGGCATACATCGATATTTTCGCCAAGTCTACCCAAAGACAAAGTGATTGCTATAGACAATCTAGCGATAGGAGTTGTCGACAAAATTGTCTTGCACTTCCCTAAAGCATGGTGGCCTAGAACTGCAACATTCTTTGGGTTCATATGGAACGGGGTTGATAGAATGAGAGTGTCTAAGGAGGACCGTTGGACTACTCAGATATTTGGGGCAAGTACCCCCATGGGGTCGTTGACTTCTTTGACACTATGGACTAGTGGCGATGGTGCTAAGCTGGTTGGTACATTTTAGTTGCATGTTTTTTTTTTATTCCGTCCATAGAGAGAAAGCTTTTTTGACACCTGTCAGTTGTTCAAGATTTGGAACATATAGGGGTTTATTTATAAACGCTGCTTAAAGTTAAGTAATGATTAGCAACTGTTTAACCATACATTTTTGACGTTTGAACGTCACTTAACTTTAAGCAACGTTTATGAATAAACCCCCTTAAGTTTAAATTCATTAAACACATATTCGTTTGTATGAAACTGACATGTGTCAGAAAAGCATTCACTCTCTTCCACATATAACCCGTCTGCCTTCAAAGCAACAGTGAACAGGCATCTTCTGGGCACGCTCGTTCCATCATAGACTTCATCCATCGCTTTCCATCAGGCGATATCAAGGTCTAGAGCAGGCCCAATCAATAATAAAATAAATAAAGACGGATGATAATTTTGTCGATACATGCTGTATAATCATTTGTTAAATGCATGTGATGTTTAATTTTATGGTAAATTTAATGAATCATTTTACTGACACTGATCACTCCCATTAAGAGGCTACCGAGTGCACAGTGGCGCCCTCATCGTTTGTTCGGTGATATCTTTTATTTTAGAATGAAAATGCAGAAATTAAACACGTTAAGTTGTGCTCCACAACACTATACGTTATTATTCCTACAAACAGTAGTTTTAAATTGTTTTGTTTTATTGTAATAATTAAAACGGAGCTTAGTGGCCACTATTTTCCGTTTTAATGATTACAATAAAACAACAATTTAAAACTACTGTTTGTAGTAATAATAACGCATAGTCTTGTGAAGCAGAACTTACGTGCTTAATTTCTGTATTTTCATTCCAAAATAAAAGAAATCACCGAACGAACGATGAGGGCGCCACTGTGCGCTTGGCGCAGTCTTAAATTTAATTAATGTTTGAGTATTTGGAGATATACATGTGCTATTCAAATATTATAATTACTAGTGTGGTTATTTTATCAATTACGAATACTTGAAGCAGAAAGTACGGCAATTTTTATGGTAATTATAATAACAATGAGCCAGTTGCACTGCAGTTGTATACTAAAAAATACACGATACATCTTTTAAACTTCAAGTGTTTTTTTATTTTTTATTAGTAATGTTGATAAAATTGCCACTCTATAGGACGACTCATTGTCACTCTTGGCGTTACCATGTCTCGCTCTAGTTCAAATGTCATTCTGTTGGCACCAAATGTCATACTGTTGTCACCAAATGTCATTCTGGTGTTACCATGCGTCAATCTGGTGCCACCAAGTGTCTAAAGCTGAGGCTACATTAGGCCGCGACGCGACCTGCGACACGTGAGCGATTAAAACAAATAAATTAATGCTCACGTTTATGGCTACACCGTTCATCAAATATTACTGACGATTTATGTTTTCTTTATGCGATAGGAACAACATTACTGTAATCACGGTATTGGCAGCGAAATTTAAGCGAATTTATTAGAAAATTTCTCACTTGCACGACTAGTTCAATAGTGCTACTAAATATGCATGTGGCTACATTATGCGTAGCGATTCATGCGGCTACACTATATTTTATATTGTAGCCGCATGAATCGCTCTTGCTAATTCGTTGTGTAGCATGTGTACTGGGGCCTAAGTCTACTAATTTACAAAGGTTGCAATGGTGTCGCCATTGTGAGTATTTGACAGTGTTTGTATGGCAAATCTGTCAAAAACTCACAATGAAGAGACCATTGCAACGTTTGTACATTAGTGGACTTGGCCCCCTGTAGCCATGTCATCGCCGAATATACGCCGGATTTTTGCTTATAATGTAGCCATACCATGTTTATCTCGTTTCGCTCTTCCAGTCACATCGCAAATCGCTGCCTACTGTAGACTCAGCCTAAATGTGTCACTCTTGGTGTTGTCAAGTGTCACTTTTGTGTGACGTTCAGTGTATAGAGATTTGTTCTACATTATTTTACCAACATTTCAGGTTGAAACCTTACCCGAAGATGTGGTAAAGAGGAAAGTAATGGAACTCCTCAGAAGGTTTATGGGCAAAAACAGGACTATACCAGAGCCTATAGCTATGTTGAGGTAAGGCTTACCTTAATACTCTTCTCCAAATAAGGGAATTATCAATTTAAATTTAGGGGGAAGCGTCAGGGTAGCCCGTGAAATTCAAATTTTCTTACGATTTTTGCAATTTGCAGCTCTTTGTCTGGGTGTATGTTGATTAAAGTATGATTTGTTTGAACAAATACGTTTTTACAGAATTATAATCATTAGAATCAGTCATCACACATTAAACTTGAGGAGTGGGGGCTCGTTACGTCACAGCTACGTATAAAACATACTGAGAAGTGACGTCATGCCACATTTGAACTCAATGTATCGCCGTAATATTTTGATTACGTAAAAAAAGAAAAAATACGTGTCCAATATTTTTTAATAATCTACATGACGGATTTTTTTTTAGTTCATCCCTATTCTAACCCCCTCACCATTATTTTTCAGGTCTTCCTGGTTCTCAAACCCCTACACTCGCGGTAGCTACACTTTCGACAATGTCCTCACCCCTCAGTTCCCCAACGCTAGAGCTACGTTGGCGCAGCCTCTTGTTGACAGTAGCGGAGCCCCACGAGTCCTATTCGCGGGCGAAGCGACAGATAGCACGCACTTCTCGACTGTTCATGGAGCTACAGATACAGGTTTCAGGGAAGCGAATAGATTACTGCCTCAGGCTAAGTTGTAAATGAAGATTTTATATGTATATACCTACGGAAATTCAATGATGTTATGAGTAAACTGCGTTTTTTATTTGTGATTTATGAAAATAAATTTTAATACCAACACACGGTCTTATTACAAGACGAATTCTAAATTTAGCCTAAACCTTCGAGTCAGTTGAACTTTATTCAGACCACTAAAAAGTTTTTTATAAAAAAATTGAGAACACGGGTTCACACAAAGTTCTAATTTCAAAAACTGACGTTGGCAGTTTTTGAAATTAGAACTTTGTCAGATGAATAAAGTTTGGAATTCAAAAATGGGTCGATAAGGCCAATTGTTTAGTTTCCGCTTCAATTTCAGTATTTTGATGACATTTTCAGAGTAGTAATTCTGAAATCAACCTTATTTATACTATTGTATAGTTGATATTTGCTAAGCGAAAATAACGACATTTGGCAACAAGGATATCAATAGACAGATGATATACAGATGTATGTAAAGTAAGAGAAATGAATTGTTAAGGAATATGACTACAAACATAAATTGTCCGTATATTCAAATTACAATTACAACCGTATATACAAATTGACGTAGTGAAATAAATCAATTATACACGGAATTTATATGTGAGTGTGAAATATAATTATATGAATTTTATCAAATGATCGATGTACTCAACAATACCTCTGCTTTTTCTTAAATAATTCACTATGAACCCAACGAAAATACAGTTCCTAAAGTTAAAACCAAAAAGTTAAAAATAATTAATGTTAACAAGCACACTATTAATAAAAATTAACCATTTCACAATCCTTAAAAACCCAATTAGACCCCGAAAGGACCAACTGAGATCCATTAAGAACCCACTTAGTCCCCGAATAAACCCACTTAAATTCGGAAACAACCCACTTAGATCCGGAAACAACTCACTTAGATCCAGAAAGAATCCACTGAAATCCCGAAAGAATCCATTTAGACCCCGAATGAACCGATTTAGAACCCGAAAGAACCCATTCAGATCCCGAAAGAACTCATCACTACAATGTTCCCTTCAACTCGAATAATTTGGATCCTGAGTTCCGGACTTATGTTGTTATAGAACCGTTGTATACAAAACGGGCCGGTGCCTCTGCCAAACAAAAATCAACATTGCGGCTCTTAAAATAAAGTCGAAAGTAAACCTTACCGCGTACCACTGTCCGCGTTGATGCTCTCTCAGAGTAATGGTAGTTTATTTGTTTTCAACATTATTCCAAATAGAGCAAGATTGATTTTTGTTTGCCTTGGCCTGGATTCATAAATGCACGCACGCACGCGCACTATCATTTAAGAGAACTGCCATATGAAACATAAATATGCACAATGATTTTAAATGTTAATTATTATAATTATAATAAATAATGCTATATACACATTATAGATAAAATGCCATATAAAGAGAATTTACAAAATATATTAAACGAAATATAAATACGTTTTAAACTTTTTACTCAACTGCGGCGAAGTGCAAAGGAGAATTCTAAATCAAATTCCAAATTTATGCAAAAAAAGAATTATACAACAAATTACTGCTGCTTGTTGTTAGTATTCTGTTATTGCATAAATGAGACCTTAGAAACAAGAAATCATTAATTTGTAAAAAATCTTAACGTACAATATGGCCGATGAATCATGGCTGGTCTGAACACAGGCTCTCCAAACTTTCGCGCATGTCCACTCACTCACACTCGCCTGATGATACCATTTGGTTCGTAAAAAATCGGGGTGTGGCTGTGTTGCGGACACGGCCGTGTGTTTTACGTGAATGCGTGTACTGACGCCGTCGTTGATCCGCTCGGACGCCTTCATTCCGTTCCCGGCACCGCTTCACATAGTGTTTTATGTGTATCATTGATTGCTCTTGAGAAGCCCTTTCCAACCGTATACGATGTCTACATTTTTAATTGTCTTTAACTTCATATACATTTACTATATTTATTTCACATATATACGCAATCAATAGATCTTGACGACAGCTGACAATTGAAACTCAAACAAACGTCGTAGCTTCTCTAGAGACAAAATGTATATACTAAACGGAAATTATGTGACGCAGAGAAACGACCTCAAAATGGCGGTGCTTCCCCATCCCCACGCGCGATGCGTCACAGTCCTCACTTTATGTGACGAATTCTTTGATCCTTTAGCTATCGAGTGGTGTAATTAAATTTTATCCACCAAACTGTAAAACACAAACAAAACTGTATCCCCGGATTTTGTTATCATCAGTTTTCTGAATTGCCTCTCACTATAGAAGCAAATTTAAAGACGTATTCACGTCAAAAAATTTATTGCGCAGCCTATCGGACCGGCCATGATTAATCGGCCGTATTTTACCATGTTTCTTTTATCTTACAAATGGTGCAATATTTTTTTATACTCCTCCGTTCTTTTATAATAATTATACCAATGTGTATCGGTGTAAAGAAATCAATGTTTATATGAAATTATTATATTTCTATGTTTTGTAATAAATGATGTCTAATAAAACTTATGAAAATATTTATCAAGTTTTTTCACTAGTTCCCCACTGTGCAGTACAAACTCCTTGGTTTTAGGATCGTAGGTAGCCGTCGCCGTCTTCTCCAGACCACAGATACACGTGCCGTAACCCAGCTTCTGTGCATAAGTGGCGATGGTCTGCGTCAGGATGACTGGACCAAAAGACTAAGACGAACACTGTACCAATACTTATTGCAAATAAATGAATATGATTAAGAAAGAGATTTTGGAAGTTTGAGCAATACCACAGATTAGTACAGATGGGACACTCCGCAAAATCATTTAAATAAAAAGCGACTCTTGCTACGACACAATAAAGTGCAATTCAGGTTGCACAACGCTTATTACCTACAGTTATATTCACCTACAAGTTGCCTCTCTTTCTATCGCGTAACTCTTATGCGAAGTCCTACTGAATTGGCCCAGTGAGATGGGCCCTCCGCGTACTTGTAACTTCATACCTAAACTGCGGAATGTCCCATCTATATTAATCTGTGGCAATACCAAGTTTTGTACCTATTTATTACCAGACTCAAATATTGTTATCTCGCTCAAGAGGGAAAATTATTACGTGGAAAGTGGACCACGACGGTTTCACCTAGTTGTAGGCGTTATATTAGTTATCTTTTCGTTATTTAGATAATTTTCCCGCTTGAGCGAGATAACAATTATTTGATGTCTGGTAATAAATAGGTACAAAACTTGGTATTGCCACAGATTAATATAGATGGGACATGGGTGATTTGGTTGAATGCCCTGCTGATCCATTACGCCTGTTCCATCAGCGTGGGTATGAACATGACGTAGTCACGAGTGAGGGGGGACTCGTCCTGAAGGATAGCAACTCTCAGCAATATTAATCCAACAATAGGTAATTGGACTAAAAGTCAATTAAAGGTCATCCATGAATCTGTAGACAAACACCCCAGGGGGTGTTATACAAGGAGAGATGAAAATTTCATTATTTTAGTTTTCGTAGGACATCTAGTTTTTAGATGTTTGTGAAAAATTTGCCAAGTTATAAACATTTTAAAATAATCTGCGAGACAAAGACGGCACTATCCCGGAACTGACGGCACGGTGTAACTGACACTGGCATGACCACCATGAGGGATTTTAATTTTGATCACACAAAAAAAAACGGTCACTAATTATTCGAAATTTGTCGCCAAATATCAGAATTTGTCGGTCACTGGTTCAAAAGTTATAAGGGTTAAGGTGGCCGATCTAGAGAGCATCTCCCCAGCTTGGCCACATTTATATCTAAAAAACTAGGGCACCTAGCGAAGATCTGTTTTCTCACTGACGTTAATTAGTCGGAATCAGTCGCCAAATATCAGAATCTGTTGGTCACTGGTTCAAAAATTATAAGCGGTTCTAGGTGGCCGACCTGGAGAGAATCTCCCCAGCTTGGCCACATTTATATCTCAAAAACTAGAGCACCTAGCGAAGATCTGTTTTTTCCCAAATTTGTCGCCAAATATCAGAATCTGTCAGTCATTATATACGAATGTATGGAGAAATTTAATTCTTTAATATCTTTTTAATTACCTACACACCGACTAAATCTGTGACTGGGCGAAAAATTGCGACTAATTAGCAACAACATTGGGGAGAAAACGGATCTTTGCTAGGTGCTCTATTTTTTGAGATATAATAAATATGTGGTCAAGCTGGGAAGATTCTGTCCAGGTCGGACCTAGAATCGCTTATAATTTTTGAAACTGACAGATTCTGATATTTGGCGACTGATTCCGACTAATTAACGACAAAATTTGTGAGAAAACAGATCTTCGCTAGGTGCCCTAATTTTTGAGATATATGTGGCCAAGCTGGGGAGATGCTCTCCAGATCGGGCATCGGCCAACCTATAAACCCTTATAACTTTTGAATCAGTGACCGACAATTTCTGATATTTGGCGACAAATTTCGACTGTGTGTTTTTGAACAGTGCTGGTGGCAATTCTTCTGGAGGAGAGTTGCGACCAGGGCTTGTTAACGTTACCAAATAACAAAATAATCTAATATAATAACGTTAACTCTGTCAATAAAAGGTAACGTTATGAAAATTTACCGGTATTTAAAGCCCTGGTTGCGACGTCGTCAAGAATGGAAAGAGTAAGCCTCGG
The DNA here is from genome assembly GCA_947523025.1 of Dryobota labecula. Taxonomy (NCBI): domain Eukaryota; kingdom Metazoa; phylum Arthropoda; class Insecta; order Lepidoptera; family Noctuidae; genus Dryobota; species Dryobota labecula. The sequence goes on from OX383314.1 coordinate 9,513,663, forward strand.
TCGGCGAATCCTACTTATGCGGGAGAGTTTATCGGGCGGCCGCCGCAATCAGGGGATTGGGGTGCTTTATAGCAGGAGTCCCTGTGTGCCGGTCTACGTCACCAATATATAGTATTTTTATTTGCACGAAGCGTCGCGCGCTTTACTTGTGGTTACCAAGTGTACAAACACGCTGTGAGTATGCGTACGCGCAGCTCACAGTACAGTCCGCTACCGAGACACGGGCGAAGTGTGAGAGCGTGTTAGGGTGTGTATGCGTGTGTTTGTTTTGTGCTGACGCTTCTTGTCTTCACGCACACATTCACAGCGTGTTGTGTACACAGGGCGCGCGTCAAAAAAAAAAAAGTACTATATACAGTATGAAACGTATGATACACGCCCAGTTAGTCTCGCTTCCAAACGAAGTTTTATTTCTATGACAGGTAGGTAAACAAAACACAAACATAAAAATAACATATTATTTATTTAAGAAAAAATTCATTGGACGTACAAAATATTAGGTATACATTCATTGTATGACATTAATAAATTATGAGAATTATTAGCTAAAGTACAATTATACAAGTTACTTGGCATTTGTTGGTCAACGAATAGTTTTCAAAACGGGTCGTTTTGTCTACCAATCGTAAATCTTAGAAATCAAACTGGTACACACGGCTACATAATTATCAAGGTCACTTCCAGCATCAGCTGACCTTTCATTCTACGGCAATCGATAGCTAAAAGATCAAAGAATTCGTTGCGTTGAGTGACGATTGTGACGAATCACATGGCGCTACCACTTTGGCGTCGTTTCGCTGCGTAAAATTTATACTCAACGGAAATTTTGTTCCGTTTCCATTTTGTCTCGGAGAAGCTACGACGTTCGTTTGAGTTTCGATCTTGAGCTCTCCTCAAGATCTATTGATTTCGTATATAAAACATGAGTGTGAATTAGTCGGCCAACGTTCTTCTAGGAAACCGTAACTTAAGACAGCTAAAAATGCGAAGTAATCCGTAAAAATGGACATTTAAAACACTGTAAATATTACAAGCCTTGAATTCGCTCTTAATCAACTTAAAATCAGTTTAATAAATGCAATAAGATATCTTTAAATTCCATATTAATATGGAATATCTAAGTTATAATATAAGATTTATTGCATTTGTCCACCGCAGCCGTCACTGAGATCATCGCGTCACCGAGAACGAGATGACGGCGCTGAAGTAGCGATGATCATTTACTATGGCCGCATGTCGACCGCGCGTCGTCATCGCGGCCGCCGAAGTTTCGAGTAGTTTCGGCACAACCGCAATTCCGGCCGAGTACCGGTAGCCGATTGCCGGCACCGGCAATACAAAACACGTTTGATCTTGTCCACAAGACCACCATCGCACCAGCGCCGTTCTCGGCTTTTGTTTTGTCTATCATGTCGCGGTGGACAAACGATCGCTACGTTCGGTTCACGGTGTAGGCTACGGTGGACAAACGCCCTTAGGGGGAAGCTTTAAGGTTGCCCGCGAAATTCATTTTAGTAAGTAATCTATACCCAAAGTCTCAAATTCAGATAATTTATGTAAACAAAGGGGATAACATATCAAAAAAACATCTTCGTAATGGTAATTCACATAAAATGAGAAGAAAAAATGGTTCCATTTTCTTTTAAGTACTGAATTTAAGAAATAATAATTAATAAATAATCATACCGCAATTATTTTTATAAATTTTAGGTTTTAAACAAAGTTATTAAAAAAAGGAGATTTTCTGGTATAAAATATTTTATGATACTGGTAACAATGCAGGAGTTCCAAACATTTTCACATTTTTTACATCTTAAACAACACTAATGTATTACAACTCTAATTCATAGATTCATATTGTATGTAGTATATCTAGCCACATTTTGGATGAAAACGGCTGTAAATTGTTTCGAGTGGAAATCGATTTTGGGACGCCTGTGTCTAGCATTGGACTTAAAAGGGTTGAATAGGACGATCATAGGCCTTGTCTCCGACACACAACATAAAACATTGTTTGGCAACAGTATTTTGTTTGCATAGTTCATATAATTCACTTTAATTTCATAGATGATTATTTACAAAAAAAAATATATATATATATAAAATGTTTTGCACTACTGTCCTGTCATTTTGACAGTGACAATTCTTGACATTACTTTGTTTACATAAATTATCTGAATTAGAGACTTTGGGTATAACAAAATGCAATTTTATTACAAATTCTGGAAAAATAACAAATAAGCTGAAGAATACAGAGGTATAGGTATTATTAAGCTGCATTATAAAACTATGTTATTGTCTTAACAATATGATTTAATAGTTTTAAAAATAACTATTTAATAGTAGTGCTAGAGGTATACAATATGTTTTCATTACGTAATAGCTTGCCGTAAGAGTGGACGTAAAACCACAGAATAAATACTAAAGGTCGGCTCCATACAACGATAAGGTGGCTGGGTTGCTGCCCAAAGCCGTAAAAGAGTAACCGTGGAGTTTCATGCTCTTAAAAATTGCTTTAAGTACCGTATATACTTTCATATGTATTTAGTAATAGTACATTACTTACCAAGGGCTGTATAAGAAAGAAAGCCCGAAATCGCAGGTATTTGTGACCCGAGCCGCAGGCGAGGGTTGTAAATATGCGATAGAGGGCTTTCTTTTTTACTGCCCATGGTGAGTACACAATTTTACGTCTTCACCTGGCCACAATGCGAGTTTTACTGTACGCGTAGCGTGCGGTACAACTAGCATTATGGCCAGGTGTGACGTAAAAGCTGTTATTTTGACATTACAGACACTTCCATTTTATTTATTTGTATATTGTTTATAGAAGATTATACTTACATGGGCACATATGTAACGTCAGAAGCTAGGTGTATGGTTCCAATTGGTAGTTTACTATGAAGAAGAGCCGGCAAGAAACTCCACGGTTACTCTTTTAAAAATAACGTAATGTAAGTTATGCACGCGTATGTGTGCGTGCGCCTGTTTTCATTCGTTGTATGGAGACAAATTTCTGTACTATTCTGCTGTTGTCCGTCCGTAAGTCACAGTCATTTCATTAATATATTATAAACTAGCTTCTCAATGACTTTTTATTAGTAGTAATTAAGGGGCATGCGCTGTGGTAGCCCGTGAAATTCAAATTTTCTTGCATTTTATGCAATTTGCAGGTCTTTGTCAGGTTGTATTTTGATCTGTCTGGTTCTTTCCTCAAAAGGACATTTCAGACACCAATCTACACGGTCCTCACATGATCTGACCAAGATTATGTCTGGACTTCTAAGAGAGACTTTGTTTCACCATTTCTTCTCAAGGGTAGTCAGATAGAAAATGTCGACTCCATCTAGCTTATTTTTTTTTAATATGACGTGTAAGTAATTTCAATATCCTATTTAAAGAATAAACGATTTTATATGATTTTATTTCAATACCGAGACTTGAAAATCTAGTGCGCGAAAAGAAACCACCCGTGCGAGTCTGGGCCGTCTAAACTCTATTTGAAATAAGGTTAAACATTAAAAAAAAACTTTTTTTACATTCCGTTCAAACGATTTTGACTTCTATTCCGTACGCATAAGAATGGCATTAAAAGCAAAAAAGTGTTTACAATACCAACTGTTTATTACAGCTGCCATTTGTCATACCACCAACGCAATAGAAGTCAAAATCGGTTGAACGGAGTGTAAAAAAAGTTTATGTAAATGTCTAATCTTATTTCAAATGGAGTCCAATTGAAAATAACCATTAATCGTCTCCGTCTCCAGCTAAAGCGGCGAACTTATTCGCCATAGCGGTAGTCTCCTCCTCATCGCTACTGCCTGAGTGTTCATCACTGCTGTCTGAGTGTCTGTCACCGTCGGAGTCTGACGTCAGAACCTCTTCTGATTTAGCGTCGGACAATGCTTGCACCCAGCGGATGTATTTTATTTCCTCGCAGGTTTCGTATTTTTCTGTGGATTTGAAATAGTTGGTGTTATTTAAGGTTCGGTTTCTTTATTGATATTTTATTTATTTATCTTATTTTACAGTTTTTGGAAAACTTACGGCTAAACATTTTTGTACGATTGAGAGTAACAAAAATAAAGGCCAATTACAAGTTTTCACAGATAGAAGAGAGCTTAATAAACAAAAATAACATTTCGCTCGTGGCTAAGTAATAACAGCCGCACGGGTCGATCCGTCAGGTTAAGCTACGCTTGCCGGGGTTGGTCAGTGGATGGGTGACCATCTTTACATACCGAGACTCCTCCGTGCCTCGGAAAGCACGTTAAACCGTTGGTCCCGGCTGTCATTCGTGGATCTTTGACAGTCGTTAAGGGTCGTCAGAAGCCCAAAAAAAAAGTCTGACAACCAGTCTTACCAAGGGGTATCGTGTTACCCAGTTCCTGGGTTGTGGAGGTCAGATAGGCAGTCGCTCCATGTAAAATACTGGTATTCAGCTGCATCCGGTTAGACTGGAAGCCGACCCCAACATAGTTGGGAAAAGGCTAGGCAGATTGATTGAGTAAAAAAAAAAAACATTATCATAAGTAAAACTGGATTTTAAACAGCGTAAATTGATATCTGTTAGTTGACGTGATCAAAAAAGAAGTCACAAAGAGTCCTATTTAATTTTGAAATGCTGGTATTGAAAACATCGATGTCGACGCCCCGGCAGACCGCATTATACGTATGACTCGCTCTAATTAAGTATGAATTTCGTCTGTAACTCGTTCTTACCCTCGGAGCATGCAACAGATAAGGATTGCGCAGAAAAGCAAAAGGACCCGCAGTCCGATTTTGCTCAGCAATTCGGGAAGCTATAGTCAAACTGTGATATATTATGCCACTAATGATAGTGATATCTCGTGGCATCAGAATAAAGAAAATATGTTTATTTGCGGTAAAAAAGACGCTAAGACAGAACACAAACAGAAAATAACAAGTTGGGGGAAAATATACGTCACATCTACGCAAAACGGCCATCGCTCAGCATAATGCTGCGACTCTATGCGAGACAGAACCCGAATTTCTTATTATTATTATTATATGTTCCCCCAAACTCGTCCTTTTTTGTGTTTGTGTTCCATCTTTGCGTCATGTCTGCCGCAAATATATGTATTTTCTTTCTTTATTGTTTTAATAATTAATTTAAGTGAAACTTACCTCTGTTTTCAGCGAATCCGGGCGGCCGTAGCCATAGACAGATTCTTCCGTCGAGCGCCATCCTTAGCAGAGCGTTAGCCGCTCTGTATGTATCCAATCTAAAATGAGAAAATAAACATTTTAAAAGTAGTCGGTGACGAGTTTTAAGAGGGAAGCGCTAAGGTAGGTAAGGTAAATGTATAGCTTGATTTGTGGCCGTGTGTACATAAAGACATGTCAAAAACCGAGGTTTACAGAAAATCGTTACGTTCAAACTGCTCTAGAAATAATTCTATGTACAATTTGCAAATGACGTTAAATACGTAATATTAAAAAAATATAACTATACAGGTATGTGCATATGGAAATCTAAACCCAATTGTGCAATAAAAAATAAGACATTTTTGACATGTCTTTATGTACGTAGGGACTGTCGCTTTGTTTTATTGTGTAAAATTAGTTGGCAAGAAATACAAGGCTTTTTATTTTATTTTATTTATATGTGACTAGCTTTTGCCCGCGGCTCCGCCCACGTGGATGCCGGTTATCGCGTAAAAAAGTAGCATATGTCCTTCTCTATATCCCAGGCTATATCTCTGCCAAATTTCATGACGATCGGTTCAGCGGTTTAGGTGTGAAAACGTAACAGACAGACAGACAGAGTTACTTTCACATTTATAATATTAGTATGGATACATACCTAGCGGCCTTAGCCGTTAAATAGCCTTTCTTCTTGGCCCATCCATCGCAGATGTCTCTGGGTGACCAAGTATTGTCTCCTTCCGGATGCTCGATCCTCAAGAGTTTGGGGAGATCCATGCGTTCTGCAAGATACCTGAAAATAGCACATTCAGGGTTATTACAAGGTCAAATGGACGTAGTTCAGCAGAAACGACTCAATTATCAACCCATATGTCAAAAATCTATACTAATATTATAAAGCTGAAGAGTTTGTTTGTTTGAACGCGCTAATCTCAGGAACTACTAGTTGGAATTGAAAAAAATATTTTAGTGTTGGTTAGTCCATTTATCGAGGAAGGTTATAGGCTATATAACACCACGCTACGACCCTTAAGAGTTGAGCAAAAAGATATCGTCATCGAGGTCATCTCTTAGCTGCCACGGGTTATTTTATTTTATTTTGTTCCTATTTGTTGTACCTACTCTGGACGCTTTTAACGTGTAAGTTTTTATTATTTTTATTTTTACATCGTTCTCACATTTAGTTATAAATTCAACATTATAGATGTAACGAATACTTTTGTAACAATTTAATTTAAAAGAGTGTCCATGGAGTTTCTTGCCCGTTCTTCTCCATAAGTACTACGCTTTGGAATGGGAATGTAGCTTCATTTTTCTTACTGACCGACTCCTTGACAATCCAAAAGTGCCTGTAAATGTGAGTTTTACCGCACGCTACGCGTACAGTAATACTCGCATTGTGGTCAGGTGAAGACGTAAAATTGTGTACTCACCACGGGCAGTAAAAAAGAAAGCCCTCTATCGCATATTAAATAAATACCTGCGATTTCGGGCTTTCTTTCTTTTACAGCCCTTGGTAAGTAATGTACTATTACGTCCGGCACCACACGGTACAACTGAAAATTGGCTTACTTAAATGACTTTGGTGACAATGCAAAAATATGATACCATGTAGCTGGTCTGATGATAGAGCCCGAAAAACAACCTACCAGAAAAACCTATTATAAACCAAAATTTTTAACTCTGGGACCTTGGTAAGACTGATGGTATTACCTGATGGTAGTATAATGTTCTCTAAGCTGCGCTATTGGGTAGGAGCCCATAAGTATCTGTATGGGGCGCGGCACAGTTGATGGGAAGACTAAGCCGGGACAGTCGCACAGACGAACCTGGAAACAAACGAATACATAACATAACAACACGCATTTTACTATATAAATAAAAATTAAATTCAGCTCGTTGGCGCATCACTTGAAAACGGCTGGACCGATTTGACTATAAAAATTGACATTTTAAATTAAAATTAAGTAAATATAAATATCCACATAACAAAACGATAGGAATCTAGAGTTAGTCACGCCTTCTGATAATAGCTGTTGTGATTATATTCGAAGGAATAAGTACCTACGCTAGACAAGCAAAAAGTCATTTTATTTTTCGTATTCTTCTCAGCAAACCCTTTAATTAGATACCCATGCTATAGGAGTGAGTAATAGTACATTACTTACCAAGGGCTGTAAAAGAAAGAAAGCCCAAAATCGCAGGTATTTGTGACCCGAGCCGCAGCCGAGGGTTATAAATATGCGATAGAGGGCTTTCTTTTTTACTGCCCGTGGTGAGTACACAATTTTACGTCTTCACCTGGCCACAATGCGAGTTTTACTGTACGCGTAGCGTGCGGTAAAACTCACATTATGGCCAGGTGTGACGTAAAAAAAATGACTAGTCCGCCATCTTGGACCATGGTGGCGCCATCTGCTGTCTCAGCTTTGAGTAAGATTCCCTATTGTTGTCAAAAGTGGCAAAGTAATTACGAAGCCGACCATACGAACTTGCGGTGTCAAGTAGATGGTCTGAAAGTGCTTGGTGTTTCCTGATCCAAATTCCAGCAGTGGTCTAATTCCGGCAGACTCCTAATTCCGACAGGTACCTAATTCCGGCAGGTTCCTAATTCCGGCAGGTGCCCTAATTCGGTTAGGTAAGGTTATCTATTTCCGGCAGAATTGCGACAGGTTCCTAATTCCGGCAGGTGTTAGGCAACGTACTTGCGGCGTCAAGTAGATGGTCTGGAAGTGCTTGGTTGTTTCCTAATCCAAATTCCAGCAGTGGTCCTAATTCCGGCAGGTGCCCTAATTCCGGCAGGTTCCTAATTCCGGCAGGTTACCTATTCCCGCTGTTTCCTTATTCCGGCAGATTTCTAATTCCGACAGGTTCCTAATTCCGGCAGATTCCTAATTCCGGCAGGTGTTAGGCTACGTACTTGCGGCGTCAAGTAGATGGTCTGGAAGTGCTTGGTGTGTCCGGGCGTGCGCGACACGGACACCACACAGCGCCCCATGAGCGCGTTCAGCAGCGACGACTTGCCCACATTGGGCTGCCCCACGCAGCCTATGGACAGCACCCCGGATTTATAACGCTCGTGCGTGTAGTATGACGTGTCTGCCTTTTCGACGATCGTTTCGCCTGGGAGAGAGGAAAAAGAATAATTAATTTAAAAAAAATGTAAATATAGAGGTACTAGCGACCCGCCCCGGCTTCGCCCGGGTAGCAACCATAATAATAATATCGACACCTGCAAGGAATAACATTGTAACTAATATTTAGTAACTTTACAGGAGAGCGCGTCAAAAAAGTCTTAAAATATACATATAAATCTATATATATAAAAATGAATCCCTATTTCCCTTGGTCACGGCATCACGCGTGAACGGCTGGACCGATTTCGCTAATTATTTTTTTGTTGTGTTTGTTATTGTCAGGAGAAGGTAAGAAAAATTTAACAAAGTTAAAAAAAAAAATTGTAAGAAAACGACCATATTTACATTTTTATTGTAATAATAAGTAGGTAACTCTATCTTCTAATGTAACTTTATGGCGTTTGACATAACGTGTCAGTCATCATTTGGTAGGCCTGACAATAGATTTTATCAAAAAAAAAAAAAAAAAAATTGAAGGTTTTAGTTAGGTAGGGTAGGGTAGGTAGGGTAGGGTAGGGTAGGTAGGTGGGTAGGGTAGGGTAGGGAGGGTAGGGTAGGGTAGGTAGGTGGGTAGGGTAGGGTAGGGTAGGGTAGGGTAGGTAGGTGGGTAGGGTAGAATAGGGTAGGGTAGGTAGGTAGGTAGGGTAGGGTAGGGTAGATAGGTAGGTAGGGTAGGGTAGGATAGGGTAAGGTAGGGTAGGGTAGGGTAGGTAGGTAGTTTCCTTTGCGCGTAGACAAACTGCCACAGTCAAATAGCTTTTGACAGAACGAAGTCTGTCGGGTCAGCTAGTAATAATATAATCATACGAAAGTGTAGCTAATCCCTCGTTGACTCATATTTTCAAGGTTTTTTTAAATCTTTGACGCGCTCTCCTGTAAAGTTACTAAATATTAGTTACAATGTTATTCCTTGCAGGGGTCGATATAGCCTATGTCACCCGGAGATAGTGTAGCTTCCCAACAGTGAAATAATTTTTTTGGTTATACCTTAGCCTCAGCAACACGTGGTGGTTATGCTATTAAATGTGTCCATGTAGTGTCCATGGAGTTTCTTGCCCGTTCTTATCCATAGGTACCTACGCTTTGGAATGGGCATGTAGCTTAATTTTTCTTACTGACCGACTCCTTGACAATTCGAAAGTGCCCGTAAATGATTTGAGTTTAAGTTTTTGAAATTGTAGCTTATATGATACGTTTGTATTTTTAACATAGCGCCATCTATTGAATACTTACTCAATCCAGTCAACAGATATCGCCATCTGTTAGAATCGTTGGGAGCTAACAGATAATTGTGACTCTCAAATAATAGACTAATAATTTGCAATAAAATAATATTGCGACTATAAATTGAGATGTAAGCTATCCTATCTCTCAAGTTGGATCAAATTGCACACGGTGTGAAAATTAAATTTAAAATCGGGTCAGTACTTTAGGAGTCCATCGTGGACAAACAACGTGACACGTAATTTTTATATATATATATAAAAAGATGATGAGGAATAGGGTGTATAGTTCACTCATCCTGTATTGAAAAGGGAGGATCCTTCGACCAGACGGGTGTTGTGTCTGGTGGGCTACTGCGCGACGGTTGATATCGGGATGCTATATATCGTAGGTTTACTACAAGAACTCATTCAGTGACATAGTCTATAATTTGAAATAATCAATTAATCAGTTTTAGTTGTACTGATTGCTCAATGACATCTTCATTATGATTATGTTAAAGAAAAATTAAGTCGAGGTTCTTCGAGCGTGCATTTTTGATCTTCAGGTGGCAGCTGGGCGCGAATAAATTGTGCCGTGAATTTCGTTAATCTGGGTTGAAAATTATATGTTTTACGATATTAACAATGTTAAACCCGACGGACATTACATCAACATAGACGTTTATTTTGATGTGATTTTCAATGCATAATATTGAAATAAAATGATTTCAATCTACAAAGGATATGTTTGTTTTTTTTTTCTATCGAGCGAACTTTATCCAATTATGTAACGAGTACCCGACGTACCTACAGAAAGGTCTCAAAAGCAACATATATAATTTTTTCACGTGTTTAATCATTACCGTTTCTAAATAAAACGACATTAAAATTCCTAGAGGTTAACTTGAAGAACCTCGCCTTAAACACAATGAGTTTTTGAATTATATAAAACTCGCCAAGACGAGTTCAAGAATTATAAACTTTACTGTATGATTTTTTGCCACTAATGAGTTCTTGCAGTACACCGACGTTATATGCTAGTCGCGCGGTAAACTCTGATTGCGAGATGCAGGATTTGTGACGTCAGGTCTTTGATGCGTAGTTCGCATGTGGCGTTGTATTTAGATGCCGCCACAAAAATCAAATTTAGACCAAAGATTGTTTTTTTTTATCCACCACGGGGTTCTCTAGGACTTAATCTCACCTGATTATAAGTCATGATAAGGCTGAAGAGGAAGCGAGCTTCACTCGGAATCCTCAACCACAGAGGAACTGGCCATCTTACCTCTAACTGCCGAAACACTACAAATGCTGTTAACATTGTTGTTTTGGCGACAGACTTAGATAAGATGGTGGTAGCTAGCCAGGCAGACTTAGAACAAGCCCTACCACCAACCAAACCGAGCAGAAAATTTTGCCCCCGCTGGGAATCGAACCCGAGACCTCTAGGTTTGAGACAGATGGTCTCACTAGACCACAGAGGTGGTTAAAAAAGAACATTTAACGAAATGCTGACAAATCAGAACTTTTAACAGTTTAAGGAAAAGTTTTATAACCTTTTTTTTGTAATAATTAAATTTAGGTAATTAATAAAAATAAAAATAAATATATATATGATTCAGAGCTCTAGAACAATTTGAAATTGTGCGTGATTTTCCAAAACCAACCTCAAATACACAACAAATATTAACTGTTAAAAAAAAATTATAGACAAGAATGGTTAAAAAAACGTGGTAAGTAATTTTTTTTTTATTCTAGGTACATCGTCTTCACCTATAATTATTAATTAATGTATACAAACTATTGTTAACATTTTAAAAGAGTAAGTATGGAGTTTCTTGCCCATTCTTCTCCATACATAACTACCTTTTGGAAGGCGCAACTAGAATCAATTAACTATTCATGTAATTTTTGACGTTCAAAAGTGCATCTTCGTGCCTATCCATACTAATATTATAAATGTGAAAGTAACTCTGTCTGTCTGTCTGTATGTTACGTTTTCACGCCTAAACCGCTGAACCGATCGTCATGAAATTTGGCAGAGATATAGCCTGGGTTATGGCGAAGGACATAGGCTACTTTTTAACGCGATAACCGACACCCACGCGGGCGGAGCCGCGGGTAAAAGCTAGTTTGAAATAAATGATTTGACTTTGACTTTGTTTAAATTGAAATTAAGAATAAAATGTTTGCAACTATTACTTTCTAAAAACATTTCTAAATATAATTTGAAACAAAAGTGAAAATCAATCAAAATGCTAAAAGGCATTTCCAATTAATATGATTTCCGAATAGTTACTTTAAGTCCTACGCATAAAGTTTAGTTTACGCTGCAACCCTATGCAAAAATTAATTTGAACTTAATTTACATAACAATAAGATTGATATTTATTTAACACTTACCGACTTCGGCGCCCTCATCGTAATCAAACTCGACATCAGTCTCGTCTTTAATCTTCTTCTCCCAAGAAGAGAGGTCTACTTCTCCTTTCACGATCTCTTTGCAAGCTTCTAGAATCTTCGTGGCTCCTTCTGCGCACATCTTTTGCTTACCCTTGCGGCGACGGACTTGGAGGCCTGAAGGAAATTGATATGAGATAACATATCGCTTGCATTACACAAAGGAGAAGTCACGTGCGATATACACACCGCCTATGTATCACTGTTGTACATGAAATTTAAATAAATAAATAAATAAAATACACTCTCATTGATTTATTTATATTTCGCTAACTACCCTCTTTGTTATTTTTGTTGTTTATTCATTTATTAAGCGGGTAATTTAATTGTATTTTATTTTATTTTAATATTTAGTTTTAATTTATTATCGCATTGTATGGATTGTAGTTATCTGAAATAAAAGAATTTAATTTAATTAATTTAAAAGTTATATGTCGGAGACGAGTTATATCCGGTACGCCAGCGCCATCTAGTCGCGTTCGATGGAGTTATTGGAGTTCGCGCCAACCAGTCTTGACTAATCGGGACGCAAGTGCTGCCTAGCGGCGCATGACGGAGTCTACAACACAACGCTCGACTGGCGGCGAGTGATCGCCGCACATTCGACAAGTGGAGTTCATCGGTGGCGGCCAAGCAGTGAAGACGTCTAGGAATTGTTGCGCGTTCGGTATAGTTGTGTCGTGTTCCTACATTAATTTCTTTGCATACCCATTACTGTATAGAATCAAGTTCTTCTAACTGAACAGACAGATGTGCTGCTGGGGAGTTTGTTCCACCACTTCTTCTTCCCAGCTAAAGCACTAGGAAGTATTGAAGGGATGGGCGTTTTGGGGGACTGTCTTATGTAATTTTGAAGTTAGTGTAATCTTAGATTGAGTAAATGACTTTTGAGTTTAATTCGGTTTTTCTATTGCGCAATAACCAACACTACTCACAGTACGCCTACAGTAGTTAAAATATGACTGATGATAATGACAGAAACCTTCCGTTCTCCGACATATATATGTTACTGTAAAAGCCCGAACTGCGGTAAATCTTAGGATTTTATTCTGTATTTTTTTTTTTAAACGTTGCCCCACACTACTCCGACCCGGAACAACTACTTGTAGGTCATACAAATATTTGTTCCGTGCGGGAATCGAACTCGCGGATCGCAGCGCAGCAGTCAATCGCTTAACCACTGCGCCAACCGTGCCGTCAAAAGTACCGGCAAATCCTAAGATTTAGCAAGTCTAAAAACATGTGTTCCCATACATTCCAACTGCAAATGTAAGTTTGTACACACAATATTGAGAGATGTATCTATAAGTAAAGAACATTTTTTTTTTTTTAATTTTAGGCTCAGTAGTTTCGGAGATAAGGGAGGGAAATGGTCAATTTGCATCTATTTTCTTTAATAAATTCAAAGTATTTATTTTAAAATTATTAAAAAAAATTACATCTGACATTCTTCCAATAAGCATTCTTATAATAATTTGATATGTCACATGGTACAGCTTACAAAACATTTTTTTTTAATTTTCTAATTTGCCCCCTGAAAGTGACCTTCATATTTAAAACTCATTTATTTAGGTTACACGTCCGTGGTTACGTCACAGAAGATCATAAGTAACCTGCAAATTGCAGAAGTTTTGAATTTCGCGGGGTACCCTGATGTTTTAGCCTGTATAATAATAAAAAATAAAAAAAAGTTTATTGCATCATCTTAGATAACTTATTGTAGTTACAACAGGGAGAATCCTTTTAAGCAATGAGTTTGCTTGTGTTAGGATGCTCAGCCCGTCCCCAGGTCATACAAATTGTTATCAAGTTATTGAGCCAGTTCAAGATTATGTAAACTTATAGAACTAAAAGAAAATAAAAACAAGTTATTTTTATGAAAGGCAAAAAAAAAAAACACCGTTTGCCCACTGCGACGTAAACGAGAAGCGAGATTATTCGAACCGAATGTGACGTCCCGGTGGACACGCGGTCACAACGCACAGTAAATGTATGTATGGCTACTTCGACGTCGTCAACTCGTCCTCGTTGACGTCCCTTTGACGTGGCGGTGGACAAACGGCGATAACCTTTTGAAAAAACAATTACATATTTTGCAACACCACTTACCAGCTTTATCACTAGTAGCCCCCCTCAAATTATACGCCGGACATGACGTAAAGTACAGCACTCGTAACGCCGGATATGACGTAGTAAGGTACTGCTTCCATCCGGCTACCACTGAGGATGGCACGAGGTCTATCTTGTTCAGTACTAGGATCATATCCTTGTTCTGTTCTTGAATGTACGTGTAGAGGGACGGGGGAAACATCATGCCCTGGTGGGGGAAAATAATTTTTATTTTTATTTCCTTTATAAACATATAATGTACATTTTTTAATATTTTTATAAAAACATAAAAAAATAGTAGATCAGGGAGCAAACAACTGTTTTGAAGACAAGAGTGTTTCTTTGAATCCAGAGCGGATTGAAGGATTCTAGAGTAGAATCCCGAGCGCAGCGAGGTATCCATTCACGTCACTCGAGCTTAAAATAGTGTTGCTCCCGAGGTGGAATACTTTTTATTACCCTCTATGAAAAAATAAGTAAGTGAAACTTATGAATAGGTAAGAATAGTACGTTTATTTGTATCACATTTTTAGCGTCCGATACAATGTTCTCTGGAGTTAAAATAATACTTTAATTCTCACTACTTGAGGAAGAGACACACAATTTTTTTATAAAACTAAGTAAAATCCGAATTTAAGTAAACAATTACGAACGAAGGCGGAATTCATTTCATTTCGGGAAGCTCTTGTCATTGCTCTGTTCTTTCATCTCACCTGATGGTAAGTGATTATAAGACCGAAGATGGAAGCGAGCTTCACCCGGAATCCTCAACCACAGAGGAACTGGCTATCTTACCTCTAACTGTCGAAACACAACAATGCTGTTAACATTGTTGTTATAGCGACAGACTTAGATAAGATGGTGGTAGCTAGCCAGGCGGACTTAGAACAAGCCCTACCACCAACCAAACCGAGCAAAAAATGTTGCCCTCGCTGGGAATCAAACCCAGGACCCCTAGGTCATTGGCGTATCTAACGCTATTTTCCAAGGGGAGACGACGCCCAAAACATGTTACATGTTTTTCGAAATGTTTGGAAAATGTTGAATCGTATTTAGCGAGCAGTTGATCATTTCTAAAAAGTTTAAGTTTCTTTAAATAAATAAATAAGTTACCCTATTTTATTATTTAACATTTGCACGGTGGCCTCTTAAGAGTCTAATACCTCAGCGCCACCACACTCTTTACCTCGCTCGCACACTATTGTTCCCGGTCACGCGAGCAAGCGAGGCAGTGCGGCAGGGAAAAGACTTCAAGGCGCCGATAGTTTAGGTAATTTCTTTTTACGGTGAAAATAAGGGTGATTAAAAAAAAATATATATACATAAGACCTGCTTTATAGTTAGTTCAGTTAATATGCAAAGTTTCATTATCTAATTTGAAGTATTTTTTTAATACTAGCGGTTTATTGTTCGGTTTGGAGGTAACTTTGGATTTTTTTTCTATAGAACATTTTTATGGAATTGTGTTTTCGTCAAATATAATACTTAACACTAATCCTCAACTTTACCATATATTTATTTCAAAATTAATGCTGCAGTATTTTCGACGTAACGGAGGATCATGCTAAGCCATTTGAGGTAGTATAGGGCCTTTAGAGGGCCCTTCCCGGTCCGTCTATCATCAACGCGAGCATGATTGAAGAGCTTGTTGTTTCATCCAGCGCAATGTTAATGCTAACAGGCAAGCGAGAACGCAATAACATAGAACGAAAAATAGTGTGCGGAAATTTCATAAAACTTGTTCCAGGAAATACGTATTGTTGAGAAAGCCTTCCAAGTTTGTGAAATAAATGTGTGTTATTTAGTATCTCCATTACGTGTGCAATGTTTCGATGGAGATGTTTCCTTTATTTTTACAATTTATGAGTACATTATGAACGGCCAAAGTTCAGGTAAAATGTGTGCAAAAAGCAGATTTTTGGAGGCTTATACTGAATTTGTTTCTCAAAATTTTATATTTATGATTTCATAGAAACCTAGATATAGTGCACATCATACCAATTAAATCAAAACTATCATTAAAAGATGTGTTCCAACGCCATAATCAGGTACGAGCGTTTGTATGAAAAGTATGACGGGTTGGCCGCTCCTAAAAGCAATCCTTGGCATACCAGATACAGTATGATGTCTATAATTTTCTACGACTAGTTCATTTCTCGGTTGCAGATTATTTATTCGATTGAACTTGTTTTTTGCATTTGATAGCCCAATTCTTCAGGAAGGTTATAGGATATTTAACATCACGCTGGGACCGTAAAATAATATCGCGGGCGGGCTATGGTTCGGGGGACAAGAAATTATACGCGGACGAAGTCGCGGGTAGAAGCTAGTCGTTAAATAAATATAAATAGATGTGTGTAGATACTCACGGCATATCGAACATCGACGATGAGCAGCAGAATGTCACACATCTCTAGAACGCGCCACAATTGTCGCCATGTCTCGAGGTTCAGCTCGAAATACGACATCTGTTTCCAATGTTCCGATGCTTGGAGTGTGTCTACGTAGTTCTGTAGGGAAAAGAAATAAATCAATTAGTCATTTTTAACTGACTTCAGAACTACTCAACAAAAATACTCTTCTTATTATATACCTAAACTAATATTATAAAGAGAAAAGATTTCCATTTTTATATGTTTGTATTGTATGGTATGAATAAACTCAAAAACTACTGGACCGATTTTAAAAATTCTTTCACCAGTAGAATGCTATGTTATCACTGAGTAACATGATAGATAGATAGATAGATAGAATACTCTTTATTATGTACACCATAAAAATTACAGATATAAATGTAGAACTGTTACATAGGGTGTCAACATGGGCTATAATTTATAAAGATATCACGCGGTCGAAGCCGCTGGTGGAAGCTAGTTTATTTATACATACTTTATTGTACACCAGATTCCACATTACAAAAAGAAAAACCCTTATCGCTTACTGTGATATTTTTGACTAATTACAGACAAAATATGACTACTTTTTGTACTGACTCTGATTGTATATTGAATTATAGACCATATTTTGGACCGACTTTAATTTTATGTATGAAACTGACATTAATAATTATTTATTTATTTATGTACACACAAAATAGTTGACAGGACAATATATTAACATAAAAGAGCACAAAGGTACTGCTTATTTCAAAAGAAATTTCTTCCAGCAGACCTGCGAGAGGAAAGTTGGATAAGAAATGTAGACACAGTGTGTAGAAAAGTTAAACAAGAATTTTTTTTATTAAAACACTTAAAACAAAACTATAACTATATAAAATAAACATACAAACAATAATTGATTAATTTAAAATTGCCAATTTAATTAATAACATATAAACATTTTGTTTGCCGAGTAAGGTAAAACATGTTGGGCCGGTAAAAATACTTTCCATCTATATGTGCATATTTCATGTATCATGTTACATACACACATCAAAAACATTGTTAGGTACGGTAGATTATATTATGATTCGGCTCGCCTGACTTAAACCCAATAGAGCACGCGTGGGATGCTCTTAAGCAAGCTGTTTGGAACCGTCAGCCACGATGCCAGAGCGCAGGGAAGCCGCTATTCAAGAATGGGACAGGTTACCCCAAGAAATGCTGGATAACTTGATTCTCAGCATGCCCAGGAGGATCACCGCATGTGTTCGAGCCAGGGGAGGAGTTATATTATATTGAATATAAACCTTTTATTAATAAATTGTTGTTCAAGTTTGGTTAAACAGTCTTTTTCTTTCTATCAAATTTCTGTTACAATTACATTATGATTTATTACTGAATATTTTTTTATAAAACAAGAATCGTTTTATTTTTTAATTTCAAACAGGGTATTTCTATTTAAAGAAAACACACAACAAAAAAAAATTCTTGATAAAGTTCAATTAAAAAAATTATATCAGCTTATGCTAGTGATCACAAACTTTTTTTGATGTGTGTATGTTTGAACAAATAAATTTATCTTAATCTTTAAAACTGAATCACTAACATTTTATTATTAAATTTAGCTTACCTTAAAATATCTCTGCTCCTGTGCGTCCAGCTGTGCAGGCGTCATGTTGAAGTCCCACGGCGGTCTCTTGGGGAACGACAGATCAGTAGGGAAATAATCCACTGGGTTCACTTCCAAGTCTTTCTCTGGCACCGGCTCAAGTTCTCTTCTGTGGACAAAAATATTTATGGTTTTAATAGGGTTGAAGAAATGAAATTACATTACAAACAACCAAGGTCGCCGCCGCCCTTCAATGACTTGGTGGTCCAATATCCCGATGCGACAACCCAAGACCGTTCGTCTTGGCGCAGGAAAGTGAGGAGACCCGAGCCCAATAACGGGACCAGGGATGGAAGAAGAAGAAGACCAAACAACCAAGGTAAAAGGCAAGGTAGGTCAAGTAGTCGCCGTCTTTGACATCGGAACACTGTAAGTACTATTCTTGCTTGCAGCGTTTAGCTGGACTATTCTTGCACAGTGGGCTGAAAATCGATCTTCATAGACTTAAGGATCAACTTCGTAAATCGTTTATTTTTTTTGGCAGAAATGGGTTTAGGTATCGTATATTGATCAATTTAATGCTATTTCAGTTGATCAAAAAATGTTTTTCTATACTATATAGCACTTGGTTGAAAAAAAAAAAATAGCGCCCCGGTAGGTAGTTAATGAGATCTAATTATCTCAGTAATAGGACATTAGATCTCATTATGATTGATAATGGCCAATGGATCATAAGATTTCTGCCAAAAAAATAAAAGATTTACTAATTTGATCCCTAAGACTATAAACAGTCGCGTAACTACAGGGTGGGAAGCCCCCGGTCAGTGGAGAATCCATTAAGAAAGATAGTATCTCGTTTTCCAAGAAAATTCTCACTTTTTGATCCTCTTTTAGACACGAAATAGAAACGTCATCTTCTATAAGAGAACTTGCTGACTTATTAATAACTAGCTTTTGCCCGCGGCTCCGCCCGCGTGGTTGTCGGTTATATAGCGTAAAAAAGTAGCCTATGTCCTTCTCCGTATCCCAGGCTATATCTCTGCCAAATTTCATGACAATCGGTTCAGCGGTTTAGGCGTGAAAACGTAACATACAGAAAGACAGACAGAGTTAGTTTCACATTTATAATATTAGTATGGATAAATAATCATTTTATATCTTCAAGCGTTCGTGAAGTGTGCACTGCATTTTTGTTATTTCTCACTATTCCTGGTACTACGGCTAGTGCCGAGCGATCTTGATAAAAACTTAAAAAATTCTATGGGACAAGAAAAGCTTCTTTATTGGGGGGGTCCAATGAATTTTCCACGGGCCTCGAACGGTATAATAATAATAATTTATTTATTCACTTCAAGATACAATCATCTGTGTAGCCCTGACTCTTGTACTAGGATTTCCTGTATCACAAGAGCCAGACCTCTCAATTTACAGGGAATATGTAATAGAAGCGCGATGGACAAAATTGAGATACGTTATAGCTATGGCATGCATTAAAAGGTAGGTTTACAAGTATACAAGATTAATAATAAAATAAAAAAGAGTTTAAATATTACCATTGCGTTCTTTGGTGAGGGTGTGTGAGTGAGGTGTGTGTGTGTGAGGTGGGTGTGTGTCGTGTGCATGGTGAATGAGACTGAGTATCATGTAACGATGCCGAATAGATATTCTATTTCCTCATAGTCGAAATTTTCTAGCCAGTAGATAATCGTTTTTTTTAAATTGGTATTTATTTAGATTTTTAAGTTGTTTGACCCCCTTTTTTTGCCGATTTTGTTGTAAAGACATAGGGCAACATAATGGTAGTGTTTGTTAGCGAACACGCTGGGCAACTATGAATCCTTTTGGATGAGATAGGCAGACTCGGGATGGCATACCGGTGGTATCTCTGCAGGCATTCGTAAACAAAGATCTTACGGACGCTAAGTACTTTGGATTTTCTGTAGACTTCAGTCGTAGGCGTCCGGTATCTCAGTGATAGAAGGACTTTTAGCACCGCACGCTGAGCTCGCTCCAGCTCGATCATGTGATTTTGCTTGTCCCACCCCAAGCGCAAATAGCGTATCCCAAGACACAATGGCATATGGCTTTATAGGTTTGCAACAGAAGTTTTAGACTAGCAACATGTGTCAAGATTTTTAAAATATGGATCAACTTGCGGTATAGTTACGCCACTGTCTATGAAGATCGATTTTCAGCCCACTGTGGGCTGTACGCTCATTAACCAATAGCATGGCAGCATTAGACTTTTGCTGAGCATGATTTTTTGTAGTCTCTTTTCTTGAGAGCATACCGGTTGGTAGTTCACTGATACCACGTCGTATGCTGTTGTATCATGAAGTTGTTTACTTACAAAGCGTCTTCCTTCTTCATCCTCAGTTCCTCTTCAGTCTCCCGGTAGAACTTGAGAGCGTACCGGTTGGTATCCCTGCCACCGCCCTTACCGCGGGCTGGTTGGTAGTTCACTGAGACCACGTCGTATGCTGTTGTGCCTCCTGAAGCTGCTACAGAAACATACTTTATTGAGAATTATAAGTACGTTGTAGGCCTAGTAGAGTGTAATTTGTTGGCACTTTTCTATTTTGTTAAGTACCTAGTAATTGTTGAAAGGCCTACACTGTCCTCCCATACCTATTAACAATGTTACTTGATAATATTGTAAAGCCAATTAATTATATTTAAAAGAGTAACAGTGGAGTTTCATGCCGGCTCTTCTCCATAGGAAACGACTAATTGGAACCGTGCACTTAACTTCTGACGTTTCATAAGTGCACATGTAGGTTTATGTGAAGTAAAATATTTTGATTTTGATTCCATGCACGCATTTGTCATTAATCGTGCGGCTCAAATCAGAACTTAAGACTGCGCCGAGCGCACAGTGGCGCCCTCATCGTTAGTTCGCTGATTTCTTTTATTTTAAAATGAAAATGCAGAAAATAAGCACGTTAAGTTGTGCTCCACAACACTATATGTTATTATTACTACAAACAGTAGTTTTACATTTTTATGTTTTATTGTAATCACTAAAACGGAGCTTAGTGGCCACTATTTTCCGTTTTAATGATTACAATAAAACATAACAATTTAAAACTACTGTTTGTAGTAATAATGACGTATAGTCTTGTGAATCACAACTTGACGAGCTTATTTTCTGCATTTTCATTCTAAAATAAAAGAAATCACCGAAAAACGATGAGGGTGCCACTGTGCGCTCGGCGCAGTCTTAAGGAGCTCAACGATAGAGAAAAAGTAAAACTTCTCAAAATCATAAAACTCCAAGATTAAGATAGATTCATAGATACTTACTTGACATCAACAAGGTCTTGTTCTGCTTCTTACCCTGCAGCTGTTGCTTCTTAGCCTTCCCGCTGAAGGGAGTCTTGCGCCGAGCTTGCGGCATCTTGAATTAATGCTACAAAACAATAAAACACACATAAATATTCATTCATTTTCACCATCATCATTTCAGCCAAAAGACGTCCACTGCTAGACATAGGCCTCCCCCAAGCCCTGCCACTTCAATCGTTTCTGTGCTTCTCGCATCCAACGGATTCCTGCGGCTTTCACAAGGTCATCGGTCCACCTTGTGGGAGGCCTTCCCACGCTACGTCTTCAGAGATGCGGTCGCCACTCCAGAACCTTTCGGCCCCAACGGCTATCTGTTCTGTGAGTAATGTGCCCTGCCCATTGCCACTTAAATAACATTCATTACATTACACATTTTCAAATATCTTTATTTACCAACAGAACAATGAACAAAATGCACTTATCATAAGCTAAATTGACACATTATAATTGAGGCACTTTATGAGACAGACTAGCTGCAGCCCGCGGCTTCGCCTGCGTGGCTTTTGCTAAAATAAAAGTAGCCTAAGTTACTCCTTATATCATCAGCTACCTGCCACTGAAAGTCCTGCCAGAATCGGTCCAGCCAGAACGGAACAGACAGACAAAAATGTTAAAAATAGTTTTTTTTGTTATAAATACTGTGTATACTTTCATATACATTTAGTAAAATACTATTAATACTTTCATATGCAGTTAGATGATAGGCTGATCAGGCGTTTATTATTCCTGGACAGAAACAGTTTGCGCCTGGTGACAGGGACCATCACGGGACACTGCTCGCGAAACAAACATTTCCACAAAATAGGGGATAACGGACAGCCCTCTGTGCAGGGCCTGCATGGAAGTGGAAGAAACCGTTGCGCATGTGCTCTTCGAGTGCACAGGCATCACCCAGATTAAAAACCCTCGGGGTACCCAGATCCTTCACCGATATTCTGGAAGGAGGTGGGCTGGTTGGAATAACCACTGACGGCCACTATGGCTCACGCACAATGGTCTGTCTGAAGGAATAGGTGCGGAAACCAAACCTTCTAACACAGAACAGGGTGTGTGAATTTGTACGAGGTTTCATACAAAAGTAACGTCCCTCGACATATAATTAAAAAAGGCGCGTGAAAAAACTTTAAATCAAGTTTTAATCAAGGAATGGACTGGTTTTACCTACGAATTACGAGTCAGCCACCCTAACTAAACATTAGGTCTTTGATAATTCAATGAGAATATTATAATGTCTATAGGAATAACATATTAGTACTGTGAAACAACGTACCTACGCCGGTAAAAAGCCAACTTACCGATAAATAACTGTGAATTTACCACGATTGTACTGAAAGCCTTAAAGATATTCCTGTTGGATTATTTCTAGCAACTTTTACGACAAATCCTGCAGAATAATGTAATAATTGCGGTAATTAATTACACGACGTTAAACAGAAAATATACTTCATTTATTTATATTTGCGACACGCGGTCTGGAAATTCGCGATTTAGAGAGGAACTACAAGAAATATGTATGAAAAACTTACCTGATGGAACAGCCGTAATATTTAATGAGTTTCAGTAATGTTGAAACGGAATAATTCCAGAATTTTCAAGCGAAAACTAGGTAAACTACAATCAGATCAGCCGTTCAACAAGACATTTTTTTTATGTAATTGCTTTTATTTGATTGTTCGGGTCTGGTTCTCACCTTCTTTCTCATACGTTTTTTTGGCTGCGAAAGAGAAACAACAGGAAACTGATGCTTAAAATGTAATGTACTGGAACGTGCAAAATGACAACTGAATTTGAGCGTATTCTACTCATGGTTTAAATTATCAATATTTTGCTTTTATTAGGTAGAGGCCAAAATTCCAAGCATTATTTCAATGAACTGCATGTGTTTCTATGTACAGTGGCCAGCACATCAAGCTACACGAAACTGTCAAAGTTCACCAAACGATTTTAAACTTTAAAGTGTTGATGAGAAAATTTGACAGTTTGTGGTAACTTGATGTGCTGGCCAGCGTACATACATACGTATGTTTAATATAGTCACAAATCAGTCGAAAAATTACTTGTTTTATACTTTCAGTTCCTTATTTGTTGTTTTGGTTTTTTACATCGTAATTTTTTGGAACTGATAAGAATAAGCCTACAGTTATCACTGTTCTAGCAACTGTCAATGTCAAACTAAAAGTAAGAAAGGTTTTTTGAGGGAGCTTTAGATTTTTTTATTTTTTTGTCTATAAAATAATCTGAATTGGTACCTAATACGCTATCAAGTTTTTTTTTCCCAAATATTTAATGAATAAAACTGTTCTCATAGAAATTGTAGGAAAATTATTGTAAAACATAATAAACTTCATAGTGTCTGTCACACAAAGAATCTTCAATGTGTAAAGTCAACCATAAAAACCCAATTTTCTAACCTATAAAACGCGTCAAACAAACAGAAGCGAAAGCTATTTATTTATCTAATAACAAAATCTAAATAAATTTAAATATCAGAAATGTTGCCTTTATCACTGCTCCGTACTGCTCAGAACCATCCAATGCTGGTAGAGCTGAAAAATGGCGAAACATACAACGGTCATCTCGTTAGCTGTGATAATTGGATGAATATCAACCTCAGAGAAGTCATTTGCACGTCCAGAGACGGTGACAAGTTCTGGAGGATGCCTGAATGTTACATACGAGGCAGTACTATCAAGTATTTGCGTATTCCTGACGAAGTTATCGATATGGTCAAAGAAGAGACACAGGTATGTTTGAACGTTCAGCCTCTTGATATTTTCTTGATTTTAGTCATCGGATAGGCGGAACTGCAGCAGCTTTCATCAACTGGTTATTGTATGCATTTATTTACACATCTTTGAAGTAAAATTATGCCATAACATTAATATGAGCTAAGAAATTTATCTGTTGAAATATTACTTGGTATCAAGTCTATGAAAGCTTGAGCTAATGGTGCCGATTCCCTTGTTCATAAACTAAACTAAATTTAAGTTCAGTGCATCTTTTTCTTTCTATTTCATTTTAAGAAAAGGACAGAAGATAAATTTTAGTTTAGCCCTGTCAAAATAATCTGCACCTGTCACTACTCCAATACAAGTTTAGACGTGATTAAAAACTTGCCTACTAAAAGTACGTCAATTTACGTCAAGCGCTGATTAATTAGACAGGACTATACTAAAATTTATCTTCTGTCCTTTTCTTAATGAAATAGAAAGAAAAAGATTAAATTCTAATTAAACTTAGATTCAGTTTAGTTTGTGAACAAGGGAATCGGCACCATTAATTAGCTCAAGGATTCATAGACTTTATACAAATGTTACACAAATTCAGTCGTCTATTTGGCAAATCAAGTTGTAATAGATAATACGGGCTGGTGTCTGCAACTCCACGTCAATGCTCTTTTTTAGCGGACGGATAGGAATATCGATTTTTTCGATTCACCCCACCTCCTCAAGTAAGGCCAGCAACGACTTGGTGTTACTGACAGTCTCACGTCCAATAAAAAAAAAAAAAACAAGTTGCAACAAAGCATTGTGATCATTGTTCAGTTCCTGAAAGTGTGACACATTGAAGCGGCTTGATGTTTTGTTACAAGTAAATGCACTAGTCTGTATTCACCTTAATGCTTAGTTCTCTATCTAGCTTCTGTTAGTCTATTAGTGAGTTAAATGTACGGTGGCCAGCACATCAAGTTACCACAGTCAAATTTTCTTGTTTGATTTTGAACTTAATCATGAACATTTTAAAGTTGATGTGCTGGCCACTGTACTTATGTAGTTATGTATTATTTATTCATAGATTCACCCAAAACCTAACACACAGTTTAACAACTAGCATTTCGCATTCCAGGTCAAATCCAGAAGTCGAAGCGAAGTCTCCAAGGGTCGCGGTGGCGGCCAGAACATGAGGACAGGGCGCGGTGGCAACCGAGGTGCTTTCGGTAACCGCGGCCGGCCAGCACCACTCGCCCGAGGTGGCAGCAACCAGGGACGGAACCCACAGCAGAATAAGAATAAAAAATAGAATTGATTTTGTTTTAGGAACCTTTTTTGTAATATTATTAAAGTTAAATTTAAGTTGGTTAAGAAATGTATTTTGTTGTTTTTATTATCCATATAAAAAAGACAATCTATACTATTATAATTATTATACAGGGTTATGGGTTAAAAAAATATTATGCTGCACGAATAAAACTCACTTAATCCATACTAATATTATAAATGTGAAAGTAACTCTGTCTCTGTATGTTACGTTTTCACGCCTAATCCGCTGAACCGATTGTCATGAAATTTGGCAGAAATATAGCCTGAGATATGGATAAGGACATAGGATACTTTTTTACGCGATAACCGACATCTACGCGGGCGGAGCCGCGGGCAAAAGCTAGTAAAAAAATAAAATTATAAAATATTTACATACATTGAAGTAGCCAAAAGCCTCTTATTCAAGCAATAAAAGTTTGACATTTTTTTTTTTTCTTGAATGTCTTTTACTAACATCTTAAGGCCCTGCGCAGACGACAGACTATCCGTGACGCACTTTTTAGTCTGTGAAAATAGAACCTATGCAATTATATGCAGTAACGCACACGACGCGCAAAAAGTCCGGCGCACAAAAAATCCGTGTAATTCGGGCAGACCGCACCGCGCCGCGGCGCGCCGCTCCGCACAAAAAGTGTGTGAAAAAAATTGAACGTTTGTTTCAACGCGCGCTAACGCAGACGGCGCACACTTTAGTTAGTCGGCAATCTGCATTTGCTAGGGGTGGACGTAACGCACGCGATCTATTATCATGGCGCCAGAGGTCGATGTAACTATGTTAATTCAAGAAATACAAAACAGACCAGCAATTTATGATACTTCTAAGCCTTTCTTCTGGACCAATGCACCTCCTCATTGTTGTTTCTGAATGAATCAAAGCAGGTCTCAAAATAAATAGCAACTCATCAAATGTAGTAACAGACATTTTATAAAATTTGAAAAAAATTGCCGGATGTTGTTTCAGAATTGAATGTTTAGTATGGAACTGTCCCTTCAGTAATCTTTCCGAAAGTATAGGATGTACCCAAAATTCTCTATTTCTTCTTCTTTTTCTGTACTTCATGTACAAAATAATACTTCGCGATCTCTGCACGATTTCCATAGCGTCTACGTCCCTACAGCTCTGCCGACAAAATGATCGAAGATGTGCGTCGTGTGCGTTGAGTCTGTGAAATATCCGCGACCGACTTTTTGCGCGCCATGCAGACTTTTTGTGCGCCGCAGACTCGATCGCACAAAAAGTGTGCCGTCTGCGCAGGGCCTAAACCAACGACTTTTGTTCTATGGCTTTTTACAAAATATTACATCCCTTTAAGATTTCGTTGTTCTATAAAAGAGCGTTGAATTTAAATATTTTTATTTTTGTATGAAAGTCTGATGAATTATTAAGTCATTGAACAAAAGTTGTTTATGATGTTAGTATTATATAGTCTTGAGAGGTTTTTAGTGTTTTACCAATAACCCTGTATAGAGGTAAAGTGAGGTAGTATGTAGGGCTACAGTCGAGTGTCATACTTTATGTCAAAACGAGAAATAACACGCGCACGAAGTCGCGGGCAGAAGCTAGTATTGAATCACACTATATAATATTATATAGTATCACACTATATATAAATAATATCACACTAATATTATAAAGGCGAAAGTTTAGCGAGTGTGTGTGTGTTTGTCTCTTCTTCACGTCACGCTCATACGGCGGGACCAATTTTCATAAAATGTTGTATGGAGTTAGCCTACACCCTGGATTAACATAATTATCGACACCTCTAAGTACAACTAAGTAACTGACAAATGCAAATTTTATAGGAGAGCGAATTGAAGATTTCAATTTCTTCAAATCGCCGTAGTTAAGCCCCTATAAACGATTGAGAAAAAAGTATGTTGGGTTAATTGAAAAAATAAAATAAACTTGTATGTGGTAAATATAGGTATATAGATGCCAAAAATGCAATAAAAACCGTTTCGTGTATCTGGCAGATACATAATATACGTATACTTAGCGGGTGTCGATATAGGCTACTTTTTATCCCGATATTCCCACAGGATCGACACTTATGCGGGTGAAACCGCGGGGCGCAGCTAGTAACTAAATAATTCACAATCCATATTTATTGATCGGCCGTCAATATACTCTGGACTGTGGGGCGCCACAGCCGAGAGGATATGGCACATCGAGTTTGCCAAAGTTCTGGTTTGTTTTCGTCTCTTTTGAAGGCCCAGCGCATACCTACCGAGGCACGGCGAAGCGCAGTTCTTGGTTGCAAAGCACGAGCAGCAAGAGGATTCCGAGCGACTCCGAGTGCCGCCAAGAGCCGTACGACTCTTGACTGAGCTAGTGTTGATCGATACAATGGACGTTTTCACTAGTCAAAACTCTTCGGGCGTCTGGCAAACCTACACCAGCCACCAGTGCCAGCGTAATGAGAGGCGCGCGGAGGAGACCGGAGCAGACGCGCGCCGCACGTCGTTCGCCATAACTAATCTTTGGCATGTCATTTTCAAACGTATGTCATAGAAATTAAGGTTTAGTTTAAAATCAAGTAAGTTAGCCTTATTCTAAACGCTCATTTGCCCGTCGTCAGGTGGGCTTATTCCACAAATCCCCCCTGAAAAATCCCCCTTAGGAGGAAAAGTGGAATATATAAAAACCAGTCTAGAATTCACCCCTGCTTATTTCACTAATCCCCCTCAGTGGGGAAAACTGAACCCTAATGTAAAAAAAATCACTTTCAAGGGGTCTTTGAATAAGTTTTTTTTTTCAATTCTAGTTTCCCCCCTAAGCGGGATTATCAGGGGTGAATTCTAGACTGTTTTATATAGATTCCACTTTTCCTCCTAATTTTTTGGGGATTTTCAGGGTTTGAGGAATAAGCCGTCAGGTGGCGGACGTGACGTCATTAAGGCTTTTCCAATGAAATAAAAAGCTGTCGTTAAAATAATATTAGTGGAAGTAAAGATGGGTGAATGGATTAATGGATAGGTTAAAAGTAAAACATATATAAATGGCAAGATCATTTTATTAACATAAAAAACTACATAGGTAGTATTAAATTAATTAGGTATTTATAATCTATCTTAAAAACACAACAACAATAAAATTTGGTTCGCTTAGCGACCTACTTCTAAATGCTTGAATCATTGTTAAAACCCTCAGGTACGGCCGGATTGTGCAACAGGGGCTCTAGCCCCGGGCCTCCACAAGGGGCCTCCAAAATTTGATTATTTTTAGTTAATAAAAAAAATACATCCTTTGTGTCCATCACAGTAAAAAAAGTTCACATTCACAAGGTACCTTGCACCTTTATAAAGAGGTTTTTCTCATCTGTTCCAAAAAAAATCGGGTCCACTAATTCTTAATTGCCCTAGGGCTTCCAAAATTTGATTCTTTTTAGATACTTAAAAAAAAATACATCTTTTGTGTCCATCAAAGAAAAAAAGTTCTCATTCACAAGGTGTACTATCACGGATACTCCCGCCTGACCACCACTAACCTCATTTTTGCTTGCACTTAAAAAATAGAAGCGCTCTCTAGCCCGTAATATATAATACTTCGTCCGTAAAATTCACAAAAGGAGTTACCTACACGCGATACGTCACTATCCTGCGCAGTGCAGATTGCAACTAATTGCTTTATTGCTTTCCTAATAGGCTAAAACTTAAAGGGGAAGTGGCTCGGCGCCTCCGCAGGATTTACGCGAAAAAATATTTAAGTGATCAGACGGAAAAGGCCGCGATAGTACCTTGTACCTTTTTAAAGTCGATTTTTTTTCGTCTATTCCAAAAAATTATTCGGTTCCCCCTAATTCTGGGTTGCCCTAGGGCCTCCACACCTTTAAATCCGGTCATGCCCTCAGGCTCTAGTAGAAGTAGCAGAAACTACATAACTACCCTCAAATAATATGAGTAAATTTTCTTTATAAATCATATTGTATCAGAAAGGTCAGGTGCGTTGCGTAGTACTCGCAACCGGCGTGCGAGTATGCCCCAGATGTATGAACTTAAACGAAGAAAAAGAGTATGTAAGGTTAGCAGTGGCGTTCTGTTGGGGCCTATCACACTTTCAATATTTATCCTGGATATCGTGATATTATCATCAGTAAAATTATCGATGTAGTAATCATAATTTGACTATGATTAGAGTTAAATTATGAGCTTTAAAACTTGTATTTTTTTGTATTTTTTATATATTAAGGAATATTAAAGGCTTTTTTATTTTTATTTTTATTTAATCATAATTTGACATGATATTTATTCAGATATGTTACTGTGGTTGTAATTGCAATCATGTCATTAATATTTTATATACTTAGATTATTTTATATTTTGTGAATGTGAGAACGTTGTAGGCCTAGTAGAGTGTAGATTTGTTGGCACTTTTCTATTTTGTTAAGTACCTGGTAATTGTTGAAAGGCCAACACTGTCCTCCCATACCTATTATCACTGTTATTTAATGATATTGTAAAGCCAATTATTTTTAAAAGAGTAACCGTGGAGTTTCTTGCCGGCTCTTCTCCATAGGAAACGACTAATTGGAACCGTGCACCTAGCTTCTAACGTTTCATAAGTGCCCTACATGGGCACTTATGAAACGGTTTATGTGAAATAAAATATTTTGATTTTGATTGACATCAATATTTCATCAATACTAAATCACGATATCGAGTGTCGCGTGATAATACTGATAGTGTGATAGGTCCCATAATAACTGCCTACCCCCATGAGAAAGCGTAAGTTTATGTATGCATCAAAAAGGTGTGGTCATAGCATAATCAGCGTATAATTCCCTGCACTGCTGGGACACAGGCCTCCTTTTACGGTAAATCCAGGATAGATGCCCCAATTTTTCAAATTACTCTCTAACTCTTTGTAAAAAAAGCAAGATTATTTGTAAAACGGGTAGGTACTTTGGTTTATTATCTTCAAATTTATGAAAGGAATAAACATTATCTTTGATATTTCCAGAGTATTGGCGATTTTTGCCGACCTCAAAATTTTGGGACAACTATCCCATATTCCCATTATCCCATTACATGGATAGTTGCCTAATCCACGTAAATTACGTTTAGAATAGATGCCCCGTCGAGAAAGAGGAATTTATCAAGCAAAAACTTCGATCGCACCTAGCCGTCCCATGCAATTGCACAGAGATATGCAACACGGTCAACTTAGTTGTAGTTGCAGAGTCTCTAATTGCAATCAAGGCACCTATCCCACTGCGGCATCTATACTGGATTTACCCTGTAAACCACCGCGCGGGCCCAGTACGGGGTGGTAGATAAAGAAAATAAAGAAAGAAAGAAAGAAAATACGTTTATTTGCGGCAAACATGACGCAGAGAAAGAACACAAACAGAAAATAACAAGTTGGGACAACAACAAGATGACACATGACTTTGAATTTTTGGTTCTAGGACTAAATGTATGTATGTATCGCTACTTCGGCGCCGGCTGTCATATCGTTCTCGTTGACGTCCCGTTGACATGGCGGTGGACAAACAGCCTTATACATACTATTTCTGATGGCGGTTTTAAGAAAGCGAGGTAATCCAACACTAACTATAGATCGGTACCGCTGTTCCGCGCCTTAGCAATGCGCGGCGAAGCGTAGGGGCGGCGTTGACGAATGAGCGGCGGGACACCGTAAGCGTTGACGAATGAGCGGCGGGACATCGTAAGCGTTGACAAATGAGCGGCGGGACACCGTGAGCGTTGACGAATACGCGGCGGGATGCTGTGAGCGTTGACGAATGAGCGGCGGGACGCCGTGAGCGTTGACGAATAAGCAGCGAGATGCCGTGAGCTTTGACTAATGAGCGGTGGGACGCCGTCAGCATTGACGAACTAGCGGCGGGATGCCGTGAGCTTTGACGAATAAGCGGCGGGACGCCGTGAGCGTTGATCAATGAGCGGCCTACACTACCCACTCGTCTCGACGCCTAAATATACCTAAAGCGCGGAACAGGGTACCAGTCAAAGTACAGTTGATTTATTTACAAATAATACATAGGCTACGATTCTGTAGTTCACTAACTAAACTTAATAATGAAAGAGACAGAATATAGAGTCAACATAATACTCTCAAAGTCTGACCAAGTCTCTTCACACACATTCAGACGGAGATTTATAAACGTTACTTAGCAGGTAGGTACTATCGCGGTCACGGTCACATCAGACCACTTTGAAAACAAAATCCCATGCACACGATAACCACATCTGATTTCCATTACCATTCGCTCTGTAAAGTCGGTTTACGGACGATAATTTTACTTGATAACGTCAAAAGAAAACATTGCGTCACAAGCCGAACGCTTAGGCCGATCGTGCCTCTCTATCGTTTGTTCCGCGCTCTCGCTTGCACACTCGGCTCAGGCGGAACGTGACAATGAGTCATACTTTTTCGTGCGTGCAGCCGGCGTCTATCGATTTATAAGACGTTGACACGTCAAAAACTTTTGTTTAAATAAATTTCTCAGGCTCTGTTACACAGATGTCTCTCTATCACAGATGTCTGGCCACCTCGGCTGGTTTTTTTTTTTTCATTTACAAAAACAAAGAGCTCAGCAAAGTCTGATGCTGCGATGCTATTGGTGGATGAGCGTCGGTAAGCGATATTACAGCGGCCGAGCGCTGTAAGCAGGAATAGTCCTTAGGGTGGTTCTATGTCGGAGACCGCGATAGTACTTTTTCTAAGCGTTATTCCTGTCACTTTCGCACAACTATTAAAATACATGTACAAGATAGAGACGGGAATGCTACTGAGAACTTTCAGTTTTTCCCAATCTCGAGGCCGCAGTTTAGTCGGTGAACAACAAAATAAGCCTTATTTAATTCCTCTTTGTATTCATGTTCACGTTACGTAAAAAGACCGCTGGCCAGCCATACAACCATTTTTACGTGACGCGAACTAATTGTATTATAAGAATAATCACAGCACACAAAATTAAATTAAATATATAACAACTATCCCTTTCAGCCCATTTTGGCTAGAAACACTAAAAGGGCGTATTTTATTCAAACATGTTTTAATAGATAATCATTAATTATTTACAGCACCCAGGCACATCTAGTTTTAAAACAACTTTCACACAGGCATAGTATTTTTATTTCACGAAGCGACGCGCGCTTTGCTTGTGGTAACCAAGTGTACGGACACGCTGTGAATGTGTGCGTGGAGACGAGAAGCGACAGCACATACACACACTTTCTACTTCGCCTCTCTCGTCTCGGAAGGTAACAAGAGCTCCTGCGCTTGCTTACACACACATTCACAGCGTGATCGTCAACTTGGTTACCAAAAGTAAAGCGCGCTACAGAGACGACGCTCTACAAAAGGCGAATTTGGCACATCAAGTTTTTTTCAAACTCAATGTGCCATATTAACGGCTTCGTACTGAACCCATACATAATATTAAAATTTTAGTTACTGTTACTATAATCATCATTCTCTTGCTCTTATCCAAATTGATTTGTGATTGCCGCAAAAGCCTTTTTCTTCCATACTTCTCTATTAGTTGGATCTCGGTTACTGTTAGTAATAAATGCTATTATAATGGCTAGATGCTGGTAAAATTGATATTATTAACAAAATAATATCATGAGGTATTTTTTTGTATTATAATGGCGCTGGTACATAAAAGTACCCCTGAGAGGCAGAGTTTAACTTATTGACCGCCCCAGTCGGATTAATACGACAAATGTTTTCGTGCCCGTGCCGCCGCAGTCGTATTTATACATTATGCACGATTCTGTTCGTCATAGGTATTTATTTGTCGATTTATGAGCTGGGCGCTGGGGAAAGGCATACTTAGATTATTTGAATTCACTCTTGTTGCTGCAGTGCCAGTTTGCGCTACAAAAATATGTTTAAAAAATTACATTGTTCCCCACAAGTTACAGTGTCTGACTCTCGATTATTTTGTACTAGCTCACTGTTGATACTAAAAGTACCACTTCAAGCCAGACCAGTTGATGATCTCAAATCAACTAAAAAAACATCACTACATACAATCCTCACGATTCTCAACATAAATATGTGCTTAAACTCACTTGGTACTTTTTAGTACCACTCAGACTACTTAGCTAAACAGACAGCCTTTTGTCGTATCCTCATGGTTGACGTTATTCGCTACATTATCCAAATACTGTTTGTACCCTCCTGCGAGTATTCCCATAAGAATGATAGCACCTACTTGTGAGTTAGATTTGAATTTCGAAGCGCAATCTTCAGGATTTTCTGTGTCTAGTGTGTATATCTGTAACAGAAATAAAAGGGTAGTTTAACTATTTTGCTAGTCAGTAAGTCACCTGATATAGATTGAATCTGGCCGCCAGTATTTTCTGGCGCCCCAAGTAGAATTTTTCAGCGCTCTTTATTGAAAGAATGAACTTTAATCTAAAACAAAAAAAAAACAAAACGGAAAATTTATAACAAAATAAATAGAAAACGCAGAGCAACAAAAAAAAAAAATTGGTTGCCGAAAATGGCTATTCAGCATAATGCTCCGACATTAAAAAATAAAACCAACTTTAATGCTGAGAGATTTAGAAAAAATAAAGCAGTGATCATTTACTGATCCATATTTAAGAGACTTTCAGTGTAGCCACCAAAAAAATCTAAGCTCTGGAGAAGCCCTTTCCAACCGTATAAGATCTCTATATTTTGATTTGGCTTTTTGATGAGTATAGACCGACATTGCATTAATTATTTTCTACTAAACACAGGTTATTTTGTAACCTATCTAGGCACTGACCAACTAGATTATGAAACTTTGTGCTGGTGCTTTATATATTACCTTGCCATGTAATCTAGTCCTATTTGAACAATAAATCTTTATCTTATTTATTTAAATTTTTTACTTTAACTATTTCACACTCATCTTGACGAGCGCTGACGATTTAAACTCAAACGAACGTCGTAGCTTCTCCAAGACAAAATTTATACCAAACGGAAATTATATGACGCAGCGAAAAGACCTCATAATGGCGGCGCTTTCCCCTCCGCCGCGCGTCACGTCACAGTTCTCACTTAACCTAACAAGTTCTTTGATCCTTTAGCTCTCGAGTAGTGTAATTAAATTTTGGATGTAGATGATAGAGATGTAACTGCAACACCAAACTGTATCCCCGATTTTCTTATCATCAGTTTTCTGAATTGCCTTTCACTATATAAGTAAATTTAGCGACGCATTCACGTCAAAAATTGCAACCGTGCGAAGCCGGGGCGAGTCGCATCGTCGTATCATAAATTCACGCCTTCTTCCCATGGGGGTAGGCAGAAACTATAGAACGCCACGTGCTACGCTCCTTACATATTCCTTTTGCTTCGTTTGCATTCATACATCTGGTCATACACGCACGCCGGTTGCGAGTGCTAAGCACTTGACCTTTCTAAAGAACATCACCAATTAGGTCACTATAATGTTCTCCTAGGGCGTCCCCTCCTGGTATTTCCACTTGCATCTGCCTTGTATACCTTTTGTTATTCGCCTTTCATTCAACTTCTCAACATGACCAAACCGTCTATGTTGTCTATGTTAGACGGTTTGGTTTCCGCACTTAGGCCCATATTACAGAACCTCACTCAAGACTCAAGCATTACTTAAAACTAGATTCAACCAATCAAATGGCTTGAATCTAGTTTTAACACATTGACTGCCACCGCGGTCACCGGTGACCGCTAACAATAGTTTTTCTATTGTGTCTGTTGTCTGGCAGTCAAAGCCTTAAGTAATGCTTGAGTATTGAGTGACGTTCTGTAATACGGGCCTTAGTCCTTAAGATGTACAATTGTGCGTGGGCCATGGCGGCCGTCGGTGGTTAATCCAACCAGCCCACCTCCTTCCAGAAGCTAATCATGTCTCCTGGTCTATTCAGAACATCGGTAAAGGATCTGGGTGCCCCGAGGGTTTCTGTTCTAATCTGGGTGACGCCTCTGCATTCGAAAAGCACATGCCACCAAACCATCTTAGCATACACTTTTCAATATTTTGTCACTATATCTTCTTTTAAACCATACCGTTGTTTTATCACATCATTTTTCAGCCAATATTTTAATATACAGGATACGTTTAAATGGAGTGCGTATATTTTAGGAGGTAATCAGGTGAATAAAACTGGACAACGTTCCCCAAGGAACATAGGTCGAAATCTTAAAATTGAAAATCGACTTTTCATACAAAGTGACTGGTCACGTGACTTAGTTTGTATGAGAAGTTGAATTTTATTTTTTAGATTTCGACCTTTGTTCCTTGGGGAAAGTTGTTCAGTTTTATGCACCTGATAACCAACAAAAATATACGCACTCCTTTTAAACTTATCCTGTATAAGTCAATATTACCTGTTGAGCAGCATGTGCAGTATACGCCACGACGGCCAGCTGGTAAGGCAGCGCCAGCCCGGCGGCGTGGCCCGCGAGTGCGAGCGCCCCCGAGCTCAGCGCCAGGCAGCCGCTCAGCGCGGCCCGTGTGTGCTCACCGAATGTAAGGGCGGTGGATTTTACGCCTACTTTCATGTCGTCTTCTTTGTCCTGAAGGGGTGAATAGGGGAAGTCAATTTTTTTTTCCTGAATCTAGGTATTCACCATATGACGGCGAGCTATGGACAGCCTGCCGTTCGGTAAGGACCAGGGGGTCTACTCCCTAAGCACGAAGTCCGTCGTTTCGGCCTTCGTTTCGGGCGTTTCCTACTCCCTATCACCAACGGACGGACGATTCGATCGGGGCCCGACGAAGAATGAACGACAACACGATTTGACAACTGTCCCTACTCCCGATGCGTTTTTGCCCGTCCGAAAAGTTGAACTTGACGCTTGTTTTGACGGAACCTTATGTCAGTTGATGCGACATCAAAATAGCTATCGTTCTGTCGACGAACGATTTTATTTGTTACAATAAATAAAGACAAAGTAAAAAGTTCCAAAAGATGGCTGCTTTTTTATTGCTTGACGAAGCTCTACAGGAAGAGCGGAGGCAACGTCGACAATATTTACGCCAAGAATTTAGGTTGGCGAGTATTCCTGACGTTGAGTTCATAGGCAACTATAGGCTCACTCGGGAATTATTTGAGGACTTATGTGCGGATGTAATACCTCTTTTGCCTCAACACTTACGACGAAGTGGTGTTGATCCAAGAATGAAGGTAAGGATATATTAAAGATTCTGCAAGTTATTAAGTTGTAGATATTACCAATCCGTCCCATCCATTTTCTGTGGTTTTTGTTTACTTTTAGATCCTCGCTGCTCTTAATTTTTATGCACGGGGGAGCTACCAAGGTTCAGTGGGCCTTAGCAGTGATGTGCCAATGGCACAACAGACAGTGTCACGCTGTCTGCGGCATGTCACAATTGCACTCAACAGCCCCTCAATTGTACAAAAATATATTAAGTTTCCACAGAATTTGGCTGAGAGGAACCTTATAAAAAGACAGTAAGTTTAAAAGCTTGTACCATTTTTGTTCTAAAATAAATCTTGGTTTTTATAAAATAGCCTTAACTGCTTAAGACGGAAACATGCCATTTGGACAATGACTACCTACCTATGAAGGGTGCCTATGCTTTGAAGAATGTTTATACCTATACTGAAAGAGTGTGTACTATATTAGATTGTATCGTTTTAAATAAGCTGTATGATTACAGATTTTATGACAAATATGGCCTGCCAGGCGTAGTCGGCTGCATTGACTGTACGCATGTGGCACTGGTAAAACCCAGTCAACATGAGGAGCGTTTCTTTAACAGGAAACATTTTCACTCCTTAAATGTTCAAGCTGTAAGTACCTGTGTTTTATGTAAAAAGATGTTCTAAGTTACATCTACATCTACACTAATATTATAAAGAGGAAAGATTTGTACCTATTTTTGTATGTTTGTAATGAATAGGCTCAAAAAGTACTGGGCCGATTTAAAAAATTCTTTCATCAATAGAATGCTACATTCTTCCAATTTGACATAGGCTACATTTCATTTTGAAAAAAATTAGGGATCCTTGGTAAAATTTGAACAATGTAACCGAAGGTGTAGAAATTCCAAAAAATAAATAATTGTCTACCCCGTGCGAAGCCGGGACGGGCTGCTAGTAGGTAAATAAAGTAGAATACATTAACTTTTATAACATACTAGCTTTTTCCCATGTGGAGGTCGAAAATTATCCCACAGGAACGTACTACCAGGATGAAAAGTCATCCAAGTCATCAACATGGTCTACCCATATGCAATTACAACAAACAAACTCACTTTCGCATTTATAATATTAGTTAGGATATTAAAGTTAGCCTTGTGAGTTCATTCATATAGTACATGGGAATAGGTCTGTCATTAATATATTTGAGTGCTTGTTAAATCGAGTTCTCATAATATTTAATTTTAATGGTATGTCTTACAGATATGTGATGCAGAATGCACAATTTTAAATGTTGATGCATCCTATGGTGGAGCGAGTCACGATTCTTTTATTTGGTCACACCACGAAATTAAAGCTCACCTGGAGGGTCTACAACAGGAGACAGTATGTCTATTGGGTATGTACTTGCACTTATAAAAAAAATCTGCTGACTTTAAGTAATTGGATTTTTGTATAAAACTTAAAAATATAAGAGTTCAAGGTGTGCCCGTGGCAGATTTATTATGCAGCAATTGTTTACCAACAATGTTTTTTACAGGGGATTCTGGGTACCCACTTCGGGAATACATGATGACCCCAATAGACAACGCTGTCGAAGATTCTCCAGAAGGGAGATACAATTCTAGACAGAAATGTGCTCGCTCCACTATAGAGCGTACATTCGGAATTTTAAAATGCCGATGGAGATGCCTCTTAGCAGCAAGAGAGCTGCATTATGCACCGGTCACAGCAGGTATTTATCACAATTTATACTACCAATAGCTATGTTTTTCTTATAACGCTATTGATGAAAAAATAGTGTGCAACAGTATTGAACTGTTGAACAGTATTTTTTTCACCAATTCCAAAGCACATTTGAATAATTTTCTTCAGGTAAAATTGTCATTGCCTGCTGTGTTTTACACAATATGTGTAATCGGGTGGGCTTAGAAGCACCATCCCTCAGCGAGGAAGAAATTCAATTAGAGCGCATAAGACAGGGAAATGAGTCTACATCTACAAGCATATCCTCTCATCAAGCTCTTCAGCAAGGGCAAAGAGCGAGAGACAGATTAGTACAATTGCTGGAAAGAAATAGGTACTCATGCAATATATAAGGTATTTGTATTTATATTAATTATTATGGTATTTTTTTATTAACATTTTTTCATTTTGCTTACAGGACATAATGGGTGTTAGGACTGGTGGATGACTGTGATGGAAAAAAAAAGATTTCCACTATAAAAGCATTATTTGAAAGAAAGAAAGAAAGAAAAATAGGTTTATTTGTCACAGAAACACGTGCATACAAAAAGATAATTAACTTGATTAGATGGTATAAGAAAAATAAAAAATAAAACTAAATAGATCTAAAAATATATCTAAATAGATATTTTAATAACAAAAGTAGAGAATTATATCAAAGATTGGAATGCTTGGAAACATGCAGATCCTGTTCCATAGGACAATCAAGAGTCTATACAAAATCAAACTGGTTACTAATTGTATAATCTTAGGATTACCTAAGTTCAGGCTTTTACAGTAACATATACAAAATATTGTAAATTAAATTAAAGAGTAACGTTGGAGTTTCTTGCCCATTCTTCTCCATACGAAACTACCTTTTGGAAGGGGCAACTAGAATTAATTCTTTATTATTTTTGTAAATATTGGCTTTCAAAAGTGCCTTTTTGAAATAAATTACTTGACTTTGACAAAATGTTTTTTATTTTCTTTAGCACCAAGTAAATCTGAATAAATTTAACAACGAACTGTATCCTTTTATTTACTATTAGTCTTAAATTATTTCTAGGAACTTAGTTTCTCTTACTTTGCTACTTCAGTCTCAAATATAATCTGAATAAAATGAACACTCAATAATACAGTTTAACAATACAAAAATAGTTTTTTTTTTAAATTATTTATGTCTATTGTAATCTTAAAATTATTGCTAGGAACTTGGTTACTCTTACTTGTCTACTTCAGTCTCAAATACCAAATGATCTGAATAAAATTAACACTCAATAATACACTTTAACAATCAAAAAATATATTTTCTTTTATATGTCTATTGTAGTCTTACAATTATTGCTAGGAACTTAGTTTCTCTTACTTGTCTAATTCAGTCTCAAATACCTATTAATCAGAATAAAATTAACACTCAACAATACACTATAACAATCAAAACATAGATTTTCTTTTATTCTGGACTAATCTCAAATTAATAATCAACATTATACAATCAACAGATATATTTTTTTCAATCAACACCTATAATTTTCTATTACTTGTCTATTTGGGTTTTCATTTAATAAATCAAGGAAATAAAATAAAAAATAAAATCTTCTATTTTTCATATAATTATGAAGATGTATACAAGTTCGATCATTATATTGTGTGCACTTGTATACATCTTCATACTGATTATGAAACCGAAAAACTATTGACCGATAGAAAGTCTGAAATCTGCGGGGGCTATGTCATCCCACTGTTGGACAAAGGCCTCTCCCCATGACTTTCAAGAACTTCAATTTACCAGAAATAGTTAATTTGCTAGGGTAAACCTAGCAGTTAAATTGCTAGGGTAAAAAAAAATGAAAACTCAAATATATTACCAGAAGTAGTTAAATTGCTAGGTTTATCCTAGCAATTTAACTATTTCTGGTAATGTGTTCCCGTACCAAGGTACAAAGTTCCACTAATGCTACCTTTATCTCACCAAGCACCTCATTTCTTCTGGTTTCAAGAACCAGCCTTTCTTCTTCCACCTCGACAATTCTGCTTCTTGCGTCGAGAAGTGAGGTGAGGTGTCTCCGAACACGAGGACGTGTACGACGAGGGTTTGATGCTGTAAACAAAAGAAGTAATTTTATGTCAGTTTTAAGTAATTTTCTGAAACATGATTTACATAAGCTCTTTTCTACTGAACGATAA
Organism: Dryobota labecula; assembly: GCA_947523025.1. Taxonomy (NCBI): domain Eukaryota; kingdom Metazoa; phylum Arthropoda; class Insecta; order Lepidoptera; family Noctuidae; genus Dryobota; species Dryobota labecula. The sequence goes on from OX383314.1 coordinate 9,554,145, forward strand.
TATTTACTTTGCTGATTTTGCATTGACGACTCAGGGGTTGCCAATGCAACTCCACTCGGAGTCTCAGTGGACGTTGAGGGTTGCTGCTGGGAGAGTAGGTCGGCAGGTGCCACCTCACCCACGCATGCAGCTACATGGGGGGGTGAGGTGGCTACTGGCTCTCTTACAGGTGGACCCTGTACAACAAAAACTGAATGTCATTGATGGATACAACAAATATAATTGTGTATCTGTAATTTAAAAAGTCACAGCAAAGACTACATGCACATAATTATAGATACAATATTGCTGTTTTTTTTTTATTACTATTGAAATAAACTTAATATCATAAATTATAAATTGAATTATTACCGATGGAAAAGCTGGCACTCTTGACTCGGTTTCTGGCTCTCCAAAACCCTCTCCCATAATTGATAATATAATCAATTCCACTTGGGAGAGGGTTGGTGCTACCGAAGGGCCTCCACCCGTAGCACTTGCTGATAGTCTAGCAGCTCCAGCAGCTTTTTTGGCCAGGTGTTTTTTATCAGACCACACCTGAAATTTCGATATTTGGTTAATTTTAATTGCTTATAACGCTATTTAAAAACCACTATACTCGTAGGTGCTACAGATAACTATTTGGAGGGTGACTGATTATCATTGTATTCACCTCATAATATGGACGAGTAATGTATTAAACTCACCCTTTGCCACTGCTCCACGGACTTTGTGCAACTTCCCATTGAGTTAAGGGAGTTGCTGAGGTTTTCCCACAACCGTTTTGAGCGAACTCTTCCGTCGGCCCCCCTCAATAGTCCCCGAGCCAATTCCCTATTTGCACTCATGAAGTCGAGGAGGGCCTCAATTTGCCCGTGAGTTGCTGCAGCGGTTGGGGCCATTTTACAAAATACAAATTAAAAGAAGTTAAAATAAAATAATTTAAACTTCTTCCTGGCAAGTTTATTGATGAAGCTACAGAAGGTAGTTTTTAGATGAACATAAACATTTCATTCGAAAATTTCCGTCAAAATGTCAAAAATAAAAAAGGCAAAGGTATCAACAGGATAATGCCGATTTCCGGACAAAAATGGCAAAAATAATTCAAATCTTTATAATAAAAAGTATTTTGTTAAAAATGTAGTCATTTTCTAACGATTATAATATTGGTTTTTGTTTATTACGCTTGAAAACCACAAAATAAATAAACCGGTAATCGACCGGTAAAATTGCACAACTCTATCGTCATACGTCTTTCGTTCACGAATATTGTTTATGATTCCGTTGGAAACTTATGTATCCGAAATTACTAGGGAGTAGGGTTCAGTCCGACGTGTCGGACTACCAACGGACGGGCTCGTTACTTCGTTGACGGACTTAGGGAGTAGACCCCCAGGCCCGAGTCGATGGCACGTTGTGTTCCACGCGCGCCTCAAAGAGATGTCAGCACGCACTGACGGTGTCCGCTAGGACCGGTGCCTGCCAGGGTTGCGGGTTTGTCCGAAACCGGGAAAACGTGGCCTTGGCACACAGGCAACTGAAGGAACACGGGTGGGTTTTAGTCTGTAAAAGTCTGACACGCCCTTCCGCTCCGCCCAGAGTGGGAGAAGTTATCTGAAAATTTCCGACCCAAAAAAATAGGTATTAGCCATATGGTGAATACCAACAAAAATCATAATCAAGGCGCCAAGCCATCAAAATATTTAGTTTAGAATTATTTAATAGTTAATATCGCAACTTCTATTTAAAAAATTCTTTTATTTCACATAAACCTACATGGGCACTTATGAAACGTCAGAAGCTAGGTGCACGGTTCCAATTAGTCGTTTCCTATGGAGAAGAGCCGGCAAGAAACTCCACGGTTACTCTTTTCAAAATAAATTTCATTAGAAACGTACATTATTCCAGATGGACATAGACTATACAGGGTTATTGGTAAAATTATCTATATTTTTCAATGTATTTTTATAATTTGTATGGATTATTTTATCTGAAATAAACTAATTAATAATAATAATAAAAACACTAACAATCTTGCAGGAATGTATTACTTTTTACAAAACAAAACAAAATACATTTACCAAAAATAAGCCTTCAAGATTTCGTTGTTCTATACATACAAGAGCGTAGAATTTAAATATTTTTATTTTTGTATGAAAGTCTGATGAATTATAGAACAAAAGTTGCTATTTATGATGGTTGTAAATATTTTACCAATGGCTCTGTATATTATGTAAATATATACAAAAATAAGTACTTCATAGTTCTAATGAAAGGGTAGTAATAAAAGCTCCGTTTTAAATATGAGCATATTTAAAATATGAAATTTACTGCTTTAAATACTAACATTCTGACAACTTATACAAATAAAGAAACGACCGAATAAATTAATACAATATTTGCTGACGTAATATTTTTCCACCAGCTGCCGCGGCACCACTCGCTACGCTCGCTCAGCTCATGCGCGGTTGGTCACAGTTCTAACCTAACCTATTTCACCCAGTTCAAAATGACGAATCATACCTACAATCTGCCGCAGAAACGTGAACCGAGCGAGCGAACGGTGAACATAGGTTTTCGGAAACTTAGCATTTTTTTCGGAAGTTTAGTATTTTTACACTGCTTAGTTAGTATTACAATCAACCACAGATCGCTGGAAGTTAATTTGTTTTTCGGAAGCTTTATTATTTTCCCTAATGAAATACCGTCTTGAATTCATGCGAGCCCAGTGTTTTTTGTTAGATTACTGCACAGAACTTGTGCATAGCGTCTCGTGAATAGGATAACGTCTTCACATTCATATAAATGACTGAAGTCAGGCGGGTCTCTACTCATTCCGACCTCGCCGCCGAGGCCCCGCGCGAAATCCTCGACTAAATAGTCCTCCCCGACCCTTGCTAGTAAGCGAAGCGCAAGCGCCAGCCCGCGTTATAGCTGAGCCAGTAGTAGCTTTAAATCCCCCTGATAATAATCATAACCCTGATTTTATCCAGCCACCGTCGGCCCCTTGCCATCCTCCCTCCGACTCTGCCCTAAGCCGATGTTCGTGCCCCACAGGGGGTGCCCTTAGCGCGCAGTCGTTTAGTTTATAAGTTTTTACGCCCTGGCTGGAGGCATTAAGTTTCGTTTGGAGCTTAAGGCAACCACAGGATAGTCCGGTTAAAGAGTCTCAACCTCTCATGGTTAACTCTGAGATGCCATAGTTAAAAAAAAAAAGTAGAGAGACCCACCCGGCTTCGCACGGATAACTCAATAAAAATGTATAATGTCAAGAAAATCAAACTAATGAATGCATTGACTTAATGACAAATTTTTCCTATTTATCTAAGTTTTTTTTTTTCATATTTGTCGTCCCAAGCTCTCAACTTAAAAACTCAACATGTATCCAAAATCACAGCTACAATATCAGATTATCGGAGCCCCACATTTATAAAAATAACTAGCTTTTGCCCGCGGCTTCGCTTGCGTTAATTTCGATAAAAAAAAGGCTGTTAACACATTACTAAAGTTTATATCCATACTAATATTATAAATGTGAAAGTAACTCTGTCTCTCTGTATGTTACGTTTTCACGCCTAAACTGCTGAACCGATCGTCATGAAATTTGGCAGAGATATAGCCTGGGATATGGAGAAGGACATAGGCTACTTTTTTACAAGATAACCGACATCCACGCGGGCGGAGTCGCCGGCAAAAGCTAGTAATAATATAATTCAATCATGATTTGATAGCCACGTGGCGCCATATATTATCATAAGAACGTTATTGTTGTTTTCCTCGGTGACAGGACATTTTTTCGGGATTAAAGGTGGTCTATGTCCGTTTCTGACACCTGAAAAAGTATGTGCAAAATTTCAGGATGATCGGTTCAATGGTTTAGGCGTGAAAAGGTAACAAACAAACTTACTTTCGCATTTATAATATAAGTTAGGATATATAATAATACAGTAATAATTAAATCTCACCTGATGAGCATAAATAGTATCATAGACAACAGTCCACGCCAGCGCCCCGATGTAGAGCGGCGCGCATATCGCCAAGTCTATGGTCCCCTGTATAGCACTGAAGCCCAACAGGGCGCCCCAGTTGAACGTGGCGCCCAGAAATATTTGAGGGTAGTTCGTAAACCGCTTTGCTAGTGGGTATGTTACTACTAGGACTATAACAGAAAACAATAATTTTGTGAGGAAATTTCATTTTTGGAGTGTATAAACAAACTGCACGAATGTAAATGAGTGAATTTCTCAGGCGAAAAATTTACGCGTCTAGGCTGAAAACGCAGTGCTACTTTACAAATAATGCAACGATTTTTTTTCTCAGAATTAAAGAGACGGGAATCTAAATGAAGCCACTTAAATTATGTTTAAGACTAATACTTTTTAAGAAAAACATCAGTAAATGATGAATTATCAATTTCTGTGTTTTGTCCACAATCACTTTCATACACAGCATTTACCTCTCAGGAAGATAATCTCCAACAAATATAGGAATAAGTATTTTGATTGCGTTAAGTAATAATTGACCTACAAGAAGCTAATTATTTTTGAATGTTTAGACTCATAGTTAATGAGTACATGTCAACGGTAGTTTTGTCCGAGCGAAATTACTAATTTCTATGGTCATTTTGTTTCGCCGTCCTGAGCTTCCACCAATGAGTGTAAACGAACAATTAATCCCTGCCCGGCAAGAGACAATCACCGTTCTCACTGTGCGCTTACGCACAGTGAGAACGGTAGTGCACATGTTATAAAACCTGAAAATGAAAATGTCCATGGAAATTAGGTAAAAAATCGAGTTGTTGAAATTGACTCAAATACATCTTTACACCGCTAATTTATGCGGCCTACCCAAATATCCTTCCTTTAGTATTGTTCGTAATCGTTGAGCTCCTTAAGAGGGCTGTCTCGGGTCCACTAGCACCACTCCCTTAAAAAAATATTATCTCGTGAAAGAGAAGGAAGTAAGAAAAACGGCTCAATCAGCTGCATCGGTAAGTGTGTCTATACTCCATTTATTATAACATTAGACAAATAACTGTTCTCACCCTTTCGTTATTTCGATGCAAACGTTTAATAAACTCCGTTATTTCACGATAAATACAAAGCACTGTAATCTATTTACCATTTACATTAAAAAAATAACTCTAAAGTGCAGTAATTTCAACAATATTACACAATAACTGTCGTTATTTAGCCGTTATTTGTCTAATGCTATAGTAAACAGAGTATAGAATTTTCACAAAATACGATCTAGAGGAATGTGGCCGTTTATATTTAGATCGGTTTTGTTGCTTCGTGTCTCAATATTAAACTTTATAAAAGGTATTAGAAAATTATAGACACACTTACCGAGGCAACTGGGCCTCAAGTCTGCTATTACTACGTGTCGGAATGGTCTATCATTGATTTCATAATTATTGATTTTGACAAGTTTGGTAATCTACTAATATAATGGCGTCATTATGACTTTCCAATGGTCAGCCACTGACACTCCATTGAAAGAATTGGTAAACTCGTACATAATGACAAATGAAACTACCTACTAAATTTCCAACTTCCTACTACTTCAGATTGCTTATAACACTAATAAATAATAAGTAAAAAAAAATATATAAATGAAATATGGCATGAATAAATGTTCAAAATGCCATTGTATTACAATTCTATTACGAGACCATAGACCGACCAATGATCGACCATTATGAATTTAGCAGATTACGAACTTTTAGCAAAATGACATAATGGCATCGTGTTGGAGTGACGAATTTATAAAAATAGCAGACTTGGGCCCCAGATTGAGCCGTTTTTCATAATTCCTTAGTCACGAGATAATATTTTTTTTAAGGGAGTGGCCCTAGTGGAACCGAGACAGCGCTCTTAAGTTTTGAGTTGAGCTGCACGATTACTGACAAATACGTGCACTGACTAGACAAGTCCCCTCAATCTGTGTTGTTCTTTCATCAAAAGACCATTGAAGACCAATGTACTATCGAGGACAATCGAATCGGACTACCATAAGGAGTATTCTTGCCTGCAGCGCTCGGCCGCTATAGTAATGCTTACCTACGCTTATCAACAAATAGTATCGCTGCATCAGATTTTTGCTGAGCCCCCTTGTTTTGTAAATAAAAATAAAAAAAGATCGTAAAAACCAGCCGAGGTGGTCAGACATATGTGATCAATTGATTATAGTAACAGAGCCTGAGACATGCATTTAATCTTTTTTTTTTTATTGCTCTTTACTCAAAGGGGCGGAAAAAAGATGTGGACATCCGTGAGGACAAAAAAAAAAATGTTACGTGTTATGTGTCCAAATGTTACCTTAATTTTTACTTAGAATAAGTTAGTTTGCATGTATAAATAAGTCCTTTTCCTTCAAATTTTTCCTTTGCTGTGCCCGACAGGGTCCACGATTGTTTCAACGAATGTTTACTTACCAACTTTGCATATACAGCGTGTTACGGAAAGGGTATATCCATACAAACGGGGTGAAGAGTGTATCTGGTTCAGAATCTCTGTACAAAATTTCAGCTCAAAAGCACTAACTAGAAAATGCTTATTTTTTTTTTTTTCGATAGTTTATTAAATTTAAATCATAACAAACGTGTTACCGCCGTTTCTTTGTGTGTAGTTTATTGACACCGATCAGCTGACTTGGTCTAGTGATGAGTAGAATTCAATTGGAAACATTTGATTTTTAGTTAAATGTTTCTTAACTTTTTATTTATGTAGGTATAGGTATTAAAAAATATTGCCCTGTAGTTTGTTATCACCAAAAGAATCCGTGCCTTTGATATGTATATACCCTTTCCGTAACACGCTGTACATTGTGGAATGCAATAAATGATTGAGTATTGAGTACGGGATTTTGGTTTAAAGTGTGCCGATTTGGATGTCCCCGATAGTACATGGTCTTCACATGATCTGACAAAGATTATGTCTGGATTTTAAAAGAGACTGTGAACTCTAAGTTTGTTTCGGCCCTTCTTCTCAGAGCAGTCAGATAGGAAACGCCGACCTCACATATTTAGGGTTTCGTCCCAAAATGGTAAAAAGGAACCCTTATGGTGCGACTCAGTCCGTCTGTCTGTCACAGCTGGATTTCTCAAGAACTACTAATGCTATCAACTTGAAATTTGGAATAGTTTTAGATGACGTTTGCCCAACTATTTTGCAAATAAGAAAGATTTTTTTTTTGCTTTAGAGACTGAACGGGGTATTAAAAATGAAGTGGGGCTACTAGGGCATGTGAGGTATCATATGAAAGAGCGCTATTTGCATATTCTCAAACAGGGTAGTCCAGAATCATGTACTGAATCCATGGTATATATTCCACCAACTCGCACTAAGCGTTTTCAAACGTCTTTTATAATGCGCACAGCAAAGGAGTGGAACTCTCTGCCTACGTCTGTGTTTCCGAACGCATACAACCCTAATCTATTCAAAGTTAGAGTGAACAGGCTTCTTCTGGGTAAGCTCACTCCATTGTCGACTTTGTCTCTGTCACCCCTGACCTAGACTAGAGTCAAGAGCAAATCCATCGTAAAAAAAAAAAAATGGTACCGGTTGCGCGTCGATGGCCTTGCAACTTTGTATTATGCAAATTATAGAAAGGTAAGGTGAATATGGGACTTACTAGAGAATGGGCAGCAGCGTTCTCTATGCATTTTTTACAACATAATGCGATCGCCAATCCGCCTGCCATTTTGGGGGAGGCCTATGTCTGAATGATGATGATGATGAGGAAGGTATATGAATACTCACGCATACTGCTAGCACCCAGGACTATACTATAACAGTTGAGCTGCAAGAGCACCGCCAGAGCTAAGCTCAACTGTGCCGCTAAGAACACCATCGCTTGTGTCTCTGATACTGCGCCCGTTACTAAAGGACGGTTTTTTGTGCGTTCTACCTGGAAAAGAAACGAGAACTGTACATGTTTTTTCAAAATCTGTGAATGGAGATCAAAATCTAAACTAATACTAGCTTTTGCCCGCGGCGATGTCGGTTATCGCGTAAAAAAGTAGCCAACCATAAGCCGAAATATTAGTGATTTTAACTTAAAAAATAAACAACTTTAATTAAAAACAACATTTCATCCCCCTTTTCACCCCTTTAAGGGTTGAAATTCTAACAACACCGTTGCGTTAGCTTCCAACCATAAGCCTAGATCTTCGAAAATTAAGGACTTTTCAACTTCATCCCCCTTTTTAACCGTTCGGGGGTAGAATTATCAAAAACGCTGAGACACATATAAATTAATTTTAAATCGTCAGCCTAAACACAAAATTTTAAGATCCTAACTTCAAAACTGACGGACTTTCATATAAACTTCCATCCCCTATTTTACCCCTTTAGGGGTGGAATTCCCAAAAATGCTTTCTTAATGGATACTTACTCTTCACAAAGAATACACCCTCCAAGTTTCATGTCTCTAGGACCACCGGTTTGGGCTGTATATTGATATATCACCCAGTCAGTCAGTCAGTTTACTATTTTATATATACTTTGATTATAAAGCTGAAGAGTTTGTTTGTTTGTTTGAACGCGCTAATCTCATGAACTACTGATTAGAATCAAAAAAATATTTTTATGTTGGATAGTCTATTTATCGAGGAAGGTTATAGGCTATATAACATCACGCTACGACCAATAGGAGCGGAGCATAAATGAAAAATGTTGCAAAAACGGGAAAAATTATTCCTTTTTGAGAGCTTCCTTTGCGTGCGCTGCGTAAAAGGTTTAAGTTACGCAAATATCATGTATTATGGAATTGTTCCTCTTTAAAAGTTCTGAAAAAAAGTCCACGACATCATGTCTCTCTTTTAAGATTGACTCACTATAACCTTTTTTATGGTAAGCAAATTGGTTCGAAATTAATGCATTATTTGCGAAGGAGTTTTATCAACATAATATTAATCCATATCCAAATAAATATGTTATTATTATTAATCACAAGTATTTAAATGTAAACAAAATTGTCCTTGACATCACTTGATTTCAATCGACATCTTAAAGCTGAAGAGTTTGTTTGTTTGGTTGAACGCGCTCATTTCAGGAACTACTGGTTCGAATAGAAAAATTCTTTTAGTGTTGGATAGCCCATTTAACGAGGAAGGCTGTATCCTTAGGAGCCGTGCGAAAATAATAAAAGTTAGAAAGAACGCTAAGCGATAACGAAGATATAGCGAGGGCGAGCGACGGGATGCGAGGCGATGGGTGGGCCGAAATTTCACGCCGACGAAGTCGCGGCAGAAGCTAGTTTCTTATAAAAATAAGGACTGTCTCCTGAAACCATACCCATACCATACCATACCGTATGTGTCAGATGGTGTCGAAAAAGGGTGTGGTAAGTAGCTATCAATTACAATTTTTTTTTAAATATTTATTTTAAAATTATAAAAAATATATATCTGAAGTCCTTACAATAAGCCCTTTCATTTGATATCGTCACACGGTACAGTTTGCAATTTTTTTTTTCTTTCTATTTTACCCCCTTAAAAGTGATCGCCATATTAAAAATTCATTTATTTTCGTTACATGTCCGTGTTTGGATCACGAAAGTTCATATTTGTACAAAATTTCAATTTAATGGGTCCAACAGATTCGGAGCAAATCGGCTGTGACAGACGGACAGACAGACAGACACACGAGTGATTCTTAAAAGGGTGCCGTTTTTTCCTTTTGAGATACGGATAGGTTATAGATGTACCTGACAATATGTTTATTGAAAGAGAGACTCAACGATCTCACAGTTAAACTGCGTAAGCAGTTTTGTGGGGCAATATATCTAGTGTTAAGAAATTTAAGTGAATAAATAATTCATTCATTCATCCATACGGAACCCTAAACAAAACAAAAACAAACACAAAATTTGTATTGTCACACCGAATTTGTCTTTTGAAACTGTAACAAGCTTGTGACGTCGAAAATATCTTGTACAATGATACGATACCTAATCCACTTATTAAATTTTTTGTTCTTCACATTGATGTATTAAAAAGGAAGATTAGGTACGCGCTCTTCGACATGGACCGCATAAACCATGCCGATCGGCACAATTGACAAAGTCAAAGTTAAATCATTTATTTCAAATAGGCACGAAGATGCACTTTTGAACGTCAAAAATTACATGAATAGTTAATTGATTCTAGTTGCGCCTTCCAAAATGTAGTTATGTATGGAGAAGAATGGGCAAGAAACACCATACTTACTCTTTTAAAATGTTAACAATAGTTTGTAAACATTAATTAATATTTATAGGTGAAAACGATGTACCTAGAATTAAAAAAAAAAAAACCTGACCTTAGTCACAATCGAAATAGCGTTTGTGTAGCACATGTATAGCACGTTAAGTAAAATCACCGTAATCGTCAAAATAAGCAGCAAATAATGCCTTCCTGTGTTTTCAAAACGTGCACAAATAATTCACAAACCAAAAACAAGTTCCACGGGATTACTTTTACTCGTAAGTACAGACGCCAGCAGGTCAAGCTACCCGAAACTGTCAAATTTTCGCAATCAACCTTGAACCTTATACTGTAGTGATACAAGTTGAAAATCTATTAAAGAAATTTGACAGATTGTAGTAGCTTGATGTGCTCGCGTCTGTACCATCGATTTAGAATACCCTAGATACACTATCACCTACAAATCAAAGTCGCAAAAGTATCCCATCGCTAAGTTACAAGTGTGTGCGTCTACTAAGGCAAATCTAAAACACATAATGTACTTAACAACATTCCAATTTTCCTTACATACAACCTTATGTGAATGGTATTAAGGTGTAGTTTCGAGTGCGCGCGATGGGCGGTTATGACATTTCAAAATTAGACCATCGCGCAAGTCGTAAAATTTTATTGCTCTCAGCTGTAGGTAAGATAATTTTAAACGATACTATTCCTTAAGCAAATGCTTATTAAGTCAAATTCAGTTTACGCCCCGTGACAATCGTAAAAAAATATTGCTTTGGAACAGAAGTATAATGGAGTGGTCTTGAAATTTTACTCAGTACTATGTGCTTAAATAAAACAGGTTGAGGTGGTTAAAATTAACTTATTTTTATTTTATTTATTAAGACAATTTAAAAAGATTGATAGATAATGGTGCCGATTCTCTTGTCACAAAATTCTCTAAACTAAAACTAAAAACCACCAAAATTTAGTTTATTCCTGTCAAACGACTATTTCCTATTCTGAAATTGACTAAAGTGACACAACTTAACTATAATTTAGTTTGACAGCTCTAAGATGGTACTGAGTTTTTAAATTTAGTGAAAATGGCAATTTTACTATTCTGAATTTGACGTTTTTTAACTAAAATTTAGATTTTCTAACTAAATCTGATATATTTATAATCGCGATTAAAAAGGTGTGGAATAAAATTAGTTTTCATGAACTAAAATTCACACCAATCACCGACTCTCACGACTTCTGGTGCAAAACCAGTACTGTATATAAGGCGTATCTATTCATACACGAAATATTTTAAGAGAAACATCTTTAAGTCGTAAAAAAGCCACAGCAGCGAAATTTTTTATTTTTTATGTCTAAGTGTTTTATATTTCTACATAATTATTATAATTTTAAAATTGCTTGAGACATTTTGCGAAAAAATCCTTTATTTACTTATTCTATGAATGACCCGTGACGCCGAACGGTGCGGTGGGGTAGCGGCACTAACGCGGTGAATTTTGATAATCGTATCAAGTATTTTTTTTTTTTTATAATATACTCAGAATAAAAAAAAAATCATTTCCATGGCTTCTTTACCACCTATATGTGTATCACTTAAAATATTTCGTGTTTATCCCAATATTTTTTTTCTTTTCTTTTGCTTATATCTCCAAAATGGTGCGTCCTATCGCAAAAATAATGAAAATTTCGACCCCCTTTTATATAACCTTAAACCGCTATTACTCTACATGTAGGTAATATTTTTTTTTTTTCCACACAAAAAGTGAAAAATTCCATAAAAAACACGTCGTGGACTCGCGGCTGCCCCCCAATGCGCGTCTCCGGCTCTAAAAAAATCATAGTCAAACAAGTACAACGTTGCGAAGCCATAAAAAAAAAATACCACGTGGAGTCACGATTGTCAAATTCGATTTAGTTGAGTCAAACTTATTTTTAAATTTAGAGAATTTTGTTTGCAGAATAGCTTTAAGATTCTCATAGCCAAAAGTAAGGAATTTTAGTGATAGTTAGTTTAGTTCGGTGTACAAGAGAATCGGCACCATTAACTCAGCACATTTACTCAGTAGTCACAATATTTTATGTAAAAACTTACTGCAATACATGGAATAACCGCTTTCTTTACTTTCCGAAAGCCTTTCTTCGTATAATACATGTTCTATATTACATTTTCTGAGAAGTGACAAGAGCGAACCACACAATTTTTTTTTTTATAGAATCATTTGGCTTAAAAAAATCTTCACTCCTCTCATTAGCTATAATTTTTCGCCATTTTTCCCTTTCAATTAATAATAACTATAATATAAAAAACACCAATCACCATTCAAATAAATTTTGCTCATCTCCGGACGGGCTATAGTTATTCTATGTTAATTCTATATTATTGACATACCGCAGAAAGAAAAAAACAATAAGCGACTCTATTCATTTAATATTTGACTATGTTCCACTTTATACATCTTCCATCTCCTTTCCACTTAATACAAGTGCTGCGCGAGGGAAAAAGCCAACTGCGTAGCGTCAAATGAAGAGACGTATTGAAATAAATTTTAAAAATATATGTTTTTAATGAGTTTGAAGGCGTATTTTGCCACAAATTCACTACATTATAAAACTATTATCTAGTACTTTCCGAAAATACGATATGCCATTCCTTTTCAACGTGGTTAAAGTATTATTTTTGCACTTTTTTACGGAGCACTTTGGCGTGTTCACCCGACAACGAAGCGCGCGTTACTGAGAGCGCAACTGTGCTTAGAAGTAATTTAAGCACAGTTTTATCGAGACACATTTCAAGCGTTGACGGTGTATCTAGGGTATTCTAAATCGATGGTCTGTACATCAAAACTTTTTACTTTAAAATTCTCCTGAATAATATTGCTTTCTAGGTCCACATTTGCTTTTGAGTTCTTATGGATTCGTAACAGTGACAAATATTGCTATCTCGTTCCCGCTACAGCCCGCGTCATATCTCTCTATTCCGGTTGTTGATGCATGAGGTACGAAATCGGGAAATGTAGTTATGTTGGTGTCATCATCATTTCAGCCGAAAGACGTCCACTACTGGACATAGGCCTCCCCCAAGCAGCGCCACTTCGACCGGTTCTGTGCTTCCCGCATCCAGCGGATTCCTGCGGCTTTCACAAGGTCATCGGTCCACCAACCGTTCGGCCCCAACGGCCATCTATTCTGTAAGCAATGTGCCCTGCCCATTGCCACTTAAGTTTGGCAATTCTTCGAGCTATGTCGGTTACCTTGGTTCTACTGCGGATCTCTTCATTTCTGAAGTTTTTGACGTGACAACGTCTAATAAATCGATGAACGCCGGCTGCATGCACGAAAAAGGATGATTCATTGTCCCGTTACGCTCATTGGACGCTTGCGCCGCATCAATGTTTTGATATGCCGTTGTCACGTTAAACTATCGTCCGTAAACCAACTTTACAGACAACCAATTTTTTTTTTGTGTTTGGTTTGTTTACATGTAATATTGTTTCTAAAGTCGAATAATTAATTCACTGAAGTAATCTGACATGTCACTTTGTCTAATTAAATGGTCTTATTTATTGTAATGGTCATCATTTGGTTTAATCTACTATATAAAAATAAGTCGGGTTTTCCTTCCTAACGCTATAACTCCAGAACGCACGAACCGATTTCCACGGTTTTGCATTCGTTGGAAAGGTCTCGGGCTCCGTGAGGTTTATAGCAATGTTTTTTTTTTATGGTTTTTACGAAAAATTAGGGTAGGGTAGAGTAGGGTAGGGTAGGTAGGTAGGTAGATAGGGTAGGGTAGGTAGGGTAGGGAGGTAGGTAGGGTAGGGAGGGAGGTAGGTAGGTAGGTAGGTAGGGTAGGGTAGGGTAGGTAGGTAGGGTAGGGTAGGGTAGGTAGGTAGGTAGGGTAGCGTAGGGTAGGGTAGGTAGGTAGGTAGGTAGGTAGGTAGGTAGGTAGGTAGGTCGGTAGGTAGGTAGGTAGGGTAGGTAGGGTAGGTAGGGTAGGTAGGGTAGGGTAGGGTAGGGTAGAGTAGTGGAGTTTATACTATAGCTTTTGACAGAACGAAGTCTGTCGGGTCAGCTAGTTGATTTATAAAGATTAAAATAAATGTATAATATATGTATTGTATAAGTGTAAAAGTCTAGAATACAATACATATTTGCAGATTCGTCTCAGAATTAAGTTTTTGTAGGTTTTCTTGTTTAACTCTCATAACTTTTAATTTTTGTATGTATGTATATATGTATTTATTCTTATATCTTAGCTATAAATATCTTCTAAATTGTTTTTCTGTTATTGCACCTACTGTCTATTATCTCTGCATCACCCTAAGGTAGACTGGTAAAAAATCCCCAAGGTATTAAGTCCGCCTTTGTACAGTTTTTACTTGTGCATAGTTTTAATAAATAAATAAATACATAAATACATATTTCCTAATTATTAAAAAATGTGGCAGCTAGCACCTGTCAGTTTCCTCCAGCGAATTCATAATTCGACTGTAGTCACAGAACATTTTTCTGTTCCGTGTTTCTAGTCCAATAATGTTTACGTGACATTAGAACGGTGACATATCTTTCTTTTTTATACATCAATGGTTCTTCTCCATTACCTTAGCATCAACGTCGCGGTCCCATAAATCGTTGATAGTACAGCCGGCGCCTCGCATTAGTCCAGCCCCTATCAGGAATAAGCCGGCTGTCTGCAATGATGATTGGAGGGGGACTGTTCCTGCTACTGAGGCGATGGCTATTGACCATGCGCAGGGCCAGTAGAGAAGGTATACACCTGAGGAAGATGACCTGTTTTATGAGAAAATCTTATAAATTAAGATGGATGTTTTGAGATAGCAAGAGATTTTTTTTAAATGTATTTAAAAATTTGCAAGTTTGAATTTAACCGTTAAGTCCCCACTGTGTTCGACCGAATTACGGGTATCTAGTACTAGGGTCTCGATGATGATGATGATGGGGCTCCCTTTTCCGCACATAGACTCCCATTTGGTCCGTTGTGCGTGGGGATTCTGGCTAACAGAGCCAGCCTAGCTCCGCCCAAAAGCACAGAAGCTTCCTGGGAGCTTCACTATTCCGAGGATTTCTTCACGTTGTGGAGCCACGGCCTCGCATTCCAGGATGACGTGGGCGGCTGATTCCTCGGCGTCAAGGCAGCCCCTGCAAAGGGGGCTGTCTGTGGCGCCTATGTTAAAAAGATGTTTGTTAAGGAGATTATGGCCCGTAATTGTACTTATTATTATTCTAAGGTTATTTCTACTTAATACTAGGGTCTCTTAGCTAAGCTGCGGACAGACAGATGGACATGGCGAAACTATATGGGTTCCTAGTTGATTATGGAACCTTAATAAAAATCAAAGAATACATACCGATAGGCCTATCCCATCTTGCCAACTTAATATACGGATCAATCTTCTCCTTCCAAAACCCAGCTTTGGCTTCAATCTCCTCTCGATCTGGCAAGACTTTACCCAACTTATCATAGACAATCTTTGGTGTTGTCGTTTCAATAACGACTTTTTGTCTATGCTGGTCGCTTTGCGTTGAGTAGACTCTAAAGATTTCATATCCATTGTTTTGTTTTTTTAAATAAATCTGTCCGCATAGACAAGAATATGCTTTTGGTGAGCATTCATATATTTTTCGTTTTGCATTGAGCATAAATGTTTTTCGTAGGAGGTTATTTATTTGTGAAAGTTTGTACATTTTAATACTATTGTTTAACATATTTTTGGTAGGTTTCACAGCACTGGGTTCTGGAATGATAAAAGTTATACCGCAGTCAAGTAAACATTTTAGAAATAGGGTCCATCGATTTTGAGGGCACATAATGTGTCATACTCAAGGCTAGACTTCCGTATTGCTTGTTGCTAACTCAACAATATACCTGACTACTGTCTACTTACCATTGATTTGTCGCGGTATAAGCACATTGGCCGAATGCTTCAAAAATTAAATGTAACCTTGAAGGTGATTTACGCAAAAAATAATTCAACCTAGTTTTTAATACAGCAGATGCAATCATAATCGTCTAAACATAAGTGCTAACAAATTTTTTCCATAAATAATATAGAAACTATCTATTTGTTTAAGACATTATTATTGGTGTTGTACGACCTTATACTCCATTTATTAGAACATTAGACAAATAACTGTTCTCACCCTTTCGTTATTTCGATGTAAACGTTTAATAAACTCCGTTATTTCACGATAAATACAAAGCACTGTAATCTATTTACCATTTACATAAAAAAAATTACTCTAAAGTGCAGTAATTTCAACAATATTGTACAATAACTGTCGTTATTTAGCCGTTATTTGTCTAATGTTATAGAAAATGGAGTATAAGTATATTATAACATAGTAAATGAACTATTTCACTATTCTTAAAACGTAAGAAATCAGTTGTTGTAATAGTTATTGTAAGAACTCATGCCGCCTGTGATACTGGTTTATCCTAGTACAGGGATAATACTTTGTAATACCTACATTACTTCTAAGATTTATAATGTATATTTCCAATTTTTAGTATTGCATTCCTTTTTTTTCAAATATTCCCTTGTTAGCTATATAACTACACTATTGTATTAGGTAAGCCTGTGATGATAGTTGTATGTGTTTAAATCCATACTAATATCCCGCGGGCAACAGCTAGTTTATTATATATGTATTTAAGTTTTTTGATATTTACTCTTTTACCTTCCTGCTAGTATCTTTAGCACAGATAGTCGGGCTTGCTACTCAAGGGGTAGGCAGAATCTATAGGATACCACAGAATAATCATAACATACAATTAATGAGCTTGTTTATAATATTTTCACAGCTAATCTAACATAACAATATTCGTAAAATATCAGAAATATATCTTTTCATCTTCGAAACTCAGACCAAATAAAAACCAAGACAGAGCGCTGCAAACAATACAGTGAAGCATGCCAAAACTACACCTCCGCGCTGTGTGTGCACGCTCACACGCACACATTTACAACCATTTACAATCAAACTATGCCTCACTAAGTGCACACATGTTTACGAAACCGGCCTCACGTCACTGTTGACAGCGCTCTGTCTTGGTTTTTTATTTGGTCTGAGCTTTGGAAATACAAAACTTAACATAATTATGAGGAAAATCATGGAACCGGTTGTTAGTAATATTTTTATCACTCACCTACGCACAAGTAATTAGGTATACGTATATTTTTTTTGCTATTACGTTTTCCGCCTTTGAAAGAGGCCAAAAATATCAAGTCTTGTTTAACATATGAAGACTTACCAACGAACATAACCTCTTTCATATGTCTTAAAATATTGAGAATGGACACATAACTCACCTCTTTCTCGTTGATAGTTGTGAGGGAAAGACAAAGGATTCGTAATTTCAAAGCAATTCACCTTCTAAGATACAAAACGAACCAAAAAGAATCATCGTTATGTTTCACAAAGGTTAATGTCAAATTCAAGGACATATAATTATGTTTGGTTACGATGCAAAGAATTAGAATTATATATAGTTTTTACTACGCTAAGTAGATGTGTTCATACTATTTGAAATACTTAATATATATATATATTTAATAAATAAATAAAAATCAAGAAATAAAATCAATGTGCCGCACATGACATTTCACATTGACAACTGTCAACTTGACATTGACAATGTTTTTTCCTATGATTTCGTTTAGAAATTTAGGTAAGTTGATATAAAGTTGGCACCATTCGCTTGGCACTTGCTCCAAACTACAAATCTCCACAAACGCACAAACGCACAAATGTATGCATTACAAATGCATTGTTGTAGCCTAAGCCAAATACTTACCCGCGCGTTATTTGTGATAGTGACAAACCTCTATTATAGGGCCTTACAAATAAACACGGAGTAAAGTTATGGGTCAGTGGGATAAACGTCAAAAAAATGGTTATGCCGATGTTATTCCTAGCATAACTTTATTCCGTGTTCATTTATAAAGTCCATAATTATGTCCTAAGCTAAGGTGATGGTTTTTAGAGGTTTGGCAACTTGGCAAGCATTACCACAGAGAATTACGTTGTTAGAGATTAAAAGATACTTTTCCGAACGAAGCAACCTACGTCAATGAGTACGACTTGGACTGCATTCCGAATTACACTGTAATCGATAACTAATGCTGTGAATCGTCATAGATGAAGTCATGACATGCACCATCTTGCGATATCGCCGATCATATCTTTTACTTTTAGGCCGCCTTCCGAATTGGCTAACATCGCTCACAGCGCTCACATCGTCTCACATGCGTTCCGATTTAGATATTACGATTATGACAGCCGATGGCTGTCAACAACTCGGAACGCTCGTGAACGCGCTCACGGTGCTCACTCAATGTCAAAACGATATTAGAGTATTTCTCTGTGTATACACCAAAAATTTCTTCTTATTAGGTTAGGTAGCAACTGTAGCCAGAAAAACAGCACAACTGTCATTTTTGACAGCGCTCACGGCGATATTAGTAAAAGGCATGGTCGGCGTTATCGCAAGATGGCGAATGTCATGACGTCATCTGTGACGATTCACGGGACATCGTTATCGCGCTCACGCTAACTCGGAACGGACTTTAGGTCGCGAATATCGATATTATCGCAACTCGGAACGCAAGGTTAGTAATATCACCGTGAGCGCTGTCAACAGCTCTCAGCTGTCATAATCGTGATATTCTGAATCGGAACGCAAATTATTGATGTGAGTGTTATGAGCGATTACGGCATAAATCGGAATGTAGTCTCTGTCTCATGTCTGAATATCTGACATTTAAGAAAAAAAAAAAAACAATTTCGGTTTCGGATTGAGAAAATTAGAAATATCACAATTATTTTCGTTTTATCAGATAAAATAATGTGTTTTTAACTTAGACTGTTCCGATAGTGTAATACTTACTTACGCCAGCGTTTTTATAGTCATAAAACCGAATAAACAGGTAAGTTCATAATTAAATTATGAGGGTGTGTGTTATTTCTAAGAGTTTCTAAAAATATTCTTATACCGGCATCGATGATCAGATTTTCTAGTCTTCACTAACAATAAGAATCAACAGAATAAGCGTTAAGCATTTTTGAAAATACGAAGGTTGGAAGGTCGACTGTTGTGCTGCAACTTGGGAGAGGCCTGTAACCAACTTCAAATTGCTTTTCTTATAATAAAAATACTTCATTAATATAAGTAGCTGCTATTGTCGTGATGGCCTAGTGGTTAAGGCCTCGCCTATAATGCATGCGGTTGTGGTTTAAAATCCGAGCAAGTACGATCGCGGAATGCCAAATCGGCTGACTTTCAAAAAAAAATCCCATGCTCACTGTGCCCACATCTGTTGTAACTCCCCTTTTTTTTGTATCAACCAATAAAACAAAATTACATAAATATATCTCAGCCTCTGTTACAATGATCACAGATGTTTGACCAACCTTTTTTGGCCAATAGGAATAAAACAATAAAAGACCCAAGGATGAGAAACCGACTGAGGACCGAGTGCTGCAAGCAGAAATACTCCATACAGTAGTCTGATTTGGCTGTCTGCAATAGTACCTGTTGTATATATAGTATAAGAACTAGCAGCCTCAGCGGTCACAACTCTCAGGGTAAACTAGCTGGGAAGACTGTACTAAGACAAGCTCGATCGTTCACTTAATTTTATTGAATAACTTAAGAACAAAATACTTATACTTATTACATGTGTATAATAATATTCAGAACAGAATTATTTTAATCGACTGTCGCAATCGACGACCCGGGAGTGAATCCAAGCCTGCGCCCCTGCGCCCAAGCTGGTCATAAATCCCCCCCAACCTGCCCGCGGCAAGTTCCGCTCTCCAATTGGCTCACAATATCAGGCGATACCAATGTTGTGGTCCAATCGTTGAGCGACCTATTTTCTCGCACATCCCACCAATCAATATTAAATGAAGGGAAGACATCCAAACAATAGAAAGAATCGTTTACATCCTTTGATAATATTTAAAACATATTTATATACTTAATACAAAAATCGTAACCAAGTTAACTCATTTAAACAGTTACCAAACAAAACCTAACAATAGGTACCTACATACTTCCTAGTTTATAAGTTTATGTTTATTGGGTTTTGAGTCTACCCTCCATCATGTTGTTGTTCCTACCCTACTCTAATGATTTATCCACTTGTATTTCTAGGCTACTTATGCCCAAATACTCAAATGTTACTTAACTTTAAGACGTTCTTATAAGTGTTTCTGTCGCTACAAAACAGTTTAAAGTGACAGAGACAGCATTAGACTTAATGGCGACTTAAAATTGAATTGCGTTTGAGTATTCGGCAGTTAGCTCAATACACAAATTAAGATATTTGGTGTTTTATTGAAGACATAATTGTAGCAGGGTGAGATTTAGGCTGGGCGCAGTGGAGTGGTAGCGTGTTAATGAATTACACCTTGATACGTGAAAATATTATACGAAGTTTTATTTTACTATAAGTGTTCGTGACAAGGCGATTTTCATGAGAGTGACAATGACAATCAACAAAAATACATCACTATGACAACACCATTGCATTAGCTCTATGTTATGATGTCAAAACATACAAGGAGTTTTAACAATAATAGTACCAATGTCAATCAACTCAACTCAGCCTATGGCAGTGCACTCCTGAACATAGGCCTCTCCCATGGTGCACCACAACACTCTGTCCTCCACCTTCCGCATCCAGTCTGTCCCAGCCACTTTTTTGAGGTCGTCGGTCCATCTAGCTGGAGGCGTTCCTCACTACGCTTGCCGATACGCGGTCTCCACTCCAGACCACCAACAACACATAATCAATACAGAGTACCAATGTGACTTTTTAAATATGTATGTACTTTTGAGTTCATCTTGGACGTTACTGATATTGGTGAAGGGAATTTTTTTGAGGAAACCTGGATAGTTACCCGGAAACCTGAATCTGCCTGATTCTTACCCACAGAACGGCAACGTAGCTAATTTAACGTTAGTTATTGTATTTTTGTTAATGTTAATTAACGTTATATTACGTAAAATTTTTGTAACGTTAGTAGGTATAACATTGAAATTTAACGTTACGTAACGGTTATTATTTTGTTATTTGGTAACGTTAACAAGCCCTGCCGGTCGGGCACAGCAAAATTAGGAGAGAGGAAGAGGGCTAAGTAACATTTCAAGCAATTCAATATTATTATAAATGATTTGGGGGTCAAAAATGTATGGTTAAATAGTCTCTAATCATTACTTAACTTTAAGCAGCGTTTATAAATAAACCCCTTAAAATATATATATATAAGGGGTTTATTTGGTATATATATATATATATTAAAAGGTTTGTATGTATAGGTGCTTAAGAGGCCTTTTACAAAATTGCGTTCGCCAGCCCACACATCGCATTACGTAGCAATTTGGCAGTTTTAAAATATGTTTATGTTAAGTTATATACATTTTTTTATATTTTGCCCCTGAAGTTTAATTTAGTATGAACTAACGGTTATTCTGATATACATTTTACGTAATAATATTGATGTAGTAAGGAGAAAACAGGTAATTCTGAGTGAGAGAGTTTTCAATGGGATTTTTTTTTTATAGATTCCATACATATTTCAAAACTCTGAGGCCACTATGAAGCAAACCACTATAAGACATATTATTATATACTAGTTTTTGCCCGCGGCTCCGCCCGCGAGGATGGCGGTTATCGCTTAAAAAAGTATGTCCTTCTCCATATCCCAGGCTATATCTCTGCCAAATTTCATGACGATCGGTTTAGCGGTTTAGGCGTGAAAACGTAACAGACAGTTACTTTCACATTGGCCGAGATGAAGTTCAAGCTGGAACTGGATGCGTCTCAAAACACCATCAGTGAGTTACGTGCTGATATGGTTGACTTACGCAATACAGCAGCGGTATGTAGGTCACCTGAGTTCGCATCAAAGGTGAACACTCGTCGTGGTGCAAACAATGCATAGCTGTTCAGTTTCGAGTCAGCGAAATTGGACTCGTCACCGACCGCTGTCACTGCAAGCGATTCAATTCCGCGCCCTACCGATCCTGCCTTTACCGCAATAGAGGCGACGTCACAAGATAGCACGTCAACGCCTCGCCGTGCTTACTTAGCACAACCTCCCATGCATAAGGAGCAGTAAAAAAATTAAAGTTTTTGCTTTAAGTGCAAAATCAACCGAGGGGCCATCTACACTGACCGACCCAGACGACCCCATCACTCTCCTCCAGGAGAGTCATAGGGAAACTAGTACAGTTCGTAAGAGAGTACACACTACACGATCGTCATTCCGACCTCGCCGCCGAGGCCCCGCGCGAATTCCCCGACTGTATAGTCCTCCCCGTCCCTTGCTTGTAAGCGAAGCGCCAGCACGCGCTATAGCTGAGCCTGTAGCTTTAAATCCCCCTGATAATAATCATAACCCTGATATTATCCATCCACCGACGGTCCCTTGCCATCCACCCTCCGACGCTGCCCTAAGCCGAGGTTCGTACCCCACAGGGGGTGCCCTTAGCGTTCAGTGGTTTAGTTTATAAGTTTTTACGCCCTGGCTGGAGGCTTTAAGTTTTTAGGAGCTTAAGGCAACCACAGGAAAGTCCGGTTAAAGAGTCTCAACCCCTCGTGGTTAACTCTAAAGCGCCCTAAATTAAAAAAAAGGGCCATCTAAGGGCTGCTTTGCACCGGCTTCCAGCATCTTCTCCCAAGCCCCTAAGAAAGAGCAGCCAGATAAGGAGGGCTTCGTGGCGGTTGAGTGGAAATGAAGGAAGCCTACTTGTCGCAATCGATGTGGTACTAGTCTTGGGGGACCAAATATGTTACTGCGTCCTGCTACACCGTCGAAGTAGCTGTACGTATCCTGTCTGCATCACTGCACGATGACTGAAGACATCGTGGAATACATCATAATCAAGACCAAGTGGACCTTGAGAGTAGAGAATTTGGAGTCACGCCATAACATAAACATCAAGTCGTTTGTGGTGCGGATTCCGACTCATTGTCTAGAAACGTTCATGAAAGAAGAGTTTTGGCCGAAAACTGTGGCGTATAACCCCTTGATTGACCTCTCCCACGCTCTTCAACCTGTACGTCAACGGACTGATCGATGAGCTCAGCAGCACCGGCATCGGGTGTCACATAGATGGAGTGTGTGTGAATAACATATGCAGACGATATGGTGCTGCTGAGCCCTTCGATTGGTGCCTTACGAAGGCTTCTGAAAATTTGTGAGTCCTACGCGGTGACTCATGGGCTCAAATACAATACGAAAAAGAGTGAAATAATGATTTTCAGGCCAGACAACAAGCGATACACATTCGTTCCGGATTTCACTTTATGTGGTACAGCTCTAAAAAAAGTCGAGCAGTTTAAATATTTGGGCCACTGGGTCACTGAGAACCTAAAGGACTGTGTGGATATTGAAAGGGAGCGCAGAGCGCTGTCTGTCCGATGCAACATGTTGGCCCGCAGGTTTTCACGGTGTACGGGGACTGTCAAAGTTGCGCTTTTTAAAGCGTACTGTCAGTCCTTTTACGCCTGCAGCCTGTGGGTTAACTATACGCAGCGGACATACAGCGATCTGCGCGTTCAATACAATAATGCGTTCCGGTTGCTGGTGGGGCTGCCGCGCCACTGCAGCGCCTCCGCGATGTTCGCGGCGGCTGACACAGACGGCTTTGCGGCCATTATGCGCAAACGGTGCGCTTCTATCATGCGCCGCACGCGCGACAGCCCCAACACCATCCTGCGCGCACTGGCGGACCGGTGGGACTCTCCGATGCTGGCGCGCTGGATACGGCTGCACGCAGTCGTATAGTGGTTTGTCGCCATCATCGGGGAGTCCACCCGGACGAAACTTTCTAATTTGATTGAGTAGGATAAAATAAATTGTTATGATTATTGTATATTATTTAATTAAATTATTATTGTATTGTATTCAATCAACAAAAATTATAATTCATTATTACTAACAGTAGTTTGTAAGCTCGCATTATTGTACGTACTAACAAATATGGATGTAATCGTAGGATGAATCCGAAATAAATGATTATTATTATTATTATTTTTAAATGTTGACATATCTCGGGACCCTGGGGTCCCGGACCTTTGGAAGGCGTACGAGGGGCCGAAGCCAACTCGCAGAGGCCCGTTAGACGCTTTTTAATTAAATGAGGCACCAACCGACGATTATCCCTGTACGCACTATGCAAGTGCACCCAAGGACAACCCCCGGTTGGTGTAGGACTATTGCAAGATATGGAAACAAAGATATTGGACTATGGGTTTGGGTGGTTAAAATGGACTGGTTACCTAAAACTATGGAAGGACTATGGCCCCTGCCTGATCAATGTTTGTTTACACACGGATAAAATGGCAGGGGGTGACTTGCACACTCAATAATGGGCCCCCGAAAACGGTCGCTAGCACATAGTGACGTAGCGACAAGGGGGCAACATGTCCTGAGGTGCTCGAGGAGTGGAGAGGTATTCCACGGCTCTCAGAACAATCCCAGAGCCCGGAAGATGGTCAAGATCCCTACAAGCACTTACTGGAATACTTCCTTCCTCCGAGCACGTTTGCTCTTGCGAATCTCCACTCAAGCCGGCCAATAAAGGCAAGAATGAGGTGGGAGCTCAGTTCCTCGTCAGTGTTCACTCCAGCCGGCCAATAAAGGCAAGCTAGAGATGAGGAACATGACTTCTCCCGGGAGATAGGGTCCGTGGGGTCGCAACTGCCCAACAGCTCGCCACATGCTGCCCTGCGGGTTTCTGTATCTCTCTTGGTCTGGCTCTTCCCCCTAGACATGTTCCGGTAAAGTAAACTCTACCGGCACAGACCCAGAGTTCGGAGCGCGCAAGCCCCACCACGACGTCAACGTAGAGATACGGCGGTGGGGTTATTATTATTATTATTATAACGTTTTCGTGGAAGGTTACGCGACACCACGCAACGAACACGACGCCGACGCAGTCATCACTTCGTGTGCAATAATTTTATGTTCTAAAAATATGTATGTTTAGGTTAAAAGTATTTATGTATGGGCCTGCGTCGCCTGAAATAAATGTATTATTATTATAATAAAGAAAGAAAGAATAGCTATGTTTTGCCTTGATAGTTAGTAGTTAATATTCTTAACAAAATTAAGCCATTATTTATATTAATATTTTATGTTTTTTCTTACAGATAAACTGTGAAACCACCACATATACAAGTCCAGTCAAGACCAAGGCCGTCAAGCCGTTGTTAACACAAGCAACCCCCTGCTCAAGTGTCCACATAAACATTTGACAATGAAGGAGAAAACTAAGAAGAAAGGTTCTAAACCTAAACAACAAAAATTTGTCTATACATGTCCACATTGTCGTAAGGTAAGAATTCTAATATTTAATACTGGCTTTTGCCCACGGCTCCGTCCGCGTGGATGTCGGTTATCGCGTAAAAAAGTAGCTTATGTCCTTCTCCATATCCCAGGCTATATCTGCCAAATTTCATGACGATCGGTTCAGTGATTTAGGCGTGAAAACATAACTGACAGAGTTACTTTTACATTTATAATATTACTAGCTTCTGCCCGCGACTTAGTCCGCGTAGAACTCGTAAGAAACCACAATATACTAAAATACCAGCCACATTTTAATTTTTTCTGACACCTTCAACAAATATCATTAATGTATATAAAAACTTAACAAATTCTGTACTAAAACCTTCCTCGAGAACCACGCTATCCATTGGTGAAAACAGCATGAAAATCGGTGCAGTAGTTTTTCAGTTTATCGCGAACAGACAGACATTATTACAGTGTTCAAGAATACTTAGAGGATAAATCATTAATAATATAATAAAGTAAAAATAACCTTTAATTCCGCTATATGCAAAAACGACATAATTTCATTAATAATTACTATTATTACTACAATACAATACAATTAATTAACTATTCTGCATTCATATTTTATTCTCTAATTCATTATTATTCATAATTATTAGTAGATTAGTAATAAAAGGTTTTGTTTTTGGAAATATTTGTACGCCATACTATGGCAGGGTATGCTGGAACCAATATTTATAACATCTATTGTACCATAACCTAACAAATAAACATTTTTGATTTGATTTGATTTGACAGCGGTGGAGGACTTTGTTTTATAATTATGTAGTGATGAAAAAGAAGCAACATTGCAGTTCTTCTAAAATTATCAATATTAGTCAAATAACATCCAAACGAAAAATCAACAATGAAAAATTAAGAAAATGAACAACCTAAAGTTGACACTTCTTTTCGTCAAAATATACAGGATCTTATTTTCTTCCAGCCATCTTGTTGAATTCACGCTTTCACGTACTGATTTAAATCAATGATTAAAAAAAAAACACCAACCCCAACTAAGCAAAACTTTCCTCTTCCAGCAATTCGACAACTCATCAAACTGGCACAGCCACGTCAAGCTCCATTCAACCGAAGAACCGTACCACTGTGACCTCTGTGACTACAAATGTAAAGTCCAGAAGTATCTCACTCGGCATGTAAAGAAGACACACACTAAGCCGACCGGCCATCAGTGTCGCGTGTGTGGGAAATGCTTCCATTTTGATTGTAATCTCCGGGACCATATGAGAGTGCATACTGGTATGTATTGTTCCCGTCTCGTATCTTACACTTGTAGTTTGTCAGTTGTGCGACAAAGACAGCAACAATTTAAAGAAGGCTCACACTCCGGGACCATATGAACCTTTCATCATCATCTTACAGCCAAAAGACGTCCACTGCTGGACATAGGCCTCTCTAATTGCACGCCATTCAGCTCGATTCGAGTTTGATTTTGTTTTCGATTCGAACTCGTTTCGATCCGAACTCGATTTAAAACCTTACTCCCGAAACAATTCGAATCGTAAACCAAGATCGACATAGGTTCGAGTATTATCAGCGTCGTTTTATGCGTATCCGACGGATTACGTCATCGTCGAGTGCTCTATGTCTTTTATAAAGTTATCTCACTGGATCTGAATAAAGTAGCTTCTTTGATATCGTGTAATTTGACATTTAGTTTTGATCCAACAACTCGATATCTATCTGTCAGATGGCGTGCGTAGTACGAACTTTTTGATCCAAACGAATCTTTCGATCGAAGTTAGTTTCGCTTCGAACCACCGCACGATCGTGCGCTAGTGTCGGATTCAAGAGTATGGATCGGCATTTAATTCGAATCAAATTCGATTGAATCAGAACTCGATGCTGTCGGGAGTAAGGCCCCTGCTCTTATCGTCGCTCCACCTGCCTGAGGGCGTCCTACCTTACATTTGCCGACTCGAGGTCTCACATCCACATCCGTCACCTCCAATCACACAGGGCCCGAGATGGTGGCGCGTAGTGTTCCACGCGCGCCTCTCTAAGACGTAACAGGGGGAGTTCAATACTCCCCATACAAACACACGTACACTATTTTAGATTATCAGTTTTTTTTCTCGTTCTTACTTAGTTTTAATGATGGTCTGATATTTTGAGTACTTTATGCGGCCTACCCAAATGTCCTTTCTTTGGTACTGTTCGTCGAGTCGTTGAGCTCCTTAAATCCTGAATTGAGCTACACGATTACTGAAAAATGCTTACACTGACTGGACAGGTCCACTCAAAATTGTGTGGTTCTTTCCTCAAAAGACCATTTCAGACACGTACGGATCTACATGGTCCTCACATGATCGGACCAAGATTATGTCTGGACTTTAAAAGAGACTTTGACCCCTGAGTTTGTTTCGCCATTTCTTCTCAGGGGTAGTCGGATAGGAAATGTCGACGCCATCCAGATTATTAAAAAATATGACGTGTAAAAGTGATTTCGTTATCCTATTTACAGAATAAACGATTTCATTTAATTTAATTTCCCCCTACGGTTTGGGGCTCGCAGCGCGCGGGCCGTCACCAGTCCGGGCAGCGAAAGACACATCTGCACCCGCAGCCCCCTGACGCAAGTGTGCAAGGGAACACAGGGGTGGTTTTAGTCAGTAAGAGTTTGACAGACCCCTCTGCCCTCCCCAGAGCGGAGGACATCCATGAGGATTTCCACCCTGAAAAGAAAATAAAAAAAGGGCTTCCTACCTTACCTTAATAACACTTATACCCCAACGGACATCGGTTCTAGAAATGGCTGGCCCATTTCCACTTCAGCTTGCTTATTTAATAGCGGGCGAGTTTATTGCCATTCACCAAATATCTACTCCAGGTTGCTACTAAGAAATTCCATATGGAACTACCCACTAACAAGTTGGTCGACCCGGGAATCGAATCCAGAACCCCGTGCTCAGCTGTCGCATTTACGACCGATAGACCAATGAGGCATTTATTAAGAGGGTACCAAGCGCGCAGTGGCGCCCTCATCGTTTGTTTGGTGATTTCTTTTATTTTAGAATGTAAATGCAGAAAATAAGCATATTACGTTGTGCTCCACAAGACTATACGTTATTATGATTACAAATCCTTAAAATGGAAAATAGTGGCCACTAAGCTCCGTTTTAAGAATTACAATAAAACATAACAATCTAAAACATAATGGGATATATTTAACTGAACCTCTTAAAACTTATTGAGCTTCTAAAAAGCTGAGCAGCAGAGCTCTATAAAGGCACTTTTTTCTAAAATAATTGAGCCTGTTTTATATAATTGAGCCACTTTTTTAATATATTATTTGAGATAGTTTTTTTTTTTAAATAATGGAGACTTTTTTATATAACTGAGCCGCTTTTTTAAATAATTGAGCCTCTTTGTTAAAATAATAGAGCCCCTTTTTAACTTTCTGGCCTTGCACCCCAACCAAATGGGTTAGGTAAGGTTGGAACGGTGACCAACCGCGCGCAAGCGGCGGCCGGTGGGCGCTACATCCAAATCCAATCATTTATAATATTTGAGGTTCACGAAAAGAGATGCAATCATTATATTAGAGTGTTCAATAATAATTTTGGAGCGCAAAATGGGATTAAATAAATGACTTTATTAATTTTATGTTGTTATTTTCAGGTGAAAAGCCATTCAAGTGCAATGTGTGTGATAAGGCGTTCAATTCACGGTACTCTTTGAGCGGACACAAATTGATACATAGTGGTAAGTCTATATAAATCTACTAGCTCCTGCTCGCGACTTCGTCTGCGTAAAATTTCTTGTTCACCCCGGCGCAGCCTACCGCGACGCATCGCATCACATAATTTTTGTTAAACTAGATTAGGTCGGCGTTTCCTATCTGACTACCCTGAGAAGAAATGCCGAAATAAACTCAAAGGTCAAAGTATCTTTTAAAGTCCAGACATAATCTTGGTCAGATCATTTGAAGACCATGTAGACTGGTGTCTGAAATGGTATTTTGAGGAAAGAACCACACAGATTGAGTGGACCTATCTAGTCAGTGTCGTCAAACTGAAGCGAATCCCCCGCGGAATGCGGTACGAAATTGTGTCTTTAAAAATAAATTGAGATAAGAGCAGGAAGGATTATTATAGTGTAAAAGTATTATTAGTATAATATAATTCTTTCTAAATATTCTGTGAACATAAAATTGGCCATACAGTCTTCTGGCTTCACGCATTGGCCGTGGCTTTCGACAAATCTGGAAGAAATCATTTATTTATAAGGGTACTGTTTTTCTGAACGTGGTCCTGCATTGTTAGACTAAAATTATATCTTAATAATTCCCCAGAAAAGGCTGACGACCAATCTTACTAAGTGGTACCGTATTACCCACTAACTGGGTTGGACTTGGCTTCTAGTCTAATCGGATGCAGCTGTATCAGAGGCGTAGCTATCCACGTATCAGCCGTATCACTTATACGGGGCCCCCAAGTTACAGGGCCCCCCGTATTCTTTTATTAAAATCCCAATGACAGCTTAACCTAGTATCCCAGTTAGGATACTCCAACTTTCGAGCTCGCTCCGCTCGTTCTTGCATTTTCTTAGTAGAATCGCAACAACAGCTCAACGTAGTATCCGAGTCAGAGTGCTAAAATTTTCTGGCTCACTTCGCTCGCTCTTGCATTCTCTTAGTAAAATTACATTACTAATCTCTAATTACTTTTCGATACAGGGCCCCTTTATGACTAGCTACGTCACTGAGCTGTTTACAAGAATTTTACACGAAGCGACTGCATATCTGACCTTCCCAGCCCAGTTACTGGGTAAAACGATTCCTTAGTAAGACTGGTTGTAAGACTTTCTGGCTTCCGACGACCCGTAACGACTGTCAAAGATATACAAATGACAGCCGGGACCAACGGTTTGACGTGCTTTCCGAGGCACGGAGGGGTCTCGGTATGTAATGGATTGATGTGTTAGCTTGACATCCAGTAACATAAAAATACATACCCAATTCTACAGAAACATCCTGGCTGGAAAATAGTCAAACAGTTTTTGGACTGTAGTTTTATTATCTCATCACTTTTACTTTGGGACCTGTGGTATTTTAATGCCTTTCTTAAATAAGCTAGTATTATTTTGTAATCAACCACGCCGTACCGCAGGTTTAGGTTGCCTTCTAGTTTTTGTAGAATTATCTGGAAGGAAAATCAACAGATCAAAACAGTTTATTTCACATAAACCTACATGGGCACTTATGAAACGTCAGAAGCCAAGTGCACGGTTCCAATTGGTCGTTTCCTATGGAGAAAAGCCAGCAAGAAACTCCACGGTTACTCTTTTAAAAATAATTGACTTTTACAATATTTGAAAATATTGTGTTAATAGGTATGGGAGGACAGTGCAGGCCTTTCAACAAGTGCCAACTACTTACCAAAATAGAAAATTGGCATAAAATTTACATTCTACTAGGCCTATAACGTTCTCACATTCACAAAAAAAAAAAAAAATGTACATACATAAACTCATCTAGGCAGAAACTATAGAGCGCCACCTGCTCCGCTCCGTACATAATTATTTTGCTTAGTTTACATTCATAAATCTAGTCATACATGCACGCCGGTTGCTAGTGCTACGCACCTGACCTTTCTGAAGAACATCACCAATTAGGTCACTATAATTAATTATTTTTAATCGCCTTTCATTCATCCTTTCAACATGACCAAGCAATGACCAAGTAGTGCGCTCTACGGTTTGAGGATATGGATACTACACTTACTGAGTTCTTATTACACGAGGACCCACAGATCGATTACCCTTGCCGTCTCCTTGTAAGTTGTAATATCGATTAAATAGGTATATTTTATTACATTAAATCCCAGTAATTGCACGCCAAATCTGATAACTGCTAATCACTCACCCCAGCCATTTCCTCATCAAAAGGATACTTAATATCGGCGAACACATTCAAGAATGTAGTAAATTTTTCTAACACATCAGACTTCATATTAAGTTTTCTGGTACACTTTATATTATCAATCGTTTTATACGAATCTTTTGCCGCCAAAATCGAACATGCCTTATTCAATTCAACTGTCATTTTTCCCGCTTCTATTTTTAAAGCGTGTTCGAAATTTTCGTTGGATAGTAGTCTATGGTAGGTTTGGTAGAGTTTGATGTGTTTTCTCGTGTTGGGATTAAAAGAGTTTGATCTTCCGCTATAGAAATTATCTTGGAGCCTTTGGCCTATGATGTAGAGGTCGGTTGCCGACATGTTTAGTAGTTTTCGATCCCTTTCGTTAATTAGGTATCGGTAGTCTCGTAATTTTAATCTGGAAATAAAAATTCGGTGTACTGTACAGTGAAGTGAGTCGGTGGTACATTATGTACTAACCGCCCTTATGGCTGCGAAATAAAGTTGCTGTCAATGTCATGGACGTGCGGTGGTTGACTGTCCATACGAATATGAATAAAACAGTATAATAACACAATATGACAACCAGTCTTACCAAGGGGTATCGTATTACCCAGTAACTGGGTTATGGAGGTCAGATAGGCAGTCGTTTTATTTAAAATATTGGTATTCAGCTGCATCCAGTTAGACTGAAAACCGACCCATACATAGGTTGGGTTTGCTAGGCAGATGAGATGACCCCAACATAGCTGGGATCGGTTGGGTTTGCTAGGCAGATGAGATGACCCCAACATAGCTGGGATCGGTTGGGTTTGCTAGGCAGATGACATAACCCCAACATAGCTGGGATCGGTTGGGTTTGCTAAGTAGATGAGATGAACCCAACATAGCTGGGATCGGTTGGGTTTGTTAAGTAGATGAGATGACCCCAACATAGCTGGGATCGGTTGGGTTTGCTAGGCAGATGAGATGACCCCAACATAGTTGGGATCGGTTGGGTTTGCTAGACAGATGAGATGATGATAAAAGCAACCTTAGCCTATGATGGCAATACCTAACTACGGAACCCTACATTGTGCGTGGTCCAACAAGCACTTGGCGGTTTTTTTTTTGCCAAATCAGCATTGCCTTAACACGTGGAAATGCTTCCAGTATTTTAAGCACTTTTCCTGTTGACAGCGCTGCGGACGAATGTTTTGATGCCCTGTTTTTTATTAACTTGTACATATTATTTTAAGACTATTATTAGCTTTTAAATAAAGTATGTAAATATAATACTACGATTTAATAATTATTATAATTAAATCTACTACACACACTAAGGCCCAGGAATTTTAAATAAAGTTGCGTCTTTGTCGAGCGTTGTCTCTCACTTATACCGGTATGAGGTATGAGAAACAGTAGCTCTACCATGAGTTTGCACAGCCAATACTCGCTAGCGTCTACGTAACTAATATGTATGAAATACTGGACAGCGCCCCTAGCGGTCACTGAAACCTTTCTGTTTAGTCGGATTATTTCGTAGTATTGACTGTCATTACATTTTTAGCCGTTCTCGCTTCTTATTACTGAGAAAGAAAGAAACAAAAACATAGGAGTGAAGTTTGCTAGACGACACGATCTATCGAGCTTACGTTAGCGCCCGCGTAAGACTCCGTAAAACTCATGGTGCAAGCATTATCGAAATCTATTCGATCCACGTTAATACGCTAGCGAGTTTAACGATAGCGAGTAAGTTTTCGATAACAACTCATGGTAGTGGTACAGGGTGTAAAGTTTACTCATCTTCCATAGAAAAGGGAGGATCCTTCGACCAGACGGGTGTTGTGTCTGGTGGGCAACTGCCCGACGGTTGATATCGCGATGTTGAATAGTAATAGTCAATTTATTTGTCAGAATATTGTTACAGAGTTGTTACATACATTTTTAAAAGTTCATAATATTCTGCCGTTTCCGGCGTACAGATACATTTTCAGGATTTTGGTTAGATTATTAGATAGAACATTGAATAAAATAAAATAGGATAAAATTCAAATTGCAAATTAGTCAAATATTAGGTATGGAAATGTCAAAAATATTAAATTAAGTCATAGAGATAATAAGTATTTAAGTCAACTTTTCATTCATAAAATCATCAGTCGAGTAGTAGCATTTAGTTAAGAGATAATTGAATAATTTACATTTAAATGTCCTAAAGTCAAGAGTTTTAAAACAATCTGGTAGTTTATTATAAACTTTGGTCGCCATACAGAATACGTTGTTAGCAAATAGCAAATAGTTGATTATTTCATCTAGGTACACGAAGCATGTGAACTTATATATATATGCTAGTCGCGCGGTAAACTTTGCTTGCGCGATGCAGGATTTTTGCGTGTCGTCAGTGTGATGCGTAGTTCGCATGTGGCGATGTAGATGGTGCTGGCGGGTACTTACTGTACTTACTTATCTACTGCCGATTTAATAGTACTGCATGTGATGGGACACGGGTGTCCTACTGGCTTCCACGGTAATGCGTTACTGTCTTGACAGAAGACCCGCGCTTCTGGAAACGTAATCTATATTTATACAGGATGGCAGGGACATCGACGTGCAACCACGATTTGTTACCATGGATTCAGTCAGAGACGGCGAAAGGCGAGGGCGGCGTGGGCCACCGCCCACGGCCTCGCGGTGCACGCCTCACAGCCGAAAATAAATTTAAAAAGTATGGAAAATCCAAAAGTACCCGCCACAAGGTTTTTCTTATAATAAATACATTAGAATTAATTCTCAACTTAAATATATTCCACTCTTCAGCGCACAAAATGAATGTGAATGAAATAATCGATATTTCTGATAAACTACTTATATTAAAAAATATCATCTCTATCGTTTCTGATCATTCGTTTATATTTAGTCTGGTAACATTAGTTGGCGTTAAGGCTCCTACAAACAGGCGCGACACAAAGAAAGTCACCGCGTGTAGCGCGACGAGTGGTGTCTTTGTGTCGCGTCGCGTATCGCGCCTGATTGTAGGAGCTGCTATCGCGGGGAGTCCCCGGTCAAAAACGGGGCATAGCTCGGGACTTCCCCTTATTAGAAAGCCAATCAAAGTACCTATCGCTTGCAGACGCAGTCTCGCTTTTTTTTATTTTATATTCCATTCTTCTTACACCATCAGAAGTCTCGCGAAATGTACCTTGCCCACATTAAGTTTAGGTCTTGCGCCGCCACTGGATTCAAATTGCGTTGAAATTTTTCGGCGGCCGTTAACAAAAAAAATAAAAAATTGGCAGTCATAAGGACTGCCAACGAAGTGAAATCTCAAAACTTTGGAATAACTAACAGTCTGGTGCAACACGTCACGAGCATGTCACGCATTTCGGTGACGCGAACCTATAAGATTTTCCCCTACCAAAAATCGCTCAACGCGGCTAAAGAAGTTTTCAGTTCAAAAAATTTGTTTTGCTTCCTACTTACGCGGTTAAAATGTATGATTTTAACCGCGTAAGTAGGAAGCAGCAGATTTTATTTTTAAATCTGAACTTAACGGGATCTTGAGAGCCTAGGCTACCAAACAAAGCTTAGAACTTACCTGTGAATAAGATTTTGAACATCAAAATCAGAACTAACAACATTCTCTGTAGAAACAATCAACTTTGTTACTTTAAAGCTAAGTTATCGCCAACGTAACACTACTAAGCTATAAAAAGTTTATAACGACTATAAATAGTTTAATAACCACAAACGAATGGGTAATTAAAACCTACTTATACCCACAAATTCAGATAATTTATGTAAACAAAGGGGATAACATATCAAAAAAATATCTTCGTAATGGTAATTCACAAAAAATGGCGAAAAAATAAGGTTTCATTTTCTATTCAGTATTGATTTAAAGAAATAATAATTAAAAAATAATCATACCGTAATTATTTTTATACATTTTCGGTTTTAAACAAAGTTATTAAAAAAAATAGATTTTCTGGTATTAAATATTTTATGATATTGGTAACATTGCAGGAGATCCAAACATTTTCAAGTTTTTTACATCTTCAACAACACTAATATTACAACTCTCATTCATAGATTCATATCGTAAGTAGCATATCCACATTTTGGATGAAAACGGCTGTAAACTGTTTCAAGTGGAAATCGATTTTGGGAGGTCTACGTCTAGCAGTGGACTTAAAAGGGCTGATTATGACGATCAAAGGCCGTGTGTCCGACACTCTACACAAAACATTGTTTGGCAACGGTATTTTGTTTGCATAGTTCTTAAAACTGATTCACTTTAATTTTATAGATGATTATTTACAAAAAAAATGTTTTGCACCACTGTTCTGTCACTTTGACAGTGACATGTCTTGACATTACTTTGTTTACATAAATTATCTGAATTAGAGACTTTGGGTATAGTCAGATTATGTAAGCACTGGATAATAATCAGCCTGTAATTTTCCAACTGTAATGTAATTTTTAATATAAAAAAAGAAAAGTTTCTGCCTATCATATATAGAGTGTCCATGGAGTTTCTTGCCCGTTCTTCTCCATAGGTACCTACGCTTTGGAATGGGAATGTAGCTTCATTTTTCTTACTGACCGACTGCTTGACAATTCAAAAGTGCCTGTAAATGGTTTAATTGAAATAAATGATTTGAGTTTGAGTTTGATCCCCATGGAAAAAAGGTGTGAGTTTATGTATGTATGTATGCATATGAAGGTATATACGGTACTGATAACAAAAACACATTTATTTTTTATTTTGTCTGACTGTTTGTTCCGGCTAATCTCCGAAACGGCTGAACCGATTTTGACGGGACTTTTACTAGCAAATAGGTGATGTTTATAGGGAGTAACTTAGGCTATTTTTATTTTAGAAAATGTCACGCGGACGAAGCTGCTAGCAGCAGCTAGTTATTCTATTTAAAAAAACCTGCTGGCTGTACACACGGCTACACATCACTGTTGTCTGCTACACAGGAATCATTGTTATTAGGCACTTGTCGAGGTACCGAGGCAACCGCAGGACGCTGTACAAAATTGACCGTAGGTCTTTTAACAGAAGAATCTGCAATAATAACTTCCTGTGGTACCTTTCTTACATCAACTTGAACAGAGTCAACACATTTATTTAACCATTTCTGCACTTCCTTATTAGAGATATCGCTTGAACCACGTGATTTACTACGCACGCTACCTCTTTCCATCAATGCGGCAATTTCAGCTTGCTTGCGTAGTTCTAAAGCCGTGCGCTCCCGTTCTACAGCTGCACGTTCTAATTTGGCAATTTTTAGGGCAACGTCTGCCTCAATTTCTAAAATACGGGTCTTCACCGTACCCGACGAACCATTGTGGTTTATTTAAGGTAGAAGGACCGATATGTGAGAGGTCAGCTTATTCTGGATATGTATAGCTTGGTATGTAGCCGTGTGTACAATCAAATGCCCGACAATGGTAACAATTTGACATTGATATCACCTTTATTCAGTATCTGTAAGGTCGGTTTTCGTATCTCAAGTGTTACTGAGTAACTGACGTGCGATCTGACTGTACCAGAGCATATGTCGGTTATTGACTATTTTGACTATAAAAGTGTATCTTTCTTTTCAGGAGAGAAACCATTTCAATGTCAGTACTGTGATTACGCTTGTCGGGACAATTCTACGATCAGAAGGCACATGGAAAGGCATTTGGGAATATCCAAGGACTATCCGTGTTCTATATGTAAAAAGAAGTAAGTTTTATGATAATTTATCGCGTGTATTCTCGAAAGGGGCAGGCAGAAGAGTAGATCGCATGTGACGAGCATAAAGATGTGGACACTTGGAAAATCAATAGCTGCTCGGAGTCTGGATTTGTGCCCGATTGATGGATGAAGTTCCATGTTCAGAAAAACATAACTGGCGAAATATGGGTGTACTATAGAGATGCCGCGAATACTCGCTATTATTCGGCATTACTCGACATGTTTTTTGTTATTCGACATTCGGCGAATAGTTGTCTAAATAAAAATACTATAGACTTAAAAATAATTTAACTATTATTAATTTTTAAAAACAAAACACACTTAGTATTATTATCATAGGATTTTATACTTTAAAATGTTGATTTGACAGTTTGTGGTAACTTGATGTGCTGGCCACCGTACTTATATATTGTGGTGAGAAAAAATTCTTTAAATTGGCAAGACTGGTTGTCAGACTATTGGGTTTCTGACGACACGTAACGACTGTCAAAGATCTACAAATGACAGCCGGCACCAACAGCATAACGTGCTTTCCGAGGCACGGAGGGGTCTCGATATGTGATGGATGGTCATCCACGGACGGACCTCGGCAAGTGTAGCTTAACATATGACCGTGCAGCTGTAATTATTTAGCCACGAGCCCCTCGAACAGTACCTGCTACGTTTCTTAAATTCTTTTTGTTTGTATTTACAGCTTCAAAAAGAAAGAGACGTTGCAAATTCATGTGGATGAGGTACATTTTGAGCTGGATACGAGAAAGTATCCGTGTGAGCAGTGTGATAAAGTGTTCAAAACCAAAGGGACGCTTAATATACATGTTGTAAGTATTTATTTCATTTAACGCTAACTCGCCTTTGGTCTATACGGTACGTAATGATAAACGCTTGAACGCATGCGCGGGACCGCTAATGAGTTCGCGCGCACGCGGGCTGACGGACGCGACGCTTAGAGACGCCGCGTCAGTCGAATCAGTGTAGAGATGGGCAAGTGAAAAAAAAATATCGATATTTATAGCATCGATATTTTTAAACATTATCGATAAGGGGCCATTCAAGTATTACGTAAGCAGAATTTTAGTAATTTTGAACCCCCACCTCCCCCTTGTCAGCAAAAGTAAACAAAGCTCATACCCTTTGCTTACGTAAACATTGGTATTTTTTTAATCTGGTCAGGTTTCTTTACTTTTATTCATGAGTCTAGAAATAAGGAATTTATAGACTAAAAGTAATTGAATGCCCATTTAAGTAAATTCCCTACTTCGGTTTTTCTAACCATAAAAAATCGCGTGAGAGCGAGAAAGCAATATCAATTATTTTGGGGAATCTCTGAACATTGGGTTGCCATCTGTGTTCAAATCAAATTCAATTAAATTTTGCAATTGAATCTGAAAAGTAAATTAATAAATATTGCTGACGTAATCCTACCATCCAGACCCCCATCCCCCATGTCATCAAAAATAATCAAAGCAAAGACCTCCCCACCCCCCTTTGGTGCTTACGTAATAATTGAATGACCCCTAATTATGGAGTGAAAAATTTCGATATATCGTAATTTTTTTCATGATTATTCATACATATTCCCAGAACATTCAACATTCGTAAATCGTCCGTAAAATAATACACATGAAGACAATAGAAAGCAATTTAATCAAACAAACCAGATAGCATCAGGTAGTGACAACAACAACAACCGCTTCCGCCCCGTAACACAATGGCACAATGATATGACATTGACACTACTGACAGTAATGACATGACAGTTGTTAACACAGATTGACACACAAATCCTAATTTCTTAAACACAGTAACACCATAGACAAAACAAAAGCAAATGAATGAATTTGTTTTGTCTATAGTCTTAGTATTCCATTATTGTGGCGGATTTAAAAATACGAAACCAGAGTTGCGTTAAATATATATCGAAATTAATACGAATTCGATACTCTAAAATAAATATCGAATATCGATATATCGCGATTAAAAATATCGATGTTTTATATCGATAATTTTATGAAAAAATATCGATATTTCGATATATCGATATTTTTTACCCATCCCTAATTAGTGTCCCCTGAAACACCATTGCGAGCGGACGTGTGTCAAATCGCTCGGGGGTTCCCGCCAAAATCGGTTTAGTCTATCCTGTTTAGTTTATAGTTACTCTAGATATTCCTGTGTTGAGTTTTATATGAATATAAATCTTAACTAATATTATAAATGCTAAAGTAAGTTTGTTGGTTTTTTTGTTACCTTTTCACGCC
The DNA here is from genome assembly GCA_947523025.1 of Dryobota labecula. NCBI lineage: Eukaryota > Metazoa > Arthropoda > Insecta > Lepidoptera > Noctuidae > Dryobota > Dryobota labecula. The sequence continues at coordinate 9,593,558 of OX383314.1, forward strand.
TAAACCACTGAACCGATCATCCTGTAATTTTGCATATCGATACCTTAATTTGCAAAACGGCCAAGCGGTAGAGCGGATAACTTCTAAATCAGGTTGTATAATAAAAACATTGAAGTGTAAAAATACACATTTACAAAAGAGTACCATAGACACGAAAAGAAGAAGCGTAATATGCACTATCTACCGGTAACTTTGTGTATTCGGGTAGTATATAAACGCAAATAAAAAAAACTTTTTGTATCCACAAATAATCCGAATTTCAATCAAAATTACTGATTGCACAGCAAAATACTCAACTCAAAATATGACTAAATAAGCAACAATTTATATTCGTAACGCACCGCTATTTATCTTAAAGCTTTTTAATTATCTACAAAATTGACATGGAAAGACCTAAACATCGAAGCGGGTCTAAATTCTGGTTACAAAAAAATAACCACTAAGGGCTTTATCACACTAGCGAGTTGCGAGCGAGTGGAAAGCGGGGCGAGTACGCAGCGAGCTCGCCGCGAGTTCGCAACGAGTGCGCGGCAAACACGCCGCGGGTGCAAAGCGAGCTCGCCGCTGGTGGGCAGCGAGTTCGCGGTGTACGATCCGCGTTTTGTGCATTCAGTGCCAGTTGTACGTTCAGTGCCATTCGTAAAATGGCGTCGACAGCGCCGTTCGCCGCGCATGCGTTGCGAACTCGCGGCGAGCTCGCTGCGCACTCGCCCCGCTTTCCACTCGCTCGCAACTCGCTAGTGTGATAAAGCCCGAAGGGAATGGCGGCCCCATGGACCCCGCCATCCCCTTCGAACCTAACCTGTCCGAGTCGGGGTACCCCAAATACCGATTAGTCTATTTGTAGTGAAATAATTTTTTTTTATGTAAAAAAGTACCTATATAAATGATGGAAATAAATTGATAGGTGATAATTTTGTTTTGATTTGCAATTAAAAATATCCCTTTCTGTTTTGTGTTGCAACCCCGCCCTATGTTGAACAGTGGGTGTTCTATACACCTCTGACTATCCCTTCGGGGCATACAATCATCATTTCAGCCGAAAGACGTCCACTGCTGGACATGGGCCTCCCTCAAGCACCGACACTTCGATCGGTTCTGTGCTTCCCGCATCCAGCGGATTCCTGCGGCTTTCACAAGGTCATCGGTCCACCTTGTGGGAGGTCTTTCCACGCTACGTCTTCCGGTGTGCGGTCGCCACTCCAGAACCTTTCGGCCCCAACGGCCATCTGTTCTGCGAGCAATGTGCCCTGCCCATTGCCACTTAAGTTTGGCAATTCTTCGAGCTATGTCGGTTACCTTAGTTCTCCTGCGGATCTCTTCATTTCTGATCCGATCACGTAGAGAAACTCCAAGCATAGCCCTCTCCATTGCCCTTTGGGTGACTTTTAGCCTTCTAATAAGGTCCATTATGAGCGACCATATTTCAGTGCCATAGTCATCACTGGCAACACGCACTGGTCAAAGACTTTCGTCTTGAGACACTGCGGTATGCGGGACGAGAAAATATTGCGTAGCTTCCCGAACGCTGCCCAGCCGAGTCGGATTCGACGATTGACCTCTTTCTCGAAGTTGGACCTACCCAACTGGACAGTTTGTTCTAGGTAAACATACTCGTCCACAACTTCGAGTGTAGCGTCTCCGATATTCATGAGAGTGGGTGTTACATGGGCATTTGACAACCGGGGAATACAACCGTGATTTTAATCAAACTTTAACATTTCAGAACACAGTCCACAATAAATCAAATCGAATCAAATGTGAGATTTGCGGTCGTCTCTCTACAAAGAACAACATACAAGCGCATATGAGACGACATATAGACGTTAAACCTTACAAGTGTAGCTACAAACCTTGCGGGAAAAGGTTTAAGGATAAGGTAAGAAAGCAAGAAAATGGTGCCGATTCCCTTGTTCACAAACTAAACTAAATTTAAGTTCAGTGCATCTTTTTCTTTCTATTTCATTAAGAAAAGGACAGAAGATAAATTTTAGTTTAGTCCTGTCAAATAAATCAGCGCCTGTCACTACTCCATACAAGTTTAGACGTGATTAAAAACTTACCGACTAAAATTACGTCAATTTACGTCTAGCGCTGATTAATTTGACAGGACTAAACTAAAATTTATATTCTGTCCTTTTCTTAATGAAATAGAAAGAAAAAGATGCACTGAACTTAAATTTAGTTTAGTTTGTGAACAAGGGAATCGGCACCAATATAAGATGAAAAACCGGCCAAATGCGTGTCCGACCACGCACAATGAAGGGTTCATGGTACATGGGATGAATCGATCCCAAGAACAAACCTAATATCGTAGTTGAAACTTAACATAGAGTTTACCAACTGCAAATTTAAGCTGGTCGACTATTACTTGGTAAATTATAAAGCCTACTTAGCTGTGATAATTTTTGTTTTAACTTCATTATATATAAGGTGTATGTATCTATTCATGAGGAGCTCGTGGCTAAGTAATAACAGCCGCTCGGGTCGATCCGTCAGGTTAAGCTACGCTTGCCGGGGTTGGTCCGTGGATGGGTGACCATCTTTACATACCGAGGCTCCTCCGTGCCTCGGAAAGCACGTTAAGCCGTTGGTCCCGGCTGTCATTCGTGGATCTTTGACAGTCGTTACGGGTCGTCAGAAGCCCAAAAGTCTGACAGCCAGTCTTACCAAGGGGTATCGTGTTACCCAGTTACTGGGTTGTGGAGGTCAGATAGGCAGTCGCTCCATGTAAAATACTGGTATTCAGTTGCATCCGGTTAGACTGGAAGCCGACCCCAACAAAGTTGGGAAAAGGCTAGGCAGATTGTATCTATTCATACACGAAATATTTTCAGGGAAACACCTATAGGTGGCAAAAAGCCATAGCAACGAAAAATTTTTTTTATCTAAGTGTTTTATATTTTTAAATAGTTATTTTAACTTTAAAATTGCTTGAGACATTTTGCAAAAAAAAAGCCCTTATTCTATTAATGATCCGCCCGGACGCGGCGACACCGGAGCGCGGTGAATTTAGATAATTAATCATACTATCAAGTAATTTTTTTTTTAATAATATTTTCAGATTAAAAAAAAAAATCATTTCCATGGCTCTTTACCACCTATAGGTGTATCTCTTAAAATATTTCGTGTTTGAATAGATACACCCTATATACTACTGCTGCGAAATTTTTCACATAAAGTTTGGCTGAAAAAAAAAAAAAATTACTTCTTTTATTTAAATTTCATAAAAAATCACAAAAAACCTCTAGAAATACGTGCGGGATGAACGCTCTTAACAAACAATGGCATGTGGCAAGGCAGTCAAATTGAGATTTTTCCAGCCCCGTATTCGTGGAAAACTAAAGTTGCAAAAACATTGCTGGCAACATTACTTACAGTTTGAATTATGTAGGTATACAAAATATTGTCAACATTTTAAAAGAGTAAGTATGGAGTTTCTTGCCCATTTTTCTCCATACGTAACTACCTTTTGGTAGGGGTAACTAGAATCAATTAATTATTTTTCAAATCTTTGACATTCAAAAGTGCCTTTTATGTGCCTATTTGAAATAAATGATTTGACTTTGAATGTGTTGCCAACAACACTCAATCAAGTTGCCGCTGCAATGTTGCGCAACTTCGGTTTCTTCTATCAACACAACACCAAATTAATCAAAATCTTTCTTTGTTCTTACAGGGCGACCTCAAACGCCACCTCATAACCCACTACCCAGAAAACCAACACGTATGTACTGGTTGCAACAGACGGTTCCCTCGCAAGTTCAGACTGACTAGACATATACTGAAAGGGTGTCGAGTGCAGTGTCATTACTGTGGACAGTTGTAAGTATTGTATACATAGCGGCAACAGAAATACCTCATCTGTGAAAATTTCAACTGTCTAACTATCACGGTTCATGAGATACAGCCTGGTGACAGACAGACAGCAGAGTCTTAGTAATAGGGTCCCGTTTTACCCTTTGGATACGGAACCCTAAAACCACTTAAAACTATAAAAAGGAATAAAATAAATACGTTCAGCGTTAGATTTACTTTGACTTTAAGGGGCTGACTTTGAATTTGATTGAGAAGGAAGCGCTAAGGTATCCCGCGAAATTAAAATTTTATTAGGTTTTTTGCAATTTGCACTTACTTTTATACTTTACTAGCCGACAGACTTCGTTCTGCTAAAAGCTATTTGACTGTTGCAGTTTGTGTACGCGCAAAGGAAATATAGTATAAACTCCAATACTCTACCCTATCCTACCTTCCTACCCTACCCTACCTACCCTATCCTACCCTACCTACCCTACCCTACCCTACCTACCCTGCCCTACCTACCCTAACTACCTACCCTACCTACCTAAATCCTTAAAAAAAATTTGATTTTAACATATTCTCAGACCTACCAAAATATGATGACTGACACATTATGTCAAACGCCATAAAGTGACATTAGAAGATAGTTTACATTAGAAAAGTTAATACCTATGGTAGTTTTTTTTCTTTTCTTACATAAGAACCTTCTCCTGAAAATAACAAACACAACAATAAAATAATTAGCGAAATCGGTCCAGCCGTTCACTATGCCGTGATCAAGGGAAATAGGGATTCATTTTTATTTATATACATAAAAAGCCATGCTGGCGTTGCTACGATCACCAGCTAGTATAAACACCCTAATAAAATGTATCTTATGTTTGTTACAGGTTTACAGCCAAAATCTACCTGGCTCAGCACATAAAGAATGCGCATGGCCCCTATCCCAAGTCCAGAGAGTATTTATGTGATATCTGTGATATGGTCACCTATAGCAGGAGAGGTATCATACAGCATTTAAAATATGGACATGGCACTGAAAAAGTAAGTTTTAAATTGCTTTTTATTTGTGGAAAATTATTTTCTTGTATTTTATTTTGACAAATTTTAAATCCATACTAATATTATAAATGTGAAAGTAACTCTGTCTGTCTGTATGTTACGTTTTCACGCCTAAACCGCTGAAACGATCGTCATGAAATTTGGCAGAGATATAGTCTGGGATATGGAGATGGACATAGGCTACTTTTTTACGCGATAACCGACATCCACGCGGGTGGAGCCGCGGGCAAAAGCTAGTCTAATTATATAAAACAAAGTCGTGTTAGTTACAACATATATAACTCAAGAATGGCTGGCCCGATTTTTATGATCTTTTGTTGATATATTTGGTTTGTTTCCGCCCCAAATAACAGAATAACTATTAACACATTGTCAAAGTGTGTGGGAAGTTTTATTAGGGTTGCCATCGACGAATAAAATATATGAAGGTACTAATATTAAATCCAGCTAATATTATAAATGCGAAAGTAACTGCTGAATACTCAAACGCAATTCAACTTTAAGTCGCCGTTAAGTCTAATGCTGTCTCTGTCACTTTAAACTGTTTTGTAGCGACAGAAACACTTACAAGAACGTCTTAAAGTTAAGTAACGTTTGAGTATTTGGGCATTAGTTTGTTTGTTACCTTTTCACGCTTAAACCATAAACCAACCAAGTCTTGAATTTTTTTTTATCATATACGTTGTCAGGTGTACAAAAACGGACATAGGGTACCTTTCATCCCGAAAAAAAAGCACTGTTTCCGAGGAAAACAACAATAACGTTCATATAATAACAGATGGCGCCACGTGTCTTTCGAATCATGATTGATTTATATTATTATAGAAACTTTAGTAGTGTGTTACGATTTTTTTTAATTTATTTATATTTAAACTTCATGTACAATAGTGGTACATAGGCGGACTTAATGCCACAAGGCATTCTCTACCAGTCAACCTTTGGGTTAAATATAAAAACGTAGTGATAGGGCACAAAAATGTCAAAAATACTAACTTCTTTGTTACGAGAATTTATATTATTTTATAATCAATAAAAATACTAATACACATATACAAATAAAATAAACTAATAGATACTTTTTTTAATTGAAATTAACGCGAGCGAAGCCGCGGGCAAAAGCTAGTAGTTTATAATTTTTCTCTTAAATGGAGGGGTCTGAACATATTATTTCAGTGTTTCCAAGTTCCATATTTTTGTAGTTTGTATGTAGCTGTACGTTGATGCTGGTTAGATTTTCTCGGAATAAAAAAAACAACGTCCACACAAAAAACGGACATCTCCTTTGGTGAAAATGTTTTTAAAATGAATGTGTTTTTTTTTTTAATTTAATTCGGTCTAGAAATCACGTTTTAAAAATAGTCGTTTACATAACTTCTTTTTGAAGTTGGTTAATAAAAATTGGATGGTATTTAAAAGTACTTCAATTTTATTTAAAAGTACTCCCGTTTCATTTACCTAATTTTGCCTGTGTTCCACCAAATATACTGAATGTGCACCAAAATATAACCTAACCTAACCTAACCTTTAATATTTGGTGCACGATCAGTATTTTTCGGGGAAGAATAAAATTTTAGAAATGCATACATAGATGTACCTTAAGATTTTTGGTGAACACAAAAATATTATCCATAAAAATTTTAATAGACATTATTTTTCAAACTTAATGTCTTTTTGTTTCAGGACACAAAATGTCAAATATGCAAAAAGGATTATTTTAAATATCTAACTTTGAAGGAACATTATTTGAGTCATCATAACCTTAAATACAGTTTATTGGACACCAAGTAAGTAGAAATACATACCATAACATACTACTAAACATGTTTCTTCTCCCAAGTAGCGTTGCTATGTTCCTGTTTGGAGGGTATGGGTGCCAGCGAAGAATTGCCAAACTTAAGCGGCAGTGGGCAGGGCACATTGCTCGCAGAATAGTTAGATAAACTTGATTCTATACAATAGTAGATGCCAAGTAATTAACATTACGAGACGCAGAACAGGTTACAGGAACAAATTAAATTATTTGCCATATGTCAGGTAGCACACGCCAATGTACCAGCAAAATACGATTGACGTGTAAAAGTGTTTGTACAAATCTACTTACAGAAATAAAATGAATGCAGCTGAATACCACTATTTTACATGGAGCGATTACCAATGTGACCTCCACAATCCAGTTACTGGGTAACACGATACCCAGTAAGACTTTCGGGCAATAACAACGTAAATGTTGATTGTAAAATTGTTTACGTCACACCTGACCATAATGCGCACACACATTATGGCCATGTGAAGACGTAAAATTGTGTACTCACCACGGGCAGTAAAAACGAAAGCCCTCTATCGCATATTTACAACCCTCGCCTGCGGCTCGGATCACAAATACCTGCGATTTCGGACTTTTTTTCTTTTACAGCCCTTGGTAAGTAATGTACTATTATTTCAGGAAAAAAGTTAAAATTGCAATAAAAGAGGAACCTTTAGATGAAATCGAAGAGATGGGCGACCCACCAGATTTTATGTATGAAGTGGACATACAGAAACATGAAGTCGATGGTAAGAAGAAATATAAAGACACATATTCATTGGTCGATAGGGCTCGTATGCGGAGTGCAGGAGATTTTTGTAAAGCATGCAATGCCATGCGCATGCCCGTATTCGGGGAACCGTTTTCATTAGTCGATAGGGAACGATTGCAGTATACGGAGAACTTGCACTGCATGTTTGTCAGTTGCTTTGAAGGCTCATTTTCATTGCGTGTGAGTCTCCGCACGCTTTTTACCGATCGATAAATTTCATTGGTCGCTACGGGGATTCCCCGCAGACAGTGTGCCGACGCGACCGCGTTATCGACCTGCGGGGAGTTCCCGCATGCTGTATATCGACTAATGAAATTGAGCCATTACTGGGGCTAAAACTACTCTCGGCTGTCCGATAAGGATTTTCTGTAGACAAAGTATAATAAACTATATTCTCAGTAGAATAAATTGCAAAGTTGTAAACACATCGACGCAATCATGAAACTCCTTGGGCATCTACGCCTGGGCTATTTTGCACTTTAAACCGCTTCTGCTACGCTTCGCTGAGACAATTATTATGATAATGTAATCCGTACGATACTCGCATGTCAAAAGGCGAGATTAACCTCGCCTGTCAAAATTGACAGCGTCCGTGTCAGCCCTAAATCGTATTTTCTGTAGACACTATTATACACATCAACATTTTATTGCTCTATTGAAATTAAATAAAAATGTCTATTTAGATTGATTAAATAAAATGTTTTCTTATGTGTAGATAGATGAAGTACTCTCTGCTTTTGCGTTACTTAAGAATTTTCGAGCTTTTTGCTTATGCTGGATTTTTGACCTTAGTTAATCTTGACATTAAAATGTAATAAAAATAAAAGTTTTAAAAGGTTTATTGCGTAAAATAAACAATTAGTAGACTGTATTTCCGCTGTTAACGCGTATAACACAATCCCAGAGAATCGGCATTCTCAATATGAGTTCATCCAAATCACGTTGCGGAATGACCGCTCACGTCCGATGTAAAAGGTGAAAAAGATTTTACAAAAAAAAAAAAAAAATCCTCGTGTATTGTTGTGGTTATGACAGTATATTTGATAAGAGTCGTTCGAAAATAGCAAAAACTTAAGTTTTTCAAGTAATCACTTACCTTTCTAAAGTATCTAAAAGGGTCTCCAACTCGTGATATATAAGATTTTTTGCTACGAAACAGTTATTTTAGAATTATCTATCAAATTAATGTTATCCAGTTCTTTAAAACCGTAAAACTGGTAATATTGCGAAAAAGTATTTCCGAAAGTTTGTTTATAATATGGCGTACCGGCTAGTGATAATGTAGAAGGTATGAAGTTGACACATTGCAGGTCAGACGGAAACGCTCATGGTACAAATAGAAAACCTGTCAGGTTAACCTGCTAAGTTGACCTGTCATGCAGGGGCGTTCCTTTCATTAAAGCCGAAAAGCCCGGCTTTCAATCAAAAGTGAGCCTATTAATAAAAAAACTACACCTGTAAACAAACTCAATGTCGCAAGAATTGATACGAATAATAACATTAAACTCTCCGCGTAGTACCGGCCACAAGAATAAAAACGGTAAACGTGGTACCGGCCGCGGCCCCGCGTTAGATACGTACTACGATGCAACGTTGCCAGAGTTACATACTCAAGGAATAATATTTAAATTCATCGCCTCTTTCATCATGCACCGTTGCCAAACTATCTACGATGCCGCAGTTGCGATCTCGCTCTAACGTTATAGCGCTAAGCAGGAGGCGAGATCGTATCGATGAATGAAGTATAGCTTTCTCGCTCACACAAGGTGGCTTCAAATCGGGCTTCTAACTTCTCATTCTTTCGCAAAGAAATGTGTTAACGTCCTTGATATGATAGTATGTACTCATTTTGCAAATGTTCGAATTTTTAAGCCCGGCTTTTGACTTTTTATGAATGAAACGAATCGTAGAAGGAGGTGGTAGGATTGTAGATCCTGAGTATGTGTGCGCGAGTCGCTGCGCAAAGCGTGAATTTGCATGATGTAATTTCAAATTAATTGTTTTGAGCGGTTACTGACGCCGTTTATGTTTTGATTTTTTTTAATTTTCTGTGAGTTTGTGTTGTGATTAGTTTTTGCTGTAATTACCTTCTTTATGAAGTGATGAAAAAGTTTCTTATCATTATAATGAATTCGGAAACGCATGCAATTCCTTGTGAAGGATTAAAGTGTGTATTGGTGTGCCATCGTTACTTGGAAAAAGGTAAATACTTTGAGTTTTACAGACAAATATAATCTCGCTGAATACATTATGCGTGTCGAACACAATCGCGCTGTTTTTCAAAGATTAGGTTGATGTTGTGTGTCATTTAGCACTTTAAGAACTTTCTTTCCGAGGTCACAATGAGTTTAAAACCTCATTCAATAGAGGCAATTTCTTAGCTTGCATCTTTGCTTTCTTTATACGACCTATACTCCATTTATTATAACATTAGACAAATAACTGTTCTCATCCTTTCGTTATTTCGATGTAAACGTTTAATAAACGCCGTTATTTCATGATAAATACAAAGTACTGTAATCTATTTACCATTTACATTAAAAAAGTAACTCTAAAGTGCAGTAATTTCAACAATATTACACAATAACTGTCGTCATTTAGCCGTTATTTGTCTAATGCTATAGTAAATGGAGTATAGTCTTAGAGAAACATATGCAGCAACAAGATGGCAACAAACCGGAGCCCAGTTACTTATCAAACGAAATAAATGTAAGCAATGTGTAGTTAGAAATCACAAATCAATCAATTATTTGTGCGCCATCTAGTAGCCGTATTGTAATATTTTTCCCATAATAACTGTTGCAAATTTGCGAGCGTTTGAAATATGAATTATTACGACTCGAAGAGCTCTGTTGTGCCAATAATGATAATAGATGGCTCACGTATCATATTTTACACGATACTGATAACTTGTACTTATAATAGTTGTGATTTTCTAAAGGATTACCAGTAGGTACTCTTCGTATTTAAAATTTACCTATATTTAAGCATAACATCACGCCTGTATTCCCCGGAGGGTTAAGCAGAGGTATGCCTACCTAGCTACACCCACATTTTTCCAGTCATGTTTTGTTGTTAATTCATATTTAAATATTTAGGTCTATATCTATACCTTATCTAGAAACTAATACCACTGATATTTGTTTCATCAAATTTGTTGAAAAACATACATAGTGGTATTAGTTTTGGAACAGAATAAATCGCAATTACTTACAATTATGAAAAACGAATATTAGTCAGTTCTTTAACGGCTCAGTCGGTAGGCGCCACTTTGCCAGGCGATAGGGCAGGGGGTGTTTTTTATCCAAAATATATATTGGCTTGCCCTAATTTTGACCCCTAGGCACGCCACTGCTGTCATGTACTTGGCAAGTATTTTAAATGGGCCCCTGGTGTGTGTACAGCATCCATTTTTGGCAGTGCTCTTCTTTGAAGCAAAGATGCGTACTCAATGGGATTATTTGTTGTGTATATTCTTTATTCCTCGTCTCTCGAAGTTTGATAAAACTCGAGTAAACGCGCCTTAACTGTGTGTTTAACCATTTCAGATACCCCACCAGAGCCACCACCATTTTCACTCCAGCCGACCAGTCCCGAACACTTCACCATAGACACAGACACCATCACTTACTCAAAGAAAGTGCTATCAGAGGACATATCACGAAGTCTGATAGAACGTGATAGTATGGCGGACGTGTTCGATGACTTCTTCATTGGACATGTGCTGAAAAAGCCTGAGGAAGTACTTAGTAAGTTATTTTGTAGTTATCAATAAACACGGGGGTAAGGTATATCGTGTTACCCAGTTACTGGATTTATCTCGAAGTCTGATAGAACGTGATGGTCGCACTTAAAGATCGCTTGTATCGTTTGAAGTTTACTTGTCGCTTGATAGCTTGTTTTTCGACTGTGTCGGGTCGACTGTTGGATATCGCTATGGCTGGCGGAATCGGAGCATCGCTCCCCGTCCGTGAATGGTACGCGAGGGCCCATAAAAATGGACCCATCATTTTGTTGGCCTCAGGGCCTGCAGAGTTTTTGGGTGCGACTAGTCGCACCCATATGAGTGATTGCAACGGTCGTTTCTGTAGGCGCGCCGCGACACTGGTTCACAGTGCCGCTTGTTCACGACATCTCGGCGGTCTGTCCCCGCCAGGTGAGACCCCCAGTTACCTGGGGGAGGCCCGACGAAGACGACCAGCGACGAGATGGCGATTTCATGGCGCTTCTACAGGTCAATGTAGCCGTGTGTCGGGTCGGGATCCATACCGGCTTTATATAGTTCTTAGATAGTTCCAGAACCTTCAACTGTAGAAACATCTAGAATTTTCGAGTACATACCGGCCCCGACTCACCAGTTGTCAATAGTTCTAGAAAGTTCTAGCATCGGATTTTCTAGAAGCATAGATGCTTCTATGCCATCTAGCGCCATCTAGCATCGAGTAGCAGAACTAGAGTTCTGCTACTCGATACTAGATGGCACTAGTGGTACTAGGGCACTTGTGGCGCGCAACACTATTTTGTAGTTATCAATAAAAACGGGGGAAAGTTATATCGTGTTACCCAGCAACTGGGTTGTGGAGGTCAGATAGGTAGTCGCTCCATGTAAAATACTGGTATTCAGCTGTATCAGGTTAGACTGGAAGCTGACCCCAACATAGTTGGGAAAAGGCAGATAGGTCATATCAATAAACATAAGATGAACACTGAAACCCAGCGTTGGGGCTCTGTTTTGCATAGGGTCGCAGCATAATGCTGAGCGATGATCGTTTTGCGTGGATGTGATGCATATTTCCTCCAAATAGGGAAGTGTCATGGAAAAAAAAAAAGAAAAACTGTTTAGTCCGTCAATCAGATAATAAAAAAATATTAGACATGTATTTTTGCTTTAACATATTAATAAAAAATGACTTAGATAAACCACATTTAACTTGGGGAGTGGGGGCTCGTTGCGTCACAGATCAGTATAAAATCTAGTGAGAAGTGACGTCTGCCACATTTGAACTCAATGTATCGCCGTAATGTTTTGATTACGTAAAAAAAGAAAAAATAGGTACGTGTCCAATATGTTTTTATAATCTACATGACGGACAAAAAACATTTTTTTAGTTATCATCCCTATCGTTATTTTTTTGTTTTTGTGTTCTTTCTGTGCGTCATGTTTACCGCAAATAAGTGAACATCAGAATGACTGGCCAGAATTACCGATCAGCTTTAAAATATTACTAAAATCTAATACCTTATTTATATGAGAACACTTTCCATATGATTTTTTTCCTTCAAAAATGTCAGTAATGTCCAATATAATTTTTTTTGTTTTATGGAAATGTAATGTTCTGTCTGTACTCCAAAAATCGGGGCCCTATTAATTATTATTTTTTTCCTTAGAGCCGCCAAAACAAATAGTAGATGAGGAAAAGAAAAAACGCGTTGAAAAGCGTTTAGAAAAACTCCTAATCAAGGCGAGAGTGCGCAATCAATGGGTGGTTTTAGAAAAAGTACGGAGACAATACAACCGACGAATCAAAATGGCGACTGGCAGTGGGGATAAAAAAGGTACGTAACGAATCGGAATACAACAACATCAAACTTTTACATCTTGTAGCCTATTTTAGACACAACAGACGTTGTCCTGGCAAAATTTCAATATTGGTTTGAACTCCGTAACCGTCTCTGTAGTCTAGTAGTAAGACCACCGCGTTTATTGAAAGTACGAGTATACTGTGCCAGTACGCACCCATACTGTACTAGTGCAGTATACTTTCATATAATGTCTTGAAGGTATACTCGATTTATGCGCGGAAACTATACTATACCCAAAGTCTCAAATTCAGATAATTTATGTAAACAAAGGGGATAACATAGCAAAAACATATCTTCGTAATGGTAATTCACATAAAATGGCGAAAAAATAGGTTTCATTTTCTTTTAAGGACTGATTTTAAGAAATAATAATAAAAAAATAATCACACCGTAATTATTATAAATTTTCGGTTTTATACAAAGTTATTAAAAAAAGGAGATTTTCTGGTATAAAATATTTTATGATACTGGTAACAATGCAGGAGATCCAAACATTTTCAATTTTTTTACATCTTCAACAACACAAATATTACAACTCTCATGCATTGATTCATATTGTAAGTAGCATATCTAGCCACATTTTGGATGAAAACGGCTGTAAACTGTTTCGAGTGGAAATCGATTTTGGAAGGCCTACGTCTAGCACTGGACTTAAAAGGGCTGATTATGACGACCATATGCCGTGTTTCCGACATACTACACAAAACATTGTTTGGCAACGGTATTTTGTTTGCATAGTTCTTATAATTATTCACTTTAATTTTAGCAATGACTATTTACAAAAAAATAAATATGATAAAATGTTTTGTACCACTGTCCTGTCATTTTGACAGTGACATTTCTTGACATTACTTTGTTTACGTAAATTATCTAAATTAGAGACTGGGTATAGGCTAGTATCCATTAGCAAAATCAATTTGACTAATAATTAATAATCTTAGACTCTTGTACATTTGAATGAGATATTGTAAGCAATCTTTTAAATTAGTTTTAAGTTTATCGCTATAAAAATGGGAAGGCGGAAAAACGACATTCCGATTTTCAATACTCCGAATAAACTGCTAAACTGCTGCAGATCCCCTCTATTGTTGGTGAATCATTTGGGTTAGGTTAGGTTAGAACTGTGACCATTAAAGCGCGAAGGCGAGCGACCGTAGAGAGCGTGCCGCCGAGCGCCAAATCCCCTCTATACCGCTAAGGTGACCTATAAATCGTCTACTGCGCAAGTCAAACCACGTGGTGTCTCAAGTCTCATGCGTATTGTCCGTGCAAAAGAAAGGGATAACAATCTACCAAAATGGCAGGCATGTCACTCATTGAGTATAGTTTCGAGAAAAACACGCGCCTGGAAAACATACTCAGCTATTGCGCAGTGTTACTAACGAAATATGTTTTCCAGTTATTGTTTTTGTACGCGGTGCTTGAAAATATACTCGATTTTTGCGTACTGGCAAGGTATATTTTCCGCAACTGATGCGAGCAATTGTGATCGGAAAGTATACTCGATTTCAATAAACGCAAGACCACCTGTCTCAGACCCACAGGTCCCGGGGTTAGATTCCCAGCGGGGGTATAAGTTTCTGCTCGGTTTGGTTTTGATCAGGGAGCCACTGTGTGCTCGGCGCAGTCTTAACGATATAAAGAAGGAAATATAGTGATCTTATTCTTATTAGTGATCTTATCTTTTAGTGAGCTTTTGCCCGCGGCTCCGCCCGCGTGGATGTCGGTTATCGCGTAAAAAAGTAGCCTATGTCCTTCTCCATATCCCAGGCTATGTCTCTGCCAAATTTCATGACGACGTGAAAAAGTAACATACAGACAGACAGAGTTACTTTCACATTTATAATATTAGTATGGATGTTCTTCAGAAATGTCAGGTGAATACTACTCGCCACCGGCGTGCGTGTATGATCAATTGATTAAACGAGTAAACGAAGCAAAAGAAATATGTAAGAATGGCGTTTTGAAGTTTCTGCCTACCCTCATGGGAAGAAGCCGTGGGCTCATGTATGTATGAATATTTCTAAAATAAACAAACTTTTTACCTATTCCAGAACAAAAATCCATTAGATATTTCAAAAAACCAGAAAACAATAACGAATCTACTAAATTGAAAAAAGATGCCGATGATAAAGAAACCCATGATGTTATTCACAAACAAAATATTGATTCAGAAGAAGAAAACAGTAAAAAGATTAATCATAATGATGAAATTGGTGATGATAGAATAATTGATGATGAAATTGCTAACAAAAATCGAGATGACATAATAAATGATCAAGAAATTGCTGACAAAAATCGGGATGACATAGTAAATGATGAAGAATTTGCTGACAAAAATCGTGATAAGGTATTAAATGATGATGATGAAATTAATGATGAAGTAATAGATGACAAAAAAGATCTCGACTATAAAGACAGTGATTTTGAAAGTAATAGTGATGAAGAAACCAATCCAAATGGAAAACTGAAGTTTAATACGCATCAGTGTTATATATGTTTTAAGGTACGTAAAAAAAAAAGCCTAATTGTTCCTCAGATTGCGTTGGCCGCAACATAGTGTTCACAATACCGTTGAATGACGTCACTGAAACGTTATATATGGGGATAGGCTAAGTTGGTGTGTTTCCCTGGAGAGCGTTTTTTGACACCGTAAAGTCAAACCCTGCTATCATCATTTTCATGACGTCGCTCTTCTAAGAAACGTAAATAGGATACCTCGATCTTTAGGGTTGTTACATACATAAGTGGGCCGGGCATTAATCAGCACAGTCTGGTAAAATCTAATATATCGTCGTATCCTACGAATAGTGCCCTAACGAACATGGGGCTTTCTTTTTTATTGCATAATTTAATTCTGCTCTTCATACCACATATAACCAGTTCAAAAAACAATTAAAAACGGGATTTAAAGGACAAAATGCGTATAAAATATAAAGATAATATATTGAAAATAATCCTAGCCGAACCTTAAAATACCAATACACATTATAAGAAATCACCAATACATATTTTTCATATTTAATTTAATTAAAGTGTCTCCTGAAAAGTAGCTATTATGCAGTTACGCCCCTATTCGTAGGATACGACGATATGTAGATGAATGTTCGGGGAAAATGCCGCTCGGCTTTCGCTAGGCCGGGCAACAGCTGGCTGGCATTAATTCGCAAAGCCGCGCGGTAAAACCGAATAAATGCAGATGAATGTTCGAGAATCACAAACCGCTCGGCTGCCGTAATGTAGTAGTTACTACGGGTCGGTTTTTTTTGTTCCACAAATGCTGCCAAATCGAATGATGTGT
Organism: Dryobota labecula; assembly: GCA_947523025.1. Classification (NCBI taxonomy): domain Eukaryota; kingdom Metazoa; phylum Arthropoda; class Insecta; order Lepidoptera; family Noctuidae; genus Dryobota; species Dryobota labecula. The sequence continues at coordinate 9,609,881 of OX383314.1, forward strand.
GACCCGAATGAACTACCCGATCGGCACAAGCTGAATGAAACCGAACAAGTGCAGTAATTGCGTCGGGTCGGCTTTGTTGTTCGAAAAATACTGCCGAACCGAAAATATGCCCGCTTATGTGTGTAGCAACCGTAAGAATTGGAAAGAGACACTCATGGGATTAGTAATTATGAAGCAGCGTGAATGACAGAGACAAAGCTCTACAAAATAATCTTTTTGTAAAAGTCGAAGTGTCATATTTTTGGCCTGATGCTCTTATTTGTTATGCACAAAACTATTTTTCTAATCAACTTTGAAATGTGAGGTTTCAACAAAGATTTAAATCGTTAGATTCGCCCTACCGCGTCGAAAGAGGGTCGCTTTTTTTGTGTGACAATGCCGCAGTCGCCATGGGAACGCCATATACGGAATGTGTGAACTCACTATTTTCAATGTGGGCACTTTTTCCGCGACATATGCACGGTGAGGGCACATCTAACGATTTAAATCTTTGGGATTCAACTATTTTAACGTGAAAAATTTATTTTTCAGCTCTTTAAAACGAAAGCAGAGTTAAAACTCCATTGCAAAGAACATTTCGATATTTGCAACGAAAAAATGCTCAAAAAATGTCCCTTCTGTGGCTATGTTACCAATCTAACAATAACTAGACACATTAAACTCGTTCACAAAATATCTATCGATATACCATACGGACGAATTAAAGAACGGGACTCACAGAACGGATCGAAATATGTCTTCGAGATCGATAAAGATTGTGATTTAGAAGTTATACCGAGTATAAGCAATCTAAACAAAATAGCTTCGATGAAAATCGATGAAAAGAATCGAGAATCGAAAAACATATTTCTGGGAACTACGAAGTTGGTCAAAAAGGGGGGAGATTGGATGGTTGAAAAGCAAAAAGTTGACATCAACAATGAGTATTTGTTACCTGAGTTTTGTGAGGCAGATTATGAAGCTTTAAAATCTATAGGAGATAATTACTTAGAACAAATTAGAAGTTTGAGTATTTTAGCCAAGAAAAAAGGCTTAAAAATCCTCTACCCCTGTGAAGGATGTGACAAAATCTGCCTAACAATGAGCGCTCTAAAACTACATAGCAGGAAACATGAAGCTAACCCAAAGAGATTTAAACCTAAAGTGTGGAAGAATAAGATCTTAATTGGCTTAGGCGGTAGATATAGTCATATTAACAAAAATAATAAGAGAAAAAAACATGGCAAGAATAAACAAAATAATAATAGTGATGTTACTAATCAGAATAGCGGTAAAAGCATTAACAAAAAAAGCCGTAAACTAGAAAAAATCGATAAAGAAGAAAATGATGTTTCTGAACCAGTAGCACATCGATTTGCTGATCCGAGTCCCGTAAAAAATAATCACAAATGCGATAGAGAACTGATAGAATTCTATCACAAAAACATAAAAGGAGGCGATATAGAATTTTGGCAATTTTTGAAGATTTTTAACAAAATGAGTCGTGAAAATGTGAATGATTTTAAAGATTTGGAAAATCGATTTGATTTTGGTATGCATAATATCGTCAGGTACGATGAAATGACTACGGAGAATAATACAGAATCGAATAAAGAAGATATAATAGAGAATACTCAGGTTACCCCTAAAAGAGGTAGAAGAAAGAAGAAAGCGTTTACTAGAGTGATTATGATTAGTAAAAAAGAATATCTAAGAAGACTTGAGATTAAAAACCAAATGAGACAAAGGATAGAAAGGTCGAAAACCTAACTTCTGAATAATATTAGTAATATTTAATTTTCAATTCTGGTTTTTCAAATTCAGAATCTTGAATAATTTATATTGCCACTTAAGGGGGATGCGATGGAGTAGCCCGCGAAATTCAATTTTTTTTTGCAATTTGTAGGTCTGTGTCAGATTGTATGTTGATCAAAATACGATTCGCGACCGTTACCAATGTGTATTATAGAATTAAAATCGTTAAACAAGTCGATACGACTCCCTATTACATGGGAATTAGATATAACTAGCGAAATATGGGGTACTGTATGTACTATCGGGGACATCCGAATTGGCACACGTTCAAAATCAAATCCCGTGCTCACGGATGTCCACATGATTCTGTTTACCGCACCTTTTTGCGACAACCAATAAAAAAAAAACTTGGTTAAATAAATAAGGTTGACTTGAATGCCTTGTGGCATTAAGTCCGCCTATCTACCACTATTGTACATGAAGTTTAAATAAATAAATTTCTCAGGTCCGTTGTTTTCACCGGACAACGGACCGGTTTTTTAGCCAGACTCACTGTTGTATGGCTTATAATGAATGTGTGTACATGCACCGGACCGGTGTCCAACTCATACAAATATGAAAAACACTGTCCGTGGTCCGATGGAAAAAACGGGCGGGGGTTTTTTTCACCGAACCAATGATCAATGATCACAGAAGTCTTGACCACCTTGGCTGGTTATTTAGGTTTTTTTTTTTCATTTACTAAAACAAGGGGCTCAGTAAAAATCTGATGCTGCGATGCTATTGGTTGATGAGCGTAGGGAAGCGTTACTATAGCGGCAGAGCGCTGCATGTAAGAATAATCCTTATGGTGCCCGATTCGGATATCCCCGATAGTACACCTCTGCCTAATCCTTCGGGAATACAAGCGTGATGTTATGTGTAAATGTAGCTAAATATACCTCTTAAAAAATCGCCAACACGCAATGCTCAAGCGTGTTGATCAATGCTAGCCTTCTCATAGAAATTGTGGAAAAAGGCGGCCTTTGCTCTGCGGAGTTTCATTTAAATCTCTACTCGATATATAAATAATATTGATCTACCCACTTCTAGATTATTAGTAACTTTAACCTTTTGACCATCACGTCAAAAAAAAAAACATGCTCTCGGCGACAAGATACAAATTCATCCTTTCGTGGCGGTCAAAAGGTTAAAAAAAGTAAGACATTTGACAAGCGTGCGGAGAGAATCCGGCTTCAGTCAGGCCATGTCCTAATACATTTAATGTTCAAAAAATATTAATTATTATGTATTATAAATAAAATACATAATAATAGATGATAAACTTTTTTTACTTTATTATAGAAAATATGTACCTATATATCGTCGCATTAGTGGTGAAGAGAGCTAAGACACACTTTTGACCGAATTGAGTTATGAACACCACCATACTCGTCGTTAAACGGAGATTCTTGATGAAGAGATCTAAGTGCTGAAAACCAGCGCTGGGGCTCTGTCTCGCATAGGGTCGCAGCATTATGCTGAGCGATGGCCGTTTTGCGTGGATGTGTCGCATATTTACCCCAAACTATTTTTTTTTTGTGTTGTGGTCTTTTTTTGCGTCATGTTTACCGCAAATAAACGTTTTTTCTTTCTTTTTTTTTTCTTTAAGTGTTAGCTCAACTAGAGGGTTGGTATTTCATTCAGACGTGAAAGGAGTTAAATGAAACTAGGAACAAAAAATCAAGTGGTGAATTTTTGATTTATCTTTATCTTGGAACCAGTTTAGTGTGGAATAGCTACCTTCACTACTCAGGCGACGATTTTTACTCTTTTCAAACAAATTAGTGATAAATGAACGCGTTGATCGCATATTCGCGGCGAACGCTTGGCTCTCGTACGCGCGAGCCCTTTGTTTATACACGATATATTTTTTTTTATCGCGCATTGGATTTGGAACACTTGGTGTTGACCCGTGCATTGAGAATCGAACAGACTATATCCCAGCGCGTAAAAAAGTAACCTGTTGGATTTTCAACTCTCGGCGCTAAGCATTGCGTTTTAAATCCATTACGTGATATAAAACATCGTCGCTTTAAAAAATCGCCCGGACGTACGAGGGCTGCCATTAACGAAACGGACACGGGGATAGAGTCACATGTTGCATTCTTGTTCACTATTTCGAAACTATATCAGTATTAAGGCCGCGTCCTATTTCAAAAAACCAAATTCGCGCTCATGTCGCTTTTTGTTCGGTGAACCTCAACGCGTGGTCGTGCCGACGGAGGACGTTTTCCAGTTTTCCGAACAAAAGTAACGCGCGTAATTAGGACGCGGGGTTAAGATATGTAAATATCTATCTATATGAATCTTTATATATAAAATTCTGCGTGTACTACTGAACTCCTTAACGGCTGGACCAATTTTGATGAAATTTTGTGTGTATATTGAAGTGGGTCCCTGGATAGTTTAGATTCACAATTGGACCCGGTAGGTGGCGCTGCGATCGAGTTCTAGCAAACAGGACAATGTCTGTCCGGTCAGGTAGTTATGTATATAAATCTACAGCCGTGCGTTAGTCTTGCAAAAACTCGAAAATGACTCGACCAATTGTAATGAAATTTTGTTAAGTTGTGTGCGCGCCGGTGAAGGTTCCTATAAAAAAAGGCATTGGTGCAGATTCCCTTGTTCACAAACTAAACTCAGTTCAGTGCATTTTTTTTTTCTATTTTATTAAGAAAAGGACAGAAGATAAATTTTAGTTTAATCTTGTCAAATTAATCAGCGCCTGTCACTACTCCATAAAAGTTTAGACGTGATTAAAAACTTTCCTACTAAAATTACGTCAATTTACGTCAAGCGCTGATTAACTTGACAGGACTAAACTAAAATTTATCTTCTGTCCTTTTCTTAATAAAATAGAAAGAAAAAGATGCACTGAACTTAAATTTAGTTTAGTTTGTGAACAAAGGAATCGGCACCATTGTACGCATTAGCTAGTTACTTAATAAAAACATTGGTGTTACAGAATGTTGTAAGTAGATACGAATTTTTATAATAAACAGGGTAGATTTTTGAGACGGGGCAGTAAGGTACCTTAACCATTTAAGTTACGGGAAAACGTTCTTAGGAAACTGTCCTTAACTTTTACAGAAATTCTAATCTGCCCACTCTACCCGTCATAAAAAAAGTTGGAGTCCCATCTCCTGCAAGATGTATGCAGTATAATGTTAGCGATTTCCGACTTTTCTAGCACTCAAACCTCGGTTGGTCCAATTGTTGTTTTATCCTTATGAAAAACAGGATCGATTGTCATCAAAAAAAAGTTTTTGTGAAAATCTAAGATGACCCACTGACTGAAAATAGCCAATTTTTTTTTTTAAACGTTGCCTTTGCTTGCTGTCTGTACATTTTTTTTTTCAAAATCTGTGATGCAGTATGCAGATCAAAATGTCTCAAAAAGTTAAAGACAGCCTAAGACCGTTTTCTTGTAACTACTACGGATAAGGCATATACAACCGCATAATGATCTGCAAAACGTATTATAAGAAAATTTGAATTTCGCGGGCCTTACCGCTACGCCGTAAGGGTGCCAACACACCAATTGATCGATAGTCGATCGATGCCATCGATCGCAGATATAATGGTTCAGTCGACGCCGATCTTCAGTTATTACCATACCAATCGATCGATCGTCAATCGACGTCCGAGTCATCCCGCCCCGCGTTACCTGTCGCCCCTCGTCTCATGACCGTTGTGTCGTACGCTACCCTCGCCCGCGCAGCCTAGCGTTAGTTACTGAAGTTCGCGAGTAATAACACGGGTTTCTGTGACGAGCCAAATGGCAGCGGCGACGTGGACAAACGCAAAATTTTGGAATTCATCGAGCAATACAAAAACAGGCCATTATTATGGAACATACTTCACCCGGGTCAGTCCCGGACAATCGATCAATTGGTATGGTGGCTCCCTTGGGGTACTAACCCTTACTGCCCCATCACAAAAATCCACTTTGTATTCTAAATCTGCGTGAAACATAACGTAAGAAGAAAATTGTGTTGAAGTATGTTCGGTGGCCAGCACATTACGCTACACGAAACTGTTTTTCTCCAAACGATTTTAAACTTTAAAATGTTGATGATCGAAAATCGAACGTGAAAATACAATTTTATGTGTGTAACGCAATTCACGCCTGCTGGCTACTTATTGGTGATTTGTAACAAATACCCCGCTAGCTACTTATTGGCGATTTGAACAATTATCCCGCTGGCTACTTATTGGTGATTGGTAAGACATTACTTTTGAGTTGCATCGTGGACGATGGGCCTAACAGTAGAAGACGACTTCAAATATACGAGTAGTAATAAGTAGAGTATAATGAAGCAATTCATTACAAGTTTGTAATATTTCACGAGATTATAATTATACTTTATGATTTACAGTGCAATAGTCAACAACAGCGATTTTCACCTAGTTTGGGGCGTATAGTACGTTTTTATTCGAAGTCGTATTTCTTTTTAACCGACTACATAAATAGAAAGTTAATACTTTTTTCTGCGTTAATAGGTAATACGGGCTACTGTCCATAACTCCACGTCAATGCGCGTACGGATGGGAATATCGATTATTCGATCCACCCCAGCTCCTCAAAGGCCAGCAACGCTTTTTTCTGCGTTATTTTTCTATGGGTTTTAAGTTTGGCGAAATGTGGGTGTTACTATACGTACACCTCTGCCTATTTCTTCGGAGATTCGGGGATTACAGGCGTGAAAATATGTTTAAAAACTTATTAATTTTATAACAAGAACGGAAGTGTTCTGTTGATATTGTGTTATGAGAATTTTCATTTCGTTGTGCAATGCCGAAGTCTGCTATTTTTATTTATTTTTTCCAACTAGTGTTCACAATTCCATACTTATCTAAGATCTGCAATAAACTGTTAAAACGGGATGAGTATGGAGTATAAGTAGGTTTAATTATATTGTTTAATATAAATAAATAACTTTTGTTGAATAGTTTGTTTTTTATTCTTTTTTACTTTTTATGTAAGATTTAAATCGCTAGATTTGCCCTCACCGTCACGCGAAAAGGTGTTCATAATGAGAAGAGTTAATAAAATATTAATGTGTGTCAGAGGTGTCAGAACGAAACAGAAACGCGACAATTTTTTGAGGTAGCAGGGAAAATCTTAATGATTTAAATCTTTGCCTTACATCATATAAATTCATAGTTTTAAATATGTCAAAATAGAAAACAGAAAATAATATTTATATATATTTTATTGTCCAGATAATACAGTAAGCAGGTTAACAGCATGTTTAGACGACATGAGTAGCTTAAAATATTACCAACATCTAGGTTACAATATATTATTATTTGCAAGTGAGCCCCAAACCAGACAGTATCTTGGGGCTCAATTTACGAATTCCAGAGTGGAGACTAGAGAGGTGATTTCGGGTGTGGTATAAGTGTATGTGTGTGTTAGGGTGCGAAAATTCTTACTCTATTTTGCTATCGTCATCTCCATGTAACTGCAAGTAAAGAAACAATAATATAAATATAAGGCAATCATGTTAAGTTGGAGGGTAAACATGGAAGATTGCTGGATTTAGGTCTCCAAACTGAATATCATTCATCGTCGCGGAAGATAAACACAAGTGTGTGCGCAGACAGGACCGGAGAGACATCAGGCGCAGGTTCAACGGCTTAACGTGCTTTCCGAGGCACGGGGTGGGCGTTGGTGTACGAGTTAGGGTAAACAAGGAGGTCAAACCACCCATTGTGACACCCTATGTAACAGTTCTACATTTATATCTGTAATTTTTATGGTGTACATAATAAAGAGTATTCTATTCTATTCTATTCAAATCAAAGGCTAAATTGAGCTTGTTGATACCTACTACCCATTGTAATTTAGAAATTGTTAGCCAATTATTTTTAAAGGAGTAACCGTGGAGTTTCTTTCAGGCTCTTCTCCATAGAAAACGACCAATTGGAACCACGCACTTAGCTTCTGACATTGCTTATGTTCCATGCCATGTAAATTTATGTGAAATAAAATATAAATCAAAATATTTTATAAAAAATAAAGGTAAATAAGGAGGTCAGAATATAAACAAGGAGGCTAGAGTGTAAACAACAGGGTCAGAGAGTAAACAAGGAGGCTAGATTGTAAACAACAAGGTCAGAAGGTTAAAAAGGCGTTCAGAGGGTAATAATGGCTAGTTGAAAAGAAATCTTGGAAGATCAGAGGATAATCATGAGCATCTGCTGGGAAATAGGCCTCCTCTTGTTGAGAGGGAATGGGCCGTAATCCACGTGTGCGTTACGTCAGCGGAATGTTGTCTCTTTTCAGGATTTCGGCTTGACAGATAAATTAGTACCCCATCTCGTGTAAATGTGCCCAAAATTTAGAATTTGTGCGTCCAGCCGATCTAAAGATATTCACGAAAACAGTTTCCGCTGGAGTAACGTTACCCCAGCGGCATGTTTTTTAACCGATGGTCGTAGCTAAATCATTATTTAAACCATTTGTACGCACCTGTACCCAGCATAATTTAATTATAATACTACAAATTTAGGAAGGTTGACACAAATGTGATCTATCTAAGTAGCTAGTTTGTACTCAACTACGACCATCGGTTAAAAACAGATCCGGCTGGAGTAACGTTACCCCAGCGGCATGTTTTTTAACCGATGGTCGTAGCTGAGTACAAACTAGCTACTTAGATCACATTTGTGCCTAATTGTGCCCAAAAAATGAAATTTGTGCGTCTTGAGGTTTCAGAGTTATTCAAGATGCCGGCGGGGGTAACGTTCAGCAAATTGCTGTACCTCTCAAACGGCATGACATACAACTACGATTTTTTTTTACTACGGTGGGTCTTAATTTGTGCTTATGCTGTGCAATTTTATTTTTCCTATAATCGACACCGTTGTAAAATAAGAAATTGATTTCAAAAACCCTAAAATCGATCTTTGCGCTTCAATCAGAAACCCTAGAAACTTACCAATACCTTACCTGGTTTGTACCTTTTATGAACTCAAAGCATCATGCGAAATTAGATGTTTCTATTCCAACAACTCAAGAGAGCTATTCCATTTTTATTAAAATCTGGCTACGCTAAAATGTAACTATCCAATACATGAGTTATTATTAAGTGACGGTAATTATGATTCGACAAATAAATTAGTACCTTTATTTAATTGCTTATCCTTAAAGTTTCAGCTGAAAAATCCGAATTATTCCCAATAGATATAAGAAAAAAAACATAGGAAAAGAAATTTCACGACTAGGGCATAAACTGCGTTACGCGTGTGCACGCACGTGAGCACGTCGCGGGCCACGCTTCTGGTGCACGCACGTGAGCACGTCGCGGGCCACGCTTCTGGTGCACGCACGTGAGCACGTTCGCGTGCTTATGCGCGGGCATCGGCGCGTCAGTTTTCTCAGTACAATTTTGACGTTGGAGGTGTACAGTCGAGTAATTATGGATAAATTAATGTTGTATTATTTATCAAGACGACGGCGACGACGAATTGCCAAAAAAAGACGCCAGCCAGTAAGCCCGTACGTTGAATCTAGGTTACTGTGCGGGGAATTCGTGGTGAAGTTTGGTATATTAAGAGAAAATGAAAGGTTTTTTTTCAAATATTTTAAAGTTTCATTACAAGTCTATGATGAATTATATTCAAAACTGGAGCCCTATTTGAAGACTAACAATCTACGATTGAAATCTACGTCAATCGTATCACCAATGGAACGATTTGCAATGACATTGCGGTAAGTAAAGACATTTCGATATTAATAATCATCTTTATTCATGTAAAAAAAACAGTCATTATTTAACAAAAGTTTAGAACACTCATATTTTTTTGCCAATTTATGTAAGTCACACTACTGTTTAGCCACATCAAGCCAGAAAGAAGAAGAAGTTCTTATTGTTTCGGCAGTGACACCTGGGGGCCTACCACCAGCTCATAAGCAGTATTATTTTAATATTACTTCAGTGGGAGAAAGAGATGGAGCTATACGTACTGTAGAGCTTTATCTCTTTCTCCCATGGAAGTAATATTAAAATAATACTGATTATGAGCTGGTGGTAGGCCCCCTGAATATGGCTTAAAATGTTTTTCTTGATGTGGTGCACTCTGTTCTTAGGGCCGAAACACATAACCGCACACTTATTAATCATCATATTAATCACAGTTTCTTACATTTATTAATTATATTTTGTTATTTCTAAATTACACAGTTTTATCGTTTTCGTTTTTTTTATCTATACCTACTTATTTACTTATTTTTTTATATAATCACAACAGTCATCACAGTGTCTTGCATAAACGTTACGTTACAATTAGTTTTTGATTATTCATTTGAAATACACTAATAAAATCACAGGTTCAAGTTTAAAATAAAAAAACACAATAACAGTTAAAACAGTACAATAAGTCTAAATGTCTTAATTATAATAATATACCTACCTTACAAAGTATTAATTATAATGACGCATATTGATTGCAAGTTTTTACATACGAATATTTCCCTTATTAATTATTCCCTTCTATTACTAGATCGGGTACTAATATTATTTTAAATTCTTATTTATCATCACAATCATAATCACAGTTTACTACATAAAAGATTAAATTTAAGAAGAGGATATATGAAGGAGCAATGTTATGAGTAGGTTCAAAAAAAAGGTCCATTAAGTAAAAAAAGGGGTCTATTGATACACTTTTTTATTTGACCCTAAATAGGGTTTAAGATAAAAGTGTCCGAATCGACCCCGTTTCTTTCCTTATGAACATTACACTCAAGGCTTGTAAACTTTTGGCGAATGCCCTTGTATATCATAATAATTGCACATGAGACCAGAAAAATATAAATATAAAATTGCGCTTTTTACTAACTTAAATAGTTCTTCATGTTCTTCTCTTTCTTTTGTTCTTAATAATTAAACAGTCTTAATCAAATCTTCAGTCTTTCTTGTTACCTATTTATTCATTGTTCGTGTCTGATCTTATATTTAAGGATTCTAAATCATTCGTTACCGTATTTTGCGTTAATGAAAGGTCATCAATGGTAATAATAATTTCTTTTTCTATATCAATTAAAGCTTCTAATACTTTTGTACGAAATAATAATTTTTTAAAGCAACTCAATTTTTTCACAGTTGGTAATAATGACTTAAAAAAATTCAAGTCTTCGTCCATATTATCTGCAGTGTTATTCTTCACGCAATTTAACAACTCTAATTCGAAATCAGTTGGCGATTCGCACTTACGTTTCTTGGAAGATCGTGTTTCTTTGGTAACGCTGGAGCTGGTGCTAGGTACATTAATCAAATCTTCTTCAATAATCGTATTATTTTGTGAAGTTCTCGGTGACGCGTTTTGCTCTACTGACTGATTAAAATCGTCTGCCGATTCTTCTCCTTGAGTATTCGAGTTTGAATCTAAAAATGACAGCATGTCATAGTAAATGTATGTTTTATTTGCCCTGGAACCGGAACCTGATTTAAGTTTTTTTTTAGTAGACCTCACTCTTATATAAGTGTCTCTTGCAGTTTTCCATCTTTGCTGCAGCTTTTTCACTGAAACAATAACACAGGTATTTTATTTTATTACAGATATTTAGTTAGTGGACATACCTTCGTCGATATTCATCTGGCGTATCAGACAGGACTAACCACGGTCAGAAAAATAGTAACAGAAGTTTGTCAAATTATAATTGAAAGGTTAAAGGAAGAATGTATACCAAAATTTTCCCGTGCGCTATGGGTAGAGACTGAAAAAGGATTTTTAACGCAAGCCCAGTTTCCTAACTGCATAGGTGCAATAGACGGAAAACATATACGCATTATAAGACCTCCACATAGTGGTTCCCTCTATTACAACTATAAGCATTACTATTCTATTGTACTGCTTGCAATGTGTAACGCCAACTATGAGTTTACCTATATAAATGTGGGAGTGCAGGGTAAAGAATCTGACTCCGCAATTTTCACACAAAGCCGATTGTACGAACAAATCAACAATGACTTAATAGATATTCCTCCTGCCAAAGCATTGCCCGTAATACACAATGATAAACCAACCAACACTGCTGCAACCGCAGCTTTGCCCTATATTATTGTAGGAGATGAAGCATTCGGGTTATCTAGCCATGTCATGCGGCCATATGCTCGAGCTCTCGATTTAAACTACAAAAAAAAAATATTCAATTATAGGTTAACGAGGGCGCGACGTTATATTGAGTGTACATTTGGTATCATGGCTAATAAATTTCGCATACTCCATCGTCCATTGAACGTTGGAAAAGACAAAGCAATTTGTTTTCTTAAAACAATTTGTATTTTGCATAATTTTATAAGATCAAGAAGTCAAATTAATGACTTTCATGATATTGTCATTATACCAGGCCATATACGTTCAGTTCGGGGGTTAATTGGAAATACCCACAGAGATTCGTATACATTACGCGATAACTTCGCAGATTATTTCGTTGCAGACGGACAGCTGTCATGGCAAGATCGCAGTATTTATTGAAGATAGTTGGCTTTTTTATAATTTATGTACATTCAATAATTGATTTTTCACGGTTTGTTACCACACATTTTTTATTAACATAGCAGGCATATTTTAATAATATACCTAATGATTTTATTTGTTAAATTCATCGGATGTAACCAAATAACTTAGATTGTTGTAAACTAAAGTTGAGAGATGTCAAAGAAAACCTACAAAACTACAAAACGCACGCTTATTTTACAAAGTTACTAGCCCAATTCTAAAACCAATATAATAAATATTTTAGTTGATAATTGTTTTATTTATTTACCTACCGATCCACTGTTTCTGCCCTAAAATGATTTTGAACCCTAAATACACCGATAGTGTGAAGTAGTGTGAAGCTCGCAGTCGTGAACATAGGTACTGGTTGTCTCGTGACGCGCAAAATGGCGGCGACCGCGTGGCCGAAAGAAAGAACTTTGGAATTTATCGAGCAATATAAAACCATACCAATATTATGGGACATTGTTCACACGAATTTCACAATGTTCAGAAATACGCAGTATCTCTGCACTAGTTTTGAATATAAGCATGATTTTATATTTACATAGGTAAATTATTGTAAATATTCCGAGTTTTAATTTTATAGTTGGATTAATTGTTGAAAACATTTAATTGACACAAATACAATTGAAATAACTAATTATATATAACTAATTGCATAGATTATTAAAAATAAAAATTTGGCGCAAAGAATAGTTTACCTAACCTACGTTATTATAAAATAAATAAAGAGTGTAGGTACTTACCTTGTATGTTTTTTTCTGCTGCACTCCAGTCATCAAAATTTTGAAACAGTACTGTACAAATGTCTAGCCATGCTTTTGATTTAGCGTCCCGGTCTTTAAATATTTCGCTAGATTGGTCCCAATGGCAGGACGACACTGAACTTCAACAATTACCCTTTCTGTATCAAAATTTGTCATTTTTTGTTATGGGCCGGGCACGCGCGTGCGGTCGGTTCGAGATAGCGCTGTCAACTGAACAAGCACGCGCGTGCACCCGCTAGCGGGCTTCGCGCGTGGACCCGTCCAACGTGATGCGTGATCACGTCGCGTGCATGCGTGCCCCGTTGCACGGAAGTATCACGCGACGGGCGCCCGACGGGCTCACGAGCGTGTGCACGCGCATGGGCACGCGCGGGTCGGTTTTGTGTGGACACGCGAGAGGCACGCTTAACGCAGTTTATGCCCTAACTGAACGAATTCGAATGACTATATAAAAGCGGCCACGCAGTACATTGTGCCAACCTTCCTAAATTTTTTGTATTATAATTAAATTTTGCTGGGTACAGGTGCGTACAAATGGTTTAAATAATTATTTAGCTACGACCACCGGTTAAAAAACATGGCGCTGGGGTAACGTTACTCCAGCGGAAACTGTTTTCGTGAATATCTTTGGATCGGCTGGACGCACAAATTCTAAATTTCGGGCACATTTACACGAGATGGGGTACTAATTTATCTGTCAAGCCAAAATCCAGAAAAGCGACAACATTCCGCTGACGCAACGCACACGTAATCCACCACGCAGGCGGAGCAAAACGTGAGGAGAGTTTTGTGTATGAATGTGGATTGACCAAAGAAACGATGTATGGACTGTGTGAAAGATGATAATTATGGCTAGAAAAGGGCTGACTACCGAGATTATGACTTATAGAGAAGAATGGGGATACAGAAATGATGCGTCGACCACAAATAAATTGGAATAAGGGCAGGAAAATGATAACGACTGAATAGAAGTTTTACATGAACAGGGCCGATGCACACAATGCGATGCGGCGGCGGCGCGGTTCCGCAACGGTGTCGCTGCGGCGTCCTACATACAAATATCCATGGTATGCCACACGTTGCGTTCCGGAGTCGCAAACCGCAAGACGAGGCGGGGAGGGCCGCTCAGGTTGTATGTGCCGCAAAAGCAAGGGCACACGCTTGTTGATTTATTCAAAATCTTTGCGGTGCGGCGCCGCTGCGGCGTAACGAAGTTACAGCGCCACAACGCCCGTGTGACCGACACGGATGAATGCATTCAAACAAAGTTAAGTACTTACAGCTTCAGCAATATGTATCCAATCTAATGCTCCATCAATTTTATCATTCTCAGAGGGCTTCTTGTCCCAGTTCCAGTTTGTGAATTCTTTGAAACCACCAGTCACCTTAAAAGATAGAATAATGAGAGATGACCTGACTTGGTCAACCCGAAAAAGACGTACGGAAACCAAGTCGGGTTGACTTGGTTTCCATACGTCTATTTCGGGTGACCACTGAAAGTCATCGCTGTGCTGTGTGTCCCTCATAGCGCAGCATCAAGGCGCGGGCCCACCGCGGCGAATGCTGTGCACGGGCACGCGGCGAATTTTAGCTGCGTGTATTAATTTGTTTGATAACGTGGGTCTAAGTTTCCACTGGAGTATACGAATATGACCCACGACTATGTATAGCGTGGCACGGCGCACGGAGAGGCTACGCACGTGCCACTGCAATCCACGGACACGGGCTTCACTGCGGGAGGTGTGCGATAAGTGAGCTGTACATAGTCGTGGGTCATATTCGTGTACTCCAGTGGAAACGTAGACCCACGTCGACAGCGTTGAGCTATGTAACCGCCTATTCGAGCAAGCCACGCATGTGTCAATGACGTCAATTCATGCGTAGCCTCTCCGTGGGCTGCAGTGGACACAACCACAAACATTTTCTTACAAAGCGAAGCTTAATACATGTGCGTAGCCTCTCCGTGCACCGCAGTGGGCCCGCGCCTTCATGCTTGAGTGGAAGCCTTCTTGTCACAGTCATGACGTGCAACTACCGACTATTTCTGCTTTGTGCTCGTGATTACATGTAGATCTGTTTTGAGTTAATTAAATTTTTGTATGCACGCGTTTCTGTGACATATAAACAAATTTTTCCTTCTTTCTAGATGTATTAATTTTGATTGCCTCGTTGGTCTGGTGGTCGCAAGCATTACTGCTGAGCATGAGGTCCTGGTACCGTGTAGTGCCGGACGTAAGGAATAGTACCACACCATTTCTTCTCCTGGGTGTCGTATAAGGCGACTATGGGAGTTACTAGAGAATGGACAGCAGTGTTCTCTATGCATTTTTAACACCATACTGCGATCGCCAACCTGCCTGCCAAGCGTGGCGATTATGGCAAACCCCCCAATTGAGGGAGGCTTATGTCCAGCAGTGGACGTCATTCGGCTGAAATGATGATGATGATGATGAGGTCCTGGGTTAAATTCCCGGGTCGGGCAAAGTGTAATTGGGATTTCCATCTGGAATTTCTCAGTAGCAGTCCAGAGTCTAGATTTGAGCCCGGTTGATGGCAATAGGTTCGCCACTAATACATGACTTATACATATGTAGCTGTTAAATTATAAGTTTAATGTATGCCTCTGCCTATCTCGATGGCCCCACCGAATAAACGTGCAATGCTTCTTACACGTTTTTTTTTTTTGTCTATCCTGCACCCACTTATTTTTTTTAATGAATTTTAGACTCAAAACACGCCTATTATAATAGTGAATTTCTTTATTCTAGGGAAATAATTAATTTTAAATTTATAGGAATAATAGTTTATGTTATAATGACATGCTTTATGAGTCGCCAAGAAAGTAAATATACAAGTCTATAGCTTATTTTTTACCAATAATTCGATTATACATTATTTATACCTATTTACAATGAAATGAGCGTTATTGAAGTTTAAACGTTATTATTTTTTGCTGAAAAGTTGTCATTTTTCTCTTATACGTTTATTCGGTGGGGCCATCGATCTCATAACGGAGTAAAGACTAAAGACATGTCGTTATAAGCGTTTTGGGGATTGCCTTACGTATGTGGCGACATCTACAACGCCACATGAGAACTACGCATGAAAAGACCTGACGTCACACAAATCCTGCATCGCGCAAGCAGAATTTATCGCGTGACTAGTATATAAATTATACAACATCCGGACATCATGCATCGGGCAGTTGCCCACCAGACACAACACTCGTCTGCGTCTATAATAAATTGCCAAAAAGTTGCTTTTAAATGACGTTCAGTTTAAATTGAAAGTTACAAAATGTTTAGCAGAAAGAGCTTATTACACCATCAATGATTTTTTAAGTGAAAAATATTTTGAATGACCATTATAATTTTGACCTATTTGCTTTGAGTACTTAATATAATTATTTTTCTATGTTGAACTATGTGTGTTATAGGTATTTTAATTTGGATAATTGAATTGTGGTTATATATTAATATTTAAATAATTTTATTAGCTTATACAATTTGAATATCTAAACATTTTGCTTATAGTTACCTAGTTAAATATTTGTATGCCGTTGTATAAGGCAAGCATGACGACCTGTTTATAATATTTTAAACAACTTGCATGCTGATTTTCTCGTGTGTATACTCATGTTTGAATAAATAAAAAATGTCTTATCTTATCTGGTCGAAGGATCCTCCCTTTTTTATGGAGGATGGGTGAACTATACACCCTGTTCCTCATACCTCTATATGTACTTATGACGTTCAGAAAGTTCTGATTCTCAGCCTACTTTGAATAAATGACTTGATTTTGGTTTAATAACTAAATAATCACCTGAAACTTCCTCTCAGCGTTTTCAGCTAGCGGCCTCTTGGCTTCTGTGACTACAATAGCTGAGTAACCTTCAGGGAAGCTCATCTTTTTACCAGCCAATGGGTATCCACGAAATGATGCTGATAATTCTGAAAAAAAAAAAAAAAAAATATATATACATAAGTATAAATAATCAGGATGGATGAACTGTGTGAAAGATGATGTGACTCAAGATGGCTGGACAAATCTTCAAAATAGCTCTCATGTAACTAGGTCAATAGGGCACTTTATGTGACGGCTAAGGCGCCATCTCCACGGGCGAGAGAATCGCGGCGATATTCACGCTGGGCCTTCAAATAATCGCCGCGATGATAACGTGTGGAGATTGATTCATAGAGCTTCTATTGAATTTGATGGCACGGCGGCGGCGAGACTATCGCCGCGATTTTCTCGCCCGTGGAGATGGCGCCTAAACACCCTTATTTCAGAATTTGTGACGCTACAGAATCTTAGATAATCGATCGAAAACGTGTCCAGCCAGCTTGAAAAACCACTTTTCGCTGGTCTCTCAATCTCGGTAACTGAAGTGATTTTGACGACTTTTTGCATATCAACGGGCGTCACATATATTTGTGACAGGCATCGAGCTAAAAGTTTTGTGATACGTACAGCGGTTTAGTAGAAAAATGCAAAAATTTGCCAGCTTGAATTTATGTATAAAACTTCTGGCTGGCACTTCCGAATCTCAATAACGGGAGCTTCTGTAAGTAGGTTTGTACAAACACTTTTACACATCAAATATATTTTTTAAACTAGATGAGGTCGGCATTTCCTATCTGACTACTCTGAGAAGAAAGGCTGAAACAAACTCAGAGGTCACAGTTTCTTTTAAAATCCAGACAAAATCTTGGTCAGATCATGTTAAGACCTTGTAGATTGGTGTCTGAAATGGTCTTTTGAGGAAAGAACCACACAGTATGAGTGGACCTGTCTAGTCAGTACATGCATTTTTCAGTAATCGTGCAGCTCACTCTGAGCTCAATGATTCAACAAAAAATACCAAAGAAAGGACTTTTGTGTATGCCGCATGAGCAACTCGGATCATGATTAAAACAGAGAAAAAAAAAAAAAAACATAATGCAAACCATGACGTCATAATCGTAGAACAATGACGGATCTGAAATTTATGTTGAACTCTGCCGCGCGTGCAATTACAGCAGTAACTATAATTTTTGTCCAAACATAGATTCGGAATCAGCGCAATGAGCTGATTCCGAATCAATGCTCAACTAAATTTGGACAAAAATTATACTTACTTACTTACTGCTGTTATTGCACGCGCGGCAGAGTTCAACATAAATTTCAGATCCGTCACTGTTCTACGATTATGACGATAAAGTCCTCACATTCACAATAATTAAAATAATACAATACTTTACAAAGTAAATATTCATGTCATCTATACTAAATTTATTAAGCGTTTGTATGTAGGGGGGTTATCTCTGAAACTACTGAACGGATTCTTTGCAGTAGAAATTAACAGGAGCTTTGGACGAGCTCCTTCGCGGAGGTCTAATACCATTGGTGTGACAATCTCATGAAATCTCCAAGCTGATAACGTTAATGCCATTCTATCTAAAAATGTCTGCAATAAATAAAAAATACAGTGCAATAAACTTGCTCCTTAATACAAGGGCAATTTAATATAACTGGCGCAATATGTGTACTGCATCTCTGCCTCCCGCTTCTGGGAATACAAGTGTGATGATAAATGTTACTAAATAAAAGTTTTCAACGTTTTGTTTACCTCCATTATCGCCAGCAACGTAGGGCTCAAAATATTTGTTAATGTTTGCAGGGCCGTCGGATCCAATTGAGCAAGCCATGTAATGGGCTTTTTGTTCAAATATTTCTGTGTTTTCATCTTTTTTTAAGTTATTTTCCACTTGTATAGACATTTTTTAACTTCTATTTTATGCAAATCAGACTGAAACTGCGTTTTTCCGCCAACAGAATTCAAATTTGACATTATCTCTTGCTTGACAGTTGACATTGACACCAGTGAATTTCCACAGATTTTATAAATTTTAACGCTCAATATTACCTATGATCTTCAGTTCTTTCATTTATGGACTGAAAATTATACGTGTATATCTGCTTTGATTGCTATTTAGTTAGATGCTTTACCAAATATGTTGTGGTATTGTTCTGCATGCTAATTTTTTATAATGATTTTTCTTATGAAAAGAAGCTTTTTATAAAATTATTTTTTTAATAGCAACTTCAGTATTTGGTGAAATGTAATATCGCGGCGCGGCTATCATTTTACGAATTCAAAGATAAGAAGTTGCCATGTGTTTTAATATCGCCGTTTACCTACATAAATTGCAGTAATTATAGTGGTTCATCCTATAATTACTGCAATAAAAGCATAATCAGAACTAGTTTTATTTTTATAGTTCTCATATACATTACGATCCAAATGTTTCTGAACGTCGCTTTTGTATCATTGTATGCAAAGAATCCTTGCCATCGCAAAAACAAATTTTGTTATGGTTGTAAAACGTCAAAATGTCCAGTGAAATGCGATTCATGACGAAATTTTCGTAACCGTAACGAAATTATCTTATCGGAATTAAAACAAAAGCATTATACATTTCCCTATAATAACATTAGTTCCTTATCGTGTGACGTTACGTTTAATCGCGTAAAGTCCGACGCGCGACCGTCAATGTGTTGTACAATAATATTTGTTCAGTTGTAACAAATCGTAATTTTACGTCACTGTAAATAATTTGGCTGTGTTCCTGTGTTTGTGTTTGTTGACTCACAATAGTCTGAGAACTTGCGTTGGCAACAAGCTAGTGAAGCAGTGACCTTGGGTATCATAACAGCTGTTTGTGTGAGTACCTTTGCACCATTATAATTTATTAATTAAAAAAGTAGATTAAAAAACAATTTACTAAATCAATTCACTTTGTGATTGTTGCTTTTTCATGGCCAACTTACCCGACTCCTTTTTTTTTATATAAGTTAATTTTTTCGCGGGCTATTCTAGATATCTTTCAAAAGACCTTGAGAATGTTATAAAAGAGAGGGGACTGGGGTTGTAATGTAATTTTTGCCTAAAAGAAAGGCAATTGCTCTACTTTTAACAGTGAGAAGTGAATTTAATTGCTATTTATAATATACAGCTGCAATAATGTAGAAACAAAGTGAGCTCTTATAATAATAGCCTTGCCCTTTTTAGGTACAAGTACTTGTACTTAGCTAAATATGTTGGTGTTATCTTGCTTACTGGATTTAAGTTTATTGAACTACTAATAAAATATTCAAAAAAAACAGAGCAATTTGCAAACCAATTTGTATAAATTTAATTTAATGATAAATTTTTTGATGCCCAATGAGCTTTCCCTTTTTTTTTTCTTTTCCGTCATAAACTTGTACATAATGTAAATATTTTAGTGTTAGAATGCATTAAAATATTGAAAAATTAAAATTAAAAACATAAAATTTTTACCCTCATTTTTTTTGTCTATAATATTATAGTATAATATTTCACCACAAAAAATGCTACGGGAATTTTATTATCTTCTTTCTCACTCACACATAAAAAAAACTGTTACAATTTTAATTTCATTGTACAACTATTGCACAATATTTATTTTGGTAACTATTGAGTAATTTCTAAACATGTTTTGTGGTTTTATTGTAATATAGTGGTTTTACAACCTTGTTAAAAATATTAGCTATTTATAATTTGTTATCATGTACAGGGTTTATGCATATTCCAAGAAGTTTTTTTTTTTTGTTTACCAAAGTCAAAGTCAAATAATTTATTTCAAATTGGCACTTAACTGTCACTTTTGAACGTCAAAACAATAGATTTGATTTTAGCCATTTTTAGCAGAACATAAATGTCAACTTTTCATGGGATAAGGGGTTTAAGTGTAAGTTCAAGTAAAAAAGGTAACAAAAGTAAGTTTTTTTTTTAAGTTGGTGGGAATATAGTTCCCTGTGTGTATTGTGTGTTCTAAGGGTTAGGCACACCTTCCCAAAGGTAGTTTCGTATGGAGAAGAATGGGCAAGAAACTCCACATTACTCTTTCAAAATGTTTTACAATATTTTGGATACATTATTTAATAAAAAAATAATAAAAATACATTTATTTCCAGCATCACATTAACAACCTTAAGAATAACAATTTATATATATAAAGAAATAAAGAAAAAATAAATACAAATCAAAAAATAAATAAGATCTTATGTTGTGCGTAGAAATATGGTTGTTAGAGAGTAATTCACACTGACCTCCGTACTAGTATGAAACTGTATCACGGTAGGTCAGTCTTCGTCGTTCTCCAATAATCACACACATAAGCACTTTATAGTGAACATAATATTTCGAGTCATTTAACAGGTGTTGGGTCTTAATTATATGTGAAGACGATGTACCTAGAATAAAATTAATATACTCAATAGGTAAAAAGTATTAAAAGTTACGTTCTCATAGAATGTAAAACAAACAGTAAAACAGTTTAAAAGAGTAACGGTGGAGTTTCTACTTTCTTGCCCATTCTTCTCCATGCAAAACTACATTTTGGAATGGGCAACTAGAATCAATTTTATTTCTGTGTAAATGTTGACGTTCAAAAGTGCCATTTATGTGCCTATTTGAAATAAATGCTTTGACTTTGACTTTGTAGATTTAATTGACATAAAAATAGTAAATTATGTAATTCAATTAGCAACCAGTTTGATTTTGTCTAGACTCGAGATTGTCCTATGGAGCAAGACCAGCATGTTTCCAAGCATTCTTATCTTGAATGTGTGGCAACCCTTGACTACAGTAATTGACATTGGTCACTGTAAATTAAAAGCTATTATGTTTGTTTACAATCTACGTACTCAACAATATCAGATAATAAAGGCATTTATATGAAACTGATAAGTAGTAAGTATTGTAGCTATCGAGGGAAATTTATATACTTACATTTACATACATACATACATAAACTAACGCCTTCTCTTGGGGGTAGGCAGAAATTACAGAACACTACCTGGGCCTCAAGTCTGCTATTACAATAGTGTCAGAATGGTCTCGCCATTGTGAGTATTTGACAGTGTTTGTATGGCAAATCTGTCAAAAACTCACAGTGAAGAGACCATTCTGACACTATTGTAATAGCAGACTTGAGGCCCTGGTATGAACATCACATACTACTTTTGCTTATATTTATACTTATGATAAAGCCGAAGAGTTTGTTTGAACACGCTTTTCTCTGGAACTACCAGTCGGATTGGAAAAAATCTTTTTGTATTTGATAGCCCAGTTCTTGCTTGAGGAAGGCTATTGGCTATTTTAAATCACGCTAAGACCCTTAGGAGCCGAGCAAAAGATAAAAAAAAGAGAGGAACGCTAAGCGAAAACGAAGTTATAGTGTGGGCGGGCGATGCGATGCGACGCGGTGGGTCGGGAGGGAGTTTAATAAAAATGTGATTGTTTAGGTATATTGTGTACCTATCTTACGACTTCCACGCGAACGAAGTCACGGGCAGAACCAAGATTAAACAAATATGTAAAACTAGCTTTTGCTCGCGGCTCCGCCCGCGAGGATGTCGGTTATCGCGTAAAAAAGTAGCCTAGACTTCTATCTCTTGTTACCCCGAAATATTGGGCAGAGGTGTGTGTCCATAGTGGTAACACCCACATTATACAAAAATATTTATAGAACGCTTATTAATAACTTTCCTGCTTCACCTGTCCAAGTATTATTTGAAAACGGAAATCATTGCGCCAAATGAATGAAATAATGAAGCGCCTGCACGAAATGTAGCTGCAACATTTTACTTGAAGTATTTTTGCTCGTTAAATTATTCAGGCGTACAAAATGTCAAAAATGAAAAAATATTTTTGTAAAGAAACTACTAAGATCTCCGTTACCCACTGTTGATTTTTGGAGGTACTAAATCAGGTACTAAATACTGGTTTGGTCAAAATGATGTAATTCGTTGTAGTTTTGGACTACAGGCATGGTCTCGTCATTATGACCGATCATAATGGCGGGACCAGGGCCTCAAGTCTGCTATTACAATAGTGTCAGAATGGTCTCGCCATTGTGAGTATTTGACAGTGTTTGTATGGCAAATCTGTCAAAAACTCACAATGAAGAGACCATTCTGACACTATTGTAATAGCAGACTTGAGGCCCTGTGGCAGTGTTATCATGAAATTCCGTTTATGCCGAGTGAGGTACAAAAATTTCAGGATCGGTACAAAATAGTACTAAATGGGTACTTAATATACGTAGTAGAACCTTTCAATTACAAGAGTTGGTCCCGCCATTATGACGTTTATTAAGGCGACTATAACCGACTTTTAATGATTTTATACTGAAGATCACGTCTAAACGAGTAGGTATTGTTAATTAATTAGAAAAATATATGTTTAATTAGAGCATTTTCTTAATAACTTAATATATGAATATTTTAGATTATGTTTATCTGAAATTAATTTGTAAAGTTATGTCTAACGCGGATAAAAAACTGAGAATCACGCAAAATCTATGATGCGTATTTTTCTGAAACCTTCACCTTTTTAAAGCCTTTTTTTTTACCTACGTGTTTAATTAAAATACCTTTTGTTTTATCTAATAAATTAATAATGCGTCTTATTTGGGCGCTCCTGGCTGGGCGAGTCCTATTACTGGCTGGACGTAGGACGCGTTGCGTGAGCTCAGTACAGCCGGTCGATTCTGTAAAAATCTCACCGTGAAAACTCAGGTGAAGTGATCTCGAAGTGAACTGTCATTCCATCTGAGACTAGGGATTGACACTATTGCCAGCTCATTAATTCAAGCTCACTTCACCTAGGTTTACACGGTGAGATTTCTACAGAATTGCACTGCAGAACACGCAAGCTAACCACTCAAGGTCATTGACATATATCTAGGCCTTAATCTAGGCATTAAATTGTTTACTAACATCGTAGTTGCTATTTTTGTGCAAGAAAAACAGCCATAATCATTTTTATAATTCAATTTGGCACTGACGTCGTTGTAATATAATAAAAAATTCGGCAACAGTCAACAACAACAAAGATTGCCAAATTCCCGCCAATTTTACGTCAAACCATTGCCAACTTAGAAAAAAAAAAACATGCCACTGATAGAATTTTATTTTTGTCTCTGCTATATCTGGGGAATAAACTAAAATAAGAAATCAGCTGTTTATCTAACTTATAAATACGATTCTGTAACCAATTTAGTAACGTAAACTGAAAAGGAATGGAATTGTTCCTGCAAAATGCATATTTTGGAAATGGAATGCTTCACAAATCAAATCAAATTATTTAATTTCACGTAAACCTACATGACATGGGCAAATATGAAACGTCAGAAGTTAGGTGCACAAAGTTGACGGAGAAATCGGCGGAAATACATTAAAAAAATAAAATATATACTTACGTTACAAACATAGAACCTCCTCCAAATCGGTGAAAAATGTTTTCACAAACCCGCAACCTAGAGAACATGTATTTCAAATACAATGTTAAAAGTTTGTTCTTGGGAAAAATTCGTCCCAACAAGGGAACCATTCATTGTGCGTTCCGACATGCACTTGGCCGGTTTTTTTGCAAATGGTGGAGCTGTTGTATGTTGATCAAAACTCATTACGCGGAAATTATGATAAAATAAACTGGTAAATTATGATCATTTAACCTATCCTTATTTTATTTTTTCCGGGGTGTAATGACCTCATGGATGTCCATGGGGTCTGTCGACTCTTACTGACTAAAAACCACCCCAGTGTTCCCTTTCCACACTTGGAATGGGGATCATGGGAACTTGTGCGCTTTCCACGATCCCCGGCTCGTGCCGGCCCGCCTTTGCGGGCCACCTCAGGCCTGCGGGGGAGTAAGGTGTAAGACTTCCCCTGCGTCGTCCAATAGGGGCGCGCGTGGAACACTATGCGTCGCCGCCTCGAAGCCTTTTTTTTTGTTGCGGGCTGGAAATCCTTATGGATGTTATCCGCCCTGGGGTGTGCGGAGGTGTCCGTCAGACTCTTACTGGTTAAAAACCACCCCGGTGTTCCCTTTTCACACACGGACCCGGGATCATGGGAACTTGTGCGTCTTCCACGATCCCCGGCTGGTGCCGGCTCGCCTTTGCGCGCGGGGAGTGAGGTGTAAGACTTCCCCCGCATCGTCCAATAGGAGCGCGCGTGGACCACTACGCGCTGCCATCTCTGGTCCTGCTGGATGGGGGGCGCCGGACGTCCACGCGGGTCCGCCGTCCCTCAAGACCTGTTTACGGGGGCTGGAAGGCTGCGGGTCTGGAGAGTGGTCTCGATTTCTCTCTTCCTTTCCGCAGCCTCTTTCTGTGGTCGCCTCGGAACCTTTTTTTTTTGACGCTGAGAAATGCATTACGCATGCCCGCTCGTCGGGGGACGAGACGGGGTATGTGGGACTCCCTGCCAGAATGGCAGTATACCCATTAAAACTCAGCGGTGTTCCCTCATCGCCTTGATGGGAGGGTCATGGGAATCCGGCTCAGCCTTTACGTCCACAACCCCCCCCGGCGCATGGCCGCCTAATCGGTGGGCCCCTCATGCTCCCCCGGTTGGGGGTTACGGGAATAGCCGGGAACACCTGGCCAATTCTGTCCGACACTAGTGTAGGCCTGTGCAATACAGGCGCAACACACTGCGCGCCGTGACCACCCCAGGGACCAAACCAGCACAGGGGCGCCAGACGACCCCGTGTGTAGGCCCCCTTGGTCCCCCTGCGACGGGTCAGATCAGTGGCCTCGCGAAAACGGTAGGCACAGACACACTACCTGCTACATTTAAATGATTGCTTATTTACATAACATTAGAATCTAAATCGAGGTCAAATGATAAAAAAGAAGAGTGAACGACCTGCCGCTAAACATACGATTATTGAAAATCTTGTCACATTATAGATAAGATTAGAAAATCAATTTTCCTCGCGCTGACGAGCCGTGTCACTGCCTGTGGGTGCTTTTGAATTTTGTGTAACTTAGGTTTATGCTCGTGACTGTACATGATGAGTACCACTAAGCCCAGGTACGCCCCGGCGCTTCTTCATCGTGCATCCGATTTTCATCTTTTGGTGTTGAGCCGAGCATTGAGAATCCAACAGAGTGCATCAAACGAGCTGTTTTTTAGCTGTTTTTGTAAAAAGTAATCCTCAATGGTTTCCTCTTTTGTCAAATAATTCTAATAGAAATAGACGTGAGAAGTATCGACTTTGGGTGCAATCACACCCGGCTAAAACAGCACTTCTAAGTAAAAGTGTAGTATGCATGGCCCCATTAATATACAATAAAATTCCGAATGACATTAAGCAATTGAATTTTAATTTATTTAAGAAAACACTTAAAAAGCTGCTTACTGATAAGTGTTACTATAACATTGTTGACTTTTTAAATGATAAATTTTGAATGTTATTGTTGATTTATTTTGATTATTATATTGACATATTTTGTCCGTAATTAATATTGACTACTTTTTGTACTGACTCTGATTGTATATTGAATTATAGACCATATTTTGCACCAACTCTAATTTTATGTGTGAAACTGACATTAATAATTAATTTATAATTGCCAATTTAATTAATATCATATAAACATTTTGTACGCCAAGTTAGGCAAAACATGTTGGTCTTACTTAATATTTTCCATCTTTATGTGCATATTCATGTATCATGTTACACATGTTTGAACAAATAAATTTATCTTTATCGAGTCAAAAAAAATCACCGTTGGATTTTCAACTCTCGGCGCTAAGCGAAAGTGCGATAAAGAATCGCCGGGTACGAGGGCTAAAGGGTCCCCGAAACGATCAATTGCAATTGTCAATTTTCACGTGTTTGATACACTACATTACTACAATACAAATTGATGGCAATTGATCGTTTCGGGGACCTCTAACGCTCCTCGCAGACTTCGCCTTCTGCTATTATTTTAACATTGTTGAACAATCAGATAGTGTTAGCTCTAAAGATAACACTTTGTAATGTATTTTGGCACGATATAACTCGTCGGATATATTTACACTAAGAAATACCTAGCCCATTGCGACCGTCTTTGTAATCCTGGTCAGTATAGACTAGAGCATTTACTTGTAACAATGTAAAAATGGCCGTCGCGGGACGCCCGGGCAGATGTGAAACATGGTGGAGAGGGGAAATTACGGCATAAGAGAACGTCATGCCGTTTGCCGTCACGCCAGTCGCCACACGAGTCGAAATTACCCTCGAAGTGCGCCTATAGATGTTTCTCACAGGGTTCGAAAAAATCCGATTTTTATAATAAATATCAATAATCCGATTTTTTTATATATATCGGATATATATCGAAAAAGAAACGAATTTCATTCTGTAAGGGGATTAAACACTTCAAAATGTGAAAGGAATTTGTAAAATAATATAAGTGTCAAATTACCACATATTTTATTTAAAAAAAGTAAAAAAAGAATTAGTGTTTATTTGAGAAATATTTTTTTTATGAACAATTAAAGACACAAGTACCTATTATTATAATAATCTTCATTTGTTTGTGAGATAAATCAACTAATTTTAATAATAATTTGTAATCATAAAAAAGTAAATTATTCTGAATTGTAGTTTTCCGCTACGTGTTGTCACTTTGCCAGGGTAAACATTAATCTCCAAAATTTTTAGTTCAGAAGACAGGAAAAAATCAATTGATATATATCAAGATAAAAATCAATTGATATATATCGGCGAACCCTGGTTTCTCATTAAAAAAAAAAAGGTCGGGAGGTGTCGTGTCGTAACGTAACACACATAAAATGGCAATTAGCAAAACAAACTGCCGTGTCTAGTGCAAAAGGCAGGGGCGACAGTGCACGGCAGGCGTAGGTAGGTACGGTGGCCAGCACATCAAGCTACCACAAACTGTCAAATTTTCTTGTTCGATTTTGAACTTAATCATCAACATTATAAAGTTTAAAATCGTTTGGAGAAAATTTACAGTTTCTTGTAGCTTGTGCTGGCCACTGTACATCAAAATACAGAATTTAAATGTGTTCGATAGAACAACGAAATCTTGAAGGATTTTTTTGGTAATATTGTTTTGTTGAAAGTCATAGAACAAAAGTCGTCGCTTATGATGTTAGTAATACAGTCCTGCAAGGTTTCTAGTGTTTTACCAGTAACCCTGTGGTATACACAGGGTTACTGGTAGTCACGCTTTAAACTCTGCTTGAGCGATGCAGGTATTTGCGTGACGTCAGTGTAATGCGTAGTGATGGATTAATTAGCATTCGCATTCATTGTTAGCATGCGAATGCTCATTTAGCATTTAGCAAATGAAATATAGTTGTGAAATTCTGTGGAATGCTAATTCATTGCTTCGTACTTCATAACTATATTATCATACGTAACAATAAAAGGTTTTAAATTGTTAAAAATATTGAATTATATGATCATTATCTTAATAACATAAAATATGCAAGTGTACTACACGTACGCACGGCTACATATCAAGCTATACAAAACTAGTTTACGCTGGTCTGGCATTGTATAGGATTTCCGTATAATGAGAGATCAGCTTATACTGGAAATGTATAGCTTGATAAATATGTAGACGTGTGTAATAAAAAAAAAAAAAAAGTTTTCGGCTAGTAAACTAAACGCACACTAGGAGACGTCCTAAGGCGAACGTACTCTTTAATTCGTATATAAACAGAATTCATTTAAAAAAATGTCTTAGCAAATAGCATAGCAATAGCAATTAGCATAAAGGCTAAAGAATTCGCATGCTCATGAAATTTATGCGAAATGGCGTTAATGGCCATCACAAGTGATGCGTAGTTCGCATGTAGCGATGTAGATAACATTATGTATCTAAATGTCAATAATGCTTAAGTCCCATGAAATATGTCCTAAATCCTGTGAGCGAAAGTCCTGTGTAATCCAGTGAGCGAACCGGGCACAAATCTAGACTGCTGACTGCTATTAAGAAATTCCAGACGGATAAATTTTAATTCACTGCCTGACTTGGGGTTTGATTTGATCCCCAGGTCAGGCAGTGAAATTTAATTTCACCCAAAACGAGGCAGTCACTATAATATAGACCAGGATCCATAATTTTTTGAACAAAAATTGGAAAAAGAAGAGAATATAACAAAAATTAAAGGAAAAATAATTTACGGGCGATCTGAGGTCGGGCAGTGGAGGGAGCTTAAGGGTAAAAAACGGTTTATCTCGATTTCCGGCAAAACTACAAGTCCTATGGAAAAAAGTTAAATAGCAAAGCAACTTTTGTATTTACACTTTTTTCACATAACCTCATAATTTATGTGAAAAATTCAAATAACCAAGTTTTTGGTTTTTTATTTATTCTTTTACAAAACATTTTTTTTGTTCACAAAATTTGGTGAAAAACTTACCTTTTTAGGTCCCAAACACTGTAATTTTTTTGATTTAAAATGTTATATTTTCTGGTCTAATAGTATAGGTAAAAATATTAAGATAATAATTGTATTGTTACAGTGCCATGGATTCCTTCTTTAGTTTATTTGACCCGACAGACGGAAACCAGAATAAGCAGAAAAATAAAAAGAGGCACAAACCTGAACAGGATACAGTCAAGAAGAAACCTGACGCTCCAAAGGGTAAGTGCCGTCATCATTATAAGGTTTTTTGTGTGAGGATCTTATTACTTCCCAAGATCGATGTTGCATCTTTATCATTCATTCTCTTGCCCTCATCATCTACGTCATTTCAGCCGAAAGACGTCCACTGCAAATATTTGTATGACCTACAAGTACTTGTTCCTGGTCTGGCTGTTTGTGTATGTGACTTTAAATATTTGTAAACGCACCTACAATACAGGAGAAATTCCTAGTGTGGGGCAAAACTGCTGGACATAGGCCTCCCCAAGCACCGCCACATCAACCGTTTCTGTGCTTCTCGCATCCAGCGGATTCCTTCGGTCTTCACAAGGTCATCGGTCCACCTTGTGAGAGGCCTTCCAACTCTACGTCTTCCGGTACGCGGTCGCCGTTCCTGAAGCTTTCGGCCCCATCGCCTATCTGTTCTGTTGCTTCGGGCTGAGCGATGGCCGTTTTGCGTGGATGTGACACATATTTCCCCCCTAGTTTCTTTTGAAAGAAATAGAAAGAAAAATAGGTTTATTTGTCACAGAAACACGTGCATACAAAACGATAATTAACTCGAGTAGGTAGGTAAACAGAACAATAGATCTATACACAAAGTCTCAAATTCAGATAATTTATGTAAACAAAGGGTATAACATAACAAAAAAAATTCTTTGTAATGGTAATTCACACAAAATGGCGAAAAAAGAGGTTTCATTTTCTTTTAAGTACTGATTTTAAGAAATAATAATAAAAAAATAATCATACCGTAATTATTTTTATAAATTTTCGGTTTTAAACAAACTTATTAAAAAAGAAGATTTTCTATTTTATGATACTGGTAACAATGCAGGAGATCCAAACATTTTCAAATTTTTTACATCTTCAACAACACTAATATTACAACTCTCATTCATAGATTCATATTGTATGTAGCATATCTAGCCACATTTTGGATGAAAACGGCTGTAAACTGTTTCGAATGGAAATCGATTTGAAAAAAATATGATAAAATGTTTTGTACCACTATCCTGTCATTTTGACAGTGACATTTCTTGACATTACTTTGTTTACTTAAATGATCTGAATTAGAGACTTTGGGTATACATGATTATAATCACGAGCACAAAACCGAAAACAGTCGGCAGCTGCACGTCATGACTGACAAGAAGGCTTCCACTCAGCATGATGCTGTGCTATGAGGGACCCACAGAACAGCGCTGATTTTCAGTGGTCACCCGCTGGTAGTGCCCAAATCTAATGGTAGTTGCCTATTCCAAAACGTAGATGTCTATGGAGAAGAACGGGCAAGAAACTCCAAGGAGACTCTTAAATCATGATATTACATCATATTTCACACAGTACATCAAACTTCAACAAGCTTCAACTTTCTGACTGCCTCGTTGGTCTAAGTCTCGGTGGTTGCGAACACTACTGCTGAGCATTAGGTCCTGGGTTCGATTCCCAGGTCGGCCAAAGTGTTATTGGGTGTTTCCATTAGGAATTTCTCAGTAGCAGCCCGGAGTCTGGATTTTAGATGTCCTTTATAATTTTATTAACTTTTTCAATATTTTACTTATTATTAATATTTTAATCAGGGTTCGCCGATATATATCAGCGGATATATTTATCATGATATATATCAATTGATTTTTATCTTGATATATATCAATTGATTTTTTCCTGTCTTCTGAACTAAAAAATTTGGAGATTAATGTTTACCCTGGGAACACGTAGCGAAAAACTACAATTCAAAATAATTTACTTTTTACTTTTTTATGATTACAAATTATTATTAAAATTAGTTGATTTATCTCACAAACAAATGAAGATTATTATAATAATAATAATAGGTACTGGTTTTTTTAAGTGTTCATAAAAAATATATTTCCCAAATAAATACTAATTCTTTTGTTACTATTTAAAAAAAAAAATGTGGTAATTTGACACTTATATTACTTTACAAATTCCTTTCACATTTTTAAGTGTTTAATCTCCTTACAGAATGAAATTCGCTTCTTTTTCTTGGCTTGGATATTTATATCCGACTAGCTTCTGCCCGCCCATTTTCTTGCCCATTTTCTTGCTGACTGTACATTTTTTTCGAAATCTGTGAATGCAGATCAATTTTTTTTTAAAGTTAAGGATATTTTCTTAAGACGATTTTCTTGTAGCGACTACGGTTAAGGTACCTGCCCTTATGGACCCATCTCAAAACATAATGCAATACTGCTCATCCCCCATAGCAAATAGCGTGTGAATTTATACGTAGTAATTTGACCAGACCTATAGGGAATATCTATACAAAATTTGAACAAAATCTGTACGGTAGTTTTTGCGTTTAGCTGGAACATACATTCAGACAAACAGACAAACCGACAAACCGACAAACAGACAAAAGTTCTAAAAACTATATTTTCGGCATCAGAATACAGATGACCTCGTGGCAAAAAAAAAAGGACCCAGACCTCGTGGCAATTACTTTTTTTCAAAAATATTCAATGTACAGTTTTGACTTCGCTACGATTTTATTATATGTATAGAAGATATAGATATGTGTAAAAAAACCGGATTTTTAATATTTATTATAAAAATCGGATTTTTTCGAACCCTGATTTTAATTTTTTTAGCTTCGTTGTTAACTTTATTGTGCATGCTGTGGTCTCCTATAAGTGAAGGAGTACACCTGCTTAATACCTGATGTTGCCCTTTATTTATGTGTCATGTATTGTGTACATCTTTTGTTGGAAATCCTAAATCTATATCTATAAAATAAAATAAAGTAATCGTTTACAGTTCCCACAGGCCCTGGAGACGTACGATTTCCGATTATCCCTTGCATTTTCTTAATTACCCTGGCTAAATTTATTCTTCTTTTTACCAATTTGTATTCTTCTTCCAGGACGCAGAAGAGGGCGCAAATCGAATGTAAAGAACGAAACTCTGCCAGAAGAGTCCTCTTTCCTCTGCGAACCAGATCTCAGTACCGATCTCCTAGTTAAAGATGTTAGTTATATTGAGAACTTCATTGAGATTAACAAGAAAGATGATGGTAAGTTGTAACATACACAATATGGAGATGTCAAGACGAGAGTAAATGAAAACACTGGCAAAACGGTAAAAGACGCCAACGTGCCGCACGACCTGATCCCACCATCGCTCTTTTATTACTGGACTACCAGACGTTCTGCAGGGTACCATGCGTACTTGGTTGATGTCCCGTCCAGTCGTACTCAGCGCTTCTGCTCCACATTTATTATGAGCATAGCCAAAGTGTGGAACTCTGCCAGCGTCTGTGTTCCCTTCCACATATAACCCGTCTGCCTTTAAAACACACCGCTTGGGTTGTGAGGGCTGCCTTTAAAGCTACGGGATTCGCAGAAATTGACCACCCACCCTACTGTCCGGACCTGGCTCCCAGTGACTTTTACGTTACGGGGGCGAAGATTTTCGGACGACAGTGAGATGAAGGCAGCCGTAGAAAGCCTTTTGAAGAGAAACCAAAAGAATATTTCTTCAGTGGCATAAAGGCTTTATATACGAGATGTGAAAAGTGTTTTTCACTTGAGGGGGATTACATTATAAATTGAGAAAACCATTATTTTCATTAATTAAGTACCTTAGGCCGCGAACTTATCAGCCGCCCTACGTAAATGATCCAAGACACGCGCCACCATCAGCGAGACATCTGAGTGAGCATGACGTACTCTCAGCCGCCAGGGCGCTTTGGGTTTTGGCAATCAACCAACTAGCTATAATGACTAAACTATCCATACTAATATTATAAATGTGAAATTAACTCTGTCTGTCTTTCTGTCTGTATGTTACGTTTTCACGCCTAAACCGCTGAACCGATCGTCATCAAATTTGGCAGAGATATAGCCTGGGATATGGAGAAGTACATAGGTTACTTTTTTACGCGATAACCGATATCCACGCGGGCCGAGCCGCGGGCAAAAGCTAGTCTATTATTATAAAGATTAAAGATTTTTTGTTTGTATCGAATAAGCTCCGAAACTTCTGGACCGATTTTAACCATTTTTTCACCAATAGAAAGCTATATTATCAGGAAGTAATATAGGCTATAATTTATTTTTAGAGGTCCTTAAGAAAATTGCAATAATGTAACAAGCGCGGGCAGGCGATGTGATGCGACGCACAGTGGGCTGAAAAAATCTGTTTGCGTTGTTTGCAATGCTATTCCATATTGTTGATATTTTTAGGCATGTGTTTAGTCTCCCAAAACATTTTCAAGTCATAAAAGTGGACATTTGGGAAAAAAGTGTTATATGTCTATGAGAGTCGATTTTCAGCCCACTGTGCGATGGGGTGGGACGGGGAACAAGAAATTTCACGCGGACATAGTCGAAGGCAGAAGCTAGTTGGATTTATTTGACTGAATTTTGAAACCTTCGGGGATTACAGGAGTGATGTTATGTTAAAAAAGGGTTTAGTATTTAAAAAAAATGTGTTTTAACTTTACAGACAGACCAGACGATAAGAAACCAAAACGCAGGAACTCAGGGAGAAAATACAGGCGAAAAAAGAACAAAATATCCGCTGCCAAAGACATTACCAATTCCCCATGGATAACAGACACTGGTGTCGATACCGATACCAAAAATTGGAACAATCAACTGTCAGTGCAAAAAAAATGTGACGAAAATATTGGAAAAAATGTGAACGATTTAAAAAATGATTTCAATATGAAAAATAGACTCAAAGAAGGTGGCGTAGACAAGTTCAGAGACCGAGATGTCTATAACGTCATAGACAAGCTAGAAAAGGTTATACTAAAAGATGATATGTATTTGGCTGGAGATTTTGACACGAATGACTTGGAAAATGATTTCTTCTATAGTTCTGATGACATGGAGGAGTATATTGACGATTCGTGAGTATTAAAATCACTTTTAAAATTGGATGTCAATCCACAATAATTACGGATAGAGTAACTATTTAATACTATTTTGATGGAAAAAGTTATTAAAAAAACGATTCTATTTACACATGAGAGTCAAAAGAATGACGCATGGCGGTTAAGTATTATTTTTTTTAAATTGAAAATGTAGTATAACTCGAAAATTATAAGATTTTATGGAATATAATGTTTTGTTGGGAGGGCTTGACTAAAGCTCCCCACCTACAGTATGTCTGTCGGTTTCTATGTGGTAGGCAGATTGTATAGTTCGTAATTTTATTTTCATTTTACAAATTGGCACCTCATTCTATTTTTATTATTTCGACATCCAGGCACCCCGACCAAATAGGTTAGGTCAGAACTGTGATCAACTGCGAAATATTTTTTAAGGCGCTCGCCGGCCGCTAAAATAAATAGATAAATCTAAATAGATTTACATTTTGCCTTAGGCATTTTGCATAAATAATTTCAGCTGAAAGACGTCCACTACTGGACATGGGCCTCCCCCAAGCCTTGCCACATCCTCCCAATAATAGCTGGGAATCGTTAATTGTGACCTTTACATAATTTTTTCCACAGAACCTCAGAGCCAGAAGACTCAGGCGACGAGGTATACGGCAGTCTGCCGCCGGAGCCCAGGTTCGGCAACGTGGAGTACAAACTACAGCTGGTTTCACTGTGCGAGAGGAGGTTCCAGCATCTAGTCACTCAGGTTTGTCGAATAAAACTAGAACAATAATGAAACGTTGGGAGTTGTCGTAGGTCACCAAGTTGGAACGAAGTTCCTTTCGCTGTATATTATGTATTAATACATCAGAGCCACCTAGTATTGGCTCTGTATTAAAAAAAAAAAAAAAAAAAATTGGCACTTAAAACTGACTTTTTCGGACATAACGCTTTTTCTGACGATTTCTGCCAGTTTAAACTGCATTTATATGTCACAGTCAGATTAGCGCGTTTTATGTCCTAAAATTTGACAAAGAATATTTCTGCAGGCAAGGATTTTTTTTACCAATTGAGTAGGTAACTTTTTCGTTCTGCTAGTTTAAAATTACAGCTTCAGAGATACAGGTTTGATGTTGTCTTTCTTTCGCAGCTAAAATGGCGACTCCGCTCAGGCGGCGGTAGCGCGGTGTACGTGCTCGGCGTGCGCGACTGCGGCGCGCTAGTGGGGCTACGCGCACGCGCTCTGCGCAGCTCGCTGGTGGCGCTGCGCAGGATGGCGCAGGCGCTCGGCGCCACGCTCACGCACGTCACGGCTAGGAGAGTGGCGCCTCACAGAGCTGTCGCTGAGGTCTATGTCAGGAAGGTAAGGCTGCTCGCTGGTGGCGCTGCGCAGGATGGCGCAGGCGCTCGGCGCCACGCTCACGCACGTCACGGCTAGGAGAGTGGCGCCTCACAGAGCTGTCGCTGAGGTCTATGTCAGGAAGGTAAGGCTGCTCGCTGGTGGCGCTGCGCAGGATGGCGCAGGCGCTCGGCGCCACGCTCACGCACGTCACGGCTAGGAGAGTGGCGCCTCACAGAGCTGTCGCTGAGGTCTATGTCAGGAAGGTAAGGCTGCTCGCTGGTGGCGCTGCGCAGGATGGCGCAGGCGCTCGGCGCCACGCTCACGCACGTCACGGCTAGGAGAGTGGCGCCTCACAGAGCTGTCGCTGAGGTCTATGTCAGGAAGGTAAGGCTGCTCGCTGGTGGCGCTGCGCAGGATGGCGCAGGCGCTCGGCGCCACGCTCACGCACGTCACGGCTAGGAGAGTGGCGCCTCACAGAGCTGTCGCTGAGGTCTATGTCAGGAAGGTAAGGCTGCTCGCTGGTGGCGCTGCGCAGGATGGCGCAGGCGCTCGGCGCCACGCTCACGCACGTCACGGCTAGGAGAGTGGCGCCTCACAGAGCTGTCGCTGAGGTCTATGTCAGGAAGGTAAGGCTGCTCGCTGGTGGCGCTGCGCAGGATGGCGCAGGCGCTCGGCGCCACGCTCACGCACGTCACGGCTAGGAGAGTGGCGCCTCACAGAGCTGTCGCTGAGGTCTATGTCAGGAAGGTAAGGCTGCTCGCTGGTGGCGCTGCGCAGGATGGCGCAGGCGCTCGGCGCCACGCTCACGCACGTCACGGCTAGGAGAGTGGCGCCTCACAGAGCTGTCGCTGAGGTCTATGTCAGGAAGGTAAGGCTGCTCGCTGGTGGCGCTGCGCAGGATGGCGCAGGCGCTCGGCGCCACGCTCACGCACGTCACGGCTAGGAGAGTGGCGCCTCACAGAGCTGTCGCTGAGGTCTATGTCAGGAAGGTAAGGCTGCTCGCTGGTGGCGCTGCGCAGGATGGCGCAGGCGCTCGGCGCCACGCTCACGCACGTCACGGCTAGGAGAGTGGCGCCTCACAGAGCTGTCGCTGAGGTCTATGTCAGGAAGGTAAGGCTGCTCGCTGGTGGCGCTGCGCAGGATGGCGCAGGCGCTCGGCGCCACGCTCACGCACGTCACGGCTAGGAGAGTGGCGCCTCACAGAGCTGTCGCTGAGGTCTATGTCAGGAAGGTAAGGCTGCTCGCTGGTGGCGCTGCGCAGGATGGCGCGATGGTTTTTTCAATTAGACTATTTACAGGTCCTTTTTAATTGTCAAAGCCCATTACAAAGCGTAGTACGTACCTATGGAGAAGAACGGGCAAGAAACTCCACGGACACTCTTAAATCAATATATTTTTACAAAGTATTTGTTATGTCATTGATGTTGAAATTATACATGACAAAGAGGTAGAAAGACTGAGATCTCCCTCCACTACCATATTATTAAAATTTGGCTTTGGTATCATTTGCATCAATATTTGCAAAAAATTATATGTGTTTCAGTTACCGGATCCTAAGCAGAGTGTCGAGCTAAGAGTAGCGGTCATGGGTGCAAACGAAGCTGGCAAGTCCACGCTAATAGGAGTATTGACTCAAGGTGAGTGCCAAAACACGTGGTACGGTCAACAAAACGCAAAATTATACTTTGAAAGCACGTTGTGGTAGTAAGGGTGATTTTCATGGTTTAAGAGTTACCAAAGGCATACGATTGACTGCACGTTTTGTGTAAAGAAAAATTAATAGGAATTTAAATAAAATAAAAAATAAGAAAAAATTTAACCTACATAGGCATTTATGAAATGTCAGAAGCTAGGTGCACGGTTCCACTGGGGGCTATCCTTTTGTGCTCACCAGTTGGCGCCACTGTTGAGTAAGGTCTTGTCAGTATTTTTATTATGTATGTTTTGTATATGTTTAAGTTCATTACTTCATAAAATGTTTATTTTATTACATTACTAGACATTATTAGACTTCGTTCTGTCAAAAGCTATATTATAAACTCCACTACTCTACTCTTCCCTACCCTACCCTACCCTACCCTACCCTACCCTACCCTACCCTACCTACCCTACCCTACCTACCTACCTACCTACCTACGTACCTACCTACCTACGTACCTACCTACCTACCTACCTACCTACCTACCTACCTACCTACCCTACCCTACCTACCCTACCCTACCTACCCTACCCTACCTACCCTACCCTACCTACCCTACCCTACCTACCCTACCCTACCTACCCTACCCTACCTACCCTACCCTACCTACCCTACCCTACCTACCCTACCCTACCTACCCTACCCTACCTACCCTAGTCTATCTCGCAAACAGTGAACGTACAGTTTCACATTTGACATTTCTTTTTCTTTTTTCATTTGAGATTATTTTTGTAATTTTTGACGTTCAAAAGTGCCTTTTAAGTGCCTATTTTGAAATAAATGATTTGATTTTGACGCTCGGCCGTACACTTATATCTCCCGCGCCGAAGGCTGGTCTCCGCTTAGATTGGTCGCCATGGTCGAAATTCGATCTGGAGGACTATTATTATTACTCAGCTCTATAGTAGGCTCTGCCCAGCAGTGGACATAAACAGT
Source organism: Dryobota labecula (assembly GCA_947523025.1). Taxonomy (NCBI): domain Eukaryota; kingdom Metazoa; phylum Arthropoda; class Insecta; order Lepidoptera; family Noctuidae; genus Dryobota; species Dryobota labecula. The sequence goes on from OX383314.1 coordinate 9,648,235, forward strand.
TTCTTATCATATCTACTTTGTTTAGGTGAACTTGACAACGGCAGGGGAAGCGCTCGTTTGAACATGTTCAGACATCTGCACGAGGTGAAGAGTGGCAGGACATCGTCTTTGAGCCACGAGATACTGGGGTTCGATGCTCAGGTAAAGTTTATACATAACCAGCTTTTGCCCGCGACTTCATCAGCGTGAAATTTCTTGTTCCCCCGTTCCCCAATCCGTTCTCGAGATATCATCAAAAAATGATTCCATACAAAATGTATGAGAAAATGAATTTTCTTCATACATTTTTTTTCGTTATATAATTAATAATTTATAATTATAAAATGAAATGAAATGAAATCGTTTATTCTGTAAATAGGATATCGGAATCACTTTTACACGTCATATAGAAAATATAAAAACAAGCTTGAGGAAGTCGACATTTCCTATCTGACTATCCCTGAGAAGAAATGGCGAAACAAACTCAGGGGTCAGTCTCTTTTAAAGTCCAGACATAATCTTGGTCAGATCATAAAAGTTATAATTAAAAGATATAATAGTTATAATTATAATATAATAATATAAATAATAATTTTTCACTTGTTTCAATAGTAATTCTGTTATTCGGGGCGAAGACAAATCCAACAAATTAATGATCATAAAAATCTGTCAAGCCGTTCTTGAGTTACAAATGGTGTAACTAACTAAACTTTGATTTATATATTTAGACTAGCTGATGCCCGCGGCTTCGCCCGCGTGGATGTCGGTTATCGCGACAAAAAGTAATCGTGAAATTTTGATCCCGTTCCCGCAACCCATGGGAACTTATTCCAGGGACAAAAGTAACCTATGTCTTATTCCAGGCTATAATATATCCCTGTACCGAATTTCAGCCAGATCCGTTCCAGACGTCTTATTATATTTTTTGACACCTCCAACAAATATCATTATATTTTAGCCAAAGTATACAAAAACTTAACAAATTATATACTAAAACCTTCCTCGAGAGCCACGCTATCCATTAGTGGAAACAGCATGAAAATCGGTGCAGTAGTTATTGAGTTAATCGCGAACAGACAGACAGACGCGGCGGAGGACTTTGTTTTATAATATACTGATATTGTACAAATACTGTTGAGTATCAAGCTCCAGGTGTGCTGCTGGTGGTCTTGACTTCTTAAATAAAACTACTTGATTTCGACAAGTATCTGTATTAGCTGATTACAATATATTTAGACGACCGAGATGTGTGCGCGCGCTCAAGGTGTCGGTGAGTGAGTGAGCCGGAGGGGGGAAGCCCGCGATCGCGGTGTGATGTGTGGCCCGATGTGACGTCAGGAACAAATACTCTTACAAAAAATTCGTCTTTACAGGGCAATGTTGTAAACTACGGCTGCTCAGAGTTAATGACCGCAGAGAGAATTGGAGAAAGAAGCGCTAAGCTGGTGTCGTTCCTCGACCTGGCCGGGCACAGTAAATACCAGCGCACCACCCTGCACGGACTGACCGGCTACTCTCCCCATTATGCTATGTTGGTGGTAAGTGTGATATATTTTTATGTAATTAAAACAATAGAAGCCAAAAACCGGCCAAGTGCGAGTCGGACTCGCGCACGAACGGTTCTGTACCATTAGCTTATATCTTTTTATATTTGAACTAGCTTCTGCCCGCGACTTCGTCCGCGTGAAATTTCGGGCCACCCATCGCGTCGCATCCTGTCGCTCGCCCTCGCTATAACTTCGTTATCACTTAGCGTTCTTTCTGACTTTTGTTCTTTTCGCTTGGCTCCTAAGGATCTCATGGACATAGGCCTCCCCCAATTGGGGGGGTTTGCCATAATCGCCACGCTTGGCAGGCGGGTTAACGATCGCAGTATGGTGTTAAAAATAAATAGAGAACGCTGCTGCCTATTCTCTAGTAAATCCCTTAGTCGCCTTTTACGACACCCACGGTAGGAAATGGGATGGAGCTATTTTTTACGTCCGGCAACACACGGAACTAAGGATCTAACGTGATGTTATATAGCCTTCTTCGATAAATGGGCTATCCAACACTAAAATAATTTTTCTATTCGAACCAGTATCTAGTTCCTGAGATTAGCGCGTTGAACCAAACAAACAAACTCTTCTTTATACTGTACTGTATAGCTTTATAATATAGCTGACCCGCGCAACTTCGTCTGCGTCACCTAAGAGAGAGAGTGGTTTAAGTAATGAATTTACTACTTATTTTGTTACGGAGTTATTTTTAAATTATGATATCTCCTAAGATGTTGATTGAAATCAAGTGATGTCAAGGACGATTTTGTTTACATTTAAATACTTGTGATTAATAACATATTTATTTGGATAAGGATTAATATTATGTTGATAAAACTCCTTCGCAAATAATGCATTAATTTCGAAAAAAATTGATTACCATAAAAAAAGGTTATAGTGAGTCAATCTTAAAAGATAGACATATGCTATCGCTGACTTCTTTTTAGAACTTTTAAAGAGGAACAATTCCATCATACATGATAAATAAATAAAGAAAAATGAACTTACTAAATTTTATCGACAGATATCAGCGACAGCGGGGATAACATCGATAACAGAGGAGCACATAAGCCTGTTGACAGCACTGGATCTGCCATTCTTCGCTGTCATCAGTAAGTGCGAGCTGGCGGCGACCGCTGTCAAGACTGTGACAGCCAGGCTGACTGAGTTACTGGCTGCGGCTAATAAGGTGAGACATTTTATAATAATACTAGTTGACCCGAGAGACCAAATCCAAATCCTGTCCAAATTTAAATCGATAGAAAATATCTCTTTCCATTTTTTAGGGTTCCGTAGTCAACAAGGAACCCTTATACTTTCGCCATGTTCGTCTGTCTGTCTGTCCGTCCGCTGTTTAGCTTAAAAACTATTGGTACTAGAAAGTTGTAATTTGGCATGAGTATACACGTTAATGACGCCGAAAAAGTGGTAAAATAAAATTTTGAAAAAAACAATTATTTAGGGTACCTCCCTTACGTGTAAAGTGGGTATGATAATTTTTTTTCGTCCTTCCCATAATGAGGGATACCGTTGGATAGGTCTTTCAAAAATATTAGGGGTTTGGGAAGACCGTTTCTTGATTAAGTAAACCGTTCCTGACTTATCAAGCTTTAAAGTACCAATTTTCGTTAGAGTCAAGTGTCCCCCCCCTTTACCAACTAAACGGTTGTAGTTAGACATTCAAATGTCACGGCAGTAGTACCTATATATAACGAAGTTAAAAGGAAAATTATCACAGCTAAGTAGGCTTTATAATTTACCGAGTAATTGGCGACCAACTTACATTTACAGTTGAAAAAAATGTTCTCCCATATATTCTCTATAGGAAAACATGTTTTTCAACTACATGATAAATTTGTTCTTGAGATAAATTCATCCCAACTACGGAACCCTTCATTGTGCTTGGTCCGACACGCACTTGGCCGGTTTTTTTCAGTTTTGCCGGCAACTTTTCCAATTTTAAACCTTAGATCCGATTATTAAGAAAGAAATTAATAATAAAAAATTGGTGTTGTTTGGTATACAGGAAAAGTTTTTAATCAGTGCGCCAAATTTGACTAATTAAACTTAACACTTTCGCTGTCCCATGAACTACATATGATTCACGTTAGTTGTTTAAATATTGTGTCTACTTTGTGGACAGTGAATTGGTTAAACGTGTTTTATTATACACCTATTTCTTATTTTGATATGTCTTAGTACAAAAAAAATAAGTTATCGTTAAGGGTCCGTGCACGAAAAAAACTCTCTTTTGGCAATTTCTTATCTAATTGTGAGAAAACTTGAAATAATCGAAACATTAAATCTGTGTAACTATAAAAGTACAGTTTTCATGGTGCTAAACCATTCGTGTCAGTCACAGCAGCTTTTAATAGTTACAACATTTTTGTGCTCTCCAAAATATACTTTATTTCGCCATTGATTTACTTAATGAAGATATTGTATAATCATTAAACGAAATTTTGATTATATACAAGGATAGCTGAAGACTAATTTGTGATTTTTAAATTTCTTGATATGATTTGCTAAATAATAGGAAAAATATATTACTGACGAGGTTTAAAACAAAAAAAGGTTTTTTCAATATTATTTTTCTGCTATATTTTGTATGGAAGTTGAAAAAAGTGGTTCCGCCACGTGCAAGTAGATGTTGATGATATTTTTTAATGTTCAAAATCAAAAGTAGTTTCTTGTAGAATGATGATCAAATGTCAGTCTCGCGTCATTTTTCGGAAAACTTGTTGCAAATATTAGTGATTTACCGTGAATACTTAATTTATTTGAAAAATCCCTTTCAGCCACATGCAAAACAAAGAACACGACTTTTCAAATCTCAAATAATTTTGTTTAATCTTTCCTTTTCTCACAAACAATGAACAAATTTGATCAAAATCAGGCGATTTCGTGCACGGCCTCTTAACGAAAGATGTTTATTTTGAAACTGGTTTAATGGATACTCTTCGCGCAACGCGCCGGCGGTTCAGTGAAGCGGAACGCAATAGTAGGTACTATCGAAGAAGTTCATATCTAAGCACCTTAAAGACTATTTCTGCTTGCAGCGCTCGGCCGCTATAGAAATCTCATCAACCAATAGCATCGCAACATCAGATTTTTGATGCGTCCCTTGTTTTTGTACATGAACAAAAAAGACTGTAAAAAACCAGCTGAGGTAGTGCGTATTTTTTCAATGGAAATAAATATCAATGGACCTTCGTTCGGTCGTAGTTCGAGCACGTTTGGGACAAGTTTATGGGTTTTTTTTGACGAATAGGTTTTCTATGCTATCAGAAAAGTATAACATTAGCATCCAAAGTTGAGTAGATTTCTCACAATTATATAAGAGTTTTTGGGTGAGAGGCGGAAAATTTCCATAAAATTTTAAAAGTGCAAAACCTTTGTTTTAAATTAGCTCTAGTCATAAACCCCTTTTCAAGGAATGCACCTAATTACAAACCTGTAGACAAAGCAGTTTGATTGAATAAACTGGGAGCTTACTCATGAACCACTTAAAATTATTATAATCCGTGCCTAAAGAAACACTTTATAATAATATAAGGTCGTTTCCGCATTGGTCAGTGCGGTATCGTTTCGGTATAGTATGCTCTGCGGCAGTAACGCACTGCTTTCATTTATCAATTAGTGCAGTACTGCTTAGATCGTTGAAATAAAGGCGCTCGCCTATATTTCAACGATCTAAGCTTTCGGTACCGATTCGGTACCGGAAGCTTACCGAGCGCCTATATTTTTACCGAGTATACCGAGCATGCTGTAAAACGCGTGACGTGAGCGGGTAACGCACTGGATGTTTCTACACAGCTGCAAAAAGAAAAAAGCATGTCGTATTTTATAACATCTACAGTTTACACTTTCATTTTTTGGGATACCCCGATACGGCATTCCATAATTGTATACACAAATAATGAGTGTCATAAAAGTTAAAATACAAATTTCTAAGCCAAACAAATATCGAAATTTGTTGAAACAAAAAATAAAGTATAAAAAAATAAAAAAAACTTTCTCATCTTTGTTTCTTTTGTTCTATTCCTAGTGTTCGAAAAAGGGTCAGACATCTGTGATCATTGGAACAGAGATTGTAAAACACACGAACAACAAAAAAACCGTTTCATTGGTCGAGGCCAAAAGGGGCGTTAAACAGATGTGGTCATCGTGCTCACGGGATTTTGTTTTGAAATTGCTTAGATATGAAGTTCCCCCATAGTACCTATCAGCTGTGCGCTCGCCCATCGACTAGATTGTATCCATATTTTGCTGATTTCAAGTGGACCAGAAAAAAAAAGTATTGAACAAATCATGGGAATGTGTTCTATTACTGATACTGAACCACCAAAAAATTTTTGCGCTCTGGTTAAAGACTTATCCTGTATAATTGGTGATGTTCTTCAGAAAGGTCAGGTGCGTAACACTCTCAACCGGCGTGCGAGTGTGACTAGATGTATGAACGTTAACGAAGCAAAAGGAGAGCTTAGCAGGTGGCGTTCTGTAATTTCTGCCTGCATATGTATCTGTATGTAAAATAAGAAATAACCAAATCGGTCCAGCCGTCCTCAAGTGATGCGCTTACCTACGCACAGCATTTCATTTTTTTTTAAGAGCGCTGTTTCGGGTCCATTAAAGACACCACACCAACACTCCTTTAAAAAAATATTATCTCGTAACTGAGAAGGAATTATGAAAAACTAGCTTTTGCCCGCGGCTCCGCCCGCGTTGATGTCGGTTATCGCGTGAAAAGTAGCCTATGTCCTTCTCCATATCCCAGGCTATATCTCTGCCAAATTTCATGGCGATCGGTTCAGCGGCTTAGGCGTGAAAACGTAACATACAGACAGATAGACAGACAGACAGAGAGACAGAGTTACTTTCACATTTATAATATTAGTATGGATGAATTAGTATGGATGGCTCAATCAGCTACCTCGGTAAGTGTGTCTAGAATTTTCTAATACCTTTTATAAAGTTTCATATTGAGACACGAAGCAACAAAATATGATCTAGAGGAATGTGACCGTTTTTCTTTAGAATGAAAACAACAAATAAAAACGGCCACATTCTTCTAGTTGCTTCGTGTCTCAATATGAAACTTTATAAAAGGTATTAGAACATTCTAGACACACTTACCGATATAGTTGTTTGAGCCGTTTTTCATAATTCCTTCTCAGTCACGAGATAATATGTTTTTAAAGGATTGGATCGGTGACAGCGCTCTTAAGGAGTTGTATTACTGATTCTAATTATTATAATTCTCTCAATACATTATTTTTTACGGTCGCGAATCATACTTTAAATATACACTCAGACAGTGAGCTGCAAATTGCAAAAATCGTAAGAAAATTTGAATTTCGCGGGTTACCTTAGCGCTTCCCCCTTAAAATACAGGTTAATACGGACGTGTCCTAGGTAAAAAAAAATACTGTTTAGTCCGTCAATCAGATAATAAAAAAATATTAGACACGTATTTTTTGCTTTATCATATTAATAAAAAATGACTTAGATAAAACACATTAAACTTGGGGTAGTGGGGGCTCGTTACGGTCACAGCTACGTATAAAATCTAGCGAGCAGTGACGTCATGCCACATTTGAACTCAATGTATCGCTGTAATGTTTTGATTACAGAAAAAAAGAAAAAATACGTGTCCAATATTTTTTAATAATCTACATGACGGACAAATAATATTTTTTTAATTATCATCCCTATTGATGTTCAGTCAAGGGCAGAAATAGGTGTACACTTCGCTATTTTTATAATCGATGTACTGTTAAGGTTAAAAATAAGTATACGCTTTGCAAAATTCACAGGCGACTTTTATTTTTTTATATCTTAATTATAGTTCTGATCTTGAGGGTTTGGTTTCGCACTTAGTCCTTCAGATGGATCATTATGCGTGCGTCCATATAATAATAGTATGTGTTGATACATTTAGATAGTTTAGCCGAAAAGGGCATTTGTCATTCGGTAAATGTATACAAACTTGACCTTGAAGCAGTCAAAGAAGAGTAAAAATGGGCAGGGATGTCAGAAAAACGAAGCAAATAAAGTGAACACATTTATTATTTAATTTAAGACATTAATATTTTTTTAATCCACAATGGGGCATTTGGCCGTCATCTCACCTAATGGTAAGTGATGATAAGGCCGAAGATGGAAGCGAGCTTCACCCGGAATCCTCAACCACAGAGGAACTGGCCATCTTACCTCTAACTACCGTAACACAAAAATGCTGTTAACATTGTTGTAATGGCCACAGACTTAGATAAGATTGCGGTAGCTAGCCAGGCGGACTTAGAACAAGCTCTACCACCAACCAAACCGAGCAGAAAACTACCCCCGCTGGGAATCGAACCCGGGACCTCTGCGTCTGAGACAAGTGGTCTTACCACTAGACCATAGAGGTGGTTGATACTAAAATACTAAAACACTACAATACAATATAATACTTATAACATAACTTTTGTACTTTGGCATACCTTGAACCGATACCTTGTTTATTAAGCCTGGTAACGGTTAGTTTAGCCACAGATTAATATAAATGGGACACTCCGCAGAGTAGGTATAAAGCTACAAGTACGCCGCAGGCCCATCTCACTGGGCCAATTCAGTAGGGCTGCCGCGCGCCCCCGGTATAAGAGTTACGCAATAGAAAGAGAGGCAACTTGTAGGTGAATATAATTGTAGGTAATAAGCGTTGTGCGACCTGAATTGCACTTTATTGTGTCGTAGCAAGAGTCGCTTTTTATTTAAATGATTTTGCGGAGTGTCCCATCTGTATTAATCTGTGGTTTAGTCCAGTCGATACATATTGAAACGCATAATTGTCTGTTATATATATCAGAGTATCGATATTCACTACTGCTCAAGTATTGATCCATAAATCGATTACATGTACTCTCAAGGAACAAAATATTTAAACAATTTTCAAATTCAGAGGCCCAATTCACGTATTAACTTGTATATGTCGTGCAAACTGTAAATATAAGTTCGTTAATAATAAATAAATAAAAACCAATAAATAAAAGTATTTTTTAAAACGTTCGCATTCTAATCTCAGTCTCAAATTGGCAAAAAATATTTCTGATTTTCCTAAGTTTTTGACAAATTGTTGACTTTGATTGTTCTTGAGATGAGATGCGACAAAATTTTGAACGTTTTTAACGATTGGCATTCGCTTTCTGACTTAGTTCAAGTAAATATTTGCCAATTATGCAACAGTTTCATAAACTACAATTTTATTTTTGAATGAAAATCTGATATTTAAAATCTGATCAATTATTAAAAGTCATAGAACAAAAGTTGTTGTTTGTGATGTTAGTTATATAGTTCTGAGAGGTTTTAGTAATTTACCAATGACCCTGTATAATAGCCATACACGTCCCTTATTGAAACAACGCTGATGTTACCTAGGCTACGTTTTTAGTAAATAAATGATTACTTATAATCACCGGCACGAGTCGTGAGCACATATGGGCAGTAGTGGGGGCAAGCTCGCGCATGTACACTTTCGGCTAAATAAAAATAACACGCGTGAGTCCAATAGACGACGAGTATCGGCTGACGAACCAATCGCATGCAGCGCGGCGCCCCCCGGCTTCTTCATTCCGCCAAAGAGACCTACAAATTGACTACTGCGCAGGTGTCAGTTTGTGCTCACGACTCATGCCGGTTAACACACCTGCCCTTTAAACTAGGATATCCTGTATCTTCAAGGAGAGTGAGTAATTAAGTATAAGGGACGGTTTTCGGAAGAGTTCTTCAAGATTCAGTGTTTAGGTGTATCGTAAGATGATACCAGTATGACGGGCAATGGGACTCGACCGTAAATCACCTTGACTTTGGAGCCCTGAAAAAATAAAACAATACAATGTACTTATTTTTCTTCTTATTTTCGGGTTAGTGTCTAACCTGCTGTCAGATTGGGTTAGTGAAAACCATTTTTAAATTCAGGGATACGTTTGCATAATATTAAGCTTTAAAAGACGCCGGAAGACGTAGCGTAGTTTAGAGGTATGAGGGACAGGGTGTAAAGTTCACTCATACTCTATAGTAAAGGGAGGATCCTCCGACCAGACGGGTATTCTGTCTGGTGGGCAACTGCCCAACGGTTGATGTCGGGATGTTGTATATATGCTAGTCGCGCGGTAAACTCTGATAGCGCGATGCAGGATTTGTGACGTCAGGTCTTTGATGCGTAGTTCGCATGTGGCATTGTTGATAACGCCACAGTAGGAAGGCCTCCCACAAGGTGGACCGATGACCTTATGAAAGCCGCAGGAATCCGCTATATGTGGGAAGTACGGAACCGGTCGAGGTGGCGGTGCTTGGGGGAGGCTTATGTCCAGCAGTGGACGTCTTTCGGCTGAAATGATGAATGGTGATGAATGAAGTTTTAAAATGCAAATTTTTGTTATGTATGGAATGAATTTGGAATGTATGGGAGACCATGTATTAATATGTATATATTTTTTATTATTATTATTTTTATATGATAACATATCTCGGGACCCTGGGGTCCCGGACCTTTGGACGGCGTACGAGGGGCCGAAGCCAACTCGCAGAGTTTTGCTTTTGTAAGAAAATATCCAGTGATGCCAGGAATACCGGCAATGCATAACTAGTCGGGTGTATAGTATGGAAGCGACTTCAAAAATATTATTATAAAAAAAAAAAAAAATACCCGGGATTCTTGGATTGCATAACTATTCAGATGCATATTTATTTAAAATTATTTTAACCCCCTATGCAAATAAGTGTATGTAGGGTGTAAGAGTAGGGGTGGTGTGTGTTAGTTAAAATAAAAATAAAACACCGGAACCGCGGGATTTATTCGATACAAAAGCGCTTTCCATAATAGCAAACATCTCAACTTTAGGTGAATATGCATCCGAATATCCGATCTCTAATTATAACATCACCAAGATACACAAAGCGGATTAAGAGTAGTTTGTCTACGGTTCACTACCCTTCCTAATCTATCCTATCCTTTATAAAAATATTATCTCGTCATAATCAGCCCTTTTAAGTCCAGTGCTCGACGTAGGCCTCCCAAAATGTACTCAAAAGAAAATGAAACCTCTTTTTTCGCCATTTTATGTGAATTACCATTACGAAGATCTGTTTTTGCTATGTTATCCCCTTTGTTAACATAAATTATCTGAATTTGAGACTTTGGGTATAGAATGTTTTAATACCTTTTATAAAGTTTCATATTGAGACACAAAGCAACAAAATACGATCTAGAGGAATGTGGCCGTTTTTCATTAGGATGAATTTTGTTGCTTCGTGTTTCAATATTAAACTTTATAAAAGGTTTTAGTACATTCTAGACACACTTACCGAGGTCGCTGTTGAGCCGTTTTTCATAATTCCTTCTCAGTCACGAGATAATATTTTTCTAAAGGAGTGGCTTTAGTGGACCGATGTATGCGCTCTTAAATACGTACTATAGAAGCTAACTCAAAACTATTCAAGCAAAGTTAATAACATTTATATGGGACCACTTCGAAAGTATACCCTTTCAAACAAAAAAAATTGTATATTTTCAAAATCGGTTCACAATTGACGGAGAAATCGGTGGACAAACATTAAAAAATACATACAGTCGAACATAGAACCTCCTCCTTTTTCGAAGTTGGTTGAAAATAGACTCACTTCTGCAAAGTTATTAAGTTCAGCCATGTTGTCTTCAAAATTCGATTTCCTTTTTTCCACGTTTCCGTTGCTACCGTTTTGTGGCAATTCCTTAGTATGCACGTTACGTCTCCAAGTATCAGGCCTGTAAAAAATCATTGATTTTAATCGTTTTTAGGATTCCCTACATCAAAAGAAAAAAAAAAAAAACGGAGCTCTTATAGGATCACTCGTGTGTCTGTCTGTCCGTCTTTCAGAGCCAATTTTCTCCCAATTTACTGGATCTACTGAACCGATGAAATTTGTTACACAAATGAGTTTCATATTGAGACACGAAGCAACAAAATACGATCTAGAGGAATGTGGCCGTTTTTATTTAGATCGAATTTTGTTGCTTCGTGTCTCAATATGAAACTGTAAAAAAGGTATTAGAAAATTCTAGACACACTTACCGATATAGTTGATTGAGCCGTTTTTCATAATTCCTTAGAAGTGATTATGAAAAACGGCTCAATCAACTACAAACAAAACATAAACATATTATCTCGTGACTGAGAAGTCACGAGATAATATGTTTTTAAAGGAGTGGCGCTAGTGGACCAGTGACAACCCTTTTAATAAAAAATGACTTAAACACATCAAAATTGGGGAGTGGGGTCGTTACGTCACAGCTACGTATAAAATCTACTGAGAAGTGACGTCATGCCACATTTGAACTCAATGTATCGCCATAATTTTTTGATTACGTAAAAAAATAAAAAATGCGTGTCCAATATTTTTTTATAATCTACATGACGGACAAAAAATATTTTTTTAGTCATCATCCCTATTGAACCCAGGACCCCAGGCTCAGCAGTCGCTTGCGACCACGAGACTGACGGGGTGGGGGGTTAATATTGTACGGTGGTACAGAACTCTTCATGTGCGAGTACGACTCGCACTTGGCCGCTTTTTTGTCTTTTATTCGAAATCTTTCACTTGAAGTAAAACATCTAAACACAAAATAAACCAAAATGAATTAATTAGTGAACCGATTCAATGATGTTGTATTTCGGCACTCGGCATTCGACAATCAGATGAGGCTTATATCAAGCAATAATAAATGTATGCTATTGTAGAAAACATAGCTGCTGTTAAGGCTCCGTGCACGAAAAAAACTCGTCTTTTGCCAATGTCTTATCTAATTGTGAGAAAACTTGAGATAATCGCAACATTAAGTTTGTATAACTATAAAAGTACAGTTTTCATAGTGCTAAACCATTCGTGTCGGTCACAGCAGCTGTTAATAGTTTCATAATTTTTGTGCTCTCCAATATATAGTTTACTAGCTTTTGCCTGCGGCTCCGCCCGCGTGGATGTCGGTTATCGCGTAAATAAGTAGCCTATGTCCTTCTCCATATCCCAGGCTATATCTCTGCCAAATTTCATGATGATCGGTTCAGCGGTTTAGACGTGAAAACGTAACATACAGACAGACACAGACAGACAGACAGAGTTACTTTCACATTTATAATATTAGTATGGATTTCGCCGTTAATATACTTAATGAAGATATTGTATAATCATTAAATACAATTTTGATTATATTTCAAGGATAGCTGAAGAATAATTTGTGATTTTTAAAATTCTTTATATGATTTGCTAAATAATAGGAAAAAATATTACTGACGGGGATTAAAAAAAAAAAAGGTTTTTACAATATTATTTTTCTGCTATATTTTGTATGGAAATTGAAAAAAGTGGTTCAGCCAGTAAACCATATAATAATGTTGATGATATTTTTTAATGTTCAAAGTCAGTCTCGCGTCATTTTTCGGAAAACTTGTTGCGAATACGAGTTGATTTACCGTGAATACTTAATTTATTTGACAAAATCCGTTTAAGCCACATGCAAAACAAGGAACAAGAATTTCAAATCACAAATTATTTTGTTTAAATTATTTTTCTCTTGCTCACAAACAATGAACAAAATTGATCATAATCAGTCGATTTCGTGCACGGCCCCTTAAGTTCCCATCCAATTTTCATTAGCCGTCCACCGACGCGAGGACGCTTGGATCAAAATATTTCCTACAATTTATATTAAACTTAAAGGGTCAATATATATTATTATTTTAATTTTTAGGGGTTTTTGTTTGAGTCGGGGGTTATAAAAAATTTTAATTTTTGATTATTTTCTATTTTGTCAATGTGACAACGTTGTAGCCCTTGTGGACTCATAGATGCTTCGATTTATTGACCATTTTCTATTTTGTTAAGTAACTCGTACTTGTTGACAGGCCTACACTGTCCTCCCATACTGATAACTATACTACAGGGCCTCAAGTCTGCTATTACAATAGTGTCAGAATTGTCTATCATTGATTTCATAATTGTTGGATTTGACAAGTTTTTTTTTTTTTTATAACGTTTTTGTAGTTTGGTAATCTACTAATATAATGGCGTCATTATGACTTTCCAATAGTCAGCCACTGACACTCCAATGAAAGAATTGGTAATCTCGTACATAATGACAAATGAAACTTCCTACTAAACTTCCAACTTCTGACCGACCAATGATCAACCATTATGAATTTAGCAGATTACGAACTTTTAGCAAAATGACAATGGGATCATGTTTACAAATTCGTCAAATTTGTAAAAATTGCAGACTTGGGCCCCTGATACTGTAATAATTTGAGCCAATTATTTTTAAAAGTAAGTTTTAAAAGTAGTTTCTTGACAACCGTGCAGCTTCTGACATTTCAAATTGCCCGTGTAGGATTATGTAAAAAAAAAAAAAAAAAAATTGGAAGTGAGAGATGTCATCATTTCAACCGAAAGACGTCCACTGCTGAAAATAGGCCTCCCCCAATTGGGGGGGTTTGCCATAATCGCTACGCTTGGCAGGCGGGTTCTCGATCGCAGTATGGTCACAGATTACTAGTATGGTGTTAAAAATGCAAAGAGAACGCTGCTGCCCATTCTCTAGTAAGTCCCTTAGTCGCCATATACGACACCCACGAGAAGAAATGGGGTGGTGCTATTTTTTACGTCCGGCACCACACGGTACGGCGTGAGAGACGTACTCATTGTCAAATACTGGTTGTTTGTAGCTCCTCCTTTGAACAGGCTGGACCGTTTCGCGGTGATCGACGCGTTGCCATGGATACGCAGGGAATTCATCACCGTAGCTCAAGCTCAATATCTTGTAACCGCCATCGTTCGCAGAGGCACTGAAAGTATATTTATGAATTAACTAAAGCAGATCTGAATTGACCTGCCTCGACAGATGGCATGCATGCGTCAGTCAACGTGTAGCTCAACCCTATTTTAGGGAGCTCAACGACCAGTCACGCACATGGCCCGTTTTTTTTTGTTCTGCGAGTGCATTGATGTATTAAAAGCGGTAGGTACGGGACTTAGTAACAGCGCCTGGTCCTATCAAACTGAGTGATGGCCCGTAGTTGGCACTCAGCTACATACAGCATTTTTTGTGATAAATACGCATCAAACTGACTTCTTGTGCAGGTAAACATTGTTTTAATAATACAAGGAACAAAAATAAGACACACAGGATTACTTATCACTTGTAAGTACAAACAAAAATGCAAATTTGTTGAAAGTTATAATATTATTTAATGTTTGCTTCGCCATGTTTGTGCTACCACATGCAATGTCATTCATCGTAAACATTCAGCCAATATTCGGCAGCTAACGCGATTCCGCTCGCACGACAACGCCGTCTCCTATCTCTGTTCTTGTCTATCGGTAACTGTAGGTTTGCGACTGTGATCACACAGATGTGTAGTTTTGGTCGTGCGCCGAGCCCAGGTTTACTGATTGCGATGTTAGCGCGTATCTTCCTCCTTTTAATATATCAATGTGCGAGTGTCATCATTTGCCTAGCTCTTTTCCCAACTCTGTTGTGGTTGGCTTCCAGTCTAATTGGAAGCAAAGTATTTTACCGATACCCATTATAAAAACGTTCAAAGTCTAGTTGCAATATCATTTCCACGACAATCAATGTCAAAAACTTATCAATAATGTAAGGAAATTAAAAGTATTTTTAAAGTTTGAGATCAGAATGTGAACGTTCTTAATGTACAGGAATTGACGCTCTGACGTCCAAATAACAGTGCCTAGGTAACACGATATCCCTTGGCAAGATTCGTTGCCAAACTGTATGTATCAAGAAATCATCATTCTTCTGCCCGTATTTCAATTTTTTTGGGGTCGACGCAACCATAGACTAATATACAGCGTGTTACGGAAAGGGTATATACATATCAAAGGCACGGATTCTTTTAGTGATAACAAACTACAGGGCAATATTTTTTAATACCTATACCTACATAAATAAAAAGTTAAGAAACATTTAACTAAAAATCAAATGTTTCCAATCGAATTCTACACATCACTAGACCAAGTCAGCTGATCGGTGTCAATAAACTACACACAAAGAAACGGCGGTAACACGTTTGTTATGATTTAAATTTAATAAACTATCGAAATAAATAAAATATTAAGCATTTTTTAGTTAGTGCTTTTGAGCTGAAATTTTGTACAGAGATTCTGAACCAGATACACTCTTCACCCCGTTTGTATGGATATGCCCTTTCCGTAACACGCTGTATATAATATGGACGCAACATGTCTTTTTCATCTCGGTAGTAATATTAAAAATTAATATAAACCCAGTCTTTGGGGACTGTCGATAGAAGTGAAAACTATGTAACTTGTGAATTGTATCGTCGAGCTGTTAGATTATTAATTAAGAATTATTTTTGGTCTATAAAGAAGTGTTTGTGATCAAGGTTTAAAGTTGAATATAGCTCATGGAAAGCGTTCGGTGACGATGACGCGAATTCCATGATTTTTGTTCACCCAAAAAGTGCTCAACGCGCCTAAAGAAGTTTTCACTTCAAAAATAAAACATATTTTTTCTGTTACACTATTTAAAAAATATACGTAAAAAATAAATAAGAATTAAAAAAGTAGACTTACACGAACAACAAAGTGATGATTACAAAAAAGTGCAGAAGAATGTGAGAATGCTTCATCTCTTGGTATTGTTGTCACAACTGTACCTGAATTCACAATGTACCCCATAGAACCTGCCTTGCGTATTTATATCCCCGAAACGTATATAAATGGTAATTTCTTAATAACACAATTATTATTTATTAGATATTAAATATTAATAAGGGTTGTTCTCGTCAATTTCGAGGTTTTACGTTGAACAAAACAAAATCGGAATTTGTATTAATGAGATAATTATTAAACATTTTAATGTTGTACCAATTTTGGTGTTCATTAAGTGGAAAATATCACTTCTGTATTCGCCGAAGAGGTAGGCAGAGGTATACAGGGTGGCAGGAACATCGACGCGCAACCTGTTACGATATATTCAGTAGGTACCTACATGATAATGGAACCCCTGCGGTAAAAACCTTCGTCGGTTATAAAAAAAAATTGGTTGTCTGTAAAGTTGGTTTACGGACGATAGTTTAACGTGACAACGTCATAACAAAACATTGATGCGGCGCAAGCGTACAATGCGCGTAACGGGACAATGAGCGTAACGGGACAATGGTGCCGATTCCCTTGTTCACAAACTAAAGTAAATTTAAGTTCAGTGCATCTTTTTCTTTCTATTTCATTAAGAAAAGGACAGAAGATAAATTTTAGTTTAGTCCTGTCAAATTAACCAGCGCCTGTCACTACTCCATAAAAGTTTAGACGTGATTAAAAACTTGCCTACTAAAATTACGTCAATTTACGTCAAGCGCTGATTAACTTGACAGGACTAAACTAAAATTTATCTTCTGTCCTTTTCTTAATAAAATAGAAAGAAAAAGATGCACTGAACTTAAATTTAGTTTAGTTTGTGAACAAGGGAATCGGCACCAGTGAGTCATCCTTTTTCGTGCACGCAGCCGGCGTTCATAGATTTAATAGACGTTGTCACGTAAAAAAAATTGCTGTTCCATACATTTTGATTGCACTTTTATTTAAATAATCGTCGAAAAATTTCAACACACACTTCCGACTTCGCCATTGTCTCGGACAGTACCGAGAGCTTCTGCGCTTACACAAACACTCACAACGTGTTTGTACACTAGGTTACCACAAGTAAAACGCGCGTCGCATCGTGAGATAAAAATACAATACTAAGTTAAGAGTCTATACTACCTCAGCGCCACCTCACTCTGTATCTCGCTCGCACACTATTGCTACCGGTCACGCGAGCAAGCGAGACAGGGCAGCAGGGAAAAGGCTCCAAGGCGCCGATAGTTTAGGTAATTTCTTTTTACGGTGAAAATATTGGTCATTTAAAAAAAGTAAATAACATAAGACCTGTATATAGTTAGTTCAGTTAATATGCAAAGTTTCAGTATCTAATTTGAAGTATTTTTTGAATACCAGCGGTTTATTGTTCGGTTTGGAGGTAATTTTGGATTTTTTTTCTATAGAAATAATTTTATGGATTCGTGTTTTCGGCTAACATAGTACTTAACATTAATAGATAGAAAGATAGATAGAATACTTTTTATTATGTACACCATAAAAATTACAGATATAAATGTAGAACTGTTACATAGGCGGTCTTATCGCTAAAAGCGATCTTTTACAGACAACCTTTGGATGGATCAAAAAGTAGAAGGAGAGACAATACTGCAGGTATTTAGTGGTGTACCACTTACATATATACAATAAATACATATACACAAAGCATATAGATACTTATCCATATAAATAAATATATATATATACACACACAATAATAAACATGATACAAGAGCAAGGAACTTTAAGTAATGATGATGTTTAAGGAGAGAGGAAGTGATTTTTAACCAAAATTTTAAAAGTGGACAAAGATTGAGCACGCCTTATCGAGACGGGCAAGGCATTCCATAACCGTACTGCTTGAACTGTAAAAGACTTGTCATAAAAACTAGTGGAATGCATTGGCATCTCAACTTTACCATATATTTATTTCAAAATTAATGTTGCAGTATTTTCGACGCAACGGAGGATCGTGCTAAGCCATTTGAGGTAGTATAGGCCCTTAAGTAAACGTTGGATACGAATACATAAATTCATAGTGCGGTTCGTGAGTCTTGCCCTAATGGCTCAGTTTCATTAGTCGATACTAGGTCGATATACAGGTTGGAATTGTAAACATGCGACAAACCGAAATGGGAGATTGTACTCGTCATTATGAACAACTTTTACTAAGGGTCCAAAGCTGCAATCGCGAAAAAATCATTTATGTTTGCGGAACTCGTCAAAATGTAGGGAACAGCCGATTTTTTTTTTCGTGATTCCAGTTTTGGTCTCTTATTGAAAGTTGTTCATAATGATGAGTACAATCTCCCATTTCGGTTAGTCGCATGTTTTCAATTTCAACCTGTATACCATGCGGGAGAACTCCTCGCAGGCGCGGTAATGACGCCTTTTGGCGATTATTGCCAGGATATAATTTTGTGATTGTAGCGGTGACTACTTATCAGCAGGTGGGCAAAGCTTGGCAAATAAACTGAATGTTCACGTAGGCATATTATTTTGTTACAGAAACCACTACTGATTACGGATGAGAACCTCGCCAGAAACTGTGTCGCTCCTCAGAATCTGATCATAGGTGCACTGGACCATACTAAAGAAGAAGACGTTATGTAAGTATAACGGTAACCAATTCCTACTATATATATACTGTATAATATTATAAATATGTGAAAGTAACTCTGTCTGTCTGTTACGTTTTTACGCCTAAACCGCTAACCGATCGTCATGAAATTTGGCAGAGATATAGCCTGGGTTAGGGAGGACATGTGCTACTTTTTCACGCGATAACCGACATCCACGCGGGCGGAGCCGCGGGCAAAAGCTAGTTTATACTAGCTGTTGCCTGCGGCTACGCTCGCGTGACTTTTACTAAAATAAAAGTAGCACACACTTCCGACTTCGCCCGTGTCTCGGACGGTACCAAGAGCTCCTGCGCGAACACACACATTCACAGCGTGTTCGCACACTTGGTTACCACAAGTTAAACGCGCGTCGCTTCGTGAGATAAAAAATACTGTATGACAATGAATTTGTATTCCCAAAACAGATTTTAAGCAAGAGATTTGTAATCTGATTTTTTTGTTGCAGTGTGGAATCAGAAGTAATACCAGTATTTCCTGTGAGTTGTGTTCGAGGGAATGGTTTAAGTGCGCTACATGCTTACTTATTGGCCTTAAGACCACCACAACCCGTGGCCACGCTTAGAGCTGATGATGTAAGTAAAAAAAAAAAAAAAAAAAAAACAATATACTGTACTATCTACATTGTATGTTGTTAGAGAGAAAAGCCTGTCGCCAATAATGTTAGCAGCGTTCGTTGTGTTTCGTCAGAAAGAGAAGATCCAGTTCCTCTCTGGTTGAGGATTCCGGGTGAAACTCGCTTCCATCTTCAGCTTTATCATCACTTACCATCAGGGGAGATGAAGGCCATGAGCTTACCCGTTGTCGATAAAAAAAAAAGAAAAAAAAGAAAGAAAAAAAAATTAAGAAAGAAAAAAGAAAAAAAATAATTAAGAAAAAAGAAAGAAAAAAAAAGAAAGGAAAAATGAAAAAAAAAAAGGAAGAGAAAAAAATTGGTTGTCTGTAAAGTCGGTTTACGGATGATAATTTTACGTGATAATGTCATAAGAAAATATTGCGTCATATGCCGAACGGTTAGGCCGATCTTACCTCTCTAGTCAAGTCTTTGTTGTATTTTAGGTTTCTGTACGTTATATAACAAAATAAATAATTATAATGACTAGGGACATGTTGACTATCCTTGAAATGTCACTTTGACAATTGCATTTCTTTGTTTACATTTTTGATCTCGAATTTAATTTCCGAGTATAGTATAACAAAAACCTATTCAATTGTTCTAGGAAACGTGTGAGTTCCAAATAGATGAGATCTTCCACGTCGGTGATAACTCTGGTCCAGTGGTCGGGGGCCTATTAGCGAGGGGACAGCTGTATGAAGGAGATAGCGTTATCATTGGTGAGTTTTTTTAATAGTTAGTTTCGGCTTTTTTTTTACTTTTCCATTTTGCCCCCCAAAAGTGACCCATATTTAAAATTAATTTATTTATGTTACACGTCCGTGTTTGGGTCACAGAAATTAACATGTGTACTAAATCTAAAAAGTTTAAAAACGCAGAAAAGCAAATTTAAGTTTGTAAACGCAGAAACGATTTTTTTATGTGATAAAACTACAAATTAACAATTTTCGGACTTTTTCCTTTACTTGTGCTGTGAAACCTTGCTTCTTGCTAAATTTCATGATTAACGGGAAGTAGGTTTATTATAGGTTTTGATTTACTTGCGAATATCGCATAAATGTTGCATAGATGGCTGTATCTTTTTATTGCGTTGACTTAGAAGCTTGATTTTTTCAGAGCTCCACGAGAACATAAACCTTCGTATTTGATATTAATTTCAACTTGATATCTCCACGCGTTCCTGAGAATAAGGGTCTTGACAGACTGACAGACAGACGGATAACGAAGTGATCCTATAAGGGTACCGTTTTTTTTCTTTTGAGGTACGGAAGTCTAAAAAAAAAAACAGACTTCCTAAAAAAAAAAAACACTTAAAATTTAAAAATAACTTTAGTTTCGGAAGTCGGTGTCCTTGTATTTTCGTTTTTTGCCACTGACTTCGACTTGCTTGAGTTGTAGATGAAAATATAATAACCGCTATATGTATGCCAATAATATTTGAGGAGTTCGCTCAATTCCTCATGGATCCCACCATCAGAACTTGATTCTGATAAAAATGGGACCAATCTAGAAGTATATAATTTCAAATAAAAAAATATTTTCCAAATCGGTTCATAAACAACGGAGTTATGAGATAAAAAAAATAAAAAAAAAAATACAAAAGAATTGAGAACCGCCTCCTTTTTGGGAAGTCGGCAAAAAAAATCAGAATCTTAAAATTAAATGAAATGTTAAAAAACATAATGTAAATAAGGCTCTACAAACACACATGCAGGCATTGACAGGTTCCTGATCCATTTGTTTACATTTTCACTATGTTTTTTGGAACAGACCATCTATAATATGTCCCCACAAGTTTACTATGTATTTTCCCTATAGGTCCGTTGGAAGACGGCTCGTTCACCCGCAGCCGCGTCCGAAGCATCTACCGTAACCGCGCGCCGTGCGGCGGAGTTCGTGCGGGTCAGTGCGCCAGCGTAGGGCTCCTCAGTGGAGCCCCGCGGCCCGGCATGGTGCTACTGGCGCCTCCGCCCCACGCGACTAGGCGGCCGGTCTTCTGTGACTGCCAGCAGGCAGACACGACGGATGTAAGTGTAGATACAGTACGCCAACGTAGGGCCCCTCAGTGGAGCCCCGCGGCCCGGCATGGTGCTACTGGCGCCTCCGCCCCACGCGACTAGGCGGCCGGTCTTCTGCGACTGCCAGCAGGCAGACACGACGGATGTAAGTGTAGATACAGTACGCTAGCGTAGGGCTCCTCAGTGGAGCCCCGCGGCCCGGCATGGTGCTACTGGCGCCTCCGCCCCACGCGACAAGGCGGCCGGTCTTCTGCGACTGCCAGCAGGCAGACACGACGGATGTAAGTGTAGATACAGTACGCTAGCGTAGGGCTCCTCAGTGGAGCCCCGCGGCCCGGCATGGTGCTACTGGCGCCTCCGCCCCACGCGACAAGGCGGCCGGTCTTCTGCGACTGCCAGCAGGCAGACACGACGGATGTAAGTGTAGATACAGTACGCTAGCGTAGGGCTCCTCAGTGGAGCCCCGCGGCCCGGCATGGTGCTACTGGCGCCTCCGCCCCACGCGACAAGGCGGCCGGTCTTCTGCGACTGCCAGCAGGCAGACACGACGGATGTAAGTGTAGATACAGTACGCTAGCGTAGGGCTCCTCAGTGGAGCCCCGCGGCCCGGCATGGTGCTACTGGCGCCTCCGCCCCACGCGACAAGGCGGCCGGTCTTCTGCGACTGCCAGCAGGCAGACACGACGGATGTAAGTGTAGATACAGTACGCTAGCGTAGGGCTCCTCAGTGGAGCCCCGCGGCCCGGCATGGTGCTACTGGCGCCTCCGCCCCACGCGACAAGGCGGCCGGTCTTCTGCGACTGCCAGCAGGCAGACACGACGGATGTAAGTGTAGATACAGTACGCTAGCGTAGGGCTCCTCAGTGGAGCCCCGCGGCCCGGCATGGTGCTACTGGCGCCTCCGCCCCACGCGACAAGGCGGCCGGTCTTCTGCGACTGCCAGCAGGCAGACACGACGGATGTAAGTGTAGATACAGTACGCTAGCGTAGGGCTCCTCAGTGGAGCCCCGCGGCCCGGCATGGTGCTACTGGCGCCTCCGCCCCACGCGACTAGGCGGCCGGTCTTCTGCGACTGCCAGCAGGCAGACACGACGGATGTAAGTGTAGATACAGTACGCTAGCGTAGGGCTCCTCAGTGGAGCCCCGCGGCCCGGCATGGTGCTACTGGCGCCTCCGCCCCACGCGACAAGGCGGCCGGTCTTCTGCGACTGCCAGCAGGCAGACACGACGGATGTAAGTGTAGATACAGTACGCTAGCGTAGGGCTCCTCAGTGGAGCCCCGCGGCCCGGCATGGTGCTACTGGCGCCTCCGCCCCACGCGACAAGGCGGCCGGTCTTCTGCGACTGCCAGCAGGCAGACACGACGGATGTAAGTGTAGATACAGTACGCTAGCGTAGGGCTCCTCAGTGGAGCCCCGCGGCCCGGCATGGTGCTACTGGCGCCTCCGCCCCACGCGACAAGGCGGCCGGTCTTCTGCGACTGCCAGCAGGCAGACACGACGGATGTAAGTGTAGATACAGTACGCTAGCGTAGGGCTCCTCAGTGGAGCCCCGCGGCCCGGCATGGTGCTACTGGCGCCTCCGCCCCACGCGACTAGGCGGCCGGTCTTCTGCGACTGCCAGCAGGCAGACACGACGGATGTAATTTCTGCTCGGTTTGGTTGGTGGTAGGGCTTGTTCTAAGTCCACCTGGCTAGCTACTACCATCTTATAAGTCTGTCGCCAAAACAACAATGTTAACAGCATTTTTTGTGTTTCGGCAGTTAGAGTTTCTTGCCCATTCTTCTCCATACATAACTACCTTTTGGAAGGCGCAACTGGAATCAATTAACTATTATGATTTGACTTTGACTTTGAGAGGTAAGATAGCCAGTTCCTCTGTGGTTGAGGATTCTGGGAAAAGCTCGCTTCCATCTTCGGCCTTATCATCACTTACCATCAGGTGAGATGAAGGCCAAGAGCTTCACCGTTGTATGTAAAAAAAAAAAAAAAAAAAAATACAACCTAGCTTGACCTACTGACCTCCAAATTGCAAAAAAAGTAAGATAATTTCAATTTCGCGGGCTATCCTGACGCCATAACGAAAAATTTCTCACCCACAGATGAAACAGCTGATAGAACAAAACCTCGCAGAGAAGACAAAAAATCGCAAAAATGTTCGGAGGAAAAACAAAAATTTACTCCGTGACATCGCAACGGCTGAAGAATGTCTGACGAAAGACATCGGTGATGTTGTCGATACTAATATATATGAAGATAATGATGGAAATGCCGATGATCAGGACAAGTCTGATGAGTGCGGGTGCACGGATAAAGTGATGCTGGAAGATCCAAATGATCCGAGAGGATGTATATATTTCCAGGTTAGTAGTTTTTTTTAAATCGAATTTAGTGGTACTCAATTTGTCTAATTAATGAAAGAAAGAAAATAAATTTATTTGACCCATGGCCATGGGTCTCAACTTGAATAAATTATAATTAGTCTTGTAATAATAATTATAATTAGTCTTGTAATAATAATTATAATTGTCTTGTAATAATAATTATAATTGTCTTGTAATAATAATAATAATAATTAGTCTTGGAATAATAATTATAATTAGTCTTCTTCTACTCTTCTTTTTCTTCTTTTATTCTTCTTTCTTCTTCTTTATTGAAGAAAAGATAAATGAAGCCTTTTACTTCAATTCGAACCCATAGAATGATTGTAAAAATATTTAGTAATATTTTTTAAATGTTGTAAACAAACAAGTCACTATCTATACAAATACTTAAATAAAATTGAAACGTGTTTGTAATCTCAAGATAACAGCTTTTCTTTAAATGCATAATATTATGAAAGTATATACGGTACTTATATGATTTCAAACGCAATGTGAATTGTTCATGAATACAATTGAATTGAATTGAATTGAATTATAACAAGAAAACAAATTTTAAAATTGTTTTCTGTCCTTCTGTTTGTTCCGGCTTATCTCCGAAACGGCTTGACTGATTTTGACGGGCCTTTCATTGTCAGATAGCTGATGTTATAAGGAGTAACTTAAGCTACTTTTATTGTAGAAAAAGCGAGCGAAACCACGGGCAACAGCTAGTTAATTAATAATTGGGTTGTTTGCAGGCATCAGTGCAGGTACTTCGCCACTCGACCGTCATATATCCGGGCTTCCAATGCACCGTGCACGTCGGGAATGTGAGGCAGACAGCTATAATAGAGGTAATTATATTGTGTTATAATAATAATCATCATCATCATCAGCCTATAGCAGTCCACTGCTGGACATAGGCCTCTCCAATTGCACGCCATTCAGCTCGATTCTCGGCAACTCTCATCCAGCTGCTACCAGCCACCCTGCGAAGATCGTCGCTCCACCTAGCCTGAGGGCGTCCTACCTTACGTTTGCCAATTCGCGGTCTCCACTCAAGAACACGTCTACCCCAGCGGTCATCGGTTCTACGGCTAATATGGCCGGCCCATTGCCACTTCAGCTTGCTTATTCTGTGAGCTATGTCGACAACTTTGGTTCTCTGCCGGATCACCTCGTTCCGGATTTGATCCCTCAGAGAAACTCCAAGCATAGACCGTTCCATAGCTCGCTGAGCGACCTTGAATTTATGGACCAAACGTACCGTGAGTGTCCACGTTTCGGCTCCGTAAGTCATAACAGGCAGGACGCACTGATTGAAATATAGCACTGGTTATAATAATAATAATAATAATATAGTTTTATTTATTTATTTATTAAAGAAAGAAAAGAAAGACACAGAGAAAAGATAAATATTTTTTTTGGGACAGGCATAGGAAATACAAACGGTAAAAAAGGAGCATTTAAATACGTTACTATTGTTACGAGCTTGCGGTTCGTGACAATAAAAACTGCCGATTTAATAACCAAAAATGACACTATAATTAACCCTTAATCGGGCCGAACAAAAAAAATAACTTTTCATGGTTTAAGTGTAAGTTCTTGTATCATGTTAGATAGCAGTGTACATAAAAAACAATATAAATTACTGAAACTGAAAAAAAAAAAGGTTTTTTTCGTGTGGGAAATTATTTCCCTTTGCCCGTATAAGGATAACCCCAGTGGGAAATTATTTCCCTTTGCCCGATAACGTCTATAAATTTTAATAGACTAGTAACTTACCCTGACTTTACTTTTGAATTTATGTTCCTCAATCCTCAAATAAATGTGCAATGAGTTGTTTACTTGGAAGTGAGGTGGAGGATCAGTGTGTGAACGAGGGATTCAATAAAAATAAAAACAATGTGATAAAAATTTACTCAGCCAAATGAAATAGTTTAAAACATTCTTGCATAAGGAGACCTTGCATGTGCAGCACAAGATGTTAGTGCGTTTTTTGGCTTCACCGCAGTCGGGTAATAAACAAAATTACAAAAATAAAAAGTTGACAGAAATAAATCCCTACATTTTATATATATTGACGCAATATGGAGTTCAGGAACGGGCAATCGCAACTATTTTCCCACTTGCAAGATAATATTTCAAATCAATATAATCCACACAAATATAATATTTTTGTATTCAATATCATAACAATGTTACACAGAATATAATATACTAGTCAATAACGGATCAAATATCTACTTACCAGAATCTTTCTTGAAGAAACTTAACAGAATGATGTCTCCACTACATGAAAAACGAGCAATTTTTTCAAAAGTGACCTTAATTTGATTCTGACGTTGACATTTGACATTTGAAAGAGTGTGGTTGTCAATAAAATAAATCAGTAACTAATCAAGAATATATTTAGGAAAAAAATAGACTGGGGAGTTGCCATTTAAAAAATATACGACTGTTTATGCCTCGGCTGTCGGGGTGGGAAAATACTTCCCTGTGCCCGATTAAGGGTTAAACAACACTGATAACAACTCAAACACACTAATTATAAAACACAACTGCATTACTGATCACTCTAAAGTCGCACTTGAAGATCGCTTGTATCGTTTGAAGTTTATTTGTCGCTTGATCGCTTGTTGTTCGACTGTGTCGGGTCGGGGTCCATACCGGCCTTATATAGTCCTCAGATAGTTCCAGAACCTTCTACTGTAGAAACACCTAGAATGTTCGATTACATACCGGTCCCGACTGACTAGATGTCGGTAGTTCTAGCATCGAACTTTCCAGAAGCATCTAGTTCTGCTACTTGATACTAGATGGTGCTAGTGTTCTACTAGTTCTGCTACTCGATACTAGATGGCGCTAGTGGTACTGTGGCGCGAAACACTATTGTATTACTGTTGTTGTTAAGTTGTGTTATTGTTATTCCAGGGTATAATGTCTCTCCACAACGTGCTGCGCGCTGACGAGACAGCATCAGTCCTGTTCCGCTTCGTGCGCTGTCCCGAGTATCTCGTCCGGGGCCGGCGACTGCTATTCACGGCTGGACTTGGCACTAGGTTAGCATCAATACGATTTATCTATACTTATATAATAACTATCTTTTGCACGCAGCTCCGCCCGCGTGGATTTTGGTTATCGCGTAAATGTATACGTAAATAATTAGCACTCGAAAAAACAACTGAAGATCGAATTGCCGTTTTCTCGCCTTTTTTATGTTTCTTTTTCTTTCGCGTTCTACCAGCCAGTATTTTTAAAATATTTATATCAAAACTATGTAAATAATAATTTAGTGAAAAGTACATTATAAGTATAAAGTCATGTTACGAAATTGTTGATAATATTTTTAAATTACATTTTACGCCCCGATTTAACAGAGTAGCTGTATAAAAAGTTGGAGCAGGCAAAATCGTTTACCAGGGACTAAAAGTACTGTTTTCATCCCTCTGATCAGAAAACTTCAAGCGTTTCCCAAGTATGAGAAATGAAAAGTTTAATTAATGTAACAAAAATAGTTTGCGGTTTGACATAATGTCACAGAATTTGATCCTTTTGTGCGACATCGATAAATAGACGTGATGATAGCAAAATATGTGTACATATATCGAAAACTAACTGCACTTATGCGCAAAAGTGCTTTTTGTATGGCACCAATTATCTATAACAAATTGCCC
The DNA here is from genome assembly GCA_947523025.1 of Dryobota labecula. Lineage (NCBI taxonomy): Eukaryota > Metazoa > Arthropoda > Insecta > Lepidoptera > Noctuidae > Dryobota > Dryobota labecula. The sequence continues at coordinate 9,675,756 of OX383314.1, forward strand.
AAAAGTTGGAAAGAGCTAACTATACCTAAACTTAAACACACATTGAAATTGTTTTAGGCACAAAAAGCATAATTATTATAGTATTACAGTGTTAACGCCTTGCATAGTGTGTGTAAATGCATTTACACACATATGCAAACGACAAATGACAACCCAGAATTCTATAGAAGTTTCTAGAAGTCTGCGCAAACGAGGCGCGCACATGACAGGCGCGCCCTCTTTAGTTTTTCACTTTACATTATTTTCTTGACAAGAAGAATGTCATTTTATTATTTTTACGAATTCCTATATTATTACATTAATTAAATTATATTCTTTTATTGGGGAACCATTCGTATCTACTTTTTATTTACATCATCACCACACAATTTTTAAACGACTCATGGTTTATTATAAACAAATAAGTATAACTAACATTATGTATAGTTATTATGGTCAGGTAGTAGTGAAGAACTTAAATATACCTTTATTATAAATAAGTGAATGCCTATAAAAAGTGATATAAATCGTTATTGTGATAATTGTAATCTGTAATATTGGACAAGGAAAATAAATAATAAATAATTGGATAATTTAAATATAAGAATAATAAGTGTAATAATTAAGAATCATTAATTCATTATTAATAATTGTACAATTATATTTGTACGCCATGAGAAATGGCAGACATGTCTTGAGCGACTCTTATTTCAAGATCTTGCATGCATGTATTTATTTTAATTCTGTATGTATACCGGATGACTTTTAATACCGTCTCGAAAAAAATTGGGTATACTAGGTGAACGGAGTAGAAGCCTATGGCATAGCAATTTTTTTTTTTTTTTTTTTTTTTTCAGAAATAAAACTAAATAAAAGATAAAAATGTTGAAATTTGGGTGCGTATGATTTAAATTTAAATATTATTTATCGTATTTATTTATTGAATTATGTTTTTTGTTAAATTTCTGTGTTTATTGTTATAGTATGATAAGTTTACTTCAAATGTGTGGTATTTATGGTATTTATCCATAGATCAATTTCTTTCTAGGTTAAAGAAAAAATAATAAAAACTATGCCATAGGCTTCTACTCCGTTCACCTAGTATACCCAAATTTTTACGAGACGGTAAAAAATGGATGGTATTTAAAAGTACTTCAATTTTATTTAAAAGTACTCCCATTTCATTTACCTAATTTTGCCTGTGTTCCACCAAATATACTGAATGTGCACCAAAATATAACCTAACCTAACCTTTAATATTTGGTGCACGATCAGTATTTTTCGGGGAAGAATACAATTTTAGAAATGCATACATAGATGTACCTTAAGATTTTTGGTGAACACAAAAATATTATCCGTAAAAAATGTCATCCGGTATATGTTCGAAGAAATCAAATTTATTTGTTTATTTCTTTCATCGATCCAATGATACTGTATTAGTTTTTGTCAAAATGGATCCCGACGAGACGCGTTTGAGTATTTTTCGCTTAAAATACAGTACTTTTTGTTTTAAAAAAAAACATCCCCTATATTTGTCGAAGAGTGAGTTTTAGACATAACCAAAATAAACCATGTATTTCTTTCTGTTACAGAGGCATCGGCCGGATAACTCAAGTCTTCCCCTATGTACCTTAAATAAACCTCTATCATTATTTTAAGTTCACTTTGTCTCTGTCACTTTTAACTATAATATTGTAGCGACAGAATCGCTTTTAATAATGTCTTAGGGTCGATTCATACTAGCGCAGAGTCGAAGCGCAGCGAAGCGTCAATCTAAAGGATAACACAGCAAATTCACCCTTATCTCTACAACGCGCGCACCAATCAGAGTTGGTCGCTCGCTGATGCGTATATTCCGTAGAATGCGCGTAAATTCGCGCGTCAATTTTTTATCTTAGAAGAAATATGATTGTGTATTAAGTTGTGGAGATAAGGGTGAATCTGCTATGTTAAGAAAGAAAGAAAGAAAAATAGGTTTATTTGTCACAGAAACACGTGCATACAAAAAGATAATTAACTTGAGTAGATGGTATACAGAAAAATAAAAAAATAAAACTAAATAGATCTACATTCCAATCACGAGCACAAAACAAAATAGTCGGCAGCTGCACGTCATGACTGTGACAAGAAGGCTTCCACTCAGCATGATGCTGTGCTATGAGGGACCCACAGCACAGCGCTGATTTTCAGTGGTTACCCGGAAAAGATAAGTTAAGTTAAGTTAAGTTTCAGATTGACGCTTCGATGCGCTTCGACTCTGCTCTAGTAAGAATTGACCCTTAGCCTAATCTCTATTCGCATTTGGAAGGCTCTAAAGTCACACTTCGTGGAAATTTTGCACGACATGACCGATTTTTCTTTTAAAGTAGCTAATCCGATAGACGTTATCCTTTCCAAACTATAATTCATTCGTAAATTTAATGGAAATTTCCAATTTATACCTTATTCGGACTATTAAAAACATTTTAAAACCAAAATTTTCCAAATCCAGTCTTTCTGAAGTGATGCGCGTAACAACAAACAGCATTTCATTTGTATTTATCAGAATTCATATCTGAATGAATCCTGATAAAAATGTTATTACAAATAAAAAAATAAAAAATAAAAAAAGACCCACAATAATGCCAAGTGAATTATCCGAAATACAACTAAATACCTAACTAAAACGATTGGTATATTATTCGAGGAGCTCGTGGCTAAGTAATAACAGCCGCACGGGTCGATCCGTCAGGTTAAGCTACGCTTGTCGGGGTTAGTCCGTGGATGGGTGACCATCTTTACATACCGAGAGTCCTCCGTGCCTCGGAAAGCACGTTAAGCCGTTGGTCCCGGCTGTCATTCGTGGATCTTTGACAGTCGTTACGGGTCGTCAGAAGCCCAAAAGTCTGACAGCCAGTCTTACCAAGGGGTATCGTGTTACCCAGTTACTGGGTTGTGGAGGTCAGATAGGCAGTCGCTCCATATAAAATACTGGGATTCAGCTGCATCCGGTTAGACTGGAAGCCGACCCCAACATAGTTGGGAAAAGGTTAGGTAGATTTTTTATTGGTATATTATTCATTTGGCACACATCGTGCAAAGTTATTTGTCATGTGTCAGGCAATCCTTCCCGACGCGAATAGATTATTAATACGTTTGAGCGTTTAGGATTTAGTAGGTATTTTAAATTTTAACAATGCACATTTTGAATTAAAAATTAAAGGCAATTGACCTTTCTTGGTATTAGGCAATGTTTTCACCATACTCATACATTGGTGCCGATTCCTTTGTTCACAAACTAAACTAAATTTAAGTTCAGTGCATCTTTTTCTTTCTATTTCATTAAGAAAAGGACAGAAGATAAATTTTAGTTTAGTCCTGTCAAATTAATCAGCGCCTGTCACTACTCCATACAAGTTTAGACGTGATTAAAAACTTGCCTACTAAAATTACGTCAGTTTACGTCAAGCGCTGATTAATTTGACAGGACTAAACTAAAATTTATCTTCTGTCCTTTTCTTAATGAAATAGAAAGAAAAAGATGCACTGAATTTAAATTTAGTTTAGTTTGTGAACAAGGGAATCGGCACCATTATTGTACAAATTAGCTATGTTCAAATACTTACATAAGTAGTGAAATTTAAACATTTCCTTTTGGTGTAGACAAATTTTCGCTTGAATATTAAGATAATACTTAAAAATATACCTTTATTCGTTAATTGTGATGGTGTGTTAAAACATGATTTATTTATAAATGTGATCTTTAATCGAAAACAGCTGTATCTCTTCCGATGGGACTATAACGAAAAGATCAGTTGCCATAGAGATAAGAATCTATTTATTATTTTGGTAACTTTTGCTCGAGACTTTGTATTTCTCTTATAAGGTGTAATTAAAATGGTGTTGGATCTGAAAATTATTGTATTCCTCATCATGAACAAGATTTGTGATCAATTAAGAATTCACGAAAAAAATAAATAAAAAAAATCTGTTGATCTACATACAGATTATTTTTAAATTTACACCTTGGCCCTCTACACATCTACACAAATTTTGTAAATATTACAAGTGTCTGTACCGTCACATGAGTCGCTTAACTTCAAATTCGGGTAAATCCACTTTACCCTCTTGGGAGATATTAAAAAAAAAGTGATAACAGTCTTAATTCCATGAATTAAAAGGCGGTTTTTTATTTATTATGTCAACAATACTGAAGGTAACGATCCTATAAAGCAAATTTAGTATTATAACCATACATTCTTTCAAAAATGTAAAATTAAGATTGATTTACCTTCATTTGATCTAATGGAATGCAATTTATCTATCTTTGAAAAAACTCAGTGTGGATTTTTATATTAGGCCGCTTGCGGGCATTGCTCGGTGTAACTATTTTAATGGCATTATCCATGGGAACTGTCTATGATTAAAAAGAAACAATAAAAAACGGGAGCGTACGGTGTTAATATCGCAGAGTTGACATCGACTGACCGCCATGTTGAACAAACGCGGTTAGCTGATTGGCTCTCATGGACTTAACTGCATTTGAATAAAACTGTCTCATGGATCTATCGGAATTAGATAAAATTTTGTGATTTTAACGGTATTTTTTTCAAGAACTCTGCGGATTTATATATAACTGATAAAATTGTTTTAAAAATCTGTTTTTGGCCTTTAATTTGGTACCAAAATCTTAAAAATTCTCAAAATTGGATTTACCCGCGTTTGAAGCTAAGCGACACATATATGGACTGGAATATATGGAAAATTTAAGTTTATAGTGACTGCTTAACAATTAGTTTTCCATTTGATTGGTGGTTTAGGCCTTGCAGAATGTCTGTGATATTGAATTTTGTATAGCAGTTGGAAAAACCTAACAAATATGTAAATTGTAGTGACAAGTCTACAATTTACATAATATTTGTAATTTCTGTGTTACGCAATATTTTCCACAGCAAAATTTCCGACTTTTCTAGTACTCAAACCTCAGTTGGTCCCATAGAGTTTTTTGATCCTTATAAGAAACAGTATCGATTGGCAACAAAAAATTTTTTTTTTTGAAAATGGCATATTTTCTTGCTGACTGTAGGTATTTTTTTTGTTGAAAATCTGTGAATGAGGATCAAAATTACTCTTAAAAAACAAGGACAGTCTCCTAAAGTCAAAGATCTTTATTGTGAGACAGTTGTTATTGTGTTATTTTGGTGTGCGTTTGCACTGCTCCACCATCTTAGGCATACAATAGTATGAATAATTTGTTATCTTCGACCTAAGTTTATATGATATACTAGCTGATCCGATAGACTTCGTTCTGTCAAAAGCTATAGTATAAACTCCACTACTCTACCCTACCCTACCTACCTACCTACCTACCTACCTACCTACCTACCCTACCCTACCCTACCCTACCCTACCCTACCCTACCCTACCTACCTTCCTAGAACTTAAAAAAATAATAGATAGTAGCCGATTCTCAGACCTACTGAATATGCATATAAAATTTCATAAAAATCGGTCAAGCCGTTTCGGAGGAGCATGGTAACAAACATTGAGACACGAGAATTTTATTTATAAGATATCGCACCTTTAGAATTATAGAGACCTTATTTGAAATCATCAATCACATCATCAGTTAATGACATCATCAATTAATTCACAATATTATAGTGACCTCATTGGTGATGTTCTTTAGAAAGGTTGAAATCTTAAAATTTCAAATATAGGTCACTATAATATTATTATAGTGACCTAATTTGGTGATGTTTTTCAACTTCTGAAGAAATTAGGTCTCTAAAATAATTCTAAAGGTGCGATATATTAATTCAAATAGACATATTTTTAAAATAGAGCTATCCTAAGACCGTTTTCCTGTAGCCACAACTTTATAAAAGGTATTAGAAAATTCTAGACACACCGAGGCAGCTAATTGAGCCGTTTTTCTTAATTCCTTCTCAGTCACGAGATAATCTTTTTTTAAGGAGTGGTGTTAGTGGACCCGAGATAGCGCTCTTAAGTACTTTTGGCCGCCGCGTCTAGATATTTGACAGTTACTGATGGCTTATTCCACAAATCTCCCCTGAAAATCCCCTTAGGAGGAAAAGTGGAATCTATAAATAATAGTCTAGAATTCACCCCTGATAATCCCGCTAAGGGGTAAAAAGTAGAATTGAAAAAAAATATATATATATATATATTCCAAGACCCCCTGAAAGTGATTTGTTTACATTAGGGTTTAGTTTTCCCCACTGAGGGGGGATTCTCTGGGGGGATTAGTGAAATAAGCCGGATTATCAGGGGTCAATTCTAGACTCGTTTTTATACAACATTAGTTTTAGTTTATGCGAAACCCGAAACACGTGTCTAGTATTTTTATGTAAAGAATTTATGTACAAAATTTCAAAACTGTATCATGAGAAATAACAAAGTTATAAGCTTGTTATGTTACCTGGTTGTCCGTACAAAAACATGCTCACCACGCGGCGCATCCGCGCCTTGCGTTCATTAATAATAATATTAATTTGGCAGTAGGTATCTAACCGTACGACGATTGTATTGTAATTAACTGGTGATAAAATTTTCCATCACACTTGCAGGCTTTGGACTTTTTCGTAATGGTCAAGTACTTAGTGTCGCTCGGTGTCCAACTTGTAACCTTTTTTAAATATTTTTGGGAAAAAATATAACATGGTGTAAAAACTATTGGAATCGATTCAGTTACTTATTCTGAACAAACTATATTCAGGTTTTGCATATACTAAAAATAATATTGTATATTCCACTTTTCCTCCTTTTACAGGGGGGATTTGTGAAATAAGCCCTACTGATCGGAGACTTGATCAGGCTTTTGGAAAATGTGTGCGGGTTTTAAAGTCGCAAGCAGAAGTTATTAAAATAAATATAAGTACAATGATAAATGCTTTAATAGTTTGGTAGTTATGTCACTCCATACCTTCTATTTTATTTATTCATTTAAGTATACAGAGTGTCAGGGATGTTGATGCGCTACCTGTGTCCATGGATTCAGTACATGATTCTGAATCCCCCCTGTGTTGAAATATGTCGCCGGTTATAAAAAAAAACTGCTGTTCCATATTGTTGAAGATGAGGATGAAATAAAATTCATTGATTTCGAAGATATTTTTTTACCAGAAGTGACGTATAAAAACAAAACATAAATTGAGTAAAAGAAATAAAAAGAAATATTAAAAAAGGTTAGTTGCTGGTCGCCAACACATATATTTTGAACGCGTAGGTATTGCACTTTTGTAGAAAACAGCAGTTTTTTTTTAAAGCTCTGAACTTTGAGAATCTAACAAAGTACCATCGCGGTCTCGGACATTAGACTACCGTAAGGACTATTCTTGCTTGCAGCGGCCGGCCGCTATAGTAACGCTTACCTAAGCTCATTAAGCAATAGCATCGCAGCGTTAGATTCTTACCGAGTCCCTTGTATTAAAAACAAAAAAAAAAAGACCGTTAAAAATACCAGCTGAGGTGGTCACACATCTGCGATCATTAGAGATCGAATATTCGGATGCATTTCACCTAAAGTTGAGATTTGAGCTAATATGGAATGCGCTTTTGTATCGAAAAAATCGCGCGGTCCTTGGATCGACAAATTTAGGTTTCTGATTTTAAAATCGAATGTATATTTACTTTCAAATGTTGGCTTATATGGAATGCACTTTTGTATCGATCGTAAAAATCCTGCGATACCGGAATCGACATTTTTTTTAAATTATAGTATCTGATACCCATATCTAACTACCTAAGTAGCCGAGGTAATATGTACGCCCAATCAGGATATAGCGCTTATTTAGGTTTTTTTGTTTGATTTGACTAACACACACCACCTCTTACACCCTACATACACGTATTTGCATCGGGGGCTAAACATTAATTTTAAATAAATATGCTTTTATAATAGTTATGCAATCCGAGAATCCCAAGGACTTTTTAGACGTCACTTCCATACTGTACACCCGACTAGTTATGCATTCCCGGTGTTCCTGGCATCCCGTTTTTTTTTTTTTTTTTTACAAAAAAACATTTAGTAGCTGCATCCATACTTTCATAGCAAAAATTCACTTTAGGTAAATATGCATCCGAATATCCGATCTCTAGTGATCATTGTAACATAGCATGAGAAATTTATTTGATCAAAAGTTTTATTTTTATTGTTCGTCAAAATGGGTCGGTAAACAGATGTGGTCATCGTGTGCACGAGGTTTTGTTTTCAAAGTAGTCAGATGTCCGTGACCGTGATGGTACTTTTAAATTCAAAATGTTTATTTGCAAAAAAAAATACATAGTTTACAAGGGAAGATTTTATAGCCTTAAAGTCATTATATTCTGCCTGCAAGCAAATAAGTAAGTAGTATCGACACCACTAGTGAGAGGTTATTTTAATGCACCACATAGGTTTTCACGGGCAATTTTATATGCGTCGGTTTTTATGACGCATTGGAATTTCAACTCTGGGTGTTAAGCCGAGCGTTGAGAATCCAACAAAGTACTTTCCAGCACGTCAAAAAAACACACTGTTGGATTTTCAACTCTCGGTGTTAAGCCGAGCATTGAGAATCCAACAAAGTACTTCCCAGCGCGTCAAAAAAACACACTGTTGGATTTTCCACTCTCGGTGTTAAGCCGAGCATTGAGAATCCAACAAAGTACTTCCCAGCGCGTCAAAAAAACACAATGTTGGATTTTCAACTCTCGGTGTTAAGCCGAGCATTGAGAATCCAACAAAGTACTTCCCAGCGCGTCAAAAAAACACAAGGTTGGATTTTCAACTCTCGGTGTTAAGCCGAGCATTGAGAATCCAACAAAGTACTTCCCAGCGCGTCAAAAAAAGACACTGTTGGATTTTCAACTCTCGGCGCTAAGCAGAGCGTTGAAAATACAGTGCGCGAAAAAAACGACCGTCGTACGAGTACTAACACAAAATGGGTTAAAAATGTGGTATAGATAGCTTGTATGTATCCTTCATTATCACTTTTGTTACCGTATAGAGGTATGAGGAACAGGGTGTAATGTTCACTCATCCTCTATAGAAAAGGGAGGATCCTCCGACCAGACGGGTGGTGTCTGGTGGGCAACTGCCCGACGGTTGATGTCGGGATGTTGTGTTTATGTAAAAACACCAGAAAAAATTGAATCTAATGATTATAATTCCATAAATAAATATTAACACATTATTGGCATTATTTTGATAGGGCCGCGAACCTTAATTAGATCAACATACAACCTTTAAATTTCAATTTAGCGGGTTACTCTGACGCTTTCGCCTTGTTGAAGAATTCTTAATAAATTACTTGAATTGACGAAATATATAATATAAGGTGTATCTATTCTAACACGAAATATTTTAAGAGATACACCTATAGGTGGTAAAGAAACCATGAAACAATTTTTTTTTTAAATCTGTGTATATAATTTAAAAAATTAAATTATTAAAAAAAATATAATAATAAAAAAAATATATTAAAAAATAAAATAAAAAATTATTAAATTTTTTTTTTTTTATAATTTAAAAAAATTTATAATTTAAAATATTTAATAATTAAAAAAAAAATATAATTTATATTACATAATATGATGATTAATTATTATCAAAAGGCACCGCGCTCGTGCCGCCCCATCGTCACCGCGTCCGGGCGGGTCATTCATAGTAAGTAAAGGTTTTTTTTTGCAAAATGTCTCAAGCAATTTTAAAATTATAATAATTATGTAAAAATAAAAACAAAAATTTTTCACTGCTATGGCTCTTTTACCACCTATAGATGTTTCTCTTAAAATATTTCGTGTATGAATAGATACACCTTATATACCTTTTGTGACTTCGAAGTAGTAGTTACTATTTAAAACTCAATGATTTTGAATAGTGAAGAAGTTTAGTTTAAATATCCCACCAAACAACATAATTGATTTAAAAAAAAACATCGAAAATATTACTGTTTAATATTCTAAAACGTTCAACTCCATTTCTGAGAGCTGAATTGAATGTCAAATCTCATATCAATTTATTTGATTTTTTTGTTGAAATTTCGGCCTATCACAACGTTTACAAGAGCTTAACCGCCCTTTGTACACGGCACGGTTTCTTTACGGGATAAAAACCGCGCCGTAGAAAAAACGTCTCTGTCAACAATCTTCCTTAACGATCCATACAACATTGAGGACCGTGCCTACACACGGCGTATAAACCGTAGTTTTTCCCGGAAAGAAAAACGTGTGTACAAAGAAAGGGCTTTATGTTGTACAGACGCCAGCACATCAAGCTACTACAGTCTGTCAAATTTCTTTAATAGATTTTCAACTTACTTCACTACAGTATAAGGTTCAAGGTTGATTGCGAAAATTTGACAGTTTCGGGTAGCTTGACCTGCTGGCGTCTGTACAAGTATCTTTTGGCGCGAATTTCAAATCGGAACGAATGCCACAGATAATACAGATGGGACACTCCGCGAAATCATTTAAATAAAAAGCGACTCTTGCTACGACACATCATTCATCATCATTTCAGCCGAAAGACGTCCACTGCTGGACATAGGCCTCCCCCAAACACCGCCTCTGGGGCCATTTTTTATTTGTGCTTGTCATTTGGGGGCGGATTTTGTTTTTTTCACAAGAGATTTGACAGCAGATTGACACATGAAGCTTTCATAAAATAGTGCTCTTAGCGCTATTAACTATTCGAGCTGCCCGTGTATGGCCAGCCTTACTGCCGCATTCAGACGCGCGACAAAAATCCAATCAATCATTAACTTAAGAGTGCGACATAAAATAGTAGAAATTAAATAAATTAAACAAAAAAAATTCCATACTAAATTGTTGCCATGTTTAAATTGTTTAAGCATTTTACGTCATAAATGTGAGTTACGTAGAAAGTGGCGTCCTCATTTAATTTCTACTATTTTATGTCGCACTGTAACTTGACCAGAAGATTTTGAAATGTTTTAAATCTGACACTATTTTGACTGATAGCGTTCCAATTTACGTTTGACAATTAAAGATAATGATTGATTAAATTTTAAGTTACGGCTCTGAGTATCGGGATTATTGTGATTTTTAATATTTCTATCACACAATACTTTGTATGTTGCACTCAATATAATATCAAAATTAATATATTAGTTTTATTTCAACCTGAGACATAACCTCACGACTGTATGCCCCAAATGGTTAGGGGCCATTCAAGTATTACGAAGGAAGAATTTTAGTAATTTTGAACCCCCACCTCTCCCTTGTCAGCAAAAGTAAGCAAAGCTCATACCCCCCTCCTATGCTTAACGTAAACATTGGTAGGTATTTCTTTAATCAGTTCTGATTTATCGACCCGTGCGACTGCTATTACTTAGCCACAAGCAAAACTCAACCTGTTATGTTAGATGGAATAAAAAAATTAAAGGTTTTATCATATAATTTTAATCAGCTTAAAACTTGTCTTAAACCTACCTACGCAAGGGCGTAGCTAGGATTTTATTAAGGGGGGGAGGGGGCAGGCGTAGACAAAGCAAGAATATATCTAAGGTAATGCTGGATGAGCAACGGGGCAGGTTATTTTAAAAATGAAAAACAAAATATCAATCAGTGAATTTATTTTACAAAAAAAGTAGTCGACGAGGTTCTTCACAAAACCGTTTTAACACCTCAGATTCAATTCTAACCTTAGTTTTTTGTACCCTGGTTCGGTGTACACTGAGCATGTAAAGGCCGCTCAAACGGTTTTCAGTCATCGTTGGTCTCAGCCATGTTTTAACACGACGCAGTGTAGAAAAGGCCTCTCTATGTTACTTGGAGTTACACCTTCGTTTTTGTTTATTAATAGGCTACCTACGTAATATTACTTTACGGTTTGTGAGTATTCCTGCATCTTCTAGGAAAGGGCAGCTGCCCCCCCCCTGCCTGTACCTCGCTACGCCTTTGAACCTACGTCATATCTTCCTAACCCTGAGAGAATGGAGAGTTGGCGTTGGTTCTCAACCCGTATATGCCTGACGATCTGAAAGAAGAAAAAAAGAAGAATAAGGCCACGATCAATTGCAATCAATTAAGTACTCATTACTTCAAATTTTCTCATTTGATTTGACTCTCAATCAAATAAGAAAATTTGAAGTCGAATTTATTATTCGAAGACGATTTTAAACAAACTTTTCTACTATTTTCGTAACGGGCGTTACCAGGTTAGGGGATTGCTTTAAAAGCTGGTGAAAGTAATTAAAATATTGTAATTACCAAATTATTATTCACGCACCAGCAGATGACAATATTTGTTTTCGAATAGCGACCACGCGCGAGCTGTCAATTTTATGTAATTTTTTTCAGTGTTGCATTAGTGGAAAAATATACTACCATTGATCAAGCCTAACGATCTGACTTTAGTCGGAGAAAATTCGATAAATTCGAAAACTAGGCAAAACTTTTAAAGTTTTTACTAAAATATAGGATTAGTAGATTAGCTTAAACAAAATGATAACTAAAGTTAGTGAATTAAAAAAAAAAAATCCTGCTGTAGTTATTCCCATGGAACTACCCATATCATGATGTGCTGGCCACCGTATCTAGGTACAGACGCCAGCACATCAAGCTACTACAATCTGTCAAAATTCTTTAATAGATTTTCAACTTAATCACTACAGTATAAGGTTCAAGGTTGATTGCGAAAATTTGACAGTTTCGGGTAGCTTGACCTGCTGACGTCTGTACCTACGCCTCCCGTGCACTGTCGCCCCTGAGATTTCATAACATTTAGAGCGTTCTATTTAAATATTTTTATTTTTGTATGAAAATCAGATAAATTTAAATCTGATGAATTATTAAACGCCATAGAACTTCTTGTTTATGACATTAGTATTATAGTCCTCAAATGGTGTTAGTGTTTTACCAAATGACCCTGTAGTAAGAGAAGAGATAGTATTGAGACATTAGAGCCTTGTGGTCTCATAAGAAAAGGCTCCTACCCGGTCTTAGCAGCCGTGCCACCCATCCTAAGAGTACCAGATGCGTTACAGTTCTCGTTCAAAGCCGCATTCAGGTTGTCGCAGCGACGCCCAGTAAAACCACCGCGTCGCAGAGATTCGGCCATGTAGAAGATGCATCTGAAAGCAACCAGATCGATTATGAAATAGGATATATATAGGTATAAGTAATAAGGTAGGTACTTTCAATCACAATCTGAAAGATTATGAAGGATAATACTAATTCATTTCACATTAAAATGTAGACTATTAATAAATAAAAACGCAGTTGTAACTACAAGTAACATAGAGAGGTCCTTTTCTACACTGCGTCGTGTTAAAACATGGCTGAGATCAACGATGACTGAAAACCGTTTGAACGGCCTTTGCATGCTCAGTGTACACCGAACCATGGTACAAAAAAAGAAGGATACAATTGAATCTGAGGTGTTAAAACGGTTTTGTGGCGAACCTCGTCGACTACTTTTTTTGTAAAATTGATTCACTGGTTGATATTTTGTTTTTCCTAGCTACGCCCTTGCTTGTAGGCGCTATCAATTTACAATACAAACTCGAGCGTAATAAATACACATCGAGTCTTAGGCCGCGTTCCGAATTGGCTATAATCGCTCACAGCGCTCACATCGTCTCACATTCGTTCCGATTTAGATATTACGATTATGACAGCCAAGGGCTGTCAACAATTCGGAACGCTCGTGCACGCGCTCACGGTGCTCACTCAATGTCAAAACGATAATAGAGTATTTCTCTGTGTATACACCAAAATTTTCTTCTTAGGTTAGGTAGCAACTGTAGCCCGAAGATTTTTTTTCAAAATGCCACGTTAAGCTATGATGCGGCTCAAAACAAAACAGCACAACTGTCACTTTTGACAGCGCTCACGGCGATATTAGTAAAAGGCATGGTCGGCGCTATCGCAAGATGGCGAATGACATGATGTCATCTATGACGATTCACGGGAGATCGTTATCGCGCTCACGCTAATTCGGAACGGGCTTTAGCACGCGAATATCGATATTATCGCAACTTGGAACGCAGGGTTAGAAACAGACTGTCACATTGATCTGAGCACACACTTACAAATGACAGAGACCACGCTCTACAAAACTTTTTCTCATGTTCATGTGACTACACATTAAGGGCTGATTTTTCAATCGTCAGTTGTTATAGCGGAGGAATAAATATGGCAGTTTGACAGCTTTTGCATAGAAAATATGTCAAAACGCCATTTTTGTTTTGCAGAAGTTAACAAGCGATTGAAAAATCGGCCCTTTGTTGTTGTTGAACTGCTATTTTATTCTAGCTAACTCATTTTAGAAAACACCTCGCGGGTGGGGCCGCGGGCAGCTAGCAGCTAGTAATTTATTTAAGGCTAGTACCTATATTATATGACTTAGTTTCCAACAACAACAGCTTCACTTATCACGACAAAAAAAAAAAAAAAACAATTAAGTCCTACTTACTGATGATGGTTACAGTTCCTGTCGCCGCAGCCAGGCATACCGGCACCGCCATTTGGATAGAAGTCCACATCACCTGCAGGGTTCGTGATACCGTAGAACCCTGCATCAGTGTGCATGACTTCTGTGTAAATCCCGTCGGTACTTCTTAGGGATTGTGCGTGGGTTATCCAGCCAGGAAGAGCTGGGTCGAGACCTGGAAACAAGAGAGTCATCTACCGTAGTGAATACAGTATTTTTTACAAGGAGCGACTGCCTACCTGACCTCTACAACCCAGGTACTGCAATGGGTATCATGTTTAGCTTTTGTCCATAGAAAACAAGGTTTTTGTATGGAGATGCGTACGCATCCGTTCAGCTTTCCGCGTCTATCAGATGCGTACGCATCCCCATGCAAAAACGTTGTTTTCTATGGACAAAAGCTGAACAGAGCTGAATAAGCGGGGTTAGTCCCTAAGACTGGTCATCAGAATTTTGGACTTTTGTAGACCACAACTTTTATAATCTGGTGATCGAATCCAGGACCCTAAGCTCAGCAATCGCGCTTGCGCGTCCTAGACCAACGATGGAGTCATTTCTTCCTACCTTTTTATTTGTTTTAGCAAAATCTTTTCTATTAGCAAAATCAAGCAGTCTGTGTATAATATTCCTTCACCCTGTTCTGGGACTCAGACCTCCTCTCGAATTTTTCTAGGACATGTCGGTTTCCTTACACCGTTCTGTTCTATGTTAGAGGGTTTGATTCCGTACTTAGTCCTTGAGATGGAGCATTGTGCGTGGGCCATGGCGGCTGTCAGTAGTTTACATTTTTTATTCCAACCAGCCCGCCTCCCACCGGAAGTTGATCACGTCTCCTGGTCTGTCTACAATATCTGTGAAAGATCTGGGTGCCCCGAGGGTTTCTGTTCTAATCCGGGTGTCACCTGTGGGTCCCTACACCGTTTTGAGAGCATGAAATAAGTTGCACAAAGTAAAAATTGTATGCCTGCCTGCCATGGGTTTAAACCCATAACCAATAATTCGTAAATCGGGGAACAGCAGAACAGTGGTGGCCAAGGGATGACCCTTGGCCACCACTGTTCTACAGGCCCATGGTTTATGTTCATTCAATGGTTGTGGAAACCTACCGGTGATATAAGGCACTCTGCCTCCAAGTTGTCTGCCGATGACGCCAGCCTGGTGTGCTCCGAGGCTGTGTCCTATGATGTGGTAGTTAGCGAGGTTGGCGCCGCTGGCCGAGTTGAGCCAGTTGATGTATCTGGCTACGTGTTCACCTGCAAAGAAAGAAAGTGATTTTAATCCCGCCTGAATTCTCTGTCTGTGAAGATAAAATACAAAGACAATAATCGTGTCAGACCATGCACAATGAAGTTCCGTAGTTGAAATACATGTTCTCCCATATATTCCAACTGCAAATGTAAGTTGGTAGACTATTAATCGTTATCTTGTAAAGCCTACTTTCATGTTACAGCAAAGGAGTGGAACTCTCTGCCTGCGTCTGTGTTTCCGAACGCATACAACCCTAATCTATTCAAAGTGAGAGTGAACAGGCTTCTTCTGGGTAAGCTCACTCCATCGTAGACTTTGTCTCTGTCATCCAGACCTAGACTAAAGTCAAGAGCAAACTCATAGTAGAATAAAAAAATAAAAAAATAGTTTTCCTTTTAACTTCGTTATATCTATATAGTGCCGTGAATTTTTTAACATGTCCCAAAACAACCATTTAGCTGGGAGGTTACACCGCGACTCCGCGCCGGAGCTTTTTACGGAACTGCGCAGGCGTCCGCTTCACGCAGTTTTAGCCCTTTAAATAAGTAATTAGGTAGTGTGGTGGAACAAGAAAGGCAAGCAAAAGCAGAAGATACTGACCAGATCTGATGGTGTTGGGGAGTGCCACCCAGTAATCGCCCGCTGCGCCGAAACTCCAGTCCACTAAAATCACGTTCACATCTTCTGCATCTAGGTAAGCTGAAAAAGAAGATAAAGAATTAATTAAAATATTGAATGTTGGGTGTGGCAAAAGAAGCATGAAAGTAGAATAAATACTGTGGAAATGCGTTCCTTGCGAAGCATGTGTGCTGTGGCTATGAACGATAGACTTAAAAATGGTGTGATTAGGCAACGCGCAACGGTATGGTTTAAAAGAACAAGCAGAGGCAAATTAAAAAAATATATATGCTTAGATGGTTTGGTCATGTTGAGAGGATGAATGATAGGCGACTAACAAAAGGTATTTCCAAGGCAGATGTGAGTGGAAACGTCGGGAGGGGACGCCCTAGGAGGACATATAGTGACATAATTGGTGATGTTCTTCAGAAAGGTCTGGTGCGTAGTATTATAGAGGTATGAGGAACAGGGTGTAAAGTTCACTCATATCTATAGTAAAGGGAGGATCCTCCGACCAGACGGGTGGTGTCTGGTGGGAGGATCCTCCCTTTACACCCTTTTCCTCATACCTCTATAGTACTCGCAACCGGCGTGCGTGTATGACTATATATGTATGAAAGTAAACGAAGCAAAAGGATTCGAGTTTATTATAAGGTGCCAGGTCGTGTTCAACGCCGGAATAAGGCGTGAGTTTATTTATATATGTAAAACATTGAACAAAAAGTGGTAGTATTGGAAACATCCTATTTTGAGGTGGTTCTCCTCTCTAGAGCCCTGTCCATTAAGTTATCAGCAGTACAATTCTGTAAACATCTCACCGTGAAAACTAAAGTGAAGTGAGCGTGGAGTGAGCTATCAATAGTGTCAATCCCAAGCATCAGGTGGAATTACAGCTCACTTCAAACTCACTTCACCTAAGTTTTCACCGAGAGTTTTTTACAGAATTGCTTGCTCTACTTGACATAGAATCAAAGAAGGAAATCGAAAAAGAAATATAGACATCATTGATCTTTTTGCCAACCCAGACGTATGAGGAACAGGGTGTAAAGTTCACTCATCGTTCATAGAAAAGGGAGGATCCTCTGACCAGACGGGTGTTTTGTCTGGTGGGCTAATGCCCGGTGGTGTATAATATATACTGGTCGCGCGGTAAACTCTGCGCGATGCAGGATTTCTGTGACGTCAAGTCTTTGATGCGTAGTTTGAATGTGGCGTTGGAGATCGGCCCACATACATATTAGCGGTAGCGCGGCATGTGTTCTTCTTCCATAGATAGGTAGATAGATAAAATACTCTTTATCATGTACATATACCATAAAAATTACAGATATAAATGTAGAACTGTTACATAGGGTGTCACAATGGGCTGTTTTATCGCTAAAAGCGATCTTTTACAGACAACCTTTGGATGGATCAAAAGTAGAAGGAGAGACAATACTGCAGGTAGTCAGTGGTGTACCATTTACATATACAATAAATATATATGTACATACATAATAGTAGTTTATGAAACTGTCACATAATGAGGGGTACTAATACACGAGTCACGAGTGTGTGTTTAAAAACCGAGCTGTAAGCGTGGTTTTTAATAGTATCACACGAGTGTTTTAATACCTAGTTATGTGCAGTTTCATACACTGCTATATCTACTCTCATACATTGGGATTGAACCTACTAAATAATAGATCAAAGTTAAAAGGAGTAAGAAATATTTTCCCACGAAATTCAATAAAACAAAACGTATGGATGGCGCCAAGCCCCAGCACATCACCGCGCATGCGCTAAAGTGGGGGCTACCACAGACAAGTAAAAATTGGAATCAAAACGTTTTTGTAATGCCATAAAAATGGCGCGCCCAGCATATTCGTTCTATAAAGCTGGATCCACACACAATCGATGGCCTGCTGCCAGGTACCACACATTTAGAAGCCGGACTGTGTGTGGATCCAACTTAAGACATTCCATTAGATTTTTTTTATAGAAACTTCTTGGTTAACTTATTTGATTTGCTCTGTATCGTAATGGAAAAAAATTGTTTTATAACATTATTTTGTCAGATAAAAAGTATTGTAATATGATTCTATTTTTAAATTTCAGTATTGTGTTTAAAAAGTATGTCAATTGAAGTTTTTGAAGTTTATAATTCGAATTTTACGTTAAGAGAGTAGATAAAGAATATAAGAGATACTTTTCTATATATATATATCGTCGCTGTAGAATGAATACCTCGTATGTCAAAAAAATCTTTTTTTTTTTTTTTTTGTAAAAATCGTATGAAAACCACGTATTTTATAATACGGCGAAACCGTGAACCCAGTATATGACTACTAGTGCCATCTATGGAGTAAAATATGACACAAAAGCACATAAAAATATTTTAAACATTGACGAAATTAACCGTCTTTTTCGTTCCCTGTGAAATTTGGATTTCTGGACATACGAGGTTATCATTCTACAGCGACGATATATATATACACATACATACAATTATAAACATGATACAAGAGCAAGGAACATATGATGATGTTTAAGGAGAGAGGAAGTGATTTTTAACCAGAATTTTAAAAGTGGAGTTAAAGTAGGTTTAGTGGAGTGGAGTGGTGGAGTGGAGGGTGGTGGTGTGTCCATACATCGACTCGATCGACTGCTTATCTGACCTGCACAACCCATTGCATTTACAAGGTAACACGATAACCCTTGGTAAGATCAGTTTTCCAAAATTTCGGGCTGTTGACTGCCCGTAACGATTGTCAGTAATAATCAACGAGTGGCAGCCAGGAACAACGGTTTTAAGTGCTTTTAGAAATAAGAAGTTCTGGGCAGTTTGTTGCGCACCTTCTTCTCCCCAGCTAAAGCATTAGGAAGTGGGTGGGCGTTGTGGGGCACTGCTATAGAGGTATAAGGAACAGGGTGCAAAGTTCACTCATACTCTATGGAAAAGGGAGGATCCGCCGACCAGACGGGTGTTTTGTCTCTGGTGGGCTACTGCCCGACGGTTGATGTTGGGATGTTGTATATATGCTAGTCGCGCGGTAAACTCTGATTGCGCGATGCAGGATTTGTGACGTCAGCTCTTTCATGCGTAGTTCACATGTGGCGTTATAGAATTTTGACGTTAAAAAGTACTGATTCTAGCCTAATTTGAATAAATGAATTTTGTTTTTGATTTTGGTGAGTTCTTGGTATAAAAAAACTTACCGGCAACCATGTGTACATTAAAGTCGGAAGTGGGGGTGTTCCTCCATCCATGGACAACGAATACCGTCTTCCTATTACGATTGAAGTGTGACGCGTTCAGCACCGCAGCATTTCCGAAAGGAATTGGTTGACTGGACCAGCGGTTTGACCTGTTGGGTATAAAGAGAATAAAATAGACAAAACGCGATCACCGCTTCGCCGCTTAGTCGACACATACAATGAGCGATTTAGTGATATCGACATACTATTTCTTAACCGAAATACTTTAAAAAATAATGTAGCGGAAATTCTGAGGGATCAGCAGTAGATCGTATGCTTGGCGAATTTTTATTTTTATTATTATTATTTTTATATGACCCGTAGTATAGAATGCACAAACAAGGGTTTTGTTTTGTTATTTTTAGTTTTTTGTTGTATAATAAATTTTGCCCTAACTACAGTTACGTTTGCCTTCAGTTTGTAAATATCTAAGTTGTAATCTGTGGAAAATGTAGTGGGTAGTATATTTGTTAATTTATTGTTATTTCTGTTTATTTTTAATATACTACTATTTGTTTTCCCTTAAAATAAATAAATAACAGGAGACTGTTGGACACGAATAACCCAATAATACGTGTTTGCTTTACGACATACTTAATGGATGCCTCGATTGCCCGGAGTTGGTCACACAGGTAACTTTTAACACTCCCCTGCGGCGCACTCGTCATACTACGATGCTGCACGTGCCTCGGCATTCGCCTAATTATGCCAAAAATTGTGTATTGACCCGTATTGCTCGAATTTATAACACAGATTTCTCTCAAGTGGATATAATTAACTGTAATAAACCTACATTCAAAAAACAAATTGTAAAAACCATAAACGAAGGCAAGTGACAGACTACCAAGCTCTTAATATTCAAAATTTTATTTTTCTTAATAATCAACCTTTTTTTTTCTCTTTAAAATTTAAACTTAACTATTTGTAATACATCTAAAAATTTAATCTATTGAATTTAAATATCTCAGTAGTCCGTTTGCATGTTTTATTACTTATCCTAGTTAAACAGGGAAACCTATTATTAGCCATACAATCTGTAATTATACATACTTTGTAATATACTATATATATGTATCGCTGTTGGTTGCCTAAATAAATAAATACTTTGAATCTTGCATCGCGCAAGCAGAGTTTACCGCGCGACTGGTATATATACAACATCCGGACACCGACCTTCGGGACCACTATCCGTCAACTCATGAAGCGCAATTCAAAGCGCTTCTTCGACTTCGCAGCCACTCACCGCAACATTATACCCCCTCTCGTATTGGTAAGCTCCGCTGTCCACGGCATGTTCTCACCGATCCAGATGACCCCATAACCCTCAGGAGAGCAGTAGGGCCACCAGACAATCAATCACAAAACACGACCGTCTTTCCGACCTCACGGCCGAGGTCCCTCGCGACAACCCCGACTTAACAGTCCCCCCCGACCCTTGCTCGACGAAGTGCCAGCCCGCGCCGCAGCTGAGCCTGTATCTTTAAATTCCCCTGATAATAATGATAACCCTGATTTGATCCAGCCTGTCCCTTGCTGTGCTCTCCCCGACGCTGCCCTAAGCCGAAGTTCGTACCTCACAAGGGGTGCCCTTAGCGTGCAGTCGTTTAATTTACAAGTTTTATGCCCTGGCTGGAGGCTTTAAGTTTTCGCTTAAGGAAACCACAGGAAAGTTCGGTTACCCCAAAAACTATTTTGGGGTAACGGCTTCCAGTCTAACCAGATGTTAGCTAAATACCAATATTTTATATGGAGCGACTGCCTATCTGACCTCCACGATCCAGTTACTGGGTAATACGATACTCCTTGGTAAGGCGCAGACATTGCTTGTATTTAAAAGACTCGTGAAGGAACGTTACTTGTCGTTGTGATCTTGTTCTCGTAACTGTAATTAGCTATAGTCTTCATTGATTTTCGTTGCTTATATATATTTAGTATGTATCACTATCATCATCATTATTTCAGCCGAAAGACGTGCACTGCTGGACATAGGCCTCCTCCAATTGGGAGGAGTTCGCCATAATCGCCACGCTTGGCAGTCGGGTTGGTGATCGCAGTATGGTGTCAAAAATGCAAAGAGAACGCTGCTTGCCCATTCTCTAGTAAGTCCCTTAGTCGCCTTTTACGACACCCACGTGAGGAAATGGGGTGGTGCTATAGAGGTATGAGGAACAGGGTGTAAAGTTCTCTCATACTCTATGGTAAAGGGAGGATCCTCCAACTAGACGGGTGTTGTGTCTGGTGGGTAACTGCCCGACGGTTGATGTCGGGACGTTGTACCTATATGCTAGTCGCACGGTAAACTCTGCGTGATGCAGGATTTGTGATGTCAGGTCTTTGATGCGTAGTTCGCATGTGGCGTTGTAGCCCCCACAGTGCTAATGTTTACGTCCGGCACCACACGGCACGTGGTGCGGTTTTGTATGTATGTGCCTTTATTCGCATAATGGTGCCGATTCCTTTGTTCACAAACTAAACTAAATTTAAGTTCAGTGCATCTTTTTCTTTCTATTTACTTATGAAAAGGACAGAAGATAAATTTTAGTTTAGTCCTGTCAAATAATATTAATCAGCGCCTATCACTACTCCATAAAAGTTTAGACGCGATTAAAAACTTGCCTACTAAAATTACGTGAATTTACGTCAAGCGCTGATTAATTTGACAGGACTTAACTAAAATGTATCTTCTGTCCTTTTCTTAATGAAATAGAAAGAAAAAGATGCACTGAACTTAAATTTAGTTTAATTTGTGAACAAGGGAATCGGCACCAATATCAGATTCTCAAAATATTAGATTCGCTAAATATTATATTCTCAAATAGCCGAAATTGTACATTTAACTCGAAAAGTGCGTTTTATTTTTTAACTTTATATGATTCGTTCGATAGAAATAAATTTGTACGCGTGGTGTGTTAATAAATACACGTAGTAAACATGAAATTGTGATACGCAAATTCAGATTTACTAAAACTAGCAAGTCATTTCTTATAAACAGTATCCGCTTTTATATAAAGTTGCCAAAATCGGTTACAGAACTTAGCGATGGAAAGTTCAAAACCCACATCAAACGTGTCCTTATCAAAAAAGCATATTATAAGATAAAAGACTACGTTGAAGACAAGGAAGTTTGGCAATCATTCCTTCTGCACATGTGGCTTTCCTGGTAGGTACCTCATAAACGGCGTAACTATGTAAATGTCTAGTAACTGCACCCAAATATAATAATAAATAAATTGGACTCTGCCTCATACTTACCTAGTAAAAAGATGATAATGATTGTTGATATCAGGGTTGTATCTGGCAGCAGCGAGCACGTCGCTGGTCTTCATCCACAGGTCCACGAGTTCAGGCCCATCGGGTCCAGTCATGTACTGGTAGCGAGGTCCTGGCACCGGCTTGGAGAGTACATGGTCCGTTGGGAAGGCTGTGAAGAAAAATCAAAATAATCAGCCACATCACAGACACAGGCCATAGGCCTCTCCAATTGCACGCCATTCAGCTTGATTATCGGCAACTCTAATCCAGCTGCTACCAGCCACCCTGCGAAGATCGTCGCTCCACCTGCCTGAGGGCGTCCTACCTTCCGTTTGCCGATTCGCGGTCTCCACTCAAGAACACGTCTACCCCATCGGTCATCGGTTCTACGGCTAATATGACCGTGCCCATTGCCACTTCAGCTTGCTTATTCTGTGAGCTATGTCGACAACTTTGGTTCTCTGCCGAATCATCTCGTTCCGGATTCGATCCCTCAGAGAAACTCCAAGCATAGCCAGTTCCATAGATCGCTGAGCGACCTTGAATTTATGGACCAGCCGTACCGTGACTGTCCACGTTTCGGCTCCGTAAGTCATAACAGGCAGGACGCATTGATTGAAGACCTTGGTCTTTAGGCTCTGTGGAATACGCGACGTGACAACCTTGCAGGACAAGGAGGCATCATAAACAACATTTTTTTGTTCTATGTCTTTTTACAAAACATACTACATTTACCAAAAACAAACCTTCAAGATTTTGTTGCTCTATCTTGTTTGTTGAGATACCTTAGCGCATCCCCGTCAGTCCTGAATTTGTCAATAGGCTGTATAGGCCGCGGCCTAGGGACGGCAGCGTTCTAAGGGCGGCGACGCTCACTCGATTTCAGAGGATAAAAGTCAAACAAGTTCACTGGTTTTCTCATGTTTTTTTATATTAGTACGTTAAATCCCTCAATAGAAACTCATTGCTATCGAAAATTATCAATCCTATATAGGTACATACTGTTATTGTACATTTTTTTATGATAAACACGCATATATA
The DNA here is from genome assembly GCA_947523025.1 of Dryobota labecula. NCBI lineage: Eukaryota > Metazoa > Arthropoda > Insecta > Lepidoptera > Noctuidae > Dryobota > Dryobota labecula. The sequence continues at coordinate 9,699,571 of OX383314.1, forward strand.
CTTTTTGGTCTCAAAAAAAAATCTTTAAAGGTTTGTAAGCATTATGCCTTCTCTGTATTTCAGCCCTCAGTCTAAGGGCTGAAATAAAGAGAAGGCATAATGCTTACAAACCTTTAAAGATTTTTTTTCATTTTTAACAAAAATGACTGAACTTTCAACTCAAAGAGTTACAGAAAAAGCCCAGTCTCTCGTGAAATATTTATACCAATGATTTAGAGGACGATTTGGTTCAAGAATGCATGCACGATCACATTTCCTCTAATAAAACTGCAGAGTGTGCAGTGAAGCCTGGATCAAATTCATACTCAGTCTCTCAACGTTTTTGAGAAATCAATCTCTGTCTAATGTTTAACCTAACTTGGATATAGCTCTCCGCATCGCACTTTCCATTCCAGCTACAAATTGTTCTGGGGAAAGGAGTTTTTCCTGTTTAAAACGCGTGAAAAATTATCAAAGGTCTTCATTGTCTCCAGAAAAAATGAATTCTTCATCTCTTCTCTACATAGAAACAGAGATAATGAACACCATAAACTATGATGATATTATATACGATTTTACTATTAAAAAGTCCCGTAAAAAATTGTAATTCTTGCATCTTTTTTACGCTCTTTCTTAATGACTAGTTCATTCGTTTATTTAACTTGAGTACCTTCCTTACTACAAATGGAAAATTATTATTTTAGAAAGGTTCAAGGGGCGGAGAAAATAAAGTGGCCTACACTCATAAAAAATATAAATCCGGCACTGATCCCCGTTATGGAACATACCTGTAGTTACAGCCAATCCAATAGCCAGAATGGTAACACACCCAATCATTTTGTGGTTGACAACAAACTGTGAATTTTATCAGGCACACTTGATTTTATATGTAATTACATACGGATTATTGAATTAGTTAATACCTTAGCAGGATTACTACATATTAGGGTAAATGATAAAAGATTTTATTTCTGTAAGTAGGTATGTACAAATACTTTTACACGTCAATCATATTTTAAAACTAGATGAGGTCGGCGTTTCCTATCTGACTGCTCTCAGAAGAAAGGCCGAAACAAACTCAGAGGTCACAGTCTCTTTTAAAGTCCAGACATAATCTTGGTCAAATCATGTGAAGACCATGTAGTGGCGTAGGTAGCATGAGTGGCACCCGGTGCGGATATTGTATCTGTCACCCCAAAACTCAATCAAAACTGTTAAAATAAACAATAAAAGTTTTTTTTTTTCAAATATTACATACAAATTATTTTTATACATTTAAAAAAAATATTAATCAATGATGTTTAAAACAAATTTAGTTAGTAAAAAATTGAAATTTCTTCCTTCTAACTTTATCACAAGCAAACTCCGAAATCACATGGCCCTTTCTGAATGAAAAAAAAAAAAAACTTAGGCACCTAGATTTATTATTGTTACTTACATATTTATTATATTATTTTATGAGTGGCGGTTATGCAATCTGCCTGTTTTACAAATTGTTATAGATGGCTCTCACTACTGATGTCCACGGTCTGGGGCCCAAGTCTGCTATTTTTATAAATTCGTCACTCCAACACGATCCCCATGTCATTTTGCTAAAAGTTCGTAATCTGCTAAATTCATAATGGTCGATCATTGGTCGGTCAATGGTCTCGTAATAGAATTGTATTACAATGGCATTTTGAACATTTATTCATGCCAATTACATTATATATATTTTTACATATTATTTATTAGTGTTATAAGCAACCTGAAGTAGTAGGAAATTGGAAGTTTAGTAGGAAGTTTCATTTGTCATTATGTACGAGATTACCAATTCTTTCGATGGAGTGTCAGTGGCTGAGCATTGGAAAGTCATAATGACGCCATTATATTAGTAGATTGCCAAACTTGTCAAAATCAACAATTATGAAATCAATGATAGACCATTCTGACTATTGTAATAGCAGACTTGAGGCCCAGGGCCTCAAGTCTGCTATTACAATAGTCAGAATGGTCTCGCCATTGTATTTGACAGTGTTTGTATTGTATGGCAAATCTGTCAAAAACTCACAATGAAGAGACCATTCTGACACTATTGTAATAGCAGACTTGAGGCCCTGGTCGGGTGTCGACCCTAAGCGGGTGACACCCGGTGCGGGCCGCCCCTGCCGCCATGAGACCATGTACTTAGATTGGTGTCTGAAATGGTCTTTTGAGAAAAGAACCACACAGTGAGTAGACCTGTCCAGTCAGTGCACGCATTTGTCAGTAATCGTACAGCTCAACTGACGGCACAGTTGGCGCAGTGGTTAAGCGATTGACTGCTGTGTTTCGTGTCGTGGGTTCGATTCCCGCACGGAACAAATATTTGTATGACCTACAATTAGTTGTTCCGGGTCTGGCTGTTTGTGTATGTGAGTTTAAATGTTTGTAAACGCACCCACGATACAGGAGAAATTCCTAGTGTGGGGCAACGTTTAAAAAAAATAAAAATAAAACAGAACATATCAATATAAGAGCTCAACGGTAAGAAATTTTTATCATTCAATCAATAATCAATACTTATAAATATTATATAACCGCTCTGTAGAGAAGTCCAGAACAATTTACTTGACACGTCTGCTACTACTGCGGAACGTACGCGCTTGCTGGCTGTGGGTAAGTGGGAGTCGGGTCTTTGGCTTCATGCACTACCTTCGTCGAACATAGGCACTTTGTTCGACGACACTACTTTCCGCCTCGCTGCTTCCCTACGACTAGGAGCTCCTTGTTATTCTACCCATCGCTGTCACTGTGGCGAGGTTGTCAACAGCCTAGGACACCACGGCCTGTCCTGCAGCCGAAGTGTGGGTCGCTTAGCGCGGCACGCAAACAGTAATGACATTATCCGACGAGCTCTTGTCCCCGTCGGCGTTCCAGCTGTATTAAAACCCAATGGCTTGGCACGCGAAGATGGCAAGAGATCGGATGTCTTTATTTCCTTGGAAGGTGGGTAGGCCTTTAGTGTGGGATTCAACGTGTGTCGATACTCTTGGGCCATCCCATCTTCCTGGCTCGACGTGCTGTGCTGGCTCCGCTGCTGCGGCTGCTGGAAACCTCAAGCGGCGAAACTATACAATTGGAACCGTGCACCTAGCTTCTGAAGTTTCATAAGTGCCCATGTTGGTTTATGTGAAATAAAATATTTTGATTTGAAAGTATGGAAGCGGCCATCTTCAAAAAACAATTCTAAAAACATAACGGGATGCCAGTAACATCGGGAATGCATAACTAGTCGAGTGTTGGTATAGTATGGAAACAACTACAAAAAAATTAAAAATATAAAAACCCCGGGTTTCTTGGATTGCATAACTATTCAGATGCATATTTATTTTAAATTAATATTTAACCCCCGATGCAAATATATTTATGTAGGGTGTAAGAGGCGGGGTGGTGTGATTTGGTTAAAAAATAAAATAAAAATAAGTACTATATTCTGATTGGACGAAAATATTACCTCGGCTACTTGGGTAGGTAGATTTATGCAACCAATTCTATAGTCAGAAAAAAACATTAATTTTGTCGATTCCAGAATCGCGGAATTTTTACGATCGGTACAAAAATGCATTAATTAAAAGCCAACATTTGAAAGTAATTAAATATACATCCGATTCTATAATCAGAAACCTAAATTTGTCGATCCCAGAACCGCTGGGTTTTTTCAATACAAAAGCGCATTCCATATTAGCCAACATCTCAACTTTAGGTGAATATGCATCCGATTATTACGCAAGGAGCGTCCAGACGCAGAAGTGATGCAGGTTCACGCAAGGAGCGCCCATACGCAGAAGCGATGCAGAGCCACGCAAGCAGCGTCCAGACACAGAACATGTAAAGTATATCTCTAGTTATAACATAACTTGTAAAAAGTTAGGTAAGCCCCCGCTCCTGCAATCAGATACTCGTAGTTACAAGCTCATATTTTTTGTTATCCCTGGGATTAATAATAATTATCATTAAAGGAACTTATTATCTTGAATACGTTACCAAATCAATCAAATTATCAATCCGTCGGTAAATCAATCATGATTGTTAATCTATGTTATCCTTGTGTGGTCTTATTTTGTTAAGATATTATTTAAGCGGGCTGTAGTAGATAGTAAGTACGAGTAAAGTATATTAATTCATTATCGTCGCAAAAAATACATAAACATAAACATTATAGTTATTTATGCAACTGTTGTATAATAAGGGGTATTAAACCACGAATGTACGCCTCGTGTGATAATAGTATCATATGAGTGTTTTAATACCTAATTATGTACAGTTGCATACAAGACTTTATCTACACCCATGCTATCTACTTTTTGATATTTTCCAATTCATGAAATCTTGGTACGCCTTTTCATATTGTTTTAAACATAATTTATTTGTCAAACATGCGTTTACATAAACTGACTAATCAGACATGCAAGGTATTGAACTAATAGATGTTGTGTGCGTCCATGTTTTGCCAATAACGGCGTACAAATTTTGTAGGTATAGAAAATTACATTTAATTGCATTTGACGTAATACTAGTCATTCTAAATTTCATTACAAAATACACAACGAATACATAATAATTGATGTCAAGATATTATAGGTATAATATAGTCAAAATAGATAAAATTATGTCCAGAATATTCATTATTATTTAGTCAAATAGAAAAATTCAAAATTGACTTAAGATTCACATTATTCAATTCTCGACTTTTCTGGTAATAATTGGTTAGAAATGTCCTTTGCTGCATTAGAAATATCTGGTGGTGTGTTCAAACACAAACTCAAAGCATTTATTTCAAATAAACCAATAAAAAAAAATTAAAAAAATTAAAACTATTTATTTCTTATAAAAAATTTCACGATTTTTACACAAAACATAGCGCTTAAAGTAACAAATAAGATTATGTGCGCTATCAGCTTAAAATTAGAGTTGCTCACTTATGGTTATAGGCTGAGAACCTACACGATGACCTCATCCATTCCATACTTCCCCACAGTAAAGTGGGCTTTTAAAATATCTTTAATTTGTTGAGGTTTTTTGTCTTCTATTTTTTTGGCAATTTTCTTGGGAAGTTTATTTAGAATGTCAGGAAGGGCGTACGTCCAGGCTCTCTTACCCTATTCATTATTAATCTTTGGCAGTTTATATGTAGGCAAGTACGACAAGTGACGAACAAAGTTTGGTCTCTTTGTTTTCTGCAGTTTATTCATAAATACAGAGTAATCAGAGGCAACAGCCAATTTAGCTTTGTCGAACACATTTATGATTTTACAATATTTAAATAACATATAATCTGGTTTATATTTGTGTTTAATTTTATATGGTACCAATATTTTTATTATCCTTGTCTGTATATTATAGATTTTCTTAAGATACGTTTTATAAGTTCTTCCATAACTTGATAAACCATAATTAATAACAGAGTCGGCTAGTGCCATGTACAACAATCGCAAGGTCCTATATGGCAACTTATGCTTTAATATGCGTAATTTAGACATTATAGCCCTAAGTTTAGTGCATACATAGTCCACATGTGGGCCCCAATTAAATTTATGATCTATCTTAAGCCCCAGATAGACATGCTCTTTAACATTTTCAATAGGCTTACAGTCACAGACATCTAAGCACTGGTGCATACATTGATGTTCATGAGCCACAACTCTTGGTGTTCCTCTACTTCTTAAGTATGGTGAATGAATGTGCATGAGTTTCGTTTTTTGGTAATTAATTGATAAACCAACGTCATGAGCCCATTTACACAGTAAGTCAAACTCACTTTGCCTTAGCCTCTCCGCAGTACTTAGGTCTCTGTGAGCTGTGATAAGACATGTGTCGTCAGCAAACTGGTAGACAGAGGCCTGCTGGAATAGGTTACACATATCATTTACGTACATCAGATACTCAGTCGGTCCGATGATTGATCCATGGGCCGTGCCATATTCAGTTGGAATCATGTCGCTATGAGCGCCCGCTATGCTAACGACGTTGTATCTGTTTAAGTGATAATCTTTGAACCACTCCAACATTGGACCCTGTATACCACATTGCCACAACCTTCTATAAAGTACATCATAATTTTCATCATAATTACAGGCACTTTTGAATTGTCAAGGGGTCAATCAGTCAGAAAGATGAAGCTAGTTGCCCATTCCAAAGCGTAGTAGGTTCCTATGGAGAAGAACGGGCAAGAAACTCCACGGACACTCTTTAAAAACAAAAATTTTGAAAAAATGGGTTACATCATTCATGTTGAAGAGAACATGTGAGAACAATGTAGAAAGACGTGCACGTTAGAAGCGTCCGTAATAAAAATAATTCAAAAATTAAAATAAGCCGTGGCAGCTAAGAGATGACCAGTCCCAACTGACGGCGCTCGTTCACGAACATGACGCATGGATTAGCACCATTTAGCTCAACCATTTTGAAGGGAACTTAATGATCCAACACACACGCCACCACCAGCGAGACATTTGAGTGAGCATGACATACTCTCAGCCGCCAGAGCACATTCAAATCAATAAAAGACATATTACCCAGTAAATGGTAGCTCTATAGTACATAGTACTCACACCTGTGCTTTGCAATTATATAATTCAAGGAGATTGAGTTTATACAATGCAAACATAGTCTTACAATCTTCAGCAGCTCCAATAATATTTTCAAATGCTAATCAATTAGTTTATGCGCCCTTATGGAGCAGAACCAGCATTGAGCCAAGCATTTTTGTAAGCGGTGTAATCCCCCAACTTATAATATGCTTGGCTGCATAGTGTGCGTTTTATATAAGATTTAAATTTAGTTTCGTTCAATTGGAGTATGTGGGGAGGTGTTTTATTGTAACATTTTAAACAGTACCCCATGAAGGATGAGTCTACTTTAGCCAGTCTGAAACCCGGTTGAACTAATTGGTCCCTATTTCTAGTACTATAATTGTGTCTTTCACCAAGAGGTGAAAAATTTAAATATTTTCAGTAAAATATTACTGAAAATATTTAAATTTTTCCTTATGTACATGATGTTTTCATGGATGTATTGACAAGGTACCGTCATGATGTTAATATTTTTAAACAGTTCCCTTAGAGAATCGCGCTTGCGTAGGCCATATATTGCTCTGATGGCTCTTTTCTGTAGAAAGAAGTTATCAAAGCTTGTATCACTCATTTTTGTAAACAATAAACTTATAAATTTTTGCAATACCAATATCAAACAAAAATGGCGGGAAGCGATGTGAACTCGAATAAACTATAACTTTTTTTTTTATTACGGCGCTGTGGTAGTAAAACTCGCGTGCATGGCAATGTTCTTTTTTTGAAATTCATAAATTTGCCTTTTTATGGGTAAGGAAGGGATCGAAAACGCATAGGAGTTGCATAATGAAATTTAGTACAACATTATAACACTCGTTTGGATGATATTATGGTTACTATGACACCGGTTGTTTTAATGTTGGCAATAAGCTAACTGTTTCAGAAACTTTTATAGAGGACTAGCTTCTGCCCGCGACTTCGTCCGCGTGAAATTTCTTGTTCCCCCGACCCACCCCGTCGCATCACATTGCCTGCCCGTGCACTTAACTACACGTGCACTTACTTACTTATTTCTGCCGTGGCGTGTACTTAGTTTTCGCTTAAACTTACATTTAAAATAAAATTGTGTCCTTGTTAATAGGAATGTAATTCTTCCTCAAGAATTGGGCTGTAAAATGCAAAAAGATTTTTTCAAATCCAACTCTCAGTTCCAGAGATTAATTTGAAAGTAACTCTGTCTGTCTGTTTGTTACGTTTTCACGCCTAAACCGCTGAACCGATCGTCATAAAATTTGGCAGAGATATAGCCTGAGATATGGACACGCAACGGAAGCTCTCAAAAAGGAATATTTTTTCCCGTTTTTGCAACATTTACTTTTATGCTCTGCTCCTATTGGTTGTAGCGTAATGTTATATAGCCTATAATATTTCTGAATAAATGGACTATCCAACACAAAAAGAATTTTTCAATTCCAACCAGTAGTTCCTGAGATTAGCGCGTTCAAACAAACAAACAAACAAACAAACAAACTCTTCAGCTTTATAATATTAGTATAGATTTATAGCATGGGATAAGAGAGTTATATTTAAGTATGTACTTTAGTTTTTACACTTCTACCATCTTTAGTTGTGCTATTAACATATTATATGACGAGTATAGACTTAAAATATTCTTTGAATGTAAAACTTAGAAACTTACCGTCTAAAGTTTCTTTGGTAGTACCTATATTAGATATATTTCTTCGAACTCACTAGTCATTTAAAAACCATCAAAGGCTTCGTGGGTTTTAGTATATAATATTTTAAACTCTGCGATCTACATTTTGAACATTAATAATATTAAAAAAATAAAGTACTCGAACACACAGGTTTTAAAATAAAACAAAAGTTCATTAGCTAATAGTTCCTTTATTATTTTACTTTCAAATATCTTCAACCTTGTGAAAATGGAGGGGAAGCGTTGGTTTCCAAGTAGAAAATACCGGTTTGTCTGAAAAATAAGATAAAAATTGAATTATTATCAAGCGAAGAGTAAAAATATTAAAACATTTTGAGTTAGTTTAGTGCAGCGTGAGTGAATATAACCTACAAGCGATAACTTATTTATAGAACACATGAATCAAGTGTTTTCCACTGAACATCTACACAAATAAATAAAAGTTACGTAACACCAGGCCATAATGTGAGTTTTACCACACGCTACGCGTACAGTAAAACTCGCATTGTGGCCAGGTGAAGACGTAAGATTGTGTACTCACCACGGGCAATAAAAAAGAAAGCCCTCTATCGCATATTTACAACCGTCGTCTGCGGCTCGGGTCACAAATACCTGCGACTTCGGGTTTCTTTCTTTTACAGCCCTTGGTAAGTAATGTACTATTAAATGTCTGTTTGTAATGTCAAAATAACATCTTTTTTACGAAATGCATATGAAAATATTGGGTGTACTTATACAAAAAAAACTATTTAAAAAAAAATTGTCCGTGTGTCTGTCTGTCTGTTTGTTCTGGCTAATCTCCTGGGCTGGGCCCATTTTGACGGGAGGCGCTAGTGGACCGATGAGCGCTCTCTTAACAGGCAATTAAGTTATAAGAACCTACCTATTGTTAACATCTTCAAAATTCTGTACACTTATTTCGCAATAAAGAATTTGATTTTGAATTTCAACAATGTTCCGAAAGAAGACGGCTTTCAGTTTCTAACAGAAACTTACCCAGTTTTAGGCACAAGTCCACCCATCCTGAGATTTCCCCACAGGAAGCAGTTCCCGGTCATGGCGGTCAGGTATGAGGCGCATCGGCGACCGTTGAAACCACCAGATTGCAGAGACTCGGCTAGGTAGAAATATCCCCTGGAAGAAATAAATAACGTTAAAGAATATAATTGTGATTGTAGGGGTTCGTGGAATTAAAATTGTCCGCACACTCGTTTACAATAATTTAATGTTCGTAAAACACAGTACAACAGTTAGAATCTTAGTAGCAGGAAGTAGAATAAAAATGGACTCGAGGCGCGGCCGGGATGAGTGCACGTCTGTATCAAATCGTTTCACCCGGGAAAAGGAAGGAAAGGGGTGTGTGGCGCGGGAGTCGGGACGTGGCTTATTATGTTGGCGCCTTGGCGGCGCACTCGCCGCCAACCGAACGGCGCTGACTTTGAGTTTTGAATCGTTCTGAAACTGTGCGCGCTACATGATAAAAAAATATTCTAACCTAATGGCGAATACCTGAATACCACAAAACTTTACAATTACAAATTTAAAAATTGTAACTTATAAAGTTCCAATTTTTTAATTTGTAAATTTTCCAAGTGCGTGTACCACAAAGCTCTGGGCCTTACAAATAAACACGGAATGAAGTTATGCTAGGTATAAATGTCAAAAAATGTATGGTTATACCGAAGTTATACCTAGGATAACTCACTAGAATAATCACTGAGTTTACTACTGATAAACAGAGGTATGACGATTCTGACTTGAAACATTTATGATTTTATTTATTACAGGTTTAACTAACTGACATGTTTTTAATTGAATGGTTTTTTTTTGTTTTGGTAATGTAATCTATTGACATGTCACCGTAATTGTAATTGCTTGTTTGTATTAATTTTGTACGCCATATTATATTGGCAAAACAGTGCACATATTTTAGACAATATATTATCTGTAACCTATCCCTAGTAGCATTTTTGTTGGCGTTTGGTTGGGCCACATATCTCTGAAGGTGGCCCAACTAAATGCCAACGGAAAATGCTACTAGGGATGTTTAACAAAATAAATGATTGATTGATTGATAACTTTATTCCGTGTTTATTTGCAAGGCCCTATAGCTATAATTGTAACGGAAAAACCTTACAAACATGTAAATTATGGTGACAAGTCTACAATATTGTAACTCATACTGTAATTGATCCCTTTTTTACAAGTTTACATTCCGCAAAAAAATTATATTGTAGAAAAAAAATGCGTAAGTAACACAGAAATTATTCTGTGTTACGGAATTGTAAACTTGTAAAAAAGGGATCCGAAACGGATACCGTGGCCCTGGCACACAGGCAACTGAATGAACACTGGTGGGTTTTAGTCGGTAAAAGTCTGACACGCCCTCCCGCTCCGCCCAGAGCGGGAGAAGTTAATTGATAATTTCCCAACCAAAAAAAAAGAAGCCCTTCTCAATGGCTTTTGAATGGCTAAAGTTTACAACTAACCTAGCATGATCACATTCCTGGGAGTTGCAGCCAGGCATATTGATACCCCCGTTAGGATAGAAGTCAGTGTCACCCAGGGTGGCGACATAGCCCAGTAGACCAGCATTAGTGTGGATGACCTCCGTGTAGACCCCGTCTGAAGACCTGAACTTGTCACCGTGGGTGATCCAGCCGGGGAATGCGGCGTCTAAAGCTGAGGGTGGAAAGATATTTTGTTTTGTTACTTTTTCATTGGAAGAATGCGAAAGAAGATTGGTACGTCTCTATGTGATAGACAGTCAACTTACGTGGAAACCGCATGTTGAAGAAATTTGTAAAAAACTTAAGAGTTCTGCTTTTGCTCTTCATAAGCTGTGCAAATTTATGAACCGTCACGCTGTGCTTATTGCTTACCATAGCTACGTAGAATCAGTTCTAAGATGCGGAGTCGTTTTCTGGGGTAACTCGACAGAAAAAATTAGGTGTTCATCGCACAAAAAAAAAAAAAATGTGTACGCGCTATATGTAATCTACACTCAAGGGATAGTTGTAAGCCATATTTTGAATCCTTGAAGCTTCTAACATTGCCGTCATTATACATCTTTGAGGTGGCAGTATTTGTTGAGACAAACCCACAGCTTTTCAAAATAAGAGCCCCAGCTGATCCACGGTTAAGGAAAAGGGATTCGAACATTATTTGTGTTGATCGCAGTAAAACAGCCCTCCTACGTAAAAGTATTTATCGAATGGGTCCAGTTATTTTTAATAAAATTCCACGACAGATAAGGAATCTTAATAATAATATGTTTAAAATGAAATTAAAACAATTTTTTATTCATAAATGTTACTAAGTACTCCACAACTGAGTTTATGGAGGACACCACTGACATTTAGATTTTATAATTTTTTATTTATACAATATTAAATTTAGATTATAATTATTTTGTTAGTACGTAAGGAATTGTGTGTTAGTATGTAATTAATTGAAAATGTGTGTCTGTTGTTACGACACAACTAACTTTGTGATTATTTATACAAATATTCTACTAACCATCTTATTCTACCACCTTATTGTATTGAAACCTACATTTACGAATAAATTTGACTTGATTTGATGTGACGCACAGAGTGACTTTGTCACATTGCATTGTGATAAAAACACACGGTGACAAAATTGAGATTTTTTACCGCAATCGTCTAAATAAGCAGCAACAAATGCCTTCCTGTGTTTTCAAAATGTGCACAAATAATTCACAAACCAAAAACAAGCTACACGGGATTACTTTCTACTCTGTACATCAAAACTTATTTTCTTTAAAATTCTCTTGAATAATATTGCTTCTAGATCGACATTTGTTTCTGAATTGATATGGGTACGTAATAATTGCTAGAACGTTCCCGTTACAGCCCGCGTCATATCTATCTATTGCGGTTGTTATTGCATGACGCACGACATCGGCAAATGTTTCTAGTGCATCGATTTAGAATACCCTAGATACACTATCACCTACAAATCAAAGTCGCAAAAGTGTCCCATCGCTAAGTTACAAGTGTGTGCGTCTACTAAGGCAAATCTAAAACACATAATGTACTTAACAACATTTCAATTTTCCTTACATACAACCTTATGTGAAAGGAATTAAGGTGTGGTTTCGAGGGCGCGCGATGGGCGGTTATGACATTTCAAAATTAGACCATCGTGCAAGGGTATTCTAAATCGATGTTCTAGTGCAATAATTTTTACGAGACATTAGAGGGGTGTCCTTCTTCCTTTTTTATACATCAATGTCTAAAATATATTTTTTTTGTTTAAAACCTCGTAGAATGAAAGAGCGATGTTTGCGCTACGTTTTAATCGTTGTTATATTTTGAGTTTTTTGTTCCGGAATAGACTAATAATAACTAAAAATTTACCTATACTTTTTAACAATATCTTACCAGTAATATAAGCAATCTGTCCTCCAACATTCCTGCCGATAATACCAGCTTGATGGCCTCCCAGGCTGTGGCCCACGACATGGTACATTGCAGGGCTGGCGCCAGTCACCGAGTTCAGCCATTCGATGAAGCGAGCTACACTCTCACCTTGAAACAGGAAAGAAAGAAATAAATAAAGGAAGAAAATATGTTATTCGACTCTAGACTAAATTACTGACTGAAATTAAAGACGGCTCTCAAAGAAGGAGAGACCGCAAAGTGTTAGATAAAGTATTTTGTAAGCAACAATTTGGCGTGTGGAATTTTGTAGTGAGGTTACTTCATTGTCAAAACCCACTGTTATAATTTTTTCAAAATTGTAAAAAAAAATAAAGAAAAGGGGGTGTGATGTAGTTCTTGCAGTGAACCGACGATATATCACTCGTGTGTCTGTCTGTCTGTCCGTCTGTCACAGCCAATTTACTCCGTATCTATTGGGCCGATTAAGTTTTTTGGTACACGCAAGGTACACGTATGAAATTCTGTGACGCAAATACGGACGAGTAACGTAAATAAATGAATTTTGAATATGGGGTTCACTTTTGAGGGGCAGATTAAAAAAAAAATGAAGTTTTTCAAGCTGTCATCATTCATCATTTCAGCCGAAAGATGTCCACTGCTGGACATAGGCCTCCCCCAATTGGGGGGGTTTGCCATAATCGCCACGCTTGGCAGGCGGGTTGGCGATCGCAGTATGGTGTTAAAAATGCAAAGAGAACGCTGCTGCCCATTCTCTAGTAAGTCCCTTAGTCGCCTTTTACGAACACCCACGGAAAGAAATAGGGTGATGTTATTATTTACGTCTGGCACCACACGGCATTCTACTCACTTCAAACTGCAGTGCTATTCTGTAACTATCTCACCGTGAAAACATATGTGAAGTGAGCGTGGAGTGAGCTGGCAATTACGAGTAAATCCCAAGTATCAGGTGGAATTACAGCTCACGTTAAACTCACTTGACCTAAGTTTTCACTGTGAGATTTTTGCAGAATAGCACTGTAATACCATGAAAAAAAAAAGCAAATGAAAGGGCTTATTGTAATGATATCAAATGTATTTTTTTATAGAATTTTAAAATACTTAGAATATTTTTTTAAAAGTAAGTAGATGAAAATTGACCATTGCCATTTATTGACCCTACTGAGCCATAAATTTTGAAGAAAAAAAAAAAATACTGTTCTTTATGATAAATGATTTTATTTCTGTAAGTAGGTTTTTACAAACACTTTTACACGTCAATCATATTTTAAAACTAGATGAGGTCGGCGTTTCGTATGACTACTCTGAGAAGAAAAGCCGAAACAAACTCAGAGGTCACAGTCTCTTTTAAAGTCCAGACATGATCTTGGTCAAATCATGTGAAGACCATGTAGATTGATGTCTGAAATGGTCTTTTGAAGAAAGAACCACACAGATTGAGTGGACCTGTCCATTCAGTGCACGCATTTGTCAGTAATCGTGCAGCTCAACTCAGAACATAAGGAGCTCAACGATTTGACGAACAATACCAAAGAAAGGACATTTGGGCAGGCCGCATAAATTACTCAAACTGCCATACCATGATAAGGAAAACAAAAAAAACTTACTTATAGATTATAGGAAAAACCTATATGAAATCTATGGTCTTAAAATATCACGGTAAACCTCATTTGCAGTTGGAATGTATGCGAGAACTTGAATTCAAATACAATGTTAAGTTTGGAATAAATCCATCCAACTACGGAACCCTACATTGTGCGTGGTTCGTCACGCAATTGGCCGGGTTTATATTGAAAACAGATGACATATGGCACTGAAACGTGGTCGCTCACAATGGGCCTTATTAGAAGGCTAAAAGTCACCCAAAGGGCAATGGAGAGGGCTATACTTGGAGTTTCCCTACGTGATCGAATCAGAAATGAAGAGATCTGCAGGAGAACCAAGGTAACCGACATAGCTCGAAGAATTAATAATAATAATAATAATAATACCATTTATTTCAGGCAACATAGGCCCATAGAAATATACCTTAACCTAAACATACATATTTTAATATAAAACTTAGTACTTCACTTAGCACTAGCTGCACTTTGTACTGTCCTGTGGAACTTGTCCGCGGAAGCGACGGAACACCACGTCCTGCGGCCAAAAGTCTTCTTCCATCACGACGGGCAGATACAGATTCGGAACACGCACGATGAACGCCTTGAAGTTGACGTTCCGGTGCGATTCCAGTAACTGCACCCTCGGCATGTACGTTGTCCTTTGGCGCACGTACTCCACGATGTCCTCCGCCTTAGTGGTGTAGTGCAGGCGGGAGATGTACACCGGTGTGTTCGGCTTTGCGGCACGTAGACTCACTTCGGGCTCCGGAGGAGCTTTGCCACAGCGGTTCTTGTTCGTTCGCAAACGGCGCTTCCTCCTTTGCACCGTCACGAAACCATCATCATTATCAGCCCTTTTCAGCGCCTTTTCTGGCATGGGCTTGATACTAGGAGCACCAGGGGCACTCGCGGTGATGCTAGCGAAATCCCTTTAGAGGGGTTTCGCCAGGGCTGCACACACTGGCAACGGGACGGGGTGATGGGTTCGGGAGGCGCTGCGTGAAGGAGCCGCGGTGACGAGCACGGGGCTGCAGGGCGCCCCAGCGCGGTTTTCTGCTAGCTCAGCAATCACCGGATGCGCTGGCGACGAAACTGCTGACGCGGAATTCGACGACGATATATTGAGGCCGGCTCCGCGACACGTGTTTACGATTGACGCATCGACAGGTGATCTAATTACCGCCACACTGTTGCTTAACTCGCTAACTTCCTTGCGCAAATCAGCGACGGTGTTTTGAGATGCATCCAATTTCGTCAGCCGCGACATCCGCGAGGCGGGCCTTCAGGAAGACAATGTCCTTCAGAAGGCTCGTTACATCGACGCCAAACTTAAGTGGCAATGGGCAGGGCACATTGCACGCAGAACAGATGGCCGTTGGGGCCGAAAGGTTCTGGAGTGGCGACCGCGTACCGGAAGACGTAGCGTTGGAAGGCCTTCCACAAGGTGGACCGATGTCCTTATGAAAGCCGCAGGAATCCACTGGATGCGGGATGCACAGAACCGGTCGAGGTGGCGGTGCTTGGGGGAGGCCTATGTCCAGCAGTGGACGACTTTCGGCTGAAATGATGATGATATAGAAAACATCACAAAAACCTTAATTATTACTTACCAGAAGTCACAGTGTTCGCCACAGCAGCAACGTAGTTGATGGTACCAGCTCCAGCACTCCAGTCGACCACGATCACGTTCACATCTTCAGCTGACAGGAATGCTGCAAAGAAAAATACTGAATAAGTTTTTGACCAGTGCGCAAATTTTTTTTGGAGGTTCAGTATCAGTAATAGAACACATTAGATAGATAGGGTAAAAAGGTGTAAAGTTCACTCAGGGGTCATTCAATTATTACGTAAGCACCAAAGGGGGGTGGGGGGGTCTTAGCTTTGATTATTTTTGATGACATGGGGGATGGGGGTCTGGATGGTAGGATTACGTCAGCAATATTTATTAATTAACTTTTCAGATTCAATTGCAAAATTTAATTGAATTTGATTTGAACAAAGATGGCAACCCAATGTTCAGAGATTCCCCAAAATAATTAATATTGCTTTCTCGATCTCACGCGATTTTTGATGGTTAGAAAAAACTGAAGTAGGGTAGTCTATAAATTCCTTATTTCTAGACTCATGAATAACAGTAAAGAAACCTGAACAGATTAAAAAAATACCAATGTTTATGTAAGCAAAGGGGGGGGGGGGGGTAAGAGCTTTGTTTACTTTTGCTGACAAGGGGGAGGTGGGGGGTTCAAAATTACTAAAATTCTGCTTACGTAATACTTGAATGGCCCCTCATACTTTATTGAAAAGGAAGGATCCTCCGACCAGACGGGTATTGTGTCTGTTGGGCAACGACGGTTGATGTCGGGATGTTGTATATTATGTCAGTCGCGCGGTAAACTTTGCTAGCGCGATGCAGGATTTGCCTGACGTCAGCTCTTTTGATGCGTAGTTCACATGTGGCGTTGTAAATGCCGCCACATCACTCCCTCCGGAGACGGGAAGTCGATAGTGGGCTGAGTCAGTGCTTGCCAGGGCCAGTTGTAGTTCTAGTAAGTCGGAACCGGGTGACGCATAGTTCACGGTGAGTTGGAACTGTCTGCGGAGATTCTCCAGTGAGTCGGATATGTGGTACAGCGCCGGGTTAAGGCGGACTGCTGGCGTCGACCAGGAGAGGTATTAAGGGCTCTTTTTGTGGACCGGCCGAAAGTGCAGTGTGCTGTGCCAAGGTTGCTGATGAGGCTGAGGGTGATGACCAGGTATGCGCGTTCCCCGCGGATACCCGTTGAAGCCGTGGGTGCTGGCTGGCTGTGGGACTCGCCGCTCGAAAACTTGAGGAAGTGATGATGACATCACGCTGGACTAGCTGCTCGAAGGTTGTGCTAATGTCCATGTTCGGAGTCACCAGTATAGAAGTATGAGGAACAGGGCGTAAAGTTCGCTCATCCTCTATTGAAAAGGGAGGATCCTACGACCAGACGGGTGTTGTGTCTGATGGGCAACTGCCCGTCGGTTGATGACGGGATGTTGTATATATGTCAGTTGCGCGGTAAACTTTGCTTGCGTGATGCAGGATTTGTGTGACGTCAGCTCTTATGATGCGCAGTTATAAGAAAAGAAGAAGAGGAAGGCAGAAATGGATACTAGAGTAAAATAAATTGACTCTTACCAGGAACCAGCACTCTATTGAAGTCAGCAGTCACATCATCAAGCCATCCGTGTAGCAAAACTATGGTTCTTCTTGCTGGGTTGTAGTTGTTGAGACCAAGGAGACCCTCATTGCCTATCAGCATGGGCTGGCTCACAGTCGGGTTTTGTCTGGAAAAAAAGAAGTACATGAATATACATAATATCCCGCCTGTATTCTCCGAAGGGTAAAGGCAGGGTTGTTTTCATTAATGTCGGCCCCAATCTATATAAATACCTTGGCATAACTCTTGACGCCAAATTGCGTTGGAAATCTCACGTCAAAAAGAAAAGACAGGAACTCGACATACGTTATAAAAGTATGTATTGGTTACTCGGAAGGAAATCCTGCCTATCAATACATAATAAAATTATATTATACAAGCATATTCTTATGCCAATTTGGACGTATGGCATTCAACTTTGGGGCGAAGCAATGTTAAAATAGTCCAACAATTCCAAATTAAAGTACTCAGGGATGTTGTTAATGCACCATGGTACATTAGAAATGACGACCTCCACCGTGACCTTAAAATGGAACTCGTCACCACCATCACCCAAAAATTTGCTGAAGCCCAGAACACAGACTTCACCGACATATGAATGTCGAGGCAATTCAGCTGCTAGACAACATGGACATAGTGCGTAGGCTAAAGAGAACTAAACCTTTTGAGTTAGTGTAGTATATAATTAGTGAATGCATAATAGTAACAATGCTGTGCTATACATGTATAATAGTCTAATAGTATATAATATATAATTTAATAGTCTACCCTCAGAAATAAACAAATGTATTACACATAAAAATATCAAATGTAAACTTAAGCAATATTATTTAAGTATTATGTAGGAATGATTGTAACTATTTATATAAAGATACTAGCTTCTGCCCGCGACTTCGTCCGCGTTAAATTTCTTGTTCCCCCGACCCACCCCGTCGCAACAGATTGCCTGCCCGTGCTTTTACTTCGTTTTCGCATAAACTTTCATTTAAAAAAAAATGGTGTTCTAGTTAATAGGAATGTAATTCTTCCTCAAGAATTGGGCTGTAAAATGCAAAAAGATTTTTTCAAATCCAACTCCCAGTTTCAGAGATTAGCACGTTCAAAAAACAAAAAAACCGGCCAAGTGCGAGTCGGACTCGCGCACGAAGGGTTCCGTACCATCCCTACAAATCCTTATCCTTACTAATATTATAAATGTGAAAGTAACTCTGTCTGTCTGTATGTTACGTTTTCACGCCTAAACCGCTGAACCGATCATCATGAAATTTGGCAAAGATATAGCCTGGGATATGGAGAAGGACATAGGCTAATTTTTTACGCGATAACCGACATCCACGCCGGCGGAGCCGCGGGCAAAAGCTATCCATACTAATATTATAAACGTGAATGTAGCTCTGTCTGTTTGTCTGTATGTTACGTTTTCACGCCTCAACCGCGCTGAACCGATCGACCTGGGACATAGAGAAGGACATAGGCTACTTTTTTACGTGATAACCGACATCCACGCGGGCGGAACAAAATAAAACGGCAAAAAAATCATGTCCGTTTTATGGGATTAGGCCCCCCTTAAATTTTTTTATTTTTTTATTTGTTGTTATAGCGGCAACAGAAATACATCATATGTGAAAATTTCAACTGTTTAACTATCACGGTTCATGAGATACAGCCTGGTGACAGACGGACAGACAGACAGACAGACGGACAGCGGAGTTTTAGTAATAGGGTCACATTTTACCCTTTGGGTACGGAATCCTAAAAACTAACTCTTCAGCTTTAGAATAGACTACCTCGCAGAGTTGATCATTATTTTGCTGCGGAGTTAATATAAAACAGTTATATCTCCTAAGATATTCATTGAAATGAAATGATGTAAGGGCAACTTTGTTCAAAATTAAATACTTGTGATGAATAACGTATTTATTTGGATAAGGATTAATACCATGTTTATGAAAACTTCTTCGCAAATAATGCTTTAATTTCGAACAAATTTGATTACCATAAAAAAGGTTATAGTGAGTCAATCTTAAAAGATAGACATATGCTGTCGCGGACTTTTTTTTAGAAAATTTGAAGAGGAACAATTCCATCATACAGTGCGTAACTTAAACCGTTTACGCAGCGCACGCAACGGAAGCTCTCAAAAAGGAATAATTTTTCCCGTTTTTGCAACATTTTTCATTTATGCTCCGCTCTTTTTGGTTGTAGCGGGATGTTATATAGTCTATAATATTCCTCAATAAATGGACTATCCAACACAAAAATAATTTTTCAATTCCAACCAGTAGTTCCTGAGATTAGCGCGTTCAAACAAACAAACAAACAAACAAACAAACTCTTCAGCTTTATATATTAGTATATATAGATTATTAATTGTATCGGCAATAACGCGTACATATGAAATGCTTCATTGTATAGTTAGATATTGAGATAGACTCATGATAGCACAAGTTTAAACCTTAGTGGTTTTTGGTTGCTATTTATTAAGTAATCCTGTGTTCTTTTGTATAAATGATAAATAAAAAAATAATTAAAAAAAATGTAACACATGAACAAAGTGTTTTTATTAATTATCAGACTCAGAAAGTGCTATGTAAAAGTGCAAATTGACACTATTCTTAGTTATGTAATCTATCACGTAAAATAATAAGTTAGAGTTAAATTGCTTATTAGTCTATTAGGCTGGATTGTAATTAATTATTAAGAACGTTAGTTCTTATTAATAAAGGGGAAAAAAAAAATCATGTCGGCCCAGTGGGCTGATGAAAGAAATTATTTGCTGCCAAAAACTGTCGAGTCGATATTACAGTATCAGGTGAACTATAATATGACTAGAGTTTTATAACTATGTTAAAGAGAATTCTGCATTGCTGAAAAAAAGTTAAGTCTTCAGAAAAGTATAATAAATATACATTTACTACACCAAGTACCTACTTCTTCCGCTACAACTAAGTAAAATATGTTAAATTGTGTATCTGCCTAAATAGGCAAATACATACTTTTGTCTTGTTTTAAAATTGCGTATTTTTTTGAATTCCTATTGCAACGCGTCCCGATGAGACCCTAGCTAAATATGGCAGCCCTACACAAAACACATAAAAGCAAAACATGGAAAAGCTCAATATATCCTATATCTATCTACAAGTATACCTCGTAAAGAGATGGTAAATATTCTGCCTATCAGGGCTGAATCTGGCCGCTTCAGCCACATCACTGACAGTCCCCCACAAGTCTACCAGGTGAAGAGATCCATCTGGTCCCTCAACGTACTGGTGCCGAGGACCGTCGTCCAGCTTCCTGATGACAGGGTCATAGGGAAGAGCTGGAAAGATAAGATTAGAGCATTTTCTTAATAACTTAATATATGAATATTTTAGATTATGTATAAATTACATAGTAAATTTAATTTGTAAAGTTATATCTAACGCGGATAAAAAATTGAGAATCACGCAAAAACTAACAAGCGTATTTTTCTGAAATCTTCACCTTTTTAAAGATAGTTAATTAATTAATTGTTGACCTTTTAGTATACGTGTTTTATCGAAATAACTTTTGTTTTATGTATAATAAATAAAAAATGCGTGTTATTTGGGACAGCGCTCCTGGATGGGCGAGTCCTATTACTGGTTGGACGTACGACGCGTTGTGTGAGCTCAGTATAGAACACGCAAGCTAACCACTTACTATAATAGAGTGAAAAAAAAAAAAATTGTTTTACCTGTCACAGCAGCTAAGACACAAAAAAATATAGCTACAGACTTGTGCATGACTTAAATCGGAGTAATTATAAAATTCGTCAATGATTACTTTATTACTTCATTGCGTTATCTTAGATAATTTCTACCTAAAGATAATTAATCAAATTTGTATTTTTATCTGTTAAGGCGTAAGCGTCAGGGTAGCCAGCGAAATTCAAATTTTCTTAGATTTTTGCTTTTTGCAGCTCATTGTCTGGGTGTTGATTAAAGTATGATTCGCGACGGTAACAAATATGTACATTTTTACAGAATTATATTCATAGAATCAGTAATACAACTCCTTAAGTTAGTATAATCCTAAAAGTCATGATTCATGAAATAGCCATTCAATAAGATTATATTTTCTAGTTAGTTCTTTGACGTTTATTTTCTTTGAAGGATAAAATCAGGAATGAAATTGTCCGGACGAGAACCGGAGTTACCGACATAGCTTGCAGAGTAAGCAAGCTGAAGTGGCAGTGGGCTGGCCATGTTTGTCGAAGGACCGATGGCCGGTGGAGCAGACGAGTCCTGGAGTGGAGACCGCGTATCGGCAAGCGTAGTGTGGGACGCCCCCTAGCTAGATGGACCGACGACCTCAAAAAGGTGGCTGGGACAGACTGGATGCGGAAGGCGGAGGACAGGGTGTTTTGGCGCAGCATGGGAGAGGCCTATGTTCAGCAGGGGACTGCGATAGGCTGACTTGATTGAAGATTATATTAACTTAGAGTTGTATTGATGACTTTTATGATTATAATCCTATGAAACAAAGTGTCTGTATATGTGGCTGCTTAAATCTTCTAAACTACATAATGGATTTTTATGTAGTTTCACCATCATTTATACTCCATTTACTATATATAGCATTAGACAAATAACGGCTAAATAACGACAGTTATTGTGTAATATTGTTGAAATTACTGCACTTTAGAGTAATTTTTTAATGTAAATGGTAAATAGATTACAGTGCTTTGTATTTATCGTGAAATAACGGAGTTTATTAAACGTTTACATCGAAATAACGAATGGGTGAGAACAGTTATTTGTCTAATGTTATAATAAATGGAGTATAGAGCATTTATTTCGGAAGTTTTATGTGTAACATTAATGTTTAACTTACCATATGCATAATCAGCTCCCACTGCCCACCCCCACAAAATGTTATTGTTCCCACTGATGGGACACAGGCCTTCTCTCTTCGAGAGGGAGTAGGCTTTCATCCAGCACGCGGGTCCTGAGCGAGTTCGTAGATGTCACACGGCTTAGAATTTTTGGTTCTAGGACATGCGGTTTCCTCACGATGTTTTCCTTCACCGTTTTGAGAGCAGTGGTAATGGAATAATTTACACGCCTGTCCATTTCCTCCCGTGGGTGTCGTAAAAGGCGACTAAGGAACTTACTAGAGAATGGGCAGCAGCGTTCTCTATGCATTTTTTAACACCATACTGCGATCGCCAACCCGCCTGCCAAGCGTGGCGATTATGGCAACCCCCCCCAATTGGGGAGGCCTATATGCAACAGTGGACGTCTTTCGGCTGAAATGATGATGATGATGAAAGCGCCTGTCTGGGTTCGAACTCGCGACCTACAAATCGTAAGTTGGGGCCGTTACTAATAGGCCACCATTGTTCTCGGGCCTTACTCTCGAAAACGATTCGAGTTTGATTTGGTTTCCGATTCGAACTCGATTTAAAACCTTACTCCCGAACTAATTCGAATCGTAAACCAAGATCGACATAGGTTCGAGTATTATCAGCGTCGTTTTATGCGTATCCGGCGGATTACGTCATCGTCAAGTGCTCTATATCTTTTAGGTAGTTATCTCACTCGATCTGAATAAAATAGCTTCTTTGATATCGTGTAATTTGGCGTTTAGTTTTGATCCAACAACTCGATATCTATCTGTCAGATGGCGTGCGGAGTAGGTACGAACTTTTCGATCATAACGAATCCTTCGATGGATGTTAGTTTCGCTTCGAAACACCGCACGATCGTGCGCTAGTGTCGGATTCAAGAGTATGGTTCGGCATTTAATTCGAATCCAATTCGATTGATTCAGAACTCGATGCTGTCGGGAATAAGGTCCCTGTTTTACTTATATTGACCACAAAATTGGATTGTGGAGGTTAGATAGGTAAACGCTCCAGGCATGTAAAATAATGGTATTCAGCTGCATCCAAGTGCAAGTGGTTCTTTTTTTGTAAAAATTAGATGATCGCTGTGCGATTTGGCTGCCCCTACATAAGAGAAAGTTGTAACAGACATTTATAGCCAAGGCACATAATTTTGATTGACCTGGACTTTGACATATATTTTTAATGACTGTATTGTAGTGTTTTTATATGATTTTTTCAATTTTTTATTCTGTCACCCTGACAATTTGTAACTTTTCATATTCGTTATTTTAATTGCATTGACGTTTAATTTTTAATTTAATTTAAATTCTGTGACCTTTTTAAATTGTACTATTTATTACCATTACTACTACCACCATTACCATTATTACCATTTTAACCATTATTACGAGTACTATTATCATTTATTTTTGTTGTGAAATTTAATTTAATTTCATGTACTTATGGGTTTTGCCTGAATTAAATGATTTTTACCTACTTGTATAGTTATTATCGTCAATATTGTCGAGTGATTGTCATTATTTGATAAGCCAACTTTAAAATCTATAAAAAGATAGTAGACACCTGTGATTTTTCCCGCACGTCATGATTTTAATTGAAGGTTATCTATAAATATATGTTATGTTATATTTCTTATCTCAGTCGATTGTTAACAAGCCGACAGTCATGATATACCAGAGACAGAGACATCGCAGAAGCGTTACCATACAGGAGACAAAGTTGAAATGTCTCAAACTCAAACTCAAATCATTTATTTCACTTAAACCATTTACAGGCACTTTTGAATTGTCAAGGAGTCGGTCAGTCAGATATAATTATGAAGCTTGTTGACCATTCCAAAGTTTAGCAGGTATGTACCTATGGAAAAGAACGGGCAAGAAACTCCATGGACACTCTTTTAAATTACATTGTTACAAAAATATTAGCTACATCTTTAATGTCGAATTTATAACTATAAGTGAGATGTACAAAAAAAAAAAAAACCGTTCTCGTTAAAAGCGTCCAGAGAAATAGCAACAAAAAAAAAAAAAACCTGGCTAAATTAAAATAAGCCGTGGCAGTTAAGAGATGACCAGTCTCAACTGACGGCGCCCGTTCACGAACATTACTCATGGATCAGCACCATTCAGCTCAACCATTTTGAAGGGAGCTAAATGATCCAACACACATGCCACCATTAGCGAGACATCTGAGTGAGCATGACATGTGAACTCTCAGCCGCCAGGGTACATTAAAGTCAATGAAAGAAATATTACCCGGTACATGGTAGCTCTGTAGCTTGCCATAACTTTCTGGGACCAATACGGGACGTTTCAAACAAATCAAATAAAAAAGTCGAAATCAAAGTTTTTATTCCAAAATAGTACTTAACAATTTTTTACTTAAATTAACACGTTTGATTTTTTGGCCCAGTCATGTTTTAAGCTTAAAGATAAAGATAAAAGATAAAGATAAATTTATTTGTTCAAACATGTGTAACATGATACATGATTATGCACATAAAGATGGAAAATATTAAGTAAGACCAACATGTTTTGCCTCACTTGGCGTACAAAATGTTTATATGATATTAATTAAATTGGCAATTATAAATTAATTATTAATGTCAGTTTCACACATAAAATTAGAGTTGGTGCAAAATATGGTCTATAATTCAATATACAATCAGAGTTAGTACAAAAAGTAGTCAATATTAATTACAGACAAAATATGTCAATATAATAATCAAAATAAATCAACAATAACATTCAAAATTTATCATTTAAAAAGTCAACAATGTTATAGTAACACTTATCAGTAAGCAGCTTTTTAAGTGTTTTCTTAAATAAATTAAAATTCAATTGCTTAATGTCATTCGGAATTTTATTGTATATTAATGGGGCCATGCATACTACACTTTTACTTAGAAGTGCTGTTTTAGCCGGGTGTGATTATTGTGATTGCTTGATTTTACTTTTGTAATGATCTCGTTTTAATTTTTCATATATTCATAGAACTGGCCCAGTTCGGGCCATTTCTGAATTTTGTCGAAATTATTGAATTACAGGACAATTACGGGACGTATGGCAATTCTATCTATAGTACATAATACTCACACCTGTGCTATGCAATTATTTATTATATATCTGTATTGTATTATATAAATGATTGAATTATATAATACAAAGTTGATTGAGTTTATAAAATGCAATTGTCATGGCTCAGACTATGGAAGACCTCAGTACAATGCTCGACGACCTCAGTAGAGCTTCCGAAAGAGTGGGTCTTAGAATGAACATGGACAAGACAAAGGTCATGTTAAATGCCTATGTAACACCCACTCTCATGAATATCGGAGACGCTATACTCGAAGTTGTGGACGAGTATGTTTACATAGGACAAACTGTTTAGTTAGGTAGGTCTAACTTCGAGTAAGAGGTCAATCGTTGAATCCGACTCGGGTGGGTAGCGTTCGGGAAGCTACGCCATATCTTCTCGTCCCACATACCGCAGGACGTGGGACAAGACGAAAGTCTTTGACCAGTGCGTGTTGCCAGTGATGACATATGGCACTGAAACGTGGTCGCTCACAATGGGCCTTATTAGACGGCTAAAAGTCACCCAAAGGGCAATGGAGAGGGCTATGCTTTCCCTCGACCTCCTTCTTCGCGACCCCCTACCTTTAAATTCAAGTCTGTCACTTTAGGTACCTTTTGGTTAAACAGAAAAACAGAATAGGTACCCACAATTAACCACAGAAGTTTTGAAGTTTTTCATTCCATTTGGAACCCCATACTTGTGCGATTTAACGTTTTTGTCGAGGGCTCAAATAAAAGGCAAAGGCAAACAGAGAAATCGCCAAAATTTTGAAAAAGATTTAATAAAAAAATTCTATTAAGTAATAAAAAATTGATAAATTGGTTAATGATAAACACCCGTAACAATCACATTAATTTGAATGGGTACACCTGGTCCTCGTCACATTAATGATCTAAGTGATTTGTAAGTATTTGTTGATTCGTGTTAACCTAAGCCTTCAATTAACTTTTTCTTAATACATAAATAACGTTTTGAACTGGTATCATCATCATCATCATTTCAGCCGAAAGACGTCCATTGCTGGACATAGGCCTCCCCCCAAGCACCGCCACCTCGACCGGTTCTGTGCTTCCCGCATCCAGCGGATTCCTGCGGCTTTCATAAGGTCATCGGTCCACCTTGTGGGAGGCCTTCCAACGCTACGTGTTCCGGTACGCGGTCGCCACTCCAGAACCTTTCGGCCCCAACGGCCATCTGTTCTGCGCGCAATGTGCCCTGCCCATTTCCACTTAAGTTTGGCAATTCTTTGAGCTATGTCGGTTACCTTGGTCCTCCTGCGGATCTCTTAATTTCTGATTCGAACTGGTATGCTTTTATATTTATGAGCTTTACATTTTATAGTAACCGCGACCCCCTTTAAGAGGCTTGGCGACCCCCTCCCCTAGGGGGTCGCGACCCACAAGTTGAGAAACACTAGTTTAGTTTAATTGATTTATAAAGAGTAAAATAAATGTATAATATATGTATTGTATGAGTGTAAAAGTCTAGAATACAATACATATTTCCTCAATATTTAAAAATGTGGCAGCTAGCACCTGTCAGTTTCCTCCAGCGAATTATTAATTCAACTTTAGTTGGGAAAAGGCCTATTTTGATTCAATTATATTTTATCAATGAATCTTTAATCGATAATTCATTGATAATAATTAAGATTATAACGGAGTTTTTTAGAGATTACCAACACCTGTTTTTGTTATTTCATAAATAAATTCTAATCGATTTACGTAGGTACCTACTTATTAGAATGTTAAAAGTCACCCAAAGGGCAATGGAGGGGGCTATGCTTGGAGTTTCCATAGGTGATCGAATCTACACGAATATTATAAAGCTGAAGAGTTTGTTTGTTTGTTTGAACGCGCTAATCTCAGAAACTACTGGTTCGAATTTAAAAATTGTTTTTGTGTTGGATAGTCTATTTATTGAGGAAGGTTATAAGCTATATAACATAACGCTACGACCAATAGGAGCGGAGCATAAATGAAAAATGTTGCAAAAACGGTTCCTTTTTGAGAGCTTCCGTTGCGTGCGCTGCGTAAACGAGAAAGGAAAAAAAAAAAAATTTATTTCCGGTAAACATGACGCAAAGAAAGAACACAAACATGAAAGAACAAGTTGGGGAAAATATACGTCACATCCACGCAAAATGGCCATCGTTCAGCATAATGCTGCGGACCCTATGCGAGACAAAGCCCCAGCGCTGTTTTTCAGAGACAGCCGGCGCTGACGTGATTACGTCAACCGGTGCAGCATAATGATATAATACGAGTACCTACAATACTAAGTTTTAAAAGTTAAAAAAAAAAATATATTTTACAATGGGTTTGCTCTTGACTTTGGTCTAGGTCTGGGTGACAGAGACAAAGTCTACGATGGAGTGAGCTTACCCAGAAGAAGCCTGTTCACTCTCACTTTGAATAAATTAGGGTTGTATGCGTTCGGAAACACAGACGCAGGCAGAGAGTTCCACTCCTTTGCTGTGCGCATTATAAAAGACGTTTGAAAACGCTTAGTGCGAGTTGGTGGAATATCAACTAGGTAGGGGTGGTAACTTGCAGTGCGTCTAGATGTCCGATGGTAGAAGGGGGCCGGTGGAATGAGGTCGTGGAGTTCATGGACACACTCGCCGAAGTATAATCTGTAGAAGATCGACAAGCAGGCAACCTTGTGGTTTATACAAATAGAATATTTAAAAATGGCAACATTCCGTTCCGTCGGCAACAACTCTAGCGACGCTGGCATAATGTAATCTGTGCACGCAGCTGTCATACATTTGGTTGACGTTTTGACTTATACCCAAAGTCTCAAATTCAGATAGTTTATGTAAACAACGGGAATAAAATACCAAAAAATATCTTAGTAATGGTAATTTACATAAAATGACGAAAAAACGAAACTAATATTACAACTCTCATTCATAGATTCATATTGTAAGTAGCATATCTAGCTACATTTTGGATGAAAACGGCTGTACTTTTTCGAATGGAAATCGATTTTGGGAGGCCTACGTTTAGCATTGGACTTAAAAGGGCTGATTATGACAATCATATGGCCGTGTCTCCGACATACTACACAAAACATTGTTTGGCAACGGTATTTTGTTTGCATAGTTCTTATAATTAATTCACTTTAATTTTATCGATGATTATTTACAAAAACATTTAATGATAAAATGTTTTACACCACTGCCCTGTCATTTTGACAGTGACATTTCTTGACTTTACTTTGTTTACATAAATTATCTGAATTAGAGACTTTGGGTATAGTGTATCATTTAATTTAATTTCATGTCTGTTTCTAACTAAGTGAAAAGAAACGATGCCAACATTATGTAAATTTTATGTTTCTATTTTAATTAATGTAATTGGTGTTGTACCATTTTAATTAACTGTAAATAAATAATCTTTTCACTTCTTATACTCTAAAAGTACGCCAATATAGCCCTACGAAGCGGGAGTAAAGTGACCACTTTAGTCTCTAGGGAGCGAAAAGTAATTAGTTTTTTAATTGCCTTCATGTGACATAGACAAATTCATACAGCAGTAAATATACTATTATCTGTGGACTATGGATCATCTTTATTGCGAAAACGTTGAGAGTTTTGGTGAAAACAACATGAAAATCGGTGTAGTAGTTTTTGAGTTTATCGCGAACAGACAGACAGACAGACGCGGCGGAGGAATTTGTTTTATAGTAGTGATAGTGAATTTCACTGATATCTAGAGCTACAGATACCTAAATAAAAAGCTGTATCTACTACGCTGAAGATCTTGCATGCACCTGGGCATGGGCATGGGTGGTGGCCTATTGGTATTCTGTAAAAATATCGCCATGTAAACTTAGGTTGAGCTGAAAATCAGCGTCAGGTGGTACACCTTGTGTTGTTATCTGACATTATGCTGAGCTAAGGCCCTTTTGGCATTATAATTCGTTTTTTTTAATAGTTATAAGGTGTATTTGTTTGCTGTAAAGCTAATAAATGCATTTTTCTTGTTTTTTTTTTTCCTTTCTGCGCGGATTACTGTGGGATAAATTTGTGTTACACTTTCTCAGGCGCGCTCGCCGCTTACCTGCGCACCGCAACGCACGGACGCTACCTACTATAGATATAAGAATATGCCCGGCAGCTAAATATGTATAGAAACCCGATGTTTCCAGTCTGTCCCTTTCACTCGCCACAACTGTTTTGCACAAGAACTGCAAGAACACATTGGATGGTTACCCCCAAACAAAGCATTTGCCGGTGTCTTGGGGGTCGGAATTGCGACATTTTTAAATCAAATGACAGTACTTGTTTATTATTGCATAATGGTACCTAAACATAAACTAAAATTAAAAATTATTTTTAATTATTATTAACTATTTTCCAATTCTTGACGTCTCCAGAGGGTTGCTAAGCTGGTGATGCCTAACCCAGGCGTCAGTACTAACCCCCGACGCAAGAGGACAGAAAACATCATTATATCTTCAACAAGCCTTGACACTCCGACGGCTGGTGGCTTTCGGACTTCTTGATACGACCTGCTCCTCCGAGGTCGGCGACATGGAAGCCTGACTCGAGGTTTCCCTCCAAGAAACCCCTGGACCTCTCTTAAGGACGGACCTCCAACGTAACTTCTCCCCGGTTTCCCTGGTCTCTTATTATCCTTCAGTTAGGAGCCTCCAATACCCATTCGGTAGGGCCTATTAAAACATTTTAATTGATTTTATTTATTAAATTGTTTACTCTTTAACTTGTTTATTTTCTTCTTAAGCTACGACTCCTTCAGTTCTGATGATAGGTAGGTGGTAGTTCTATCTCTGACCTTACATTTTTCCCCTCCCAGAAAAATGTAACGTTACAATCATTCAAAATAAAACACATAGGGGTTTATTTATAAACGCTGCTTAAAGTTAAGTAGTGATTAGCGAATGTTTAACCATACATTTTTGACGTTTGAACGTCACTTAACTTTAAGCAACGTTTATGAATAAATCCCTTAAAATATACATTGCCATCAGCGATAGATCAAATAAAGCAAAAAAAAATAAAAAATAATAATAAGTAATAGTATCAAAACTAAATGTAAATCAACAAAAATCTAATCAATAATTATGAAAACAATAAAAATTAAGTGTAGAGTATAAGTGTATGAGTTCTAAAGAGTGTGGGTGTCGGTGTTTGGGTTTGTGTGTGTGTTGTGAACGTGAACTTAGGAGTACCTACTGATATTAGTCTGTATTAGTGATGGATTAATTGGCATTCGCATTCATTATTAGCATGCGAATGCTCATTTAGCATTTCACAAATGAAATGTAGTTGCGAAATTCTGTGAAATGCTAATTCATTGCTTCGTACTTCATATGAAATCATATCTATCATACGTTTCGCAGCGGCAGCGTGCGCTCTCTGTCGCAGATTCGTCACACGAGTCTGCACAAAATCTAATTTAGAAAGATGTATTGATAATTTATAAGGTTAAAATTATGTAAATACATATGTTTTATGGTCGCTTATCATATTTTGATCAAGATACAACCTGACACGGACCTGCAAAATGCATAAAACGCAAGAAAATTTGAATTTCGCGGGCTACCACAGCGCATCCGCCTTAATTATTAAAAATTAACGTCATATTAGCAAATTAGCATAGCAATAGCAATTCGCATGATAAGACTAATGAATTCGCATGCTCATGAAATTAATGCAAAATCGCATTAATTGCCATCACTAGTCTGTATGACGTTGTTTATATATAATGTTTTCTGTGTCATCGTAGGAGATGTGCCGTTTTGCACAGGGATATTTTGAGGTATTTTATGTTGCAACACTATAGGAGTGTTAAAAATGCGTGGAAATAAGTAGTCCTGGGAACGTCTAGCCAAGGGAGTTTACTTGTGGCGGTGAGCAGCGTCGTGTGAAAACCGCCTTAGTACAGAACTCTAAAACCCAGTTGTTTTGTCATGCTGTTAATTTAATCAAAGGAATGAGATAAAGATTTATTTTCGAAACAATTTTCGATGGCGAAACTTTCTGTAGTGATGGTGAATTAAAATGAAGATTATTATTTGTTTGTGTTGCATAGGTAAGTCAAAAGTCAGAAAAAAAGTAAATGTTTACAGACAAACTTCACAAAAGCGCGCTTGGACAGATTCGCAAACACGAACAATGTTTTTTTTTTGGAGAATATGGTTATTAAAGTTTATTTTAGCAAAGCGTCTGGATTTGTGCCAAGTTAATGGCTTATTTTTTTTTTTGGCCCCTCTACGGTGCGTAGGTCTCCCCCATAGCTTTCCATTTTCATTAGCTGTTCCATGTAGGTCACGCCAACGTTTCCTAGGCGTCCTTCGAAGACGATGGGTCGTCTTCTGGTACCCACTGCGTGACGACTTTTTTGACGTGAATACGTTTTTAAATTAGCTTCTCTAATAAAAAGATATAAAAAAAATCTTTATTTCGGATAAGCAACATCCATAATTATGGGTTAGTAAACAAGTTAATAGCCTCTGAAAAACGCGTTTTGCTCGGAGTAGCGCCTTAATGGTATTTCTTTTACAGCATATCTTCTAACTGAAATATCAGCAAGATTGCGGCTAACAACACCTATGCCGTCTACGCTTCCTTCTAATGACTTCGCGGCA
Organism: Dryobota labecula; assembly: GCA_947523025.1. Lineage (NCBI taxonomy): Eukaryota > Metazoa > Arthropoda > Insecta > Lepidoptera > Noctuidae > Dryobota > Dryobota labecula. The sequence continues at coordinate 9,731,576 of OX383314.1, forward strand.
AGGCAACTTTCGAATATTGCTGAAATGATTGACTTTGTTAACAGTGTTTATAATAATGACGGCCGGAGTATCGCACGGAGTGGTAAATATGGTTGGTTCCCTTCTAAACGTCTCATGATTTAACTCACACACTGACATAGGTTATTAGATGTTAAATTTTTAGGGAAATCATCTGCTTTTACAATGTTTGTAAATATGTGAGCACCATGCATCTAACGCATAATCAATTTGTCTGTCATTGCTTCACTTTTCATTCTTTTTACCTATTGTGGTATAGTAATTTTACTCTAGGTAAGTGCATCGTCTTCACATATAATTAATAATTAATGTATACAAAATATTGTTAACATTTTAAAAGAACTTTGTGGAGTCTCTTGCCCATTCTTCTCCATACGTAACTACCTTTTGGAAGGGGCAACTAGAATCAATTATTCATTTTTGTAAATTTTGACGTTCAAAAGTGCCTTTTATGTGCCTATTTGAAATAAATGATTTGACTTTGACTCATGGGCGTTCGACTGCTGAGCGTGGGTCTTTCCCATAGGAATCGAGTACTCGGAACCGGGCACTTAGCTTCTGACGTTTCATAAATGTCTTTCCATTTAGATTTTTGATTTTGATAAAGAAGGAAAGAAAGAAAAAGTATTTATACAGGAAGATCACATTTTAAACTAAACACACTCATAGTAACACAAATAAAAAATAAAAGTAAAATGAAAACGAAATCTGTACGGGGCCAAAAGGCTCCTATCTCAGCATGATGCTGCGACATTTAAAAATAAGTGTCGCAGCGCTGGTATTCTGATAAACTACTCCACTTCCTTTTGGAACTGTTGTCAGGCAATTATTTCCGATAAACTTGCCTTTGTAACCAATGCTTTAATTTATCTATATAAATAGATAAAATTTAAGTCTTTCTACCCGACTGCCCTAGAAGGAGGTTACCTAATGTTTTTCGAGAGTTTGTATACTGTTTTTTTGGCACGGTCTGTAGCCTAAACGGCTTGATGGATTTTACTATATGAGTTGTCGTTAAATTCGCCATAATTGTGGGAGTGACATAGGCTATATATATATATATTTATTGCATCTGCAAATACAAACGAAAGGGAGGGGAAGGTTTTTTTTAAAAATAAATTACAATAATACTGGTATCAAATATAATAGCGTAACATTGAGACAATTCCAAATATCAGAAGTAGTTATTAAACAAAAAAGAATGAAAAAATAAAAATTAAAACAAAATCCGTCTACAAAAACACGAACCTAACTGAATAGAGATAAACAAGCAAGTATTGTATAGATATTTGGTATCGCAGGCAGGGAGTTCTTGTTTTATTAAACAATTTGTTTTTTTGTAATGTTAAAATATCAGCTTTTTAATAAATGTTTATGAAAGTACATAAATCGAGTACAATTTTTTCTGTTTGTTCTCGCCAATCTCCGAAAACACTAGACCGATTTTATCGGGACTTTCACTTGTAAATAGCTGAAGTTATAATAAGGAGTAACGAAGGTGGTTTTTTAGAACAAGCCACGCGGGCGAAGCCATGGGCAGTATTTAGTGTTTAATAAATTCTTTCAGATCCAATGCTGCGACGGCGGCAATTCGAATTGCCAGCAGTGAAGAGCATAAATCTTCCGGCGAGTGCAGTGGTACCAACTGACGAGGATACGAAGAATCAATTGGAGAATCTAGCAGATACCGTGAGATACCAAGTCATTGATAACCCAGAGGTGTTAGAAGAATACAGCAATAAACGGAAGAAGAAGAATATAGAGTGAGTTTCTGTGCTATTACCATGCATTTGTACCGCGATTTTTTATCGCACTTTGGATTTTCAACGCTCAGCTTAGGGCCGAGAGTTGTAAATCCAACAGTGCTTTTTTCTAAATTATCTTTTTTGTTTTATATTTTTTAATGCCCTAGTGGGACTTAAAAATGTCCGTAAGTGTGTCCGTGGCATTACTGCGGGCCCTATTCCTAGTAGCTTTTTCCGTTGGCATTTAGTTGGGCCACCTTCAGAGGTATGTGGCCCAACCAAACGCCAACAAAAATGCTACTAGGGATCAGAATACCAGCGCTGCGGTATTTATTTTTTAAATATCGCAGCATTATGCTGAGGTACACAGATTGTACTTCGGAGAGTGTGCCCATGAACTCCACGACCTCATTCCACCGGCCCCCTTCTACCATCGGACATCTAGACGCACTGCAAGTTACCACCCCTACCTGGTTGATATTCCACCAACTCGCACTAAGCGTTTTCAAACGTCTTTTATAATGCGCGCAGCAAAGGAGTGGAACTCTCTGCCTGCGTCTGTGTTTCCGAACGCATACAACCCTAATCTATTCAAAGTGAGAGTGAACAGGCTTCTTCTGGGTAAGCTCACTCCATCGTAGACTTTGTCTCTGTCATCCAGACCTAGACTAAAGTCAAGAGCAAACTCATAGTAGAATTAAAAAAAAAAGGTAGGACCCTTTTTGTCCTCACGCAGGACTTTTTTTACTATGATTTTTTTTTTGTATTTAATGTAAATTTTGTTAGTTTTAAATGCTCCGTTTTTACTGTTCGTATTTCCTGTGCGCGTCCCAAATAAAATAATTTACATTCTTTTTTATATTTTCTTGATGCGCTGGGATGCACTGTATTGGATTTCAGCTGAACGCCGAGAGCAAAAAATTGCCCGTACGAACATAAGCTGATATTGTTTCTTCCAAGTGAATGGTTGTTAAATTTTGTTTCTTTCCACGTTCACACGACACCGACAAAACTGCGATGCCTATCTGACTTCTAGAGCCCACTCTTGGTAATGCTATCTATACTCCTTGGAAGACTGTCGTAAAACTTTCGGGGCTTTTTGACTGAACGTGCCAAATTTATAGGACTTACTAATTCCGTTGTTACTATGGAATAAGTACTCAATACTCAATACTTTTATTGCATTCCACATGTAGGTTTTCTTAGGTGGTAAACTTATAATTAGATCATTATGAACCCTGTCGGGCTCAGCAAAATGAGTTAGGAGAGAGGAAGCGTTTTTTAATTTAATTTATATAACATTACTTAGCAGTATTACTTTAATATAATAACGATATAGGTATTTTCTGAGATAAGCTTTACTATAAAATATAAAAACTAAGTCTCGAGTACTTACTAGGTCGATCTAGTACTTACTTATTCCATGGTAACGACTGCCAAAGATTACGAATGACACTGCACGGAAGACGAGGCGGTGTGGTCGAAAGACTAAACCCTGCCTCTTTAGGAAAATTAAAAAAAAAAAAAAACATTATTAATGACAGTTGGGATCGTATAGAAAAATTGTTGTGACTACAAAAGCCATTAATGAACAGTTGAAGTTAAAATTGATTGCATAATTAAATTGCTTTCCAAAGCACGGAGGGGACTCGGTATGAGATGGACGGTCACCCAACCACGTGCTCGTTGCTTAGCAACGGGCTTTAAGTTATTATTAAGAGTATTTATATTATTTTGTATTTATTTTCTTTTCAGGAAGCTCTTGAACCCAGTGTCTGTTGTATCTGATACCAGTGCCGAAGCCAAATCATTTAGTACGGTAGAAAATAAATTGAGATATTATCATTCCAAGTGTAAGTCACTTCAATAATCTACAATCCTTACTAAAATCTGTAGAAATTAATAAAATTTAAGTGTCTGTTTGTAATGTCAAAATAATAGCTTCGACTAAATGCTTATGAAAGTACACACGGCACTTATGCAAAAAATATTATTTGTCTGTCTGTATGTTTGTTCCGGCTAATCTCCGAAATGGCTGGACCGATTTTGACTATCACTGGCAGATAGCTGATAAAATAAGGAGAAACTAAGGTTTTTATTATAGAAAAAGCCGTGTGGGCGAAGACGCGCAGCAGCTAATCTACATGATATATTCGATTTTGCCGCCCGGCTGTGCCGAATCATTCCGAGCCGAATCGAAAAAGTGTATAGCATCTCTCACTGACACAAAATGTAGTTTTCGAAAGATTAAACAAAATATGAACATTGATTGTTACAGCCAAATCTACTAGTTCACATAAAAGCACCGAAAATAATAATCTCGATCAATTACACCACACACCTCACCTTAATCCACTGGATGGTGTTCAAGAAATTACTACTGTCGAGCCTACATACCGACCTAGTTTCCCAGATGATGATGATGATGATGACGACAAATTTATGACGGAAGACATAGAAGAGACAATCACCGAAAAAGAAAACACTATACCAAGAGCAGACGAAAAAAATTACAGTGGTCGCCCAAAAATGAATAAAACCGTTGAAATTGAGAAGAGAACACTGGATAATAAAGCTTCAGTTAAGGAAGATAAAGCTAGAATCAAAGAAGAAACAGCACAAATGGGCGATACAAAAGAGACTGGTCAAATGAAGCATGAGTTACCTCTTAAGAAGGACAAGAATAATGATGATGATGGAGTGCCAGATGGAGTGACAGTAAATGAAGAAAAAAGTGGAAGTAATAAGGAATATATATCAACTAAACTTGATTACAATAGCAATAAAAGGTCGAGCAACGACAACGTACGCCCAAAAGATGAAGATTATAAAAATGACGGAAACAAAAAGATAAATGGCACCACGGATAGTAACAGTGAGAAAGATAATAAACCAAAAGAAAGGGATGCAAACAAAATAATTCATATACCAGTAGAGACATTGATGGGAAGAATAGAGAGGTCTGCTTTAAGAACTGAGCAGAAAATTAACAGCCATGACCATAAGGAACAGCATTCAATATATTCACCTATAGAAAGAAATGAAAACAACAATAAACAATTCAAAAACAGGCATGAAAAGAGAGACGAATACGATAGAGAGAATAAATATAATAATGACGGTAGATGGAATATAAAAGAAAATGACTGGAATAAAATTGACAAACAACGACACAACAAAGATAATGGGTATGATAGAATGGAGTATGAATGGAATAAGAGGCACCAACAGTTTGATAAGAACTATAATTGGAATATAAATGGCAACCAATGGGATAAAAACAACGATTTTAATAGCAGAGACCGTGATTCGAATAAGAGAGACAATGATTGGGACAACAGAGACAATGATTGGAAGAAGAGAGATTTTGATTCGAATAAAAGAGACAATGATTGGAACAACAGAGACAATGATTGGAATAACAGAGACACTGAGTCGAATACAAGAGACAATGATTGGAATAACAGAGACAATGAATGGATTCAAAAACATGGTAAGACTTACAATGATGACCGGAATAAAAATGATTGGGTACGAAAACAAAATGAATGGGAACACAAATATTCAGATTTGAGTGTTGAGAACGACGGGGGAGCACACGAAAGGTATGAAATAGTTGAAAGGAAAAGAAAATATGCTGATTATAATCGGCATTCTGAAGTTTAACAAAACTACTTAAAAAAACACGTCATGAAAATCTGTAATTTTCATCAGTATTTTTCATTAAGGTATCAAAAAACGCTCTGGGGCCTAAGTCTACTAATTTACAAACGTTGCAATGGTCTCGCGATTGTGAGTATTTGACAGTTTTTGTATGGCAAATCTGTCAAAAATTCACAATGAAGAGACCATTGCAACGTTTGTACATTAGTAGACTTGGCCCCCTGGTATTTAGACAGCTGTTATTGTGTGACCGTTGTCCGGTAGTTTAAGAATAAAATTATACAAGATGTGATTATAATAACCGAAAACCTACTCATCATTTTGAACAATTTTAATATAGGACCAACACTGGAACTGTAACGCATCGCGTGCGGTGGAGGGGGAAGCGCCGGCATTATGAGGATGGTTACCACTGCGTCATATAATTTCTATTTAGTATAACTTTTGTCTCGGAAAAGCTACGACGTTTGTTTAAGTTTCAATCGTCAGCTCTGATTATATCGATTGCGTATATAAAAAATTAGTATGAAGTATTTATAGTGAAAATATACGGTGTAAATAAAATAAAAAATACAATTTAAGGAAATGCTATGTCGGCCTATACTCGTCACATAGCCAAACAAAAATATAGAGATCGTGTACGGTTGGAAAGGGCTTTTCAAGAGCAATCCTGTGATACCCATAAAACACCATATGAGTATATGACAGAGAGAAGCGGTGCCAGTAACGTAAAAGAATGAAGGCAAGCGGATCAAAGACGGCGCTAGTACATCTGCAGATGTACACGCAATTGCTTAAAACACACGGCCGTGTCCAGGGCCTCAAGTCTGCTATTACAATAGTGTCAGAATGGTCTCGCCATTGTGAGTATTTGACAGTGTTTGTATGGCAAATCTGTCAAAAACTCACAATGAAGAGACCATTCTGACACTATTGTAATAGCAGACTTGAGGCCCAGGACACAGCCACACCCCGATTTTTGTCGTTTTTTCATTTTCATCTTTGGTTCTATAATAAAAGTGGTTCATAATTATGAGGTTTTCGATATTACAATTACAGCTAGTCATCAAAAAATCAAAATCAAAATATTTTATTTCACATAAAGCTACATGGGCACTTATGAAACGTCAGAAGCTAGGTGCACGGTTCCGATTGGCCTTCGGGCTTCTGACGACCTGTAACAACTGTCAAAAATCTGCAAATGACAGCCGGGACCAACGGCATAACGTGCTTTCCGAGGCACGGGGGTCCTGGGCCTCAAGTCTGCTATTATAATAGTGTCAGAATGGTCTCGCCATTGTGAGTATTTGACAGTGTTTGTATGGCAAATCTGTCAAAAACTCACAATGAAGAGACCATTCTGACACTATTGTAATTGCAGACATGAGGCCCTGGAATGTAAAGATGCTCACCTATCAATGGTCAACCACACCTATTAAGCTGATAAAATATAAAAAAATTATCGTAATATTGTTGCTTTATTTTGGAGTATTGCTTTGACTGCTTCGTTATTGTCATCATCATGATCATTTCAGCCGTAAATCGTCCGTTTTTTTACTGTATTAGTAATGGGAACCGACATTGTAGTACATTTTTGGGTTCCGTACCTCAAAAGAAAAAAACGGATCACTCGTGTGTCTGTCTGTATGTCCGTCTGTCACAGCCAATTAGCTCCGAATGTAATGGACCGATTAAGTTGAAATTTGGTATACATATCAATTTGAGTGACCCAAATACGGACGTGAACCGTAAATAAATGAATTTAGAATATTGGGGCCAGTTTTGGGGGGCAAAAAAGAAAAAAAAAAAAAAGGTATTGCAAACTGTACATATCAAATGAAAGGGCTTATTGTGGGGGTCTCAAATATATATTTTTAATAATTTTACAATAAATTGTTTTAAAGTTATAAGTGAAAATAGACTAAAATTGACCATTCCCCCTTATCTCCGAAACTACTGAAACTAAAATTAAAAAAAAAAATGTAGAAAATAGTCCTATTCTTATAAATTACAGGAAAATCTATAAGAAGTCTATGGTCTTAAAATAGCATAGTAAATCTATCGATATTGTGCGTACAAACTTACATTGGCATGTATGGGAGATTATGTTTACTACTATTACAATGTTTTTTTATTTTTTTTATTCTTAAATTTTAAAGAGGCTTTTATCCACAGTGGCATGTCAGCCTCATCATAACTTAAACTATTCTAAACAAAATCTACACATACAATATAATTTATTAATATCTAAACAAATCAGCGAGTAAGTTTGCTATCTCAGGTGAAGGCTGCGCTAAAACTTGAACGTATGAACCAATATCATATTTATTCATTTTTACCGCACTCAACAGTATTTCTCTTTACTTTTTTGACTTAGTACACTCCATAAGAAGATGGTGAACATCTTCAACCGTTCCGCATGTTTCACAATTGGCAGAATTCACTTTATTCATCAAATAACCAAACTTCCGGATGGGTAATGACCAGAGCGTAATCTGTGAAGCAAAACAATATGATACCTACTCGCTGAAAACCAGCGCTGGGGCTCTGTCTCGCATAGGGTCGCAGCATTATGCTGAGCAATGGCCGTTTTGCGTGGATGTGACGCATATTTACCCCAAACTTATTTTTTTTTGTGTTGTGTTCTTTTTTTGCGTCATGTTTACCGCAAATAAACGTTTTTTCTTTCTTTTTTCTTTTTTTCTTTTATTTCCTGGATAGCAAACCACGGTATTCGATACTATAATGTTAAGTTTATTCTTAGGATAAATTCTTTCAAAGTACGACACCCTTCATGGTGCGTTGTCCGACACGCACTTGGCGGATTTTTACACCATTCGCACCCTAAGTCTCATAGTTTTGTAGAGATTCGAGTTGAAATTATTAATAATAATATTTTTTTTTTCTTTATTCACAAAAATATAAACTTTGACAATTTAATATACAAAAATATAAAGTTTGACAATATAGTATATAATACACACTAAGATAAATGATAGGTCTCGCTGCGGTCGAGTGCAGCGAGACCAATCATTTATCTATGATTACACAGAAAAGTGAGCAAACTTAAGTATACAAAATTGGATACAAAAGGTAGGTTGTGAGGTCGAAAGTCTAAATAGAATAGGTACCTTGCCCCCCAAACTAGGGAAATTCTGTATCTTGGGAGAAACAATCGAATAAACACATTTTGTCTTTAGTTATTTTAAAATTACATTTAGAATTTTATTTGCATGTGATATCACATGTATTCCGCAGTTCTAAAAATAATAATAATAACCAACACCTAAAGAGGCTCTCGTTGGGCGGCTGGATCAAGGGCTTGATTCAGAAAGCGGTACTTCTGGACACGGCTCGCATTGTTAGGAGGTTCCTCTCTCTGGAGCCCTGACCGCCGGTAGCTTGGACCCTGTTCCCGATACCGGTGGGCTACTATTTTTTATATTTTTAAATGTTTTTATATTTTTTATATTCTAATATTTAAAAATATAATTTATATGTAAGTATTAATGAAATAAAAGATAATAATTTTATACAATTTACAGCAAAATTAAAAAGCATGTTGCCAATAATAAAAAAGAAACAGTATTTTCCTGAGGCATATGCAAATAGTTATTTGTGCAACAAGAGAGCAAAGTCGTTTTTTGCTGCGAATGCTGATTTTGAATCCTGAGTGTGGCGAGGGATTCAAAGGCATGAGATGCAAAAAACTTTGCTCTCGTGTAACACACATAACTTTTTACTTCAGCAGCGATTTCCCATTAGTTCTAACGATAGAACAGGTAGAACAAGTGGAAAATAGAGACTCCCACTAGTTGTACTATTTTGTAATATAGTATATCGTAGTACTAGTGAGAACAAAACAAAAACTCCCATTAGTTCTACCGTGGAACTGTTCAGTACAACAAGTGGGAATAGAGGGAATAGAGAATCTCAATTAAATAGTTCTACTCGTACTATTTTGTTATACATAAAATCGTAGTACTAGTGAGAAAAAAAATCCCATTAGTTCTACCGTAGAACTGTTCAGTAGAACTAGTGGAACAAACCGCGAGAACACTTTAGGAGATAATAAATATTTACAGGTTAAATATCAGTTTTATTTGCAGTAAATACTTATTTTCGTTTAAATACAACAATAGGTTAAAAATCAATAAATTACATTAAAACACATAATTAACTTTTAGCAAAATTTCTTTAGTTAGTACGAAATTCCGAACGTGTTTGTCTTTGAGGTCGAATTCAAAATCGGTGCTTCGAAAGGGCTGGTCTTTGTCTCTCTTTCTTTCTAATGGCGGGAAAGAGATAGAGTGTGAATGTTTCGAATTGTATGATTAACCCAAGGCTGAATAAGAAATTTGCGGATTAATAAAAAAAAAAAAGTTACTTTGTCTCACTCAGTGAGCAAAATCGCAATTTGGTCACTGATTTCAGGCAGCAAAACCTACATGTTTGAGCTACTGAAGTGAAAAATATTGTTTAAAATTGTATGTATGTATATTATAGATAATTATACGGTGTATAGAGGTATGAGGACCAGGGTGTATGTAGTTCACTCGTACTCAATGGAAAAGCCAGGATCCTCAGACCAGACGGGTGTTGTGTCTGGTGGGCTACTTCCCGACGATTGATGTTGGGATGTTGTATATATGCTAGTCGCGCGGTAAACTCTGATTGCGCGATGCAGGATTTGTGTGACGTCAGGTCTTTAATGCGTAGTTTGCATGTGTGTGTGGTTCGGTAATGTTGGAACACTATTTACGCCGCACTCTGTATTACGTATATCGGAGACGTGTTGCATCCGGTACACCAGCGCCATCTAATGGCGTTCGATGGAGTTATTGGAATTCGCGCCATCGATTGTTGACTAATCGGGACGTCAGTGCTGTTTAGCGGCGCATGACAGAGTCTACAACATAACGTTCGACCGGTGCCATGTGATCGCCGCACATTCGATAAGTGAAGTTCATCGTTGGCGGTCAAGCAGTGAAGACGTCTAGAAACTTTTGCGCGTTCGGTATAGTTGTGTCGTGTTCCTACATTAATTACCTTGCATATCCATTACTGTATAGAATCAAGTTCTTCTAACTGAACAGACAGATGTGCTGCTGGGGAGTTTGTTCCGCTACTTCTTCTTCCCAGCAAAAGCACTAGGAAGTGGTGAAGGGATGGGCGTTTTGGGAGACTGTCTTATGTAAACTTTAAGGTTCTCAGGTTGAGTTTAATTCGGTTTTTCTATTGCGCAATAACCAACACTACCCACAGTACGCCCACAGTATTTATTATATGGTTGATGATAACGAGAGAAGCCTTCCGTTCTCCGACATGTATAATGGAGTCTCGTTGGCACCTTCTACTACTTCAGCTATTCTAAAAACGCCGACCTCATCTAGTTTTTAAAATATGATTGACGTGTAAAAATGTTTACACAAACCTACTTAAAGAAATAAATCATTTATCGCCCTTTCGGTTCGGAATCCTAAAAATAGTGCATTGTTATTTATAACTTTACTGTAAACCATTTTTTTTACGGCCAACAAAATCATAAAATAAATATACTTTGTTGTGTAACATTCATTTTATTACTGAAAAATAGATATAATATTCACTATGAAGTTTAAAATTGTTTCTTGTTAGTGACACCAATATTTTCAAGTATAAGTCAATGTATTCAGTTATAAAATAATAATATACATTATTATACGTCTCCAAGTCAATAATGTACAGAATCATTTTTAAATTATGTATTGTATTTTCCATTGGTGAGTACCTCGTGTATTGTTTTTTACACTTCTTAATAATATCTCCTAACTAGTGTCCCAACGTTGTCGGGGTCGGCTTCCAGTTTAACCATAAGCAGCTGAATACTAGTATTTTACATGAGGCGACTGCCTGTCCCACCTCGGCAACCTAAGTTACTGTTTATGACCAATATTCTTAACAGAGAATAATATTAAAAAGTAAAAAACCTTTTCACTTCTCATGCTCTAAAAGTACGCCAATATAGCCCTACGAAGCGGGAGTAAAGTGACCACTTTAGTCTATAAGAAGTGAAAAGTAATTAGTTTTGTTTTTTAATTTCCTTCATGTGACATAGACAAACTCAAACAGCCAGTAAATATACTATTATCTGTGGAGTGTGGACCATCTTCATTGCGAAAATGTTGAGAGTTTTAGTTCCATGGTTTTTCCGCAAAGAAGGTGGCGCCATGTATTTTAAATTGTTAATCTGTGACAGGTTTAGAAGAAAAAACTGACTGCGAAAATTTCAGACTTTTTGTCGAGTGTAAATTTGTTCGTATAAATAAATATATTAAGAATGTTCAGTGACAGTGAAGAGTTTGACGTCGAGCAAAAATCAAAAGACTTATTAGACAATCTTTTGCCGCCAAAATCGCGGAAGATTTACCTAAAAACTTACGAAAGGTTTATGGACTGGAGGAATAATATTTATTAAATGTTTTTGTACTAAATTGACTATTTTTCTCGCACTCAAAGTGAAAAGTACAGTTTGCACCTCGAGACTAAACGCCAACTTAATATACCCTCGGTTTTATTGACTCCCTCGCACGCTCCGGAGTCAAACCACCTCTGGTATATTATGGCTTTGTTTAGTATCCGATATAAAATATTTATTTAATAAACGTTCGTAATTGGAAAAAACGGCGTTCTTTTACGTTTTCTCTTCACCGGCACCAGCGCATCTTACATAACGGTGTGGAACAGTAACAACATGAACAATGACAACGATGAAACACAAATCTTCCCCAGGGGTATCTGGGGAAGATTTGAGTTAGTGAAATCCAGAAAGAAAAGAAAGAAAATACGCTTATTTGCGGTAATCATGACGCAAAGAAAGAGCACAAACACGAAAAGAACAAGTTGGGGGAAAATATGATTCACATCCACGCAAAACGGCCATCGCTCAGCATAGTGCTGCGACCCTATGCGGAACAGAGCCCCAGCGCTGGTTTTTTAGCGACAGCTGGCGTTGATGTGATGACGTCAACCGGCGCAGCATATAAAAAATAAAAAAAATAAAAAAAAACAATACTTCGTTAATTTTTCACAAAACTTTTTATCATGCCAATCGATCCTGTTTCTTATATGTACATAAGGATCAAAAAAATATACCGGAGCAATTGAAGTTTGAGTGCTGAATGTGACAGAAAACGAAAAAATCTTTTTCCATACATTTAAACAGAGCCTTTTATTTATTTTTTTGGGTGGGAAATTATCAAATAACTTCTCCCGCTCTGGGCGGAGCGGGAGGGCGTGTCAGACTTTTACTGACTAAAACCCACCCGTGTTCCTTCAGTTGCCTGTGTGCCAGGGCCGCGTTATCCCTTTCGGACAAACCCGCAAACCTGGCAGGCACTGGTCCTAGCGGACCCCGTCAGTGCGTGCTGAAATCTCTTCGAGGCGCGCGTGGAACAAAACGCGCCGTCGACCCGGGCCTGGTCCTTACCGGACGGCGAACTGCCCATAGCTCCCCGTGCGCAAGGCCGCGCCTTCAGTGGTCGGGAATCGGCTACCGATTCCCGCCGCACAGGGCGTCTCGTGCGGCGACTAGGGGCGTGAGGGCGCACTGACTGCCGCTCAAATAGAGCTTAAAGCCTTCTTCAAGAATTGGGCTATCAAATACAAGAAAATTTTTTCAAATCTGACTTGTAGTTTTAGAAACTGCCCTAGTTTCTTTCTAGAACAAAAAAAAAAAAACTCTTTATTGTTAGTGTAGATTAGTCTAAATCGGTCATCACAGCACAGATGTGCTCGCAGAACAGATGTCCGATGGGGCCGAAAGGTTTTGGAGTGGCGACCGCGTACCGGAAGACGTAGCGTTGGAAGGCCTCCCACAAGGCGGACCGATGACCTTGTGAAAGCCGCAGGAATCCGCTGTATGCGGGAAGCGCAGAACCGGTCGAAATGGCAGTGTTTGGGGGAGGCCTATGTCCAGCAGTGGACGTCTTTCGGCTGAAATGATGATGATTATGAGTCTAAATAGATTCAAATCACGGCTGATTCTATTTAGACTTTTTTTTTTACATTTTTTGTATGAAATAGCTATAACACGGTAAATTGACGTAGATAGTCAATCTGCTTAACAATTATTTTTTCTGGCTGGAGTTACTCTATGTAGTTAGTATATATTTTTTATTATTATATTTTTTATTATTATATATATTTTTATTTTATTAGTATTTATTATGTTAGTAAGTATTTTAGTTCACGAATTTGTTTTTGTTATTTCTAGTATCATCAAGTTTTCCGGTTCAAAATAATTATAAGAAGTACAAAGTGGATCAGGAATCCTTCAAGCTGTACGGAGAAGACTTTAAATCAGTCCTGAAGAGATTTAGAAGGACGCCCGATTATCTGAAGATATTACAGGATAAGGTATGGAAATAGTTTTTTTTTAGACGTGATCTTTAGTATAAATCATTAAAAGTCGGTTATCTTTGCCTTAAATGCGAGACTTTTGGCTAACTTGTATGTGTGTGTTATATTATTATTAACATAAGCGGGATATTTACCATGTTTATTCATTGTTCTGAGTTTCCGATATTTCGGCGCTGTTCAGAATCGAGTTGCGAGTGACAGTGGTAGCGGTACTGAGTGCAAAAAACGAACAAGAAAGAGGGTAGACCGTTTTGTCTGCTCAAAAACACCCACCCGCAGTGACTTCAGTTTATCCGTGATCATGGTGCTTGCAACAGCGCCGAAATATCGGAAACTCAGAACAATGAATAAACATGGTAAATATCCCGCTTATGTTAATAATAATATTAGTGACCATGACAGTGTGTTATATTTTTAATAATGTGCGTTTTGTTTGTGTAGAATAAACAATTTTTCTTTCCTTTTCTCTATTTTATGTTTTCAGTTGGGTGATTTAAAAATATCAGCGAAAGAAATGAGTTTGCAAGTCCTACATTACTACCATGGTAAGCTGGAAGAGCGAGTGATCGAAATTATACCTACAACAACTACAGCTGCTGGGGCCCCTCCACATACTGAAGACCCAAAGGAAAGAGTGTGAGTAGTGTTTACAAGGTAATTTTTTAGGGTTGCGTAACTTCAAAAGGAAAATACGGAACCCTTATAGGATCTCTCGTGTGTCTAACTGCAGTCTGTCCGTCTGTCACAGCCAATTTGCTTCGAATCTACTGGACCGATTAAGTTGAAATTTGGTACACATATGAACTTCTGTGACCCAAACAAGGACGTGAAACGTAATTATATGGATTTTGAATATGGGGGTCACTTTTGTGGGGCGAACTGGTAAATTTAAAAACAAGTTTTGCAAACTGTACCGTGTGACATATTAAATGCAAAATAGCCCTTTCATCTGATATGTCACAGTTGGCAAAACTTTTTTTTCTAATTTGCCCCTTAAAAGTGACCCGATATTCAAAATTCATTTAAGTATTATATTTATTGTAAGGATTTCAGGGTCCAAGTCTGCTATTTTCATAAATTCGCCTCTCCAACACGATCTCATTGTCATTTTGCTAAAAGTTCGTAATCTGCTAAATTCATAATGGTCGATCATTGGTCGGTCAATGGTTTCGTAATAGAATTGTATTACGCATTTTGAACATTTATTCATGCCAGATTTTATTTATATATATTTTAACATATTATTTATTAGTGTTATAAGCAATCTTAAGTAGTAGGAAGTTGGAAGTTTAGTAGGAAGTTTCATTTGTCATTATGTACGAGATTACCAATTCTTTCAATGGAGTGTCAGTGGCTGACCATTGGAAAGGCATAATGACGCCATTATATTAGTAGATTACCAAACCTGTCAAAATCAACAATTATGAAATCAATGATAGGCCATTCTGACACTATTGTATTAGCAGACTTGAGGCCCAGACATATATTTTTTAAATGATCACTGCTTTATTAAGAGTTTTATTTATTTTATTGTAGTCTGATTAAATAAATTTATTATTTAAGATCCCCAAATAAATTGGGATAAGGGAAAAATAATGATGATGATATAATTTAAGATCTATTTTTCAGTTATTTCCATGCTCACGGGAGGCAGGGTGAACCAGCAGCTGAAGCCGTTGAGGATAGCTGGCTAAAGATCCAAAACCTGGACAACTACAAAGTGTTTGACTCGCAACTGTCTCTAGCTGAACGCAACGGCTTAAAAGATTTGGGCTTTGAATATGCTGGGTGAGATTTTTTCAATTAAAATATGAATGTTATTGTGAAAGTTATCAATCAGTGTGCCTTGCTCTAACCTACGTTTCGTTTTCCGGTACGCGGTCGCCTCTCCAGAACCTTTCAGCCCCATCAGCCATCTGTACTGCGAGCAATGTGCCCTGCCCTTTGTCGCTTAAGTTTGGCAATTCTTCGGGCTATGGGGATCTCTTCATTACTTATTCGACACGTAGGGAAACTCTAATCAAATAAGGCCCAGTATGAGCGACCACGTTTCAGTGCCATAGGTAACATGCACTGGTCAAAACTTTCGTCTTGAGAAACTGCGTTATCTGGGACGAGAGGATATTGCGTAGTTTCCCGAACGCTGCCCAGCCGAGTCGAATTCGACGATTGTCCTCTTTCTCGAAGTTGGATCTGCTTAACTGGACAGTTTTTCCTAGGTAAAAATACTCGTCCACAACTTCCTATCCTGTAATGGTGTATCCTTTCCTCTTAATCCATTCAAAGGTTGTCTTTAAAAGATCGCTTTTAGCGATAAAATCGCCCGTTGTGTCACCCCTTGTAAAAGTTCTACATACAAATTTTTATGGTGTGCAATAAAGAGTATGCTATATATCTACCTATCTAATGGAGATGTGAGTACACATATAAAACTAGCCTTAGCCCGCGGCTTCGCTCGCGTGAATGTCGGAAATTCTCCCACGGAAATATAGGTACTACCGGGGTAAAAAGGATAAGTATGTTCCGACTACCTAAAGACAACAAATACCTACAAAAAGACAATAAAATGGATATAGTATGTTATCCTAAAGAGATAGACATATGCCATCGTGGACTTTTCTGTAAACCTATATAAGATACACAATTCCACCATACATTATTTAGTTATATCTCAAGGGGTTTAGACAGCGTTTTCATTGAAAGCTCCCAGACGGCTTATTTTTTTCCGACACTTCCAACAAATATCGTTAATGTATACAAAAACTTAACAAATTATATACTAAAACCTTCCTCGAGAACTACGCTATCCATTGGTGAAAACAGCATGAAAATCAATGCAGTGGTTTTTGAGTTTATCGCGAACAGACAGACAGATAGACGCGGCGGAGGACTTTGTTTTATAATATGTAGTGATGTGTTATAAAATAAAGTGAAAAATGAATTCATTAGTGAGTTCAATCAATTATTTGGGCGTTGTTGTACAAAAAGGACCCAATCCACAAAAAAGTCACTTTAGAGATAGATGAAGTTTAGATGATATATCATGATCTATACTATATAATATAACTATATTATAACGAGGTAAAATTTGTTTCTAAGTTTTTATGTTTGTAAGTTTGTATGTAGGGAGTAATTTTTGGAACTACCAGTTGGATTTCTAAATTTCTTTTTGCATTCGATAGCCCAATTTTTGAGGAAGGTTATGGGCTATTTCACATCACGCTGTGACCCTTAAAAGCCAAGTAAAAAGAAAAAGTCTTAAATATTTATTTTATTCTGTTTTTTTTTTGTATTTGTTGTTATAGCGGCAACAGAAATACATCATCTGTGAATATTTCAACTGTCTAACTATCACGGTTCATGAGATACAACCTGGTGATAGGCGGACAGACAGACAGACAGACGGACGGCGGAGTCTTAGTAATAGGGTCCCGTTTTACGCTTTGGGTACTGAACCATAAAAATGATAAACTGTTGTATTTTTTATTGGATCTCTTATAGTATCGATAGTATCGATATTTAGCATTAGTTTGGTACACTTAAGGCGAGGTTCTTCGAGCGTGCATTTTTGTTCTAGAGGTGGCAGCTGGGCGCGAGCAAATTGTGCCGTGAATTTCGTTAATTTTGGGTTGAAAATTATATGTTTTACGATATTAACAATGTTAAACCCGACGGACATTAAATCATCATAGACGTTTATTTTGATGTGATTTTTAATACATTATGTGGTATAATATTGAAATAAAATTATTTTAGTCTACAAAATAAGGGTATGTTGGATTTTTTTTCTATCGATCGAACTTTATCCAATTATGTAACGAGTACCCGACGTACCTACAGGAAAGTCTCAATAGAAACATAGTTTTTTCACGTGTTTAATCATTACCGTTTCTAAATAAAATGACATTAAAATTACATTTCCTAGAGGTTAACTTGAAGAACCACGCCTTAACTCATTTTTGACCATGTTGTGGATTGGATCCTTTTCGTTTAACTACGCCCGCCTGCCTGCCTAGCCTTTTCCCAACTATGTTGGGGTCGGCTTCCAGTCTAACCGGATGCAGCTGAATACCAGTATTTTACATGGAGCGACTGCCTATCTGACCTCCACAACCCAGTAACTGGGTAACACGATACCCCTTGGTAAGACTGGCTGTCAGACTTTTGGGCTTCTGACGACCCGTAACGACTGTCAAAGATCCACGAATGACAGCCGGGACCAACGGCTTAACGTGCTTTCCGAGGCACGTTAAGCCGCGTTTAACTACGCCCAATTATAGTAATATATCTCTTTTCCACAGGAAAATAGTACATTCAATTATTGAAAATATGAGTCCGAAGCCAGCATCGGGAACGACAGAGAAGTTCACGCATATTCCCGAAGGTGGGCAGTCCGATGAGAAGGCGGACGAGACTACAACAACAACACATCCGTCAGCACACGCGGTACTTCAGTGTTTTCTTTTGGTTTATTATCACATAGCATCACATGCATTTGTGGCGGTATCTATAACCCCACATGCGACCTACGCATCAAAGACCTGACGTCACAAATCCTGCATTGCGCAATCAGTGTTTACCGCGTTAGATACCGCGTAGTTTTAGATTGTACTTCGGCGAGTGTGTCCATGAACTCCACGACCTCACTCCACCGGCCCCCTTCTACCATCGGACATCTAGACGCACTGCAAGTTACCACCCCTACCTAGTTGATATTCCACCAACTCGCACTAAGCGTTTTCAAACGTCTTTTATAATGCGCACAGCAAAGGAGTGGAACTCTCTGCCTGCGTCTGTGTTTCCGAACGCATACAACCCTAATCTATTCAAAGTGAGAGTGAACAGGCTTCTTCTGGGTAAGCTCACTCCATCGTAGACTTTGTCTCTGTCATCCAGACCTAGACTAAAGTCAAGAGCAAACTCATAGTAGAATAAAAAAATAAATAAAAAAAAACCGCGCGACTAGCTTATATACAACATCCCGACATCAACCGTCGGGCAGTTGCCCACCAGACACAACACCCGGTCGGAGGATCCCTCTTTTTCTATGAAGGGTGAGTGAACTTTAAACCCTGTTAATATCATCCAGTATAATAACATCTACACGATGATGTTGGGGCTGCCTCGCTTTTATAGTGTATCGGGGATGTTTATGCTGTATCACTGACGGCTTTCATGCCGTCATCTGCAGTGCTATTCTGTAAAAAACTCACCGTGAAAACATAGGTGAAGTGAGCTGTCATTTCATTGATGCTAGGGATTGACACTGTGTATTGATGCTCACTTCACCTGAGTTTTCACGGTGAGATTTTTACAGAATAGATCGGCTCTAAGAAAACCGTATACCGCTCGCCCACCGTACCGTCCGCTGTAAATGCTGTAATCCTGATCTACAGAACGCGTGGCAGCTGCAACGGAATTCTGAAGACGGTAGAAGATAGGATCTCTTCTCCGTAATGGAGATCCTTTGTTAAGCGGGTGATATGGTTGTATTTTTTTTGGAGCCTTCTAATACAGGCATTGTTTGCCTAAAAGAAGGCTCCAAACACGTTTAAATGTAAAATGTAATTTTCTATTTGTCACAATAAACTATTTTGTATTTTAATATTTCGTTTTAATTTAAATCGGACTGTGTGAATTTAGTTTTTTTTTTTTTCAATTGAAAACTTATTTTGATTTTCTTATCCATACTTTTTACATTCTTGCAGGTGAGACATGTACGTATACCTATATATATTTCTTTTTAATGTAATAATAAATTATTAGGGACTAGTTTTTGCTCGCGGCTTCGCTCGCGTGGAGGTCGGAAATTATCTCTCGAGAATGTACTATCTACCGGGATAAAAAGTATCCTTTGTATTAATCCAGGTTATAAGCTATTTGAGTCCCAAATTTCAACCAAATCCGATTCGACGTTAAAAAGTGATTAAGTAACCAAACATCCATCCATTATCACAAACTTTCACATTTATAATATTAGTACGAATAGGATAGGGAGGATAGGAAGTAGGCATAAAATATTATTCCTTGTTGACGACGGAACACTAAAAACGGTTCTAATAAGATCACTTTTTAGGCTTCCGTAGTCAACAAGGAACTCTTATAGTTTCGCTGTGTCCGTTTGTCTGTCTGTCTGTCCGCGGCTTAGCTCAGAGACTCTTAGTAAAAGAAAACTGTAATTTCGTATCCATACTAATATTATAAATGTGAAAGTAACTCTGTCTGTCTGTCTGTCTGTCTGTATGTTACGTTTTAACGCCTAAACCGCTGAACCGATTGTCATGAAATTTAGCAGAGATATAGCCTGGGATACGGAGAAGGACATAGGCTACTTTTTTACGCGATATAACCGACATCTACGCGGGCGAAGCCGCGGGCAGAAGCTAGTAATATTGTAAATGCGAAAGTAACTCTGTCTGTCTGTCTGTCTCTCTGTCTGTCTGTCTATCTGTGTGTTACGTTTTCACACCTAAACCGCTGAACAGCTCGTCATGAAATTTGGCAGAGATATAGCCTGGGATATGGAGAAGGACATAGGCTACTTTTTTACGCGATAATCGACATCCACGCGGGCGTAGCCGCGGGCAAAAGTTAGTGAGTATATATATTCGTATATTAATCACGCCGACAAGATAGTATAATAAAATCTTGAAAAAAATATTTTTTGGGTACCTCCCCTACATGTGAAGTGTGGATGATATTATTTTTTCTCGTCTATTTCTTGGTAAGGGTATCATTGGATAGGCCGTTCAAAAATAATGCGGGTTTCTGAAAACCGTTTTTTGATTCAGGGATCCGTTTGCATAATATTGAGTAGATTTAAAGTGCAAAATTTTGTTAGAGTCAAGTGTCCCCTCCTGTCAGCTAAATGGTTGTATTTGGATATGTGAAAGAATTCACAGCAGTAGTATATATAATGAAGTTAAAAGGAAAATTATAAGCTAACTAAGCTAAATAACAGCTAAGTAGGCTTCACAAGTTACCGAGTAATGGTCGACCAACTTACATTTACAGTTGAAAAACATGTTCTCCCATACATTCCGTATGGAAGAACATGTTTTTCAACTACAATGTTAAGTTTGTTCTTGGGATAAATTCATCCCAACAACGGAACCCTTCGTTATGCGTGGTCCGACACGCACTTGGCCGGTTTTTTATTATTTATTTATAAATATTATTTTAGGGAACTCATAAAGAGGATGGCGCAGAAACAGTACAGGAAGAGACATCTCCCTCAACTGAACCATACCCATTCAGGTAGACTACCAGTAACTATTATCTGCTGGCTTTTTCCCAAGGATTTATATATTTGGAAAAAACATGTATTTACAACATTACAACATTATACCCAAAGTCTCTAATTCAGATAATTTATGTAAACAAAGTAATGTCAAGAAATGTCACTGTCAAAGTGACAGGACAGTGGTGCAAAAAAATGTATCATATTTTTTTTTTTTGTAAATAAAATGTTCTTAATTAATTATAAGAACTATGCAAACAAAATACCGTTGCCAAACAATGTGTTATGTAGTGTATCGGAGACACGGCCTATGATGGTCATAATCAGCCCTTTTAAGTCCACTGCTAGACGTAGGCCTCCCAAAATCGATTTCTACTCGAAACAGTTTACAGCCGCTTTCATCCAAAATGTGGCTAGATATCGTCGACCGTAGGTTCAATTGCGGTAAGGGACAAAATACGATTTTTCAGGAGAGGCCGACAAAGTTTTTTTTCGGACTAAATCGCCCATAACTTTTTTTGTTATTAACCTTTTTCGGATCTGATTTCGCACATAATCTTTTATTTTAGTGCTCTATCTACCTGTGTAAAATTTATTTAAATAAGTTATCTATTTAAGAAAATAGATGTCCCTTACACCAACGTATTTTGTTAGTAATGTCCCTTACTGATCAAGTATCTTGTAGTCCCGTCCCTTACATTAAATTGACCTCTACGTTGGATCAAAAATTGTGGAAAAATTGTGAAAAGATAGTGTAAATCACATGTTGAAAAAATTTATGAAAAGAAATACAGTGTAAAGAGATTGTTGACAGAAAATTAAGTACACGCTTTTGGCGTATGGATATCTTAAATTTGGAAATCGTTACCTACCTTACCTTATCTTACCTTACTTGATTCGATTGGCGGCGGTAAATACACCATTTCAAGTTGCTATATTGCATAGTTTTTCAGATACATTGTTATTATGGGGCTGATTCGAAATTTGGATCCAAAAAATCAGTAGGGTAAGGGACATTTTTCTTAAGCTAGAATTTTTTCATATAAACCATTCGAAAGAGCGAAAAATTCTGAACAAAACTGTATTTTTAGCTCATTTTGGGTATTTTGTCCCTTACGTCAATTGAACCTACGGTCGACGATATGTTACATACAATATGAATCTATGAATGAGAGTTGTAATATTAGTGTTATTGAAGATGTAAAAAATGTGAAAATATTTGGATCTTCTGCATTGTTACCAGTATCATAAAATATTTTATACCAGAAAATCTCCTTTTTTAAATAACTTTGATTAACGCCGAAAATTTATTAAAATTAATTATTATTTATTAAATTTAGTACTTAAAACGAAATGGAACCTTATTTTTCGCCATTTTATGTGAATTACTATTACGAAGATATTTTTTTGATATGTTATCCCCGTTGTTTACATAAATTATCTGAATTTGAGACTTTGGGTATAAGTTATTGCACAGATTTTCATTAAAAAAAAAAAAAACAGACATTTACAATAAGCAAGAAATAACAGTCAAAATAATATACGATATTAACAAAGAAATTCAGAAAAACTAATAATAACTAAAATAAAAAATAAATAAAAAAATAATTACAACATTTTCTAACATGAAATAAAAAATATCTGTAATAATAACATACCTACCAACTAAATAACAATATATAATAAACTAAACTAAATAAAACTAATAACAAAATAAACTAAAATATGGCGTCGAAAAATTCCTCCGCATCGCTGTCCACTGGTAATGTACCCAAGAGACTGGCGGCATTGCCACGTTGTATGGCAATGCTTAGCCTCTGGCCACGGTAAAAGCTAGCCCTTGGGTCACGGGAAGTGTCAACCAGCCTTTTGGAGATTGCACTGAATAAAACATAAGCACTAGGACCCTACGGCCTGAGGGTTTCAACCCCAAACGGCTCGAAAATAGAGTTACCGATAAGGTTACTATACTTTCGCCGCTTGAGGTTTTCAGCAGCCGCAGCAGCAGCGCCAGCACAGTTCGCCGAGCCAGGAAGATGGGATGGCGCGAGAGTATCGACACAAGTTGCGTCCCACACTAAAGGCCTACCCACCTTCCAAGGAAATAAAGACATACCGTCCAGTCTCTTGCCATCGTCGCGTGCCAAGCCATTGGGTTCTAATACAGCTGGAACGCCGGAGACAAGAGCTCGACGGATGATATCATTAATGTTAGCGTGCCGCGCTATGCGACCCCGCACTTCGGCTGCAGGACAGGCCGTGGTGTCCTAGGCTGCTGACATCTTCACCACAGTGACAGCGATGAGGAGAACAACAAGGAGCTCCTAGTCGTAGGGAAGCAGCGAGGCGGAAAGTATTGTCGTCGAACAAAGTGCCTATGTTCGACGATGGTAGTGCATGAAGTGTTTTATGTCTAACGCGGATAAAAAACTGAGAATCACGCCAAATCTATCAAGCGTATTTTTCTGATACCTTTACCTTTTTAAAGATAATTTAATTATTGATCTTTTAGTATACGTGTTTTATTGAAATACCTTTTTTTAATGTGTAATATATTAATAATGCGTCTTATTTGGGACAACGCTCCTGTATGGGCGAGTCCTATTGAGCTGGACGTACTATGCTTTGCGTGAGCTCAGTACAGAACACGCAAGCTAACCACTCAAGGTCACTGGCATATACAGTGTGAGTCTTTATAATGTGCACATATCGAAATGAGGGAATCTATGCTTAATTTTATCTACGGCAAAAATATAAAAACAATCTAAATATTCTTTTTTTTATTTTTTTTAACAAAATTGTTCCCAGTGTAAACAAAACGGTGTAACTTTTAAACTAAATGATCTATCTCGATGAAACAAACTCCATAATGATTGGAAGTAATTAGGCGTCCAAAAATTGGGGAAAAAACTACCCTCAATTGAAAAGAAACATGTTTTTTTTAGCAAAAATCTGTTTTTTTTTCATCATTTTTTACAATAATTGTAAAATTTCTCAATAAAGGGGCGTCTTATTGAGAAATTTTGAAATAAAAATTAAAAAATAAAAATTCTATAAAAATAAAAATAAAAATAAAAATTTAGTTTTTTTTTTTCCGTAGATAAAATTAAGCATAGATTCCCTCATTTCGATATGTGCACATTATAAAGACTTGAATTGCTATGCGTTGATAAAATCATTTGCTACGAGTATGATAAAGTCATTTTATACAACTGTCAAAGAATGACAGTTTTGAACTGAATATACGCACAATAAAACTGTTGATTGTCAAGTAAATTAATGGTGGTTAATTTGCTTGACAGTCAATTTTCCTGACTTTACTTGTAAAATGAATCGCAAGTTTTAAATGGTTTCAGAAAAAGCATGTAAGTAAGTTATTTATTATTTGTGTGTTTTTTTATGTTTCCTGTCTAAGATCTAAATAACTCGAAGAAATATTTTGTATTTACGGTTTTAGTTAAATAAGGGTAAAATCACACTTGAACCGCGCTTCCACGGCCTGTTACTGTGGAACCCTTGTAGTTTTGCCATGTCTGTCTGTCTGTCTGTCCGTGGCTTAGCTCAGAGACTCTTAGTACTAGAAAGCTGTATTAGTCACGCTGACAAAGTGGTACTTTTTTTTTTACGGTCCCTTAAGCGTAAAGTGGGGATGATATATTGTTTTCCAGTCTACAAGGGGTAGACGGGAAAACAATATATCATCCCCACTTTAGGTTTTTTTTTTGTTTTTTTATTATTTTTTTTGGGTATCGTTGGATAGGCCTTCAAAATTTATTTTTATATAATTTTGTTTTTTATATTTTTATCAATGTAATGTATTTAGTTTAGGTAAATGATAAATTATTTTATTTCTGTAAGCAGGTTTGTACAATAGTACATTATGATACATACGGCGATAAGGAAGCCGAGAGTGTAATGATCAATGCACATCTGTTTCATACGACGTTTTTCAACACACTTGCGAGGAAAAAAAAAAACAGACTTGTATTGTTATTAACTTTATGGAAAATGGCGCTGGTTTTGTTTTTCCGCGCGCCGCGCTAGCGATGCTCGCGCAGGTGTAAATAAAGGCACTGGCAAAACCGCTAAAGAGCCTGAGCCAGAGAAAAAAAATACAAAATTATGTTTAGACTGATCATAATGTTGCCTTATGTCAAATTGTAGTTTAGTTAGTATGGAATTAGAAAGTACTATTAGCATAGAGAAATATACATTTGTTTAGTGAGAATCCGCAATAATAGAACGCCAGTCAGGGTCTTTTTCGTTTGGTTCCGGGAAGGACCACAGACAATTTAAGGTAAATTTTTAGTTCATTTTGGGACCAAGGACAATTCAGACTATAAAAAAAAAAGTGAAATATGGCATTATGGAAGTCTGATGAGATTAAAAAAAGCGCAATTATGTGGCTAGTAAATAGTTATCTGTGGCGTTACAGCACTAGCGCGGTAACGTTAGTAAAAAGCACGCGTTTTTAATACACTGCATTATGGACCTAAAAGGGTTAATTTAGAGCCACTTTACGAGTAAGTGTGTTGAAAACACTTTTATACGTCAATCATATTTTAAAAATTAGATGAGGTCAGCGCGTCCTGACTGCGAAGTAAACCCGAAGCAAACCCAGAGGTCACAGTCTCTTTTAAAGTTCAGAAATAATCTTGGTCAGATCATGTGAAGGCCATGTAGATTGGTGTCTGAAATGGTCTTTCGAGGAAAGAACCACACAGATTGAGTGGACCTGTCCAGTCAGTGCACGCATTTGCCAGTAATCCTGCAGCTCAACTCAGAACATAAGGAGCTCAACGATTCGACGAACAATACCAAAGAAAGGACATTTGGGTAGGCCGCATAAATTACTCATACTGCCGGACATGATCAAACTAAATGAAGAAAAAAGCACAGATCGGATATTCGGATGCATATTCACCTAAAGTTGAGATGTTGGCTAATATGGAATGCGCTTTTGTATCAAAAAAATCCCGCGGTTCTGGGATCAACAAGTTTAGGTTTCTGATATATGTTTCTGGTATATTTACTTGCTTTCAAATGTTGGTAAAAATCCCAATTCTAAATAAATATGCATCAGAATAGTTATGCAATCCAAGAACCCCGGGTTTTTTTTAATATAATTTTTTTTCTATGTCACTTAAATATTACATACTCGACTAGTTATGCATTCCCGTTGTTCCTGGCAACACGGGTTTTTTTTACTATAAAATTTTTATAAGAAGCCGCTTCCATACTTTTATAGCTAAAAATTAACTTTAGGTAAATATGCATCCGAATATCTGATCTCTATTTATAAGTGACAGCTAAGACAGAGATACATGGAAAAATGTTTAACCGTTATAAGTGTGATTTCACCCTAAACTTTTTTCTTTAAATTTGACCGCAGGCCTCTCGTTCGCCTAGCTGATGTTATGAAGAATTTGACAAATAGGCCAGATGTTAATTTGGACTGGTTTAAATAATGCGATAACAGCGAGTTCAGTCAAAACCTCTTCGAAGAGAACTTTTTGGAAGGAGCATAGACAAGTTGTTGCTTTTTTTAAACGAAAATAAATCAGTATTAAAAGAAAATACTTTTTATTTTTTAATCGTTGTTTATTTATCTCTTTAAGGAATGATATCGTGTTTTAGAATTCTTGAAGTTGCGTCATTGATGATATTACTATGTTTACGACATTAAAATCAAAATATTTTATTTCACATAAACCTATATGGGCACTTAAGAAACGTCAGAAGCTATATTTAAAGTAGGGATATGGCTTGCATATAGTTTTTTAAGGGACGAAAAGTACTGTTTTCATCCCTCTGATCAGGTAACTTCAAGCGTTATTTCCAAGTATGAGAAAAAACGTATTTTCTTTCTTTTCTTTGTTTTGACCAATAAAAAAAAAAACAAACTCATTGCTGTTTTATTTTATGACTAGCTTTTGGCCGCGGCTCCGCCCGCGTGGATGTTGGTTATCGCGTAAAAAAGTAGCCTATATCCTTCTCCATATCCCAGGCTATATCTCTGCCAAATTTCATGACGATCGGTTCAGCGGTTTAGGCGTGAAAACGTGTAATTTGACAGGACTAAACTAAAATTTATCTTCTGTCCTTTTCTTAATGGAATATAAAGAAAAAGATGCACTGAACTTAAATTTAGTTTAGTTTGTGAACAAGGGAATCGGCACCATTGTGGAACAAGAATAAACAATTAATATACCCAGTACAACTTTATTAACACATTGACTGCCACCGCGGTCACCGGTGACCGCTAACAATAGTTTTTCTATTGTGTCTGTTGTCTGGCAGTCAAAGCCTTAGGCGATTAACACACGGCACCGCGCGCCGCCGCGGTAGGTGGTGAAGCGGATCTCATGTCGCATTGGCCTCTAATAAATCCGTAGATGCCTAACACACGTACACCGCACGACCGCGCGGTCGAGCGGTGCTCTCACCGCCACCGCCCCTCCGCGCTGCCGTCCGCGCGGTGGGGCGGCGCCTCACACACGGGGCGCCGCTTAACCGCGCGGATCATCGTGTGTGCAGGACGTGTTGCAATTTAAAAATGGATGTCTGTGATCAAACTGGTCAAAACCGTGTTAAATCCATCCGCGCGGACAGGCGCGTAAACCGCCTTACCGCGCGGGGCACCGCTACAAAATTCGCTTTACCGCCACCGCCCTCCGCGGCGGTGCGCGGTGCCGTGTGATAATCGCCTTAAGCATCTTCATTTATCAAGACCTGTAATATATACACGCACAACAATCTACGCAGTATATTATTGTAAACAGACAAAACCAATATAGATACATTTTTATAATAATATCATGATAATATCGTTTTCACCAACGTAACAGCTCTTTATACGAACGAGATAGAATTGAATATTGTTTGAGCAGTAGATTTCAATTAAAATAACCCGAAATAATATTTAAACATATGTTACGTATGAATCTGATGACGCATTCATCATCATCATTTCAGCCGAAAGACGTCCACTGCTGGACATAAGCCTCCCCCAATTGGGGGGGTTTGCCATAATCGCCACGCTTGGCAGGCGGGTTGGCGATCGCAGTATGAAAAAAACATGAAAAATACGGTTTTTTTCATGTTTGACAGGGCTAGGAAAATAGTGTACATTGCGCACAATTTAAGATTGCAATCAGTACAATCATCGACAATATTTACACAAGAGTCTCTAATAGTATAGTCGTTGATTCAGAATCAGATGAGACAAATACAGACACAGAACATGTCAATGATTCCGATGCTGATAAAATAGTATGCGTAGCTATAGCTATCGACACTGATTCAGATGATTCTGATTGTAACACCTAAGTATTTTCTAAGATCATAATAATAGGTAACCATTGATTTAAACATAATTTGACTTTAATTAAAGACAAAACAATCAAATTTTGTTTTATTTCCATTTTAGTTAATGTTTTTCACTTTTCTGAAAAAAAAAAAACCAAATGCAGAAAAAAAACGACGGTGCCAAGGTTTTTTTCATGTTTTTTTTCAAGATTGTGAAAAAAAAAACAAAGTTTTTTTTTTCAATTTACATCTCTACCCATTCTCTATTAAGTCCCTTAGTCGCTTTTTACGACACCCACCGGAGGAAATGGGAATGATCATATTTAATGGGATGACGTATTATTCATTAAAAATAAAATATTTTAGGACTTAGGTGTAATGGCTACAAAGCCTACCTATATATAATAAATGATATTCATACGTAAACTCCGACAAAACTTTTAAAAATGTTACTTGTAGTAAATGCAATAGTTTTCCAGAGACAAACCAACATACTACCGGGACGCCAGCAAATCAATAGCCCAGACTAAAAACATCGACACGGTCACGATCGATTAGATTATTATGATATTATATTATTATTTTATTTTGAAGTGTTTACATATCTCGGGACCCTGGAGTCTCGGACCTTTGTAAGGCGTACGAGGGGCTGAAGCCAACTCGCAGAGGCGCGTTAGACGATTTTTAATTAAATGAGGCTCCAACCGACGATTATCCCTGTGCGCACTATGCAAGTGCACCCAAGGACAACCTCCGGTTGGTGTAGGACTATTGCAGGATATGGAACTAAAGATATTGGACTATGGGTTTGGGTGGTTAAAATGGACTGGTTACCTAAAACTATGAAAGGACTATAACTATGGAGGGCCCCTGCCTGATCAATGTTTTATTACACACGGATAAAATGGCAGGGAGTGACATGCACACTCAATAATGGGCCCTTGGAAACGGTCGCTAGCACTTAGTGCTGTAGCAACAAGGAACATATCCTGAGGTGCTTGAGGACTGGAGAGGTATTCTACGACTATCAGAACAATCCCAGAGCCCGGAAGATGGTCAAGATCCCTACAAGCACTTACTGGAATACTTTTGTCCTTCGAGTACGTTTGCTCTTGCGATTCTCCACTCAAGCCGGCCAATAAAGGCAAGAATGAGGTGGGAGCTCAGTTCCTCGGCAGTGTTCACTCCATCCGGCCAATAAAGGCAAGCCAGAGATGAGGAACATGACTTCTCCCTGGAGATAGGGCCCGTGGGGTCGCACCTGCCCAACAGCTCGCTACATGCTGCCCTGCGGGTTTCTGTATCTCTCTTGGTCTGGCTTCTCACCCTAGACATGTTCCGGCAAAGTAAACTCTACCGGCACAGACCTAGAGTTCGGTGGGGTTATTATTATTATTATGATGATATTTATTAGATTAGTCAATACACCAAAAACTAGCTCACAAATGGAAACTTTAAAATCATGATTTTTTTTTGCCAACATGCATAAATGCTATATAGGTACATGTTTTGATAATGTTATACATGCTTTGCCTGACGGCAGAATTTATGTGTAAATTTTACATGCCCAACCCTAGTAGCATTTTTGTTGGCGTTTGGTTGGGCCACATAATTCTGAAGGTGGCCCAACTAAATGCCAACGGAAAATGCTACTAGGGAAGTGACCTTGGGCATGCAAAATTTACACATAAATTACAATCAAAATACCATGCTGAATAACAATAAATACTTATTACAAAAGTGGAAAATCATTTTAACAATTTTATTTGTCAATGTCATGAAGTATTCAATAATTGAATGAATGTCATAGTAAATAGTGAATAAATAAATAAAAGTCCTAGATATAATAATAATTGTGAGTTACACATGTCATTTCTGTTATTGTATATTTGATTAATATTATTGCCTATAGGGATTCTCTTTTAGATAATCCTTCACCTGTGGCGGATTTACACATTGCCGCCAGTAGGCTATTCAAAATTTGCCGCCCCTCCCTACTTACCTCTACAATTCAATACCCTAGTTCACAATCATATTATTAAAAAAAATAAAAATAAAATTGTCAATGAAATTGCAACTTTATGATTTTTGGACTAATATCGTCCTCATTACATCAGCTTTTTCCTGTTATTAGTATGATTATGTTGTGAACTAGGCGATGGATGTGTCAGTTCCTAGATTATTTTTACAAGCCACGATTTAGTGAAGATTACACAAGATATAGTTTTAGGGTTCCGTACCTCAAAAGGAAAAAACGGAACCCTTATAGGATCACTCGTCTGTCTGTCTGTCCGTCTGTCACAGCCAATTTGCTCCGAATGTAATGGACCGATTAAGTTGAAATTTGTTATACATATCAATTTGAGTGACCCAAACACGGACGTGAACCGTAAATAAATAAATTTAGAATATTGGGGTCAGTTTTGGGGGGCAAACAAGAAAATTAAAATAAAAAGTTTTGCAAACTGTACTGTGTGACATATCGAATGAAGGGGCTTACTGTGAGGGTCTCAAACGTATTTTTTTTATAATTTTAAAATAAATTGTTTTGAAGTTATAAGTGAAAATAGACGAAAATTGCATTCCCCCCCTTATCTCCGAAACTACTGAACCTAAAATTTGGAAAAAAATACAGAAAATAGTTCTATACTTATAGATTACAGGAAAATATATAAGAAGTCTATGGTCTTAAAATAACATGGTAAATCTCTCGATTTTCTGCGTACAAACTTACATTTGCAGTTGGAATGTATGGGAGATTATGTTTACCAACTACAATGTTAAGTTTGTTCTTAAGATAAATTTTTTCCAAGTACGGAACCCTTCATTGTGCGTGTTCCGACACGCACTTGGCCGGTTTTTTGGGTATATTTCTGAGCTAAGAAAAGCTGAATCATGTACTACCTACACAATATGGCAGGCTAAAAAAGGATCGAATTCCGCTAACAGTTCCAAAATCATACAATAATTTCCGATGTGCGGATCACCGAACTTTTCATTTTTTCCTCTGAAAGCGAGGCCTCTGGAACACAGTCGCTTCACTACGTCAACAACTCTTTTCAAAACATTTCCCCAATAAATAATTTCTTCATCAATCTGGATCTGCAGTAAATTTTCTTTAATGTTTTTTATTTTATTTCTGGAGGACAAAACATTTTTTTGAGCCAAATTTGCTGCCCCTTAGATCTGCCCCAGCCTACTCAGCCTGGTGGGAAATCCGCCACTGTCCTTCACACTGTAATACACTTCATCAGTTAGAAATTCCTTTAACTTCCGCTTAAATATGTGCAATTTTTCAATGTCTGTAATATAACAAAGCAATTTATTATAAATCTTGGATGATGACATCTTTGTAATTTATTTCAAGTTTTTGTTAGTGATATTTACAAAGATATCATTAATAACACCTTTGTTGTAGGGAAATTCAAAAACGAAATTATGACGAGAAAAGTATCTTTACGTATGAATACAATAGTAGATTGTTATACTATAATTATTTTTATTTTTATTTTTAAAAGAGTAACCGTGGAGTTTCTTGCCGGCTCTTCTCCATAGGAAACGACTAACTCGAACCGTGCACCTAGCTTCTGACGTTTCATAAGTGCCCATGCAGGTTTATGTGAAATAAAAAATTTTGATTTTGATTTTGATACAAGGGGCTAAAATGACCCATTTATATGAGGTAGTTTAGCGAGGGAGTAAATAGAAACCGAGTTATAATGGGTTTTTAGCGCCGTGTGTCACTCTAATTTTCACTACGATTGTGAGAAAATCAAATAATCCAATTCAATATTAAAAATAAATTACGGCCACTAATTCAATTTGCAAATTAGAGAAAAATTCTAAAGAAGTCGCGCCAACGTTTTTTTAATTTCTTCTGCAGCCGCAACAACGTAATGCACGCATTCTACCGAAGAGATCGCCGCTTATAGTTCCATTTTCAAAAAACAGACAAATATTAAAAAAATATAAACACTTTTTCCCCTAGAGGTAAATATGGTATTTTTTCCTCAGTCTGGTACGATACAATGACGGCAAGAGGAGCAAGAGGAGTGAATAAGTGTTTTGTGTACTTACTTTTTTAATTTTGGTAAGTTGCTCTTACCGACTTATTTCCGTGAATGAATTTCATGTAGTTCTTGGTTAACGCTAACACGTTGTTGTTATCGAATTATTTCGAATAAGCTCAAACTGTAATGGTAACCTAATTGATAAATGAATATGTGTAAAGGACACGTCTGGCACCGTTTTCGACAAAAACAATGTATTGTAACAATACTGTTACTGTATCAATTAAAAATAACTACAATAACACCGTAATGACAGAATACGTATCGTTTTTATGATTTGAAATAACGTTGGAAAAGTCCGTATTGTGACACCTTTTTTTTTTGAGTCGGATATTATCAAATAACTTCTCCCGCTCTGGGCGGAGCGCGAGGGCGTGTCAGACTTTTACTGACTAAAACCCACCCGTGTTCCTTCAGTTGCCTGTGCGCCAGGGCCACGGTATCCCTTTCGGACAAACCCGCAACCCTGGCAGGCACCGGTCGTAGCGGACCCCGTCAGTGCGTGCTGACATCTCTTTGAGGCGCGCGTGGAACACAACGCGCCGTCGACCCGGGCCTGGTCCTTACTGGACGGCGAACTGCCCATAGCTCGCCGTCCGCAAGCCCGCGCCTGCGGTGGCCGGGAATCGGCTACCGATTCCTGCCGCCCAGGGCGTCTCCTGTGGCGATTAGGGGCGTGAGGGCGCACAGACTGCCGCTCCCTCACGCGTTCCGCTTCCTCCTTCGTGAGCATTACTGCTTCGGTGTAGGAGGTGACTGCCTCCAATGCACTCTCGCTCCGGACCATGGCCTGGACTAGGCTCGGACGCGAGAGATCGCCGCCGCCAATTGCCTCCGTGAGGACACGGCGGCGGCGGTGCTCTGCCCAAGCTGGGCAGACCTCCACCGTATGCTCCACCGTTTTCTGACACCTGAGATACAGGACAAGTCCTAGTTTGGGTGTCAGGAGTTTCGCAAATCGAGCATGTACTTAGTCTTTTTACTATAAGTATTAGTATCTATCTAAGTTACTTAAGTAATTCATTGTCAACCCTTTTTTTCCCCTTATGTATTAGACTTATGAAAATAAATTATTATTATTTTTATATATTTACATATCTCGGGACCCTGGGGTCCCGGACCTTTGGAAGGCGTACGAGGAGCCGAAGCCAACTCGCAGAGGCCCGTTAGACGCTTTTTAATTAAATGAGGCACCAACCGACGATTATCCCTGTACCCACTATGCAAGTGCACCCAAGGACAACCCCCGGTTGGTGTAGGACTATTGCAGGATATGGAACCAAAGATATTGGACTATGGGTTTGGGTGGTTAAAATGGACTGGTTACCAAAAACTATGGACGGACTATGGCCCCTGCCTGATCAATGTTTTAATATACACGGATAAAATGGCAGGGGGTGACTTGCACACTCAATAATGGGCTCCCGAAAACGGTCGCTAGCACATGGTGACGTAGCGACAAGGGGGCAACATGTCCTGAGGTGCTCGAGGAGTGGAGAGGTATTCCAAGGCTCTCAGAACAATCCCAGAGCCCGGAAGATGGTCAAGATCCCTACAAGCACTTACTGGAATACTTTCTTCCTCCGAGCACGTTTGCTCTTGCGAATCTCCACTCAAGCCGGCCAATAAAGGCAAGAATGAGGTGGGAGCTCAGTTCCTCGTCAGTGTTCACTCCAGCCGGCCAATAAAGGCAAGCCAGAGGTGAGGAACATGACTTCTCCCGGGAGATAGGGCCCGTGGGATCGCAACTGCCCAACAGCTCGCCACATGCTGCCCTGCGGGTTTCTGTATCTCTCTTGGTCTAAAATATTTATTATTATTACGTTTCAAAATTTTTAACAAATTTACTGCAATAATACCGTAAGTGTATATTAATGAAACAATTTACCTGTCATATTTTACAAGGTTTTTCACACACATAATGTAATTTCGACATCGTAATTGAATTACACAAACAAATTACTTTTGTATGATGTATCAATGACCTCAATAGTCTGACTAGTTAAAAAGATATTTAACAAAAACAGAAAAACATTTTTCCTGTATAATTTGAGTTTAACTATTACCGACATATAGCTTGGTACGACGTCGATATAATCAGAAAACAAAATATATGTAATAAAAAAAACAAAACAAAAAAAATAAAATAACTGTTCATTTGATTCAGTAGACAATGACGTTTACTATAACTAAATAACGACAAAACAATTGATTGAGCAAATGAATAATTTTATATCTTATGTATTCAGGCTTCTAGCATTGTTATTATAATATTTAATATCATTAAAATAAAAGAAACATGTGTCATATTGAATGAAATTACGTCATACAGGAACGTGACTTAAATTTCGGTCAACTGTGAATTGTATCGTAGAATCAAAGGTTCTTTTAGTAACTTTAACGCCTAAGATGACATGTAAATATTACAATTTGACAAATAATTGACATTTAAATTTAATAACGATGACTTATATAACAATTTTATTTTATTAGCTTCATTTACTTAATTCATGTACCTAATCAATAATTTTGCATGCTAGTTTTAGCTAATTGTTTTAGAAACTTTAAAAAAACCTGATCATCTTTGATGTACTACAATTCTTGCAAAAAAAAAAAAAACATTTTATTTTCATTTCATTTCATTTTCATTTCATTTCATTTCATTTAATTTCATTTTCATTTAATTTCATTTAATTTCATTTCATTTCATTTCATAAGAAAATCGATCGGTATCTTAATTCTTGCCAAATAAACATAGTGATCGATTTTTTGAAATAAAGTTATTATTGTTATTGTAGAGCGTTTTTTCTTCACAGCCCTTTGGCTGGTTTTTGCAACATTTACGGACTGAAGCCAAGTGCCTAAATGCAGCGTGTGGTGTGTATTTAAGATGAGGTGTTTTCTTCCTCTAACTGCATGTCATCATCATCATTTCAGCCGAAAGACGTCCACTGCTGGACATAGGCCTCCCCCAAGCACCGCCACCTCGACCGGTTTTGTGCTTCCCGCATCCAGCGGATTCCTGCGGCCTTCATAAGGTCATCGGTCCACCTTGTGGGAGGCCTTCCAACGCTACGTCTTCCGGTACGCGGTCGCCACTCCAGAACCTTTCGGCCCCAACGGCCATCTGTTCTAACTGCATGTATCTCCTAACTATTGTGCAGGTGTTTAAGATTCTTCTAAATCTATTAATTTCAGGCTACGCAGAAGCTGGTTGGGGATAACACTGTTTAATCATACGTACATAGACTTACACACAACATTACACACATTTACAGCACCTATAACACCGCACAGATACACACCCGCACACACTATAATAGTACATTATTGCCATTTCCACCGAGGCATATATAGTGCTTTTCTCAAAAAAATGCAGGGGAATAAGACATACCTTCATGTATTTTTCCTTTGACTTCGCTGGAAGCAAGTATTTCATTGCCAATTTGGCTTCTGATCTTAAATCTGGTGGAGTACAATCAATCTCCATTTCACTCTCTGAATCGTGGGAATTCATTTTAATTAAATTTATATTTATTAAGTATGTAAATAACAAATCAAGACGAATTTTCAGCTTTGCCGCTAATTTTCTATTTGTCATCTGTGCCGAAAGGCAAACGCATTTATGGCTATACAGCCACGTGAACGCAATTTGTGCTAAGCAAAGAGACTTACTTTGGTATGCCAAGAATGATAAAAGAGATCCAATCAAAGCAATAGGCCATTTCATAGAACATTGCAGGGTCCCAAGTCTGCTATTTTTATAAATTCGTCACTCCAACACGATCCCATTGTCATTTTGCTAAAAGTTCGTAATCTGCTAAATTCATAATGATCGATCATTGGTCGATCAATGGTCTCGCAATAGAATTGTATTACAACGGCATTGTGAACATTTATTCATGCCAGATTTCATTTATATATATTTTTACATATTATTTATTAGTGTTAAGCAATCTGAAGTAGTAGGAAGTTGGAAGTTTAGTAGGAAGTTTCATTTGTACGAGATTACCAATTCTTTCAATGGAGTGTCAGTGGCTGACCATTGGAAAGTCATAATGACGCCATTATATTAGTAGATTACCAAACTTGTCAAAATCAACAATTATGAAATCAATGATAGACCATTCTGACACTATTGTAATAGCAGACTAGAGGCCCTGGAGCGTTGTAATGTTCCAAATTCAAAAAACGCTCCTGCAATGGATTTGATTTTCCTTGTCCATTAATTCGATACTTCGCGTGTTCTTTTTTCGAAAATAATGACAATATTTCTTGTTATGTTTGAGAAAATATTATTAACCATATCACTCTGTGTTTTTTACTTTTCTGTGTACCTACTTCGTAATTGGCGTAATGTTTAGAATACTAATTATGTTATACTTACTGTCAGCTGTGAAGGTACCTTATAAATAAATAAATAAATGAACACCTGTCGTGGAGAGAACTAGGTATAATAAACACTTTTTCTTGCCTCCAGATTCTTGTGACTTAAGTTCAGCATATTTACAAATTTTTTCAGATATGGTTTTTGTAGGTTATGGGTATTGGGTACTGCAATGTCTATGAGGTAAGTAATTTTTCTTATTTTATCCTGTAGGATTATGTCTGGTCTGTTGTAGTGGATTGTCCTATCTGTAAGTATGGCGCGATCGTAGTACATTTATTCGTATCATTTTCTAGTATAGTTTGTGGTGTATACTTGTAGTAAGGAATGTAAGAATTTTGTATGAGACTGTGTTTGAGCGCTAGTTTTTGGTAAATGATGTTTGCACCCTGGTTGTGTCTGCCTGTGTGAGGGGCTGTGCATGCTCCGGTAATGTGTGTTGTATGGTTTCTGATTGAATGTGGCATCTGCGGCAGTTATCGTTTGTGATGGTTGGGTCTTTAGTGATATATTTATTTGGGTTTCACGCAGAATGTGCACTTGACGCAGAATGTGCACTTCGCAAAATGTGCACTTCGCAAAATGTACAATTCTCAAAATAGCACTTCTCAAAATGAGCACTTCTCAAAATGAGCCCCTCTCAAAATGAGTGTGAATTTTATCACAATGGGTCAAAATAAAAACCGTTTGCTTACATTTTTTAATTTATTATTTTGCTCGATTTTTAGCACGATAACAGTGGTATCTTAGAAAAAACGAATCACTTGCAGGACATGTTTGATTAAATGCTATATTTATATATGCTATATTCATATTTTTATTAATTATGAATATATGATTTCATTCTCTATTTACAAAAAAAAAAATAAAAAAAAAATGGCATAACTAGGTAACATAAATAGGTAGGCCAGTAATGATAACCTTCGAAAATCTCCTACTCTATATTATAAAAAATAGCGTATAAAGATTTAAACAACTGATTATCCACCAGCAAAAACTATCCTACCAAATGTAGCAATATTTTTTTTCCCTATTGGTATAGAATTCACACTCATTTTGATAAGTGCTCATTTTGAGAAGTGCTCATTTTGAGAAGTGCTTTTTTGAGAATTGCACATTTTGCGAAGTGCACATTCTGCGTCAAACCCATATATTTTCTGTAGTTTTTGGTGTTGATGATTTGATCTTGTATAGCTATGATAAAGCCTTCTGTTTTAGGGGACAAATTTCCTATTTTAAGCCACTTATTTGATGCTAATTTGTTTGTGGGACTGTTTGTAGGTCATGAGGGTGTCTACCGTAAAGGACTTTCTTTTTCCAGTTTTAAATTTTTTGGTTTTGCGGGTCAATGTTGTTTATGGCTTGAATATTTTGTTCATTTTAGATAAGCCGGGTGTAATTAAAATAATTTAATGTAATAACTTTGTGTCAAAGTCAAAGTCAAATAATTTATTTCAAATAGGCACCTAAAAGGCACTTTTGAACGTCAAAATTTACAAAAATAATTAATTTATTGATTCTAGTTGCCCCTTCCAAAAGGTAGTTACGTATGGAGAAGAATGGGCAAGAAACTCCAATACTTCCTCTTTAAAAATGTTAACAATATTTGTATACAGTAATTATTAATTATATGTGAAGACAATGCACTTACCTAGAATAAAATTACTATACCACAATAGGTAAAAAGAATGAAAAGTGAAGTAATGATAGATACATTAATTATGCGTTAGATACATGGTGCTCACATATTTACAAACATTGTAAAAGTAGATGATTTCCCTAAAATTTTAACATTTAATAACCTATTTCAGTGTGTGAGTATATTAATCACAGAAAATAAAACGAATGTCATAAAAAATATAAAATATATATGTGTATGTTACTAGTGCGAGATTTTGTGTAGAAAAATGTTTTTAGCCAAGTGATTTGTTTCTGCCATAGGTGATGCCTAATTGTAGGCCTCTCCTTTCATGTTGTCTTTTGACGGTGAGTCGTTCGATCGCAAATTTAGAATGTAGGTGATTGTGTTTTGTGAGTATTGTGCCTGATGCGTGTGGTTCTATCTAACTGTTCGATGTCAGTTTTTGACAATTTTATTACTCCGAATGAGTAGTCAATATTGGTTATTATTATTATTATTTTATTTTGATATGTTTACATATCTCGGAACCCTGGGGTCCCAGACCTTTGGAAGGCGTACGAGAGGCCGAAGCCAACTCGCAGAGGCCCGTTAGATACTTTTAAGGATTCCGTACCCAAAGGGTAAAACGGGAAGGGTAACATCTCTTGCGGGGCGCCTAAGTTCGGCCGCTTATGCTGTTAGAAAAAAAAAAGCACACTTTGTAAACAAGCATATTACAAATTAGAGGATTATATCCAAGATAAGAATGCTTGGAATCATGCTGGTCCTGCTCCATAGGACAATTTAGAGTCTAGACAAAATCAAACTGGTTGCTAATTTAACTGTATAAT
This sequence comes from Dryobota labecula, assembly GCA_947523025.1. Classification (NCBI taxonomy): domain Eukaryota; kingdom Metazoa; phylum Arthropoda; class Insecta; order Lepidoptera; family Noctuidae; genus Dryobota; species Dryobota labecula. Next base: position 9,770,879 of record OX383314.1, read on the forward strand.
TTATAATTTTTATGATATTAATTTTATTTTCTGTGATTAATATAAGTTTAACTTACACACTGACTTATTATATGTTTAATTTTTTTTGGAAAATCATATACAATGTTTGTAAATATGTGAGCACCATGTACCTATCGCATTTATTAATTTTTCTGTCATTACTTCACTTTTCATTCTTTTTACCAATTGTGGTAATTTTTATTTTTATTCTAGGTACATCGTCTTCACCTATAATTATTAATTAATGTATACAAACTATTGTTAAAATTTTAAAAGAGTAAGTATGGAGTTTATTGCCCATTCTTCTCCATACATAACTACCTTTTGGAAGGCGCAACTAGAATCAATTAACTATTCATGTAATTGTTGACGTTCAAAAGTGCAGCTTCGTGCCTATTTGAAATAAATGATTTGACTTTGACTTAGAAAGATAAGACAGTTAACAGATGTAGAAACCGCGCGTTTGGTCTATTTTAGTTACTTCCACAGCATAATGTCGTATGGAATTTTATTGTGGGGTCGGGCGGCTGACATTGAATCCATTTTTATTTTGCAAAAGCGAGCTGTCAGAGCCATTTATAATCTACGTCGCCGCGAATCTCTTAGGGATCTATTTAAAAAGATTAATATTATGACACTACCTTGCCAATTAATTTATGTAAATATTATGTACGTAAGAAAAAACCAACATCTCTTTAATAAAATAAGTGATAGGCATAATTTTAATACTAGAAATAAAGATAAAATAGATCAACCATTTTTCAGATTATCTAAGGTACATACATCTTTTATGGGGTACTGTGTTAAATGCTACAATAAAATACCTTGTGATGTATTGCAATTAAATGAAAGAAAATGTAAAACATATTAAAACTACACTTTGTAAATAAGCTTATTACAAATTAGAGGATTATATCCAAGACAAGAATGCTTGGAAACATGCTGGTCTTGCTCCATAGGACAATGTAGAGTCTAGACAAAATCAAACAGGTTGCTAATTTATGTATAATGTATTATTTTTAAGACATTAATTTTATGATAAGTTTAACTCGCACACTGACTTTTTATTTGTAAAAAATAATACAATGTTTGTAAATATGTGAGCACCTTGTATCTAACACATGGTTAATGCTTAATTTTTTATTGTTATTACCTGCTGTGGTATAGTAATTTTATTCTAGGTACATCGTCTTCACATGTGATGATATAATTGATGTAAAAAAACTATTGTAAAAAAGTTTAAAAGAGTAACGGTGGAGTTTCTTGCCCATTCTTCTCCATGCGAAACTATCTTTTGGAAGGGGCAACTAGAATAAAAATTTTTTCCGTGTAAATTTTGACGTTCAAAAGTGCCATTTATGTGCCTATTTGAAATAAATGCTTTGACTTTGGGACCCTATTACTAAGACTCCGCTGTACGTCTGCCTATCTGTCCGCCTGTCACGAGGCTGTATTTCATGAACCGTGATAGTTAGACAGTTGAAATTTTCACAGATGATGTATTTCTGTTGCCACTTTTACAACAAGTACTAAAAAACAGAATAAAATAAATATTTAAGGAGGCTCTCATACAACAAACGTATTTTTTTTATAAAGATGTAGCCGCTCGATTCCGCGGCGCCCTTGTAACACAAGGCTCGGACTGTACTCGTACGTCGTGTACTCTCATGCGTCAAAACTAAAAAAAAAAACAAATATTCAAAAAAAAAAAAAATTTTTTTCATGTTTGATTAGTAGTCATTGGATACATGAAGTGGACTGTCTTTGTAAGACGAATAAAATGCCACGGTGTATAGATGAGTCTTACTGAAGAAGCCAGCCCTGTCATCATTGCCAAAACATTCGTTTGCCATTGTAACGGATGTGATGTCAGCCAACGTGCCTTTCCGCCAGCCCTGCCGCCAAGCCGCCATATTGACACTCCCCCTTCCGCCACCGCCACCAGCCAAAGAGAGAGGAGAGGGGGAGCCATTTTTTGATGTTATTTTTTGGTAATAAAAAGTACAACGTTACGCTGCTGGTTTTTATTCTTGATCTTTAGTAATACCATACTTACAACTAAGTGAAAAATTACTTTTATGGAACCCAAATAAAACCACGAATTATAAACGTGGTCTGATTTACCTGTCCTTCACGCCTAATTAATGGGTTGTTATAAGCAGACTACTGCGTCATTGCACATGTGCAAAATGTCTGTTGAATTTATTTATTCAACAGGCAAAAAGATAAAGATGCATTTAATTGTATAAACATGTGTGTGTCATGATACATAGATATGCACATATGGATAAGATAAGATATTTATTTTGCAAATATGGGTACAAAACACGGTGACATAAAAAATATATTATTAGCAACAGCCATATTTAACCAGGGGGCCAAGTCTACTAATGTACAAACGTTGCAATGGTCTCTTCATTGTGAGTTTTTGACAGATTTGCCATACAAACACTGTCCAATACTCATAATCGCGAGACCATTGCAACGTTTAGTAGACTTAGGCCCCTGACGGCATGCAAAAGTACAAGATACACTATAAATGCTAAGAACATAATCATAAGAATAAACAATGTCAATATAAAGATTGATTAACTTTAATTACAATTTATTTATGAAGTACTTCAATAATTGACGGCACGGTTGTCGCAGTGGTTAAGCGATTGACTGCTGCGCTGCGTGTCGCGGGTTCGATCCCCGCACGGAACAAATATTTGTATGATCTACAAGTAGTTGTTCCGGGTCTGGCTGTTTGTGTATGTGAGTTTAAATGTTTGTAAACGCACCCACGATACAGGAGAAATTCCTAGTGTGGGGCAACGTTTGTTAAAAAAAAAAAAAAATATTTATACTATACACAATTTTTCTCAGTCAACTTATTTAGTATAGGAATTAAATAAAATTTAAAAATAATAATAATAATAATAATTGAATGTCATATTTTTTTTGGATAGAAACGTGTTTAAACAGGTGGTTCAATATGTTTAGCCTTTCGGTGTACAAAATAGTATAATATTTAATAAGAATTATTATAAATTAGAAAATTATAGCCAATATTCAATCAATTCAAATACATAATATTCTGCCGTGCTAACGAAGAACGCAGTAACTCGATTTTGCCGCTTCCGAGACTTTTATTTTTGATTATTGAATTTGTTATGATGTTTTAGTTATAGCATTCTTGCTTACTAAAAAACCGAGTTCCTGAAGGATCAATAAAAAGTTACTTAGAGAGATTTAATAGATTTCGATTCGCTGACTCCAAATATATAACTCAACGAATGTATAACTCATAATCGTCCAAAATCGAGTTACTGCGTTCTTCGTTAGCACGGCAGTATTACAGTCAGTACAAAATGTGCTCAGTCAAAATAAAAAAAAATAAAACAATAAAATTAATAAAACTAAATATATTATTAAATTATCTAAATTCTAAATTTTTCATTCAAAAACTCCATAACAAGACTAAATAAAATTCTAAATATTTATTTTATTGTAATGTAATCCTCAAATCCATTGTTAACTCTAATCTTTATTTTATTTCTTTATTTTATTTTATTATAATTATCTAACATTCTCAAATTGTAATTTTACCTTTTTAACTTGGTTAAATTCATACTCCAGAGCCACAAGATACAAGCAACGCTTAGTTTGTGGCTCACCGAATATATCTCTTTGTAATTTTACTTTTGATGAATAAACTTTATTATTATTATTATTAATTTATAATATTTATAATGTAAATCGTGTAATATATAATATAAAAATATTTAAATATAACTTAAAACCAAATATGTAAATAATTATTTATAATAGAAATACCATAAAAGCAAACGATAGATACTTTTTTAACAGACTTTCCAAAAAGGATTTCTCATTCTCAATTCGGTTGTATTTTTTTTTTTTTAATTGTTCTATTCTAATTAAATATTTTTTTTCTTACTAAAAAGCGCCTACATCCTCTCTCCTATTAAAAATTAACTATGCTGTGCCCGACAGGCTCCATAATTGATTCGATGTTTTAACATACCAACTGTTATTATGTACACATTATGGAATGCAATAAAGTATTGAGTATTGAATTAATATTCTCCAATATGCTCCATAGGACAATTTAGAGTCTATACAAAATCAAACTGGTTGCTAATTTAACTGTATAATTTATAATTTTGATGATATTAATTTTATTTTCTGTGATTAATATAAATTTAACTTACACACTGACTTATTATATGTTTAATTTTTTTTTGAAAAATCACATACAATGTTTGTAAATATGTGAGCACCATGTACCTATCGCATTTATTATTTTTTCTGTCATTACTTCACTTTTCATTCTTTTTACCAATTGTGGTAAGTAATTTTTTTTTTTTTATTCTAGGTACATCGTCTTCACCTATAATTATTAATTAATGTATACAAACTATTGTTAACATTTTAAAAGAGTAAGTATGGAGTTTCTTGCCCATTCTTCTCCATACATAACTACCTTTTGGAAGGCGCAACTAGAATCAATTAACTATTCATGTAATTTTTGACGTTCAAAAGTTCATCTTCGTGCCTATTTGTAATAAATGATTTGACTTTGACTTTGATTCATTTCCTTAAGGGAATAAGGAACTTTATTGTAAATTAGCGGGGCCATACCTATTACACTTTTGCTCAGAAATGCTGTTTTGGCGGAGAGTGATTGCACCCAAAGTCTGTACTTCTCACGTCTATTTCTGTTTGCAATCAGAAGAGGAAACAAATGAGGATTGGTTTTTACAAATAGTGAAATTTCTAATATGTAGAGTGACAGAAGTTTTAGAATTCTGTGCTGTATAAATATTGGTTTGCAACTGTTAGTAGACTGCGTAAGATTTGGAATAATTTTCTGGGGCAATTAAACCCTGAAGGACACTGCGTTCAAAGCACAACGCTATATACGCAAAGCTATATAAAGCGCATACCAACTTATAAAGAGCATATGACGTAGTACAAATCTTTTTACATAGTTCATTAATGTGAGTTTTCCAATTTAATTGCTTGTCAATGATTAATTAAAAAAATCGGGCTATTTCAACTTCTTGTATTATATTATCTTTGTATACATATTATATTGTCTTGTATTATTATTTTTATATTGTCTTTTATCTTTGTAAACTAGATCTAATATTACAAAACGACTTACAACAGGGATGATGACTAAAAAATATTTTTTGTCCGTCATGTAGATTATTAAAAAATATTGAACACATATTTTTTCTTTTTTTACGTAATCAAAACATTACGGCGATACATTGAGTTCAAATGTGGCACGACGTCACTTCCATGACGTCTGACTGACTTCGTCCATGACGTCACTTCTCACTAGATTTTATACGTAGCTATGACGTAACGAGCCCCCACTATCCCAAGTTTAATGTGTTTTATCTAAGTATTTTTTTATTAATATGATAAAGCAAAAAATACGTGTCTAATATTTTTTTATTATCTGATTGACAGACTAAAGAGTTTTTCATTTTTTTTTTACCCAGGACACATCCCTATTCTATGGGGTTTATGTATAAACGTTGCTTAAAGTTAAGTGAAGTTTAAACGTCAAAAATGTCGCCAAATATCTCGAATAGCTAGCTATAAGTTCGAATCATCGGCAGTATGAAAGCCCATTATCTAGAAATATCATTACTCGAACAAACATTAAAAAAAAAAAATTTGCTTCTTTGGGTTTACATTATATAAATTTTCTTCAGTCAGTCAGTCATTTGAGCTGAAAGACGTCCACTGCTGGACATAGACCTCCCTCAAGCACCGCCACCTCGACCGGTTCTGTGCTTCCCGCATCCAGCGGTTTCCTGCGGCTTTCATAAGATCATCGGTCCACCTTGTGGGAGGCCATCCAACGCTACGTCTTCCGGTACGCGGTCGCCACTCCAGAACCTTTCGGCCCCAACGGCCATCTGTTCTGCGCGCAATGTGCCCTGCCCATTGCCACTTAAGTTTGGCAATTCTTCGAGCTATGTCGCTATGTAAATTTTCTTCCTTCATCTTTAAGAAAATTGATGTAATGTAACTCAAAGTAGCAAAATGTTGCTTATAAAATTCATTATTTGGCGTGCGCTGAGAAAACTATTGATGATACATACAATTATGTATGATATGATACAGTCTGTAAATTAAGGTCCTTCAAAACAGCCGTAGATTCTTTTGTTTCCTAGGAGATTACCTTTACAACAAAGTCAATAAAGATCCATCTACTCCTTATCCATGTTCAATTGTAAAGCTAAAGTCCAAAATTGGCTTCAATCTCACTATTATGAAGCCACAGAGAGACTCTTAGAAGTCATTTCATAAAAAGCACCTCGACATGTCTTAAGCGGCCCGTACACAGTCAATCTCGATCGCGATCTGCGATCAAAATGAATGATCGCGATCCAGATTGATAATGTACGAATTAGGTTGACGGATTGATGCATCGGATATCAAAATATCTGGATATTTTGAAATCCAGATTGCGATCCGCTGATCGTGATCAAGACTGAACGTGTAAACGCAAGATCGCGTTGATAGCATTTGTAGTAACTCATAGAAACATTTTTCCCCCATCCTGAAGTAGTTTTTATAATCGTCAACTTCAGCAGTTGGATTTCATTCAGTAGATTTAAATGAGTGTACAATTTTTTTTTGAGTAACCACTGTTTATTATTATTATTTTATTTGTATATGTTTACATATCTCGGGACCCTGGAGTCCCGGACCTTTGGAAGGCGTACGAGCGGCCGAAGCCAACTCGCAGAGGCCTGTTAGACGCTTTTTAATTAAATGAGGCACCAACCGACGATTATCTTGATTATTATTATTTATTTATTTCAGAGAGATCTCCATATAAGGTACATAAACAAAACAACATAAAATCAAAGAATGTCGGTGTGTTAGTAACAAAATTGTACCTAAAATATTATGTTAGTATTGTTAGTGCCTATACCTAACTGATGCCTATGGCTGTCCTAATCCACTGATGTTGGAACAGTCAAATCAGGCAGCAATAGCGTTCAGGATGCTGTTGCCGCTGCTTCGTAAACGGTGCAGCAAGGAGTTTGCTTTCTTGCGCATGATGGCTTCAAAGCCATCAGTACGCGCTTCCGCAAACATACCAGACGCGCTGCAGTGCCACGGCAGCCCCAACAGCAACCTAAAGACTTTATTATACTGGGTGCGCAGGGCTCTGTAGGTACGCTGCGTATGCCTCACCCACAGGCCACTCGAGTAGAACGACTGGCAGAACGCCTTAAAAAGTGTTATTTTCACCTTGATGGTGCAACGTGCAAACCTGCGAGCCAGCATATTGCCTCTTACTGCCAAAGCCCTGCGCTCCCTCTCTATGTCCTCGTCATCCTTAAGGTCACCTGTTACAATGTGACCCAGATACTTAAACCTGTCCAGTACTTTTAAGGCTGCACCGTTAAGGATGATAGGAGGAACATATGCGGGATAGCATGCACCTGCTCTAAATACTAATAGTTCACTCTTTTTAGAGTTGTATCTGAGCCCGTGTGACATTGCAAATGCCTCAGACACTAGATTCCTCAATCCGCTGACTGTGGGGCTCAGGAGCACCATGTCGTCTGCATAGCTAATATTGTTAAGATATTTGTCATCGATGAAACAGCCCACATGAGTGCTACTGAGCCGCCCAATCAGCTTATCTACATACAAATTAAATAATAATGGCGAGCTTAACCCCCCTTGTCTCACCCCACATTCCAATTTATAACCCAGTCGTTATGACTCATACGTAAGTAATATACATGCATAAGCTATATCGTGATTGCGACGACTAGACCATCAAGGCAGATCTGCTTGGCTCAACCAACAGAATACTGAAATAGAAACCCGTAATTATTGTAATGACTGGAGACTTATAAGAATATTGAACTGTATAATTGAACGGTATAATAAGTAAGTCTAGGTAACGAATCCAAAGACATGACGTCAGCCGAGATTTTCAGACGGAGTAACACAATACACCTTATACGCACAGTTGGGTAAATACTTTAATAACTGATGGCCATAGGTCTAAGGCCGGATCAAGCACAATGAAGAGTTCCGCAGTTGGGATGAATTTATCCCAAGAACAATTTAACATTGTAGTTGGAAAACATGTTCTCCGCCGCTCTAAAATCCCCAGAATCATGGTCAGGTCATGTGAAGACCATATAGATTGGTGTCTGAAATGATCTTTTGAGGAAAGAAACATACAGATTGAGTGGATCTGTCCAGTCAGTGCGCGCATTTGTCAGTAATCGTGCAGCTCAACTCAGAAGTTAAGGAGCTCAACGATTCGACGAATAATACTAAAGAAACGGTATTTGGGTAGGCAGCTTATATTACTCAAACTGCATGACCATGATTAAAACTAACTGAGGAAAATACAATGACCATGAACAAACATAGTCTTTACATTCACAATAAATAAAATAATATAATACTTTACGAAGTAAATATTCATGTATACTTATATAAAATTCATTAATGTCAATGTGTCTATAAAAATCCTGGAATAATCTTGGTCAAATCAATTGAGGACCATGTAGATTGGTGTCTTAAATGGTATTTTGAGGAAACAACCAGATTGATTGGACCTGTCTAGCCAGTGCACGTATTTTTCAGTAATCGTGCAGCTCAACTCAGACTTCACTTATGGAGTTCAATGATTTGACAAACAATACCAAAGAAAGGACATTTGGGTAGGCCGCATGATATACTCAAACTGCCAGATTATCTTTTTTTATCATTTTAACTGAGAAATATGGAAAATTATTACACAAATAATAAGAGTAACAGGTTGTAAAGTTCAGTCATACTCTATTGAAAAGGGAGGATCCTCCGACCAGACGGGTGACATGTCTGGTGGGTAACTGCCCGACGGTTGATTTCGGGATGTTATATATGTCGGAGACGTGTTGTATCCGGCACACCAGCGCCATCTAGTGGCGTTCGATGGAGCTATTGGAGTTCGCTCCATTGATTGTTGACTAATCGGGACGCTAGCGCTCCCTAGCGGCGTATGACGGAGTCTACAACATAACGTTCGACCAGTGGCAAGTGATCGCCGCACAGAGGACAAGTGAAGTTCATCGGTGGCAGTCAAGCAGTGAAGACGTCTAGAAACTGTTGCGCGTTCGGTATAGTTGTGTCGTATTCCTACATTAATTACTTTGCATACCCATTTCTGTATAGAATCAAGTTCTTCTAACTGAACAGACAGATGTGCTGCTGAGGAGTTTGTTCCTCTACTTCTTCCCAGCTAAAGCACTAGGCAGTGGTGAAGGGATAGGCGTTTTGGGAGAACTGTCTTGTATAATTTTGAAGTTAGTGTAATCTCAGGATGAGTAAATGATTTTTGAGTTTAATTCGGTTTTTCTATTGCGCAATAACCAACACTACCCACAGTACGCACAGTAGTTAAAATATGGCTAATGATAACGAGAGAAACCTTCCGTTCTCCGACATATATATGCTAGTCACGTGGTAAACTCTGATTGCGCGATGCAGGATTCATGTGACGTCAGATCTTTGATGCGCAGTTTGCATGTGGCGTGTTAGATGCCACCACAGGCCCCATATTCCTCACATTACGTAGTTAAAATAATGATAGTTTGCAGCCGTATATTATAGTATATTATTGCAAAGGCCGGGAAATAGGCAATTGCAGGTTGAGTATTAGTATGAAGGCCGAGCCGTAGGTGAGGACTTCACTAATACGAGACAGGCAATTGCCATTTCCGCCGAGGCATATATGTATAGTGCTTTTCTCAAAAGCATGCAGGGAAATAAAACATATTTTTTATATTATACATTTAATTTAATTAATATTAAAAGTTACATTAATCATATTGGGGCAATTACTAAAAGAAAATGTTATTGATTTCCTCGGTACATTTATGTTTGTTTGTTGAACTTCTGATGAGGTTTGCAGGTGGGCATTGCATGTAGTGGTAGATGGCTGAACTATGTAAATAACAAATCAAGACGAATTTTCAGCTTTGCCGCCAATTTTCTATACATATACGAGTATCATCTGTTCCAAAAGGCAAACGCATTTATGGCTATACAGCCACGTGAACGCAATTTGTGCTAAGCAAAGAGACTTACTTTGGTATGCCAAGAATGATAAAAGAGATCCAATCAAAGCAGTACGCCATTTCATACAACATTGCTGGAGCGTTGTAGTGTTCCAAATTCAAAAAACGCTCCAGCAATGGATTTGATTTTCTTTGTCCGTAAATTCGACGCTTCGCGTGTTCTTTTTTCGAAAATAATGACAACATTTCCATGCATGTTTGAGAAAAATCAATTACGTGGGCGACTTCTTATTGCCATAAATAAGAGTTCCCCAATGGTGAAACCAAGGAACCACAAGACACTAAGCAAATATGAGTAAGTGGAGTTCTACTAGAACTTGTATCTTCTCTTCGACTGATGACAGTTTACTTGATCGGAAGTGGGTACCGCCTTTTAAAGGCATCTGCATCACTGACGGGTTAGCATTTGAGAGCAGTGCTGGAATTGTTTCATCACTACTAGTTTCTTTTAAAAAGGTGAAATCGTGACGAAATCGGCATGTCCTAGAACCAAAAATACGTACATTATTAGAAAATAGTTCATGAAATAAGTAACCGCCCTTGTTTCTCTATATTTTTTATTTTTATTAATCAAAGTAATTACCCATGCAATTAATGCATTTTCGCCAACATAGTAGTAGCTTATTGATGCCCTTTTTGAAAAAGTCTGCTGGACGGGAGGCAACAAATTCTTCAAAGGCATTTTGAACTGCCTCTCGGTTATTGAATTTTTTCCCCGCCAAGAAGTTATCCATGGAAAAATTAGAAGTCTGTAGGGGCAAGGTCTGGTGAGTACGCTGGATGACGGAGAACTACCAACTCCAGCTTTTGTAACTTGGATACCGTCTGCTGTGCAGTATGAGGTCGCGCGTTGACGTGCAGGAGCAGCGGAGCCGAACGATTGACCAAAGCTGGTTGGAGATGTGCGAGCTTCTTCATCATTATGTTCAGTTCTTCACAGTACACATCTGCAGTAATACTCATCCCGTTTGGTAAGAAGCTGTGATGAATGACACCGGCGCTAGACAACGAAACAGTGACCATCACTTTTTTTAGGGTTTAGTTTTCGTTTGGGGCATTGTTTATGTGCTGAATCAGGATCTAACCAACTTGCTGAGCACTTGTGATTGTCGAATAGAATCCATTTTTCATCGCAAGTATAAATATGCCTTCGTTTGTGTGGCTGTTGAGCAGTGCAAGGCTCAAATCGACGCGTGCTTCGCGCTGGCGATCATTCAATTTTGTGGGGCACCCATTTGTCAAACTTTTTTACTTTGCCAATTCGACGCAAATGGAACAATATTGTTCAAACTCAAACTCAAACTCAAAGCATTTATTTCAAATAAACCAATTACAGGCACTTTTGAATTGTCAAGGGGTCGGTCAGTCAGAAAGATGAAGCTAGTTGCCCATTCCAAAGCGTAGTAGGTTCCTATGGAGAAGAACGGACAAGAAACTCCATGGACACTCTTTTAAAACAAAATATTGTTACAAAATATGGGTTACATCATTCATGTTGAAGTTATACATGTGAGAACAATGTAGAAAGACGTGCACGTTAGAAGCATCCGTAATAGAAACAATTCAAAAATTAAAATAAGCCGTGGCAGCTAAGAGATGACCAGTCCCAACTGACGGCGCCCGTTCACGAACATGACGCATGGATCAGCACCATTGTTGTTTTGATGCTAACATCGAAAGCTGCTGCTAATTAAGCTGTAGATTGAGAATCATCAGCTTCCACAATCGCCTTTAATTCATCATTGTCGACTAAAGTTTTCGGTCGACCACGGGGTTCATTTCTTAGGTCGAAATTTCCAGAACGGAAGCGGAACATAATATATATTTTTTAATCATTAAACTCTAATCTATACTAATATTATAAATGTGAAATTAACTCTGTTTTCCCGCCTAAACCGCTGAACCGATCGTCTTGAAATTAGACAGAGATATAGCCTGGGATGTGGAGAAGGACATAGGTTACTTTTCACGCGGTCATCCACCCGGGCGGAGCCGCGGGCAAAAGTTAGTTTAATATTTTCTTTAAGCTGTTTTTCTTGCACTTAGCATTTTCCTAGCTGTAGTGAGGTGAAAATTTATGTGTTTCGCTCGGCAGCAAAGATATTCTGCGTGTCGTACCTTTGAAACCCTCGCTACGCTCAGGATTCTATATTTGAACGCTTCGCTCGTTGCTCAATCCTTGAATCCTTCGCTTGCTCAGGTTTCGCATACAAGTACTCGCGCCAGTAAATAACTTTGCAGCCTTGCATAATAAATAACTGATACCACAAGTCAAGTTATTTACTGGGTTTCATGCCTTGCAACCTTCGAAACGAAAGTTAAATTTTTGTCTGCTAGCCTTTCCAGGAATTATGAAAAACAGCTCAATCAACTATATCGGTAAGTGTGTCTAGAATTTTCTAATACCTTTTATAAAGTTTCATATTGAGACACGAAGCAAAAAAAATTAGATCTAAATTAAAACGGCCACATTTAGATCGTATTTTGTTGCTTCGTGTCTCAATATGAAACTTTAAAAAAGGTATTAGAAAATTCTAGACACACTTACCGATATAGTTGATTGAGCTGTTTTTCATAATTCCTTCTCAGTCACGAGATAATATGTTTTTAAGGGAGTGGTGTTAGTGGACCGGTGACAACGCTCTTAAGAGAAAAGTGCATTTTGAGAATGGTACGTTTTGCGTATGAGATGCGTTTTACGAGAGGTTTACTACATGTACGATACACTCTGCGAATGAACTGTATTTTATTATTTTTTAATTCAACGCTAAAGCCGACTACAAATTAGGAAAGGCTGGCAGACAAAAAATTAACTTTCGTTTCGAAGGTTGGCAAGGCATGAAACCCAGTAAATAACTTGACTTGTGGTATCAGTTATTTATTATGCAAGACTGCAAAGTTATTTACTGGCGCGAGTACTTGTATTGAAACCTGAGCAAGCGAAGGATTCAAGGATTGAGCAACGAGCGAAGCGTTCAAATATAGAATCCTGAGCGTAGCGAGGGTTTCAAAGGTACGGCACGCAGAATAACTTTGCTGCCGAGCGAAACACACAACTTTTCATCTCACTACAGCGAGGCAAATGCTAAGTGCAAGAAAAACAGCTTAAATAAAATATTAAACTAGCTTTTGCCTGCGGCTCCGCCCGGGTGGATGTCGGTTACCGCGTGAAAAGTAACCTATATCCTTTTCCACATCCAGGGCTATATCTCTGTCAAATTTCAAAACGATCGGTTCAGCGGTTTAGGCGTGAAAACAGAGTTAATTTCACATTTATAATATTAGTATGGATTAGAGTTTAATGATTAAAAAATATATATTATGTTCCGCTTCCGTTCTGGAAATTTCGACCTAAGAAATGAACCCCGTGGTCGACCGAAAACTTTAGTCGACAATGACGAATTAAAGGCGATTGTGGAAGCTGATGATTCTCAATCTACAGCTGAATTAGCAGCAGCTTTCGATGTTAAAAGGCTAGTCGGCTTGTGGCTAAGTAACAACAGTCGCACGGGTCGATCAGGTTAAGCTACGCTTGCCGCGGGTGATCCGTGGATGGGTGACCATCTTTACATACCAATACCCCTCTGTGCCTCGGAAAGCACGTTAAGCCGTTAGTCCCGGCTGTTATTCGTGGATCTTTGACAGTCGTTAGGGACCGTCAGAAGCCCGAAAGTCTGACAACCAGTCTTACTAAGGGGTAGATATCGTATTACGTAGTTACTGGGTTGTGGAGCTCGGATAGGCAGTCTATAGCCTAAATACGGCCTCCACATTCTGTTACTGGATACACGTCACGAAGACACGGTGGGCGCGCAGCGAGTTCGGGGCGTGCTGTCCGCGTTTTTTCTTAATGTCATCGACGGCGCTATTCGCGGCGAGCTCGCTGCGCGCCCGCGGCGTCATCACGGCGAGTTTCGTTGCGCACTCGCGACGCTTTGAACTCGCTCGCAAATCGCCAGTGTCATAAGGCCCTTACGCTTTGGTAAGAAAAACTGTTTGTCAGTCTTTTGGGCTTCTGACTACCAGTAACGACTGTCAATAATATACGATTGACAGACGAGACCAACGGCTTAACGTTATTTAAAAGTTAAAGTCACATAATTATGCTTATACCATCTGTACCCTGAAAAAAAATGGACTCCATGGCTTTTTAGCTTGATTGACGATATTTTGTTTAGATTAATCAAAATCTTAGTTAAGTGGATCATCACGACATGATTGTAGCAATACTATTATAGTTCAAATGATTGAACGCTCAAATAAGTTTCTCGATTATCCTTAACATGACATCATTGTAGAGGACTTAAAAAAAAAAGACATACTAAAATTTTTTTTAACTGTAACAAAGTTAACACAATCAAGCTTTTGATTACTTCAATAAAGATCATTGAAACTTTAATCTAATAATCTTGGTTGGAGCAACTAGGTTTTGACTTGATTGCTGCAAATAGGTTTTGTGATAACTCCAATCAAGATCCCGTTTCAAATCTCAATAAAATAAAAGTAGTTAGCTGTGATCATTGTGCTTGATAGGCTCAGATGCAAACCAGTTACTTAGTCAATCTAAACAAAATCTTGATTGTGGCAACTGCTTTTTTTTTTCAGTGTACCCATACGAAACCGTCTACTCCATTTGGTAGCAAAAATAAAAATGAAGTATTGTCAAATTCTTTACAAAAATTGAACAACAGTTAAAACCATTTCATTATTTGCTCAACTGAAAATTATGATTTAGTGTCATCAAATATTAGCATATAAACCAATCATAAACTTAAACAATTTAAACCATGTGTGTCAATAAGAAAATTTTTGGTGGCGTACATATGAAATTTTGGTATAAATACGCGAAATTTTTTGAGTAAAGCATAGAAGGAGTTTGGCCATTTACGGTCATACTTAACTATGGTGTCTATCAAGACTTTTGTGGCCATCGTGCTGGTAAGTTTTTGTTTTCTCTTTTTACTACCTCCAATGATCTTCAAACACGATAATTCCTGCCTTTAGCCCAGTTTATTTGTGATTTGCGCAGCATGTCTTTTATGTTCTATGTTAGAGGATTTTGTTTCCGCACTAATTCCTTCAGGTGGACCATTGTACATGGTTATTTCGACCAGCCCTTCCCTCTAGAAATTGATTACGTCTCCTGGTATGTTTAGAGCATCTGTGAATGATCTAAGTGCCCTGAGGGTTTCTGTTCTAATTTGGGTGATGCTTGTGCATTCAAAGAGTACATGCGGAAAGGTTTCTTCAGCCTCCATGCAAGCCCTGCATAGAGTACTGTCCGTTATGCCTATTCTGTGGAAGTGTTTGTTTAGCGAGCATGTCTTCTTCTTCTATACATATCTATCAGCCGTCATTTCAGTACCCCCTTTCTACCCATATCAGCGTTCTGTTACAAAGCCGACCCCGTTTGTCTTTTAAAAAAAAAAAACAATAATTCTACTGGAACCACTTTAATTCACCACAGTACAAAAACACACACACACAAGTTCTTGGGTACTTATATTTTGGTAATGTCCCTCTTAATTGCTCCCTTAATTTGGGCACACTAGATTACGCGAAATGCAACATCAGTACTTTAGTAAAGGAAAGTACACTGTTTATAAGTTAAAAGCTGACTTAGGCTTTATTGCCTTGTAATAAGGGTTATAACAGTTCGTACAATTCGTCTATCGTTTCTTTGATTTTCGTCTACTCTAATAACCGTCCACATTCATTCTCAAATCTTTCTTTACAACCACTTACTGTCAATTATTGTGATCAATTTTTCATCTATGTCCCCAAATTTGGGCTACTGCTGACTCACTTATCAGAACATGTGATATTCTAAAACAAATTTTTGATCTCCACTTTGCACCCAATATGACACCAACTTTACCACTTCTGTCCTGTTTCTGTTTCCGAATCTTTGATCAAACTTATGCAAATTTCAGGAAAAGTTAATTGTTTAGCAACTTGACTAGCATTTCTAATTTTCCGTTTATTTAAGTCACAACTGCTTTGACAGTTGTAGGAAATGATCAGTATGATAAACAATTAATTTACTTGACTGTAACAAGTGTACCTGTACGGTGAAACCATACACTACCAACGACTAAGCAGTTTTTAGTAACATAATTAATTAATATCAATTGAGCAATTAGTACATGACTAGCGGTCATCGCGTGTGCTCCCTCGCTCCTTTATATAAAAGAGCGAGGGAGCACACGCGATGACCGCTACGACCGCCATCCGGCTCGAAGGACCATGTAGAAGGTAGGAAGATATTCAATGATAATGCTGCGGATAAGGTGAAATAATTATATTAATCGGAACAAAGGTTTTATATAAAGGAGCGAGGGAGCACACGCGATGACCGCTAGTCATGTACTAATTGCTCAATTGATATTAATTAATTATGTTACTAAAAACTGCTTAGTCGTTGGTAGTGTATGGTTTCACCGTACAGTACCAATGGGGCACCTAGCTTAGTTCACACTGAAAAAAAAAATGCACTCCAATCAAGTGACTTTTTAGCTTGATTGACGATATCTTGTTTAAATTAATCAAAATCTTAGTTTAATTGATTATCACGACATGATTGCAGCAATACTAATTCAAATAATTGAACGCTCAAACAAGTTTCTACCCTTAACATGACATCATTGTAGAAGAGTTTAAAAAGAGACAAGTTAAAAAAATGTTAACTGTAACAAAGTTAGTTAGTTGTGTCAATCAAGCATTTGATTACTTCAATAAAGATCATTGGAACTTTAATCTAATAATCTTGGTTGGAGCAACTATGTTTTGACTTGATTGCTGCAAATAGGTTTTGTAATAACTCCAATCATGATCCCGTTTCAAATCTCAATCAAATAAAAGTAGTAGCTGTGATCATTGTGCTTGATAGGCTCAGATGCAAACAAGTTACTTACGTCAATCTAAACAAAATCTTGATTGCGGCAACAACTTTTTTATTTTCAGTGCATTAGTGTTTAAAGTACTCAACTTTTAATACGTTTTTGCGACCTGTAACATTATCATCTTACTTCCAGCTGGCGTTAGTATCCGCATCTCCTCACGCTCAAGACGAACATCTTTTGGTCAGATCGAGGAGGTCTTGCATAAAGGATCTGCCCTGGTTGGGGACGAATGCGGCTGTAAATCACGCAGCAGCCGCTAAAAGTCTTGTGACACAAACTCTTGGAGGACTCTGGAACGCTCCTCACAAAAGAGCTGGTAGTGCCCCTCAGTCAGTTGGGGTAAGTCAAGATTTGAATCATCATTTCAGCGGAAAGACGTCCATTGCTGGACATAGGCGTCCCCCAAAAGGGGGGGAATTTGCCATAATCGCCACGCTTGGCAGGCGGGTTGTCGATCGCAGTATGGTGTTCAAAATGCATAGAGAACGCTACTGCCCATTCTCTAGTAAGTCTCTTAGTCGCCTTTTACGACACCCACGGGAGGAAATGGTGGTGTGAATGTTGGAAAGATTTGAATACTAAATCAAAATTCAAAATAATTTTATTCAGATTAGGTTGCTCAAAAGATTTATAAATTACAGCTCGGCCAAAACGCGTCCCCGTCACCAAGTTCTAATGTTTTAGCTAGGACGAAAGTGGCGCAACAAATCCAACAGTGTCCATCAATGCTAGGCATATGATTGTTGTTGCGCCACGGCTGTTTGTGTATGTGAGTTTAAATGTTTGTAAACGCACCCACAATACAGGAGAAATTCCTAGTGTGGGGCAACTTTTTTTTTTTTAACTGCATCTTTAATGGTAAGTCAAAGTGAATACCTGTATTTTACATGGAGTGACTGCCTATCTGAGCTCCACAACCCAATAACGTAACCACCCATCCACGGATCAACCACAGCAAGCGTAGCTTAACCTGCTAATACTTATCCACAAGCCCTTATGTGCCACCCAACGATATACAAAGAAATTTTGGTTTACGAGGCAGAATTTAATTGTTTTTACGTTAATTACAGGCAGTTTCGAGAAGGTTCGCAAGTACTGGTAAATATGATTTTATTTATTATTGACCTCAGATCAAATAAAAAGTTTGACTTATTTAAATAAATCGGCAATTTTTTTTTGACGTGACACCGTCTAATAAATCGATGAACGCCGGCTTGCACGAAATAGGATGACTCGTTGTCCCGTTACGCTCATTGTCCCGTTACGCTCGTTGTACGTTTGCGACGCATCAATTTTTTGCTATGACGTTGTCACGATAAACTATTCTATTACCTTTAAAGTATGATTTTAATCATTATTTTTGTTTCACAGGATTCTTCGCTAGAGGAATTTCTGGTAAGCAATATTTTTATTGTTTTTCAACTATTTTTTCTATAAAATTATTCATACAGAGGAACTTATAAGGAAAATGAATGAAAAATACTAATTTTATTTTCTTTTTTTTTTTTCTAGACCGTAGCTGGACTTCATACCGAGGTTTAAATTGGATATATGGTAGAAGTAAGTTTCAATCATTCTTCATTACATATTTAAGATTCTTAAAATAAGTAGCCAAATGTATTAATAGTACATTACTTACCAAGGGCTGTAAAAGAAAGAAAGCCCGAAATCGCAGGTATTTATGATCCGAGCCGCAGGCGAGGGTTGAAATATGGGATAGAGGGCTTTCTTTTTTACTGCCCGTGGTGAGTACACAATTTTACGTCTTCACCTGGCCAAAATGCGAGTTTTACTGTACGCGTAGCGTGCGGTAAAACTCACATTATGGCCAGGTGTGACGTAAAATGTATTTACCTCTTTGGAGAATAGTAGCGTAATGTTATGTAGCTCAGTGATGACAAGCACATTTCAGCTTCCCTCTGCAATGGCAACGCGTCACAGACCATACAACTTACCGTCCATAGCACCCACTTTTTATTCTTCTGTGTTCTTTTCAAACATGAAAGTGAATGTTTTTCTTTACTTTTCAGATAATATCAAGAGCTACAATGATGTTTTGCAAATCTTGCTCGTATACACCCGAAGTGCTACTTGTCTCATCAACCGCTGGATCCCAGATCGTAAGTCATATTCTTAATCGAATACCTAACTTAACGCGTATTAGGGCTCTGCAGCCCATGGCTTGGCTAATAAACTGTAGTTTTCACTTCTCATGCTCTAAAAGTACGCCAATATAGCCCTACGAAGCGGGACTAAAGTGACCACTTTATTCTCTAGGGAGTGAAAAGTGATAAGTTTTTTAATTTCCTTCATGTGACATAGACAAACTCAAACAGCCAGTAAATATACTATTATCTGTGGAGTGTGGATCATATTCATTGCGAAAATGTTGAGAATTTTGACAGACCAGTGACAGTGAAGAGTTTGACGTCGAGCAAAGAGCAAAACACATAATAGATAATCTTTTGCAGCCAAAGACGCTGAAGATTTACCTAAAAACTTAAGAAAGTTTTATGGACTGGAGGAATTATCCATACTAATATTATAAATGCGAAAGTAACTCTGTCTGTCTGTCTGTCTGTCTATCGGTCTGTCTGTCTGTCTGTCTGTCTGTATGTTACGTTGTCACGCCTAAACCGCTGAACCGATCGTCATGAAATTTGGCAGAGATATAGCCTGGGATATGGAGAAGGACATAGGCTACTTTTTTACGCGATAACCACGCCACGCGGGGGCAAAAGCTAGTATTTATTAAATGTTTTTGTACTAAATTGACTATTTTTCTCGCACTCAAAGTGAAAAGTATAGTTTGCATCTCGCGACTAAAGGTCATCTTAATAGTCCCTCGGTTTTATTGACTCCCTCGCACGCTCGGGAGTCAAACCTCCTCTGGTATATTATGGCTTCGTTTAGTCCCTCGATAAAAATATACTATTATTTATTTATTTAATACTTTAAGCACACAAATTGTACAGAGGCGGACTTAATGTCATAGGCATTTTCTACCAGTCAACCTTTGGGTGATGCAGAAACAAACAGTAGTAGGTGCAATAGCGAGAATTGAGAAATAAATATTCATTTAAATAAAAAGATATACATATACCAATTGCGATTGCTGTCAATGGCGGTGCTCTCAAGGTTGTTCGGGAATATGTTTACCTCGGGCAAACTGCAGTTTGGTTAGAACAACTTTGAGAGGGAGGCTAGCAGAAGAATTCAGCTGGGCTGGGCAGCATTTGGGAAGCTTCGTCGAGTCTTCTCGTCGCGTATTCCACAGAGCCTAAAGACCAAGGTCTTCAATCAGTGCGTCCTGCCTGTGATGACTTACAGAGCCGAAGCGTGGACACTCACGGTACGGCTGGTCCATAAATGCAAGGTCGCTCAACGAGCTATGGAACGGGCTATGCTTGGAGTTTCACTGAGGGATCGAATCCGGAACGAGGTGATCCGGCAGAGAACTAAAGTTGTCGACAAAGGTCACAGAATAAGCAAGCTTAAGTGGCAATGGGCAGGCTATATTAGCTATAGAATCAATGACCGTTGGGGTAGACGTGTTCTTGAGTGGAGACCGCGAATCGACAAACGTAAGGTAGGACGTCCTCAGGCTAGGTGGAGCGACGATCTTCGCAGGGTGGCTGGTAGCAGCTGGATGAGAGTTGCCGAGAATCGAGCTGAATAGCGTGCAATTGGAGAGGCCTATGTCCAGCAGTCGACTGCTATAGGCTGATGATGATGATGATGATCACATATACCTATTAAAAACTATAAATTTAATATATACATCTTATTATATATAAATATAAGCACAAATAAATACACATAAATATGTAGTTAGCTTGAATTTGTAAGAAAATGTCGGCGTGATCGTCCATTGCAGACCACTCCACGATATTCAGGGATACGTGGCTGGACCATACCATTTACAGGCACTTCGAAATTGTTAGGATCCGGTCAGTGAGAAAGTTGAAGCTAATTGCCCGTTCCAAAGCGTAGTAGCTTACTATTATTGTACACATACTTGTGCCCAATTGGGGGAGGCTTATGTCCAGCAGTGGACGTCTTTCGACTGAAATGATGATGATGATGACTTGTGCAACTATAATATCTCTCGCGTCGAAACCTGGTCTCCTCTGAGATTGATCGCCATGGCTGAAATTTGGTCAGGAAGGAATTTGGTCTATTACTATTTTATTCAGTTCCTATGGAGAAGAAGGGCAAGAAACTCCGTGGTTATTCTCATGATTTCCTTATAGCATTACTGATGGCCTCGTTGGTCTGGTTGTCCCAGAGTCGCACAAAGTGCATTGGTATGTTCATTTAGGATATTCTCATGTCCAACACGCAGTGAGCAAGCATGGCGATCAATGCTCGTTCCTTCCCTGTATGACCTCTTCGGCCTTTGCCCTGCAGTGGGACAGTTAAAAGGATGCTAGAGTGAGATGGTGCAATTGCACAGATAGCTGTGCAATTGCACAGATAGCTGTGCAATTGCACCATCTCACTCTAATATCCCATTAACTGTCACATATAGGTGTCAGAAAGAGAGCGTTGCGTGATTAATTTCGATCTTTTTCGGTGATTTGTCGTTATTTTATTAATTTTACTAATTTTCTGTTACAGTTGGCACCGTCCTCTTACAATGTAAGTATTTTTTTTTATCCATAATATGTTAAAAAGACATCGGCAACCGTTTTAGTGGCCAATAATTAATTACAGACCTTTTAGCCTAGAAAACTCTCAACGTTGGGATCCTGGGTTCAATTCCCAGTTCGTACAAGGTGATATTGGGTTTTTCCTTCAGGAATTTCTCAGTAGCAGGTTGGAGTCTAGATTTGTGCCCGGTTGATGGCAATTGGCTCGCCATCTATTACATTGGACTCACATATAACTACTTACTAAAAATCTTAATTACACTCACTGATAGATCACAAAACCGCTAGGTCTAGCATGAAATTTTGCAGAAGAGATTTTTATAATGGAAGGATTTTAGAAAATTCTACTTCTAAATGGGGGATGAAAGTTTGTTATTGAAGTGAAAATTACTTTAAAAAAAAGTAAAATTATGATTTAGATTAATTAATAAGTTTTTAAATTTTCTTTAGTCGCGTTGAGAGATTATTGGTAAGGGAAAAACTTATGGGTTCACGTCTCCGAAATGTGCGACATGCAAGTGTAGCGTCAGACTGTCAGTTATTCCAAAGTCTTGAGTTTTCTGTCTTCTGAAATAGGCAGTGCTTATAACTGGCCTATTTATTTTCCTGTAAATTTCCTACACTTGTCTGCTTTTTTTGTGTATTATATTATGTTATGGGTGCCTTTTAGTCTGTTCTAAATAAATGTATTTTATTTCTTTTTTTCTGATGGGAAATCCCATCGTTTTTATAGATTACGTTTATTTTGTTATTTTGTAAATTCTTATATCATTTTTATTTTTCAGTGGTGACTGGTGCTGTCCGAGTCGTTGACTGCGTACTCGGCCGCGGTGTCTGTACACCTCTTGGAACTAATCGCAATGCCAACCCAACGAAAGGTAAATAAAATCTTAACTAAAAAATAATGAGCTAATGGTTCATTAACTTTTATTGCCAGAAGTTAATGACTCATTAACTATGTACTGGTGAGTTAATGGTTCATTAACTTTAGGTACTAGTGATTTATTGAGATACTAAGTTCGGATGAGTTAATGATTCATTAAGTTTTCTAGTTTTTGTTGACCAAGAGTTACTGAATAATTAACTCATTTCAGTAACGACCATTATATAGAATAATAGTTGCTCTCCGCGGTTTTACCCGCGTAAGTTTCGATTCCGTGGTTTTTTTTGGGGAATAAAAAAAATATTGCAAAATTTTGCTACTTCGGGTTGCATTATTAAAATTTTCGTAACGATCTCATTTTATTTTTCTTCGAACAAACTGACTCGACTGCCGCATTGATCTAGTGGTCGTAACTATCGCTGAGCCTGGGTTCGATACCTGCATCGGGCAAACTGTTATTGGGTTTTTCCATCTGGAATTTCTCAGTACCAGCGCGGAGTCTGGATTTGCACCCAGTGGATGGCAGTAGGCTCGACACCATATCAGGGGCCCAAGTCTGCTATTTTTATAAATTCGTTACTCCAACACGATCCCATTGTCATTTTGCTAAAAGTTCGTAATCTGCTAAATTCATAATAATCGATCATTGGTCGATCAATGGTCTCGCAATAGAATTGTATTACAATGGCATTGTGAACATTTATTCATGCCAGATTTCATTTATATATATTTTTACATATTATTTATTAGTGTTGTAAGCAATCTGAAGTAGTAGGAAGTTGGAAGTTTAGTAGGAAGTTTAATTTGTCATTATGTACGAGATTACCAATTCTTTCAATGGAGTGTCAGTGGCTGACCATCGGAAAGTCATAATGACGCCATTATTTTAGTAGATTACCAAACTTGTCAAAATCAACAATTATGAAATCAATGATAGACCATTCTGACTCTATTGTAATAGCAGAATTGAGGCCCTGGCGAAATGTGGATGTGCCTAAACACCTCTACCCAACCCTATAATAGAGAAAATGTTTTATATTTTCAGTACACTTATGCTCAGTCGCATCATATGGCCGAGAATGGGACTTACCAGCTTACAACGGCGGTTACAGCAATGCTGCAGAATTCATTCGCGAGAATAACTTACATGGCGCTGTAGCACATATCCAGAATCTCCTGCAAACCAAGGGAGGACTCAATGGATTGGATGGTAAGACTATCATCCTCCTTATTCTAATCAATCAGTGGTCGGCACAGCATCTCCTCTTCTTCCATACATCTTCTTCTTCAATCGGTCCCTCATTACTGAGGATCGTGGTCACTGGACCCCTTTAAGCGGACAATCTGCCTCCATCGACTCCGGTCCAACGTTGCCATCACCACCTGATGAAGTTTGCTTGAGGACATAGCGTCTTTTACTTGCATACCTACATCTAGGACAGAAAAGAAAGAAACTTTGTTTATTTTGCAAAAACAAAAGGCACATTCAATCAATCTGCCTAGCCTTTTCCTATGTTGGGGTCGGCTTCCGGTCTAACCGGATGCAACTGAATACCAGTATTTTACATGGAGCGACTGCCTATCTGACCACCACAATCCAGTAACTGGGTATTACCCCTTGGTAAGACTGGTTGTCAGACTTTCGGGCTTCTGACGACCCGTAACGACTGTCAAAGATCCACGAATGACAGCCGGGACCAACGGCTTAACGTGCTTCCTGAGGCACAGAGGAGTCTCGGTATGTAAAGATGGTCACCCATCCAAGGACCAACCCCGGCAAGCGTAGCTTAACCTGATGAATCGACCCGTGCGGCTGTTATTACTTAGCCATGAGCTCCTCCTCAAAAAGCACACTCCAAAAAATAAATTAAAAATACACACAAATTCCCCCCCCCCCCCCCCCCCGAGAATCAAACCTAGGAGCTTTGCGTTGTTTTAACTGTCTTTTTTTCTGTTACAGGATATGCCAAGCATATTGCTCTAGCCATTTTGAAAATCGCTCAGCTATTCGAACGTAAGTATTATTTATGTATTTTTTAAATTATTATATTATAGGTAGTAGTCGTCATGGCCCAGTCGTTAAGAGCATTCATCCCACGCGGGCTGCCTACTTTGCATTTCTAGAGGTTTTACGTGATTATTTTAATAAAAAATCAAAGTACTATTTTTTTCAGCCAAGTTCTAGATCGTTGTATTATGTAATTATTTTTAACATTTTCTTTATATTAAGTACAAATATTTAGTCGTAATACTGCAAATAGAAAATATGAGTAAATACCAAATCGACACCTCCCGCGCTTAAGGCATAACGTCATCTTTGTGTTGATCAGCCGGAAAACATAATATGATAAGACTATTAGCGGGTTAGAAATTCGGTTTTTAGTGAAAATATGAAAATATAGTTTTTTAGAATGTGTAGTATTTACATAACTATTTAGTAATATAACATTATAGTACTAAAATCTCATTTTACTAAAAAACATGTAACGACTTTTTGCGTGGGGGGATATCGAAATTATCTGTAAAAAAATAGCATACATATTTATAAGTACCAAAAACCTAGTGCTTGGCTAAAAAAAAAATTGTACTTTGATTTAAATTTAATAAAATAATCACGAAAAACCTCTAGAAATGCGCCGTTGCTAGCTCGTGACGGATGAACGCTCTTAAGACCTAGCCATTTCAATTGTAAGATAAATGTTTTTTTCCTTGTATTTATGATTTTTTTTTAAAGTTTTCGTTATAGATGTCGTTAAAAAAAAAAATTGTATGTTCTTCCTAATAATGTTTTGTTCTTTTCATAGGTGATGCAGAACAATGGTCAAGAAACGATCTTAACACCGTCTTTGCAAGTGGTAAGTACCACCTACCTTGCCTTGCCACGTTGGTCTAGTTTTTTCAAGCCCAACTGTCGAGCATGAGGTCCTGGGTTCGATTCCCGGCACAGCGGGAAGCTCTTGGCCTTCATTTCACCTAATGGTAAGTGATGATAAGGCCGAATGTGGAAGTGAGTTTCACCTGGAATTGTCAATCACACAGGATTTTTTTTAACACTTATTGGGCCTGCTCTTGACTACGATCTCGTCTGATAGGTCCTCTCAGGGCTTGTTAACGTTACCAAATAACAAAATAATAACCGTTACGTAACGTTAAATTTCAATGTTATACCTACTAACGTTACAAAAATTTAACGTTACTTGATAACATTACCAGTAATATAACGTTAATTAACATTAACAAAAATACGATAACTAACGTTAATTGAGCTACGTTGCCGTTCTGTGGGTAAGAATCAGGCAGATTCAGGCAACGTTTTGATCGGCACGGCATCAGAGAGGCGCGAGGGCGGGTCCCGCCGCACCGCACGCCTCAGGCCCCACTACTTACATCTCACCCGTTTAAAATAACGATAAAATTAATAGTCGCATAAATAACGTTAAATCGATTACCGTTATTTTAATAATAACGTTAACTCTGTCAATACAAGGTAACGTTATGAAAATTTTACGGTATTTAAAGGCCTGGGTCCTCTCCACACCACAACGTCATAGCGTCGTTAACGTGAAACGGAGCGGTGTCGCGATGCGGCACGTTGACGTGACGTGCTAATTTACTTTACCGTGACGTAAAAATGCACGTCACAATGCCGCAACGTTAGACGTTGTGGTGCCTTGTAAAAATCCGGTCCTATATTAGAGTAAGTACTCCAGTGAATGGACATTTAAGTGATCATCAAACTTCAAAAAATGATTACAGTATGTTGCTTAAAGAGGATACGGTGCAAAGCCATATTTTGGTAATAAGATTGTATTCAAAAATATTTTTTAAGTTTGGTTTACGACATCACCTGTATAATTTCTTAGATATTTAGCAATCAATTGAACAGTACCCTAAAACCCCAGTGAATGAACGAAATGTTCTAGTAAATGAACGAAATATAACCAGTAAATGAACATATCATTAGTATAAGTAATAATACTGCAATCATGTCGTGATGATTAACTTAACTAAGATTTTCTTTAATCTAAACAAGATATCGGTGCCGATTCCCTTGTTCACAAACTAAACTAAATTTAAGTTCAGTGCATCTTTTTCTTTCTATTTCATTAAGAAAAGGACAGAAGATAAATTTTAGTTTAGTCCTGTCAAATTAATCAGCGCCTGTCACTACTCCATACAAGTTTAGATAAAGTTTAGACGTGATTAAAAACTTGCCGACTAAAATTACGTCAATTTACGTCAAGCGCTGATTAATTTGACAGGACTAAACTAAAATTTATCTTCTGTCCTTTTCTTAATGAAATAGAAAGAAAAAGATGCACTGAACTTAAATTTAATTTAGTTTGTGAATAAGAGAATCGGCACCATTGTCAATCAATCTAAAAAGTCATTGGAGTGCATTTTTTTCAGTGTATGTTTAATACTGTGTTAACAATATATTTTTTTTACAGTTACCTCGATTTTGGGATGGCTTGCAAACAACTACCACCCAAAACGTAAGTATTTTTCACAAACACATTATCCACACATAAACCTCGTTTGAAATAAGATTAGATATTTAAATAAACCCTTTTTACAGCCCGTTCAACTGATTTTGACTTCTATTGCGTTGGTCGTATGACAAATGGCAGCTGTAGTAAACAGCTTGTATTGTAACCACTTTTGCTTTTATTGACATCCTTATGCCTACGGAATAGAAGTCAAAATCGGTTGAACGGACTGTATAAAAAGTTTATTTCAATGCTTAATCTTATTTTCAAATGGAACATAGTGTCCTGGAAGACTTATAGTTTCTGCAATTATTAACCTTCGAATGCCGTCACTGAAACTTTATTTATGAAAAAAAAAAAAAAAACGTTGAAGGACGATTTCCACCAAATGACTTGCATCGCATCGGATCGGAAAGGATATGAATGGATGCGGCGACAGCCGATCGCGTCCGGCAGGATGCCGACGCATACGATTGATTTATTCCGTTCTAATACCACTGAAATTTGTTTCATAAAATTTGTTGAAAAACATACATGGTGGTATTAGTTTTTGGTATTAGAACGGAATAAATCATACGATTGGCTCCGTACCGTCGTCGCTTGCGAACGTATCCGTTTCTGCGCCTAGTCAAATAGTTTAATTCCTACCGTGTTGACGTGTGACGACAGCCGAAAGGATCCGATCGGATACGACAACAGGCGAACGGAGCCGATCGCGCGTCGCAACATACTTTCGCCTGCGATCGCGTGTCGCGGAAGACGACCGCGGTGAAGCTGCTGTGCGCGGTTTGGTAATACAGACATTAAATACCGTGTATACGATTTAATATCGTTTAAAGATTGTAAAAACAGTTCCGATCCGATGCGATGCGAGTCGTTTGGTGGAAATCATCCTTAACTGAATTAACCTATTACACCAAGAACCAACAATTCGGATGCGTGTGACGTATTCCACGCACTGTTTTTGCGTAGTGGATTACGGTCCACTCCCTCTCACAGAGAGGAGACCCGTGTAAGCAGTAGCGATGTTATAGGTTATTTATGTATGTATGTATTCATACACATATCCGAAATAGTTACACAGTTATATATACGTTTTTAAAGCACTTTTTTAGGGTTCCGTAGCCAAATGGCAAAAAACGGAACCCTTATGGATTCGTCATGTCTGTCTGTCTGTCCGTCCGTATGTCACAGCCACTTTTTTCCGAAACTATAAGAACTATACTGTTGAAACTTGGTATGTAGATTGTATTCTGTGAACCGCGTTAAGATTTTCACACAAAAATAGAAAAATAAAAACAAAAAATTTTGGGGGTTCCCCATACTTAGAACTGAAACTCAATTTTTTTTTTCATCAAAGCCATACATTCGTGTGGAGTATCTCCATAGATACCCCACAAAAAATATTAGAAACCGCAATATCATTTTTGAAGACCTACCCATGTAGGTCTTCAAAAATTATATTGAGGTTTCTAATATTTTTTTTCCTAAACTGAATAGTTTGCGCGAGAGACACTTCCAAAGTGGTAAAATGTGTGTAACCTGGTAACCCTGTAACTTCTAAAATAAGAGAATGATAAAACTAAAAAAAAAATATATGATGTACATTACCATGTAAACTTCCACCGAAAATTGGTTTGAACGAGATCTATTAAGTAGTTTTTTTTAATACGTCATAAATCGTAAACCGCAATTTATCTTTCGTTCAATCAACTCAAATATAAAAATAAAATAAACCATTTAATTTCATAAATATAAACCTTATGCTGTTTAGCTATCACAAGTCTATATGGGCTCGCATATAGTTAGATCTAAATCCCATCATTTAGGTACCTAATTATAATGTTTACTTATCAATAACTTAATGTAAAAAATAAATACACTATTATTAAAACATCGATCAAAGTTTCAACTAACTACAAGAACTTTTATATTATGTTACTTACTGCTACGGAACCCTTCATTGGCGAGTCCGACTCGCACGCACTTGGCCGCTTTTTTAAACTTACTTTTTATTTTACAGTCGGAGGATACGTCGTTCAAGGTGAGTTTTTGATTTTTATTATTTTTCTAAATATCAGATGACAGTCGAGCAGTTCTGCTATTTAATTGTTTGATTATTAAAAACTTTATGCACAAATGAAAACTGTACAAGGGCGGACTTAATGCCTTGGGCATTTTCTACCAATCTACCTTAGGGTGATGCAGAGACAATACACAGTAGGTGCAATAGGTGGTTGCAAAAAATCAGCGCTTTGATGGTAGGTTCGTCCGAAGTCACAGCATTTTGCTGAGCAACAACCTGTTCTTGCACAGATGCGACGCACGGCTTAATAATTATTCTTGTTACTGTTGTTTGTTTGTTATAAAAGTAGTTATTTTCCACTCAGTATTCGGCATATTGTTTTTGTTTTGATGGTTTTTTTGTTGACATTTTTGCCAGTGACGCAACACAGTGTAACAATCACAGACCTTTTAATTGTAACCACAGACTAATTAGATATTGTAACAATGTAAATTGTCTTTGGTCCCGTCAAACTTTTTATTGCTTGAATTGGAAGCTTTTGGCTACTTTAATATGTATTTTATCATTTATTTTTTATTTTTATTAAGTGCGTTTTGTTTGTGCAGAATAAACAATTTTTCTTTCTTTCTTTCTTTCAATAGCAGAAAGCAACTTAGAAAATATTTTTTATCTACGATATACGAATAAATACATAGGTATATACATACATACACCAAAAAATAAAAAGTTATGAGAGTTAAACAAGAAAACCTACAATAACTTAATTCTGAGACGAATCTGCCAACTTCTTGTCTAAGTAGTCTCGAGCTTTCACTTTAAATGTGAACTGATTGGTAACCGTCCTGATATTCTGAGGAAGCGCATTCCAAAGGAAAACCGCTTGGACTAAGAAATAAGACTTTATAAAACCAGAGCGATGAGAAGGACAACAAAGAAGACGATTATTCTCGGACCGAAGATTCTTGCAAAGATCTATTCCGTAAAGATTTCACTGTGAAAACTTAGGTGAAGGGAGTCTGAAGTGAGCTGTCAATCCCTAGCATCAGGGTGGAATGACATTTCACTGCAAGCTCACTTCACCTGAGAATTCATGGTGAGATATTTACAGAATTGACCGGCTGGTCCACAAATTCAAGGTTGCTCAGCGCGCTATGGAGCGGGCTATGCTCGGAGTTTCTTTGAATGATAATCACACACACACATACACGCACATCTTTGGTGCGCAGGGTCCGCGCCAGCTCTAACACCATCCCGAGGATGATGGCTGAGAGGTTCGACTGTCACTACATTAACCATAATATATCATAATAGCATTGGTAACAATGCTATTATGATCCAATGTTGATTGAAATAAATGAATTGAATTGAATATGATCAGAAATCCATCCATCTAGTTTTTCCGATACAACTTCACAACACAATAATATTTTAAATGTTTACCAACAACGTGTCAATGTCATTTAAGCGACAAAAATATTATGTAGCACTTTTAAGTGTCCTAGAGTGAGATCTCAACTTTTTTTTCTGTTCCAGATGTTCTGAATGTTGTCAAGAATGAGCCCTATGCTCGCGATTATGGTCTCGGTAAGTTTAAACACAAAATAAATAAATTGCACCATAGTGGGACGAATAGACTATACAAAATATTCTGAAAAACTAAGAAAATTTAACTTTATCTGAAAAGGTAAAAAAATCTGACTAGAAATCATCGTGTTTAGTGTTACTTCGGAAACATTTGTGTCATTGAGATGAAGATTAATTTCCCGTATTTTTAAGAACGTTAGCTTAACTTAATCTGTCAAAAATGCAATCAATTGTTACATCGTTTTGACATTACTTGTCGTGAGAATTCGAAGGTTTAAAAAAAATCCTAAAACAGTAATAAAACACTACAAAATCCTGTATTGCTCTTCTTTAGAGTTAAATTTCTCTCTAACAAAAGTTGAAGAAATTATTCAGTACAAGCTTCTGTCCCGCGACTTCGTCCGTGTGAAATTTTGGCTCCCGACCTTCCGCGTCACGCCACTTTGCCTACCCGCGCTATTACTTCGTTTTCACATAGCGTTCTTAATGACTTTTTTTCTTTTTGCCCGGCTCCTTAAGGTCGCAGCGTGATGTTAAATAGCCTATAACCTTCCCCAGGAATCGGGCTATCAAATATAAAAAGAATTTTCAGAATCCGTTCAGCAGTTTCAGAGATTACCCCCTACATACATACTTACAAACTTACATACAAACATTACCTCTTTATAATATTAGTATAGATTATTTATCCATACTAATATTATAAATGTGAAAGTAACTCTGTCTGTCTGTCTGTCTGTATGTTACGTTTTCACGCCTAAACCGCTGAACCGATCGTCATGAAATTTGGCAGAGATGTAGCCTGGGATATGGAGACGGACATAGGCTACTTTTTTACGCGATAACCGACATCTACGCGGGCGGAGCCGCGGGCAAAAGCTAGTATATATTTTTAAACCTGCTCTGTCATCATACACAATCCAATCAAAAAGTATGAAACAGGTGTTTTAATTATGCAATCATAGTGTTGGTCTTTATATAGATCACCCGTTGCTTCCCGAGGGTAACGTAGCAATCTATATTTTCATACAAATTTTATAAACGCAAAACTCTGTGTATCTGTTACCTTTTCACCCCTTACGGCCTAAAACTGTGTGTTCCATTCAAAAGGACTCCGTCGTGGGGACCACGTGGGCGTCCGTCATGTCGCTTACTGGCTGTAATTTTTTTGCACACCGATAAAATTAAGTGCCCATGGACCCGCGTGGACACGCGCGTACTCACGCCACGGGTACTCATCGCGGGCGCCCGCTTAGCGCAATTTCAGGCCTAACAGCTGGAAATTTTGCGACGAAATATGGCACACAAGTAGACCATGACCTGGGTTAGGACAAAAGATACTTTTTATCCCGGTAGTACGATTGTAAATTGTGTCTCACAAAAAGAACTAACACAAAATTTCCATCCCCAGATTTTGGCGAACTTGAAAAGAAAATCATAGCAGAAGCTTCAATCAGTTTCAAAAACCAATTGTTACCAGTTTTTAATTCCTGCACAGACGAACAATTCAAAAATGGTGATACCGGTGATAACGACAATGATGCCTATACAGAAACCTATGGTTTTAATGACACGAATGATGATAGTACATCCACTTACAATGCCAGTAAAGATACTAAATATGCAACTACTACTGAAACTACTCAAATTCAAAAAGGATCCTCTAAATCACCCACACGCAATTCTGGAGAGGTTAGCTCTGATAGTCACCCTGAATTATCTGATAGTAAGAAAATAAAACAAAATAGTAAGAAAATTGGCGGGCAAAAAAGGAAAGGTCTTAAGGGTGCCGATAATGATGAGGATGATGGGCAAAGGAATATAAGAAAAGATAAAACAGGTAATGAAAGAAAACAAAAGACCAAAATAATTAATAAAGATGTAGAAATCATAATCATCAAACGAGATAGCAATAATTCAGTTAATCTCAAAAAAAGGCAGATGAGAAAACAAAAGAAAAATAAAATCAACTCTGTTACAAATACAGAACAAGATGGCACAAAAACAACAGATGGCAACAAAGTAGATAGCAATAGTAAGAATGGTTCTGGCAACAATGACATTGATACAACAACAAGTACCACTACATATAAAAATAATTTTAACAACGATAAAACTAATGACCAAGACATCAGTAAAAATGAAAACGTAAATGATGACGATGATGATAATGATGTTGGTAAAGAAAAAGTAAGCAACTCTGGATCTGACTCCCGTGGACCAAGTTACGACGATGCAGATCAAGTAAATGGCTCTAATGGGTCTAACAATGACAATTCCAATAAATCAAGCAGCACAGTCGAAACAAAACAAAGCATCACAAACGAGTCTAACAAAGACAGCTCTAATCAGTCTGATTCAGGCAAAGATAAAGTACGCAATTCTGGATCTGACTCCCGTAGACCAACTAACAACGATGCAGATCAAGTAAATGGCTCTAATGGGTCTAACAATGACAATTCCAATAAATCAAGCAGCACAGTCGAAACAAAAGAAAGCATCACAAAAGAGTCTAACAAAGACAGCTCTAATCAGTCTGATTCAGGCAAAGATAAAGTAAGCAACTCTGGATCTGACTCCCGTGGACCAAGTAACGACGATGCAGATCAAGTAAATGGCTCTAATGGGTCTAACAATGACAATTCCAATAAATCAAGCAGCACAGTCGAAACAAAACAAAGCATCACAAACGAGTCTAACAAAGACAGCTCTAATCAGTCTGATTCAGGCAAAGATAAAGTACGCAATTCTGGATCTGACTCCCGTAGACCAACTAACAACGATGCAGATCAAGTAAATGGCTCTAATGGGTCTAACAATGACAATTCCAATAAATCAAGCAGCACAGTCGAAACAAAAGAAAGCATCACAAAAGAGTCTAACAAAGACAGCTCTAATCACTCTGATTCAGGCAAAGATAAAGTAAGCAACTCTGGATCTGACTCCCGTGGACCAAGTAACGACGATGCAGATCAAGTAAATGGCTCTAATGGGTCTAACAATGACAATTCCAATAAATCAAGCAGCACAGTCGAAACAAAACAAAGCATCACAAACGAGTCTAACAAAGACAGCTCTAATCAGTCTGATTCAGGCAAAGATAAAGTACGCAATTCTGGATCTGACTCCCGTAGACCAACTAACAACGATGCAGATCAAGTAAATGGCTCTAATGGGTCTAACAATGACAATTCCAATAAATCAAGCAGCACAGTCGAAACAAAACAAAGCATCACAAAAGAGTCTAACAAAGACAGCTCTAATCAGTCTGATTCAGGCAAAGATAAAGTACGCAATTCTGGATCTGACTCCCGTAGACCAACTAACAACGATGCAGATCAAGTAAATGGCTCTAATGGGTCTAACAATGACAATTCCAATAAATCAAGCAGCACAGTCGAAACAAAACAAAGCATCACAAAAGAGTCTAACAAAGACAGCTCTAATCAGTCTGATTCAGGCAAAGATAAAGTAAGCAACTCTGGATCTGACTCCCGTGGACCAAGTAACGACGATGCAGATCAAGTAAATGGCTCTAATGGGTCTAACAATGACAATTCCAATAAATCAAGCAGCACAGTCGAAATAAAACAAAGCATCACAAAAGAGTCTAACAAAGACAGCTCTAATCAGTCTGATTCAGGCAAAGATAAAGTACGCAATTCTGGATCTGACTCCCGTAGACCAACTAACAACGATGCAGATCAAGTAAATGGCTCTAATGGGTCTAACAATGACAATTCCAATAAATCAAGCAGCACAGTCGAAACAAAACAAAGCATCACAAAAGAGTCTAACAAAGACAGCTCTAATCAGTCTGATTCAGGCAAAGATAAAGTAAGCAACTCTGGATCTGACTCCCGTGGACCAAGTAACGACGATGCAGATCAAGTAAATGGCTCTAATGGGTCTAACAATGACAATTCCAATAAATCAAGCAGCACAGTCGAAACAAAACAAAGCATCACAAAAGAGTCTAACAAAGACAGCTCTAATCAGTCTGATTCAGGCAAAGATAAAGTAAGCAACTCTGGATCTGACTCCCGTGGACCAAGTAACGACGATGCAGATCAAGTAAATGGCTCTAATGGGTCTAACAATGACAATTCCAATAAATCAAGCAGCACAGTCGAAACAAAAGAAAGCATCACAAAAGAGTCTAACAAAGACAGCTCTAATCAGTCTGATTCAGGCAAAGATAAAGTAAGCAACTCTGGATCTGACTCCCGTGGACCAAGTAACAACGATGCAGATCAAGTAAATGGCTCTAATGGGTCTAACAATGACAATTCCAATAAATCAAGCAACAAAGTCGAAACAAAACAAAGCATCACAAACGAGTCTAACAAAGACAGCTCTAATCAGTCTGATTCAGGCAAAGATAAAGTAAGCAACTCTGGATCTGACTCCCGTGGACCAAGTAACGACGATGCAGATCAAGTAAACGGCTCTAATGGGTCTAACAATGACAATTCCAATAAATCAAGCAGCACAGTCGAAACAAAACGAAGCATCACAAACGAGTCTAACAAAGACAGCTCTAATCAGTCTGATTTAGGCAAAGATAAAGTAAGCAACTCTGGATCTGACTCCCGTGGACCAAGTAACAACGCTGCAGATCAAGTAAACGGCTCTAAGGGGTCTAACAATGACAATTCCAATAAATCAAGCAGCACAGTCGAAACAAAACGAAGCATCACAAACGAGTCTAACAAAGACAGCTCTAATCAGTCTGATTCAGGCAAAGATAAAGTAAGCAACTCTGGATCTGACTCCCGTGGACCAAGTAACGACGATGCAGATCAAGTAAATGGCTCTAATGGGTCTAACATTGACAATTCCAATAAATCAAGCAGCACAGTCGAAACAAAACAAAGCATCAGAAAAGAGTCTAGCAAAGACAGCTCTAATCAGTCTGATTCAGGCAAAGATAAAGTAACTAACTCTGGATCTGACTCCCGTAGACCAAGTAACAACGATGCAGATCAAGTAAACGGCTCTAATTGGTCTAACAATGACAATTCCAATGAATCAAGCAACAAAGTCGAAACAAAAGAAAGCATCACAAACGAGTCTAATAAAGACAGCTCTAATCAGTCTGATTCAGGCAAAGATAAAGTAAGCAACTCTGGATCTGACTCCCGTAGACCAAGTAACAACGATGCAGATCAAGTAAATGGCTCTAATGGGTCTAACAATGACAATTCCAATAAATCAAGCACCACAGTCGAAACAAAAGAAAGCATCACAAACGAGTCTAACAAAGACA
Organism: Dryobota labecula; assembly: GCA_947523025.1. NCBI lineage: Eukaryota > Metazoa > Arthropoda > Insecta > Lepidoptera > Noctuidae > Dryobota > Dryobota labecula. The sequence goes on from OX383314.1 coordinate 9,806,809, forward strand.
GCTCTAATCAGTCTGATTCAGGCAAAGATAAAGTAAGCAACTCTGGATCTGACTCCCGTGGACAAAGTAACGACGATGCAGATCAAGTAAATGGCTCTAATGGGTCTAACAATGACAATTCCAATAAATCAAGCAGCACAGTCGAAACAAAACAAAGCATCAGAAAAGAGTCTAACAAAGACAGCTCTAATCAGTCTGATTCAGGCAAAGATAAAGTAAGCAACTCTGGATCTGACTCCCGTGGACCAAGTAACGACGATGCAGATCAAGTAAATGGCTCTAATGGGTCTAACATTGACAATTCCAATAAATCAAGCAGCACAGTCGAAACAAAAGAAAGCATCACAAACGAGTCTAACAAAGACAGCTCTAATCAGTCTGATTCAGGCAAAGATAAAGTAAGCAACTCTGGATCTGACTCCCGTGGACAAAGTAACGACGATGCAGATCAAGTAAACGGCTCTAATTGGCCTAACAATGACAATTCCAATGAATCAAGCAACAAAGTCGAAACAAAAGAAAGCATCACAAACGAGTCTAATAAAGACAGCTCTAATCAGTCTGATTCAGGCAAAGATAAAGTTAGCAACTCTGGATCTGACTCCCGTGGACCAAGTAACGACGATGCAGATCAAGTAAATGGCTCTAATGGGTCTAACAATGACAATTCCAATAAATCAAGCAGCACAGTCGAAACAAAACAAAGCATCAGAAAAGAGTCTAATAAAGACAGCTCTAATCAGTCTGATTCAGGCAAAGATAAAGTTAGCAACCCTGGATCTGACTCCCGTGGACCAAGTAACGACGATGCAGATCAAGTAAATGGCTCTAATGGGTCTAACAATGACAATTCCAATAAATCAAGCAGCACAGTCGAAACAAAACAAAGCATCAGAAAAGAGTCTAACAAAGACAGCTCTAATCAGTCTGATTCAGGCAAAGATAAAGTAATTAACTCTGGATCTGACTCCCGTGGACCAAGTAACGACGATGCAGATCAAGTAAACGGCTCTAATGGGTCTAACAATGACAATTCCAATAAATCAAGCAGCACAGTCGAAACAAAAGAAAGCATCACAAACGAGTCTAACAAAGACAGGTCTAATCAGTCTGATTCAGGCAAAGATAAAGTAAGCAACTCTGGGTCTGACTCCCGTGGACCAAGTAACAACGATGCAGATCAAGTAAATGGCTCTAATGGGTCTAACAATGACAATTCCAATAAATCAAGCAGCACAGTCGAAACAAAAGAAAGCATCACAAACGAGTCTAACAAAGACAGCTCTAATCAGTCTGATTCAGGCAAAGATAAAGTAAGCAACTCTGGGTCTGACTCCCGTGGACCAAGTAACAACGATGCAGATCAAGTAAATGGCTCTAATGGGTCTAACAATGACAATTCCAATAAATCAAGCAGCACAGTCGAAACAAAACAAAGCATCAGAAAAGAGTCTAACAAAGACAGCTCTAATCAGTCTGATTCAGGCAAAGATAAAGTAATTAACTCTGGATCTGACTCCCGTGGACCAAGTAACGACAATGCAGATCAAGTAAACGGCTCTAATGGGTCTAACAACGACAATTCCAATAAATCAAGCAGCACAGTCGAAACAAAAGAAAGCATCACAAACGAGTCTAACAAAGACAGGTCTAATCAGTCTGATTCAGGCAAAGATAAAGTAAGCAACTCTGGGTCTGACTCCCGTGGACCAAGTAACAACGATGCAGATCAAGTAAATGGCTCTAATGGGTCTAACAATGACAATTCCAATAAATCAAGCAGCACAGTCGAAACAAAAGAAAGCATCACAAACGAGTCTAACAAAGACAGCTCTAATCAGTCTGATTCAGGCAAAGATAAAGTAAGCAACTCTGGATCTGACTCCCGTGGACCAAGTAACGACGATGCAGATCAAGTAAACGGCTCTAATGGGTCTAACAATGACAATTCCAATAAATCAAGCAGCACAGTCGAAACAAAACGAAGCATCACAAACGAGTCTAACAAAGACAGCTCTAATCAGTCTGATTCAGGCAAAGATAAAGTAAGCAACTCTGGATCTGACTCCCGTGGACCAAGTAACGACGATGCAGATCAAGTAAACGGCTCTAATGGGTCTAACAATGACAATTCCAATAAATCAAGCAGCACAGTCGAAACAAAACGAAGCATCACAAACGAGTCTAACAAAGACAGCTCTAATCAGTCTGATTCAGGCAAAGATAAAGTAAGCAACTCTGGATCTGACTCCCGTGGACCAAGTAACAACGCTGCAGATCAAGTAAACGGCTCTAAGGGGTCTAACAATGACAATTCCAATAAATCAAGCAGCACAGTCGAAACAAAACAAAGCATCACAAACGAGTCTAACAAAGACAGCTCTAATCAGTCTGATTCAGGCAAAGATAAAGTAATTAACTCTGGATCTGACTCCCGTGGACCAAGTAACGACAATGCAGATCAAGTAAACGGCTCTAATGGGTCTAACAACGACAATTCCAATAAATCAAGCAGCACAGTCGAAACAAAAGAAAGCATCACAAACGAGTCTAACAAAGACAGCTCTAATCAGTCTGATTCAGGCAAAGATAAAGTAAGCAACTCTGGATCTGACTCCCGTGGACCAAGTAACGACGATGCAGATCAAGTAAACGGCTCTAATGGGTCTAACAATGACAATTCCAATAAATCAAGCAGCACAGTCGAAACAAAACGAAGCATCACAAACGAGTCTAACAAAGACAGCTCTAATCAGTCTGATTCAGGCAAAGATAAAGTAAGCAACTCTGGATCTGACTCCCGTGGACCAAGTAACGACGATGCAGATCAAGTAAACGGCTCTAATGGGTCTAACAATGACAATTCCAATAAATCAAGCAGCACAGTCGAAACAAAACGAAGCATCACAAACGAGTCTAACAAAGACAGCTCTAATCAGTCTGATTCAGGCAAAGATAAAGTAAGCAACTCTGGATCTGACTCCCGTGGACCAAGTAACAACGCTGCAGATCAAGTAAACGGCTCTAAGGGGTCTAACAATGACAATTCCAATAAATCAAGCAGCACAGTCGAAACAAAACAAAGCATCACAAACGAGTCTAACAAAGACAGCTCTAATCAGTCTGATTCAGGCAAAGATAAAGTAAGCGACTCTGAATCAAGCCAAAAAGGTAATAACGATTCTCAAACTGGAGGTTCGCACTCCAGTGGATCAAGCAGACTACGAGACAATGAAAAAAATGTTTCCACACATCAAGCTGCCGCATATGATGAGGGAGGTGATAGTTCTTATAATAAACTGGTGAAAAATAAAGATGGAAGCTCATCTATTGAGTCAGGACGACAATCAGATGATGCTGCAGGCATTTTCCAAAAGGACACTGAATCAACTGAGAGGCAAAATAAGGATGGTTCGTATTTATTTGAGAAAAGCGAGAGTGAACAACAAGCGCAGATGCAGCAGCAGTCAGAAGAGCATCAGAAAAGAGAGACCGGTGCTGATGGGTCTGAACACTTCTATAAATCTGAACGCAGAAGTCACCAAAATAGTTTCAGTATGAATTCATCAAAAAGAACTGTAACTCAAAGTTCATAATTTATAATTTAACGCGTGCTACTGATATTAAAGAAACGAATTGAAAATGGTGGCCGGAAACGTTCATCATGCCCTTTCACTCGCACATAACTCATGTGTTGAATGTGCAAGCGAGAGGCACGATTAGCGCCACCATTTCAAATGATGATGACATTGGGCTCACGTTTACTGGTATTTGATTGTAGATTTTATTAGTTTTTAATTATATCATGCATCAAATTTTTTTGTTTCTTTTTTTTCTCCTCCTTATTATTATTCATCTTTATTTATACAGACGATTGGAATGATTTTATTTCAGTAAATAGGTTTCTACAATCATATTTAAGAAAACTATACTCCATTTACTATAGCATTAGACAAATAACGGCTAAATAACGACAATTATTGTGCAATATTGTTGAAATTACTGCACTTTAGAGTTATTTTTTTAATGTAAATGGTAAATAGATTACAGTGCTTCGTATATATCGTGAAATAACTGCGTTTATTAAACGTTTACATCGAAATAATGAAACGATGAGAACAGTTATTTGTCTAATGTTATAATAAATGGAGTATAGATGAGATCGGCGTTTCGTTTCTTACTACTCAGTTCTCATAGTAGTCAGAAACAAAACGCCGACCTCATCTAATTTCTTTCTTCTGAAAGGCCGAATCAAACTCAGAGGTCAGTCTCTTTTAAAGTCCAGACATAATCTTGGTCAAATCATGTGAAGACCATGTAGATTGGTGTCTGAAATGATCTTTTGAGGAAAGAACCACACAGATTGAGTAGACCTGTCTAGTCAGTGCGCGCATTTTGTCATTAATCTTGCAGCTCAACTTAAGGAGCTCAACGACTCGACGAACAACACCAAAGAAAGGATAATTGAGAAGGCCGCATAAAGTACTCAAACTGCCAGACTTTGTGGGTCATTTTTTTTTTCAGTAAATTTTAATGATAATCTTATCATTAAAACTTAGAGAGATAAAGAAAAAAAAAATATGACCAACAAAGTCCTCACATAGTTAAGTTACTTAAATCAATAAAAATTAAAATGTCAATATTAGTTCAACTCTGTCTCTTCAATATTAATTCTTCTCTTGTAACACTTATTTTAACTACGTAAACACACATCTACCACAGGATTCCTGATGTCTTCTTGTCCTTTTGTAAAAACTTATTAAATTAACTAATAATAAAAATAAAAAATATATGTAATATATTTCATAACCAGAATATTCAGAACAATAGTGATTGGAGCCTCCTATTAAACAAATTTAGCCTGTATTAGGACTATTAGGAGACTCCGCTCTTTCATACAAAAATTACAGTTTACAATAAAATCTATGATGCATATCAAAAGGATCATCAAAACGGAACCTCGAAGTTCGTTTCGCCCAAAAATGCGTACGCATATTATTAAACTGTAACTCGGACTCTTTACAATTATACAAAGGACTAAAACCCTCCTTACTACAATAAATAATACAAGTTTTACGACTTTTGCATGTCTGCAAATCAAATCGCGCTCCATCGGAAAAGACAATAATAGCGCGCACCTCTTTTATCATCATAGGAACAGAACATTCTAAAAAACAATGTCAAATGAAAACTCACAACTCACTCACACTCACTCACATGAAGATTCTAAATGTAAACTACATTTATAGGTATTGATAGCCACTTTATTAGCAAGCTTTGTGTATCAGAATGGTAACTAGAAGTTTACTATGTATGAAAGTCCCTATGAATATGGTGTGTAGGGAAAGGTTTTATAAAGAAAAGCACAGAAAGACAAGACTAGGCATTTATTTCAATTAGGCTTGTCAAGGTAACGTTACTGAGAAAGCTAGTTGTCCGTTCCAAAACTAGGTCTTCGTGGAGAAGAACGGATAAGAAATTCCACGGAAACAGCATTAAGTATTCTATCATCATATTTCTTACATTTCCATAAATTACCGTTATTTCAAAACAGATAATTCTATCTATTGGACCTTTACTCAGATTAATAGCAACATTATTATAATAATATAAAGGTAGGAACATGAGTATTCCATTAAACAATTTAACACATTACCAATATTGGCAATAATATACTTTACACAACAATGTAATCATAGTAGGCAATAATTATGATATAATACGATACGATACGATAGAAGTACGAGACTGTTCCAATACAATAACAAAAGTCACCAAATTATCAAACTTCTTAACAATAAAATCACGACAACTATCACAATAATGTAAAATATCTTATGTTAAGAAAAAAATTGTGCTAGGATGAATACACGCCCGCTTCGCTCGCTAAGCTAAATGTGAATGATCTAACAACGCAGCATCCCCAGCTGAAAGACCTGCACCGTTCGGAGGACCCCCTGCTGCGTACCCAGCGGATGCCGGTAGGGTGTTCTAGGGCGTTGAGTGGCTGACGTCATAATCTAAAAATAGAAAATCGGAAATGCCAGCTGTTTTAGAACCCAATAGCTTGGCACGTGACGATGGGAAGAGACCAGACGGAATGACCATCATGCCTTGGAAGTTGGGTCGGCCTTTATTGTAGGATGCAACATGTGTCGACACCCTTGCCGTGCTAGGAAGATAGGATGGCCATGTTCCTAGCACGGCGGGCTGTGCTGAAGTTGCGGAAAACCACAAACGGCGCAAAATATAACAAATCTAGGACCACGGGGTCCAAAATCAAAATATTTTATTTCACATAAATCTACATGGGCACTTATGAAACGTCAGAAGCTAGGTGCACGGTTCCAATTAGTCATTTCCTATGGAGAAGAGCCGACAAGAAACTCCACGGTTACTCTTTTAAAAATAATTGGCTTTACAATATTATCAAATAACAGTGATAATAGGTATGGGAGGACAGTGGAGGCCTTTCAATAATTACCAGATGCTTAACAAAATAGAAAAGTACCTACAAATCTACACTCTACAAGGCCTACAACGTTCTCACATTCACAAAATAGAAAATAATCTATATAAAAGATAAAAAATAAAAAAAAGATATATAATATACACCGTGGCATTGTAGTCGTCTTACAAAGACAGCCCACTTCATGTATCCAATGACTACTAATCATTCATGTAAAAAAATATTTTTTTTCGGTACCCGCTGCCGACCGTCGCTCATTCGATGGTCGCAGCGAGAAGTCCTGGGACGCGGTGGTTTTTTTTGGAAAGAAAGAGGGTATCTCGTCCACTCAGCCGGCCCGCAGCAGGCGCACCGGGCGCCGGCGGAGGGCGGACAACGTCCTCTTCTTTCCCCCCTACATGGGTCCAGGGGCGACGGGGGACGTCCGTCGCCCCCCATACAGCGGACCCGAGGTAGCGACGCGTAGTGTTCCACGCGCGCCCTTCTGAGACGTCGCGGGGGGAGTCAAACACCTCACTCCCCCACTCGACCGGAGAAGAGGTCCACCGCTGCACCAGTCGGGGGTTATGGAAGTATGTACGTTCCAGCGACCCCCGGCGTAGGTGTGAGATGGAACACCGGGGTGATTTTTAGTCAGTGAGAGTCTGATAGACCCCTCCGCCCGCCCCAGGGCGTAGGATATCCATGAGGATATTCCACCCCGGAAACAAAAAAAAAAAAAGGTTCGATACCCAACATGCTGCCCGGGTTGTGAAGACTTCAAAATCTGGAACGGGGCAAATATGGGTGCGTGCCCTCTAAATGATGCCCCTCGTTGGTTTCACCTCATTGGCTCCCGTCACTATCAGGGTAAACGCTCAGGACTCTTCCAAATAAGGTTCGCAGACAAAGCAGTGCAGGTGTGTCACATTGCCATCAGAGACCTGTGGATGGGAGTAAATTTAAGTGGCAGTCCAATGGAAACAGAAAGAGTGACAAAGGAAGAGTCAATGGGTTCTGTGGGAAGAGGAATAAGCGGATGGGAGTTTAAACCAGCTTTTATTTGAGTGAGGCAGGTAGCCATTTCCTCATATCTAGCAAGGAATTGAAGAGTATAAATAGGAGAATAAAGAATCAGAAGTTAGGAATTCCGACAAATGATTTAAGAATGGATAAGTAAGCTTTACTAGATAGCACTGTGAGTTTGATATGACAGGCTTGTGTTGAATTGCAGAAAAAAAATTCAAAAATGATTAATAAAATTGCAATATATCTGCTTCTCCTTGGCTTCTCCTGTCTGTAAGCTAAGTATGCTTTAAAAGTTACCGAGAAATAGTCGACCACCTTACATTGGCAGTTCAAAAACATGTTCTCGTTTTAACATAATGTTAAGTTTGTTATTGGGATAAATTCATCCCAACTACGGAACCCTACATTGTGCGTGGTCCGACACTCACTTGGCCGGTTTTTATACATCAATAATCTATGAATAAATAAGACAATTCATACGTATTATGTACCTATTCATTTTTGTATTGTAGCGATGTTCGCTGCAACCGGCCAAGTGAGTGTCGGACCACGCACAATGTATTTTCCGTGGTTGGGGTAAATTTATCTCAAGAACAAACTTAACATTAAGTTAAAACGAGAACATGTTTTTAGACTGAGGCAGAAATAAAAAAAAAGGTGATATGACTTTGTAAGGGCCTGTGCACACCACGTTTTTTAACGCCCCGTTGACGCGCGTTTTAGCTTTTATCCTACAGAGCAGTTTTTTGTCGTTTGTATCGATACACCCGCGCGTTAGTATCGCGTTTGTATCGATTCAAACGCGCGACAGCGGTGCGTCGCTAGCGCGCGCGCCTTCCCTACGGGCGGGGTTTCCCCCGCAACGAGGGAGGTGTGAATCTATGCTAGTTGCAATCGAGCAATTTGGTGCACCGCACGTCTTTGGAACACAAAAAGTGGAGCCTTTCGACGCAGAAAACTTCATAACTGAAATTCAAAACGGTCAATATTGTGGAATCCCGTTTACATCGCATCTGTATCGCTACACACGCGCGTCTGTATCGATTCAAACGCGTGTTTGTATGTATACAAATGTGCAAAGGTCTACAGGTTTCGTCTGACTCGCGTGCGTATCGCGCCTGTATCGCTACAAACGCGCGTCAACGACGCGCTTAAAAAACGTGGTGAGCACAGGCCCTAACACGTAATTTTTGAGTGGCGTCATGTACGATGAGCCTAATGTTTTCAAATCTCCAACACGTGAGCCAGGGTGTTCATCAATACAATTCCATCTCTGTATGAGCCCCTTTAACCCTTCTTGTGTCCATTAAGAAGCTATAAAATTTAACTATATGGGACCAATTTGACCTTTGGATCAAGTTTGACGATTCCATTAGATGAGTTGGGGAATTGGTCCATTTTTGGGGTAGATTGTACAAAGTCAATCATTTATTTCAAACTAGCTTTTACCCGCGGCTCCGCCCGCATGGATGTCGGTTATCGCGTAAAAAAGTAGCCTATGTCCTTCTCCATATCCCAGGCTATATGTCTGCTAAATTTCATGACGATCGGTTCAGCGGTTTAGGCGTGATAAATGATGATAAATGATTTTATTTCTGTAAGTAGGTTTTTACAAACACTTTTACACGTCAATCATATTTTAAAACTAGATGAGGTCGGCATTTCGTATCTGACTACTCTGAGAAGAAAGACCGAAACAAACTCAGAGGTCACAGTCTCTTTTAAAGTCCAGACATAATCTTGGTCAAATCATGTGAAGACCATGTAGACTGGTGTCTGAAATGGTCTTTTGAAGAAAGAACCACACAGATTGAGTGGACCAGTCCATTCAGTGCACGCATTTGTCAGTAATCGTGCAGCTCAACTCAGAACATAAGGAGCTCAACGATTCGACGAACAATACCAAAGAAAGGACATTTGGGCAGGCCGCATAAATTACTCAAATTGCCATACCATGATCAGGAAAAAAAAAAAAAAATATACCGAGAAGAAAAAAATAAAAATAAACAAAGACCCACATAGTCTTCACATTCACAATAATTAAAATAATAACATTATACTTCACAAGTAAATATTCATGTCAATGTGTATAAAGCAATCACAATAAAAAAGTTTAAATATATAAAAATAAAAAAAACGTGAAAACGTAACATACAGACAGACAGACAGACAGACCGACAGACAGACAGAGTTACTTTCACATTTATAATATTAGTATGGATAGGCACGTTTATGGCACTTTGGAACGTCAAAAATTACACAAATAGTTAATTGATTCCAGTTGCCCCTTCCAAAAGGTAGTTAGTTATGTTTGGAGAAGAATGGGTAAGAAACTCCATACTACTCCTTACTCTTTTAAAATGTAAAATGTTAAAAATAGTTTCTAAACATTAATTAACAATTTAGGTGAAGACGATGTACCTAGAATAAAAATTATTATATCACAATAGGTAGAAAGAATGAAAAGTAATGACAAATTAATAAATTCGATAGATACATGGTGTTCACTTATTTACAAATATTGTAAAACAAACACACTTAATACAATAAACTGCTCCAATTCCAATTCTTTTGAAATAAGCAGTACCTTTGGGCTCTTCTATGTTAATATATTGTCCTGTCAAGTATTTTGTGTGTGCAATAATTAATAAATAAAATAATTAAAAAATTAAATTGTAAAACAGTTTGAGAAAGATAACATAATATAACATAACATCACGCGTGTATTCTCCTAAGGGTTAGGCCGAAAGAAAGAAAGAAAGAAAGAAAAAAGGAAAAACTTTTATTTCGACTCGCACAGGAAGATCACAAACTAAACTAAACACAGTGATAAAAGTTTTATTTTTTATTATACAGGTTAAGTTTTTAACCATTGCGCAATTTTTTTTTGGTGGTTCCGTATTAGTAATATAGCACATTTCCAATATTTGTTCAATCCTTTTTTGACGTGACAATGTCTAATAAATCGATAAACACGGCTGCATGCACGAAAATGTCCCGTTACGCTCATTGTCCCGTTACGTTCACTGTACGCTTGCGCCGCATCAATGTTTTGTTATGAGGTTGTCACGTTAAATTATCGTCCGTAAACCAACTTTACAGACAACCAATATTTTTGACGAGACAACGTGTAATAAATCGATGAACGCCGGCTGCATGCACGAAAAAGGATGACTCGTTGTCCCGTTACGCTCATTGTACGCTTGCACCGCATCAATGTTTTGTTATGACATTGTCACGTTAAACTATCGTCCGTAAACCAACTTTATTTTGGTCTTACTTGAAATCAGCAAAATATGGATACAATCTATTCGTAACAATATCAATGGGCGAGCGCACAGCTGATAGGTAACTACTACTGCGTTCCGCTTCACTGACCGCGCCGCTGGCACGTCGCGCGACGACTATCCATTATATCAGTTTCAAAATAAACATCTTTCGTTAACGATTACAAAATTTTTTTGTACTAAGACATATCAAAATAAGAAATAGGTGTATAATGAAACACGTTTAAGAATAATTTGTCAAAATTTGCGCATTGATTAAAAACTTTTCCTGTATAAAAAAAAAAAAACAAAAAAAAAGGTCCTGTACGAGGACAAAAGGCTCCTATCTCAGCACGATGGTGTGATATTTAAAAATAAGTGTCGCAGCGCCGGTATTCTGATTTGGCCCGAGAGCAGAGGGTGTACTATCACGGACAGCCGAATCGGCTCACTTACAAAACAAAATTCCGTGGGCCACACCTGTTTACCTCCCCTTTTTGCATCCATCAATAAAACAAAAATACCTAGGAATATTTTGTTTAAATAAATCAACACACTTGCTCATAAAGTGGCTCTAATTTCACCGCAATCAGGCACATAATGACACCTGTAATCAAACTGTGACTTTTTCATTGAAATGCAAATGTAATTACTAAGTTTTATGTATTATTTTAATTGAATTTTTATTATGATATTTATAATTAACAATAATTTTGCTGTGTCCTCACAGGGTCTACAACGGCTCTTAGCTCTAAGCCCTTTGGTACCATCTTTTTAAATTATTCACAAGTGAGTTATAGAGTTTTTATTTTTATTTTATTGGTTGATTTGCTTTGTTCTTAAAAAAATTCGATAAAAAAAAGATCGTGTTCAATATAACAAATAAATTAATGTAGGTATCTTTTGCTTGCTCATTTCATGCACCTAGATAATTTCAACTTGTACGTGTTATATATATAGTAGTATATAAATAAAACTTTCACTGAAATATAACTTTGTTTTCTCTGTAATAAAGAAAACTTTGAATTCCCCATTTTGTACGTGGCTAAAACGCTATCCACGGAAAGCTAAAAAAAAAAACCTCATTCGTTTAGTTTATGGCCGATCGCCATTGTAAGATGCGCGCGCATAGGAAAACTGATTAATTTTTCCCGCGATAGCGAAGAATTTTTCGCAACTCGTTTGCACTGTTGAAATTAAAATGATTTTTTACTATAATTTTCTTCACAAGTGTGTTGAAAAACGTCGTATGATACACGTGTGTATTGATGATTAACGTCCTCGGCTCTCTTAAAACCGGTCTCAATGAAGCCTCAGCGGTAATCACCAACATTACACACTTGTACCATAATGTACTATTTTCATGGCAGCCTCACGCTGGTAATAGTTTTTACCACCGATCATTCATATTTAAAGCTAAGAAAATGCGATGTTGTCATATTTCACCTAAAGGTGTTTTACATTAATAATCGTGACTTTGTCGAATTATTTTTTATAAAAAATTAAAACAAAAAATAAATAAAATATATATATAATTGAAAAATAATTCATATGTTGATTCTTTAATATGGTCTCATTCATACCCTAGAGTTATGAGATAACAAATTAAAAAAAAAAAATACACCTTGTATAAATAATATTAGGTAAGAGATTTTTTCTATTTGCAGAATCAGGCCATCACAATGATCTAGTTCTACGTTATACGGAAATGAAATGTATGGAAATACTTGCACGTCTTCACGTGGACGTGTTTCCGTACATTTTATGGACGTGGACGTCCACGATAACATTTTCATGTAAGAAATTTAAAAAGCACACTTTACATGGGACTTAAACCTAACTGCGGAAATCTGGGTGAACTATGCACATCTGCCTATATCTTCTGGAAATACAGGCGTGATATAATGGTATCAAAGTTTCTTGAACCGCCATTTTGGTCGGTCTAGACAATGAAATAATTTAGATTTCAGAGTCTGAAGGCGTGGCTTGTGGCCCCTCCTAGAATAAGCCACGCCTACCCTAATTCTATCCAGAAAAGTTTAGTATTCACTCCGGTTTCGCGGGAGAGAGTTGTGTCGAAAATTTCTCCAATTTTCCTTATATAATTTTATCATAATTTGTAGTAATTTTGAAGATTTTTAAGTGTAAAGACACAGTGGTGTGAAATTTAAATGGATTCAGATTTTTTCTGCGCTTTATTGTGTGTTTTCAAATTGTTTTTCGAAATGTTTGTGTTTGTTTGTTTACAAACAAGTTTCACGTGATTTTTCAAGGTTGTAAGGTTAACGACCTTTGTATAAACAAAACGTTGGGATTTTTAATTTTGTGTTTGGTTTTATTTAAAAAACGCGTTAGTGCTGTAAACATTAAGTGAATTTGTTTGTTTTCAATTAAATCAAATTGCGTAGATACGTCGGATATTGTGAAAGATATTTCGTTTAAAATCAAATCAAATTATTTTATTGTGGGCATAGGTTATACAGACAGATGTTAGGTAAATTACAGATCCATTATGTCCTGCCTAATAGGCATACAATAATAAATTATGTCAACATGCAACATATCAAAAATTTCATCGTTCATCACATTAAAGCAAATCTTACAAAATAAGAATAAGGTGTATGGTGACAGATTATAGTAGGTACTAATTATTAAGAAAATCTTGGATCGTATAGTAAGCTTTGTCAATTAAAAAATTACGCAATTTATATTTGAATAGTGGGAGTTCCTTGGTGTTTAAAATGTCCACAGGTATTTTATTGTAAATTTTAGATGCCATTCCAAAAAAACTTTTGCCCAGAAGAGCAGTTTTATGTGGTATACTAGATATTTTAAGTGCATATCTTTTTGATTTTAGTTCACCAAATAGATTTTTATTTGGTGAATACTTATAATAAGAACTGATTTGATTGGTGACGAGAAAAGCAATTAATTATGAATTACTTATGAATTTAAAACAGTTAAAAAATAAAAATATTAGGTAATTTTAACATTTGTGATTGCATAAAATATTACCGTAACAAAAATGACTTAAACAGTTATTTAGGTATTGTTACTTACATTGTAATTTAAAAAAAAAAGAATATCAAACGAAATATCTTATCTTATTTTTCATTGGGTTAAAAAATTCGACACCAAAATGTTTACCGAGTAATATAAATTTTATTAAACGTATTATTATTTTATTTCTTAAGAAAACTTACAGCTAGGATACAGATCCATACTAATATTATAAATGTGAAAGTAACTCTGTCTGTCTGTCTGTATGTTACGTTTTCACGCCTAAGTCGCTGAACCGATCATCATGAAATTTGGGAGAGATATAGCCTGGGATATGGAGAAGGACATAGGCTACTTATTTACGCGATAACCGACATCCACGCGGGCGGAGCCGCGGGCAAAAGCTAGTGGTAATATAATTTGTAATAAAGCTAAAGTGTTTGTTTGCTTGAACGCGCTAATCACTGAAACTACCAGTCGGATTTGGAAAAAAAAAAATTGCATTTGATAACCCAATTCTTGAGGAATGCCTATTTGGGGCCGAGCAAAAAAAAAAGTACTTAAGAAAGAATGCTAAGCGATAATAAAGTAATTAATATCGCGTGCAGGCGATGCGATGCGATATTTCACGCGTATGAAGTCGCGAGCAGAAGCTATACCCAAAGTTTCTAATTCAGATAATTTATGTAAACAAAGTAATGTCCAGAAATGTCACTGTCAAAATGACAGGACAGTGGTGCAAAACATTATATCATTATTTTCATTTTGTAAATAATCATCTATGAAATTAAAGTGAATTAATTATAAGAACTATGCAAACAAAATACTGTTGCCAAACAATGTTTTATGTAGTGTGTTGGAGACACGGCCTATGATCGTCATAATCAGCCCTTTTAAGTCCACTGCTAGACGTAGGCCTCCTAAAATCGATTTCCACTCGAAACAGCTTACAACCGTTTTCATCCAAAATGTGGCTAGATATGCTACATACAATATGAATCTATGGATGAGAGTTGTAATATTAGTGTTGTTGAAGATGTAAAAAATGTGAAAATGTTTGGATCTCCTGCTTTGTTACTAGTATTTATTTACTTTTTTTAATAACTTTGTTTAAAACCGAAAATTTATAAAAATAATTACGGTATGATTATTTTTTAATTATTATTTCTTAAATTCAGGACTTAAAAGAAAATGGAACCTCTTTTTTCGCCATTTTATGTGAATTACCATCACGAAGATATTTTTTTGATATGTTATCCCTTTTGTTTACATAAATGATCTGTATTTGAGACTTTGGGTATAGTTATGTATAAAATCCAATGTTACATTAATTTTCAATTTCTTTTTTCTAGAACGTCAATTCAGCCACAATAACTATGAACATTGACAAAATTTTTGAGTGAAGACTAAAAAAAACTATCAAATTGGATTCAAAAAGGTCAATTGAGGCCCTCCCAGGGGCCTCAAGCACAAAAATCCTGCAAAAAAACACAAAAACCCTACTAGTACACCCGTTCAAAACGGTCAGCCAAAATAACCAGAACCAAGTAAACAGCGAACAACCAAAAAACTACTTACTAGAAACCCCAAAAGATATAAAAAGACGCCAGCCATTACTCGAATTACCGAAATTCAGTAAAAAACCAAAACTTTACAAAAAAGACGAAGTTAGTGATGAAAATGACATGAAAAGTAGCCAAAGTGAAGAAAGTGAAATTGTTGATGACGAAAAGATTGGGTGTAATAAAAGTATTGTGAAGAAGTGTCATTGTTGCTGCAACTGTTCTGGGGACAGTGAGAAGTGTCATCAACCTGTCAAAGTGATTATTGCTCCAGCTATGATGCCGTCTATCTTCGGACCAGTGCCGGGCATTCCATATATAGTCCAGCAGGGAAAAGTTGATAAGGTAAGTTTCTTTCTTGACTTTTTAAGAGGCCGTGCACGAAATCATTTTGATTTTGATCAATTTTGTTCATTGTTTGTGAGAAAGGGAAAATAATTTAAATAAAATTATTTGAGATTTGAAAATTCGGGTTCTGTGTTTTGCATGTGGCTGAAAGGGATTTTTCAAATAAATTAAGTATTCACGGTAAATCACTAATATTTGCAACAAGTTTTCCGAAAAATGACGCGAGACTGACATTTGATCATCATTCTACAAGAAACTACTTTTGATTTTGAACATTAAAAAATATCTTCAACATCATTATATGCTCTTATTGCATGTGGCGGAACCAATTTTTTCAAAATCCATACAAAATATAGCAGAAAAATAATATTCCTCGTCAGTAATATATATTTTTCCTATTATTTAGCAAATCATACGAGTATCAAGAAATTTAAAAATCACAAATTTGTCTTCAGCTATCCTTGAAATATAATCAAAATTTTATTTAATGATTATACAATATCTTCATTAAGTAAATCAATGGCGAAATAAACTATATTTTGGAGAGCATAAAAATGATGAAACTATTAAAAGCTGCTGTGACTGACACGAATGGTTTAGCACCATGAAAACTGTACTTTTATAGTTACAAAGACTTAATGTTTCGATTATTTCAAGTTTTCTCACAATTAGATAAGAAATTGCCAAAAGAGAGTTTTTTTCGTGCACGGACCCTTAAGTTAACCTCTAAGAAATGTAATTTTAAGAGGGCCCTTCCCAGTCCGTCCATCGTCAACGCGAGCATGATTGAAGAGCTTGTTGTTTCATCCAGCGCAATGTTAATGCTAACAGGCAAGTGAGAACGCAATAACATTGAACGAAAAATTGTGTGTGGATATTTCATAAAACTTGTTCCAGGAAATACATGTTTTTGAGAAAGCCTTCCAAGTTTGTGAAATAAATGTGTGTTATTTAGAATTTACATTACATGTGCAATGTTTCTATGCAGATGTTTTCTTTATATTTACAATTTATGAGTACATTATGAACGGCCAAAGTTCAGGTAAAATGTGTGAAAAAAGCTGTTTTTTGGAGGCTTATACTGAATTTGTTTCTCCAAATTTTAATTTTTTGCTTTCATAGAAACCTAGATATAGTGCACATGATACCAATTAGTTCAAAATTATCATTAAAAGATGTGTTCCAACGCCATAATCACGTGCGAGCGTTTGTATGAAAAGTATGACGGGTTCGGCGCCCTATTTAGAAACGGTACTGATTAAACACGTGAAAAAATTATGTTGCTTTTGAGACTTTTCTGTAGGTACGTCGGATACTCGTTACATAATTGGATAAAGTTCGCTCGATAGAAAAAAAATCCAAACATACCCTTATTTTGTAGATTAAAATAATTTTATTTCAATATTATACCACATTATGTATTGAAAATCACATAAAAATAAACGTCTATGATGATGTAATGTCCGTCGGGTTTAACATTGTTAATATCGTAAAACATAATTTTCATCCCAAAATTAACGAAATTCACGGCACAATTTACTCGCGCCCAGCTTCCACCTCTAGAACAAAAATGCGCGCTCGAAGAACCTCGCCTTAAGACTGCGCCGAGCGCACAGTGGCGCCCTGATCGTTTGTTCGGTGATTTCTTTCATTTTAGAATGAAAATGTAGAAAATAAGCACGTTAAGTTGTGCTTCACAAGACTATACGTTATTATTATTAAAAACAGTAGATTTAAATTGTTATGTTTTATTGTAATCATTAAAACAGAAAATAGTGGCCTCTGAGCTCCGTTTCAATGATTACAATAAAACATAACAATTTAAAACTACTGTTTGTAGTAATAATAACGTATAGTGTTGTGGAGTACAACTTAACGTAGTTAATTTCTGCATTTACATTCTAAAATAAAATAAATCACCGAAAAAACGATGAGTGCGCCACTGTGCGCTCGGCGCAGTCTTAAATATTTCGTTTTGTTATAGGGTGTTAAGACGCAGATTTAGGATTTTAGTGACTTTTAAATCAGTTATTGCTTCTTCAAATAACGCAAATGTTATGCAAAAAATTTATGTTAAACTAAAACGCGTACACATCATATTCTTTAGGTGAATATTTAAGTATTGTAGTAAAATATTTTTTGAAATAAATTCAGGAATAGATCAGGGCTGAATGAAGCCTTTGAAAATGGTAAAAAAGTGAAAAAAAAAAATACATTGTAGAATGAAACTGTACGCACCAGGACTTAGTACGGCCTTATCCCAAATGCGTACAGTGTGGCTATGTTTAAGGCAATCGAGCCTGGTACCGAATAGCTACCTACGACCCTAATGACTAAAACCTAGCCGTTTAAATTGACCTAGCACCCTAGTTATCCTAACACCCTTACCCTTACCATACAAACCATACCAAACGTGAGTTACGTTGGTTATACGTGCGGGAAGTCTGTTACGAGGAGACCTACGGTAACAGACGGAATTTGGGAAGGAATAGGGGTTTGTGTACGTCGTGCAATGTACACAGGAAATGGTTTTCTTACTGCCGATCCCACAGACTCATAGGATCGATGATGGCTAAAGGTGTCTTGGCCACAGTAAGAGGAAGTATAGGAGATAAATCACACTCGACTCCAGCTTGATGACTAGTTTATTACAGTAATTAACTTAATTATATACTAATTTTATGGTCCATACACATCGATACTTATTTAGATGTGTGTTTATATGTATCGAGCCGATGAGGCGAAGATCTCAGTAGGTCACTTCTTAGCGCTGACGGTGCGATGCTGTTGTTGCTTGTTCACGGTTGAACAGAAACCTATGGGAAAAGGAAGTGAATATAACAAAAATGAAAGGAAAAATAATTTACGGGCGATCTGAGGTCGGGAAGTGGAAGGGGGTGAGATTTAAGGGTAAGAAACGGTTTATCTTGAATTCCGGCAAAACTACAAGTCTTATGAAAAAAAGTTAAATGGCAAAGTTGTAGGTAATAAAAAGATATAAACTTTTGTATTTACACTTTCTTTCACATAACCTCAAAATTTATGTGAAAAATTCAAATAACCAATTTTTGGTTTTTTATTTTTTTATTTAATATTATGATTGTATAATAGTGGGAAATTGTATTTTTTTTTTAAACGTTGCCCACACTAGGAATTTCTCCTGTATTGTGGGTGCAAACATTTAAACTCACATACACAAACAGCCAGACCCGGAACAACTACTTATTAATTACAACGGTTATACACCAGTAACAGTAACTAATTAAGTTTTTAAACTGTCATGGTCACTATTATTATTATTAACATAAGCGGGATATTTACCATGTTTATTCATTGTTCTGAGTTTCCGATATTTCGGCGTTGTTCAGAATCGAGTTGCGAGTGACAGTGGTAGCGGTACTGAGTGCAAAAAACGAACAAGAAAGAGGGTAGACCGTTTTGTCTGCTCAAAAACACCCACCCGCAGTGACTTCAGTTTATCCGTGATCATGGTGCTTGCAACAGCGCCGAAATATCGGGAACTCATAACAATGAATAAACATGGTAAATATCCCGCTTATGTTAATAATAGTAACTAATTAATTTGTTATGCATTATAAATTACAATTTCGTCTTGATACCTAAAGCGTAAGTAAAATATAAGAAAAAATACATTTTGGTTACAAATAATTAGGACATGCAGTTATTCATATACGATGTCTTTCACAAAATCTCGAGCACAATAACAAGATTTGGTTGAATCTGTCAAAGTCAAAGTCAAAGTCAAAGTCAAAGTCAAAGTCAAATAATTTATTTCAAATAATTTATTTCAAATAGGCACGAAGATGCACTTTTGAACGTCAAAAATTACATGAATAGTTAATTGATTCTAGTTGCGCCTTCCAAAATGTAGTTATGTATGGAGAAGAATGGGCAAAAACTCCATACTTACTCTTTTAAAATGTTAACAATAGTTTGTATACATTAATTAATATTTATAGGTGAAGACTATGTACCTAGATTAAAAAAATAAAAAATATAAAAAAATTCATCAAAATTACTCACCACAATTGGTAAAAAGAATGAAAAGTGAAGTAATAACAGAAAAATTAATAAATGCGATAGGTACATGGTGCTCACATATTTACAAACATTGTATATGATTTCCCAAAAAAATAAAAAATAAAAACAACATATAATAAGTCAGTGTGTGAGTTAAAATATTAATCACAGAAAATTAAATTAAATAAATAAAATTGTCGATCAACACATCACAATCGAGTAGGTCTAAAATAAGGGCATTGATTGCTCTGCTCATGAGAAACAGCGGGGAATGTGTACATGTAAGTCATACAAATATTTGTTCCGTGCGGGAATCGAACCCGCGACACGCAGCGCAGCAGTCAATCAGAGCCAGTCCACACGGCGCGGTGCGTCAGCGTTGCGTCGACGCAGCGCTGCCGTTGCGTTGTTTTACATACATACTTCGTGTTTGGGTCACAGAAATTGATCTGTGTACCTAAACTTAATCGGATTAGATTCGGAGCAAGTTGGCTGTACTGACGGACAGATAGAAAAAAGACACACGAGTGATCCTATAAGGGCTCCGCTTTTTCTTTTGAGGTACGGAAACCCTAAAAAAAGTCTAAAAAAACCTTTTCCAAAAAAGATAAACAGGAGAAATTAAAGATTTCTGAAATAACCCTTTAAATCTCAACTGACCCTAAATCCGTTCCCTCCAGGAAATGACGTAAGTAGTTGTTACCCGGATCAAGCGCCGGATATCCGGTAGCTCGTAAATCCGTCAGGTGTCAGAATCCTTGTATCAGTTACATACGAAGTTTATCTGAAAGATTTATTGTTTCTGGTTCAGTTACAGGCTAAGTGGGTAGTTAATACCTGCACCCAGCGTCGGATTGGCCATATAGTCGAGGTGGTGTTCGCCAGCCGGGCCCCAGCCTGCGCGGGCCCCCCACGGGCCTGGCTTGCGGGGCTTGCCGCAAGCCCCGCAAGCCAAGACGACTTGTGAAAGATGATTTTCAGCGTTGAAGCGCTTTAAACGAGACCTTCCTCTCTACTGGTACAACAACTGTTGGATTAGTTGATTATACTAATAAACACAGAATCGGATCTAATCAAGGATGACGAGAACAGCAGTTTTTACGATCGAATTATCAACAGCTTGACTGAAAGTTCTGCTCCTAAAATAAAAAATTGGTTGTCTTAAGGGTCCGTGCACGAAAAAAACTCTCTTTTGGCAATTTCTTATCTAATTGTGAGAAAACTTGAAATAATCGAAACATTAAGTCTGTGTAACTATAAAAGTACAGTTTTCATGGTGCTTCCATTGGTTCCGCCACATGCAAGAAGAGCATATAATGATGTTGATGATATTTTTTAATGTTCAAAATCAAAAGTAGTTTCTTGTGGAATGATGATCAAATGTCAATCTCGCGTCATTTTTCGGAAAACTTGTTGCAAATATTAGTGATTTACCGTGAATACTTAATTTATTTGAAAAATCCCTTTCAGCCACATGCAAAACAAAGAACACGACTTTTCAAATCTCATATAATTTTGTTTAAATTATTTTTCCCTTTCTCACAAACAATGAACAAAATTGATCAAAATCAGTCGATTTCGTGCACGGCCTCTTAAAGTTGGTTTACGGAAGATAGTTTAAGGCTTTTCTTCATAAAACATTTTTTTTTCTCACATTGCACATACGAGTATTTCCATGTAAAATCCGGTCTAAAGTCGAATATACGAAGTTAAATAAAAACCTATTAAAGCCACAGATTTTTGCAGCTTAATAACCGGTCCATTGAAAAAGGGACACATCTGTGCAGTGTCTCCAACAACGCCGTAATTACGGTAAACCTACCGTAATTTGAACATATCTACCACCTACCGTAGACATGTTCAATTCTACTGTAATTTCTTCTTTAAGAGTGGCGTCTTAAAAATGATGTACCCAACCTTACATACAGTTTATTTTTATTTGAAACAATGTTTTAAAATGACAACACTATAATTCCCTGGGGTATTCCCCATACAATCAACTTGTGTGCATAGACAAGTAGACGAAACTTAAGCGACCACATTACAAAGTTATTCAATACTAGCTGACCCGACAGACTTCGTTCTGTCAAAAGCTATTTGACTGTGGCAGTTTGTCTACGCGCAAAGGAAACTACCTACCTACCCTACCCTACCTTACCCTATCCTACCCTACCCTACCTACCTATCTACCCTACCCTACCCTACCTACCTACCCTACCCTATTCTACCCTACCCTACCCTACCCTACCCTACCCACCTACCTACCCTACCCTACCCTACCCTACCAACCCTACCCTACCCACCTACCTACCCTACCCTACCTAACTAAAACCTTAATTTTTTTTTTTTTTTTTTTTTTGATAAAATCTATTCTCAGACCTACCAAATGATGACTGACACGTTATGTCAAACGCCATAAAGTTACATTAGAAGATAGAGTTACCTACTTATTATTACAATAAAAATGTAAATATGGTCGTTTTCTTACAAATTTTTTTTTTAACTTTCTTAAATTTTTCTTACATAAGAACCTTCTCCTGACAATAACAAACACAACAAAAAAATAATTAGCGAAATCGGTCCAGCCGTTCACGCGTGGGGCCGTGACCAAGGGAAATAGGGATTCATTTTTATATATATAGATAATATAGTACTGGAGTAGACACATTACTGACTTCAAAACAAAAAAAAGGAACATTGGTTCCTTTTTTGATTTTTGTTTTATTGACTATTGAGTCAACAAAATCGATTGTTGGGAATCTACTTACGCAGCAAGTCATTAAGAGAACAGGCAAAAACTGCGTAGATTTCCATCCTACCGATAAAATGATTAAAATTATTATGTTTACATGTACAAAAAGCCTGAAACTTAATGTTTAATTGTGAAGTAAAGTTACCGTAAATTTACTGTATTTTTAATTTTTGATATCCCGTAATTTTCCGCCATATACCGTATTTTTAGACTGGCAACACCGTAATTTTGACAAATAGAGTTGGAGACACTGCATCTGTGACTCAGGTAGTCGATACTTCCCGCACAAGCAGTCGGAACCCAGTCGTTGTCTAAACCGATGCGTCTTTGTTCGCGACGCTTGTTTATTTTCACTGCATTGGAGTTTTAACTGTACGTTTGGTGTGAGAAATTGTGAAAAAAAAAACATTGTGAATATGGAAGTACAAGGTACATACGTACATTATTTTTACATAACAATTAAATACTTTATGTTTAATTTTTTTTAGAAAAATGAACCAAAGATTTGAAATAAATTGTGTAAAATATTTTATATAATCGTGTTTTTGTTTATTTGTGAGGAGCTCGTGGCTAAGTAATAACAGCCGCACAGGTCGATCCGTCAGGTTAAGCTACGCTTAACCTTACGCGGGGTTGGTCCGTGGATGGGTGACCATCTTTACATACCGACAGTCCTCCGTGCCTCGGAAAGCACGTTAAGCCGTTGGTCCCGGCTGTCATTCGTGGATCTTTGACAGTCGTTACGGGTCGTCAGAAGCCCAAAAGTCTGACAGCCAGTCTTACCAAGGGGTATCTTGTTACCCAGTTACTGGGTTGTGGAGGTCAGATAGGCAGTCACTCCATGTAAAATACTGGTATTCAGCTGCATCCGGTTAGACTGGAAGCCGACCCCAACATAGTTGGGAAAAGGTTAGGCAGATTGATTGTTTTTGTTTATTTGTCAAACCTTTATTTTACGATTAATATGTTGCCTAGAATATGTTTTAGTAAAATCAATAAAAATTTGCCGCGCCCACGCGCGCCATTTTTGTTTTTTATTTTTTGAAGATGATACTGTAAAATGTGGATATATTTGACTTTATGTTGTTTTATTTTTTATTTTCAGATAATGTAGAATCAACTGTTAGTTTTTACAGAAGAGCTTTGTACGACATCATGCGTGACTGTAAAGGAAAGAAAACTGAAGAGAAGTTGGAGTTTTTGGAATCAAAATTAGTTGAAATAACCAAACGCCCTGATTATAAAAAAAACTATTTTGGATCGTACTCGAGATTTTTTTCAAACAAAAATGGGTAGCAGCCAGTCTAACAACAAATGGCTCAAATCGAGTGCAGAGCTTACATAAAAGCCGGGTCGGCCAACAAAATCTTTTTAAAACTTAAGTGAGTGTAGTAAGCGATGAAAAACTAGTGAGATACGGAAGCAAATACCTACTGAAGAACTCATATATGCAGCTGGAGTCAGTCAACACATTATTGGAAACACTGAGGCCTTAGCTCATTATAATAAAATAAAATAAAAATAAAAAAAGCCTTTAATATTCCTTAATTACAAAAAAAAAAATACAAGTTTTAAAGTTCATAATTTAACTAATTAAGGACCCCTCGACGGGTATAGGCCTCCTCCAATAATTACCATTTTTTTTTTATTTTTTGCTATCACAAGCCATGATTTGCCAGTCAATTCCACTATCTCGTCGTGCCAACGTTCTGCTGTTCTACCTCTTCTTCGCTTACCGAGTGGGCCTTTCCAAGCGGTTGTTCGAATGGTCCATCTGTCGTCTCCTGATCGCGCCAAATGGCCCGCCCATTTCCACTTCAGTGCTTGAGTGTGTTGAAGAGCATCTATGACTTGTGTCTTCGTTCGCCTTAGCTCATTACTGTAATTAATTTAGACCTCATCAAGCGATTAAGAGCAATCCTAGAGCGGAATCAGTATTAATGTTGAAAACTTTGCTTCTTACGCCCAGGTAACAGCAAAGTTGTACCTGTACTGATTTGTATGAATGGTAGGTATCCTATGTCACCTACAATTTACAAATTTTTGATGCATGGAGCTCAAGCCAAGCTATCGTTCCTATTGGTCAGTTATCGGTGGAGGCGGCTGAGGTCCGAAATAAAAACTTTAGGTAGTACAGGCTTGACTTTTCTAGAATATTTTCTAGAGAAGACTGCAACAGGGACATTAATAACAGATTGTTGTTAAGTTCTGATGCCAAAACCGGAATTGAAGAGATAAAGTTTTTCGATAGAGGAGCTTGATCTGATGGTCGCAATGGCGCCGCCATCTTTACCGTCAACGTCAAGAGAAGACAACGTCAGCTGCGAAAATATAGATGAAGACGATGATGAGGAAGAGGAAGATTAAGATAATTTTAAGAACTTAAGTTACAAAAACATGTTTTTTTTAATATGAATGTACTTTTTAATATCATTAAAGATTATATTACATCGTATTACCATGTTTTATTACTAAATAAGCCATTAAATAATTTTGACCGGATTTTAGATGAAAATACTCCTATGTGCGTTGGATGGTAATGCTGATTCTTTGGCCTAAAAATAGGCCAGCCCTCTGGTCACGTGAAGAGTCGACCGTCGTCGTTAAGTAGATTTTCAAACGTGCTTGTAACTACACCGGCACACTTCAAACCGGAACCCAGCGACGCTTAGCGGCCGAAATAAGTCCAGAAACCTCATTATCAATCCAGCTGATCTCCAAAAAACTCAACTCCGGAACACATAAAAGCTAGAGAACCCAACAATATGGAAATGTAATACCAGATATATTACAAAACTCTCCGTTTATATGTGTAATAAATTCTTGAAGAACCCTAATTTTATTCATGGATTTTTTTCCGCGGCGGTACACACCCCCTTATGTTTATACTATACTGTAGGAGCATGGAGTAGGTAGTTGACAGAGACCAAACTTTTTACAGGGTTTTAATAAGAACACATTGATTCGCCATTTAGATTATATTATTTTTAAAACCAATGACTGAATTAATTCTTACTTTTTGGCATTATTAATGGAATACCGTGTCATTTAAATGACCACCTCGCCTTGCATGGTAGCGTGAAGCAAGACGAGAGGTCCAATTTTCCATCACTTTTAGACATAATGGTACCTCTATCTCATTGAGCGTGTTATATTACTCTTTAGGTCTTCAACAGTTCATGGCTTGTTCGTATACACCAGTGATTCCACATAACCTCATAAAAAAATATTAAGGGGCATTAAATCACATGATCTTGTAGGCCATGTTTCGACCTTGAATCTTCAGATCAGGAACCCGTTGAATTTCTCTTTCAATAAACTGACAAAATGTTTGACTAATTGAACTGCCGTTTTGATGATACACTTTAACTGTATAGCGACTTATCTTGATAAATGCCGAACATTTAAGACACAAATATATGCCAGTGACCTTGAGTGGTTAGCTTGCGTGTTCAATACTGAGCTCACGTAACGCGGCGTACGTCCAGCCAGTAATATTACTCGCCCATCCAGGAGCGCTGTCCTAAATAAGACCCATTATTAATTGGCGCAGTGGTTAAGCGATTGACTGCTGCGCTGTGCATCACGTGTTCGATTCCCGCACGGAAAAAATATTTGTATGATCTTCAAGTAGTTGTTCCGGGTCTGGCTGTTTGTGTATGTGAGTTTAAATATTTGTAAACGCACCCACAATACAGGAGAAATTCCTAGTGTGGGGCAACGTTGTTTTAAAAAAAGAAAAAAAATAAGGAAAGTTTTAGTAGGAGTAATACACCGTCCCACTGCTGATTAAAGGCTTCAGCCAAATCCTCTTCCAGGGCCAGCCTCGGCGGCGCCGTCCGTCCTCAGGCACGACCGTGCGGAGTGTTGCCCAGCGGTCACTGTGCATGTGGCTGACGTAACCCGCCCAATCATGCCATTTCAGCTTTGCGGATTTGGGGCGCAGCGTGGTGTTTCAACCTTAGTGAAGTTTTAATAGTCAGATATGTAATCGGTTTTGGGTGCCGGTCAGCTTGGGTGGTCATTCAGCTAATTGGACGACATTTTGAAGTCACCCAAAATCCCACAATGTCTTTGAGTCCCGCCTCTACAACCAGTGTGTTCTGCCCGCCATGACGTACGGTGCTGAGACGTGGACGCTCACGCAGGAGGCTGTTTACAGGGTGAGAGTTGCACGGAGAGCCATGGAGCGTTTCATGCTTGGCATAAGTCTTATAGGCCAAGTCCCAAACGTCGAGATTCGTAGACGTACGAAGGTTTTCGATATCGGAAAATGAGTAAACTCAAATGGAGTTAAGCAGGACTCCAGGCAAGGAGAAGTGATGACAGGTGGAGTAAGGCAGTGACCTAGTGGCGTCCAACGACTGGAAGTCGAAGTGTCGGTCGTCCAACAGCGAGATGCGATGACATTGTTGCTATCGCGGGTAGAACCTGGATGAAGCTGGCACAGGAGCGTGGGGATTGGCACAAGAAAAGAGAGGTCTATGCTCAGCAGTGGATGAAGTCTGGCTGTGGATGATGAGTCGGTTTTACTCTTAAAACTTAGAAAACGACAGGAATGAAGTTTGGTCTCTGTTGGCTATCTACTCAAGTGCAACTTCTTATACAGTCAGACGATAGAATAGTATGCATCATTTATTAGGGAATAAAAAATCAAGTGGGAAAATCGAAACTGGGAATGATAACAAATAATTTAGTAACACCTACTGTACTGCTGAACTGTTCACTTGGAACCTCACTCAAGTGACCGAACCGAACTCACTTGTTTTTTTGGTTGGTAAAAGTCATATTCCTTTTTTTTATGATAAAATTTGACATTACCGGCCCTTTAGTATAATTTACCAATGACAATAAACTAATTTTTAATTTTCGCAGAATTATGCTGAGATAGGAGCCTTTTGGCCTCGTACGTATAAAAAGTAAAAATTAAATTGTATAAAAATAATAAAACGCAGAAGGTCATCTTCTGCTTTTTATTATTTTTATATAATTTATTTTTTTATATTTTTATCATTGTGCGTTTAGTTTAGTTTTTGGTCTTCCTGTGCGAGTCAAAATAAATACTTTTTCTTTCATACTTTTCTTTACATGTCTCCGAGTTTTTGCTGCTTGTAAGTGGTCGTCTTGCTGTCCATGGTTTCATTATTGTTATTAGTAATTGCTTGGAGTTTCTCTACGTGATCGAATCAGAAATGAAGAGATCCGCAGGAGAACCAAGGTAACCGACATAGCTCGAAGAATTGCCAAACTTAAGTGGCAATGGGCAGGGCACATTGCTCGCAGGTATTAATTTTTATTTTCTGTGATTAATATAAATTTAACTCACACACTTATTATATGTTTAATTTTTTTTGGAAAATCATATACAATGTTTGTAAATATGTGAGCACCATGTACCTATCGCATTTATTAATTTTTCTGTCGTTACTTCACTTTTCATTCTTTTTACCAATTGTGGTAAGTAATTTTTATTTTTATTCTAGGTACATCGTCTTCACCTATAATTATTAATTAATGTATACAAACTATTGTTAACATTTTAAAAGAGTAAGTATGGAGTTTTTTGCCCATTCTTCTCCATACATAACTACCTTTTAGAAGGCGCAACTAGAATCAATTAACTATTCATGTAATTTTTGACGTTCAAAAGTGCATCTTCGTGCCTATTTGAAATAAATGATTTGACTTTGACTTTGACTCAGAACAGATAGCCGTTGGGGCCGAAAGGTTCTGGAGTGGTGATCGCGTACCGGATGACGTAGCGTACGATGGCCTCCCACAAGGTGGACCAATGACCTTGTGAAAGCCGTAGGAATCCGCTGGATGCGGGAAGCACGGAACCGGTCGAGGTGGCGGTGCTTGGGGGAGGCCTATGTCCAGCAGTGGACGTCTTTCGGCTGAAATTTTGATTAGTAATTAACTGTTTATTTATTTTACTTCGATGGTCTTAGTTTATCATTTGTGTTACAGCTGTATAAACATAATCCAGCATTGCATAAATGTAAGCAGGCACGCCCATTGTGCCTGAAAACTTTTATTTAGGTATTAAGTTTTGTTTATACGTATTTTTTAGTTTTTTGCTTGAATATACTTTCCGTTGTATTTTCTGGTATATTGGAGTGTGCTAGCTGACATACATATGGCAAATCATTTAATTTACTGTTCTGTGCAATGATATTATATTAACAGGTATGTTATACAATCACAAAACAACAGAATAAAGTGTTCCGCGCAGCAGCGGCAGTACACATAACCACTTTTCATTCATTTTACATTTCACTTCAAGTAAAAATGATGGAAAAGATTTCTAGACAGCTAGTGTTTGCTTCAACTAAGCGTATTACTCGTCGCCATGCGTGTCGCAGACTAAAGTCAATACGTCACAATTAGGAAGTTTTCGAGTCTTCACGATTGCGCGTTCACAACATATCTGTTTAATATACGCCACACAAGTTTAAGTACCACTAGCGCCATCTAGTATCGAGTAGCAGAACTAGTAGACTTGAGATTCTTCTAGAGAATTCGATGCTAGAACTTTCTAGAACTTTCAACATCTGGTCAGTCGGGGCCGGTAAGTACTCGAACATTCTAGATGTTTCTACAGTAGAAGGTTTTGGAACGATCTAAGGACTATATAAGGCCGGTATACACCGCGACGAGTGCGACTTTAGAGTGATCAGTAGTGCAATTGTGTTTTATAATTAGTGAGTTTGAGTTATTATCAGTGTTGTTTAATTATAGTGTCATTTTTGGTTTTTAAATCGGCAGTTTTTATTTTCACGAACCGCAAGCTCGTAACGATAATATCATTGGTTCTGTGGCTCGTAATGTTAACTACTTTGCATGCCTATTATTGTATAGAATCAAGTTTATCTAACTGAACAGACAGCTGTGCTGCTGGGGAGTTTGTTGCGCCACTTCTTCTTCCCAGCTAAAGCAATAGGAAGTGGTGAAGGGCGCGCGTTTTGGGGGCTGTCTTATGTCATTTTGACGTTCGAAAAGTGCTGACTCTCAGCCTAATTTGAATAAATGACTTTTGATTTTGGTTCTAGGACATGCCGGCTTCCTCACCATGTCTTCCTTCACCGTTTCGAGAGCAATGGTGAAACACACAAAGTGCCTGCCTTCGTTCAAACCTACGACTTACAAGTCATAATTCGCTGCGGTTGCCACTGGGCAACCACTGCTCAGTACTTATCTGATATATTTCTCAGGCGAAAAATTTACGCGTCTAGGCTGAAAACGCAGTGCTACGTTATTTATTTATTCATTTAAACTTCATGTACAATAGTGGTACATAGGCGGACTTAATGCCACAAGGCATTCTCTACCAGTCAACCTTTGGGTTAAATATAAAAACATAGTGATAGGGTACAAAAATAATGTCTAAAATAATAACTTCTAGATTACGAGAATTTATGTAGTTTTATGATACTAATACACATAAACAAATAAAATAAACTAATAGAATGATATTTTAACAAATAATACCTAATAATAATTACGAGTACTATGACTAGACTATTATTTAAGACTATTTAATTATTTTATTTTTGATTTTTTATATATTTTTTTAATTTACAAATAATGCAACGATTTTTTTTTCGCAGATTTAAATAGACATGAATATAAATGAAGCCACTTAAATTATGTTTATAAGACTAAAGGCTCGTACAGACTAGCGCGATATCGCGAGTGCGACGCGACACTAGTAGCACAATTTCTTTGTCGCTGCCTGTCGCGCCCGCGATATCGCGCGAGTCTGTACGAGCCTTCATACTTTTTAAGAAAAACATCAGTAAATTATGAATTATCAATTTCATTTCTGTGTTTTGTCCACAATCACTTCATACACAGCATTTACCTCTCAGGAAGATAATCTCCAACAAATATAGGAAAAAGTATTTTGATTGCGTTAAGTAATAATTGACCTACAAGAAGCTAATTATTTTTTAATGTTTAGACTCATAGTTAATGAGTACATGTCAACGGTAGTTTTTTCCGAGCGAAATTACTAATTTCTGTGGTCATTTTGTTTCGCCGTCCTGAGCTTCCACCAATGAGTGTAAACGAACAATTAATCCCTGCCCGGCAAGAGACAATCACCGTTCTCACTGTGCGCTTACGCACAGTGAGAACGGTAGTGCACCATGTTAGCCCTAGGAGCATTTTCCGTTGGCATTTAGTTGGGCCAACTTCAGAGGTATGTGGCCCAACCAAACGCCAACAAAAATGCTACTAGGGATAAAACCTGGAAATGAAAATGTCCATGGAAATAGGTAAAAAATCGAGTTGTTGAAATTGACTCATCTATTTCCTTTGCTACACACATATTTCCTGACTATAAACACATTGTTTTAAATATCGTTCGCTTAAGAGGGAGCCAGCTCATAAATCTGCCCGTTTCGTTACTTACACCGTTATTCACTTAGTTTGAATACTCCTTAAGCTAGTTAAGACTGTGGTTTATTGCTCGCACTCCAAATAAATGAATCTTGATCCTAGTATATACTCATATTATAAAGAGCCTTGTCCTTTACTGTCCAGGGCCTCAAGTCTGCCATTACAATAGTGTCAGAATGGTCTATCATTGATTTCATAATTGCTGATTTTGACAAGTTTGGTAATATACTAATATAATGGCGTCATTATGACTTTCCAATGGTCAGCCACTGACACTCCGTTGAAAGAATTGGTAATCTCGTACATAATGACAAATGAAACTTCCTACTAAACTTCCAACTTCCTACTACTTCAGATTGCTTATAACACTAATAAATCATATGTAAAAATATATATAAATGAAATCTGGCATGAATAAATGTTCAAAATGCCATTGTAATGCAATTCTATTGCGAGACCATTGATCGACCATTATGAATTTAGCCGATTACGAACTTTTAGCAAAATGACAATGGGATCGTGTTGGAGTGGCGAATTTATAAAAATAGCAGACTTGGGCCTGCATTTCCAGATCCAATACAATGCGCACAATCGTTGCCTGTGTTTAAGGCTCGTACAGACTCGCGCGATATCGCGGGCGCGACAGGCAGCGACAAAGAAATTGTGCTACTAATGTCGCGTCGCGCCCGCGATATCGCACTAGTCTGTACGTGCCTTTAAAAGACTCGTGAAGGAACATTACCTACTTGTCGTTGTGATTTTTTTCTCTCTAAGACCATGAAAATCTATTGTATATGTACCCAAAAATCTGCCTAGCCTTTTCCCAACTATGTTGTGGTCGACTTCCATTCTAACCGGATGCAGCTGAATACCAGTATTTTACATGGAGCGACTGCCTATCTGACCTCCACAACCCAATAACTGGGTAAAACGATACCCCTTGGTAAGACTGGTGTATATGTACCCATTGTTTACAAAATATTGTGTGCTTCAACACAATTCTGTTTTAAGTTTTTTATCTGTTTTAGTGTGAATATTGTATACACCTGTGTCAAATAAATTTATTTTCTCTCTTCTTTCTTTCTTTGAAACGTTTTTAAGTGCTTTCAAAGCGGATCCATAAACCACAGACTTACGAAAACTTTCTATAATTCATCTCGAAGTCACTCTATGAGTTATACGCACTTTATAAGTATATTTTAACATTTATATCTTCGAAACACGCTGTATATATTCGCCGCACGTAATTCGCGGGACTATAAAGGGTGCGGTTCATGCACCTGTGATGGAAAGGTATATGGTGTTGCTTTTCTTTTATTTTGAGAACAGAACCTTTCACTAAGTGATTGCATTTTCTAATAATTTGGGATATTACTTTCTAAAGCTTCCACAATTTGCGCAAAATTACGCAATTTAACATTATTAAGCCCTGTCTCAACTTAATTAAAAAAAAAAAAAAAAAAAAACATCCGACTTCAAAGAAAATCACTTTGAAGTGATTTTAATATGTATTATTATTATTATTTTTATATTTTTGATTTTAATTTGAAATATGGCATTATGGCTTCAGCATTATGGAAGGCTCTTTGATGAGATTTAAAAAAGCGCAATTAACCGACTAGTAAATAGTTATCTGTGGCGTTACAGCACTAGCGCGGTAACGTAAAGTAAAAAGCACGCGTTTTTAATACACTGCATTATGGACCTAAAAGCGGTTCATTAAGAGCCACTTTACGAGCAAGTGTGTTGAAAAAATTATTATGACACCTCAGTTCAACATTGGGCCTGCGCTGAAAACCAGCACCGGAGCTCTGTCTCGCATAGGGTCGCAGCATTATGCTGAGCGATGACCGTTTTGCGTAGATATGACTTTTATTTTCCCCCATTTTGTTCTTTTCGAGTTTATGTTCTTTCTTTGCGACATGTTTACCGCAAATAAATGTATTTGTTTTTTTTTTCTTTCACCTTGAATAAGCCAGTGAAGATGATGGTAACGAAATAAATATACCTTCACAATAACGACGCACCCTGTGTACAAACTGGTGTAACCGTACAGCTCAAAAGACGTTTTATACGCCACTTTATTGCACGTACGTGGGAGCAGTCACTTATATCATTCTGAGGTGTTCTTTAGAGGATCAGCAGAGCTTTAAGTAGTAGGGTTATTGTAAAAAAATATACTTTTACGTAGAAAAATATACTTTTAATAAGATTTCCAATATATTTGTGGCGTTCCGCCTTTCTTATCTATATTTATGCCTGATTTCCGCTGTTTGTAACAAGCCTTATAACTTCCACCTGTTTGTTTGTTTGTTTTATAATACACATAGGCATATTATTTAAGGCTGGCAACATTTGCCATCCATAGAGAGAGTCAGACAAAACTCACGCTCTACAAAAGACAATAAGTTAGTCTCTGCCCACAGAGTACATTCATCAGTGACGGATTAAGGCTACTTGATGCCTTACGCAATCCACGCATGTGGGCACCCTATCCGTATGTCAACTAGAATCGCCTAAAAACATTATTTTTTTGTAAATAAATAAAAATAAAATAAAAATAAAATAAAATAAAAACTTTTTAATTCAGACTTTTTCAAATCCATAGAATGTTAGTACAGAAAAACTTATGAAACTAGTGTTAGTAGTAAAACATACACATATATATATATATATAAATACTTATTTCCTAATATGGGTACTAACCCAGTGCTGGACGTAACGCGTGTCCAGCCTATCCGCAATGACGGCCAGGATGCTGTTGGCGCTGGCGCGCAACCTCCCGAGTGCCGCGGCGCATCACTTGCGGAGCACAACGTGGAAACCGTCAACGTGTGTGTCCGTGAACATGCCCGACGCACTGCACCAGCGCGGCAGCCCCAACAACGCCCTGAACTCACTGTTATATTGGACGCGCAGGGCGCCAAATGATCTTTGCGCATAATGAGCCCACAGGCAGCATGTGTATAGCGATGAACAATGCGCTCTGAACAGTGTTATTTTCACTGGAGCATTGCAACGTTTAAACCTGTGGGCTATCATGTTCGCTCTGATTGACAGCGCCCTACGCTCCCTGTCCATGTCCTCATCGTCGCGTAGGAGAGCAGTGACTATGTGTCCAAGATATTTAAAACAGGTGACCACTTCCATGGGTGTTCCGTTCAAAGTCACGGGAGGAACCTGATCTGGTGACTTGGTACCTGCTTTAAATACAATGAGCTCACTTTTTGTGACATTATATTTGAGGCCATGACTAGCCGCGTACGTCTCACACACACTTACTAATTTTCTAAGTCCACCAATCGTTGGGCTCAGTAGCACTATGTCGTCTGCATAACTCAGATTATTTACACACATATTACACTATATGACAACCGACATGCATGCTGCTGAGCTTAAGGATTAGCGCATTTATATACAGATTAAACAAAATTGGGGATGACAATCCACCCTGTCTTACTCCACATTGTAGATCATATGGATCCGATAAGATACCAGCCCACTTTACATAAGTGACCTGATTTTGATACCAAAACTTTAAGATACCAATTGTTTCACCAGGTAAATTGGTTTCCTTCAACTTATCCCAGAGCTTATCATAACTAACCAGGTCAAAAGCTTTAGATAGGTCTAAATAACACGCATAAATGGGCGTTTTCCTACTCGTGTAATATTCAACAGTGTGCTTTAGGCTTATTATAGCACTCTCTGTAGAAAGTCCAGTGCGAAAACCAAACTGAGCATCATGCAGGTGTATAAACTCTGTTAACTGAGCCTGAGTAAAATAAGATGATGAGATGTAACGTACCTACTTTAGAAGTGGAGTAGGTGCGACAACGATAAAAACCAAAGCATAATTTATTTATTTATTGAAATGCGCCTTGCGGCTTTTTCGGGCATTGAATTTACGCAAGATAGTATTAACGTCTAACGTTCTTAACATATCGGACTCTATGTATAATATCGATAAATTATCGAGCCTTTCTTGTATCATCTTTGTCCTTTTTTGATTTTTTTATATTCTTAATTTTGAAAAAGAACGTTCCGCTGAGCAATTTGTAATCACAAGCGATAAAAATATACGCAGGGCTGTTTCCACATTAGGAAAAGCTGATTCAATTTTATCATCATGTATTATTTTATACAATTGTGCGTGAGTTTGTGCTTCTTCTGGTGCCCCCCCCAGACGTGATGCCCTAGGCAATTGCTTAATTTGATTAAGGGTTATCCGGGCAATTGCTTAATTTGATTAAGGGTTATTAAGGGTTAATCCGTCACTGACATTCATACTCTCTGCTCTCGCCCGGATCCAACAAAATACAAAACTCATATTGTGTGTGACTGAATAATTTAACTCTGGTGTAATTTGAAGCATTGCATTAAAACCAAACAGTGAAACTTACGTTCAACTTCCACTCCTACGTCGACAATCTAAACGAAACCTCCGAGCTCCAAATCGCCAAATATTATTATCCCTTTAATTTCATATAAGACGTAGATATATGCCAGTGACCTTGAGTGGTTAGCTTGCGTGTTCTGTACTGAGATCACGCAACGCGTCGTACGTCCAGCCAGTAATAGGACTCGCCCATCCAGGAGCCCAAGTCTGCTATTTTTTATAAATTCGTCACTCCAACACGATCCTATTGTCATTTTGCTAAAAGTTCGTAATCTGCTAAATTCATAAAGGTCGATCATTGGTCGGTCAATGGTCTCGTAATAGAATTGTATTACAATGGCATTTTGAACATTTATTCATGCCAGATTTCATTTATATATATATATTTTTACATATTATTTATTAGTGTTATAAGCAATCTGAAGAAGTAGGAAGTTGGAAGTTTAGTAGGAAGTTTAATTTGTCATTATGTACGAGATTACCAATTCTTTCAATGGAGTGTCAGTGCCTGACCATTGGAAAGTCATAATGACGCTATTATATTAACAGATTACCAAACTTGTCAAAATCAACAATTATGAAATCATTGATAGACCATTCTGACACTATTGTAATAGCAGACTTGAGGCCCTGGTTTACGAACATGCTGTGACTGCGAAGTGAATGTTTTTATCTTGTCAAACAAGTAGTTAACTACGTATATAGAAGGCTTTTCGAAATCTGACTGTT
Source organism: Dryobota labecula (assembly GCA_947523025.1). NCBI lineage: Eukaryota > Metazoa > Arthropoda > Insecta > Lepidoptera > Noctuidae > Dryobota > Dryobota labecula. The sequence goes on from OX383314.1 coordinate 9,842,786, forward strand.
TCATACAGGGACTCTATTTGATCCCTTCCTACTTCTTATCTAAGATGCGGGTCCTTTGTACTCACAGTAGTAAAATGACAGCTTTGAACACTGAGTAGTGGTTCAGAAATGTACGGATCGAGATCAAAAACCTACTTTGATTTCGATCAGATTTCCGAGCCACTGTGTACTTAAATGTGCAATTTTTTTCTGCAATACGCTGACACCGGCAATTTTTCCAGCAATTATTGCTCGCTTACTGTACCTGGAGGTAGTGGAGCAATATGGTTAGTTCAACTAGGTTTCAGACTGGCTAAAGTAGACTCATCTTTCATGGGGTACTGTTTAAAATGTTACAATAAAATTCCTCCCCACATACTTCAACTGAATGAGACTAAATTTAAATCTTGTATAAAAGGCACACTATGCAGGCAGGCATATTATAAGTTGGGGGATTACATCGCTGATAAAAATGTTGGCTGAATGCTAGTCCTGCTCCACAAACTCAACTAATTGATTAACATTTGACAATAATGTTGGAACTGCTGAAGAGTGTAAGACTATCTTTACATTGTATAAACTCAACCTCTATTGTATTATATAATATAATTGCATGGCACAGGTGTGAGTCCTATGTACTAAAGAGCTACCATTGACCGGGTAATATGTCTTTCATTTACTTGAATGGCGGCTGAGAGTATGTCATGCTCACTTAGACGTCTCGCTGATGGTGGCGTGTGTGTTGGATCATTTAGCTCCCTTCAAAATGGTTGAGCTGAATGGTGTTAATCCATGCGTCATAATGTTCGTGATCGGGCGCCGACAGTTGGGACTGGTCCTCTCTAAGCTGCCTCGGGTTATTTTAATTATTTTATTTTGTTTCTATTTGTTGTACCTACTCTGGACGTTTTTAACACGTAAGTTTTTTTATTTTTACATCGTTCTCACATTTAGTTATAAATTCAACATTACTTATAGATGTAACTAGTACTTTTGTAACAATTTAATTTAAAAGAGTGTCCATAGTTTCTTGCCCGTTCTTCTCCATAGGTACCTACGCTTTGGATTGGGCATGTAGCTTAATTTTTCTTACTGACCGACTCCTTGACAATTCAAAAGTGCCTGTAAATAGTTTAATTGAAATAAATGATTTGAGTTTGAGTTTATGGAAAGAGTGTCCTTGGAGTTTCTTGCCCGTTCTTTTCCATAGAGATCTACGTTTTGGAATGGGCACGAAACTGATTTTATCAATTTTGTTCATTGTTTGTGAGAAAGGGAAAAATAATTTAAACAAAATTATTTGAGATTTGAAAATTCGTGTTCTTTATTTTGTATGTGTCTGAAAGGGATTTTTAAAATAAATTAAGTATTCACGGTAAATCACTAATATTTGCAACAAGTTTTCCGAAAAATGACGCGAGACTGACATTTGATCATCATTCTACAAGAAACTACTTTTGATTTTGAACATTAAAAATATCATCAACATCATTATTATGGTCTACTTGCATATGGCTGAACCACTTTATTCAACTTCCATACAAAATATAGCAGAAAAATAATATTGAAAAAAACCTTTTTTTTTGTTTTAAACCCCGTCTGTAATATATTTTTAGGGTTCCGTACCTCAAAGGAAAAACAGAACCCTTATAGGATCACTCGTGTGTCTGTCTGTCTGTCTGTCTGTCCCTCTATCACAGCTAATTTGCTCCGAATGTAATGGACCGATTAAGTTGAAATTTGGTATACATATCAATTTGAGTGACCCAAATACGGATATGAACCGTAAATAAATGAATTTAGAATATAAGGGTCAGTTTTGGGGGGCAAACAAGAAAATTAAAAAAAATTGTTTAGCAAACTGTACCGTGTGACATATCAAATAAAAGGGCTTACTGTGAGGGTCTCAAACGTATTTTTTATATAATTTTAAAATATACTTTTTTAAAGTTATAAGTGAAAATAGACGAAAATTTACCACCCCCCCCCCTTATCTATGTAATAGACCGAATAAGTTAAAATTTGGTATACATATCAATTTGAGTGACCCAAATACGTACGTGAATCGTAAATAAATAAATTAAGAATATTGAGGTCAGTTTTGGGGTGCAAACAAGAAAATTAAAAAAAAAAGTTTGCAAACTATACCGTGTGACATATCAAATGAAAGGGCTTCCTATGAGGGTCACAAATGTTTTTTTTGTAATAATTTTAAAATAAATTGTTTTAAAGTTATTAGTGAAAATAGGCGAAAATTGACCATTCCCCCCCTTATCTCCGATACTACTGAACATAAAATTTTGAAAAAAGTACAGAAAATAGTTCTATACCTATAGATTACAGGAAAATCTATAAGAATTCTATGGTCTTAAAATTACATGGGAAATCTCTCGATATTGTGCGTACAAACTTACATTTGCAGTTGGAATGTATGGGAGATTATGTTTACCAACTACAATGTTAAGTTTGTTCTTAGGATAAAATCTTTCCAAGTCCGGAACCCTTCATTGTGCGTAGTCCGATACGCACTTGGCCGGTTTTTTCCTATTATTTAGCGAATCATATTAAGAAATTTAATAATCACAAATTAGTCTTCAGCTATCCTTGAAATAAATCAAAATTTTATTGAATGATTATACAATATCTTCATTAAGTTAATCAACGGCGAAATAAACTATATTTTGGAGAGCACAAAAATTATGAAACTTTTAACAGCTGGTGTGACTGACACGAATGGTTTAGCACCATGAAAACTGTACTTTTATAGTAACACAGACTTAATGTTTCGATTATTTCAAGTTTTCTCACAATTAGATAAGAAATTGACAAAAGATAGTTTTTTCGTGCACGGAGCCTTAAACAAAACATTCTACGAAAGCGCTCATGTTCAGCAGAAGTCATCTTCAGTCTGATTTGATATTTTATAGCAGTAAATTGTAGAAAGAGACGGCGTATCAAGGCGTGGCTTACCTACGCCGAATATAAAGTTCCATGTAATATTGGACTTTGCGAGAAAGAGAGCTAAGTCACACCTATCACATCTCACCACTCATTTAATTTATCTGTATCTACTTACTTAGTCTAGTAGTTACTCTGTATTTACTTAGCTTTAAAGTACCAATTTTCGTTAGAGACAAGTGTCCCCCTCTACTAACTAAACGGTTGTAGTTAGAAATTCAAATGTCATGGCAGTAGTACCTATATATAACGAAGTTAAGACTACGCCGAGTGCACAGTGGTGCCCTCATCGTTTTTTCGGTGATTTCTTTTATTTTAGAATGAAAATGCAGAAAATAAGCTCGTCAAGTTGTGCTTCACAAGACTATACGTCATTATTACTACAAACAGTAGTTTTAAATTGTTATGTTTTATTGTAATCATTAAAACGGAGCTTAGAGGCCACTATTTTCCGTTGTTTGTAGTAATAATGACGTATAGTCTTGTGAAGCACAACTTGACGAGCTTATTTTCTGCATTTTCATTCTAAAATAAAAGAAATCACCGAAATAACGATGAGGGCGCCACTGTGCGCTCGATAGCCTCTTAAAAGAAAAACTATCACATTTAAGTAGGCTTTACAATTTACCGAGTAATTGGCGACCAACTTACATTTACAGTTGAAAAAAATGTTCTCCCATACATTCTGTATAGGAAAACATGTTTTTCAACTACATGATAAGTTTGTTCTTGGGATAAATTCATACCAACTACGGAACTCTTCATTGTGCGTGGTCCGACACGCACTTGGCCGGTTTTTTAAGTTTCATATTGAGACACGAAGCAACAAAATTCGATCTAAATAAAAACGGCCATATTCCTCTAGATCGTATTTTTTTGCTTCGTGTCTCAATATGAAACTTTATAAAAGGTATTAGACAATTCTAGACACACTTACCGATATAGTTGATTGAGCCGTTTTTCATAATTCCTTCTCAGTCACGAGGTAATATGTTTTTATAGGAGTGGCACTAGTGGGCCGGTGACAACCCTCTTGACGGTTTTGGTGATTCTTAATTTCATAATTGTTACCTATGCTATTGCCTATGCTGCCATCTATGAATTTTCTTCAAGACTAATGATTAATTTTTTTGAGTTGAGACCCCATGCATGAAGCGATTGCATATCTGAACTCCACAACACAATTACTGGGTAACACATGCAGTAAAACTAGGGTGATAATTATTTATTAACCCCCGACGTAAAAAGAGGGGTGTTAGAAGTTTGACCGCTATGTGTGTCTGTCTGTGTATCTGTCTGTGGCATCGTAGCTCTTAAACGGATGGACCGATTTGAATGTGGTTTTTTTTAATTGAAAGGTAATTTAATGGTGAGTATTCTTAGGTATGTTTTATTTAAATCGGTTCAGCCGTTCGAAGATCATCAGCTCTTTTCTCGTTGATGAAGGGATGTGAGCAACTTCCACGGGTCTCCTTGCCCTGAAATGGAATAAATGATTGCAATTCTAGTGATTATGTGACAAACCATTGTATTAGTAATTGCAGGACAGCAAGTGGCAGCCCTCGATGGTTTTTTTTTTTGCTTACTTACCTTCTTTCAAGTTGGTGGATTTTAAGATTTTATTTATTCCCTTTTTGTATAACCTACACTTATTTCTAGCGAAGTGGCCTCGGCCCCCTTCTACCATCGGACATCTACACGCACTACAAGTCACCACCCCTACCTAGTTGATATTCCACCAACTCGCACTAAGCGTTTTCAAACGTCTTTTATAATGCGCACAGCAAAGGATGGGAATTCTCTGCCTGCGTCTGTGTTTCCGAACGCATACAAGCCTAATCTATTCAAAGTGAGAGTGAACAGGCTTCTTCTGGGTAAGCTCACTCCATCGTAGACTTTGTCTCTGTCACCCAGACCTAGACTAAAAAAAGTCAAGAGGCAAACTCATAGTAGAATTTAAAAAAAAGTGGGTTTATTAAAAAATTGCAATTTTTCTTTTTTTTTATTATTAACATTTTTGCACTATTCTGTCTATGCTCAAGGGTAGTTAGTATTTTTAACTTTTTAAATGTTCGCTTTTCTTTTTTGGGTTGGGGGTTTTTAAATTTAAATAAATAACAAAATGCACAGTAGGAGATTTTTATTAATTCTTAATTAATATTTTGTCAGTAGTCTTCATGTTTCTTCTCAAGTTATCCTTGGGAGAATGGTGGAGATGGATTCGTCCTTAGGTGAAAAATGCCAGAGGATCTGAAAACAAAAAATGTTTTGTTACAACAATGCTTTTCTGTAAAGCTGAAGTGACCGCACACAATTCGAAAGCGAGCTCATTTGTTTTTGAGGCGCTATGATCGGCTCGAGCCAACTGCACTTCAGTTGGCTCGAGCCGATCATAGCGCCTCGCGACGTCGTGAATGGTTGCTTCGTGCATTTGGTAGGTATTTAAATATAGTAATTATTTTAATCATTTTATCAAGACAAATTCAGCAATTTGTGCTAAACAATCTAACTACCGTTTCATTTGGCTTATTCCACAAATCCCCCCGGAAAAATCCCCTTTAGGAGGAAAAGTAACTTGTAAAGCCTACTTAGCTGTGATTGTTTTCCTTTTAACTTCGTTATGTATACTACTGCTGAGAATTTTTAAACATATGAAATTTGAATTTGAAAGCTTTATATTACACAAACGGATTCCTGAATCTAAAAATGGTTTTCACAAACCCTCAATATTTTTGAACGGCCTATCCAACGATACCTCACACTATGGGACCGACGAGAAAAAAAAATATCATCCCCACTTTACGTGTAGGAAAAAAATATATATTTCAAGATTCTATTTTACCACTTTGTCGGCGTGATTAATATGTATACTCATACCAAATTACAGGTTTCTCGTACTAAGAGTCTTTGAGCTAAGACAAACAGACAGACGGACATGGCGAAACTATAAGAGTTCCTAGTTTAACTACGGAACCCTAAAAATAACAAATTGGAAGAAAACATGCGTCAAATCCACGCAAAACAGCTATCGCTCAGCATAATGCTGCGATCCTATGCGAGACAGAGGCCTCAGCGTTGGTTTTCAACAATAAATAAACATACCCAGTCTTAGGCGTAATTCCTCCCATGGTCAGTCGTCCTGCCTGGTTGCAGGTTCCCGCCTTCGCATCCTCGAGTGAAGAGCACTGGGTTCCAGTGAAACCACCAGTAGCTAGGGATTCACCCATGTAAAAGTAAGATCTGGAACGAAGATACAAATTAGAGTTGCAATGTATTCTTCTATGGCTAAAAGTCACCCAAAGGCTATGCTTGGAGTCTCCCTACGTGATCGAATCAGAAATGATGAGATCAGCAGGAGAACCAAGGTAAGCGACATAGCTCGAAGAATTGCCAAAATTAAGTGGCAATGGGCAGGGCACATTGCTCGCAGAATATATGGCCGTTGGGGCCGAAAGGTTCTGGAGTGGCGACCGCGTACCGGAAGACGTAGCATGGGAAGGCCTCCCAAGGTGGACCGATGACCTTGTGAAAGCCGCAGGAAATCTATGGATGCGGGAAGCACAGAACCGGTCGAAGTGGCGGTGCTTGGGGGCCTATGTCCAGCAGTGGACGTCTATCGGCTGAAATGATGATGAATGATGTTAATATTCCATGGTTTAGGTAGTGTCGTGTTACCCAATAACTGGGTTGTGGTTAGAGAGGCAGTCGCTCCGGGCACCGGGTTATACTGGAAGCCGACCCCAGCATAGACTAAGCAAATAATGATGGTTTAAGCATTGGTTTGGGGAGAAAGAGTCGACGACTCACGTGATGGTGAGTGGTCACTGTCACAAATACCAGATTCATCCCAGATGCGTTGTCAGCACAGAGAGAAAGTCTCGAGACAGAGAGTATATTTCTATATCTCTCTATACCGTGTGTTATTAAAAACCCGGGTACTGTATTGATCATCAAGTTCGATCCCAGGTCGGAAAAAGTCAGGAATTTCTCAGTAGACCAAACCAACTAGCCAAACGCAGCATGACCACATCTATAGTTACACTCCATGGAGTTTTTTTTTTCCGTTGTTGACATTATGCTGGACCTAAAGCTACAATCTATAATTTTATCATTTGTATTTTCTGTTTCTACGGAAGTCATGCTACGCGTGCTGGTCTCTCCGAGTCTCAAGAAGGCCTTGGCAAGTGACAATCGTTTTTTTTTTAACTATGTCATCTTTGAGAGGTTGTGACTCCTTAGCCGGGCTTTCCTTTTGGCTGCCTTAAGCGAAACTTAAAGCCAGGGCATAAAACTTATAAACTAAACGACTGCACGCTAAGGGCACCTCCTGTGGGGTATGAACCTCGGCTTAGGGCAGCGTCGCGGAGAGGGTCAGCAAGGGACAGGCTGCATCAATCAATCAATTATTAATAGGCGAATTTAAAGCTACAGGCTCAGTTGCGGCGCGGACTGGCGCTTCGTCGAGCAAGGGTTGAGGGTGACAATCGTTTCCAAAGCATTTCGTATTTATACAACGTTTTTCAACAGAACTAAGATTTTGAGTGCCATTTTCACCATAAGCTTTGTGGTATAAGTCAATCCTCAATTTTGTCTTTTCCATTACCGGTATTGTTGTTAGAATAATACTTTGTCTAGGCCCTCAGGACTCTTCCTTCCCTCTTCAAAAAATTCCTATGCCCTTACCTATAATGATCGCAGACAGCAGTAGCACAGCCAGGCATGTTGATACCTCCATTTGGATAGAAATCAACATCACCACACGCCGCCTCAACACCGATGTTGCCTATGTTGGTGTGAATCACTTCGGTGTAGATAGCGTCGCTGGCCTGGAGGGCTTGGCTGGCTAACCAACGATCTGCGGGGTCCATGCCTGGGGAGGAATTAAGGTAGTAGTGGGTCGTTGTCGATTTTTTGACGGACGAAACGAAACGTTTTTCCGACGACGAAAACGGTTGCAAAAAACGGTCCTCGTTGCAACTGGTTTGAAGACGGACGACGAAACTTATCCAACATGAAATAGAATTGCGTTTTCGTCGAGTGAAATAGTGGCAGTTTCTTACAACTATCAACGGGTTTGATCGTCGCATCACGAACGACAGCATTGACAACTGATAGGTAAGGTTCTCATCTCGTTGACATAAAGTTCACTTTCTATTGTAAGGACTGTTTTGCAAACGAACGGAACGAGATGCATTGACAACTGGTAATACATTATCGACTGTATTTCATTGAAATAAAGTTTACTTTCTATTGCAAGGATTGTTTTGTAAACGAATGTACGACGACGCGACGGACGTCTGTATTTTCATAGACGTAAAATTAAAAATCGCACTAAATAATTCGAAGACTGGTTTCTGCAACGAAGACTGTTTGAACCCAGGACGTAAAACGGTTTCATCGTCGCAGAACACAAAACGGTCTTTGAAAACGGTTCATCGTCACAATGCTCACTCCTAAATTGAGATGGTCAAGGCAGGTGGTGACTTGCAAATTAAAAAAAAACTACATTTTATCAAAATTATCTACGACTACCAAATAATTTTTTAAGTAATAATAATAATATGTACAAGTATATAAAAAAGGAGGGAAAAGAATCAAAGGGCATTCAAAAATTCGTCTGCATCGCTGTCAACAGGAAAAGTGCCCAAAAGGCTGGCAGCATTGCCACGTTGTATGGTAATACTGATTCTTTGGGCAAGAAATAGGCCAGCCCTCTGGTCACGTGAAGAGTAGACCAACCGCTTGGCGATGTCTCAAAAAACTAAGTGAACAATCGGACCTCATGGTCCTAGAGTTTCAACCCCAAACGGCTCAAACATATAGCGTAAAAAGAGAAAAGAGGTTGAAAGTGAGCCTTGCACACTTGCACAGTTAGGTTTCGGGAAACGACTTTACAGTCTCTCCAGAGATGTGCCCTAACAGGCGTTGCACAGAGTGGGTTTTGGATCGGTCTTTTGAGAGGTAACGGTGCAGATGGTGCTTCCATGTGCAGATGGTGACCACCGGGGTGGTTTTTCTTCTTCTTCTTCTTTGCTTCGCTCTTTACAGAGCGGTCGTGGTCACAATGAGTTTTGTCCAATCGCAGTTGTTGTCGTAACTCTCCTCACGATCTCCCTCCATCTGGTTCTGTTAGATGACAGTCTGGCGCATTCACTTACAGGGCCTCCAACTGCAGATTTAATTTGATCGGTCCACCTAATCGGTGACATCCCGCGTGGCCTATTACCTTCTACTTTGCCCTGCATCACTAGACGCTCTATGGAATCATTATTCCATCTCGAGACATGCCCAAAGAACTTCAGTATTCGAGACTGTACTAGTGCTGATAGACGCTATTTGATGCCGAGTTCTTGGAGTATGTACACGGGGTGGTTTTAGTGAGGTAAAAATCCCACAGTCCCCGGCAGTCCCCGGTCTTATCCCCAAAGCCTGGGTGCCTTTTGAAGGTTTCCCCCGAAAACAAAAAAGGTGTCATAATTTGAGCCTAGTTCTATGGTTCCTTCTTACCGGTAATATAGCTAGCTTGCCCCATCAGACTCCTCCCGACGATGCCAGCCTGGTGGGCGCCTACGCTGTAACCCAGGATGTGGTAGTTGTTGACTGAGGCGCCTGACGCCTGGTTCAGCCAGGTGATGAAGCGACCGACGCTACGTCCTAGAAAATAGCATGAAAATAATAAATAAACCCCCTGCCATTTTATCCGTGTATAATAAAACATTGATCAGGCAGGGGCCATAGTCCTTCCATAGTTTTAGGTAACCAGTCCATTTTAACCACCAAAACTCATAGTCCAATATCTTTGTTTCCATATCCTGCAATAATCCTACACCAACCGGGGGTTGTCCTTGGGTGCACTTGCATAGTGCGCACTGGGATAATCGTCGGTTGGTGCCTCATTTAATTAAAAAGCGTCTAACGGGGCTCTGCGAGTTGGCTTCGGCCCCTCGTACGCCTTCCAAAGGTCCGGGACCCCAGGGTTCCGAGATATGTAAACATATAATGTGTTCAATAATTTGATGTTTTTATAATAAAAATATGTATGTTTAGATTAAGGTATTTATGTATGGGCCTGCGTCGCCTGAAATAAATGAATTATTATTGTTATTAATATTATTTTAACTTACCAGAAGCAATTCCATTGAATCCGAAATGTGCGCCTGCGCCCCAATCCACAACGATCACGTTGACGTCACCAGCCAATAAGAAAGCTGCAAAAGAAATTAATTATTTAGTAGTCTGTCGATAATGATCATTATTATTTTCTTGTATCGAAATCTACTGAAAAATCTGGTCAAAAACAACCAAATTCAAAAAGGGAGGATACTATAAGTAATATTTTTTTGAGGAATTTTTTGACGCCATATTTTAGTTTTTTTAATAATTTTAGATAAGTTACGATATTATATTTTTGTTTTGTACATATTAATATTAATTCTGAATAACTAAATAAACATAAATTAATTTTGATGTAAAAAAAAGGTTGATAAAACCATTAAAGTTCGTATGTACCTATGTTTTTTATTTTTCGTTATTTGTGAACCGATTTTGGAATCTCTGTTTTTCATTTGGTAGAAGAAGCTTACGCGGTGGACTCATATAAATTTTATTCACTTTGCTTTGGTAGTTTAGAGTTAGCTTCAATAATACTTAGGTAGTTATTTGATACACTTTGTGATCTTGATGATGCTATAATACTTTCTGCCACTGTTGTAAGTTTACAGCAAGTAGTGGTTTACGAACTGGTGTGGGATAGGTACCATAACTTAAGATGAAAATAATGTGAAAAAAAAAAAAAAAAAAAACCGGACAAAAGAGAGCCGGACTCGCTCACCGAGGGTTACGTACCATCAAAAATCATTCTATTTAGAGATATCGTTTATCTTTCTTGTAATCTATACATATACTTCTATCACATAGAATAATTTCAGATTTTTCTCTATGTAAACTTCGGAGATAAGGGGGGAACGGTATTTTTAAGCTATTGCATAGCTTCTATCGCGGGCCTTGAGCGCGGGGACCGAATCCAGAAATTCCGTAACGAAAAAACCTCACGCTCCCCACTCCGACAGTTTTACTACACCAGTACCCTCTAGTGATCTAATAATTTCTGGCAGTTCTTTTTTCTGTGTACTGCGTATTTTATTTTCTTATAAATATTTGTTTATAAAATTATGATCTTCACAAAAAGTGATTGTTGATAGTGGGGTATGAACTCACGACCAGTCGATTACGAGTACATTCAGTTCCCCTGTTGCACCGCAAGGCTACAATGACTTAATTAAAGCTTGCCAAATAGTTGATACCATTCCAGTTGAACAATTTTTAAACTTGACTAGACGGTTGGAAATGACTCATGTACATGGAATTTTTTCGCTGTCAAAACAGTTTGTCACTCTTTTTTTATTTAAAATTACTTTAGGTTCAACACTTTCGTCTATTTTAAAGTTGTTATTATGCTTATATTTGAATAGTATTTGACTTTGTTTACGTAGTTATACACTTTTACGACGTTCAGCACTTATTTATTTTGTTTTTATGCTATTGCATAGCTTCTATCGCGGGCCTTGAGCGCGGGGACCGAATCCAGAAATTCCGTAACGAAAAAAATAATAATAATATCAAAGAAAAAGAAATACTGCATAAATAAAATAAATAAATAATTATAATTGCATAAGTTGATACAAAATGCTATGCAATAGCTTTACCGCGGCAGTCCCCGAGTGCCACACGTCTTTTTTTTTACATTTTTCGTCAATAGTCGAAAAATATGTGGTCTAAAAAAAAAAAAATATGTTTGAGAATGTGTAAATAGCGCTCTTTCATACTCGTATGATACCCCACATGCCCTAGTAGCCCCACTTCGAATTTTTAAGAACGACGTTCAGTCCCTGTTGCAAAAAAAAACTTATTTGCAAAATAATTGGGCAAACCCCATCTAAAACTATTCCAAATTTCAAGTTGATAGGATTAGTAGTTCTTGAGATATCCAGCTGTGAGAGACGGACAGACAGACTGAGTCGCAACATAAGGGTTACTTTTTATCATTTTGGTATGGAACCCTAATAACTATAATTTCGGAAGTCGGTGGCAAAAACTAAATGCAGATCCAAAGACATGAGATAACTAATCTATACAATTATCTATCTGCGCCATCTAATCTCTATTAAAAGTCACACTTACCGGGAACAAGAACTGTATTGAATCCACTGAGGATGTTTCCGAGGAACCCGTGGATGAGGATGATGGTCCTCTTGGCAGGGTCAAAGTTACTGGCTTGGAGGAGGTTGTTGTTGCCCTGGACGAGTGGCTGGCTGATCAGGGCGTTGCTTCTGCAGGGTAAAAGGATAATGTAGAAAATTTTAATAGTAAGTTTGCAGTCACTGACCATTCTGAGGCATTTTGTGGAGAGGATGGCCAGGTAAGAAATTTGTACCTTACTTGGTCATCTTCTGTGCAAAATGCTTCAAACTTTAAATAATAACTATATTACTTAATAACACTAGCTATTTAATAATAGCTAGTGTTATTAAGTAATATAGTTATGAAAATAAATGAATTAATAATAATTTATTAATTCATTTATTTCAGATCATTAAAATCCATAAAATACATTAAATTAAAATCAATTAGCACAATTATACAACAGACACATTACATAAAATGAAATTAAAATAAATTTTAATCTGTACATTAAATCATTGGATAAAATTAAATAATTTACAATTAAATCAAAATTACATCAAAAAAGACAAAGGTGTTACAAACATTATGGATCTTTGTTGTCTAAATAAAGAAACTTTGATTTATTTTTTTATTTGATTGAAATATTTTTTTATTTTTTTATTTTTTATTTATTTAATTAAATGCCTTAAAACTATCATTACAGGTCTTAACCTAATGCGATAATCAAGTCAAACAGAAAATTAAAATTAAAGCACAAAATACATCTGAAGATGATAATGATCATTGCTTGTAACTTAGTGTAAACAATAGTACTTTTGCGAATTCACCCCAGTGACATGTAAATATATCAATTACTACCTGAATATAATTAATGGTGTGAATCGCTCGAGTCAGAGGGGTTTTGGCCAGCAAGTTGGTCCTGGCTGATGGTACGGCCAGCAGTGGCGGGGGCCGTCGCCTCCACACATAACGGTCGGGTACGTACAAGTGCAACCGCTGCAGCACTCTCGGGTTCTGCTCTATGCCTCGGAGCAGTTTCACCATGTACGACACCAGTGCAAATTCCCGTCGCACTTCGAGTTGATTGTACCCCACCATACCATCTTTTACCATATTTAGTTGTTTGGAAATTGACTGAATAAATAATAATAATAATAATAAAATTTATTCAAAAATAAAAATTGGAAAAATACAGTATAAATCTTAGAAATAATGTACGATAAACAAAGTAGGATGCCTGTACTGGGATAAACCTGTATCACAGGCGGCATGAGTTCTTACAATTACTATTAGGATAACTGATTTCTACATAAGTTTTAATAATAGTGAAATAGTTAGTCAATTATGTTAAAATATACTTAAATACTAATTAAATCTAATAAAAATAAAAATAAAATAAAATTAAAATAATATTCATATTAAAATTAAAATTTATAATATATATATATTATATTTATTTTTATAAATATAAATTTTTAAATGCAGCATCATGCTGAGATAGGAGCCTTTTGGCCCCGTACAGGTTTTGTTTTCATTCTACTTTTGTTTTTATTTGTGTTACAATGAGTGTGTTTAGTTTAAAATGTGAACTTCCTATATGAGTCCCAATAAATACTTTTTCTTTCTTTCTTTCTTTAATAATTAAGGTCTTAAACATGTAGATAATTTCTATATATTTACGGAAAAAAGTTGTTAGCACTTATAGTTACGCGATTATGATTGCGTCTGCAGTATTAATAAGTAGAATACTACTCGTACAACTACAGGTACACACAGAGAAATTTATTAAAGTTGTTAGCACTTATAGTTACGCGATTATGATTGCGTCTGCAGTATTAATAAGTAGAATACTACTCGTACAACTACAGGTACACTCAGGGAAATTTATTGTCAACATTAATTTGCCGTGGCTGTTGTCATTATATACAACTGTCAAAGAATGAAGGTTGTGATTTTTATACGGACAATTTAAGTTGGTAGTCAAAGCATATCGATTAATTGCCCTAACGTTACATAAACAATCTATACTAATATTATAAAGAGAGAGAGAGCGAATTTTGGGAGTTAGTTAGTACCTATGTGGAGGGTATTCTTTGGAACCAGAGCTCCTATTTAACAAAATCTGTCACTATTTGAAAGATATAGGCTATATATTATGAAAATTTATACAAAAAGATGTATAAAGTACACACATCAAAAAAAGTTTGCGATCACTTTTAAAAATCGAAATCTTTTTTGTTAGGTACGGTAGATTATATTATAATTCGGCTCGCTTGACTTAAACCCAATAGAGCTCGCGTAGGATGCTCTTAAGCGAGCTGTTTGGAACCATCAGCCACGTCCCCAGACAGTGCCAGAGCTCAGGGAAGCCGCTATTCAAGAATGGGACAGGTTACCCCAAGAAATACAGGATAACTTTATTCTCGCATGCCCAGGAGGATCACCGCATGTTTTCGAGCCAGGGGAGGAGTTATATTATATTGAATATAAATCTTTTATTAATAAATTGTTGTTTAAGGTTAAACAGTATTTTTCTTTCTATAAAATTTCTGTTATAATTACATTATGATTAATTACTCAATTTAAAAAAAATAAAAATTAGAAAAATAGTTTATTTTTTAATTTCAAACAGGGTATTTATATTTAAAGAAAACACACAACAAAGAGTTTTTCTTGATAAAGTTCAATTAAAAAAATTATATCAGCTTATGCTAGTGATCACAAACTTTATTTGATGTGTGTTCGTACTAATGAAATACTATCTTAAATTCATGCAAGCTTTTTATGTCACTTTAGATAAAATAAGATTATTCATATTTCGTAATCACATTATACATTTATAACTTTATGAATAATCAAGTAATCTAAACACAATCAGCACATCAACGAACAAGAACGTTTCTTAATGCGAAACTTACTGTAGATTCCATAGTTGCGGGTATACTTGCATAACTTTTTACCGCCTCTGTGGTCTAGTGGTAAAACCACCTGTCTCAGATCCAGAGGTCCCGGGTTCGATTCCCAGCGGGGGCAAAAATATCTGCTCGGTTTGGTTGGTGGTAGGGCTTGTTCTAAGTCCGCCTGGCTAGCTACCACCATCTTATCTAAGTCTGTCGCCAAACAACAACGTTAACAGCATTTGTTGTGTTTCGGCAGTTACAGGTAAGATAGCCAGTTCCTCTGTGGTTGAGGATTCCGGGTGAAGCTCGCTTCCATCTTCGGCCTTATCATCACTTACCATCAGGTGAGATGAAGGCCAAGAGCTTCCCCGTTGTGTGTAAAAAAAAAAAAAAAAATAATCAACGCCTGTCACAATCACAACATCAATTTTATATCGTTAGCTTGAAGTCCGTGTGCAGGGATCCAGCAGAATATTAGCGTCAGGTATATATCTGCCTGACACATGCTGAGCTGGACTCCCATTTGGTGCAACTTTGAGACGCACACCGCACCTTCTATATTTGTTACCATTTTAATTGGATTTGGTCATAATATCACACTATTTCTGTATGTTTTTCCTATTTTATATTTTACCCTGTTTTATAATACTTATGAAATTTTTAATCGTTTATGCTCTTGTATTTTGTGCTATGTCTTTTGTGTGCACTGAATTAATGTTTTATCTATCTATCTATCTTTTTGTTAAGATAATGCTCAGAACTTGTACATGTGTCGTTGCACCCATCCACAGTCGGGGCGGGTCGCCAGTCTATACATCTTCTATACATACATAAATTGATTACCTTAAAAGAAAGATGTAACCATTCTGACTTACTAATACTTCATAAGATTATAAACGGTTCCATAGATGCACAATTGATTATACCCGAAGTCTCAAATTCAGATCATTGATGTAAACAAAGGGGATAACATATCAAAAAAATATCTTCGTAATGGTAATTCACATAAAATGGCGAAAAAAAAAGGTTCCATTTTCTTTTAAGTACTGAATTTAAGAATTAATAATTAAGAAATAATCATACCGTAATTATTTTTATAAATTTTCGGTTTTAAACAAAGTTATTAAAAAAAGGAGATTTTCTGGTATAAAATATTTTATGATACTGTTAACAATGCGATCCAAACATTTTCACATTTTTTACATCTTCAACTCTCATTCATAGACATGAGTCTATGAATGAGAGTTGAAATATTAGTGTATGTAGCATATCTAGCCACATTTTGGATGAAAACGGCTGTAAGCTGTTTCGAGTGGAAATCGATTTTGGGAGCCCACGTCTAGCAGTGGACTGAAAAGGGCTGATTATGACGATGATAGGCCGTGTCTCCGATACACTACATAAAACATTGTTTGGCAACGGTATTTTTTTTGCATATATTCTTATAATTAATTCACTTTAATTTCATAGATGATTATTTAGAAAAACAAAAATGATAAAATGTTTTGCACCACTGTCCTGGCATTTTGACAGTGACATTTCTTGACATGACTTTGTTTACATAAATTATCTGAATTAGAGACTTTGGGTATAACTATTTTAACTTTAGGTATTGCCAACGTAGTAAGCGTCATCATCGTATTTTTGAATTGCCTACATCCACCTTAAATTCCACATTTAATAGCCACTTAACACGTATGGCCAGGCAATATAATGAAAGGTCCAACTTGACAGATTACCCTATTGATATTTTCTCCATGAGTTTCGCTTCATACAGACGCTTCCTATATAAATAGTGCGAAGAGCGCACTTCTTTGTAGCTCGAATTGGTTTGTTTTGTAGTGTTCTAGATTCTAGATTTAGGTCTAATATACACACTTTTTATTGTTCTTTTTTGTCTCTAATATTCATATACTAATGTCACGCATACCTGTTATTTGCATGGTTATTAAAACGACAATTTAAGATGTTATTTTTATTTGAATTGTAAGTGACTGTACATAGAGCAATTCTGTAAAAATCTCACGGTGAAAGCTTAGGTGAAGTGAGCTTGAACTGACGTGTAATTCCACCTGATGCTTGAGATTGACACTGTTGACAGCTCACTTCACGCTCACTTCACCTAAGTTTTCACGGTGAGATGGTTACAGAATAGCACTGCTGTTTTTGTGCTTATTATAAATTAATATCCACAAAAATAAATAAAATTGAAGTATATGTTTATAATGTCAAAATCACAGTTTTTTTACTAAATGCATGTGAAACATTGATGTATAAAAAAGGGAGATGTGAAAGTATATACGGTAGGTATGTATATATAACATTTTTTTTTTTTTTAATATAATTTTCGTCTGCCTGTCTATCTGTTTGTCTCAGCTAATCTCCGAAACGGCTAGACCAATTTTGAAGGAACTGTTACTGGCAGATAGCTGTTTTATGGAGTCACTTCGGCTACTTTATTTTAGAAAAAGCCAAGATGAGCCGCGGGTAAAAAACAAATGGGGTAATTTTAACTCACCTGGTATAAAGATGGTACTGATTATCCGTATCAGGGTTGTACCTAGCCATCTCTCTTATATCGCTAGCCTTAATCCAGGAGTCTACCAAATGAGGGATCCCCTCATCATCTCGCAGGTAGCCATACCGCAGACCCTCAGGGTCTAACTTGGCGATGATTGGGTCCAACCCCGCAGGAACAGCTGGGGATTAAAAGTTATAGATTACTTGATGGAAATATTTCCAACTTATTTAATTACCAAATGATAACATCCATAAACGTTTTGTGCAACATCAAATAAATTAAGATAATATTAGATTCGCTTTCATATAATCTCTGTTATCAATTAACGTGCGCCATAAATGAAGATTAAATTAGTGACGTAATCTATTTTTGCAAGAGATTATAACAATTGTGATAATTTGGCAAAATTTCGGGTGTTTTTTTTTTGGAGGCGGAGAACTTTAAATTTAAATAATAATCATTAAATTGAAATAAACAGAGTTTTTTTTATTATATTCATGAAATTGGCTTTATTTGACAGATCATTTTATGGCACATTGTTTGAATATGATTTCGGGCATGTATCCGCGGCGGCTGACGCCAAAGCCTAATTTTACTGAAAGTTTAATATTTTTATTGGCTTAATACATTGACTGCCACCGCGGTCACCGGTGACCGCTAACAATAGTTTTTCTATTGTGTCTGTTCTCTGGCAGTCAAAGCCCTAATTTATTGAAATTTCACATGGTATAATCATTATTCGTGCTATTTGACGCGATTACATAGTTTTCTCTGGAGATATGTAAAGTCGTATGTCTACGCCGATAAACCAGAAACAATTGAGCACTCGAATGCCAACATTTGACTCATTACTGTACATTACTGCCAAAATACAGCCTAAGAAGAGTGTGTGAAAATTTGACCTCCAGATTACGCCATATACGCACTAGCCGCGGTAGTCACTTGCCCAAAATCATATTCAAACATGAATGCCATAAAATTATCTGTCAAATAAAGTCAATTTCATGGATATTAAATAGAAGATTGTTACACAAGGGTCGAAATGAATCAATTCTCATACGAAGTGTTTAGACACCCGAGCGTAGCGAGGGCGGCTATAGTCCGACTAGGAATTTATGACTTTCACCCGTGTTAAAAACTACTTTTCATTTCGATTACAAGGAAAGTAAAAAATAGTACTTAGTTTTTCTAAAATATTCATTGATAATAATAACATGTTGCTCGCTACTTCATAAAAGCATTGCCACATTGTATTTATTTCCATAAAACCTTTTATTATCTTTCCTTTGAAATTTCTGGCAAAATATTTTCGATTACTGTATATTAATCGAATCTGAGGTCAACATTTCAGAATCGCTTGAACTCATTTCTAATCAAATATTAGTCTATAAAACCAAGATTTTGAAATTCGGTACAGCTTACAGAGTTATTATCCCGCCAAATTATATAGTCTTTTTAAATTTTAAATATGGAACACACCGCGTCACCACCGAGGGCCGTCCCGTTTAATAGATATTTTTTTAATTCAACCTTGTTGTTTATACACTCAAAACACCGCATTTTTTTTTAAATCGACATTTTTCTTAGTTATGTAAAATCTTTCGTAATTTAACCTAACGTATCCAAATTTAGACCTATTTTTGAAATTAATTCTCGCCCTGGAGAGGGAAGCAATTACTACGAGTCTTTCTCGCCCAAAGGTGGGAAGCTTCCACCCGGTAAGCGTCGCAAGTTTGCTCTAGAAAATCTAGAAAAGTCTATCTATCTGCCTAGCCTTTTCCCAACTATGTTGGGGTCGGCTTCCAGTCTAACCGGATGCAGCTGAATACCAGTATTTTACATGGAGCGACTGCCTATCTGACCTCCACAACCCAGTAACTGGGTAACACGATACCCTTTGGTAAGACTGGTTGTCAGACTTTTTGGGCTTCTGACGACCCTTAACGACTGTCAAAGATCCACGAATGACAGCCGGGACCAACGGCTTAACGTGCTTTCCGAGGCACGGAGGAGTCTCGGTATGTAAAGATGGTCACCCATTCACTGACCAACCCCGGCAAGCGTAGCTTAACCTGGCGGATCGACCCGTGCGGCTGTTATTACTTAGCCACGAGCTCCTCCAAAAAAAATCTAGAAAAGTATAATATATAATACCACACGGCCTGTCGTGCAGCCGAAGTGCGGGTCGCTTAGCGCGGCACGCAAACATTAATAACATCATCCGACGAGCTCTTGTCTCCGTCGGCGTTCCAACTGTATTAGAACCTAATGGCTTGGCACGCGACGATGGCAAGAGACCGGACAGCATGTCTTTATTTCCTTGGAAGGTGGGTAGGCCATATACATTTTTGTTTAGTCCTGTCAAATTAATCAGCGCTTGACGTAAATTGACGCAATTTTAATCGGCAAATTTTTAATCACGATAAACTTGTATGGAGTAGTGACAGGCGCTGATTAATTTGACAGGACTAAACAAAAAAATTTCTTCTGTTCTTTTAAATAGAAAGAAAAAGATGCACTGAACTTAAATTTAGTTTAGTTTGGTTTGTGAACAAGGGAATCGGCACCTATACCGGATGACTTTTTTTACCGTCTCGAAAAAAATTGGGTATACTAGGTGAACGGAGTAGAAGCCTATGGCATAGTTTTTATTATTTTTTCTTTAACCTAGAAAGAAATTGATCTATGGATAAATACCACACATTTGAAGTAAACTTATCATACTATAACAATAAACACAGAAATTTAACAAAAAACATAATTCAATAAATAAATACGATAAATAATATTTAAATTTAAATCATACGCACCCAAATTTCAATATTTTTATCTTTGTTTTATTGTTCTTGTTTTATTTCTGAAAAATAAAAAATAAATTAAAAAAAATTGCTATGCCATAGGCTTCTACTCCGTTCACCTAGTATACCCAATTTTTTTCGAGACGGTAAAAAAAGTCATCCGGTATATATAACACAAATTGATAAACTAGGACCATCGAAGTAAAATAAATAATAAGCAGTTAATTAGGTACTAAGTTAATTACCCGAAACATAAAAACAATATTACTTTCAAACTACTTAAAATCGACGGTTGCTACGAATAATCCCTTAAGTATTGTGTAAAAATTTACAGGAGAGCACATCAAAGTTTAAACACGTGTATTTTTTTTTTTATTCTACTATGAGTTTGCTCTTGACTTTAGTCTAGGTCTGGATGACAGAGACAAAGTCTACGATGGAGTGAGCTTACCCAGAAGAAGCCTGTTCACTCTCACTTTGAATAGATTAGGGTTGTATGCGTTCGGAAACACAGACGCAGGCAGAGAGTTCCACTCCTTTGCTGTGCGCATTATAAAAGACGTTTGAAAACGCTTAGTGCGAGTTGGTGGAATATCAACTAGGTAGGGGTGGTAACTTGCAGTTCGTCTAGATGTCCGATGGTAGAAGGGGGCCGGTGGAATGAGGTCGTGGAGTTCATGGGCACACTCGCCGAAGTACAATCTGTAGAAGACCGACAAGCAGGCAACCTTGCGGCGATGAGCCAAGCTGTGAAGCTTGTGTATATCATGTTTTACTTAATAGTTCGTGAGTTCCGTGCGGATTCGAATCCCGCACGGAACAACGATTTGTATGAACCTACATGTAGTTGTTCCGGGTCTGGCTGTTTGTGTATGTGACTTTAAATGTTTGTAAACGCACCCAAAATACAGGAGAAATTCCTAATGTGGGGCAGCATTTTAAATTAAATTTGGTAAAAAGCTTAATATACGAGTATATCGACGCTTGAAAGGCAACATTGACCAAACGACATGTTGGCAACTTTACTCTGTACCCAAAGTCTCTAATTCAGATAATTTATGTAAACAAAGTAATGTCAAGAAATGTCACTGTCAAAATGACAGGACAGTGGTGCAAAACATTTTATCATTATAATTTTTTGTAAATAAGCATCTATGAAATTAAAGTGAATTAATTATAAGAACTATGCAACAAAATAACGTTGCCAAACCATGTTTTTTGTAGTGTGTCGGAGACACGGTATATGATAGTCATAATCAGCCCTTTTAAGTCCAGTGCTTGACGTAGGCCTCCCAAAATCGATTTCCCCTCGAAACAGTTTACAGCAGTTTTTATCCAAAATGTGGCTAGATATGCTACTTACAATATTAATCTATTTATGAGAGTTGTAATATTAGTGTTGTTGAGGATGTAAAAATTTGAAAATGTTTGGATCTCCTGCATTGTTACCAGTATCATAAAATATTGTATACCAGAAAATCTCCTTTTATTAATAACTTTGTTTAAAACCGAAAATTTATAAAAATAATTACGGTATGATTATTTTCTAATTTTAATTTCTTAAAATCAGTACTTAAAAGAAAATAGAACCTCTTATTCCGCAATTTTATGTGAATTACCATTACGGAGATATTTTTTTGTTATGTTATCCCCTTTTTTTACATAAATTATCTGAATTTGAGACTTTGGGTATAGAACATTTTAAAGATTTTTTTTTCAAAAAAAAAATACCTTAAAAATAATTTTTTTTGGGTATACTCTACTAGAGTATACACAAAAAAATATAAAATACTCAATTTTAAAGTTTTCTGTTTATTTTTTTGTTTAAAGTTACATATAGAGATAGAGATACGAAGCAACAAAATTAATTCTAAAAAAAAAACGGTCACATTCCTCTAGATCATATTTTGTTGCTTCGTGTCTCAATATGAAACTTTATAAAAGGTATTAGAAAATTCTAGACACACTTACCGAGGTTGCTGATTGAGCCATTTTTCATAATTCCTTCTCAGTCACGAGATAATATTTTTTTTAAAGAGTGGGGCTAGTGGACCCATATATGCCTTCGTAAGATGCTCTAGTGTAAAGTTGCTAACATGTCGGTTGGTCAATATTGCCTTTCAAGCGTCGATATGATGATGATATTTTATAATAAAATAAAAAGATAGGTCATACAAATATATTTTAGTGTATTAATTGTTACTTACATATGTGTCCTTTTAACGGTCGCTTGACATCATCCGTTTCGCGTTTTTCGCGCGGAAAATAGACCCGTTGATAGCGGAGCGGATAAGTAGCCGTGTGTACCTATTGACTTTTACGTGGTAGTCTTGTATTTAACCTTTTTTTTCTTGTCTATCCCATTTTATAGGGTATTGTTGGATAGGCCGTTCAAAAATATTGTGGGTCTGTGAAAGCCATGTTTCGATTCAGGAATCCATTTGCGTAATATTAAGCATTAAATTGCTAATTTAGTCCGCCTTTAGATCGCCTTTGTACAATATTTTTTTACTTGTGAATAATGTTTTAATAAATAAATGGTTTTTATATCATTCCCCCTCTAAAAAGCTTATTTTATACACTGAAAACAGTGAATAAAAAGCACTTTTAATCACTATTTTGGTGTTTGAATTTAGAACATACCAATATAATA
This sequence comes from Dryobota labecula, assembly GCA_947523025.1. NCBI lineage: Eukaryota > Metazoa > Arthropoda > Insecta > Lepidoptera > Noctuidae > Dryobota > Dryobota labecula. The sequence goes on from OX383314.1 coordinate 9,865,778, forward strand.
TTTGAACTCCATCTCAATGATATAATACAACCTCCTTGCGAAAAAATACTCGATACAAACTCCTTGTGCAAATAATAGTCGACATACAAACTCCTTGTGCAAAAATTGTCGACATTTTGGACAAGGAGTTTAGCATTCGAATAAAAACTGTTTTGTATTCTTTGCTGTCATTAGTAAATTGGCGCTATTTTGATTACTGTATAAACGAACATAGAGTTTAGTGTTACTTAATAATAAATCGATTGAAAATGCATTCAAGTGATGAAGAAGATGTGTTAACACTTGAGTTTATGAAAGAGAGGGCGGCCGATGTATAATCTTAATTCCTCTTAATTTTAGTAATTGTTCCAATTTTAATGCAAAAGCGGAAGATTTTAAATAAATTAAAATGCATTTTAATTTATTTAAAATCTTCCTTTTTTCTTCACGAAATGTATATATAATATTTCTTTTCTCGTAGTCATGGTATAAAGTATAGTATGTAAAACGGATTTATATCGAGGGCCATGAATCACTCGCTGCGCTCGTGATTCAATCATCAGTCGTTAGAATCCTTCACTTGCTCGCGATTCATCTGTGGCCCTCGCTTTAAATCCGTTCTTAATTCACTAATTGCATAATATATTATTGTTAGAAGCAAGTGTGCCCCTCCCCTATCAGATAAACGGTTGTTTTTGGACACGTGAAAAAATCACGGCAGTACCAATATAGGTTACGATATTAAAAGGAAAACTATCACCGAAAAGTAGGCTCCACAAGAGAACGAGTTATTGTCAACCAACTTACATTTGCAGTTGAAATGTATGGGAGAACATGTATTTCAACTACAATGTTAAGTTTGTTCTTGAGATGAATTCGTCCCAACTACGGAATCCTTCAATGTGCGTGGTCGGATATGCACTAGGCCGGTTTTTATATATTTTCAAGCAATGCAATTCATTTTTAACCGAATTTACAAAAAGGAGGAGGTACTCAATTCAATTGTACTTTAAAAAAAAAAACACTCAAAAATGAAAAATTACTTTAATTTTGGAAGTCGGTGGCAAAAAACGAAAATACGGAACCAAAGACACCGACTTCCAAAATTAAAGTTATTTTTCATATTTTTTTTAAGTCGATTGTTTTTTTTTTTTGTAAAACGAGTTTTACCGACTTTACAAAAAGGAGGAGGTTATCAATTTGGTTGTATTTTTTTTTTTGATGTTCCTTACCTGACGCAGCAGCAAAAACCGCCAACAACACCACAATAACACGCGCAGCCATCTTGAATGTCACTGAAATTATCTTTCGCTGCGAATTTATTGTCAATCAAGCTATTTTGATAAAACGATCTAAGATAATTAACTGATTAATGATGTAGTTAATCCAAGTTAATACTCACGCATGCATTATCTTTTAGATAAACTTTGTTTTGTTTGTCACGTAGAAGAAAAACTAATTAGCGGCTTTCTATAATTCATTTGGCAAACATTATACAGGATGGCAGAGACATCGAAGCGAATCCTTTACCATGAATTCAGTCCATGATCCTGGACTCCCTTTTTTTTTTGGGTGGGTAATTATCAAATAATTTCTCCAGCTCTGGGCGGAGCTGAGGGCGTGTCAGACTTTTACTGAATAAAACCCACCCGTGTTCCTTCAAAATCAAAATCAAAAGTCATTTTATTCAAATTACTTTTCGAACGTCAAAATGTCATAAGACAGCCCTCATAACGCCCGTCCTTCACCACTTCCTAGTGCTTTAGCTTCAGTTGCCTGTGTGCCAGGGCCAGGGTATCCTTTTCGGACAAACCCGCAACCCTAGCAGGCATCGGTCCTAGCGGACCCCGCTCCACAGTGTTCCATTTGACCAAAAAAATAAAAGTAATCCCTCTGCTGTTTATGTTATGTATCGATCAAGGGATGCATTTATAATGCACGAGTAAAACACCCACGTGTCCATTTCAAATACTTTTTTTAAGTTTAGGTGATCGACTCATTTAAAAAAAAAAAAAAAAAAAACTGAAAACGTAACTAAAAGGTCACACAAACTTCATCATTAAAAAAAAAAGTATTTGAAAAGGATACATTTGTAATGCATGAGTAAAACAACTCGTGCATTATAAATGCATCCTTTGATCGATAAATACCATAAACAGCAGAGGGTTTTTTTTTTTTGGTGAAATGGAACACTGTGCGCTCCAACTTTGGGGCTGTACTAAACGAAGCAACATTAAAATAATCCAACAGTTCCAAAATAAAGTACTCAGGGATGTTGTAAGTGCACCATGGTACATTACAAAAACCGTTCCGATCCGATGCGATGCGAGCCGTTTGGTGGAAATCATCCTTAAATAGACGCTTTTCAAAAACACCGACTGTCAAATTATTTGCCGTTTTATTCAAGTCTTACAATTTTTTTCTATTTCGTTGCTTTACTGCTTACCCCATTGCCTAAGGAAAGGTTGAAGCTACAAGAGGGGTACAATAAGTGTTTGTATAGGCTACTAGCTTATCAGTGGTCAAGCAGACAGCGTCCTTAGAGGGTGGGATGTACAGTTAAGGGCAAAAGTATTAGGCATATTTTGCAGTTATTTGGAATTTTACAAAAAGTGTTAGACCGGTGATAGCCTTCGTATCACCGGTCTAACACCTTTTATAAAGTTTCATATTATTCATTTTCTTCTAGATTCTTTAGAGAATTTGAAGGGTTTTAGCAATGTCTTGCTTCTGTATAGCAGCATTTTATTAACTTTATAGTTCCTAAAGCTATATAATCCTCTTTTTCAATCTTTTGTGCAGCTAAAGGTTTTATTTTAGAAATCATTTATGCCTCTGTACAGCTTCTAATACAGCTGTAAGCATTATACAAAAGTGTAAGCTGTATGTAAGAATTAATTACGGCTATTATATAGCATTTTAAAATTCTTTAAAATTGCGCCATGATTTATAACGACCTTTCGCATGGATGACAACTGTTTAACAGTATACATTGGTGCTGTTTTAATGCCTGGGCCTCAAGTCTGCTATTACAATAGTGTCAGAATGGTCTCGCCATTGTGAGTATTTGACAGTGTTTGTATGGCAAATCTGTCAAAAACTCACAATGAAGAGACCATTCTGACACTATTGTAATAGCAGACTCGAGGCCCAGCTGTTTAAAAGCATTTCATTATAAATACGATTTAGAGGAATGTGGCCGTTTATCTTTAGAATGAATTTTGTTGCTTCGTATCTCAATATGGAACTTTATAAAAGGTATTAGAAAATTCTAGACACACTTACCGAGGGAGCTGATTGAGCCGTTTTTCATAATTTCTTCTGTCACGAGATAATATTTTTTTATAGTAGTGGCGCTAGTGGACCTGTGAGTGCCCTTTTAAATAGAAAATCATCATCTGACATTTTTACGACTAAGAAAAAGGAGGAGGTTCTATGTTCGACTGTATGGTATGTTTTTTATTTTTATTTATTTATTTAACAATTTATGTACACACATATAAACAGACAAGAAGAAAGAAACAGAAAAATACGTACAAAGTTGATGCTTATTTCTAATGAAATCTCTTCCAGCATACCTGCGATAGGAAAGTAGATATAGAGATGTAGACAACGTGTGTAAGTGTAGAAGAGAAAAAATAAAATAAAAAATATACATATACATAAAATCAAAATAGCTATACACTAATATAAATACTTATAAACATACAATAAGAGAATATACTTACATACATACTTCTAAGATAAATATCACTCAAATAAAAAAATAAAAACAATAAAAAATTATGTATGTCCACTGATTTTTCCGTCAATTGTGAAGCCGAAAGACCGGTTCTGTGCTTTCCGAATCCAGCGGATTCCTGCGGCTTTCACAATAGGTCATCGGTCCACCTTGTGGGAGGCCTTCCAACGCTAAGTCTTCCGGTACGCGGTCGCCACTCCAGAACCTTTCGGCCCTAATGGTCATCTGTTACGTGAGTAATGTGCTCTGCCCAGTGCCACTTAAGTTTGGCAATTCTTCGGGCTATGTCGGTTACCTTGGTTCTCCTGCGGATCTCTTCATTTCTGATTCGATCACGTAGGGATAGATAGATAGAAAAATAGAATACCCTTTATTATGTACACCATAAGCTAAGCTTAGCCCTCTCCATTGCTCTTTGGGTGACTTTTAGCCTTCTAAGAAGGCCCATTGTGAGCGACCACGTTTCAGTGCCATAGGTCATCACCGAAACTACTGAGCATAAAAAAAAAAACTAAAAAAAAAAGACGTGTGGCACTCGGGGACTGCCGCGGTAAAGCTATTGCATAGCATTTTGTATCAACTTATGCAATTATAATTATTTATTTATTTTATTTATGCAGTATTTCTTTTTCTTTGATATTATTATTTTTTTTTTTCGTTACGGAATTTCTGGATTCGGTCCCCGCGCTCAAGGCCCGCGATAGAAGCTATGCAATAGCTTAAAAACAAAATAAATAAGTGCTGAACGTCGTAAAAGTGTATAACTACGTAAACAAAGTCAAATACTATTCAAATATAAGCATAATAACAACTTTAAAATAGACGAAAGTGTTGAACCTAAAGTAATTTTAAATAAAAAAAGAGTGACAAACTGTTTTGACAGCGAAAAAATTCCATGTACATGAGTCATTTCCAACCGTCTAGTCAAGTTTAAAAATTGTTCAACTGGAATGGTATCAACTATTTGGCAAGCTTTAATTAAGTCGTTGTAGCCTTGCGGTGCAACAGAGGAACTGAATGTACTCGTAATCGACTGGTCGAGAGTTCAAACCCCACTATCAACAATCACTTTTTGTGAAGATCATAATTTTATAAACTAATATTTATAAGAATAAAATACGCAGTACACAGAAAAAAGAACTGCCAGAAATTATTAGATCACTAGAGGGTACTGGTGTAGTAAAACCGTCGGAGTGGGGAGCGTGAGGTTTTTTCGTTACGGAATTTCTGGATTCGGTCCCCGCGCTCAAGGCCCGCGATAGAAGCTATGCAATAGCTTAATAAAAAAAAACAGAAAATAGTTCTATACTTAAACATAACAGGAACATTTTTGTTCCTGGGATAAATTCATTCCAACTACGGGGCCCCTGACACGTACTCAGCCGAACTATAAAAAAAATAAAAAAATACTATTTACTGTGTTTTTATTTTGTTGTAAATATATAAGTAGTAAAAATGTTACAACAATTTTCAGTAAGTACCCAATACATAGGTATCAGCTGATAACTTCCACATTTCAGCGTCATGACTATTTCAGCTAAAATACCTGTAAACACTTTCTACCCGACTGTACACATAAGGAAGAGTAATACTTAACCACTATCTGTGGGTCCCAGCTGAGTGAAGGGAGTGTTATTTTTATAACCACTTACTTTAGACTACCTCATACACACATACATCTGAGGTCAACGGAAAACTTGAGACTAGAGATGGCCGATGCATTCTACCAGTTTCTATGATAAATCTTTTACAGTTCAAGCAGTGTGGTTATGGAATGCCTTGCCAGTGTCGATAAGGCATGCACAACATTGTCCATATTTAAATTATGATTAAAAAAAAAAAATACTCTCCTTAACCTACCTAGGTACACCTCATACTACCTGCAGTATTGTCTCTTAATCCATCCAAAAGTTGTCTTTAAAAGAACGCTTTTAGCGATATGACCGCCTATTGTGTCACTCCTTGTAAAATTTCTACATATTAATCTGTAATTTTTATGGTGTGCAATAAAGAATATTCTATCTATCTATCTATCTACCTCTGACCCCCTTTTTTTCTTTTGAGGTGGTGATATCATTAAATGAACCCTCTCGCTCTGGGGTGGAGCGGGAGTGTCAGACTCTTACTGACTAAAACCCACCCGTGTTCCTTCCTTGGCCCTTTATGTTCCGGGGCAGCGGTACCCTTTTCGGACAATCCCGCTGACCCATCACCTCTGACCCCGGACTTGACTTATAATAAATCGGTCCAGCCGTCTTCGAGTAATCGAGGAACATTTTATTGTTATTCCTAACAAAAATAATTGTTAGGAAACCCTAGGTCACTGTTAGGCTGCACCACAATGCTCTGTCCTCTTCCTTCCGCATCCAGTCTGCCCCAGCCTACTTATTGAGGTCGTCGATCCATCTAGCTGGGGGGCATCCCACACTACGCTTGCCGATACGCGCTCTCCACTCCAGGATCCCTCTGCTCCAGCGGCCACATATGGCCAGCCCACTGCCACTTCAGCTTGTTTACTCTGCAAGCTATGTCTCTTCAGGAAAATTTCATTCCTGATTTTATCCTTCAAAGAAACTCCGAGCATAGCCCGCTCCATATTGCGCTGAGTGACCTAAAATTTGTGGACTAGCTTGACTGTCAGTGACCACGTTTCGGCACCGTATGTCATAAGGGTAGGACGCATTGGTTGAAGACTTTAGTCTTCAAACATTGCGGTATAGGCGACGAAAAGACTTGACGGAGTTTTTGATACGCTGCCCAGCCCAACTGGATTCTCCTGCCGACTTCTTTCTCAAAGTTGTGTCTACCGAGCTGGGCAATGGTGTCCCCCAAATCCTTCCAGGAACTCTTTTGCCGCGCTACGTCGAACGGCGCGCGGTGAACTACGCATCAAAGACCTGGCGTCACAACCTGCATCGCGCAATCAGAATTTACCGCGCGACTAGCATATATACAACATCCTGACATCAACCGTCGAGCAGTTGCCCACCTGACACGACACCCATCTGGTCGGAGGTTTATCCCTTTTCAATAGAGGATAGGAAGTGATCTTTACACCCTGTTACTCATACCTTTAAATCTGTATTCAAATTGCCACGATTAAGGCACTTTTGATCTTACATACAATTAAAAACTTTATCCATAAACCCCTATTACAAAAAAATACAGAATGTTTAAAAAAAAAAACTTATTCCATTTCAACGCGCAACATCGTCATGTCTCGCTCTAACATGCTCTCTTTCCCTCGCGTTTCAAAACAGTGATTAGCAGAAAAACTTCTCCCCATTTATATGCTTATTAGTGTAAAGGACTAAGGAGACAATTTGGAGACGACCCCTATTCTTGGAAGGTGGTGGAAGACGTAAGGGAATAGCGACTTATACCCAAAGTCTCAAATTCAGATAATTTATGTAAACAAAGGGGATAACATATCAAAAAAATATCTTCGTAATGGTAATTCACATAAAATGGCGAACAAAAAGGTTCCATTTTCTTTTAAGTACTTAAAATAATGATACCGTAATTATTTTAATACATTTTAGGATTTATACAAAGTTATTAAATTTTTTGGTATAAAATATTATTATTTTATGATACTGGTAACAATGCAGGAGATCCAAACATTTTCAATTTTTTTACATCTTCAACAACACTAATATTACAACTCTCATTCATAGATTCATTTTGTAAGTAGCTTATCTAGCCACATTTAGGATGAAAACGGCTGTAAACTGTTTCGAGAGGAAATCGATTTTGGGAGGTTTACGTCTAGCAGTGGACTTAAAAGGGCTGATTATGACGATCATAGGCCGTGTCTCCGACACACTACACAAAACATTCTTTGGCAACGGTATTTTGTTTGCATAGTTCTTATAATTAATTCAGTTTAATATTAAAGATGGTAACTTACAAAAAAAAAAAAAAAATGTTTTGAACCACTGTCCTGTCATTTTGGCAGTGACATTTCTTGACATTACTTTGTTTACATAAATTATCTGAATTAGAGACTTTGGGTATAGTTTTATACTAGTTAGCACTTAAATTCAATGAATTCTACATCTCGTAATCTGCCTAGCCTCTGCCAATCTTACTGGATGCAGCTAAATACAGTATTTTACATGGAGTGACGACCTGTCTGACCTCCACACCCAGTTATTGGGATTTTTTTAGTATCAGCCCGGAGTCTATACAACGCGTACCTTGCACTCAGCAGTCACACTTATTTATATTGAATCAATAAAGGCTCCTACAAACAGGCACAACACGCGTTGCGACACAAAGGCACCACTCGTCGCGCGACACGCGGTGCCTTTGTGTCGCGTCGCGTGTCGCGCCTGTTTTACAAATAAAACAAAAAAAAAAACTGTTTTCTTACAAACTTGATTTTTTTAGAGTTCCAAGGGATCGTAGATTTACGTATTTGATATTAATTTTAACTTGATACCTCCAAGCGTTCCTAAGAAAAATGGTCTTGACAGACAGACAAACGGACGGACAACGAAGTGATCCTACAAGGGTTCCGTTTTACCTTTTGAGGTACGGAACCCTGAAAAGAATAAATAGTTAACTACAATTTCTTTTTTGGAAATCGCTTACATCTCAATTCTTGTACCACACAAAACTTCTTTAAAGAAAAAATCTTGTAATTACACCGAGGATTTTTATGGAGTTTCTTGTAAAAAGACATTTTGGTACTTAAAGTGTAAGTATCGGTACCGGCTTAGTGACAAGATCGATGTTGATAAAGTTAAGTTTAACACACTATTGTCTACATTTCGCAGGTCTGATGGAAGAAATTTCTTAAGAAGCAGTACTTTTCTACTCGAAATTATAATTATGACGTATCTCTATGTATTTTACTGTGTGTGTACATACAGCGTCATTATGTGCTAACTTCTCAAGTTTAAAAATGTTACACTGCTATAATATTGAATTCGTTACGAATAATCTAAAGAATCATCATCATCATCATTACGGCCGAAAGACTTCCAATGTTGGACATAGGCCTCCCCCAATTGGGGGTTTTGCCATAATCGCCACGCTTGGCAGGCGGGTTGGCGATCGCAGTATGGTGTTAAAAATGCATAGAGAATGCTGTTGCCCATTCTCTAGTAAGTCCCTTAGTCGACTTTTACGACACCCACGGGAAGAAATGGGGAAATCTAAAGAAGAGTTCATTAGTTCGACTTCGATTCGATCCATCGCGCGCATCGCGTTTTCATGCTTATACCGCTGAACCGATCGTCATAAAATTTGGCAGAGATATAGCCTGGGATATGAAGAAGGACATAGGTTACTTTTTTACTCGATAACCGACATCCACGCGGGCGGAGTTGCAGGCAAAAGCTAGTAGTGAATAAATAAAAATCTTGATTGGTTCAGCGTAAAAACGCTCCGGAAGTGTTGCCCAGTTTCGGGGCACGCGTTTTCTTTCTTTTTCGTGTGGTTAGTGACTAATCTAGGGCTTATTTAATAAACGTGACAATCCGACAATTTTGACAGTTTTTGACAAATAAGTCGAATTGTCACGACAAGTGCCGTTTAATAAAGATTCTATGAGATAAAGATTTTATTATTTCATCTTTATGTCCAAATGCGACCGGTAAATACTGACAAAATTCTCAAACTAAAAATTTGTTTAGTAAAGGCGACCGTTATAAAAACCTGTGATGCCTGCGGATATTTTTTTAATGTTATCTAATAATATTTGTTCATATATCTGGTTGCATAGTTGGATTATATTCTGAGTACTGTCTGTTTTATTTTATTTAGTTACCATTTTATGTTCAATTCTTTAAAGCTGACTTGGTTTCCGTACGTCTTTTTCGGGTAACCACTGAAAATCAGCGCTGTGCTGTGGGTCCCTCATAGCACAGCATCATGCTGAGTGGAAGCCTTCTTGTCACAGTCATGACGTGCAGCTGCCGACTGTTTCGGTTTTGTACTCGTGATTATAATGTAGATCTATTTTGTTTTATTTTTCTGTTTACCTACAATCAATCAATCAATCAATCTGCCGAGCCTTTTCCCAACTATGTTGGGGTCAGCTTCAAGTCTAACCGGATGCAGCTGAAAACCAGTATTTTACATGGAGCGACTGCCTATCTGACCTACACAACCCAGTAACTGGGTAACACGATACCCCTTGGTAAGACTGGCTGTCAGATTTTCGGGTTTCTGACCGTAACGACTGTCAAAGATCCACGAATGACAGCCGGGACCTAAAATTCTGTTTACCTACCTACTCGAGTTAATTATCTTTTTGTATGGACGTGTTTCTGTGACAAATAAACCTATTTCTTTCTTTCTGTCGAGTCTCTAAGAAAATATTCCGAACAGCCCGCTGTTAATATGGTTTGAATCGAATATTGTATAAAGCGAGCGGTGCACTGAAAAAAATATTCAGCCTAACTGCTTCGGCTATTTCAGGAATAATCAAAGTTTGACAAGACTTTATAAAAGTTCACTTGATTTAATAAAAGTGATACACAACAGCCAGCACAGGTTTTGGTTACATGTTGCATAAAGTTATGTGGTCACTTTTTTGTGTAACATGTTGACGAAAGTTTGGTTATGTATAAGTAAACATTTTTTTCAGTGTGTATTGCCGTGTGAACCCAGCCTTAATGTCTCAAAAACCTAGCCAAAAAGAATCGGCTTCATTATTATGCTCTGCTCGCTGCGCTCACGAATGAAGAAGAAACAGTCGCTCCGATGTCAAAGTGAATAAAATAAACATTGAGTTACACGCAAGAATGGACGCAATTTTACGACTAAGATGGCAGGGGCGAACGAATTGTGTGGATCAGATTCACTCCCTGATTTTTTTAGGCGTTATCAAGTCAGCTGACAAGTGTCATGTTACTATCAGCCACTATAATAAAATATAATTATTTATTTAATTCAGACAGTCACAGTCCATAGACACACATATCCATTAAAATAAAAATTATAAATTATAATATACTATTTAAAAATAAATAAAAACCCAAAATAAAACGGTGATTCGATTCTCTGTTCATTAAAAATTGTTATTCATTAAATTATGTAAAATATATATAAAAATGTCAGAATTGTAAAATAAAATATCAAAATGTTATAAAATAAAAAAAAATAAACTGTATAATTTGTAAACAATAATAATAATATTCCGAAAAATAAAAAATAAAAATGTATGATAATTATTTTAAATGTTTATCTGCCCCAAGCCCGATAAACGGGTGCATATAAGGCCTGCCAGTGCTGCACGAACGGCCCGTCCAACCCTGTCGGCAACAATGGTAAGAAGACGCTGCCGCTGACTCGCACTCTACTCGCTATCGAGGTCGCCCTCGCGTATGCTGGTATAAGGCGATTATCACACGGCACCGCGCACCGCCGCGGAGGGCGGTGGCGGTAAAGCGGATTTTGTAGCGGTGCCCCGCGCGGTAAGGCGGTTTACGCGCCTGTCCGCGCGGATGGATTTGACACGGTTTTGACCAGTTTGATCACAGACATCCATTTTTAAATTGCAACACGTCCTGCACACACGATGATCCGCGCGGTTAAGCGGCGCCCCGTGTGTGAGGCGCCGCCCCACCGCGCGGACGGCAGCGCGGAGGGGCGGTGGCAGTGAGAGCACCGCTCGACCGCGCGGTCGTGCGGTGTACGTGTGTTAGGCTTCTACGGATTTATTAGAGGCCAATGCGACATGAGATCCGCTTCACCGCCTACCGCGGCGGCGCGCGGTGCCGTGTGTTAATCGCCTAAAAAAGTCAATGCGGACGCTCGCCACGAGGCAGCCGCAACAGTGCCCACAGCGCGTTATTATATTGAAACAACAACAATGGTATATAAGATTCTATAACATGGCATAAGATTCTGAAATCAAAACTCAAGAGTCAATACAACCTCAGCGCCACCTCACTCTGTATCTCGCTCGCACACTATTGCTACCGGTCACGCGAGCAAGCGAGACAGGGCGGCAGGGAAAAGGCTCGAAGGCGACGCCGATAGTTTAGGTAATTTCGTTTTACGGTGAAAATAATGGTCATTTAAAAAAAGTAAATAATATAAGACCTGCTTTATAGTTAGTTCAGTTAATATGCAAAGTTTCATTATCTAATTTGAAGTATTTTTTGAATACCAGCGGTTTATTGTTCGGTTTAGAGGTAAATTTGGATTTAGTTTTATTTCTGAAAAAAAAAAAAATATTGCTATGCCATAGGCTTCTACTCCGTTCACCTAGTATACCCAATTTTTTTCGAGACGGTAAAAAAAGTCATCCGGTATATACTTTGTATATCCGTTTGCCAATCAGCAAAGGCCTCCTCCAAACTTCTCCATTCCTGTGTCTCTCAGGCTTTAATGTTGCTATTAATCTGAGTAATGGTCCAAGAGATAGAATTAACAATTTTTGAGATAAAGAGACTTTTAGGAAATGTAAGAAATATGTTAATAGAATACTTTAATACTGCTTCCATGGACTTTCTTGTTCGTTCGTCGTCATGAAGACCTAGTCTTAAATATACATATGATAAGACAGAAAACTTGTTAAAGATAGTTAAAGAGTAAACCTCACTTAAACTCACCCTCTCACACTCATTCACTCACTTTCACACACTACACACCGAGAGGTTAATACTCCACACACCATTAATTTGTTTAGTTTGTTCTAAACTTTTTATTTCTCTGTGTAATGATACCTATAATATATCTCATATTATTAATATGTCTAACTAAGTTAGTAATATAATGGTCATCATAAGAGCGCTGATGTCTGAGATACAGATATGTTTATCTAGTTCCTTCAGTATAAAATTAAGAAAATTTTAATGTATTCTGTATATTTGTTCGAATGTAACGTGTTCTGTGTCAAATAAATAAATTATTACCATTATTATATAATATATAAAACTTTATTTCGGGTGGCATAGACCCATAGAAAACTTAACCTAAACCTAAACCTAATACACATTTACCGAGCTACAAGAAAACACTGAGACTGAGATGTGGCGAGTCATGCCAAGTAAACACTTGGCATGACTCGCCACATCTACACAAGACTTGACCCACTGGTTTTGAAATGGACAGTCATTATTATAACCATATTTATAAGAACTTCTATACACAGTAAATAACCACTAATCAATTTGACATTCAAAGTTTACCATTTGGGTAATATCTATATAAAGACATATGGGTTTTACACGACTATTATGACATGAGACATCGGGCATGTGATTACAATAATGAATTATATAAAATCCATGGAATCGTGCCACGATACGGCTTGATCTTACACAAAAACTGTTCAAATCAAAAGATGAAGATCTCGGCAGATCCACACAATTCCTGTATTTTTTACGCCCCAAGAAAATTATTCAATTTTTTTATCAGCACCATCTTTCTTTGTTGTAGGGTGATTCAAATTAGAACAACCCCTCTTTTGCTTTTAAAATAATGAATACTAACTCGCTACATTGATCTCGGAAGTTAAGAATTATCATATAAATACATCTTCCTTAGATCCAGAAGACAATGACTAAGTAACAGACGTACGGGGCGATCGGTTAAAGTTTAGACACGCAGGGAGCGGTCGATCCGTGGATGGGTAAACATCCATTTTGTACCGAGGCCACTCCACCCACACCTCAGAACGCAAGCCAAAAAAAAATTACAAATGATAAATGATTTTATTTCTGTAAGTAGGTTTATACAAACACTTTTACACGTCAATCATATTTTTAAAACTAGATGAGGTCGGCTTTTCTTAGCTGAATACTATGAGAAGAAAGGCCGAAACAAACTCAGAAGTCACAGTCTCTTTTAAAGTCCAGACATAATCTTGGTCAGATCATGTGAAGACCATGTAGATTGGTGTCTGAAATGGGCGTCTGATGAACGAACCACACAAAAAGAGTGGACTTGTCCATACAGTGCACACATTTGTCAGTAATCGTGCAGCTCAACACAGAACGTAAGGAGCTCAACGATTCGTCAAACAATACCAAAGAAAGTACATTTGGGTAAGCCGCATAAATTACTCAAACTGCCAGAGTATGATATAAAGTAACAAAAAGAAACATAAACCAAAAAAAAAAAACTATGACCCACATAGTCTTCACATTCACAATAATAAAAATAATATAATAACACTTTAAAAAGTAAATGTTTCATGTCATTGTATATAAAAAATTCATCAATGTCAATATGTATATCAAAATCCGGATATAATCTTGGTTAGATCATTTGAGGACCATGTAGATTGCCGTTCACAACCAACCACACAGATTTGAATGGACCTGTTCAGTCTGTGCACACATTCACATCTGAGCTCAACGATTCGACGAACAATACCGCGCAAAGCATTTATTTCAAATAAACCAATTACAGGCACTTTTGAATTGTAAGGGGTCGGTCGGTCAGAAAGATGAAGCTACTTGCCCATTCCAAAGCGTAGTAGGTTCCTATGGAGAAGAACGGGCAAGAAACTCCACGGACACTCTTTTAAAACAAAATATTGTTACAAAATTGATTACATCATTGATGTTGAAGTTGTACATGTACATGTGAGAACAATGTAGAAAGACGTGCTGTTAGAAGCGTCCGTAATAAAAACAATTCAAAAATAAAAATTAAATTCAAATAAGCCGTGGCAGCTAAGAGATGACCAGTCCCAACTGACGGCGCCCATTTACGAACATGACGCATGGATCAGCACCATTTAGCTCAACCATTTTGAAGGGAATTTAAATGATCCAACACACACGCCACCACCAGCGAGACATTTGAGTGACCATGACATACTCTCAATCGCCATATTATAACATCACGCTTCTATTCCCTAAAGGAGCGTATAGTACACACAGATCTCGCCATTACTAAATAAAAGGTTATTGTCATGGTTCATTATCATTTCAGCCGAAAGACTTTCACTGGACATAGGCTTCCTCCAAGCACCGCCACTTCTGTACGACCGGTTCTGTGTTACCCGCTTCCAGTGGATTCCTAAAGCCTTCACAAGATCATCAGTCCACCTTGTGGGAGGCCTTCCAACGTTACGTCTTCCAGTAAGCGGTCGCGACTCCAGAGCCTTTCAGCCCCATCGACCATCTGTTCTGCGAGTAATATGCACTACCACTTAATTTTGCAAATTCTTATAAAAATATAATTCAAATAAAATGTAAATAAAACAAATTCAACAGAATTTTTTTTTCTGCATATCCCACCAAAGTATAACCTCCATAATATATATCAGGAAATTGGATCCCGTCTGGTCTACGGGGGTAGGCAGAGAAATAGGGTAAAAAAGATATTAAATTGTTTCGGAACGACATGTGTTATAGCGAAATGTAATATTCAAAATTGATATATGAAGGAGGGAAGCCATTTCGTATTCGGTTATGATTTCAACGGGTCTGTGTGGATGTGGTTAGCTTTTTTAGTAAGTTTATCTTGGACACCTTAGGTGCGGTTAGGGAATTCAAATCTCGAATCTCTTGAGCCATTTTTCGAGATTGCATAATTATTAGTCCTTACCATTGATGTATAAAAAACCGGCCAAGTGCGTGTCGGACCACGCACAATGAAGGGTTCCGTACTTGGAAAGAATATATCCTAAGAACAAACTTAATATTGTAGTTGGTAGACATAATCTCCCATACATTCCAACTGCAAATGTAAGTTTGTACGCACAATATCGAGAGATTTACCATGTTATTTTAAGACCATAGACTTGTTATAGATTTTCCGGTAATCTATAAGTATAGAACTATTTTCTGTATTTTTTTCAAAATTTTAGGTTCAGTAGTTTCGGAGATAAGGGGGGAGTGGTCAATTTTCGTCTATTTTCACTTATAACTTTAAATCAATTCATTTTAAAATTATAAAAAATATATATTTGAGACCCTTACAGTATGCCCTTTAATTTGATATGTCACACAGTACAGTTTGAAAACTTTTTTTAAAATTTTCTTGTTTGCCTCCCAAAAGTGACCCCAATATTCTAAATTCATTTATTTACACATAAGTTTGGGTCACTCAAATAGATATGTGTACCAAATTTCAACTTAATCGGTCCATTACATTCGGAGCAAATTGGCTGTGACAGACGGACAGACAGACAGACACACGAGTGATCCTATAAGGATTCCGTTTTTTCCTTTTGAGGTACGGAATCCTAAAAAGGAAGAGTACGCGCTCCTCGACATGGACCGCATAAGCTTGGATATGTCGGTTTCCTTCACCGTTTTGAGAGCATTGGTGATGAATAAATACACAAAGTTAAATGCCTGTCGCCTTTCGAACTCAGGACCTATGACTCATAAGTCCCGGCTGATACCACTATGCCAGCGCAAGCCCTTCTCTGTATAAAGCAGCTACATTCTGCTTGCAGCTACATTATGACAATACCAGCCTGATAAGTCTCAAAATTAAAATTTAATTTTGACATAAAAGCTAAATTTCGCATTGAAGGGTAACATTTAACCCCTTCTACGCGGCATGCGAACAATTTATGACAGGACCGTTAGAACCCCTAATGTCGAAATTTTCAACACTTGATTTCAAAAATTTAATTAACTTCGTAATGTATGGGAGGCGTTCAATCTTTTGTTTCTTTTTTTACGTTTGGGAGTTTGGAATATTTCTATCTATGTTGTAGTGGATTGCATGGAATGAGCCAAATAATCGACATAGCTCGAAGAATTGCCAAACTTAAGTGGCAATGGGCAGGGCACATTGCGCGCAGAACAGATGGCCGTTGGGGCTGAAAGGTTCGGGAGTGGCGACCGCGTACCGGAAGACGTTTGAAGGCCTCCCACAAGGTGGACCGATGACCTTGTGAATGCTGCAGGAATCCGCTGGATGCGGGAAGCACAGAACCGGTCGAGGTGGTGGTGCTTGGGGGAGGCCTATGTCCAGCAGTGGACGTCTTTCGGCTGAAATGATGATGATGATGATATATATACCGGATGACTTTTTTTACCGTCTCGAAAAAAATTGGGTATACTAGGTGAACGGAGTAGAAGCCTATGGCATAGTTTTTATTATTTTTTCTTTAACCTAGAAAGAAATTGATCTATGGATAAATACCACACATTTGAAGTAAACTTATCATACTATAACAATAAACACAGAAATTTAACAAAAAACATAATTCAATAAATAAATACGATAAATAATATTTAAATTTAAATCATACGCACCCAAATTTCAATATTTTTATCTTTTATTTCAGTTTTATTTCTGAAAAAAAAAAAATATTGCTATGCCATAGGCTTCTACTCCGTTCACCTAGTATACCCAATTTTTTTCGAGACGGTAAAAAAAGTCATCCGGTATAGGTATTTATTATGATTATGATGTGTGTGACTAATGACTAATGATAATTATATTGATGTAATTTCAAAATACTGCTTGCACCTATGTATTAAAAACATTTGCATTTTTTCGAATATAGTGAGACTAAAATTATTCTATCATCGTTATTAGGTATGTACCTATCTTCTGGCAAATAAATAAATTTCATTTCAATACACTTTTCCACGTAATATTTTTAACTAGATGGCGCCGCACTATTTGTCATGCCGGATGTATGTATGAACCGAACCGTAGCCAGTTAAGGCGCAGATATATACCAGTGACCTTGAGTGGTTAGCTTGCGTGTTCTGTACTGAGCTCACGAAAAACGTCGTACGTCCAGCCAGTAGCTATTACTGGCTGGACGTACGACGTTTTTCATGTTACTCGCCCATCCCGGAGCGCTGTCCCAAATAAGACGCATTATTAATTATTTATACATAAAACAAAAGGTATTTTAATAAAACACGTATACTGAAAGATCAATAATCCATATCCATACTATCCATACTAATATTATAAATGTGAAAGTAACTCTGTCTGTCTGTCTGTCTTTCTGTCTGTCTGTCTGTCTGTCTTTCTGTCTGTCTGTCTGTCTTTATGTCTGTTTGTCTGTATGTTACGTTTTCACGTCTAAACCGCTAAACCGATCGTCATGAAATTTGGCAGAGATATAACCTGGGATATGGAGACGTGATAACCGACATCCACGCGGGCGGAGCCGCGGGCAAAAGCTAGTTAAATTATATTTAAAACAGTAAAGATTTCAGAAAAATACGCTTGACAGATTTGTCTTTCTGTCTGTCTGTCTGTCTTTATGTCTGTTTGTCTGTATGTTACGTTTTCACGCCTAAACCGCTAAACCGATCGTCATGAAATTTGGCAGAGATATAACCTGGGATATGGAGACGTGATAACCGACATCCACGCGGGCGGAGCCGCGGGCAAAAGCTAGTAAAATTATATTTAAAACAGTAAAGATTTCAGAAAAATACGCTTGACAGATTTTGCGTGATTCTCAGTTTTTTATCTGCGTTAGACATAATTTTACAAATTAATTTCACAATGTAATATAAACTTAATCTAAAATATTCATATATTAAGTTATTAAGAAAATGCTCTAATTTAACATATGTTTTTTCCAAATCATTAACACTACTCGTTTAGACGTGATCTTCAGTATTAAATCATTAAAAGTCGGTTATCGTCACCTTAAATAACGGTCCACCTTTAAAGTTTGCTCAAACTATTCACATAAACCCCTATAGTTCCATTCCAAACCCAATCAACCTTCACAAACCTATCGACCAAAGCCTAGTCCCCAAAAAGAAAAACAGAAAAAGTACAGTCTCCCAATAAAACCACAGGAAAAGGGGTGAATAGGGGTGAAAGGGGGTGATCGGTCAAAATCGCTGACTGACCATCGGTTCTTTTTCGCCCCCGACGGGTTATTTCAATTAACTGCGAGGAATCTACTGATGTATCTTTACAAGTAATTAGGACGTTGGCTTTTTTCTTTACTTAGGTAAGGTCAGCATCGAAAGTTGATAAATACTGTTACTTTTACATAACATCTAAATAGTAGCGAAATAATTTGATGCACTGCTTCAGACAAAGTAAAGCGAGACTACGGATAGCTTAAATTATCTAAATAACGATTTTTTTAAATTAAATAATAATTAAAAATAATAATTAATAATTAAAAATAATTAATAATATTAATTTAATCCTTAAACTAATATTATGAAAGCGAAAGTGGGTTTGTATGTTTATTACGCTTTCATGTTAAAACGACTGAACGGATTTGGATGAAATTTAGCACACATATAGACCATGGCCTGGGTAAGGGCATAGGCTGCTTTTCATCCTGGATCGCAGATGGAGTAGCGAGCAACAGCTAGTAAGATTATGATTTCTAATCTTTTAGTGTTTATCTAGATGTCGGCATTACTATGATTTTCATCTGTACGTGTGATTTTTTACGCAATTCCTTTTTGATTTTAAACATACCTATATTTTTTTAGCCGTTTAGGCCCAGTTGTAATGGCCTCGACTTAAGACGCAGACATATGTCAGTGACCTTGTGTAGTTATCTTGCGTGTTTTTTACTGAGCTCACGCAACGCGTCGTACGTCTAGCCAGTAATAGGACTCGCCCATCCAGGAGCGCTGTCCCAAATAAGATGCAATATTAATTTATTATACATAAAACAAAAGGTATTTTAATAAAACACGTATACTAAAACATCAATAATTAAAATAATTATCTTTAAAAATCTTTCAGAAAAATTCTCATGATTGATTTTGTGTGATTCTCAGTTTTTTATCCGCGTTAGACATAACTTTACAAATTAATTTCACTATGTAATATAAATATAATCTTAAATTTTTATATGTCGGAGAAGGGTAGGTCTCTCTCGTTATCATCAGCCATACTCAAACTCAAACTCAAACTCAAATCATTTATTTCAATTAAACCATTTACAGGCACTTTTTAATTGTCAAGGAGTCGGTCAGTAAGAAAAATGAAGCTACATTCCCATTCCAAGCGTACTTCAACTACTGTGGGCGTACTGTGGGCAGTGTTGGTTATTGCGCAATAGAAAAACCGTTATTAAAATCAAAAGTCATTTACTCAACCTGAGAACCTTAAAGTTTACATAAGACAGTCCCACAAAACGCCCATCCCTTCCACTTCCTAGTGCTTTAGCTGGGAAGAAGAAGTCGAGGAACAAACTCCCCAGCAGCACATCTGTCTGTTCAGTTAGAAGAACTTGATTCTATACAGTAATGGGTATGCAAAGTAATTAATGTAGGAACACGACACAACTATACCGAACGCGCAACGGTTTCTAGACGTCTTCACTGCTTAACCGCCACCGATGAACTTCACTTGTCGAATGTGCTGCGGACACTTGTCGCCGGTCGAACGTTATATTGTACACTCTGTCATGCGCCGCTAGGCAGCGCTAGCATCGCGATTAGTCAAGAACCGATGGCGCGAATCCACCAACTCTATCGAATGCCAACAGATGGCGCTAGCGGACCGGATACAACTCGTCTCCGACATATAGGAATTTTCATAAAGATTTTATAATTAAATAAACATCGACATTGTGTTATTATATTATTAAAAATTAAAAATTAAACAATTAAAATTCAACTATTCCAAAGACAATCACAGGTTTAATCCGATACATATATTTTGTACACAAAGATAAAAACAAATCAAGAAACCAATTCTAGCAGTCATTTCCAAAATCCCTTCTCACACTGACCAGCCAAACCAAAACGTCTATACTAGTCTTGCGACCAATATATCAAACTGCCCAGTGCGACATCTGGGCAGAAAACGAGGGAAAAATTACCAGAGGGGTCTGCGAACAGTCAATTAGCGATGTCTGCACATTGTCACGAAATTTACGCGACGTGGACAAAAAAAGTGTGTGTTTTTTTCGGTTCGGTGTACTGAACTTTGCGTGCTGTGGTTTTTATTATATATTTTTAGTGATAAGTTAGATTTTTTATGCAGATTATTATTGCATAGATACTGGTCAGACGGTATTTGTTTTATAGATCATTTTCTTTTTCTCTCATATCGGTGTGAAATTATCTATGAAAATACCTAAAAGGCATGGTATACTAAAGCCATTTATACTGTATACTGTAGTAACCGTTGAAAGGCCTACACTGTCCTCCCTGCTATTTGGAAATATTGTAAAAGACAATCATTAAAAAAAAAAGTAACAGTGGAGTTTCTGGTCGGCTTTTCTCTATAAGCAAAAAAACAATTAGAACCATGCACCTAGCTTCTGACGTTTCAGAAGTGCCCATGTAGGTTTATGTGATTTATTTTATTTTATTTGGTATGATTTGATTTATAAATATACCTAGCGTCAGTGAGTCAAATGTTTGCACCTCACCTCGCATGGGATCGATTTTCCTTTGTACATTCATTCAGAAAGAGGACTGACTATGTCGATTTATAAAAAGAACCTTAAGAGCGCTTACATCGGTCCACTAGAGCCACTACTTTAAAAAAAAATATCTCGTGATTGAGAAGGAATTAACAAAAACGGCTCAACAGCGACCTCGGTAAGTGTGTCTAGATTGTTCTAATATCTTTTATAAAGTTTCATATTGACCTCAACATGAAAAAAAAAAAAAAAGTCAACTAACAAAATACGATCGAGAGGAATGTGGCCGTTTTTCTTTGGAATGAATTTTGTTGCTTTGTAACAAAATTCATTCCAAAGAAAAACGGCCACATTCCTCTAGATCGTATTTTGTTGCTTCGTGTCCCAATATGAAACTTTATAAAAGGTATTAGAACATTCTAGACACACTTACCGAGGTCGCTGTTGAGCTGTTTTTCATAATTCCTTCTCAGTCACGAGACAATATTTTTTTAAAGGAGTGGCGTTAGTGGACCCTTGTACGCCCTCTTAAGAATGAGAAAGAGTGACATGATGCAATACCGAGCGAAGTGAGCTCGAAAATTTACCCCACCAAGGGTAGATTAGATTTTTTACTGTTGACCAGTCATCCAGAAATAGGAAGAGGAGAGAAATAGTAGAGTAACAAATATTATTGTCAAGTATTATTGTCTAGAGACTCACTGACCCCACAGTCAAACCATTGCAATGGTTTTGTGGGGCTAAGTTTATAAGATAAGTACTTACCATATTATATTAAAATAATAATAAATAAATAATAATAATAGATAAAATCATTTTATTTCGGATAATACAAGATCCATAAATTGTTAGTAACATGTTTGCACTTAAATCACTATTGTTAGTAACTTAAACTAAAGACGAATTTGTGAGAAGACCACCCAACATCTAGACGCAACGAGAAATGGTAATGGTCTAACTATGGTATAAGTCTTCGCACAAATTGCCTTATTATGGCGGAGGATGTGTCTGCCGCCACCGTCTTCAGGCTATTATGACTGCCTCTTATTCTGCTCAGGAGTGAGGCCGTTTTTTTGCGGATGATCGCATCAAATAATAAATAATAATAATAAATATGTATTTACGTAATTAGAAGAATTGCTCTCAAACGTAATGATTCCATTAAATAGTCATTCAATATGGTAATTTGGTCCTGGTTTTTGTATTGATGATTTTATTTAATGATTATAATTCTGTAAATACATACTTGTTACGGTCGCGAATCATATTTTGATCAACGTACAACCTGATACTGACCAGCAAATTTAAAAAACGTGAAATTTAAAAATTTTAAATTCGAAAAATTTTAAATTTTAATATTAAAAAAAAAAATCTTGAGCTGTCCTGGTGCTTTCGCCTTAACAACGGCCCATAACCACTTCTACTTTGTCCGACTGTTCCGGACTTCAACTGTACCTAACATTGTTTCTTGAACTACCCCATCTGCCCTTACTGCTCCAAAACAAAGATGCTCCCAATCAAAGTCCCAACCAAGGACGTGCGGCAGTATTGTAAAACTGTGATAGTAGTTTAAAATAGATGTGTTCAAAACTTAACAAAACTTTTAACTACATTTCAACATTTCAGGGTCGATATCTTTATTTCAACCCCTTGAACAGGGTAGAGAGCGTTGAAGCATGTAATATACATAAACACAGCAAAAGGGATCTCTTACAAATTCTTTCAAAGTTCTCCCCAGAGGTTCTACTAAGGAAAATATAGGGACTGTTATTTGAGGCGGAACCGTCGGTGTTCCTTTTACGTTGTAGCACAGGGCTTTAAATACCGGTAAATTTTCATAACGTTACCTTTTATTGACAGAGTTAACGTTATTATTAAAATAACGGTAATCGATTTAACGTTATTTATGTGACTAATAATTTTATCGTTATTTTAAGCGGGTGAGATGTAAGTAGTGGGGTCTGAGACGTGCGGCGAGGCGGGAGAGCTCCCGCCGCGCATCAGAGAGGTGCGGGGGCGGGCGCCCCCGCACCTCTCTGATGCCGTGCCAATCAAAACGTTACCTGAATCTGCCTAATTCTTACCCACAGAACGGCAACGTAGCTAAATTAACGTTAGTTATCGTATTTTTGTTAATGTTAATTAACGTTATATTACTGGTAATGTTATCAAGTAACGTTAAATTTTTTGTAACGTTAGTAAGGTATACATTGAAATTTAACGTTACGTAACGGTTATTATTTTGTTATTTTGTAACGTTAACAAGCCCTGCTGTAGCATACATAGTTCAGAAAGTTGGAAACATTGGAAATAGCTGTCAAATATTTCGCAGTTTTGATTAATTTGTTCTTCTGCTCTTTACAAACTTGCTTTTCGAATAGACATTTAGGTATTGACAGAATGGATGACATTGGCTTTGCGTACCTTATTAAGAAATATAATAGAACAGGTTAATTTGTCAATATTACTGAATGATTTTAACTGCCTTTGTGGTCTAGTAGTAAGACCTGTCTCAGACCTAGTGGTCCTGGCTTCGATTACCAGCGCGGCAAAATTTTCTGCTCGGTTTGGTTGGTGGTACGGCATGTTCTAAGTCCACCTGGCTAGCTACTACCCTCTTATCTAAGTCTGTCGCCATAAAGAAAGAAATAAAAGAAAGAAAGAAAATAAAGAAAGAAATAGTAATTATTGGGACTCGAACAGGAAGATTACATTTTAACTAAACACATTTTCAAATGTAAAATGAAAACAGAAAGGCTCCAACAACAACAATGTTTACAGCATTTGTTGTATTTCGGCAGTTAGAGGTAATATAGCCAGTTCCTATGTGGTTGGAATGGGCAACTAGCTTCATCTTTCTGACTGACCGACCCCTTGACAATTCAAATGTGCCTGTAATTGGTTTATTTGAAATAAATGCCTTGAGTTTGAGTTGAGGATTCCATTAACATCAAGTGACATGAAGGCCAAGAGCTGTGGTGGATAATATAGTTATTTATGCAACTGTTGTATAATACAGGGGAACTAAAACACGAAAGTGGGTTTATCACACGAGGCGAAGCCGAGTGTGACAATAGTATCACATGAGTGTTTTAATACCTAATTATTACTGTTGCATACAAGACTTTATCTACACCCATGACATGAATCCTCTATAAAAGGTTCTGGAACAGTTTTTGCAATACTAATATCGAACAAAAATGGCGGGAGACGCTATGGTATAGTATAGTGAAACGCGCGTGCGTGACAATGTTCTTTTTTTTGAAATTCATAAAGATACCACGAATTGAATAGTGGGAATGGAAGGGAGGATTCCTTACTCATCAAACAGATGAGTAAGGAAGGGATCATCATCATCCTCGTAAAAGCAAAGGAGTTGCATTATGAAATTCAGTACAACATTATAACTCCCGTTTGGATGCTATTATGGTTACTATGACATTATGACATCATGTTTTAATGTTGGCAATAAGCTAACTGTTTCAGAAACTTTTATAGAGGATTTATAGCATGGGCGTAGATAAAAATATATATAGATAGGTACATAATGTAATATCGTTCTGTAGTGGGGTGTGTGATGGATCATTAAGTTCCCTTTAAAATGGTTTAGCTAAATGGTGCTGATCCATGCATCGTGAACGGGCGCCGTCAGTTGGGACTGGTCTCTTAGCTGCCACGGCTTATTTTAATTTATTTTAATTTTTGATTTTTTTTTATCACGGACGCTTCTAACGTGCACGTCTTTCTACATTGTTCTCACATGTAAAACTTCAACATGAATGATGTAACCCATTTTTAGTAACAATATTTTGTTTTAAAAGAGTGTCCGTGGAGTTTCTTGTCCGTTCTTCTCCATAGGAACCTACTACGCTTTGGAATGGGCAACTAGCTTCATCTTTCTGACTGACCGACCCCTTGACAATTCAAAAGTGCCTGTAATTGGTTTATTTGAAATAAATGCTTTGAGTTTGAGTTTAAGTAGTGCACTAAATATTGATTATGAATTTTAGAAATAGCACTGAATTAGATGTTGTAATGTAACAGTTTTTTTTTTAACCGGACAAGAGCGTGTCCGACCACGCACAGGGTTCCATAGTTGTGATCAATATTTACGATTGCACACATATAGTACAATTGATTTTATCGACCGCAAAATAAGTTTGTATATCATAGTACTTCTCGATATGAAAAACAAAGTTATTACCCCATATCTCAAATACTGTTTACTTAAATAAAAAAGGATGGTATTTAAAAATACTTCAATTTATTCCCATTTCATTTACCTAATTTTGCCTGTGTTCCACCAAATATACTGAATGTGCACCAAAATACCTAACCTAACCTTTTTTTTTTTTTTTTTTTTTTGACGCTGAGAAATGTGGGACTCCCTGCCAAAATGGCAGTATACCCACTAAAACTCAGCGGAGTTCCCTCATCGCCTTGATGGGAGGGTCATGGGAAACTGGCACAGCCTTTACGTCCACAACCCTCCCGGCGCATGCCCGCCTAACTGGCGGGCCCCGCATGCCCCTCAGCCTGGGGGCGATATGGGAATGACCGGGAACACCTGGCCATTCCCGTCCGACACTGGTGGAGGCCTGTGCAATACAGGCAAGGGTGCCCCCGCACCCGTTGCCTGCTGGCCTCCACTTGGGACCTCACGCCAGACGACCCCACGTCCAGGCGCCCCTGGTCCCCCCGCGACGGGTCAGGTTAGTGGCCCCGCCGCCTACCACTTTTCGGCCGCAGAGGATAGGGAGAGCGGCCAACGCAGTACCGACACTCCTCTTCCTCTGCGGCCCCACCGCGTCCGCCATTCAACGGTGGCGACCCCGTCAAGGCCGCGGAAGGTAGGGAGAACGGCTCACCGCAATACCGGCACTCCTCTCCCGCCGCGGCCTCCCACACTCAGCCACGATGCCGCCCATTCGACATCGCGGCCCGCCTCAGTTGCGATGTCGCCAAAGCGGCACCGCAACCTACGGCCGCTACGTCGTCGGCTTAGCCGCAAAAGCCCTGACGAGCGGCCCCCTCCTCGGGTTCCTCTTAGCTTCACCGTGGCCCTCCAAGCCACGGCTACTGAGCCCCCCCGCCTCGACAATGCGGGAACCCACCGGGGGGGACCTTTTTTTTTTTTTTTTTTTTTTTTTTTACGCTGAGAAATGCATTACGCATGCCCGCTCGTCGGGGGACGAGACGGGGTATGTGGGACTCCCTGCCAAAATGGCAGAATACCCACTAAAACTCAGCGAAGTTCCCTCATCGCCTTGATGGGAGGGTCATGGGAAACCGGCACAGCCTTTACGTCCACAACCCTCCCGGCGCATGCCCGCCTAACTGGCGGGCCCCGCATGCCCCTCAGCCTGGGGGCGATATGGGAATGACCGGGAACACCTGGCCATTCCCGTCCGACACTGGTAGAGGCCTGTGCAATACAGGCAAGGGTGCCCCCGCACCCGTTGCCTGCTGGCCTCCACCTGGGACCTCGCGCCAGACGATCTCGCGTCCAGGCGCCCCTGGTCCCCCCGCAACGGGTCAGGTTAGTGGCCCCGCCGCCTACCACTTTTCGGCCGCAGAGGATAGGGAGAGCGGCCAACGCAATACCGACACTCCTCTTCCTCTGCGGCCCCACCGCGTCCGCCATTCAACGGTGGCGACCCCGTCAAGGCCGCGGAAGGTAGGGAGAACGGCTCACCGCAATACCGGCACTCCTCTCCCGCCGCGGCCTCCCACACTCAGCCGCGATGCCGCCCATTCGACATCGCGGCCCGCCTCAGTTGCGATGTCGCCAAAGCGGCACCGCAACCTACGGCCGCTACGTCGTCGGCTTAGCCGCAAAAGCCCTGACGAGCGGCCCCCTCCTCGGGTTCCTCTTAGCTTCACCGTGGCCCTCCAAGCCACGGCTACTGAGCCCCCCCGCCTCGACAATGCGGGAACCCACCGGGGGGGGCACCGGGGGTCCTTTTTTTTTTTTTTTGTTCCGCTGGGAAAAATGCATTACGCATACCCTCCCGTCGGGGGACGGGAGGGGTATGTGGGACTCCCCGGCAGAGTGCCGGTATACCCACTAAAAAACCCAGCGGTGTTCCCTCAATGCCGTTATGGGAGGGCCATGGGAAACTGGCACAGCCTTTACGTCCACGACCCTCCCGGCGCGTGCCCGCCTAGCTGGCGGGCCCCGCATGCCCCCCAAGCTGGGGGGCTACGGGAATGGCCGGGAACACCTGGCCATTCCCATCCGACACTGGTGGAGGCCTGTGCAATACAGGCAAGGGTGCCCCCGCACCCGTTGCCTGCTGGCCTCCACCTGGGAGGAGTCGGAGATGACTGTCATACTGACGTCTTCTTCGACCCCTCCTCCGCCTTCGGAGCGGCGCTGCGAGAGGATCGTCCTCCCGCACGCGCTCCGCCTCCTCCTTCTGCGACATCACTTCCTCGCAGAAGGAGGCGACCGCTGCCCAGGCCCCCTCGCACTCCAGCATCGAGCTGACAACGCTGGGGAGCGAGAGGTCCCGCCCGACCGCTGCGACCAGACTATGGCGCAGCTCGGACCAGGCAGGGCACACCTCTAGGGTGTGCTGTGCCGTGTCCACCGCCGCGCCACAGTCGTGGCACGACGGGGTCTCCTCCCTTTGGATCCGATGCAGGTGCGATCCGAAGCATCCATGCCCGGATAACACCTGCACCAGACGGAAAGAGAGGAAACCATGGGACCGCTCGAGCCAATCCTTCAGGACTGGCCCGAGCGCGTCCAGGGTTCGGCGGCCAAAAGTGGCAGAGGCGAGGTCCTCCGTCCAATGAAGGACGATAGCGTCCCTCGCCTCTTGCCGCACGGCCTCCCGCTCTTCTGCGGCGGGGAGCTCCCCTAGCGCCTTGCGCCGCGCCGTCCACTCGTACACTCTGGTCAGCACCCATGCCTCGAGCTCCCAAGGAGGGGTGCCGGCCAGAGCGCACGCTGCCGAAAAGCCTACCGATCGGTAGGCCCTCGCCACCCGCTGTGCAATGGCCCTTTGGGGCCTGCGGATGGCAGTGGCGTTCTCCCTCCTGTGGAGGGAGTCCGCCCAGATCGGAGCCCCATAAAGGGCCATGCTCTTGAGGATGCCGGCGTACAACTGCCGGCATCGCGCCTTCGGACCCCCCAGGTTCGGGAGGAGCCAGGACAGGGCGTTCGCGGTCTTCAGCAGGCGGGTCGACAGCCCGCTGAAGTGCGGACCGAAGCGCCACCTGCTGTCGAGTACAAGGCCCAGATATTTCATCTGGGCCCCGACCCCAATCCTGACGCCCTCCACGACAATGTGGCCGTCAGACCGGGGGGGACCTAACCTAACCTAACCTAACCTTTAATATTTGGTGCACGATCAGTATTTTTCGGGGAAGAATAATAATTTTGGTGAACACAAAAATATTATCCAATAAAAAAGTCAGTTAGGAATATCATAATATTTTTAATTAGGGTATCCGACGATATACACAAGCAATTTTTTTTTTCTAAATTTTTTTTTTTCTCATCCTTCGTTTCCATGTATGATGTAGGTATAGAGCCACCATTTTTTTTTTAATTTTCGTGATTTTCGGTCACTATTGAAATATCCGCGTGCCCGAACACAATTTGCTCCGGTATAAACCCACCAAGTCATTTCATTGTTTGAGTTTAATTTGCAAAACTCATTTGATATTCATTAATCTTTTCTTTTAGACTTGTTGAGTGAGTGAGTGAGATAGTTAAGAGTAAAGATAAAGGCGGGAGAAAGAGACGGCAAGATTGCTAAAAGAAACCGTCGTCTTTTGTAAATTTTTTGGAGAAAGAATGACACGATTTGTTTTGATTATGATGACATGATAAAAGATTTTTAATAGGCAGTGTAAAAGGCGCCATCAAAAATCGGAAATTATTTAGGCACATTCATAATTTTTCCCAAATAAGATGGAATCGCAATACATTTTATCTGTTTAGTTCGAAATAATTATCCTAACATGACAATGTTACAATTTCTGTTCAAACCCGTGAGTGAAGCGTATTTAAATCAACATTTGGCACAGTTTAATTTCAAAACTTTAATGGTATTTGCCTACTTAACATTAAAGTTATGTTTAACTGGCAAAATATGTGTACTATACACATTAGGCATGCACTTCTGCTTACCCCTTCGTGGAATACTGGCGCGAAGGCATAAAGTTACGTTTTGTGTTTGTTTTGAGTTCAAGACAAATATAATGTATCAGCTATGAAGCCCAAAATAGAGCAATCATGGCGCCTGGGCCTCAAGTCTGCTATTACAATAGTGTCAGAATGGTCTATCATTGATTTCATAATTGTTGATTTTGACAAGTTTGGTAATCTACTAATATAATGGCGTCATTATGACTTTCTAATGGTCAGCCACTGACACTCCATTGAATGAATTGGTAATCTCGTACATAATGACAAATGAAACTTCCTACTAAACTTCCAAGTTCCTACTACTTCAGATTGCTTATAACACTAATAAATAATATGTAAAAATATATATGTATAAATTAAATCTGGCATGAATAAATGTTAAAAATGCCATTGTAATACAAATCTATTACGAAACCATTGACCGACCAATGATCGACCATTATGAATTTAGCAGATTACGAACTTTTAGCAAAATGACAATGGGATCGTGTTGGAGTGACGAATTTATAATAATAGTAGACTTGGGCCCCTGAAGTAGAGACATAAGAGAGACATAAGAGCTGTCAAAATGCTAACGTCATCATCGTGAAACCGTCAAGGTAAAAGCGTCAGGGTACCACGTGAAATCTATGTTCTTCACACGCTAAGAATCTGCGTTCTTCCAACAATCTTCTCCTACTCTTTCCTTCTCATACTTCTGACTTTGTTCATTCTTCCTTTCATATTCAGTCTATTCTGCTCTGGAATGCGCTTCCTCTGGATATCAGGATGGCCACCAGTTGGTATGCATTTAAGCAGAAATTGCAGAGTTATTTTTATAACAAATAGTGTTGAGTCAACCCAATCATCTCTTCCCCTTGAATTTGTATATATATATATTATATGTTAAAGTAATATGTACATATGTACACACATCAAAAAAAGTTTGCGATCACTTTGAAAAATCTAAATCTTTTTTGTTACGGTAGATTATATTATGATTTCTTCTTCTTAGACTAGAAGACTAGACTGGCCTGCCGACTCGCCTGACTTAAACCCAATAGAGCACGCGTGGGATGCTCTTAAGCGAGCTGTTTGGAACCGTCAGCCACGTCCCCAGACAGAGCCAGAGCTCAGGGAAGCCGCTATTCAAGAATGGGACAGGTTACTCCAAGATATGCTGGATAACTTGATTCTCAGCATGCCCAGGAGGATCACCGCATGTGTTCGAGTCAGGGGAGGAGTTATATTATATTGAATATAAACCTTTTATTAATAAATTGGTTAAACAGTCTTTTTCTTTCTATCAAATTTCTGTTATATTATGATTAATTACTTAATTTTATTTATAATAATAAAATATACATAGATAGATAAAACATTTATTCAGTGCACACAAAAGACAGCAAAACACACAAGAGCACAAAAGATAAAAAAATTCATGAATATTATAAAAAAGACAAACATGACATAATTCTATAAAAAAATTGTTTTCTTTTTTTATTTCAAACAGGGTATTTCTATTGAAAGAAAACACAGAACAAAGAATTTTTCTTGATACAGTTTAATTTATAAATAACACCAGCTTAAATGCTAGTGATCACAAACTTTTTTTGATTGTAAGTTTACAACATATTTACATATGTACTTATGTATCCATTTTATTTGTTATCTTTTTAATATTTTTATTAAGATTATTATCTCCTCTCCTCCCTATTAAATAGAGCACCTGCCATCTTATCTCTTCATTACACTTGGTTGACTGGTGGAGAATGCCTATGGCATTAAGTCCGCCTTTGTACCAAATTATTGTGTGCGAGAAGTTTAAATAAATAAATCCAAATTTTCTTACGTTTTTTACAATTTGCAGGTTAATATCAGGTTGTAGTATCATATTCCTGCCTACCACTATATTGGAATTAAAGTCAAAGTCAAGCCAAAGTCAAATAATTTATTTCAAAAAGGCACTTTTGAAAGTCAAATTTTATAAAAAAAATATTTAAAAAAAATTGACTCTTGTTGCCCCTTCCAAAAAATAAAATAATGGGCAAGAAACTCCACACTTACTTCAAAAAAGTGTCATATTGAGACACGAAGCAACAAAATTCGATCTAAAGAAAAACGGCCACATTCCTCTAGATCGTATTTTGTCGCTTCGTGTCTCAATATGAAACTTTATAAAAGGTATTAGAAAATTCTAGACACACTTACCAAGACAGCTGATTGAGCCGTTTTTCATAATTCCTTCTCAGTCACGATAAAATATGTTTTTAAGTAGTGGCGCTAGGTGACCGTTGACAACCCTCTTAACTACAAAGCTTTGTTTCACAGCATAAAAAACCGATCGTCAAAGTTCAAATTTAAAAGAATCAAAAGATGTTAACCAGTGGGTTACTGTAATCGTTATTTTTTTACGAACGACGATTTTTTTGGTTTGACGACAGTTAGCGCCATTTATGATATTTATGATAATAATCGTTATTATTTGACCTACGTGTGTTACGTTAACCAACCGTTTGAAACAACCGGCTCTAATAATTACCCAGTAACACGTTGAAAGTCAATTTATTCTACTCTTTGCCTAGTTATGACAGTTATTTCGACGGGATGCCGATTCTAATGCTCTTGGGAGTTGCTTTGACTGAGTCAATATTGTTTAATAGACATTGCGATTGAGCTGTTTATGAGATGTGCGCATAAATCAAATCAAATCAAACGTTTATTAGCCAGAAATACATTGTTTTGGTAATGCTGAGATACGATAACCTAAGTGTCGTATGGTGGATGACATATGATATCAGGTGGATGTCACATGTCTTCGAGTTTTTGGTTCTAGGACATGCCGGTTCCTCACTATGTTTTCTTAACCGTTTTGAGAGCAGTGTTGATGATATAAATTACACAAAATAAAGTGCCTGCTTGAAATGAAATGGAATGAAATCAAAAGTCGACATTTCCTATCTGACTACCCCTGAGGAGAAATGGCGAATCAAACTCAGGGGTCAAAATCTCTTATAAAGTCCAGACATAATCTTGGTCAAATCATGTAAGGACCATGTAGATCCGTGTCTGAAATGGTCTTTTGAGGAAAGAACCACACAATTTTGAGTGGACCTGTCCAGTCAGTGCAAGCATTTGTCAGTAAACGTGTAGCTCAACTCAGGATTTAAGGAGCTCAACGACTCGACGAACAATACCAAAGAAAGGACATTTGGGTAGGCCGCATAAAGTACTCAAAATACCAGAACATCATTAAAACTACTTGAGAAAGAGGAAAAAGAAAAAGAGATAATCTTAAAGAAAACCAATGACATAGTGCTCACATTCACAATAATTAAAGTAATATATGTAATACTCTTCAAAGTAAATATTCATGTCGTTTTGTATATTATAATATTTAATAATGTCAACAATGATGTTTATAAAACGTTGTATAATTATTAAAATGTCAAGTTTTACGGTTTAATCACAAGGCTTTAAGCAGAACGAGCAGCTCAATCCCAAGCTTTTCTGTCTTTTAAATCTTGGGCTCGAACCCACGACCTACGCACGAATTCGCGGCCGTTACTACTGGATCACCACTGATCTATACGCGGTTGAGTATGGCAAATAAGTTATTATTACATCTGGGCTTATTGGTACGGTGGGCTGCATCAATTTGGTCATTTGTATTAAAATTTGCTTTCAAGGGGGGTACCCACATCGTGGCGCTGACTGTACATTAGGGAAGGTTTATCTATATATCGCACCTTTAGAATTATAGAGACCTTATTTGAAATCATCAATCACATCATCAGTTAATGACATCATCAATTAATTCACAATATTATAGTGACCTCATTGGTGATGTTCTTTAGAAAGGTTGAAATCTTAAAATTTCAAATATAGGTCACTATAATATTATTATAGTGACCTAATTTGGTGATGTTTTTCAACTTCTGAAGAAATTAGGTCTCTAAAATAATTCTAAAGGTGCGATATATAAAAATCAATTGCTGTTCGTTTGTCTCGCTAAAACTTGAGAAAGGTTGGGCCGTAGTCCAGGGAAGGTTTAAACGGTGAGAAAATATGGAAAAAAAAAACAATTAGTGAACGGCTGGACCGATATCATTTTTTGTTTTCGTTACTGTCAGGAGAAGGTTGTTATGTAAGAAAAAAACAAGAAAGTTACAAAAATATTAAGAAATCGACCTACATATCTTATAATGTAACTTTATGGCGTTTAGCGAGAATAAGTTATTATCTATAATTTTTTTTTTTAAGGATTTAGGTAGGTAGGCAGGGTAGGACAGGGTATGTAGGTAGGGTAGGTTAGGGTAGGGTGGGTAGCTGAGTAGGTAGGTAGGGTAGGGTAGGGTAGGGTAGGTAGGGTAGGTAGGTAGGGTAGGGTAGGTAGGGTAGGTAGGTAGGGTAGGTAGGTATGTAGGTAGATAGGTAGGTAGGTAGGGTAGGGTCGAGTAGTGGAGTTTATACTATATTCCCTTTGCGCGTAGACAAACTGCCACAGTGAAATAGCTTTTGACAGAACGAAGTCAAAGGTTTATTAACTAAATACACCGGCCGAAAGTGCAGTGTGCTGTGCCAAGGTTGCTAATGAGGCTGAGGGTGATGACCAGGTATGCGCGTTCGCTGCATGCTGGTGGTCAGGATACCCGTTGAAGTCGTGGGTGCTGGCTGGCTGTGTGACTCGCCGCTCGAAAGCTTGAGGATAATGGATGACGTCACGCCGAAGTAGTTGCACGAAGGCTGCGCTAATGTCCATGTTCGAGGTCACCAGTATAGAGGTATGAGGAACAGGGTGTAAAGTTCACTCTTACTCTATAGAAAAGGGAGGATCCTCCGACCAGACGGGTGTCGTGTCTTGTGGGCAACTGCCCAACGGTTGATGTCGGGATGTTGTATATATGCTAGTCGCGCGGACTCTGATAGTGCGATACAGGATTTGTGACGTTAGGTCATAGAGCAAAAGTTTTTGTTTATTATGTTAGTATTAAAGTCCTACAAGGTTATTCGTGTTTTACCAATAACCTGTAGGTATAATGTCAAATAAAAATCTGCCTAACCTTTTCCCAACTATGTTCGGGTCGGCTTCCAGTCTAAGCGGATACAGCTGAATACCGGTATTTTACATGGAGCGACTGCCTATCTGACCTCCACAACTCAGTAACTGGGTAACACGATACCCCTTGGTAAGACTGGCTGTCAGACATTTGGGCTTCTGACGACCCGTAACGATCAAAGATCCACGAATGACAGCCGGGACCAACGGCTTAACGTGCTTTCCGAGGCACGGAGGAGTCTCGGTATGTAAAGATGGTCACCCATCCACGGACCAACCCCAGCAAGCGTAGCTTAACCTGACGGATCGACCCGTGCGGCTGTTATTACTTAGCCACGAGCTCCTCTATAATATCAATATGTATATTATAATAATATTATATATGTATAATGTGAAATAATGAGATGATTATTTTATTATGTCAAGGAAGAATGTAAAAAAATTAAAAGAAGAATTAATAGAACAACAAAACGACTCAATTCTCAACCAATAACACACAGACGTTTTGATCTCCAAACAATTTCGCGACACATCAAAGAGTTTCAACCCGTTTATTGAACCAACCCTCAAGTATTATCCAAACTCCATGAACCTGTATGTCTGTATACGTCCTCTGGTATCTACGGAGCCGTGTGTTTATTTTAGCTAATTGGAACGCGCGTCGCCTGCGGCGGTAGGGGTGCGATAGTGTCGATGGATTAGGGGTGTCGATAAAATTTATTGGCTTTTATGTAAATCATCATCATCATCATCATTTCAGCCGAAAGACGTCCACTGCTGGACATAGGCCTTCCCCAAGCACCGCCACTTCGACCGGTTCTGTGCTTCCAGCGTCCAGCGGATTCCTGCGGCTTTCATAAGGCCAGCGGTCCACCTTGTGAGAGGCCTTCCAAGGCTACGTCTTCCGGTACGCGGTCGCCACTCCAGAACACAGACGATTGACCTCTTTCTCGAAGTTGGACCTACCTAACTCGTAAACATACACTCACCTTCGGCCGACGATATAGTTGTCATGGCTGAGACTATGGAAGACCTCAGTACAATGCTCGATGACCTCAGTGGAGCTTCCGAAAGAGTGGGTCTTAGAATGAACATGGACAAGATAAAGGTCATGTCAAATGCCCATGGAACACCCACTCTCATGAATATCGGAGACGCTATACTCAAAGTTGTGGATGAGTATATTTTGTGTTAAGAAAGAGGGAAATTAGAGAAGTCATTATAGCAGAAAATACAACTTAAAACTATAAAAAATAGAAAACAATTATTATAATGCCAAAAGGGCCTCAGCTCAGTATAATGTCAGATGCCAACACAAGGTGTACCACCTGACGCTGATGTTGATTGTGTAGTCAGGTGAATTTCAATCCATACTAATATTATAAATGTGAAAATAACTCTCTATCTACATATCTGTCTGTTACGATTTCACGCCTAAACCACTGAACCGATCGTAATGAAATTTGGCAGAGATATAGCTTGGGATATGGAGAAGGACATAGGCTACTTTTTTACGCGATAACCGACATCCACGCGGTCGGAGCCGCGGGCAAAAGCTAGTAAATTATAAATGTGAAAGTAACTTTGTCTATCTGTCTGTATGTCTGTCTGTCTGTTACGTTTTCACGCCTAAACCACTGAACCGATTGTAATTAAATTTGGCAGAGATATAGCATGGGATATGGAGAAGGACATAGGCTACTTTTTTACGCGATAACCGACATCCACGCGGTCGGAGCCGCGGGCAAAAGCTAGTAAATTATAAATGTGAAAGTAACTTTGTCTATCTGTCTGTATGTCTGTCTGTCTGTTACGTTTTCACGCCTAAACCAATGAACCGATTGTAATGAAATTTGGCAGAGATATAGCCTGGGATATGGAGAAGGACATAGGCTACTTTTTTACGCGATAACCGACATTCACGTGGGCGGAGCCGCGAGCAAAAGCTAGTTTCTAATATTTGAAAAAAGTTAGATAATAGAAGAGGTTTTTAATTAGATTGGATTTTTATTTAGTAACTGCTACCCGCGGCTTCAACCGTGTGGCTTTTTCTAAAATAAAAATAAGTTAAGTTACTTCTTATAATATCAGCTATTTGCCAGAGAAAGTCCCGTCTAAATCAATCCAGCCATTTCCGAGATTAGCCGGTACAAACAACCAGATAGACAGACAAAAAAATTAAAAATTGTTTTTTTGTTATAAGTACTGTATGCACTTTCATATGCATTTAGTAAATAATCATGTCATGATGGCCCGTTGGTTAAGGCCTCGCCTCTCATGCATGAGGTTGTGGGTTCAAATCTGGGCAAGTACCAATGTGACTTTTTCAATTCATATGTACTTTCTGAGTTTATCTTGGACATTACTGACATCGGTGAAGGAAAAACATCGTGAGGAAACCTGGACTTATAGTTAATATAGGTAAGTCTGAAATCGCCAACCCGTCTTGAGCAAGCGTGGTGATCAATGCTCGTGCCTTCTCTGTATGAGAAGAGGCCTTTGCCCAGCAGTGGGACAGTTATAGGCTGGTATTATTATTATAGTAAATAATTGTTAATTTGACATTCAAACAGATACTTCAATTTTATTTATTTGTTTAGATGTTTATATTTATACAGTTGTCAATGTGATGGTAATATTAATTTTATTCTGCGCAAAATGAATACAGTTTCATTTAATTTTCACACATTTGTTAACATGTGGTTTGATTAAAATATGTATACTCCAAACAAAAGCGTAGTTTTAAAGATCTCAAATACACTCAAACGAATTAAAGCGTATTCATTTTCATGCACGCTATTCCATTATTTAACACAAGCCAAATCAGTAGCGTATAAACACAAAAAAAAATATATATAACGGGACGTCGGGGGACCGGGCTGTTGCATCTGATTGCTGATTCGTGACCTCATCAGCACGGGAATCCATAGTGGGCGTTAAACTTCAGGAAACGTTGAAATAAATACACTGTAGCGTTGACTGTTCACTATTTTAATTATACAGACACTGAAACTACTTAAACAATTAAGGATTGCAGTAATAATTAGCGATTCAGAGCCAATGGGTTTGCGAGTGACCACTACGTGCAACGGCTGTCAATTGAATGCCATAATTGACACGACGTTCGCCCGCCATGACAGACGCAACTCCATTCGGTGTTACCCGCTCTTAATTAAAATTACCATTTAGTCGAATTCAAATCGATTAATCGTTAAAAATAACAAAACAATGACCAATGATTAAAAAAATAACAAAATAAATTACATCTCTCAAAATTAACTGATTTTCATTATTTAATGATATCACGCGCCGTTACGGCCGTCCTGCATCTTCACACGTCCTCGGGTGAATAGTTTATCTCATCAGTCATCATCTGTGGACAATCATAAAAGAACTCAAGTAAACAACTAATCGTTCGGTCATTCTGACCGTTTTGAATCGAACACCACAATATCACAAAGAGCGATCATAGTTATCGGATAACACAAAACAATTACAATTACCACGCAGGTTAGTACCACACAGTCTGGGGCCACATAGGCTAGTACCATACTGACTAGTTCCGCACAGGCTGGTGCCACACAGGCTGATGCCACACAGGCCAGCGCCACACAGGATAGTGCCACACAGGCTGCCACACAGGCTGGTGCCACACAGGCTGGTGCCACACAGGCTGGCGCCACACAGGCTGGTGCCACACAGGCTAGTGCCACACAGGCTAGTGCCACACAGGCTAGTGCCACACAGGCTAGCGCCACACTGGCTAACGCCACACAGGCTATTGCCACACAGGCTAGTGCCACACAGGCTAGTGCCACACAGGCTTTTGCCACCAATGGTTAATTATTAACAAGTCCTTCACAGTAAACAAGTAAATCTAGCTGCACAACTCACCTGCGCCGTTATCGGCACATTCTGACTCTACACTATTAGTAGGTGCCTCCAAACCAACATTCAACTCCAATGGAACGTAGCACTCTGGCATAGGTCGTATGCGATCATGTGCATACTTATACGTCCGATTAGAGTTCAATGCTTTTAGTAAATACCTGTCACTATCAAGCACTTCAGCCACCTGATAAGGCCCCTTAAATTTGGGTTCTAGCTTTGTTTTATTGCGCTCATGATTCTCTAATAACACATAGTCACCTACTTTAAAATTTCTTACTTTTGCTTTATTTTTGTCAAATCTAGCTTTTTCTACGATGGCGTTTGTCTCTATTTCCTGCGCCGCGCGCTCTCTAACCAAATCTAAGTCAAAATCTGTCTCTTCTGTATCTAACGTCATAAGTTGTAACGGTCTAGCAACTTTACCTATCAATAGCTCAAGGGGACTTGCTTTAGTTGTCCGGCTCATTGTGCAATTAATAGCCAGTTGTACTTCTGGTAATGCTGCTTGCCATGATTTATGGTTGCTTGTTTCTACTGCCGTGAGCATATTTTTTAGTGTGGACATCACGCGTTCTACCTGACCATTAGCGCGACTAGAACCGGTAGCGATGAGATGTAGGTTAATATTATGTGCAGCACAAAAGTCTCTAAATTCTTTGCCAGCAAAACATCTACCTTGGTCGGCAATCACACGCGTAGGGGGGCCAAACAATGATACACTTGACTGCAACGCCTTTATAGCGCTATTAGCGTCTATGTTCATAGTATGATGCAGAAGTATGAATTTCGTAAAAGCATCTATTGACACAAACACGTACTCTTTAGAGTCCCGCTTACCGCTAAGCTTTCCCGTTGCATCCATATGAATGGTATGCCAAGGTACCGTTACTTTCGGTATTGGATGTAATTCTGCTTGAACTTTCCCAGAGTGGGATTTGGACACTCTACATGTAATGCAATTTTCGACAAACTTCCTGACATATTTGTTCATGTTAGGAAACCAATAATGGCAATACGTTTTTTCTAATGTTTTCTCCCACCCTAAATGCATTATGCTTTCATGAACATGATTTATAATTGACCACTGAAACGCTTTTGGTACTATGGGTAACCAAATACTTCTGCTGTTACGCTCTATCTTTCTATGCAGAACCCCTCGTCTAATTTCGTAAGTCCTAGCAAGGTCAAGGTCAAGCTCATTATGCTGAAGTTTAGTTATTATGGAATTTATTTCGCTATCCTTTTCCTGCTCAGCCTGCAACCACGTATCAGATATTTCAGTGAAATTGACTCGCTTTTGCTCTACTTTTGGAACCGATCGTTGGACATCAGCTAATGGTAAGGGGTTTCGTGATAGAAAATCAACGTGCCCCATATTTTTGCCTTGACGGTGTTCAATATCAAACTCAAAGGTTTGTAGAAAGCACCACCATCTATGCACTCGCGCAGTAAGATCTACCTTTGACTTAGACGCTTTGACTGCATTGCAATCAGTCACTACTGTAAATTTTCGCCCATGCAAATAATGACGAAAATGTTTTACAGCATTAACTACTGCGAGCGTCTCTAACTCGTAAGAGTGATACCTGGATTCAGCGCTAGAGGTTCGACGGCTGTAGTATTCAATTACGTGCAGTTTACATTCCATTTTCTGCATTAATATAGCGCCATAACCTTCAGCGCTGGCGTCAGTGTGCAACTCTATCTGCTTAGTAGGATCAAAAATAGTCAAAACTGGTGTGTCTGTCAGTAAACTAATGATTTCCTGTCTAATCACTTCAAGTGCTGGAGTCCAACTAACTTTTCCTTTACCGGATGTGAGTCGGTAAAGAGGGGCAGTTTTCTGTGAGAAACCTTGAATAAACTGTCTAAAGTAAGAGGCCAATCCTATAAATTGCCGTAACTGTGTTACCGTCTCAGGCGGTGGAAGCTCTGTCAAAGCTCTGATTTTACGTGGATTTGGTCTTATTTTACCAGCAGACACGTGGTATCCTAGAAATTCAATTTCAGTTTTCAGAAAAGCACACTTATGAAGGTTCAGTGAAAAACCGGCATTTGTCAAAGCTTCCAAAACCTGATGTAAGCGATCTAAGCCTTCTGCAATAGATTCTGAAGGAATTATGACGTCATCAATATAGACTACGGCAAATGACTCAGTTAAGGGTCCTAGGGCCTTATTTATGGCACGTTGGTACACCGAAGGGGCATTTCGTAGACCAAACGGCATGGTCAGATATTCAAACTGCCCGTCCGGTGTTACAAAAGCTGTACGCTCTATGGACTCTTCTTGAACCGGTATTTGATGGTAGCCACTAGCCATATCAAGCGAGGTAAAGAACTTTGCCCCTACTAAACGTCCTATCTGGTCAGAAATTAGTGGCAATGGGTAACGGTCGGGTACTGTATTGCTATTCAACTCGCGGTAGTCGACGCAAAGACGATCAGTTCCGTCTTTCTTTTTAACCAGTAATATTGGCGACGCAAAGGGTGAACAACTCTCCCGAATGATAGAAGCTTCTAGAAGTTCTTTGATTTTAGTGCGCACTGCCTCTCTCTCTTCGGGGCTTAAACGATAGGGCCGCCGTTGTACTGTGCGGTTTGGATCAGCTAATCGAATCTCTAACTGCCCTGTCGTTACTCTACCCGTCGGCGTGCCTTCCACAAAATAATCCGAGCTATCTTCGAGCAATGAAACTAATTGACGTTTATACTCAGTGGGAATATCAGTATTGATATTGTAAAAATTACTAATTTTCTCGCCTACATCACAAGCTAAAACTGTTTTAATTTTCCTCAAAACAAGTTGGCTTTCACAAACTTCAACCGAAAATCCCATTGATAGTAAGTCCCTCCCAATCATAATCGAATCAGAGATACAATAGTCTGGCACAACATGTAATAATAACTGCATTGAGTATCCCTGTATAGTTACAGTTATCAATATTTGAACATTACATTTAACGTTTGATTGGCCTATACCTATTAATGTCACCAAGGTATGATGACGCTTGCCTGGGAGCCTATTTGCTAAACTTTCTTTGACTAGAGAGCACTGGGCGCCGGAATCAAAACAAAATGAAAGTTTCTCACCGGATTCAATTATTAGGTGATCAGTGGCTGGCTTCACAGTGCAGGTATTCACCCGGTGCTCGACGTTGCCGCTGCTAATCTTGGTGTCCTTCTTCGGGCAGCGAGTGGCGATGTGGCCTGGTTCGTTGCAGTAGTAGCACGTAGGCGACGATGTTTTGTTTGGTACGCTGCTGTCCTGGGTATCTTGCTGTTTGTTGGTTCCTGAAAACTGAGGTTTGAGATTAGTACTGGTATTACGCGAGTCTTTGGAGTGGCATTCGTTTGCCATGTGGCCTAGTCTGCCACAATTGTAACATTTCTTCGGTTCATATCGCGGTTTCTTAGCGTCACTGGAAGTATTGGACTTTTCTGGTATCGGAGGTCCTCTTTTTCGATAGGTAGACGCCATTAATTCTTGTTGCAATCTCACTCTATTATCAATTTTTTCAGTGTATACTAGTCTTTGCAACCGTGGTTCGATTTTCACTGCGTGAGCCAGAGTTACAGCAATTGCAATTTGTTCAGTCGATAAAGAATGCCATTGGTTCAATAAGGTACTCAAGAATCGAGTAGCATAAGCCGACATGCACTCTCCGTCTTTTGGGTTTTCATTGAAGAGTCTACACAATGCGGCAGCTGGAGTCTCGACGTAGACAAAACGAGCAAGAAATAAATCTTTTAACTGAGGCCAGGTTATACCAGCAAAACTGTTTTGAGCCAACCACGTAGCTGCCGCGCCCTTAAGTGCTTTGCTCATGGCGATAATCAGAGTACCACTGGATAATTGTTTATCTTGCATGCATAAGTCTACAGTATTACACCATGATCTGGCATCGGCGTCTCGAGAATCAGGATTGAATTCGGGGAATGCTAGCTTTGTATCAACCGTGTTCGTGTCTTTTATAGCACGAATTAATTCCATCATGCTACGTTGTTGCATTTCAAACAACGTTTTCCAACGGTCGGATTCACTATTTAAGTTAGTAACAATACTCTGACCTGATTCACGTTCCTGGGAAGTCCCTGGTAATCCCACTTCTGATAACGGGACGTCGGGGGACCGGGCTGTTGCATCTGATTGCTGATTCGTGACCTCATCAGCACGGGAATCCATAGTGGGCGTTAAACTTCAGGAAACGTTGAAATAAATACACTGTAGCGTTGACTGTTCACTATTTTAATTATACAGACACTGAAACTACTTAAACAATTAAGGATTGCAGTAATAATTAGCGATTCAGAGCCAATGGGTTTGCGAGTGACCACTACGTGCAACGGCTGTCAATTGAATGCCATAATTGACACGACGTTCGCCCGCCATGACAGACGCAACTCCATTCGGTGTTACCCGCTCTTAATTAAAATTACCATTTAGTCGAATTCAAATCGATTAATCGTTAAAAATAACAAAACAATGACCAATGATTAAAAAAATAACAAAATAAATTACATCTCTCAAAATTAACTGATTTTCATTATTTAATGATATCACGCGCCGTTATATATATATATAAAAATCAATGAATTCAAATTCTTTCGACAAATCCTGTCCCAACCCTATCCGCTCCTTGTTTAAATATTAATCGTAGCGACAAAGCCTCGTTTGTGGGCTCCCACCTTTATATTCACGACTGTTAGGCAGGGGGTAGGCAGCACCTGAGGCAAGGGGGTAGGATCAACATCGAGGCTTGTGTTATTTTTTGGGCCAGTTACCCTATGTGTACCCTCTGTTACCACAATGGTGGATGGTGGCCAACATAATATTAATCCA
Source organism: Dryobota labecula (assembly GCA_947523025.1). NCBI lineage: Eukaryota > Metazoa > Arthropoda > Insecta > Lepidoptera > Noctuidae > Dryobota > Dryobota labecula. The sequence continues at coordinate 9,908,686 of OX383314.1, forward strand.
TATCCAAATAAATATGTTATTAATCACAAGTATTTAAATGTTAACAAAATTGTCCTTGACATCACTTGATTTCAATCAACATCTTAGGAGATATCATAATTTTAAATTAACTCCGTAACAAAGTCAGTATTATTATTATTAAGCTGAAGAGTTTTTTGTTTGGTTGAACGCGCTAATCTCAGGAACTAGAATAGTAAAATTATTTTAGTGTTGGATAGCCCATTTATCGAGGAAGGCTATAAGGCCATATATCATCACGCTATGATCCTTAGGAGCCAAACGAAAAGAACAAGTCAGAAAGAACGCTAAGTGATAACGAAGTTATAGCGCGGGCGAGCGACGGGATGTGACGCGATGGGTGGCCCGAAATTTCACGCGGACGAAGTCGCGGGCAGAAGCTAGTTGGTAATATAACATTACCCTGTACCTACAGTATTTTTATTTCACCAGCCGAGGTCGAGCATGGTACCAGTGGGTCCTGAACCCTTTGTACCACTCCCCTTCGGGTACTTACGCACTCTGGTAAGGAAATGCACCAGGGACATCACAAACTATGGTCGGACCAAGGTGAGTGCAGGCAGGCTAAGGTAACTCTCCCCACGATTGATGGCCGCCTCACGAAACAGATTCTCCGACTAACGAAACAACAGCTGCGTACAGTTACAGCAGCTATAACTGGCCATGGGTCATTTAAAAAACACCTCTTTGTCATAGAAGCCACAGACAGTCCACTGTGCAGGGCCTGGATGGAGGACGACAAGACAGCAGCTCATGTGCTGCTAAACTGCCCGGTGGTCACCACATACAGGGCCAACTACTTCGGTAACCCAGGTACCCTACGTGAGATTGTCAGTAACACCAAGGCGTTGCTGGCCTTCTTTGAGGAGCTGGGATGGATCGAATAATCGAATTCCCATCCGTACGCAAAATACGCGCATTGTCGTAGAGTTGCGGACACCAGCCCGTATTTACCTATTACCTATTTACTTGTGGTAGCCAAGTGTATAAGCACGCTGTGAATGCATGTGTGAAGATGAGAACCGTCAACATATAACACACACGCACACACTTTCGACAACGTCATTGTCTCGGACAATGCCCTGCGCGTATACTTCAACATACTTCAACTGAATGAGACTAAATTTAAAACTTGTATAAAACGCACACTATGCAGGCAGGCATATTATAAGTTGGGGGATTACATCGCTGATAAAAATGCTTGGCTGAATGCTGGTCCAGCTCCACAACCACAACTAATTGATTAACATTTGAAAATAATGTTGGAGCTGCTGAAGATTGTAAGACTATCTTTGCATTGTATAAACTCAATCTCCTTTGTATTATATAATTGCATAGTACAGGTGTGAGTACTATGTACTATAGAGCTACCATTGACCGGGTAATATGTCTTTCATTGTCTTATGTGCCCTGGCGGATGAGAGTATGTCATGCTCACTCAGATGTCTCGCTGATGGTGGCGTGTGTGTTGGATCATTTAGCTCCCTTCAAAATGGTTGAGCTGAATGGTGCTAATCCATGCGTCATGTTCGTGAACGGGCGCCGTCAGTTGGGACTGGTCATCTCTTAGCTGCCACGGCTTTTATTTTTTATTTTTACATCGTTCTCACATTTCGTTATAAATTCAACATTATGATGTACCTAACTAATAATTATTTTTGTAACAATTTAATTTAAAAGAGTGTCCATGGAGTTTCTTGCCCGTTCTTCTCCATAAGTACTACGCTTTGGAATGGGCTTGTAGCTTAATTTTTCTTACTGACCGACTCCTTGACAATTCAAAAGTGCCTGTAAATGGTTTAATTGAAATAAATGATTTGAGTTTGAGTTTGAGTTTATACGGCTGCGACAGCTTCGTCTCCTTGACGGCTGCGACAAACGGACAGACAGACACACAAGTGATACTAAAAGGGTTTCGTTTTTAGGGTTCCGTACCTTAAAGGAAAAAACGTAACCCTTATAGGATCACTCGTGTGTCTGTCAGTCTGTCTGTCTGTCCCTCTATCACAGCCAATTTGCTCCGAATATAATGGACCGATTAAGTTGAAATTTGGTATACATATGAATTTGAGTGACCCAAACACGGACGTGAATCGTAAATAAATGAATTAAGAATATTGAGGTAAGTTTTGGGGGGCAAACAAGAAAATAAAAAAAAAGTTCTGCAAACTGTACCGTGTGACATATCAAATGAAAGGGCTTACTATGAGGGTCTCAAATATTCTTTTTTTATAATTTTAAAATATATATTTTTTAAGTTATAAGTGAAAATATGCGAAAATTTACCATTGCCCCCCCTTATCTTCGAAACTACTGAACCTAAAATTTTGAAAAAAAAAAATACAGAAAATAGTTCTATACTTACAGATTACAGGAAAATCTATAAGAAGTCTATGGTCTTAAAATTACATGGTAAATCTCTCGATATTGTGCGTACAAACTTACATTTTCAGTTGGAATGCATGGGAGATTATGTTTACCAACTACAATGTTATTTATTTATTTATGTTGTTGTTGTTGTTGTTTGTTCTTAGGATAAATTCTTTTCGAGTACGGAACCCTTCATTGTGCGTAGTCCGACACGCACTTGGCTGGTTTTTCCTTTTGACGTACGGAACCCTAAAAAGGATTAAGTAAAGATCGGTAGCAGGTGGCGTTCTGTAGTTTCTGTCTAGCCCCAAGGAAAGAAGGAGTGAAGTTTATGTATGTCTATACAGGATAAGTTTTAACCAAAGCGCAATTTTTTTTTTGGTGGTTCATTGACAGTAATAGAAAACAGGTCCATTATTTGTTCAATAAGTTTCAAGTCATTTATTTCATAACAAAAATATATTTGTGTCGAAATATTTGCAATAGGTACACAAAAAAAAGCAACATAAACAATTTTAATACAAGTCTCGTCCCTCACCTAAAACTACTAACTTTACAAACAATGGTGCCGATTCCCTTGTTCACAAACTAAACTAAATTTAAGTTCAGTGCATCTTTTTCTTTCTATTTCATTAGGAAAAGGACAGAAGAAAAATTTTAGTTTAGTCCTGTCAAATTAATCAGCGCCTGTCACTACTCCATACAAGTTTAGACGTGATTAAAAACTTGCCGACTAAAATTACGTCAAAATACGTCAAGCGCTGATTAATTTGACAGGACTAAACTAAAATTTATCTTCCGTCCTTTTCTTAATGAAATAGAAAGAAGAAGATGCACTGAACTTAAATTTAGTTTAGTTTGTGAACAAGGGAATCGGCACCATTGATCAATACAGAACTAAGTCCCTAGCAAAATGCTTCAAAAATACATTTAAAGTCAAATTATTAACATTAACATCATCACATGCATATATAATTAATAATAATAAATAATTAATTTATATTAATAAAGAATTTATTATTATTTATATAAAAAAGTCAAATAGCAATGGGTACACAATACGTAATACTTTTTCTTTTGGTCCTCCTGAAATCAGCAAAATATGGATAAAATCTATTCGTAGTAATATCAATGGGCGAGCGCACAGCTGATAGGTACCTACCACTGCGTCCCACTTCACTGACCGCGCCGCCAGCGCGTTGCACGACGAGTATCCATTATACCAGTTTCAAAATAAACATATTTCGTTAACGATAACTTCATTTTTTTGTACTAAAACATATCAAAATAAGAAATAGGTGTATAATAAAACACGTTTAAGTTTAATTTGTCAAAATTTGTGCACTAATTAAGAACTTTTCCTGTATAGATCACAAATAGTGCCACCATTACTTTTAACGTCCACTCCTTCCCTTCTGATCCAAACATCGGTAATACAGTTTGAACCCTCCATTGCTTCACTAATTAGTTTTGACTCCTCCGAGGTTTCCGCGTGAAGAGTTTCAATTAAGAATTTGCTATTTTCTTTAATTAAGATTTCTTTGATTGGGGATTGTTGGCAACTAGAATCAATTTAATTTTCATGTAAATTTTGACGTTCAAAAGTGCCATTTATGTGCCTATTTTAAATAAATAAATAATAATAATAATATAATAATAATAAATCTTTATTTCTCAATAAATGCATTTACATAATTTTAATCTAGAACTGGCATAATATAGTGCTCAAGAGTGAAAAGCCCTGACTTCTAAACTAGGTTTATATACCTTAGAAGCCAGTGAGCCTACAAAGTGATGTAGGATATAAAAAAATAGGACACACATTATACATTAGGGCAAGTCCAAGAGAAACAAAAAAACAGAATTCAAGAAAAATGTAAATAAAAAATTATAATAAAAAAAACATTAAATGGAAGTATTGTGTATGTCTCGAGTGTGTTTGTCTGGAGTTATGTGTGACTTTGACTTTGGTAGATGAGATTTTGGCTATGATGTCTCTCGAAAATATAATACAGGGTGGATTTTTGAGACGGGGCAGTAAGAGTGGGTACCTACCTAATCCGTGGAAGTTATACAAAAACGGTTTCAGGAGACTGTCCTTTTTGAGAAATTTTAAAATTGGTCATTTTCTTGCTGACTGTACATGCTGCCAGTCTGTCCATAGATAAAAAGTTGGGAGTCTTATTTCCTACGAAATGTATGGAAAAAGTTTTTTTGCGATTTCTGACTTTTCTGGTACTCGATCCTGAGTTGGTCCGATAGAGTTTTTTGATCCTTTTAAGAAACAGGATCGATTGGCATCAAAAAAAGTTTTTGTGAAAATGGCCCATTATACCAGAAAATCTCATTTTTTTAATAACTTTGTTTAAAACCAAAAATTTACAAAAATAATTACGTTATGATTACTTTTTAATTATTATTTCTTAAAATCAGTACTTAAAAGAAAATGAAACCTCTGTTTTCGCCATTTTATGTGAATTACCATTACGAAGATATTTTTTTGCTATGTTATCCCCTTTGTTTACATAAATTATCTGAATTTGAGACTTGGGTATAGAAACTTTATAGAAGGTATTAGAAAATTCTAGATACACTTACCGAGGTTGCTGATTGAGCCGTTTTTCACAATTCCTTCTTAGTCACGAAATAATATTTTTTTATAGGAGTGGCACTAGTGGTCCGATGTATGCCCTCTTGACTCATAAATTTATTAGCAGGACATAAATGGAGTAATGCTTAAAACATTACGTTATTTAGTTTTTTTTTTTGTCATTCAATCAATCAATGTGTACTTATTTTAACACACTGTGCACTGCCGCGCCGAATACCAACACAGCAGCTGCACAGTGGCGAAAGATTGACTTCTGTGCTAACGAAATGAGTTCAAACCTCGCACCTCACAAATAAATTGCAAACGTATAATGGCTGTGTGAAACTTGTTTTAGGGTTGTGTGTGTGTAGGTATGCGAGATTCATTTCTAATACATCCACGGTATCCAGTGCTGGATTAAGCAAGCGCGGGGCCCGTAGCAAATACTATCGAGGGGCCCTTGATTTGCTATGGGTTCTCAATTACAAAGTGGTAAAAAAAAAAACAAGAATTTTATTATGTGGAATTTTATGTGGTCATTGGGATTTTACATCTGGTCTCACAAGCACTTTACCACTAGCGCGATACATGTTTTTATAGGAAATTGAACGTTTTATAAAAACGGTCTCTTATATATAATTTTTCGATAAATTCACTTTTTCAAAAGTTATTCGAAATTAAAGTTGGACATACCCTAAGTTGTCAGTATTTCTTTCATGTGCGGGTTTGAATACGCGGGCCCCATTTTGCGCGGGGCCCGTAGCAATTGCTACTCTTACTTCGTGGTTAATCCGGCACTGACGGTATCTCAGCCCTATTCTGCCGTTCTGTTCTGTAAAAAACTCTCAGTCTTTAAAAATCGTGTTATTCCACCAGAGAAGGAAGTTTGGCAATAATTCCTTTTGCACATGTGGCTTCCCTGGTAACTCATGAACGGCATAATTCTGTGCGTCCTGTGAAAACTGATACATCTCGAAAATGTCAACTTTACAATATAGTAGTTTTTGTGTGTAAAAAATTATAAAATTTTGTTAGGATAATAATTTTACAAAAATAGTGACATAATTTGTATTTAGTGTCGTATTGTTAACAACCTATTATGTTCCAGCTCAAAAGGCGTTACTGCAGGAAGAGATATTTAAAAAAAGCTATATGTTGTATCAAAACACACCAAATGAATGATCGTGTATGATTCTAAATGAGTTGTATCGCTTTACACTTTGTGTGAAGCTTTGGTGAAAGGTGATATTGTTGCATTGTCAGGTAGTTTTATACGAAACTAAATCAACTCCTGTTCAAAGCTGTCAAACAAACGAGTAATATTTTTCAGTCGGCAGAAGCACTGTAAACACAAAACTCGTATTCTTCAAAACTTAATGTTGTCTTCATTATATTTTTTCATTATAAAGTTTTGTTTAAAAAAAAACGTGTAACGTAATAAATATATGTGAATAATGATATGACTTGAGATACATCTTAAAACACAATTATTTATTTCATAACTTGAATATTGTGAACGATACATGTCAATATGTATTTATTTACACAAAAATATTTATCAAAACACGCCATTTCGTCTTAGATGTACCATACGATCTTGAAAACTAATAGACGTATCAAAATGTTAATTAGACAGAATAATAGAGCATTTTTTTCTGATGAAGGTGCAACAATAATAACACATTCGATATAAGTTGACTTATATCACTTTTCACAGGACGCACAGAATTATGTACACTAAATAATGATGTTTTATTTTTTACATTCTTCCTTGACATAATCAAATAATCATGTCATTATTTGAAATTATATACTACAACTGAAATTTCAACTCTTTATTAGGGAGATAATGTTTAGATTTGGATTAGTTACTGTAGTTGTGGCAATCATGTCCTTTGGTTTAAATGTTTTTATTTTTTTATTTTATAGTATATTTCCTATTTTGTGAATGTAAGGACGTTGTAGCCCTAGTAGACTGTATATCTGTTGACCATTTTCTATATTGTTAAGTACCTGGTAACTGTTGGATGGCCTACAACTTCCTCAAACTTAAATTCAAACTCAAAGCATTTATTTGAAATAAACCAATCACAGGCACTTTTGAATTATCAAGGGGTCGGTCAGTCAGAAGATGAAGCTAGTTGCCCATTCCAAAGCGTAGTAGGTTCTTATGGAGAAGAACGGGCAAGAAGCCCGAGTACTTAACACTGTTATTTGAAAATATTTTAAAAGCCAATTATTTTTAAAAGAGTAATCGTGTACTTTCTTGCCGGCTCTTCTCCATAGTAAACGCTCAAAGAACCGTGCACCTAGATTCCAACGTTTCATAAGTGCCCATGTAGGTTTGTGTGAAATAAAATATTTTGATTTTATTCTGCCGATGTATTCTGTAAAAAAACTCTCCGTGTTAAGCTCACTTTACCTAAGTTTTTACGTTGAGTTTTTTACAATATAGACCGGCTGTTATGCTCAACGTGACTTTTGAAGTGGACTAAAAGAATAGATAAACACGGCGTAAGCGTGACTTGTGAATTGCAAGCTCCATTGGTTCCAATTCGAGACGGAGTGATGGTACGCTGAGCAAGTTGTCATGAATTTGTCAAGTAGGATGGAACGGTTTTGATACAATACTTATTATTTCAGAGAGAATTTTAACACCTTGTCTTAGTCATAATCAATTCTTTGTCAGACTAGGTAGGTCAATGGTCGGATCGTTTTCGGGTCCAAATTGCGAATTAAATACTCAGAAAAAGAAGAAAAACATAAATATTATTTAAACATCAATCAATCTGCCTAGCCTTTTCCCAACTATGTTGGGGTCGGCTTCCAGTCTAACCGGATGCAGCTGAATACCAGTATTTTACATGGAGCGACTGCCTATCTGACCTCCACGACCCAGTAACTGGGTAACACGATACCCCTTGGTAAGACTGGCAGCCAAACTTTTGGGCTTCTGACGACCCGTTACGACTGTCAAAGATCCATGAATGACAGCCGGGACCAACGGCTTAACGTGCTTTCCGAGGCACGGAGGAGTCTCGGTATGTAAAGATGGTCATCCATCCACGGACCAACCCCGGCAAGCGTAGCTTAACTTGAAGGATCGACCCGTGCGGCTGTTATTACTTAGCCACGAGCTCCTCTTATTTATGTAATATTATTTAAACATATCACTACATAAATATTATAAAATAAAACTAAGTCCCTTCCCCGCGTCTGTCCATCTGTTTGAACACAATTAATTAAATTACTACCGAAAGTATTTTCATACGATTTTCACCGATGGATGGAGTGATTCATGAGGAAGGTTTAGGTTAGTTAGTTATTGTAATTATCTTAAGGATGCCTAATTGATTTGAAAATAAATTATAGCCTATATTACTTCCTGATAATTTAGCTTTCAATTTGTGCAAAAATGGTTAAAATCGATCCAGAAGTTTCGGAGCTTATTCGATACAAAGAAACAAAAAAATATTTCCACTTTATAATTTAGTATATATTTATATTAAAATTATTAAAAATATACCTGAGACCCTTACTTACTGTGAGAGTCTCAGGTATATTCTTTGGCCTTTCATTTTATGTCACACGGTACGGTGTGCAAAACTTGCAATTTAATTGATTTTAAAAATTACATACCTACCAACTAAATATCAATTAAACTAAACTAAATAAAACTAATAACAAAATAAACTAAAATATGGCGTCGAAAAATTCCTCCGCATCGCTGTCCACTGGTAATGTACCCAAGAGACTGGCAGCGTTGCCACGTTGTATGGCAACGCTTAGCCTCTGGCCAAGGTAAAAGCCAGCCCTTGGGTCACGGGAAGTGTCAACCAGCCTTTTGGAGATTGCACTGAATAAAACATAAGCACTAGGATCCTACGGCCTGAGGGTTTCAACCCCAAACGGCTCGAAAATATAGTTTCCGATCAGGTTACTCTACTTTCGCCGCTTGAGGTTTTCAGCAGCCGCAGCATTAGCGCCAGCACAGTTCGCCGAGCCAGGAAGATGGGATAGATTAAGATTTATGATATATGATAAATAATTTTATTTTTGTAAATATTTTGGGCAAACATCTCCGAGGCACTATAGAAACGAGGGAGTTTCAAAATCATCCTGAAAACAATATTATATTGGACGCGCAAGGCAAAGCATGTTATTTAAAGGCAGGTTATGTAAGAAAAAAAAACCGGCCAAGAGCGTGTCGGACCACGCACAATGAAGGGTTCCGTAACATTGTAGTTGGTAAACATAATCTTCCATACATTCCAACTGCAAGTTTAAGTTTGTACGCACAATATCGAGAGATTTACCATGTTATTTTAAGACCATAGACTTCTTATAGATTTTCCTGTAATCTATAAGTATAGTATTTACAGTATTTTTTTCAAAATTTTAGTTTCATTAGTTTTGGAAATAAGGGGGAGGGGGAATGGTAAATTTTCGCCTATTTTCACTTATAACTTTAAAACGATTTATTTTTAAATTATAAAAAAAAATTAAGACCCTCACAGTAAGCTCTTTCATGTGATATGTCACACGGTACAGTTTGCAAACTTTTTTTTTTTAATTTTCTTTTTGCCCCCCAAAACTAACCCCAATATTCTAAATTCATTTATTTATGGTTCACGTCCGTATTTGGGTCACTAAAATTGATATGTATACCAAATTTCAACTTAATCGGTCCATTACATTCGGAGCAAATTGGCTGTGACAGACGGACAGACAGACAGACACACGAGTGATCCTATAAGGGTTCCGTTTTTTCCTTTGAAGGTACGGAACCCTAAAAATTAACAAATAAAAACTTTTCCTTTTCAAAAGTATCAAGCTCTTTCATTCACAGTAGGTACATCTCGGAGGGCGTCTTATCAGGGGTTGTAGCATGAATTTTAATATTTAATTAAAAACTTTACCCCAACGCTGGCCGTTCTATTCATATCTTAAACAGTTTTAGTGGAAATTGAGACTAAACTCTTCAAAATTAACGTCAATAACTTTTCAGAATGAGGCTGAAGAAAATATAAAACCAATCTGGCTAGATTTTTCCTATATATGTCGGGGTTGGCTTCAAGTCTAACTAAATGCAGCTGAATACCAGTATTTTACATGGAGTGACTGTCTATCTGACCTCCACAACCCAGTTACTGGGTAATACGATACGGCTTGGTAAGACTGGTTGTCAGACTTTCGGGCTTCTGACGACCCGTAACGACTGTCAAAGATCCACGAATGACAGCCGGTACCAACGGTTGAACATGCTTTCCGAGGCACGGAGGAGTCTCTATACAGGAAACGTTTTTAATCAGTGCGCAAATTTTGACAAATTAAACTTATAAGTGTTTTATTATACACCTATTTCTTGTTTTGATATGTCTTAATACAATAAAATGAACTTATCGTTAACGAAAGATGTTTATTTTGAAACTGGTATAATGGATACTCGTCGCGCAACTCGCCGGCCACGGCGGCGCGGTCTGGGAAGTCGAACGCAGTAGTAGGTACCTATCAGCTGTGCGCTTGCCTATTGATATTATTACGAATAGATAGTATCCCTAGTTTTCTGATTTCAAGTGGACCAAAAAAAAGTATTGAACAAACAATTAAAATGTGTGATATTTTTATATTATATTTTATTTTATTTTTATAATTAGTACGCCAATTTTTTATGGTGGTTCGAACCAACAAAACAATGTTGTGCACTGGTTAAAAACTTATCCTGTATGTAATTGATGGTCACCCATCCACGAACCGACCGCGACAAGCGTAGCTTAACCTTAATTAAATCCGGGCAATAGAGCAAAATATGTCAGATGCTCAGTTTCTATCTAACATCATAAATTGAAATGCTGAAGAGAGTTTTGGCACACAATAGGGATATTGCATGGATAAAATAATTAAAATATCTGTTTAGTCCGTCAATCAGATAATAAAAAAATACTAGACACGTATATTTTGCTTTATCATATTAATAAAAAAAATACTTAGATAACACACATTAAAGTCGGGGAGTGGGGGCTCGTTATGTCACAATGCTAACAAACTACGTTTAAAATCTAGCACAGTGCAGGCTAGATTTTTGTCATGCCACATTTTAACTCAATTTTAACCAAATTTTTTGATTACGTAAAAAAAGATAAAATACCTTTCCAATTTTTTTTAATTATCTACAATTCTACAAAGCTATATCTGCCTAGCCTTTTCCCAACTAAATTGGGGTCGGCTTCCAGTCTAACCGGATGCAGCTGAATATCAGTATTTTACATGGAGCGACTGCCTATCTGACCTCCACAACCCAGTAACTGGGTAACACGATACCCCTTGGTAAGACTGGCTGTCAGACTTAGGCTTCTGACGACCTATAACGACTGTCAAAGATTCACGAATGACAGCCGGGACCAACGGCTTAACGTGCTTTCCGAAGCACGGAGGAGTCTCTGTATGTAAAGATGGTCACCCATCCACGGACCAACCCTGGCAAGCGTAGCTTAAACTGACGGATCGACCCGTGCGGCAGTTATTACTTAGCTCCTCAATTACCATTCTACATGAAAGACAAAAAAAATATATTTTTAAAATCTATATCCCTATAATATTGCTGCACATACTTCTCCTTAACAATCTATGCTTGGGCACAGACTTTAAAAAAAATCAAAAGAGCCTGTGAACTAAACTTACTAACTATAAAAACATGGCTTATTCGAACTTACCTATATCTTGTGTCAACTGTTAACAAACTAAGATAGGTAAGTAGACTATACCCAAAGTCTCAAATTCAGATAATTTATGTAAACAAAGGGGATAACATAACAAAAAAATATCTTCGTAATTGTAATTCACATAAAACTGCGAAAAAAGAGGTTCTATTTTCTTTTAAGTACTGATTTTAAGAAATAATAAATAAAAAGTAATCACACTGTAATAATTTTTATAAATTTTCGGTTTTAAACAAAGTTATTAATAAAAGGAGATTTTCTGGTATAAAATATTTTATGATACTGGTAACAATGCAGGAGATCCAAACATTTTCAAATTTTTAACATCTTCAACAACACTAATATTACAACTCTCATAAATAGATTCATATTGTAAGTAGCATATCTACACATTTTGGATAAAAACGGCTGTAAACTGTTTCGATTGGAAATCGATTTTGGGACACCTATGTCTAGCACTGGGCTTAAAAGGGCTGATTATGACTATCATATACCGTGTCTCCGACACACTACAAAAAACATTGTTTGGCAAAGGTATTTTGTTTGCATAGTTCTTATAATTAATTCACTTTAATTTTATCGATGATTATTTACAAAAACATTTAATGATAAAATGTTTTACACCACTGCCCTGTCATTTTGACAGTGACATTTCTTGACATTACTTTGTTTACATAAATTATCTGAATTAGAGACTTTGGGTATAGGGAAAAAACTACATCTTATATTTATTAATGTATGCATGAAAATTTTAAATTTAATATAAATATTTATAATTTTAAATGCTATGAATTTATTTTGTAATATTTTACAATTAACATAAATCAATTTAAAATATTTAAGTATTGCAGTTATAAATTGTTAAGAAGCGTCTGGGTCTTGTATGTATGTAGACTCGACTAATTAACTAAGTGACCCAAATGACTTAAATGACTTACTAAGCTATTGATAATCAAGTTTAAAATTGCATGAAACTGTATCCTAAATGTAAAATGTCAATGCTCCTTGTTATTTTCTTTTGACTTAACATTTGCACAACCGTAAGGTTGAATATAGTGTAACAAACAAACTTTATAACAACATCTTATTTGCATCCTATATTCTAGCAAATAATGATATAAAAAAAAGAATACACACACACACACCACGCTTCAAAAATATTCAACGACATTATCTCCATTCACCCCCTTAGCACTTGACCATAATACACACAGAATAGGGGTTGAATCTCACCCCTCTGCCAACCCTTAGGGCGCGAGCACACTTCCATGTTAATAGGGACTTACAGACCATAAATCTATACTCTCCTTTATGGAAAAGGTATTAAATTACATTCATGTGGAAAGTGTCAAGATCACTGGTCGTTCTAACTTTGTAGGTGTCATTTTTAACCGACTGTGAAGGATGAAAGGGAGAGTTATGTTGTTTGGAAAGTGGAGCTAGGACGTTTGTGGAATTAGTAGGTTTTGCGTAGACCGGTAATGTGGTAAAAAAAAAGATACAATTGGTTTGCTCTTGACTCTAGTCTAGGTCAGCGGTGACAGAGACGAAGTCGATGATGGAGTGAGCTTACTCAGAAGAAGCCTGTTCACTCTCACTTTGAATAGATTAAGGTTGTATGCGTTCGGAAACACAGACGCAGGCAGAGAGTTCCACTCCTTTGCTGTGCGCATTATAAAAGACGTTTGAAAACGCTTAGTGCGAGTTGGTGGAATATCATCTAGGTATATGGTAACTTGCAGTGCGTCTAGATGTCCGATGGTAGAAGGGGGCCGGTGGAATGAGGTCGTGGAGTTTATGGGCTTACTCGCCGAAGTACAATATCGACTTATTCAGTTACTCACTCAAGTTAGATGACTCATACACAATATGTAATACATTATACACATAACAGACAATACATTAACATTACATTACATTACATAAGCTCATGCCTTCTCCCCATGGGGGTAGGCAGAAACTATAGAGCGCCACCTGCTACGCTCATGAAAAAAAAAATGGCTTTTCGCCCCGTGAAAACAAATGACATGGTGTGTGGCAAGCATCACCGCCGCCTCTGAGTTGATTAGGTATTGGTTGAATTAATCATTTAGTTCCCACGAATAGCAGAGGAAAAATCTGTCGACACTCTACAGCCGGGGCCACCAAAGGTCAGTTTAAAAAAAAAATATTACCTTCGCGGTCCGTTTGGTAGACGAAAACTAGAAAACAAGATTTTAAACAAAATAACGAAAAGAAACTATACTACGAGTAACTATACAAATACTAAGTAATGGACAAAATTATCAAAGTAAGATATTAATAATAATGTTATTTTTTTTTATTTTTTTTTACTTTGAACTTATCTCTCTGAATCCTGTCTCGAGCCTGATCTAAAACTCAACATTTTTATTTTCATATTTTTCGATTAAGTTTTAGTTATAAATAGTGTTGGTGTTTGGTCCGCACAAAAGAGGTTGGCGGTCCGGATTCGGACAGCAGTCCGCCATTTGGTGACCCCTGCCCTACAGAGCTCCGCATGTAGAGGTAAGGTTTGTTAGTGCCCGAGGACGCCCAATCCCAGACCACAGGCACGCTCGCGACTAGGCTCCCCCTTAGCCATGTTAATACATTAATATAATAATATAAAACAAAATGTACATTTCTCAATATGTACCTTTATCATAATGCACTGTCGACTAAGCCTTATTATTCAACAGTAATCAATCAGGTCGAATAAAAAGTAATGTAAAATAAAAGTAATAATAATATAAGTGTCAGCCACCACCCCGGTGGCAAGGTCGAAGGGGGCGGATAGGAATAAAGGTAAAAAAAGACGTGTGGCACTCGGGGACTGCCGCGGTAAAGCTATTGCATAGCATTTTGTATCAACTTATGCAATTATAATTATTTATTTATTTTATTTATGCAGTATTTCTTTTTCTTTGATATTATTTTTTTTTTTTTTCGTTACGGAATTTCTGGATTCGGTCCCCGCGCTCAAGGCCCGCGATAGAAGCTATGCAATAGCTTAAAAACAAAATAAATAAGTGCTGAACGTCGTAAAAGTGTATAACTACGTAAACAAAGTCAAATACTATTCAAATATAAGCATAATAACAACTTTAAAATAGACGAAAGTGTTGAACCTAAAGTAATTTTAAATAAAAAAAGAGTGACAAACTGTTTTGACAGCGAAAAAATTCCATGTACATGAGTCATTTCCAACCGTCTAGTCAAGTTTAAAAATTGTTCAACTGGAATGGTATCAACTATTTGGCAAGCTTTAATTAAGTCATTGTAGCCTTGCGGTGCAACAGGGGAACTGAATGTACTCGTAATCGACTGGTCGTGAGTTCATACCCCACTATCAACAATCACTTTTTGTGAAGATCATAATTTTATAAACTAATATTTATAAGAATAAAATACGCAGTACACAGAAAAAGGAACTGCCAGAAATTATTAGATCACTAGAGGGTACTGGTGTAGTAAAACCGTCGGAGTGGGGAGCGTGAGGTTTTTTCGTTACGGAATTTCTGGATTCGGTCCCCGCGCTCAAGGCCCGCGATAGAAGCTATGCAATAGCTTAAAAACCACCGCACTATCAACACTTACATCAGTCACCGAAGACTGTAGGTGACGTGCAAGTCAATGCAGCGTCTAAAGGTGCTAAAGGTGATATTAATTTTATTTTCTGTGATTAATATTTTAACTCACACACTGACTTATTATATGTTGTTTTTATTTTTAATTTTTTTGGGAAATCATATACAATGTTTGTAAATATGTGAGCACCATGTACCTATCGCATTTATTAATTTTTCTGTTATTACTTCACTTTTCATTCTTTTTACCAATTGTGGTAAGTAATTTTGATGAAATTTATATATTTTTTATTTTTTTATTCTAGGTACATAGTCTTCACCTATAAATATTAATTAATGTATACAAACTATTGTTAACATTTTAAAAGAGTAAGTATGGAGTTTCTTGCCCATTCTTCTCCATACATAACTACATTTTGGAAGGCGCAACTAGAATCAATTAACTATTCATGTAATTTTTGACGTTCAAAAGTGCATCTTCGTGCCTATTTGAAATAAATTATTTGACTTTGACTTTGACTTTGACTTAAACGTTAAATTACATCAGTGAGGGAGGAGAACCGAACATTACAGTGCGCAAGTTGATGATATAATGTGTAATATTTTAATACAACTTGTAACAACATGTTAAATTTACTTATGGGTCGGTTGATTCTTTGTAAAATATCCAAGCCACCTGTATTTCGTCGGTTTTAAAATTCATGGCACACATAATTCTTAGGTATTATGAAATTCGGAAGTTTTAAAATCGGAATATCAAAATTCGGAATAAAATATTTCGGAGTATTTGGGTGTCCGCCTCTCAGCCGCCAGGGCACATTCAAGATAACGAAAGACATATTACCCGGTAAATGGTAGCTCTATTGTACATGTTTTTGGACTGTCAAATGACCGACATTGCCATCGTACAAGTGTTTCGCCACTACCCCGCTGCGCGCTGGGCCTCAAGTCTGCTATTACAATAGTGTCAGAATGGTCTCGCCATTGTGAGTATTTGACAGTGTTTGTATGGCAAATCTGTCAAAAACTCACAATGAAGAGACCATTCTGACACTATTGTAATAGCAGACTTGAGGCCCTGGTCACACACGCACGCCAATTGCGCTATGGTACAATCGGCTGCAGAGAAATCTCACCCCCTAGCAATGAATAAATATATTGTTAGGGGGGTGAGATTTCTCTGCAGCTGACCGTACTAAGCACCTACCATTATAGTATAGTTATTTACAAACTCTGCTTACCTGCATAACTAGTCCGTGACGATAGCTTACTATGTAACGTCAATAAATAGCGATGCAGTTGAAACACTGCCAACTAAAGATTGATTACCAATGACAGATATCATTAACATACACAGCTTTTGAGTCGGGTTTGCTTGTAACATTCTCGGAGTTTCAGTACCAACTAAAACTAAAAAAAAAAGACAAACAAACAGTACATCAGTTCAACTGTGAGTATTTTATGTATAATAATAATGTATTTATAGAGTTTATCTTTATTTAAGTATACCTATACTCCATTTATTATAACACTAGCTGATGCCCGCGGCTTCGCCCGCGTGTATGTACTTATCGCGACCAAAGTAATCATGAAATTTTGATCCCGTTCCCGCAACCCATGGGAACCTATTTCGGATAAAAAGTAGTCAAACTCAAACTCAAATCATTTATTTCAACTAAACCATTTACAGGCACTTTTGAATTGTCAAGGAGTCGGTCAGTAAGAAAAATAAAGCTACATTAGTTAGTCTATGTCTTATTCCAGGCTATAATCTATCCTTGTACCAAATTTCAGCCAGATCCGTTCCAGACGGCTTATTTTTTTCCAACACCTCCAACAAATATCATTATATTTTAGCCAATGTATACAAAAACCTGACAAATTATATACTAAAACCTTCCTCGAGAACCACTTTATCCATTGGTGAAAACAGCATGAAAATCGGTGCAGTAGGTTTTGAGTTTATCGGGAACAGACAGACAGACGCGGCGGAAGACTTTGTTTTATAATATGTAGTGATTAGACAAATAACTGTTCTCACTCTTTTGTTATTTTGATGTAAACGTTTAATAAACTCCGTTATTTCACGATAAATACAAAGCACTGTAATCTATTTACCATTTACATTAAAAAAATAACTCTAAAGTGCAGTAATTTCAATAATATTACACAATAACTGTCATTATTTAGCCGTTATCTGTCTAATGCTATAGTAAATGGAGTATTTATGTTAAATTTAATATTTTAGTTTAAGACTTCACATATTTTTCTCTTCTTGTTCTCACACACTATTGTTTACATAATTTGACGATTTGACATTGATAGATAATACTGAAAATAAATGCGTTATATTGTAATAGTTCACAATTTTTTGATAGCTTATGATTTCGCTAGATATTATATCTGCCTAGCCTTTTCCCAACTATGTTGGGGTCGGCTTCCAGTCTAACCGGATGCAGCTGAATACCAGTATTTTACATGGAGCGACTGCCTATCTGACCTCCACAACCCAGTAACTGGGTAACACGATACCCCTTGGTAAGACTGGTTGTCAGACTTTTTGGGCTTCTGACGACCCTTAACGACTGTCAAAGATCCACGAATGACAGCCGGGACCAACGGCTTAACGTGCTTTCTGAGGCACGGAGGAGTCTCGGTATGTAAAGATGGTCACCCATCCACTGACCAACCCCGGCAAGCGTAGCTTAACTATTATTAACTTACCTATTATAAACCAATGATGCTTATAATCTTACCTACGGTGACATAAACTTATAAACAACAAGACAAAACGATTTTATTATATTGATTCTCATGTCATTAATATTATGACTGGGGCACACGGGCGTAAAGAATGGCCAACACATTAAATTTAAGCTCATAATCAGCTTATAATATTCCCATTGCTGGGCCTCCTCTCTGTGAGAGGCCGTTATCTGCCCAAGGGCATAGATTAAAAGAGATGGGAAAATTCGCGGTAAAAAAAAAAAAAAAACATTTATTTCAGGTTCTCCCATATTACAATCACAAGTTACGAAACACTAGATAAATACAAATCCATACTAATATTATAAATGTGAAAGTAACTCTGTCTGTCTGTATGTTACGTTTTCACGCCTAAACCGCTGAACTGATCGTCATGAAATTTGCCAAAGATATAGCCTAGGATATGAAGAAGGATATAGGCTACTTTTTTACGCGATAACCGATATCCACGCGGGCGGAGCCGCGGGCAAAAGCTAGTCACAATAAAAAAATAATATATTATAATATAGTAATAATAATAATTTGTTATAATAAAAAAAATATTATACTAATATATTTATTATATTAATTTATTATATATTTTCCATGTGATTAATTAATAAATACAATGTCAAAAAAAAATACGCAAGTCAATGTTAAATAAAAATAAAAATTTAAAATTAATCGGATATTAATAATATAAAATAAAAATAAAAATAAAAGATTAGGGCAAATTTTGAATAAAAAAAAGAACATAAATTAATAAAACACAGTCTATATGCCTACTACAACACTTCCTATAAATATAAGGGCAGTCCAATCGTCCAGCAATCATCTCTAGGACAGCATTGGAGCTGACCCGCACCCTGCGCACCAAGGACGCGCACTGCTTGCCACGCTTGCGTTTAGGTATGAAGCTACAAGTACGCGGCGGACCCATCTCACTGGGCCAATTCAGTAGGGCTGCCGCGCGCCGCCGGTATAAGAGTTACGCGGTAGAAAGAGAAGCAACTTGTACGTGAATATAACTGTAGGTAATAAGCGTTGTGCGACCAGAATTGCACTTTATTGTGTCGTAGCAAGAGTTGCTTTTTAGGGTTCTGTGCCTCAAAAGGAAAAAAACGGAACCCTTATAGAATCACTCGTGTGTCTGTCTGTCTATCCGTCTGTCACAGCCAATTTGCTCCGAATGTAATGGACTGATTAAGTTGAATTTTGGTATACATATTAATTTGAGTGATCCAAACACGGACGTGAACCGTAAACAAATGAATTTAGAATATTAGGGTCAATTTGGGGGGCAAACAAAAAAAAAAAAGTTTTGCAAACTGTACCGTGTGACATATCAAATGAAAGGACTTACTGTGAGGGCCTCAAATATATATTTTTTAAAGTTTTTAAATAAATTGTTTTAAAATTGTAAGTGAAAATAGACGAAAATTGACTATTCCCCCCCCTTATCTCCGGAACTACTAAACCCAAAATTTTGAAAAAAGTACAGAAAATAGTTCTATACTTATAGATTATAGATTACAGGAAAATCTATAAGAAGTCTATGGTCTTAAAATAACATGGTAAATCTTTAGATATTGTGCGTACAAACTTATATTTGCAGTTGGAATGTATGGGAGATTATGTTTACCAACTACAATGTTAAGTTCGTTCTTGGGATAAATTCTTTCCAAGTACGGAACCCTTCATTGTGCGTGGTCCGACACGCACTTGGTCGGTTTTTATTTAAATGATTTTGCGAAATGTCCCATCTGTATTAATTTATTTATTTATTTATAGTTAACTAACACGGTACAATACCAATTACATTAATTAACATAGAAAATCAAACAATTATGTCATAAACAATTATTCGCTACTTACATAGGTACTAACATGAATGGCACAGTGGACACTCTCGCATACTGTTTCTCACAACATCCGACATACGTGCTTAATTTTATTCCATTCCAATCTGTGCCAAGGACCCAGTGCGGGTTGACGTATGTCACAAGTCTTCGATTTTTTGGTTCTAGGACATGCTGGTTTCCTCACGATATATTTCTTCACCGTTTTGAGAGAAGTGGTCATTAAATAATTTACACCAAGTATAGCGCCTGTCTGGGTTCCATTCAAAACTTGTAGTTTATACCGTTATCTCTGGGCCATCGAGTTCCTCCACCTAACACACAGTATGCCACATGTCTGGCGTTTCATGTAAGAATAGAATCCAATCAATCTTGTCCAATTGAATTTAGGACGTATTTAGTACATGATACTGTTTTGTTTTGTTTGACTGTCTGTCAGTGTCTGGAATTTTTATTAAAGATAAATTATCCCCCAACTGCACAGTTTGAAAATGGCTTTTAAGGGGACGGTATTTGCGGGTGACCTTGTGCGCCTGGGCAGTGCATTTCCCTTACCCCCCCCGCGCGGCCATGTATAATTTCCGCCAATATTTATTTTTAACGAAAATATGAGAAACTAAATAACTCTCAAATAATAGTCTAGTCATAGTAATTATTATTAGGTGGTATTTGTTGAAATATTTATTAGTTTATTTTATTTGTATATGTGTATTAGTATCAATAAAATTATATAAATTCTCGTAATCAAGAAGTTAGTATTTTAGACATTATTTTTGTACCCCATCACTGTTTTTATATTTAACCCAAAGTTTGACTGATAGAGAATGCCTTGTGGCATTAAGACTGCGCCGAGCGCACAGTGGCGCCCTCATCGTTACTTCGGTGATTTCTTTTATTTTAGAATGAAAATGCAGAAAATAAGCTCGTCAAGTTGTGCTTCACAAGACTATACGTCATTATTACTACAAACAACGGAAAATAATGGCCACTAAGCTCCGTTTTAATGATTACAATAAAACATAACAATTTAAAACTACTGTTTGTAGTAATAATGACGTACAGTCTTGTGAAGCACAACTTGACGAGCTTATTTTCTGCATTTTCATTCTAAAATAAAAGAAATCACCGAAATAACGATGAGGGCGCCACTGTGCACTCGGCGCAGTCTTAAGTCCGCCTATGTACCACTATTGTACATGAAGTTTAAATAAATAAATAAATGAGTAGGTATTTGAAAAAAATCATAGATATTATTATAGATATGTACTTAATAAAAATGTCTGTACACAAAAAAAAAAAAAATCTTAAGTAGTTTGAAATTAATTTCGTTTTTAGAGTTCCGTTGTCAACAAGGAACCCTTATAGTTTCACCATATTCGGTTGTATGTCTGTCCGCGGCTTAGCTCAGAGACTCTTAGAACTAGAAAGATGTAATTTGGTTATGGGTATAAAATATAAATATTAATTACGCCAACAAAGTAGCAAAATAAAATCATGAAAAAAAAAATTTTTTGTGTATCTAACCTACACGTAAAGTAGGGATGATATTTTTTTTTTATTGTCTATCTCATAGTGTGGGGTATCGTTGAATAGGCCATTCAAAAATATTGTGGGTTTGTGTAAACCATTTTTCACTTCAGTAGTTCAAACATGTAGGTTTTGCTGCCTGAAATCAGTGAGCAAAATGCGATTTTGCTCACTGAGTGAGACAAAGTAACTTTTTTTTTTGTTATTTTTTTTTTTTGAAAGCCGCGAATGTTTTATTCAGCCTTGGGTTAATCATACAATTCGAAACATTCACACTCTATCTCTTTCCCGCCATTAGAAAGAAAGAGAGACAAAGACCAGCCCTTTCGAAGTACCGATTTTGAATTCGACCTCAAAGACAAAAACGTTCGGAATTTCGTACTAACTAAAGAAATTTTGCAAAAAGATAATTATGTCTTTTAATGTAATTTATTGAATTTTTAACTTATTGTTGTATTTAAACGAAAATAAGTATTTACTGCAAATAAAACTGATATTTAACCTGTAAATATTTATTATCTCCTAAAGTGTTCTCGAGGTTTGTTCCCACTAGTTCTACGGAACAGTTCTACGGTAGAAATAATGGGATTTTTTTTCTCACTAGTACTGCGATATTAAGTATAACAAAATAGTAGAACAATTGGGATTCTCTATTCCCTCTATTCCCACTTGTTCTACTGAACGGTTCCACGGTAGAACTAAAAGGAGTTTTGTTCTCACTAGTACTACGATATACTATATTACAAAATAGTACAACTAGTGGGAGTCTCTATTTCCCACTTGTTCTACCTGTTCCATCGTTAGAACTAATGGGATATCGCTGCTGAAGTGAAAAGTTATGTGTGTTACACGAGAGCAAAGTTTTTTGCATCTCTCGCCTTTGAATCCCTCGCCACACTCAGGATTCAACTTTAGAACCACTTGCTACGCTCGTGATTCAATCGTCGAATCCTTCGCTTGCTCAGGATTCAAAATCAGCACTCGCAGCAAAAAACGACTTTGCTCTCTTGTTGCACAAATAACTATTTCGATTCAGGGATCCGTTTGCGTAATATTAAGCTTTAAAGTGCAAATTTTTGTTAGAGTCAAGTGTCCCCCCCCTGCCAGCTAAATGGTTGTATTTGGATACGTGAATAAATTCACAGAGTAGTATATATATACCGAAGTTAAAAGGGAAACTATCACATCTAAGTAGGCTTTACAAGTTACCGAGTAATAGTCGACCAACTTATATTTACAGTTGAAAAATATGTTCTCCGATTCATTCTGAATGGGAGAACATGTTTTTCAACTACAATGTTGTTTGTTCTTGGGATAAATTCATCCCAACTACGGAACCATTCATTTTGCGTGATCCGACACTCACTTGGCTGGTTTTTTATGTTTTGGGTAGACATTAACTTCCTGAATTTATTTCATAAAGTATACATTACTGAAATATTCAAATATAAAATTGATGTGTCATAGTTATAGTTTAACATTTTTTTTTTGCATAACTTGTATTATTTGAACGCGTACCTAATAACAGATTTAAAAGTCACTAAAATCGTATATCTGCGTCTTAATGGTTTTCACCAGATTTTCCTAAGGATAACCGATTTTGACGGGATTTCTCTGGCAGATAGCTGATGTTATAAGTAACATCTCAGGAAACTTTTATTTAAGAAAAAGCCAAACGGGCGAAGCCGCGGGCAACAGCTGGTAAATAAATAAATATCTACTATAACTCTTTGTCAATAACTATTAATCTATATGTCGGCACGTCGTCTCTGTCCGTCTGTCACTTCTAAATTAACTACATACATAACAGACAGACAAAAATAAACCGATAGAAGTGACTGAGAGATATTAATTGTTATTTATTTTAGTAAATGTAATAATTAAATAATTAATTTAAAAAAAAATCGTATGGGGACGAGTTTGAAAAGGAATTTATAAAATAATTCATCATCATTTCAGCCGAAAGACGTCCACTGCTGGACATAGGCTTTCACCATTGATGTCAAAAAAAGGAAGATAACGGGCACCACTCTAATGTCACGTAAACATTATTGGACGAGAAACAATTACATGTATGCACACCCACACAACTTCATTTCCCGATGTCGTGCGTTATGCATCAAGAACCGAATTAGAGAGATATGACGCAATAATTGTCACTGTTACGTACCCATAACAACTCAGAAACAAAATGGCGAACAAGAAAGCATTATTAGTCATGTTAATGATAATATTATAAATGTGAAAGTAACACTGCCTGTCTGTCTGTCTGTTACGTTTTTACGCCTAAACCACTGAACCGATCGTCATGAAATTTGGCAGGAATATAGCCTGGGATATGGAGAAGGACGTAGGCTACTTTTTTAAATGATAACCGATATCTACGCGGGCGGAACCGCAAAAGCTAGTAAATTATAAATATCGACACCAAACTGTTTGTAAATACGTCACTTCTTCTTTTTTTTTTAGCTTGGGACAGATGTCGTGTCTCCAACAGACTGTTGCAGTTAAAGCTTTAAAAACGCTTCCAAATTCTCTCTTTTAACATTTCTGCCCCAACCTTAACTTGATCCTTAACCACGGAATCTCATAAACTTCTCTAAACATCCCACCATTAGGACTGGACCTCCCCATAACAGTAAAGTTACCTCACCCGCGTGTCGAACCTGGGACCCGCTATTAAGCCGTTGTTTCTAATTAACTCCGGCTTAAGGGGAATGTAGTCGGCTGCTGCTTCATACTAAATTGTGTAATTTTAACGTTTTACAGTTTTTGAGTTGTTGTGAATTAGCTGAAAACTTCAAAAACCGGCCAAGTGCGTGTCGGACCACGCGCAATTAAGGGTTCCGTAGTTGGAATGAACTTATACCAAGAACAAACTTAACATTGTAATTGAAAAACATGTTCTCCCACACATTCCAACTGCAAATGTAAGTTTGTACGCACAATATCGAGAGATTTACCATGTTATTTTAAGACCATAGACTTCTTATAGATTTTCTTATAATCTATAAGTATAGAACTATTTTCTGTATTTAAAAAAAAAAAAAATAGGCTCAGTAATTTCTGAGATAAGGGGGGGGGGGATTGTCAATTTTCGTCTATTTTCACTTATAACTTTAAAACAATATATTTTAAAATTATTAAAAAAAAAAAAAATTGAGAGCCTCACAGTAAGCCCTTTCATTTGATATATCACACGGTACAGTTTGCAAAACTTTTATTTTTTATTTTCTTATTTGCCCCCCAAAACTGACCCCAATTTTCTAAATTCATTTATTTACGGTCCCCGTTCGTGTTTGGGTCACTCAAGTTGATATGTATACCAAATTTCAACTTAATCGGCCCATTACATTCGGCGCAAATTGGCTGTGACAGACCGACAGACAGACACACGAGTGATCCTATAAGGGTTCCATTTTTTCCTTTTGAGGAACAAACGGAACCCTAAAAAAGACTCTTGTTATCTTGTATAATATGTCTGTTTAAAAAAAAAATATTTTCTCTTTAGCTTTTGATGTAGTTACAACCATACATCAGTGGTAGCCCAGTGGTAATGGGCCCAACTTACAAGTTGTAGCTCGTCGGTTCGAAGCCATGTAGGAACTTTACTTTGTGTACATAATTTCATCACCACTACTCTCAAAACGGTGAAGGAAAAAATCGTGAGGAAACCGGTATGTCCTGGAACCAAAAATTCAAAGACATGTGATATCTACCAACCCGCACTTCGCCCGTGTGGTTGATTACAGCCCTCTATTTATCTACTTACGCATAATATAAGATTGTTTTTAAATACATTTTTTTTTTTATGGGTTTGCTCTTGACTTTAGTCTAGGTCTGGATGACAGAGACAAAGTCTACGATGGAGTGAGCTTACCCAGAAGAAGCCTGTTCACTCTCACTTTGAATAGATTAGGGTTGTATGCGTTCGGAAACACAGACGCAGGCAGAGAGTTCCACTCCTTTGCTGTGCGCATTATAAAAGACGTTTGAAAACACTTAGTGCGAGTTGGAGGAATATCAACTAGGTAGGGGTGGTAACTTGCAGTGTGTCTAGATGTCCGATGGTAGAAGGGGGCCGGTGGAATGAAAGAATACATGGGGCAGCAATGAAAGACATTGCCTTAACTGACACATTAAAATGTAATCTGCTTGTAATTTGTTTCCCCGTAATCCCGGAGATTTCGCGAATTTCCCTAGCGTTTTATATTTATGGTTTAATGAAGAATTAGTAAAAAGACTGAGTTAAAAATGTTAGTCCAGTGAATAAAGTATATGGGTAAAATGATTAAGTTTCATCATGCTGAGCGATGGCCGTTTTGCGTGGATGTGACGCTTATTTTCCCCCAACTTGTTTTTATTTTTTGTGTTTGCTTTTTTTTTGCGTCATGATTACCGCAAATAAACGTTTCTTTCTTTTCTTGTATCTGCCTCTACTAGCCTTTTCTTCGGGCCATATCAGAATATCAGCCCTGCGACACTTTTTTTTTAATGTCCCAGCATCATGCTGAGATAGGAGCCTTTTGGCTCCGTGAAGGATTTTGTTTTCATTTTACTTTTGTTTTTTATTTTTTATCTCCTAAACTACTGAACCTAAAATTTTGAAAATAATACAGAAAATAGTTCTAAACTTGTATATTACAGGAAAATCTATAAGAAGTCTATGGTCTTAAAATAACATGGTAAATCTCTCGATATTGTGCGTACAAACTTACATTTGCAGTTGGAATGTATGGGAGATTATGTTTACCAACTACAATGTTAAGTTTGTTAATGTTATTATGAGTGTGTTTAGTTTATAACGTGATCTTCCTGTACGAGTCCCAATAAATACTTTTTCTTTCTTTTTTTCTCTTTCTTTCCTAACTACACATATTAAATGCGTCTACGGATCAAGGTACTTAAAAAAAAGCTCTATTCTATTTAGATTGATTAAATAAAATGTTTTCTTATGCGTAGATCGATGAAGTACTCTCTGATTTTGTATTATTAAAGACTTCGCGATTTTGGGTTATGCTGGATTTTTACACTTCCTGATATGAAAATGCGATAAAAATATATTTTTTTTCAATCTTTATTTGTTTCACTTAGTGATAATGTCACCCCCGTAACAAAGTCAAAGTCAAAGTCAAATCATTTATTTCAAATAGGCACGTAAAAGGCACTTTTGAACGTCAAAAATTACATAAATAGTTAATTGATTCTAGTTGCCCCTTCCAAAAGGTAGTTATGTATGGAGAAGAATGGGCAAGAAACTCCATACTTACTCTTTTAAAATGTTAACAATAGTTTGTATACATTAATTAATAATTATACGTGAAGACGATGTACCTAGAATAAAAATAAAAATTACTTACCACAATTGGTAAAAAGAATGAAAAGTGTAATGACAGACAAATGAATAAATACGATAGATAGGTCCATGGTGCTCACATACTTACAAACATTGTTTAAGATTTTCCTAAAAATTTTACATATATAATAAGTAAAATTATATAATATAAGTCAGTGTGTGAGTTAAAGTATAAATCACAGAATGCATAAGCAGAAATGAAGCACCAAATTGGGTTCGCAATGGAAAGACAACATCTGATACAATCGTTAAAACGTAATGCCAATGCTATTGTGGAATGCAGCCGTAATGCTATGTCATGTCTTCTTGATAATAACATCATCTGTTTGTAATAAAATGTGAATCAAAGTGATCTTGTCACATCAATTTTCGTTAAGAAATTTTATGAGATTGGGATTACAAATAGACCGACAGCGTTTTATAGACATCCATTCTTAGTAGGACTATATATAAATGACATAGAATTGGGTGTGTTTATAGTTTAGTTTCGAAACTAGATTATAATAGGTAATAGTCAGGTTTATGAATTCAATAATATCTAAGGCCCCTCGCCCACGACGACTTTTTGTAGCGATGCTGTCGCGCGTTTACAAAACGCGCGACAGCATCGCTACTAACGCGCGTTAGTCGAATTTGCAACGCACTACAGAAGCGATGCCAACGCGCTACTAACGCGCTACAGTATCGCGACTGTATCGATGCAAACGCGCGACCGTGTCGGACGACATCGGGGAGAGAACGGAGGGGGGTTGCCGGGTAAGTAGAGAACCGAGCATCAGTGCAACTGTGGCATTTTTGTGCCGTTACTGAATCGCGTTTGCATCGCGACAGAAGCGCGACAGTATCGCGTTTGCATCGCGACTGAGAGTCGTGGTGTGAGCGAGGGCAAACAGTTAGCGGCCGCATCGCGGCTGTATCGATGCGAATGAGCGACAGCATCGCTACTGCATCGCTACAAAAAGTCGCCGTGGGCGAGGGGCCTAATAGAATTGAGAAAAAAAAAAAAATTGTATGTGTAATATGTTACATTATTTTTATCTCAAGAAGTGACCCGCGCTTACATACTCATAATTGAGAGGAAAGGTTCTTATAATCGATATTTGAATACAGACACAGTTTTTAAGGGTCCGTGCACGAAAAAAACTCTCTTTTGGCAATTTCTTATCTAATTGTGAGAAAACTTGAAATAATCGAAACATTAAGTCTGTGTAACTATAAAAGTACAGTTTTCATGGTGCTAAACCATTCGTGTCAGTCACAGCACCTTTTAATAGTTTCATCATTTTTGTGCTCTCCAAAATATAGTTTATTTCGCCATTGATTTACTTAATGAAGATATTGTATAATCATTAAATAAAATTTTAATTATATTTCAAGGATAGCTGAAGACTAATTTGTAATTTTTTAAATTTCTTGATATGATTTGCTAAATAATAGGAAAAATATATATTACTGACGGGGTTTAAAACAAAATAAGGTTTTTTCAATATTATTTTTCTTCTATATTTTGTATGGAAGTTGAAAAAAGTGGTTCCGCCACATGCAAGTAGACCATATAATAATGTCGATGATATTTTTTAATGTTCAAAATCAAAAGTAGTTTCTTGTAGAATGGTGATCAAATGCCAGTCTTGCGTCATTTTTCGGAAAACTTGTTGCAAATATTAGTGATTCACCGTGAATACTTAATTTATTTGAAAAATCCCTTTGAGCCACATGCAAAACAAACACAAAAAAAAAAAAAAAAAAAAAACTCAAAACACGACTTTGCAAATCTCTAATAATTTTGTTTAAATTATGTTTCCCTTTCTCACAAACAATGAACAAAATTGATCAAAATCAGTCGATTTCGTGCACGGCCTCTTAAATCGCGAATACTAGGCGGAAGCGAGTTCCACAATCTTACAGCATGGACAGAGAAGGAATAAGAATAGTACCTAGTTTTATGAGGATGAGATTTAAAGAGAGATCTAAGGTGTGATCTACACGGTGCGTTGCTAGGACGAGCGTATGAAAAACGCTCACGTTGGTAGGAAGGATAAGACGGGTTGTCTAAGATGTTGAATAGGAGACATAAAATTCGAGTGTTCCTGCGAAGGCGGATTGGGAGCCACTTGAGTTCCTTGCGAAGGTGAGAAACATGGACATACTTTCGAAGACCGAAAAAAACTGAATGCACAAGTTTTGTAATCGCTCAAGCTTTTTTAAGGCAACGATAACCGATTTTTAATGCAGGTGGTGATCAATACTCCCTTCTTTTCTGTATGCAGCATAATCAGCCAATAATATTCCCATGGCTGGGACACAGGCTTCCTCTCTTCGAGTGGGCATGCGAGCCCAGTGAGGGTTGCTAGATGTCGCTGTCTTGTCTTCAATTTTTTTTTGTTTTAGGACATGACGGTTTCCTTAAGATGTTTTTCTGCACCGTTTTGAGAGCAGTGCTGTTGAAATTATTTACATAAAGTATGTAATAAAGTACGCATGCCTGAGTTCGAACCCACCACCTAGAATCAGCACTTTTCGAACGTCAAAATGTCATAAGACAGCCCCCAAAACGCCCGCCATTCACCATTTCCTAGTGCTTTAGCTGGGAAGAAGAAGTGGCACAACAAACTCCCCAGCAGCATAGGCATCTATTCAACTAGATTAACTTGATTCTATACAACTTGTAAGCCACTATTGAGCCACTCTGCTCTCTGTATGTAAAGAGACATGATTTGCCTAATTTACAATACCACCACCAACCAACTACAGCCTGTCGCAGTCCACTGCTGAACATAGGCCTCTCCCATGCTGCGCCACAACACTCTGTCCTCCGCCTTCCGCATCCAGTATATCCCAGCCTCCTTTTTGAGGTCATCGGTCCATCTAGCGGTTACATATTAGAAAATCAAAACTTTCTCGAGCAAATTTCAAAAGAACAATAAACGAAATAACAACATTTAAATGACCAAATAATTTATTTAGAAAAATTTTAGAATCCCAATGTATGTGACATCAAATGAACGACTGATCAAAAGTTGCTAGATGTAATTTTAGAATATCAAATCACAATGGTGAAAACATTTCTGCGAGCAACTTGGAAGTAGCGCTCGCTCGGCTCGCGCGCGATTGGTCATAGTTTTAACCTAACCTAACCTATTTCACTCAGTTCAAAATGACGAATCATGCCTGCGACTAGTTAATCAACCAATAATTAATAATTTATCCAGTAATCCATTTTGACCTTTAAACGATTTGGTCAATAGTGTAATAAATAATTTAAACATTGATATTCCAGACTTTGGTCAGCTGAACTTTTGATCAAATGACCATCGTTATTTTCAACTTTGTTCATTTGTACGTTGTTCTTTTGAAATTTGCTCAGGAAAGTTTTGATTTTCTAATATGCAACCCACACTACGCTTGCCGATACGCGGTCTCCACTCCAGGACTCGTCTACTCCACCGGCCATCGGTCCTTCGACAAATGAAATGATTTTTTTTTTTTTTTTTTTATATTTTTAATATTTTAATTAAACTTAAATAAGTGTAAATTAATTTGTACCAGAAATATTTGTATCATTATATTATTACTATAGAAAATCATAAGTCACGGTTTAGCTTGTAGGAGGGAGGCGCCGGTGTCTGTCACACAGTTTATACTAGCACAGACATCGTCGTTAACTCTGTCTTTAAAACATTCAAAACTCTGTACATTGTGTTTTTGTTTGGGATAGATGAGTTGTACCCACATTTGTTAATAAAAAATATTATTAATTATTATTATTAAATATGGCCATATTTAATAATAATAATTAATAATAATTTTCACCCACTGCCACTGCCACTTCAGCTTGCTTACTCTGGGATTTATTTTTAAAGATTTACAATAGGATAGTTAAAATCTTTAAAAAATATATTTCGGTATTTTACGAGAAACCAAACATCTGTCAAATTATCTAGGCAAATTCATTCTGAATGAATATTTAAAACTTCTTTTAAAATCTTTTCCTACAAAAAGATAATACGACAATTGTCTTGATTCATGAATCATTCATTGAATTAATGAATATTCATGTTCATTAGGAACTTGGGGTAGAGAAAAAGCCAAAATGCGAGTATTATCTGTGAAGGTTCCGTACTGTGAAACATTTTGAAATGGTTCCATATTTAGATATGGCATGAATTTAATCGAATTTCAAATAATTCCCATATTGCGATACCAAAAATGTTTTATTGAACACTCTAATACATATAATATGTTGCGTGTGCCTCTTTTTGTGAACCTACAATAACTCCTATCTTTGAGGTTCCAAAACTAGGTACTACTAAATGCGCTGCGTGTCGCGGGTTCGATTCCCGCACGGAACAAATATTTGTATGACCTATAAAGTAATTGTTCCGGGTCTGGCTGTTTGTGTTTGTGAGTTTAAATGTTTGTAAACGCAACCACAATATAGGAGAAATTCCTAGTGTGGGGCAACGTTTAAAAAATAAAAATAAAAGCGACCTCGGTCTCGGTGTCTAGAATGTTCTAATACCTATTATAAAGTTTAATATTGAGACACCAAGCAACAAAATACGATCTAGAGGAATGTTGCCGTTTTTCTTTAGATCGAATTCTGTTGCTGCGTGTCTCAATATGAAACTTTATAAAAGGTATTAGAAAATTCTAGATACACTTACCGAGGCAGTTGATTGAGCCGTTTTTCATAATTCCTTCTCAGTCACGAGATACTTAACCTTTTTTTAAAGGTGGACCCGAGATAGCGCTCTTAAATAAAAATTTGAATTTCGTAAATTATGTTTGTAAATATGGCACATCGAGATTTAGAAAGAGATCGGCGTTATAGATTGTTGTCTCTGTCACTCATACTTGTGTGACGGTCTCTTTCTAATGCAAGCAACACACATTACGGTATACTTGCGCAAAATTGGACTTGCACAAGTATGCGTGTGCGGGATGAATTGCTCGATGATTGATTCGGTCGAACCTACCGCTGGTACAACCCTAGCTTTAACACTTGAATACCTAGTATTTGGGTGAGAGAATGTGGAATATACGCCATATCGTATTGCGATACCAACCAAATTATTAAGTGATATCTCGACATGACTTTCCGAACGCTAAGTGAATTCGCATTTGGTGTCACGCACACTTGTGCAAGTTTAAACTTGCGTAAGTATATCGTAACGTGTATAGCTACCATAAACTTCGATGTGTCATGTTAATGGAAAATCATGGGGTGTAAATAGCCTCCTAGGAATACTTAATATATAAGTTCTGCGCACTCCTGCCTTTTGAGTCGTGCGAGGAAAACTAAAGAGTTTTAAAAACCTTCCTTGCAGTTTGTTCGTTAAAATCATGGCTTTATATTGTGCTAGCTTCTGACTACATCTTGGTCCGCGCGAAATTTCTTGTTCCACCGTTCCCTAATCCGTTCTCGAGATATCATCTACAGAAAAGCCGTTCCATACAAAAACTATGAGATAAGTAAAGAATTTAAAAAAAAAAAAATTGTACTAATTATTTAATGGGTTGGGGGGGGGGGTGTATACAAGGCTTGGTATGCAAGGATGGTCACCCATCTCCGAACCAGCCACGGCAAGCGTATCTTAACCTAATCGATCGACTCGTGCGGTATTACTTAGACACAAGTTTCTGACCCGTAGCCTACAATAACAAATGTCTTGTTCCGTCCAAACACTGTTTAGACGCCGCAGTTTTATTGTTGACTAGCTGCGCCCCGCGGTGTTACCCGCGAACACTACATTCTTTCGGGATAAAAAGTAGCCTATGTGTAAATCCAGGGTATCAGCTACGTCCATTCCAAATTTTATCGAAATTGGTTCAGCCGTTTGACCGTGAAGAAGGGAGAAACATATACACACTCACAAACTTTCGCCTTTATAATATTAGTGGGATCAACTTATGGTGTACTATACCATAGGAAATTAAATCGCACCGGGTAAATCAGACTTTACAGTAACATTTGATAATAATTTCTCTTTAAAATATTTAATACTAACCACGGTATAAACCTAATATTTCATAATGCTGTCTAACACTTAAGTTTGGCTAGACAAAGTCGCAATCAATTTTTGGCAGCGTCCAAGCTCTAATGGAAAACTAAAAGGGTTTCAAGGCTTTTGACTGAGAACTACTGAAAATTCGAAGCTAGAATTTTTTGAATATTTGTTTACTTACAGTATCAGGACGTTCTCTATTATATGACTTTAATAGGTACAATGTTTTTAACTCAAGAAACGACGCGCGCTTGTCTTGTGGTAACCAAGTGTACAAACACGCTGTGAATGTGTGTATAAGCGTGTGGGTATGTGTTATGTGCTGTCGTTACGCGTATTCACGAGTACATTTTGTTAACAAACACGTAGTTCGATTTCGTCCCGCTAGATGGCGCTCTTTTAAGTAACTCCAATTGAACGAAACAAAATTTAAATCATAAATAAAACGCACACTATGCAGCCAAGCATATTATAAGTTGGGGGATTACATCGCTGACAAAAATGCTTGGCTTACTGCTGGTCCTGCTCCATAAAAGCGCATAAACTAATTGATTAGCATTTGATAATATTATTGGAGCTGCTGAAGATTGTAAGACTATCTTTGCATTGTATAAACTCATTCTCCTTGAATTATATAGTTGCATAGCACAGGTGTGAGTACTATGTACTATAGAGCTACCATTTACCGGGTAATATGTCTTTTATTGACTTGAATGTGCCCTGGCGGCTGAGAGTATGTCATGCTCACTCAAATGTCTCGCTGGTGGTGGCGTGTGTGTTGGATCATTATGTTCCCTTCAAAATGGTTGAGCTAAATTGTGCTTATCCATGCGTCATATTCGTGAACGGGCGCCGTCAGTTGGGACTGGTCATCTCTTAGCTGTCACGGCTTATTTGAATTTTTGAATTGTTTTTATTACGGACGCTTCTAACGGTGCACGTTAGAAGCGTCCGTAATAAAACAATTCTTCTACATTGTTCTCACATGTATAACATCAATATGAATGATGTAACCCATTTTTAGTAACAATATTTTGTTTTAAAAGAGTGTCCGTGGAGTTTCTTGCCCGTTCTTCTCCATAGGAATCTACTACGCTTTGGAATGGGCAACTAGATTCATCTTTCTGACTGACCGACCCCTTGACAATTCAAAAGTGCCTGTAATTGGTTTATTTGAAATAAATTCTTTGAGTTTGAGTTAACGTTTTTAAGCTAAATTGTGATGAAAATGACGATGGAATAAAAAAAAAATACAGTTTCAATAAAAATTCAAGATAAAAATTTGTTTAAAATATTTTATTCTAAAACCAATCTTCCTCTTCTATCGGCAATTCCGACTCGTTGCATCCAACCTATGAATCCTCTGTTCTGTCTCATATCAGCCTTCTTACCTCCGACGCATTCAGAGAGAGGACGTTTGTGCCACACTAAAACAAAATAATACAAATATTATGTAAACTTTTATCCATTGGTTTGTTTGGAAATACATGGAAACTAGTTAAAAAATTTAGTTGCAGTTAGTTAGTGTGTCCCTTCCACTTATAACCCGTCTGTTTTCAAAGCAAGAGTGAACAAGCATTTTCTAGCCACATTTATTTCACGTGGGCACAGTACGGTTTGGTTGATGTTTCATTTCTTCGAATATTTCGAGTCGAGAATATTTATCACAATCTTTCGGAATGATGAAATCCTTACCAACACTATAAAAGCATGAATTCAGGTCCAATTTGCAATGATTTACAAAAACTCGACGTTGTCCAGTGCCTGATATGGCACATTGGGGATCATAGTCATCTGGGCATGCAACTGGGCAAGGGTGCGAACAGAACTCCCCGTTGTAATTCTTTGTCATTGATCTGGAAAATAAAGAAGAATGAGATACTTGCGTGAAAACAGGCTCGTACTCTCTGAAGGGGTAAACAGAAGAGGTATATAATTATACTATATCTACAATTTGCCATATTTAAGTTCCATGTAAGAGGCGAGTCTTAAGCGGCATCTATATCACCACATGCGAACTACGCATCATTACTAGTATACAGGATAAGTTTTTAACCAGTGTGCAATTTTTTTTGGTGGTTCTGTATCAATAATACATTTCCATGATTTGTTCAATACTTTTTTTTTTGGTCCACTTGAAATCATCAAAATATGGGTACAATCTATTCGTAATAATATCAATGGGCGAGCGCACAGCTGATGGGTACCTACTACTGCATTCCACTTCACTGATCGCGCCGCCGGTGCGTTGCGCAACGAGTATCCATTATACCAGTGTCAAAATAAACACCTTTCGTTAACGATAACTTATTTTTTTTTTTGTACTAAAACATCAAAATAAGGAATAGGTGTATAATAAAACACGTTTAAGTTTAATTTGTCAAAATTTGCGCACTGATTAAAACTTTTCCTGTATGTATAATGTCCCGACGACATCAACCGTCGGGCGATTCCCGATGACGCTACCCCGCTATACCCAGCCCAACCCATATTCGAGCTAGCCCGCGCCATTGAGACTGTAGCTTTAAATTCGTTCCCTAACACAGTGTTTTTTTGCCCCAAAAAAGTGACGTCAGCTTTTTATTAAATATTTCTACTCAATAGTTCATTACAAATGCACGAGTAGAACTCCTGCGTGTCAATTATGTACACTTTATTTATTTTTTAATCTTATAGTTTTCGTTTACTTGAAGGTGAAAATACTGAAAATAATTCGTACAAAAAAACGGTTCGAGATTGAGCTTTGTTTGTATTGCATACTTATGAAGGAATTTTAGGCGAATATTTTTCCGTTTTTATTTGATCAGAAATTATAATAAAACTAACAAAAAAAAAAAAAAAATCCAATCAGTATTTTTTTTTCTCGAAGTAGAACCTGTCTGGTACAAATAGATTATTTATACAAAGGTTTATCACGCACAAAAATATTACTTTCAACTTGGGCCTAGGTTTCAAGAAAATGATTTTCAAAAATATGTGTTAGGGTTCTCATATCTGACCTTTTGGGACATAGTTTTTGTTATGTACAAGTAGAAAATGTGCAAGAACAAGAATGCTCGCAGGACGACAGTCAAGGGGATTCAATTTGTTTTTTTTTTTTTTTTTTTAATATTAATTTAAAATGTGATTCCAATATCCTATTTACAGAATAAACGACTTCATTTCATTTCAGTTCCACTCTATATAGAAATCGACCAAAGGATACTGCGTTTCCCAGTAACTGGGCTGTGGAGGTCAGATAGGCAGTAGCTCCATGAAAAAAAAAAAACTGATATCCAGCTTCACCCGTTTAGACTGTTAAAGTCTCTGCACATAGCGGGCGCGTCGTGGCGGGACGGGACGGCGATGCGACGCTGAGCAGTTGTAATGTACTAGATATTACGGACGACGCCACACAGAGCCACGGTTACCGTCGCGCCGAGCGGGACGGCTCTGTGTGGCGTCGTCCGTAATATCTATACTCCATTTATTATAACATTAGACAAATAACTGTTCTCACCCTTTCGTTATTTCGATGTAAACGTTTAATAAACTCCGTTATTTCACGTTAAATAGAAAGCACTGTAATCTATTTACCATTTACATCAATATTACACAATAACTGCCGTTATTTAGCCGTTATTTGTCTAATGCTATAGTAAATGGAGTATAGTACATTATAACCGCTCAGCGTCGCGTCACCGTCACGTCCCGCCGCGGCGCGCCCGTTTTCTGCAGAGACCTTTAAGTTGACCCCAACATAGCTGGAAGAAAGCTAGCAGATGATGATGAATGTGATGATCCTCACCTTCGAGAAGATGAACTCCTCCTTCCATCAGATTCTGGCTTGAGTTCTTGTTTGTATATGTACGGCTTTGGTTTAAAGGAGAAAGTTCTTTCGAAATAATGGGCCCCGATCTTCTTGCATTTGTCCAATTCGACTAGCTTATATCCTGAAAGAATGAAATGAGTACAGACGGACAGATTGACGGACAGCGGAAGCTTAGTTACAAGGTTCCGTTTGGCACTTTCACGGAACCCTAATAATAATTAAGGTGGTGGTGGATCGAATAGAGCGGCGCGCAATGATTATTGACATCACAGTTCCGCATGACGGGAACCTCGTGGAAGCCGAGATAGATAAACAAATCAAGTATCTTGACTTGGCTCTCGAGGTTGTCGACATGTGGGATGTGGACTCAGCGATCATTGTGCCGATAGTCGTATCAGCTAATGGCTTAATTGCCAAGAGCCTCGACCAACACCTAAAGAGGCTCTCGTTGGGCAGCTGGATCAAGGGCTTGATTCAGAAAGCGGTACTTCTGGACACGGCTCGCATTGTTAGGAAGTTCCTCTCTCTGGAGCCCTGACCGTCGGTAGCTTGGACCTTGTTCCCGATACCGGTGGGCTACTATTTTTTATATTTTTAAATGTTTTTATATTTTTTATATTCTAATATTTAAAAATATATTTTATATGTATTTATTGAAATAAAGGTGAAAGAGGAAAAAGGAAGAAAAATTTAACATAAATATAAAACATACCATCACGCTTGTATTCCCCAAAAGGGTAGGATGCTACATCCTCTTTTCGCCCAGTATGTTTAAGTCCCATGTAACAAAAATCATGACATATTTAAAAAACACGAAAAAAATTGATCAAAATCAGTTGATTTCGTGCACGGCCCCTGTGCACGAAATCAACTGATTTTGATCAATTTTGTTCATTGTTTGTGAGAAAGGGAAAAATTATTTAAGAAAATTATTTGTGAGTTGAATAGTCGTGTTCTTTGTTTTGCATGTAGCGGAAAGGGATTTTTCAAATAAATTAAGTATTTACGGTAAATCACTAATATTCGCAACAAGTTTTCTGAAAAATGACGCGAGACTGATATTTGGTCATAATTTCTACAAGAAACTTCTTTTGATTTTAAACATTAAAAAATATCATCAACATCATTCTATGGTCTTCTTGCATGTGGCGGAACCACTTTTTTCAACTTCTATACAAAATATAGGAGAAAAATAATATTGAAAAAACCTTTTTTTTGTTTTAAGCCCCGTCAGTAATATATTTTTTTCCTATTATTTAGCAAATCATATCAAGAAATTTAAAAATCACAAATTAGCCTTCAGCTATCCTTGAAATATAATCAATATTTTTTTTTATGATTATACAATATCTTCAGTAAGTAAATCAATGGCGAAATAAACTATATTTTGGAGAGCACAAAAATGATGAAACTATCAAAAGCTGCTGTGACTGACACGAATGGTTTAGCACCATGAAAACTGTACTTTTATAGTAACACAGACTTAATGTTTCGATTATTTCAAGTTTTTTCACAATTAGATAAGAAATTGACAAATTAGAGTTTTTTTCGTGCACGGAGCCTTTTAAACAATGAAGAACAAGAACTCATGTAAATATCAATACGAAGAAGAAAAAATAATCATGGGACGGTAAAAAGTCAGATTTAGCGTTATCAGCAATTTTATATCAATGAAAAGGAAAAAGCAAGCTTTATATCATCATTTCAGCCGAAAGACGTTCACTGCTGGACATAGACCTACCCCAACTGGGGGGGGGGGGGGGATTTGCCATAATCGCCATGCTTGACAGGCGGGACGACACCCACGGGAGGTAATGGGGTGGTGCTATTCGTTACGTCTGGCACTACACGGAACACTAAAACCCTTGGAAGCCTAGCAAAAAAAAAAAAAAAGCAGAAGTAATGCTAAGCGAAAATGAAGTAATAGCGCGGGCTGGGGATGCGATGCGACATGGTGGTTTGGGGGGAAAAGAAATTTCACGCGGACGAAGTCGCGGGCAGAAGCTTGTAATACCATATTAGGGAAGAAAAGATTGAGAACGAACAAACAAACAAAATTAAATAAGGACTAAAACGTAACATAATGAACACGGCTGTAGCATCCATCTCATTCTGTCATATTAAAGAATTCTCTATGAAATTCAGATCACATTCATAAACAACAAAAAAAAAAAATTGTTTGGCAGTCATAAGGACTGGCGACAGAAGTGAAAACACAAAACTTTGGAATAACTGTTCTTTTATACCTACATATAGCTCATAGAAAACGTTCGGTGACGATGACGCGAGTTCCATGATTTTTGTTCACCCTAAAAGTACACATACACAGTATACAAAGGTATAGCTCATGGAAAGCGTTCGGTGACGATGACGCGTGTTCCATGATTTTGTTCAACCAAAAAGTACACATACATACACAGTATACATATAGCTCATGGAAAGCGTTCAGTGACCATCGCGAAACCACAAGTTTTTCCCCTACCAAAAAGTGCTCAACGCGCCTAAAGAAGTTTTCACATAAAAAAAAAACATAGGTGGAACCAAATAATCTGTCTAGGAATTTTTGATATTACTATTGTATAGGAATTTGTTTATTTTATTTTTGAATTTTGATACTAATTTTGATTTTAATTTTGATTATGATTTTAATTTTAATTTTTGATTCTGAGTTTAGTTTTAAATCTAATTTTCTTTTGTGTAATATTGTTATTTATAATGTACCTACCTATGGATCCTTGATATCTGAATTAAAATATTTTTATTTATTTATTTATATTTTTCCCCGAGTCGGTTTTGAGTTTCATAACAAACGGATGCAGGAGACTAAATCGCCATCCTGTATAGTTTTTGATAACACTGACGTGTGGTTTATCGTTCACTAGTTATGTTTGAGTCCTATGTATATTATATACAACCAAAACATACTTACTATTAACTTCATACTTAAACCCACAGTTGACTTTTCTAAAATAACAGTCGTTTAGAAACAATCTGTACCTCCATTCGTTATTAATTAATTTCGCTCCACATACAGAATTGATAGTGTTATTACAATCCAAATCGTTGCAGCTTAGTTTAGGTAACTGGATTATTTCTTTCTCCATTTCTTCAAATTTGTTATAATGTTTATCATTATTTTTGTCATTTCTTCTTCTTGTATTATCCTCCGGTGGATCTTTGTCAACATCATGGTTTTTGCCTGATATAAACACTGTGTCCTCGTTGGCTGCATCTAGAAATATTTATTGTATTTTATCATTCTATTTTTTCTTTATTATAATTATATGATACATTATATATTCAGAGGGGCTTGTGGCTAAATAATAACAGCTGCGCTTATCGCAGATTGTCCGTGGATGGGTGACCATCATTAGCTATCAAGACTCTCCGAGCCTCGGAAAGAACGTTAAGCCGTTGGTCCCGTTGTCATTTGTAGATCTTTGACAGTTGTTACGGGTCGGAAGCCCAAAATCTGACAACCAGTCTAACCGCCTATCATGGCCTTAATGTTAAATTTGTTTGTTAAATTTTAAACATGGTCTTAATGTTGTTAGTGGTATAATTAGTATCTTTTCTTGCAAGTTTGATTAGAAAAACAAAGAAAGCTAGATGTTTTCTTTTTCTAGGTCGATGTTTCTACGCTAATCACACTTGCAAGATTACCCCATTTGAATTTTTGATTCCTTTGCTACTCTATCCCCTCGTACTACATCAACGCCATCAAAATCGCAGAATCAGCACTTAAAACGCCGCTTTCAGCTCTTTCTAGTACTTTAGCTGGGAATGTGACCCAACTTTCCAGTTACACTATTAGATATACTACTGTTAAGTTAGAAGAACTTAATTTCCCTACAAGTGTGCAAAGTACATTACAAATTGTGGTCGACTTGTCGTAAAAATATATAAAAATATCTTACCAACAGCCTTCTCAACATGAAAATCCTTATTCGTAGCATCATTAACAGTTTTCATCATCATTAAGTCCTTGATTCTCAATCCACGACCCTCGTACTCTTCTTCATCCCTTATCACCGGTGGTGCCTTGTTTGGTACAAACACTACATCCTCCGTAGCTTCCTCAAAAAACTTGGCTGCTGTTGATGCTTCTGTCTTCTTTGTTGTTGTTGCTTCTGTTGTAGTTGTTTGTTCAGTTGTTTTTAATGTAGTTGTGGTCGGTTCTTGATACACAGCGTCTGCATGACCACCGTATCGGACGAAGACGGTGTCGGTTTTGTTATTGTCATCGCAGTTTGATTTTATTATTAGAGTCGGGATTAGAAAGGGAATCCAAAGTTGGTGCCACATTTTGGTTGGTTGCAAGTGTGATTATTGCATGTTTTTGTGGTTGGATGTGTGGTGATTGGCCTGTAATGTGGGGAAATATTAAAAGTTAAATATATGCTTTGTAAAGTCGAGTTAACGTGAATAATAAGTTAACGAAGCCAGTAATAGTTTAATTGCTTCCACAAAAAGAAGAGCAGCGTACCAAAGCTTCAATTGATAAAAATCACAACTACAATACAAAAAAAAACTTGTTGATGTAGCAAGCCCCCTTGTTCATAATCAGCCTAAAACTTTTCCATTGCTGGAACTCAGTTAGGCTTCCGCTCAGGGAGAGGGAGTTGGTCATCATCATCATCATCATCATTTCAGCCGAATGACGTCCACTGCTGGACATAAGCCTCCCCCAATTGGAGGGAGGGGGGTTTGCCATAATCGCCACGCTTGGCAGGTGGGTTGGCAGGGAGTGAGTGGATTGAATAAAATGCCATTTCAGTACGAACATTTCTGTATTTATATTCTTGCACACATACAAACTTGGTATATATTGATATTTAATAAACTACTTAATTAGGAGACTTTAGACTTCTTGAAGACAATGTTTAGATTCCGAGGCTCGAAGAGAACTCCCTTTAGGAACTAGCTAACGCTGCAACATCATGTTTCCATTAGAAAAAAACTAGGACTTTTACGTGGTATCTGTCAAATGAGATACTTTTAAACTTCATGACTACACTGATAAAAAAAATCACATACTTTAATTTTTTTTTTTTTTTTTAAACTTTGCCCCACACTAGGAATTTCTCCTGTATCGTGGGTGCGTTTACAAACATTTAAACTCACATACACAAACAGCCAGACATATATAACATCACTATAAATCTTATTAATATTAATAATATTATCATTATCTTATTATTTTATATTAATAATGTAAATCGTGTAATATATAATATAAAAATATTTAAATATAGCTTAAAACCAAATATGTAAATATAATATAACTTATATAAAATAGAAATACCATAAAAGCAAGCGATACTTTTTTAATGATACTATTCCAATTTTTTTTTCTTACTAAATAGCGCCTTCATCCTCTCTCCTATTAAAAATTAACTTTGCTGTGCCCGACAGGCTCCATAATTGATTCGATGTTTTAACATACCAACTGTTATATGTACACATTATGGAATGCAATAAATTATTGAGTAATTGAGTATTGAGTAATATTTGTATGATCTACAAGTAGCTGTTCCGGGTCTGGCTGTTTGTGTATGTGAGTTTAAATGTTTGTAAACGCACCCACAATACAGGAGAAATTCCTAGTGTGGGGCAAAGTTTTTTAATAAAAAAATAAAATAAATATATATATATATATTGAAATCATGACACACTCCTGGGCAAAGGCCTCCCTCCACTCCTTCCATCAAATGAAATGAAATCCTTTAAGTTTTGGCGGGACCTAACGCCCAGTCCTGTGGCGGTAGCTCACTGTTAGTTAGTATCAATAATTATTTAAATCAATTTTAGGCTATGAAAAAAATATGAATGAATACCTTAAAATATAATACATCAAAGTTAGCTTTGAAAATATTTCCACACTACATGTGTATGTCTGTCCACGATCACTACATAAGTGCTTAAAAACGACACCGGAAAAAAATCACATAAGTGATTGAAAATCATGCAGTAGGTCTAATTGCATTTTATTTTGTTTTACAAAATAAAACAAAATCAAAATTTTTGTGCCCGTTTGATTGACTAACACTAGTACTCTGAATCTATGAAAATCGATCCTACATCCTAATATAAGGCGCTACTATGCAATCTACAAGCATCCAGGGCCTCAAGTCTGCTATTACAATATGTCAGAATGGTCTCTTCATTGTGAGTTTTTGACAGATTTGCCATACAAACACTGTCGAATACTCACAATGGCGAGACCATTCTGACACTATTGTAATAGCAGACTTGAGGTCCTGTTGTTTATAATCAGGTCTTGCTAACGGAACAGACAACTGTGCTGCTGGGGAGTTTGTTGCGTCTCTTCTTCTTACCAGCTGA
The DNA here is from genome assembly GCA_947523025.1 of Dryobota labecula. Taxonomy (NCBI): domain Eukaryota; kingdom Metazoa; phylum Arthropoda; class Insecta; order Lepidoptera; family Noctuidae; genus Dryobota; species Dryobota labecula. Next base: position 9,951,621 of record OX383314.1, read on the forward strand.
CTAGAGAGTGGTGAATGCCGGGCGTTTTGGGGGACTGTCTTATTTCTTACTTGCTTTTGCCCGCGGCTCCGCCCGCGTGGATGTCGGTTATCGCGTAAAAAGTAGCCTATGTCCGTCTCCATATCCCAGGCTATATCTCTGCCAAATTTCATGACGATCGGTTCAGTGGGTTAGGCGTGAAAACGTAACATACAGACAGACAGACAGACAGACAGACAGACAGACAGACAGACAGATAGACAGACAGACAGAGTTACTTTCACATTTATAATATTAGTATGGATGGATTATAGTATTATAGTATGGATGCCGTTCGAAAATTGCTGATTCTCAGCCTATTTTCAATAAATGACTTTTGATTTTGTATCAATCATGAAATTTCCAAAAATATATGCTCATCTTACCAAAAAATAAAGTTTCGGTAAAACTATTCAATTCCTTTTTATCCGTGTCACACTAGCCACTATTACACACCAAATACTGATTTATGAAGTTGTTGTAAGGTTGAAATCGACAACATTTCTTATCTAAGGTGAAACAATGGGTTAAAATCATTATGGTGGGTGGTACCAACAGGTATTAAGTAGGTAAAGTTACGACTACACTAGTTACGTTACAAGGTAAGGTAGGAATCTGGTGATGAAATACGTAATACATTCCATTATTACGTATTTAATCGTTTAACGTATTTACTATTAGCAGGACACAATCACACAATAGTTTCTATTCATTGACTGTTCACTTGGAACCTCATCACAAGTGACCGCACACTTCGCAATTTGAAAGAGAACTGCGAAGATTCACAACGATACACCGTTCTAATTTCGAAGTGGTTCTCTGGTTTGTTTTTTTGTGATCTTAATAAAGCTTTTGACTGAGCTAAAAGAAATTAAATTATTCGTTTTATTTTTTACATAATTCGAAACTGAAAATAAGGTTTCTCATTCGAGTTTAATTTGTAGTTTCTATTGTAGAGACAATGTAACTAGTTGTAACACCCTCAAAATATTGGTTAAGAGAAGGTGTTCTACGGGGTTCAATTCTAAGACCCTTTCTGTCCACTATCTTTCCTCCAACCATAGGTGTCAATATGAAGTAACCGCCTATTGTACTTAAGGCTAACCAAGAACAGTTTTAACAAAATTTCCTAGCAATTAGAATATATAACTACGTACAGTTTAAAAAAAGTAGCTTTGTTTTATGTCATTCAAACAAATGAAAATCTTAAAGTGGCCGATCGAGTGTTTCGGTCGACTAGTTACCTGCGGTTTTGTGACTTGTTGGCACCTGCATTAGATTCATTAGATTGCATAAATGTATTTAATTTCAGTCCCAAAAAACACATATTGACGTTCTGAAGTTTTCAGAATCTAGAAACGCTTGAAAAATTTCTTAAAATTCTAAACCAGTCATCCAATTCTACCACGAGCTCTTAACGCGATCCATTTTAGGACCTAAACTGAACTGTTCTTCTAATTTGTACCATGACGTCAGTTTAACGATTCAATTTAGGCGATGGCATCTGACAGCGATTTTCCCAAACTGAGTCGTAAGTTTTGGTTTAATTCATTCTATTTGGTACCATGACGTCCTTAGTGCAGCTCAACTGAAACTCTCAAATGTCAAAATAAGCGATTCAATAAAAGTTACAATTTCTCTAACATAAACTGAAACGTTTGGTGAATTATTGACGAATATTTTTTGTGCTATTTTAGTGGAATTTTACAAAAATTAATGTAAGTGTACTATAATCTTTCCTTTAAAGTCTAAAATATCTCATTTACATGCCCTTTTTTACCGCATTTATTTTTCTCTATCAGATGTCTGATGAACTACTACCTATTATTTGAGTTTTTTGAGGAAGAATCTGGCCTCACACTATTCCCAAAAACGTAAGAGGCTCCAGTTATGCGGCCAGTTGGACCCCTTCAATAATTTTGAGGATGCCGAATTCATTAGACTAAATAAATATCTACTTTGACTAAAAATTGTTATAACAATAGTTATCGAATTAACGTAAAATCTTAAATCCTGAGTTGAGAACAAATATAGGTACTGTTACTTGCTTCTGAACGTGTCTAGCACTAAAATGTGAGCGAAACAAACTTATTCCATGTTAATAACGTTCTCTTTTTCACCAAAAACGTTTCAAATGCGGCTCAGCCAGAAATTGCGAACTTTCATTCCCATAAAACGATTCAAATGCCGCTGAGCGGATTGGACGTCATAGTACGAATTTGAAGTGATGCAGTTTAGGAATCTAAACTGGAATGTCATGCTTTTGAATCGTTTTTAATAAGATCATGGTAGGCCACCTGGTCTTTTGGTATGAAATACCTACCTATCTAATAGCACCACGAATTTTAATAGTCTTGAACAATTTAAAAACCTTTTAATACCATGTGGTACAAAATAGTAACTAAATTATTTGAATATAATTTAAATAAAGTAATTTTTTTATACCAAGTAAAGTAAAAAAAAGTGATCTTGATCCAAAAAATCATAATAATTATTAACTCGTCCACCACTTTGATATTACTGGCGCCATCTCTTAGTAGAGAGTTATACTACTGAGAAGACAGGCTTACTTACTTTGACGTTAGGGAAATCTGAATTTGGAGTCGGACGTTCTTTGGCGGTTTAATGGAAATGGCAAAAGATGGCGCTCTTTAAAGTTTTGCAGTTTTTATTAACTGCATAGCGTAAAATAAATCAACACGTTCATTGATTGATTAAAATAAACGTATTCTGGCAAGTTTAAATAGTTTTTTTTTTTGTGGGTTCTATTATTATTTCTGATCAAATAAAAACGGGAATATATGCGCCCAGAATTGCTTCATAAATACCTACGCAATACAAACGAAAGTCAATCAACTAGGTAGTGTTTTTGTATCACGAATTATTTTAGGTATATTATATTATATTTTTATTATTTTTTACCTTCAAGGTAACGAAAACTTTAAAGTGACTAAACAGTATTTTTTTGCCCCAAAAAAGTGACATCAGCTATTTATTGGATATTTCTACTCAATATTTCATTCCAAATGAATGCACAAGTAGAACTCCTACGTGTCAATGCTGTATAAAGTATACATAAATTTCTGAGCAGTACCTAACCTAAAAAAAATGTCAAGGCTTGCATAGTACCTATTTCAATAATTTGTAGGTACTATGCTTCTAATAGGATTTGGATGAAAGTTACACAGTTAAGTAGTTTATAACCAGGATAAACAGATAAACACATAGCATACCTACTTTTTATCCTGGTAGTACGTTTCCATGGGATAATTTCCGACCTCCAGGCGGGCGAAGCCGCGGGCAAAGCTAGTATATCTATAGGTATAAATAAAAATGAATCACCGAAATGTAGGTATGTACGCGCATAACTTCCGAATTACTGCACCAAATTGGATAATTCTTTTTTGTGTTCGTTATTGCCAGGACAAGGTATGTATATTGTATTTTTTTTTTTTTGTTTTTTTTTATACGGTCAGTTGTTCAGCAAGGAGTTGTTAGATTCAAACAGGGCCTCAAGTCTGCTATTACAATAGTGTCAGAATGGTCTCGCCATTGTGAGTATTTGACAGTGTTTGTATGGCAAATCTGTCAAAAACTCACAATGAAGAGACCATTCTGACACTATTGTAATAGCAGACTTGAGGCTCAGAACATACGTCATAATGGTGCCGATTCCCTTGTTCACAAACTAAACTAAATTTAAGTTCTGTGCATCTTTTTCTTTCTATTTCATTAAGAAAAGGACAGAAGATAAATTTTAGTTTAGTCCTGTCAAAATAATCAGCGCTTGACGTAAATTGACGTAATTTTAGTCGGCAAGTTTTTAATCACGTCTAAACTTGTATGGAGTAGTGACAGGCGCTGATTAATTTGACAGGACTAAACTAAAATTTATCTTCTGTCCTTTTTTTAATGAAATAGAAAGAAAAAGATGCACAGAACTTAAATTTAGTTTAGTTTGTGAACAAGGGAATCGGCACCAATGTCAATGTTGTATGCGCCCGGAATGGTTTTAGGTAGGGTAGGGTAGGTAGGTAGATAGGTAGGTAGGGTAGGGGTAGGTAGGTAGATAGGAAGGGTAGGGTACACTGAAAAAATGTCTACTTATACATAACCAAACTTTCGTCAACATTTAACACAAAAAAGTGACCACATAACTTTATGCAACATGTAACCAAAACCAAAATGCTGTTTTGTATTTTATAGACAAATCACTTTTATTAAATCAATTTAACTTTTATAATGTCTTGTCAAACTTTGATTATTCCTGAAATAGCCGAAGTAGTTAGGCTCAATATTTCTTTCAGTGTAGATAGAGTAGGTAAGTAGGAAGGGTAGTGTAGGGTGCATCCCTAACATACGTAATGTCAATGCAAATGTAAAATGTCAATGAATGCTCAACGGGATGAATCTAAATAAAAATGCAAGTTGTCCGACTCAAACCACGTCTAATTGAACACTAATTAAAATATGTACAAAATGCATCATCTAGGCTCCGCCGTTTGACAATGCACTGCCAAATGTAGGTCGCGATCAAAGTGCAAATACGCGAGCCTACTAACTAACTTATTACATCAAGAATACATATTTTAAAACCATGTACGTAGACCGTACAGGTAGGGTAGGCTGGTAGGTAGGTAGGTAGGGTAGGGTTTTTTTATTTTGTTTTTAGGTATGTACGTTAGGTAGGGTAAGTAGGTTAGAAGGTAGAGCTACCCGTGCGAAGCCGGCCCGGGTAAAGCTAGTGTTGAAAGAAATTGCAAAACACAAAAACAAACAAAAACAAAAAACTGTTAAATAAATATTTCTTTTACCTTCGTTATGTACCTAAATAAAGAAATTCGTCGAACACACAACAAGTCAGAACAAAAATCTGATTTAAGGCTCGTACAGACTAGTGCGATATCGCGGGCGCGACGCGACACTGGTAGCACAATTTCTTTGTCGGTGCCTGTCGCGCCCGCGATATCGCGCGAGTCTGTACGAGCCTTTAAACGATATTTTTGCAGACAACCTTTACAGTAACTGCCAAGGTCCCTGGCTCCCTGCACCCAGATTGTAGGGACTAATTAATTGCAATGAGAGTCTCCACGAGTGGCGACATCTATTATTTATCAACACAAACTCAGATTTTTTACACTATTTCCATGTAAATGGAATAATGGCGCTATGACTCGAGCCGACTGAAGTAGTCTCGCGAAGTCGTAAGGCTTCTGCCTCGAATCTTGCGGGCAGTGAGGCGGCGGCGGCGGCGGCGGCGCGGGAGCGGCACGGGCAACGCAGACCCGTTCTCGAAACCAGCGGGCAGATTGTGCGGCACTATAGCGGCGTAGTGTTGTGTTCGTGGTTGTGTCGTCGAGATATTTGTTTTTATTCGCGAACGAAATGTCTGAGCAACGGCGAAAATATCTTTTTGATTGAAATTTATTCCTAATGTCACAAAAATAAATTGCACAACACTGCAATGGACGCACGGGCGGTCACCGCTTGACTGGAGTGCACCGCACGTTGCCCGCCCCCGCGCCGCTGCCGCGCCGCTGTTTTCGAGGGCCGGTCCATTTGATTTTACGCATAATCCTGCCGCTCCCGCGCCGCCGCCACGCTGCCTGCAAGATTCGAGGTAGAGGCCTAAGTGGTTGCCTCGCGCATTTGATAGTTAAACTGATATATACACCGTGGCATTTTAGTTGTCTTACAAAGACAGCCCACTTCATGTATCCAATGACTACTAATCATTCATGTAAAAAATGTTTATTTTTTTTGAACATTTGTTTTTTTTTTTTTTTTATTAATTATGACGCATGCCATAGTTTAAAACACCCTGTTACGAGTGCAGTCCGAGCCTTGTGTTACAAGGACGCCGCGGTATGGAGCGGTGACATCTTTATCAGAGTTCATTCAACCCTAACGCAAAAATGTGTTTCTTACTAGTGCAACTAAAACTTAAGAGTCTATACAACCTCAGCACCACCTCACTCTGTATCTCGCTCGCACACTATTGCTACCGTTCACGCGAGCAAGCGAGACAGGGCGACAGGGAAAAGGCTCCAAGGCGCCGATAGTTTAGGTAATTTCGTTTTACGGTGAAAATAAAGGTCATTTAAAAAAAGTAAATAACATAAGACCTGCTTTATAGTTAGTTCAGTTAATATGCAAAGTTTCATTATCTATTTTGAAGTATTTTTTGAATACCAGCGGTTTATTGTTCGGTTTGGAGGTAACTTTGGAATTATTTTCTATCGAGAAAATTTTATGGAATCGTGTTTTCGGCTAACATAGTACTTAACATTATTCCTCAACTTTACCATATATTTATTTCAAAATTAATGCTGCCGTATTTTCGACATAACGGAGGATCATGCTAAGCCATTTGAGGTAGTATAGGCCCATTCTGCGGCTATATCACAAGGCTCGGGACTGCACTCGTAACAGGGTGTTTTGAACTATGTCATGCATCATAATTAATAAAAATAAAATAATTAAAACAACGCAAATGTTCAAAAAAATAAAAATAAAAATTTACATGAATGATTAGTAGTCATTGGATACATGAATTGGACTGTCTTTGTAAGAGGACTAAAATGCCACGGTGTATATATATATATTTATAAAGCCTTCTTATTCATAAGGCGAGCTCCTTGGAGTCTTGTAAATAAGAAGGAGTATAACGTCAATGAAATAATTGAATGCGTAGGGTGCATCCCCAGCCAATGCAAATGTAAAATGTCAGTGAATGCTCCACGGAATGAATCTAAATCAAAATCAAATCAAAATCAAAATCAAAATATTTTATTTCACATAAACCTACATGGGCACTTATGAAACGTCAGAAGCTAGGTGCACGGTTCGAGTTAGTCGTTTCCTATGGAGAAGAGCCGGCAAGAAACTCCACGGTTACTCTTTTAAAAATAATTGGCTTTACAATATTATTAAATAACAGTGATAATAGGTATGGGAGGACAGTGTAGGCCTTTCAACAATTACCAGGTACTTAACAAAATAGGAAACCGCCAACAAATCTACACTCTACTAGGCCTACAACGTTCTCACATTCACGAAATATAAAATAATCTAAGTATATAAAATATTAATGACATGACTGCAATTACAACTACAGTAACATATCTGAATAAATATCATGTCCACAAAAGCCAAATAAAAATGCAAGTTGTCTGACTCAAACCACGTCTAATTGAACACTAATAAAATTATATATAAAATGCATCATCTAGGCTCCGCCGTATGACAATGCACTGCCAAATGTAGGTCGCGATCAAAGTGCAAATACGCGAGCCTACTAACTAAGTTATTACATCAAAAATACATATTTTAAAACCATGTACGTAGACCGTACAGAATTAATATAAAAGCAAATATATTTACGTATTTCATTTAACAAATTGGCGGAGTGGCTGCCCAAATGAGAAACAATCATCAAAAATAGACTGCGGCTTACCCCCGTTACCTAATGTTTGAAAGAGAAGTGAGAAGTGAGAACCCATTTACATGTTATGTTCTCAGAGGACCGATGTAAACCTAACTCAGGGAAACCCGAAACCCCAACTAAAACATTAAGAAACTTCGCTATTGGAAACAGAGTGTACATAAGAAATAGAAAGGCAAAATTATACATTTCATTTCATTATTATTAATATTATTGTTTGTTATTTAAGTTAATATGTAAGCAAAATATAATTTAAATAAAAAATAAAAATTAAAACATTTTTATTTCAGGCATTGTATAAGTAGGTACACAGAAATACAAATACATTTCACCCATAGTGACTACATGTCATAGATAAGTAAACACTAATGTTTACTTATCTATGACATGTAGTCACTATGGGTATAGTACCTACCTAAGTAGGTACTATTATTATAATTATGTTAAGTAGGTATTTTAGGTGTTACAAATTACAAATCATTATTAGAAATTAGGTACCTATTATTAGATAATTACATTTAATAAATCAAATTAAATTAGATAAATTAATTCGTCATTATTACTTGATTATTATTTATATATGTATAAGGATCAAATATTATTATTATTGTGAGCATGCACGTGAAATTATTTATTTATGGAAGTCGCCTCTGCGGCGTAGGCCTCCCCCAACTTTCTCAATTTTTCCCTATCTCTAGCTTGTCTACTCCAGTCTGGTCCACATCTTTCCTTAAATATATCTTCCCAGCGCTTCGGCGGCCTTCCTCTTTTTCTTTTTCCATCTCTAGGTACCCATTCTATGATTTTCTTTGTCCATCTTTCGTTATCCATTCTGCAGATGTGCCCTGCCCATTTCCATTTCAGACTTCTTATTCTCTCTACTATGTCAGTTATTTTAGTGTTGCTTCTAATTTCCTCATTAGTAATTCTGTCGAACAATTTAATACCCAACATGCTTCTCTCCATTCTCCTTTGCATAACTCCGGGTTTGTGTTCTTAATTATCCGTAGAGACCATGTTTGGCATCCATATGTAAGACATAGAAGGACTGCTATCTCATACAACTTTTTTTTTCAAATTTATGTTTCTGTTCTTCATGATTTCTTTAAAACTCCAGTACTTTTTCCATGAAAGTGCAATTCTCCTGTTTATTTATTTTTCTGTTTGATCTTCAAATGAAATAGACTGTCCCAAATAGACGTATTCTTTAACATATTCTATTTCCTGTCCATCTATAATTACCAGTGATCGGAGTAGGTAGATTGATTTGGAGTCAATGAACTGGCACGTATATTATAGTATAGATATGCCTCCGGGATTCCGAGATTTTGTTGTAATGTGTAGAATAAAGAATACATCAATATGAATAGGAAATGTTTAACCCTTTTGCTGTCTTTTTAATAGTATATAGATGATCGGACTTCAATAGTAACTCGGCAAACGTAGTTGGCACTTTATTATAGACTCTGTACGCACAACGCGATGCAACTACCAATTCTATAAAGATGTTGATTTTGATCTAAACTGCTTTTTATTTCATTTTCACCTGTTTTTATATTCATATAAAGTATGAGAAAAAAAAACAATTTTAGATGTTTATCTATCGCATTCTATAAATTTCTAATGTACTAGTTTAAAAATCCTTACTTTTACAATATTTGATTCAATCCCGCAAGTACGAAAATGAAATCCCGGAAAAAAGGCTTATCCATGTTATGATTTCTATGACTATTCATAATGCGAGTACGTAAAATCAATCTACCTACTCCGATCAATGATAATTACTGTTACTTCCGATCCGTTTGTTAAAATTTTGGTTTTTGCAGCATTCTTTGACTGTCTTATGTGAACATAAAATGTAGAGAACAGCAGATTTTTTTTTTTCGTGAATAGATAACGGATAGACCGACCGACAGAATTACTTACACATTTATAATATAAGTTAGATAGTCATGTTCTTGGATGAATCCTCATCACTTTTCAGTTTGACGTCATACTTCAGATATAAATCATAGCATAGCTCGTATACATAGAACAGGGCTCCAGGAGCAAGTAGCCCCAAGGCAACACTGTACCTAATTAGTGTATTAGATGGGCAACGTGAGGTACAGGGTTTGAGTACGTTGTAGTTCGTTTTTGGGAAATCTCGGATCAAATTTGAATAAGGGCTCGTGTACACCGCACCGTCGGTGCGTCGCCGCGCCGCCACCGCTCCACCGCCGCGCCTCTGCACTGTGTATACGAGCCGCCACTGCGCTGCCACCGCGCCGCCACCTTTGAGTTAGCTTCAATTATAAGTATTTAATCCACTCGTTGTATGTTCATGATGTTATAAAATTTCCTGTCACTGTTTTGGTATACGAATTGGTGTGGGGTGGCCACACCAATTCGTATACCAAAACAGTGACAGGAAATTTTAATGTACTACAACTAAAAATCGAAATATCAAATCAAATCATTTTTATTTCAGGAATACACCCATATAAAATTTACATCAGATTACAAAATTATTATTATTCACAAATTTCAAGAAAAATAGACATACACAATTTTTTTTTGCCCATGCCAAAACGAAGATATCTTTAAAAAAGAACGGACAAGAAACTTCATGTACTAATTTCTTTCTAGATTCATACACAAAATTCTCATCTCATAAAAAAATCTCGTGCCGTACGACAAGATAAAATGGACACGCACACCGCCTAAAGGTTATATGTCTTACAAGACTTCGAAAGCTAAACTTATTCTCAAATCTAAACATAATGGTTTTCGTATTAAAAATTAGAACCATTTATTAGTCAGAAGTTGGTTAGAAAGGGCTTCTAATCAAGGTTAAAGTTATTGTCAATTATATTCACATAAACTCAGGAAGGTAGAAACTATAGAACGCCTACTGCTACGCTCCTTACATACTTCTTTTGCTTCGATTACGTTCGGGCCGTACGGGCCTCAAGTCTGCTATTACAATAGTGTCAGAATGGTCTATCATTGATTTTATAATTGTTGATTTTGACAAGTTTGGTAATCTACTAATATAATGGCGTCATTATGACTTTCCAATGGTCAGCCACTGACACTCCATTGAAAGAATTGGTAATCTCGTACATATTGACAAGTGAAACTTCCTACTAAACTTTCAACTTCCTACTACTTCAGATTGCTTATAACACTAATAAATAATATGTAAAAATATATATAAATGAAATCTGGCATGAATAAATGTTCAAAATGCCATTGTAATACAATTCTATTACGAGACCATTGACCGACCAATGATCGACCATTATGGATTTAGCAGATTACGAACTTTTAGCAAAATGACAGTGGGATCGTGTTGGAGTAACGAAATTTATAAAAATAGCAGACTTGGGCCCCTGGTTGCGAGTACTACGCACCTGACCTTTCTGAAGAACATCACCAATTAGGACTATCACGCTTGATGGATTTTGCGTGATTCTTAGTTTTTTATCCGCTTTAGACATAAATTTACAAATTATTTTCACTATGTAATATAAACGTAATCTAAATATTCATATAATAATAATAATAATAACCCCACCGCCGTATCTCTACGTTGACGTCGTGGTGGGGCTTGCGCGCTCCGAACTCTGGGTCTGTGCCGGTAGAGTTTACTTTACCGGAACATGTCTAGGGTGAGGAGCCAGACCAAGAGAGATACAGAAACCCGCAGGGCAGCATGTGGCGAGCTGTTGGGCAGTTGCGACCCCACGGACCCTATCTCCCGGGAGAAGTCATGTTCCTCATCTCTGGCTTGCCTTTATTGGCCGGCTGGAGTGAACACTGACGAGGAACTGAGCTCCCACCTCATTCTTGCCTTTATTGGCCGGCTTGAGTGGAGATTCGCAAGAGCAAACGTGCTCGGAGGAAGGAAGTATTCCAGTAAGTGCTTGTAGGGATCTTGACCATCTTCCGGGCTCTGGGATTGTTCTGAGAGCCGTGGAATACCTCTCCACTCCTCAAGCACCTCAGGATATGTTGCCCCTTTGTCGCTACGTCACTATGTGCTAGCGACCATTTCCGGGGGCCCATTAATGAGTGTGCAAGTCACCCCCTGCCATTTTATCCGTGTACAATAAAACATTGATCAGGCAGGGGCCATAGTCCTTCCATAGTTTTAGGTAACCAGTCCATTTTAACCACCCAAACCCATAGTCCAATATCTTTGTTTCCATATCCTACAATAGTCCTATACCAACCGGGGGTTGTCCTTGGGTGCACTTGCATAGTGCGTACAGGGATAATCGTCGGTTGGTGCCTCATTCCATTTAAAATTGTCTAAGGGGCCTCTGCGAGTTGGCTTCGGCCCCTCGTACGCCTTCCAAAGGTCCGGGACCCCAGGGTCCCGAGATATGTAAACACATAAAAATATAATAATAACCCCACCGCCGTATCTCTACGTTGACGTCGTGGTGGGGCTTGCGCGCTCCGAACTCTGGGTCTGTGCCGGTAGAGTTTACTTTACCGGAACATGTCTAGGGTGAGGAGCCAGACCAAGAGAGATACAGAAACCCGCAGGGCAGCATGTGGCGAGCTGTTGGGCAGTTGCGACCCCACGGACCCTATCTCCCGGGAGAAGTCATGTTCCTCATCTCTGGCTTGCCTTTATTGGCCGGCTGGAGTGAACACTGACGAGGAACTGAGCTCCCACCTCATTCTTGCCTTTATTGGCCGGCTTGAGTGGAGATTCGCAAGAGCAAACGTGCTCGGAGGAAGGAAGTATTCCAGTAAGTGCTTGTAGGGATCTTGACCATCTTCCGGGCTCTGGGATTGTTCTGAGAGCCTTGGAATACCTCTCCACTCCTCGAGCACCTCAGGACATGTTGCTCCCTTGTCACTACGTCACTATGTGCTAGCGACCGTTTTCGGGGGTCCATTATTGAGTGTGCAAGTCACCCCCTGCCATTTTATCCGTGTATAATAAAACATTGATCAGGCAGGGGCCATAGTCCTTCTATAGTTTTTGGTAACCAGTCCATTTTAACCACCCAAACCCATAGTCCAATATCTTTGTTTCAATATCTTGCAATAGTCCTACACCAACCGGGGGTTGTCCTTGGGTGCACTTGCGTAGTGCGTACAGGGATAATCGTCGGTTGGTGCCTCATTCAATTAAAAAGCGTCTAACGGGCCTCTGCGAGTTGGCTTCGGCCCCTCGTACGCCTTCCAAAGGTCCGGGACCCCAGGGTCCCGAGATATGTAAAAATATGAAAATAAAATAATAATAATAATAATTCTTTATTCAAAAAAACAATAACCTTTGACAATAAATAACACAGAAAGTTGAGCAAGTTTAGGTATACAAAATTGGATACAAAAGGTAGGTAGTGTGGTCAAAAGTCCAAATAAAATATGTACCCTGCTCCCCAGACTAGGAAAATCCTGTTCTTGGGAGGCAGTGTCTTCGCATTTCCCCACATACTCCAATTGAACGAAACAAAATTTAAATCTTGTATAAAACGCACACTATGCAGCCAAGTATATTATAAGTTGGGGGATTACATCGCTGACAAATATGCTTGGCTCAATGCTGGTCCTGCTCCATAAGGGCGCATAAACTAATTGATTAGCATTTGAAAATATTATTGGAGCTGCTGAAGATTGCAAGACTATCTTTGCATTGTATAAACTCAATGTCCTTGAATTATATAATTGCATAGCACAGGTGTGAGTACTATGTACTATAGAGCTACCATTTACCGGGTAATAAGTCTTTTATTGACTTGAATGCGCCCTGGCGGCTGAGAGTATGTCATGCTCACTCAAATGCGTGGCGTGTGTGTTGGATCATTAAGTTCCCTTCAAAATGGTTGAGCTAAATGGTGCTGATCCATTCGTCATGTTCGTGAACGGGCGCCGTCAGTTGAGACTGGTCATCTCTTAGCTGCCACGGGTTATTTTAATTTTTGAATTGTTTTTATTACGGACGCTTCTAACGTGCACGTCTTTCTACATTGTTCTCACATGTATAACTTCAACATGAATGATGTAACCCATATTTTGTAACAATATTTTGTTTTAAAAGAGTGTCCGTGGAGTTTCTTGTCCGTTCTTCTCCATAGGACCCTACTAGGCTTTGGAATGGGCAACTAGCTTCATCTTTCTGACTGACCGACCCCTTGACAATTCAAAAGTACCTGTAATTGGTTTACTTGAAATAAATGCTTTGAGTTTGAGTCTGAGTTTGAATTAAAATGAGAGAATTGTCAAAGATAAAGGTTATGTACTAGTGAGCAAAAGAAAAGAATAGAAAAATAGTGTATATGATATACGTGTTTATGTACGTTGAGTATGTGTGTCGGGTGTCGTGGCGTGTAATGAGTGTTATGTGGGAAGTGTTGAGTGTTCATGTATACGTGGGGATGAGGGGAATTCAGTCATTATGAAAATGCTCTACTGCTGCACTACTCGTTCGTGATTTTCAGTATAAATATCATTAAAAGTCGGTTATCGTCGTCTTAAAGACATCATCCGACGAACTCTTGTCACCGTCGGAGTTCCAGCTGTATTAGAACATGAAAGCATGCCGTCCATGCCTTTATTTCCATGGAAGGTGGGTAGGCCTTTAATGTGGGACGCAACGTGACAGAATGGTATCCAAGGGATGCCAAAAGAAATCAATACTCTTGCGCCATCCCATCTTTCTGGCTCGGCGTGCTATGCTGGCGCTGCTGCTGCGGCTGCTGAAAACCTCAAGCGGCAAAAGTATAACGACCTTATCGGTAATTATATTTTCGAGCCGTTTGGGGTCGAAACCATCAGGCCGTGTGATCCGAGTGCTCATGTTTTGTTCAACAAAATCTTCAAACGGGTGGTTGACACTTCCCGTGACACAAGGGCTGGCTTTTACTTTGGCCAGAGGCTAAGCATTGCCATACAACGTGGCAATGCCGCCAGTCTCTTGGGTACATTACCAGTGGACAGCGATGCGGAGGAATTTCGACACCATGTTTTTTTTTTATGGATCACTTTCATGGAAGATTGTTGACAGATACGTGTTTTTTACGGCGCCGTTTATACGCGGTACCGTAAAGAAATCGTGCCGTGTAGGTACAAATGGCCTAACTGAGTTTTGTAGATCAGATAAGCAGTTGTTTTAAGTAACATACTCTGAAAAAAAATGCACTCTAATCAAGTGACTTTTAAGCTTGATTGACGATATCTTGTTTAGATTAATCAAAATCTTAGTTAAGTTGATCATCACGACATGATTGCAGCAATACTAGTTGAAATGATTGAACGCTCAAACAAGTTTCTCGATTACCCTTAACATGACATCATTTTAGAAGAGTTAAAAAAGAGACAAGTTTAAAAAAAGTTAACTGTAACAAAGTAAATTAGTTGTGTGTGTCAATCAAGTATTTTGATTACTTCTATATAGATCATTGAAACTTTAATCTAATAACCTTGGTTGGAGCAACTATGTTTTGACTTGATTGCTGCAAATAGGTTTTGTGATAACTCCAATCATGATCCCGTTTCAAATCTCAATCAAATAAAAGTAGTAGCTGTGATCATTGTGCTTGATAGGCTCAGATGCAAACATAGTCAATCTAAACAAAATCTTGATTGTGGCAACTACTTTTTTTTTTCAGTGTATCTGTCCCTCGTCATAGTTCACCCAGATCTGAACGCATCCTAGATGTGTTCACTCTATGCCGAACAAGAACTAACCTGGGACATTCGACACCAATGAACAAATAATGAATGAGGACGTACAATGAGCTCCATACACGTTCCAATAGCATTCACATCTTCGCCAAAAAGGTATCGTAATTTTGCAAACAATGGTTACTGACTCACAGTGCCCACAGTTAATATCTACATTATTAATATTATTATTACTTACTTGTATATACCGGATGACTTTTTTTACCGTCTCGAAAAAAATTGAGTATACTAGGTGAACGGAGTAGAAGCCTATGGCATAGCAATTATTATTATTATTTTTTTTTTTCAGAAATAAAACTAAAATAAAAGATAAAAATATTGAAATTTGGGTGCGTATGATTTAAATTTAAATATTATTTATCGTATTTATTTATTGAATTATGTTTTTTGTTAAATTTCTGTGTTTATTGTTATAGTATGATAAGTTTACTTCAAATGTGTGGTATTTATCCATAGATCAATTTCTTTCTAGGTTAAAGAAAAAATAATAAAAACTATGCCATAGGTTTCTACTCCGTTCACCTAGTATACCCAAATTTTTACGAGACGGTAAAAAATGTCATCCGGTATACTTACTTTTTTTTTAGTATAATATTTATTTATTTATAGTTAATTAATTTTTAAGTAATAATAATAATACGTATGTATATAAAAAAGGGAGGGAAAGAATCAAAGGGCATCAAAAAATTCGTCCGCATCGCTGTCAACAGGAAAAGTGCCTAAAAGGCTGGCAGTATTGCCACGTTGTATGGCAATACTGATTCTTTGGCCAAGAAATAGGCCAGCCTTCTGGTTACGTGAAGAACCGGCCAACCGCTTAGTGATGTCTCGAAAAACTAAGTGGGCACTCGGACCCCATGGTCCTAGAGTTTCAACCCCAAACGGCTCAAACATATAGCTCCCAAAAAGGTTGTTATATTTGCGCCGTTTTAGGTTTTCTGCACCTGCAGCAGCCGACCCAGCACAGCCCGCCGTGCTAGGAAGATGGGATGGCGCAAGGGTGTCGACACATGTTGCATTCCACACCAAAGGCCGACCTAACTTCCAAGGCATTGTGGTCATTCCGTCTGGTCTCTTAAAAACTACTCACTTAATTATTATTTCTCACTGACCGTGTTTAATTCTTAAAGCAACAAAATAAATTTAGCTACGTCTTTTTTTTTTTTTTTTTTGCCGTTTTTGTTTTGTTTTTGTAAGGCTGTGCACACCTATATGTGACAAATTTAATTGTTACAATACCCCAAAAATGTATTAGTGAATAAGTCGCTGGAGTGTCAAAATTAAATAAATAAATATTGGTATTCACCTGCATTCAACATAGGGAAAAGACTGGGCAAATGATGTAGTTATATGTATAGTTCGCGTCACGTAATAATACCGCTGGCCAGCGAACAACTGTAGCGTTGTATAGTTCGCGTCACGTAATAAGACCGCTGGCCAGCGAACAACTGTAGCGTTGTATAGATCGTGTCACGTGATAAGAGCGCTGGTCAAGCGCACAACCATACCATAACATTTTTACGTGACGCGAACAACGTATAATTTTGCGGTTGGCCAGCGCGCTTTTTATGTGACGCGAACTGTACTTCTAGCAATAAAAGAAACTCATTATTTGCTTTACAAAATCTACCTGCTACCAATATTTTTTTAAACCATACCTCTACTTGTATTCTCCCCTGGGATAGAATGATCTGAATGTAACATTGAAATAACAAAATGATATTTGTAAAGTAATCCCAGTTCTGATTCACGAATGAATGTATTTTTCTTTCGTTATACATTATTTCTGATATTTAAATAACGATATTGTTTTTAATAGATTTGTTTCTTTTATCATTTGATTGTGAACCTCTCTGTGGGTATTTGAAACAAGGCCCGTGTATACATAGCCGGCTTTTGCTCGCGGCTTCACCCGCGTGGATGTCGGAAAATATCCCACGCGACTACCAAGATAAAAAGTACCCTTTAGCCGTTTTTGCGCCAATCCGGAATAAACATTCAGAAAAACAGACAAACTGACGAAAATTCTAAAATCTATAATTTGGCATCAGACTCGTACCCGCATCTCGAAGCAATTACTTTTGGATAATATTTTTGTGTTCACCAAAAATCTTAAGGTACATCTATGTATGCATTTCTAAAATGTTATTCTTCCCCGAAAAATACTGATCGTGCACCAAATATTAAAGGTTAGGTTAGGTTAGGTTATATTTTGGTGCACATTCAGTATATTTGGTGGAACACAGGCAAATTAGGTAAATGAAATGGGAGTACTTTTAAATAAAATTGAAGTACTTTTAAATACCATCCATTACTTTTTTCAAAAATGTTCAATGTACAGTTTTGACGTCTTTACTATTTTATCATGTCGGGTTATTAGACTTTCGCATTTGGAATTTCTCCGGTTTAAACCATATACAGGCTGGCATTTCAGGCTTTTGAACTGTCAAAGAGTCAGTCAGAAAGTTGAAGCTAGTTGCCCATTCCAAAATGTAGATCTCTATGGAGAAGAACGGGCAAGAAACTCCAAGGACACTCTGTTAATTCAAGATATTACAAAATCCTGGGTACATTATTCTTGTTGCTTCTTTTAGGGTAAACCCTGTAATGATAGTTTAAGCTGTTGTCCATACTATACTAATATATTATTATACTATATTATAAATGTGAAAGTAACTCTGTTTGTCGGTCTGTATGTTACGTTTTCACGCCTAAGCCGCTGAACCGATCATCATGAAATTAGCAGAGATATAGATATATGGAGAAGGACATGGGCTACTTTTTACGCGATAACCGACATCCACGCGGGCGGAGCTGCGGGCAAAATCTAGTAAATAAATAAATAAATAAAAATATATAAACATGACCAAACCATTAAAACCATCTAAGCATACTATTGTAAATTTGTGTTACTACGATCATCTTCTCTTAAAACGCACCGTTACGCTTCATCACAGAATTCCTCTTCATTTCCTTCATCTTTATACATTCTTAAGAATAATATTTCTAATGTTGCTCTTTTGTTTCAGAAAACTCCTACGTTATCTGCAATGGTCATCCCAAGTGGGCCCGTATCTTCAACTCCTAAAGGTAAGTCTATTTTAAAGGAAATTCGACCAGTTATTTTTTATTTTATTTATATCACTTTTTTCGTTTTTCTGGGTTGATTTATGTGATTCTTTTTACCCGGGTCGTGTATCTGTGTGTCTATGTATCTGTGTATCTGTGTCTGTTGTAGTTGATGATCGAATGTCTATGTGAACATCTTCTACTGGTCTGATAGACTCGAAACTTGGTATTCTGTTACATGAATGATATAATAATAATATAATAATAATAAAGTAATTTATTTCTCTCAAAAAGGTACAATTTTGATTCATAGCATAAGTTACATTTTCCGGTATATCCTTTGTGAGAGCTGGAGTCTATACTGGGTTCGGGACCTGTATGACAGATCTCCAGGCTCACACCCTTAAAATACAATATTAATTGCACTTACGTACTACAACATTGAAAACTCCAAGTACTGAGAGGAATAGAATTAAGACAATACAAAGGAGATGTGCTGTGTGTCTTTGGAGTGTTGTGTGTCCGTGAGTGCAATATAAGTCCTCGCGCAATATGAGAAGAACATAGTAACCTTGGACTGATGCTGCATCACTTGAAGGATACCCAACTCCCTCACCAATTTACAGCAGAAGTATGGTGTTTGGGCTCATCGGAATGTTCACAATGAATATTTTATATACCGGATGACATTTTTTACCGTCTCGTAAAAATTTGGGTATACTAGGTGAACGGAGTAGAAGCCTATGGCATAGATTTTATTATTTTTTCTTTAACCTAGAAAGAAATTGATCTATGGATATATACCACACATTTGAAGTAAACTTATCATACTATAACAATAAACACAGAAATTTAACAAAAAACATAATTCAATAAATAAATACGATAAATAATATTTAAATTTAAATCATACGCACCCAAATTTCAATATTTTTATCTTTTATTTTAGTTTTAATTCTGAAAAAAAAAAAACAAAAAAAAAATTGCTATGCCATAGGCTTCTACTCCGTTCACCTAGTATACCCATTTTTTTTCGAGACGGTAAAAAAAGTCATCCGGTATAGATAATAATTAAGGTCTGATGATGGAGTAGCAAAGAGAAATGAGGATACATTTTATGTGGGGAGAATACGTACAGCTGCGCAAATTTAAGCGAAGCACGTGTCGAGGGTTAACGAAACCGCCAAACGGACGAGGCCTAGCTGCTCTTTATCCAGCAATAATAAATGTATGCTATTGTAGAAAGGATAGCTAATGTTAACTTCCTATTTAATTAGCCGTCCCTCGATGCGACGACACTTGGATCAAAATATTACCTTGTAACTTTCGTGTGTAGTATTTTCGTGTTACTAACAATTTATATGGAGAAATCTGAAATAAATGATTATTATTATTATTATTTTAATGTGTTTACATATCTCGAGACCCTGGGGTCCCGGACCTTTGGAAGGCGTACTAGGAGCCGAAGCCAACTCGCAGAGGCCCGTTAGAAGCTTTTTAATTAAATGAGGCACCAACCGACGATTATCCCTGTACGCACTATGCAAGTGCACCCAAGGACAACCCCCGGTTGGTGTAGGACTATTACAGGATATGGAAATAAAGATATTCGACTATGGGTTTGGGTGGTTAAAATGGACTGGTTACCTAAAACTATGGAAGGGCTATGGCCCCTGCCTGATCAATGTTTTATTATACACGGATAAAATGGCAGGGGGTGACTTGCACACTCAATAATGGGCCCCCGAAAACGGTCGCTAGCACATAGTGACGTAGCAACACGGGGGCAACATATCCTGAGGTGCTCGAGGAGTGGAGAGGTATTCCACGGCTCTCAGAACAATCCCAGAGCCCGGAAGATGGTCAAGATCCCTACAAGCACTTACTGGAATACTTCCTTCCTCCGAGCACGTTTGCTCTTGCGAATCTCCACTCAAGCCGGCCAATAAAGGCAAGAATGAGGTGGGAGCTCAGTTCCTCGTCAGTGTTCACTCCAGCCGGCCAATAAAGGCAAGCCAGAGATGAGGAACATGACTTCTCCCGGGAGATAGGGTCCGTGGGGTCGCAACTGCCCAACAGCTCGCCACATGCTGCCCTGCGGGTTTCTGTATCTCTCTTGGTCTGGCTCCTCACCCTAGACATGTTCCAGTAAAGTAAACTCTACCGGCACAGACCTAGAGTTCGGAGCGCGCAAGCCCCACCACGACGTCAACGTAGAGATACGGCGGTGGGGGTTATTATTATTATTATTTCATTTATATATGTCTACATATCTCGGGACCCTGGGGTCCCGGACCTTTGGAAGGCGTACGAGGGGCCGAAGCCAATTCGCAGAGGCCCGTTAGACGCTTTTTAATTAAATGAGGCACCAACCGACGATTATCCCTGTACGCACTATGCAAGTGTACCCAAGGACAACCCCCGGTTGATGTAGGACTATTGTAGGATATGGAAACAAACATATTGGACTATGGGTTTGGGTGGTTAAAATGGACTGGTTACCTAAAACTATGGAAGGACTATGGCCCCTGCCTGATCAATGTTTCATTGTACACGGATAAAATGGCAGGGGGTGACTTGCACACTCATTAATGGGCCCCCGGAAACGGTCGCTAGCACATAGTGACGTAGCGACAAGGGGGCAACATATCCTGAGGTGCTTGAGGAGTGGAGAGGTATTCCACGGCTCTCAGAACAATCCCAGAGCCCGGAAGATGGTCAAGATCCCTACAAGCACTTACTGGAATACTTCCTTCCTCCAAGCACGTTTGCTCTTGCGAATCTCCACTCAAGCCGGCCAATAAAGGCAAGAATGAGGTGGGAGCTCAGTTCCTCGTCATTGTTCACTCCAGCCGGCCAATAAAGGCAAGCCAGAGATGAGGAACATGACTTCTCCCGGGAGATAGGGTCCGTGGGGTCGCAACTGCCCAACAGCTCGCCACATGCTGCCCTGCGGGTTTCTGTATCTCTCTTGGTCTGGCTCCTCACCCTAGACATGTTCCGGTAAAGTAAACTCTACCGGCACAGACCCAGAGTTCGGAGCGCGCAAGCCCCACCACGACGTCAACGTAGAGATACGGCGATGGGGTTATTATTATTATTATTATAATTAAACTTAAAGAGCCAATACATTTTATTTTTGATTATTTTCCGAGATGTAAAGAGACCGAGACCGAGATCGAGATATCTTTCATAAATACATGTACCTATCTATAGTATTAAACAAAGTCACTTTTCGTATCTGGCTGTGACCGATCTTCTAAACTACCACAATTGATTTTGATTCGGTTTTCACCATCATTTAAAACGCAGACATATGCCAGTGACCTTGAGTAGTTAGCTTGCGTGTTCTGTACTGAGCTCACGCAACGCTTCGTATGTCTAACCAGTTATAGGATTCGTCCATCCGGAGCGCTGTCCCAAATAAGACGCATTATTAATTTATCCATACTCCATACTAATATTATAAATGTGAAAGTAACTCTGTCTGTCTGTATGTATGTTACGTTTTCATGCCTAAACCGCTGAACAGATCGTCATGAAATTTGGCAGAGATATAGCCTGGGATATGGAGAAGGACATAGGCTACTTTTTTACGCGATAACCGATATCTACGCAGGTGGAGCCGCGGGCAAAAGCTAGTTATACATAAAACGTACGTAAACGTATTTTAATAAAACACGTATACTAAAAGATCAATAATTAAATTATGTTTAAAAAGGTGAGGTTTCAGAAAAATACACTTGACAGATTTTGGGTGATTCTCAGTATTTTATCCGCGTTAGACATAACTTTACTCGTACAAATAAATTTCACTATGTAAACATAATCTAAAATATTCATATATTTTTTCCAAAACATTAATACTACTCGTTTAGACGTGATCTTCAGTATAAAACCATTAAAAGACGGGCATTTATTCCGAAAGGTTTACGTGTATAATTCATCGATGACGCCATGTATGAAGCAGGCACGGGGCGCTATAGTATGTTATATTCACAAGTGATGTAATAGGTACCTATACTGCTTGATTACTTACTGCTACAGGTATATTGGTACTCCCCTAAGGCTAAGTAAATGTCGTGACGTGGAAACAGAGTCCACTCATCCAGGACTTAATTGCCTAACGTCATCAATTGATCTGTGCTGTGACTCAAAATCGTTAGGCATACCTACGTGTTCCCATTTCAGTTTGATTTATTTGTATTTGTATGTCAAAAGTCTAAGTCTAATAAATATGTCTATTCTTCGTAGATTAGAGAAAGAAGCGGTCAAGCTACGCGTATTGGGTCTTCTAAACAGAGGCCCTAGTGTGAGTTTATTTTCACCATCTCAAATTTACGCATAGAGCGCGTTCAGCACTCCGATTGAAGGGCCAATCGAAGGCCAATCGGAACGCCGAACGCGCTAGATGCGTAAAATCGAGATGGTTAAAAGAAACTCACACTAGGACCTCTGATAGAATAGAATACTCTTTATTGCACACGATAAAAATTACAGATTTTTGATACACCATTCGAAAGAACGAAAAATTCTGAACAAAACTGAATACTCAACTCATTTTGGGTATTTTGTCCCGTACCTCAATTGAACCTATGGTCGACTATATGTAGAAATTAATGATTTCTAAGTACAGATGATCCTTAAGTTCAGAGATTCAGGTCTGTCCACCGTTCTGGTCTATTTCCACTGAAAATAAGGACCGTGTTCAAACTATCAGACGTTCATTATGATGTGGCCTAGGTATAGGACTAAATTTACATTGCCGCGGAATGAATTGGAAGCGATTTTGTTTTACAAAGCACAATAAACTTTATTTCAATTGTGTTAAAGAGGCTTGAGTAACGGGGTGTACATGAAATTATTTCAGGAATATTATGGGAATCCAATAAACCTGATTTGTTTTATTACCTCACTCACACGCAATGTATCGTTAACGTGGCAAAACGCACGTAGCGAACGGCAGCGCAGCGAGTGAGTTCGATGAACTCTGTAGCTTGGCTGAATGTGAGCAGCTGATTTTGCGCGTCGTTTGTTTGAGTATTTTAACATCCATTGCTGGCTTTTTTTTATTTTATGTGTTTTATTTACATAAATGGAATGCTTAGTACAGAAAATGTAATTTTACATTAAAATAAAGGAATCGTAACTGAAAACCCGATAAAGAAAATGAACATTTTCCTGAGCAAATTTCCAGTGGAATATGATTCAAAATAAGGAGCTGAATGCACCCTGTTAGTTTGCGGAGGGCTGTCTCTTACACCCTGTATACTCAACATCCCGACATCAACCGTCGGGCAGTTGCCCACCAGACACACCCGTCTGGTTGGAGGATCCTCCCTTTTCAATAAAGGATGAGTGAACTTTACACCCTGTTCCTCATAACTCTATAGTATAAAAATATATATATATATATTGAAAAAAGTCTCACGGTCGAAGCCGCGGGCAAAAGCTAGGTCTTAATATAGTAATAAGGATGATTTTAGAAGCACTATCCTTTGTTACTATTATGAAAAGGTATATTATATAATAAGCTTTAAGATGCTCATTAATGTATTCTGTTTACCTAACCTCAAGCGTAAGGATTTTAGTGTTGTTTCTCTAGTCGATACAATTTAAAATTATACAGGGTGACTGGATCTGGACCCGCCATAGCAAATTCGCATATAGAGGAGGTCATTTACTAATTATTGAACCTCACTTTCCCTTGCTAAAGTTTTATAGTCTGGGAGATATGTCAGTTTTTATACTTTATTGAGGTTTTTCCTAAATTTACCTTTTTTTATTTCAGGAGAATTTGATCGTTAAGTTTTTTTTTTAAGTATTTTATTATTTTTTGAGCGTAATATGTTATTTTTTAACTCTATTTTGAGGGAAGTTCCGACGTATTTTAATCACAAAAGTTTATGACTACCAACAAATAATAAAAAAATACTAAAATAATGAAAAAAAAAAAAAACTGAAGTTATGAATGCTTGAATGACAAATTTTGTTAAAATCTCAATAAAATATTAAAAAAATCCAAAGTTACCTCCAAACTGAACAATAAATCGCTGGTATTCAACAAATACTTCAAATTAGATAATGAAACTTTGCATATTAACTGAACTAACTATAAAGCAGGTCTTATGTTATTAACTTATTTTAAATGACCATTATTTTCACCGTAAAAAGAAATTACCTAAATTATCGGCAACTTGGAGCCTTTTCTCTGCCGTCCTGTCTCGCTTGCTCGCGTGACCGGTAGCAATAGTGTGCGAGCGAGAAATAAAGTGAGGTGGCGCTGAGGTAGTATAGACGTCCGCATCGCTGTCACCCGGAAACATGCCCAGAAGACTGGCAGCATTGCCACATTGAATGGCAATGCTAATTCTTTAGTCAAAGAACGAGCCAGCCCTCAGGTCACGTGAAGTGTCGACCAGTCGGCGAGAAATTTCCTTAAAAAGGAGACGTGTACTCGGGCCCCATGACCCGAGCGTTTCGACCCCAAACGGCTCAAAACTGTAGTTACCCATAAGGTTACAGTATTTGCGCCGCTTGAGGGTCTCAGCAGCCGCAGCAGCAGTGCCAGCACAGCCAGCCGTGCTTGAAACATGAGATGGTGCAAGGGTGTCGACACAGGTTGCGTCCCACACCAGAGGCCTACCCACCTTCCAAGAAATTAGAAAATTAGTTTTTTTTTTTTAAATTAGGTCTTATTATAATAGATATAATTATATTATAATATCTATTTTATTGATCGTTATTTATATATTTCTGTATCTATCAGAATACCAGCGCTGCGACACTTATTTTTAAATGTCGCAGCTTCGTGCTGAGATAGGAGCCTTTTAGCCTCGTACAGGACCGTCTGTTTTATTTTATTTTATTATTTTCTTTTTATATACATATTTTTTTTTTTTTAATACTTTTATCATTGTGTGTTTAACTTAGTTAGTAATCTTTCTGTGCGAGTTCCAATAAATGTTTTTTCTTTCTTTCTTTCTTTTCTTGCTTGTTGTGGCCGCGAATTATATTTAGATCAATATACAACCTTATACTGACCTGAAAATTGCAGAAAACTTAAGAAAATTTGATCGTCGCGGGCTACCCTGATGCTTTCCCTTTAAGGAGAAAGCGCTAAGGTACGGTATCGGTCAGAAGTGCAGTACTAATCTCACAAAGTTATATAGTATCAAAACCAGTCGCACTTATGACCTTCTTCTATAAAGACATTTCAAACACATTCACACACACCCGCGTATCGTACTCTTTCATCCTTAGTCAATCAGAAAGAGCGCAGTATATATAATCGTTTGTATTAGTTGGTTGGCATGCCATGCCGGGCAAAAATTAATCTTACAAAATAAAACTTATCACAAAAGATGTGGATGGATCTGAAACAAAATTATTTTTATTAACTGGATTGAATAAAAAAGTATGACGTTGTTGGTTGGTGAACTTAATTATGAGTATTTGTGTTATTGCTATTAGTGGTGTTTAGTTTGAATATCTTTATTCAAAATGCAAGCAAATATAAGCCAATTGAAGCCAGGGCAAATATTGTCGACTTGTATAGAAATGGGTTTAATATATCTCAAATTTTCAATGAGTAAGTTATTTTCTAATATTATGTGCTGATAGTTGTGAACGGTATATGATTTTCTTGTTAATAAATCGCTAGTTTCAAGTGTGTAATAGTGTCATTTTTGTTTTAGAAAAATACTGGAAGTCGTTGGGTGAAGAGATTTGAGGAAAAGATAGTCTGAAGAGTCGTGTAAGATGTGGAAAGCCGCCACTTATTAACCACTCTCAGCTACGTTGTAGGATGGAAGAATATGAAATGGTTTCATAACAACTAGTTATAGATTTGCAAAACAATTTGATACGTCATTGCGCCATCAATTGAAAATATATGGGGTTTTATAGTGCAAAGGTGGGAAGCACGAGACGAGAGATGTCCTGATTGCATGCAGTTTTGGGATAGTTTACATGGCACAGATATTTATGTGCAAATATTGTGAGCTCCACGCTTCGATGTCTTCTAAGCTGCATTGATAATAATGGAGGTTATACTAAATATTCATTTAAAAAATTAGGTTATTTTTACGGGAAATGTGCTGGCTGTTATAGTAGGTAATAAGTTAGTTTATGATTGTAAGATTGAGTTAGGTTTCAATCTTCTTTTCGTCAAGAAAACGAACACTTAAACTATAATCTCAAAACACACATAGATCAATTTAATGTGGCGGTTTATTCATTTTGTTTGTAATATAAGCGTTGTAAATAAATACTGTTGTTTTAATATCACACTTTTTTTATTCTGAACAAGTCTTAATTGCTATAATAATTCGAAATAAAAAACAGTAAAATAATCGGGTGATTATTTCACTGCTGTTTATTCCTATTTTCAACAATATTTGACTAAGGCCTGTGTTCACCAACATTCACACCACTGGTTAGGTATTTAAACAGTTGGTTTATGTCAAATTTCCTATGAAATGTTGAGTAAACAACTGATTAAATATCTAAACAGTTGATTTAAATGTTGGTGAACACAGGCCTTAGTTAAATATAATAACTTTTGTTGCAAATATAAAAATGACAAAAAGAAAAACTCCACTCGAGGATCGAACCCACGGCCTGGGTTTATAAATCCGATACCTGATTCTACCTACTGACAATGCTTACCATAAAAGCGCGAATTTTAGCAATACATTGAACCGGCCAAAATCATGCGTTTACTGCCTGTCAAAACAAAAGACGACGAGTCGACATCGACGGACGGTGTGCATGTGTGTGTGGTGAGGTCTCATTAGTCATTAGATTGGCTGCGTTAACACATCACTCACACAAACAGAAGTTCGCATTACTACGTCCATAGAAATATGATCATTAACGTGATAATGCAATTATGACCGCTGACTGTACATGATATAACGCGCAAGCGCAGCCGTGTTTGAAGGCGAGCAACAGCTGACTCCCCGCTGTCCCCGCTCCCCTCGTTCACCGCCGCTAGCGCGCGGCGATGTTGAGTGGAGCGACCGGTCTCAACAGTAACTTAGTTTTAATGATAACCTGGCATCATATTAAATTCTACTAATAAATATTGTAACTCAAAAAACATAATATTAATAGGATTTATCGAAACTCGTGTCCCAACCCTAGTAACACACCGAAATTAGGTTAATTGTGTAGTTAAATATTCAAAACGGTTCAACTCGGATTGATGGGTTAACTACGTTCCTGAAGCTGCCTTGCTTCTGTGTATTTTATACTCGTAGTTTATATAGTACCTACAATTTATCATTCTATCTCATATTAATTCATAAACAAGGTTATTGTTAATAAGTCGGCAGTTCATTAAGGGGATGTAGGAGAGGTCATTTGGAGCAAAATGACCCCTTAAGACTCCTATGCAAATGTCACCCTTTTTTTTTTGCAGAATTCGTCCATTTTATATAAAAAATCTGCTCAAAATTATGAAAATTGTAACGATTCGTTTAAAAATATTAAAGAACATCGTCATTTTATAGTTGATTATTATGTATTGAAGTGTCAGTAAGCTGAAAATAATAACAAAAAAAAAAAAACCGCTGTTTTTTTCTTGTAATTTTTTGTTTTTGCTTACTTACCTTCTTTTAAGTTGGTGGATTTTAAGATTTTATTGATTCCTTTTCGTATAACCTACACTTCTTTTAAGTGGAGTGGGTTTATTCAAAAAAAAAAATTATTTAAATTTATTATTATTTACATTTTTGCACTATTCTGTCTATTATTATTTTTAACTTTTTAAATGATCGCTTTTCTTTTTTTTTTTCGTTATTTTGACATTCAAAACTGTCTTTTTGAAATAAATTATTTGACTTTGACTTTGACTTGTTCTTCCATACATCTCTATCATTCGTCATCTCAGTATTTACTGTTTAGTCATATTGTTACGAGCTTGAAGTTCGTGACACAAAAACAGCCGATTTAATAAACAAAAATGACACTTTATTTAAACAACACTAATAATAACTCAAACTCACTAATTCTATAACACAAATGCACTACTGATTACTCTAATGTTGCACTTGAAGTTCGCTTGTATCGTTTGAAGTTTACTTGTCGCTTGATCGCTTTTTTTTTAGACTGAACCGGGTCGGGGTCCATACCGGCCTTATATAGTCCTCAGATAGTTCCAGAACCTTCTACTGTAGAAACATCTAGAATGTTCGAGTACATACCGGCCCCGAATGACCAGATGTCGATAGTTCTAGAAAGTCCTAGCATCGAACTTTCTAGAAACATCTCGAGTCTACTAGTTCTGCTACTCGATACTAGATGGCGCTAGTGGTACTGTACCAGGCATTAATTGTGGCGCGCAAAAATATCATCTATCACACAGTCCATCCATCTTTTTAGGGTTCCATTCGTCAGAAAACAAATCAAATAAAAATATTTTATTTCATATAAACCTACATGGGCACTTATGAAACGTCAGAAGCTAGGTGCACGGTTCCAATTGGTAATTTCCTATGGAGAAGAGCCGATAAGAAACTCCACGGTTACTCTTTTAAAAATAGTTGGATTTTACAATATTTTCAAATAACAGTGTTAATAGGTTATGGGAGGATAGACTATTCGCTCCCAGCATAATCATTCCCACTGTTGGGACAAAGGCCTCCTCTCTATGAGAGAGATTGGGCCATAATCTCTCTCTATGAGAGAGATTTGGCCATAATCTACCATGCAGGCTCAGTGCTGGTTGGTGTCACATGTCTTAGAATTTTTGTTTCTAGGACACGCCGGTTTCCTCACGATGTGTTCCTTCTAGACATGGGTGAAATAGCTCACTGAAAATAAAAAGAGTGATTAGCTCTTCCACTCTAAAGACAAAGAGCTATATCACTCTTCTAGCTCACTAGCTCTTCTATAGCTCAGTGACTCGATCGCTTAGACGCCAACTGTCAGCTCATTTGACTCCAGCCGCACGCACGTCGAAGGAGACGGCTCGGCTCGCTCAATACTGAGTAGCTCTTTTGAAAATACAGTAAATACATTTTGAACACTATAGGTACTTTGCATGCATGTCATTTCGTCCAAACAACCGAAACAGTACTAAGTACTACTGTTTGTATTTATTATGACTTTATTTTGATGTCTTATGATAAGTTACTCGTACAATGACGTATTGTGTTGTACCGGAGAGCTATTGTTTGAAGAGCGAACGATGCGATCCGAAGTAATCCGAAGCGAGCCGAATTAGCCGTTCGGTCGGTGACTTCGGTGTCTCGATCAGTGAGATGTCTGCCGAGACCGACTGAAGTACTGACTTCCTGAGCTATTGAGTATTTTTTAATTTTTTTTATTTTACTCTGGGTTTGCTCTTGACTCTAGTCTAGGTCTGGGTGACAGAGACAAAGTCCACGATGGAGTGAGCTTACCGAGAAGAAGCCTGTTCACTCTCACTTTGAATAGATTAGGGTTGTGTGCGTTCGGAAACACAGACGCAGGCAGAGAGTTCCACTCCTTTCCTGTGCGCATTATAAAAGACGTTTGAAAATGCTTAGTGTGAGTTGGTGGAATATCAACTAGGTAGGTGGTAAATTGCAGTGCGTCTAGGTGTCCGGTGGTAGAAGGGGGCCGGTGGAATGAGCTCGTGGAGTTCATGGGCACACAGTCTGAGTGAGCTATTTAGCAAGCGAATGAGTTAGAGAAAGCGAAGTCAATCGGAAAGAGCTACCCAACTCTAGTTCCTTCACCGTTTTGAGAGCAGTATTATAGAAATAAATTGCTTCGAACCCACGGACTACTCGTAAGTCGGGGCAGTTTCCACAGGGCGATCACTCTTACCATTCGCCCCAGGATAAGGTCAAAAAACGAAGTAAAATAACCATTTTAATAGAAAACTATGCGCAATATAAATGCTAGCCAAACTCACGATGTTAATTGAAAAATAACTTTGTTCTTTGTTAAAAAAAAGTCCAGCATTTTACTCGTAAATGGACAAAAATTATTTCAGTTTGTTTTTTTTTATGGTTTACTTTTTATATGCTTGGTCTTGCTACTTTGTCTGCGTAGATTTTGGCTACTGTTTTATTACTTTTTGTTCCCCAAAGGGCAGGGGTGTATACGGGGCGTCCCACGACATTGCCACATGGAAAAGCATGGAATGTACCTTAAATACTGTAGCTAGAAAAATTTGCTGAATGAAGTTCTCATTTTTATTTTAAAAACAATACGATTCAAAGAATTAAAAAAAAAAACAATTGTCTGAACCTAAAATCTGAAACCTGTAATTTTATTGTACCGATCGAAAGCTTACGATAAGAAAATTTGAATTTCGCGGGCTAACTTAGCGCTGCCCCCTTAACGCAAACGAATAAGAGATCGTAGCAGCAGGTGGTATTCAGCACTTTCTGCCTACCTCTATGGGACGAAGGCGTGAATCTATATAATAATAATTTAATTCATTTATTTTCAGACAAAGTCCATTACATTACATAAAAAAAATTAAAACACCAAATTTATATAAAAATCACACATGCACAATAAAATAATTATCAAACATTCGTATAAAATTAAAATATAAACACATGTCATTCAAATAATATTAAAATACACATGTCAATCAAATATAAACAATCTAAAATAACTTAAAATATTATATGATACGAGGGGAGGCGCTCCTATGAAGCTGCATAATTATACAACGTTTTATATACATACCTAATTATTGACATTATTAAATATTATATACAAAATGACATGAATCTTTACTTTGAAAAGTATTACATAAATATTACTTTAATTATTGTGAATGTGAGCACTATGTGGGTCATTTGTTTTCTTTAAGATTATCTCTTTTTCCTCTTTCTCAAGTAGTTTCAATGATGGTCTGGTATTTTGAATACTTTATGCGGCCTACCCAAATGTCCTTTCTTTGGTATTGTTCGTCGAGTCGTTGAGCTCCTTAAATCCTGAGTTGAGCTACACGTTTACTGACAAATGCTTGCACTGACTGGACAGGTCCACTCAAAATTGTGTGGTTCTTTCCTCAAAAGGCCATTTCAGACACGGATCTACATGGTCCTCACATGATCTGACCAAGATTATGTCTAGACTTTAAAAGAGACTTTGACCCCGGAGTTTGTTTCGCCATTTCTTCTCAGGGATAGTCAGATAGGAAATGTCGACTTCCCCAAGCTTGTTTTTATATTTTTTATATGACGTGTAAAAGTGATTCCGATATCCTATTTACAGAATAAACGAGTTCATTTCATTTCATCCACCTCTGCAACAGGGGCATATTCCACCGCTCGGACAATAGGTACCTTCAGGATGCTGTTCGAGCTGCTTTGTAGCCGACTTAGTAGTGAAGCGCTACGTTTCCTTATGATCGCGAAAAAATCATCAGTTCGCGCCTCAGCAAACATAGTCGAGGCACTGCAACACCGCGGAAACCCTAACAGAATCCTGAAAGCATTGTTATACTGCACACGCAGTGCGCTGTACGCCCGCTGCGTAAAGTTGGTCCACAGGCTGCACGTGTATGGGCACGTCACAATTGTGGCGATAAGTCCCCTCTTTGAGGAGTGGCTGGAGAGGCACCACGGCGTCCTCACTTTCCGCCTGACACAGGTCCTCACCGGACACGGGTGTTTCGGGAGGATCCTATTCAGGATAAGGCGGGAGGAAACGCCCGGGTGTTACCACTGTGTGGCTCGCCCGGAGGACACGGTGGAGCATACGGTGGAGGTCTGCCCGGCTTGGGCAAGAGCACCGCCGTGTCCTCATGGAAGCGATCGGCGGCGGCGTCCGGCCCTGGTCCAGGCCATGGTCCGGAGTGAGAGTGCATGGGAGGCAGTCACCTCCTTCTGCGAAGCAGTAATGCTCGCGAAGGAAGAGGCGGAACGCGTGAGGGAACGGCAGTCTGTGCGTCCTCACGCCCCTAGTCGCCGCAGGAGACGCCCTGGGCGGCGGGAATCGGTAGCCGATTCCCGGCCACCGTAGGCGCGGGCTTGCGGACGGCGGGCGATGGGCAGCTCGCCGTCCGATAAGGAACAGGCCCGGGTCGACGGCGCGTTGTGTTCCACGCGCGCCTCAAAGAGATGTCAGCACGTACTGACGGGGTCCGCCAGGACCGGTGCCTGCCAGAGTTGCGGGTTTGTCCGAAAGGGATACCGCGGCCCTGGCACGCAGGCATCTGAAGGAGCACGGGTGGGTTTTAGTCAGTAAAAGTCTGACACGCCCTCCCTTCTTCTGCCCACAGCGGGAGAAGTTATTTGATAATTTCCCACCCAAAAAAAAAATCCTGTGTGTCACATAGATCGTCGGAGACCCAGTGGCCCAAATACTTGAATTTCTTCACCCGTTTAAAGGAATACCGCAAAGGTACAGACGAGTAGCATTTGGTACCGGCTTTAAAAATCATAAATTCACTCTTCTTAGCATTTGTACTTGAGCCCATGAGCGTCCGCATATGACTCACATAAGCGCAGTAGTTTATATGTATATGACTTCCTTTGTGCTTCTTAAATGCTAATAATTACAATGCATTACAATTCGTGCATGGTTACAAGCTACTTCGGAACGTAATTCAGTACTTCATGAATTTTATACTGCCAGTTCGTACTGTGTGTGAGTTTAGAGTGTGGTTCAAGTTAGGAGAAGAAGCGGTTTAGGTTGTCAAAGTCAAAAGTCAAAGTCAAATCGTTTATTTAAAAAAGGCACATAAAAAAATCATTAATTGATTCTAGTTGTTGTAGTCACGTATGGAGAAGAATGGGCAAGAAACTCCATAATTACTCTTTTAAAATGTTAACAATATTTTGTATACATTAATTATTAATTATATGTGAAGACGATGCACTTATCTAGAATAAAATCACATCGTTGAAATGGTGTATGATGTAAATTATTCATTCGTCGAGATGAAATTACTATGATATCCGGAAAGCCAAAGATGGCAACAGTTTTCTACAAATCAAAATGAACTCGTGACCTACACTTTTGATACAAACGGAGCTTATCTGCTTTTGTATTCATCACACAGCATTTAATTTGGTTTTTGTATTGATTTAAGCTAAACTCTACAAAGGATCCGTACTCACGGCACATATCTATCTGAACATTGCAGATCATCTGTTCGGCACATTGAATCAAAGTCAAAGTCAAATCATTTATATGAAATAGGCACATAAATGCACTTTTTTACGTCATAATTTATTGAAAAATAGAACTGATTCTGGTTGCCTTCCAAAATGTAGTTTCATAACAACTTGCGACAATGGGCAAGAAACTCCACCGTTACTCTTTTAAAATATTTTACAATATTATCCACACATTGATTACCTATATAATTTTAGAGGTATGAGGAACAGGGTGTAAAGTTCACTCATACTCTATAGTAAAGGGAGGATCCTCCGACCAGACGGGTATTGTGTCTGTTGGGCAACTGCCCAACGGTTGATGTCGGGATGTTGTATATATGCTAGTCGCGCGGTAAACTCTGATAGCGCGATGCAGGATTTGTGACGTCAGGTCTTTGATGCGTAGTTCGCATGTGGCGTTGTTGATACCGCCACATAATATATAATGAATTTCACTACATTGACATTTGTGTAAAAATAAATGTGCTCTGTGCTAAAAAATAAAAACGCATAAGTAGCATGTACTATCGCGGACGGATGAATCGGCTCACTTTCAAAACAAAATCCCTTTTTGCATCGACCAATAAACATAAAAAAATACATAGGAATTTTTTGTTTACATAAATTTCTCAGCCTCTGTTAATGATCACAGATGTCTGACCATCCTTTTTCGACCAATAGGAATAGAACAATAAAAGACCTAAATTGTAAAGCTAAAAAAAATATATTATTTGCATCACACTTCAAACAATGCGTATCAAACCTCCCCGCTCTCCGCTCACCGCTTGCACCACACACATAAAGTCGCGCACACACGTCCGTATGTACACACTGATTTCCCAAATGAATCGCCCGCGGCGGACGAACAGTGCGAGGGAACCAAGAAGTTACAAGACCGCTAGGTTTTGAGCGCGACTTCATCCTGGTTTCCCCATAAAACTTTCAATACAAGGGGTATAAGCAGTGTAGGGGGAAGATATGAGAGTATTTTATTTTCTCAATTTCCCCGAGCAAAACCTTGCGATAGTGCGTTTTTCAGAGGCTATTAACTTATTAACAGAGATCGCAATAGGTAGAGTTTATTTACCTTAACTTTGAGGAAAATACATAGAGTGGATAATACCTCCTCTAAAATCCCGAAGTAATTTTAATGACGTTTAAATCCCGGGATTTAAAAACCACGAATTATTTATTGGTCTTTATTTATAGTTACAAATGATTGATTTGAAGAATCACCGACGACATAGAGAAGCATTTTCCTAAAAAACACAAATTTTGTGGCAGCTTTTTACTAGAAAAAATCACCAGGCCTGGTCGAAACATTCTCCCTTATTAATGGAGGAAGTGATACAACTTCTATTAAATAAAAAAAAATTTGGGGTTCCGTACTAAAACTATTAAATTAAAGAGCTGTGTGCTGTTTGCACTCCCCGTCACTTGTCCTTACAGGTTCATTAGAAAACCAGCGTCAGACAGCATCTGTCTGGCATTAATGCTGAAATGAACCTTTTTGGTGCAGCCGTGAGGCACACAGCTATTTGTTTATAACATTTTTAAGCTATTGCATAGCTTCTATCGCGGGCCTTGAGCGCGGGGACCGAATCCAGAAATTCCGTAACGAAAAAACCTCACGCTCCCCACTCCGACGGTTTTACTACACCAGTACCCTCTAGTGATCTAATAATTTCTGGCAGTTCTTTTTTCTGTGTACTGCGTATTTTATTCTTATAAATATTAGTTTATAAAATTATGATCTTCACAAAAAGTGATTGTTGATAGTGGGGTTTGAACTCACGACCAGTCGATGACGAGTACATTCAGTTCTCCTGTTGCACCGCAAGGCTACAATGACTTAATTAAAGCTTGCCAAATAGTTGATACCATTCCAGTTGAACAATTTTTAAACTTGACTAGACGGTTGGAAATGACTCATGTACACATGGAATTTTTTCGCTGTCAAAACAGTTTGTCACTCTTTTTTTTTCTTTTTATTTAAAATTACTTTAGGTTCAACACTTTCGTCTATTTTAAAGTTGTTATTATGCTTATATTTGAATAGTATTTGACTTTGTTTACGTAGTTATACACTTTTACGACGTTCAGCACTTATTTATTTTGTTTTTAAGCTATTGCATAGCTTCTATCGCGGGCCTTGAGCGCGGGGACCGAATCCAGAAATTCCGTAACGAAAAAAAAAAAATAATATCAAAGAAAAAGAAATACTGCATAAATAAAATAAATAAATAATTATAATTGCATAAGTTGATACAAAATGCTATGCAATAGCTTTACCGCGGCAGTCCCCGAGTGTCACACGTCTTTTTTTATTTCACTTTTTAATTTGTTTGTACTCGTATTTTGTGTTTTACGAACTGTGACCAAATAAACGTTATTCTTTCTTTATTTCTTTTAGCTTTGTTTTACATATTAAAGGAAAATAAATTCTTGAAAAGTTGGCTGGTTATTGTGTGTATATTTTATTGTGGTAAAGATAAAGATAAAGATAATTTTATTTGTCAAAACATGTGTCTACATGCAAATTAAGCATGCAGGATGTCACAATATTAATATTTCGTACGTACATGTTTCACCCGTAAGGATTACAAATTTTTAAAATTTACAAAGAAAAAAAAGAACAATACAAAACTAAATTACAAAATAAAAAATAATTACTAAAGGCACTTCAATTCAAGCAATAATAGTCAGTAATACACATTGATAAGTCATTAAAATAAATTAATCATAAAATGTCGTAATTAAGGACAAATAGAGTTAAAAAAAAAAAAAAAAAACAAATTGTGTCATTCAAGAAGTCTATAATAATAATATAATAATATTATAATAACACTTGTCTGTTAATAAATCTCAAATCTTTTTTTTTTTAACAAATTAATAAGGTATAAAGGGTATTATGCACTCTATGTTACTTCCTTCCTCGAAGTTTAGGTAAATAAACTCCACCTATTCCGATCTCTGCTTATTAATTAACAAAAATAAGCTACATCTAAAAGCTCATTATCAATGTTCGATATCCTATCATCATATTGCACGTTCTAATTGGTTTTAATGTACTCAATACTCAATATATTTATTGCTTACAAATGTGAACTTAGGTGGTAGGTTTTACAAAGATATAATCATTGTGGACCCTGTTGGGCACAGCTAAAGTAGGAGAGAAGAAGAGGGGCTTTTATTTGACTACTTAGTTGTTATAATAATAATATTAAATAGGTATTTTGACTATTAACATATAACATGTTATTTAGAATTTTTCATTAAAGTATTCATTGATATTGTAATAGCATTTAGATAATAGAAATTGTTTTAATTTATTTATGAATGTATAAAGTTTTTGTTCTTCTTTGATTTTTTCTGGTAATTTATTATAAATTTTAATTGACATGACTAGTGTACTTGTTAAGTGCATTTTCAGCTTAGAGCCTGGTAAGTTTAACCTATTTTTATGGCGCAGTGTATATCTTGACTGTATATTTTCTCTTGTCGTGTAAAAGTGTTGGTAATTACGAACGAATTTGTATATTTCTAGAATGTATAGGCAGGCTAGGGTTAGTATCTTATGTTCTTGGAAATGAGGTTTGCAGCTGTCGGTGGTGGTGTTTTAAATATATTTAAAATCACATTATATGAAAAAAAAAAAAAACATTAATATGTATACTCATGTTAAATGACCGCTTTCTAGTACTAAGAGTCTCTGAGATAAGCCGCGGAAAGACAGACAGATAGACAGACGGACAATGCGAAATTATAAGGGTCCTTGTTGACTACGGAAACCTAAAAAGCACAGATTTCTTAAACTAATATTTCAAATGACTACAATAACTGCGGTCGATCGAAAAAAATGTATAAAAAATATTTTATCATGTTTATATATCTGCTCGCGCAAGCTTAAAACTATGTTTTTAATATAAAATTTCCGATCGCAGTTTTGAGCTATATTTCCTTCCCTCCCAATTCAACAACAGAACGAGAGGGACGCTCATCGCACGCACCGAATCAGAGGCGTTTTCGCTGCAGAGCGTAAGCCAATCGCTGCACATATCAACTGTGATTTGAGAGAAAACTCTCTCGTTTGAATTGCTGTTCTAACTCAACGTTCACGTAATGCGCATCGTCGCATAAATTAATCCGCTAATATATCAAAACTCTAAACTCTCTTTATAAAAGTGTTGGCCGACACAAGTGTGACATTTAAATATCAAGCGAAAATGCATAACAGGGAAAGTAAGATAATACCAGCCAACGTGCTTCATCCAGAAGATTCCCAAGTAAGTCCATCCACTCCTGTTTTCTTACTCGTCACCTCAAATACCTCATATTCCCTTTTTGCTCAGTTCTGTGTCGTCCAATATTCCACCCCGCATAAAATTATATTCCCGCATATGGTCCTTCGAAAAGCCGCGTCAACTTATACCAATATCGATGGTTAAAAGATGGATGGATGGATGGTAAGGTAGGGATGGGGATGGACATATATAATGGAGAATATATAATAAATTACCTAATAATATAAAGGAAGCAAGGAATTTTATATCATTTAAAAATATATTAAAAGCTTTTCTAATCAATTAAGCTTATTATAAGGTTAATAATTATTTGGATGATAAATTTTGAGGTTAAGTAATGATAATAAAATTATATAATTATACAATTTCATAAATAATCTAATAATTATGTTTGTAATAGTTAAATTAATGAATAATGTAATAAGTGCTGTATAAAACGCACACTATGCAGCCAAGCATATTATAAGTTGGGAGATTACATCGCTAACAAAAATGCTTGGCTCAATGCTGGTCCTGCTTCATAAGGGCGCATAAACTAATTGATTAGCATTTTAAAATATTATTGGAGCTGCTGAAGATTGTAAGACTATCTTTGCATTGTATAAACTCAATCTCCTTGAATTATATAATTGCATAGCACAGGTGTGAGTATTATGTACTATAGAGCTACCATTTACCGGGTAATATG
This sequence comes from Dryobota labecula, assembly GCA_947523025.1. Taxonomy (NCBI): domain Eukaryota; kingdom Metazoa; phylum Arthropoda; class Insecta; order Lepidoptera; family Noctuidae; genus Dryobota; species Dryobota labecula. The sequence continues at coordinate 9,989,949 of OX383314.1, forward strand.
TCTTTTATTGACTTGAATGTGCCCTGGCGGCTGAGAGTATGTCATGCTCACTCAAATGTCTCGCTGGTGGTGGCGTGTGTGTTGGATCATTAAATTCCCTTCAAAATGGTTGAGCTAGATGGTGCTGATCCATTCGTCATGTTCGTGAACGGGCGCCGTCAGTTGGAACTGGTCATCTCTTAGCTGCCACGGGTTATTTTAATTTTTGAATTGTTTTTATTACGGACGCTTGTAACGTGCACGTCTTTCTACATTGTTCTCACATGTATAACTTCAACATGAATGATGTAACCCATATTTTGTAACAATATTTTGTTTTAAAAGAGTGTCCGTGGAGTTTCTTTTCCGTTCTTCTCCATAGGAACCTACTACGCTTTGGAATGGGCAACTAGCTTCATCTTTCTGACTGACCGACCCCTTGAAAATTCAAAAGTGCCTGTAATTGGTTTATTTGAAATAAATGCCTGAGTTTGAGTTTGAGTGTTTTTAATTAAGTATAATAGATATTTGTACACCTGTTTAGGTAGGATATGGTTTAAAGAACTTTTCTTGTATGTATCACCTCATGTACCCATACTCAAGCAAATAAATGATTTGATTTGATTTGATTTGTCATAATTATGGTCTGAAATAAAGTTAATTATTATTATTATTTAATAAGCGACATTTTTTTCGAAAATGAGTCATGAACGCCATCCTTCTTAGTCTTATTTTTTATATGGTATTCATGACTCATTACCTTTTAACCGTCGATATGTATTACCTTTTAACCGTCGATATGGATACCCATCGCGTCTTTGGAGTTTAGCTAGACAATTTAAAATAACCCTGTTTATCTGATAACTAGCTTTTGCCCGCGGCTCCGCCCGCGTGGATGTCGGTTATCGCGTAAAAAAGTAGCCTATGTCTTCTTCATATCCCAGGCTATATTCCTGCCAAATTTCATGACGATCGGTTCAGCAGTTTAGGCGTGAAAAAGTAACATACAGACAGACAGACAGAAAGACAGACAGACAGACAGAGTTACTTTCACATTTATAATATTAGTATGGATATAATAAAATTTGAGTAACTATATATACTGTCTTTAAGACATCTCACATAACATCAACCACATTCTAAACTTAGTTCAAACTTACCTCAAGTTAAAGTAACTGGCTCTTTAGCGTGCTACAGCAACCGCTGACCACAAAGTGAGCAGAAGCGTCTACTGCAACATGTTACAGCAACCTTACAAGTGTTAGAATGCACATAAGGCATCTTTCTTCACTTATATATTTGACGGCACGATTGGCGCAGTGGATAAACGATTGACTGCTCAAAATCAAAATCAAAATATTTTATTTCACATAAACCTACATGAGCACTTATGAAACGTCAGAAGCTAGGTGCACGGTTCCAATTAGTCGTTTCCTATGGAGAAGAGCCGGCAAGAAACTCCACGGTTACTCTTTTCAAAATAATTGGCTTTACAATATTATTAAATAACAGTGATAATAGGTATGGGAGGACAGTGTAGGCCTTTCAACAATTACCAGGTACTTAACAAAATAGAAAACCGCCCACAAATCTACACTCTACTAGGCCTACAACGTTCTCACATTCACAAAATAGAAAATAATCTAAGTATATAAAATATTAATGACATGATTGCAATTACAACTACAGTAAAATATCTGAATAAATAGCATGCTGCGCTGCGTGTCGCTGGTTCGATTCCCGCACGGAACAAATATTTGTATGACTGTAAACAGCCAGACCCGAAACAACTAGGTACTTGTAGTACCTAGTTGTTCCGGGTCTGGCTGTTTGTGTATGAGAGTTTAAATGTTTGTGAACACACCTACAATACATAAATTCCTAGTGTGGGGCAAGAATTATTGAAAAAAATAAAATAAAAAAAATACTCCATTTATTATAACATTAGACAAATAACTGTTCTCACCCTTTCGTTATTTCGATGTAAACGTTTAATAAACTCCGTTATTTCACGTTAAATAGAAAGCACTGTAATCTATTTACCATTTACATTAAAAAAATAACTCTAAAGTGCAGTAATTTCAATAATATTACACAATAACTGTCGTTATTTAGCCGTTATTTGTCTAATGCTGTAATGTAAATGGAGTTTAGGAGTTTCTTTCTAACTTTTTGGCTTTTGATCGGTTTTTAAGGGTCGTAACATCATGTTAAATAGCCTTTCTCAAGAATTGGGCTATATTCAGTACAATAACGCATTCAGGGTGCTGTGGGGGTTGCCCCGATATTGCAGCGCATCTGGGATGTTTGTGGAAGCTCGCGTTGACTGCTTCTACACTGTGATGCGGAAGCGGTGCGCATCCCTGGTTAGTAGGGTGCGGGGTGGAACCAATAGCATCCTATCTATGGTAGCAAGTAGGCTGGATTGTGCGTTTGTGAACCACTGCTGCAGGGTATCAGCTGGGCCTGTTACCTTGCAGCAGTGATGTCACAAAATGTGTCTGTTAATGTTTACTAATATAGTTTGTAAGAATATTGTTACTAACACTTGTCTTGTGGCTTAAATAAATGATGATTATTATTTCCTTTATTCAAATAAATGTACATATAAATTATATTTTTAAATATTAGAATATAAAAAATATAAAAACATTTAAAAATATAAAAAATAGTAGCCCACCGGTATCAGGAACAGGGTCCAAGCTACCGGCGGTCAGGGCTCCAGAGAGAGGAACCTCTTAACAATGCGAGCCGTGTCCAGAAGTACCGCTTTCTGAATCAAGTGTTGGTCGAGGCTCTTGGCAATTAAGCCATTGGCTGATACGACTATCGGCACAATGATTGCTGAGTCCACATCCCACATGTCGACAACCTCGCGAGCCAAGTCAAGATACTTGATTTGTTTACCTTTCTCGGCTTTCACGAGGTTCTCGTCATGTGGGACTGATATGTCAATAATCATTGCGCGCCGCTCTATTCGATCCACCACCACTATATCAGGCTTATTGGCAACAATAGTCCTGTCAGTGATGATGGATCGATCCCAGTACAATGTGATATTGCCATTTTTGAGAACTGGGTCGGGCACATACCTATAATACGGCACTTCCGATTCCACTAGGCTGTATTTCAGAGCAAGTTGCTGATGGATATCCTGGCTACAAGGTTGTGTCTATGCAAGTAAGTACTCTTCGTTAGCTAGACGTGAACAACCGGAGATAATGTGTCGGATTGATTCTCCCGGACGGTGGCATGCCTGACAAATGTCAACCGTGCCGTCCTTCACAATAAATCTCCGGTAATTCTTCGTCATGATTATTATTATTATTATGCAAATCCGACTGGTCGTTTTTTTATTTTTTTATTATATACAACGGGGAAGCTCTTGGCCTTCATCTCACCTGATGGTAAGTGATGATATGGCCGAAGATGGAAGCGAGCTTCACACGGAATCCTCAACCACAGAGGAACTGGCTATCTTACCTCTACCTGCCGAAACACAACAAATGCTGTTAACATTGTTGTCATGGCGACATACTTAGATAACATGGTGGTAGCTAGCCAGGCGGACTTAGAACAAGCCGTACCACCAACCAAACCGAGCAGAAACCGAGACCTCTGGATCTGAGACAGATGGTTTTACCACTAGACAACAGACGCGGTTATAAGTAGTCCCAGAGATTAGCGCGTTCAAACAAACAAACTCATACATACATAAACTTCACGCCTTCTTCCAATGGGGGCAGGCAGAAACTATAGAACGTCAGCTGCTACGCTCCTTACATACTGCATTTGCTTTGTTTACTTTCAATTAAATGATAACAAATTTTGTTCCTACATGAATATAATGAAAATACAAGGTACCAGTATCATCAGGGTTGCGGGTTTCTCCGAAAAGGATATCGAGCACACAGGCAACTGAAGGAACTGACGGCTGAGAGTATGTCATGCTCACTTAGATGTCTCGCTGATCTTACCAACTGATTGTTAAATTACACGTGTTTTTGACAAATAGATATGTATATCTTATCTGTAACTCTGCTTGCTGGTCATTTTATTTTTTTGGTATTTCGGTGTAGACAATGTTACTTATAACATCGCATTGGATTAGTCTGTAAAGGTGGTATAATTGTGATTAAAAATAAATATAAAAAAATAATATCGAGACCCTGCCGTGCCTGGGAAAGCACATTAAGTAGTTAGTCCCTGCTTTGCAGTCGGCCTGCTTGTACCTGCTTGCCCTGGCGGCTGAGAGTATGTCATGCTCACTTAGATGTCTCGCTGATGGTGGCGTGTGTGTTGGATCATTTAGCTCCCTTCAAAATGGTTGAGCTGAATGGTGCTGATCCTGCGTCATGTTCGTAAATGGGCGCCGTCAGTTGGGACTGGTCATCTCTTAGCTGCCACGGGTTATTTTAATTATTTTATTTTGTTTCTATTTGTTGTACCTACGCTTGACGCTTTTAACGTGTAAGTTTTTATTATTTTTATTTTTACATCGTTCTCACTTTTAGTTATAAATTCAACATTATAGATGTAACAAATACTTTTGTAACAATTTAACTCAAAAGAGTATCCATGGAGTTTCTTGCTCGTTCTTCTCCATAGGTACCGCTTTGGAATGGGCATGTAGCTTCATTTTTCTTACTGACCGACTCCTTGACAATTCAAAAGTGCCTGTAAATTGTTTAATTGAAATAAATGATTTGAGTTTGAGTTTGAAACACGGGTGGGTTTTAGTCAGTAAAAGTCTGACACGCCCTCCCACTCCGCCCAGAGCGGGAAAAGTTATTTGATAATTTCCAACCAAAAAAAAAGGTCCCGATATCATGGCTCCTTCCGCTAATCCACATATCGTCGTTGCGACTTTAAGATCTCTTATGTGTAAAATTCAACCTTATGAGAAAATCGATATTTTCACCAACATTCAAAATCAAAAATCAAAATCATAATATTTTATTTCACATAAACCTACATGGGCACTTATGAAACGTCAGAAGCTAGGTGCACGGTTGCAATTAGTCGTTACCTATGGAGAAGAGCCGGCAAGAAACTCCACGGTTACTCTTTTAAAAATAATTGGCTTTACAATATTATCAAATAACATTGTTAATAGGTATGGGAGGACAGTGTAGGCCTTTCAACAATTACCAGGTAGTTAACAAAATAGAAAACCGCCAACAAATCTACACTCTACTAGGCCTACAACGTTCTCACATTCACAAAATATAAAATAATCTAAGTATAGAAAATATTAATGACAGGATTGCAATTACAACTACAGTAACATATCTGAATGAATATCATGTCCACAAAAGCCTCTAATAAAGAATTGGAATTCGATTTGTAAGTAAATAATGTCAAATAATGAAAAGATTATGTCAAGGAAGTATGTCAAAAATAGAATTAAAGAATTGTATTAGGAAGCATACATTGTAGATCTTGAAATTGCTAAAGAAATGACGATTAAATCTTCGTATACACATGAGAGTTTTTGCATTCGATAGAGCTTCAAAATGGAGGAGCTCGTGGCTAAGTAATAACAGCCGCACGGGTCGATCCGTCAGGTTAAGCTACGCTTGCTGGGGTTGGTCCGTGGATGGGTGACCATATTTACATACCTAGATTCCTCTGTGCCTCGGAAAGCACATTAAGCCGTTGGTCCCGGCTGTCATTCGTGGATCTTTGACAGCCGTTACGGGTCGTCAGAAACCCAAAAAAAAAGTCTGACTACCAGTCTTTCCAAGAGGTATCGTGTTACCCAGTTACTGGGTTGTGGAGGTCAGATAGGCAGTCGCTCCATGTAAAATACTGATATTCAGCTGCATCCGGTAAGACTGGAAGCCGACCCCAACATAGTTGGGAAAAGGCTAGGCAGATTGAGAGCTTCAAAATGTGAAATGGTTGGCGTAAAAAAGTGATTTTGCCAAAAGTGACACATAAGAGGTCTTAAAGTCTCAATGACGATATATTATTTTAACCCAAAAATCCATATTAAATAGCCAACGTTAACCGATTTAAAACACCCCCACACATCCCATCACATCCCCTTACACCATGTCAACAGCAGGGGTATACAACGCGGACTTATTTCACCCCCGGGCATGTAAGGTTTTTTGTTAATTTGGAACTTTAGCAATGTAATACTTTCCCTTTGAAGTCGGATAAACTTTGTGATTTCAAAAATGAGATTTATTTTTTATTTTGTTAGAAATAAAATTTGGTTTTTGTTTTGTTTTGTGTCTGAATACATCGTTTGATATTAATCTACCTACTTAGATAATGTGTATCTATTCATACACGAAATATTTCAAGAGTAACTAACTTTAGGTGGTAAAAAAGCTATCATAATTTCAGCCGAAAGACGTCCACTGCTGGACATAGGCCTCCCCCAAGCACCGCCACCTCGACCGGTTCCGTACTTCCCACATACAGCGGATTCCTGCGGCCTTCACAAGGTCATCGGTCCACCTTGTGGAAGGCCTTCCAACGCTACATCTTCCGGTACGCGATCGCCACTCCAGAACCTTTCGGCCCCAACGGCCATCTGTTCTACGAGCAATGTGCCCTGCCCATTGCCACTTAAGTTTGGCAATTCTTCGAGCTATGTCGGTTACCTTGGTTCTCCTGCGGATCTCTTCATTTCTGATTTGATCACGTAGGGAAACTCCAAGCATAGCCCTCTCCATTGCCCTTTGGGTGACTTTTAGCCTTCTCATAAGGCCCATTGTGAGCGACCACGTTTCAGTGCCATGTCATCACTGGCAACTCGCACTGGTCTAGGATTTTGTCTTGAGACACTGCGGTATGTGGGTCGAGAAGATACCGCAGTGTAAAAAAGCTATAGCAACGAAAAATTTTGGTTTATTTAAGTGCACGTGCACAAAGCAACAGCTAGCAATGAATATATTTCAGGCTTCTATTGCTAGTTGAACGGCGCGGCTTATTCCACAAATCCCCCCTGAAAATCCCCCTTAGGAGGAAAAGTGGAATCTGAAAACACTCTAGAATTGAAAAAATAAATATTAAAAAAAAAATAACTTATTCCAAGATCCCCCTGAAAGTGATTTTTTTACATTAGGGTTCGGTTTGCCCCACTGAGGGGGATTCTCTCAGGGGGGATTAGTGGAATAAGCCAACGGCGCCGTGTAGTAAAAAGGCTAGGGTATAACAGAACGTTGGCTGCGACATATAAATCATACTATTCTTTCCATACAGCGATTCTCTAAAAAGAGAGATCAAAATAATTTCCAGAAGAAACTGTACAATACTTTTAAAAGTATACGAAACCGTAGCACTTGTCTACGTCGTAGCACATGTCTATGCCGTAGCACTTGTCTACGTCGTAGCACATATCTACGCCATAGCACTTATCTACGCCATAGCATTTGTCTACGTCGTAGCACATGTCTACGCCGTAGCACTTGTCTACGTCGTAGCATGTCAACGCCGTAGCACTTGTCTACGTCGTAGCACATGTCTACGCCGTGGCACTTGTCTACTCCATAGCACTTGTCTACGCCGTAGCTTTTGTCTACACCGTAGCACTTTACTACGCCGTAGCACTTGTCTACGCCGTAGAAAAGTCTACGAATTATTTTATTTTTATTTTACGATGGGTTTGCTCTTGACTCTAGTTTAAGTCAGAGGTGACAGAGACAAAGTCTACGATGGAGTGAGCTTACCCAGAAGAAGCCTGTTCACTCTCACTTTGAATAGATTAGGGTTGTATGCGTTCGGAAACACAGACTCAGGCAGAGAGTTCCACTCCTTTGCTGTGCGCATTATAAAAGACGTTTGAAAACCCTTAGTGCGAGGTTGGTGGATAACTATGGGCAACTAACTAGCTTCATATTTCTGACTGACCGACTCCTTGACAATTCAAAAGTGCCTGTAATTGGTTGGTTGGCCGTTGACCCATCCTAGTATCGACCTCGGCAAGCGTAGTTTAACCTTCAGCTGACCCGTGCGGCTATTTTTATATAACCACGAGCTCCCCTTAATTATCACACAGTCCTTAAAAAAATTATATTTTAAAGATGAAACATTTTTAAGTGTTCTTCACTGAGAGTCTTTTAAACTCACTTCTTCACTGAAGTGGTTTGAAGAATCTAGAGTTTTAAACGTATTTTTAAGGGTTCCGTACGTCCGAATGGAAAAACGGAAACTTTATAGGATCACTCGTGTCTGTCTGTCCGTCACAACCAATTTCCTCCGAATTTACTGGAGCGATAAAGTTGAAATTGTAGTACACATATGAAATATTTGTGACCCAAACACGGACGTGAAACGTAAATAAATGAATTTGTATATGGGGGGTCACATTTGGGGGGCAAAATTGAAAATTAAAAAAAAAAAATAGTTTAGCAAAATGTTCCGTGTGACAAATCAAATGAATTGGCTTTTTGTAAGGATTTCAGATATATATATTTTTTAAGTTATATATGAAAATTGATGTAAATTTACCCTTATCTCTGAAACTTCTGAACCAAACGCCTACAGATTCGGTAATCGGCGGACGTACCGTGCGATCAATTTAAATTATATTTTGTAACTAAACCTAAAAATCTGTATTAAATCAAGTTATTTCCAAGCGAGTCATGGTTTAATTTCCAATGGTTTAATTTCCAATAGGGATAATACCTGGGTAAAAAAAAAAAGAAAAACTGTTTAGTCCGTGAATCAGATAATAAAAAAATATTAGACACATATTTTTTGCTTTATCATATTAATGAAAAATGACTTAGATAAAACACATTAAACTTGGGGAGTCGGGGCTCGTTACGTCACAGCTCAGTATAAAATCTACTGAGAAGTGACGTCATGCCACATTTGAACTCGATGTATCGCCGTAATGTTTGGATTACGTAAAAAAAGAAAAAATACGTGTCCAATACTTTTTAATAATCTACATGACGGACAAAAATATTTTTTAGTCATCATCCCTATTAGCTTTTTTTTTTACGATTTTATATCATTTCTTCAGCTGGGGCCCACAATAACAGAAGTTAAAATATAAATTGTGTTAGATGCCTCTAACATGATTTTTTCTGTTTTAAAACCTTCACGTGCAAGTCAACTCACAACCTACCAACGGGTGCGCCAAAGTTCACCAAAATTTTCAACTCCAATAATTGGAAATCCGAAAATGTTCTTCCTAACATTTTTCATCCTAACAATCACAATTCCTAACTACTCTGTCTCTAATGTTCATAATTCCGAAGCATTCAACTTCATAATGTCAGTAGCAATAAACATCTATTATACTTTTATTTGTTTTCCTATATTTTTTCAACATAACCATCTTTTACACTATTATTCAATGTCATATCTTTTTTGTTTAGATTTCTTTTTATTTATAATAATCAAGTGCTTGCTTCGCACTCACTAATTATATGAATTGGTTTTTTGTTTTTATTAATTAAAGCGTCTTCTTTAATTTTATTTATAGCGGTGTGTACCTGCAAAGATATACATAGGTTAGGTTAGAACTGTGACCATCTACGCGCGAGCCGAGCGAGCGGAGTGAGCGGTGCCGCGGCAGCGGCCGGCGAGCGCTACCTCGAAAATTGTCGCGAAATTTTTCTAAGTATTTTTTTCATAGTTCCCCCAAGACGACACTCTGACCTGAATGAATATTATGGTAATTAATTATGTTTAGGGATAAAAGCGTTATGATAAAAAACAGTAGGAGTTTAAATATATTTACATTAATGATATTATTAATTACAATTTTCGGAAACATGAGTGTTATGAACATCGCCGGTAGCACTACAAATACTATGAATGAAAACTTTAGGATGAAAATTTTTAGGAAGAACAATTTCGGATAAAGAACTTTAGGTGAGCCAATATGGACCCCCTACCAACACATTACTCGATCTGAAATCAAACCTAAGAACTCGCATTAAGGCGACGATAACCGACGTTTTAACTACGGTGCCGTGTGGTGCCAGACGTAAAGAATAGCACCACCCTGTTTCCTCCCGTGGGTGTCGTAAAAGGCGACTAAGGGACTTACTAGAGAATGGGCAGCAGCGTTCTCTATGCATTTTAACACCATACTGCGATCGCCAACCCGCCTGCCAAGCGTAGCGATTATGGCAACCCCCCTCCCCCAGTTGGGGGAGGCCTATGTTCAGCAGTGGACGTCTTTCGGCTGAAATGATGATGATGATGAACCGACGTCTAATGATTTTGTACTGAAGATCACGTCTAAACGAGTAGTTTTAATGATTTGGAAAAAATATATGTTAAATTAGAGCATTCTCTTAATAACTTAATATATGAATATTTTAGATTATGTTTATATTACACAGTGAAATTAATTTGTAATATTATGTCCATCGCGGATAAAAAACTGAGAATCACGCAAAATCTATCAAGCGTATTTTTCTGAAACCTTCACTTATAAAGATAATTTAATTATTGATATTTTGGAATACGTGTTTTATTAAAATACCTTTTGTTTTATGTATAATCAATTAATAATGCGTCTTATTTGGGACAGCGCTCCTGGATGGGCGAGTCCTATTACTGGTTGGACGTACGATGCGTTGCGTGAGCTCAGTACAGAACACGCAAGGTCAGTGACCTTGAGTGACTCCTCAAGGTCAGTGACCTTGAGTGACTCCTCAAGGTCAGTGACCTTGAGTGACTACTCAAGGTCACTGGCTCTCTGTGTCTTGAGCAGTCGGATTTTTTAACCCATTCTTTGCACAAACATATTTAACTTAGAGGGCCACTACTTACTACAAGAACACTAGAGTGAAACCTAACGACGCTGCTAGAAATTTAAAAAAAAAATACTTGCCTTGTGCGTTTCGGACCATGCACAATGAAGAGGTAGTTCAGTTGAATTTATCCCAAGAACAAACTCAACTTCGTAGTTAAAAAATCAATTCTCCCACACATTCCAACTGCAAATGTAGCATAATGCATAATATTGAGAGATTTATCATGTTATATTAAGATCCTATACTTCATATTGAGGCCCAGATTGGTCACCGATGTTCGCTCGTTAGTATTCAAACTCAAACTCAAACTCAAAGCATTTATTTCAAATAAACCAATTACAGGCACTTTTGAATTGTCAAGGGGTCGGTCAGTCAGAAAGATGAAGCTAGTTGCCCATTCCAAAGCGTAGTAGGTTCCTATGGAGAAGAACGGACAAGAAACTCCACACGAACAAGAACGGACACTCTTTTAAAACAAAATATTGTTACAAAATATGGGTTACATCATTCATGTTGAAGTTATACATGTGAGAACAATGTAGAAAGACGTGCACGTTAGAAGCGTCCGTAATAGAAACAATTCAAAAATTAAAATAAGCCGTGGCAGCTAAGAGATGACCAGTCGCAACTGACGGCGCCCGTTCACGAACATGACGCATGGATCAGCACCATTTAGCTCAACCATTTTGAAGGGAACTTAATGATCCAACACACACGCCACCACCAGTGAGACATTTGAGTGAGCATGACATACTCTCAGCCGCCAGGGCACATTCAAGTCAATAAAAGACATATTACCCGGTAAATGGTAGCTCTAGTACATAGTACTCACACCTGTGCTATGCAATTATATAATTCACGCAATTGTTTATGCAATTATATATTAGATAACTGTTATTATTTCGCTTACACCCTCGTTATATTTTTGTTACCTGTTTTGTTGAGCAAGTACCTTCTTATGTTATTTAAATTATGTAGTCGATGTTTTTGGTGCCCGGTGAAACTCTAATGAGATTATGTTGGCACCAACTTAAATGTATACAATGTATGTAAACTACTTACTTTTGGTGACCTGACATACAGGTTTTGAAAAAAACCTAGTTTAGGCACCAGTCTTCCACAAATTAATTATAAAATTGTGTCTGTAGACTTTGGACTAATTCTCTGTAATTTGTGGTAAGAAATAAATAAATAATTAATTATTACTAAACGAATAAATAAAAAAAAAAAAATATATAGTGTCTTCTGTAACCAAAAAACGTTAACCTTCTTATAGAGTGTAAAATGGGTTTTATGGACGAGTAGTACACTCTACTTTACACTTCGATTGCGAGGTAATGAAACAGCAACATGTAAATATTGTAAATTTAATTAAAATTGAAATTTTATTATGGTTCCCGCCAATGAATTTTTTTTTTGTTTTTTTTTTTTTTTCAGTAGGAACGTGACGTAACACCTGACTACTGCTCAGTTATAAAAACATTTTGTTTCCTGTAAAGAACTATTTTCTGTAATTTTTTCAACATTTTTGGATACCTTTTTACTGATCCCAATTTTTTTTTTTTTTTTTAAACTTTGCCCCACACTAGGAATTTCTCCTGTATTGTGGGTGCGTTTACAAACATTTAAAGTCACATACACAAACAGCCAGACCCGGAACAACTAATTGTAGGTCATACAAATATTTGTTCCGTGCGGGAATCGAACCCGCGACACGCAACGCAGCAGTCAATCGCTTAACCACTGCGCCAACCGTGCCGAAATATGAAAAAAATAATGAAAAAATTGACAGACAAATTATTTGTGCGATAGATACATATTGCTCACCTATTTACAAACATTGTAAAAGTAGATAGTCTACTAGTCTAGTAGACTACAATTTTTCTAACTTATCTCACGAAGCGACGCGCATTTTACTTGTGGTAACCAAGTGTACGAGTAGCGTCAGCACATAGCACACGCACTCTTCCGACTTCGTCATTGTCTCGGAAGGTACCGAGAGCTCCTGCGCTTACACGCACATTCACAACGTGTAAGGTACCCACAAGTCAAGCGCGGGTCGCTTCATGAGATAAAATACGATAGTGGGACTAACTGCGCAGTATTTTGAACTAAAGGATCAACATTCGTGAAGGTTCTTTTAAGGGCAACTTGTTTACTCTAAAACACACATATAGAAATGTAAAAGTTACTGAGATAAACAGCTTTTCCCAAGGGTTGAAATGCTGCAATGTCATTCTCTTAATTTATCTTCGAAATTCGAACGCTGTCTCGTTATGAATCCTCGATGATGTACTTTAAATCTAATGAGTTCGCTTTCGAATTGTGTGCGCTCACTTGGATGAAGTTCCGAGTGAACGCAACAGAAAAGCACTACTGCAATGTGAATTGACGGTACCAAAGAATTTAATATGATTACTTTAAGAATCCTGCTTACCCTCGTTTTAGTAATAAAACTGGCGACAGTGGCACTCAAAGTTTTCGAACTAATATTATTTGGGACTAACCAACCTGCATTTCCCGCGTGGTGGATTACGGTCTGCTCTTTCTCATAGAGAGGAGGACCGAGTCCCAATAGTGAGAACATTAGATAGATAGAGAAAACATGCATGCAAGATGGTAACAACATTATTAGGTACAGGCATGTTTGCCACCTGATCTGACGTGCAAATGTTAAGAAATATTATTAATTAAAACATTCTCTTATAATAACAATAAATTAAGTAATTAAAGAGCAATAATAATCCATACTATATACTATGTACTATATATACTATATACTATATACTATATATTATATATACTATATATAATATATGTATATTATATATAATATTATAAATGTGAAAGTAACTCTGTCTGTCTGTCTGTCTGTATGTCACGTTTTCACGCCTAAACCGCTGAACCGATCGTCATGAAATTTGGCAGAGATATAGCCTGGGATACAGAGAAGGACATAGGCTACTTTTTTACGCGATATAACCGACATCCACGCGGGCGGAGCCGCGGGCAAAAGCTAGTATTGTAATAAATTTGAAATAACAAAAATCAATCAGAACATTAAAACAAAAATAAATTATTAAGACTGTTATACAATAATCATGTCAAGAATAAAAAAATAAAAAATAATATATAGCTCAAAAAAAAAAAATGCTAACTAGGAAAATCAAAAAATTTATAATCAATCAAATAGTTACAATGTCAATACACATCTTTCCTCTAGGAACTCGTGAATATTATAGTATGCTTTATTGATTAAATGTGTCTTCAGTTTTCTTTTCAAGGGTACATTATTAAGCTCCTTCCAACTCTTAAGCAACTTATTGTACACAATTGGAGCCATATGAAAAATATATGGATGGCAATGTTAAAATCTTATGCATTATCGCCCGACAATTTTGCCTACGATTTCTGTTTATACTATAACTTAATACCTATGCATGTGTATTATCTGTACTGTGCTGTTTACTCAGTGTTTTTACAATATACAGGATGACTGGATCTGGACCGGCCATAGCAAATTGGCATATAGTGGAGGTCATTTACTAATTATTGAACCTTACTTTCCCTAAGTAAAGTTTTATAGTTTGGGAGATATGTAAATATATATACTTTATTGAGAATTTTCCAAAATTTGATCCTTTTTAAGTTTGTTAAGATCGTTAAGTTTTTTTTTTTGTTTGAGCGTAATATCTTATTTTTCACCCTATTTTGAGGGAAGTTCCGACGTATTTTAATCACAAATACTACAAATAATAAAAAAAATACTAAAATAATGAAAAAAAAAAAAACTGAAGTTATAAATGCTTGAATGTCAAATTTGGAAAAATCTCAATTTAATATAAAAATTGACATAACTCCTAAAATATAAAACTTTAGTTAGGGAAAATAAGGTCTTATAATAAGCAAATAACCCCCTCTATATGCAAATTTACTATCGCGGGTTTTATCCAGTCACCCTGTATAATTTTGTTAGCATAAAACTTCAATACAGCTAGCTATCCCTTTCCCGATTCACGGAACTGTTTAATATGTATTCACAGTGTTCCTGAATTCATGCAGTTCATTTATCTATTTGATTAACTATGATTACTGGATAACAAACAGGCGTAAGTATGACCATGTATCCGCGCACCGACTGCTTTTAAAATGGTTACCCATTTGTCAGCTCAGAGAGCTGAGGGCTCAGTACGTTGTTCTCTATTCTCGATAAACCCACTTCTCCTTCTTACCTGACTTTCCAATACTTAAGCTCTCCACTTAACAAAAATCTTCGTTCCACCAACAATCGTCTTCTACGATGTCCTTCTCACCGTTCTGACTTCTTCAGCCTTCTTTCTTTGTCCAAGCGGTCTTTCTTTGGAATGCGCTCCCTCTGAACATCAGGATGGCAACCAGTCGGTTATCATGTAAAGTGAAGGCACGTGAACATATTCGTAAGAAGTTGGCTGAATCATCCCAGCGCTGATTTGTTGGATCCGTTTTTTCCTCTACCTATCGTTATTTCTCCTGACAAGGTATAATCTGTTTATATGTATGTATGTGTTATGAGATTATGTATCTGTTTATATGAGGAGCTAGTGGCTAAGTAATAACAGCCGCACGGGTCGATCCGTCTGGTTAAACTACGCTTGCTGGGGTTGATCCGTGGATGGGTGACCGTCATTACATACCGAGACTCCTCCATGCTTCGGAAAGCACGTTGTTAAGCCGTTGATCCCGGCTGTCATTCGTGTATCTTTGACAGTCGTTACGGGTCGTCAGAAGCCCAAAAGTCTGACAGCCAGTCTTACCAAGGGTTATCGTGTTACCCAGTTACTGGGTTGTGGAGGTCAGATAGGCAATCGCTCCATGTAAAATACTGGTATTCAGCTACATCCAGTTAGACTGGAAGCCGACTTCGACATAGTTGGGAAAAGGCTAGTCAGATATATATGTATGTATGTGTTAGTATTTATTATTTTCTGAGTTATCTATCCCTTATGTTGCACCTGCTATGTTTTGTCTCTGCATCACCCTAAGTTTGACTGATAGAAAATGCCTCAGGCATTAAGTCCGCCTTTGTACAGTATTTTTTTTACTTGTGCATAAAGTTTTAATAAACGAATAAATAACATTTATCTACACCCGTGCTATAAATCCTCTATACAAGTTTTTGAAACAGTTAGCTTATTGCCAACATTAAAACAACCGGTGTCATAGTAACCATAATATCATCCAAACGAGTGTTATAATGTTGTACTAAATTTCATTATGCAACTCCTTTGCGTTTTCGATCCCTTCCTTACTCATCAAACAGCCACATATATGAATTTCAAAAAAAGAACATTGTCATGCACGCGCGTTTTACTACCACAGTGCCGAGATTTAAAAAAAAAAACTTACAGGTTATTCGAATTCACATCGCATCCCGCCATTTTTGTTCGATATTTGTATTGCAAAAATTTATAAGTTTGTTGTTTACAAAAATGAGTGATACAAGCTTTGATAACACACCACCAGATATTTCTAATGCAGCAAAGGACATTTCTAACCAATTATTACCAGAAAAGTAGAGAAAAAAATAAGAAAAGGCGTACCAAGATTTCATGAATTGGAAAATATCAAATAGTAGATAACATGGGTGTAGATAAATTCATGTATGCAACTGTACATAATTAGGTATTAAAACACTCATGTGATACTATTAAACCCACATTCGTGTTTTAATACCCCTTATTATACAACAATTGCATAAATAACTATTTAACTCACACCAAGATTTTGATAACAAATCCACTGCAGTATCCAGAATAGATACTTTGAGAAAGTAATTACAGTAAGACAAACCAATCCTCGTCAAACTTTCAAGTACGTTTTGGAGTTTTGTTACTTGCTTAGTATTTTAAGATTGATAAACTTCTTCCGGGAGTAAAGCGTTATCGGGCGAAAAGAGTTATATTAAACATGGAATGATGGTTAAATTATTTGGAGGACTTTGGAGAGCTTTTTGGCAGTTGTCAATTTGATTTCACATGTTTTTTTTAAATTGATTTCTTAAGACGCAGATATATGCCAGTGACCTTGAGTGGTTAGCTTGCGTGTTCTGTACTGAGTTCACGCAACGTGTCGTACGTCTAGTCAGTAATAGGACTCGCCCATCTAGGAGTGCTGTCCCAAATAAGACGCATTATTAATTTATTATACATAAAACAAAAGGTATTTTAATTAAGCACGTACACTAACAGAGCAATATTTAAATTATCTTTAAAAAAGTGATCGTTTCAGAAAAATACGCTTGATAGTTTTGCGTGATTCTCAGTTTTTTATCCGCGTTAGACCTAACTTTACAAATTAATTTCACTATTTAATATAAACATAATCTAAAATATTCATATATTAACTTATAAGGAAATGCTCTAATTTAACATATGTATTTTTTCAAATCATTAACACTACATGTTTAGACGTAATCTTCAATATAAAATCAGTAAAAGTCTGTTATCGTCGGCGTAAGTCGCGGGAAGCAGATAATTACAATTACCTGTTAACCTAAGAAGACCACCATGACATCCTCGCTCGCCTATATAACCACCTACAAAAGCTCTTCAATCACAAAACTACCCTACTGCCACAGCAAAAAACTACCCTTAAACACTTTGACAACCTCTTATAATCGATCATGCAAAAAGAAAAACAGTAATATATTTAATTTGCTCAAAGTTGAGAACCACACGCTTTGCCAAGCCAAATTTCGCTTAACACAGGCAACCCTCGAGTGCGAGCGAGATAGAAGATGTATAAGAGTGAAAGAGAGAGATATACAGCTGTCAGCTACGCCCAATCAATGCATAGAGCCTTTATGGTCTGCAAGCCAGTGTTTCGTTAACCGTCGTCGTAAACGGTACGGTCGCTCGTCCTAAGAAAATATAAATAAAATATAGCAAAAAAATACATTTAAAAATATTTATTGATGCGTTCAATATTCTAATTTCAAGGAAAAATATTCAAATCTCGTTCCGAATTCTTTTGGAGCAGATATTCGGAATTCAAAATTGGAACGCGTAACAAAAGACCGCGATGAATTGTGGCTTTTTTTTTTTAAATTACGTGTAAAAAAAATCGTGGTTTAGGTATTCGGTTTTGAACAGCCTGTGGATTTAAAAAAAAAAACTTCAGTGTGATCATGGTTTTTTTTGGGCGGTTTGAGGGCAGAGTGATATCCTTTGTTCCTGATGCACCGAGCGCAATACTAAAAGGTAATAAGTTGTATCATTTTCAGACCACCTACGCCATCTTGGATTTCAGTTTAAACATGTATTTTCCAGGTTTTTCCTGCGTTTTCTGCAACATTTCAGGATATTTTTCAGGATGTGTTTAATGGTTATTCATTACATCTTTGAAAATGTTGAGTATTATAGATTTAAGTGTGTACAAAAAACATAGTGCTGAAATTCATTTTTTATGTTTACGAAGAGATTATTTTGCAATATTTTGACCAAAAAAAACTGCATTAATTGATAGCTTATATTTTAATAGGTATTTTTTTAAATCTTTGCCTCCAAAAACTTTTTTATGTATCTGCAGTTGAATAGAGTAGATAGGTATTTTGGAAAAGATTAAAGAGAGTAATTTCTATGCGAAAAAAAAAACCGCGGCATTCCTATTACGAGGAGGTCAAATGACAGTCGCTTCATGTAAAATATAGATATTGAGCCGCAGCTGGTTAGACTGGAAGCTGACCTCAATATCGTTGGAAAAAAGGATGGAATATTTTTTTTATAAATAAATAATATTGGCATGTAGCTATGCAAATGACATATTACTGGTAAAAAAAAAAATACGAGCAACAAGCCAGGTATTTAACTGAACATGACAAAGCGTACTTAGTTGTTTGTAGCGATTAGCACCGCGTTTTAATGATGCCTGCATTAATTAAATCATATTGAATGTATTTAGCGTTTGCCATCATACTAATGAATTATTAGTAACTGGGTTATGGAGGTCAGATAGGCAGTCGCTCCAAGTACACTGATGTCAAGCCGAATCTGGTTGGACTGGAAGCTGACCACAACATACTTGGATAAAATAATAAATGATAAATGGACATAGTTAAACGAAAAGGGTCCAATCCACAACATGGTCAAAAATTTGTTAAGTGTACAGCCAGTATACACAATTAACTGAAAAAAAATTCAAACATTTATGCAAGGGGGGGTCCTTTGAAATTTTTTTGAATACGGATCGATAGAATTTTATAATTCTTAATTTAATTTAAATATCTATACGAAATCTACCCAAAACTAGAAAAAAAAAAATCGTACGATTTGTTAGTAAAAAAAATCTCAACCATTTATGCAAGGGGGGGTGTCAGCTAATTGTGTATACTGACTGTACTAAATTGATGCTAAATATCGATACTATCAGCTAGAAAAAAAAATATCGAAGCGAACAACAACAGTTTATAATTTTGATCAACCACAGAACTAACACATGCACGGAAATCCATACTTAATATTATAAATGTGAAAGTAACTCTGTCTGTCTGTCTGTATGTTACGTTTTCACGCCTAAACCGCTGAACCGATCGTCATGAAATTTGGCAGAGATATAGCCTGGGATATGGAGAAGGACATAGGCTACTTTTTTACGCGATAACCGACATCTACGCGGGCGGAGCCGCGGGCAAAAGCTAGTATAAAATAATTTGACATATCTTCTAAACTTCAAACGTCAATATCTCTAAAGTGACTTTGTGTGGATTGGATCCTTTTCATTACACTATATCCAAATGATAAATGATTTTATTTCTGTAAGTAGGTTTTGTACAAACACGTCAATCATAATTTTAAAAACTAGATGATGTTGGCGTTTCTTACCTGACTACTCTGAGAAGAAATGCGGAAACAAACTCAAAGTCAGTCTCTTTTAAATTCCAGACATAATCTTGGTCAGATCATGTGAAGACCATGTATTTTGGTATCTGAAACGGTCTTTTGATGAAAGAACCACACAGATTGAGTGGACCTGACAAGTCAGTGCACGCATTTGTCAGAAAAATAAATTAAAAAAAAAGATGATATATACAAGCCGGGTTCTTGTATTTAAATTACCGTCCGTTGATTCATGTTAGGCCTAGAGCTTCTGTTTTACCAAAGCTTAGTTGTTAAGAGCAATTGGCAGAGCGTATGACGGATGCCTACCGATAAATAATGTTGATATATACCGTCTTTTTGATTTATCTAGCGTTAGGTATTCTTACCAAGGGATTGTTACCAAGTAACAAGGTTGTGGAGGTCAGATTGGCAGCCACTCATATATTGCTGGATAGACTGGAAAGAGACCCCGACATAATTGGAAAAAAGAATAAATTTATAACGCTATATTAGTCTAAATATGCAAATATACATATGACGGATGCCTGCATCAATCAAATATCCTCTTTGTAATTTACTTAGCGTTAGGTATTCTTACCAAGGGATTGTTCCCTAGTAACAAGACTGTAGAAAATTGTGGATTCCAGTACTTAGCGTTGTCCCTCTTACCAAGAGATTGTTACCAAGTAACAAAATTGTGAAGGTCAGATAGGCAGCCGCGGCATGTATACATTGCTGGTTAGATTAGAAAGAGACCACAATAAGTTGGTGAAAAGAATAAATTTATAACGCTATTTTAGTCTAAATATGCAATTATAGGTATTTGTAAAAAAAAAATGATAAACACGCCAGGTTCCTGTATTTAAATTACCGTCCTTTGATTAATATTACGCCTAATGCTTCTGTTTCAACAAAACGTAGTTGTTAGTAGCGATTGCCGAAGCGTATGACGGATGCCTGCATTAATTAAATGCAGTCTTTATTATTTACTAGTTTTGCCCACGGCTTCGCTCGCGTTAATTTAGATTAAAAAAACTCTTAACACACTACTAAAGTTTCTATAATAATATAATTCAATCATAATTCAAAAGACACGTGGCGCCATCTATTATCATAAGAACGATATTTGTTGTTTTCCTCGGAAACAGTACTTTTTTCGGGATAAAAGGTATCCTATGTCTGTTTCTGTACACCAGACAACGTAAATGCTAAATTTCAGGATGATCGGTTTGGTGGTTTAGGCGTGAAAAGGTAACCAACAAACGATCTTACTTTCGCATTTATAATATTAGTTAGGATCTAGCGTCAGACATTCTTACCAAGGGATTGTTACCAAGTAACAAGGTTGTGGAGGTCACACAGGCAGCCACTCCATATATTGGTGGATAGACTGGAAAGAGACCCCAACATAATTGGAAAAAAGAATAAATTTATAACGCTATATTAGTCTAAATAAGCAAATATACATATGACGGATGCCTGCATTAATCAAATATCCTATTTTTTATTTATTAAGTGTTAGGTATTCTTACCAAGGGATTGTTACCTAGTAACAAGACTGTAGAAAATTGTGGTATCCAGTATTTATCGTTGTCCCTCTTACCAAGAGATTGTTACCAAGTAACAAGGTTGTGGAGGTCACACAGGCAGCCGCTCCGTGTATACATTGCTGGTTAGATTAGAAAGAGACCACAATAAGTTGCTGAAAAGAATAAAATTAAAACGCTATATTAGTCTAAATATGCAATTATAGGTATTTGTAAGAAAAAATATGACCAAGCCGGGTTCCTGTATTTAACTCACCGTAGTTGCTTTATGTTACGTCTAGTGATTCTGTTTTAACAAAGCGTAGTTGTTGGGAGCGATTGGCGAAGCGTATGACGGATGCCTGCATTAATCAAATATCCTCTTTTTGATTTACTTAGCGTTAGGTATTCTTACCAAGTCAAAGTCAAAGTCAAATCATTTATTTCAAATAGGCACATAAAAGGCACTTTTGAACGTCAAAATATACAAAAATAATTAATTAATTGATTCTAGTTGCCCCTTCCAAAAGGTAGTTACGTATGGAGAAGAATGGGCAAGAAACTCCATACTGTCTTACTCTTTTAAAATGTTAACAATATTTGTATACAGTAATTATTAATTATATGTGAAGACAATGCACTTACCTAGAATAAAATTACTATACCACAATAGGTAAAAATAATGAAAAGTGAAGCAATGACAGACAAATTAATGACGTTAGATGCATGGCAAGCATCATATTTACAAACATAGAAAAAGTAGATGATTTCCCTAAAATTTTAACATATAATAACCTATGTCAGTGTGTGAGTATATTAATCACAGAAAATAAAATGAATGTCATCAAAAATAAAAATAAAAGGCATAATACGAGGGATTGTTACCTAGTAACAAGACTGTAGAAAATTGTGGTATCCAGTACTTAGCGTTGTCCCTCTTACTAAGAGATTGTTACCAAGTAACATTAAGGTTGTGGAGGTCAGATAGGCAGCCGCTACATGTATACATTGCTGGTTAGGTTAGAAAGAGATCACAACATAGTTCGAAAAAAGAATAAATTTATAACGCTATATTAGTCTAAATATGCAAATATACGTATGACGGATGCCTGCATTAATCAAATATACTCTTTGTGATTTACTTAGCGTTAGGTATTCTTACCAAGGGATTGTTACCTAGTAACAAGACTGTTTGTATGAATGTGTTCTGGTGTGTTCGAACTGCTTGTTTAGCTATTACTTTTGGGCTTTCTAATGGGTGTTTTTTCCAATAAAACACAAGTTATTGTTACAATGGTCGTTAGCGAATCTAATTTTTATTTCCAAAGTATACAGCAATCGAGGGAAAAGGGACGGGAACAAACGGGCCAATCACAGCATGCCACACGTCATTTAGCTGTGCTGTGATTGGCTTACGATGACGCGACCGAATTCCGTTTGGATATTCATCCCAAACATGCCGGCGGCCTTGAAAGCTTTAGCTTACAATTGATTTTTCTATTTACTCATCTTCGACCAGAGGGCAGATCTTCGTGTATGGCCGTCTCACGATGCCTGATGATGTCCGAATGTCTGCTACTCGTGAGATACCATCGTTGCCAGGTATCGTCTTCATAATCCGACCCAATTGCCATTTCAACGGCGGAAGGTTGATGTCTTTAATAATGACAAGCGTGTCAGGTTTCAGCTCTGCCATATTTTTTCTCCATTTGGTTCTGGTTTGTAGCTCCGAGATGTATTCCTTGGCCCAGCGCGACCAGAACTGCTGTCGGATCTGTTCCACTCTCTGGTAGCGAGTCAATCGATGAACAGGTAAGTCTCGCAGGTCATCTTCACAGACTGGTGCGGTGAGTGGTCGTCCGATCAAAAAGTGTCCAGGGCTAAGGGGAAGATAGTCTCGAGGATCCGGAGACAAGGGAGTCATTGGTCGAGAATTCATCATCGCTTCGATTTGATATAATACTGTAGTGAGTTCCTCGAAGGCTAAGTGAGCGTTGCCCACTACTCGGCGAAGATGGTACTTGCATGATTTGACCCCAGCTTCCCACAAGCCACCGAAATGCGGGGAATAGGGGGGAATAAAAGAAAATTTAATTTGTTGACCCTTTGCGTAGTCAATAATATCTTTTCTACATTTTAATAAAAACTGAGCAAAATCATTACTTAAGCCTACAAAATTGCGTCCATTGTCCGAAAATATTTCTGACGGCTTCCCGCGCCGTGAAATGAAACGCTTAAGCGCAAGTAAGTATGCATTAGAAGAGAGGTCACTAACTAATTCCAAGTGGACTGCGCGCGTCGTAAAACAGATAAACAGACAAATGTATGATTTAATTAGTTTCGCGCCTCTGCCTTTTCGGTTTTGTATGAGCACCGGCCCTGCGTAGTCTACACCTGTGCGAATAAAAGGAAAACTAGCGGTTACCCGTTCTTTAGGCAAGTTGCCCATGAGTGGGGTTAATGTTTTACCTCGAATGCGCTTACAGACCACACATTGTTGCGTCACCTTCTTAGCTAGGTTTCTACCTGACAGTGGCCACCAATTCTCGCGCAAACGGTATAATAACGATTGAAGTCCGCAGTGCATAGATTGATTGTGTTCATGCCTAAACAATAAAAGTGTAAAGTGATGTTCAGAAGACAAAAGAATCGGGTGTTTCTTACTATAATTAAAGTCAGGCGAATTCTTTATCCTACCTCCCACTCTAATTATATTTTTACAATCTAGAAACAAGTTTAAACTCACAAGGCTAACGCTTGATTTGACATCTTTTCCATTTTTTAGTAAATTATACTCAACTGGAAATGATTCCATTTGTGATAATCGTGCAAGTGTACTAATGGCCTGTCTTAACTCAATAACAGTGATCGTACCTGTCAGCTGATTTGTTTTGTTGCGCGCACAGCTGTTGTGAATAAAGCGTAGTACATATGCAGCAACATGACTCATGCGACTAAAATGCGAAAACTTATTGAATGGAAAAAATGTTTCGAATGTAGTATTTTTTGTTAATAATGAGTTTATAACATTTGCTTTGAGTTCAGGTAACTCTTTAGGCGAGGTGACATTAACATTCGGAATTAGGTTTAAATTTAAATTGCTATCAAAGTCAAGGTCGCGCATAAAGTTAGGGCCTTCCCACCATAGTGGGCATGAAGACAAGTCTTCAAGGCTCACACCGCGCGTAATCAGGTCAGCAGGGTTATGTTTTCCACTTACATGTTGCCAAGGAAACCTACTCGTAAGTTCGTTTATCTCAGCGACTCGGTTTTGCACAAAAGTTTTAAGCAAATTAGGTGCCATGCGTAACCAACCTAACACGATAGTCGAGTCGGTCCAAAATGTGACGACATCA
This sequence comes from Dryobota labecula, assembly GCA_947523025.1. Taxonomy (NCBI): domain Eukaryota; kingdom Metazoa; phylum Arthropoda; class Insecta; order Lepidoptera; family Noctuidae; genus Dryobota; species Dryobota labecula. The sequence goes on from OX383314.1 coordinate 10,014,401, forward strand.
AAGTTACGAGTAAGTGAACTTTTAATCCTGTCAAACAGCCTAGCACCCAGCAACGCACCGCACAGTTCCAAACGCGGTATACTGACGGGTTTCAATGGAGCTACTTTACCCTTCGAAATAAGCAGTTTCACTGTCACCTCGCTAATACCTACACAACGTACATAAGCGCACGCGCCGTATGCAGTTTGTGAAGCGTCTGTAAAAATGTGTAACTCAGTCCGAGTAGAATCACATTGAAACACGTGTCGTGGAACTTTGATAGTGCGAAGATAAGATAGACTGTCAACAAACCGGTTCCATGTTCGCACGACATCAGTGGGAAGCGGATCATCCCAGTCTAATTTTAGTAGCCAAAGGTTTTGCAATAATACCTTGCCGATAATAACACAAGGGCTTAACAATCCCAATGGATCATATATCTGAGAAACAGTTGACAGAATTATACGTTTACTAACAGGATTGTTGCCGTGCTGAAATTGCGTATGGAAACTAAACTCGTCCGTGATGCTACACCAACCTATACCTAATGTTCTACATTGACTATTATCACCTAAATTTAAATCACGAAACATACTGTGATCAGGCTGCGACGTCGTTGGAGCTGATGCACCGTCGAGTTTAAAGTTAAAGGTCCATTTGCGGAGTGGAAAGCAGCCGGACTTAAGAATGTCTGATGTACGTTTGCATATGTCGAGTAGTTTGACCTTGTCGTCATACGAGGTCAAAAGGTCATCTACGTAGAAATCGTCAGTTATGACCCTTTTAACCTCGGGGTCCGTACACTCAGCTCCTAATTGCTTAAGACACCTAACACTGAGAAAGGGCGCCGACGCTGTGCCGTATGTTACGGTGCTCAGCTGATAAAACTCGAGCTGTCTTGTCGGATCATCACGCCACATAATAAGTTGCAAGTCACGTTGAGAGGGGTCAACAAGGACTTGACGGTACATCTTCTCGCAATCAGCAATTGCTGTGAATTTAAATTGTCTGAACCGTAGCAAAATACCCAGCAAGTCTCCCTGAATAGGAGGTCCTACAAGCTGGATATCGTTGAAAGATTTGCCGTTACTAGTCGCAGCACTGGCGTCGAATACTACACGAAGCTTCGTCGTCGTGCTGTGTTCTCGAAAAACGCCATGGTGCGGCATAAAATAGCAAGGACTCGTATAAGAATCAACCAGAGTCATGTGACCCAAGTTGATATATTCGTGTATAAAATCAGTGTATAATTTCTTATAGCTAATAGGTGCGCGTAATAACCTATTTTCTAAGGACAAAAAACGCCGCTTTGCCTGGGGAAATGATTCACCCAAAGCGTCGGGTGACTCTTTAAGAGGAATGTGAACACAAAATCGTCCATCTTTATTGCGTGTAGTGGTTGAGATGAAAGACTGTTCACAGGCCTGCTCTTCGTCTGTGTGCGTAATCCGAAGCTTGGGTAACTCCTCCAACTCCCAGAACTGACGTAGCTGATTGTCCATGGATTGTGTGAAGTTACATTGGACATGTCCATTATTATGATGTGTATTATTAATAGGACCCGATATTATCCAACCTAACTTCGTGTTCTGTAAGAACGGACCGTTCGGTAAACGCATCTTGCCATCGATAAGCAAGTCCCAAAATCGATCCGCGCCTATTAAAACATCTATCTTTTGTGGCCCTAAAAATCGCGAATTTGCCAGCTGCAGGTGTTCAGGAATCCTAAACTGTGTGCTTTGTGCCTGCATAGCAGGCAATGTGGCCGTTATTTCAGATAGAACGAAACATTTAATGTGAATTGAGTAGGAGTTAATACGTGATTTAATTTCTAGATCACACGTTTCTGTACAATGTGATACCGTATTACCTACTCCTCGTATTTCATGAGTGGACTGTATTAGCGGAATATCTAACAATTCGCAAAACGAATGTGTAACAAAGCAACTCTGGCTACCGCTGTCGAGTAATACACATGCGACATGATAATTATTATGTTTATCAGGAATCTCAACTAACGCAGTCGATAAGAGAACCGGTTCCACATCTATAGATTGCGTATGTGTGTGTGTATCAGTGTGAACATTGCTAACTTGAATGAATTGCTTTCCGTTAATGGGATCGTGTACTGTCTCAGAGACGCGCGGTGGGGGCGCGCATGGTGCGCTAGCCACTGCCGCCGCAGTCGTCGTACCTGTCACGGTACAGCTAGATTGGTTGGAGTCATTAGGATGAATAAGTGAATTATGCTTCATGTTACATTGTTTACAAGGTCCCCACAAGCAACCGTCTAAAGTGTGTCCGGAGCGCAAGCAATTCTCACACAAGTTATTATCTTTGACAACCTTTAATTTGCTTTGTAAGTTCATATTAATAAATTGTGTGCAAGTGTAAATTGGGTGTTTACCTTTGCATACCACGCACAATCTACGTGCTTTACGGCCGGCTGTTAACGGTGGATTACTTGAGGAAACATTGCAGTGTGCTACATTACCTCTGACATTTTTTGTTTCTGTCTTATGGTGATCTTTTGTGTGTGATACTGATAATGCTAATGTCTCCAACAAATCAGCCTTACTTTTGAGGAAATTAATCAAACTGTCAACCTTCAATTTAGTTCTAGGAGGGGTGTTTGCCAACAATAATCCTCTATGTTGTTCCCACTCTCGTTCTGTGGTTTTATCTAGCTTAGAAACAACTATATATATTAAAAGCGTATCCCAGGTATCTGTTGGCTCGTCAAGGGTTTTTAACGCGCGTAAATTGTTTATAATTGTATCTATAAGTTTTCTAATTAGTGAAGGTGACTCTTTCAATGGTTGTATTGAGAACAATGCTTTTAGGTGACTATTCACTAATAATCTATCATTATCGTACCTATTTATGAGTAATTCCCATGCCACAGAGTAGTTAGCTGCAGAAATCTCTAGCGCGTTTACAACTGATTCGGCACTTCCTTTGAGCGAAGATTTTAGATAATGGAATTTTTGAATGTTACTAATCTCAGTCGAATTGTGCACTAAAGATATAAACGTGTCCCTATATTCGAGCCAGTGTTCATACACGCCGTCGAACGTAGGCAACATGATGGTTGGTAATTTAACGGACACTGGCCTGTTCATATGCTGACACGGTTTGGAACAATCAGGGACCTCTTCACTGACGCTAATAATGGATTCAGCTCGGGCAATAGTATTATAGTAGCTGTCTTCGAACTGTTGGCGCTGATCTAACTGATCATCTATATCACTATCGGAAACTAGTTCTTCAAGTTTTGATTGTATTTCATTAAATTCACTAAATAAAATCTCAGCACCCTTTACACGTAATTTTAAATCTATTTTTAACTCACTAGAAATAGTTGATACACTAATAGTATTTAAATAATTAGCAAGTTTAGTTAACCTACCTTTAACAATACCACGTTTCCTAACCAAATCGCGCATGATTTGCTCAGTTTTTTCATCACTAATAGTTCTATAGGGGGACCTATCACGTGTTTTACTAGGACCCTTCCCATCATCAGCCATTAACGGCATCCCAGTGGCCTGTGAAAAGTGGAGTACTCACGTGCAAAGTGACTGCGTGTGAAAACGGCTGGTGCTATAGTAGTGACACGATCAGCCGGTGTGTCGCTCTGCGCAATGGGCAACCCTCACCAACACCCTCACTGGAATCAGATCACAAAACGGTATTACACTTATGAACTCAGCAGGTCTTGAAAACTGGAACTTGATAAACGCACCGTATGTCCGCTTGTTCTTCCGATTGTCCTTTCACAATATGCTGCTGAACCTCCACTTCTAAGTGTAATTTCGCTCGTCTTTATGTGCCTGCGTGGTAGTAGCAGCGTAGCAGTCCAAAGGTCGCTTGATTCGACGACTTGGTTTTGATGTATCAAATCCTCGAAATATGGCTCTGAAGGTCCAAATATGTATGAATGTGTTCTGGTGTGTTCGAACTGCTTGTTTAGCTATTACTTTTGGGCTTTCTAATGGGTGTTTTTTCCAATAAAACACAAGTTATTGTTACAATGGTCGTTAGCGAATCTAATTTTTATTTCCAAAGTATACAGCAATCGAGGGAAAAGGGACGGGAACAAACGGGCCAATCACAGCATGCCACACGTCATTTAGCTGTGCTGTGATTGGCTTACGATGACGCGACCGAATTCCGTTTGGATATTCATCCCAAACACTGTTGAAAATTAAACTACATTTTTAGGTATTGATAGCCACTTTATTAGCAAGCTTTGTGTATCAGAATGGTAACTAGTAGTTTACTATGTATGGAAGTCCCTATGAATATGGTGTGTAGGGAAAGGGTTTTATAAAGAAAAGCATAGAAAGACAAGACTAGGCATTTATTTCAATTAGGCTTGTCAAGGTAACGTTACTGAGAAAGCTAGTTGTCCGTTCCAAAACTAGGTCTTCGTGGAGAAGAATGGACAAGAAACTCCACGGAAGCAACATTAAAGTATTCTATCATTATATTATACATTTCCATAAATTACCGTTATCTCAAAACAGATAATTCTATCTATTGGACCTTTACTCAAATTAATAGCAACGTTATAACAATAGCAAAGGAAAGAACATGAGTATTTCATTAAACAATTGAACCCATTATCAATATTGGCAATAATATACTTTACACAACAACATAATCATAATAGGCAATGATTAACGTATAATATCGAAGTACTTAACTTACGTGACACCTGGACGAACCAACCACTTGGTCAGGTAGGCAGTCAGTCTGTGTAAAATACTGGTATTCAGCTGCATCTGGAAGTTAGACTGGAAGCAGATAATGATGATATCAATAACAAAAGGGCTGTTTTATTTATTTATTTATCACATGGAAAACCAACAGCTTTACATAAACACAATAAATAAACTGGCATAAGAAACATGAAGCCAATTATAGGTGTTCACGGGTAGCTATGGTGTAATACAATAAGAGTTCTTATACACGAGAAGTTGTCAAGAAGCACACCAATCATTAAATCGGCACATCCAAACGTAAAGAATATACTACAATAATAAAAAACAAGAACTAGAACCAATATTGATACTAAGAATTAATTTGGAAGAATTCAAGGTTCAGCCTATTGCGAACGCTTGAGCCTTTAATTGTAAACAAGTCAAAAGAGAACCGCTTACATAAGTCATTAAAGTCTTTACTCGCTAGCACTAAATATGAGTTTTGCCTGTAGTTGGAAGAAGAAAACGGAATAGCAATAGGTGGATTAAATCTGAGTAATCGCTGGGGAACATTAAAATACAACTTACGCAGTAGCTGTGGACAGTCCACTTCATTAGATATAACTTTGAGCAAAAATGTGCAATCTGTCAAACGACGGCGGTTAGTAAGTGGCTGCAGGTGGAATTTCCTGCAAAGATTCAAATAAGCACAACTGTGATATGGTATGCTCAAACGATAACACGGAAAACCGAACAAGTCTGTTTTGCATACCCTCTATGCTATCGATGCGCATGCCATAACGTGGGTTCCAAATTTGAGAAGCATATTCTAAATGACTTCTAACAAATGAGCAATACAATATCTTGTCTTTAGAATGAGTACAGTACCCCACAAATCCCCATCAACTCGGGGTGCGACGGGAATTTGCACTGGTGTTGTACATGAAACTGCTCCGAGGCATAGAGCACAACCCGAGAGTGCTGCAGCGGTTGTACTTGTACTATCGAGGAAAAGCATATCTAAGCACCGTAAGGACTAAATTTGCTTCCAGCGCTGGTCCGCTATAAAAACAAAATATTGGTTACATCACTCATGTTAGAACTATAAATGTGAGAACAATGTAGAAAGACGTGCATGTTAGAAGCGTCCGTAATAAAAAATAGAACAGAAAACAAGTCTATGTTTAAAATAAATTAAACTATACCGTGGCACCTAAGAGATGACCAGTCCCAACTGACTGCGCCCGTTCACGAACATGACGTATGGGTCAGCACCATTTAGCTCAACCATTTTGAAGGGAACTTAAAGATGCATCTCACACGCTACCACCAGCGAGACATTTCAGTGAGCATGACATACTCTCAGCCGCCAGAGCACATTAAAGTCAATGGAAAGAGATACCCAGTAAATTGTAGCTTATGCTCACACATGTACAATGCAGTTATTAAACACCAACCACAAAACTCTAACTCAAACTCAACGGCTTAGAGGTGCTGTCAATATTTTTTTTTATTATTTTTTTTTTTTTTTTAATAAACCAATTACAGGCACTTTTGAATTGTCAAGGGGTCGGTCAGTCAGAAAGATGAAGCTAGTTGCCCATTCCAAAGCGTAGTAGGTTCCTATGGAGAAGAACGGACAAGAAACTCCACGGACACTCTTTTAAAACAAAATATTGTTACCCCACACTAGGAATTTCTCCTGTATTGTGGGTGCGTTTACAAACATTTAAAGTCACATACACAAACAGTCAAATGTCAAATTGTAAACACTGATGTGCAGTTGATAGTACTTGACCTTTTACTGACCCTGAACCTTTATGAAACAAGTACTCAAGAAACCTCGCGATCTTTCGGGTCACCACAAAAATTGTTAATACAGAAAATAATACGTACAAAGTCAAAGTCAAAGTCAAACTATATAAAAATGGCATATAAAAGGCATTTATAGAAAAACTAGCTGACCCGACAGTCTTCGTTCTGTCAAAAGCTATAGTATAAAGTCCACTACTCTACCTTACCCTACCTACCCTACCTACCCTACCCTACCTACCTTACCTACCTACCTACCTACCCTATCCTACCCTACCCTACCCTACCTACCAACCTGAAACTTAAAAAAAAATTAGATAGTAGCCGATTCTCAGACCTACTGAATATGCATATAAAATTTCATAAAAATCAGTCTAGCCGTTTCGGAGGAGTATGGTAACTAACATTGTGACACGAGAATTTTATATATAAGATATATCTAAATCAAAATCAAATGTCATTTATCAATTAGCTTAGAATCAGCACTTGTCGAACTGATTCTAACTAGAATACTACTTTTTGGAAGGAGCAACTGCTCCTTCCAAAAAGTAGTTTCGGTATGGAGAAGAATGGGCAAGAAACTACACACTTACTCTTCAAATCTTTTAGAATATTTTGTATATGTTACCGGCCAAACCCGATTTCAGGCCAAACTAGTTTGTCCTAGGCCAAACCCTCCCTACACGCGATAGGACAAACCAGTATATTATTATTATTATTAATTAGTTTATTTCAGATCAAAATTAATCCATACAAATTACAAATTATAAAAATACATAGAAAAATACAGATAATAAAATAAAATACAGAGAAATTAATTATTACAATTACAATACCATTACTTATAAATACCTATTGTGTTAGTGAAATCTTATGAACTATGTTAGTCAACACCCATCACAATATGCATCCATTTGTTCTGGATGGGGCAATCCGCACGAGATACAACCATCTGCAGGATACTGTTGCTACTGCCTCGCACGCGCTGCAATAAGGAGGCTACTGATATAGTATAGCCAAGGCCAAACTCCACCTGCGCTAAGATAGGTCGACGGAGCCCCGCTGAGTGGGGCTCCTATTTCTGGGTGGTTTAAAAAAAAAATAACCACGAAAGCTAAGGCGGAAGCTCTGCTCCACTTCGCTCCCGCCTTACTCTTCTAACCTAACCTAAGTCGGGTGTTAACCAAAATAGGATAAACTGGTTTGGCCTAGGACAAACTAGTTTGGCCTGAAATCGGCTTTGGCCGGTAACATATATGTACATCAAATGTACAGGGTGGATTTTTGAAACGGGGCAGTAAGGGTAGTTAGTGCTTGTTCACGTAGGAACGCGCGGGCGCGGCGGCGGGTGCGGGCGCGGTAGATGTGGCGAGCTCGTGTTCACATTGGCCGCCAGGCGTTTGCGCGTATCGTTTCTAGCGACAAGTTCAAACTGGTTGAACTTACCTGACGTCGTGAGTGAATCGCGCGCTCCACTGCTACTTCGACGTGAACACACACAAACATCTCAAGCGTTTGATATTGCCGCGAGCGCACCGCGCGCGCCAGTCGCTAGCTTGCCCGCTAATTAGACCGCACATGCGTTTCGTACGTGAACACTTGGATATTACGCCATATGTTTGATATTTCGTGACCGCGCCCGCCACCGCACCCGCGAGTCAACGTGAATGAGCACGTACTGTAACCGTTGTAGTTACAGGGAAACTGTTTTATGAGACTATACTTATTTTTTTTTTAAGAAATCTTGATCCCCATTCACAGATTATGAAGAAAAAAAAGGTACAGTCAGCAAGAAAATGGATCACTTTCACAAAAAAAAAATTTGATGCTAATCCATTCTGTTTCTTATATGGAACAAAAAACTCTATCAGACCAACTGAGGTTTGAGTACAGTCAGTTACTGTAATTAGCTGACCCCCATTGCTTATATGGTTGAGATTTTTTAGAATACGAATCGATAGAATTTTATTTAAATACCTATACAAAATATACCCAAAACTAAAAAAAGACCATATGATCGAAGAAGGATCTTATTTGAAACGGAACCCTTAATCGAAACATTGTTTTCACAAACCCGCAATAATTTTGAAGGATCCATCCAACAATACCCTACCTAAGGGTAGGCGGAAAAAAAAAACACTTTACATGTACAGGAGGTACCCTAAATAACTATTTCTTTCATATATTAATATGTATGTGGGAATGAATGATAAAGTAGCAACACAAGATATGACATGATATGAGAGGTGAGGTATGACAACACAGGTGTCTGTATGAAAAAAGATGGACGACGAATAAAAGACGTGTGTGATCGGAAAATTAACATTTGGAAAATTAAAGAAGAAGTATTTAAAGAAGTTCTGCTTTTATTAACAACGATCCCTACATGTATATCCATGCAGAATTATAGCTTTCTAGTACTAAGAGTCTCTGAGCTAAGCTGAGGACGGACAGACGGACAGACGGACGGACGGACGGACATGGCGAAACTATAAGGGTTCCTTGTTGACTACAGAACCCTAAAAAAAGTAAAGGTGGTCTTTCAAAGATCGCTTTTAGCGATAAGGCCCCTCGCCCACGACTTTTTGTAGCGATGCTGTCGCGCGCTTCATAAACGCGCAACAGCATCGCTGCAAACGCGTGTTAGTCGCATTTGCAACGCGCTACAGAAGCGATGCCAACACGCTACTAACGCGCTACAGCATCGCGACTGTATCGATGCAAACGCGCGACTGTGTCGTACCACATCGGGGAGAGAACGGAGGGAGTGTGGCGCGTGAGTGGAGAACCGAGCATCAGTGCAACTGTGGCATTTTTGTGCCGTTACTGAATCGCGTTTGCATCGCGACAGAAGCGCGACAGCATCGCGTTTGCATCGCGACTGAATCTGGGCCCGTTGTCGAGGGCACACAGCTAGCGACCGCTTCGCGACTGTACCGATGCGGACGCGCGACAGCATCGCTACTGCATCGCTACAAAAAGTCGCTGTGGGCGAGGGGCCTAAGACCGCCGATTGTGTCGCCCCTTATAAAATTTTCTTCATATAAATCTGTATTTTTTATGGTGTTCAATAAAGAGTATTCTATCTATCTGTCTATACATCGTGTTACCCCGTATGTAAGCCCCGTGTGTTCCGTGTGTCCCGTGTGTTGTGGAGGTCAGATAGACAGTCGCTACGTCATGTAAAATACTAGTATTCCTCCTCATTCGGTTAGACTAGAAGCTACCACGCGTAAGAATGTATCTTTTTAAACTTTAGTAGAACCTTTAATCGAAGTTGTGCGAATTCCTAAGAAATAAAGAGTATTCCATCTATCTGTCTATATATCGTGTTACCCCGTGTCTGGGTTGTGGAGGTCAGATAGACAGTCGCTACGTCATGTAAAATACTGGTATTCCACCTCATTTTGTTTATTGTTTATGTTTGTTTGTTTGTTTGTTTGTTTATTTTTATTTTTTTCTTCTCAGTATATAATCATGGTATGGCAGTTTGAGTAATTTATGCGGCCAGCCCAAATGTCCTTTCTTTGGTATTGTTCGTCGAATCGTTGAGCTCCTTATGTTTTGAGTTGAGCTGCACGATTACTGACAAATGCGTGCACTGAATGGACAGGTCCACTCAATCTGTGTGGTTCTTTCTTCAAAAGACCATTTCAGACACCAGTCTACATGATCTTCACATGATTTGACCAAGATTATGTCTGGACTTTAAAAGAGACTGTGACCTCTGAGTTTGTTTCGGTCTTTCTTCTCAGAGTAGTCAGATACGAAATGCCGACCTCATCTAGTTTTAAAATATGATTGACGTATAAAAGTGTTTGTAAAAACCTACTTACAGAAATAAAATCATTTATCATTTATCATTCAGTTAGACTGGAAGCTACCACGCGTAAGTATAAGTAATGTATTTATGTATCTTTTTTAAACTTTAGCAGAACCTTTAATCGAAGTTGTGCAAATGCCTAAGAAAAAATAAAATATGTTTTCGATTTCGTGCTCAGAGCCACTTTTGCGCAAAGTCCTGCGTTTAAATGCAAATTTTATTATTAATGCCCCAGCCGTTTTTTATAGCATTTCTGAACGTAAATCGATTATTATTTCTTTAAATGAGTATAGGTTATTAACTACCTTAAGGTCTAGAATTAATAAAGTTAGTTTTAGATTTGAAGGACACACTGAAAATTTTTGTTTAGATTGACTAAGTAACTTGTTTGCATCTGAGCCTATTAAGCACAATGATCACAGCTACTACTTTTATTTGATTGAGATTTGAATCGGGATCTTGATTGGAGTTATCACAAAACCTATTTGCAGCAATCAAGTCAAAACATAGTTGCTCCAACCAAGATTATTTGATTAAAGTTCCAATGATCTTTATTGAAGTAATCAAATGCTTGATTGACACAACTAACTCACTTTGTTACAGTCAAAATTTTTTTTAGCTAGTCTCTTTTTGAACTTTTTGCTTTAAGAGGCGCAAATATAGTACCCTCAATAGCGGGTACATATTTGAGCCTTTTGGGGTCGAGACGCTAGGGCCGTGGGGACCAGGAGCCCATCGAATTTTTAAAGAATTATCTGGGCGTCTGGTCGACGCAACATGTGACAAAAATGCTGGCTTTTATTTTGCCCAAAGGCTAAGTATTGCTATACAACGTGGCAATGCTGCCAGCATTTTGGGAACTTTGCCTACTGGTAGCGGTCTATTAGACTAGTTTTAGTAATTTTTCTTCCTTTTTATGTAATTATTTCTTTAATAAATATGTTTTTACTTCTTTTTGAACTCATCTACAATGATATCAAGTTAAGGGTAATCGAGAAACTTGTTTGAGCGTTCAATCATTTGAACTAGTATTGGTGCAATCATGTCGTGATGATCAACTCAAATAAGATTTTGATTAATCTAAACAATATATCGTCAATCAAGCTAAAAAGTCACATGATTGGAGTGTATTTTTTTCAGTGTATACCCATAGATTCATTACTATTGTTTTTGGAATAATTAATGGGAACGTAGGTTACAGAAACGAAGCATTTTCTAAAAAAAGTCGGTTAAAAAACAGTAAGAACTTTGCTCTGTTAAAAACAGTTAATTAATTTTTAAACAATTTATATTTTAATCTCCCTCTTAAATGAAAACATTTCATAAAAGATAATAAAAGTAATGGGAGATGAATTATGTTTTGTTATTCAATTATCTTTTTTTTTTAACAAAAAGGTTACGAGTTTCAAGTCGTGTATTTTTTTGGGAAGTTTATCCTCGGAGAGGAACTGTAAAATTTATGGCCTAGGTTCGATTCTCGAGTCGGGTAAATTGACTGTTTCGTTGGTCTAATGGTCGTAAGCGCACTGTTGGGCGTGGTTCTATGTTCGATGTCCAAATCGTGTAAAATGTTTTTGGGTTTTCGCATTAGGAAATTCTAAATTGCAAAAAATCAAACTATGTTGGGGTCGGCTTCCAGTCTAACCGGATGCAGCTGAATACCAGTATTTTACATGGAGCGACTGCCTATCTGACCTCCACAACCCAGTAACTGGGTAAAACGATACCCCTTGGTAAGACTGGCTGTCAGACTTTTGGGTTTCTGACGACCCGTAACGACTGTCAAAGATCCACGAATGACAGCCGGGACCAACGGCTTAACGTGCTTTCCGAGGCACGGACTAGTCTCGGTATGTAAAGATGGTCACCCATCCACGGACCAACCCCAGCAAGCGTAGCTTAACCTGACGGATTGACTCGTGCGGCTGTTATTACTTAGCCACGAGCTCCTCAAAAAATTCTAAATTGCAGCAAAATAAAAATCAAAAGTTCAAAAAATATCAAAATCAAAATATTTAATTTCACATAAACCTACGCTATATTGTAAATAGACTCGCTCCCAAGATGAATGCTCTTAAGTTCCATGTAAAAACATGGAACTTAAGAGCATTCATCCGTCGCGGGCTGGCAATGTCGCATTTCTAGAGGTTTTTCGTGATTATTTTATTAAATCAATGTTCCATTTTTTTTTCAGCCAAGCATTACTTCTGTGGTATTTATAAGAATGTATGCTATTTTTTTTTACAGTTATTTTGATATTTACTCATAAAAAATGATAGATTTACAATTATTTTCTCTCTACGTTGACGTCGTGGTGGGGCTTGCGCGCTCCGAACTCTAGGTCTGTGCCGGTAGAGTTTACTTTCCCGGAACATGTCTAGGGAGGAGCCAGACCAAGAGAGATACAGAAACCCACAGGGCAGCATGTGGCGAGCTGTTGGGCAGTTGCGACCCCACGGACCCTATCTCCCGGGAGAAGTCATGTTCCTCATCTCTGGCTTGCCTTTATTGGCCGGCTGGAGTGAACACTGACGAGGAACTGAGGTTCCACCTCATTCTTGCCTTTATTGGCCGGCTTGAGTGGAGATTCGTAAGAGCAAACGTGCTCGGAGGAAGGAAGTATTCCAGTAAGTGCTTGTAGAGATTTTGACCATCTTCCGGGCTCTGGGATTGTTCTGAGAGCCGTGGAATACCTCTCCACTCCTCGAGCACCTCAGGACATGTTGCTCCCTTGTCGCTACGTCACTATGTGCTAGCGACCGTTTTCGGGGGCCCATTTATTGAGTGTGCAAGACACCCCCTGCCATTTTATCCGTGTATAATAAAACATTGATCAGGCAGGGGCCATAGTCCTTCCATAGTTTTAGGTAACCGGTCCATTTTAACTATCCAAACCCATAGTCCAATATCTTTGTATCCATATCCTGCAATAGTCCTACACCAACCGGGGGTTGTCCTTGGGTGCACTTGCATAGTGCGTACAGGGATAATCGTCGGTTGGTGCCTCATTTAATTAAAAAGCATCTAACGGGCCTCTGTGAGTTGGCTTCGGCCCTTCGTATGCCTTCCAAAGGTCTGGGACCCCAGGGTCCCGGGATATCTCAAAAGACTTTCAATAATAATAATAATAATATTTTTTATTTACTTCAGTTGTACAAAAACTCTTATCAAAACAAATATGCAGGGTTACAATTAAGACAAAGAGTGTTTTCGATTAACTCTGGTACACAGAGTAAGATTTAACTTGTGCTTAGGGTGCCAGCGTCCTCGCCTATAATTTGAACATTTAACAGTAGCTGTAAGACGAGCACAGTATATTATTATTAAGAAAACTACTTGCTAGCAAATGCATATATGAAGTGGCCTATTAAAGCACTTATACCCAAAGTTAAAATTATCTGAATTTGAGTTCAGATAATTTATGTAAACAAAGGGGATAACATAGCAAAAAATATCTTCGTAATGGGAATTCACATAAAATGGCGAAAAATGAGGTTTGATTTTCTTTTAAGTACTGATTGTAAGAAATAATAATTAAAAAATAATCATAACATAATTATTTTTATAAATTTTCGGTTTTAAACAAAGTTATTAAAAAAAGGAGATTTTCTGGTATAAAATATTTTATGATACTGGTAACAAGGAAGGTGAAGGAGATCCAAACTTCTAGAACACTAATATTACAACTCTCATTCATAGATTCATATTGTAAGTAGCATATCTAGCCACATTTTGGATGAAAACGGCTGTAAACTGTTTCGAGTGGAAATCTATTTTGGGAGGTCTACGTCTAGAACTGGACTTAAAAGGGGTGATTATGACGATTATATGCCTTGTCTCCGACATACTACACAATACATTGTTTGGCAACGGTATTTTGTTTGCATAGTTCTTATAATTAGTTCACTTTAATTTTAGCGATGACTATTTACAAAAAAAAAAAATATGATAAAATGTTTTGTACCACTGTCCTGTCATTTTGACAGTGACATTACTTTGTTTACATAAATTAACTGAATTAGAGACTTTGGGTATATGTGGGGGTATCCTCTAGAAATGGAACGTTGCCCGCGCGGGATGAACTCTCTTAAACATAACTGGCGAAATGTGGGTGTAATAATACACCTCTGCCTACCCCTACGAAGAATATAAGTGTGTGTTACGTCAAAACACATTTCTTAGATCTCCAAAGATAAATATTTATTTATTAACTATGGATGACTTACAGCTAAAACAAACAGAATAAAAGTAGTATGTGAGACTGACAGCCAATTAAAAGTCTTCACTTCTGAAAAACAGATTGGAAAGAAAGAGTGTGAATAACACACATACCAAAAACAGAAGAGAAGAAAAAAAAAAAAAAAACAATAACATTCAAGCTTAAACTAAATTCACATTCCATCCATACTTCCATACTAATGTTATAAATGTGAAAGTAACTCTGTCTATCTGTCTGTCTGTCTGTCTGTCTGTATGTTACGTTTTCACGCCTAAACCGCTGATTTTTTTTGAAATGGCAACTCAGAGTGTAACCACGAGGGGCTCGGACTCTTTAACCGGTCTATCCTGTGGTGCCTTAACCTCCTAACGGATTTTAAGGCCTCCAGCCAGGGGCATACTTAAAGCTAAATTAAATTTTCCGTCTGCTCGCTAAGGGCACCCCCTGCGGGGTACGGACCTCGGCTTAGGGCAGAGTCGGAGGAGGACCGATAGTCATGAAATTTGGCAGAGATATAGCCTGGGATATGGAGAAGGACATAGGCTACTTTTTTACGCGATAACCGACATCCACGCGGGCGGAGCCGCGGGCAAAAGCTAGTATTCAATACAAGAATAAAATCCCAAACAAACAAAATCTTAAGTAAAAAAAAAAAATATATTATCACCAAAATAGTAAAAACTCGCGTAGCAATGTGCTACGACTTTCGTAGCACATTGCTACGCGCGTAGGCGTTTCGCTACGAGAACTTTTTATGATTTTTTAAGTTCCGCAGTAAACAAGGAACTCATAGCTTCGCCATCTCCGGGTGATATTCTAAACCCTGTTTCATAAAAGCTACCTTCAATATCTACCCTCATTTAGCGTGCAAGCTAAACAAAGGCAACACCAAGAAGTAAATGTGCTGTGACCTAATTTTTTAATGGGCAACACCACGCTAAAACGTCGCATAGATCTCGCTTTTGGGGGTGAGCAGAGAGAGTCATGATTACTTTGTGGTTCTGTGTTTTAGCTAGGATATATTATCGACACCTGCAAGGAATAATATTGTAACTAATATTTAGTAACTTTACAGAAGAGCGCGTCAAAGATTTCAAAAAATCTCTTCAAAAATCTTGTCTTATTGCCAACCAACCTTGAAAATATGAGTCAACGAGGGATTAGCTACACTTTCGTATGATTATGTTATTATACACCGTGGCATTTTAGTCGTCTTACAAAGACAGCCCAATTCATGTATCCAATGACTACTAAACATTCATGTAAAAAAAAATTTTTTTTTTGAACTCTTAATTATTTTTTTAATTTTTTTAAATTAATTATGACGCATGACATAGTTTAAAACACCCTGTTACGAGTGCAGTCCGAGCCTTGTGTTACAAGGGCGCCGCGGAATTGAGCGGCGACATCATTATCAGAGTTCATTCACCCTAACTCAAAAATGTGTTTCTTACTATTGCAACTTAAACTTAATCTAAATCCATTCCGCGGCGCCCTTGTATCACAAGGCTCGGACTGCACTCGTAACTGGGTGTTTAAAACTATGTCATGCGTCATAATTAATAAAAAATAAAATAAAAAAAAACAATTTTTTTTTTTACATGAATGTTTAGTAGTCATTGGATACATGGAGTGGGCTGTCTTTGTAAGACGACTAAAATGCCACGGTGTATATATGTATATTTTAAGACTTTTTTGATGTTATTCCTTGCAGGTGTCATTATTAACTTAGAATCTAATTTTGGAGCACTTGGAGGAAGAATAATATTTCTCTGCTATATTTATATGCTTGCCAATTTTAGGAACATTATTCATGAAAATATTCATTTGATATTTTAAAATGTAATAAAATAAGTATCTTATGAAGTAATGAGTACTTAAACATATCCAAAATATATAAAACTAGCTGTTGCCCGCGGCTTCGCCTGCGTGGATGTCAATACTTCCCTAGCCAATGGTTATACATGTTATTCTTTATTTTTGGTTAAAACTCCCACGCGTTAAAATTCCTACATACAAACTTTGACACCCCGCAACTCCCCTTTGAGGGGTAGTTTTGAAAAACTAATAATGAAAAATGTTATAACTTACTTAGGCAAGTATTTGTGCCAAATTTCAAGTTAATCAACCAAATGAATAAGATTTTTCATACAAACTTTCATCCCCTATTTTATCCCGTTAGGGGTGAAATTTCCAAAAATCCTTTCTTAGTACACCCCTAGACTTCATAAGGAACCTACGTGCCAAATTTGGAATTTCTAGACCCAGCGGTTTGGGCTGTGCGTTGATATCTGTCAGTCAGTCAGGACATTGAATTTTATATATATGTATAGATGAGTACTTAAACATATCCAAAACATATAAAATAAAAGTACTGACAGGGCCTTACTCAACAGTGGCGCCACCTGGTGAGCACAAAACGATAACCCCCATTGTCTGCGCTCAGCTGAGTGAGATTCCAAGTGAATGCAACAGAAAAGCACTGCAGAGATACGATTGAATACGTATGTACTAATTAGGTTTTACTGAGCGAGAGCCAGTAATCTTCAAAATAAAACTTATCATCATTCCAGCCGAAAGACGTCCACTGCTGGACATAGGCCTCCCCCAAGCACCGCCACTTCGACCGGTTCTGTGCTTCCCGCATCCAGCGGATTCTTCCGGCTTTCACAAGGTCATCGGTCCACCTTGGAGGCCTTCCTACGTTACGTCTTCCTGTACGCATCGTCTCTGACGGTTTAGAGGTATGAGGAACAGGGTGTAAAGTTCACTCATACGGGTCGGGACGGGTGTTGTGTCTGGTGGGCAACTACCCAACGGTTGATGTCGGGATGTTGTATATATGCTAGTCGCGCGGTAAACTCTAATAGCGCGATGCAGGATTTGTGACGTCAGGTCTTTGATGCGTAGTTCGCATGTGGCGTTGTTGATACCGCCACAACGGTACCTAGAGCTCCAGCACTTACACATACATTCGCAGCCTGTTTATACACTTGGGTACCACAAGTAAAGCGCGCGTCTCGTGAGATAATAATACTGTACCGTCGATGCATTATGCAGCTCAGCAGCCAACCTGACTGGCTAATCCTAACACCACGGCACAAGTTATCTCGTATAGCTGGTGCTGATACGTGAGATAAGACATTAAAATACCTACTTACTTACATATTCTGTCCACGAATATAATGTTGCAGAAAAAATATTACACATTTTATGAGAGAGGCGGAATGCTTAAATTATATCCAACCATATGATATGTGGTGTTTGATTAAAAGATTCGAGGTCAAGGCTGGCTGTAAGAAGCTGGCTGTGTAACAGTCTTGAAAAAGAGGTTTTTAAGCAATTTTTTTTATCTGTATTCTGCTACTAGGCAAAAGTCTCCCCATAACACAAAATAAAAAAAAACAAAATCAATAGTAGATTGTGATACAAGGGGCTAAAATGACTCATTTATACGAGATAGTTTTACTCCCGAGCTTAAGCGAGGGGAGTAAATAGAAACCGAGTTATAGTGGGTTTTTAGCGCCGTGTGTTACACTCTACTTTTCACTACGATTGTGAGAAAATAAAATAATCCAATACAATATTAAAAATAAATTACGGCCACTAATTCAATTTGCAAATTAGAGAAAAATTCTAGAGAATTCGCAACGCATTGCATGCATTCTACCAAAGAGATCGCCGATTTAAGTTCCATTTTCAAAAATAAAATGTTTTTTTTAATTATGAAACAGGAATAAGTCGAGTCTTTATTCATGATTATTCTACTTATAACTAAAGACTTTTTCGTTTTTATAGGCTCATTGTCATTTGACAGAAAAAAAAAAACTTTTTCCCCTAGAGGAAGAAATGCTATTTTTTTCTTCGCTTTGGTACGCCACAATGACGATCTTTTTGAGCAAGAGGAGTGAAAACTATTTTATTTCACATAGACCTACATGAGCACTTATGAAACGTCAAAAGCTAGAAGCACTAAATAATAATAATAATATCTTTAAACAAATCAAGTATCTTGACTTGGCTCGCGAGGTTGTCGATATGTGGGATGTGGACTCAGCAATCATTGTGGCGATAGTCGTTTCAGCCAATGGCTTAATTGCCAAGAGCCTCGACCAACACCTAAAGAGACTCTCGTTGGGCAGCTGGATCAAGGGCTTGATTCAGAGAGCGGTACTTCTGGACACGGCTCGCATTGTTAGAAGGTTCCTCTCTCTGGAGCCCTGACCGCCGGTAGCTTGGACCCTGTTCCTGATACCGGTGGGCTATTATTTTTAATATTTTTAAATGTTTTTATATTTTTTATATACTAATATTTAAAAATATAATTTATATGTACATTTATTTGAATAAAGGAAATAATAATATCTTTCAGATTTCATGACACAATTTTTTACCGTTCCAACTGTATGCCCCAAAAATAAAAGAAAGTCACGCGCACTCAGATTCATTTGTTTATTCAAATGTGATTCAAAAACTCCAAAAAGTTTTTGGACAAAAAGTTTTGAATTCATTACAGAAGTAACCCAAATAGACACCAACCGGGGGAAAGTTAGTCAAACTTCGGAGAATCATACAAATCAGTCTTTTGGGTGATTTTTTAAGAGGCTACAACGTGAATGGAACTTTTAGATGGCTTCAAGAGAGAATGGGGTTACCCCTTTCGTTTTCGGGGATGTTGTGAAAGTGGATTAAAGGATTATGGTTATAAGAACTTATTTTTATTTAATATTGATGTATTTTTTGGGTTCCGTAATCAACAAGGTACCCTTATAGTTTCACCATGTCCGTCCGTCCGTCCGTACCTAGCTTAGCTCAGAGACTCTTAGTACTAGAAAGCTATAATTCGGCATGGATATATTACATATTAATCACGCCGAGAAAGTGGTAAAACAAAATCATGAAAAAGAAAAAAATGTTATTTAGGGTACCTCCTATATACAACATTAGTTTTAGTTCATGCGAAACCCGAAACACGTGTCTAGTATTTTTATGTAAAGAATTTATGTACAAAATTTCAAAACTGTATCATGAAAAATAACAAAGTTATTAGCTTGTTGTGTTACCTGGTTGTCCGTTCAAAAACATGCTCACCATGCGGCGCACCCGTGCCGCCCGCGCCTTGCGTTCATTAATAATAATATTAATTTGGCAGCAGGTATCTAACCGTACGGCGATTGTATTGTAATTAACTGGTGATAACATTTTCCATCACACTTGCAGGCTTTGGACTTTTTCGTAATGGTCAAGTACTTAGTGTCGCTCGGTGTCCAACTTGTAACCTTTTTTAAATATTTTTGGGAAAAAATATAACATGGTGTAAAAACTGTTGGAATCGATTCAGTTACTAATTCTGAACAAACTATATTCAGGTTTTGCATATACTAAAAATAATGTTGTATAGGGTTACCAGATAGAAAATTTAAAAGTCCGGAGAAAAAACCTGATTTCCATTGAAAAATCAGGAGATTTTCTCGAAATTGCGAATTTTCTCGTAAATTTAATTTGCATCTGGATCACTGAAATGATAAGAAACATTGATATGTTTCATTTGGATCATCGGCTCAAAGGATATAAAATACAGAATGTTACGTACACATTTACGCATCAAAGTAATACGATAACTTGTTAGTGCAAACATTATATAATTATGCAAAAAACTACCTTATAGTATTTGATATATAAGCGCTTCAAAGGTCATTTTTACGAGAATGGTTAACGACAACGAAAAAAACTGAGAGTATGAGTGATACACATGTCATTTACCGGTACCTTTTTCTGATATGTACAGATTGTAATGTGTCACCCGCTCACAGTAGTAAAGTAGCTCAGTGTATCGCAGTCCTCTCTCGATCACTGCTCAGTCGCCTCAAATCTACTCTATTTCTCTATTTCATTGAAAATTATAAAAATCCTGAGATTTCCAAAATCCGGCCGCAATCCTGAGAATAGCCTAAAAATCCTGAGATCTCAGGACAAATCCTGAGATATGGTAACCCTACCTGTCCACTCAACTGCAAAATTGCATGGATACCTTAGTGTCTATTTTGCAGTGAACGTTTGAGTTCAAATTTTCGAAAATAGAACTAGCTTTCGCTTTTCGCTTCACACGATTTTGTAGGTTATTGTTGGATGGGTCTTTCAAAAATATTGCCGGTTTGTGAAAACAATTTTTCGATTAAGAGATCCGTTTCTGAAATATTAGGCTTTGAAATGCTAATTATTGTTAGAGTCAAGTGTCCCTGCCAGTTAAACGGTTAGTTTTGCATAGGTGAAAAAATTCACGATAGTAGCATATATAATGAAATTAAAAGGAAAACTATCACAGCTAAGTAGGCTTTTCAAGTTTATGAGTAATAGTCGAACAACTTAAATTACGCACAATGATCACAACTACTACTTTTATTTGATTGAGATTTGAAACGGGATCTTGATTGGAGTTATCACAAACCCTATTTGCAGCAATCAAGTCAAAACATAATTGCTCCAACCAAGATTATTAGATTAAAGTTTCAATGATCTTTATTGAAGTAATCAAAATGCTTGATTGACACGACTAACTTACTTTGTTACAGTTAATATTTTTTTAACTTGTCTCTTTTTAACTCTACTTCTACAATGATGTCATGTTAAGGGTAATCGAGAAACTTGTTTGAGCGTTCAATCATTTGAACTAGTATCGATGCAATTATGTCGTGATGAACAACTTAACTAAGATTTTGATTAATCTAAACAAGATATCGTCAATCAAGCTAAAAACTCACTAGATAGGAGTGCATTTTTTTCAGTGTAGGTTCTCCAGTAATCTATAAGTATAGAACTATTCTCTATATTGGGGATAGAAATAAGTATAGTGGTGGTAATTCCCCGGACGAGCCTTCACAAAGAGCTCTATTAGTACTAACTAAATTTATCATCTATCTCAAAATTCTCCAGCCAGTACTGGAATAACTAACTTCTGAAAGTTGGCGCCAAAACGTCAGCCATTTTGTTTGGCAAGCCGCCATCTTTAGTCCATCTGTCAATTCGAACGGAGTTTCAATAAACGTATTTCAGTTACATCATAGTTTCCAACCGACTGTGAAAAAGGAAGATTCACTGTTTACCCGACTGCCCCAGAAGGAGGGTAATGCTTTTTTTGTGTTTGTTTTTGATTTGAATCATCTATAGGCGTGCCTTGGAAGTAAATCTGACCCGTATGACGGCAAACGGACAGACGCTTTCGGTTTATGTGCAAGAATAGAATAGAATCAAATAAAACGGCTCGAACATATAGCTCCCAATAAGGTTGTTATATTTGCACCGTTTGAGGTTTTCTGCACCTGCAGCAGCCGACCCAGCACAGCCCGCCGTGCTAGGAAGATGGGATGGCGCAAGGGTTTCGACACATGTTGCATCCCACACCAAAGGCTGACCTAACTTCCAAGGCATGATGATCATTCCGTCTGGTCTCTTCCCATCGTCGCGTACCAAGCCATGGGGTTCTAAAACAGCTACCACCCAGCTGGTGAAAAGAGCACGACGGATGATATTATTGATGCTGGCGTGCCGTGCTATCCGGTCTGCACTCCTACTGCAGGATAGGCCATGGTGTCCGAGGCAGTCGACACCTTCACAACATACATAACATAACATTAATTAATAACATTGTGAAATATTATTTTTATAAAAACATTTAGTAATAAGTATTGTTATTTTTTTTTTTTTCATCTAATTTTATGCTGCACCGGTCGACGTCATCAGTCAACGCCGGCTGTCGCTGAAAACCAGCGCTGGGACTCTGTACCGCATAGGGTCGCAGCATTAAGCTGAGCGATGGCCGTTTTGCGTGGATGTATCGCATATTTTCACCCAACTTGTTTTTTTTTGTGATTTTTTTTCTTTTTTTTTGCGTCATGTTGACCGCAAATAAACGTTTTTTATTTCTTTCTTCTCTTTACATTCTATAAGCGATAAGGATGATGAAAAAATAACTATGGGACTATCATAAGCTGCCGAAGTGAGCAGTAGAAGCGCTACTGTTCCTTCAGTTTAAGAGGCCGTGCACCAAATCGACTGATTTTGATCAACTTTGTTCATTGTTTGTGAGAAAGGGAAAAATAATTTAAACAAAATTATTTGGGATTTGAAAAGTCGTGTTCTTTGTTTTGCATGTGGCTGAAAGGGATTTTTCAAATAAATTAAGTATTCACGGTAAATCACTAATATTTGCAACAAGTTTTCCGAAAAATGACGCGAGACCGACATTTGATCATCATTCTACAAGAAAATAGTTTTGATTTTGAACATTAAAAAATATCATCAACATCATTATATGGTCTACTTGCATGTGGCGGAACCACTTTTTTCAACTTCGATACAAAATATAACAGAAAAATAATATTGAAAAAGCCTTTTTTTGTTTTAAACCTCGTCAGTAATATATATTTTTCCTATTATTTAGCAAATCATATAAAGAAATTTAAACATCACAAATTAGTCTTCAGCTATCCTTGAAATATAATCAAAATTTTATTTAATGATTATACAATATCTTCATTAAGTAAATCAATGGCGAAATAAACTATATTTTGGAGAGCACAAAAATGATGAAACTATTAAAAGCTGCTGTGCCTGACACGAATGGTTTAGCACCTTGAAAACTGTACTTTTATAGTTACACAGATTTAAGTTTCGATTATTTCAAGTTTTCTCACAATTAGATAAGAAATTGCCAAAACAGAGTTTTTTTCGTGCACGGACCCTTAATGACCGCATGATTATGATCAAAAATTTATTTAATTAAATATGTAACTTTATTTTATATTTGCACGCCGAAATTAAAGACAGAATAAGAGAACAATTTTATATTATATTACCAACCTTCTGTACCTTATTTAGGCAAATAAATGATTTTGATTTACTTTATGTAAATAATTTTAATCACTACTGCTCTCAAAACGGTGTTTTTTTTTTCCTTCTCCTTAATTAGAACTAAATTTCTTAATAATCTAGCCTGATAGACTAATAAGCAATTTAATTCTAACTTATTATTTTACGTGATAGATTACTTATCTAAGAATAATATCAGTTTGCACTTTTACACAATTCCGTAACACTTTTTGAGAGTCTGATAATTAATTAAAACACTATGTTCATATGTTACATATGTACAGCACAGCATTGTTACTATTATTCATTCTCGTATTTATATACTACACTAACTCAAATAGTTTAGTTCTCTTTCGCCTACGCACTATGTCCGTGTTGTCTAGCAGCTGAATTGCCTCGACATCCACATGTCGGTGAAGTCTGTGTTTATGGGCTTCAGCAATTTTTTTCTTTTTTTTTACTCTGGGTTTGCTCTTGACTCTAGTCTAGGTGACAGAGACAAAGTCTACGATGGAGTGAGCTTACCCAGAAGAAGCCTGTTCACTCTCACTTTGAATAGATTAGGTTTGTATGCGTTCGGAAACACAGACTCAGGCAGAGAGTTCCACTCCTTTGCTGTGCGCATTATAAAAGACGTTTGAAAACGCTTAGTGCGAGTTGGTGGAATATCAACTAGGTAGGGGTGGTAACTTGCAGTGCGTCTAGATGTCCGATGGTAGAAGGGGGCCGGTGGAATGAGGTCGTGGAGTTCATGGGCACACTCGCCGAAGTACAATCTGTAGAAGACCGACAAGCAGGCAACCTTGCGGCGATGAGCCAAGCTGTGGAGCTTGGCATCCACCAGTTTTACGTCGCCAATGAGCCTCTTAGCTCCGGCTAACAGCTAAGAGGCTCTCTCTCTCTCTCTTCCTCTCTTTCTCTCCTGCTTATTTTCTCTCTTTTTGGGTGATGGTGATGACGAGTTCCATTTTAAGGTCACGGTGGAGGTCGTTAAAACGGTGAATGAAAACATCATGAGGACACTGGCATGTCCTAGAACCAAAAATTCTAAGACATCTGCCACCCTCACAGCAAGGAGCCTTGTGTCCCAGGAGTGGAATATAGGCGGATTATGAAAAAAAAAAAAGTACAAAAAGTCACATTGAGAATCAGCACACCCCAGGCAGACACGACAGTCGCAGTTTAGAATAAATTGAACCAATAAAATACAAGTAGCAAGCGATACAATATTCTCTATTGGTCAGCATTTTCTGATATATTAAACTTTGTAACGGGATATTGAAATTTATATTAAAATTGAAAGAATCTTTTACGAAATAATCGTTCGAATAGCATTCTAAACTAAGTTGTGGTCAGCTTCCAGTCTTACCAGGATGCATCTGGATATTAATAAATTGCTTTAGCTGTAAGTCTTTGACCAGTGATGACATATGGCACTGAAACGTGGTCGCTCACAATGGGCCTTATTAGAAGGCTAAAAGTCACCCAAAGGGCAATGGAGAGGGCTATGCTTTGAGTTTCCCTACGTGATCGAATCAGAAATGAAGAGATCCGCAGGAGAACCAAGGTAACTGACATAGCTCGAAGAATTGCCAAACTTAAGTGGCAATGGGCAGGGCACATTGCGTGCAGAACAGATGGTCGTTGGGGTCGAAAGGTTCTGGAGTGGCGACCGCGTACCGGAAGACGTAGCGTTGGAAGGCTTCCCATAAGGTGGACCGATGACTTTATGAAAGCCGCAGGAATCCGCTGGATGCGGGTAGCATAAAATCGGTCGAGGTGGCGGTGCTTGGGGGAGGCCTATGTCCAGCAGTGGACGTCTTTCGGCTGAAATGATGACTCTAGCTGTCAGCAACTTCATCTGAGTTTATTGAAAAAGATAAAACCGGCCAAGTGAAAGTTGAAAAACCAGATCTCAATTCAACAGCCAAGAGATGACCAGTCCTTACTGATGGCGCCTGTTCACGAACATGACGTATAGATCAGCACCATTGTGTTCAACCATTTTGAAACATATGAATTTCAATGGCATACGGCCTAAAGGCTTAGGCCGTCAACAAACAGGCGCGACACGTGACGCGACACAAAGGCACCGCGTGTCGCGACGAGTGGTGTCTTTGTGTTGCGTTGCGAGCCTTAATGTAGTTATTACTATGTTGATTATTTTCTCACTGAGGCACCTTACCGACTTCCTTGTTACCTGTAATAATATTCAAACCTTAATTCTCATCTTGTCGGCGAGATCAAAGACCAGTAGAACAAAGGGCGGTGCTTACAAAGATAATTTTAGTTACTATGTAGGTAGGTAGATTGTTTTTATAGGACGGTTACTGTGGAAATATAGTTTAATTTATCTACAATTTCGTTTAATTATTGTTTTGAATGCATCTTTGGAGTTAATGTAACCATTTAATGACCGTTTGTAGGTCTAGTAGACGGTTTTGTTGACCATTTTCAATTTGGTTAAGTACCTGGTAATTGTTGAAAGGCCTACACTGTCCTCCCATACCTATTAACAATGTTATTTGATAATATTGTAAAGCCAATTATTTTTAAAAGAGTAACCGTGGAGTTTCTTGCCGGCTCTTCTCCATAGGAAACGACTAATTGGAACCGTGCACCTAGCTTCTGTCGTTTCATAAGTGCCCATGTAGGTTTATGTGAAATAAAATATTTTAATTTGATTTTGATTTGATTTAATGATACAATCATAGTTGAAAACTGGTTGTAATGTAATGAGATGTGAGAAATCCAGGGGTTCGATTCCCATCCGTTGCACTATCTTAGTAAAAGGGGTGAAAAGGAAGATACATAAATGTAAATTTAATGGGCATTGCTCGTATATTGGAATTTTTTGTGTCAAAATATATGCATTTTTAACCAACTTCATAAAGTAGGAGTAACATTATACGGGATATTTAACGAGATTGATGTTTATTATAACATTAGACAAATAACTGTTCTCACCCTTTCGTTATTTCGATGTAAACGTTTAATAAACTCCGTTATTTCACGATAAATACAAAGCACTGTAATCTATTTACCATTTACATTAAAAAAATAACTCTAAAGTGCAGTAATTTCAACAATATTACACAATAACTGTCGTTATTTAGCCGTTATTTGTCTAATGCTATAGTAAATGGAATATACATAGTACATTACACTACACAACTAATACATATATTTAAGTTTAAAAACCGGTCAAGTGCGTGTCGGACCACGCACAATGAAGGGTTCCGTAGTTGGGATGAATTTATCCCAAGAACAAACTTAACATAGTAGTTTTTTTTTTTTTTAATAAACATTACATGAAATACATGTTCTCTCATACCAAATGCAAATGTTGGTTGACTTCTACTCGTTATCTTGTAAAGCTTACTCTTCTGTGATAATAATCCTTTTAACTTCGTTATATATTCTACTGCCGTGAATTTTTTCACATATCCAAACACAATCATTTAGCTGGCAGGGGGGCACTTGACTCTAATTAACAAAAATTATCACTTTAAAGGCTCGTACAGATTAGTGCGATATCGCGGGCGCGACGCGACACTAGTAGCACAATTTCTTTGTCGGTGCCTGTCACGGCCGCGATATCGGGCGAGTCTGGAAGAGCCTTAAAGCTTCATATTAGGGGTTAAAGTATGAAATTGCCGATTTATACTGCAAAATAAAAACTTGTTTTTTTCCCAAGATGTAACATATTTATTTAATCAAAATCCTCATTATCTATACATTGCTGCCATCTAATCGGAAGGTCATTGATGCGTTTGTGATAGAACTCTGGGGATCTAGATTCGACAAACTGTGTGAAAGCATTTTGTACTGCCTCTTGGGAAGAAAAGGACATCGGCGGATATGGCCCCAGGACCAACAAACATCTGACCTACATAATAATTATAAATATATTTTATTAGACTAATTGCGAATATCTGTGTGAAACGGACATTCTGTGTTCCATAATGAACAATTAAAAAAGCGACTATCGACATCACATAAAATATGCCGCCATCTTTGCCAATTACATTAGACATGACAATTAGTGATGTCCGATCTTTCAATAACATGACTAACATACATGAGGTAATATGAGTTCCTACCTATGTATAAATAAATAAAAACAAAAAACATTAGGATAAATTCGTTTGCATTGAAGTTAAATAAATAAGTACTTATTTACCTACCTACCTATTTTAATACAAAAACTAGAAGATTAACCAAATACCTAATAGGTACTTAGGTAAGTACTTAAATGTTTTTCCGATTCTCTTAGCTTAACTAACCACATACAGGCAATAGAAATAACAGTGACATGCATTTATTAGCATGTACTTCGAAGTATTGAAAGGATTGTTTCTTATATTACTAAATGTAACCTCAAATTCTTTGTTTTCTTTTGAAATAAATCCTTTCTGCAAGTTGTTCGTCATTAAACTTTGTCTTCATGGGCATATACTTGTAATTTAGAACACGCAAAGTAATTTTCCTTTGCTGTTGGTTCTGGGGTGAACGATTTATGGATGCAGAACAATCTCCTTTTTACTACGTAGAAAATTTTCAATAAAAAAAAAATGTGGTAGTTGGTTGGAACAAGGTTTGGCGAGTACGAAGGATCATGTATAGTTTCTAACTGCAGCTCCTGTAGCATTACAACGGTGTCCAGCACCGATGAAAAATTAGGTAGATGAGAAAAAAAAATATCATCCCCAATTTACATGCAAAGGAGGTAAAACAATTTTGTCGACGTGTTATATATTCTATATTATATAATTCGTGTTCAGGTTAAGCTACGCTTGCCGGGGTTGGTCCATGGATGGGTGACCATCTTTACATACCAAGGCTTCTCCGTGCCTCGGAAAGCACGTTAAGCCGTTGGTCCCGGCTGTCATTCGTGGATCTTTGACAGTCGTTACGGGTCGTCAGAAGCCCAAAA
This sequence comes from Dryobota labecula, assembly GCA_947523025.1. Classification (NCBI taxonomy): domain Eukaryota; kingdom Metazoa; phylum Arthropoda; class Insecta; order Lepidoptera; family Noctuidae; genus Dryobota; species Dryobota labecula. The sequence continues at coordinate 10,042,744 of OX383314.1, forward strand.
GTCTGACGGCCAGTCTTACCAAGGGGTATCGTGTTACCCAGTTACTGGGTTGTGGAGGTCAGATAGGCAGTCGCTCCATGTAAAATACTGGTATTCAGCTGCACCCGGTTAGACTGGAAGCCGACCCCAACATAGTTGGGAAAAGGCTAGGCAGGCAGGCAGTATATAATTCGTGTATTATTTCGTTTTGAGGGCGTCTAAAGAAAATTTCTACGTTATCTAGATTATAGGACTCAGCAATACTCAGTTGACTACGAGCATCGGTACCACTTCCATCCTCTGGAGATGAGAGGTTATATTGGGGACGTGATTTTACTGTTAGGTACGAGAATGGCCAGATTAACTGTCCTGAACTCGTTGCTAATCTGACATTACGCACGAATCTGATGGGATTACGTCAACGGCCAATATTAAATGTACCTTTCGCAATGACTAATTATAGACCTTCAAACTCAAACTCAAACTCAAAGCATTTATTTCAAATAAACCAATTACAGGCACTTTTGAATTGTCAAGGGGTCGGTCAGTCAGAAAGATGAAGCTAGTTGCCCATTCCAAAGCGTTGTAGGTTCCTATGGAGAAGAACGGACAAGAAACTCCATGGACACTCTTTTAAAACAAAATATTGTTACAAAATATGGGTTACATCATTCATGTTGAAGTTATACATACATGTGAGAACAATGTAGAAAGACGTGCACGTTAGAAGCGTCCGTAATAGAAACTATTCAAAAATTAACCTTCCTATGGACCTTAAGGCGAGGTTCTTCAAGTTAACCTCTAGGAAATGTAATTTATTTATAAACGGTAATGATTACACACGTGAAAGAATTATATGTTGCTTTTGAGACCTTTCTGAAGGTACGTCGGGTACTCTTTACATAATTGGATAAAGTTCGCTCGATAGAAAAAAATCTAAACATACCCTTATTTTGTAGATTAAAATCATTTCATTTCAATATTATACCACATTATGTACTGAAAATCATATCAAAATAAATGTCTATGATGATGTAATGTCCGTCGGGTTTAATATAGTTAATATCGTAAAACATATAATGTTTAACCCAAAATTAACGAAATTCACGGCACAATTTACTCGTGCCGAGCTGCCACCCCAAGAGCAAAAATGCACGCTCGAAGAACCTCGCCTTAATGTTAACTTGATCTGCACCAGTGTGGTGACTTTAAGACGGCTTTTGGTTCTGCTATTTTTCATGGATAAATAACTTATCTAATATTAACTAATTATACTAACTTGTATGTACTTTTTTTTATCGACATTTTCTTTACTATTGGAGGCAATTTTTTGATATTACTTTCTTTATATCATTGGTTTTTAATCTGTAAGCCATTAAAAAAATAAAAATATAATAATAACACCCATGCCAAATTACAGCTTTCTAGTACTAAGAATCCCTGAGCTAAGCCGCGGACAGACAGACAGACATATGGACATGGCGAAACTATAAAAGTTCCTTGTTGCCTACAGAACCCTAAAAACCTTTCAACATTTCACACACCAAACTACGATCGGTAACTCAAACTCCTCGTAACATATAGGAACACGTAACAATCCAGACTGACTTACGACTTGCAATAACCCAATAACCAATCCAAGTTACGGCTTCCAATAACCAGAGATAATAACTCTATATTTTTCCTAAGAGTGCCCATAGACAAAAATATTCAAATAAGGTTGGCTACCTCGCTTGGCTATCTGCCAAACACCTGTTTGGTAATATGGTAGTGGATACGACTGTTTACTAAATATTGGGTTTTGTTAGTACAGAGGTGTTCAAGAATATTATATTCACTGTAACACTCAATACTTTATTAGCATTCCACAAAGTGTACTTAAGTGGTAAGTTAAAATAATATGTGGTCATTATGAAACCTGTCGGGCGCAGCAAATACTAGGAGAGAGGAAGCTTTGAAAAACTTAGCTTATCAGGCTTCTGAACTAAATCTAATATATCGACACTTTCCGCTACAAAGGACGTAACTCCAAATCCCATACTTTTGGGAATGAGCGAAAGTGAGAGAAAATTATACATTTTGTTTTAAGAAAGTGTTATTTTCTTTTAAGAAAGTATTATTTTCCTTCGTTTTGCTTTAATTTTATAAGTATAAAAAAAGAGTTATTTATAATTCTATTGTTTTTATACTAATAAAATTGAGTTCTGGGAAGGACATCGATTTAGAGTTACGCCCTTTGTAGCGGAAAGCGTCGATATTATGTATTTAATTTTTTTCATACCTACATAATATACAAAAAAAAAAAAAACCTAAACAATATTTAAAACAAAAAAAAAACTATTTTAATTTTAAAAATTGTTTTTTTTTTTTTTTTTTTTTCATAAATATACTAATTTTAGCTTCTTTTTTAGGGTTCCGTACCCGTTAGTTGCCAAACGGGACCCTTTTGTTTTGGGTGAGAAATTATCAAATAACTTCTCTCGCTCTGGGCGGAGCGGGACGGCGTGTCAGACTTTTACTGACTAAAACCCACCCGTGTTCCTTCAGTTGCCTGTGTGCCAGGGCCACGGTATCCCTTTCGGACAAACCCGCAACCCTGGCAGGCATCGGTCCTAGCGGACCCCGTCAATTCTTGCTGACATCTCTTTGAGGCTTCTCTATGCCTCCTCTGTCTATCCGTCCCACAGTGGTTCCGCGCCCTAAGAGAGGCGGTCATAGGGTTTCGCGAAGGTAATGACTGTCGTTATCAATACTAAATATTATCATTATGCTTTTTTGTAATACTTCATGTTATAATAAAATGAAAAAACCGAATTAATGTTAAAAACCTTATTTTATTAGAATAAATAATGCATTTATTGTACTTGACGAAATACTTACTAAAATACAATAAAGGAATTGGAACTTAATAACTAATAAACTTAAATATATACATTTTTATAATAAAAATAAAGTAAATACCTAATTATTACCTAACTACAAATACAGAAATGGACAAAAAATATATTATTTACATGTTAATAGTTACATAATAGGAACAAACTGTCTACTTTACTTAACTCTGCAAGCCTGCGGCGTTTTGATCTCTTGCTACACTCTTCGAAGTCCTTCCTGTGCTGATGCTGTTGAGTGCTCGTCGAAGCCTCTGCTGCTGGCCGTTGAGTGTCGTGGCTCCCTGCTGCTGTACAATTTGACAGAACGCAAACTTCAATTTCGTTCAGCCAGTCTCCGTACTTAGATACCATGCGAGATTGATTGCGAGAGACTTGCTTCCAAATAACTACAAATCTAGTACAAAGATTAGCAACTCTTTTTTCTAAGTCATCAGGAACCAAATTCTCAACGTCAGGCAGTAACTGTATCAGGGCTTGAAAAACTCGACGCCACCGTTGCAGTTCGGAATTGCTGTCCTTCATAGACAGCCAAGTATCTAGTACAAGCATTCTTTTAAAAGAAAACTCAATACTAGTACCTAAAACAAAACAACAAACAGTTAAATGCGGATCAAAAACAATACATATTTCGTAGCAAGTGCTACGCGCCCAGCCGCTCGGCGTAGACCCTGGCTGCACCTTACAGATGCAGCATGCCGCAAGTACTTTTTTTTAATTCTAGTAGAAGAGATTTTAAGCGACATTTTTATACCTAATTCAATGGCACAAGTAGATACAAACATAAGTAAAAGCTTCAATATAAAAAAAATACAGAAATAAATACGCAAGAAATGCTGCGGCGTAGCACTCTATTTAAAAAAAAATGGTGTATTAAAAATGCAAAATAGTAAAGTAAATTAATAATACATACCTGTAACTTGAATGTCCATTGCAAAATAACAGGTCACAAACAAGTTCGATCTTGAAAACACGCGTCGCGTCTTAGGGTAATTAGCGCTTGTTGATAACACGGTTGATGACTAATTACATGTGTTTACTTCCGATGCCAAAAAAGGAATGTTGCGAACAATAGATTGCAAAACCTTTTATACCCTCAGGTAGTATGACAACTAGTGGGTAACTGAACCAGATATAATGGCTTAGCTCAGTCATTGCCATTGGAAGCCTATGACCTACTAACGGGACCACAGTGCGTCCGTACGTCCGTATGTCTGTGTCAGCTGGCTGTATCTCATGAACCGTAATAGACAGTTGAAATTTTCGCAGATTGTGTATTTCTATTGCCATTATTATTATTATTATCATAGCCTTTATGTATTCCTTAATCAATAAACATAACAATCATACGATAAATATTTCATTCCACAGATGCAATAAAAAATAATAATTCAAAACAATAATAAATTTGCGATTCCTATACTATTCATCACTAATATAATAAAAATTTGATTCATCAATAAATCCATTAATAAAATAATTCAAGTTAATCACTTATCAAATACATATTATATAATGCATTTATTTATTTATTTTTAACCACGTATAATTTTTATTAAAACTTTATGCACATGTAAAAAATAATGTACGAAGGCGGACTTAATGCCTATTATATATATAATACTTAATTTAATCAATATATTTATCTATTATAATTCAATACACTTTTTATACTTATATTTTTCTGACTAAAATGCCCAAGTGCAATATCCTTTTATTTGATTTAATGTGCATGCTTTGAAAATAAAACTATATTATATCAACTAAGGACCTCTTCACGAGTAAAGGCCTCCTCCCTTTTCCTCCAAAACTCTCTATCTGATGCCTTAAATAACCAGTCAGTTCCGGCTGTTTTATTAATTTCGTCGATCCATCTCTCTCTAGGTCTATATATATATATATAATAAAAAATAAATAATTAATGGGGGACCCCATACAAGAAACGGGCATTTTTTGCTCGAACTTAATACGGTACGTAAGTACTCGTACCGTAAAGTTCGAGCCTCGTGTGCGAGTCCGACTCGCACATGGCCGGTTTTTTTTTTATTATTTCACGTGGTTCTCTGCCTTTTCGCCGAAAATTGTTTGCGAAATTTTCATTTGCCAACTAACGTTTCGCAGAATTTTATTTCGCCGAATAATCATTTTCCAACTTATCATATAATTTTGTTTTATTTCCCAACCTCACAGTTACCAACTGTACGTTTGGTCTGCTTTTCATAATGACACTTTTTTAAATGCCAACTTTGAAGTAGCAGAATGTTTTAGTTTGTTCCTTTTACAAAAGCGATTCACTTCTGGTACATCGCCAGCCGCTGCCGCGGCACGCTCGCTTCGCTCGCTCGGCTCGTGCGTTGTTTGTCATACTCTAACCTAACCTAACCTATCGTAATATGGCTCTGCATTGCTGCCAATTTAAAGGTTTAATGTTATTTTTAAGATTCTTAAATAAAAAATATATGTAAAAATTACACTGACAAAACGTAATTCGTCTAATAGCTGTGTGGCCTAGTGAAATGTTTGACAAATGATAAATGTCCCAAATGTTATGTGTCATTATAATAATCAGCTTAACAATAATTCTACCAAATGAAACGTTGTCATACAAAAATTTGCTAATCGTTAGTTGTCAAAGTGAAACATCGGCGAAACGTTCGTTGGCAAGTGATAATCTGCCATACAATTTTCGGCGAAAAGGCGGGATACCAATTCAGGTAGGCAGGTTAATATGTATGTACTAGCTTTGTCCACAACTTAGAAACTTATTAATGAGACGCAAATTGAGGGACTCGCCGCTTCGATCGATCAAGGGTAAAAGGGCGGTGCATTGTGAAAATTGGCAACGGCGCAAAAGGCTGTCAAATATTTCGGTGTTTCAATTAATTTTACAATATTAGTAAATGCATTTAATAATATTATGTATAGATCACTAAAATATTAAATGATTAATGATTTATTTCTGTAAGTAGATTTGTACAAACACTTTTACACGTCATCATATTTTAATAAAAACTAGATGAGGTCAGCGTTTTCTATCCGACTACTCTGAGAAGAAAGGCCGAAACAAACTCAGAGGTCACAGTCTCTTTTGAAGTCCAGACATAACCTTGGTCAGATTATGTGAAAACCATGTAGATTGGTGTCTCAAATGACGACCATGTGTTATTGTCTATGTGATATGTAGATAGTTTCAACCTTAGAGAAGTTTAAATTTTTCGCGAATAGTTGACAAAAATGGTCAAGCTGTTACAAGGTCGACTACACAGGGTCAAATTAAATTAGCTAGCGAAACTCCTTAGATATGATGAGGTATTGATATATTAGTATTGTAAGCGCAGGAGCTCTCGGTACTGTCCAAGATAATGGCGAAGTCGGAAATGTGTGTGTTATTTGCTGACGCTACTATCCTTCACACACATTCACAGCGTGTTTGTACACTTGGTTACAACAATTAAAGCGCGCGTTGCTTCGTGAGATCAAAATACTGTAACTACAGCTGACTACGAGTTCAATGGCCGCTGGTAGTGTACTTACTTGAAATTATGAGTTTAGAAAATATATTTCATTTTCATTAGATGAAAATCACATCTGCGGAGGTTCGCTAGCTAATTTAATTTGACCTTGTATACAGGGTGGCAGGGACATCGACGCGCAAACAGTCACCATGAATTCAGCACATGATTCTAGACCCTTCACCGCAGAAATTTATCGTTGGATAATTAAAAGAAAAAAAAAACAGCTGTTTTCATTTTCAAAAGTACACTGACCTACACTGTCAAAATATGAAAAGGAACAGTAGTTTTTTTCTTTTTTAAATAAGGGTCTAGACCCATGAGCTGAATACATGGTAACAGTTTGCGAGTTGATGTCACCTGTCACCCTGTACACAGGGTCAAATTAATTTAGCTAGCGAACCTCCGCAGATATGATGGGTTCTAGCCACCCTGTTGCCTGTAATTGGTTTATTTGAAATAAATGCTTTGAGTTTGAGTTATATTAAGTATATAATGAGCAGTAGTTTGCCTTTTCAGCGTTGTCTCTAGGTATAGGCCATAATGCAATGACATTTGGAGGCCATACGTCATTTTAATAGTTCGTAGGCAAGGGAATTCAAAGTAAGTAATTATTTCAAAGAATTTATTCATACATTTCATTTTCATTAAATAATTACGTGTTCTGACACGTAATAATTTAGGTTATTGTCAAGAGGGGCTCGTGGCTAAGTGAAAGCTACACGGGTAAATCGATCAAGGTTAAGCAACAACTGCCAAGGTCGGTCCGTGGATCGGGGACAAACGCTAAGTCCCGGCTGTCGTTCGTTGCGCGAAGCGATAAATTTATCCCAACTACGGAACCCTTCATTGTACGAGGTCTGACGCTCACTTGGCCAGTTTCTAGGGTTCCGTGTCCAAAGGGTGAAACGGGACCCTAATTTACTAAGGCCTGTGTTCACCAACATTTAAACCACCGGTTAGGTATTTAAACAGTTGATTTATGTCAAATTTCCTAAGTAAAGAACTGATTAAATATCTAAACAGTTGATTTAAATGTTGGTGAACACAGGCCTAAGTGCCGGTTGTTTCAAACGGTTGGTTAACTAATGATATTTGTCTCCCGAGAACAAATTACGGAAAGAAAAGTATTACATACGAAGGGGTTCAGATGTTCAACAAACTACCACGAGAAATAAAAACCTCTAAAAGTTTGCAAATATTTAAAGGATAATATTTTGTGTTCACCAAAAATCTTGAGGTACATCTATGTATGCATTTCTAAAATTTTATTCTTCCCCGAAAAATACTGATCGTGCACCAAATATGTTAGGTTAGGTTAGGTTAGGTTATATTTTGGTGCACATTCAGTATGTTTGGTGGAACACAGGCAAAATTAGGTAAATGAAATGGGAGTACTTTTAAATAAAATTGAAGTACTTTTAAATACCATCCATATTTAAATCACAGTTAAAATCTTTTATTATTGGCAAAATTTAAATCCGGCCCTGGTTTGTGTCTTCAATTTACCCACATTTAGATTTTTGTTTCACATGAATCTTGCTGCTACCTTCAATGTCTTGTTATGTACGTTAATTATTGTTGTCTTCTTTTAATATTTGTGCATGTCGTACTAGTTCTGCTCATGAATATCATCATTATTATATAGTTAAAATATTTCTCATTAAGTGAAATTTGTAGTAAATTTCTTTTGAGTAAAATAAAGATTCTTTAACCACAACATACGTACGTCAAATACTACCAATTACATAATGATGTTTAACGTTAGTTAAATACAAAGCCTTGTTTAACTGCATAAAAAACCGATCGTAAAATTTCAAAAAAATTACGTTAACCAGTAGGTTATTGTAACCGTTATTTTTTAACGAACGTTAAGGGCATAATTTTGTGAAATAACGCTTTTTTTGGTTTGATCATAGTTAGCGCCATAAGACGTATACGCGTGCGTCAAGTGGACGTGAAACAACCCACCCTAAGACTCCGCTGTCCGTCTGTCTGTCTGTCTCTCTGTCCGTCTGTCACCAGGCTGTATATATTATGAACCGTGATAGTTAGACAGTTGAAATTTTCACAGATGATGTATTTCTGCTGCCGGAAATTTTATAATAGTGATCTAAGTTCACTTTCAGGTAAGTTACTTTGATCATTCTATTATAATATCAACGCCTCGTCTGAGATGATTATGTAGAATTTGAAAGATTTGCGAAATAATGAAAGATTTTATGTCAAAATCAGTACAGAATTTGTATCAAGAACATTGATTATTATTTCTACTAAGAATATATAAGGTATCTATTCATACACGAAATATTTTAAGAGGACCATCTATAGGAGGTAAAAAAGCCATAGCAGCGAAATTTTTTTTTGCATTAGACAAATAACGGCTAAATAACGACAGTTAATGTGTAATATTGTTGAAATTACTGCACTTTAGAGTTATTTTTTAATGTAAATGGTAAATAGATTACAATGCTTTGTATTTATCGTGAAATAACGGAGTTTACTAAACGTTTACGTCGAAATAACGAAAGGGTGAGAACAGTTATTTGTCTAAACAATACTATCCATCCATACTAATCCATACTAATATTATAAATGTGAAAGTAACTCTGTCTGTCTGTCTATCTGTCTGTCTGTCTGTATGTTACGTTTTCAAGCCTAAACCGCTGAACCGATCGTCATGAAATTTGGCAGAGATATAGCCTGGGATATAGAGAAGGACATAGGCTACTTTTTTACGCGATAACCGACATTCACGCGGGCGGAGCCGCGGGCAAAAGCTAGTGTTATAATAAATGGAGTGTAAGTGTTTTATATTTTTACATAATTATTATAATTTTGAAATTGCTTGAGACATTTTGCAAAGCAGTTGCATTTTCCAAAATTTTACTCATTCTATGAATGACCCTCCTGGACGCGGTGACGGTGGCGGCACGAGGGCGGTGAATTTTGATAATTAATCATCATATCAAGTAATTTAATAATAATATGTACAAGTATATAAAAAGAAGTAATTTTAAATTATTTAATTTTTAAATAATATATACAGATTTAAAAAAAAAACATTTCCATGGCTTCTTTACCACCTATAGGTGTATCTCTTAAAATATTTCGTGTTTGAATAGATACGAGTACACCCTATATTCCCCACCACACCGCACACACCTTGTATATTCGTTATTTAATAGAATTATGTCATGTTTGTCTGTTTAATAATATTCATGAAATTTTTAATCGTTTGTGCTCTTGTGTGTTGTGCTATGTCTTTTGTGTGCACTGAATAAATGTTTTATCTATCTATCTATCTATTTTTTTCAAAGGGTAAATTATAAAACATGGAAAAATGTTTAGACCTCTGAGTCCATCCCGCTGTCGATTTAATTAAATCTATATTCAGTCCTTTTCTGTGAGCGGCTGCTAGCATGTCTTGTGTTATATGCAAAGACTGAGGTATCTATTCCAGCCTCGAACAAAACATCTTTTATCCATCTGATAGGAGTATGGGTTTAAGCAGGGGAATTAAATAGGTGGCTAAAACACGCACAACGGACCAAATGAGAGTCTAAGTGCGGAGAAGGGAGCCCCATCATCATCATAGGTGGCAAAAAAAAACCGGTCAAGTGCGTATCGGACTACGCACAATGTAGGGTTCCGTAGTTGGGATGAATTCATCCCATAGAACAAACTTAACAGCGTTCAAAATTACTTAGGTACATATTTACAATTAAGTCTCGTTCAGATAACTTTGTAGTTCAATAAGGGTGTTTAGCTGATAGATTTGATTTGTCATTTTCTGAGGAAGGTTAAGGCTAATGCCCTAAGGAGCCGCGCAAAAAGAAAAAAGTCAGAAAGAACGCAAAGCGATAACGAAGTAATAGCGCGGGCGATGCGATGCGATGCGACGGGGTGGGTCGGGGAACAAGGTATTTCACACGGACGAAGTTGCGGGCAGAAACTAGTATGTCATATTAAATATACCAACTAAATACCCTTATTTAACTCTACAGTTAACTGAAAGGGACTTAACTGTAAATATATAAGTAATTTCAAACAATACTTCTTATCCGTCGGCGTATCGCTTTGATCTTGGAGCTTTGTCGGCGCCTTTGAAGTTTGAGAGCTTCAAGTTCGGCTATCTTAACTTGTCAAGTAGTGTTTCGTTGTGGAAACTTGAAAAATATTAAAGCTTTGTTAGTTTAGAGGAAATTTTGAACTATACTCGTATTTAACGTTAAATTATAATATTAGGACCTTACAAATAAACGCGGAATAAAGTTATCCTAGGAATAACTTCGGTATTACCATACATTTTTTGACGATTATACCCAGTAGCGGCGTCAGGGTAGGACGCGGTTGGCCGACCGCCCAGGGCGCCAGATATAAAGGGGCGCCTGTTGAGCGAGTCCTATTTACTGGTAAATTCGGTAAGATCCTTCCAGCCCAGAGAAAGGCCGCCAAGAAAGGGAAAGCAGAGGCCCTCAGCCCTCCTGCGTCCCCCACTCCGTCTACCGCGTCCGCGCCCTTCGCGTCGCAGGTCCCCACCCCCACCCCGTCTACCGCGTCCGCGCCCTCCGCGTCGCAGGTCCCCACCCCCGCCCCGTCCACCGCGTCCGCGCCCCTCGCGTCGCAAGTCCCCACCGCCGCGCCCTCCGCCGCGCCCTCCGCCGCGCCCGCGCCCTCCGCGTCCGTTAAGAAAATTCCCCCCCCACCGCCGGTATTTATCCAGGACAAGTCCAAATGGACTGATATATCAAAATGGTGTGTCGAGCTCCGGATAAATTATTCTCACGCTAAGTCAACCCAGACCGGCATCAAGGTTACGGTTCCCACGTCCACGGACTACAGGAGCCTAACTAAAATGCTTCGATCTAAAAACGTGTCTTTCCACACGTATTGCCTCCCCGAGGAAAAGGAAACACGCGTGGTAATCCGCAGGATCCCCCGGGAGATCCCTTGCTCCGAAATCTTAGCCGATCTTAGGTCGCAAAACGTCCCAGTTAACGAGGTCCACCGTATGCACCGCGCGCGACGCGGTGAGGCCTTTGATATGATCCTCGTGATCTGCCCACCCTCCGAGGGTCATAACCCGATATTCCAGATCAAATCGATCTGTAGCCTCTCGGGTCTCGAGATCGAGAGACCCCGCAAGTCAAGCGTGATTGCCCAGTGCCACCGTTGCCAACTTTACGGGCATACGCAGAAGCACTGCTATGCGACACCCAGGTGCGTAAAGTGCCTGGGTTCGCATAGCACTGCGGAATGCGAACGTCCAAAGGACCGCGCACTTTGCACTGAGCCACCTAGCTGCGTGCTATGTGGCGAGGCAGGCCACCCCGCGAACTACCGTGGCTGCGCTAAAGCCCCAAAATCCGCGCCCCCTCGCTTAGCGAAGCGTACCGACGCGCGTCAATTCCGCGAATGCCCGTCCTACTTGGAACCAGTAAGACTGAGTCCCCAGAGACCCAGTCCCTGGAATTACCTGCACCATCAGCAGGCGTTCCCCAATCTCCAGACTAGACACGCCCCTCAGGCAGTCGCTCCCCAGGCCCCTCAGGCCAGTATACCCCGATTAATGGACCCGCGAACCCGATTCGAGAACTCGCAATCGAGGCCCGCGACCATCGCGCCCCCCACCGCACCCGCGCCCCTCGCCGCCGCGCCCGCGCCCGCGCCCGCGCCCGCGCCCGTCGCCGCCGCTCCGTACGCGCGCCCCCCTCCTAACCACACCCCCACTCCCGTGGCCGGTGTCAACAAAGTAGATCCCTTCCAGGTGATCTCTTCCACCTACATGGTCTTCCTCACCCCCCGCGCGAGGAGGATGGCCGATGAGATAGTCGCCGCGACCAACGCCGGTGACTTATACCAAATTCAGGCAATCTACAATGCGTATCCCGAGATCACGCAAGCATTGTCTAGATTCGCGAACAACACCCCTAGACCACTTAATGGATACTAGGTCCCCCGCTAGAAACAAACCCCGATCCCTAATGTTAGGTTATTTTAACGCCAATGGCTTGGACGGCCAAAACTCAGAGATCACCGAATTCCTCGGCGATCATAAGGTAGACGTTTTCCTAATTCAAGAGACCTTTTTAAAACCCAGGCACCGTAACCCGTCAATTGCGAATTATCGTATAATTCGCAACGATAGGTCGCGGTGCCACCTGGGAGGTACTCTTATCTATTATAAATCAGAGCTCTATTGCACGCCCATAGACCCTCCTGTCCTAAAGTCCCTACTAGAAGTCTCGATCTGCCGAATCGGTATGACGGGCCACCCATCTATAACGATAATATCAGCTTATCTGCCCCCTTCCACTTCAATTGATCCTATCCAAGATCGACTACTGACCGACGACCTTAACACCCTCTTGAGCATGAGTGATTCCGTCATCATAGCGGGTGATCTCAATGCCAAGCACCCAGCCTGGAATAGTAGACTCACCTCCCATAGGGGCAAAGCCCTCTTTGACCTCTGCCCCCTCCTAAATTTTGATATCATCGCCCCGATGAATCACACCCACTATCCGCATAATCCTGACCATGCCTCTGACGTGCTCGATGTGGCACTTCTAAAGAACATCAACCTGCGGTTGGTCTCTATAGAGGTGCACCACGAGCTTCACTCTGACCACCGACCTGTTCTCGTAGAATTGGCCCCTCGCATAGGTCTCCACGACCCCAATATCCCCCCGCGTACCAAAAGGATAACGGACTGGAAGCGAGTAGGCGAAAGCTTGAAAGCTAACACGTCCCCCCAATTGGATTCGATCCCCGACCAGTTCGACTCTATCGCAGACACGACGACCGCGATCGACTCTCTCACAGAGCACGTACAATCTGTCCTGAACACATGTTCAAGGGAGGTTCCGGCGACGGATAACCGTCGCGGGAAACTGCCGGACGATGTACGTGCACTGATGACGGAGAAGAACGCAGCCGTCCGTGCGTACAGTAGCTTTCCCTGCACGGCTAACAAAATCCACATGCGCTACTTGCAGCGTGCTGTAAGTAAACGCGTGAAGGAATTTCGTGACGCCGACTGGGATAAGCTACTGAACAGCCTAGAGCCGAACCATCTAGCATTCTGGCAACTCCAAAGGAAACTCAATCCCCGAGGAGGTGGCTCAGCCTCAATGCCCCCACTGATCCGCCCAGACGCGTCTCTCGCTTTCGAAGACATCGACAAAGCCGAATGCTTAGCCGACAGTCTAGAGGCCCAGTGCTCGCCCAGCTCTCAACCAGTAGACCAGGCGCACCTCGATGAGGTCGACGCTGAAGTCGAACGTAGAGCCTCCCTCCCGCCCGTCGAAGACCCTGAGTATCCTCTGGCTCCCGTCACACCGGCGGAAGTGCACGAGCTCATAAAGGGTCTGAAACCTCGTAAAGCCCCGGGCTCTGATGGTATCACCAATAGGGTGGTCCAATTGTTCCCCGCCCACCTGATAATGCTCTTGGCCACCATCTTCAATGGAGCCATGAACAATAATGTCTTCCCGCAAGTGTGGAAAGAGGCCACAGTAATCGGTATTGCCAAACCCGGTAAACCCAAGAAGGAGCCCGCGAGCTACCGCCCCATTAGCCTGCTCACAGTCATGGGCAAACTCTACGAGAGGCTTATTTATAAGCGTCTCAGAGACTACGCCGAGACTAAGGGCCTCATCCCCCACGAACAGTTTGGATTCCGTACCAAACATTCGTCGACCCATCAGGTCTACCGTATAGTCGAGGACATAAGCGCCGGCTTTCAACGCGGCCTTATGACAGGAGCTATCTTCTTTGACATAGCGAAAGCGTTCGACAAAGTCTGGCACAACGGCTTGATTTACAAGCTGTACCAACTCGGTGTGCCCGAGCGTCTCGTGCTCATCTTACGAGACTTTTTGTCGAATCGCACCTTTCGCTATCGCATAGAGGGAGCCCTCTCCTCCTCCCATCCCATACGCGCAGGAGTCCCTCAGGGCTCTGTGATATCCCCCCTGGCTTTTACGCTTTACACCAGCGACATCCCGAAGTTTAAAAAGGCTCAGTTGGCTCTGTTCGCAGACGATACGGCCGTTTACTACAGAGGGAAGAGTCATAATGTCATCACCAACACTCTCCAGACTGCAGCCGACAAGCTCGGTGCGTGGTTTAGAAAGTGGCGGATCGAAGTCAATCCTGACAAAAGCCAAGCGGTTCTCTTCATAAAACCGAGAAAACTCCCCCCAAAGCCCAAACCTGTCACCATGTTCGGCAAGCCTATCCCTTGGGAGAAGCGAGCCAAATATCTAGGTGTCACTCTCGATCAACGCCTCTCCTTTTCTGAGCATGTAAGTAAGGTGCGTTCGCGCGCCGCCTTCGCTCTCTCTAGGCTTCACTCCCTTGTCCACGAAAATAGCAAATTGTCACTCAAGTGCAAATTGCGATTGTACACCGCGTGCATCCGCCCCATCATGACCTATGCGAGTCCGGTCTTTGCCCAAGCAAAATCACATGTCATCCATAAGATGCAAGCCATTCAAAATCGTTTCCTCCGTAAATGCACGGGAGCCCCCTGGTTCGTTCGGAACACAAACCTCCATGTAGAGCTTAGAATGCCTACAATAGCCCAATTTCTGAAACGCTCTTCCAAGCGATTCTTCGACTCTGCCGCCACCCACCGCAACACTCTCGTTGTGCAGGCCGCCAATTATACCCCCTCCCGCATTAGTACGATCCGCCGTCCAAGGCACGCACTGACCGACCCAGACGACCCCACCACTCTCATTCAGGAGAGCCGTAGGGAAACTAGTACAGCTCGAAGAGTACACACAACACGAACACGATCACAATTCCGACCTCGCTTTAGAGGTCCCGCGCGAAACCGACGACCCCGATTAATAAGCCCTCCCCGTCCCTTGACGACGCTTAACGATGTGCCAGCATGTGGTTTAGCTGAGCCTGTAATCCAAACTCCCCCGATTAATAATCAGAACCCTGATTTTATCCAGCCACCGACGGTCCCTTGCCACCCTCCCTCCGACACTGCCCTAAGCCGAGGTTCGAGCCCCACCTGGGGTGCCCTTAGCGAGCAGTCGTCTAGTTTAAGTAGATTTTAGTGTAAACCCCCTGGCTGGAGGCGTAAACTTCGTTAGGAGCTTGCGGCACCACAGGAAAGTCCGGTTAAGGAGCAGGAACCCCCAGTGGTTATACCTCCGAGATGCCATTACAAAAAAAAAAAAAAAAAAAAAAAAAAAAAAAAAAAAAAAAAAAAAAAAAAAAGATCCTTCCATTGTCTATTTACACTCATAAATCATGAGAATGACACCTAGTACCTAGGCCGACTCCTAGATGGCGTTGTAAAACTACAGTCTCTGGCAATTAGTGAGTCGCTGATGCTGCCATGTGTTAAAAAACCGAGGAAAAAAATAGCCAGCCTTAGGGAGGGGTCGTTTCTTTGTATAGGATTGGGTATGTGTGCTTTGGGTGAAGCACACTGCACAGCTGTAGTTTTTCTGGACTGGTACGGAAACCTCGGAGCGCGAGTTCGACTCGCTCCGTGACCGGTTTTTTCGTATGGGTTTGAATGGCAGATAGGGGGGCGCAGTAGAAATCACGCCCAGGGCGCTGGTAGTGCTAAAACCGGCATTGATTATACCTACCATAACTGTATTCAGTGTTTGAGGCTGCAGTCTTGCAAAATTCACTCGCGGTGAGTTATTTGCGCAACTTTGTATTTTTTTTTTAACCAATTTTTGATATAACATGATATATTATTATTGCACAGAAATAAACATAATATAAGTAATAGCTAGTATTTTTTTTTTTAGATTATGTTAGGTAAATCAAGCGTTAAATACAGCTCTTTCTACCCAACAGCATTTCGAGGTATGTTTGTGCACCTACTTTAGGGTAATTAAGAATTATTTTCAAAATCTGTTCAGTGCATAATTAGCTGAACATTCTCGTCTTAAAAATGCGCTGATTAGTTTTTGCAGTTCTAGGTGGAATATCAACTAGGTAGGGGTGGTAACTTGCAGTTCGTCTAGATGTCCGATGGTAGAACGGGCCGGTGGAATGAGGTTCCACGACCTCATTCTACCATCGGACATCTAGACGAACTGCAAGTTACCACCCCTACCTAGTTGATATTCCACCAACTCGCACTAAGCGTTTTCAAACGTCTTTTATAATGCGCACAGCAAAAGAGTGGAACTGTCTGCCTGCGTCTGTGTTTCCGAACGCATACAACCCTAATCTATTCAAAGTGAGAGTGAACAGGCTTCTTCTGGGTAAGCTCACTCCATCGTAGACTTTGTCTCTGTCATCCAGACCTAAAAGTCAAGAGCAAACTCATAGTAGAATAAAAAAAATTAAAAAAATACTTTTCCATTGAGAAATATCTTTATTGTGATTTTAAAATATGAATTTAAGGTGCCCGTTTTTTTTTTTGCCCACATTGTTTCCCAATGCTGGGCAAAGACCTCACCTTTTTCCATCCAATTATTCAATTTATCATTTAACGTACTACGTATAAACAATACATTTGTTTGTCTTTTAGTTGATAATTTAATGAACAATGCAACTAAATGTAATTAATTTCGATATAAAATGAATCCATTCAAATCAATCAATTTGCAAATGGAACTATAATTTGACTCTCCACGGCCGCGTTCTTGACCCATTTATATGCATTTGTTTACACTCCCATCAAATTGTATTAAAATACTAACATTCCCATCAAATTGTAGATATTAAAATACAGTATACTAACACTGATCTAAAAATATTATCGAGAGTCATCCAACCGTTCCTGTTTGAGTCCTCACACGATTATCGATCCTGCAAACCCCGATGATGAAAGAGACGTGTATAGCCTGGTGTATTCTGTCTCCTTCATCCGTCAGTTTTGTATCGGTGTGCAAAATCAAGCTATGTTTGCAATTTGAAGCGCTCAAGTGCTATTTGGCAGCGCGATAGTTTTTTGTTTTCTGTGTTATTCTCTAAATGTCACTTTGAAATTCGAACGCTTTCTCGTTGTGGATATTCAATGATTTGCTTTAAAAACCGGCCGCGCATGACTTTGCCAACATTCAAAATGCATCGCCCTTTTACCCTTGATCGATCGTAGTCTAGAGTCCCTCAATTTGACGTCTTCTTAATAAGTTTCAAGTTGCGAAAGCATACATATAGACTGACCAACCTGAATTGATAAAAAAGCGGCCAAGTGCGAGTCGGACTCGCCCATGAAAGGTTCCATAGCAGCAAGCGCGGTTTACGATTAATGACGTATTAAAAAAAAAACTACTTACTAGATCTCGTACAAACCAATTTTCGGTGGAAGTTTACATTTTTTTTTTTTAGTTTTATCATTCTCTTGTTTTAGAAGTTACACGAGGGGACACACATTTTACCACTTTGGAATTGTCTCTCGGGCGAACTGTTCAGTTTAGAAAAAAATTATATTAGAAACCTCGATATAATTTTTGAAGACCTATCCATAGATACCCCACACGTATGGGTTTGATGAAAAAATTTTTTTGAGTTTCAGTTCTAAGTATGGGGAACCCCCAAAATTTTTTGTTTTTTTTTTTTATATTTTTGTGTGAAAATCTTAATGCGGTTCACAGAATACATCTAATTACCAAGTTTCAACAGTATAGTTCTTATAGTTTCGGAAAAAGTGGCTGTGACATACGGACGGACAGACAAACAGACAGACATGACGAATCCATAAGGGCTCTGTTTTTTGCCATTTGGCTACGGAACCCTAAAAACCTGTCAAATGCATGTCAGATCAAACACAATGAAGGGTTTCATAGTTGGGATGAGTTTATCTCAAGAACAAAACACATTGTAATTGAAAAGTTCTCCCATACATTCCAACTTCAAATGTAAGTTTTTGCGCAAAATATTGAGAGATTTACCATGTTATTTGAAGACCATAGACTTCTTATAGGTTTTCCATTAATCTATAAGCAAAGAACTATTATCTGTATTTTTCTAGGCTCAGTAGTTTTGGGGATAGGCGGGGAATGGTCAATTTTCATCAATTTTCTTAAATAACTGTAAGAGTATATTTTAAAATTATTAAAAAAATATGTCTGAAATTCTTACAATAAGCCCTTTAATACGTCACACGGTACAGTTTGTTTCTCCGCCGAAAGACGTCCACTGTTGGACATAGGCCTCCCCCAAAAGGACGGAATTTGCCATAATCGCCACGCTTGGCAGGCGGGTTGGCGATCGCAGTATGGTGTTAAAAATGCATAGAGAACGCTGCTGCCCATTCTCTAGTAAGTCCCTTAGTCGACTTTTACGACACCCACGGGAGGAAATGGGGTGATGCTATTCTTTACGTCCGGCACCACACGGTACTGACTATTTCTGCGTTATCATAACAATATTGTTTTTCTTACGACTAGTCAAAGGTTTGTAGTTGCTTTGACCGATCACATGGAAACCAAATAAAAAAATATTACAAGGAATTTCTTTCCATCATAAGGATATTATTGTGTCAGAATACAGAAATCTCTTTTTCATTAAAGGTTCAAAAAAACATAGCTTGTAAGGAATGACTTGGAGGTGGCTTTTGCCCAGCAGTGTGTAGGATAAGAAAAATTAAATTGATTGTCTGTAAAGTTCGTTTACGGACGATAGTTGAACGTGACAACGTCATAACAAGACATTTTTAGATGTATGAGGAACAGTGTGTAAAGTTCACTCATACTCTATAGTAAAGGGAGGATCCTCCGACCAGACGGGTGTTGTGTCTGGTGGGCAACTGCCCAATGGTTGATGTCGGGCTGTTGTATATATGCTAGTCGCGCGGTGAACTCTGATAGCGCGATGTAGGATTTGTGACGTCAGGTCTTTGATGCGTAGTTCGCATGTGGCGTTGTTGATACCACCACACATTGATGCGGCGCAAGCGTACAATGAGCGTAACGGGACAATGAGCGTAACGAGACAATGAGTCATCCTTTTTCGTGCATGCAGCCAGCGTTCATCGATTTATTAGACGATGTCACGTCAAAAACTTGACTCTTTTTTTTTAGATTGACTCTTTGTAAATGCTTCCATACAATTTCAAAGAAATGATATTATTATTTTATTAATAACATTTCTTAAAAAGCGCCAGAGCTTCTTACGGTCTACGCCGGCTATCCAGGACAAACCATCCAATAAGAGAAGCAAGTTGTGGGAAGACAAGCATCCACCACCTCCTGACTTCGTCAAATCCCGGGAACATTTGCCACCCTGGCGTGATCTTTAGCGGCCTATAGGGAAAGCTCTCTATCGGTTGGGTACCCAGGTAGGCCGCTGCAAACAGTGGGGGATTACTGTTCCATTCAACACCCAGTGCGAGTGCGGTGTTTTTGATCAGACGATATCCCACTTGCTGGAGTGTCCTAAGAGCCCGTTC
Organism: Dryobota labecula; assembly: GCA_947523025.1. Classification (NCBI taxonomy): domain Eukaryota; kingdom Metazoa; phylum Arthropoda; class Insecta; order Lepidoptera; family Noctuidae; genus Dryobota; species Dryobota labecula. The sequence continues at coordinate 10,062,513 of OX383314.1, forward strand.
ACTTGCACTAAAGAAGACCTAATGAACGTTACTGATGCCGCAATTAACTTGGCCACCTATTGGGCTCAAACAATATAATAACTAAGTACCATCGACACGAAAAGATGAAGAAGATTATTTTGTTTCTTCACGTGAGCAGATTGCTGGCCTATTTGTAGGCCAAGTATCGGCATTGTCACCTTATATCGTAGTGCTGATTGTTTGGCAATGATTTTTTTTTCTTTCCTAATGACAGCGATCCTGACGAATTATTTTTTGAGGCCAGTGTTCTGGAGTGGCGTACCGGAAGACGTAGCGTTGGAAGGCCTCCCACAAAGTGAACCGATGACCTTGTGAAAGCCGCAGAAATCCGCTGGATGCGGGAAGCAAAGAACCGGTCGAAGTGGCGGTACTTGGGGGAGGCTTATGTCCAGCAGTGGACGTCTTTCGACTGATATTATGAAAATTATTTTACTTTATTTTCTTTTATTATTAGTAGGATAAGGATACCAATAACATAATATCCCATCACGCCTTGTTTCCCCGAAGGGTAAGGCAGAGGTGGACCCATAGTAGTAAGTACACCCACATTTCGCCAGTTATGTTTAAGTCCCATGTAATAAGGGGCGAGCCCATTGTTAACCATGACCTAGGTTAGGACGTAAAATACTTTTTATGCCGATATTTCCACGGGATCAAGACTTAGGGCAGACACATAACTGCGAATTCGCAACGAATCGCAAATATCTGCGTGCGAGCTCGCACGGATGCACCGCAAGAATGATCGTATCGCATCGCATCGCGGTTTTGTGTGGGTGAAACCGCAGGACATATTTTCCAATAAAAATTAAAAAAAAAAACTGGTCACTTTCAACCCGCTCCCGTCTTCGTGCCACCACAGTGACAAGCGATTTGATATCGCGAACAGTTTGACACATTGTGGTCATTCGTGTTTCACCCCTTTTTTGAACTCGCTCGAATAACACACAACTCGAGTGACAGCACTGTTTTGATTAAAAAAATTACAAAATAAAGTAAATATACCATGTAATATATTATATATAAAAAATAAAAATATTTTTTTTTTTTTGTTATGTAAGTGCTATTATAGTATTAAGAGCGCGTGTCCACTAGCACCAATCCTTAAAAAAAATATCTCGTGACTGAGAAGGAATTATGAAAAACGGCTCAATCAGCTGTCTCGGTAAGTTTGTCTAGAATTTTCTAATACCTTTTATATTTATTTATTTATTTATTTAATACTTTAAGCACAAAACATGTACAGAGGCGGACTTAATGCCATAGGCATTTTCTACCAGTCAACCCTTGGGTGATGCAGAGACATACAGTAGTAGGTGCAATAGCGAAAATTGAGGAATAAATATTCATTTAAATATAAAGATATACATAAACCTATTACAAACTATAAATTCAATATATAAATCTTATTATATATAAATATAAGCACAAATAAATACACATAAATATGTATACTAAAACAAATAAGACACACAATGGGAAAACATTACCGTTATGATGATACTGCCAGCTTCTTGCGAATATGCTCACGAATTTTTACTTTAAAAGATAATCGGTTGGTTGCCATCCTGATTTCCTGGGGGAGCGCATTCCACAGAGAGATAGACTGTATGAAGAAGGAAGAGTGAATGAAGTCTGTGCGGTGAGTGGGACATTGAAGAAGACGATTGTGAGATGAACGAAGATTTCTATTGTGGTTGGCGCAAATGTACTGAAAGTGGGGGGCTAGGTAACGAGGGGAAGATGGAGAGTCAAGAAATGAAAACAAGGTGGTCAGCGCCCTTTGCTCTCTGCGCTGGCGTATGGGCAACCACTTTAGAAGCGACCGATGCGCAGAGACATGATCATATTTACGCAGATTGTAAACGAATCGAATGCAGTTATTGAGAAGACGGTCAAGTTTGTCGAGGAGATCTGCATTCAGGTCATAGTAGCACACATCACCATAATCGATGATAGGGAAAATTAAGGACTGCACAAGCATTGTTTTAGTGCTCGCTGGTAATATATTTTTCAATCGGTACAGAGCACGAAGCAACAAAACACGATCTAGAGGAATGTGGCCGAGTTTCTTTAGATCGAATTTTGTTGCTTCGTGTCTCAATATGAAACTTTATAAAAGGTATTAGAAAATTAAACTGGCGAATTTTTTTTTAATCCCTTTTCGGCTCTAAAAATACACAACCCCTCAATATTTTTAAAGGCGTTCAGAAAAGAAACGACGATTTTTCAAAGCCCCTTCTAAATCCCATTATTAATTAGCAAATAACTGAAATAACAGAAAAAAATTGTGTCGCTCCACCACAGTAAAGGTGTGACCAAATATAAAGCGGCAATAGTGCGCAGCTGCCGCGCGCGTCTGACCGCGCTATGATTGGACGACTGCCGCGCGCGGCAGCCGCGAGCTACCTGCCGCGCACAGCGAACGCCGCGAACGGTGTAGTGTTGGTTCGCCAGTGGTTGTGTGTGGACGAACGTTTTTTATCAAGTAAAATGGATAACTAAACAGCAATTCGTCTTATTGAAATATATGGCTCCCATAGTCCATTATGGGATACAAGGGAGCTACAACACACGCGGCCGCTTTCATTGTGGTTTGAATACAAAAAAAAGCGGCCAGGTGCGAGTCGGACTCGCCCATGAAGGGTTCCGTAGCAGCAAGCACGGTTTACGATTTATGACGTATTAAAAAAAAAACTACTTACTAGATCTCGTTCAAACTAATTTTCGGTGGAAGTTTACATGGTAATGTACATCAAATTTTTTTTTTTTTTTTCGTTTTGTCATTCTCTTATTTTAGAAGTTACAGGGGGGAGGGACACATATTTTACCACTTTGGAAGTGTCTCTCGCGCAAACTATTTAGTTTAGAAAAAAATGATATTAGAAACCTCAATATCATTTTTGAAGACCTATCCATAGATACCCCAGACGTATGGGTTTGATGTTTTTTTTTAGTTTCAGTTCTAATTATGGGGAACCCCCAAAATGTATTTTTTTTTTTCTATTTTCATGTGAAAATCTTAATGCAGTTCACAGAATACATCTACTTACCAAGTTTCAACAGTATAGTTCTTATAGTTTCGGAAAAAAGTGGCTGTGACATACGGACGGACAGACAGACAGACAGACATGACGAATCGGAGTCGAGCGGCAAATTTGTATCTTGCGAATGCCGCGCGTAGCTGCCGCGCACCTTGCACGCCGTGTTTGGACACACCTTTACTGTCACAAGGAAACGGGCATGTTCTAGAACCAATGATTCTAAGATATGTGACATCTACCAACTCGCACTGAACCCGCATCGTACACCACGGCCCACTCCCTCTCACAGAGAGGAGGCCTGGAACATTATATAGGCTGATTCATCATCATCATCATTTCAGCCGAAAGACGTCCACTGCTGAACATAGGCCTCCCCCAAGCACCGCCACCTCGACCGGTTTTGTGCTTCCCGCATCCAGCGGATTCCTGCGGCTTTCATAAGTTCATCGGTCCACCTTGTGGGAGGCCTTCCAACGCTACGTCTTCCGGTACGCGGTCGCCACTCCAGAACCTTTCGGCCCCAACGGCCATCTATTCTGCGCGCAATGTGCCCTGCCCATTGCCACTTAAGTTTGGCAATTCTTCGAGCTATGTCAATTACCTTGGTTCTCCTGCGGATCTCTTCATTTCTGATTCGATTACGTAGGGAAACTCCAAGCATAGCTCTCTCCATTGCCCTTTGGGTGACTTTTAGCCTTCTTATAAGGCCCATTGTGAGCGACCACGTTTCAGTGCCATATGTCATCACTGGCAACACGCACTGGTCAAAGACTTTCGTCTTGAGACACTGCGGTATGTGGAATGAGAAGACATTGCGTAGCTTCCCGAACGCTGCCCAGCCGAGTCGGATTCGACGATTGACCTCTTTCTCAAAGTTGGACCTACCTAACTGGACAGTTTGTCCTAGGTAAACATACTTGTCCACAACTTCGAGTGTAGCGTCTCCGATATTCATGAGAGTGGGTGTTACATGGGCATTTGACATGACTTTTGTCTTGTCCATGTTCATTCTAAGACCCACTCTTTCGGAAGCTCTACTGAGGTCATAGGCTGATTATCCCACCACAATGGCAAGCGATCAGAATTCGCGAACAGTTCGGCACACTGCGGTCTTTCGTGTTTCAACCGTTCACCCCTTTGTCCCCGTTAATAAAGGATGACGGAGTGTTTAGAGATCGATAGTGGTGAAACATTGTAGGCTTTTGAACGGGTTGAGTTTTATGCGGTGTTTTCTTTTTCAACATGGATAAGCTCGCTTTTGATCATTATCTCACCATAAGAAGTGCGCATATTATTTATCCTAAGAAAAACTTAACGTAGTTGAAAATCATGTTTTTTCAACTCAAATTTAAGTCAAACTCAAAGCATTTATTTCAAATAAACCAATTACAGGCACTTTTGAATTGTCAAGGGATCGGTCAGTCAGAAAGATGAAGCTAGTTGCCCATTCCAAAGCGTAGTAGGTTCCTATGGAGAAGAACGGACAAGAAACTCCACGGACACTCTTTTAAAACAAAATATAGGTTACATCATTCATGTTGAAGTTATACATGTGAGAACAATGTAGAAAGACGTGCACGTTAGAAGCGTCCGTAATAAAAACAATTCAAAAATTAAAAGTTGGTTGACTATTACTTGGTAACTTGTAAAGCCTACTTAGCTGTGATGGTTTTTCTTTTAACGATTCCATTCATATACTACTGTTGTGCATTTTTCCACATATATCCAAACTAGCTGATGCCTGCGGCTTCGCCCGCGTGGATGTCGGTTCTCGCGACCAAAAGTAATCATTAAATTTTGATACCGTTCCCGCAATCCATGGGCACCTACTCCAGGGATAAAAACTAGCCTTTGTCTTATTCCAGGCCGTAATCTATCTCTGTACCAAATTTCAGCCAAATCCGTTCCAGCCGGCTTATTTTTTTCCGACACCTCAAACAAATAATTATCATTATATTTTAGCCAATGTATACAAAAACATTCCTTGAGAACCACTCTATCCATTGGTGAAAACAGCATGAAAATCTGTGCAGTAATTTTGTTTTTTTTTTTTTAAGTTTATCTCGAACTTACACACAGACCGACAGACAGACTCGACGGAGGACTTTGTTTTATAATATGTACACGTGGGGATTATGTCCCTGGATATGTGAAAAAGTTCTAAAGTATTTTTTTAGAGTGCCTCCCCTACCCGTAACGTGGATATGATAAAAATCTAAATTTATTTTATGACTTTGTCGGCGTGATATTATATGTATACCCATACCAAATTACAGCTTTCTAGTACTAAGAATCTCTGAGCTAAGTAGCGGACAGACAGACAGACAGACGGACAGACAGACGACATGGCGAAACTATAAAGGTTCCTTTTTGACTACGGAACCCTAAAACCTTCAAAATCTAGTAGCAACCTCATCTTAACGACAATCAATATCGAATATGTAAGAAAATTGGAGGATTTTTTGACAGATTGAGATTAGAAAGCTGACGTTACTAAAAATACAAGAAATAACCGTTTGATGGCAATAATAAAAAAAATACTTTTCACTTCTCATGCTCTAAAAGTACGCCCTACGAAGCGGGACTAAAGTGACCACTTTAGTCTCTAGGGAGTGAAAAGTAATTAGTTTTTTTAATTTCCTTCATGTGACAAAGACAAACTCAAGCAGCCAGTAAATATCTGTGGAGTGTGGACCATCTACATTGCGAAAATGTTGAGAGTTTTACTTCCATGGTTTTTCCGCAAAGAAGGTGGCGCCATGCGTTTTAAATTGTTAATCTGTGACTGGTTTAGAAGAAAAAACTGACCTTTTTGTCGAGTGTTTTGTTCGGTTTTAAATAAATTTATTAAAAATGTCCAGTGAAAGTTAAGAGTTTGACGGTGAGCAAAGAGCAAAAGATATAATAGATAATCTTTTGCCGCCAAAATCGCGGAAGCTTTACCTAAAAACTTACGAAAGTTTTATGGACTGGAGGAATAATATTTATTAAATGTTTTTGTACTAAGTTGACTATTTTCTCGCACTCAAAGTGGAAAGTACAGTTTGCACCTCGGGACTAAACGCCAACTTAATATACCCTCGGTTTCATTGACTCCCTCGCACGCTCGGGAGTCAAACCACCTCTGGTATATTATGGCTTCGTTTAGTCCTCGATCTGGTCATACACGCACGCCGGTTGCGACTGCTACGCACCTGACCTTTCTGAAGAACATCACCAATTAGGTCACTATATGTTCTCCTAGGGCGTCCCCTCCCGGGCGTTTCCACTCATATCTGCCTTGTAAATACCTTTTGTAAGTCGCCTTTCATTCATCCTCTCAACATGACCAAACCATCTGCTTAGATGCTTATACTCTTTTCAATTTTTGTCACTACAACCTCTTTTAAACCACACGGTTCCCTTTTCACATATTTTTTCAGTCTATCATTCGTGGTCACGCCACACATCCTTCGCAAGGAACGCATTTCCACAGCATTTATTCTACTTTCATGCTTCTTTTGCCACACCCAACATTCACTTCCATACATACTATATATTCATCATCATTTCTATAAGTATAGGAAGTACCGCTCTCGCAAACGCTGATTATCATGTTTCATTAGCAACTGCGTGAAATGGATGCAACGAACAAAATTCGCAATTCCAGCCAGAAATAAGCAAGAGTTTCATTCATGGTCTTTCTGTTATTTTATTCAATCAAAATTTTACCAACTTTGATAATTTGTTTTTTTTTTATTCTACTATGAGTTTGCTCTTGACTTTAGTCTAGGTCTGGATGACAGAGACAAAGTCTACGATGGAGTGAACTTACCCAGAAGAAGCCTGTTCACTCTCACTTTGAATAGATTAGGGTTGTATGCGTTCGGAAACACAGACGCAGGCAGAGAGTTCCACTCCTTTGCTGCGCGCATTATAAAAGACGTTTGAAAACGCTTAGTGCGAGTTGGTGGAATATCAACTAGGTAGGGGTGGTAACTTGCAGTGCGTGATTTGCTTCTAAGTATGTACTGTGACGGAATCTCCACAGTACACAAAAATACCGTCTGGGGCGAGCACGTGCCCCCGTGCTTCCCTTAAATCCGCCCTTGTTCATAAGTCATAACAACAATTCTAAATAATTCAATAATTAGATTGGCAATCTGTTAAATCAAAAATATTGGTAGTCTGTCAATCCTAAAAATAAAACTTTTATTAAAATACCCACTCCTGAAAAATCTTTTAAATATGACTAATTTAAAATGACATTGAATTGGAGCCAAACCCATTGACATTTACCCATGGTCTAACATCAAACAGAATTGACTTAATTTAAAATAACGCCGGAATTTCTCAAAGGGTTTGGACCCAATTTTACCTACTTACGCCAAAACGTAAACTTAATTTCGGTATGTGTTCCCGTTAATTTATAGGGAAGCGCTTATTACACCAGGTGCTGGCCCAGTGGTACCGACCTCACGAGATTTAGGTCGTGCTAGGAAATCATCATGAGGCCACCGGCAGTAAGGGCTTTTATATAAGGGTACATATATATATACATTTGAGGATGGGGGGGTGGGAAGGAGGGGATGGAGATGCGAAAAGTTTCGGAAACGCATAGTTTTTTTTTTAACGAATTTAAAAAAATCTTATTTTGAGGTTATGTTTTGTTAAGTTTTTTGATACACCATCTACCTGATTTATGGGGGAGGGAGTAGGGGGAGGGTAGATACCCCCCTTGTGCCACATGACGTGATCGGAGCCGACGGAGCCCCGGTCGACGGAGCCCCGCTGGCGGGGCTCCTACTTCTGCATAGTTTAAAGCAAAATAACATTCATACTAAAGGGCTAATTTATAAACGATGCTCAAATAAATAAATAAATAATAAGTTCATTTCTTTTCTCTCTCAATGTTTTTATAAGCACTTAACAGTTTTGAACTATAAAAAATCATATTGTGAGAGTTGGTTACCTGAAGTAGGTTTCCACAAACGCTTTTACACGTCATCATATTTTCATAAAAACTAGATGAGGTCGGCCGTTTCTATGCGACTTCTTTGAGAAGAAAGGCCGAAACAAACTCAGAGGTCGCAGTCTCTTTTAAAGTCTAGGATATAATCTTGGACAGATCATGTGAAGACCATGTAGATTGGTGTCTCAAATGGACTTTTGAGAAAAAAGAACACACAGATTGAGTGGACCTGTCCAGTCAGTGCATGCATTTGTCAGTAGGTAATCGTGCAGCTCAACTTTTAGAAGCTCAACGATTCAATGAAAAATATCAAAGAAAGGACATTTGGGTAGGCTACATAAATTACTCAAATTCAAACTATGATTAAAATATACAATGAAAAAAAAAATGTAATGGCCCACAGTCTTCGCGTTCACAATAAATAAAATAATATTATACTTTACAAAATAAATATTCATGTCATTGTCATGTCGCAGTTACACTAATTGACGCTAATCGAAAGTGACAAACAATACTTAAACGTAACTGAGAAAAAACCCAAAAATAATATCAACTGACAAAATACCTGTTGAGTTTGAGGAAAAAGATGTCTTCCTTTTCACAATGAAAACCATCCAAACTAACACCCAATTTACGAAGAACCCCAGCCACGATAAAAAAATGTTCTTTAAGAGAGTTCAACTTAAACTGGTCAATATAATAAGAGCCATCAAATGATGTTAAATGTCCTATGTCAGGGGTCATGAAAAATTGGTGTTCGTATTCAATTTGGGAGACGATCTTTGCATTTAGAATTCTTAACTAAGTGGTACTGATCGATCAGATTCGATACCAACTATTTTATAGAATCAAGTTCATCTAATTGAACTTCTTCTTCCCAGCTAAAGCACTAGGAATTGGTGAAGGGGACGCGAGGGCTGTCTTATGTAATTTTGACGTTCGAAAAGTGCTGATTCCCAGCCTAATTTGAATAAAATATGACTTTTGATTTTGATAAAATTATAGTACCTAATAGAACTCTGTCAAGCTGCTCAAGTAGCTTGTCCGTAGAAATACTAACCACCATGCATATTGAGTTCCTATTGAGCTCCTTAACTGAGTTTATGGAGGACACCACTGACATTTAGATTTTTTATTTATACAATATTAAATTTAGATTATTATAAGTATATAAAAAAGGGAGGGGAAAGAATCAAAGGGCATCAAAAAATTCATCCGCATCGCTGTCAACCAAGTGGGCATTCGGACCCCATGGTCCTAGAGTTTCAACCCCAAACGGCTCAAACATATAGCTCCCAATAAGGTTGTTATATTTGCGCCGTTTGAGGTTTTCTGCACCTGCAGTAGCCGACCCAGCACAGCCCGCCGTGCTAGGAAGATGGGATGGCGCAAGGGTGTCGACACATGTTGCATCCCACACCAAAGGCCGACCTAACTTCCAAGGCATTATGGTCATTCCGCCCGGTCTCTTCCCATCGTCGCGTGCCAAGCCTTTGGGTTCTAAAACAGCTGGCACTCCGGCGGTGACAAGAGCACGACGGATTATTATTATTTTGACATTGGTAATTGTATGTTAGTACGTAAGGAATTGTGTGTTAGTATGTAAGTAATTGAAAATGTATCTGTTGTTACGACACAACTAACTTTGTGATTATTTGTATGCTCTCGAGTAAAATGTAGCGAACTAACCATCTTATTCTACCACCATATTGTATTAAAACCTATTACCATTTACGAATAAATTTGGTTTGATTTGATTTGATTTATTTCTGCTGCCAAGCGTTGCTGTGTTCCGGCTACAAGGGTATGCCTGTGCAAATACAGGCACAGTGTTATTGGGATTTTCCATCTAGAATTTCTGAGTAGCAGTCCGGAGGCTGCCTTCGTGCCCCGTCGATGGCAATATATATATTTTTTTTTATCTAGGGCATCTCAGAGTTAACCTTTAGAGATCGTGACTCTTTAACCGGACTTTTCTGTGGTTGCCTTAAGCTCCTAAAAACTTAAAGCCTCCAGCCAGGGCGTAAAACTTATAAACTAAACGACTGCGCGCTAAGGGTACCCCCCGTGGGGTGCGAACCTCTGCTTAGGGCAGAGTCGGAGGGAGGACGGCAAGGGACCGACGACGGTGGCTGGATCAAAATCAGGGTTATGATTATTATCAGGGGAATTTAAAGCTACAGGCTCAGCTACGGCGTGGCTGGCGTTTCGTTGAGCAAGGGTCGGGGAGGACGATGGCAATAGGCTCGCCCCCTTTTATATGGGACTAAGCTGTGCACGAAAAAAACTCTCGTTTGTCGATTTTTTATCTAATTGTGAGAAAGCTTAAAATAATCGAAACACATCTCGCTCCATCGGACGACATGTTATAAATAAAGTAAAAATAAAAATAAATTTTGTTTTATTGCAGGCAAAATGCCATACAAAAAAATAGAATAAAAAGTAAACAGTAAAAAACATTAAAATATAAACATGGAGATATGCATAGGTATCCGATAAACCGCAGTGTCTCAAGACGAAAGTCTTTGACCAGTGCGTGTTGCAAATGATGACTTAGGGCACTGAAACGTGGTCGCTCACAATGGGCCTTATTAGAAGGCTAAAAGTCACCCAACGGGCAATGGAGAGGGCTATGCTTGGAGCCCCTACGTGATCGAATCAGAAATGAAGAGATCCGTAGAAGAACCAAGGTAACCGACATAGCTCGAAGAATTGCCAAACTTAAGTGAAAATGGGCAGGGCACATTGCTCGCAGAACAAATGGCCGTTGGGGCCGAAAGGTTCTAGAGTGACGACCGCGTATCGGAAGACGTAGCGTAGGAAGGCCTCCCACAAGGTGGACTGATGATCTTGTGGAAGCCGCAGGAATCTGCTGGATGCGGGAAGCACGGAACCGGTCGAGGTGGCGGTGCTTGGGGGAGGTTTATATCCAGCAGTGGACGTCTTTCGGCTGAAATGATGAAGTACCAAGTATTTAAACTGCTTTACGACCTGTATGGTAGCACCATTGTTTATGTTATGACATGTGGCGGCATCCACAACGCCACATGGGAACTACGCATCAAGATCTGACGTCACAAATCCTGCATCGCGCAATCAGAGTTTACCGCGCGACTAGCATATATAAAACATCCCGACATCAATCGTCGGGCAGTTGCCCACCAGACACAACACCCGTCTGGTCGGAGGAGGCTCCCTTTTATATGAAGGATTAGTGAACTTTACACCCTGTTCCTCATACCACTATAATGTGATATGCCTCTGGTATTGCTATGCCCATATACAGCGGTCACCATTTACCTTTGGACTGTCGGTTTGTAAGCCACCCAAAAAGTCATGTAACTAAAAAAAAAAGCGTATTCAAACGAAATTAAAACTGTCACTGAGAACGAAAAAAAGTAGTTTTGCGCCAAATGAATACTTAATGCCTGACATACTTTAATCGCAATGACCTCTGTGCCTCGGAAAGCACGTTAAGCTCTCGGTCCCGATTGTCATTCGCAGATCTATAGCAGACGATTCGGTGACTTCTGAATTGAAATGTATGGAAGGAGACATGCTGTGCCGATCGGTAATGGGATGAGGGTAGGAGAATTAAGAAGGTCCTATAGCATTTTGCTTGATGTTTTTGCTGGGACAAGCGCAGTACTGGCTTCATCTCCAACTCCCCATGACCTTAGTTCTTTCTGCTGAAGTTTAAGCTGGCTGGCATTAATAAGTGACAATTATAGTCACCTAAGGCTTGTGTGTTGTTGTATGGAGGAGATATATTTTTATAAATATAAGTTATTTCAAACAGTTTGTTGTTTTCTTGCATTTCAAAACATAACCACCTTGGATTTGGATTTTGTCCCTATACCTACAGACTTACAGAGGGACAAAATCTTATATGTAACAGTGGCGCCCAACTATTTTATTTTTATTTTTTAAATGGCATCTCAGAGTGTAACCACGAGGGGTTGAGACTCTTTAACCGGGCTATCCTGTGGTGCCTTAAGCTTCTAATATAAATTTAAGGCATCCAGCCAGGGCATACTTATAAGCTATCCGAATGCACGCTAAGGGCACCCCCTGTGAGAATGAACCTCGGCTTAGGGCAGAGTCGGGGGGAGGATGGCAAGGGACCGTCGGTGGCTGGATAAAATCAGTGTTTTGATTATTATCAGGGGAATTTAAAGCTACAGGCTCAGCTACGGCGCGGGCTGGCGCTTCGTCGAGCAAGGGTCGGGGAGGACGATGGCAATAGACTCGCCCTGTATTATATAAAAAACAAAAATATTTTACGATGGTAAAAGACTAAGCTGTGCACGAAAAAAACTTAAAGAAAGCTTAAAATAATCGAAACATATCTCGCTTGAAATTTTTTCTCGCTTGATTATTATCAGGGGGATTAAAGCTACATCCTGCTCAGCTAAAGCGCGTGCTGGCGCTTCATTTGAAAGCAAGGGTCGAGGAGGAGGCCCCCAAGGTGGGGCCGCAGCTTTTTAACACTTACAGCCAAGTAATTTTGAAACGCACATTCAGCGTCGGCCCTGGGGTAAAGCGGGAGGAGCGGTCGCTCTAGGCGCCAGGTGGCAAGGGGCTCCAAAAAGCCAAATGCGAAAAAGAATTTCAAGCGAGCGCCTTTTGAGAGGCGCGGGAGGAGTGTAGCCAAATCGGCCGGTTTATTCTGTAAAAATCTCACCGTAAAAACGTACGTGAAGTGAGCTAGAAGTGAGCTGTCATTCCACCTGACGCTTAGGGATTGACACTCACTTCATCAAACTTTTCACGGTGAGATTTTGACATACTTCCTTGACATAACCCTATCATTATTTGACATTATTTACCTACAAATCGAATTCCAATTCTTTGTTAGTGGCTTTTGTGACACGATATTTATTCAGATTTGTTACTTCAGTTGTAATTGCAATCATGTCATTTGGTTTAAATAGGTTTTCATCCATACTAATATTATAAATGTGAAGTATCTCTGTCTGTCTGTCTGTCTATCTGTCTGTCTGTCTGTCTGTATGTCTGTATGTTACATTTTCACGCCTAAACCGCTGAACCGGTCGTCATAAAATTTGGCAGAGATATAGCCTGGGATATGGAGAAGGACATAGGCTACTTTTTTACGCGATAACCGACATCCACGCGGGCGGTGCCGCGGGCAAAAGCTAGTTTTAATAAATATATCTCTTTTCGGAAATCTTCTCTTTTTCTTTTATTTTCTCTTTTCTTTTCTTTTTTCGGAAGACGTAGCGTTGGAAGGCCTCCCACAAGGTGGACCGATGACCTTATGAAAGCCACAGGAATCGGCTGGATGCGGGAAGCACAGAACCGTTCGAAGCGGCGGTGCTTGGGGGACGCCTATGTCCAGCAGCGGACGTCTTTCGGCTGAAATGATGATGATGATGATATCTCTTTTATATAGATTATTTTCTATTTCGTGAATGTGAGAACGTTGTAGGCCTAGTAGAGCCTAATTGTTGAAAGGCCTACACTGTCCTCCCATACCTATTAATAATGTTATTTGTTAATATTGTAAAGCCAATTATTTTTTTAATAGTAACCGTGGAGTTTCTTGCCGGCTCTTCTCCATAGGAAACGACTAATTGGAACCGTGCACCTAGCTTCTGACGTTTCATAAGTTCTATGTGAAATAAGTTTTGATTTTGATTTTGAACAGAACAATCTGCTGATTTTTTAATGTTAAAGAAGCTGGAGTATATATACTAATTAGAGCTACTTAATTTAATTTAAATTCAATAAGTATTGATATTTGCAAAATTGTTGGATTGTCACGTTTATTAAGAGGTTTGTCGCCAGCCACACCGTTTAAAACATATTATCTCGTGACTGAGAAGGAATTATGAAATACGGCTCAATTAACTATATCGGTAAGTGTGTCTAGAATTCTCTAATACCTTTGTTTAAAGTTTCATATTGAGACACGAAGCAACAAAATTCGATCTAGAGGAATGTGGCCGTTTTTATTTAGATCGAATTTTGTTGCTTCCGGGAATTTAGTCGTAATCACGATATTCTAACAGAAAGAGCCACATTTTCAATTTCAATTTCGTTCGTTTCATATTTCCCTGCATTTTGTAGCGAGTAGCGATAAATAGCTGTTGACCAGAGGTCGAAAGGTCAAAGTTCGGAGAAAGTTAGTTGAACTGTGCATACCGTTTGAAGTACAAACATTTCAATTTTATTAAAGGGTATTTTTTTATGTTATCAGCTGCTTGTAGCTAACTGATAACAGCCGCATGGGTCAATCTAAGGTTAAGCTACTTTTGCTGCGGTCGGTTTGTGGATTTTATTTGGAGAATGAGATTTTGTGGATTGAATTTGGCTGAATCATCCCAGCGCTGATTCGTTTTCTCCCCTACCAATCGATATTTCACCTGACACTGTTTATTTTGCTTATATTTATGTATGTATGTATCTATCTATGTATTAGTTTACTTGAATTATTCCTTTTTCGAGTTATCTGTCCCTTATGTTGCACCTGCCATGTTTTGTCTCGGCATCACCCTAAGGTTGACTGGTAGAAAATGCCTTCAGGCATAAGTCCGCCTTTGTACAGTATTTTTTTTACTTGTGCATAAAGTTTTTAATAAATAATCAACAAATAATAATAACAGTGTAATTAAACATACATTACTAATTATACAATTTCAAAATTATAATTAAAAAAAAAAAATGTTACCGCCTAACTTATAAACGTGTAATAAAGTTATACTAGGAATAACTTCGATATAACCATTAAATTTTGACGTTAATACGAAGTATAACTTTTTTCCAAATTAGAATAAAAAATTTGTTCCGACTTTTTTATTTGATTTGTTTGAAACTTTCCGTATTGGTTATGGCAAGCCTACCTTATTATCAACGTACTGTGATCACCGATTCGTTTGCGGAGTCTGATTAAACGCAAATAAACTTATTTTTGTTTTCTTTGGTGAGTTTAGCAAAAACCCTTTTAAGGTTTAAAAATGTATCGGCTAATGTTTTAGTATTGCAATAGGTTAGCCATTCTATAATGTGGGGATTGGTGCTGTTAGCTGCGCTACAGTTACCGACGTCAGCGACAGAGGAATTCAGGCCTGAGGCCTGAATTGCTCTGTCGCTGACGTCGGTCGCGTAAGTCGGTCGCGCGTACGAATATACGTTGTGTTCTATACAGCACCACACTGTGACGCTGACATCAGCGGCGCGCGAGTTGCTACGCGCCGCGTATGGCGCGCGTCGGTCTCGCTCGTCAGCGCCGCGTACGTCGGTCGACTGACGCGCTATAGAACGCTATGAGCGTCCTCACTCTATTCCCGACCGTCGGCTAAATGGTACACGCGCGCGTATAGTCGCCATGAATATTGATACCGAACGTGTGATTGCCGAGGTGCGCCTACGTCCTGCATTGTGGGATTTATCTAATATAAGATGCCAGAGCAAAATTTTAGTTACAAGTTCTTTTTCTACATTGACGCTGTCTCCGCTTGCGTAAGTATGCTGCAGCAACTAAACAATTCATAAACGGGTTCATAATTATCCCAAATGCACTTGGAGACGCCTGTACCGTGGAGCGGTCGGTATCGCACTACGGATGTTTTCATTGGCGCTGATGGCCAGCGCGCTACGCGACTGACGGTACGCGACCGACGTCAGCGACAGAGGAATTCAGGCCTTATACTTTTGCGTCTATCTAGCCACTTTTTATCATTTTCAAAGGCTTCAGCCCTGGTTAAAAAAAGCAGATATTTTGGCGTGAGTATTTGCGATTGAAAATTAGGATGCTTTTTCGACATTAAGTCAAAACAAGGAGAACAAATTAACATTTTAATTTAAAAAAAATTAAAATGTGTTTGGGACCTAAAAAAGTAACTTTTCACCAAATTTCGTGAAAAAAAAAAAGAAATGTTTTGTAAAAGATAAAAAAAAAACAAAAACTTGGTTATTTGAATTTTTCACATACATTTTGAGGTTATGTGCAAATACAAAAGTTGCTGATGTTTTTATTACCTTCAACTTTGCCATTTAACTTTTTTCCATGGGACTTATAGTTTTGCCGGAAATCGAGATAAACCGTTTTTTATACTCTTAAACAATATCGGCCCTGCAGTGCTATTCTGTAACCACCTCACCGTGAAAACTAAGGTGAAGAGAGCGTGGAGTGAGCTGTCAATAGTGTCAATCCCAAGCATCAGGTGGAAGTACACGTCACTTCAAGCTCACTTCACATTAGTTTTCACCGTGATATTTTTACAGAATTGCTCTACTGGTCTATATCATCGTTCTACTTGTTGTAGTTAGTCTTGTGTTATATATTCCGAAATAAACTTTTTATTATTTATTTTTATTTATAATGTTCACTTAGAACCTCACTCAAGTGAGCGCACCCAATTCGAAAGCGAACTCATTTGTTTTTAAAGTAAATCTTCGAGGATTCAAACTAAACAGCGTTCGAATTTTGAAGTGAAGTTTATAGAATGTCAGTTATATAACTCAAGATGGCGCTAGTAATTCATTTTGACAGGTCATTGGCCTGTTAGCCGCTTTAAAACATAAAAAATTACGTAACAACAATTTGAGCTTAACAAAACGTGGAAACCTGACTGAAATGTCAAATTATTACGTAAACCTAAGAAATATGTATACGTTAAAAAAAAAACGGTTCGTTTAACTTATAGTAGGTACTGAACCCCAAAATAATGTGCTTTAATCACGCATTAAACCAATTTACTCTTTATCAAATAACCAGTCAAGAATTAAACCTAACTTTTTTTTATTTTGTGTTAAAATAACCAGGGTTCGCCGATATATATCATGATCCTATATCACGATATATATCAATTGATTTTTATCTTGATATATATCAATTGATTTTTTCCTGTCTTCTGAACTAAAATTTTTGGAGATTAATGTTTACCCTGGCAACAAGTAGCGAAAAACTATAATTCAGAATAATTTACTTTTTTTTATTACAAATTATTATTAAAATTAGTTGATTTATCTCACAAACAAATGAAGATTATTATAATAATAGTTACTTGTTTTTTTAAGTGTTCATAAAAAAAATATTTATCTAATAAAGACTAATTCTTTTGTTACTTTTTTAAAATAAAATATGTGGTAATTTGGCAATTATATTATTTTAAAAATTCCTTTCACATTTTTAAGTGTTTAATCCCCTTACCGAATGAAATTCGCTTCTTTTTCTTGGCCTGGATATTATATCGGATATATATCCGATATAGGTATATCAAAAAATCGATTTTTATATTTATTATAAATATCTGATTTTTTCGAACCCTGAAAGTAACTATGTAGGTAGGTACCATAAAGACTCCGTGGCTTTATATTACCGGAATTGTTAATGAAAGAATAAAACAATCTTCATCATCTCCCGCAGCTGATTACTAGTATTTTACATAGAGCGGCTGCCTAGCTGACCTCCACAACTCAGTTACTGGGTAACACGATACCCTTTGGTAAGACTGGCTGTCAGACTTTGGGCTTCTGACGACCCGTAACGACTGTCAAAAATCCTCGAATGACAGCCGGGACCAACGGCTTAAGGGGCTTTCCGAGGCACGGTGGTCTCGGTATGTAAAGATGGTCACCCATCCACGGACCAACCCCGGCAAGCATAGCTTAAGCGGAACCCTTATAGGATCACTCGTGTGTCTGTCGGTCTGTCTGTCCGTCCGTCACAGCCAATTTGCTCCGAATGTAATGGACCGATTAAGTTGTTTGGTATACATATCAATTTGAGTGACCCAAACACGGACGTGAACCGTAAATAAATGAATTTAGAATATTGGGGTCAGTTTTGGGGGGCAAACACGAAAATTAAAATAAAAAGTTTTGCAAACTGTACCGTGTGACATATCAAATGAAAGAGCTTATAATATAATAGCAATATTTTTTTTTTTCATAATTTTAAAATAAATTGTTTTGAAGTTATAAGTGAAAATAGACGAAAATTGACCATTCCCCCCCCTTACCTCCGAAACTACTGAACCTAAAATTTTGAAAAAATACAGAAAATAGTTATATACTTATAGATTACAGGAAAATCTATAAGAAGTCTATGGTCTTAAAATAACATGGTAAATCTCTCGATATTGTGCGTTACAAACTTACATTTGCAGTTGGAATGTATGGGAGATTATGTTTACCAACTACAATGTTAAGTTTGTTCTTAGGATAAATTCTTTCCAAGTACGGAACCCTTCATTGTGCGTGTTCCGACACGCACTTGGCCGGTTTTTTATTTTATTTTTTGATATTCTTGCATGTATTTGGTATTGACTTAATTGACATTACACTATAAGTTTTTTGTAGACATTCTGGCTAGATTATAATAATTTTGTTGCATGCTTATTAATTAATGACGTTGTCCAGGCCGTTGTGAGGTCTTTTTGGACATTTCAGTTTTATCTTAATTTTCATTGTTGATACTGCAGTTTTTATTTGAAATTTAATTGATTGTCAGGAGAATATTATATTGATTTATCCAACAATGTTGATGTGAAAGGAATAATGAATTAATTCAAATTGGTACTAACATTTGTACGACTAATGATAAAGCATAGGGAACTTCCAAAAATGTTACATCTCACACGCCTGTGTATCTGTAACCTATGTTTACAAATTAATCTGAATCTGGGTTATGGAGGTCAGATAGGCAGTAGCCCCATGTAAAATATTAATATTCAACTGCTTCTGGTTAGGCTGGAAGCCGACTCCATCGTAGTTGGGAAAAGCTGGGTGAAAATTCAGTTAAAAATCTCTTTGTAAACGGTTTTATTCAGTTTCACAGCCGTTGAATCTTTTGATCGATTTTTCAGTCACATCCCGTAATCTGATTGGGTTGAAATTTTGCCGTGTAGGTCTGAAGACAATAAAATATTATGCAGTAACATAGCTACCTTTATAACATGGGACTTAAACATAGGGAAATATTTAATAAATCCTATAAAAACTTATTGATCTACATAAGATGATCACCTTTTTTTATCCTCTAAAAACTCTTTAGTTTCCTAATAATGAGCGCTTTTGTAAATAGATAAGCCTCTTTTTAACTAACTGGCCTTTTTAGGGTTCCGTACCAAAATGGTAAAAAGGAACCCTTATGGTGTCACTCAGTCTGTCTGTCTGTCCGTCACAGCTGAATATCTCAAGAACTACTGATGCTATCAACTTAAAATTTAGAATAGTTTTAAATGACGTTTGTCCAACTATTTTGCAAATAAGAATGAAACAAAAAAGTATTTTTTTTTTTTTGCAACAGGGACTGAAAGGTGGTCTTAAAAATTTGAAATCCCACTACTAGGGCATGTGGGGTATCATATGAAAGAGCGCTGTTTGCACATTATCAAACATTTTTTCTTTTTTCTTTAGGCTACATAGTTTTCGAGTGTGATGAAAAAAAAAAAAATACCGTTCCCCCCTTATCTCCGAAGTTTGCATTGAGAAAAATCTGAAATTATTCTATGTGATAGAAGCTTATGTAAACATTATAGGAAAAATAAAACTGTATCTCTAAATAGCACACTTTATCAGAAATCAACAAAAATTACATTAGTTCCTTTATCTGTCAAGAGATGGCGATGACCTAAAACTGCAATATTCTACGCCGCAGTGTAAAAATTCTCTCTCTCTCTCTCTCTTTTTCTCTTTTTGTGTTTTTTTTTTAGTCCACATTGTTTTCCACTTTTGAAAAAATACCTTTACCCTTATCTCCAAAGTTTGCATAGATAAAAATCTTAAATTATTCTGTGTGGCAGAAGTTTATATAAAGATTACAAAAAAAAATAAAAAATAAAACGTTTTCTATAAATAGCAAACTTTTTCAGAAATCTTTAACAAAAATTATATTAGTTCCACTATCGGGCAATAGATGGCGCTGACCTAAAACTGCAATATTCTACACCGCAGTGTTAAAATTAACTGACGAATATAGGCCTCGCGGATGAAAATTTAAAAACATTTCGCGGTTCACAACCAAAATGTCCTCCTTCCTACCTACTCGCAGGTTGCTTTGGGTGAAGCATAGTTGTAGTTTTTTCTGGGCACATAACTATTTAGGTCCTACTTAAGGCTCCTACAAATTGGCGCGACACGCGACGCGACACAACGACACCGCGTACCGTGCGACGAGCGGTCTCTTTGTGTCGCGAAGAGTGTCGCGCCTGTTTGTACTCGTAGGAGCCTTTATACGAATGAAGCTTATGAAGTTATAAAAGATGGTACGGAACCCTCGGTGCGCGAGTCCGACTCGCCCTTGATAGGTTTTTTTTTTCTTTTTTCAAGGTTTGTCGCAGTAACTAAGCTAGGGGCCCATCCAAATACGCGCGAGCCGAGCAAGCGAAGCGGTGGCGAGCGGTGCCACGGTAGCGGCCGGCTTGAACACGTTCAAGGTAGTCGCAGTTACTAGGGGCTAGAAGGCACGTCATAAAAAGCTGATCATCAGAAAAATACTAAATCGATTCGCTAATATACTAGATATTAGCGAATCGATTTAGTATTTTTATGACACTAAATTGGGAATTGTTTGGAGATCACAATAAAAGAGTCTTATTATTATCGTGCTAGGACATCGTCAGTAGTGTCTCTGTAGATGTGTAAACCTCTGCTTAACTCTTCCGGGAATTTTTCATTATAATTTTATTTTATTTTAATATAATATGGTAAGTACCTAACTTATAAACTTAGCCCCACAAAACCATTGATGGTTTGACTGTGGGGTCAATTAGTCTCTAGACAATAATACTTGAAACACACTTATATATCCAAATAATATATATTTTTTAAATTTATTTCTAAATCAATTTTAAATTGTTATAAAAATATTTTTTTTATTTTTTTTTTTTTATTTTTTATACACATAATTTTATGTTGAAGCTGATCTGGCGATAGGGACAGACCGAAGGTGTTCTGTATATAAATTAATTTTACAAAAGAGTGTTTGTTAAGCGTCACTGGTCAAGGTCTAGAAAATGATGGGTGGCCCTGTGCTAATTCCCCCGCCGATCGTTTAAATGAGACGTATCCGCCAATAAACCGGCGCCATTTACTTTGTGAAATAGAACTGTTATTATATCAAGATTAGTTTTCACGCAAGCTTTTGTAAAGCGTGTTGGATATTCAAAGCTATGCTATTTTATTTGAATAATATGCAGAGCTATTTTTTTTATTTTTTTATATAATAGTAGCAGTCTGTAGCAGTTACATTGTAGGGTTAAGGCCTCTTCTGATGCAGTAAAGGAATAAGAAATTATTAATTATTTTGTGTTGCCAATTGAATTGTTTTTTTTTTTTCATTTTCTACTTAACATACTAAGAATCTAAAAGAAAATGGAGTATAATTAATTGATATAATTATTCTCGATTCCCTCGTAATTAATTACAAAATCTTATTAAAAAATAATAAACTAAGCACAACAGACTGTGTTTATAAAAACTACCCGTTAACTGGCCGTTTTGCGTGGATGTGACGCATATTTACCCCAAACTTATTTTTTTTTTGTGTTGTGTTCTTTTTTTGCGTCATGTTTACCGCAAATAAACGTTTTTTCTTTCTTTTCTTTCTTTCTTTTTTTTTACAAAATAATAATTAGGTGCGTTGACTCTTTGCCAGCGTTGGAATAATTGGTAATTGTATGTGTTATATACATACATACATACACAAACTCACGCCCTGTTACTATGGGCTTGATATATCAATCAAATATAAAATACTAGCTTTTGCCCGCGGCTCCGCCCGCATGGCTGTCGGTCAGCGCGTAAAAAAGTAGCCTAAGTCCTTCTCCATATCCCAGGCTATATCTCTGCCGAATTTCATGATGATCGGTTCTGCGGTTTAGGCGTGAAAACGTAACAGACAGAGTTACTTTCACATTTATAATATTAGTAGGTACGGATTATTACAATAATATTAAGCTTTCACACTGGAGCACAAGCTTGTTACATTCAAATCACGCGATGTTTCTGGTTATGTGACATAAAATATATATTATTTCTAACAGAAAGAACTATTATGTCAATGTATTGTTTAGTCGATTGTTCACGCTAATCCAGCAGGTGGGAAAGCAGGGAATAATAAATAATAGCTTGGTGTCAATTTTTTTATGAAATAACGTCCCTATGTAAGGGACGTTATTTCATTTAAAAAATATATATAAACTCAAACTCAAACTCAAACTCAAACTCAAACTCAAAGCATTTATTTCAAATAAACCAATTACAGGTACTTTTGAATTGTCAAGCAAGGGGTCGGTCAGTCAGAAAGATGAAGCTAGTTGCCCATTCCAAAGCGTAGTAGGTTCCTATGGAGAAGAACGGACAAGAAACTCCATGGACACTCTTTTAAAATATTGTTACAAAATATGGGTTACATCATTCATGTTGAAGTTATACATGTGAGAACAATGTAGAAAGACGTGCACGTATATTTAATTAATACCGATTTTTTTTAACGATATAACGTCCTAAGTACTTAGGGACGTTATTTCATTAAAAAAATGATTATTATTTAATTAAAACCGATATTTTATGAAAGGGTTTTTTTTTAATCGGATTTTTGTCAATCGATTTTTATTTTAATCGTCGACAGTTTTCGATTTTTTTCTACTGGTATTAAAAACAACTAGGCAACACCGCTACACAGTTCGTTCAGACTTTTCTCTAAAGCGGGAAATGTCCTCAGAAAAGTTAGGAACCGCATATTATCCATGCGTCATGTTCGTGAACGGGCGCCGTCAGTTGGGAGTGGTCATCTATTAGCTGCCATGGCTTATTTTAATTGTTTTATTTTTGAGTTGTTTATTATTTTTTTGTTTCTATTGGTGTACCTACTCTGGACGCTTTTAACGTGTACATTTTTATTTTTTATTTTTACATCGTTCTCACATTATGTTATAAATTCAACATTATATGTGTAACTAATATTTTTGTAACAATTTAATTTAAAAGAGTGTCCATGGAGTTTCTTGCCCGTTCTTCTCCATAGGTACCTACGCTTGGAATGGGAATGTAGCTTCATTTTTCTTACTGACCGACTCCTTGACAATTCAAAAGTGCCTGTAAATGGTTTAATTGAAATAAATGATTTGAGTTTGAGTTTGAATTAGGGAAAAGCTTACCGGAGTTTTTGTTGCTTGATTCTTTGTCAAGCATTATGTACCTAGTAAACAATTACCAAACAATACCTTGAGCATTGGCTCCAAAATTATTTACACTATTAAAGTTGATCCTTCATTGTTTGACATTATATAATTATGTATACCTACAATTCTAATTTCAACTTTTTACTAATTGCTTTTGTGGACATAACTTTTATTCGGAGTTGTTACTGTAGTTGTGGCAACAATTTTATATTATTCTATCAAAAATCGATTTTTCTATAATCGATTTTATAGGACCAAAAAAGCGATTATTGATTAATCGTTTTTTTACCGTTGAGTCACGTCCCTGCGTTGTACAGTGAACTTTACGAACTTAAATGTCATCACCATTCACCGCCTGACTTTACCCACTGCTGGGTAAGCCTTTCTTGTGCCAATCCCCACGTTTCTGTGCCAGCCTCTTCCAGGTTCTACCCGCGATGGCAACAATGTCGTCCACCCATCTCACCGTTGTTCGACCGATACTTCGTCTTCCTGTCCGTGGATGCCACTCGGTCCCTGCCTTACTCCACCTGTCATCACTGCGCCTTGCCTGGTGTACTGCCCAACTCCATTTGACAACCCTCAAAACTCAAACCAAACTCAAAGCATTTATTTCAAATAAACCAAATACAGGTACTTTTAAATTGTCAAGGGGTCGGTCAGTCAGAAAGATGAAGCTAGTTGTCCATTCCAAACCGTAGTAGGTTCCTATGGAGAAGAACGGACAAGAAACTCCATGGACACTCTTTTACCATAACTCGTTTTCCGATATTGAAAACCTTCGTACGTCTGTAGATGTATAGACGTTTGAGACTCGGTCTACAAGCTTTATGCCAACCATAGAACGCTCCATGGCTGTCTGTGCAACTCTCACCCTGTGCACAGCCTCCTGCGTGAGCGTCCACGTCTCGTGCCCGGTTGTTGGCAATAGGCTCGTCCCATATTACATGGGACTTAAGGCAACAATAACCGACTTTTAATGATTTTATACTGAGAGATCACGTGCAAGCGAGTAGTGTTAATGATTTGGAAAAGTATATGTTAAATTAGAGCATTTTCTTAAGGGTAGTAATAATATAATATAATACGTTGAAGACCAGGAAGTTTGGCAATAATTCCTTCTGCACATGTGGCTTCCCTGGTACTCATAAACAACATAACTATGTCAATGTCTATTAACTGCTCCCAAATAACGATGTTTATTTAGAATTTTTAATAATTTTTTTACATACTTCCTTGACATAATCTTTTCATTATTTGACATTATTTACCTACAAATCGAATTCCAATTCTTTATTAGTGGCTTTTGTGGACATGATATTTATTCAGATATGTTACTGTAGTTGTAATTGCAATCATGTCATTAATATTTTATATATTTAGATTATTTTATATTTTGTGAATGTGAGAACGTTGTAGGCCTAGTAGAGTGTAGATTTGTTGGCGGTTTTCTATTTTGTTAAGTACCTGGTAATTGTTGAAAGTACCTACACTGTCCTCCCATACCTATTAACACTGTTATTTAATAATATTTTAAAGCCAATTATTTTTAAAAGAGTAACCGTGGAGTTTCTTGCCGGCTCTTCTCCATAGGAAACGACTAATTGGAACCGTGCACCTAGCTTCTGACGTTTCATAAGTGCCCATGTAGGTTTATGTGAAATAAAATATTTTGATTTTGATTGAATACCACGAACAACGGCCCAAATTGAGAGTCTAAGTGCGGAAAAGAGAGCCCCATTATCAAGGAACTTCCGAAAAAAATGAAATATGAGCATACTCAAAATATGAAATTTACTGCTTCAAATACTAACTTTCCGACAACTTACGAGTATAAGCGAATACAAATAAAGAAACGACCGAAATACTGAAAATTCCGAAAAATTAATACAATATTTGCTGAAGTTTTTTTTCCACCAGCTTAGCGTTGGTCACAATTGAGTCGCTTAACTTCAAACTCGGGTAAATTCACTTTACCCTGTTGGGAGATATAAAAAAAAGTGATAACAGTCTTAATTCAATGAATTAAAAGGCGGTTTTTTATTTCTTAAGTCAACAATACTGAAGGTAACGATCCTATAAAGCAAATTTAGTATTATAATCATAAATTCTTTCAAAAATGTAAAATTAAGATTGGATTTACCTTCATTTGATCTAATGGAATGCAATTTATCTATCTTTGAAAAAACTCAGTGTGGATTTTTATAATAGGCCGCTTGCGGGCATAGCTCGGTGTAACTATTTTAATGGCATTATCCATGGAAACTGTCTATGATTAAAAAGAAACAATAAAAAACCGGAGCGCACGGTGTTAATGTCGCAGAGTTGACGTCGACTGACCGCCATGTTGAACAAACGCGGTTAGCTGATTGGCTCTCATGGACTTAACTGCATTTGAATAAAACTGTCTCATGGATCTATCGGAATTAGATAAAAATTTATGACTTTAACGGTTTTTTTCTCAAGAACTCTGCGGATTTATATACAACTGATAAAATTGTTTTAAAAGTCTGTTTTTGGCCTTTAATTTGGTACCAAAATCTTAAAAATTCTCAAAATTGGATTTACCCGAGTTTGAAGTTAAGCGACACAATTATAACCTAACCTAACCTAAATCACCCAATTCAAAATGACGAATCATACTTACAATCTGCCGCAGAAACGTGAGCCGAGCGAGCGAAGCGAGCGGAGAAAATATGTTTTCGGAAAATTTGTATTTTTTTCGAAAGTTTAATATTTTTACACAGCTTAGTTATTAGCATTACAGTCAACCACAGATCGCTGGAAGTTAATTTGTTTTTCGAAAGCTTTATTATTTTCCTTTTCTTAATTAATTAATATATATGAATATTTTAGATTATATTTATATTACACAGTGAAATTAATTTGTAAAGTTATGTCTAACGCGGATAAGAAACTGAGAATCACACGTATTTTTCTGACACCTTCACTTTTTAAAGATAATTAAATAATTGTTGATCTTTTAGTACCTATACGTGTTTATTTAAAAAAAAACTTTGGTTTTAAGTATAATAAATAAATAATGCGTCTTATTTGGGACAGCGCTCCTGGTTGGGCGAGTCCTATTACTGGCTGGACGTACGATGCGTTGCGTGAGCTCAGTAAGAACACGCAAGCTAACCAGTCAAGGTCACTGGCATATATCTGCGTCTTAAACATAACTGGCCAAATGTGTGTGTTTTTTTAAGGTTAAAAAAAAATGATTTTATTATACCACTTTGTCGATTAATATGTATTACCCATGACGCTTTCTAGTACTTAGAGTCTCTGAGCTGCGGACAGACAGACAGACGGACATGGCGAAACAATAAGGGTTCCTTGTTGGCTACGGAAACATTCTTTTTTTTTTTGGATTGGTAATTATCAAATAACTTCTCCCGCTCTGGGCGGAGCGGGAGGGCATGTCAGACTTTTACTGACTAAAACCCACCCGTGTTCCTTCAGTTGCCTGAGTGCCAGGGCCATGGTATCCCTTTCGGACAAACCCACAACCCTGGCAGGCATCGGTACTACTACCGGGACTATGGAACCTAAGAATGTTCCTTTGGAATTGATAATTTCACAGCAGTAGCAATGAGAGGAATGAAAGGCAATTGCAAGCAGTTGAGCTAATAATACCAAGAGGGACATGCAGTGTAACGCTAAAGGATATAATAAGCAATGAGTGTATAAGAGAAAGTCTGAAAATGACACCGGTAACTGAAAAGGCCGCAGTGTCTCAAGACGAAAGTCTTTGACCAGTGCGTGTTGCCAGTGATGACATATGGCACTGAAACGTGGTCGCTCACAATGGGCCTTATTACAAGGCTAAAAGTCACCCAAAGGGCAATGGAGCGGGCTATGCTTGGAGTTGCCCTACGTGATCGAATCAGAAATGAAGAGATCCGCAGGAGAACCAAGGTAGCCGACATAGCTCGAAGAATTGCCAAACTTAAGTGCCAATGAGCAGGGCACATTGCTCGCAGAACAGATGGCCGTTGGGGCCGAAAGGTTCTGGAGTGGCGACCGCGTACCGGAAGACGTAGCGTTGGAAGGCCTCCCACAAGGTGCACTGATAATCTTGCGAAAGCCAAAAGAATCCGCTGGATGTGGGAAGCGAGGAACCGGTCGAGGTGGCGGTGCTTGGGGGAGGCCTATGTCCAGCAGTGGATATCTTTCGGCTGAAATGATGATGAGATACTTTTAGCCCTAAACCTCAGATTAATACAGATGGGATACTCCGCAGTTTAGGTAGGTATGAAGCTACAAGTACGCGGTGGGCCCATCTCACTGGGTCAATTCATTAGGACTGACGCGCGCGGTATAAGAGTTACATGACAGAAAGAGAGGCAACTTGTAGGTGAATATAACTATAGGTAATAAGCGTTGTGCGACCTGAATTGCACTTTATTGTGTCGTAGCATAAGTCTCTTTTTATTTAATTGATTTTGCGGAGTGTCCCATCTATACTGGGCCTCAAGTCTGCTATTACAATAGTGTCAGATTGGTCTCGCCATTGTGAGTATTTGACAGTTTTTGTATGGCAAATCTGTCAAAAACTCACAATGAAGAGACCATTCTGACACTATTGTAATAGCAGACTTGAGGCCCAGATCTGTGCCTAAACAGAGGTTTAAAGTTTTTATGCAAACACGAGATCCACAGTTAGTCTTTGTAAGAAAACTACGCAAGTTAAACACAATACTAAAACATTAAAACATTCTTCAACTTAACTATGTCTACCTCAAAATTTGACGGTAGCAAAACTCCCAACTAATCCCTTTCATAATTGCAAACTGAGGTCGAGAGTTGGTCCCTCTACCCTAAAGAAATTTATGTGAGCGGTCCCGGAAAGTAGGGTGGGAGCTCCAATTCTCAGACACCCGATATACCTTGTTAAAAAGATTCTACCCTTATTTAGTTGGTTGTGATCGAATGGATACCTGTCTAGGAATTTTTATTTATACCTGAACACAGTACGGTAGTTCTGTTTAGTATGTAATAATGTGGGGGTTTGAAATCCTTGCTTCTGGCTAGTAAGCTAGACTTTTAGGGTTCCGTACCTCAAAAGGAAAAACGGAGCCCTTATAGGATCACTCGTGTGTCTGTCTGTCTGTCCGTCTGTCACAACCAATTTGCTCCGAATCGACTTGGTCGATTAAGTTGAAATTTGGTACACATATGAACTTTTATGGCCCAAACACGGACGTGTAACGTAAATAAATGAATGTTAAATATGGGGGTTACTTTTGGGGGGCAAACTAAAAAATTTAAAAAAAATGCAAACTGTACCGTGTGATATATCAAATAAAAGGACTTATTGTAAGAATAAGAAAGAAAGTAATTTAAGAAAATATAAAAAAATACCATAATTTCGTCATTGACCTTATCTCCAAAGCTACTGAGCCAAAAAAAAATGAAAAAATAATAATAATAATATAGTTCTGTACTTATAGATTACCTTTAAGTAAGAAGTCTATGGTCTTAAAATAACATGATAAATCTTTCAATATTGTGCTCTGTGGCATCGCTCCCTCAGGAAATCAGGGTAGCAACCAACCGATTATTCTTTAAAGTTAAAGTTCGCCAGCACATTCGTAAGAAGCTGGCAGTATCATAACAACGGTAATGTTATCCCCTTGTTTGTCTTATTTGTTTTAGTATATTCGTGTATTTATTGTTTCTTATATTTATATATAATTAGGTATATATATCTTATTTATAGTTAAGGTATATATCCTTATATTTAAATAAAATGTATTCACCAATTTTCGTAATTGCACCTACCACTGTTTGTCTTTGTATGTATCACCCAAAGGTTGACTGGTAGAAAATACCTATGGGATTAAAGCTGCAGTCTTGCCAAATTCACTCGCGGTGAGTTATTTGCGCAACTTTGTATTTTTTTTTTAAGCAAATTAATGAAATAACATGAAATATTATTATTGCACAGAAATGAACATAATATAAGTAATAAGCTACTTTAGGGTAATCAGGAATTATTTTCAAAATCTGTTCAGCGCATAATTAGCTGAACATTCTCGTCTTCAAAATACGCTGATTAGTTTTTTTCAAATTATCTTTCATTTTCTTATTTTGGAGGTCACAAAGTCATCAAAATTCTCTGTTTTTATCTCTTTATAAACGGTTTGTTTCATATATAAAATGAATCGTATGTACATATGTAATAATACATTATTTTATTGCCAAGAGTACAACGAAACAAATACAAATTAAAAAAAAAATACTAGCTATTACTTATATTATGTTTATTTCTGTGCAATAATAATATTTCATGTTATTTCTTTAATTTGTTTTAAAAAAAATATGCAAGTTGCGCAAATAACTCACCGCGAGTGAATTTTGCAAGACTGCAGACTCTGTACATTTGTGTGAGAAAGTGTTAAATAAATAAATAATTCTCTCAATATTGTGCGTACAAACTTAAATTTGTAGTTGGAATTTATGGGAGAACTTGTTTCTCAACTACAACGTTCAGTTTGTTCTTGGGATAAAACTCAAACTCAAACGCAAACTCAAACACAAAGCATTTATTTCAAATAAACCAATTACAGGCACTTTTGAATTGTCAAGGGGTCGGTCAGTCAGAAAGATGAAGCTAGTTGCCCATTCCAAAGCGTAGTAGGTTCCTATGGAGAAGAACGAGCAAGAAACTCAAGTAATTTCATCTCAACTACGGAACCCTTCATTGTTTGTGGTCCACCACACACTTGGTCAGTTTTTTTACAAAGTAGTTTCGGGGATGAATTTACAATCCTTGTTCCCTTTCGTAACGGGGCCGCAATCCGAAAACAAAACAAAGGAAAATATTTAGTATTTAATGTAAAGTGGCTGCCTCGAGGAGGGGCTCGTGGCTAAATGCTAAACAGCCGTTCGGGTCGATCGATTAAGCTACGCTTGTCGCGGTCAGTTTGTGGATGGGTGACCATTCATTACATCTCGAGACCGCTCCATGTCTTTTGTCTTTGAAAGCACGCTAAGCCGTTGGTCCCGGCTGTCATTCATATCTTTGACAGTCGTAACGAGGAGTCAGAAGCCCAAAAAGTCTGACAACCAGTCAAACCAAGAGGTATCGTGTTACCCAATATTTTTTTTTTCTTCTCAGTTTTTTTTTTTTCTAATCATGGTATGGCAGTTTGAGTTGTTCATCGAATCGTTGAGCTCCTTATGTTCTGAGTTGAGCTGCACGATTACTGACAAATGCGTGCACTGACGGAACAGGTCAACTCAATCTGTGTGGTTCTTTCTTCAAAATACCATTTAAGACACCAATCTACATGATCTTCACATGATTTGACCAAGATTATGTCTGGACTTTAAAAGAGACTGTGACCTCTGAGTTTGTTTCGGTCTTTCTTCTCAGAGTAGTCAGATACGAAATGCCGACCTCATCTAGTTTTAAAATATGATTGACGTGTAAAAGTGTTTGTAAAAACCTACTTACAGAAATAAAATCATTTATCATTAACTGGGTTGTCAGCTGCACTGAAAATATACACTCAGTAAAAGCTGAAGTTTCTGGTATAGATAGAAAAAAATATACAATTTGTAAAATATTTGGAAAGTCAAAATCACTGAGCAACACTTGTTGCAGTTTTTCACCAACAAATTCAGCAACCAATTTTTGGTCAGAAAGAGGAATATCCAGAATTTTATTGCGAACAACAACTACTATATTTTCCATTGAAAATATAGTAGTTTCGCTACCATTATTTGAAGTAAAAACTTCTTAAGGTGCGTTGAGCACTTTTTGGGTGAGCAAAAATCATGAAACTCGCGTCATGGTCACCGAACGCTTTCCATGAGCTATATAAGTATACTGTGTATGTATGTGTTATCTTATTAGGTGAACAAAAATCATGAAACTCGCGTCATGGTCACCGAACGCTTTCCATGAGCTAGGTATATGTGTAAAAGAGCAGTTATTCCAAAGATTGTGTTTTCACTTCTATCGGCAATCCTTATCAAATCAAATCATTTATTGGTTTGCAAACATGGTTAATTAGTACATACTTAGATGTTTTATGACTGCCATTTTTTTTAATAAAGTGTTTAGTCCTCTGATATAGTAGGATATTATGGCTTATTCCACAAATCCCCCTGAAAATCCCCCTTAGTAGGGAAAGTGGATTCTCTCAGGGGGAATTAGTGGAATAAGCCGATATTATTATATAGAAGGGTTGGCAGCGCTAGGTGAGATAGAAGTCAAACGCTAAATTAACAATTTCAAAAAATCAGCAAGCTCATTTTTTTTAAGCTTATTCTACAAATCTCCCCTGAAAATCCCCCTTAGGAGGAAAAGTGGAATCTGAAAACAGTCTAGAATTCACCCCTGATAATCCCGCTAAGGGGGAAAAACTAGAATTGAAAAAATAAAAAATAACTTATTCCAAGATCCCTTGAAAGTGATTTTTTTACATTAAGGTTCAGTTTTGTCCACTGAGGGGGATTCTCTCAGGGGGGGATTAGTGGAATAAGCAATTTTTTTTAGGCAAAAGCGTCAAAGAAGCGAAACGTAAGAAAATTTGAATTTCGCAGGCTACTTTAGAGCATTTTCCATCGGCAAAAATGACGAACATCCATACCAACTTTGATCCCCTATTTAAACCCTTTGGGGGATGAGTTTTCTAAAATCCTTTCCTTCGTGCTCACTTTCGTTATATAAGGAACTCTTGTGCAAAATTTCGTGCAAAATTTCCCAGCGGCTTGGGCTTTGCGAACGAATGAATTTAAGATTTTTATGAAGTACTATTGGGGACATCCGAATCAGGCCGCTATAAAGACTATTCTTGCTTGCAGTGCTCGCCCGCTATAGTAACGCTTACCTACGCTCTTCAACTAATAGCATCGCAGCATCAGATTTTTGCTGAGTCCCTTGTTTTTGTAAATAAAAATAAAAAATCGCAAAATCCAGCCGAGGTGGTCAGACATCTGTGATGATTGTAACAGAGCCTGACAAATTTATTTATATTTATCGTCGCAAAAAGGGGCGGTAAACTATGGACAACCGTGATCACAGGATTTTGTTTTGAAAGTGAGCCGTTTCGGATGTTCCCGATAGTACATTTTACTTCACAACGGTTGGCGGCAGAAATAATTATGTATGGTGGTAGTACTGCCTCTGTGGTCTAGCGGTAAGACCACATTCTCAGACCCAGAGGTCCCGGGGTCGATTCCCAGCGGAGCAAAATTTTCTACTCGGTTTGGTTGGTGGTAGGGCTTGTTCCAAGTCTGCCTGGCTGGCTATCACCATCTTATCTAAGTCGGTCACCATAACAATAATGTTAACAGCATTTGTTGTGTTTCGGCAGTTAGAGGTAAGATAACCAGTTCCTCTGTGTGTTGAGGATTCCAGGTGAAGCCCGCTTCCACCTTCGGCCTTATCGTCACTTACCATCTGGTAAGATTATGCCAAAAGCTTCCCTGTTGTGAATAAAAAATAGAAAAAATTAGTATTTCCTCGGAAGAGCTCCTTTTACAAAGAGCTCCTTGACCGGTTTTGACCCCAAACTTATCGAAACCATAAATCTACATGGTCCTCACATGGTCTGACCAACATTGTCTGGACTTTAAAAGAGACTGTGACCTCTGAGTTTGTTTCGGCCTTTCTTCTCAAAGAGTCAGATAGAAAACGCCGACCTAATCTAGTTTTAAAATATGATTGACGTGTAAAAATGTTTGTATAAACCTACTTGCAGATATAAAATCATATATTATGATCGAATGATTCTCATTACTACTAAATTCAACATCAGATGTTTTTATTTATTTAGTACTTATCTCCAACAAAAGATAAACACTTGAGTGATAAGAGAAATACATAATTGCATCTATCAAATTAGTTTCGCCGAAAAAAACCTTTGACATTACAAAAAGAAACAGTTATTTAGCGAAATGATACGTTTTTAAAACATTATCCGCGCACTGCTAACTCATTACAGATAAACATACATACAGAATCTATCTGTATACACTTGTACAGGCCAGGAACAAAGAAATTCGTACTGCGCATGCGTGGGCAGAAAGAGACGCCGCTACGGTCGAACACTATTAAATTCAATACATTAGAAAAGGATGGCGAATGTCATAAATTCAACAGAGAATTCGCTGGGTGTGTTAGATATTATTACTAAATAATTAGAACTTATGCTTTTTTGAGAGAAAATTTTAGTTTTACGCCGCAAAGTGCTCGTCCGGCGAAGTACTACCATGATATTTATTTCTGCCGCCAAGCATTGCTGCGTTCTAAAGGTGACGGAGTAATTAAAAACATAGAATCAACTTTTCTTTGAGTTCATTGCTTCGGGTAATCCCTTGAAGCTGCGGGAAGCGGTTTTCACATACCAATAAAGAAGAATGGAACATGGTTCTCGAGTCGCATAATTTCAGAAGCGTTCATGAATGAAAGTGTGTACATTATATAATTGAAACAATTACAGGGATTTGTTTTGTATACATTAAGTATTATTGTCTATGGTATTCAGGTCTGGAGCTGTTCCGGGAAACATAACCGGTCTATATTTGAATGGTGCGACCATAATGGTTTAAAACATAGGGCACATTTGCCGAAGCGAGAGTCCCAGACTTTTACGCCATCATGAGATCGAGAGTCGCGTCTTTTTGGCAAAGTTTAAGACGCTCTAATAACACCATTTTGAGGGTTGTCTCGTGTAACGTAGCAAGCCCGATATTTTGTGTTTTCTGTTCAACGATGGATGACTGCGTGATATGGCTAGAAAGCGGGTGTCTACTGAGGTCAGATGGCAGTCGCTCTATGTAAAGTTTTGATAAAAAGCGGCTGTGGTTAGACTGGAAGCTGACCAAAACATAGTTGGAAAAAGGCGGAGAACCATAAATAAGTTCTTCATTCACCTGTGTCACTTTCAGATATTTATTTATTTATTTTCAACTTACGTCTATCCTTACACATCTTCATAATATACTTATTAATTTCTTGATATGTTTATGTGTACTTAATATTTTTCTTTGTTTTGTTACAGATTGCTGCCCTGTTACGAAAGGGAACAAGGATCAAGGTCATTTTTATTTATTTTCAAACTATAATTAAATAGAGTTTACATAAAAAACAAAACTGTATTATCGAGTTACAGATTCTATTAAAAAACTTGAGGTTGCCAACTACAACCAAAATATTTGTTGTGTTTCAAAGTTTCTGAATAACATTATATTCGTTTACTAATCATTCATTTTATCTTAAGGGGCCGTGCACGAATTCGACTGATTTTGATCAATTTTGTTCATAGTTTGTGAGAAAGGGAAAAATAATTTAAACAAAACTATTTATGATTTGAAAAGTCGTGTTTGTTTTGCATGGCTGAAAGGGACTTTTCAAATAAATTTTTGAACATTAAAAAATATCATCAACATCATTATATGGCCTACTTGCATGTGGCTGAACTACTTTTTTCAACTTCCATACAAAATATAGCAGAAAAATAATATTGTTTTAAACCCCGTCAGTAATATATTTTTCCTATTAATTCGCAAATCGTGTCAAGAAATTCAAAAATCACAAATTAGTCTTCAGCTATCATCAAAATATAATTAAAATTTTGTTGAATGATTATACAATATCTTCATTTAAGTTAATCAACGGCGAAATAAATTATATTTTGGAGAGCACTAAAATGATGAAACTATTAAAAGCTGCTGGGACTGACACGAATGGTTTAGCACCATGAAAACTGTACTTTTATAGTAACACAGACTTAATGTTTCGATTATTTCAAGTTTTCTCACAATCAGATAAGAAATTTACAAAAGAGAGTTTATTTTTCGTGCACGGAGCCTTAATACATTTTTAAATATTTCTTAAGATTCCTCTTATTTATTTAGATATTTATTTATTTTCGGAATACAAAAAAAAAAAGTACAAAAATGTTTATTTCTTAACCATAGTTGTTTACATTTTGTTGGTGAATGGCGCCTCCTTTTAAGCAGATAATGCCTGTGTTAGAAGACGCCGCTCTTTCTTAGGTAGGATAAAAGGTGATTTATAAAAGATATAGCATTTGTGTTGGCTTGTGAAGTGGAGTGTGGGGGTGTAAGTGTGAAAGTGGTGTGGTGTGATGTGATGTGATGTGATGTGAGTGATGTGGTGTGATGTGATGTGATGTGAAAGTGACTGACATTTATGAGTGGTGTGGCTGTGCGTGACGTGGGGTGTGTGTGTGTATGTTAGGTCATTTGTTGTAGGAGTGACTCAGTATATGTGTATGTAAATGGCTTTATCCAGTTTGTTAGTTTTTTTTACATTCATGTAGTTGGTTGGGATATATGTATATTTGTTTGTTTACCCTATTATACAGTTGAGCAGATCGATGTTGGTATTGTATAGCCGCGAATTTCGTTTTAGTTTGTGGTACTTGTGCAATCAAGTCATTTCGCGTTTTCGTCATTACTTTTGGATCAAATGAAAGAGTTTTATGTTTTTTTAGGACAGTGGATATGATATATAATTTCCTAACTGAAAGTAGATCACTAATTTCGTATAATTTTTCAGTAGAAAAGCTCATCCTTTTAAAATACATCGTTTTTATTAAGGATCGCTGTGCCCGTTCTAGATTGATAAATTGAATAGGTTCAAGATGATTTCCCACAATTTTTACTAATTCACGTAATGTTTTATGTTCTGGATGATTAGGTGCACATAAGTCACACATTAGGTCATAAATTGCCGTTCCCAAGAACGTCACCAGCGTTGCAACTTGTAAAGGCTTACGCACAATGGGACGTTCGACATTCAAACTTATCTCCAATGCCGTGGCATCGAAAGGGATTTCTAGACACGGCATTGGAGAGCGAGCTAAGGGATCCCACGGCGGGATGCTGCAGCGCACTGCGGTATCCAACGGCACGCCGAAGGACGCCGTGACATACCGCGGGGTGAGGTTGTGCACGCGGGCGCCGCTACCCACTTCGCACGTATTTATTATGAGGAGACAGATGGTTGCAACATGAAAGAAAAATTAATCATACTTCGGCGTGACGCGGCATGCCTCGGCACATCGCGGGATATCTTGGTAGGCCGTCGGAATGCTACAATATCTAAGCGGCTAGTGTGCGCTGACCGGTGCCGAAATCCTCTGCCATTCCGTCCCGGTGTGTTTAGGCCTTAACTCTGGTTTTATTTCGTGTAAGGTTATGGATTGTTCCACACGTCTGATATACGCCAGCCACTTTTTGCTGGTCAAATTCTTCAATTTTCCCGATATGCATCTTGAAGTCCCACACTTAAACGATGTAAATCACGCGAATTTAATTGTTTTCCTCGTCGTCAGTTGTATTTATGAAATATAATAGGGGGAAGCGATGAATTAAACTGCAATTCCGAATGAAAACTGGTTTATTTTCAAATACCCACATAAAACATTTATTAACATACCCAACAAAAAATATACATTTAAAAATATAAAAATAGATGTCCACCGGTGACGGGAACATGGGTCCAAGCTAACGGTGGTCAGGGCTGCAGAGACAGGAACCTCCTCACAATGCGAGCCTTCTGAATCAGGCCCTTGATCCAACCGCCTAACGAAAGCCTAGAGAGATGTTGATCGAGGCTTTCGGCCATTAGGCCATTGGCCGTCACGACAATCAGCACAATGATAGCTGAGCTCACATTCCACATGTCGACAACCTCGTGTGCTAAGTCGAGATACTTTATTTGTTTCTCTTACTCAGCTTTCACGAGGTCATATGGAATGGTAACATCGACTATCACTGCGCGGTGCGCTAATCGATCTATCACCACTATATCAGGCTTATTGGCGACAATAGTCCCATCAGTAATGATAGACCGAGCCCAGTAGAACGTGACATGGTCATTTTCGAGAACTAGGTCGGGCATATACTTGTAATACGGTACATCAGAATCCACAAGTTTAAATTGCAAGGCTGGCGAATAATCCTGGCCACTTGGTTGTGCAAGTACTCGTCGTTAGCCAGAAGAGAACAATCAGAGATAATATTATGTCTGATGGACTCACCTGGACGGTGGCATGCCCGACACACGTCAGGACTTTTGACGTGTTTCGGGCATGCCACCGTCCAGGTGAGTCCATCATAATATATTATTATTGTTATAATCCACCACTTTTGGTAAAGGGGTTGTTATAGCATACAGGAGGATGCCTGCCTACTCTCTTGACGTAAATAAACCCTTATTCGCTGAATCCTAACTAATCCTACTAATATTATAAACGTGAAAGTTTGTAAGGATTGATGTGTGTTTGTAACTCAATTATGAAAAATCGGCAAAACGGATTTAGATGAAATATGGCATACAGATAGATTATAATCTGGATTAACACATAGTATATCTTTTAACCCGATATTCCCACGGAATTGAGACTTATGCGGGTGAAACTACGGGGCGCAGCTAGTATTATTTATACTATCCCGATAGTTCGTTCCCTTGGGGTATGTTCCGAACTCCACGCGGGCAAAGCCACGGGTATAAGCTAGTAGCTACACCATAATTATATAGTTTTAAAAACATCCTATAAACACCGATAAACAAAACATTTCATGAGCGAACTTCAAACACTATGTCCCTTGGGCTGCTGGTGTTCAAAATTTCATTACTAAAAGCCGTCAAGTCACAAATTAGAACAAGTAGGGATGCGACAAGGGTTAACATCGATATCGATAAACATTAATGGGTTAACTTTTGTTTGAGTGGCTAACGTTTTTAGGTTAATTAATTTTTAGGCAGTTATAAAAATGTCTGGGTTTTTTATGGGTTTTATGAACTGAATACCTTGAAATAATTATTTCGTCATGGGAACAAAATTAGTATTGTCAAAATTATATTGTTAATTTTTTTTTTGTCGCTGAAAATCTGCTTTGGGGCTCTGTCTCGTATAGGGTCGCAGCATTATGCTGAGCGATGGCCGTTTTGCGTGTACGTGACGTATATTTCCCCCAACTTCTTCTTTGCGTCATATTTACCGCAAATAAACGTATTTTCTTTCTTTATTTCTCATTCCCTTCCAAAATGATATTGTGCTGTCTTAGATTTTAATTAACCAAGAAGTTTCAAGGGCCGTGTTCCATTACTTTATCGAGATATACCTACTAGGAAAAACTGGACCGGTGAATATTTTATTCTGAAATATGGTCGTAGCACACGTATCAAATCGGAAAGGGATCGTCACCGTATCAACTCGAGCCGTTCAGTATTATTTGTATGAAACTCCCTACTGCAACGCACACTAATCGGAATCGTAATGTAATCGCCTCGCCTCGGGACAAGCTCACAACCGCGGTGGGGTGCGTGGTCGACCTGCAGTTACCGCGCTTACGGTTCTCCGTAGCCTAGCTTACGGCTCTCCGTACCCTAGCTTACGTCTCTTCGTCCACGTCCCTCCTGCGCACAGTGGATCGTCCCCATACAAGAGGTGTGACATAGAATCAATGACTAGCCGTCAACCAGCGGTCGGCGAGCTGTAAGCGCGGCGTCGCCTAGCCGTAGCCGAGTCGACGTATAGGAACTTCTGATCCGCTTTGGTTACGTGCTTACGTAAGGTTGACGACTGTTTGACGGCGACGCGAAAGGCGATACAGTTACGATCCCTTTACGATCCCTTTCCGATTTGATAAATGTGCTACGACCTATATTCAAATTGTAACTCTTTAATATACGTACTGTTAATTATTTCCTATGCTAAATAAACGATTTAATTCTGCAGCGCTACACATGAACTATTTGTTACCTCAATTGATACTTAGGGCCGTCTTTTCCATTCGACACTATTCGGATCCGGTTAAAATGAAAAGTTCGGCGAGCTTTTCATTTTAACCGAATGTTCGGCCGAAGTCAGGATTCGGTTCAAACCTCATTCGACCCATCTCTAGTAAATAGCCTTTGAAAAACGCACTAGCGTAAGGTTTTGCTCGGGGTAGCGCCTTAGGGGCTATTTTGTCTGCTCATTGCACACTACAATCTGTTTTATTGACTCAGCGTATTGCGTCGTAATTTCAATACCGCAGAATGACATTCAGCAATCTTCTTTACATGTCAGACCGAATAAAAAATACGACACTGGCAGATTTTTTATTTTAATTTATATTTCATAAAATGGCCAGGCCATTAAAAATGTTTAGGTTGATTTCAACTCGACATTGGTCAAAGGTTTATGCTATTTTGATCTTTGTTAGCGAGGAATAAAATACAGTTTTTTTATTAAATAGTCTACTTGGTGCCGTAGGTTCAAAAGATATTATATGAGGTGTATCTATTCACACACGAAATACTTTAAGAGATAGGCGGTTAAGAAGCCATGGAAACGATTTTTTTTTTTTTTTCATTCATAGAATAAGTAAAAGTTTTTTGCAAAATCTCTCAAGCAATTTTAAAATTATAATAGTTACGTAAAAATAAAAACACTTAGATAAAAAAAGGTGTATTTATTCAAATAATTTTCACAGAAACACTTTTTAGAGAAACATCTATAGGTGGCAAAAAAGCCCTAGCAGCGGTTTTTTTATTTTTAATCTGTTTTTATTTTTTCATTATTTTATCTCAAACTCAAACCCAAATCATTTATTTCAATTAAACCATTTACAGGCACTTTTGAATTGTCAAGGAGTCGGTCAGTAAGAAAAATGAAGCTACATTCCCATTCCAAAGCGTAGGTACCTATGGAGAAGAACGGGCAAGAAACTCCATGGACACTCTTTTAAATTAAATTGTTACAAAAGTATTCGTTACATCTATAATGTTGAATTTATAACTAAATGTGAGAACGATGTAAAAATAAAAATAATAAAAACTTACGCGTTAAAAGCATCAAGAGTAGGTACAACAAATAGAAACAAAATAAAATAAAATAAAATAACCCGTGGCAGCTAAGAGATGACCAGTCCCAACTGACGGCGCCCGTTCACGAACATGACGCATGGATTAGCACCATTCAGCTAAATTATCCAACACACACGCCACCTTCGATCAATAATAGCACTAGATACAGGATCAGGAACAAAAATAAGTCATTGAAGTGGCCACGTTTACACACACATACACATTTACATTTGTTACTACGAAATATAGAAAAAAGTTTTACAATATTAACAACTTCAGTTCAATATAAACCTTAACACTCAACTATAAAGTTTAATTACGATTGCAAAATATTTATATTTAAGTCCTTCTATCATTGGAGAAAGGTAAATAAATAAATTTAAAATATCGCTTGAAAATAAAAAGTCATTTTTATAATAAGTACAAAAATATTTATTCTAAAATGAAACTTAAAACCTAAGCAATAAGGTTAAAAACATTTTGTTGACAATTTCGTGCTTACTCTATTTTGGAACTAGACGTAGTTCTTGGTATTACATTTCAATGCTCAGAACAGAGTAATCATTGAAAGACGTAGAGTGGCAGGATAATATTTTTATTTTTTTATGCGAAGGTTCTTTTTTTAAGGTAGCAAATATTTTTGATCAATTTAAAAAGTAGGTAGTAGGACAAAATTTGTACAATAGTTATTTTAATAAGGGGTATGCGCTGTGGTAGCCCGCGAAATTCAAATTTTCTTGCGTTTTATGCAATTTGCAGGTCCGTGTCAAGTGGTAATCTTGATCAGTTCAGTTATGTCCAATTTATAAAAATGAATTGAACAAATTGTTTAATTAAAAATTCAACAATTTGTTACTTAGAACTTTTTCAAGGTTTAAATATTTCTTCTCCTCGTTCTTTCGCGACAATAGATACCCATTCTGCATTGCGAAATGGATCGCTAGGAAATCTACAAACAAAAATAACATATAAAATAACAATACTACTCCGTGCATTTCCCTGTTCCAGAACAGTCGATGTTTGTTACAATAGTTGGCGCTTGTCGCAAATATTGGCCAAACAATCATAATATTTGCTAAATGATGTATAATTTACTATTTAATTGTTATTATTTTATGAAAAACACATA
Source organism: Dryobota labecula (assembly GCA_947523025.1). Lineage (NCBI taxonomy): Eukaryota > Metazoa > Arthropoda > Insecta > Lepidoptera > Noctuidae > Dryobota > Dryobota labecula. The sequence continues at coordinate 10,103,656 of OX383314.1, forward strand.
CATAGTGATATAAACTTACCGAAAAAAAGATATTCCTTCCAAAATCTTGGTGTTACGGTGGATATTTACACAATTTTTGAACGCGCACTGCGGCATTTTGACATCTTAACGTTGGCTATGTTTGGACGATACTAATTTGAAATAAGACCACAAAAGTATTTGTGCTCTAATTTTTCGGGCCGTTTTTGAAGCGCTTATCGGGAATCTAGTGTTATTATTGATCGAAGCACGCCACCATCAGCGAGACATTTAAGTGAGCATGACATACTCTCAGCCGCCAGGGCACATTCAAGTCAATGAAAGACATATTACCCGGTCAATGGTAGCTCTATAGTACATAGGACTCACACCTGTGCTATGCATTTATATAATACAAAGGAGATTGAGTTTATACAATGCAAAGAAAGTCTTACACTCTTCAGCAGCTCCAACATTATTGTCAAATGTTAATCAACTAGCTGTGGTTGTGGAGCAGGACCAGCATTTTTTTTTTCTAATTATAATATTAAAATTGCTTGAGACATTTTGCAAAAAAACAGTGGTGGTTTGGCGACAGTGGTGGCACGAGCGCGGTGCCTTTTGATAATTAATCATCATATCAAGTAATTTTTTATTTTATTTATTTTTTATTAAATAATTTAAAATTACTTGATATGATGATTAATTATCAAAAGGCACCGCGCTCGTGCCAATATGTAATGGATGGTCACCCATCCACGGACAGACCTCGGCAAGCATAGCTCAACCTGCGATTAACCCGTGCGGCTGTTATTTAGACACGAGCCCCCAAATATAAAAGACTTAACTGTACATACCAAACGTCACTTATGCACAGTGAAAGCAATAATTCACGTCAAAATTGACAGACATGACGCGCAACGTTCCCTTTAACTGAATATACATTTAATTATAATAACATAGCATCCCATGGGTCGCCATGAAAGGATATTGAGATATTGGCAAAAGGTTGAATATTTTTATTCAATATTATGTTTCAATCAAGTCGTCGTATCGCAGTCCACGGCTGGATAGGGTTCCGAGTCACTCAGTATCCATTTATGGGTCGTATAAGTACTATACTTCATATTTTTTTTAGTTAACACATTGACTGCCACCGCTGTCACCGGTGACCGCTAACAATAGTTTTTCTATTGTGTCTGTTATCTGGCAGTCGAAGCCTAAACCTGTTATATTCCGTCCACCTAGAGAATGCTTTTCTGACACTTGTCAGTTGTACAAGATTTGGACCAAATAAAGTTCAAATTCGTAAAACACAGATGTCAGAAAATCATTCTTTTGGTGGACGGAATATAGCTGCTAGTGGAAGTTTGACGTTCAACATTTTTGATCCGGCAATGTTTTTTGTTTTTAAAAGTATCACAGTTGGTGATTCTTTATGATGTTATTAGGTATTAAGGACCCGTTTCAATCAATCAAAAATTAAAATATTTTATTTCACATAAACCTACATGGGCACTTATGAAACGTCAAAAACTAGGTGCACGGTTCCAATTAGTCGTTTCCTATAGAGATGAGCCGGCAAGAAACTCCACAGTTACTCTTTTAAAAATAATTGGCTTTACAGTATTATTAAATAACAGTGATAATAGGCATGGGAGGACAGTGTAGGCCTTTCAACAATTACCAGGTACTTAACAAAATAGAAAAGTGCCAACAAATCTACACTCTACTAGGCCTACAACGTTCTCACATTCACAAAATAGAAAATAATCTAAGTATATAAAAGATTAATGACATGATTGCAATTACAACTACAGTACCATATCTGAATAAATATCATGTTCAATCTCTTGATAGCCTATGAAATACATAAATAAAAATCGAAACCGAATTTTTTGGTTTCATTTTGGATGGTGGAGGCATTTGTGGAGGCCAATGTGCTATTCCATACATAACCATACTTTATGATTCAATAAAAAAATATGTAATAAAATAAAAAGAACTGTATTTTCCATTTAATTCAGATGTTGCGCAAATTTTGGGAAACCCTTTATAACGAAGGTGAGCACTCACGTAGGATTTTTGAATATTCATCTTCTAATGGGGATAAAAGTTTGTATGGAAAGTTCGTAATTTTTGTTTCATCATCCTCATCATTTCAGCCTAAAGACGTCCACTGCTGGACATTAGCCTCCCCCAAGCACCGCCACTTCGACCGGTTCTGTGCTTCCCGCATCCAGCGGATTCCTGCGGCCTTCACAAGGTCATCGGTCCACCTTGTAGGAGGCCTTCCAACGCTACGTCTTCCGGCACGCGGTCGCCACTCCAGAACCTTTCGGCCCCAACGGCCTTCTGTTCTGCGAGTAATGTGCCCTGCCCACTGCCACATAAGTTTAACAATTCTTCGGGCTAAGTCGGTTACCTCGGTTCTCCTGCTGCCTTTTGAGTGACTTTAAGCCTTCTAATAAGGCCTATTGTGAGCGACCACGTTTCAGTGACATATGTCATCACTCATCACTGGCAACACGTATTGGTCACAGACTTCAGTCTTGAGTTATACTAAATTAAAGTTCCAATGATCTTTAGGCCTGTGTTCACCAACATTTAAATCAACTGTTTAGTTATTTAATCAGTTGTTTACTCAACATTTCATAGGAAATTTGACATAAACCAACTGTTTAAATACCTGACCGGTGGTTTGAATGTTGGTGAACACAGGCCTTATTGAAGTAATCAAAATGCTTAATTGACGCAACTAACTTACTTTGTTACAGTTAATATTTTTCTTTTTTGACTCTTCTACAATGATGTCATGTTAAGGGTTATCGAGAAACTTGTTTGAGCGTTCAATCATTTGAACTAGTATTGCTGCAATCATGTCGTGATGATCAACTTAACTAAGATTTTGATTAATCTAAACAAGATATCGTCAATCAAGCTAAAAAGTCACTTGATTGAAGTGCATTTTTTTCAGTGATACTCGCCAAGACAGAGTAGAGTATGTATCAATAACCCATCCACAGACCAACCTTATTAGACACAACCTCGTGCCAAAACTAGCTAAACATTAATATCTACCTATTTCACTCAGTTGAGTTTTAGCGGAGCTATTTAAGCATTCCTTTTTAGTCTCTGCGACTGAAATAGAGTTTTATTTAACCTATAAATAGTCAAAAGGTTTCATTTCCCAAGTAAAAGCTTTATATTTTTTACTAACTTCCGCCCGCGACTTCGTCCGCGTCAAATTTCTTGTTCCCCCGACCCAACTCACACACACTGACTTATTACCTGTTAATATTTTAAGAAACTCATCTACTTTTACAATGTTTGTAAATATGTGAACTCCATATTATATCTATTACATAATTAATTTTTCTGTCATTACTTCACTTTTCATTCTGTTACGTATTGTGGTAATGTAATTTTACTGTAAGTACAACGTCTTCACAAATAATAGGGATGATCACTAAAAAAAATTTTTTTTTGTCTGTCATGTAGATTATTAAAAAATATTGGACACGTATTTTTTCTTTTTTTTACGTAATCAAAACATTACGGCGATACATTGAATTCAAATGTGGCATGACGTCACTTCTCATTAGATTTTATACTGAGCTGTGACGTAAGAAGCCCCAACTCCCCAAGTTTAATGTGTTATATCTAAGTCTCTCTTTTTATTTTATTTTTTTATACTTTTGTGATTGTGTGCTTATTAGTTTGTGATCTTCCTGTGCGAGTCACAATAAATACTTTTTCTTTCTTTCTTTTTTTTTCTTTAAGTCATTTTATTAATATGATAAAGCAAAAAATACGTGTCTAATATTTTTTAATAATCTACATGACGGACAAAAAATATTTTTTTAGTCATCATTCCTATTATATGTGAAGACGATGTACTTAGAGTAAAATTACATTACCACAATACGTAACAGAATGAAAAGTGAAGTAATGACCAGAGATCGGAGTAGGTAGATTGAAATTATGGAATTTCATGACGTCGTACATAACATGGACATGCCTTTTTTCCGGAAAATTCCGGTTTTTTGTGGGATTGAATTATTTAGGGATTTCGTAACTACTACATTTGAAATTTGATGGAAGCGATACTAAAATATGAAAATTGATTTTTATTTATCTCTTGAATAATAAAACGTATGTTAGTTTTTTTTTTTGCAACGTGTTTCCAAAAAATTCATCCGATTGAGTCCGATTGAGTTGAAAGTTTGGCGAGTATCTTAATAATTTTAAAAATTCCGGAATCCCAAAGGCATGTTCATGTTAACATACACGTTTGAGGTCAATGATCCCAATTCAATCTACCTACTCCGATCTTTGGTAATGACAGACAAATTGATTATGTAAACAGTTTTTCTTTTTTTTACCCAGGCCTCATCCCTAATAAATAATTAATGTACAATAACACAAAAGAGTACCTACCTAAGTGTGGAGTTTCTTATCCAGTCTACTCCATACGTAACTACCTTTTGGAAGGGGCAACTAGAAAACACAACAACATTCAAAAGTGCCTTTTACATAGGTACATATGTGCCTGTTTGAAATAAATGTTTTGAATTTGACTTTGATATCCCGTCGCATCGCATCGCCCGTACGTACAATTATTTCGTTTTCACTTAGCGTTCTTTTTTTTACTTTTTTTATTTTTGATTGCCTCCTAAGGGTTCTAGCGTGTTGTTAAATAGTCTTATAGCCTTTTTCAAGAATTGGGCTATCGAATTCAGAAAGAATTTGACAAATTCGACTGGTAGTTCCAGAGATCAACTTGCCGACTCTGACTAACTGACCGTCTCTTTGACAATTCAAAAGTGCCTGTAAATGGTTTAATTAAAATAAATGCTTTGAGTTTGATGACAGCAGTAAAAAAAAAAAAAAAAACAAACTCATCAGCTTTAAAATTAGTATACATTTATCTAGTTGTAGATACATGATTTACTTATTTGACTTTGCCTCACCAGAACCGACCTTGCAAAGTTTACACCAAGGAATAAAAAATGTACTTTACATGACATCTTGTGTCTAAATACAGTGCGAGTCTTTATAATGTGCACATATCGAAATGAGGGAATCTATGCTTAATTTTTTATGGAATTAAAAAAAAAAAATTGTTCCCAGTGTAAACAAAACGGTGTAACTTTTAAACTTAATGATCTATCACGATGAAACAAACTCCATAATGATTGGAAGTAATTAGGCGTCCAAAAATTGGGGAAAAAGCTACCCTCAATTGAAAAGAAACATGTTTTTTTTTTTTGCAAAAATCTCTATTTTTTTTTTTTCATAATTTTTTACAATAGTCAATAAGGGAGTACAATTTCTCAATAAGGGGGCGTCTTATTGAGAAATTTTGAAAAAAATATTAGGTATTTTTTGTATTTTTTTTTTCGTACATAAAATTAAGCATACATTCCCTTATTTCGATATCTGCAGATTATAAAGACTTACACTGTATGGTATGCGTGGCTAAATAATAATAGCCGCACGCGTCGATCGAAAGTTAAGCTACGTTGGTCACGACCAGTTCGTTGATGGGTGACCATCCATTACATATCAAAACCCCTCCATGCTCCGAAAAACTCGTTAAGCCCGGCTGTCATTCGTAGCTCTTTGACAGTCGTTACAGGTAGTCAAAAGCTCAAAAGTCTGACATCCAGTCTTACCACGGGCTATCGTGTTACCGAGTAACTGGTTTGTGGAGGTCAGATAGGCAGTCCCTCCATGTAAAATACTGATATTCAGCTCGGAGACTCGGCTCGGAGATGTCTCGGTATGTAATGGATGATCTCTGATCCACAAACCGACTTCAGTAAGCGTTATTACTAGAGATCGGATATTCGGATGCATATTTACCTAAAGTTGATTTTGTGCTGTGAATGTATGGAAGCGGCTTCTTAAAATATGTTTATTGTATAAAAAAATCCCGTTATGCCAGGAATACCGGGAATGCATAACTAGTCGGGTAAAAAATATTTATGAGCAAAAAAAAAAATACCGGGATTCTTAGATTGCATAACTATGTATTCAAATGCATATTTATTAAAAATTATTGTTTAACCCCAATTCAAATATGTGTGGGGTGTAAGAGGAGGGTGTGTGTTAGTTAAAACAAAAAAAAATGGAAATATTTTTTTAATAAATAAAGTTCTATATCCTGATTGGGCGTAAATATTATCTCGGCTACTTACTTACTTATGCATCCGATTCTATAGTCAGAAAGAAACACGAAATTTGTCGATTCCGGAATCGCGAGATTTTTACGATTGTTACAAAAGTTGCATTCCATATGAGGCTACATTTGAAAGTAAGTAAATAATACATCCGATTCTATAATTAAAAACCTAAATTTGTCTACACAAAAGCGCATTCCATATTAGCCAACGTCTTAACTTTAGGTGAATATGCATCCGAATATCCGATCTCTGGTTATTACTTAGACATGATCCCCTTTTCGAGGCAAGAGGTTGACAGTCTTTCGGGCTTCTGAGTACCCATAATGAATATCTTTAAGTGCTTTCCGAGGCACCTCAGGAAATGTTTGAATTCATAATACATATTATTATGTATGTAGGTTCATATACATATGGTAATCCTCCGGGCAATTTGTGAAAAGGGCTAGCAGCCCTCAGGCAAATACGAACTCTGTTTATTTTCAATTAAGATATGTAATAATATGATAAACCTACAACCTTTATCATTAATGATTAATAATATGGATTTTCTTGAAAACCCAAAGGTTTTAGGGCTGCTTCTTTAGAAGTAGGTTGTGGGTTGAAAACCTAGCATCTACCAATAGAAGTGTACTTAAAATTATTTTTCACTTCTCATGCTCTAAAAGTACATCTTTATATTGTGAGTACTGTGCGTAGGCGACATAAAGTCGCTTTTTATGCTCTAGTGCATAAAATATTATTTTTTTCTATGACTAGATTATCTGGTCCAACAGCCACACACACGCACACTAAAACGTCTTTATTTTATTTCATTTGCTTTAATTTATATCACTTACGTGTTTTCTATCGTTAATTTAATAAAACCAGATAAAATAGTAGTCTTTATTATTAAAAAAAAAATATATATATAAACTTCCGAATTGATAACCTCCTCCTTTTTGAAGTCGGTTAAAAATGCAAAGAATCGTTTTTTATGTCTTAACAGTGTGAAGTAATCGAGTCGAATGACACATTCATGTTGAAAATTATAAAAATACTGTTATATTCTTTATGCTTGTTTCATTTTCTCGCAATCGAAGTGAAAAGCAGTGTATACCTCGGGCATAAACGAGCCATTTTAACCCTCGACTTAACTATCCACCCTCGGCTGCATCTCGGGTAGATATATAAGGTGTATCTATTCATACACGAAATATTTTAAGAGAAACATCCATAGGTGGTAATTCCCCCCTGAGGAGAATCTCTCAGGGGGGAAAAGTGGAATAACTCAAAATGATAAGGGGACTTTCTGGACATTTTTTATATTAGAGTCCAGTTTTCCCCCTTGAGGTGGATTCTCTCAGAGGAGATTTGTGGAATAAGCCGTAAAAAAGCCATAGCAGCGAAATTTTTTTTTAATCTAAGTGTTTTATATTTTTACATAATTATTATAATTATAAAATTGCTTGAGACATTTTGCAAAAAAAACCTTTACTTACTTTTCTTTTTCTTCTATTAATGACCCGCCCGGACGCGACGACGGTGGCAGCACGAGCGCGGTGCCTTTTGATAATTAATCATCATATCAAGTAATTTTTTTTTTTAAATATTTATTTATTTATATTTATTTATTTAAACTTCATGTACAATAGTGGTACATAGGCGGACTTAATGCCACAAGGCATTCTCTACCAGTCAACCTTTGGGTTAAATATAAAAACAGTGGTAAAGTACAAAAATAATGACTAAAATACTAACTTCTTGATTAAGAGAATTTATATAGTTTTATTGATACTAATACACATATACCAATAAAATAAACTAATAGATATTTTAACAAATACCACCTAATAATAATTACTATGACTAGACTATCATATCAGAGTTATTTAGTCTGACTTAAGTAGTGGTTACGAACTATAATATACTCAGATTTTAAAAAAAATCGTTTCCATGGCTTCTTTACCACCCATAAGTGTATCTCTTATAATATTACGTGTTTGAATAGATACACCTTATAAATACATATGTCCTGACTTGATAAAATAAAGAATTTGAAAACTGACGGAGATATAAAAAATTTGACCCAATCAATCTCACAGCCTTTTACTAACTATGTTGGAGTCGCTTCCGGTCTAACCGAATGAGGCGGAATACCAGTATTTTACATGGAGCGACTACCCATCTGACCTCCACAATAACTCTTAAAATATTTCGTGTTTGAATAGATACACCCTATATATACGTCTCGGGGTGAAATCGTGGTGGGGCTTGCGCGCTCCGAACTCTAGGTCTGTGCCGGTATAGTTTACTTTGCCGGAACATGTCTAGAGTGAGGAGCCAGACCAAGAGAGATACAGAAACCCGCAGGGCAGCATGTGGCGAGCTGTTGGGCAGTTGCGACCCCACGTACCTTATCTCCCGGGAGAAGTCATGGTCCTCATCTCTGGCTTGCCTTTATTGGCCGGCTGGAGTGAACACTGACGAGGAACTGAGCTCCCACCTCATTCTTGCCTTTATTGGCCGGCTTGAGTGGAGATTCGCAAGAGCAAACGTGCTCGGAGGAAGGAAGTATTCCAGTAAGTGCTTGTAGGGATCTTGACCATCTTCCGGGCTCTGGGATTGTTCTGAGAGCCTTGGAATACCTCTCCATTCCTCGAGCACCTCAGGACATGTTGCCCCCTTGTTGCTACGTCACTATGTGCTAGCGACCGTTTTCGGGGGCCCATTATTGAGTGTGCAAGTCACCCCCTGCCATTTTATCCGTGTATAATAAAACATTGATCAGGCAGGGGCCATAGTCGTTCCATAGTTTTAGGTAACCAGTCCATTTTAACCACCCAAACTCATAGTCCAATATCTTTGTTTCCATATCCTACAATAGTCCTACACCAGCCGGGGGTTGTCCTTGGGTGCACTTGCGTAGTGCGTACAGGGATAATCGTCGGTTGGTGCCTCATTCCATTTAAAATTGTCTAAGGGGCCTCTGCGAGTTGGTTTCGGCCCCTCGTACGCCTTCCAAAGGTCCGGGACCCCAGGGTCCCGAGATATATAAACAATAAAAAATAATAATAATAATAATATATTTATTCAGACAACTATATAATCCATTACATTTATTTGTTAGTATGAAATTAAAAACTATGTTAGTACCTTATAACTTAGTCCTCTGGGTGAGGCTCCACACCAGTGGGCTGTCTAATTGATTGTCTATTACATTCAGGATACTGTTACTGCTCCCACGCAATCTGCTTAGCAGTGAGGCTGTCTTTTTGCGCCAGGTGGCATCAAAACCGTCTGTGCGTGACTCAGCAAACATTGTTGACGCACTGCAGAAGCGTGGCAGACGTAACAGCGCCCTGAAGGCATTGTTGAACTGGATGCGCAGAGAATTGTAAGCCCTTTGGGTATATCTGAACCACAGGCTCGCTGAGTACAGAGATGTGCAATGCGCTTTGAATAAAGTTACTTTCACCGCGTCTGTACATCGAGCGAACCTGCGGACCAGCATGCTCGTCCGGACTGACAACGCCCTGCGCTCCCTCTCCATGTATACATCATCTCCAAGATATTTTTGTATGCACTAGCTGTACAATCTACTAACTCAACATTTTGAAATTGGAAAGAGCCCGGCGGGTGGTACTGAAGGTAGCCTGTTTTATCCCATACTTGTATCCTACTGTTGATCTTTACAAACATTTCAGAGTCTTGTCAGTGAGACAACTTTTTGTTCTAAACACTGTTCTCAATAAACACTCCTCCTTAATATTTGATCCCCTCTCTATCTCGGGAAAACACAGAAAATACTCTGTTTGCAATACAGCTAAGGGTCTAAGAACGAGCTTCTCTCAAAGGTTTTATACATTCCTAGGTTCCCAACTATATAATAAAACTAATCGCATTACCACGATCTATCACCTAACAAAAAAGGCCTGTAAGAGTACCCTCGTTGAATGGCTTCATAACTTAGATTATAAAGCAACTGAGGAATTACTTACTCATCCAAAGTAATCCATCCCGCAAATTTCCCCACACATCATATTTCACGCATTTTTTCACTACTATATTGTTTTATTTTGTGTTTTTTATTTTTCACTTTGATTTAGTTCTACTTTAGAGGTATGAGGAACAGGGTGTAAAGTTCACTCATACTCTATGGAAAAGGGAGGATCCTCCGACCAGACGGGTGTTGTGTCTGGTGGGCAACTGCCCAACGGTTGATGTCGGGATGTTGTATATACCTATGCTAGTCGCGCGGTAAACTCTGATAGCGCGATGCAGGATTTGTGAAGTCAGGTCTTTGATGCGTAGTTCGCATGTGGCGATGTTCATACCGCCACACTATCATTAATTTATATTACATGTTTAATATTGTTATGTTCAGCTCCTTCACACTTACCGTTAAAATAATGATGTCTACTTTCCGTGAGGTGTGACCCGGGTAATCTGCTATACAAATATTCCTAGTGCAGACACCTTTCTCTCACAAACTTCGTCACATAGTTTCTAGGCTTGTTTTTAAATAATTCATCACGTCATTTGTTTGTGAAGAGAAAATAAATTATTTAAAGGAGATTGTTCTGCATCCATACATCGTTCGCCCCAGAACCAACAGCAAAGGAAAATTTGTGTATTCTAAATTACAAGTATATGCCCATGAAGACAAAGTTTAATGACGGACAATTTGCAGAAAGGATTTATTTCAAAAGAAAACAAAGATTTTGAGGTTATATTTAGTAAGAAACAATCCTTTCAATACTTCGAAATACATGCTAATAAATGCATTTCACTGTTATTTCTATTGCCTGTATGTGGTTAGTTAAGCTAAGAGAATTAGAAAAACATTTAAGTACTTACCTAAAATACCTATTAGGTATTTGGTAACTCTTCTAGTTTTTGTATTAAAATAGGTAGGTAGTTAAATAAGTTTTATACAGATATTCGCAATTAGTTATGTAGGTCAGTTGTTTGTTGGTCCTGTGGCGACTTCCGACGATGTCCTTTGAATTTGAAAACTATTTTTAACACAATTTACGAAACATTACCTAAATAATCGTATCATAACAATGTTACGTAATGAAAAGATTTTTGTTTCCTTCCTATTGCCACTAATCGGACAAAACCTAGAATCTCTGGGGTAATCAGCCCGGATTACTGAGAATTTGGTAACGGAAAACCCAGTAAAACATATGGCCCGGTTTGGGGATCAAAGCTGAATAACGAGGCAGTCGCATTCAGAAACTGCCCAACAATTCGGTATACAAAGAAATTGACTATATTATTCATGGAACGATAGTTATCTAACTTACTAACCCAACCAAACTGTGTCTACATCATCATCTGCACATGGAGCGATGGCCTATCTGACCTCCACAACCCAGTAACCGTTAATTTAAAAGCAATTTTGTGCTCAAAGTTAATTAAGAAAAAACACAAAAAATTTAAAATTAACTTTATTTTTGGAAGTCGGTCTCTTTGGTTCCGTATTTTCGTTTTTTGCCACCGACTTCCAAAATCAAAGTTATTTTGAATTTTATTGTATTTTATTTTTTTGAACTTGGTTGTTTTTTCTGTAAAAAGATTTTATTTATCAATTTTTGTTGTACCTACCCCACCACACCAATTCTTATACCACAACAGTGACAGGAAATCTTATAACATCATGAACATACACCGAATGGATTAAATACCAGCTAAATTAAATATAATAAAAAACAGCTGTTCCATACTAAAGTTTAATACCTACTGTTCTAAACTGTATGGGACAGCTGTTTATTTTTTCGCGATTTCAGAGTTATTCAGTTCGATACTCGACCATTCCCCTACCTTATCTCCGAAACTAGTGAGCCTAACATTAAAAAAAATACAGAAAATAGTTCTTAAATTAGTTATAGATTACAGGAAAACTAATAAGAAGTATATAATCTTAAAATAATGTGGTAAATCTCTCAATATTGTGCGTACAAACATACATTTGTAGTTGGAATATTTTTGTAAAAGTTGTTTTTTATATACAATATTAAGTTTGTTCTTGGGATAAATTCATCCCAACTATGGTACCCTTCATTGTGTGTGGTCCGACACGCACTTGGCCGGTTATTAAACCAAAATCAAAACTATTTTATATCACATAAACCTAAATGGGAACTTATGAAACGTCAGAAGCTAGGTGCACGGTTCTAACTGGTCGTTTCCTATGGAGAAGAGCCGGCAAGAAACTCCACGGTTACTCTTTTAAAAATAATTTGCTTTTCACATTGTTTTCAAATTACAGTGTTAATAGGTATGGGAGGAGAGTGTATTCCTGTCAACAAGTACCAGGTACTTAACAAAATAGGAAATGGCCAATAAATCAAAACATTAAGTAATTTATATAAGTCTGTATGGCCTACAACGTTCTCACATTCACGAAATAGAAAATAATCTGTATAAAAGATAAATATTTTTTTTTACTTAAACCAAAATGTTTTATAGGATTTTTTTAATTTCAATTAAGAATTCGTTCGGATTTACATTACGTTTACGTGGTTCGTGCTAATTCTCATAGCCTCAGTTATCACAATAACAGACGCGATACTTGTCTATATTTGCATGAAAACTGTAGCTAAACGTTCTCTCAAAGCGTCGACCACGAAACAAATCGATAAAAGGGGTAGCCATTCCGCCTCGATCCCGTGTCACGGCATGTCACAGTTAAAAACCACACCCTGTACCATACTCTTTTAATTTAACTTGTCCTAATATTTAAAAAATTCACACTGTATAATTAGATTTGAACTTCAAATGTCAGGCTACGGCGTAGAGGGTTACGCCGCAGAGGATGCTACGCCGTAGAGGGTTTAAGTGTTTTTCTTTAGCTACCCTCAATTTCAGTAAATGTTGTAATAAAGCCTTTTGTAAAGGATTGGTACGTCGATTTTGGAACTTTTTTCGTGAAAAGGAAAGAAAAGCTTTCATGCTGTAAAATCTTGTTTATTGTAAAGTTTAGATTAAAAAGAGCTTATCGTTTTTAATAAGTGTTTTGTTTTGAGACTGATCAGACTTTTCCTGACTGATCAGAGTTTTCTGAATGTTTTAAGACTGGTCTTTTGTTAGACTGTGATTGACATTTATCTTAACGCTCGAACATTAAAAAACTTTCAAACTGGCGATCATCAGTGCTTAATCTAATTATTGGCTTGTTGGGGACGCAAGCGCTACTGCTGAGCATGCAGTCCTGGGTTCGATTCCCAGGTCCGGCAATCGGGTTTTTTGGTTTTTCTAACAGGAATTTCTTAGTAGCAGCCAGCAAAAAAAGAAAAATAAATCAGAAAGATCGCTTAAGGGAAAGAAGTAGTGCGGGCATGCGATGCGATGTGACGGGATTGGTCGAGGGAATAAGAAAATTCACGCGAAAGAAGTCGCGGGTAGAAGCTAGGTAATGATAAAATTATAATAATAATTGATTTTATCTCTATACAAACACTTTTAAACGTCAACCATATTTTAAAAACTAGATGAGGTCGGCGTTTCCTATCTGGCTACTCTGAGAAGAAAAGCCGAAAGAAACTCAGAGGTCACAAACTCTTTTAAAGGTCCTAGGTCCAAAAACAAGAGCGAGGTGAACTCGCGAGGTAAGGATTCCGTACATTGAATATGGTGTCATGTTTTTATCCCAAGAACAAACTTAACATGTAGTCAAAAAACATGTTCTCCCATACATCCCAACTTCAAATGTAAGTTTGTACGCACAATATTGCGAGATTTACCATATTATTTTAATAACATTGTCTTCTTAAAGGTTTTTCTGTAATCTTCATGTAAAGAACTATTTTCTGTACTGGTGAGAATTGACAAATTTCATTTATTTTCTTAAATAACCTAAAAAATATTTATATTAAAATTATTAAAAAATATATATACAGGGCTATTTGTAAAACACCAACAACCTCGCAGGAGTAGATTACTAACATCATAAACAACAACATTTGTTCTACGATTTTTCCGAAAACAGACAAAAAAAATCAACTCTCCATACATAATGTCCGAAGAGCTGATCGAGTTTTGTATGAAAAGTCGAATTTTTTTGCCTGTTTTCGAAAAAGTCGTAAAACAAATGTTGTTGTTTATGATGTTAGTAATCTAATCCTGCGAGGTCGTTGGTGTTTTACAAATAACCCTGTATATAAAGGGTGGAAAAAAAACGTGGTTGGAGGAAAAGTACCCTTAATATTGATGATGGCAAATTTTACTGAAAGGAAACATTCCTTTATTTTCTAAAATAATTAAAACTGCATTTAAAGATTTTTGAAAAATCACCAGCTTGAGCCGGGAATAGAACCGGTGAAATATGAAGAAAAAAAACATTCTGTATTTTAAGATACCAACCAAAAGAGTCATATATAAGGATTAATTCCTTTGAAATAACATAGTATCTTAAATTAAAGAAAGACCAAGAAAAATATTTTTTTTGTTAAGAAAGAATTGCTCAAAATGAGACCCACTTTCAGGTATGTACAGATATATTCTTCGACTGAATTCGCTACGTGTCGCCTTTTATATCGAGTTTTTTATCGTCTTTTTTTCATTTAAGATACTATGTTGTTTAAAAGGAATTGATACTTATGAATGACTCTTTCGGTTGGTATCATAAAATACACGATGATTTTTTTTCCACATTTCTCCGGTTCTATTCCCGGCTCAAGCTGGTGATTTTTCAAAAATCTTTAAATGCAGTTTTAATTATTTTAGAAAATAAAGGAATGTTTCCTTTCAGTAAAATTTGCCACCATCAATATTAAGGGTACTTTTCCTCCATCCACGTTCTTTTTTTTCCGCCCTGTATAATGATATATTTATTTGAGATCCTCACAATAATAAACCCATTTGATCCATCACACGGTACAGTTTGCAAAACTATTGTTTTAATTTTATAACTTGCGCCCCAAAAGTGACCCACATAATATATTCAAACTTAATTTACTAACGTTACATGTCAATTGAAACTTGGTACACATATGAATATCTGTGACCCAATCACAGATATTCATATGTGTACCAAGTTTCAACTTAATCAGTGCAGTAGATTTTCCGAGTAATCCTACAAGGGTTCCGTTTTTTCATTCGGACGTACGGAACCCTAAAAATGCTTTATTTTATGTGAAAATATCGTGAAAAAGGTGTTTCGGATTGTGGTGTTACCTATCAACTCTATTCGTTTGATCAATGGCAGTACTCGATCAAATCGGCCGGTATAAAGGATGAAATTGACAGTTCCTAACCTTGTCTCTTAAGGGGACGATAACCGACATTTAATGATTTTATACTGAAGATCACATCTATACGAGTAGTGTAAATGATTTGGAAAATATATATGTTAAATTAGAGCAATTTCTTAATAACTTAATATATGAATATTCTAGATTATGTTTATATTACATAGTGAAATTAATTTGTAAATTTTATGTCTAACGCGGATAAAAAACTGAGAATCACGCAAAATCTATCAAGCGTATTTTTTTAAAACCTTCACCTTTTTAAATATAATTTAATTATTGATCATTTAGTAGACGTGTTTTATTAAAATACCTTTTGTTTTATGTATAATAAATTAATAATGCGTCTTATTTGGGACAGCGCTCCTAGATGGGCGAGTCCTATTACTGGCTGGACGTACGATGCGTTGCTTGAGCCCAGTACAGACCATGCAAGCTAACCACTCAAGGTCACTGGCATATATCTGCGTCTTAAGTAATCAATTACAATCAAGCATCACGCCTGTAATCCCAAAGGGGTAGACGAAAGTGTACAGTAGATTTTCGCCCACGTTTCCCCAGTTATGTTTCAAGTCCCATATAATAGTGGGGGAGCCTCTTCCCATGAACTAACCCAATCGTTGAGCTCCTTAAGGGCGCACCGAGCTTCAGGCGCTAATTGATGGAAGGGGAAGCGTGGCGGCTCTGGCTAATTCAGGTATTTCCTTCGCTTCTAAAGTGCACGTCTTTCTACATTGTTCTCACATGTATAACTTCAACATGAATGATGTTACCCATATTTTGTAAAAGTATTTTGTTTTAAAAGAGTGTCCGTGGAGTTTGTTGCCCGTTCTTCTCCATAGGAACCTACTACGCTTTGGAATGTGCAACTAGCTTCATCTTTCTGACTGACCGACCCCTTGACAATTCAAAAGTGCCTGTAATTGTTTTATTTTAGTTTGAGTTTTTTTATTTTTTTTTCATCAACCCCATATTGTGGGGTATCTATGGATAGGTCTTCAAAAATGATATTGAGGTTTCTAATATAATTTTTTTCTAAACTGAATAGTTTTCGCGAGAGACACTTTGTAAAGTGGTAAAATGTGTCCCCCCCCCTGTAACTTCTAAAATAAGAGAATGATAAAACTAAAAAAAATATATGATGTACATTACCATGTAAACTTCCACCAAAAATTGGTTTGAACGAGATCTAGTAAGTAGTTTTTTTTTTTTTATCTATATCTATGCTAATATAATAAATCGTAAACCGCAATTGCTGCTACGAAACCCTTCCTGGGCGAGTCCGACTCGCACTTGGCCGCTTTTTATATTTAATAATTGGTTTTTACAATATTTTCAAATAACGGAACGGAACGGAATATTTTATTTTTCGGTATGGGAGGACAGTGTGGGCTATGGCGGTGGCACTAGGACTCCTTACTATTCCGCAATGAAGTCATATTTCCGGATATCTATGGTGTGGGCATTTCAACAAGTACCAGGTACTTAGCAAAATAGAAAATGGTCAACAGTCTACTAGGCTTACAACCTTAGATAAATGATTGGTCTCGCTGCACAGCGAGACCAATCATTTATCTAAGCTTACAACGTTCTCACATTTTCTCTACAAGGTCATTTGGGCTATTACGCCCTTTTTACTCATCCATAGGATAACAACACAAAAACCCAGTGATATTTTTTGTTCCACATTTGACAACCATACATATAACGAGCCGGGATGTCAGTAAAATTAATTTGTTCACATTTGTTTGGGGTACAGTCGAGGGCACAAATTTGTACTTATACGTACACTTAGCTGTTTTTTGTTAAAACATTTTATTCACGGTTTTTTTTTTTGTTTCATGAACTGTGTCCAATTATCTGTTATTCTATCTTTCTTTGGCTAAACACGTTTTGAAATATCATTTTTACTGTAATGACGTTCTTTAAATTGAAAGAAAAATATTTTTTATGTCAAAGTCAAAGTCAAATCATTTATTACAAATAGGCACATTTGAACGTCAAAATTTACAACAAAAAAGAAAAGATTCTTGTTGTCCCCCTTCCAAAAGGTAATTACGTATGAAGAAGAATGTGCAAGAAACTCCACACTTACCCACACTAGGAATTTCGCCTGTATCGTGGGTGCGTTTACAAACATCTAAACTCACATACACAAACAGCCAGACCCGGAACAACTACTTGTAGGCCATACAAATATTTGTTCCGTGCGGGAATCGAACCCGCGACACGCAGCGCCGCAGTCAATCGCTTAACCACTGCGCCAACCGTGTCGCGAAATATATTTTTGTCCTTCACTGTACAAAAACAGAGTATTTATGGTAGGTGTGTCAGTTGTCAGCCATTGGTTGTGTCACGCTCGTTGGAAGCTCGAAGCAAAAATCGTGCGTTCCGGAAATGTGACAGATTGGCGGTTATTAGTAATGAGAAAACTCGGAAGCTAGTTTTTTTGAAGTGAACACTTCTTTAGGCGCGTTGAGCACTTTTTGGGTGAACAAAAATCATGGAACTCGCGTTATCGTCACCGAACGCTTTCCATGAGCTATAATACCAATAATATACTGTGTATGTATGTGTACTTTTTGGGTGAACAAAAATACAAATTCCTATACAACAGTAGACAGACTACTTTATTATATGTTATACGATGAATGTATGAAAAGCTTTTTGAAGTGAAAACTTCTTTAGCCGCGTTGAGCGATTTTAGCTAGGGTAAAACTTATGGCTTCGCGTCATCAAAATGCGCGACATGCTCGTGATGTGTAGCGCCAGACTATCAGTTGAATGAATGATTTTTGATGAACCTTACTTAAGCCGTACCTAATACACATGGCTATAACTTGCACAAAAGTCTGCAAGTAACTTGCACAAAAGTCTGCAAGTAACTTGCACAAAATCTGCAAGTAAATTACACAAAATGAGGCCAGAACAACTTCAGATTGATGAATGTCACAATGGCATGCAAGCTACTTGCATACTTTTGTGCAAATTACAGACACAAGTACACATGCTTGTAACTTGCACAAAATTGTGTGCGTGCTAGATAGAATAGTTCGGTGCGTAGGTCATATTGTGTATTTAAAATAGCCTCCACGAGTAGGGATACTTAAATGTACGTAGTGTGTAATATAAACTATGCAGTCAGCTACGCAACCATCTTGCTGACGGTCAATATTTTCACCAGTATTGCACAGAATGCACAGTGCACTATAATATCTGCCGCGCCATCTCCAACGTCATAACCGAAATTCGGTCTAGAGGACTATTACTACTAGTAAACTGTGATCCAATTTCTAAAAGCCTAGTCAATTAATGCAATTATCAAATCTCACGTCAATATATAGTATGACTAGCTTTTGCCCGCGGCTCCGCCCGCGTTGATGACGGTTATCGCGTAAAAAAGTAGCCTATATCCCAGGCTATATCTCTGCCAAATTTCATGACGATCGGTTCAGCGGTTTAGGCGTGAAAATGTAACATACAGACAGACAGACCGACCGACAGACCGAGTTACTTTCACATTTATAATATTAGTATGGATTAGTATATTAGTATAGTATATATTAGTATTAGTATATTAGTATGGATTAGTTGATATTTCTGCCAAACAATCTCAACAGCTAACATAAAATATAACAACAGATAACTGATTAGAGCTGTGATCATTCTTTCAGTAAACTGATATACATTTTATCATGTAAAAACCACTTGGATCTCCACTAATTAATCGAAGCAATGACACGTAACTAAATCAAAAAAGTAGGGCATACCCCACATGTGAAATTTATTTAAAAAATGGGTCACTATTTAATAAACTTTCACGCTTATGCACACAATTTTTTGCCACTGCTCTAAAAATGGTGAAAGAAATCATCGTCAGAAAACTGGCATGTCCATGAACCAAAAATTTGGAGACATGTGACATCCACCAGAAGGCACTGTGCCTGCGTGGAGGATTACGGTCCACTCCTCACAGATAAGAGGCCTCAGTCCCAGCAGTGGAAATTTAGAGGTATGAGGAACATAGTGTAAAATTCACTCATACTCTATAGTAAAGGGAGGATCCTCCGACCAGACGGGTATTGTGTCTGGTGGGCAACTGCCCAACGGTTGATCTCGGGATGTTGTATATATTATGCTAGTCACGCGGTAAACTCTAATAGCGCGATGCAGGATTTGTGACGTCAGGTCTTTGATGCGTAGTTCGCATGTGGCGTTGTTGACACCGCCACAGAAATATTATAGGCTGATGATGTAGGTTTCTAGTTATATAGATAAGTATTACATGTTTTATGTACGTGTGTTTGAATTTATCTATACTACTAGCTTTTGCCCGCGGCTTCGCCCGCGTGGATGTCGGTTATCGCATAAAAAAGTACCCTATGTACTACCCTCTCCATATCCCAGGCTATATCTCAAAATTCTAACTTAATATTAATTTTAATGTGACTCACTATGTGTTTATTACCGAGCTGGTAATGAGTTGAACTATCTAACTAATGTGCACACTAATAGGGTTGAAAATAAAACCACAATAGTGTACTGATCTAAGCTGGTATACTTAATTAAAATTGCGAGACCCCAACCAAATCGCGGTAACGAAACCATAGCGAGATCTATTTCGACGTCAACGCCATCTATCGAGCTTGACATCAAACTTTTAACATTTCACAATAATAACTATGGTTTTATGGTTTCTTCATGAACACTATGTGAATAGAAACCGAAACAAATGATTTAATATAGTAAAAGTACTTATGTTCTGAACGTGAATGAGTCTTTACCTAAAGATAACAAACACAAAATCAAAATACGAAATTTCACTCAAATTCTTAAAGCAATCAATTGTACCAAATACAACACGAAATAAAATTGCGACACAAATAATAATTTTAGAATAATTCACGTAAGTACTAACTTTTCTCAGGGTCACGTTCGCAATTGGACGAAATATTAGACATTTATTTTGTACTTGCAAACACGATCTGGATGTAGAATTCGATTAATCGACTAATAATTGACCGGTTGACATTTTAGCGGGAACACCACTAAACGAACGAAAAAAGAAAACAAAATACGTCTATACTCTGTGGTCGTGTGGCGGTGTGACGCGATGCTTAATGTAAACATTCATCAAGGTTTATACGTGCGTAAATTAATGGATTCAATGAGAAAACGGTTTAATCTTAGAAGAATCTTATACAGAATTACTGAGAAATAAGTGTAGATTTCGTATTGAGTGTTAGTTTATCGAAAAGTGATAAATATGTCAGTGAAAAAGTAACGAAAGTTTTGGAATGCACAAATTTTGATCATAAGGCCGCCGTGTTTAGTAATGTTTTTATGATAAATATTCTTGTATACTGTTTGAAATACACGTAAGTAGCTAGCTTATTTATCTACGAACATAATTTGGCTTATAGCTACTGATATTATAGCGTATTGTTATCGTAATCGTATTTCCAAGAGTAAAATTCGGCAAACAAATACCTACAAAAAGTCAATAAAATGGATATAGTATGTTATCCTTAAGAGATAGACATATGCCATCGCGGACTTTTTTGAAGACCTTTTTATGATACACAATTCCACCATACATTATTTTGTTATATCTCAAAGGGTTTAGACAGCGTTTTCGTTGAAAGCTCCCAGACGGCTTATTTTTTTCCGACACCTCCAACAAATATCGTTAATTCATACAAAAATGCATACAAAAACATAACAAATTATATACTAAAACCTTCCTAGAGAACCAAGCTATCCATTGGTGAAAACAGCATGAGAATCGGTGCAGCAGTATTTGAGTTTATCGCGAACAGACAGACAGACAGACAGACAGACAGACAGACAGACGCGGCGGAGGACTTTGTTTTATAATATGTAGTGATATATATTAATATTATAAAGCTGAAGAGTTCGTTTGTTTGTTTGTTTGTTTGTTTGAACGCGCTATTCTCAGGAACTACCGGTTGAAATTGAAAAATTATTTTTGTGTTGCATTTATCGAGAAATATTATAGGCTATATAACATCACGCTACAACCAATATGAGCGGAGTATAAATGAAAAATGTTGCAAAAACGGGAAAAAATATTCCTTTTTGAGAGCTTCCTTTGCGTGCGCTGCGTAAACGATTTAAGTTTAACGACGCAAATATCATTCATTTTGGAATTATTCCTCTTTAAAAGTTCTAAAAAAAGTCCGCGACAGCATTATGTCTATCTTTTAAGATTGAATCATTATAACCTTTTTTTATGGTAATCAAATTTGTTCGGAATTAATGCATTATTTGCGAAGGAGTTTTGTCAACATAATATTAATAATCCTTATCCAAATAAATATGTTATTAATCACAAGTATTTAAATGTTAACAAAATTGTCCTAGACATCACTAGATTTCAATCAACATCTTAGGAGATATCATAATTTTAAAATAACTTCGCAACAAAATGAGTGTATAAGCTATTTAACATCACGCTACGCCCCTAAGGAGCCGAGCGAAACGACAAAAAGCCGGATAAAACGCTAAGCGAAAACGAAGTAATTGCGCGGACGGGCGATGCGATGCGACGGGGTGGGTTGTGGGCCGAAATTTTACGCGGACGAAGTCGCGGGCAGAAGCTAGTTGTATATAAATGTAAATGGTACAGTCGATGGTGCCGTGTGGTGCCGGACGTAAAGAATAGCACCACCCCATTTCCTCCCGTGGGTGTCGTAAAAGGCGACTAAGGGATTTACTAGAGAATGGGCAGCAGCGTTCTCTATGCATTTTTAACACCATACTGCGATCGATAACCCGCCTGCCAAGCATGGCGATTATGGCAACCCCTCCTCCCCAATTGGAGGAGGCCTATGTCCTGCAGTGGACGTCTTTCGGCTGAAATGATGATGATGATGATGATGGTACAGTCGAACAAGCTATTTGGTATACAGGCAAAAATATTTATCTTTCCACTACACTGCCAATTTTCATTTTTATTATGTTCGAGATAAATCTTTAGCTCATGCATGGCATACTTAAGATAAAAGAATTGACTATAGTTCGTTCGCGTTAAGAATGCAGTCATAATTATCCGTCGGCCTAGCCCCGCCCCCTAACCAATCAAATCTTTTCAAATTACAAAGTCAAGTTCACAATAACAGTTGAAGGTCTTTTAAAATATAATTTGTTTGAATTTAACACCACTGTGAATACACCTTTATCTTGCAGTTGCACTGATGAGACCACTGCATTCTTAACGCGAACGAACTATAGGTACTCAGTACACATTGTTCTAAAGTAGTTACAAGTTAGTTACCTGTATCACAGATTAATACAGATGGGCCACTCCGCAGTTTAGGTATGAAGCTACAAGTACGCGGCAAGCCCGTGTTATCGAGCAAATTCAATAAGAGTGACGCGCGCCGCCGGTATAGAAAGAGAGGCAACTTGTAGGTGAATATAACTGTAGGTAATAAGCGTTGTGCGACCTGAATTGCACTTTATTGTGTCGTAGCAAGAGTCGCTTTTTATTTAAATGATTTATACTCCATTTATTATAACATTAGACAAATAACTGTTCTCACCCATTCGTTATTTCGATGTAAACGTTTAATAAACTCCGTTATTTCAAGATAAATACAAAGCAGTGTAATCTATTGACCATTTACATTAAAAAAATAACTCTAAAGTGCTGTAATTTCAACAATATTACACAATAGCTGTCGTTATTTAGCCGTTATTTGTCTAATGCTATAGTAAATGGAGTATAGTGGAGTTCCCCATCTGTATTAATCTGTGCCTATAAACCCAATAACTTATTCGACCGTACACCACAGACTACCTGCAGTATTGTCTGTCCTTCCCCGTTAATCTATCCAGAGGTTGTTCTATAATTAGCTATAAGACCGCCCATTTAGTCACACTTTTTTATCTTTTTTTTTATCTAGGGCGTCTCAGAGTTAACCATAAGAGGTTGTGGCTCTTTAACCGGACTATCCTGTGGTTGCCTTAAGCTCCTAACGAAACTTAATGCCTCCAGCCAAGGCGTAAAAACTTATAAACTAAACGACTGCACGCTAAGGGCACCCCCTGTGGGGTACGAACCTCGGCTTAGGGCAGCGTCGGAGGGAGGATGGCAAGGGAACGTCGGTGGCTGGATAAAATCAGGGTTATGATTATTATCTGGGGATTTAAAGCTACAGGCTCGGCTATAGCGCGTGCTGGCGCTTCGCTTACAAGCAAGGGTCGGGGAGGACTATTTAGTCGAGGATTTCGCGCGGGGCCTCGGCGGCGAGGTCGGAATGATTGTGTCACCCATTTTAAAATTTCTACATAGAAATCTGTAATTTTATGGTGTGCAATAAAGAGTATTTTATATATCTAGTTATTTTGTCTAGTTGTAAAAATGAGCGAAGCCGGAACGGTTCGCTAGTATTTTATATAAAGTTTTTTTAAACAAGAAAGCAGTATACAGGGTGGAATTCAGTACATGATTCTGAATTGAAGTTTTTCGTCGGCAATAAAACAAAAAATTGCTGTCCCATACATTTTGACTGCTAAGGTATTAATTACATCTTTGTAGGAAATTGCTGTTTTTTTTTTTTTATAACCGACTAAAATTTCATCACAGGCAACTGAAGGAACACGGGTGGGTTTTGGTCGGTAAAAGTCCAGAGCGGGAGAAGTTATTTGATAATTTCCACCCAAAAAAAAAGAAGAAAAAAAGGGGAGTCCAGAATCATGTACTCAATCCATGGAAACCGGCTTCGTGTTGATGTCCCTGCCATCCTGTATATCGTTATATTGTCAAATTATTAAATAGTGCGAAGCAGGAGCGGGTCGCTAGTATTTTATATAAAGTTTTTTAAACAAGAAAGCAGTATATAGTCCAAGGCGTTGTCTTAACTCTAAGCCCAGCCGTCTGTTTTATTATTACCTAACATTATGACGCTCTCAGCAGGGGCTCGGGTACTAAAAGGATTTTGTAGTAGACACCTATTTTTAATAAACGTACATCGCAGGCCTGAAACTGCGTAAACCGTCGCCCGCGACGGGGAACCGTTGCGTGTGTTCGCGCGTGGACTCCGTGAGCAAGTAATTACCCGTAGTTTAATTTGAACGGTGTGCATGTACAGTCGTGTCGATGGAGAGCTTAACAAAACAACGACTAGAAATAAAAAACCAGTCAGTAAGCTGGCGCTACCGGGCCCCGCGCGTGCCCCCGCGACAGATGCCCGCGCGGGTCTCCTGGATGGATCACTTTTGTATGGAACCGCGCTGGCGTCCGCTTCACGCAGTTTCAACCCTTAGTGCTTGGCCAGACTGGCAGCACGGGCGCGGGGCGGGCGCGGTGCGACGTACTCAAACATAAGAACTTCATTTGAGTGTCCATAGTGGGCACGCGGGCGCAGAGCGGACGCGGGGAGCAGCGCAAGCAACTTGAAGCGGGGAGCGCGCGGGCAACTCACGCCATAGCTCGTTCATACAAGTGGCCGCAGTCAGTGCGCGGGTGGCAAGCGACAACCCGCGCGGGTGCGGGGATCTCAAACTACTTCGAGCTTACCACGCACCTTATTGCCATTTAAAGTAAGAATTTTCCAGTAAAAATAAGTCATAATCGTCCATATTATATTTTGACAAACACTGGTCACGACAACACTCGGAAAGAAGCCGCGCTCGACTGCGGACAGGCACTATCGCGCGCGTCCCCGCACCGCGCCTGCCCCGCCCGCGCTGCCAGTCTGGCAAAGCACCTAGTGTGCGATTACAGTGACGCGGGGCGGGCAGCGGGAGCGGGTGGCGGCTCAAGCGGAAAACGCACATTTCCATGAATGAACACAGTAGCAGCGGACCGATTGAGCGGTCCGGACGTACCTACCTCGTGCGATATTGGAAATAATAATAATAATAATGTCAGATTATTTGGAAGCTACAGTGCTTATTATAAAGTGGGACTTTTTTTTCCACAAGCAATCGCCACGATATCAATAGCGATCGGTAGTTGATTACCAAGAGTTAAGTTAATTACCATCAGAATCTTGCTTATTATTTTTATCTCTTCCCATAGTTTTTTTAATTACTTCTCGATTCGAATGATTGGAATCACTAGAATTCCTCAAAGGTGGCCGAGCCAATACGGCACTTATTAAATCTTCAGTCGTCAACGGCATGTCCGAACAAATCAAGTGGGAAACGCATACTGACTTGCGTCCACCTGCCCCGCTCGCGACATCCGCTTGTCCCGCTGCGATTCCCGCTCACTTGCTCCGCCCGCACTAGGTGCACCTTAGTCAAAAACTATGTGTTTGAGTTACCCGCCAGCTGATTCCGTTGCCCGCCCCGCGCCACTGTAATCGCACACTTAGTGTTCGAACTAAGTGCACGCTTGACTCGAGCGTCCGGCGCGCGGGGCGGCGCATGTGGCGTTCATGATAAACACATACAATCCCTTGCGAGTGTTCTGAGTGTTGGCGAGCGGCGCGACGCGGGGAGCGTGCGTGTTTGCGGTGGGCGTTGAGCGTGGCGACACGTGCAGTTCAAACCAGTTTGGAGGTTAAAGTGACGGCCTTAACCACTGAACAGATCATCCTGAAATTTTGCATATACGTTGTCAGGTGTACAGAAACGGACATAGGGTACCTTTCATCCCGAAAAAAAAAAACAATAACGTTCTTATGATAATAGATGGCGCCACGTGTCTTTCGAATCATGATTGAATTGTATTATATAAACTTTAGTAGTGTGTTAAGAGTTTTTTTATTTATTTAAGTACCTAGTATATTTTATGAGTCTAGAGTGTCGATAGACCGGTTTTCCATCCTCCTAACTATAATATTATTAGATTTCAACGGCCAAACAATAAGCAGAGTACAACCCGAAATGATCGTCAAATTCTAAATTAACGCGAGCGAAGCCGCGGGCAAAAGCTTTTATTATTATAAGAGTTAAAAACTACGATATTTAAAAACAGTAACTATGATATTAACACATTATCATTACATTATCTATTTCGTAAACTTTGAAAAAAAAAAAGCCACAATTCTTACTTGCGCATAATTTTTTTTATCGAAAACAATAACATCAATTTAATGTATTTTTAGTTCGCGTCCAAATATAATTAATTACAAAAAAAAAAAGTACTTGCAGTACTTGCAGGGTCACAGTGCTCTCAGAATGCGGCATAATGTTTTATTGATCGTGTGTTATATAATTTCCTAACAAGCCCTTACAGTTTGTGTAAGAGTATTCTATTCTATTCTTGTCGTTTTACGCGCGTTAGACATCATAATTAATCGTGCATTTATACCACGGCCGGTATGAGCTATTTTCTCCTGCACTTGCCAATACAAAACAAGAGTCCAACAACAAGAATCTTTACCATCTGTCATAAGATCAAGCTATCCTAAATTAAACTTTAAAATTAATTTTCAATTCCGAGTAGAGCTACACTCTGCAAGTACTTGCACTACAACCTGCAAGTACTAGATAATAGTTCCGCCAGTAATATTCCCGCTAACCCGTTCACAACTATGCTAAATATTTCACAACTATAAGCCGACGAAGCTCAAATAGTTTAGTTCTATAGTTGCAAGTTTCCTATATTATTGCTGCAAGGCTTTGATTACATGATTATAATATTAAATAATAATCAATTTTCATGAGCGATATTAATATACCAAATTGTGGGGGTTATTCTCTAAACATCAGTTCGAAATTCGAACGGTGTCTGGTTGTGAATTCGCGATGATTACTTTAAAAACAAATGAGTTTACTTTGGAATTGTGGGCGCTCAAAGCGAGCTCTTGAGTGAGGTTTCAAGTGAACTTTACGGAATACATCGTTGCTATAATCTTGAACATATATGAATGGGTTAGCAAGAATATTCAGCGAATTAATTTTGTATATTATTTCTTTAAAAAAAAACTAAAATTATCTCAATTTTCCAATTTCCACAGATCTACTATAGTTTAGATGTTAAACATAAAAAATACATAATTATGTCAGTGAATAAAACTATGTGATTTAGCTATCTATAAAAATACAACAGTAGTTATATACATCCAAAAGAAATATATTTAAAAAATATATTATCACAAATTTAAACCAAAAAAAGAAAAACACCAGTGTATCAAAAAGAAAAAAGAAAAGTCATCCGTCAAAAAATTTCGTGCCGAAAAAAGTGTGTGCGGAAAAAAATGGATTTTTGAAACTCGCATTCGGACGTACGGTTTGTATTTAATTGCGGGCAATCCAAAATGCTAACGATGTCGACTTTGATGATGCCTGCTGCCACTATGACCACGATGACAAATGCTGGTCCAATCCCTGTAGCCGCTGCTACGAAGCTTGAGCCGAAGTTACTGCAGCTTCCTCATCCAGCATTGGTGCCACAAATGCAGCAGCAACCCCAGCCGCAGCCGCATCACCATCAGCACCCACATAATAACAATAAAGTTGGTAAGTAGTAGTTTAAGAGCTTTTTTTTGGGTGACTTTTTATGTGTGTACTAGACTTGTATGGAATTTTTGTCGAGTTTGAAGTAACTGTCAACTTTTAGGACTGAAACTGCGTAAAGTGGAGGAGCAATTAATTACCCGTAGTTTAATTTTAACGGTGTGCATGTACAATAGTGTCGATGAAGAACTTATCAAAATGACAGCCAGTAAGCTGGTGCTACCGGCTTATTCCACAAATCCCCCCTGAAAATCCCCCTTAGGAGGAAAAGTGGAATCTATAAAAAACAGTCTAGGATTCACCTCTGATAATTCGGTTTATTCCTAATCCCCCATGAGAGCATCCCCTCATTGGGGAAAACTGAACCCTAATGTAAAAAAATCACTTTCAGGGGGGTCTTGGAATAAGTTTTTTTTTTTTTTTTTCAATTCTAATTTTCACCCCTAAGCGGGATTATCCGGGGTGAATTCTAAACTGTTTTTTATAGATTCCACTTTTCCTCCTAAGGGGGATTTTCAGGAGGGATTTGTGGAATAAGCCGCGCTACCGGGCCCACCGCGTGCCCCGCGACGGACGACGTGTGGGCCACCGCGACGTAACTGCGCACGCGTCCACTTCACGCAGTTTCAGCCCTCAGTCTGCACTCACAAATGTTTATGTCGTAGTTAGAGTATTGTTTATATTAGCTGTTCGCGTATACCTTATATTAAAAGCGATAGTCTTTGATAGTCACTTGTAAACTAATACTATTTAACCAATTATCTTCCACGATAGCAGTGATAGCCTAGTTAGTGTGACCGTCTGACTGCCAAGGCATAGGTCTCCGAGTTTGAACACAAGGCACGCACCTCTAACTTTTCGGATTCATGTGCGTATGGTATAATTATCACTTACTCAAAAAACGGTGAAGGAAAACATTTTGAGGAAACGGACATGGCTAAGAGATATTTCTCGACGGTGTGTTGTAGTCAAGTCAGAGGCCCATGAGCGGCATAATAACTCTGACACCAGGTTACTCACGAAAACGAGTAGCTCTTATAAAAAATAAAAAAAAATTGTCACATAAACCTACATGGGCACTTATAAAACGTCAGAAGCTGAGCCGTGCACGGTTCCAATTGGTCGTTTCCTATGAAGAAGAGCCAGCAAGAAACTCCACGGTTACTCTTTTAAAAATAAATGGCTTTCACAATGCTTTCAAATTACTGTGTTATATATTAGACATTGGAGGACAGTGTAGGCCTGTCAACAAGTACCAAGTGCTTAACAAAATAGAAAATACCACAAATACTTTCATACCCATACACCTTCTCACACCCCGCAAATCAACCCACACGCTCAAACACACACCCTAAAGCTGCTTTCAGACTACGCTATAATATAATAGCATATAGTATATAGCTCATAGCACAACAATATCGCGCACCATACATTGTTATGGACACGTTCACACTGTACTGTACTATATATTATTGGAATGTATGGTGCGCGATATTGTTGTGCTATGAGCTATATACTATACTAGCTTTTGCCCGCGGCTCCGCCCGCGTAGATGTCGGTTATCGCGTAAAAAAGTAGCCTATGTCCTTCTCCGTATCCCAGGCTATATCTCTGCCAAATTTCATGACGATCGGTTCAGCGGTTGGGGCGTGAAAACGTAACATACAGATAGACAGACAGACAGATAGACAGAAAGACAGACAGACAGAGTTACTTTCACATTTATAATATTAGTATGGATTAGTATGGATAGCTCATAGCACAACAATATCGCGCACCATACATTGTTATGGACACGTTCACACTGTACTGTACTATATATTATTGGAATGTATGGTGCGCGATATTGTTGTGCTATGAGCTATATAATATATGCTATATATTATAGCGTATTCTGAAAGCAGCTTAACACTACACACACGTGAACATGCTACAATAATTTTGTAACATCCTAGAACCTAAACTTTTTCTTTTCTTTTTAATTATGTCTCAACATTGTAGATAGTAAGTAACCCATGGGAAGTTGCGAGGTAACCCCATTACAAGTATCCTCATAACTTACCGAGGCTGCCTCAATTTTGTGCTATATAACAGTGTTTTTTAATGCATTTAGTTAAAAACTGTTATTTTGATATTACACACAGACACTTCAATTGTATTTATTTATATAGGTAGATTTAAACTTCAATTTCTAAATGGACTACCTATGTTTTTGCAGTCTGGTGATTCAGCTCACTAAACAAATATGCGAAAAAGTCTAATATCGATTCGTTATTTCAGTTCTCTATTTCGCCACTTCGCCTGGAACCTAGATAAATAAGTATCAATCAATTTATCTATCTAGGGCAGGTACGTGTTGGCAGGCGGCGAAAATCAGCACCAAATATAATTTTGCGAATTTTAGGGCAATGTAATGGCTTATTCCGCAAATCCCCCCTGAAAAATCCCCCTTAGGAGGAAAATTGGAATATATACAAACCAGTCTATAATTCACCCCTGATAATCCGGCTTATTTCACTAATCCCCCCAGAGAATCCCCCTCAGTGGGGAAAACTGACACCCTTATGTAAAAAAAATCACTTTCAGGGGGGTCTTGGAATAAGTATTATTATTTTTTATTTTTTTTTCAATTCTAGTTTTCCCCCCTAAGTGGGAATATCAGGGATGAATTCTAGACAGTTTATTATAGATTCCACTTTCCCTCCTAAGGGGGATTTTCAAGGGGATTTGTGGAATAAGCCATATCAAGTAATGTGTTGTGTGCCTTTCCCGATATATTCTTTTCCTTCTGTTTATTTATATAACAAAACAACACACAAATAATAACCAGATTATCATTATATCTATAGCTTTTTAGGGTCACAAGGAACCCTTATAGTTTCGCCATGTCCGTCTGTCTGTCTGTCTGTCTGTCTGTCGGTCTGTCTCCGCGGCGTAGCTCAGAGACTCTTAGTACTAGAAAGCTGTCATTTGGTATGGGTATACATATTAATCACGCCAACAAAGTGGTAAAATCTTATTTTACCATGTTGTTGACTTTCATGAAATATTTTTTTAGGGTCCCGTACACGTAAAGTGGGGAATGATAATTTTTTTTTCTCTCCTATCCCATGGTGTGGGATATCTTTGGATAGGCCGTACAAAAATATTCCGGGTTTGTGAAAACCATTTTTGGATTCAGGGA
Source organism: Dryobota labecula (assembly GCA_947523025.1). Classification (NCBI taxonomy): domain Eukaryota; kingdom Metazoa; phylum Arthropoda; class Insecta; order Lepidoptera; family Noctuidae; genus Dryobota; species Dryobota labecula. The sequence goes on from OX383314.1 coordinate 10,134,654, forward strand.
TCCGTTTGCGTAATATTTAGGTTTAAAGTGCTAATTTTTGTAAGAGTCAAGTGCAAGGCCAGCAAAATGGTTGTATTTGGATATGTGAAAAATTCACAGCAGTAGTATAATTATATAACGAAGTAAAAAGGCTTTAGAAATTATAATAGTTGACCAACTTAAATTTGCAGTTAAATACATGTTCTCCCATACATTTTCTTAAGGTGAACATGTTTTTCAACTACAATTCAAACTCAAACTCAAAACATTTATGTCAAATAAACCAATTACAGGCACTTTTGAATTGTCAAGGGGTCGGTCAGTCAGAAAGATGAAGCTAGTTGCCCATTCCAAGGCTTAGTAGTTTCCTATGGAGAAGAATGGACAAGAAACTCCACGGACACTCTTTTAAAATAAAATATTGTTACAAAATATGGGTTACATCATTCATGTTGAAGTTATACATGTGAGAACAATGTAGAAAGACGTGCACGTTAGAAGCGTAATAGAAACAATTCAAAAATTAAATATTAAAAATTAATGATAAGTTTGTTCTTGGGGTCAATTCAACCCATCTACGTAACCCTTCATTGTACGTGGTTCGACACACACTTGGCCTGTTTTTTTGTTTTTGTTTTTAAAAACACTGGAAACATATAAATATATTAAGTATACATAATATGTAAATAAACACACGTCTTCTTCCCATGCCATGGGCTACTGCTACGACCTTAAGACTACGCCGAGTGCACAGTGGCGCCCTCATCGTTATTTCGGTGATTTCTTTTATTTTAGAATGAAAATGCAGAAAATAAGCTCGTCAAGTTGTGCTTCACAAGACTATATGTTATTATTACTACAAACAGTAGTTTTAAATTGTTATGTTTTATTGTAATCATTAGACCTTAACAAACTAAAATATTATCAAAATTGCGGTGTCTTGGTTTAGGTTATTTTGGATATGTACAATAAATCACAGTTTCCAATATTACTGCGTAAAATTTTGTAGGAGTGTGACTACTCCTTTTAATTAAAAACATATTTCTTCGCTACTTTAATAAAAACTTATTAAAAAAGAAATACTTATAACAAACTTCAATTAATTACACTAGTTTACAAAGTTTTTGTCCTTTGAAGGAAACGTTTTTTTTTTCTTAACAATCGAGGTGCACTGAGTTTCAGAAAAAATATTAAAAAAATCTAACACGTCATGTTTCCAAGATATTTATTATTTTTGATAATTTTTTATAAAAAAATATGCTTACAAAAATATCAAACAAAAAATTACAAGTGAATTGTCTTAGCTTTTCTCTTGTATTTATTCGTGTCTGTATCTCTAATAACCGACCAGCAATAATCACCTAACATGGCCTGGTCCCAGTATCCTTGATAATTTTTCTCAAAAAATTTCAAATCCTGATGATGACACTCTCCATGTTCATCGCTGACTTGTCCGAGAGCAGCCCAAGAGCTTAGAGTTTTTCTGCGTCTTTCACAAAAAACGTGAGGAGCCCATGTTTTGTCCTGGTGACAGACCGATTAAGTGATTCCGTTATGGGATATCCTTTTTTAGATATTATAAATTCACCACAAACATAACAAAAACGATCAGAATGTACTTTACACAACCTTTTTGACATTTTTAAAACAAGTATTTGTTTAACTGAACACTGCACAGCATCAAAATTTTAAAATAAAATCGAAACCAACTTATGAGTAGTTTGAAAATAAGATGTTATAAGAACTTGATTTATAGACGTGATAGAAATAAAACAAATATATGTTTGCGTTTAGTTATTACTACTAAATACATCGATATGGAATTCATTGAAAGGACATGAATTTTATTTTAATTTGTAAACTAGTGTTATACAAGTCTTATGACTAAAACTGATTTTAGTAGGTTGCTAAATTACCTTCTTACTTCATTGATAAGAAATACAATACAATATACCTAATTATAGATACTTACACAAATACCTATCAAGGTGAATAACACCTGAATTTAATTGTTACTAAACATTATAGTCTATTATACTGCAAATACACTTATCTGCACCTTGACTTGCACAAATATATGCAAGTTTGTTGTTTTTACTTTCATACTTTTGTGCAAGTTACATGACGTGTATTACTTGCGTAAGTGTTAAGTGTTGTTCCCACTGCTGGGACTCAGGCCTCCTTTCTGTGAGAACTGCGTCTGAAAAGAAAATAAAGAAAGAAAATACGTTTATTTGCGGTAAACATGACGCAATAAAGAACATGAACACAAAAAAAAAAAAACTATGGGGGGAAATGCGTTGTGTCTGCGATGTGTATTACAGCCTACTCCCTGTGCGCTGTAATACACAACGCAGACACAGTTCAGGCTGGTAGATACTACAATTAAATATTATTTTTTCAAATAATTCTAAAATTAAAAAAAAAACTAAATTCTTTTTTGCCGGGTTTGGTCCTTGGATGGGTGACTATCCATTTCATACCAAGACCTATACGTACCTCAGAAAGCACGGTAAGACGCTGGTCTATTCGTCGATTTTTGTTAGTCGTTCGGGGTAGTCAGAAGCCCCAGTAACTGGGATGTGGAGGTCAGATAGACAGTCGCTCCGTTAAATGCTCGTATTCAGCTGCATCCGGTTAGATTGGACGCTGACCCCAACATTGTAAGGCAGGCTCGGCACGTGATGAAATAAATAAAGACTCTTGTATCCACTAAAGTAATATGGCGTCGAAAAAAGCCGGCCAAGTGCGTGCCGAACCACGAACAAAGAAGGGTTCCGTAGATGGGATAAATATATCCCAAGAACAAACTTAAACATTGTAGTTGAAAAACATGTTCGCCCATACATTCCATCTGCAAATGTAAGTTTGTACGTACAATATTGGGAGATTTACCGTTATTTTAAGATCATAGACTTCTTATAGGTTTTCCGGTAATCTTTTTTTTTTTTTTTTTTTTTTTTTTTTTTTTTTTTGTGTATTGCATCTCGGAGGTATAACCACTGGGGGTTCCTGCTCCTTAACCTGGCTTTCCTGTGGTGCCGCAAGCTCCTAACGAAGTTTACGCCTCCAGCCAGGGGGTTTTTACTATAATCTACTTAAGCTAGACGACTGCTCGCTAAGGGCACCCCAGGTGGGGCTCGAACCTCGGCTTAGGGCAGTGTCGGAGGGAGGGTGGCAAGGGACCGTCGGTGGCTGGATAATATCAGGGTTCTGATTATTAATCGGGGGAGTTTGGATTACAGGCTCAGCTAAACCACATGCTGGCACATCGTTAAGCGTCGTCGTCAAGGGACGGGGAGGGCTACTATTATTATTGACGATAATAATAGTGGATCGGGGTGGGTTTCGCGCGGGACCTCTAAAGCGAGGTCGGAATTGTGATCGTGTTCGTGTTGTGTGTACTCTTCGAGCTGTACTAGTTTCTCTACGACTCTCCTGGATGAGAGTGGTGGGGTCGTCTGGGTCGGTCAGTGCGTGCCTTGGACGGCGGATCGTACTAATGCGGGAGGGGGTATAATTGGCGGCCTGCACAACGAGAGTGTTGCGGTGGGTGGCGGCAGAGTCAAAGAATCGCTTGGAAGAGCGTTTCAGAAATTGGGCTATTGTAGGCAGTCTAAGCTCTACATGGAGGTTTGTGTTCCGAACGAACCAGGGGGCTCCCGTGCATTTACGGAGGAAACGATTTTGAATGATTTGCATCTTATGGATGACATGTGATTTTGCTTGGGCAAAGACTGGACTCGCATAGGTCATGATGGGGCGGATGCACGCGGTGTACAATCGCAATTTGCACTTGAGTGACAATTTGCTATTTTCGTGGACAAGGGAGTGAAGCCTATAGAGAGCGAAGGCGGCGCGCGAACGCGCCTTACTTACATGCTCAGAAAAGGAGAGGCGTTGATCGAGGATGACACCTAGATATTTGGCTCGCTTCTCCCAAGGGATAGGCTTGCCGAACATGGTGACAGGTTTGGGCTTTGGGGGGATTTTTCTCGGTTTTACGAAGAGAACCGCTTGGCTTTTGTCAGGATTGACTTCGATCCGCCACTTTCTAAACCACGCACCGAGCTTGTCGGCTGCAGTCTGGAGAGTGTTGGTAATGACATTATGACTCTTCCCTCTGTAGTAAACGGCCGTATCGTCTGCGAACAGAGCCAACTGAGCCTTTTTAAACTTCGGGATGTCGCTGGTGTAAAGCGTAAAAGCCAGGGGGGATATCACAGAGCCCTGAGGGACTCCTGCGCGTATGGGATGGGAGGAGGAGAGGGCTCCCTCTATGCGATAGCGAAAGGTGCGATTCGACAAAAAGTCTCGTAAGATGAGCACGAGACGCTCGGGCACACCGAGTTGGTACAGCTTGTAAATCAAGCCGTTGTGCCAGACCTTGTCGAACGCTTTCGCTATATCAAAGAAGATAGCTCCTGTCATAAGGCCGCGTTGAAAGCCGGCGCTTATGTCCTCGACTATACGGTGGACCTGATGGGTCGACGAATGTTTGGTACGGAATCCAAACTGTTCGTGGGGGATAAGGCCCTTAGTCTCGGCGTAGTCTCTGAGACGCTTATAAATAAGCCTCTCGTAGAGTTTGCCCATGACTGTGAGCAGGCTAATGGGGCGGTAGCTCGCGGGCTCCTTCTTGGGTTTACCGGGTTTGGCAATACCGATTACTGTGGCCTCTTTCCACACTTGCGGGAAGACATTATTGTTCATGGCTCCATTGAAGATGGTGGCCAAGAGCATTATCAGGTGGGCGGGGAACAATTGGACCACCCTATTGGTGATACCATCAGAGCCAGGGGCTTTACGAGGTTTCAGACCCTTTATGAGCTCGTGCACTTCCGCCGGTGTGACGGGAGCCAGAGGATACTCAGGGTCTTCGACGGGCGGGAGGGAGGCTCTACGTTCGACTTCAGCGTCGACCTCATCGAGGTGAGCTTGGTCTACTGGTTGAGAGCTGGGCGAGCACTGGGCCTCTAGACTGTCGGCTAAGCATTCGGCTTTGTCGATGTCTTCGAAAGCGAGAGACGCGTCTGGGCGGATCAGTGGGGGCATTGAGGCTGAGCTACCTCCTCGGGGATTGAGTTTCCTTTGGAGTTGCCAGAATGCTAGATGGTTCGGCTCTAGGCTGTTCAGTAGCTTATCCCAGTCGGCGTCACGAAATTCCTTCACGCGTTTACTTACAGCACGCTGCAAGTAGCGCATGTGGATTTTGTTAGCCGTGCAGGGAAAGCTACTGTACGCACGGACGGCTGCGTTCTTCTCCGTCATCAGTGCACGTACATCGTCCGGCAGTTTCCCGCGACGGTTATCCGTCGCCGGAACCTCCCTTGAACATGTGTTCAGGACAGATTGTACGTGCTCTGTGAGAGAGTCGATCGCTGTCGTCGTGTCTGCGATAGAGTCGAACTGGTCGGGGATCGAATCCAATTGGGGGGACGTGTTAGCTTTCAAGCTTTCGCCTACTCGCTTCCAGTCCGTTATCCTTTTGGTGCGCGGGGGGATATTGGGGTCGTGAAGACCTATGCGAGGGGCCATTTCTACGAGAACAGGTCGGTGGTCAGAGTGAAGCTCGTGGTGCACCTCTATAGAGACCAACCGTAGGTTGATGTTCTTTAGAAGTGCCACATCGAGCACGTCAGAGGCATGGTCAGGATTATGCGGATAGTGGGTGTGATTCATCGGAGCGATGATATCAAAATTTAGGAGGGGGCAGAGGTCAAAGAGGACTTTACCCCTATGGGAGGTGAGTCTACTATTCCAGGCTGGGTGCTTGGCATTGAGATCACCCGCCATGATGACGGAATCACTCATGCTCAAGAGGGTGCTAAGGTCGTCGGTCAGTAGTCGATCTTGGATAGGATCAATTGTAATGGTAGGGGGCAGATAGGCTGATATTATCGTTATAGATGGGTGGCCCGTCATACCGATTCGGCAGATCGAGACTTCTAATAGGGACTTTAGGACAGGAGGGTCTATGGGCGTGCAATAGAGCTCTGATTTATAATAGATTAGAGTACCTCCCAGGTGGCACCGCGACCTATCGTTGCGAATTATACGATAATTCGCAATTGACGGGTTACGGTGCCTGGGTTTTAAAAAGGTCTCTTGGATTAGGAAAATGTCTACCTTATGATCGCCGAGGAATTCGGTGATCTCTGAGTTTTGGCCGTCCAAGCCATTGGCGTTAAAATAACCTAACATTAGGGATCGGGGTTTGTTTCTAGCGGGGGACCTAGTATCCATTAAGTGGTCTAGGGGTGTTGTTCGCGAATCTAGACAATGCTTGCGTGATCTCGGGATACGCATTGTAGATTGCCTGAATTTGGTATAAGTCACCGGCGTTGGTCGCGGCGACTATCTCGTCGGCCATCCTCCTCGCGCGGGGGGTGAGGAAGACCATGTAGGTGGAAGAGATCACCTGGAAGGGATCAACTTTGTTGACACCGGCCACGGGAGTGGGGGTGTGGTTAGGAGGGGGGCGCGCGTACGGAGCGGCGGCGACGGGCGCGGGCGCGGGCGCGGGCGCGGCGGCGAGGGGCGCGGGTGCGGTGGGGGGCGCGATGGTCGCGGGTCTCGATTGCGAGTTCTCGAATCGGGTTCGCGGGTCCATTAATCGGGGTATACTGGCCTGGGGGGCCTGGGGAGCGACTGCCTGAGGGGCGTGTCTAGCCTGGAGGCTTGGGAACGCCTGCTGATGGTGCAGGTAATTCCAGGGACTGGGTCTCTGGGGACTCAGTCTTACTGGTTCCAAATAGGACGGGCATTCGCGGGATTGACGCGCGTCGGTACGCTTCGCTAAGCGAGGGGGCGCGGATTTTGGGGCTTTAGCGCAGCCACGGTAGTTCGCGGGGTGGCCAGCCTCGCCACATAGCACGCAGCTAGGTGGCTCGGTGCAAAGTGCACGGTCCTTGGGACGTTCGCATTCCGCAGTGCTATGCGAACCCAGGCACTTTACGCACCTGGGTGTCGCATAACAGTGCTTCTGCGTATGCCCGTAGAGTTGGCAACGATGGCACTGGGCAATAACGCTTGACTTGCGGGGTCTCTCGATTTCGAGACCCGAGAGGCTACAGATCGATTTGATCTGGAAGATCGGGTTATGACCCTCGGAGGGTGGGCAGATCACGAGGATCATGTCAAAGGCCTCACCGCGTCGCGCGCGATGCATACGGTGGACCTCGTTTACAGGGACGTTTTGCGACCTAAGATCGGCTATGATTTCAGAGCATGGGATCTCCCTTGGGATCCTGCGGATGACTACGCGTGTTTCCTTTTCCTCGGGGAGGCAATACGTGTGGAAAGACACGTTTTTAGAGCGAAGCATTTTGGTTAGGCTCCTGTAGTCCGTAGACGTGGGAACCGTGACCTTGATGCCGGTCTGGGTGGATTTGGCGTGCGAGTAATTTATCCGGAGCTCGACACACCATTTTGATATGTCGGTCCATTTGGACTTGTCCTGGATAAATACAGGCGGTGGGGGGGGGGATTTTCTTAACGGGATTGCCGTTAATGAGAATGCGCGGAGTGGGGGCCTGCGACGTGGACGCGGACGCGGAGGGCGCGGGCGCGGCGGAGGGCGCGGGGGTGGGGACCTGCGACGCGAGGGGCGCGGACGCGGTGGACGGGGCGGGGGTGGGGATTTGCGACGCGGAGGGCGCGGACGCGGTAGACGGGGTGGGGGTGGGGACCTGCGACGCGAAGGGCGCGGACGCGGTAGACGGAGTGGGGGACGCAGGAGGGCTGAAGGCCTCTGCTTTCCCTTTCTTGGCGGCCTTTCTCTGGGCTTTCGTCTTCTTCCTCTTGCCCCCCCGTCCCGAGACTAGGCTGAAGCCTTCGTCCGAGGTGGAGGGGGAAGAGGCAGAGGACGCTGCCGACCGTGTCGTGACGGTACGGTCCGATTCTGAGTCGGAACCGGCGGGACGCGGGGTGTCGGCTCTTCCACCACTGACTGCCTCTTCTGTTTCCATGTCGGAAACAGATGAGCCAGCCTGTGACAGAGGCGAGCGAGAACGCGAACGCGATCGAGTAGGAGAAGGAGAGGGAGAGCGGGGGCTATCCGTCGAGTGGGTGCGAACGGACGCCGAGAGGGTGGCAGCCGCGAGGGCTCCGTATTCCTGTCCATATTTGGACTGGAATACGGGGTCCTTTAATACGACTCCGATCAGAAACTCTATCAACACCGTCCCGATGACGGGGTTTTTCTTATATTCGGGGGGGGCCATGACGGTGGCGGGGAAGTTATCCCTACAACTAATATCCCTAACTCCCCGGGTGGGTTTGCCCGGGGATGAGTGAAGCCTCCCTGCCGGGTCAGGCAGGGAGATGTGTGCTAATGGTGAGCCCTAAGCTTGTAACCCGTCGCCAGTCTTATTGTGCGAACGGGGCCCTACAAATCCGGTGCAAAGGGTGTAGACACACCCTAAAGACACCGGGTGAGTAGCTGTGAAGGGAAAACTGTCACCAGAGCCGACTAGGAGATCCCCCAAGGCCGGTTAACTCTGGGACCCGTCCAATTGACTGCCTTGCCCTGATGGGGTTCGGCGGGTGTGATTGGGTCAACACCCCCTTGGATTCGTTAGCACCGTTAGGTTTCAACCAAGGACCACGAAACTGTGGTTTTTCCCTGACGGGGTAAAAACGCGCGCAACGTTTTAGACGACAAGGTTTAAAAAAACCAATACCAACCTGTCTTGAAAAAGACAATAGTTGATATTATTGTTAGTAGTCGGACTACTAGTGCAATCGTTACGACTGGGCGTAACGATTACCGGATGGCGGCGGCGGCGGACACTTGACACGGCACGGGCGCAGCGAGCCGGATCTGCAGCACACGACCGTTCCGAACGGTGTCGCGACGCGGAATGACCGAACAAGCGCACCGGGGCGGGCGCAGGGAGCGGGAGCAGCGTAACGACCGTCCAGGGCGGAGGTCGAACGGTGAGTGATGCCGGTAATCTATAAAATTATAAAATTTATATTTTCAGTATGTAATTTTTTTTTTTTTTGTTTCAAAATTTTTGTTTCAGTAGTTTCGGATATAAGGGGGGGGGGTATGGTAATTTTTTCATATATTTTCTAAAATAACTTTAAAAGTTTACATTGAAAGAAAGGTCTTATTATAAGAATTTCAGATATGTTTTTATTATGATTTTAACCATAAAAAAAATATATCAGTAATTCTTATAATTAAGGCCTTTCATTTGATATAATAACAAACGGTACAGTTTGCAATTTTTTTTTTCTTAATTTACTATTTTGCCCCCCTTCCCCCCCCCCACCCCTAAAAAGTGACCGCCATATTCAACATTCGTTTATTCACGTCCGTGGTTTGGTCACAGAAATTCATAAGTTAAAAGGAAAAAAAAAGGAAAGGAAGGGGGTATAAGTTGGAAGGTACACTTATGAATTTATACAGTAAAAATATTTAATCAGTGCGCAAATTTTTTTGGTGGTTCAGTATCAGTAATAGAACACATTTTTTCTTTTATCATCTTTTTTTACGAGTGATCCGATAATCGTGTGGCGGTATCAACAACGCCACATGCGAACTACGCATCAAAGACCTGACGTCACAAATCCTGCATCGCGCTATCAGAGTTTACCGTGCGACTAGCATATATACAACATCCCGACATCAACCGTTGGGCAGTTGCCCACCAGATACAACACCCGTCTGATCGGAGGATCCTCCCTTTTCCATAGAGTATGAGTGAACTTTACACCCTGTTCCTCATACCTCTAAAAGTGTTCCGTTTTTTCCTTTTGAGGTACGGAATCCTAAAAACAAACATGTCCTGCTAAAATCGGCCTTGTGGCAGGTCTAAGTGGGTTATATGTCTTCCTGCCCCCACATTAAGCGTAATATGTGTGTATTATCACCATCATTACTTTTGTGGGACAAGCAGAAGGGGCGGTAGTGTTTTGTTTTATTTCTGGAAGTTTATTTGGATTTTTGGAAGACATTTTGATGGTAAAAGAAGCTTGTTAAAATGCGTAGAAGCGTGTATTGCACTCTTAAAACACTCCAATATTTTTTTTTTAACTAATCTACATACTTACGAATTATACACATTGAATTTAAAAATATAGGCTGCCATAAGGACTACCGACAGAAGTGAAAACTCAAAACTCTGGAATAACTGTATTCTTTTTAGGGTTCCGTACCGAAATGGTAAAAAGGAACCCTTATGGTGTGACTCTGTCTGTCCGTCTGTCACGGATATCTCAAGAACTACTCATGCTATCAACTTGAAATTTGGAAAAGTTTTAGTTGACGTTTACCCAACTATTTTGCATTTTTTTTTTGTTTTTGTTTTGCAACAGGTATTGACCGGGGTCTTAAAAATTCGAAGTGGGGCTACTAGGGCATCTGGATTATCATATGAAAGAGCGCTATTTGCACATTCTCAAACATTTTTTTTAAGAGCACATTATTTTTTGACTTTTGACGAAAAATTTAAAAAAAATAATACCAATTGAACGCCCAGTATTTTTATCTCACGAAGCGACGCGCGCTTTACTTGTGCTAACCAGTGTGCGAACACGCTGTGAATGTGTGTGTAAGCGCAAGAGCTCACGGTACTGTCCGAGACACGGGCGCAGTATGAGGGTGTGTGTACCTGTGTGTATTATGTGTTGACGCTACTCGTCTTCGAATAGGTCGTAATCAACTCTCAACTCAAATCAACACTGGACATAAGCCTCTCCCAGGCTACGCCAGAACACCCTGTCCTCCGCCTTCCGCATCCAGTCTATTCCAGCCACCTTCTTAAGGTCGTCGATCCATCTGGCTGGGACGCGTCTCACACTAAACTTGCCGATACGCGGTTTCTACTCCAGGATTCGTCGGTTCTAAGTTGGCTTTAGGTCTAACGGCTTTTATTTTCGACCCTAAAATCCAAATATCTATCTCTGCCAGTGTTTGTGTTCCTTTCAACATATAACCCGTCTGCGTTCAAAGCAAGAGTTAACAGGCATCTTCTTCATCATAGACCTCATCCATAGCTTCCATCAGACGAGATCGTGGTCAAGAGCAAGCACATCCGATTTTTTTTTTTAATAAAAATAACTCATACTTGGTTACTTTTATAGTTGTATCTCTTCAACAGGTTCGCCAATAATATTGTCAAAATATAAAAAGATGTTATTTTCATGATTTATGGCAAAACTAACATCGTTTACGTTCTACCTGGGACATAAAAACCCCGTAAAAATGGTATGTATTGGTATTTTATGGTGAAAATAAAGTGTTGAGTCGCTCGTTGGTTTTGGGTTTATATTTACATAAATATCTTTATTTAAGTACGTCATTTGTGGATCTTAGACAGTAGTTACGGTTAGCCCGATAGGCCTGAACTTGCCAAGGGATATCGTGTTACCACTAACTGGGTTGGGAAGATCAGATATGAGGTAGGCTGTCGCTCCATGTAAAATACTGGTATTCAGCAGCATCTGGTCAGACTAGAAGCTGACCTCAACATACTTGAGGAAAAGACTATTATTTCATATTATTCATATTCTTTATTGTGGATCATAGGTAGGTAAAATACATACAATGCTCTTATTAGTAAAATTAGGATCAGCTATGTCCCGCCACTTAGGCATACAATAACAATCACTTAAATCAAATTAAAAAGTATTTAAATAAGTCAAATCAAAATACACCAATTTCAATAAATTTCAGAACTAACTATATATCATATTATTATTATTAACCACAGATTATTATTATATTATTATTAACCACTCATATTAATTAATTGAATGCAAAAAAAAAGACTATTATATATTCAAATTGTATCCTTAAAGTTACTGTACGCATCATGGCTGAGTTAAACTATGTATATTGTGAAAGTGATTTGTCAGTTAGGAAATCTTTTACAGAGTAGTAGCATTTGTCCACTAACATGTCATGCATTTTCTTTTTAAATGATTTTATTTCTTGAATATTTCTTATAATAGCCGGGATTTTATTAAATATACGTGAAGCCGCACAAAATATACTCTCGTAGAAGAAATGTGTTTTGCTAGCAACTGTGTTTAACTTATGCGATGCCGTATTCGGGTACAAAATTCAAACAGATTAATATTTAATTTTACAAATACTGCGCTTTCAAATATATATAGACTAGGCAATGTCAATATTTTCATGCTCTTAAAAAATGGTTCACAGGAGTCAGCTTGTTGCAGGCTACACATAGACCTGACACAGCGTTTTTGAGCAATAAATGCACGTTGTTTGTCTACACTATTGCCCCAAAATATCACACCGTACCTTAGAGTTGAACTAACATAGGCGTGAATACCGTTAAGAGGGTTGAGGTATTCGCAAATTTTCTCAATCTGTAGAGTGCATTTGAGAACTTGCTGAGTGTTTTACATAAATGGTCAACATGTAAATTCCACTTAAGGTTGCTGTCAATATTTAACCCTAGGAATTTAGTTGCTTCAGTTTCTTCTATCTTACTGTCTAAATATCGAATAGTCATAGGACTAGGCAGATAATGATGTGTACACATGGCTACATATCAAGCTATCAATTCCAGTATAAGCTGGTCTCGCATTGTATAGGATTTCCAACCAATGAGACGTCAGCTTATACTGGAAATACAACCTAACTTTACACTTCTGCCCGTTCCTTCGGGGAATACGAGCGTGTTTAGTCATGTTTAGACGTAGGGTCATAATTATACAGACATTATATTTTAATGGAGGCTTATAAAAGTTAATAGCAGTTAATTATGTGTGGTATTTGATGCCTTGATTATGATAATTTTGAAGATAATTACCGCTTTTGTGTCTTCTTCAAAGCTTTGTTTAAAAAACTGGCCTATTTATAATATAGACAAATAACTGTTCTCACCCTTTCGTTATTTCGATGTAAACGTTTAATAAACTCCGTTATTTCACGATAAATACAAAGCACTGTAATCTATTTACCATTTACATTAAAAAAATAACTCTAAAGTGCAGTAATTTCAACAATATTACACAATAACTGTCGTTATTTAGCCGTTATTTGTCTAATGCTATGGTAAATGGAGTATAGGTGGAATGAATTTATCCCAAGAACAAACTTAACATTGTGGTTGTAAAACATGTTCTCCCATACATTCCAACTGCAAATATAAATAGGGATGATGCGAAAAAAAATTTTTTTTTGTCCGTCATGTTGATTATAAAAAAATATTGGACACGTACTTTTTCTTTTTCTACGTAATCAAAACATTACAGCGATACATTGAGTTCAAATGTGACAAGACGTCACTTCTCACTAGATTTTATACGTAGCTGTGACGTAACGAGCCCCCACTCCCCAAGTTTAATGTGTTTTATCCAAGTAATTTTTTATTAATATGATAAAGCAAAAAATACGTGTCTAATATTTTTTTATTATCTGATTGACGGACTAAACAGTTTTTTGTTTTTTTTTTACCCAGGATACTTCCCTATTGGTTGACTGTCCTCGTTATCCTGTAAAGCTTACTTAGCTGTGATAGTTTTCCTTTTAACTGCATTATAATTATATTACTACAGCCATGATTTTTTTCACACACCCAAAAACAACCATTTAGCTGTCACACTTAACTCTAACAAAAATTAGGACTTTAAAGCTAACGCTAACGGATCCCTGAATCGAAAAATGCGGCGCAAAAATCGGCCTATCCAACGATACCCCACACCATGGGATAGACAAGAAAAAAGAAGCTTTTCCTGAAAGTGTATTTATGTATCTATTATTTAGGATATGTAAATAGAGGTATGAGGGACAGGGTTAAAGTTCACTCATCGAAAGGTCCCCTTTCCATGAGTGAACTCCTCCAACCAGGCGGGTGTCGAGTCTGGGTACTGCCCGACGGTTGATTTCGGGATGTTGTATTTATATAGGCTAGTCGCGCGGTAAACTCTGTTTGCGCGATGCAGGATTTGTGACGTCAGGTCTATGATACGTAGTTCACATGTGGTTTTGTAGATGTCGCTACATGTATATATGTGTGTATCTATATTAGTATATTGCATACTTGTTATTTGCACCAATGACAGCCCCATTTTATACCCAGCCAAATCACTATACATTCCAAGGTTGCCTGGAAGAGATCGTAGAAAGCGATAAGGTCGCCATTGTATACTTTGTAGTGTTAGATTAATTTTTTGTTATGTATATTTGTGGTGAACAATACATATACATATACAACGTGTTTTTTTTTTATATAGCATAACTCTAAGGTTATATTCTATAAGTAAAAATAAAACAAAAAGTCCTAGAATATGTGGTCCAAAAATGCATAGTTTCGAAGATAATCATATTAATTTAGGTCAAAAATGTTTACCCGTATAACGAATTTTTACTTTTGCGACATTGCCAAACTGATGAAACTGAGACCCTCAATGTGTGTAGGTATCTAAGTTTCATTGATAAATACGAATAATACATTTTCATTCAAAACTATCATTGATATTTAAAGCTAAGAAAATGCGACGCTGTCATATTTCACGTAAGGGTGTTTTACATTAATAATCGTGACTTTGTCGAATTATTTTTTAAGAAAAATTAAAACGAAACAAAATATATTTGAAAAATTATTCATATGCCAGTCAAACTCAAACTCAAAGCATTTATATCATTTAAACCATTTACAGGCACTTTTGAATTGTCAAAGAGACGGTCAGTTAGTCAGAGTCGGCAAGTTGAAGCTAGATGCCCATTCCAATACGTAGATCACTATGGAGAAGAACGGACAAGAAACTCCAAGGACACTCTTTTAAATCAAGATATTACATAATCCTGGGTACATTATTCTTGTTGCTTCTATATGTGAGACAATGTAAAAACTAATAAAACAATTCAAAATATAAAATTACAAATTAAAAATAAGCCCTGGCAGTCAAGAGATGACCAGTCCCAACTGACGGCGCCCGTTCACGAACATGACGCATGGATCAGCACCATCCAGCTCAACCATTTTGTAGGGAACCGAATGATCCAACACACGCGCCACCATCAGTGAAACATTTAAGTGAGCATGACATACTCTCAACTGCCATGCTCTTTCAAGTCAACATAAATCATAATAACATAGTAAACGACTCCATGGTATTCACATTTACAAAATTGAAAAAATGCTGCTAAATTATACAGAACTATAGTTTGCAATGTATTTGAGAGATTAATAAAAGTTTACTACCAAAAAAGAAACTAATTATTATCTATTGGAGTATTCAACAATAAAAATATGCTTAAATAATTCCAGTTGATTCTTTGATATGGTCTCATTCATACCCTAAAGTTATGGGATATCTAAAAAAACACCTTGTATACATACATAAACTCATGCTTTCTTTCCATAGGGGTAGGCAGAAACTACAGAACTCCACCAGCTCCGCTCCTTACATACTTCCTTTTGCTTTGTTTACATTCATACATCAGGTCACACACGCACGCCGGTTGCGTAGACTAGAATCCGTCTATTTGACGCCTAGATCTGTAAAAAGTAGTATAACAAAGTGGGTTTAAAAATATGTAACCTATGTGGAAGGGTGGGGTGACCCCGTGCCTCGAGGGTGGGGCACCATCGTAAATTTAACTAATTATAACTGCGACCCATATTGTGCCCGAAGAGGGTCATTCTCGTATGTTTTAATTATATCAAGTTTTATTTTTTTATTTTAGCGTTTTTTTGTATGGAAATTTATTTTATTGACTAGCTTGTGCCCGCGGCTCCGCCCGCGTGGATGTCGGTTATCGCGGAAAAAAGTAGCCTATGTCCTTCTCCATATCCCAGACTATATCTCTACCAAATTTCATGACGATCGGTTCAGCGGTTTAGGCGTGAAAACTTAACATACAGACAGACATAGTTATTTTCACATTTATAATATTAGTATGGATGAGGTAACCAATCGTTTTCTGATTTTATGATGTTAAGAAGTGCTCAAAATCAAAATCAAAATATTTTATTTCACACTAGCTTCCGCCAGCGGCTTCACTCGCGTGATATCTTTATAAATTATAGCCTATGTTACTCAGTGATAATATAGCATTCTACTGGTGAAAGAATTTTTTAAATCAGTTCTTTTGTTTTTAAGTTTATTCATAACATACAAACATACAAAAATACAAATCTTTTCTCTTTATATTATTAGTGTAGCTAAACCTACATGGGTACTTATGAAACGTCAGAAGCTAGGTGCACGGTTCCAATTGGTCGCTTCCTATGGAGAAGAACCGGCAAGAAACTCCACGGTTACTCTTTTAAAAATAATTGGCTTTACAATATTATCAAATAACATTGTTAATAGGTATGGGAGGACAGTGTAGGCCTTTCAACAATTACCAGGTACTTAACAAAATAGAAAAGTGCCAACAAATCTACACTCTACTAGGCCTACAACGTTTTCACATTCATAAAATATAAAATAATCTAAGTATATAAAATATTAATGACATGATTGCAATTATTATATATATTATATCCTTTCGCGTAACACTGCATATCCCTCTTGGTATTCTTAGCTCAACTGCTTGCAATTGCCTTTCATTCCTCTCATTGCTACCACGGTTACCTACTCTTTTAAAAAATATTGGTTTTCACAATATTTTCAAATAAAAGTGTTAATAGGTATGGGAGGAAGGTGTAGGATTTTCAACAATTACCAGGTACTTAACAAAATAGAAAATGTTCAGCAAATCTACAGTCTAATAGGCCTTCAACGTGCTTGTTTTTCATGCTTCTATGTTCTATGTTAAAGGGTTTGGTTTCAGTACTTCGTAATTCACATGGACCATTGTACACGGGCCATGGCGGCCGTCAGTGGTTATTCCAATCAGCTCACCTCCCTCCAGAAGTTGAACACGTCTCCTGGTCTGTTCAGAACATCAGTGAAAGATCTGGGTACCACGAGGTTCTGTTCTAATCTGAATGAAGCCTGTGCATTCAAAGAGCACATGCGCAACGGTTTCCTCCACCGCCATGGAAAGCCCTGCACAGAGGGCTGTCCATTATGCCTATTGTGTGGAAGTGTTTCTTTAGCGAGCGGTGTCCCGTGATGGTCCCCGTCACCAGGCGCAGGCCGTTCCTGTCCAAGCGTAATAAACGACTGGTTAACCTACCATCTAGGGATGGCATAGCCTCTCTAGATGGCCAAGTGTCGAGGTCCACCAGCTCTATGATTCCGGAATCTATGCTTATTTTCCCGTGTGTTTGGGTTAGATTTCAACAAGATGAAGAATTTTGAAGATGGAGTTTCTTGCCCGTTATTCTCCATAGGTACCTACTACGCTTTGGAATGGGCATTTAGCTTCATTTTTCTTACTGACCGACTCCTTGACAATCAAAAGTGCCTGTAAATGGTTTAACTGATATAAATGATTTGAGTTTTTTGGTTTTTTTGAATTCCCACTTTCTGCACAAATCTTAGACACTACGTTGAGTCCAAAACTAACGGTAATATTCATAATTGTTCGAAACTGTCAACATGCAGAGAGAAAATGCTATTATCAATGCTCCTATTTAACAAAAGCTTCTTTGGCATTGCATCAAAAATATACAACAAAATACCTATTGACATTCTGAGCACTAAGGAACTTCCAGTGTTTAAAAATAAATTACGTAACTTTTTAATTGATAAAGCATACTACACGATCCAAGATTTCTTGAATTATTGATTGATTTGTTGACCATGTATTAATTTCACTGTATATACCTAATAATAATTTTACTCTATTTTGATATTTTGACATTTATAATAACTAAATTTGACGTGTAAAATAATTTTAAACTTAATGCCTACACATAATTATTGTATGCCAATTAGGCAGGACATATTGGAACTGAAATTTTTTGTTAAGACCTGTAACAAACATATGCCCACAATAAAGATATTTTGAATTTGAATTTTGAATTTGAATTTCCTTCCTTCGCCTTTTAACAGATAACAATTACCCTGGAAATAATAAATCATGGAATGACGCAATCACAAAAAATGAATATTATTACAAAAATGCAAGTCTACTACACACTAGACTCATAATTCCTAAACCACAAATACTTAACAACAAAAAACAAAGACTTGATGCATAAAATAAAAAATTGGCATCTAGACATGAGAATGACCCTGTTAGTTAAAATTATAAATTACTTAACGCGGGCGCGGCTGCGTGATATAAACGTGTTAACTTTTAACTGACAGTGTTACTAGGTGGTGCTATAGTTAAAGAAAAAATAGGATCGATAAAAAAAATTACACTGATAATGCTTTAAGTACCGTTCTTCAATAAGCACCGGGTATATTTGAATTGAAATAAAAACATATTGATTTTTTAAATAGGGATGATGTCTGGGTAAGAAAAAGAAAAACTGTTTAGTCGGCAATGAGATAATAAAAAAAAAATTGATACGTATTTTTTGCTTTATAATATTAATAAAAAATGACTTAGACAAAACACATTAAACTTGGGGAGTGGGGCTCGTTCCGTCACAGCTCAGTATAAAATCTAATGAGAAGTGACGTCATGCCACATTTGAACTCAATCTATCGCCGTAATGTTTCGATTACGTAAAAAAAGAAAATATATGTGTCCAATATTTTTTAATAATCTGCATGACGGACAAAAAATATTTTTTTAGTCATCATCCCTATTAGATTATATTTTCTTTTTTTGAAGGCGTACTTTTTGGCATTTTATATGGAATACCATATCATTTTTAATGATCACCTTGGCTTTGTTTTTTTTTTTTTTATAATAGTCTAGTCAACTGGGTTCACACAAAATAAATATTGTTAAAAAAGGATCAACTAACTGTATTCGATTTTTATACGGACATCATTTGATGAAGTATTTTTTTTTTTTTTTAACTCAAAATTGACAAGATAAAGGAGATGTACAATCGATAGAACAAACAGACTTGCAACTTTTGTAGCCAATGGCAAGCCAAATTGCACCTGCCAAATTAGCCGATCTAAAGTTTCTCTTTAAGTAATATTCCCATCGACCGAGTGTTTAAAATTTTATAAAAATTAAATGCTTCAGACGAAAATTCTGACGATGTTGACGGATTTGAAGGAGATCCAGAAAAATATTTTATTTTTGGTTTGTATGTTGTATCTATGCAAATAAATATTAGCTTTGTTTACGAATTGTTAAAAATTAGTACAACAATAGGCTATTGCTAACGTATGAGTGAGTGGAGGCTTGTAAATGGCTTGTCTACAATTCTGCCGTGCTAATGAAGAACGCAGTAACTCGATTTTGCCGCTTTCGAGTCTTTTATTTTTGATTATTGAATTTGTTATGATGTTTTAGTTATAGCATTCTTGCTTACTGAAAAACCGAGTTCCTGAAGGATCAATAAAAAGTTGCTTAGAGAGAGATTTAATAGATTTCGATTCGCTGACTCCAAATATATAACTCAACGAATGTATAACTCATAATCGTCCAAAATCGAGTTACTGCGTTCTTCGTTAGCACGGCAGAATTACCTCACCGTTACTTTTGTATTGATAGCTATAAGATAAAATAAATAAAATGTAAAATATGACTAGTCGCCCATTCTAAAGTCGCCCATTCTAAAGTCGCCCATTCTAAAGTCACCCATTCTAAAGTCGCCCATTCTAAATTCGCCCGTAGTAGGTTCCTATGGAGAAGAACGAACAAGAAAAAAGTCGTTACAAAACCCGGAGATTACCTCTATGGTAAAATCCATAATTTTGAACTATATTGGAACTTGATGCCAAATAAAACCAACAAAAGCAAACCCAAAATATTTTTTGCACTATATTTTTGCCCATTTTAAGCCGACTTTTTAGCCATAAAACTGAACTACCAAAGCAAAACTATCAAATATTTAAACCTGCATCCCTGCCAGTCCTCTATACACAAAAAGTGTCTATATACAAGCTCTGTATCATGCAACAGATAGTTAGCGAGGCTTTGGTCCCGTTGCCACGTTCGGCCAACTTAAATCAATACTTATACGCAGTGACTTCACACAGTGGGCCATGCTTTGTGTTGTTTTAATGAAGTGAATGAGAATTTTAGTATTCATTATGATCTACGTTTCACTGATATTATAATTAAATGAATCGTTTATTCTGTAAATAGGATATCCGAATCAATTTTACACGTCACAAAAAAATTCATTAAAAAACCGGCCGAATGCGTGTCGCGCTACGCACAATGAAGGGTTCCGTATTTCGAACGAGTTCTTCCCAAGAACAAACTTAACATCGTAGTAATTGAATTCATCAGGCATTTCCATACATACTGAAGAAAAAAAAGTAGTTGCCACAATCAAGATTTTGTTTAGATTGACTATGTTTGCATCTGAGCCTATCAAGCACAATGATCACAGCTACTACTTTTATTTGATTGAGATTTGAAACGGGATCTTGATTGGAGTTATCACAAAAACTATTTGCAGCAATCAAGTCAAAACATAGATGCTCCAACCAAGATTATTAGATTCAAGTTTCAATGATCTTTATAGAAGTAATCAAAATGCTTGATTGACACAACTTACATTGTCAAGTTAAGGGTAATTCGAGAAACTTGTTTGAGTGATCAATCATTTGAACTAGTATTGCTGCAATCATGTCGTGATGATCAACTTTACTAAGATTTTGATTAATCTAAACAAGATATCGTCAATCAAGCTAAAAAGTCACTTAATTGGAGTGCATTTTTTTCAGTGCATCGATATACGTGTCGGTCAATTCTCCAACTTCAAATGTAAATTGGGTGAAAGCCTACTTTTCTGTGATAGTTTCCTTTTAACTTCGTTATACATATATACTACTGCTGTGAATTTTTCCACTTATCCAGAATCAGCTATTTAGCTGGCAGCGGGGAGGGAGGGGAACATTTGACTCTAAAAAAATTAGAAAAGAAAATGAAAAAAGGAAATGGAAAAGGGGGAAGCGCTAAGGTAGTGCTAAGGTATTCTGGTCCTGATCCATAGGACAAAGTACGAGTAGAGTCTAGCGTAATCAAACAGGTTCCTAATTTAACTGTATAATGTATTATTTTTATGACATTAATTTTATGATAAGTTTAACTCGCACACTGACTTTTTATTTGTAAAAAATTTTGTAAATTCATCTACTCTAACAATATTTGTAAATATTTGAGCACCATGTATCTAACACATAATTAATTTATCCGTCATTGCTTCATTTTTTATTGTTATTACCTGTTGTGGTATAATAATTTTATTCTGTGTACATCATCTTCATATGTAATGATATTTTAGAGACATCAGAAGGTTGCGTATTCAGATCACGGCGAGGTCACCAATTTAAAGGTATGAGGAACAGGGTGTAAAGTTCACTCATACTCTAGAGTAAAAGGAGGATCCTCCGACCAGACGGGTGTTGTGTTTGGTGGGCAAATGCCCAACGGTTGATGTCGGGATGTTGTATATATGCTAGTCGCACGGTAAACTCTAATAGCGCGATGCAGGATTCGTGACGTCAGGTCTTTGATGCGTAGTTCGCATGTGGCGTTGTTGATACCGCCACATTATAATTGATGTATACAAAGTATTGTAAAACAGTTTAAAATAATAACGGTGTAGTTTCTTGCCCATTCTTCTCCATGCGAAACTCCCTTTTGGATGGCAACTAGAACCAATTTTATTTCCGTGTTAAATTTTAAGGTCCAAAGTGCCATTTATGTGCCTATTTGAAATAAATGCTTTGACATTTACTTTGCCCGCGAAATTAAAATTTTCTTACGATTTTTGCAATTTATAGGTCAGTATCAGGTTGTGTGTTGATCTAAATATGATTTATGCGCTTCCATCTTAAAGCTTAAAATGTTAATAGTGTTAGTACCAAATGGGAAAAGAACCCGTCGCCTGTAAATAATTTTTGTCAAAATATGACAGCGTTCAGACATGTACGCAAATTTTTTTTTTTTTTTTTTTTTTTTTCTGCGATCATTCCCCGGACTATGAGCAGATTTGTTGTTGGATTTGATGATCAGAGTGGTTTCTCCAGAGAGATTACCCTCATAATATTCCATGGCAACATGTCCTAGTTGACAT
Organism: Dryobota labecula; assembly: GCA_947523025.1. Classification (NCBI taxonomy): domain Eukaryota; kingdom Metazoa; phylum Arthropoda; class Insecta; order Lepidoptera; family Noctuidae; genus Dryobota; species Dryobota labecula. The sequence continues at coordinate 10,156,679 of OX383314.1, forward strand.
TGGCAAGATCCACCACAGCCAACCTTTTCAGCCGCCTTTTATGATCTGGCTTAGTGAGCGCTTTCGCCAGAGGATTTGGATGAATCTCGAGGCGTGCTTTGTAGCGTTCTGCACAGTTTGATGTACGCAAAATAAAAATAAACAATTCACACGTGTAAACTTGAGAAGGTTACAAATTTGTATGGAGTCGTGAGGGTTAAGTGGACACGCACGTCTCAAAAGGACTCAAAATAACACACTGTGAACGTGTTAATATTTCGGAAACGGATCCCTGAATCGAAAAATGGTTTTTAAAATTCCGCAATATTTTTGAACGGCCTTTCCAACGATATCCCACACCATAGGCTAGACGAGAAAAATATCATCCCCGCTTTACGTGTAGGGGAGGTACCCTAAAAGTAAATATATTTAAAGATTTTATTTAACCACTTTGTCGGCGTGATTAATATGATATTCATGCCAAATTACAGCTTTCTGGTACCAAGAGTCTCTGAGCTAAGCCACGGACAGACAGATAGACATACGGACAGCAAACAATAAGGGTTCCTTGTTGACAACGAAACCCTAAAAATAAGCTAGATGAAGTCGACATTTCCTATCTGACTCCCCCCTACCCCTGAGAAGAAATTGCGAAACAAACTCAAGGGTCAAAGTCTCTTTTAAAGTCCAGACATAGTCTTGGTCAGATCATGTGAGGACCATGTAGATCCGTGTCTGAAGAAACACAAACATCAAGCATTTGTCGGTAATCGTATAGCTCAACTCAGGACTTAAAGAGCTCAACGACTCGCCGAAAATGCCAATGAATATAGTTATTTATATAAGTTGAAAAATTATGGTGTGAAACAAAAACTGAAATTAAACCGTTTATTGTCCAAATATGCATCCAATTTAAAAGAAATAGGTACATATAATAACACAGACAGATATTTGGTCTTACATTCTCTTACAACTCGATTGCCCTGACTTTATACTAATATCTGATTGATACTAACTTTTATGGTGACTGAACTAACTTTTCCCGGGTGTATCCCACTATTTCTATTAGGTATTTCTATTGATAGAAATACTGGGCCTGATTCAGACTGATTATCCCACTATTTCTACGAGTATTGCTGTCGGCTGCGACAAAATAAAACGCTGCATCACCTCTTATGACGGCGTGCACATAGAAACTATTTATTGATTTATTCAATAATCGAAGACATTATCTGGTTATCACCAAACACGTATCACTGAAATTAAAGCCCCTTTATCTCTCAAACGAGTACCTTAGGCCACTCGCCCACGGCGACTTTTTGAAGCGATGCAGTAGCGATGCTGTCACGCGTTCACATTGATGCAACCGCGATGCGGCCGCTAGCTGTTTTCCCTCGCCCACACCACGATTCTCAGTCGCGATGCAAACGCGATATTGTCGCGCTTCTGTCGCGATGCAAACGCGATTCAGTAACAGCACAAAAATGCCACAGTTGCACTGATGCTCGGTTCTCCACTCACGCGCCACCCTCCCTCCGTTCTCTCCCCGATGTCACCGAGACGGTCGCACGTTTGCATCGATACAGTCGCGATACTGTAGCGCGTTAGCATCGCTTCTGTAGCTCGTTGCAAATACGACTAACGCGCGTTAGTAGCGATGCTGTCGCGCGTTTATGAAACGCGCGACAGCATCGCTACTAACGCGCGTGTAACGCGCGCGACAGTATCGCTACAAAAAGTCGCCGTGGGCGAGGGGCCTTATACTGCATATGCACAAAAGAAATTGTTAATGAAAAAGCGCCCATCGGCTCGATAAGCTACTTAAAAATCTATAGAATTCCTGCGTCATACTGTCCACAATAATCGGACCATATGAATATTGTTCATATACGAGTGAATATGGTATGAAATATTGATGTTTCATGCATAAAATATTATTGCAGCTCTATTTAATGGCTGGCTGTAGTTCGTTTGCGTATTGTGAAAAATTACTGATTGAAAATGGCTAAATGTATTTCAAAGTCAAAGTCAAATCATTTATTTCAAATAGGCACGTAAAAGGTACTTTTGAATGTCAAAATTTACAACAATAATTAATAAAGTATTGCCCTTAATATAAAAATAAAACTGTCATTAGATAGAAAAACTAATACTAAATGCGCGCGTTTAAGCGGTGGTCATCCCCAGAAAAACCGATTGTGGACGCGCCACCAAACTTGAATAATGCTAAATAACTAAAAATTTTTTCACTACCAAAATGTTATCTACTAAAATATTGACGGCCTTATCAAGATAAGTACGCCTTCTTTCTTTAATTTTTTTTTTTATTGTAAGTTCAAGATATGATTTTCAGCCGCGCCGCCAAAATATATGCTTGAGAAAATCACTCAATTGATTTTAGATGCCCCTTCCAAAAGGCAGTTACATAAGGAGAAGAATAGGCAAGAATTTACATACAATTTTTTTTTTATGTTAACAATATTTTCTATACATTAATTATTAATTATATGTGAAGACGATGCACTTACCTAGAATAAAATTACTATACCACAATAGGTAAAAAGAATGAAAAGTGAAGCAATGACAAGCAAATTAAATATGCGTGAGATACTGCCAGCTTCTTTCAAATGTGCTCATTCTTGAAATTAATCCTAGAGAGACTTGTGGCTACATGATAACAGCCGCACGGGTCGATTGGAGGTTAAGCTACGATTGCCGCGGTCAGTTTGTGAATGGAGACCATCCATTACATGACCCTCCGTGCCTCGGACATCAAATTAAGCCGTTTGTCCAAACTGTAATTCTTAGATCTTTGACAGTCGTTACGGAAAGACAGAGCGTGGCGAAGTGAAGGGGATTGTGCTACCCAATAACTGGGTTCTGAAGGTCAGATAGGCAGTCGCTCCGTGAAAATTCTGGTATTCAGCTGCTTTTGGTTAGACTTCTTCTTTTCAGGGAAAAATGCGTCACATCCACGCAAAACGGCTATCGCTCAGCATAATGCTGCGACCCTATGCAAGAAAAAGCCCCAGCGCTGGTTTTCAATGGCAGCCGGCGTTGACGTAATGACATCTACGACCTCGGACTGGGCCCGAGTTAGTTTTTGTTATTTTTTTTTTGTTATTATTTCTCTATTTATGGAACTAAAGATCGGCAATAACGCGTACATATATTGATTGATTGATTGATTTTTAAAGGTCTTTATTAACAGAAAGGTTTATACAAGTGAACAAAAAGATCTTATTCTAAATGTAAACTAACATAATTCGAGCAATGTTAAATAGGCTAAATCACCTCTTTTAACATACAACATGTATGATTGTTAGTGTGACTACTAATTTAAAAGATATTTTATAACTGTACTGTTATGTAGGGTTTGCAGACCCACATTTTTATGTTTAAGTTACCCAAGCCCCCATTTTTAATTATTTAGAAATTATGAAATTGTTACAATAAAAAAAAAAAAAGTATTAAGAATAATTGGTGAAATATATGTTTAGGAATTTATACATAATTGAATATACAAATTAGTGAGTTAGGTGACAGCAATAATGCTGGACAGGTGGTAAGTGAGCTAACGTTAATCCACCAGGAAATGGTGATGAGGTAGTTTGTACTTATTATAAGTCCTGGAATAAGGTAATCGGTTTAATCTACTCTTGCCAATGAGTGAGACCAGAGAATTACGATGACGTGGATTATTGAAGAGGTAGAATTTTCGGGATACTTTCAGAATGAAATCCTTTAGAGGTGGAAACTTGATGTCATTATGTAGTTGTATAAGGTTTGTGTAGAGAGGTGTGTTGAATGCTATTTTGAGTGCTTTGTTCTGAACGACCTGCAGTTTTTTGTAATTAGTATCACTAATACTACTCCAGACAGGGGAAGCGTATGTCATACAAGGACGAACCAGTGTGGCATAAATGCGTAATTTAGTACATATATTAAATGCTTCATTGTATAGATATTGAGATAAACTCATGATAGCACAAGTTTAAACCTTAGTGGTTTTTGGTTGCTATTTATTATATAATCCTGCGTTATTTTGTAAAAATGATAAATTAAAAAGAGTTATATACTGAATATGATGTAATATTTATTTAACTTGGCTTAAAACAAAACAGACATGGTAATAATAACCCATCAAAAAATTGGCTGCGGCAAATGTTGCTTAACTTTCATATAAGCTTCATATTCCTGAAACTATTAACTTTTATACCGTATCCAGCAAAAAGGTTTTAACAGTATACAGGGTGATTCCCGCCGCCTCTCGTCACTTATACAGGGTGGTTGTAAAAGGATGGCTTAACGAACCGAGCGCCGCTTGATGTTATAATTTACATATATACAGGGGGAGTCTTTATTGATGCGGGATTATTTTAAAATTCAGTTCAGTTGGTAATTCAGCAGCTGGGCTTATAATATTATGTATTTAAATATTTGGCTGTCATTGTTCTACTGTAAAAATTCATCATTCAGAAGGCACGAGCGACGCTTGCCGTACCCGGTCCATGGGAGACCATCCATTACATATCAAAACCCCTCCATGCCAAGGAAAGCACGTTAAACCGTTGGTCCCGGCTGTCATTTATAGAACTTTGACAGTCGTTACAAGTAGTTAAAAGCCTGAAAGTCAGACAACCAGTCTTACTGAGGGGTATCGTGTTACCCAGTAACTGGGTTGTGGACGTCAGATAGGCAGTCGCTCCAAGGGCATACCCTAATTATAACCATCGAAAACAGAACAAGTTAACCTCAAGAATCTTCTAATTAAGCCATACTTAAACATTTAAAACACCATACATAAACTATTGCCAGGCAAATTACATGACTTCCACTTTCCAAGTCGGTTAAGATTCGCAAGTTGGAACATAAAAAATTCACGCTGTATATCTCCTGCCAACATTGATCGTCACTCAATCCTGAACCTTACACTGACGCAGTAAAGTCGATATTTCCATGGAGGTGTAAAAACGAAATTTTGAAGGGGTGGATCCTGCTGATGATATTTGAACTTTAAGTCTATATCCTGAAGGTGTAAATTCGAATGTCGGAGGTCTGGTTGGTAACAGTAGGTACCTATATTCACGGTGAATTAAGTTTTCGGTATAGGTAGATAAGACCTTTTCGACCGGTTTGGATAGAATATAATTTTAGCCTACCCTCATTCTCTAAAAGTTACTGGAGCAAACTTATTGATGATTTTGCAATAATTTTACATAATACCTTGAAATTATTTGCAATGTTTAGGCCATCTCTGCTTTACACTGCTCTGGCTCTGCTCTGTAGAGCAGAGCTAAAGCAGTGGTGGCCCAGGGGGTTCGAACCCAGGCGCTTTCATCATCATCAGCCTATAGCAGTCCACTACTGGACATAGGCCTCTCCAATTGCACGCCATTCAGCTCGATTCTCGGCAACTCTCATCCAGCTGCTACCAGCCACCCTGCGGAGATCGTCGCTCCACCTGCCTGAGGGCGTCCTACCTTACGTTTGCCGATTCTCAGTCTCCACTCAAGAACACGTCTACCCCAACGGTCATCGGTTCTACGGCTAATATGGTCGGCCCATTGCCACTTCAGCTTGCTTATTCTGTGAGCTATGTCGACAACTTTGGTTCTCTGCCGGATCACCTCGTTCCGGATTCATTCCATCAGAGAAACTCCAAGCATAGCCCGTTCCATAGCTCACTGAGTGACCTTGAATTACTTTGTATAAATTATTTAATCACCACTCTCAAAACGGTGAAGAAAAACATCGTGAGGAAACTGAAATTAGCATGTCCTAGAACAAAAAATTCGAATTCATGTGACATATTCTACCAACCCGCACTGTGGACTGTGGATTGCAGCCCACTTCCTCTCATAGAGAGGAGGTCTGTGTCCCAGCAGTGAGAACATTATTTATAGGGTGTATCTATTCAAACACGAAATATTTTAAGAGATACATATAGGTGGTAAAGAAGCCAAGGTTTTTTTTTTTTTATCTGAGAATATTATTAAAAAAATTAAATAATTTAAAATTACTTGATATGATTTATTAATTATCCTAATTATCCTTATTCCTAGAATAAGTAAAATTTTGGAAAATGCAACTCCTTTGCAAAATGTCTCAAGCAATTTTAAAATTATAATAATTATGTAAAAATATTTTATATTTTTACATAATTATTATAATTTTACACTTACATAATTTTACACATTTTTCACTTAGATAAAAAAAAATCGCTTCTTTTGCGTTTTGACCACCTCTTAAAATATTTCGTGTATAAATAGATACATATATTATAATGTTGTCACTGCTGGGATTACACTTCCTTACTACTCGTACAAAGTCAAGGTCTCATCTCAAATATTGATAGCAAAAGATAAGAAACATTATATTTTAAGAGTTTAAAAACTTTAACTTTGACCGAAGATAAATTATAGTTTAGTCCTGTCAAAATGTCAAAAATCAGCGCGTGACATAAATTAACGTAATTTTAGTCGGCAAGTTTTTAATCACGCCTAAACTTGTATGGAGTAGTGACAGGCGCTGATTAATTTGACAGGACTAAACTAAAATTTATCTTCTGTCCTTTTCTTAATGAAATAGAAAGAAAAAGATGCACTGAACTTAAATTTAGTTTAGTTTGTGAACAAGGGAATCGGCACCATTGTCACTTTTATTTCTACACTTTTTAAGCTACACTAACTCAAAGGTTTTTGTTCGTTATAGTGATAAGTGGTAAGTGATAGTACCTACATATCTTTCTGCCTATCCCTTCGAGGAAGACATGTGTGTATTTACCTTATTAATACAGACTCCTGTACGTAAGTACATATTCAATTTCCTAACTACACTCTTAATTATTAAGTTAATTAATACTTGGAATGGAATTAGCTTCAGGGAATTAAGGCTGTCTCACACAGGAGCGACCCGTCGCTGACATAGAATATTATCGGGTTGCGACGACGTCAAATAACTGTGAGCATTGTCAAACACCATCCAACGTGCTTACACCGGACCATTCATTGATAACATGCAATTACCACCTTACAGCAACCCTGTGTTGATTTGATATTTCCTATAATACTCGTAGTTCACAAACAATGTAAACAAATTGTATAAAAATAATATAGTGTTAATTTGCGATGAGATTGGAATGGACTTATACTCTGTTTACCATAGCATTAGACAAATAACGGCTAAATAACGACAGTTATTGTGTAATATTGTTGAAATTACTGCACTTTAGAGTTATTTTTTTAATGTAAATGGTAGTATTTTATGTATATATTTATAGATATATGTATTTATATTTTTGTAGCTTTATTTAAGTATAAGTTATATTTAATATTTAAGTTTAAGACTTCGCATATTCATATCATTCTCTTCATGTTCTCACACACTATTGTCTACATTTCTTTTTCATTTCTCCTTTCGCAGGTCTGCTGGAAGAAATTTATTAAGAAATAAGCAGTACCTTTGTACTGAAATTATAATTATGTTGTATCTCTATGTATTTAACAGTGTGTACATAAATAATAAAATAAATAAATAAATAGATTACAGTGCTCTGTATTTATCGTGAAATAACGGAGTTTACTAAACGTTTACATCGAAATAACGAAAGGGTGAGAACAGTTATTTGTCTGATGTTATAATAAATGGAGTACGGGCCACTTGTTGACAGATGAATATCCGGGACACTGCATACTAAACTACTGTTATGCCTGGCTGTTGTCCAGCTTATATATATGTATATATATATATACACCGTGACATTTTAGTCATCTTACAAAAGTGGTCCACTTAGGGCCGGTTGTTTCAAACGGTTGCGGTTGTTTCAATAATAACGGTTACGTAAGATATTTAACGTTCGTTAAATACAAAGCGTTGTTTCGCTACATAAAAAACCGATCGTCAAAGTTCGATTGCAAAATAATAAAAATGACGTTTACCGGTGGGTATGACATCCACTGACCGACCCAGACTACCCCACGACTCTCCTCCAGGAGAGCAGTAAGGAAACGAGTACAGTTCGAAAGAGATCACACAATACACGACCGTCATTCCGACCTCGCCGCCGAGGCCCATCGCGAAATCTCCGACTAAATAGTCCTCCCCGACCCTTGCTCGTAAGCGAAGCGCCAGCACGCGCTATAGCTGAGCCTGTAGCTTTAAATCCCCCTGATAATAATCATAACCCTGATTTTATTCAGCCACCGTCGGTCCCTTGCCATCCTCCCTCCGACTCCGCCCTAAGCCGAGGTTCATACCCCACAGGGGGTGCCCTTAGCGCGCAGTCGTTTAGTTTATAAGTTTTTACGCCCTGGCTGGAGGCATTAAGTTTCGTTAGGAGCTTAAGGCAACCACAGGATAGTCCGGTTAAAGAGTCTCAACCTCTCATGGTTAACTCTGAGACGCCCTATTAAAAAAAAAAGGGTATGACACCGGTTACTGTAATCGTTATTTTTCAACGAACGTTAAGGGCATAATTTTGTGAAACAGCGCTTTTTTTGGTTTAACGATAGTTAACGCCATTTATGACGTATACGCGTGCGTTTAGTGGACTGGTTGTGGAGGTCAGATAGGTAGTCGCTCCATGTAAAATACTGATATCAGCTACGTCCGGTTAGATTGGAAGCTGACCCTGCTATATGCTTTAAATGCTAGTTTATATTATTCAAAGTCAAAGTCAAAGATTTATTTGCAGATAAATATGGTTACAATAGTTCTTAACAATGGTAGTATAATGTAGCTTAACATATTTAATCATAACATAATGACATGCAAATTTTTGGTAGGTATAAAATTAGATCATTTTAATTTAAATTGAAAGAATTATTTTATACTATAGAAGGATTTCTCAATTAACCAACTGCGTAAAGCCCTTCTGAAGCGGATCATTGGAAGTTCTTTGATTCATTAGCCTGATGTTGATAAGTCAGCATCATGACTCTTATTTATTTATTTATTTGGGATCACCAACGAAGGATACACAGATACAATATAAATCACAACAATACGAAAGTGCTCCTTCAATTACTGGAGACCACATCATGCACATACAACTATACCTACTCCATTACACATTAGAAAAATAACTGTTCTCACCCTTTCGTTATTTCGATGTAAACGTTTAATAAACTCCGTTATTTCACGATACAAAGCACTGTAATCTGTTTACCATTTACATTAAAAAAATAACTCTAAAGTGCAGTAATTTCAACAATATTACACAATAACTGTCGTTATTTAGCCGTTATTTGTCTAATGCTATAGTAAATGGAGTATAGGTGATAACAGGATAAAAATAATAAGTAATAAAAATAGAGAAAATAAATGTTGAACACAGAAGAAAAAAATAAAAATAAGAGAACATTTCAAGACAGAGCATTCATAATTCAGCTGTTATACTCTACTCTCAGTAGCTACAGTCGCGTGCGACTTTATAGGGTTAGATATCGCAACATCGCGCGACAAGTCACGTTTGTGTGAAAGAACCTTTATATTTAAATTGACTTACCAAGTAATTTCTCTGAATCAGCAAGTGCACAGGACAACCCCCGGTTGGTGTAGGACTATTGCAGGATATGGAAACAAAGATATTGGACAATGTTTTTTTTTTTTGGACGCTCGATTCGAGCGTGCACTCAGTTCGAACACTAAATATTGCTAAACTAGAAGTAAATAGCGAACACTACCTTATCCTTGCAGCTGACCATGGACTTCTTCCAGCCCATTCTATTATTACACGTAGTGAGTTTCGCTAGCTAATTTAATTTGAACCCGTATACAATAAAATACACAATTGACTATTTACGAGCAGTGGTGGCCCAGTAGAAATGGCACTTAGTGTAAATTGTTTCATCACTTGAATCATTTTGGTTCTAGAACATGTCATGTTCTAGAACTTCATGACACTAGAAGCGATATAAGAATATATGTGGAGTAAGTAACACAATTAAAAACAGAAAAAAAAAAAAACTGATTTTCTGACTTTCAAAAGTGCATATTAACGTGTACCTATATTGACTTTGACCTTCAAACAAAAACACTTCCCATACAAAATCTCCTCCCAAAATAATTTATTTATGTATGTTTTCATCACCCCTATACGAAATTGAATTCTCGCTCAATCGATACCCTGAACTAGGGAGGTGCTCTCGAATCCTCTTAAATCGCTAGAGGGGCGCCCGATACCGGGGATTTGCTACATTCCCCGGGATCTCTATAATAAGTGAAGATCTGTTTGTTGGCATTGAGAACTGAGCTTTGTTTGTTGTTTTTTTTTTTAATAGTGACTTATATTATGTAACTTCTCGCCTGTATTCGCCAAAGACGTATTTATTATTATTATTATTTATATATTCCGGAGAATTTCCATAAGTTACATATTTAACAAAAAAAATCTATACTAATATTATAAAGCTGAAGAGTTTCGTTTGTTTGTTTGAACGCGCTAACCTCAGCAACTACCTACTGGTTGGAATTGAAAAATTTTGTGGTGGAAAGTCTATTTATCGAGAAAGGTTATAGGCTATATAACATCACGCTACGACCAATAGGAGCGGAGCATAAATGAAAAATGTTGCAAAAACGAGAAAAATTATTCCTTTTTGAGAGCTTCCGTTGCGTGCGCTGCGTAAACGGTTTAAGTTACGCAAATATCATGTACGATGGAATTGTTCCTCTTTAAAAGTACAAAAAAAAAAGTCCGGGACAGCATATGTCTATCTTTTAAGATTGACTCACTAAAACCCTTTTTTTATGGTAATCAAATTTGTTCGAAATTAATGCATTAATTGCGAAGGAGTTTTATCAACAAAATATTAATCCTTATCCAAATAAATATGTTATTAATCTGGAAAGGAGTTAAATGAAACTACACTGAAAAACTTTTTAAGTTGATTTAACCTTTTTTTAACCTATATTTTGGGTTAATACCTACTGACATGATTTCTTAAATCAACAATTTTTTTGTTAATTTAACAAAAATTTGTCAAAACAAAGGTCATGGAACAATTTTTTTAACCCAATTCAATGTCAACTCAACCAAAAGGAACCAACAATAAAAAAATCAACTATTTTTCAGTGTAAGAACAAAAACGCAAGTGGTTTTATTTATCTTTATCTTGGAACCAGTTAAGTGTGGAATAACTCCCTTCACTACTAACTCCCTTTATTACTTACACATTTGTCATCAATGAAACCTCCGACATGAGTGCAACTGAGCCGCCCAGTCAGCTTATTTACATATATGTAAATTAAACAAAGCAGAGGTCAAACTCAAATTCAAACTCAAAGCATTTATTTAAATTTTCGTCCTACAGCTACTGTTAAAATTATAGGTGAGGACGCTGGCACCCTAAAGAAGTTAAATCTTAGGGCTATATTTCACCGGGACACCATGGCGGCGCAACCAGTCGTCGCTACCAACAAAATGTATACAGCTCTATAGAGAGTTACTCACCTGGTGTCCGTTTGGTTGCGCAACAAATTTGGCGGCGCGACCAGCTCGGACGCATGCACAGAATGTTACTGGTCGCGCCGCCACGCTGGTCGCGCCACAACTTTCCTTCAGAACTGACTGATTTTCTTAATTGTGTCTTGTTTCAAAAAATAATTTTCACACAAATTCAGTAACTCATCAAAGGACCTCACAGACATCCTCACATAACTAAAAACTTATCCGGATATCTTCTTAGATCGTCGTATATGTTGACGAATTGTCCTTTCTTACAGCGATCGGCTAAATAAGGATGAACCCACCACCGTTTCTTTTTTCTCTTGAAATCTCTTTTCCTAACATACAGCAGCAGTGCTATCTCTTCAAGGTCCATTTTGATACTGTCTCAGTGTGGTGTGGCGACTCTGGTATCTGTATGGTATCTAGTTTGGTAGGTTATGGACACCACGGTGGTGCAACTGGTTGCGCCGAAATGGTGTCCCAGTGAAATATAGCCCTTACTGTGGGCGCCAGAGTTCATCGAAAACACTCTTTCCCATAGTTGTAATCCTGCAGTGTTAAGTAAGTGTTTTTGTATAATTGAAGGTAAGAAAACTATTTTTTTATTTTAATCATACCATTTACAGGCACTTCTGAATTGTCAAATAGTATGTCAGTTAGTCAGAGATTTAAAGCTAGTTGCCCATTCTAAAACGTAGATCTATATGGAGAAGAACGGGCAAGAAACTCCTTTTAAATCGTGATAATACAAAATCCTGGGTACATTATTCTTGTTGCTTCTACAACAACAAAAATGAAAAAACAAAATAAAAAACAAAATTGTGTGTTTGTGTCAGCTCCTACGCACGACTGGAGTTTACTCCTTAAGTACTTGTACACTTTACGTGGAAGCACACAATTTTTTTTTTTTTTTTCAAGATTTTGTTTTTCCACTTTATCGTCGTGATTAAGGCGGAGATTTCTTGAAAACGGTCAAAAACAGTTTTTTTTTTTAAGCAGTGTATGTCTTAGACCGTAAATAATTTTGACCAAAAAAAAAATATATATTTTCAAGTCTTAACGGTGATGGAACTCAAATCATAATTAAACATACATGAATGCATCTAAAAATCTTCAAACCCTTAATTGTCTTTAAAAGCAGTTTATCCCTTCATTAGCAATTATAATTATAATTAAAAATATACCATAAAATGTGTAATGCCAAACTGCATTCAGTGATTTATTATTAAATAATTAATATCTAATAAATTAATAATGCGTCTTATTTGGGGCAGCGCTCCCGGATGGGCGAGTCCTATTACTGGCTGGACGTACGACGTGTTGCGTGAGCTCAGTACAGAACACGCAAGCTAACCACTCAAGGTCACTGGCATATATCTGGGGGTTATTATGTATACCCATGCCAAATTACGGCTTTCTAGTACTCAGAGTCTCTGAGCTAAGTCGCGGACAGAGAGACAGACGGACATGGCAAAGCTATAAAGGTTCCTAGTTGACTACGGAACACTAAAAACAGTAGAAAAAACTTTGAAATTAAAAATCAAAATCAAAATATTTTATTTCACATAAACCTACTCGTACATGGGCACTTATGAAACGTCAGAAGCTAGGTGCGCGATTCTAATTGGTCGTTTCCTATGGAGAAGAGCCGGCAAGAAACTCCACGGTTTGTAAACCTAAAGCAGCGAATGCCAGTTTTCAGTAACCCTAGGTATTGCCTTAATTGACACTTAAAAACTTAAACGTTTTCTAACCGCCAATTTGTGTTGCACCAACTTTTGGAACCGCTTTTTCAGTGCAAATAAAGCTGACAATGGTGCCGATTCCCTTGTTCACAAACTAAACTAAATTTAAGTTCAGTGTATCTTTTTCCTTCTATTTCATTAAGAAAAGGACAGAAGATAAATTTTAGATTAGTCCTGTCAAATTAATCAGCGCCTGTCACTACTCCATGTAAGTTTAGACGTGATTAAAAACTTGCCAATTAAAATTACGTCAATTTACGTCAAGCGCTGATTGATTTGACAGGACTAAACTAAAATTTATCTTCTGTCCTTTTCTTAATGAAATAGAAAGAAAAGGATGCACTGAACTTTAGTTTAGTTTGTGAACAAGGGAATCGGCACCATTGACTTTCAATTGAACTCTCAGTTTTTAAATAACTCCGTCTTTTACGTCAAATGAACCCAATATTCTAAATTTTCTTTATTATTTTACTTGCTTCTGCCCGCGGCTTCGTCCACGTCGTCAAAACAAAATCCGATCTAAAGAAAAGCGGCTGCATTCCTCTAGATCGTATTTTGTTGCTTCGTATCTCAATATGAAACTTTATAAAAGGTATTAGAAAATGGATGGTATTTAAAAGTACTTCAATTTTATTTAAAAGTACTCCCATTTCATTTACCTAATTTTGCCTGTGTTCCACCAAATATGTATACTGAATGTGCACCAAAATATAACCTAACCTAACCTTTAATATTTGGTGCACGATCAGTATTTTTCGGGGAAGAATAAAATTTTAGAAATGCATACATAGATGTACCTTAAGATTTTTGGTGAACACAAAAATATTATCCTTAGAAAATTCTAGTCACACTGAGGTATTTGTTGAGCCGTTTTTCATCATTCCTTCTCAGTCACGAGATAATATTTTTTTTCAACACACTTGCTCATAAAGTGGCTCTAATTTCACCGCAATTAGGCACATAATGACACTAGTATCTCTAAGTAGTCTGTGGACACCTGTAATCAAACTGTGACTTTTTCATTCACGAGTGAGTTATAGAGTTTTTATTTTTATTTTATTGGTTGAGATGCTTTGTTCTTTAAAAAGTTTCGATACAAAAAAGATCGTGTTCAATAGAACAAATAAATTAATGTACCTATTGCTTGCTCATTTCATGCAACTTCGTATTTAAATAGATAATTTCAACTTATACGTGTTTTATAAATAAAACTTTCACTCAAATATAACTTTTATCTCTGTAATAAAGAAAACTTTAAATTCCTCATTTTGTACGTGGCTAAAACGCTATCCGCGGAAAGCCAAAAAATAAATAAACCTCATTCCTTTAGTCTATGGCCGATCGCCATTGTTAGATGCGCGCGCATAGGAAAACTGATTCAATTTTCCCGCCATAGCGATCACACACAACTCGTTTTCACTGTTGAAATTAAATGATTTTTTATTATTATTTTCTTCACAAGTGTGTTGAAAAACGTCGTATGATACACGTGTATATTGATGATTACCGTCCTCGACTCTCTTAAGACCCTCGCCTAACGGCTCGGGTCTCATTGGCGCCTCAGGGGTAATCACTAACATTACACACTTGTACCATAATGTACTAATAAAGGAGTGGCGCTAGTGGACCTTTGTACACCCTCTTAAGGTTTTTCTGCAAGCCTTTGCTTTTTAAGGATGAGTACGCGCGTTTTCGTAGGTACAACAGACTGCAAAAGAGAGCTTATTGGTGGTTCATTAGGTTAATTGAAGTTTATTTTTCAATTCAAACAAAGTTAAAATTCTAACATAACCTAACATTGTCATTGCTTAGTTCTGGTCGGAGGATCCTCCCTTTTCTATGGAGGATGAGTGAAATTTACACCCTGTTCCTCATACCTCTATAAATGTATAACAAAAACGCAAAAAGAAAGACGTTTCTTTACAAAAAAATTGCAGAAAAACTGTCATCTCATATCCGTATTCAAAACAAAAAAGAAACCGCTTCGTTTGACGCGCCCGCGCCAATTCAATGCCCGCGTGTTTCCGCTGAATAAGCCAGTATGCCTTTGAGAAAAGATTCGCAGTGAAACATTAAAAAAACAAGAGCTTTTAGAAAAAGAAGCAAAACGAACGTCCTGGCACGCTTCGCCGGTCGGGAGCGGTGCGAGCGATAAGCGGGGAGCGAGATGAGCTTAGTAAGTGAGCGAGCGCAAATAATCCTAATATATAAGTTTTTAAACTGTCATGGTCACTAATATTATTATTAACACGAACGGGATATTTACCATGTTTTTATTTGTTATGAGTTCCCGATATTTCGGCGCTGTTGCAAGCACCATGATCACGGATAAACTAAAGTCACTGCGGGTGGGTGTTTATGAGCAGACAAAACGGTCTACCCTCTTTCTAGTTCGTTTTTTGCACTCAGTACCGCTACCACTGTCACTCGCAACTCGATTCTGTTCCCGACACACGAAACTCACTGTGTCCGCTCGCGAACTTTTTTCGGCACTTCTTCGGTGTTTACACAGCTGAACCACTGGATTCAAGACTCTCGACAGTTGAAACCCATCATCCCGGTTGAAGTACCTATATTTGGTAATCTTAATAGCTTCTCTAACCAGTCTAGGAATATAGTGGCGTTCTGTCGAGATAACTCATAACAAATAATAAACATGGTAAATATCCCGTTCGTGTTAATAATAATCCTAATATAGTTAATAAATTCATATATTTATGATTATATTTATACAGACTTACATAAACACAAGTTTTCACCATATTTATCTCTCTCTCAATACATACACATACCCCCACATAGGTACCTGCTTAATAAGCCACATCATATATGCATTTGCTAGTAAGTAGTTATCTTAATAATAATATACTGTGCTGTATAATAAAACATTGATCAGGCAGGGGCCATAGTCCTTCCATAGTATGTTTTAGGTAACCAGTCCATTTTAACCACCCAAACCCATAGTCCAATATCTTTGTATCCATATCCTGCAATAGTCCTACACCAACCGGAGGTTGTCCTTGGGTGCACTTGCATAGTGCGTACAGGGATAATCGTCGGTTGGTGCCTCATTTAATTAAAAAGCGTCTAAGGGGCCTCTGCGAGTTGGCTTCGGCCCCTCGTACGCCTTCCAAAGGTCCGGGACCCCAGGGTCCCGAGATATGTAAAATATATAAAAAAATATACTGTGCTCATCTTACAGCTACTGTTAAATGTTAAAATTATAGGCGTGGACTCTGGCACCCTAAACACAAGTGAAATCTTACTCTGGGTACCAGAGTTCATCGAAAACTCTCTTCCTCTTATTTACAACCCTGCATATTGTTTTGATAAGTGTTTTAGTACAACTGAAGGAAATAAAAATTATTATTATTATTTTTAAATGTTTAGAGCGTCCAAGCGCACTGCATCCGTCACTAGCCACCACTGCCATTTATAAAATGACTTAATAACTTCGGTTTCGTTCTATGGCAAAAAAAAAACCTACGTCACAATTAATGCAACAGAGTTGACCGGCAGAGTTACAGGTATAGGTATAAGGCTTAGGTCTCTCTCTACGTATTTGGCGGGTTCCGAATATTTAAAACAAAATTAAGTCTGGCGAGTCATATTATTAGGTCATACGCTAGGACAAAGGGTCGCTGTTATCGAAATCGATAAGAGGAATATATAGCAAGAAATACACTCGGATAATGGGAGCGGCTAAAGTGCATTCAAACTCAAATCATTTATTTCAATTAAACCATTTACAGGCACTTTTGAATTGTCAAGGAGCCGGTCAGTAAGAAAAATGAAGCTAAATACCCATTCCAAAGCGTAATAGGTACCTATGGAGAAGAATGGGCAAGAAACTCCATGGACACTCTTTTATATTAATTTAACTTTTACATTAATATAACGACTACATGCAATATGCAGACAGTCGCACTACCAACTTTTCAGTGTGGTTAGGCCTCTTACCACAACATAAACAATAGAGACTCACATCCATCACCCAAACAAAATAATAATATTTCCGATAGAAATTAAATTGTGGGTATGTATCATACGCGAGAAGCAGTGATGGCCCAGTGGCAAGGGCCGCGACTTACCGAGTTGTAGGTCGTTGTTTCGACCCCAAACGCTTTTTTTTTTCTATTCTACGATGGGTTTGCTCTTGACTCTAGTCTAGGTCAGAGGTGACAGAAACAAAGTCAACGATGGAGTGAGCTTACCCAGAAGAAGCCTGTTCACTCTAACTTTGAATAGATTAGGGTTGTATGATTTAAAAATGTATACGGAATAATCCTTATAACCATGCGGTATTTTATTATAAAAGACAGGTCCCATGCAGGACGCAGGCAGAGAGTTCCACTCCTTTGCTGTGCGCATTATAAAAGACGTTTGAAAACGCTTAGTGCGATTTGGTGGAATATCAACTAGGTAGGGGTGATAACTTGCAGTGCGTCTAGATGTCCGATGGTAGAAGGGGGCTGGTGGAATGAGATCGTGGAGTTCATGGGCACACTCGCCGAAGTACAATCTGTAGAAGACCGACAAGTAGGCAACCTTGCGGCGATGAGCTAAGCTGTAAAGCTTGGCATCCACCAGTTTTACGTCGCCAATGAGCCTCTTAGCTCTGCGTTCAACCGAGTCAAGCACAGCAAGTTGGTACTTAGCTGAGCCATCCCAAAGGTGGCTTCAATACTCCATGCAGTCGCATCAAAGGTGCTTTTCCCAGCTGGTTGGTCCGGCCGCGCCAGTAACCGCGGTCTCCGTCGCTGCGACACGTAATCATCCGGCACGTTCAGACACACATCCACACCCGGCTTAGAGTTCTTTCCACGCAATAAGTTAAATATATTAAATATGAAAGATTGGATGAATTATATAATGTTGACTAGTTATCCCAGTGCCTTGACTGACTAGTGCGACTGCTGAGCGTGGGGTTCTGGGTGGGATTTTCGGGTCGGGCAAAGTGTTATTGGGTTTTTCTATAAGGAATTTCTCAGTAACAGCCCGGAGTTTGGAAGTTGGCCCCTGTCCCCTCTCACTCTCTCTCTCTCGCTCGTGTCGGATTGTCGTCCCATCGGACTATGAGAGTGCGGGTAGAGAGAGTGCACCTGTGTTTGCGCAGACACGCCGCAACTATAATATCTCCCGCGACGTAGGCTAGTCTCCGCTGAGATTGGTCGCCAATAATCAGTCTGGAAGATCCCTGTTCAACTAATGTCACGTGTGTGAATTCTGTGGCAAATGGAAAAATATTATTTTTCTTAGGTTCAAAGAATCATTATTTCTCATAAGAACATGATACAGTTCACTTATATGAGATTTGATTTTTTACATAAATAATCGTCGTCTAATGACGGAGCATGCAGATGTAGAATAAGTAAAACTCTAACAACAACGTACGAGATCAACAGCAAACAAAGCAAAAGTGTAGGTAGTTACATATAAACAAGATAGTACAGCTGGCCATTATGACACCAAGGTACCCTCTTATGTACTGGTTTTTTCACTTTGTGAGGAACACAAACAACGATTAAGGGCCTATACTACCTCAAATGGCTTAGCATGATCCCCCGTTATGTCGAAAATACTGCAGCATTAATTTTGAAATAAATATATGGTAAAGTTGAAGATTAATGTTAAGTACTTTAGTCGAAAACACGATTCCATAAAAATTTCTCGATAGAAAAAAAAACCAAAGTTACCTCCAAACCGAACAATAAACCGCTGGTATTCAAAAAATAATTCAAATTAGATAATGAAACTTTGCATATTAACTGAACTAACTATAAAGCAGGTCTTATGTTATTTACTTTTTTTAAATGACCATTATTTTCACCGTAAAACGAAATTACCTAAACTATCGGCGCCTTGGAGTCTTTTCCCTGCCGCCCTGTCTCGCTTGCTCGCGTGACCGGTAGCAATAGTGTGCGAGCGAGATACAGAGTGAGGTGGCGCTGAGGTAGTATAAACTCTTAAGAAGCGAACTACTGTGTAAATGTTTTTGTGTGTGCTAGTATAGTGTCGGAGACCGCAGTGTTTTTTTTCTTTTTTAATGTCATATTTCTTTCTTTTTCTTTCAATCCTGAGTGTTCGAAATACACGTACACCCCGAAATATGCGGAAAAAAAAAACGTTAGAGTCTGAGCGTTAATTTCCATTTTTAATAAGGATTTTTTTTCGTAACCTAAATCGCTTACCGCTCACAACTTAACCAATGTGAAATAACAACACTGCGACCCAGACTGAAATACTGGAGTAGGGTACAGAAAAGACAATATAATTGAAATTATCTTTAAGAGGGGACACCGAATCCGTCTGTAACACAATAATATGAATATCTAACTATACTTCTTCATAATTTGTTTGTAGCAAAAACGTAATTTTTTGAAAGATATTTGTATATCTTTGTTTCTTTACAAAATGGGACTGTATTTTTTGAGTGGAAACTTTCTTAAGGCGTATTTAGCACTCTTTCTGATCAGTAAACAAAACTGAACCGTCATGCTCGGGTCGGTACTCAGCTCCAGTTGGTCGGTTACTCTAAATCGCGTATACTCGGCTCCAGTCGGTCATTGACGCCGAATCGCGTATACTCGGCTGCAATCGGTCGGTGAGGCTGAATCGCGTATATACTCGGCTCCAGTTAGTCAGTGAAGCTGAATCGCGTATACTCGGCTCCAGTCGGTAAGTGACGCTGAATCGCGTATGTACTCGGCTCCAGTCGGTCAGTGAAGCTGAATCGCATATACTCGTACTCGGCTCCAGTCGGTCGGTGACGCTGAATAACGTATACTCGGCTCCAATCGGTCGGTGACACTGAATCACGTATACTCGGCTCCAATCAGTCGGTGACGCTGAATCACGTACATATACTCGGCTCCAATCGGTCGGTGACGCTGAATCACGTATATTTGGCTTCATGCGACAATTATCATTTCTATCGTGTGCACACAACAAAAAAAGAGGACGTTACGCCTGTATGTTTTTTTTTTTTATGTTTATTCATCGATATTTTCGTCAATTGCGGACCGATTTCTACTGCAATGTAAACTCAACAGTAATCAATCGGAATAAGATTCTTATTCCCAACGCTTTAACTAAACTAACGTTCTTAAATAATTTAAAAAGGTATAAACAAACAATTTCTCAGGCAATCTAAACTGAACTTTACGCCCTTAAAATAAGATCCCCAATCCCAAAGCATGTGAATTGTGCACCCTAAAAACTGTTGTAGTTAGTTGAATGTTTAGAAGTGTAACCGTACAGTACCTGTCCTTAATATGACATATCGAGTGTTAGAAAGAGACAGTCACACAAGTATGAGTGACAAAGACAACGCTCTACAATACCGAACTCTTTTTAAAACTCGGTGGGCCTTATTAACCGTCAGGTACTGTACCGCCGGTACTCAATGACGATACTTAAGGCGCCATCTACACGAACGAGAGAATCGCGGCACGATAGTCACGCCGTGACTTCAAATTATCGCCGTGTGGAGATTGATTAATGGAGTTTCTATTGAATTTGATGACATTGCGAGACTAACACCGCGATTTTCTTGCCCGTGAAGATGGCGCCTAAAAATAATCAATTTTTGATTTTAATTGACAAATATTAATTAGGACGCTGTCAGTCAAAAATATGACAGATTGAGAACATTTCTGCTGACCAGAAGGCCTAGACAAAGTTACATTCTTCCAGCGATCTTCTTTCGATGAAAAAGTCACTAAAATTATGCGACTGACATATTATGCTACCGAGAAGCGCGTGTCAATCCTGTTAAAAGTCGTTGTAGAAATGAGAAACGCTTTGAAAACGATTGTCACATGTCTAGGTCCTCTGTGCCAAGTTATGCTGGTCAATTAAAATTAATTATTGATTATTGTTGATTAACGTCTCTGAAGCTAAGATTATAGAGCGAACTTAGACTACAAGAGTAAATTAACGTTTCATAAAATAAACCTTATCTGTATTAATTGAATGTGCATATTCCTATAAGCGACAGCGATCAAGCTTTTCATACGAATATAAACAATGACTTCACATAAATAAGGTTCATTTTCGTATGATACTTGTTTTGAAAAAAGTCTAAGTTCACTCTATAATCTTAGACCGAGTGCGGCAGTAAGTGTTGTTTCTTCATCTGATATAATATTTTAGTTGTTTGTCACTCAGGATGGGAAGAAATGCGTCGTCCCGGACATAGCTGGGGGCAACACGGGATTTCTGTCCAAGGTACTAAAAACTTCATTAATTTATACCCTTCCTCTTCCCCTGGTCGGATCATTCCGGACATTCGGTTTAACTATTGTGTCCGGACTTTTTAACTTGACAAAGATGGCTGTCTATGGTCAGAATACTTCCTTAATTCTTCCTACACATGAACCTGCCATCTAGGTTTTAGAAAAACGTCTGAATGTTATGTTCCTGACATTTTAGGATCAAAAACTCCTTTTTAAGATCTATTTTCAGTGACCAGTATTTCGAATTTAGATAAAACTAGCTTTTGCCCGCGGCTTCGCCCGCGTGGATGTCGATTATCGCATAAAAAAGTACCCTATGTCCTTCTCTATATCCCAGGCTATATCTCAAAATTCTAACTTAATATTAATTTTAATGTGATTCACTATGTGAATAGAAACCGAAACAAATGATTTAATATAATAAAAGTACTTATGTTCTGAACGTGAATGAGTCTTTACCTAAAGATAACAAACACAAAATCAAAATACGAAATTTCACTCAAATTCTTAAAGCAATCAATTGTACCAAATTACAACACGAAATAAAAGTGCGACACAAATAATAATTTTAAAATAATTCGCGTAAATACCAACAATGTGAAAACAAAACGAAATCCTCCGAAATGTCGCATGATACACTGTTTGTGCTGATAAAACGCTCGAAAAATCTAATGAACACCATTGGTGCATAACTTTTCTCAGGGTCACGTTCGCAATTGGACGAAATATTTGACATTTATTTTGTACTTGCAACACGATCTGGTTATAGAATTCGATTAATCGACTAATACTTGACCGGTTGTCATTTCAGCGGGAAAACCACTAAACAAACGAAAAAAAGAAAACAAAATACGTCTGTACTCTGTGGTCGTGTGGCGGTGTGGCGCGGTGCTTAATGTAAACATTCATCAAGGTTTTACGTGCGTAAAGTAATGGATTCAATGAGAAAACGGTTTAATCTTAGAAGAATCTTATACAGAATTACTGAGAAATAAGTGTAGATTTCGTATTGAGTGATAGTTTATCGAAAAGTGATAAGTATGTCAGTGAAAAAGTAACAAAAGTTTTGGAATGCACAAATTTTGATCATAAGGCCGCCGTGTTTAGTAATGTTTTTATGATAAATATTCTTGTATACTGTTTGAAATACACATAAGTAGCTAGCTTATTTATCTACGAACATAATTTGGCTAATAGCTACTGATATTATAGCGTATTGTTATAGTAATCATATTTCCAAGAGTAAAATTCGGCAAACAAATACCTACAAAAAGACAATAAAATGGATATAGTATTGTTACAAATAGAAAGACAAATTAATTTTTTTTATAGATTTTAATGGCCTACGGCCTAACGGTTTCACAATATTAGATTAATCAGACAGAGCTTCCGCGCTGCGCGATGACCGATGGGCAAATGGACGAGTGCCGCCAGCCACCTTCCTTATATAGCCCGTCGCGATGTTGCTATTCTTGCTAGTCGTTTTCTTCTAATAGTATGTTATCCTTAAGAGATAGACATATGCTATTGCGGACTTTTTTGAAGACCTTTATAAGATACATAATTCCACCATACATTATTTTGTTATATCTCAAAGGGTTTAGACAGCGTTTTCGTTGAAAGCTCCCAGACGGCTTATTTTTTTCCGACACCTCCAACAAATATCGTTAATTCATACAAAAATGCATACAAAGACTTAACAAATTATATACTAAAACCTTCCTCAAGAACCAAGCTATCCATTGGTGAAAACAGCATGAGAATCGGTGCAGTAGTTTTTGAGTTTATCGCGAACAGACAGACAGACAGACAGACAGACAGACGCGGCGGAGGACTTTGTTTTATAATATGTAACTAGCTTTTGCCCGCGGCTTCGCCCGCGTGGATGTCGGTTATCGCATAAAAAAGTACCCTATGTACTACCGTCTCCATATCCCAGGCTATATCTCAAAATTCTAACTTAATATTAATTTTAATGTGACTCACTATGTGTTTATTACCGAGCTGGTAATGAGTTGAACTATCGAACTAATGTGCACACTTATAGGGTTGAAAATAAAACCACAATTGTGTACTGATCTAAGCTGATATATTTAATTAAAATTGCGAGACCCCAACCAAATCGCGGTAACGAAACCATAGCGAGATCTATTTCGACGTCAACGCCATCAGTCGAGCTTGATATCAAACTTTTAACATTTCACAATAATAACTATGGTTTTATGGTTTCTTCATGAACACTATGTGAATAGAAACCGAAACAAATGATTTAATATAGTAAAAGTACTTATGTTCTGAACGTGAATGAGTCTTTACCTAAAGATAACAAACACAAAATCAAAATACGTCTATACTCTGTGGTCGTGTGGCGGTGTGACGCGATGCTTAATGTAAACATTCATCAAGGTTATACGTGCGTAAAGTAATGGATTCAATGAGAAAACGGTTTAATCTTAGAAGAATCTTATACAGAATTACTGAGAAATAAGTGTAGATTTCGTATTGAGTGTTAGTTTATCGAAAAGTGATAAATATGTCAGTGAAAAAGTAACGAAAGTTTTGGAATGCACAAATTTTGATCATAAGGCCGCCGTGTTTATTAATGTTTTTATGATAAATATTCTTGTATACTGTTTGAAATACACATAAGTAGCTAGCTTATTTATCTACGAACATAATTTGGCTAATAGCTGCTGATATTATAGCGTATTGTTATCGTAATCGTATTTCCAAGAGTAAAATTCGGCAAACAAATACCTACAAAAAGTCAATAAAATGGATATAGTATGTTATCCTTAAGAGATAGACATATGCCATCGCAGACTTTTTTGAAGACCTTTTTATGATACACAATTCCACCATACATTATTTTGTTATATCTCAAAGGGTTTAGACAGCGTTTTCGTTGAAAGCTCCCAGACGGCTTATTTTTTTCCGACACCTCCAACAAATATCGTTAATTCATACAAAAATGCATACAAAAACATAACAAATTATATACTAAAACCTTCCTCGAGAACCAAGCTATCCATTGGTGAAAACAGCATGAGAATCGGTGCAGTAGTTTTTGAGTTTATCGCGAACAGACAGACAGACAGACAGACAGACGCGGCGGAGGACTTTGTTTTATAATATGTAGTGATGATATAAATAATGTCCGTGAATCTAAAAAATAATGAAATTAGTTCCTAAACGATTTTCCGGACACCTCAAAAACTGTGTCGAATTTTTTTAGGCTAAAGAAATTCGTTTCAATCTTATCTACATAATAATCTCTCCAATTACTAAGTTCACCAGAAATACGGACCCTGAAATAGGTCACAAATTTATTTGGACCCGTTGAATTAAATGATAAATGATTTTATTTCTATAAGTAGGTTTGTACAAACACTTACACGACAATCATATTTTAAAACTAGATGAGGTCGGCGTTTCCTATTTAACTGCTCTGAGAAGAAAGGCCGATACAAACTCAGACGTCATAGTCTCTTTGAATTATATTATGTCTGGATCGGACCCGTCCACCTGATGTCCAAGTTTGAATTAATTCATATTTGCAAGGATTCTTTCATTCACAATACGAGGGCTTTGAAGGAAATTCCTAATCCATTGCTCACAGTTTTGAAAAATTCATCCGCCCAACATCGTGAATAACGCTATGAACGAGGCTGAATTATTCAAAATTAAAGGCATTGCGATGAATTTCCTTTGTGTATGAGTGTTACGCAAGTTGCCCGCGTAGCCAATTTATTTTATTCGGACTATGGGAAATAACACAGATCAGTATAATATTCATTCATTATAAGCACATACATGTTATCTAAATACATAAATAATCACACATACAAACATTACAAACACACATTATATTACAACATACATTACATCACACATCAACACATTCATCATCATCATCATCATATTTTTTTTTTTTTTTTTCATTACATTATTACATTTCGAATCATATTCAGAAAATTTAATAACTTTCCTTTAATTTACATTCTTAGCTGAATGATTGAAAAAAAAAATAGTTTTTCCTAATAGTGTTTTGGTCGGTTTCCTCCTAAAGGAAAAGGCCACATTCCACCCCGTACGGCCCTGTAAAGCTCGTCTCTAGACTGGACACTCTCCCACCGATAGAGATTAAATGAATTCCAAATATGAAGAAATCCAATGCCAATTAAAAAAACATGAAAATGATTGAACGAAATGGGAAACAAAACTTAGGAATTCATAGTGTTGAAATTGGATGTGGTTTTAGAAATCTAATAAAATAATAGAGGGATGCAAATTATATTATATTATAATAATTAATAATTATATTATAAATTAATTATTATTCATTAATAATATAAATTATATTATATTATAATAATTAATAATTATAATATAATATAATTTATATAACTTACAATTATTGTAAGTAACCCTTACTCCAGCATAACAAGGCCTCAAGTCTGCTATTACAATAGTGTCAGAATGGTATCTTCATTGTGAGTTTTTGACAGATTTGCCATACAAACACTGTCAAATACTCACAATGGCGAGACCATTCTGACACTATTGTAATAGCAGACTTGAGGCCCAGGTATATGGTCAGTCATTACTCACACGATTCTTTACATCTGCACTCGGAGTACTCAAAGCAACACTTCCATAAAGTGACGCAAGCGGCTTTCAGCAACATTGCGTCGGTATCATACTGTTTTGGAAACATGTTCCCTAGGAGTTTTCTAGAACTGATAAACATGATGAAGGGGCTTTCCCTGCGGCAAACGTGCGACCGTCCTTGTCTAGCAACGGGGCGGCTAGTTCCAGCGGCATTGTGACGGCATTATGCTCTTAAAGAGACAATATGGTCGATATCTGTCCTTGGACTGGATATGAGATAGATGTGGTCACCCAAACCCATGGAAGATCACCCTTTGCACATCAAGCATATGTGCAAGATACGTGTTTCTGTCAAGTTTCTGGAAAATCTCTCTTAAAGCCTATCAAAGAAAGGAAAAAAAGAAAGGGAAAGGAAAGGTCGGAGGCAAAGAATACAAAATTCAAGAATTAAGTACTAGATAATACTCGTAGAGCAGACAATCAAAATTCAAGAACAACTAATTAATAGAGTTGTGTGGATCAGCTCCAAAGCGTCCATCTTTCAACACTTCCTAGTGTTTGGGCTGAGGAGAAGAAGTGGCGCAACAAACTTCCCAGAATCTCGTGTCTGTTTAGTTACTTTAATTACACTATCAGCCTAGGATCATTTATTTATTTATATATACTTCATTGTACATCAGATTACACATTACAAAAGAAAAGGAAAACTTATACACTATAGAATATACAATGGGCGGCCGTATCGCATACTGCGATCTCTTCCAGGCAACCTTGGCATGGATAGTGAATTTCTGGACATAAAATGGCGTTGTCATTGGTGCAAATACAAAGTATAACAGTACAATATCTTATAAAAGATACACAGACACACACACACACTTGCTAACTATATAAGCAAAGAAAATAAATGAAGTGTATAGATTAACACAGCTAACAACGAGAACAAATCACAACGTCAAGTAATGTTCCTTCACGAGTCTTTTAAACACAGGCAATGATTGCGCGATCATTATTATAGTTAAAACTCACCCATTTGCTCCAACAAATACGCACACACACACCACATTAAATACTAAATTAGTCTAATCTGGGCTTTAACCCAACTATGTATAACTTAATAACTAATACTCGCTGTCTTGGGACAGCCCACTCTCGGACATGGCCCTTGGTATTCAAAGTCAAAGTCAAAGATCTTTATTGTGAGACAGTGGTTATAGAGTTGTTATTGTGTTATATTGGTGTGCGTTTGCACTGCTCCACCATGTTAGGCATACAATAGTTCGAATAATTTGTTATCTTAGACCTAAGTTTATGATATATATTAATTCAAATAGACATATTTTTTTAAATAGAGTTATATTTTGCATCAGGACATAATGTTTTTATGTCTTGATGCAACTACATGTTTGGGACTAACTCATCACGAATCTGTCGGACAAAAATTCATGTACTGTATATTGTATTGTATATAAATTCATATAATATGGTCTATTTACCAAGAAGTCATTTAATTTTTTCTTAAAAAAAAATAATTCTTCCAATTTCTCTTAATAAGCTTCATATTGTTTATGAAGCTTATTATAAATTCATGAAGACATTCCGAAGAAACTCTTAGAAAGTAGCCCCTGTTTTTCACCAAGTCTCCTAACTAGCCCAGACTAGGACGTCCGTATCTTATAGCGCAAGCGGTTCAAAATCGACTGCCTCCACTTAATACATCAGTCTCCTAAAAACCCCTAAAAAATACACCACGCGAGCAAAACGATGGAATTTTTTACCCAAATTCCGTTTTGCAGAATAGATTTATTGCCGTTTTTGTACAATTTCTCAATTGAATTAAGGGTTCGTTTGGATTTCCCGAGCTCAACTTATGGTAACCAGACGTTGGCTCTGGTATTGTGAGCTGCGATTAGAAATCGGATATGTGACTCGTATCTTAAGAATTTGTTGAAATTGCCAGTTTGTTTTCCATAAAATATAAATGGAATGGGTTTGTAGAGGTTCAATATTGTATTACAATTTTAAAGAAATAGGATATTTTGTTATTAATTATCGTAACGTGTCGAGCTGTCAGACTATAAAATTTCCTGCCAGGGTTGCGGGTTTGTCAAAGTCTAAAGTCAAAGTACTTATTTATTAGTGCGATTTTTGGTGATATAAAAGGTCTTACAGATATTTTACAGATACTTACTCAAAAAGGGCCTTTTAGGGCCATACACTATTAATTTTTCAACACACTTGCTCGAAAAGTGGCTCTTAATGAACCGCTTTTAGGTCCATAATGTAGTGTATTAGAAACGCGTGCTTTTTACTTTATGTTACCGCGCTAGTGCTGTAACGCCACAGATAACTATTTACTAGTCGGATATTTGCGCTTGAGACTTCCATAATGCTGGAGCCTTATTGCCATATTTCACTTTTTTTATTGGTCCTAAAATTAACTAAAAATTTACCTTAAATTGTCTATGGTCCCTCCCGAACTAAACGAAAAAGACCCTGACTGACGTTCTATTATTGCGGATTCTCACTGAACTAATGTATAGTACTTTGCCAATAGTACTTTCTAATTCCATAATAACTAAACTACAATTTGACATACGACAACACTATGATCAGTTTAATTATTATAATTTTTTTTTTATAGGCTTTTCAGCGGTTTTGGCAGTGGCTTTATTTACACCTGGGCCTCAAGTCTGCTATTACAATAGTGTCAGAATGGTCTCTTCATTGTGAGTTTTTGACAGATTTGCCATACAAACACTGTCAAATACTCACAATGGCGAGACCATTCTGACACTATTGTAATAGCAGACTTGAGGCCCCTGCGCGCGCATCACTAGCGCGGCGCGCGTAAAAACAAAACCAGTGCCATTTTCCATAAAGTTAATAACAATACAAGTCTGTTTATTTCCTCGCAAGCGTGTTGAAAAACGTCGTATAAAACGCGTGTGCATTGATCATTACACTTATATCATAATGTAGCAGTTATAACTTATATAACAATATTAGAAATTACAGAAGACATAAACGATACAATTCTAGAAAATTCAATAGAATTCTAATAAATCTATAGGAATATTACATTATGAATCATAAATACAGGATTAGTCACAAGAAATTTTGTCAAAAAGAAATTCATCAATGGTATAGTAGCATTTGTCTATTATAAAATTATTTAGTTTGCGTTTAAATTGAGTCAAGTTTAAATCTTTTATGAAATTTGGTAGCTTATTAAAAAAATTCGGAGCCATGCAATGCATGCTCTTGTACATAAGGGCGGTTTTTGATCTTCTTAGGCATAATTCATGTCGGTATGTTGGTCTTATAGGTCGATAGCTTTGCTCTGAAGCTTTTTTAAATAAGTCACCGTTTTTTTGACGAACAATGCGGTCTCGTAAATGTAAAGACAGTCCGAAAAGGATACCGTGGCCCTAGCACATAGGCAACTGAAGGCACACGGGTAGGTTTTAGTCAGTAAAAGTCTGATAAGTAAAAGACTTCTCCCGCTCCGCCCAGAGCGGGAGAAGTTATTTGATAATTTCCAAACCAAAAAAAGGCCAAGTGCGTGTCGGACCACGCACAATGAAGGGTTCCGTACTTGGAAAGAATTTATCCTAAGAACAAACTTAACCTTGTAGTTGTTATAAACATAAACTCCCATAAATTCCAACTGCAAATGTAAGTTTGTACGCACAATATCGAGAGATTTACCATGTTATTTTAAGACCATAGACTTCTTATAGATTTTTATAAGTATAGAACTATTTTCTGGTTTTTTTTTCAAAATTTTAGGTTCAATAGTTTCGGGGATAAGGGGAGGAATGGTCAATTTTCGTCTATTTTCACTTATAACTTTAAAAGGATTTATTTTAAAATTATAAAAAAAAAATTAAAGCCCTCACAGTAAGCCCTTTCATTTGATATGTCACACGGTACAGTTTGCAAACTTTTTTTTTAATTTTCTTGTTTGCGCCCAAAACTGACCGAATATAATATTTAAAAACATGTTCTCCCATGCATTCCGTATGAAAGAACATGTTTTTAAGTTTGTTCTTGGGATAAATTCATCCCAACTACGGAACCCTGCATTGTGCGTGGTCCAACACGCACTTGGCCAGTTTTAAAACTTTGCCAATCAAAAAAATATATATATATATTACGTCGTGATGTTTAGATACTGTATATTAACACTACACTCCACCAGGAAGGTACTTAAAGCGCATTCAAACAAATTGTTTGTATTCGCATTTGAACGAAGAAAGCAGGTTACCAAGTTTAACTGAAAGGTCAAATTAAAATGTCCAAACTTGCCACGAGTGGCCAATTCAGACCTTTTTATCAAGACTCTTCAAAACTCGATTTACCCTTGGGTGTCGTAAAAGGCAACTGAGGCATTATGTCAAGAGGATTGACATTGCGTCCTCCTGTCTGCTAATGTCATGTTCGTGAACGGGCGCCGTCAGTTCGGATTCGGACTGGTCATCTCTTAGCTGCCACGGCTTATTTTAATTTATTTTAATCTTTGAATTGTTTTTATTACGGACGCTTCTAACGTGCACGTGTTTCTACATTGTTCTGACATGTATAACTTCAACATGAATGATGTAACCCATATTTTGTAACAATATTTTGTTTTAAAAAAGTGTCCGTGGAGTTTCTTGCCCGTTCTTCTCCATAGGAACCTACCACGCTTTGGAATGGGCAACTAGCTTCATCTTTCTGACTGACCGACCCCTTGACAATTCAAAAGTGCCTGTAATTGGTTTATTTGAAATCAATGATTTGAATTTGAATTTGGCTTCTACAAATAGGCGCGACACACGACGCGACACAATAATAATTAAGGAATAAAACAAAATATAAACAGAAACATTACCCCCCACTCTTTAAATTGGGAGAAGGAAGTTTTTATGGGATGTTATTAATAAAGGAGTGAAAGTAATGCTTAAACGAAATATAGACATTTCTTTGGGTCTTGTCAATGATGCTATGAACATTGTTGATAAAGTAGAATGGAATTCGAACGACAAGAATAAAGCAAGAAGAGTTGGAATAATTTTTAATAACAGTCTTAGACACGAATTAGCACCTGAAAAATCAAAATTTGAAATTATCAATAAAGCATTCGTTCACCGTGAACAGTTTCCAATCTGTGTCGTGTATGCTATCACCATACATAAAAGTCAAGGCATAAGTTTGAATAATAATAATAATATAATAATAATTTTATTTCAGAAACATCCATTAATTTGTTAGTAAACATTTAACCTTAATAACTATGTTAGAAAACATGCAGGTTGGACAAATAACGGACGAGCGGGCAATCAAATTTCCCTGCCATAACATTCAGGAGACTGTTCGAGCTGCCCCGTACCCTCTGCAGCAACGACGCGGCACGCTTACGTCTGATCGCTGCGAAGCCATCAGTGTGCGCATCAGCAAACATTCCCGACGCACTGCAGAAGCGTGGCAGCCCCAGCAGCAACCTGAATGCATTATTGTATTGGACTCGAAGAACATTGATGGCATTGATAATGCTCTCATTGATATTGGGTCATCCACGTTCTGTTGTGGGCAAGCTTATTTAGCACTCTGTAGAGTGACAAATTTGCAAGGTGTTCGCTTCATAATTATTGACTTTAGTACTATTAAAGCACAACAGTCAGCTATAGTCTGATATAATCGCATAAGTAAGCCAAGTATCGCCCAGGGGCCCAAGTCTGCTATTTTTATAAATTCGTCACTCCAACACGATCCCATTGTCATTTTACTAAAAGTTCGTAATCTGCTAAATTCATAAAGGTCGATCATTGGTCGGTCAATGGTCTCGTAATAGAATTGTATTACAATGGCATTTTGTACATTTATTCATGCCAGATTTTATTTATATATATTTTTACATATTATTTATTAGTGTTATAAGTAATCTGAAGTAGTAGGAAGTTGGAAGTTTAGTAGGAAGTTTCATTTGTCATTATGTACGAGATTACCAAAGCTTTCACTGGAGTGTCAGTGGCTGACCATTGGAAAGTCATAATGACGCCATTATATTAGTAGATTACCAAACTTGTCAAATACAACAATTACTCGTATGAAATCAATGATAGACCATTCTGACACTAATGTAATAGCAGACTTGAGGCCCTGGGGGCCAAGTCTACTAATGTACAAACGTTGCAATGGTCTCTTCATTGTGAGTTTTTGACAGATTTGCCATACAAACACTGTCAAATACTCACAATGGCGAGACCATTCTGACACTATTGTAATAGCAGACTTGAGGCCCTGATCTATCGCTTATTATAAACAGTAAACCAACAAAGAAAAAGGCAAAGATAGAGAGTGGACTATGAAAAAAGGCACCTTTGATGAGCAAGAAATACACCCAAAAAAAAAATGAACAAAATAAAAAAATATTGTCATAAACAACTTACAAAAAGAAGTGAAATCCATTTTTTGAAAAATGTTGCCAAGGCGAGACCATATGGCTCGCACTGTCAAAAGTTATCAGATCTCATGTAGAGCCAAGCGTCCCCCCCTCTTCACAAACTCCTAGCTTTGTCCCAACTGTATTAGTCGGCTACCAGTCTAACCGCATGCTATCTGCCCTTGATCTATCACGATACCCCTTGGAAAGACTGGTTGTCAGACTTTCGGGCTTCTGACAACCCGTAACAACTGTCAAAGATCTACAAATGACAGCCGGGACCAACGGCTTGACGTGCTTTATGAGGTACGGAGAGGTCTTGGTATGTTAAGATGGTCACCCATCCACGGACCATCCGCTGCAAGCGTAGCTTAACCTGATCGATCAACCCGTATAATAAAAAATAAATAAATAATAATAATTTTATTTGACACAGAACAGTAACGCTATTCTGTAAAAATCTCACCGTGAAAACTTAGGTGAAGTGAGTTCAAAGTGAGCTGTCAATCTCTAGACTCCCTAGCGTCAGGCAGGGTGACAATTCACTTCACGCTCACTTCACCTAAGTTTTCACGGTGAGATGGTTACAGAATAGCACTGCAGGTTACATTTGAACAGATATACAGGACACATAAAAATTTTCTTAATTTTATACTGAAGGCATCTGTGTCTGAACTAGATAAACATAAATGATCTGTATCTCAGACATCAGCGCTCTTCCTTATGATGACCATTATAATACTAACTTAGTTAGACATGTTATTAATACGAGGTATAGGTAACATTACACGGAGAAATAAAAAAGTTCTATTTTTTTTTATTAACCTCTCAGTGTCTCACACTCTTTCACTCACTTTCACACACTACAGTGTATGAAAGTGAGTGAAAGAGTGTGAGAGGGTGAGTTTAAGTGAGGTTTACTATTTAACTATCTTTAACAAGTTTTCCGTCTCATCATATGTAAGTTTACTAATATATTTATGGATTTTACTTTTACATATTTGCCCCTGTATACTGTACATAGTTCGGAAAAGAAAGCCAAACTTTTCTTTACTCTTCAGTGCCGACAGCCGAAAAGATAAAAGATCCTTTATAAAAAAGATTAAGTTAAAAACTTTTTATCTTGACGCGACTAATCTGCAGAACGTAATGGTTTTCCTTGGCGTTAAAACTTACCGACTTTCTTTTAGATAAAAATGTTGAATTTTTTGGCTGGAGTCTGGATTTACGCATGGCTGATGGCAACAGGCTTGCTCCCTATTCCAAGAGCTGGCGAAATGCGGGTTACTATGTATTTTAATTAAATTAAGAATATTGTAAGACTATCTTTGCATTGTATAAACTCAATCTCCTTTGTATTATATAATTGCATAGCACAGGTGTGAGTACTATGTACTATAGAGCTACCATTGACCGGGTAATGTCTTTCATTGACTTGAATGTACCCTGGCGGCTGAGAGTATGTCATGCTCACTTAAATGTCTCGCTGATGGTAGCGCGTGTGTTGGATCATTTAGCTCCCTTCAAAATGGTTGAGCTGAATGGTGCTAATCCATGCGTCATGTTCGTGAACGGGCGCCGTCAGTTGGGACTGGTCATCTATTAGCTGCCACGGCTTATTTTAATTGTTTTATTTTTGAATTGTTTGTTTTGGTGTACCTACTCTGGACGCTTTTAACGTGTACGTTTTAATTTTTTATTTTTACATCGTTCTCACATTATGTTATAAATTCAACATTATATGTATAACTAATATTTTTGTAACAATTTAATTTAAAAGAGTGTCCATGGAGTTTCTTGCCCGTTCTTCTCCATAGGTACCTACGCTTTGGAATGGGAATGTAGCTTCATTTTTCTTACTGACCGACTCCTTGACAATTCAAAAGTGCCTGTAAATGGTTTAATTGAAATAAATGATTTGAGTTTGAGTTTGAGTTTGAATTAGCTAGTGAAACTCCGCAAACGTGATAAGTATCGATATCTAAGATGAAACGAAAAAAATATATTTTAACACCTACAAATAGTGTCGATACCTGAAGTATGAGTTTAAAAAATAAGTTTCTACAATATATATAAATATATACTGGATAACTTTTTAACATTTTTTTTTTTCTATCAGTAATAGAACACATTCCCATTTATTTGTTCAATACTTTTTTTTGATCCTCTTGAAATCAGAAAAATAAGGATACAATCTATTCGTAATAATATCAATGGGCGAGCGCACAGCTGATAGGTACCTTCTACTGCGTTTCGCTTCACTGACCGCGCCATCGGCGCGTTGTGCGACGAGTATCCATTATACCAGTTTCAAAATAAACATCTTTCGTTAACGATAATTTATATATTATTATTTTTTTTTACTTAATTTTTTTTTAGACGTTTCAAAATAAGAAATAGGTGGTTAATAAAACTCGTTTAAACTTAATTTGTCAAAATTAAAAACTTTTCCTGTATATATATATATATATTTTTTTTAGTTTAGACATCGATTATCATCAGGTCTGCAGAGTTTCTAGCAGTAAGAAAAGGACAGAAGATAAATTTTAGTTTAGTCCTGTCAAATTAATCAGCGCCTGTCACTACTCCATACAAGTTTAAACGTGATTAAAAACTTTCCGATTAAAATTAGGGGTCATTCAATTATTACATAAGCACCAAAGGGGGTGGGGGGGTCTTTGCTTTGATTATTTTTGATGGCATGGGGGATGGGGGTCTGGATGGTAGGATTACGTCAGCTATATTTATTCATTTACTTTTCAGATTCAATTGTAAAATTTCATTAATTTGATTTGAACAAAGATGGCAACCCAATGTTCAAAGATTCCCCAAAATAATTGATATTGCTTTCTCGCTCTCACGCGATGTTTTATGGTTAGAAAAACCGAAGTAGGGAATTTACTTAAATGGGCATTCAATTACTTTTAGTCTATAAATTCCTTATTTCTAGACTCATGAATAACAGTAAAGAAACCTGAACAGATAAAAAAAATAAGAATGTTTACGTAAGCAAAGGGAGGGGGGGTATGAGCATTGTTTACTTTTGCTGACAAGGGGGAGGTGGGGGTTCAATATTACTAAAATTCTGCTTACGTAATACTTGAATAGCCCCTTACGTCAATTTACGTCAAGCGCTGATTAATTTGGCAGGACTTCACAAAAATGTATCTTCTGTCCTTTTCTTAATGAAATAGCAAGAAAAAGATGCACTGAACTTAAATTTAGTTTAGTTTGTGAACAAGGGAATCGGCACCATTGCCTTCAAATTGGAACTAAAATGAGTGAAGCGAGTAGAACGAATGACATAAGTATCTATTTAATTTTATAACATTTAAAAAATACTTGAAATACTGTTTAGGTATAGGTAAGTATTTTTCCGAGATACTGTTTATTTTTTTGTTTCACTTTGACCATATTATTATACTTTATTTCTTGTACAAAAAGTTGGCAACCCTTGTTGTTGTGTAGATAGATAAGTTACTCATAAAGAAGTTGGGATACTTCTTTATACCTTTTTGTTCGTCATACCGATAAAAAATGCCAGTCGAACGCTAACATCAAACAAAACTTATAACATAATCATTCTTTCCTGAAGTTTTCAAACAAAATAATCGTACGTTAAAGTCGTTCACAAAAACACATCTGTAACAATCAGCCATCAAACTCAAAAGTTATAAAACCAGAACTTTTTAAACTGCTATAAAAAAATAATCGCGCAAACGGCCGAACTTTAGTATTTTGTTAAAACGCTAATATTTTATACAAAAAGAGGAAATTTTCTAACAGCTCCCAAGGCCGCCATCTTCTTTCACGATTTGTGACGTCATAAACAGCGTTGATAAACGAGAGTTGTCGGAGCGCGACGATAGATGGCGCTTTTATACATTTTGCCAATTCTAAAGAAACTGAGTTCTTAACTTTTTAAAGTTATGTTTATACCTCGCTTGAAATATAACATTAAAATAATATACCTAACTTCTTCTTTATACAATACCAGAGGCATTGCAGGTAGTTTGCCATCCCAGAGACAACGTTCAAATGTGTGCAAGTAATTAGGCCAGCAACCATGCCCTTTCCACAGCAACTCTGCTATTCGGCCTTCAAATGTCTAATACGAAAGCTGAGTCTCAAGTTTAAAAGATTACGCTTGAGAAGAGTTGAAAAGATAATCCGTTCCTTTAGATACAAATCTTTTGAGTTAAAAGCTCCATAAATATTTTTTAAATTTTACCTAACTATGTAGGTGTCATAGAATTAGTATGTACTAAATAGTACAGGAAACTCCACTTTTATTCCATGCCTCGGAAAGTACGCTGAGTCATTGGTCCCGGCTGTCATTCGTAGATTTTTGACAGTCGTTACGGGTAGTTAACAGCCCGAAAGTCTGACAACCAGTCTTACCAAGGGGTATCGTCTTACCCAGTAAAGGGGTTGTGGCGGTCAGATAGGCAGTGATTCCATGTAAAATACAGGTGTTCACCTAAATCTGCTAAGATTGGAAGCTGACCCAAATATAGATGGGACAAGATTGTAGATAGATAGATTCATTTATTTGCCTGAAATATGGTATTTTACAGATTTTATAACACATACATACACAATAGTTCTTCATATTCTGCGTACTAAATTGGGCATGCAAATTTTGTGGCAATAATAATGATTCTAATTTAATCAATTTAATAAAATAATTAAAATCCCATGTCAAAAAAATAAGTACTAAATCAAGAATTGTCCACATCACAAATTACAAATGTCAAAGAAAAATAATTAAATTACAAATTGTCTAAATATCAACTTTCAAATGACAACCAAAGAAATTAAATTACAAATGTCAAAGGTTTAAAATAAAAATGTCAAATTTAATTTTCATGTCATACAACTTTTCCTTTTCAAGGCCAGGCAGGTGATGACCGAACTATGTATGTTGTTGTCAGCTTCTAATCTGACCTGATGCAGCTGAATGTCAACTCCACGAAACCACAAACTAGGTTTATATCAATTTAAACATGAAATGAAATTGTTTATTCTCTAAACAGGTTATCGATATTTGTACGCCAAATGGCAAAACATAGAGAAACTCATAACAATTTTAACATCTTGCACGCTGTGTTAATCTGTGATTGATTGATTGATCGGAATCACTTTTACACGTCATATTAAAAAAATAAGCTAGATGGAGTCCACATTTCCTATCTACCTCTGAGAAGAAATGGCGAAACAAACTCAGGGGTTAAAGTCTCTTTTAAAGTCCAGACATAATCTTAGTCAGATCATGTGAGGACCATGTAGATAAGTGTCTGAAATGGTCTTTTGAGGAAAGAACCACACAGATTTTAGTCAGGTCCACTAAAATCTTGCTTCCCGCATCCAGCGGGTTCCTGCGGCCTTCACAAGGCCATTGGTCCACTTTATGGGAGGCCTTCCAAAGTTATGTTTTCCGGTACGTGGTCGCCACTCCAGGACTTTTCGGCCCCATCGGCCATCTGTGCTGCAAGGCCCTGCCCATTGCCACTTAAGTTTGGTAATTTTTCGAGTTATGTCGGTTACCTTGGCTATTGGTCTTGCGGATCTCCATTTCTGATTCAATCACGGAAACTCCAAGCATAGCCCTCTCCATTGCCCTTTGGGTGACATTTAGCCTTCTAATAAGGCTCATTGTGAGCGACCACGTTTCAGTGCCATAGGTCATCACTGGCAGCACGCACTGGTCAAAGACTTTCGTCTTGAGACACTGCGGTACTATGTGGGACGAAAAGATATTGCGTAGCTTCCCGAACGCTGCCCAGCCGAGTCGGATTCAACGATTGACCTCTTTTTCCTAGGTAAACATAGTCGTCCACAACTTCGAGTGTAGCGTCCTTGATCTTTATGAGAGTGGATGTAACATGGGCATTTGACATGACCTTCTTGTCCACGTTCATTCTAAGACCCACGCTTTCGGAAGCTCTACTGAGGTCATCGAGCATTGTACTAAGGTCTTCCATAGTCACAGCCATGACAGCTATATCATCGGCAAACCGAAGGTGAGTGATGCATTCGCCACTGATGTTGATGCTAACCCCTTTCCAGTCCAGAACCTTGAAGACATCCTCCAATGGAGTGGTGAACAATTTCGGAAAGATAACGTCTTCCTGTCTCACACCTCGCTGCAAAATGATAGGTTTCGATGATCGGTTCTGGAGTCGGACTGACATAGTGGCGTTTTTCTACAGACACTTCAGCACCTCTATGCACCGTTGAAGAGACTGCAGTACAGCCCATGTCTCGATCGAATCAAAGGCTTTCTCGTAGTCCACACACGCTAAGCAGAGATGCAGGTTATACTCCTCGGTCTTCTGTATAACCTACCGCAGCGTATGCCGCATAAAGTATTTAATCTGCCAGACTAACCCGACCTGTTGAACTTGTTTGTACCCGACGACCTACAATGCCCTATTTAACCTTACCCGATTTTACCCACGGCTCGCCCGCGTTGAGGTCGTAAATTATCCCACAGGAACGTAGAACCGAGATAAAAAAGACTCGCGACGAGAGTCGCTTTACCTACTTTTTGTAAATTATTTCATTACCACTGCTGCTCTCAAAACGGTGAAGAAAAACATCTTCAGGAAACCGGCATGTCCTAGTACCAAAAATTCGAAGACGTGTGACATCTATACCAACCCGCTCTGAGCCCGCGTGGTGTATTACGGCCTACTCTCTTTCACAGAGAGGAGGGCTGTGACCCAGCAGTGGGGACATTTTAGGCTAGTTATATAAATTAATGTTACAGTATTGAGTTCAAACTTGGGTGTGGCACTCACAGTACAATACACTCCCAACGTAACAATTGAACAAATATAGGAGTAAACTCACCTCTCAATAGGCTCAGCCGAGAGATAAATTTCCGCTCCAAATTTTGACATATCATCATGACTCCATTAATATTTTTAAAGCCCAAATTTTAAGGTCCCAAAGCACGCAACCCTCCCATTAAAAAAATATAAAGTGTTAGGATGTAGGTGTTTCTTGCAACCTCTGTAGCTTATTTCTTTTGTCATTTTATATTTCTGTTTATATTGTTTGTTACCACTCAATTTTTATTAATTTCGTTTTTACCTTAGGTTATCACTGTATTTGAGAATGTTGGTTCACCTGTTATTGGCAACTGTATAAGCCCATGACTGTTACCCACTGTTATTGGATATTTTATATACAGAAGCTGTTGGCGTACCTTTTTACATAAATAAATAAATAAATTTGACATCGACAGCGCCTTCATATCAATAAACTACGCTTGCTAACGCTTTTCAGTGTAAAATGCGCTTGACTCCGTGGAACGCAGAGCTAAGAGACTCATTGGCGACGTAAAACTGGTGGATGCCAAGCTTCACAGCTTGGCTCATCGCCGCAAGGTTGCCTGCTTGTCGGTCTTCTACAGATTGTACTTCGGCGAGTGTGCACATGAACTCCAAGACCTCATTCCACCGGCCCCCTTCTACCATCGGACATCTAGGCGCACTGCAAGTTACCACCCCTACTTAGTTGATATTCCACCAAATCGCACTAAGCGTTTTCAAACGTCTTTTATAATGCGCACAGCAAAGGAGTGGAACTCTCTGCCTGCGTCTGTGTTTCCGTACGCATACAACCCTAATCTACGAGTATTCAATGTTAGAGTGAACAAGCTTTTTCTGGGTAAGCTGACTCCATCGTCGACTTTGTCTCTGTCACTCAGACCTAGACTAGATTCAAGAGCACACCCATTAAAATTAAAAAAAAGATGGCTAAAAAAGGTTTTATTTTCTTTTAAGTACTGGTTTTTTTTTTTTTTTATAAAAGCAGTACTTAAAAGAAAATATAACTTTTTTGTCGCCATTTTATGTGAATTACCCATTAATGGGGGCAGTGGGTACGGCGGGAATACACCAGCTTTTCGATGTTCAAAGTGTTTACTGACCATACCGTTAACTTGCAACAAATCAGTCAAGCTTAAACTGTTGCTTCAGCACGAGTTCCGTACTCCGCAGACAAAGCCAACACTGTGGATGAAAGCAAAGCTCATACAATATGTATGAATAGGATTCATGTTTATTAATACATAAAGGATGATAATATTGATACCGTATTGTTTTATTTAGAGGGATATGTATACAGGCTGGTCCTTTATTGGGACTGATTCTGTTGTTTTCTGATTAGATTAATCCTAAACTACGAGTAAATCCAAGTCGTTATGAGTTTGTTTTCTTTATTTTTTTGAAAATTAGCGTAACTAACATCGCGGCTATATTAAAAAAGAGCTCCTGTGTTGAGCTAAAGCTTAAAGAGCAAGGAACCTTAAGCAATGATGATGTTTAAGGAGAGTGGAAGTGTTTTTTTACCAGAAATTCAAAAGTGGACATAGATTGAGCACGCCTTATCGAGACGGGCAAGGCATTCCATAACCGTACTGCTTGAATTGTAAAAGACTTTTCATAAAACCTAGTGGAATGCATTGGCATCTCTAGTCTCAAGTTTTCCGATAACCTCAGGAATCTATTACAGGTTATCAGTCTTACCAAGGGGTATCGTATTACCCAGTAACTAAGTTGTGGAGGTCAGACAAGCAGTCGCTCTTTGGGATAGATATAGTTGAAATTTCAGGTAATTCACTTAAAACCTCACTCAAGTGAGCACACAATTCGAAAGCGAACTCACTTGTTTTAAACTTGCTCACCGCGTATTAGCGATTTCAAGTCTAGCTTTCCCAGATATTAACATATTC
The DNA here is from genome assembly GCA_947523025.1 of Dryobota labecula. Taxonomy (NCBI): domain Eukaryota; kingdom Metazoa; phylum Arthropoda; class Insecta; order Lepidoptera; family Noctuidae; genus Dryobota; species Dryobota labecula. The sequence continues at coordinate 10,197,873 of OX383314.1, forward strand.
TATTTGAACGTCATTTTTGTAATAGTAGTTCTACATATATTTTCGAATGGAATTGAATCCAGTCCCCGGAGATAACCGATATTGATTGGCTGGGTTCGACCCGCGGGCGGTATATAATTCAATTCAGTATAGATATTCGTATTATGTAAAAGATGTCGGTAATATATTGTCGGATATATAGTGCTACTCTGTAAAATTCAATTGTAACCTCACTCGAACGCACGCCATTAGCTTCTAATAACACGATTAGATTAACTTTGCTGGATAGAAATAAATCCCAAAGTTACCCCTTTTAATCATGTTCAAATGGTCATATATTTACATAATTTAAAAGTTAATAGTCTTAATAATAATAATAATAACATTTAAAATATTAATAATATGTACAAGTATATAAAAATAAAATAAAAGGGACGGGAAAGAATCAATAGGGCATCAAAAAATTTGTCCGTATCGCTGTCAACAGAAAATGTGCCCAAAAGGCTGGCAGCATTGCCACGTTGTATAGCAATGATTATTTGGCCAAGAAATAGGCCAGCCCTCTGGTCACATGAAGAGTCGACTAACCGCTTGGCGATGTCTCGAAAAACCAAGTGGGCACTAAGTCATGTTAATCAATCTCATAGAAAACAGACGTTTATTTTTCTTGTTTTGTATGTAAATGAAAAGGTATTTAGATTGTTCAGCATAATTCGCTGAGTTTATCTTGATCAAATAATTACTATGTTTAAATACATACCAAATGCGCGAGGCAGCCACTCGCGACTTCGCGAGCCCACTTTAGTCGGCTCGAGCACCGATCATAGCGCCTTAAGGCTCCTACACACAGATGCGACACGTGACGCGACACAAAGGGAACGCACATCGCGCGACACGCGGTTCCATTGTGTCGCGTCACGTGTCGCGCCTGTTTGTAGGAGCCTTTAAAGTCATCGCGGATTTACGATGCAACAAACCGTTCGAATTTCGAAGTGATCTTTAGAGAATTTAAAACTGTGTTTGACAAATTTGGCCGTATGTGCAAGTCATTTCAAAATTCGAACGCTCCTATCCCCACGAGCGAGCGTTCGCTCGTGCGGATAGGAGCGTTCGAATTTTGAAGTGATGTTTAGAAAAACCTAATGCTTTCAAAGACACTGAACAACACACAGTAGTCGTTTTATTGTTGTGACGCCTTGGACGTTGTGTCCCTGAACGTATTCACTATTAAAAAGAAACTGTCACTCATCCCTGAGTGACAGTTTCTTTTTAATATTATGCATAGTACAAAATTAAATTAATTAAATTCGAACGCTCGTGAGAATACGAGCTTTCGAATTTTGAAGGGGGCTATAAAAGCATCATGTTTCCATAAACAATACCTGAATTATTTCCACAATTCATAAAACCTTGTTTACACAAAAGGGTAGCAAAAACCATATTTTAATACAATATCTTAAGGTATCTCATGACACCCTTGGGATTGGCAGGCCCGGCCGTTGCCATGGCAACGGAGAAATACACTAGAAAGTTTTTTGTTATGATCTGAACAACAGTTAATATTATACCCTTGGTCATATTTAATTACAAGGAAATGAAACGCGATAAATAATAACGATTTATCTAGCCGCACGGGTCGATACATCAAGATAAGCTACGCTTGCCAGGGTTGGTCCGTGGATGGGTCACCATCTTTACATACCGAGACTTCTCCGTGTCTCAGAAAGCACGTTAAGAGGTTGGTCCCGGCTGTCATTCGTGAGTCTTTGACAGTCGTCACGGGTCGTTAGAAGCCCGAAAGTCTGACAACCAGTCTTCAAGGGCTATCTGCCCTTGTGGGGCTGTGGAGGTCAGGCAGTTGCTCCATGTAAAAAACTGGTATTCAGCAGCATACTGCAGTTAGACTCGAAGATCCCCAACATAGGAAAAGGCAGGCAGATTGAAAGACGATAAGTATTGTACTTACATCTTACTTTTTGGAGTGAAACTTCTTAGGCACAGATTCGATAATTGTACGAGAAATGACGGTGAAAATTCAAGGACGCGTCACGGTTTATCATTATTTATTAACCCATTAGAGACTAGCGTTGCCATATATATATTTTTTTTGAGGATGGGGAATCATCAAATGACTCCTCCTGCTCTGGGTGGAGCGGAAGGGAGTGTCAGACTCTTACTGACTAAAACCCACCCGTGTTCCTTCCTTGGCCCTTTATGTTCCGGGGCAGCGGTACCCCTTTCGGATAATCCCGCTGACCCGGCAGGCTTGGGCCCTAATGGGCCGCCTCGTTGTTGCTGACATCTCTTTGAGGCGCGCGTGGTACACGTACGCGCCGTCCGGCACGGGCCTGGTCCTGATCAGACGGTGAACTACCCATTACTCACCGCCCGCAAGCCCGCGCCTACGGTGGCCGGGAGTCGTCACGCGGCCCCCGACGCCCGGAGCGTCTACCGCGGCGGCTGGGGAGCGTTGCCGTACGGCAACGCAAGTAGTCGATTTAATTTCCAAATTGTATATAAAAACTATACACTGCAGAAACCCTTTTTTTGGGGTGTCAGACTTTTACTGACTAAAACCCTCCCGTGTTCCTTCAGTTGCCTGTGTGCCAGGGTCACGGTATCCCTTTCGGACAAATCCGCAACCCTGGCAGGCACCGGTCCTAGCGGACCCCGTCAGTGCGTGCTGACATCTCTTTGAGGGGCGCGTGGAACATAACGCGCTGTTGACCCGGGCTTGGTCCTTACCGGACGGCGAGCTGCCCATAGCTCGCCGTCCGCAAGCCCGCGCCTACGGTGGCCGGGAATCGCCAATTGATTCCCGCCGCCCAGGGTGCCTGCCCCTGCTGCATCCCGCCCCCCCATTTCATTACATGAGAGAAAAAAAAAATATAACTCTCTCTGTCTCTCACACTAAAACTCTCTTAGCGCGGGTTGTTTCACGTACACTTGACGCACGCGTATCCGTCATAAATGGCGCTAACTATCGTCAAACCTTTGTTTCACAAAATTATGCTCTTGACGTTCTTTAAAAATCGGTTAACGTCATTTTATTCTTCAACATTTGAAGTTTGACGATCGGTTTTATAAACAGTGAAAGAACGCTTTGTATTTGACGTACGTTAAACATCATAATGTAATCGTTAATATTTGACGTACGTATGTTACGTTAACGAACTGTTTGAAACAACCGGCCCTTATTCTTTATTTTTGAATACCGCATTTACTCATACGTGCTCGTGATTCGCCTCGCCATTCGACGAATTGTTTGGCGTGATATTTGTTTGGCTTTAGGCTACACGAGTGACCTGAGCCCCTAGTGTGAGTTTACTTAAACCATCTCGAATTTACGCATCGAGCGTGTTCAGCACTCTGATTGGTGAAGGGCCAATCGGAGGCCAATCAGAATGCCGAACGCGTTCGATGTGTAAAATCGAGCTGGTTAAAAGAAACTCACACTAGGGGCTCAGTTACACATTCGCGTCTATTCATTTCTACTTCAGCTTGACGAAGTGTTCGACGCCGTCATTCTATCGGCTTTCGCATTGAATTTGCATTTAAACTGTATCCAAACCACATTGGTTGGTTAATGTCATCCTGTACCGGATTTTATTGATACCAGCTTCTTGCGCCGATGTTTTCGAAAAGTAGCCACCAAAGATTTTTTATTTTTTTTTCACGGAACCCTTGTAAATGTTATATATGATTTTTCAAATCAATAATTTGTAACTAGGTATAAATAAAGTCCAACAATAATTCGTGGTTTTTAAATCCAAGGATTTAAACATCATTATAATCATTCCGGGATTTTAAAAGAGGTATATATTTATCCACTTTATGTTATATCCTTCCTCGAAATTTAAGTAAATTAGCTCTATCTATTCCGATCTCTGATGTTTAGTATTAAGTTGGTTTTGGACACAAAACCTATCGACGGCGAATTCTAGGAAGAAAAAAAAACTAATCTCAGAAACCAAAATGAGAAATGAGCATAGTTTCAAAACTTGACATACACATGACATTGTTTTGACCTATCGACCTACGAAACGAAAAACACACAACATTTTATGAAAGGTTACATAGCTTATAACGTTATATTGCGTAGCAAACATTGAAGTAATTAGTCAAAAAAAAAGAGGGTGGGTACTTATATACTAATTATTATCCTAATCATAACTAATATTATAAATGCGAAAGCAAGTTTGTTTGTTACCTTTTCACGCCTAAACCATTGAACAGATCATCCTGAAATTTTGCATATACATTGTCAGGTGTACAGAAACGGACATAGGGTACTTTTCATCCCGAAAAAATGTACTGTTCCTGAGGAAAACAACAATAACGTTCATATGATAATAGATGGCGCCACGTGTCTTTCGAATTATGATATTATATTTTATAGAAACTTTAGTAGTGTGTTTTAAGCCGAATCGATTGTCAAATTCTAAATTAACACCATAAATTATATATAAAAAAAAAAATACACATTGATGCGCAAATTGATCGCTTACCAAATGCAATTGAAGCGATTGACAATATTACAACAGTAACAATTGATTGTAATTGATTGTTTCGGGGACTCTTTAGACCACACGACGGAAGTAAAAACTTATATGATTTTCTAATTTTAAAATCTGTAGACGACTGAAGCCGAGTAAACGCGATTCAGCGCCGAGTATACGCGATTCAGCAGTACAAGTACGTAGGACTCGATTCAATAAATTTGACAATTATTCTCGATAAAATGAGTTTTTATCGAATCGAATCGACGCCGCAAGTACCTAACTTCTACTTTAACGATCGGCAGATGAACTCTAAAATTTTAACGAATTTAACTAAAATGCAAGTACGAAACGACATTTTGACAGTTGAGATCGCCAATTTACGATGTCGAGCTCGGTAATTTATTGACACCTTGTAAAAGCCCGTTAAGCATAGCGATCATTACTAATAATGGATTTAGGACTCATGACTTTATTGCTGGGTGATGAGGAAGAACGGCAGGAGCATCACAATGTGATGCGTATTCGGAGGCGGCGTCTCAGAGACACAAACAATCCTCTGGAACTTCCAGATGAAGATTTTGTTCGTCTCTTTCGGGTGACTCGAGAAGTGGCAATCATTTTAATAGAAGGGATAGAGGTAGATGTGCGGAGGATATGATCCACTGGACTCCCTGTCGATATCCATTGCTTAACTAGAGAGTAGTCCCAAGATTTTAATGTCAAATATTTTCATAGCCATCTTTACTAATAATGGATTTAGGACTCATGACTTTATTGCTGGGTGATGAGGAAGAACGGCAGCAGCATCACAATGTGATGCGTATTCGGTAGCGGCGTCTCAGAGACACAAACAATCCTCTGGAACTTCCAGATGAAGATTTTGTTCGTCTCTTTCGGGTGACTCGAAAAGTGGCAATCATTTTAATAGAAGGGATAGAGGTAGATGTGCGGAGGATATGATCCACTGGACTCCCTGTCGATATCCATTGCTTAAATAGAGTGTAGTCCCAAGATTTTAATGTCAAATATTTCATACAGAATTGGATTAATTTATAGGTGGTATTTGTTAAAATATCTATTAGTTTATTTTATTTGTATATGTGTATTAGTATCATAAAACTATATAAATTCTCATAATCTAGAAGTTAGTATTTTAGACATTATTTTTGTACCCTATCACTATATTTTTATATTTAACCCAAAGGTTGACTGGTAGAGAATGCCTTGTGGCATTAAGTCCGCCTATGTATCACGATTGTACATGAAGTTTAAATAAATAAATAATAAAGAAAGAAATAAAACTGTATGAAAAAAAAGGATTTTCTAAATATCTCGGACATTAGTCGTGCCACAGAAACCCCACCTTAAATGTTTTTTCTGTGGACGACCTCTATTTCCATTTGACAAGCGATCCATAACGATTCGAATCGGCCCACGATAAATCTTATCGTCGCGTGTTACGTACTTCCAAATGCGTAAAAAAATCGATATAAATGCAAACCTTAGCGATCTCGATGTCTTATCGATGCAAAGTACGTACTTGCACTGCAGCACCGAGTATACGCGATTCAGCGCCGAGTATTCGCGATTCAGCGCCGAGTATTCCCGATTCAGCGCAGAGTATAGGTACGCGATTCAGCGTCAAAGACCGGAGCGTAACTATTTAATATTGTTCACTGTTCAAGGATCCCCGAAACGATCAATTACAATTGTCAATTTTTACGTGACTGATACACATTGATCGTCTGCCAAATGCAACTGAAGCGATTGACAATATTTGTTTAATTGCAAATTTTTGTAAGAACCAATTTAAGTTTATTTCTGTCACTGGCCAATGTAAGACCACGTAATGGCCCCTTGAGATCCCAATACAAGAACTTGCTTCATTCGGGTCATTACAAAACCGCACTGATATGTAAAAGTATTATGACAATGGGACCTGACATTTATAATAAAATACCGCATGGTTATAAGGATTATTCTGTAAACATTTTTAAATCATACAACCCTAATCTATTCAAAGTGAGAGTGAACAGGCTTCTTCTGGGTAAGCTCACTCCATCGTAGACTTTGTCTCTGTCACCCAGACCTAGACTAGAGTCAAGAGCAAACCCATAAGAAAAAAAATTAAGGTAACTGCTCTACTTTTAGGCAAATATTATTACTCAGTGATACTAGTAGACTTTCTAAATGATATGAATTTATCCAGATTATGATTGTTATAATTAATTCCAAAATTGACCCTGTAAGACTTATCTACCTACCTTAAAATTGTTTAGGCTTTATTCAATAAAGTCCCAAATGTGGTGTCGTTTAAGCCTTTTCATGGTTACTGGTTCACTTAGGGCTGTGGCTAACATATTGGTATGTGAAGTTATTCGATATTTGTATGAATGTATCCTGTGTTCTATTTCTTCTTTTACAGTTCTGATTTTTAGATGCTCATGTAATTCTGAGGTCTTCATAAACCAAGGAGCATTTGATACCATTCTGAGCGCTTTATTTTGAAATCGCTGGAGAATTTCCACATTTGAGTTCTTCGCAGAGCCCCACAGCTCAACTCCGTACGTCCAGACAGGCTTTAATACTGCTTTGTAGATGAGTACTTTGTTTTCTAGCGATACGTGTGATGTTCTTCCCAAGAGCCAGTTTAGTTTTCGGAGTAGGATGTTAAGCTCGGAACGTTTCTCTATGTGGTATCTCCACGTTTGTTTCCTGTCGAGATGTACGCCGAGGTAGAAAGAAGAAAGAAAGAAAGAAAGAAAAATAGGTTTATTTGTCACAGAAACACGTGCATACAAAAAGATAATTAACTTGAGTAGGTGGTATACAGAAAAATAAAAAAATAAAACTAAATAGATCTACATTCCAATCACGAGCACAAAACAAAACAAAATAGTCGGCAGCTGCACGTCATGACTGTGACAAGAAGGCTTCCACTCAGCATGATGCTGTGCTATGAGGGACCCACAGCACAGCGCTGATTTTCAGTGGTTACCCGGAAAAGACATACGGAAACCAAGTCAGGTTTAAAGAAATGAACATAAATAGGCAACTAGATAAAATAAAACAAACAGTACTCAGAATATAATCTAACTATACAACCTGATATACCAATAAATATTATTAGATAAAAATAAAACACAAAATAATCCGCAGGCATCACGCGCGTGTAGAAATAAATAAATAAAGTAGGTATCCACTAAAACATACTATTACGCAAGAATATAATTATGTCTCGCTCACACTACACGGTACTTAGCTGCCTACCTGACTATAATATTATTAATTGACTTCACTATAATGTCTGTTTTGTTTGTTGATATTCCTTTGCTTATTTATATTTTTTTTTAATTATTATTTGCACGCCGTTAAGGTAGACTGTAGCCGATCTCTTTAATTTATGTAGTTACATAGATATTTTGACGTGAGAATCTTCGATTGAAAATTGGGGTGCTTTTTCCATATTAAGTCAAAATAAGGTGAAAAAATAAATATTTTAAATCAAAAAAATTACAATGTCTGGGACATATAAAGGTAAGATTTCACCAAGTTTCGTGAAATAAAAAAATGTTTTGTAAAAGATAAAAATAAAATAAAAAAAACTTGGTTATTTGAATTTTTCACATAAATTTTGAGGATACGTGAAAAAAGTGTAAATACAAAAGTTGCAGATCTTTATATTACCTTCAACTTTGCCATTTAATTTTTTTCCATAGGACTTGTAGTTTTGACGGAAATCGAGATAAACCGTTTTTTACCCTTAAAAACTCACCCCCATCCCCTTCCCGACCTCAGATCACCCGTAAATTATTTATCCTTTCATTTTTGTTATATTCTCTTCCTTTTCCAACGGGTTTCATCCTACAATTTTTTTTTCTCTTTTTACCATTTTCATCATCAGCCTATAGCAGTCCATTGTTGGACATAGGCCTCTCCAATTGCACGCCATTCAGCTCGATTCTCGGCAACTCTTATACAGCTGCTACCAGCCACCCTGCAAAGATCCTCGCTCCACCTAGCCCGAGGGCGTCCTACCTTACGTTTGCGGATTCGTGGTCTCCACTCAAGAACGCGTCTACTCCAACGGTCATCGGTTCAACGGCTAATATGGCCGGCCCATTGCCACTTCAGCCTTGCTTATTCTGTGAGCTATGTCGACAAATTTGGATCTCTGCCGAATCACTTCGTTCCGGATTCGATCCCTCAGAGGCCCTGGTCAGGCCCAGGCCGTGGTCTAATATACTATAATTAGCCCATAATGTTCCCATTGCTGGGATAAAGGCTTGCTCTCTGTGAGAGGGATGGGCTGTAATCCACCACGCAGGCCCACTGCGGGGTCTTCGAATTTTTGGTTCTACCAAAAATTCTGGTGGCGCCCGTCTGGGTTCGAACCTACGACCTTCAGCCCGTAAGTCGCTACCGTTATCACTGGGTCAACACTGCTCTCCCTAAAGAAGTATTTATTCACTTCAAAAATAACAATATTTGAAGTTGACAAAAAAAAAACCGGCCAAGTGCGTGTCGGAACACGCACAATGAAGGGTTCCGTACTTGGAAAGAATTTATCCTAAGAACAAACTTAAGATTGTAGTTGGTAAACATAATCTCCCGTACATTCCAACTGCAAATGTAAGTTTGAACGCACAATATTGAGAGATTTACCATGTTATTTTAAGACCATAGACTTCTTATAGATTTTCCTGTAATCTATAAGTATAGAACTATATTTTTTTATTTTTTCAAAATTTTAGGTTCAGTAGTTTCGGAGTAAGGGGGGATCAACTTTCGTCTATTTTCACTTATAACTTTAAAACATTTTATGTTAAAATTATAAAAAAATATATATATATATTTTAGACCCTCACAGTAAGTCCTTTCATTTGATGGGTCACACGGTACAGTTTGCAAAACTTTATTTTAATTTTCTTGTTTGCCCCCAAAACTGACGCCAATATTCTAAATTCATTTATTTACGGTTCACGTCCGTGTTTGGGTCACTCAAATTCATATGTATACCAAATTTCAACTTAATCGGTCTATTACATTCGGAGAAAATTGGCTGCGACAGACGGACAGACAGACACACAAGTGATCCTATAAGGGTTCCGTTTTTTCCTTTTAAAGTACGGAACCCAAAGATTTTCTCTCACTCAACCCTAAGCCGTTAATTTTTTTCGTGCCTATTAACACTACGTCGCTCGCGTGATTATTAAACATTCCTTTTAATTATTGAGGTCATTGTGACCGACTGTTTGTTATAACTAGACACGCGGGCTAGCAATAAAGGGGTGGGGTAGCTTGAAGCTTGGGTAAAAATTTATAACGATTTTTATAGTAAAAAATTCAAATAAGTGTTTTAAACTTATAAAGTTACTTAATTTTATAGTTTCAAAACTTTTTTGTGCAGTAACGGCATCCACAACGCCATATGCAAACTACGCGTCAAAGATCTGACGTCACACAAATCCTGCATCGCGCAATCAAAGTTTACCGCGCGAGTAGCATATATACAACATCCCGACATCAACCGTTGGGCAGTTGCCCACCAGATACAACAGCCGTCTGGTCGGAAGATCTTCCCTTTACTATAGAGTATGAGTGAAGTTTACACCCCTTTACACCACGACACCCGCCGCGCACAAAGATTTCTAAGTTAATATAGACGTCACGCGCGCGGCACACTCACGCATCACTCCACACTCGCAGAGTACACACAAGATTCGCCACACGAGTGACACACACACACACATCAAATCGCTTGTTCACCACAACACCACGCGCCCTGCAACGCTACCGGCTCGCTCTGGTAACGTTTCAGGGGGTGGGGAAAGCACCCACTATAGGCAAGCGCCAACGAAAACCGGCGCCCTTGTTGCTAGATCAGCTCCTGCCGGGCCTTCCCCAGGGAACTGCGGATCTCACCTAGCAGGGGCCTGGTCGCACGGGCGCCGTGAAGAATTTCGGGCGCTTCCACAGTTACACCACCTAAAACACACTTCAGACCGTTGAGGGGAACCCCCCTCGAGCGGCTAGGTGTGCGAAAAAGCACTCCCACCCCCTCCCACGGGAGGGGGGGAACCGAATGACAGGTCTCCATTTCTGAGGTCCGAGAGACCCATGCCACGGTCAAGGGGCCCAAAAGCCCCAAAACCGACCTCGAAGCGAACCGTCGGGCAGTTGCCCACCAGACACAACACCCGTCTGGTCGGGTTTTATTAAAATACCTTTTGTTTTATGTAGAATAAATTCATAATGCGTCTTATTTGGGACAGCGATCCTGGATGGGCTAGTAATATTACTGGCTGACGATGCGTTGCGTGAGCTCAGTACAGAACACGCAAGCTAACCACTCAAGGTCACTGGCATATATCTAGGCCTTAACAAAAATACATATTTCAAAAATATACAAACATGGCGATGGTCGAGTAGGTATTGAAGTTTTGTATGGGACAGTTGATATTTTTGCCCAAAAGTGACCCTCATATTCAAAATTCATATTAAAATCACAAAAAAACAATATCAAATCATACCCTTCATACCTACTCCACTCCACCATCTCAAAAACTCTTGGCCAAAAGTAATGATATGTAAACAAAAGGAGCCGTGTGCCGACAGAAAAAACAATATGGACATAAAACTTTAGTAAAAATTTGACCAATCATGTAATTCTGGCACACTGGGGAAATTTCACAGTACGATTGACAATTCGTTGTAAATTTTTTTGTTTGGCTGTATATTTTATTCTGACCCGTGATTTTCTCGTCGTTCCAGTGGGGACAAAGTATTTACTTAGGGATAAATTAAAAAGTTCAAGTTTTTGTTTCTTTTATTCGTTCGGTACGTATGTTTTTTTATGGTTCCGTATATAGTCAACAAGGAACCCTTATAGTTGCGATATGTCCATCTATCTGTCTGTCTGTCTGTCCGCGGCTTAGCTCAGAGACCATAAGTACTAGAAAGCTGTAATTTAGCATGGGTATACATATTAATCACGCGGACAGAGTGGTAAAATAAAATCTTGTTTTTTTTTTAGGGTACTTCCCCTACACGTAAAGTGAGGATGATACTTTTTTTCTCGTCTATCCCATGGTGTGAGGTATCGTTGGATAGGCCTTTCAAAAAGGATGGTATTTAAAAGTACTTCAATTTTATTTAAAAGTACTCCCATTTCATTTACCTAATTTTGCCTGTGTTCCACCAAATATACTGAATGTGCACCAAAATATATCCTAACCTAACCTATTCTTTAATATTTGGTGCACGATCAGTATTTTTCGGGGAAGAATAAAATTTTAGAAATGCATACATAGATGTACCTTAAGATTTTTGGTGAACACAAAAATATTATCCTTTCAAAAATAGTCAAAAAAGCCGATCTATTCAGTAAAAATCTCACGGTGTAAACTTAGGTGAAGTGAACGTGGAGTGAGCTGTTATTCCACATGATGCTATGAAGAATGACACTATTGATAGCTCACTTCATTTAAGTTCTCACGGTGAGATTTTTACAGTATTGCTCGGCTGTTTTCCGTTGATGTAATATTAAGCTTTGAAGTGCAAATTTTCTTTATAGTCAAGTGTTCACCCCTCTCCTGCCAGCAAAATGGTTGTACTTGGACATGTGAAAAAAATCACAGCAGTAGTATATATAACGAAGTTAAAAGGAAAAATATCACAGCTAAGTAGGCTTTTCATGTTACCGAATAATAGTCGACCAACTTACATGAACAGCTGAAAAACATGTTCTCCCATACATTCCGTATGGAAGAACATGTTTTTCAACTACAATTTAGTTTGTTCTTGGGATAAATTCATACCAACTACGGAACCCTTCATTGTGCGTGGTCCGACACGCACTTGACCGGTTTTTTTTTTTATCTGGGAAATAACTTACTTTAACATGGAGCCCATTCTTCTGATCAATGATATATGATTTTATTTCTGTAAGCTGATTTGTAGAAAAAAAATTACACTTCAATAATTAAAATGTTTATTTACACAATAATTTATAGAAGTATGAGGAACAGGGTTTATAGTTCATTCATTTAAAGTTCACATTCTCCATTGAAAAAGGCCGACCAGACGGGTGTCGTGTCTGGTGGGCAACTGCCCGACGGTTGATGTCGGAATGTTGTATATATGCTAGTCGCGCGGTAGCTGGATCTCTCCATAGGGGCCTACGCTACGATAAGGTGTGCCCATAAAATTATGATAAAAAAACACGATCTCTCTCCTTAACCATAATTTTTTTGTTTTGTTATTTGCACTTGCTTCATGATTATTATTGTATACTAGCTGACCCGACAGACTTCGTTCTGTCAAAAGCTATTTGACTGTGGCAGTTTGTCTACGCGCAAAGGAAATATGTATAGTATAAACTCCACTACTCTACCCTACCCTACCCTACCCTACCTATGTACAGTCAGTATACACAATTAGCTGACCCCCCTTGCATAAATGGTTGAGATTTTTTTACTAACAAATCGTACGATTTTAATTTATGTTCTAGTTTCGGGTAGATTTCGTATAGGTATTTAAATTAAATTATGAATTTTAAAATTCTATCAATCCGTATTAAAAAAAAATCTCAACTATTTATGCAAGGGGGGGTCAGCTAATTGTGTATACTGACTGTACCTACCTACCTACCCTACCCTACCCTACCAACCCTACCTACCCTACCTACCCTACCCTACCTAACTAAAACCTTCAATTTTTTTTTTTTGATAAAATCTATTCTCAGACTTACCAAATGATGACTGACACGTTATGTCACACGCCATAAAGTTACATTAGAAGATAGAGTTACCTACGTAATATTCCATTATAAATGTTAATATGGTCGTTTTAATTATTATTATTTTTTTAACTTTATTTTTCTTACATAAGAACCTTCTCCTGACAATAACAAACACAACAAAAAAAATAATTAGCGAAATCGGTCCAGCCGTTCACGCGTGATGCCGTGACCAAGGGAAATAGGGATTCAGTTTTATATATATACTAGCTGACCCGACAGACTTCGTTCTGTCAAAAGCTATTTGACTGTGGCAGTTTGTCTACGCGCAAAGGAAACTACCTACCTACCCTACCCTACCTTACCCTATCCTACCCTACCCTACCTACCTATCTACCCTACCCTACCCTACCCTACCTACCTACCCTACCCTATTCTACCCTACCCTACCCTACCCTACCCACCTACCTACCCTACCCTACCAACCCTACCTACCTACCTACCCTACCCTACCTAACTAAAACCTTCAATTTTTTTTTTTTTTTTTTGATAAAATCTATTCTCAGACCTACCAAATGATGAATGACACGTTATGTCAAACGCCATAAAGTTACATTAGAAGATGGAGTTACCTACTTATTATTACAATAAAAATGTAAATATGGTCGTTTTCTTCTTTTTTTTTTTAACTTTCTTATATTTTTCTTACATAAGAACCTTCTCCTGACAATAACAAACACAACAAAAAAATAATTAGCGAAATCGGTCCAGCCGTTCACGCGTGATGCCGTGATCAAGGGAAATAGGGATTCATTTTTATATATATAGATATTTATACAGACAAGTATAACATGTTTTATGTATGTATGTATTTATTGTATATAAGTAAATGGTACACCACAAACTACCTGCAATAATGTTTCTCCTTCCCCCTTAATCTCCAAAGGTTGTCTTTAAAAGATCGCTTTTACCGATGAGACCGCCCATTATGTCACCGCTTGTCAAATTTTCTACATAATATAAATCTGTAGTTTTTTATGGTGTGCAATAAAGAGTATTCTATCTATCTACGCTTCGGGACGGGCACACATAATCACCCTCCGATATTCCCACTACTAGGACACAAGTTTCCTCTCTATGTACACAAGTCTAATTCACGTCCAATTAACATAATAACTAATTAGTAATTTTTGGTTCTAGGACATGGTTTGGTATTTGGTTTCCTCACGATGTTTTCCTTTACCGATTTGAGGGCAACGATTAGATTTGATTTGGAACTGTTAACTAGCTTCTTTTATCTAAATAACTGACCGACTCTTTCATGATTTGCCTAGCCAACTATCTTAGGGTCGGATTCTAGTTTAACCTGTTTTTTTTTTATTTTACGATGGGTTTGCTCTTGACTCTAGTCTAGGTCAGAGGTTACAGAGACAAAGTCGACGATAGAATGAGCTTACCCAGAAGAAGCCTGTTCACTCTCACTTTGAATAGATTAGGGTTGTATGCGTTCGGAAACACAGACGTAGGCAGAGAGTTCCACTCCTTTGCTGTGCGCATTATAAAAGACGTTTGAAAACACTTAGTGTGAGTTGGTGGAATATCAACTAGGTAGGGGTGGTAACTTGCAGTGCGTCTAGATGTCCGATGGTAGAAGGGGTCCGGTGGAATGAGGTCGTGGAGTTCATGGGCACACTCGCCGAAGTACAATCTGTAGAAGAACGACAAGCAGGCAACCTTGCGGCGATGAGCCAAGCTGTGAAGCTTGGCATCCACCAGTTTTACGTCGCCAATGAGCCTCTTAGCTCTGCGTTCCACCGAGTCAAGCGCAGCAAGTTGGTACTTAGCTGAGCCATCCCAAAGGTGGCTGCAATACTCCATGCAGGATCGGACTTGTGCTTTGTAAAGGGTTAAAAGCTGATTTGAATACCAATATTTTACATGGAGCGACTACCCACCTGACCTCCACAACGCAGTTACTGGGTAAACGGAAACCTTGTTTTAAGACTTGTCATTTCGGGCATCTGACTAACCGCAACGACTGTCAAAGATCTACGTATAACATAATGTTAAGTATTAACAATAAACGCTAGACGGGAGACGTCAACACACGTCAACTACGCTCAAATTCTTTCAAATCTGTTATAAATCCCGTCTCCTCGGAGGTAAGCACATCAGTATGTATTGGGGTCACCTGCAGACTCATGCCTGTCCATAATTAAGCACATATTTGCATTACAAGGCAGTACAGGTATGTTAACGTTACATGACGTCAAAATGTGTTATTTTTACTTTATATCTTGAGTCTAAGGCTGTTTATCCACCGCCACGTCAACGGGACGTCAACGAGAACGAAATGACGGCGCCGAAATAGCGATACATACAGGGTTTTTAAATACAATCACGAGACAGACACACGAGTGGTCCTATAACGGTTCCGATTTTTCATTCAGACGTACGGAACCCTAGAAACATTGAATGACCTGTATAATGATACACACAACTACGAATTCCAAAACAAGGGTATATTCTTTGTACGATTACTTATAAGAATATTGTTTTGCAACAAAACCGTGAATTCCACAGTCATATAATACCATTCCAAAGTAATAGCAAATTCTATTGGTTCTGAAATCTATTGTGACTTGAACCTATTACTTTTCAAGCACAATAGATAATGACTTTGGTATAATAGATTACATTCATTACAATACAAGGCGTTGAAGAAAGGTAAAATATGCGAACACAAACACAGAGGGGCTCGTGGCTAAATGATAACAGCCCCACGGGTCGATCGAAGGTTAAGCTATGCTTGCCGCGGTCGGTTCGTGGATGGGTGACCATCTATTACATATGGAGACACCTCCGTGCCTCGGAAAGAAGACTAAGCCGTTACTCCCGGCTGTCATTCGTAGATATTTGACAGTGGTTTCGGATAAGAAAGAAAAGAAAGGAAAGAAAAGAAATAAAAGAAAGAAAAATTGTTTATTCTGCACAAACACAACGCACACTACAAAAATTTTTATACACACATGAAAAGTAGCCAAAAATAAATTCAAGCAATATAAGTTTGACAATTTAGTCCATTGCTTGATGTCAGGACAAGGGACCAAAGACAATGTATTTCGACACTGGCAAATGACAGCAAACAAGCCATCAAAACAAAAACCGGCCAAGTGCATCGGATCGGCAGTCGGACCACGCACAATGAAGGGTTTCGTAGTTGGGATGAATGTATCCCAAGAACAAATTTGGGAGAACATGCTTTTCAACTGCAAATTTTAAGTTGGTCGACTATTACTCGGTAATTTGTAAAGCCTACTTAGCTGTGATAGTTTTCCTTTTGATTTCGTAACATGTCATCTGCTGTAATTTTTTTCATATATCTAAAAACAACCATTTAGCTGACACCCCACACTTGACTCTAACAAAAATTTGCATTTTAAAGCTTAATATTTCCCTAAATCGTAAACAGGCTTTCACTAGCCCTGTAATCCATACTAATATTATAAATGTGAAAGTAACTCTGTCTGTCTGTCAGTCTGTCTATCTGTCTGTCTGTCTGTCTGTATGTTACGTTTTCACGCCTAAACCGCTGAACCGATCGTCATGTAATTTGGCAGAGATATAGCCTGGGATATGGAGAAGGACATAGGCTACTTTTTTACGCGATAACCGACATCTACGCGGGCGAAGCCGCGGGCAAAAGCTACTATATCATATTTATGAACGGTCTATCCAACGATACCCCACACCATAACGATAGACAAAAGAAAAAAATATTATCCCCACTTGTACGTGTTGGGGAGGTACCTACCCTAAAAAAAATATTTCAAGATTTTATTTTATTTATTTATTTATTTAACTATTTATGTACACACATATAAACAGACAAGAAGAAAGGAACAGAAAAATACGTACAAAGGTGATGCTTATTGCTAATGAAATCTCTTCCAGCATACCTGCGATAGGAAAGTAGATATAGAGAAGTAGACAATGTGTGTAAGAGTAGAAGAGAAAAAAAAACCATAAAATCAAAATTGCTATACACTAATATAAATATACCACTTTGCCACTTTGCTTTTTACCACTTTATCGGCGTGATTAATATGTATACCCATACCAAATTGCAGCTTTCTAGTACTAAGGGCTAACACGGGGGGGGATGGGGGGGGGCTGCAAGCTAAATGGTTAATGATTAAAAGTCATAGAACAAAAGTCGTTGTTTTTGATGTCAGTAATACAATCCTGCAAGATTTTTAGTGTTTTTCCAATAACCCTGTATAAAATACCATATTCTGATAAATACATGAATATTGTTACGAGCTTGCGGTTCGTGACAATAAAAACTGCCGATTTAAAAACCAAAAATTACACTTTAATTAAACAACACTAATAACAACTCAAACACACTAATTATAAAACACAAATGCACTACTGATCACTCTACAGTCGCACTTGAAGATCGCTTGTATCATACTTGTCGCTTGATCGCTTCATTTTCGACTGAGTTGGGTTGGGGTCCATACCGGCATTATATAGTCCTTAGATAGTTCCAGGGGGCCAAGTCTACTAATGTACAAACGTTGCAATGGTCTCTTCATTGTGAGTTTTTGACAGATTTGCCATACAAACACTGTCAAATACTCACAATCGCAAGACCATTGCAACGTTTGTAAATTAGTAGACTTAGGCCCCTGAACCTTCTACTGTAGAAACATCTAGAATTTTCGAGTACATACCGGCCCCGACTTTTCTAGAAAATTCTAGCATCGAACTTTCTAGAAGAATCTAGTTCTGCTACTTGATACTTGATGGCAATAGTGCTCTACTAGTTCCGATACTCGATACTAGATAGCGCTAGTGGTACGGTACCAGGCATTCATTGTGGTTCGCAACAATATAATTATGATAATTACGTATACTTCTGCCTACCTCTGTCTAGGAAAAGCGTAATGATATGTTATGTTAAGAGAAACCCATTATCGAATAGTTGATGATTTTACGTAACATGTTTCGATAATGTACACTAGATAATAATATCATTGAATTGTCCGATAGTATAATCAATTTGTATTCATAGGATAACAGAGCGTTCTCGAAACAATTTACATTGTGATTGGACTGCAATTGGTCATTTAGAGCCCGAAGCTAAATAACATTGTATGACAGAACACCAGCCATCGTGGGCAGATAATAGCCAAACGGTCCGATCGACCAAGGTTAAGCTTTGCTAGCTACGGTCAGTTCATGGATGGGTGACCATCCATGACATAACGTTATCCAATACCCCTCCGATACATTTTGGAAATTGCTCTTTTTATTCAATGTAATCGACATCTATTTGTAACTTTATCGGAAAGCAGATACCGAGACGTAACTTTGCGGTCTCAATACCAAAACTTGTTACGCACAGGTGGATATGGGACTGCTTTGTTGAGAAAAAGTATTTTTATATGGCACCGGCAATTTTAACCACATTTCTAATTCCTTAGAAGAGGAACCAGTAACAACTTTCAAGAAGAAACGAATTGTACTTCTATTAAATAAATGTTACTTACTACTCCGTACGCACTGAAAAAAATGTTTACTTATACATAACCAAACTTT
Source organism: Dryobota labecula (assembly GCA_947523025.1). Classification (NCBI taxonomy): domain Eukaryota; kingdom Metazoa; phylum Arthropoda; class Insecta; order Lepidoptera; family Noctuidae; genus Dryobota; species Dryobota labecula. The sequence goes on from OX383314.1 coordinate 10,216,701, forward strand.
CGTCAACATGTAACACAAAAAGTGACCACATAACTTTAAGCAACATGTAACCAAAACCTGTGCTGACTGTTGTGTATCACTTTTATTAAATCAAGATAACTTTTATAAAGTCTTGTCAAACTTTGATTATTTCTGAAATAGCCGAAGTAGGCTAAATATATGTTTCAGTGCAGGATTTTCTAGTTCATAAATTTTATTTGTGTATCAATGTTTGTATGTTTAATGATGAACTGCATCAATGTTTGCATGCCAAAATGGGAAGTCAAAGACAAATCATTTATTTCAAATAGGCACATAAAAGGAACTTTTAAACATAAAAAATTACAGATATAATTAATTGATTCTAGTTGCCCCTTCCAAAAGGTAGTTAGGTACGTATTATTGTATTTGTTGTCATTTACCAGTGTTGCACAACTCTATATATTACGCAACATCTATTGTCTGTGGTCTTGGACTGACATCAAGCAATGGACAACTGTCAAACTTTTTTTTTTGTTTCATTTAAGGTTTTGAATACGAGGCTTGTGGTTACTTTGTATTAATATGTGTATTTTGTCTATTTTTCTTGTAATGTGCGTCTTACTTGTGCAGAATTAACAATTTTTCTTTCTTTCTTTCTTATAATATAACATCACGCCTGTATTCCCCGAAGGGTTAGGCAGAGCTGTACTGAACTGAACCCACATTTTCCCAGTAATTTTAAGTCCCATGTAATAGGGGGCAAGCCTATTGCCATCAACCGGGCACGAATCCAGACTCCGGGCTACTACTGAGATATTGCTAATGAAAAAACCCAATAACACTACCCGACTTGGGAATCGAACCCAGGACCCCATGCTTAGCAGTAGCGCTTATGAACAACGAAACCGTCAGGTTTAATCCTGCATAAAAATCGTCTTACAATATTCTCCAGTATCTTATCAATTTAACCTCGACTTCTGCTTGCCTCCCAACCTAACCAGCTTTAGTATGCAATGCTCTCATAGTGAAGTAACATTTTATGATATAATCCGAGGAGCGCCGATTGAATTTAATTCAGACCCTAAAAGCTCGCTTCAGAGCTTAAATAGGGGTGCTACCTGCGATAAAAATAATTTATAATACAATATATTTACAACTAAATAGAAATGTATGTGTCTGTTTGTAATGTCAAAAAATATATATATACGGTTTTTACTAGACGCATATGAAAGTATATACGATATTTATAATAATAAAAAAATATATATATATATATATATATATTTGTCTGTCTGTCTGTCTGTCTGTCTGTTTGTTCCGACTTATCTCCAAACCACCTTTTTATTTTGTAATTTTTACCATCAAACCAGTACTACCAGAGATTTCCTCTAACAAACAAACAAACAAGAATTTTATGTCCTTATAATATCAGTTTAGAAATAATGATGATGATGATGAAGAGTTTTTAGCACTAAGAAGAATCCTATGTTTGTTCCAAATTATGTATAAAATTAAAAAGTTTTAGTTCCGACTCTATTACAAGCGTAGTGTTTTTTTTTTTTTTTTTAATTCCCTATTATCTTAAGTACACTGCAGCCCTTTTAACACTTAATATTTTTTATGTAAACAGTATGAACGCACACACCACATTGGCTTTTTTAACATAAAGTCAAAGTGAAAGCATTTATTTCAAATAGGCACATAGTGGCACTTTTGAACGTCAAAATTTACACGGAAATAAAATTGATTCTAGTTGCCCCTTCCAAAAGGTAGTTTCGCATGGAGAAGAATGGGCAAGAAACTCCACCGTTACTCTTTTAAACAATTTTACAATACTTTGTATACATCATTACTCATGTGAAGACGATGTACCCAGAATAAAATTACTATATCACAACAGGTAATAACAATAAAAAATTAAGCAATGACGGATATATTAATTATGTGTTAGATGTATCATAGTATTTTTTGAGAGATTGTCATTACACTTACGCCCTCTTTTAGCACACATAAATATAATCAATTATAGTAAAATCTCATTTCTCACAAAAACGTACCTTAGCCCTTTTAGCACCAAGCCACAGAATAATTTTTGGGATGAAAAATTACCTATATTAATAATGACAGAAATCGATTAAATAAAAAATTCGGAAAAAACTACTTTCAGAATGTGCATTAAAAAAAAACAAAAATATTTTTCTTCCAATGACTGTGCCAACCCTATAGTGAGAAAGGTATTCATAATACAAGCATTGCTTGATCAGAGCCGAGCGTAGATTGAAACCGGGACATACATACATATATGAAGAAGCTGCCTTCATACAGTTTACTTTACTGAAATATATACAGGTGGATTCAGAATTATTCCTTTGATTTCAAAGCTAGCTACCACCATGTTATCTAAGTCTGTCGCCAAAACAACAATGTTAACAGCATTTGTTGTGTTTCGGCAGTTAGAGGTAAGATAGCCAGTTCCTCTGTGGTTGAGGATTCCGGGTGAAGCTCGCTTCCATCTTCGGCCTTATCATCACTTACCATCAGGTGAAGGTCAAGAGCTTTCCTGATGAGGATACAAAAAAAAGACGGATGAATAGAACAATCCGACATTTCCTCTAATTTTGACATTTTTATAATATACTAGCTTTTGCCCGCGGCTCCGCCCGCGTGGATGTTGGTTATCGCGTAAAAAAGTAGCCTATGTCCTTCTCCATAGCCCAGGCTATATATCAGCCAAATTTCATGACGATCGGTTCAGCGGTTTAGGCGTGAAAACGTAACATACAGACAGACAGACAGACAGATAGACAGACAGAGTTACTTTCACATTTATAATATTAGTATGGACTAGCTAACCTGACAGACTTCGTTCTGTCAAAAGCTATAGTATAAACTCCACAACTCTACCCTACCCTACCCTACCCTACCCTACCAACCTGCCTAAAACTTAAAAAAAAATAGATTGTAGCCGATTCTCAGACCTACTGAATATGCAATGAAAATTTTATATATAATATATATATATTTATTTTTTTTGCTAGTATTTTGCATTTTCAGTTATATTCGAAAGGGCCCTGGATAGTCACCACCTTACTCGACGAATACTCAACTTTGACAAATAAAAATAGGCAGTCATAAGTCATCAGCCATCAGGGATGTTTGCGGAGTTGCGCGTTGATTGCTTTTATGCATTAATGCGTAAAAGATGTGCGTCCTTGGTGCGCAGGGTGCGAGCCAGTTCCAACGGCATCCTGGGAGTTATTGCTGCCAGGCTGGACTGCTGTGTAATAAGTCGTTGCTCCAGTATCTCAGCTGGAATGCTGAAGCAATGATTGTTTTTTTGTGTAAGTTTGTTGTTTAAATTGTATCACTAACATAGTTGTAAGTTTATTTTGTGTGGAGTGTGGAGTTGTGGAAGACCTACATCATTTATTGATGGACTGTGTTCGATATGAGTCTGATAGAAATTATGTGTTTGAGGCCTTGAGGTTGAACCGACTTGACTTAGGTACATTTCATAGAATTCTTTCTCAACCAAATTGTGATGATGCGAAAAGTTTGTTCGGGTTCATGGCCCGGATGTAATGCAATAGCAACTTATATATATGTTAGTATTATATGTTTAGGGTATGATGGGACTGTCATACGCATTGCGGTTATAAAAGTCCCTAATTAAAACAGAATAAAAAATAAAAATAAAAAGTTTATTTTAATGTTACTAACACTGTATGAGTCTCATGGTTACTCGAATAAAGAATTTATTATTATTATTATAATGTCTGCCGACAGAAACAAACAAAGTTTTTGAATAATCGACAAACTGCCACAACACGTCACGAGCATGTCGCACATTTGGGTGACGCGAACCTATACGTTTTTTGCCTACCAAAATCGCTCAACGCGTCTAAAGAAGGTTCTACCAAAAAAATGGTTTCTGAATAAAGGCTCCTACAAAACAGGCGCGATACGCGACGCGACACAAAGACACCGCGTGCCGCGCGACGAGCGGTCTCTTTGTGTCGCGTCGCGCGTCGCACCCGTTGGTAGGAGCCTTAAATATTACGCGATCGTATATCGGACATTTTTTTTTTTTTGTACATTACACCGACGCATAACTCTAACTTCGAAGATAAAGATATTGTATTTTGATTATAGCAAATATTTGTACATTAATTCAATATGACAATAATTACAATTACAATGACATCATTACGACGACTATATCGAATTTGGCTAGCTTTTCAAATTTTGTTTTAGAGAATACAGATGGCGGTGGGCAGGTTGACGTGATCTACACGGATTTTGAGAAAGCTTTTGATCGCGTCGATCATGTCATCCTGCTCAACAAGTTATACAGACTCGGTATACGCGGCGATCTTTTACGATGGGTCCAATCATATTTATTTAAAAGATCTCAAGCAGTAGTAATAGGAGGATACCGTTCTAACTTTATCGAAATCCCTAGCGGTGTTCCGCAGGGTTCCCATTTGGGGCCTCTCTTTTACAATGCATATTTATTTGATATCACTGATTCTTTTGAACACTCTGAACATTTAATGTACGCTGACGACAAAAAAATCTTTTATAAAATAAGGTCACTCGGTGACTGTAGGGCTCTTCAAGAAGACCTTAATAACTTAAATGATTATTACATAAAAAACGAGATCACAGTAAACGTCACAAAGTGTCAATGTATTAGTTATACACGTAAAAAAAACCCTATTGTTTACTCATATAACTTTGATGGAATTGTCATTAATAAGGTTAAATTGGTTCGGGATATAAGAGTTATGTTTGACAATAAATTGACATTTTCAGATCACATAGACTTTGTCAGTACAAAAGCTTATAAGAACTTAGGCTTTGTTATTAGGTCATGTTAGGTATTTAAAAATATCGAGGCTCTTAAATCGGTGTATTTTGCATATGTGCGCAGCGTCTTAGAATATGCGTGCCCAATCTGGTCCCCACAATACATTATTTATAAGAACCAAATAGAACGGGTTCAAAGAAAATTTATTAACCACCTTAATTATCGCCTCCGTAAACCTCCGATGGCCTATGAAAATAGTTGTCGAGCACATGGTCTGCTAACACTCGATGAAAGGCGCAAAGTTATGGATATGTGTTTGCTTTACGACATACTTAATGGATGCCTCGATTGCCCGGAGTTGGTCACACAGGTAACTTTTAACACTCCCCTGCGGCGCACTCGTCATACTACGATGCTGCACGTGCCTCGGCATTCGCCTAATTATGCCAAAAATTGTGTATTAACCCGTATTGCTCGAATTTATAACACAGATTTCTCTCAAGTGGATATATTTAACTGTAATAAACCTACATTCAAAAAACAAATTGTAAAAACCATAAACGAAGGCAAGTGACAGACTACCAAGCTCTTAATATTCAAAATTTAATTTTTCTTATTAACCACCTTTTTTTTTCTCTTTAAAATTTAAACTTAACTATTTGTAATACATCTAAAAATTTAAGCTATTGAATTTAAATATCTCAGTAGTCCGTTCGCATGTTTTATTACTTATCCTAGTTAAACAGGGAAACCTATTATTAGCCATACAATCTGTAATTATACATACTTTGTAATATACTATATATGTATCGCTGTTGGTTGCCTAAATAATATTTAAAAAAAAAATAATTTGCTTGACAAAACTGACTTAACTGACTTGACTTAACTGTTATAATTTATTAGTTCGGATTTAATTTAATGTGTAACGAAATTGACTATCTGTGTATATTTTCAATGGCAACATAATTTAATCTGAAAACTGATTAAGAGCGTTCATCCTTCGGGTTGTTCGTGATTAATTTATTTTATTTAAATCAAAGTGCTATTATTTTTTTCAGCCAAGTGCTAGGTCTTTGGTATGTACATATAAGTATATATCCTATTTTTTTTACAGTTATTTCGGTATTTACTCACAAAAATTGACAAACTGTCATTTATTTTCTATTTGCAGTATTACGACAAAATATTTGTATTAACTATAAAGTAAATGTTAAAAATAATTATAAGTCAAAGTCAAAGATTTATTTGCAGATAAATATGGTTACAATAGTTCTTAACAATTGTAGTATAATGTAGGTTAACATATTTAATCATAACATAATGACATGCAAATGCTTGGTAGGTATAAAATTAGATTATTTTAATTTAAATTGAAAGAATTCTTTTATACTATAGAAGGATTTCTCAATTAACCAACTGCGTAAAGCCCTTCTGAAGCGGATCATTGGAAGTTCTTTAATTTTATTAGGAATCTTGTTATAAATCATCAATCAAATAAAATACAACGATTTAGTGATTGGCTGAAAAAAAAATTGTACTTTGATTTAAATTTAATAAAATAATCACGAAAAAACTCTAGAAATGTGACGTTGCCAGCCCGAGCAGAATGAACGCTCTTAAGAATATTTTTTTCATAATATTCCTAATATATTTGCATACCTCACATGGTTATAATACAGCGAACCTTTTGTAACATCCTCTGAACCTGTGATAAGCAAATGATTTACGTCGTAGCACTGTGTGAGCTACGTCGTAGCACTGTGTGAGCTACGTCGTAGCACTGTGTGATCTACGTCGTAGCACTGTGTGATTTACGTCGTAGCACTGTGTGAGCTACGTCGTAGCACTGTGTGATCTACGTCGTAGCACTGTGTGATCTACGTCGTAGCACTGTGTGAGCTACGTCGTAGCACTGTGTGATCTACGCCGTAGCACTGTGTGATCTACGTCGTAGCACTGTGTGATTTACGTCGTAGCACTGTGTGAGCTACGTCGTAGCACTGTGTGATCTACGTCGTAGCACTGTGTGATCTACGTCGTAGCACTGTGTGAGCTACGTCGTAGCACTGTGTGATCTACGCCGTAGCACTGTGTGATCTACGTCGTAGCTCTGTGTGAGCTACGTCATATCACTGTGTGATCTACGTCGTAGCACTGTGTGATCTACGTCGTAGCACTGTGTGATTTACGTCGTAGCACTGTGTGAGCTACGTCGTAGCACTGTGTGATCTACGTCGTAGCACTGTGTGATCTACGTCGTAGCACTGTGTGAGCTACGTCGTAGCACTGTGTGATCTACGCCGTAGCACTGTGTGATCTACGTCGTAGCTCTGTGTGAGCTACGTCATATCACTGTGTGATCTACGTCGTAGCACTGTGTGATCTACGTCGTAGCTCTGTGTGAGCTACGTCGTATCACTGTGTGATCTACGTCGTAGCAATTGTAAGCTACGCCGTAGCACAGTTTTAACTGACAGAAAAATGCGGTCTAAGAATTTTATATCATTTATCTATCATATCTGAGCAGAAAACCTAGACACACTGATATTCTATAAGCTATGGCCCCTGCTTGATCAATGTTTTATTATACACGTATAAAATGGCAGGGGGTGACTTGCACACTCATTAATGGGCCCCCGGAAACGGTCGCTACCACATAGTGAGGTAGCGACAAGGGGGGCAACATATCCTGAGGTGCTCGAGGAGTGGAGAGGTATTCCAAGGCTCTCAGAACAATCCCAGAGCCCGGAAGATGGTCAAGATCCCTACAAGCACTTACTGGAATACTTCCTTCCTCCGAGCACGTTTGCTCTTGCGAGTCTCCACTCAAGCCGGCCATTAAAGGCAAGAATGAGGTGGGAGCTCAGTTCCTCGTCAGTATTCACTCCAGCCGGCCAATAAAGGCAAGCCAGAGATGAGGAACATGACTTCTCCCGGGAGATAGGATCCATGGGGTCGCAACTGCCCAACAGCTCGCCACATGCTGCTCTGTGGGTTTCTGTATCTCTCTTGGTCTGGCTCCTCACCTCTATCATATCTGAGCAGAAAACCTAGACATACTGATATTCTATAAGCGATGACACTGATGGAAGAGTCAAATATATATAGGACTCGAAAAGCTTAAGTCAATCGCGATAAAAGCGAAACGCTTTGAAAGCGATTGCCATTTGTGAAGTGGTGATTATTCTTAAAAGGGAGCACTGGTGGCCTAGTGGTAATAGCCGCGACTTATGAATTGCAGGTCGTATGTTCGAACCATGACAGGCGCTGTATGTAAATTATTTCATCACCAACGATGTACCAACCCGCACTGTGGTCGCGTTGTGGATTGCGGCCCACTCCCTCTTACAGAGACGAGGTCTGTGTCCCAGCAGTGGGCATTCATCATCATCATCATCATTTCAGCCGAAAGACGTCCACTGCTGGACATAGGCCTCCCCCAAGCACCGCCACCTCGACCGGTTTTGTGCTTCCTGCATCCAGCGTATTCCTGCGGCTTTCATAAGGTCATCGGTCCACCTTGTGGGAGCCACGCCAGAACCTTTCGGCCCCAACGGTCATCTGTTCTGCGAGCAATGTGCTCTGCCCATTGCCACTTAAGTTTGGCAATTCTTCGAGCTATGTCAGTTACCTTGGTTCTCCTGCGGATCTCTTCATTTCTGATTCGATCACGTAGGGAAACTCCAAGCATAGCCCTCTCCATTGCCCTTTGGGTGACTTTTAGCCTTCTAATAAGGCCCATTGTGAGCGACCACGTTTGCACATTATAGTCTGATTATTAAATTAAATTAAATTCGCATTGTTACAGAGCACTACCACATCTTCGTCGGAGACCTGAGTCCTGAGATCGAGACCCAGAGCTTGCGAGATGCCTTCGCGCCTTTTGGAGAGATATCGTAAGTATTTTTTATTTCGGATTTTGTATTATTTATGAGTTTATGACAATATTTGATTGTATTTTTGTTGTACCATTTAGTCAAGTATGGACTAAATTGGATTGTTAATTGCTATATTATTTGCTGTGTGTAATGGACGAATTTTTAAAATCAATTGATGCTGTGTAGCGTCCGACATCTTATATTTGTACGCCGTTCAGGCAAAACCTGACTGCCATAATTATAATTTGATTTAACATCTTGCATGCTATGTGTGTGTATGTATACTCATGTTTTGGACAAATAAAATATTATCTTATCTTATCTTATTTTTCTTATTCTTTCTATATTTTGACTTTTTTTTTTTTTCGATGTTGCGTCGATTCAGGGGCAGCCCGAACAGTATCAAAAAATCAAATCAAATCAAAAATCAAATCATTTTTATTTCAGGCATTGCTTAAGCAGGTACACAGAAATACAAATACATTTCACCCATAGTGACTACATGTCATAGATAAGTAAACATTAGGTAGGTACTATTATTATTATTATTTCCTTTATTTGAATAAATCCATACAAATTATATTTTTAAATATTAGAACATAAAAATATAAAAACATTATATTACATTATTATTATGACATTTATTTAATTTTTAATCCATATGAAATACATTTTTAAATATTTCTTAAAAAAGATATAAAAAACATTTAAAAATATAAAAAATAGAGGTCCGCCGGTGTCGGGAGCAGGGTCCAAGCTACCGGTGGTTAGGGTTGCAGAGACAGGAACCTCCTCACAATGCGAGCCGTATCAAGGAGTACTGCCTTCTGAATCAGGCCCTTGATCCAACCACCTAACGAAAGCCTCGATAGATGTTGATCGAGGCTTTCGGCCATCAGGCCATTGGCCGTCACGACAATCGGCACAATGATAGCTGAGCTCACATTCCACATGTCGACAACCTCGTGTGCTAAGTCGAGATACTTTATTTGTTTCTCTTTCTCAGCTTTCACGAGGTTCTCATCATGTGGAATGGTAACATCGACTATCATTGCGCGGCGCGCTAATCGGTCTATCACCACTATATCAGGTTTATTGGCGACAATAGTCCTGTCAGTAATGATAGACCGATCCCAGTACAACGTGACATGGTCATTTTCGAGAACTGGGTCGGGAACATACTTGTAATACGGTACCTCAGAATTCACAAGTTTATATTTCAAAGCAATTTGCTGGTGAATAATCCTGGCTACTTGGTTATGCCTGTGCAAGTATTCGCCGTTAGCCAGACGAGAACAACCAGAAATAATATGTCTGATGGACTCACCCGGACGGTGGCATGCCCGACACACGTCAACCGTCCCGTCCTTCATAATATGTTTCCGGTAGTTATTCGTCAAGATAACTTCGTCCATAATTGCACAGATGAAACCATCAGTTTCCCCGAAAAGGTCACCAAAACGTAGCCAGGATACGGACGCTAAGAAATCTACACCAGGCTCATGAAGAGCCCGATAGAAGCGTCCGTGAAGCTCCTTGCTTTGCCATACCTCCCAGCGATCATCTATAGTTTATTGTTTTTATTATTATTATTTATATATGTCTACGTATCTCGGGACCCTGGGGTCCCGGACCTTTGGAAGGCGTACGAGGGGCCGAAGCCAACTCGCAGAGGCCCGTTAGACGCTTTTTAATTAAATGAGGCACCAACCGACGATTATCCCAGTATGCACTATGCAAGTGCACCCAAGGACAACCCCCGGTTGGTGTAGGACTATTGCAGGATATGGAAAACAAAGATATTGGACTATGGGTTTGGATGGTTAAAATGGACTGGTTACCAAAAACTATGGAAGGACTATGGCCCCTGCCTGATCAATGTTTTATTATACACGGATAAAATGGCAGGGGGTGACTTGCACACTCAATAATGGGCCAACGAAAACGGTCGCTAGCACATAGTGACGTAGCAACAAGGGGGCAACATGTCCTGAGGTGCTCGAGGAGTGGAGAGGTATTCCACGGCTCTCAGAACAATCCCAGAGCCCGGAATATGGTCAAGATCCCTACAAGCACTTACTGGAATACTTCCTTCCTCCGAGCACGTTTGCTCTTGCGAATCTCCACTCAAGCCGGCCAATAAAGGCAAAAATGAGGTGGGAGCTCAGTTCCTCGTCAGTGTTCACTCCGACCGGCCAATAAAGGCAAGCCAGAGATGAGGAACGTGACTTCTCCCAGGAGATAGGGTCCGTGGGGTCGCAACTGCCCAGCAGCTCGCCACATGCTGCTCTGTGGGTTTCTGTATCTCTCTTGTTCTGGCTCCTCACCCCAGACATGTTCCGGTAAACTCTACTGGCACAGACCTAGAGTTCGGAGCGCGCAAGCCTCACCACGACGTCAACGTAGAGATACGGCGGTGGGGTTATTATTATTATCTTAGCTACACTGGCGGAGAAGGTAGATGGACCGTTTATCAGGCTCTGGGCTGGTAGACATATGCGTGCACATGTCCATGTAGCCAATTAATATAGGATTTTTAAGTTATTGTGTAGACCAACATAGGCTTACTTCATACTAACACTATATGGATCCCATGGTCTGAAATAAAAATTTGAATTTGAATTTTGAATTTATTATATTTTTTCAAAGTCGGGGTTTTATAACATCCTCGCACTAAACCCAATATCAGACGCTTTACGAAGGATAATTAGAGTTCCGTACCTCAAAAATAAAAATAAATTGGTTGTCTGTAAAGTCGGTTTACGGAAGATAATTTTACGTGATAACGTAACACAAGCCGAACGCTTAAGGTCTCTGCACACAGCGGGCGCGGCGCGGCGAAACGGGACGTTCTACGCGATGCTGAGCAGTTGTAATGTACCTACTAGGTATTACGGACGACGCCAGACAGAGCCGTCCCGCTCGACGCGATAGTAACCGTCGCGCCACGCCACGCCGCCGCCGCGCCGAGCGGGAATACAAGTCAGAAGCGGCGGGGCAGGGCGTGGCGGGATACGAACGCAGCGCCGGCAGGACGCCGACGCTTTGTGTTGTTTATTTATTTATTTAATACTTTAGCACAAAAAAAAATGTACAGAGGCGGACTTAATGCCATAGGCATTTTCTACCAGTCAACCTTTGGTTTACGTATGTAGTAGTCACACTGCCGGCGGGGCGTGAACACGTCGCGTCGGACGGGACCGAGCGTGAATGTGATTTTGTATTGTTTTACAAAAATGGAATCGAATGTGTTCGTGCCCACGTATGTTTATACGATTTGGGCCATAGGCAATATTAAAACACTGTTGGTCGGCGTGAATGGGCGCGGCGGGACGGGACGTGATCGCGCCCGCAGTGTGACCGATGCCGCCGCGCCAGCGCAGCGTCGCCGCCCCGCCACGGCATGCCGGCTGTGTGCAGAGAGAGACCTTTAGACCGATCGTGCCTCTCTATCGCTTGTTCGGCGCTCTCGCTTGCACACTCGGCTCAGGCGGAATGTGACAATGAGACTTTTTCGTGCGTGCAACCGGCGTTCATCGATTTATAAGACGGTAACACGTCAAAAACGGAACTCTTTTAGGATCACTCGTGTGTCTGTCTGTCCGTCTGGAATAGCCAATTTGCTCCGAATCTTGGACCGATTAAGTTGAAATTTGGTTACAGATATCTATTTTTGTGACCCAAACACGGACATGTTAAATAAATTAATTTTAAATATGGAGGTCATTTTTGGGGGAGAAATAAGAAATACAAAGTTTTGCACACTGTACCTTGTGACATAAGTATCAAATGAAAGGGCTTGTTTCGAGTCTGAACAAGATATTTTGTATAGTTTAAAAATAAATAGTTTTAATGTTATTCAAGAAATTATATGCAAATTGACCATTGCCCCCTATTTTCCGAAGCTTAAAATAAAAATAAAAAATATAGAAAATAGTTCTGCCGCGCTAACGAAGAATGCAATAACTCGATTTTGGACGATTTTGAGTTATACAGGGTGATTGGAAGATGGGTGCAAAGCTTTGAGGCGAAGATAGAACGGATAATTTAGAACTATTTAAGCCATGGTTGTCTTAGACGAAGTCTTACCAATTCTTTTTAACCTAATTATTAAGTTTTTTTTTTTTTTTTTCGGAAATTCCATAAAAATTATTTAAACTGCATATAACAACAAACACACTAACTAAACTGTATATAACATTTTATTTTTTATTTTATTAAATTAATGTGTAAGCAATCCAGCAACACATGTTTTAGGCTTCTGTCTCATTACAATTTTTATCAATACGTTTTTTCAACTTTATAAAAATTAAATAAATATGGTACTTCGTCTAAGGCAACCATGGCATAAATGGTTCTAAATTGCCTGTACTATCTTCGCCTTAAAGCTTTGCACCCATCTTCCAATCACCCTGTATATTCGTTGAGTTATATATGTATTTGGAGTCAGTGAATCGAAATCTATTAACTCTCTCTAAGCAACTTTTTATTGATCCTTCAGGAACTCGGTTTTTCAGTAAGCAAGAATGCAATTACCAAAGCTTCATAACAAATTCAATAATCAAAAATACATTTCTCGGAAGCGGCAAAATCGAGTTATTGCATTTTTCGTTAGTGCGACAGAGTTCTACAGGCTGGATTTTTATGACGGGGCAGTAAGGGTAAGTACATTATCCGTAGTAGTTACAGAAAAACGGTTTCAGGTTTCCATAATTTTTTGAGAAATTTTGATTTACTGATTTTGAAAAAAAAAAATACAGTCAGCAAGCTGACTGTATTTTTTTTTGGGTTAAATGGGTCATTTTCACAAAAACTTTTTTTGATGCCAATCAATCCTGTTTCTTGTAAGGATCAAAACATTATATTCGACCAACTGAGGTTTGAGTACTAGAATAGTCAGAAAACGCAAAAAAAACTTTTCCCATACATTTTGTAGGAAATAAGACCCCAACTTATTTTTTTATGATCGATTTTTGCGATTTCTGGCTTTTGTAGTGGCCAGTCTCCACTACAAAAGCCAGAAATCGCAAAAAACTTTTCCCATAACAGTCTAAACGTTCTAAACTATTGAAAGACATTTTTTCTTTTTTCTTCTTTTTTTTTTTTTTTCAGAATTACCGAACGACAAGCAACAAACTATCTAAATTCTGTTCTCAAAATAAATAAAATTATAATGCGTTTTCGTTCGAAATTCAAAGTTTATTTTATTTTTGTCCATTATCGGCCACGTTTTATTTTAGCAGCCAGTCTGTCCATATTAAAAAAGTAAGTTAGGAGTCTCGTTTCCTATGAAATGTATGGAAAAAGAACCGCGTGGATGTCGGTTATCGCGTAAAAAAGTAGCCTATGTCCTTCTCCATATCCCATGCTATATCTCTGCCAAATTTCGTGACGATCGGTTCAGCGGTTTAGGCGTGAAAATGTAACAGACAGACAGAATTACTTTCACATGTATAATATAGTATGGATTGGGCGATATTTTTCATAAGCAATATTTTTATCTTCAGTATTTATCCTATGTCTGTTAGTTTTTCAATCACAGTCCTCATTTTTAATTAATGTAAATTGTATATGAAAGCTAATACTCACATTAGTAAATCAGCAATAAGTCGGGACTCATCTTCTGTTGAGTGCTCGGAGTATGGCATGGCTTGTAGCTGCGGACAGGCCTTGGATTACCGCCAACAGGGTTGGGTGGCACTGACAGCGTTTTGTTCAATAATAAACTGGGGCTCTGTATCGACTGAAAAATTTATTATCAACGAGTACGAAGACAATGCTTGTGCAGTCCTAAATTTTTCCTATCTTCGATTATGGTGATGTGTGCTACTATGACCTGAATGCAGATCTCCTCGTCAAACTCCACCGTCTTCTCAATAACTGCATTCGCATTCAATCTGCGTAAATATGATCATGTCTCTGCGCATCGGTCGCTTCTAAAGTGGTTGTCCATACTCCAGCACGGAGAGCAAAGGGCGTTGACCACCTTGTTTTCATTTCTTGACACTTCCCCTAGTTATCTAGCCCCCCACTTTCAATACATTTGCGTCAACCACAACAAAAATCTACGTTCATCGCACAATCGTCTTCTTCAATGTCCCACTCATCGCACAGACTTTATTCACTCTTCACTCACTTCTTCTTGGTTCAGTCTATCTCTCTATGGAATGCGCTCCCTCTGGAAATCAGGATGGCAACCAACCGATTATATTTATATATTTGTCCAATTAATGTTGCATAGCACATAAAAACGATACCATAAATAATTCTTAGCCCTGCATTAAAATATTTTCTTCATCATTTCGCTTCAAAAACTGTATAACTACAGTCACCCGCTCCGCTCAAGAGCCCGCTGTCAGTCGCACCACACCCCTACCCT